>OY756211.1:82146770-92146770 GCA_963576795.1 Metopia argyrocephala
AAAGAAACGTTTTACATATTGAAGATAAAGTTAAAATAATTAACGAGTATTCAAAAAATAATGTAAGTATGTTAAAATGCTAGATGAAAAATACAAAGTTGGGATACAGACCGTTTATGACATTGCTTTTTTGAATTAATTTTTTTAATGTAAATATGTATGTACACCAAAACTCTATAATCAAATTTGTTATTCGATTAACCGTGAAGATCGATTATCCATAATGCTTCTGGTCCCGACCAACACGGATAATCGAGGCCCGACTGTACTAGTATTCTTATGACAAGTAAGATTTTTATGTTTTTATTGAATCATAGGGTTGATAGGTTGATAGGTGTGTGTGTGGAACAGCATATCGTAAGAATGGTCGCATTAATAGCATCGAATTTCTAAAGAAAAAAACCTGTGTTTTCATGTCGAGGTATCGAGCACTAGTAACAGTTGCTTGACCAGCCTTATCAGTAGAACGAATAGACGAATAAGAAGTCTACTACAAATATGGCAATCTTAGCAATTAAAGAAGCCCTGGAAGAGAAAATGTCGTTCAACGTGTATAATTATTTTACGTGAAAAATCAGCATCCTGTTGTTGATGATTTATAATCCATTCAACGAACTCTTTTCATGGTCATTAGGGTTCAGTTGTTGTGTAATTGAATTTTGTAAAAACGGAGACACTGATCCTTTTTAAGTATACGCTTTAGAGAACGTTTTAGCTTAGATACTGAATTGACGTTTCTGGGTTTTCGCAAGCACTGTGGACAAATTTTCATTTGGTTAAAATTATTGTTGTGAAAATAAATAGCTGTGTCTTATAACGTTCCATTTTTACTAACCGTTTACCTTCAGCTACCAAACTGTTCAAATCTTGCTTTTATTTTGGAACACCCTTTACATAATCTCGGGTAAATAAACTTCGGTTCTAAAAATCCAATTTATTAATTAAATTACTTTTTATTAAAAAACATGCATATGCACATACATACATACGTATGTATAAAGTTCACTGACATTTTGCTTTAATTTATTCATTAAAATAAAACATTTTCCAGGGGTGAGAGAATTTTTTCCTATACCAACAACCTCAATCTCAATTTCTACATCGTACACACAAAAGCCACCAAAGTAATTAATCAAATTAAAATGTAAAATCATGATGAAGGAAAATCAACTTGTTGATTATTTAGAATCACATCCATTTAACATTCCTTTAACAAGTCGATTTATTAAAATTCTAAACATAAAATATTTTATACGTTTTTAAAGCGAAATCCAAGCACACAAAGAAAATACAGGCAACAAAATTATAAAAAATTAATTTTAATTCAAAATCGTTGACGTTTATAATCGGTTTTTATGTAAAAGTAAACAATATACATCAATAAAAGCACATAAAGCCAAGCTATGATTATAGTAAAATTTTTACCAACCACCACCCAGCAGTAAGATTGGTGGTAGCAGCACATAAGTTTCTTCTGCTAAAGCTGTTTCGTAAATTATAAAACCTTAAATAAACAGCAGAAAATTACATGAACCGTAAATAATTCCTAGAAGATTAAGTCTTAAATTTTATCACCGCTTTCGTGATGGAATAACTTTTCGTATGGAATTCAATTTGGTAGAATTTGATAGCTCTAGTATTGAAATTTAAAAATATAAAGACAATTTTTTTTTGTATTATAATTACCCAATTCACAAAATGTTATATTGTTGTAGATTATAGTTAAATAGCATTTCATTTTGTGAACACCTTGTCGTAAATATTGTTGTAGATGTTATCCAGTGTTATCAAATTTCTTGAATAAAAAATTTTAAAAGAAGAAGAGAAGAAAACCATTTCAAACAATTTTTAAAGTACATTTAAAAAATAAGAAAAATAAATAAAAAAAAATTAAAAAAAAAATTAAAAAAAAGTTTTCCAACTCTGGTGTATTGATACGACATTTCGGAAACATAGGAAAAATTGTCGTACATGTTGTAGTAATTTTTGACATGGAAATTACCAACAACATTATGTACAATAGTTGTAGTTTGTCATAGTTTCTACCGATCTACGACAACTATAACATTTTGTGAATTGGGTAAATATATTTAAAAGATTACGAAGTATGTATAAGTTAAAAAACAAAAATCAACAAAGAGTCCATCTTCAAGAAACCCCTCACTGACATTACTCCCCCTTTGAAACGAATGAATGTACAGCGCGCCACCTTAGGGAAGTTAACAGCTAACCTACTTAGTGAGAAGACGATCACCACTCATAATTAACATCCACCAACAGATATGACAATTGCTATTGGTCATTCCAGAGTGAAGGTATAACACTGGCTTTTGAGTGTTGAAATTGACAACAACTTGTCTCATCAACAAAAAGGCGCATAATAAAAAAATACAATAAATATGTCGATGTATCTTCAAATTCTAATGCAAAGCACTGCATGAGTAGGGGTTTACCCCTGAGTATAGGTCTTAATAAAGAAGAAAACAAAAATCAAGCAAAACTTCTAAAACAATTGCTAGTCAAAAAAAAAGAAAACTATATATATCGCAGTATCAAAAGCTTATAGTTGGCAACACTAATTTAATTAGCAGCCATTTTGTCAGCAATTTAACTGATTTTGGTTTAATTGAATTTGGCATTTCAATATGAATAGACTGTTTGATCAGCAAGTAAGGTGTAGACCTTGTGAATGGGCCCTAAGCAAGATTACCGTTGATCCCGATTTTCATAAGCGAATCCTGTTTGGCAATGAAGCTCTCTTTTGCTTGAATGGATATGTCAAAAAAAATTGGCGTGTTTGGAGTGATGAGTTTGTTGCCACACCGTTACATCCACTGTTTGTTTTTAGTGTACTTTATAGGTGTGATCTTCAAAAACGATGCTGGTCACAACGCTATAGAGCCGCAATTTTTGACTTTTTCGTTCATCAGTTAAACAACAATGATGTACAGAAACTGTGGTTACAACAAGACGGGGCAACATGTCAGACAGCTTATGTCTCAATTCGTTTTTAAAAAAAAGGAACCCTTGAATTGGCCTCCAAAATTGTGTGATTTAACGCCGCTAGCCTATTTAGTGTAGGATAACCCAAAAATAATTGACAACTTTAAGGTTATCATTCGAGGTGTTATTGCCGACACACGCGCACATATCGTCGAGTGAGAGTTCATGTGCTCTATCCACCATTTTACAGTTCCACGAGTTAATGATGCCACTTTAGGTTTTTGACACCAAATTTTTTAAAATCTGCAATCCGTTTTCGGCTATATACGAGTATGTATCTCCGAAACTTGACGAGATATCCGAAAATGGATTGTAGACTTAAAAAATTTGGGGTCGAAAAGCTATATTGGCATCATATATAAAATATATGAATTGGTATATACATATACACATAAACTCCCGCACGACGATATGTTAGAAAGAATCATCGAAAATTTTACACCCAGAATAGACTACTTTCGTGTTGGTCATATACCAGAAGTCATATTTCAATTATAATGCCACAAGATTATCTTTCGAATAAAGTAAATTACATGTAAGTTTTAAAAATCGTGTTTGTTTGTTATATACCCAAATAAAAACACCCTTTACATACATTGCGTGTAACAGATTCTGATTTTAAAGCTGAGAATAATATTATTCATGTTAGAAAGTAAATACGGAATAAACTACTCCTCTATTTCTGCATTCAGCTTACGCAGTGAATATAAAATAATAATGCATGCATACATACGTACCTTCTATTAAGTATATAGGGTCTTTCATTAGGCGCTTCCTGTCTTTAAATATGAATCTAAAACAAAATAGTTCACAGTTTATTTATTACCAATGAACTTATAGTTATTCATACTAACCCACAGTGGTTTGAACTATTGCGTGCACAAGTCGCTACATAAAGGTGAGAAGCCCATCTCTGTCGGGTAAGGGTGGATATGTGTGAGCATTACTGAGATTATTGATGATTAAGTGTAAGTGGAAAGAAATTTTAAACAGTGCAACCCTCTTGTTAGTTTTTGAGAACAAACCCTTAAGCTCTATTTCTTTAATTATAGAAAGAAATTTTTTTTTTCTTTATGCATATAATTTCTAAAACCAAACTATTTTCAATATTACAGAAAATGAAGAGTGAAGTGTAAGTTTTTGTTAATAATAATTGTGATCTTGACCAATTTGCAATTAACATTTCGTAAAGGTCATTGTTACAGTAATTAAAAAGTGAAAGTCTAAAAATAATAAAAATGTCTTGAATTATTTTCTCTGCATTTTTTCAATGACTTTTTGTTTTACCAAAAGTTTCTGCTTTATATTAGAAATCATCTTTGTCTGTAATTAAAAATGTTGTCTGTAAGAATTTTAACTACAAACTTTTTGGTATTTAAAGCCTGATTATTTGTAACAAAAGTTTTATTTCTTTCAACAGAAAATAATTATGGAAACTCGTAGCAAATTTGTAATAAAACACTCCGGAAAATTATTTTCGAGTTAAATGTTTAAAATTAATATAGAAAATTGTTTTAAATCAGATTCCATGTACAAAAAACAAATGTGTAGCAAAAATTAGTAACAACGGAAGTGTGGCTAAATGATGCACTTCTGTTATATTCTTTCATTTTTATTTTTTTCTTTTCTGAATGTTCGCTCAGTTTAATTGCCAATAATAAAACGAGACAAACCACCATTATTTAAACTTTTACAAAGGCATTTACACATATACACACATACATGTGAATGTAAATGGAATGTAATGCATTGGGTTGTACGAGTACGAGTACGAGTTTACGCAAAAGTACGGCATTTCAAATAATGTGTGCCATTTACTTATGCCCGTGTTAAGTTGAATCAAAATAGATTCATTCATTCGTTTATTTCTTTGCTCATGCATACATTCATTCATTCAAAAAGCCATCAACGTATTATTTTCAATATCTTTTTATTAAAAATGCAGCAGAACAAAAAACAAAAACATAAAAACATGATAAAAATAATAGAAACGAGCAAATAAAAAATAGAACAAAAAACTATTTTATAGAAAAAAGTAAAAATAGCATTTTTATTGATAAAACAAAAAAAAAAGATGATTTATAATCTTTGTTTTTTCGATTTTTCAATTGCAATTCGTAGCTAAATGCACTCAACAACTCTGTAAAGTGCTCTTAAGGATTTATATATTTAAGAAGTGAAAACCCACTGAATCCTGGCGACTTTTTCCCTACAATTCATTTTTTTTTCTCATTCTTTTAATTTTCTCTTTCTTTCTGTCATTCATTTATTCTTTTCTTTAACATTTAATAAGGAAATAAAAAACAGTACTTAATAGCAGAATAGCTCTTTCTAAGTGGCAATTGTTTTAAATAATGAATGTTCGTCTAAATTTTTATTATAAGTATTGGAATAAAAATACAGTGTCTGGTCAAATAAATTTTCCACGAGATTCAATTAAAAAAAAGTTTTTATTTATTAATTTTCTGAAAATAGAAAGAATAGAAGAACTAAAATTAAGGAATTAAACTACATTGAGTCAAGTTGTACGTACGATACTACATATAGGCATAGCCGACAGAAAAACTAAGCACAAAATCAACAAAATATCGTCGCAAGAATTAAAGAACGCTGTAACTGACAAAAAATCGAAAATCCCTTTTTTGCACCATTTTTTTAGAAAAAAATTTACTCGTCGATTAGTCCCGTATTGTTTTATACTTATTTTTTAACTTTTATGGAAATTAAGCATAAGTGGAGAGCTAATCAAAACCATTTACAGTATTCACTGCTATGTGTTTGCCTCTATGTCCGTATTTAGACAAGCAAAGTAAGACATCTGGAATTCTCTTTTGTTCTTTCTTTCGCGTTCACAGAGATGAATAACATTTTATGGACAACATTCCATTACTACTGTTATTATTTATATTTAACGTTTGTCTTATGTATGCAGTGTGTTAAGACATAGAGAATAATGTCAATAAAGCATATTGCCGAGTACCGAAAACAAAAACTATTCTTTCTTCCCCATTCTTCAGAACTAAATATTTTCCTTCCAAATGTTTCCTCGTCTGAATACTGACTAATAAGAAGTCCAAAAAGTGCCTTCTTGTGATAGACTTGATTTTAAAGAAACTCAATGAAATTTATTTGAAGGATCCATAAGCAGAAAATGTACTTCTCACTGTGAATATGTCTCCATTCGTGGTAATTGACATGGTGAATTGAGCCTTGAAATTCAGACAAAACCGAGCTGTTGATATTTACTAGGTAGTTCAGTATCTCGAATTCCCAAAGCTCTTAAAAAGTCACCCATTAGTATTGAAAATGTTGTAAAAATATTAGTATTCTTGAACTTTTCCAAGTTCTATTTATCGTTCATAGCAATTTATTTCTTTTTTTTAATTTTTTTTTATTCTATGCATTCAAAGCATTTCTGCCACTTAAATGTCTACTTAAAATGACAAATAGAAAAAATAACACACACATAACAAATTCAAAAGTTTTGCTATTAAAAATAGTTTATTGAAGTTCGAAGATTGTTGCTAAACTTTTATTTTTTTTTCTTCTCGCAATTGCAAAACGCATTGTTTCCATTGTTGTGTTTCTAATGTTGTCTTAAATATTTTCAGTTAAAGTTGTATGTCTGTCTTTGCTTTTAGGAACACTTAAAATTTAAAGAAAATACTGCATTTTATAAATCTTAAAAAATTTTATGTTAAAAAAGATTAAAAAATATTTTATATCTTCTTTTGGTATAAGTGGATTCATGAATCAAATGAATCATTGTGTGATTCATTTATTTAATTTAATTAAATAAAAAAATAAATAAAAAAAAAATAAATTAAACTTCTGTTAAGGTGAAAGCAATTAAAATTACTTCTCGCATCTCTTCAGTGAGTATTGTATTTTTGGTTATTTCCTAGAATAGACTTTTTTTATAAGTAATAAGTAGGGTAACCAAAAATATGCATTAGCATTTTTTTTTCTGGATGTTACTGACAAAACAAGCAAAATATTAATATATTTTAGAAAAAACTACGACGTCTAACCCCTATTTGTTACCGCATATATTTGCATAATTCGCCATAAGTGCATACTTTTGCATTTTTCAATTTTTTATGGCATATTTTACAAATTTTTACATATGTTTGAAGAATTTACGTGTATTGCCAATTTTTATTTTTTCAAAATTATGACTACCTCTTGACACATAACTTAAGTATAATCTATTAAATAATAAGGGTACTATTAAAAACGCTTAAAACTAACATTTGTGAAATTGGGGAAAATTGCGAGAATGGTTCATGAAGCTCCAAATTTTAAAACTGATAGGAAAATTCTGTTTTGTGAAGTTTGCAATAAGCCAGTGTTAGCAAAGAAAATATTTACAATAAAACAACACCACGGAAGTCAAAAACATATTGAGCTCAACGCAAAAAATTAATCTAGGAAACGTTTGCTTTCAAATTTGCACCAATTACTCCCGTTGATGTCGAAAGAACTTCCTCGATGTAAAAGAGCGTTTTACGATCAAACAGACAAAGCTTCATGTTTCAAAATTTATCATTTATTGCAACAATAATTTAAATTATTATTTTTTTATTCTTTTTAGTCTGAATTTTTTGACATGTTTTTATTTTTGACTAATTTTAGAATTAAAATATAATTGTATATCTATATACAAAGGAATTTTACTTTATCTGGTTGGTGGCTAAAGTTATTACCGTAATTTTATATCTACATATGTATGCATTATGAGTTTTATAGAGCATATTTTGACCGCTTAAAACAATTTTTTCGATGCATATTTTATGCTATAAACACAACAAAGGCTACCGACCATCGACTACGAGCTATCAAAATTAGAATACATGTGTGCATATGAGAATAATTATTTTAACAGCAACACGACTACCGAACACACGACTACTTTTGTAGCCCGTAGCCAACGTAGACTAATTTCTATTTTTCTTGACGACATTAAACAGTTTAGTGCTGCCAATACAATAACATGCATGAAAAAGGTGTTTAAAAAACGCAATATATGAAATATATGCATTAAAAATGCGAAAAAAATTTAAGTTGAGCCACTGAAAATAAATAATCATTTGTTTACATTTTTTGTTTAGTTTTCATTTACTTATTTAATTTATTTACATCAGTTTTTATTTCATTTTTAATTTATTATTTAATTGCCTTAAATAATAATAGTCGCCGTGGTCTAGTGGTTAGTGTGTTGGCTTACGAAGACGATAGTGCTGGGTTCAAATCTCAGCTCCGACATCTTTAAAAAAAAGAAATATGAAACAATTATTTCTTTCGGCGACTGCCTCTCAGCAGTCTTCTAGCAAAAGCTCTGGGAGTAATTAATTGCCATGAAAAAGCTTCTCAAATCTGTCGTTCGGAGTCGACTTTAAAACTGTAGGTCCCGGTACTCATGGGAAAAAATTGACACACACAACATGAGTGCTGCGAGAAGCTAGGCCGTAATCCTGACACAGGGTTGTAATGGCCAATTATGTATGTATGTATTTAATTGCCTTTTTAGTTTCTTAAATTTTTATAAGTTTTCTTCAGACTTTTGTTGTTTTTTGTTTGCTCACAATTTCACTTAGAAAAAATAAGTTTGTTATATTTTGTTTAGGTTATGTTCAACGTGTCAAAACAGATGTGTATTTTGTAGCTGTAGTCGTTATAATTATAATTAAGTAGCTGACTACTTGGCTACTTTGGTAGCCAGCGATTTTTGTAGTCGTGTGTTCGGTGTTCGATAGCCTTTGTTGTGTTTATAGCATTAGGCGCTTAAAACTAATTTTTTAGGGCATATTTTTGGTTGCCTTAGTAATAAGCGTACGAGTACATTCATAGAAATAAATAAAAAATTATATGTGTAAATATGTATGTATGTATGTATAGGGATATGTAAAATATAAAAAGTGTTCTTAAAAGAGTTAAATATTTACTTGATTTAATAATTTCCACTTTCATTATAAGTCAAATATTTTTTTTTTAAATTCGTCATTGTTATGCATTTGAGACTACACGCATAAAATTTAAATTACGAGTAGAATGGTTCTTTCTAAGAAATGTTTTACAAACTCTTGGCATTGCTACTATGTTTATAAAAATTCATATTTTTTGTTTTTACCATTTCACTTTAAAATTTGCAAATATTGCTGAATGTACACACAGCAAATTAAGAAATACTCCAATGCCAGTGGCAATGAAAACAGTCTTAAATGAGTGTTCGTGGTTGTCCTCGATGTTGTCTTAATGCTTAAACACATACTGGCTGTAATTTCCGGTTGACATTATGGGCTTTACGACGTATTCGTTACAAGAGTATGATTCCATTTTACTGGCTGCCAAATAGCCAAATAGTTTTTTGGTTACTGGTTTACTTGTTGATTTGCTGGCTCCATGCCAATATTTAAAATGACGATAATAATTGTCGCATTTTGTCCAGTATTCAACTGTACGTTGTTGGAGTGCGAGTATAAATGGAATTTTATTAGTACGAGTTAAGGTGCACAAGCAAAAGCAAATTAAGCAGTTTACAGTTGTACTTCACAATTACTCAATTACGAAAAACTTCACAATGGATAATAATCAACAGTTGGTCAATGACAGTTTTTTTTTTCCTTGTTTACATTAAGAAACTCATTTATGATTGTTGAACAATAGCAGTTGTGTTACATTATGACTCTGTTGAGGACAATGACTATATTTTTATAAAATGTAAGACCTAAAACTAACAACGTGGATGGTGCATTACAGACTACAAAATTTGCAAAACACTTTATAGAATATTTTATAATAAGGAAAGTGGAAAAAAAAATTTAATTCAATTAGGAAAAAATTACATTAAATGATATGTGAGCCTTATGATTTTTTTGCTTATGGAAAAATAATGGCCCCTATTCAGGGTTATACACAAAAGTCGACTGTTGCTAAAGTAAGTTCTTACTAAGTTTTTTGTATTCATAGTCAAAATTAAAGTATCAACTCTTATTTGATAAACGTTTTCTTATAAAAACTAATTAATAGGTATGTTTCTTTACTTTTTTGGTAAAGTTCGGTAAATAGAGAGTAAACAATAATATCTCTCAATAAGAGACAAATTTACCCAAAAGTACGGAAACGCAAAAAGGCAAATATTGTATTTTACCCATTCACATAAAAATATGAAAAAACACAACTTTATGTCACACACACACGTATATTGAACATGTACTTTTCCAAAAATAAACGACAATAATTCGACTTACACATGTTAACTAAGGCAACGATAAACTTTTTTATATACATAAATATTAAATTAAATTATACTCTAAGCCTTTCACTGCAGTTTTATAAATATTTTTTAGTTCAACTTTTGAAATTTTATTTAGTTTTTGGACCTTTCATTTTTCTATTTATTTTAAACAGCTGATTATTCGTTTACTTGCACAAACTAGCCTAGAAAAAGTATGGGCTATTTTCTGCATGAAGAAAAAGAATGTTACTCTCTCAAAATTTCTCTCATTTACCCAAATTTTGTGTACAGGAACGCTTTTTGGTAAAATTGGGATCCCGCGGGCGCCCAATGTAGAGTAAAGAAACAGACTTAATAATTACGAAGTGGCAACAGCTGTTCAATGTTATCGTTTTGTTAACATTTCTAGTAGTAATCTCCGAGCATTTTTTATCTTTCACAAACAAATGCTTTGCATTAGAATGGGCAACTGTGTTGTTCAAAATGTTAAAAACAGCTTTTGCTGGTTTTAACTTTAGAGTCGACTTTTATGTCAAAAGTTTACTTTAAGTTGTTTATGAATGAGTTAGAGTCGACTTTATTTTTGACTATAAATACGGGCCAATGTGTATATGTGTAATATTAAAATTTACATATATTTTTTTATATCGAAAAGTCTCCGTCTCAGTCTTACCCACTCTCATTAGACCCAGAAGGTTTCATCGCCATTACGAAGCAGATTGTACACGCAATAGTTCGATTTACTGCGTGCTAGTATGGGTAACTACACAGATAATAAATAAACTACAAGTTCCAAAGTCACACATTAAATCTTTGATTCATCGATACCCTACTGTGCAGTTTTAAAATTGTTTCTGGTATAGAGTCCTCAATTTGGTGTCCAAAATTTTCAATGTCTTCTCCTACAGCCGCAAAAAAATTCAGTAAATCATTGATACAGTATTCCACGGATAATTGCCTCGACAAAAATGTCAAAATTTTTGGGCAATTATGCGTGGAAGTCATTTAAACGAATACGCTTAATTGCCTGTATACACTGCCGTCAATGCATATGAAAAGCAAGTAACTTTATACTTATACATATACATAAACTTGGTAGGCTTTAATTGTAAGGTTGTATCAAAAAAGTAGTTTAAAAGTAAATTTAATGGACATTTTATGCCTATATGAACATAGTTGAGTTAAGCTGCAGTTTTTAGAAAATAATTATTTTGGTTAATTAGCCAGAGAGAATTTTAAGTGAAATTTCTCTTTGGGGAAAATATATTTAAGGTAATTAAGCGAATAACGCAGTTAAGCGAAAGTGGATTAACCGTAGAATGTTAGTAGAAAATGGTAAGAAAAAACATGGAGATTTATAAATTGAGGTAAATAAGCGTGTTGCAAATATCCGGGGAATACTGTACTCGTATAAGTAATGGATGCTTCTTCAAAAAATATTGGCTACTGACTATACGAAACTCTACTTTATTTAAATACTCAAGACTGTTAATATTTTGACAGGAGCTAACACACACATCACAGTGGCGGGAATCTGTGTAGTTCTTATGGTTAAGCGGTAGAAAATTCAAAAAGTCAGAGATTTATTCAACAGCCTTCGTAACTTAATTCTTTTTTTAAGTCAAACGCATACGAGTGCATTTTAATGTAAATAAACACGTACGTACATATGCATATGATGATATAGAAAGTAAAATGCTACGAAAAATATTAAGTATCTTATGGATACTTTAAAACACATCCTTACAATCATCTACAAAAAAAAAAGCGTAACACACATACGTAGTTAAAATAAACTATTATTGGCATTCTAAATACTTTTATTATTATTTTTTTTTTTTTTTTTTGTATCACTGTGTCTTTAAACTTATTCTTTTAAATACTTCTACACTGACAGGAACACCTTCATAGCACTGAGATATTTTCACACACGTAAGACTACAAGTGTTTTCGTTTATGAATTAACTTTTCATCGTCGTTATGTCAGCCTTAAGATCACTTGTCCAAATTTTTATCACAATCAAAATATAAAATGATGTCATTCATTATTTAATCAGCATTACAGATATGACTAATCGTCTTCAATTTATTTAGAGAACTCTAAACCGGCAGCTGTAGCTTATCATTTGCATTTTTTCTTCAAAATTTTTTCCTTTCATTGCCTGGGTTTTGTGCGATGAAATGTTTCGCTAGAAGGCGGTGAACTTCATAATTATTTATAAGTCATGAATTTAGCAGAATTCGAACCTAAACTGGTAAATATTGCATGCCGGTACTTTACCAACTATATCACACAAATGTTATATCGAATTGATGAGAATGTAATTTTTGGGTAGCTCTTGCCATTAGTTTTGATATCAGATTATTTTTCCAGTGTACACTCTAGTCACTCTATTGAGAAGTGCATTTGTATGAATGTTAGTGTTCGAAGAAATAATAATAAATCTTGTAATGATAGTTTCTAAAGACCATAGATAATAGGATGAAATAAACTTACACACTCGCATTTATATTTTAAAATACCAGTATCATAGAGAACAAGAAGTAAGCAAACGACTGTATAAAAAAACAATTTGCTTAAGGAAAACTTTAGCACTATGTATTGTAGTCACATACATATTCATGCTTAAATCTAATTGTACTGATAACTCTAAACATGAGTACCCAGGTACCCGAGTACTCATTTTTATCATTGTTCTTCCATTATAAACCAATATGTAGTTTGTAGTGATGATGAGTAAAGAAATAAAGGGTCTTTTTTCTAAAATGCCACAACTCTGACTTGGCATCATTTCGACATGCGGGAGCTTATGGGCTCCTTCCTCCATTTTATATTTTTTATATATCTCGAGTTAATGATGCCACATTAGGATTTCGACCACAAATCTTTTAAGTCTGCAATCCGTTTTCGGATATCTTGTCCAGTTTCGGAGATAATTAGCCGAAAACGGATTGCAGATTTTAAAAATGTTGTTGTTAAAAACCTAAAGTGAAATATAAAATGGCGGATAGAGCACACAAACTCTCGCATGACGGTTTTCTGTATTGGGCCACCCACTTAATAGGTGATAGTTTATTTTTGTTAAGTTTGCTTTGAAATTTCAATATGAATAAACTTACACCAGAGTAACGCGTACAAATTGTTGGAATTTTTAATCAAAGTAATTATTTTATTCTACTGCTGTCGATTTTGAATTTCCGTTCAAAATTTTATTTTCCAATGAAGCCCATTTTTAGTTAATTGGTACGAAAATAGCAGAATTATCGCATTTGGGGGAGTATCCACAAGCTTTTGTCGAAACACAATTACATCCACAGAAAATGA
The DNA here is from genome assembly GCA_963576795.1 of Metopia argyrocephala. Classification (NCBI taxonomy): domain Eukaryota; kingdom Metazoa; phylum Arthropoda; class Insecta; order Diptera; family Sarcophagidae; genus Metopia; species Metopia argyrocephala. Next base: position 82,160,336 of record OY756211.1, read on the forward strand.
CTGTTTGGTGCGCCTTATGAGCCGGTTAAGTCATTGGCCCATATGTATGCGAAAAGTTGTTTAAAATTAGTGTTCCAGATTGCGCTTTCTACGCGCTAGCCGTCGCGGCCACATGGCAGAATTTATATTTAAACATTAATTTCATAAAATTTTCTTTTCAAATAAAGCCCGTTGTATTGATATTAAAAATATGTATATTTCATTGCTTTATTCTGATTTAAACTTGTGTAACTCTATAAAAAAACACCCATTATTTGAAAATAAATTGAAGAAATTTTGTCAGAAAATACAAATTCGTCGTTTCTTTTTTTCATTTCTTCAATATTTCAATACAAAAAATTTAGTATCAAAGGGCTTAAGTCCAGTAAAAAATTTATTTATTTTTTTATTTTTTAATACAATACTTTTCTACACAACTTGTCTTTTATGACAAAACATTTCTTCTTTGATTTGTTTGATTTATCGTCAATCCAAAATATTGTTTCATTACTGTCATAGGACTATTGTTGTGGCTCTTTTTTCTATCTGCCTCACTTGGCTTAGTGAGTTGACATATTTTCACTCAGTTGTGCAACAATTTTTATTCGACATTTAAAGTTTATTTCCCCATTTTTATTTATATTTCCCTTAATGAAAATATTTTCAATATTTACCAAAAGAATGCGCAATATTCTGTCACTTTTGTGTCAAATATATTTTCCACAACATAACTATGAATAGAAATTTAAATGCATTCAAGTGGAAAATACATACATTTGAGCATGACACAATTTCCAATGTAAAAGAAAGAAAAACTAACATATTTGTTGTATGAAAAAAAGAGTTGAATAAAAAAATGTTTAATATTAAAAATCCTTTTTAGTTATAATGATGGTTATAAATCGAGAAAAAAATATTTAATATTGGTAATAATTATTTATATTTTCAGAATTTTACGTCTACTTTAACTTCCCCCACACAATCTTAACTTCCAAGATAACAACACGTAAATTCCTTTTCTTCAAATTCACTACATTTAAAGTGCTAGAATTAGCTCTTCGACTTGGCTAGGAGCAATTTAATTAACAAAGTATGGAGTAATGTGTACTAAGTATCGGGTATTTGTGATAACTATTCGGTACTGAATACTTAAAAATAAGTACTGAATAATTGAAGAGTTGTATTTTATCATAAAAATTGCGTTTTGAATATACGAATTCGAATCTTATTCGAATTATATCTGTGGCCACAAGGAATAACAACTAAACTCAATTTTGAGAAATTTTCAGCAGAGCATTTTTAAGTTTTAAATTGGTGCCTGAAATCAGGGAATTAAGATTAAGCTAATATTTGAAAGCTCGATGTTAGCAATTTTAATATATTTTAATTTGTAATACAATTCATAATGAAAAAGCCGCTAACTTAAGAGAAATAAGCAAAACAAATTGTTAACCTTTTTTTCGTTTTTCGTTTCTAAATCGACTTTAGCTGTTATTCCTTGTGGCCACAGATATATCTCATTATTTTTTTCTTACCACAACAGTCTTCTGGCTAAATCTCTGGGAGCAAATCTTCTCAAGTGTGTCGTTCGGTGTCGACTTTAAACTACTTATAGCTCCCCGTGCTCATGGATAAAAATTAACAAACACAACATAAGTGCTGCGAGAAGCTAGGCCGTGACCCTGACACAGGTTGTAATGGCCAATTATGTATGTATGTATGAATTCGGATCTCAGAGAGATTTGTGTTAATTTTTTATTAATTTTATTTTGTCATTAATCGTCTTGATTCGATAAGAAACTAAATTCTATTAAATGAATATAAAGGATGTCAGTGGGGAAGGTATACTACTTTGTTTTGCCGCCATTTTGGTAAACATTAATCTGGACTCTTCATATCTGGCAGTCGTGAAGTAGACACGTGGCAAAATTTTTATGCAAAAAATATTCAGAAAACCAATGTGTTTTAATTGTTCAAAAATTTACTTGTACGATGAGAAAAAAAAATCATTAGAAGAAATTATAAAAAGTGACGAGGCACATTTTCATTTGAATGGATATGTGAATAGTCAGAATAGTTGGTTCTCCGCAATGGACAACACTCAAATTATTCATCAGTCACCTTTGCATTCATTAACAGTCTGGTGTGCAAATTGGTCAGAAAGAATCATTGGACCTTACTTCTTTGAAACTGAAAACGGCGTAGCGGTAACTGCCAATGGAGAGCGATATCGTGACATATCACGATTGAAAACTTTTTAACGCCACAACTGCATGCTTTGAACTTGACTAACATGTGGTTTCAACAAGACCGTGCAACATCGCATACAGCCAGGATTACAATTAAATTACTACTTAATGAAATACCACGTGCAATTTATGAGAATCTAATGAAAATTTTGCTCAAAAGAGCTCGCATTTGCGAGGCTGACAGAGGCGGACATTTATCTTATAAAAACATTTAACGATATAAGATCCATTCCCTTTTATTTAACCAGAAATTATAACTTACCGGCGGAAACCCTGTAGATTGTTTTCACGCAATAATATCAAAAGAAAAAAACATATTTGAAGTGAATATTTTTTCGTCTCCATTTATTGTAGATTCCTCAGATTTCTGTGGATTTTTACATATTCCTGAAATTATCCACTATTTAATTCATATTTTTTATCTAAAAATCTTATGTTGGAGTATTCATACATGCATATACATACATACAGTATACATATGTATGTAGATAGTTACATGTCAGCTTCTCACATTAGCCATATTGTGTGCGTCAATTTTTATCGATGAGTACCAAGACCTACAGTTTAATATCAAATCCGAACAACTTGAGAGCTTGAGAAGCTTGTTCATGGCAATCAGTTAATCTCAAATCTTTTGCCCGAAGACTGCTAAGCAGTAGTGGTTTTGTTTGGGGTTTGAATTCGCAGCTCTCGTCTTATTAAGCAACCACATTACATACTAGTTTACGGCTTCAGTATATATTTTCCAATTTTAATACACACAAAATCTTATTTTATTTTGTATTTCATTTTATTTATGGTAAAATGTGTTAATTTGTAATAAAACCAATGCTCTTTAAAATTCAATATCAGATTGCTAAGATTATATTAAAAACAAGAAGAAGAAGAAGAAGAAGCAATGTCCTGTATCTATTGCATTAATAATTAAATGATAATGATGATGCTGCTGCTAATAATCATCATAACCCTGTAATTACAATAAAATTTTGAATGGGCATTGTAGAAACGGTATCTAGAAACGGTATCATATGTAGAAACGGTATCTAAGCAATGAATATGAACGTACAAGTGAAGGTATTGTACACAAATATTAATTTTGTTGGCATTTGGCCATATCGCAATGTCAGTAGCAGCAGCAGATAGACAGGAAATTTTACATACCCGAAGCAAATAATAATTGGTAAGTGCTTAAAAGACAATTTCGTACTGTCTTTTTATTTCGCCCACTTATACCCGCAGAAATTAAAAAAAAACACACTATAAAGTTTGAAGCAGGCGACAAATATTCGTATACAGAAGTCATACAAGAAAACCCACTAATGTGGATGTGAAGACAACAACTTTATTATTTTATTTTATTTTTTGTTCCTTCACAAACGATAAAAGTTTAATGTTTTGAAGTTAAGAAAGAAAAATAAACAAAGGAAATCAAAGTTTTTAAGTACTTTCGTTTTCTGCTTTAAAAATGAAAAAAAAATATTAAAATTCTCTTTCAAAAGCAAAAAATTACTTGAAAGTTTTTTGTTCTCTCCTCTGCTTTTCTACCGTTAAAAAAAACTTGATAATCGCAAGCATATTGAGGCCTTGTAAAATTTACAAATAATTTTCCACTGTTAAGCAACAAAAAAAAAATTATATTTTTCTACACTCATACAGTAGTGGTAAAAAATTTGCAGTTAAAGCAGTATTAACCCTGTGTCAGGGTTACGGCCTAGCTTCTCGCAGCACTCATGTTGTGTGCATTAATTTTTATCCATGAGTACCGGGACCTACAGTTTACAGTCGGCTCCGAACGACATATTTGAGAATATTTTTCATGGCAATCAATTACATACATACATACATACAAATTTGCCTTTACAACCCTGTGTCAGGATTACGGCCTAGCTTCTCGCAACACTCATGTTGTGTGTGTAAATTTTTATCCATGAGTACCGGGACCTACAGTTTAATGTCGACTCCGAACGACAGACTTTTTTTTATATTTCTTTATTTATTTTTTCATATTTCTTTATTATTTTCAAGATTTCAGAGCTGAGATTCGAACCCGGCGCTATCGTCTTAGTAAGCCAACTGCATACTTCTAAAGCAGTATTACAGCTCCTTAATTGTGCCCTATTTTTTTAAATATATTTTGTTTATTGCTTTTTTGAAATACATATTTTGGATTAAGAATTTATCTTCTGATGAATAAAAAAAAGTTATCTTTGAGCAAGAGAGTCTACATTTTTTTACTACAAAATTTTTAAGTTTTTCCCCCATACTTTATGTGAACACTTCATTACTCAGGGGTAAACCCCTACTAAATGCTGTACATTGTATTAGAATTTTGGAAAGGACAGTACATATATTATTATTAATTATTAGATTATTATTAAGCGCCTTAGGAATGAGACAAATTGCTGTGAATTGATCATTCAAAGACCCGTGCTATACCTTCACCCTTGAATGATCAACAGCAATTGCCTCATCGTTGCATGTTGATTGTGTAGTGAGTGTGCCTTCGCTAAGTAGGTTTAGCTGTTATCTGCTACTTCCCAATAGGTGGCGCTTTTTCCCTGATCATTCGTTTTTTGTTGACATTGGTTAAGGTGGAATAGAGTGGAATGTCGGGGAGCGGTTTCTTTGTAGATGGTCTTCCTGGAGGGGGTGGGGGAGGGGCGTCTTATTTTTAAATTATAAATTACTAAAACTACGTTTGCATTTGGCAAATGTTTAATGACAAAAGCGTTGCCACTGTTTTATAGAAGCCTGTATTTTTTTAATATTTCTTGCTTAATTAATTAAACATTTAAATATTGGGGGTTTTCACAAAGTATGTTCTATGTCTTATTATCATAAAATTGTATTCATTTTATTACTCCTAATATGAAAATATTTTTATTGTTTAACCATTTTTAATACATACATACGAACATAATTGGCCTTTACACCCCAGTTTCAGGATAACGATCCAGCTTCTCGCAGCACTCATGTTGTGTGTCTCGATTTTCATCCATGAGTACCGGGACCTACAGTTTAACATCGAATCCGAACTACAGGATTGAGAAACTTGTTAATGGCAATCAGTGCTTTTGCAGGAAAACTGCTAAGAGGTAATCGCTGAAAGAAATATTTTTCAAATTTTTTTATTTTCAAGATGTCAGACCTGATGTTTGAACTCTCAGCTCCTGTGTAGTAAGTCAACACACTCAACACTAGACTACTACTACTTTTTCACTGGTTTAAGAAAGGAAAAAAAGATGTCGCCTTGCACGGCATATTTGGGGAACGTATCTGCTGTGTTATACGATGTCAAGCTATACTCACTTCTTAATTTCTATTCCATTCATAGTAACCGACCATAAGAAACAATGATCATAATCATAAAATTAAACGTTTTCAACGAAAACAGAAACAATTTTACAAACTGTGTTTGTCTATTAAACAAACATATAAACGAAAAAAAATTAAATAAAAAATAAAACAGAATATAAAAACTCAGAAAAGTTACTAAACAAAATAAATAATAATTTAAAATTTTTTTCTTTAATTTAAAAGTCTGCAACACAAGAAGAAACTACGCACAACAAAACAATTATAACCCCATTCTTATGGTCTCAAATACAATTTATAATAATAATGACTGTGAAAACTAACATCAAATTACAACAACCATTATATTGATAATATTTTCTAACAATAACAGCAATAACAACAACGACAACAAAAAGTGTTAAATATACAATTTATTTAATATATTGCAGATTTCTGTTACAAAAAATTTTTGGTCATTATAAAATAAAACTTTATTTCATTACACTCTTTCACAAACACTATAGTGAATCGTTATTTTTTTAATTTGTACGTGTGTGTGTGTGTGTTGTACAAGTATTTGACACCCTATAAAAATGAAGTCCTTTTAAGGGTATATCTAACTGTATATGTGTAGAAGTGTTTTGTGTGTGTAAAAAACTTTACAAAAAGTTATTAAAGATATCGACAATGTTCTGTTCGATTGTTGAGTTTGGCAATGGCACGAATTTATGAAGATAAATAACATCCTGTTGTTGGTTATCAATTGAAATAGAGAAAAAATGAAGAAAAAGAATATGAAATGGGTAGAAAAAAAATACTTTATTGAGAAAAATGTACAACAAACTTCTCGTAATACAACGACAAAGTATTCCAGCAACAATTCATAAAACAGTGAAACAGAATAGAAAATTGCACCATTTATTTCATTACACGCACACACAAATTATTACTCAGTAGCAGTGTTGCCAATAAAATATAAAAACATATGGAACATCATTTGATGGGTCATATGGATATCATACAAGGAAAAAGAAAATAAACTGTGGTGAGTAGATCAATAGTTTTGGCATCAAGAGTAATGAAGGAAACAAATTTAAACAAATAAATTTTGATTTTTTTTCCTTAATATATGTTCGATTTCTAAAAAGAAATTGATGCAAATACAGTCGAATTCGGTTATAAGAAAATTTAAAAAATAGCGTTTCTCTTTCTTATAGCCGGAATTTTCCTTTAAAATGACTTCTGGTAAATGCAAAATTGTTTCTTTTAAACGAACTCTTAAAATATTATTGCAATAAAGATAAAACAAATCGATATGTTTGCAAAAATTCAAATTCTGACAAAGTTAACAGACAAATTTTAAACAATTCTACCAATAAATGAAGATTCTTGCCATAAAAAATACTTTTGAAAATGTAGGTATGCACAAAATAAAAAAGAAATGAACCGGTGCTAAAATTTATTTATCGCAGATCTTTTTGTACAATTTTGTACTTTTTAACGAAAAATTTGTGTCTTTTAAGCGGGTTTTTTTTTAACGGATTTTCTTTTAAACAGAGTTAAATTCCCCTTTGAATTTAATAGAAAACAAAAGTAAATACATTTATTTTGCTTATATCTGATTTTATCTTTTAAACGGCGCCCTGCAGGCAATTCAGTTAACTTTTAATTAATTTAAAACTAACTATTTCTCAAGTAGTGGTGGTTGACACTTGGATTATGAAAACAACTAACTATTTTAATATTGCGATGTCCTAGGAAGTAGTCAATTGTCCGACTCTGCATTACTTTTAATTAACTTTAAAGTTAGTTACCTAGCCGTTAACTTAAAGTTAACTTTTTGTAGCTAGCTATAAACACTTGGATTTTGGTAAGTTCTGGATTACAATGTAGTTAGCTTATAGTCAGCCCATAAAAGTGAATTATAAGTTAGCCTTATTTGTAGTCGACTACCAATTTGCTGGCAGGGTGTGCTTATATCCAAATTCGACTGTAGTAATACACAACAAAAGTCTTAAATTAATAAGGCGAAGAAAATAATAAATAAATAAATTGTTGAAAACATTGTCTGAATGAGATATTTCGCATTCGTTATCGTGAAAGTGAAAATAGACCTTCAAAGTGTCGTGTGAACATGGTATAATGCAGCAACTGCTTTCAGCTGGTATACTGGTATGAAATACAACCTTGCATACATTGACGTGTAAAGAAGATAAAATGTCAATAATATTCTAAAGGATATATCCCTGGTCTAGTGGTTAGACAAGAGCCTTTAGCAGTCTTCTGTCAAAAGCACTCAGAGTAACTGATTGCCATGAACCAGTGTTCGAAAATAAACTGTACATTATTATATGTACGGTTCACAAATCCAAGAACGGTATTTATTTTTTTAGTGTTTGTGTATTTCTACACAACCAGAATAAGTCGTTCTGTTTTTTGTTTTAAAACAGTACAGTTTTAGTGTTTGTATACATTTTGGTTTAGTGATCTTGGGTTATTTTTCCCCAAATTTCAAAATATTTTCTTTTTTTGCATTTTTTATCAATCAGTTTAAAATAAAAAAATTTAAAAAAAATTACAACAAAAAGAAATTTTTTTTCCTTTGTTTTTTTTTCTACAGGTTAAGACCAGTATATTCGTTATGCTATCTAATGCAATAGTCAAGAACTTGCAAAAATGTTTCTTATATGCTCAGAAGTATTTTACTAAGTGGAAAATTAAAATTAACGAAAAGAATTCCCACAGCTCCTCTGACTATAAATGGAACTGTAATTCCTCTTAATGAAACAATTAAATATCTGGGTGTTGTTTTAGATAAAAAGTTGACATTTAAACACCACATTACTCAAACATGCGAGAAAGCTATTCGTTGCGGCAGAGCTTTATATCCTTTGTTGAACAGAAAATCTTGCTTAAAGTTGAAAAACAAAATTTTACTCTATAAAATGTGCATACGACCAATAATGACCTACGGTTGTCAAGTGTGGTCAAAAAGATGTGCCAAGACACATATTACGAAACTTCAGATTATACAAAATAAGAATTTAAAGATCATCTTTAACTTAAGAAGGCGTTACTCAACAAACAGACTACATAGCAAATTCAAGCAGAACATGTTTACGGCTGTAAATAAATAGGATGACACAAAGCTTTGAAAATCGCAACAGGTTTTCAAGTTATTCTTTAGTAAGAAATTTGTAGTATCACCAGCTTCCTCAAGTTCATCTGAAGGGTAGATATAAAAACTTCTTCAAATTTCAATAAGGTTTTTTGCTATCTTTTTCCTTTAATGTGCGATAAATATCTTTATATGTATTTTAAGTTCAACCTAGAATAAGCTTTTATTTGTTGCAATACTTACTAGTAAAATCTTAAACTATGTATATATATTAAAAATTTTTATATTTTTAACTTGCAATAATGATAGTAAATAAAAATAAAAAAAAAAAAATATTCGTTATGTAGAAAATTCAAAAATATTATAATGTTTTTTGTTTGTTTTGAATTTCCTACACAAACACTTTTAGTGTTTCTGTACTTAATATTCTACAGTACAGAACACTAAAGTACGTTTTATAAAGTACATTTTCGAACACTGCCATGAACAAGCACACAATATAGGTGCTGCCAGACGCTCGTCAGTAACCGTTAAACAGGGTTGTAATGGCCAATTGTGTATGTACATATGTATGTATAAGTATAAATATATATCCTATAATAAATTTAAAAAATTGACGATCTTTTAAAACACAATTTTTGTTCTTCAAAAAATACAAACACTCTACAAAACCAGTTTTTTGGTTAAAATGTGTTCATACAGAAATAAAAAAAGGCAAGTTAAAATAAAATTATTCAATAGAATATAATCGACCAAAACACATTTGTAGAATAGTTTTCGTTTTGTGTGGAACCAATTCTCTATTAAACCAGTCTTATGGACTCGCAGATAAATTGATTCCTAATTTATTAATATTTGAGATGTTTTATCCCGTCTTGACTTTATTTTTTTTTTCTCATTTGTCTTGTGTTTCTTATTTAATTTTTATTTTATATTTTCCTTTCTTTAATTAATTTTCTACGACAAACTACTAGTTGAATCTATTAGACACATACTACTTCCATACAAACATACTCTAATGAGTTCGGTAATTACTGTGAGTTTTTTTGCTGCAAACAGAGCTTATATTAAAAGAATATATAAAAATTTTAAATATTTTATTATAAAATTTTTTAATAAGGCAACAGGAGGATTTACGAGTACGAACACTTTTTTCAAGTTTGAAAAAATTATTTAGAAGAAGAAGCATTTCATTAACATTAATCAAAACTTTTTCCGGTAAGAACATAATATTGTAATTACAGGATTAAATTATAACATCGGTTTATGCTATCGTTCATATTTGAACACAAAAATTTAGAACAAAATTGTATTTCAGTAATTCTACTGAGGAAACGTCCCTTTATTATAAAATAACCGAAAAAAAAATCAATCTGCCAAGAAAAGAGAAGATACGAGAAAAAAATTTTGGATTTGAAAACGTAGGTATAACCGTAGGGAAATTAAATTTTCAAATTTAAAGGAAAAATTGATTGTTTTCTGTGTGGACTTAATAAGAAAAAACAAAACATAAAGAGTTGACAACACTCTTCCATGCAGAATTTAACAAGAATTTAAAAATCTTCATACACAAATGTATGTGCACATGGGATACTGCAATTTAGAGTTTCTTAGTAAAAATAATATTTTTTAAAATAAAACCTCTCTTGCTGCCATAGACACACTCTTAGAAAATAAATTGAATCTACGGCTGACCCTATTTAATACTTTCTCATCAACATTTAATTTCAACTGAATTGCATGCAATGTTAAATATTTTGTAAAACTGTAAACAAATTGCCCCTACTACTATTTGAATGGATAATATAAATTATAAACAGTCCTTATTTATTTATTTTTTGATAGGGGCTACCATACAAAAAAAATGTTTTTATTAATTGTTGCCAGTCGTGTTTTCCCCTAGAGGGGAGAAATAGGTGATCGATTTCCATCTTAGTTTTCACTCATATGCTTACTCTCCATATATAAAAAATATAGTCGCCGTGGTCTAGTGTGATCCCTTACTGAGACTTAAGCCCAGGGTTCCAACCCCAGCTCTGACACCTTGAAAATAAATATTTCTTTCGGCGACTACCTCTCAGCAATCTTTTGGCAAAAGCTCTGAGAGTAACTGATTGCCATAAACAAGCTTCTCAAGCCTGTCGTTCGGAGTCGACTTTAAACTGTAGGGTAAATATTAACACATAAAACATGGATACTGCGTGAAGCTACGCCGTAACCCTGACACAGTGTTGTAATGGCCAAAAATGTATGTATGTATGTATGCAAATAAAGAAGACTCTGTTTTGCCCTCAGTGTAAAAAAACCATACACAAAATAAATAAAATTGATTGTCTATTAATAAATACAAACATAATAAATTGCGTAGCTTTAAACTGAGCATACAAATACAGTGACAGCTCGATTTCCGCAACTCTAGATAATTGCAATCCCCGATTTACGTTAACGGCAAATTTTTAGCCTTATATATTTTTATTTATTTGCAAGACATATATTTATGAATGTATCACTCTTTTTGAACTTTTCGTTCAGACATGTAGATTTACCAATGTGATCAGATTAAGCATAACGATATTTAGTGATTGAAACGAAGCTTATTTCTGGACATTATGGTAGAGTGCAGTGTTGCATTTACGAACAAGTTCTATTTTTTACCGTATTACCGTTATTTTTTTACGTACGTACGTGTAATTTCTGTCCTACAACTCAGACAAGTGATCTACACAGAAGCATACAATGAAAGTATTAGAAATAGTTATTTATCAAGATATTTCATATCTAGAGCAAGATTGCAACACAAGGATTGTTTTTTATCTGTATTTTGATTAATTTTCCAATAAAAAAATTTGCTAATAAGAAAACATGCCGTGAGAGATAACATTTTTTAAAGGATAAGGGCAACACGATAAATTTTTTAATTTTGTGAACATCGAGCATGGCCTGCTTATAAGTAATATGCTCAACAATTTTTTAAATACAATATAACTTTGATTATCATATGTCATATACATATGTACATACATAATTGGCCACTACAACTCTGTTTCAAGGTAAAGGCCTAGATTCTCACAGCTCAAATGCGGTATGCGTCAATTAGTATCATTGAGTACTGGGACCTATAGTTCATGGCAGTCTCTATATACATATATATACATATATGGAATTAGTAGTAGAACACTTTAGTTAAAATATACTAAAAGTAGGCGTGTCTCAATTAATTCAATCACAATCAAGTGACAACTTTTATTAAAAAATATGATTCTTATTAATAGGTATTGCACTCGCAATCAGATATTGATTTTAACATTTTAACCTGCAATCAGTCACTTATTGTAGCATATTGAACAACAATCAAAAATCAAATTAAACTTTTTGCAGAATTTTATTATTTTTATTGAAATCACAAATAGTAATAACTTTGAAAATATTGCATAACTCCCAGCTATGATGTATGCTATTTCTTATGCTAGAAATATAAAACACCAGAAACCCATTACATTCAATAGTAATATAAATATGCTCGTTTTATAATATACTCGAAAACTGCTTTAATGAATTAATTCTTTTAAGTACGGTTACAAAACATGCACATAATGACAATGAGTTTTTGATTGCATAGAAATTTTTCATTTCGTACTTAAACTTTACACCACAACAAAAACTAAAAATCATCATTTGTTTTCAAAATATTATCGTATCTCTGTAGGATATTATGGTATATTATGTAAAACGTCAGTATGCATATACAATGTTTAGTAACAACCCAGCATCCCTTCAGGGGCTTTAAACTAATATAGGGTGCCGTCTCGTTGTCATCCTAATTACAGTAACCATAGTAACGTTGGAAAAATGTATATGTCAAACGATGAGTGGCAAGTGACCTTAAAGCATCGAATTTTTTTAATCTTGGTATTACAGATAAATACCATATGCAGCTTAATGCTGAATGCTTTAATGTTCTATTAGGTTCGCGATTAGAGGTTGATTTCAGCTTTAATAATTCAAATGCACTTTTGCCTAATCGATGGGAACTTAATTATTGAGTTTGAACAAATATTTTATGGATAGCAGGTGCAAATGGATTAAAACGTATTTATTTAATAACGTTTTTAGATCATTATAAGATATTATTTATGTAAACCGTAAATAACGTTTCGAACTAAAATTAATTTTAAATAAGATAAAATAACTTCAGCTTAATTTAGGTATTTACTTGTCTCTAGTATGTAATACTTGTCTCTTGTAAGTAATATGGTCAAATTGTCAGTTTTAATAAAAGTAGACTTTAAAAAGCCTAAAGTGCACTTTTATATTACTATGAGGACGAGCCGTTCTCTTTGAAGAAAACTTAGCATCAAAACCTTCTGTATTTACTATCAAAAACATATAATTGTTTGCTGGGCATTAATTTCCTTTTACGCATACAATCACTTACATGTATACACAAAGGGAGAAAAAAAAAAACAAAAAGACAGATCGACAGAACATGATGATAGTAGATGGCATGTTTTACTGGTATTTCAATATTCCATTCTGTTGTTATGTTATTTGACACTTTTGCCAGTCTTTTTAACATGAATACTCTCTCTCAGCCTCTCACTCCATTGCTCTTACTTATTTGTTATTGTAAGAAAATAATACTATTAAATCATTTTCAACCCAGCTAACATTTGGAGGATTGTTTTTAGTAGAAATAATTTTAGTGATCAAAAACACGTTAACCAAGGAAGTGGAAAACGAATTACGCTTATGTTTAAAGTGTTTCATTCAAAATACATACAATAATAAATTGTAAGGTAAATATAAATTAATCACTCAGGTGTGTAAGATGTGGAGTCGAAGTTTTACTGGCCCGCGCAAGTTTGAGAGAAATTCTCGACACGGTTGCTTGGGATAGCTTGTGGAGATTGGCCGTACGCGCCATTTTGAACTTTAAGATTTTATTTTCATGCAATGTCTAAATTTTATGAATTTTACACACATACCTCAATAGCGTAAAGCAGCAAAAACTTTCAAATCGACGGAGATTCAACAACCTTTTGTGTCGAGTTTTATTTCTGTTTTTACCATCTCCTAGCATACATACATACATACATATATAACTTGCCATTACAATCATGTTTCCAGGTTACGGTCTAGCTTCTCGCAGCACTCATGTTAAACGTGTTAATTTTTATCCATGAGTACCGGGGCCTACAGTTTAAAGTCGACTCCGAACGACAGACTTGAGAAACTTGTAGATGGCAATCAGTTACTCTCAGAGCTTTTGCAAGACGACAAAATTTAAAATTCATGTTGAAAAATTCTAATAAATAATATCAACAAAATATTTTATTTCAGTTCAACAGTTTAAAATGTACTCAGAGTTATGAGAGTACAAAGAAAAAAAGATGGGTACCAAATTAGGGAGTTTATGATATACTGTGACTTCCTATCATTCTTAAACAAAATATTTTAAATGTTTATTCTGACCAAAATTTTTGAATTTCCATATAAGCTATGGGAATAATAGGTGTTTAATTTGTTATAATAATACCCTGCTCCTTTGTTAACATTTCTTAGAATTCAGTTGCATTATATTACCTCAACACCATCACAACTCAACAAAATTTATGTTGGACTAGTTATAACCCTATTACAGTGTTTCAGGACCGTTTGTAAATATTAATTTTGAAATTTTATTTATTTTAATTATTCTTAAATAGTTTCTAAAGACATGATACTGAAAAGGAATTAGAATTAAAAATTAAAAAAATTTAATTTTGCCTTGGCTTTGAAATTTCATTTATTTTAAATGTTTAACTTTAGATTTACTGGGTTATTAGTTTGTGTTCATTGAAATTTGCTGACACGCAAAAATTTATTAAGTTACTTACACTTAGAAAAATTTTAGGAAATTAAATGGATAATGAAGATTAAATAAGAGTATTTGAGTATATTATTTTCTTTTCTATAAACTAAAACGAAGCATCAACGTATAGTTCTTAAGAAACTGTATGAATTAATTATAAGTGTCTCTTTAGAGTTCTATTCAAAAACTTGTAATTTGTGTACGCAAGCAGCAGTAGTCGCTCGTAACAAAAAAGTCGCTAAAATTTGAATTCTTCGAAAATTGGAATTAAAGCTTTTATGGCATTACTAACTGACGTTCCAAATTTCAAAGAATTTTTATTGTCTGTTAGTTTTTAACACTAAAAACTTTTTATTTCAATAAATGAACTTAAACAGTTCTATTAGTGCTGATGAAAATGAACATGTTTTACTACTTTCTGGGACATGAACAAAGTAGCAATGGTGAAAATTCAAACAATTCGACAATAGAGATATTATGGAAGTCACACGAGTTTCTTCTAGTAATATAGTCTAAAAACTGTTTTACAATTTTAAAAATAAATAAAATTAAAAACTTTTATTGTTATATGGCCTGCAAACCTAGTTCACCCTCTATAGTATTAAAAATTTCATACAATGGGTACAAAGACTTAAAAGGGTATAACTCGAGAAGGGTAAAAGGAAATTCATTTTTTTCCGATAATTTATTTAAAACTTAATAATACATCAACTCTTTAACTCGCACTTTTCTCGAAATCATATACTGAAATATCTTTTGCATTTGCGGTATAAAATTGTAACTTACATGCGATGGTAACTCAGACAATAACGCCAGGTTCAAACCCCACCTCTGACATCCATGCTTTCTGTTTGCTTTATATAAATAAAATTAAAAATCCTATGCTGAACTCATTTTTGTATATTTTCTAAACGAAGTTGCATTTTTATGTTACATACATACATACATACATAATTTGCCATTACAAACCTGTTTCCGATTTACGGCCTATCTTCTAACAGCACTCATTTTATCAATGAGTACCAAGATCTACAGTTACAGGTCGACTCCGAACGACAAACTTGAGAAGCTTTTTCATGGCAAACTGTTACTCTCAGAGCTTTTGCCAGAAGACTGCTAAGAGGTATTCGCCGAATGAAATATATTTCTTGTTAATATTTTCATCTTTCAAAATGTCAGCGCTAAATTTGAACCCGTCTTAGTTAGTCAACACACTAACCTAGACTAACACTAGACTTCGGCGACTACATTTTTATATTGCTTTTATGAAAAAAAAAACAAACTTTGGAAATTAGAAATTCTCGAAAATTATAACTAAACGTGGCTCTAATTTAGAGCGTCTGTTAATTATTTTTACTACATTTCATTCTCAAATACTATTTTATTTCCAATTATTGCTTTTTTTTTTTTTTTAATTTTGACTCATACATAATACAAGTTTCTTTCAACATAGTTGATACCAAATATTGCAAATGACAATTTTTCTCGGTGTATCTTTTTTTAAGCTCTACCATAATACTTCTTTCTATATCAGTCAAGGGCACACGTTTGAAATTCATTTACAAATATATACTTATGGGTATATGTACTTGCTCTTATGTGTACGTACACATATGTCAGTGCGCATCCGTTTCCTTTTTATACTATATTTGAGATTCGTGCAACATAAGAGTTATGTTTAATCTATACACCTATAGCAATACACACATTTGTTTATACAATAATCTTGAAAATATTTTTTAAAGTAATTAGAGCTTCATATGTACATTGTACAATTTGAAGAATATAAAAAAATATTTTTTTTTGATTTTTTGATTTTACGATGTGAATTAGCTGTATTCTTTTGCGTATTGTAAGTAACAAAGAAGCAAACAGAGATACTTTAATATTTAAGCAACATTTAACATTTTTTAAGATGATCTTTAATGTAATACGTCTTCATGACTTCTACACATCGTTTGGTCTAATAGTTTTGATTGCTATTCTAATTTTAAGAAATTCTTTAAAATAAAAATGAAAGAGCAACTGACAAATATGTGGAACTCAATGGTAGAGTGTGAATCAGTGGGCCAATGTAACATGTGAATCAAATTAGCGGTGAACAAATATTTGCAAAACTCTAGTTAATGTTTAGGACCATCAAAATATTATTTTCCAATTAAAATTTTTTATACGTATGCATGCGATTGTCCCTACACCCCAGTATCTATAGAGAAAACAGAAAGTAAAGAACATTTAAATGAAATACAAGAAAGCAATAAAATTAAGCAAAAAAATAAAAAAATAATAAAAACAAAATGTATGTCTAATAATTAACAGGTCGTTGTACACAGTGGCTAAGTTTGTCATTCCAATACGTGGAAATTCCTATTCAAAGGTGCAAAGTATTTAATTTTTTGGATTACCTGACTAGTTATGAAACAGGGGGTATGGAAAGTTTTAATAATATCAGCCTATAGCGAGTGATAAACTTGCTAGTTTTTTGTCCCATATACTAACGAGTTGCTAACTTTTCATTATACATACGGACGACAACAAAATACTCGTATATATGTAATATACCTAGTAGTTACTAATATGTAAGTTGGGCTATAAAACAAAAACTAATGAACTGTTTTTGAACAATTTTTTATATATTTACGGATATGTATTATATTCAAAAATCTTAGTTTTATTCGAAATGTCCGTGGGGGACCATATCCGCTAAAACCGCCCACAATTTGTAATCCAAATATTTCAAATCAGGGCGGCCAGATGGCCAATCTTCAGATAATATAAAAGCTGGAATATTGTTTCGAAGCCAGATCTGTGTCGTTTTAGATTTATGAGCTGGTGCAGAATCTTGTTGGAAAGTCCAAGACTGGTTTTGGAATAGGGAATTGTTAAGCGGCTTCACAACTGTTTTCAAAACAGTTTCTTAGTAAACTTTGACCGATGTTTTGACTCTTTGCTTAAAGAAATGCAATCTGTCATTCTATCGTAGGAGATACCCCAATAAAATATGACTGCAGCTGCATGATGACCTTTTTCGAGCCGTGAAATGAATTTTAAGGCTTTTTTAGATGACCGGGCATAAACCATATCCTTTTGTTTGTTAAACTTTTCCTGTATGGTAAAAATGTTTATATCCGTAAACAAGATTGTTCTATGTAAGTTACCATCATACTTCACCAAAAAACGTTTGGATTTCTATCAACAAATGTCTTGTACTCCGTTTGAAAGCTCCAAGATCCAAGTCTTTTTAATAATACGATTCATGGACTTTTGTGTGATTTTCGTCTCACTATTATTACAGCAGTACTTTAAAATTTGTTTACGCATTTAGTTATTAAATTAATAACTAATATTCATTCATTCCTTCATATATGACGTAATAGAGTACTTCGGCCTGTAGAACTATTGTACTGCCCACAATTTGACCGAGATTCCAACAATATCTCCCCCAGTCTCGTCGGCCAGTGCCAACCACTAGATTTCTCTATCTGATAACTGATAGTCACAGCTAGTAATACTTTAAAGCCCAATTAAATGCTCTTATATGTATATTGAGTTACTCTTTGTCCTGTGTAGTGTTTTTTAATATTTTTTAAATTATTTTGCTACAAAAGATGTTTTTTTTTTATTTGCGCTCGTATATGTTGAAATAAATTTAAGTCACTTTTAATGCAAATTTTTTTTTCTGCCAAATAATATCAACAGTTTTTTTTCAGTTGTTATTTTATATGAAGCGAATACATGAAATATTACAAAATTAAATGCTTTTATCATAATGCTGAATAAGTTTTCATATCAGAGAAGACAATGAATTCTTACATTTTTTATATAACGGGTGTAGTTTTTATTTGGATTTATGAGTATTTATGTGGTTTGGCAGCTGAGAATGTCAAAATGTGTAGACATTTCTGTTGGTTGGGCAAGGTTTTATGAATCGTTTAACGCCGTTTTCTTCAAAATATAAAATCAATGTTTTCGTCCATTTTATGGTTTATATAATCGGCATAATCAGGCCTGTGCAAAAATAAAATTTTCATAGACAATTGTTCCTTAGCTTAACTCACTGAAACAGCGATGAGTTAACATGCGTGTTGAATGTACGCTGCTTTATAGTTTACAGTGAGAACAAAATTAATAGCAATGCACACAAATATTTTATAATTATAAATGCGTTTGTTAATCCCTAATACTATATTTATTATAGAATATATAGAATATAATTTAAAAGTTTTTCTGCGACATTTTCATTCTTTTAATAAAGTTGAAAATTACATTTCTAAAATTAAAGCCATGCTTTTATTTATAATTTGTAAAGAAAAAAGTTCATTCCAGTACTATTTCTGCCTTCAATTATCAGTTTACGTACTTAAGTTTTTTAAAAACCCACGTTATATAATGCACCTGCCTTTTAGTTGCAATTTTGATCATTGTTTAAAAAAAATTTAATAATTTTTGAATATGAAACTAATTTATGTTGATTAACAATGTTGGTGAAATCTGAACATGTGCACGAGATAAATGCTAATATTCCTGCAAAAGGTTACTGAAATTATTTATTATTATCTTTTATTTGCAGAGTGCAATGGGTTTTTACAATAAATATTTTCAATTTACATTAACACTGTAATAGTGGATATAAACTCTTTTTTATTTAAATGCTAAAATGAATATGAATTATAATTCTCATTTAGTTAATGATTTGAGAACAGCGGAAAAGCAACTTATTCGTGCAGTAATTCATAGTACTGTAGCCGTATATTAAACTTCCGAAATATTCTAAGCATAGTATTTTACTTTTAATTGGAGCTGTAAAATCGTCCAAAAATAGTTATAACTTCAATAACTGAAATTTTCAGTGTCGAATTCTAACTGCGCCTTTAATGCTAAATATATCACTTAGGAGTGGGTTGAGTTTAGAAATGTGGGGTTTTGCTTGCCACCATTACAAATGACGTTTTGGAACTCAGCCTAAATCTAGTATTGTGCTGTTTGCTACAATTTCTTGTTTATACAATAGAATTGTGCTTTTATTGTTTTGTTTCTCAAAGAAATATTCCATGGTATTAAATATTTTGAACTTTTAATAAGTAAATGTGAAATACTCATTCAATTAGAGGATGATGCTATGCTATTTTCATGTTCTCCACTTGTGCATTTACGGTATGGCTGGCCATGTAAGCATTCAAGTGCAGAAGTGTAATTGACTTTATATACAAAAATAGACAGTCAAATTAAAATCAATCTCTTCCGTTCTGTCTGCCAACAATGCTAATTACATACATACATAATGTCGCATTACAACCCTGTTTCCGGGTTACGACCTAGCTTCTTTTTCATATTTCTGCTTTTTTTAAGATATTAAAAAAATGCTAATTAGTCTCCTTTGTTATTGTGCCTGCACTTGTTATGTGACGACATAGAATTTCATCTAAAATTTTGCTTTAAAAGACAACAATCGTTTTTTAAATTGTCCCGTTTAACTAGTTGATTAACTAAATAACTGCTTTTATCTTCTTAATCAGGAACTAATTTTTCATGTATAGAAGTACTTTCATATATGAGCAATTTCAAAAATTTTCGACATTTTGATATTTTTTTTTTCGAAATTTTTTTTTTGGATGACACGAATAACGCTTTGGTCACGTAAAGGGTGATATTTTAGCATACCAAAACAGTTCGCGTTAATCATTTATTGCAAACGGCGCGAAAGTTATGGAGGTTTTAAGTTAAAATCTCTTTAAAAAAAATTTAAAGTTAAATTTATTGGTTTATTTTAATAAATGTTATATGAATGCATGAAACTCATTCCAAATTCATCAGTGTAGTCAAAATTCATCAATGCACTGATAAAATACAGACAAAAATATCACATATAATTAAATTTCCTTAACATTAAAAAACGCAAATTTTTGCAAAAATGTGAATGTTTCACCGATTGTTATAATATGTGTTTATATAACGCATAACTAATTTACAGAAAAACAATGTTTTGACTTGCAAATTTAAAAAATAAAAAAAATTATATAAGAATTATTTTTGAGGTTAGGATTTTTTTTTTTGATCTGTAAAATATAAAATCATGAAAATTTTTTAATGCCTATTCGGTTTTATTATCAAGCTTAAAAAAACCTTTCATTTGCTGTTAATCGCGGCGGAATCTATACATAACTGCAGATGTCACAAATCAAACTGTGTTGGAAGAAAAATGCCACTGTACCCTCTAAATATGGAACAAATTCAACCGTATTTATATATGATCTTTAGTTCACCGCCGCACTTCATTTCCAATACTTTACATTGATTTTAAACCACGGATTAATTAAAAAAACGCGAAACAAAATCATGAAATTTCGCAAAATTTTTATTTTCTTTATAAAATTTTTGCGTTTTAAAATATTTTAACGCCTTCTTGATGTTGAGGTGCCATTTACTAAGAAGTTTAGATCACGCAATACATAAACCAGTTTTAAAAAAGATTGCAAATGTCAGACGCGAAAAGCTGTCATTTTTGACAAATTTACGCCAATTCTATAAAAGTTTGAGGTCATCGTTCTCAGCAACTAGCAGCCTGACATCGACGTGATATGGCGCAAATTTTCGCAAATTATACCATCTTTTAAATACTGTTGACAAAATGCAATTTTCTTGAACGGCGCAAAAACGCTATAGAAAAAACTGCGAAAATTAAAAAATCGGAAAATTTTGATTTCAAAAATGAACCGCTGTACAACTTTTTCCCAAATAGTAGTATGGGCATAACTTTTATAGTGTAAATATCTACTAAGTCTAGTGACTTTATTTTATATCAGTGGGCATCGGAAGTTTAAAACTAAAAGTAGAAAAGTGATAAAATATGAAAAAACTCTTGTAAATTTCAAGCCTGTTTTTGAGTTTTTCGATATTTGAGTGCCCATAACTTTTAGAGATAAAGAACTGATGGTCTGAAATTTTGAATTTAACAGTTTTCTAGTGTGGCCTACCATTCCCTTTTGACCGTTTTGGTCAATTCGAAAAACTGGAGAAATAATAGGCATCTGAACTCAGTTTCAACAAATGTTGAAAATTTTTGAAATTGCCCATAGGTATATACTCTAATATTACAGTATACTAGTTCCATCCTAACTTCTAATAAACTTCTAAAATAGTAAATTAATCCGGCCCTATGTCGACTTAAGCTATTCTTGCAAACTACCACAGATGTGTATAAAAATATAATAATTTTCCGAAATATTGGCAGTTTCTTATATCATATCACTGATAAATACCAAAATTTTCATTGTAAGAATTACGCTCTTAAAGATCTGTCTTTTTGAAAGTGTATTTTCATGTTTTACCATTAATAACACAAACAAAAAATGAACTCGAATGGCAACAACAATTACGCATATTACAAACTCAACTATTGCCATGTCGCAGCTGTTTGATTTTGTTTATGTTGAATTTCGTTGTTGTTTTGTTTATAAATTTTTTGTTTTTGCTGTGATTTTTGTATACTTTTTTTTTATTTATTTATGAGGTGGCCCATTGTAAAAACTACGTGTCACTAATAGAAAAGAGTTTAGATAATAATTTTTTTTTTTTGAAACCAATACTCAGGGGTAAACCCCTACTGAATGCTGTGCATTGTATTGGAATTTTGGAAAGGACAGTACATATATTATTATGACTTAATGTGTTTGAGGCTCTAGGTTCGAGCCCCGGGAAACGAAACAATATATTATTATGAATTATTATGTTATTGTTAAGCGCCTTAGGAATGAGACAAATTGCTGAGAATTGATCATTCAAAGGCCGGTGTTAAATGATCAACAGCAATTGCCTCATCATTGCATGTTGATTGTGTGGTGAGTCTGCCTTCGCTAAGTAGGATTAGCTGTTATCCGCTACTTCCCAATAGGCGGCGCTTTTTTCCTAATCTTTCGTTTTACGTTGACACTAAGGTGAAATAGAGTGGAATGTCGGGGAGCGGTTTCTTTGTAGATGGTCTTCCTGGAGGGGGAGGGGGAACCTCTTATTTTTAATTATAATTTTGAAAAAACAGCAAACTAACTTTTTCATCTCTTCTGGGATTTGAACCTGGGTCCTTTGTGTTTTTGTGTGAGCGCTCTAACCACTATACCACGCACCCCCCATAATCCAATAAGAGAGTATTTTTATATCTATATAGATTACCACCAAATTTTATTTTTCTTATTACAATGAACGTCATTGATAGTGTGGTAACATTTCTGTAACATACTACTATTAAATACAACTGATACTAATTTACATTTTACAAAAGTGTACTAAATACATACTTGCACTAGAATAGTACCCGTGAAACGAAAATCTTCGGTTTTTCACTCATAGAAGTATGCCCTCGAAAATCAACAAAATTCATAAAAAGGAACATTGATGCTCATTGCATCCTATTTAGAGACCTCGAGAAATAGCCATAGCGATTAAGTGAGACTTTTTGAAGGAGTTACTTAAGTTGCTGGCGTTTTTACTTTCAAAGATTATTTAAAATTTATTTCTAAGAAGAAATAAGAAAAATAATAAAATTTAAATTAATGAACGGCAATAATCTTCTCTTTCTTTCATTTTATAGTATTCCAAAGTACGAGTGTTATTTGAAGAAAAAGGTAATTTTTTCTTGTCGATGAAATATATAAAAATCTCATTGCAATTGGTAAATATATGATAGTACACACATACATTGAGGGCCGCATGTTGTTTTGAACCGCAAATTATAAGTTAGCAATTTTCAATTCAAGTGACAATAACTACTCGAACAACATAATTATTCATACACATGTTGTCTATGCATATGCCAGTCGCCGATAAGGACTAGAGTAGTAGATAAAGAAGTCAATACTTCCCTTTAAACAAAGGGAAAACTGTGCTTGAAGGCCTTTTAACACAGTTAAAGTCAATGAAAATAACTAATAATTAATAATTTTTTCATTTTACTTAAAAATTGTCACCAAAAACAAAATTATTGGAAATAATTTGCCTCTCGGCAAAATGCAAGCTCTAAATTCCACTGTGTAAATGTGTTTTATAAAGAAATCCGAAAACATGAAAAACTTTCTCTATAATTAGCTAAGTGATCACTCTACTAGAGTTTGTAAGTCTTGCGAACAGCCGAATATCGTCATATTACAAGAATGTTCTATTGAAAACAATTTGACACAGCGATGTATTGCGATCTGAATACTAAAGTTCTTTCAGGCCATTTTTTATTTTTTTATTTTTTGAGACTTAATTGCATACTTCGTATTGGACGATTGCGGCTATTTCTCATTTGTTGCATTGGAGTTATCATTCAAAAATCCGTATAAAGAGATAAGATCTGAGGAGTATAAAATATATTTAATGGGATTTGTTTGCTATTAATGTATAAAATATTATTTTATTTTATTAAAATTTTAATGTATTGTAATTATAATTTTTAATTATTATGAATAAAGTGAATAAAATCATATGCTCGGTGTAGTGCAACAGACCAGAGTCTAAAATGGAAATCAAATCTACAATCATCGCTTTAGATGTCTAACACACTACCTTATAGAGTCAACTTTATAAAGGAAATTTATTCCTTTTAAAGCTGAATTTGGACCAGTAGTACTCACAAAGAGAGACAGTTTACAAATGTCTGTGTAGTGGTGAGGGTATTTTTGGTGACCTTAAAAAAATTCTTGTTGTTTAAAAAATTTTATCTTAAAATTAGCGCAGGAATTAAATTTTCCTGCAATTTTTGCAGTGATTTTGGACAATCTTAAAAGAGAACAGTTTGACATCTAAGAGTTAAGAGTTAGTAAATAAAATCGTTATACGATTTAACAACGTCTTTTCATTATTAACCAATAATGAAAGTGAGAAAAGTATAGGTACTTGGACCCTAGGCATATCATGTTGATCAGTAATTTAGAACGGAAATTTAGTTTTCCTTCTAAAGGCCTTTTTAAATCACCCCTCTTTAAAATTTCATCCCTCCCTCTATGTAGTATAACAAATGCCGTTCGTGTATTTTTACATAATGCGAATATGTACACATGTAAGCGTATATACATATGGTACATATGTATATGAAAATGTAAGTATGCATGTCCGTCTGCATTCTAAAGTTGATGTCAAACAATTTTAAATACAAAATGAAAATATGAACTTTTTATTAAAATTCAACTTAAAATTACAAGCGAAAATATTTTGAAAAAAAAACAACAACTAAATGACATGCTCGAACAATTGTCACCCGTCAGCTGTATATTATGCAAAAATAATTTTTGTTATTTACCCTTAAGAAAAACAAAAAAAAGGTATTTACGATTCGCAAATACATCACAAATAAGTTATTTAATTAAAAGGCAACTCGTGTTATCTGTTAAAAATTAAATTACTAAAACAGAAATTATGTGATGTTCACTTAAGCCGAATTTTAGAATTATGCTGCTCCAAAAACAAATTATGTGGTCGTCTTAGTCTAGAATATAGTGTGTTGGATTAATCTATGGTCAAATTGGGTAAATATTTGACGAAAAAAACGTAACCAATATTTTTTTGGAAATATATTAAGCAAATATTTCTTTTTATGTAAACATTTCTTTAAAAATTGTTTAAAGACGATATTAATAAGAAAAAACATTTTGATATATAAAACTTTAGGTAATGAAAAATTAAGAAATAAATATTTTCATAAAATAGTGGTTTCGTTTTTTTTTTTTGTCAAATATTTACCCAATGTGACCGTAGCCTGACTCACTGACATCTTGAAAGAAAGAAATATAAAAAAAAATTTTTTCGGCTATCACAAAAAGACTGCTTCTGACAGAATAGAATAGAGAATAGCCATTAACAAGCTCTTATGTCTGTCATTCGGATTCGATGTTGAACTGTAGGTCCCGGTACTCATTAAAAAAAAATTACGCACATATGCATGCTGTAAGAAGCTAGACAGTAAGACTTAAAATTCATTGGAATTTGTGAAATAAAATATTATTTTTATCTTTTATAATATTTAATATTCAATCATTGTATGCATTTTTTATTAATACTAATACGCTGTAAATACTTATGAAATTACAAAAATTTATCTGATCGTTTATTAGTAATTATACATCGATCATAAAAATAAGCTTAGTATAGCATTCTATATTATAGCTAGAGATTTTGAACATAAAGATTGTTGGCGGTTAATTTGGCATCTTATCTTTGCGTCTTTAACAACATCCGTATACATCTTAGACCTATCCGCATACCACCGAATAGTTCTTTCTTTTAAACAGTATACAGCCTTTAAATTGCTCCATTCATTCTTATTACTTAATTGTATCCTAAATCGCTTTTCAAAGTCATAGAGTTTCCCGATTCTATCCAATGGATACTCAAGAATGAGTTGTCAACTAATCTGCTGACTGGATCAATATACCTCCTTAGAAGTCCAGCCTTTGATATATCTCTCATAATTCTAATCGTGGTCTTAAGGGCTAGACTATGAAGTGGAATTAGATCTAGCAGAGCTTCCAGTACAGCTTTTTGACAGGTTTTCATCACCCCAGTTATGCTTAAGCTATATTAACATCACCTAAGTTCTCATCTCAGTTTTATATCAGAAGCGCACTCAGATAGACTCAGATAGTTTAATAACAAATCTAATTTAATTTTTATTGTTTTTTCCTGAGTTCAGTTGAAAATAGAACACTTTCCATTCCCTAAATTATTGCCGTCTGAGTTGTAACTGTTACAATCTGTTATAATCAGATGAGATATTAGGAGGCTCGAACTTCGGGTCTCCAGCACATAAAAGTATAAATATAGCTTTATGTACGCAAGTCTCTGTATCTTATTTAGCGTGGTCTGCTTTACTCCTAGATTCATCTTTCCTGCCTAGACAATAGCCCCATAAGTTACAACTAGTCAGACCATTATAGTATACATCCAGTAGAGAACTTTTATGTTACAGCTTAAGTTTTTCCGCATAAGGACATGTCTATCCTTTTCCTATCCACTACTGTATCTCCTGCTCATTGCAATGCCATCGTCATCATGATTTTTTTTTTTCACAGGAATAGCTGCAGGAACAGTGATCGTGATTAATTTCGTTTTGCCAAATCTCTTAGAATTTAGAGGCAACATCAGCACAAGGGACATGTGCAAACTAAGCACAACCTAAATATTAGTAACACGAAGATTTAATTGTGATATCAAAGTCATATGCAATAAAAAAATAATTTATAGAGCTTCCTGAGTTTTTTTTTAACGCTACAGAGTAGTCAATGTAAACAAAAGCTTGTTAACGTTAAGCGATGACGGTGTTCATGTTACCACAACTGCTCTGTATAAACAGAATTTATATAAATATGTTCCTGAAAACAAAAACAAAAAAAATTTAATGGAGTTTTATATTTAAAAATTGTAAAAAAACAGGTTTAGACACAGTCAAATATAGGAAATGGCAATAAATTTCAATTGAAATTATTAATTACCAAACATTCATACATTGTATATGTATACCTTAGCATATACATATGTATGTAATACATACTATGTATGCATATACCTCTACGGTTACGAAAGAGTAAATTATTCTGTACCAGTAGAACTAAAACCCATTATTATTGCCTAAAAATCTGGCATATCATCAGTACTTAAGAATGTTTAAATTATAGGCACGCCAATTAACTTTAATGTGGGTTTGCAAATATTTTAAATCTATTTGCCAATGAAAGAATTCTTTTCAAACAAATTAAACATGCCACTCAAGCACATCCTTGAAAACTGCATAAAAATACAAATAAATTCTAACACTATACCTGTGTAATAATTCTCTTAAATCAGCTCCCCTGTAGCTCATCTAACAATTTTTATTCAATGCTTGTGCTACTATTTCAAATTACATAAACCAAACAAAATTGTCCCAATAATATTTATAAAAGAAAGCTTTTATTTTCTATTGTTAACTTCCAAGAGAGCATTAAATTTGTGTTTAAAATTTTATCCATTTTATCGGTTTTGCACGCCCTTAACAAATGAACCTAAACTTGTTGTTTAACATGCTACACATGAAAGAGTGTATATATCCTCGTATGTGGGCCACAGCAAACTTTAGCGTATACAAAAGCTAATTATTAATGGATAAAATAAAAATTAGCCCCCCCTAAGTAAATGAGATTATAATATTCCCCTCTTAGTGGATGTGTATGTGTGTGTGTGTAACAGAGGGATATCTGTAATACTCCTTGTATTCCAACAATATTTCCAGTGCTCAAGCATGCGCATGCATTTGTGAGAGAAGAGCAACTGTGCTTATCTTTTTTTATTTTCTTTTTTACCAGGATTTATTTTGCAAATTTCTGGGTATTACATTACGAACCCACCGATGGATTCATACAGAAACCTATAACAATAACAGGCAAAGCAACAATGCAGCAACAGGCAACATAGCGAATGCAAATATTTATTTTTTTCAAGAGTAACGCTCGAAAAATTGTTCAATTGTCCTACTATTTTATTCAGATGCATAATATCGAACAATTCAAACATCGTTCCTGTTTAAATGTATTATTATTTGTTCGTGTGAATAATTTAATATTTTGTAAATAAGTGTGCATGTATGTAATACGAATATACTGCAATGCGTAACAAATTTAGATTTAAAAATCTGAAGAAATACGTACACAGAAGGAAGATTTAAATAAACAAATTCTGACGAAACTGTTAAATTAATCTACATTTACAGCCTTATTTATAATAAAAAATTAGCAGATCGTTGTACACAGTGGCTAAGTTTGCCATTCCTATACATGGAAATTCTTGCTCAAACGTATAAAGTATTTAATTGTTTGGATTTTCTGACTAGATATCAAATAGAAGGTAGGGAAAGATTCAATAATATCAGTCTATAGCTGGTAATTAACTTGGCAGTTTTTTATCTCATAACTAATTGCTAACTTTTCATTATACATACGGCCGTTAGAAACTTTAAGCTCAATAAATTTGTGACAGACATGTGATATTTAGAACAAATTTACTTTGAGTTTCCGTACTAAATTACACTGATCAACAAAATTGTGTAGCACGAAACGTACTTTTCAATTATGAACTCACCCCTTTTTCAAACTCCATAATTATTTTCATTTCGCATTAAAAATGAAATGCGAATTTTTTCCGCCGTTATTTATATTATTAACAAATTTTCTTGCAATATTGTAAGCATATGACAAACGTGGTGTAGAGGCTTACAGTGCAAGGACCCATCTGGCGAAGGTGGCGGAGAGCAATAGCTCTCTAGCAGGATCTCCCATGCCAGAAAAACAGTTGAGGAGCAGTAACGAAGAATTACCCCAAGGGCTGGAACAAGGGGAGCAACAACACCATCATCTCCAATATAATTATGATTTTTTATTTATAAAATATATTTATATTTTTCTTTAAATGCTTATATGCAGTCACTGTACAATTTTGACAAGATTAATAGAAAAAATAGATTTGGCAATGTTGTACAAACTGATTCCGACAATTCTGTATTCTCTTAAAGGTTTTTTAAATCAGTTGAAAAAATACAAAAATAAAGTAAAACGAACTCTTCTAAATAAACTTTTTTATTAAAAATGAAGTAATAAAAACCTTTTTTCTTCTAATAAAAGTAGTTTCAAGCCCTCATTTGAATCTGAAGACAACAAAAAATTTCCAAATTACGGAATTAATTCTGTTTTCGAATCGAATTAAACTGTGCGACATGGCTGTATATTACCTTTAAAATATCGACATTTAAATAGAAATCTATAAAACTAAAGATTTCAGTAAATGTGATAGCCCAGCAGAAATTAGTGCTTACCAATAAGCTATTTTCTATACTCCTGCGCATTAATAATGCATGATTTTTATATGAAATGAGGCGCTAAAATGCAATAGAAACGCAAATTTATTGCAACCAGTAAGCAAATAGTACAGAAAATCAAAAATAATATATTATCCTATAGCATCTTTGGAAGCTTTAAGGTATGCATAAACAATATAAAGCTTCCATTATTGCTTACAATTTTATTTATTGCTTCCAAATTTGAAAAATTTTCTGCTGAGAGATAACTTGAAAAGTATCTGCCATAGATTGCTTAACCAAAAATCGTATACAAGAAAGACAACAATTTACATTAAAATATTGGCAATATAATAAAAAAAATCGTAATACAAATATTGTATGTATATACGATGGCTGTGAAGCATTTTCTCCAAATAAAAATATCTAAAATTCTTAGCAAAAGAGTAAAAACTGTTTCTGTACCTTAGATTCTATATAATCAGTATAAACATTATATTCATCCCGTAACCCTTAACCATATTTTTAAATTTATTCCACCATTGACGATAATAATCTTTTAGAGGCAAATCGTTTGATAAAAGAAAAGATAACTCGAGCTCTGTAATACCTCCTTCTCATATATTGTATAAAATTCAATCAAATATTATTATTATTATTAAAATTAATTTTAATGTTAAAAATATTATACTTTTGTAAAAAGATGTGATGACAGATCATCAAAACTTAATACAATTTTTTTTTTATTGAAACCAATACTCAGGGGTAAACCTTTACTAAATGCTGTGCATTGTATTTGAATTTTCGTGGAAAGGACATTATATTATGATAACAGAACATATATTTTGTTTTTCTTATATTATTAAACGCCTTAGGAATGAGACAAATTGCTGTAAATTGATCATTCAAAGGCCAGTGTTATACCTTCACCCTTGAATGATCAACATCAATTGCCCCATCGTTGCATGTGGCTTCGCTAGGTAGTTTTTTAGCTGTTATCTGCTACTACCCAATAGGTGGCGCTTTTCTTCTGGAATAGAGTTGAACGTCAGGGAGCGGTGACCTCTTATTTTTAAAGTAGAATTTTAAAATTGAAATTTAATTTCTAATTATATGTAGTCGCCGTGGTCTAGGGGTTAGTGTGTTGGCTTACTTAAATAAGAGTCCAGGGTTCAAACCCCAGCTCTTAATATATTGAAAAAAGGAAAGATGAAAAAAAATAATATTTCTTTTGGCGACTACCTCTTAGCAGTCTTCTGGCAAAAACTCTGAGAGTAACTGATTACCATGAACACACTTCTCAAGTATGTCGTTCGGAGTTCACTTTAAACTGTAGGTTCTGGTACTCATAGATAAAAATTAGAAGACGCGACATGGGTGCTAGGCCATAACCCTGACACAGAGTAGTAATGGTCAATTATGTGTGTGTATGTACGTAATTATACGAAAGGTAGAATTGATTTGATTTAACAAAGCCTTTAAAATGCTGACCAAAAGTGCTATCCAAAGAAAAATTCTTTTAATAAATTTACCAAAAATCGGACTTGAGTAGGTTGTTATGAGAAAAATTTTTTCATATTACGTATACAGCTCTTAATTAAAATATGTAGCTGACCTTAAATGAACAATTAAAGACAACAAAACGGTAACAATATTTGGCAACGTAGAAACTGCAAGTGCTTTCAAACAGCTTGCCATTTCCAGTGAAAGAAAATTAAATAGATATGTAGGTAGATAAAAATAAACTTTGAAATTTAATAACATTTCACTAGAAATCAAATTAATGCAACGAATCTATTGTAATACGTGTACTTACAAATAATATTAAACAGTGATATCCTTTTCAAATTCTTGATATATTCTTGTTTGCTTTGTTTTATGTTTGAAATTTGCCAAACCATTGAAATTTTAATTACAGATTCTGTTGCAGTATTATCGTTGTTTGATATTTCTTACAAATTACGCAAAAACCAGAATATTTCTAGGAAGTATGTAAAATTCGCGAAACATGAACAGATTCATTGGTTGGCAATTATCGTAATAAATCTCACAACACAAAGAAAGATAAAAATAGCATTTCGTAGCTGAAAAAAACACATATTCTATAGCTTTCGCTCAAAAAAGGCATCTTTTTTTTAATTTTTGGTTTTTTTTCTTAATAATAAACAATAAAGATTTGGTGGAAAAAATAAGCCATACTTTCTTTCTAAGAGGGATTATCGAGTAAAAAAAACCGGTTCGAAAGGTTATAACTTAGTTCAATCAATTTCAAACAAAATGTCTAAAAGGAAAATGTCACATGTGGTAAAACGTAGTTTTAAAAAAATGTTTCAATTTACTTTTATTGCCTATTTAAATGTAATTTGAAATTATTATTTATTCAAATGTAATAAAAAGTGTGAAACAGCTGTTTTCATAAATGTTAGCATGTTGCCAGAGTATGCTTTAACATTTCATAATGTTGCCAAATTATTTATAAAAAAAAACTCAACTATAAATTTCGGATTGATCACAACGTTCGGATTTCAAAGAACCAAAATTAAATTTAAATCAAAACCATTCGCCTCTACGTGGCATAATTACAGTATCGTGGTGTAGAGGCTTACACGGCAAACACTCAACAGGCTAAACTGAGAGAGAGCAGTAGCTCTCTGGACCCTCCCAGGCAGTTAAACAGCAGCGACCAAGAATTATTACAGGAGTTTGTCTAAGGAGAACAGCAACAACATCATCTCCAATATCATTATAGTCTTTTATTCCTCCCCTTATTTAAACTTTGTTGTGTGAGTTTGTTGGGATTGATTCCTATTGGGTTATTCAGTGGTGAAAGTATAACACTTGCTGTTAAATAATCAGTCAACAGCAACTGATTTCCTTGCGGTTCCCATTCTTAAAGTAGGACCTTTGTTTTTTTCTAACTGATGTTGAATATGATAGTACATACATACGTACATGGCCTTTACAACCTGTGACAGGATTACGGCCTAGCTTCTCGCAGCACTTATGTTGTTGTTTTTTCACTTGTTTGTTTGTTTTTATCCATGAGTACCGGGACCTGCAGTTTAATGTCGACTCCGAACGACTTGAATGTTCATGGCAATCAGTTACTCTCAGAGCTTTTGTCAGTAGTCTCCTAAGAGATAGTCGCCGAAATAAATATTTTTTTTTCAATAATTCTTTGCTTCAATATGTCAGAGTCGGAGTTTGAACCGGAGCTCTCTTCTCAGTAAACCACTAGACCACATCGACTACGATACCAGATATGATATTAGTTAGTTTAAATCAAAGGCACACATCCTTTTTCCCCTGAGTGCTGGCCTCATTAAAACTAAATTCCTAACGAATTCGGTAACATGGCCGATAATCTTAAATTAAAACACAAATTTTACAATGTTGCACCTAATTTTCAAAGATTTATTTTATTTAATAATGTTTTAATTCTATTTGGACATATTCTTCATACTTTTTGAATTAAATAATAAATCATAATGAAAATACAAAATATTTTTTAAAACCAGGGTTGTATTTCTATACGAAACGCTAAAAATAACAAATGATTGTTGGTCGATTTTTGTTTTGTTATTGTTTTCCAACTAAGGATGTATTCGAAGCAAACACGTCCTTTAAGATTTCCACAACAGTGTGGCATGATTCTGAAAAACAGCAATGCTTGTTAAGCTTAAAAGTGCAACACAATTCTAAGTTAACCGCCAACATTCAAAATTAAAAAATGTATAACATTTTCTACCCATCCATCTCTTTGAATGCATTGCATCTGCTGATAAAAGACCATACCTACTACCCATTATAATGAAATGACGAAGCTAATCTTGTATGCTGTTGGTGATACTGATGATTCACGTTGTGTTCATATCTGTCTTTTCTAGCAACATCATGAAGATAATCAAAACAACGATAAAAGGTTTTGCTTGTTGTTATTCTTTTCTGTGTTTTTGTTGTAGTAGTAGTTGTTGCTTTTTGTATTTTCGTTCACTTGCAGATATGCATGAAAAAGTATGATGATTCTGACGACTTGCACAATGAAAATGATATGATTGTTGCACTTGTAATTCCACTGCATTTTCTACTTGCCAAAACAGATTACTTGTTTAGAACAAACCGAAATATTGTACAGTTTTGTTGTTGTATTACTTAGATTTATATTTTCTTTTTTTTGTAATTTTTTTCGCATTAAGTACACTTTGTGTTTATATCTATACTTAAGAAAGAAGAACTACGACTATATTGTAAGTAAAATTGTACAAAAACAGATTTTTGTATTCGTCGTTTATGATATTTGATATATTGGCCCCAAGTCATATTTAAACACTAATTTCGATTCTTCTTTTTATTTACAGTTAAGATATGTTTGAAATAAAATCAAAGAACTTTAACAGAGAATACCACCACATAAAATCACTAAATAAAAGCGGATGGTTGCTATAAACAACTGGTATTAAAAATTATAAAAAATGGAAAATGTCAAGATTTTTAGAAAATGGAATTAAATATAAAAATAATTATTATTTTTATTTCTGTACTGCCTTCAAATATACAATCCATATAAAATAAATATTTTTTTATTGTGGATTTGTTTATTTATAAATTAGGATGCCTGTCACAGTCGTACGATTCATTCACAATAAAATCTTATCGATTTCTGTCACACTTTTAAAAGTAGTATCAAAATGGCAACACTAATGCCACACCATCACACAAAATAAGATGCAAAGCATATCGTCAATGGAATTAAAGAACGCTGTAACTGACAAAAAATCAAAAATACGTTTTTTGCATCATTTTTATAAGAAAAAAAAATACGCGTCGATTGGTTCCGGTCCCAGATTTCTACAATGAAAATAAATTCACTTACGCCGTCTGCAAAATGAAAAATACCAGTGTATTTGTTCTACTTTCATACAGGTTTTTGGCTCTGGTAAACATTTAAGGTTTTGTCAGTTACAGCGTTCTTTAATTCCATCGACGATGTGCAGAGTTGCTTTTCGCTAACATCTTATAAAATGCAACCCTAATCGCACGGAGAAAAAAATTTTTATAAATTTTTTCAAAAGATTATGAAGTCGGATAGATTTGTCAAAAAATCTGCCATACAGATGCATTTTTATGCCATAATGTTATACATTTTAACAGACACGATTTTTTTTGGACAAATCTAACGACTCGATAGGATAGTATATCACGGTCTTAAGTAGTTAGATCTACTCGCATTTATTAGAAAATCAGTAGCTGTGCAGACTAAATAATAAACATGTAGGGAAACAATAAATATTATAGATCGCAGTGTCTTGCAACTGTGGCCAAATTGTTAAAATAATTGAAATGTAGCCGCCGTGATCTAGAAATTAATATGTTGGCTTACTATAAACTAAACTCAAAAAATAGTAGATTCTGATAAAGATTTCCGTTTATATAAAGATTTTCAATTATTTAGCGAAAATTTCTTGCACCATTAAATGGCACAATAATTTAATTAATGAATGCATAAGTGTTTTCATAAGTACATATTTTTAAATATTCATTTGATATTCAATTGCATTATGAATGCATATTTAAAGTATCATTTCGATACGTTTACCTTCACTCACATACAAAGCAATTGTTCATTTCGTATGAATGTGAATGAAAACCGAAGGAGAAAAAAGATGACAAACTTTCCAAAATGATTGACAAGATACTTGAAACAGCATAAACTAAACAACAACAACTAAAAAAATATTACCCAAGTATTTGATACTTTTATTTCAATCATTCTTCTTTTTGTATTTGTATTTTTCGTACTTGTAGGATGAAAGCCAGAGTGGGCGTACTTATGTATGTCAGAGAACTGCAAAAAACAAAAAAAAAAACCCTACGTCACAAAAACCCGTACCCATTAGATTGAGAATGTATATATTTTTTCTTTATTGGAAATAATTAAAAACACTGGCTCATTTGATTTACGAAACAATATTAAAAAAAGCAATTATTATTCGAAACTTGTTAAACGATTCATTTTTTATTTTAATTTAATATAGGAAGTAATAATTTGAATGCCTGGAATAGCCTTAAAAAGGTTTTCTAAAATTTTTTTTTAACAAAAATTGTTCCAAAATTAGGTAAATAGACTATTTCACTATCAACCGAGGCCTGAGTGATACCACGGCCTTGTGAGAGAGTTTTTTTGCTATAAAACTATCCAGCCAAGTTTGCTCAACATCACCAGAAAACTTTCATCAGCAGTATCGGGACGACCTTTAATTTTGAAACAACTAAAATACAATAAAAATTGGGCCCAGGATCAAATCCCAGCAAAGGTGAAAACTTATTCTAAAGTAATATATTATTTAATTGATTATAAAATAAGATAATCAAACTTTTGCCGCTGGGTTGTTCATGGCAATCAATTACACTCAGAGATTTTGTCAGAAGACTGCTACGAGGTAGTCGCCGAAGGAAACATTTTTTTTTTTAATATTTCTTTGCTGCAAGATGGCAGAGTCGGGTCTTTAACCGGAGCTCTTGTCTTAGCAGACCAACACACTAACAACTAGACCACGACGACTACAACTGAACTCGTATGATACATATTTAATTTTTTACATATTGATATTACGCTATTATACTTTCCATATTATTTCAAAGTTTTGAAATATGGAAATACAGAGTACTATGGTGTAAACTAGCCTTTATGTACACATGTATTTATAATAGTGCTGTCAAATTCTACTACCTCTCATTACTCGACAGTATTGCGTACTCTTATTTGGGTAGTCGCCGTGGTCTAGTGGTTAGTGTATTGGCTTACTAAGACGATAGTGCCGGGTTCAAATCTCAGCTGTGACATCTTGAAAAAAAGAAGTTTGAAAAAATTATTTCATTCGGCGACTACCTCTCAGCAGTCTTCTGACAAAAGCTTCTCAAATCTGTCGTTCGGAGTCGACTTTAAACTGCAGGTCCCGGTACTCATGGATAAAAATTAGCACACACGTGTGCTGCGAGAAGATAGGCTGTAACCATGCACAGGGTTGTAATGGCCAATTAAGTATGTGTATATGTACTCAATACTACACGAGGCTTTTAACGGATTTCATTTTTAAGAAAACACAATTCCATAACGTATTGTGTTTTTCAACAGAATTTTGTTTTTGCCGTTCAAATTTAAGTTTTTATTACAACTCTTAAAGTATTGAGTAGTTACTCCTAAGTATTGAGCACCCAATAATTAGTAAAAATACTAGATACTCTGTACCCATTACTCAATACTTTACCAACACGAATTTATATGCAGGTACAACGAAAAGAAGGTTGTTAACTCTGTAGTTGAAAATAGAGAATTGGTTAATGAAAATCAATCAATTTTAACTTCTAAAGAAAGAAAAATGTTTGATTAAAATATAATTTTACTACTAATTTGAGTGTTTTCATACGCAGGAAATTTGGCATTTTATATTAATGTTTGTGGTTGTTTTTTTATGTTATGTCTACCAATATACTTCAACTGATAGAGTCCTTAATTTTTATTATTAAATAAATGAAAATAAAATTGATTGGAAAAATATGATTGACATGAAAACCTCTAAAATATTAATTTGGTTATTTGTTATCCACATATTTAAATTGAATAAAGATACGCAATACTCGTATATGGTTTTGAATTATTAAATAGCGAAATAAGCAAAAACAAAAAAATATTTATTTATATATGTCGCTAGTTTTACAGAAAAAAAAAACAAAAAAATAAAAGAGATTAATAATTTAATAGCTACTAAAAAAGTCATTAAATCAACAAATCACAAAATAAACTCATTAAGCAGCACTGATCGGTTCAGCCAAAGCATAATCGCGAATGAAAAAAAAGCGATCAAAATGCAAATTTTTATTTGTTGAAGGCGGACTTAATTGCAAAAGAAATATTCATAAATTATAAACATTATCGACTTACAAAAACATTAAAATAATACTTAAGATATACATATAATTCGTTAAACATTTTTTTAACACCATAATAAACACTTTGCCTGATAAAAAATCGAATATCATTTTGAATAAAAGAGCTCGTATGTCGTTCAAATTAAACAGAAACACTTTAAGATCTGACGTATTAGAACATCATAACAACCACTCAAGATAATAATCAAAATGCGTACCTTTATTGTAAGTTTCAGGATAAATAAATGATTAATTGAATATCATAATGAAAATAAATTATTCTTGCAGGTTTTATGTCTTATTGCTGCTGCTTATGCTGACAATTTGGGTTATAATTATCAACCAGTGGGTCACTCTGATGCTGGTTTATCTTTCCAACCGGGATCCGGTTTAAATAGTGGTGCTTACAATGTACCCACTGATTTGTCACATGACGGTCCTTCTTACACTGCTCCAGCTGAATACGAAAAGGAATTCTATACCTACTCTGCTCCCGAAGGTGAATTCGATGATCCTAATGCTGCTCAAAAACTTGCTGGCAGTGTAAAACAAGGTCTCCGTGTTATCTTTATCAAGGGACCCGAAAATAAAGGACTCGAAGATGCTGCCCTCGCTTTGGCCAAACAAGCTGCCGACCAGAAAACTGATATCTATGTGCTTAACAAACAAGCCGATATTGGCGACTTGGCCAACAAACTCAACGCTCTTAACAGAAACAATAACAACAAACCCGAAGTACACTTTGTCAAATACCGTACCCCTGAAGATGCAGCCAACGCTCAAAAGGCCATTCAATCCCAATATGACTCTTTGGGTGGACCTTCTCAATCTCACAATGGTGGTGTTGCTCCAGTACTCAACTTTGCTTCCCAAGCTCCCATTCACACACCCACTGTTCAAACTCCTGATAATTCTTACTTGCCATCGTCTGTTCTTCGTCGTCGCATTTAAGTGACCAACGATAGCAACCATATAGACTGATTTGTTATTAATTTTATTGTTAAATTTGTTTTAATTATTAAATCGAAGAAAGTACGTAATTATTTTTGTAAAATAAATGTTAAATTCTACTTAGAGATGCGTTTTCTTAAACCTAACTGTGCGGAAGGATTTAAAGTCTTTAAAAAAGGGTAAAAGTGCACTTGTATCTCCATTCATTTTTCATTATAAATTATGTTTTATTGATCTCTATATGCGAGATTTAGATGAATATCTAATAGAGAACTACACACTCAAAACAAAATCTACTTTTTGATTAAATTTTAATGAAGTCTATTCGAAATTTAATATTATTAATAATGATATTTTTATTTCTGAACAGTTCGATAAGGAAAACCCAAACAAAAATTTTAATTTATATAAAAAGTTTTAAATTCTTTAAAAAAGATTTGGAACAATACAGTTAAGAATCCTTGGGAAATATATCCCAGAATAAAATAAATTTGTTGTTTTATCTTGCTAAATGATAAAATAAGGATATGTATGTATGTATCCAGTATCCGGTTGCCCCTGTGGTCTAGTGGTTTGTTGTGTTGGCTTACTAAGACAAAGGCTCCGCATTCAAACCTCATCTCTGACATCTTGAAAAAAAGGATATATAGAAAAATTATTTCTTTCGGCGACTATTCGGCGCTATTAACGCCGCGTTATGTTCTCTTATACTCGTTGTATGGGCATGAGCTTTTTTGACAGATAGTTTGCGCTCTATTTTATGCTGGACTGTAAAACGAATGAAATTCAAATCGATTATATTTTCAAGGGCACACTAACCATACATGTCCTCTTAATTTTAATGAATTTAAAAGAAAATTAAAAACTTTGTAAATATTTGACGAAACGTTTCTTAAAAAGTTATTTAAAAACAAAGAATAATACATAAAATTTCCATTAATAAAGCAATTAAAGCAACAATTAATAACAAACAAAATAAAATAATTTCAGTTTTTGATGAAACACGATTTGCATCGATTTTTGAAATTGTGTCGCCGCCATTTTAGTAAACATTAGTCTTGACAGTTCATATTTGGCAGTCGTGAAAAAAAGACATGGCAAATTTATTATGGAAAAATATTCGGTAAACAAACATTTTATAATCATTTAAAAATTTTATCAAAATTAGTCATCGATAACTGTGACGATGAGAAAGTTACCTGAGGACAAAATTACATGGGGGAAACAACCTGCCAACAAGATCGGCTGAAAACATTATTGCTGTTCAAGAAAGTGTTTAAAACAATCCATCAACCTCAATTCGACGCCCTGCTCAGAAGCTTAGTCTTCAAAGAACAACTTTGGCCATAAAGATTTGCAAAGATTTGCTTATGTTTCTTTTTAAGATTCATATTCGCATAAGAACTTCTTCGAGAAGACCATTTACGACGCCGTACATATGCAATAGGATGGTACAGCTCGCCCATGACAACCCCGATTTTCATGAAAAAATCATAACGAGTGACGAGGCACATTTTCATTTGAATGTATGTGCGAATAAACAGAATAGTCGATTGTGGGCAATGGAAAATTATTAAATTATTTATCGGTTATCTAGGCATCCAATAAAAGTTAGATTCTGGTGTGCAATTTGATTAGAAAGAATCATTGGCTTCTTTGAAACTGAAAAGGGCATAACATACATACATAATTGGCCATTACGACCCTGTGTCAGGGCTATCTTCTCGCAGCACTAATGTTGTGTGTTAATTTTTATCCATGAATACCGGGACCTACAATTTAAAGTCTACTCCGTACGACAGATTTCAGAAACTTTTTCATGGAACTCAATTACTCACAGAGCTTTTGCCAGAAGACTGCTGAGAGGTAGTCGCCGAAAGAAATAATTTTTTCATATTTCTTTTTTTCTTGGGCTTGACTATTATGTGATTTCAATAAGACTTTGCCACATCGCATACAGCCAGCATACAATGGAATTACTGCAAGACCTCTTTCCACAACAAGTTATTTCTTCAATAAAGGTGATGTTGGTTAGCCTCCACGGTCGGCTTATTTGACTAATCCGGACTTCTTTTTGTAAGGATATCTTAAAAGTAAGATTTATATAAACAAACCAGAACGCTGATGCAACTCAAACAAAATATTCGTAATGAAATTAATGAAATACCGCGTGAAATGTGAGAGAATGTAAAGAAAAATATGCTCCAATAGAGTCGCATTTGTGAGGCTAACAGAGGCGGGCATTTATCTACTATTGTATTCCATATATGTATATTAAGCGACATTAATAAAACATTTATCAATATAAGATCCATTCCCTTTCATTTAATCACAAATTATAAACAGACAAAGTAGTTTACCTTCCCGGCGGACAACCGGGCCAAAATTGATCTGTTTTAATTTTTTTAAATTTAAATAATCAAGGAAATAGTTTCAATAGCTCTTTAAGTAATAAATAAAAAAAGGAATGCCAAATTTTTACAGATATCAGTTGATTTTAATTTCGATCAAAATCGTTTTCCATTACATACCAAACCGGCTATACTGTTTAGATCCAATATTTGCTAAATGTAAACATACTCGTACATTTATAGTGTTCTAATAAAACAAAATATAAATACTTACTTTTGATATAACTTATAGCCGAATTCCATTTAATTTAAAGGAAAACTATTTAAGTATGTATAGATATATGAAAAATAAAAAAACAAAATAATTATTATTTTTTAATTTTTATTTTCTGTTAAAAAATGCATAAACTGTTTTATTTTTCTTTAATTAAATTTAAATTTTTTTTTTCTACAATATTAAGGGTTTTTTTTAATAACTACATACTACATTTATATTTATAAAAAATAATTAATACAGAAAAATGTTTAAGGACAAGTTCATACAGACAATTTTACAAATATTTTTTTCTTTTTTTATAAAATTAAATTACATTACAATATGGGACATACAATATATCTCGTACATATTTATATTTATTCGTATAATAAACAGTTTTGTTTTTTATCGTTAAGTTCTAAACATACATACGTATTTAGATAATTTCTTATATACTCGTATTCTTTTTTTTCGAGTTTTAGCCTTAAAAAGTTACAGCAATTGTGCACAGGATGAAATTTAAAATTTATGTAGAATATACAGTATCTCGTATATAACTCTTGTATATATATAAGTAATATTTTATTTTAAAATTATTGTACTATTAATACAAAATTTAACAAACTACCCTATCTAGGGTTTTATATTTCTTATTCAAAGGGAATTAGTTATAAAAGGACGAGATTCTGGTTACAAAATATTAAAAAAAAAATACTTTAAAATTAAACGGAATGATTTTTTTTATAACTTTTAAGTGTTCTTTAAAAATAAAATAAAAAAAAATATTTTATCAAAAACATGTTTTTTTTTCTGAAATTCAGAAGTATATTCACAACTTTTTTAAGGAGGCCGCGCTTGGCTGTTGATGATTTTTGTTAGGGATTTATTTTTTGATAGTATTGGTCTATAAAAAAATAATAAAATAAAAATAAAAAACACACAAATTAAAAAAAATTAAATTGCAAAATTATATTTTTAAATTTATTTATTATTTTTTTTTAATAATAAAGCCAAACAAATATTTTATTTAAACGAATAAATGAAATTTTGTTTTACATACTCCACATAGAAAAATATAATTAATGATGGATGAGGAGACATTTAGAGATAAACTTCCGGTTTTGAAAACATGATTTTATAGAAATTTTCATTTTAAATAAATTGTAAGTAATTATTTAAGAAATTTTTAATTATTTTGTTGGATTCTATCAAACACTGCCCCCATGGTTTTTAAATAATGCAATGAATCAATGAAATTAACATTTTGCCGTTGAAAACAGAAATAAACAAAAAATCTTATTCAATAGAATTAGTTTTAGTTACAAAAGAGTAGTAAAATGTGCAGTTATGGAATTTAATAAAATAAAAATGTTTAAGATTAAAAACAATGATATTAAGAATTAATTAAAATTATGGGTTTATGATGAAATAAAAGAAAAAAATGTTTTACATTTCTTATATTATTTTGTTTTAAAATCTATTTTTCTTTCATTTTTACACAGAACAGGAATACAAACAAGCAGGGCTCTAATAGGGGTTTGGAAGAATACATACTGTATGTACAAATGCTACTCATACTACACAGGATTCAGAAATCTAGAAACAGGGTTATTATAACAACATATGCTTCTATAACAACCCTGGCTATTTCAATAATAAACAAAAAAGATAAAAGAAATATAAGTTAAATATAAATTACATTTATTCTTATAGGTCGGCTGACCTTCATTTCCTATTGACAGATATACAGGGTGTCCCAGAACTCAACATCAAGCCGAAACGGCGAGACGGGATATTTTGCAATCATCATTATTTCTGATGGTGAATAAAATGTTCAAAATTTTACATTCGAAATCGTAAACAATCTTGAAAATGTGAACTGA
This sequence comes from Metopia argyrocephala, assembly GCA_963576795.1. Lineage (NCBI taxonomy): Eukaryota > Metazoa > Arthropoda > Insecta > Diptera > Sarcophagidae > Metopia > Metopia argyrocephala. The sequence goes on from OY756211.1 coordinate 82,202,994, forward strand.
CGTGGTACAAATTATTTCAAGTTATCGCGAGTTTACTGTGTCTATTATTGATAGTAAATTTTGCATTAATCTCCGAAATTTTGCCGAAATTGGATGTTATTGATGTGGTCAATAAGTGGTTTCAATAAGACTGAAACAATTTAATTCTCTCTTTTCGGTTATCAGAATTGGCCTCCTAGATGATATAACATCGTTAGATTTCTTTTTATGGGGATATATGAAATCGAAGGTATAGGTCTGTAAGTTAGATGTAAATTTAATGAAAAATTTGGACAAAAGGAAGCCATAGAGGTAATTGCAATAAGCTTTACCACCAAATAACTCTATCCTAAAATTCCAAAGCTAAAACTTTTTTCTTATATTTAATTCAAATTTGTAATAATTTTAGGTCAACCTTCAGTATAATATAATTAATTTTTTTTAATGCTTATGCTATAAACACATTCAAGGCTATCAACCATCAAACACATCTATACAAAATTCGCTGGCTACAAAAGCAGCCAAGTAGCCAGCTACTTAATTATAATAACGACTACAGCTACAAAACAAACATCAGTTTTGACACGTTGAACATAACCTAAACAAAACGTAGCAAACCTATTTTTTTAAAGTGAAATTGTGAGAAAACAAACAATAAAAAATGTCTGAAGAAAACTTATTTAATTGTATAACAACTATTGCCAAAATAGTCCCACTAACTGCTGTGTACAATAAATACCACAATAGAAGTAACCGAAGATGGTGGGTCCGGCCGGTAAATATGACTCGCGATGAAGAAGAATTTTAACGAACTTGTGTCCACCAGCACAAGGAAAAAGATAAAGAAAATTTTTTAAAGCGTATGAGTATTTTGAACTGATGTAAATAAAAGTAATATGTAAATGAAAACTAAACAAAAAATTTAAACAATTGATTAATTTTTTTTTCAGTGGTGGAACATAAATTTTTTTCTCATTTAGTTAGCCTTTTTAGACGATTACTAATTGATTAGATTAGAAATAATCAAAAATCTAAACACAATTAGTGACGATTAGCATTTCTAATCAAATCTAATCAAAACTAATCAAAAAAATAATTAATTAGATTTCTTGATTATTTTTTATTAGATTTGATTAGATCAACTATTTTTAACTATTTTTGTAAAAGAAAATATTTATTTATTACATTTGTTGCTATATTTACATAATGTAACAGTTTTTGATTATTGCATAAAATTTCATACGGTGCAACCTGTTCTTAAACTAAACACTTGACACAGCTGGTTCACCTTGTTGTGTTATTATTAAATTAATTTTTAACGTTTTTTTTTTTTTTTTTGGAAATACAAGTTATTCTAATGGATCCAATTGTTTTTGAAGACCAAGACTTCTCCGCAGACGAGGATGTATGTGATCACAATTAGTGACGATTAGCATTTCTAATTAAATCTAATCAAAAATAATCAATAAATCTAATTAATTATTTTTTTGATTAGTTTTGATTAGGAATACTAATCGTCACTAATTGTGTTTAGATTTTTGATTATTTCTAATCTAATCAATTAGTAATCTGAAATTTTTATCAAAATTCAATTCTAATGATTAGAGTATTTTATTTTTCTAATCGTAATAATTTCTAATTCTAATCGAAATTCCCTAGCTATGATATATTTCATGTACTGAGTTTTTAAAACACCTTTTTCATGCTTCTTTTTGTTTATTTTTGCCAAGAAAAATAGAAATTAGCCTAAGTTGGCTACGGGCCACAAAAGTATTCGTGTAGTTAGAAGTCGTGTTGCCAATACAATAATTATTCTCATATGCACACATGTATTCTATTTTTGGCAGCTTGTGGTAGTCCGTAGCCTTTAATGTGTTTATAGCATTACTGCGTTTGACAGTTTCCATTTATTGTGAACTAAAGGTACTATTCACAGTAATGTGGAAGTAAAAAACGATTGTGATATATACCAATTTACGCTCTGCTTGTAACCATATGGTATGACGTTGCATACGTATGTATGTGACGATTCGAGCCCTGTTTATAATTTGCAACAAAAAAATAAAAAAAATAACTTCTGTATAGATTAATGGATTTCTTTCCCGCCATCTATAGATTACCTTGTTTAATGAATATATTATGATTTTTTATTTAAAAATGCATAAACCATTTTATATTCATTGCATTCTCGTAATTATTCATGGATTGTATGGAAAATTACCCAAAAAAAAACTGAAAAACTGATTTCGATTATGAAAACATCACAATCAATTAATTTCTATTTGAAATTCCACGATGAACGAAAATTGTTGAAACAATAAGAGATATGTTGTTTTGATCACAGGAATTATTGATTCAACTAAAAATTAATTGAGAATTTATTTTTTTCATTAGAGGATTCGTATTTCTATGTAACAAATAGTAAATTAAATAAATTATTGCGATTAATGTGATTCGTTGTTTATGAATATTTAAGGCACTTTTGGTATAAAACTGAAATTTACGAAATATGATAATTGCACACAAGTAACTGAGATTACATGGAAATCAAAAAATCATAAAATCAATTTTAATAAATTTTCAACGTAATTTTACAGAAACACAACTTCAGTTATATTATCGCTTTTAACAATTAATGTTGTTTCATAAATAATATCCTCCGAATAATAATAGAAAGTAACTATTTAATCTGTAAATATGTTTTCAAAACCACTTGGAAGTAATAAAATCTCGTATGCTATCAAATCCCGTAACAAAATCATCGTTTACTTTAATATCGATTACAGAAAATTTGGAATTCACGACCAAAGTTTCGTAATGCTAATAAAGACACAACCATGAATAAGTAAAGAAAGAAAAATTAATAGTTTTTATTCCTCTCCTTTATTATCATTATTATCAATTTTTTTCGTTTTAACTTTTTTTTCTCCAGTCTTCGTTTTGCGTGGTATGCCACTTGTTGTAATATTTGATATGGTTGTTGTAGTTGTGGTTATGACTGTACCATTGTCATCGGTACAGGTGGTTGTGGATGTTGTCAAAGTTTCATCAGTTTCATGATCAAACATTTGTTTAGACAAACCACCGGCTTCTAACAAACGATTGAAAATCTCTTCACCGGTCTCTGATTCATGCGAGTGTTGTCGTACCGGTTTAGCTTTAGATGACTGTTTTGTCACCATTACACGTTCGATTTTCGGTTTACTTTTCTGGTCACCTGTTATAGTTCCTGTTGTGCTTGTGGTGATTACTGCTGGTGTAGCTTGTGTGTTATCTTCATCACCATCATCATCGATGAGTAAATTTTCTACTGATTTTCTTAATTGTTTTGATATTTCAGCATATTTTTGCTGTTCGGCTAATAGCTTTTCCAATGTTGTTTGTGTATCTTCTTTTTCAACTTCTCGGCTTGTTACAGATTGGGCTTTCGCTTTAGTTTTTAATTTGTCCTCGTCTTCATCATCACTATCTTTTTTGTTCATGGCTTCTGCAGCCTCTTTCATGGTAGTATAAGTTTGAGATTTTTGTAATTTTAATGGAGTATTGGTGTTAAAATTTTCAATAACTTTAGCACCATCTACAAATGTTACATGTATAGTTTCATCATCATCATCATCGTCGTCTTCATCATCGCTATCAGTACTTTCACTTTCTTCAGATTCTTCTTCCTCTTCCAAATTTTCTTCAGCATCCTCCTCTTCCTCGTCTTCTTCCTCATCATTATCATCACCGTGTTCGAATTGTTTTTGTAACTTTTGTAAAGTATTACGATTGCTGTCTCTAATTAAGGCATCCATCACATGTTGATTTCCATTATCATCGCTGGTTGTTTGAACGACTTTAACAAAGTCAGTTTCATCTTCGTCTGCCTCATCGTCGTGGTCATCATCACCATCATCATCATGATAGGCGAGATTAGTAGTTTTACCAGAATTTTTAGTTGATTCCTCAAGACTCTTTTGCAAATTATATTTTACGCGTTCGTTTTCTAAAAGTTCTTCTAAAACATTTTTCATTTTGGCATTCAGAGAAAGTTCCGCATGTCCTTGTGAGGAGGACAATACAAAAGTTTCACTACGTAAAACTTTTAGTGAAGCAGGCATATTTTGAAAATCCTCTTCATCATTGTCATCAACTTTATTAACATTGACATCGTCTTCGTCCTCGTCCTCGTCGTCCTTGTCAAAGGATGAGTACTCGCTGTGCTGCGAACGACTAAAGGCAATACGCTGTACCTGACCCTCACCTGTGATCAAAGGATTTACAACTTCCACAATGCTTTTAGTGACAGGTGTGAATATTGTTGTAGTTGTTGTTGCTGCAACATCAACACCAACATCGTTATCTTGTCGTGCATCTGACACTTTCAAAAGTGTGGTATTGGTGGTTGTCGTTGTTGGCAAAACGACTTCTTTTGCTAATGTTTGATGCATCGTTATTGTTGTTGGCTTTATAGAGACTTTGGTGGCAGAGGAACCTACACTATCCAAAGAGGAAGGTCCAAGCATACCGCTACTACTTAAACTGTCTAATTCAATTGAAGGAAATTCATCATAATCGTTACGTAAAAACAATTTTTCTATATTTTGCTGAACTGTTACTATTGAAGCAGAATCAGTCTCTTCTTCCTCTTCTTCTTCTTCTTCTTCTCCATCATGCACCTCATCATTTTTTTGGTCGTCATTTTCTAAAGCTGGAATTTCTAAACTCGGGCTGTCATTAGTGTCTTCAAATTCTTTAGCGACGTGCAGTTGTTCAACTGTTTCCACTACTGTTCTACTCTTAACTGCATGCAATTGCACATTTTCTTCAAATGGTCTTTGTTCTTCCTCTTCATTGTTTGCCAAAGTATGTGGCTGTTGCATAATTCTCTGTTCCATTATCTGTATTTTATTCGCGTCAGACTTTAAATTCTCAATTTCTTGCTCTGTCATTAAATCTATTGATGTGTTTGGTGTTTCGCTTTTCTCCGGGTCTTGCAACTCTAATGAGATTATCTTCTCTCGACTAGTTTCCACCTGAATGAAGTTGTAAGTAAATGTAAATTTTTGTGGCATACAAAAAAGAAAAAAACAGTTAAGAATGATGGCGTATAGAAATAAAAAAAATTTTAATAATTTTGCATTGCAAAAGGTGAAATTTTTCAGTTTTTCTACGTCTATTTTCATGTGTTTCGTTTTACATTGATTTTGTGTGAGTGAAAGTTTTGCATGATTTTTAATTATTTTATTTTCTATTGTCAAAAGCATATTTAAGAAGAGACAGTTCTAAATAAAAAAAAAAGATATATTTAAAGTTAGTTTGAAAATAAAAGCTGAAGTTTTTAAACGAGTGCTTAAATTGTGTAAGCGGTAGCAGCATAAGCGCTGCAGCTCAGTTCATGTACAAATATATGGAAAGAAAACAGTGTAACATAAATTAAGTGATACAAAAAATATTTAATATAATAAGAATAAAGCAATTTGAATTAAATAAATAATTTAATATTGAAAAGTATGTAGAAATTAACTTCAAAGGAATTTGCTTATTCCAAATTTAGAAACATTCAGTATTCTCTAGATATAGATAAATCATCATTTAATTTTTAGGTTAGATACCATGTACACACGTCTAATTCTGGCAGTTTTTTGACTTATGAATTGTATTACGCTGTATAATGAAAATTAGAACTCATCCTGTTATCAGTTTCAAGATATATTGAAAATCAACATTTATTTCTTATGAAAGGTATCATGCCAACCTGTCTGAATGCCATTCAATATTTGTTTTGTATGGCAGGTATCATAAACACTAATACTAATGATTTGCTTTGACATTTGTACCCAAAATTACAGAATCTTACTGTTACTATTTTAAAAATATAGATAATTGAATATTAATTATTAATCTTATATTAAATAAATGAATATTAAGTTTAAATGGGCGTGTCAATAGGTTCTTCTAGCCATATAGTAGGATACTGCGAAAATTCAGGAAAATAAACGTTTAACTTTCTATAGACATTAAACAAGCAAACACATGTTAATTTTTTGTATACAAAATATAACAAGTTAGCTAGGCTAGTTTGTAGGCTAAGATAACTGAAAATATTTTATTTGATTTGCAGAGCCTTAAAATGTGTACAGCGGTTATTTATTTTTAATAGTTTTTGACTCTACGTCAAATTCTGGTCATTACCTTTAAAAAATGGTTTGCTCACACCGTAATACTAAATATTCTTGAAAGAATATAAAGCCGTGTTATTTTAATGAATCTTTTGAGCTGAAATGTAAAAATATAGCACTTACAGTGTCATGAACACCAGTATTGAAAATTATGGAACCAGAGTTCAGATTTATCCATTTATGAATACTCAAAAACTAACATTTATGAATATTATCAAGAATGCGATTTTTAAAAATTTTTATTTTTCTTCACGCACATGAACGAGCAGCACAAATTTATTTTCTTAAAATCACACGCGAACGTGTGCATTCATTTTTTTTCTAAGCGTCCATATATGAAGAGTAAAGAAATTTTTTTATTTTCTTCATATACATACATAAACGAGAAGAACAATTTTTTTTCTCACGCGAATGTTCGTATTTTTCTAAGCAAAACTGTTTCATGACGTTGTTGTTGTAATGCATTCATAAATTTTTTGAATTTTCCAAATAGAAGAGTATTAATGTTGTATATACATATATGCATATGTACAATTGTAAATTTGAATTTGTCACTTTAAAAGCAAAGCGAGTATACATGAAATACGTGTGAAAAAAAATACTCACGATCATAAAAGAGTATTCGTCAAAATTTTAATTTTTCATACATGAATATGCGTCCAAAAAAAAGCAATTTTCACACAAAATATTTCGTTTTTTCAAACATGTGTGAGGAGAAAAAAAAAAATAAAAACTGAATGCACACGTCCACTCATAAGTGCAAAGTGAGTGAACGATTTGGTACTCTGGATGGAACTAAAATCGGCGACAGAGTAAACAAAATACTGAGAAAGAAGTATTTGTAGGCGTGACAGAAAAGTAAAAAACGGACTTTTGGAATTGTTTTTGCGTTATTTTTAATCATAGCCAGACACCCAGACGCACTTTTTCCAAACCCCTCTAATAATAACAGTATTCAAGTCTATTCTGCTTTTAATTTTAGAAATACGGTCAAAAATGTATTCCTGCTTTGGCGTTGTATATGGCTGCGTTGATTTTAGAGTGGAAGTTTATCTACAATTGGCTATTTAAGAAAACTTTTCTTTCATCATAACCGTGATTCTGTTTGTGTTACGAGTATCTTGCAAACGTTTTCAACAAATAAAAATTAATTTGGTAACAAGAAAAATAAAAAAATTATATTCCAATTAAAACTTAAGAAAATCATTTCAACGAGTTATAAGCGCCAGAATTTAATCTATATATATGAACATTATACGTCTCTTTGTAATTTTATTTATCGGTCAATCACACCTTAATGACTGAGCCGATTTTTGTTGAAATGTGGAACATATATAGACTCAACTACCAAAAGTGCAATAGGGTATGCTTTTTTGGACCTAGGCGTGGTACATTCCATACATACTAAATACTGTTTTTTTTGTCAAGTTTTGGAATTTAGTCTGAATGTCTTCACGGTCAAGGCAAATCATCAGCCAATAAGGGGGCGGTATTTGACAGGTAGGCGTGGCACTTCCCAAACAAACTAAATATTGATTTTTTATATCTTGAGAACGGTTGCAGCTAAAGTTTATGAAATTAGTCTGAATCACTTCCTGGGCAAGGTAAATCATCAGGGCGTGAAACCTCCCATACAAGTTAAACATTGATTTCTTTATACATATGTTTCTTGGTGTGATTGATTTCGTAGTCATTTAAAGTAATTAGTACGAAAAAAGTCGGATAAGTAGACGTGGTAGCTTCCACACAAACTAACTACTGACTTCAATATATCTTGAAATCGGTTACAGTTAAAGTTTTTAAATTTGGTTTGAATTACTTTGTAGTCACTAAAAATCATCAATGGAAAAATGTGGAAAAATGTTAGTGGTAGTGTAGTGAAGCACGCCAGGTTTAGGCTAGTATTCTATAAATTTTTGTATCACTTAATTTAAACAACACTGTAAGATTAAAAACAAATTTAAAACAAAGCAGTTCAATAAAAATAATTGAATAACAACATAATCCTTTGACTGGTATATTCATGCTAATGAAAAGTATTTAGAAAGTAGAATTTAAAGAGAAAAAATTTCTATATATTTGTAGAATAAATTTAAAGAGAGAAGTAAAAAAAAATAAAACAAAAATACCACCACAACCTTGAATAAGTTTCGAAAAGTTAAATTGTTCATGCAACTTTTATTTTAAAATACTTTTAAGACTTAAAATAAAGCAAATGTTCAAGTGCGTTTTATTAATAGAGTTGTAATTAATTTTTTTTTTGACTCAAAGCAAAAAAGAAAAAAAAAATATATCCTTAATATACAAGTGTATGTATTCGTATATATGTATGTATTTTTCAATACAATCAGTGCATGATTTTGTCTACACTTCATACCATTCAAATGAGACTGAAGAAGCATGGATTTTGATTATTAAATTAAAAACTGAAATTTTTATTCACATTTAGGCTTCAAAAATAAACAAAAACTTGACATTTATTTATTGCACAGAGAATATAAAAAAATTGATTTTAATTAATAAAATGGTACTACGTTTTTACTACAAATTAAATCGTTAGTGGTTTTGCCCTTACAAATAATATTAATTAACAAATTCGTAATTTGGAGTTTTTCTACAAACTGAAAAGTTAATTAAAATTTAATTTAATTGATACAATAAAAGTTTTAATTTTTTCGCTCAAATAATTCTCATATTTCTCAAAAAGTGATTGTTTTCAATCCAAATTTACGATATCCCAAAGTACCGCTAGTTATACTGATTATGGAACTCAATAGGGAACTCCCTGGACTACCAATCGAATATAGTCAGGTATGTGTTCCAAGTGGTATTTCTCCAAAAAAGGCCACTAATCCTGTAGAAAATTTTCATATTTCTCATAATGTGTTTTTTTAAGTCCAAATGCACGAAATTTCAAAGTATCGCGTGGTATACTCTTAATGAAACTCAATAGAGGAGTCCCTGGAGTACCATTCGTATATAGTTACATATCGTCGATGGAATTAAAGAACGCTGTAACTGACAAAAAATCAAAAATACGTTTTTTGCATCATTTTTATTAGAAAAAATACGCGTCGATTGGTCCAGGGCCCATATTTCTACGATGGAAATAAATTCACTTACGCCGTCTTCGTTTTGAAAAATACCAGTGTCTTTGTTCTACTTTCATACAGGTTTTTTGGCTCTTGTGAACATTTAAGGTGTTGTCAGTTACAGCGCACACTGGTTCAAGAGCGGCATTAATTCATTTTTTCATGCCTTCTGATCTACCTGATTTTTTACAGTTTATAATAGACAATCTAATTATCATGTACCAAAAATATTAGGCTTATATCTTTATTACTTTTTCGTCCAGAGACATTTAAAGTTGACCTAAGTGAATGCGTTTGAAATGACCGTATTATATACGCTACCTTCTATCGCTTCATGCTTTTAAAATACTCTTGTAATGACACTAAAAAGATTTTTTTTCATACAATTGGAAGTTTTTTATGATATATATGCAAATACAAAAAAATTTTCAAATATCAAAAAATAATTTTTTTTACTACAAAAAATTGTTCAAAATTATATATTTTCTCCAAATTCTATGGATTGCATCTTCTGAGCTCCAACGAGCTCCAGCCAGATACTTATATCAAATTAAAGCCTGAAGTCTCAGCTAATTATTTATTAAAAATTCAGCTGCCCGTTTTTGCCCCTAAGCAATTCCGGTTTAAAAAACTAAAATTAGTTAGGAAAAATTTAATTCACAATCATGTAATTGCAGAAGACGTTTGTATTAAAATCTGTTGCATACTCTTAAGATTGCACTTCTCTGCAATAGATTTTATTGCAACTTGTCTGCAGTTTTCCCGGCCATTTTAAGAAAATTCATAAGCTTGTTTAACGATCTGTAAAAACTTTATTATTAGATAAATTATTTGAGCTTAAGGTCGAATAAATATTTATATTATTTATTTTACGATATTTCGCTACTTCCTTGCGTAGCATCATCAGGATTAAAAACTTGTAAAAACTTGTGGATTTTTTTTTGGGTAAATTCAAAGAATAGGCTTTTAGGGTTCATTTGGCTCTAGTAATATAGCCGGACCTATCTTTTATTTAAAAAAAAACTGCAAATTTTGAGGCTTAGAAGGAAATTTTAATTCGGTCATATCTCCTACACTTCATCTGCAATCTAAACAACTTTTTTTATGAATTATAAAGGAAGTGCTGTATTTCAATAAAAACTGCATTGAAAAGTTATCAATTAAAATATCTGACATATACAAGCTACTTAACTGTGTAAAAATTTTCCTCAGTTTTCATTTTACAATATTTAAGTGACTTCAGTAGACTTTTTCTAAGACAAAATTTTTCTTTTTAATCAAATCAATTATGAATTTCTCTCAGTGAAACACTCTTCTTTGGAACGGAATTATTTGATTTGTAAAAAATAGTTTTAAAAAATCGAATTTTAGTCACTAAAATACCGCCTACACAGAGTGCAAGACGGTGCGATGGGCGTGGCAGATTTAAATGAAACTTGGCATGCGTCTTTTGTTTTTTCTAAGTAGTATATGTACTAAATTTTACGAGTTTTGCTTTTATACGAACAGTTTTGTGTGAAAATATCCATTTTGATTGTATGGGCGGTGGGCGATGGGTGTGGCTGATTTTCATGAAACTATTTCATTTTCTTAATTTAGTCAATGTAATACTCTGTGCCAACTTTCAAGTTTCTAGGTCCACTCCTTATATTTTTTGCACAAAAATGTATGAAGCCGAACCAGTGTGCAGCGTTCTTTAATTCCATCGACGATATGTAACTGTACTAAGTCGTGTTCCTATTAAATCGGCTCGGTAATTATACACTTTTGGCATATAACCGTTGAAAACGTAAACTATGGACTAAATTGTTTTGTATATGTCTTGACTAGTTAAATTCTAATTTATATTCCTTATTATTATATCCATTATTATTTAGAATTATAAAAAAAATGACAAAAAATTATTTCTATGTATAAAGATTTTTTTATTTTACAGCATAACATCCAGTACTTAAGCTTGCAATAACATCTAAACAATGGCTTCACATTTCTTGTTTTATATATTCCCTATAATCGTAAAATTTTTTCCGTAAATCCTTCGTAAAAAAACACAAAATCAACGATTTTTAATAGGAAAATTTTACACCCGGTTTGCCGTCACACATGCAACAAGGATGTATGAAGATAAAATATTGAGTTATGATAGGAAAAGTTTCTAAAAAAGAAAAACTAATTTTTATAAGTTTTAGTATGAGACATATTATGTTTGTAACTAAATAGCTTGTAATGAATGAATATGGGTCAATAAAGACAACAAACTTCTTAAATTTTACTTTTTCTCTCTCTCTCTCTCTCTCTCTCTCTCTCTCTCTCTGTGTATTTAACAATTTTTGTAAAGAATAGCACCAGCAACACAATATGCCAAAAAGGAAAAAAAATCTCTTATCAAATTAATAGAAATAAAGAAAAATTTCTTAAACTTTTAAAGGTCCCATAAAACATTTTTCCTTTTTTCTTCACTAGAGAAGCAAGCAAGAATATGACCAAGAGTTTTGTTGCTGTTACTGTTGCTGCTGTGCTCTAAAGAAATATTTAAGGAGCCCTTAGCTTGCACAAGTTCGTTAGTTTATAAGTACAAGTATGTACAGTAACATTAGATTGTATGTGTAAGTGAAAAGGAAATATGAAAAAAGTATAAGAAAAACACATAAAATCTAAAGACAAGTCTCACAGTCCTAAGGCTGCAAACTTGTCGCTTTAACAACCATTGAAAACAACAAAATCTTCAGAAATATTTTCATTTTTTTCTTTCTTTTTTATACGACTATTTGCTCATTTTGTTTACTTATTTTGATGTTTTTTTTTTTCGAAGACTATTATTTGGATAAGTATGAATGAGTGGCTAAGTGTGGGTGTTGGTGTGTGCATGTGTATGTTTTTATTATTTTTTTTTTTTTCACCAGAAAACCAAAACTACAGCAACAACTGTATTTGAGACCGGAAGCAACAGAAGTACGAAAGAATAAAAATAATATAAACAAAGAACAACAGATGAACAAAAAAGACAGTAAAAAGTAAAGAAAAATAAAATAAAAAACCGATTTTATAAACACACACAGCACGAAAGGAAAAAATAAGTGGTTGGGATTTTGCAAAAGAAGACAAAAAAATAAAAAAAAAATAAAATAAAATTCATATACAAATAGTTCTTGTGTTTTATTCTTTTTTTATTCTTGTGAAAAATCCTTCCGTGGTAGCAGTTTAACAACTGCTATATAATTTCCAACAATACAATTTGCTCTCTTTTCCATGCATACACACTTGCACTCACAAATACAAAAACAGATAGTCGACAGGCAAAAAAAAAAAACTATTGTAATGTTGACATTCTTTCTGCTCCAATTTGTTTTCTTTTTCAATGCATTTTCACCACAAATACAACAATGACAACGACAACTACAACAACATCTGCAAAAAGGCGACAAAATACATTATAATGCGTATAAATGGCAAATAAAGTGCCAAAAGAATTTTTCTTTAAACAACTTTTGTGGTTTTAAAAGAGCACAAAAGAAGAAACAAGAAAAAAGAAAAATGTTTTAAAGAAAAAAGAAAGTCAAATAACAGATTAAATCATCAGCTAAGCCAACAACAACAAACAATTAAAACATTTAAAAGAACAACCATTTTTAAAATTTATTTTTACTGCAAACCAAATAGACTGATTATTTGGTTTGAGCGAAAGTTCCTGTCACCCCATATGCTTAATTTTAAAGGATGTGGAGGACTTGATGATTTATTTAATCAAAGGCGCTAGAGCGTTATATGTTTTAATGCATAGCAATTCTTTTTAAATAATTGCAATTGTATTTGATTGTTTTAAGTTTTTATATAATAAATTGCAATTAAATGCACTGTGTTACAGAAGAAGATGTTTATAATCCTTTGAAATATGAAATATTTAAAGTCAAATAAATTCTTTAATAAGTTTAACAACATGCACTAGTAAATAACGACTTTAATAGATAAGCAAGCGACGTAAAGTGAGAATAATTATGTATGTAGAACGATTGAAAGGACACACAACAAAAGTTCAATTTGATTCAATGACGAAAATGAACGAAAACTCTTGAGGCAATTAAAAATATCAGAGTTGGGTTATTGCATTGAATTCATAATGCATTATCGCTTCCACTACCACTAAACAACTTAGTATTAATGCAGCAATATTGCAGCCACCACTAAATTCAGATGGAAATAATTAACCACTAAATAAAACCATTTTAATGGTAGTGGAAAGATAATGCGTTAAATAAAACGAATTTAGTGGTAGTGGAAAATTAAATAAAACAAATTTATTGGTAGTTGAAATTTAGTGCATTAATTCTGAATGATTAGTGGCTGGCAACAGTCCGCACCATTGAAATCTGAACTATGGTGAATTGTGCTAAATTTCCACTACCACTAAATATAAGAGGCGATAATGCACTATTTTTTCCACTAACACTAAATTTAGTGGAAAATTAAATCTAATGCAATAAATCCCACTCTGAAAAATATAATAGAATTTTTATTTTGATAAAAGGACTTATTGATAAAAATAAAAATTATTCATAGAGAGTATTTTAGGTTTATTTGAGAAGTATTGCTTAGAAATTTGTCAAATAAGCTCTTAATAAAGGTGTTTTATTTTTATATGAATACGGGGTTTAATTTTTATATTAATTTTTTGAGTAGTGGATATTTTTCTATGCATTAAGTATTAGAAAGTTAAATTATAGACATACTTCTATGAATGTGATCAAAAATTATTTTTTAGTATAGTCATATTTCAGAAAATATAAATAATCACCTCACGAATCTTAAATTTCTTGTTTAATTTTATAAAAGCAACATAAGTTTAATACAAAAAATCATATACAGTAAAAACTCGAAAAAGCTAACTCGTGAAGAAGTTAAGCTTTCGGATAAATAAACTAAGGCAACTGGCAAGAATATTGTTGTGCACTACTCAGAATTGACTTTTCTGAGTTGTTCCAGTGGTACCGTTGAGACATGTCCAGTTTTTTCGAAAAAACGGGCGACCATTTGCTTGGAAATGTGGGATCCAAAGCGCACTTGCACTGTTTGAGTTAATCCACGTCGAAACTTGTAAAAAATGATCGCTCGAAAATTTTAACCATTTAATTCCATTTTTGGGTGCGTATATCAAAAATGTCCAAGTTTACGGACAGAGGTGACGTTTTCGTTTTTAACAACACTTTTGCCAGTCATAAATGTGGAATTTTTCGTGTTTTTACGATATTCTTCTTGGCAACTGTGATCTTTAATTTTGTTGATTGAATTATAAATTATAACGAATTATAGTCGCCGTGGTCTAGTGGTTAGTGTGTTGGCTTACTAAGACGATAGCGCCGGGTTCAAATCTCAGCTCTGACTTATTGGAAAAAAAATCAAATAAGAAAAAATTATTTCTTACGGCGACTACTTCTTCGCAGTCTTCTGGCAAATGCTCTGGGAGTAATTGATTGTCATGAAAAAGTTTCTAAAATCTGTCGTTCGGAGTCGATTTGAAACTGTAGGTCCCGGCACTCATGGATAAAAATTACCACACACAACATGAGTGCTGCGTGAAACTAGACCGTAACGCTGACACAGGGTTGTAATGGCCAATTATGATATATATATTGAATTACAAAAAAACATATGAGCATCTTCAAAAAACAATATGTGTTAGTTAAGTTGTTAGCGTTGAGGTTGTGAGACATGTATTGTTTAGTAAAAAAAATGTCTTAAAATGGAAAAAAAAAACATTTCAAATTGTGCTAGATTTCCAGCATTAAATAGAGATTTTAAATCGTATTGATCAAAGTATACAAAGTAAGCGGATAATTGTGGCCATCTTAAAGAGAAAGAAAAATACTCTGAAGTCGTTGGGTCTGTGTCAAATACATACTACATATAAAAAATATGAACCCAAGAAAATTCTCAAAAAATAGGACATTTCGATCTCTGAATTGAGTGAAGCAAATAGTGCATACAACGATACATTTTGAAACAACGTACAACAATACAAATTCAATTGTTGATATCAAACAATTTAACACGTTTTATCAAAAATAATTTAAGTTTATTATTGCTTTTTCTTTATTTATTCAAGTTATTAAATGCTTAGATTGGCTTGGAACACTTCTATTAACTTTTTTTGCATCAAACTAAGCATGCTTAATTTACAAGTGTTTAACACCATTGAATAAAATATATACTCCCTATTTCACTCTCAAATAAATCAAGTATTAATTTAAAGTAAACATTTTGAAAGCTTAACATTTTAATTTAATTTTTTTGTCTAATTTTATTGTATTTACTAGAAATATTGTATTATAAATTTATTACGAATACTAAATATATTACTGAAAATACAATTTTGTGTGTCTTCATTGTATTTACCTGTCAAGAGATGCTCAATCAAATTTCAAAAAAAAAAAAAAACTTTTGTATTGCCTCAAAGCCATTGGATTACAAATATCAACAATAAATATTTAAGCCAGCAATTAAGCTTAACAGCAATAAATGTCCTGCAACTGAGTGGAAAACATACATATATTTCTAAACTACAGAAATATAATCAATTTTCGGCTTTTGATTTCATTCAACTCTAGACAATTGAGAGATTTAATTGTTTTATTTGTTTTATTGATTTGATTGTTTGTTTGCATTGATTTTGTTATTTTTTTTTTCAAGCATTTTAGACTATAAAAGATAAATTAACTTCAACAATGTTTTCTTTAAATTCGACAACATTTTAAACAAATCAAATCAAATGAAAATTGTATAAATTTTAAAGGACTGAACACAATTAAATACAATCAAACCATTATACAAAATGATAACAACAATAATAAAGCAAACGAATCATCAACAATAATAATGTTGACCATTTCAATGCCTCTACATTGCTGCAACAACGTTAATAAATTTTGTAAATTTTTTTACAAATAAACAGCGTAACACACTGCAAACTGTAGTGAGCATTTGTTTATAAGCATAAACAGAAATTTTAATTTAAACTCTTTACAAGCTACTGATAACCACATGATTACCACATGTGTTTTTGCTTAAATGAGGTCAGAGTTAGAGCGAAATTTGTACAAGCGAGATGTGGTATAAAGCTGCTGGCGAATTACGACATCGATATCGAACGAGATTTCTATATAAATTGTTTTAAAATTATATGAAATTTCGTTCGATATCGAATGCCATAATTTGCCCCCTGGTTTGGAAGGTACATTATTTTGAGTTCGATATCATATATGAAATGGTTTATTTTAAAACTGCATTACTTTTTGACAATAGTAATTAGTTGTACATACTGGCAAGTTATTAAGAATTCACAGATTAATTTTAAAAATTCATTATCATTTCGCGTATTTTATAGACAAAATTGTAATCAGCGAAAAGTCTAAGTTATGAGTTAACGTGTTTGTTAATAAACAAAATTGTTGTATATGGAGTTAAACTAATGCACAGCAGATCCTATAGACAATTTTTTAGTGTTCTAGTGAACCTTATTTCTACACTTTTTTATGCTGATGATTTTTAAAATCAAAACTTCAATAAAAAAAAACTGTATTATACTCATACGAGCATTACATCTATGATACTCTGACATCTTTTTTAGTTAATTTAAAAAGTTTTAATACAAATTTCTGCATAGATTTTGTGACGACGCATACTTTCATACCAGACCTTCTATCTACGCTGGTTTTTTTTAAATATGATGCCTTATAAGCATTACAAGTCTTACACTAAAGCCTAATTTGTTATTTGTTTTACGCAAGAATTTTAATTATACGGATATATTTAAAAAAAAAAATGCGAGAAATATGAAAAATATTAATGAAACGTCTCTAAATACCAAAACCATAACATATATTGGGTAATTAGGTTTTACTTGTCCTTGAAATATCACTCGATTTCAATTTTACTGGAATACTTTTTGCAGAATATACCCGATAATCTCAGTTTAAAGCGAATTATCACGCAAGAATAAGTCGTACCTTTAGTTTGTAACAAATCATAGAAACGATATGCTCATATCCGCGTTGCTGTATCATACTCGTAAATTCGACGTAAATGTCAATTTGAAGTAAATATTTTACGGAAATTTTTTACGCAGATAAACTAATATCACTATTTTTACAAAAAATTAAAAAAAATGTAATGAAATAACAAAGATACGAGTATGTAAGTTGGAAAGTGTACAAAGTATGTATTATTAAAATTCGCCTGGTTATGGATCACAACTAATTGCAGGCCGTATGTGAAGTTGGTTGAAAATTAAAACGAAGGCCGTCATTGATCGTCTATTTGCATAGATATGAAGCACGATATGAAGTATCGCAAAGCAATACATAGTTTATAGCATATTAGGAGAAATAAATGTATAATTTTACTACACATTTCATAAATATTATTTGAAAAGGAATTATACTTTCGCTATATAACTCTTGTAAATATACTGGAATTACATATTTTTTTCGGTAAATCTGTCATAGGCAACTTTATCCAAACTGGGTACATTTGCTGCCCTAAAACTTTTTTCAAGTTTTAATGACTGCTCAATAATTGTTCCAATCCCACAAAATGTTCCATGTTTCTCTATTAGAAATTCTCTAGCTATAAGTATACTCAGGGAAAAAACGCAAAATCACAATCAATTGACACAAAGTGCACTGAGGTACATAAATATATATCACACTTGCCCCAGCTCTTCCTCCATACAGACATATTTGAATGAGTTTTTTTAAGGCTAAATTTTCTCGGAAATCTTTAAAATTAAATGCATATAAGAGTAGTAACAAACTTCCCTAGATACATACTTGCTTAGGCTAAGTCATGATCTTCCGTTTTGACAAAAGTGTAGCTGTTGAACAATCGAGTATGTTTTAATTAGGCAGAAACATTTTCTTAGAATAGTTAATACACTTGAATTATATTTCTCTTTATTTATCATGTATTTATCAAAACAGATAAACAATAAATGCGAATTTCTTGTTTTTGGTTAGCAACGCGTTACAGAGTTACGAACGGATTACAGCAACAGTAGTAATAGTTTTTTTATTCGTTCGTAAAGAGCAGAATATCCTCTGTATATGCTAGTATGGGACATAAGTCTTTGTTCGGATGGCTCATCCATTAATGTAATTTATTTTAGATACAAATTAACCGTTATTTTCAAATTTGGTGAGTGACGTATGTTCGATTTTCGATTTTTTTTTCCGTTATGTTGATACACATGTCTGTTATATATGTTGGTAATATCAGCCATTTTGGATTGTCAGTGTTTTGGTGTGCTCTTCGATTTTTTACTATTGGAAAATATGGATCAATGAAAGTGTATTAAATTAAATGCGCAAGGACATTTTAAATTTTGACTGTGGCGTTTGGCGAGTTATGCGCCGTTTGCGCGAAGAAATTCGTCAGAAACGCTCAGAATTTTGGAAAAACCAATCATGGATTTTGCACCATGATAATGCACCAGCTCACATATGATTGTGCGTTAATTTTTGGGTCAAAAACAAAACCGTTTTCATGCTTTGACCACCGTACTCACCAGACTTGGCCCCCGCTGACTTTTTCCTCTTCCCAAAACGGAAGACACCGATGAAAGGAAAGCGTTTTGCTACGATTGAGGAGATAAAAGAAAAATCGAAACAGAAGCTGTTGGCGATACCAAAAAGCGCGATTCAGAAGAGTTTCGAGAGTTGGAAAAAACACTGGCATAAATGTATTATACCTAAGGGCGATTACTTTGAAGGGGACAAGATGAATTGATGAATATTGATGAATAAATAAATATGTTTTGAAAAAATTTAAAATAACGGTTATTTTTTTATCATACTTCGTATATGATATTAAAAATATTTAAATAAAATATTTAAATTATTTTTACATATATTTTTTGTAATTTTAAACCTAAAGCGAGCTTACAAGCCTTATTAGACTCAAAGCACATACAAATATAAGTACACATAAAAAAAATATCAAAAATTGTTTCCCCAGAGAATTTACTAAAATTGTTTTAATGTATACTCGTATTTATATGAAAATATTTAATTTGGCTTCAACAAATTTGTTTTAACAAATTTATTTCATAAATAAAAGAAATTCTGAGTGTGCTCTTAAATAAATTTTATAGAGTATAGTTTTCAACAGTTGAACGTGCTTAAGTACTGCTTCAATATTCTACAAATGATGAATTAACCAAATGAAACGTATGATGATGATGATGATGACAATGGTGATAATAATTATGTGGGTTTATTGGTGCCAATATATGTATATAAGTATGTATGCCTATATAAAGGGATGTACATACAATAGTATGGAAGACAGAAAGAGAGAGATAGAGATATATATAAATACAAATGAAATATAAAGTTGCACCTTTACGAGTAACAACCATAAATAATAAACAACCGAATACTATGAAATACAAAAAAATGCTTGTTTTACAGGTGATTCTCAAATTAACGCTGAATTGTGCTGTTTTAAAGGAGTGCTCAAATATATGTAAATGCGTACGTCCAAATGTGTTCAAATTAATACGAGCGATGGTATTAAATATCTTGAGAAGTTAAATTTGTTTCACTGGCAATTTTAATATCATGCGATATTCTAAAACAATATAATCTTTTAAACATATTACGTTTATGATTCAATTGAGTAATTTCTCTCTACTTTGCTTGTAAGTATCTTGATTATACTTATAAAAATAGGAGCATTACAAATTTGTTTAAAAATTATTGTAAAACAAGTCATAAGAAGTCATAAGTAAAAATTAGATACACAGTCTAATATTAAAAATGAATTCAAAATGTTTGAATTCAAGTCAGAAAAAAGTTAAACGGATATTAAAGGAAAATTACATAATGCCTACTTTCATAAAAAGAAACTTTAGATGCGCGCAAGAAGGAACTAAAAATCAAGTGTGGATGGATGGTCGTCTCCTGGACCATTTTAGAAAATTTGATTTCTGTTTAATAAAATCAAATAAGATTAAGATGGAGCGCTTCATTTATATTCGCAGGCGTCTGATTGACAAAAAAATTGTCTGAGAAAAGCTTAATTGCCGAAGATGAAATAGGCAACGTACGATTAATTTTCGCTACCAATATGTCAAAGAAAAGTTACAGAATGTATTTCGGACTGATACAAGCAAAATTGCAGTGGTTGGAGACAGTGTGTTTGCTGATGCATTTTCATAAAATACCAAATAAAAGTTAAAGGATCTACCAGATCCGAACTTTTTCTGATGATAAACATTATCTTATCTGTCAAATTATTTTCATATATTAGCTCTGTTTTTCCAAATCAAATTGTTTTATCAAAATCGGCAATGTTTTCATAGAAAAAGCATCGTCAGCAATAAGGCTCAAATTTTGAAAAAAAAAACAAAAAATTGTCGTTTTGGAGACGACACAAATCCTCATGAGATTCAAGAGCGGCTAATATATCCCGAAAGTCACTGGTTGGTGTAATTATTTAAGACAAGCATTGGTTGGGCATCACTGTCAACGGCGAGCTCTTTTGAACGATGATAACCAACTTATTTTTGCCTGAATTTGATGATCTGGAATACAATGACATGTGGTTTTAACAGGTGCGATTTGGGGGCGTGGCCATTTCACTTGTAGGTGTAACCCTGTCTACCCTGTTAGACTTTTTCTTTTGTGGTTTTCTCTTCATTGCAGGTGTATGCGAATAAGCTACAAACGACAGCCGTTGTTAAAGCCAATATAACCCATGATATCGATCAAATTCAAACCGATATAAGCGCCAGAATTATGGAAAATTGGACATTATGGTAGCGCTTCATCCAAACGAACCGTTATGAACATTTAAATGATGTTAAATTCCGCAAACAATGACATCAATAGCTCTTTCAAACGAATAAAAAATGTCGATGATATCTTGCACACACTTTGTTTAATTTAATTTTCCAAATAAGAAAAACTTTGAATGAGGTTATGTTGCCATATGAAGAGTGAAATATGTCACTAATGCTGGAAAGTAAATTGGTTTTTAACTAACAAGAATGAGGTTACATAGCGTCCTGCTTAGTTCCCAAACTTTAACCGCATACAACATCCATGGTTTAGCAACTGCATTAAAGTGTATTAAGAAGAACTGTTTGCTAAAGAGTTTCAAGCTAAATCGATAAACCGGTTGCCATATTGTTAGCTGCTGAGCACAAGCTGATAACTTTTCATTATTGTAGGGTTGGAAATGTGTCAATAAATTATTTGTTATGTTTTTTTTTTTTTCATCTAATATTTTCATAATGTGAACGTAACTTAAGTCAACCAAACCAAATGCTATCTGTTGCAGTCATCACCTGAAATACATTTTTCTTAAAAACTGTATCTTTAATTAATTTAATAATTACCCAACTGTTGGTTTAAAGGAACAGAACTAGAAGTAAATTTTGTTACTTATAAAAAACAATCAAAATATATAACCTTTCAAGTCGGTCACCTCATATTTTTTTGAACACATTTGCATTTACTGTACAGTTGTAAACAGTACTTCACTGCGATATCTTAATTTTAAGGCTAAGATACTAAGAACACAAATATCAAAATTAAGTGCATTTAATTATATAATTTTTTTTTACAAAATAAAAATAAAGCCCAAATTTAATAGACCAGACAACTTGACGAGGCGTAATAGGAAACCAAATTATATAACTCAGTTGGTCTTCTACTTGAAACAAATAAAAAAAAGGAAAACAAGTCAAAAATAAACAAAATTTATATCTCTTTCTGAAAGTTTTTTTTTTCGAATAAAAAAGAAAACTGCCATTAAGAAAAATCTAAATGAAAAATATTAGAGATACTAAAACAAAATATACGCCCACTTCACCAAAAGAATGTACAAAAAATCGAAATTTTTTTAAAAATACTCGTACAATACAAACAAAGGGTGCTCATAATAATTAAAGAAACAAAAATTACAAAAATGGCAAAATACGAAAAAAATTAATTCTCTTTCATACCAAAACTAAATTAAGAAAAAAACTGTTAAATTTTGAAAATATTTTTTACCAATTGAAAATATTCTTTTTTTTTAGTTCTTTATAATCAGAGTTGGGTTTATTGCATTAGATTTAATTTTCCACTAAATTTAGTGGTAGTGGAAAAAATAGTGCATTATCGCCTATAATATTTAGTGGTAGTGGAAATTTAGTGCATTAAAAAAAACCATTTTAGTGGTAGTGGAAATTTAATGCATTAAAAAAAACAAATTTAGTGGTAGTGGAAATTTATTGCATTAAATAAAAAAAATTTAGTGGTAGTGGAAATTTATTGCATTAAATAAAAAAAATTAGTGGTAGTGGAAATTTATTGCATTAAATAAAAAAAATTTAGTGGTAGTGGAAATTTATTGCATTAAAAAAAACAAATTTAGTGGTAGTGGAAATTTATTGCATTAAAAAAAACAAATTTAGTGGTAGTGGAAATTTATTGCATTAAATAAAAAAAATTTAGTGGTAGTGGAAATTTATTGCATTAAAAAAAACAAATTTAGTGGTAGTGGAAATTTATTGCATTAAAAAAAACAAATTTAGTGGTAATGGAAATTTAGTGCATTAAATAAAATAAATTTAGTGGTACTGGAAATTTAGTGCATTTAATAAAATAAATTTAGTGGTAGTGGAAATTTAGTGCATTGAATAAAACAAATTTAGTGGTAGTGCAAATTTAGTGCACTAAATGAATCGATTTTAGTGGTAATGGAAATTTAGTGCACTACTTCTGAATGATTACCGGCTGGCAATATTAGCAGTCCGCGCCATTAAAATCTTACCTATGGTGAACTGAATAATATATTACATTTGAAAGTACTAAAATTCTTATTAAAACAATAACAACAATTATTTACTTTATACAGGCGGACTCAGTAAATTAAGAAAATAACATTCACAACAATTTATTTTGACATTGACTTAAGCTATGTATGCATATATTAATTTTATATTCATATATGAAGGTATATTAAAACGATAGTGGAACTGAGGTAGTGGAACTAAATTTCCATTCCACTATAGTGCCAATGGAGTTATATTCCATTACCACTAATTATTCAAAATTAGTGCACTAAATTTCCACTACCACTAAAATCGATATATTTAATGCAATAAATTTCCATTGCCACTAAAATTTTTATATTTAATGCAATAAATTTCCACTACCACTAAATTTATTTTATTTAATGCACTAAATTTCCACTACCACTAAATTTGTTTTTTTTAATGCAATAAATTTCCACTACCACTAATTTTTTTTATTTAATGCAATAAATTTCCACTACCACTAAATTTTTTTTATTTAATGCAATAAATTTCCACTACCACTAAATTTGTTTTTTTTAATGCATTAAATTTCCACTACCACTAAATTTTTTTTATTTAATGCAATAAATTTCCACTACCACTAATTTTATTTTATTTAATGCACTAAATTTCCACTACCACTAAATTTGTTTTTTTTAATGCAATAAATTTCCACTACCACTAAAATGGTTTTATTTAGTGGTTAACTATTTCTATCTGCATTTAGTGGTGGCTGCAATATTGCTGCATTAATACTAAGTGGTTTAGTGGTAGTGGAAACGATAATGCATTATAAATTCAATGCAATAAACCCAACTCTGTTTATAATCTAACCTCTGTTTCGATGATCTTCTCTATGTATTCGACGGTACGTAATTGAGGGCGTCCAGTTATGGGACACGGCACCTCTTCGGTACGTCGTACAATTTTCTCGTCAAGTATTTTCTCACGTTCACGTATTATGACCGGACCATCGCTAGACTTGATGGCAATTTTTGGAAAAACAATCTTTTTAGCCTGCTTAGGAATAAAACACATAAAAATTTTAATAAATGGAGAAATAATTTTTTTTTGTAGAAAATCAATAATAAACAAATTACGTAAACAAAAAAAAAAAAATTTGGTGAAATAAAATGGGAAGTACTTTAAACATTTTCAAGTTGTTCCTATTAAAAAACAAAAGAAAATTTCTCATAAAATATTATTTGCTTTTGAAATACTTCTAATAAAGAAACATTTTTTCATACTGAATAATATTTCTATAATAATTTATTATTTTAAACGGTCCTTAATTAGTGCTAAAAGTTTTATAATTGAAACCCAGATGATTTATAGTGTAATATCCTATAAAAATTAAATTTTTTTTCATTTAAAATACTCATTTTCAAAACATACTGTAACGAATTAGTCTGTCCTTCTAACCAAACAACAATTCTAAAGTAGACTTTATGATATTTTATTATTAATAAATAATTTTTATGAAAATCAATTCATTTATATCAATTTCCCTCCAAATTAAGTTCACAAATAAACGAACTTGCGTTTGAAAATAAACAGATTATTTATGCCCAGAGATTGAAAAGTATAATTTCATTAGAACTTGTAGTTCTATGCAGTTCACAGTATACAAAGTCTGTGCCATAGAAAAGATGAATTTTGAAATTTCTCTACTACGCTACGTGCATTGGATTTGTGATTATTTTTTTATGTTGTCACACTTTTCTCAAGCATATCGCCTTTCGGGAGTTTATGTGCTCTATCCGCCATTTTATATATTGGTTTTTGACACCAACATTTTTAAAAGCTGTAATCCCTTTTCAGCTATTTATCTCCGAAACTGGACAAGATATCCGAAAACCGATTGCAGACTTGAAAAATTTGGGGTCGAAAACCTAGAGTGGCATCATTAACTCGATATATATAAAAAATATGAAATGGCAGATAGAGCACATAAACTCCTGCACGACGATATGTATGTTCTTGGTTGTCCTTGTTTATAAGAGGCACAACACAGTTAGATTTTTTGCTTTGTAAACAAATTTATCAAACGATTTGTGCTAAATTTTGTGTAAAAAATGAAATTAAATGCTAAAAATCACTTGAAATGCTGAATTTTCCCTGAGTTGGTAAAATGTTTACCGGGGCTTTTTTTAGCTCTTCAAAGAAGGTCTGGTCCTTAAGTTATGTTAAGAAAGTGAAGTAAATTACGGTCAAGAATCACAATCTGAAAAATTGTAGAGAATGTCGGCATATAGGTTGGCTCTTGCCATACATTTGTTTTTTTTTCAAATTTTGGTCAAGAAGCGTGTGGCAGCGACAATCGGTTAAAACTGCTCATTTATAATACATATTTGTTTAATAACTGGATCATAACCAACGACGAATTATGAGTACATACTCTATGCTTATAATTAAGGCATTAAAGTCCAATCGTGCCTATCGAAGAGCCAAGATAAATAAATAAAAAAGCACGCCAAACTCGATCCAGCATTTTGCTTAATATTTTCTTCGATTGCAATGGCGTAATACATCAAGAGTTCCTGCCATATGGTCGTATGAATAACAAAAAGTATTATTTTTCTTTTAGACTGAGGCCAGCACTTTGGGGATGACCTCTACTCATGCAGTAAATTGTGTTGCTCTAGGAAAATATGATGAAAAGAGGGCAAAAGTGTGTGGACATTTAATTTAAACTTACTAATAACGTATCTGATATAATATCATGAAGATCATACTTTAAATATGCGAAACGCAAAGAAATCGGTTGCTGTTGATTGATTAATAAACGACAGGTATTATAACAAAATAATCCAACAGCAATCAACTAAAAGAAGCCCGCACAGTATTGTTTAAATTAACGAGGGAATAAAAAAACATAAATGTACCGCTAAGGGTGCCATTAGAGCCCCAAATGCTCCATTACCAGTTGTGTCACGTTTTCCTTTAAACGAATACGACTTTAGTAAAGCCTTCAACTGTTGTTGTTGTTGCTTCCTGGTATTCATTTTTGTATATGATAATGATATTGAATTTGATGTTGTTGTTGTTGTCCTTGATCCAGCCTCTGGGATAACTCTTAGTTACTGCTCCTCAACTGCCTCTCTGGCATGAGAGACTATACCAGAGAGCTACAGCTCTCGTCCAGCTTGGCCGGTTGAGTCTTTGCAGTATAAGCCTCTACACCACGACAGGGTGATTATCACACGTTCAAGTTTTGCGCCGTTTGCAAAAAGTAATAGAAAAAAGAATCCAGAATTGTGGAAGAACTATTCATAGATATTGCATCTATGCTTGTGCAAAATTACTTGCCCAAAAAGAATATCGCAATCATTCCTCAGCGGCCGTATTTACTAAATTTGGCAACCTACTACAAGGATTAAAATAATCGCTGGAACAGGTGTACTTTATCTAAAGAGGTAAACGTTGAAAGAGACAATAAGATTTAATAACTAACTATTAAAACAAATAAATTAAAATACACCTTTTCTAATAAACAGATCTCATATGCGTACAGTGAGCTTCAAAATATAGTGCACATCATCAATTACTACAGTTTAAGCTTTTTGTTACTTTTTTCAAAACAAATAAAATAAAATTTTGTGTTTCTTATAAACTTTCTGAATTCAACTTATTATTGGTGTGAATTATCACACTAATTATAGTGTGAAGTAATGAATTAATTTATTTCAATCTTTGGCAATATGTTGATAAGTGGACAGACTCACAATTGAATTCCTACCCAAATGAGCGATAACAAAACTACAATAATTATCTCACACTTTTGAAAGTTATCATATCGTCCTACGGGAGTTTCAGTGATCTATGTGCCAAAAATGCATTTTGAGAAAATCGATCAATAATAAAGGGTGTTTTTTATTGAGGTATAGAACTTTAAGTTGGCATCACTTTTTTAACTGGCGGCCATTTTGTCAGCTGTCAAGTGATTAATATTTAGTTTGGTTTGCCATTTCATCATGAACAGGTTGACAAAAGAACAACGCTTGCAAATCGTGCAAATTTATTTCGAAAATAATGGTTCAGTTCGCGAAGTTTGCCGCAAGCTCCGTCCATTTTATGGTCGACATAATCGTCCATCAGAGCAATTAATTCGGTTAACCATGGATCGTTTTCGCACTACGTTTACTCTATGTGATAATACGCATCCGCAGAGACGTCGAACAGTGCGCACCGAAGAAACAATTGCCGCTGTGGAGAAAAGTGTTGAAGAGAACCCGAATGAATCGATTCGCCACCGTGCACAGCAATTGGAGCTTTGTCCATCAACTTTATGGAAGATTTTGCGCAAAGATCTTGGCTTGCGACCTTACAGGATCCAGCTTGTGCAAGAATTAAAGCCGCGAGACCATGCAATGAGTCGTGATTTTGGTGTATGGGCCGAAAATGAGATTGATCTCGATGCTGATTTTCATCGCAAAATTTTGTTCATTAATGAGGCTCATTTTTGGTTGAATGGCTACGTCAACAAGCAAAATTGCCGCATTTGGAGTGAAGAGAATCCACATGAGACCCTTGAGACGCCATTACATCCACAAAAACTGACTGTTTTGTGTGCTCTATGGGCTGGTGGAGTCATTGGGCCATACTCTTTCCGAAATAATGCTGGAGAGTCAGTTACCGTTAATGGAGACCGGTATAGAGCCATGTAACCGACTATTTTGTTCCCGAATTGGACGGCATGAATGTGGATGAGTTGTGGTTACAACAAGACGGCGCTACATGCCACACAGCGCACGTCAAAATCGATTTATTGAAGGAAACATTCGATGAGCGCATAATTTAGCGGAATGGACCTGTCAATTGGCCACCAAGGTCGTGTGATTTGACACCATTGGATTATTTTGTTTGGGGATATGTGAAGTCGCTCGTCTACGCCAACAAACCAGAAACGTTAGGGGAGTTGGAAGCCAACATTCGTGGCGTTACTGCCAACATACGGCCCCATATGCTCGAAAAAGTGGTTGAAAATTGGACCTGTAGAATTGGCTTTATTCGAGCTAGCCGCGGCGGCCACATGCCCGAAATCATATTTAAACATTAATGGCATAAAATTATCCTTCCAATAAAGCCAAATTGATGGACATTAAAACGATTTTCTTGTGTTTTATTTCAATTCGAAGTTCTATACCTCTAAAAAAACACCCTTTAGCACAAAAAATCCTGGTTTAAGGGATATTGAACAACACAGACAGTATTTATCTCAGCAACTGTACGAGATAGCAGAAAACGGATTGCATAATTGAAAAATTTCGGGTCGAAAACCTTAAGTAGCATCATTAACTCGAGAGGTACAAAATGGCGCACGACGATATATCAACTAAGAAATAAACAAACCCGGCTCTGGCCATGAAGCAATAAATTAATTCCTTTCAATCTCAGGCCACATGTTACAAAGGTAATGTGAAATAAAAATTTTGTAAAAATAATAAAAAAATGTTTCCCCAAAGATTTTGATTTCATTTAAAGTAAAACAATAATCACAATAAACACAAAAAGAAAAATAAAACCAAAAAAGTTAGTCTAGATAAAGGGACTATAAAAATACAAGACAATGGCTGATTGGTTAGTAGTAGCATTAAAGCATTAAAAAGCACATTAAATAAATGAAATTATTATTTTTTTTTATATGTTTGTCTTTCTTTTCTATTTTAGTAAATCTAATTATTTTTGGTTATTGCATTTATTGAGACGAAACAAAATTATTGTCGATTTACTGGCTATAAAACACAAAAACAATTAGTAGTTAACTAAGTAAGTGAGTAGTAGTCAGGAGATATAGAACTAAAGGTTGGGGAAGTTTAAATAAATCAAAATATTTAAGATTGATGAACTCGAAAGAATAAAAAAAAAGGATACAAACCTCAGATGGCAGAGTCTCAGTTAAAAGATCATCAGTTATTTTAGTCATATTTTGTATAACATTTTGAGCCTCAACAGCTCCCTTTTCCAGTGAACGCAAACGAGCAGCACGCCATGAAGCACGTTTCTCAGCACTAAACCGGGGAAAAAGTAATTAAAAACAAAAATTATAAGTTAAAATTGTTTTAAAAAGTTTTACAAAAGGATACAAAAATAAACAAAAAAAAATAAAAATAATAATAAACCAAAAACCACGCCTTTAAAGAAAAGAAAAATAATAAAAAATATAATTTCATTTTAATCTTTTGCATACACCGCTTACTAATTCGTGATACGTAAAATAAGAAAACCAAAAAATTTAATTTTAATTTGTACAGGAAGAACAAACAGGAAAGTATTGTGTACATTGCGTAAGTGGGGAAAAATTAGGGTTTAAGAAAGAAAACTTAAGAATTCAAAATTTACAATAAGAGAAATAAAAACTAAATTTCTAAATCGCACAATTATACAAAAACTTAACAAATATAATTATGTAAGAATGTATGTACATAGAGAATTGCGTGCCAATCCTACATCAAAAAGGATATGTGTGTTCATATACATATGTATGTATGTGTGTACCTACTGATGACAGCTGATTTAAATTTCACTTTGTGTAGGCTTTAATTTCCATATTTATTAACTTTCTACGTAAATTGTTACAAACCCTAATGGCTTAAAGAAGTACATACATATGTTTACTTAAAAAGAAAATTAAAACACCTTCTTACCTATTAAGTTTGTAATTCCACGGTATGGCAACTTACTCGTAACTGAACGTTTTCTACTTTACACGACTACAAATATGCGGAAAAGAAAAAAGAAAATTTATTCTTACCCTTTAGATTAAAAATTTTTATATGAGCTTGTGTCGATGAAGAGCGCTATTGCAACAAAGGTGCGATTTCACAGTAGACGATAAACAGATGTAAAAGGGTAAAAGCAAAAAAAAAAAAAAAAAAAAATAAAAAAAAAACACGATGAGTCTGCTAATTTAGTTCCTAATAGACATATGCATACAGTCGGGCCTCGATTATTCGTTATAGTCGAGACCAGAAGCATTACTGTTCACGGTTAATCGAATAACAATTTTGATTATAGAGTTTTATTTGTAAGTTTTTATTATAAATAATAAGTGAACATTGGTGTACATGCCTATTTACATTTAAAGAATTAATTCAAGATAGCAATGTCAAAAACGGTTTGTATCCCAACTTTGTATTTATCAGCTTTTAACACTTACATTAACTTTTTCTACAATATTTAAAACGTTTCTTTGTTTAATCACTTGTAAATGCTTCTGACTTATCATATGCAAACAAGGGAATTCCCGGTTTTCACCACGGATAATAGAGGTAATCACGGTTAATCGAAGCACACAATTTGAAAACATTGCAAACAAAAAACAACAGACTGAACTTTGGCCATCACGGTTAATCGGGGTTAGCGGTTAATAATCGGGGACCGACTGTATGTTATTTTATTAGGTCCGTAGTACTAAAAATTAATTAACCATAAGAAATTATGAAATTTTTATAATATAGAGCTATTTTTACAACTTTCTAAAAAGATGTCTGGAAGTAAAAGTTAACTTTAGTTTATTTTAACAATCACGTTAAAAATTAGAGGAAATTCTATCTTTCCAATAGCTTTTATGTCAAAGTTTATTCTACAATTTATCTGACATATAAAATCCTAGCTTTTCCTATCGTTAACTTGTATTAATGATCTTTATTTTTTGATTTGTAGTTTATTTTAATCCATGAGTTTAATTTTGTAAAGAAGTTTTAAAACATCCAAGGCATCTCTGTTCAACTGTCAACGATTCTAGAAGTTCATAGTTGCCAATCTTTTGTCAATAGAAGTGTTGCAAATTTTGTTCGTAACTTGTTTTAACCCATATCGTCAGAGAGAATTTTTTTTCGAATTGACTTTTAAAACTTGGTTTTTAGAAGGTAATTGCGACCAGAAAACACAAATCTGAAGTCAAATTTTTTTTTTAAATTTTTTGTTTTTCAGAAAAATGGTGTTCGATTAATCGAACACTGGGCACTATTTAGCATATTAGGTTTATTGTTCCTATAAATTGTAAATAATAAAAAAACAATTTTTTTTAAACTCAAACTAATTCATTTAAATTTATTTATTTACGAAAGTTTTACTCAAAATTCCTTTTGGGATCTAATTTTTAAATTTTTTTGGCGAAGAATTTAAAGTGGCTATTTATAAAGGTCAGTACCACTTCTTTGCTCGAATTGCAACACTATAACTTTGTACAGCATTATCGTGTAAATCCACTCTTCCCATTTCTTTGTTGTAATTTTTCAATAGCTGTGGTTGTTTATAATTCACAAACCGACCGTGTTCTATAATGCTGCTATCATTATTTTTCTTTTGCTTTTTCCATCTTTTCGCTGAAACAGTTGGGTAGGCTTGGTCAAAATTGGGGGCCACTGTGATTTCTTTATTGTCCTGCTAACGGCAAATTAAAAAATGAAATTATGACAGCCTCTTTATAAAGTATTTCTGGATTTCAGCTCAGTTCCTCCGATTCTGTTTGCCCGCAAAGTGCCTGTTGCACACAATCGTTTTCAGTAAGTAGTCTCATGAGGTAGTAAGAAGTAAAAAAAGTTATCAAAATACACAATATGCTTATCTGCAAACTGTATATTTCCTGATAAGCGAAGAACCACATCGGCTCCTAAACCAACTTCCTTGTTATAGTTGCCTGCCGACCCGTATCTTATATGAAATAAATATAATGAATATAATAATTAACTATTTAAAATAATTTTCATTGATTTGAACAATATCTTTGCCATTTTTCGTTCTTGTCTAACTCAAAATTGTTGCTAAAGTGAATGAATTTTTTAATATCCAAAAACTTATTTTTTGACATACATAATTTCACAGCAGGAACGCCTAATGTAGGGTGATTTAACCAATAATCGCGTGCAGCAGGCAAGTGTGATATCCAGATAATACTAAAATGCCAAGAAATCGTTGGAGTATGATATTGTCTAGTACAAAAGAACAGATCTTCTGCTGAACGTAACGATTTGTCTCCTCGACTATCATACCTAAAACCTCATCATCAAAAAATGTCTCAATAATAATGCTACCATATGTGTATTTTTCTTTTTTCCGTTAGATACATTTTGAAAAAAGATTACAATATGGTAATTCAATATGTTTTAGAAAGCTATTCGTAGAAAAAACAAAAGTGCTAAATAGTGCCCAGCGTTCGATAAATCGAACACCGATTTTTGAAGACAGATCATAAAAATGCATATGAAAACCAAAACGATTTTTTTGTTATTTTTAATAGTTTGACTGTTT
The DNA here is from genome assembly GCA_963576795.1 of Metopia argyrocephala. NCBI lineage: Eukaryota > Metazoa > Arthropoda > Insecta > Diptera > Sarcophagidae > Metopia > Metopia argyrocephala. The sequence continues at coordinate 82,235,321 of OY756211.1, forward strand.
TTCAATAAAACTACAATTTTCATTTTTTTATTTTTTTATATTTTATGCATAATTTTAAAAATTTTCAATTATACTAAAATTAGTGTTTTTTTCTTTCTCCTCGTAATAAAAAAGAGGAGTGAAGTAGGTAGGTCCTTTTATTTTTATATTTGTAGCTAACCTATCACAATATATAATTGTTAAAAGAAATAAGTTCGTAGTCTTCCCTGAGAAGAGAAAAATTTTTTTCAAAAACGCTTAAAATTTACTGTTCGAAAAATCGAACAGCGGGACGATATGGGTTCAGCAAGTACCCTCTGCCTTCTCATTCCCTATTTTATAAACATTTTTACCAGCCACTCACTTGGCGCTTTTTAAGTAAGAAACTGGACTACATTTAAAATATATTATGAAACCCCCAACACTTAATTGATTGACGTTGTAGACTTTGCTTTCTTTAATAAGTAGTTAAGTATAATATAAAAAAAAACAAACGAAAACTTAAAATAAGATTTTCTACCTTCCGATGAAGCCTTTAGTTAAGAATTTACAATATAAATAAAGAAAGGCCCTGAAATAATTTAAAAATAGATACCCAATGCTGTTTGTAAGTTAACTTTATCACTGTGAAATCGCAACTCTTTGGATTAATTTTCGTTTTTAATAAAATACCAGTTTAACTGTTAAACTGTCTACAACACTTTTTTTTTGTTTATTTGCCACATAATTTGTAGGATTGCAAAAGGTTGTGTATTTGGGCAACAATTATTCTGTACATCCACTATTCATAAAATTTTAAGTCTTCTCTACAAGTAGACTGTTAAAATATTCAGGGGAGTGTGGTACGGTAAGGCTACATGGACTATAAATTCATATAAGAAGAAAGGGTTTCACTCTTTTTTTTGTATTTTTTCATGCGATTGTTGTTGGTACTTTAATTTTGTTAAGCAAAAGCAAAACATACAGAACTTACTTTATGAGAGCTTTGCTTTTTTTTGTATCGTTGCTAGATAAGGGAGTGGATGGGGGAGTGTCCCCGGTGGGTTGGCCTGCTAATAAGGCACGTTTTTCAGCGTTTGCTGTACGCACTGGTATACGACTAGATGTTGCAGAAGTGTCTTCCGTTTCAAGGTCTCTTTTATCTACAATATCTTCCATTATTTTTTCTTCGTGTTCTTGTGCAGGTGATTCTTGCTGTTCTTGCTGGTGTTGTTGCTGTTTGTGTAATAAAGCTGGTGGTAGTACAACTTTAACCTTTGGTTTTGGCAACAATGATGGCTTTTTTATTTGTACTTCTTGCTGTTGTTCTTCTTCTACTACTACTACTACTGGTGTCGATGATACTGTTGTTGTTGTTGCTGTTTTTTCTTTTCCTTCTGCTGGCTCCTGTGTTATTACTTCAGACTTATTGCGTACAGAACTTTTAGATTCCTTTTTATCTTTAGGTTTTGCTTTAGTTGGAATAGATGTTGCCACTGTTGTTGTAGTTGTTGCTTTTGGTTTTAATATTACCTGTTTAGTTGTTGTCTTATTCGTTATCGACTTCAATTTGGAATTTTCTGTAGATTTTTCTTCACCTTTCCCAACATTGTTGCCTTTTACAGTTTGTGTTGGTGCTTTTAGTTTCGATTGTTTACCAGTGTTGGTGGTGCTTTTTGTCGATGTTGTTGCCTCAGCCGGGTGTACAATTTTATTGCTTTTTGTTTTGTTTAAAGTGCCAGAGTTTTGTCAAAATGTGCATTTTTAATTTAAAACATATATGATATGGAACATATTGTATTTTGTTGTTGTTGTTTGTAGTGCATTTAAACATTTAATTTAAGTTTTACAGAATTTTGTTTTAATTTCCCGGCAACAGTATCAATTTACGACGTTATTTGGTGAGTGTTGGTGTGTTTTATTATTTTTTTTTTAAACACAATTAAAAAATGTAATAAAAACAAAAAGAAAATAAAAAATAAATAACAATTATCAGAAAATAAATTCGGCCATTAGACGAGTACTTATATGGGGTTACATATGAATGGGACTTTTCATAAAGTGACATTAAAAACATTTTTTTATGTTGTTCGTTAATAATTTGTATGCTGGTGGAACGGACATGCATACATACATGGTGATGATGAATGGGTACAATTAGTCACAATTGAAGGCTCTTAAATACTTTAAAGTGCTGTTTATAAAATAAGAATTAAAAGGCACATTCCATATTAAATTAATTGTTATTTTTGTTTAATATTGTGAAAGAGTATACTTACTATTAAAAAGTGTAAAGATGTAAAAAAAGAGGCATAAGAATAATGGCTATACCACTGGATAGCATATTAGTTATAACACAATATAAATTTTAAATTTATTTTACTTTTAGTGAATATGGGCATAAATAAATATATTAAAATAAAATTTATAATTCAATCAAATCCTTAAAACCAACCTTAAGCAATTAAATTATCAAACGAATTTTGACATTTTGTTGTTGTTTGTTAGTTTCAGTAGGTCAAAATTCAATAACAGATAGGCATTGTTTGCAAAGCTATTTTCGCTATGATTTTAAATAATTTTGATTACTTCTAACCTACATCAGTGTTTGATTACTGAGTCGTCGAAAATGTCTTATTTTGAAAGCTAATAAAATATTGGGTTTTTCAACACGAATTTCCGAACTTTAGCAGTTGGTAATGGTTCCTGGATGGGCAATATTTGGCTACGCATTTTGTTAAAAGTTTTAGAGAGGATTTGGAGTCATTGTGGAAAATCTAGGACTTCTACAGATATAAAGTTGTATGCCCGTAGTCATAAAAAATAAAACAGTTTTATTAATTGCTTTTTTGACAATTACTCCATAGAAATATGTCAAATAAGCACTCTATAAACCAATTTTATTTTTTCTGAATACAATAGAGCAATAGAGTTTCGTAGATAGCTTGAATAATGGCATATCTGCAATAATTTTACGTTTTTCTATAAATAACTAATCATACTACATGTTTTAAGGCCTCTTTCTTAGCTGATTACATTAAACTACCTGAGGCTTAACTGAGCTTTCAAATTTATTAATACATACATATATAACTGGCCATTACAACCCTGTTTCAGGGTTACGGCCTAATTTCTCGCAGCACCCATGTTGTGTGTGTTAATTTGTCTCCATGAGTACCAGGATCTACAGTTTAAAGTCGACTCCGAACAAAATTTATTAATAACTAGCTTAAACCCGGCGAGGTAAGCTACACCTACCATTACCATTTGCCTATATTTTTCGATTGATGATTTTTAGTGATTACGAAGTAATTCAGACCAAATCTAGAAATATACACACAAACATACATACATCCCATTACCACCCTGTTTCCGAGTTACGGCCTAGCTTCTCACATCTAGAAACATTAGCTGTAAACGATCTCTAGATATATATAGAAGTCAATTGTTAGTTTATATGGGAGGTACCTCACCTACTTGTCCGCCCTTTTTTCTACTGATAATTTTTAGTAAATACGAATACTGTAACTTTAGCTTCAACCATTTTCAAGATAATATAAAGAAATTAGTATTAATGCCCAATTCCGCAAACATTCTAAAAGAAAGATATACAAAAATCAGTATTTACTTTGCATGAGAGGTGACACGCCCACCTGTCTTATTCCGCCCATTTTCTGGCTGATGATTTGCTTTGACCGTGAAGACATTCAGATAAAATTCTGAAACTTTAGCTTTAACCGTTCTCAAAACATACAAATATTAGTACTTAGTTTGTATGCGAGGTACCACGCCCAGATCCAATTTTGAAAAAAAAAATACCCAATTGCACTTTTGTGGTAGTTGAGTCTGTCTACGTTTCAAAATTGGTCTAGTCGTTTAGGCGTGATTGATCAACAAACACTAGACAAACAGACTTACAAAGAGTTTTATAATATAGCTATACAGTTAAACCTCCATAACTTGAATTGCGATTATCCCAAAAAACACTTCGATTTACGGAGACTTCGAATTGTTCTGTTATTATATATTTTTAAGTACATATAAAAAAAAAGTATATATAGGTATGTGTAGTCGCCGTGGTCTAGTGGTTAGTGTGTTGGCTTATTAAGACATAAGCCCTGGGTTCGACACCAGGCTCCGACATCTTCAAAAAAAATAAATATGAAAAAAATATTTCTTTTGGCGAATACCTCTCAGCAGTCCTCTGGCAAAAACTCTGAGAGTAACTAATTGCCATGATCAAGCTTCTCAAGTCTGTCGTTCAGAGTCGACCTTAAACTGTAGGTCCCGGTACTCATGGATAAAAATTAACACACACAACATGAGTGCTGCGAGAAGCTAGGCCATAACCCTGACACAGGGTTGTTAAGGCCCGTTATGTATGTATGTATGTATATGCAATAAACCTGTTACAATGAAGTAAAATAATCTGCAATTAGCGACGGAAAATTGCTTTTTTTAATATTTTCGGTACAAAATGACTTCATCAGTTGAAGTATTATTCGTTTTTACACAATCATATTTATGTCTGTAAGTATAAATTTCGCAAATAATTTTCTACTTCGTTTCTGAAAGACTGATGAATATTCATATTGATGTATTCATTCGTATTATGGAGAACTTCGACTTATGGATGTTCGAGTTAGGCAAGGAAATTTGTACGAAATTTATTCTCTTAACGCTACTGCCAACCTAATTAGTTCGGGTTAGACAAAACTCGAGTTAGTGAAGTTCGTGTTATAGAAGTTCTACTGTATATGGATTATTTGTTGTCATAGTTAGTAATTATTTTTCATGGACACTCAAAATGATAACTGATGCATTCTTAAACAATAAAATTTGTTTATTAAGGGCTTAAATAAATAAATATTTATTTATATTCTTACTGCTGTATTAAAAAAATACGTTTATCAAAGGCTTATTTGTCAAATTTATAGGCAATACTTGCCAAATAAACCCTTAATTAACCTGTAGTACATTCTTTTGTTTCTGAATAGGTAAATTAAAATCGTAACAAAGAGTTTCTGATGAATTTCTGATTTCTTAATTATTTGAAAAATGTTCTCCGATAGCCTCATAGAACAAAAAAAAAAACAACAAGTCTTTGAAATACATTTTTGTCGTCGTACAAGAAAATATTAAGCAAACCACATTTTACAATCTGCAAAGAAAGTAATTAAACTTGAAACATGTCCCATATGTTGTTCAATTGTTAATGGAAAATAAATGAAAATTTATTAAAATTCAGTTGAAGAAGCAAAACTGTTTACAACAGAAAAACTCTGTGTTTTTAAGTTTGTAAACGATATATGCAAAAAAAGCACATGTTGCATGTCAGTCTTCGTAAGAGAGAATATCCGATGCTGAGTTTCAAAGTTAAAATTAATTAAACAAATATAATTATAATAACAACAAAAACAGAAAAAAAGGTATAATAAAAACGGAAAGAAATATAAAAACAGGAAAAAATATTTTTAATAACAACTGACAACTACATAATTAACAATTCGTGTCATAATGATAAGTAAACATTTCATAAAGAATTTTTGTAATTGCATAACTGTGGGGCCAAATTGAAACGAATTAGTTTGCACGCTTATTGTTTGCATCAGTCGATATAATTTAAGTCGATATTTAATTCAAAGTTACACAACTACAGAAATTCACTATTGGTTTTGAATATAGGGCAACTGTTTAGCTTTCTTTGTAAATAAAAACATTAAGATCACAATTACTGTAAAATTCTATGAATAAAATCAACCGCTTTAGAATTTAAACGAGGTAACAATGCATCATTTACAATGATCTCAAAACTATTAATGCGTATTAGAATACGTGCCAGGAGAAAGCTACATTTTCTGTCTGGGATATCTATTTTAAGTGCAATACAAAACATTGATTGTAATTGTGACTGAAAGGGCTACCGCCTATGCGGCGATTGGCAATGCCCTATTGTTATCGATGGATGTAATTAGTAACGTGGATTCTGAGTATGTTAATATCTAAAACGGTTAGTTTTAAGCTATGAAGTTAAGTGTGGATCTATCAAAACTATCAAAACAACTAATCTTTTCGGTAAACTTTTGTAAAATATTAACTTTTGTACAAGCTAAGAGAAGGTTACAACACAACAAACAAAAGCAATGTTTGCTTCTACAAAGCTCCTTGTAGAACTTGAGGTTTGAATCACAAAATGATCATCTAAATATTCACTTGTCACACCCTTATATGCCTCCTTAATGTGGTATCCGAAGACTGTGCCGAAAAGGGCTGAGGAACAATCCGTGCATCATGGTAAAAATGAGAACTTTTCAGCCTGATATATTTCCGATCATGATGCAAAAGGAATCCTGCTCAGAACAAAAAAGGGAGAAATTTCCTCTATAAACATAGTGATGTCATTGTGTCGTTGAAAATAGCTCCTTTTAGAAACGTTTGAATTGCTATCAGTCACCATTACGACTTGAGTAGAAACTCTTTCTATCTACTCCGATAGTAGACTCAGACATGGTTAATTGATGGCTCCAAACTGAAAAATGGTGAAATACAAAAAGAAATCAAAACTCTAAACAACAATTTTTCAGGCGTAATATTTATTTTAATTCGACAGAATACTTTACTGATTATTGCAGTATTATATAGCACTCAAACAGAATATGGTTTTACTATCAACCTCAACGAATTTTTTAAATTTATACCGAGATTCATAGCACACTCTTCACTTTAATACTGAATCCAAATTCTTAAAACTTACTTACCCTTTAAAAGAAAAAAAAAGACTATAAAGCATGGCTGTCAAAGAATCTGAAATTAAATCTTTTGATAGATTTTTTCAAAAATACTTCCTTATTAAGCTTCGAATTGTCCGTTTAAAACTATTACGCAGAAATAAGTTACCAAACAATGCGCAAAACAACATTTCCATGAAAAACGAAAATAAATATAAACACAAGCGCAATAAGAACAAATAATGTGACAACCTTTTGTAATATCGGCTAGTTAAATTTTAAGGGCCCATGTTAAATGTGAGCCACACCTAAACGTCAAGTTTTTTTCTGCATTTCCTTTTCTCAATTTCAGACTAACTCAATTTGAACCATGGAAAGATACACAATTAAACAATGATTTCTTTTGTACCATAAAAATGTCGCCCTGTTAATAGGGAAACTTAAAAAAGGTTTAACCAACCCTGTAATAATGGCGTTTATTATTTGGGAGAAAAAAACACAAATAAGAAAAAAAGGGAGCAGCATTGTTTTGATTGATGACTTCGTTGAAATAAAATAATTAAATAGTCTTCATCAGACGAAGAAGATGAATCTAGCAAATGATTCAGTTCAATCTTTGCACAAAAAGTTGAGGCTGCAATATTCCGATTTTGATTTTTATTAAAATTCTTATAAATGTTTCTTAAATTCTGCTGTTTCTTTAAAATATGTAAACAAAACAATAGCGTTGCCAGATTGCTGATTTGATGGCTTAAAATTTATAACGCTTTTTTTTATAAGAAATTTAATTTTATAACACTTTTGTAGCACGAAATATAATTTGTTTTATAACAAAGATCATCTGGCTTTTCCGATATAATGTTTATTTTACAGAATAATAAAAAAAATTAACTTTAAAATTTAATAAAGATTTATAGCAATTTTTTCCAAACTCTGTATGGTAGCCTTATAAGTAAATAAAAATCATCTGTTTCATAGGGCAATACCAACACTGTCGATTTATACAGGGCGTAAAATGCAATGCCTTTCGCCATTAGTAAGTGTGAATTTTGTAGAATAAAACATGAAACCCTTTCAGAGAGCAAAACATTTTTGAGAAACAAACACAAAATTGCAAATTTTAAACAAAATGACGCACTTTTTGGTAGAAAAGAAAACACTATTAGCAATGCACTAGTTATTCAGGCTTATTATGAAAATGGGCGTTCAAATCAAAATGCATATCGTGCACTTTGTGATTTTTTCGGTCAATTTTATCGTCCAAATGTGCGTACAAGCGGAAAATTTGTGCAAAAATTAGAGCAAATCGTACAGCTCCTACTGCAGAAACCATTGCTGCTGTTCGTGATAGTATGACCAATGAGCCGTTTACATCAACTCGTCGTGGTGCCAACTTTTTATGGCCCCAATTGGAAGATATGGATATGAACGATATGTCGTTTTAACAGGAAGGTGCCACTTGCCACACAGCTAACGAAACAATAGCTCTTTTGCTCGTCAAAAGTAATGGCCGTGTTATATCACCGCCAAGATCATGTGATTTAACACCGTTGGACTTCTTTCTTTGGGGTTATTTGAAAGAAAAGGTGTACGTCGATAAGCCAGCAACAATTCAAGAGTTAAATGATGAGATAATTCGGCATATTATAGGTATAGAACTTCAATTATGCCTCAGCATCATCGAAAATTTGGACCATCGGATGGTCGTGTGCCGCCGAGGTTGAGGCGGCCATTTGGCCGATATTCTGTTCCATACATAATTGAACCATATTAAGTTATAATAACAAAAGGAAATGAAAATAATATCCTGAATAATTTGTATTTTATTTAACCACCTACATTCAATTTATGCCATCTTAATTTCATATGCCACACACAGACGCATGCATACACGCTAAAGCATCATAAAAAACAATAACAAAATCATGTTCAATACTTTACATAAGAAAACAAATAATAAATTGCACACGAACAGATACAAGTGCATCAGAGATAAATTCTCTAGATTGGCAATACAATTTGTTGAGTTTAACAGTGGTTAAGTGTTAAAGTCAAAATAAAGTGTTTTATTCCTTAATTTGCAAACACGAATGTAATTAAACTACAGTTGGTAATGAAAAGTTTTATAGAAACAACACGTTGAAAATGGGAAAATGTAACAATATATCCATTTATTTGATATATAACAATTAATTTCTGAAACTTAAATAGCTTTACTTGTAATTTTAAAGAACAAATTGATTCCCATACAAATATTGAATATTGTTTTGCGTACATGTTTTAAATTTAGTTTGACTGGCTTTTGATATTTGAGGCAAAGAAAAAGATCTCATATTAAGCTTACACATGAAGACTACACAGTGGCCACAAATGATATGCAAAAAGCGAATCATTAAAATACACCTTCCAATGACAAAATTATCACTGAGCTTTACTGCGTTTAAATTTAATACCAAGAAATTCTCAAAATTTTTTTTTTTACTCTTTTCATTTCACTGGGATTATTTTAATATCCACGAACACCAAAAGTAACAACGCCAACAATAATGAGAGACTTCAACATAACAACTACAAAAGCGACAACATTGAACAAAACATTAAATAATTTTGAATTCCTTATAATAATCGCAAAAGAAAAACGCTGTACGAAAAAAAATAAAAATAAATATTTCACTCAAAAAGTTTTAAAATTAAAGAAACAACATGTAATGACGCCCACAAAGCATATTATTTAATGGACTTGACTAAAGATGAGAACAAGGTGCGTTCATTATATAGAAAAGCAATAAATACAGGAACAAAATTTCATTATTTTCTCTTACTTTTTTTCTTCGTTGAAATAAAATTTTCTTGCTGAGGAAAAACTTTGTAAAATAACGTGAAAATTGGAAAACATAAATCACTCAGGCAGAACTTAAACTTTATTTCAACTAAAACAAATTTCTTTTCCTTCGTTTTTTTTCCTTTGCTTTCTTTTTCTTTTGGCATTCTTTTTATAAATTTGCCCAGGCATAGCTGAGTAAGCCAACCGGTAGAAGAAAAACATCAGCAACAGCAGCAATTGACGTTAAAAGAAGTGTTCGAGACAAAAATTCAAAGAAGTAACAAATTAAGGACTTGATTCTCTTAAGAGTTTAAAGAACGCAAAAACAAAAAATCTAAAATATTTTCACAAGTGGATTTTGTATTTATTTTTAAATAAAAATACTCGTACAAGTTAAATTTGGCAAAAGAATGAAAAAAGTAAAAGAGTTTCTTAAAACTATTGAGTTAGTGTGTAGGCAATTGACTAAAGTGGGTTTTATTTAATGTATGGCAGACTTTAGAGAAAAAAAAACATTTTTTTTTAAATTTATAGTTTCCTTCTTTTCTGAAATTATAAAAAAAGTTTTTAATTGAAATTTAATTAAATGTTGTTTTAGTAAAAGAAAATAAACAAATTCTAAATTTTAAAATAATAGTGCCTTTGCAACAACGCCTTTACAAACCTACATTTTGATGTTCTTTGACGTAGTTTGCTTCTTTTGTTTTCAAGACTCGCAAAGGCGTTTGCAATGAAGAGCGATAAATAAATAAATAGAGCGTTTTTAATTATAAGAAAATAATGCCTTATGATATACGTATAATATTGTACAGAATAGAGAAAAATGCTAGATTTACATTTGTACTAATTTCAACAAATTCTTTTAATTACTGTACTGTCGAACTCAACTTGAATCATTTAAGGCTAAACCACCATATCTGCTATTCTAGTTTTACCCCCAACACATTTATTAACAAAAAATATTAAAATTTTCAGGCATGCAAACAAACAATGCATGATCTAGAATTTCGTGTTCGATTTCGAGAAAGATTCGTGATAATTTTTAATTAATTTCGTCGTAAAATGTCTTCATTAGATCAGAACTAAATTTGTTCATCAAATGAATTTAGATTTTTATTATTTTTTCTTTGCAATTATTTCTTTCTGAATCATGAGATAGGAAATGACGTCTGTGTAGGTATTATATGTACATAAGCCGAAATAAGCATGTCTTCGACTTCACTCTCATTAGAGTTCTTCGTGTTTCGTACATAGTCCTAATCATCATTAGCTGTTTAAGTTACAATATTCTATAAAAATATTTAGTTTTCAGCTGGCAGTTAATTACTAGACAGAATTAGAACTTCAAATTAGAAAATTTGACAAATATTGATGCAATACGATTACTAAAGAAATCAAACACTTAAAAGCAATTCTTATACAGAAACGAAATTATTAACAAAGTTTGTTGCATTTCTTTATTTAAGTATTTCCTCTTCAGTCTACCGAAAAACTTAAAAAAAATTTAATAAAAAGGCATTTTTAAAATATATTTTCATCCGTTTTTTATAAAGATATGTTTCATTCAAGTAAAATACATATTTATTAAAAAAAAAAAAAAAACAATACAAATAAAACTTTAAGTTTTTTAAGTAAAAATCTTTTGTGTTTGAATAATTGTACCAAATTTCTTTAATCTCCTTTAATTTTTAAATGAATAAAAGAGTCCATTTACTTTATTTAAAAAAATAAATATACACGTATATATAGGGTCTTTCATTAAGGGTAAACTACCTTTATATTTAAATAAAATAAAAAAATGTCTATTCTTTTGAAAGAATTATTGATATTTTGTTTTTGCAAATTTTGTTGAATTAACTGACTGGATAAACAACTAATTTGATAGATGTACCTTCAACAAGTTGGCCATTATCAACTGAAAAAGTTCGCAAGTACCTATTAGAAGACCTTTTATATATTTCGTATATAAAGGACTTCTATTTACTTTTACTAAAATAAGAGAAGAGCCTATACAGTTTATAAAGAACTAGCTGAACCCGGTGTGCTTCGCTACCCCCTCGTTATATAATAAAATTAACGGCGGTGACGTGGTTCATAGTTATATGGCGACGTTAACAGTATTAAGAGCAATATACTACCAAATAAAAAAAAATCCGTTGGAAGGAACAAATTTTTACAGAGAACAAAAAGTTTAAAACTTTCAAATACAGTTAAGCGTGAAAGGGGGCGTGGGGTAAGAAATGTTTATTTATACCTCGCCTGTAGTATAATGTGTATAAAATTTGAATTAAATATGTTAAAAACTATATGGGAGCAATTACATAATTTTTAAAAAGTGGGCGTAAACGTGGGCGTGGTCGAAAAAAAAATACCCTATTAATCATACCGGAGTTCCAGTTAAATGCTGTGAAAATTTCAGGAAGATCGGTCTAGAGGTTTGGTCTCCTATAAGGTACAAACAAACAAACAAATAAACAAACACACATTCAATTTTATATATTTAGATTTTACAAAATTGTGAACAAATTACTAAAGCTGTTTATTTGTTATTTAATTTCTTTTGATTGATATGAAACACTTTGTAAAAATTTAAATGTTTAATTAAATATTTTTTTTATTGTTGTTACTTTATTTCTCAATTATTTTCATTTGATTTTACAATATTAAAAATAACTACAAAAAAATAAATAAAATAACAATTAAGACTTAACAACTACATACAGAGAACAATATTTTTAACATTTCAATTAAAAACATTAATAAGAAAAAAGAAAAAGTTACAAATAAGTAATAAAATAATAACTGTCACGTCCATCTACACAATACCCTACCTTACGTAGTAGTTGTTTTATTTTTCTTTTGTCTCTTTTATAACTTTGTGTCCTTTATTACTCTTAATATGTGCAAAATTAAAGTTTAAATAACAATCAGACTAATAGCCTACACCGGGAATTATTCAGTTATTACGATTTGTGAAAAAAATAAAAAAAATAAACAAATTTAAATGACAGCCCAGTTTAGTTGCATTATTCGTATTACCAAAAGCCGCTGTAAATATTTGCAAGTAAAACATTTAAAAACGAAATTGCGTAACATTTGAAATTTGCCAAAATAACTTTTTTTGTTTATTTTTTGTAATTTCTTTTATTAAAATTTGTTTGTCAGATAAAAAAAACTTATTTTTTCTAAAGTCAAGGTGACTTTAAACCAATTTATATGAGTATCAGTTTATTCTGTCCTAGAGGACCAGGTGCACTGGAACAATTTTTTTAAATTTAATAAACATTTTAATAAGTATTTACGAGTTGAATAACAAAAGAAATTTTTCCAGGCCTACAACAACGGTAAACAACTCCTGTTTAGAAGAACCAATTTGCTGTCGAACTGATTTGACGACAAAGCACTATACTTAGAAAGTATAAAATAAAGGAATATTTTTTTGTTTAATTCTTGTTCAAACCTTTGTATTAATCAAAACAAGAAAACATACTCGGAAACATTTCTACAGATGCTTATAATTATGAAAGTGGCCTAAGTCCTATATTTCTGGTTTTGAGAAGTTTAATGAACTGCATTTAAATAAATAAATAAAAAAAAAATTTACATTATTCGACATTTGTTCGTTTATCGTTGTAGGGTATAACAAAAAAAAAAAAAAAAAAAAAAAATGCATAGAATGGGTGGGATTAAGAAAATCGTAATTTCTATGCTTTTAATTATAAAAAGAGTGTTGAATTAGGAGCACAAAATTAATTTTAAAGTTTATTTTTCTTTTATGATTTTTTTTTATGTACGAGTAAGTATGTGTGTATATATAAATATAAATAATTTTAGTTTTAGTTTTGCTTTTGTTAATTATTATTGTTGTAATTATTGTATTATTGTTGCATACAGTAAAATACAAAACAATATAAGAAAACAAAAACTCTTAATTTACTTATAAACTAAGTACGTTTTTCTTTTTATTATAAATACGAGTATAATACGAGAGAGTGTAAAAGTGGAGTAGAGTGTGAGAGTAAACATGTTTATGTGCAGGTGAGTACGTAAATTTAACTTAAGAAATAATTATTAACAGGAACCGGAACTTTTAATATTTTTGATTATTAAATACGAGTATAATACAATTAGTTTTGTTTTATGTTTCATTTAAAATAGTGCATAAAAGTTTGATTTTAATATAATAATAAAGTGTTACAATTTTTATTTATATTTTTTTCTTTGTTTGTTTGTTTAATAAATGTAATTTTGTTTTTAATAATAATACGTTGAGTTAACATTATTCATATATTATATACTAAATATTAAATGCTTATTGTTCATATGTCTTGGCACTTAAGTTATGATAAGGAGATTATTAATAGTGAAGGTATGAGATATAATATCGTAGAATACATTTATGAGTTTTTGTTTAAATTATAAACATATACGAGTATAAAACTAAAGTTTTTGTTTAATATTTAAAAACTGTGTCCTAAACTAATCAGTTAATACTGATAAAGAAGATTTAAAACTCAAATTAAATAAGAAGTTTGTTAATAACTACTTGGTCGTCTTCACACAATTATAAACAAATTTCATTTATAACAGGCTTATAAAACGAATTTTCATATACATTTTTTTTTATAAACTGAATATAGTATTGTGAATTTATCTATAAGCTTGACAAACGAAATTTTTGTACCAAAACAAAGAAAAAATGTTTCTCTTGCCTTTAATCTACTACAAAAATAAAAAATATTCGGTTTTAATCGTTAAAACATTTTATCCAAATCAATTATTGATTACAAATCAATCCATCAACCTTAATTCGAAGGCGTGCTCAGGAACTTGGTATTCAAAGAACAACTTTGGCCACAATTTTGCACAAATATTTGCATTTGTTTTCATTTAAGATACAGTTGGCACAAGAGCTTCTTCTAGAAGACCATTTACATCGACGTACATATGCCAATAGGATACTACAGGCACGATATTCATGAAAAAATCATAATCAGTGACGAGGCACATTTTCATTTGAGTGGATATGTGAAAAAACAGAATAGTCGGTTCTGGGCAATGGAAAACCCTTAAATTATTCATCAGTCACCTTTGCAGCCATAAAAAATAACAGTCTGGTGTAGAATATGGTCAGTAGGAATCATTAGACTTTACGTTTTTGAAATTTAAAACCGTAACTGTCAATGGGGACCAATAATGTGATAAGATTAAAACCATTTTAACGCTACAACTGCATGCTTTGGGCTTGACTAGCATGTGGTTTCAAGAGGGGGTGCCACATCGCATACAGCCAGGATTACAAGAAAAAGTAATGTTGATTGGCCTCCAAGGTCGCCTGATTTAACTGCTTCTGAAAAGCAAGGTTTATGCAAACAAACCAGAAACGCTGAAGCAATTCAAACAAAATATTCGTGATGAAATTAATGAAATTCCGCGTGAAATGTGTGAGAATGTAATAAAAAGGTGCTCAGTAGGGCTCGCACTTGTGAGGCTAATAGAGGCGGATATTTATTTGATATTGTATTTCACATACAATTGCCAATATGAAATAAAACATTTATCAATATAAGAACCATTCCATTTTCCGGCGGTAGGTACTGAGAAGGACAAAACGTGTTTAGAAGTCTTATGCAACCCATTAAAAAACTGAAAATTATTTTAATTTAACAGCTATAAAGAACAAAATCAATTTAGAATTCTACAAATTCTAATAATTCTCTATTTATTTTCATTTAATTTTTTTAAGGTGGATAAGGAAAATGAAGTAAATTTGTACTTTTTTGAGATTAAATATTAAAATGTTTATAAATTTTCATTATATTGGGTAAATAAAAGAATAAAAAAATAAAATCAAATAATGAAGAAACAAATGGTATTTTTAAATATTTTTAATGTCATACCTTCTCAATTGTGAATATTTAATCGTCAAAAAACTTAAATATTTATTCATAATAAAATGGTTGTTTAACAATAAATTGAAATACTTTCGCAATAATTTTAATAATTATATCCTATTAATACAAATTAAAAAAAAAAACTTCATTCAACATACTAAAGATAGTATACAACAAATTGTTGTTGAGAATAAAAAATAAATAAAATAATTAATTAATTATAGTTATTAACCAGGCTTTTTGCAGAATATTCCATTAGCCATTTAGTAAAATATAAATTAAAAAACAAAAAAAAAACAAAAATCAATTAAAGAAGAACAAAAGATTTTTTTATATACAGTAACGAGCAGTTAAATAGGTTCACATCAAAATCATAAATCAACTGTGTTCCACTATAATTTGCATTACAGCAATAAAAAAGGAAAATTCGTTAATTTCTAATGCAAATGCCTACTTTCAATAGTGCATCACAATAATTAAATTATTGTGTAAAAATTTGTTTAAAATTAAAAAAAAATAAAAAATCAAATAACCATATAAAACCAAAGAGCAAATAAATGGGTTCGCTTTGAAAATTTTTTTAATTTGAAATGTTAAACCCCAAAATTTAAAAAATTATTGTAGAAAATTTTAAATTCAGCATTTTAATAGAAAATTAAAAAATAGGACCTTGAAAACATTGTAGTGAAGAAGAAAAAAAGATAATAAGAACCCTGCACAGCCGCAATTATAGCCAACGGAACATTGCTGAAATTCTTGGGAGATCGCAGAATATGATAAGAAATGCAGTGCAGCCTCCAAAACTAAAACTTAAAAGAGGTCAACAGCGAAAAACCTCGCAAAGAGACAATGATTGCATTAAAATGTTGTCAACTCGTAATCCTTTTATGTCCGTAGTTCAGCTAAGAAATGAGTTACAATTGCCAGTATCAGAGTGGACTATTAGACGTCGTTTAATAGAAAAAAACTTATTCGGAAGATCGGTCCAGAAGGTTCCAATGTTTAATAACAGACAAAGAAAGAAGCGCTGAATGGGCGGGACCCAAAGGTGTAAAACAAAGGAAAAACATACTATGGTCTGATGAATCCAAGATAAGCTTAGTCGGACCTGAAAAATAAAGCATATGATCCAAGGAATGTGACGAAAACCATAAAGCAATGCGGCGGCAACATAACGATGCTTTTCCTAGTACGGTGTAGGGCCAATAATCTGGATCAAGGAAAATATGGACAAACATCTTTATCAGCAGTAGTAATATTTCCGTATGACGAGTGGGAAATGTCTTTAAAGTATGAATTCCAGCAAGACAATAACCCCAAGCATACTTCTAAGATCGTAATAGAATGGTTTTAAAGGAAAAATTTAAATTTGATGGAGTCGCCTTCACAATCCTCGGATTAAAATCCACTTGAGAATCTTTGGAGGATTTGTGCACAAAAGTCAAGGAATCGTTGTATTCAATTGTCTGTCACTTGTCGAATTAATCTCCCGGAGATGTTTAGCGGTGATTCAAAATATGGGATTTTCAACAAAATATTAAACACTTTTTTATATACAATTCTCATTCTCTTTTTTCAATGAACCTATTTATTTGCTCGACAGGCATCAAATAAGTATATCAATCTTTCTCAATTCTTTTAATTGCAATCAAATACTTTTTATGTGAGTATTAATTTTTAATATCCTAAATATCGTTTTAATGTATATTACCGCTGTTTTAGTTATTTAGAGATAAATTTATCAATAAATGTGATGTGAACCTATTTATCTGCGTGTAACTGTATAAAAATAAAACACAAAAAAAAAATATTTAATAAAGTTAATTTGAATTGAACAGAAAAACAATACGATTAAATATTTATATTAACATCGGCTCTACATACTTATACATATAAAGGTTAAAAATATGATTTATTTAACAGAAATTATTTTTATTATAAAACATTTCTTAAATATCAATATGCATATGAAACAATTTATAAAGGTACGTTCACATTTGTCAAGTATTTCAGGCAAAAGGTGTCACCACTATTTTATTACAACATTTGTTTCATTTAATGTTTTCGCTTTTACTGTAAAAAGTAAAATTTTAATGTTTTTCTCCTTTTAAATTCAGAAAAATTCGATAAAGTTCGTTCTGTACGCTTTTATGGGGTTAATAAATTTTTATCAGAAATTTAACTCATTTCATCTTATTGTACATCCTTTTAGGTACCAGAATCGACTATTAAGTCCAAACCCGTTTTTTTGACACACTTGGTCCCATTTCTCGCAGAAAGTCACAAAGTCTAAATATTGAAAAATAAATGTGCAATTTTAATACAAATAGCTGCAAGGAAAATGGCAGCTCTACAAACGAAACAAAAGATCTTTAAAATGCTCATGATTTTCAGAACACCAAAAAATCACCTGCGTGATTTCAAAATAGATCATGAACAAGCCAGATAGTACAAAACTTTTTCAACAAAAATAGTGGTTATGCTTTTCTCCCAACATCTTTGATAAATGTGAACGCAGCTTAACACTATGGAATAAAAAATAAAAAAAAAAAAAATACTATAATTGTTTTAACTTTTCACATGATTTCAGGTTTTATTATTTAAAGAGAATTTTTTCTGTATTTGAAAATAAAAAAAAAACAATATATAAAATCTTTTATTTAATACGCTAACAAGTTACCATTATTTTATTTTTGATGCAGACAAAGATACCTTTAGTTTTATATGTACTCGTATTATTAAAAAAATAAAGCAATTTTTTAGTAATTGTTGTCACTTTTAGATTTAAAATATTTAAAAAATTTAAAATATTTTAGCAGTCAAATAATATGAAAGTTAATGTAGCCTTTTAGTCCGTTACTCGTATAAATATTATGAAAACCTTTAAAATATTATATAAAACGATTAAAATTAATCGCCAATTTTACTCATTCTATTTTTTAAAATATGTTTTTGTATTTCGTTTTTTTTTTTTTAACTTTTAAATACGGCTTCAATTTCTTCAAGAGGATTTCTGCTTCATTTTTTCGTTGCGGTGATTTAAATTTTTGTTTTATACAAGCAGGTGAGTAAAATAAAAGAAAATAAGAAATAAATTTTATTACATAAAATGTGTGCATTACGAATTTATTAGAAAATGTATAAAAATAAACGATAAAAGAACTACGGAAATGCAATCAATTGAAGAAAAATTTTTAAGTGAAAGTAAATTTTAATTTGAAAAAAAAAAATAAAAACTGAAAAACTCACACGTTTTATGGTTCAAAGTATCGATAAATATTACAAAATTTAAAAATTTCTTTTTTCATGTAGAATAAATAACGTTTTAAAGGAATTTATTATACTCAAAGCAAGTTTATTGAAAATTATTTGAAATAAAAGAATTGTGATTTCAAAAATGGAGCCAGAAAGGAAAGTTTTTATCTTTGCAAAAGACTTAAACCAAAGAATTGTCTTATAATTCTGGTCGGCCACAAAGATCAACACAAAAAAATACTGGTTATCCTTGATTTTTTCGACTCTCAAGAAATGTGATAATTAAAGTGCCGTTAATTCGCACGCCTAGAACATCATGAGTAGCTGCCTCACCAATTGATTATATTATCGCCACTACGTCTATGCATGAGAAAACAATATTGCGTATCACGCGCATTAAATTCGACACTGTTTGCTTGACTCTATATAGACATTATTTGTAGGTCATTTGTAAGGTTTGATGTCAGAAACAGACGATCGTTAAGAAACATAAAAAATAGAATACAAGACAGAACAGTACTGTCAGAACGGTACTGTCGAATTTAACATGAATTCTTTCAAATAGACACTGTCTATAGAGCGTCCTATAGCAAGGATTCTGAGAAAGCTCAGTTTGAAATGACAGAAATGATTGCCGACACCAAAACCAGCAAGTTTTGAAATGATAGCCTCGTCCCAGACTCTATCAAACGACTTAACCTAAATCTGTGAGTAGACTTTCCCCAGCCCTAGAAGAGCAATGCCCATAAGTCAGCAGTAGAACGGTTACATAGCAAGCCATATTAACGTTCCTATCATATCGTATCATATTCTCCATAAGTTTTGATAGTTTAAACCAAACTACTATGGCTTGACCTTACATTAGCAATCTTCCAGTTAGATCGAAAAACACAGGCGCTATATGCCGCACAGAAAAAATTAGAAAATACACTCGTGTGTGTAGAAGCTTCAATTAATTGGTGGTATGCCTAGAAAGCTTGTGTATGATACTAACAGCAAGACTTTTGTTGAGAGTACGGGCTCGAAATAATATTTTGGGTATAGTTACTGATACTCACTCTTTAGAACTCGGGCAGTTGACAGTTCTTTGGTAATCATGAATTTCATGAAATTCAACTATAAGGTTAACCTTTCAACCGGGTTCGTGAATGCTTGGCCATTTTTATAAGATCAGTATTTTTTCCAACTAGTATTTTTTCTTCTTCTTCTTAACTAATGGTCAGAAGCTCAAAACTTCCCCACAGGAAAGAAGGGGCTTTAGTACGAACAAGCTGCTAGGATAAAGCCTATTAGCGTCGTAGTACTGCGGCACACGAAGTTGGAGTCCCGAATCAGTATGAGCACACTTATCATAGAGCCCATTCCTGAACGCTTCCCCTCTGGATATGACTGCCAATCTGCACGTCTGACTTTTTTTATTTAAACCAATAGTCAGGTGTAAATCCTTACTCATGCTGTGCATTATATCGAAATTTTTTTTTGGAAAAGATTTTTTTCTTTTATTCAGCGGCTTACCTCCAGCCTTGAGTGATTAACAGCAATTGTTGGATGTTGATTATGAAATGGTGAGCGTCTTAATTATGAACCTTGAAATCACAAGCAACAACTATTTCACTGTACGGATAATTCTCAAGGATTCTTGAGGGAGAGAGAGAAAGTCGAAGCCAAAAAAGTTTATCTTTCTCCTTGCATTTGGACTTCTATAAAGAAGCCCGAAATGCAAAAGATGTGCACTAATTTTGAACTCAACCCAGAGGCCGTTAAATTCTGCGCCCAGCATACCATACGGTACACAAATTATGAAGAATAAAAAGGAACAGCAGCTGTTACGCAGGAATAGAAAAATCTTGTGGTGGAGCAGGAACCTGGGCCTTACATCCGATCTGTGTAAACAAACATGAGCATATACAGGGCAAAAGTTTAAAACAATGACAAAAATGGATAGCTCTTTAAAATAAAATAGATTACAAATGAGTTTTAATTGAAGTTTTACGTACAAGTTTTTTAAAAACATTTAAATTTGTCTTAAAATTCAGAAATTCAGAAAATTTCTTAAAAATGCTACTAACGGATGCCAAATACCAACACGTACATTTGGACATGCCCTAAGCAACATATCTCTTTAATAAGAATTTCATTACATTTTAGGTTACGATATGTCGACATCATGTTTGCTGAAATTTTTCAGTTTGTTGCACATTTTGTCAATCAATTGCCTGCAAATATTTGCAAAACAACAACTGCATATTAAAACACTTCCTGCATATGATTTTCAATTCATAGCAAATGTATTGAACAGAGCAGGAAACAATAAAAAAGTAATAAAACAATGTTTTTAAAATTTCGTTTTTTTTCTTAATTCTTTTTTTTTTTTTTGCATAATATTTCTTATTTTTATAATTAAAATTTGCTGATTTAGGCATGACTGAAAAGTTTTGCTATTAATTTAAATATTTTTCTAATTGGAAAGAGGAAAAACATAATCACATATCCTTCTAAGCTTAAATAGAAAGAAATCATTAAGGGGCTTCCCAACAATAAACGAAAGATATTAAATTTAATAAAATTTTTGCTTAATTAAATACAAAATTTTGTGTTAAATAAAAACAAAAAGGAGGGAGTCTAAAAATAAAACTTTAATATGCAGTCTTCAAAAACTAAAAACTATTAAACAAAACGGCTATCAAAAAATAAGCGACAATATTAACGCCTTCATTTATTCAAAGGTCGTTTAACCACAATATTATTATTTTTATATTATTATTGCTGAGATTTTATGCAAATTTTTAATATTTTAAAAACAAATAAAAATCAAAATATTATTGTCGTCGGTGGAATTTTAAAACCAAAGAAGCAGAGATGAGATGAGATACTGTTTTTTGTACCAAAACCCTGACAGTGATCTTCATAAACGAAATGACAACAATTTTATACAATTTTTAAATCTTAAATTGTATAATTTATGTTTTAGTGCAACAACACAAACTTGAAAACTATAGAAATTGAAACTGAAAAAAAATCATTTAGTTTTTAACTATGGAATGTAGACTCTACAACTCTCAAGGTTGTTTAGTTGGTATGGAAATAGAAGAAACCAACTAATTGTTTATCTTGCAAAGATTTTTTATTTTATTATTTTTTTTGTTGTAATAACGACCTTTTAGATAATTGACCTTTTGAAGCAGCGCAGCTGCATCTTTTGTTTTAAAATAACAAACAAAACATAGATAGAACATCTTTAAGAAGAAGTGAAAATCTATAAATATTCATTAATATTTTTCGTTTTTGTGGTAAAATCAGTTTCATTTTAAATATTTTTATCACCTAATTTTTTTTTTCTAATTTTAAATTTAAAATGAATTCTCATTTTGTAGGCTGTTTTTATAACATATTGTAGTCACCTATGTACGTACATACACATGCATACATATATACATAAAATCTTAAATCTTGTTGACAGCATTGTTTTGTCTCGTTTTTATTGTGAAACATAAAATTATAATTTAAAGATTTTGTAGTAATTTATTTAAATATTTTATTAAATATTTAAACACCTAATTTTATCTTTAAATATTCTTTGGAACAGATTTGCGGCAAAGTCTAAAGGATATATAATTTATATTTGACAAATAGACATTTTAAATATGAAATTTAATTTTTACAACAAAGATATAGCAGTTACAAAAAAAAAAAACTTAATTAAGAATAGAGTTTTTAAACAATAAGATTTAATAAGCCAATACAAACTAGACATTATTATATGTATTTGATTTAATTTAAATACTTGTACAAAATAAAAATAATATATTGAAATAAATTATTTTTTTAATTTCCGCCCATTCGTCTAATAGACGTATGCACGGCACGAATACATTTTAAAAAGAAACTTTTGTGTAGCAGTGCTTTAAACTAGAGCTGGCAAAGTATTGAGTAATGGGTACCGATTATCGAATATTTGTACTAATTTTTGTACACTCAATACTTAAAAGTAACTACTCAATACTTGACGAATTGCATTTTTTAAGGTGTATCAAATATTTAAATGTTAACGGTTAAAACAAAATTCTGTCTAAAAATACAATACATTAATGGTATTCACACCGAACTTGTTAATTTGTTACTCGGTAGTTTGGTAATTTGTTAAAGTAAGCAACTGTGAACGACCCCCTTGTTCAAACTTTGTTAGTCTGGTAACTTTCGTAGTAAGACTTTTGGTTATCCACTATAAGAACAGTTTATGATTTATTAAAATAAAATAAAAAATCATTTAATTAACATACTCACTTTCAATATACACGAAAATTGCCAAGACACAAATATTTTTTTTTTGAAATGTATCACAAAAGACTTTTATTATTTAGAAACTGCAACAGCTATTTGTGAGTTACCAACTAACAACTATTTTATCAATGATGCCGTGTCGTTAATTTGTTAAATGTTAATCTTGTAGTGCGATAAATAAATAAAAACAAAATACTTGTAAAAAAAGTAACTATGAACGACTAACAAGCTCGGTGTGAATACCGCTATTATGAAATTGTTTTCTCTTAAAAATAAGATTCGTTAAAAGTATTGAGTAGTATTGAGTACCCAAATGAAACTATTCAATTCTATGGAGTAATAAAAGGTAGCAGAAATTGACACCACTAATTTAAACATATCCATTAGAATAGTAAATTTCAACATGCCCTTTTATTATCACATGTTTTTTGAATGTAACCTGTATGGCGTTAGTCTGTTAGGGGAACTTGAACTTTAACCATGGACTGACTGGTCAGGTAAAGAATCGCAGTTATAGCAGTTTTAAATGTAGAAAAAAAAATGATATTTTCAAAATGCTCCGCGCATACAATAGTTAGAGGAAACGTTCGTCAAAGCAAGAATTTAACGAATCTCGGGAAAAAGAAAATCATGGCCCATGAGAAGAAAATCACATAAAAGTCAATGAGTCGTATAATTGAAAAAGACATGGGTTTTGGGGCCTTCAGACGGCTCATAGGACATTTGTTGGCTATGGCTTCATAAAAATTTGATAGAAAAATAAAAACGTGTTTTGTAGAAGTACGCTTATAAGTTGCATAGAAAAATCTTGTTGAACAAACAAAATGATAGGAACTATGCCTGGTTATCTAAAGAAGCATGAGAACTCATTCTATGGGTCGAAAAAGGACATCATCCAGCTGCAATAATGGTTTGGTGGGGTGTCTCTTACGATGGGATGACTGATTTGCAATTCTGTGAACAAGGGGTCAAAATATTGGCTAGAGTTGACCAAGAAACCGTTTTGGAAACAGTTTGTAAAACCGCTTAACAATTCCCTGTTTCAAAACCAGCCTCGAACTTTCCAACAAAATTCAGCACCAGCTCATAAACGAAACAGACCTAAAGATTGCCATCTGACAGCATTGATTTAAATCCTTTGGATTAAAAATTGTGGATGGTTTTAGAGGATATGGTCTCCCACAAATTACAAATAATAGCATAATATCTACGAATGAAAACTACAATAGGGATAATGTTTTCTTCTATTTTTTTATTATTAAGGCCAGCACTTAGGGGACAACCCTACTCGTGCAGTAGATTGTGCTGGTTTAGGAAAATATGTTAAAGGAAGCAGGAAAGAGAGAGAAGTGCTTGTAGACATTTGAAAAACCTAAACCTACTGATAACGTAATTAGCAGGAAAAACATTTGCTGGAAGATTATTCCCTAAACGAGCGGTGCAGCTAAATAACGCATTGTGGACACTCGGTGCTCGGTGAGAGGTACCAGTATGCAATTATCCGGAATCAAGTCCTTTCTTTCACCAGAGCATCTCCTATGGTAGTACCATTCGCTGTTGTCTTTAAATACATATTCGCAGTTCTGTCATTACCTGTAAAAAGGTTTTAACATCTTTTAATTGTGAATTATTTTAACTCAGAGCCTATAGTACATATCCAAAAGTAGGCGAATATATGTAAATTCTCTATCAATTTCCTTATATAAGCTGATCGCATATAAAAGTTGTCGAATATAAGATCTCCAGTGATTTTCTCATATTCGCTGTCGAAATTTACTTCGCATTTAAATGTAGCATATATAAAGCTTTCTGGAATTTCCTTCTATTTGCTGTCCGATAAAAAATCGTACTTAAATGTAGCCGAATAGACGGACATTTAGTATTTTCGTAAAAAGTAACAATTCAAAAAGCCCATAGGATGACACACAAATGGCGTTACTAGAACTGTTTTCTAATAACACCTGCAAACAAAACATGAATAAATTTGACAGTAAACTGAGTATTGATTCGTTAAAGCATTTTGTGGGAAATAACTCTTGGTGTTGAAAAAAGACTATATTTCGAGTTTTGATAAAGCATTGCTTTTTGACGAAGAAAAAAAAAAAAAAATTGCAGTTAAAACCAAAAAATAACTTGATAAGCATTATACGAACTCTGCTTGATCGAGACATGAAATACTGGTCGTAACAGAAAAAATTAAGCAGAACGCAGTGGATCGCAAATTAACAATAGCTGACATTGTAAAGATATCAGATGATACTATTTTTAAAACTTTACACGAACATTTGAGTATGCGAATGCTTTGTATAAAGCGAGTGCCGCGTAAGTTCACAGTCGACCAAAATTGATGCTTAAGAGAATTCATTTGCTCTGTTATACCGCAGTAAAATGGTATTCTATCGTGGATATGTTACAGTAGATGAAACATGGCTTCACTATTACACACCAGAATCCAAAAGATAATCAGCTGAGTGGACAGCAGTCGGCGAACGGAATCAAAAGCGGGCAAAGTTTTAACAGTCGGCCGGTAAGGTGATGGCATCTATATTTTGGAATGCAAACGGAATAGTATTCAGTGACTATTCCTGAGAACTTATGGACAGATTGAAGGCTGAAATCGCAAAGGAATGGCCACATTTGTAAAAGAAAAAAATGATGGCAAAATGGAATGAATTGGACCTCGAATTGCTTACCCAATCACTGTATTCTTCAGATTTAGTCTCTAACAACTTTTTCATGTTTTTAGATTTCAACAGAATGCTTTCTGGATATTTTGGATTGGGTTATTTCTCCCTTAAATAAATACGACACTTTAAATTTAATACCAACAACAGCTAAACGTTTTGTTTCTATAAAGAAAGCAGATAATTAGTAAGGCCCTGGACAGATTGAGTAATGCCACGGCTAAGGAATTTAACTGCATCGCCATATGGTCTCGAGAAATTATTAAAATTTATTTCTTATCACAATTAGTTGGCCCGTCAAACTAAGTTACATGCCACTATATAGTAAAGGTACTGTTAATTGGCCACGAAGATCATGTAATTATATACATATAAGATAACTCTCAACTGCCATAATTCAGAGATAGTTGAACTGCTGAAAATTATCATTTGGATTCTGATTATTCAAAAAATTACAATTTAAATACTTTTAAAAATATGTTTCTTTTACCTTAAGTTTTTATTCTATAACGCAGAACAAAAATAACATTTACTTTCTAACTGTTGCATAATTTTTGTATAACTTTTATAACTTTAAAAAATACTTTTTTATGATCTTAATTAATATATGGTAGGATTCCTATTGGTGGTCTTTATTATAAAATTAACCTTTACTTTACTACAAAGAGATAGAATATAAGTTAAAATAAAGCAAATGCACTCAAAATAAAAAAAAAAATAAAAATAAATAAAAAAATTACTGAACCAAAGGCAACATATTTAATTACAACGTTTGATCTAAAAGGAAAAAGTGCCACTACTTATTACGAATAGCTTCTTATAACCAATGGTAATAATAATGTAACAGCTACATATATACTTATACTTGTGTCATGTACATAAATTAATATAATAAAGATGCAACCCAGCAAACAATAAAATATCATGACGAATTTTAAGACATTATTTATAAAATATATGTATGCCAATAGTGTATCTGCTGTACATATTCATAAAAAATATAAAAGGTTTCTGCAAGGCTTATTTGACAAATTTCTATGCAATACTTGTCAAGTAAGCTCTCAATAAACCTATAATAATTTTTATGAATACATTCTTCGTATGTTTTTTTTAAAACTAAATTTATAGAAAAATGTTTCCTTGGTTAATGGAGGATTCCTTTGTGGATTTTGCTATCATTCTGTAATCAAAATAAATAAATGACTAAAGCGTAAAAAAATTATGTTCTTTGTAAGTGGTAGTTATAAAAAAAGAAAAAAAATTAACAGAGAAAAAATATATAAAACATGTCCCTAGGAAATCTATGAAGAATGAATGTGAGTACCATAAATGCCAAAGGCAAAATGAAACTGGTATACAACATTTAGGAAATATTAAAAGAAAAACTACCAGCTAACCATGTACGATATGTACTTGTAAATGCCACATAGCTTCTGTTGCTTCTACATTAATACGTAGTACAATTAAAAAATTAAAACGCATACTTTAGTTATATATGTATAATAGCCCAAGAGACATTTAGGCAAATATTGAACATTTTAGAAATTTATTTTATTTTTGTTTCTTGCTATGCTGACTTAGTATCCTTAAATATGTTTCGAATGAAGCGCGTCTTGAAGATACTTGAAAATTCGTAATATATTTTAATTGATTCTGAAAAAAGAGATTATTTTGCTAAATGTCATTAAATTATGTCGCTGAATCGGAATGGACGAGTTCAACGGCAGTACGAAATGTCTGACATAGTGAGGCTGGTAAAAACCGCAGAAATCTTTGTATAATGGAAACTTTCATCTATCATATGAACGCACGTTAAATTTAATTAATATGTAGCAACTCATTCCTATGATAGTAGATGTTCAAAAAAGGTGATTTAGTGATTTTTTCACAACGAAAAGATTAGAAATTTCTTGTGGTTTTAAATACTTGCATCTGTATTTTTTCTTGTAGGGTCTTTCGTAAAATGCTACCAGTCTTTATATTAAAAAAAGATTGTGTGTGTATCATCGTCTCTTTTTATCCGTTTGAAAGGCTTATTGCTAACATTCTGTGTGGAATACAACATCATTTAAACCATTGCCACGGCTTGTCTTGATAAAGCGAATCCGAATTTTTTTTATTATTATTAAAGCCAGCACTCAAGGGATGACCACCACTCACGGAGTACATTGCGCTGGTTTAGGAAAATATGTTGTAGGAAGGGGGAAAAAGAGAGTAGTGACTATGGACACCGCTTCCGTAAACGAGCGGTGTGGCCAAAGAAGGAATTGTGTCTATAATGCTTTGTGAGATTCACTGGAACATCAACTACACAAGGATGTGCTCTAAGAGAATTAAGAGTAGTACGTAAAATATGCAATTATCCGAAATCAATTTCTTTATTTTATGAGACCACCTCCCATGGTAGTACCGATAGAATATTGAAACGCACGCCTCATTACGACGATGCTCTAACGAATCCATAGAGTTGGATATCCTACCGTCGTTGATAAGCACCTTTGACCTCTTCTGTACTCGGTCAAGAAGTTCAGAAATACACTTTGAAGCACAGCCTCATACACGAGAGTTTTACTCCATCCTAGATCGGATAAAGGTTTTCTAAATATTGAAAAAGTCTGATGGAGTAAAGTATTTCTTGCATTGTTTTAAAAAACCGAGACACTTGAATGCTTTTTTCGACACTCGAAACACATACAGTCATGAACATAAGTATAGGCACAAGCAGTACTTTTAAATAAAATAAAAATTGTTATGCATTCCCAGACTTAAAATCATAATGTTATTAACTGATTATGACTACAGGATATGTACATTAACAAAATAACAAAGAAACTAAAACAAATTAGTTTCAGGAACAAAACAATATCAAAAAGTACTAAATAAACTCAGTTTTCTATAGGACAAAATTATAGGCACAACCATTCTTGTGCAGGCAAAAAATCAGAAAACTGAGTTTATTTAGTACTTTTTGTTATTGTTTTGTTCCTGAAACTAATTTGTTTTAGTTTTTTTGTTATTTTGTTAATGTACATATCCTGTAGTCATAATCAGTTAATAACATTATTATTTTAAGTCTGGGAATACGTAAAATTTTTTATTATATTTAAAAGTACTGCTTGTGCCTATACTTATGTTCATGACTGTATGTGATCATTGCGATGGACATCAATATTAATTCTCAAAATTTCCACGATTGGCACATAAATCGATCTGAATTTGACAGACGGCATGAGTTATATTGTCTTTGAGTATAGGCGTTAGTGGTATGCACGTGCAAAAAATTCAAACCGTGTCAATTCGAACGATCACCCCTTCCACTTGAGATGACCATGCCATCAAATATCTCAGAAATGTACCGCATTGCTGAAGTTGATTTTTCCAAGAAAAGGTTACTCATTATCAGAAGACAACGTTATCTTTTGCACTTGTTGTTGAATGCGATATAATTCTATGTTGATTTCAGCCGCTCTGTCTTTTCTACTCTCTCGGCTGAGACACAAAAAAGAACTTTTGCCTTTGCGCATGGAAAAGGTTTTGAAACGCATATACAATAAACGATTTGCATACATTTAATTAAAAAAAGAAATTTTATTTTAAATTATTTAATGAATAAAAATGTTTTGTGGGATTTGATTTCTGATTATTAAAAGCACATAATTTTTTACTTAAATGCTAAAGGAAATATCAGTCAACCATCCATCCATCCATTCATTCATTCACTGTCAATCATCCATTCATTTATTTTATTATTTAATTATTAAAATTTAATTCATTTAAAACGATTTTATTTAGTTTTCAAATACATACACAATTGCGAAGCAAAAAATTATTTAATTTTCCTTTTCCATTTCATTATAAACGCCATTTATGTTGTAAATTGCAAATGAAATTTAATAATTACAGTAACACTCCCACCCACTTGCATGCATATGTATGTCTATTGTATGTATGTATGTATGTGTGTATGCACAAATGTACATTTATTTTCTTATGGGACTGCGAAGGACAATTTTATAATCAGTTACAGACATACCAACATATGCATTCACATACAAAACATACATAAATTAAAATGTTCCAAAGGCAAAAAACAATTATATACATACATACATATTTACATATACATATATTTATATACTCGTATATATAAGGTACCCCCACTTTAACATCGGAATTTGAATTTTTTGGACATTTAAATTGGTAAAGTGTATAGCGCTTGAGAGGTACAATAACTAAATAATATAAATCTACCAACATTTTGTAAATATTATACACTTTCTTTAATTGCTTCAAGTTATTTATTCCAAAACTTTATAGTTAACATTCTGTCTTTATCATAATAATTTTTTTAATAATAATTTAACAGAATTTTTCCCTAGTTTATGGCATATTTTACCACTTCGAAATAAGTACACTTTTCGTGTTAAAATCCTAAAATATAAATTTTTTGCCGATTTTGAAAATATTCCACATAAAATTTGGGGTAAAATTTCGAAATAACTTAATGTGCTGGAGGCCCGAAGTTCGAGCCCCATTTCGAAATAACTTTAATATCCCTGGCAGTAACAACAATTCCTCGTTTTCGTGATGCTAAAAATAGCTCTATTCTTTCAAAGCATAGTGAAATTTGCAGAAAGGGCAGCCAACTCAAATTACGGCATTACTTTTACGCCACCTTGTATGCATGTGTGTAAAAAACAAATAAACTTTAAGAGGAATTATTTTAATATATATTTTTTTTCTACTCGTACGATTACTAATGAAACTGACTGATTGTCCAGCAACAGCTGTGTTGTCGCCCAAATGACTAGAATATTATTAATAATATTTATTTATTATTATTTAACAAAACCGCCTGACTCCTAGTGTATCCTTGAGAAAACAATTCCGTTTTATTTAAAATTACAGAAAACTAAAATTCACTGCTACAATGGTTCACATAATTTTGCAACAAAGTTCTAATGGCGGTCACAGAAACTTTACAAATAAACATATAAAACGAAAAAAAAACCCAAAAAAAATATATAATTTTTTAACTTTTATGTGTGCATGACAAAAAGTGTAAAAAATATTAAATAATTTTCTCTTTTTTTTATTCCATTTCTAAACCACAAATGAAAAACTATTCGCAAACGAATATGTATAAATATTTCTGTAACACAGTAAAACCATAAATAATGGGAACTTGCGAATAAAAAACTGAAATAAAAGAGATGGTAAAAGAAAAAATATTCTCCATAACAGAGCAAATAAATGAAAAAGAAAGGAATTGCTTAAGGACTATAAGAACTACAAGTATGTTATAAATTCGAGGTCAGGGTGAAATAAAACAATGTATGTAATGGATTTTTTCTTCAAATTAAATATTATTTAAAATAAGTAAAAATGGATATTTAACAGTATACTTAGTAGAGACATAAATGTTGTGACTACTTTGAACATACGCATTAGAATAGTAAAATTGAAAGCTAACCTTAGTCAGTCAGCTTAGTCAGTTACGGGAATTTGAAATTGTGTTAACTTTAACCATGGAGTGGTCAGGTAGAGAAAACCGTATCGCAGTTATAGCACTCTTTAAGTGTGGAAAGAAAAAAAATTTTCGTCTACAGAGATATAAAAGACCGCGCCCGGTTGGGCCGCCACGTACCGTTCGGACACAGCAAGTAATCAAAGCCGTCAAAACAAAAATTCAATGGAAAACTCTCCGGAAACAGAAAATCAGGGCCCGTGAGGTGAAAATCACACAAAAGTCTATGAGTCGTATTATTAAAAAAGTCTTGGGTCTTGGAGCTTTCAAACGGCATACAAGACATTTGTTGACTGCAGCTTTAAAAAAAATAGGAAAGAAAAATCCAAACGTTTTTTAGGGAAGTACGCTGATAACTTGCATATAAAAATATTGTTTACGGATGAAAAAATGTTTACCGTACAGGAAAAGTTTAACATACAAAATAATAGGGTTTATGCCCGGCCATTTAAAGAAGCATCAGAACTCATTCATCATGGTTTGGTAGGGTGACTAACTTATTATGAACAAGGGATCAAAACAAAGTTTACCAAGAAACCGTTTTGGACACAGTTGTAAAGCCGATTAACAATTCCCTGTTACAAAACCAGCCTTGGACTTTCCAATAAGATTCTACACTAGCTCATTTAGCTCAGGCTAAAACGACACAGACCTAGCCTCCAAACAATATGTTCTGAAGATTGGCCATCTAGCAGCTCTGATTTGAATCTTTTCGATTACAAATTGTGGACAGTTTTCGAGGATATGTCCTCCCACAAACCATGGCCTCCCACAAAATACCAAATCATTGATTCTTTTAAGACAGCTCTGGTTCGTGCCCTAGCCAATTTTCCAATGGGTAAGATGAGTGCAACTATTGATGACTGGCCAATGCGACTTAAGGTGTGTGTGAAGGTCAAGGGTGGGCTATTTGAATAAAACTACGATTTTCGTATACAATACTAGTACATATCAATAAATATATAAAAGAAAATTTGTTCCAAAACCATTCATTAGTGTTTGTTTTATAGCCCAAAATATTAGTAACAGTAGTTATGTCCCTCCTACTAGGTATACGTAAGTTTAGAAAATCCGTTAGGTAAGAGAAAAATTTTTAGTCTTTAAAGCGAAACCTTTTCTGATGCACCATGTCGTTGCAAGTTCCGCAGACGGAAAAAAATTTAAATTTTAATTTCGAGTGAAACTAAAATCGAGTAGTTTTTCAAAAATAAATAAAACTTAATTGCACGGATTATTTTACAGTCTTGTTACTCAAAGAAGCTACGTCAATGGTAATTAAACGAATGAATAAAAAAAAAAAACGTAACAATCAACCATTGAGTTTTCTCATCAATATGGAACATTTATTTTATGTCACTCTGTAATAATTTGGCGCTGTTTGTAATTGCCATTTGGATTTAAAGTTAATTTATAAATGTTTAAACAATTTAATTTTATTTTTTTTTTCTCTCGATGTGTCAAAAAGTTTTGCTGAGAATAAATATTTGAATAAAATTTAATTTAAACATTTAAATTTAAAAATAAAAAAAAATGCTACGGGTATGATTTAAAATTTTAAATGAGTATTTAAAAACAGTAAGTAGTAAAAGAAATTAAAAGGTGGTAATAAGACAACAATTAAACAATAATTATGTCTTTTGCATAACGACTTTTTGGTGATTATTGTTACATCCAGCACACTGCACTCTTGTGTCCCTACGAGTCTACCATTTGTTTAGCAGACGACCTGGTGCTTTTTATTTTGTTAAGACCAATTACTCAGGGAAGTAAATTCCCTACTCATGCTGTGCATTGTATTGGAATGTTGAAGATATAGGTAGATAGATGTTACACGCCTTTTGTTAATGGGACAAGTTGCTGTCAATTAGATCACTGAAAGACCAGTGATCAACAGCAAATTGCCCCATCTGTTGGTGGATCTTGATTGTAGTGGTGAGCGTCTTCACCAAGTAGGTTAGCTTGCCTAATGAATGACAGCAAGTCTGGATATGTTCACCAGAGAGACCATTTGGCTCCTTAAACACATGCATCTAAATCTATCCAAAACGCTACATTCACACAATTCGGATGACTGTAAATACAATCTACATGCAAGCATCTACATCTGTGATCACTGTTTTAAGTAAATGTGCTCTCACACTACAATGACCCATAAGAAAATCCATTAGGAATTTCAGATCTAGCCTTCTATACTTCAGATCATTAAAATTGGTCCTAAATTGTGGAGTAATCACAGCCTTAGTGTGTCGAAGACCAACTTGAGCGTTCCAGTGTTCAAAGCAAATGTAAAAATATTGTTTATTTTAATAAAGTTGTCTTCGTAGTTGTCTCGATTAAAATAATTCTTTTATTTTAGAAAAATTAAATTTAAGAAACAAACGAATTTAATGACGAATATTTTCCCACTTCTCATATCTAACAAAAATTCATTACTACTAAGCGTTTTACCTCGAATAAAGATGAAATGACAGCTTTAGAGTAACTCCAGGATAATCAATCAAGAGCAGTAATTGTTAGTAAAACGTTGCACTAAGTGTATCAAAGTTTCCGGAAATGGTATTGAAGAATAAAATAATTTTAATAATCTAAAATCATTTCGTACTGCCCTCGTATGTTAATTTATTTGTAAAAAAATATTTGAGTTGTAAAATATTGAAAGAAATTTAACACAGACGAATTCAAAGAGCAGAAAATAAAAAAAAAATTATATAAGGTCTAATAAAGCCAATACGAGGGAAAATCAAAAAGTCCGTGGCTTTTTGAAACTCACAGTTGTTTTATGAAAAATTTTTTTTTTCCAACATACTCTCCTTTTAGCCCAATACACTTAATCCAACGTTTCCCCAATTTTTGTATCCCTTTAATAAAAATATGATTTTTAGAGATCCCTTAAATAGGCATTTCCTCGGTGAATATTTTTATCGTTGGAGCAATTCGTAAATCTCTTTCCGCTGAAATTCATACACGGGTTGTATGTTTTGAACACCTCTTAGTCGCAAAGTAAATTTTACTTAGATCTATTAACATGTAATACTTGATGTCAGCTCTGACATCTTGAAAAAAGACATAAAAAAAATTATTTCTTACGACAACTACCTCTTAGCAGTGTTCTGGCAAAAAGCTCTGAGTAAACTGATTTTCATGAAAAAGCTTCTCAATTCTGTCGTTAAACTGCAGATCCCGGATACGGATAAAAATTAACACACACAACATGAGTGCTGCGAGAAGATATGCCGTAACTTTGAAACAGGAAGGTAATGGCAAATTATGAATGAATGAATGACTTGATGGAAGCAGTGCTGCATTTCATTATAACTACAAGCGAAGTTCGAAAGTTGAGGACTTATTGATTCGCCCTCGTATTTCATGTAAAAAATATATATAAGCTTTTTTGTCATTCTATAATAAAGCAAAATAATTTCATAACACACATTTTTTGACAACAAAGTTTGTGCATAAAATGTTTTTATAAAACAGTGATTACTAAAAATTGACAAGTATGGGCCCAATGTGACCACATCCCTTTTAGCAATTTTATAGTAATACTCAAAAATATTTACTAATCAAATCAGTTTAATTAAATTAATTATATAAATATTATTTATGCTTTAAAAGACAACAAAAAATAATTATTTACTTACTTGTCTACAAAAGAAAGTAAATATGCATCGTTATTGATAAGTGATTAGATTTGATTTTATAAAATACACCAAAAAAATTTTAATTCAGTCTTTAATTACAAAATTAATTTTAGTAACGAATACATACTTTTCTTATATTAATTAATGTATAGCCACTAAAATCATCAGCTTAAATAATAAAATAAGTTTTATGTTTAAAGTCATACAACATAAAGAAAAAAAAAACCAACTACATTTCAATAATAATTAGAACTTCATCCAAATTTCTTTCAGCATACACTCAAAATAATTACAATGTTTATTAACAATTTTATTTGTTGTTATTGTTATTTTTTAATATTTTTTTATTTTTTTATAGAAAGAAGCCAGGCGTTTAAAGGTGATTGTTAATTATTTTTCATGATGAAAGTGATGTTGCAAGTACAAGAGGTGGTGGTGGTTTTGTAAGCATTAATATCAGTTAAGAAATACAAAACAAAAAAGAAATTGGAAAAGAAATTTTTTTCATTATTGGAAAAAAGAGAAGAACAAATGGGAAAAGAAAAGAGAACAAAGAAAAAAAGGTACAAGACACTTATTGAAAGGAATTCTTAACTACTTGTACAATACAATTTACACACTATCGGACCCCAAATAAAGTATAAAATTCTAAAATAAGCGGTTGTCCTTAAAAAAAATTTTTTTTTTTAGTTCGAATAAAAAGGTTAATTTTGGGTGGAACAAAATAAAATTTAAATTTCTATTGTTTGTACAGAACAATTTTAATTTACTAAAAATCATTGTGTAGCATGGAGATCCGACTCAAATAGTTTGTGGTCATCATTATTAATTTTGTTGCATTAGATCAGAAACTAAATTATATCAAGAGTTTAGATTGATTCCTGCAATGATTTCCCCATTAAAAAATTTATTGCATCACAATTGTTTAACACAATCAGGCATGTTCTGTAAAACGAAATCGAGTGAAATTGAAATCGAATTTTCTTTCGAAGGCAATTAAAGCTTAATGCCGTCAATTTTTTGAAAGTGTTGATGATCATAGAACAAAAAGCCACTCAACTTTTTACGTATTTTTCATATAAAAAAACGAACGTCCTAAACCATTCGTCTTCTTGAAACAGACTGTTAGTCTCATGTTATTCTCTAATCGTCGTACGGGAGTTTATGTGCTCTATCCGCCATTTTATATATCTCGAGTTAATAATGCCATTTTTAAAATCTGTAATCCGTTTTCGGCTTTTTATTTCCGAAACTGGACGAGATATCCGAAAACGAATTGTAGACTTGAAAAATTTGGGGTTGAAAACCTGAAATGGCATCATTAACTCGAGGTATATAAAAAATATGAAATAGCGGATAGAGCACATAAACTTCCGCACGACGTAATGGTATAGCAAAATTAATCACTAAAAAAGAAAAAAATTATAGATTTCACTTTTTTATACTTTAGTTTGTCCGACAGTGTAAGGAAATAAATTCATAATGAGCTCCGTTAAAAAAAAACAAATATGTAGTTTCTATAGCAGTAATCATTCTTCGTTGCAAATGCCCTTGCAAGCCTTGTAAACGTAACAAGTGTAGGATATGCTATGTTTACTATACTTCTAAGGGCTCTTGCAACGAACATTGATTACAGGTATAATTCTTAATAAGAAATAAAAAATAAATTATTTAAGGGATAATTAAAAAAAGTGAATATAATCAAGATGTGAAGCAAAACTTTTCATTGTCAGCCAAAACCGAAATTTAAGCATTATAATCATTTGCATTTTTTATTTTCTAAATAAGTAATTCAGCATGTCATAAGCAGAATAAAAATACAACCTCTTTTTCTTTATGTCTAAAAAAATATATAATTTTATGTTTAAATAGAGAACTAATTCTGGCAGTTGTTATGGAAATGCTTTTAGAATCGAATAAATACTCTTACGTGTACATTCATATCGTCGTGCGGGAGTTTAAAATCTGCAATGCGTTTTCGGACAGAGCACATAAACTCCGGCACGACGATATATGATTTACTTTTATTTGTTGTTTTTTTTTTTTTTTTTTTGCAGAAAAACATTATTTCGACTGAGTATTGTTTCGAGTAAAATCTCAAAAGTTGCTCACTGACTCATGGAAATTTTGATACGTTTTGTTCAATAACCAGTAGTGGTATGATAAATATGTTCGAATAAGAATTCGCTCGTGAACGGATGGCAAACCAGAATTAGTCCTCTTTGAAACGAAAACAATTTAACACTTTAAAATGAGTTTCTTTAGAACATTATTCAGAGTACAAATTAAATCCGATAAAATAAAAAGTTTATATTATTATTTATTTATTAAGCTAAATTATTATACAACATCAATATTATATTTTAATTATTATGAGCAAAGCTACCAGAGCTATGGTCACATTAGGCCAATTTTGCCACTATTTTGTTATTGTTTCCAGTTTTAACAATCAAGTATCTCAGAAGTGTTTAAATACAAAAAAATTTGTGGCATAAAGTAATCCCATAAAATGGTGATTACACTTTACTGATCAAATATTTGGCTAATGTAGTCGTAGCAATAGACCATATCGCTCTCTGTAGTGGCCGAGACTAGAGCCTTTGGTAGAAATAAAACCGGGTGGTATAACTATTAAATGGTTCCCTTAATAAAAAAATTTTAAAATTAGATTAAAAATTGCAGTTTTTTCTTTTTTTTAATAATTATTACATTAATCTGTAAATTTACTGTGGACAAAATTAACTTGTACTCCGAATAATGAATTCATTTTTTGCAACATTAAAAAATAAGTTTTAAAATTTAAAAACTTAAATTAATGTTGCCTTTAAAAATCTTTATTTAATGTAAAGCACAAACACCAGTTCAAAAAATAATTAATTATTGGCGGATTAATCGATAAATAAGCCAATTAAAATATTCAATTATTGTGTATGGGTGGTGTTTAAGGTGTTGTTGGTGGTATAAGGTGATATAGTAAAAGTGGTTGATTGAAAATAAAGTGAATGAGTTCAACTGTTAAATAGTGTGATTTAAATTAAACATTTATAATGTGAATGATGTAATATTGTGTGCTTGTGTCATACACGAACCATATGTGAAGCAACAAAATAATCTTAAATTACAAATTGTTAAAATTAATACTTTCACCAAAAAAAATTTTACTTCAAAAAACAGAAAAAAAATTATATATTATACATACTTATAATGATGAAAAAATAAAAATAAAAATTAAATCCTTCACCATGGAAAGGAGCTATAAAACAACAATTTTTCATTTTTTGTATGCAACTCACCTTATATCTTCGGCATCATCATCGTTTAAAGTTTCACGCAAAACTTCAATATTGTAATTTGCATTTTTTTCATAATGCAGCTGCTGTTTCTGTTTCTTCTGCCGATCCATATCAACTGCATTTTCATTTCCGCTCTTATCATTCTCACTATCATTATCATCCTCTTCATCCATATATTCATTTTCTTCATCATCATCGTCATCATCAGGACTGTCACTGTCATCAGTGTCTTTATCGACATGGCTGTCAACATTGTCGTCATCATCACCATCATCGTCCTCCTCATAATTTTTGCTGTCAATTTGGCTATTGGCAGCAGCAGCAGCGGCATCATTCAATAATTTCGATTTCTTTTTATCACAGCGTAGTGTTGCAATTTTACGCTCTTCCTCCTGTTTTAGTTGTTCAACTTCATCTTTTGACAGGAATGAAAAAACTTTTTCTGCAAAACAAAAAAAAAGTTTTTTTAAATTTTTTATCTACATAAGTAACTACAACAAGCAAAATGTAAAGAGTAATAAAAGTTCAAAACAAAAAGGAGAGTAATAATTCCTAAGAAAACAATCATAGAAAAATTACATGGTAAAAGAATTTGTCAGAAGGCAAAGTTTAATTTTATAGTTCCTGTTATTTTATAACATCAAGGTTTTAAGAAGACATTTATTGACTGCTTTCCTAAAGATTAAATTAAAAAAGCTTAAAAGTAATATTCAAATATGACTTTACAATAAAAGTATGTATGTATGTAGAGTGTATAAGTAAATATATGAAAAGTATGCATTTGTTAAGCTCATTATTTGCCCATTATTTGCGCATTAGACATATTAATATTCATTTTATTATTTCATGTACCGACCAGGACCTAATAATGCAGGTCGTCGCATCTGTTCGGCTGAATTAATATAAAAAAACTTATGGGAGTCAAAATTTGTTTACTTTTTTATCTTTTTTTTGTGTGTTTTTATTTACAGTCCGTGTTGCCGAGTTAGTTATTACGAAATCTAAATTGGCAAATCTTGAGAAACATACCATATTGTGGTATAAATCATATCAATAAAAGACTGAAAGTGGTGCAAGACGAAAGATTTATGGGCATAGAAATGGTCGAAAACATATAGAAATACTCTCAAATAATATTCTAGAAAAACAACATTACGCCACTGAAAAATTTTTTGAATTTAAAACGGGCAGAACGTACAAAGGCCAAATTATCTAATATTCAAACCGCAATGCGAGCAATTAGTTTCTGTAAAATTGACCTAA
Organism: Metopia argyrocephala; assembly: GCA_963576795.1. Taxonomy (NCBI): domain Eukaryota; kingdom Metazoa; phylum Arthropoda; class Insecta; order Diptera; family Sarcophagidae; genus Metopia; species Metopia argyrocephala. Next base: position 82,274,669 of record OY756211.1, read on the forward strand.
AGCCGATATAAAAGACTGTCTGGGGGTACATCAAACTAGGTCGGCAGCAACAATATAAACTTGTCAGAAAAACACATTCCATGTCAGGAGCCAGAATCCATCTGTAAATGGAAAAGAAGAGTTGGAAAAGATAACGAAAGACTTTACTCTTATCAAGATAAACGAATTTCAAACTGTGTAAAGTTTTGTTTTTACAGTCGCCGTGGTCTAGTGGTTAGTGTGTTGGCTTACTAAGACATGAGCCCTGGGTTCGACACCCAGCTCCGACATCTTAAAAAAAAATAAAAATATTTCTTTCGGCGACTACGTCTCAGCAGTCTTCTGGCAAAAGCTTTGAGAGTAACTAATTGCCATGAACAAGCTTCTCAAGTCTGTCGTTCGGAGTCGACATTAAACTGTAGGTCCCGGTACTCATGGATAAAAATTGACACACACAACATGAGTGCTGCGAGAAGCTAGGCCGTAATCCTGACACAGGGTTGTAAAGGCCAGTTATGTATGTATGTATGTATGTATGTAAATTTTGCTTGTTCATAGATTTTGAGTTCTGCATCATACTAACTAAGAATAGCCCGAAAACATTGCAGACGCAATGTATAGGGTAAGGCATTTAAAAGTTTAAATTTAAAAATGTAACAAAATTACTTCGGTTTAAAAGTATTCCAAATTTATTTTTTTGTTGCGAAGTACAATTGTTCCGTATAAAAATGGAAAATTAATTCATTCATGTAATTGCCGCGGTTGGCCTCAGAATACCCCATTTGATGGGACGAAATTTCGAGCACTTTTTCGAGTGTATGGGGTCATATTTCGAAAATGGCATCTCAAATGTTGGTCTTCAAATGATCAATTGTCTCTTGATTCGCGGCATAAGAGTTGTTTTAACCGACAACCCACAGCAAATCCAGTTGCTTGGCAGCTACTTGACATCATCATTTCGGCTAATTAAGGGCCATCAAACGTTTGAGGCAATAAGTCGATTGTGGCATGTGCACTATACTGTCAAAACTAAACATTGTTCACATTAACACCATGAAAAGCGGGTACAAATATTGGTTTTAATGGTGCGATAGGTGTCTCCATTGCCTGTAATGATCAAGGGGTCAATAATGCCTCCGCTGCACAAGTAGTACCAAACAGTCATGGCTTCTGTAAGACCACAATCGGGTTTTCTGAACCCCAAATACGGCAAATTTGCTTATAAACGTACCCACGAAAATAAAAATGAACTTCATCCGAAAAAGAGAATTTTTTTTTTAATTTTCATGCATTTTCCAACCATTTATGTTTGATTTGGAAATAAAGAAATTTCAGTGTTACTCAAGCGTAAATCTATTCATTTCGTGTTACTAACATTTTTAATAATATAAATTGCTTTTAAATGCAGTAAATAAATTAAAATTTAGGTTTAGGAAATATTAATATTATAACATTGCTTTAAATGAGAGATCCTCAAAGCTGCCTATGAAATGGAGTGTAATGACAAAGTCCAGGCCAAAAAATTTTAAAAAACAATTTGAAATATCTGACTGGTATATAGATTTTTCAAAATTGTTTAGACTCTTTTTCTGTGGAGGCCCTCCAATTAGTTCTTCCGCTCTCTTATTCCCCACAATGTGACACAGACGAAGAATATACTGCATGGATTCCAACAAATAAATATAATGAAAACAAAACTTAGCCGAAAAACCTAAAAAATTACGACAATTAACCTACAATTTAATATTAATATTCTACTCTAATTATTACGAGCAGAGCTGTGACCATATGCTCAGTCACGAGATTCTTTGGTAAGAATCGAACACAGAATATTTCAACTTGCAGTCTAGCACAATACTACCCACTATTTTGAAAATTTATATGCCAATCGATCTTAAATTTAAACAGTTAATAACTCTTTAAGTGAATGTTTTTTTTTTTGTTTTTTTTTTTTTTTTCTTTTCACTTCCCTACTAAACCCAGAACTTAATTTTCCATGTTACAAAATATATGAAAAAAAAACTCTAAAAAAATAAAAAAAGTTATGGTAAAACCCAACGTTTGTTTTTTATTTAAAAAACAGGTCTTTACAAATTTTGTTAAAAATTTTTGTGCATAAAACGCAAAAACTTTAATTTTCAACGTTACCACCAAAAAAGCCTCAAGAAGAGGCTACAACAACTTTTAAATTTTTTTATAAAAAGAAAAAAAAAATTAAATATGAAATAAAAATCAAGATGTTGTTGGCTGTTAAAACGATCCCTCTTTTAGATATAAGATGTGGCAAAGGATACCCTGCCCACTCCCTATGCATTTAAAACAAGCATGTTAAAAAAAATTTCATCAATTTTTACAGCTTGTTGGACTAGACAACAACTATGACAGCAACTACAACTACGAGTACGTCAAGGATAAATTATTTTGACTTTTTCATCTTTTTACTCTTGCAAAAGGAAAACTTTTATGTATGCAGGCTGCTTGCAACTGCTAATTATACTAAATGACGTGTTGGTTTTTTTTTTCATTCTATTCTATTCTACACTACTGACATCTTTAAAATGAAAATACGAGTATAAAAAATAAGTCACAAACCAGGCATTTGATTTTCTTATTCCTGCTAAAAAGAAAATTTTATATTCAACAGACCAACAACTTCAGAATCTAAATAGCCATTTGGCAAAGCACAGCAACTCACTGCTGTTGATGATGATGATGATGATGACAATAAAGATCATGATATGGATAATGATGTCGGAAAAACTAGTTTAGAATAGTAAAAACGAAAATTATAATTTCAGACAAATTTAAGATTTCGTTTTTATCTTTTGAATACTCGGAACAGTCTAATAGAGTCCTTGTTAAACAAAAAAGAAAGACCATACGAAGAATGAAACAGACCAGCTAAACCTTTAGCTCAAAAGACCAGATTTTTTTTCTTTTCCTTTTTGTAGCTTTTGTTTACAGAGTTCGGATTTTTTTTTTTTTTTTTTTTTTTTGTTTTTGGTAGAAACAGAAAATTTTTTTGAAGCAACAGTTTTGTTGTTTCCAACAGCAGCAACACCGCTAGGTTTAGTTAGTTAGAAGAAACGAAACAACAACAACTACAAGAAGGAAGAAGAAGGACAAAATGAAATTATTTTAAGAAATAAACTTTCTACTTCAAGTGATTCTAATAAGAATTTAAAATGATTTGTTTGAAAAGAAACAAAAATAAAAACAACTGTGTGGTGCAGCAGATGAAAGCAAAAAACAAAATTGTTTGACTTTCTTAATGCAAAAGTGAAATTGTTCTTGCGCTGGCCTGACAGATATATGTCAGTTTTGTTAGAAGGAAATACGTGGATAAATTGTAAATTTTTCTAAAAAAAAAATACTTTTAATACCCAATGTATATAATTAATAGTACTTATTGATCCCTTATGCTATAAACACAACAAAGGCTATCGAACACCGAACACACGACTACAAAAATCGCTGGCTACGAAAGTAGCCAAGTAGCCAGCTACTTAATTATAATAACGACTACAGCTACAAAGTAAACATCTGTTTTGACACGTTGAACATAACCTAAACAAAATATAACAAACTTATTTTTTGTAAGTGAAATTGTGAGGAAACAAAAAACAACAAATGTCTGAAGAAAACTTATAAAAATTTAAGAAAACTAAAAAAGTAATTAATTAATAAATTAAAAATGAAATAAAAACTGATGTAAATAAATGAAATAAGTAAATAAAAACTAAACAAAAAATGTAAACAAATGATTTTTTTTATTCAGTGCTGCAGCTTAAATTTTTTTCGCATTTTTTATGTATATATTTCATGTATTGCGTTTTTTAAACACCTTTTTCATGCATCTTATTGTATTGGCAGCACTAAACTGTTTATTGTCGCCAAGAAAAATAGAAATTAGCCTAAGTTGGCTACGGGCTACAAAAGTAGTCGTGTATAATAATTATTTTCATATGCACACATGTATTCTATTTTTGTCAGCTTGTAGGCGATGGTCGGTAGCCTTTGTTGTGTTTATAGCATTAAAGGCTTTAATGTTATCAATTGAATACATTTGGATACGAATTCAAATGGATTTTGTATTGGTTGTTAAATAAGTAAATATCAAACTAAAACTAAAGCTAAATATATTTATTTAAAATTTCATTAGAGTTTCTAAGTATAGAAACTATTCTTTCTGTCTTGAACTTTTTGATTTTGTTTTTTTGTTAAAATACTTTCTTTTGAAAAAAAAAGCAAGAGATAAAGTTTTAGGAATGAACAGACAAGTGCTCAGAAGCCATTCAAGTTATGCTTGCGCAGCCCTCTAATACCTATTTTTATTATAACAAAACTGCAAGTCTTGGTAAAGTCTTCGTAAAGTCTCTCTTACTATTGCTGCCGCTTATACGTATAAGGTGTCCCCCATCAGGGGCTTCCGAAGTTAGCTAGTTGATAGCGACCATCTTGTTGAAGCTACATCTGTTCAACAATGTGTGTAAATAATGATTTTTTTTTTTTTTTGATTAGATACTGTTTTTGTGCAACATAAATGAAAATTTTCATCAAAAAATATCTTTAGCGATGAGGTAAACTTCTGGATCAATGGGAACTTAAATATACAAAATCGTCAAATTTGAAAGAGCGCTAAATGTCGATAATTTTGACCTGAATTGGATGATCTGGAAAAGAACGGCATGTGGTTTCAACAAATTGACATTACGTGCCATATAGTTCATGACAAATTGGATATTCTGTAATAGCGAATTAAGGGCATAGTCATCTCTTGTAAGCTCATGTGAATTAATCACAACACGGAATAGCTTTACAAGCACATATCGAATATGATGCTGCAATTTTATCAGAATTTTTCAGGGTAAATAAATTATTGCTGAATGGTGACAAAACTAAATTTACAAGATTTAGGCCTTATAATGTCGGAAACGAAAAACCCATGAAAATTCATGTTGATGGCAATTTAATATGTGAATCTGAAAGCGTTAAATACCTTGGAATAAGTTTAAGTCAAAATTTATTATGGGACACTCACGTCGACAATTTGAAAAAAAAAATATCTTCAGGAATTGGTATCCTGTATAAATTGAAAAATAAGTTGAATACAAAAATCAAACTGCTTCTTTACCAATCTCTAATTCATTCACAATTAACATACCTTCCAATGATTTATGGTTATAGAACAAGTAGCAACCTAAGAATGTTACAATCAGCTCAAAATAAAGCGCTAAAGTTAGTATTTAATTTGCCAAGAAGATTTCCTACAGCAAATCTTTACCAGAATTATGCAAAGAATATACTCCCCTTAAAAGGACTTTATAAACAACAATTATTGCTTTACGTATTTAAGTGCATTAAATGAATTGGATCGCATACTACATCATATATATATATTACTCAAAACGCATCGATAACATACTTAGATACCAGACAGTCAAGAAACTTACGCACAATAAGGTGTCGTTTTGAGCTTACAAAACAATGCATTGGTTTTAATGGACCAAATGAATTCAACAGATTACCAGAAAATTTTAAAAATACTTCGGCATTATCAACTTTTAAATACAGATTGAAACAGTACTTATAAGAAAACACAGAAATACTTCTTACACAATAAAAAATTAAAAAAAAAAAAAACAAAAAACAAAAAAAAAAAAAAAACAGAAAAACAGAATTTAAATAAATGTGTTTAAATTTTTTTAATAGATAAAAATGAATCTCTATGTATGTAATTATGTAAATACTAAATATAAATTATTTGCTAAGCAATATAAATAGGTGCCTTCTAGCCTCTGTAAAGCCAATTTGGCGCTGAGGCAATATATTAAAATGTATATCTGAATAAATACCTGAAATAAAGTTATAATTAAAAAAAAATAAAAAAAAAATCATGCGACTTTTGTAAAGTTTTCTGAAGTCGTAGATGTATGCGAATAAGCTACACACCACAGCGGGCCATAAATCCATCATAATCCATGCCTTCTGTCAAAAAATTTTCAAAATTTTTTTAACTGCATTTCTCTTTAAAAAAGGATATAGTAGTGAGTGCATATTTTTTAATTTTTTAGTGCATTAAAGTCTCTGCCATGATCATAACATTAAGTATTGAAGTTATTCCATTGTAAGTTTCTTGCTAATTTAATTAATATAATACCTTAAAATATATTTAAACCTGATAAATTATTTACTCAACACTAATTGTTACAATATTTTTGTTATTAAACTAACTACTGAAGTGAAATAGAACTATTTTACAGCAGCCATAAAAGCTATAAAAATCAAATAACAAATGGAGATATTTTACAACTATTTTAATACTTAATTGAAAATAATAATAATGTCACGATTATGAAATAAACATTTCTGTTTTTAATTAACAAAAAAAAAACATAAAACAATTAAAATAAAAGAGCTGGTACATGGATCGATTCAAACAGACACATTTGACATCTCCAAGTATAACAACTCTATATCAAATACGGCAACAACAAACAAAATGTCTACATTTATTGTAAGTTGCAGGATACGTAATTTGCTACAAATAATAATTTTTAAAATATTTTAGATTTTATGTCTTATTGCCGTCGCTTATGCTGATACTGTGGGCCACTCTGATACTGGCCTATCTGTTCAACCTAGGTCCGGCTTAAATAGGGGTTTTTCGAATAACCCCCCTGGGCTGTCTTATGATGTACCCTCTCAGAAACCCCTAGTGACATACAATAAGAAATTTTATACATTCAGTGCTCCGAAAGAAGCAGACGAAGAAGTTCTAGTTCCAGTACCTGCAGGCATTTTAGAACCGGGCGTTTCGGTATATTATGTCAAAAAAAGTAAACCCGAAGATGCTGATCTCGCTTTGGATAAACAAGCTGCTGACCAGAAAACTGATGCGCTTAACAAACAAGCCGGTATGAGACATTTGGTCAACAAACGCAATGCTCTTAGCAGAAACAACAACAATAAACCCGAAGTACACTTTGGCAAATACCGTAACCCAGAAGAGGCAGCCATGCAATTCCAATACGACTCTTTGGCCGGATCTTCTCAATCAGTACTTAACTTTGCTTCCTAAGCTCCAATTCGAACATCTTCTCTCCATCTGACGATTTGTTAACAATTTTGTTATTTAGTTTGTATAAAATATTCAAAGAAATTAAAATGTGCAACGTTGTCTTTAAATACAAATATTATTATTGTACTTTGAACCTGAGTGGGCAAACAAACAAAACATTTCGCAAACGTTACCACAAAGTCATAAACTTTTAATTTTTTTTTAATCGTATTGTACATGAGCAAAACCAAAACAAATACTTTCTAAATGAGAAAGAGCGCAATCGAAACAATTCGCTTTTCGCTCTTGTGCTTTTTTTGGTATTCCGTTACATTCGTATAATTTGCGGTTTTTTCTCTTTTTCTTCTTCTTTTCTTTTTCTTCTCATTCATTTTTTGTTCTACCTACACACATTTGAGTTAGTGTATTTGTAGTGCTCAACACAAAAACAATATACAAAACTAAATGGGACAATCATTATCATTGTTTTTGTTTTACTCATTGTAAAGAACAAAACAAAATGAGATCAAACGTTTCGTTTTGTTTATTTTCCTACTCTGCTTTGAACTACTTCTCTGGAATTACAATTTTTATTTCTTTAAACTGAAAAAATCGCAACCGTTCTATTAAAATAAATTACTGAAGATAAAAAAAGGCACTTTTTATTTATTCAAATATTTTTTGTGCAGTGATTTGTTGGCAGGGTGAAATTTTACAAACAATTTAGAAAAACAAGGGTTTATAAATTCGGTTTTCAAAGAGAAACATTCTCTGTATTATATATGTATATGCAAGTCTTACAAATAGATAAGGGAATAACTTAATCTTTCGAGGACCATTACCACTCTGTTTAAGTTAGTTTAAGTTATGCACACTGGCAAATGCAGATTTGAAGCTGAAAACAAGGTACTATTGGCTGAAAATAAAACATTAGGGAATGAAGTACGAACAATTTCCAAGTGAAATGTTTAATTTAAGGAATCTCGCAAATTAAAGAAATGTCCTGACAATTTGTCATTAATCGTTATATGATGTATTTGTCAAGTGTTCGTTTGCTTGAGAGTCAACAATTTTCTTTTTAGAATCATTTATATAGCTTTGTAGGGTTTCACTGGTAAAGCGGTTATTTATATTCTTCATAAATTTAATTCAAAATATAACCGGATGGGTTTGCCGGTCACTGGTATTAAACAAATATTCTTTTGGGTAGATTTATGTACTTATATATGCCTACAAGAATAAATTTATGCAGCTGCTATGAAGACTCCTTTTTAATCCACTTTATTTCCAAAATAGCTAAACTTATCAACTAAACTAATGGTATTTTAAAATTTTTATATATTAGTAAATTTTGAGTTATTATTATTATGAGTTAAAATTTAATACTAACCCACGCAGCGGAAAGGAATGTATGAGAGTTGTCTTTTATATTAATCATCGAAAACCACGCTATATTTTTCTAAATATTCTCCATGAAGGTCTATACTATACACTTTTGCGTGCGTTTGAACCAATAGTCGAAGCATTATTGCCACTCTGATTGAAATATCTCCAAAACATGCATTCTGAATACAGCAACTGCTTTTTCAGTTGTCGAAAAACGTTGACCTCTCAGTTTGTTTTCTACGTACTGGAATACTAAGAAGTCATTCGGTGCCAAATCGTCCAGTTTTTCCTAAAAAACAGGCGACCAACTTTTGTTGGATTTTGTTCATCTTAAAAAACCCATACAGTCGACTGCTGTTTACTTTCGGGCTCGTACGTGTAAATCCACGATTCATTATCTGTCACGTTGTCATAAATGTGTTTCGAAGCACTGAGATCGTATTTGTTGAGCATTTCTGTCGAACAATCGACACGAGCCTTTGTTAGAACGATTGACAAATTGTGTGGGATCCAACATGAACAAATTTTTATGCAGTATTAAATGTATGCTTGTCCCTCATGACGATCTTGCAATATGAGTTCGCGCATAGCAACAACAACTGGTTATGAACGACCTTCACGAAATTCGTCTGGGAATGAACTATGACCACGATTGAATTCACCATACCATCGGTACACTGGTCCTTGATGAAGATTTATCACCAAAAATTTAATTATGTTTATCCATGCACTGTTGCTGGGTTAATGCATGTCGAAAGTTGTAAAAAATAATCGCACGAAAATGTTCACTATTTAGTTGCATTTTTGGGCCGAAATAAAACTTTAGTTACAGTAAACAAACAACACAAGTAGCGCTCGTATGTCAAAACATTCTGAGTACGTATAACCTCAAAAAGTTTCCACTTTACGATAAAACTTTCAGTTCCTAGATTGCAACACTAGGGTTGCCAAATACATACATAACATACATAACTGGCCTTTACAACCCTGTTTCAGGATTACGGCCTAGCTTCTCAAAGCACTCATGTTGTGTGTGTCAATTTGTATCCATGAGTACCGGGACTCCGAACGACAGACTTGAGAAGCTTGTTCATGGCAATTAGTTACTCTCAGAGCTTTTGCCAGAAGACTGCTGAGAGGTACTCGCCGAAAGAAATATTTGTTTCATATTTCTTTTTTTGAAGATGTCAGAGCCTGGAGTCGAACCCAGGGCCCATGTCTTAGTAAGCCAACACACTAACCACTAGACCACGGCGACTACAAATTGAGTTGCCAAATTCCGAAACATAAAAGCCAGCCCTCGTATAATGTTGATACCGGAAACCGTTACCCTTAACAGATCATGTCCTACGGACGTAAGAAATGTTTTTAATATCCCCCCGCAATAATAATTAGAATTTATTATTTGTGACGCATAAAGTTATTATTTATTAATAATTTGATGGTATAACGAATTTGACGATTTGGGAAAACACATGGTAATCAATATTTACTAGTCTGCCACATGAAATAACCTTCTCGATTCCATAAGTAATATATTCTAAAGGCAGATATTATTTAATTGATTATAAAATAAGGTAATCAATTTTTTCCTGCTGGGAAGTAGCCAATAATGAAATACACCCCGTTAGACTCTTCGATTACATGATGTCAACTGAGAACAAATTGTGACGACAAAAGGCGGAATTCTTGTTTTTGCCCACATCAAAGTTCACCGAGTCGTCCAGTCAGGGATTTATTTAGTTTTGATTATTTTATTTTTTATTATATTTTATTATACTTTATTTTATTATACTTTATTATATTTTATTATACTTTATTTTTGTACTTTATGCTATGGATTCATATTTATTTAAATTGGAATATACTTATATAATTTAATACTAATTGTAAAATTTATATTTTGTACAATAATAGATATGTCAGGGCCCACTGTGTTGTTTACGAGCTAAAAACACATTTTATGAAGGATAACGGATTCTTCTTTTGGTACACGTTGTGTGTACACACAAGGTATACACAACGAATAGGCAAACAGACTTGCTGTTTGGTATGCATTGCAACATGTTCGATGTGGTTGGATGTTGTTTTCTATCACTGAGAAGTGTATAAGTAGAACATGCATATTAAACAGAGAGTCAGTTGATCACAGGCTACAGGTTGGTAAGGTTGATGTTAAATATTGGTAGGCCATATTTAACATCGTAATTATTAACCTAAGAGAGCAAAAGACAAATACTTAAATTAACACAATTTTGGTGACGGTGCCCCACTACTGTGTGAATTTAAGTATCCAATCAAATCAACGACAGACAAACTGAAGCTATACACTAATGGTGACGTTGCCCCATTAGTGTAGGTTTTTAGTTAGAGACACGGACTATCATTGACAGGGAAAGGTCAGACGGACTGGATTGTATTCACTGACGGATTGAGTGTAGCCGTCCGCTAGTGGTACTCTCCAGACGATTAGAACAACCATTACACCAGGCGTAGGCCGGATAAATGGTGTTTTTACGACCCTTTCTCTAAGACGCAGGGACAATAGAGAGTTTGACCGGGACACACAGTCCCTTTTGAGATTTTAGTTGCTGATCGCAACTAATAATATAAACAGGATAATATATTACTGGCCTGTAATAATATACTATTGTATTAAACATAAGATAAGATATTTAATACGACAATTTGTAGTATTCACTCTCGTTAATTTAATAATAAAATAGAATTTAATGAAAATATAAAACTAATATTGTATTTTCTTTCTGTAACACTGGACCCCGCTGCGCTACCCCAGCAACCAGCGTAAACGTGTCGTTACAAAATATAGGGATGAAAAGGAATTATTAAAAGTGTGTTTCAATACTGCACAATGTATGTCGTTGTTCTTTCAAAAGGATAAGAATATGTGTTTAAATAAAGATACAGTGCATTACAATATATTACCTACACTATAATATTGTATGAAATGCACTAAAATATGTACATGGAAAAATTTTAACATTTTAATTCTAAATCCATCCACGTTTTTAGTTTTTTTGTAATTTTTTTTTTTCATAAAAATATCAAATTAATAAACACAAAACGCACAGGAAAAGAATATCCATAAGGAATATAAACATTAAAATTTAATTATGAAAATAAAATAATAGAAAAAAAAATTCTTGACAATATAAATACCTGATTTTTGTGTGGGCTTATGTTGGTCTTCCATGGCAGATTCAAAGAAACGTTTTTTATCGGATACCGATTTAGGCACTTTGGTTGCAGATGAAGACATTTTTGTTGTTTCAGCAGGTGAAATCTAAAATAATTTATTTAAAACATTAAAATATGACACAAAACTAAAGAGAAAAAATAAATTTTAATAGAATTTTTGCATTTAAATAATAAAACAGAATCAAATTAAAAATATTAAATGTTATTATTTTATTTAAACACTTGCTGCATTACTAAAAATAAATTTCACACAAATCCTGTGAAATATTACATTGTGAGACTAGAAAGACTAAAACTAAACGCATCAGACACAGTTACAGCATTTGAGGCAAAGAAAACATTACACAGCTACTAACTGTGACCATATGTATACGCGGGAAGTTTCATTAAAATTTTCCTTTTTTATGACCAGAAGAAAGAAGCCCCTCAGATATAACATTGAACGTGAACAATACCACCACCACCACCACAAGCAAACAAGCAAAATGCAAAAATATTATCATTTACGGTGATACCCGCAAAACTACACAAAAACAAAACCACAAACAATTTATTGAAATAATATTCACAAAAATTAAAATTAACAAAAATATTTTGCATCCGACACAATTAACTTTGTAGATTATTTGTTTAAAAAAGTAAACAAAAAGCAGCAGCAAAACTGTGATGCGCTTCGATAACTTTTATTGTAGATTTAGGGATGCGTGACATTGTTAATGTTTACACGATGGCATTTAGGAATGCATGACTTTATTCACTTGCATTGTAAACGATGTTTTGTAATACACCCTTAATTTATATACAGTAAACTCAAGATAATGTGAACTATCGAATTATGTGAATACCTATTTTTTATGGTGTGTTAAGTGATTAAAGTTCAATGGATCGAAATAGTGAACAACACTTTTGTAAAAAGATGACTGAAAAGAAGAAAATCTAAAAAAAGGAAGCTATAAAAATGTTTAACAAAGCAGTGCGATGGGTCGAGTTTGCAAAGATTGTCGAAACAGATATTAAAGTAATGAAGAACAGATGTGACAACTAAAAAGCGGCATGACCACACATCAAACTGCTGCTTCAAATTTATGAATGTGTTCGTAATATTTTATTTTTCTCAACATCCCTGTCAGCAATTGGAAGATTGCTTGCTCATAAATCACCAAAATGAGTCTTTCAAAACTCCCTCAGGGGGTCAAAAACTGATTAAATGTGCGGAATCAAAAATAATCGTGCAGACGTTCGAAATACGACTGCTTCTATAATTATTTTGCGTCGTATTTTATTGTTTTCTTCTGCATTTCGTTTCAATGGGATTTATTTTATTTGAAAGAATAAGAGTTATGCAATTATTGTGATGTCGTGGTATAGTTGTAAGACGCTCGAACAGAAATTCAAACGATCGAGGTTCAATCCCAGCAAAGGGCAAAAATTATAAAATAAAATTTAAGGTATTTCTAAATTATAATTTAAAAAAATAAGAAGAATTTCATCTTCAAGAAACCTCTCCTTACATTCCAGTCTATTCCACCAGAAACTTGTCTCATCAATAAAAAGGCGCATAATATGCATATAAAAAGAAGAATGCCTTCAGTTGAGCTTGATGAATTTATTTTTTTTTTTTTTTTGTTTTTTACATTATTAAACAAAATACAATATTTTTATTATTGTAAAGATAATAAAAAGATACGTAAAACTCGTTTAGTGTGCGGAGTCACAAATGATTCGTTCAGGGGAGTCATAAATGACTCGTTCAGGGGAGTCGCAGCATCGCCCAGAGGAGACAAAAAAGACTCATAATTGACCAAAAATGCTGACTGGGTTTGATGTATGGCAATGCCGCTTTAGCTTGTAGAATAAAAGAAAAGACAAAAAATAGTTTTTCTATTAATGAAATATTTACATATTGTTTTCAAAACGTTGGCTGAAATGCATAAAAGGCGCAACTAACAAATTTTATACAATTTTATAGGCGAAGCTCAAAACCCCAGCAGAAAATTTTAAAAATTTGGAAGCAATAATGAGGCATTATATTGTTTATTCATACCTTAAAGCTTCCAAAAATGCTACACGGTAAAGTATATACTATACTATTTGCTTACTGGTTGCAAAATATATTGCTTTTTAGCGGCACATTTCATATAAAAATCATGCATTATGGATGAGTACGAGTAAGTGATTGTTTACAATTTTTCCCTTAAAAACTAACTTATTGGTAAGCACCATTTTCTGCTGGGACTTTTCAATAAGCAATGCTTTTATATAGTATTAAGATGAAGCACCTAATTTGTTCAGACTTTTTTTAGCAACAGAAGACAGTATGCTATGCAGACAAACGAGCATATCGTCATAATAAATGCAAAAGGACGTTTGTTTTTTATAGGAGATGCACAAAACCTTAAAATCAAAAAAATTGTAATGAGTTTGTATGTAAGGTTTTTATAAAATTATGTATGTAGTTAAATCTTCTTACATTTAGAAATATACGCACTTGTAGTTACGTCTGTTAGAATTTCGTTAATAAAATCGTTATTTTTGATCGTAGGAATCTAAAATTTTGCACAAAAATGTATTTTGATAAAACAAATCATATTTTATAAAAACTCAATTTCTAAATTTTGTGTAGTTACATCCGTTTGCATTTAATATGATGATATGAACTCTTTTGCTTTTTATTAGTTCCTATTATCGCCAGTTTACTGTATATAATAAAAATATGCAAAACATGCTATTTTATAAAGCTTATCCAGTTGTCTTCAGTTATAACTTATAATAATTATAACATCCAAAGCTAACTTTTAATCCATACTTTTTACAAAGTAAAATATTTATTAAACGCTGGGGAAAAAGTTCAAAGATCTATATGCTTTAAAACCGGTAAGACCAATACTTGAGTACAGTTTTCATGTTTTGGGATCCCTAATACTAAATTCGTATAGGGTAAGTTCGGATAAAACTTGTGTAGCATATGAACAACCTGGTTTAATTGTTCGACTCTTTCAATTGAACTAAGTGAACCGCTCTTTTCAATGAGCTCTTTTAGTTCATAATGTCGTTTTAAGTTTTGTTTCATTCCAGTATATTTCTTTTGAATACATTTCACTCATGAATCACTTTCAACATATTTCTTTCTAGTTCGCATGTCAAATACATACATACTGCCACTAATCAGCGAAACTGAACTAGTTTGCGACCCCTACTACGAAGGAGTCTTAATACATGGTCAATTAAATAGATAATGTGAATTAAATAGATAAGACCTTCGTAGCGGCGTCGAAAACTAGTTCAGTTCCACTAGTGTTTATACATATTTCTTAACGGATAACAATTCTCATAAAAAACAATACAAGTTTTAGGATCTCAAGACCGATATAATAATTATAAATAGCTTTACAATTTCTTTATTATTAATATGATATGCGGCTTTATTCATTGTGAGTATGTACTTAAGCAGTTAGAATTTATTATTCGTCTGATTAGATATTACTGCCTCTTACACTACCATATCGTTGCAAGAATTAATGAACGCTGTAACTGACAAAAAATCGAAAATACGTTTTTTGCATCATTTTTATCAGAAAAAAAATACGCATCGATTGGACCCGGTCTCAGATTTCTACGATGAAAATAAATTCACTTACGCTATCTGCGTTTTGAAAAATACCAGTGTCTTTGTTCGACTTTCATACAGGTTTTTTGGCTCTGGTGAACATTTAAGGTTTTGTCAGTTACAGCGTTCTTTAATTCCATCGAAGATATACTCCAAAGATTGTCTACAGACTTTAAGATTAATTCATTTCTCATTCCTGCTTCTTAAACTGTAACACTTTTATTTCTAAAATAATCAACTTTTTAAATACCTAAATTTATTGCTTTTTAATTACGGGTATGTAAAGAATAAATAAAGTTTAATTGCCTGTAAAAATTAATTTCATTTTCGAAAATAATAAATAAAATTGAAAATAAAAAAGTAATATTCTCATGTTTCTTAAATAATAGCGGTAATTACTCTTCGTTTCAAAAGCCCTTGCAAGTCTTACAACGCAGTAATCGTAACATATCTTGACGGCATTTTATTATTGTTTGACTTGGTTTGCTATGATTGCAAAATTTGCATGGATGTTTGTAACGAAGAGTGATTGCCTGTAATGTAAGTTTTAAAATTTCAAAATAAAAATTTATATTGAATTTTTAATTAAATTAAAAAAAAAAGAAAAATAATAATTTAAACCAAAGAAATTAGCGGTTAAGGCTACCTACTTCGAAGAGAAAATAAGTTTAAACCTAAAATAAGAATATAATTTATAATTTTTTATTCTTAAAAAAACAAAACGCATTTAATAATTTTTGCCATTCCCTTAAATTATTAAAACATTACTACGAGTATGAATGAAATCAATTGTTGCGCTTAAATGAAATTCATTTTGTATGCAATGAAACCTTTAATAATCAACTGCACCCATTTTAAGGTTTGTTTCTCTAAATATACCCCAGAGGTTACAAAAATTTAATAAATTATTTACAATCACAACCCAGTTACTAAATAGATGTGTAAAGTAAAAAATACACCATTTCCAATTTCTTATTCTCATACTTATTCAGATTTGTCAGTAAAAAAAATATTATAATCATGGGAATATTCCGTAATTACTTCTCACATTATTTCTAAAACAATACATAGTTTTTGACCTTCGTTGCGGATAAAGTGAATACTTATTAAAATAAATGTATTTCAGTCAATGAGAAAAATATAATAAATTAAAAAATATATTTAAATAAACTATTAATAAATCAATTGTATAAATTTATTTCAACAAAGATGAGCAACACGAGGTTGTACATAATTTTTTAAAATTATTTTAAAATTTTTCTGTGAACGTTTACGTTTTATATTAAGCTGTGCTCTGTGTTACTTTTTATCATTCTGTCTGTTGTTTCAAGAGTGTTTTTACGTAGGCTTAATACAAAATATCCATTGGACTCGCTATTTGGCACATCCATCTTTTAATGTCATGCATTTTACTCTGGGCTTCGTTTTTGTAACTCTCACATTGAGAAACTTTTCACATGAAGCGTAAGAATTGAAGCCAAAGCAATTTAAATTCATTTAGATATTTTTTTTATGTTAGCAAACTTGTGCCGAACATATGTTTTTAGTTGAGTTTGTTTGTGAGAGGCATAACAGTTACACGTGTTTTGCTTGTTCGACGATTTTCTCCCGGATCAAAAAAATTTAGATCAAATTTTGTGCAACAAATGGAAAAACAATTGAGAAAGTGGAACAAACATTTTAAGGAAGGTCGACAAGATGTGAATAAAGACGATTATCCCGAAAGGTTCATCATATAAAAATTTGACGAAAATTTCGGTAAGGTAAGGAAAATTTTAATGGATGATTGCCATTAGAGAAGTTGCAGAGGATGACGGCATTTTATTGATTGGCTTAATTTTTTTGCATATTTTGGGCATAACGCTGAACTGCTGAATTAAAAAAAAAACAAATCGGTCGCATTGGAATACGTTGAATGACGTTACTGACGGTCCAGATTTTCTTAAAAGGGTGACGACTCATGGGTATATAGTCATAATATCGAAACTCCCATCCAACCGTCCCAATAAAAGAGCCAAGACCAAAAACAAAAAGCGCCGTGGTCTTGTGGTTAGTGTGTTGGCTTACTAAGACATGAGCCCTGGGTTCGACACCCAGCTCTGACATCTTAAAAAAAATATGAAAAAAAATATTTCTTTCGGGGACAACCACTCAGCAGTCTTCTGGCAAAAGCTCTGAGAGTAACTAATTGCCATGAACAAGCTTCTCAAGTCTGTCGTTCGGAGTCGACATTAAAACTGTAGGTCCCGGTACTCATGGATAAAAATTGACACACACAACATGAGTGCTGCGAGAAGCTAGGCCGTAATCCTGACACAGGGTTGTAAAGGCCAGTTATGTATGTATGTATGTTTTCTTTGATTACCATGGTATAATGTATCAGGAGTTCTTATTACAGAGAAGAACGGTGCATCAGGAAGATTATCTTAAAGTTATACGGCGCTTGCGAGAAGGAATATAACAACAAAAACAACAAAAAATGCCCGGAATTGTGGACAATCAATTCATGGCCTTTGTAGTACAATAATACACCTGCTCATTCGTTGTGCAGCGTGTGCGAAAAAGAATATAAAAACAAAATACTAAAATGCACAGAACTGTGTAAAATACCTGCTCAATCATCATTGCTTTTTCCAAATTTTTTGGCCGAAAAGATAACCGTAATAATGTGTCAATCACATTATTGACCAGATTTGGGCTTCTTTGTTCTTAAAACTGAAAAGACCAATAAAATAATAGTGTTTTGCAACAATTGGAGAGATAAAAAACGAAGCGCTGCGAGACCTTAAGATAATTTTTCAAAGTATGGAAAATTTTCTCATACAAAATTTGCTTTCTTTAAAAGGGGCAATATAAAAATAGCAAACCAGTTTAATATTTCAACATAAAACTGACAAATCTCGTTTGATGAACTATCCTACCCCCGACTTAATTAGGTGTTTTCCATCATTTTTTATTATTTAAAAACATTAGTGATGTGTAAAAAATCAAAACAAACAAAATAAATCGGTTATTCAAATTATATTTTGTTCATAATATTCAAGTGGTTAAATTTTATATTCACTCGTATGTCACTAGTTTTTAAATTATAAATATTCTCATAAGTGCGGCTACTGCATAAAAAATTATTTGTTTTAATATAAGACTATAACTAATAAACCAAGTTAAACAAATGATATTGCTAAACTTAGCGGGAAATGTTTATTATTATTAGTTAATGTACTGTTTTTTAGCCTTAAAGTGCTTCTTAGCTAATGAGTAGCTAATTAAGGCTGAATTTTTTTTTTTTATTTTTAATAAATTTAACAATTATAATACAAAAAGCGGAAATGGTGCCGTAAAAGAAAAGTGTGTGGTTTATATAAAACGATCATTTATCACAGCTAGTCAGTAACCATTTCTATTATTTCACATGTACTATATGTTTTATTTTTTGTTTTCTCTTTTCACTTGTACACATGTATATACAAATGTATCATTAGTAGCTGGAAAACGAAAGGAGTAAAAAATAAATACAAAATGCAGCATGTACGAGACTGGTACAATTTCAAAGTGTAATTCCCATACCCGACCATTTCAAAATATAAAGCAACAGGCGAAAATGAAATGATTAATAGTCTCGATTTGTTTCATTTCATTCATAACTTCGTTTTTCTTATTTTCTCGCCACAGAAAAAATAAAAAATTAAAGAGAACATAAGGAATACATAAGTTACTTGGTTTACAGCACCAAAAATCAAATGTTAAACTAAAAAAAAATTTAAAGAATTTCTTTAAATTAATTCTTTCTCTCTTAATTTTTAAGTAAAATATGGAAATGTTTGTGTAAAATTCCGTTCAGTGTAATAATATATAATTTACAGATGGCGCTACGAACATTAAGTTTCTAATTATTGGACTTTTTGTTGTACCTACAGATAAGATAAGCATAGCGGACATATGACCTAAATTCTATAACTTACAAAGTTGGCTATTGAAATAACTGAACTGTTTCATTAATTTTGTTAATACACACCTTAGCATACATGTGTACATACAGTGCGCATACATACTTATATGTTTATTAACAATTATCTTATCTAAGAAAAATAATTTTGTGGTAAAAACATTTTGTTACGTTTGGCTTTTAATATTTCGAGTAAAAGGTTTAGTAAGGAAAAGGCTTTAAAATTGGCCAGTATCTAAAAAAAACTTGCGCGTAGTGGTTTTTAACTGAAATATCTAAAAACTCAGCACTATAGCGCTTTAAAATTAAATAATAAATTTATTAAAGAATATTACAACCTGTTTACGAACAAATCATGCATAGACGATAACGTAAAAATTTTGGTTTTATAACACATTAGTTATGTTTTCGTTTGCTTTACGCACTATTTATTGCTTTTCTACAATAAATCTTGATTTGTTTACTTTTGCTCACAGAAACTTATTATTTTTGACAAAGACGAGTGTTTTCTTGTAGCCGTGTAACTGCTAAAATTATCTTTTTGTATTTGACAGGTTGCAGTTGGTAACCTGTAGTCTTAATGTGTTTATAGCTTAATGTTTTATTGTTTTCATATTACCAGCAAGGTAAAGATAAAAAATTTCCATATGTTTTTAAAATATAAAAATATTGGCAACATAGACAATTTAAAGTTCTGGTAATAACTGTGATTAACTTGCCATATTTAACTAGAGTTGTCAAGACCGGTTTTCGAATTATTCGAAAAACCGGTTTTTTCCTATTTTTCCGGTTTTTTTAAACCGGGTTTAAAAATGTGGCGGTTTTCGAGTTATTCGAAAAACCGGATTTTTAGTGTCGAACTATTCGACATTTTCGAATATTTTTTATTTTAGGTGTATTATATTTTACAGATTTTTTTCTAACAAATTTAAATTATGTGTGCAACACCTCTTATTTTCTAAAAGATCTAAAAAACTAAATCAGATATATATACAGCGCTACTCACACTTAACCCAACTTTTACAATAAATGAACGTGTTTTTTCAGTAAGCTCAACACTAAAAACAAAGCTAACAAACCGTATGTCATCTTAACATTTAAACTGCGTCCTATATTTGAAATACTATAAGTATTTTAAGAAAAATAAATAAAATGTTTAAATCTTGAATAATTATTTTTAGCCATTATATATGTATGTTTTTTTCTATATATGTATGTAAATATATGTATATGTAATACTTACAGATACATACATACATAAATACATATTTACATAACTTTGTACTGTTTTATAATTTTCAAAATTTTAAATTCATTTTAGATTAATGTTTTTTTAAGTTAAACAATTATAAAAACCAAAAAAAATATATTATGTATATTATATACATATATATTTTTTTATTAATGGAGAAAACCGAAAAACCGGTTTATTCGAACCGGTTTATAAATAAAAACGCCGAAAACCGGTTTTAAAAAAGTGCGGTTTTTTGAACTATTCGAAAACCGGTTTTTGGATTTCGTCGAATAATTGACAACTCTATATTTAACACACAAAACATAAGTTGCCATACGGTTAATAGCAAAATACAGGGTTGCGATATGTATCTGTGTAAATGAAATTTGGCATTATTTTCTACACGTATACTTATGTGTATTCCAAAATTATGATAAAAAGTGTTTCATTTTATAAACTGCTCTATTAGTAGTTTAATATTTTCTTTTTAATTAAAAGGAAGTTTTACTGTTCGACTAGAATCTTGCGGGTACAAAAACATATCACAATTTTTGAGGTTCAATTGGGGTTCTAGAAATACAAAAAAAAAAAACTTTTTTGTATTTGCTTTGCAGTAAAGCTTTTTAATCAAATATTCATTTTAAACATAAAACTTACAACTGAAATGGTTTGCAACATTATTATACATTTGTTATATCAATTATATCAATTTAGTCTTTTATTTAATATAAATTAAATGCATGATTTAAATTGGGGAGGGAAAAACTGTTTTTACGCTTTTTAAATATTAAGATAGTTTAGAAACCGATATTGCCACATTATAAACTATCCTCTATTTTTTGAAAATCGAAAATTGCTGGGCTTTTGCAATTTCGATATGTTACCGCCAAATAGGTACTCTACGTAACGAAAAAGGTAGAAATTTGACAATTTCAAATCGTATAAAGATTTAAATTGCAAGGCTGTATAAAAAAATGTTTGCAATTTTATAATATGTTTCTGAGATATCTTCGTTTAGAGGATAGTAAAACCACGAAGCACATTTGAAGTCGCTGTAATGGTCCAACTAGAACCAGAATGTCGATTTTCAAAACCATTGTATCCGTGTGAAATGACATATCTGTGATAATGTTAAAGATTTACTCGAGTTTATTCAATGAGTATAAAAACTGCTTATAGCATATGTCTTTCGATCAACCAGAAGGAAATCATGATCAAAATCTAATTATCGTATAGCATAAAAACAAGAAGAAACATAAAAAAATTTTTTGTGCTATTTTTGATAGATTTTCTCAAAGTGCATTTTTGGTACATAGGGCACTTAAACTCCCGCAAGACGATATGTTTCATCGTATGGTGACCTTGTTAGAAACAAAATATGATTAACTGGTTAGAAAGAATAATTAAATATATAAGAATATATAAAAAATATAATATATATAATATAGTATGTATATCTTAGGACAGACAGCTGTCCCCATTCTCCGGAAACCGGGTTCTTCTTAGAATGTTAGGTGCAATTCTGCTGCTTTCTCCACAAATTTTCGGAATTGTCCTACTTTTCTAATTTTTCTTTAAAACTTTTTTTTTATTTCTTCTAAAATTGTGAATTATTTTTTTTTTCCTTTTTTTAGTTCATCGTCTTCAACGGCGCGGCGCCCGATAGAAAATAGTCCAACGATGTCAAATCGCAGTTTCTTGCCGGCAAATTAAAATCCTCAAATGTTTAAAGCAATAAATCGATTGTGTTGCAAGTTGCACTATCCTGTTGAACCTTAGCGTTTTAGAATTACTGGGAAGTCGCAGATAACAGTTAAACCTACTTAGCGAAGGCACTCACCACAATAAACATGTAACGATGTGGCAATTGTTGTTGATCATTCAAGTGTGAAGATATAACAATGGCCTTTGACAGCAATTTGTCTGATAGACAAAAAAGGCGCTTAAAATAATAAATGTTTCAATAAAAAAAAATTTTCAGTCATCAAAAATTCCAATAACACACAGCATGAGTATGGGAATACCCCTGAGTATTGGTCTCAATAAAAAAAATAATAAGCTTAAAATAAATTTTTTCTTTTCACTTCTTCACACTACAATTGGACAACTATTAATTTCCATTAAATTTTGTTCAAGAATTTGAAAACCAAAATATTCAAAAACAAAATTATTATGCCCAGATTTGCTGTATTATTATTTATAAATATTTATTTGGAATGTATTATTATTTATAATTCATTTATTTACATGTTACTGATATTTACACTTCATTAGTCAAAATTTATGGTTTTTAAATCATATTCTAAAAGAAGATTTTAAATTAAGCACTGGCATTGGTACAATAAATTATTATGAAGAGGACAACACAAAAGAAAACAACAGTGTTAAGGATTTGTTATACTTTTTTTTTTAATTGAAAAAGAGAAAATATATAATTTTTATTTTTTTTTCATTATGTACATCAAGTTTATTTCTTTTTTATGTTTATTAAGTACAAACAGATAAAAAATTGTTTTTATCCATGGAAAGCAAACAAAAGCCGAGTGTATAAAAACAATAAAAAGAAATGAACTGAAACTAACATTTTTATTTTTTTGTTTTATTTATTTTTCTTATTTTATATTATACAAAAACTAAATACTACAACTAAATAAAAAAAATAAAATAAAAAAATAAAAATTAAGAAAATAACACTAAAACTTAGAAATGGGAAAAAATTAAAGACTTATGCTCGTATTCATAAAAGATAAAATATATTTTAAATTTTCCGAATAATTTCTTTTTTCAACAATATATTCCAAATCTATTTATTTTTTTTTTATAAATAAGGGGAGATAAATTGGAAAGGATTTTCTACAGATCGATTTTATTTTATATGGTTTGAACTTAACAATATATAGAGTTGTACTGTCTACTAAAACTAGAACTACATAGTACGTGAAAAACAAAAAATTAAATAAAAAATGTAAGAAGTGTAAGTGCCATTTAAATACAACTTTCAGTTATCCACTCGAAAGTTACAGTCTGTTCATAGAAGACGCATGGTTTAAGACGTTTATATATGGAACAACAAAAAAAATTCAAGTTTATTAGTGTTCTTTATATAAAAAGACGAACGCCTTAAACCATTCGTTTTCCATGAACAGGCTATTAAATAACACTTTAATGCAATTTAAATAACTAACAATACCCATTTAATGTTGTTTCGTCAGAAACGTTTTAATTAGATCAAAGCTAAATTCCACAAAGAATCTAGTGTTTCTGACAAAACAAAATTAATTTAAAAATGTATCACTCTTCCTGGGTTCGAGCCCTCCGTCTTCAGCATATTATATGAAATATCCATTTAAGTTTTACGTATAATCTATGCTTTTGCCACCCTTGAGGTGGATCTCTTTTTATAAAATGGTGAAATATTGATTCTTGCTTTGTGCAACAGTGCCAATATACTCGTATATCAAAAACATTTTATATAATATGCTCATAGATTAGTGGTTACTGTATTAGCTTGCTAGACAAGATCTCCGGATTCAAAACCCAGCTCCGACAATACTTCTTAGCAGTATTTTGGCAAAACTTTTGAGAATAACTTACTGCCATAAACAAGCTTCTCTAGCTGCCGATAATGTAATGTCCAATATATATGTAATAACTCAGCAGAAAATTTTTAAAATTTTGAATCAATTTTATTATTAGATAAATTATTTGAGCTTAAGGTCGAATAAATATTTATATTATTTATTTTACGATATTTCGCTACTTCCTTGCGTAGCATCATCAGGAATATATATTTGAATGTGACAAAACAATAACAAAAAAAAATTATTATTTTTTTTTGTTATTGTTTTGTCACATTCAAATATATATTCCTGATGATGCTACGCAAGGAAGTAGCGAAATATCGTAAAATAAATAATATAAATATTTATTCGACCTTAAGCTCAAATAATTTATCTAATAATAAAATTAATAAAAAGGTCAAGGAAAATAATACAAATATATTTTGAATCAATAAATAAAGTTGTAAGCAATAATGAAGGCATTATATTCGGCCTTATTCCAGTTGGCGACGTCGTTGTCGCCAATTGGAATACGGCCTATTGTTTATTCATATACGTACCTTCAAGCTTCCACAAATGCTGCACGATAATATATGATTTTGCATACTGGTTGCACAACCTATTGCATTTTAACTGCACATTTCATATGAAAATCATGCTTTACTGATGCGCACGAATAAGTGGTTGCTCACAATTTCTTCCTTACAAAATAATTTATTGCTAAGCCTTATTTTCTGCTGGAATGTTCGTAAAAATAATGGAGGCCAATCATTCAAGGAAAAATCAAAGAGAATGATGAGAGTCTTCTTGAATGAGGTCTCAGTTGGTGTTATCGAGTACAAGTGTTCATGTACTCTGGTAAAGGCTGAGTTAGTGAAAACGTCTTGTCAAAATTGATAAATTTTAAATGTTACAAATAGTTAGTGAAAACGTGCCGCAACAAACTGTTTAGTCAGCTGTTAAAATTTTGTTGTAAACCAACAATTTAAAAAAAATTTAATTCAATTGTTTTTCAGTAAAATATACACCATTTATTTAGCGAAATATTTATTTATTCCCAATTGTTCAAAATACTTAAATTTCTTTGTTAAGTAGCTTTTTATTTGTTAACTAATGCTAAGTTGACATTTGCAACGTAAAAATCTAATTTCTGTAGATTTCCTACATCACATTGACTACGATTGTCAGTAAGCAGTATTGTGTCTTGTTTATGTTATAGATTTTCACAGCTAATGTTGACGTACACGATACGTTTTAACTAACTCAGCCCTAATTCTATTTTGTTTCTTCATTCGTAATTGTCAACGAAAAGTTTGCGGTGGTTTTGTTTTTGTAAAAATTTTCAAGTTCTCTAAAAATAATTTCAACGTGTAGCCGCACATGAAATTTTAGAAGAATATAAGAGAATATTTCAGAGTGAATAGAGAGAAAGAAGAGTATTAAAATTTCGTTTGATGTGGCATCACTGTTAGTGTTATCCACATTTAGCGAAAATTAGTTGGTATTTTCACATTTCGTATTGGCACATAGAGGAGATAAAAGGTCGATAATATTCTAAACGATATGTATCGTAATTACTTATATTTCAAAAGCTAGAGGATCTTTTAAAAACAATTTTTCTCTTTAAAAAAATGCATACAAGTTCCAGTAGCTAGTTATTATTTTATTAATTATAAATAAATTTAAACTGTAAAAATGAAAATATTCAATAGAATATTATCGTTCAAAACACATCTCTAGTTTGTTTTAAGTTTTGTGTGGATATTTTTTGGCCGCAATGGAATTGGAAATATTTTATAAGTCTTAACATTTTTCGGCATATTTTCGCCTGAATATTAAAAAAAAACTAAAACTACATTTAAATGCTACTTAAGTTTAAAATAAAATAAAAAAATTGTACATTTAAATACAATGTTAAAAACAAAGCCAAACCATTAAAAGAAGTAGATAGAATAAAAATGTGTCAATTTATTTAAATACTCGTCCTTTCATAAAAAACTAATATAAAATGATATTAAAATAATAAAGTTTGATTTAATTACAGGCTGCTTGGCTACAAGTTGTTCTAAAAAACTAATAAAAATTATAATTATAGGGTTTCTTTAAATACTACACGATACTCTTTAAAATACTTGAATACACACAAATTAAGTATAAATTGTAATAAATGTTAAAGTTTTCTACTTTAAGACTTTAAGGATTTAAAATTGGTCCCAAAGCAAACCAAAAAAATAAAAGAATTTTAATACATTTATACTTTTTTTTTTCTTTTTGTTTTCTACTGCAACACAATACCAAAGTGACCTTCAGTTAAACTTTTGGAAGAAAAAAACTAAGCCAAGGCATTGGTTTTCCTTATTTTCCGTTTTTCTTTTCATTATTATTACAACAAACAATAAAAAATTTCCATATTAATTGCCAAACAAAACCATTTTTACCACTTCCCTTTGCTTTAAAATTTTCCTTCATTAGTCTTTAAAAATCTCTTGTTTTCGGCGTTGGTTATAAGAAAATAATTTAAATGATGATCCAAAAAAAAAAATTTTTTCACCACAATTTTCAAAACCGCTACCATCACCATCACCAACACCACCAACAGCATCATTTCCATAAATAACTTTTCTGGCGTTGCTACAATTATCCTAACGCCCACCATTTACGCCAAGTCAGCTGTTGGTCTATTGCGCCTACCACTTAATGTTGATTACCACTATGCCAATGGCTTTAAATAAACTTTGTAAACAAAATCCAAAAATACAATTATCTCTTACAGGTTCAACTATTTGGAATACTTGAGAGAAGTTGCTAAACAAATTGCGCGAATATAAAACAATAGAATTTTGTTTTCTAAAAAAAAACGTGCTACAAAATCAAACGGCCGTGATAAGATTCACAGAAAACAAGGTTGTAAACGGAAATGGAAAATATTAAAAAAAAAATCTCAAAGTGGAAAAAAACCATTTAGTCTAATTAAAGATTAATGAAAATCTTAAAAAAACAACGTATTTAAAGAAAATGCTAAACTACAGTAAAGGAAAAATTTTCAGTGCACCTTTTGATTTAATTTGATACGAGTCATCAAAATCTATTTAAATAAAAATCAATGTTGTTCGTTGGTTATCGCATCAGTTGAGAACGGCTGGACCGATTTTGATGATTTTTCTTTCTAATGATATTCGTTATCCAACTTAGGTTTTTACGGAAAGAAAATTTTAGCCCGTCACTTTTACGCACACTTTTTTATTTACCTTAAATCAGAAAACGGCTCCATCGATTTGACTAATTATTCTTTGAAATGTTTGAATTAATCTATTTTATGTTTTCATCGAGAGAAAAATTTGACACCGCCTACTTTTACGCCCACTTTTTTCTTAATTGCTAAATTCCAGCAAAGCAATCGAATAAGTTTTATTATCTTTTCAACTAAACTGTGAATACTAGAATACTACTAGATTTTATGTATTTTCAAATTAAATGTAAATTAAACATAACCAAACCTACCTTCCTATGTATGTACATATTTATATGAAAAAAATTTTAATTTAAAAATAGTTTTTTTTCCTCTGTTTAACGCATTTTAAAAATCGAACGCAAAAATTGTTTCTAATTTAGACAGGACAGCTTCTGTCGGGCTTAGCCTATTTTAATATTTACGAAAAAAAAACTAGAGTAGTTCTGTTCGCACGGTTGTCAAATTGAACCATATAGTCAGACCTGGCAATTTTCTAAGAACTACTAGACAAGGCAAAATTAAAAAAAACCGAGTATACAGTCAGTATACACTGTTGCAATATAAATATTTGCCAGACAATCTAACATGTTGTCGGTATAGGTTTTGAAAAAATTTACTTTGATGTCATGAAATCTAATACTATCGTTATTATGTTCGAACTTTCTAACTAGATTTAATGTTAGCTTTAGGTATTAGAGAAGTTTTTTTTTTTCGAAGCAAACCCATCAGTAATCAGCTGACAAATTTTGTTTGGCCTCGATTTTTTTTTTCATTCTTGAAGTTGGTTATATTAAAATTAAATGTAAATATATTATTTAGAATCAGGTACCCCAACCGCCTGGTGGGTAGTGTGTTCTTATGTTCCTATAGTCACTCTGTTCGTAATAACTAATTAGAATATAATTTAATATTGTATTTTTATTCAGTAAATATATTATTTAATTATTTAATTTAATTAATAAAAGTTACTTATGTAACCATAACGGAATGTGGGAACGTAAAAGGTTTACTCGGCTATATTCTAAATATACTTAATAATGCACTAATAAATTAAAAATGCTTTTAATACTTTTATTACTAGAAAAACAATATTTCTCTAGTCCTAGAAAAATTAATTATTTTTAAAAATTTTTTCAGAAAATAGGACTTCAGCACTTCCACAGGACTTCAGCAGTTTTTAGTGCTTTTTAAAATTTCTGATTCGAGAAATAAAAAAAAACAAAATATTTCGTGAACCATGAAACACTTTATAAGTTTTGTAAAAATATTATATTTTTTTTTTCAAACAAAATAGAATTTCTATATAGCTTGGGGCAGGGAACCTCCGAAAAATAGAAATGTATAACGTTAGATTGTTATAAGTAAAATATATATTGTTATTGGACAATACGAAATGTTTCATCTCACTTAAAAAATTACCCATGTACGGCATAAGGTACTCTATTTGAATCCGACACAGTGGCATAAAATTAGGCCTACATTGGATTTTTGTACTGATGTGAATATGTATTTCTCATATTTTATTTCAAAAGTTAAAGTTTATACAATTAAATCTAAGAACTACAGTTTGAAAGGTTTTTCACCCATTGTAAATTAAATTTTAATGAGGCAAGCCAAACGCTCCAGAGCCTAACCTACGAATTTCTCTCAGTAAACTAGCGCACTAGCTAATTAAGAGAGCAAAAAGTTGATTTCCATATAATGTATAACCTAGATACATATAAAATTATTATACAAATAAATTATTGCATAAATTTTTTTTTATTTTATTTTAAGAAATATATACAATAAGTATGTACTTGTCTTATAACATAAAAGTTATAGAAAAAAATATATTTTTATTTTTTAATTTAGTGCTTTTTAAAATTCGAAAGTTGATAACACTGTATAACATTGTCAATTGTTGATACGTGCTTTTTTTAGTGTCGTATATCTTTATTACATACAATGCACTACAAACTTTCACGCAGCTACTCTTCTACACAAAAATTTGAAAAATCGTACCACGTAAACGAAACTTTCTTGAAAATAATTTTTTTTTTCAGTTATAGAAATCGCCCCCTAAAGACGGAGAAATGCATACATACTTACCATATTTACATTCTTTCAATACTTATGTTTACTTAACACAACTAATTTACATTGGGCAACCACATAAATTTTCTGCCTGTAAAAATTTTTAAAAATCTAAAACTAACTTCAAAAAGCAAAATCGATGAAAGACTTATTCGAAATAGAAAATTAGTGACAAACAAACAAACTTGGCTTCTATCTTTTTCCAACGAGATACGAATATTTTTAAATTTTAAACAATTGATCGCACAACTAAAATCATACTTTTTTATTAAAAAATTTCCTCTACTTACTATATAATAATAACGAACCAATAAAATTTCGTGACAGCAAACGTATTTTACACAAAAAGATGGAACAAAAACAAATAACTTCTAATTTCAACAACTGTCACAACTACCTTTACACACAGTTTCCCGATATAAAATAATTAAAATATCTCAGACTGTGGTTTCTTTACCAGTGGCAGTGGGGGTTGTGGACAAGGAGTGTTGTTGTTTAAATTGACGCCGATAACTGTTACTAGTGGTGGTGGTGTTGGTGGTGGTAGTGTTGGTAGCTTCCAATAGACTTAATTGAGGTTGGGATCGTGAACGCGATTTGGCCGATAGTGGAGGTGAAGGAGCTTTGCGTAGTTTTGCTGGTTTAATAGGACGTTTTGGTGGTAAAGGTGGTGGAGGTGGCGGCGATGTAGAGGAACGACAATTAAGAGATGTATCACTACTGCGACGTGAATCAAAGAACGAGGTATTACTGTAAATAACCTCTTCTTCAATGGTCGCATAGATTTCTTCGGCGGTCTCATAATATGAGGAAACATTTACAGTTTGGGGATTGTATTGCTGTCGCTGCAACGAAGAAGTGGATGAATCGATGGAAAAAGAGGACGTGGACGAGCTTTGTCCCAAGGTATTGGTAGTGGTATTTTGATAAGTGTTTGAACTTTTTTCGACTGATATACCAGCTATGGATGGAAATGTAAAACCTGTATAAGAGGGTGTAGATGGTTGTGTTGTAGATGGTTGTGAGATAAGGTCTTCCCTAGAATTACTATCTTTCTTGGGCTCTTCGACATAGGTAAAAGTGGAAGAGGAGAAAGTAGAATTAGCATTAAAAGCAGAACCAGAACCAGAGCCTATGTGCTCTTCAAGGAGTGCTTGATCTGGTTGTTGTTGACTGGCTTCACTCACCACTATACGCTGTTGATGCAGGTGCAGCTCTGGCGTTTGATGTCGAACCTGATGATGTGGTTGTGGCGGTGATATGATTACTTGTCCAGAGCCAATATTAGCAGCCTGCGCCAGTACTGATTGAGGCAGCAACACATAACCACCACCCAATGTAAACACGGGTTGACCAGCTGGTATAACATGAGCGGCACTCGGCTGCTGTGGCTGCGGTAGGTTCGTATATTGTACGGGTAGAATTTGAGCAGTGGGAAATATTTGCGTTGGTGACAGAGGATCAATGTGTGAGGTGGTTATGGCTGATGCTGTTGATACTTTCGACGATGTTATCGAATCCAAATGTTGCTTTTCCGCAGCATAGGAAAACATAGAAGTTTGGTTAGTAGTTAAAATATTAGAGGAATCACTGTCGGAAGCGGTACTACTTTGATTACTAGCTTTGGTAGTTGTGTATTTGTTCAAAGGATCAGGATAGGGATTGGGAATTGTGATAGTTTGTTTTGTTGGAAAGGGTTCTATGTCTAAATCATTTGTTTTATTATTATTAGGATTTACCAAATATCTGTAATTTGCTCTGCTGTTGCCAGGAACTGGTGGTGCTGGGTCGGGCGGTACTCCAAGTTCGGGTATTTGTGACTTACTCCCCGTCCTGCGTATCTGATTTCGTATTTCATTCTCTTGTAACAATATAGTGCGATGTTCATCTTCGGATACTAATATGTTATCTGGTGAATTTTCGTGTATAAAATCCGAGGGTCGTCTTTGTGAAGGCGGTACTTCATCTATCGTGGGCGCTACTAACAACGGTGGCATGGGAGGCAATGGTGGCAAAACTTCCATATAATGAGGCTCCTCATGACTGACAGATATTAAGGAGGGTTGCATTTTTGGCGGTAATTTTGGCATTGTGGCAAAATTAATAGGTGGCGGTGGTGGACTATCTTTTGGCCTGGAGGGACTACGTGGCATATTTACTCTGACTGGCAATTTTGGGCTGGGTGTCGTACACAGACCTGGAGTATTAGGTCGCGATACTTCGTGGATTTCGTTTGTACGGGCATTATGTTCAAATATGGTAAAATCTCCATGACCCATATCGGCATTTTGAAATGATTCTAAAGCAGAATTTTGTACTAAATCGGCTTTTTTAACTTTCGGTTTGGGTAAAATGGGCGGCGGCTTTCTGGGACGGTTTGCTAAATTTTCAGTGGATTTCGACTGTTGGCTTATAACCGTACTCGGGGTACTGCGTCCACTCTCTGTTCTATCTGATTGTAGTAAATCTTCATTAGACTTCCAACCCGATCTGGCACCAAAAAAATAATTGGAATCTTTTGGAGAACGTGGAGATTTCGAAATAGCTTTGGCTATTTCAGTGTATTCATCATCTGTACGATTTTTATCTAAAAATGCATCACGAAAAGGATTTTCACGTTCAATTTCATCAGGTAATTTAACACTTTCTGTAGGCGGTGGTGGTGGACTACGATAACCCTTGTTAGGTATACGATGAGGGGAAGATTCTCTAGGCGTAGCTTGCTGTAAAACGGGTGAATCTATTTCTTTAATACGAGCCACAGTAGGTACCAAAGGTGGCAACTTGTCTGGACGTTTTTTATCCAATGAAGAATTATTGGATGAGCAAGGACTAGCCGATCTCAAAATTCCTTTGCGAGGTAAACGGGCTCCAGAAGGATTGTATTCTTGTTCTGAGTCATAATAGCGTTCATAGTCTGATTTCGAACGTTCATCACCACTTAAATCAAAACTAACCGATTTACGATGATGCCCACCATATGAAGATGATGACAGCTCAGGAGTGCTTCGACCAGAAGCAGTTTGAAATTTAAGTTTTTGTGTATCACTTTCAGAATCGCTGGTATAACGTGCATATGGACGGTGTTTTTCAAAATAATCGGAATCGGTATCAGCGTGTTCTGTAAATCTATTAAGCGGTGATGCTTGTCGATCATCATCGTATTCATTATCATAGTCTTCACAATTATCATCGTCATCATCGATTATATAAACCGGTTCAACTTTGATTTCTTCTTTTTCAATGTTTTGATTATCGACCATTTGCTTGTATTCAAAACGGGGATCTCTTACTCCACCTGTTCCAGTCATTATCTGCATATTTTCAATCCCATTATATGTTTTTGTTAAGTTTTTAGTTTTATTTGTTAGTTTCGTGAGTTGCAAGTAAATAAAAAAAACAAAACAAAATGGTGTAGAAAATAAATAAAATTTTAAAAATTTTAGTGATTCTTGGAAATAAAAACATTTTGGGTGTAAAACACATATTTTTTTTTGTTTTTTTTTTTTTGTGAAGCAAACGTTTTAAGACAAGAGACACTTTTTTTAAGCAGTTTTCTTTGAAAACAATTGATGTGATAAATGATCAATTTGTGAATTGTGATATGATCGAAGGGATTGATAGTGATTGCTTGATGCTCATTTTAAACTGAAGTTGATAACATTTTGATTTGATTGATTGATGATTTGGGAAGTGTAAAAAGATAGACAGGATGTGGAATAAACAAACAAAATAAAAAAAGCTTACAATTAAAACACTTATCGAAAAACCCTGTAATATTATAAAAGCTAATTGGCATAGAACTTAAAAAAAAAACTATAAAATGTAAAAAGAGAGTCATTAATAAGAATACAAACTATTAAAAACTAATGCCCGTATCCATAAAAAATAACATTGGTTTATAAAGTGCTCATTTGACATATTTCTATAGAGTAATTGTCAAATAGGCAATTAATAAAACTGTTTTATTTTTTATGAATACGGGCATACAACTTTATTTTACTTTAAACTACCAGCAGTTTACAAAATTATTAACGAATTTAATCAAAGCTTAGAGACAAAGTTCAGTACATTTGATTAATTTCGTTTTTTGTAAACCCGAGTAAATCATATGACAATAAAAACATAAAAAAGAAGCATTACAAAAATTAGTTTTATTTTAAAGTGTACATACTTTAATTACAAACTACTAAAGAATATTGAAAGAGTACCAGTTTTACGTTCGATTTGATTAGCATTACCACTACTGAGACATGATCAAAAGAAAATTTAGAAGTAAAACAAAAACCGACTTTATTTCAATGCAATCTGTAATGTTTTCACAAATTTTTTTCGTTGTCACAGCATAATGTATAATATGGGGTTTTAATCATGCCACGATAACCATCAGACTGTAGGTAATAATAATAATATAATAATTTAGCAAGCCCCAAAGGTTTTTTGAGTCAACAAAATTTTAAAAAGCTAAAAAGCAGACAATGTCTGAGAGCCAAAAACGCTCAGCAGTACAAGATATATTATCCGGTAAAAAACCGGACTAATAATAAAAAAAAAATTCTATATAAATTTCGATCACATATTAAGCATATGAAGAAGTATTTGGTTTATTTATTTTTTTATGTTCCTAAAAGTACAAAATGTGGTCGCCGTAGTCTAGTACGTAGTATGCTAGGTTACTAAATGATAGCTCCAAGTTCAATTCCCAACGCTCTGACATATTGAGAGAAAGATATATGAAAAAAATATTTTTTCGGCGTCCACCTCTTTGCTCTACTACTAGCAAAACCTCTGAGCGCAATTGATTGCCATAAACAAGTTTTTCGAATCTGTCTTTTCTGAATCTGTGATGCTGTAAGAATCTTATGTTGAATGATTGACTTGTGAATTTAAAAGAAAGTTTACGAAGGTACTATTTATATTTCAGGAACTCGCCAAAATCTGGTAACATCATTATAAAGTTTGACTATTCTTTTAGGGTAAACGTATTCACTCAAAACATTTTGATGTCCAAGTGCTAACAATTTGGCCAAAAGATGAAAATTTCAAGAAAAGAAAATTTCCGACATGGATCTGTCGATGAACTCAGTTCAATGTATGGCGATAAAGCTCCATTAAAAACAACAGTATATCTTTGAGCAACGTAGGGAAATTTGTAAATCCAACCGCCGAAGACGAATCTTTTCCCACCGTAACAATGTAAGCTGTCATACTTGTCATCAAACAGCTGAATTTTTAAGAAGTCATAATATGGGATTAATAATTGATTTGGCACCCAATGACTCTACTGCTTATTTCCGAATATTAAAGGTAAACTACTAAAGTCAACGATTTACGAGCGTCGAGAAAGCGTTAAAAAAACTGTATTTTCTAGGTGTCTCAAGAGGTTAGGAAAGACTGCTATGACAAGTGATTTGCATGATACCGTAGCCCTCTTCAATTATTTGAAAATAGTACTTATTTTCTAGTGTTTTACTTTTCTTCTGTAGAACATTTTAGCAGAACCTTTTTACTAAGTTAGTGTTCTGTTATCATTATATTTTTGCAATAATGAATTACTGGTATAAATTTATAAGCAGCGATACGAAACGTTTTATTCTTATATCGCTGACAGTATTTGATGTTTAAACTGAAACAGTGCATGTTGTAGAGTGTACACCATTGCCTATTATGTTTGAAACTATAAGTTCTTTCCAAGATGGAAAATATTGCTTGCTTACAAAACTAAGCAGCCTAGGTTCGAGCCCCAGCACTAGAATATGTGAAAAACAAAAATTTGTGCGGCATTTTCAAAGTTTTAAATTAAATTTAAATATATAAGAGTTTCCCCTCCCACCTCCAAGAAGTCCATCTTAAATAAAGCAGCCCCCCGACATTCTACCCTAACCACGTTTGAGCCAACAAATGAATGATCAGGAGAAAGCACAAACTACAGTCAGAACTAAAAAGGACCAAAACCTATCAACAACACCTTAGCCAAGATCCTCACCACTTCTCAAATAACAACAAATTAATATCAACAAACGGAGAAATTGCTCTTGATCATTTTCAGGGTTAAACGTATAACACTGGCCCTTGAGTGATCAACTGACAGCAACTTGTCCCATTGACATAGGTGGCTTAATAGAAAGAAAAAAGAATCCATCATGTAGCCCCCTGAGTTTTGGTTTTATCTAACAAAAAAAATAAAAAATTAAGTAACAGCGGCAAATATGAAAAATTTACAGTTTTTTCGGTTTTCGGTTTCGAAAAATTCCACTAAAAAAACAACGGTTTCTATTTTGGTTAAAAGCGAACAGCAAACTCAACTTCCTTATTGTATTACATTTGTTCTCCAACACTATATCAATACAAACACAATGCAGTGTCATAAGGGATTTGATTTGTAATTGTCAAATCAGCCCATTACTTTGTAAAAGACATTCATCTATGAGCTTTAACCGCGCCGATCGATGACAACAAAATACACTTAAAAATTTAACAAAAAACTTCCATTACAAAGCGTGTCACAGGTCTATTGCAATTGATTTTTAAAATAAATTACACACTTTAATTGTGAATATCAAATATTTTAGAAATTTTTATATTCTTTTATTTCATATTTTTTTTTTTTTAATTTAATCAATTCAATCACAAAGATCACATAAAATATACAACATGTACACAGAGTTACATAACAATTTAAATAAATATTAATATTTTCTTAGTTTTTCTTCTTCACGATATTTAATTAATAAAATTTCAATAATTTTTTTTTACCTTAAATTCGAATTAATTATGTTTGACAGAGTAATAAAATTTTTATGAAACTTAATGTAAATTTATTTTGTTATTGTTTTTTTTTTAGATGTTATACTCGTAAATGAAAAATTTGTTCAAAGATTTATAAAAATTTTTCTGTTTTTTTTTTTTTAAGTTCAGAAATTTAGAAATTATTTAATTTATTTATTTAATTTTTATAATTATTTAATCAAATTTAACCTACAAAATAACAGTACATACAAGACATTTAATTAAATTATTTATTTTGTAATCCTTTATTTTATAAAAGTATTTATTGGCAATAACAACAATTTTTAAAGTTTATTTTTTTAATTTGTTTTTAATATTTTAAAATATTGGACCTTTTTGTGATATATAGAACTTTATGCTCATTTTCTATTTTCTTTCTTATAGTGATTTGTAGTACTTTTTTTTCTTTTTCGGTAAATTTTTAAATTTAAAGAGTGTCTGTTTTTTTATCCGTGGCATTGCTTTAGTTGTTAAACAAATAAGTTAATTTAGGAAACCATTTAGATTTTAAATAATATTGATTTTATTATTCTTATTATATATGTATGTAAGTATATATATTTTTTTTGCTTTTAACTACTGTTTGGTTATAGTTTGGTTATAGTTTTTCTGTAATCAGTCAAATTTGTAGCCTGTTTTCTGTTTTCTATTTCTTAAAGGGACCCATAGTTTGCTTGTCTTTTGAATTTCTGCTGTTTTTTATTTTTCTTTTTTTTTTTCTTTTTATATAATTTTAAATATCAACATTTATTTATTTTATATAAAAAAATTGTTTTATTTAATTTCTATGTTACAGTTCTTACTTCTAAAGTAAATTATTAGGGGAATTCGTTTAATCAGCCAAGTGCCTTTTATACTGCTAGGGAAGGAATTATATGGTACAAATTACTCATAAGTTTCCAATACTTTTTTTTCTATAACATCCTATTAAATGTCTTTCCATTGAAATTTTTTATTTTATTTTTTCTAATCATGGTTTTTCCCCTATTAATCGCTGACTCTTCTGATACAAATTTGAAGTTTAATATTATAATTTTAATAAACAGTAAATTAAAAAAGTTTTAACTGAAATCAGTTTTATGCCAATTCGTTTAAATAATGTTACTGTTAATCGAGGAAATGAAATTAAAATTAAAAAATTTTAAATATTTTTTATAAATTTTTTAAAAAATTAATAAATTACCTCTAATCCATATGTCCATAGACATACATATGTTTATATAATTAAATAAAATAACTAACTACTCGTATAAATAAATGTTTTTTATAGAGTGTCACAACTTTGAGTTGGCATCACTGCTTTATTGGTCTACCCACTTAACAGCTGACGGTTGCTTTTTGTTAAGTTTGCTTTGAAATTTCAATATATTCAACCAGAGCAATGCGTGAAATTTTTTGAAATTTTTAATCTAAATAATTGTTATATTCTATTGATGCCGATTTTGAACTAAAATTCAAAATTTTATTTTCCGATGAAGCCCATTTCTAGTTGAATGGGTATGCTAATAAGCAGATTTGTCGCATTTGGAGTGAGGAGATACCACAATCTTTTGTCGAAACACCAATACATCCATAGAAAATTACTGTTTAGTGCGCTTTATGGGCCGGTGGAGCCATTGACCCTCAAATGCTGCAAAAACTTGTTGAAAATTTGTGTTCCAGATTGCGCTTTCTATGTGCCAGCCGTGATAGCGACATGACAGAAATTATATTTTAGCATTAATTTCATAAAATTTTATTTTCAATAAAGCCCGTTATATTGATATTAAAAATATATTTCATTGCGGCTCCTCCTACACAAACTAAATACTGATTTGTTAATTTTAAAATTTAAAGCTAAAGTTTCAGAATTTGGTGTGGGCAGTGGGCAAATAGGTAGATGTTGCGTAACACGCTGAGTTTAGGCTAGTTTACTTTAAAAAAATCATATTAATATACACTGTAGAGTAGATGTCATAAAATATAATTGAAATACAAAAAAAAACAATATTTGTCAAATAAACATATAATAAAATTATAATATTTTTTATGAATACTTTGTAAGAATTTAAGACATAGAAGAGCTATTTAGCAGATTAAACGAATACCCTTATTATTTATGATAGAATGTGCATTAAAAAGCAAAAACAAAAGGAAGGCGAAGACGAACGGTTATATTTGTCAATCATTTAATGAAAAAATCGCAACGAATATTTTATTGAAACATTTATTTTTAACCGCATTTATTGTTAATTTCTTAAAATAAAATATAATAAAAATTTGAATATTACTTCGAGTGTTTATTTATTCTTAAATAATTATTTATGAAAAGTTTTTATAAAACATAATTTATTGTATTAAATTTTTCAATAAAATAGGGATTACGGTTTTTCATAAAATATTTGAAAAAAGTGGTCGTAGATGTAAAAAACTTTTTATAAAGTTTAGTGTCGTTTTCTTTTCTAACTAAAAATTTTGCCCTTTGCACTCTTTTCTCTCCCGTCTTGCAAACAATGATGCGTTTTTTGAATTATCTGTTATAGAATAGTATCAAGTAAAAAAAGTGTTTACTAACTTTCAATGTAGTCGCACACGAACAAACGATACTGGACGTTTTGGACGGCCAATTGAGGTCAATACACCTGAAAATGTCGAAAAAATCCACGATATCCTGTTAGCCGATCGAAGAGTAAAAAAACTTGACATTTTTGATGCCATAGGCATTTTATATATAGCAATGTGGTTTCAATTTCAAATCATCAGCTGTCTTCAGCAGTCATAAACGCAATCGTATGAGAACTCCAAAGGTTTTTTTTCTAGTTGTTTAACAACAATAACGAATGTTAAACACTATTTCAGGGTTACAGGCTAGCTTGTCGCAGTATTCATGATACCTAAAGTTTAAAGTAGACTCCGAATGACAGATTTGAGAAGGTTGTTCATGGCAATCAAGTACTCTTCGAGCTTTTGCCAAAAGACTTTAGAGAGGTAGTCGCCGAAAGATATATTTCTTTCATATTTTTTAATTTAAGATATCAGAGCTGGGGCTTAAACCCTGAGCTCTTGTCTCAATAAGCCAACAAGTTATGGCCAAGTCATTGAACTGATTTAACGAGGATTTAAAATGTTTAAATGAAATTTTAAATTCTAGAATTTAATGCGAAAAAAATGTGTCTACAATGATAAGCTTTAGGAAAAAGAGAAAAAAGCTTTAAAAATTATTTATGCAATAGTATATCTGAACTGCCTTTTTGTTTTATGCTCAACAAGCTTTTATAACATGGTGTGTTGAAAATAAATAAAACCTTTCTAAACCTTTTAGTCAGCTGTGATTCTTTACCGATTAACTATAAATTCGATAGGGAATGTATATTTTAGTTTTACTTTTTAATGCACATATACTATAGATATAAAATTAATAAATTTATATAAAAAAAAAGAAAAATAAAAAATTTATTTTTTGTATTTCTTATAAATTTCTCTGTTCTGACATACTTATACATACTTCTGTATTTTTATCATAATAAAATTGTATTTTATTTAACAAAATATATATTTCTAGATCTTAATTTTTAATTAAGAATTTTGTTTTCTGCATATTTTTTTACTATTTCTTGTAATTTATTCGTACGTAGTCTTGTGATTTTGGCTTTAATTTTTAAATGAAACTAATTTTGTTGCTCGTTATGCAGGTTCTGTATTAATTTGTTGGGCTCGTGTTTCCTTATCCGCTCAAATAATGTTCTAAAGGTATGGACAAAATTGTTGTTGTGTTTTGTTTTTGTTTCTTTAATTTTTAACCAAATCATTTCATTAAGGTTTTAGGTTTTCTGGCCCGTTTTCTTATTAAAATTTTGTTTTATTTATTTTTTTTATTATTTTATTAATTTTGTTTTGTCAGTCTTGTTTTTTTTTATTTTAGTAATTTTAAATAGATTTTCATTTAAAACACCCGCTTAATTTAAGCAATTTTCTTTTTTTCATTTGTCTGCAAAATTTTAGACGAAGAAAGAAAAAATTTATGAACAAAGAGAAGAAAGAGAGAAAGAAATTAAAAACCACAAAAACACAATTATTTTAATGAAGTTGTACTTGTTTTTGATTATTTCAGATTAATTTGGAGAAAATAATATTTAATTTTTCTAAGAAATATTTATATTTAATGAGTAATTTTGTTTAAATGGATGCAAAACCAAACAGTAACCAGATTTATTTTAATTCATAATAAACTTAAGAATTACAACAATTATATTAAAAAATCATTCCGTTTTATTTTATAAACTTAAAAATGTTACAACAACTGAGGCAGGAAAAAAGTAAAAGTAAAAAGAAAAAACACGACATTTAGAATAAAAGAAAATTGTACCAAAATTATTGAAAACACTTCGACACCAGGCGGATTATTTGTTTCTTTTATTAAATTTTTCATGCATTTTATTTATTTATTTATTTTTCTTTTTTAATGTATATTACATAAGTTTATCTTTTGTTTTATACAAATTTTTAAATTCTTTCAGTTGCGATTGCTATAATGCACACGCATACAGACAATTAGAATTTTGAAAATTAATTTTTAAATGGGAAAGTTTTTTCTATACAAAATGACACTTTTTGTGTTGAAAAAAAAAAATATCAAATCACATGTGCCTGAGTTCAGCAAAAGCTAAATTTTTATAGATGTTTCGTAACAATTTTACAAGTACTTTACAATTTTTTATACTGCTTTACCATTATTTGTAACGAAGTTTTGAGCGTTATTTTTAATGACTTTTTTTACAGAGATGATGTTTTTTTTTTACATGATAATATTGAAATATAGACGATCATTTAGGAAAATTGCGATATTTCATTCCAAAACTTTTTTTTAATATCTTAAGTATTACACTTGTCGCATATATGACAGAATATACAATTTACCGAATTGACAAACTTTTGTTTCTTTTATGCTGTATTGAATACACTTTTTGTTTA
The DNA here is from genome assembly GCA_963576795.1 of Metopia argyrocephala. Classification (NCBI taxonomy): domain Eukaryota; kingdom Metazoa; phylum Arthropoda; class Insecta; order Diptera; family Sarcophagidae; genus Metopia; species Metopia argyrocephala. The sequence goes on from OY756211.1 coordinate 82,315,707, forward strand.
CTAACTTGTTAACACCCATTGTATCATTTAATTAATGTGTTTTGCATTGTAAACGTCAAAAAGCAAATAAGAAGAAGAAAGGTAGTACGCACAAGTAGATTAGCATTAGCGAAAGGAAAAAAAGTAATAAATTAATTGTTATATGGTCTGGAAATCTGAGCTCGAATCACAGGAAAAGTTAAAATTTTTTTTTTCATTTTTTTGCAATGATTTTTGATAATCGAAAGAAATGATGTCTGTGAAGGAATAGCACAGTAGCCAAACTGAACATGTTTTCGCCCACAGCTACGATATTCTTATCAGAGTTTTTTGTGTTTTATCCATATTCATGACAGACATCAACTATATAACTCAAACTTTTGTAGAAATCATACACACAACTTCGACAGTCCGGACATGCGAAAGTCCGGTCACTCCAATAATTCAGACGCTTCTACATATTGGACAACCTAAAATTTTTAGCTCTACAATCAGGACAAATTTTTTTATGCAAAAAAAAAAGATTAAATTCCGGGGTTTGTCGTTTGATGAAGGAAAACTATTAGGCAGGTTGCCTAAAAATTCAATGTTCCTAAATCAACCCTTTCCAATTTTAAAAATAATAAGAAAAAGATAAAACAATTTATTTCGAATACCTATAATGGACCCGGTAACATTTGAACCAAAATAATGTAAAAAACCCTTTGTAGAAATGGATGCAAAAACAAAGATATCTAATGCAGATGCAAAGAAATCATTTTCAGTTTGTATTCAGTGGGCTGAAAAGAATAATATAGATATGCAGGATATTCTATTGTTGAAGAGGCTAGGGCAAAAAGCACAAATCAAGTACCTCAGCAAAGTTAGTAAGCACAAAATAACATCGTGTTTTAATAAAGCATAGTCCATTTGAATGTATTTAATTCACTTAAGATTATTTTAATAATTTTCAGTACTATAGTCCGACCAACTCGAAAATCGGAACGTGCCTAAAACTATATGTGTCAGATTGTCGAAGTTACACTGTACTGGAATTATGTATATTTTGCCTTTTTCTCTATGTACATACACTAGTAATGAGTTAGTCGAAGTAAAGTCAAACACAACATTGCATTCATTGCATTTTTTGTAATTGTCATCTTATTTACATTTTTTGTTTGTAGATGGTATCTAAAACATGTACAGTTTGTCTAGTAAACTATTCCTTTACGGACATCATTCTCTTTTGGTTATTAAAAATGATTGCAAAATATCTAAATTTTTAATAGAATTTAACTATAATCTAATGAAAGCATTTCTAATGATACAAACGTAATTTAATATCTAATTTACGATTAATTTAATTTCATTTAAATAAATTTGGCTCTGACAATTAAAATGTTTTATATGTATTTTTATTATTCGTTTCAATAATAAACATTAATACATACATACATAATTGTCCATTACGACCCTGTATCAGAGTTACGGCCTAGCTTCTCACAGTACTCATGTCGTGTGTGCCAATTTTTATCCATGAGTACCGGGACCTACAGTTTAAAGTCCGACTTGAAAAGCTTTTGCATGGCAATCAGTTACTCTGAGAGCTTTTACCAGAAGACTGCTAAGAGGTAGTCGCCGAAAAAAAATATACAGTGATGAAACACATGATAGCTCGAAAAGTAAAAATCAGCTGTTATTAATTTTACTACCACTTAAAAACAACAATTATATGTATTTTTCCTAATGCTTGCTATCTCTTTCATTTTAAATGGTAGTAAAATTGTTGTGTTGTTCTTGTTATTTTTGTTGGATTTTAGTCACTGTATACACTACGCTTTTAAACAAAGTGTCGAAAATTTTATTTTTTTAATTTGTTAATTATCCGATCAAATATTTTTTTTATAAGACAAAAAAGAAAATAAATAAAAACTGAAGACGATATTAGACTTTTTAATTGAGAGATCATTGCAAAAATAATATGTTTTCATTTAATAGAATTTAGTTCTGACCTACATAATTAGATCGTTGAATCACGAGACAGGAGTGTCTCAAAAAAATTGATTTTATAATTTATTTTTCTTTCATTATCTTTAGGCGTTTCAATATTTTGCATATAAAACCGGTTAGCAGGTAACTTTACAACAAATAAACCGTAACCTTTTAAATGATTATTATACAAAAAGTTATCCAAAACCGGTTTATTGCATATTGTAATTTTCGAAAAACCGAAAACCGTTTCTGGAAGATGTCGAATTACCACAATTGGGGCCTTAACATGTGCTCATATGACGAATGGTAGTTTCCACTATATAAAGCCTTTTGTCAGTCGAAGAACATAAAGGTAGAATTAGCCGAACGTTGATGTAACGTAACGTAACGTACGTTGGTTTCTAGCATATGAAAACAATGTAAATGGTTATCCAAAATAAATGTCACGTTGACGGGACGGAAGAATCTGTATAAAATAGAATTTCTAAACGTTTTTACGTGACATTTCAATGAGAGTGATGGGACTATTGTATGTTAAATGGCAATGTGGCCCAAATGCCCTTTTTTGTACTTTTATGCTTATAAGCAAATCTTTTTCTTTTTTTATGCGTACAAAAAGACTTTAATTTTTAAATTCTTTAATTTTTTAAATTTTTAAAGTCTTTAGATACATATTATGATATTTATGTGAATAATTTAAATTTTTATCTAAATATATAAAATTGAATGTGTGTTTGTTTATTTGTTTGTTTGTTTGTACTTATAGGAGACCAAACCTCTAGACCGATCTTCCTGAAATTTTCACAACATTTAACTGGGACTCTGACATGATTAATAGGTTACTTTGTTTTCGACCACGCCTACTTTTACGCCCACTTTTTTTAAATTATGTAATTGCCCCCATATAGTTTTTAAAAGATTTACTTCAAATTGTATATACATTATTACTCCACGCCCTCTTTCACGCTCCTTTTCACGCTAAATTTTGCTTGAAAGTTTTAAACTTTTTGTTCTATGTAGAAATTTGTTTTTTTTTTATTTGGTAATATATTGCTCTTAATACTGTTAACGTCGTCATATAACTATGAACCACGCCCACTTCACCGCCCCTTTCTCTTTTAATTCAGATACTTACTTACACCACTAATAATGTTTGCTATACAAAATACTTTTTTTGTAATATGTATATAACGAGGGGGCAGCGAAGCACACCGGGTTCAGCTAGTATGCATATAAAACTTATTTTTAATTCTTTTTAACTTACAAGTCGCATGTTTCACTTAATATATCTTCGACATTTTATGGGTTACACCGACGAATTATATACACACCAAATGAAAAATTATTCGATTTTCTAAAAAGACGCATATGCGATGCATGATTGATTTATGTGCTAGTTAGCTACCAAGATAATTCCAATTTTTTAAAAAAGTTCTCCTTTTTTCGTTTTCGGTCCACAATGAACCAATGGATCCGATTCAATAAATAATGACTTTAAACCAAAAATTTAATATTCCGTACTAGTATAAGAATAAATTTTTAGGAAGCATAAAATATAAGAAGTACATAATTATAATATGATCTTATTTTGGTACTTCTCGTACCTTTTTTAACTTTGTGTTAATTTAACAACATTCATCACTGCTCTAAACAGCTGGCTTCATATTGCCATTTAAAAATTAAAATTTTTTATTTGTGCTGTGTTTTGTGAAAAATAAGTAAAAAATATAATAAATTATATAATCAATATTATTAAAATAAAAAATTATTATATTTTGTTTTTAGTGGACGACGAAAAATTAATATTACTGGTACAGGCAAATGAATGCCTTTATAATATTTTGGTTTGTTTTGTTTTTATTTACATTTTCTGTTGACATATGACACGTTTGTATAACTGCACATACATACGTACGTTAACGTACGTACCGTTTTTACAACATCAACGTTTGGCTAACCAGGCCTTAAGTCTTGCTAAGAACATTTCGTAAGGCGGCTCGTGGTACAGTGGTTAGAGCGGTTGAAATAAAGAGTCAATTTGATAAGTTCAATAAATACACAAAAGGGTTTTTTTTTTAATAAATTTCAAGATAAAAAATTTAATTTGAATTTCTGTTACATCACATACAGTTGAAAATGGCATTGTTTACATAGATACATACATAAATAATGGGCCATTACAACCCTTTTTCAGAGTGACGGCTTAGCTTCTAACAGCACCCATATTGTGTGCGTCAATTTTTATCCATGAATACTGAGACCCACAGTTGAATATCGACTCCGAACGACAGATTTAAGGAGTCTTTTTATGGCAATAAGTTACTTAAGAGCTTTTGCCAGAAGTCTGCTAAGAGATGGTCGCTAAAATAAATATTTTTTTTTTTTTATATTTCTTTCCCACAAGATGACAGAGCTGTGGTTTTAACCAGCAGCTCTCGTCTTATAAGCTAACACACTACATACTGGACTAGTGTTTTAAATAAGCAGTGAGTTGTAATTTCTACAATAATTTTCGTCAAAAGATTGTTGATGTTTTTCAAAGATCCAAACAGGAAACTTGATTCTTTTTAACAGTAAAATAAAAAATTACAGAATTCAAAAACAGACGGCATTTTATATTGATTTTTAACTACACTGTGCAGTAGGAGCTTCTTTTCAATATACAACAAACAGTATTTTTATTTAATTTTTACACAAATTTAAGATTTAAACTGCATAGGCTATGCTTAGCCTGGGGCTATGCTTCATCAACTCAAATAATTTGCAAGAAAAAAATAAATAAAAAATCCAATTTTTTTCCTGTTTTTTTTATTTTTAATTTAAAATCTTTGATTAAAATAAAAACTAAATGGAAAAAAAATGAATTAAAAAGGAACAAGAGGAGAAGAAGAAAAATAATTTAAACTGAAAATGAAAAACAATTCCTAACGAATGAAGCTCTGGAAAAAACACAACGCAAATCTATTCCCATTAATGTGGTCTATGGGATTTTAATGATTTTCAATGAAACTACAGTGAAATAAGTACAAAGTGCAATATAGAGGATAAAGAAGATAAAAATGGATCTGGTGGTATTGGTGGTATTTTTTTTTTCTTTAAATAATATGATTACGTGCGAGCATATGAGTCAGTAGAAACAAAATAAAACCTTTCAATGAAACACAAAAAAAAAAAATATTTAGAAAAATATGCGCAAAATCAACAAAATTTTTATAACATTTAAATGCAAACAAAAACAACAACAATATTTATAAAATAATAAAAAAACATAATATCTGAGTGAGTATGGTAGTAGGTGGGTGGTGATGGTGGTTGCGATAAAACATAAAATTTTGGTGTTACACAAACATATGTACATACAAATGAAAGTTTCAGTTCAGTTCAGTTTAATTTTTTGTTTTTTTTAGTAACAAAATTATACTGTTTTTTTTTGTTTTTTTTTTCAATTTAATTTATTATTAACGAAGTTATTTAAGGCTTATACAGCCAGAGTTATTCTCACTTTTTTCTTATTTTATTTTATTTTATTATCTTTATAAATTAATGGCATGAATGTGTATGTGACAATATAAAATAAACAAACACACACTCAATAAAAATAAAATGGTGGAGTGAAAATTACAAAAAAAAAGGATTAAGATTTTAATGTTTAAAAGGAATTAAAAACTTAATGGATTCAAATGAAAGTGAAATATTGTACAAATACACCGACACTAACGAGTACAGAGCTCAGGCATAGTACAAATATTTCGGTTGTGGAAATGTATGAGTATTTTGCATGTAATTTTTAATGGTTAAAAATGACGACAACATTTAAAAACAAAAATAGATACAAACAGACAGACACGCACACTGTAGATACAAATATATTATTTTTAATACACACATACATACATACATTAACAAAATAGAGTACACACAGTCAGACACAAAGTATACAATTATTTAAAAAAATTACATATACATTTACATAAGAATAGAAATACATATACAATATAATTTATATATACAAACATTTACACATTTACATACATCCATATGTATATTGTATGTAAATACATATGTATGGCTGTGTTTACATTCCAGTAATTAGACGATATGTACATACAGACACAGTAACATAAAAGTAATTTATACAGTAGTGAGCAACAATATTGTGAAATTTTGAAAAGAAAAATGTTTCCTTTTTTTTTTTTGTTTCCATTACGACAAGAGGACTACTAACTAACGACAGCTATTATTTGTCCTGTAATAATGTCAAAGTACAGCAAAAGTCGAAATTGTCTGTAAAGTGAATTTAAATATTGCAAAAAATTCTGTATTCAAATAATATTACAAAAAAATTATAAGTTTTCTTTTGTTTTTATTGAAGCATTTGAAGAACTAACATGGAATTGACTAAACATTTCGTCTGTGTATTACTAACCAAAGAACGTAACATAAGAACTAAAAATGTTTTATATGAATTAGCCATTCATGAGAAAGGTATAATACAGTTAAAAGATGAACAACGTAGTTATTACCCTTTATCAAACATAATCCCTGATGCCGTTAAAAAATTGAATTTTGAAAAACATGTAGAAGAACAGGAGCCATCCAACTTTTGTGTTTAAGTTTGGTAGAAATTAGCCTGGTCATAGAAACAGTTTTAGTTAAATTTAAAATATAGCTAAACTTTATTAAGCATTAAATATTTCACAGTTAAAAATTTTAAATGAGATTCTAGGGTACGTCTGCTGTCACATTATGGTATTTTTCTTTCCGAAACTTTTTCTTATTCTCTTTTAAAATTTCATTGGTCGTCACAAATTGAAATAATTTTTAGAGAAATTGGAGGTTTTTACAAAAACAAAACAATTACGAATGAAGGAACAAAAGATAATTTCAGAGTACATGAAACACTGTACTCCATACCGTTCTTCTCTCTCCCCTCTCCTATAAACTCAGACTTTCAGAGAGAAAAATTTCATAATGTGACACCGGACTACCCTGAGACTAACCAGGGTACCTGAAACTAACCGCACAAGTTGCGGTAAAAAAAATTAACAATGCAAACTTGTCATCCCTACACAGATTGTGAGTTCATGCGATTGTAAAATATGTGTCAGAATAATTGTTCTACGATTGGCTAATGAAATCCATATATGGTGGGTGGCATCGTTGTCAAATAAAATAAAAGAAATTCAGTTCTTACTGTTGCCAGAAAATTGTACAGCAAACATCGTTAGAACATATTACAAAATTTAGATATAAAGAAGTAATATTTTTTAGTGCTAAAGTTTTATTTTCTAAATTTTCATTTGCTAAGACAAAACCTTAAATACGATTGTCCAAAGCCTAAGTTGGTTTTTTATAATTAGCCTCATCTGTAAATAAAAAATGTCAGACCTAACAAAGCTTAATTCAATTTAAAAAGATTCAAATCTAGTTGACCGTGTCACAAAAATATAAATATGTCCTTGCATGAGAATTAAAATTGGCATTGTGTCAACTTGGTACTTTCTACACAAACTAAATACTGATGATATATCTTGATAACGGTTACAGCTAAAGTTACTAAATTTGGTCTATATAATTCGACGGTGAAGACAAATCATTAGTAAGAAAGTGGGCAGAATTGGATAAGTTGGCGAGGTACATCCCATACAGGCTAAATACTGATTTTTTATATCTTGAGATATTATATCTTCTTATATAATTTTGCCTGGTAAAACAGGCACAGGGTCCGCTAGTTCTTAATATATTTTATGAAGAGGAATATTAACTATAAGATATAAACTAGACATAAAAAAATATTTAAAAAATACAATGAAATAATAAAACAACGTAAGTACTTGAATACTCGAATGTACTGTAAGTTTAGCTCTCGTCTAAGGCAGTTGTCATTGATTAGCAAAATTTTTGTTCTACTTTAGTTAAAAAAAAATTAAAATATTAAACATTTTTGGAACTTCTCAATTCGATACAGTGGTGCCAAATGGGTATAGAAGGTCAATTTACAGTCAGTCAAATACATACAAAAGATGCACATTTATTTATAAATTATTGTTAAACCGCTTTTTTTCCAAGACATCTTATTTATTTATTTTGAATTGTCGTGAAAAAAAAATTTTTTTATACATACAGAGAATTTTTTTTATTTTAATACTTGGATGGCTATAAATTTAAACATTAAATAACATTTTTTCTTTTCTTTTTTTTTCAAAGTATCATAACTATATTGTTGCTCACTGTATTCTGTATAATTTTTACATCTGTCTGTTTAAATATTTTTGTAATTTTTAAAATATTTTATAAAGTTTTTTTTATTTTTAACATACCTGTGGTGTTTGTGGCTGTGACACTGGTGATGGTGTGGCCGTTGTTGTTGCTGTCGATATTTGTGGTGGTGAAACGGCTACTGTTGCAGAAGGTGATGTGGGTGATGGTGTATTTGACGTTGATGTTGATGCAGCTGCCGGTTGTATGGCTGGATTTGTATCCAGCGTATGTTTTGATATGACCACTGTTGTAGTTTTTTGTATTTTATCCTGATCATGACTTTCAGATGGTGATTTGGGTGGCACTGAAGTGAATGCGTCAGCCGCCCGTACAATTTCCAAAACCTTAAAGACAAAAATGAAGAATTATAAGTGACTATAACCGAGAGTAAGACAAAAAATATTAAGTTTTGTTCTATTTTATAGTTGTATATGTTGTTGATGCCATAGGAAGGATATACGGTCGTTTTTGTTTCATTCTAAATAATAACGTATGATTTTAGGGTTTTATTTTTGTTCCCTGCTTGCTGCTGAAAGTTTAATTTTGTTTCCTTATGTTTTTTTTCTCAATTTCTTTCTACACGCCATTTGAATAAAAATATATTTTTTTCTTTACCACAAAAATTCTTAAATAAATAATACAGCCACTCAGGTATGGGAAATTTATAATAATTAAATACTCTTTTGGAAAACATTTGGATTTCTTTATTCTGAGACCCAATTTTAGAAGGTTTTTCATCTTCTTATCTGAGGTATAGTCTGGGCGAAGTAAAGGTTTGATACCAGCACTCTGTTAAACATCGGTTTTTAACTTTTCTTTTTCTAAAATATATTCTTTTACAGCTTTCGAAAAAATAAAAAACGTTAAAGCTTAATTACGGGAATTGTATTAGGACTGAGTATCCACTTCGTTTTTTTATTGATGGCTTTGCCATTAAACAAATGATCAGAGCAAGCTGCCACATACTGGGAGTAATAGATGACAAAATTAAGCAGTCATCTTAACCTACCAACTTAGCAAAGATCCTTACCACTTAATACTACAGAATTAGTATGGACAGGCGGGAAAATTTCTGTTTATCATTTCAAGAGTGAAGGTATAATACTGAGTGAGTGATCAACTAACAGCAACTAGTCGACTCATTGACATAAGGCGCTTAAAGTGAATATTTAAACACAATAAATTGAACAAAATTTGCATTCAGAGTTTCTCTCTCATTTATAGTTTCTCATATTTATTAAATTATATAATTGTTTTAATGAAAAAGTAATTAAAATATGTACTCTTGTGAATTAAATCTGATTTTATAAAACCATTTTATTGAAAAACCATACATTTGTTTTTAAAATAATAATATTTAAAAATATTTAATTTGCTGTCTACGTGCCGAAGGTTATTTACTGCTGCAGTTGCTGTTTAAGAGGTAAATAGTTTTCAAAAAAATGAAAAACTTCTCGAAAAAATCCTAAACTAAAAATAAACAAACCGTTAGACATTACAAGAAAAAAATGTTTGGCAAGAAAAGATAGCAAAAGACAAAAAACAAAAAGATGAAACAAAGATGATACCCAAGCAAACACTTTTAACAACTTCCCTACCTCTTGGCCGCAAACTATACAAACAAATACAACATTGTATTCGTACAGACAAAAATTATTTTGGATACAATACAGGTTGTACTGCAAAATACTGCAGCCAAAGAAGCCAGAAGTAAAACAATTGTTAAGAACTTTAATGCACAGACAGCCAGAAAGACAGCCTCCAGTGTAGTTGTTATGCAAGTACATAAATGCAGCAGTTGTACTCGTAGTCTGTAGTAGCAGTAGGAGTGTTTGCACTTGAAGCAGTAAAACACTCTCAAACATTTAAAACATGCCCACACCCTTTTAAGGTCCCATAACATTGAAAACTGAATAACTTCATACTCGTACTTTACTTACTTTTTCTGGGGTACTCTTTTCTTTAGTGGAAGCCAAAGATTGTTCTGTATTGTGGGCCAAAGCAACAATAGCCGATTCATGTTGCGGTTGTTGCTGTGGCTGATGCTCTAAAGGCTTTGTCGATGCTGCTGATATTGTTGGTGGTGTTGCAGTTGTTGTGGAGTTGGAATAATGGGCCATGGCAGCAGCCGCTGCTAATACTAATGAGGGATGTTCGTTACTGTGTTCAGTAGTTTTTGTTACAAAAACTTCAAAATCCTTTAAATAAACAATAACAGAAAGTCGTTAGTATGTAGAAAGCAGGCGTCATCAGACATCAGTTTTTATTATTAAGATAAGAAGAGGAAGAAAAAAAAAAGAAACGCATTAGAAAAAAAAGAGGAGAAAATGCATAAATAAATATTAGCACAGCTAGTCGTATGTATGTATGTATTAAAGAAATTGTTTTAATTTATTAAATGAATTCCTTTTAAAGTGTTATTAAATTAAAACAAAAGAGTACAGCTGATATACTTACATGTTTTAAACGCTCATCATCATCCCGATCCAAACTGGATGTACTTTGACTTTGGCTAATTTCGGAACCTGTTTCAGAGGCACGTGAACCTGTAATATATTAGAAAAATATATATTTTGATTAAAGCTGCTGGAAATGCTGTATTGCAGCAAAAGAAAAATTAAACTAAATTAACTAAATTTTGGCTTATGTAACGGCCGTATGTATAATGAAAAATTAGCAACTCGTTAGTATATGGGACAAAAAACTGGAAAGTTTATCACCCGCTATAGACTGATATTATTAAAACTTTCCATACCCTCTATTTGATAACTAGTCAGATAATCCAAACAGTTAAATACTTTGTACCATTGAATAAGAATTTCCACGTGTTGGAAAGACAAATTTAGCCACTGTGTACAACAACCTGCTAATTTTTTATTATACATAAGGCTGTAAGTGTATGTAGATACAATTTGATTTTAGTCAGCAATAAAATAACACATGCAGTCAAGGAAAAAAGTCAGCATACAGCTTTTGACTAGGGCATTTTAGAGAGATTGTAAAATTAAAACAAAAAAAGTTTTTTTCCCAATATTTAATGTACTAAGAAAAACTAAGAAAAATTATAAACAATCTGTTATTCAAAACCAACACTAACAAAATAATTTAATTTTATAGTTGTTTTTTTTTTTTTTTTTGTGCAAAATTTTCAGTTCTCTCGTTTTTTATTTTTTTAACTTACAAGTGGTGCTTTAAATATCGAACAGTTTCCACAACGTGTAAATTATGGAACACTTGTTTGGCTTTAAAAAATACCATTAACATTTTTTATTTGTTTAAAGCACCTAATATTAATGTTCTTATGCGCAAAATACAGCACCATTCAAATGTCCCCCATGGCTTTTTTGGGTGGTGCACATCAGAAAAATTAAACTATTCAATGACTAAAGTCCAGATATCAGGCAAAATTTGACTTATATTGGCTTTAAGTACTATTGTAGTTTTTTGGCTTAAACACATATACTTTCGTCTTAAGAAAACCCAAAAAAAAAGTTAATTGGTATCAAATCGCACAATGACATTGGCCGGTTCACATAACTTCTTCGTTAGATGACCCTGCACTCAAATCGATCTTACAGAATATTTTATGTGACATGAGCTGGGTGGCAAATAGCGCAGTGTCATTTAAAATATGTATATGTTTGCTGTCCAAATTATACAATTCAGACCAAAGGATTTGTAATCATCGATCTATAGTGTTCGCCGTTGACCGTGCCCCTCAAATCAAAATCAAACAGTGGATGCATTAGATAGACTTGGAACTGCTGGAGATTGATCACGTCCTAAATTAATTGATTTAGATTGTTTCGCTGAGGATGCTTTTCGTAATTGCAAGTGCTCTTATAGTGTAAATGTGTAATTCTTTTATTATGTTACACGCACTCTCATAAAATGGTTCCTTTTTTTACCAATTCAATGGAACAAAAATATGCAAGATTTTACACTCAACATTAATGTATATTTAGCGTTTCGTAAACTGAAATTAAATTCTGTGTTTAAAAACGCTATTTTGTGATAAACATCAGTAAGAGTGACAACACTGACTTTCAGCAATCAAATTGTGAAATCTCGCAGCGCAATTATAAAAATTAAAATAAAATAAAAGAAATGGATTTTATAAATAACAAGAATTATTTAATAAATTTATTAGTATTTATCAGAGTAGGAAAATAAACAAAACGTAAGTAGAACAAAAAATGAATGAGAAGAAAATGAAAAGAAGAAGAGAAAAAAGAGCGAATTATACGAAAGTAACAGAATAACAAAGCAAGCACAAGAGCGAAAAGCGAATTGTTTCGTTTGCGCTCTTTCTCATTTAGAAAGTATTTGTTTTGGTTTTGCTCATGTACAATACGATTAAAAAAAAATTTGAAAAGTTTATGACTTTGTGGTAACGTTTGCGAAATGTTTTGTTTGTTTGCCCACTATTTGTTATTTATTTATTATTTTCTAAAAAAAATATATATAATTTTAAGTGTAAAAATACACAAGCAACAATGTAAACAAAACAATGTTATAAAACAGTATGTATTTAACTTGCACGGTTGTAAAAAGGGTATTATGACACACTGTAATATAATTGAGGGTAAAATATGGCACATATTTACAATTTATTTGTGCAACATATTTAGAAAGGAAAATTAAATTTGGAACATAAACCCACAGAAATGGTAGCATACATGGAACATTTTGATCAGAATGGAAAACACTATACTCTTCCATGGAGATTTTTTATATCGACTTAAGTAAAATATTTCAGAAAACAGTGTGCTGATCTGCTGTGTAACACAAAAGGTGTAGTTAAAAGGCAGCACATTACTTTTCATTATAAATTAATTATTTTCTAATTGCCTACGAGTACGATTACGATTAAAATAATGTTGAATCCTAATAAAATCTTTGTTTAAAAAAAGAGAAAAATAAATAAATACTTATAAATTATTAAAACTGCTTTTAATGAATATGGCGAACCAGAGAGATTATCATATATAATAAATTTATGTGCCCCATTTCGTTAAAATATAATTTATTTAACTGAAGACAAAGGAAGTATTTCAACAAATATTCTGCTTTCATCTCGAGATAAGTTGCATCCTTCAAATTTTCTATTGTTTAAAAAAATAATACACTTTTCTTTGAAACGAGATAGAAACGCAATAACAAAATTAAATATAGAAAAAAAGCAACATTATAAGTAGGAGAATAATAAAATCAGCATTTTGCATTAAATTTAACTCAATTTGATGCATGCAAAACTGAGTGTATAGGGTAATACTTTAAGAGTTAAAGAAAATTTGTTCACTACTCGTATATCTATTCATATAAATCACGACTTACAGTGAAGCTTCACCCTTTAGGTTTTCACAGAAAACCGTTTAGGCAACAATTTAATTTTTCTTTTTATTTTGCTTTAATTTTAGAAAATAAAATAATAATTTACCACAATCATAGAAATAATGATCTTTATTTCTATCTACTACATTTTATAATATTTTTTTTATTAAAGATTTTATTGCGTCTTTTTGATGGTTCTTATCATACTGATAGATAGTCTCATAGTTGGACTTGTGAATTTATATTTTGTCATTGTTGTAGTTATTGTTGTAATACTTACCATGTCTACTGTATCCAGTACTCATGCCACCAGCTGTACCAATGGAATGAATTAAATTGGATTTATCGTATCCCTTACAAACGACCAAATGTATTTCATTGCCAGCATTTCGTAAAATATTAACTGCATCCTGATGTGTGGCACCCAATAAGGAGTTGCCATTTACTTCTAACAAACGCATGCCAACCTAGAAGTTATTTATTGGAAAAAGAAGACGAAAGAAGGAAGAAAACAAAAATATTACAATAAAATATAAAGAAAAACTTTTCAAAGAAAGTATTCATTAGTGGAAAAGATGTTTTCCTATAAACGTTGAAAAAATAAATTATTTTTGCTAATAATGGAAATCTACTTTATTAATAATTTCTAATTTAAAACAGATATTAAACGATTGAAAAGCTGTACAATAATTATTACTCATCGAATATACTGGTCAATAGGGCCTTAACTCAACTAATCGTGGGGACCCTTGGTTGAACAGATGACAACAAATAAAGAAATTGGAATATGAACTGTGCTGCCGTCTTACCGATTGTAGTATAAAAACTGGGTCCGTGAAAATTTAGTGGAGTAAACATTAGCATTTTCATGTGGACTCCCACAAAGCACAGTTTTTAAAAATTGTTAAATTTTTAAAATTACAAAATGAGGATGTTCATAGGTTGTAGTGATTATAAACTGGTTAAGTTTCGCTAAAACACGCACGATTTAGAAAAAATTAACGTATTTGTAATAAATAATGCCTGATTCAAACACGTTTCTTATCTGTTGAAAAGCAATTTTAGGTCGTTTTAATAAATTTTTTTCGTTAATGATCTTGAAATTCGAAATAATAATTTTTGTTTTTCCTTAAAATTTCGAATATTTTTGTAAAGATTTCTCAATTAAAAAAAACGGAGATTCATAAAGGATATATACCAGCCGAACTAAACATGTTTTCGGCTTCAGTTTCGAAGTCTCAACAAAGATCTTTGTGTTGTACGTACCCATGACAATCATAGAGTCGAACAAATAAAGAAAAATGGCAAGGTATACAGGAATTAAAAATTTGATGAAACACTATATTCGCACAGACTATCCCATAATATTATGATTTGGATGTCCTCCTGGCATGTTATTTTCGATGTTATCACCAAGGAAGTTTATGCAAGACGATAATAGAAAAAGAGGATTGAATTGTGCACACGCTTTAAAAAGCCAATATCGAAATCTGAATTACAGCGCTTAGATAGATATTATCCCCATGGTAGTGCATTGAATCAGACGTAAGATATTATTGAACGGCTTTTGTGCCAATTTTTTCTTTCTATAGGTTTTTTTTTAACAGCCTATTTCACAATGTCGAAACAAACAGTCACTGAGCGAAAGAAAGACACGCGAAAGAAAGGCATTTTGGGTTTATCTGTGTCTTTGGCCTGCTCTTCTTAGCCACAATTTTTCTTTTTTACGTATCGTAAAAATAAAGTGGTGCCAGTTAAAAATGTTTAATGAATTATTTTAAAAAGAGAAAATAGACTATTTTGCTTGTGAACAAATGCAACTCTGTTTAAAGTGCTTACTTGTCTTCCAGATGTCATCCAACGTTTAACTCACATTAATCGACCTTCTAAGCTAATTGCATTGTGATTGTGTCTGTTTCATGTTGTAATTTTAACGTGTACGGGCAGCTTAATGATATAAAAAATTAAAACATAAAACCAAAACAAAAGAGTTTATGTGTATGCGTCTGCTTTTGTATTGAAAAAAAAGTGTGTACGCATGTGAATTTTTTTATACTGGAATCGGTATAATTTTGTAGTCTAAGATCTGCTTGTACGTATCTATTAAACAGTGTGTGATTGTATGTGTATACAACTATTTCGTGTTTTGCATCAAACTAAAGCAAAAAGGAAAGTGACTCATTTTGACATTTGCCTTCGCGTGTATTCGACATTGTGAAATTGTTTTTTGTATGAAAATTATTACGCTTTTCTGTTTTCTTTTTCTTATTCGTTTTGTTCGCACACAATTCTGATGTAGAGAAACTAAAATCAAATTTTTTTCGCCCAGCAAGCGGAAGAGAGCTTTCACTCGACATTTTAAAATAGGCTGTAAATTTATGTTTTCGTGTGTTAATTTAATTTTGTAAAACCCATTTTTTGAAACAATCTTTCTATTGGAGAAATCTCTGCCAGTGTTTTTATTGTCAGATTCATAAATTTCGTATATATGCTAAAAACAAGAAGCTGATAAGGCCTGACAATGATATCATAACGACAAATAGGGATGTTTACACGATTAACAGAATGTCAGATGGTTGTCAAACAACAATTTTTTTTTTTTTTTTTTTTTTGCAAAACTTGTCAGTTCAAATTTAACTGGCAAGATCGGACAACTGTCTGAACAAGGCTTCATATGTCTTTTAAATAAATATTTTTGATTTGTTTTTAATATTAAGCTACTTCTTTGTTTAGCATCATCGGGAATTAATTCGTAATTATAATAACAAAAGAAAAGTTCATCAAAAATAATACAAATTTCTTATATATTGAAACCCTTTTAAGATTTATTTTCCTACAAATGATAGATATGACTTCTCCTCCTAACTATTATCAAATCATATATTCAAGTGTTGTTGCTAAAATGTTGTGCATGTATCTCATCAATGTTTTATCGCTTTGCCTCTATTTTTACTTGCATTAGAGTTTTGTTCAAAGATTTTTTCTACTTTTGTTTTTTTTTCACTGATTTCTATTTCCTTTGCCCTGGAATCTGCAGAGAATAGTACTTGGGATGTCTGTCTTTATAGTTTTATTTGTTGTATATTTTTGTATACTCATATCACTTTTATTTTCTCATTTTTTTTTATATTTCCTTCTCCGGTTTTACGTTTTCTTTATCCATTTTCTGTATTGTAACATTTCAAATCATTATAGTTCATTGTCTGCAGACTTCCCCCCGGGAAAAGTGATGATGAACATGTGCAAATTGTATGAGAAGAATTGCTAGAAATTGATATTCAAATCAAGTTCGAAAAGACCAAATAAACAACAATAAAATAAAAATACAAATATAGTTTTCCTTAGGGGGTGGTGGCAAATATGGTAAAAATTCATCTTCAAATATAAAGTCTGTTAAAAATTTTATAGATTTTTAATACCCAGGTGGTTTATTTCATTGTTCATACTTTGTTTTATTGATTTTGAACTCATCGATAGTTGTCATGGAACTGTATTGTTTTTTGCAAAAGTACATATATAGTACATATTTGCTTGTGAAAAGTAAAGAGAAGTGTCGGTAATTTAGTATGAAAAAATTTGTTTTTAGTTTCCACCAGAATAGTAGAACAACAAAAGAATTTTTAAAATTCTGATTTAAATTTATTTTCCCTTTCTCTAGATATGTTTTGTTTTGCTCTACTTTTTTTTATTATAAACTAGTACATAGTTTTTAAATCACTACTGCCTCGCGTACATACTGTGTCAGCAACAGCTTAATTTTGAATTAAAAAAAAAAAATTTGTGCCTCTATTTGCCACCTGACTAACCTACAGACCAAGCCGAGTTAAAACGTTTTAAATATATATTTTATTCACAGTTAAGCATTTAAAAGGCTCAAGATATAGTGCAAAACCAAAACAGCATTTTCTTTATTCCTCCCAAATGGCCAGTAGTGTAGTATTATAAGGATTGTAAAGAGGGATAGAAAAATAAAATATATGTTGTACGAGTATGCTAAATACTCAGTGAAATATAGTGTTGTAAACTCACAACAATAGTAATAATTTTGCTTTTAGTTTATGGTGTTTTGTAGTCTTACCTTAAGCCTTCCGTCACGTCTAGCCGCACCAACAGAATTTATTTTCGAAACAAATACACCCTCATCTGTTGGATCCACTGGATTGCCACGCTGGCCATTAAGACCACCCTTAATGTGCATACCAAGGCGTTCACCATCAGTTTTGCTGATTATAATTTCCTGTGATTTATAATAATAAAATAAAAAGAAAAAGAAAAAAAATAATAAAAATTATACATTCAGTGTTAACTTTATAACTTTTTAAGAAAATATTTAATATATAGGCTGGTTTAATTGATAAGCAACTGAAAGAAATGGTAGTGAGTAAAAAGTGTTAGACAAAATTGTTTCTTAAAAATTATTTAACAAATGTTTGGTTAACCCATTATTACACGTATTAGAATCACGTATGAAACCTATCTTAAGTTAATACGAGTACACATATTTAATTCATATTTTCAAAAAAAATTGAAGTACGTTTCTGCTCAATTTTTCACATTTTATAATTAAATTATAAGTTAGCAATAAAAAACAAATACTTATATGGCAAATACTTTTTTTGGTGACTACCTCTTAGCAGTCTTCTGGCAAAAGGTCTGAGAGTAACTGATTGCCATGAACAAGCTTCTCAAGTCTGTCATTCGGAGTCGACTTTAAACTGTAGTTCCCGGTACTAATGGATAAACAATTAACGCACACAACACAAGTACCGTGAAAACCTAGGCCGTAACTCTGAAACAGGATTGTAATAGACAATTATGTATCTATGTATGTACGTATATGGCACAATTCAAATTTTCTATCGAACGTTTTCGTTTGTTCGCAGTCTCAATGAAATACAGCTGTTTTGCGTCCTAGTAACTGCTTTCAGTACGGTGAGTCTAACGAAAATAAATTCAAACGTGAACGTAAATTTATCCAGTTTGGTGATTTAAGAATCATTCCTAGGAAGTTCATATCTTTTAGAAAGTTTTTTATTTATTATATATTTTTTGTTTTTTATTGTCGCACTGTGTAGTATAAGTAAACTTATCTTTACCAGCGTTAACGAGAAGTTACTGAATCGCACAGGCTTTAAATATTAGCAGTAACCAAATCGTTAAAGTTACAAATTCTTACTACTGATTGTTTCATTAAAACGGTCGAATTGTAAAGAGTGGAGATCACAATTCCATTCTGTCACGTCAAGCTCTTAACATCTTGAAGATAACCTTAATTAAGGTTTTAAGGTGACTTGTGGAGGCTCACCGGTACTTGATTTTCGTTTCACATATCAAGTTTCTGCTATTAGTTTACAAACTTTTTATTCATCTAACCGAATTGAAAAAAAATTTATTACACTCTTAGTGAATGACACTGGATGTTAGAAAGCCTGTCTTCAAATATTAATTCATTAATTATTCCGTAATGAATATTTATTTTATTATTATTATTATTGAATTAACTTAATGGTGTTTTTTTTTTTTTTTTTGGTTACTTATCAATTAAACCACCTTTATTCGTATTTATCTCAGCAATAAAAAAAACATTTATAATAAAAAATTTACATTAACGTGCACAATTATACACCGAATAAAGCTGGAAATATTATTATTAATTAATAATAAAACACTCATTTCAGATATTAAGAAAAGAAATTAATCGGTCTTATTATGGTTGTCGTAAGCTTTGTCGTCTTAGGACATTTTTGCAGACAAAATTGTTCTTTAAGCTATTACAAAGCTATTTCTTGAACGATAAGAACCGTAATAAAACCGAATTTTTATTAAAAAAAAATTATACAGATTTATATTATAGAATTTAGGAAGTGGTATTAGTATATTCATACATATATGTATGTATACAAAAAAATATAATTTTTAATACTAATGATTTGTGTTTGGTTTAGAGAACATACTAAACCACACTAATAAAACATAAACACCTTATATGATTGCAGCTCAAATTATTTGACAAGACAATTAAGATTACTTTTTCATAATTTAGTATTGTACCCGATTATTGAAAACAGAAAAATAATAATAAATAATGCGCATGGAATCAAGAAATGCCGTTCAGATTTTTTTTTATCTTAAAATACTGTAATCCAAGGTAAAGCTATGGCTTTAGACAAATATTTGACGAAAAAAGCGTAACCAGTATTCAATTGCTTAAAGTTTTATAATTTAAACATCGAAAGTATATTTGTTATTAAAATATATTTTTAAAAAAGGAAAACAAATAGTGCACAAAACAAACTTTTTCCATGAATTATGTATGTACCAAAAAAAAGTGATTACGCTGTTTTCGTCAAATATTTGCCTAATGTAACCGCAGCTTTTAATGAGATTACAAAACTTTAAAATAAAAAAAAAATAAAAACTTATTTGATTAAATACGCTTTCTTTTATTTACTTCTACAGATTCGGTAACATTAGGCAAATATTTTATCAAAGTGTAATCACTGGTGTAACAAAATATTTTATGCTTAAATTTCGTTTTATATAACCATATCCACTTATGTTTGAAGATTCTTAATACAAATAATTTTTAAATATTTAATTAATCAAACTGAAATCAATAAAAAATAAATAAATACATGCTTTAATAATATAGTCATTACGTCGTTTTTATAAAATATTTGCCCTATGTGAACGTAGCTTTATTGAAAAAACATCGGGTCAAGTTTCACTGCCTGTTATTACAAGCCGCCATTGGAAAACCCAAAGCCACGAGTAAGTTCATGAGACAGAACACTTTTAAAGTATCCTCAAAATATTTATTTTTGTTTTACATTGAAATTAAAAAAAATAAAAAATATTTAATTCATTCAATCTACAAAACGAAAAAAAAATTATGCAAAAAAAAAAAAAAGAAAAATCACAACACCAAATTAAACCTAGAGATTACATTAGACAGTGGTGTCATGATAGCGGTAATACATTAAAAGTTCTTTACTCAATTTGTGATGCCAAATGTACCCTACATTTATCCCTTTTGTATGGATTTTCTTCACAGAACACGAATTGCGTACACCACACGTGTTAATATTAACGTAAAACGGCCGTCACAAAAAACGTAACGTAATTGACAGAACTGTTTTGATTTTCGTAACACGCAATTCTTGTAAAAAACAAAATCAAATAAATTACAAGAAATATTACTGCCATTTACACTGATAAAGTGAATATATACGAGTGTGTTTTTCACCGATAAATAAATTTTAGTTTAATTTTAATTTAAAAATATTCATCAACTTCTAAAAAATAATTTTCTATTTCTTTGTTATTTTGTTTGTTTATAATAAGCAGCTGTTCTTATTGCCGCCATATTAAAATTGCTCTTTTTTGTGCGGAAAATAATAATTTTCTATGAATAAAAGTAAACAAGTCAAGTTTTATTGTGGAATGGCAATACTGTGCATTGACACTATTGGCGTTTTCGTTTCTACAAAAATGTGTAACATTTTATTATTATATTATATAAAAATAGGATGTTATACATTATTTTTTGATCTCGTTTTATTTCAATCGAAATTTTTAATTGTTGCACTCAGGGATAGTTTTTTTAAAAAGGAATATTTTGTCAAGATGAGGGAGAAAAATTTATGAAAGGCAACATTTTTTGGTAGAAACGAAAACGCCATATGTAAACATGACGCCCACATAATGTTAAGCGGACAAAAAATCTTCTAATGTGTTATAAAAACCCAAATTGAAACGATTCTTTTCAGTCTGACGCCTTCTATAAACAGGCTGTTAAAAAGAGTGACTTATAATCATAATCATGAATTAATCTATACTTAAAATCTTTTAAAGATTTCTTTTGTGAAAAGTATCAAGATGGTTAAATAGTTTTCAAATATAACTATCCTGAAATGTTAAAACATCAATTGTAATGCATATTTATAAATTTTATAAACCCATATACATATGTATTGTTTACTGTCATGGCAGCATTCAATGTCTAATGTAAACATAAGGCAATTACTACAAAGCACAGGGGTGTGGTTTTAGTCTAGGATAAGGGTTTTATAATTTATTTTTTATTGGGGAATTACACATAAAACACTGTGTGTATTTAGTTTTGTCTAAAGCTTACCTCAACAGCAATATAATCTACTTGTATATGCTTTTTGTTTTTGTAGTGTAAAAAATAAAATAAAACAAAAACAAATATATAAAAATTGTTGTTTTTACAAATAAAAAATAATAATTGTTTAGGATTTCATTAAATAACAGGGTCCAGGTGGGACTTTTAATGGAATTTAAAACAACAGCAAAACAAACACAAAAAATTAAAAAAAAAAATACGCATCATTGTCGTTTAGCATCATTATTTAAAATGAATTATTTAAAGTGAATTAATATTTAGTATGAAATATGAATAAACATGTGAAATTCATTTAATAAAATAAAAAAAAAATCTTAAAGCTTTGTTAACTTTTATTGGAATCTTAAAGCATAAAAAACAATAAAATAAGGAAATAACAAAAGTAAAGTACTCGTACTTGAAATACGTTTTAAAAGTACGCGTGAAAGAAAAAAAAAACAAACGTACCTGGAAACCAGCTGGCAAGGGATCATGTTGAATTGTCAATTTTATTTCATTGCCCGGCTTTAGTAATTCTAATACTGCATCCTGATGAGTGGCACGTGAGACATCGGCATCATTAACTTTTAAAATACGGTCACCCATACGCAATTTACCACATTTTGATGCAATACCACCCGGCACAATCTAAAACAGACAAAAAATGAAATGTTTAATTCAAAACGAGAAAAAAAACACCATCATTTAATTAAAAACATATAGCAAAACCCACAAACACCCATTTTTTTACAAATAAATGCCCACATCCTTGTTGTTTGAATGTTTTTCTGTAAAACTTTTTTTTTCGTTTTGCTTTGCAATTCCAACTACAAGTTCTCGACTATAACAATTTTTAACATTTGGTTGTAAATTTTGTTTTCAACACTTCAACTTTTCTTCTTTCTAAGGATGAATTCGTCGTTGATGGTGCTCCACTTTCAGGGTCATTTATATTGTGCTTACGGTTCACTGAATCAGTAACTGCTTTATTAAGAGACATAAATTTATACTTTAAAAACTCATTAGTCTCTCATGTCATATAAGAAAATGTGTATATACTTATGTATGTACTTATTTTATTAAACTTTATTTACTATAAAAAAAAAATAAATAAACAAAATGGAATACAAAGCAGGGCAGGCAGATCCAACTCACAGTACGAAAAATTAAAAAGAGAGGCATTTTAGAGTAAAAAAAATCAAAATTTTAGACAAATTCTAAAAGTAAAAATTTTTGTTTGAATTTTCAAAATAATCACATTGAAAACTTTTCAGAATCTTTTTTAATTCTCAAAGATACGAGTATATCCTAATGTTTTTAAGTCATTTACCGATTTTTTAAATGTATGGACCAAACGGAAACTGTAAAATTTTTGGCTGGATTTTTGAGTATGTTTAGTAGGGTCGCGAAAAAACTGAGTTCCTAGTTGTTCGCTTTGGAACCCAAAAAACCTTGCAATACTTAAAAGCTCACAAAAAAACAATTATAAAAAATATAAATAATCTGGAGGCAAATTACGGTATTCGATATCAACCGAAATTTATTTTGTTTACAAAATATTATCCAAATTTTAGTATAATTTATACACAATCGTATAATAATCTCTTAAAAATCAGAACACTTATTAGATCCAGTCCGTAGTCATTTGTTCAAAACGAAAGAAATATGAATAAATATTTCTTTGGGTGACTAGCTCTTAGCAGTCTTCTGGCAAAAGCTCTGAGAGTAATCGATTGGCATAAACAAGACTCTCAAGCCTGTCGTTCAAAATCGACTTTAAACTGTAGGTCCGGGTTCTCATGGATACAAATTTACACAAAAACATGGGCGCTACGAGAAACTAAGCCGTAACCCTGAACGAGGCTTGTAATGGCCAATTATATGTATGTATGTAATTCCAATGGAAGAGTTACTGCTGTTCACTCTTTCGTTTCTGTCGAATGATCATCAAATAAAAGAAAAAAAAATGCAGTTGACTAAGTGAATATCGCTCGTCAGTTCCGGAATTTGCACAAATAACACAAAGACCACTACATCCTTCCACTATTTCAAAAGCTATATATGTATAATTTGAAATATTGTGAAAGTTTTGCTACAGACAGTTTTTTTTTTCGATGTATACTATTAAACTGCTGGCATATTTATTGAGCCTCCGATTATGATTCACAACAGTAGATATAAATTTGATATTGTATTCTTAAAATTGATGACTTATGGTTTACAACATTTATTTCTACAGTATTCCACGGATAATGGCCTCGACAAAAATGTCAACATTTTTGGCAATTATGCGTGGAAGACATTTTAACGAATTCGGTTAGGTTAATTGCCTCTTTAAGGTATTTAAACGAATAAGCTTAATTGTCTGTCTACACTGCCGTCAATACATGTGAAAAGCAAGTAATTTTTAACTTATACATAAACTTGGTAGACTTTAATTGCAAGGTTGTATCAAAAAAGTAGTTTGAAAGTAAATTTAATCCGACATTTTATGCCTATATAAACATAGTTGAGTTAAACTGCAGTTTTTAGAAAATAATTGTTTTGGGTAATTAAACGAAAGAATTTTAAGTGAAATTCCTCTTTGGGGAAAATATTTTCTCTAATTCCTCTGCTTAACTAAAGTTCTTCAAATAATTAAAAAGATGATTGAAAATATTTGTTGAAGATATTAAAAGAATTGTCATTTTGATCAAACGAATTATTGATTTAATTAAAAATTAATTGACAACAATATATATGAAATGTATTGCTTATTCGGATAAGCATGCCTCTATGGCCATTTTGTGTGTGCTTAAGAGATTCTTCAGGGGACTTTTTCTACATAAATAATACATCTCATATATAAATAACGTATGTGCCTATATGGCGAACTATATTTTTCGTTTATTGAATTAATTGATAACAATTTAATTTTTTTATTATATTTTCAAACTTGTAGTAGATATTTCTTTTCTGTGTATTAAGAAAATTTTTTCATTAAAAGATTGGCAAATCTGCAGTAACAAGAGACAAATTAACGCCCTTGTTATCGTTCACAATACCTAAATTGTATTGGTTTTAACATATACAGTATTCCCCGGATAATTGTCTCGCAAGGTCTGGTGTCCCGCAAGGTAGTCAGTTGGGCTTGATATTGTTCTTTGTGTGCATTCATGAATTACCATCCTGTACAAAGCACTGAAACATCTGAATGTACGCCGATGACTTTGTGAATTTTCTCTACCTCAACGATTCGTTTTTGTAATGTACTTCAAAATCACTTACATACATAATTTTTATCAGCGGTGGTGTAATGCTAATTTAAAGGAATTTCATTTTTAAAATGAAAATACATGCTATATATGTATAACATTGAAAGAGTCCATACATTTCTTGATCTTGGCATTGTTTGAGCCAAAACTAACTTTTAACCCATAAATTTTACCAAATTGTAAGTAAGACAGAAGAAATATTAGGATTTATTAAACGCTTAAGAAATGTGTTTAAAGATACATATGTTTACTTTATTGGCAGAACTTTGGACCAATCTTAGTGTATACGAAACTCATATAAATAAAATTTCCAGAACCAATCACGAAGTAAATGGAAGTATTAGAATGTATGTATTTATTTTTTATCGACCCTGTTCTGTATTTAGAGTGGAATCAATCCGTGTGGATTTATAAAACTATTTTGAAATTTGTTTTTATGAAAATTTATGAACAAATTTTAGTTTCATAATTTGTAGTCATTTTTTTAACGGAGAGTCTTGTAAATAATATAACAAATAAAAGAAAACCTTTCAAATTATTGATTGAAATGGCTGTTTTAACACTTTAGGGAAATATTATTTAATAAAACTGAAATAAAATAGAATGGAATAATTTCGAATATCTTTGTATTTGCAGTACAAAATACTACTGTATATGAAAATAACAAAAATGCGACAGCTCTGTACAAGTGAAATTGGTTAAAAATTAAGTAACAGTAACTATACCATCATACAATTACTACCAATTTAAAGTTAGAATATTTGCAATACTTTTAATAAGTTTGCAAACAATAAAAATAAAAAAAATAAGTAGATTTTTAATGAAATTTGTTTTAGAATTTATGACAACTAGACGACACAATATTTTTATTTATTTACCTGCTTCTTAAAGAATCAATAAAAAACATACCAGCCAGCACCAACTTTTGCTCCAGAAAAAAATATTAAAAAAAAATTATAAATAAAGATAAAAAAATGAGATATTGCAATGGGGTGATATGATTTCAAGTAAAAGTTTTTAATTTTCTTTTGTTCACTCGTAAAACTCAGTAAAATGAAAAACTGTTTTGCCAAAAGGTGAATGAAATGACTTGTTAAATTACAAACAAAAAGTTCATTAAGGAAAAAAATAAAAGAAAAAAAGTGCAGAATAAAGAAATTTGTTAAAATACAAAAAAGAAAAAAAAACTTTATGACAGCGAAAATATGCGATTAAAATACCTACAGGCAGCGAGCTTTAAGCGCACTCATACACACACAACCATACATATGTATATACATATGCATGTACCTATACATGCACACTTTAATTGACAATAAATTCGAAATGAAATTTTAGTTGAAGCAAAAGGAGAACGGAATGTGACATTTTCTAAAGTATTTCATTACAAGAGTTTAAATACCTTTTTAAACACGCAGACTAGAAGCTATAAATAGAAGTAAAATATCGTTAAAGAAGAAGCATAAAGATTAATTGTGAACACCTTTAAAGTAAATCCACTTAATTTGGGGATTTAAAGTATGTTTAATCGTTAGTTTTTTAAACAATTTTTAAATGTAATAAAATAAACACAACTTTAAAAAAAATGGAAACGTGTTCATAGTTTTGTAAGAGACATACATACATACATACATACATAATTGGCTATTATAACCCTGTCACCAAATACACTAACTCAAATGTGCGTAGGTAGAACAAAAAATGAATCAGAAGAAAAAGAAAAGAAGAAGAGAAAAAAGAGCAAATTATACGAATGTAACGGAATAACAAAGAAAGCACAAGAGCGAAAAGCGAATTGTTTCGTTTGCGCTCTTTCTCATTTAGAAAGTATTTGTTTTGGATTTGCTCATGTACAATACGATTAAAAAAATTTTAAAAGTTTATGACTTTGTGGTAACGTTTGCGAAATGTTTTGTTTGTTTGCCCACTCTGGTATTTATTAATAAGTTCTTTTAAACGAGATAAAAGAGATTGCCCAACAAAATTTTCTTACAAACTTTTTCACAGGGTTTAAGCATTTGAAATGGCTTACTGAACAGTAAAGTTAATGCAAAACAAACAAATTTATAAAATTTAAATTTCATAATTTTGTAACGAATATACATACTTTGCACTCCTCAAAAAAAAAAAAAAAAAAAAAAAAAAAAAAAAAAAAAAAAAAAAAAAAAAAAAAAAGTTTGGCACACTTTTTAAGAAATTATAGTTATTTTTGAAATGCTTGCAAATTGAATAGAATAAAAAAAAAATTTATGTGGTTTTAGTTTTTCAAAAGAGTACATTGCACAACTTTCTTCCCCATAATAAATTTAATGCTTTTAATACAATTCAAATATAATCATAGATTTAAAGCTTAATTTGGGGAAAAAAAGTTTTATTTGATTTTAGTTTTCCATCGATTTTTCTGCTTCTTTTAATATAAGAGAAAAAAAACTTTGATTTCCCATAAATTTATGCTGATAAATCTAAAATTTTTGTATTTAAACAACAACTGATTGTTAGAAAAGTATTTGAATTTAAAATGGATGAGAATAAGAATTTAGGGTAAATATTATAGAAAAAATTTCAAGGAGGAAAGAATGTTTTGCTATAAAATAAATTATAGAGAACACTTATATTATGAAAAGACGAAAAGATTTTAATGTTTCTTTTTTATTTCTATAAAGTTTTTGGATGAAATTTATAAACTTTTGCTATTACCCTTCTAAAAAAATATATAAAACAAAAGGACAGTATTTACTTTGTCTGAAAAAGATCAGGCCAATTCCGCCTATTTCAGTAACGAAAGATTTGTGTTAACTATAAAACTATTTAGACTTCGTATGTATAGTGACTCTTATCAGTAGCATTTTTAAATTAAATATTTACTTTATATATGCATGATAAATACGTATGCCCTTATACATACATAGTTGGCCATTACAATCCTGTGTCAGGGTTACGGCCTAGCTTCTCGCAGCACTCATGTTGTGTGTTAATTTTTATCCAGTACCGGGTACTACAGTTTAAAGTCGACTTCAAACGACAAACTTGAGAAGCTTGTTCATGGCACTTAGTTAGTTTTAGAGCTTTTTCAGAGGAGGCAGTAGCCGAAATAAATATATTTTTCATATTCATTTAACAGAGCTGGGGTTTGAACCCGAAGCTCTGTTCTAGTAAGCCAACATACTAACCACTAGACTACGGCAACTATTGTGTGACACCTCCCATACTTATGTATACATATATAGATTTCAAATAAACACCCAGCAGAAAATTTTTACAATTTGGAAGCAATAAATAAAATTGAAAACAATATTGAAGGCATAATATGATTTTTCACACCTTAAAGCTTTCAAATTGCTACAGGATATAGTATTATTTTTGATTTTTTGTAGTATTTTCTTACTGGTTACAATAGATTTTGCATTTCTATTGAATTTTTTTCATATAAAAATAATGCGTTATGGATGCGCACGGGTAAATGATTGTTCATAATTTCTCCTTACAAAATAACTTACTGGTAAGCAATATTTTTTGCTGGGCAACTACACATTCAGTGTAGCAGGACCAAATCTTAATACGATTTAGCAATTCCCTTGTCCTATATC
The DNA here is from genome assembly GCA_963576795.1 of Metopia argyrocephala. Classification (NCBI taxonomy): domain Eukaryota; kingdom Metazoa; phylum Arthropoda; class Insecta; order Diptera; family Sarcophagidae; genus Metopia; species Metopia argyrocephala. Next base: position 82,344,221 of record OY756211.1, read on the forward strand.
CCTTTCAGACCTATCACAAAAATAGTTCTCGTTTTCGCAAAAGTAAAGATTTAAAATTTTTCTTTTTACAGACGTTTAAAATTTAATTATTAAAATTTTGTTACAATCATGAATTTTTGAAAAAGGACCTGACACGCTTGTGTATTTTGGCCATTTACATGTAAAATAATTATTATTTTTCGAAAAGGACCAACGAAGACCAATCCACTTCGCACAATTGTTTATACTTGATCCGAAAGGGATATGCAATACTTTTTCCAGTGACAACTACAAGACTTTAAGTTTAAGAACATACATACATTAAATACTCACATGTGATATAAAAATACCCGGTTCTCGAGCCCCAAACGGTACACATGAATGATCGGTACCACCAATTATGCTGAAGCCCAACGAGCCTTGATTTTTAGGCAAAATAACCTCCTGTAAATAAGACAAATATAACATTAAAACTCATTTATACTTAATTATCAATATTCGTTTTATGGTTTTTTTTTTGTTTAAGAAGAAAATGAAAAAAGAAAAAAAAAGTATGAAAAGACCACAAAAATATGAAAAGAAAAACCGCATACATGACAGAAAGCAGAAGTGATACTTTATGATGGATGATGAGTGATTATTAATTAATAAATATGGGAAAGTTATTTACAAAAAATTAAAACAAGCATTTTTAATGTGAACATGCAAAAAGGCACGTTTTAACTAACGAAATTAAATTGGAAATAAACAATTAAAAAAGCATCCACAAAAGCGGATATGCAAAAATTATAAAACTTAATTGAAGAGAAACTCAAAAAAAAAAAAAATACATATATGAAATATTTACAATAAAAATTATATTTTGTTTTAATATACTATACATACAAACATACATTTAAATAAAAATGCATATAAAATTTATTATTTAAAAATAGATTTATACAGGCTTACAAATACATAAAAAATACGTTAAAGGAAATGGGAAATATTTGTACACACACATGACATAACATTTAAACAAAAAAAAACAGGCATATTAAGTAGAAGGGAAGAAGATTCAAAGAGAGAGAGAGAGAGGAAAAAAAGTAAACAATTTTAAATGAAAACAAAATTTAAAAAATAAATTTTAGAATATTTAATAAATCGTGAAAAATAAATACAACAGCAACAAATTATATAAAAAAAAAACATAAAATAGTAATAAAATACATACTAAATAAAATATTTGAAATGTGTTTGGAGTGACACATAGACTACAAATTCATACATAATAAAAATAATAAAATACAACATATGTATGTACAGATGGATGTATGTAATAAAACCTAAATACATAATAATTTAATTTCTTTATCGTTTTTGCTTAAGCAAATATTTTTATTTTACAAAATTGGTTTTTCATTTTACAATTATTTCCTGTTTAATCTTTTCTTTTTTTTAATTTGTATTATCCTGTCATCTTAAAAAGAAATAGTTTTTGACAAAAATGATTAATTTTACCACAAACTGTCATTACATTATGTGATATTGTCAAGTAAGACAAGCTCAAAACTATGTTTTTTTTATTTTTTTTTTATTTTAGCAATTGATAACAACTAATTAGAAAACGTTTGTCTATATAAGCTATCAGAATTTTTATTACAAAGTCAGCTTGCGAAAAAGTGAACACACGCAAGGACGAACATCTCAGAAACGTGAATGTTTTTTATACACACAATTGGAAAACGTGAACAAAATGTGAAAACTCTCAAATTTTGTTTAATCAATAATCTTGGCGGTCAAGTGACATCGACACCAGTGAGATAACACGACCATTGAATTTGTCGCTCTAAAGAGCCATTGTTTCGACAGCGTGCACCTTCTAAGCGTGTAATAGCAAGTCTTTATGCATAACGTTCATCAACGATGAGCGTCAGAGGTGCAATTGCTGGGTACGACGACGAGTTGAGGTTGACGGCTCGGCTATTCAGCCACACTATGGCAAACAGCAGCAATATTTGCTGCAGTAAGAGCTATACGAGCGTGCACTGGTATTTTCCCATCTCCTACATACCTCGGTTTGCTAAAATTTTTGCACGATTTTTCTGATTGTACGCACATTTGGACGATTAAATTGACCGAAGAAATCAGGAAGTGTACGATATGTATTTTAATATAAACGCCCATTTTCATATTAACCCTGAATAACTTTACCGCGTTGCTCTATTGTGTATCTTACTATAGTTCAAATTGAGTTAATATGAAATTGAGAAATAGAAATGAAATGCAGAAAAAAACTTGACGTTTAGGTATACTTCCCAATCAAAAGAAAAGAAGCAAAATCTCATTAAGTAAAATCCTAGAAACATTATGAGTATTAACCTATCTGGTTTTTAAAAATTTTGATAACAATTTTTTTTTATTTATTGTTATCTTAACTTTCATTATAGAAATAATTCTGTTATTTTTTGTGTTTTTTATGTTTTTTCAGCACCAAATAATTTAAATATGTATAGATGTCTTTAAAAAACAACTCAAATATATAAAAAATTATATTTTAATTTGGCTGTTAAAACATGATAAAAGTGATTAATGTGCTGCAGTGTGAGTAAAATAGGAAATGAAAACGTTAAATTACGCTACAGTTAGTATTGACTGCATCAGCTCTACTACATAAGAAAATACTCAGCTCCTTATGTGCAAATGTAATGGAATATTTTTTTTTTTTTTTGATTATACAAGTGCATAAACCTAAAATCTCTTTTAATACCAATTGTTGGTAGACAGTTATGAAAGCTGTACTCGTATGTAAATCATCACAAAAGTCAAAAACACTATCACATATTGTGAAAACCGTCAAGCATATGTATTTACAGCTAAATGGTTACACTGTCATGACAAATGTTTTACATTTATTCTAAAGTTTTCTTTTCATAAGATTCTTGTGCTGAACGGCAAACGGGTAGATGTCAAATTTAGCATGAAAGCTCTATAACGTAAGTACGTCTTTTGCATTACAATTGTCGTCAGAGTACGAGTATCATTATGAATTGCATAAGCAAATAAAAGAGAAAAAAAAAGTTAAATCTGATTGTCTTATTCCAGTGAATATGAAAATGACAATAATGATGAACAAGTGATGTTTTTCCAGAGTACTAATGTCTGTGAAAGACGTTAAGACGTTGTGGTGTAAGTACTTTATGCATAATATTTATTAGTCGTACCTTTTAAATATATTTTCATGTTCAAGTATAAGCAAAACTTCAACAAAATTATTTTTTTTTGTTTGAAGTGTATGAGTATAATAGGAAGACAAAACAGTTATCAAATGATAAATAGCAGAAATAATTTGATGCAGGAGTCTGCTACCTGCCAATTTCTTATTAAACATTTTTCCAAGAATTTATTATTTGTTCATAACATATCAGCTTCTAGAAAATGTATTTGACATACGTTAGACAAGCTCTGGATTACCCAACCTACATATGTATATAAGTAGAAGGAAAGTATCCCATCAGAATTTTTGTTAAACGAAAATAATACCATATTCACATGGATATTAAATATGTAAGTAGAGTATAAGAAAAATAATCTCCTCCCTAAGAGTAGATACGAGTATCTTAGTATGAGTTATTGAAATCTTTCTTTACTGAGAAAGTAGAATTTGCTAAAGAACTTTAGTCTGTAGTTCTATTCAAATAGCGAAACACTTTTAAAATCAGATTTCTATACTGGAAAAACTGATTCATACGCTTGAAAATATTGAATATTTTTTAGCTCAAAAAGAAAAAATCAATTTTTATATATTATTCATTCAATACATTAGGGGTATTCATTTTATTTACAAACTGCCTGTTAAGGAAGAAGTATATAGCATGCGTTACGTCATTAATAGACGTACGAAATACACATACGGCGCAACGTAACTCGTAAAAATTTATGAAAGTTTAATAATCAACCGTATGTGCTAAGATTCACCTGGATATTGGACTCAAGGGTAAGTCGAATATTATATTCTCGGATAGTCAGGCAGCCTTAACCCTTTCAGACAGCGATGCATCGATTGTGCGGGTGGGTTTAGGTCTCACTATATTCGTTTATATTTGATCAATCATCAAAAAGACCGACATGCATCGATTGCGCTGATTGTTCTTTATATTTGTTTCTCACACTATTCTGCTATTCGATTTACCATTATTTAAATTATTTCGAAAATCTTGCGTCAGATTTCAGTTTTGTCAAAATGAGTGGAAGGAACAATTTGTGTTAACAACTACAGAAGTACTAATGCCTAATAAATAGTGAATTGGGGCATATTTTAACTAAAAAAATTATAAATTTTAATGTTTGAAGTCATTTGATGCAATAAATATGCGTTTCAGTTAAAAAGGTTAACGAGTGCATCAATTGTGTGTGTGTCCTGAAAATCCTTGAAGGATATAAAAATGGTAAAATCTAAACATTGATTATATTTTCGTACGATATGGAGACCATATATTCCAAAAATCAGTAAAAAATTCCCATTAATTTAGTGGCAGGTCTGAAAGGATTAAAGGCGCTTGACTCTCATCGTATGACATCCAGACTTATCGAATATTGTAATGACTGTGCAGAGATTATCGCTATGCATAGACTATCGTGCAGCAATTCTGGGTACCTGGACACTTTGGTATAAGCGGAAACAAAGAAGCGAATGCATTGGCTGGGAGGGGATCTGTGACACCTTATATTGGTCCAGAGGCCTACTGTGCAGCACCATTTTCAACTATTATCAATTCGATTGATAAATGGGAAACGGGCAAATGTTTGGAACATTGGAGTGACCAGTCGGGTCTCAGACATGCCAAGGCTGTGATTCGTCCGCGATTTGGGAGTAAGTCTGATGTTCTAAAGTATATAAGGTCAGACCTAATAATTTCCTTACGGTTCACTGTATTGTGAGAGCGCAATTAATGAGAATAGCGATCACAGATGTTTGTAGGCTATGCTCGCAATCATCAGAGACGGCAGACAACATATTGCGTGAATATGCGGCTCTTGATAGATTTAGATGGATGTGTTTAGGGAGACATATGGTCTCATTGGCGGACTTATCCACCACAAAAGTTTGGCTGGTGTTCATGAGGAATGCAATTGGTCAGCTAATCAAACAGTAGACTCAAAGGGACATAATAGATTTTATAGATCGCAGTGTGTTGCATTAATGCTGGGTCTGAACCAGGTAATAATAATGAACTATCAACGGGCTTATATTCACTTAACTCAAGGCTGGTACTTATTGGACTTGAACGGTGAAATACAAATTAAAATTCAATTTTCTGAAATTTATGCCTGCTGTTCATATATAATATAAAATACAGTCATACCTCTATAACTTGAACTTCAATAACTTTCATTTACACTAAATCGAATTAATTACATTGATTTAGAATATAAATTAAATACAAAAAACTTGTATTCCTTAGCTCACGGCTCTTTATAATTCAAACGAAATACGTATATATGACTTCTATAACGTGAAGTATTTCATTTTATTAGGCCGTATTCCAATTGGCGACGTCGTCGTCGTGTAACGACATTTTTGTAATAGATTAAAGGAAAGAGAAACATTTTTTCTTTATTCTGCTACAAAAACGTCGTCAGACGACAACGACGTCGCAAATGGAATAAGGCCGATTATTTCGTTTAACAATTTTACTTGTTTAGCTGGACTCAAAACGAAAAATATTAGTGAACGTAGTATTTTTTGTAATAAGCGAGATTATGAATTACGTTATCGCGTAACAGTTAACAAAATTCAGTACGAGTGTATAGAAAACTTTTTGTAAGTTTAATAAAAAAATAAAATTTTTAAGTTTTTAGAACAAATTATAACAAACTAATTTCGATTTGAAAATGAAATGATGGCAGAGTTCAAGAAGAAGCACGAAAAAAGCATAGTCCAAAACTTGACACCTATTTATGCTCCAAAAAAACCTACAACCAATTGACCAGAATTAGCAATACTTAGTAATGCAGCAGGTGACTACCTCTTAGCAGTTTTCTGGCAAAAGCTCTGAGGGTAACTGATTGCCATGAACAAGCTTCTCAAGTCTGTCGTTCGAAGTCAACTTTAAACTGTAAAGTCCCGGTACTCATAGATAAAAATTGACACACGCAACATGAAAGAAATAATACCTCCAAAAAAACCTGTTAATGTGATATGATAAAGTGTTTATTCTATGTATATGCTCACAACTGCATTCTTAGTAATTGTTTAAGAAAATTGACTCATTTAAGTATATATCATTTATGTATGTATATGTCTCAGGCGTGACATGCTTACATAAAAATGTTTGTCTCAAAGCAATTATTGAAGTGTGTGTAATTCGTTCTTTTTTCTTTTTCGTCTGCCAAGTAAAATCGTTAATTATTTACTTACATTCTTAAATAAGTAACGTTGATTAAAACTTTGTTCTAAAAGAAAGTTATACAACGAAAGAGGATTATTAAATTAACTTTAAGATTTTACTTAAAATGTAACGAAAGTTATAGTAGTCTGATAAAATTTTCTATTTTTTTAGTTTATTTTCCATATTTTTTCGTACAATAATTAATGATTTCTGTATCAGTAAACTTCATTCTATATGAAATCTACACAAATTAATTTTCTTTTTTCTCGGAGATATTTATTTCATTAACAATTTCTGTTTTGTCCCTTCAAAGTATTCCCCCTTAGTATAGTCCACTTACATTAACGATTTTTCCAGTTCTCGAAGCAGCTCTGATATACACCTTTGGATATGGTCTTAAGATCTCTCAAGAATTTGGTTTTAAAGTTTTCAAACGTTGCAAAACGCCGCCATGTCATGGGTCTTTTAAATTAATTTTGGGAACAGGAAAAAGGACCCAAATCTGGTAAATACGGTAGAATAGGCATTACAGTATTCTTTTCGGCCAACAAATTCGAGTAAACAGTGACGAGCGGGTAGGTGTGTTATCGTGAGGCAAAAGCCATTATTTTCCACATTTTTTTTTTTTTTTTTTTGGAATGAACTTTGCTTGGCAAAATTTGTGAAAATATTGTATGACATAACCCGATATTCTCTGCAATTTCTCTACTAGTGATTGAATCATACGTCATAACAATTTTCTTCACTTTCTCAATATTGTCAGGTCACCAAATATATATTGCAATTTCTTTAAAAGTATTATTTGTAGTTTAATCGTGTTAGATTTATAAAATTTTTAAGCTTAAATTAATGACGGATGTATTGAAATATTATAAGACTGTGTCTTATTATTAAAAATGCACCCGTCAGTTTTGACTGGTGTACACATCAGCTCTGATGGATATTATTCATCATATTTTAATCATCAACTGTAAAAAACGTATCCACCATGAATGATTACTCAACCATGACTAATATTTCCATCATCTTTGATTAGAAGAAAAAAAGAGTTCAGATATACATATGTTTAATAGTCGATAAACGTAATAATTAAGAGTAGGATGCAAAACCACATTTGGACAAATATTTGCATACCTTTGTTGGTTAGGAAAATTATGGGAGATACTGAGCGATATTATAGCCAGCAATAATAGTCATATGACTAGTGGTGTTCTTCTACAGTAGCTGAATGGCAATATTTTTATTAATTTTTATTTATAGTATATGCTGTTATATATAAATAAATATATTTGGTTCTCTTAAATTAAAAGAAATAAAAAAACCAAAAAGATTTAAATATCAGTGCTTTAAAACATTATTTTCTCAATTTCTTCTTCTGTTAGCGTTACAGAATTTATGTTGTTAAACAACAGCAATCATGTAAAACCATTAAAATTATAATAATATAATGGCAATTGGGGGATTTATTAAACTGCAAACTCATTTAACGGCCTATAATTAAACTGTTTACTATTCTCAAGTTATCGTTAATTGTCGGTCACCAATGATAATCCCCCCGGGGATACATAAAAAGGTTGCTGGTGATTGTCTCCATCAGTGGCCTGTATTCTCCGGGGAATATGGAGTTCAACCTAGCTCTGAGTGTTCTGGAGCTTGCTACAGGTAGAGTATGGTTGGTGGTGCACAATCAGTCCAGGGGGCTGTTGTGCTGGTGGCAACAGTTTGTTTCTGGTGGTGTTGGCCTTGTCGATGTAAGTGTGCGTGGCTGGCATTTTTCTGGCGTTTTCAAGGACTGACCTTAATCTGGTACTACGGGCATCAGGAAAGCCAATGCTTCCTGTGCTCCCTTTTCATTCAGGGAGTGAGATAAGTCGGCCTGATGGATGGTGAGGTCCTCCTTCGGGAGGTACACGTAGTGGCAGTGGTAAATGCTGGATAGTAGTTTAACCTCCTCAACAAGTAGTTTAACCTCCTACTATCCAGGAAATGGTAGTGACGAAATTGTTAACTCAATGTTCATCGGCTCTCCTCTGAGCGGAGTTACTTGGTAATATCCGAAATTGGAGGGTACCGACTTTGGGTGGCGCTGGTTGGACGCTTATATTCTGACTACCGCTCCGGCAACGGGCGGCGTGTGATATGTCTACGGACGGTGCGCACGATAAATCACCACATTGTTGTCACCAATGATAAATCTAACAGAGTGGGGATAACAAATATTATCGCGTATGGACAAGAGTAATGGCTTGATTATGGATGGTATCGAAACTGAAGTTGCAGTGCCAGTTAGAAAACAAATATTTCTAGTTGTTGAAAAAAATATTATTAAGAGTTACATTTTAAAATACTGGGAACTTCACTAAAGTACGATTACCATAGATTATGACGCCATAAACAGCATGGAAGCCTTAAGAAAAATTACGAATTTTAGACATTTAGAAAACATGTTCCAATAAAATATTACATGACAAAAATAAATTCGTAATAAAATCTTCAGTTCAACACAAGAAGTGGCTCATTTTAGATGAAACATGTAATTTTATAATATTAGCGTGTTATTACCTCAAATTGTCCCAGTGTTCGATTATTCGAACAGTAAATTTAATAATTTTTTAATATAAAATTAGAATTAAAAACAAAATAAACAGAAATATTTGTCACCATATACTCGTAGGCGAACATAAGAATTTATAGATTTGATACCATCTTTGGAAAAGTCTCTTGACGAGTCTCATGATTAGAGAAGAAATGGCCATAGAGGCATGCAATATATTACACTAATAACAATTTCAGGGTTCATTCATTCATTCATATATGAGGTACTAGAGTACTTCGATTTGTAGATCTATTGTACATCCCTAACAGGAGTCTCGTCGTCCTAACGAACTTTAAAATGTCGGCCGGTGCCAAGCCCGAGAATTCCCTATCTGATAATTGATAGTCACCAAGGTACCTATTCCTACTGTGCATCAATGCGGCACCATTTCCCAGTGTGTGCTCTGATGACTTGATCGACTCGTCACAGAATCAGCACATATCGCTCGAAGTGATTCCTAGCTTATTTAAGTGTCCATTGAGTTGCAGTGCCCGGTCAGAAGGTTCGTTTGAATTCTCAGATTATTCCTAGTGAACCCAATACACGACTCAAATCTTCTCTTATTTTAATTACTAAGCAAAAGTTTGGAAAGTCTAATCCCAGTCTGACCGAAGAAGAGCAAGTGTCTCTCTCTGTCTTCTTTTGCACTTAAGATGTGCGTCACTATAAACTGTAACACATCAAAAGTCAAATAAAAACTGACTGGAGTAAGCTAGAGTTAAAAATAAAACAGTTTTATTTTGCATTTTTATTACAGATTTATATTCTGTATTATTTTATTTAAAAATTCATTTAATTTTATAAAATTTTTTATTTTATTCATTATGCCATCCATAAGCAATGTTATAGTGTTTTCGGTGATTTTTTTGGTACCAGCTGTCCATTTATATCGAAAACTAGTAATGGTTTCGGGAACAGATGTACTCTTCTTTAGTTCTCTTTTGACCAGAGCCCAATATCTTTCAATAGGCCGCAGCTCTGGGCAGTATGGTGGGTTAGCCTCTTTTGGAACAAAAATAACATTATTTTTATTATACCAGTCTATTGCGCTTTTACTGTAGTGACATGTTGCCAAACCTGGCCAGAAGAATGTTAATATGTTGTGCTGTCTTAGAAATGGGAGGAACCTCTTTTGAAGACACTCTTTGATATAAATATCTGAGTTTATTGATCCCAATGTAACAAACGATGCACTTCTGTTGCCGCAGCTACAAATAGCCTGCCAAACTAGGAACTTTTTGGGAAATTTTAATAGTTTTTTAGTTCGGAACTCTTCAGAAACATTGCCTCTACTATCCGTTACATAAAACTCTTGGCCAGGAAGCTGCGCAAAGTCTGCAAAAACGTAAGTTTCTTCATCCATTACACAACATTCAAACTTTTGAAAAAAATTTTTTTGAGGAGTTTTGCTCTTTTTTTTGCTTCAATATTCTTCTTAGCATTTCTATCCGGAACTTTTTGGACTTTAAGTGTTTTAAGGCCAGCTTTAGCTTTAACTCGGCGCACAAAACTTTCCGAACATTGCACGCGCCGGGCCACTTCGCGACCAGAAATGTTTGGAAGAGCCAGCAAAAGCTTCTCAACCTTTTTGGCTTTCGCGTCGTTCGTTACCAGTTTTGCTTTACCTGTTCCAGGCTTTCTTTCAATTTTTAGGTCTTTGTTGAACTTTTTGACCACTCTGGAAACACATTGCCTGGTCACGTGGACTTCCCTAGCAACTTTTGTATAACTCCAATATGGTTTTTTTGAATTATTTGAATAATTTTTGTATGCACTTGTCTTTGATTATCCATTATGAACTAACTAACAAGTCAAATTTGACAAACTGATACATTTTAAAATCTGACACATTTTTCAAAGATATTGTGATTAAGAAAAATAATTTTGATTAAAGGTGAAAAAAGTTATTAAGAAAAATGGGTGTTACACTTTATAGTGACGCACATCTTAGTATGCTTTTCCAAACTCTCCTTCCTATTTCACAAAAGGGTTATGGACCCATCAATGACATAGCTGCTTCCTTCCTGGCAAATTTGTCTGCAATTTTATTCCCCTGAATTCCCGCATGGCCAGGGACCCAGCATAGGCTGTCCAGCTGGTTCAGTTTCACCAGACAGTCCCATACTAGCTTCCAGTCGATTTCATAAGAGCCAAGTGCTCGAATGGAAGCCTGATTGTCAGATAGAATGGCTATTTCCTGTCCTTTGTACCCTTTATCCAGGGTGAATAGAGCGCATCTTTCGATGGTATAACTTCCGCCTGGAAAATGCTAGCGAGTTAAAGGGTTAGTTATGAATGTAAACATACCCAATTAACTTCGGGCCTTAAAATAGAGAGAAAGAGTGAGATAGAAAAAACACTAATTTATAACTAATTTCACATATAGGATGATGTGTTTGTGTTGAAGGTGTTTGTGTTGAAGTTTGGAAATAATTTGGAAGGAATGACTCGAAGCAAAGCCTAATGTGATTCAAAATAGTTTTTTTTATGTGTGGACGAAAAAAATTCAATTTTTATTGAAAAGCTTTGCAAATTACTTAATTTGCTAATTTTTATGACTTCAGCAAAAGACTAATTTATTCAAATTTGGGAACTCGTTTCAATTCATGTAATGATTTGGATATCATGAAAATGTCATTTAACCTTTAAAAACTTGCATTTTATTTTGATAGGTTAACATTTAAATTTTGTTGAATATCGAATATCAATGTTGAATATCGATAGGAGAAGCTCTATCTATTACAACTCGTAAAGCGCAATAACTGTAGAAGTAGAATTTAAATAAAAAAAATTTTCTGTACGCTGTTTTCGGCAAACATTTCCCTAATCTAACCGAGGCTGAAGTTTAGCAGTTGAAGCAAACCGTGCGTTTTGTTCTTGTGACATAGTAACACGTCACAGATATTCCAAATTTGCTGATAATGGTACGATAGTTGGCAACAACGAGTAAGTTGTGCGCACTTATTTATTATTTTACACATTAATCTGGCCGTTTAATAAAACATCAGTGTAAATAAATATAATAACTAAATTTATATGCAGATATAATATTCATTCTATTTTCGATTTATCTCCCCAAAGATGTATTAAACAACAAAGAGGAGATCAAATAAAAACGAAATAAATTTTATGTGCCTAAAATAATTAATAGAAAAATAATATAAAACCGATTGTACGACTGAATAATATCTGTGTTTCTAAACAAATACAAGTATGTATGCCAACACCTTCAATAATAAGATAAATATTAATAAATAATAAATATTAAAGAAAAAGAAAACAAAAACAAAAAAATACATATTTTTATGATAAAATTCTTTTTAAAAACTCATAAATCGACTCAAATAGATGTAAAAATGTGTTTCATATTTTCACAATTTTATTACGAAAATAAATTTTTAGAAATACACATACAGACGGAGAGAATAGTGCTACTCCATTATAATTTCTCTTTAAAATTTTATAAAATTATTTAAAGAAAATTTTCAATATAATTTTGTTTTACTTTAAATTCACATGAACGAACGGTTGGAAGGATATTGTCTACTAATCAATTGAATTTTAAATAAAATGTGCAGAGAATAATTTATAAGAGATTAAAAAAATATTTACAACAAATGTTTTATCAAATTAAATTATATTAAAAAATAAATATTAAATAAAATAAATATTCAAATAAAAAAAAACATCTATTACTAATTTTTTTTTTGTTTTTTCTTTTTAATAAAGTGCAAAATGTGTAATAAATTGTTGGTAAAAATATTTTGTGTAAACAATATTACAAAAATAAAAAAAGAGAAAGAAAAATTCACTTAAGCATAAAGAAAAATAAACATAATTTAAAAGTATGACACCTGGTTGTTAATAAAACAAAGAAAAACCTCTCTATGAATACACTGAACGAAAGTAAAGGAAAACTGCCTAAGAATGGAGATAAATGTGCAACTCTATTCTAAAATTAGATATGGAACATACTCTGTTTTTAGTCACCTTCAACGCATTTCTCTAAAATTTTCTTATAATTACAATGATATGTTAAAAACACTGTTGAGTTTCAGATCCGGCTTTCTATAATTTAGAACATCGGATTTGTTTTCAATTTCTGAACTCATAACTCCCTAAGGGTGCCTAAGACTCACTAGAATGTTTCAATATTGCAAGTATTTGTCCACTTTCCATTCTTTAATCAGAGTATAGTAAAAAGCGATGCACCACAGCGAGATCCGTTCCTAGCCAATACGTTGCCGCATATCCCAAAGTATCCAGGTACTTAAAATTGCTAAACTCTATTTCCTAGTGATAAACTTTGCACGTATTGTTGTCAGTTTAGGTATCAAATAAAGAGAGCTAATGCAACCTTACTATCTGAAAAAATTTTTGTTGTCTTGAAATGCTTACGATATAAGCCTGCAAAACTCTAAATGACCCGCTCTGCTGGATCTATGAACACAAACCGCATATCTATCATTCGTTTGGGAACCATTCCAAAAGCGCGATGTTCTTATTATAGTCACACTGTTTTTAACAGTAATCAACAAAATAGTTGAAATTGCTATTCATTAACATTTATTTATGATAATTGCAACAGCAACCATTAGCTGTTGTCATAATCTAACGACAAATATATTTGTGTTGGTTACTCCATAGGAAAATCGGAAAATTTTTAGTTTGAAATGTCATAGAGAGACGATAACGTTACTGTGTTTCTGCCCTTAATTAGGTTGTTTGTGAACCATGTTATGTGTGTCAATATTTATTCATAAATTTAAAGTCGACTCCGAACGCGTGAATAGCGTTAGTCTGGACAGCAACTATGCACGAGCTTCAACTAAGTCTTCTATCCATAATGACAAAATTATTAAAATCGTTGATGGAATTAAAGAACGCTGTAACTGACAAAACTTTAAATGTTCACCAGAGCCAAAAAAGCTGTATAAAAGTAGAACAAAGACACTGGTATTTTTCAAAACGAAGACGGCGTAAGTGAATTTATCGTAGAAATTTGGGACCGGGACAAATCGACGCGTATTTTTTTGTTTTTGATAAAAATTATGCAAAAAACGTATTATCGATTTTTTGTCAGTTACAGCGTTCTTTAATTCTTGCGACGAAATTTTTAAACCCCAAGCCCATAACGTCCAATTGGGGCCAAAAATATTCGTTTATCATTGAACGGTAGCGGTTCCCATTCACAGTAGCGTGCCGGTGTTGATCATCACGGCCCATAAACCGCACCAAACCGTAATTTTTTCGGGATGTAATGATGACTCATGGAGTACGTGTGGATTGCTGCCTCACCAATAACGGATATTTTGTTTATTGGCGAAGCCATTCAGCCAGAAATGTGCCTCATCGCTGAAAATTATTTTTCGGTAAAAATCTGAATCATTTTTGAGTTTTTGCTCAGCTCAATTCAAAAACATACGACGCTTCTGGTGGTCAAGCGGCCTCAGTTCTTGTGTCAATTTGATCTTGTAAGGATGTAGGCCAAGATCTTTTCTCAAAATTCACCACAACGATGTCACAGAGATGCGCAACGCTTGAGAACAACGTGTGAGAGACACATTTGGGCTTTCTTCAACTGAAGACTCAGCGGCACTTCTTTGTCTGACTGGCACGGGAACATTTTGTACTGCTCAATTGTTGATCTGCTAGGACGATTATGACGACCATAAACTGGACGTAGCGCTCATAACGTTGAGGCCACTGAGTCCGAATTTCGGTCGTAAATTTTAATAATTTCGACTCGTTGTTGGCTCGTATGTCTTTCCATTATAAAATGGCAAACCTTACTGAAGAGAAATGTCAAAAGAGCGGCAAGAAACATGGCCTGTCGCTCTACTTTTGTAGCGTCCCTTTTGAAAAACCCTGTACGACCAAGTTACCAGAGAAGACGTGTCGCATAGTTGAATGGTATTATACAGTATTGTACAGACACAAAGAACTCTAATGAGATCACCGTAGCTGGGATATCATTTTCTCCTTTGATTATAAAATAAAAACCATTGCAAAAAATCTAAATTGATTATCTAAATTATATAATATTTTTATTATTATATTGTAGTATTATTATAAATTTTGTTGTTTAAATAGTCATCTGTAAATGTTACAAAACTAAAAGTAAAATAATTAATATATATTTCGTTCAGTGCATAAATGAAAAAAAAAAAATAAGTAAATAAATAATAAATTTTCAAAATAAAAAAAATTCAAATCAAATAAATTTTTGTTTGTTCTTACGGTTTATTGTTATTGTTATTTTTGCTTTTTTTGTTCTACAAAAATAAAAGAAGTGCAAATAAATGAAAAATTTTGTAAAAACCAAAAAAAAAAAAAAAAAATAAAAAATTATAATCCAAATATGTTTAATTTAGCAACCAACCAACATCATATCAAAGGAATTTCAAAAATGATCAATGAAGTGAAATAAAAATGAATGAAAAACTAGTAAGTGGATTAATTGAAAGTGATTAAGTGACTAATGGCAGTGTTGTTTGGTAGTAATAGTGTTAAATTTTATTTATTAAATTCTTTTTGCTTTAATAAGTGTTTTCGCTTTTGCAGAGCAGAAAGAGAAAAAGAGAGAGAAAAAAGTGGTAGTGTGGTAGTGGTACTAGTGGTAGTAGAATTGTATTATTTTTTAGATGATCATGATGATGGGATAATCACCTCACTTATTAGGGGTTCCGCTAGATGATTATCGGTGACTCGTGTCATAACAGTCTCCGTAAATGTCGATTTTGTTATTGTCTCTGTAATACGACCCAATTCGGTAGGAGCTGCTGGAAACATGGGCATATCAGGTACAGCCTTATTTACAGTTACAGTCACACCTGCAATACCAACTTCGTTAGGTTTCGCCACATGCACTTGATGTTGGGAGCCACCACTTAGGAAATGAGCTGGTATCATAGCCTGAAAATCTTCACTCGTCAATGGCCTTAAGGGAGGATTCTGTTGTTTTCAAATTGCCAGAATTTTTTGAGGGGTTTTTTTTTTCATTTGCAATCGAAGAATAGTTTTTATTTGGGAGTTTAAATACATTCATTATGGGTGTTATTTTAGGTTATTTTTAGTTATAGTTTCAGTTTATTTTTAACCGTTATTCATTTAAGTTTTAGTTTTAATTTATTCAATAAAAATTAATAAATTTTTCACACACATTTACACAAATAAAAAAGAGAGAAAGAAAAAAAGAGAGAAAATCATTGGTTTAGGAATTTTTTTTTTAATAAAATTAATTTTATAGGGTTTTTTTTAATTTAATTTCATGTTTAGAACTTAAAAATACACAAAAAAAAAGTTGCAATAAATAAGCCAATTAAAAAAGTATGCATTCTCTTTAAAAATAACAGCAAACTTAAACAACTACATACATATTATGAGTTCATTAAAACGAAATATTCACATAAAAACTTTAAAAAAAAAAATTTAAATAAAAATTAATTTAAATACGTTATAACAATTTAGTAACATCCAAATTAAGTAGAATTAAAACAAAAAAGAATTTTTACAATGATGGGCAACCTTCTTTCTGTGTTATTTAATTCTGCCTTAAATTGCAACTAAAGTTGGAAAATATTTTTAAAAGTGCAATTTTTATCAGCGTTTATTGTAAATGAATTCTTAAAACTATATTCCTCGTAACTCTTAAATATTTTTAAAACAAAACTTTCATTATTCCAATGTCTTAGCTAATCAGTCATGTCATGGAACTCAAATCCGATCGGAAGTAGTTTAAATTCCGAAAATTTAATTTTTTTGTAAATTAAATTCGGACATGAATATTTTTTTATATTAAATATTCCGAATATGTACTGAAGGTAGGCTACAATATTTTCGGTACATATTTGTATATAAATTATTTTAATGGACTGTTGTTTACATATGTCGAAAGAAAGAGTTCGTTCCGAATTTAATTGAAAAAGAATACAGGGTGGGAAAATTTGAGGATCGAAAGTAAATTGGTTAACAAATGATGAAATTTCAAGAATCGAGCTGTCATCCTTTGACATTTACTTTTTAAAAAGTTGGTAAATTTTAATCGTGAAACGCTCACTACGCATTTTTCAGCAAAATCATTGTTAGTGATGAAAAGACTATGATAATGTTGATATTAGTGACCTTTGGTTTCAGTAGAACGGCGCCACAAGCCACACAGCCGGCCAAACAACTCAGTTAATGCATGAGAAATTTGCCGGTCGCGATTTGGCCATTTCAATTGGTCGCCACGTTCTTGTGATTTAACGCCGGTGGACTAGTTTCTCTTGGGCTATTTGAAAGACCAGGTATACGAGAACAAACCACAAACAACTGACGATCAAAAAGTTGAAAGTGGACGCTGCATTGACGAGATAAGCAAAGCTTTGTGGCAAGTTTTGGTTCAAAGTTTTGTGAGAAAAGCGGACGCCTGCATATTCCATTATTAATTCCTTTATTTCTACATTCCATGAGTTCAATAAATTTGAATTTTTAAAGGAAAATAAAGTGTTTTTAAGCCAATTTACTCCTAAACCTCAAATTTACCCCCCTTTAAATAATCGTAGCATGGTAATTGTGCAATTAAGAATTTAACTCAATTAAGCGCTCAGTTGAGCTTAAACAAGAATTTTATTAGTAAATTGCACAATTATTAAGTAATTGCACAATTATTAATTAATTGCACAACTAATTGAGTCAAGTTACAAATGCAACTCTGTTTTTTTTTTATTTTTTTTTTTTTTTTTATTTTTAAGGCCAGCACTCAGGAGACGGCCCCTACTCATGAAATACATTGTGCTGGTCTAGGAAAATATGTTGTGGGAAGGGGGAAAGAGGGAGTAGTGTTTGTGGACATTTGATTTAAACCAACTGATATCGTAATTGGCAGGAAAAACTTTCGCCGGAAGATTGTTCCACAAACGAGCGGTGCGGCTAAAGAACGAATTCTCTCTATAATGCATTGTGCGATTCGCTGAACAATCAACCACAAATGGGTGCGCTCTTTGAAGTATGTTCAGTGTGAATTGGCAATAGTAAAATAATAAATTGTTCTAACAAAATAACATGGGAATGGTTGAAAAAGAATGTGACTCTTAGAACATTAATTATATTAGTGGTTTCAATGCACTCTTAAATTCCAATAAATTTGTAATATTTTAAAGTCATAGCCTAGATTTAGAAAAAAAATACCACTGCCAACCCCAGTCTCCAGTATTGAAAGGTTGAACATTGAACGACACCGGTTCTTTGAAAATGGGAGATGGCTGATCGGGATGGCTACATCGAATCCCTGTCCAACATCGGCTCATCTGAGATATCATTTAGTAGTAAATTTAATACCCTAAATTTATGAGTTGGTACTACTTTCTGCTTTTTTTTCTAATTTAACATATGATACGAGTACAATAACCGACATACATAAAGACAAAAAGAAAAGAAAGCGAGATACATAAACCTAACTTGATTCGAAGGTGAGTGACTAGCTTTCTTTTGTATGAGTTTTCTTTCGACATACATAAACACTTCACCCAAAAATTTATAAAAAGTGCGTGAACTTTATATTTTGCGTTATAAAGGCAGTACATCACTGATTTTTTCATCTTTTTTATGTATTGTATTTCCAATTTATACACAAAATAAAATATATAAACCATTCATCTTTTTTTGGAATTTAGTTTTTTTGTTGATTTTAATAGTTAATTACGCGAATAATTAATTAGCAAATTTCGATTATAGTTTTATATACACGATTTAAATAATTTGCTTAATGACAATGACCAAATTTTTCTGAATTATTTAGTTTTAGAACGAATACATACATAACACATACAAACAGTGTTGAAAAAAAATTAAAAATAAAAATTTAAATAATTAATAAATAAATAAATGGCATTAAAGTCGTAGTTCTTCTGTTATTAAATTTATTAAAAACAATAACAATAGTTTTATAGTTAAAACTGTTGCAATAACTAAAAATTAGAATTATTATGCACAAATAATGCAGTAGCAATTACAATAATAATGAAAATAATTGTTAGAGTTTTAATTTTATTATTATTTTATTTTATATGAGTATTTTATTAAAAAAAATACATATATGTTTTCAATTAATCGATTGTTTTAGAATAAATAAAATTTAAAGTCAAATTGGAATTGAAATCACTGTAATTTGAATTTATTCTTCCAAAGGCTTCTATAAAATATTGAATAGACGTAACTAGTCTAGCCCTATTTCACTCTTATTTGAATCATCGCTCTTTTGTGTTTTAAACAAAGAAAAATACAGAGCCGACATACATATGTAAAAAGAGGAGACATAAGACATTTACTTCGCTGTCTTTTTTTAAGTTCAGTGTCAAGCTGATAGTGATTTTTTTGTTTGTTTGTTATATGGCCTGGAAATCCGAGTTGAAATCATTTTTTCAATTAATTTTGTTTCGTCAGAAACAAAGAAGAAAATGATGTCCGTATTTTTCCTACAAATTACGATATGAGCAGATTCAAATCGAATGTCCACAAAAACTAATCTCTTTCTCTCCCTGCTCACAGTATATTTTCCTAACGCTAGTACAATGCACATCGTGAGTACCGATCTCGTGAAAAACGTCTCCAGTAACTTTAAACAATACAATATTAGCAAGAGAAGGCGAAGATTTGTATTGTTTGCAGTAACGATTATGTGATTCACTAAGCACACTTTAGAGATAGCCGACAACTCTAGTTTTCTTTACATTTAAATTACAATAATATGGCAATACGGTATAAAATCAGTTAATTTCTGGGTAAGTGGTAATTAAAATGGATGGAGTGTAAGCAATATTACAAACATCTCCTTTCTTTAGGTGTTAAAGCGTCAAAATGGTTCTCAAAGAAACTGGTAGACACATTATCGTTGTCGCTTCTCTACAAAATTTCAAAATAAAAAATTTACGATTTTCCAACTGAACAAACAGCATAAAAATTTTTGTCGTTGGTTTGCGACAATAGCTATTGGGACTATCGAAAACAAAAGCTAGTTAATAGCAATGTCGAAAAATCTGTTGTTTACAGTTGAATCGCGCTACAGAGTTCTTTGTGTTCTGTACATATTCCAGACAATCATAAACTTTTGTAGAAACCAATTATTGGAATTTCTCTATACATATACATACTTGTAATTACTTAGTCGAAATATTGTCGAACACAATATATTCTCCTCTTCTCAAAATCAATGCACGGACAGCTTTTTCTCCTTTTATTATCAAAAATCATTGCAAAAAAAAAAAATAAATATTCTTACCAAAATTTAAATTTGATTTATTAAAGCGTTTCTGGCCAAGCAAAATTAATTGAAATAATCGAATTCGAAATCGGATTTCCAGACAGCTGATAACAGCTTTTGTTATCAAAATTATGTTGAGCAACACAAAATTAAACCGATCACAATGCGCTCTGCTTAGAAGGTCAATTAAAATGTCTTAAATATCTGTGACATATTCATACAAATATACCATCGTGCGGGAGTTTATGTGCTCTATCCGCCATTTCATATTTTTTATATATCTCAAGTTAATGATGCCACTTTAGGTTTTCGACCCCAAATTTTATTAAGTTTGCAATCCGTTTTCGGGTATCCAGTTTCCAGTCCAGATAGAATATAAACTCCCGCACAACGATACGTACACTATTAAACAGAGTTGCATTTGTTCATAAGCAAATTAGTACTTTATTTTATATTTTTGACAAAAGTCACTAATAACTTTTCTCTGACATCACTTTACTTTTACGATACATAGGAGAGAAAAATGATGTCCCGTAAGTACAGGCGAAAGGCCTAGAGAAACCCAATTATCTTTCGACATTGTAAAGTAGGCTGGTTGCTTATTTAGTAAAACTTTTCAGTTAACCAAGTTAACGAATTTACGGCCTTGATTATGGTTCACAACAGTTGTAAATTTGATGTTGTATTTTTAAAATTGCGATTATGATTTATAACATCTACTCGTATGTGTTGTACCATATAGTACTTTGAGTATCGTTTACAACATTTATTTTTATATGCTGAAGCCAATAACATTTAGGTGTTGTGAATGATAATCGCAGCCTATATATTAGTTTAATTTTATTAAAGGAAAAATACAAGAACATCAATAACAAATAATGCGGCCTCCAAAATGTTATTGAGATATGAGTTTAATTTACTTCTTCCCTTTTAACAGAGTAACTATTTTAATCGATTAATTGAAAACAATACAAGAGCTGCGTTCATTTATTTTTTGTTAGATAAACGTGTAATTATTAGAAATATCTACAATCAAATACAGACAAATACAGTGTGGACCCAGCAAACACGAAATCAAGCACTTTAAATATGCTGCTGGCATTTTAGGTTCCAATGTCAGGCATTTAAAATCAACATGTAAAAGCTGTTAAAATAATTAATTAGTTTTGCTTTTGCTTGTTAAAGTTAAGCAGTCACAGCCAGAGCAACAGTAATAAATGAAAATTAATAGAAAACGAAATACTTCAGCACTCGAAATTTTCGAAAGTTTTTTGTTGCACTGACTTCAAATTGGTTGAGAAGCTAAAGCAAAAGCAATAAAAACAAATTGCAGCACTTCTACAATCGATAGGATCGACATTTTTTTGTTTGATTGACAAAGTTTAGTTTAAAAGTTTTTGGGTTTGACTGTAGTTTAAATACCCACGTTAAAGTAACGGTACATAATTATAAAAAAAAAACAAAATTGTTTATGCATATGACATAAAAGAAGAAAGTTAGGAAACTGTTACACGTTCGATGTACATACAGTTAAACCTCGATTATCCGATTCTTGTGGGACCGGCAGCAGCCCGGATAATCGAAATACGCGGTTAATAGAGGTTATATTAAAACGTGGTCTAGTGGTTAGTGTGTTGGCTTACTAAGACATGTACCCTGGGTTCGACACCCAGCTCCGACATCTTAAAAAAAGAAATATGAAAAAAAAAATATTTCTTTCGGCGACTACCTCTCAGCAGTCTTCTGGCAAAAGCTCTGCGAGTAATTAATTGCCATGAACAAGCTTCTCAAGTCTGTCGTTCGGAGTCAACATTTAACTGTAGGTCCCGGTACTCATGGATAAAAATTTACACTCACAACATGAGTGCTGCGAGAAGCTAGGCTGTAATCCTGACACAGGGTTGTAAAGGCCAGTTATGTATGTATGTATATTAAAACATACAGAAATTAATTTTTTTATTTACCACATATTTTTATATAAAACATACAAATCGTGATAGAGAATGCAAAAACAAAAAAAGGGGAATCACCGGATTTAGATTTACATAATAAAAAAAGAAATGAATGCCGCACGGATAATAAAGGGAATAAATAAAAAGAACCACATGCCGGTTAATAGATTTAACCGATTAATAGAGACCCGGTTAATCGAAGTTTAACTGTATATTGTGACAATTGGATCCCCTGGGGGCTAATTCCCGCAGTCGATACCGTGCAAAATTTACTCGAAGTTGGATATTTTTTTAATTTTGGGATTCTCGCACTCGCTATCGAGTAAGTTGTATCGAAATTTCTTATGATGGCACTCGATAGCGAGTGTATGATCGAATGTAACCGTGCGAGTTTTATTCGATACCAAATTTGGTGTCGAATTTTTATTTTTAAATAGTTTGTTGGATAACAAGTGTTTATTTAAGATTTTAGTTGTTATATTAATTAATTATTCGTATAGATTTTCGTACTTTTTTGTATTACTCCCTTTTTTTCACCTTTGTAAGGGAGTTTTTACACAAACTCTAGCGAGTAACTTAACGGTTTATTGTTTTTCTTAAAAAGTAAAAAATAATTGTTCTTGTTTGAACGCTTTACAAGTGCCACAACAGTTTTTTAAATTTAACCACATTTTATTTATTTCGGTACACGCAAACAACAAGAAAATGTAAGTTAAATTTTTAATAAGTTTTATGCAAATTAAGTAATTAATATTAATTATTAGGTCGAATATAACAAAAAAAAATTTCAGACAAAAACAAATTCTTGCTGAGTTTATGTCTGAGCACAGCAATTTATCATGACCGCGATTAAAAAGGAAAAACTTTCATAATTATAAAACAAATTCGCAATTCTTTTGATAAATTATTTAATTTTCTTTGAAAGCATATGTTTTTTGTTTACATATTTGTAGTGTTGGTTAAGGCTTTTTTTATATTTTACAACACTTCATTAAAAAATCGATTCGCAAGGTAACGAGTGCCATCATCATAAAAACTCACACGATCGAAATTAATTTCGATATGAATTTATTTCGATCACGAATCCCGGAATTAGCCCCCTGATGCACTTTTTGAATTTGAAAACATTGGATATGGATCGCGATCTATCAATATTGCATAGAATTTTATTTCATTTTAAAGGTAAGCCTTTATGTTTGCTGGGTGTTAACATAGTGCATGCCAGCAGTGTGTAAGTTTATCACTTTAATTCAATACAAATTGAGAGAGATTTGTAATTGTTATACTTTGTTGTTGGTATTGTTGTTATATTGTAACACACATACGAGCATATGTGTACAGGCAAGTATAACAATACACATATATATCTATTACTGTTATTATTAGCATCGCTCTTTTGAATTTAAAGTTGTATTTGTTTTTCTACTTAATTAAAGTCTATATCCAGGACATAGGCAGGAATAAATAACAAATAATAGCAACAGTTGCATTGACATAAAACTAACACATGCTTTTATAAATGAATTAAAAAAAGGAAAAATAAAATTAAAATTAGATGAACATTGAATTATAAAAATAGTAATAAAAGTAACATACATATAAATGAAATAGAAAAGAAAGAATGACGAAGAAAGAAAGTAAGTAAAGACGAGCAATGTTAACACAGTGATAATAATGAGAATATTGTCAATGATAAATAATTTCAAATAGTAAATAGTGATATGAGTGTCCTTTTTTTATAATCTTCTTAACAATAACAAAGTAAAAAATAAAAATATTTTAATTAAATAAAATTAAATAAACTTAATATGTATGCGATGTCTTCCTTAATGGTAAAAATAAAATGAAAACCTACTATGTACTACATATTGAAAATTTATAATTTAATTTTATTTCAAATGATTGAATATTTTGTTGCTATTTTTTTCTGTATGTTTTTTGTTTGTTAACATTTCAATTATTTTTTAATCGTTTATGAAATTCAATATATAAAACGAGATTACAGGTGATTTATTCTAAAGTTTATTTTTTATTTTGTTCTTTTAGTTATATTTATGCAAATTAAATTATTAAATTGTTAGGTAAGTTTTTTTGTTTTTTTAGTTATATTTATGCAAATTAAATTATTAAATTGTTAGGTAAGTAATAATAAAATTAAAACACAGATATACACACACATACACATATAAATGTTTGATATAATGATATATTTGGTTTTCAAATGGAATGATATTTCAGAACACATTTAATTTGCCAAAAATATTGAACTAATTTTGAAAAACAATAATTCATATAGATTTTTACTTTTATTTTAAACTTTAATTACAGTAAAATAATAGTCTATATAGGATTTGTATTCTAATATATATATTTTGATAATTTACTTAAATTTTTAGTAATAAAATAAGAAGGATATACGTCTTGATGCCAATTGGAGAAGAATTTAAAACTCATCAATGTATTGATAGCGTTAATAGGCAACACATAAAACATTATCTTCTAATTATTCCATTTTGTTCTCATTAAGAAACAAATTAAAGAAATTTATTAATGGTTGTCATTCTCGTCCTTCAAGCCATGACGAATTTAACTACCTTTCTTTTTTGTTAAAGAATTTCTATGCCATAAAGGGATTGGCACGGTTTTCAATAATCGGTTTCCCCCGGTTTTACTTTATTTTTTTCATGTCGGCTGTAGTTTTTTTAAAATCTTCAATTGTTGAATATCGAATAAACCGTTATGTTTTCATCGATTATCCGGATTTTTAATAATCATTTAAGACAATTTCCTTGAGGATACGAGTAAATTTTTTTTTATTACTCTGGCAACTTTCAGAAAGTGTCTCAAGAAAAAATTGATTATATATTTGATTTTTCCTGACGCTTTTTCTGATGTGGCAATATTTTTAAAAATATAACCGATTAACCGGTTATTTTGCGACAAAAATAAAATAAAACGTCTCCATTTAACCGGTTATTTTACAAAAAGTTAACTGATACCGGTTTATTGCAAATTTGTAATGTTGGAGGACACCGAAACCGGTTTCTGAAAAATGTCGAATAAACGGTCACCTTTTTATAACATCAAAAACTAATATTTTATCCTATTTGCAGTAATAGACATATTTTTAAATTATTTCTTATAAATCATGTTAAGTTCCAATAAAATCTAACCATGTGTTGGATTAGCAGGTCTTTATAGTCAGCGGTTACTTTTTAGTAAATTTCTTTTTGGCAACACTGCTTCCGCGGCTTAGCTGTTTTCACATAACATGTTAATATCCGATATGTTTAGTTTGGTCTATAATTTACCTATGATTTGACTTACAAATGAACAACGCTTGCAGAATATTGAGTTTTGTTATCAAAATAAGAACGTGCATCGCGTACTTCTTTCATTTTCATTTCATGGTAATATTGAACGACCTTCTGTGGCGGTTATTGGGAATCTTGAGACTAATTTTCATACTGAATATTAAAAAAGCAACAACACGCATGAGTAGAGTGCGGACAGTGAAAGATATTTCAGCTGTATCCGCCAGTGTTGGTAATGCCCAATTCAGTGAGTGTTACTCGAATATGTAGAAAAAACACATGTTTTATCGAAAAATTGTGTTCAGCGACGAAGTTAATATTTGTCCGAATGAAAACGTGAACAAGAAAATTAATAAGTTTGGCAGCATTGCAAGAACTGCCAATGCATACCGAAAAATACACCGTTTGGCAGGGATTTTTGGACAGTATTTTTTCAGAGACGACGGAGGTAGGAATGATAAATATAAAAATGTTTGTTTTCCCAAAATGGAGGAAGATCTGAACTTGGTTGGCATGTTTTAATTTAAGTTCTTTTTTTTACATATTTCTCTTTCATAATTCAGTCAGACAATGAAAGGACGACTGAATTATGTTTGATTTGTTTTAAGTATGAGCATATGTACTCGTACATTGTACATATTTATTCTATTAAAAGTAGGTTTTAAAGGTGTTATTTCTAAACTTGCAGTAATTTTTAAATGATCCCTTCAAAAAAAAAAATCTTACATTCGGCCTTCTTATCAAATAAGTCGGACTTTTGCACCCTTTACCAATTTTTGACATAAGCAATGCTAAATGAGTTACAAGACATTCTTTTAGAAAGTATGGTACGGCTTCAGGCAATAATTTTTATGTCTAAACGTGATGCTTTTGGCTTTACAATGAAATTAATTGGATATTAAATATTGTAAAACCAGCTTTTCTCAAGTTTCAAGTAAAACTGAGGTCTCGTCTTTTCTAAGTGCTCATATATCTGTGTGAATGGAGCAAAGTATAGATAATAAATAGGATCACTTTTCATTATTAGTTTTTCATTCTCGATTATAGTTTAACAACAAATATTTTTGGCAAATTAAATGATTTAATGGAACATTATTTTGATAATTTTTAGATTTCGTTACAATAATCTGTTACAAAATGAAAACAATAAAAATTCTCTAAGTGTAGCAGTGGAAACCAAATAACTTTTCAGCCGAATACAAAAAAAAAACTAACTTTTGACAAGCAAATAAATCATATCTCGTCATAAGGTTGTTACGTATAATAAACTTTTTTGTTTCGCCAGAAATTAAATTTCGGAAATTTTCATATTGTTTTCCGCTTATCTTTTCATTTTGTAACAACTTTTGACTTTTACAAAACAAAACGAAACAAAAAAAATCTCTTTTTCAGTAAAATAGACGAACGATGCGATACAGAACACAACACACAAAATACAAACAAATAAATATTTATTGAAAAATGCGTGCAATTTTCATTCTTACAGATTGAATACATAAATGAAAAACAAACCTTCACATTTTAGGGTCAGCATTGAAAATTCTTACCTGAGTTTCGGTTGAATCTGTTGTGGTACCCGTTGTAGTTGTGGCAGCGGTGGGCTGAGATGTCGAGGAGGAAGAACTGGTTGTGGCATGAGGTATTGTACCGTTTTGAGTTGATGTGGGCGAAGTTATGGTTGTAAGCGATGATGATGATGCTGATGTTGTGGCCTCAGGACCATCACCTAAAGGTATGGAGTTGGAACGACGTGGTGCTGGCACTGGTATTGGTAGACCAGTAACCTTATCAACTTGTTGTTGATATTGTTGTTGCTGCGGTGCTTCATGATGTTGCTGTTGTTGATATATGGGGTTAGTATTAGCAAAACCATTGGCTTTTGTAGCAGCAGGCACTGAGGAAGTCATTATTTTATTTGTATCATACTGATAAGTCAACTGTTGTTGCTGTTGTTGTAGCTGTGGCTGTGGCTGTGATTGCTCTCCTATCATATCACCAATGGAACGTTTAAAATTGGCTTTAATAAATATTAAAAAATAATAACGATTTCTGTTGATTATCAAATTAATTAGTAGCCTACCTGGCCGATTGGTTAAATAGCCTGATGGACTTAAAGCATTCAATACTGCAGGACTATGTGGACTTAGAGGAGCATCTAGTGGACCACGATATTCTCTTTGCAGGACTAAACGCACAAAACGTTGTGGTTGTGTTAAACACTGAACAGCAGCATCATGATGGGCATTTGTCATGTCATTGCCATTAATCTTTAGATTGAAATGAAACAAAAAAATGATTTGAAAAAAAAGAAGAAAAGAAAATCAAACAAATTATATAGAGACCACACACAACAATAGAGCAAAAGTCAGAGCAATTCAATGCCACAACAAATTAACACAACGAGTAGGGGTCGGAACTGGAATTGTCACTATTAATGGCACATACAGAAATGATTGCAATTTTCACAATTAAAATGAAAAATTTTACAATACAAGTGTTGCAATTGGAAGGATGGACAGGCAAGCAGGCAGGCAGACAACACAGTTCATACGTTAAAAGCAACACCAATCTTGGTCTGTACTGCCAACAACATTCATTCATTCATCCATATCCGTTGTCTACATTAAGTCTCATTCAACATATAATGCAACATTAATTTCATTTTTGTTTTCTCTCTTACTTATTGTAATTGTAGCTCTAGTTTTACTCGTATGTTGTTGTTAATATGGTCGTTACTGTTGTCTGTATAGTTTTTGGAAATTTATTCATTCATACTTACAGCCATTACTCGGTCTCCCACCATTATTTTGCCATCACGTTGTGCTAAACTACCTTCGTTTATGCGTGAAATGAAAATTCCATCACATCCATCTTTATAGGGTGGTGAACCTTTACCGCCAGCAATGCTAAAGCCCAAACCCTGACCGATTTGATCTCGTATTAATGTTGTATGTAAAGTTATATAACTCAATGGGCCATCCTGGGAAGGAAATATGTAAAGGAAAACAGAAATAGAAAATAAAAATTAAAAAAACATGAAAAACAAAACAAATGTCATTAATAAATGATGCGCTGTAGTATAACAAATTATCGATTAAATTACTGAGTGAACAAAAATAAATAGGAATAGTAGAGCAGTGTTTTTTTTTTTTTTTTCTTTGAGACCAATACTCAGGGGTAAACCCCTACTAAATACAGTGCATTGTATTGGAATTTTTAGGAAGTACAGTACATGTACATATATTTTTTCTTTAATTATTATTAAGCGCCTTAGGAATGAGACAAATTGCTGCAAATTGATCATTCAGTGTTATACCTTCTCCCTTGAATGATCAACAGCAATTGCCTCATCGTTGCATGTTGATTATGTGGTGAGTGTCTTCGCTAAGTAGGCTTAGCTGTTATCTGCTACTTCCTAATAGGTGGCGCTTTTCTATTGATGCTAGTATTGGCCGCTTGCCGCTTCTTTCATGAAAATATTTTGTTTTTTTTTTTTTTGTTTTTGTTTATAATTGAAGAAAAAGAACTTTTTTAAGCCCTTGAAGAGATTTACATCTTTCCTATGCAATATTTTTATTAGTAAACAATTGTTATTTAATGGATTACATGCAAAAATTCGTTTACTCGTATGTGCCTTCCGAGTTTTATTTTGAAATCCCAAAACTGTAAAACTAATATTGTATATCTCGCACAATTCACCTAAAACGAAGTAGTTCTGACAGGCATCTGAGAACTATCCTTGTAAAGGGTGTCTTTTATAGAGTGACACAAGTTTAAATCATAATAAAACAATGAAATATATTTTTAATATCAATGTAACGAGCTTAAGTGAAAAGAAACCAATTCGGAACACCAATTTTCAACAACTTCTTGCAACATTTGCGACCGTATTTCTCCAATAACTCTTCGAATGTTCATTTCCAAGTGTTCAATTGTTTGTGGTTTATCGACGTAGACAAGTGACTTAACACAACTGGCCACACGATCTTTGTGGCCAATCAGTTTCTTTGAGTAAATCATTTGTAGCGCCCATTGTGTGGCATGTGGCTGCGTCCTGTTGAAACAACATTTCAGCAAGATTCATGCTACATAAGATGTGAGTCACTATAAACTGTAACACATCAAAAGTCAAATAAAAACTGACTGGAGTAAGCTAGAGTTAAAAATAAAACAGTTTTATTTTGCATTTTTATTACAGATTTATATTCTGTATTATTTTATTTAAAAATTAATTTAATTTTATAAAATTTTGTATTTTATTCATTATGCCATCCATAAGCAATGTTATAGTGTTTTCGGTGATTTTTTTGGTACCAGCTGTCCATTTATATCGAAAACTAGTAATGGTTTTGGGAACAGATGTACTCTTCTTTAGTTCTCTTTTGACCAGAGCCCAATATCTTTCAATAGGCCGCAGCTCTAGGCAGTTTGGTGGGTTAGCCTCTTTTGGAACAAAAATAACATTATTTTTATTATACCAGTCTATTGCGCTTTTACTGTAGTGACATGTTGCCAAATCTGGCCAGAAGAATGTTGATATGTTGTGCTGTCTTAGAAATGGGAGCAACCTCTTTTGAAGACACTCTTTTATATAAATATCTGAGTTTATTGATCCCAATGTAACAAACGATGCACTTCTGTTGCCGCAGCTACAAATAGCCTGCTAAACTAGGAATTTTTTGGGAAATTTTGATAGTTTTTTAGTTCGGAACTCTTCAGAAACATTGCCTCTACTATCCGCTACATAAAACTCTTGGCCAGGAAGCTGCGCAAAGTCTGCAAAAACGTAAGTTTCATCATCCATTACACAACATTCGAACTTTTGAAAAAATTCTTTTTTGAGGAGTTTTGCTCTTTCTTTTGCTTCAATATTCTTCTTAGCATTTCTATCTGGAACTTTTTGGACTTTAAATGTTTTAAGGCCAGCTTTAGCTTTAACTCGGCGCACAAAACTTTCCGAACATTGCACGCGCCGGGCCACTTCGCGACCAGAAATGTTTGGAAGAGCCAGCAAAAGCTTCTCAACCTTTTTGGCTTTCGCGTCGTTCGTTACCAGTTTTGCTTTACCTGTTCCAGGCTTTCTTTCAATTTTTAGGTCTTTGTTGAACTTTTTGACCACTCTGGAAACACATTGCCTGGTCACGTGGACTTCCCTAGCAACTTTTGTATAACTCCAATATGGTTTTTTTTGAATTATTTGAATAATTTTTGTATGCACTTGTCTTTGATTATCCATTATGAACTAACTAACAAGTCAAATTTGACAAACTGATACATTTTAAAATCTGACACATTTTTCAAAGATATTGTGATTAAGAAAAATAATTTTGATTAAAGGTGAAAAAAGTTATTAAGAAAAATGGGTGTTACACTTTATAGTGACGCACATCTTAATAGAGGTACAAAAAAATTTCAAATCATATTCCTCTACCGTTCACCATTGAGAGCAACATTCTGACCATCATCGTTTTTGAATACATATGGGCTAATGACTCTGCCGGCTCATAAAGCGCACCAAACAGTAATTTGCTGTGGATGTTAAGGTGTATCGACAAAAGCTTATGGATTCTCCTCACTCCAAATGCGACAATTCTGCTTATTTACGTACCCATTCAACCAGATATGGGCTTCATCAGAAAATAAAATTTTGAATGGAAATTCAAATTCGACATCAATAGAATAGAACAATTACTTTGATTAAAAATTTTAACCATTTGCACACTTTGCTCTGGTGTAATTCGATTCATATTGAAATTTCAAAGCAAACTTAACAAAAAGCAACCATCAGCTGTTAAGAGGGTAGATCAATAAAGCAGAGATGCCAACTTAATATTGTGACACTCTATAAAAAACACGCGATATCTATAAGTCTTTTCAATTTGGGAACAAGAGTTAGTTGCAGGAGGACAAAGCTGGTGAATAAGATGTCTAAAAAAGTTTCGAACAAGCAAAGTTGTTTTGAGGGTTTTCCAGAATTTTTGACGTTTTATTCCTATTGCGGCGCAATACTTAGTACTGCTAATTAAACGTACAACCACGTAACGTATTTTATAACATTAAAATAAATTAATTACACAAAAGTTTATAAGTGATATGGTTTGCTTGATAAACAAAAATATCTTTAAATTTTATACCGATTGCAATCCCACATTATTAAATCGGATCAAATAAAATGCAATAATTTTGTTAGAATTTTTCAAAAATGCTCTTTTAATAACTATGATAAGTTTTATACTTACAAAACTCTTAACAAAAGTTAGTATGTAATCCATTTCATTTAATTAAAAACTAAAAACTGTACAATTAAGCACGTGAGCTACTCTGTTTTGCCTCCATGTTTTATTTTTACTAAAACCTTTTAAAAAGTTATAAAAAAAACAAGATATTGTTTTTTTATAACTCTTTTATTTCATTTGAAGAGATCACATTGTCCTCCCTACAAGTGCCCAGGTATGATTTAACACAACCACCCACACACATTCGAATCAAAATTAAAACTTTTTCTTTAATACTGATTTTGAATTACACGTTTATTTCCAAAATAAAAAAATTTAATATTCGACCAATAGAAAACAACAACGACAACAATAATAAAAAGGAAAATCTTAAATAACAACAGCATTTGAAGCCTGAAAGCCAAAATAGAAAAATGAAAAAAATTAAGAAAAACTTGAAAAAATATTTGCTTTAGTTTTGGTAAATATTCTTTTAGTTGTTGTTGGCATGTTGCTGTCAAAGAACGATTGAAACAACAAAACATATAAAATAATTTTGAAATAAAAACTTTAGAAAAAAATCCGTGTTAAACTGTTTCAAGTCACTGGTGGCTGAAGTGGTGATTTGGAGCGACTCAACAACAACAGCAATACAAAACATATATGAAAACAAAATAAAAAGAAAGGGGGGAAAATGACTGAATACAACAAAAACAAGCAAAAAGGAAAGTAAAGAAAAAATATTGATTTGAACCAACCTTGCCATTTTCAAAAATGCCATTTGTTGATGCTGCTGCTGTTACTGTCGTTGCTGTAGCAACTTCACCGACATGTTGTGGTTCTTGAGAGACAGCTGCTGCTGATGTTGTTGTTGCTGTTCCTGGTGTGGTAAATATGTTTGCGTGATAATTGGTCAAATTTGTTGCCGAATACTGTTGCTGCTGTTGTTGATGATGTGGATGTTGTTTGTACTGTTGTTGTAGCTGCTCTTGATGTTCTGGTAATATTTCCAATGGTGGTGGTATATAACGTTCATGTGTTTGTTGATGTTGTTGTGGAATGGAAGCTCCCAAGGGACGTGTTTCAACAGATATCTAAAATACAATAAATAGTAAAATTAGTTTTAAGTGTCATGTGCGATTTTATAAAGTTAAGAAAAAAAAAAAAAAACGAGTTGCCTTAAAAACATTTAAAAATGTTTAATAAAAATAAAAAAGAAAATAAAGAACAATCGCGTATGTTCTTTAAATGGAAAACGAGTGATATAAAAATGGAATAAAATTGAAAATTGCTACATTGGGGACAATTGATATTTTTCGCTTTACCCGGCTTTGAAGAAACAGTCGTTTTCAGTTTCCTTCAATCTTATTTTACAGAACAACCTGAATATGTTTAAAATTCGAATGGTTTTGCTTTCTTTTCAGCCTAGCTGACTGTAATACGATTAATATTTTCTAAATCTGGGCAAAAACACAAGATTTGTAGAAATCTTTAGAACATAATTTAAACAAGACAATATAAAAGGGGATTTCTATCATTCTAGTGTTTCAAAATTAAAATCAGATGAAATCGAATAAGATTTCAAATCGCTATAATTGCAAAATACAAAAAATTGTTTATATAATTTTTAATTCATTCCCTAAAAAACTACTGGCATAACTTAATAACTTTGATCATAAACATTTTTAAATACTTGGCGCAATTAAGCATTTATTGTCTTTGAAAAAACACTTGATCTCAATTTTACTCGATTTCGTTTTTCAGAACATTTAAATATATTTCTAAACTCTATTGTATTGGCATCACTCATCAAATTTTGTTCTCCTTTATAAGAGGCAAAAAAGGTTTTTGTCTAGGCTGTAGCTGTGCAGTCAATAATCGTTTTCATATAAACGTGGATATTCTTGCTGCCGTCAGTGTACTTATACGAGTAGCATAGGGGCAGGCTCGAAAAAGAACAATTTGACAGCTGAGAGTTAAGATTTAGTAAAAATGGAGCACTTTACGATACAGCAGCATGTTTTCTTTATTGTAACTATAAAACAGGCCTGTGCAAAAGTAAAAATGTAGTTGTGTTGGTGAGAAAGTGAAAATTACAGTGCTGAAAGTGTTAGTAGCAAAATTAGCAACTGTAGGAGTTTTTTTATTTAAAATTGAATGTAATTTTCTTCTGAAAATTGTAATTACAGTATGAACAATTTATAAATACTACTCTGTTATAAAAAACAAACACTTTTGATTTCTTTAACAAAAAAAATTAAAGATTTTTTTTTAATAAAAGTTTTTCTTTGTCATTCAATTAATTAACAACTTTATAAAAATAATGAAAATGTGTCCAAAAAACTTTGAAATTATATTCTACAATGTTGTATAATAAATAAGGTATTCGGGATTACCTAACGCATTTATAATAATAAAATATTTGTGTGCATTGCTATTAATTTTGTTTCCACTGTAAACAATAAATCGCCGTACATCCAACACGCATGTTAACTCGTCGCTATTTCAGTGACGACTGAAAGCAAGAGCGTAAGAATACATGTGAGTTAAGCTAAGGAACAATTGTCTATGAAATTTTAATTTTTGCACAGGCCTGCTACAAAATGATTAATTGAAAAATTCAGAGAGACACTAAACACAAACCGTTCAAATGCCAATAACGAAGTAAGTAATTGGAAATTTCAACAAGATCTCAAGAGCGTTTACTTGCAAAAGGTCTGTGTCTCCATTTTACAAAAGCAAATTAATAAAACAACTGAATGCACTATTAATCATCAACAAGTAGATGCTGATTTTTCGAGCAAAATAATTCTAAACAATGGAGCAGATTTTCATCCCGATGCTTTTGTTAATCGCCTAAATTATGGTGTTTGGAGTTACGAGAATTAACATGTGAATGGCGAAAAACAAATGCACTCACAACTTGTAACTGCTTTTTTTTTTGAAAATCAGCAATCAGCAGCAAATGTAGCAGGTCCTCGATATCGCGACATAATAACTCAGATTTTTTTGTCAAAATTGGATGCCATTAATATGGCCAAAATGTTGTTTCAACAACACGGTGTCACTTGCCATACAGCCATTTTCAGGTTGTGTACTCTCTCGTTTCGGTGATCAGAATTAGCCGCATAGACCATGTAATTCAACACCATTCGCTTGTTTTTTTATTGAGACCAATACTTACTCATGCTGTGCATTGCATTGAAATTTAATGATAGATAGATTTATTATATATTTTATATATTGAGCGCATGTTGTTGTTAAAGTTGCATGTATGGGTATGAAAAAAATGTGTCATATGAGGAAGGTGTTCTTCACTCTAACAAATTTTGTCAAAAGTAGTGCTAAACATGTGGCCCATTTATTTTTTTATTACCAGTAGTTGATACTTGTTAGTATATTGGCATTAAAAACCAATGGCTTCAGTATGAATTATTAGTTACTTTTCAAAACAAAACAATTTTATTACCGAAAATTTTACAGAAACAATATTGGCTAATGAAGGAATGAAGGAAGCTACACAAAGAGTAGAAAAATAATTAAATAAGAATAATGCACACAGACCTGAAGGTCAAATAAAGTTAAAAAAATTTTAAAACAAAAGGCCAATAAAACAAAACAAAATAATAAAAAAAATTTCAAAGTTTCAATAAAAATGGTAGGTTTTCTTTTGTAACTAAGAAGTGTTTAAATTCACTTTCTGCTCTTTTATACACTTACAAATACATTCGTACAAATTTAAGAAAACATTTCTAAACTACAAGAAATATTAAAGTACACAACAACGTAAAATGAAAGTAAAAATAAATGAAAATTACCTGTGATAATGAACCATCCTCACTGAAAACAGGATGACCAATTAAGCGTGTTACTTCACGTTGAATGACCAAAATCAAAACGGCACCACAGGCTTTAAGCACTTGTACAGCCTGATAATGATCAGCATCGACGACAGGTATGCCATTAACTTTTAAAACTTTATCACCAACTTTAAGGCCAGCTAAATCGGCTGGACCACCTTCGGTGACACGTGATATAAATATACCATCATCATCTCCTTTAAATGGTGTAGATCCCTTGCCACCGGCAATGCTTAAACCAAGGCCAGCCGACGTGCGTTCAATATGGATTTCATACTGTTCCAGACGTAATTCTGTAACACCATCAAGGGTATCTGTGTGTGTTTGTAGGGAAGAGCGCAAAAATAATGAAAAGAAAAACAAAATAAGCATGAATAGAATTTAAAAACTTTATTTTATATAAATACTAATACTATTACGAGAATACGAGTATGTCTGCATGTATGTATGTATGTAGTTGTATTTGTGTTAAAAAATGTTTGAATGTGTTAGTTTTATCTAAACCATATATGCACACTTGCATACATACTCGCCTACATGAGTGTACTAAAATTGTTTTTATGCCGGAAATGAGTTTTTTTATGTTGATTAGTGTGAGTATATTTGTGTATATGTATGAGAGAGAAAACAAGTAGAGAAAGAAAGTGAGAGGGTTTGTAGATATATGTAAGTGTGTTAGAGTTTTTTGTTTTATGTGCTGAGTTGTAATCAATGCAAGTCACGTTTTGCAATTACCAACTTTAAAAAAACGGCAATAGCATGTGCATAAACAATTAGAAGATATTTTCAAACCATGATTTTTTTCTAGCAGTTTCCTGTTGGTCCTTTTTTAAAAACAGAAAAAAAGGCTTCATTCCTAAACGTTATTCTCTTAGAACATATGTATGTAGGAAGAAACCCATACGTTAAATAACTGACACTGTCAAACTGTGATACTGAAACAGTTTGGTCTGCTTTCTGCTTTAAGATAATAAAAGTTTTTGTCTTACCATATTGTCTTAAACGTTGTTGCTGCTGCAGTTGTTGTTGCTGTAGCAATAAAAGTTGTTGCTGCTGCTGATACTCCATTTCATTTGTTGGCATGCAGGTCGTGACAATTCTTACACGTTTTTCTTTACGTTTAAGTGAATTGCTTGGACTACGATTTGAGGAAGCCAAAGAACTTCGTAAACTAGATGTGGCTGGACTGTTGCGACCATTTGCCGCCATTATCACACCTCCAGCACTGCTGCTATTACTACCATTTAATATTGATGTAGAACGTTTAGTGCGTGGCAATGTATTATTGCCATCTTTAACTTTAATTTTAACATTGAACATGTTTGTTTTTAGTTTCAATTCTTTTTTCCTTTTTTTTTTTTTTTTGATTATTTTAAATGTCACTCAAGTATATTCGTACACTACTACTCGCCTAAATACTCTTTTTGACATGTGCAAACTATTATTTTTGATATAAATTTTTATTAACCATTTGATTGTTTTGTTGTGTGTTATTGTCTATAGTTGAGCAATAATTTTGTCAAAAATTTTTATCTGTAATTTTATAAAATTTTGGTCATTCGAATTAGCGTAGTCAACTATCAAATAATTACTTATATTTTATAAGTTTACTTTGGTTTTTAGGCTAGTTTCACTATAAGCGTAATTAAAAGTATTTTAAATAAATAATCGAATATGAAAAAATGCAAAAAAAAATTTAACATAATTTACGATTACTGTGGAAATGCACTCAGCTTTCTCGAGTTTTCTTATTCCTCAGTTTCTCTTATTTAAAAATTCGTTCAGAAAGGTATTACAATAGCTTACCCTAAATCAGGCCTGTGCAAAAGTGAAAATGTAGTTGTGTTGGTGAAAAAATGAGAATTACACTGCTGTACGTGTAAGTAGCAGTTTCTGCAACTGTATGAATTTTTTTTAAGTAAAATTTGTATGTAATATTTCATCTAAAAATTTAATTACTTTAAGAGCAATTTATAAATACTAATCTGCTATAAAGAAATAAAAAGTTCTTTTAATTTTTGAACAAAAAAAGGTATTTGAGTTTCGTTTTTTTTTCATTAAATTTATTAAAAATTTTATAAAAATAATGAAAATGTCGCTGAAAAACTTTTAAACTATATTTTTAAGTGTTTTATGATAAATAATGTATTGGATTTACAAATTCATTTATAATAGAAAATATTTGTGTGCATTGCTATTAATTTTGTTCCCACGCATGTTAACTCGTCGCTGTTTCAGTGACGACTGAAAGCAAGGGCGTAAGAATACATGTGAGTTTAGCTAAAGCACAATTGTGTATGAAATTTTTATTTTTGCACAGGCCTGCCCTAAATCATAGTTAACCAAAACTCTCAATTTTTTTTGTTTTGTAGCACAATTGTGTACAGAAAATGAAGATTTGATAATTCAAATGTATTTCCACTTTATTTGGTTTTAAGTAGAAAAGTTGTAGCGTAGAGTAGAAAATTAAGAGTTTACATGAAATTTTTAACAAAATAATTTTCAAAACAGTTAAATGTGTCTATAAGAGTACACTATATGTACTCTTCAGACGTGAGCAAAGAAGATTAGGTGCTAATTATTATGAAAGTGGTATAAGTCAAAATTTAAAAAAAAAAATATTTAATTAGTTATTGCAAACCACATTATTTTAAACTAAATTTATTCACTGTAATTTTTATGAAGTGGCCAAAAAAATGGACCATTAGATATATATTCTAACTTATGAAAGTGGTCTAAGTCAAAAATTTAAAGAAATTATATAAAAGCATAACTTGGAAATGGCACGTGTACCTTTTTAACGCAATTCTGAACAACTTAAGAAAATCAATGAAAGTCAAATGGAATTGAAAACTTCATTCCGCTTTATCTGACATTATAAATCGGTTAAGTTTTTTGGAACTGTGGCAATGCTGATCTAGATGTCCGTCAGCTATGATATAAAATAACTGTGTTTGTATAAAACTACAGCTTAGAATGCTACACAGTATGTAACATGATGCAATATAATGCATTTGATGAACATAGAAAACTAATCAGAATTATGTAGTAGATTACAGAGATGTTTGTTCAGACAAAAATCTTAACAATCGACATGGATGAAAATTGCTCACTCATCGAACAATATAATAAAAATACTGGAACACAAATTCTTTTTATTGGTTTATTCCTCTCTAACGAATGATTTTCGATTGATAGAAATTAAAAAAAAAATCTAATTACTTAAAAACCCCTAAGAATTATTTTAAATTGATAAACAATTGTAGAAGAAGAAATACAGGGTGTCCACGGGGAAGGTATACTCCTTTATTTATTTATATTTTTTTATTAAATTAAAGGGAATGGATCTTATATTGATAATACAATATCAGATAAATGTGCGCCCTTTTTAGCATATTTTTTCACATTCTCACACATTTCACGTGGTATTTCATTAATTTTATCAGGAATATTTTGTTTGAATTGCTGCAACATTTCTGGTTTGTTTGCATAATCCTTGCTTTTCAGATATCCCCAGAAAAAGAAGTCCGAAGCAATTAAATCAAGCGACCGTGGAGGCCAATCAACATCACCGTTCCCTGAAATAACTTACTGTGGAAAGAGGTCTAGCAGTAATTCCATTGTAATTGTGGCTGTAGGCCCCTCATTAACAGTTAAAGTAAAATGATTTCTCCTGAACAAATTGCACACCATATTATTATGTACTTTTTATGGATGCAATAGTGACTGATGAATAGTTTTAGGGTTTTCCATTGCCCAGAACCGACTATTCTGTATATTCAAATGAAAATATCACAGTATTCGATGACAGATTTTGATAAAATGTTTTAACGATTAAAACACGTTGGTTCACCACGTCTTCACTTCACGTCTGCCAAATATGAACTGTCAAGACTAATGTTTACTAAAATGGTGGTAAAACAAAGTAGAATACCTTCCCGGCGGACACACTGTACATTTTTAATAAAGAGAATATCGCAGCCAAATTTTATTTCAATCACTATAAGAATCAATAAGAAGTAGAGTAAAAATCTATATCTTGACTGTGAACTCAATACATGAGATTCTGGAAAAATGCACCGTATAAATGTTCTATAAGACTTATTTAGACTTCATTGGAAGGAGAAAGGCTAAACATTTACGACAATATTAAATAATACTTTCACCACTATTAGACCACCACTACAATATTTCTCTCTTTTAAAGAATCTTAAATACTATAAATAATGATAACAACTGTTAAGGGTTTAACGTGCGCACCGTCCGTAGACATATCACACGCCGCCCGTTGCCGTAGCGGTAGTTGAGTTCAATGCGCCCAACCACCGCCACTCTATACCGGTCCCCTCTAATCCGTTCATGCACGAGGACACGGCGCTCAAAAGAGGGCCCATAGCATCGAGTTGGCAATTTGATACCACCACTGTCTGGGTGAGGGGTATCTATCTAGGTACTTCTACAACCACTACGTGTACCTCCCGAGGGAGGACCTCACCAATCATCAGGCCGGACATTACTTCCCGAATGACTGAGAGTTATCTGTACCGAGGCTCCTGATGCCCGTAGTACCAGATTAAGGCATCTCTGATCAGTCCGTGAGAACGCCAGATAATGCCAGCCACGCGCACTAAGTACGCGTGGCAAAAGCACGGCCGTGCACCACATTAACGGCAATTCTCTGCCTATATTGAGCGCCAGACCACTCAGGGCTAGGTCGAACCCAATATACCCCGGGGAAAACAGGCTACTGACGGGGACACTCGTCAGCAGCCCTTAAATGTATCCCCGGGGGGAAAATAATGATAACAATAGGTTACTGTTTAAAAATAAAAAACAAATGTTCACGATATATTTCTTTGAAGTTATTAGCGATTAATACTCTTCATTTAAAACGCCTTTGGGAGTGTTGTAAACGTCAAGCAATAAAAATAGTAGGCATACGAATACTTATCTGCCAGGCTAGCAAGGGCGTTTGCAACGATCAGTAATTATCGGTATTGTTTCAAATAAAACTCTCACAGTTCTTTGTGGTTTTAAGTTATTTAAAGGAAATTCAGTTAATTCTGAACACGTTCTAAGTCAACGCAAACTCTAAAAACAATATTTTCGAATGTAATTCACACAAAATTTTTTGTTCATTATAAGTTTGCAATTAAAGCTAATAAAATGATAAATGCTAATAAATGATAATGCTGTTTGTCAAAAAATTTGGGGAAAATTTCAGCAATGTTTCCAGCTCATAATAAGAATTCAACATTCGTTTATCGTTGTTCGACAGCCAAGGAAAATCAAACATTGCCAGCAACTCATAATAGAAGCCTTATTCTACTTACTAGTAGAGTCACGAACATCATATTCTCAGTGTAGTGTAACAAACCTAATGCTAACACCAAATGCCGAGGGTACCCTATAAGAAATGAATTAACGAAATTTCGTTCAAATACTATCATTTATGCAACTCCACAACATACCTTTTGAAAATAAAAATACCTTAATAAGGAGCTGCATCAGTACTTAAAAATTAAAAAAAAAAAAAATCTGTGGATTTAATTTAAACACCACGAAATTGCTCAGTTTTATCGTACTGTTTTAAGTTAAACTTTTTCGTCATTTTCTTTTCTAAATTAATTTTATCAAGATTAGTATTTATACAGTACTTATAGATAAATGCTATGAAAAACACATCTGCACCAAATATCATCGCAAAATAATTGAGAAAGTTTATTAAATTATCTTTAAACAATTGGATATACCGAAAATATTACTGTTGTTCCACCACTACCAAACCATTACAGAATAAGTTAAAAAAACAAAAAAAAAAAAGATACAAATGTTTGTCTGTGTTGTTTTTATATTTTTGTGTTCTTATTACTGCAACATTTACATGAAATTCCCATATTTCTGGACTTTATCATTTAAATATGATTGTGGTTATCACCATCAAACCAAAAACCTGAATAAAAAACCAGTCAATGTGGCTGACAGTACATCAGACACATTACACGCAAATCCAGTCAGTATTTAAGGGAATTACACAAACATAAAATAATTTCTCAAGCATTAGTGTGTTTGTATGAGTGTATGACAGATAAAAAAGAAAAACTCAATAAAGCTCGTTATAAGAGTAAATCGCTGGTGTTAGTGTTGGTGTTGATGCCTGCCAGTGGTATTATTGTGATTGTCATCTTGCCGTCTAATCAAATCTAAATTACTACTTGCCAAGCAAAGATACGAAACACCCACACACATAGCCATACAAAAGGATACATCACACTTCTACAACTATAGTACAAGTATTTGAATATTTAATGTAACCTTGAAAGAGTCTATTTTACTTCTTTTGAGAAGTCGTGGTTCGTCTGCTCAGTAGCGCGGTGTTGCGTGACGAATTTCGGCGAATAATAAACGCAATTTATACTGTTGCAAGTTTCATAGGATGGATGGCAATGGATTTTCTTAAAGATTTATTTTTTATTTTTTTGTTTTTAATTCCTTAGCTGGTTTGTAATGACAGTCAGAAATATAAAAAATTTAATTTACATAAAAAAACCAAAGTATTTAAATTTCTTTTTATTCTTCTCAAGGGCATTACCGAATAACTGAAAAGAACTTTGGCAATGACTTTGAAAATTAGTTAAAAAAAAAATCCAACATTTAACTTTAAAAAAATTAAATGGAAGGTACTCGTGTATTTAATTTTTTTAACTGAAATCACAAATACCAAAAGCATATGTGATTGCTTCATTTGGTAAATTTGAATTTAATTAGATGGTAAATTCAAAATACTTTTTTTATTCCTATACATTCCAACAGCCCGTATTCATAATAGAAATTTGTTGTGTAGTTGACATAGAGTTTATTCATA
Organism: Metopia argyrocephala; assembly: GCA_963576795.1. Lineage (NCBI taxonomy): Eukaryota > Metazoa > Arthropoda > Insecta > Diptera > Sarcophagidae > Metopia > Metopia argyrocephala. The sequence goes on from OY756211.1 coordinate 82,386,615, forward strand.
ATACAAAGCTTATGCAATTACCAACAACCTGGTAACCATTAGGATTCTAAACAAACGGATATTAAATTTAAATTAATAACTAAAGCTACAGTCACATTTTATGAAAACAGTATGACCACAATTTTTTACAATTGAAAAAAAAATCTGGTAATTCCGATTTAGTTAATTAAGAACATAAGTATTAAATCTTCCTTTAAGCAGTTTTGAAAAAATTTTTTAAGAAAATTTTTGCATAAATGGTTACGCTTTTTTTTGTGAAATATTTGCTTAATGTGACCATACTAATGCTTTTTCTTTGTTAGCTCTACTACTAATTAGAGATAGTTCAGGGGCGGGAGTAGCATTCCTCTTCTTTATGTATCCGCAGAATAATGAACCCACCTGTTCAATACTAAACAAATCGGGCTCAACACGAATATGGATAGAATGAAGTTTGCGCTAAATCTACACAGAGTCTATCTCAGAAATCTTATAGCAGTGATAAAAGGTCATTGACACATAGGCACTCACGCTCGTAGGTAGAAAATACCTTCTGTAAAAGACGTAATGACGAAAAGAAGAGGCAACAACAGACTAAGGGACTTGAGAAGAAAATTTTTGGGGGCCCTGTATTTAAAAACAGATTCTGTTAGACTAGAAATAATTTGAGCAGAATTTAAGCTATCGTGGGATTTTCAGAGTGGTAGGAGAATGTTTAACGGTTATAAGTATATTAAATGGGTAGATTGGTGTAATAACAGGACCTTATAGGGCGGCCTAAGAGTGCTTTTCCTGGAGGTGACTGCCAATTTTAATATTAACCTAACCTACAAATATATAAAAAAAACTGTAGGTTATGTTAAGATGTAAATAGTGTTCTTTCCAAAGGCGTATAGTGATTAGAGCGCTCGCAAAAAACACTTATTAGTCCAGGTTCAAATTGCAACAAAAGAGAAAAATTAGGAATAGAAAAATCTTGCAGTTTTTCGAAATTTGAATTTTAAAAAATTAAGAGATTCTCCACTACCTCGAAGATGTCCAGGTATAAGAAACCGTTTCCTGAAATATTACTCTATTCCACCTTTGGCATTGGCACCACAAAGCGAATGATCAGAAGAAAGAAGAGCGCCATCTTCTGGCACGTAATAGATAATAGCTGCCTACATAGCGAAGATCCTCACCACAATTAATTTCTAACGACAGATGGGGCTTTTGCTGTTTAGCATTTAAGGGTGAAGGTATAATACTGGCCTTTGAGTAATCAAATCAATTGATAGCAAATTGTCTAATTCATACAGCGCTTAATAAGAGACAAAAAAGCACTATCGTGAGAAATGGTTTTCTCTCCAGTGAACTGGGTTCAAAAAAAAATCAATCAAGGATCGACTGTATTACAGGCCCAAAAGTTGATGGACATCACAGAAAATATTTTTGTTTTATTTATTTTTTTTTTTTGCAAACAATTATTGTACTTATGAATTGGCGGATGTTGCTGAAATTTTGTTGACACAATTTATAATATACTCAGCAATACTAATTAGTCACCCGAAATCGTTTTTGTTTTTCTATCACTGTGGCACGGTGTAATTAAGCGCACACAAAATTAAAAGATATCAAGCAGAAATATAGCACTCATTTTTTTTTTTTATAATTTTTATAATAATTCGTAAAGATTAAGATATCTGCATATACTTTATAATGATTTCAATGGAAATTTAGTTTCAAACAAATTTTTCTTTGAATTCAAGTCAAGCAATTTACTACAGTGCTTGTAAGTTCGATATATTTACTCGTAAATAGTTTTAGTGTGAAATAACTGCCTTAATATTTTATGTGAGTTGCCTGGAAGATAAAAGATTGCTGTCACCCTTTATCTTCCCCTTTTCACTATACCACACACTCTGCAAAGGTTCAACGTCCTTTAAACTTAACCTTTAACTCTGACTGTCTGGATATCAATTTACGATTTTTGTTTTTTTTTTTTTTTTTTGTTTTTCTTTTTGCCTTTTTTCCTCTAAAAGGTTTTCACTTTTTGTACAAATTCATGCAAAATCAGGCGTAACAAAAATAAGGATTATTATTTCGAATTTGAGTATGCGAAGGATAATGAACTCTCAGGAAAAAAAAAAACAAAAACAAATAACATCATATTCAAAAAATTTTATTTTCAAAGGCACACAAACTTCTGTTAAAATATCGTCGCAAAAATTAAAGATCTCTGTAACTGACAAAAAATCGAAAATACGTTTTTTGCATCATTTTTATCAGAAAAAAAATACGCGTCAATTGGTCCCAGTCCAGATTTCTACGATGAAAATAAATTCACTTACGCCGTCTGCGTTTTGAAAAATACCAGTGTCTTTGTTCTACTCTTATGAAAGTTTTTGGCTCTGGTGAACATTTAAGGTTTTGTCAGTTACAGCGTTCTTTAATTCCATCGACGATATGTTTATTGTCTGTTACTGTTTCCAAAGAAACTTTATTAAATTTAATGATAAACAAATTTTAAAACTATAAACGATTATTTTTTTCGTTTGTTAAATTGTGAATTTTATTTAAAATATTTATCTTTTTATAAGCTATGCTAGAGTGTGCTCATACATGAGCAATATTCCATGTGAATATTCGCTTCAGTGAGCGATTAAATCTTAAAAAAGAAAACAAAAATCTTATTAAAATCCAATATAAATATTTTCAATAAAAATTATCGAACACAGGCATACATACGAGTACATCGCGCCATTATACAAAAAAAAAAACAACAGTTTGATAGCAGTTGTAAAAGAAAGAGAAATTTTATGCAAAATATATAAATAAATATCGCACAACGTAGCGATATTTAAATCTTGTTTGTAGTGACGTTTGTGTAAAAAATACATGGATGGGCTCCCAACGATGTCGATTGGACCACTACTGTAAACGGCCCGAAATGAATAATCTAAACACCAACGAAATGTCGTTTTAGCAGAATGGTGTTATGTATCACGATTCATGCCACATAAAATCGTCTGTTCTAGTGATTTGACGAAGACGATTTGAACTGGCCACCGAGATCGTCCGATTTGACTCTGTCAAATTTGTGTTTTGGGGTTTTCTTAAATCCCAGGTGTTGCAAATAAGCTGCGATCGTCAAAGTCAACATAATTTGTGTCAGTTTTTTTTGTTTGACTTACATTTAAATATGCAAAGTGCGTTACGAAAGACCCGATATACATATAATACGAGTAGAGGCCCAACCATAATGTGCTTAGTCTAGCTTAAACAACTATGCGAATGCATACAATTAAATGTGTATAACCAAAATATACATAACAAACGTTTCGTTGAGTTTCGTTCAATTTCATTTGTTTACGTAAACAGCTGTTTTTGTGTTTGTGTAAACAATAATAAACAAAACACCGCGGTGTGCAATGAAAACCGAGGATAACTTTATTGAAAATTTGATTGAAAATATATATAAAAAAACGAGTTCTCTGTGACAAATGTGTATCTTATTCATTTTAAACCATTTAAATATTTTCTTTTCTGTTCATTTTGTAGCACATTAATAACAAAATTTAAACAAATGTGAATGTGTTTACAATTGGAATGAACGCACGGTTGTATTTTTTAGTACTATATTTTATTTATGATTTTTTTCTTTTAATTAACAAAAATAAATATAATTGACGTGTTTTCGGTAAAATATTTAACCGTTGTAGATATTAAATAAAATTTTGTGATAAAAATCTATATATTTATGAAATATGGAGAGAAATCAAGTTTTACATAAGTACTAGTGTTTGCAACTAAGAACAGCTTGCATTTAAGTTCAAAAAGTACATTATAGCCACTCAAAAGCTTCGTTAGACTTTTGACAGACGTTTCGTTGATTTTTGACATTAGCGTACGTCAACAAAAGTACATTATAGTTGGGCCTTAGATCTGCAAGTATGTAAATTCGAAATCTATTTTCCTCTTTACAACTTTAAATAAACTTTGAAGTATATTATAGTACATATTGTAGAATATTGAAAATTATAACTATTCACAAATTAAAACTTGTGATTAAAATGCATAGAACGATCTGAAATCAGAACCAGAAGTAGAAATACAAACAGTGATATGTAAACGATGAGGAACGATGAAACAAAATTTGTAAAAGTAAAGTTTTTCAAAGTCGACAGTGAGCAGAAAGAGAATTTACAAGAATTTGTCAAACACATCCTTCCTAATCCAAAAGGGGTCTAAAACGGGGTCTTTATAACGATATTGTTGTATTGCATTAAAAAAAAATACTGCGATTGTTGCTGATGTTCGCTGTGGCGCCATGATAACACAATTCTTTCTACCATACAACCAATGAAGCAATTCAATTACTGCAGGAGACTTTTCCTGATCATGTGCTCTTTTGCAAAATGATCAGAATTGGCCCCATAGAGCAAATGATTGACCACCATTAGATTTCTTAGTATGGGGCTATTTGAAACCAAAGATTTATGCCAACAAGCCTATAAATACACGTGCGTTCCTTCAGTGAAATTCAGCCACAATTATACAGGACGATAATGACAAATTTCGGCGAAAGATAGTCATTTTCCCGATGTGTTATACTATACTTCTCTTGAGGTCGCCGTGGTCTAGTGGTTCGTGTATTGGCTTACTAGACAAGAGCTCCGGGTTTAAGCCCCAGCTCTGACATCTAGAAAGAGAAAAATTTGAAATACTATTTCTTCCGGCGACTATGTCTCAGGAGTCTAACGGAGTTATTGAGACCATATTGCTCGGAGTAGTGTAAAAAGCGAGGTGAGAATCATACAGACCATCCTGGCATTCGTAGTCTTACACACTTTTCACTAAACTACTGAGGCACCCAAAAAGATTATTTGCCTATCATTTTAAGGGAAGAAAAAATCTTCCAATAAATTAGAAAATTTCGACAAGTCGGTAAAGTTTTTTTTTAATAAATTAATTTTTTATTACATATTTGTTATATACATTTTATTTAATAATATAAATTTAAAAATGTAACACTTTGACGATTTTAACGATACAGACTTTGAATTTGGCGAAGATTTACAATCCATAGTAAACAAGTACAAATCAAGGCTGGCGTTGTGGGTAAACGAGAAAAATTTTTGTGCATTTGTAATAAACGTCTACTTTTAGCTCTTAACTCGTTAATATTTCAGAAAATTTTTCTGTATTTGTTTGCTGATATATTTTGCATTTTTGCAGTTTCAATATATTTAAAGCTCTGCAGCTTATGTTTTCTGCATTTTTTCATATTCATTTTTATTTAAATACAATAAATTCTCTTAAATGTAGTTTAAAATGTTTATATCCTTTATTTCAACTCTGACATAGATTTTACAAATAATTCACTTTTACTCCTTTTTATATGCATTTCAAAAGTACAAGAGTATATACGAGTGTAGTAGACAAATGCCAATGTCAAGAACTGGAAATGATAAAGTGCAGCGAATTATGTAACGAATTCTTGTATGTATTTCAATAATTTTTCTTTTAAGAAAATTTGTAGCTCTATTATGATGTCGAATTTCCCCAAGTAACCTCGTATGTATAAATATTTTATATTTGAGCTCTTTAAGTGATTATGTAAATGCATATGCATTTGATCAAATGTGAGTGTTTGTGTTATTGTGCATATGTACGTCTGTTTAATAGAATGTAACCCTTTGTAGCCAGTATTTAAGTTTTAAAAAAAAGAAGTTCAATAATTTTTCAATTTGTTCTCAAGTTTTTATCTTTTATATTAAAAAAAAATATTGATATAAAAACATATAAAATACATAGAAAAAAGAAATATGTGATAAAATAAAATGTTTTATGGCATAGTGGCTACAGTTAAATTATTCTAAAAAGCAAGTTTTTTTTTTCAAAGCTGCAAATTCAATTACTCAGTATTTATTATTTAACCTTTTTGAAGATAGTCGATCAATAAAAAACTTTTGTAATCTCGAAAACCTTTGCGAGGACCTTAAAAGCCATTTGAAATGTTTTTGCCTTTTGTGGTGCACTTCCACCAGCTTTAGTCTATTGTTGGAATTGTTCTTCTGTCTCAAGAAGAAAAAGCGTATGTGAGTTATCACCGATAATTTTTTGTTCGTTTTAAAGATGAATACTGTTGCCATTAAGTGTGAAATCTAAAATGTCCACCACGGACATTTGCTGGCTTATGCAGGAATTCATGCAAAAAAAAATTGTCACCTGCCAAGTCGTTTAACTCCATTTTAAAGAATTTTATTAGATTGTAATTTTAAAACTAAATAAGTTAAATTGATTAATTCAATTTAAAAAGATTTTTTTTTGCAATATTTTGTCAGAAATCTTTAAAATTAAAATAATTTTTTTATGAAAAATATACTTAACAGATTATGAAAAAGATTAAACACCATCCAATTGTTTAAAAAAAGGCCTATAGCCATAATCAATACTGACAGATACTGTCAGGTGTTATGCAAATGTTAACATAGACACGTTTATTTTGCACTTAACCTCAGACAAACAACTCAACTAAATGTCAATTTGTGATATATCGTATATGAGATTAAATAAAAATAAATTGAAGTTAAATTTATTGAAATTAAATTCTTACACTCAGAAAAAAATGTGGTAGAAAACTACCGAAATTGATACCATTTGGTATTAAAATTGAGTTAAGTCCGTTTGTGCTTAATTCGTTAACGGTTGGTATCAATTTTTCAATAACAACTCGGTATCACTTTATTACCTACCGTTATTGTTTTGATAACACACTGTTCCCTTCTTGTTAACAATTTTTCTTATTTTAATAACACATGGTTCTTACTTTGATACAGTAACCCTCTTGCTTCGTTACCAATCGTTCTTATTTTGATAACGGACCGTTCTTTTTCTGGTAACACACCATTCTTATTTTGCTACCAATCATTCTTGCTTTGATAACGCACGGTTCTTACTTTGATACCGTAACCGTTCTGCTTTATTACCACTTGTTCTTATTTTGTGAACGACTTGTTATTATTTTATCTACAAAAAAATAACCCATTAAGTCCCAACAATTAAAACACAAACGCATTTATATATACACTGTAGTGTTTATTAAATATAATTTATATGAAATAAAAATGTTGATATATATTGTATATGCATATACTGAATATGCATAATTCACTAACTTTAAAATAACTGATTTATATATACTTCAATTGAAAATAGCATTTTGAATTATATATTGGGTAGAAATGCTGTGGTGGACTCACAAATTCGGCAATCAGTTTTACGTATAAATTCTTATTAAGGAAACCTACTTCTTAATATGGCTGAAAATGGTGGTTAAAACATATTAACAATCACACATGAAGTGATTGATTTAGTATTAAAAGAAGCTTACTTGCAGTCATATATAAATTAAATGATTTTAATGTGTTGTAGTCCAAAGCTGTACATCCATTCCCCACTTCAATTTCAATAATGATTTCCTACTATTTAAAGTTATAATTTTATATCTATTTATTTATTATATATTTTCAAAAATACATACATATATTCCTAATTCCGGTTTCTTGAAAGTTACACTGACAGAATCTATTCGTCAATTCCTAACTAAAGCCAAAAAAAAAAAAGAAAGAAAATGCATTAACGTTCCCAAACTATATGAAACGTAATAATACCTCAGTTTTTTCTATCTATATATAAATTTAATTCGAAGTCCGAGTAGAAGAATTATTTCTTTCAAATCCTCATTTTTTAAGATCCGCAAACTTCTAAATGTAAAACTAGCACCTTAAAACAGAAAGCGGTTAATTATATTTTTTCTTGTTGCTTATTTTTTTTTTTTACTTACTTTTTATTATATCAAAAATCCTTATCAATTAATTCAAGAAAACTTTCCTTGTCCTGGTCATCCACATTTAACTCCTCCGTATGAGCACAGTTTTTTGAAAGAAAATAAGTAGATAAAATTATTTACATTTTCGGCTGACACTTCCACACAAAGCTTTAATAAAAAAACTAACAAACAATACAAAAGTTTGCCACATACCAAATGATTTTACTGTGATACCAAATCGTTGTTGATTTAATAACACGTCGTTCCTAATGTAATAACAGATCGTTCTTAATTTACTAACTTATGGTATTTTTATAGAATTGTTCACGATTTTACTACCGGTTGTTCTTGATTTGTTAACTTATGGTATTTTGTACCATATGTTCTTATTTTAATAACGCATTAAGCTTGATTTGGTACCGAAAGTTAACGAAATATTGTTCACGATTCGTTCTTAATTTGATAACCTTGATTAACAATTTTAGAACGCCTTTTTTCCCTCTGTGTAGAATTTTAGAAAATGTTTATGTTTAAATATAAATCTTATAAGCAAAAAAGATTTTCAAAACCATAAACAATAACGGATTATAAAATTTTACAAGGGTTAAGAAAGAAAGGCAGCTACACTCAATACTGTTTTTACACTATAGATAAAATCAGTTTTAAAAGTTTTAAAAAATATATACTATAATTGGATTATATACAAAAAATATATTTGGGGTAGAGATCCTGGTCAGCGATACTTCACGGTGCTTATTGGCTTAGTCACTCTGCTCATAATAATTAAATAGAATATAATTCAATATTGTTTTGCAGTAAGAGCCATCCCTAAATCAAAGCGGCAAGCGAAACGTTTTAAGCTCAACGTTTACACTGAACCTCCATGTCTAAATAAAAAAACAGGGTTAGCCAAACAAACAACATATGTTTTTATAACAACTCTGACTAATTTAATAATAAATAATAAAATACTCTATGGGTGTTTGTCATGTAAACGAAATTTTATATTATTTGGTTATGTTCTTTCTGTAAAAGGAATTTGAGAGAAATTGAAATCGAGAGTTTTTTCAAAGGAAAATAAAACCTAAATGTCCAAATTATTTTATATTTAGTTCTAATATACAAAAAGTTGCATTAATGGTTACTAAGCGAATGAATAAAAAAAATATCAAAACCGTTGCACTTTTAAAAAGTATTTCACAGGTTGAAATATCATTCTATTTCAATTTCACTCGAACATATTGACGTTTCTTTTGCAATTAAATAGGATTATCCAAACAACATATCCTTGTGCGGGAGTATATGTGCCCTTATCCGCCATTTCATATTTTTTTATGTATCTCGAGTTAGTGATTCGGATATCTTATTCAGTTTCGGAGATAAATAGCTGAAAACGGATTTTAGATTTTAAAAATTTTGATGTCAAAAACCTGAAGTGGCTTCATTAACTCGAGATATATAGAATGGCGGATAGAGCAGATAAACTCTCGCACGATGATATGTTTAGATAACAACCCTGTTTTTTTTTTTCATATGTTTACATTTTAGTTACCTTTTGCAACTAACTTCACTATTGAATGCTCTACCAAAAATGGATTTTCGAGATGCTCTATACAAATTTTATGGGCATAAAAAAATTTGACAGCTAAAAAACACTTGCCGCTTTTATTTAAGGATAGCAGTTATTTAGTAAATATTTTAATTTTAGTATATGCAGACAGGCTCTCTTCTACACTTTACTTTTAAAAATTACTCAACCTGAAGTGTAGATGATCCTTGTTTTTCAATTCCATTTGGGTATATTATACTGCAAAGAGATATGAGATTACTATACTCTTTTTTTTTTTTTTTTTGTAGATGAATAATAAACTCTCCAGTCTAGGGTGAGAATCGACTAGAAAACTAGCACACCACCCATTGTATGTAATATGAGTTGATAATTAGTAAGTAATTCGCAACCGACAACCCTATATTCTGGTTCTGATTTCTTTATTACATTTCGTATGATGAAAAAATGTAATATTAGAAACGATTGTTTACATGTTTCTTTTTCCGTTAAAATTACAATCAATAGAACTTTAAAGCGTTAAATGAAATTTTTGTTTTTGAAATTTAATGGAATTCTTATGTGTTCGAATGAATTTTTTTTTTTTCGTTTTTTTTTTTTTTTTCACCTGTTTTTGTAATTTTTTTTTTCTTACTTTTAGTGTTTTCTTTTATATGTGGCTGGTAAACATGTTAAAATGTTATGCGAACACCCTCTATAATAAAATATTGATTATTTGCACTTTTTTTATGTCGATTTCTTAAAAAAAAAAAACAATTTTTTATCTACAAATGTTATAACATTACACCTGTGTAATGTTGTTTTTGTTATTGCAACAAAAAACCCTATCAAATACCAAATAATGTGAAAAGCGGTGTTAATGCTTTCATACCAAAGATATCGTTTTAATCAAACAAAAAAAGAAAAATAAATTTATATGTACATTTGTGTGTATAAGGTATATTAAATTAAAATTATATAAAAAACTTGGCGAGTATTCTGGTATGCTGAGCAGTAATTTTTGCTGTTTAAATTATATAAAAATTTTATAAATGAAATATTTTTATTTGATTTCGTTAGAATAGCAGACAAAAAACAAAGATGTTTTGGAATTTAAATTTTGGCCCAAAACATTGAAGAAGGCATTTAGTAAGCTGAGTAGTAACTGTAAATTATAAATTTAATTTAATCCATTAAATAGCAGGAGTTTAAATAGACAACTACCTACAGCAGAGAAGAAAGATATTCAGGTCATATTCATGATGGTATTAAGCTTTCAGACATCTGATCACAATTTGTTTCCTTTTTTTTTTTTTTTTGGAAATTTCACGTTTTCCTTTTGATGCTAAAGCTCGATTATATTATATACCTGGGGTTACACTCATGTTGTTAAAAGAAAATTGTTGTTTCTTAAGCCAATTTACGACAACTTAAATATAAAATTCTTACTATCTTTAATAAATTTAAAAAAAAATTTATTTAGATATAGAGTGTCCTCATATGTTACTTATTTTTAATATTGTATATGGAAAAGAGGTCGAGGTATAGTGGTTTTAGAGTGCTCGTACAAAAACTTAAAAAGTCCAAGTTCAAATCCCAGCGAAGGTGAAAAATTAAAAAAAAAATTGGGGTTTCTTAAAAACTATAATTTAAAATATGAGATCTCCTCCCCCCGCCCTCCTTCCCTCAAAGAAGTCCATTTTCAAGAAACCGTTCACTGTCATTCGAGTCTATTCCATTATTAGAAACGAAATATAAGAATTACAGCTGCACCTTTTACGAAGATAACAACTAACCTGCTTAGTGAAGACGCTCACCACTCACAATCAATATAAACCGACAGATGGAGCAGTTGCTGTTGATCACTCAAATTAACAGCAACTTGTCCCATTGACATAAGGCGCTTAACATCTACATATATGTATATCTAGATCATCCACAGCATGAGTAGGGGTTTACTTCCCTCAGTAATTGGTCTTAGCAAAAAAAATATGTATTATTAATGGGGATAAGCGTGTTTCTATGGCCATTTCGTCTCTGCTCAGGAGACTCGTCAGAAAGCTTTTTCCTACAGACGGCTATAAAATTATAAACTCTTATGTTCATGTTAAAAATAGTACTCTAAATAAGAATTATAAGTATGTATGTCCTATTCTAAATAAAAATTATAAGTGTATATGTATATCACATTTAGTATATAAAAGTGTATTTGTATTTGCTTATATGCGAAAAATATTTTGTGTTTCTTCTTGTTACGTATTTTTTAATAATTCATTTACAAAACAAAATATTTTCTTTCAGACCAAAGAATTCTTTATCGAAATCTCAAGTTGTATTACAAATTTCTTTATTAATGTCAAAGGTGAATAACCAAAACTATAATTTAAAAATTATTCAAATTTTACAAGTTGTTGACAGCACATGTCAAATTTTTTGTCAACATTTGCAAATATTTATTAGCAAAATTAGCATAATTGAAAATGTGTATAAAATCGTTAAATTAGAGAAAAAATTAATGTCATGCCAATAGCAACAAACGTCTAATTAGTGATTTTAAATCGGTAATGGTAAAGCTAGAAATGTAATAGAGCCACATCTATTGGTTTTCCACATCCTCTTTTTTACAAGACTAATGGTTTCAAGACTAATAGTTTCTTCTACAAACATCCTGTTATAATTTTAAAAATTTTTAAACTTCAGAATTTGTTAATGTCAGTAATTTATTTTTAATATTTTCCTCAAAAGAGTAAGATGTAAAGAATTAACTTATACTATGTAATAATGCTTTCGGTTTGGGGTTTAGTACAGGACATCATAAAGATGTCTAATATGGATCCACGATTCCGCTTAATACGCCTCAAGAACAATCTAATAGTGATCAAGAGTGCTTTAGAAATTTTCGACACGGCCTCGTATGATGTTAATTGACGCTGGTGTATCCATGAAGGTAAACGTGTATCAAACAATTTGAAACCTGAACATCGCTCTATAGCTTTGAGATTAATAATTAAATTAAAACAATGCAAAAATAACACAACAAATCATCAATTCCAAGTGCATTAATATCATTTGCATGCATACACAGCTCTTAATAGCTTTCGTCAGAAGTTTGCTCAGTGTAGGCCAAAAAAATAAGCACAACCTCTTCTTTTTAAATATACTTTATGGCAAAATTTAGTTTTTTGCGAACATTTTTTTTTTAATTATTTAAAAATGAATTTAAATAAAAAATATTATTGCCATGTGAAATTAATCAAACTTGTTGCAATGAAGTATTAAAAAACAAATGTTTTCTAAACTAGTGGTTACGCTTTCTTAGTCAAATGTTTGTTTAATAGCTTTAGTTGAGCTCAACTTGTCATACAAGAGATCCAGTTATTAAGTGCTTAATAAGTATTTAATTTCAACACTAATTGAGTCAACTTACAATTGCAACTCTGTGTGAAGTATGTTCAGTGTTCACCACTAAAAACTGTATGAGAATGGCCAACACCAAAACTAAATATCATCAAAAGTAAAAAAAACAGTTTTAATTATGAATTTTTTGCAATTCTTAAAATATACATCTTACGACTAAGGTTTTTTCCGTATAAAAGAGCTTCTGCAACTGACTTTTAAAACTATGTACTTATATTTCTGGTAACCATATTTCATTTCAACTACTTTTTCCATTATAGCTGCTATCGAGAATAAGAATTACTAAATTCCTTCTGTTATTTTTACAAATTTCTCTAGTTTCATTTTGTGATTGTGTATTGTATTTTGTAGATTTTTAAATTTTTCTTAAGAATCTACATTTTCTCCTCCCTAATAAATTAAAAAGATTCCTTCTAAAGCTAATAAAAGTTTGTAAAACCATTGACAGTTACTGACTGGTAACCGTAAAGAACAAAAATATTTACATAAGCTCTCACACACCAATTTTTATTATTTCATTGTAGTTTCTCTGTTGTTCCTTTTGTATTCTTACATCCTTAAACAAAAAAATAAATAAATAAATAAATAAATGAAAAAGAAATATTCAAATTTAAGTTTATCTTTAAAGAAAAATAAAAAATATTTTTGAACATTCTGTGGGTTTTGTGGCCTTTCTATTATTTGTTTTTCTAGTTGCAGTCTTTGTCCTTTTTATGCTGTAATAATGCCATCTTTGCCTTTTTATACTCGTATTTGTCAATGACCAATATTTTGACAACATGTAAATAAAACTTATAAATATGTAAATATTTGAAAAAAAGAACAAAAAAGAGAAAAAGAAATATTTTGTGTATAGTATTTTGCAATAGGATCTCTCTCTCATTCATAGTCATGAGCAGTTGAGCCATTTTAGGCCCAATTTAAGTTTCAATGAATGACTACTGACTGAGTCAGTGAGTGAATGAATGAATTAAAAGGTATGACAAGCTTAACAAAAAGTAAAAAAATTTATCACAATATATGTACATTCGGCCACATAAGTGTACGTACAAGAACATAAACTAAAAGTAAGCGAAAACAAACGGATTTCGTTTGAAGTTTTTGCTTCTTTAAATAAATTTCTTACATTTTTAGAAATTTAGCCAATATGTTTATTTTAGTATTAATAAAACTTTTAAAAATTAAAATAAAGCAAAAATGTATTATTATGTTTCCGCCAAAGTCGATATAAAAACAATAAATTAAGGACTTTAATAGTTAGAACTACGTTTTAGTAAGAAGTCGGATAGCACCAATGAAGAACACTTTATTAAGCCGTTGTGTTATTGATGGAACTAATTTTCAGCATATTCTGATTTAATATTTCGCTATACCCGAGCCATTACGGTTTGATGCAACTGTTACAGAATGTGCAAATTGACCCTATCATCCATTGCCGATGAAATCAGTTTTAAATTTACCACTCTTCTATTTATTTTTCTGGCAAAAGCTCTGAAAGTAACTGATTGCCATGAACAAGCTTCTCAAGTCTGTCGTTCGAAGTCCACTTTAAACTGTTGGCCTCGTAATCGTGGATAAAAAATTAACACACACAATATGGGTGCTGTGAGAAGCTAGGCCGTGTATGTTTGTACTCTTCTATTTGCCCTATAGCACCTAACTCGTACAACGTTTTTCGTTTTTTTGTAGAAGCAAAATACGGAATTATTTCCACTTACGATCGGAATTGAGTTCTGTGACATACCCGGTAAATTATGTTTTCATTCATAGAAAGAACTGTTTTCCAGAACTTTGGGGTCTAATTTATATGTTTTTTGTCAAAATCAATTCGTTTTAGTCTATTAACTGGTGGCAAAATCGGCTTCTTTACTGATACATGGCTTTTGTAATCCATTTTTTATAAAATTCTATGAACTATGGTATTGGAATTGTTTTTTTTAGGAAATTTTGATGTTGCTAACCTGGGGTTTTCTTTCGCTGGCTGCACTACGACTCGTTCTGCACATAACGTTATTTTGGCTGGCCTTCTAGTCACCAAAAGAGGGTTTGAACTAAAATTCCTGTATTTTTTAAATTGTTAATCACACTCTGGAACAATCATTCATTCATTACTAAGAATTATCAGGTAGAAAAACAACAACAACATCACCTCCAATATGATTATAATGTTTTATTCCTCCCCTAATTTAAACTTTATTGTTCGGGCTTCTTGGAGTTGGTTGCTGTTGGATTATTCAGTCGTGAAGGTATAACACTGGCGATTGAATAATCAATGAACCGTAACCGATTTCTATGTGTTTCACATTTTTAAAGTAGGATCTTTTTTTTGTGACTGATATCAGACATAATATTAATAACTATAAATCAAAGGTCCATGCCCTATGTCCCCCCCCTTCCATCATATTTTCCTAGACTAGTACAATGTACTGCAATAGTAGGGGTCATTCTCATCATCATCATCATTTTAGCCAATCTTAAAAGAATACTGTTGCTCTTTACTGTCAAATTTAAACTTAAAATAAGAATATTCAACAGTTTGTGCACAGATTTATGCTGCCGAGTGTATGTACATGTACAATGTACATGCATATAGGAATAAAATCTATTTTTCTAGTCATTACCATGCTTTAAAAAGAGAAATGGATAGTAAATAGGGTTCTATCCTTTTGTTAGATTCAATATCTATGATTCCTTTTACACATTCTTAAACTTATACAGACTACATATGCACATACATAAATAGGTAAACAGTATTTTATATAATGGTTAATAATACATACATAAGTATATCCAAAATTAAATAGTGATTTGGTTGAACATGTTAATTTTTAAGGACCATAATGATTTCCATATAAATTAAAATATTATGATTTCTGCCAAAATGTAAATTCTTTGGATCGACTGTATGTATGTGTGGATGCTTTCAAATGTCAACTATTGCTGAAGAAATTTATTTTTTTGACATTATAATTATAATGTGATGTTGGCCGAAAAGATAGAAAGAAGTTTATTAAAATTATATGGGTCTGCTGTTTTTCTATTTATTTATTAATTTTTCTTTTTTTTTTTTGTGCTGAAGATGATGACACTAAAGATGGGAAATGTTAAAATTATATTGCCAAGTAGAATGCTATCTACTCATCCATATAAATTTAATTTTTTGTTTTATGTCCTTTTCACTTTTAATGACATTTAAAGATTTAAAAAGAAATTTAGAAATCATGTAGGCTGTCAACAATATGAAATCTGTTCTTATATTGAAAAAGGATAAAAACTTTGAAGCAAAAGATTAATAAGAAATTATTTTATTGTTTTTTGACAGCAATAATAATAAAATATAATTTATAATGCAAATTAATTTTAATGTTTTATTTATAAATGTCTGCAAAATAGACAAATTGTGAAAAAAAATTGGGCTTCAAATTATTTAAAGAAAAAACAAAACAATCGTTTACGGTTTTGGCAGAAACCAGCAATCATATTTTGCTTAAACATTCTTTTTCTTTAGGTTAATAAAGTTTTTGATGACATAGATTCCAAATATCAAAATTAGTTGCATATTTGTTTTTGTACCGCTGGATCAAAATTAATTTTCTTTTTGATTTTTATTTTGACCCTTATAATCGATATATTAAGAATATAACTTTGACAACCTAAAGAAGCAACTTATAATCAAAATCGTACAGACGAGCCATATAAAAGATATGTGCGTATTAAAGAAAAATATATTTGTATCAAAGTACTGTAAAATACAGCATTTTGTGTAAACATTGCTATGCCATGTCATGTCGTCTCAAACACAGTGTCATGCCATGTCGTGCAAAGATATCATAGTGTCTTAGCATGTTATTGCCAACCGTTTAAGCTTCTTTAGTTCATTATGTTGAATACCATGTCTATGAATGCACAGTTTGTAATGTAATGTTTTTAATACTGTTGTATAAATATTTGCTAACTGAATTTGAACCATGGAAAGATACACAATCGAGCAACGCGTTAAAGTTATTCACGCTTATTATGAAAATTTGGGCGTTCAAATGAAAATGCATATCGTGGACTTCGAGATTTTTTCGGTCAATTTAATTGTCTAAATGTTTGTACAATCGGAAAAATAGTGCAAAAATTTGAATAAACCGCTTGTTGAGTAACAAGAGTGATTGTCGAAAAACCAATGCATTCACAAAGAGTGACTTTTTGGTGCGGTAAATGGGCTAGCGGCATCACCGGGCAGTATTTATTTTAAAATGAGGCCGGTTAGGCAAATAGTGTGAATGTTGTTCGCTGTCGGAAAAGATAACAAACTTTTTATAGCCCAAATTAGAAGATATGGATGTAGATGATATGTGGCCACGATGCTACTTGCCACACAGCTAACGAAACAATGACCGTGTTATCTCACCATTAAGAATATA
Organism: Metopia argyrocephala; assembly: GCA_963576795.1. Taxonomy (NCBI): domain Eukaryota; kingdom Metazoa; phylum Arthropoda; class Insecta; order Diptera; family Sarcophagidae; genus Metopia; species Metopia argyrocephala. The sequence continues at coordinate 82,403,782 of OY756211.1, forward strand.
TGTATATGGCATGTGTTGACATGTTAATTTTCCAACTTGTGTACAAAATGAGTATAAAAACAATGCATGGCTTTGACTTTAACATCTAATTTACATTGTCTTAATATATCATTGTCGAACATGTTAGAACGGCATAACATGGCATGGCAATTATATGATGTGACACTTGTTGCCATGTGGTATAGGTCAACACATGTAGGGCTTTAAAATGTATGTATTTAAATCTCAATCCATGAAAAGTGTGAAGTTAAACAAATTAAAAACATTATTTTCAAGATTAATAGTTTTATTAAAATATATTTCAAGTAATAATTGTAGTCTTCAAAGTCATGACAAAATCAAGAGGATGTCAAACTTAAAAAAAAAGTATCCTTTGTTCTTTGGTTTTAGTAAAATATTTAATTTTCCTTTGGCAAAATTCCTATCAAGTATTTAATCTCGTAGAATAAAACAAAATTTACATATAACATTTTTTTTTTTTTTTTTTTTTTGAACATAGAAAATTAATGTTTTAAAAAGTAAAAAACGAAAATGCATAGAGAAATCTCTGAAAGAGGTATTTTCATTCTTTAAATTTTTTTTTTTTTTTCAAGAAAATGCAACAACATCAACGAAAGCAAACATGAGCACATTTTTAACTGAAATGATTAATTACCAAGATTTTTATTTTCACTGTTTCATACTAAAAAGAAAATATCAAAGCTTGTATTAAAAAGGAGAAAGTCCTTTAAAGGTCACAAACAGGAATAGAAAAATATAGAGAGAGCGAGCTGAGGAATTAAATGAAAAGTACTCAATTTTATACACAGACCTAAAGCAACAAGCAGAACCAGCAAAAGGAAACAGCAATAACAGTAATGGAAAACCTTAAAACCTTTTTTTTAAAGAATAATTGATGCCCAGTTTTTAACTTCATATTTAAGTATATGTGAAATTAGTTAATTTTAATTTAAACTTAAATGACATTTAAATACAGTTTCAGCTTTTCAGACATAAATTTAAGTTTATGTTTAATTGTGACAAAAGTACGGTAGCACCACCAAATGTAAACAAACTTTACAGAATATTTTCCAGAAACAGCTGTGATTGGATGTAGCAAAATGAAACACATGAAATAAATAAAAATAATTTTTATAACTATAAATTAATAACAATAAATGTAATTAATAAATATTAACTTTATAATTTAAGTACAGTTTTATTCATAATATGCCCATTTTTTATAAAAAATTTAAAAACATTGTTGATTGTTTTATTTTTATTTGCAAAACATAAAAACAAGATGGCGAGAACATACTATGTTTATATGTAAAACTATATCTAAAGCTTAAATGGACAAGGTTGGTCATTTAAATGGCATTTAAGTTTCATTTAAATTTAAATGTGATTTAAATAAGAAGTTAAAAACTCAGCGTAAGGCGGATTCACCCATGAGTTTCTAAAACATTTTTATATCGGACCTAATTTTTTTATATATAGTTTGAAGTTTCTCTCAGAGGGCGAGAGAACTGACTTTGTGCGGAGTACTCTCAACTTGATTCAAATTAATTTTAAATTTGGCCCGAAGCACATTAAAAAAGGTTGCCACACCATACGAAATTTATACAAGAGTCAGCTTTGTTAACTAAGCGGGTTTCGGTTCAAGGTTATACTTATAAATTTTAAAATGTATCTTCAGAATATATCTTACACTCCAACAAGCAAGAGTATTTTGCTTACAAGTGTATTATTTCACTTTTAATTGAATTTTTGTTGTTCCATCCTTACCAAGGGTTGGCTCTACCAGTTTTAAGAATATGATACTTTAACTGGTGTACGTAAAGCAATAAAAAGAAAAACAAACACCTACTCGAGGTAAATAAATGTTGTTGGTTTCATTTATTACTTTTCTTTTTTTCTCATTCTCTCTCTCTTTCAATTTGACAAATTGCAAAAAGCTTTAAAGTAAAACGAAATATAAAAAAGGACCGTAACGAAACTATGGCGGCAAAAATTAATGAATAAAGTTTTATTAAAAAAAATGAAAAGGAATTATCAACGAAACGCGCTCACGCATCCGCTACGCCCTTTCAACAAACATGAACAAATTAATGGATTTAATGAAACCGAAAATTACAACTGAAAGAAAAATAAAGAATAAAGAAAAAAGGAGGAAAAATAGTTGCTGTAACTTTTTCAAGTGAAAAGCCAAATTAAATAAAATAAACTCTTTAACTACTGCTCTCTACTATAGAAAACAAATGAGTGCAACCAGCATTTGTGGCATCGAAAATGAAAACAACTACTCGTATACCATTAGAAACGCTTGTTGGTGCAACGAAAATTTCGTCACACCAAAAAAATTACATAAAATTAAATGTTGCTCTCATGCTACTGGTGTTTACTCTATACACAAATATTTGTTGTTGACTTTTTCTTTTGCAATGGTTGTTTTTTTTTCAAATTTTGTTGCAAGAACTAACAGCAACAAATGAGCCACAAGTAGACAAATTGTTTTCACAGATTTAAATTATTTCACTTCATTCTTTTGAACCAGAGAAAGAAAAAAAAAGGACCCCATGAAAGATATGTATTATGTTGTAATATACGAGTAGGAGTATATGTAGTGCTTTCTAGTAAAATGGAAAACTTTTCTTTTTTTTTGTTGTTAATCTAGTCCAGATGCTACTATTAAAGTTACTGAAGAACAAGCAAAAAGGCTTTTATAAAACAAATAATAATATTTTTATTATCTGTTATGAGGATAATTACGAGCACTTGACGATTACAAGAGGGACTATAAAACTATTTAAGCCCTTCAATGATACATTGAACTGTCTATAGCGTAATTGGTGGGGTATGGCAATCAATTTTGATTGAAATTTCTTTAAAAAGTTTCTTTGACTGCGATTGCAATCTGCTTTTTTATCGTTTATGCAATCGCAATTAAAAATATTGCTTTAACAATTTTCCCAATCATTGACTGCACGAAAGAAAATGTTAAAAATGTTAAAATGTTGCTTTCAGTCGTCGTTGTTTATAAAACTTTAAACAGCAATCAAAAATTTAATTATTTTTTATATTTTGTTGTTTTTATGAAATACGAGTATTATTCTTCGATGCAAAGGCTGTAGCAAATTTTGCAACTGTAGCTGTTAAGCCAAGCTAAAGAACAACCAAATGTAAGAAGACATTCTAGGTCTGCTACGAAGAGTGATTACTGCTATTAATATTAAAACAAAAATTAGACTCTTATCTTTTAATTTATTGCAAAATTCTATGAAAAGACAATATTACAGCAAAAAAATCGTTTTTTAACCACAATAATTTAATAATTTATTTTTCTTTAACACCGTGCGAAGTTTCAGACAGGGCGATCCCTTATCCCGCGACCTCTTCAATTTCATCATAGAGAGTGTTTTGCGAAAGGCGGGTATTTATCGTAATGGAATTATTTTTAACAAAAGTGTCCAGCTCCTTACGTATGCAGACGACATAGACATCATTGGGCATACTAAGCGGGGTGCCACCGCAGCCTTTAATGCTATTGAATGGGAGTCTGCAAAAATTGGATCTGACGGTAAATGAGAGCAAGACGAAGTACATGTTGTGGACGTGTAGGGATGTTGAACATAGCGGCTCCCAGGTTACAGCCGGCAACTATACATTCGATGAAGACAAGGAGTTCCTCTAGCTTGGCACCGCTATTATCAGCAAGAATGATGTCAGTCTGGATAAAAACGAAGATTACACTAGCCTAGCACCTGTTAGCCTACGGTCTCAGTAGACAGTGTAGTAACAGAAACCTCTCTCGTGCGACCAAATTAAGTCGCTTATTCTTCCGGTGCTTCTCTATAATGTGGAAGCATGGATGCTGTATTGTACAAATGCAGCGGTCCTTGAAGTGTTCGAGAGAAAAGTTCTTCGTAAGATCTTTGGTCGTCTAAGGCATGGCGATGAGTTTCGCATTAGAACCAAACATGAGCTGTATGAGCTCCTCGGCGTTGTAGGCGTTGTTCAGCGCTTTAACATCTAGCGGCTAAGCTGGCTAAGCCATATTTTTCGGATGGAAGAATCTGCTCCATAGAGTAAATTTTTCTATGCGAAGGTCACTGGACGTAGACGTAGATGGCGATCATGTTTACGTTGGAAGGACCAAATTGATGAAGCCCTGTCATCAATTGATGTGACCAACTGGAGAAGTCGCTCGCTTAGCATAGACGTCTGGACACTAATGGAAAGGCAGGCCGAAAACCGTTAACGGGTTGTTATGGCCATCCAAGTAAGTAAGTTAATTGTTAAATAATTTAAATAAATCGCAATTCTGATTGCGAAAGATTGCAATACCCCCAACTATGGTTTATATATGACAGAATATTTTTACAACCTGACTGATATATTGCTAACAAAACTACAAGTACTACAAAAGATATTTTCATGTCTATCGCCTAAAAGTTTGTCTTGTAGCGTTAACCATATCCCTTGAAGATACAATAACAATACAAAAGATTTTAGGAGTTTTAATCTTAAAACTTCAAAACGCAAAAATTTTTACTTGAATGACCTGGAAAATCGAATTCAAATCTTAAAGTTATAGGTTATCATTTTTATTACTTGTTTTTCTTTGATTTTATATTTTAAGAATTCATTCTTTTAAATATTCAAGTTATAGGTTATCATTTTTATTACTTGTTTTTCTTTGATTTTATATTTTAAGAATTCATTCTTTTAAATATTCAAATTCAAAATAATGGGGTTAAATTCTAACTCCCGCTGTTAAGTTGTTCTGTTTCTGTTAAAATCTTTTAACTCAACGAAACGCTGTTGTTGCAACATAAAGCAATAAAAAATGCAACCAAAAAAATAAAATAAAAGAATATTTCATCAAAACAAGAGATAAGAAAGCGAATGTTTTATCGTTAAGTTTGTTATAAAATGGAAATCATTTCATTATTATTTTTATAGTGGAACATGTAAACAAAAAACAGTTCTTTACTTTTTTTATTTGTTCTTGTGGGGGAATTTTTAAGAACAAAATGAACTTGAGAATCCCCTACCACCGCCCTTTATATATATAGAAATTCATTTATTTATTTAAAAACGCGGAAAACCTAAACAAAACTAAAGAATTTTATCAATTTCTAAAGCGTTACAAAATAAATTAAAAAAGAAAAGAATTACGACCTATTTTTATATTTGAGATAAGAAATGTTCTTGCCAGACACTCAGTGGAATAACAAAATGACTAACAGAGTGTAAAAGAGTATGGTGCAGAATTATGTCACTTTTAATGGCTGCAAAGGTGACTGATGAATAACTTTATGGTTTTCCATTACCCAGAACGAATATTCTGTTTATTCACATATCTACTCAAATGAAAATGTGCCTTGTCACTCATTAAGATATTTTTATGAAAATCGGAGTTGTCATGGGCGAGCTGTAGCAACCTATCGGTGTAAATGGACTTCTGGGAGAAGGTCTTGTGTCAACTGAACCTTAAATTGGAACAAATGCAAATCTGTGTGCAAAATTGTGACCAAAATTGTTCTTTCAAGACCAAGCTTCTGAGCATGGTGTCGAATTAAGGCTGATGGATTGTTTTGAATACTTTCTTGAACAGCAGTAATGTTTTCAGGCGATCTTGAAGTACATTGAGGTCCATGTAGCCTATCAGCTACAATCCCTACTTCTTCGAAATCATTCACTACACGATAAATAGTGCGTCTTGTTGGCACGTTGTTTCTCCCAAAAATTTTACGTAACTTTCTCATCGTCACAGTAGTCGATGATTGATTTTGATAAAATGTTTTAACGATTAAAATGTGTTGGTTCACCGAATATTTTTCCATAATAAATTTGCGACGAATGCCAAATATGAACTGTCAAACTAATGTTTATCAAAAAGGCGGCAATACAAAGTAGTATACCTTCCCGGCTTATTTTCTTTGCGCCAACACTTGCTATAAACCACAGTGTAAGCAGTGATCAAACTCCAACAAAAATAGTAAAAATAACACAACAATTATTTTAACATTTAACATGAAAGAGATAGCGAGAATTAGCAAAAATTCATATAACTGTTGTTTTTAAGTGGTGGTAAGTAAAATGATCATTATTATTAGTTTAAAAAAAGTAATAACAGCTGATTTTTTTATTTTGGAGCTGTCATTTGTTTCATCACTGTAGACACTGTACTGTAACCAAAAATTTAATGTTTTTCAAATATATTCTCTATAAGTATTTTACTGTGTATGCACAAATTGATTTATATTTTAAAACAAAAAACTAAGCCTTCTCTCTCTTTTTCCCAAATTTAATTATTCACGTAAATAAAAAAATTTCCAAGACTGCATTTAAATTCTCTCCTATATTTTTTGTCACGCATCACCTCATTATGAATATAAGTATACACGCACACACTTGCACAATAACTGGCACCTGTTGTTGTGAATTTCATTAGCACGTCGTATGTACATATATTGGTGTTGTCATTCATTTATTAAGTTTTTAATGGTCATTTCTCATAATTATGATTAATAGTTTTCCTTCTCACTCTTTCACTGACTCACTCACTTACTCTCTTACTTATTATTCACCAAAATTCAACGATATTTAATCTTTTATTGTTTAGTGTTATTACATACCACAAGGCATTGGTTGGCCCTTTTTGGTTGCCAAAGCTTTTGTAAATTGACCTTGGCCACTGAATTACAAGTAGAAATGTAAGTACTCGTATTGTATACTGATGAGCTTTACATTTTTTTAAAAAAGTCTTGTGCTTCAAAATAAACGCGCATAAACAATTTAAAATTCTATTGATTAAACCGTAGGCCATCCACTTGCTATTGTTACTGTTGATATTTCCATTAATTTTTTTTTTTTTTTTCGAAATAGAACTGATATCAAATTGTATGTATGAAATGGGCTTTTAATCTATGTTATCTAATATTACAACAATCAGATATCTCATATGTTTGTTTTTGTATGTATTTTCAATTTAATAAATTTACCACCGCATGACATCATTTGCCTTGACACTTAAAAACAGAAAATATACGTATACGATAACAGGTTAATCAAAAAATCGATTGTACTCGTAATGCAAAAAGTCCACTTTTAAAATATTTTATGTGAAATATTGAAGTAGAAGTTGAATAAAAATAGAACTTTATAGACTATTCTCATGTCATGCAATAACCGAATGTCCTTTTATTTACATTTGTGACAATGGAACTTGTAAACGCTATAGCAAATAAGAACGAATTTTTATGCTTTTTGTAGGCATGAAAGCCTGAAATGTTTAAAGGGGATATGCGGTATATTTGCTTTACAACAAATTGTACGAAAAGAATTAATAAATGTATTTATTATATGTAGTATTAATTAAATTCTATATACTGGGCAGGCAGATGTTAGTAGGAAGTAAATTGTGTTGACATATCATCGCAAGAATTAAATAACGCTGTAACTGACAAAAAAATCGAAAATAAGTTTTTTTTTTGCATATCAGAAAAAAAATACGCGTCAATTGGTCCCGGACCCAGATTTCTATGATGAAAAGAAATTCACTTACGCCGTCTGCGTTTTGAAAAATATTCACCCCTATCATAAACATTTTTTCCCTCGAAATATTTCCCTTTTCCCATAATTGCAATCGTAAATAAATTTTCCCTTACATTTTGGTCACTGTCTTTGATAATTCAATGTGGAATGATATCCATGAAAAAATTTCACATTCAAACATACATAATTCCCCTAATCGTAAATATTTTTTTCCCTCCAAATATTTTCATTTTTCCCATTGATTTCCTCCCTTGATTTTAGTTGGCGAACTAAAAAAAAATTTAAATATTTGAGTTATTTTTCCTTATAATATATATTTCAGTTTGCTATATTTTATTTTAAGGGCTTACAAGTAAAACCGTAGTTCAATTTGTTTTAATTTAAAAAGAAAAATGCAGATAACTGCTGGCATTGTTAAATTTAATGGGCGAAGAAATTTGAAAAATTTTTATTTTTTTCAATGGTCGTTGCTGGACAGCAATTTCACCTTTCTGTATTTTTTGCGCCATTTGAGGAACTTAATAGTATGCAAAACAACCGACTAATGCCATGCGGTTTTGTAAAGGTTATCAAAGATGTCGTGGACTAATTTTAGAGTTTCTTATACCTTATAGAAGAACTTAATACTGCTGGACATCTTATGAAGCGTCCATAAATTTAAAAACTTAGTTTTATCTTAAACGCCGCACATTTTTTCACGCATATGTATGTAATTATGCCGCTAATTTGAAAAATTTAACAGGGAACGGGTGGTGGACCAAATTGAACAATGGACAAATTCTAAACATTTTCACTAGAATTCTTAAAAACACAACTTAAAAGACATACTAAAAAATATTTAACCCAGAAATCAATTTTTTATTTCTATTTCACAATAACTCTTAAATTTGATTGAATTGTATTTTATCTTTACAAAATTTTTTAATATTAGTATATTTTTCTTCTTTATTTTACATTCACTAAGCATTGACAACAGAACAAAAGTTCACATAAAATTCATGATACCAAATTTCCCTTCATGGGGAATGAAAATTTGAAGGGAACAAATTTCTCCCATGTTATTGACGATAAGGGTGATTATTGTCTTCTTTCTACTTTCAAACAGGTTTTTTGGCTCTGGAGAACATTAAATGTTTTGTCAGTTACATCGTTCTTTAATTCTTGCGACGATATGTTGAAATTACATATGTTGCTCATTTGAGGATTTTTTAAGGTTAAAATAGGTTCTAAGAATCGGTACTCCAATTATCTCATGTTGAGTGTGGTCATTCACGTAGATTACACTCTTTACTATGCCCTCATTTTCATTTCTTGATTTTGTAAAGATACTTTGTAAGTAGTTAAAGTATGTCGAACTCTGTATATAGAACTCTGCTCCGATAGATATTTAGCGCACTCTTTCAGAGAATTTAGAATAAAAATAATATTAGCCATTTGATTTTATATTAGGATGGTGTGAGGATGGTGTTATATTATATTATTAGTTCAATATCATTGTTTTTTCAGTTTCCAATAGCTATCCATATCCGTGATTAGGTTTGAAATTTTTTAGTGTAGATTTAAATACAAAAAAAGTGTTATTATTTATTTTTCGTTTTTACTATGCAATCACTTTGGCCTTCTTGGCTTAAAGATTTTGAATAGTAAATAAATAAATGAAATGTTAAGAATTGAGTTGTCATTCTTTGACATTTTGTTTTTCCTGTTACTAAGCCCAATACTCAGAGTGGTAAAACCCTAATCATACTGTGCATTGTATTAAAATCGAAGTAGAAGATAGATTTAATATTATTTTTTTTATTATTAAGCCTCCTTTTATATTACACCGCTGTAAATTGATCACCAGCAATTGCCCCATCTGTCTGTTGACTTTGTATTGTAAAGTGGTGAGGATGTTTGCTTAGGTAGGTAGCAGTGATATACTACTTCCCAGTAGATGGCAGCGCATATATTGTATAAGGCACCTTTTATTTATAAACTACCATTGTTGACGTTAAACGTTTGTGAATTGCCTGTGTTTTTCACACACGAAAAAAATTAATTTTTCAACAAAATCCTTCAGTGATAATAACCAATGGTTTCTGGCCATAAATGGCTAATGTTGACATTAGTAACCATTGGTTTCAGCAGAATAGCCCCACACAGCGGGCCAAACAATTGAGTTATTGCATGAAGATTTTTACGGTCGCGATTTAGCGGTGTCACTTGATCGCCTTGTTCTTGTGATTTACACGTCGCTAAACTTTTTTTCTCTGAGATCATTTGAAAGACCGCTTTTAAGGAAACATATCACAAGCAATTGACACTGAAGCTTTGTTACTAAATGTGGTTTAAAATTTGGTGAAAAGAGCCAATGTTACATGTTAGAGGTGGGCATCTGCTAGACATGAATGGTATAAAAAAAACAAAATTCGTAAAAAGAAATAAATTGCAACTTAGGCTCTAACGTTCAATCATACAATTATTTATCATGGTTTTTTGTTGACAATGCAAATGGTGGAAAATAAAAAAAAAACTTTAATTAAATGTTAGCTGTTCATAAAAAAAATCATCTAAACTTAATTATTAATATTATATACATACAGACAGACATACATAATTGGCCACTACAACCCTGTTTATGGATTACAGCCTAGCTTCTTTTTCTATTAATATTGAAAACTTTAATTAACATATCAAATAGTTTATTATTTATCAATATTACTATATATTATTATTTTGGCAATTTCTAAAAATAATTTATTAAATTATAATGAAACACTATCATTTACTTTTAGCAATTTAAAAATAAACGCTATTTAAGCAAATCTTTCAATTATTTTTATTTTATTTCCAGGCAATTTGACGTCATTTTCATTGGCTTTATTTATTTACATATTAAGGCCAAATTTAATTATAATTGTAATTGTTTATTTCTGTTTGTACTGAAATTTATTGATTTTCTCTGTGGACTTATTTTCACTTTTATTTACATATTTAAATTTTACAACAACAAATCAATTTAAATTCTTCAAAGTTTTTCTTTTTTCAAATGTAAATTTGTTGTGTTTCTGAAATATCGTATTGATGTGTGTATTATCAGAGTCATTTTGTCTGGTCGCTGTCAAAAGGTTTCACAGCTTTAATTGCATTTTCCTTTACAAAAGCGTTGATGCAAAAAAAAAAAAAAATAAAAACAAAAACTATTGAAAAATTACAATAAAAAAAATCACAGAGAATTATAAAAAAATCGAAAATGTTTGAACATTTATGATGTAAAGAATATTACCAATCAGTGGAAATTTATTATTAAAATATTAAACGAATTAAATAAAATAAAATCGGTGAAATTTTCAATAGTTGTTAGTTTTGTAATTACACTGATAACTGTTTACCAAAATACCTGGTAGGGATACACATAAATATTTTTACTAATATGTAGGGCTATAAAACAAAAACTAATTAATGGTTTTGGAATAGATTTTCTTTTTTATAAACATCTTAGTTGTTTATGTGCTGGAGGCCCGAAGTTCAAAATGTCAGCCCTTGGCCTTTACACCTGCCTTAAGTCGCATTGGTCAGTCATCAACAGCTGCACGCACGTTATCCATTGGAAAATTGGCTACAGCACGAACCAGAGAATCAATGTCATGGAACCTTTTGTGAGAGACTAGATTTAAATCAGAGCTGTCACATGGTCAACCTTCAGCTCATATAGAAGCTGGAAGTTTGTTTCGAAACCAGGACTGTGTCGTTTTAGTCTTATGAGCTGATGGATCTTGTTGAAAAGTCCAAGGCTGGTTTTGGAACAGGGTATTGTTAAGCGGATTCACAACTGTTGGTTTCTATGTAAAATTTGATCCCTTGTTCACAGAAATGCAAGACACTCATCCCATCGTTATATGATAGGATAATGCCAGAAAAACTGCAATCACATTAAGCGAATATATGACGAAAAAATGTCTTTGCAAGTCTTTCAACAAGTAGCAGATATGCTACGTTTGCTATGTTTGAAAGAGCTTTTGGAAAGAAAAGTTATTACCGCTATTATAATTGTGCATGCAAAAGCTTTTAAATAATTTCTCAATTTTTTTTTCTTCAACTAAAGAGACGTTTTTAAAATATTTGTTGGATAATAAAAATATTTTAAGTATTGAAATCACGAGCCTTATTTAAATGGTAATTCAGCTTAAAGCGTTCTTCAAATTCCATGCAATTCAATGCAGTTTTGTATTATATGGAGTAAGAATGTTGTTGGGTTGTGCCAGTTACAACAGAAAGGAAAAAAGAAAGAAAGAGAAAATAACAGTGGTACTCGTATTATGAGATTAAGATGCAATTCATGTTTCATTTTATTTACGATGACGTTCATGAAGTACAATTGTTTATTGCGTTTCCTTATAAATAAGAAACCCTTTTTTTACATCTAACATTTTCGCAAAAAAAAATTAAATAGGAAAAGAGAGGATATAGCATATACTCATACATACATACATATTCTGTTGTATGTACACATATGTACGTACATACATATGTAGTTTATATTCATACGCACTGTTGCCAACTTCTTACTGAAAGTAAAAAACCGCGAAAGTAAAGTAAAAAAAGATAACTACATTAATTTATAAATTACAGTTGAAATTGTAATGTAATGTAATGGTAGTTTCTATGTCGTTTTTATCGCCGTTTTGTTCCCGCCTCCTCCAAGAAGACCAATCTATTCCAACAGAAACGAATGATCAGAAGTAAAGCGCCACCTTCTGGGAAAATAACAGCTTAATCTGCTTAATGAAGACGCTCACAACTTACTATCAACATCCACCGACAGATGGGAAAATTGCTGTTGATCACTCAAAGAAGAAGGTATAACACTGGCCTTGACAGCACCTTGTCCCATTGACATAAGGCGCTTAACATTTACACATCTATCTATACTTTCAAATTCCAATACAATGGACTACATAAGTAGGGGTTTCACCCCTGAGTATTGGTCATAATAAAAAAAATAATAACCCAGTCCAACAGTAAAAAAATGCACGGAATCCACAGTATAAGTTCGATTATACTACCAAAACATAATAACACCCTGTACTCTGTTTGGTCAAATTGACTACCAATATTTTTTTATGGACCTCAAAATATTTTGAAAGTCACTGCATCACCCAAAAAAAAGTGTCCCCAGTTTTTGGCCAACAGCTAACTCAAACTTAAAGACACTGCCTAGCTATGTTTGGCAATAATGTAGTGAAGACTCTACTGAACAAATTTTAAAATATTTTTTGTGCAAAAAATAATTTTTTCTTGCACTTTTTTGCCAAAAATTTTACTTTTTTCAACATAACTTACAGGGACTCCTAATTATTCACTAACAATATATGACAATAGTGTAGCCAATGTAAATCTGAACAACTTTTGTAAATATCTCAATACAATCTGAATGTGTCTAGGCATCCAAAATAGCTTAAAAAGACAAATTTGTACCCTAGAAATGTTATTTTTTACTATTATCATTTGTAAGTGTGTCAGTCTATTCTGCCTTCTCGCCTCATTCTCCAAAAAAACTCCGAAAAAATAAACAAATACCAGAATTTAAAAATGTTATGCTTTTCCTAAAACCTTGCCACACTAGGGTTTCAACTTAGTTGCTGAAAACAACAACGCCGAAAAAAGTATGTTTCTTTTCAAAATGGAGAATATCAATATAATTTCGATAGATGTGGAAAATGCCAACAATGATGCCAATTTGTTGTTTATATATTGTTTTCAGAAGACAACGACAAATAAAATATTTAGCCGTTTAATTTTTGTTATAAAACGTACTGTATTAATATTATTTTTGTTTAAATAAAAAGCTAATTAACAAATATAAACCAAAAACAATGATTGGCACTGTAAAATGTTTTTTGTTCCTTTTAAAACGTTTATTTGGCCCAAATTCAAAAAATTCAAAGTGCATCACTGGTTTAGACATACATACATACATAACATGTATGTGTTTGTGTGCAAAAACCTGAACTTGACACAAAAATTTCATATTTACTTTAAGAGACTTCGTTATGTCTCTCTTGGCAATAAATATTAACAAAACTCCAGTATGTACATATGCATTTCGGAAAACTAATTTTTTTTTCTTTTAATTCACTGAAGTGTTTCTCAGCAACCTATTTTTCTATAAAAGAAAACAACTACACAATTTCATAACATTCTAATCTGAAAGTTAACATTTTTGAAACTTTAATTGCATTTTACAAAGTTTTAATATTTTTTTTTTTTTTTTTTTTGAGCGACATAGCACAGTACCAATAACTGAACGTGAATGCGTATTCATACAACACGTTAGAAAAAGGGAGAAGTGCAAAGGGAAGATAACATTGTATTGAAAAGGTGTTTTTAAATTGTAAATGTATTGAGTGTGTGTAAGTTACTGTTTAAATAAGAAAATTCCATTTTTTTTTTTTTTTGTTCTTTCTGAAAATACGTGTATACAGGTGCTGCTTGCATCGTCTCGTTTCTTTTTCCGTTGAGTTTCAAGTTTAAACTTTGAAGCTGAACTGTACCAAAAGGTACTTGTACTTTACTTGTAGGTGATTATTAATATTTATTGTTGTCATTTTTCATTACGGTTTGGCGTTGTTTTTCTACTTAAAATTTAATGTTTATTTTTTTGTTATTTATTTATTTACATATCTCGTTAATATTATTTAAACTTAAAATAGTAGAGTGAGTAACTAAAAAAATAAATAAACGAAAAAAGTAGCAACGAAATAATAAAGATTTAAAATTACAATTTTTTTACGTAAAAATAAACATTAGCGGTAATCACTCTATGTTGCCCAAGGCCGTTGGCACTGAAAACGTAACAAATAAAACTCATCTGACTATATTTTGTTGTTGTTTAGTGTTGTTTGCTACGTTTGCAAGACTAGCAAGACCGAAATATTTTAATTTTTATTGTTGTGGTTGTTCTAGATGTAAATGTTTGTCCCAAATAATTTATGTAAATACTAGCAGTAGTCACTCCTCGTTGCATACGCCCTTGCAAGCAAACAATCGTGGCATATACGACTACATTTTGTTATAGTATGACATGGTTTGCTATGCTTGTAACACTTCCAAGAAAGCGAAGAGTGACTACCGGTACTATTTTTTTGTTATTGTTGCTTTTTTTACCGACAACGCACCACGTGAACGAACAAACTTTTCAAATTTAGGAAGATATCAACCTGATATTTAAGAGCGTCCAATGCATACCGAAGAGGCACTGTTTGGTGTGGCTGCTTGATCGATCCATATTTTTTTTTTTTTTTTTTTTTTGGAGGATGCACTCCTTCCAAAGAAGCCGTGGCGGACATTTAAGCGATGTTATATTCCTCACATAATAGCTTCAATAGGATTTTCAAAGGAATAAAAAATTTTGGCAATATCTCCAAATTACTTTGTTTTATTGAAATTTAAGGAGAGGAAGCGCTTAGTCAGAGACCTATAGAGTTTAAGCTAATTTTATGTTAGTAAGTTGGCTATCATATGATTAAATTTCAGGAATTGATCTGTCATTCTTCTTAAATTTTTTTAGTAAATAGTTGGGAAATTTTAACATGGAAAGCTACATTACGATTTTTCCGTTGAATGTTTGTGAATTTTCTGTTTGAAAAACTGAATGAAAATGAATTTTAAAACCTGATATATTTTTCTTCATATCTTTTATAATGCACTCGGGTTACAAAGTACGTGTGAGGTCAGAAGCGGAGCAACAAAAACACACTTTTACACTGTGTCGCGTTTTTTTTTTAAACAAATTAACGCAGGGGTTTGCGCCGCTTAGCAGTCAAACGGTTAAGACAAGATATTTATAAAAGTATATAATTCCCTGTTTGAAATTGGAAATATTTATAAAAAATACATTGTATTTTATGATTAAATTCACATGAAAAAGCTAAAAAAAAAACTTTTTGATTAACATCCTTCAAGGTCAAGGCTAAATTATTACATATTTTGTGATATTAAGGTTTTATTTTAGAAACAATTTGTAATTGATAGAAGTTTTAAAATACATTGTTTTTAACAGTTTATTGTTAATTGTTTAAAATTCTCACAGTATTGTGTCTTTTTTTCATTTTCTCTATTAATACTTAATATTTTATTACTTTTAAAATTGTTATTTTAACACTATGCATGATAAAAATTATGGCAATAAACAGTCATTTATTTATTAATACAATTATAATCAAAAAATAATATAGAAAGCATTTTGTTTTATTTATTTAACACTCCAGACGAAAGTTTTTAAAAGCGTACTTTTGTAATTTAAAGAATAAAATATAAAAGAAAAAAAAAACAAATATAAACACAACAGCAGTTCAAAAGTTATTAAAATAAATACACAAGAAAAGGTAGAAAAACATTTCATATAATGACTGTTTTGATTTCTGAAATTCTTTTTTCCATTAAGTTTTGCTCTGTTTTTTTTTTTTTTTTTTTTATTCTAGAGTAAACACAACACTAAAACTGACGTTTATAAAGAACAACAACAAAAAAAAATCGAAATTCGTTTAGTTAAAAAGAATCGTTTTGCTTTGACAACAAAAAATTAACAACTAAAATGCGGTAGAAATAATGAACAAGTGGAGACCAAAT
Source organism: Metopia argyrocephala (assembly GCA_963576795.1). Taxonomy (NCBI): domain Eukaryota; kingdom Metazoa; phylum Arthropoda; class Insecta; order Diptera; family Sarcophagidae; genus Metopia; species Metopia argyrocephala. The sequence continues at coordinate 82,419,937 of OY756211.1, forward strand.
TAAGATACAAAAAAATAACACGCTACAACAACAAAAACAAAAAGAAGGCATTTCTCTGCAAATTGAAGTCTAAGTGAGAAGTACTCACCTTTTTGTTTTTTTGTTAAAAAAAAGCAGGCAAAAACCTATGCAAGTATTTAATTGAATGCCTTTAAATGTGTATGTTTATGTTTATCGTTAAATGAGAGGGTAGAGAATAGTGCAAGTGTTGTGAAATTTTATTGAAATGGAGAGTATTTTAGGCAATGGGTGCTCAAAAGTATTTTTTTATTTACTAACAAAAAATCACACACACAAATAACAAACTCCCCATAGACTACCTAAACATTCATTTTGAAATAGTATGCACTTGTCTACCACAAAACACTTGCAAATAAAAGCAATGATACATTAGCAGGTACTCAAATGAAATTGAAATAATTTTAATGACTTCATTAGAACAACAAAAACAAATTAAACTCTCTATTTTCTACAATACAAAGAGAAGCGATTCGTCACTAAAACTCCTACACATACATATGTATGTATGTTTGTACGTAAGTTTTTATCAAAACGAAAATTTATATCAAAAGAAAACAAACAAAATTATCAAATTATTATTTTGCAATAAGAAATATGTAAACAATGATAAGAAAATACGAGTAATAATAGCAATCAAACAACAACAACAAATTACAAAATATTGTTTTCGTAAAAGTGTGTAAATATTCTATTTTAGTTTTTTCTTTTTTCGTCATGTTTGTACAGATAATTTGTAAATACGAAGCGTAGTCAATTCCCCTTAAGCGTATGAGTAATAAACAACGAGTATAGAATCTATACAATGCCATATAAACATTGGTCAAGTTTAAGCAGAAACTAGGAAAACAAGCGCTAAATTTTCTACAGTTCATATGGAATTTTATACACAATATTACCTATGATTTTGGAAATATTTTGGTGTATTTAATTGAAAAGTTTGGTATGAAAATTTTTCTCAAAACGAAATCTGAAATTTAATTTTTCTTGTTCTGTAAATTGGTACAAATATGTTACATTTAATCAATGAAATAATGCAATCGGAAGTAAATTTACAATCTTGCAAATATGTGCATACGGTTTTTCTTTGAACGCTTTTTAAATTTAAATTAAACAAAGCATGTGTGGGATATTTTCCAGAGATATCATCCATTACAAGTATTGGTGAAATTTAAAATCGCTAAAATTTGTCCTGCGGCTTCTCTGAGTGAAGCGCAATCGAATTGTACAAATTTCCGTTTATCTAGCGCATAAATAAGACTGAATCTGACTAATGATATGGGTTACGTTGGCTTTCAGGGGCTTATTCTGGTTTGTGAGTTATTAGCATAGATCTGTGACTTGAAAAAAAAAATCCCATAAGAAACCTCAAACCGCACGTCTTCAGTGGCTAGTTCACATCACCTCCAAGTGAAATAACCATGACCTTAAATCACACGTACATAATATGCAATGTGACATGAGCTATGTATGTGGCACGTGGCTCCATACTGTTAAAACAACATAACGCTAGTGTCCAGATCATTAAATTCCGAACAAAAGAAATTGGTTATCGTCAACCTGTGAGTATAGTGCTCGCCGTCGATAGTAATAGCCTTTTTTCAATGTTGTTCTCAAAGAAATATGGACCAATGACACCACCAGCTTAACATTCACACCAAACGCTTACTTTTTGGATATGCATTGGATGCTCTCGGATATTATATGTGGATTGGTAGCAACCTAAATAAGACTGACAATTTTTTTATTCACATACCCATTCATCCAGAAACAGGCCTCATCGCTAAAGATGATATTTTGATGAATATAAAGAAAAAAAATCCAAAACTGCTTTTATTCGCTCTGGTTGTTGAATACTATACTTGTCCATAGTGGTTTATCGAAGCAGGCTGAATAAATGATAACTATTTGGGCAGATGAAGTAGAGAAATTTCCACTAAATTTTCCATTTCTCTTATGTAAAATAGAATACATGTTCTTTCAAATATTTATGCAGCAAACAGCAAAGCAACAAATGCTGTCGCTGAAAATTTGAATGACCCTTTATATGTAATATCAAAAATTTCTTTGTTTACAATCAACCTTAGGGATAAATTAACAATAAATTTGACAAACTTAACTGTCGCAGAAACTAAAAGTTTTCGTGCAGATTATGGAATGAATGATGATTTAAAACGGAATTAAAAATTTATTGAAATTTCATTATTAATCAATTGTTACTATCCAACTCTGTTTTTACACGTGTGGATGTATGTATGTATGTATGTATATATGTAAGTATATATTTCACCATTCACTCTCTGCTATTGCTGAAACAAACGAAAAACATCCATTATTCATTAAAATTTCTTTTGGCTCCCAGTATTCTAGTGAATACAATAAAGAAGAGAATAATAAACGAAAAGTAAAATTGGCAATAACAACTGAAAGAAGAATAAAAAATACATCATCCAGTGTACCTACATATACCGTTTTAATATGCTAAATAAACCATTTTATTGAGTTTCTTTTCTTTTACGTTTATTTCAATGATGTATTGTGTAAACAAAAACCAACAATGACAACAACTAAAGCAACAACATTGAACACGTATTTTTTGTTTGCTGCTTTGTTGTGTGTGCGTGTGTGTGTTGGGAGTGTATTATTGTCAACATGAACGTGATATAGTTCTCTCTTCAATTAGTCGAAAAAAACACAAATAGTGACATAAAACAAGGAGGAAAATGGTGAGAAAATTTAATAAAAAATTTTAATTTTATTTTTCATTAAAAAAATTTAATGAAATCTTTATTATTGTGCGTTTTTTAGTGGTTTTTTACAATGGTAAAGGAATGAGAGATATTGTATTAATTGTTTATAACGTTAATACACTGTGGTGTAAAATTATAGCACCATAACAGTCTTCATAATTATTTATATTTACAAAAGAGGGAGATTTAAAAAAAGGCAAAACCAATAAACAATTTTTTTCTTGTTAATTTTATAAAACATTAGTAACAGCAAGTTACACATTTGTTGTCAGTGTAGAGCCTTGTTATAAAACAACAGTGTCAAAAATAATACATAATATGCTCTTTTTGTAAAGATTGCTGTGTGGTTTAGGGATGATGAGTTGAAGTAACTACAAGAATTCCTGACTGCGACGGTATTACACGTGAAAAAAAAGTTCGAAAAAGTTTTCCAAAATTTTCCAAAATAAAAATTGTTAAAAAGCCGCCGTTTCAACTTCTAGTGTATTAAACAAAGAATGGTGTAACCTTATTAGCCTTTTATCTATTATCATATCATTATCATTCTTTTAGAGAATGACAACCTCTAACGGGTATATACATCGATTCTATGGTCTAAGTGTTATTAACCAAGAAACGTAAAATTTTAGCTAAAGATGCCTAATACGAATATATTATTCGTATGAAAGACATAAAGTTGAAAGATGAACAACAAAGTTAATTACTCTGCCTCAAACATAATTTCTGAATTCGTTGAAAAAGATTGAGATTATTGAAAAATATTTAGACGAACAGAAGCACTCCAAGCGATGTCGCTTTAATTTAAAAGAAAGTAAAGTGGGCACATGAAAGTTAGCTAAATTTAATATAGATTTTCACCAAGTTTTCCATTTCAATTATATAGAATAGAATACTTGTTCTTCAAATATTTATGCAGAAGACAGCAAGGTATCAAATTCTGTCGCACTATTGCCGAAAATTTGTTTTCAGCGACCAAAATTTCAACTTTTTTCTCACGCTATTTGATAGCAAATATATTCAAAATAAGGAGGGTAAAAAATTAGGTTAAGCTATTGCTAATTGTGGGCGTGGCAAGCTGTTAAATACAACTGGTTTTGTTTTTTTAAGTTTAAGAAATGAGTTTTTTTAAATCAAATTAAATTTTATTATCTTAACTTTGCAATATTTTAAAATTTTTAATAAATATAATATTTCTAATATAAAATATTGTATTTCATCAATTATGATTATGAAGGTTTTATAAATACGCTTGTCCATGTATTTACAATAAGCATCGAAGTCGAAGTTAGAGTTGGAGGCGAACATTAAAATTTGTAAGGCTTGAAGACTCCACAGCTCTGATAATAATGCGTGCTTTTTGTTTTAATAAAAAAGAAATACTTTTGTTCATGCTTTTGGTAACATTTTATAATTTAATTGAATTATTTTTCTTTTTTAATTAAAAAAAAAATCAAAGCAGTACCAACGCATACCAAAAAAGCTTAAAACTTAATTTATATTTCAAATTAATTAGTACTTTACTCGTATAGAAAAGAAGAAAAAAAAACATATAAAAAACTATATTTTGTTGTTGTCAGTCTGTCAGTCAGTTTTTTTTAGTAACATTTTAAAACTTAGGGTGCAAGTATAAGTGAATTTTTGTATGTAAATTATATGTTATATGCCACATACTGTGGCATCTAAAATTAAATTTAATTTTTTTTTTTGAACTTTCGTAACAGTAGCAACAATATGCTGCATTTTTATACAGGAGTACTCAACTCCTGAGGATGTACTTTTTTCTGTGAAGAGAAGTAAGAAAACCAAAAAAAAATAGTTCTGCATTTGCTATCACTTTACTAACAACTGCCAACTAAAAGTACTGCTAATGGACTCAGTAGTAATTTGACTGAGTTGGCTGTTTGCCCGGCTGACTGACAAAAAAAAAACAAAAAGCAGCCAACATTTGTTGCAAACATTGCACACACAGACACAATTATTTCAAAATTATAATTCATAATTTCTATTTAAAAAAAAAAGAAAGAAACACAAACTTCGCCTCATCTGTGCTGTTGAGTAGTAAAAGAGGCTGCATATGCTCTTGGAACACTCAGGTTCTATAAAGTATGCACTTCCAAAATACTTTATATCTGTAAATATTTTAAAGTTTAAAAGATTTCACATTAAATAGTAATGCTATTAAGATTCGTTTTGACCCTGTGTAGAATAAATTTTTTTTCTCTCTCTTTAAAAAAATTTCATAAATTGATGCAACAAACTGTTGAGCAAATCGTAAAAAGTTTTTCTTTGAAGTGGCATTGGAAACAAAATTAAAAGTTTAAAATAAATTTAAGAATCAGAAAAAAGCCACTAAATTTGTTATGTACGAGATGTAGCGAATACTACTTACGGGTAATTCAATTCAATTTTCTTTAAAGAATATTTATAAAAAAATATCTTTTTGATGTACCTTTAATACTTAAATTTTTAAATTGATTTGTGCTCCTACTGTATCTATAACAAAAATTTTGTCTGAATAAAAACATGCGAGTTATTCATAATAAGCTTTTTTATCCATTTATGTTAACAATCAATGAAATACTTACGAAGACTTTGAAAAACAGCAAGTGGCGCCATGCAAACAGACTCGAAACCTGTCACTACGGGTAATGTAAATGTTAAGAAGACGGACGCTCTTACAAGAGAATCGACTGGAATGATCTCATTTTTCGAGTGTAGAAAGAAGTATTCAAGTGTCCCTGTTTTAAGAACATTGATGCCCAAGGTAGTAGTATTGGTGAGATAAAAAAAATAAGACGCAGAAGTTCTGCAAGTGTAGTTTGTCTCTCCCACTCAACATGCTGATTTCCTATTGGTTGATTGACGATCAAACAAAAGAGCGTAAGTATACGTGTGAGTTTAATTTGCTGATATCAGCCACTGCTGGGCATCTTTGTTTTAGAATAGTGCGAGATATATTTCACTCCATCAGACCTTCTCAATATTTACAAGACCTTAATTCGACCTAAGATGGAATACAACTCTCCTGTATGGACCAGGGCTTCGAAGTCTATTTTGGGGCTTTTACACCGTGTATAGGGAAGGGGGAAGGTGCTTATCAGCGACGACTCTATCGATTCGTTGGAGCATTGGCGCAATGTGGCGTGCGTTTCTTTGTTTTATCGGTACTACCAATGGAGGTGCTCTGATGAAATAAGGGACTTGATTCCGCATAATCGTATATTTTTGTGGACTACTCGTAACTCCGTCAGAGCACACCCATTAGCAGTTGATTGTCCAGTAAATCACACAATGCATTATAGAGAGAATTCGTTCTTTAGTCGCATCGCTCGTTTATGGAAAAACCTTCAAGCCAATGTTTTTCCTTTCAGTTACGATATCAGTAAGTTTATATCAAATGTCCACATGTATAGGCCGGTTTTTCTTTTCTTTTTTGGGTCTTCTTGACCACATACAAGACAGCATGGTGGGGTATTCAACTTTATGGATTAATTATCGTTATTCTACTGGTACTATACTAGTACCGGTATATTACGAATATCTCTATAAGATATATAGGCGTAATCGAATTCTTAAATCATTAGGAAACCGCAGTTGTTTTCGACTTGCTTTTTAAAAGTCGTGTGCTAAAAAAGAGGCTGAGGTTTTCAACAGATAAGTTACACCCTTGCTCAAAAGTATGCAACTAAAGAATACAAAGTTCTGATCCAAAGTGGTTACTACTGTGCTAAATTTTATAAAAGATTATGGATTTTCATATTATCTGCTTAAATTCTTTTTAAAGAAGAAAGAGTTGAAGTAGAAGAAACAGATTTGTCTGAAACCTAAAATTTTTAAAAGCACACCAACTATTATTTTATTATTTTTACATATTTTTGTAAACAATATGAGGGAAAAAATCTAAATCTTGATAAAAATCAACAAATCGAACGTTATTGCCGCTTAAAGCGATACGAAATTTTGGATTTAGTGTTGCTACATTATTTGAAGATATTGGTAGTGTAACTAACCGTCGAAGGTCTGTTCGCCCACGCAGTTATACGAACGAAACAAACAGGAAAAAAGGCTTCAGTCGAGCCACAATTTTGTCTTTCCTGTCTATATGCCGTATGAGGAACTGTAATTGGGTTTTCCCAAGCTTTAAATAACTTAACCTATAAACTAACTTATGCTCATAATTATTTTTCTGTTATCCCAGAGAGGGTAGTTAAATTAGAAAATCAGAAGAAAGATTTTTTCATCTATAATTCACGTTAAATATGGAACTTTTTCTGTGTACGAGTAAAATGCAACCATGGCATAACCCTTAATAATACGAGTACCTGCGAAAAATTTATAATTTAACATTGAAACCCCGTTTTTTTCGATCTCAGATAAAATTCTTATTCAATTTGTGAATATTTCCAAAAAATTTTCTATAATATACTTTTTTGGGATATGGACTACTACAAATTAAAGCAATATTTTGCTTGTGATGAAATTTTCACTTTTCTTAGAATGAAAATAAAACTTAAAAATAAATGTGATGGAAAAAGCACTGCGTTTTCTACAACCAGCAAAAACACAAAAATCTCAAAACCACAATATGAACATCAAAGCAATGCAAACGAAAATAAGAACAACAAAAATCTATTAAACAGTGTGGCACAAATAATTTCCAAATGAAAGTGATAGTGAGTGATAGAATATGCATTTGACTGTATTAATGCATTACTGTTGCTCCGTATACGTTATAACTGTGAAAAGAAAAAAAAATTGTGTTATTGATTCAATCCTACATAGTCTGTGTAAATCTCTTCTTCACTATAAGAGACATCAGTCATATAATCATTATGTGGCATACGTTTGTTTTTCCATACAAATTTGCATTTGTGCTCGTTTCTTACTTTTCTGTCACACACGCTTACACACACACTCACGGGGTTCTACTTGTTACACAGGTGAATTGAACCATAAATAATACAAAAACAACTAAAGAGCCACAAAACTCATCAACATGATTACCGTCAATCGTCATTATCATCTTCATCACTTAATATTCTTTTGAAAAATAAAACATTTCACCAGACTCGTCTACACAATTTCATTTATTATTTCTAAAAATCACAAATTCTTTAAATTTTAACACTCAGCTAAGGTTTAAGCAGTATTAACAGTGATTGACAAGTTGTCTTTTCTAAGCCTCCTAAACAAATATTAAACAAATACAGGGTGAATGATGGGAAATTGCACTGCCATTGTTTGCGAATTGGCTGTTTGAAAAATTTCAACAAAATCGTTAAGTGGTTAGACCATTATAAATGACTGTTTGTGGCTATAATTGGATAATTTAAACATCAGTGACATTTGGGTTCAGCAGGATGGCCCCATAATTCTTTCAGACCTGCCACTAAATTAATGGGAATTTTTTTTCTCCATATCGTATGAAAATATAATCAATGTTTAGATTTTACCATTTTTATATCCTTCAAGGGTTTTCAGGATGAAACTCGTTAACCTTTTTAACTGAAACGCATATTTGTTGCATCAAATGACTTCAAATGGTTTGAAACATTAAAATTTATAATTTTTTTAGTTAAAATATGCCCCAATTCACTATTTATTAGCCATAAGAACTTTTGTAGTTGTAAACACAAATTGTTCCTTCCGCTCATTTTGACAAAACTGAAATCTGACGCAAGATTTTCAAAATAATTATATATAATATAAAGAACAATCAGCGCAATCGATGCATGTGGGTCTTTTTGATGTTGTTCAAATATAAACCGAAATAGTGAGACCACACAATCGATGCATCACGGTCTGAAAGAGATAAGCCACACTGCTGGCCAAACAATTCAGTTATTGCAATATAAGCTTCCCAGTCGCGCAATTTCTTAAATAAAAGTAATTATTAGTATAATAATAATTACTCTTCAAATACTAGCTTAATAATATATTTTTATATAAATTTTTTAGTGCAAATAAATAATATTAATTTCTTTCAGGAAATGGTGTTAGTTTTTAGTTCAAATTATTTCTTTTTATTGGTATTGTCTAGAATGTTGATTTGGCAGAACGCTGAGAATAAAATCAATATGTTTTCGCAAAAAAAAAAATGCATATCACATGTGAAAATAAGGTACAAAAGAAATGTAACAACCAACAGTAACGATAGCATTTAAATTTTAATTCTTTATTTTGAATTGTAACAGTTTGTGGAAGGTATTTAGATGAACATACATATGTTCATGTCCACTTTTATTCATAACACAGTGCAACAGTGAAAAAATGCACGGAATCCAGAGTATAGGTTCGATTGTACTACCAAAACTTAATAAAACCCTGTACTCGGTTTGGTCAGATTGACTACCAATTTTTTTTTATAGACCTTAAAAGATTTTTAAAATCACTGCATCACTCAAAGAAAGGTGTTTGTTCTCAGTTATTGGAATTAAAATTTGTATATAGTATGTACATAAATCTTAACAAAAAGAAAATTCTGAATTTTTTTAATTGCGAATAATTTTTTAATTCCGCATGGATTATGGGTCGATTATGGATGGCAACCGAACTTGAGTTTAGTTGCCAGTTCTCAATGTGGTATTACAGATGACATTACAGATTTCATTTCTTCTTCGTTTACATAAGAAAATATATCCGAGTTCATCATATTTAAAGTTTATTTTTATTTATTTTTTTTTTTTTTAATTCTTTATTTTTTAAATTTAATTCTTTTTTTTTATTTTTTAATTTTCAAAATATTCACAGCACAAAAATCAACACAATTGCTTACTTTTTCTTAGTTGCCTATATGTCAAAATAGTACCTATTAACAGTTTATTTTACTGTGAATACAGAACAGGGACTACAATTACAAGAAAATCGCACAGCTGGCTGAACATGTTCAAATACATTTAGCGATTTTCAAGTTATATGAAACTTAAAAGCGCAGCGTTAGTAAAGCTAGGGCACATTAGACAAATATTGTTCACACATTTGTTTCATATTATTTTATTCTTATAAGTTTCATTTGTTGAATATCAGGCCTTATTCCCGTTGGCGACGTCGTTATCGTCTAACGACACTTTAAAGAATAAAGAAAAAAATTTTCTCTTGCCGTTAATCTATAACAAACGTTGACAACTTAAATAAGGCCTCTTATTTTTAATTATTATTGCTTTTTAACAAAACTTTTAAACAATTGTTTACATTAAACGAAAATTTTGCATAAAGATTTGAAAAAAATCTGGTTACGATTTAGACTAGTAAGTGGTGTGTTGTCTTGCTAGACGAAAGCTCCAGGTTCAAACCTTAGCTCTGACATCTTGAAAAAAAAAATAGAAATAAATGTATAAAAATATTTCTTTCGACGACCACCTCTTAGCAGTCGTCTAGAAATAACTCTGAGAGTAAATGATTACTATAAATAAGTTTCTCAAATCTGTCGTTCGGAGTCGACGTTAAACTGTAGGTCCCGGTAATCATGGACAAAAATTGACGCACATAATATGGGTGCTATAAGAGACCATAACTCTGAAACTGGGTTGTAATGGCCAATTGTGTATGTATGTGGTTCCCTTTTTTAAGTTAAATATTTGCTTATTGTGAACGTAGCTTAAGAATATAAACTTCTGACCGACTGATTAATTTATTTGCCTATCTTTCTGGCATCTTTATTAAAAAAAAAGCAGGCCAAAGATTAGTGCACATTTCTTCTTTCTTTTTTTTCATTGAATTTAATTTTCATACATTTTCTTCAACAGTTACTTCATAGAATAAAATGAAGAGATTAATGAATGAATGAATGACATCAAAGAAAACAAAGTGCACTTTAAACGTTAAGACACTAAGGCTGACAGCAAACAAGCGTAATACAAAGATAGGGTTTTGAAGCTTTTGTTAAATTTTGAATTTGAATTGTTCAACTGTCACAATACGGTCAAATGAATTTCTCTCAAGGTGTTGCAAAGTAACAACTTGTTGCTGAAATTAAACATTTTTTTTTTTCTACTTTAGTTGCTCATTCTGTTTCTTTTCAATGATACCATTCTAGGAAATTTTTATCGGCACGTGCATAAGGTGGAGAACAGCAAAACTAATTTTTAATGGAAATGCAGTGGAAAAGTAAAGAAATTTATGCAAAAACAACAAAAGGTTGCCTAGAAACAGATTAAAAATACTGCTTTTTCTTATTTCTTTATAAAGTTCAATATTTAAATATACAAGAGCTACTTTGATTGCTAATGTTTGAATCAATAATAGTGTTGTTGCATGTGCAGGAATTATACGAGCTAAAGAACGTAATATGAATAAATATTAATATCTGAAGACTCTTAAAAGCATAAAGTGAAGTGCTGCACGTTAAAAGGAACTGAATAAATTTGCTAAAACATATCTTTATGGTAAAAAAATCAAAAAATAAAAAAACGTCACATTAGAGCTTGACTTTTAGCATAATTTTGAATGCAATTGAGTTTAGGAATATATTCAATTTATGTAATAATTTTGAATTAGTGCAAATGATAATCTTCTTTAAGGACTTCCATTTAATTTTTAATGAAAATTAATAAAAAAAACCAAAACGAAAACAAAATAAAAATATTAAAAAAGTTAAGAAAATATTTCATTTATTTAAATAATAAAATTCAGAATAACTTTACAAAATAAAAAACACAAAATTAAAGAGAGAGAAACACATTTTAAAACAAATCATAAATAATGAAAACAGAAATTATAATTAAAAATTACACGTCATTTTAAAGGAATAATTAAACTAAAAATATAAAAATTAAACAAACAAGAATACATCTCCTTTATCTCAATATATAGGACTTGCATTGATTTTATTCATTCAGTAGTTTAAAGCACAACTACTTCGACAAATTGTGTGTTTAAAAGTCAGTGTGTATTAAACCCACCACCAAGAAAAGTATGGAAAAGTTTAGTACTCACCATCGGTAGCCTGGGTTGTCTGTGTAGGTAATACAGTAGATGTTATCAGAATTGGTTGTGTAGATTGTATAGGTGAGAGGGAAGCCTCAAATAGACGTTGTGCTTGTGCAGGATAGCTGTTACCATTTTCATTTTCTTGTTCACTTTGTTCTGCTGAAGGATTTTCAGCAATGGGTGATTGAATCGGTTGTAATTGTTGTAGTTTTTGTTTCGATTCCTGTTGCATGGCATTGGTCAAAATTTCATGATCTTTTTTACTGTTAATATTGTGTTGAACACGTTTATTTTTCAAATGATGCGGTGTATCACTAGAGAAAATTAAAAGAACTGTTATGTTTTAAGGAAAAAAGGTACTTAACAAGAAAACATTAATACCGTCTATGTAATTTCGGTGGTCTATTACGGAAGTCATCTTCCTCATCACCCTCCACTTGAAAACCAACACGTCTTTCTGATTGATCCTAAAATCAAATAAAAAAATGTTATTAAATTAAACATTTAAAAGTTATTTTAACAGATTTACTAACATAATCATCATCTTCTTCATCGTTATGCTCATCATCATCTTCGTTAGAATTATCCTTTGAGGCAGCTGTTATAACGTTAACATTCTCTGGTTTAATATTAACATGTGGTGGAGGTGGTTGATATGTTAGTTCACCACCACTTGATGGTGCTGTGGATTGTGTCTTTGCTAATAATGCTTGTGGTTGAATTTGTTGGTGTGTTGGCATATTGGGTTGTTGGATTTGCTGTTCAATTTGAAAGGCGGTTTTTGAAGCAACTAAATTCTCCACAGGTGTAGAATTTAAGTCTTGACCAGCCAATAAGGGATGTTTCTATAATAAGAAATTGAAAAGTAGGTATAATAAGAATATTTTATACAAGAATTTATTAATATTATTTGTTATACAGTGTCGGTGTTTAGTTAATTACAAACTCCGTTTTTTAATACAGTGGCAAACAGCTATAACGAATACGATGGTAAAAACCATACCGTAAACAAATTAAATTCAAAAATATTTTTTAGAAGAAAGAGAAAAAGAAAAAGCATTCAAATTTAAGTCTTTCGCTAAAGATTTTGGGTTTTTGTTTTTTTTGTTATTATATACCGGAAACTGGTATATTATGTACTCGGTATTGTTGAAACCATACAATTAGTATGTACTTATACTTTCACCAGGTCCACCTGCTGAACGAACCATATTCTTTTGTATGAATTGTTCTTTTCTATATGGCAAAAATTATCTGGTTTTAATAATTCTGTACAGGGTTCTCATATTGAAAAATTTATCTGATTTTGCAAGTTCCCTCTATGTGGGATAATCAGCTTGTGGTGATGTAGAGGCTTACACTACAAGGCCTCAACTAGCTAAGCTAGCGGGGTTTCCTATGCCAGCAAATAGGCAGTGGAGGAGCAGTAACAAAGAATTATCCCAGTGGCAATGACAACAACCACAAATTATTGTCATCTATGAACAGAAATGAATACAAGGGCGACAACAAGAAAAGCCGTTGGCTGTACAAAAGTTGCATTCGTTTAAACTTTAAAGGAATACATGGGACAACTGGTAATGCCGCAGTTAGGCCTGTTATTTTTTATACCCACGCTAATTTAAACTTGTACTGTGCGGAATTCTTGGCGATGATTGCTGTTAGATTATTTAGTGGTACAGCAATAATATTGGCGATTGAATAATCAATTCACAGCAACCGATTTACTTGCGGTTCGCATTTTTAAAGTAAGACCTCTTTTTTTTCTGACTGATAATATCAGATACCATTTAAGTAAGTTTAAATTAAAATGGGGGGTGCATGGTATAGTGGTTAGAGCGCTCGCACAAAAACTCAAAGGACCCAGGTTCAAATCCCAGAAAAGGTGAAAAATGGAAAAGTTAGTTTGCGGTTTTTTCAAAATTATAATTTAAAAATAAGAGGTTCCCCCCTCCCCCCCTTTCAGGAAGACCATCTACAAAGAAACCGCTCCCCGACATTCCACTCTATTCCACCTTAACCAATGTCAACAAAAAACTAATGATCAGGGAAAAAGCTAAACCTACTTAGCGAAGACACACTCACCACACAATCAACATGCAACGATGAGGCAATTGCTGTTGATCATTCATGGGTGAAGGTATAACACTGGCCTTTTAAAGATCAATTCACAGCAATTTGTGTCATTCCTAAGGCACTTAATAATAATTAATAATAATATATGTACTGTCCTTTCCAAAAAAATGCCAATACAATGCACAGCATTTATTAGGGGTTTACCCCTTAGTATTGGTCTCAAATAAAAAAACATCAAATTGCAATGTGCATTTGTTTTAATACATATTTACCACTATCATGTATTTATATTTAAAGAAATATTTTTAGCAATCGTTCTTTACCTCTTCGGCCAAAGTATCCAAATTTACAGATACACCGGGTCCTTCGTCAGTACGATTTTTGGCCAATAATTTTTTAGCCTTGTCTCTTAATTCCTTAGGATGTGGGGTATTCTGTCGCATGAACGGTGTATCCTTCTCCTGTGTTGGTATATCGGCATTAAATTTAACGGAATGTGTTCTTGAAGCTTCACGTTCTTCCCAGCCTTCAGAGTCTGGTTCTTGTTCACGTGCTAATTGAAAACAACAAAAAAGTATATACAAAAATAGTTACTATTTTAAAATAATGAAAGTATAGTATGTTGGTTTTCTTATTTGAACGTTACAAGAGTAAAGATCAGAAATTAAATAATTATTAGATGAAATATACGAGTATTAAATAGAATGCAAAGATAAAATATGTAGAAGCTGTTTAGTAATAATTTATTCATGCGAGAATAAATATTTAGAAATATTAAATGAAACATTTATTACAATACAATAATCATTTACGAGTATGTGTATGTATGTTTATATTACAAAGTAGTTTTAATAACATTGTAGAAACCCTTCCAAATATTGGTTTACATGCATGTAATATAAAAAATTATTAATTATTTAAATGAGAATATTTAATTTATGAGTAATAAAAAATACGAGTTTTTAATTTAAAATTGCAAACGTTCTATCAATTATTTATTAATGATTTTTTTTTTCTTCTTTTTAAGCAAAATATTTGAAAAATTTTTTTAATTTTGTGAAGTGACGTAAAATGTCATATTGATTGGCAGTTTACTTTTAACAGTAAATTCTAATGCATAACAGTTCGTTAATATGTGGAGGCAACAGAATTCAAAAATTTAACAATTACATACGAGGGCAGTTCAAAATGTTCTTAAGCTGCATACACATTTGTCAAAGATTTGATGGAAAAAAGCATAAGAGGAGAAGAACACAAAAGTAAATGGAGAAATTTGGTTGAAGCTGTGTTCTCCACTGGGAGTAAAAGAGCATAAGAAGTAGGCAACAATATAGTTTTTCCTTTCGTAAAAAAGAGAAAAACTCTCAACTACTGAATTATTTATTGAATTGTTTGAGTACTTTAATAGCGGCGTCATTTTCTCACCCTTAAGCTATATTTACGCCACCTAAGTTTCTCATCTGAGTTTTACATCAGAAGCGCATTCAGATAGACTCAAATAGTTTAATTGCAAATCTAATTAAATATTTATTGTTTTTACCTGAGCTCAATTGAAAATAGAACAATTTCTGTTTTCAAAATTATTGCCGTCAGATGAGAACTTAGGTGGTGTAAATATTGCTTTAGTCAGGCTTTTTAGGTAATAAGGAATGAGCTACCACGCCACTTGACCGCTCTGACTGATGACTTGTTTGGACTGTGAAGTCATCCAGACCATTTTAACCATTCTCAAGATATATGTATAAATATCAATATGTGCCAATAGCTGCCACGCCCCCAAAATCGGTTCAGTCGTATAGACGTGATTGACAAACAAACAAGCAGATTTATAAACAGACTTATACTATACATACATAAATATGTAAAAAAGAAATATGAAAAATATTGCTTTCGGCGACTACATCTCAGCTGTCTTCTGGCAAAATATCGGAGAGTAACTGATAGTCATGAACAATTTTCTCAAGTCTGTCATTCAGAGTCGAGTTTATACTGTAGGAACCGGTACTCAGGGATAAAAATTAACACGCACAACATGGGTGCTGCATGAAGCTAGGCAGTAACACTGAAATAGGGTTGTAGTGGCCAGTTATGTATTTTTAAAATTTCAGCCCGAATATTCATATCTTCAATATCATATTTCCAAAAAGGGCTTTACAAGTCGTAGTCATAAATTTTCTGCAGCATGATTGACTAATTATTACAATTCTTTTTACAAAATATGATTAAAATGATCGCAAATCGTAATCTAAATGTATCAAATTTGCTTTTATTGATTGAAATATTTTTAATTTTGTATATTATATTTTATTTTTATTGCTTGAAATTATTTTTTTTTTTATTCTCTCTTCTTTTGATTTGATTATTTGGAAAATGTTTGCCTTAAACGCAATATTTGCATAAAATATTTTCATAAAATAGTGGGTTACACCTTTTTCGTTAGATATTTATCTAATGTAACCGTACCTTAAATCTATTTTTCAAAAGTAGTCGTAGTTCGAAAATCATCACCAATATAATCTAAGTAATTTTACCACTTACGAGGTAGTATAGTAATTTTAGTTTGAAATAAGTATTTGTGAAGTAATTATTTTGTGTTTTATTATTTAATTCATGGTTATATTTTAATTGACATGTACATGCTATTTTAACTTTCAAGGCGAATCTTTGCACTGAAAAAATTAAACGCACTGGGATACAAAAAAAAAAAAAACAAACAAAAATAATAAAGCATTACAATATTATAAATAATTACTGGTAAACGTTTGATTAATATAACAAAATTGTACTCTTTGATTTATAATTTAATCGCACTGCAGGTAGTCAAATTTACCGCACTGTCATATTTGTTCTGCATTTAGGCATGAAACCTGTTTTAAATGCATACTTAACGAAGTAACATGGAAATCTTTATACCAGCAGCCAAGACGTTATCCCATGTCATAAAATAGATATAATCTTACAAAAATATGAGTAATATATAAGTATGTACATCTAATCCTTTTTTTACACGTTCTTAATTTATTTCTTTATTCAGAATATGATGGCATAATTCATTTTTAAAGCATGTATGTTAGGGTGGGTCAATTTTTTTGCCTACTAAGCGTATAGCAAGGTCGTAATCTACGAGAAATTCTAAGAACTTTTCCCAAAGAAACCATGGTTCTAAAATCAAAATCGAGCTTCCGGTTTTTTACGAGAAAATTTGGTGTTCAGGTCATCCGAAAATAATGCTATTTTTTGGAAGTATTCATTGCAATTGGTGAATAGTTGACCTGTAACGCTAGAAGAGGGCTTATTTTAAAGGAAATTATCTCAGCTTTCTATATCTGTCCTTATTTATAGAAAATTTTTAACCCAAATAATGGTTTTGGAGGTTTATGTCACAATAATAATAGTTTTAGGTTTTTAACAGTTTTACTATTATTATTTTGACATAAACCTCCAAAACCATTATTTGGGTTAAAAATTTTCTATAAATGAGGACAGATATAGAAGGCTGAGATAATTTCCTTTAAAATAAGCCCTCTTCCAGCGTTACAGGTCAACTATTCACCAATTGCAATGAATACTTCCAAAAAAATAGCATTATTTTCGGATGACCTGAACACCAAATTTTCTCGTAAAAAACCGGAAGCTCGATTTTGATTTTAGAACCATGGTTTCTTTGGGAAAAGTTCTTAGAATTTCTCGTAGATTACGACCTTGCTATACGCTTTGTCATGTTTTTCGGTCCCGAACAAATTGACCCACCCTAATGTATGTAGAGTTTGAAGTTCGTAGATGAATATTTATATGGTATTATAGAATTGGAAACTATAGAAAGTTTGAGTTATTACCAACCTTTAAAGAATGTATGTATTAATCTGATATCAGTCGAGGAATTGGTTCGTGAAGTATTGTAAGTGATACAACTTTGGTAAATTGTGAAAAAATGAATAAGGAAGTGTTTCGTGTGCTAATGAAGCTAAGTACAGTTGAATTTTCTCTGCAACAGGATAATCAACCGGTTTTAAAAGAAGACTAAGGAAAAGGTTGATGTAGTTGTCTGAAAATATTAAAAAAAAGTTCAGTAAAGACTAGGGCGGTTCAATAAGATCGTGACTTTTCAAATTTCCTCCTTAATTATATGAAATGCAACACTGCTCTCATTAAAAACCACTTGTTAGTATGGACTTATCGATCCGCGCTCGTAACCTTGAATATCTGATATTAGTTTAAAAAAAAAGAAAGAAACTGTTTTAAGAATGCGAATCGCAGGGAAATCGGTTGGTGTTGATTGATTATACAACGACCAGTGTTATTTCTTTACCACGGAATAATCCAACAGCAATCAACCCCAATAAAAAATTATAATGATATTAGAGATGCTGTTGTTGTTGTTCTCCTTGATCCTACCCCTGGGATAATTCTTGGTAACTGCTACTCAACTGTCTTTCTGGCATGAGAGACCTCTGCAAGAGAGCTATTGCTCTTCTCCAACTTAGTCAGTTGAGTCCTTGCAGTGTTTATTATAAATTTTACATTAGTCGATTATCTCGAATAGGGTCTGATTAACAACAACAATTATTATTTAGAATTGTTAAAACATTCAAAAGATGTTTTGGATAATAAATATTTAGACAATCGATCAAATTCAACAACTTCGGCTTAACATTACGCAATATGCAATGGTATTACACGCGATGATACGATGAATGACACACGGCTCCATTACAACACTCCAAAGTCCAAACGACAATCACAAAAAGCGGTTCCATTTGGAGAAAAAAACTCCGACTGTAATATATAACTCATCAAAACGATGACCAAAAAACCATGAATTGGACTACGAATTGTTACCCCATTCATCACATTCCTTATACATATCTGGCCTGTAGTGCCGCTTTTCCTTTTTGCAGACCTCAATGGTAACTGAAAGGAAATGAAAAGGTCTGTTTTGTGGCTTAAGAAAAACCGTTCTATAAAAATATTATCAGAAACCACTAGAGTCGTTGCATTTCCCTCGAAGGCAGTTATATATACTCTATTATAGATTAATAAAATCGGATTTCACCAACAAAATATTGGTGCTTTTATGCATACGAGCACATATTGAGATTTAAATGTAAAGACTGTCCCAGAAAAAGGTGGGCCACTTTTGATGGACGTTAAAATCACTGTTTGTGCTGCAATGTTTTTTTTTTTATTTTTTATTTTGAAAGTACATGATTCTTACAGAAGAATTGTTAACTTTTTTTTTTAGTTTGCACTACTACTATAAAAATTTTTAACCTTAAACCTTAACCTAGCCATTAGCGTTTGTACACGGCAGCATATGGCCTGCCAAACCAGGAACTTTTTCGGGAACTTGCTGCACTTCCGGTTTTTGAATTTTTCGTCAACTTCACCTCTGGCCATCGCGACATAAAACTCCTGACCAGGTTAATGTGTTTGAGGCTCTAGGTTCGAGCCTCAGGAAGTTGACTGAAATCCGCTTTTATGTAGGTTTCGTCGTCCATAACCACGCAGGAAAATTTGGTCAGGTAGCGCTCGTACAACTTGCGGCTTCTGGCTTTTGCGTCCCGTTGTTTTTCCGCAGTTCGGTCGGGAGTCTTCTGGACATGGTACGACCTTAGGCCTTCCCTCTTCTTTATTCTGTCCACTGTTGATTTTGACGTTCCGGCTTTGTCGGCGACATCGCGTACCGATAAGTTCGGATTCAGCTGAAACGCCTTTAACACTTTTTGAGCGACCTCAGGATTACTTGTACCAGGGTTTCTACCTGACCCAGGTGTCCTTTCGATGCTCTTCTCCTCCTTGAACTTTTTGATAACTCTTTGCACTGTACTTCTGGGTAAATCTAATTTTTTCGCCAATAAATTGAGAGAAATACCTGGATTTTCCAGGTATCCGGACAAAATTTTTCCGTGCACTATTTTTTGTTTTGATGTCATTGTTTTCACTTTCACTGCACTTTGACGAATGAGGGCATGCATTAAGTGTCGGCCTTTTATAACCGAAAAATACATGGTTTGCGGAAATTGCATCGCGTATGACGCAAACACATGCAAATGAAAGTGGCCCACTTTTTTCTGGGACAGTCTTTATGTACGTATGGAAAACTGTGACAGTAAATAATAGCAATAGTGTATCAACATATTGGATATTCTGCACTAGTGATTTGAGAGCATTGTCCTCTCACTTAGAGATAATGTGAACTGTCACTAAAAGTATTCGATTTGATTTCGTAATACTTTTTCTTGTGAGAATTGCTTAACTACAAACTAAGCAAACTACGTGAGTCGCTAAAGCCACTAGCATAATCCATGCCATGGGCCAAATTCAGCCTAATTTATGTACTTAATTCATGAAAATTTCGATATTTCGTATGCAATCCACCCAGCGTAGCCTTGGTGAACATACGATCGTGGAATATAGCGTACATAAAAACATCAATAGGTCTTTTAAATGAATAGAAAAAACCTCGGTGACAAAATTCAAAGCGCTTAACAAAATTCCCGATACATTAATATCTACTTATAAATTCTCGTATACGTTTTTTAGATTTTTAGTTTTTTGTGCATACTTTTCGTCACACAATCTTTCCTAAAAATTACGTGCCATGTAAATACAGGATTAGGTGTACTGAGTTTTCACAATTTAGAAATAATAATTTAATATAACACTGCTGAGCAACAAAAGCATGTAAAAGAAAGAAAAAAATTATAAATTTTCACTGTAATTTCAATAGAATTTTTATTAACAAAATGAATGTTAAATGATGAAACAGCAGATATAAACTGAAGGCAATATATGTATGTGCGTATAAATATTTCCCTTCTACATAAAGCAGGAAATGAAGGACTCTTTAAAATGGTACGAGTGTAGGTGTGTGTGTTTGCGAGAGATAGGTGAGTGGGCGTGTGTGTGTGTGCAAGATACTGTATTTTTAAGGTTATTATTCCATTTAAATTTTTTATAAATGAAATGAAGTGGCAAACGGTATGGAAAATTGTAAAAACATAAAATTATAATAATCTGTCCTATGCTAGAAAATAAGTACAAATATTAATTTTTATGTACTCGAAAATAAACTAAAAAAAAATGATGTAAAATGCCAATTGAATTCAAAAACTTCTATTGCAAAGCTGCTATGACTTACATATGATTGTAAAACTTGCAAGGACGTTTGTAACGAGCAGCGATTACCACTATTATGTTACAATTTAGTATTAATTCATGCATTTAAATAAAAAAATATATATATCAATATTTACTAATCTTTTGTCATCCATATGTAAATCAATTTATTACTATTTTTATTTTTTATTATTTATTTTGTTTTATTTTATTTTTTATTCCACACTTATAAAAATTTATTACGCCTAATATTTTTTGTTTAGTTTAGCATTTTAATAAATAGCATTTTATTATGATAAAAGTAAACAGGTTAATATTTTGGAACCTGAGACGTCACTCAACATAAAAAATAAATAAAATAATGAACTTGCGCAATGTCTAATTTTTATATTTAATTCATGGTTGTATGTATTTCTCAATTGGCTGGCCGTATCGTTCTTGTGATTTAACACCGCTGGATTACTTTCTCTGGAATTATTAGAACGCACAAGTTTACATGGACAAACTACAAACAACTGACATTGTGAAAAATAAAATTCGGCGCTGGATTGACTAGATAAGCGTAACTGTGTTGCAAAATGTGGTTCCAAATTTTGTGAAAAGAGCGAATGTCTGCCGATGTGCTAGAAGTAATAAACATTTGCTAGACAACATATTTCATTATTAATTCCTATATTTCTGTAGTCTCCGTGATCTAGTGGTTAGTGTGTTGGGTTACTAAGACGATAGCGCCGGGTTCAAACCTCAGCTCTAACATCTTGAAAAAAATAAGACTAAATTATTTCTTTCGGCGACTACCTCTCAGCAGTCTTCTGATTGCCATGAAAGAGCTTCTCAAATCTGCTGTTCGGAGTCGACTTTAAATTTATTTTTTTTAATTCAACTGCTTGTACTTATCCGAATTCGACTGTAGCAAGTGAGCGTATACATAATTATGACTGACTTACTGAATACAGTTATAAAATCTAAAATTGTGTGTTTATTTATTGCTTAGCAATGACATGTTTTTTTAAAAATAGATTGAAAAACATAATACACAAATATATGAAGCGTCAACAAAATTAATTTAAAAAAATCGATAATTTTATGTTTAAAAGGCACTTAAAATAACAACAACAAATTAAACAAAATTAAAGTCAAAGTGGTATAATACTGGTTTAATACCATCAAACTCATTCCTTGCTACGAGTACGAGAGTACCTTTCGCTTTTCTTTACTTCCGTCATCCAAGTTCTATATGTAACGGGTGTTTTTTTTTAGCTGACATGCCAGAACTCAAAGTTGTGTTGATATTTGCGTGCAATAAGACATGGCAAGGGTTAACCCTGAAACAAAATGTTACCAAACTATGAAAATTTATTTTGAAAAAAAAAATCTGTTCACGAAGTGCACTTTATTCATTTTATGGTCAATATAATCGGCCTAGACAGCAAGCAATTTGTACAGTTATTGCTTATTTTCGCATTAATTGCAGTCTTCACAATTTAAAACCATTTAAAAGAAATGTGCCTACTATAGAGAAAAGAAGATGCCGTCAGCATTCTAAACTTGTGGGCCTGTGTCCATCGATTACGTAAAAAGTTATATGTCAGGTCGTGCAGTAAATAATGCTAAATGACAAACTTTTGCGTCATTCGAAACTGTCCGAAGATGGCACTCGCTATAGGCAGAGAGGTTGGTAATTTTTAATTACTGACCAGCTCAGGGACTGACCAGAGAAACCTACTCTAATCTGGTACTACGGTCATCAAGAAGCCCCTGGTTATGTCTGTGCTCCCCTGTTATTCGGGGAGTGAGGCAAACCGGCCTCACTGCCCAGGAAGTGGTTGGTGCTAGCTACATTATTAATTCAAATTGCCTTGTTTGGAGCACTGACAATCCTCAAGATGTTATTTTCACTAATATTGACTGTTTGGTAGGGTTTTTCCCCCACGAATGCAACAAGTAACTGCCATTGAGATATATGACGAACATAAATTTTTGTTTTCAAGAATTAACCAGCAAAAAATCAAGGCTAATCGCAGGACTTACAGATGCTTTGGAAGCTTCAATTTTGTAAAAAAGAAAAAAAATTTACCACACTGATGTTTTCATACACAAAATTTAACATACAACAAACATTTCATAAAGTGTGCAACATCGTTTTGAAAGTTCAACAAAATAATTTTTTATTGCCTTTGAATACAAGTATTACAGTGTTTCAGTTCTACATTTTAAGATCTTTATTTTTTATGTAATTCTTGATAATCGAGCTGCTGTAAAGTGTGTTTAAATTATAAGATATACTACAGACAGCAAAAAATCGGATATTCTAACGCAGTACGCATATCCCTCATAGAGCAGTAATTGTATTTTAGAAAGAATTTGCTCTTAAGCCGTAGGCTTTGTTTATGGAATAATTTTCCCGTTAATGTTTTTTCTGTCGTACGATGTTAAACAGTTTTTCTTAAGAAGTACAATGCACCATATGTGCAGGGGACTTCAATTGGTTAATGATGACATCAGTGATGTTTGCAATTTCTTGTTCTAACGATATCAATTCGCCGTCTGGTTCTTCTGATTTAACGCCGCTGGATTATATTCTCTAGGGCCGTTACCAAAATACAAATATCTGATGCTCTGAAAGATAAAATTGGGCGTTGCATTGGCGAGATAAACGGAGCTTTATTGCAAAATTTGATTCAATTGGACATATTGCCACACATCAGATTTCTTTATTAATTTCCATATTGCAGTTTTCAATTATAATTTTAAGTTCTCAGACTGCTTTAAAAAAAACACCCTTTATAAATGTATGGTTTAGATTTAATAAAACAAACTGTATTTTTATTTAAATTTACATTTTTTTTTCTTTTCATTCAATTATTATGTGAATAAATTCCAGTTTTTTTTAAGTTATTTTTATTGTTTTTTTTTAGTTTGTTTTTTTTTTACTATCTAAACTTGAATTTTTTTACACATTAAAAAAACAAATAAAATAAAAAAAACAACAATTTACACACTTAAAAAAATTATTATGCTGGAATCCCTCATCTATTCTGAATTTACTCCTCTCCTCTTACTATAAAAACAGGTTCTAGTACAACAACAACAAAAACAAAATGAGATTAAATAAACGTTTTAATATTAAAAATATATTCACAGTGCGAATTGTGAGATGCATTGTAATATTAACTGTTTGCTCCATACAGTGTTACGAGGTCAACTAAAATTCATTTGCCATTTGGTTTACCGCGGTGTTTTATATGAAAATTATCCAATTTATAAATAAAAATATAAATTAAAAATGTCTATAACGTCTTTTTAAAATGTTTTTATTCTATTAAATTTTTTTTTATTGTTTTAATATGATGTGGTTTTCGCTGTTAAATAAATAAAAATTGGATATACAAATAAAAATTAATTATTTAATTTAAATGGTCTATGATGTCGAGACGTATTTTTTTAATACAATTAATATAGTATATAATTATTAATTACATTTGTATAAATTTCCATATTAAGCGAAAGTGTATTTAATTATTTGGTATTATACAAGTATATACATATGTTCATTACTTTTAGTAGATGGCAAATGAAAATATAAATGAGTGATCTGGGTGGCTATTTTTAAGTTTCGTATTGAAACAGCGACTACCTCTCAGCAGTCTTCTGGTAAAAGATCGGGGAGTAATTGATTGATATGAAAAAGGTTTTCAAATCTGTAGTTCGGAGTAGACTTTAAACTGTAGGTCCCGGTACTCATGTATAAAAATTCACAAACACAACATGAGTAGTGGGAGATGCTAGGCCGTATCCCAGACATAGGGTTGTAATGGCCAATTATGTATGTATGTATGTATGTATGTATGTATTGAAACGTAAAACAGTAGTTTTATACAAAAAAAATAAAATAAAACTTCCAACATATATAGGATATATAATAGATGGTCTTACAAGCTATTGCTTCGCGAACCTTTCAGAGAACAGACATGCACTGGCGCTCACATGCCAATGACTGGTTTTGAAATCTGTCATGGGATAAATTCTTACCAGAGAACTCGTAACTCGACTTCGAAAAATAAAATAATGAAAATAAAAATGTGTGACAAAATAATAATAAAAGACGGCAGCGTAGTCTAAGAAATCTTGAGTACGCAGAGTTTGACTGAAAAGTTTGAGTTGAGAACTAACAACAATAAAGCCAAAAGATTGCGTATTAATGTGATGGGGCAAGACCACTTCCGCATCAAAGACCACAATTTAGAGGATGTGTATGTACTCTTTTTGCTTCTTAAGTAGCATTATAATAAACATGGGTGGTTCGCGAGAAGATATAGAAAATCACGTCATAAAGGCAAGGCCAACCAACCTGTACCGCCGCAAGACGCTAAAAATATTTGGCACCAATATAAAATCGTTCCTACTCTACTATTGCGAAATATGGATTTAACACCGTTAGCAGAAATAGTATAGACGGAAAAAAAATTTAAATAGTGTGTTGGCTTACATGACATGAACTTACTTACTCACTTTAAGAACAATTTCTACAAAGTTTTATTGAACAGCAAATGAAAAAAACGTATCAAGCAAACTGCCTTCCCAAATAAAAAAAGAAAAACAGAAAAAAAAAATATATATTATGATATGGAAATCTGAGGTCAATTGACTGTAAATAAACTTCTATTAGTCGCCGTGGTCTAGTGGTTAGTATGTTGGCTTACTAAGACATGAGCCCTGGGCTCGACACCCAGCTCCGACATCTTAAAAAAAAGAAATATGAAAAAAAAATATTTCTTTCGGCGACTACCTCTCAGCAGTCTTCTGGCAAAAGCTCTGAGAGTAATTAATTGCCATGAACAAGCTTCTCAAGTCTGTCGTTCGAAGTCGACATTAAATTGTAGGTCCCGGTACTCATGGATAAAAATTTACACACACAACATGGGTTCCCCGAGAAGCTAGGCCGTAATTCTGACACAGGGTTGTAAAGGCCAGTTATGTATGTTATGTATGTATTAAATTACTATATTGATTTAAACGAAATTAACATTTCCCGTTTCTTCCATTCAAAAGAGGTAGAAAAAACTTGGTCAATGACAGGAGGAATTTTGTTAACTTTTTTTCATTATTTGTTTTTACTTTATGACCACTAGAAGCGTAGTCTGTTGCCACATGTAGTCTTTTACTACATACCTATTTGTGCACTGATAAACGTCAACAATCCGATAAACGACAAGACCCAAAGTTTTTATATATAAGTAGTTAACGTTATCCCAAGTTCACTGTACTTTATTTAGCCATTTTTAGCAAGTGAGTTTTTTACA
Organism: Metopia argyrocephala; assembly: GCA_963576795.1. NCBI lineage: Eukaryota > Metazoa > Arthropoda > Insecta > Diptera > Sarcophagidae > Metopia > Metopia argyrocephala. The sequence continues at coordinate 82,446,131 of OY756211.1, forward strand.
ATTTGCACCAAATTTCTTTTGACATTTTATTGTAAATATTTATTTGCTTTAAAGTTTATTCAATAAGTGACTTTTTAAAAGCTGTTTGTATTAAAGAACCATTTCTATCCTTTTAAATCCATTGTATTGTGTCAATTAAGCATACAAAAGTAGATACTTGAGAACATTTGTTGAATTTGAAAATAAAATTTAAACACTTCCTCTATCTAAATAACATGCGCTGTATTCGTGTATCCTAAAACACGTACGAGTTATAAGTACAAGCATTCTTCATTGTAGTCAAAAAAAAGAACAAAATGTAATTTTAGCACAATTTTGGGGATGACAACGACCTTGCCTTGTCTTCTACACCATCCATCCATTCATCCACATCATCTCTGTGCTTAACAATCAACAAGTGGTAGGTAGACTGGCAGTCTGGCAGGCAGGCAGTCAGTCAGTTTTAAATCATAACACATCATATTATGTGGCGGCACATATTGTTATACTCGTCGTACTCGTACTTGTCTCGTGTAATATTAGAAATAGAAAAGAAAAAAATCTATCTATGAATTGGGTGGTTTGTGGGGAGACAAGGGCTGGCGTGTTATCGTTGTTACTGTTGGTAGTGGTGGCAAGCAAGATTGTTTAGTTTAACACTTCAAATCATTTTGTAAATATTTTATTTTGTTGGTTTAATTTGCGTTTTTAATCAAATTTAAATGGTTTATTTAGATGTGCCACACACAAGCACATACTCTAACAATCATCTATCCATACAGACTCGTACATCAAACATACATTTTTAAAATATTCTAAAAGAAACCAAAAAATAATTTTACTTTTACAGATTTTTTTAATTACAAAAAAATAGTTTTTCTATTTTTATTACACATAAATTTGAATTGATTTTTTTTTTGCTTTCTTGCATTTTTTTGTTTTCAGTGGCGAAACATTTTGTGGCTGGTGGCGTAAGTGCGAATATACTTAAATTGGATTCCGAATCATTAAAAAAATTTGTTTAAAATTTATATTCCTATTCATTTATAATTATGTTTTGTTATGAGTTAAATTTCTTTTTAAATTATAACACATATGGCGCCTCTGTACTCAATCGAGTACAATTAGAAGATTTTTTTATATATCGATGGCTAAAATTCAAAAAGGCCTTACTGACAAAAACATAATTTTACAGAAGAAACAAAAAATTTTTCAACAGGCAATGCTTTTACATAGAAAGTCAATCCAAACATTTTAAATAAAATCGTCGCTTTAACCGCAGAAGTACAAAATTTTGTCAAGACATTTTAAATTGTTTGTTAGTTAGACATTTTTATTAATGATATATTTATACATTAGGGTTATAACTTTTTTGGACAATATTCTCCCCAGGGGTTTTCTAATGGCAAATATTGTATTAATGATAAAAAAAACTATTTCAGTTCAATTTGGTAGAAAAAAAACCTTACGCACCGACAGCGAATCTAAAATGCCTTTAATATATTTTTTTTTTAATTTTTTTAATAACAATTTTTTTAAAATATGGTTTATACATATATAAGTATGTAAACAAATAATAACAATAAATGATTAAAAGTAGGTAAGATATAAACTTTAGGTTCAAAGTACGCGATGTTTTACAAAGCGGATATACATATATCTTGTACTATTTTTATTACACGTTCCGCACAAATATTACTGCGTTGTTGATTTGGAATTGTAGATGGTGTAGATACCCAATGTCTGAGAAAACACTCGTGGGCTTTCGTAAAATTTAATAATGACTTGTTTAACCGTTCAATTATATAGATGTGATGCGTCTGACCGTCAAAAAAAGGCAGCAAAAAAAGTTTTTTTTTTTTAACTTTGTTTGATTCAAAACTTTAACGCGTTTGGTGCGTAACCTTTTTTAACGATAGCGAAAAACTGAAAACGCAGTTCTTAATATTTGTCCATGCCGTACACGATTTTGTCTGGGGAGATTTGATAATTGCAAAAAATGCAAAGTTATTACCCTAGTATACATATATTTGTATAAAATGGTATATTTTCTGTTAAAATAAATGCCAAAATTTTCATTGTAAGTAATCATACAACCAGATTCCAAGCACTGATCCATACTAGAAGAAATGTATAATCTGGAGTATAATTTTACAACCATACCACGCGTAAAGAATTTGATTGTGACTATTAAAAATGCAACTCTGCGTTTCATAAATTAAAACTGCATATCATAACGGATAATAGTATCCAACTCAAATAATTTTTTGCAGTTTTTATTCTTTAAACGTTTTGTATTTCAACGATGACTGACGATGACTGCCAGAGCAAACTTGCATTTCTTGTTTTGTTTTGCTTGCTTTTAGTATTCGCACAGCTTTTAGCTGTTAAATATAAGATTTCTTACGTTACAATAAGTGCCACAGTCTATTTAGTGACGAAACAGCAATAAATATTACAAGTACAACACAACAACTATACTACCATTTAAATATCGGGTGGTTAAACTATAAGGGCCGATGTTGAATGTAAACCACACATACATGCCAAGTCTTTTTCCGCATTTCATTTGATATTTCTCAATTTCAAACTAACTCAATTTGAACCATAGAAATAGACATAATCAAGCAACGCATTAAAGTTATTCAGGCTTATTATGAAAATGGGCGTTCGAATCAAAATGCATATCGTGTTTTATTTCGGTCCTACCGGATCTGTAGGAGATGTGAAAACACCAGTGCATGCTCGTACAGCTCGTACTGCAGAAAATATTACTGCTACTCGCGAAAGTGTGGCTGAAGAGGCGTCCACCTCAACTGTTCGTCGTGCCCATGATAACGAACTTTTTATGGCCTGAACTGGAAGATATGGATGTGGACGATATGTGGTTTCAACAGGACGGTGCCACTTACCACACAGCTAACGAAACAATGGCGACAAATTCAATGACCGTGTTATCTCACGTGGTGGCGATGGCAATTGGCCGCCAAAATCATGTGATTTCACACCGTTGGACTTCTTTCTTTAGAGTTATTTAAAAGAAAAGGTTTACGTCGATAAGCCAACTACAATTCAAAGATGAGATAATTCGGCACATTAACGGCATAAAACCTCAATTAAGCCTCAGCGTCATCGAAAATTTGGACCATCGGATGGAGGTGTGCCGACGAGGTCGTAGCGGCCATATGGCGGACATTTTGTTCTATACATCATTGAACCACACCAAGTTATAATAATAAAAAGAAATGACAATAATTTCCTAAACAATTTGTGATTTATTCAAAATCAACATCGGCCCTTAAAATTTAGCCATCCTTTATTACCAAAAATGCAATGCAATGGTTGCGCATTTGATTGGAAGAATGCAAACTGTAGTCAAATGTGCAATGAAACGATACTCGATTCAAATCGGCATATCTTCTTACATGTTGATTTCGATTTTCACATTTGCTCGACAATATCTCATTGTTAACTAAGCCGTGTTGATGATGCCCGAACTCGGGCCTGGCGCCGTAAAATCACTCCATACGAAATGTATGGGAAAATTAATTGTCAGGGATGTTTCGAAAACTTTCTTGGCCGGAGACCAGTCCGAATTGGTGCGAATCAACTAAATCTGTCCAGGCGTTCTTGAGTTATCAGCGTAGTAACTAACGTCATTATCTTTTATATTATAAGTATAGATTTTTAGTAATAAAATTACTATGTTCTTTAAGTAATATCAAGTGTTTACTTTTATTTGCCGTTCACAGTATACATACTTACATATCTACGTTATATTTAAAATAAAATATTTGCCACTGACAATTTAATTATTTCAAAAGTTTAGAGTTATAAAGCCTAAACATATATAAAAAGAAAAGAATAAAAAAAATTAACCCAATTAAACAAAACAATAAAGATAAGGTGCGAAAATCACGTTTTTAAACTATTGTTGACAAGTTCGCTCCGCACAGAGGCCGAGGCAAGCAGTTTAAATTTATTAGTTTTGAAACTCTGTAATACGCTTTTATTTTAATACAATTGAAAATATTTCTTCCATTTATGAAGTTTATTTTTCATTCCTATTTTTTTGTTTTTTTTTTTTATATTTATACAAATATTTTGTCTTTGGTTACAGGTTTAACGAAGAAATATATACTCGCGCTTTAGTGTTTACAGAGACATGATTTTATTTATAGCTGGTCTTTTTTTTATTTATTATTTATTAATTTTTTTATTATTATTCTGAGTTGTATTGTTAGTTTATAAGGTACGATCCATAACAGAGAATGTAAAAGAATGCATTTATATTTACTGTAATTCCGAAAACAAATAATAAATGAATTATTTATTGAGTTTTAGCGAAATACTTTCAGTCGAATGTATTGCTTTTCTATTACAAAATTTTTAAGCTACTGAAAGTAGTGTTCCCCAATAATTTCTCTTTTCATATAATACAAACATAATTGGCTATTACAACCCTTTTGCAAAGTTACGTCCGAGCAGCGAGCACAGCACCCATATTGTGTACGTCAATTTTTGTCTATGAATTCCGGAACCTACAGTTTAACGTCGAATCCGAACGACTGATTTGATAAGCTTGTTCATGGCAATCAGTTAGTCTCAGAGCTTTTATCAGAAGAATGTTAAGAGGTGGTCACCGAAAGAAATATTTGTTTATTTCTTTTTTTTAAGATGGGGTTTGCACCCGTATCTCTCATCTAGTAACACAGCGCTACACGAAAAAAATAACCATATGCGGACACCCCCAAAATTTTGGGGCCTTGGTGTTATTTTTCCACAAAAGTGATCATTTTTCACATATCTTGCAAACCTTTCATATTTTGATTTAGTTTTCGAGGGAAAGTTATAGCTCTTCTCGTGAATATAAAATCAAAAAAACTTCACCTTCAAAACCAAAATCGCAAAAAACTTAAAAAAATCAATCTTATTTACTTTTTTCCCCTGTTTAGGTCCATAGGTAGCAAACCGTTCCTAGTTTAAGGAAATTATGAACTACAAAGAAATTACCTAACATCTCAATAAACAACTTTCTAAAACATGAACTTTCTAGGAATGATTCTTAACACCGTTCAGGTAGCGCTTAAGTAATTTTCGGAAAATGTTTACTTTTTATATACATGGCTAAAGCTTCCCTTCACTAATTAAAAAAAAGTTAAAAATCAGAATTTAAATATACAAATCAGAAGATTAAACAAATTTCAATTAAATGAATATTTGTAACACTTTATATTCCTCTTTGCAAAATCCGGATTTCTCCAGGATAAGAAGTCTAGAGATTGTCTTCAAACTTTTGAAATTTTTTTTGCAAAATTTAAATAAAGAAAACCGCTAAAATGATAACAAATATGGTTAAGCTTTGTGCTAAAGTTACGATTTAATCCTTTTACATGTCTGAACAATAATATGCAAACACCTTAATAAGCACCAGTGTCATTTAGTTTATGCTTCAGTTTTTTTTGGCTTTCCAATGAGTAAGAATGGATGTGATAAAAACTACGCGTTCATATGGGAATTAAAAAATAATAAAAAAAATTAAATAAAAAAGACAACGCCTTGTACATACAAAGAAGACAGGCAATGACGTAATTTTACGAATATTTTTGTTTTCAATTTTTTCTGTTTTTTTTTTTTTTTTTTTCAGTGAAGCAGTTCTCTGTTAGTGTTTTCGTTTAAAAATGAAAAAAATAAGAAAATAATAAATCTATTTAATAGCTTTAAAATATTAAAATGTATAATTATTAGCCGTTTTATAAAATAGCTTTTGACCAAAATATAATTAAAAGGGTTTAAAAAAGTTACGAGTACTTAAAAAATATTAATAAAAGTTTCCATCAATGTTCAGCATTTAATAAATTAGACTCTAATAACGAATACAAAAATAAAATAAATTGTAAAACGTTTTATGTATCAACAGGTATTTACAATACTTAAGAAAAAAGTTGGTTTTTATTTGAAAAGTAGAATTACTACACCGTAAATGGTAATGCGACACACATTCCTGAAACAGTATTGAAATTTTTGACATTTATGGTTAACAGCAGTATTAGTCGTGACTTGTATGTTTGTTGTACTTAAAAAACAAGTGAATAACGGCTGAAATATTTTTGGCAATTAAAATCATGTTTTCTTTTTATGGGGAATAATTTAAAAACTTTTTAAAAAATTTTATCACGTGACTAGAAACTATTTCAACTTCTGCTAATATATTTAAAAAAATTATTTCATTAATATTTCAACTTTCACGTAATCTTTAGTTTAAAAAATGTTTGAATAATTCTTTACATTAATTAATAATGATCGAAAAACCAGAATAAAAATTGTTGACAAATAACCTCAAATTAAAATCGGGCTGATAATTTATAATAAAAAAGTTGGCATATAGTAACTGAAAGACCTATTTGATGGCATTATGTGCAGAATATAAGAAGAATTCAAATGTTAGATACACATTTTTTGGTTTTAGCATATGCGATATGTTAAATTTATCAAATGTATCTGGCACAGAAATCAGATTAAATTTGACTGACGATATGGATTATGTTGGCTTTGAAGACCGCTGTGATCTGTAACTTATAGCACTCGTTGCCGACAGTTATGGTTCGACCAACGTCCTTTTTAAACAAATATGGACATATGAACCCGATAAGATTCTTTTGTACTTGATTGTTGAAGGAATCGCGTATTGTAATATCGAGAAAATTCCTGCCCTTTGGTCACAAAGGTTTCGTTTATGGAATAACATTCCTGTACGCGTTTTCTCTGTCAATTACGATATTAATAAGTTTAAATTAAATGTCCACAAACACTAACTCCCTCTTTGCCTATACCCATAACATAGTTCCTTGAGTACAAGTCTCAAAACAAAACAAGAAATTTAGAAGAAATAGGACGTTGTCACTCAATCATAGGTAAAATGGTATTTTATTAATTTCAAAGTAAAATTATACAATATTAAAACAAAAAATAAATGAAATAAAAAAATAAATAGTCATTTGTTAGAATATGAATTTTGAATTGTTTGTTTTATACTAAAAAGAAAAGTGAAATATGAGGCGTAAATCTCACATACATTTCTATTTAAATCTAAATGGAAAAAATATAAGAAATTATATTTTTTTAATACGATACATGTGACTTCAACGTGACTTACTGCTGCAGCAAACAGTGTCATATTTCAAAATGATGTAAAAAAATAACATTCAATAAAAATATATTTTAAATTTTTCCAGCAATTACTGTCAGTAATGAAATTTGGAATACAATTAAATAAGTATTTCTTTTTGTAAAACGAAAAATGTCAATTTGTGAATTATTTTTTTTATTTATTTATTTTTCTAATTAGACAAATTAGTGAATTAAGTGTTAGAGGTTCAAAAAACTGATTTTAATGCATAAAAATTTGGTTACCGGAAATTTTTATTTTTTGTAATTTTTTAAAGAGCACTTATTTACATACACAATTTTATTTTTAAATTTAACAACAAGCATAAAAAACAGAGGCATGTATATATGAGTATTTAATTATATATTATAAATTATTAATTGGTTTAATTAATTGTTTAATTGCTTTACTAATTAATGGTTTATTTACAGATAACGACAAAATAAAATCACATACACACAATTAAAAATCAATACAACAAACATTCAGTCATAGAAGATGCAAATTAAATAAGAAATTTAAGTGTTACTACATTTATTTTAAAAAGAAAAAAAAAATTAAAATTTCATTGTATAAAAGAGAGTGGCCAAATTGAAATCATAATCAAAATTTTGAATGCCATAGCAAAAAATCAGAAATAAAAATGAAATATTTTCAAATAAAAATTAATAAAAAAAGAGTAGAATAATAAGAATAAGAAGCAAACCTTGTTGTTGATAATTATGAAATTCCGACGAATCGAATTTCTCACTCGATCTATAAAGTTGGCCGGGTGGGAAATCTTTTTTTTTTTTTGTTTTTGGTTTTATGGTTTTGTTTTATATTCAATTTCAATATATATATTTTTTTTGTTTAGTTTCATATAAAAATTAGAAATCAAACACAATAAATAATTTGAGGTTGAAATGGGGCATTAAGGCATAATTTTTTAATTATCCATTTTCGTTGAATTCAATCGTTTGTGTTGGATAAATAGTCAATAATTTAGTTTTCATTTAAAACACACACGCATTCATACACATAAATAAAAACATAAAATCGTTTAAAATTTCAATCGTTTTAAAATTAAATTAGAAATTATAAAGGCGTATATATATATATTTTTTTTTATTTCAATTTTTAAAACGAAAATTAATATAAAATTAGTGCGTTGTTGGTCGATTTAATTTTATTACGCAGTGTTAAACACAATTTATAATTTTATAAAGGTGGTGTGGTAGATAGTGGTAGCAGAAGTAGTGATGGTGATGGTAGTGGTTGGTAGTGGTGAATCGTGGATACAAAAAGATATAAAGAAAAAAATATGAAAATTTTATTTTAATTATTATTTTCAAAATTTATTTTCAATATCTTCTATTTTTATTTTTTTTTATTAAAGAAGTGTGAAGTGATATTTGAATACAAGATAAACGATTTATAAGTTCGAGAACAAATAAATAAAAATAATTATTAAAGAAAACTGAAAAGCGTGAGGAAAACATTAAATGAAAATTCAGAATGAAATTAAATTTTAAATAAAATTTATTGAAATCTTTAACTTTTTTTCCTATTTCAATATTCTGAGAATAGTAACGTAAAATTTAGCAGGACTTGTTGAAATAAAAAAAGCGATATATGACACAAGATATTCAAACTACGGATAACTCTCGTGAGGTGGCCATTATCATAAATGGATATTTTTTGTAGTACCAATAAAATCGTTAGTGATTATTTATTTTTTTTTTTTTCTTTTTTAAGCCTTCTAGAACAAGATATGTGTTAGATGAATTAGAATTTAAAAATCAATTTTCGTCTTAATAGAGTTCTGCATCTTTATTATGATACACATTTCATAATTTTGAATACATACAGGATGGGAAAATTTGAGATTAGGGAGTAAATTGTCAAACGATACAATATCAAGAATTAAGTTGTCATCTTTTGACTTTTTTAGTCAAAAGTTGGGAAATTTTAACCATCGGATGCTTCGCTACCGTTGTTTGCGTCGAAAGTTTGTGAATTGGCTGTTTGAACAACTAAACGAAAACACAGTATTTTTGCTTTTGATGTTGGTGTTTCTGTCGTTTCATAACGAGATTTATGAATTTAATGCGCGCAAGTCTGAATGTTGTTTTATCACGTATAGACGTAGTAGATGATGCAATATTGTCATCTATGACTATGGGTAAGGTAAACATCGAGGAGACAGACTATCTTGACGTTGTGGGCATGATGGGCATGGTCACATATATTGAGTGTCGAAAGAAGCATTCAAGTATCTCGGTTTTTTAAAACGATGCAAGAAATAGGCGAAGGTAGTAGAGTATCCAATTCTATCGATTCGTTAGAGCATCGGCGCAATATGTGCGTTTCCTTGTTCTATCGGTACTACCAAGGAAGGTGCTCTGATAAAATAAAGGATTGATTCCGGATAATCGCATAATCACTCAGAGCTCATTTTTTTAAGTTGATTGTCCAGTGAATCACATAAATTCATTATAGAGAGAATTCGTTCTTTAGTCGTATCGCTTGTTTATGGAACAGGAGTCCAGCGAATGTTTTTCCTGCCAATTACGATATCAGTAAGTCCACATCAAAGGTCCACAAACACTAATCCCTCTTTTTCCTTCCTATTAGGACTGTCGATTTTTGTTACTTTTCATTACTCGATAGTATTGAGTACTTTCATTTGGTTACTCAATACTACTCGATACTTTTAACGGATTTTATTTTTTAAAGACAACAATTTCATAAACTATTGTATTTTTAGACAGAATTTTGTTTTGGCCGTTAAAATTGAAGTTTCCAATACAACTTCGAAAATAAAATACAACTCGTTAAAGTATTGAGTAGTTACTATTGTTAAGTAGGTAAGTTAAGTATTGAGTACCCAAAAATTAATACAAATACTCGATACAATGTACTGCATGAGTAGGGGTCGTACCCTGAGTGCTGGCCTTAATCTTTAGTGATTATACCATGATAACCTAGTTTTTGTTCCCGTAATTGGCTAATGTTAACGTCTGTGGCCTTTGGTTTCAGCAGAACGAAATCTCCCGGTAGCGATACGGTCGCCACGTTCTTATGGTAATTTCCTTTGGGGCCATTTAAAAGATTAGATTTACGTGAACAAACCACAAATAACTGAAGCTTTAAAAGATGAACATCGGAGCTAAATTGCCAACTAATATGGTTAAAAATGTTGTGAAAGAAGCGGACGTCTGCCGGCGTGCTAAAATTGACACTTGCCAGACATCATATTCCATTCTTACTTACCATGTATTTCTACTTTACATTGGTATCAATAAAACTAAATTTGTCCAAAAAAATGTGTTTTTAAGCCAATTTACTTTCTTACCTCAAATTTGCCCAGCCTATACTTTTAATAAATTAGCACCGCGCTATAATTTTTAACAGTACTGTACATATGCAAAAATGTTTGCAAATTGTTTCTACAAGATATTCTATATACATATAAAATATTAAGTTTGAGAGATTTTGATTTTTATTTTAATTTAACAGCCTGCCTGGTTCAGAAGACGAATCGAATTTTTATAACATATTAGTTTGTTATTCGTCCGCCCTGGTGCAGATATCAATGTATTTTACGGCCATTTTGCAATAAATCTTGATTTGTTTACTTTCGTCCATAAAAAATTATTATTTTTAGCACAGAAAAGTGTAATCCGTATATCCGAATAACAGCTGCTAATTGTAAACAAATAAAATAATACAGAAATAGAAAATTACATCTTTAGGAATTGTTATATAGTTTTCAATTAAAAGGTAAAAAGTCAATAATAAGCTGTGGAGATTGGTGCAAATAACAAACATATTTGCCCATTCTATCAGTGTAAATGCAGAAATATTCGTTGTATTCCACTGAGTTTTTATGAACGAATATAATTTGTCGTATACCAGCAATTCGTGTTAAAAAAACCAAAACAATCTGTCAGTTATGACGTTTTTTACTCACAAAAAATTACATTCCCTTTATATGAACGAAAATTTGTTTGACGTTTATGTATTGATAATTCGTGTTTTATAAACAGGCTGTTAGATTTGTTTAAGGACATCTTTTTACCCAATTTTTAAAATTATTGATGGGGTTGATAATATGAGTATCATTTAAAAAAAGTAATTTTACGTTACTATTCGTCTTAATTTTAATTTAAATTTTCTTTAAAAAAAGAAATATGCACCTCAATTAAGCGTTTCGACATAAAGTGTGCATTTGTTTTAAACCTTTACCATAATTTATTAGAAATGGTGCTTAAATTTTTCATAAATTACTACAGTATTTATTTAAAAGAATACAAGAGTGATAAGAAACATATATCTTTTGAAACGAATGTCGTCGTGAGTTATTGCATTTTTTCTACTTTGAATTAATTTTATATTAAAATTAAAGTTAATCGGTTTTCATGAAATTTTGTGTGTATATCGGGTAGATCTGAGAATCGGCCAACAACTATTTTTTATACATTTAAATGTTAAGGGAGAATTTATTTATAAATAGCGTAACGACTTTGAAGAAATTTTAAACTGCGTACCATAGAACACATATGGTATACTAAGAGAGGGCGATACCCGGGCTATTTCTCCCTATCCCCAACTATCAAACTGAAGCACCGAAAACGATCAGTAACGCAGACATGGATATTAATATTCACCTCTTCTGAGCAAAGCATTTAATACTTAAAAGATGTGTCAAGTTTATTATTATTATGTAGAATTTTCTAAAAAAAAGAACAAGGGTTTGGCGTTAAGCAGAAAGGTTTCATCCCATTAGTTTACAAATTTAACTCTAAAACGTCTTTCTCAAAGTACAACCTGTAAAAACCTACTTTGCATCCGAAAAGATATTCTGATATTCACAAAAATTAAAAATTCACTGGAAATATTAAACTTTTCTAGGTCAACACTTGACTAAGTAATGTTCAGTTCAAGCAAAACCCCATAAAAACGATTTTTTTACTCGTAATTCAAGATTCTAGAGGTGTTTTGAAAATTTCACGAACCATTTCTTATTATCGTCGACAAGACCTTGCACAAAAGTTGCATTACGCCCCTGGAATTTCAAGTTTGTTCCATTTTGTTACACTTTGTAATTTTTTTACAATGTTGTTGTTTAAGAATTTTACAATTTTATTAACTAACTAACCCATGCTTTTACTTGAAAAGTTGACAGCGCTTATTTTTTCTTATCATTTTACATGCTTTTTTATGTACTTATATGTATATACTCGTACATACCTAAGTACGTCTATTAAGCAATCAATAATCAACGCAATTGTTGGTGTTGGTGTTGTTGTTGCTGGTTATAAAAAGATGTTGCACAATGATTGCAGCCACTTCTTGTTTAGATATGAATGATATGCACATAAAAGTTAAGAAAATTATGAAAGAAAAACTAGAAAACACCAACCAACGTTTTTAAAAGAGATACGAAAACAGGTTAAACAAAATTGGTAACCAGCACAAAACCAATACAAAAATAGATGCAATTAAAAAGACCGGCACAAGCAACAAGTGCGGTTGTAGTACTCATAGTTTATAAAAGTTTTTCTTATTTGATTAACCCACAAAATAAAGTTAAATGAAGAACAATAGCACAAGAGAATGAGAAAAGAAAACATAAAGAAAAGGGTAAACCAACAGGAGGTTAAGAAGAATTGTTTTTGGCATGTCGGCATTACGAGAACATACTGCCTGACATTATTTAAATTTAAAATTAAAATTTAAAAGCTCAGTTATTGAAACCTTAACTTATTAAGGTAAGTAATAACGTGCATATAATTTTTGAATCCATTTACATCCTTGAATCAAATCAGGTGATATTTTGCAAGAAATTAAGAAATATGTATTCAACATCTGGGCATTGCAGCATATTTTAAAAGAAAAATTTTAGATTTACCATTTACAGTTAAACTATGGTAGTTACGCTGTTTTTCTTTTAAGGTTACCATTAGAGACTCTAAATACTTGGTTTGCCTCAAAATATTCTATTTACAAAAGCACAATGAAAATAGTTCATGCCTCTACACCTTTACGATAAGAAATGAGAGCAGCCTACGAAAAAATAAAATAAAATTGTTAATGAAATAGTTTTTTAAGACCCACCAACTACTCGTACATATTCGATAAGAAATCACATAAAGTAAGCTGAGGAACACATAAACCAATTTCAACATAAAAAAATCAATTGAAATTATTTAAGTATGTTGGCTACTGTCTTTTATAAAATATTTACAAAAAAAAATATGAAAAAAAAAAATGCAAAAACGCCGACGACATTCAATTCTTTGATAGAAAGAAATTAAGCCCCCTTAAGAAAAGAAAAAAAAAACTTAGAAACTAGACCTTGAACATGATATTTTATATAAGTAGAGTGAATAGAAGAAAATTAAAAAAATAGTGATAAATTTTTTTAAAACTAAATATTTTGTTTATGAAAAAAAAGAATAAAAATTTAAAACTAAAAATAAATGAAATAAAATGCTCTGTAATGGTTGCATACATACCTGGAGCAATAGGTTGATATTCTTGTTGTGGCAGTAAATAGCATGTCAAGACCTACAAAATAGCATAAAAATATAGAGAAAAAACATGTTTTTTTTTAATTCAGCAACTACAAACCAAGACAAGATAATGAAACATAAAAAATTTAAATAAAATGTACAAAAATAAAAATAAAGAAATTAAATATTTATTTGTGCAAACAAATGATTAGTTCAACAAATAAACTTCAACAGAAACAATAAAAAAAGTTTGTAAAAATTAAAACAAAAAAAAAAAAAAGAAAGGAACACATGTTTTAAATAAATAAAAAAAAACAATTCAATAGAATGTCAGGTGGGAAGCCATTTGCCGGGTTCTTAGCAGGCAATGTACGAATATCAGTCAACCTCACTTCATTACTTATTACCGAATGTTTTGTAATTCTAATTTCTATATTCACAACACAAGAGCTTCAGAAGTGCGGACAAATTTTATGTTAGCTTTTGGTTATTGCTAGAAACCCAAATACTTACAACGTATCAAACCGCCAGGAACAAAGTTTAATCATAAGGCGTTTTAGGCAAATCACACAATTTAAGAATTGTTCTAAAATCTTCACTTAAAATGTTAAATTTTGAATCATTTAATTTAATCAATTTAATTAAACCTCAACCGTTTCTTTGGCACTTTAACTGAAAACTTTGTTTTCGTGATTCAAAAGTTGATGAAATGGCAGAAATGTATCTTCTTCAAAACATCCAAAACAAAAATACTGGTTTAATCAGACATGTAGATTGCCAGTCAAATATAGAGATCGTTTAGAAATTTGCGCAACGATAAGTGTACACATACTGAATCGCTACTCAAATAGGTGAGCGAGATTTACGTGTGCCGTTGAATTCTTTCCCAGGAGAAATAAGAGCTTTTGGTTTGCTGGTATAAATAATAATTCTGGTTCTGTCCCAAACATTATACAAAATTATCAATTATTTACGAAACCGGTAGAAAATGAGAAACTTTCACCTGAAATATTTGCAGCTAGTTCACGATTATCGGAAAGATTTTAAACACTGCCCCAGCTAGAAAAAGAATCAGTAACTACTCCTTGCAGATCGGAATGGTATTCCAGCACTGGTCTTGAAGTAGTGTACGTGCGTCCATTAGTCAACCTTTTCTGTTTGGCGTATTGTGCCGCTGTTTTTCCATCTAACAGCAAGGCTCTTAATGCAAAGCCAAACCCTAACAATAGTGAGGCGAAATTACCAAATAACAGCTGTTTGTACAACACACTTCAAGGTTATAAAGCTTATGATAAATCATCACCTTGTGAGTAATTTAAAGTATAATCATTTGCTGAATGTCCAACAGTATGGCTTTTTTTTCTACTGGCAACCTTCAAGCGTAGCTTTAAAGTAAAAATGATTGTTTTGATTTGACAACGAATGGCTTCCTCTCTTGATCAATTTATTTTTATAAATACTTAAGCTCACAATACAATTAACCCTTTGCACTCGAGGGCTCCGGAGCGGAGCCATTTAAAACTATGGAGACAATACAAATAATTTTCAGTTCATAACATAAGGACAAAAACAAATCGTAATAACTTCATTTATTTATTTATATTATTTGTTATTTATTTATTTATTATTATATTTATTTATTATATATTATAACATTTGTATCTATAATTAATTAAAAAAGATTTAAAATACAACTATGACTTTTCTTTTTATGCGCATATCATTTACTTATATGTGAATATGGTTTTTCTATTGAAATTGATTCGAGTTGCTGGTATTATGAGTGAAAAAAAGCTTCGAGTGCAAAGGGTTAAAGTGGAATAAAAATAAAAATCTATACAATACCTGTTCACCTGTCTCCTCATCAACATCCGGCTGAAAGGTAAGCAATGGTTGGGCCTGATTCTCTGACAACCAAACAGCCTTCAATTGCAAATTTACTAGAGAGTACGGTAAATATTGCAATTGATTACCAGAAACATCCAGCACGTGCAATACACTACAATTGCCCAACTCTGGCGGCAATTTCTTTAGTTTGTTATCGCGCAAACTTAGAACTCCCAAATTGGCACAATTACCTATTTCAACTGGTAAAAATTCTAAAGCATTACGATCCACATTTAAATTGCTCAATTTTGTCATCTGTCCAATTGACGCCGGTAATTCGGATAAATAATTTTCGGTGAGTATAAGTTCTTGCATATTTTCACAGCTGAAATTTAATTAAAAAAAGAAAAGAAAAATTTAAGTTTAAACGTGGAAAAGTACGATTTAAGGATTATGATGTAATAGAGGCTGTTTTTTTAATAGCATGAGAACATAAATCGATAATTGGAATGAAATTTTTTTTGTTTCATTTCATGGCATTTATTTTTTTTAAATATAAATTCCAGCGTCTGTTCCCAGCAATGACGTTAATAGGGACTTGAATACTATCCTTCATAGCTACAAGAAATGCAAGTTTGTCGATTTAAACCATAGGCATTAAATCAAACGAACGAAAATGTCAGTAAACATGATCACTTCTGGAAGTAAACTTGGCTCAATTATTAAGCGTGTTTTAGGGTAAGTTGTGCCGTGTTGTTGGAACGATATGTTTCTGATGTTTAGCTGATTACTGTTGTAAACAAAATATCAGTCAATATGGACCAATATTGTTGCTCATAACCGTTAGGAATGCTTACTGCTTAGTTAAAAAAATATAAGAACCAATGATGTCGCCATCGTGGAAATCGCATCATATAGCAATTAAAATTTCGCAAGAATACAGCCGAAATTTTTCTTCGGTACGCACATTTCTTTGTCGATAAAACGAAATCTTACAATATATGTAATTATGTTGACTGTAAAATATACGAAATACTGAATAAAGTTGGCGAACAGCTAAAAATTTTTTTTTTTTCAACTGGCGTTAACTGAACAGAAATGTTAACACAGTTTGATATTCGCAGCAGTCAAATAATAAATTACGTTATCGATAGTTCTCATGCAGTTAAAAACAAAACAACCTTTACTTACTCTCCAATATTTGTATTGAGTCTTTGTAAACGATTTTGGTCCAGTTTTAAAATCGTTAAACGACTTAATTTGGCTACACCATCTGGTAAATACTCCAATAGATTTTGAGCCAAATCTAAATCGGTTAGATTTACCAGTCCACTAATTTCATTAGGTATCTCTTCCAAACGATTTTCGGATACATCCAAATAGGTAAGATTACTCAATAAACCCAATTCTGGAGGTAATTGTTGTAATTGATTATGATCCAGCCAAAGCTCTTGTAACGCTGGTAAATAACCTAAATAGGGTGGCAGTTGTTCAATTTCATTATCGCCCAAATCAAGGCGTTTCAGTTTCGTTAATTTACTAATGGATTCTGGTAAATGTTTTAAAAGATTCTCACGCAGTTCTAAAGATTCCAATTGTGTTAAACTATAAAATTGAATAAGAAAATTAAAATGAAAAGAAGTAAAATGAAAAGAAAAAACATAATATAATAGTCATTAATCAAAGGCAATCAAATTGTTATTTAAGAATTAACCACTTCTATGTATTGTATGTAACACAGTGATTAATTGTTTGATTTTTTTTTTTTTTTTGATTTTTTTTACTCACCAACCAAAATCTGCTGGTAGTGTGGTCAGTGACATATCATTTAAACCTAAAACTGTTAAATTTTTTAATTGTGAAAAACCAGCGGGTAATTTAGGAATTGGATTTGAACTAAAATCAGCCACTTGTAAACTTTTCAAGTGTTTGATATCATCAGGAATGTCTGGAATATCTGTAATGAGAAAAAAATAAGATTTTTATATTAAAAAAATGTAACGAATCAGCTTTGGTTCTTATAAAAAATATGAAAAAAATTTGTGAAATATAATTACTATTTCTATAAAATTGTAAGAACTTTGGATACAGGATTTTCTGAGAAGAGAGTAGTTGCCCAAAATCTTTTAAAATAAAATTCACAAGTGCCCTTATGATATTAATTTTTTTTGCCTTGTTTTGAATTGTTATGGAAGTGAAAGCAAAAAACAACAAGTACTACGACTATAAAGAACGAAATGTAAACAAAATATTAAATTTTTTACCTGTCTCCCTTGATAGCAACAATACCGCAAACTCGCTTTATTGGAGTATAACAGATCAACCTAAATAAGCACGTAAAGTACAACTTTTCTTTGAGCTTACCATTAACCCTGTAATGATTATCTTAACGTTGTGCGCAGAACAGTAATGCAGTAATTTTAAAGGTCTTTAAATTTGTTGGGTAAACAGCCCACATATGGGCAGTGGACTGCTGGTGCTTTCCGTTCACAGCCCATATATGGGCTGTGGACAGTGAACGTGTTAAGGATTTCTTTGGATACTACCAAGTGTAGTACTGATAGGGATGGGCGCATGCGACTTTTTGTAGAAACTCTCGAAAAATATATTGGAACAAAAAGATGAGCTCTTAATGGACTTTGGTTTTAGAATCCTAATTTATAACAAACTATAACCCTTGTAGCACAAAATATTAAAAATATAAAATCAATGAATTCCATAAATGCTTTTAAAATCTCAATTCACTTTTTCTTTTGTCTAAATTGTTTTTATTGGATAAAAATATTAATACAACAACTGATGCAAAAAAAATAATATGGCGCATAGAACGCATTGCCTATAACTTGAATTTAGAAACGCATAGAATGCACAAAATGTAACATACGCATTTATGCATGAACGCATTGTGTGGATCTTCAACTTAAGATTTGGTAGCGCTTATTACGTATCAAAGGATACTTGATAAAAATATTTGGAAGATTGTTCCTAGTTAATCAAGAAATGCAGAGAGAAAGAGAGACATTATGTATTATCCATAATATACTATCCATTTTTTATAGTACGTCGAGGGCTATTTTAAAAGAATTTTTGGAGTGAATTTTTGCGGGATAAAATATCAAATAATACCTCCCAGCAGAAAATTTTTAAATTTTGGAAGCAACAAATAACATTGTAAGCAATAATGGAAGCATTATAATGTTTATTTATACCTTAAAGCTTCCAAAGATGCTATAGAATAAGGTATTATTTTTGATTTTGTATAATATTTGCTTACTGGTTGCAATAAATTTGCATTATTGATGCATTATTGATGAGTAAGTGATTGTTTACAATTTCTCCCTTACAAAATAGCTTATTGGTAAGCACTAATTTCTACTGGGCTTCTGCAAAAGTATGTTTGATATAGAGAACGAAGAAATTTGTTTCTTCTTTTATTGATCGTTTCCTGTCATCATTAGAAAAAGTTATCCACTCGGAACTGCCGTTTAGCAGTTCTTCTTTTCATTAAACTCAATTCCAAACGCTTTCATTTAATTTGCACCCAAGTAAGATTTCTTTTTTACTTCAAATGGTTGGAGAATAATCTCAACAGTGTGATTGCATTCAGTTTATATACACAAACTTTAATTGGAACTCCTCCTACCCTATCATTTGAAAAATAAAAAAGGAATTTTTAAACTACAATTTTATTTTTTTATGTTCTGATTTTAATCTATTTAAACCGAGCAAATGTTCAAAAAATGCTTAGAAATGAAGGAAGTAGAAGTAGTAATTTTTCAGACGAAACAATGAATATATAAGTAGACCGAATCTATTAATTGTTTTTATTTAATAAATAACAGCAGGACTCAATTTATTTCTTCTGTTGTTAATTCAATATAAATCGATGTTTTTATTTTTAAATAAACATATCAATTGCATGTTAACAAACAGTCATCATCAGTCATATTGAATCCATATAGAACACTTTTATTCACTTAAGAGTAACAGTTCACTCTATTAATATTAAAAAATAAAATATTTATTAAAGTG
Organism: Metopia argyrocephala; assembly: GCA_963576795.1. Lineage (NCBI taxonomy): Eukaryota > Metazoa > Arthropoda > Insecta > Diptera > Sarcophagidae > Metopia > Metopia argyrocephala. The sequence goes on from OY756211.1 coordinate 82,465,637, forward strand.
CAACATGAAAAGTCAATCTAAATTGAATAAAAACAAGACAGCAATAATTCGTTTAATAACGAATCTAAAAACAACAAAAGCGCAATAAAAGTCAAGTAATTGAATGAAATCCATCCCATCCTTAGTACTCACTTGTGTTTTATAATTTGTTCGCAGTTTGCAAATTGATAACTCAAATAAAACTGGGAAGTATTACAGATTTCTAAAAGGATTTAAAGAGTGTTAAAAATTATTTAAATTGAAATCTATAGAAAGCATACACGTATCTAATGGCTTAAGTAAGACGACTTAGTAGTATTTGCAATTGGCAGAAAGTAATAAACTCGTAAATGTAGAATATTGAACGGATGTTTGTTGTTTTTATTATATAAACAACGAGTGCATTTTTTAATTCTATTTAAAAAGAAAAACTAGTTGATTAACAATCGTTGCAAAAGAGCAACCAAAGAGAATCAAAGTGAGAGTTTAGGAAATAAAAGGCTGGCAAGACAATCAATTTTAAAAGACGTTAAATATCCACATTCACACACATATGTATGTATAAGTACATAGTCACAATTTATTGTTTTGTATGCATCGACATAGACGTACTACCCTGTCGGGATTTGATTTAACTGTAAGGTAACCAGTATCTCAGTATGAGTCAGAGTTGACGAAAACTTAACTCGTTGCTCGTCATTTTTCGTTCCTCCACTAATTTACCTTTAAAGTGCGGGCTTCTGGGGGTTGATTACTGTTTGATTATTTAATATTGAAGGTATAAGACTTGCCATTCATCAACAGCAACCGATTTCCTTGCGCAAGTAGGAGCAGTCTTTTTCTTTCTGACTAATATCAGATACGAAATTAGTACGTTTAAATCAAAGGTCTTTAAACTCTTTCCCCCTTCCCACCATAAATTTTTTTCCTTCGTCACTTTAATAATTGTTTGACAATTTTTGTTTGATTTTCTTATTTTTAGAATGCTAAAAAGCTTGTATGTCCTTTCCTTTTTTACTCTAATTTCTTTATTTTTGTTTACTCGTGCTTTTACATTTTTGTGTTAAAAATAAATATTTTTTAACAATTTTTTATATCTGAGAATTATTTTATTGTCAGAGACTCGTACAAAGATGTCGTACAATGATCTGACAACGATAACGAAAGCTAATTATATGACTGTCAGATACTTGTAGGATATTTTAAGCAAATTTTACTGGCAATATTGTTATATCTAGCAACTGTCTGAACAGATCTTAGCTAATAAGTGTATGTTGGCATTAGTTTAGAGCTATCTGTAAATCAGTTATTAGTAACTTGTTCATAAAAGTCCGACAAGGTCATACATGCAGGCAACTAAAACTCAAAGGATGTTAATACACACCGCCAACATTTGATTTCTTTTACTTCTCCCGCGTTTTGCCGTTATGAAATTGTTTGCAAACAAAAATACAAGCAAATTGTTTTAAAAGATTTACTGCAACTATTTATTATTTGTTATTGGTGTTATTAAAATCGCACCCCTTCTCTAGTACATATGGTGTCGTAAACATAAAAAAGGCTAAATAAATGTACCGAATCTGTAGTGTGCAAATTAAGGCACCAAAGAATAAAAAAGAAAAAATATATGTATTTTTTTTTTACCCAAAAATTGAAATGTTTTTAACTTTTTTTCTCCCCGTCATGCTATTAAAATAGGTGGTTCTCCTAAATTCAATGAAAATCTTAAGACTTGTAGAATCCCACCAGAAATTTGAGTTTTCTGTTAAGCAGACGGAAGCTAATTAGCCCCTTACAAAGCTTCTTATGGAAGAAATGATTTTATATGGCGAGGTTTAAGGGAACAGTGTCTGCTACATATATATTTATTTATAAATAAAATAATAAATTCTGGCCTGCTTTGCCAGAAATAATCAAATAAAATATGTTCTATATCAAGAATGAACTTTAACAGTTCTAACGATACACACAAATCCATATTTATACGACGAAGTCTAGTGGTTAGAGTTTTGGCTTACTCCCCAGCTCTGACATCTTAAAAAAAATATGAAAAAATATTTCTTTCGGCGACTACCTCTCAGCAGTCTTCTGGCCACAGCTCTGAGAGAACTAACTGATTGCCATTAACAAGCTTCTCAAGTCTGTCATTCGGAGTCGACGGTAAACTGTAGGTTCCGGTACTTATGGATAAAAATTAACACACACGATATGGGTGCTGCGAAAAGCTAGGCTGTACCCCTGAAACGGGGTTGTAATTAAGTATGTAAGTGGTTTTAATTTCGCTTACTCTCTGAGTTATGATTTACTTTGACCATGAAGTCATTCAGATCGAATTCAAATGTTTTAGGTTTAACCGTTCTCAAGATATACAAAAATCAAGGAAAACGTAGAAGCGATTTCGGACCTATTGCGATTTTGGATTTTAACCAAATAATAATTTAACCCATAAATTGGATAGAAAGCGGACCACGCGTTTAAGTGTTATGCGGCGACATACTTAAGCCTAAAATTGCCTCAGTTTTTATATATTTATATTCGCCCCTATTGTGTTTGGCATAGTCGTTTTCGTATTAAGACATTTTTGTCGTAGATTAAAGAAATCAAGCAAAATTTGTCATTAATCTTTTACAAAAATGTCGAAATACGACAATAATACGCCAGTCACGATAAAGGTGATTAAATGTTAAATACAAACTACTTTTATGTATGACATAACTTTAAGCAGTCAATTTAGTTTCGCTTACAATAATTAAAAAATCATTTCAATGGTACTTGCTTATTTCCTGCCACTGGTAAATCTTAACAGTAAGCTAATACATCTGCAGATAAGTTTATTTTGAGCTTTTAAAATTATGAAATATTTTCTCGGGTAGTGTAAACTATCCATTAACTAGATTATGTATTCGCACTATTGTTGCATAAAAAATAAATAGTCAATAAAGATATTAAAGATTTGTTCTTTCGGATGGTTGTCAAAAATTGTTTTGTGTGGTAAATAAACTTCCCTAACGTAACGTTGGCATTCTCTGTGTTTATTGCAAAAGAAAACAAAAAGTATACAAGTAAAAGGAATAACCATACTCGTATATAAAAAAAAGAGAGACAGAGAAAGAACAAAAATCATGTTGATGGCCAGCGTGCGTTGCCACAGAAGAAAATTTTTTTTAACCAAAAAATTAAAAAAAAAACCTACCAAAATCCACTGCAGCCTACCAAAGCTTAATAATATAAGAAAATTTTAATAAAATTTTTAAGCCACCAACATCGCCAGCCATAACATTAGCGCCATCTGTGGCCAGCCCTGATGGCATTGCCAGAGTCTAACTAACATTCAGCATTATTAAAGTTAATTCAGCATGCCATACCGATTTTCGACCAAAATTGTTTGGTGTTTTTCTTGGTATTAATTTTTACCGTAGCATTTTGATGATTTTTAAGATTTGAAATGCTTTTTGAATACACAACGCAAAAACAAGAACCATCCATTAATTTGCTATCTGGAAATTCACTATTTTAACTTTTTTTGACAGCAGTGCAAAACACACAATTGGCACACCGCATAGTATGTATAGGTACTTATAGCTTAAATCATCAATATGTAATAGAATAGAGATGTTTTATACAAAGCTGCCCCACTTGTGAAAATGATTAAACAGTGTTAACAGTATTGCAAATTGTTTACTCGAAAAAAAATTTTTTCTTATTCAAAAATTAGAAATAGTGTTTTCAACATGAAAATCTACCAAAAACCTAGGAAAGTTCAACAAACCAAACAAACTACCAAACGGTTTTAAAAACACGAAAAACTACCAAAACGGCAACGCTGTTGATGACCCAGTTATGTTTGCATATGCAAACACTAACAGTAATGCAAATTGTTTACTCGAAAAAAAAATTTTTTTCTTATTCAAAAATTAGAAATAGTGTTTTCAACATGAAAATCTACCAAAAACCTAGGAAAGTTGCAACAAACCAACCAAACTACCAAACGGTTTTAAAAACACGAAAAACTACCAAAACGGCAACGCCGTTGATGACCCAGTTATGTTTGCATATGCAAACACATAAACACTGGTTGTCGTCTATGCGTCGTGCAGTATAGTTAACTGTCGTGCATCAATCCTCGAGGATGTGCATGAAAATATGATTTTATGACAGACATATACTTATAAAAGCAAACATTGTGAAATATTTGTACACACTTTTTTTACGATTTAACACTCTTTAAAGAGTATTTTACCGGTTTAAATTGTATAACGATTACTGATATTTCCTCTCACCTATTCACGTGTTAAAACTGTAGGGGTTGAAAATAAAAATTTCAGAGTTAAAGTTACTTCTATACCAGACCGACCTTTCAATACGGAAGGTTGTGGTTAAAATGTAAAACAAAACAGTAGAAACAATTGTTAAATAAATAGACTGACAGTCGTAAAACATTGTCTACAGTAAATCAATTAATTTTTTATAAGAATGTTAAAGAGAGGGTATTTAATATAAATGGGTGTGCGTTTGCGGGGGTGATTTTTATTTTCTTTTCTTTATGTCTCATGTTTATCCAGGTGCTGACGGCAGGTGCTTCTTCCCTTGTGTAACATATTTAATTTGCTTTTTACTCCACGGCCTTGCTTTCAAATATAAACAAGTACTCTCGCTCACGCATATCATTTTCAGAATGATTGAATGACTGGGCTGACTGCGTATAACTGGGACATTATGATATTATCAGAGTTTTATATAAAAAAAATTTGTATATTTCTCCTTTTCTCTGTGTATGTAAAGCACACATAATATTTGGGTGGATAAAATACAGTTTTTTATTATTTTTTTTAATAGGTTAAAAGAAAAAATGAGTCATGTTTTCATATTTTCTTCCTGCTTTTTTTATTTGGCATTTGCATTTCATAAATATTTTGAGTATCTTTTTAGCCACAAATTAAGCAATAAATGTATTGATTAAACAGTTTCTCAAAAAATAAAAATGTTGTTAAAAATTGTTCTATTAAAATGTTAAACTAACTGATTGAAATACATACAACAATTTGTTTTGAAAATGTCAAAGGTCACAAAAATATGTTTCAATTTAAGTAAAAGTCAAAGGTTGTTCTCTGCACAAGAAAGTCAGAAAACCTAGTATTTAAATTTCATAGAAAACCCATATAGTAAATTTAATGTATTGTCTTAAATAATTATTTCAATTTAAAGAAATAAAACCTGTCAGCATTTTAAGCACTAAATCTGCGACTTTAGAGCAATTATCTTCGTAAAGAGAAACACAAAAATTCTTTGTATCATGATTGTCTATTCATTGGGCTAAATCGGAATTGTTAAGATCATTGGGACCCATTAACATCTCTAACTCTGGTCATCGGGGAGATTCTTGACTTTTACCATCCGAAATCTCACTACTGTAAACTTTATATAGAGTTCCTATAACAATTAGTAAATACTATGAAAAAAAAATTTTGTTCATTTAATTCTATGCATTGGGAGATTCAAAAAAGGGGCATGAAAATTAAACAACAGGAATTTATATAGGACCGATGTTTTGTCCCTGTGCTCTAAACCCACCTTCCAAGTTCAAATTAGCACCAATTAACTTGAGAGAACTATACTGAAAAAATAAATTGGCATTTCTATTTGTGTATTTGTTTTTTGGTGAATGTATAGTTTCTTAATTACTCGAAAAAAAACCCCGACAGGCGGGCACCTTTTTCAGAACACTCGTATTTAAAATATTACAAATTGCAATCTGTGAGCTACTTACCACAAATAACAGGTTAAGGTAAAATATTACTCTATTCTCAGATATAACCAAGCTGCTGTTCGGGCACTGGATTCAGCTATGGGTAACTCTAAACTAGTGAGCAGAGCAGAAGGGTCTTGAAATCTTGGGAGAAAACGACAATATCAGCTTAATATGGGTGCCAGTTTATAGAAATATTGGGGGGAACGAAAAGGCGCACTAACTGATGGGGATATGCATTAACACAGCTCTAGTGAAATTCTTTTTTCCACCAAGAGGGTTGTCAGAAAAAAAATTTATTTTCAATACCATTGAACCACGTGTCACATGTTGACTGGCCAAAAGGTTGGCAGAATCTGCAAGTCGTTTTGGCATAATGATAAACTATAAGTAGATTATAAACTATAATTATAAACTATAAGGGTTGGAGCTATTGGGAGCAAGCATTCAAAATGGGCATTCCCATATCCCAGCAGAAGAAAGGAAATCTATTTTTTAATTTCTTCTTCTGAATGTAAACCTGACACAGGGTTGTAATGGCCAATTATGTAGGTATGTATGTAGGTATGTATGTATGTATGTATGTATGTATGTATGTATGTATGTATGTATATACATGGTGCAGATCCAGCTGCTTTGTACTCTGTGTGTATATCAATTACGGGGAACGTCAAGAAGCATAAATATTGTTACGAATTGTCGTTTATAATTCGTTTTATATTCAAGGGTTCGAAATTTGTAAACCAGAAACACCGATACTTTACGATTTAAAGCTTTATTTACTGTAAAAATTTTTTTATTGTAATAATTTTTTAGATTCTAGAAATAGTAACAAAACCTACTTTAAAAGAATGTAACAATGATTTTGCTTCATAAAATAATTTCTTCGTTACAATATTTAGTATTTATCAGAATTAAATTTTTTATTGTTATTTCTGTTAACATTCTAGGTAGGTGTAAATTCAATTGCTTTGTGTCTAATTAAGAAAAACAGTTAATTACAATTAAATGTTATTTTTGTTTTTTGTTTTATTTTAGTTTCGTATAAATTTCTATCCGTTAATTTTAATAAGCAAATCACTTGTACAAAAATAGCGATAACGTGTAACAAAACTTTATACTAAAACCCACTTGCATATATTAAATGGCTTAAACTGCCACAACCAAAAGTACAATTGTACGCTTTTCTATGATTTTCAATATAGAACTCTTTGCAAATTTGGATTCGCTATTAAATTTCAACTGATGCTACAGAATAAACTCCACCTTTAAAAAAAATTAATCAACAATTTTTTGTTATGCAAGTTTTTTATTATTTTTTTTTTTTTTTTTTATTTCACAGAAAAAATTTTTTTTAGAAATGGGAACGAGTTGTAGTCATAAAAGACCGGAACACTATTCAGACATTTATTGTATTATTATAACAATACAAAATGACAACAAAATGTTTCAACTGTAACTGGTATGATAGAAAATATTACACCAACTTTAGAGTACAATAGAGCTTGTGTAGTCCAGAAATGTCTAAAAAGATTTATCGGAATGTAAATGAAAAAATGAATTCAATTCAAATCTACTTTCTTTGTTCTCTCTTTATTAATATTTTGAAGATAAAAATATGATATCCAGGTTAAAAGGGTGATCATTTCAAAGGTTTTTTTTTAGTAAATTATAAAAATCACATTTTATTTTTATACAAATTTCCGAAAATTCTATCTTAAGCTGGTTTTACTCTATCCCACTGTTTTGTTTTGACATGTTGTCCATGTGCTCTGAAATTCTCTTTTGTTCCCAATTAAATTAAACTGAAATTTGCTACAGTTTTGCTTTTGTAAAAACCTTCAATTTCTCTAGAAATAAGTCATAGCATAGGAGTAGTAGTAATAATACATTGGAGATTGGATGTAATATAAACAGCATTTAGCAATTGTATAAAACCATGTTGGTTTACTTTGGAATTGGATTTGAGCAATTAGAGCAAAAAGAATATTAGAAACATTCATAGACATGGTATGCAATACAGCGAGCTAAACAGCTTAATAAATTTGCAATAACATGCTAAGACACTATGATGACCTTGCATGACATGCCATGACAATGTGTTTGAGACTACATGACATGACATAGAATTTATTAATAATGGTTGTGTAGAAAAATGTTATGGGTGTAAAATTTAAAAAGAACTACAAAAAGCCTAACGATATAAAAACTTGGCGGATATTGTAGAACACGTTTGTTTGAATAGATACACTTTTTGTATTATAATTAATTAATTATATTTAAACATTTTTTAATTATAAATATACTTGTTATAGTATATACGAGTAGTATGTGATGTCAGTTTTTATTAATCCGAAAATTATTTACGAAGTCGGTACTGCCACATCGAATTAGATTAACCCATTTCCGCCCGCTGTACTATATATAGTACACAACTTAAAGTTCAAGTAAAAATTATAAAATGCAGTTTTTTACCCGGGAAACGCTTTTTATCAGTCAATAAGAGTACATGCAACATCCACGTAGCTGTTGTTGAAAAATATCAATTATGGGAATCTCCATTTTGGTGATTTATTTTTTGTGAGATTGTGAATGGTCATGTAGTTTATTTTACATCAGTTAACTTTGAAGAACGTTAAATAGCAGTTTATTTACTTGATAACATCACGTTCTAATAAATGCAATATAAGACGGTTTAGTTCGTATAGAATTTTTTGAGCTATAGCATATTAAGTACTGCTGTACTAAGGTTTGTATACCTGAAAAAACACAACTCAGAATACATTTTTTTTTTGTTTTTTTCTTTTACTGTACGGTAAAAAATGTTGTTTAAATCTAGTTATAAATATTGAATATTAAAAATTGTTCTTGGTTTTCATTTGGGCGTTAATGGGTTAAAAAAAAACAGTCCTTAGTCCAATTAGGCGCATAGTCCAAAAATCTATAAGAAAAACATCCGAACATTTTCTGGATTCTACAACTCTTCTTTTTATTAAACAAAAGAAAAGCAACCTCATCTGTATTGTAATACGAGTATCATATGTTTTAATGTGAAATATAATTTTTGAAACATAAAATATGTACAACTTCTACGTCTGTCATACTGAATGAAAACAAATAGAGAAAAAGAAAAGATATCCAAGTTGTGGCAACAACATGAAATGAGCAACAATGCACAATATTATACAGAAAAAAAGTTGAAAGGAAATTATAAAAATGGAAAAATAATTGTAAAAAAATAAAAAACCCAGTGAAGAAAATAAACATATAAAAAAGCACGTGCTTGAAAACGATTCGCCAAATCAGAACCCAAAGGAAAAAAGGAAAGAGAAAAAATTAATAAAAAGTACCCCAACATTGTATTTAAGTTGATGTTCTTTCAAATCAGCACTGTTAGCAGCAGCAGTAGTTTCAGTAACAAAAAAACACCTCTCAACACTGTCAGCATCCTCATAAGCATTTGCTTTTTTTGTGCCTCTTTTTAATATTTGCTACTGTACACTGTAGCAGCCATCACTAGTACTCAACTACTGCTGGTCAAAAAAAAAAAAAATAAACAAAACAAAAAAGTAAAAGAAAAATTAAAAGAGAAACAAGAACTAAGTACTTTTCATGACAATGACGCCAACAACTTCAATTCGCCTATTTTCTCCCTTTAACTACTATCACTCTGACACTATCACAGGAAAGTCTTTCACACAAACTAAGGCGTACAGAGAACAAACCAACCAAACAGCAAACTGTTTTCGACATTAAACATGACATGCAAGCGAGACAGAACGGAAACTCTAAAACTTAATAGACAAGTGAAAGAATTTAAAATACAAAAATTTTCCAAGTAACGCTTAAGCATATGAAAACGTTTTATTTCTTGTGAAAAGTTTTCTCCACTGTACCTTCAGAAGTACTCTTGTTTACAAATGCTTAAGTCCACTTTATCTTTTCCTCTTCTTCCGCATTCTTTTCATTTAAAATAGTTCAAAACAATTTTACAATTAATGTCTGTAGTCGAAAAGTTTAATGAGTTTCTTTAGCAGAGAGAAAGAGTATATGTGTGTATGTGTGTTTGGAATACAAAACAGTTTATTGCCATTAATGTGGCACTTGCCGGAAAGCGAAAATGTATGCCAATAAGAATAGTAAAATAAACTCTTTATTCTTAACACTGATAATACAACTTGCATATACGAGGATTTTAAAGAAATCCTTTAACGAAAAAAAAACACTCTATATTCGATCAAAAACTAACAAACAATTATTGAGTACTTTTAAACATCGAAGCAATATAGTCTTTGATAAAATCGTAATATGGTGGAGTTGCTTTGTATATATATGTAGGGATCGATGTCATAAGCATGAATCCTCATTGACACGTACTGAAGATAAGCATTGATAACCAAAAAGGAAAAACATTTTTTCTGAAAAAAAAACTCATTTTATTTCCAAACCATCTTCTCGAAATTTTTTCCTTTTTCAATTTAATAAATTCAGTTCTTTTACTTTTGTTTATCTCTATCAGCTGTTTTAATAAAATGTCAATAAATTCACAAAAAATTCAAGTAAAAACAGGTTGTGATTTAATTAATGCCTTATTTGAAAATCATGCGTAAAAAATAATGTTTTTTTCTAGTTTAAAGTAAAAACATTTAAAACAAGAAACAAAGATAAAGTCTGACTTCTTAAATACAGTTTGCAATGAAGCACTGCAATATAGTGTTTATTAACACATTAGATGTACTTTTGGCAATGACACAAGTTCATTAATGCATACAAAAACTTTACAATGCGCAGCATTTCTTAAAATTAGGCATTTTTTATTTGTAACGCTTTATTCATTTAAGTGGGTTCATTATATTTTTGACAGGAAGGTTTTTTTATTTTGTAGATTTTCTTATTTTAATGCATATTTACATTTAAAAGATTTACAAAAGTTTACAGTTTAAGAAATTTTAAACAGTGTAGCCGTAAAATATTGCTCTCCTTCTGTGCAGAGTTGTATTGCAAAGTCAGTCAGCCAAACAGCTGTGTTACGTAGAAAGCACATAATTGTAAAAAAATGCACTTAAAAAAGACACACGAAAAAATAACGAAAAAAATTATTTATTATGCTGAAAAAATCAATGAATTTGGCAGAATTTTTCAAAAATTTAATGCTTTTCAGAGAAAGAAACTGCTAAATCTAGCACTAAAAATGCTAAAATAGCAACAAAGTTATACACACAATATGTACTTAATATTACTAATAAAAGAATTCTAATTAAAAAACCACTCAATGTTGGAACTTCATTAGCTAGGAAAATCGATTATTTTGAATGCTTCCGGTACCGACCATCCATCACACATAATCTAAGTCTCACTGTAGCTCTTCCAACTGTAGTGTTAAAACTATATCTTATCGGATTTTTCTATCTAAATTAGTCACGATAAGTACATTCACACTAAATTTACATGTTTATTATAAAATGTGGTCAACATAATGACTCCTATGTTGTAGTTAATGATTAAATAAACAGTTGGCGGTCAATGGGTTCAGTATGAAATTAAAACTAAAAAAAAAAAACACAGAATATGAAATGAAACGAAATATTCTCAGTAAGAAAAAAAAACCAACGAACCGTAAAAATATTCATTCTTGTGGAGAATAATAAAGAGTAGCAGTGTACAACGACAGCGTAAATGGCACACTCATTTGCATCTTTATTTTCAGCTTCATTGTTAGGCTCTGACTGCTCTGTTTGGCAGGCTTTCTATTTTGACTGGCTGTCTGTACACATATGCATACATAAATATATACAAATGTACTCGTAGTAGACAAATGTAGAAAAGTAGCTACAATGTAATCAGCAACTGAGAAATCAAAAGCTCTGCTATGTGAAGAGGTGGTGGTAGTGTTTATGAAAGTATGCCTGCCTGTTGACTAAAAAAAAGTGTTTTAACAGTGAGCAGTGCATTGACAGCACCAGTACCAGTGCTAGAGCCAGAACCGACAACATATTTAACAATATGTGTGTAAATGAAAAATACATTGACCCTTATTTTAGTATTCTTTTATTTTTTTTTTTAATTTGCAGTATTATTTTTTTTTTATCTTTTTTATTTGTTTCTTTTGCATATATTTTTGTAACTCTGCTTTAGGCACTTAAACTACATGCAAGCATGCATTACCTTATTACCACCCCATAGCCACCAACATTACAATCAGCAGCAAAGCCATCATCGTCAACATCATCTATGAATCACATAGATGGTTATAGAAGAGTCAATTTTAAAACAACACCTATGGTCTAAATGATTACTGCAGCAAACAAAAATTTACTATTCAAATTGCACGAAAATGTTAAACAAAAGACTTAAATTACCACAAAAGCAAAAAAAAAAACATTTCTTTAATGGCGTTAAAATCTAATGTTGAGACTTAAAAAATATACGTATTCGTATGACTATACTTTGGTTTTTTTGCACTTTAAATGCTGGCAGCAGCATAAGTCGTATGTTAATCTGTAGACTATTATGCTCACTGTAGAATTTTAAAAGTTTGTTGCCACAAGTAAGGTGGCAGGCTGTTCAAATTAAATGTTTGACAATTAAATTAAAAAACTTTTAAGTTCAAATCTTAAGTTGAAATTATTTTTTAAAAGAAAGTTTTTCCTTAATTTTTTTTTTTATTCAATAGCCTTTTTCTAATGAATTGCTGTAATAAATTGTATGAAAATTTGAAATTCTTAGTTAAAGCAATTTTTAAAAGGCGCAAACCATAGGTAATCTATGTTATTTCATATTGGTCCTAGCCTAGAAATTCCAGCCAATCTATAGTTGTTCAGAAAAAAAATAAATAAAAAAAAAAATTAACACTAACAATCGTTTGATGCATAATATCCACACAAGCATATTTGGCCATTGCAACAATGCTTAAGGGCAGAGTGGGCAAACAAACAAAACATTTCGCAAACGTTAGAAGAAATTCATACACTTTTTAAAATTTTTTTAATGGTATTGTACATGAGCAAAACAAAAACAAATACTTTCTAAATGAGAAAGAGAGCAAATAAAATAATTAGCTTTTCACTCTTGTGCTTGCTTTGTTATTCCGTTACATTCCTATAATTTGCTCTTTTTTCTCTTCATCTTTTCTTTTTCTCTTCTTCTTTTCTTTTTTCTTCTTCTTTTCTTTTTCTTGTCATTCATTTTTTGTTGTACCTACGCACATTTGAATTAGTGTATTTGTAGTTCTCAAAACAAAAACAATGCACAAAATTAAATGGGACCATCGTTCTCACTGTTTCTATTTTATTTTTGTTTTACTCATTGTAAAGAACACAACAAAATGAGATCAAACGTTCAGTTTTGTTTATTTTCCTACTCTGCTTAAGGGTTACAGCCTAGTTTTTCGCAGTACTTATGTACAGGTTAAAGTCGAGTCCGAGCGACAGATTGAAGAAGCTTGTTCATGGCAATCATTTACTCTCAGAGATTTTGCCAGAAGTCTGCCTCACTTTTTTAGTTATACCTGCATTATAAACAATTCATGATGTTTTATTAACAGGATGTAATTCTAACGGCGTCAAATTACATCTTGATGGCAAATTGACGCTGTCGATTTTACCTATTACGCAGCCGCAAATTTTTTATGCAATAAAGCCAAAGCCGGTTGAAGTGTGTTGTCTATGTGTTGTGGAAATCACATATCGTCCAGTTCATAATCCTAATTTTAGGCATGGCTGTCAAACTTGGTGTTTTGTCCCTAATTTTGTTAATTTTTGATGGTCAAAAAGACAAAAAATTGCCTCCAGCTGTTGTAGTCTCATAAGAGTTCCTTCATTAATGTCATTTGTTATCTGTTATTTACTAATCGAGAAAGACGAGAACAGCAAAATGATTGGTGTGATTAAATTTTCTTCCTTCTTCATAACACGAGTATCTTCTATTAAAATAAAATATATTGCCATTGCACATGTGAATAATTGAATTATTAAGTTTTATATTCCTAATTGCACTGTTACATATACATACATACGAACATACATATTATGTGTACATACTAATATGGATAATCTAATTTCTTTACATTACTTTGTTATTGGTACAGGATATGGCACTAAAACGATGATGACGATGATGATTTGTTTAGAGTTTCTAACTAGCACTCTAGTTGAACCATTTTATTTCATTAAATATCTTCCGTCTTTTATTACAACTGCTAATAATCATTAATAAAATGCAATGTTAAGACGACATTTAAAATATTTATGTATATGTTGGCATATGAACAAATCTGTCAACGTATGGATATGTTGTTTACCCGGTAAACATTTTTTTTTTGTCAAAAAGTACACAGTTTTGACGCTGGTATCCAAAATAGGTTTTGACAGTTTGTTTAATTTGTATTAAAAAAAATTGCAAATTTTATCTGAAGTTAAAACAACACTGATAACATTCTATCCAGCTGAAGTTTAAATAAATTTAAGTATTTATTTATTTATTTTTAAGAGATAGATAATCAGCAACAAGTTTGAAACGAATTTGGGCGTTACTAATTATATAGTATAAGTAAAAATACAAGCAAAAAATTTAATTTATCGATCTTAAGACAAGATTTACTGACGAATAGGCCTAGGCAAAGAACGAAAGAAATAATTTGTTGTAACATGAATAGGAAAAGAAGTGGATTAACAGTATGTTCTCAAAAACTACAGCAATCTACTAGAAACTCGAACTCATTATGATATTTCAGTCTCTTTTGGTTTGTTTTTTTTTTTTTTATTCAGTCTTTTCAGAACCTACTCAGCTGTGCAGCATTGCTTTGTCTCTATTCTCAAACTGATTAAAGAATGGAGAATTGGCATATGTTGGAAACACTGGATTGCTCAATCGGGTCTTAGACATGCCAAAGTCGAGATCATTTCGCAATTTGGGCGTAAATCTGATTTTCCGAAGTATAGAAAGCCTAAGGGATTTTCTTAAAGGTCATTGTGGACTGAGAGCGAATTTAAAGAGAATGACGATTACAGATGTGGATGTTTGTAGACTGTGCTTACAGTCATCAGAAACAGCAGAGCAGAGTGCGTCTGCTGAACAAACGGTAGACTCAAATGCATGCAATAGATCTGATAGATCGGATTGTCTTGCAATTGTGCTGGATCTAAATTGATTAATTATAAAAAATACTTTTCTTTATTATTTAAATTTTTTCTCAGTGAAAGAAGAAGTATTTATTTATTTATTTATCATTATTATTTATTATTAGCCATGATTTAAACTATTAACTGCAAGCAAATCTAATAATTTTATTAACAAGATTAAAATTATATCTTAACTTTATCAGAACATAGCAATTGAAATAATTTTAATATTTTCTTACAAATCCTAAACACAAAGTGAAAATTTAGTAGAGAATTTCTTTAAACACATCATTAAGGGATGAAGATGGCTTTAAACTGAAAATATTTAAAATAAAAAAATATAAAAGAAAATTACAAAAGGAATCCATTTCTTTACATTTGAAAAAAAGCTTTCATACTTTAATGCGTTTCGTTCATTCATTAATTTGTTCAGTCATTCATGCCATCAGTCACAATTAAGGAACAAATGTAAAGCAGAAAGGAAAAAGTCTTTGTAAATCTATATACAATATAAAAATGAATGTATGTCTATCTGTCTGTTTGTACTCACTTGATTACCTCATTTGTAAACATAGAAAATTTGGGAGTTATAAGGTATATACCCGGGAAGGTTCTTTTTCAGAAAGTGGATGGAAATGGATAAGTGGGCGTGGTAACTACCATACAAACTAAATACTGGTTTTTGTATATTGTGGGAACGGTTAAAGCTAAAGGTACTAAATTTGATCTAAATGACTTCATGGTCAAGTTAAATCATTAGCAAGAAAGCAGGCAGAATTGGGGAAGTGGGCATATTAACTCTAATATAAACTAAATAATAACTTTTTTATATCTTGAGAATGGTTAAAGTTACTGAATTTGGTCTGACTACCTTCATAGTTAAGGCAAGAAAGTATAATAGGTGTAGCTGGATAAGTACGCGTGGTACCTCCGATACAAGTTAAATAGAAAATGTTGTATATCTTGATCAAAATTAAACTTTTTATTTAATTGAAATAAAAGTAGCGAAGCACACCGCGATTTGCTAGTTATAAATAAAGACATTCAGGTATGGTATGACTTCTTTTATTAATTTAAAAGCGAAAAACATATCATTGCAATTTTAAAAATATGAAAAAAAATTAAATGTTAACGTTATGAATCTTAAAGTCAAAGTATAAAAAATAAAATCATATGACATGCTTTCACGGTATAAACCGGGCCGGGACTTACAACTTGTCATTATTAATTAAAGAAAGTTCTGCGTCTGTTCCCCACAACTAACATATAAATATAATGGACAACTAATGTATAATAGCATTACGAAGTCTTCGTAATTTGACATGTGATGACGGTTAATAGCTTTGTATAATGAAAACCTTCATCCATCATGTGAACACATGTTAAATTTTATTTAGATCTGGCAACTTAATCCTACAGTAATAGGTGTTCAAAAATGGCAGTTCAGTGTTTTTTGTTTTTTTCTTTTTTTTTAATAAAAAAAAATCGGAAATTCGTGAAGTGATTAAATATTTATATACATACATACATACATAATTGGCCATTACAACCCTGTGTCAGGATTACGGCCTAGCTTCTCGCAGCACTCATGTTGTGTGTGTTAATTTTTTCCCATGAGTACCGGGACCTACAGTTTAAAGTCGACTCCGAACGACAGATTTGAGAAGCTTTGTCATGGCAATTAATTACTCCCAGAGCTTTTGCCAGAAGACTGCTGAGAGGTAGTCGCCGAAAGAAATAATTGTTTCATATTTCTTTTTTTAAAGATGTCGGAGCTGAGATTTGAACCCAGCACTATCGTCTTCGTAAGCCAACACACTAACCACTAGACCACTAAATATTTATACATACACATACATACATAACTGGCCTTTACAACCCTGTGTCAGGATTACAGCCTAGCTTCTCGCAGCACTCATGTTGTGTGTGTAAATTTCTATCCATGAGTACCGGGACCTACAGTTTAATGTCGACTCCGAACGACAGACTTGAGAAGCTTGTTCATGGCAATTAATTACTCTCAGAGCTTTTGCCAGAAGACTGCTGAGAGGTAGTCGCCGAAAGAAATATTTTTTTCATATTTCTTTTTTCAAGATGTCGGTGCTGAGATTTGAACCCGGCACTATCGTCTTAGTAAGCCAACACACTAACCACTAGACCACGGCGACTACAATAAATATTTATATAGGAAAGAATTTTCGGGAATATCATTTTGTAATGATACGGTAAATCTTTAAGGCGGAAGTGTTCTTTCAAGCAGTGAAATATCTAGTCGTATAAGTGTTTAAGATGAACCACTAAGTCCAAATGCTACAACAACGAAATCAGAGGTAAAATACAAGACGATAGAGGAGTGAAAGTGCGTAAAACAAGGAATACTGTAGGTATTTCAAATGATAGAGTATATTTTACTTTGCATTAAGAATTGAAGCAGCACAATCGGTTGATAATTTTTTTGCAACGGTTTGAAGGATTAAAATGTATGCTATAGATCGACTACCTTTAGAAGTGTAAAACAAAATCCGAATACTATTGTAATCTTTTGACTAAATTAAATTTTAAAATTCGTCGAAAACGATGTGCTTTACAACAACAACGAAAAAATAATTTTTTATTCGACGCAAGACAACACAACATCCCTTAAAAGTGTCTTAACAATGCCAGAATTCAATGAATTGACGTACGAAATGCTTGATTACCTACCTTATTTTCCTGATATGTTTGAATCTAACAAAATTCCTTGCTGGCAAATGTTTTGTCACGAATGATTTTTTTTACATTTCGTAGTGCCTTCGTACTGGCCACCAAAGAACATATTTTGTTGCATTCTTAAGTAAAATTAAAGTAAAATAAATTTATAACATTCTTCACAGTCCTGTGTTTACACCTTAGCATTCTTTCAACATTCTGTCGTTTGCAATAAAACAGCTTTCTAAATATGTATCGTATGTACAACATAAACAACAGGCACTATAAGTATGAAAGGAATTTATAATCTTGTGATGAATGAAATACCAAAAAGAACAAAACACAGACAAAGAAGAATGGCTTATTTTTGTACGTGCAACAGATTTTTACATGTTTTTATAATAAAATTTTTTTTTTGTTGCCACTGCAACTGCTGCATTATTTCCTAATGATTTTCATTTTAATCTTTTGCTAATAACCAGCATTTTAATTTGTTTATAAATGAATAACAAAACGAAAAAGGGAAAAAGCTTATAGAAGATCATGGAAAAATAGAGAATTTAAAGCAAACCTTCAATAGAGAGATGAAAGCATGTATGTTTGTTTGTTTTTATTGTTGAATAAAGATTTGTACTTTGAACAGGATAATGAAACCAAGTACAAAACCCACAGTGTGAAATCCTGGCTTCTATACAATGTTCTCTACATTATTAAAACAATTGTCCAAAGATCTGAGAAAGTTTCGGCGTTACGGCTTAGCTTCTCGCAGCACTCATGTTGTCTATGTCAATTTTTATCCCTGAGAACAGGGAGATACAATTTAACGTCGACTCCAAATGACAGACTTTTTAAGCTTTTTCATGGCAATCAATTACTCTCTAAGAGTAATAATAAAATTTTTAAGTTTCTTAACTAAACAATATTTTTCATCTTACAGTAAATAAAATTCTCTACCTGGCCAATATTAGAAAGAATAACTTTCTTAACTTGATCAGTTATATTGTTATTCAAACCTAAATGTAAACGTAATCGAATACATTAAAATTATTTTCATATTTTAAAAGAAATTTAATAAGATTTGAAAGTCATTTATTATGAAGCATCGTATTTCCATGACAAGTCAATGTACATATTTAAATATTTGCTCCCCGCATGTTGGTGATGTAGTTCAATGCTCAACAACATTGGTTACATTTTTTTCTCTCTTTTTTTTTCCTGAAATCAGTTAAACAAAATCGTAATAAAAAATAGAGAAAAATATAAAATAAAGCACCTGCGACAATTTTGAATGAAATACAATATGAAGCACGTCTCAATGTGTACTTCCGCTTAAAAAAATATAAAAAAACAGAAATAATTCTCTATACGATTGCATTACAAATGAATAAAATTATTTTATTTTGTATACATTTTTCATTTGCAAAAAAAAAATGGAAGTTTCTTTTCTATTCCGCCGTATTAAAAAATAATTCTGTCACATTAAGAAATAATAAAATTAAATCAAAAATTGGCAAATAATTAGCATGGCACTGCTAATAGGCCACTTGATGTTGAATTACAGAACAAATATTTACATGGAATACAGTGGTAAAATGTGATAAAAAAAATTGCAAAGAAAGTACATTTAACAACAACAGCTGCTGTTCTCTTATTAGAAATAAAAGTAAGAAAGTCTACAACTGAAAGGAAATCAAAGACGGCCATATATTAGAACCACTTTGTTCCTGGCGTAGTTCAAATTTTCAAGAATTTATAATTTCCAAAGGTTTTCATTTTGTAGAAATGCATCACAGTTATTTAAAGATATATATTTAATAAAAATACATACATATGAGTTACCATTTAACAACACAAATAAAAATTTTTAATTTTGTTAACCAAGCTTGGAAAAGGTTTTTAAATTATTTTAAATTCTTAGTAGTCAGTGGAAGTTGGATCTAAAAACGCTAAAAATGGTTTATAACGAGAACCAGTATTTTTGTACTCAAAAGGTGATAACCGAGATAATGATGATGATATATTGCAACAAGTTCAATAATTCAGTTAAAAACTAAATTTAAATATAAAATGCGAGAAAAAAAGAAAATATTTACGAGTTTGAGAACTACATTCAATCCAAATATCTTTGTTGTATCTGTATGTGTATATCTATCGTCAATGAGTTTGATGAATACCCACCTCGTTTGGCCTGAATTATGAGTAAAGAGTATTTGTTATAGAGTGTCACAACTTTGATTTCGCATCACTGCTTTAATGGACCACCTACTTAACAGCTTACAGTTGCTTTTTATTGAGTTTGCTTTGAAATTTCAATACGAATCGACTTACACCAGAGCAATACGTGCAAATTGTTGAAATCTTTAATCAAAATAATTGTTCTATTCGTCGACCTCAAATTGATGTCGATTTTGAATTTCCATTCAAAATTTTATTTTCCAATGAATGCCATTTATGGTTGAATGGGTACGTAAATTGTCGCGTTTGGAGTGAGAAAAATCCACAAGCTTTTGTCGAAACACCATTACATCGACAGAAAATTACTGTTTGGTGCGCCTTATGGGCCCGCGGAATCATTGGCCCATATGTATTCAAAATACGGTGATGATCAGAATGTTACTGTCAATGGTGAACGGTATAGGAAACATGATTCGAAATTTTTCCTACCTCATTTATGTGGCATGAATCTCGCTGATATGTGGTACCAACAGGACGGAGCCACATGCCACACAGCGGGAGCTGCAATTGATTTAATCAAAGAAACTTTTAATGAAAGAATAATTTCATGTAATGGTCCAACTAATTGGCCACCAAGATCGTGTGATTTAACCCCATTGGATTATTTACTTTGGGGTTATGTTAAGTCACTTGTCTACGTCGATAAACCACAAACAATTGAACACCTGAAAATCAACATTCGAAGAGTTATTGGCGAAATACGATCGCAAATGCTGCGAAAAATTGTTGAAAATTGGTCTTCCAGATTGCGCTTTCTGCGCGCCAGACGTGGCGGCCACATGGCAGGAATTATATTTAAACACAATTTATAAAGCATTCGACATTATAAGGGAGTGCTCATTCCATGTAGTTGTATTGTGAACTGATCACCTACTTATTAGTACTCTGATATATTAAAAATCACGTTTAAGAACTTTTTAGATATACAGCCGGCCAATTATAAATAATAGTTCCGTGGGAGTTTTTCAGCTTTTGCAATTTTTAAGAAGGAAGGAAAGAACTCCCGAGGTAATCTTGAAAAGCTGAAAGTTTGCGAAAGAAATTTTTGCTGCAAATAAAAAACTCATAAAGCAATTGGAAAAATAATTGGAAAAAATTTTGTTCAACCCAACAAAATATGGCATAAAAAATTTGGTTTAAAATTCTTAAAATTACTGTTACTAATTAGTGGTTAGCAGCTCAAATTAAAGCAGGTTATACACTTCAAATAAAAATGTACGATTAAAGTGAAAAACTTATAACTTTTGACAAGAGGTTGTAAACTGTATGGCTGGCTAAGTGACTGTTTGGTTTGGTTGTTTGGAATATTCGACTGACTGTTTGCGGCAAACTGTCATTACGTCAGTTCGTTTTTACATACAACAAATAAAAAAAATATTGTAATATTATTCAGGTCATGATTATTAATTAATAATGATGGTTTATATTATTCTTCCGCTTCATACTTATTTCGCTGTATTACCGCTGTTTGCTATTTGCTACTCATTATTTTTGTTGTTCACATTATGGATTTGTAGGCTCTATAACTGATTCTCCAAGAGTTGTTAGCGATGTATTACCATAAATGATGTTGTTTTACTCTAATTAGTGTTGCTTTTTATTAAATAACAAAATTCTTGCTATTTTTTTCCCAGAATAAGTTATAGACGGTGCTCAAGAAATGATTCAATTATTCATTGGTCTATTAAATTACTGGCACTAAGGTTTTAATTATTTTTCCATTAGAATATTTATGTAATTATTTTTGTCATTTATTTAGTTTCTTTTTTTTTTTTTTTGTTAGTTAATATGTAATTCAATGTTCGGAAGTAATTACCATGATTTCATATACAGATGGAGGAAAACGAAATTCTTGTTTTTCTGTTATAAAAATAAAATAAAACCAAATTCGTGCATGAACTCCAACGTACACGTTGCGAAAATGCTTTCGAAAGAAATTTCCCATTCGAAAAATCAGTAATAATGAATACAAAAATGTTTCGAAAATTCGTATATTTTTACGAATTTGAATCGAAATACAAAGTAACATCCTTTGTTTTTGCACTGACTCTTCAGTTTTTACTAAATTGAGGATCCTCTCAAACTACCGTATCCAAACTGGGTCTCACCAAAGAATAAAAAAACGTTTGTTATTATTATTGGATTAGAAATTTTCCTCACCCGACGTTAAAAAATACCAAGAACACTATTCCTCTTTATGTGATGAGGGTGGGCGCGTGTTCGGCGGCAAAAATGTTCGTAGGAACGCCTCGAAACCTGGCCATTCTTCACAAGGTGGTCAGGAATCCAATTTCGGTCTCGGATACCATGCCTTTGGAACTTTGCTTTGGCAGGAGATTCAAAGTTGAGATACCGGACCGGGAATGTTGGTATACTGGGTGTTTGGCTCGGAGTGGGTCTGATCTAAACTGGTATACTGATGGTTCCAAAATGGACAGTTGAGTAGTGGCTGGCGTCTATGGACCCAATCGAAACCTGTCAATTCCACTAGGGAAATCATTGAGTGTTTTTCAGGCTGAAATCCTGGCCATGACCGCATGTGCTGGGATTAACCTGGATATCGGGCTCAAAGGCAAGACAATTAATATATTTTCAGATAGTCAGGCTGCCTTAAAGGCGCTTGACTCTCATCGTATGACATCTAGACTTGTCAAACATTGCTACGACACGTTGCAAAAATTATCGCTTAGAAACAGGGTGCAGCTGTTCTGGGTACCTGGACACTGTGGTATAAGCGGGAACGAGGAAGCGGATGCATTAGCTAGGAGGGGATCTGCGACGCCTTATATTGGTCCGGAGCCCTGCTGTGCAGCACCGCTTTCTACTATTCTCAGTCAAATTAGTGAATGAGAAACTGGCAAATGTTTGGAACATTGGAATACCCAGTCGGGTCTTAGGCACGCCAAGGCTGTGATTCGTCCGCGATTTGGGGGTGAGTCTGATGTTCTAAAGTATAGAAGGCCAGACCTGAAAATCCGGATTTTCTTATGGGTCACTGTAGTGTGAGAGCGCATTTGATGAGAATGAAGATCACAAATGTAGATGTTTGTAGACTATGCTCACAAGCATCAGAGACAGCAGAGCACATATTGTGTGAATGTGTGGCTCTTGATAGATTTAGATGGATGTATTTAGGGAGACATATGGTCTCTCTGACGGATATATCCACCACTAAAGTTTCGGACCTGCTGGTGTTCGTAAGGAAGGCAGTTGGTCTGTTAAACAAACAGTAGACTCAAAGGGACACAATAGATCTTATAGGTTGCAGTGTCTTGCATTTGTGCTGGGTCTAAATTGGTAATATTGTGAGACTTTAAATTAAATTTCATATCCAATAGAGCGCCAAGATAGAATCCATAAGTGGTATCATTTACAACTGATCTGGCAAATATCATATGATTGAATTCACTAACATTAAGATCGATCAAGTTCAGTTTCTAGCACAAATAAATTTTAGATATTTGCAGTAAACAGCTTCAAAAACTTTAACAATTTTGAACGATAGTGTCACGGAATCAGCACCATTTGAGAAGTTGTTTATTTATTTATGAAGTTATTCTGATCGTCAGGTGGTTTCTAATTTTTGGCTAAAGAAGATTATTGTTACATTGACTGATCATTGTTTCTTTGCCGAGTAATCTACAAGTATTACTATTGCCCCCTACTGATTGACTATTGTTATCTTGTTGGTGTAAAAACACACAGCTATTTTGCAAAAGCTTGCGCACTGTGCATATGGCTGGGATAAATATTGGATATACATATGAGATACGATCATTCGCAAATAACAAGAACAAAAATGGCACGTAGAACTACTGGAGGTAGCAGAATCCACTACAAGCTATCATAAATATACTTGGCGTCTTTTGTAGTCGTTTGGTCCATGCCTGACAGCATGTTATCTAGATAGGCTCTAACCCAACTCAAAATTATATAATACAAACATATACAATAAATTGCAAAAGCTTATGAATTAACTTATCAAACTAAAGTCAACATAAATTTGAATGGTCCACTGATCGAATGCAACCCCATTTTTAGCGGAGAAGGAACACTGAAACTAATTTGACACAGTGGAATAGGCTTTACAAAAACCATGATGAGACGATGACAAAACCTAAAATGAAATGACATTTGTTTCAAGTTCTTGTAACGTAGCATACATTAGGTATCGCTACTTACATGTTTCTTTTTCGCTTAGTGCTTTTGAGTTTCATACTATTTCTGTATACATTATGATACGGTTATGTTGTTTATAATACACCCATAACCGATAATACACCTACTACTAATAATTTGTCATGTGTATATGTAATTCATTTGATGCATAATTATTGCATACTGGCCATATAATTCTCATTGAGCTCATTGGATTATGTGCATATAAAGTTTAGGTTTGCGTAGCAGAAGACAGAAAGAAAACACCGATAAAACCTCTCTTCGGTCTTCAAATACGCGCAGCAAGACACTCTATAGCAGTGATGTCCACAATTCTCTTTCCCTATCACGCGTGATAGGAAAACAAATTCTGCTTGCGTCGAAGTCAAACACGTACATAATAAAAAGAAATATTGTTACTCTTGCTCTTTTAATATTTTAGCTTCTCTCCAACATAGTGCAGGGTTGGATAGTGCATATTTTTTGTATCATTTTTATTTAACTCAAATAATTATTCATTATTTCCTCCAAATTTATGTGACCTCGGTACTCCTTTATTCTTAATAGATCGGTCACATGTCTATCGGACAATCGATTACGTACTTTACTCAGAATTATGAAGAAATAATTATTAAGGTATAAGATGAAAGTAATTCGGACATTCCCATTTCTGGTAGAAGTAAGCAGAGTCTTTTCTCTGCTTCATACACAAGCGCAAGTGTGTTTATGTAGTAGTGGACATCACTGATTTATATTATGCTTATTGTATGATGTTTCATAGTCTTATTTTAGTTCTCATAAGAGTACCAGTATTAGGATCTTAAGACTATTAAAAATCATACGATATTATATTTATTTATTAAGACTGAAGTGGAGCATATTATTTCAAAATCCCAAAATCCCCAGTGGTCCCGCGATCTCTAATAATCACCGGTATTAAACCGTTCGTCATCCCTAATTTTTTTACTCATAATTTGATGGTCACACATAACGCACACACTTAAATATGTGAAATTGTTAGTGTTTTTCAACTTGTTGCTTTTCAATTCTTCTTTTTTATTTGTATTACAAATTTATTCGAACGTTTAACCGCATTACAAATATACAAAAAAAAAAAGAATAAATTTTTTCGGGTGACGTCAATTAAACTGTTGTACATACGAGTATTATGTATGTAAATAAGTTTATTGGACGCGCCTAAGTAAATAATATTTAATATTGAATGTGAAAGAATATGACATAGCAAGTGGTAAGAGGGGCGGTGGACGGACATAAATGCAATTGTTTTGTTTAAAAATAATTGTTTTTATTTCTAATGTTTGCTTTTCTAAATTAATTGCATACATTCTCTTTCATATTTTTATTTTTAGAACAGTTTTTTGTATTTTCTAATTAATGTTGGTCAGTTTTATGGAATGTATGCGTTTATTAATTATCGTTGTTTTATATTCAAATTCTTTTTAAAACCACTGCAGATGCAGAATGGAAATTCTGCAAATTGTTGCAGATTATTAATGCTGTAAGTTTTGATCGCGCAGAGGTTTATATTTTCCTTCATAAATTCTATAGTTTTCAGCTAGCTGGGGTGCTGGATTTTACTAAACACCTTGTTTGGAAATCTCTACTCTTTGGTACGAAACATCAGTTTTATGCATAATGCGAGAGTAAATTCATTTCTTATTTTATACAATATTAATTAATAAAAAATAAGTATCATTCACAGCTGATCTAAAAAATGTCATACTTATCTTCGTGCTCTATCCGCCAATTTATATATCCCCAGTTAATGATGTCACTTTAGGTTTTTGACATCAACATTTTTAAAATTCGCAATCCGTTTTCGACTATTTATCTCCGAAACTGGACCAGATATCCGAGCACGGATTGCAGACTTGAATAGTTTATGGTCGAAAATCTAAAGTGGCATCAATCATTAACTCGATATATGTATATAAAAATATGAAATGGCGGATAGAGCACATAAACTTTCGCACGCCGTTATGTTTGCATTTAATAATATTAAGATCCATCGAGTTTAACTTACACCACAAATAAATCCTATCCAAATCCTTTTGAAATAATAAATTCACTGTCGTATTACAACGAGTTATATACAGTGTAACATCCTTGGAGTACTACATAATCAGTAATTTTTAGCAAACTCACCATATGGTGAGGCTATCGTATTTGAGCAGGATTTAAAAATAATACTGGTGTGCAAGTTTATAAGCAGAAGTAAAGTAACATATTCAAGGCTGGTCATTTGCACTTATACATGCATGGACTTCTTTTCAGTGGCCTTCCACGAGAAAGTGCATCTGTATGTGAAAATCGATTTCCCATTACAGTGAGGTGGCAGCATAATCCCAATGTATTGCCCCAATGGTTGCTGTTATAGGTCTTCTTATTCGTGCGACTTTATTTTGACTCCCAATTTGTAGATTTTTCTCTCTAAGTTTCTTTAGCGTCAGTAATGAAAGTTCGTTCCATTAGCGGTTATTATAAGTTTGGTTCTTGGGGGTTTAATACCTAGACAGCACTTGTCAGCCCAATCAACAATTGAGTAATTGAGTTTTTATATTCTAGTGATGCGCGGGTTTTTTTTATAAAAACTGCAAATAATCATTTTCTATAAGCAAAAGAAAACAAATCCCGATTTATGGCAGAATGGCCATACTGCGTATCAGCATTTCAACGACACGACATCTACATAATGTAAGGCGGACGAAAACTGATGTTCATATGTATATACACTCAAATTTTTACGTATTCGTCAATACACTATTCTTTCTTGTCTTTAGTCTGATTTTCACAGTGCATACAACGACGAAACTCCCCAAACAATTTTACTACCATTTAAAATAAAAGAAGATAGCAAGCATTAGTAAAAGTATATATCGTTTTATTAAATGCTGTACAATTGCTTGTAATACCGTTATTTTTAATAATATTGTAAACATTCTTTGTGAGGAGCGGCATATTTCTAAAATGCATTGGATTGTTTTTAAGTGGTAGTAATATTAATAACAGCTGATTTTTACTTTTGGGGCTGTAATTTGTTTCATCACTGTGCTGACATATTCTACTCTATTTCATTTATAATAAATTAAAACGTTTTAAGAACATATTTTATGGCGGAGAACACCCCTAATATTTTCTTGTTTAATATTTTTGCCTACTCACTTTAAAGAACCATTAAAAAGTAAAAATAAAGCAAAAACAACTAAAATAACAACTAAAAATGAATTCCATAAATAATTCTTGTCATTTTTTTTTGTGACAAGTACAATGACTTTAGAAAACTTTGCAATTTTAATAATGAAATAGAATTAAACAATTAAATTGTTTAAAATTTTTAATAATTTTTTATTTACCTCATTTGCCCCTCCATTTTTATAATTTTTTTAAAATGCTCAAGGCACCACCACATTTAACACTAAAATTAAATTAAAAAAGGAAATAAAGAGAGAACGTAAAATGAGACTTATTTGAAGAAAAAAAAATAAGAAAAATAATTTTGAGCAATTATGGATCATTACAATTACAATCTGTTTCTTTATAATTCAGTTTAAATTGAAAAAGAAATGCTAAAAACGGTAGCAAATTTTATTTTAACAGTTTTTCGTTAATGACCTGATTATTGATAATTTGTTTTAAATTAATTTTCTTTACTTCACTCAACGTTTTTATGAGTTTAGTTTAGTTCTTATTCTTACATGGTAGACCCTCTCTCGATAGTAAAAATTTGTGATCAACTAAGTCAAAAGCTTTTGTGAAAATGGAGAATATTCCAGCTACCCTACCATCTATTTTACAAATAAATTTAAGCACATTTACTACAGCATTTTCTGTAGCCCTGGAAATGAAAAAATTTATTTTTAAATGCATTATTAGATCCTAGTAAAATTACATTAAAAAGGAAAAGCTCGATTATGGATAACAACTATGAACTTCAATGTTGAAAAAGACTTTTCCCACAAGTAACAGTTTTATATGTTTGTTGCCAATTGTCAACTTGGACACCAACTAGCAACTCAATTGAAATTTGGTTGCTTTGCTTTGTTTATTATCACTTGCATCCATAAAAAAATAAGTTAAAGTACTTGCTTTAAATCATAAAAACTAAAAATTTAATAGTTTTCCCCCAAATTTGGTTGGAATTCAAAACCTTTATCTACGAAAGATGACTTTCACCATAAACTTAATTTTTAGTTGAGAAAAAATTTGTACATATTCGTCTCTTTGTTGGTTGCTTTTTCTAAAATATTGTTTTTGTTTTTCCTGAAACAGAGATAAACTAATTCATTCATTCATTATAGGGTCATAAAAAAGTTATTAAAAATGCAATATGAAAATAATTTTTTTCCTTTGAGTTCGTCTTTTTTGTGACTCTTTATCTTTTTGTCATATATTTGTTTTATCAGGCTGGTCTACTTTATTACCTGGCACGACTTTTTTTTTTACTAAACTTGTAAAATATTACCCTTCTGCCCTAAACACCTTCAAATTTGCTTTAAAAGAAAATAAAGAAAACTGAAAAGTAACGAATCACATTTATTATACACGATTTAATTGTAAAATTTTTTTGTTTCTTTTAATCGTATCAGGTTAACAAAAGTTCATAAATTTAACATTTTTTTTCTATTTTGGCCATTGTTTTAAAGTAATAAGAGAAGGGAAATTTTTAAGTTTAATATTAAATTTCATCATTTGCAAGCAGCTAAAACTTTAATTTTGAATTTAGTAGGGCAACGATTGTTTTGTGGATTGTCAAAATTTCCGGTTAACCGAATTAGGATGTAACGTGGTTTTCACGTAGGTTATTCAGCCGCGTTCAGTGTCTACTTACGATTCCACGAACCTTATGTAAATAATAACAATTACCCTTTCGTTCTATTTCCTTAAAAGACAATAAATTCTAGCTTTATTAATAAAAATGTACAACCACAGACAGTAACTGTATTCGGGTAGTGCTGGTTCGCCAGTAATAAAATCTCCTTGTCAAATGTATTACGGGGATGTTTCGATTTAGGCTTATAATCGGGCTGCTTCGGTTTAGGTCTGCACTCGGTATATTTCGGTTCAGGCTGGTAATCGGTATATTTTGGATGAGGCTTATAATAGATTTGCTTCGGTTTAACTATAAAGCTAAGATATTATTAGTGTTGAGAAGTGGATAACTAGTACCCCTTCGTGTGGGATAAGTGTGTCACGAGTACTTCTTCCTATGAGAGAAGTGTTTAACGAGTGCCTGTTCGTATGGGAGAAGTTGGTGATGAAAACCCCATGGTATGGGAGAAGTCAGTAGCGAGTATACTCCTTCGTAGGGGAGCAGTTGGCCCGGATGCCACTGAGCAAAAATGGATAATCGCAAAAATATGACGGTAGCGGTCTTACACTATAGAGCAGTGATGTCCACTACTACATAAACACACTTGCGCTTGTGTATGAAGCAGAGAAAAGACTCTGCTTACTTCTACCAGAAATGGGAATGTCCGAATTACTTTCATCTTATACCTTAATAATTATTTCTTCATAATTCTGAGTAAAGTACGTAATCGATTGTCCGATAGACATGTGACCGATCTATTAAGAATAAAGGAGTACCGAGGTCACATAAATTTGGAGGAAATAATGAATAATTATTTGAGTTAAATAAAAATGATACAAAAAATATGCACTATCCAACCCTGCACTATGTTGGAGAGAAGCTAAAATATTAAAAGAGCAAGAGTAACAATATTTCTTTTTATTATGTACGTGTTTGACTTCGACGCAAGCAGAATTTGTTTTCCTATCACGCGTGATAGGGAAAGAGAATTGTGGACATCACTGATATAAATTCAATAAAGGAGTGTCGAATCCTTAATTACAAATCCAACTCTGGGTTTGTTTCCAAAGCAAGATAAATACGAAGATCTTTTTTTAAGAATGAAGTTACGTGGTGGATTGATTTCCTAATAACTAAACAAAATAACTTTGCGATAAGTCATATGATATTATAATCGTTGTTCTGTAGAAAAACGAACGATCATAGTTTAAGTTTTCTGCCGATTTAATGAAGTATGTGTATCGATTTTAAGAGTTTTCCGACTCGAATTTTATTATGTTGGTCAAATAATAGTTTTCTGAAACTAAATTGGCTTGTCAACAGACAAAAAACAAAAAGAAAATTGTTTTGGTTTAGAAAAATCAATCTGTCAAAGTTCACTTGAAAAACAATATTCAGAGGGTAGTACACCTGAAACATAAAGAAAATCGTTCACTCAAGCGATATTGAAGGTTGTCTAGTTTTAGAGTGATCAATACAGCATAACAAGACAAAAATACAAATAAACAGGAATGCGCATAAACATGTGTCTTTACTGTGCAAAGAAAGATGTCAACGTTTTTCAAATTGAACTGCTGTTTAGGACCGAAACATTGAAGTTTTTTACAACGATGTATCATTTAATTTTCAACAGTCTACTTTCGGCAACAATAATTGTTGATTTTCCTAGGCCGTCAACATTGCGATTTAAATTTCTGTAATTTGGTTGAATGTGAGTATACAAAATCAGTCAATAATCGATTTTAGACCCAGATTGGCAAATAGCTATGTTTGTTTAAAACAAATGATATAAATTTAATGTTATGTATTTGACAACAACACCAATTTTTCAATCTAAACACATCATTTACACATTTCATACAAATTTTAAGCAAATGTTTTATTGTAATCAAGTACGTAGAAAGGTACATATAATGTTATAAGCGGTTTAGAAATGCAAATTAATTTAATTCTGGGAAAAGGTGGAGGACAAGGAAACAAAAACAAATATGAAAACTTATTATTGGTTTGTCAGTAAATCAATGAAAGACCTATAGAAGTTTATTATTTAGGGGAGTGGTCATGTAATATAGCAATTAAAAACACAAAGTGATATTTTTTTTAATAAAAACCAAAATAAAATTATAAAAATAAAAATGAGGTTACCAAAGAGTACAATAGAGTAATTCAATAGAAGCAAGAACAATAAAACCATGGAACTAGCCTGCATTCTTATATTATTTAGATGCAATTAATGCATTGCATGCATCATGTTGGTTTGCTAATATACATAGAAACTCATCTTATTTCAATCAAAACCCATCTAATAATTTTTGAATGTATGTGTGATACATTAAAAAGTCTGCTAATTTGCTGTTTATACAAAAACAAGTTAAATAGCCTATTTTACGTGTAGTAAACTTCTGCAAAACACAAATTTTTATGTACGTCTTTGCCCTTGTGATTTTATTTTTTCCTTTTAGTAGAATTTTAGAAATATAAGTGGTAATTACTCTTCATTGCAAAAGCCTTAGAAGCCTTGCAAACAAGCAATCGTAGCATATATGCCTACATTTTGTAATTGTTTGACATGGTTTGCTACATTTGCAATACTTCCAAGGGCGTTTGCAGCGAAAAGTTATTAACGTTATAGTGATAACAACACCAAGAGATTTCAGTGGATGTGATCAATTTGATATCAAGACTTGGTTAGTTAAATAAATTTGAGTCGTGAAACATACATATATACATACATACATATAAATGTATATTTATTCCCCCTCCAAGATGTCCGTCTTATAGCTTAGAAAACTATTACAATTTTATCGCAATAAATTATCGGCACATCCTATTCATCTGATTAAACTAAAATTTTTTCCGATTTTCTTGCAAATCTTTTTACATATTGTAATCTCATATAAATATTTTGATGTAGAATACACAAGATTTCTCGTGGTTTCTTTTCCAATTTTTAGTCACTCTGTTTTATAATTTTCTGTCGTGGTATAGTGGTTAGAGCGTTCGCGCAGAAGCTCAAATGACCAAGGTTCAATCATAGGGAAGGAAAAAAATTATAAAAATAAAATATGCGGTTTTCAAATTAATATATAATATAAAAATCAAGTTGCCCAATTGATATTGCCAGAGTTAACTGGAAAAATTTACAAAATGTTTATGCGTTAATGTATTGCTTTTTTAAGAAAAAACTATAAATGAATGTTTTCAAATCCTACAAGTTTTCATTACCTAATCTGCTTATTAAAGCTAAAGTGTGTTTTTTTTAGAATATGGCAGTATATTTCTCATATTGGTTTTAACACGCATTTCAGCCCCTACAACGTGAGAAAAATATTGAATTTAATTTATCCTTAAGTCCAAAGCAAGTTTATGTGGTTGCTGCATAATTTAAAAGGAAATCCCAATTTAAATAAAAATAATAGAATTTTTTTTAGTAAAGGCAACAATAATTGCAACAAACAAATGATGGCAGCAACTAGTCGACCATTATATTTGTGCGAAAGCAGACAGAATTGAAATGTCATTTGGTTTTATTTTTTATAAGCAAGTATGTACATACATATATCGTAATATATGTATATGTATGTATGTAAGTATTTATAATATAAACCAAATTTTATTGTAATAAATTGCACATCATTATTATTATCATCATCATCAACATTGTATTATTCGAATGAATAATATATTTAAAAAAAAAGAATTTCATATTTTATTGTTTCTTTTTTTTTTAATAATATTTTATAAATATTGTTGGTATTGTTGTTATTACTGCAAAATAAAATGCATTTTTTTATTTTTATCTGCAGCAAGACAACCCTATTCAACAGTTTTTTTTTTTTTCATTTTCAAGTGGCAACATTAAAAACAATACTACCACTGAAAAATATTTTTGTAGCAACAACAAACAAATACATACAAGTATCATTATACAAAGAAGAGATAAAATGAGGAAAACCTTTTGATGAATTGTTTGATGTCTGCAACGAACTAGCAAAACCCTATAACGCAAACAATCAAAGCATATCGATGATTATTTGCATAGAAGTCTGTCTTAATTTAAACACATTTTTTGAACTTTATTCCATTAAATAATTTAATAAATTCTGTAAAAAAGCTCATCAAATAATATAGAATATTATTTAAACTTTATTTTCTATATCCGATACATATGTATTTCGAAAACCGTTTAAATTAGATCCAGAATTTCAAAATTATTTGATGCATACTTTTGAAAAATATTTCGTGCCATTATTAACCCTAGCCGGTATGAGGGTTTTTTGTCGCTAAATGGCATAACCAGGTCTGTGCAGACCTACATAGGATTTGTATGGAAATGCATAGTCAGATGTGTTAAAAGTGTGTTAAAATGCATTTTATGCTAGGAAAACCACAAAGTGGACAATAAAAATGCATTTTTATACATCTTAGTTATCTATTAAGGGTATTTTATTAATAATATGTATACAAAGGAATTTTATACACGTCATTTAACGCAGAAGTACCTGGCATTTGAGAGTTGTTGGTATATCGGATTTTTGCAATGCATGCAATGAAAATGTGTTTTTCGCTGTTTTTTGATCAATCTAAAACACAGCAAGCACGATGGTCTTTTGGCAGAGGATACGCCATGGACTGGACGGTCATATATGGGCGGGCCTGCAGCTATCTGTAAACAAACAAGGTTTGTCAAGTTCGTCGAACTCAACTACATCGTACAAGTCGAAGGACGGTAAAATTTGGTCAACAGCTCCTCCGGCCACTGGTAGACTTCGTGTACATGACTGTCCCACGGTGAGTCGTGAAGACTACCCTATCTACAGGGCGACGATGTCTGCTAACCGATATAGAATATTTCTAAAGTATATAAGATTTGATAACGGTATCACGAGAACTGGTTGACTTGTAGAAAACAAATCGCCCGTAATCGATGTTTGTAACATGCTCATGAAAAACTTAGAACGCTGATATGTTCCGAACTGTTCCCCTACCGAGGCCGCGTTCGTTTTATCCAATATATACCATCAAAACCAGTCAAATAAGGGATAAAAATCTGTAACTAAATCAATTTTTAAATTTTAGCCATTTTGTCCCCACAACTCATTACTTGGCTGAATGCTTGACTCGCATATGGCGGCAAACAAGGTTAGGCCAAAAAATCTCACAATTCTGTTTCCGTTACAAAATGCGTTCTCACTTGCGGGCCTTACTGTTTGTTTCAGGAACAGATGTGCTGAGGATCTCGGGTCTTAAAAGAAATTTAAATATGAAGATGGGGTTTCGCATAGTGCCTATTACCGGGCCTTCACGACTCACGGTGAGTCAGTTATGTATACGAAGTCTACCAGTAGCCGGCGGAACTGTCGACCAAATTTTACCGTCCTTTGACTTGTACGATGCAGTTGACTTCGACGAACTTGACAAACTTTGTTTGTTTGCAGGTAGCTGTAGGCCCGCCCAGTCCATGGCGTATCCTCTGCCAAAAGACCATCGTGCTTGCTGTGTTTTAGATTGATCAAAAAACAGCGAAAAACACATTTTCATTGCATGCATTGCAAAAATCCGATATACCAACAACTCTCAAATGCCAGGTACTTCTGCGTTAAATGACGTGTATAAAATTCCTTTGTATACATATTATTAATAAAATACCCTTAATAGATAACTAAGATGTATAAAAATGCATTTTTATTGTCCACTTTGTGGTTTTCCTAGCATAAAATGCATTTTAACACACTTTTAACACATCTGTCTATGCATTTCCATACAAATTACATGTAGGTCTGCACAGACCTGGTTATGCTGTTTATGACTAAAAATTTGTAAACCCATATCAACCCGAACCCGGATCCACAATAGCTCTGATTTATCGCTCATTGTGTTTAGAGACAGTTGCTCCAGGAAGTCATGGAAGGATTTGTCTCTAACATGAAAAGCAAAAAAGTTATACAGACTTTTATATGCAAAAAGTCTGCACAGACCTGGATATACCTTCTAGGGTTAATAATGATTGCTCTCTCTTTTTATCAATTTTTATTTGAGCAATTAAATTTATTATTAATTAATTATTAAATTGCTCGTTATAATAATTAAAATAAAGTATCATATTAATATTGTATTACGAATATAGTTTCATTAATTATAAATAAATAACACTGTGTGCAATATTTTAAGTCATGGAAATATAACCATATAGGGACACCACTACGTAATAAAAGGCAAAGAAATTTTACCTAAGATCTCAATAAACAACTTTCTAAATCATATGAGCTTCCTAGGAATGATTCTTAACACCGTTTAGGTACCGCTTACGTAGCCGCAAAAGTGTGCTGCGTCCCTTGATGTGTGCTGCTGAACTTACTGTTTTGCCTGTGCCGCTGCGGTCCGTGCGTGATCGCGTAAGTTATTTATTGAGATCTTAGGTAAATTTTTGTAGTTCATTGTTTCCTTAAATTTTTAACGATCGAATTTTTTCAAGTTTTTTGCGACTTTGATCTTGAAAGTGAAGTTTTCTTGATTTCATATCTTCACATATCTCCATGACAAGAGCTACAACTTTGCCTCAGAAAGTAAATCAAACTTCCGAACGGTTTGCAAGATAGGAGCCTGAGAAAATGATCACTTTTTGGCAAAAAAATGGCACCGAGGCCTCAAATGTTTGAGGGCCCGTAAAAAAAATGTTCATGCATTTGAGCAAAACTGGGAGACACGGGTCTTCTTGGTTTTTTTGGTCTTTTATCACGTATATGCAAATTTTTTTTTTCGTGTTGCACTGTGTAATAATAAAATGGAATTTAGATATTCTCTTTTTGTCTATAGTGCTTTTTGCACTTGGCAAAATTAAATTAAATTTTTGAAAAAATTTGCTTCATAAAGAAGTGAATGAGCACATATCTTAATTTCCTTTAGATCTGGCAACTTACTCATATAGTAACAGCTGTTCAAAAAAGGCCCTTTAGTGATTTTTTTATAGGGAAAAGTTCAAAATTGGTGGTGAGATTAAATATTTACATCAAAAAGGTTTATAGGGAACAGAAATTCATAAAATTGAAAATTAAAAAAATATTTTACTTAAAAAAAAGATGTTATTATTTTTTTCTTTTTTAAGAGGTGAATTAAATAATTTTTAGGAATTTTGAAAACTTAAAATTATATAAAAACTTGTGATTTACAGAATAGCACAACTAACTAACGACAAAGATTATAATTTGAACATAAACATACGAAGAATTTCGTGTTGAATGCATAGGAAATGAAAAATATAAAATAAAATACTAGATGTCTTAATTTGACTGAAGCTTTTCATTCTTAAGGGCCTATCTTTGTTCTTTCTTTACTTACTCAGACAAGAACTAGCTCAGTAACTCAATAAAATTTGAAACTGTAACAACCATTGCAATTCTATAGCAAATAAAAAATTAAACAAAAAATATATTAGCTGGTCACCCTAATAAACTACTAAAATGCAGAGAGCCTTTTAATCATACTCGTGTCCCCACTTACAAAGGTGTACCGTATATTTATAAGTACCAGGCATTTTTTCTGTCTATTTCTTTAACAATTTCAAAAATCAACTTGTGTCACCGCAAATGCTAAATAACATTCTTTATGATGGTGGCAACGAAACTGCTGATGTTGGCCCACTTAAAGTTCATAAAAAAAATTAAAACAAAAAAAATGTATATGAACAAGAAAACAGAAAAAACATTATAATAAAAGAAAATTCTTTAAATATGAGTTGGCAAAGCAAATTAACAAAAAAAAAACGAAATTTTTTTTCTCTTGTAATATTCATACAACTTTATAAATGGAGACCCACTCTATTTTCAGAGATAAAAGTAGAGCAAAAATTTGGAATAAAAATATATTTTTTTTTCATCATTTTTAATTAATGTTGTTTTTTTGTTAATCTAGATTAAATGTCATGGGATATTTAATTTTGTAGTTCAAGATAATTTTCAGAATTAAATCGATAGTTTTTTTTTTTTTTTGAACTTGTGATATTCCAATTTTTATCACAAGTACTGTATGAAGTACTAGCCATCATTTTCTCAATAAAAATAAATATATAAAAATACATTTTATGTTAACCTTCAGCTTCAGTGTTATAAAAGAATGCAATATACAAATGGGCAATTTTAATAAAACACGAATGAAAAATGTTCACAAAATATTTTAACGATTAAATACCTTTAAAACTTTTGCCTCTAAAGCTTATTTTATTTTACGAAAGTGTAACAAGTAAAACAATTGTTGATACTTTTGCGGCCTTATGAATATATTATCTTTGGTTTTAATTTATAATTTTGCTTTCTTTTATTTAAATAATAATAAACTGCATATGTACATATGCATGTAATATATATAACTACATGCATATAAGAAAAAAAAAATATTTAAAAGATTTTCACTTACAAAATCAGAAAAATTATTAATTAGTGGAATAAGAAACTATTAATTAAGGGTGCATTTAAGTCCGATTAAACTACAAGTTGTAAAATATAATGAACAAAATTAATTTCGCCGATATGTATAACCACCATCATTCTGAGTACATTATCGAGCATTGCTAACCTCCGCCGTATATCATGAATAACACGAATATTTTTAGTTCCCGAAACTTCAACTGTTGCTGGTTTATCAGCATAACCCAGTGAGTTCACTTGAACCCACAGAAAATAATCCACAAATCTATTTTTTGTAAATTCAAAATTGATACATTAGGACGAGTCGATTTAAAAATCGCTCAAGTGGCAAAGAAAATCTTTCTCTAGGTATCGAAATAAAAAACTTTGCCCAAAGAACCATATCTTTGAAATGAATTGTGATGTTCCTTATTTTAACCCAAAGGTCACATTTTGAAAAACCTCATTTTGACCCAATTAAAGTGCCCCAGTCTACATGTATGACCGACCCCTCTAAAACTTCGAACCCCCTACCAATATTTAAAAAAATCCCAACTTTACATGAAACATTCAGTGAATTGGCTACTCAGTAAAAAAAATTACTAGATCAAGTAAATTTACTAACAAAATAATGGAAATTTACTACTATAGTAGAACTTCCATAACTCTAACTAATTAGGTTGGAAGTAGCGTTACACTAATACGTATGAGCTATATTTGTTTTGTTATAAAATAA
The DNA here is from genome assembly GCA_963576795.1 of Metopia argyrocephala. NCBI lineage: Eukaryota > Metazoa > Arthropoda > Insecta > Diptera > Sarcophagidae > Metopia > Metopia argyrocephala. The sequence goes on from OY756211.1 coordinate 82,503,531, forward strand.
ATATAAAGTATACGTCCTCTTAGTTTTTTTTAACGTGCGCAGACTTTTGGCAAAAAAAAAACTAATTCAAAACATTTACAGCCTTTTGATAATCAAAATTTAGCAGGTCGTTGTATACAGTGGCTAAGTTTGTCATTCCTACTCGTATATGTGGAAGTTCTAACTCAAGCGTACAAGGTATTTAATTTTTTTAATTCTCTGACTAGTTATCATATAGGAGGTATGGCAAGTTTTTATAATATCAGTCTATAGCGTGTCATAAACTTGCCAGTTTTTTGTCCTATATACTAACGAGTTGCTAACTTTTCCTTATATACATATACGGCCGTTAATTTATACTCAGGAAATGTTGTATATTTCAAAGTTAGTGGCAGTCGATTACTTAAATGGGTCAGAGGGATTTTTCAAAATTTTTTGTTTGGATGAAAATAAAGAAGATCAGAATTTATTATAGAGGTAAAGTTTCTTATTTTAATCCCTAGAATACGATTTTAATGGTTGGGCGATTATATTTCTTTTGCGTCCCTACAAATCGACCCGCCTCAATGCATTTCATATAATTTAAAAAACGGCCTATGTTACAAATAATTCATAATCATTGATTGATTGTAAAGCTACGGCTGAAATACACGTTGCACCAAATTTTATACTACTGCCATCAAAAATGTGACAGCTTTATGACAAAGATGTGAATTGATTTTCTGTGTAAAAGCATTGCTTATGGAAAAGCTTTTTGCTTTCCCTGTTAAATTTTTTAAAGTAACTGACGACTTTTAAGAAAACATACGATATGTTACATTTTCAAGTCATTTTCTTCTTTATTGCTCCGATTTACTTTTATTCCCTTGATTATCATCAAATATCTTGTAAGAAAAAAATTCATATGAAAAAAGTGAAATAAAATGATATATTAATACAATAATGGATATTCTTTGTTTTAATATTTCTTATGTACTCGTGTAGCAATTGAATCTCAAACTCATGACTCATCAGGAACAGAAGCAGCATCATATATAACATGACATCTCTCAAAACAGATATATTTTTAATAATAGCACAGCAGCAGCAGCAGCCTGTTGTTTATCATGATGTTTTTTTATTGCTAATTATTGTTATGTGTGATATTTTAATTGAATTGTTTTATTCTTTTTATTATGAAGTTTATTTATGTATTTGTTTGTTTTGTTTTCTATTTCAACATGAAAATAATAAAAAAAAAAACAAAGTAGGGTAACAGATAAATCTTTAGATAGATGGGTACTTATATAAAAAAATAATAAAAGCAAGCACTAGTATAGAAATTAAGAATCGATCGAATCTTGTGATATAGTACATATACATAGTAATTAAAATTCTGCAAAATGCAATATTTTGTGTAAAAATTTCATTTAAAAAATGCAATGATATGCAATGTCATGTCGTCTCAAACACAGCATCTTGCCATGTCATGCAAATTCATCATAGCGTCTTAGCATGTTATTGCAAATCGGCTAAGCTGTAATAGCTTACTTTGTTGCATACCATGTCTATGCGTGGTTTTTGTGCATAATATTTTTAATACTATTGTATAAATATTTGCTATATCACTCGGTTTTACAGGGTTCGAAATACTATGTATAAAATGCATAATACAATATTGGTTTAACTATTAATAGAGCAAAAATATAAATGTAACGTTAGTCTGTTAGCGTTATCTTTCATTTTGTTTTTTTTTATAGTTTACAATAATATTTTATTATATTTACAATACAATATTTAACAATAATCACACAAATTTCATTAGAAAAAAAAAATAGTAAATATAAAACATTATTGCATTAAGAACTCTGATCTCAAAATTTCTAATTTATTTTATGCGTATAGTAATTCAAACAAATAATCAAAATTCATTCTTAAGAAAATATGTCGCATGTTGATGTGTAGTATAAAAACAATGCATGTTTGAATGGCATGGCAATTGCATGATGTGATACTTGTTACCATGTTGTATAGATCAGCATGTGCAAGGCTTTAATATGAAGCACATTTCAATATGTTCTTATTTTTGTATTACGTATGTATGTATATATGTATGTTGTATACCAAAACTATGTATAATACTGAAGTAATATAACGGTAAACTACAATAAGTATAAATCAATGCACTTGTCAAAGAGAAACCAACTTAAAATCAAAGAACTACACTGAAGGAAGGGATTGGTTTTTCCACTCGTATTTGTTTTTTCTTGAAAAATTTTAATAAAATTATTCAATATTTACGAAACCAAAGTTAAATTCCATTCTAGAGAAACTAGAAAAGCGTCAAACTATGAAAAAAATTCCATTCTCCCATAAAATAAAAACAATTAAAACTAAAACTTTTTTAAAACTTACCATTACGTGAAACGTCAAGTTCCACAAGATTTTCAAAATGTTGTATATCTGGTGGTAAACGAACAATTTCATTGTCACTTAAACCTAATTTGCGCAAACGATGAAGTCTGAAGAAATTCTGTAAAAACAAAAACATAAAAGAGAAATACAAAATTAATAAATTTATTTTAATGTCATATATACTCGTATATACAAAAGAAATAAAATACAAAACTAAATTTGAATTTAGGACACCATACATTAGGGTGGGTCAATTTGTTCGGGACCGAAAAACATGACAAAGCGTATAGCAAGGTCGTAATCTACGAGAAATTCTAAGAACTTTTCCCAAAGAAACCATGGTTCTAAAATCAAAATCGAGCTTCCGGTTTTTTACGAGAAAATTTGGAGTTCAGGTCATCCGAAAATAATGCTATTTTTTTGGAAGTATTCATTGCAATTGGTGAATAGTTGACCTGTAACGTTGGAAGAGGGCTTATTTTAAAGGAAATTATCTCAGCTTTCTATATCTGTGCTCATTTATAGAAAATTATTTACCCAAATAATGGTTTTGGAGGTTTATGTCAAAATAATAATAGTAAAACTGTTAAACACCTAAAACTATTATTATTGTGACATAAACCTCCAAAACCATTATTTGGGTTAACAATTTTCTATAAATGAGGACAGATATAGAAAGCTGAGATAATTTCCTTTACAGACAAAATCAATTTTTTTTTTTTTTTTTTCAAAAAATTCAAGTTTCCATACGAAATAATTTCAGAATGAGAACCGCGTCTGTATTAACATTTATGCAATTTTTTGTAAATATTTATCAGTTTGTTTGAATGAAAATGGGCTGCAAAATAAAAAAGATTTCTTTAAAATTTCTGTTGGTACCTGTGTGAGCAGGTTAGGCTGTTGTCTTTGATTTTACAAATAGTATTTGATAACTGAAAGCTTCCAATAAACTAAAACTGAAAGCTTTTATGAATCATTTCAGCCACAGGTAGATCACTAGTAACTTTAGACTTTGGTTTATGTTCCTAAATTTTAAAAATTTGAATTCAGCCCACATACTTAACGAGGAATACTATTTCACTTAAAAAAAATAAAAAAGTAAAAAGTAAATTATCTAAACAATAACTGCTAATTTTACAGTGTCTTTCACCAAAGCAGAATAAAAGGAGTTTGTAATTTGACCCAACTTTGTTTTTTTTTTTTGAAAATTTAGACGATACGATGGTAACAGAAAAGAAAAACTTGTACCGCACGAATTATTTTTCTTTATTTTTTTTTCTCTGTCATGAATTTTAAAAAGATCAATTTATTACAATCACGATTTATATTTTTATTTTTTCTTTCTTCAAATCTTTCTCTTTTACTTTGGAGGAAGGAATGTCTGAATGGCTGACTGTTGTTTTTCATTTCTCCCTCTTAACAATGATTTTTCTTTTGATTATTATTAACACATCAAGAGTGTAATGATCAGAAAAATTAATAGAAAATAAATTAAATTTCATTTTAATTTCAATATCCATTATTTCAAATAGAAAATGTTTAATGTCTCGATCTTAATAATTGCGGTTAATGGCGAAAATTTTAAATTTTTTGTTGATTGAATGACAGCGATATGAACTTTCTGTCTGTTTTTATTGCTTGAACAAAGACAATAACAATAAATTATATATCTTAGAATATACACAGAAAACCAAAATATTCCGGTTGAAAAAAAATACTTTATAAATACAATTAATGAATAAAAAAATTAATGAATAATACAGCGTCTGCTAATCAAATGTTCCTGATGCTTCTTTCTATGCATTTGCTTATTTGCATTTATGTATGTTACGAACGAATAAATACTGCAAAAATCCATAATGTACTAAATAAAATATGGTCAAAGCGTCTCACTCTTGAGCAAGTAAGCTTTCGTAACGAATAATAATATTTTTACTTTTTCAATATTAATTTTGAAATATTTGGCTTATGGTAAGCATGCGTTTATGACCATTTCGTCGCTGCTCAAGAGAATCGTCTGTAGACTTTTTTCCCAAAGATAGCTTTGAAAATGAAAAGTCGAATCCCAAATGAATTGGAAATCATTTGAATTAATTAACGTTGTTTAGTAATGAAACGCCTAATTACGAGTAGATTCAAGCTAAATTCTATTAAATGAATTTAATTTGATTTTGCAATGATTTCTCAAACAAAGGAGAAAATTACATTCGAAAGACTTTAAAGAACATCTAAGTATGAGAACTTTAAGAACAGTTTAAGTACAATAATTCATTATTCAATAATTTTTGAGTTTAATTAGAAGGAATCAGTTAATAAATGTCCTCTATGAATTTCACTGAAATTTGATCTAAAAGTGGTTTATTTAAAAAAAAAAAAATTTAACTGAAATTAATTAATAGGGTTTTACTTAATATTGGTGATCAATGACAAAAGGAAATAGAAAAAAATTAAAAAAATTGTAATTTAAAGAAGAGAACCAAAATCTTCAGTTAATATATAGAAATGTACAACTGTATAGGGTTTAACGTGCGAACCTGTCATGAAACTCAGCACACGCCGCCCGGTAGTTGAATACATGCGTCCAACCACCGCCACCCAGTGCCGGTGCCCTCTACTCTCAATCATGCTCGAGGACACGTCGCTCAGAAGAGAGCGCATAGCACCAAGTTAGCAATTTAGTATCACCAATGTCTGGGTAGTGATACCCCCCTTGTTGAGGGGTTTCTACCCACCACTACCACAGCCACTACGAGTACTCCCCGAGGGGCCGCGCCCAAACCACCAGGCCGGTTTACCACTCCACGAATGACTGGTTCCCGTAGTACCAAATTAGAGTAGGTTCCTCTGATCAGTCCCTGAGATGGTCAGTAATAAATTACCAACCTCTCTGCCTATAGCGATCGCCAGGCCACCAAGAGCTAGGTGAACTCCATATTCCTCGGAGAAAACAGGCCACTGATGGGACGTAATCATCAGCAGCCTTTACTGTATCCCCGGGGGGGATAGAAATGTACAGTGGTGTTCAATGAAATAGATTTACTTAGCATCTTTGAATCCAAAAAACACTAGAAAAACGTTATTAATTCTTTTTAATTAAGTAGTTGATAAAATCAACTAATTTTACCTTTTCAAAAAAATATATTCATCAATTTTTAAGGTCCTAAAAAACATCTTCATTGTTAATTAAACCAAGTTATTTCTTTCAATTATTGTTTATTTACCTCAGTACGTAGTAGAATTACTGTTATTTTTAATAAGGTTCAACCAGCGTTTTGATATTGACTTCATACGCCTTCCTTAAAACGTTCCGATTGAAATGTTCTTCCAGGAATCTCTAAAAAATACCCACAACTGTTTTTTATTGGACTGATTGTATTCTCGAAGCAGCGCTTTGACAATTTTCAATACAATTTCAATAGAATTAAAGTCCAAAAGCTGTGTAGACCAGCTAAAACTTTGCCACTATTATTTTAAAACCAACATTTTGCTTTGGCAATACTGAATGCAAGTGAGATGCATGCAATAGAGCAATAATAACATTTATTTCATGTAAAAACACAATAAAAACAATAACAATAAATAAAACATATTTTGTTGGAATTACACCATCTGCATCTGCTTTCAGCATCATCTTCTTTTGATTGCACAGTCAACAGTTTGTGTTGATGTTTATTTATTTACACACAAAGAGTAAAAAATAAACAACAACAGAGTGGTTACCGTTCTTGTTTCTTTCTATTTCATAGAAAATTTGTTTTTGTAAATAAAAAGTTTCTAATCTTTTTTTTCTCTTCTGCTTCAGATTATTAGGATTTGTTTGTTTATTTTTTTTTTTTTTTTTTTTGTTGTGTGTTTGTGTAGTTTGAGTGTTTAGAAAATGAAGATGAGCAAAAAGTAACAGGCGCACAGAAAAACTAGAATGACGATGTTACGTACGACAAAGACAAGAATAATGACAAGTTTTTGATTTCTTTGTAAAGAAAACGAAAAAAAAAATTGGAAAAAAAATAATAATGAAACAAAATATTAGAGAAGAGTGCTTGCTGGTTTAACATTTAAAATGTCAGCGTAAAATCACTGTTCAGGCAAAATATGTGTTTAGGTTTTTTACTTTTTCTATAAGAAATTGTTTCGTTTTGTAATTTAGAGGAAAAATGGAAATATGTTTATGTTTAATGTATTAAACTATATACATACATACATACATATGTATCTTAATCTGTACAATAGATCTACAGGTCGAAGTACTCTAGTACATCATATATGAATGAATGTACTTCAATGGCATCTTATAAAAAAATTAATTTCTAATTACATGAATTTATGCAGTCATAGATGAACGACTGAAAATTAACGACACAATATTTGACATTTAAAAGGTTGTAATCAGAAAACTGAGTTTTATTGACAAGTTCCTATTAATCTCTTTGCAATGAAAATATACTCTACATTGGAATTTTTCGTATCTACATACTAGAAATCGTCCAGTTGCCGAATTTCGGCCATAATGCACTTAAATTTTATGTTTGAAAAATACGTATGACAATGTGTGTGTCTTTTTTTAATTATTATTTGATATTTAAACTTCCTTGCAACTTCATTTCACTTTAAATAATATAAATTACAACATATCCTATTCTATTGTTCGCAAATAAGTAACGCACAATATTCTGGAAGAATGTGGAACGAATAGACTACCTAATAGCGCTCTCATCTGATAAAGCCCGTTTACACTAGTTATACGTTTATAATGATTCAGAAAGCCATATTGATTATATTCTTGAGGAAGTTTTTTCATCGGAATAATTTCAACCTTTCTTCTTAAATATTAGATTTAAATTATAAGTTTATTTACGAGCAAGAATATTAGAAAAACTAAATAGCTTGTACATACATACAAACATAACTGGCCATTACAACCCTGTGTCAGGATTACGGCCTAGCTTCTCGCTTCTAAATAGCTTGTGGTGCTATTTTAATCAATATGTATATCTACCTATGTAGTTTAAAAGCTAAAAAACATTTAAAAAAATTTATTTCAAAAATTCCATAAAGTTTCAAATTCCAAATGAACCGCTTAATTATTAATTCGTAACTCTTGGATGCTTTTAATCGTCTTGCTAAGATTTTTTACACTCATGAAATGTTTGTTTAGCTGCTTAAAATTAAAAACGTTTTCGTAGGTAGTGAGTGTCTTTGAGTATTTACAATTATTATATTGAGTATCTTCTATGTGAAGCTTAAGAAGTGCCACTGACAGTATTTTGTACGTGCTGCGATGATGACGATGATGATGTTGTTGAAAAAGATTACAATGTTTGTTTTCGTTCTACTTACTTACCTGAAAATGATGCAAAATATAGAAGTGCATCATGTTTAAGTTGTAATAATTTGACGTTAGGGGCAATTAAATTTAATAAAGATTTTTAATTGTAAATAAATCCGATTAATAAATTATAAGTAAATCATATTCAGAAGTAATAATAGAAAATGTTTTTGCATGTGTGCATGTATTGTATGTTGAAGCAAATTACCTAATTCGGATACGGTTATTATTAATCTGATGACATATTTAATTTTATAATCAGTAGGTAGGCTATAAATAGCTGTGGGGTTGATTGAAATGCGTACATGCTGATGGCATTGAGCAAGATTTGAATATATCAATTGAGTCAACATTGTGGTTTTATAGCAAATTTCTCTATCAATTGCAGTATATCTACAGTTCACCTCTTTTTATCTGATGTTGATAATTTGTTGCAAATACATTTTCAGAGTTTTAGGTCACAAGTATTTCTGTTTGCTTGTCATAAACATTAATGTCTTAGAAGTATTATTTATGTGTTTTTACTTCCACTAAAGTAATCGCTTTTAAAATAAAAAAGAAAAAACTCAAAAATAAAATTTGAAGTCAAAAGAAAAAAGTTTAAATTTTATTTGTTTACTAACAAAAGACTTTGCTTAGCTATCTTAAATATTATTTATGCTTCAGATAGCACTAAAAATATGTTTATTATAAACAATAATTAAAATAAGTAAAAAATCATTACTTACATACATACTCGTATACAACACATAGGTACGTACGTATGTATATACATTATTTAAAAAAAAATGTTGCTTTTGTTAAATTAAAGATTTTTAAATAAATACGAGTCAAGAAAAAATTTTTCAGTTATCTTAAAAAAAATATATAGGCGTTGGACTTCCACATACGCCACTTACAAACCTTTCAAAAAATACGTCCTAGCTTCCTACAGCACCCTTCTTAAGTGTGTCAATTTCATGCGTGAGTGCAAGACTCCAAACAATAGATCGGAGGTGCTTTTTCATAGCAATTAGTTTCTCTCAGAGCTTCTTGCCAAAAGACTGGATGGCAGATAGTCGTCAAAAACAAATTTTTTTACTCTAACCTGCAGCTCTCGTCTAGCAAGACACATAGTAGAAGTGGCAATCATACATACAAATATTACTGGAAGACAAATTAAATATTCATTGTCATACAGGGTTACCCATTTTTCGGTTACAAAAGTAAAGAAAAACTAAAACACACATAAGGTTATGACTTCGAGTAATGTTTCATTTACTATAAGGCTTGGAAGTTGTCATTATGTACGAAATGTAACTTCATTTAAATGACAGCAGTCAGTGTTTTTAAGATAGATTTTACTCACGTTTTTGAACATAGCCCCACAAAAGAAGTCTAACGTCGTCAAATTGGTGCCTGATGTTGGTCACCAATTGATGCCCCCAAAATCGGGAAACTTCGCCTCTGCGAATAAAAAAATTTTCAATTGCAGGCTAAACAAAAATCAAATATCATACAGCTATTGATAGTGCTTAACAATAATGGTAACGGTTCATTCAACATTTTAGAAAAAAAAAATATTACCCAATAAATCCTCAGCTCATAATGTGCACCAGATAACCACTTTTTTCAGATGCAATGGGTTTTACGTAATCACTTCTGAGTTCTCCGAGCGACAATTTAGTTTATTGACGTGAGAGAATTTTTTTTTTCGCAAAATTAGCACTCTAACAGCATATCTGCCCCATAATTAGCTGTAACATTATTGAATGATGTTCCCGTAAACGTTTTTCCTGTCAATTGCGATTTTAGTAAATTTGAAACACTACTCCCTCACAATGTATTGCATGAGTAGGGGTCATCCCCTCAGTAGTGGCGTTAATATAAAAAGAATTACTGAGAATACTGCGGAATTAACAATTTCGGATTATTCGCCACATTTGCACCAACTGAAGCCATATTTTCGTCAGTAGGGACATTGCGATGATGCACATGCCTGAACACATTTGTAACTTAAAATTTTTGTATAACCTGTTCAATTAATTCCCTAGTAGGTTGATTATGACGACTATATACAGCCCGTGGTGCTCAAAATATGATCAGGTTCTAAATACAATGTATACCGTGACGATACTCCAATAATAATAACAAGAAACACATAATAATTTTACTACGATTTAAAATGAAAGGGTTAACAAGTATTACCAAAAATACCTATAATTGTTGTTTTTGAATGGTAATAAAATTAATAACAGCTGAATTTTACTTTTAAATTTTTCATTTGTTTTATCACTGTATATGTACGTTAAACGTTTTTCGGTTATTAAACGGTTCATATTCGTAAATTGCAAACGTTTTATTAAATAAGTAAAACTTCCGATTAACAGCTGACAGCCTTGCCAGACCTGGTGTTTTGGAAACCCTTAATGAATAATCAAATATACACAAATAGAATACATATGCATGTATGGATGTAACGATGTAAGTTTGTATGTGCATAAGCAGATTTACAGCATTATAACAACAAATGTGTACAACACATACAAAATTCAATTTACAAATGTAATACATAGGAGAAGTATAAGTAAAATATGGAACGCCACTTACTCACTATCTTTACAGGTATATTCGTAAGTAAAATACTACAAAATTTAAGCTGGCTTTTGCTGTTGTTTATTGTCAATTCCTCTATTTTCAGTTTAGACTGAAAACATCATTTACACACAACAAAACATATGAGCATATTTTATCAGTGCGTCTTTACATCCTACGAGTATATCTGTCTGTTGCTACTTTGATTTTCTGAGCTCCCATTCAAAAACTACATAATGTAAGTTTGTAATGGTAGGCTCACTTAAATGACAATCACTACTACGAGTACTAACTAAACGCAGTACTTACATGGAATTATTGTAGAATTTAAAAAAGTCATAATTTATACAAATGAATAAAGTAACAAGAATATAATCTTATATTAATTACATATCGTATGTATAAGTAAAGAATAGAAAAAAAAAATATATCGAAGACACATATAAGATTCTTTATGAAAAAGAAGAATAATAGAAATAAATGAATATTTTGACAGAAGAAGAAGTGTAGTATTTTTATATCAAAATTAAAGCAAAAAATAAATATATTTCATCAACCATAGTTAATAAGATTTTTACACATTTTACAAAGCCTAAACAACTAAATGCCATTTATGGTTAAAGCTCTCAGAATAATGATATTTACTAAAAGAATAAAAGTTAAATGCGTGAATTAGAAGCAAAAAAAAAAATAAAATATTTGCTGTAAAATCGGTTATATACACTAAGATTCATCCGGATAGAACCAACAAATGTAAATCTTTGTCGAACATGTTTGAACGACATAACATGGCATTGAAATTGCATGATGTGACACTTGTTACCATGTTGTATAGAGCAACATTTGCAGGGCTTTAGTACGAGTATGTATAACAGAAAACATTTTTAAATGTTAATGTTTTGGATTAAAGTTTAATATCTTGTGATATGGTTTTTAACAATTTAAAGTTACATCGGTTAACTTAAGCAGCACCCGATATTTAAAAGAAACCTTAGCATTGTTTTACCTACACCTGTTTTGTTTGTAATGACCTTTAACAATACAATTGTCGGCCTTAAAACGAAATCAATAAACCAGGCAGGAAATCGACAGCAATACAATGAATGAAATTCCCAACAGTAAGTTATTCCTTCGAAAAGGCAAAAACAATGTAAGAAGTTTTTCTTCCTCTTCTTTTAGAACGTGTTGAAATGGCAACAAATACAGGTAGTTCACTAAAAAAAAAATCAAAATGAAAGCAACGAAAAAAAGAACATAAAATATGTGAAAATGTATGTTTAATGTGACAAACACTAGAAAACAATAACTTTGAGTATGAGAAAATGCAAGAGTGTGGAATATAAAACACACAGCCATTCAGTTGCAACATAATATGTAATTGCATAGATTTTTTTATTACTGCCTATCGTTACATTGACCTGAGTGACCGGAAACCGTTGGCTATGGTTCATAGAAAGTGTGGAAATTAATTCTAAAATTTATTTTTATATTTTTTATAATAATACTGAAATTCATTTATGCTTTAAGTTTAGAATAATGATCACTCGCTTAGCACATTGGTAACAATAAAAAATAATATCAGCATTATGATGATGATGGCAATAATACTCGTAATACAGTTGTTCTTCGTAATCACATGGCACAACCACGTTCTGACTGTTTTGCTTTTTTTATACATTTTAATGAGTGCACTTTTCCAGCTCCGCTCAATTGAATTAAACATTTAGTCACTTGTTTTCTTTATAGTGCTTTACAGTTTCTCTTTAGGTTGTTGCTGCTGGTTGCATTTACCTTGAAAAACAAAATGTTTACGTTGAACAGAAAATCATCATGCGTAACACAAGTAGACTCTTACGTAAATAAATAAACACAAGTTGTCAGTAACTGCTTTAGATCTGTCATAAGACTGGACTAAAGACTGCCAAACTTAACTACGTGGATTAAAAAGTTGTTGTACTTCTAATGACTGTAATTTTAAGGAAAGGAAACTTATTAGTGTGTAGACCAACCATATAGTTTATCAGAATTTTGCTTTGATTTTACACTGTTTCATACAAAATCATTTATCTTCAATCTTACCCCCAGGGGTTCTAAAAGTCTTCTGGCGATTATTCACACCAGGGGCCTGTACTCACCGGGGAATATGGAGTGGCCTGGCGCTCGGTATAGGAAGAGAGTGGTTGGTGATGCATGGCGCCGCGTGTGCTGTCGGAGACTAGACTGACATTTTGATTCAGACCTGGGGACAGCATACGGGTATGTAGGTGGCTACTGTTTGGTGTTGGTCTGGTCTCTGTAAATGTGCGTGGCTGGAATTTTCTAGCGTTCCCAAGGACTGACCAGAGACGCCTTAATCTGGTACCATGGGCATCAGTAAGCCCCCGGTTTTCCTGTGCTCCCCTGTCATTCAGTGAGTGAGGCAAATCGGTATAATGGTTTGGGCGCGGCCCTTCGGGGAGTACACGTAGTGGCAGTGGTATATGCTGGATAGTAGTTTTAACCTCCTCAACAAGGGGGTTCCTACTATCCAGGAATTGGTAGTGACGAAATTGTTAACCCACTGGCTTTCTTCTCACCGGGGTATCTTAGACATGTATGAAATTAGAGAGCTGTGGATGGCAGTGGTCAGACACATTGTATTGGACTACCACCCAGGCAACGGGTATGCCATGTGATATGTCTATGGCCGGTGCGCAGTAAAACCTACCAGTTGTTGTACCTCTTCAATCTATTAAGGGGGTCAATCCAAAGAGACCTCTTCAAGCAGGTAAGGTACTGATATTTTTTTTTCTAAATTTTTAAATGTAACCCTAAACAACAAGTTAAGGATGTCACAGAAGTACATACATTCTTTAGTATTATTAAATTCAATATTATCAAATGATATCGACTGTGATTAGGTCAATATGGACATTAAAGTTACAACATATTTGAGAATATGTAGTTTCTTTACATATTCAAATACGATTTCAAAAATATTGGATTTTATGACGAAAATGGTGCAATTATACCTGTTCCAGACTAGGATTAAGTACATATGTACATTAGTGTGTCCCAAAAAAAATTTTTTTTTGTTCCCCCACCTTTTTTTGAAAGCTTATAGGGTAAAGTATTTTTGTGATTTTTTTCAGATTTTTCGGAAGAGGTTTAGAGGTCGCTAAAATCGAATTTAACCCAAAAATCGGGTTTTCTCGACTTTTTTTGAATTTTGCGCATTACTCGGCCCATTAGCACGATTTTCTTTGCTACTAAGTCAATTTTTTTAAAGAAAACTGTTCAAACTTTACTTCTCTGTGCAAATATTATAAGTTTCGGTTATTTGTTTGCTAATTTGGGTACCCTTTATGACATTTTTTTGTAAATTTAGCATAAATTTTAAAAATAATGCTTTGTAACTTTTAAAATTTCTATTGAAGTTAAAAAAACTAATGATTCAGTTTAAAATGTGGATAAATTCCGGGTCATTTAAAAAAATAAATATTGAATTTGCTCTTACCGTTCCAAAGTTATGCCCAAAAAATCTAGGCAGCTTAATTCTCATACCCAAAAAAAAAATTAAAAAATTATTTTGTTTATTAGCTTTCAATTACCCTGGTTTACAGCAAAAAAATACCAAGAACGCCACATGCCTAGATAAGTTAATTGGAACCTCCTGAGTACGGAAAACGCAGTTATAATTTTTTTCTAAGTACCGTTTTTTAGATAACGGTACCGTAAGTACCGTTTTTTAGATAACGGTACTTTTGTGTTTTTCGGTGTATGGCTCTACTCAAACTCTTGTGGTGTCCACCGGAAAAGTTTGATCGAGATAAGTGGCATATCGATGAAAAGGTAATTGAATACCTTTTCCGTCGATATGCTGGAAAATTCTATCTGATAAGAAATGGCTGAGATATGGCACCTTAAAGTTCAAAATTTTCCTATTTTTTACGTTTTTTTTTCAAAATTTTTCATTTTCATTTAAATTTTTTCCTACGTTATATTGAAGATTTGGAATGTTCTATTTTTTTTACCAAATAGTTTATTAATTTAAGCGTAATTTCAATAAAATCGGATGAAAAATAAAGTTTTTATTAAGTATTTTGTGGAACGACAATATTTTCATTTTCATTGCTCACACAGTATATTCGGCGTAAATTAAAAAAATTTTAATTAAAATGACGAGCGGCTTGAACTTTTGCATTTTTTTTCGGATGGATCTTCGCGAATGAGGAACAAACAATAGTCCCCCATCATTTGTTTATCCCACCAGCCTTTGTAACGTCTCTCGATTTCTTTTACTTCCCGTTAAAATCTTTCACCTTGTTCATCACTTTCGGAGCCCAAGTTCGCGGGGAAAATTTCCAAATAACTGAATAAGAAGTGCAAGGGGGTAACACGAAGTTTCTATGTTTTTTATCCGATCTTATTCAAAATACTCTTAAAATATTGGTAATTAAATAAACTATTTGGTAAAAAAATAAAACATTCCAAATCTTCAATATAACGTAGGAAAAAATTTAAATGAAAATGAAAAATTTTGAAAAAAACGTATAAAATAGGCAAATTTTGAACTTTGAGGTGCCATATCTCAGCGATTTTTTATCAGATAGAATTTTCCAGCATATCAACAGAGAAGACATTCAATTACCTTTTCATCGATATGCCACTTATCTCGATCAAACTTTTCCGGTGGACACCACAAGAGTTTGAGTGGAGCCATACACCGAAAAACACAAAAGTACCGTTATCTAAAAAACGGTACTTAGAAAAAAATTATAACTGCGTTTTCCGTACTCAGGAGGTCCCAATTAACTTATCTAGGCATGTGGCGTTCTTGGTACTTTTTTGCTGTAAACCAGGGTAATTGAAAGCTAATAAACAAAATAATTTTTTAATTTTTTTTTTTTGGGTATGAGAATTAAGCTGCCTAGATTTTTTGGGCATAACTTTGGAACGGTAAGAGCAAATTCAATATTTATTTTTTTAAATGACCCGGAATTTATCCACATTTTAAACTGAATCATTAGTTTTTTTAACTTCAATAGAAATTTTAAAAGTTACAAAGCATTCTTTTTAAAATTTATGCTAAATTTACAAAAAAATGTCATAAAGGGTACCCAAATTAGCAAAAAAGTAACCGAAACTTATAATATTTGCACAGAGAAGTAAAGTTTGAACAGTTTTCTTTAAAAAAATTGACTTAGTAACAAAGAAAATCGTGCTAATGGGCCAAGTAATGCGCAAAATTCAAAAATAGTCGAGAAAACCCGATTTTTGGGTTAAATTCGATTTTAGCGACCTCTAAACCTCTTCCGAAAAATCTGAAAAAAATCACAAAAATACTTTACCCTATAAGCTTTCAAAAAATGCTGGGGGACCTATAAAAATCGAAAAAAAATTTTTTTTTGGGACACACTAATGTACATATGTAGGTAACTAAAAGTAGAACATAAAAAAAACTTTTTTTTTTTTTTTATTTTTAAAGAAGCATTCCAATCCGTCTAATTTGTAATTTTTGTAAGACTTTAGCCAAATATTAAGAGTTTCAATTTAGCTTGGCAAATTAAATGCAGCATCACTTAAAGTTTGTCCAGCTCTGTGTACATGAATTGCAATACAAGTTGAAATGCTAAAAATAGATTTAAAAATTATGCATTTATAAGAACAAGAATTTAATTTGCATTTTTAGTTGAAAGATTCTGGCACACATCTGTCGAAAGCTCCCAGCACAACGAGTTTTTCTTTTTTTTTAAAGAACAAAACAATGAAAACTAAACAAAAACCGAACAAATGGAAAAAAGAACATTAAATGCACATTTAAGAACACAAACAAAGGTAAGAAAGGTAAGAACGCTTGCTTGAGTTCTTTAGTAGTGATTGTAGCCAGTTTGGTTAAATGCCACCAGTTGATTACAAAAGCTTCACATTTTGCATTTGTTTTATACAAGTAGTTACTCCGCAACAGTTTTGTTAAAGCCAACATACAGTCAGTCAGTCAGCCAGTCAGCCAGCTAAATAGACATAAACTCCTAGTCAGTCAATGTGCCATTCAATTTCTAGTCTGTCATAAACAACAAAACAACATCAACAACAATAAAAATATTAAAAAAAAAGTTTAATAAAAATCAGGACAGAATAAGCATTGAACAGAAGAAACAGCAGCCTTAATAAACTCACCACCGTATCTTTTGTAGATTTCTGCACGCCTGATCAAAATAGATGCAATAGGTAAAAAATTTGTCTATCTGTTGAACGAAATGAATGGCAACCAACCAACATATGATACGACTGGCATATGTAAATGGTAGTGTGTGCGTTGCATGTATATTTGTGTGTGTGTAACAATGTCTATGTGTAACTCTTTGCAAGAGTATAAATATGAGTGCTAATAATTTTTGTTTGTTTTACTACGAGTGAGTTCCCTTGTGGCTTATTTTTCCTGTAACAAAATTTTCAAACGAAATTTGATTGCAATTGTCGTTGTTGTTTATATTTCTGCAATTGCACTCACTTGTAAAACGTGAGTATTAAAAAAACAAAAGCTAGAGAAAAAGAAAAAATAAAAGTAATAAAAAAAAAATTTTTAAATGAAATAGTAAAAACAAAAACCGGTATATGCCGGCCGGCCGGTAATACAAGATTTTCTTTTACTTTTTAAAGTTTCTTTTGAATAATTTTGAATTTTAGAAAAAAAGATTAAAAATAAGATTTGAAAGGCAGTTGTTGTTTTTAGCTTTTATTGCTGTAGCTGTTTTGACTTATTGTTGACAACAACAATGAACGTGTTTATAGAGTGTCACTGAGTTGAATGAACAATAGCAGAAACGGTAAGAGAGAAAGACAGAGGGAAGTGCACAAATCGTAGGGAGTCTTTGAAATTATGGAATTTCATTTGTAATATTAATGCCAAGAGTGAATTATTATTCAAATTAAAAAAATTTTCATGGGGTTTTTTCGGACGAAGTGTCAAAGGTCCCTAAGTCTGTTTAAAATATTTATCAATTGCACCTTTTAAGCGAGTTTGCCAAACCAGAAAAAGGGAAAATTTATAAAACTTTGGTGGAGTTTTCTCGGCTACATTTTTTCTTGTAGAGAAGAAATCGAAATGTACGCTTGAAAGGGTTTTTATTTTTTGTTTTGTTTTTTTAATTTAAATGTAAAAAAAATTGCTAATGTTCTGAAATCCAAAAATATATAACAAATGTCATTTAACAAAATTATTTTAAATGTATAACGTAAAGCTTGACAAATAAAATATGTATAATTTTAAAATTAATTTTAAAATTCGGGCTTTTAAGGCTTAATGCAGTATTTTAATAATTAGTTTCTTGTTCTGTTTATATACAAAATATGTGTATGCATATATAAGTAGTATGTGTACCATACATCCGGAACAACATGAATTGTCATATGAAATTGTAAATACAGGTGAAGAAGCATGGTAAAGGCTTACCATCTCAATTAACTGTAACAACGTAAGGTACGTCGTAAACTTGTGGCATTTATAAGACTGCGAGTTGCCAGACTTTTATTTCCTTTTGCGAATAAACCCTTTGAAATGTAGAACTGGAGCCCTTACAGAGCTACGAACAAGGGATGTGGCACAACTTTTTTTTTATACACAATTTTAAATGTTTTGTTATAAATCACATATTTAGAAATCTACTTTGAAGTTAATCTCTATAAAATAATGGCATAATCGATTACTTACTAATATTTAATACTCGCACTACCTTTTAGATTAAAAATGTTTTATTTTGTTCGCTTTATTTCACTTGACTTCACTTGAGTTCGATTATTAATCTCTACTTAGAAAATCATGTTAAACCAAAGAAGTGAATATTTGAAAGGCTTCTTGTTGCTTTTAGAGCAAAAACTTTCTTCATAGAGTACATAGGTATGTGCGTGAGTGCATTTTCCCAACAATAGAGAATACAGTGGTGCACATTATTGTAGCACACCTGAAATATTTTGCATCATAAGATCAATGTTGATTAATTGTTTAAAGGCTAATTTTTTAAATAAAAATTTGTTTGATTTTTACTAAAATAGAGGATAAATTATTGCAATCGATATCGAACAAATAAATTATAAAATTTGATTTTAAATTGTACGAGAATTTACTCGATATAGAATGCCGTAATTTGAACTCCGATTTGTTGGTGAATTTAGTTGTTTAAATTCACAAAAATTAGAAGAAAAAACAATAATGTAAACTCGTCAAATATGTTTCCCTGAATTTCTTCTCTAAATGTTTTAAAATAGAAATTTCAAAAAAATTTATTTTATTTGTTCGTTGCCTCAGGATAATAATATTATAACTACTTATATACTCTGCATAAATAATTTTTTATACATAGACTTTGAAAAATCAACTAACTTGCATTACACTAAAGTAACTTATGCCACATTGAACATAAATATTTAGTTCAAAAAAGTAATTTTTTTTCTCTTAATATTCACAAAATAACAAAATGTTACGATTTTTTTTAATTGACTTATGTCACTTTCAACACAAGCGGTTCATATTGTATATTTAAAAAACATTTTGATTTAGTAGAGCGATAATAGTCAATGTGCTAATCCAACGTCCACCACTGTAAATTAATATGCAATCATCCCTGCATAGTTTAGAATGCTTTGTGATTCCTAAGAAGATTTGCAAGTACATGCTCGAAGTTTTTTTTTAAGTGTATAAGTTGTTTGATATTCTAACAAATAAACATTGATAAGTTAAAAATATAAAATTAGAACTGAATATGACAGCAAAACTGTGGATGATGCAAAAGTGCAACAAAAAAAATTAAAATAGTTGACAATAATTTTTAAGTTAAATGATGACGCTCTTAAAATAAACTCGCTTTCCTTAATATGTAGCAAAGTAAGGTGTGCGTCACTATAAACTGTAACACATCAAAAGTCAAATAAAAACTGACTGGAGTAAGCTAGAGTTAAAAATAAAACAGTTTTATTTTGCATTTTTATTACAGATTTATATTCTGTATTATTTTATTTAAAAATTAATTTAATTTTATAAAATTTTTTATTTTATTCATTATGCCATCCATAAGCAATGTTATAGTGTTTTCGGTGATTTTTTTGGTACCAGCTGTCCATTTATATCGAAAACTAGTAATGGTTTTGGGAACAGATGTACTCTTCTTTAGTTCTCTTTTGACCAGAGCCCAATATCTTTCAATAGGCCGCAGCTCTGGGCAGTTTGGTGGGTTAGCCTCTTTTGGAACAAAAATAACATTATTTTTATTATACCAGTCTATTGCGCTTTTACTGTAGTGACATGTTGCCAAATATAGCCAGAAGAATGTTGATATGTTGTGGTGTCTTAGAAATGGAAGCAACCTCTTTTGAAGACACTCTTTGATATAAATATC
The DNA here is from genome assembly GCA_963576795.1 of Metopia argyrocephala. Lineage (NCBI taxonomy): Eukaryota > Metazoa > Arthropoda > Insecta > Diptera > Sarcophagidae > Metopia > Metopia argyrocephala. The sequence goes on from OY756211.1 coordinate 82,523,178, forward strand.
TGAGTTTATTGATCCCAATGTAACAAACGATGCACTTCTGTTGCCGCAGCTACAAATAGCCTGCCAAACTAGGAACTTTTTGGGAAATTTTGATAGTTTTTTAGTTCGGAACTCTTCAGAAATATTGCCTCTACTATCCGCTACATAAAACTCTTGGCCAGGAAGCTGCGCAAAGTCTGCAAAAACGTAAGTTTCATCATCCATTACACAACATTCGAACTTTTGAAAAAATTCTTTTTTGAGGAGTTTTGCTCTTTTTTTTGCTTCAATATTCTTCTTAGCATTTCTATCCGGAACTTTTTGGACTTTAAATGTTTCAAGGCCAGCTTTAGCTTTAACTCGGCGCACAAAACTTTCCGAACATTGCACGCGCCGGGCCACTTCGCGACCAGAAATGTTTGGAAGAGCCAGCAAAAGCTTCTCAACCTTTTTGGCTTTCGCGTCGTTCGTTACCAGTTTTGCTTTACCTGTTCCAGGCTTTCTTTCAATTTTTAGATCTTTGTTGAACTTTTTGACCACTCTGGAAACACATTGCCTGGTCACGTGGACTTCCCTAGCAACTTTTGTATAACTCCAATATGGTTTTTTTTAATTATTTGAATAATTTTTGTATACACTTGTCTTTGATTATCCATTATGAACTAACTAACAAGTCAAATTTAACAAACTGATACATTTTAAAATCTGACACATTTTTCAAAGATATTGTGATTAAGAAAAATAATTTTGATTAAAGGTGAAAAAAGTTATTAAGAAAAATGTGTGTTACACTTTATAGTGACGCACACCTTATAGAAAATACTTGAATTATGACAACGTGAATAACATGACAAATTCAGTTCAGTTGAATAAAACAACAATGATACGGTTGGCATGATTTAGGTTTCCTAAAATCAGGTTTTCTATTCTAACCGCCATGTTATGATATTTATTTAATGTTGAATTCTTGTATCGTATTTCAAAAGAGAAACAGTAAAACTATACCTTGCGAACCCCCATTTAGCTTGGCTACCGTCGTCGTATGCCCCAATAAAAATTTGCATGAAAATATAAATTCTTGGTAATGACTGTAAAGAATGAGTAAAACAGAATTGAAAAACCGCATAAACATTTTATACTTCAAAGTTGTCTTTGTGAATTTTATTACTCATGTCATTCGCTAGGAAGTAAACCGTCAGCCAGCTATCAGCCAGTCAGTCATATTGATTCAATTGTACAATTTTCTTCTTCTTCTGAATATCATTTCTTCAATAGGCAGCACAATGAGATACATATGTTGTAAGTCATCTAATAAATTCAATTCCTTGTAAACAACAAACATTTCTGTGTATTATTGTTTTTTCTGTCTTCTAACAATTTTTATTTTATTTCGAAGGTGATCAATTCAGGAGATCAAAGTAATCACCATTAACGTTTCTTCTTCTTGTTGCTGACGACAAGAACAACAATATTTATGACATCCACAGACCACAAGGGTACTACACAAGAAATTCAACGAGTTGGTTAAGATCATTACAATAACAACCAATGAACTAGCCATTGTTTAGGAAGCGAAAGAGATGCAGAGAGAGAGAAAGAGAGAGAGAGAGAGAGAGAGAGATTGTTAAACATTAGAAAACAAACTCGTTAATTAACTCCAGCTTGCATATCCAGATTTAGTAGACTCAGTAATTTGCTGGAAAAAGATTTGGAAATAGACTGATTAATATCATGAGAATTGACATACTTGGCAAAAAAATGTATAACGAGAATTGCTAAGAAGATTATCGCAAATATATGTACATACATAAGTACATATGTATTTCCTTAATGAGACTCCCAGTATAAAACTATTGCTAAAACTTCGCAAAGAATTAAAATCACTTTTATAAATCCAATTGCCAAGCAATTCTACTGATATAAAGTATGTATGTATAGGGTGTTTTTTAAGAGCCTGAGAACTAAAAATGATAATATAAGTCAAATATATTTTTTTGATAAATATTTTTGTTATAATCTTGTAGATAATTCCATGAAATTAACATATGATCATCGCAACGGCTACAAATAACATGATAGGTCCGCAACTTTAGACTCCTTTTTCCAGTATATTTGGCCTTAAGCGTCAATGGTGGCTTGAGTTTTCTTTTTATGTTTCAAACGCTGGTTTATCGACATAAGCTTAAGTCAACATAGCCCCATAAAAAGTTATCCAGAGCCTTTTAATCGCACAAACAAGGGAACTAGTGAAAATTAATATAAAAGAATAGAATCGAATTAAAACAATTTGCAAGTGATTTAATGTTTTTTTTTAGTCTCTTATTACCCTTTCAAATCTTTTTATTGGATTTTAGGTTTAAAAAAAGTTTTAAAAAGTTTATTTTGTTTTTTCCGCAATCATCATATTACAGTTGACCCAATTTATTTTTTATAGCAAACATGTAAAAATTCTTTAGAATATATTTTTATAGCGACTGCAAACGAAGCACACCTCAATTATAGACAATTTTTTGGCAGATACACAAAAAAAAATTATTTGCCAAAGAAATTTCAATTAAAAAGTTAATGGAAATCGTTTAATATTTCCAGTTAATTGTTTAGTTAATAATATACATATATACTACTATGTATATACTTGTATATATACAAATAGAAATATTGTTCTTATTTTCCCTTAAATTTCTTTGATACAAATAAAATTTTAATTGAGTACGATTTTGTAACAAAACAATTAATTGATAGCACAAATTTTAAAATTGAAATCGATTTTCTATTTTTCATACACAGGAAGTTTAGAGAAATTTTCTAAAATAGACATCAGACCGCGAAAATAAATAGGCAACGGATTCTATTTTTTAATTAAAAGTTTTATATTTTTTTCTTTTTACAACTAAAAACCGCAAAAGTATTTATACGACGGATTGGATTGGTATGGTGTATCTGGTTTATTATTCATGTTTTAAAGTCTTGAGTAATTAATACTCATATACTGGTGCTGTTTAATTCAATTTTGTCAACTATAGGCAAGTACATACATACGTACATAATTGGCCATTACAACCCTGTGTCAGTGTTACGGCCTAGCTTCTCGCAGTACTCATGTTGTGTGTGTTAATTTTTATCCATGAGTACCGGGACCTACAGTTTAAAGTCGACTCCGAACGACAGATTTGAGAAGCTTTTTCATGGCAATCAATTACTTCCAGAGCTTTTGCCAGAAGACTGCTGAGAGGTAGTCGCCGAAAGAAATATTTTTTTCATATTTCTTTTTTCAAGATGTGAGAGCTGAGACTTGAACCCGGCGCTATCGTCTTAGTAAGCCAAACACTAACCACTACTAGGCAAGTAAAAACCCAATTTAAATGTAAAGGCATATTTTAGAGTTAAAGCAAGCTAAAGGTGTGTTGAACTTATTTAGCAACAACTTTAATGCGAACAACTGTTTACTCTTTATAATAAAACTATCAAACAATAATTAAATAAGAAAAAAAAATTTTTTTTTTATTGAAAACCACATTGCTCTTGTATTTCTACTCTCTTAGCTTATCCAGTGACATATCGAGATCTTATTCATGTCCTTTGGAATTGCCCGTTGTTATGCAAGGAGAGTTATTACTCTTTAATTCTTTTCTTTTGTGAAATATGAAAAACAAATGCTTTCTCGATGATTTGTTTAAAAAATAATTGTATTTCAATGTTTGGGGAAAAAATATGAATTTTGAAAATTTATTTACTAGTTGCCCTTAAAGATCACTCTGTAAGCGTTTTAAAATAACAGAGCTGTTATAAGTGAACACCAATAGTTACTTAAAATGCATACTAGAGGATTTGATAGGATTTTTTATAATTTATTTGAAAATATAATTACTGTGAATACATAATTGACATCAATATATAATTCAAGAAAAATTTTATATTAAAAAAAACAAGAGTTCCAGACCTACCAAACTATTGATTAAAAACAGCTAAAAATTCTGCAAGTGACAACAATGAAAGCTTAAATTATTTCAACGTTACCAAACCACAATTGTCCTTTCCATTTCCTTCACATACACTTATAAAACTTTTTAAGATGTCAATTAATTTTTATTGTAAAAAAAAATTTTTTTTTGTTAGTTTTATGACGACACAAATTTCGAAACAACTTGTCACACTGATGCCAGCGGAGAAAAAAAAAAGAAAATGTACCCACGATTTTGCGATGACCCGTTTAGAAAAATCAAAAATAGAATGACACTGAAAATAGAAAGCAACAACAAACGTTTTTCCATGTCTCCATCTGTTCATTTTGCCTCATTTGAAAGGCCTAATTGTTAAAATGTATTCCCAGATGGGTGGAGAGGATACCCATAGCACTTACTAATATCGTTTACTATACATATAACATAATACATACATATGTATGTCTGTATGAATATACATATGTTGTTCACTTGAAGAGTAACAGTAACTAAAACAGCAATAGCAATATGTTATACCATGTTAAACAATATCAAGCAATAACAACAAAAACATTATATTGCTGGGAAAACATTGCAACAATTTATAAACGAATAGAGGGTCAATATTAGATTATCTTTAGCAAAACAAATCAATAGCCCGAAGGGGAGAATATTGCTTCAGAAAGGCTGCTTATATGTACTAAAAGAAAAACTAAATTGAATAAAAACTTTTATTGAAAACTTACACTGGGAACAAATAGTGAATGGATATTTTTTTAAACATTATAGATTAGTAAAACTAAAACACCTCTAAAGCGATAACAATCACCGCCATCTTCTTTGATTACCAAACTTCCTTTGTTAGTCTTCTTAATTAAAGCACTTTTAGGTCCGTTCAACTCGACTTGCAACCAAAATATACATTTGGCAATAATAGAAATAATACATACATATGTATATAAATATAATAATAAATATAATAGAAAAATAAATAGAAAGTATTCTTACTGCCGAAAATTGGGTAAAATATGCAGTAGCAATTCCAACAATCGATATCATTCTAAATAAATTTAGACACTGTTCAGTATACTCGTACTGTACCCAGTTTTAACTCTTATTCACAAATAGAAATTAGTTCCAATTAATTAATTATCCGCCTATTCATATTTTTTATATTTTATATATTTTCATTACACTTTAGGTTTTCGACAAAAAATTTTTCAAGCCAACAATCCGTTTTCGGATATCTCATCCAGTTTCGGTGATAAATAGCCGAAAACGAATTGCAGATTTTAAATATTTTGGTGCCAAAAATTGGCATTATTAACTCGAGATATATAAAATGGCGGATAGGGCACATAACCTCCCGCACGACGATATGGCGCCTTTCAGTTTTTATTTTTTAAATTGCTGACAACCATTATTCTGCAGGATAATGTGATTTTATCAATGTCTCTCACAAAATATAACTTAGAACGTGACCTCTCAAACAAGCTTTAGTGTTGCTCAATGAAATTAGTATTACTAGAGATATTATAATGTATACCCATCTACCAACAATTTGTAAATTAAGTTTTTCGAACACCCAATATTTAATAAAAAATGTTAATTGTTAATGGATATGTATTGTTAACCCTAGAATACTAACCTACGTAAATTTTACGTGCACTTTTTTTTTTAATTTGTCAAAATTGTATGGAAAACGATAACTGAATAATGTAAATATAGTAAAAATTGTTTTATTATTAAATTTATTTTATAAAAATAAATAAATTAATTTAATTAAAGTAAATAAATTGAAAATTTTCTAACTTGAAAAATTGCGTAAAAATTAGCGTTAGTATTCTAGGGTTAATAAAGCCTGTAAGACTATACAAACACACATAACTGGCAATTATAGCCGTTTTTTAGAGTTACGACCTAGCTTCTCACAGCACCCATATTGTGTGCTTCATTGGGTATCGAGTCCCACCGTTTAGCATCGAATTAACACGAAAAGGTTGAGAAGCTTGTTAATGACAATCAGTTATTCTTAGAGCTTTTACTAGAAGACTGCAGAGAGGTGGTCGCCGAAGGAAATATTTGTTTTCATATTTCTGTCTTTGAACTCGGAGCTCTCATTAAGTAAACCAACACACTACATACTAGACTACGGCGACCATCTGTAAGAGTATAATTAAAAGCAAATTTTGGACTTGTCACATTCACAGTATGTATGTGCAATTAGTTTACAGAACTAAGATTTCGTTCTCATTAATTTTGGCCCGCTGATGAAAGTCCGAAAGGATCTGGATCCCAGATTTAATTACAAGCAACAAAATATGTTCCAGCAACTTTTTCTAGGAAAAATTATAAATAAATTTATCTAAATGGGTTTTAAAACATTTACTCGTAGTAGCTCTCTTGTCGTTGTTGTCTGTTGTGGTCCAACATTTATTGTTTCTCCAGCACTTGTTGAATGCTTTGTTTCCCACATAAAAAAGCACGGCGACAAAGAGCAAAAATAAAAAAAAATAAAAACATGGTTAAACTATTACCAAAGGGAGGTTTGGCTAGCAATATAAAAATAAAACAACATTATTTCACATGAAATAATAAAAACAGGGAGTAACAACAACAATTTGATTATCGACATAAAAACCAACCAAAGAGAAAAGGATAGAACAGCATTGAATGTAATAAAAACCAAAACTAATGGGAAAACTTTAAAGCCTGTTTAAGTTAATGCACAATATGTCAAACCAGATGTGGGTTGAATAAATGGATGCACGGTTGTTTACTAAATATGGTGGTCTGTGTGGGGGTTTTTGCACTCTCTGCATGTGTATTTTCTTCTCTAAAGGTGCGCTTTTCTCGTTAACTAAACTATGAGAAAAACAGTGCAACGGAAATAAGTATCTGGAATACTCATCATCACATAAATTGTTTGGTTTATGCAGAGTTTTATGGTTTTGAATTCTACGGATTAAATAAAAAATTTATTAATCTCTGTGGCTTTGAAAAGTTTAATTATTTACCGACTGGGTAAATAAGAGAAACAACAGGTTGCTTTGAAACGTTTTTCTTTTCCAAATACAATTAAAATTTTGCGATTTGAATAGTTGGTAGTTGTTATTGAATTATAATTAAAATAACGTGGGAATTGTTTAAGGCTTTTGTTAATGACAGTACTGCTAAGAAACAATGACATGGGATTTTAAATTAAATGTACGAGTATTCTCAAATAAGATGAACAAGAAATAATATTTAATTTTTTTTTCTTATTTGATTTTATTTTCCGATTTTAGTATAACGTTAAATTATATTTTAATGACGAACGGAGTGACAAAAAGTGTAACGTAACTGACTAGAGTCTCTGGAATGAAACCGCCACACTACAGATTAGAACATTAAAAATTTATATGCTGGGATAGTTAAATACTCGTAAGAAATTTTTGTTTTAGACAAATGAAACCAACCGCAACCGACTGTTTACTTGTTTTAGTTTTCAATGCTTTAGTTTTGGTACGCATTGAAAAGTATAAGAAAAGTTTATATCTTAAGGTTTTTCGGTCTCAAAGATGTATATGTATGTTAGTCTGTATATAGTCGTACAAAAGTTTATTCAGACTAAATATAGGGGTAAACTATTTAAGAAGTTCGATTTATTTTTCTGATTTTTTTTAACGATTTTTGAGCGCATAAAATTCCGAAACCGCTGTCCTTTATTGAATATTATATAATAATTTAAATTTATAATATAAAATCAAATTATAGCAAGACGATCAAAGTGTCAGAAATAAAAATGGAATATTTGGTTCAGTGCACATCAGGGGGTAAATTACGGCATTCGATATCGATCGAATATCAATTTAAAAACAGTTTTCATATAAATTTCGTTCGATATCGACTGCCGTAATATGGCCCCAGTCGAGCACTATACCACTGTTATTTATTTTCGAATCGACAAAAAGTAGAAATAATAATCAAAACCAAAAACATAAACAAACAACTTGTTGATCACACGTCATTGATACGAACTAAATTCTAAGTAGGGGTATGATGTGTTTTCTTGTTGTCGTTGTTGCCATTTTTTATTTTTTTTTACTTCTAGCACCTAAAACTTGTTTAGAATAGAACAACAAAACTAAGAATATAAGAGTAAGGGGGAGGAAAAAAATTTATAATTTTTGTGTGACATATTTTTCTATTGTATTTTTCTCTTACACTTAAATATTAGGTTTGTTCATTAACTTTAAGAGCATAAATCATCTCCTTGCTTGTAAAAACGAAATTATTTTCTATAATTGGGAGAATTGTGTACGTTATTAGAAAAAAATTCTATTTTAGGCATTTATTCCAATAAAAAAATTAAGAATTGTTATTTGAATGCTTCATTATATAATACATTACTGTGGAGGAGTCGTTTAAAAAATAAAATGATAGTCTCTGCTGAGTCATCTCTACAATGAAATGAATTGGTTCCGAGAGTTCAGAGAAGGTACCATCCTGCTTCTGTGACGGTATGATGGGGAGTCGCCTATGATGGCGTCATCAAGGTCCAGAATAGGCTCAGTTAAGTTTTGAAAGCCTTTGCAAAAAATTGAATTCAATTTCATACGGTTTCGGTTTATTTTGTTTCCCAATAATATTGTTTTAAACATATATTTTTATATACACATCCCAGTTAAACATTCTTACAAATTTGTAACAATTTTTAGTTATAGAACAAACCTATTGTATTAAATGTCAGAGTATTAGTGTAAATTCCATGGCCGTCGTAATTTCATTACATACTTTTGTTTTTATGTTTGTATTATAAAAATAAAATGTTGTTGATAAATTTTCATAAAATTTATAAATATTGTTTTCGTCATACAACATGCATTATAAGAGGTAACACTAAATTGCACATGCATGTTGTTGTTGTTATATGAGAAAATTCAAAAAAATTATATTCAACAATCAGTGCTGCCAGAAACTCGTCACGAAATACAAGCAACTACCATATCGAAAATCGCTAAAAAAACAGAGAATTTTTATGCAATAAGGAAGTAATTGTAAGAATGATTTATAAAATGTAAGCAGAAACGAAAAAATAAACAAGATACTCGTATTAAATAAAATAAATTATAAGTATCAAATCAATCCTTTCAATATATGTTTCAATTATGTAGGTATGTATGTATGTATGTATGTACTCGACTATTCAAAGACTTTTTCAGACCTTAGTAGTCGAAACAAATATTAACATTATGACTATGTCCATATCTAAAGTAATAAATTGATAAAACTTCTTTTTTTTATTATTAGGTGAAAAAGTTGCACCTAAGATTAACTGTGACATAATATTAATAATAAAAGTACAAGCGGAATAATGGAACTTTTTTGTTAACAATAATGTTAAGGAAGCGGAAAACGTATATCCTTTTTTATTAAGACCAGTACTCAGGAGATGACCCATATTAATGCAGTACTGATCTAGAAAAATATGAGGGGAAGGGGGAAAGAGGGCTGAAACCTTTGTTTAAGCTTATAATATTTAGAAATTCCTGACTTTTATACATTAAATTTAGATTTTTAATTTGTAAAAACTAATTATTTGTTATATATAAAAAATAAAAGCGGTTATTGGCCTGAGTGTGACACTGCAATACGCTTAAAAAGGTGGATGGACCGATATCAACTAAACATTTGAAAAGGGTAGGTATTGGGTTGGGGACGACAGGGTTGTATTACAGTGGCAACCCTACATCTAAATGTACATATGTATGTACTCGTATATACCATATATACATATGTGTATACATACAAATCTAACGCAGTTTTTGTTTTTTATTGTAGATTTCCTGGAAAGTTTTGGGTATGATAATTTCGACGTCGGGGTTACAAATTCAAAACAGTCTGATGTGTGTGAAGATAAATTCGAATTTGAAAAGCAAAGACATAAACCATCTTTCTTTAGCTAACACATTTTTTGCGTTAACAGAGCTCTGTTAATAGTTTAACAGCGATTATGTACGGGTATTTCAGGACTTATTAGGCATTTAATGGACACACATTCCAATTTTAGGAAGAAAAGGTACTCCCATATGGAAGCTATATTGTTCACTTTGTATCTCATAAAAAAAAAATTCATATTTATTAAGTTTTAGGTTAAAAAAAAGCCGAAACAAATTCTTTAAAAAAAAACCAAATAAGTGGAGAAGATCAGTGGCCATTATGGAAAAATACGAAAATGCAGGTATATCACACTATATGGGGATGACAGTCCAAGGGGTCCCTAATGGAGCAGTATTAGTGGTATTCCTGAAATAATTTTGGGATTTGAGAAAATTTAATTTGAAAAATTCAATTTTTTTGCAAAATGACTGGAGAAGAACACTGGCCATTCTGGAAAAATACGAAAATGCAGGTATATCACACTATATGGGGATGACAGTCCAAGGGGTCCCTAATGGAGCAGTATTAGTGGTATTCCTGAAATAATTTTGGGATTTGAGAAAATTTAATTTGAAAAATTCAATTTTTTTGCAAAATGACTGGAGAAGATCAGTGGCCATTCTGGAAAAATACGAAAATGCAGGTATATCACTCTATATGGGGATGACAGTCCAAGGGGTCCCTAATGGAGCAGTATTAATGGTATTCCTGAAATAATTTTGGGATTTGAGAAAATTTAATTTGAAAAATTCAATTTTTTTGCAAAATGACTGGAGAAGATCAGTGGCCATTATGGAAAAATACGAAAATGCAGGTATATCACACTATATGGGGATGATAGTCCAAGGAGTTCCTAATGGCGCAGTATTAGTGGTATTCCTGAAATAATTTTGGGATTTGAGAAAATTTAATTTGAAAAATTCAATTTTTTTGCAAAATGACTGGAGAAGATCAGTGGCCATTATGGAAAAATAAGAAAATGCAGGTATATCACACTATATGGGGATGATAGTCCAAGGAGTTCCTAATGGTGCAGTATTAGTGGTATTCCTGAAATAATTTTGGGATTTGAGAAAATTTAATTTGAAAAATTCAATTTTTTTGCAAAATGACTGGAGAAGATCAGTGGCCATTATGGAAAAATAAGAAAATGCAGGTATATCACACTATATGGGGATGATAGTCCAAGGAGTTCCTAATGGAGCAGTATTAGTGGTATTCCTGAAATAATTTTGGGATTTGAGAAAATTTAATTTGAAAAATTCAATTTTTTTGCAAAATGACTGGAGAAGATCAGTGGCCATTCTGGAAAAATACGAAAATGCAGGTATATCACACTATATGGGTATGACAGTCCAAGGGGTCCCTAATGGAGCAGTATTAGTGGTATTCCTGAAATAATTTTGGGATTTGAGAAAATTTAATTTGAAAAATTCAATTTTTTTGCAAAATGACTGGAGAAGATCAGTGGCCATTATGGAAAAATACGAAAATGCAGGTATATCACACTATATGGGGATGATAGTCCAAGGAGTTCCTAATGGCGCAGTATTAGTGGTATTCCTGAAATAATTTTGGGATTTGAGAAAATTTAATTTAAAAAATTCAATTTTTTCAATTTTTGTAAAATGACTGGAGAAGATCAATGGTCATTTTGGAAAAATACGAAAATGCAGGTATATCACACTATATGGGGAAGACAGTCCAAGGGGTCCCTAATGGAGCAGTATTAGTGGTATTCCTGAAATAATTTTGGGATTTGAGAAAATTTAATTTGAAAAATTCAATTTTTTTGCAAAATGACTGGAGAAGATCAGTGGCCATTATGGAAAAATAAGAAAATGCAGGTATATCACACTATATGGGGATGATAGTCCAAGGAGTTCCTAATGGCGCAGTATTAGTGGTATTCCTGAAATAATTTTGGGATTTGAGAAAATTTAATTTAAAAAATTCAATTTTTTCAATTTTTGTAAAATGACTGGAGAAGATCAGTGGCCATTATGGAAAAATAAGAAAATGCAGGTATATCACACTATATGGGGATGATAGTCCAAGGAGTTCCTAATGGAGCAGTATTAGTGGTATTCCTGAAATAATTTTGGGATTTGAGAAAATTTAATTTGAAAAATTCAATTTTTTTGCAAAATGACTGGAGAAGATCAGTGGCCATTATGGAAAAATACGAAAATGCAGGTATATCACACTATATGGGGATGATAATCCAAGGAGTTCCTAATGGCGCAGTATTAGTGGTATTCCTGAAATAATTTTGGGATTTAAGAAAATTTAATTTGAAAAATTCAATTTTTTTGCAAAATGACTAGAGAAGAAGTGTGTGAAGTTAGATACGAAAGTTTCTTTTAACAACAGAATTAGTTAACAGAGTAATGTCAACATTACCTGCTAATGCAACATATAGTGAATCAAAACTAAAATAAATAACTAAGATATAGTATAAAAAAAGCTAAATTAAAAAATTATTAATACAGGTGCGATATACCTGCAATTTCTTACTTTTCCATAATGGCCACTGATCTTCTCCAGTCATTTTACAAAAATTGTAAAATTGAATTTTTCAAATTAAATTTTCTCAAATCCCAAAATTATTTCAGGAATACCACTAATACTGCTCCATTAGGGACCCCTTGGACTGTCATCCCGATATAGTGTGATATACCTGCATTTTCGTATTTTTCCATAATGGCCACTGATCTCCAGTCATTTTGCAAAAAAATTGAATTTTTCAAATTAAATTTTCTCAAATCCCAAAATTATTTCAGGAATACCACTAATACTGCTCCATTAGGGACCCCTTGGACTGTCTTCCCCATATAGTGTGATATACCTGCATTTTCGTATTTTTCCATAATGGCCACTGATCTTCTCCAGTCATCTTACAAAAATTGAAAAAATTGAATTTTTTAAATTAAATTTTCTCAAATCCCAAAATTATTTCAGGAATACCACTAATACTGCTCCATTAGGGACCCCTTGGACCGTCATCCCCATATAGTGTGATATACCTGCATTTTCGTATTTTTCCAGAATGGCCACTGATCTTCTCCAGTCATTTTGCAAAAAAATTGAATTTTTCAAATTAAATTTTCTCAAATCCCAAAATTATTTCAGGAATACCACTAATACTGCTCCATTAGGGACCCCTTGGACTGTCTTCCCCATATAGTGTGATATACCTGCATTTTCGTATTTTTCCATAATGGCCACTGATCTTCTCCAGTCATCTTACAAAAATTGAAAAAATTGAATTTTTTAAATTAAATTTTCTCAAATCCCAAAATTATTTCAGGAATACCACTAATACTGCTCCATTAGGAACCCTTGGACTATCATCCCCATATAGTGTGATATACCTGCATTTTCGTATTTTTCCATAATGGCCACTGATCTTCTCCAGTCATTTTGCAAAAAAATTGAATTTTTCAAATTAAATTTTCTCAAATCCCAAAATTATTTCAGGAATACCACTAATACTGCTCCATTAGGGACCCCTTGGACTGTCATCCCCATATAGTGTGATATACCTGCATTTTCGTATTTTTCCAGAATGGCCACTGATCTTCTCCAGTCATTTTGCAAAAAAATTGAATTTTTCAAATTAAATTTTCTCAAATCCCAAAATTATTTCAGGAATACCACTAATACTGCTCCATTAGGGACCCCTTGGACTGTCATCCCCATATAGTGTGATATACCTGCATTTTCGTATTTTTCCATAATGGCCACTGATCTTCTCCAGTCATTTTGCAAAAAAATTGAATTTTTCAAATTAAATTTTCTCAAATCCCAAAATTATTTCAGGAATACCACTAATACTGCTCCATTAGGGACCCCTTGGACTGTCATCCCCATATAGTGTGATATACCTGCATTTTCGTATATTTCCAGAATGGCCACTGATCTTCTCCAGTCATTTTGCAAAAAAATTGAATTTTTCAAATTAAATTTTCTCAAATCCCAAAATTATTTCAGGAATACCACTAATACTGCTCCATTAGGGACCTCTTGGACTGTCTTCCCCATATAGTGTGATATACCTGCATTTTCGTATTTTTCCAAAATGACCATTGATCTTCTCCAGTCATTTTACAAAAATTGAAAAAATTGAATTTTTTAAATTAAATTTTCTCAAATCCCAAAATTATTTCAGGAATACCACTAATACTGCTCCATTAGGGACCCCTTGGACTGTCATCCCCATATAGTGTGATATACCTGCATTTTCGTATTTTTCCAGAATGGCCACTGATCTTCTCCAGTCATTTTGCAAAAAAATTGAATTTTTCAAATTAAATTTTCTCAAATCCCAAAATTATTTCAGGAATACCACTAATACTGCTCCATTAGGGACCTCTTGGACTGTCTTCCCCATATAGTGTGATATACCTGCATTTTCGTATTTTTCCAAAATGACCATTGATCTTCTCCAGTCATTTTACAAAAATTTAAAAAATTGAATTTTTTAAATTAAATTTTCTCAAATCCCAAAATTATTTCAGGAATACCACTAATACTGCTCCATTAGGGACCCCTTGGACTGTCATCCCCATATAGTGTGATATACCTGCATTTTCGTATTTTTCCAGAATGGCCACTGATCTTCTCCAGTCATTTTGCAAAAAACTTGAATTTTTCAAATTAAATTTTCTCAAATCCCAAAATTATTTCAGGAATACCACTAATACTGCGCCATTAGGAACTCCTTGGACTATCATCCCCATATAGTGTGATATACCTGCATTTTCGTATTTTTCCATAATGGCCACTGATCTTCTCCAGTCATTTTGCAAAAAAAATTGAATTTTTCAAATTAAATTTTCTCAAATCCCAAAATTATTTCAGGAATACCACTAATACTGCTCCATTAGGGACCCCTTGGACTGTCATCCCCATATAGTGTGATATACCTGCATTTTCGTATTTTTCCAAAATGACCATTGATCTTCTCCAGTCATTTTACAAAAATTTAAAAAATTGAATTTTTTAAATTAAATTTTCTCAAATCCCAAAATTATTTCAGGAATACCACTAATACTGCTCCATTAGGGACCTCTTGGACTGTCTTCCCCATATAGTGTGATATACCTGCATTTTCGTAGTTTTCCAAAATGACCATTGATCTTCTCCAGTCATTTTACAAAAATTTAAAAAATTGAATTTTTTAAATTAAATTTTCTCAAATCCCAAAATTATTTCAGGAATACCACTAATACTGCTCCATTAGGGACCCCTTGGACTGTCATCCTGATATAGTGTGATATACCTGCATTTTCGTATTTTTCCAGAATGGCCACTGATCTTCTCCAGTCATTTTGCAAAAAAATTGAATTTTTCAAATTAAATTTTCTCAAATCCCAAAATTATTTCAGGAATACCACTAATACTGCTCCATTAGGGACCCCTTGGACTGTCTTCCCCATATAGTGTGATATACCTGCATTTTCGTATTTTTCCAAAATGGCCACTGATCTTCTCCAGTCATTTTGCAAAAAAATTGAATTTTTCAAATTAAATTTTCTCAAATCCCAAAATTATTTCAGGAATACCACTAATACTGCGCCATTAGGAACTCCTTGGACTATCATCCCCATATAGTGTGATATACCTGCATTTTCGTATTTTTCCATAATGGCCACTGATCTTCTCCAGTCATTTTGCAAAAAAATTGAATTTTTCAAATTAAATTTTCTCAAATCCCAAAATAATTTCAGGAATACCACTAATACTGCTCCATTAGGGACCCCTTGGACTGTCATCCCCATATAGTGTGATATACCTGCATTTTCGTATTTTTCCAAAATGGCCACTGATCTTCTCCAGTCATTTTGCAAAAAAATTGAATTTTTCAAATTAAATTTTCTCAAATCCCAAAATTATTTCAGGAATACCACTAATACTGCTCCATTAGGGACCCCTTGGACTGTCATCCCCATATAGTGTGATATACCTGCATTTTCGTATTTTTCCATAATGGCCACTGATCTTCTCCACTTATTTGGTTTTTTTTTAAAGAATTTGTTTCGGCTTTTTTTTAACCTAAAACTTAATAAATATGAATTTTTTTTTTATGAGATACAAAGTGAACAATATAGCTTCCATATGGGAGTACCTTTTCTTCCTAAAATTGGAATGTGTGTCCATTAAATGCCTAATAAGTCCTGAAATACCCGTACATAATCGCTGTTAAACTATTAACAGAGCTCTGTTAACGCAAAAAATGTGTTAGCTAAAGAAAGATGGTTTATGTCTTTGCTTTTCAAATTCGAATTTATCTTCACACACATAACAGTCTGATAGCTCTGAAGAAAAAACGGCTTGAAAAACACTTCAAATATTTTTCGTATAAAAAAACAATAATTGCAGTAACCAACAATATCAAGTAGGTGAAGTTCAACAAAATTATTAAGTCTGTGAAAAATAAGATAATTAAAAACAACAAAAAAAAACAAAAAAACAAATTACGCTACTAATTTAAAGTATTAGAAGAAAAAATACAAAAACAAAACGTGAATTTTAAATAAAGAAATGAGTTGACTGACTATTTTTTCTATGATTTTTTAAAATAAGAGAATGAACAGAGAATCAAGTCTATAAATAATTGCCTCAAAAAGCTATTAATATACATGTATGTACATATGTACATACATACATGCATATGTATATTTGTATGTATGTGTGCTACGAGATGAGTTTCATTAGAATGCTTGTTTAATTATTTAAGTCATAAAAGCCACACCTTAAATTTAAGATTTAAACAAGTGTTCTATGTACGCACGTATACATATACATATGTAGATACGTGAATATGTATGAATGTGTGTACATATTATTAATTGAAAACGAGGCTCAATTGATAAGTAAGATTAACGGTTTCAAATAGATCAATTGCTAAATATGGTAAAAAATATATTGCTAAATATTGTCAAAACAGACTTGAAAAACGATGTTTGTACCGAGAACCATTCGTAAAGTATTACATACATACATACATAACTGGCCTTTACAACCCTGTGTCAGGATTACGGCCTAGCTTCTCGCAGTACTCATGTTGTGTGTGTTAATTTTTATCCATGAGTACCGGGACCTACAGTTTAAAGTCGACTCCGAACGACAGATTTGAGAAGCTTTTTCATGGCAATCAATTACTTCCAGAGCTTTTGCCAGAAGACTGCTGAGAGGTAGTCGCCGAAAGAAATATTTTTTTCATATTTCTTTTTTTTTGAAGATGTCAGAGCCTGGAGTCGAACCCAGGGCCCATGTCTTAATAAGCCAACACACTAACCTCTAGACCACGGCGACTACAACATTTCACTTAGAACTAGACAAAAGCAGTATGTTTGGCGTAAGCCAAATACTGAATTTCTGCCTAACACTAAGACTATGGTCAAGCATGAGAGAGAGTCGATGATGGTGTAGGTATGTGTTTCTAGGGGACAAATGGGAAACATTTATATTGTAGAGGATAAAATGAAACGATTCCAATATGTGAATATTAATAAGCTAAACATATGGGATACTTCTGCTTTCTCTCAGGACAATGACCCGAAGAACACTTCAGACAAGAATGTCGTTTTTTAATAATTGTCTATAAATTACTAAAAAATAGAAACAACCAACGCCCCAGTATCCAAATCTCAATATTATTGATCAGGTTTGAGAAGCATTTACCCAATTTTACATGTTCTTTTACCATTTGAGAGTTTACCTTTCGATGTTAAAAATAGATTTTAAATTAAAAAGTATTTGAATAGACAAAACTAATCATAAGATGTACATGCATATGTAGGTGGATACATTTTATTATTTAAATAATTTTTAACCCAACTTCTTGCATGTGCAAAACGGTAGGATCCCTAAATGTAATACTGATGACACCTTAATTTTATTTTTTATTTCAATTACAGATTACATGATTTTTATGCACATCCTTAACATGAAAATAATTGCTATTTTGATTATGAGATTATGATCTCAATATGTTTCTGGCTTATTGTTATAAAACAACTACAAATCTTATATAAAAAACTAAATAAATCACATTTAGTACTATTACAAGCCTAAAACAGCACTGTATGGTGATGTTGCACACAATGGACTATAAAATACTAAAAAAAAACATTTTTCATTTTATAAAAGGTGTGTCGCTCAAATTCAACTCCACAGAACAAAAAACTAGGAACACAATAAAGTTTTTTAATTTTCATATCTATTAAATTGCATCTAAAAAAGTTCAGCGACCAAAAAACATAAAAAAAATCATGACTGAGCAAGAAAAAGAGTAACGATAACAAAATGTAGTGAAAACAAAACAACTGTATGAATGAATTACTCTATTCGTATTAAAAAATCTGACAGAGGGAAAAAATAGAAACGTACATACATATGACTGGTTTGGTATGGAAGAGGAAATTACATGATCAGTCAGTTTTATTACATTTTTATATTAAATCAACATAACATTTCCTATCTGGAAATAAAAACAAAAATATAAAAGAATTAAACATAATTATTAACCAATAATGGAATAGAGTAAAAAATGTGATTTAAATAAAAAGAAGTAAAACCGGTAGGTAGTGTTTAGAAGAGACTGATAAAATATTATTAAAACTTCTTTAAAATGATCCAATGAAAAGCTGGTATGCAGATTACTGTTAGGGCGTGGGGGGCTATAAAATTAAAAACAAACTTTTGTTTAAGTCCATTATTATTTATGTATATTGGTATCACAGGATATGTTTTTTACAGACATATGTATGCGACAAAAGAAATGAAAATTTTGGATAATATTTTTACATGGATGTATATATGTAACTACATATTTGGAATACTTAGCTATTCATCCTCCCAAAACAGTCTAAAAATTCGAAATCTGTTTAGATCAAAGATGCCCAGTAGTGGCTGATATCAGCAAATTAAACTCACACGTATACTTACGCTCTTCTGTTTGATCGCCAATCAACCAATAGGAAATCAGCATGTTGAGTGGGAGAGACAAACTACACTTGCAGAACTTCTGTGTCTTATTTTTTTTATCTCATCAATACTACTATTTTGGGCATTAATGGTTTAGATAGTCTTGAAGAAAAATTTTTTGGCGATACTTTTATTCGAAATTCTAGAAATTAAAAGATATTCACCCTGACAAGGGAATTAAGAGCAACAGAAATGCTTATATTAGGACATAAGAGAAGGAAGAACAATACCAGGAAATATCAATAAAAGCGTAACGACTCTTGTTTACTTTTTCAATTATCCGGACATCTTTAGATGTCGTCGAGAGTCTCCTCGATTAGTATATCGGGAAGGTATCTGGTGTTGATCCAGGAGAGATCCTCAAATATCTAAATATATGGTCATCGCATCAGTTGAGAACGGCTGCACCGATTTTGAAGATTTTTTCTCTCTAATGATAGTCGTGATCCAACTTAGGTTTTTACGGACAGAAAATTTAGCCCCCCCCTCTTTTACGCCTACTTTTTTTGATTTACCTAAAATCAGAAAACGGTTTCATCGATTTGACTAATTTTTCTTTTAAATGTTTGTATTAATCCATTTTAAGTTTTCATCGAGAGAAAAATTTGCCATGCTTACTTTTACGCCCCCTTTTTGCTATTTATCTC
Organism: Metopia argyrocephala; assembly: GCA_963576795.1. NCBI lineage: Eukaryota > Metazoa > Arthropoda > Insecta > Diptera > Sarcophagidae > Metopia > Metopia argyrocephala. The sequence continues at coordinate 82,542,661 of OY756211.1, forward strand.
TAAATACTGATTTTTGTATATCTTCAGAACGGTTAAGCTAAAGTTTCGGAATTGGGTCTGAATTAATGGACAAAGCAAATCATCGGTCAGAAAGTGGGCGAAATTCGACAAGTGGGCGTGACACCTCCCGTACAAGTTTAAAAATTTATTTCTTTATACCTTAAGAAGTGATGAATCTAAAATTTCTTTACATCCTAAGAAGTGATAAAACTAAAGGTTCTGAATTTGGTGTGATTGATTTCGTAGTCAAGAAAAATTATCAGTAGGGAAAAGGGTGGACAAGTAACCAAACAAAGTATTGAATTACTTCGTAGTCACTAAAAATCTTCAGTCGAGAAATGTAGACAAATGATAGTGTAAGGTGTCGCTAAGCACGCCGGGTATAGGCTAGTAGTGAAGTATATGATAGACGTCATATAATCTTATGTACATAGTGAGAAAATTGTCATATAAGATTTAGCATCCAAAAATATATTAAATTAAAAATCAAAAATTTGTTTTCGCCGACGTGTGTAACTTAAATCTATGATTTTCTTATACAGAATGCACAGCATGAAAATTTATTTTGAATTTGTATTATGTTTTACTCTTAAAGACAGTATTTTCAGTTCATTTATACATTTAATGGCAGTCAAGAACAAATTACTGCTTTTTTACTTGTTGCTGTAGTTTAAAAAAGTCAGTCGGCTTTTGTAAAAAAAAAAGTAAAAATGAAAAACAAATTAATTACAAAATTTTCATTTAAAAGTGCCGCATGTTGGGGGGCATGCATCCAACAATCAATGTTACACACTATTATTGCAAATTGTTGGTTTTTCTTACTATTTTAAATGTATTTTGTTCAGTAACAGAGGCAATAGAAGAAAAGAAAAAATATTCTTTAGAAGACATACAATATGTGAATGAATTTCTTTAGTACAGATGTTCTACGAGTATGTTATGGCTTTTAGGATGCTTTGACTTTTAAACACACTGATTGCATTCCTCTCTGTTATTGCCAGCGGCTTCAATAAGATGTTTTAATTGAGTACTTCCGTTTTGCATTTTTTCTACGTTTAATCTTTCACATCGCTAAAGAAAAGATATTTTTCTAATTTCTTTGTTTGGTTTTTAATTGATAAAGAATTTAAGTTACAAAAGAATAAAAAACAAAACAAAAGTTAAAACTATTCTATGTATGTACAAATTAAAAAAAAAACTGTTTTCCCTTTTAGTATAGACAGCATTTGCAACCCAATTGTATGCAATAAAAAATGTTGCACAACTTGCACGAAACATGTTTTTTTAATGTGTGTGAGGATAAATATGCCAATTTAAATATGTTTTTTTTAAATCGTTACTTAAAACATATTAACTCAAAATTAAATATGTTTTAAAGCAACGAGTATTTTGAAACATGTTCAAGTGGAAAATAAATATGTATGTTTTTGAAGTAGCGAGTTAATAAAACACGTTTAATTGTAAAAAAAATATTAAAATTAATATTTTTGTTGATATTAAATAAAAATATTGAAAAAACGGATAAATAATAATGGTCATCTAAAGGATTTTAGACATATTTGGCCAAATGAAGCCATCGCTAGGAATAACACTAGGTATATGGAATACACAGCCTAAGACCTCTAGTATGTCGTGGTAAAGGTAGTATTACCGAATTAAGTTTGTGAATTATTTTATGAATTTTCAAGAATTAGTTTTATTGCTCACAAATTGCGAAAAATGCCAATCGTTGTATCATTGTATTGTTGTATTGTCGTATTGTTGTATCGTCGTATCATTGTGTTGTTGTATAGTCATATCTTTGTATCTTCGTATTGTCGTAACATATCGATACCGCCTTTACCATCTTAGAGGCCGTAAGGTGGAAGTAAATAATATGCGTTGTGGCAGTTGTGTGTTCTACACGTCTGTTAAAAAAATATTAAAATAGTGAAGTTTCATAAAACAGGATACTGGCAACATTGGAGGAGCATCGAACGTATAGAAGTTAAATAATTTTTAACGTTTAGATGCGTTGATAGTTTAATAATTGACTTACATTGTACATTGTAACCGCTATTAACGCCGTAACGCATGCTGTGACTTCTACCTTTATGCTTTAAAGTCTATATGTATATTGCTATGGTGTTTTCTAATAATACCACTTAGCGATGGCTTCTAAATCCCTTAGAGGAACATTATAAGTTATCCGTTTTTTTAAATATTGTGCTTTAATATCTACGAAAATATTCATTTTCCATTTTAACATTTATTTTCCAATTAAATGTGTTTTACTAACTCGCTACTTCAAAAACATATTTATTTTCCACTTAAATACAATGTTTTAAATTACCCGTTGTTTTAAAAGATATTTAATTTTGAGTTAAATATGTTTTAAGTAAAGATTCAAGAAAAAAAATATTTTTATTGGCATATTTATCTTCAGACACATTTTGTATGAGGCATTCGCAGTAATAAATAAAATAATTAAACCTTCTGAATCCTTTGATGAATAAAGAGACAGACAGGAGAAATATTAAATAAATATTTAATTGTAAGACTTCCTTTACCAAAAATTGCAACCCTCCTTATGGTTTCTTTTAGTTATACAAATAAAACAAGATGAAGACACAAAAATGCTTGAGTTGGGTTGTTATCCTTGAAAATAAAAACAAAAGGCTATATTGTTACGCATTACGTCAGGTAACACTAAAAGGTACAAATTCTATGCCATAGAATGAAATTCACTTCAATGGACTTTAAAATTAACCGAACAATATATAAGATAAAAAATCGATGTAAAAACTATACTACAACCAGTTCGAGTTCAAATTTTTGCCAGTAAAATGCCTTTCTTTAAAACCCATTATAAATTAAAAGTATTTTGTTCGAGCAATATGTAAAGAATTGGGCGCCTTTGGATATGTTTGTTTCATTTGATGTTCGTTTGTTTATGTTTTAATTTTGTTTACAATATGAAGATGTCAAGAAATCCAGAAATTGAATGTTCGAAATATAATACTTTTGTGAGTTGATATTAATCCCAAATCGCAATCGTCGTTTAAAACATATTTTATATACTTCCTAATCCAAATCAAGATAATGAAGAATTTAATAATCTTTGGTAACAGGCTTGTTTTTATAATTTTGTTTTATACCAACCGTTAAGTTTAAAAATGACGTGTTTTCGAATGTTGTAAATATGTGTTTACCTTATAATAATTGAACAACGATTTATATATATTTTTTTATTAAAAGCTGACGATTTGATAAGGTGGTATTAGGCATATTTTGTTCTTGTAGAATTAAAACATGATAGGCCTGCTTGTAAATACTATGATGCAAGACTATATGCACAAGATGGCGAACTCAGTCATTAATTTATTTTTATTCCCATTTTGTTCTAATAGTTATACAATATGTATATGAAATTCCACATTGACTCTTACCTTTGGCAAATCTCGTATGTGATTCGCATCCAAAAATAATTCCTCCAAAGTACGTGAATAGCGTAGTATTTCTTCGGGAACATTAGGTAGAGAACAGTGACGTTTGTCCACAAACTCCACTTGGCGATTACAGCCTTTAAATATTGGAATGCACTTGAACATATTGATATTGTTATTGCAAGCAGAAAAAAAAAACGGAAATGGAAACGTAAACTATACGACGAAAAAATACCGCACGATTTTAAACACTAAACGATTTAAAACGCGACGCCCGTATTGTAGTACTTTAACTCATAAAACTGCATAAATCTATGATCCTTTTTTGAATAGATATTATTTTATTATATAATAATTATGATTGAATGTCTGTAGTTTTATATTCAATATTTTATTTAAGTAACGTGTTTTTATTTCTGTTAAAGGTTTCTTTATATTTTTTTCTCAACTATTGAAGCTCTTGTAGAGCTTCTTATTAAAATTAATCTTTTCTTATTTTTAACAGTAAGAATAAAATATATATTTTTTATATTTTCTTTTTAAAAAATACAGCAAACTTAACAAATTATCTGAAAAGAAAATAGAAATTATAGTATTAAATTAATGGTTTTAAAAGGTTTTTTGAGAAACATAAATTTTCAAAAACTTAAAAATATTGGTTTCTTATTATAAAAGGGATACATTGAAATTGTGGTCGTTTTGGTGATCGAATAAAAATTGTTTCAGAACTTAACAAATTAGATAATAAATAACAATGAAGCCAAATGACATAATATAGTTCTGAAGCATAACGTGTGTATCGTCGGCGAGATATGTATGTCACACGCTGCCCAAAGCAGAGATGAATTACTAGACCAGCACCAACCAATGTAAAAACTCCCAGCCATCGGATATGGCGTGCTTTTCAGCTCACAGCAGGAGCTATAACAAAGGTTTAGCAATCTTGGTACCACTCTTGTGTGAAAATTAGCACCCCTCTTTCCTTAGGAGGTTAGCATGCCTAACACTCAAAAAGATGACCGTCTCAGAAACGTGAAAATTTTTTTATACAAACTACTCTAGAACGTAAACGAAATGTAAAAACTCCTAAAATTAAAAATTTTTTTCCGTTAATTTTTAAATTTTATATAGGTACCTTTAATTGGGATATATAGGTACAAATCTTTGTTTTTAATCAATTAACTATTTTTTTGAAATAGTAGTTTCACATTTTTTACTCAAACATTATCTCTGACGGCACATAATATGTCCCAAATTTGATATTCTAAATCGAGAACAATCTTAAAAAGATGAACTGCCTTGGTAAGAATTAGTTCACGTTATCGCGAGTGCACTGTACACCTATTTTTATATTTTATTATTATTGTTTGTTTACAATTAGCAGCTGTTTTCCTGTTTGCCCCCTTATTAGGGTTACCCTTTTCGATGCTTAAAATAATAAATTTTTATGAAGAATTTTTTACATACGCGTTTAAGCACGATTTGTTCGTTCCTTCAACCTGGCGTGTTCTAGGAACAGACTGCTAATAAATATTGTTTATTAGAAGGTCTTGCACGGGAATTATATTTTTTGTAATTATGTATTATTACAGAAAACTTTTTACTTGAAAAAAAATATATAAGTGCACTTCAACATACATTCATATGAATATCTCAAGGAAAAAAGTAATCAATTTTAGTTAGAAGTAACAATCACGACAACACTGACTGTAAATATAAAAAAATATGTATATAAAAAATTAAATCAGCCGGAAAAATGCAGGAACCTTTTTTATGGGCCGCGAAATTGTTTTTTTTTTACAGTATGAATTCAGAAATTCTAATTCCGGCGACGTCATAGCAATTTTAGGGCGGAAAGCTTTCTTTCTATAAAGAGTAACAATTGACTCGCCTATACATATTGCGGTACTTTGTACTCGCCAATAAAGACAACGTGTTTGATTGTCAATTAGGAAAAAAAGAATTAAACGTTTGATAAATATAAATGCTACAAACGATGTTGCTTTTGCAGGTTCATGCAGGTCAAAATATCAACAATGATTGTCGATTTAAATGTATACATTTTGTTAATCTACTGAGACAAGTGAATTTTTCGAAACAAGTGCATTTTGCACATGTTTATTAGTAGCATTCGTGAGAGCCCTTCATAAAAGGGGCCCTTCGTTTGAAAGATATATTAATCAATCAAAATTCCAAAAATAAATCTAAAATATGGCAACACTTTGAATATATTCTCTTTAAGCATTCTGACAGTTACTTTTCACAAAATGTTTTCATTTGTTCAGGTTGTTGTTTTTATTAATATTATAATTCTCAGATTGCCTTTTGGGCTTATTCGTTACCCCGTTGTCCATCATCAATGTGTTGTGTTGCCATTGTTTTCCCCTTTGTTATTGTAAAAGCTAAAAGGAAAATTTGTTGTTTTTGCGCAAACAATTTTTTATTGCCTATTGTAATTCGGTACGATATTTGTTGCTACTTTCTTATTGCTTCTCTATTTTGTTTTTTTTTATAAATTATTGTTTTTAAAGCAAGGTGTACCGTAAGGTATGTTTTTAACAAGAATTAATAAAGAAAAGTGTGCAATGGAGGAATAAAAAAACTAGACACAATATTAAAAACAAGTTCTTGGATTAAAGCCAGAAAATTAATAGAAAGAAAAATTTGAGAAATTGTGTTTTAGGCGTAGATTATTGGAAAATAGAATTTGTTGTAATTCCCACTTAATGCTGAGATTAACTTGTCACGCCCAGGACGTAGAATTACTACAAGAAAGATGCTATAAGAGAAAAATTTTCCCTCCTTTTTCCTTTTAATAAATTAAAAATATCCCAAAGAAATTTAGTTTTAAACGGCTTCTTTTGTTCATGCACTGGAAAATATTATTGCACTTGACCAAGTTATTTAAGTATTTTTCTTTTTTTTAATTTTTTTCACTCTCTTAATGTACCATCCATCAGCCTGTTTTTGCTGGTATTTCTTGTTGGTTTGCTTTTATCTTTTTATAATTTACTTATTTTGAAACTTAATTCTCATGCTATTTATTTTTGTGTTTAATTTTTCATTTGATGACTTTAATTTTATCTTTTGGGCTTTTTTATGTTTAGTTATTACTTCGTCATACATAGAATACAACAACAATAAGAACACTTATTAACATTGCCCTAATCTTCGTCATTATTTTTTAGCTCACAAACACTCAACAATACTTTGGTTAATATCCAACAAAAAATACAGCAGACAATAGAGAAAACGAAAAATAGGTGAGCGAAGGAGAAACACAAGACAAGACAAGAGACACATTAAAAGTATATTTAACAAACTTTTCTTAACACAAAACATTTAATTTTCTCACTTTTTTTACAATTGTTTAATACTTTATTTGATGTATAACGCGATTTATTTCGTTCGGATTTTTTATTGCAGTTTTTGTTTCTTTTCTGCTTAGGGAACAAAAAAATAAAATATTTAACAAAAAATAAATAACGAAACTACAGCGTTATTTCCGATTTTATTAATTTAAACAACGACACCTCTCAACGAAGAAACACAAACTAAACATAATTTGCAAAAATCGTTCATGTCTTTTCTTATTTCTTTTTGCTCTCTAATTCACTAGTTGTTGCCTAGTATTGCCAGATACACATTTTCATTTAAAAAAGTGCAGTGTTGCATGCGTAGGATTTCCAATTTACAAAAACTACATATAAATCCTATAATACAAGCCAGTGGCAGAAAGAAGATTCAAAACTGTGTGATTAAGAAGAGAACACATTGCTCATTTGATTACATATTAATTTTGGTACTGCATATGTATGTATATATACATTATTTTTGTTTAAAAGTATATAAATGCTTAGTAAAAATACGCCTGGTATTCATATCTGGCAGTTCAAAGATCGAGAGTTCGAATCCCATAAGAAGACTAATCGAGATAATTTCTGACTTACATTTTAGAAATTATATATGTAATAAAAAATAAGACAAATAAAATTAAAAATTTTGACTAGCTAATTATTTTTTGTTATATAGGAAACTTACTAAAATGAGTAAAGTTTCTAAGCCACCTCTGTTTTATTACTGGCTAACTATATGTTAGCTTTAACTCAAGTCCCGACAGGGACTAATACCGTGTGACAAATAAAATCAAAAGTCAAAGTTATTATAAAATAATTCGAATTTAGGTGAATAATATATGATTGCATGATAGGCAGCAATATGTGCATGTTTCCAGATTGATTGTTTTTTAACGCGTTAATTTAAACTGTTCAGCGCATTAACATCCAGCGGCTACGCTGGCTCGGCCATATTGTTCGGATGGATGAATCTGCTCCAGCGAGAAAAGTTTTCGATGCGAAGGTCACTGGACGTCGGCGTAGAGGACAACCGTGTTTACGTTGGAAGGACCAAGTTGATGAAGCCCTGTCGTTAATTGGTGTGACCAACTGGAGAAGGCACGCGCTTAGCAGAGACGCCTGGAGACTAGTGTTAAGGCAGGCCGAAACCCGTTAACAGGTTGTTATGGCCATCTAAGTAAGTAAGTAACTTAAACTGAAATATTTTTTTCGTCAGATGAAAAACGATGTCTTAGATGTTTATTTTCAATAATGACGAAATTATTTTGGAAAGCATTCATATAGAATTTAATTTTTGTAATGATTAAGAAGCTGTAAACATTAAAATATTCTTCTTAGGTTTATTTATAAGTTCAGCTGACTTTATAACCGCAAGAAGATCTATTTTAGGATAAATTTATTTGATTAAAAATACTAAAATTTGTTTTATTGTTTTTCTTAAGTAGTTGAATATAATCGTTAAAGCGACAAGCAATATAAGGCGGAGATACGTATTTTAATTATAATTGATTTTATTTTATAAAAAAAAATTAAATATTAAAAATGTCTACGAAAGATGAACACAATGAAATAATAACAAAAATTCCAACGACTACAGAGTGGGGCAAATTAAAATTGGATGCTGAGAAGCGAAATAAAAACACAGCTTGCAATTCTAGAAACCAACCAGGTCTATATAATTTCATACCAGTTCAGTGTGAAGAAACAATAGATAGTGATGAGGAAGACAGCCATTTAAATGATAGTGGTATATGTGATTGTGATTTGTTGAGATGAAGGTAACTAATTAATATTTAGGTTAGAAAAAAGTACTAAAAAATAAATACTGTTGGTACCTACATATTCTACAAAATTTTAAGAGTAAATTAATGGTAAGAGCATAGCTGCCAGATTCGACGATTTATCGTCATTTTGACGATATTTACTCTTAATTTGACGATTTTTCATTATTTTGACGATTTTTGGAAATTCAAAATTTTCAATTGTTACTTTTTTGAATTCTTGAACATTATTACGATTATTATAACACTATTTACAAGGAGTTGTTTTTGGAAATTCCAATTCTGAAATGATTATATGCATTTTTCACACAGAAAAATACAAAATTGGCTTTGGAAAGTCAAAATAATTAATTCAAATGTAGATTATTTTATTTCTGAAAGGATTTTTATGCGTTTTTTACATAGCAAAATTGGCAACTGTTATATCAACCAATTTAGTAAAACCAAATTTTAAAACGTATTATTATTAGAAATAAAACAAAGAAAAATTTTAAGTCTAATTCAAACATATTGGTTGTCGGTAGAATTATTTGTAGACAGTATCCTAGAATTTTCCCAACGACTAACAGTGTATTTTACATATATTACAAAGTGGAACAAAAGAAATACAATAAGTATATAGTGAAATGAAAGACTTACTTAAATCGGTAATTAGTAATTGCTTCAAAATCAATGTAGCTGTGTAGCCGAATATTAATAAGATGTGATTTCGAAAACAAATATAAAGCTTTAAGTCCTTAATATTTAGTAAAAGAAAGAATTATAAAAAAATTTTACCATTTTGTTGAAGAATTTGAAAAGCAAGAGTTAAGATCCGAATTAAAACAAAATCAAATTGTTTTTAAAATATCTTTTAACTATTAGGTAAAAAAAAATATCTGAAAGGAAATGAGAAATTCTAGTCGTCTAAATTTATTCAGACAAAAATTAGTTTTACTACATAACATATTTTGCAAACGGAAAACGAATATTCAGTGAATTAAATCTAAACAAAACAAATCTTAGAAACTACTTACAAAGGTCGTTTTTGGGGGCCATTATGCTTACAACAGACCATTTAAATCTAAGGAATTGAAAATGTTTTGAATTTAAAATTGTACCTAAACTAACTAACATGTATAGTGGTAATATATGTATATATGTATATGTATGTATAATGAATATAATATAAAATAGCTTTTGTTAATGTTTTTTATTTAGGTTTTAAAATTTTATATTCATTTTAGCTTTAATTTTGTGACTTATATATCGTTAGCTTAAACGCAACAAAAACTTCAAAAAGAATTTTTTGATTGATTACTATGAATGCCATTCAACTACATGTCTTGACAAAATGTTGCATTTCTGTGATAAAAAACGAAGTTTGAATTAATTTCCTATGTATGTAGAAGGCAATAATTGTAGTAAAATGTTTACTGATCCTATGCAATTATATATTTATTGGTTATATATATATATATATAGACTTTCATTTAAAAATATTGATTCTATTTTGATATGTAAACCGCAGAAATTACATGAATAAATTAATCATCATATCGTATTAAAGGTTTTATATGTTTCAGTCAGTTAAATTAAAACAATATCTGGCGTTAAATATTTTGCAGTGTTCGTAAAACTCTCGGAAAATTTATATTTATTTCCCCATTTTAAGTATGGTAGACAAAATAATACCTCAACGTTCCGAATTAGAAGAACTGAAGCTTCAGACTGTACGAGTTACCGAAGAATCATTAGAAAGTACCCGTCGCATGGTACAATTAATGGCAGAAAGTGAAGAAGCTGGAAGGCAAACTATTGTAGTTTTAGATGAACAACATGAGAAACTAAAACATATAGAAGAAGGCATGGATGAAATCAATAATGATATGACAAGGGCTGAGAAAACTTTAAAGAACCTAAAAAGTTGCTGTAATGTTTTTTCCTACTCTTGGAATAAATTACCTACTGAAGAAAATAGTACTTTTGCAACAGATTCTAAAAGTATGCAGGACAAGGTAGTCATTAATCAACCACCATCTCTAAATAACGAAACTTATATAAAAAGTTCGGTCTCACCCATACCCAGTAGTGGTTTTATAACACGTATAACAAACGATGCTCTTGAGGACGAAATGGATTCGAATTTGGGTCAAGTTAGCGTGATGTTAGGCAATCTGCGAAATATGGCAATTGATATGAACACTGAGTTAAAAACTCAAAATAAACAAATTGATGAAATTATAAAGAAGGGTGATTCTAATAATATACGGTTAGATGAAGTGAACATATCGGCAAATAATTTATTTAATAAACAATAAATTATACTCTTGAACTTTAAAATACAATCTATAAAAATGGTATAATTATTATTTTATTTTTTCCTATTCAAAAATAAAATTCTGGCTGAATGTTTATTTGTCCAAAACGTCGAGGTTATTTTGAGAGATCACAATCAGGGGTGTACGGATTTCGTTTATAAAAAATGTTCATAAAACTTAACTATTTAAGATAAAGCCGATCTGTAAAATAGTGGGCCGACGGCATAATTTTACTTTCACACCTCTATTTCTTTTTTGCGTTGAAAAACTTTTCTTTTTTCCTTTCCTTTTCTTTTTTCCCACAATGCTATGAATTGTAATATTATAGATATACATATGTACATATATACATATATAGAATTTTTATTCACGCTGATATTACTATATTAAAACAAAGTTATAGCATAATTTTCCAGAAGCGAGAAATTGTATGCCACTGCGCGTAGATATCTTCGCCATGAGTAATGATCTTTTGCACCCATTTGGGATAGCCAAATGATGTAAGCAATGGAAATCTGTTGTGTACTTGCTTTGTGGAACCAGTCCCTCCATGCACTTAATCCTGTACGAAGGTCGACAATAACTAGATTTTAATCCGTGCCCAAGATAGCATCTTGAAAACGGACATGTTTCTTGCTAGAATAATTTATTATACATATGTATATGTATACTATCAAGCGGTAAATATATGTAACTTATTGTCCATTTAAGAGGCAGGCTTACGTCGTGTATAATATGTATATCTCAATCCGCAACAAGTTGTTTCTCCGTGTAGACTGAAATTGTTGACTCTTATGTAGATTATTTCCCGGAACAAATTTTATGCCTGGGTCAGCTGTTGTATTCTCTGTTCACACACTTACTTAAAAATCGTTTTCCAACTCGTTCATATACTCCGTAGGGGCATTAAATTATTGTTATTCCACAAAGGGTCATTTTCCTAAAAGCCGACAGTCCAGCACAAAAGTATTGGCACAGCGAACCTTTTCAACGTTCTACTTAATAGAAAGCTATTACAATTTTAGCGCATTAAATTATTGGCACATCCTATTCATAAACTGATTAAACCAAAAATTTTTTCTGATTTTCTAGCAAATCTTCTATAAATATATTGATGTAGAATACACAAGATTACTCGTGTTTTCTTTCCCAAATTTTTAGCCACTCTGTTTTATAATTTTCTGTAATTCAAATGCTAAACTAGATTGAGATCTGAGAACTTCTGTATTATATGTGCCACATCATACGTAGACTACAGAATATTTGGTGTCATTGCTGTGTTAGAGTGTAAATTTAATATTGCCTGCTATAAATGCCAAGTCATTTCACAAAATCACCTTCAATATACTTTTCAACATTAAATATAAAGAAAAATAATATCAAAAACTAAATTTGAACTTAACAGTAATTTTTTTAAATTGATTTCCATATACATATGAATTCGCCTTGGAAATATATTTTCTGATGTTTCTTGTTTCATCTTCTCTCGCTCAAACAGTCTGGCAATATTTTCGATGTATAGTATGAAAATTTAAAAGGAAAAACGAAAAAAGAAGGAAATATTTTAGTATAGAAAAAAAAGAAACGGTGGGTGTGCGTGTGGAATTCAGTAATATTTACTTTAAATTGGCGATATTTTCTTTTCATTGCAATTTTAATTTTTAACTTCATAAATATATTATCAAAAAAGAAGGTGGATTGTCATAAAACAGTGTATAAATCCATACAGAAATCCCGAGATCTATAGGAGAAAAGAATATTTGAATGAAGTGACTAATGCGAAAAAACGACACCGAGGCAAAAACAAGAAAATCACATAAAAATTTTTTGCAAAGCATTAAAAAAGGAGAGAAAAAAGTATATATTTAGACGGAAATTCAAGTTCATATTAATAGATTTAATTGTTTAATCAATTGTGTTGAAAGCGTTGTTGTAGATTGACAACCACTTGCGAAAAACAGTTAAAAAAGGAAAACACAAACACCCACAATTAGAAAATCATTTGAATTCATACTTTAATTTTAAAAATTAAATAAAATATTTTGTGAAAATGGCTACGGAAGGTGCTCCACGTTCTGAATTGCAAGATTTGCAGTTGAAGGCTGCCCAGGTCACCGATGACTCATTGGAAAGTACCCGTCGTATGTTAAACTTGATGGAGGAAAGTAAAGAAGCTGGAATACGTACCCTAGTGGCGTTGGACGACCAGGGCGAACAGTTGGATAGAATTGAAGAAGATATGGATCGTATCAATGCAGATATGAAGGAGGCCGAAAAGAATCTCAGCGGCATGGAAAAGTGTTGTGGGCTTTGTGTGCTGCCTTGGAAAAAAGTATCCATTAAAGATGACAGTGACAATGCCTGGAAAAATAATGATGATGGAAAAATTGTGAATAACCAGCCACAACGTATTATAGATGAACGAGAAAGAGCAGGCATTGGAGCACCGCCACAATCTGGCTATATTGCCCGAATAACAAATGACGCTAGAGAAGATGAAATGGATGAAAACCTGGGCCAAGTAAATTCAATGTTAGGTAACCTGCGTAATATGGCTATTGACATGGGTTCAGAATTAGAGAATCAAAATAGACAAATCGATCGTATTAATGCCAAAGGTGATGCCAATAATGAACGTATGACGGGAGTTAATAAGAGGGCCAATAATTTGCTCAAAAGCTAAATATTTTAAAACACCACCTTTGCAAAACAATAACGTCATTATCAATTACTACAACATCGTCATCGTCGTCAGTCATTGTCATCATAATAAAAAAAGCAACAGTAGTAGCAACAACAAAACAAGCACAAAAATCAACAGTAACACACAACAAAACAAATCAAAACAATATATATGAAAAGGTATGTTTCCCATATACATATTAAAAAATAAGGACTGAGTAATTACTTATTACTACCCCACCACCACCACTAAGAATTCTTTTTAACCAATAGATAGAAGATTCACATTCTATTAAATATTTTTATATATAATTTTTATTAGAATATTTACTTGGGTTTTTAGTAACCATGTTGTAGTCTATAGCTATTTATATAGTTTAGGCATGCAAAATAACGTCGAAAAAGGATAACATGTTGGGAATATTTAGTGGGAGGGAGGCGAGAAACACCCTTTTATATAGTACATATGTATATAATTTATTTTTATCATTTGGATATTTAAATTCTATAGGTATATAAATATATAAAAAAATCGAAATTTTTTACAAGTTAAAATAAATTATTGCCATGTTCTAAATATTTATAATAAAAGTAGATTGAAGCCTACCATCAAACCTTAATATAAATGTAATGTATTCCTATGGAAGAAGTTTATTAAATTCGAAACCTATTGTGATTTCGAAAATTTGAATGTGATTTTAAATTACGTGACTTAAAACATGTCTAGTAGGTATGTAAAAATGAAAATTTACTGCACACCAACACTGTATGCTAGCAGATACGTTAAGGTCTGTGCTACAGTATTCCACGGATAATTGCCTCGACGAAAATGTCAACATTTTTGGGCAATTACGCGTGGAGGGCATTTAAACGAATACGGTTAATTGCCTGTTTGAGGTTATTAAACGAATATGCTTAACACCTTTATATATTAAAACACTACATTATCCGAACAAAATGGTCGACTCAGAGACTTACTATGGTAAACAAATATTGTATGCCAAAAAATATGTTCAGTTTTGGCAAATTACTTACTTACTTAGCTGGCCATAACAACCAATTAACGGGTTTTGGCCTGCCTCAATACTAGTCACCAGGCATCTCTGCAAAGTGTACGCCTTCTCCAGTTGGTCACATTAATTGATGACAGATCTTCATCAACCTGGTTCCTGCCGACATCCAGTGACCTTTGCATTGAAAACCTTTTTCGCTGGAGCAGATTCTTTCATCCGATCAATAGGGCCGAACTGGCGTAGCCGCTTTATGTTAATGCGCTCTAATGCCACAATTATTTGATGAAAAAAGCGTGACCACCATAACAAGAATATTCTAAAATTTTTTAGTTTTTGTTTCATATCTTGTAGAATAAATAAAAGATCTACAACTAATAAATGACTACTTTGTAAATAATTTTGTCATAGTTGACAGTTTAACGATTAGCATTTCCAGGACTCTAATTTCCACTATTTTACTTCGAGATTAGGCTCAAGATCAGGATTTCGTTAACTTATAAAAGTATTAAGTTAATCCTATAAAAAATTGTGTTGATTAATGTTGAGTGAGAGTTAGTGTTACTCTACTAAATAAAAAAAAATGATATCTTTTCACAATACTTTACTTTCGTTTTACACATTCTACTTTAAGATGAAACAACTCAAAATGTGAAAACAAAGATTAACTGGCGGTTTCAGTAAGACGAATAATTTTAATTAATTAAAATCTTAAATGAAAACTGTAAAAGTATTTACAAAATTGAGTGTTTTTCATACAAATTTTCAAATCGTTTGAAATTGTTTGTCTGACGGAAACAGGCAGTAAGTTTTATTATATCGCTCAAATTTAAAAAGTGGCCTTAAATAAATGATTTGTACATAATGCAGACAAATTCCATTAACATAACCGAAGAGGTGTATTTTTATTTTTACAAAAATATATTTAAATTAATGATAAATTATTTTGATTAAGAAAAACAATATAAATGGTAATCAATTTGAATTAAGCTTGGCTTAATATAATACTACTTTAAAAACCCACATACTATGTATCTTAGAAGTGCCTTAAATATTATATATTTAAATATATACATGCATATACATATAGATTTTTGACTGAACTTTTAAGCCTTTTATTAATAAAATTTATTTTTATTTTTATACACAGCTTAGAGTAAAAGAAATCTTAACAAAATGAAATTACAAGAACCAAACCATCTTTAACAGAATGCACAATAAAAGACACAATCAAAACAATAACTGGCACAAAAAGAAGTCAACTAAAAGCACAAAATATTATTATAACAACAGAAATTCTATACAAGTTACATAAAAAAAACAAAACAAACATCATATGAATGTCTTATATGTTCAATACTAAATGGAACCACCAATATTACAAATATCTATATACCACCCAACTATATACGGTAACTAAAAACTGTAATTATTTATTGTCTGATTGCAATAAAAGGACTCTATTTTCAAACTAAACTAAAGGAACAAAAATTACTAACTAACCTACCGATTTTTTTTTATAAATGTAAACGTTAATATTAATAAATATAAATACTAATAATGAAATATTTATACAAAGTTGTTAATTAAATAATTATATACAAACATTTGAATATATGGAGGGCAAATTACGGCTTTCGATTTCGAACGAAATTTCTATGAAAATTGTTTTAAAATTGTATGAAATTTCACCCGATATCGAATGTCGTAGTTTGCTCTCTGGCTATAAAAATTAAAAACTTTTTGAAATTCTATGTTGGTATGGAAGAACAGCTTAAGTCAAAACATTTTATTTTGAAATATTCTCTAATTTATGTAAATTTTACTATAATTAATTCTTGTGAATAATCTGTAATTTCACCTGCTATAACAATTTATATTATAATACTATCCTGAGTTTTATAAAACGTTAAAAATATTGAACTAATTTAAGCTTATGTCTACTTAAGCTATTCTTCCATATTGTCATAGCTTTAAATTAAACAACAATTCTATAATTTAATATTTTGAAAGAAAATAAATTAAAACAATTACATATTAAACTATTTACACAAATCTTTAAATATTTTCATAAAAACAATAATACTATAATAATAAATAATTAATAATAATATGTTAAAACCGACATGCATACACATGTATGTATATGACTAAAAAAAATATACAATTTCTTTTTTATACACATACATATAATATACAATTCAACAATATTAACTAATGCAGAATAAATGTATGTAATTTGTAATTGAGCATTTGAATTGTAACTTTTTTGGAACCAATATACATACATATTTACAGAATATTATACTATAAAATTGATAACTAAACTGTGTTTTTACAAACTGTTTCTAAACTGAATCTTAATGTAATAAATAATTTGTTTTAAATATGTACTATAACTAGATGTTTTATAAAGTTATTAAAAAATAAAATAATATTCTAGTGTGTTATAATAATTAGATAGAAAAATTTATCAAACCTTTTGTAAGTGTGTTTAAACCGTTTTAGAAATGTTTGAACTATAGTTTTTCATGAAATATGTTGTTCTGTTTGTATTTATCATATGCTAAAGATATTGATTACTTTGAAAAATTCTTTATTATCCGGTATGTACTCTAAAAAGAAATTGAGTGAAATTGAAATCCCAATTTGCTAAAATTTTAAAATGTGAGTTTGTTATGAAGGCGGATCAATATGAAATGCAACACTGCTCCCATCAAGTATCACCTGTCAAATTTTGAGTAAGTTCCGTCATTTACTTTGCATTCAAAGCATACAATATTGTGTTTTTGTTTTAAATGGAAAAGAGTGAATTTCTAGAGCACATTTTTGTGAAAACAAATCAATCACACCAAGGATTATGAACTATCGATTTCAATGGTAAAATAGTGGTTTACTGACTTTCGTTGTAATCGCAAAAGTACAAATGACGCTGAACGTCCTGGTTGGTCAATTGAGGTCAATACACCTGAAAATGTCCAACGAATCTACGATATGGTGTTAAAATTACTGATGCCATAGGCATTTCATATGGTACCCAACAGAAAATTTTTAAGTTTTGGATGCAATAAATAAAGTTTTAAGCAATAATGGAAGCATTATATTGTTTTTTATACACCAAAGCTTCCAAATATGCTACAGGAAAAAGGTATTACTTTTTATTTTTTGTACTATTTGCTTACTGGTTGCAATAAATTTGTATTTCTATTGCATTTTAGCGACTCATTTCATATAAAAATCATGCATTATTGATGTGCTCTATATAGCCAAGAAGAAAGTTATTTTTTATTCAGATAATGCACCGGTGCACACATGTGTAGTGTAAATGGCACCTCATCTGCTATATTCTTTCTCAGTGACTATCCTATTTCAAAACGAAAAAAAATTTTCGGTAAAAAGAGAAGTAGCTCCAACGATAAAATTATTGATCAAACAAATTCCGATTTTATGCACCTCGAAAAACTTATTTTTTAGAAAGGGATACAAAAATTGGAGAAACATTGGACTAAGAGTATTGAGCTAAAAGAAGATTATGTTGAAAGATATTTTTTTTGTTTTTGCAAAAAAAAAAAAAACTGTTTCATTCAAAAAGTCACGTATTTGTTGTTCCACCTTCGTATATAAATTTAACATATTTGTTTATGAAAAATAATTAACGCAAGTAACTGAGTTTTACGGGATTTCGTTTTACATTCCATGCCAGAATAATAAAGAATCAAAATTTATAATGTAAAGAAACTTAATTGGAAATTGAACATAAAAAGTTGAAAAAAAAATATATATATGTCAGTTTATAGAAAGTTCACTTTTTTGAGAACACTTTTTACATCAATACTTTAAAATGCAATTAAATT
Source organism: Metopia argyrocephala (assembly GCA_963576795.1). Lineage (NCBI taxonomy): Eukaryota > Metazoa > Arthropoda > Insecta > Diptera > Sarcophagidae > Metopia > Metopia argyrocephala. The sequence goes on from OY756211.1 coordinate 82,561,069, forward strand.
ATTTATAATTGTTTATAGCAAAAGAAATTCATAAAGTTTTTCTGTAATACTAATCAAATAATAAAATTATAATTAAATACTTAAAATATTAAAAAATGTTTGAACAAAATGCAATACTTAATACATTCTAAATATTAATAGGTTTTGTTATACATTAATTAACTTCTTAATATGTAGTAAATTAAAAAAAAGAACCATGTTGCTGATTGAAATTCTTATGGAAATTATCAGATGTAGAAAATTTATGTTATAAATTATGAATAATTTTGTAATATTCAGATGTGTAGAAAACGTTATTTAATATAAGACCCTGTATACTCTCCCCAATTAAAGTGTGTTTAATCCCTTTTTACACCAGTGACATAAAAATAAATATATTTAGTAGTTAAATGGTTTAATAGTTTCTGTTAAGTTTAAATTACGTTAAAATTAAAATATTTATTTTTGTTTAGTCTTATATAATTAAAAAAAAATTAATAAAATTTATACAAACTTACATACAAACACATAAACATATACATATTATATACCCATTACCTATATTGTCTAATTGAAATTATAAATTATAAAAACAGCAAAATACATAATAATTGAAAAAAAGTGCACCTTGTTTTTATTTTACAGAAAACTAACTGTTAAATTAAAGGAAGCTAATAAGAAAAAAAAATCTACAAAAATTAATTTATTCCATAAATAGAATAGTTCTTTCCATTTATAGCATGACTAATGGCATTTAAAATGTTGTTAAATTTCTTTTTACTTGTATGTGTATTAAGATAGCGTTTATTTATTTTGCTAATAATGATGATTATTATGAGATCATTATTGATAATAAAGTATGTCTGTATAACTCAAATTAGCAGCTGCAGAGTCTATAACCTCTAAATAAGAAGCAAGATTTTAGCATCACCACAGCCATGAGATTCAATTATTTATTTATTTGGTTAATAATACAGTAGGCTTTCGAAAAGGTTAACTTGTGTAAAAGTTAAAGACTCGGTGAGTTAAACAGTAATGATGGATTAATTAACTTTTATGACTTTTTTGTTTTTGAAACAATGACTTGTTCGGTCATAAAATTTAATGTTAATAATCAAGTTTTCGATAGAAAATAAAGATAATGATAACGACGGGTCAATTTTCGGAACAAAAATATTCGGAAATCTAAAGGTAGTTGAAGGCATTAAATCCATAACATGCACCCATCAGATAGCAAATCGACGATATCGTCGTAAGAACTAATGAACGCTGTGACTGACAAAACATTAAATGTTCACCAGAGCCAAAAAACCTGTATAAAAGTAGAACAAAGGCACTGGTATTTTTCAAAATGCAGACGGCGTAGGTGAATTTCTTTTCATTATAGAAATCTGGGACCGGGACCAATCGACGCGTATTTTTTTCTGATAAAAATGATGCAAAAAACGCATTTTCGATTTTTTGTCAGTTACAACTTTCTTTAATTCTTGCGGCGATATGAGAATAATTATTTTAGTAGCAACACAACTACCGACCACACGACTACTTTTGTAGGTAGACTAATTTCTATTTTTCTTGGAGACAACAAATAGTTTAGTGCTGCCAATACAATAAGATGCATGAAAAAGGTGCTAAAAAACGCAATACATAATATATATACATACATTAAAAATGCGAAAAAATTTGAGTTGCACCATTGAAAAAAAAATAATCATTTGTTTACATTTTTTTAATAGTTTTCATTTACATATTTCATTTATTTATTTATATCAGTTTTAATTTCATTTTTAATTTATTACTTATTTACCTTTTTATTTTTCTATAATTTTTATAAGTTTTCGTTAGACATTTGTTGTTCTTTGTTTTCTCACAATTTCACTTGAAAAAAAAGGTTGTTTTGTTTAGGTTATGTTCAACGTGTCAAAACAGATGTTTATTTTGTAGCTGTAGTCGATATTATAATTAAGTAGCTGGCTACTTGGTTACTTTTGTAGCCAGCGAATTTTGTAGTCATGTGTTCGGTGGTCGATAGCTTTGAATGTGTTTTTAGCATTATAAAAAAATCGCATTCCTAAGAGTATGCAACAGATTTTAATACAAACCTGAGAGGTTACGTTGTATTTCGATTCGGACCGAAATTCTTTTGAAAGAAATTTCCCATTCGAAAAATAAATAAATTTTTACGAATTCGTAAGATTTTCGATTAGAATCGAAATACAAAGTAACGCTTCTGCACTGCAGTTTCCCCGATATTTTTCAGAAAATTCATACGTTTTTCAGCGATCGGTAAAAGTCGGTGAATTTATTTTGGGTAAATTCAAAGGATAGACTTTTAGAGTTCATTTGGTAGTAGTAAGACGGCGGAGCAACACCGAGCAATAAAGTCTTTAATAAAGACTGCAAGTGCTAAATTTCTTTAGGGAATTTTAATTCGCTCATATCTACACTACATATGTAATCCAAATAACTTTTCTTTAAATTATAAAGGAAGTGCTGTATTTAAATAAAAATAGCATTTAAAACTTATCACCTAAAAAATCTGTCATATGCAAGCTACTGAACTGCGTGATCATTTTCGCCAGTTTGCGTTTTACAACATTTAAGTGATTTCAATAGACTTTTTCTAAGACAAAATGTTCCTTTTTAATCAAATAAATTATGAATTTCTCTTTTTAAAAATCAACAGTCAAACACTGTTGCTTTTATTTGACAATTCTAAGAGCATCAGAATTGCAAAACCACAGGGTTCTATGGCATTTCAAACTGGGACTACCTTATGATGATGGTACCGTGGTCTGTGGTATAATTTCACAAATGACATCAAAAACTGTGCCTACTCTTAAAGTTTGGACGCCTTATGGAGAGAAATACGTACAAAGCAATCAAAAATATGCAGTTGCCAATATATACACCATTTAGCAACTGAGTTGCCAGTTTTCATTTGCCATCTGGCAACGCAACTTAAGTTCGGTTCCCATTCATAGTAGACCCATAAGTCAGAAATTTTTAAATCGCTCTATTTTATAACGGCAGTATACATGAGTACGAGTATGTATCATAATTTTTTATTTTGGGAGATTTTTATAAATTTCATCATTTTAGCCAAATTTTTTATCTTATTACCACAATGTTATTCGACTTTCGTAATTTGGAAAAACTCTCCAAATAATTATTATTAAATAATTTTTTTAATATCGCTTATAACCGTTACAGTCCCAAATACAGACAAAATCTGAAGTTATATTTACACCACCTAAGCTCTCATCTGATTATAACAGTTACAATTCAGACGGCAATAATTTTGAAAGTTAGAAAATGTTCTATTTTCAAACTGAGCTCAGGCAAAACAATAAAAATTAAATTAGAGAGCGCTTCTGATATAACACTCAGATGAGAACAGATAGTATAAATATAGCTTAAGGGTACTTCTTTTAAAGAGGTAAAAGTTAAAATGTAAACTCTAAGGCCCATTATTACAACTTGCCGTTAGTTAAGGGAGGATTTTATCAGACAGATAAATTGCTTTGTGTTATTCCAAGTTAACTTTAACCTAAAGGTAAGGCAATCTTTCCAATAACTTTATCGGTTAGTTTAGGTTAAAATTTATTTGTAATAACAAAAACCAATTTATCGGTCTGATAAAATGCAACCTTTAACTAACGGCAAGTGTAATAATGGGCCTTAGTGAAATAAATGTTTGTATTTTATTCTCAATATAAAATACCATGATTTGATAAAAAAAGAGCATTAAAAATATATTAAAATTAGTCAAATTTTATTAAAGTCTATAACTAATAAAAACAAATTAACAAATTTTGGCATATGTACTGTAGATCAATATAAATCTCTTCTATAAACTATTGTAATACATAAACATAATATTAAGCACACCCTAAACAGTTTTGTTCAATTAAATTATTGAAATGAATTCTGGGTAGCTAAATAGGCATTTAAATTATTATCAGTGTTATCTAAAGATACAAATTCAATATGATTCATATTTTCTGGTGGTATAAATACAATTGAACCACGTTTTAATACTAAGTCGGAATGTCCTTGCAAACGTAACGTATAAGAACCATTTAAAACTAATAAAATTCCAGGAAATTGTGGTAATTTTAACGTATATGTTGACGATGATAATGAAATGTGTACAACAGCAAAATCTAAAACTGGTGGTACAAATACTTTCGTGTTTGAATCTATTATCTTTGGAAGGAAAAGTTTAGTAGAAGCTGCAGAACCAACATAATTCAGTGATGCTAATAATTGTTGCACATCTTTAAATTTCGGTGTTAATCCGGCACGTATAACATTATCTGAACAGGCCATACATTCTATACAATCTCCTGAAAGGTAAGCATGTATTTCATTTGCTCCCAAATAAATAGAATCACCAGGCTGAAGATCAAGTAAGTTTAAAAAGAATAAAGACAGCACACCTACATCACCAGGAAAATCGGAATTTATGGTAGAAAATGTCTCTTGAAGACTATATTTGGCAAGAACTGTAAAGAATGAGAAAATTTTTTTTGTTCATAACTCAAGTAAATTTGTTTTTCTATTTTGAAGCTTTACAAACATGGTATATAATCTTTTGAAATAGTTTGAATAACATTTGATACGGCAGTTGGATCAGCAGTCATTAGAGTTTGATAACATTTTTTAAAGTCGTTAATGGAATTATTGGACAAACCATTTACAACATTATCGCCACCCAGTAATTCCTTTAAAGGTGGCAAATCTTGACAGAACTGATAGATTTCATTAATTGGACGAAATCCACAAAGAGCTTTAAATGGTGTTAAGGCTATGGCCAATTCTGGTTTATGATTTGGATCCTTGTATAAGTCTGGTCTCTCTTTATGTAATCTCTCGGCCTCTTCCTAAAATGAATCGAATTAGTTGAAAGTATTCAAGTTTTCTTCTAAAATATTTTATATTATTATATGGAGCTGTTATACAGTTGCTGATATTTCGTCAATTCTAAAATGGTCCCTGTTTCTGCATCTTGTTTTGAAATACTTTTTTGCTTACGTGTACATATTAATGTTTCTGATTTTTTCTTATTGAAACACCAAAAAGGGCTTCACTGAAGTTACAAATGCAGTTGATATTTGAATAATTCTTGTTTAAGTGATAAAGCAGACTTATTTAAAGAGAAAATATTTTAATTATTTAATAATTACATGTATCATGTACTTCAATCTGTGAAGGAAAGTATCATCTTATTTATTACAAGTATATACCAATTTTTAATTTCAGTAATATTTTTGTTTTACCAAACGTTAAGAAATATAAATTCAAATCCTGTTTGCTTCTATCGTATTCAATTATAATGCGTTTTCTTAATAGGTAGGTATCAGCAGTACTCTTAATACTTCGCTTACCTTATTTGGATGAACTTGTATGCTTAAGGCTTTTCGTATGCTGAGCACTTTAAAAAGGAAAGGCAAACGTTGTTTATAGACTTGTCCTAATTCCTGTCCTGAGGACTTTACTATAGATGGTCCACTGCTGTGGTCACCCATCCAAAGTTCAGAATATGGGGTATCATTTATTATGTTGTAATTCTCATTATTTGCTTTGACTAATTTGGCCACTTCCGAGTTGTTACCCAATTTGCCCCAGTCATAATTTTTTATATTACCCTCCAATTCCATAGTTGCACACTTATGACGATGTCTCCTTCAATGTCTTTGAGAAAATGTAGGCAAGCAAAAGAAAAAAAATAATTTTTTTTAAAGAAGTACTTTTTTTGCTTGCTATTGGTTGCTCAATGAATTACCGACTGATTTAGAAATTGCGTTCGTTTTTTACTCATGTACTTTTGAATTCAAAATAAGTAAAAAAAGACATCATTTATTGCAGTTACTTGCGCAGGGTCATACACTGAAGGTCATTCGCACTGAATACAATTTTCTTTCCAAGCACCGTTTGTGACCTGGAGGTGAAACATATTGAGAAAATGCCTGTTTTAATGCCATATATGTTAGCTTTTTTATTTCTATTAAACCCTATACACCAAAATAATTATCTTCTTTTACACTTTCGTTAAAACTTTATCAGGTTTATTGATAAACAAATTGTTTCCCCCTTTATTTTTATTCGTATTTGTTTTTGTTAAATTACAATTACGTGTTCTTTTACCAAATTTTCGTTTAGTGTGTGTGTGGTTTATTGTGTGCAAAAATTATTTGGATGTATTGCTTTTGTTGATTGTTTACATTTTATTTTTGTTTTTTCACTGACACATTATTTAATTTTTCCTTCGACATACAGGTGGCGCTACAATTATGAAGAGTTGTGTTTAAGAGTAAATTCAACAGTACTTTTACGAAAACGTTATTTTATATGAAATATAATTTAATTTGAAAAATTAAAGGCAAGTTTTGTTTGCCGCTCTACATTGTGTGATTGTTGATCTTTAAAATGCTTTAAAACACTAACACATCCCAAATTTAAATGTACATAAAAAAACTGATTTACGCCTCTTACTAACTTCCAATCAGTTTCAAAAAAAGTTTAACTCTTAAATGTTAAATTTTTTCTCTAAAGTACATTAACAGACTGTTCATAGAATACGAATGGTTTTTGACATTCGTTTTTTATATGAGAAACACTAACAAATTTGAATGAACGATAAGTTTTTACTAACTCAGCCTTAACAACCAGAAAACCGAAAAAATGCGAATAAACTAGAATTTTGCTTTGCAGAGTTATTGACTATAAACATTTTTTTTATATAATTAACTTTTTATACTTATATCAAGTCAAAAATTAGTTGTAACTCTAACCCCAAACGCTAAATTTTTTTTGGTTACGATTCTTATTCCGATTTCGATAGTAAATGCACATACATGTGTATGTGCGAGTACATATATGGATATTTTTATATGCATAAATATTTATTAAAATAATGATAGTTAGTTTTGCTGTGGATAATTGATGAAATATAGTATTTCATTATTGAAGTTTGCTTCCTTGTTGCCTTTACATACATACATACATAACTGGCCTTTACAACCCTGTGTCAGGATTACGGCCTAGCTTCTCGCAGCACTCATGTTGTGTGTTTCAATTTTTATCCATGAGTACCGGGACTTACAGTTTAATGTCGACTCCGAACGACAGACTTGAGAAGCTTGTTCATGGCAATTAGTTACTCTCAGAGCTTTTGCCAGAAGACTGCTGAGAGGTAGTCGCCGAAAGAAATATTTTTTTCATATTTCTTTTTTTAAAGATGTCAGAGCCTGGAGTCGAACCCAGGACCCTTGTCTTAGTAAGCCAACACACTAACCACTAGACCACGGCGACTACCCTTGTTGCCTTTAGTTAGTTAAAATTAGTTCATTAGTTTAATGTGCTGGAGTCCCGAAATTCGAGCCCCAGGAAAGGTGTGATCATTTTTTTTTAATTTAATTTTTGTTTCGTCAGAAACGCTTTAATTTTGTTAGTTTAAGTTTGTTAGATAAAATTAGTAGTGACCTGAATGTTCTGTTTTGGAAAACATTTGAAGTAATAAAAATTTTTTTAATATAAAAAAATTAATTAAAACATAAGTACATGTGTTTTAAAGGAAAACTTCTTAAAATACCTGTTTGATACTCTATAATAAGCATAGGAAACCAATATATCAATTGGAACAAGTTGGACGTCTGTCATTTTCTATTTTAAGACTCCATGAAAGTGACCTATAGTTTAATGCCGGCAACGAATGGCAATTGCATTGCATCATATGGAGAAATTTTTCGTACAAAATAAAAAAAATTTAAATTTATTGACACAAAATCAACTCCTCATTAACTAAACCAGTTATCTTAAATATACTTCACAGAAAACTTTACCGCAGGAATGAATAATTACAATTTGCGTGTCGATAGATAATTCTTTTTCCTCTATTTCCGCACGGAAAATAATACAACTACCCAGGAATAAGAAGTTTTTAATAGAATATTATTAATTTATTACCATTGTTTTTAAGATATTTATACATTCTATCTATTCATTATTCTATTCATTATTTTAGTCGCCGTGGTCTATTGGTTATTGTGTTGGCTTACTATGACATAAGCCCTGGGTTCAAACCCCAGCTCTGACATCTTGAAAAAAAAATGAAATATTAAACAAATCGTCGTGGGGGAGTTTATGTGCTCTATTCGCCATTTTATATATCTCGAGTTAATAATAAAATTTTACGTTTTCGACCCAAAATTTTTCAAGTCTGCAATCCGTATTCGGATATTTCGTTCAGATTCGGAGATAAATAGCCGAAAACGGATTGCAGATTTTAAAAATTTTGGTGTCAAAAACCTAAAGTGGCATCATTAACTCGAGATATATAAAATAGCGGATAGAACACATAAACTCCCGCACGACGAAATATTTCTTTTGGCGACTACCTCTCAGCAGTTATGAATAAGCTTTTCATGTCCGTCGTTTTATATCACTAAGTTATCTTAAAGCTGAAGCTTCTCAAATCTGTCGTTCGGAGTCGACATTAAACTGTAGGTCCCGGTACTCATGGATAAAAATTAACACACACAACATGGTTGCCCTAACACATGGTTATAATGTCCAATTATGTATGGTTGTATGTATGTATACAACCTATTATGTATCAATTAGAATATAATAAAACCATAAGTAAGTAAATTCAAATAACTATGATTTTCTGGTGAAAATCGTGCAGCAAACAAGTGCAGTATTATTAGTACACTTAACTGAGCCATGCATAGATACATTTGAGATCATATTAGCTTTAAATTTTAAGCGAGGGGGATTGGTAAGTAGTTTAGAAAAATTACAGAACAAGACTACTGAATCGCGTTACACAATAAATCGGTTGGCTTTTAGCTGCCATACCTACAAGTGACTTGTTATTTCGAAAGATGGTACACATTTTACCAAAAGATATCACATGTGCAGTCGTTGTTGATTAACGATAATTGTGTTATTAATAATTTACTGTTCAGGTGAAAATATTTTCCCTTTTTTATTCAATATTCATTTTTGTTGTCAAAGCTCTTATGCTTTAAATTAATTAGTTTTGAAATTACTAATTAATAAATACACATGTATTTCCAAGTATAATTTTTATATTTTTGTTGTTGCTCACCTAATATTCCAGAGAAGTGGTTACTTTTTCTAATAATTTTTAAGTTGTTTTTTATTAACAACTGTTTTTAGATTTTTCAAAAAAAAAAAAAAGAAAACATGCATCCATCACATCATCATACTCATAATGATATGCATTTACGCCTTATATTGCAGGTTATTTAAACTGTTGTTTGCACAACAACTTTGAACTCTCGACAAATAACGTCGAGACATCTATTTAGTGATCGAAAAATAAATAAAAATATTATTTGAATAAAAACATAGCAAGAGTGCAAGTGAAGAATAAATAAAAAAATAAATTCTTATCAATAAGTTACAAAAAAATCCAACAAAACAAAATTAAATAAAAATACGAATATTATTTCATACTGTAAGAACATAAAGAACTTTTAACGTTTTAAGGTGACCATACCATGTTGTTTTGCAAGTTACCAATGATGTTGTTGTTGAACTTTCTAACGGTTGCAACAATTTTTCAAGTTGCCCTGGGTGAGTATGAATACATTTGTGTTTGTGTATGTAGAATAATAATAGACAACATGTTGCTTTAGGGATTAAAACAGAGGTGTATGAAATTTGTATTTAAAGTAGGATAATGAAAAGTAATTTCAATTGTACAAACCGAGTTCATATGCCCATCAAAGTCATGCGATGCAGAAGGGCACGACAGTTTAAATTAAAAAAACAAATTTTCTCAACGTAAAAGTACTCGGTTTTAAATTAATTCTGATAAGGTGCACGATAGCAAAATTTAACTTTAGTTTAACTCTCACATTAAAGGTTCGAGAAAAGTCTATCGTCCCAATGGCCTTAATTTTTTTTTTAAGACCAATACTCAGGAGTAAACCCCTACTCATACAGTGAATTGTATTGGAATATTGAAGATAGATATAGATAGAATTTTTTTTTATAGAACGCCATATGCCAATGAGACAAGTTGCTATTAGTTGCTCACTCAAAGGCCAGTGTTATACCTTCACCCTTGAATGATCAATAGCAATTGCCCCATTTGTCGGTGGATTTTGATAGTGTCTGGCGACCGTCTTCACTAATTCGGTTAGCTGTTATCTTCCCAGAAGGTGGCGCTGTACTCCTGATCATTCGATCATTCTGGTGGAATAGACTGGATATGTCAGGGAGTGGTTTTTCTTGCAGGTGGATATATTAGAGGGGAGGAGGAGTTCTTAACGTTAGCTAAAGTTTACTTATAATATTAAAAAGAAATTTATTTGTAGTCGCCGTTGTCTAGTGGTTAGTATGTTGGCCTACTAACACGATAGCTCGGGGTTCAAGCATCAGCTCTGGCATCTTGAAAAAAAGAAAAATAGAAAAAATTATTTCTTTCGGCGACTACTTCTCAGCAGTCTCAGGCAAAAGAGGTGAGAGTAACTGACATGAAAAAGCTTCTCAAGTCTGTCGATGGGAATCGACTTTAAACTGTACGTCCCGGTACTCGTGGGCAAAAATTGATACTCACAACATGGGTGCTGCGAGAAGCTATGCTGTAATCCTGAAACAGGGTTGTAATGGCCTATTATGTATGTGTGTGTGAATGCCCACCTCTAGCTCGTTGGCAGACGTCCGCTCTTCTAACAAAATTTTGAACTATATTTTGCAACAAAGGTTCGCTTATCTCTTCAATGCAGCGTCATACTTTATCTTTCAGAGCATCAGTTGCTTGTGTTTTGGTAACGTAAGCCCGATCTTTCAAATGGCCCTAGAGAATATTATCTAGCCGAGTTAAATCACAAGAACGAAAACAAGAAATCAAGCGACTCGAAAGTTTCTCTTGCAATAACTAAATTGTTTGTAAAGAAGAGTGGCTTGTGGCGCCGTCCAGCTGAAGCCAAAGATCACTGGATGTCAACATTAGCCAATTGTGGGTACTAAACCAAATTTTGTAACAAATCTTCAGAGCGTTAGTTGCTTGTGGTTGGATCACGTAAACCCGGTCTGTCAAATAGGCCCAGAGAAAATAATCCAGTTAAATTACAAGACTGTGGTCGACAGCAACAATTTTACTACCATCGCATTATGGTTTCAAATAAATTTTTTTTGGCATAAATTAAAATAATTTTGTCGGAGGTTTTAATTTTGGTTAATTTAATGCCCATGGACTATAAATAAATTAAAAAATAAAATAGCCAATTTGTCCATAACCTAAATACTAAACGGGAAGATATCCAAACTGATATTAACGATTTCTTTTTCTGGTTTACTTGTTTTTATTATTTTTCTTTATTATTAAGGCCAGCACTCAGAGGACAACCCCTACTCATGCTAAAAATTGTGCTGGTCTAGGAAAATATGTTATGGGAAGGGGGAAAAATATTATTGACATTATAATTGGCAGAAAAAACTTTCGCTTGAAAATTGTTCCATAAACGAGCAGTGCGGCTAAAGAACGAATTCTCTCTATACTTGTATTTCCCACCGAAAGCATTTCGGTACGCTTAATAAAAAATTGTGCTGAAATAAAACGATAATTTTGGGAGTTTGTTAAAAAATTCTGGCGAGTTTTTAAAACGCACTTAAATTACACATTAAATAAATTAATATAAATTTAAAATAAATTAAATTCAACTACCATGCAAGGTCGTGCCCTATCATAATTCCATTATTTATATAAGCTTCCTTTCTTTGTAAACATTTCAAAATTTTTTAGAAAATCCAGTATTGTACCCACTTGTTACTTTTATTAACTACGCCCTTTAATACGTACTTAATGTTACACTAAAATCATTCTCCAATTGGTGGAAGAATTAGGAACACTTTGCGTTAAGTTCTTTAGCACACGCACTTATACACTTACTGTATGTGCACAAGTATGAATCATACAAAAATTTTAATTTTTTTTTTCTGTTTTAATTATTTGGTCTTTGCGGTGAACTTGAATGATATTCATGTTGTATTGTGGTTGGAAAATCTTTTGTTTTGTTTGATGACATGTGTATGCCTGGCCTCTTTTCCATGCGAAACACTTGGAGTTGTTATCAACATTAAAAGCATTGATAATAATTATTATTGTAGTAGTTGCTGTTACTGTTACTGTTACTGTTGTTGTCGACAACATTTTTAAAGATACCACACAAATGTATGTATACATTGTGTTATCTTTTGGTGAAAAAGCAGATGTGTGTTCAAAAGTTTGATAAGGTATTTGTGTGCGTATGTGGCAATGAGTATATGTGTGTGTGTGTTTGAGTGTATTCTGCCCTGAATAAAAATAATACTTTTCAGACGACAATAACAAGAACAATTTTCTATGTGTTCTGCAGCCACAGTTGTTGCTGCTGACTGTAGCTGCTGTTGCAGCTATTGCTGGGGGGTTGAAATAGTTTCGTTTACAAGAGTTCCATTCAGTCGCAAATAGTCAAGCCTAGCGTTAGAAGCTTTTTGTAACGGTACTTATTTTTTAAATTTAATTTTTCATAGAAAAAAAAGAACGTCTAAAAAGGAAAAGCGCCAAATTCTGCAAACGTGCGCGTAAAGTCAATTTATAGCAACAAATATAGTACAACAACAAATACATAACATATATTAACAGTTATTTATAATACTCATACGAGGGTGTAACTAAAAGCGTAGTTCAAAAATACTATTCAAGTGTAACATTTTTATGCGTTAAACAGGAAAACTAAAAATTTAAAAAAAAAATAAAAACATCTTGAAAGTAAGTTTATTGACATTAAATTGTAAAAAGAAAATAAATGAATAAAATTACTTGTTTTCGTTATATTAACCAGTAAAATAATAAATAAAAATGCTTTTGATTTACGGGGCTAAAAATATTTTCTTCAAGCATTTAACTGATAATGGATTTGCTGTTTTAAAAACTTTTTAATCACTTAACAGTTTATAATTTTTATTTATATTTTTATTTAATGCAATACAGACACAAAAATTTTATGTAGGAAAACAAACAAACAAACACTTTCGACATATTTACTTAGAATTAATAAATAAAAAATTCTTTAAAACAAATTAAATATCAATCGATGTTTCTTTTACAAACAGCATTACAATATCTTAACTAGTATTGTTGTTGTCTTCTTACACATTTTTCTGTGATATTTCCCATTCATTGGGAATTTTGTCGTTATCATTTTTAAAATGAAAAGAATATTTGTTTTGGCACAATTTCAAAAAGAATATCATCATCATCATCAACAAAAGTAGCCGTTTTGTTTTGTGTTGTAAAAAGCCACCATAAATGATAACAAAAACAAAGTGAAAACAATAACAAACACAACCATATTAATACAAGTGTCCATCGTAAACAATATGCAATAAATAAATATAAACACTTGTATGAGCAGACAACTATTCATCCGGCAAAAAGGGCACAAACGCAATTTATGAATATTAGAAAAAAAGGGGGAAAAGCACAAAAATTATGGAAATAGTTTTGAAAATATATTTGAGGGATTTTTTTAAACATATTTCAGCGGCAATAAATATGTAGAAATAAATTGTATTGTAATAAGAGATGGATTTATTGATTAACATTTCTATTTTAAAAATTATTACCTCACTTCTTCTATATTAAGTGACTTTTTTTGTTTAGAATTTAATTTACAAGGCGATTTAGTATTAAATTTAATTTTTTTATTTTTATAAATGTGTATGTACATTAAAAGAATAGATATTTATGTACATAGATTTCAAAACTGAAAATGTCAGTTGTTTTTCGGAGCAATATTTTGAACTTGTGTTTTGGTCGTTTTTTTTTTCTTTTTTTGATAAAAAAAGGAAATTATTTAAAATTTATTTAGTAAATAGTGTGTTTTTTTTTGTTCAAAAGTATTTTAATCTTTCCCAATGCAAATTTTTTTGAGAAGAATGTAAATTTAATTTTTTTGTAAGGAAAAAACTGTTTTAGATTATATCATATGCTGAAGACCCGAGTTCGAGCCCAAGAAATATTGATCGTTAAAGTTCTATATAGAATTTAACTTGGATAAGTATAATTAAAGCATTTCAGATGAAACAAAATGTTTTAAATTATGTTTCTTAAGTAAAGGGGCTTCTACATACGTCTCATCTCGAAAACACATGTCACATGCTGCCTAAACAGATAGGAAATATAATACGTCTCTTTAACGTCAGACAAGAATTGAACAAAACGTTGAACCCCATTTGTTAGAAATTTAGCCATTTAAATTTTATATTTAAAAAAGAAGTTTATCCCTAAAAAACTGCTCTCTGACATTCAACTCTATTCTACCGAATGATCAGTAGTACAGCGCCACCTTCTGGGAAGATAGCAGCTAATCTACTTCTCAGCAGAAAACCGTGCTTATCAGTAAGTTCGCTTGTAAGGGAGAAATTGTAAACAATCACTTACTCGTGCGCATCAATAATGCATGATTTTAATATGAAATGATCCTCTAAAATGCAATAGAAATTAAAATTTATTGCAACTAGTAAGCAAATAGTACAAAAATCAAAAATGTCTGCTGGGTTAGTGAAGACACTCCCTACTCATAACTAATATCCAACACTATTTGGGGCAATTGCTGTTGATCATTGAAGGGTGCAGGTATAACACTGGCCTTTGAGTGACAGGAACTTGTTCCATCAACAAAAAAGGCGCTTAATAATAAAAAACCCCAAAAGAAAAAAATCTATCTATCTATCCTCACATTCCAATACTAGGCATAGCATGAGTAGGGGTTTACCCCTGAGTATTGGTTAAAAAAACTTTCGCCTAGAAAGCAGTCCAGTACTTAACCACAGCAACTACGTGTGCTTCCGGATTTTAGATTTTAACGCAACGAAGTTTATTTTGTTTCACCTGGGAAATCTTTTTTTTTCACGAGAACAGTACTCAAGGGATGACCCGTACTCATGCATTGTCCTAGAGTTAGGAAAACGTATTAGGAGGAGGGGGAAAAAGGGAGATGTGTTTATGAGCATTTTATTTCAATCTGTTCATATCGTAATTGATAGGAAAAAGATTCATTAGAAGATTATTCCACAAACGAGTAGAGTTGCTAAAAAACAAATTCCAGCGAAATCTACTAGAGTTTGATCGAAATGTGAAATAAAGTGCTAGATTTCATGTAGATCTAAACACAGTATTCAAACTAATTCAAAAAAGTGTGTCAATTGGTTTCAACAAAATAATTTTGTTTGATAAAGATTATTTAAACGTTAAAACCATGTTTTGCATTTAATCCTTTCAATCCGAATTCACTAAAAGTTTATTAATCTTTATTATGTTGGCTTACTAAGACGCGATTTCCCGGTTCAAACCTCAGCTCTGACTTCTTCAAAGGAAGAAATGTTAAAAAACATTTCATTCGGGTACTATCTCTAAGCAGTTTTCTGGTAAAAACTCTGAGAGTAACTGAATAAGCTTCTGCAGTCTGTTGTTCGGAGTGGACATTAAACTGCGGGTTCCGTTATTCAAGGATAAAAATTGAAGCACACAATATGGGTGCTGTGGGAAGCAAGGCTGTAACTCTCAAGACAGGTTGTAATGGCCAATTATGTATGTATGTTTCTTAAATTAAAATTTTCTAACACATTTCATTTGCCCGTTTTTTGCAGATATATTTTTTTATTTTGAAAAAAAAAGTGCTGGATATAAAAACAAAAGTTTAATTTAAATATTCGAAACTAATTCTTACTTAAATATAAGAAAAAATTTTTGAAAATCATAATTTTGTCTTATAATCTTTTATTCACTGAATCCATTTACATGTTTTTTTTTTTTTTGCTTT
This sequence comes from Metopia argyrocephala, assembly GCA_963576795.1. Taxonomy (NCBI): domain Eukaryota; kingdom Metazoa; phylum Arthropoda; class Insecta; order Diptera; family Sarcophagidae; genus Metopia; species Metopia argyrocephala. The sequence continues at coordinate 82,576,896 of OY756211.1, forward strand.
CTTTATTCAATTCTGCTTTTAAACTTTTAAATTTAAAATGTGGTCTTCCGCTATCAAAATGAATATAAAAAATCCATTTTGAGTATATTTTTGAAAAAAATAAAACAATATTCTGAATATTTATTATTTTATTTACTCGTACCTAAATGTTGTAGTTTGTATAAAACAAATGTGACTATTTTCAAACTGTTTAAATTGTTTTATAGTAGACGCCACAATATTTAAATGTTATTGATCACGTAATACAAAAAAGTGAGGCGGGTCAAAATTTAAATTTTTTAGTTTTTAAAATACCTTTTTTAGCTTTCTTAACATGATGCATACGAGTATTGTGACTTTAATAAAATATAAAATGCTGAAAGAAAAAAAAAAACACAAATAGAAAAACAATTCAGTAAAAGTACATCAAAGGCAGAGCTATTAATGAATGATATATTTTTGATTTTGAAGTTCAAATTTTGCTGTAAGTAGAAATTGAACTGAAATTGTAAACTATTTCTAAAGAATTTGAGAAAAATAGTATAAACATTTTTTCTCCATATTAATTCTTTTTTCAAAAAAAAAAAAAAAAAAATATTAAATAAATTAATTTATGCACAAGACTACAAAAACAATTCAATTAAAAACACTTAAATTTTAATTCAATTCATAGGAAAAATAAAAGAATTGCCTTCAAAACAGATAATTTGTTATGAAAACACTCTCACTGGCAGTCAATTCAAATGTTGTGAAAAATAAAAGCATTTAAAATACTCGCAATATACTTAATTAATTTTTAAATGATTCTTGGATATAGTAAAAAATTAAACATTCTTTTACAACTCTGTTATACAGAAATTTAAAATGTGTTTATTGTAGAATTATGCTAATTTTTAGTTTTTGAATTTTCAAAATATATGTTGAATACATGAAAAGAGAATGATTGCAAAAAAAAAAACAATATCGGTACTACACGTAATCAAAAGTGGTTTAACGGCACGTATGAGTAACAACTTTAACTGGTATTTCCTTTGTAGCCATATTACGTATACGCCCATCTTAGCAGTAGTAATACTATTACTGTTAAACTAAGAAGGAAAAAAATGTTTCTTTTTTGTAAACATTAAATAATTTCTGCATATTTTTCTTCATTGTCTTTCATTTCATTAGACTTTGATTTATTAAATTTTAAAATTCTCAATTCCCAATGAAAGCGTCAGTCGGCAGGAGATTTTCATTCGTAGAGATTTTATTCTTTATAAAAGTAAAAAAAAAACAACAAAAAAAAAAAATGTCGACATAAGTTGTATATTTCTATCCAAATGGTTACAAATGTTTTAAGTATTCTTTAATAAATATTTAAAAGTAAAGTGCTGAAATATTCCAACATATTTAAATAACATTTTATATTTAAGAATTTATTTTCCCCAAGGTGTAGTGTAATGACTGTGTTTAAACAAGTACAGTAACAGGTAGTGTTTTGTTTAAATGTTCTGATTAATGCAAAAGTTTCATACTAAAAGCTAAAGTTGATCTCTTCTGTTTAAACAGTTTGTAGAATTTTTTTTAAATGCATTTATGACATTTAGTTCCATGTCTACTATATATATATAGTAGATATATATACCTCACGAGGTATATATTAAAAGGATAACTAAAACATGGGCAGATCATTTTTAATTTAAGCAAAAATGAAAAAAGAGATATTTTACCTCTAGATGCTTCTACACAAATTACATATTGGAAGAAAGATACGAATTTAGAGAATAACAATTGAAGTTGTAATTTTTTTTTACCTTAAATGTTACAAAAGAAGGGTTAACATACGCGTCTTGTTAAAATTGTTAATAGTACCCATTTAAAAGAATTTTAATTTTTATAATTGATTGGTCAGAGTAATCAAAGCATATCAATTAATGTTCTAAACTTTTCAGAAAACCATAAAATATCTACAAAAGACTTTTACAAGGAGAGCATTGTTAATACAATATATATGGACAAAAATTAAAAATCTTAAATCTTTTATGGGCAGAATCTAACATAAGTACATACATAAATAACAATTACAACCCTCTTTCAGGGTTATAGCCTGGGTTCTCGCAGCCCATGTTGTGTGTGTTAATTTTTATCAACGAGTTCCGGGACCTACAGTTTAAAATCGACACCCAATGACAGACTTGAGAAGCTTGTTCATGAAAATTAGAGCTTTTGCCAAAAGACTTCTAAGGCCCATTATTACAACTTGTCTATAAAGTGTTCGATTGTTAAAGGTAAATTTCGTTAACGGGAGGAATTAAGTGACCTTTAAATATTTTTCGTTATTACAACTTACCTTTAAGATAAAAGTTATATTTTTCAAAATACGGCAATACAAGAATCGATTACTTTGGCATTAAATTTGTTTAAAAGATAACAAGTGTCAAGAACACGCATGTCGACATAAATAAATGAACAAAAAAATTTTATAAATAGTACACTAAATCAACTTAACAACAAAGAAATTTATTTTACTTTCCATTTTTATTGAATTTATTTCTTTGTTGACATAATAAACAAAATATTTTTGTTAATAATTCAACGCACAAAAAATATGGCAACCTCAATACAATAAGCTTAAACGATTAAACCTCACGTTAAAACAATTTATTTGTCCTATAACATCCTACCTTTAACTAAAGGCAAGTTGTAATAATGGGCCTAAGAGGTGGTCACCGAAAGAAGTACTTTTTCATATTTCTTTTTTTCAAGGTGTCAGAGCTCGGATTTGAAACCAGAGCTTTCGCCTAGTAAGTCAACACACTACTAGACTAAAATAATGATCAAAAGGTGTTTTTGTTGATCAGTTTTATTAAAATACTTTTTATACTGATATTTTTTTCCACATATACCTAAATACGTTTACTGTGAACAATCGTGATTAAAATCTGAGTAAAAATATTATCTTTATAGCACTATATTTCGTGTCTTTTAAAAAATAAATAAAAACAAAATTACATCAAACTCGTGTATTATAAAAGAACACTTATCACCTTTTTATAATCAGTTATCAACAGTAGTTTTTGTGAAATCAATTTACTAATTGACTTTTTATACGTGAAAAAAAATATATTTCAACCATAAAGGTATCTAATAAATGTTTTTTCTTGTTAAATATAATAATTGGGATTTTTAAAATATATTTTTCGTCATATAATCAAATACATTCAATATCAAAATAAAAAATCTTGACGAGTCTCTTAACCAAAGACCAATGGCCATAAAGATATGCTTATCCTGATAAGCAAAACATTTAATATTAACAGTAATATTTGGAATATTCACAAGGTATGCTATCATTCCCCATTAAAAATATTGGCCCCTAATCATAGTCAAGCACTAAAATCGCTTCTTTTTAAAAACAACTTTAAATTAAGAACCTGTTTTAATTTTTACAGCAACTACGTAAAATGTGAAAACTAAAGGACGAGTATGTTTTAAGTTGGTGCCAACTTAAATTTGAGAAATGTTTTCATACAATATTCAACATATTACTAGAAGGTAGCCTCTCTGAACAGCTGATTCTAAAAACAATAAAACCAAAATAATATGAAAAAATTTGAAATATTCAGTTAAAGGGGGGTTTAGACGGTAATACAAGTCGTGCGACATGTCAGATATTTGTGTAGAAGAGAAAGAATAGTAATCGTGTAAAATTGATACGTAATGAGAGCGTACGACATTGAGAGAAAATACGGATAAAAATTTGACAGTCGTACGGTTCTATTTGTTTTTTTTGAAATTTAAAAAAAAAACCATCTTATTTCATTTGAACAGGGATGCATTTTTATGTTTTTGTTTGTTTATGTAAAATGTATTCACAATGCATGTAAATTTTGTGTGCATGTGTATGTGCACTTTATGTTTTCATTTCACTTTGTTTTGGTATTTTAGATTCTTACTTTAATTTTTAAAATAAGGTTGGAATTTCATAATATTTTGATTTTACGTACGTAAAGTATTACCGTCTAAACCCGTCTTAAGTGGTAATAAAATTAAAAACAGCTGATTTTTACTTTTGGAGCTGTCATTAGTTTCATCACTGTTTACACTGTGCTTTGCATACCAAATTGTGAGGGGTTGTTTACAGCAGTCATATTTTTTCTTGCTACTATTATAGAAGACTTAATTTCACGATAATATGTGAATTTCCCAATTGTTGTACAATGATAAAATACCATAAAAATTTTACTACAAATTAGTTGAAGAGAAAAAGTAGGTTAGTAATACAATATAATACAAATATTGAACATGAAGAGCATATTTTAAAATATAAAAAAAAAAATAATTTGTACCAGATGCAAACATTCAAAACTCTATACTTAGTAATTATTTGTAATATTTCCAATGCTGAAATAGATTTTATTAATTCGTATTTGATTTCTAATTTCTACTTTCCATATAAATAGTAAAATGCATAGTTGTGGCGGGCACAAGCATTACGTCAGAAAATTTATATGATAAGAAAACGCCAAAATATTTATTTCAAGTACCGTGTGCTCATTTTGTATATTAAAATTGTACAAAAGTTTTTGATTGATGATTTTTTGCAATTATTAAAAAATATTTTGGGTTATTCACAAAGTGTGCTATTGTGCTATATTGTCAATACTCTATACATGTACTTCAACTTTTATTAAAATATTAAATGAACCAATTGAAAGAATCTAAATAGTTTTTGATTTAGCAATACAAAAACTTATTTTCTTAAAATCACTTAAACTGAGTTAATTTTTAATTAATATAACGAAAAAATTGTTTCCAAAGCACTCTAAATATAAAAAGTGTGGATTGGTTAAGAAAACAAATATTTTAACCCTACTCTTTGCTGAAACTTACAATAGTTCTGTTTAGATAGCATTTGTCGGCAACAATATAATTTTTAATCAAGCTTAGCGTAAAGACTTAAAATTGCTTAAGTTTACAATTATAGTTTGATTTTATTCACTTTATGTTTTTCCAAGATTTTAAATTTAGAAGTTTCATATTTTCGATGACAATGATATTTAAGTTTCAATTGTTTTGCAAAATTTTCTATAAACTTCTAAAATACTCACTTAAAGTTAAAAAAAAATATGTTTTCTCTTTAATAAATAAAATTATTTATTGTTTATTATTTGATTACAGATATCATTCCAAAGTATGTACTGTTAATATTGTTTTAAAAAGAAAATTAAATATTTGCTTAAAATATTGCAATAATTTCATTAAAAATAATTTAATCTTATCATATAAATATGTATGTATATGTATATCTATGTATAAATAAATATAGTATATGTTATAAAATTGTTTACTATGTTAAGTCATTTCGTTATCAGCCATTGTGAACAAATTAAACTTTTCATACACAAATCCACTTTTATGGCGTTTTTGCTTTTATAAACACTTTTATAAATTTTTGCTTTGCCCGATTAAAATGTTGCCTTATTAAAACAAAAACAGCAATATTTTTCGTTTATATTAAATGCATTATAGTGTGGTAGTATTCGTTTAAATAGAACTAATTTAAAGTTGAAAAAAAAAACCAAAACTTATAGCACAAATCTATATACTATGCTTATACAATACTCGAATATATAAAAATGAAGACGATTTTTGACTTACGTTTTTAGCTGCATCACACTTAAACCCATGAACCAATTTCAACCAAATTTATTAAAAGCGGAGGAACTGGGACCTATATGGATTATATTAATGTTTAGTTAAAATATGAAATTGCATGTGTGTGATAAGCAGAGTGGGCAAACAAACAAAACATTTCGCAAACGTTACCACAAAGTCATAAACTTTAAACATTTTTTTTATCGTATTGTACATGAGCAAAACCAAAACAAATACTTTCTAAATGAGAAAGAGCGCAAACGAAAAAAATTCGCTTTTTGCTCTTGTGCTTGCTTTGTTATTCCGTTACATTCGTATAATTTGCTCTTTTTCTCTTCTTCTTCCTTTTTCTTCACATTAATTTTTTGTTGTATCTACGCACATTTGAGTTAGTGTATTTGTAGTGCTCAAAACAAAAACAATATACAAAGCTAAATGGGACAATCGCTCTCACTGTTTTTGTTTTGTTTTTGTTTTATTCATTGTAAAGAACAAACCAAAATGAGATCAAACATCTCGTTTTGTGTATTTTCCCACTCTGGTGATAAGTAAGCCCCAAATTGCCTTTAAGGTGTCCTTGAATAATGCATATCATCACTTAAAAATTGGGAATTAGACAAGTGGCCGTGGTACCTTCCATACAAACTATATATTGATTTTTGTATATTTTGGGAACTGTTAGAAGTAAAATTTCTGAATTGGCCAATGAAATTGGAATTGTACAAATGGACTTGATACTTTTCACATAAACTAAATATTAATTTGTTTCGTCAGAAATTAATTAAATCAAAGTTAAATTCTATAAAGAATATAAATTTTTGCAATGAGTTTTTTTTGATAATTGAAGAAGAAAGTGATGTCCTTCACGGCGTTTCTGACGAAACAAAATTAACTAAGAAAAAATTGATCACTTTTCCTGGGGCGCCGAACTCGAGTTTTCAGCCTATAATAAATATTAATTTATTCGTATACGGACGATGGCTAAAGACAAATTTTTTGTTTTGGATGTCTTCACAATCAATGAAAATCTTCAGTCAGAAAATGAGCGGAATATGACAAGTGGCTGTGGTACTTCCCATATAAAGTAAATATTGATTTCTGCATATCTTGAGAATGGTTAAAATTGTTTTCTTATGTACAAAATTTCTTATCTTATTTTGCCCGGCAAAGCAGGCACAGTTTTTTGATAGAGTGAAGTTCAGTGACTACCTGGCCCCGCATGAACAAGTTGTAAACCTGAAACATAATCCAATATCTGTAGTCACCGCAGACTAGTAGTTAGTGTGTTGACTTACTAGACAATAGCTTCGGCTTCAAACTCCTGCTCTGACTTCTTAAAAAAAGAAATAAAAAAAAAATATTTCTTTAGGCGGCTACCTCTTTGTAGTCTTCTCGGAAAATTTCTGAGAGTAACTGATAACCGTGAACAAGCTTCTAAAGTCTGTCGTTCGGAGTCCTGGTACTTATAGCGAAAAATTAACACACACAACTTGAATGCTGCGAGAAGCTAGGCCGTAACCCTAAAACAGGGCTGTAATTGCCAATTATGTATGTATGTTTGTAAAGCAGGCATATTGTCAGCTTGTTTTATTTAAAACAAAAAATAATAGAAAACTAAATGAACATTTAATAAATAATATATAATAATAATAATAAATAATATGTATATAAGTAATACAAAAAAAAATTAAATTAAATACTTTGTCTGAAATAAATATTGAAAAGCCCTTAAACAATATCGCCGATAATTGAAAAGATGCAATAGAATTTTTATAATAAGTAAAAGAAAAATACTTTCTCTTTTATCTCCATTATGATAACAGAATACCCATTTATTATCATTAACAAACAGATTTTTTTATCTCACGGTTTTTTTATTATTTTTTTAAATTCATCTTTTTCTTTTTTTGCCTTATTTTACTGGTAACAAATTGACTTATTTGTGTTTTTTTTATTTATTGAACTGATGTTTAAGTTCTTCTTTTACCACAACGTATTGAGGTTCCATAAAAACCTCAATGTGGAGAATAGATAAACTTCTACTCATTCCATTACTACCACACCTGTATATACTCGTACATAGGAAGCGTTTGAAAACTGGGAAAAATCTTCTACATTCTCTACCGCTTTTTTGTCATTCCGCCTCAACTGTTAAACAAGAATACAGTTTTGCAAAAAACAGTCGTTAAATATAGAAAGTTAAAGTAAAATAAGTTTTATTTTTTTCTCTTGTTAAAAACTCAATAGAATACAACAGTATAATATGTGTATGTATGTATGTACATTCAAACAGTCTCTAAAAGAATAAATTGTTTTTATACATAAATGCTTACAAAATTTCCAAACAACAAATTAAAAAATCAAGGTTATAGAAAAGGATTTTGCTATTTCTATATTTTAGGAAAGCATAATTTAATTCTCTTAAAGCTCTGTATTGTAATTCTTATTTAAGAATCATTATTTAAAAAACTTTTTAATGCAACTTTTGCAAAACAACAAACAGGGATTCAACAACATCCAACTTAAGAAATTTGTAGATATTAGAGAAGTAAATGACTGGCAATAGTAGTATGTAGTAAAACTGTAGTAACTAGTCGTTAAAATAGTAAATATCTTGTATACGAGTATATATTTGTTAGTAGTCTTTTCTTATTAATTTTTGTTTCTTTTTGGTATAAAATGCCAGTTTGTTAAAGCGTTCACAAAGGTTTTATATACTCAAGATCAACATTGAAAAGAATTTAAAAAGTTTTGTTTGTTATTAAAATTCTGTTTTTAATTAATTTTTATAAAAGCATATGCATATATGGGGGGCGGTGGTATAGTTATTAAAGCGTTCGCACAAAAACTCAAACAGCCCAGGTTCAAATCCCAGTGAAGGAGAAAAGTTTGCGAATGTTCAAAAATGTCCATCCCCAAGAAACAGCTCCCTGACATTCCACTATATTTCCACCTTCGGCAGGCATCAAAAATTAATGATCAGGAGTACAGCGCCACCTTCTGGAAGATAGCAACTAACATACTTAGTGAAGACGCTCACCACTCATAATTAAAATCCAACGGCAGATGGGGCAAAAAATTATGTTGATCAAATTAACAGCAACTTGTCTCATCGACTAAAGGCGCTTAATAATAATACTAAAAAAAAAATAAATCTACATACATATCTTCACATTCCAGTACAATTCACAGAATGAGTAGGGGTTTATTCCTGAATATTGGTCTCAATAAAAAAAAGCATATCTAGTAAGTAGTGTGTTGCCTTATTAGACAAGAGCTCTTCTCCCCAGCTCTGTTATCTTAAGAGAAGAAATATGAAAAATGACATCTTAGCAGTTTCTCGCATAAGTTCTGAAAGTATCTGATTGTCATGAACAAGTTTCTTAAGTCTGTCGTTCAGAATAGGTATTAAACTGTAGGTCATGGTACTCGTGAATAAAAATTGACATACACAACATCGGTGATGCAAGAAGCTAGGTCGTAACTTTGAAACAGGGTTGTATTCCAATTAAGTATGTACATATGTATGTATTGCACTATGGCATAAGAACGTTAAAAAAATGCGAAATTTGGCAAATTGAAGCACAAATTGTTTGACTACACACCTAATTCTTCTGGTTTAGCTCCCTCTGACTTCTACCTGTTTTACCTCTATATGAATGGCAGCGATATACGATTATTGTGAGGAACTTAAATGAAATTATTTTAACCAACCGATAGACTTGCTATAAAACTCTTGCACTAAAAGTATTTGAAGTTCCAGGGTATAATTTAAAATAAGAAAGTATGTAAGAACCTTGCTCTTGTTTTTCAGTGTTAAGCTAAAAACGTTTCCATCCGCCCTCATAGAACGACTTCTACTTATGCAGTACATTGTGCTTGTCTATGAAAATATGTTATGGGAAAAAAGAAGAAAGAGAAAGCTAGGCTTGTGGACATTTGAGTTAAACTTACTCTTATTATAATTGGCCGAAAAAACATTCGCTGGAAGATTGTAATATAACCGAGCGCTGCGGTTGAAAACAAATTCTCTCTATAATGCATTATGCGATTTATTCGACAATCAACTACTAAAACATGGGCTCTAAGAGAGGTATAAGTAGTTCGTGAAAATATAAGATTATCCAGAATCAAGTTCCTTATTTTATCAGAGTATATTTCTGAGTGTGTTTTTTTTTTTGAGTGTATTCCTTTATTTAATGGAATATAAAATTAAAGCTAAACGTTCCTTATATAGATTCAACAGTAAATAAATCCTTGTGTATTTAGTATATGAATATGTATTTATACACATACGAGTATTATGTATATTGACATACACGTTTGTGTGTGTATTCATTCGTATATTTATTTTTACTGTATCGATTCAATACAATTTGATTGAATTACAGATTTTGTTTGTTTGTTGTTTTCTTTATTTTTCCTTTTTCCTCTACTTCCTGTTGAATGTTGGTTGTCCTTACGTTGTTGTGAAATGTTTACAGTATGTATGTGTGTATGTCGCTAATGGAATTTGTATTCATATGCATGTAGATACACATGTATGCTACATACAATACAAAAGATTTACAAAATGTATGACTATATGTATATGTATATATATGTATGTACAGTAGGGTGGAACAATAACAAACAAACAAAAAGCAAAATCTGTTTTATATCTAGTTAGCAGCTTGTAAACAGCCGCTCATCTCAGTATATCAAATGCACATAATTCGTGTAGTAGAAGTTAATTGAATGCTTATTATAAAGCTTATTCCAGGTTGGGCCAAACATCTTGTTGGATTAATGCAAATTTTATTTATGGCTCTTTTGTGTACAGCTTTTGCATTATCGAAAACTAATATTAATAAGATATATGTATTCGATAAGCAACAAATTCGTTATTTACCGTCTATTACACAATGTCGAAAGAAACAATTTTTCTTTTACAGGTATCGTAAGAATAAAGTGATACCAGATGCAAATTTTTATTTAAATTTTTTAAGAATGGAAAACAAATTACTGTTTTTCCCATTAACAAGTGCGTCTCGGTTTAAAAGTACATACTTGTATTGTAGATATTCGTTACTAATAGTCATACAATTCTCATCGAACTTTTCTCAAATTTTAATCGATCTTCTGCAAAACGCATTGTGATTGGTTCAGTTTTGAATTGTAACTAAGATAGCTTACATATCACATAGCTTTCAGAGTTACGGCCTAGCTTCTCACAGCAGTCATGTTGTGTGTGTTAAATTTTATCCAGATTTGATAAACTTCAGCTTTAAGATAGCTTAGATATATAAAATATGGCGGCAAGGTTAATTTATTCTTATTGTGCGCTTTCGTATTATTTGCGTTCACAGTTTTGACAACGCTTTCGATATAGTGAAATTGATTTGAGTATGAAAATCACTACGTTTTTTCTTTTTTTCGTATAATGTTTTTGCTTGCATACAATTCTGATATAGAGAAACCAAAATCTATATTATAAATCTCTCTGTAAGTCTGTTTGCTTGTCGGTCAATCACACTTAAACGGCCAAACCGATTTTGTTGAAATAGGATATCGTCGCAAGAATTAGAGAACGCTGTAACTGACAAAAAAATCGTCCAAGATTTCTATGATGAAAAGAAATTCACTTACGCTGTGTGCGTTTTGAAAAATACCAGTGTCTTTGTTCTACTTTCATTCAGGTTTTTTGGCTCTGGTGAACATTTAATGTTTTGTTAGTAACAACGTTCTTTAATTCTTACGACGATATGTTTTTTCTTCAAAATTTAACTAGAGCGTAGTACCTTTTTTACCAACTAAATAGTGATTTTTATGTATTTTGAGAACGGTTAAAACTAGAGTTTGCAAATTTAGTCTAAATGGCTTAATGCGCAAGGCAGTTAGAAAGTAGATGAAGTGGGGCAAGTAGGCGTGATAATTACCTTACTAATTAAATACTGGCTTTTCTTTATCTTGAGAACGGCTAGAGCTGAAGTTCCTGGATTAGGTCTAAGTAACTTCAGAATTTGGAATTTGGGCGGTATTGGACAAAAGCGCACAATATTGATTTTTGCATATCTAGTGTTATTGCCAATTACTATAAGTTGTTTTTAAATTCCAAATTTGATTGATTTTTATTGTATAAACTGAAACTGTATATCTTTAACGGAAATGAACTAAATAAATAAGGTACAGAGTTCTTTGTTTTACTCTAAACACAGAAAGTGAGACTTCTTTTGTTAAAATCAGCTAAATTTTGACAAAGTTAGAGCATTTTTTTTTTCATATATTTATATACTCATAACCTGGATTTTTCATATCCAATGAAAATTAATTCAATAGTGTCCATACGAATCTAATTTATGTAGATTTGCTTCGGAAATGATTTAATTTTAGACCCATAGTATTTTCTAAAAAGTTTCTTAGCATTTTCTGTAGATTCAATTTTTACGTATTTCAGTTTTTAATCGTTCATTTAATTTGAACCACCCTAATGTGCAAGTACATTGTGTATATAGAGTATAATAAAATTCGATTGAAAATTTTGTTGTATGGACGTATGTATGTTTGCCGTATACATTGTATGGCTGAATATGTGTGTGTGTGTTTAATCCTTTTTATGGTTGATTTAATATATTTTTGTAATTGACAAGGCAGAAATTTAATTTAATTTTCCCAATGAGAAAAAAGAAAAAGGAAATTTGAACATTTTTTCCTCATTTTTAATTAATTTTATTGAAACTTTTTGCAAAGGACTGAAAAGCTTTGGATAATTTCTAACCTTAAAAAATATAAAAACTAATAAATATTTTAGTTCTTATAAAGATTTTTAAACATAAAGTTCAACAGTAAGGTCAAGTAAGGGTCATTATACACTTAAATGCCTATAAATAATTCTGTGCATAATTATATTTGCATGAGTGTCTGTAATTGTTTTGAAGTGCGTGACATTTAATCATTATGGTTAACAAATTTCGAATTAGTGAAGTATAAAGTAACACGCTTATAATATTGAGGTCACATTAAATGCTTAAAAATAGTTTTTGAAAAAAAAATGTCCAAAGTTTTGTATTTATTATGACCATATCGTAGGTACACTGTGCATTATTAAAGTTAATCTATTAAAAACGAATATTTATGCTAAACACTTACATGGCATACGAGGGCATTTCGAAATTTTCTTAGCCTAATAATGGAAAACCAAAGCTGAACTGTTAGTTATTTTATTTTACCATATTAATTGTATCACTTGAAACTTCAACATGCCGCTTGAATAATATAATTATCCTTAACATTGCATCTTAAGTAGAAGTAAAAAGTTTGTCAGAAAGAAGTTAAATCAGGGGAATACATAACTAGATTATTCAAGCAATTCACACTTTAAATCGTTGAATTTAGCCATTGCTAAAACACTTCTGTAAGATAGTGCCTTGATAAAAGGCAATAATATTTGGAATATATTGACTTATCTTTGCCATGAACTTTGTCATCATTTTTTTAAATCATTAGCAAAAACAGTCTAAATGCATTTAAGAGAGTTTAGGTCTGATCTAATTAAAAGGTTTCTAGACGAAACATAAATTAATTATTGTAATAAAATTATGAAAAATCGTAATAGAATTAGAACTCAGTTTAGAAATGTTACGTACTATTTGTGGCTTGTAGAACGAGAAATTTGTAATAATAAAAATGCTTTAAATATTGTTTTCATATAATATATGTACATATATATATATATGGTAGTCTAAAGTATTCTGTATAGTTTTCATACTCCAAAAAATTCAACCTTTCATGCCACACTCCATCTTAGAACAATATTTGAAAAATGTAAAAACAAAACCTATACAAACCCGGCCCATTTTTCATTCCTCTCCACTAAGGAAGAATGCCCTGATTCAGATTTGTCAATTCCTTCAAATGTAGAGAAAATAGATCCAGGATATTATCGCGCCTAGAGGGCCATCTCCCTGATTGCACTCTGAGGTGAATCGACATAGCATAGAGATCAACAGGCAATTAGTGCGGACTGATATTAAGAATATCATTGAAGTAAGCTCCGCATTCCTCAGCGATACCTTTATACAAAGTCCTCTGCACTCAGTACAGCTTTGTAACGATATATGTAGCTCTGACGACGAACTACTCCAAACCACTAACGTTTTCTACCAAACAAAAATTTGCGTGCATAAAATGTAACTCAAGTCTTTCTGAACCAGTCCTCGACATCAGCCATCAATAGAGCTTGGAATCCAAAACCACTTCAAAATATTTGGTTACAGATGAGAGATAAAGAGATTGGCTACACAAACTGGGTATTCTAAACAAGAGTGATTTGTATCTTCTAGTGAATAGCATAACCTGATTTTTCCCAGAATTTGGAAATTTTCCCCACGAACTTGGGTTCCGAAAGTGATTAACAAGGTTAAAGATTTCACCAGGAAATGGAAGAAATCGAGAGACGTTACAAAGGTTGGTGGGATGAACAAATGATGGCGGACTATTGTTGGTTCCTCATTCGCGAAGATCTATCCGAAAAAAAAGCTAAATTTCAAGTCGCTCGTCATTTTAATTGAAATTTTTTGAATTTACGCCGAATGTACTGTGTGAGCAATGAAAATGAAAATATTGTCGTTTCACAAAATTCTCAATAAAAGCTTTATTTTTCATCCGATTTTTTTCAAAATACGCTTTAAATATTTGTAATTAAATAAACTATTTGGTAAAAAAATAAAACATTCTAGATCGTCAATATAACATAGGAAAAAATTTAAATGAAAATGAAAAATTTTGAAAAAAAACGTAAAAAATAGGCAAATTTTGAACTTTGAGGTGCCATATCTCAGCGATTTTTTATCAGATAGAATTTTCCAGCATATCAACGGAGAAGCCATTCACTTACCTTTCCATCGATATGCCACTTATCTCGATCGAACTTTTCCGTTGGACACCACAAGGGTTTGAGTGGGGCCATACACTGAAAAACACAAAAGTACCGTTATCCAAAAAAAGGTACTCAGGAAAAAATAATAACTGCGTTTTTCATGCTCATGAGGTCCCAATTAACTTATCTAGGCATGTGCCGTTCTTGGTATTTTTCCAAATTAAAAATTTGTAAACCTGCGTTATATTAGTTTTGGCAGGAAGTTTTTAATTTCTTTTTTTATAAGACATGTGCATTGTATTGGAATTTGTTTTTTTAGAATTTTGTAGAATTTCTTATTTTAATGAGTATTTCTAACAGATTTACAAAAATGTTTAGTTTTATAAATTTTTAAAAATTTTTTCAATAGCCAAAACTTTTGTGTGACAAAGCAGTGTTGCCAAAAAATGTTGCTTCGCCTTATTAACGAATTTCTGAGCAGTGTTGCATTTCAGATTGCATTTATTAAGACTGCCTAAATTACCCTCTAAGTTTTCACTCATAAATGACTAAAACTAGCAAGATCATGTTGTAAACATAAGTCCCCACCATCCTATAAGTAGCATGTAACTTTATGAAAAATTAAATATAAAACTTCTTGTAAAGTTACGCTATACTGAATGGTTTGTTGGCAGCTTATTGCCGGCGGGTCTTGCTTTTAAGAATACAAAGAAAAAGTAAAAACAACAGTTATTGTATTTAATGGCATAAACAACTATAAAAAAGACACAAACACAAACAAACAGAAAATTAGAGCACAATTAACTTAAAGTCAGTTTTAGTTTTACTCACACTCGTACCTTTAAAAGCATACAAATGCTTTACTCATAAATAAAATGATTGTAAGAAAATAAAGACAACAACAGCTACTCAACTTTTCAAGATTTCCTTTTGTTTTCTTTTGAAATCCTCGTTAAAAACAAGGCTGTGTTGGAGACAATAAAAAAAGAGAGCATTTGCATATTACAAACTGATTACAATGACAATACGGGAAGTGTAGCCAGTGCTTGAAAGTAATTATTTCTCTAAAATTTAGTCATATATTATGTACAGAAAAATGAGAATTAGATATGCACTATATCTGTAGGTGGAAATCTAGTCCACAACATAGTACATACATATATATATAGATAGAAAGATTGTTTTAGTATGATCTATATAAGACTAGCAGTGTAGTGGTTAGAGCGCTCCCTTGCAATACCAAACAGCCCAGGTTCGAGCCCCAGCACTGGAGAATATGGTAAATCAAAAAATTTGTGCGGCATTTTCAAAGTTTTAAAATAAATAAAAAATATATATAAACGGTTCCCCCACCTCCAAGAAGTCCATCCTAAAGAAAGCCTCCTGCTGCATTACACTCTAACCCTCTTCCCAGCAGAAAATAGTGCTCACCAGTAAGTTATTTTGTAACAACAACTTTGCCAAGATACTGACTACTTAATATTAAACAAATATTAACAGATAAGGCAATTGCTGTTGATCCTTTCAAGGGTGAAGGTATATAAAAAGAGACAATAATATCTACATGTAGAAATGAAAACAATGCATTCAATTGCCGTGAAAATATGGAAAGTTGTTAGGTTGTTAAGGTTCTTGTCAGAAAATGATCGCAATTGGATAAGTGGGCGTGGCGCGTTTGAACTTAATTCTAATTTTAGTATATCTTGAGAACGGCTAAAGATAAAAGAATTAAATTTAGTCTGAATTTTTTCATCGCCAAGGCAAATCATCAGTAAGATAGTCGGCAGAATGGAATAAGGGAACATGATATTTTCTACACAAAATAAATAATGGTTTTTGGGTATCTAGAGAACGGGTAACTCTAAAGTTACTAAATTTGGTATAAATGACTTAATGGTCAAGGCAAGTCATCAATAAGAAAAATGGGTGATTTAAGACAAGTGTACGTCGTACCTCTCATGCAAGTTAAATTTAAAATTTTGTATATATTGAGAACGGTTCAAGCTAAGATATCTAAATTTAACAAAATTAATATTTTTATTTGCTATTACTATATAAAATCAAACGCTATTTTTAAATCCAAAACGACTACTTCCTACTATTGTATAAGGTAAGTGTAAATGGGCAATTTCACATTAACCGGCCCTTCAAAGGAATAAAATAGTTGACAAATTTTTAATAGAAGTCAGACAAATTAATATCCGCAAGAGTTTGACCATTATGGACAATCAAAAATTGTAAAACATTCGTACTTCTATATTAACAATTTGAATACATAAAAAATAATGTTTTTATCAATAAACAATAAATAAGAATATTATAATAATGATTTAAGATTCTACATAAATCATGCTTGTATAAATATGGATATGCAAATAGTCCCCATGGTTTAATAGCAATATTTTTCAACACTAAAGTACGTGTTTGGTAACCACCTATAAATCTTTGCTTCATTCTACCCCTTTTATTACAATATTTTGTATAACAATATACAGTATGGCAAATGATAATCTGCTTCTGTCAAAGAATGTTACTGTTTGTTGTTCACTTAACTTGATATTTTTTATGAGTATTTGAATATGTCCTTTGAAACAGTTATTTTTCGATTTATGTAAGTGCTTATAAGAATTATTAAAAGTTTGTGTGTGCCTTGTTTCTTTGTTGAAAATGTTAGAAATTTCATTTAACGCAAGTGTTCTGTATGTGTGTGTGTGTGCTTATAAGTCGTATCTCTTCTAAACAAATAGTGACTGCGATTATGATGTAAATTCCTGGGTGTAGTACAATTGTTAGTGACTGAATAAATGAATGGATGTATGAGGGTTATTTGATTGGATTTACGAGTTTAAATGAGTGAGTAAGTGAGTGTGACTGACTTTCATTGCAAATATTTTAAATTCCTTCTATGACACAAAAGACTTTAATGGAATTAGCTGGAATTAAAAAGTTTTCCATTTGAGTGATTTTAGGGCTGTTGAAAAGATTTTTATTTGAATAGAATACGAGCTTTGGGAAAAATATGCTGTTTAATAAAGATAATATCTTTATTTAAAATATTTCAAACACAATAATTTTAAATGTTATTCTCTTTAAAAGAATTTTAAAGGATAAATAATAGTGAATGTGAAAATTAATTAATTTCTTGAAATAAGTTATATGAGTGTTTTATTGACAGGCTGCTTTTTTTGTAATTTTCGGCACTAAATCTAAATTTTTGTAGTAAGTGTATTGGCTTACTAAGACAATAGCTCCGGGTTTAAAACTCAGCTTCGACATTTTGAAAAAAAGAAATATTTCTTTCGGCTACTACCTCTTAGCAGTCTTCTGGCAAAAGCTTTAAGAGTAATTTATTGACATAACAAGCATCTCAAGCCTGTCGTTCGGAGTCGACTTTGAACTCATCGAAAAAATTAATACATACAACATGAGTGCTGCGAGATACTAGGCCGTAACTCTGAAACCGGGTAGTAATTGCCAATTCTGTATGTATGTATGTGTGTAATCTAAATTTAAAGTAATTTTTCAATTTGAACTCTATATTTAAAGATCTGCCTTTTTATGCAATATTAAATTGTCTATCTGCTGTTTATTGAGTTTAAATTTAAAAGATATGTCATATATTCGTAAGTTTGATAATTTAAAAGTTATTGCTCTAGACATCTTCAAGAAGTTTGGCAAAGTCTGAAACGAGACTCTCATTTCGATACTCTCTGCTCTCGGTTCTGTAGGTTCATATCGCGCTTTCTCATAAATCGGTCTGTAAGAATGGCTTTAGACGGCATCTTCTTTAACCACTTCAGGCTAACTTCAAAAGTACCACAAGGTTGTGTGCTCTCTGCTACTATATTTTTAGTATTTCTTAACGATTTTCTCTTTTTAACTTAAGATGACAGCAACATTTGCCTTTCATATTCGGTGTATCGTAGACTGAGTCTTAGGGAAATTAAGATAAGATGGTGAAATATTAATGACACACTCACAAATCACCTGCAGACATTCTTCACGTGAACAGGATTGAATTTAATACGCTCAAGACACAAATTTGTTTTCTCACGCATATGTATGTGTGGTGGTAATGATGCAATCTTGTCATCTGTGACTATGGCTAGTTTTAACATTGAGGACGTAGAAGCTCTTGATATTCTGCTAATAGGAATCGCCTGAAATGCTTGCTGGATTGATCACATTTTTCGAGTGTCGAAAGAAGCATTCATGTGATTCGGTTTTTTAAAACAGTGCAAGAAATATTTTACTTAATATGACCTTCTTAGTATTTATAAGACCTTTATTCAACCTGAGATGGAATACAACTCTTATGCGTGAGCCGCTGCTTCGAAGCCTATTTGGATGCTTTTCAATCGAGTACCGGCAGGCTATCTAATTCTATTGATTTTTTTAGAGTATCGCCGAAGTGACGCGGGCGTTTCGCTATTCTATTGGCACGATCATAAGAGATGCTCTAATGGAACAAAAACATTAATTTCAAATAATCCCATAATCTCAATAATCGTACCCTCTCATAGAGCACATCCTTATGTAGTTGATTGTCGGGTGAATCGCACAATATATTATATTGAGAATTCTTCCGAGGGCTACTTTCATAGAACGACCATCCCACGGAAAGTTTTTTGTTTTATTAAATGCCAACAAAAACTATTTCCACTTATCACCTACCCATAACATATCGTTGATGGAATTAAAGAACGCTGTAACTGACAAAACCTTAAATGTTCACCAGAGCCAAAAAACCTGTATGAAGGTAGAACAAATACACTAGTATTTTTCAAAACGGCGTAAGTGAATTTATTTTTCTCGTAGAAATCTGGGACCGGGTTCAATCCACGCGTATTTTTTTTCTGATAAAAATGATGCAAAAAACGTATTTTTGATTTTTTGTCAGTTACAGCGATCTTTAATTCTTGCGACGATATTTTCCTAGACCAGCACAATGCATTGCATGAACAGGGACCGACCCTTGAGTGAAAATAATAAAAACAAAGTTTTTACTATTTTAAGCATTTGATGGTTTTTAAATGAACCATCTTCGCAAATAGCAAATCTTTCACATAATAAAGACACTTCTAACGATAGATATTTAACAGCAGACCGATGGTTTTCAAACCACTAAATATACTACATATAAAATAAGTGACATCCCAAATCTTAAACAGAGTCAAGGCTTTAAATTGTTTTTTTTTTCTTTTCGTTTTATACACTTCTACGAATTCACTATTTCTTTAATTAAATATTTTTTTTATTCCATATGTTTTTAATCTTCATTGAGTTCTTAAAAATGCTTTCATTTTCAAAAATGAATATTTTAATAAAACTGTCTCTTTTTGTAAATGTGTATGTGTGTACTTTTTGCATTAAGCCAGTTGAAATGACCAAATGAAAACATCACATTTCATTCTTTTCACAAAAGTGAATATATCCCATTTTGTACATGGTTTGCTGAAATGAAAATGAATTTAAAATAGAAAACCAAATAAAGTTCATACATCTGAAATATGCTCTGAGTCTATTGCAAACTGCAATTAAATAAAATATTGTTTTTTTTTGCAATATATTACTTGTATTTCAAATTAATTCATTTTAATATTTAAGCCAACGAAACTAAAATATTGCTACGAGTACAGACCGACCATTCTATCATCTCGCATGGCTTGATTGTTGCACATGAATGCCATCGAATGGCTACAAACAGTAGGAAAACACAGCAGATGCATGATTATATTTTTATTTTTCTCTTATTTTACAGAATGTATTTTGTATTCGTTAGTCTGTCTATTTGAAAGTACATTTATACGCACACATATTCATACATACATTCCTGTTTCCAAAGAAACCTTTTGTAAATGATTTTATTATCATGTTTTCGTATATTCATATCTGCTTGTAGAACTTGCGTTCTAAGTATATTTGTATTTGTGAGCTATGAGTATATGTTTGTAATTCATATATATTATAAATGTCTTTCTAAGTCTGTTTGTTTGTCGGTCAATCATGCCTAAACGACTGAACCGATTTTGTTGAGATTTTGAACATAGATATACTCAACTACCGAGAGTGCAATAGGATATGTTTTTTTTTTCAAAATTGTTTTTCAATATAAACTAAATACTGATTTTTGTATATATTGAGAACGGTTAAAGCTAAAGATTCGGAACTGTGTCTGAATTACTTCACGGTCAAGAAAAATCATCAGCCAGAAATAAGGCGGAATTAGACAAGTGGGCGTGATACGCCCCATACTAGTTAAATATTTATTTCTTTATATCTAGAGAAGTGTTAAGTCAAATGTATTGACAAGTGAACAACAAATTCGATAGCATTGAATACTTTTCATTTGAGTACTCAATACTATTCGAACATACATAATTTGAATTTTATTACTTATACTTTTGTATATTATTTTATCATTTGGTGTTGGCAAATTTTGCTGTAAAATGCTGTGGAGATATGAATATGCCCCTAAAATACACACATTGACGAACATTTCCACAGTTAAATTTCCTTACAAGCTTGTGCTCAATCCTCACTTTCGGTTCACAGAACTGAGGCCAGATAATTTCAACATCAAAAATGATATATTATTATAAAAAATAACATTGAAAAAAATTCTTACCATTGGTTTACATTTTCCATTTTTAAAACACTTTGCAACTTAATTTGTTAAGGTTTACTTGTTAAGCAATTGTAAAACTGTTTTAACTCTTATTTAAGAATACGTGTTTAAAATTTAAGCAGAAACTATTTATTTTGACAATTTAATGCGCACTACTACTAGTACTCCTACTGTAGCATTAAAATTTATAATTAAAGTCAAAAGTTGTACTATAAAACGGAAATTCAATACAGGAAATGTGCAAATACTCGTATGCAAAAAAAGAAAACAACATGTGCATATAAAAAAGAGAAAATATGTTGTTGCCTGTTGCTAATAGATACAGACGATTCGCTATCATCCTCCTTTTATTTTTATTTAACAAATGCTGGCAATTACTTTGGCTTTGCTTATAACAACGGATTTCTCTTGCAATCTGCATCCCGAACATCATCAACTTTAGGATTCACATTATTTTGCCAGTCATTAAATTGTAAAATCGTTATTTTGTTAAATACATACAATGTAAGAGGAAATGAATGCAATATAAATTGTGTATAATGAAAAAAATTTTGTATTAATCATGCCATTATTAAAGTTGAGAAAAAAAATTGTTTTTCTACTAAAAATTAATTTTAACTGAACATTTAGTTTTGCAACTATTTTTTATTTTTATTTTTTTAATATCAACTCTTAATAAAGGAGCTTTAAATGTTATGCCATTTATCTTAATAGAATTAATGATCTTTTTAATATGGTGTAACTTTTTAAATTTAGTAGCTGTTTCTCATTTAACAAAATTACAAAATGTACCTTTTGTCTCTGCATATTTTAGTAGAAATTTATATTACAAAAACCATGATTTTTATAACATGGAAATTAACAACATAATCGGTGTTAGAATTAGCAATGAAAGCGATTGCATATATCTTCTGTATTCCCTTTTATATTTGTTACATCTAACATTAATTCACCAAAATATTTGCATATTTTAATAAGAATTATACACATCTGATAAGAAAAAATTATTAAATATTCTATTTATTATGTATCTTTAATATTTATAACACCAGGCTTTTTTGGTCATCAATTAAAAATAAAACAAATTGTTATTTAAATTGTTTTTTTATCCGACGTTTCGTTGGACAATCCCAACTTCCTCAGGGATACTTTTATTTTAACTTTGTTTTCACAACAAGAACAGAGTCCTACTTTAGCAACATTATTTCACAAGCATTTCATACGAAATATTTTTATATAAAATTTCGTACAAAATTTTGAACACAATACCAGGGGGCAAATTACGGCATTTTATATCGATCGAAATTTCATACAATTTGAAAATAATTTTCATACAAATTTCGATCGATATCGAATGCCGTAATTTGCCCCCAGGTTTAAGAGTAGGTGTGTTTCGGAAAAACCACTCTGAAGGATAATTGTGCACGCCATAGTATAGACGTCATAGTCTAGTATGTTGGCGTTCCAGACACGAGCTCCGTGTTCAATTCCTAGAAATATAAAATAATTGTGTTTTTTGAATTAACTCTTAGCAGTTTTCTGGCATAAGTTCTGAGAGTAATTAATTTCCATTAACACGCTTCTCAAATCTGTCGTTCGGAGCTGGCGTTAAATTGTAGGTCCCTGTACTCATACACAAAAATAGACACACACAACAGGGGTGCTGTGAGAAACTAGGCCGTAACCATTAAACAGGATTGCAATGGCCAATAACGTATGTGTGAGTGGTTGTAAATATTTAAATAGAATTAGAAATCCATTAAATTAAGATTAAAGAATTCAAATAAATTTACATAATTTAAAGTTAAATTTATTTTGATTTCAATTATCTGATTTCTAATTTATACATTAATTTATTTTTCAGCTCTTCCGGAGGGCGGATATCATGTAAGTATTGCTTTAAATTAATTTTATTATATATTGTAATGCGTTAAGATTTGAAACTTCACCAATTGTCATAACTTAAAAAAGAACACGACTTATTAGTTAATTTTATCAAACTATTTTAATGTCATGTTAATAGTGAATACAAATTTCATACAGATTTATGGTATAAGGCACTTAAACAATAACAGCTCGAACAAAACTTCTGTCGGCTATGTGTAAAAGTTTTTTCTCCTTCTTCCCTATTCAAACATTACCAATCTAATGGCTAACGAACTGTTACTTGAATATTCGATTTGGCTTAGCAGTTTGTTGGCCTAGCGTTTATTCATAATAAAGTTTTTATATATAGAATATACTCTTAAAACAACCCTGATCTTGTAATTTGTTCATAAAAATAACTCATAAAAATTTTTGTATTAAATTAAAAATAAAAAGGGCTGTTAATGAAATTAAAAAAAATATATAAATATAAAATGTAATGCTTATGGGACACTCGTCAGGAGACTTTATCTTAAAGATGGTATTCAGAACTATAAGCTCTTATGTTCAAAAAGATATAAACTAAATGAGTATCGTAACCCATTTAGTATATAATTTGTAAAGCAGCACATTTATGCTTATCCCCATAAGCAATATATTTCATATTCAATATTGTATTTGCCTATATGGTGAGAAATACATATTTTTGGTATTTTAACAAAAAAAAATTTTTTTATGTTAAGAGCCCAAGACTCGGGTTCGAATCTCAGGAGAGGTGTGATCAATTTAATTTTTGGTTTTTATCAGAAAACGCTTTAATCAGATCAAATTTAACTGCAATGTTATTTTTTGGTAATTAAAGAAGAAATGATGTCCGTGAAGGAATAGTACACTAGCCAAACTGAACAATTGTTTTCGACTCCAGCTACGGTAGTCTCATCAGAGTTCTTTGTGTCCTGTGCATATTCAAGACCAAACATCAACTATTTAACTCACACTTTTCTGGAAATCGCATACTGAAATTATTACTGTATGTACATACATTTGTATGAGTTAGTCGAAGTAAAGTCACACAACAGTTTATATCATATTCTCCTTTTCTTACCATCATTGCTGTTCTTGTAATCGTCATCTTATTTGGATGAAACAGAATTACAAATTTATTTTGTTTTTGCCCTTTATTCTACCTTATCCACATTAGTCGACATGAATGATATGTACGACGGTGGTTGAGGTGGTTAGAGCTTAGCACCATAGTCGGGTGCGATTTTTTTATGTTAAGAGCCCAAGACTCGGGTTCGAATCTCAGGAGAGGTGTGATCAATTTAATTTTTGGTTTTTATCAGAAAACGCTTTAATCAGATCAAATTTAACTGCAAACAATTGTTCAGTTTGGCTAGTGTACTATTCCTTCACGGACATCATTTCTTCTTTAATTACTAAAAAATAACATTGCAGTTAAATTTGATCTGATTAAAGCGTTTTCTGATAAAAAAAAAAAAATTTTGTTGTTGTTCTATTCATTCGCAACAGACATCTTTGTCAACCGATGGATGGCTAACTGTCATACATCGGCATACTGCATTACTTTTTTACTGCAATACGTAAACCAGTATACAGTAAAAAGTACTGATTATTGAAAAGAGAAATCAGTATTCAGTAAAAAGTACTGATTACTGAAAAGTGAAATCAGTATTCAGTAAAATGTACTGATTTGTGTAAAAAAATTCAGTAAACATTAAATGACTGATAGTAGATACTGTGTGTTTTAAAAATGATATGTACGCATTGCTCACTTACATGAATAGTGGCATAACTGAAAAACTGCATTTCGAAAAAAATTAAGAACTGAAAAAATTATTTTATTTTATATTTTCAGTATATTTTTTGAACTTGAAGTCTGAGCTATATAAATCAGGTTTTATTTACCCAATAACACATTTAAAAATTAAAAAAAGTAAAAACATACAAAAAAGAAATATTTCTCGAAATGCAGTTTTTCAGTTATGCCATTACCATCTTTGAGAAAAAGTCTCCTGTCGAGTCTTTTAAGCAGAGACGTAATGGACCAAAGAGACATGCTAAGGAATACACATCATATTTAATATTGATTGATTGATTGATTTTATATTTAATATTGGAAAAACATGTTTTGTTTTTTTTAATAAAAACAAAAAAAAAAACAAATAATAATGAAAAATATGAAAAAGCATAATTGCTTATATTACAGAAAAAACAGGCTCTTATATGCATATACATGAGAGGTTTTCCATAAATGAGACAATTTACGGAAACTAATCTTATAGGGCATCACTTGCAAGTGTAAAAACGAATTAATCGTGTGAGGAAAAGTTTATCTTTATCTACCGTGTTAATTCAAAATCGTGCAGAAGAAAATCGTGTAAAAACTGGATAAGATGTACCACGTGATTAAATTATATTAAAAATGTTTCATTGGTTATTTTGTTTTTGATTTTTTTTTATATATGTATTTGAATCACATGCTAATTACGAGTATGTATGTAAAGTATTGTACAAATATGTTTATACATATGTATAGACATGTGTACACACATGTAACAAGTTGTTGACAAACGTATTTTTTTCTTTATTATTTTGTATTCATTTCCTTAATGGTTTTTCCATTGGTTCTATTTTTATCTGCTGTTGCTTTAAAATACTCGCCTTTTAACAAGTAACACTCTTTTCATTTGGCCACATCCTATTGGCTGTATTTGTCGGCAACTACTCCATTGCATTAAGAACAAAAGTGTTTTAAAAAAAATAAATAATATTTGTTTTTCTTTATTAAAATTTATTACATGTTTCCAATGGCATCCATCCACCTACTTTTGTAGTCGTTTGTTAATGCAATTACACTGATTTTTATTACAGTAAATGTCTATAAATATTTCACTTTGATCTGATTGTTTTGTATTGAATTTATTTCTGTGTTATACGACTATTTACTTCTTAAAAGTGTAAAAATATGCATTTTTCATTCAACAATTAATTAAAATTGTATTTTTATTGTAAATACATATCTGCTCTCATATTTTGCTGAAAGACTAGTTGTATTTTATTAATAGATCTATTAAATTATTGATATTTACTCGCTCTTAAGCCAATCTAATACATTCCATTTTTTGTATATTGTGTTGTTGTTGTTGGTTTAAATTTATTAGAGTATAAAACACTTATAAGCACATTATTAACAATTTGTTCACCTACATTTCAATTAAATGTAATATTAGTGTAAATGAATTCAAATTAATGCATCTTTTAATTTTCATATTTATAAGTACAGTAGCCAGCCAATATGGTTGAAAGGGATTATATTTTTTTCTATGAATGCAAACGATACATCCAAACATCGTTGTTGTGGTCCAAACGAGACCATTTTCTTTAATTAGGATCTCGTAATTAGATTGATCACTCAATTAAATGGTTTTCGAAGACTTTGGACATGAAAATATCAAATACGTTGGATATAAAGAGCGATTACCGCTATTGAAAGAAAAATATATTTTTAAGTAGAATAGAAACTTTTTCAACCTATAGCTTGGTACTCTGTTCACTTTTGTGGGAAAAGTTTAGAAACATTTATATTTACGTGCGAAAAATTTGGCATTAAACAAACATCCCTAAAGGCATGCAACACCTCTTTCCGAAACAAATAACACAAGTCAACAAAATACTTTGTTTTTTTGTTTATGGTAAGAACTGATTAATTTTCATTTGGGGTTCAGAATCTATATATATTTTGGTTTTCAAGCTCTTCTTTTTACGACCTGTACCTTTTATGCAAATTTTAATAGTCGAGCTGCTGTGCAGTGAGTTTATATAATGAGAGCCCCCTAGTAATTCAAATATCCAATGTAACTCCAATAACATCAACGCTATATAAATAGTAAAAACTCTATTCTAAAGTCGTGCTCATTATACTAAAAAAATATTTTTTGTAGGCTGTTGTAAATTTATTCTATTTCATCCGAAATAAGCGTTGGCTATTTTATTTCGTACAAAAATGAAAATGTTGACAGATACTTGTTGCGATTAGATAATATAATGAAGATTACAGATGTTTATCACAACAAGAACAGAGTACTGCTTTAGCAACATTACTTCACAAATATGTCAAATGAAATTTCTTTATATGTAATTTGACAGCATTTCGAACGGCTTTATTTGGAAATATATTAAAAATTTTTTTTTGGTTGATGTATGAAAATGGGTAAATGTTGCTCTTATTGTTTTTTTAAATTTTTTGCCAAATCAATTAATTTTTTCAAATATTTTTCTCCAACACTGTGTGCAAGTATATTACAATATTTGTTTGATTTTTAGTATTTATCACAAATGTTTGTTCTTAAACCGCAAAACTGACTAGAGTGACTGACTGACAAAAGAAGAAAAAAAAAAACAAGAACATATAACGAAATAAAAAATAAGTGCATTTATGCAGAGCTTAAACCCCATGTGGTGACACAAAAAAAAAATATAAAATAAAAAACTGTAAACAAAAACAATAAAAACAAACAAAAATTGTAAATTGAAAATGCAAATTTTAAAGTTCAGCTCTTAGCGGCTTGAAGTTTTTACAAATTTATGCTGTACATTTAAAGTCAAGTACGTGTGTAATTTGAGATTTACCGGCTGTTGTTAAATTGATTGGGTGATGGGTTTAACATGCAATGCAAATTTATTAAAATTTATCTTTCCTTAAATACAAAGTATGTATATGAAATATATTTTTTTTTTCATTTAAATAGACTCGTATAGGTGGCTAAAATAAAATTAATGGTTTTACTTTAACATTTAAAACATTTTTTTGTTGTTTGTTTTGTTTTTTTAATGTTTAAAATGAAGTTACATGCTGCAGGTGACTATGGAAATGTTATATTATATATAGTTATGAGCTTGAGAGATATTTTATATAAGTATTTTGTGTATTTAGTTTCGATATATTTTGCTATTTTTTTTTTTTTTGGTTTAGATAGCATCGTAAGGAATTATCTAAATATGTACTTAAAAAACAGATTTATTATTTTGATAACGAGTTTGTCAATCTTTATGGTCAACCTAAAGCAAATATTTGACAGAAAAGCCTAAACGGTATTTCATGGCAAATATATATTTCTTTAAATATGTTTATTTTATATAATACTTATTTGTTTTTAAATCAGTAGTCTACTGAGTAGTAGTATGCTAGATTACTTCTGCGAGGGTTGTGGGTTGAAATCCCACCAGAGACCCTAGTCTGCGACTCTACAAAATCGTATGGTCTCAGTAACTTCGCTCGTTATTATAATTTAATATTGTATTGTAATTTAGTAAATACTATAAATAACAAATCATTTTTATAAAAAAAAAATCTTTGCATAAAATATTTCCATAAAATAGTGGTTACTCTGTTTTCATCAAATATTTGCCTAATGTGAACGTATAGGTGTATTTAGCTATTTTTTAATAAGTGGATTCAGGAAGACAAACAAATTTCAGTTGCATTGCCAGGTGACAACTTATATACATAGTTAGAAATATACTTATAGTATTTATATTTTTTTAAACAAATTCTGCTTAAAACATAAAACTGAACTTTTATAAATGGCTTTTAATTAAAGAATCTGCTAAACCTAGCGGTGGAAACAAGTGGTAAAGAGTTATCATTGCCCATATCCTGAAATTCCTCAGAGCGTCAAATTTGAATTTGACATTATAAGCCTCCAGCTGTTCTTGTGTACATCATTAATGATTTTATCCAAGAAAATATTAAAAAATTAATACTGAAATGTAGGTCACCGACACTAACCTTTTTTTTACTTGTTTTAAGTAAAAAAAAAAATAAAACTAAATCTACACTGACTACTCTTTAGTAGAATTCATTCTGTAAACAGATTATATTTATCATATTATTAACTTTTAATTTTTTTTACAATGAGTGAACCAATTAGTAAAGCAGCCATAATACGAGTATTAAGTATCATGAATTTTATTGTTTTCGTTATTGTTGTCATGATATCATCTATTTGTAACAATTAATGTCATAAATTATTAATATTAGAGAATATAAATATTTATTTATATGGCCGCCACCACTTTAGGTGAGGTAAGTAAGTAATAAATATAAAACAAAAAAAAAAAAAAATAGGAAAATACAATCCATCATACCCTACTATCTATATATATTATTGTATTATGAAGAATTTAGAATTGTTAGCTAGAATAATGAAATTTTAAAGAAAATTTTTGCGTAAAGAAATTAATTTATTTGGCTTGAGTGATTTTTTTATAATCGAAAAATTAGAAATTCGGGGTTTAATTAAATAGTCACATAATGACGATTTATCAGGCCAATAAATTCATAATGATATGGTAAATTTGTTAAGTGAAAGTGTTCCTTTAATTCCAACGATAAAAAACGTGGTGCATGATATGGAATTACACTACAATGAGTGTAATTACGTATAATAGGTAATTCCATATGTATCTCTTTTTATTTTGCATACAGAAATATATACGAAAGAGTTTAACAGTTGACCAAAACCTTTTTGGAATGAAAATTTCTCAAGCATATTTAGATCGACTTAAGCGCAATAAAATCGATTTTAAGCATCGTTTTATAACTTTCAAACTTATGATTTGTAATGACTTTTAAGTCATTTAGATTCAATATAATTAAAATTTTTCTTAAGCCTTCTCAAAAAAACGAAAATCAATATATATTTTGTATGGGAGGCAACATGATCACATAATCGATTATTTCTTTCGGCGACCACCTCTTAGCAGTCTTCTGACAAAAGCTTTGAGTTTAACTGAAAAAGAAAATTATTAAGTTTGTCGTTCCGATTCGACATAGAAAAATTGACGCACAGTTATCAGTAATGTAATGGCCAGTTATCAGTTATGTTTTTAAAAAAGTTTGGTATCGACACACTTTAACCAACCGTGGATAAAAAGAAAACGCAACGAAGAGCATGTTAACATAGAGAACAGTATAGAAAAGTCCTAAACGATATGCCATTATCAAATACAAAATTAATAAGAAAAAATTATAAACCAGGGAAAATAATTTGTTTTAAAACTGGAAACACGTTCTAAAGTATCAAGTTAAAGGAGTTTTTTGGAGTTAAAAAGTATCGAAGTTGGAACGATTGTACCAACTTTTCCATTTCTGCCATAGACTTCAAATAAACCTACAAGAACACATATTTTATATATAATATTTTTAAATGTAAATACTATGTATTTTATATATTCATTAAGTGTTTACTTTTTTGAGTAAATTTATT
The DNA here is from genome assembly GCA_963576795.1 of Metopia argyrocephala. NCBI lineage: Eukaryota > Metazoa > Arthropoda > Insecta > Diptera > Sarcophagidae > Metopia > Metopia argyrocephala. The sequence continues at coordinate 82,607,158 of OY756211.1, forward strand.
TATGTAGGTAATTAAAAAAACGCGCATTGCTTAAAAATAAATATTTTTTTTATATTTTCATCGGATTTCTACTGCCTTCAAAACTAAGCTATTTGTCTTTTAAATAATTTATTACCTATATTTAACTACTGTTCTTTCTGGAAGTTTTTTTTATAGATTTTGTCTCATATTAGATTTTTGGTGGTTCATGTATTTTAGCAAAAATAATTGAACCACCCTAATGTGCATATATACCTAAACATAATATATAAATGAAAAGATTAAAGCAAAAGATTGTAACAATTAGTTGAATGGGTTCTATATTTACCACCTCATTCCTTATAAACTTAAGTAAATAAACACAATGTAAATACATATGCATATACAAGTATTTACAGGTGTTCATGGTATCTGACATTATTTACTTGAATCTAAATAGCTTAAAGACATATTTAAAGTACAAGGAAATTTTAATTATTTTAATACAAAATATCTAATTATAAGTATAACATAATGAAATGAAATTGTAAATTGCTATAATTTTAAAATAGGACAAGGTTTCGATATTTATTTTTATTTAATAGGTGTAATATCTTTGATTATCAAAATTTAATAATAAGTGGCACAATTAAGCTCTATTTGCGTTTGAAATAATCTCGGTTTTAATTTCACTGCAAGTGGGATTTTGTCATCAATGCATATTTATTTATTTAATTAACTACAATACAATAGTAAATGGTACTCTAAGTTTTATTACGAGCGGAGTGACTAAGACCATATGCACGGTATAGGAACAAAGAGAAAATATGGGAAGGTTCGAAAAGTCATTATTTTGATACAAAGTTTCTAGTTCGTGCAGCTTCAACCCCAACTTCTACCATATGAAAAGCCATTGAATATAATTTTTTTCCGGGTAATCAGGTAAAATGTCTTTAGACATATACAAAATCATTACCGTTATGTTGGACTCTCAATAATACCGATTAAAAAACCCACTCCTTTCATCTTCCACTGGATAATAGTCCACCCTGGAACGGCATGTTCCAATTTCCGTTTTTTCTGCAGCATCGAAATCCTTCTTCGTTAGACGCAGTACCCTCTCTTAGTATTTTGCAACAGTAGACAAGCTAATCTGATTGGATAACATGATGGCTATCATCTTATCGACGGTTATTGGACCTGTGCTAGATTCCAGCTAATAAATACGGTGTGATCGATTTCGTCCACCAGTTCGTTTTCTTTGTACCATCTACAAGGGTTTCGGAATTTGCAAATTCTATGCAGGTACTTCCTTTAAATAAAATAACTTTACTTTAAATTTGAAAAAAATTACATCAGATTGGAAATCAGCAACCTCGTATCCTATATTGATTTTCAAGTAAATCGGCAGAAATTTTAAAATTTAGGCCTATACTGATTATTATTCCTATTCAGTGATTCTTTATAGTCTTGGCCAGATAATGTTTTTGTATTTCAAAATACAGTTAATATTGCAATATTACAATATACAAAAAATTGTAATTAAAAAAAAGAAAAATTTCTATAAATAGCATTTAGTTTTAATATTACTTTATTAAGCCAAAATGGTTGTCAGTACTCAAAAACATCAAATTAAATTAAAATGATGTATTAACTTAATTCTAAATTTAGTTGACTAGATAATAAGCTTGAGTTTAATCGTAAACTCAAAATGTGACCCCAACAAATTTAACACTTTCTGTATATGATGAACAACACTAATGCTCTGAATACTTGTTTGTGTCTTAATGTACAAACATTTTTGTTAGAAAATAAATCAGTTTATAATAAAAAAAAAAATAATAAAGCAAGTTAATTTAATTCAGGAGAATTTTCTAAACATACAACCATTGTTGCAAATACTATTAAAAAAAATTAAATATATAAATTTTCACAATTTGTTTCTATTTTTTAAAAAACAAAATTTTTTATATTCAAAGCTAGGGATTCTGATAAGTAGTAGTACTCACAATAATTTTAAAATTAAAAATATATTCAATAATTAAATAATAATTTAAGAACACCTGCTGCAAAGGGTAGATAGTAAAAACATATTTTTTACCGTACCTACGAGTATAAAAGATAATAAAATTAGAAATAGATAAATAAATTAGAAATACTTGATTTGAATAAATCGAATAACGTTAAAAATGTTTACATTTGTCGAATGTATAAGTACTTTTATATAAGGAATTATAGGTAAGGAAGTAGATCGTATCCTAATACAGATCTTTCCTATTTAATTGTATTTCGGTAATAATTCAACGTTTAAAATGTCTTACCAATTAAGATGTAAGGGGGTATTTATTAATGTGAAATAGAGAACTTTGGTAATGTTGTTTAGAGTCAAACACAATTAAATAAATCTCATATTTATATCCAATAAATATCTATACAATACACTTTAACTTCATAAATACAATGTACAAACATTCACAATTTGCAAATATATGCAATTTTAAATAACTTCAAAACGTATATGTAATATTTATAATAATAAATATTTATTAGAGAAAGGATCGGGTGACATAAAAACTTATTGTAAAAAATTTAAAATATTCTTGATCGTTATTACTTTAAAGCACTTAGCAGCACATTTGGGTGCTACCTGTTACAGTAGCCATTGTCTTGTCTGTATTAAAAGAAAAGAGAAATAATGGGTGTTTTTTTTCTAGTGTCACACAAGTTTAAATCATAATACAACAAAGAAATACATTTTGAATTTAAATGAAACTGGCTTCATTGGCTAAAAACTTTAATGGCTTTAATATCTAAATATGATTTTTAAAATCTGCAATCCGTTTTCGGCTATTTATCTCCGAAGCTGGACAAATTATCCGAAAACGGATTGCAGACTTGAACAATTTGGGGACGAAAACCTAAAGCGTCATCATTAACTCGAGATATATCAAAAATATGAAATGGCGGATAGAGCACATAAACTCTCGCATCGCGAAATGTCAAACAATTTAAAAATAAAGCAACTACAAGTATCAGCTGACAAATTGCCTGTCAAATAAAGCAAAAGTTATACAAAAAAAACACCCTTTAAAAATACGTACTAACATACATATGTGTGCCACAATAGTCTAGGGGGTCGTGAGTTTAATTTCCACCAGTGACTATGGTCTGTTTTACAACACACAACCTAATAGTCTTCGTCATATTTTAAAATTCATAAAAAGCTACATTCAAACGGGACTATTTGTGAACAGGTGAATGTATGTCTAAATTAACATTTAAAAATAATTTTTTATTCTTAACTTTGATAAAAAAAAAAACAAATATTAGTAAATAGAATCATTACAGAATTATACAAAAGAAAAAGATTTCATTATGCTGTCAATCAAACATGAAAATGAAACTTTAATTTAATTTTCTAATCGTATATAATACAGACAACAATTGTAATTTGCCGTATATTACAAAAAAGTTAAATAAATTACAAATTTTGAACGTTGGTGACAAAATAATTTGTTTCCATAAATGGAAAATAATTAATTTTTAATATCTGTATGAAGTATGAATGATAAATTTTAAAAAGAATGAATACAAAAGAATTGCATTTTAATTGAAGTACTGATCATGTATACGTATGTATATGTAGAGTCATCGTACTAAATAATTTGTATGCAATGTTTTATAACTTAAATTGGTTCCGTAAACTCTTATTCAGGCATATTTTAACAAATGGCATGTGAGCTGGAAATGGTGAAATTTTATGTAATTTCCATATTAAAAATCGCTGTTAAACTAACATCGTTATTGAAAACAAAACTTAGTAACTAAGTAGTTGCCAAATATATTATTCACAAAACACTTGCCAAACTCTTGCCAATGAGCTGCTAAAATGTGACTTACAATATTCTAATCATTTGTTACGTTATTTCAACAATTTTTTCTATTTCTTTTGTTTCATTAAATATTATGGAAAAATGTCAAAATCAGTTCTGTTTTCAAAAACAAAAAAAAAAAAACAAAAATCAACTTGGCATTACTGCTTTCAGAGTTGATTTCTATTAAGTTGGCATACTGTAAAAATTGTTATGAATAAACAATGTACTAACGAATGTACGATAACTTTCCGATTGTACACACATTTGGTCGATTAAATTGAGGGAAAAAATCACGAAGTGCACGATATGCATTGTGATTTGAAGACCCATTTTCATAATAAGTCTGAATAACTTTAACGTGTTGCTCAATTTTATATATTTCTATGGTTCAAATTGAGAAAAAAGTCAAATGAAATGCAGAAAAAAACTTGAAGTTTAGACGTGGTTCACATTCAACATCGGCACTTAAAATTTAACCACCCGATATAAGAAAAATATTAAACTTGAGTGTAGAGATATTAAAATTCTTCTTATCTAAACTACCAATAGCATACAATTTAATGATATTTAAAACATAGAAATTCTTTATTATATTAAAAACTTTATTAATCGGCATTGTTTTTATTCATTACAGAACAATTAAGAGAAAAATAAGAGAAAAATAAAAAAATGTTTCAACTTCAATTATTATTTAAAATACAATATTTCCAACAGATTTGAAATTTTCTTTTATTTGTATACGAAGTTGGTTCTATCTGACGATATTTTAAATTTATTTCACTCACATATATTTTTATTTTCTCTTTCAAAAGATATTTCCATTGTTCATAAATCAAGGTGAATACAACGTTGACCGGTAATTTAATGACAAACTTTAAAACTAAATTGTTTATTGCAAGTCAATGATTGTTGTCTTAATGTATTGGATGAAGTTTATTTGTTTGAAAGTGTAGTCGATAGAATTAGAATGTTTGATTTAAAATAAAAATTTAAATTTAATAAAAAAACAAATATTTAATGAAATACTTTAACAATAGGAAAAAATATTTGGACTTGCAATAGAACATTTAAGCATATAAAGTAATTAAAAATAAAAAGAACACAGGCTTATCTATGATAAGTGGACAATTTATTTTTTAAGTAATATAGCATTACAATAAATGAAGAAAAAATTCAGAAACTTAAAAAAGTTTTTTAGTTCAAAATTAAACAGGTGCACTAAATAATTACTTTATAATTTTCATTTTATGTACCAAATAGAGTCAAACTTTCATAATTCGAATTACGATTATCCAAAAAAAAAAAAATTAAGCAGGGTTGATAATTAACCTCAAATACAATTTAATCTTTATAAAATACATGATGTGCTAAAAGGGATTTCCCCTAAATAAAAGTATAAAATATACACAAAACCAAACAAGCAAAATACTTCCAGTTATTACCATAACGCTACTGCCAATCTAATTAGTTCGAGTTAGATAAAATTCGAGTTAGAGAAGTTCGAGCTATGCAAGTTCGATTATTTGTTATTGTTATTCACCGATCAAAAGACTTACATTAATATTTGTTGATAACCAACAGTATGAATCTATGCGGTTTTCTGCTTATTTCGACAAAGAAATGTAAGCCACATAACGTAAAGCGGACAAAAAATGTACTAATGTATTATAAAGATCAAAATTGTTATCCATACAAGAGTCATTCGTGTCTTCAGTCTGATGTCTTCTATAAACAACCTGTTAATTTCCAATAACGTAAATTTGGTGCGAAATTTTGTCCCAACTTTTCGAATATTTAACTCAGAACGTCGTCCAATCTGATCATAAAACGACAGAAATGCACGAATCATTTTCTTAACCGAGGCCGAATTTTGATCATAAAACTGAATAATCTGCAAGCGTTGTTCGTTTGATTAAATTACAGACCAAACTAAACATGTTTTGTGAGTAACATGTTACACGAAAACAACTAAGCTGCCAACAACTGTGTTGCCAAAAAGAAAGTAACTAAAAATTAGCCGATAATAAAAGGAAATCTATATTCCGTTATTAACTGCCCTCATAATTCATACTTCATGACACTCATCAACAAGTTTATTAGATGAGTTAACATGAACGAGATTTTACTGTTTGCTAGCTATTTCTGTATGTATGTAAAACAATAAAATAAACGGAGAAAAGTTCCGTTTTGTATTTATGGTCAAACTAAATAGAAAACAATAAATAGTCCGTCACTGGCTTTTGTCGAATGTCAACTTTATTCTGCTGCGTGTTTGTTAACGTGTACATATGTATGTATGTCTAAACAGCTGTCAAATCAGTATATCAAATTTAAAATAAAGGCAGTACTGAATAATGATATGAATGGACATTGCAAAATTTTAAACTGAGTTAAAATTATACCTGAATGGTTTTGGAAACAGCGTTTGTAATATTGTACTAACAATAAAAAATTTCCGGAAATGTATGTTTTCATTTCACGATGGTAGTTTTTTGTATGACTAGGTGTATATTATGCCTTATTATTATAAGTTTGGCATTTAAACATATAAATAGTCTAGTATACATATATACATAATTGGCCATTAAAACGCGCTATTTAGGTTGGTCTCATATATATATTTTGTGTGAGCATGAGAATTTTTGACAGATAGTTTGAGCTTAACGCTCTAATTTAGGTTGGCCTGTAAGCTCGCTACGTAACATACATACATACATAATTGGCCATTACAACCCTGTTTCAATATTACGGCCTAGCTTCTCGCAGCACCCATGTTGCCCGCGTAAATTTGTATCCATAATTACCGTGACCTACAGTTTAACGTCTACTCCGAACGACAGACTTGAGAAACTTGTTCATGGCAATCACGTACTCTTAGAGCTTGTCCCAGAAGACTACTACTAAGGTAGTCACCGAAAGGAATATATTCAATGAATATTATTCATACTTTACTAAATATATGGCTCCAAAATGTAAAATAAATTAATGTTGTAAGTGCCATGGCCACAATAAATAAGTACCTAAACTATTTTGTACCCATTGAACTCTAAAAAAAAATAATAACAAATTACTTTAGGAAAAAGTATTTAATGTCGTTGTATTGAATGTGTTTCACCTTAATGTGCATTAACGAATTGCACTATATTTTGTACTTGAATTTTATATCCGATAGTTTAAAATTTATTTATTGCGACTGGCCTGCAACAGTTCCCTCTTTGTCATGTGGAAGTGTTATTTTTTTATTTATTAATTTTTTAGTTTATTTCTTTTTTTTTTGTCTATAAAATTTATCGAAAAAAAGTGTTTGTTTTGATATTTATTTGTTTGTTTATATCAGAGGGGAGATGGATTTTTATGACAAACTGAGAAAATCTGGTCACGATCACTGTGTGCAGTTGAGATTATTGCCACGATGTTTAAAAATGTAAACTAAATTAAAACAACAAAAATAAAAAAAAACTATTCCAATAGTTTACAAAAAATATTATATAACACCACACTGGTTGTATTCTCTGACCAAATGTATAAAAATGCATTTTTTTACCGTTCATGTAGATTAATTGAAAATGTCAAACTAAATCCGTTTAAGTTTATACCCGTAGTTTTGCTTTTTTCTTTGCTTTTTCTTTTTGTATAGGGTTTTTTGGGGTTTAAAGTGCATAAAAATATATATTTTCTTTGTAAATAATGCATTAAACTTTAATAATTGCAAATAAACTTTTAATGCAATTCGAAACATAAACGGGGGCTCATTAACACGAGCACCAATAATTTATTTGAATGAATTACTGACAGACAGTACAGAAAATATTTCGAATGTAATACTTAAAATAAACTTACATTGTTGCTATAAAAAATAAAAACTATTTTTCTTATTGATTCCATTCTCTTTAATTTAGTTTTTTTTTTTTCATGTTCTAATTTACATTTAGTGATCACAATTAGCCCAACCCGACTTGACGGTTCATTTTCCAATGGAGTTATTTAATTAATATCTTTCAAAACTTGAAAGTGTTAAATGGATTTTTTTTAGTTGTTGGATTAAATTACTCTACAGATAACTTGTTTATTATAATCAATGCAGCAAATGAGTATTAATTTTAAAATAAACGAAGTGTTTAATGTTAAAGATATTTTTTAGTAAATGAAAAAGAACACAAGAAGGAGGCTAATTATGGTAGTCGTGATCGAAATACTTCTAATCAAGAAAAATTTAAATAGTATGTAATTTTCCATTTACATCCCGTCCACATGAGCCTTCAATTTTGTATATCATGAACAAAGCGTCGACAGCATAAATGTCAAAACTTTGTTCTAATTTGTGTATGTGGCGACTACGTATTGTATACCAAATTATAAATTCAAAATTTTCATCAAGTGCATTACGTTTCTCTCTTCAATTAGAGTTGTAAAAAAGATGGCGCCAAATAGAATATGAAAGTTAATAGTAGCACATCGTTGGTCGAACAATTGTTTTACTAACGATGCTCATGCCTTGGATTTAAAGAGTCTACACGATCAAAATCGATGGTCAAACAAAAATGTATTGTTCCAAATCAATCGCTCGCATAAATTGGATATTATGTTGCTTGATATGACACTAATCGGGTTAATGCCTTACAAATCAACTTAAATTAGGCCGTAAAATAAAAATACGAATAGCAGAATTAGCCCCCTCACATAATTGTTATATTCTTAACATTAAAAAGTCACCTTTCTATAGCACAAATTCTCATACTCGAAAGCATGCCAAATTTACAACACTTGATATATTACCCAATATAATACGAAACACGGATTTAATTTGTTAACTTAAAGCTATGTAGTAAACCAAAATTGTTAATATGGGTGGCAAGAAAGTCAGACAATGAATGTTAGTGAAACCCTAGGAAAGCGATTAATACCTTCTAAATGATTCATTGAACATAATATTTAAAATTTAATTTCTCAAAAAATTTAAAATTTTTTATGATGTCGGTTTATACTCTTAATTTTCATTGTCATGTATTTCCTTTTTTATTTTAGATGCCATATGCAATCAATAGAATTTCCATTAATTAAAACGATGAACACTGATGTATTCACTCTCAAATGCAATATATTTTTTTATTAATTATTACGATGTGCTAAAACCACTGCAAATATTTTCATCATATCATGATAAACATGTCATTTAATTTGTCAGATTTTGTTTTACAACTAAGTTGTCATATAAATGGCTGCATGTTAATATTTCAAGAAGAATGAAGTTTGACGTGTGCGCTTATCACTGTTCACTTAACAGTTAACGGTGCCTATTGATTTAATGTACAATTTAATTTTTGTGGCAGTGACAGCATGTGTAATTATTTTTTTCATGGTTTGAAAATCTTTAAAAGTAATTTAAAATCTCAAGTTAACTCAAATTTTAACAAACTTCTTAAATATTATTAATGAATGGTTTAAAACAATGTGCACGATAAATTATTTATCTTATTTATTGTAAAGAGTCTATTGTGTTAGTTTTTCACTATCAGGGCTGCATGTAACTGGGACATGTTTTTCGTCGTCCCAAAAAAAAATTTTTTTTATAAATTCTCAAAAATCCCCAAAATTAAAAAATCGTTATTTAAGCTAGAATATTTCAAATACCGTAGCTAAAAGCCAAACTCGGATACTATTATGATATCTTTGTCTATCAAAAACAAAACTAATAAATAATTTAAAAAAAAAAAACTTTTTTACAAATTTTTATCACTAATAATTAAACTATAGCGAATATTAAAGACATATTAAATTCAGCAGTTTTTATTGGAAATATTATAGAAAAAACTTTTGTCGGCAACAAGAAATTTAGTAAATTGAGCTTTTTTTTTTTTGTAAATTAATAATAAATTTTAATAACAATTTGAAGTGCTCTTTTATATTTGACTAAGTCTTAACAGCTTGAATATTTTCTAGTACTTCTCATATAACATTTTTAATTTCAAATTATAGTTTTTGGTTGAAACTCACACGACCGAGGTTCAAGTTCAGCGAAGGACAAAAAATAAAAATTTGCGGTTTTCTAAAACTATAATTTAAATTAAAAATTAAATTTAAAAATATAAGATTTTCATATTGTTCATGTTTGTTCTGAGTTTTTATGTATAAAAAAAATACAAGCAAGAAAATCCTTCAAAATCCAAAAATATATTCTAAAAAATCCTTAATATTTAAATCAGATGTTTTATTGTCTTAAAACAATAAAAGATGCCCAACTTTGAGGACAAATATCCAAGACTAACAGCATTGGACTCAGTTGAAATGTTCAAATGCGTTAATTTGGCTTTTTTCGATTTTTCATTTCTTATTCATTTGGTTTTCTAGGAGCTGTTTTGTTTTATAATTTCGGCTTTTTTATTTTAATTTTAAGCACAAGGAATTACGTTATCGTTTAACTAAAAATTTTAAAATTAATTTATTATTAAACATATAAAAATATTGTAGAATAAGCAACTCAGATGTATTTGCCTTCAAACATTTACTATCATTTTGTATTGAGTGTATTAACGAAAGTTTTCTGTGCGTAGATATTTGCATAAGTTTTTAATTAAATTAATTCATTTAAATTAAAATCTGTTAAATACCGCAAATTAATTTTTATAACTGTTTTTATTTTTGTTTTTTCTTTGACTTTTTTTTATAAAATTCCCTATTGACTCATTGGGTTTCTAGAATTGTAACCTTTAAAAGTAAAATTATTTATTCATTTATTGTTATTATTTTTTTTTTGTTTTTGACAATATTTTACTACGAAATTTATATGACTTTATTATAAAGAGTTTGTACAATAAATTTTTATTTTATTATTTAAATACAGTGGGGCATATTCTGAAGCGATATTTAAAAATTTTAAATTTTTGTTTTAAATATATACAGGGTGTTTTTTTTAGAGGTATAGAACTTCGAATTAAAATAAAACACAAGAAAATCGTTTTAATGTCCATCAATTTGGCTTTATTGGAAGGATAATTTTATGCCATTAATGTTTAAATATGATTTCGGGCATGTGGCCGCCGCGGCTAGCTCGAATAAAGCCAATTCTACAGGTCCAATTTTCAACCACTTTTTCGAGCATATGGGGCCGTATGTTGGCAATAACGCCACGAATGTTGGCTTCCAAGTCCCCTAACGTTTCTGGTTTGTTGGCGTAGACGAGCGACTTCACATATCCCAAAAAAAAATAATCCAATGGTGTCAAATCACACGATCTTGGTGGCTAATTGACAGGTCGATTCCGCGAAATTATGCGCTTATCGAATGTTTCCTTCAATAAATCGATTGTGACGTGCGCTGTGTGGCATGTAGCGCCGTCTTGTTGGAACCACAACTCATCCACATTCATGCCATCTAATTCGGGAACAAAATTGTCGGTTATCATGGCTCTATACCGGTCTCCATTAACGGTAACTGACTCTCCAGCATTATTTCGGAAGAAGTATGGCCCAATGACTCCACCAGCCCATAGAGCACACCAAACAGTCAGTTTTTGTGGATGTAATGGCGTCTCAAGGGTCTCATGTGGATTCTCTTCACTCCAAATGCGGCAATTTTGCTTGTTGACGTAGCCATTCAACCAAAAATGAGCCTCATCACTGAACAAAATTTTGCGATGAAAATCAGCATCGAGATCAATCTCATTTTCGGCCCATACACCAAAATCACGACGCATTGCATGGTCTCGCGGCTTTAATTCTTGCACAAGCTGGATCTTGTAAGGTCGCAAGCCAAGATCTTTGCGCAAAATCTTCCATAAAGTTGATGAACAAAGCTCCAATTGCTGTGCACGGTGGCGAATCGATTCATTCGGGTTCTCTTCAACACTTTGCACTACAGCGGCAATTGTTTCTTCGGTGCGCACTGTTCGACGTCTCTGCGGATGCGTATTATCACATAGAGTAAACGTAGTGCGAAAACGATCCATGGTTAACCGAATTAATTGCTCTGATGGACGATTATGTCGACCATAAAATGGACGGAGCTTGCGGTAAACTTCGCGAACTGAACCATTATTTTCGAAATAAATTTGCACGATTTGCAAACGTTGTTCTTTTGTCAACCTGTTCGTGATGAAATGGCAAACCAAACTAAATATTAATCACTTGACAGCTGACAAAATGGCCGCCAGTTAAAAAAGTGATGCCAACTTAAAGTTCTATACCTCAATAAAAAACACCCTATATTTATTTATACCTCAGCTCTGACATCCTGAAAAAAAAAAGAAATATTTGGCAACTTTCTTTTAGTAGTCTTCTGGCAAAAGCTCTGAGAGTAACTGGGATTGCCTTGAAAAAGTTTCTAAAGTCTGTCGTTCGGAGTCGACTTTAAACTGTAGGCTCCGGTACTCATGGATAAAAATTGGCACACACAACATGTGTGCTGCGACAAGCTAGGCCGTAACCCTGACACGGTTGTAATGGCCAATTCTGTATTTAACCTTAATTAATCGAAATGTCTTTCGTGTAAAAGGTTCTTTACAAGTTTTACAATATAAATAAATTTTTGTTTCAATATCAGACTTTTTATCTGCGTCACTTGAGCTCCCATGTGATATGATTAAGTGTGTTGTGATTAAGAGCTGAAGTAGCCATGTTTCGTTATTAAGAGTTATCAAATCAGTTCAATCATTAATAATAATAATGGAGATGACGATTTTAATGCACAGTTTGTTGTGTTCTGCAACAAATAAACAACAACTTTTTCAAAAAAAAAAATGGAAACTTTTTACTGTGGTTTTCTGGGCACAGGTTTATTATAACCAGTCTTTCTCTTTATTTTCATAATTTTATTTGTTAAGAATTAAAATGTTTAATTTTGACTTTTTTGTCAGTTAAACCTGTTAATTGCATCGAAATCAACAAATAAGAAAGAAAATAAATTATTATTGTAAAAATACCCAAAAAAAACATAAAAGCACACAACAACTAAAACGTAATACAACAAAAGAATTAAAATTTTTAATTTTTATGGGGTTTGTTTTGTAGCGATTTGTGCTCGTATGTTGTGAACTTTTGCGGTTTTTTTTCGTTTTTTGTTTTGTTTTTATCGTTTATTTGTGTCTCTTCAGATCGATCACCTATTAATTAAACATTCATTTGAATAAATGATTATTTAAATAAATATTTATATTTTGTTTAAAATAATCTTTTTAAAATCATTTATAATTATTTAATAATACGCCAATATTGACGATATAAAAATGGAAATTTTTGAAAAAAGTTTATTTCGAAATACTGAATCACTTTTCTTAAAGTACCTTTAACTATGGAACTATAGTACAAATAAAGTATATTTGTTAGAAGCAGAGTCGTGGAGTAGGAAGGGGTTGGTGTTGGAGTACCTACAAATATTTGTTATTTCGACTGCATAAATTCTTGATGTAATCGCCGTAGTCTAGTGGTTAGTGTGTTGGGTTATTAGACAAGAACTCTTGTCGTTCGGGGTCGATTTTAACAACCTGTTCATATAAGATGAATGGTTTAAGACGGTCGTCTTTTATATGTGAAACAACCAACAACAAAAATACATTAAAATTTTTTAGTGTTTTTTATATAAAAAGACGATCGTCAAAACCATTCGCCTTTTATGAATAGGCTGTAAAACTGCGTGTAATATTCATACCTATTTTGGAATTTTAATTTTTAGCCGTGAAGTCGTCAAAAAATCCAACTCCGACTTCTGGGATGTCACTCTGTATAGATTAGTTTAAAAAGTATTATTTTTTTATGTTATAAAAGTTTAAAAGATATGAAAAATGGTGCAAAAATACTGTCTACAAACATTTCTATGTAATTCTAACGTTTAATTCAAATGTGCTGAATAATTCACATCCACATTTAATAATTCATTTAATAATTGCTTATCAACACCTTTGTATGATAGTGGCTTACAATTAAGTATTTGCATTCATATGTAAATAAATTTTATAATTTATAAGAAATGATTTTTTTGCTTTTTTATATATACATACATATGTAAAGTTTATTCTTTATTAGCTGTATGGTAGAATGTCGCGTGCCTATTTTAACACATTTTCAATTATTCATTCAACCATCAATCATTACTGTTTGTGAGATATTTATTGTTGGTTTTTGTTTTACTTTTACATTTTGCTAAAAGTCAAATTAAATTATATCAACGTCATCATCATCATTATCATGATCATGATAATGATCGCCATTATGATCATGTACAATATGTTTACATTTAATTAAGTAAACATTGTTCATTTAATTTATTTTTCACACTTTTCAATTAATTATAAATACTAATATTTAATACGGCAACGGCGAGTCAATTAAAAATAAGATTTAGAATCTGAAATAAATATAATAATTTGGCGCAAATATTACTAGCAACTTGAGCATCACTTGTTATACGACAAAACATTGTCTCACTGATATCTAAACGTTTTAAAGTCTATGGGATGGGATCTATTGGCAATTATTGCTGAAGCTTTTCAAAATAATCGTCTATAGCTGCTATTGGGAAGTTCTTTGCCAGCAAATAATTTTTTTTTAGATTTGGAAACAGATAGAAAAATGCGAGAAATAAGGGTGGTCACACCATGCGTTTAATTTACATACAAAATTTGGGATTACAACCCTGTGTCAGGATTACGGCCTAGCTTTTCGCAGCACCCATGTTATGTGTGTCAATTTTTATCCATGAGTACCGTGACCTATAGTTTAAAGTCGGCTCCGACCGACAGACTTCAGAAGCTTCTTCATGGCAATTAGTTACTTTCAGACCTCTTTCCAGAAGACTGCTAAGATATCCGAGCTGGGGTTTGAAACCTGAACTGTTGTCTAGTAGGCCAACACACTAATTAATAGACCACGGCGATTTGAGTTGCATTTGCTAAAACACTATTGTGAGATGGTACGTTTGACTAAAAGTTCACAATTATATTCGCAATTGATTGTTTTACCTCACATAATATTTTGTACTATTTTTCGTTATTCTTGATATCTAATGTTGCTAATTTTTTGCATCATTAATAAAAAATAAAGTGCTATGTTCGGTCGGTACTTATGCGCGGGGTAGAAACATGGATGCTTAAAACCAGTACCATGAATAGACTTGAAGCATTGGAAATGTGGTACTGCGAAGACTGCTTCAAATAGCTTGGGTCGATAGAGTATCCAATAACGAATGTGTTACTAAGAATGAATTAATTTCAATTGATGGAAAACTGGTTATTTTGGCCATATTATGCGTAGTTAGAAATACGAACTTGGACAGCTAATAATGCTCGTAGAAGGGAGAATAAAAGGAACAGAAGCCACGGAAAGGAATCAAATGTCTTGGCTAAGAAATAAAAAAATTTGGCTCTAAGGACAATTGTTGATCTAGTACACACAGCAAGAAACCGTGATGCATTTTGGAAATAATTAATAAGAAAAAACAACATAGTGAGCAAAAAGCTTTAGCTTACAGGAACATAAATATATGTGACTTACAGAACAATTAATTTATAAGAAAATACTTAAGTCTATATCCACTTTAATTATTTTTTTATGAAAATTATTAATTTATTTGCTCATTCTCCCTATGAAAAAAATACGTATTTCAAAAGGTACTAAAATATTTAAAATAGTACTATTTATGTACCATTTAAAATGTTTACTTACCTATTATTAATTGTAAACCTATTATTTCAGAGTTTGAAAAATAATCCTCTTTACTCATTAACAATATAAACTAGATATGAAATTTATTTTTAGAAAATTATTTATAAAAAATTAAAAAAAAATGTAACTTGTTTAATATTTTCTGTGTGAAATGTGTTCAATTGTGATTATAAAGAAATTTTATAAAAAAATTCTATTAGAAATTTTATTCTTGTCTTGTCTAGCTTTACGGTTGGCGATACATTTTGGCATTTCTAAAAATTTATTTATTTTTTATTGACTGATTAATTAACAAAATGAATTTCTGGGTCGATTTATTGTAGATTTTTAATACTTATATTTCGTTTTACTTGTAAATAACCATACTAATCTGTTTATTAATAACAAGTAATATGACATTAGTGGAGAATTACATTTATACTCACAATAAATGGTAACACTTCTTAATAAAACAGTAGGAAAATATTTTTATATGGAAACCATTTTAAGAGTAATGTAATGCGTACTGAAAACAACAAAATTAACCCAAAAGGGAAATTAAAAGTTTAAGTTCTTTTACTTACAACATACTTATAGATTAAAACATAAAAAACTTCTTAATTTCTTATGTAAATATTCGAACTTCGATTATTTTGTTTGTAATTTCTTGTTAAACATAAAAATGAAAAATTTAATAAAAAATTTTGAAAAGTAGTCTCCTGCTGAGCTGGTTAAACAGCAGGGAAATATAAGTAAATATACGAGTATATAGAGATAAGTTTTTTATTTTCACCACTTATTTATATATAATATTAAAGCATAAATTAATATTCTTATATCGACTAAAGAATTGATAATGGTTGCAATTACTAATTGTTGCAGTTTTGATTTATTTAACAAATTTAAAAATATATTAAATAATATTTTAATTTCTCACATATTTTCATTAATTTCTGAAAATGAAAATTAATAAAATATTATGAGTGTAATAAAAATTAAAATTTTCCTATTTATACTGCATTAAAGTAATCGGCATGATTTTCACTTCGTATTACTTTTGGTTTTATTTTTTCTAATACATCCCATGCACACATTGCACGAATTTGGAAAACATGTTGTTTCATCGCTTTTTTAATTTTACTAATCCTACATTCCTTTACTACAAACATTCTGGAAAATTCAAATATTATATTAAGGGGTAAATACACTTTTCAATTACTTGAATTGCATCGAAGTAGTATAAGTGAAATATTTTATTTATGGGTAACACTGCAATGATAAAAGCAAAATTACAAAATGATTTTTTTTTGTATGCTGTAATCAACTGTGTATGGAATTGCTTGTTCAATCTTCCTTTTTTTCGATTTCATAGTGTAAACAGTATAGGAAAAGAATATTTTTTTTGTATTGCTTTTGATTTTTATGGCAAATTTCTAAAATGAAATAAATTTGTATGATAAAAATACAAATATTTGCTAATTAATCAGAAGTTTTTGTTATAAAAACACACATATCCGGTTATATGCAAAAAACAAAAAAATTAGGTTGGCTTGAAGTATTTATTTGCCATACAAATTTTGAGTTAAAGACTACTTTAATTTTTTTTTGCATACAGGCAATCTCGTCTTTATCATTCTTTTTATTGTTTCTTCCGACACTGAATGTTTACTTCTTAAAATTTAATACAAAATGAATGCTTGAATACATCGTTGAATAGTATATGCTGAGAAACCCAGTTGGCACAATGGTCGTGCACGACATTGTTGTTAAAGATAGCTTTAAGACCTGTCACCAACGGTTGTCGACAACATCGCCGTAGTGTTTGTGAGCGATGTTGAGTAGTCTATTTCGTTGACGTTGTCAATCATAAACAGAATATTGACGAGACCCTTGCATAGTTTATCCAATATGTAATCGACGACAAGCTCAGTGATATTGTCGCTTTGCCAGTTGTGCACGTGTTTTGCTACATTTGTTAGAAAATGTCGCTGACGAAGTTTTTTGAATGTTGTCTATACGTCGTGCAGGATACCGTATTGTCGTGCACCCATCCCCGAGGATGTGTTTAAGATAGAGCCAACTGGAAAGTTTCATGCACAAGTACCCATTCTTGATTTCAAGCATTTTGTTAGCGTATATACTCCTTTAATTTTGAATTTATTTGCCTATATGGCGAAAACATTTTCTGTTTCGTAGGAAATAATTTCATATTAATTTTTTTCTTTTCTTGAATAAGAACACGTTACATTAAATAATACAGCAGAGTTGTGTAATGCCCGAATGTCTCAAAATGAAAACAGATTCAGGACAGAATTTAACAATAAATTCTATAATTATAAATTTGTTAGGAAAACTTTCACTATGAGAAATAGTGTACTTTTACACTGTAGAAATTCAAATATTTATTCAACCAAACAATATTTAAATAAAAACATACTTATTTGTGATAACATTTAATTATGAGAACTCACAGCAACTGCTTTTAATATTTTATAAATGTTTTAAAAAAAGACATTTCAGATTTATTAATTAAGACATTAATCTAACATTGAACCTTTTATTGACTCAATGCAGTTTAAATAAGACATTTACATACTTGAACTTCGATCATTGATGAGATCTCAATGATAATCTGATTTAACTAAAAACATGTTTAACAGCAGGTATGTTTAGTTAAGCAAAATACTTGGTATGTTAATTCGTACCAAAATATTATTTTTAAGTATTTTATAATTATTTAAAATCTTTTAATGCAGCATGTATTACAAATGAAACTTGACACAAGACAAATGTGAAGCAACAAACATTACACTGTGTTGCTAAAAGAAATAGTTGCACAGGGAAAGAGAAAATATCATTCTCCTGGTAGGCACTCGTAGTGTTCAGTAAAATAAAAATAAGTTATTGTAATTCGCCAAACACTATATAAGCTGTAAAATATTAAGCACATGTACAACGTGCGCAAATTTAACGTTATAGAGTAAATTGGCTTAAAAACATATTCTTTTTTTTTTTTTTTTTTTTGAAAAATTCAGTCTTTTTTTTTAAAACCATTACTCAGGGGTAAACCCCTACCCATGCAATACATTGTATTGGAATGTGAAGATGGGTGATAGATAGAGAATTTTTTTTTTCATAGATATTTTAATATTATGCGCCTTTTTGTTGATGAGACAAGTTGCTTTCAATTTGACCACTCAAGGGCCCCATCTGTCTGTGGATGTGTAGTGTGAATGGTGAGCTCGTCTTCAGTAGAATAGCTGTTATCTTCCCAGATACCAATGTAAAGTAGAAATATTGGAATAAATAATGGAATGTTGTATTTCGCAAATGTTTACCCCTAACACGTCGGTAGACTTACACTCGTTTCACAAAATTTTGAACCACATTTTGCAACAAAGCTTCGCTTATGTCGTCAATACAGCATCGAATTTAATCTTTTAGAACGTCAATTGTTTGTGGTTTGTTCAAATAAACTCAGATTCTCAAATAGGACCAGAGAAACAAAACCAACAGCATTAAATTACAATAACGAGGCGACCAATTGACATCGCCATGTCGAGAAATAACGCGGCCAAACCATGATAACCGATTTTGTGGCCACAACAGAACAGTGCCACAAGTTTCAAAGCTAATTTATTACATGAGAAGTTTTTCTACTTGTTTTTTACCTGTTGTGCAAATTGAGCACACACTGTATATATATGTATATGGTGACCAGAAATCAACCGAAGAAGTGATTTCAGATTTGTAATTTTTCTGTCACACTGTGTTATATATGCTTATATCGTGTCTTTTTTTAATACATTTATTAAATTTGATTTTAATCATTAGCATATTGCACAACAATTTTTTTTTTTGTTTATAAATGTGTCGATAATTAAAAATTAAATTTTAAGAACATTTTATAGCTGTAATATTGAAAACAGTGTACGACTTAAAATATTATTATCACAGAATGAACAAGCGAGAAAAGGTCTTAAGATAGAATCACACAATTGTCAAATTCACCAATTTTTGGTTACATTTAAATGCCAACCATATAATTTCACAATTTATTAGTTAATACGCTAATCTGTCATCATATTGTACTTATTTGGTTAAATAAAATGCAAGTGCCAGTAAAGATATGAGAAATGCAACAAAATTTCTAGTGTTTATTTGCAGAAAATATGCTTCTAAAGTTTTCATACTCGTATATATTCCTTCAAATGTTTCCTAAAAATAAGAAATCAATCTGAACTCGTACCGTAGTAGATAATAGAGACCTGCATGACTCAATTCATCTCTTTAACATACAGTGAATGCAGCTTAACACTGTTACAATACTTTATGTATCCACACACTAAATAAAGAATGTTAGTAACAGAGGAAGAAAATGTCATTCAACAATGTGTCACTCATAACAGCTTGTGTAGTACACACCACACAGCATATCAATAAAAAACAAAAGAGACCACCAAATCAAAAGTATGAATTCACTGAAAAAAATATACATCCACTTAAAAAACTAGCACTCATTAAGAAATTGGTTTTTGTTTTCTTGCCAGACGCCTTTTGTACAAAGATAGCTTTGAAAAATTCTGTCGTCATTGAGAGAGAGAATATGTTTAAAATGTAAATACATACATACATACTATGTATGTGCCCTCTGCTTTGCTCTTTTTTAGGAATGTTAAACTATGTATGAAAAAACAACAAGAACACAACCACAGCACAGTGAATGCATACTGTTAAGAATGTAGTATTCATTGTTGTTTTGAGTTACTGTGATTATGACTCACTCACTCAAATTAAATGGATGCAGTAAAAAATGAATTTGGTAAACTATTTAGTCTGTTAAAGAGATATCCACATTTTTACAGATTGTGAATGATGAGTGAGAGCACAACATTGAGTCATTTAAAAGCATGTCCACAATTTTAGATTTTTTCACATTCATTGCAGGTCTCTAGTAGATAATCATGAACTAAGAAAAAACAATGGCGCTTTGTGCAAAAGGGTGTGTTACACTAGTTATGCTTAGTTTTGTTGATATATAAAAATACCTTCATAAAAAGCAAATACAAAAGTTATAATAAAGGAGTTGTGATTTTTTGTTAATTGCTAGTTTTATCTAAAATAAATAGCACAGAGGAAATTAATTACAGTTTATTTCTTATAAAATTATTTTTAATATCGTACTATCTCTAAAAATATATGTATGTACAAACAAATGTATGTACATAAATATTTAAAATGATAAAATAATCTGTATTTTAAAAATTTAAAATCGTTAAATAACATGTATTCGTTTCTATTTTTAGAGTAGTTAAAATAAAAGTACCTTATGAAGACT
The DNA here is from genome assembly GCA_963576795.1 of Metopia argyrocephala. Lineage (NCBI taxonomy): Eukaryota > Metazoa > Arthropoda > Insecta > Diptera > Sarcophagidae > Metopia > Metopia argyrocephala. The sequence continues at coordinate 82,627,962 of OY756211.1, forward strand.
TAAGAATAAAAGAATAGACGGATTTAAAAATTTACACCTTGTCATATGTTTTTTTTTGCTAATTGAAGTATTAAATGTGTTATTAAAATGTATGATTTACTTAAAATTTTTCCGTTTTACTATTCATAATTGTTTATAAATGTTAATAAAATTCCTTAAAAAATTGTTCAACACTTGTTTCATTTCCTGTATTGACAGCACACCTTTGTCTTACTTAATTGTTAAATAAGGCTTGAGTGTATTTTTACTATAGTAAAGACCACCGCTCATAAACATATAGGATTTTTTTAATAATTTTATTCAAGTCATGACAATTAGAGAACAAAAAAAAAAGAACAATAAAACGTTACTTTGTAACCGATCAAACATATCGATAATGATTTATTGACAAACTTTAGAGGAAGAGTTTGAAATAAAACAAGAGACTGGAGTTCGCGATCAAATAAACAAACACCCAGGCGCAGTCACAAAGAAATACAAGCACAGGTGAACAATTGTTTTGCTGCGATCGCTTGAAACGAAGGTTGTTATTGTTTTTATTTGTTTTTGGTATTGTGTGTCTTTTATTTTGGTTATGAAAAATTTGTTTTTATTTTGCTTTTGTTAACCCCATGGGCCATTGTTTTTGTTCACATTTCTCTCTTTCGAGAGAAAGAAATTTATTTTCGTTGCCATTTGGTTTTACTTTTCTTTCTTTTGGCGCCGGTTAAAAAAAAACAAAAACAAAAAAGCTTTTCCGTTTACGAAAATATTGTTTAATACAGCTTATCCTCAATATACGCAGTTATAACTAACAAGCACATATGTACATACGTATGTGTACTTTACACCAGTAAGACTTTCTTATTATATTACAATATATTTGAACTGTTCTCTAAATCTATATCAATACGAAAAAAAGAGTGTCATAAGGGCTTTACATATACTATGCGCAAATGCATAAACTATGTCCAAATGGTCCTTCTTATTATTATTGTGCTTAAATTGTGAAAAAAATGGTTATTTGGTATAAAAATTTAAAGAAAAAAATTAAATGTTTTAAGAGCCACTGGGGGTACACTATAGCTTCTGGCTATACGTCCGGTCAAGGGTATAAAGCTCTCGGGGTGTATAGAGTTCACTTAGCTCTGGGTGGCTTGGCGCTCGCTATAGGTAGAGAGTTGTTGGTTATACTTCTGACGCTCCCAGGGACTAACCAGAGACACCTATATAATCTACTACTACGGACATCAGAGCAGTGAGGTAGTCCTGCCTGAGGGGTTAGGTGCGGCCCTACGGGAGTACACGTACTGGTTGTGGCATGGCTTAGATAGTCACCTCCTCAGCAAGAAGGGGTGCTACTACCCAGGCAATGGTAGTATCAAAACTACAAATACTTTGTCATAGGGGTCTTGATTGAGCGGCTTGGTTTTGGCGTGTCCGAAATTTGGTAGTAACAGCGTTGAATGGCGCTGGTTTGACGCATAGTATCTCATCTGCCCATATAACTGGGTAGCGTGTTGTGTATCTACAGTCGGATACGCATGTTAAATTAATCTAGTTGTATACACCGTATGGGGAAAGAAAAGATTTTAGATATTTAGCTATTTCATCTTTTTTATATATAAGGATATTTTTTTATTTAGCGGGATTTTTTTAACAAAATAACTTAAAATTGCTGTTAGTGATAGTGGATTGACACTGTTATTTAATTTATGTATTTTAATGTTCAAACTGAGCGTGCACTTTAAGGCGGAAAATGGGGTCTTAATTATTCATCTTAAAAAGAACAATGTATTTGGTTTTATATAGTTTTCCAAACCTTTTTCTTAATATATAAATAAACTAATTTTTTCATAAACTCAAAGATTTGGTAGATTCTCAATATTCCAAAATGTGTATCTTATCCATGGTGTAGCATTAAAAAGGGAGGACCCGTTTTTTAATTGCTTAATCTTGCAGTTTATTTCCACAAAATACTCAGTTTAGTTCACAAGTAATTTTACCTGTTGCTAATAGCGTTTTATGTTACATAAACAACTATTCACATATTTGGGATCCCTAATGCAATTTTTTGCATACAAAAAAATTTGAATCTGTTTAAAAACAATTGCTATTGTCTTCTCTAAATGGCCTTTAACCCTGCTGTTAGGTTAGGACCATTTGGTCCATTTTTTTTATTGTTTTGTTTGTAATTTTTGAACGGTGACATATAGTGACTTAATTTTTTAGCTCATGTGGTCTTTTTATAAAACCATGTTATACACAAAAATTCAAGTTTCTGACTTAAAGCAGGACTGAGAAAAATAAAAAATTACGAATCTTAGGTTAAGGGACCATTTGGTCCATAAGGTATTTTCTTTGATTTTTTTACATTTATTTAAAAAAAATTAGTATTTATTAGTTGGTTTTATAATAATTGTCATTGCATAATAAGCAAAATTTTTTTCTATTAGTTTTGCAAATAAACTTACTGCAAATGAAGCATTTTATTTATATCACACTTAGACTAGCAGCAACTACCAATTCCAAGATTTCGGGCCTCTGAATTAAAAATTTTATTTGAAGAGACAACTGGAACTAGACATGATTTTAGTATTTTCATAAATAATTGTGCTGAGAACTCTTTTTGAGGTAATCTAGTCCGTTTCATCATATAGGCGTTCGCCAGAGAAAGTGCTAGTTGGTGCAATAACTCTGGTCTCCTGCAATTCCGATCAGCTGGAACCCATGAATCGTCGATTTCAGAAAATATTATGTACGCATTCAATTATGTTTGCAAATAAAATGTTTGGCCATCGAGTTGTTTTTTATAGAATGGTACAAAAGTATATTTTTGAAAGTCAGCAATTTCGGAGGATACTTCCTTTTCTGAAGTTTTTTTGCCAACTCAAAAGTGGAAGAAAAATTGTTGTCGGTTATATTTTGCCCTTTAAAGCCTTCTGTTAAGTCCAATAGAACGCGTTCTCCTTGGTTCCTTTCAGGCTGTGCAATTCTAAGCTTACCAAGTTATAGTTGTAACCTGACTTGGAGGCCACCGAGAAGCAAAATTTCAAACCATATTTTGATGGCACAAACTGTCAAAAAGTTCATCGCCCCCTTAATGCAACAAGCTGTTCATCAATGGTGACATTTTCGTCACAATTATAAAACTTTGGAAGAATTTGTTTCGAACGGTTTCACAATTCACGAATAAGAGCAAATTTATCGCATCTACGCATTTGTCGTCGACTCAAAACAACATCGAAATGGATGACAATCATATGAAATTTTTCTTCAGACATAATTGCTCCGGAAAAGAGGCGACATTTTCATTTTTTCTACTTTCAATAATAGATTTTATATTACCCAACTATTTTGTTCAAATAAATAAACAAGATTATACATACCGACATACGCCTGCAAGAATGAGCACAGCAATATATGCGTGCAATGCGTGCCCCAAACTTGACCCTGACGTACTTATTTATATTTTCGATGATAATTCTTACTTTTGAAGGCCGAAAAAACAATAAAAAAACTGACAGAATTTCATTGCATCTGCGTTGAGATAATATTCCCAGCTGTAGCTCCAGTAGGCTGAGGTAATGGAGTGCCACTCTAAAGCATTTTGGTTTTAGCAATAAAAAACGGATCAACGGAGCTACCTGCAGCTAGAATCGGTTCCCGTTCAGTATCTGTTTCAGAAGAACTTGTTTCGCTATTTTTTGAAGTATAACCAATTTTTGAATCTGAAATATCGGAGTCACTTTCTACGATTTGCGTTGTTCCCGTGAATAACGCGTGAGAGTGAGTTATTTTAATTTTACTGACGTGAGTAAAGAAAAATTCGAGTGAGTGATTCGTGAGAAATTATAAAATTTCTTGGGTCAGCGTGAGCCAAAATTCACTCACTCGCCCATCTCTAGCGTTAAGGAAAGCTTAACTTAATAATATTTAGGGAGAAGTGATCCGATATAGATACAAATATAAAATTAAATGGTTATTTTCTATGAATATTGAAGTATGGACCAAATGGTCCATTAACCTAACATTCGTAAGTTTTTTCTAACCTAACAGCAGGGTTAAGTAGAATGACAATAAAAAAAGAAAATTATAAATCGCGTTAACTGAGTGTCTGCTGTAAATAATTTTTTGAGTGTTTATTTGTGTTTTTATTTTTATTTGTTCTGTTAATTTCTGTTTTTATATTTTTTTGTTTTTGCTGCCGGCCTGTGTTTTTGTTCCGTCACATTTCTACAACAGAGTGAAAAGCAATCAACGCGTCGTGACCAGTCAGTTAAAACCTACTCTCGTACGGTAGACCACATAACTAAACACAGGCAGCAAGTCAGCCAACGATACTTGAAGTATCATTTCAATTGCAAAAACACAGACTCGGCGGAAACCTCACAGTAAAAAACACATTTAGAAGATACAAAAATAAAAAAAATAAATAAAATGTATTGGCTAAATAAAAAACATAAAAAGAGCAATAAAATATTGTTATTATTTTAAATAAAATAAAATAAAAAAGTAATACTGATTTTACGAGTATGAGAATACTTTTAAAGAAAAAATAAATGTTACGGTGAATATATAAAACTTGACAACGTACAAATCTTTACAATCATTCAGCAAGTGTAACAAACATCGTGTCAAGATATTTAAAGAAAAGGAATAATTCTTAGATTTTTAAAGGATACATTTAGTCCTAATAATAGAAAAAAAAACTTATAAATAAAATATATTTTTATGTGTTCACAAAAATTTTTATAAAATTTTTTTTTAAGAAATCATGTAAAATATTATTGTAGTAGCATTTAAACTAAAAATTAACGAGTGCCTGTAAAATAAGCAAAACCGAGGAAGAAGAAAAAAACAATGTGTTAAAAACCATTAAAAAAGATTTAAACAAATAATGAAACAAATAAGTAAACATTCATTTAAAAAGTGATCAAAATTAATGAAAATGCTTTCGGGCATGAGAAATTAATACTTAAAAAAAAAAATCAAGAGAAAAACGTAAAAATTATACAAAATTTATCAAATAGAATAGAAAAATAAACAAAAGACTCTCAAATGTTTAATAGCCAAATTGTTGTTGATTAGTTTACATATGGTACAAAAATACTTATGTATTGTATTCTTTTTACTCTTGCCAATTGTTTATTGTTTCAAGATAATTGTCACCTAATTTAAAAGATATATTCTATACAACATACACGCAAGCAATTATAAAATCAAATTATTTTCAATAATTTGTAAAACAAATAACGTGACTTAAAAAGCTACGACATAATTTTGTTGATTTTACCATCCACACATCCCACCCCCCACAAATTCAAAATGGAAATTGAGAATCTTACGCAAATATTAAAAAATAGTCGCACATTCGCTAATAATGATGCGATTATTAATGAGAAGGGTTATACGGTAAGTATTTGTTTTCTTTAGTTTTGTTTTTTTTTTTTTTTTTTTGTATTTGGTCTGGCCTATATTTGTTTCAGACAATGATTTATTACAATAAATACATATATAGATATTGAACATATGTATGTATGTATGTATGTTTTTGTATAATTTTTGTTTGTCTCACCTAACATGTGAAGATTTTCTTTTCTAACAAAAATTATAAATTATAGTCTGCTTGTTAACAAGGAAATAAAAATCATATGTTTTTAGAAAATTTATTAATTTCGGTGGGAAAAACTTTTGATCTACAAAAATATATGTCATAAAATTATTATTGTTTTTGTTTTATAAATTTATTATTTTTTTCTTTTTTTTAATTTTATTTCTAAACATTCATGAGTTTTTCGCAAAAACAAACTTAAGTTGACTTAAAAAGATTTTTCATCAAATTGTTGAAAACGGATATACTACGAGTATCTCTATATAAGTATATTACTCGTAACTGAAAGAAAATAAAAAGTAAACAAATATAAAGCAGCGTGGGGGAGTTCCGCTAGTTTGGCGGCTAGTATACTCTTATTTAGGTGCCTGTGTGAGGCAGTTGGGTTCGATTCCCACCGAGTTATTGTCATTCCTTTCATAACTAGAATTGGAGGATTTAAACGGTGATTTTAAAGTAATATATCATAAAACAATAAGACGAAAAAATGATTGCCATCATATTTCGTATTTCACTCAGATATTGCTGTTGATAAAAATGTTATAAAATTTTTTGACCGCGGCTAAGGTCCTACTGTAAGAATGCGAACCGCAAGGAAATCGGTTATACCTTCACCACTGAATAATCCAACTATAAAATATTAGAACATTAGGATAATATGGTCTGGTAGGACGGACACTGCATTTAAAAAAAAAGTAGTACTTTTTTCAATGATTTGAAAATTCGATTCGATCCCAGTAAGATTGTAAATCATTTTTTTATTAATTTCATTTAATTTGTTTTTTGTCAAAATTATATTTTTAGGGGTAGGAACATCAATCTGGTTTCAAATTTCTGTACCATAGTGAAAATAAAAAAAATTGTGATTTTTTCAAACACACATCAAACAATACGCGTGAGAGTTTTTTTTTTTTTAATAACAAAAAAAAAAAAAAACAAAATTATAAATTTATTCAAATTGTTTGATGTGTGACCAATTCGCTTAAGAGGCTTACAAAATCGCATCATTTTACCGATAAATTTTTTACAAGTACAGTCGTAGTAGTACAAGTGTAGTCGCCGTGGTCTAGTGGTTAATGTATTGGGTTACTAAGACGATAGCTCAGGGTTCAAACCTCAGTTCTGACATCTTGAAAAAAAAAAATATAGAATAAAATATTTCTTTCGGTGACTACCTCTTAGCAGTCTTCTGGCAAAAGCTCTGAGAGTAACTGATTGCCATGAAAAGTACTCAAATCTCATGAAAAGTGAGAGATGAGAGATGTAACTTAAAAAAGATGGGCAGTATTAACGGTTTTGTTTCAGAGCTCCCTATTGTAAGACCCTATATAGCTTTTGCAAACTTTTTCTGAAATAAAATTATTAATAACAGTCTTATTTATAATAAAAAATTAGCAGGTCATTGTACACAGTGGATAAGTTTGTCATTTCTATACGTGGAAATTCTTATTCTAACGTACAGCGTATTTAATTATTTGGATTCTCTAGTTATCAAATAAAATATATGGACATTTTTAATAATATCAGTCTTTGCAGGTGATAAACTTGCCTGTTTTTTGTTCCACATGCTAACGAGTTGCTAAATTTACATTATACATACGGCCTTTAGTAAATATTTGAAAACAAAGTTGTGTTTTAATTGTAACTAAACATTTATTGTTATTTAATTTCAGAGTAATACAGTTCCTTCACAAAAAAATGTTCATTTGTTGTAGAAATATATACAGATTTTAACAAATTTACTGAAATAACAGCAAAAGGTCCTAGACATTTTTAATTTCTGAATATTTAATTCAGTTACTAACAATTAAGTAAAAAAAACAGTACTTTCAACAGTAGCTAAAAATTGTGTAGATGCTTTGCAAATTTCATAACCCGAGTCTTGTTATACTTAATATTCGTAACAATGTCTATTAGAAAAATAGCATGACTTCATAAATATTTTATGTCGCACCATTTAATTTTTCTTCGAATGTTATTTTCAAAGTATTCCTAATCGTAAAAGTTTGATTTATTGTTGAACTTTTATTAATTTGTGGTTTGTTGTTATTACAAAATTATTATTATTTGTTTTTATTTAATATTAGTTTTACTATTATTATTTTTCTTTACTATGTCGTTGTGCATTCTCATAAAAACTTAACTATAGTTATTTAACACGTAGACACAAGTAATACAAAAATTATATATTCAGGATAAATTAAATTCATTTTAAAATATTTTAGAAAATTATAAAAAATAAAATTTAAATGAAAATAGTGAAAATGAAAAAAAAAAATAAAAACTCAAAATTTAAAACAATTATGTTTCATATTTACATGCAAAAACATTTACTTAAATTTTCTGAACTTTGTATGTATGTAAATTTAATTTTTTTTTTAATTGAAAAATAAATAAAACATTGTAAAATATTCTAAATTTTAAAGCAACTGCACTATGATTAAAAAAAATAACTACAAACCTTTTCAAAATATAAAATGTTTAAATGTTATTCACCTTCTATATAAAATTAATATACAGTATGTATATATTTTTGTTTCTCTCTTAATTATCTATAAGTATATATGTATAATGTACATACATACACATGTGGTCAATATAATAAGAACACTTATAGTTTTCTAGTTAATCGGTTACTTTTTACTTCCTGCTTTGCATGTTAAATTTGGCAACTTTAACACAAAGCCTCATATTCTGCTCCAGTAATATTTTTTTTATTATTGTAAACTTTTTTAATCCTCCGACTGCCGGTTATTTTTTAGTCGTTCATTAAATTTTGTTAAAATTTATATATTCTTTAATCTCTTTTTATATGCAGTAAAATCTTGTCATTGTTGCAAAATGTTTTTGTTAAAATGCAAAAAAGTGTGGTTAAATTTATAAAATATAAACTGCATTTGTAAAAAGGACTTTCTATAGAAAATAAACGTTTACTTGTCAATTTAATATTCAATATTAATAATATACTAGTCTAGTGTATAGGTGTCAAAATCGCCGCCAGCGGGCCGTATGCGACCCACTCTATATAACACTATAAAAGAACAAAACGAAAATTTAATTATACATTTTTCTGTTGAATCATTTCTTATAGCTGGTATATTTACATAGTATCGCCAAAAAAGAACTAAACGAACGAAAACGTACAAATTTAGTTACGAAGCGATAATAAATGTATGCAATAACTCACAGTCGTTTAGTAGTTTTGACGAAAATATTAGTTTTTATTTATTTATTATAAGCCTTTGTATTTTGTATGTCTTTATCGACCTCAAGTGGCAGTAAAATTAAACCAGGCCTGCTCAAAAGTAAAAATGTAGTTGTGTTGGTGAGAAAATGAGAATTACACTGCTGAACGTGTAAGTAGCAGTATTAACATAAGAATGAATTTATGTTTATATTAAAATTATATGTAATATTTTATATAAAAATTTAAGTACTTTGAAAAACATTTGAAATACTATTCTGTTATAAAGAAATCAAAATTAAATAAAAATTCAGTTTAAGGTATAAAAAAATAACATTGATACAGTTTTTTTTTAATTCTATAAAAATATATTCTTTTTTTTTAATAATTAAAATTCAAAAAAGATGTCAATTTTAAAAAAGAAAAATATTAAGTACATTAAAGCTCTTTTTCCGTAATAAAATAAATTAAAAAAATTTTAGATCCTTTCAACTCAATAATTTCTTTTAAATTAATTTTCAATAATTTTAGGATTTTACATTTTATCTGTTAACAAATTTTCAATATTTATACTTTCGTGACAATTGCGTATTAGTAAAATATTTTTTAAACTTATAGGACTTAAAGAGTTACGTTGTTTGGAACAAATAAATTTTAAATCTGAAAAAATTTTTTCGCAAAGGTAGGTTGTTGGGAAAAACGATAAAACTTTTAGTGAATTTGATTTTAATTCAGGATATATGGCGGCATCTAAGTTTTTCCAAAAATCTATAATTTTCGTTGTGCTTGGTATTTCCACTTCACTTCGCAGTATAATAAGTTCTACTTGTACTTCGTACTTATAGTTGCAGACTTCACATGAAAACGGATTTTCAAAGAGATCTAGTAACGGTTTTATATATTGAAAATCTTTGAACCTATCCTCAAAATTATAAAAGAGGGTTTCAAATATAACTAAATATTCATTTATTTTAAAGTTAATTTTGTTGCCACATGTTTGTAAAGTTTTAGGAAAATTTGAAAAGTTGTCAGACTGAATTTCTAGTAGAAGCAAATATAATTTTGTTTTAAAATTCAAAATAGATTTATACAATTCATATATATTTTTTCCTTTACCTTGAAGTTCTAAATTAAATTCGTTAAGAATGGAAGTAGTATCGGCTAAAAAAGCAAGATCTAAAATAAACTTATCGTCTTTTAACAAATAATATTCTTCCATGTCTTCAATTTCTAAAAACTCTGTAACCTCTTCTCTGAGATCAAAAAGCCTATTAAGACAATAGCCACGGCTTAACCAACGAACTTCGGTAAACATTTTTAAATCGCAGTGGGAAGCTCTTTTATTTTTTAGAAATTGTTTAAACTTCCTGTGGGTAAGCGAATGATGTCCACCGCGTATCTTGTTAACTATTTGCTCTGTAATTTTCATAGCAGAGCACTCCGATAGAAATTTGGAAGCGAGAGCGGTTTGATGGATAATGCAATGAAAATTTGGAACTGCAAATCCATGTCTTTTCATTTGTCCAACTAATCCTTCGTTTTTTCCCACCATTACGTTTGCTCCATCTGTACAAATCCCAGTGAGTTTTTTAGGGTCTACAATAGATAATAAATTATCGCAGACAACATCGAATAGTACTCTCCCTGTCACATTCGCATAAAACGTTTCAAGTCTAAACATTGTTTCAAAAACATTTGAGTTTATATCAACGCAGCGAATACAAATTACTAATTGGCAAAGATCATTAATATCTGTGCTTTCGTCCAAGCAGAAAGAAAAAAAGACACAATTGTCAAGTGTTTGCCTAATGACGGACTCGACATAACCACCAATTTGCATGCTACGTCTTAAGGTACACCGGGACAAGGGAATGGGTTTTATAAAATTTAAACTGGGGTCAAACGTATTTAAAACTTTTTCAATAATTTTTTTTACAAATTTTCCATCAGTAAATGGTCTACCTTGTTTAATTATTTCAAAGCTTATTGAGCTTGATAAGTGTTTTTTAAAAATTTTATTTGTCGATTTTGGTTTATTCGTTTCTAAATTTACTAACCATTCTTTTAATTTTTCAACAAAAAAAATTTTTTTTGTATCAAAAAGTTTTTCCTTTTCATTTTCACTTAATTTATTGATATTATTATGAAAAGAATGAAAATGGCGCTGTAAAACCTGTGACTTATTTTTCTTAAATGTTCTATGACAAATAAGACATTGGGCATTACCAAACGCATTTATAATCATAAAATATTTAGCGTACATTGCTATTAATTTTGTTCCCACTGTAAACAATAAATTTGCGTACATTCAACAAGCATGTTAACTCATCGCTGTCTCAGTGACGACTGAAAGCAAGAGCGTAAGAATACATGTGAGTTTAGCTAAGGAACAATTGTGTATGAAGTTTTTACTTTTGAACAGGCCTGAATTAAACGGACATCGAAATTTCCAAGAAAAAAATAAGGCGAAGCAGTAAAAAATTCAGAAAAAAAATATTTTTATTTAATTGCTTACTTTTTACTGTTCAAAGGAGTACTAAAAATCTTAAAAAAGAATAAAATAATTTGCAAATAAAAAAAATCAACCGGAATCAGCATTAAAGCGCAACTAGCACTTCAATAATACGAGACACAAACTATTCAATAATTCTTTGTTAAAAAGTCCTTACCGTTCGTCAGGTTAAAAAGGGAATATTTTTGAGTTCTGCTTAAAAATTCCCTTTGGCTTCTTAGTAATAGGATTCGAAACGGCCTTAAAACGAACAGAGGAAATGAAATTTGTATTTAGTAATGCAAAGGGGTACTTATTAGGTTGTCTATTATTTTTAAGAAGTATTTTTGCTTTAACATATGGAAGAAGTTCATTTTCATGTTAAAAAATTTAACAAAAATTAAGTTTTTTTCTTATTTTTTGTTATCGTAAAAGTTAAAATATTCTGTTATACTTATTATTTTGATCATATGTGTAGATTTGTTTAGATTAATACGAGTACATACGATATAAAATATATTTTTGCAAAAACTTAACATGTTTGTTAAAACGTAAAATTATTCTTCTTCAAATCAAATTTTGCATCCAGCTTAACTAGTTATTAACCCGTTTAATGAGTCTTTAGAAAATTTCAATAATTTAAAAACAATTACGATTGTTTGACAAAAAAAAAATTCAAATTTAAAAATTTTGCTTAGAAAGCATACAATTTTAATATGGTTTTTTATTTGAAATGATGTGATGGAATTTTTTAAATTTTTGAGAGATTAATTTTTTGCCAGCACTATTTTAAACATTTAAAAAACAAACTTATTGCTTGACATACATATGTTGGAAAAAAAAGCAATTTCAAATTATTTGATTTGTTGAAAAGATTTATTTACTCGAAATACGAAGAGTTCTATTATCAATAGGGATGCTGTATCGTTCACGAAAAACCTGGATGTGAAAAAACATCGTTAATAAGTATAATCGATGTATCGATGTTTCTCCAATATTTTATTTTCCTTTTATCAACTAAATATAAAATCGGAGGTATTTTAGTACCTTAAAAATCAGATAAATATATTAGTTTAATGTATCGGAAAATACAACTGAAAGGAGAAATTAACACAGTATTACCCGGATAATTACTCCATTCTTAATTTATTCGCGGACAGTTAATTTTAATTTGGTCCTTCTGTGGGGCATTGGCTGAAAACTAACGATATTTTCCGTCTTGCTTCTGCTAATGTATTACAACATATGTTTGCAAACTGGCCGTTGTTTTTTGTTTTATGGTACATAGTAAATTCATCACTGGGACATTTGTGAAGGTACACCATAAATTAACATATATTTTGCCGCAGCAGCTACCGTCTTGCCCCATTACTACAAAAAATTTCTGACGGTATATGCCGTCCTGTCCCTCAATTTTTCTTTAAATCCGACGGCATTTCCCGTCTTGTCCACGAATGTGTTAATTGCCTTTCTCGCTTATTTACTTCAATTTCTAAATCCCTATACTTTTTCTTACATTTTTCTAATGAAATTTAATGGTTAATTAACTTTCTCTTAATTGCGTTATTTGCTTAATTAACGTATTTGTTTAATTGTCTCAAGGCAAGTAAGCGTACTCATTTAAATGATTTCGACGCATAATTGCTAAAAAATGTTTAAATTTTTGTTGAGGCAATTATCCGGGGAATACTGTATTTATAAATAACAAAAAATAAACTGGTTTAAAATATTTTCATCGGAACGAAATATAGCAAATGTAAAATAAAGATCAAGATCAAAGAATTATCAAATTAGGTGTTCCCATATAGAGCAAGGTTTACTTAATTAGTAGGTGAAAGTATTTTCATTTTTCGAGTGCAAACTTGAGTTTGTAAATTTGGAACAAAAAAAATTTACAAATCTTATTATTTTTTAAAATTTTCGAAATTAAAACCACTCAAGATCGGAATTGAGTTCCATGACAAAGCTGTGTATAGTAAATTAAGGAATTTTCGTAATTAAGACTTATGTGTGAACAAGGTATTAAATTTTTAGCCAGTAGAAAACAGAAAGATTACAGTTTCATTTTTTCTATAGACTTACGAAATTTTTCGGTTTACAGAATTTTCCAACTCGAATTTTAATTTAATTCGGATTAAATTATGGCTTCCTAATATGATATTGCCTTCTCAATAGTCAATTTGATTTAAAGATTAAACCTAAAACAATCAGACTGTCTTAGTAAAGCACAGTGGGAATAGTACATTTTTAAACGATATTGATAGTTTTTAAATTTGTCTTGCCGTCAACTGGTGTAATGTAAACAAAATACAAGATTAATTTACAAAAACATTAGCTGTAAGACATATAAATATTTATTAAGTGTACAAAGAACACGGTCGATGTTTTTGACAGTGGTCGCCGATATATCGTCCATCAAAATATCGATATTCATGACCGAAATGCTCAATTATTTATAAGAATTTATTTTTGTCCCTAAATTTTACTTAATTTTTGATCAACTATTAAAATATCTACAGAATATCAATTTTAGCAAAGAGTTAATTTTTTTATATTAACGTTACATTGAAAGAGAACGAAGACTTAATTAAACAAAATATTTAATTTACGATCTACAGAGGTTGTAAAATACGCGCAATTATTAATTACGCAAAAAAACAAAATTGCTTTACAATTACTAAAAGGGAAAACACTTTTTAAATTTCTTTGCTATTGAAAAATGTAGTGTTTTCAACAAAATTTTAAAATACAAAACGCTATTGGTTAGAATTAAAGGTCAGTTTAATAGAAATACAATTAATCAAAATAAAATTTTGTTTTTCTTCCGAAACAATAATATCTGGAGAATTAAAACCTATTTGAGTTTTTCTTTTTGTATTAAAATTATGATAGAAAAATGTATATTTGAATGTAAATTAACGACTGTTTACACATGTACGTTTATTTCCGGAAATTATTACTTGCATATTAATAATTGAACTACACAAAAACATTAGGGTGGTGATAGTTCATGTTATAGGATGGTATTAGTACGAGTATCTGCCGTTTAGAGTCAGGTGCGATTAATAAATTATGCATGAGTTCTTCTTAAACGTTAGACGGTGGTGAAGTACTACTGACCTTCCTCATCTTTACCGCAGAACCCACAATCTTTTCAAGGCATACGAAACAGTCCTTCTTTTTGGCAAGTGCCGGCGTTTTCCAAAATTTTTTTTCACTCTCCCTGGTACTGCACCAGGATAAACGTTTGGTGGTGCTTTTCTCGCCAGTAACAAAATGTAAAATAGTAGATTTTTTATCGATACACTACTACCTGAGATATCATCTTAATAGGTTATATCTTCTGGATGAGGCTGTATAGATTCTAGATATTTTAGATTCTATTTACGCAACTTTATTCAGAAAGAGTTTATTGTTAGACCATGGCTTTCGGCCTGCCTATTTATATATGGGGAAGAAGTGAGCCGGATGGTGCCGTTGATTAATGGTGACTTAGTAGTATTTTGTTTTTTGTCAATTTATATACATATGTATATGCAATTGTGTATATACAATATTTTTAAAATAACAATTTTATTAATTTGAGATCATTTTAATTTTTTTTCCAGCTTTCGGATTTGTTTCCCATTGCGAGATTTACTAAAAAGATGGATGATGCAATGGACGACAAGTCTAAAACACACTATACAGTCGAACTAATTGAGCATAAGGATGAAAAAAAAGTTCTTGCAATGTTAAAAGAATTCTTCTTCAAGGTGAGTAAAAAAAAATTTCATTTCAAATAAATAAACAAATGTTTCCTTTTGTAAAAGGAAAATATCATTTGTTGTGTCAATATATTCAAAGCATTTCGTCGTCCCGAAGTTATCTTGACGTAACTCCAAAAAATATTTTTTTGGGAAATTGAATCTAAAGTTTTATCAGTTTATAGAAAAAAATTTAGTCGAAAAAGGTGACTCAAAATTTTTATCAGATGTAGTGCTAATAATTCTTTATCGAATAGTACAAAAAATTCTTAACTCATGGAGAAAATTTTTGAAGTTTCAAACATTTTTAACTCCAAACAAAGAATAACATTTTGCCGTATAAGCCACTTTTTGGGAACATTTTCTTTATTTTTGGCACATACGTCAAAATAACACCGATAGAAATTTTGGATTGTTTTTTGTCGGATATTATCTTGACGTATATGAGACATACTTAAGTAAGCAAAATTCTTACATTTAGTATTTATTACTACAGTACTAAATAAATAAATTACGATTAACAAAGCACTTTTAATCTGCCTAAAGGAATTTCATCCATCTTTTATTACAAAAGAAAGCTTTCAGAGTTTAATATAACAGCAACAGTACGAGTATGTACTCAGAATCCAAACGAAAAAATGTTACTTACTGCGCCATTTGGAACGAAGCACAGAATGGTCGCTCTGGTAATGATATCCATAGTTCTATAATAAAAATTTTGGAAAATATATTGAAGGATTTTGATCGTATTAAGAATATCATTCTTTGGAGCGACTCTTGTGTACCAAAAAATAAAAATAAAATATTTTTGTCTGCTAGTTTTGGCATTTTATATAAAAATAATAATCCAAAAACAATTACTCAAATATTTTCAGAGCCGGGACATTCCCAAATTCAAGAAATTGACTCTGTCTACAGTGCAATAGATCGATTTCTAAAATTAAAAGAAATTCACAGTCCTTTAGATTTAATAATAAAATTCAAAAATTACCACTCCAAAAAGTTTAAATTGAATATTATTGAAATGTTACCTACAGATTTCAAAATTTATTCAGTTATTGCGCATTAACTAAATTTTCAGAACGTTCCATTTACTAAAATTAAAACAATTAAGTATAATAAATTTAATTTATTTTCTTTATAATATAAAGCATCTGTAAGTGAAGATGAATTTCAGTTATCAAATTTAAAAAAACAAGCGAGAAAAGGAGTTTTTTTCAAAATCAGAAGAAATGTTTGAAAAGGAACTCAGTACATGTCCAAAAATAAATATTTCTGAATATAAAAAAAATTATATTAAAAGCCTTTTCCCATATCTTCCACATAATGATGTTCAATTTTATTCAAAACTATTTACATATGTTATAACATATTTTAAGATACTGATTCTAGAATTATCTATGATGTATTTAAAAAACATACTTTTGATTCATAAAAGTTTTATGAAATAAATTTTGAATTAAAATTTATTTTTTATTTATATTTACCTTTAAAAAATGAAAATTAGTTTTTTATTAATTTAGTCCTTTAATTTTAATGTAACAGCGATAAAGTGAAGTTAAAGAAATATATTCTTTATGACTTCTTATTACGTTTTATCTTTTTTTCTTATGAAAAATCTTTTAAATATATTCATTTATGTACGTACGTCAAAATAACGCAACATTTTTTTATTTGAAAAATTCCATACATTTTTTGCCGTATATCCACGAAAGTGGCGCGTACGTCATTATAACATAAAATTTTTTTACCAAACGTGGATATACGGCAAAATGGCTCTTAAATATCTCAGAAAATTTAAGACATAAAGTCCTGGTGATTGAACACATCGAAAGATCTAATAATTTAAGCCTCAAAAATGGTCGTAACTCATTTTTTTTGATTTTGTGATATACGTCCAGATAACTTCGGGACGACGATTTGTTTGTAGAGTTTTAAATCAATTTAAATTTCAATAATTCTTATGAAATTCGCATTTTCCTTCATATGTATGTGTTATTTTGAACCGTAATGTAAACAATTGTTCAAGAAAAAAAAATAATAATAATTAAAATAAAATAAAATTTATAAGAGCTTTAAATACATGCATTCACAAAAAAAATTAACTTCATTAAATAATTGTAGTTGCTGCCAAAAGTGGGAATTATTTAGAAAAAACAAAAACAAATTTCTACACCAATGGGCAAAATTTTTTTTTTAAATTTGTCCATAAAATAAGTATCAAATAGTGGGTCATATGCTATATTAAGTTTTTTAATTATTTTAATTACCGAGTGATTCCATTATATTGTTTTAAAATATTTTTCTTTTAATTCACTCTTTTACTGCTTTTTAACACGCGTAGTCAATCACTTCTATTAAGATATCCACACTTCTGTTGTCCATACCATCACGTACTATCGACCACACATACATACGTTTCATTTTCCGTAAAATACAAATTTGTTTATTGTTAATATAATACATACAAATAACAGATATTTGTTATTTGTTAATTGTCTAGGCAAAAACTAAAATATTTAAAACCGATTTGGAGGGATACATTGTTTTTGGATTAAAAATACAATAGAGGTATTCATATCACTAATTCCAAAAATGAGAAGCAGTAAAATATCGTACATCTAACAAAAACAATTGCAATTGCAACAATTGATAATAAAAGATGGCATTTTATATACGAGTATTTTTGTTTTCTTTGATTGATGCATTGTTATCTGAAATTCAGCTACGAGTATCGTTATCTAAGTTGCAAAAAGTCGTAACTAACAAAAAATCAAAATAGCGTTTTTAATTGATTATTATAAACGCCACTAAGCTGCATGTCTGGACGAAAATTTGTATTGATTTCCTATGCAAAGCATGGCTTATTTTATGTTTTTTTTATGTTTTATGCATTTCCTGTAAAATTATATTTTCGTAAATTATACCTTTTTGCATTTTAGCTAAAGATATAAAAATATTTAAATTAAAATGTAACTGCCGTTATAGAGAAAAAGTGGACTTAATGGCTTGTATGAAAAATTTGATTTAAAGAGTGCTTTAAGTGTACTTTTTTTGAATATTTAAATATTTTATTTTTTAATAAGTATAATATATGAAATGCATTGCTTTGGGAGTAAGCGTGTCTCTATGGCCGATTATGGAGACTTTTTCCGAAATATGTGAATCAAAACTACAAATACTTTTGTTCAAACAGATATAAAACCCATTTAGTACATAAAAACCAAGCAAAAATATTTACAAAGCAATACATTTCTTATTTTTACATAAACCGTTGCTAATTTGGTATTTTTCTCTAGTAAAAACGCAGTTTTTAACAACCCAATTGAACATATATTTTTAACAAAATTTAGCATAGAATTTACGTACCAGTGCAATATTATTTTCTATATAGTTGTTGATATTCATTTCCGAAAATATTTTGCATTTTCAGATTTTCGTAACACTAATTTGGTGACGTGAATACCTCTAATGTGTGTGTGCGAATTTAAATAATTGCTACCATGATGTATGCCATCAATAAATTTGTTTAAATATTTCGTGTTGGGTTTTATTTTTCGAACTGTTTATAAATAAAAAAATATTTCCATATAAACCAAATGTTTTACTTTTGAAAGTTATTTGCACTTTCCGATAAACAATCGGAAACAGCAATCGTGTGGCTGCTACAAGGCAAATTAAAAATCAATGTGGCCAAATACTGAAACTCATTAATAAAGAAAACTTTTTTTTTCATTTATTTACCCAAATTAGTTGAAAACTTAAATGATAATAATAAAAATAATAAAAAGAAATTAAAAATAATAACAACAAACAAAGGTTACTGTCGGTATATGGTAGCACATAATGTGCGTTGGTCATGCGTTATGACTGTGATTTGCCTGCTACTGACCATAAATATACAAGACGTGAGCGCAATATATCAGTTCGTTTAATGGTTTATAATTACGTCGAATTTAAAAAAGTCCCTGAAAGACAAAGATAGGCGAAACAAAAAAGGTACCGAACAACAGGTACCGCATAAAAGGTCTCATATATTACAACTTACAGCACCCATATTGCGTTCGTCAATACAGGGACCTATAGTTTAACGTCGAATCCGAAGCATAGACTTCATAGAAATCAGTTAGAGCTTTTGCCTAAAGACTGCAAGGAGGTGGTCGCCAAAAAAAATACTTTTTTCATATTTCTTTTTCTTTTTGAAATGTCAGAGTGGGGTTTGGCGAAAATGTACATAAATATTCGTACATATTTTGCATACATAACTCATATTTTAAACCATTATCCTGTGAAGCTAATTATGTCTAAACTTCTTCTGCTAAATCAAATGCAGAAAGACAAAACATGAGAAGAGTAATGGTAGTATGAGTATTACACAACGAAACACTCAAAAAATAACCATATACGGACACCACTACGTGATAAAAGACAAAGGATTGTGAACATATAAAATCAAAGAAACCTCACCTTCATATGAAGCAAACCGTTCAAAATTTAAGGAAACAATGAACTACAAAATTTTACATAAAACATATGAACTTTCTAGGAATGACCGCTTAGGTAGCTGAAAAAGTAATAACTTCCCGAACATTTTTTAATTTAATTTAATTTTGTTCCTTATTTCAACATTGAGATACTACGAGTATGCCTTCTGTTATTTGTTGAGATCTTAGGTAAATTTTTATAGTTCATTGTTTCCTTAAATTTTGAACGAAAAATTCGTAGTCCGAAGAATTAGTTTTATCTACAGCTCGATGCACCTATTTAAGCGTTATTCGGCTTGCTGTTATATACAAAAAGTATAAGTATACTGCCGTATAAAAAAGCACTCTCTTTCGCCAACACTGGTTTACATACTTAATGGCAATTTTATCTTTAATATTCTCACATTTATTCATTGACACGATATTCGTGAAATTTTAAAAGATTTTTTTATACATTTTATATATGAGAAGCACAACAAGATATTTAAAAATCTTTAATGATTAGAGAATTACTGAAGGAATTTGCATATAATCAATATTTAAAATTATTAAATTAATGCATTAAATACTGCAAAGATCTGCGGGTAATTAAGAAATTGAATAATATGTATTTCGTTTTAAACGAATTTCTGTAAAAATGGCTAAAAATTTCATTTTGTTTTGTTTATTTGTTGTTTTGGTTAAACTTTTGTCTATGCATACAAAATATTTTGTCGTGCTATTAAATAATAAATATCCACCGATCGATTGCTATCAAAAAGCAATTAAAATGCTGTAATAAATTTTTATTCCTCAGCTTCTAAATGGCAAAGCAAGTGGCAACAAAAATTAAATACAAAAAAGCAATTAATAAACAATTGCGATAGACAATTATATGTTTTAACAGTTTTTCGAATTCGATTAATTGTAGAATTAATTTTCTTTTTTTTTTTTTTTCTTTTTGTTTTCGATAAAATTAAGTTAAAAGGTGTCAAATTTGCTACAAACCGTTTAGAAAATAGATATTTTTCTAAACTTTTTCGTATTTATGCAGTTGCATGCATTTTGGTTTTGAAAGTAATTGTAATATTTTATTATGAAATGAAGTTGAAAATACATTTAGCAAGGCATTTAAGGCAAAATTATTTCACAAAATAATTTTTTTTTTAATTTTTAGTTAAATAAATTGAAAAGATTTATGTATGTGCCATAAATATATGCACGGTTTTGGTTGAAACAAAATTAAAAATTAACGTTGACCTGAAGTAAGTCTACATGTAAGAAAAATTCGTGTTGAAAACTTACAGCCAGGCCCACGATATCGAATCGTGTAGTTTTAAGCGACAAACAGCTGATTTGCGGCACACTAATTTTTGTGTCGCCAAAAATAAATGCGATTGGTAACACAAAATTTTTTTACACACATATACATAAATAAACAAAATCGGAATATGTTTGTTTACTACATTTCTGTCAAGTTAAACTAGCACACGGTTGCATTTTTTACTGTACAATTTAAGTATTTCAGCGCTTTTTTCGTGTATATTCGCGATTATTTTTTGATATGTTAATATGGCAGCTTTGTTGTTTATTTGCATTACGTTGGTAACGTAAAGCAAAGCGAACGATAAAGTGACAATTAGTGGGCCGCAGTTTAGATTCACAGTGAGTGACTGAGTTTCTTTCGCTTAAGTTTTCTTTCGATATCGTGGGCCTGGCTGTTAATTTAAAAAACAATTTTTTTCTTTATAACAAATTTATATAACGAATTTTCATACAACGTTTGCATTGTAAATCATTTTTAAATTAAAAATATTTTTTATGAAGTAGGCCGTATAATTTTGTATTTAGTATTTTGTATTAAGTATTCTCTCATGACACTTCATTTTATCACAAAATATAAATATCTTTTTGAAATCTCTAGTTTTGCAAATACAAAAAGCTAAGCAGGGAAAGGTCTTATTAGTAGACGCTTATTTGTATTTTTTTCAGCATAACTTACAGAGACTCGTAATTTTTCACTAACAATATATGGCAATATTGTAGCCATTGTAAATCTGAACAACTTTGGTGTATATATCAATACAATCTGAATGTGTCTAGGCATCCAAAACAGCTTCAAAAACCAACCTGTACCCTAAAAATGTTATTTTTCACTATTTTGTAAAAAATTAAAAAAAAATTAAAAATCTAAATTTTATTTAAAAAATTAGTAAAAAATAATCAATCAAAATAATTAATCAATCTGATCAAACCGAGTACAGGGTTTTACTAATTTTTAGTAGTACAATCGAACCTATACTGTGGAGTTCGTGGATTTTTTCAAAAGTCTTCATTTCTCGCAGAGTGTAATAATAATACGATTGGTTTATAAAACAAAAATGGCATTAAAATTCATTTTGTCAGCCTGTTATAAATCAAAATTATTTATTATGAATACGACCATAAATGTTATTGTCAGGCCTGTCACAGAAATCCATTCCGATCGAAAGTGGAATCAATTTCGTATTTTGCTTCTTATTTTTAAGTTGAGAGGTAGGCGGCTGTACATATGCTGATATAATCAGAATATTTTATTCACAACATAATATTTTATTATTATCTCAGTTCGTAGAACTTAAATATTGCAAAATAGTTTTCCCTACCTTTTTAATAGGAGGGTAGTGAAAAATTGTGATCGAACATTAAATTAGAATGCATTATTTTGTTGCATGGTGTAGAAAAAAACAAATAAAAACATATGCATTAAAGTGATCGAAAAAAGGTTTGCTGGTATTTAAAATTCAAAGCCATATTAGAAATCCAATTCATTTATAAATCTTATTTCGCAGTTTAATTATTTTGATAAAAATAATTCATTCCAACAATAGATTGACTAACTTTAGATTCAAAACCGCACATCTGTCTTTTAATTCTCTATTTTGGTAAGCGAAGTGCAAAATTTAAATATTTAAATCACGTTTTAATTCTTAGCTTTATCGGACTAAAACTTAATCGGCGATTCATTTTAACAGCCGCCTACCTCTCAACTTAAAAATAAATATTCACACGACCAGGGAATAATTTAATTCAATATTGAATATTTGTATAGCGTTTTTTTTTTCCTTCCAAATTAATTAATATGTAGATGTAGAGAGAAAAAATGCTTAAATAAATAAATTCATTTATTCATATTAAATAAAAAAACACTCCTTCAATTATTTTGCATTTCATGCAAGCACAAGCCCCATAACAATAGAGTGCATTTTGGTTAATTTTTGTTTTATAAATTTAATTAATCACTCATTCGTTCCATCAACACATAAAACGTAAGTTAAAAAAAAATATATAAATTATGGTAATACTCGTATAGAAAAAAAATACATTTAATTTGACTTCACCCTCGTGCTTTAACTGATTACAGGTGTCTGTTTTTACCACATACTAGCAATTGAGACTGGAACTGTGCTGTCAGCAAGCACCTTATAGATTAAAAAACATTATTCGTTTGTAACGTCATATAGTGTTGAGAATTTAAATTGTTTCAGATTTGCTTAAATTATTCCGCCTCCATGTGATACGACATACTCATACAAAGTTATCGATTAATGCGAATAATGAGATTTTCCGTAAAATTTTTCAAAACAAGTCATCATTCATTTAGTCAATGAATTGTAAATAATTTAGACATTAAATTGCAAATTCAACAACGACTTACGGGTAATAACAATTAAAAAAATTGTTTTACATGACAGAGAAGAATGCATTTTTAATGTTAATTTATTGCTAATGAGCTGCAAAAGTACGAGTCAAAAATATTAAGAGTTTTGTAGAAATACGAAAAAATAACTAAAGATGTAAATACTTTTATTACAATTATGTAAGCACTAAAAATAAATTATTGCAGCTTTAAAATACGTAAAAATTATTTGACAAGTCTACAACAATCAATTATAAAGGGTCTGGCACTAAGCACTTCCTGTTTTTTTTTTTAATTTGAATGAAGCAAAGTGTTTGTGTTCTCTTTTTTATTGAGACCAACACCCCTACTTATGCAGTTCATTGTGCTGGCCTAGGAAAATACGTTATGGGAAGGGGGAAAGTGTGTTGCGTTTGTCGAAATTTGATTTGAACTTATTAATAACGCAATTGACAGGAATTGTTCCCTAAACGAACAGTGCGGCTAAAGAACGAATTCTCTCTATAATGCATGGTGCGATTTACTGCACAGTCAACTACAAAAATATGTGCTCTGTAGGAGGTACCAGTAGCACGTAAGAATATACGATTATTTGGAGTACACGCACGCTACATTGATTCGATGCCCCAACAAATCCATAGAGTTGTATACTCTACAGACATGGATAATGACTTTCACTCTTCCTTGTAAGTACTCGGTTGAGAAGCTCCAAAATAGACTTTTAAGCACCGGCGCATACATGAGGGTTAGATTTCGTCTTGAGTGGGGTAAATGTATTGTAAATATTGAGGTCATATGGAATGAAGTATTTTTTGCACCGAGGCACTTGAATACTTCTTTCATCACTCAAGAAATATGATAATTCTAACGAACATCACAGTTAATTCTCAACATTTTCATTATCATAGTCACAGATAACAAGATTTTATCATCACCATCACCAACCCCTATGCGTAAGTATCATCAACATTTTTTATTCGCTTTAAAGACCTATTGATGCCATAAGCTGTGAAATATAGCATCAGGTCAAATGTTCACCACGGCTTCTCTGGGATGTACAATTATCTATGACTCTGGCACACAAATCAGGTTGAAGTTGACTGTTCGCTTAAAGTACAGCTGTGATTTATGGATTATTCGCATGCACCTACGACTTAAGAAAACCCCACAAGGAAAAGTCTAATGGCGTTAAATCGCACAAACTCGGCGTGCAGTTCACATTACCTCTACGTGCGATGACCATATCGCCATTGCAGAATATCATTGTGGCATTAGCGTCGTCCAGTTAAAACTGGTTGTTTTTGTGTTGTTAATCATCGCGCTATAGCACTCGTCTTTGACAATGATGTCAAGGGCCAACATCGCTAGCAGCCAGCCCAAAAGGCATAACAAACAGTGATTTTTATGGGACGCTCTTGTATCTCATGTAGATTGATATCACCCGAATTCGAAAATTTTGTTTGTTCACGTACCAACTTATACGGAAATGGGCCTCATTGGTTAAGATAAACATTTTAATTTGAGAAAAATATAGATATACATATAGGCATATACATAGATATACATTGATATTGTGAACTAATAGTAGAAAATGATTTTTTTTTAGAATTATGACACTATTGATATAAATAAGCGATATGCAATTACAATTATAAAAAAAAATAAAATAATGAATACAGAAATTAAATCCATCAATTTCATTCTGACTGGTAAAAAGTTAATTTATGAATGTCGGTTATTGATCTCGATTTTTTTAAATGTAAATAAAAAGAAATATTTTAAGTTTTTTGTTTCTCTCTTTTAATTTTAGGATGAACCTTTAAATGCGTATTTACATTTGGGTGATTGCAAAGACTTGGAAGAATTTTCTGTAAAATGCATAAAAGATAAATGCTCTTACAAGGCAGTAACTGATAGTGGTGAAATTATTGGAGTCTTCCTTAATTCGCTAATGCATCGTCCGGTAAGTATGAAAACAACTATAGTATTCACCGGATAATTGTCCCAGGCTTAATTGCCATATATTTTCTTACCATTTTCTAATAAAATTCCACGATTAATTAAATGAATTACCACAAAAATATTTTCCCCAAAGAGAAATACCATTTATTCCCTCCCTGCAGCTTAACTCAACTATCTTTAGATAGGCATAAAAAGTCCGTTAAATTTACTTTCAAACTACTTTTTGATACAACCTTCTAAAGCCACCCTTAAAGACATGTTTTTTACACGTGTTTTTAAGGTTTAAAATACATAAGTTTTTCTTTGTGTATGTCAAAATTAGTCAATTTACATAAGGTTTATAATTTTTACTCACAAACGTATATGTACAATTGCATATGTAAATAAATAATAAAATTTTAGGCACAAAATTTATAAAAAAAAACTATTTCACACATAATTCATCGCCGACTAATGTTTGTGTAGGCATAGAAATTTAATATCATATGTATGTGTGCACATACGAAATTAGAGCATGCTCTAATTGAAATTTTGTCGTAAGACTTTTCTTGTGTTTTTTACACAAGCAATGTTTTAGAAGTCACACACGACATGTAACTGTTTACACATGTAAAAGTTGACATTAACAGTGTAAAAAACATGTCGTGTAAGGGTGCCTTAATTAAAGTCTATCAGGTTTATGTAAAAGTATAAAGTTACTTGCTTTTCACATGTATTGACGGCAGTGTATACAGGCAATTAAGCGTATTCGTCTAATTACCTCAGGAGGCAATTAACCGTATTCATTTGAATGACTTCCACTCATAATTACCTAAAAAAATTTACATTTTTGTTGAGGCAATTGTCCGTGGAATACTGTATTTATTATTTATACATACAAGTATATCCCATGACGAAATTATACAGGTGGTGCTGAAGAGCCAGCTTATTATACCTGGATGTGTCAAAATTTTTCTGTATTTCTTTTGATTTTTTTTTTTTTTAATTTTATTCTGTTAGTTTTGATTTGTTAGTTTTTCATACACATACATGCATTTTATTGTAGAATTTTTTTATTTATCAATAAAAATTATAGTTTTTCGAATTACATTTCTGTGGCATTTTAACAAAACACCTTAAGTCGAGATAAGATAGCAAAAAAGTTTTTCAAAAAAACTCGTGGAAAAAATTATTTTTATTAAAAAATAAAATAAACCGAAATTAAAGAAAAATTTCTTCTATTTATTATACAAAATTTAAAATACGTACACAAAAATGTTTTTTGAATAAAAATTCGTATCATTAACCACATTTTTTTTAACTTTTTAAATTTGACTTAAGATGTTTTATCAAAATACCACAGATTTGCTTTTTTACTATTTTATATTTAATTTTTTTATTTTATTTTTTTCTTTCACTATTTTTTTATTTTTCGTACACAATTATGAATTTTTTTGACATTTCGAGAGGCTACAGCAAATATAAAATTTCCTGTTGTTTTTGTATTGTTGTACCTGGCCACCGCCTATATTATTTCGTCATGAGTATATCCATAGAACACAAATTTGCCTGATAGCTTGGCATTTTTTAATTAATTACTTTTTTTATGAATAAAAAGCAGATACCTTTGTGTTTTTTTTTATATATTTTCGAAATCAGTTTACAAGTTTAACAATTAAGATCAGAGTCTCTCTGCTGAGAATATAACTTATGGTCCTTGCACTAGTAGACTGCTGGTACAACTACACACTAGTACACTGGCGCCCACCATAAGTGGAATAGAAAGGGATAAAAAAGAGTAGATACCCAAAATAAAAAGCTCAATTAAAGTAAATAATTAGAGTATCTATTAAAAATGTTTTTGAAATATATAAGTAGTAATTATACAAGTCATATTCAATAAATTTTTATATTTTTTGTTAGTTCAATGACCTTTCATTCTATCCATCTATTTATAATTGATAATTAAGTGTTATTTCATTAAATTTTTTTATTTTTTTAATTTTTAATTCAGGTTGTCTACCCGAAATTTGTAATGTTTTTATAAAGTTTTAGCTGATTCTTAGTGAATTTTTATATGCATTTGTGCAGCAGTTAGGACATTAAATTAAATTACGTCGTGATTCAACCATCGATAACCGTCTCACAAAAGTGCTATTAAATTTTTCGTTTTGTTTTGTGTATGTATTCTTATACCAGATAGGTCTTATAATCGAAGCATTAATAGTTCTACCTTCATTTCATTTTACAAAATTAGAAGACTGGTGTTATTTTAATACTTCGTATACCATGCGCTAAAGAGTCCGTTTGCTGTTTGTTGAGTTCCCACTGACTGTAAAACAGCTGCAAAATAAAATTTAAATAAAATCTAGATTCACAGCTCCAAAAAAAAGTCATAAGCAAAAAAAAAAAAAAAAGAAGAATACACGTTTCTAGAACTAGAGAATTAGTTGTTGCGACAAATATTTTTGCATACTTTCAGGAGTGATTGTTTAATATGAACTTTTTCGTATAGAAAAATCAATGTAGATAGACTTTCTTCATAAATTAGACCAACAGAGTACCAGAGTTATTATTCTGTTCAATTTTGTGCAAAGTTTTAGCCATATTAACTTACCCGCAACTAACTCTCCTGAAAGTATGCAACATTTTTAGCCCGTTCTATGGGCCAAATTTTTTTTTAATTTATTTTCTTGCTTATAACTAAATTCAAATTCACTTTTATTTGAATCTCTGCATCTACACCCTTTTTCAGTTAATTTAACTCTACTTAATAAGATATCAATGTATATTTTTTAAGCAATTCCTATAAGTCCGGCTACTTATCAGTGAGTTAATTTTATAATGCCTTACCATACACTCGATATATAATACTTTGAATTAAGCCCCCCTATTAACTTAAATATCTAATTAAATTTCAAATAAATCAATACCATATTAGCTGTCGCTTGCTCCATGAATTTTGGGAAAGTCTTATCAAAACAGCAGACTAAAATTAAAAATACTAAAAGAAACAAAAGTTTTAAAAAAGTAGAGGTTTAAGAGAAAATCTGTATATTTTTGATGACTCCGCCATAAGAATCACATTATTATTCAGCCTTCCTGCTATGCTAATTAGAACAACATCAATGTTATCTTTCATAGCTTGACTTACTAAAATCAAGTTGTATATAACTGGCTACACTATTTCGTACAAAAATGTAAATGTTGTCAGAAACTTGCTGGGTTGGAAAAAATTTTGATATATTTATAAATATTCAGGATACTACTTTTGCATTATAATTTCACAAATATTTCAAACGAAATATTATATGTAATTTGACAGTATTTTGTATGAAATTTAAAGCACAATACTAGGCTTAAAGCTATATTTACACTATCTAAGTTTCTCATCTGATTAGAACAGATTATAACAGTTACAACTCAGACGGCAACAATTTTGAAAGTAGAAAATGTTTTATTTTTAACTGATCTCAGGCAAAAACAATAAAAATTAAATTAGATTTGTAATTAAACTATCTGAGTCTATCTGAGTGCGCTTCTGATATAAAAGTCAGATGGAAAACTTAGGTAGTGTAAATATAGCATAAGTAAGAATTGACTTTAAAGAATTTTATTTTGTTTTGTTTGATGTTCAAATTTAATTTTCTTTATTTTTAATTTTAGGAACCCCATGAAAAACCAGAAAAAGCGGCGGATTCTACTAATCATCCCAAATTTAAAAAGATTTTGCAATTGATGGACTATATTGAAGAGCATTTTAATATTTTTGACGAGTACCCCAAAGCCAAGGTTATATTGGATGGTAAAATTCTGTCCGTTAATACTAATTACCGCGGTTTGGGTATTGCTGGTCGTCTTACTGAACGTACTTTTGATTACATGAAAGAACACAAAATTCCTGTTATGCACGTCCTATGTACAAGCCAGTTTTCGGCACGTGTTATGGAGAAACAGGGCTTCCATGAAGTATACCACCTCAATTATGCCGATTACAAAGTTGATGGTAAAGTAGTGTTTGAGCCAGAACCACCACATACAGCGGCCCGCATTTTAGTTAAAGAAGTTGACAAACATGATAAGCATGATAAGCATGATGATCATGATAAACATGATAAACATGATAAACATGATAAACATGATAAGCATGATAAAAAACACGATGACTAGATTTCCAATGGCGACTATTAATAATGATTAGAAACTTGTTAACGTTTAAGCTGGTTCAACGGCTGTATATACACATACACGTACATATTATTATTTAAATCTACACATACTTATTATATTATTTACCTACAAATATACATACATATACATACATATGTATAAGTATAGAGAAATGTTATGCAGATGTGATTTTAGCTTTAATTAAGTTATTCTATATATCGGTGTTGGTTGTATTTTTTCTTGATGATATGTTTTTATATATCCTTTTTACCTCTCTTTTATTTCCTTAAACTGTTTTATTGTTTACATCTACCTATATGACACAAAATGTCTGTTTTAGCATTTACTTAATAACCAAAAAAAAAAACAAAAAACTGAAAACAAAAACGATTTGTAAATATTTTTAACACTCTTTTGCGTGCTACTTTTAAAATTATATTTTAATGTAGAATAATAAATAACTACAGATGTTTTCTTAATTGTTAATAGTTCTTATATTTACATACGTATGTTTTTATTATGTTCTAAATAATAAAGTATTGATTAATTCTATTTATTATTTACCACCGGCATAAAAATTAATCTAAAAATTCTTTTTAAAACGGAGTAAGAAAAGTAAGAAAAAGTTGTTTGCCATCCCTAAAGTAGGCTTTAATTTATTTGTATCAAAAGTGATAATTTAATAAGTCCTAAACCATATACATATATAATTATAAAATATATGTACAAGTATGTATGTACATACATATGTGTATTATACAAAATGTTTTATTATTTATTTTTAAATATGTATTCTTGCGTATAATTCATAATCTGCTCAATATTAACTATTTTTATTATTATATTTAAAAAAAGAAAAAAAAAAACCTCCCGACATACATACATACATAATTATTGTCAATACATTCATAAATATACATATATTTGTATGTGTGTATTATTTTTATAAATATTTTTATTATTAATTATCTTATTATTGATTGAATTGTTTAAATAAAATGCCAAATTATGCAAATGAAATTAAAAATGTGTATTCATTTGGGTACCTGCATATATAGAGGAAATATTTTCACTAAGTGAAGCCAGTGGTCAGTGTCGTCAGATTAGGAGATTTATGCCCAAAATGGGGATTTTTTCTGAAATGGGGAAAAGAAAATTCATTTCGGGATGGGGATTTTATTGAGGATGATCGACAAGTTTTTGGCAATTTTCGAAATTTGTTTGCTTTTTTAATTATAATGGTGTTTTTTCGAACCGAATATAAATATTCCATACAAATTTTTGTTTATATCCGCTTATATAAGCGGTTAATTTTAAAACTGCTTAAAAATTAAGCACATATAAAAATGCTGCCAAGTTGGATTTTTTTATCTTGACGTTATCCTTTTAAATTCTACTACATTTCATAAATTAATAAAAGTATAAACGTTGTAAATATGGCTGAGGCAAAGGAATGTAATTATTTTTATATTGTTCGAATTATTTAAAAAAAAATAATTACATATTTTTTTCAGGGACCGTAAATAATGATTATTGTTTGTTTTTTTACATCAAAAAGTCAATCACTTAGAACAGACATAAAAAAATATTTATTGCACCATTATTATTATTTTTTAACAACCGTTGCATATCCGTCATAATTTTTAAATTTTTGATTTTTAAAGTTTTCTTCAATGGTAATGATTATTTTTGAGTAATATTAATAAAAATCAGTCATACATGTCACAAATTCCGATCGGAATGGTTTTCATTTCGTATTTTCAATTCCGATCGGTTTTGTTTTAGCTTCTTCAGATTCCGATCGATTTAGCAAATTCCGATTTTTCTATTTTTCTCTTAAATCATGGCAACATAATGTATACCAAAACAAAAATAATGTATTTTAAGCGAATAAGAGCAAAACAAATTGAAAAAATTGTAACAAAGTGAATAAAAAAGTTATGCAGATTAAAATAATTAACAATAAAAGAAAAATACCTTGAATAGAAATATTTTCTTTTTTTCTCGGTTTCGATGTTCGTTTTGCCAGGATATAAACTTTTTAAAAATTTTTAACTTTAGTTTGAAAAAAAATTTGTGGTTTAAAAATTGCCTTTTTCCGTGAAATATAACAAAAATGTGTTTATTTTTAACAAAATTAGCGTTAAAAAAATATTTTTTAACAAAATAAATCGAAAACAATAGTTATTTCCCAATAAAAGTGGTTTTAATAAATTTTTTAAAATTTAAGTCACTGAAAATATCAATTCCACTTAGGAAACTGAAAGTGGTTTAATTCCGCAAAAAATTTTCGTTTTACGTTTTCTGAAGAAGCAAAATACGGAATTCATTCCACTTTCGATCGGAATGGATTTCTGTGACAGGCCTGATAATCATTATTTTTGAACAAAAGAAATAAAACTCAAAAATAATCATTATTTATGATTTTTATTTTTTTCGCTCAAAATAAAACTCACTTTCAATTTACGACTTTATAATTTTATAATTTTTGTGCAAGAAAATGATATTTTATATAGCAAAATGAACAAGCATTTCTTAATATTTATTTCTTTTACTAGTTCTGACCATATTTTTTAATGTTTAATAAGTCATAAATTAAAAGTGAGTTTTATTTTGAGCGAAAAAAATAAAAATCATAAATAATGATTATTTTTGAGTTTTATTTCTTGTTACGGATTTATTCTGACGTACTTCACATTGGTCACTGTTGTACCCGACCAACACAGTTCCCAGGGGAGATTCACAACCCTTTGACCAATCCGACATAGTAGAATAAAAAGGAAACAAAACAACACAAAAAAATCTAACTTACGAAACATCACACACAGGTATAGGGAGCAAGATGTCCGGCTCCAATCGCCCATCCCATCCATGGCTGCATAACCTCCAGGAAATCAGCAAGTGCAGACCCCTATAACTACCTATTCCGCCCTCCTAGATCTCACCAATCCAATAATACAACTTTACTTGAGTTTATACATTCTTATACATTTATTTTATTATTAGACCCTATATAAAGCAAATACATATGCAAAAAAATTTATTTATAATTATCATTAATTTTCTATGTTTCATTTATTTTCAAATAACAAATTATTGACACCTATGGGAATTTAATTTAACCTTAACAAAAAAAGGAAATATTTAATTAATTAAAATTCTTATTTTCTCTTCCTAGACTACGGTTTATTTTCAGCAATATACCCTGAGATTTTCTTTCCTAGGAGCTCCTGACAGTAAATCAAAAAGGCTATTTTGCTGCCACAAGTGTGTATAACCCGAATTCTACGTTTTTTTTTTTATATCTATTTATTCTCTTTATATGTAGATGTACGATTTATATTCCTTTTTTAATTTTGTTATGGTCAAATTGTTATTCTATTATTATTAAATTATTAAGTATATAAATATGTGTATAAGAAATTATATAAAGAATTTAAATATATAATAACCTCAAAGAACGAATAAAAAGTACTTAAAATATCTAACTAATTAAGTGAATTTTTATAATAAATAATAGCTTTATAACAAAAAAACAATATTTGCATATAAAATTTAAATATAAAGTGGATGATATCACAATAAAATTTTTTTCATCAAGACTAAATATGTGGTGTATAGAAAATTATGTTTAAACTTTAACTTTAATTTCTCTGGGGATTTTTCTTTTCTTTTTAAACCTGGAAATGGACTTTTGGCTCCAGTACAGAAAGATTGTTAGAGGACGAGACAAAATTCAATAAAGGGAATCTTCGATCAATAATATTCACTTCTATATATGTATGTACGTCTTCACTTTATAATATGGGACACTTTTCTCTTTTGTTAATTTCTTTTTTTTTTTCTATTTTATATCTTATTTATCTATTCCTACCTGGTTCTTCTGCAGTTGGCTATACTCCAGAGACCACGGACTGTAGAACCAGCTACATTGAAAATAAAAAACGACAATTTGTCAAATTTGGAATACCCTTAGGCCCTTAAATCTACTTACGTAGGTAATATAATCTTGTGCGTTTTTACGTTTAAGGAGTTTAAATTTTTCCCAGGGTGTCCCCAATATTCTGGTATGCCCCCTTCAGAAATTAATATTCAGGATTCACTGTCTGTTCTTCTTTTTTTCCTATTTCCTATACAATTAGATTTAAAAACACATATTTTCACTGAACTTCTTTTTATAATTTTCACTTATTCACTTTACATACCGCTATATCACTTTTTGATATTGATGCTCCACTTTCTATTAACTTGTACTGACAGAAAAATTCTATCGTCAGGCAAAATTATTCCTGAAATAGCGTATCCTATAACGGTTTTCATATATATGCTAGAACTTTCCCTTCCATTCGTCAAAATATTATATAAATCCTAATTCCAAATACCTTTATATTTCCTATAATCTCGATTCCTGGCGCAAAATTATATAATTTCTATTTAACTTATATATTCTACTCCCCTACCAGTCCAAAACCCCTTATCATTATGATCCAGTACCTCTATTTTCAATTTCCGCCTCCTAGCATTACCAGGCGTGCATGAAATTTAACAGGCAGTTATTTTAACGCGAACCAAAAACAAAAATTTTACACAAAATATAAAAAAAATACGCATAAATTTACTACGCTTGGAAACGCTATTTTACTACACTGTTTTTATCAATGACAGTTTGACACATTCTTTTACTATTAAAAACACTTCCAAAATATAACAAAAAATAACTAACACTATATGTGTCCCTTTCTCTCTCTCATAATGCATATGAATCCTAAAATCAAAACAAATTTCCACTAAATGAACATGACACTTTCACAGGGTAAGTAAAATATTCAGAGGTAAATTATAAAAATTTTGTAATATTATTTTATTTAGTTTCAGGTACAAAAAAAAAGGTTTGTGGTTGCAGGGATCTTCCGGTAGAGTAAGTATTGTTCCAGTTTCATTTAATAATTAGTCAATAACCATTATTCTCTCTTTATTTCAGGTCATGACAAAACAAAATTGCCCATTATTTGTACACCAGGGATGGAGCATGTGGAGGTGGTGTCCCACATACGATAAGTACTCCTCCTGTAATACAAAAATTCTCAGGCTGCAGATTACTGGCCTCAAATATGTATTTCCAAGTTGGGGTCACGCAAAATTTTTTTTCGACCCCGACTTAGAATATTTTTCCTTATTTTCTGCAGTATGTGTTCTCCCACCCGCAACATTCTTTTGCTCAAAAATAATGATTATCACTGATTTTTATTAATACTACTCAATAGTAATCATTACCATTGAAGAAAATCCTTAAAACTCATAATATAATTATTATTGTGTAATTTTTATTATAAAACTCATAATGATTACGGTCCCTGATTTTTTTTATAAAAATTGTAAGTAATGTTGAATTTAATTTCTTAAGCACTTATGTCCTTTTTTTCGAAGCAGTTTATCTAAGAGCCTATAGGTATCGAAAAAAACACCACTTTTATATGTATTATAGAATTTCAATTTTCTTGTTTGGAGGAATTCAGTATTAGAGGGTCTTCTTACAACTAAATTATTGTACTTCTTTCGGAGATAAACAAACTAATTTTAGTTTCGCCCAACCACAATTACTTCTCCATTTATACTTTATGGTATGGGAATGTTTTTCATACTTAGGCACAGGACATCTATTTAGAATTGAGATACAATACAACACTATACAAATATTTCAAACGACATCATGATGTCTTATGTTGGATATGAAATGGCACAGCGATCGGTATTTCAACAAAATAACGACCCAAAGCACACATCGAAGCGAGCAAGGGGTTGGTTTAAAAAGAATGTAATCAAGATTTTAACTTGATCTGAACAGTCTCCAAATTTAAAATTTACATATCAAATAAAACATACATATACATATATATACATACATGCAAAATTATTTATGCAGTTTATGTGGGGATTTTTGGGGATGAACTAATCAAGGTTTTGGGGATTTTTGGGGATATGAATTTCGAAATTGGGGATATAAATTGAAAACTATCTGACGGCCCTGAGCCTGGTACTGAGTTCAAATTTGTTTAAAAAAGTGTAGCTTCATTAGTTTTTCCGTACGAAAAATTTGACAAGCAACAAACATCCCCAAAAATATGCAACATGTTTTTACGCAACAAACACAGTTGAAGAAAGTAACTTTTATTTTGTTGCTTATGACTAAGGCAACCAAAAATATGCTCTATAAAATTAGTTTTAGGCGCCTAAAATATGCATTGAAAAAACACTTTTAAGCGTTGAGAATATACTCTATAAAACCTATAATACATATGTACATATCGTCAATGGAATTAAAGAACGCTGTAACTGACAAAAAAACGAAAATACGGTTTTTGTATCATTTTTATCAGAAAAAAATACGCGTCGATTGGTCCAGGTCCCAGATTTTTACGATGAAAATAAATTCACTTACGCCGTCTGCGAAATGAAAAATATCAGTGTATTTATTCTACTTTTGTAAAAGTTTTTTTGGCCCTGGTGAACATTTAAGGTTTGTCAGTTACAGCGTTCTTTAATTCCATCGACGATATGTTGATGTAAAATAACGTATATTTTTTTTTTTTCAAAAATTTGAAAACATGAAAAGTTATAATTAGCCACTAATACATATACGTAAATTTTTCTAAAATATGTAAAAATTTGTAAAACATGCCATACAAATATGAAACAAATTGAAAAATGCAAAAGTATGCATTTATGACGAAATGTGAAAAAATATGCCACTACAAATAGGGATTAAACGTCCTAGTTTTTCCTAAAATGAATTAATACTTTGCTTGTTTTGTCAGTAACATTCATGGTAACATGGCCCTACTTATGACTAAAAACTGATTTTTCATTCAATTAAGGCTCTGAATCTATTGTACGAGTTATGATGAAAAAATAACCCTTATTTTCAATTTTTTCAAAAAGTATTTATATATTCATCAATAACTATCTTGTCCCCTTCAAAGTAATACCCCTCAGATATAATACATTTATGCCAGCATTTTTTCCAATCCTCGAAACACTTCTGAATCGCGCTTTTTGGTATCGAATTGTAAAAGATCGAAGAGCACGCCAAAACACGACTAACCTCTTTATCTGTCAAAAACAAACTGACAATCCAAACTATCGGATATTACCAACATTATAACAGACATGTGTGCCAACATAACAGAAATAAAATGCGAAAATCGAACACACATAACTCAAGAAATTTGAAAATATCGGTTAATTTTTTATCAGATCTCGTACGTATTTTAGTTTTTCAGTTCTACTTTGTAAGATCTCTACTTTTTATGCAATCCATAATAGTCCAGCTGCTGTGCAGTGAGTTTAAACTATAATGATATACCACGCAATTTATATCAATAATTTAAATTGAACACCTCTAATAATACAAATACATAATGTAATTCCAAATAACCCAACACCTACCTGTGCTATGTAAATAATAAAAGCTTTATTTTATTTATTTTTTTTTAGGCTGCTGTAAATTTATACAATGAGGACCAAAATAAGTGCTTCCTATGTTATTTCGTAGGGAAATAAAAATGTTGCCAGAAACTTGTTGAAATTGGAAAAAAGGTTGAAATACAGATTTCAAATGTTTTTTACTATTTATTTTTCTGTTCTTCACTGTTTTTAATATGTAGTTTTACCAACATTATTTCACAACTATTTCATACAAAATATTGTTATATGTAATTTGACAGCATTTGGTAGGAAATTTTGAACACAATACCAGGCTTTAATATCATATTTCGTGTGAAAATTTAAATAAAATGTTTACTTAAGAAACATAAATTGGGTCTATCTATTGTAGTTTAATATTAAAAATTAATGCCCGTATTCATAAAAAATAAAACAGTTTTATTAATTGCTTATTTGACAATTACTCCATAGAAATATTTAACATAAGCACTCTATAACCCAATTTTATTTTTTATGAATACATAAAAAATTCAATTTCAGTTTAATTAAAAACACGATTAAATCTGTGGCAATTTGGAAGAGTAGCTTAAGTCGACATAAGAGAGAATTGAGTTAAGGCGTTTGGGGCATTACAGAAGCAAAGGCGCTTAAATGTGTTTAGTCCGTTTTGAAAAATTCTATTTTTTATCAATGTTATGTACGTTTACATTTTAGCCTAAGTTTTTTAAATCAATAATGCATTGAACAAAACAACTTATGTACACATAGATTTGTTTACATATTCAGATTTTCGATTTATCATATAACTTATATTTACATTAGTTTTTTTAATAAAATGTGATTCTTGTATACAGTTATCTTAAGTGAATATAAGTTCTTGAATAAATCCTCTTATGTTTACTTAAAACTACACAATACGTACTTTTTATTTCAAGCGCTTAAGTTACTTAAGTACCTGTCCAACGCAGATTTCAGTTTCGAAAAAGCGCTTAAGTAGAAAAGGCGTAAAATCTTCTAAAATCAACCATATTTTTTTTTTAAATATTCATCCTTCTTCTCTAATGAACATGTTACCAATATATTAACTCATAAATTATTCGCAAAAAACATACAGAATAAAAATTACACAAAATTGAAGATATCTCAAAACTTCAATTTTCGACTTAAGCTACTCTTCCATATTGCCACAGAAATATTGAATCCCTCCAGTAATGACACAGAGCTGTTATAAAAATAATTGTAACTGTTTAATGTTGTGTGTTTATTATTTATAATTAAATAGATTTTCTATAATTTAACTAAAAACTTTAAATCTCAGTTAGGTAT
This sequence comes from Metopia argyrocephala, assembly GCA_963576795.1. Lineage (NCBI taxonomy): Eukaryota > Metazoa > Arthropoda > Insecta > Diptera > Sarcophagidae > Metopia > Metopia argyrocephala. Next base: position 82,665,998 of record OY756211.1, read on the forward strand.
TGCTTTGGCTGTCCAAATACAATCTATTGTATCATCAAATAAAATATAAACAAATTTCACAGCAAATTTATTATTTCAAATAAATTTTTTATCGCTGAGCTTGAGTTTCGATACGATCTATAACACGCTTTAGTTGCTCATCTGTACTATATTTTTCAGCATCTGTACGTATTTTTTTATGATGCTCGTTAGCTCTGGTCGATATATTGTCTAAACGTTGATTATTCAAATGAATCGATTGCCTATACAATAAAAAATTTAAATTAATATCCTAAATAACCAGTATATTATAAATTTTCATTTAAGTACTTACTTGACGGATACATAACCAATAATACCGCTAAATATTCCCATAACTATAAGTGCTAATGCCACTCTAGAGTTAGTTATTCTATTTATACCTTTAACGCCATAATAAGGTCCTGGATTTGGATCATAATCTGGTTTAATTTCCCAGGGTCTGGAAATTGTCAACAAATAGAAATGGCGGTTAGCGTGACTGTTGAATTTCCATAATTTGCTTCAAAGAACTTACCTGTGAATTTCGCTTTTTGTAGAACTGCTTGTTTGATACACTCTCATGGACTGAGCGGCTTTTAAATTGAGGTCGTATTCTTTGCGTAGTTTTGGTTTACTTAGCGTCTGATAAGCCTCGGCGATTTTAAGAAAAGCCGCTGTTTTCTGAGCATCTGGAGTTGCACTTTTGACATCAGGATGAAACTAAAAGTCAAGCCTAATCAAAAGCTTTTCTATTTTATAAATTGCTTCATTGTATTACCTTTTTTGAAAGTTCTACATAAGCAGCCCGAATTTCTTTATCACTGGAATCACTACGCACATTTAAAATGTCGTAAAAGTTTTTAGAGCCACTGCAACCAGCCATTAAATTTGTGCAGTTGATTTAAAAATTTTAAATTAAAATCTATAAATATTTTACGAAATCATGAGTACGCCAGAAATGAAGGAAGAACCAACAAAGTTAATACATAATAAACAATTTTGCGTACTTGGAAATTTACTCAGAAGCAGCTGTTCACTTAACATTTAACAGCTGTAACTTTCTGGATGACAAAACAACATGAGTACAGTAATCGATATTTATTACCATATAGTGAAGTCATAAACCTTACTGTATAAAACAGGGTGTTGCTTGTATACATATCAAGGCTTTATATCAAGAGAAGCCTATTTTATTTCAGCATAAATTAAAAAAAAAAGATTGAACAAAAATGGCAGAAATTTGTCACGAAAGTGGTGTGTGTATATGGATATGTTTGTTGGCTTATTGGTTTTTATAATATCCTGAATTAAAACAGTCCTTTTTTTAGAACAAATGCTTTGCACATAATTTTTCTAGAGTATAATTCATAAGTTTTAGGTAGTTTAAGTAACTTCCCTATTTTGCCAAATTTTGTCCTTTTGTGTGCAAATTCAATAGAATAAACTATTACGTGGCTGTAATTTTAGGTACTTTTTTTATTGGATTTACTCGCAAAAAAACAAATCACATATGTATTGCACAAATGTGCAACAATCGTTATATTTATCTTAAGTTCATGTAAGCACAGTATGGCCAATTAAAAGTTTTCTTTAATTTACTTATGCCTTCGACAGACTTTTCGTTAATTTTTGACAGTTGCTTAAGCTAAGTCATGCACATTATGGTTGGGCCTATAGGGTCGTACCTGAATTAAAGCGTACGGCGTAAATTTCTTGTCAAAATTGTTTCAAAACCATACAATTTGTATGAGAGCTACCGAAATACGTCGCGAATGTACATTATGGATTACAAAAATCCAAATTTGACAGTTCGTACAAAGAAAAAATTAAAATAAAAATCAAAAAAATTATAAATAATAATATTTGTTTGAAATTTTTTTCTAATACAAACAAAAGTAAAAACTTGACATAACAACATTTTTCATTCTTGTATTGCTGGAAATATGTATTTCTTATATTTGTCTATTTTGTATTGCCTCTTTAAATCCAAATTGTAATGATAGTATTTAAGATCTGGTATTCTTATTGAGAAGTAACATCCGTTAAGGAATAGTTCAGTTCTGCTAGTGTTCTTACACATATTCCTTAACGGATGTTACTTCTCAATAAGAATACCAGATCTTAAATATTATCATTACAATTTGGATTTATAGAGGCAATACAAAATAGACAAATATAAGAAATACATATACGTCAGTGTTGTCGTTTTGGTTATTTTTAACCAAAATTGGTTACTTTTTTTTTCAATGTGGACTTTTTTCTTATTTTGGTTATTTTTTTCTCAAAGAAAAAATTAAATATTAAAAGGAATACTCGAAGTATTAATAAATATAAATCCTCTTCAACAAACATATTTATTTCCTTTAATGTTTATTATTAGTTAAACTTAAAGACAATTGTAGATGTAAAAAAAAGCAGATGTAAAACTGTGATTATTTATTGGTTAAAGACACAATGCACAGAATGGTACACTTCTGTGATACTTTTTTGACTAGCGTAGTATCTGTATAATCGACTAATGAAAGGAAAACTGCTTAGAAATGTAATATTCTGATTAAAATGTCCACTTGCTCAAAATGTTCAAATGTGAATAAAAAGTATAGTTTCTATTTAATAAGTATAGCATATTTTAAAGGAATAATAAATATACATGTGCTATACATATATGAAATTGTTGTTTATTTCTTCGAGAAGCGTCGTCATCCACAAATAGTTCTTGACACGTATTTTACAATAGTTTGTAAATGTCAGACTGAAGACCAGCACAATTCTTAAAACCATTAATTCAGTTCCTTTAAAACATATTACAATACAATACGTGATCAAGGTAGGTCAAGTGGCCAGTTAATCCAAAAAACATGATCAACCACAATTACCACAAGGTGCTGTTTTGAACCCCAATACATATTTTAATTTAATCTGAAACATGAAGCATTATTTTTTGTTAGTAATTTTTTACACATTCTAGTAAAATAATTGATCACGTCACGAATGGTTTTAATATTTTTGGTTACTTTTTTCCAATTTGGTTACTTTTTTATTAAAGTTTGGTTACAAAATAATAAAGTCTGTGGCAACACTGATACGCGTACTCAACAAATTCTTAAGGTAGAAGTCAGAGATTAATTGAGTGTACACATTTTATCCTCTATACACACAAACCTACATCGAAAAAATAACATTGAAAAATGTAAGCATGTCTCACTTTATACGAATAAATCTTGAGTGTTTATTAATGTACACATTGAAGTAAAGATCTGCAAGAATGTTTTGCTTTTCTGCCAAATGAGAATGATTCGAGAAGTGAACTCTAATTGAGAGTTTCAAGCATCGAAACAAATATTCATTTCATTCGTTTTGCAGGCAACGAAACGAAACTAAACGAACAGCCTCAATAAAGGAATAGAATATAATAGAATACAATTAACCTAAATTTAATCTCATAATTCTCAATTATTATCGAGGCATTCGAATGTCTTGGAATGTCTTGAATATCTTGAATTTCCTTTGTGAATAAAAGCATGTATTAAAGTAAATGCGATAGTTTGTAGTACAAACAAGCGAATAAAAACAAACAAATTGAAATCTAGCAAGAAGAATAGTCTGTGTATATTAAAGCATTTAAAGGCAAAAATAAAAAACAATTACTTTTTGAATATGTATATAATTTATTTATACTTTTTTTTAAGTTTTTGTAAATATGTATGTATGTATGTGCAGTCGAAACTCTCTATAACGAACTCTATATAACGAAGTTTTCTTTATTGCGAAGCAATTATAAGAACACTGTGTTTTGGGTCTACTTTGAGTGTATTATAATCTCCATATAACGAATTTCCATATAGCGAATATTTCCTTATAACGAAGCATTTTTGCGATCGTAACTTCAATATTGAAGCGTTTTCAATCTCCATATAACGAATTAGGTAAAACCGAACGCTCGCACACAAAAAAGAAATCGATGTAGCTTTGTGTTATTGGTGTTTTTATTGTTGCTCTGTGTGTACTTTGTTGCTTTCACAACGCACAAGCAGAGTCTGATGCTTTGAATCGTTTATTTACCATAAAATTAAAAGTAGGGTAACCACAGAACTATGCAAGTGACAACTGGAATCATTACCATCTCTCACATTTTTTGCAGTCGCTATCCGTTTGCCCTTGCATTGAAGAAGAAAAGTGGAAAAATGTACTTCAAACCAAAATAACTGACTACTACAAATAAAAAATGTTAAAAGGAACAATATTGTTTTTCTTTTCCATATAGCGAATTTTCTTTATAGCGAAGTAAATATCCAGTCCCTTGGAATTCGTTATAGAGAGTTTCGACTGTATTTTCAAAAATTAAGCCAAAAATATAAAGAAAAATAACATAAAAAATTATTCAGTTCAATAGTTATTATTATTCAGTTCTTTAGTACTTATAAAACCAGTACAAGAAATTCTTCTCTATCATATTACAAACAAGACATTCCATTCACTCCATTCTAAAGGCCTGGTTAGTCAAACGTTGATGTCGTAAAAGAGTTGCGTACGTTAACGTACGTACGTTTGTGCAGTTATACAAACGTGCCATATGTCAACAGAAAATGTAAATAAAAACAAAACAAACAATTTTTTATTTTTCTTATTTGTGTTCAGTTCTTGTCAAAAGTGAATTGTTTTTTAATGTTCTTTTTATAAACAATTTCGTTTTCTTTTTAGTTTTATTTTTAAATGAATATATTTGAAAAAAAGCATTATCTTATTGATAAGACACTTCGTAGAAATAAATACGTGCATATGCATGTATGCCCTGGGTGAAAATAAAATAATAAACTTTTTTTGTTTTCTTAAGTTTATTTTATTAATAATTTACTTTTAAAGAAAAAACTATAGTTGTGTCATTTTAACCAACATACATATTTGTTTTTTTATGTTTAAATCCATTTCCTAGTCTTCTTTTTATTAAAAATCTTTTACATGCATCTTTTTTTTTTGTTTGAAGCTGAATTGATGGTAGATGTAAGATGTTGCAAATGTGAACGTATGTTTCACATTTTCAATATTTTCCATGCGTTCCTATAAAATGTACTCAGGTGTGAAAAGCCTATTACATTGTTTTCATATGCTAGAAACCAACGTACGTTGCGTTATAGGCTTTTTACACTTGCTCACATCTTAGAGGAACGCGTGGAAAATGTTAAAAATTGAAAAAACTTGTTTACATTGCAACATCTTTCATCTGTTATATTTTTTTCTAGTTGCGTAAGCAAAAAAATTTTAAGAAATAAAAATTAAATAAAATGGAATTTAAAAATTTTGCAGTAATTAAATTAATAATTGCTCTTCCAAATCAAAGACAATTATTACTACAATATGCAGAATTAGTGAACGACATGTTAGAGGACGAAGACGATGATGACGAAATATTTCTTTCCAAACGTATTGTAAACCCCCGACGCTCATTGTATATTTTTTTGTTGTGTGTGTGTGTTTTTTTTATATTTTTTTGACACATGTGTTTTTTTAGTGATGGTAGTACATTTTTTAGTGATGACACAAACATTATCGCAAGATGTCGAATGAAACAAAATGAGATAGGAACATCTTTTAAAGATGTTGAAAGATGTTGAACATTCAGCCCCGTATACTTCTTATAACAAGATGTTAACATCTTTGTGAATTGATGAAAGAAGTGACCAAGTGTAAAAAGGCTATTACGTTACATCAACGTTCGGCTAATTCTACCTTAACTCTTATGTTTCATGTCTCCATACTCTCTTGTCTCCGTTCTCTCATTATTAACATATGTTAATGTGTTAGAATATTCTAACGACAACAACCAATTTTATGTTTGTTTTATTCGTTTCGCTTTTACGAATGAGAGTTGGAAGCGTGTTTGAAAATTTTAGAATGTCTTGAAGAACGTTTCAAACATACCCGTGCAGACTTTTAATTTGCATAATAGTTTAGTTCACAACCTTCCTTACTGTCCTGTTAATGTAAACGTAAGTAAAATAAAATATGTAGGTATGTTGTTTTCTAGTAAAAGCTTGAAAGCTTTTTTTCTTTAAACTCAACATGCAAAAAAGCAATATTCACCATTTTCTGTTTCTTAAGGTAGAAATACACAGCATACGTTACGGCGTTAAATGCGATTACAATATACAATATAAGTGAACTATACTACTGTTAACGCATCTAAAAGTTAAAATTTGTTTAACTTCTATACGTTAGAAGACTTGCCAATTTTGCCAATAGATTGTTTAAAAAAAATTTCTTATTTGAACTTTTTTTGACAGACGAGCGAAACACCCTATTTTCACAACGCATGTTATGTACTTCTAACTTTATTGCTTTATTTTTGTTTTGCTTTTACTAATATTTTCTTTTAGCATAAAATAAATTATTTATTTATTTTCTTTTTTGCCGTAAAAAATACTCTTTTTTATAGATCTCTCTTAATAAAATTAACCACTATTTTCAGACTTTATTTTATTTAGTAAGTCCTTTTAATTTCTAATTTCATACCTACCGCAAACAAAGCACATTGATTTTTTTACAGAGTATTGCCATATAGAACATGTTTAAATTAGTTGTGTTCAGAGTATTGCCAGGTTGAAACTGTTTTTAATCTGCAAAAAAATGCCACAATAGATGAAATTGAATTTAAAATACTGTAAGAACCGTTAAAATTCAGAACATATACATATATTTTAAACGTGAATTAATTTATATCTGTGGCATTTTGGCAAAACACCTTAAATCGAGATAAGATAAAAGTTAAAAAAACAAAACTCGGGGCAAAAATAATAATTATTAAAAAATAAAATAAACCAAAATTAAAGAAAAATTTCTCCTACAATACAAAATTTTAAAAACGTACACAAAAATGATTTTTGAATAAAAATTCGTATAATTAACAACATTTTCTTCAACTTTTTAAATTTCACGTAAGATGTTTTGTCAAAATACAAATACAAATATAAATATTTGTATTAAATTACCCCTAATTTTTTAAAATACTTTTGTTAACTTTCTGTTAAAAATTACGAAAACAAAACTATAATTTATAACAATGCTTATATTATTTGAAGAAAAAAATAAATTAAATATTTGGCTTAAATAGACCTCTCTAAGTCGCAAGCAAATACGTCAATAATTGGAATTAATAGACCTATTTCTGGGAATCAAAGTTTTGTGGCTCAATAATTTTAAAATAATGTGAATAAGCCTTTAAATGGTATACGGTTGTGAGTTTGGAAGGTATATTTGTTCCAAATATTTTAATATTTACCCTTGGTTATGTACACATTTTTCTTAAAGACAACTTGAGATCGGGAACATTTTTTTTTAATCATATTTAATCGTTAGATCATCTATCAAAAATGTATAGGCTTTCGAAAATGTTATACTACTTCTATATACATATATAATTAATTCGCTACAACAGCACTCAAAGAACTTTGATGAGACAACCGTAGCTGAAGTCGAAAACAATTGTTCAGTTTGGCTAGTGTACTATTCCTTCGTGGACATCATTTATCGTTTGATTACCAAAAAATTCATTGCAGTTAACTTTGGTCTAATTAAAGCGTTTCTGATGGAACAAATAGTTTTATGTCAATTGTACATTATAAACTGAGCATAACTATTTATTATTTAGTGTTCTTTCTTGTTTTTAATTATAAGTGAAATGTATATTTCTGCTAATAACTGTAAACATATGTACATAATTGTCACGCACTCGCATATATTAATTTCACTATTTTTCTAATGACTTTGTGAAATATTATAATAAAAACAAAATGTTTATATCAAAGAAGCTGAAGCGTCAAAATATATTTAAGGTATTAAAGAAATTTCCTTTATAATCGAGCATATTTTTAATACAAAAATTCTTTTTTTTTTTAATAATTGAAGATATTCTTACATATAATATATAATTTAGAAATGTATTCACATCTTTTTTATGGTAATATTTATATATTTAATTAAAATTTTTTTAAATTAATTGACATATGCATAAATATGTTTCCAATTTCAAATAAAACCTGTTATCGGCATATGTTACCATCCCTAACGCTCGCTACGTGCACATAAAAATACAACCCTGAAAGCAACTGCAGCCAACTTAGTTTAATATAAAAATGAGCGAGTAAAGGAAATTACTGTTCAGTGGGTCTTTTTTACTTCCTTTTCTGTCAAAATAATTGACCAAGGTTGGTGTAATATTTGTGATAAGCTTAAAAATAACCTCAAAAAATACGATTATTTTCCATTAAAATGAAAAAATTTCTATGAAAAATGAAAATTTACTTAAAACGGCATTAATTTATGGTGATTTGTGTGACAGAAGGTGAAAAATACAAAAGATGTTGAGTGATTAAAAATGACGGGTTATAGAAGAGAATATTACTAGTAAAGATTACAACAAATTTTTGAATTTGTTACCGTTTGTAGAATAATGGAAAATAAAAGTGTTTTGAAATAGTATAGAATTATTTAAAACATTGTTTTATTAATAAATTTGTGTTGCTTTTTTGTTTTGGCGTTCACAGATGATTGGTTCCAAGATTATTAAGCCTGGTGGTGCTGAGCCCGATGATTTTGAAAAATCAATTGCTCAAGCTCTTGTAGAGTTGGAAGCTAACAGTGACCTCAAGCCTTATTTGAGAGATTTGCACATTACACGTGCCCGTGAAATTGAATTCGGAAGCAAAAAGGTGGGTGTGTTGTGTAGTTTTTTGTAATTTTTTTTACAGTTTTTTTTTTGTTTTATTTATATATTAGGCTGTTATCATTTACGTGCCCATTCCACAACAAAAGACCTTCCAAAAGATCCAAATCATTTTGGTACGTGAATTGGAGAAGAAATTCTCTGGCAAACATGTTGTTGTTATTGGTGAACGTAAAATTTTACCAAAACCCACACGCAAGGCCAGAAATCCCTTGAAACAAAAGCGTCCACGTTCCCGCACCTTGACCGCTGTCTATGATGCCATCTTGGAAGATTTAGTCTTCCCAGCTGAAATCGTTGGCAAGCGTATCCGTGTTAAGTTGGATGGCTCCCAATTGATTAAAGTTCATTTGGATAAAAATCAACAAACCACCATTGAACACAAAGTAAGTAAAGTGTTTGAGTAATAAAACAAGATTTAAAAAGGTGTGAATTGATATGGAATTAATGGAGTGTTTTTTGAGAATCTATTGTCTCGGGAGGAAGTCAAATTATTAAATGGTTGAAATGTAGAAATTTGTTAAAAGTTTGTTTTTGCATTCACGGTAGCTGTGTATTTTGAAGTTATAGTATACCGACCTGCTATAAGTAAATTTATAGAAAAAGATTTAATTTGTAACTGCATCAATTCGACGTATATTTAAAGCTAGTAATTAAAGTGGTGGGAATAGTATAAATCTTACGTATATTTGGTTCATTGTGTAGCAGTTTCTAAGGCCACAACAAATCTGCTAATATTTCCACATATAGCGCTAATGTGTCTATGCCATGAGTTAAGTAATGAAAAAGAAACTCGTTAGCTTCTAAAAACACTTCATTTAATGCATTTTTTCAAGCATACACTGTTTTTAATTTTCAATGTCCTTGTGTTTTTTGCTGATTGTTTTCATCAAAATCAGTGATTGTCAAAAAGGACAAACATTAAATATTACAGCCAATGTCTCGTTATTGTTTAAAATTGCTTTGTAATGGCATTTAAACATTTCCATATATTGGTTACATAGTTTCCACAAAACAGAAATTCAACGAATATGTGTTTTTAAAATGGTACTCAACTGAAAGGAAACAAAGAAATTTTCTAATTTTTATAAATAAAAATGGTGTGTCCTTGTGTTAATTGCTGAATTATGACCGCTAGTCACAGTGATCGTCGAAGAGGACAAAAATTAAACCAAGAAATATATTTCTCGAAAACTGATTTAAAAATGAAATACCGTTTTTGGATTGTAGCAAATATTTTTCTATAAATTCAATTTTAAAGAAAAATTCCCTTGTTTCCTTTTAAAGTAGTTTAACGTTCTTGTGTTATTTATTGATTGTAATTTCAAAGATCAATGATCGTCAAAAAGAACGTAAAGAAATTTTTTAAGCAACTACTCGTTATTATTTGTTCTTTTCTATTTTACGAGAATAAATATATTCCATTTGTTGCTTACAAAACATTACATTTGTATTGAAATTTTTTCTAAATGGTATTATTGAAAAAGCCGCTTATTTGCCTCTCATACGTGATTTTGTAAAATACCTAAGCGTTATGGGACTTCCTACAAAGCGGTAGAATAAAAAACTATAAAATTTTAATTATACTTAACTTTTATCGTAAAAGTAAAGTCAAATTTTAAAGTTTACATTCGTTTAAAATATGTATTTATTTTGTTTAAATAATTTTATTCTTTTTTTTATCGAAAACTACTAAATCTTTCTTTTTCTTTTCTTACAGGTTGATACCTTCACCTCGGTCTACAAGAAACTTACCGGACGTGATGTAACTTTCGAATTCCCCGACAACTATTTGACTTTGTAAATATACAAATAAATGATAGTTTTTTCTATAAATAATAATTTGTTGTTTAAACATTTAAACCAAAAATTATAAAATGGGTTCAAGGAAAGAAAAATTAAAAACAACAACAAAAGAATGTAATTAAAGTAATTTGTAAATAATCGTGTACAAATTTCTGAAATTCAGAAAATGATTTTTACAAAACAATAACAATGAAAGAAAAAAAAATAAATTTTTACATGAAAATGTATGAAAATTGAAACTGGTATGAATTTTTATTACATACAATACGTACATATTGTCACATTAAATGCGTAACTAGAGTTTGCAGGTAAAGCAAAATCTCTTAAAATCAAAAATTTTGTAAATCCTGAAAATCATAACTTAGGATCGATATATAAGTATTACCATCCCTCTATACAACAAATAAGTTTGTATGTAAGGTTTTAATATAAATATATATGTAGTTATATCTTCTGGCATTTAGATATATATGCACTTGTAGTTACGGCCGTTTGAATTTCGTTAATAAAATCGCAATTTTTGATCGTAGGAATCTAAAATTTTGCACGAACATGTATTTTGATAAAACGAACCATAATTTTATAAAAAACTCAATTTCGAAATTTTGTGTATTTACGTCCGTTTGCATTTAATATGACGATATGTACATTAGATCGTACTCCGAAAAAAAGTTTCACTGTACCACCTCTAATAATTTGCAATGAGATTTCGAAAAAAATTTTAATTTGTTTTTAGCCGAACGTAGGGGTCTTTTCAGTTTTTTCGTTGTATCATATATTCAAGGAAATAGATGTGTTCTTTATTTTATTTCTCGAACTCTTTAAGTGGAATTACTTGGATCTTTTTATTTTTATAAACATATAATTATTATATCAGCCTTGAGATCCTAAAACTGGTTTGTTTATACGAATTAACATCCGTTAAGCAATATGCAGGGCCCAAATCGCGGCACTCGTTATCGAATGAAGTTAATCGAAATTTTTGTATTTGAGATCGTCGCACTCGATAACGAGTAAGGTGTATCGAAATTTGAGATTATGGCATTCGATAACGAGTACTCGATCGAATGCCATCTCTCGAAATGTCATTCGATACTAAAAGAGCAATCGAAATTATATACGCGTTGTTTATTTGGAGATATAACTAGAAAAAAAATTTATTATTTTTAATAAAATCGACAGAAATGTAAGTAGCATTTGTATAAAACTAAAGTCACCCTTACCACTATTGAGTTGAGGCTGTGAAAGCCCTTTCTATTAAAGAACATGTGTTCATTGGACGATGGTCTTTGGAGTCCGATATGCCTGCCATCCACGCAACCAATGACTAAGGTGATATATAAAGCGTTACACAATTTCAATTCCAAATAATTAAAAGATGTATGTATGTATACTAACCGCGGGGAATCTTATAACATCATGTCCATCATAAAAATGATGGATCCATTATCTAAATAATTTTAATTAAGTTAAAATTAAACTATATAATTATTTTGCTCTAATTTTACTTACTTTCTTTTTATTTTAAAGTTATTTGATTCTTTTACAAAACAAAAAATCTTTTACATTTTTCTTGTAAATTTCGATTCGATAGCTAACGAGTGCCATAATTTGGTTATTCGATACGTGACGAAATTTTACTCGATACGAACGTTCATTCGATAACGAGTGCCGCGAATTGGGCCCAGTTTTCGACCCCCTCTACGAAGGTCTCGTGACCTACAGTTTAAAGTCGATTCCGAACGACAGACTTGAGAAGCTTGTTCATGACAATCAGTTACTCTCAGAGCTTTTGCCAGAGGGCTGCTAAGAGGTAGTCGCCGAAAGAAATATGTTTTTCATATTTTTTGTTTTCAAGATGTCAGAGCTGGAATTTACACCCCGGGCTTATGTCTTATTAAGCCAACAGATTAGAAACTAGACCACTGCGACTACTTTGCAATGAAAACAAATTTGAATACAAGTGTGGTATTTTGGTTTTTATAGAGTGATCTTTCAACCTAGCCGAAAACACTCTAGCTAAGGTTAGAAAAGTATACCAATTTTTAAATAACAAATCGATGGCTTAATATAGAAAGGTCGTATCTCGTATTTCAAGTACTTTACAGGAGAAGGAAAAAACTTAATAATATCTAAAAAAAATAGTTATAAACAAAGTGTAAATGCAGTTTTTATTTAAAATAAATAAGGAATTCAATTAAAAAAAGATTTTTTCATTTTCTGTTCATTTTAAGGAGAAAATTAACTTAGGGCTTTTTGGTATTCAAATTGTTTAATAATAATGTTGAGTTAGGGCTTTTTTTATTAGTTCAAAGTTGGGGAAAAAAAGATAATAATGAACATCACATAAAAAAATATTAATCCATGTAATAAACAAACTTCAGCCAATTGTTTTATTGTGAGTTATAACTCGATGGCTTAATATAGAAAGGTCGTTAAATTTTGACTATTTGCAGGAGAAGGAAAAAACTCAATAAAAACTGGACTTTTTGACCAAATTTAAAAACTGAATAATATTAATAAAACAATTCATTCTCAAATGAACAAAACAGATTAAATTAAATTAACAAAAAATAAATATAAGTAAAAAATATATGCTAGTTTTTATAAGACAAATTATTATAGAAGCGGTGGCAATCTTCCGGCAGGAACTTTTTCAAATCTTGCAAATGGTCCCACTTTTTTTTGATATTGATAATTTTTCTTTATAAAGTTGTTCAGGGGAAACATTATTAATAGCAGGTTTTGATCTCTGTGGGAGCAGTTCATATACATACGTCTGTAGTATTAGTTTTAAAATAAATTAGTCCTGACGAATCATACGCTATTATCATAGCATATTTACTGTTGGATCGCCAATGTTTCTGCCTAAAAATTGGGATTTATTGGTTATAACTATATTTAGAATTTATTTTCTCAAGTAACATTTTTACCTGGTCGAATGGACGTGTATATCTTAGAAATACTTTCAAAATTCAAAAAGTAATCATAATGTAAGTGGTGCGCACGTAAGGGTGCTGGAACTTTGCGCGCTTCAGTTATAATTTGAAAAAATTGAGACGGCAAGTTTATTTGTCTTTTATTCATTTTTCTCTGTATTTGGGAATGTGTTGCGTCACATTCGATATATTAGTTTCTTTTGAAAAAGCGAGCAAAGCATTTGACCAAATAACATTTCGGCTTTGGTAAAAGCAACCATCCGAGTAAATAATTATATGATGAATTTCGGGCGATCGAACATGGAAATTCCTTAAATGCTTAATAATGCGTGTTGCAAAAACGGAAGAGTAGAGTAGAGTTTCACAGACCTTACTAGTTGGCTATGGGTTTTCATTGTATTTTTTAATACTAAAAAAATTGTTTCATATTAACTAAAAATGTTATTATTTTAAATGAGTTAGGGCTTTTTCTTTCAAAAAAATTTTGAAATGAGATAGGACTTTTTTTAAATTATTACAAATCTGTAATTCGTCAACATAGGAGCCTGAATTTTTTAGGGGAAGTGTATCTGTGCCTTTTCTACCAGAATATGTAAAAAAAGCGATTTTGAAAAAAAACGAGATACGACCTTTCTATATTAAGCCATCAAAATGATGTGTGTGTGGCTGTTTGGGTAAACAAACTGAATTTAACAAATGTAGCTTCAATAACATGTTTCCATAACCAGTTGTCTAAGTTAGAAGCTGCCTATCAGGAAACCCTTTATAGACTTTTAATGTACTTAAAGCATTTATGCAATTGAACTTTCTGCAAAAAAACATTTTTTGCAAAGTTGCACATGCTTAAACTCTTTGAGTGAATATAATGAAATTGAACAGTAGTATTAGGGCACTGCTACACGTTCAATAAATATCGTGATATTTGCCATATCGTGATATTTATTGAACGTGTAGCATGCAATATTGATGGATCGCGATCCATATCGCAGAATGGCCTAAAATATGAAATCCAGATCTCGGATCGCGGATCGCGTGATAAATATTGAACGTCTAGTATTTTCATGATCTAGATCGCGATACGTTAAATAAATATATATGTAAATAAAACAAAATAAAAGAAAAAAAAAATTGACAAATAAAAAATTGTATTACATTTGTAAAAAGTTTGTTTTAATAAATTGTAATAGTAATTGTAATTGGTTTTCTCGCGACATTTTTTTTAATAACCGATCCGTACTGCACAAAATAACGTAAATACTGACGCGATAAATATTGAACGTGTAGCATACGCTCGTGATCCATCAATCCATTAAAATGGATCGCGATCCAAATATCGCGATATTTATTGAACGTGTAGCAGTGCCCTTAAATATACATATATTTTTAATTGAATGATTTTACGATGTCTAAATTAAAACTAAAAGCAAGAACTCTCCGCCTGCAAACCACAAAATTTTTTCTCATGAGAAAAAATTATTAAAAATAAAATAAAAAGACTACTCAAATAACACTCATTTTCTAAGAAATACTTAATTTAGTAAAATAATTAAAAAGCTATTTAATAACAAGCAGACGTTTCATATACTTCAACAGCTACAGTCAATTAAAAGCAAGAATAACAGAAAAAAAAATTAATATGAAATTTTACAAATCTTGCCAAAATAACCGGATGTTGGTAACTGTTTTACTGACTCTTTATACGGGCGGAGTCTCTGCATTTAAATGTGGACTTCCCAAACACCAGCATACACCGGTAAGCATTATTAAAAATCCAAATATGTACTCGTACATTAAAAATTATATAAAACTTTTTTATCACCTTTACTGCGCTTTAAAACAGCCTTCATCTTCTGAATACAATATAACGTATAAAGCAATTATTTCCACAAATCCAGAAGCTCAAGTACAAGTTGTTAAATATACACCGAAACATGCAGAAAATCATGTTGAAAAAACGTTTTATGTTTTAAAAAGTCCGCCCAAATTTAAGGAAGATGCCAATAATATTCATGCAAAAGAAAATGGTTTAAAAACAATTATTCAAGCTTTAAATGGGAAAAGTCCAGCTAATACTCCTGTTTTAAGTCATAATACGCCTACACCTTACTTACCACATGATACTACTGTCTTAACAGCAACACCTTCAAATAATTATAAACCAAATCAGAATGGACAACATTACGTTTACAATATACAGAATCGTAAGCTTTTTTTATTTTAAAATTACAAGTTTTAAATTTGCTTGATAAATATTTGAACTTTATATATTTTTAGATGGCACGCATCATCATTATTATGGTTCACCAACTGCCACTGCAAATACTCAGCCCAGTGCAATTGGCTTTGTGCCATTGGAAAAGGCAAATAATCGTAATGCCAGTCAGTGGTTGAATCCAGTTCCACTCAATAAATAAATTAAAAATATAATGGTTTTTAAAACATTTTCTTCCTAGAACAGAAGGTCTATTTAAAGATAATTTTTTTTTCTCTTATGGCTTATCGTTTATATGGTATTTATAAATTTACAAATAATTTTATAATGAGAAAATAAAAAAATAGTCCGCGGTTTAACCAATCAAAATAATATTTTTTTTTATGAATATGTACAAATACAAATATTAAGCAGATCTGTTAAATAATGATTATTAATTCTAATCACTTTGGAGAACTACATTAATTAATATTCAGTTTTTCATGAATACTAATTAATTACGATTAATTTGGTTTACAATAAGTTGGGATTATTAAAAATAATCACCAGATCTGACAACTATGAGCTCGACGACAGTGTTTGAGGAATTATTGGATTAATTTATGAGCCGATTATGGATAGCAACCAAACTTAAGAGGAGTTGCCTGTTTCCAAAAATTGTACTACAGACGGCAACTGGAAACAAATATGTTTTTAAAATTTTGCTCGTAAAAATATTTTATCCTCAACCAGACATTTTTGGTTGTCAGCTGACAACGCAATTGCAGTTCGATTGCCAGCCATAATCGATGGCATGCAGTCCAAAGAAAATGGCATTGAGAACTGTCTTGATGATAAAGCATATTGTGCTGTGTAGACATAAAATATAATGTAATGTTAAATCTAAATATATAAAATTGAATGTGTGTTTGTTTATTTGTTTGTTTGTACCTTATAGGAGACCAAACCTCTAGACCGATCTTCCTGAAATTTTCACAGCATTTAACTGGGACTCGGGCATGATTAATAGGGTACTTTTTTTCTACCACGCCCATTTTTAAGCCCACTTTTTTAAAATTATGTAATTGCTCCCATATAGTTTTTAACAGATTTACTCCAAATTGTATACACATTATACTACAGGCGAGGTATAAATAATTATTTCTTACGCCACGCCCCATTTCACGCTAAGTTGTATTTGAAAGTTTTAAACTTTTTGTTCTCTGTATAAATTTGTTCCTTCCAACGTATTTTTTTTTATTTGATAGTATATTGCTCTTAAACTGTTAACGTCGCCATATAGCTATGAACCACGTCACCGCCGTTAATTTTATTATATAACGAGGGGGTAGCGAAGCACACCGGGTTCAGCTAGTATAAATACAAAGCTTGTTAAATATTGTTTTAAGGAACAAAAAATATTTTTCGCCTTATTGGCAAAATACATTCAATATAATTTGAAATGTATGCTTTTGGGGATAAGCATGTCTCCATGGCCATTTCGTCTCTTTCTCAAAATGGCTATGGAGACATGCTTATCCCCAAAAGCATACATTTCAAATTATATTGTTTTAAGGAATTTATTTCATTATTTTATAGTAAAAATTGTGCTTTTATTTTGTTATTAACAATTTTTTTTCCAAGCAAAATTTGAAATAAATGTCAACATTTTTTTTCAATTTTTTGGCGAATTTTAGCACTTTGTTATAAATATAGTTTTCATGACGTGTGAAAAGTATTCTCAATAACTTGAAAAAATAGTTTTATTGCTAAAAACCTTAATTAAAAATGTATTGGCGGTCTTGGTGATCTTTCACGTAGAGTTAGGCGAGAAAGTTTAAAATATATCTGGTAACCATGTTCCACTGTTTTAAAACTATGCGTATTAATAAGGTCAGTTCAATTATCAGGCTGATTTGAATATAAACAATTGTAGAGAATTATCAAAATTGTTCATATATATTTTACAAGTGCTAGCATTTTTGATAGGATTGAAATACAGGCTAATTGTGAAAATATCACCATTACCGCATAACAATAAAATTTTAGATTTTATTTTTGTACAATTAAAGTGACCTTATAAATAGATCTTGGTTAAAACAAGTTGGTTTAGAATATTTACACTCTTTATATAATACCAAATATCTGTTAATAAGGGCAACTCACTAATCAAGCCGGTTTTTGTTGTTGCTATTACCAGTGTAACCATTAGGTTTTTTTTTTAAGACCAATACTCAGGGGTAAACTCCTACTCATGCAGTGCATTGCATTGGAATGTGAAGATGGTTGATAGGTTTTTTTTTTATTTCTTTTAGATGTTTGTATTTTTTTTTCGCCTTTTTTTGTTGATGAAACATGTTTCTGTCAAATTGTCCACTCAAGAGCCAGTGTTATACTTTCACCCTCGAATGATCAAACAGCAATTGCCTCATCTGTCGGTGGATGGTTAAATGTGAAAGGTGAGCGTCTTCAGTAGATTAGCTGTTATCTTCCCAGAAGGGGGCGCTGTACTCCTGATCATTGGTTTGTGGTGGAATGGATTAGAAATGTCAGGGGGCGGTTTCTTGCAGATGGTCTTGCCGGAGAGTGGGGGGAACCTCTTATTTTTTAAATTTAATCTTTAATTTAAATTGTAATTTTAGAAAACTGCAAATTTTTATTTTTATAATTTTGTCCTTCGCTGGGATTGTACCTCGGTCGTGTGAGTTTCTGTGCGAGCGCTCTACCACTATGCCACGACCCCCCCCACCCCGATATAATTAAGGCCTTTCTTAATTTTCTGGTTATTTTTGACAACAAAATGTCTGTTAGTAGTTGTATTTTTGTACTTAACTTGAGATGTCTTATAAATAGGCCTTGGGTATATCAAACCATAATTACAAATTTTTCATCAAGTGTGTTTTGTTTATTTCTTCGACTGAGAATACATATGTAAAAAATATGGCGCTACTTTGAAAGTGGTAGTTGATGGTCGAACAATTGGCTTAATAACGATGGTCTGCCAAGAACATGACGCAGATTTAGGGAAGTCCAAACGAGCCAAACCGCTAATGGAACAGAAATTTGTGCATGATATACCAAACCTACGTCTTGGGTAGCCAGTAGTAGGAATGCTCGATGTTTATCGATGCCTCGCAAGCAACGGGATTTTAATTCGATGCATCTTTAAAATATCGTTGCATCGGATGATGCGAAATCATTCGATGCATTGATATATTTTTTCAAGCTTTGAGGTGTTGTCACCCGAAACCCACTTAACAATGGTTGCCAGTTCCTTGCCATCTGAAAAGCTGTTTTCAAAGCTTCATGAGTGCAGGCTAAAAGTGTTAATAGAATATTATTTTTACAACTCTAGACTTATTAAGTTATACTAAATTTTGGTAAAACGAAATGTTTATTTTTATTGAAATTTGTAAATTTTTTGTTTGTTTTGCTATATAAAAATTTGATACGATGCATCGAAAAAATTCGATGTTTTATTCGATACATCACAAAACGCAGTGGAAAAAACATCGATGTATTTTTTTCGTGAGCATCTCTAGCCAGTAGTAGGTGATTGCTTGTAAAACACATTTAGTCCTTTCGTAAGTACTGTTGAGCTAAAAAAATATCTTTTATATGCAATTAAATAATGTCGATTTATTTAAATTGTCAAGAGACATTTATTGGTATGTTTCTTTAAATCTTAAACATTGAATATTAAAAATTTTACTTTTAATTTAAAAACATCCATTACACCATTTCTTATCCACCAATTTTTATATCTGTAATACGATAGAAAATCATATTAAAATTTAAAATATTTGAAAATGAAATCAATTTCTATTGCATTTTCACTCACTTAAATTAGCATTTATGTGAATTTTTGGTAATGTTCGCTTTTTTGCTTTCTTTTTGGGAGCAGCTACGCTTAAATCACTTAATAAACCGAAAATAATTACAAATATTATAAAAACGTTGGACATTTTTAGAAATTTCATAATTGATTTTAACAATTAGTTTAAGAAAGAAAACCGAGAGATATGCTATTTGAATTGAATTAAAATAAAAAATTAAAAATCTATTGATACATGTTGGTAAAACCCTCTTCAGTTATTTAATTTAAAAACCAAACAAAAACTGATAAGAATTGAAAAAAAAACACAAAATAAAATCAGATTTATATCATCCTCTTTATTTTATTCTCAGCAGATACTTGTATTTAAAATTGATAAAAAAAATTAAAATAATCAGCTTAGGAAGAGTGTTAATAAATTATGGTTCTTCCTGTCTTCGATTCGTACCCTTACTAAATAAACTTGAGTTACTCTGTGTGAAAAAACATTATTATTGTAGTGTGTGTTACAACCAGAACATTTTGTTAAAGTTTTGCATTCAATGAAACAGGCTGTCAGTGTTGACTGCATAACAGGGTGATTCAGGAAATAATAATGACTCTCAATTGTTCTTATTCAATTCGAAATTATTTGAAAAACAGATACTGGTATATTAAATATTCTTGTACTATGAGACATATGTTATATGATTTCAAAATGACTATCCTTGTACACTACGTTTTAATCTGTCCTTTCAGTAGTATATAAATTCTTTCTTATTTTATTTTTTTAACAAAATAAGGCCTCTCTCTAATTTTAAACTTTTCAAATGAATGTCTTTA
This sequence comes from Metopia argyrocephala, assembly GCA_963576795.1. Taxonomy (NCBI): domain Eukaryota; kingdom Metazoa; phylum Arthropoda; class Insecta; order Diptera; family Sarcophagidae; genus Metopia; species Metopia argyrocephala. The sequence goes on from OY756211.1 coordinate 82,686,310, forward strand.
AAATTATTTTTTAATTTCATTTATTACAGTGTTAATAGCTGACAGCTATTACAGTTAAAATATAATATAAACATTATTTATCTATGGATATATACACATACATACTTATATGTATAGGGTCTTCCTATATTGAATTCATAACATTGAAACTTGATAAGTGTCATCTTGTAGAAGCAATATCTGCAAAATTTCTTGTCATTTATTCAGTTTGCCTTGTCAAATCATCATGGACGCATATAAGTAGCATTTAAAAGCATGTATAAATAACTAAATTTCATTATTAAAATGGGTGTGTGTTCGGACAACTTAAGGGAAATTATTCATCGGAAAATAAATACCAAAATACCACTTCACATGATATTCAAAGATATTACTGTTTGGTGTGAATTTAGAGCTGACGGCATCATCGGTTCATACTTCTAAATGAATTTAAATATCTGGACACTAACTATATATGACTTCAACAGGACGGCGCCACAAAACTCATGATATATTGGATATTTTGAACAAGCGATTTAAGAGCCTGGAGTCAAATTTCGGCATACTTTATCGACCAACATAATCTACAATTTTGAAAACCTTTCATAGAAATTTCGTTTAATATAGAATGCTGTAAATTGCCCCCTGTTCTTCTCATTCGAAGAAGATGTGAACTGAACACCGAGATCGTCCGATTTGACTGCATTAGACTATTTCTTGTGGGGTTTTCTTATGTCACAGATATATTTGAATAAATCACAACTAACAGAGGTTCTCAAAGAGAACATAAGCCGGTCGGTCAATTTCAGCCTTAACTATGAGGTAGAGCTATGGAAAATTAGAAATTTTGAATGAACTTCACCTAAAGAAACCTTGGCGGACATTTGAATGATGTTGTTTTCCATACATAATGCCATCAATAGATCTCTCAAATGAATAAAACATTTCGATGATGTCTCTCAAACATTTTGTTTTGTCTACCTTAAAAAGCGCTTAATGAAAGAGCCTGTATAAGTATTTATTAAAAAAAAAGAAAAAAAAAATGAGAAAAAAGTTTGGATGACGAATCAGTTTTTGTATTGAAAACAAAGCTCTTTAATTACCGTTGACACTTCAGCATGAAAACTCCCATTTTGAAAAAAAACATATTAATAATATGGCGCTAAAAAAAATAATAAATTTTCTATTTACAATACGAGTGTTTTGAAGAACTTACCTGTTGAAAGTAAAATGTAATTACGAATTATGAAAATTATAATGCAGGTGTTCTATCAAAATCAATCCATTTGCTTGTAGAAAGATAAGCGTGGCCACTGCGAAATAAAACAAAAATGTTGACACACCTGAAAAAATAGTGGTTGAGTTTGATAAGAAAATTCTCAGACCAAATATTATGAATTGAAAAATATGATAAGGAATAGTACTTATACATACATAAAAGTATAATAATAATTGACTTTTTGTTTCTGGTGCCCTACACTTTTTCCCATACTTCATTTTTATCATTAAAATGAAAGAGAAAACTAAAATATATTTTTGAATATATGCATGTATTTTTAGTCACCAATTTTTGTATTGATTTCTGTTCAACTAATTTTTGGAAGCAAAATAAAAAAAATCTTGATAAGGGATTGGTAAGTTTCAAATAGAACAACTAATTAGTAAATATAGAATACTAGCTGAACCCGGTGTGCTTCGCTATCCCCTCGTTATATAATATAATTTAAAGTATTTATGTATATATTTTGCAGACAGTTGTGGGAGAAAGAGAGTGAGGCTACCCCACTATTTTAATTCAAATGTATTTTAAATTTGAGGTAAAGTCGTTAATAAACTTAGTAAAAAAAAAGTTTAAAACTTTCAAACAAAAATTGGCGTGAAAGGGGGCGTGGCGAAAAAAATGTGTATTTCTACCTCGCCTGGAGTATAATGTGTATACAATTTGAAGTATATCTTTTAAAAACTATGTGGAAGTAATTACATAATTATAAAAAAGTGGGCGTGGTCGAAAAAAAGTACCCTATTAATCATGTCAGAGTCCCAGTTAAATGCTGTAAAAATTTCAGAAAGATCGGTCTAGAGGTTTGGTCTCCTATAAGGTACAAACAAACAAACAAACAAACAAATACACATTCAATTTTATATATTTAGATATTCATAATTTTTCTAAATACGTACATATCTAAAATATTATTTGTTTTTTTAAATGTTTTTATGATAATCTTAATATACAAAAACGTTTGTGCCGGGTACGTGTTACAAAAACTCATGAACCGCTGGACCGATTGACTCCAAACTTGGACAATATATACATAAGTTTAGTCAGGAGCAAGGTTTCTCTTAAGTTTAACAACGATATGGTATGGTACGATTTGTAGGGCTGGCAAACAATCGATAGTACTATCGATAGTTCTATTTTTATTAGACTATCTATGTTATTTTTTCGATAGCGATACTATCGTTAAATGTTGCATTTAATTGACTTATGGAAAATTCTCTAGCTTAAAACCATCATCGCTTCAACAATTGCAACAGGCTAGATTTTTTCAAGTTGCAATAACTTAACTCGCACTGTACATATTTTTATGTAATTGCATCTCCTTATAGAAAGAAGCAAGAAAAATCGTGATAAAGAAAGCAGAAATACTGAGGTTAATACTGAAGCTATACGGTTGAAAAAACTCGCAGAGGTAATTCGGAAGTTTTGAAATTTGTTTTAAAAGCAAAAGATAAAGAAAATGCACAATGTCGGCTGTGTTCGAAAGTTTGTAATATTAGAGGCAACACATCAAACCTATTTAACAACCTAAAACGTGCCCATCCATCTCATAACCAACTGCCGAAGCAATCAAACACAATCCAATATTTTGTCAAAAAGTCTGAAACCTATAAAAGGGATTCCGAATGGAACAAACTACTACATACTGGTTTAATAACTTTGGTCGCCAATGATTTACAGCCATTCAGTATAGTAAAGGATACATGTTTCCGAGATTTTAATGAATGCCTGAATCCCCGCTACATGTTGCCTTCAAGAAACACTCTGCAAAATGTGATGATGGTAAAGTTGTTCAATAAAACCTATACAAAGAAGTGCAAATCTGAGCTATTACAACAGACTTGTGGACTTCAAGGGAAAAGGATGGCTAACTTACCGTAACGTGTCACTTTATATGAAAGAAGTTTGTTCTTCGTATGACTGTTTTGTCCTTGTGCTAACAGTAATGTGAAATTTAACATTTCTAAAAGAATTCGATATATCGATAATATCGATAGTTTTTGAACCAACTATCGACAACATCGAATGGCGCGACAATCGATAGTTGGCCAGCTCTAACGATTTGGCTCAAATTCACAAAATATACATATTTATTAAACAAAAATAAGTATCCTTTTCTTTTATGGGCATTCAAAAATAAAAAATTGTCAATATATTAGAAATTTTCTTAAAACAATTTGTAAAAGAATTTAAGTTTCAAAAAAAAAAAAAAAAAATAATAATTCAAAATTCCGGAAAATCCTATTTGTTTTAAAATAATGCCGACCCGATCTAGAGGAGTAATAAAGTTTTAATTTAAAAAAAGTTTTTTCCTCTTTTTAATGCATTTTAAAATCGAACGCAAACATTTTTTCTAATTTGGACAGGACAGCGTCTGTCAGGTCAGCTAGTGTATTTATATAAATGATTATTAAAATTATCTCTCTTAAAGTTAAAAAAAATTAAATTTAAATGTTATTCTAAATTAAATTATAAAAAAAGTCATTCAAAGTCAATTAAATTGCAATAAATTTTGCTCGTACATATAAGTATTTAAAATTTATTTTGCAGCCATTGTGGCGTATAAGTCATACATTTTCTATTGTAAATACTCATCATTTTCTAATGCAATAACAAAAACAATTAGAAAATTAATTTTCTTATTTAAAGTCTTCTTTCCTTGTATGCTGACATTTCTTATTAAATTATTTACTCTCTCTCTCTCTCTCTTTGTTTGGCTCTCTCTACCCTCTATATATGTGTGTACATATGTATGTATGGGCGGATATTAATACTGTGCTTACATGTAATTTAAATGTAAATTTTATGGTGAGGAAATAACAAAACAAGACTTGTTGCCTGCCCGTAAGTCTGTTGAACAATAACAATGACTACGAAAATATTCATGCTGAGTAATAATACATTAAGTGTTGCCATTAAAAAGAAAAATTCCTACCAATTTTGTAAAAATTCTTTGCAATCTAACATTTTCACGAAAGTTTATTTTAAATAATATTGTCAATTTGTTAATTATTAAAAAAAAAAAAACAAAAATTGATTTTTAAATATTAACATATTTTTAATGAAGAACTACATAACTTTTACAGCAAATAGAGTTCGTCTATATATTTATTATATTTAGACATGGTGTGCCTCATACTTTTTTAAAGTTTTGTTAGATAAACCTGTATGTGGTTAGTTGATTGGATGGTTCTCTTGGTGATCCAAAGATCGAAATATCGCTAGAAACTTGTTAAAAAGAAACACTTATTCCGATTCAGACACTTCATCAGTCGATCAATGCTCACATCAGCCAGCTTCCAAATGTCTTCGGGGTTAATTTAATTTGAAGGTAAAATAATTTAATTTGTTAAGAATAAAATTTAATTTGTGTTGAAAAAAATTGCGTTTGTCTTGTAAAAAATTGGTATGGGTCCTGGTGTTTCAGTTTTCACGGATGGTTCTAAGATGGATTCCGGCGTGGGTGGCTGGTATTTTCTCCGAGTCTGCCAATCTTTTAGATTGCCGGACACATGCAGTCTTTTTCAGGCCGAGATGTTTGCGATTATGCAAGCCTATCAGAGCCCTGGCTTTGCTTATGGGAAACTCTTCCCTCGTTCTTCGCTGTAAGGAGGAGCTGAAGCGCCTTGGGGTCATTTGTGACATATCCTTGGCCTGGGTTACTGGTCATAAGGGTATCCTGGGAAATGAGAAGGCAGATTAGCTTGTTAGGGGAGCTTCTGCCAGAGGGGAGTATGTTGCTTCCTACCCGGATGTCCACTGCCCTATGACTGTCATTACGGAAAGGATATCCAAGTTTTTCCTTGGGAAAGCACAGTGCAGGTGGAATTCTATTACTACCTGTGCTGTTTCTAGGGCACTATGGCCGGGGTAAGATTCTTGGAATCTTGGGGATTCCTCGTCAGTCCTTGTCCAAACTTATAGCGGTGTATATGGTTTACTGACTGATCGATAGACAGACAGAGAGGTTGGGCCTTCTATTCAATCCGCTCTGCAGAAGTTGCGGGAACATTTTCTTTGTGATTACCCAGGCTTGGCAGTCAGACGTTTGAAGTTTTTTGGGGTGCTCTTTTTCGATGGCTTGGTGCAATGTGCGAACCTCTTGCTCTACTCTACTTTATAGGCAGTTCTGGTTGGTTGTATTTCTTTTCCAATTTTTAGGTAACTTCAGTTTGGTCCTGCAATGGTTTCAAAACGCCACCTTGTGCTAATTGTAGTTTTTTTTTAAGACCAATACTCAGGGGTAAACCCCTACTCATGCAGTGCATTGTATTGGAATGTGAAGATGGTTGATAGAAGGGTTTCTTTTATTCATAGATGTTTGTATAATTTGCGCCTTTTGTTGTTAATGAAACAAGTTGCTGCCTATTTGTCCACTCAAGAGCCAGTGTTATACCTTTACCCTCGAATGATCAAACAGCAATTGCCTCATCTGTCGGTGGATGTTTGAATGTGAATGGTGAGCTGTTATCTTCCCAAAAGGTGGCGCTGTACTCCTGATCATTGGTTTCTGGTGTAATAGATTAGAAATGTCAGGTCAATGTTGATCACGTTTTTGATTAACTGGCGATTTGATCTACCTACCTGTAAAAAATTTAATTTGTATTGAAAAATCGTTAATTTAAAAGAAAAAACCTATATAATAGTATTTTACCAGCAATTTGGCATTTTTCGAATTGAATACATGGGTCGACTTTATAAATGCAGTTTGCATTAGCCATATATGGCAATTTTTTTCAATGAGCAACATTTGTTAAATTTACGCATTGCTTTAATTTATAATGCTTTCCAACTTTGTGTGAGTTCATTACAGCTTTATCATGAAGGCTTTTATATTTTGTAGACTTTCCTATTTCAATGCATATTTTCGACAGTTTTATAAATGTTTACGGTTTTAGAAATTTTTAAAAATGTTCTCAAAGCTTTTGTGTGTTTATAGGTATACTGATAAAATGTTGATTCGCCTTTTAAACGAAGTTCTATGCAGTGTTGCATTGCACACTTCATTTATAAAGTCAGCCATGTTTCTAAGCCTACCAAATTTAAATTTCGTCTACCATCCTAGTAAATAAAAAATTTCCCCCCAGTTTTGTTAGGAAAATCTTAATGTTGGCATCCTCAAATACATTCTCATTTATTGTCCTTTTGCTTTTCTTTAAATGAGGACAAAAAAAAAGAGAATAAAGTGGAAGAAAAAGTGAAACTACTTACTTAAGAATGCCATCATTTAAAGAAAATTTCAAAGAAACTGAAGTCATCATCACAATATTGTCGTCTTTTAAATTTTAATTCAATTTTTATATTTTAAACGCTTAATGTTGGAAGAGTTATGATGTATAGATTGTTTAAGAGTTTAATACGAAAAAATCGCTAAATGTGTATTTAGAAACGTTAACTTAATTGTTTAACGTTACATAGACCTCTGCAAACCTACACATTTTTATTTAAGCCTTTATCCTTACTTAACCGTTGACTAAAGAGACATTTCATTGTTAATTTGATATTTCAGCATTGTGAGAGATTTAATTTTTTGCTTTTTGATAGAAATTTAGAAGTAAAAAATAGCTAATATTTTGCTAGAGAACAATTAACTAAGTAACGGAACGGCACAGAACGGAACAGAAAGAGAATGTAAGGACTAATGAGGCCTTATGTAGTCGAAAAGTGAATTTCAATAACTTCATTTTCCGCGCTAGAAATTCCGCCATTTTGAACGCAATATGACAAGGGAAATTCCAATTTGTATTGTGGCGTGCTGCCGACTATAAACGGATTAAATTTACATAAAATTGTACAAATTCAATATAAACCATCACAAGTTTTTCAGGTTAAAATTTATAAATTGTTAGGCCGTTTTATACCAAATTCAATTCGCGTAAATACAGAATCAGGTTCCAGTGTTAAAATAAGAGGTAAAATTGTGATCTTTATTTAATGTTAAATTATTTTAAAATAGGTACGAGTTTATTGAATAGAAACAAGAAACTTTTGCATTCATTTAAATAGAAATAAAAAAATTGTGAATCAATTTATTTATAAGAAGAAAACAATATTATCGGAAAGAATTTATTCAGCATAACCATATTTCTTTTGTATTGACTTCATACTGGCAACTGTATGGTCTTACTTTCATGTAAGTTTCGCTTATATCTATGTACCTATTTTCGATTGTGTGTGTAAAAAGATATAGCATTAAATTTAAAATTACAACTGATGAAAGCACATCTCGAGCATTTGTTTACCAACTAAGTATATCGATGGCTAAGAACATCACATCAATTTACACGAGCCAAATTCCCCTTTACCTCGAATTATCACTGTTAGGACTCAATTGGCTAAGACGGCTGAGAGCAATAGCTCTCTGGAAGGGTCTCTCATGCCAGAATGACACCTCATCTCAGGGGCTAGATCAGGGACAACTACAAGAACATCATCTACCATATCATTGTCATTTTTTATTCCTCCCCTAATTTAAACTTTACTTTGCTGTTGTATTATTTATTGTTGAAGGTATAACAATGGCCATTGAACAGCAACAAATTTCCTTGCGGTTCGCATTTTTAAAGTAAGGCCTTTGTGTTTTCCTACTGATATCAGATACGTTATTAGTAAGTTTAAATCAAAGGTTTCTACACTCCTTCCGCTTCCCCGCATATTTTCCTAGACCTACTGCATGAGTAGAAGTCATCTCCTAAGTGCTGGTGACATGCCATTCAGGTCATGTAATGGGCAAAATTCGTTTTGGTCAACTTGGCTTGATAAATTTAAAAAACTTTGGGTATTGACTAACTGCACTAGTTAGTGTAATAGCAGAACTCTCTCTTTCTTCAGGCTATGCTGTTAAGACCAGTTTGAACGCGTAACATTTGCTTAAGACATTAAATTTCTCATATTCGTAAATTAAAGTAACTTAGAAAACTGTCAGCTGTTCAAACAAATGTATTTTACTAAGAGTGTATTAAAGGCCTTGTAGGAAAAGTACTTGTTTTTATATTTTTAATGTAAACAAATTCATTATTTAAACCTTTCATTAAAAATTATTCACATTTGTCCAAATTGCTCACAGTTTTACCCACAGTTTTAATTCGTTTTTATTTCTTTTTTGATTCCAAAAATTAGGGATTTAAAAGAAAAAAAAACCCTTATCAGTATTATATAGGTCTCCCAACACCCATTGTCAAAATTAAGTGCCAGGGATGGGTAAAACCATTTTTAATAATTAAATATCGAAAAAGACACGCAAAATAAAATTCTCTTGTTTTTTATTAGATTTGTCAACAAAATAACACAAAAGAATATAAAAAAACCAAATAAAATCAAAAGAATAACAAAACATGGTTGTCATTAGTCAATTTATGTCCTTCAGTCGGTCAGCATTAGATATATAGTGTCACATAAGCATTCTAACGGTATATGACACGTTGAAAAACACAATGGGATGAAGTAGGAAAGAAAAATTTGCAATTAAAATAAAAAAAGACTAAAAGTGGGACCTTTTTAAAATTTAACAAGTAACAGACATATTCATAAAAATTATTATATTGAATTTTGCCTGTAATAAATATATTTGAGTTATGAATACGGCAGTAAGATTTGAACGGACTTTTATATATGTGAAACGAACCTCTTCAAACTTTCACAATTTTATACATTCGTTTAAAATCGTTTGTTTTACATAAACTAGTTTTTAGTTTTGTATCCTATAATGTGGTACATGCTGAAGGTATAATTAGTTTGTGCAGTTGTGTCTAAAATTTAATATATCAGGTAGTTTTTACAATTACAAAAGTTAGAATCATAATACCAGAAATACATACAATGAAACGTGTTTTATAAGATACAAAATTTTATGACATTAATGTTTAAATATGATGTTGGCCATGTGCATGCCGCGGTTGGCTCATACAAAGTATAATTTGAAACACCAGAGGCCTTATTCTGTGACTCTCCTAAGCTAAAACTCTATCGCTAAAAATTTATAAACTTGATGTAGGACTTTTTGGCTACGAAAGGAATTCTTGAACGCTTACTGTAATTTAGAAATTTCATGCCTATAACCTCTAAACTTTTTAATTTTATATATTCTAACGCCCAGCCTGTTTCAAAAACACAAAATTTTAGCATTTTAGCTTAAGAGAATTACAGAATAAGGCCCCAGTTTTCGAAGACATTTGCAGACAAGACCTCAATAACTCTAGGAGTGTTGATTTTCAGGTCTTCCAATGTCTCTAGCTTATCGATGTAGACAAGTGACTCAAAATAACCGCAGAGAAAATAATCCGTCGGTATGAAATTACACAACCATGGTGGCCAGTTAATTGGAACATTACGTAAAATTATACTTTCATCAAAGGTTTCTTTATGTAAACCAATTACAGAGCGCGCTCATAAAGCTGTCATAAAGCTCTTCCATCCTGTTGGAACCACATATCAGCAAGATTATTGCCAGCTAATTGGGGGTGTGAAAAAAAATTTCTAATCATGTCCCTTTATCGTTCACCATTGACAGTAAAATTCTGATCATTATCGTTTTTAAAAACTTATAGATCAATGACTACGCCAGTCGATAAAGCGCACCAAACAATAATGTTTTATGGATCTAATGCTTATTTACATATCCATTTAACCAAAAAGGTTTTTATTCGGACAACAATATTTTGAATGGAAGATCAATAGATATCATATGGTGTTCGTTTGGATTGAATTCTTGCACGAGAAGAATCTTGAACGCATTCAAGCCAACATCCTTTCTATAGAATGGAATGGCACTACCTCAGTTACTGAGTACGATGATGAGTTGATTGATTTGAATTCTCTTCAATACCTTCCTGCAGTACAGTGGCTACAGCTTCTTCAGTATGCCTTGTTCTAAGTCGTTAAAAAAAAACCAAACTTATCGTACTTATGTTACAACTGTAAATTCTCAACAAATTTTTAAACATTCCTTTAAATGAAGACCCACTGTAAATATTCACTAACAATTTCTAACATGAACTTTGCTTACAAACAAAGGCATTTTTATTTTAATAATTTATAAGACATTGAAAAGAAAACTTTTATAGTGTAGATGTGGTCACAGTGAAGAACTTTCAAAACAAAATTTTCTTATTCGTATTTACCTTTAAAAAGTACAATTGGAAAGTATTGTTATGTGTTGTGTTAAATAATAAAATAAAAAATGAAATTAATTTTCTAAACTTGAAATTCAATCAGTAGAAAAGTAGTTTGTAAACTTTTTTTATTTTTTTAAATTTTCAGTTACCTGGATTGACAGTTTAATAAGCCTACAGCTTTAACACGATTTTAAAATTGTTTTTTTTTTAATATTTTATAAAGGAAATTTTTGATAGGCGTTGTGAGATTAAAATTGTCTGTGATTAACATTTGGCGCCAAAACTATCTATAAAAACAATCACGCCTTTTGAATATTAAATGATGGTGTTTCGATATTCCCTGAAGGAAATATTAAAAAGAAAATATTATAAATATAGTAGAATCTCAGAAATTGCAATAAATGAAATATTTGTTTTTGGGAAATATTGTTTAATATTAATATTTATAGTAAACAATTTTAAGTTTTTTGAAAAAAAAATTTCAAACAAAAATTTTTTGCCCGTATTCAGAAAAAATAAAATTGGTTTATAGAGTGCTTATTTGATATATTTTCATATAATAATTGTCAAATAAGCAATTAATGAAACTGTTTTATTTTTTATGAATACGGGCATTTATTTATAAGTATTTTGTTTTTGATGTTTGTTTTAAGTTTTCTTTTGTGCGCACTGTCAAATTTGGATTTTTGAAATCCATAATGTACGTACATATGTGTCGTATTTCGGTAGCTCTCATACAAAATGTATAGGCATGAAAAAAATTTGACCGAAAATATACGCCGTACGCTTTTATTTAGGTTTGAATTTATAACAAAATTCTGTTTTATGAATAAGGGCGTAATACTTGAAATTTTAATATATTGAAACGTTTTTTTTATTTCTTAACGAAATATGCATATTAAGTTATTTTGTCAATATAAAGTGTTAAATAAAATACCTATTTGTTTATCCTTTTTGGGTTAAGTCAGCAATATATCGCTGGCACAAAGGCTCATTTCATATATTCCATATATAAAAATTATGAAAAATCTCTATTATAAAGACACATAAAAGATAATTCACGACTTTCTAGATTAGTGACACATTGTGTAAATATGCACTATGAATCTCGATGAAAATGTCTGTTAAAAGTCACCTATACTCGGACTTCCCACCAGACAAAATCATCTTTACTAATAGGTGTATGACATTTTAGACAAATGCTTTAAAAATAGATACGTGCATGACACGAAATAAAATTCACAAACTGTCACAATGAAGGTAGAAGTATGTAGCATGCGTGACATCGTTAACAGCGGTTACAATGTGCAATACAAGGCCCATTAATACAGGTCATTGCATCTCTACAATAATACAGCTATAAAAAAACCACACGCATTTTGTGTTTACTGTGATTTACTCGAAACTGTCAAAATTATAAACTTTTGTTTAAAATTTTAATTCATTCAAGAAAAAAGTAGCCAACTTTGGTTAGAAATAGCCAATAAGACAACACTGATTGTAAACATAAACATACAATAAAAACAATAATACCATGTTCACACGAATAGCAAATATCAAGGTTCGCTCTCTCATTCGCGGTTCGCGGCTGAATCTAGTTTGAAACAGGTAGATTCGCCATACAAAATTGTGAGAGCGAACCATCCTGTTTCATTTTGAATCTTGTTGCGAACCTCGAAGAATTTGCTATCATCTCTGATTTTGATAACAATTTATCGCTGCTTTATCTGAACTAACTGACAAAACAAAAAAAAGCAAAACAAAAATTTGCTAAAAATGAAAATTTTTTTTAGAAATAAGAAATTTACTTACGTAAATATGTAACATAAAAAACAGAAAAGCAATATACAAAATCATACAAAATCGAAATACCGTCTCAAATATGTATGTAAGAATGTATGTGGTATGTAGATTATACATTGTGATATACATACATACATAAAACAGAAATGCCAAAATGAAACACTAAACTGTCGTCTGAACAGTGAGTTTCGCAATCGTGGTTCAGAGAGCGAACCAAGTGGTTCATATTGTCGTGTGAACATAGCATAAAGGTAAAAATGTACACAAACTTGAATTTTTAGGTTTGTTTACATAAAGTCAGCCTGAGAAATACAATGATTTGTATTGGCCTTGGTACAATGTAAGTCAACTGTTAATGCATCTAAAAGTTAAAATTTTTTCAACTCCTATACGTTGGATGCGTTGCTTATTTTGCCAATAACTTGTTTTATGAAAATTCCTTATTTTAAATTTTTTTTGACAGACATGCGAAACATGCAATTGGCGCAACGCATGTTATGTACTTCTGCCTTGATTCACTACGACTTTCACCACTGGGATAATGCTAAAAATGTTCATAAATATACATATATGTACATACATATCGTCGCAAGAATTAAAGAACGATGTAACTGACAAAAAATCGAAAATACGTTTTTGGCATCATTTTTATCAGAAAAAACGCGTCGATTGGTCCCGGTCCCAGATTTCTACGATGAAAATAAATTCACTTACGACGTCTGCGTTTTGAAAAATACCAGTGTCTTTGTTCTACTTTCACACAGGTTTTTTGGCTCTGGTGAACATTTAAGGTTTTGTCAGTTACAGCGTTCTTTAATTCCATCGACGATATGTATGTATGTATGCATGTATTCTAATGTGTTTAACCGATTTCACAGATATCACATGCATGACCCATGCAAAAATAACATTAATTTTGTGTAATATGCCATATACTTAGTCAATTATATCAAGCCTACATACATATGCATATGAATATACTCGTACAAGTTTAAAATGTCTATACATTTCAAAATTGAATTTGAAATTTCAAATCTTAATAACAAATCAAACCAATAAATGTGTTTACATGATATGTCATGTCATGACAATATGTAATTTTTCCTGGGTTTTTACCAATTATTGAGAACATTTACATTTCGTTTAATTAATACTTAAATAAACAGTACAAAAATATACAGACCACCAACAGCCAGCTAGTCTATTCAATTCGCGTTAAAATCAGGCAAATTATAAAACTGTAAAAAGAATAACATATTTTACAAAATCTAATAAACATTTTAAATATGTACTTGTTGTCTGTTATTATAAAGCATTTAACAAAAAAAAAAAGTATGTATATTAGTATACTATAAATTAAATATATTTAATTGTTTTTTTTATACTTATACGACTATTAAAAGTGTAGGTTATTTCATCAAAAATTTGTTTACCAAGTCTCACGTTGTAGACATGCTAATGTGGGCCAATACAATGAAGTCTACTACAGAGTGAGTCGTTAAGAAAAACTAAAATTTATTCTTCGTTATTATTTTGATCTTTGAAGTTTAAACAGAAACATTAATTATGTAGTTTTTGAATTGAGAGACGTGTTCTATTTTTAGAAATTTAAAAATTGTTCTAAAAATGGGAGAAGAGAAACAGAATGTTCCAAAAAAATGCTTTCGTTTTCTCTATCTCTCTTTCTTTTAATAACACATTTATAAATAAATAACTTTTATGGGAGCGCAAAACAAAAAATATTAAAACAATTTTATATTAAATATGTACATGTGTATTACCAAAGACTATAAATATATAAAGATGTCACACTGCCATACAATGTACTGCTAGCTCCAAATTTTAGTGATGGCCGTAGCGCTACTTCCACTTACAAAAACAAAACTAAAAGAGAGCTTATTCTTCTTAGAGAACTTATTTTCATCTCTCATGTGCGTACATGTGTGTATTACCAACGTATAAAAAATATAAAAACAAACTAAAAGAAACCGGTTTTATACAGAGAAGAGAGCATATTTATATTAATACAAACATATAAATATATTAACAACGAAATCATATATGCATGAATACGTGTGTGTATTTACAATATACATCATATCTCCATACATGTGTAAACGTGTGTGCATTTATATTGCACATTGCCAAATCAAATAAAATAAATAATTTTTTCAACAACACTTATTTTCGTATAAATTAACGCGCAACTAACCTAAGCCAAAGTCAATGTGATCGACTGTGTAATTGTACGGCAAGAATATGTGCTTTTTTGTTGCACACATGGAATTATGTTGATTTGTACCGAATTATAATGTTATTATTTTTGAGGAATTCTTTAATAAGTATACTTACAACACGTGAAATTAAAATAAAAAACAGTTTTTCTTTCTTTGGTTATTGTTTATTTTATTTGTATATCGCTGACATATTTAATGTTCCAAAATTTTAACCTTTTTGGTACTCGCTGATTTGTATTTATATGTTTCCCATGTCAAATGATTTCGTAATAATATAAGCACAAGTAAATTTAGAATCTTCATTCTATGGTTGTAACAAACGTTGTTATCCTCAAACCGAAAGGAATAAACAGTATTTTTGGTACAATCTACGCATTGATCAATAATAAATCTTTTTATGTTTTTCATAAGTTTGTTTTCCAAAAATATTTTTTCGAAGACTTTTATATAAATTGTGCAAACTTCGAAAAATAAGTCCGATGGAGCACACAAATTACTAAAGTCCGATTCATTTTCTTAATTTATTGTGTGAACAAACATTTCGGAAGGAAATGACAAAATTGTTGACGGTTTAATTATATCCAAACGAAATTTAACGTAAGTTATTTGCTGTGCTATATATTCAGCAAAATATCGGCTAAACTTCATTCTAGCTCATGGTACTCATGTACAAAAATTGGCACACACAACATGAGTGCTGCGAGAAGCTAGGCCGTAATCCTGAAACAGGGTGTAATGGCCAATTATGTATGTATGTATGTAAATTCTATTGGCACATTGGTGGATGTAAAACAAACGGGATCTTCATTAATATATCTCATTTTCATTATATGTTCATAAGTACATATATATATATATATGTCTTCAGATCTTTCTGTACCTTGTAAGATTGTTTTAAACTCAATAGGTAAAAACATCACATGATCATGTGCAAAATTTGATAACTTCGGGGCGACGATATGTCAGCGGTATACAAATAAAACATTTAATAACCAAAGAATGAAAAACTGTTTTTTTATTTTAATTTCACATATTGTAAGTATATAAGAGAATTCTTCAAAGACAATAACATCATAATTCGGTGCAAATCAACATAATTCTATATCTGCAACAATAAAGCACATATTCTTGGCGTACAAGTACACAGTCGATCACATTGACTTTGGCTTACGTTAGTTGCGCATTTTTTGATTTGCCAATTTGCATTATGAATACACACACGTATACACATATACGCATATATGATTGCGTTGTTAACCTTTAATTAGACGACTGGGTTCAGGAAAAATTAAAATTGAAAAATGTTAGTAAATTTGTTTATAAAATATAAACATATAAATTCAAATCAGCGAGTACCGAAAAGATTAAAATTTTGGAACATTAAATATGTCAGCGGTATACAAATAAAATAAATAATAGCCAAAGAAAGAAAAAAATGTTTTTTTATTTTAATTTCATATGTTGTAAGTAATAAGAGAATTCTTCGAAGATAATAACGTTATAGTTCGGTGCAGATCAACATAATTCCATGTGTGCAACAATAAATCACGTATTCTTCTCCTACTATTGCACAGTCGATCACATTGACTTTGGCTTAGGTTAAGTGCGCGTTTATTTTATACGAAACCAAGTGTTCTTAAAAAAATTATTTATTTTATTTGATTTGGCAATGTGCATTATAAATACACACACGCATACGCATATATGATTGCCTTGTTAACCTTTAATTAGGCGCCTGGGGTCAGGAAATATTAAAATTAAACAAATGTTGGTGGATTTGTTTTTAAACGAAAAATATGTTGTATTTATTTGTTTTTTATGTATTATTAAAATAAATAACTGAAAATTTAACAAAACATACTCATTTTCCTTTACACTTGCAGTAAACTCTGGGACACCATACGACTAATTATATGCTTTTCTAAATGCGTCTAATTAAAGGTTAATGTATGATATTAATATGTACATATGTATGTGTAAAAACAGTTTCTTTTATTTTGTTTTTATATTTGAATTCCCAAATGTATATTGTAAATATGTATGCATGCATGTATGATTTTGTTGTTGAGAGATATGCTCTCATGATTAACATTTGCAAAAAATGAGAATTGTTTTTTTTTCTGCTGACCACATACTTGTCCCCCGCTTCTAAATATGAACAAAATTTTTTTCAAATAAAAATGTAGGGAGTGTAACATCTTTATATATTTATAGTCTTTGGTATTACATTACAACCGTAGACTATGGTTAGTGTGTTGGAAATAAGACAAGGGCTCCGGATTCAAACCACAGCTCTGACATTTAAAAAAAAGATATGTATGTACAACCTATGTATATATTTACATACGTATGTACAGTGTACTCTCTCTTTACGGACACCTCTCTTAAGCGGACACCTCTGACAGACGGACATATTTTTTAGTCCCAATAAAATTCTTTGGGGTTTTCAAAACTTTTCTCTCTTAAACGGATAACCCCCTCATAACAGGACGGGGACACTTATGTATCTACACCCCAAAATTATTTGGATTTCCACTAACCGGACAGCTTACAGCACGGCGACACAATTTTTTAAAATTTTTTGTTATTCATTATGTTTTTTTTATTTAATAATACGAGCATGTAAAAGGATGAATCCCGAAACGATAAAAATTGTTTGTTCTGTTTAATGTTGTAAATATGTATGTATGTGCAAAAATCTTAAGATTCTTATTACAAATTTGAATCACAATGTCTAAAGAAATTAAAGAAAAAGTAAATGCTTTTGAAATTCATAAAAATTAAAACCATAGTGTACGCGAGAAGTTAGCAAAGAAATGCAAAATCAGTTAAACTTATACTGCTGACACTGATATCAAAACCAAAAGTCTTAACATTGACAAATTGTTCAACGAATGGATTTTAAAGGCTCGACATAATGGCATTCCTTTAATGATCATATCGGTATAAGACCCAAGAAACTCTGCCCAACTCGTCTTAAGATGAGTTAGAAAGCAAGATTCTTATTAAACCATTAGAAAACTAAAAAGCTTTTTCTTTAATTCACAGTGATCTAGAAATCGAAAGATATTGATATACATAAAATTTTTAACTTGATCAAATCTAGTTGATATCTAATGTTATAAACTATTTCCTTTTAAATTTCACAAGAATATTAATGAAAATATAGTTTTTGTCTTATTTTTATGTGCATATTTTTGTTTTGGAAATAAAATTGTTTAAATATCGCTATATTATAGATTATTAATTATTCTTTCTATGATTTTTTCATAAGCGGACACCTCTCATAAGCGGACAAATTCGTCAGTCCCTTAGGTGTCCGTTTGAGAGAGAGTACACTGTACATATATGAAAAAATATTTCGTTCGGCGACTAGCTCTTAGCAGTCTTTTGGCAAAAGTTCTAAGAGTAACTGATTGCCATAAACATTTACATATATGTATGGTCCTTATAGACCCGACAAATAGTTTGTAGTAGAAAATAGATTATACAAAAAGATAATAGGTATAAAGTCAAAATTAAATATAAAACACAACAAAATTTAGCAGAGATATAAAGCCAAGAAGTCCAGAAGACGGTTGTTGTCACCTTTTTAGTTCTCTTTTTCTAGTTGATTATCATTTCTCTACTACTTGGATCTTTGTTTATCTTGTTCCATATTCATTAATATCTAATTATAACCAAGGTATATGATGATGAAGTTGGATTTGAGTTTGATTTTAAAATTTGATTTTTTTACTTTTATTATTACAATTGTTATTCTAATTTTGTTATTGTTTTTTATTATATATAGTACTTATTTATATTCAGTTGTGAATAATTTACTTGTAATTTATGATTTAATTGTAGTGCTGGCAAAGTATTGAGTAATGGGTACCGAGTATTTATACTAATTTTAGGGTACTCAATACTTAAAAGTAACTACTCAATACTTTCAGGGTTGTAATTTTCTTTTAAGTTGTATGGAAAATTTAAATTTTAACGGCCAAACAAATTTTTGTCTAAAAACACAATAGTTTATGAAATTGTTTTCTCTTAAATATAAAATCCGTTAAAAGTATTGAGTAGTATTGGGTACCCAAATGAAAGTACTCAATACTATCGAGTATAGAAAAGTAGTAGAATTTGACAGCACTATTTAATTGGCCAAGAGTGGCTTTATATATTACTGTTGCTTTACAAATAAATAAATAAAGCATCTGGGCTAAAAATCAATTAGATATAGTTTGTATGTACATATGTAAGTAAAATCAATTTATCTCGGGGTCCATTAGACCAGCATCTTAAACAGAGGGTTAAGGGATCTTTCTTTATCTGTGGCGGATTAAACTAGAAACACTAAAGACTTAAGTATGTAGGATAATTAATTTATAATTTAAACATAAAGTATAGAAATAAATGTCTGTTTTTAAAGCTGATGGTTAATTTTTTTTATTACAACAGCGAACCGGAAAAAGATCGAATTTTGAATAGAATGTATTAAATTTTACTATGTTTCTCAATAAAATTGGTACCAACCATGTAACGATTTATAATTTCATTTAAAAATTATGAATTAGCTATAAAAAAAGGCACCATAAAAAGTTTGTAGGTATTAATACATTTAATCAAATTATAAGCCTCTTATAAATATGTATTTACATTTTACTCACCATTTCATTTAAATGGCTATTCACTAAAACATTTTATAACAAAAAAAAAATTACTCTACTTAAACGCTCTACACTTTTAAAAATACCCCACATAAAAAAAATCCTGCAAATCAATTTTTTTCGTTGCTTGATGAGTGTTTTTGTTTTTCTAAATAGTAGTTTTCTATAGATTTTAACACCCTTTACAAATTTTGTTTTATATTTGTTTTGTCTTTTTTTTTTTCAAAACATTAAACACAACCGCATACACCCTCAACCAGTGATATGAAATCATTCAAATATGTACATGGGAAGATTTATTTGAAAAATAAAAAAGCTTCTCTGTATTAAGCTTTAGTAATAATTTGCTCTTTTAAATGTTTGTTGGGTATAAATATGTATAAAAGCAAATACACCATTATCATAAATAGTATTACCGGATTACGCGTTTAACATATTCATATTAGGAATCATTCGCCATATATTAAAAAAAAACACCAAAAAAAAAGCCTTATGAGGTCAAATCGCATGATAATTTTGCGGTTCACATTACCTTTAAATTGCTCCTACGGAATATCAAATATTTCATGAGCTGTTGAAACCAAATTTAGATGCTGTCCAAATAATCTAATTCAAGTCAAAAGAAGTTAATAATCATAGACTCATAGCGCTTGCCGTTGATGGTCTGACCAACATCATGTCGAAAGAAGAAATGGGCCTCATCACTGAAAATGAACATTAATGACAATTTTTTTACGTTAACCTAAATTGATTAAAATTTGTTTTTAGATCTTTTGAAACAAGTTGAATTTTAAGCTTTTACAAAAAAAAATCCCTTTATCTGGCTACACCACGAATTTACTAGAAAGAGTGCGTCACCGATTAGGCTATGGGTGAATTTAATAACAACTTTTTTAAAGTTGGTGTGCTTGTGTGTGCGATTCTTAACACGACATATAACATTGACTTTGAAGCATTTTATTTATTAGTGGGACCCCTCACTTATATATATGATGTTGTGTACAATTATGGTTGTGATAGCGATGATGATGTTATTTTTTATACAAACATACATATTGACACATATATTTCTTACGATATATATATGTACATCCAAATAAAAACAACATAAAAAAGTGAATAAAATCATTAAAGAAAATGACAACTACTCGTTTACGTACGCACACTACTAACACAGTGAGCAAGCATTACTTTGCTTAAAAATAAAAATTCAAAAACAACCAATAGCTGGTATTTGCACAGTATCGGCTAGCCGGTCTTTTCTTACTCCGCAGTAGTGTTGCCAAAACGTATTGCGCAAAAAGCGCTAAATTTTGTTTATATTAACACAAAAGTCTGCTAGAAAAAAAACAAGAAAAAAAATATATATGTATATAATATGTATGTAATTATTTTAGAAATAAAGCAAGGTGGTATAGGGAACATACATATGTATATTTTTATCATGTTTATTATTGCTTTTGCTTATCACATTTGGTATAAACCAATTTAATTTTCATAAAATAAAGTAATGTATTTGATAAGGCATTGTCTAACTAACTAAATACAAAGTAGAAAGATATTATTCCGAAACCAATTTAATTTTTATAAAATAAAGTGATGTATTTGATAAGGCGTTGTCTAACTAACTTACTACAAAGTAGAAAAATATTATTCCGACATCCATACATATGTACATAGGTATGATTTATTAAGAAGAGTGTGAGTTAAATAGTTGATAATTGTCATAAATATTTACAGAACATAAGAAATTCCGCTGGTGTACATTTCTTCCACAGATGCCATTTTGTCCTTTAATTGAGAAATCATTGCGAAAATAATTGAAATTAATTTCATTGGTTTAATAACCAAACATAAATTATTAAAAAATAATCAACAATGGATTCCTACATCATTAACAAAACAAAAAAAAAATATTAACTACAATATGCTAAATAAAATTGAAACGAAAAATGCTGAATTGGCATTACTGCAAACATCACAACAAAGTCGGAAAAAATTATTTGTTTTAAATAAGTGTGTGCGTGCCTTGGTGTGTCGTAAGTGCTTGAAAGCTTTCAATTGCTTTTGTTTTTGCAAATATTGTATAGGGTGATCCATTTTTGGTCTTAAAAATTTGAAAAACACATAAATCCAAAAACTTTTAATAATGCTTTAAAATACAATAAAATGTAAATGTCGCCTCTGGATTAGTTGTAATAGTTAATCCTTTCAGGTAGTTTTCGACAACTTGTTTACACATTTCGGGCTATTACTTTTCAAATCCTGCAACGATAGAAGATTATTGCGCTAGGCAAGGTCTTTGACGTAACCCCACAAACCCCAGAAATTATACGACTGGAAAAATAAATTCAAAATGGGTCATGTTGTGTGCTCGTGTCAATGATTTTTTGAAACCGCACAACATTATATTTATAAGCTTCATTTGTAGACTAAAATAAGATTGTTACAAAACGGCAGTAGCACTCTGAATTAACTGTAACGATTCTTTTGCAACTCATTGAAAATGCTTGATCGAAAGGCGCACAAAACAATCACTCTTTCTGCATGTTATGGCTTTTTCACAATTAAATACTTCTGGGTTTTCTGAACTCACATATATGTACATATGTATGTATATGCCACAATTTTCAATATTGACGTGACCACCCAGTAAGAAATGAGCTTCATTGCTGAAAAAAATTTGTTCGAAATATCAGCATTAAAGGTCTGTTGTACCAGCACTTGACGTTGTGCATGATCAGCCGAATTTAATTGTTACGCAAGTTGAAATTTTTATGATTGGACTTGAAAATCCAAACATTGTATACGCTAATATGATCAGTAAGATAGGGTCAATTACTGATAACCCTGTGAATTCGACCAATTCGGGTTATCTGCCACACTTTATCCAATGGAGGAGATATTTTCTACTGTTTATGGTCACTATTGAACCAACACTTTCGATTTCTAAACGATCCTTATTCGTAAATGCCAAAACTTTTACTTAATATTTGACACTTGAGATGACAGCCATACATAACAGGTTTGCTAGAGCAAAGGTTTGGATATCACCAAACGGTTAACCCATTATTAAATATATTTATAACTATGTAGTTATACATATATTAATATGTCTGTTTTTATTATTGTTTTGTTTTCTCTATTAAAATTTTTACTCTGCTCTCTTTTATAAAAAGCAACAAACTAAGATATCGTATATATATGCATGTATATATGTTGCGTTACTGTTACTCCAAACACATGGTTGGTTGGGTTGTTAATAAAACCGATAATAGTACACAGAAAAACAAATAAAAAATGAAAATAAATAAATAAAACAACAACAATAACAAAAGCAATAAACATAAATAAGAAAATAGTTATACTTGTACAACAAAATTATTAAAATTCTAAATAAACCGGCAGTTGGTTGAGAGAATTGGCTAAATGTAGACGCATTTAACGGTTAAAGAAAGATAAAAGTAAAGTTTAAAGTTGAAAAATTTTTATAACAAAAACACAAATAATTACACCTACAGCAAGAGAGAACCAATTAATATTTTTATAATTAAAAATAATTATCATTAGCTGTTAAAAATTACTCTTTTGTAAAAACGAAAAATATTGGCAGTTTCTCTTGCAAAAAAAAAAAGAATTCAAATTAAAAATCAGTGATAATCAGATTCTGAAATTTATGGTAAATATTTAATTGTATGTATAAATAAAATTCTAAATAATAATTAAAAAATAGTTAACAGTAGAATCACACAAATTAAAACCACTTTGTACACCAGGCGATTCGAATTTCTGGATATTTTTTTTTTAAGAAATGTGAAATTATTAAGGGTACTCACAATTGAATCTGTGAAAACTAAAATGAAGCAAATTTGCTGTGCAAATGGCTATAGATCGTGAGTGTCCTTTCATAATTAATTGTATATTTTTAAGTATTTGTTTGAATTGGTCTCTTCCCTAAAAAAAACTGCGTATTAAAAAAATCATAATAAATATATTACAAATTTAGATGCCTAAAAGCAGCGAAAAGAAAAAAATAATTATTGTTGTAGCTGCATTAAAAAAATATGATGCATTTTTACACATTTTGCAAGGCCCCTTCCTTATAATAAAATTAATTGTGTACGCTTTTCTTAAACACAAAACAATTTTTATTCAACCGAACATTTTAAATTTATGGAAAAACATTCAAACAGTTTTTTAATTATTAGGTATTGAATTGGTTTTTGACACAAAAACAGTATGTATCAGGTATGAACACTTCACTTTGAACTTCAGTTATCAACATACCCAAATTTGTACAAACATATCAAATTTCACTCGGTGGTTCCAGACTTTACTTTTTATTTTAACGAGCGCGAAAAATAATAAATAAATATAGTGAAAATACAAGAAAAAAAAATACAAAACATCCAGAAACCTTTAGTTCAAGGTTGTCAGATAGTTTTCAATTTTTATTCCCAATTTCGAAATTCATATCCCCAAAACCTTGATTAGTTCTTCCCCAAAAATCCCCACATAAACTGCATCAATAATTTTGCATGTATGTACAATATCGTCATAAGAATTAAAGAACGCTGTAACTGACAAAAAATCTAAAATACGTTTTTTGCATCATTTTTATCAGAAAAAAAAAAAAAAACTACGCGTCGATTGGTCCCGTCTGCGTTTTGAAAAATACCAGTGTCCTTATTCTACTTTCATACAGGTTTTTTGGCTCTGGTGAACATTTAAGGTTTTGTCAGTTACACCGTTCTTTAATTCCATCGACGATATATTTTATTTGATATGTAAATTTTATTACTAAGGCGGATTTATGAAGAATAATGCTACCACATCAAGATTTTTAAAAGTTTATTTTAACCGTCATCTAAAGTATGTATATGGCAACACTTGTCTACGAATTTGTGCACCACATACACTGATAATTTCTCTAATATGTTTTTATTCGTGTAAAAGAGGTCGTGTCAAAACAGGATAAAATTTTTTAAAAAAATTGTGTTATTTCAAAATAGTACAAAAAAGACCATACAAAAACAGGATTGGGTGTATATGATATTGTTTTATATTTTTATTTCTACTTAATATAATTTAAATAAAGAATTTCAATCGGAAAAAGTGAGTTGGTTATAACAAAATACGGTTATAACGACTTAGTTCAGTTAAGAGAGTTATTATTACAACAGATCATTTTGGATTTTTATTTTTTGAGTAATTAGGGTATTCGTTAAATCGCTCTTGTACTGTGTATTTAAACTTAATTTTGAACAACATTTGCGTTGGAGTCTTTTTGTAAATGACTTTTAGAAATTTAATACAAAGAGAATCATAAAAAGATTTCATATAACACATATAATAAATATATGACTAATTATGTATGCATTTCATGCTTTTAAAACTCATAATTTTATTATAATTTTTAAAAATATTAAAATTTGTTATTTTGTACATACATATGTATGTATGTATACATATTAATGCACATTCATCACAAATTTGATATTCTCTCTCTTCTTAAAGCAAAATATTAAAAATTATTACTTTTTAGAAAGAATTCAAGCGAATATTTTTATATGTTTCGTATGGTAAATATCATTAAATATTCTTAAGAAAACAAATAAAATTTGAAGAAAAATAAATTGGCATCTGAATGGTATATTTTTTTTTGAAATCTATTGATTAATAAGAGGGGGAACGTCAAAGTAAAAAAAAAAACAAAATTATAAATGATTTTTAATATAATTTCAGTGTTAACAATTATCTTACATTTGGCATTTTAAATTATTAAAAATTAAAACAAATATAATAACACTTGTAGACAAGAAAAATGTCACATGAATAAAGGTGGTAAAAAAGTGCAAAGGATTGATTTCCTGAGCAAAACTCTATTTTTAGTTTCTTTTCATCAGGTCGAGATATTTTGTACTGGGCGCATGGTGGCAAATTTTGCTTTTTTTATAAAACGATATACTATTACATACACTATATTTATCGTATTTGAAAAAATAAAACTGTAGAATGTAATGCGAAAATTGCCACTCACATTCAACATCCAGATGGAGCAATTGCTGTTGATCCTTCAAAGGTGAAGGTATAACACTGGCCTTTGGGTGATCAAATTGACAGCTATTTGTCCCATTGACATAAGGCGCTTAATATTACTTCTTCACATCTATGTATTCAACATTTCAATACAATGCACAGCATTTAGTAGGGGCTTACTCCTGAGTATTGTTCTTAAAAAAACTAAATTTTATGCTATGACAACAGTTTTAGGCCCATTATTAAAACTTGCCTTTGGTTAAAGGTAGGATGTTATCGAACAGATAAATTTCTTGTTATTAAGTTTTTTTAGTTTTTAATTTGTAAATTTGTTTGTTTATTCATTAACGCATGTTGTTGCCATTTGGTGTCATTTAAACAAATTTAATGCCAAAAGTAATAGGTTCTTCTTGCCGTATTTTAAAATACCTATATAAATTTTATTTTAAAGGTAAGTTGTAATAACGAAAAGCATTTAAATGTCACTTTATTCCTCCTGTTAAGGAAATTACCTTTAACTATCAGAAACTTTATAGGCAAGTTGTAATAATGCCTCTTAGAGCTATTTAGAGTGAAAGTAAAAAACATACATAAAACATTTTAAGATTTTTGCCCATAAAACTTAAGAAAACAGAAATTAGCTTCTATAGCTCCTCGTCAAGATAATTTTATTACAAAAAAACTAATAAAAATCAATGGACAAATGATTCAATTGAATGAAGACTTCTCAACCTTGTTTGGATTTTGAGAATCATTTCATAACTGTTCATAAAACAGACAATGGATCAATCCTCCAAGCAATAGGCTGAAGCTGATCAAATTGTACCATAGAAGAGAGTTTAATCGGTTGATAAGTTCATACGAGTAGCAACGGTTTTCTGTAATTACAAAAAATTATTTATAGAAGCAATAATAAAAATACTGCACATGAAGTTTGAACACAGTAGTACTGGAGGGTTAAAAAATGCAAAAATAACTTTTCACATACATAAGTAATTAGTTTATATTTTCTGCCTTGTTTTTTTTTAATGTTAACTAAATGGACAACAAAATTTACCGTTTTTACTTTATTATTATTGTCAACTGAACAATTAACAATTATTGCAGTCTAATTTGAAAGAAAAAAATATTTTTGTCTACACTACAGATAAGATAATTTTGACACTTTTTGCAATATACATATCGTCGTGCGGGTGTTTATGTGCTCTATCCACCATTGTGTATACCTAGAGTTAATGATGCCAGCCGAAAACGGATTGAAGACTTGAAATATTTGGGGTCGCAAACCTAAAGTGGCATCATTAACTCGAGATATATAAAAAATATGAAATGGCGTATAGAGCACTTGAACTCCCGCACGACGATATGTTAAAATATTTATGTTTAGTGTAGTCATGGGGTTATAGACATACAATTTGTCCGATATTTTTTTTTCTATTTAGAATCTTGGTAGAACTTGTGCTGACGTTTAAATCACAGCAATTTTTATAGCCTTATTCTGTAAAACTAACTTCACAGAACGTTTGAAAATTTATATTTAAAACAAAAACAAGTTAGGTTTTTTATTTTTGTTTTCAATATAAACTTCAGGAGCCCTATTCTGTAATTCTCTTAAGATAACATTTTGGGTTTTTAAAACAGAATATATAAAATTAATAATTTTATATATAATACATATGAAGCTTTTTAATAACAATACGCGTTAAGAATTGTATTTGTAGCCAAAATGTCCTAAACCAAGTTTATAAATTGTTAGCGATAGAATTTTAGCTGAGAAGAGTTACCGAAATTTTACAGAATAAAGATATATGTATGTACTTTTAACGACGTCTATTAAAAGTATTTGATATAAAAAAATCAATTGTAACACTATTAATATTTTAAAAATTTGTAATTATATAAGAGAAATCAATTTTAAAATAAGTATTAATGAATAATTTTATTAAGAAAATAAAAAGATTTTTTGTACTTGTTTTGTTATTTAATAATATAATTTATTGGAATCTCAACATTCCCATTTAATTTAATTGCAAATTGTTTTACTGTTCTGATATTTTTTATATTCGTAATTCACTCCAATTTAGATTTTTTATTTATTAATTTTGTTTTTTTAATAAAAGCCCTCTATTTAGAAATTAAAAAAAAATATTTTAATAAAATTGATTGTGTAGGTAAAACAAAAACACACATTTATAGAATTCTTTATGCATGAGATAAATAAACCAGTACTTTTATTAACCCTGCAATACTAAAGCTATTTTATATAGGGTCTTTCAACAGTAACATCCGAACTTTGATTGTTTATAATGGCCATCATGATGAAGCTACGTCTGTCTACTAATTATTCTTAGCTGTCAAACAATTATAGATTGACATAGCATTCTAGGCGTAAATTAAAAAATTATTTTATTAAAATGGGTGTCCTTTTCGGGCAAACTACCTCATGAACGAATAAAATTGTCGAATTTGGGAAGATACAATTCTATATGAGATGCAAGAGCGACTAATTTTAGAATGACGGTTGTTATCGTTCCATATTTCTTCGTGAACGTAGTTGGCCTAGCCATTACTGGCAACAGAATGGGATGATATGGTCGCTACATGTGCTTTCATCAGGACGGCCCCATGTGCCACATGGTTACTCTGTAGGAGTGATTTGAGAACATGGTCTTCTCACGTGCACGTAATTTGAACTGGCCACTGAGATCGTGCAATTTGACCTTTTGAGGCTTTTTCTTGTGTTTTTTTTTTAAATAAATATCGAATGGTTTTTATTAGGAATAAGTAAAACGCGTATGATTATGGCCTATTTGCCATTTTTATTTATTTTATTTTTACCTAACAAACATTTAAATCTTGATACAGAGAAGCGCTTTACATTTTTCGAACATCAATCAACTTCATCTTAATTTATGCGTCAGAGAAACCATTGAATACATTTTTACCATGTTATATTCCACTCTTAGGCCCATTATTACAATTTGCCGTTAGTTAAAGGTAGGATTTTGTCAGAGAGATAAATCGCTTTTTGTTATTACAAATAAATTTTAACCTAAAGTGACCGATAAATTTATTGGGAAGATTGCCGTACCTTTAGGTTAAAGTTAACTTGTAATAACAAAAAGCTATTTATCGGTCTGATAAAATCTTACCTTTAACTAACTGCAAGTTGTAATAATGGGCCTTAATGTTATCAATTGTCCTGCCAAACAAATAATTTTCAACGATATATCGCGCTCACATTTTTCTTTACTTTAAATTTAAAAATAGAAAGCAGCGCTTAAGGAAAGACCCTATATTACGTGAATTTAGAACATACTAATAAAACGCTTTCATTATTGCAATTTTTCTGTTAGATTTATTATTTTTTTATATTTATGAGAGCACTTGTAGAATTGATTCAGTGGTATTGCAGGGTTAAAATGTATCTATATATGCCTGTATATTAAAGGGATATTATAAAAATACAAGTTTAAAGAGCCCTCTATTGCACTTCATGAAGGGAGTTATAAAACAATCATATTTGATTTTTTATACTATTTGCTTGCTGTCTATATAAAAAGCAAAAGCAAAGATATATTTTCTATTTAAACAAGATAAAGCAATTTTTGTTTTTTACGAACGATTTATGTTTCATATACGTTATCAGTTTAACCGGCTGTTTCATATGTGCTTTCTGCCGAATAATAATAAAAAGAATAAAAAACTTCAAATACAAACAATAAATATTGTTTTTTTATCTTTTAAGTAGAAATATATTACGCAATATAATTACAGACCACAGAGGAATTTGGTTTTCAGTTTTCAAAATTCTGGTAAAACTATTAACGATAAAATTGGTAATTATTTAGAAGCTACTATTTTGTTTTCAAACTCCGTTATGTGGTTAAAGTTTATTTCTTTTTTTCTGCTGTGAGTTAAAGAAGCACAAAAAAAATTTCAAATTATTCAAGTTTTTTTCTTTTTAATTTATTCTCCGCCTTTTCCAGTATAATTTTTGTATATTTTTAATAGCTCCGAAGTATAACAAAATTTGTATAAAATATTTATTACTCTGGGGTCTCATTATTTCTGTGAATTTTTTGGTTATTTTTTTCTGTTTATAATTCTCATATGGTTTAAAAAGTAACTAATTGACATGTTTGTGCAGGCTATACCTACCATTATAAATGATTTATGAACAATTTTTAACCAGCTGTTATTTAATTCCCAATAGTTTAATATATACGAAGTGAATATATCTAAAGTGAAATATATAAAGACAAATTTAATAAATAATT
Organism: Metopia argyrocephala; assembly: GCA_963576795.1. NCBI lineage: Eukaryota > Metazoa > Arthropoda > Insecta > Diptera > Sarcophagidae > Metopia > Metopia argyrocephala. Next base: position 82,715,692 of record OY756211.1, read on the forward strand.
GAGAAGGAGGCGTATAATTAATAAATTGTTGGCACTTAAATCAAAATTACAATCTTATTTTTATTATGACAAATAATGGGGTGACCAGATATTTCATATTTATTGAGTATCAGGCATACATACATATGTATATGTAAATATTAAAAGCCAGTCTTACAATATAAAACTTTAAACATATACAATAGAAGTGAAGTTTCACATCAGCTTGATTGCCTTGGCGACTGTGCTATTCAAGTTTCAATGAATTCCAGAACAAGGAATGATTTGTTTCATCTATGGCATTACAACAACCACACTTATGGAACTTAATATTCCTACTATTGTTGCCAGAAACTCTTCACTAAATATCGAAAATTGCTAAGAACCACCAACTCTTAAAAAATGCCGTCGACAAAATATTACTAAAATTTTATTATACATATATGTGCTTATGTACAAAAGGATTAATAATTTCTTAAACGGAATATAACTTGTCCGATTTACAAAGTCCTTTTTGAGAAGACGATATTTAAGAAATTAGGGCTAATATTTTAAAAAGAATTAAAAGTAATCAAAATTAATCACTAAAGTAATTGCAGTATTTCTCAGTATTATTATTTTTTCAAATGGAAATCGTGCTAAAAGTTTTTTTCAATTCTTATTCAATTCCGTATCATGTTACCGTCAAATATGTTCAGTTTGGCCTTTAATTTATGAATCGACTTACAAACGAACAACCCATACAGATTATTAAATTTTATTATCAAAATTCATTCTCAGTTAAGAAAATTCATCGTTTCACTTCTTCTACCTTAAAACCAACCATAATGTGCATTAACTTGAATTACTTAAACCCTTCTATCGACTCAAATAGAGATATTAAGCATTTCTCTATACTTTATGTGTTTTTCAATTAGAATTGAATTCTTAAATTTGTATTAACTCATCATTCTTACAAGCCATGAAAATTAGTACTTTTTATTAATATTAGGAAAAGAATGATTCTGCATAAATATAATAAAAACATCACAGAATCAAAGAACATGCAGTGGCTCTAACTATTCGTTTAACTGATACTGATAATCAGAAAATAATCGAAAAATATTTCTTTCGGCGACTACTTCTTAGCAGACTTCTGGCAAAAGCTCTGAGAGTACCTAATTGCCATGAACAAGCTTCTCAAGTCTGTCGTTCGGAGTCGACATTAAATTTTACGTCATGGATAAAAATTGACACACACAACATGAGTGTTGCATAAAGCTAGGCCGTAATCCTGACACTGGTTGTAAGGGCCAGTTATGTTATTTTTATATAAATACGTGATCATAACATCAATTGAACTACTTCGTCATGATTTGAAGCCATGATTTTATTACATTTTTTTTATGTAATTTTTTGCTGGGTTGTTACTTATACATACAATAATATTTTTTTTAAATCAAAATAAAAATCTTTTAAAAAGCTTTAAGATGTGTTCAAAACAAACAGTATTTTGTTTAAGACCTCAATTGCTAAATAAAATGGATTTAAAGTATTTTTTTTTATCTAAAAGTGTTAATTTTTTTTAAATTCAATTAGAAAAAATAATGAATTGATTCATAATACTCGTAGTAAATGCAAAAATTAGTGAAGTAAACAACAACAACAAAAAAAATAATATTTAAAAAATATTTTTTTTTGCAATCAATACATGTTCAGCTGACTGACTGACTAATCATCATTGACGTTGAAATTATTTACAGTCTTAACATCTTTTCACACATTTTTTTTTAAATATTTACAATTAGTTTCACTTGTGGACATTTCTAAATATTGTGAGTAGAGTTTCTTTTAATGTTATCTTCTCAGTTTTTTTTCTAACAAAACGAAATACCACCATAAATTACATCATTTTCAACAACTTGAAATAAATAAATTTACATAAAATTAATGACTTCAAATAACATTTGTTTTTAGCAACAAATAAAAATCACAAATTCAAACAAACCTAAGCACTCTCTACATTTGTTAAAGGAAATTTAAGAGTTCTAATACCTATTCGTAAATTATTTTCTATAGAGTAAAGTAATTAAATTGTTATTTAGCTGCTCATAATGTTATAAACGCGGTCAATAATCAATCGTATGCCGCCCACTTACTTAATCGTTTGTAGAATGTTTTCTTTTATATTTTGTTTTGGCGTGCTACATTGTAGGGAATTTAATTTCAGAGAACATTAAATAAATTATTTGTAGTTGTGTGACATTTAAAAACATTTCATTAAAACGAATATTAAGCATAAACCAAATAAGAAGTCCAACTAGAAAATCAAAATCAAAATATTTTAATATAAATTGTATGTTTAAGATATACTATGTATGTATGTATGTAGTACATACGTAAAAATTTATGAGACAATTATATATTTTATATACTTTGGGACAATCAGAAATACTCAGAAATAAAATCTCTTTAGAAAAATGACGATTACGATGACGAAAAAATTTTAGCACCGGCTCATTTCTTTTTTATTTTGTGCAAACCTACATTTTTAAAAGTATCTTTTATCTCAAGAATGTTCACTTATTGCTAAAATTGTTTATAATTTGTCTGTTAACTTTGTCAGAATTTGAATTTTTCTAAAACTTATCGATTTTTTTTATTTTTAATTCAATTATATTTTAAGAGTTCTTTTAAATAACATACTTAATTTCGCATTACGGCCTAGCTTCTCGCAGCACTCATGTTGTGTGTGTCAATTTTTATCCATGAGTACCGGGACCTACAGTTTAATGTCGACTCCGAACGACAGACTTGAGAAGCTTGTTCATGGCAATTAGTTACTCTCAGAGCTTTTGCCAGAAGACTGCTGAGAGGTAGTCGCCGAAAGAAATATTTTTTTCATATTTCTTTTTTTTGAAGATGTCAGAGGCTGGAGTCGAACCCAGGGCCCATGTCTTAGTAAGCCAACACACTAATCACTAGACCACGGGTCAGCTAGTATTACAATTAAAATAAAAATTTCACTTCTGATATATTTTCTAACCTTTGTTTTAGTTAATTTGTATACTGTATAATGTTATTGTTGCTGCCACTCATATAATAAGCGAGAAATGTGAAATAACCGCTTATAAGCCGTTTAATCTAGTTTTCTAGGTGAATTAAAATTAAAAGTTTAAAGTCTGATATGCTAGAAAAACAAAATATCTTTAAACATCATGACCTAAAATAAATCAAAATGTATAAAATAATTATTATGTCACATTTCACTGTATGCTATTGAACTCTATAAAATCAGAATAAGTGCTTTAAATATTAATAAAAAAAAATCTTAAAATAAACTGATAACAGAACACCTGCTTATCTATTTTTTTCTGTATCGGAAGTGTGCGTCATGTCATGAAGTCACTTTACCATACATTTATACGAAATTTCATATTATGAGTAAAATATATACAAAACTTGGTCTTTTTATAAAATGAAAAACAAATAAAACCCCCAACATCATGCACAAATCGCAGTCCAAATTTCCTTTCAAATAATCTAATCGATTTATGTGAATGTAGTTTGTCGCCCCACAGAGAGAATAATGTCCTTAATTAGATAGAGTATCAGCCAGGTCCATTTATTTTAATGGCTAATATGCAAACACGTTTCGTGACGGTAGAAAAATATTAATTTCTCTTTAAATGTAAAAGCAAATACAGACAAATAAAAAATCATTTGATTTTGATCTGATTTAGGCATTAATTTTAGGAAATAATTATTTAAAGTTAATTTAAGGTCGCTGTTGTTCTACATACGAGTATATTTAATTAAACCATGTGCTGTACTTTTGGAAAAAAAATGTATAATTTTTTAATAACATTTTCCAAGTAATATTGTATTCATTCATTCACGTGTCAATTTTGTTTGTATTTTTTTATAATTTTTATTTTTTTACAATTTACATACATGTGTATGCACATACAGTATGTATGTATGTTTCTGTTTTTGTTTGTTTTGTTTTTGAACATAATTATTATAAAAATGACTAATAACTGCTTTTATCGTATAACATGATAATTATTCTGAACACCCTTTACAATTTCATATTTTATTGCTTACAAACTGAATAAGATATGAAATTAGTGGATCAAAGTTAAGTTGTTAAATTAACGTGTGCGTCACTATAAACTGTAACACATCAAAAGTCAAATAAAAACTGACTGGAGTAAGCTAGAGTTAAAAATAAAACAGTTTTATTTTGCATTTTTATTACGGATTTATATTCTGTATTATTTTATTTAAAAATTAATTTAATTTTATAAAATTTTTTATTTTATTCATTATGCCATCCATAAGCAATGTTATAGTGTTTTCGGTGATTTTTTTGGTACCAGCTGTCCATTTATATCGAAAACTAGTAATGGTTTTGGGAACAGATGTACTCTTCTTTAGTTCTCTTTTGACCAGAGCCCTATATCTTTCAATAGGCCGCAGCTCTGGGCAGTTTGGTGGGTTAGCCTCTTTTGGAACAAAAATAACATTATTTTTATTATACCAGTCTATTGCGCTTTTACTGTAGTGACATGTTGCCAAATCTGGCCAGAAGAATGTTGATATGTTGTGCTGTCTTAGAAATGGAAGCAACCTCTTTTGAAGACACTCTTTGATATAAATATCTGAGTTTATTGATCCCAATGTAACAAACGATGCACTTCTGTTACCGCAGCTACAAATAGCCTGCCAAACTAGGAACTTTTTGGGAAATTTCGATAGTTTTTTAGTTCGGAACTCTTCAGAAACATTGCCTCTACTATCCGCTACATAAAACTCTTGGCCAGGAAGCTGCGCAAAGCCTGCAAAAACGTAAGTTTCATCATCCATTACACAACATTCGAACTTTTGAAAAAATTCTTTTTTGAGGAGTTTTGCTCTTTTTTTTGCTTCAATATTCTTCTTAGCATTTCTATCCGGAACTTTTTGGACTTTGAATGTTTTAAGGCCAGCTTTAGCTTTAACTCGGCGCACAAAACTTTCCGAACATTGCACGCGCCGGGCCACTTCGCGACCAGAAATGTTTGGAAGAGCCAGCAAAAGCTTCTCAACCTTTTTGGCTTTCGCGTCGTTCGTTACCAGTTTTGCTTTACCTGTTCCAGGCTTTCTTTCAATTTTTAGGTCTTTGTTGAACTTTTTGACCACTCTGGAAACACATTGCCTGGTCACGTGGACTTCCCTAGCAACTTTTGTATAACTCCAATATGGTTTTTTTGAATTATTTGAATAATTTTTGTATGCACTTGTCTTTGATTATCCATTATGAACTAACTAACAAGTCAAATTTGACAAACTGATACATTTTAAAATCTGACACATTTTTCAAAGATATTGTGATTAAGAAAAATAATTTTGATTAAAGGTGAAAAAAGTTATTAAGAAAAATGGGTGTTACACTTTATAGTGACGCACACCTTATTATTTAAAATGTAAAATATAAAAATTTACATACTTATATAAAATAATATAATATGACTTATAGCAATAGTTGTATTATAAGATGCATTTAAAGCACCCTTAAGCTGGTTTTACACTATCCCACTAAGTATAACAGCATGTCAAAAAGTCAGATAAAATTAAAACGTATAAAATTTGGCAGTCTCATGATTTAAAAAATTTTCTAAACCATAAAATTTTTTATTTTATCAGAGTAGGTTTTTTAAATGAAAACAATAAAAGGAATCAGGGATGGTAAACTAAAAATTATTGATCATAATTTTACTTTTTCCTTTTTAAATAAATAACTGCAAAAATACAAAATGTAGAAAATTTTCTATAACTTTGTTTCATCGTTAAATATCTTTGTTTTTTTATAAAGATCAATATCCTTCTCATACTGTGCATTGTATTGGGATTTAGAATAGAGAGATATGACAATGAGTCAAGTTGCTGGCAGTTGATTACTTAAAGGCCAGTTTATAACTTCACCCTTGAAGTGATCAACAGCAATTACCCCATTTATTGATGTTAATTGTGTTTTATTAGAAAATGGTGAGGATCATTGCTAAGTTGTTGGCCTTAGATCAGAAACTAAATTCTATCAAGAGTTTATATCACTAATCAACGAAAAAAATTAAATCTATGAAAGAATTGTACACTAGCCGAACTGAAAATGCTTTTTACTCCAGCTACGGAAGTCTTATCACATTCAACTTATGCTTTCTTTAGAAATCCATATATTGGAATTATATTTTTTCTACATAACCTGTAACGAGTTAGTCGAAGACTTACTAAGCACATTACATTTTTTATATATTCTCCTTTTTCTCTCCATCATTGCATTCTCTGTTCAGTTCTGCAAATATTAATAAAATATATTATTGCGGTATTAACGTGTCGATACTTGGAGAAAGAGAAAAACACAAACAGCTGTTGTTTTAATTTTATTTGAAATGTGATAGCTTAAAACCAAAATTTGGTTGTTGACAATTAGACAAAAAATTCTTAGATTTTGTCTCGATACATACATAATTGTCAATTTCAACCCTTTTTTAGAATTACGGCCTAGCTTCTCACAGCACCCATATTGTGTGTGTCTATTTTTATTCATGAATGCCGGGACCTACTGTTTAACGTCGAATCCGAACAATAGACATGAGAAGCTTTTCAATGGCAATCAGATACTCTCAGAGCTTTTGCCGGAATACTGCTAAGAGGTGGTCGTCGAAAGAAATATTTTTTCATAAATCTTTTTTTTCAAGATGTCAGAGTCAGGCTATGGCGACAGTTTAATAGTTTAGTTATGACTAAAGTACTCTGTATTCAAATTTGAGTTGCTATGCTAGATTTTTCTACAAAATAAAATTTAAAAGAATTTAAGACGCACAATGAAAAAGTAGTTTTACTATTCATTAGAGAAAGAAATGATTTTCTTCGGATCAACTATTCATTGTAATATAATTGCTAGCTGAAAAAGAACTCTATTTATTACACGCACAAATGTTTAGGAGATTTCAACCTCTAAAAGGGTTTTAATATACATACATATGTATGTATGTACTCCTATATATATATTTTTTTTGTTTGCTTTAAAGACTAAAATTTTTCTATTATTTTTTCATTAATTTTCTTTCCAGTTAATGTAACTTCTGAACTCCACCGGTATTTAATACGCACATCTACAAACAATGTGCCTTTCAACACCCACCACAACAGAAAATGGTAACAGCAATACCTCATCAACATCATGTTCATCTAGTCCATGTACCACTACCGCCTCTAATGGAACGGTACCAGCATGTGGTGCTGCAACAAATCTACAAAAACAAACAGAATTAGATTGTAATGGTAATACTACCGTTAGCAGTATTAAACAACGTAAAACGATAACAACAACATCATTTGATGCACAAAATAATTTAGACACCAAAGATTTAGTGGATAACTTAGGTTTTAAGGAAGAAAATGCCGTTTACAAAGAATGCATTAAAGCCAAAGAGAAAATACAACGTGAACAAGCGTTAGAGAATGAAAAAGAATTCAAACCGAAAATACGTTGGCCCGATTTAATGGCACAACTGTTTTTACATGTCGGTGCAGTTTATGGATTCTATTTGCTGTTCTCCGCTAAATTCTATACATTTTTGTGGGGTAAGTATTTTTTTTTTAACTAAAAAAAATCTATCTAAAATTAATTTATACATAAAATTAAGATATTAGATGGATGAATTCATCGTAAGACTTCTGTCGAAATTACAGATAATACATCTTAACATCATCTGCTACTGTTCGGAATTTAATATTCATTTAAGAATATCATTTCGATTAAACCCAAAATAATGTTTAATAGTGAATCAAACCACTGTATTCTGGTTTATTTAAATAATTTTATAATTTTCAAAGCACCATTAGAAAGTTTTTTCTGCAATACTCATAAAATAGTTACATATTCCGCAAAAGCCATTCTCTACAATACAGTACTCATAAAAAGATATATAGCCTGTCATACGATATCGAGCGTTTGTTTTTGTTCGCATTCTCAACGAAAGAGATCTGGTTTGCGTCCCAGTAACTGTTTTCAGTACGACATATTTTATGATGATAATTTATCGATTTTAAGGATTTTTTTTAGTTTTTGGTCAATATGTTGATTGATTAAAACTTGAATACTTTTCAATACTTGTATTTTACGTCTCAAACATAAAGCCAAAAAACCAAATAATATGTGACTTGTTTTCGTTCGCATAGCTTTACGTTCGCCATCATGGGATAGGCTGATAATTTCCACTATTGTTCTAAAATTATTTCTATAGTTTTTTTTTTTTTTTTTTTTTTTGCAATCAAATTGAGTTCAGGGGAGTTACTTTGTATTTCGATTCAAATCTCAAATTCCTATTCATAATTATATCTGCTAATAAAGATTTTTTTTAAACTTTTCAATACGCCCCTCTCCTTAATAAAACATGGGCAGCTCTAATGTTTAAAATAATTAATTCAGAAGTATGTACATTTGTATGTGCATACGTTATTATGAGTGTGTTGTTAGTTTTCTTGTTGTTTTTTATTATATTCAATAGTGGCTGCATGTGATAATTTATAGGCAAACAAGATCCCTTAATTGAAAACCATTTAAAATTAAAAACCATTAATAAATATTCGCTTTTCTATTAAAAAAATATATAAAAATATTTTTAAATTTTTTTAAATTTAAATTTCTTTCTTTACTTTATTCATTTATTTGTTTTGATATATTTTTTAAGTGATCATTGAATACAAGGCAGTACAATGTTGCCAATTCTATAACATTTTAAAAATTGTTGACAATTTCAATTAGAGCACTTCCAGACAGAACGTGTACATACATGCATACACGCAAATTTTGCTTTAGAATATTTTCCTTTTCGGACCTTTATGAACTACATAACTCACTTATATCTGATTTAAGGCTATTTCAAAGCTAATGCATATATGACTTGTTCAAAATCAAACACAAAAGAAGGAAAGAGAAAATATCATTCAGCCGTATTTATATTCTTTACTTTTAACTTCCTACGATTAGTTCATAGACCCTATTTATATATATTTTGTTTAAATTTTTACTTGTAGTGATTGACAATTGAAAACATGTTTTCCAAATATTAATCCATTAATTAAGAATTTCTATTACAAACAATAGTACATACATCTAATCCTGTTCTTACAATGTGTGTGCGCGAAATGATTAAATTGATATTGGTGTCCTAACTAGGAATGGAATTTAAAAAATAATTGTTTATTTAACCTGTTTCAGTTTAACACGTGATTTCAAATGAAACGAAAAATGAAATGAAAATGAAAAATAACTTATAATGAGATAAATTACGGTCAGTTGAAATTTATGCAGAGTATTTACGAGCTTGTGTACATAATATTTTAATTCTCATACAACGTTTCTATTAAAAAAAGTTAATTTTTAAATCACCTCTGACTTATTACTCATTAACTAAACTTTAACTTAACCCAAGTCCCGACAGGGTTTGTTTTTTTTTTTAAATTTGTGCTAATGTTTGCAAATTCTAATTATTCCAACGAGACAAAATTAATTTTAAAACCAAATAGAGCACGTCTGTATGCACGTCCGTTAATCAGTGTGTGTAAAGATATTTATCGCGAAATAAAACTTTAATTTAATAGTGTTTGCGAGGGGACTTTTGCTACAAAAAAGTATTGAAAATATTCTTGCTTTAGTAACAGTACTGCAAAACGCAACATTTTGTGTAAAAATTTCTTAAAAAAAACCATACTATGCTATGTCATGCCGTCTCAAACACATTGTTATGCTATGTCATGCAATGTCATCATAGTGTCTTAGCATGTTACTGCAAATCGGCTAGGCTGTTGTAGCTCGTTATGTTGCATACCATGTCCATGAATGTATTTTGTGCATAATGTTTTTAAAACTGTTGTTTAAATATTCGTTCGTCTGTGTTACAGAGTACAGTTATTTATATAAGTAATTGGAGTTTGTATAACTATATCTACTAGTACAATGTTTGTTTAATAATAGACCAAATATAATTGTTCCGTTAGTCTGCTAGCTTTATCTTTTATTTTGTTTGTTTTTATATTCATATTATACAATTATATTTTATTATATTTACAATACAATATTTAACAATAATCACACAAATTTTATTAAAAAAAGTATATTAAATATAAAACATTAAGAACTCTAATCTAAAAAAATTTTCATTTTCAAGTTTGAACGGCATAACAGGTCATTGCAATTGCATGATTTGACATCTATTACTATGTTGTAGAGAGCAACATTTTCAGGACTTAATTTTTAGTGCAAATGGTTTATTTAAACAAACTGTTGCTTGTTTTATATAGTATATGTAGTTCGTTAGTTTACCGAGTAATATTACGGGTTCGTATTCGCGGGATTTAAGCCCCATTATATAAACGCTAGAAAAATTTGGATAACTTTTTTAGAGAAAATAAAAATAAGTCGGATCGGTTTGAGTCATAATGCAAACCGCGTGTAAGCAAGAAAATAAATTCATCGGCAAATATTTGATCAAGAAAGCGTTACCGCTATTTTATGGAAATATTTTGTTCTATGTAAACGTTTCTTACAAAATTGTTTAATAACAGATACCAACTCCAAATTATATTTAAGTTTTTGATTAATTTAATTTGAAGCAGCAAAACAAAAACATTGGTTATGCTTTTTCCGTAAAATATTTGCCAAATTTAAATGCTCCTTAATTAAAATGTAGAATAATTGTATCTGAGAATTTTTCAATACTCGAATGATTCTGTTCTATTTTAACCACAATATACGATTGTAGTTTGATTGTAATGTCAGTTTTTCAATTTTCAAGCTTCGCGGATCAAAATTTTTCTACTTTTTCTTTATAAATAATGGTATTTTTATTTATATTATGAGTATAAGCATATTCGCACATAATTTTTAGTAAAAACAACCTTAAATTTTTTTCTGTTTTTGCGGAAAAAGATAAAAATATGTATACCTAGACAGTAGAAGTGCTTTTAACACAATACAACACCACCTATTACAATGAAAGCCTTTAACAGATATATTTATTTAAAAAATTTAATAATCTTTTACTAACAATGAAATACGCACATACAGATATACACTGTAAAAATATAATAAAAGCAATTGCCGAATTCATAAGCTTCTGTATCGTTGTATGCTGTATTGAAATCAGTTTTTGTTTACTTGATTGTGAACACCTAGTGTATCATTGTATTTATGTACGTTGTATCGAAAACGTTAACTATCAAGGTCTTGTGAATTCGGCAAATATTTAAAGAAAGCTGTTAAAAAATAAAGCATTACTTTTATTTTAGTGGGTATTCAATTTTGTTTACTTTTTTTAGCAATCGAAATCTTGTCTGAAATATTTTATGTATATAAGTACATTCTATATTTTATGTATATACATACATATCTTTAATTCGTATACAAGTTTTTACTGTGTATTTAAGATTATTCTTTTTTTATTTCTTTAAATGATATTGTATTTATGACAAAATCATTAAGAGGGAGTCATAAATCTATTCCAGTGATTTGTAATTCGTTTTAAACTAATATTTTTTTCTCTATCAAATACAAAAATAGCTTTTGTATTTTCTATTGTATATTTTCTTTAAGTGTAAATGTTCATATTAATATTTAATAACTTATAAATAATTCTTAAAAAAAAAGTTTTGTTTAGAAATATATTTTTTTTTCAAGTTTCTTTAAAAGATAATTTTTTTTAATTGTCGATAACAGTTTTTGATTTTCAAAGTTACTAATAAACTGCGTTTCAATAAATTTATAAGAATACTTATTATTTTTATAAAAATTCTTTTAAGATATCCCCTAAAGTTGACGTATTTTGAGTATTGTTTTTTTTTTATAATTGGCTTCCAGATTACCATATACAGTGCGAACTCGATTACTGCAACTCTCGTTATGCGCAACAACTCGATTAACGCAACACCAGAATCAAATGCATTGTAGACTCAGTCAACGAAACTTTTTAAAAAATTTACCTCAATAAACGCAACTACTTATTAGTTTTAACTCTACTTTTTTTTTGTCCTCTGGATAATTTTTGCATTATTTTACAGTTATTTCTTGGAATAGTTTTCATAAAAACAGACAAGCAGCACGTGTCTGATGTTTTTTATGAGTTTGGTAAAAAGATTTTCGCGATCAGTCACAGTATTAAAAACGCATAAAAATGGTGAAGGTGACAAAGTGCAGTAAATTAACCATTCAACAAAAGAGTGAAATTTTGAATAAACTTGAAAAAAATATATCGGTCAAAGCATTATGCCAGGAATACAATGTGCATAAATTAACAATAACCAGAATTAAGCAAAATAAATCAAAATTAATTAAATTTGTTACAAATGCTGAATCCGGCCCAGGAAAGCGTATAGTAATTAGAGTCTGTGAGTATCCAGTAATGGAAAAAGCTCTGTGTAAATGGTTTTTAAACAAAGAGAATTAAATTTGCCTATTTCGTCTGAAATCTTAAAGTCAAATAAAATAAATCTCAAATTTTAAAAAACGTCATGGTATTCGAAAAGTAAGCAAGGAACGCATTACATTTTTAGCCTGCACCAACACATCTGGTTTGCACAAGGTTAAAATTTATGACTCGGTTAACGCAACTACCGCGGTTATCACAACTGCCCGATTTTCTATTAGTTGCAGTAATCGAGTTTGTACTGTAATCAAAAAAATTTATATTATATAAGCAAATTTTTTCAAATTCGAATTTTTTTGATGTATGTATATTATATTTATTAATACAATTTTTAATAGTCTTAGGCCCAGTGTTACAACTTGCCTTTAATTAAAGGTAGGATTTTATCAGACCGATAAATTGCTTTTTGTTATTACAAATTAACTTTCACCTAAAGGTAAGGCTATCTTCCCAATAAATTTATCATTCAGTTTAAGTTAAAATTTATTTGTAATAACAATAAGCGATTAATCTTTCTGATAAAATCCTGCCTTTAACTATAGGCAAGTTGTAATAATGGGCCTTAAGATCCTTATACTTATTTCTCACTAACAGAACTAAACTAATTTTTAACACGCGCTACGAATGTCTATTTAAATTACAAACTATTGAAATTAGATTATGTGCATTATATTCTTATCAGTATTTCGGTGAGAATAACATTCAAATTTGAATCAATAAATAAAGTTGCCAGAAAAATAAAAAAATAAAATCATCAGTCATTGTACATTTTGTTTTTAAGCAAAATTTTATAACTTTCTATTCTCTAAAATATGAAATTTAAAAATTTAACCCTAAAATACATTCACCTTAACCTAACTTTTACTCTAAATTACAGACAAAACATTTTTGACTTTTTAATTCTCTTGTTTTATGTGATTAATTACTATATGTACATATATACATACTTATATGTATGTATATATAGCAAAAAAACTACAATACTGACAAACACATAAACGATTTTGTATTAGTTGGGAGAATGAATGAATGAATGGACGAATATGTTAAGTGAGTGATCTAAGACCGACCTATAAAATTTGTCATTATTTAAATTTTTTTTTAATTTAATTAAAATAAAATCGAAAGAAAATTTAATTCAACGATTTATATGCATACAGAGCAAGTAAATAATAGAATTGTTTTTGCTGGTGTTTCTAAAACAAAATTAAAGTGAACTTTCACACTGACAATTAACAATTTCATTGTGTGTTATATTTATAAAACTTTTCAAAAAAAAAAAAAAAAGAAACAAAACAAAAAAATTCAATGTCTTCGAAATTTCAGAATATGTGCTTGTTAAAGCAAGTACGAACAGATTCCTGAATAATTTGAACATTACACAAAATTCATTGTTATTACAATGAATTACATATGAAATTATTTTAAAATTGTGTTTTTTTCGAACCGAATATAAACATTCCATAAAAATTTCTGTTTATATCCGCTTACATAAGCGGTTAGTTTTATAAGTGCTTAATAATTAAGCACATATAACAAAGCTGCCATTGACGTAATCTTTTTGAAATTCTATGACATTTCTTAAATTAAAAAAGAATATACGTTGTAAATATGTCTGAGGCGAAGGAATGTTATTATTTTCATTTTTAACAAAATAATTACATTTCTTATTATGAAAATTGTGAGTAATGCCTAATTTAATTTCTTAAGCAACTTATGTCGTTTTTTCGAAGCAGATTACCACTAAAGAACGGTTCAGATCACAGTGTATACAGTAATGAAACAAATGACAGCTTTAAAATAAAAAATCAGCTGTTATTAATTTTACAACCACTTAAAAACAACAATTATATGTATCTTTGCTAATATGTATTTGCTATCTCTTCATTTTAAATGGCAGTAAAATTGTTGTATTGTTCTTGTTGTTTTTTTTCGAGTTTCGTCACTGTGGTTCAGCTGCACTCCTGTTCAATTGATTAGATCCCCATAAATTTTGTTAGTTTAGTTAACAGGCCATTCATATATAAACTTTGATGTATTATGTTTAGAACATAAATTTTACTGTCAGCGTATAGCGTTTTCAGTGGAACTCAAAACACGTTTTAAAAATATTTTTTTACTATTAATTTCAACATTTATTTATTTTTCCTTGTTCTTAATAAAAAAATTTAATTTTAATCTTAATTTTCAGTTGTTCTAATGATATGGGCTTCGGGTATTGGCATTACAGCTGGTGCTCATCGTTTATGGTCTCACAAATCTTATAATGCTTCATTACCTTTACGCATCATATTGGTATTCTTATTTACCATAGCAGGACAGGTAAAGTAAATGCTTCTTTAAACTATTGTTCGTAAATAAATCTCAATTTAAACTCTATTTTAATAGCGTGATGCTTATACATGGGCTTTAGATCATAGAATTCATCATAAGTTTTCCGAGACTGAAGCTGATCCACATAACGCTAAACGTGGCTTTTTCTTTGCTCATGTCGGCTGGCTATTTCTAACAGCACATCCAAAAGTTGATGAGAAACGTAAAGTTATCGATATGTCTGATTTAGAAAATGATGGTGTCGTTATGTTCCAGCGTAAATGGTTTATACCCCTGTTTGCCATTTGCTCAATTGGCTTGCCTGTACTTGTGCCCTGGTATTTTTGGAATGAATCATTATGGTTTTCATTCTGGATTAATTTTAATATGCGTTTCACCAGTACTCTAAATGTGGCTTTCTTTGTAAATAGTGTAGCTCATATGTGGGGCAGAAAGCCTTATGATAAGTGGGTTCTTCATATTAATTTTTAATGCAATTCATTTATTTGTTTGTATTTTCAGGAATATCAGTCCTGTTGAAAGTCCTATTGTCTCATTTTTAGCTTTGGGTGAGGGTTGGCATAATTATCATCATGTCTTTCCTTGGGATTATAAGACGGGTGAATTTGGCAATTATAAATTGAATGTTACCACTGGTTTTATCGATTTATGTGCAAAATTGGGTCTGGCTACAGAACGTAAGTATTTATTATGGTATTTTCGTAAAAGAAAACAAAAACAAGAAAAACAGAAAACACGATACAAAGCTTTATAGGACTCGACAAGTCATTATGGACGAGTTTTATTACACACTCTGTGACATGAGCATTTTATATATTAGAAGATGATTAAAATTATGATTTCTGATTTTTACATATAATGAAAATCTCTAACACAATTTTGAAATAAAAAATCGGATTATTAGAGTCCAATTTACCATACAAAAGCTTAATTAATAAATTGTACAATTAGTACTCAATTACACCACTAATTCAGACCAGTTACAAATGCAACCCTGTGCGCTGTACATTTAGGGAAGAGTAACAACTCTAAACAATGTATTTTAAATGAGAATTGGCAATGCCAAAATGAAATGCCATTAAATAAATAAAAAAAATAAAAAAACAAATTTAGCAAATGAAATTAATCCAATTTTAAGAAAAATTTATTTTAATTTAATCTAATTCTTAAATTCATTTAAGGCCCGAAGATTTCTCATTTTTTTCCAAATCTACAAACACAAGATTTAACTCCCAAATTTAAAATAATTTCAACAAATGAATGAACGTAATTGCGCTGTATGTGAACACCAAATTTGATATCTCTATTATCATTTAAATTGACTCAATTAAAATATATGAGTGAACAGGATATAAAGCTTCCGTTTACAGCTCCGATATTCCGTTCATTAAGCCCTTTGCTTTCATATGATTTAAATTAAACCTGTACAATTTGGTAGTGTTCTTCAGGCATTATCAGACTATTAGCCATGTCAAAGACTGTAATTGCGTTCGAAAACGAAATTGAATCTGTATTTGTGTGTTTCAGAAAGCGAAAAAAATTGGAATGAAATCGCGTTTAAATTCATGGGCATAATTAATATTTTCTTTGGCTTAAAGTTCAATTAACTATTGAAAACTACTTGTAAGTAGATTATTAATTTTTATTAATTTTTAAGGCAGTGTTTGGATAATCTTTTAAAATGTGTGTTAAATAAAAACTTTACGGATAAAACCCAATTATCGAAAAAGATTAACCAGTATTGTCATATATCTTTTGTGTATGGATTCCATAGGGCCGGCGTAATGGATTTTTGTTTTGCTAAATTCTAATAACTGCATTTTGACACATTAAGCTTTGTTACTTAAAAATGTTCTCAAAAGACTAAAAACGCAATTTGAAGCATAAAAAACAATTTCGAGCGAATATTGTTCCAGCAAAACATTTTTTTAAAAGTTAAAAATGTTTCAATGAAAGCCATGAGAAAATTTAAGTTTCTTGTATTTGAATGCCTACAACTGCATAATTCGACAAACTGTTATTACATACATACATAATTGGTCCTTACAACCCTATTTCAAGGTTAATGCCCAGCATCTGTGTGTCTATTTTTATCCATGAGTACCAGGACCTACAGTTTAAAGTTGACTGCGAACGACGGACTTAAAAAACTTGTGTAAGGCAATCAATAACTCTCAGAGCTTTTGCCAGAAGACGCTAAGAGGTAGTCGCCGAAAGAATTTTTTTTCATATTTCTTTTTTTTTTTTCAAGATGTCAGTGCTGGGTTTTGTACCCGGGGCTCATGTCTTAGGCAGCCAACACATTAACCACTAGATCACTGCGAATAAATATTTTATGTTAATTACGCTCGTCACTAATTGTTTTAAAGATATGTAGTTATTAGAAACAATTCCACGCTTATTCGAAAAACAGACGCAATAAACTTGGCTAAATATGGAACTATCTTTGCCTTCTATGGACTGAGTTCTTCTATAAAGTTTACTGGTTTGATTGTTCTTTCGTCTAAGGTGTATGGTAACTTTATTACGGTGAAACATTGCCAAACACTCAATTCACCCATTGAAAATACTCTGTTTTTATTCTGTTGACTTTATATACATATATATGTATATAAAACTATTAAGAAGTTTTACAAATAAGTTCTCAGTTATAAATTATTAAAAAAAATTATCGATGATTTGTTTACATTTGGTGGTGTTACCATACTTTTATGATAATTATATAAAAACTTAAATTTAATTAATGTCGTATTTAAATAGAAAGTTAAATACTCAACAAGATCTCATAAAATAAATAAAAATTTGTAAATTTCACATAAAGTAGTTTAATATTATATCGTATTTGATTTATAAATTTGTTTATTTGTTTCTTTATTTTTAATATATTTTTATTAATTAATTAATTAATTAATTACTCTATAACTTTTAGGTAAATCTGTTTCGTGTGACATGATTAAAAGACGTGCCTTAAAATGTGGTGATGGTACCCGTTTCCTGAGCGATGATTACGCCCACAGAGATCAAGTTTGGGGCTATGGTGACAAAGATTTGCCTCAAGAAGATTTGCAAGAATTAGAAAAAATGAAATCATAAAAAATAAAATTCCTTTTCATTTGTTCTGTTTGGCTATAGATTTTGTAAATGTGATTTAATGTAAAAAAGAATAACATTCCTTAAAACAAAATTTGAAAAACTTAAATATTAATAATAATATATTAAACCAAAAATATATTGAAATCTTGCTTTTCACTGATTTACAACTCTGGCCGCCTTTATTATTTCTTTCTTTAAATAGAACTTTACTTTGAAAATTAGAATAAAAAAAACACACACACAAATTAAATATTCTGGTTTTATTCATT
Source organism: Metopia argyrocephala (assembly GCA_963576795.1). Classification (NCBI taxonomy): domain Eukaryota; kingdom Metazoa; phylum Arthropoda; class Insecta; order Diptera; family Sarcophagidae; genus Metopia; species Metopia argyrocephala. The sequence continues at coordinate 82,733,816 of OY756211.1, forward strand.
GTGAACTTTCCTATTCGTTAAACATTTAAGAATTAATTTAAATTTTTACTTATTTTAAATTTCATTAAATTTTTTCTTCATTTTTATTCAAGCACTGCTTGTTTTAAATTAATAAGTTTTAGTTCTTGATTTAAAGTGAACGTGTGCTGATTATCTGGATTAGTGTAGCGTAAACTCTTCAAGTGTTCTAAATAGTTTTAATTTCTCTATAAAAAACAAAATATCCTTAAAGGTATATATAATCTTCTTAAAGTTGTATTGAAAATAAACTGAAATTCAGGAAATAATTAAAACAACTTAACTTTTACCTATTGCGTTTTACGAAAAAGAAAAAAAAAAAGAAATTGTACTTTGTAACGTAGAGTATAATATAAAACGATTGAATTGAACTTTACAATTTACGTTTGAGCAGCAAATAATTGAATTTAAACTAATTTAATACTTTCTATTTATTCGAGTTGTACTTTTTATAGAGTTTGTGGAACCATTTAATCTCCATATAATCTTTTAAGACTACAAAACTGAGCTTTGAAAGCTATACATTTTTATAGAAAATTGTTTGAATTTATTTACACTATTGGTTTTAGACGTTTGTTTTTATATATAACGAAATAATAATAATAAAGGAACCATTAAAGTTATTCAGGTAACACAATCATTTTTTTTTTAATTTTAAAATCGTAATTATATGATAGACGAGAGATGATTTTTTAATTGTTAAGTGTTACCTTTTCAACGAAGTGTCTAAAACATGTATTTTATTTCAAAATTTTGTTCGAATCAAAAACTGAATAACTCAAGAAAATTCCAATGGTTCTAATAAAATCAGTGTTACGTTTTTCCATTAACAAGCAGTTTAATTAGTGAATAAATATATTGAACTTATAGTACAAGGAATAAAAAACAAAAAAAAAAACAAAATTTGGAAATAAAAAATGGCAAAAAATGAAAAAAACTTTGAATTTGTGAAATAAAATGCAAGCAACGCTTGATTATCCTGCAGGATTTTTAAAGATTTTATGAATTAGCGTGTTCAGCTGGAAAATGTAGTATTGCAGTATGTATGTGTAGGGAATATCTAAGTAGATCTCTAAAAGATTTTCAGGTCAAGTGTGCGAACTTCTCAACATGTTATAAAGCATTAACAGGTTTACATAAGGGCTGGTTTCTAGACATAAATTTGCTTATAATTCTTATCAACGATGACATTCTCCACCTGATGTACGGAAAATTTGCCTCTAATTGTCTCCATACAAGACATTCTCAACATTTTGAATAACATCAAGAGAGTTACATATATAAAGCGAGTGCAAAGTTCCACCTAAGTGGCTCTATCCACGATATTCTCAAGGTGCTGGGAAACATTACCAGCATTATATTGGGCAAACTTCCTGAATATGAAGTTTATGAGGGCTATGAAGTGGTGGGGTATTTAGCAAAACGAGAGAAAATAAATATTGATAGGCTTTGTAGCAAGGCATTTAGCTACTCTCTCTCTCTCTTACAAAACTGCTTACCAGTATGCTTCAATTTTTGCTGGGATAGTAGGCAGAGTATAAACATTGAAATAGGAACATAAACTAATGTACGAGTTTGTCGACGTTCCTATCGTATGCGTTTAACCCTAGAACTCTAAAAATTTTTATACCTAAACATACATATATCGTCGTGCGGGAATTTATGTGCTCTATACGCCATTTAATATATTTCGAGTTAATGATGCCACTTTAGGTTTTTGACACCAAAATTTTTAAAATCTGCAATCCGTTTTCGGTTATTTATCTCCGGAGCTGGACGAGATATTCGAAAGCGGATTGCAGACTTGAAAAATTTGTGGTCGAAAACCTAAAGTGGCATCATTAACTCGAAATATATAAAAAAATATGACGATATGTAAATATATTTGGCCATTACTACCCTGTATCAGAGTCACAGATTAGCTTGTGTGTGTCATTTTTTATGCATGAGTACTCCGAACGACAGACTTGAAAAAGCTTGTTCATGGCAATCAGTTACTCTCAGAACTTTTGCCAGAAGACTGCTAAGAGGTAGTCGCCGAAAGATATGTGAATATTTATAATCCACGAGCGTAATTTTTATTGTTAAATCTAATTTTTTGGCTTAATTTTCTTCTTCAAACATATATTTTTATTTGTTTACTTGAAATTCTTTTCATGGAACACTTTCGAGATCAACAATTTTAATTAACAAACAAGAAGCAATAAATAATAAATTAGGGGTTATTTATTTATTTATTTTATTTATTTAATTTGATCCAATACAACAAGATATTAAATCTTATAATTATAGTAATGGATTGTGGTATCGTAAAAATTATTATTACATAGTATTTAACAAATATAACAATGTACGTAATCAATTATAAAATATAAATACACATGCATAGAAAACAAAGAAAAAAAAAAATTAAATACATGGAAAAAAAAAAATAATAATAATAAAGGCATCAGTTTGACATATACAGTTTAAATATTTCCTTCCTAAACTGTCCTGCGCTGCTTATTGCTTTAATTCTAAATGGTAGTGAGTTCCAGAGACGAATTGAATTAGTATAGAATTGCCATTTAGACACCGAGTTGATATACTTTATCGGTCGTATGTCATATGTTCTCTCTGAACGGGTAAAAACTAATCTTTCATAAAGATATATAGGCTTACGGATGGAAATAATTTTGTGCAGCAATATTAGCGTTCGAATACTTAAAAGATCAGGAAAAGTTATCCCATAGAGACTTTTCGAAAACTGAGTTATATGGTCATATCTTCTCAGACCGAACACGTATCTTAGTATAGAGTTATACGTTGATTGCAGTTTCTTTTTACTAGCGTAATCACAATAAGAATACATTTCGCAGCCATACAACAGACTCGGCATAAGATACGCCTTTGCGAGCAAAATGCGAATTTTAGTTGGTGTAAAGTTTTGAGTGCTCCATAATGTTCGAAGCATTGCATACGTTTTGCCAGCTACAGTGTTGATGTGATCAGACCATGTCAATAAATTATTAAATGTAATGCCAAGATTTTTTGCAGTTGATACAATTTGAATTTTGTTATTATTTAAAAATATGTTTGGTTCCTGGGATAATACTGTTGTCCTTTTGGCTATGACTAAACACTTAGACTTGATGGGGTTCAGATATAACCCGTTAGCTTTAGCCCAATTTTCAATGCTCTGGTGGTCAAAATTTAAATTCCGAATGCAAAGATGAGCGTTATTTAAAGTACTACTGATGTAGAGTTGGACATCATCTGCATACAAGTGAGCTTTACAATACTTTAGTTGTTTAGGCAGGTCATTAACATATATGGTAAAGAGCAGTGGTCCAAGTATTGATCCTTGCGGCACTCCCTTATACACTGGTAAAGCTCGAGAAGTTTTGTTATTAGCAAAGACAGATTGATACCGATCTGACAAATATGATTTGATTAGTTGCATCGAAAGCTTTGAAAAATTGAGTATTTTCTGTAGCTTAAGACAGAGAACACGGTGGTCAACCATATCAAAAGCTTTTGAGTGATCTAGGAGAACAATATATGAAACATCACCAACATCAATTCTCTGACGAATGTCCTCTGAGACATCAATTAAAGATGTAATGCAACTATGTCCCGGTCGAAATCCAGATTGTCTATCTGTTAAAAGAGCATTTTCATTGATGTATTTCCTTATTTGTTGGTGTAAAACATCGTTCAAACATCTTGGAAAAATGTGGTAAAATTGCAATAGGTCTGTATTCTTTGTTAGATTTAGGTATATGTATTATTTTAGCGAATTTCCAGCTTCTAGGATAGATGCATTTTGTTATAATATTATTAAAGATATATGTTATATACTATTTTTAAAAATTTTGGATTAAGTCCGTCAGTTCCTGTAGAATTCGACTTTATTGCTTGGCAACAGGATATAACATCACACTCATATATAGCTTCAAAGCAAAAAGGGCTGCTGCTCGCTGTCGAGTTTTGTATTTGTTCATAAAATGTAACATTCGGGGAAATATATGGCAGATTTGTAAATGATTTGTTAATATCATTAACATCGATTGCATTTGAAATTAAAGGTAATGATTTACCAATCCCAATTTCACATATGGTTCTCCATGTTCCTGCATTATTTACCGCAGACGAAAAACGGTTTGTGTAAAAATTGGATTTAGCATTCCTTATAAACGCATTTACTTTTCTTCTCTCTATTTTAAATTCAGTATAAAGGTTAATAAATGTAGTTCTCATATAAGAAATTAAGAAATAATATAGATTTTCACTATATTTGTGGACACTTTCTTCGGGTATGTTCTGAAAAATGAATTCGAGTGAAATTGGAAACGAAAGTTTTTTCATATTCAAATAAAACTTAAATGCGCCAATTATTTTAAAATTGTGGCATTCGAGGAAGTTAAATTAATGGTTATTAAGCGAATAAATAGAAAAATTATCAAAACAGTTCGACATTTTAAAAATATATGGGTGTGTTCTAAAAAACAAAATCGAATGAAATTGCAATCGAGTGTTTCATTAAAGACAATTAATGCTTAATTGCGGCAAGCATAAAAAATTTTGATGATTATAGAACTTATGTTAATGGTTATTTAGAGAATGAATAAGAAATTATATCAACAACTTGTCGTATTTTACAATTATAGCGATTTGAAATTTTATTCAATTTCAGTTTCACTCATTTTCGGTTTGCAGAACATACCCAATAGCAGTTTGACATTTCATTCGATTTCAATTTCACTCGAATTCGTTTTTCAGTATATACCTGCTGTTTTTTCGGTATCCGTCTTTCTGTATTTCGTGCATACTGACAATTTCACCACACAATTTTTCACCTGGCCAAAGTTGGGTAGGAAGCACAACTTTATAAGCTAAAGCTTGATAGTAAGGATATCTCTAGGACTGAGTCTATTCTCACGCGTCATTGCTATGATATAAATATACTATTGAACTATGATTCCAAATCGATTCTATTTTTGGCATTCATTAAAATAATCATGTCAGAGCTTTTAACTTTGGCACATTTAATGACCATGGGATAAATAAATGAAAAAACTAAAGAGACAATTGAACCACACCCACTAAAACAGAATATTAGAATACGAATGAATTTTTTGAAATTTATACAGCCGATAGAGAAAACAAAATAAGTTCAACCATTTTTATTTGAATTCTTCCATTAGTACATCATCTTTGCGCCCGTTTGTTTGTTTTACAGACTAATAATCATGCTTAAAAATTAAATTAATTAAATTTTATCTCATCTTTTTTTAATGGTATATTTAAAACGTTTGTTTGTTTATAATAATAAGAAGAACAAGACGGTTTAACGTGTCATGATCATACATCAAACTGTTTGATCAAATTTGTGTATGCGTTGGTAAAAGTTAGTTTTGCTTAACAAAGCGTTACATTAAATTCAATTTATTTAAATTTTTGAAATTTTTTCAATTTTAATATAAATTTTCATCAAACTTGCTTCAAAATTGCACTTCAAAGCTAAGGTTGTTTCAATCATTCAGCTGACTATTCATATGTTGCTGTTTAAAGCTGTCAAAATGTATTTTAATATTTAATTTGTTGTTGTAGGCTTGCCTATTTCTTATACTTAAACAGCTATGATTCGGTCCAAATAATTTTTTACTAACACAATCAAAATACATATTTATGTTCATATATGAATTTGATCAAACTGTATTAGGTATGGACATGTTGCCTGAGCCCAAATCAACAGTTTATGCTTGCAATTATTGCGGTATATAATATTTTAGTTGATACACAGGTATCCCTCGGTGGTTACGTTTCACAAAAATTCCGCGATATGTAAATTGCGTGAGAGGAAACGTGAATGTATGTATATGCATGTACTCACACCGCGTAATACGAGGGATATCTGCACATCGACATTTAAGTCAGTCGCATAATCGAGTGTTACAAATTTCAGCACAAAACCCTCATTGCTATAGAATATTGAAATTAAATTAAACAACCAATGGTCAATAACATATTGAATTACTTTTTTTGAATATTTCCATAAATTAAGCATTAAATATATACTTATCTGAAAAAAATAAAAAAATTCTATAAACCACCAGGTCAAAGTTTACTTGAGCAATTTAGGAACAAATAAAATAACAATTCGTGTAAACACCAACACATATCAAAAAAAAATTAAATGTAAATTTAAATTTATTTTTATAGAAAACATTATAATGGAGACCCTACAACCTACTAAAGCGGAAGAAAAAAGCTCTGAATTATCGAACACTACAAAAGGTGCCATGAAACGTGAAGCCAACTGGCCTATGGTATTATTTTACATTCATATTCATATACTGGGTGTGTATGGCATATATATGCTGGCAAGTACCTCATGGCTGACAATTGTTTCCAGTAAGTGAATTTACATAGAATTTAAACAAAGACAATATTTAAAAACAAAAACAAACATTTCATATGTATATTATGTATACAAAGACAATATTATTATCTTAATTTATTTTCCTTGAATTTCTTTTAAATTTTTCAAGCATCAATCTTAATATTTTTGGGTGTATTGGGAGCAACAGCTGGAGCACACAGATTATGGGCTCATAGTACATATACTGCTACAAAATCACTCAGAATTTTTCTTATGATATGTCAAACATTAGCCGGAGAGGTAAAAGATTTTATTGAATTTTGAAGAGTAATCGATAATTTTAATAAATAATATTAAAACACTTTACAACACTGTCATACAAACAACCCAGCACAGACATAAACCTTCAAACACAAAAAGCTTTTAAATAATATAAAAAACCGTTAAAAATTCTGATTTTAATTTTTCTTATAAAAATTACATTTTATTTTTTAAAGGGTTCCATTTATAATTGGGTCCGTGCTCACCGTCTACATCACCAGTATTTTCGTCAAGATGAAGACCCTTTCTTTAGCAACAAAAATTTTCTTTCAGCCCATGTTTATGGCCACCTCTTAAATTACAACAAACAACAAAAAGAGCTTTTGCAAAAAGTGGATATGAGTGATTTGGAAAACGACGGTGTTGTCATGTTTCAGAAGAGGTTTGTATGCAATCACAATGACAAGAAAAATAATTAAACATTTTTGATTAATTTCCTTATATGTATTTAGATACTATTGGATTTTATATATCGTTTTACACGTACTAATACCCATCAATTCACCATTGGAATATTGGGGTGAATCACTGGCCAGTTGCCTTTTAGTGGCTTTTTCATTACGTTACATGATCGTGTTAAATATCTGTTGGCTCATCAATTCGGCTCATATAGTTTGGTCTTTAGATAAAACATTTAAACCCTCCGATTCGAATAGTATTTTCTTCATAACGAAAAGTTATTGGCCACAATATCACTATATGCTACCAAACGATTATCAAAGCGGTGAATTTGGTGGTTACGCTCATGACTTTATTACAGCTATGATTCGTGTATTTGGTGCCTTAGATTTGGCCACAGATTTTCATACAATCAGTTCTACTGCTGTGCGTAAAGGTTTAACAGAAGCCGTTGAGTCTGGTCGGCCCATTGCGGAATGTGTTAATGAATTTGCCCGCAAAGAGGAAGCGGAGATGCCCAAAAATCATTTCCTTAATAGAGAGAAATTCATGTAAAATTTAATTTTCAATTTTTTGTTAACAATTTTAATTTTTTTATGTCTTAAATAAAATCAAAATAAAGGCTAGAATTTTTTTCAAAGATTTTCAGATGGCGAATTACGGCATTAGATATAGAGTGAAATTTCATATAATTTAAACAGAATTTATATAGAAATTTCGTTCGATATTGAATTCCGTAATTTGGCCCCAGATTTGTTTTTGGATATTTTTTTTAAGAAAAAAAAAAAAAAACATTTGGAAAATATTTACTCTATTATTTAAATTTAAACATTTTCTAAATGACTTAAAAATTTCATGATTTTTTATTACTGCAAAAGGACAAATTTAATTTTTGTTACATTACAAGTATTATTGTTTATAAAAAAAAAATTCATACATATATGTATAGCATATTTCAAAGCGTTGCTTTTTGTAATTTTTTCTTCCATATAAAAATAAAATTATTGTTTCAATTTAATTAATTACGCAATATTAATTTAATTAATTAAGCAATATTAATTACCAACTTCTTTTGGGCTGAATTGGAGGATATTCACACCAGTACTTGCCACACAGCTCATCCGACATTACATATTCTGTAAAAGCGATTATAAAGCATTATTATCTCACGTGGAAGTTATGTGAACTGGTCACCAAGATCATGCGATTTGACGCCGTTAGATTGTTTCTTATGGAATTTGCTTTAAAAGCAGGTATATATGAATAAGCCTTAAACTAAAGACAAAGCCAACAAAACCCATGCCATCGACCAAATTTCAGCCGGATGTATGCTGACGAAAAATTAATTGTTTGGAATGCGTGGCGGAGATTAGATCTATGTTATTTTCCGCACATCTATCTATATACATATATAAAAATGTCTGTCTGTCTGTCTGTCTGTTTGTTTATTTATTTGTGCTTTATTGGAAGTCAAACCCTTGGACTGATCTACCTGAAATTTTCACAGCATCTTACTGTGGCTCTGGAAGGAATAATAGGCTATGAAGTTTTGATTAGAAAAAGGGGCGTGGTACCGCCCATATAACCAAAATTTATAATTTTATGGAATAAAAATGTCAATGATACTCGTATATCACACTTACATCGTCTTATTTTAACTTAATAATTGGAAGTGGTTAATGAAAGACCCCAATAAGAAATTTATTTCAGACTCACGTAAAACAGTGATACATGTTTAACTCGTATGGGCAATTTCAAGTTTAGAATTTTGATCAAATACACATATCACCGAATTTTAAGGCCATATATTGTAAAGTTGTATTTTGCATCGGGGATGTTATGCCCAATTTTCTGATCAGAATAATTTTCCGCTCGAACATCTACAGAAAAAAAGATACTTATATGAAGTTTTTGGATGATACCCTTTTCAAGAGACACCAAATTTAAATGTAAGTTTGTATATCTGTAACCTAAATTAGAACGTAAAGAGCAAATTATCTATTAAAAATTCTCATGCTCATACAAAATGTATGAGACCAACGCAAATAGTGCAACGCTAACGCTTTAAAAATGGAAAATCTAATTTTGACAGCACGTACAGAAGTGAAGTTAGTTGCAAAAAAACTGTTGTTGTTTTCCTTCCTTTACAATACTATCTACCATTTTGTTAAGTAATGAAATTTTTGCTGCTTTCAAATAATTTTGTGATTTTATTCCCCTTTATTATGGTTAATTAGTAGTTTTTAGAGTTGTGTAGCTTATGAACGAACTAGTTCAACTGAGCTACTCACTCAAGTGAGCTAAAAGAGCCATTCATTACAATATGCTCTTTTAGTTCAGTAGTTCATGTTTCTTTCTTTCTTTCTTGTGAATCCACGTTTCTTTTCGCTCAGTAGTTCATGTTTCTTTCTTTCTTGTGAATCCACGTTTCTTTTCGCTCATCTTTCTTATTAGTTCGTTCTCTTTCTTTCTTGAATCTTTTTTATTCTTTGACATTTCATGTTGAAGGTACATACTAATTGGTAACGCCAGCTGCAAATAATATACGTAGCTGCCAGAAACTTTATAGGACGTTACATTTTTGGAAATTTAACGATTTTTATGATAATTTTAGAAGCAATATAAAAGAAAATTATATTTATTTTTACTGTCGAATTTGAATAAAAATTAGCATTTTTAATAAAATATTTTAAATAATTAGATAATAACCAAACTTGCAATTACAATAATAATAAATTCGTGCATGTATGTACATACATGCGTAATTTTTAAGATCGAAAATAAAATTGTATATTAATTACAAAATTCTTTAAATTTTTCTGTAAGGCTAAAATTAATTAGTTTACCTGAATTTCACTAGAGTATGATCATTTATAACCGATTACTGTAAAACAAAATCGATTGAGTTTGAATTTAAAGGCAAACTACGTACACAAAAGCTACGTATACAATTGATGCCCACAACATGAGCAGTACCAGTGGAAAAAAAGTTTAATATGATTCAAATGAAAATATTGAACTAAATGATCTATTGAACTAAATGAGCTATTGAACTAAATGAGCGACATAGTTCATAAAAGTGAGCTGAACTAAGAAGAGCGCTCACTCAAAAGAGCTAAAAAACCCAAGACTAGTAGTTTTTACCAAACAAGGTAAGTAAACATCACTGTTCTTGACACAACGTTGACGCTTTTGTTTAAGTTGCTCATTCAGATGCCACGTCTAACGCCATTATTTTGGGTAAATATTTACTCTAATATAATTTGAAATGTATGCTTTTGGGGATAAGCATGTCTCTATGGCCATTTCGTCTCTGCTGAAGAGACTTTTTCCCAAAGGTGTTATTCAAAACTATAAATACTTATGTTAAAATAGTTATAGACTAAATGCGAATCATATCCCATTTAGTATATAAAAACCAAACAAAAGTATTTACAAAGCAATACATTTCTGTTTTTCAAAAAATTTAAATTCTATTTTTCTGCTTATCCCCAAAAGCATACATTTCAAATTATATTGAATGTATTTGCCAATAAGGCGAAAAATATTTTTTGTTTTTTAATATTTACTCTAATACTAAAGTTATTTACATACATACATACATAACTGGCCTTTACAACCCTGTGTCAGGATTACGGCCTAGCTTCTCGCAGCACTCATGTTGTTGGTGTAAATTTTTATCCATGAGTACCGGGACCTACAGTTTAATGTCGACTCCGAACGACAGACTTGAGAAGCTTGTTCATGGCAATTAATTACTCTCAGAGCTTTTGCCAGAAGACTGCTGAGACGTAGCCGCCGAAAGAAATATTTTTTCATATTTCTTTTTTTTTAAGATGTCGGTTATTTACATATCTAAAAAAAAATTTTACCACCTTCCGTTTTTAATCCTTATCATGATGACTCAACACCTTGTATGAAAATCATCATTCCCACTTGTCAAATTCCACGAAATTTTTGACTAATAAATTGTATTGACCATAAAGCTATTTGAATCTAATTTAGAAACTTGCATTTAGCATTAACTGATTTCGTATATTTTTTACTGATCATTTTTATTGACTTAGTTATAATTTTTTTATTGAGACCAATAGTCAAGGGTAAATCCCTACCAAATGCTGTGCATTGTATTGGAATTTTTGTGGAAAGGACAGTACATTATGACATGAGAACATATATTTTGTTTTTCTTATATTATTAAGCGCTTTAGTAATGAGACAAATTGCTGTGAATTGATCATTCAAAGGCCAGTAATTTACCTTCACCCTTGAATAATCAACAGCAATTGTCCAATTGCTACTTCTCAATAGGTGGCACTTTTCTCCTTGTCATTCGTTTTTCGTTGTCAAAGGTTAAGGTGAAATAGAATTGAATGTCAGGGCGCGGTTACTTTGTAGATGGACTTCTTTAAGAGGAGGGCCTCTTAATTTTTTAAATTATACTTTTGAAATAACCGCAAACTTTTTTTTCATTTTTCACCTTTGCTGGGATTCGAACCGGGGCCATTTGAGTTTTTATGTGAGCGCTGTTAATTTTTCCTTAAATAGTTTTGTAAATTTTAAGTTTTGAGTGTTTTTTGTTAATGTTTTGTTTTAAAATTATAAAAGTAAATTTATATTGGGAGTTATTTAGGGGTAAAAAAACATAAACAAACAATGGTACTGTTAAAGTTTTTATTGTGTCATACACCTTTTGCTTTACGCTTTTTTGTCAAAGTTTTAAACGTCACGCAAAGCAGCAAAGTTTTGCCTGACATGGCCTTAACAATCCGATCTACACTACGGAACGACGCGACTCGCAAACGGGCAAGGGTTGTTAACTCAGCGATACGTATACCAATCGGTAGTTATATTTCTCAGGGAGAAACTTTCAGCAACAGCTGAAACTTGTGAAACAATACTTTATAGTTAATTCGCTTTGAGCAATTCTATGTTGTTTACAGTTTGTGCTTTATTCCTTTCAACAACATTAAATTCAGGAAAGCTTAAGGGCTTTATGACGATAAGCTTGTCACGATAACCATACATTTTTATGTTAACAATTTTGTTGACTCAATGAGAATCTTTTCGTTGATAAAAACCCAAGCAGAACAATTGAAGTTATATACGTAGTAAACAATTTTAATGTCATTTTAATTTAATTTTCTACCACCACAGTTGCCTAAAAAAGTATTAAAGTATTAGATAGAACATGCAACTATAAAACACCATTGAAATGTGAAGAATTTATTTTTCACGATAAATCAAATGAAGGCCACATTTATTGATGTTTTCTTAAATTCTAGAAGTTTCAAACAATGTTTAAATTCACAGTTTAACTTTAAATAAGAACAGAACGTGACATACAGAAAAAAAAAACAGTTTTGATTAGTTTAAAGAGGAAAAGCGATTAAGAAAAAAGACTCGGAATTGGTAGTTCAGCAAAAAATATTCTGCAAAAATATTTTGGTTTTAAATAATTTCAATGCATAATGAAAATCATTAGTTTTAAGTAAAAGTACCAAAGAGCTACACAACATTTTAAGTTTTAATTTAATTTAAGCAACGAAAATAAAATTTATATATATAAAAATTAAATATAAAAGTAAGTGTGATTAAATAAAGTATATGGATATTTTCGTAATTTATAAAATATGGAAACAATAAAAACTTTTGTTGCTGACTTTTGTTTAAACTTTAATTAAAAGGTTTCAAAATTAAATATAGAAAAAATATTTATTGTTTTTTTTTTGAAGGCTTTAGTAAAAAAATATATATATTTTAAAACAAAAGATTTTATAACCTTTTAAACAAATCAGGTGTTAAATAAATAACTTAGTGTTAAAGTGGCCTAATAACCGAAGTATAAGAATTGAACAAAAAGAACAAACAAAAAAAAATCTGTTTAAAACCAATACTTTATTTAGAACAAGAACATTAGGTTCTGCATAAAATTTAAGACACCATGTAAATGGTTGGAGTCTTTGCTAGAATTAAAAAAAAAAATAATTTTGTAAATGCAAATTTAATTATCTGCTTCGAGGATATTATACACCTATTACTCTTTTTTTCGCTGTCTTTTTTGTATGATTTTGAATTAACACTGTTGACAAGAATAAATTTGTTTGATGTTTACATACATACATACATACATAATTGAAAAGCACCCATGTTGTGCGTGTTAATTTTTATTCATTAGTACCGGGACCTACAGTTTAAAGTGGACTCCGAACGGCAGATTTTAGAAGCTTGTTAATGGCAATTTGTTACTCTTAGAGCTATTGCCAGAAGACTGCTAAAAGGTTATCGCCGAAAGAAATATTTGTTTTCATATTTCTTTTTTCAAGATGTCAGAGCTGGGGTTTGTACCCGGAGCATTTGTTTTAGTAAGCCAACACACTAACCACTAGACCACGCGACTACACTTTTGTTTACAGTTTTTTTTTCTCTTTTAAAAGGACAAGAAAGGACAATCTTAGAAAGTTTCACCATTTGAATTAAATGTTAGTAAATTTATCATCACTGCTGCCAATTCAGCACTTTTCATGCTCACCAAGCCACCATATAACAAAATTGGCAAAATCAGCAGATTGTTCAGCCAAGGCACCATTCGTGCTTTGGTTTCCCAGTTTTTGCCAAAAATAGTCTTGCAGGCGTGAAAAGCAATACAGGCTTTTTTCACTCACTCACTCACTCCTCGACATGCAACCTTTATTGACATTCAGAATTCAATATAACACAAATATATATTTTACTGTAGATGAGAGTTGAATGAAGAGACTGGCTACCCAATCTAAGTAGTCTAAATCTATCTTCTCAGTTTTCCAGAAAAGCTAAAGCACCCACGAAGATCTCACCTATAACTGAAGGAAATGGTCCGGAAACCATTAGTACCAAGTCGTCTATCTTTACCCCACCACAATGAATCTCCGATAAAATGTTATTTACTACGATTAATCATAGAAGGGGTGGGAGAACACCACACTGCATAGTTTCTCTGTTTCAAAAATATTGACTCTAGCCCTCGATAAAATCAATTAAATTACCGGGGAAACATTTGTCAGACTATAGAATTAATGTGACCAGTTTATTTACAGAAATAATAAAAAATGCGTTTTAGAATTCTACAGCCTCCGCCACTCTATTAGAGTTAATAGCGACACGGGCTTAAAACAGACTTCTTACTTACTTAGATGTTGAGCATTAATTCAAGGTATTTTCGTTTTTACAAAAAGTGTGGCATTTTATTATATTACGTACATATATGCATAATTACTTTTGATCTCGTTTTATTTAATTTTTTAACGAATACTTCAGAGAATAACTTTATTGCTCGTATATGTACTAAATGAATAAGGTGGCAAACATAAACTAAAAAGGGCAATGAATTTTGTTGAAACGAGAACGCCATAAGTCTCTGCCATAATGTAAGGAAAGTCAAAAATTTCCACAAATTTTCCGAAATCGAAACCACATTGTTGGACTGAACTCAGTCGTTCTCACGACAATCGGATCTATGCTCCAGAACGACCCGACTCCCACTTGGCCAAGGTTTATCAGCTCAGCGAAAGCTGTACATGCCGATTTTTTTCCCTAGAGAGGAACTTTCAACAACAGATAAAATTAAATATATACGACTTTTCGTTAAAAACGAGTAACACATTTTATTTCAATAATTTGATAGATGGTGTGATATCGTAAAAAAGTCCAAAGAAATTTTTGTTTCAAGTTTTCCTTACAATTCATCTTTATATACTTATAATTCTAAAATAAGTACATTATGAAGTGCAAGGATATTGTAATTTTAAAATGGAAAGAAAACTACCTTGACTCGTTTGATAATTGCAATACTTTTTTTTAAATTCACCACCAAAATAGGGGAAAAATTTTAATATCGATAGTCACACCTATTTAATTTTCAAAAACTTTGCACTTAGTTGAATACACTTTTGATAAAAATTAAATTTTATATTAAAGTTGTCAATATACGAGTATGCATATAATTTTAATGATTATCTCCAAGATTAATTTCAATAAATGCATACCTTCAATGTCCATAATGCATTAAACAATATCCGTTGATATGTTTACTTTTCTTTTCAAACTTGTCAACTTTGTATTTAAAAGAAAAAAAAAAAAAACACGGTATTCAAAGAGTTAATATTGATTAAACAATAAATAGTTATATGACAGAAGAATTTAAATAAGTTGATTTAAAGTTGAAATGAATTAATTATAACGTTTAATTGTTTTTGGCTATTTCTGTTAAAAAGATGGAAAAGTTGTACCCTACACTTGCTTTGAATATTTAACTTTAAAAATTTTTTTTATTCAAATTTTTTGTGGACGTCTAAACTAAATCAAGCTTTATAAAGCTTGAGCTTACAGAAGTACTAATAAGAGACAAATATTTGGGGTGTTCACATACTTACCATAGCTTGTCTGAATATTGTAATATTATCTCTAATGACTGGGACCAGAAGCATTACGGATAATCGATTTTCACGGTTAATTGAATAACAATTTTGATTATAGAGTTTTTTTTAATATTTTTATTATTTAATAAGTGAACATTGGTGTACATACATAATTACATTAAAAAAATTAATTAAAGATAGCAATGTCATAAATGGCCTGTATCCCAACTTCGTATTTCTCAGCTAGTATTTTAACACTAACATTATTTTCGTTAATAATTTTAACTTTATCTTCAATATTTAAAACGTTTCTTTGTCTTTTTACCACTGTATAAATAAATTAAATATATCTGACTCATCCTATGCAAACAAGAGAACTCTTCGTTTTTATCACGGATAATAGAGGTAATCAATGTTAATCGAAGCAAACAATTTAAAAACATTGCAAACAAAAAACAATAGACTGATCTTAGGATATCACTGTTATATCAATCGAGGTTACCGGTTAACCGAATTACGGATAATCAACTATAGTTGATGATTGTCAGTCGAAAACATATTCATTTCAAAAGATGTTCGTTTCTCACACCCGTTTCTTTGAGTATTAAGTTCACAGAACAGCGTTATCATCCTAGTTTTTAAACATTTTATAGAAAAGCAATATATTACGAATACAAAAATGTAATATCTAATCAACCTTCGTTGCAAACGTAGAAAGCGTAGCATATCTGTCTACATTTTGTTATTGCTTGACGTGGTTTGATACGTTTGTTAGACCTGCAAGGGCGTTTGCAATGAAGCGTGACACAATATCCTTTTTATGATTCTTGTTAAAATTTAATAAAGGTAGCCTTGCCTGCGAGTTTTATTGATTTTGTACTAGTAAATTACAATACCTCTGATGACTGCCAAATTAATTTTTAAATTATAAATTCAAAAAAACTGAGATTTTTCAATTTGTCCCTTTTGCTGGGATTGAACCTAGGCTGTGTAAGGTTTTATGTAAGCGCTTGAACTATTACACCACGTATTTTAGGAATTTGTCTTGAATACGTTACAGGGTCCAAATTATTGCATACTCATATTACATACTAAAATAATAATTATTCGTTGTAAGAATTTTAAAACTCTATTTCAAAAATTATTTAAAAATATTTTTGTATATACAGTACAGTCGAATTCGGTTATAAGAAGTTTCCTTTAAAAGGACTTGGGATAAATGCAAAATTTTTTCGTTTAAACGAACTCTTAAAATATTATTGAAATAAAAATAAAACAATTCGATATGTTTTAGAAAAATTGAAATTCTGACAAAGTTAACAGACAAATTTTAAACAATTTTAGCAATAAATGAAGATTCTTGCCATATAAAATACTTTTGGAAATTTAAGTTTTCACAAAATAAAAAAGAATCGAGCCGGTGCTAACATTTTTTTGTCGAAGGTAAATAAATTTTTAATACTCGTTTGCAATTTAGCGCAGATCTTTTTCTATAAATTTGTGCTTTTTAACGAAAAATTTGTGTCTTTTAAGCGGTTTTTTTTAAACAGATTTTCTTTTAAACGGAGTTAAATTACCCCTTTGAATTTAATAGAAGACAAAAGTAAATGCATTTGTTTTGCAATTATCCATTTTTTTCTTTTAAATGGTGTCCTTATATCCGAATTCGACTGTAAATTCTACAGACAATTTATAAATATTGAAAATTATGGTTTATGTTGGCTAATCAACAACATACTCGTACATACAGACATATATCTTAAGCATAAATATTGAGAAATGTAAACAAAACAAAACTAAATTTTATTTAATTTTTTTATATACATATATATTTTTTTAACGGAAGAGAAATAATAGACATCAGTAAATATTTGTTTAAATAAAGAATGAATAAGTTGGCGAAAAGAAAAATACATAATGTTTACATACCAGCTTATATGGTACTCGTATATATGTACATACAATATATAATATAGAAAATTATGCATAAAGTTTTAATTCATGAATTTGATAAATAAAGTCTTAAAACATTCCATTCAGACATAACATTCGTTATATCCATTATAAAAAGACACTTGAAAATTAGATTTTGAAGTACGCATTTAAAAGCATGTTTTGGTTTATGCGTAATACGAGTATAAGATACTCGTAATAAATGCAGAGAAATATACTAGTTAAATATGCTTTATACGCTTTAGTATAGAAATACATATAGTCGTGCGGAAGTTATATGCTCTATCCGCCATTTCATATTTTTTATATATTTCAAGTTATTGATGCCACTTTAAGTTTTCGACACCAAATTTTTCAAGTCTGCAATCTGTTTTCAAATATCTCGTCCAGTTTGTGAGATATATAGCCGAAAACGGACTGCAGATTTTAAAAATATTGGTATCAAAAACCTAAAGTGGCATCAATAACTCGAGATATATAAAATGGCGGATAGGGCACATAAACTCCCGCCCGACGATATGCTTTCATATAAAAAATAATTTTTTTAATAATTAATTTATTTTAAGTTTCTAAGGGTTGTATTTATAAAATATATCTTGGATTGCATTAATTTGAAATTTTAGACGAAATGTTTGGAACCAATCGTTCTTACATGCTAGGTAATACACCTAAGCCCCTGTTTTCGCACGGTAAATACGTTCCAGAAAATACCATGTACAAAATTTTGCAAACAAAATAGAAAACAGCATGCATTAGATATTTCATCGATTATATCGAAAGTTTGTGCGTCAGTGCTTATACACTCTGATGAAATATTATAGCCGCACTAACTTTTTCAGTGGTTTTTGTTTATAGTGTTGAAATTTAAATTTCTAATGATGACAAAGTTAAGGTAGTATTGAAAAATTAAAAATTTGCTAGATTTTTTTTAAGACTTTCTGAACACACATAGGTCAACTAATAAGTCATGGCCTTTGACACGATTCCCAATCTAGTAAGAAATTTGGGAAGTTAGCAAATGCTTGGAATATTGGAAAGCCCAAGTTAATATTGGACACGCTAAGATGATAATAAGTTCCTAATTTGGGTGCAGTTCTAAAGGCCGGACCTGAAACTCCTGAGGGATTTTCTTACGGTTCATGGTGGATTGATGGTACATTAGGCATCATAAACAGCAGACCACAGATATAAGATGTAAATGTAGGTCTCTGAACAAATTGAAATAAATTTAACATTTTATAAGAGAAAAATTATTCTTGACGAAGCTTCACAAAGAGTATCTAAATATTCAAATTAAAAAAACAAATTTATGACGCTCTTGCTAACAAGCATTGATAGAATTTCTGTACTTTAAATTGCATATAAAAACAATTTATCTCTAACTTCATATTAGAAAATATTTTATGGCGTTATCTTTTCTGGAAAAAAATGTTGTCCTTAAAAAAAGTGACAATTTAAAAGCGTTGCCCTATTAAATTGCACCCTGTATTATGCTAAAAAAGAACATAAATAGCGGTCCTGTTGTTATATGTAAGGAATTTAAATAGAAGAAGAAAAAGAAATCACAAAAATTTAAATATTTAAAGGAATTTTTCAAACAAGAACAAGTCAATTTAAAAAAATTATTACCAAAAAGCTTATGAAGACTATCAAATAAAAAAAAAAATTATAATAATGAAAATGACAGCTGGTCTCAGTGCATTATTTTAATTATTTTATCTATGTATGCCTCTACAAATATTTTTGGTTTCCCTTATTAATTTCAAATCAAATAGACTCATCATTGGTTTTTTTTTAATTTTTTAGTTTCGTTGATGTGATTATTGTTTAGTTATAATTGACATAAATTATCGATATGCTGTAAAATACGCGCAACTATTTGCCAACTAAATTATTGTGTAAATATTTAAAAACATTATTATTTGATAGCTTGCGAGAAACTAATTTTTAAATAAAAATATTAAACTGGAAAAAAGTGAAAAATTTATTTCACTAAAAGTGTTTCAAAGAAAAAAAAAATTTATTGTTTTTATGACTCAATATTATAACTTAAAGGAAAACATACACTGACCAACAAAATGGTTAATTTTTTAACTTCTAGGGCAATCTAAAAACTGAGTAATCAAAACTGTAATTGGAAACCCCGATTTTGAAAGCGTTTTACGTACATACAGTACATCTAAGCGAGCTATCGGTTCGGTTTATTATGAACAAAATACAGTTCGCCCATTGGTTTGTCACTTATACACCCTTGGCTTTACAAGCCATTGATTTGGTATATCATGAACAAAACGTCAGCAGTGCAAATATCAAAATTTTATTTTAATTTTTGTATGTGGTGACTACGTATGGTTTACCAAATCATAATTTCTATGTTTTCATCAAGTGCATTTCTTCTATTTTTTTCTTTATTTATTTAAGAACATAACATAGAGAGAAAGTCTACACGAGCCAAATCAATGGTCGACCAAAAATTTGGTCATGCCATATTAAATCTAAGACTCATTTAGACAGGGTGTTATAATCATTGCTCGACTAACGGTGTGCTGCAATCAACTGTCGTTTTTTTATTTGCAGAATAACAAAAGAAACTGTAAATTATAATTCGTTGAACCATGATCATCAACACGCATTGTCACTTGCAAAAATGTCAACAAATTATTATTATTACTATTGGGAATCACCAATAGTCCTAAGCTTATACAAAGGAAATTTCAAAAACTAAGGTTGACAAAAATGTTTTAATAATTTCTCTAACCGTTCTATAGAATATTTTTTTTTATCATCGGGAATATCTCAGCCTAGTGAAAACAGTGTTGTCACCACCCGTTAACAGATTGTCACAGACTTCGGCTATGAAACTTTAATGGTTGAAAAAATCTCAACAAGAATATTGTAAAATGATTGGAAAAAGAGATTCAAATTACAAGATTTCTGAAAAATGATCGCTACTTCATTTCTTAAAATTTAGTGGCAAATTTAGGAGTTTGTTGGCTGAGGCACCAGATGACTTCTTCAGTAGATAAATTCATATTTGCTTTAACTCAATATTATAAGCATATTCTCGCATATCTAAAAGATCTGAATAATATTAAATGATTATTGGTTTAGACATGGTAAGAGATCATGCAGCCACAATACAAAAATTTTTACAGCTTCGGGCAACTTTTATTTTTTATTTGTTTAACTATTGTAAGGAAGAAGCTAGGCCGTAACTGTGAGGCAGGGTGGTAATGACCAATTATGTATGTAAGTATGTATGTATGTAGTGTAAGGGATGTTGCGAAATTTCTATAAATTTTTAACTTTCTTTTATTAAAATTGGCAAAATAAAATATAAGTCTTTTAAGAAGTATGTCAGTTTCACGAATTCCAATCGTTACATAATTTCAAAAAATTCCCTTTGTTTTTTTTTTCTGGAGTGTTGAAAATTAGCGTCTTTGAATCACGCACTATGCATTGGTTTGTTACATTGATTTCAAATGAGTTCAATATCTTTAAATTCTTACACAATCAATCACATGGACCCATATTCGGAAATGATTAAAAAGTGTTAAATTTTTTAAGCATCTATTTAAGTTATTCAGATATACATACATAATTACTTTCATCACGAAAAGTTTACACTTAATGATGGGTAAAGCTGTAATTAATTGCCAACTAATTAAGACATTCAAAGAACAGCTGATTTGTTTTATTTTAATTTTATACTCTATTTGAAAAAAGAAACGTTTTTTGAAGTGTTAAGAAAAAAAAAAAACCAAAGAAACGGAGAAAATTATAAAACATTTTTAACAAATATTTGTTAAAAATATGGTCAAAAACTTTAAAACTTATAAACTATTGCATCTTCTACTGCATAAAAAAAATCCGCACAATACAGAAAATAAACTAGAGATGTGCTGTTGAAGATATTCTGTTGAATTACACGCTTTTATTTTAATTGATTTATAAACACAATATAATTCAAAATCTTTTTATGCATTTTTTAGAGCTATTACATTAAGAATAAGCTATTGAATTGAGAATAGTATCGAAATATTATTTTCTTTACATGTCAATTTGGAAAACATGTTCAGTTCTGTTGATGTACAAATCCTTCAGGGATATCATTAGATTGAGAAATCCTTGCAAAAGTAATCTAAAATCATTTAAAATAATTTGATTCTGATCTAATTAAGCGTTTCTAATGAAACACAAAGTTTTTCCATGTTTTTTAATGTAAGAAGACGCAGAAGATATCGTCGCAAGAATTAAAGAACGCTGTAACTAACAAAAAATCGAAAATACTTTTTTTTTTGCATCATTTTCATCAGAAAAAACAAATATACTCGTCGATTGCTCTGTGACTAAAAGAAATTTACTAATGCCGTCTGCGTTTTGAAAAATACCAGTATCTTCTTTCTACTTTCATAAAGGTTTTTTGGCTCTGGTGAACATTAAATGTTTTGTCAGTTACAGCGTTCTTTAATTCTTGCGACGATATGTAAATATCAGCATTAAAATTACAATAGTTTCCCAAGAACCTTAACAATCCAATTATTAAAAGAATTACTTCTATGTACAGGCTTGCGTAGAACAAAAACAGAGAATTATCAGATAATATTTTATATTATGAAGTTAACAGTAGAAATATATAAACGATCTTAACTTTCTTATTTGATGTGCATAAGAAAACCTTCAAAATTAGTTAGACAAAATTGCATTTGTTATTCTTTTCATTCAGACGAATATACTTTTCTAATTAGTAAAAATTATTGATTTTGTGTAAAGTTTTTTTCTTTTTACAATTCAAAATAATTGTGCGAAAAACATTTTTAAAAGTTAAATAATTTATAATTAAATAATGTTAAGTAATTGATCCAACACATTTATTAAATAATTGCTAAGTAAATATTTATTAAACATTAGCCCGAATTTATTGACAAATTTTTTTTCTTTTATTGAAAAAAGTACGTGAACAATGAAACCTATTAACGCATTAGAAATGTTTACTTAAATGCGAAATTAACACTTTTCATCTTGAATATCTCTTAAGATTTTCTGTATATTGTGGGAAAATTCAAATCACACTTTGGTAATAAAAAGATAATGGAAGAAAATAATTAGTTTAACAAAAGAGTTGTTTGAAATTTAAAGAACTAAAGATAGTAAAAGTGGTTGATACTAGTAAACCGGAAAAAAATATGGTAATTCTTAAAACATTTTATTTTTTATTTTTATCTTAATTAACCTCTTTATTTTAAGCCTTAAGTGAAATGATTTTTCTTAAAATTCTGCAGCCAAGTATTTCTAATTCCAATCTTTTGACCTTCATATAGGCAAAAGCTAAAAACAGCGTGTAAAAGAGTGATAATATTTCATAATATACGCGCGCTTTAGTAAGTTTTAAAAACTAGCTGCCGAATAACAAATTTCTATGCAATAAATTTTAAATAAATCCATAATAAACTCTTAATAATTTTTATGAATACAGCAGTTCATATATGAAGGTTTGATTGAATTTCCTTTTACTTTTGTTACCACTAACCATACAGTGTATTGTGGCAGTGCTAGAAAAATACGTTATGGAAAGGGTAATACAGTTTGAATTGTATTGTTCATATTGTAAGTAACAAGAAAAACTCTTTTAAGAAGACCAATTCTCAATCGAACAGTGTAAGAAAATAATGAATTCTGTCTGTAATGGAAAAAAAAAACAACAAAAACAAATGGTGCGATATAGTTAACTGAGTTAAAAAATTGGGAATTATTTCACCAAATTTTGTAAAAAACTTTTCATTGCAATAACGCTGGAAAACTTAAACGCATGCCACATGGTGACTATCACTAGAATCACATACCCTATTGTCATTTATTATAAAATATTAACGATTTTCAGCACTCGGCCCAATAGCCCTAAAATATACTTTAAAAGAGCGGAACATACTTGAAATGTTGTATTCTATTTTGTGGCTAATAAGGGTCGTTCAAGTATTAAATAGATTGAATGGAGTTAATAATTTTTAAATGGCTAAAAAAACCCGAGGTACTTGGCTTCTTTCGACACTCGGACAATGTGTTCTTTACAATGAACACATATGGTGTCTCAAAATAATGTAGAATTTGAATTTGCCGCCATTTTTGAAGTAAGTTGTTGGCATTATTAAACAATATTTTAAAAATAATGAAAGTTTAGGAGCCGCAGTGCAACACTTTTATACAAGTTAGAGTTTTAATCTCATTAACTGTGAAAATATTAAATGAAAAATTTTCTTTAGACTTACCGGTCGTCCAAAAACCAGCCGTTAAAATGTCAATATCGAACCAGTATGTAATAGTGTTGGTGAACCTGCAAGGTTTACTGAAGGTCTTTGGTGCGTCATAATAACACCGTTTCATCTAACGAATGATGTTGTCAATTTCTGATTTTATATCCCATATAGTCAATGAAATAATTCAAGTATTCTAGAAGACATTTCCTGGTCGTGTACTCTCTTGTTTTGATAATCAGAACTGGCTTCATAGATCACGTGATTTAACATCATAAGATATCTTTACACAATTTAGCAGAAAAGTAATGAAAATTTTAGACGAAATAACCCCATTCTATGTATTCTTTGAAACACTTTTTAGTAATTAATTCCCGTACCCAGAATATAAGACAATTCTGCTTCGGTAATATTTACGTTATTCGTAGTCACGAACTCAGCTCCTTCGCGCCTATATGTCAAAAGAGCAACCCAAAATCATTACCAAGGCTAAGAGTCCGACCTAACGAATATCAGTGACTAATGTTGGTGTCATCCGCAAAATAGTAGGTTGTTAAAAAATACAGGAAATAGTGTAGGAGATAAAACACAGCCTTACACTAACCATGAATTTTTAAAAAATTAAAAATTTTAAATTAAATCCAGAAAAGCCAACCTACGGACCGGTTAAGCAATAAGTTTCTATACAAGCGTTTCATACTCAGTGTTGCCAGGGAATTTTTGCTTCCCTCAAAAAAAAAAAAAAAAAAAAAATTAAATGGTAATAAAATGTGTTCGCAAAAATACCCCTTTACTGTAAATATTTAGATAATAATTTAATTTAGACGAAAACTCCTCACTAGTTAAAACTGCTTATGCCAGACCTTATTATACGCCTAGTCGCCGTAGTCTAGTGGTAAGTGTGTTGGCTGACGTTTTATAAACCAAAATATGACATATATTTCTTTCGGCGACTACCCCTTAGCAGTCTTCTGGCAAAAGCTCGGAGACTAACTGATTGCCATGAACAAATTTTGCAAGTCTGCCGTTCATAGTCGACGTCAAATTGTAGTTCCCGGTAGTCATGGATAAAAATTAGCGCACACAACATCCGTGCTGCGAGAAGCTAGGCCGTATGTATGTGTAATGAAATCAGTTCATGTTATTATTAAGAAGTCATGAAAATGACATTCTGCTGGTAGCTCTTAAATTTTATTTTATTGTGTTACTAAAAGGCGTTTCAAACAATATTGTTTTTCTTGAAATATTTGCTAAAACTATTAAACAATTTCTATTTAACATATCTATCTAGTAAGTAAATTTATGTATGTATGTATATGGTATATCGTCACCTTTAATGCAAGCGGACGTAAATATATTTTTTATAGTAACAGCAAAAATTATTTTTTTAATCGAATATAATAAAGTACACTTCAGAATTCTATATCAAATGAAGATAAAAATACATTTCAACATAAGGGTCTAGTGCTGTCTATACGCAATGTATGATATGTATGAATTTCTTTAACAATGATGTCGTTTTTAATGGTAGGAGTCCAAAACCAACTAAACAATTTAAGTCATGAGTTTGAAATAGTTTTCAATTATGTCCATTTACATTTACATTGTGGATATAATAATATTCCACACTAATATCAAGTTTTAAATTTACATCACACCTTAATAGTAATATTTCATTTATGAATGTATTTTTTTGTTATTTTTTTATTTTAGAGTTTTAAGATATAATTTTTTTAACATTAGTGGATGACAATTGACTTCCTTTTCTTTGTGTCAGCAATAGTTTTTTTTATATAACAAAAGACAAATAAAAAAATTAAAATTCTTGTGGAATTACAACAGAATTTTGCTGCTTCAACTTAAAATTTGAAGGCCAAAATTTTATTATGAAATACAATGAAAAAAAAATTATTTAGAATAATACAATTCATTTGTTTTATTATTATCTATTTATTTCTTATTAACAATTTGAGAATTATTTTACGATCAGCCAATAGTTAAATAGTAAATGATGTTCAAATTGGTAGTTGTTTTATTTGCTTTGTATTTTCCATGCA
This sequence comes from Metopia argyrocephala, assembly GCA_963576795.1. Lineage (NCBI taxonomy): Eukaryota > Metazoa > Arthropoda > Insecta > Diptera > Sarcophagidae > Metopia > Metopia argyrocephala. The sequence goes on from OY756211.1 coordinate 82,759,574, forward strand.
ATTAAGAAACTCAAGGTCTTTTTTTTTAAGTAAAACTCGTAAAAGTTTTATTTGTTGAACATATTTTATGGAGCATATTTCTACATACATACATATTATTTTATATATGTAAAATAATTTACTATATACTGGACAATAGAAAATTTCATATCGCATTTTATTGCAAGGGTGTCATATTAAAAGAAAATTAATTCAAGACACAGTTTTGAAATTAAAAAAAAAATTTTTTCGAGGGATTGCTTTTGCTTTAATTACTCAATCTATTAATATACGCTGCATCCACTTTCTGCACTATAAACTCTAAATGAGCTTTTATTGTAGTGTTTATGATTCAATTAAAACGTTGTTTTATTGGCTGGATTTGTCACCAAATATGAACCAGGATGATGTAAAGACACATAAAACATAATTTCTCTTTTATACACATAACATTAGACCATATTTATAAAATAAATACAAGTCAATCGGGAAACTAATGTTAATTTAGTGGCTCAAGTAGGACAGTTTTAGCTTTTTTAGAGCTAACTTTAACTTTTAGCACTTTTATTTAGCTTTTTTTCAAAGTACATACTTGGTATTCCTAGCTTTTCGTGTATTTGCAATTAAAATACAGTCGAAACTCTCTATAACGAATTCCAAGGGACTAGATATTTACTTCGCTGTAAAGAAAATTCGCTATATAGAAAAGAAAAACAATATTGTTTCTTTTAACATTTTTTATTTGTAGTAGTCAATTATTTTGGTTTGAAGTACTTTTTTCTACTTTTCTTCATCAATGCAAAGGCAAACGGATAGCGACTGCAAGATATGTGAGAGATGGTAATGATTCCAGTTGTCACTTACATAGTTCGATGGTTCCCCCACTTTTAATTTTATGGTAAATAAACGATTCAAAGCATCAGACTCTGCTTGTGCGTTGTGAAAGCAACAAAGTACAGAGCAAGAATAACACAAAGCGACATCGATTTCTTTTTTGTGTGCGTGCGTTCGGTTTTACCTAATTCGTTATATGGAGATTGAAAACACTTCAATCTTGAAGTTACGGTCGCAAAAATGCTTCGTTATAAGGAAATATTCGCTATATGGAAATTCGTTATATGGCGATTGTAATACACTTAAAGTAGACCCAAAACACAGTGTTCTTATAATTGCTTCGCAATAAAGAAAACTTCGTTATACAGGAGTTCGTTAAGAGAGTTTCGACTGTATATTAAAACATAACTCGTGTGTTGTAACAATATCAAATGAATGCTAATTAGGCCTAACTTAAGAAAAATAATAAAAAAAAACTATAAATACTAATATATGGCATGGATAGATGATATAAAATTATTGGCAGCACGGCCTCCCTTCTTCCTTCTCACCTACATTCTTACTTTTATATGACGTTTATTTAACATGTGTTTCGGGTATAATCTTTGTTATTACTTTGCCTTATTTTTCTTGTTTTTTTGATCACAGATCAAAGAAAAATAGAACAACTTGATACTTACTGGGTGACTAAAAATCAGCTGTTTTTCAGCACCATCATGTTCTACGATAATTGAAAAGTATTGCTGTAGTACTTCTAAAAATTTAAATCTTAAGCATCCAGTTGGCTATATATTTAAAACGTCTTTGCCGATGTTTAGTTGAGACACAACAGCAGAACATCTCGCATGATATAGTGGACAATTAAGGAAAGTCCGTAACTACTTATTTAAAGAAATGTTTTAAAAATTAAGCATAACAAAATAAATATGAATAATTGTATATTCCGAGTTTCTGAACTCGGTCCAAACGACTTTATACAATAAAAATCATGAATCAAAAAGGTGATTTTTAAAAATCATGAGGAAGGTCATATTGAAAGTTTAAAAATTTTGTACAAACTACTTCGTTGCTAGTATAAATTATCAATCAAAAAGTGGGTGATATTAAAGTTTTGGAAGTGGATCTCTCCATACTTATTTATATTAATTTTTTTATATATTTGAAATACTGCTAGCGAAGCATGTCGGAGTTTAGTTTAGTTTATTGCATATAGACACACATGGAAAGATATCGCATCAGGATTATGATTTCAAACGAATTTTTATACGATAGCTCACTTAAAAGTTGCGTTTGTTATGGAATGCTTAGACCCCTATTTTTAAAAATTACCACAAATTATTTGACAATAAAAAGACAGACTAAAATAGTAATATACGAGTATGTACGTATGTAAATACATATACACATAATGTAATACAGCAATATTTTTATTGAACATAATTTCTATATACTCGTACATACATAAGTCACTTACTATAATTTTTAATTTTTATATATAAAACACTAAAGTTTGTAATGATTTTACTAAAATTATAAAACGAAAAATGTCAGTCAAAACGTTAGAGGTCTGGTCGTTCAATTATTCATTCATTCAAACACTCCATTCGTATAAAACAAAAGCAGAAAAATAATTCATAAGAAAATGATTTACTGCTCGTTCATGTGATGCATGAAAATTTTTCATATATAAGTAAATACATACATATGTTTGATAAATAGATGTATAAAATCTTAAAAAAAATACGTAAAATATTCAAAAAACTCTTGATTTTTCATTTTATTTCAGTTTTGTTTTGTTAGTTTTTGTTTAGCACTTTTTTTATTTTTGCCAGGTCATGTTGTTGTTCATTAGGTGATGATTTTGTGAAATGCATTTCATTTGCACAACTCATTAAAAGAATTAAACAAAAAAATATTAGAAGAATTGAAATTTCGAACAATTCGCGAACTGGTTACTAAATTATGATCAAAAGGTTTTTGATTGGGTTTTGAACGTTGTAACATCGTTTAACTTGGTTCGTATCGTTCCGTAGACTACGGAAATATTTATTATGAAGTTGTGTGTTAAAAATTATTTAATTAATTATTGTTTTTTTACATTAAAATAACAAACAAAGAAACTAAATAATAGTAACACAAAACACGAGTATTTTAAATTATTAAATTTGTTTCCGAAGCAAAATTTCACTAAACAGAGCTGCTCTGTACCAGATGTTGTTGCACGTTCACTTAGTTCTGATTTATGTTCGATTTTATGAATAACAGATCATAAAGGAAAACGAAATTTAAACGGAGCTACTGGTGATGCCTTGGATTGAGTAAAATCTTTATTTGTTTCAAATTCTTTGTAGTACTTACGAGGAAATTAATTAAATTTTTCTTATATACTTATTAGGGATATTGATCGGGATATCCCGAATCCCGGGATTTTATAAATCCCGAATTTATAATTTAATGCCCGTATTCATAATAACTATTTTAGGTTTATGGAGGGTTTATTTGACAAGTATTGCATAGAAATTTGTCAAATAAGTCCTGAATAAACCTAAAATAGTTTTTATGAATACGCGCATAAAATTTTAAAAGCATATTTAGGAATTAAATTTCGTCCCTTTTTTATTAGTGTACCAAACAAGCATAGTTTAGTAATTAGACTCGATAAATCTTGTAAGTAAATAACTCTAATAAGAGTAAACACTCTTATTTTATTACGTTTGAATATAAGCAAGAGCAACATACGAGTATAAAGTCAAAAATGGTTCAAAAAGAAATTTTGATGGTTTTTGAAGAACTCAAATAAAAAAATTACAATAAAAGTTCTGTGTGGTAGACCTAAAAGAACCACCACAAGCACAATGTAAAATGTTTAAAAAGGTTTTAAAGACAAATGGCGGATCAACAAAAGGACTTTTAGCTCACCTTAAAGTAAGTTTTCTACATTTTCGAGTGACTCGATTTTTTAGTTAAACTGTCTTTAAAAATTATAAAGAAAAATAAACCAAGCTTGCTTTTTCAATAATAACAATAATAATAATATGAGGTTGATTGATTGTCACTTTGGTATGTATATTTATGCTTAGGTTTTTGATAAAGATTACAATAATATTTATTAATACTAAATTTTTAATATAAAATTGGAAAAAAAAGGTCGCGATGATCTTAAAAAAAAATTAAATATAAATATTACAGGCTTTGCTTCTCCAAGATTGGTAAAATCTTGACTTAATTCTATTGCGTATTTGACCGTTGTTGACAGTTAATATTTTCTTTTTTCATAACATCACTAACGTGGCCCAAAGCATAGGACACTGTTAAATCTAAATTTTTGGAATATTTTGATAAGAAACAGACAAAAAGAAACTATTAAAGTATGATATAGTATCAATATACTTGTCTCGAGAAGACCCAAACACACTGATATATCAAACATTAATATCGGGCTGTAAGCGATGAATATGTAGACCACACCTACGTTCAGCAAAAAAAAAAAAAAAAACAATTTTAAAACCTTTTTGCAAAAATACTTTACATAATGGCTATACGGGAAAACTTTTTTAGTCACACTTGTATAAATTTAGTTTAGTTTTTTTTTCTTTGTAGAAAAGTAGTAAAATTAACATCAAGTTCAGTTTTAAAGGCGATTAGAAATACAAAAAAAAATTGCGCGCTCGAAGTTAGGTAAACCATTTTTGAAATATATCTCTGGATCAGACTTTGCCTGAGATTGGTTTTGAGTGCTATTTAAATGGGCTACAGCTTCACAACACTGACCTCCATGCAATCTTTCTTAACTACTTATTTAATTTACAAACTTAATAACCTTTGTTCAACATTAAATCTGTTTAGTAATTAACTTAAATAATAAAATTTATGTATACTTCCTAAAACAGTTTTAATGACAAATATCTGCTTAAAAAATATTTTATGTTCATTACCATTTATAGTACAAATCTTTGTATTTCTAATAAAATTTGTTTTTGTTTGTTTTGTTTTATTTTGCCCTATATTTTATTTTGGTGTCTCATTTGTCTTTTTTAATTATTTTTGCTTTGGTTTAGCCTTTAAAAAAAAAATCACGTGTTATTTTGTGTTGTCGTCTAATTAAATGTTTGCAGATTGTAAAGATGGTATAATTAACGCCCTGATGTACAAAGTTTGTACAAAAAATAAAGTAAAATTAAAAAATATAAAAAAAAAAAATTATTTTAATTAAATTTTTTATTACAATATTAAGCTATTTTCACAATAACTTTAACAAAGTTATGGCAACAACATTCAAATTCAATTTTATTCATATAAATGTGAAGGTCAAATACTATATATAGAGATAATTTTAACTTTAAATTTAGTGTCAAAAAAGCTATTTTAATATGAGAATAATAATATAATATTCTTATTACTAAGAACGGTGTTACTGAGGTCATATGATTGGTGGAATGTAACGGAATAGAGGCTCTGGTGGGAGTCTAACACTCACAATCGTCGCACAAACAGTCTAATACCCTAACCACTGAGATAATGTGTTATTTGTACGATCATCATCCATTTGATTAAAGTCAGTTATAAAGTATTGATTTTTTTCCATTAATATATGTATATAGATATGTACATATATGCTTTGTTGAGCATGGCTCTTGTTTACAATACTTATTTAACAGATTATAGAAAGTTAAACCCGGAATGCTCTGAACTTCTCAGTCAATGGAAAAAACTGTAAGAAACTCTTGAGGGTTTCATGAGGCTTCTTAATGGTATAATTACTGGGCACTATGTGATTGGATATATGTATGTCGGAACCATGATCCAATTAAACGGATTAGGCATTGCGCATGTTCGTTAATTTTTATGCTCTCAATAAAAGTTGCGAGACGTACAGTCGAAACGTACAGTGCCCGTTCTGTTTTGTTTGCAAAGCAAAATAATCACTTTTTACACGGTTAATGAAAACAACTTGAAGAATAACAGAAAACAATTAAAAAATATAAGAAGGAAGTTGAAGAATATATAAAAGGATTTAACCCCATATTCATAAAAATTTAAAATAGATTTTAAATTTAGTTTATTTTATATTTTTTAACTTTTTATGAATGCGATCATTAAAAATTAAAACAAAATTATAAGTAAAAAAAAATCGTATGCCTCTTATTGTATGTATGTTCTCGTATGTTAAAAATGTAAGAAAACCATTTTTCATAAAAATTTCATGCAAAATAAGCCAGACTTGGGCATCTGTGACGTACATTTGCTTTAGAAAATTATTTTGAAACAAGGGAATGCGTCATCTTTGTTTATTGCTACATGTATCGAAACGAATGAAATATAAAAATTATAAATCAGTCTAATAAGGAGACGGTACAACACCTTCCTTAAGACTACCTTGCTCAGACTAACTTGTTTTTGTGCGAGTCTATTCAATATGTTACTGCCTAGTACGGTCAACGATAACAGAAGGCACATTAGGAAAGGCTGTTCAGGCCATGTCTATCGTTGGGAGTCGATGTTAAATTGTAGGTCCCGCTACTCATGGATTAAAATTGATGCACACAACATGGTACCTGGGCCGTAACCCGGAAACAGGGTTGTAATGGCCAATTATGTATGTATGTACATACAGATGGCGCATTGCATTTTTTTGCGCATATAGTGATCTCACCCTCTTTATTTTTTTAACTATTTCAGGATAATAACGTTTCGTCGTTTTAATTTCAATTTGCTTTTGTTATGAAAGGGTACTCGTATATGTAATTTTTTTAGTTAATTAAAATGTCGTAGTTATTGGCCATGATTTAGCAACACTAATGTTGTCAGCCAATTTGTACTAATGAATCTAAAATTAAAGCTCACAGAATTTTAAATAATTTTTTTACTTTTCGATTAAGGCAATATTTCTGGATCGTTAGGCCGCTAATAAAAAAAGAAATATTTGTCAAATACATACTACAAGCAAATAAAGAATAGAAAAAAACAAAAATAAATCCCAAACATATAAATTCCATTAGATATTAAAACCATTTATGTATGTTTGTATGTATTTACTAATAATTGTATTTTAAAAATTAAATTAAAAATAAAACAAAAAATAAATTCCAGCGTCTGAGCCCTAGAAGTCATTATGACTTTGGCAAAGCCAACAAATTTGTGCTGAAATTTGTTAAAATAAGTACCACAAATGAATATGTATTATTGCACGTACGTGTACTAAATTACTTTTATGTTTTGGTAGATGATTTAATACAATGAATGAATGAAGTCAGTGGCAAAAAAAAAGAAAAAACAAATGGATTTGAACCATTTTTAATTTTTAATGACATTCAGTTAAAACATATTTTTTTTTTCATTGACTTGGCTGATGATGCTGCCGCCCCAAACACAAAACAAAGTCGTTGGTGCTGCTTTTGATAAAAAAGAGCAAAAAAAAATATATGTAAACCTTTCAAAGTCGTTAAACGGGCAAATGATTGTTCCAAAGAAAGAAAGACAGACTAGTTTTGCTTTTTTTTTAGTTTTTATGTGATTTTTTTTCTTTTGTTTGAGAGCACCACCAACACATTATCACATATTATTCACCAACATGGCATAGAGTTACGTAAAGAGAAAGCATCACTAAACTTTTAAATGAACATTAAATAAAACAAAAAGAAAACAAACAAAAAAAAGTGAACAGACCTAAAAAATAAGATGTTCAATTAAACTATAATACTCACATACACATGCATGCATTTCTACATAAATTATTAATTATTAGAGTCTTCTTTATACATACCCACATACCTACAAACATACATATGTAGGTATACAAATTAATATATGTATTTGGCCAAGTATAAGTGTTAGTAATACGAGTACATACGTACATACTTATGTACGTATGTGGCTTAAACAGGTGTACTCATCCAAAAATTTATTTTGGCTAAGAGAGTATATTTTTTTTAATAAACTTGTGTTTCTAAGATTTAAATTTTTAACCGAAAAACAGTGGTTTCTAGTGTTTTGTTTTTAGCAAATAATTTATATACGAAATTTTTACATTTGTCCTTGAATTAGATTACAATACATATTATGTTTTTTAATAAAAATAACAAATTCACTCTTTTAAGTTAAAGTGTGACAAATTATTTGAATTTGACGATTTCATAATATTCTCAGCAATTGAGTCAGCTAAGGTTAATTATTACGTATTATTGTGTATTGGCTTGTTCATTCACCAAACCTTATTTGGTGCTCAAGCAGCAGATATTTCACGCTGAAATCTTCGCATAAAATTTTTTTCGCCAATGAAATTAATTTCTTTCTCAATGAATATGTCCGCAAGCAAAATTATCTCGTAAGGGGGTCAGAGAACACAGAGTGATTCTGAAAAAAACATCTGGGAAAATTGACTGTATTGTATGCATTATGGTCTGGAGATATCATCGAGCTGTTTTCTTTTCTAAGGCTTTATCAATTCAGAGCGTTTTAACTGTATGATAACTGATAACGATATGTAGTTTGAACAAAATAGTACCACTCCCTACATAACACGATCGATTTTGGCTTTATAGTGGGGAAAATTTCATCGTTGTGTAATTTGATTTGATTTGACACTTTTGAAAACCAATATTTCTGAAGTTGTTATCGAAAATGTATTCAAAATGTGTGAAAAAGTGATCAAAAACAACCATAAGAACAAAGTCAAATCATTATAATAAAATAAAAGTTTCATAGACTTTACTTCTAATTAAACGAAATAGATAACCCTGTGTATATGTATGTATAGAAAATGTGAACAAATACTTATAGCAGGAATTAAATAAAAATAAATTTAAACAACAAAAGAATTAAGTAATTTTTTGTTACTAATTCTTTACTAATTAAAAAATTTTTTTTAGTTACAGACATGTTTTTAGTTTAACTTGCAACAGTTTATAACAATTTAAATTCTCTTCTAACCACTGTGAACTTTTATTTGCTAAAGGTTATAAGTGATTTGTTTTTTATTGTTGTTGCATAAATATGCTTCATTAGCTATTAAAAATTCTTTTTTATGCATAAAAAATAGCTCGTAAGAATCTATTTCAGAATTTGAAAAAAAAAAACAAAGACGAAGGCAGAGACAGAGACAAACAGAGAGAGAGAGAGAGAGCGAGGGAGAGAGAATTTTTTTAAAAATTTGAATAAATATTCAAATTCCTGGAATAGATACAAAACAAAAATAATTGATTCTGTTAAATTTTTTGGTAACATACACTAGTCTCTAGTTTGGCACATTTGCATGACTAAAATCACGAAGTTTAAATGCTACAAAAAATTATCTATTCAGAATTTAAATATTCTGCCTTATTTCTAACACTTTTTGTCTTTGTATCTGTGTGTAGTTTTAACTACTTGTGACTTTAAAGATGCTTTTCTGTAGTTTCTATGTAGTGGTAATAAATTTTAGACAAATCACATAAAGTTGGAGAAGAAATAAGAAAATGACAATTTATTGATACTCAATTAAATGATGATACTCATATAGGTAGATTTATGTATATCTATATTAGTGGTTCCACGTGAACTTGTGTTTTAAATTAAAATTTTTATTTGTTTTAGTACTGCTTTACCGTTTACTTAAAAATGCTTTTGTATGTGTGCCTATAACGAATTTTAGGTGTCGTTGTAGAAGCAAAGACAAGTGCACTAACGACCACAAAATTAATCAAACAATAATTTAAAAGTATGCTTTCTTTCATACTCTATGAATATGCTATTCTGTACCGAATGCCGTTAGTTATTTGCCCTCAATCTAATTCATTCATAAATCATTGATGTCTCTGTGCTCAAGTCACTTCGATAGTGTAAAAAAATAAAGAAAAACTGAGAGTTTGTCACTAGAATGATCGCCCCGTCCATAATATTGAAATTTTCTGGGCAAGTAGCACATGAAGTCTTGTTAAATGTCTTCCTATTGGCTGCTTAAAACATTCAATTATAATGGATAAAAAATATTTATAATTAGGTATAACAAGTACCATATACATATGAATACATAATTGGCCATTAAATCACTTTTTCAGGGTTACGGCATTCCCCATATTGTGTGATTCAATTTTTATCCCTGAGTAAAAGGACTTACAGTTTAACGTTAAATCCGAACGATAGGCTTGAGAAGCTTGTTCATAGCAATCAGTTAATTTCAGAACTTTTGGTGGAAGACTGCTATGAGGTGATCACCGAAATATATAAGTTTTCATATATATTTCTTTCAAGATGTCAGAGCTATGGACCATGTCAGATGGCTGAACCGATATCAAAAACTGGGCCGGTATTGACTATGAACTAATTATTTTTATTCAACTTTTTATTATATGTCATAAAATAATAACACTACATAATATAGTTGATGTGAACAATCCGTTATAGTTTAGTATCCAAAAGTAAAAATCAGCTGTTGTTAATTATGCTACCATTTAGAAAGAACAAATGGTAGTAAAACTGTTGTGCTGATCCTGTTATTTTTTTGGAGTTTCTTTACTGTATAAATTATGGTTAAAACGTCAATAAATTCACTGCCTGTTGCCTTAAGAAGACCTATTTCAAATGATAGAAAATCTATATGAGAAACAATCAATTTTTGAAATACATATATTTGTTAATGACTTTTATAATCACAATCCAATAACAGTTTGTTTAAACTGTTGTAAAATATTATGACCATATTAGAATATGACTTGATAGAACACATTATGATAACCCCAGATGTTGTTATGAGGCATAAGTACTCTGAATTAAAAAATAATTTGAAAAAATTCTTCTTTTACTGATTTTATTTAAATCTATTAAGAGCTACTGCGAGAAGCTAGGCCGTAATCCTGACATAGGGTTGTAAAGGCCAGTTATGTATGTATGTATATAAGAGCATCTTAATATTAAAAGTATTCATATTCTATTATAAGATAACTGACGTCATCTTAAGTGGTGGTTACAATAAATCATGTTAATATAAAAGAACTCATTCTTTTAAGAATGCTCTGTTACACTCTGGTGGCATCTGCTTCATTTATTAATATGTGTGAATCTCCGCTCATAATAAGTACATGCGTAAGTATTGTAGAGCGTGGTTTAAACTTCATATCGAGGTGGCCCAATCTTGGCCTTAAAGTAGATTTTTTTTATAACGTGTTATTCTTGTTGTTGTATTTTTGTAAACACTCCAAACAACAAAAAGCAAAATAAACATTATGTTGTTAAATGACAAAATGAGTAGATACACATAAACACTCACACATACACAATACAACACAAAAATTTTGAATACAAAAGAATAGCGCTGAGTAGCGCGTTTTTAAAAGACAACACACACATGGACAGATAAGTTATACATATAGGTTTTCAGAAAGACCGACAGTCATCATCACCTTAGCCGTTAAAGTTTTGTAGTCAAAAAGATAGAAATAAAATTTAAGTTTTAAACAACGATCATTACTTAACGAAACGTCAAACAGTAACGGTCATTAGAGAAACAAAAACGGATGTAAAAGTTTCAAAAACTATAAATCAAATCTTTACCAAAAAAAAACCTTTAATTTTAAGAAAAATTTTGTTTTTGTTATATTCGAATATAATGAATAAAAGTTTAAACAAATGAAATTTTAAACTTATTTTTAAGTGAAAAAAATCAATACAGAAATATTACATAAGAAAAAAATAAAGAAAGTGCATCCGTTTTGAAAATATTTTATAAAAAATAGTGAAGAAATAATTAAAAATTACAAAATCAACAAGAAAACAAATGAAAAGCAAAATACAAGTAAATAAAATTTTTGTTTTTTAAGTACATCTTAAAACTTAAGTATTAAAAAAAGTTAAATTATATATTATAAGACCCAATCCCCATACCCTTGAAAAAAAGAAATAAATAAAAATTGAATATACCGCCCCTGCCCTTTACAGTAAAAATAAAAAAAAAAAAATTATATATTTGTTATAATACGTATACATATGTATATACATATTCTCAAAACCATTTAATTAAAAAAATCTCTATAAATATTAAAAAATACAATATATATCTCCCCCATTAAAGCAAAATCTTACTCATTATGTGTTAATTTTTTTTTCCGATTCCACTACGCCCTCATCAAATCACAACAGAATTACGGTGTTTAATTACTCTTTAAAAGAAATTGTTAAACAAAGTAATTTTTAATTAAAATATAACCAAACACTTCATCAATTGTCTGTATACAATACATCTATCAAATAAATTCAACACTATGGGTCACTTATCAACATCAGATCGTGTTACTACTACTAGCTGTGCTGAAGCACCAGAAGCCGAAAAGAGCTCAGCATTAAAACAACGTTTAACAAATGGCAATGTATGTGCAGCTGCTGCCGAAGGTTTTCCCACTGCAAATGGCAAACCTCTGGTCTCAGCCGCCGATGGTGAAGTCAAAGTCATACAAAATAAGTATCATGTCAATTTGGAAGAATACACACGCAATTTCAAAGGTGACAAAGTGTTTGGTGTACAATTTAAAGCTCCCCTTAAATGGCACAATGTCATATTAATATTTTCGGCTCATATTATGTTTTTGGTGTGTCTGCTGTTATTTCCATTGGATAAATTAAGGATACCAACTCTTATATGGTGTAAGTTGAAAATGCATTTTTTTAACATTAAAACCTATTATTATATATTTTTTCGAATTAAATTCGAATACTTAATGGATCTTTATTATACTTATTGTATGAAGTTTAATAGCCTAAGAATTGAACTAGTTCAGTTCTGCTAGTGTTTGTACATATTCCTTAACGAATCTTAGGCTATTAAAATTCATACAATTAGAACCTATTTTTAAAATGTGTTCAGTCTTAAAAACACTTAAATAATTTACTTAGACAAGTATAGCACAAGCCATTAATCGTTAGCCAGAATCAGAATGACAAAAAAGTTGTTTTAAGATTTTAGAAGTTTAGAATGGATTTTTTTTTCAGTTGTGTTTTATAATATTTTAATTGACTTCTAATCAGGAACCAATACTACTTTTTATAATTTTTTTTTTTTTTAAGAAAAGTTTACAAAAATATTATACAGAAATTTTAAATAAAATCTTAACATACACATCTGTGGCAATAAAAAAAAATTGCTTAAGTTGACATAAGTGCTTTTACATTTTATTGCATATTCTTATACTCTTCTTCAAGATCTATTACTCAGCTAAATTTCAAGAATAAACTGTTATTTTTAATAAAGTTATAAGCAGTTATATTTTAACTTAAACACAAAAAAAAAACACTATTTATTTTAGAAAAAAAAACCCTTAATATCTTAAAACACGAAATTACGACTGAAGCCATTATGATTTCTTGCTACAGATATATATCAAAAGTCCCCATGAAAACGATTAAATTTTCCCACTACCGCAAATGAAATATCAAAAGAAAAAAGATTATTCATTTGTTCAATTCTTGAAAGTTTACGAGAAAATCTAAATCTAATTTTGGAAACTTGCACAGTTTAATTGTGCAATTAATAAATCGGCTGCTCTTTGCTTATTTTCATAAACACCAGGACAGTTCTATAAAAACTAATGGTTACAGTATCAATAAATATTTTATTTTATTCTAAAATCCCTTAAGAAGTATAATTTTTTTCAAATTAAAATAAAGTTACTTCAACATTTGGAAAATATTTAACGAACAAAGTCCAAACCACAATATTTTTTATTTATTTTTTTTTATTTATTTTTGCCCGTATTCATAAAAAATAAAACAGTTTTATTAATTCCTTATTTGACAATTACTCCATAGAAATATGGCAAATAAGCACTCTATAAGCCAATTTTATTTTTTATGAATACGGGCATTTATTTCTTTATATTAAACGTGTACTCCTATTTCTATATTTACAAAAAAAATTCTTCATCTCCTCCAAAAATATACTAAATAAGAAAAATATCGGATCATTAAATACAATACCTATATCTAGACATTCCTTTACCAATATACCCTTTTTGCACTAATACTGAAAACAAACTGAAACAAAAATAAATAATAAACAAAATACTGGTACTGTGGTGGGTATGGCAGCAACTCACAGGTTACTTAAAATAATTCGCTTAAAATTCGCAACAGACCCATTGAACCCTCATTCCCTACCTGGAATTATTTTGTTCCAGAGTCTGGTCACACGAACTAATACTGGTACTGTGGTATGTATGGCACCAACTCACAGGTTACTTAAAATAATTCGCTTTTGCCAGAACACTGCTAAAAGGTGGTCACCGAAAGAAGTATGTTTTCATTGTTCTTTCATTTAAAATGTATGTGCCTTAGTAAGCCAACATATTACATTCTAGACTATGGCTAGAATTTTCAATGCGTTTTAAAATTTTCGATGCGAAAAATTTTAGAGCACTAAGTGCTTTTTATTTAAAATTTTAATGTTTTTCTGGTTCTTAGTGACACCAAATCCTAATTTAAAATAAGGCAAAAACACAATATTCTTATAAGGGAGTTGAAATGCGTTCTGAAGCATTGAAAAAAATATGATAAGCATATTCGAAGATTTTGCGTGTATATTTTTTTTAATGATCTCGCTTTCATATTCAACTTGTAAAGTGCGCAACCTAAAATTCATAATCAGATGCTTTTCAATGCATTGAAAATTTAACCCTTAAGGAATGTCTTTTCTTTCATTGTAAATTTGATTTTGTGGAGGCAGGTTAAAAGCCAAATGTGCTACTAGACCCGAGCCCACGGCTCTTACATTAGTTAGCTAATCATTTTGCATTGAATATCTATATGTGTAAGTTACATACATACTATAAAAATATAAATAAAATTTGTTTTCGTTATATGCTGTTACAACTGTAGGAACAGATATGAATTCTGTTAAATTTAAAATATGATTTTAATGCGTTTAAATTCAATTTCACCATTCATAAGGCATAAGTATTACAAACTTCCGCATTTATGCAGTCAGTATACCTACTTTAATCTTAATAATTGACATATTTAATTATCATATACAAATGATTATGCGGAAATCACACTTCTTTTTTAAAAATATTCTGATAAATTAAGATTTTAGGTGGGTAGTTAGATAACCAAATTTAAAATTAGTAAAAGATGAATACTACAATGAAAAATAATAATATGCTACAAAATAAAAAAAAATATATTTTTATTGCTTGAATCAGTAACACACGATCGGCCTGATATAATTAAACGCTACTATTATTAAGACCTAGAATGAATGGCGGCTTCTGTCAGATTAATAATTGTAAAATTGTAGTGTTACTATTGATAGTTTTAGAGTATTGACAGCAAACGATAAATGTAAATGGTGTAAACCCAATTTTTATGCCAGATTCGAATTCAGCACATACTTCGTTTCCGCAGTCAATTTCTTTTTCAATATTGTAGACCTTCTTTCAATCTTGTAAGACTTCTAAAATGACGTACTGTGGGTTGTGTGGGTCTTGCTGAGTGAATTATTGCTTAATTTTCACTATTTTGCAGACATTTTTAAAATTTGAAGTTATCGAGAGATAGCACTTTTTTATTGTAGAAATAACAATAATTGTTCTGAAACGTTTGAACGGTTCATCTTTCCAAATATTTTATTTTAGCAAGCTATTGTGAAATTTTATCCAAAATATTTGGAGTTTAAATTTATTTGTTTAATGTTTTCTCCTACACAGTATTTGACAACCTTTTTTTATTTTTCTTTATAAGTACGTTTAATAGCGAGTTTTTGTTGTTTGAAATCGGTTAAACATCTTTTCTGTTTTGGAATATAAAATTATTAATATATGACCGACAGTAGTGAACAGTTTGCTTGCTTGGTAGGCATTTAGCGGCCATATTTGTTATTTGTACCAAAATACTAATCCAGAGTGCTTAATTTGAAGCAGGGACTAAATAAAACCTTCGAACTAGTTGAAATAATGAAAAAAGTGTTTCATATTCATTCAAGTTGAATATGTAGTGTCAGAAGATCAAAAAACATGTATTTTATTTATTTATTTAAATTAGAATACAGTATTAATACTATATTTAATTAATCCGAGATGAGTGACTTAGACCTTTGTTCAGTGTAGTGTCGCAGACCAGGATCTCTGGTGGGAATCGAACCCACAATCCTCACACTAGCAGTCTAGCATGCTATCAGCTAGAATAATGAAAAAATCTTTACTAAAAAGTTTATTTCAAATATCATTGTCCCTTTCATTCGATGTAAAAGATATTAAAAAAATAACTTTTACAGCAAATATATTTAATATTCATGTCGACGAACTTTACATGAAATACTGTCTGCTGCACAGAAAATATTACGATTTAGCAAAAAACCCAAATGTTTCGTAATAATAGAAACGATTTACCATTAAGATTTTCAACAAATTTGAAATGCAAATAAGATAATTCTTGAGAAGAACTAAAAATATGTTTATTTATAACACACGCTTTGCTGTTAATGATCATTTGTAAGATGATGGGGAATTACATTGCTAAACTCTAGTAAAATGTATTGAAAACAGTGGCATATGTTTTTTTAACTGTAAACTTAAAAATAAATGTAAATGACACGTGTCGAACGATTTTAGAATCTATATACTTTTTTATTGTTTAATAAATGAATATAATTTTTTAAACTCAACTGTTATCTTTCTTTTTGTTCATAAATATTAAAGTAAATTTTCGAAAATTAAAATTAAAAATTAGAAGACTCTTAATTAAACAACATTTTGAAATACGTTAATTTCTAAAATTAGTAGACTATACCAAAAAAAAAAAAAAGAAAAAATGTATCATCACTTAAAGTAAAAAGTTGACTGACTTAATTTCTAAACTTGTTTCTAAACAAAAAACAAATGCTACACGTATAAGATAAGAAGAAGGAAGTGTTTAAAGCACGACTTGCAAATTAAAAACACAAATTTAGCAAAATTTTATTACAATAAAATTTTGTGCAAGTCTTAAAAAATGTGTCATAAATATTCTCTTTACATTTTTTTAATTAAATTAGCACTAATCACTGTTCGTTACAAACGTTCTTAAAAGTATTCCAAACATTGTAAACCATTTCAAAAAATAAGAAAATATAGGCAGGTGTGCTTGGTATGATAAATTGCTGGGACGTTTACAATAAAGAGTTATTACCGCTATTGCTTTTATTTTTCTAGCAATAAAATTTATAATTATACATTGTTTTCGAATATCAAACTCGCGTCTTTATTGGATTTATATATATATGTATATGTGTATATATATCCTAATACTGGTATTTTTTGGAGAAGTAATATCCGTTAAATAATATGTATAACGCTAGCAGATCTGAACTAGTTCAGTTTCTTCATTATAATTTATTTTAATTTTTTATAATATAATATACGTGGTATAGTGGTTAAAGCACTCGCACAAAAACACAAACAGCTCAGGTTCAAATCCCAGCAAAGGTGAAATAATAAAAAATTTGCGGTTTTTCGAAATCATAAAAAAATAATAGGTTCCCCCCTTCAAGAAGTCGGTACATAAGAAACCGCTCCCTGACATTTCTGTCTATTCCACCTTTAGACAAAAACGAATGATCAGGAGAAAAAGCGCCATACTAGTGGGAAGTAGTACATAACAACCACCTACATAGCAAAGACCCCTACCACAATCAACATCCAAGCACAGATGGCGCAATTGCTGTTGATAATTCAAGGGTATAGGTATAAACACTGACTTTTAAGTGATCAAATTTGACTGCAATTTGTCTCATTCGTAAGGCGCTTAAAAAACTTAAAAATTAACTTGATTATTTAATAGATTTTAATATTTTAAGAAATTTTCAAGTGATCGTAATGTTTTAGAGTAAAATAATAACAAAAACCAGTATTCCAGCTAGGTTCTCAAAAACCACTTTGTAGTCTTCTTCGAGTAATTACGTGATAAAAATTGGACTAAAAAAGCAGTTTGAGTTAGATCATGGTATTTATATTAATAAAGAACGCTTAAATAAAAAAGATAGCATTTCAAGCTATCAAAACTTTATGGTCAAGGCAAATCATCATTTGGAAAATAAGCGGAATTAGACAAGTGGGCGTGGCACCTACACAAACTAAATATATATTGTTATTGTATGTGTTTTGAACAGTTAAAGTTCATTTATTTGTAGAAAATTTCTGGCAAAGTAGGTGCAGGGTCCATTAGTTTTGTTTGAAATTTATTAAAATATGCATATTTTATTATTAATAAACCTCAAACATTAAACCCTATAATGGATGACAAGACTTTTAATGTTTAATAAAACAGAAGTATAAATGCCAGTTTAAAATTTTCTGGCAAAGTAGGTGCAGGATCCGTTAGTTTTGTGTGAAATTTATTAAAATAGGCATATTTTAGTATTAATAAACCACAAACATTAAACCCTATAATGGATGACAAGACTTTTAGAGCCACTTATTGAGTTGGAGATTAGCGATTAAATTAACTTTAATCTTTGATTTCACTTTTTGGGTTGACATAACCTTATTGTTAATTGCTAGTTTAATCGACCGATGCTGGTAGTTTAATCTTAAGGGAGAACTGTCAAATTCCATGTGCGTAATATAAACAACTGTTGAAAATATTGTATTTTTTATTCATTTATTTAATAGAAAGAAGAAAACACAAAAATTAAAAGTTAAATAAAAATGGATTGTTCCAGTGCTGTTAAAGATTTAAATGATCACAAATATCGTTGGCCAGGTTCAGCACATGGTTTTTTTGCACTCCATAAATTTTTTTTTTTATTTTAATAAATAGGTTACTTCACTTGAAGTAAAATTCGAATTTTCATATTAAATATTTTTTCTTCACTGTTTGAAGACATCTATTTTTATACATGTTTTAACTCTGTATTATGCTCAAAAATATTTGGCGGAATTATTTTTTCATTAATAACAAAAACAAAGTGTTATGAAAATGTATATGTATGGTATACATAAGTAGAATGTTGTGAAAATATATTTGACATTTGGAAAAAAGAAGTTGCCATTTGTCTTATTCAGTATGGCAATACTAATAGGTTTAAACTCTTACTCAAAAACACAAAACACAATTTATACCGGATTAAATTTAATCTTAGATTAGTTGACTAAATCGTAAACTTGACTTTAATCTCCAACTCAAAAGTGGGCCTTAATGTTTAACAAAACAGAAGTATAAATGCCAGTTTAAAACTTAAAATTTATGTTTCAAATCAAATATTAGATTTATGCAGTCACGGAGGATATAATGATTTTTGTTTAGACTTCCTATGAAATAAGTGTTTAATTAATTTAGAGGTGTAGTAAAGAAATTTAATTTCATTTTTTTTACATGCCAAAAACAGGTGATAAAATTAACAACAATTAAATTAACAAATTGCTTTTTGCTAAAACATTAATTGTTTCTCATAATTTTAAAGCAAATAAAAATAATAAAAATAATAAAAGGAAACACTTTATGGTTTTGGTGAAAAAAATTTAGTTGTAAATGAATTTATTTTTAAAAAATTTTAATGTTAACTTGTAACACAAATTATTTCGTTAAATGTATGTCGAATTCATTGGAAAAGTATAAAAAAACGTAATTATTATTTGTGCTTAAGCGTAGGAAACATAAATACTGAATACGTACAATATTTTGTTTTTGTAAAAGCAAATAACTTTTAAGTACTAACGAAAAAAAAAATAAATAAATAAAAGATATCGGTCATAAGAGGTGTAAAATGATTACAAAAGCAAAATTTAACAGCAAAAAGAAAAAAAAAATATTCATAATAATCGCTGATTCATTAAAGACGTTTTCTTTTTGTTTCGTTTTATTTTTTCTTAATTTTTTGTTCATTAATATTTGCATGACAAGTAAAAATTGGAGACACAATACCAAAAGTAACTAAAATTGTATATGAAATACTTAAAATATGTACAAATAACAAAAATTACACATCTCCCTGATGTATGAGTTTCTTTTATTTCTCTACTTTTATTATTATTTTACTTATACGAGCAAATATCCCTTGACAACTCTTTTTAAACAACTTCGCCGTTTTTATTTTTAATTTTTTTTTTATTAAATTCGTTTGTATGTATTTACGAGTACACATATGTATGTATGTATAACTATTATGCAATCATTTGATTTTAAAAATTTTATATATTATATACCAGGTTTCATTTATTTCGGAACATATCACCACCATCAGCATCATCACATACTACCACCTTATAAACACTTATTTTTTTTTTACCGATATTCGCATGCAAAATCTCTTTAACCACAATATACGAAATTTCGAAATTTCAATTTTTGGACTCTAGACTGTAGGAGAAGAGAAATTAGTTTTGGTTTTTTACTTATTTTTTTTAATTCATTTAATTTGTTTTGTTTAAACCATTTTAACGCATATTTATTTCAAAATCAAAACTGGATTTATGCATAATTTTACAAAATTTTTATATTATTTTTTACCTTCAGATATATTTGCAATAATTTTTTTAATAAAATAAAGAAAATAAAAGTGTAGTACAACAAACTATGGTTATGACGAATACTAAAACAGTACACAATTTAATTCAGTAATTGATTTAAATCCTACTTCGTAATTAAAAAAAAAACATTTTAGCGAACGAACACAATGCGAAAGTAATAAAATAATTTCAAATTTCTTAATAAAATATTACAACGGGAATGAACGAAATCACTATTTCGACATTGTGAGTAATTTTGAGAGAGTGAAGTTCTGTGCCTACCTGGCTCCGGCATGAACAAGTTATAAACCTGGTACATAATCCAATAGTGGTTAGTGTGTTGGCTTACTAAGAAGAGAGCTCTGGTTTAAGCCTCTGCTCTGACATATTGAAGCAAACAAGTAATAAAAAAAATTATTTCTTTCTATTTGCTGTAACACACACAATATGGGTGTTGCGAGAAGCTAGGCCGTAACCCTGTAACAGGGTTACGTATGAACGTATGTAAATATAGACTAATAGTGTCGGAATTCCCTATAATAAAATCGTATACAGAAATTAAATTTTATTAATTTTGTTATAAATATTATTTGTACTTTTTATGATCTATTTTAGAGAAATGCCACTTCTCTTCGATAATATCATTCTCTGTACCAAGGTTGTCTGATAGTTTAGATTTTTTATCCCCGGTTTACAAATTATTATCTCCGATTCTTATCTCTTATTTTCTCTTTGTTGAACATTGTTTTAAAGCAAAGTCGGTATTAGCTCATGAATTTAAGAAGTTGTTTTTTTAATATTTATATTGTAAATACCTATTTTCTAAATTTTCTTTAACTAATAGCGACGACAATTGTTTTAAGAGAGTTTTCTTTAAAAAACTTTAAGATATTCATTTGCAAATAAATTTTATTCCAAGAAATTGCTCTACTAAAAATTTTGCACATGGGACATATAAAAAGAGACCTCAAAAAATCCCCTCCATAAAGTAATCAACAACTGTGACCACAAAAACACAAAATTCATGAACAATAAATTAATTTATTGATTTTTATTTAAACATGAGCAGCAGAGCCAATGAAATCGAAAACGAAGACAATGAAAATTACGTCAGAACAATATAAATGATTAATCTATTGATCGTACGACGAAGTAGAGCCTAAACGTACAATAAACCATTGACATTGAGATGCAGACTTCATATCGACGTCATTCATCTACATCATCGTTGTTGTAGACTGGATTTACAGAAACTTAAAGATTTTTTTTTCTGTTAAATCTTCTTTAAGCTTCTGCCAATATTATCATATTAATTCATATTGTAAATAAATACATATACAGTAAGGGACAAAATTGTTCACAAAAATACTAAAATTTATAATATATCCAAAAAAGTATGTTTTATTCAAATATATTTTAATTTTTTTTACCTATATAGAATAATGTACATCTAAAAAACTTAAAAAGAACAAAATTTTAAAAGAATGTGTGTTAAGAGTAAAAAAAATAAATATTAATTTAAAAATTCACATGTGAACAATTATGACCGTTGTTGAATATTCCATTGATTTTAGGTCCTAATATTTGGTATGTCCACCGTTTGCTTTTTTAACTGCCTTAATTCTTTTTGGCATACTTTTCACTAAATTCGTCAAGACATTAGGGTCAATACTTTCCCAAGCTTCAACAGCACGCTCCCAGAGTTCGTCTACGGTCTTTGGAGGGTCTTATTGAGCAAAAATTTGTCTCTTTAATATGGACCACAGGTGTTCTATCGGGTTTAGATCCGGCGACTGAGGAGGCCAATCCAAAAGCTTGATCCCATTTACTTCAAACCAACGTTTTGTTATCTTCGCGGTATGCTTAGGATCGTTGTCCTGCATAAAGATGCTATTCTGTCCCGGATCTAAACCAAATATGTCGAGACTTGGAATGTATGAGTCTTCTAAAATGTCTATATAATCTTTAGCACACATTTTGCCTCTAATTCGGCGAAGTACTCCAAGTTGATTCCCGCGAAAACAGCCCCAAGCCATTAATGGGCCAACTCCAAATTTAATTTAAGACGCCTAGAGTTCGCGAAAAAATATGAAATATTCACTTTTGAAGACTGGATGAGTGTAAGATGGTCCGATGAAACAAAAATTAATAGAATCGGGTCAGACGGACGACAATGGACATGGGTGGATAAAAGTGTTGGTGTCAAAGTAAGAAATATTTGCCAAACACTTAAATTTGGAGGTGGCTCATTAATGGCTTGGGGCTGTTTTCGCGGGAATCAACTTTGAGTACTTCGCCGAATTAGAGGCAAAATGTGTGCTAAATATTATATAGACATTTTAGAAGACTCATACATTCCAAGTCTCGACATATTTGGTTTAGATCCGGGACAGAATAGCATCTTTATGCAGGACAACGATCCTAAGCATACCGTGAAGATAACAAAACGTTGGTTTGAAGAAAATAGGATCAAGCTTTTGGATTGGCCTCCTCAGTCGCCGCATCTAAACCCGATAGAACACCTGTGGTCCATATTAAAGAGAAAAATTTTTGCTCAAAAAGACCCTCCAAAGACCGTAGACGAACTCTGGGAGCGTGCTGTTGAAGCTTGGGAAAGTATTGACCCTAATGTCTTGACGAATTTAGTGAAAAGTATGCCAAAAAGAATTAAGGCAGTTAAAAAAGCAAACGGTAGACATACCAAATATTAGGACCTAAAATCAATGGAATATTCAACAACGGTCATAATTGTTCACATGTGAATTTTTAAATTAATATTTATTTTTTTTACTTTTAACACACATTCTTTTAAAATTTTGTTCTTTTTAAGTTTTTTAGATGTACATTATTCTATATAGGTAAAAAAAATTAAAATATATTTGAATAAAACATACTTTTTTGGATATATTATAAATTTTAGTATTTTTGTGAACAATTTTGTCCCTTACTGTATACATATTATGTACATAAGAGCTTTGACTCATATAAAAGTACCAAAAAAAAAAAAAAGAGCGAACATATATATGGTATTATATATAAAAAAGTACTTTTTAGAATAAATTGGTTAAGAATTACAAATAAGATTTTTTCTAATAGAACTCGGCCAAATTAAGTGCAAGTTTATAACAAAACATTTTTTTAAAAACATTAAATAAGAATGCTTTGTTCTGCGAGTCCTCGTATGTCAAAGAAACAATTTCTAGAACTTGTATGAATTACAGACAACTTGCAAATTTTTTATATTTCGCAGTCTGTTCAGAGTCTTTGAAAATGTTGTTATCGGTTTAATATGTTGGCTATATTATGTACGCTGTTCCCTGGGGCGTACATACACATAAAGTATATACCGTATAAGAACAGGTATGTCTGTGTACCTGTTTGTTTTGTATAAATGAAGAAAAACAGAAGTAGTATAGGCATTTGTAAAATTATTTTTAAACGGTTTTTAGAGCATAATTAATTAAATAATATTTGAAAACACAACTATAACATTAAATGCCATCCGCTGTAAGTACAATAAATACTATTTGAACTTGATCGGTTGAATAAAATATATTTTTTTACAATACAATTTTAAATTAATATGCTAATGAATTATTACGAGCGGAGTGATATAGTGTCGCAGACCACGATTTCTGGTGGGAATCGAACTCACAACCCTCGCACTAGCAGTCAGTAAACTACTCACTAGACCACTGGGGCACCCAATAGTAGGAATTCAATAAAGACAAGTAATCAAGACAAGAAATCTATAGATTTCTTTCTTTTTTATAAAAAATTTTCTTGTTAAATAATGAGCGTAAGATCAAAGTACTTTAAAAATCTCAGTGAATAAAATTGACGGAATTAAAAGTTTTGTATTAAAATGTATAGATTGACAATTATAGCGCAAAAGGTACTTCTTTGATATGCTATTTACTAAATTTGTACTTGGTGTACAAAATTTCGTACTTTGCAGAACTATGAAAAGCTCTTTAAGTGCTGGAAATGCAATGCGTTGTACAATCTCTAAATTATATCGATCTCTCTTATGAATGGCTGTGCTAAATACTGACGTTAAAGGATAAATAAAAAATTTAATATTTATTTATTCATACCAACTATCGTTTTATATTCTTTTTTATATTTTTATATTCTTTTTTATTTAAAAAGTCTTGTGAAAAAAAAAGAAAAAAATACGTATTAAATTGTCTGAAAATTGCTCATAAATATTTATTGAGCTCCTTAACATCAGACAAATTATGTACATATTGTAGTTATTTTGTTTTGCATTTTGTTGTTTTTTTATCGTTTTTTGGGGGTCTTAAAATATATCACTACAAGTACAACTGGGGAATTGTACAAATTCATATGGTTGTAGGTTTTTTTGTATTTTCAGTTTAAAATGATATCAAAATTGTTCGACATACATAATATTTTTTTATAAATGGTAATTTATCACAAAAATTTTATATACAAAATATAAATATCAGGCATAAAAAAATTCGAATTTTTTTTAAATGTCACTTAAGATCTTAAAAATCTTAAAATCTACGCATTCTAAGATAAGCGCATTTCCTAACTTTTAATTATTACGCAATCTTGTTTGGATGGTTAGTTCAGTTAGTTCAGATAGGGGGAGTGTTAATGTTATCTTAGACACCTAAAAAATCCAACTGTCACCTTAATGACCATACGACGTATGTTGTAGAGATTTGTTTTTAAATAAGAAAAAAATTATTAGTTTGGCTTGGCGAGTACCTTGATTGCTTTCCCAATAAGCAATTTCGATCTATTTATATCTTCTTTTCCACCCAGTTTACCCAACAAACAAGCTCCAGACCTATGAAATAAGCTCTTGACAATTGTTTTGCCAACCGGTCAGCTATTTTGTATTTTTTTTTAAATATTTTAAATTCTTTTTCACTAAATTTTTACAACTACAATTGTTTGGTTGATTTAACTTTTGCTTAAGTCAACTTAAGCAATTATACCTTTAAGCCACATATGCATTAACAGCTTTTGTTTAAATACCACATTCACTTTTTTAAGTGCTCTTTTTATTTTTAATTATTTTTATTTATGAATTTCACTTTCATTTATTTAAAAACTTTCATAAAATATAAAAGTTTTGGAAAAAAAGTTTTTCAACAAAGGAAGGGTGTTTATAAAATAACTTGTTAAACCCTTTCTAACTTTTATGAACAAAAACAAATTATTACATAATTTTAATTATAAAAAAATTAATTTAATTAACAAATGTGAATACAAAGTAAGAGCTGCATACTTATGTAAGACATTAAATATAATACATATAATGATTAATTGCTAAATGAAAATTTGAAACTAGATTTGCAAATTTAAATAAAAAAAAAAAATTGGTGTCATCAAAATCACCCTTTTTTATTTTTTAATATGCATTAAAAATTTTATAAAATTATATATTTATAATTCTAAAAGAAATTTTTTGCATTTCTAATTATTGTTTTATAACTTTTTTTTAATCAATCAGTTGTATAACAAATTTTTCCTATTTAAAAAATAGAGAACAGGTTTATAATAATTTTGGTATTATTCCCCAATAAATTTGTTAAAAATAAACAAATTATTAAGGGGACTCGCTTAATCTATTAAATGTCTTTTGTACCACTTAAGCTCTCATACATTTTAATAATTTTAAGAGTTATAAGAGGCATTCATTTAAATGAGTAAATGAATATCCCAATTTATTTTAAATCAATTTTAATATATATAAAAAAAAACAAAAATTATATATTAATATTGATTAAAAATTTTAATTAAATATTTCTCAAATATCTGTGTTAGTTTCTTAATGACAAATTATTGCTGTTTAACAGCATGGATCTGTTTTTGATTTAAACAGCGTAAAACACGTTCACACACACTTATGCCGGTGTACATGACCTTCAAAACTTTCAATAGAAATTATTAATAACGGTAGTAAAACTTAAATATATTTTTGTTTTGAAAGAAAAAATAAAAATAAAAAACATTTCTTTTTTTTTGTTTTGTCTTGGTGGTTTATTTTGTTTATATAATTACCGTTAAAAAACTATTAACAAAAATAAAACTTATACATTAAGTTGTTAAACTTTGTTCGATTGCCTCATTTTATAAATTTCTTTCACCTTTTTTAAACATTATTAAGGAAATTGTTTTTTTGTTTTGTTTTTCATTTCACATTTCTTAAAACTAGTTTATTTATAGCATTTTCATATATTTTCGATTTTTTATCTGAAACATGCCAAATTGGAACGAAAAAACAAAAAAAAAAAAAAAAAAGAAGATTGTTAAGAGCTTTTGAGACTAACTTTCCAAGGTTGTTTATATATTTTAAGATTATTTTCATTTTACAAAACTTTTGTAAATAACGTTTATTATTTTACATAAAATATAGCATATAGTAAATTTATCTACAACCGATTTTAAGCATTATAGAATTATCATGTGTGCGACAAAATAAAATGAAGTTAGAATACCTGATTAGTGATGCTGTTTTCTAAGTTAGCTAGTTCAGTACAGTAAGACGCTGTTTAAAAAGCTCATAGATATCTATAGTAAGAAAACTGGGTTTTCGGTTTCAATTTCGTTCAATTTATTCGATTTGAAGTTTTTGAAGGACTTTAAGAGAGAAGACTACCACCTTCGAAATGCTTTTTTTTTTGTTAAGACCAGGGGAGTAAACCATATGTCAATGGGACAAGTTGCTGTCAAATTGATCACTCAAGGGCCAGTGTTATAGCTTCACCCTTGAATCAGTGTATACAGTGACGAAACTCCAATAACTATAAAAAGAACAACACAGCAAGATAGCCACAACAAAATTTTTAGCACACACAATACCACCGTGTATTACAAGATAGCAACAACAAAACACAGCGGATTTTAAACTTTTTGAGCTGTCACTGTACACACTGTGCTTCAATGATCAACAGCAATTGCCCCATCTGTCGTCGGTGGATGTTGATTGTGAGTGGTGAGCGTCCTCACTAAGTAGGAGAAGTTAGCGCTGTACTGATTATTCATTTCTTATGGTGGAATAGAATGGAATGTCAGGATGCGGTTTCATGAAGACTGACTTCTTGGAGGGGGAGGAATCCCTAATTCTTAAATAAACATTTCTAAAAATCCGCAAATTTAATTTTTCATTTTTCGCTTTAACTGGGAGCGAAGCGAGTGATCTAACCACTATACAAAGACCCCCTCCCCCCTTCCCCCCTCTAAATTGGTTTCAATCAGAGGATTTTGTAAATAAGTCCTCAATTTTTAAATTTTCGCGCTTCTTAACTGAAAGTCTAAGAAAGTTACAGAACGTCTAAGAAATCCATCCTTAAAAAGCCTTCCTGCTCCTGTCAAAATTTATTTAAAACCTTGTTATTTGAAAATTGCCATAGAGACCTGCTTTTCCTTATAAGCAATACATTAATAATATTAAATTAAAAATATTAAGAACTACGCCTATGTTCATCTGGGGTCGCACTAAACTGTAACTGTAGACGAAATGGACCGAAAGATGTCGCTAAAATAAAAAAAAAGAAAAAATAGAAAATTGGATACAACCACACTGATAAAGACAAAATTATGAATTATAGAAAACTTTTGTCAGTTATTTTTCTGTATTCTTTTTTTTTCAGAGTATATTACACATATTTTAAATATTATGCCATAATTTTAGAAATTTCTGTATTAATTTTGACAAACTTAATATGATATTTGTAAGAAACGTAAAACCTGTTGTTTAATTTTTTAATATATAAATCTATTTTAACCCAAGTCATTACAATAGTACCACAATCTTTTATGGAATAGTATATTAAGTGAGAATAGTTAAAGTTTAATTTTTAAAAAATATTTGATAAATTGAAGTTTAATTACATACGGCCACTTCACAGTACCGCAACTGTTAGTGTAGAGTATGCAATGAGTGGCTCGTTGAATTAAAGAGGAAATACATACATATATACGTACTTTCAATAAATTAAATATAAAATGATTGTTATATAGGCCCTTTGTTTGCCATTTGTAAATAACGGTCTGTTTTAAATTCAAATACATTTAAAACCACTTATTATCATTTCCGTAACTGACCTTTATTTGTGATTATTAAAAACTGCGCATGTTTTTTTTGAGATGCTTGTGCACCTTGGAAATAATTAAACACAATGTAAAGAAATCAGCACTAATTTTTAATTATTTTTTTATATTGGCGATAAAAACTCTATTGAAATATCCGCCAAGTCTGTAAAATTTGACAATAACCAACCTCATATATGCTCACAGAGACAAATCTCAAAATTATAAAGATTATAATTGCTATGCACGTTTTCAAGACATTTAGCACAATTTTTTTGTTGTTGTCAATCTCTGTGTTACTTTTATTAACACTCCCATTTGACTGGTCAATGGTGATGAACGTCTAAACTATTATAAATATTTATTAACACGTCTTTCAGTAAACGAAATGAGCATCTTTTCTGTTTTTATTTTTTTACTTTTTGGAAATAGAAAAAATTATTTATAAACCAAACCACGCAAAAACTGATCTCTTAATAAATGAGCTGAAGTATTTCATTTTTGTTTTATTTTTCCTATTTTTGCCGTCATATTCAAATATTTGTCGTGATTTTAAGACTTTTAATAGAAAGAAAAGTTTGTTGTTTGTTTAGCACAATAGGTATTTAAATTTTTATTTTATTTTATTTTATCTTTTATCTTACATAAAAGAAAATCGTTTTCGGTTTAAAATTTTGAAATTCTCTGTGAAATTTGAATAAATAACGGCTTAATTTTAATCTGTTATTCAAATTTTACGATACACCAATACCCCGATTTGCGTCGCTTCAGTTTGCGTCGCTTCGAAGTTGCGTCTTTTTTTAAGTTTCTGGAATTTCAATGTTGCGTCGTTTTTATTTAAGTTTGCGTCGCATGGCTTCGATGATGCGTCGTAAATGCTTCGATTTGCGTGGTTGGTATGAAAATGTTTTTACAAAGTTAAAGCAAAAAAGGGGATTTCCCGTTTAGTAGAAAGCAAATTGCAGGTGTGCGTTGTTTACATGTTAAGCGTAGTTATTTGTTTCAAATTATATCAGTGGTCTTCAAAATTGTTATATTTTTATTTTAATAAAATCTGTTATTCAAAAAATAATAAGAAAATATATTGATTCAAAAACCCTTTTTCAAAGCTAAAATGTTTAAAACCTGTATTGACTAAACGAAAATCAAATACGTAAACAAATGAAAATTCTGCTTCAGTTTGCGTCGTTTCGGTTTGCGTCTCATTTTTTCAGTCCCAATTAGCGACGCAAACCGGGGTATTGGTGTATTTGTTTTTTTTACTTTTAATAAATTTAAATTAAATTTGAAATCTAGATCGTTTACAGTACTTTGTTTTAACATTTAATAAGATATATATCTTATCAGAAGAAAAGATTTCAGTTTTTACACAAAACACATTTCCATACAAATTACCTATACAACCGCCAATATCTATCTATCTTATCTATCAATCATTACAAACTCCAGTACAATGCACATCATGAGTTGGGGTTTACTCCAAGATATTCTTTTGGTCGCAGTGTCTACTTTCGGGAATTGTAATTATAATAAGACATCGTATGAATTCTAATACTAACTTGTGGACCATCTATCAAGTTTTGAATTTGAACCACCGGTTACTTCGAAATTGGCAATACTTTTCATTCTATTCTGTCACAAAATTTAGTATATTTGCTCTACTGAACAAAATAAATCGATTTACGCTTGAGCAATGGTGCGATTTATTAGAAATATATGTATTTCCAAAACAAAGAGAATTGGTCGCATATTGATAAAAAAAATGACAAAAAGCTAATTTTTAGCTTAGTGAGTACATTAGTCAATAAGCAAAATTGCTCACATGGTCTTACAGAAGCCAATACAATCATTACGACTTACTATTAGTTGCGGCTTGTAAAGAGAAGGCATGATTGGCCCATATTTCTTTGAAAATGAGGAAGATGTAACAATTACGGTCAGTGGAGACAACTATTGCACCTTCATGGTAGTGATGTGAAGGATGTTTGGTTTTAACAAAATGGTGTAATTTGCAATACATCTCACGTTACAATCGATTTATTGCTCGAACGTTTGATAGCCGTTTAATTAGCCGAAATGGTGTGATGTAAATTGGACACCAAGAAGTTACTATTTGACACAGTTGGACTATTTTTTTCGGGACAGAAACCATTGAGAATTCCAAAGCTAATATTTGTTATGTTAATCCTGAGATCCCATCGAATTGGGTATTGTGAAATAATATTCCATTTCTAATCGGAACAATTGTTCTTTACAACAACAAAATTTATTTTGATAAATTTCAAAAAGTGTTTGTTTTATTGCATTTCTAAATATAAACTTTTTTTCTGTCAATAAATTAATCTGGCATGTGATGGAAAACGATTTCAATCGAAATTGAAATCGACTGAAATTTTCACTTTCAAATCAACAATGATTTCGAATTCTCATTTTACTCATTAACTTAATGTTCTTTATTTCTACCGCCTTGATTATTAAATTTTAAAAATATTCGTAATTAAAACAAATAAATTTTATATGACTTAAAGCTGAGTTAGTGAAAACATATCGTGCACGGCGGCATCAGCTGTGAATATCTATAAAATAAACAAGACATAATGTTGCTAACTGAAAACGTAATCGTAGAATATCTACAGAATTTTAATGTCAACTTGGCATTACTTAAAAAATAAATGGCTAAAAGGATAAAAATGATGCAAATAAAGGTATTTTCGATTTTTTGTCAGTTACAGCGTTCCTTAATTCTTGCGACGATATATAAGTAAATATATTTTACTGAAAAACAATTTAATTCATTTTATTTTTCATATTTTGTTTACAATAAAATTTTAACGGCTGATTAAACTGCTTGTTGCGATACGTTTTTACCAACTAACACTTCAAATTTACCAACTTTGAAAAGACTAACTAACTAACTAACTAAAGACTATAAAATACAAACAAATTCAACTTCGAACAAAATCATTTTTTCATCACATACTGTAATATTATTCTATTGGAAATAATTTTTTGAAATTTTAATATATGCACACTTGAACTTCATTCACAATGCGCCTACATGATATCATTACATATTATTTCATGTAATATTTTGTCGGAATATGACAAAATGAAAATTGTAAATATGAAATAAAAGACTTAATTTTTGGAGGTCATGCTCTTATACATATTGTGAATAAAACATATGAACTGATTTGAAATTAATGATGATACTAGTTTTACTAACATTGCTTTACTGTTGTGCGTAGGAGTAGTTATTTTAAATAAGTTTTTAGATTTAATTTTGGAATAAAAGAGAGAATGCAAAAGTGGTCTTATAAAAAAAAAAAAAAATAAAAAAAACCATAAAAAATCGGCATATAAATTTGTAGTTTAAAATAGTAACTCTCAGTAAATATTCTAATTTTTGGTACATAGTATGTGGGCCCATCAAAATTAAAAACAATTTAAAACCACTTTGTTAAATAAATCCGGGGTTTTTATTAAGGTTCTGAAAAAGAATTAAAAATTATTTATTAAAATACTCGTATACATATACTATATGTATATATTAATACATATATGAAAAATAGAAAAAAATGACATACCACGTATGCATTGACCATAAAATTATGCGTCATATTCTTGTACATATATTTCTTTAAAATTACCAACAATTTGTAAATTACCAAATACAATTGATGTTTAAATAAACTGGTAAGAAAAAAGTCAATATTTTTCCATTTAATTTTACAATATTTTGCTTACAAACTTTTTACGTCGTTTATAGTTGATTTTTTTCTATAAAGATTTACTTTAAAATTATTTTGTGTAAATATTAGCTTTTACTATAGCTATGGTTATGGCATTAAATAATGTGACAACAGTATTCAAATCTACGTACATATTTATGATCAATATATAATTCATATGGATATTATGGATATATCTTCTATACCTACAGAATGCCTTGAACTTAACATTGAATATCCATATTTGAAATATGTTTTGGCGTTTTTGAATTTTCTTCGAATACGTACGAATAATTCACAAGATTTCAAGGTTATGATTTTTCACATAATTTCCGGTTCAAACATAGAATAATTGTACAAAATTCATGATGTTAATAATGGTGAGAGACATCATATTATCGTAATCATATCTATAAAAATATAGGTATGCGTGTTAAAACGTAAATACTTTTAAATGGAAATTTCAAAATTTTAATTCATATTTTTAAAGTATAAGCAATTAACACAAAATATAATATGTAGGTATACGTACATACATACATATATGTTTGTATTTATGTGTACACACACGCTAATTATGTTTATTGACAATGATTTAAAATGAAAAACAAATATATGATGATGTTGGGAACAATAAATTAAATTGAACATTTATGCTAATAAATTGATGAGTTTTTTTTCTTAGATTTCTATCTTGACAAATTCTGGAAATATTAAAAAAAGAAAAATACTTGAAAACATGTTTTAATTTAATTAATCGTTATATAAGGGTTTTTAAAAGGAGCCATATGCTCATAAAATCAAAGTTAAAAATTACAAAATTAAAACAATGAAGATAAACGTTCCGATATTTTATTAATTTTTGTTTTGTTTATATTTTTTAGCCTTCTTTATGGGTGGTGTAGCTGGTTTTGGTGTTACAGGCGGTGCTCATCGTTTTTGGACTCATCGTTCCTTTAAAGCTAATTTACCATTACGTACTATTCTAATGATATGTTTTTCGGCAGCTGGTCAGGTAAGTACAGTGTCATAATAAAAAATGTATATAAAAATAAAAGCTTTTTTGGTATTAGAATCGAAAGATTTCTTCGCTGAAGTATTTTCTCAATACGTAATATTACAAACAGCGTAAATTTTGTAATTTAATACGCTCTGCAAAATTTATGTTTTCATACTGTGACGATAACTATTTTCTAGTATTTCCGCATTTTTTGTATTAATTGCATATCTCGATATTTGAATATTTTTCACAATTCAATCAAAATTCCAGGTGGATGTCTGAGGATGCTATATATAAAATTTTTTCATAATAATTTCAATCTGAATCAATACAATATATTCAGCAGAACGTACCCCACTCGACATATGCATGTGTTATAAAAATTACCCTTTCCTTCATTTGTCGTGAAACTACTGCTTTCTCTATATTTCCTATAGAATTTCTATAGCAGATAAATCAGAAATTTCTGCCCTGCAATATCAGCTTCAGCAATATATGTCCGGAATCATAATCCAGATAATATGTTTCAGCTAAGAGTAAAGAATCTGTGTAACGACTTTTTAAATCAGTGTTCGAAAATAAACTGAACATTATTTTATGTACGGTTCACAAATCCAAAAACGATATCTATTTTTTTAGTGTTTGTGAATTTCTACACAACCAGAATAAGTCGTTCTGTTTTTTGTTTTAAAACAGTACAGTTTTAGTGTTTGTGTACATTAAGGTTTAGTGTTTTTGGGTTATTCTTTCCAAAATTTCAAAATATATTCTTTTTTTGTATTTTTTATCAATCAGCTTGAAATAAAAACTTGAAAAAATTACAATAAAGAATATTTTTTCTTTGTTTTTTTTATTTTTTTTTTTTTTTCTATAAGTTAAGAACAGTATTTTCGTTATGTAGAAAATTCAAAAATATTATAATGTTTATTGTTTGTTTTGAATTTCCTACGCAAACTCTTTTAGTGTCTGTGTACTTAATATTCTACAGTACAGAACACTAAAGTACATTTTATAAGGTAAATTTTCGAACACTGTTTTAAATGTTTCAGGAATATACCCCTGTATCTTTCTCCCGTCATTTTCCACCAAATTTTTTATAATTATGCGTACTCCCGATAACATAAAGCCGTTGTTTCTGGCAGAAGTATATATATATTTTTAGATTGAGGTTAGTACTCAGAGGACGACTTCTATTCATGCAGTATATTGTGCTGGTCTAAGAAAATACAAGGGGAAGGCGGAAACATTTGATTTAAACTTATTATCGCATCTGATATTAGTCAAAAAAAAAAAAAACAAAGATCCTACTTTAAAAAATGCGAACCGCAAGGAGTTTGGTTCCTATAGATTGATTATTCAATGGTCAATGTTATACCTTCATCACTAAATAATCCAACAGCAATCAACCATAAGAAACTCGCACAGTAAAGTTTACATTAGGGGGAGAATAAAAGATCACAGTCATATTGAAAATGATGTTATTGCTATTGTCTTTGATCCAGTCCCTCTCAACTGCCTTTCTGGCATAGGAGACCCTTCTAGAGAGCTATTGCTCTCCGCTAGCTTAGCCAGTTAAGTCCTAGCAGTTTAAACCTCTACACCACGAGTAGGTGATTATCACACGTAGAGCATTTGCCAATTTTCTATTCTCTAATAAATTTTAGAGAAGCACTGCAAAGTTTAAACTAGGGGAAGAATAAAAAAATGTACCGAATGATGCCATAAGAGCCTCAAATGCGGCACTACAAGTTGTCCTAAGTTTTCCTTTCAATGAATACGGCTTTTGTAAAGCTAACGGTTGTTGTTGTTATTGTCAGAGAGCTATTGCGTTCCGCCAGCATAGCCAGTTAAGTCCTATGTCATAGAGATGAGCTCTACTTATATAACTTAAATATTTTGAACAAATATATACTGGTACCCATTGCGCAGCAGTAATAAACTATTCGGTATACATATTCTAAAAAACGAATACGAATGAAATTATAAATAAAATCGAGCGTTTTTTCAAAAACAAATAAAACTTAATGCGCAAATTATTTTAAAGTTTTGATATTCAAAGAAGTTCATTATTGACGAATGAATAAAAATGAAGTGAATGAATAAAAAAGAAATATACATAAGCACAAAACTTTCACATTTCAAAATTATGGCAGTATAAAATTCCATAGAGTTTAAATTTTACTCGAATTCGTTTTACAGATCATACCCGTATGTCTTTCTACCAGTAGTTCAGTGGCCAGAATAAAAACACGAAGTTCAAAATAACAACTTCAAAATTTTTAGACAAAGAGACTATCTTTTCAATGAGGATATATGTAAAAAAATAAAATTTCAAATGGCATCTAAATAAACCCCCACAAATTGATCAATGATGTTGATGACGAAAATACTGATACTCCATCAGTACTCGTATGATAGTCAAAATGATGACGAAGATGGTATTGAAAAATCTCTCTCATTGGCTTACTATTCAAATTGTGTAGAGAGAAATTACTGTTTCCCTTATTTAATATAGCGCCTAATTACACTTAAGCCATATGTACATACACACATACATACATATGTATGTATATCAAATATGGAGAAAAATAAAACAAATTATTGTAAACATTTTTGCCGTTTTCATTCAATGCTTTTGCAAAACCATAAAAAAATCAACAAGAAACAATACAAGTATTGAAAACGGAATTTTGAATTTTGTTTTAAGACCAAATGCAAAATAGAAATTTGATTGACATTGGGAAAGATATGGATAAAGTATGTACCTTTACACTGAACACCTTTTACTATACAAACATACAGTTATGTATGATATACATATGCTAACATATTCGTTTTATAAATTTAAAACAAATAAAAGTTACATGATTATTTATTTTATAAAACAATTAATACAAATATTTGATAGAAATTATCATTTTAGGGAATTAATACTCACAGAAATGAACGCAGGAAGTCTGTGATTAAATGAATGAATATATGAATTATTTGTTTTGCAAATATTTTTTTAAACTCTCTGTTATTTCTTTTATAAATAAAAGTCATTTGAAATAAATATTTGTCTAAACTTTTGCGCAAATTAGCCCAACCATAAAATATTATTCAATTTATTTTAGTTTTTTTTTAATATTAATTTATTTGAATAATTGATTAATTATTTATGTATGTGATTTATTTTTATTTTAGAATTCATTATATGACTGGGTACGCGATCATCGTGTCCATCATAAATACTCTGAAACGGATGCTGATCCACATAATTCGAATCGTGGTTTCTTCTTTGCTCATGTTGGCTGGTTGATGATGCATAAACACCCTGAAGTGTTACGTCGTGGCCGTCAAATTGATATGGGCGATATATTGGCTGATCCTGTTATACGTTTTCATGAAAAATATTTCATACCCTTGAAAATGATGTTCTGTTTCATATTGCCTACTGCCATACCCGTTTATTTGTGGGGTGAAGAATTCCATATTGCTTTTATGACTCAATGTGTATTCCGTTATATATCATCTTTGAATTTTACCTGGTCAGTAAATAGTGCTGCTCATATGTGGGGTACACGTCCCTTTGACAAGTGAGTATTAAAAAAGAAAATGCATTTTTGTATAATTCTAAAAAATACAATTTCCTGTATTTTAGACGCATTAACCCCAGCGAAAATGTCTATGTGTCTGTCATTGCTATGGGTGAGGGCTGGCATAACTATCATCACGTTTTCCCTTGGGACTACAAAGCAGCTGAATTAGGTCGATATGTTTTCAATTTCACCACTATGGTTCTTGATGCTTTTGCTAAAATCGGTTGGTGCTGGGATATGAAACAACCTTCCAAGGAATTGGTGAAACGTACTTTAGAGAAATACGGTGATGGTACTCATCCTTCTCTACAGAACTTACACACAACGGATGGTCACATGAATTGTCATATTCCTGAAGTACCTGATCCAGAACTAACCACAGTTTCTGATGATGATGCCGAATCTTCTTCCACCGAAAGCACAAAATTAGATGAAAATGAGAATTTAGCTAAAAAATCCGTGGTAGCCTAAGAAATCAGTTCAAATTAAGAATAGCGTTGTACATCCTAAACATGTTCGGTTTCCCATTAAAGAATAAAAAACAAAGATCGTAGAAATTTGAGAAGAATTATTTATAGGAAATAAGAAGAACAAGAATAATATATTATTGGGAGGTTTATTCATATTTAACTTTTTACAATAAGAAGTCATATGTTTTTAATATAATATTTAAAAAATCAGGGGGTATCTATTACACATACACATATATTTTATAATTAATAATTTAATATCGTAGTTTTTAAGGCAAACGTTGTTGTTTTCAAAAAAAAAAAAAAAAAAACAAAAACAAAAACAAAAAATACAAAAATTTGAGAAAATTTCGAGAATATTTGAATATTTAATATTCGCTTTAAATGTTTTCAATACGTTCGCTAAGCACTTTAAAATGTAATAATTGCAACAATTTTTTATAAGTTTTTGATTATAAGTTTTGTGACAAGAAAAAAAATTGGAAAAAAAAAAAAACGAAAAAAGAATTAATTTCTTTCATATTTTTATAAGAGTTTCAATACAAATAATTGGGAATTGTTTTATTCTCTAGTAATGTTTTAAAGCACAATTACAATTATTTACACATATGTATGTACTTATATGCACCCATTATTATTTTATCTTTGTTGATAAATATTTGTATTACAACAACAACAAAAAAGTATAAAGAAAAAAAAAGAAATAAAAATTAAATATTAAAAAAACAATAAATCATTGTTTAAATCCAAAGATTCTTGTTTATAGCACTTTTGAAGTTCTCTAAAGTGCCAGATCTTGTAATGGTAATCACAAATGGTTTACGCTCTGCGCAGGTCTGATAGTTCTGCTCTTTTTCAATGACAGTGTGCTCGACATAAATATTGACCATTCTGCTTTGTTTTTAAGGAAAATTATAATAACTTTTTATCAAAAAAAAGTTTAAAAAGAAAATAAAAGAATACAAGAAAAACTAAACGATTTAAAAATTCTGTTTTATATATCAATCTTTAAACAATTAAAATGAGGTGATACTGAGAACAAAACCAAACAAGTAGTGCAAAATATTTTTTTGCCAGTTGTCATTGGGTAGAGACTTCTTAAAAGTAAAGTAAAGTCACAAATTAAGTAGTAAATTTATAATCCTAGGTCTTTTATTTATTATCTGTTAAATATGAAAAATAATTAAAAATTCATACAATATAAGCAGTTTTGAGCACCTGTGACGTATGTAGATCCGCACTTTTTGATAATGGGAATGATTCATCTTTGGCGTTTGTTTCATGATGGAATGACACTTTTAAAATTCAGTGTAACAATATTATTGACATATGTATGTATGTACCAAAGTCATAAATGCCCATTTTCTTGTCTGCCCCAATTAAGCTATTTCGTATTTTCAATAAAAATGTAGGTTGAGCACAAATATGCGGAGGTGTCATAGAAACACCTAGAACACCTTTTTGGCAAAGAGTTTAAGCAGAGAGCAAAATAAAAAAAGTAGAGCTTAGCTTTGTAAATATTGATTTACATTACCTAACCTACATAGTCTTACCACGAATCGTAGAAGAACCTAGTTCACGACAGAGACTACAACTCGTCAAATAAACTCTTACTAGGTGCATTCCACGTCCTTTTGCAAAGAGACGTGCAAATGTATAGAATCGACTCCATATTTATCTCACACATCTTGCAAAACTCTGGCAGAGATATATACCGAAAATATGGTGAATGCGCCGTAGAGATATCAAATATCACACAATATCGCAATATCAATCAAATATTAATTATGCTGGCTTATTAATTTCTATATAATAATAACTTGATAATGACAAAGTCTGTTACTTATGGCACTTATATACTTAGGTACATATAGTGTATCATATTTCTAACTGATGCAGTTAAAAGACACATTTTCATATAAACATGCATCTACATAATTGTTGTAAGGACTTGTTAAAAATCCGATCCTATATTTGCACTTTTCGTATGATTTTAAAAACGACCTGTTTGTTTATTTTTTCTATTTTTGGATTTAATTGAATAGAGAGTAATTCACTCACTTTGTCTTTTTCGCATATAATTGTTAAATGAAGAACTGCACAGTTTACTTGTACAGTGAGTGTCACAAGTTTAGGTATAAAAATGCATGTGTGTATGTATTTATTTTTATATAAAATCGAACTCTGCCCCTTGTCCAATTCAATTCAATGAATTTCTTCAATAACCTAAAAATAATGGCAATTTTGTAAATAACGGAATTATGAAAAAGACGCAGAACAAAAGTTGCTGCGGAAGTCCGAAAGAACCATTTTCAATAATAAAAAAGTTCCTTTTTCGTCGACATTGCCATATTGTTACATACATGTATGTGCCCATAATTATGAAAATGGTCTAAGTCAAAATTTAAAAAAAATGAGATTATCAGTTATTTCATATCACATTATTTTAAACTAAATTTATTCAATGTAATTTTTACGAAATTGTCAAAAATGAACCATTAGATAGTGGTTGTAAGTTCAACATTATATGGAATTCACTTAGTGTTAATTACGAAAGTAGTCTAAGTCAAAAATTTAAAAAAGCAGGAGGTAGCATCATGCATTTTAGCGTATATGCAGGACATGATGCCAAAATGGGAATATTAAAGTAGCACTGAATGGATGAAATTGCTCAGTCATGAAATAATAATATTGAAACGATAAACCAAAAATTTTTGGTATCGGGTCATTCCTTTCTACCGAATGACCGTGATTTTGGGTTGATAGAAATGAAAATTAAGAAAGCAAATTACTTATACAACCCTGAGCATTATTATGAATTGATAGAAAAGTGCAGAAGAAGAAATACATTTTCGATAAACCGAATGTCGCAGCCGAATTTTATTTCAACGAAATCACTAGAAGAATCAATAACAACAAGAGTAAAAAATACCGCGGGCGAATCTGTCTCTTAGCTAAAAATTCAATGGATGAGATTCTTGAAAAATGAACCTTATAAAATGTTTCATAAAACTTCTTTAGATGATTCTAAACTTTACGTTTTGGATCTTTCACCTAAAACAGGAAGACCAAAAATATACACCACAATTAGACCAGTATCGGAAGAAAAACATAAAGATATTATGAGTTTACTACCATGTATCCCTTTAGTTTTTCAGGAAAATTTTAAGAATCTTAAATACTCGAAATAATGATAAAAATGGATTACTGCTTAAAATTAATTAATATATATTCAATCAAATTATTGTTTTAAATAAAACTAAAAGTTCTTTAATGCTTTAAGTCATTTATAGGACATTCAGTTAATTTTGAAAATGGTCTAAGTCAATTCAAACTTTAAAAACAATATTATCGTTTGAAATTCACACAAAATTTCATATTCATAATAAATTTCCATTAATTAAGGCTAATAAAATTATAAATTAAAATGTCGCATAATGTAAAAATATTTTTTAATTTATTCAAATGCAATTTATTAAATATCTCGAAACAAGAAATATATGACTTAGACCACTTTCATAATTATGGGCACATATCATTATGTTAAACACTGTCAGACCTTTACTCTAACTAATATTTGTGCTGATATAGTAACAACGTTTGTTAAACATTATAATAAGCTCTGAAAATCATCTATACAGAGCTTAACATTAAAAAACTTTTATTCATAGCGATAATCACTTCTCGTCCTTGCAAGTCTTGCAATCGTAGCATTTCGTCGTGCGGGAGTTTAAGTGCTCTATCCGCCATATCTATCTCAAATTAATAATGCCACTTTAAGTTTTTGACATCAAAATTTTTAAAATCTGCAATCCGTGTTTGGCTATTTATCTCCGAAACTGGGCGCGATATCCGAAAACGGACCTAAAGAGGCATCATTAACTCGAGATATATAAAAAATATGAAATGGCGGATAGAGCACATAAACTCCCGCACGACGATATATGTACGTTTGTCTACATTTTGTTATTGCTTGACATGGTTTTCTATATTTGCAAGACTTGCAAGGGCGTTTGCTACAAAGAATGATTTTCTGATATATTTCAAGCATATACGTATTTTGCATTGGCATGGAGGTGACTAGTTTAATCTGATTTCCTGCCGTTGACATTCAACCAGAGTGCGGCTAAACTAAATAAAGTTTTTAATAGTTATTTTAATTCTAATTTTAGCTGATAAACAACATTTTTGTAATCAAAAACGATGAAACATTAATGTTTATCACGTGTTTTAAATCAACAATGGAAAAATCAATTGCCTTTTTTCTTTCGACCAGATCGTGATCGCGATAGTAGTAGTAGGTTTAGTAGAAGCCAAAGCCAAAGACAAACCCACAAAGAAAACTTGTTAAGTAATTACAAACATACGAGTATATTAAGTATGATAATGCAGTTCTCTTTTTGGAAGTACAAATTTGAAATAAATAATTTTGAATGCATTTAGTAAAACTACTGAATTTAGTGGAGCTATTTGTTTTTAATACAAAACAAATGAAAAATTTTTTTACCATTTTGAGTATTAATTTATGCGGAATTTTTGAATGCATATATGTAAATAATATTTTTTTTTAATATTTTTAGTTTG
The DNA here is from genome assembly GCA_963576795.1 of Metopia argyrocephala. NCBI lineage: Eukaryota > Metazoa > Arthropoda > Insecta > Diptera > Sarcophagidae > Metopia > Metopia argyrocephala. The sequence continues at coordinate 82,801,271 of OY756211.1, forward strand.
TGTGCTCAAAAGGTCATGAATTATTTTAAAAGATTAAAATGAATATGATTGCCACTGATGATGAGAAGTCAAACTAAAACAAAATCCAGTATAATAGTTTTGTATGCACTAGAAAATGAAATACTCATATGTATGCTTAACAAGTTAACTCCAAAACATATGACGAGACATAAAATCTATTACAATAATGACAAACCATTCAATCATCTTCAGTCAAATACAAACATATGAAATTAACTAACTAGTTTATCAGGCCGGACAAAAAAAATAATTCTTTTAGAGATGGTTATACGTGCAAAATGTACGTAGGCCACACCAAATAACTCTTTAACTTGTTCTATTTGCACTGGCTTCATCCAGATATTATGATGGTTCTGGTAATGGTAAATATGTATGTACGTGCAAAATTCACGTACGCCATGATCAACTAATTCATATTCTACATATTTCTAGTAATAGGCCGGCGATTTTAAATTATACCAAATACGTACATACATTAATAAGAAAGAAACAATCAAGTTGTTGATGTTTTTACTATAAAGAAAAAAAACCTTGAAAACATTCTTATTTAGAACCTTTAATATGGTGGCACTTGTTTATGTAGCGATTGTTGTTGCATATGTAACTTGGCTACGTGCAATAAAACATTTCTGGATGTACTTATGCTACTAAAGAAAAAATCATGTTTAAGGATATTTGTAAACATTTTCATTATTGAAATTACATATTTTTATAGTTTAATTCCTGTATAGTTTGTTTGGCATTCATTGCTCAGCAAATAAATTTAATTGAATGGTAAATGCAAATTTTTTTTTAATATAATTGTATACATACGAGTATATTCATTTGTATATAATACCTAAAAATTAAACTAGAAACATAAATTCGGTTATGGTCTGAAAAACGAAGTAGAACGAAATTGGAGCTTTTTCAAACTTAATTGCCAAAAAATTGATCCACTTCATTCATACTTCAATAAATGTTTTCATTACACTTTTGTCATATAATATTTTGCTGGGCTCATTTAGGTTTTGATATTTTTGTTTTAAAATTTTCTATTACAGTATTCCCCGGATAATTGCCCCACGCTTATTTACTTCAATTTCTAAATCTCCATATTTTTTCTTACCATTTTCTAATAAAATTCCACGCCTAATTAACTTTCGTTTAATTGCGCCATTTGCCTAATTACCTCAAATATATTTTTCCAAAAGAGAAATTTCCCTTAAAATTCCCACGTTTAACTACACAAAATTAATATATTGTAAAAATTGCAGGTTAACTCAACTATTGTATGTTTATATAGACATAAAATGTCGGTTAAATTTACTTCCAAAATACTTTTTTGATACAACCTTACAATTAAAGCCTACCAAGTTTATGTATAAGTATAAAGTTACTTGCTTTTCACATGTATTGACGGCAGTGCATATATATTTAAATAACTTTCACGCATAATTGCCCAAAAATTTTTGTCGAGACAATTATCTGTGGAATACTGTAATTTGATATTAAACATATATAAATAAAGCGTGGCTTAGTCGTTCAGGTATATGTAGTTGACTTTACATATAAAAGCATACAGCCGAATTTAAAAAAATATATATTTTTCGTTCTCTCTTTAGCTAGTACTAATGTAAAGTTCATTATAATATTATAAAAAAGTCTGCTGACCAGTTGTTCAAGCCTTACGAAAATTTTTAGATGAAAAATTAACGAATTAATTTTGAGTTTTTGTAATAACATATTAACGAAATTTTAACGTGAATAATTTAAATATTAGTTACATATAAATAAATTACTTTTAAAAAACGATTAGGTTTTTCATACAGTGTAAAACTAAAAATAAATTATGATAAAATACATATGTATATTGCAATATTAGGGCATATTACCATAAACTTAATGATTATGTATGTAGTTTGGTTTGGTAAAATAAATATTTCAAATTTTCTAATACTTTTATAAAAATGTGTTTTATTATAAAAAACGTGATTTTATTATAAACGAACTATGCTATACCTACTTTCTGAAAATCGACAAACAATTATTGATTTTATTCACATACATACATTAATAAGTAGGCATTGCAATCCTTTTCAGGGTTACGGCCTCGCTTCTTGCAGTACAGATGTTGTTACTGTTACTTACTGTTTGCTGTCATCTCCGAGCGATAGAAGAAGAAGTTTGCTCATGGCAATCAGTTAGACTGCTAAGAGGCAGTCGCCGAAATTAATTTTTTTTTTCATATTTTTTTCTCTCAAGACGTCGGAGCACACTAACCAGTAGACTTTGATCGTGATCGTCTAGAGAATAGAACCAAACGTTGTGATTTTATTCACACTTAAGTGAAAAATCTTATTCAAAGCTAAATGAATTATTAAATACGCTGATCTCCTCAAGAAAAAGCGTTATTTTGCGGTACAAGAATAAGAAAGAAAGACGGCTTTTTTATTTTTTCCGGTCAGTTCTACATTTTTTGTAATGGGCGTGGCAAATTTATTATTTTTTAATTTGAATTTTCAAATCCCTAATGTTTTTACCACTTTTATTCTTGTGACATTTTCTTTGTCGACGACCAGCGTTATAATTGGGTAGATAAATTGTTTTTTGTTATTACAAGCAAACTTTAACCTAAAGTGACTGATAAAGTTGTTGGGAAGATGGCCTTACCTTTAGGTTAAAGTTTACTTTCAATAACAAAAAGCAATTTATTTGTCTGATAAAATCCTACCTTTAACTAACGGCAAGTTGTAATAATCGGCCTTAATATAATTATACCAATTAATTTTATCTGAACATAGTATATCATAGTAATACATATTTATTTATTAACTAAATTACAATACAGTATTACTTTCTAACTAATTATTAGGAGTAGAGTGACATAGACCAGAAGAAATATTTAGAACAATTTCATACTTATTGAACAATAATTAATTAAAATTTTGTATGGAATATTGAGCTCAATTATGACATTTATTGCGATAATCTTATTAATGACGCTTGTCTGAGCACAGTATTAAGCTATAAACTTTTCAGCCTAAAGGCCTAAGATATTGTCTTAATGGGTATGGTAGTTTCTAAGTTTTAACGCATTTTATGAAAATTCTCTGCCATCTGTGGGCCAGAATCGAAACTTTACATAATCTTGACGGTGCAATTATTTTTTAATTAATCGTTTATACATAAACGAGTACATATAAATACACGTACATACTTGTATATGAATACAGACATACGAGTAAATAAAAATAATTACACAACATGAAGTGGAAATAAAAATAACACAACTTCTCAAGAAATTCATTTAAAATCACCTTAAAGCGTAAATCAATACTATTAAGTTTCACGTAAATTTAAATTCTATTAATAATATAGATTGCTTTTAACTAGTTTTTTAAAATAATGATTTCATTATCTATTTATTTACTTTTGTTCTAAATTGGTTATGATAATAAACTTTACTTAGTACAGCATTTCTTAAAACACAATATTTACTAGTAATTACAAATATTTAAGATTTATTTTTTCATTACATACGTACTACTTAGTTTCAGAGGTCATTAAAATTTTTAGAGTTTACAAAAATTGTACTTAAAACAACAAATAAAAAACACTTGACATTGAAAATATACTCTTGTGTACGCATTTTAAATACAGATGAAAAACATTTTGTTTTGTTTTTTCCTTTTTTAATAAATTATCGAAATACGCAAGTGAGTATTCTTCATTGTTTAAATATTTACAGCGATAATTTACTTATCGAGATTTATTATTTTTAGCACCAAAACAATCATTATTATGATCGACAAACTTTAAAGTCAGACCGAATAATAAGAAAATAATGAAACTCAGCTTTTGTTTTCTTAATTTGTTTTAACTGCGCCCAAATTTTCAAAAAATTAATTTAACGCTCACAGTAATTTATTATAAACAATAGTGTCTATACTATTATGGGTAAACTATCAGTAGCTTCAGTATTAATTTTTTAAGTTTAAAAGGTTTACTGCATGTAGGCTTAATTGATAGACTGCCTAGCAACAAGAATCTACTGGATTTTAGTTAAAAGAAACGCTGTAATACATAAAATAATCTATAAAAAATATTTTTCGTTTTTAAAAAACCATAAGAAGTTAGTTTGTAGTAAATTAAGAAAAAAAATTAGAAATAAAATTGTGCTATAATTTCCAATTAAATAAGATTTTGGGTGTTCCCAATAAATTAGTGGATAGATAATATGGGAGTCTGCTAGTATGAGTGTCGCAAGTACGATTTCCAACAGAGAGTTTGGTCTATTACATTAAAGTCACTCCATTTGTAATTAGAAATTAATTAACACACTGGTACAAAAATAAATTTTTGCTAACAACTTGAAAAGCGACTTAGTGGGGATTGTAGGCCTAGATTAGGATATATAGAAAACGAATTCTCTCTTCTTCGATAATACATAATGCAATTCACTCGACAACCCACTACAAAAGGATTTGCTTGACGAGAGCTACAAGTAGTACGTAAGCATATGCAATTGTTAGGAATTAATGTTTTTAATTCGCATTTGTTCACAAGTAAAATAGTTGTTTATTTTCTATTTTTAAAGAAATTCACAAAAAATTTTCATCTGGCATCGCTTTATTTTTACGTTACGTAAGAAAGAAATTTGGTGACACATTAGAACGTGGAAAAGACATAGAGAAACTTAAAATATCTTTCTTTCTGAGTTTTTGACATGCTGTTAGTGTAAGTGCTGGGACAGTGTAAAACTAGCTTAAGAAGAAGCGGATGTAATACAGTACGCTCGCGGTAACATGAACTAATTAAAACCAAGGGAGTTCGATTTAGCGAAATTGTTCACTTTAGCGATTGTCGAATTTCATGAGAAAGGTATACAATTTTACAATATTTTATATTTAATATTTTGTTATTTGAATAATTAAATTATAAAACTAAAAACGTGATCATTTTTTTTTTTGCCAAACGTCATGGGTTTCAGTGGTACCATCAACACAAGAAACATTGGCAAACTAAGCACACCATAAAGGTTAGTAAAACAATGCTTTAATTGTGATATCAGTGTCATAAGCAATGAAAAAATTATTCCCGTTATAAAGCTTTCTGAGTTTGTTTACGTTACAGAGTAGTCAATGTAAAAAAAAGCTTGTTGACATTAAGCGATGTTCACGTTATCGCGAGTGCACTGTACATGTTTGGTTTAAATATGTTTTTACAATTTTTACATAAAAATTAACAAACAACAAAAAAATCGTTTTTCTTATTTCTATTAATTTGTTGAATTTGCTTGTGTACCTACATATCTTTCATTTAAAAAATAAAGGTTTTAAGAAAAATTGTAAATTCAGACGACATCACTGTGCAGTTAATTAAGACTTTTTTTGTTTAAAGAAGAAAACAAACAACAAAAAGAAAAAATAGACAAGAAAATGTTCTTCGCTTGCAAACACACATAAAACGTTAATTTTTTCAAAAGTCCATAAATTAACAAAAAGGCCAATGCGCCATTTTGATCTATTCATTTAAATATAAACGTGGGATAGATAAATAAATGAATAAATAAATTTTAAATCAAATACACTCTAATACAAGAATACTAGTAAAAAATGTAAGAAAACTGGCTTTTTTGATTTTAGTTACAAGGTTATTAATTAATTAATTAATTAATGAAATAGTTTTAATTTTTACGAGACACGCGTAACTTCCATCAACCCATTAACATGTGGACTAGCAATAACCAAATATGTTAAATTTATCAACAATTAATGCAATAATTTGAAATGGATCAAATCATCCTAAAGAATCACAGGGTAATCTCATAATTACAGTGAATTTTGTTGTTGTTTTTTTTATACAGAATATGTTATTATTTTATGCATCTATTTTTTTATAAAAAAATTGACAATTTTTATTAAATTTATAGGCTATTGTTTCAATATAGTATAAAGAATTCGAGTAATCGAGAGTTTTTTAAACCCGAGTAAAACTGGTGCAATCAATATAATGCAATATTATTTATACGTGTTTGCTGGAACGTATCTGCGTTATAGGAATAAGATTATATAAGTAATTGTTTTTGAAAGAAAAATTTATTATATGTATTAATGGACCACTTCAATATTAATAAAATTAACAGATGCCTCAGATCTGGCATCTTGAAAGCAAGAGATATCAACAAATATTTCTGTTGACGACCATCTCTTAGCAGTACTCCTGCAAAAGCTCTGAGAATTAGTGATTGCCCTGTAGGTCCCGGTACTTACATACATACATACATAATTGGCCATTACAACCCTGTGTCAGGGTTACGGCCTAGCTTTTCGCAGCATTCATGTTGTGTGTGTTAATTTTTTCTCCATGAGTACCGGGACCTACAGCTTAAAGTCGTCTCCGAATGACAGATTTGAGAAGCTTTTTCATGGCATATAATTACTCCCAGAGCTTTTGCTAGAAGACTGCTGAGAGGTAGTCGCCGAAAAAAATAATTTTTTCATATTTCTTTTTTCAAGATGTCAGAGCTGAGATTTGAACCCAGCGCTATCGTCTTAGTAAGCCAACACACTAACCACTAGACCACGGCGACCCGGTACTTATGAATAAAAATTGATGCACACAATGTGGGTGCTGTGAGAAACTAGTATTTAACTCTGAAAAAGGCCCATTTTGTATGAATGTAATGGGAGAATAGAGAAGATTTTATTAACGAATCAAAATTTAAAAATGATATATAATTATACATATATAGAGTTTGTGAACCAGTAGTAGGAATTTAATAACAAAAGAAGTGCAATAATAACAGAAAAACTCACATGTTTATCGGCAAACAATAGGTTCTATTTGTTTTAATTGAGCACAGCTTCAGTTATACATATATACTTATGGTTTGTTACATCATTTTTATTTTGCTTTATGTATTTGTATTCTATTCTTTTGTAGCTGGGTAAGATAATTGCTTCAATAACTCCCTAGTTTGTGGGATTTAGGAAATTTAGTTATTTCGAGACTATAAGAAATTTTTTAAAACTTTAGTAAATATTAAAAAATTAAACGATATAAAACGAGTAGAAAAAATCTTCCGTCTATGCTATAAATTTTGATATTCAAAAACTTATACACTTAATGAGAATTATATTAAAAAATTTTTTCCATTTATTTGAAACAGGCACTTTTGCCAACCGATGTATAGCTGACTGTATTAAAATAGAAAAATAGAACTTCAATTTTAAAATTTTAAATGTTTAAAAACAGCAATGAATTGCTTTTAAATCCCGTTGTTTTTTATGTACTAAATGGGATATAATTCTCATTTAGTGTATAAGTTTCAATATCAATATTGAATGTATTTGCCTTAATAATGAAAAAAAAATTTTGTATTTTATAGTAAAATTTTATCCATATTTCGTCTAACCCTTTTCTTTTATTAAAAAAAATCTGAGAAGTCAGTAGGTTTTAACCAGAATCTGTTTTTCAAATTTAGCAAATCGGTTTTTAGGGCTTTTAGCTACTAGACTAACACTGAAATGCAGTCCACTGATAAGACCTCGGTCGGGGTGTACAAAAAATACGAACTGAAAAACCGTAACTTAACGCTCAAGGAACTTAAATATCTGTGTACGAGTATAAAAGTCGTTAGCATAAATTGGTTTCCAAGTTGAATGAACAAATAATAAAAATTCAGAACTCTGCCCACGTATTTTAATTTGTTTTAGGCACGCTTTTAATACTTGCTCGTGTAAACATTTGAATTTAAGTAATTTCTAAAGTGAAATCAAGCTTGTGTATTTGCTGGGTATATGGTAATAGTGTGGTCAAAATTGTTACCGTGGTCAAATTGTTACCAAGCCCCTTATAATGGACATGCTTTACATATATGTCAGATAAAAATAGAACTAAATTTAGAAGTTTTATCTACGATTGGCTAATGTTTTTTTTTCAACATAATTTCATTATCAATATAATAAAATTAAAATTTAAAAATTTAACATACACACCTACCATATACATACATAAGTTTATGCATACATATTCCTACATACATATATATAAATTAAAAAATTTTGTAAAAAAAAAAACGAAAAAATTAGCATAATTAATAAAGTTAATTTAGTATTAAATTATGCCAATATTGCTTTGAAATTTTTTATATATCTTTCTAAATCGTGTTTTAGTCTTTCTGTTGATTTTTGCCACTTGTTAACTAAAAATTAAAAAAACAAACGAAAATAAATTTTAAATTTAAAACAAAGTAAATAAAAAAACCCTTAAAAAATTTAAAAGGAAATCACAAAATGTGTTGCATAAATTTAAGTGTAGTTTGTTTGACTTACAGTTTAAATTTTAGACGTATTAAAAACTTGTTTTAGGCCTTAATATGCTCGGCGCGTTTCAGCTGTCAGTTTAGCAACAAAAAACAACAACAAAGGTATAGGTGTCTTTAAGCCAAATTATGTATTTATTTTTTAACAAATTATTGAAGCATCTAATTTGATTATTTTCGTTTTTGTTGTAAAATATAATTTAATTTATAACTGAATTTATTACTGTAGAAGCTGTTAAATGTGCCTTAATAGTACAGATTGGGTTGGAGAAGATGCAATTTGCGAGAACCATAAGAAAGGATACTCTATCGAATAAAATTTAATGTTTAAGTAAAAAAAGGAGAAGGAGAAGGAGAGCTTATGGAACTTAAATTAAATTGAATTTATCTCAGAAACTGAACGAGATATCCGAAAAGGGATTGCAGACTTTAAAAATTTGGCGTCGAAAACCTAAAGTGGCATCATTAACTCGAGATATATAAAAAATATGAAATGGCGGATAGAGCACATAACTCCCGCACGACGATATGTAGCTATATACGAATGGTAGTCCAGCGGTACTTTGGGATCTTGTAAATTTGAACTAAATAAAATCACTTATTAACTATGGCTTTGGTCACGCTTTTTAAGCGTCAACGCATTATTGTACTCTGTTATTTACAATGTACAAGTAAACTGCAAGTAATGCACTTGTTTTATCTTCTTTTATTACTTGCATTCTTAATTGCGAGTAAGTTCTTAAACAAAAATCACTTTAAATTGTTAATTATAAGTATTTCTTTCAATGCATATCAATATCTTGCTATGTGTACTACATTACCCATTGTCCTTAGACGCATCCAATTTCTTAGCCAAAACATTGGAGTTCTGCTCCTACCTGGTCTTCCTTCTATTATTAGCTGTAATAGGTCATATTTTTTACTACTAATATGGTAAAAAAAAAATAATTCACGATTGTCTTTCATTCTGTGATGAAATAGGAAATATAGAAATTGAATTTTTAAAAATACGTAATTAAAATCACTTTTCAAACACCTTCATAATCTGTTTTTGATTAAAAGTTTCTCAATCTTCAAGATGAATAGAATATAATAATAAATAACGGAAATAATAGACACATTTGAAACGTCTGGAGATCAGAGTGGGCAAACAAACAAAACATTTTGCAAACGTTACCACAAAGTCATAAACTTTTAAAATTTTTTTTATCGTATTTTACATGAGCAAAACCAAAACAAATACTTTCTAAATGAGAAAGAGCGCAAACGAAAAAATTCGCTTTTTGCTCTTTTGCTTGCTTTGGTAAATTCGTATAATTTGCTCTTTTTTCTCGTCTTCTTTTCTTTTTCTTCTCATTCATTTTTTGTTGTACCTACGCACATTTGAGTTAGAGTATTTGTAGTGCTCAAAACAAAAACAATATACAAAACTTAATGGAACAATCACTCTCGCTGTTTTTGTTTTGTTTTTGTTTTACTCATTGTACAGAAAAAAATAAAATGAGATCAAACGTTTAGTTTTGTTTAGTTTCCTACTCTGCTGGAGATTAATTTGCGATTACTATACAATTTTTTATTTTATTTTAAATTGAACTTATTTAACATATTAGCGCGAATTATTTTCGAGTAATTTTTTGATCTTGTAAGTGATTAATCCGTTTTTGATCCCCAAAAGTACTTTAAAAAGACTCAGCAAGGTGATTTTTCAAAAAACGGTATTCCAAATGTTAGCAGGGAATAGAGACTTTCAAGTTACTAAAAAAACAGCTGCTGTAAGTAAAACAATAAATTCTACTGCCATCGAATTTTCAAATATGATGCAACTATAATATGGTATAAACTTTCCGGCTGACTGTTTTCTTTTTATTTAATTTTGTGCAGCTAAAATGTCAAATATTTTTCTTCAACAGCAAAAGCAAACTAAAAAGACATTTATTTTCAATAAAAAATGCTTCAAACAATTACTTCATTCATTATTATATTACATTTTTTACTTTCAATGGTGTAAGATTTCTTTCAACGGTCATAAAGAGTTTTTTGCTTATTTTAATGTTTTCAAAAAATTAATGTGTTACTAACCACTAACCCTCAAACATATTGAGTCGTTTTTGAATTGAGTTTGAGTTATTTTTATATTGAATTTTTTGACATTTTACATGTACATTGTACAAAAACAATATCTGTTGTTTTTGAAAAAATATTAGTTGTTATAGAATTAACATTATCTAATTAGATGCGCCTTGGTTTTCAAATAAGGGAAATAAATATATGTAATGATTTATTTAAATTCATTGAAGTATACAAAAGCCATGAAGTGCCTTGGAATATAATTCATATGTCATACGAGTGAAATGATTTAAAAATTAAGGCTTACCGGCCTTTTACTGCTAAAACCAAATTATTTATGGAAGATACTTATAAAGAAAAGAATAAAGTATCTTCGATCAGCTTATAGTTCAGAGAAAATAAAAGTTCTGAAATCGCTATACTTTTCTTCCCAACAACAACTTTTTTAACAAATTCACCTCCTAATTATATTCCATCAAATTATCTGATAACATTGTTACTAACTAGGGCTTCACCCAGTATCTTCTTGCAAGCCTCCGTCTTTAATTGTTTTGCACAAATATAATAATTGTACGCAAAACTTCTAATGAAGCTATAAATTTTAATTTTTTTCTTGACATTTTATATATAAAATTAACTTCGAGTTAGTTGTGTGCAGCCTACATCAAAGCTATAAATTTCACTGAATTTTGACAAAAACTTTACAGCAAAACCTGAAGATATGGCTGCAGGGTAAAACAATCGTTTTTCTTTCTACATTTTTGTCATTTATTTAAAAAAAAATATACAAAAACGATGGTTGTTGCTTTTGGAAAACAAATTAATTGTTATAATGGCAACACTACCTTATTAAATATAACTTGTTCTGGCTTTTACATTTATGAATTAAAAAGAAAACTGTGGTACTCTGAATAAAATAAAATATTGAAAATTTCAAACAATTTCAAATTCATTTTATACCTAAAATTGTTGTTTTTTTTATTTATAAATCGATATTAAAATAGATTTTTAAGATCGTCGACATTTAAAAGATAATTTTGGGCATATGCGTTGACCAATTAATGACATTTTATTTAAATATTTTATCTTTATCGTTTTTAATTCATTAAATATATATTTCTTTTACAGATGGTTCACACTGACATTAGAATAAAATTTCAATAACTGATGTCGTTTTTTTCTCCTTTTTTGCTTTTAAATGAGTTTAATTTGCATAACAAATGTTCACAAATTTGAAAGAATTTTTATTTTTTGCCAAATAAAATTGATCTTAAAATAAAGCATTTACCACCAATTTATATTGGTTGAGGGAAAAAATATATTTCTAGGCAATAAAACTGAAAACGTTATTTTAATTCTTGAGTGTTTTAGGAAATATGACATGTTAAAAGAATTTTAAACCGTTTGTTATGTTTTGTTTTCAAGAGCTGTTTTCTTGATAGAAACTTGAAAGTCTCTATTGAAAGTAAAATTGATTATCAAGTTCATTTTAATTTTTGAAATGGTAAGTGTATTAGAAATTGAAAGACAAAACTTTAATGTGTAAACTCCGTGTTAGATAAGAAAAAATTGGCATATACATATGTATATAAATGGTTGTCATCTAAAAATTATGCTTAAAAATAAATTTTTTGTTCAGTGGCATATTCTCTAAAACAAAAATATTTCCATTCTCATACTTTTCAAAAGTGTACTTGAAACCCTTTTACGATATTTAAAAATTTTTAATTTGTTTTCTGTTAAGCTTGTGACTGTATTTTTATTTTAAGAAAATTTTGAAAATTATTTTTTTGTTTCTTTTGAATTTTCCCATCAATTATCGAAAATTAAAAATTTTAAATGGAAAAATGGCTGGTTCAACTGGCCGTTGCATATGTGAGATATTTAAAGTGATAACAGCACCAATACGTGCTCTGTTGGTGGAAGCCTTCCTGCTAATTTTTATAGAATTTTTGAAATTTTGCTTGGTTTTGCTGTTGGCCTTCAGTTTTGGCTATTTACTTTTTCATATAGTAAGTGTAATAGTAATCATTCTATAATTGAATTAAATATTTTTTAAATTTTCTAGTGGAGTTTTGAAGCAGAAAATCGTCCTTCCTTGAACAATTCATTAAAGCAGCAACGTTTAAGTGCTGGTCTTATCCAAAATGGGAGCTTTAGCAAATATCCTTTTGTTATAGAAATGGCTACAAAATCATCGGGGGAATCAGTTAAAATCAACAAAAGATTGCGAATCTATGAAAAGCAAGTGGAGGATGACGAACATCAACAGTAATTGCATTAAAAATTTTCAAGTAAAACTCAAAATTTAAACTGTTTTCAAAAAATATATATATTCTCGGCAATTTTTAATTTTATTTTTGGTTTTTTACTTTTAAGTCCTATGAAAACTTTGACGATCATATTCATCATCATATGATTGCGGTTTCAAATCAGTTTCATTTAAGTTTTGAGGACTCAAATTTTCCAATAATTCTTTCACTTCGAGCTCAGTCTTGGAATCTCTATTTTCATTATTATTGTTGTCATTTTCTTGATTTCTTTCTGCCTTTAACTTTGATTTCTTGCCAAGGCTTGTTTTTTTAGTTTGTGACGGCCTACTCGTTTCATTTGGCCCCTGTTCGATAAGGGAAATAATTTCCCGTCTAGCGATGACACCTTCATCACTGTCTTTAGGCTGCAGTGAGCTTTTTTGTTGTTTCTCTTCTTCTCTGCTTATTAATTCTTTAAAATCAGGATTTCTTTTCATTAATTTCTGTTTATTTTCTTCAAACTCAGCTTCAATTTCCAACTGATCCACTAAACTTGGAATGCTTTTTATTAAAATTGCATCAGGTTGACCAACTTTTAAATAAACCTCGTTGTTTTGTAGAACTTCGTCCCACTGTAAAATAGAAATTCTTTTTTAAAAATGTAGGGATCAAGGCGCATCTAATATTTTTCCAAAAACAAGAGGAAATGTTTTTTTACAATGTACATGTATGTCAAAATGTCAAAAAATTCAATATAAAAATAACTCAAACTCTATTCAAAAAAATGAGTAAAAAAATCTTTATGACCGTTGAAGGAAATCTTACACCATTGAACGTAATAAATTTAATATAATAATTAATAAAGTAATTGCTTGAAGCATTTTTTATTAAAAATAAATGTCTTCACGTTTAGTAATAGAAAACTATGTTGGTGCTATTTAGTTTGCTTTTGCTGTTTAAGAAAAATATTTGATATTTTAGCCACACAAAATTAAATAAAAAAATCGTTCAATCGTTTGAAATTGTTTGTCATACAAAAACAGGCCATAAATAAAAAACAGTCAGCCGGAAAGTTTATACCACCTTATAATTGCACCATGTACTTACATAAGAAATAAATATTTTTGAAAAGTAGTAGCACTGCTAGTTGTTTTTTTTAATTCATTGTTTTGAGTCTATTTTGAGCAATTTTTGTGATCAAAAACTGTTTAACATTGCAACAAATTCGCTTCGACCTACACGTTGAAAAAGAAAGTCAAAAAAGTTTCACACTTCTGTTTAGAAAGTGCTTATTACAAAATACAATAACAAATTATATAGTAATCGTAAAATAGTTAAAATGTAAATGTTTAGTCCGTTTGTTGGTTATAGTTTGTTCATCCCGGATATTGAACAGAGTTTGATTAAAAAAATGTATGCGACCAAGAATTAATATTCGAAAACGACAATAGAAACCATCACAAAATGAGAAAAAATGAATGCAAACTAACAGGAAGAAGGAAATATAAATGACTCGATAAAAAGAGTCGCCTGTGGGTACAATTTTCTTCCGGCAAAAGTGTATTTTTTAATCACATAATGAACGCATATTTTAAACATTGGATCGCACCAAGTTAAATTAGACCCGAATTTTATTAATAAATCCAACAATTCCTGGCTGGGAAAATAAAGATTTCCATTACTTAGAAAAAACTGTGGAATTTTGAATAAAAATATATACTTACAAACTGAAATAACCATTCGGCTATATAATAAACAATTAATAAAATAATTATAAATTTGGTCAATTCCTTGCACGCATTTAAAGAACTTTCAATAACTAAAGTTATGGAGGTTTTAACAACCGATTCCAAAATAATTGTAATGTTTTCAATTAAAATCATAATGTTTCAGAAATCATGGCACAGATTAAATTTTAAGAGGAATTTTACAGATTTGTTTATAATTTATTTAAAATGTATTGTTAAGACCGGAAAATAAAAACGTTTTTAAATTCAAAAATGTAAATCAAAATATAAAAAAAACGAAGCTTTCAACGTATGAATATTAAATCAAACTCTAGTAGTGCATAGTTGTACTATTAAACTAATGTCAGTATAACAATTAGCACAGACATACACCCAAAGTACTAAAAATAATTGAGGCAGTTGTACACTCTAGACAGAGATGTAATTTTAAGTATTATCAGCAGCTCTTTTTTGTTGTCGTTATTTATTTATTTATTAAATAAATCTTATCATCTCTTACAATTAAAAGCTATTTTAATTGTTTATCATTTCAATAAATTTAAATATTTAAAAAAATATCTACAGAGTAAAAGGTAAAACACACCATGTCGGACGTTGATGTTAAAACCGCCATTCAACACATTCTAAAACGAGTAGACGCTGCCTACATAGAGCGACCAAAAGTAAATATATAAATGCACTAGTATTTTCAATTTAGTCTTTTTAAGTTTTTTTTTATTAACTTTCTATTATTAAAACCCTTCAAAATAGTATTTAAAGGGTAATAAACCCATGTTGTTGGCTGTTACTAAAATTAAACCTGTCGAAATGATTATCGACGCCTATTCGGTGGGCCAACGTCATTTTGGTGAGAATTATGTACAGGAATTGGTCGAGAAAAGCAATCATCCGGATATTTTGGCTCAATGTCCCGATATTAAATGGCATTTTATTGGACATTTACAATATAATAAAATAAACAAGGTATAGTATTCATATAAAAAAGTTTCAAATTTTACTTATAAGTATAATGTTCTCTATTTAATATAACAAATAAAGTAAAATAGTATGACTGTTGTATTCACAAAAAATATTATACATTTATTAAGGACTTATTTGACAAATTTCCATGCAATAATTGTCAAATATGCCCTTTATAAGCCTATAATATGTTTTATGACTACAGTAGTCAGATTGTGTGTAAAAAAGTATATGACGAAAAATACGTAACCACTATTTTTGTCCAGTCAGAAATGCTTTAATTATATCAAGGTTAAATTCTATAAAGAATTTTATATTTTTTGCTATGAATATATTTGATCATCAAAGGAGAAAATGATGTCCGTGAAGGAATAGTACACTAGTCAAACTGATCATATGTTTTCGACTCCCGTAGTCTCATCTTAGTTCTTAGTGTCTTGTGTATATTCAAGACCAAACATTAACTATTAACCTAGCATTTGTTAAGAAATCACATACTGAAATTACTTTTCCATATGTATATACATACACTTGGATGAGTTAGTCGGACTAGATTCAAACAACAGTTTTAACATATTCTCCTTTTCTCACCATCGCTGCAGGTCTTGTAATTGACATCTTATTTGGATGAAACAGAATTCTAGTTTATTTTTGTTTTTTCCCTCTTATTCCATTTTATCCACATTAGCCGACATTAAGGATATGTAGTACTGCAGCCGTGGTGGTTAGAGGAACAAAATTTAATTAAAAAAAGACAGTAGGGGTCACGTCAGGGGACTTTTCCTCAAAAAGAAAAAATAAACATTTATAGTTTTGAATGCCATCTTTGGGAAAGAGTCTCCTGACGAGTCTCTTAAGCAGAGACGAAATGGCCATAGAGACATGTTTATCCCCATAAGCAATATTAAACTGAATCTATTTGCCTATATGGCAAAAATATTTTTTGTTTGCATAAAACATATTTCTATTAAATAGTATTTACTCATTTTTCTTCAAATAATTGCCAAATGTGAATGTAGCTTTAGTCTATAAATAATATTTAATATGTTTTTAGTCACAATATTATGAATTTTTTTTAGCTAATACAAGTAAGGCCCAAATTATTTTATGCAAACAAAACCAATTTGTTATTTCATATTTTGTTGACGTTTCGTGAATTTATGAAATTTATTATGGGTTTATCAAGTGCTTATTTAAGGCACCCTTACACGATATGTTTTTTACACGTGTTTTTTAAATTTAAAATACATAAGTTTTTTGTTGTGTTTGTCAAAATTAGTCAATTTACATAAGGTTTATAATTTTTACTCACAAACGTATATGTACAATTACATATGTAAATAAATAATAAATTTTTAGACACACAATTTATAAAAAAAAAACTATTTTACAAATAATTTATTGCCGACTAATGTTTGTACAGGCATAGAAATTTAATATCATATGTGTGTACATACGAAATTAGAGCATGCTCTAATTGAAATTTTGTCATAAGACTTTCCTTGTGTTTTTTACACAAGCAATGTTTTAAAAGTCACACACGACATGTAACTGTTTACTCATGTAAAAGTTGACAGTAACATTGTAAAAAACATGTCGTGTAAGGGTGCCTTTAGTAAATTCCAGTGCAATACTTGTCGAATAATAAGTCTACCCGACGCTTTATAAATTTATCTGATAAACTTTTAAAAATTGCTATTTTATGAAGAGTCATTTATAAACAATTTTTCAGACTTTCATTACAGCAGAACTCTATTATATTCATAAAATTTTATGTCATAAAGATAAAATGAATACATACTTGTATAATAAAAAAATTGTTTTCAATTTTTCACAAAAGTTGTTTAACTAATCAACTAACTAATGAAAAAACCTAAAAGTGCGTTTAGACTGACAAATTAATCTCGCATAAGTGAATTTAAATAAGTTGATTTACTTTAATCAAGAAGACTAATTTTTTATGTAAACGCACTTAAGATTAAGACAAATATGTACCTACAACGAGTACAAGTTCATTAATATATTGTTCATAATTCTAAAGATATTAAAAAAAAATTAAAATAATATATGGCTGCACAAAATTTTTTATTGCCTTTGGCTCAATGGTATCATATACCGAAAATAGATAGGCATCGAGAAACATTATTTAATATTTATTATTGCAAATTTGTGTGTTGATTCTGATACATTTTTCTGCTTATAATGCTTGTTAATTACTTTCTTATACTTAAAAAAAAATAATAATTTGGTGGCTTAACAACATGAACACAAAATATAGAGAGAACTTCAAAATGACAAACACTAAAATTACTACTTAAAAGTCTCTATATCATACTGGATCTGTTCTTTTTTTATTGAGACCAATACTCAGGAGTAAATCCCTAGTCGTGCTGTGGTTTGTATGGGAATTTAAATATATATATATATAAAGCGCCTTTTTGTCGATGAGAGAATAGGCCTTTGATCACTCAAAGACCTCTACGTGGGATAATCACCTTGTCGTAGTGTAGCAAGGACTCAACTGGCTAAGCTGGCGGAGAGCAATAGCAATAGCCCATGCCAGAAAGGCAGTTGAAGAGCAGTAACAAAAAATTATCCCAGGGGTTGAATCAATGAGAAAACAACAGCATCATCTCCAATATCATTTCAATCTCTTATTTCTCCCTTAATTTAAACTTTATTGTGCGGTCTTCTTGGGTTTGATTGATGTTGGATTATTCAGTGGCCATTGAATAATAAATCAACAGCAACCGATTTCCTTGCGGCTCGCATTCTTATAGTAGGACTTTTGTTTTTTTATGATTGATATATGATTGTAGTCGCCGTGGTCTAGTGGTTAGTGTGTTGGCTTACTAAGACATGAGCCCTGGGTTCGAAACCCAGCTCCGACATCTTAAAAAAAAAGAAATATGAAAAAAATATTTCTTTCGGCAACTACCTCTCAGCAGTCTCCTGGCAAAAGCTCTGAGAGTAATTAATTGCCATGAACAAGCTTCTCAAATCTGTCGTTCGGAGTAGACATTAAACTGTAGGTCCCGGTACTCATGAATAAAAATTTACACACACAACATGAGTACTGAGAGAAGCTAGGCCGTAATCCTGACACAGGGTTGTAAAGGCCAGTTATGTATGTATGTATGATATAAGATAAGATTTTAATAAGTTTAAGGCCACACCCCTTTTTCCCTAGAAAGTTGAGAAAAACACGATCACAATATGAATTTGAAGAAGCATATTCGGTTTCCAAACTCATCTCAATCTTTTCGAAAAATTAGGGACCTCTTTTCCATTTCAATGGAAATTTAATTTTGAAAATTTCTGTCGGTATATAAAATATGAAGTGAGAAGTTACAAGCTGTTTCTATTATTATATGATTTCGCAATCCGAGTTTGAATCCTAGTAAGACTGATCACTTTTTAAATTAATTTTGTTTCGCAGAAACGCTTTAATTAGATCAAAGGCAAATTCTATAAAGAATTTTGAATTATTGTTGCAATGCTTTTTTTTGATAATCAAAGGAGAAAATTATGTCGTGGAAGGAATAGTGTATTGGACAGACTGAGCATGTTTTCGATCCCAGCTACGGTAGTATTATCAGAGTTCTTCGTGTTCTGTACATATTCATGACACATACCAATTATTTGACTCACACTTTTTGTAGAAATCATAAACTGGAATTTTTATTTTTCCTTTACTACATACACTTGTAATGAGTTAGACGAAGTAAAGTCCAACACAACACATTCTATCATACTCTCCTTTTCTTACCATCATTAAAGTCATCTTATTTGGATCATCTTATTTGCCTTTTTATTTAATTATTTCCATTTCTATTATCATTTTCTTAAGGCAGGAGGCATTTGTTATCATATTCTTACGAGATAGTGTAACGACATTTTATTACCGATGATTTAGAAATTATTGCTAAAAAATGGTATTTGTTTTTAAACAATGTAAAAATTAAAAAAATTTTAAAAATCTCTTACCTACTCATTACATCTGACTTCAACAAATTCTAAAGCAATTTCATTTAACCGCTTCCAGATTATAAAGCTTCCTAATTTGTATATGGTCCAAACGGTTGATAATCAAAAACTAGCTATTGGTTTAAATAATGCTTGGGAAAAATTAGAAATTGAAAATAAAAATCCCTTGCCAGTGCTCATACAAATCAATACAAGTGGAGAAGAAGGTATGCAAACGTACATATGAGTGAAATTGTAAAGAATATTTGTACAACACTTTATTCTAATATTTGTTTTTGTTGTAAATTTTTTAGCTAAGAATGGTGTTGCACCAAGTGAAGCTTCCGCATTTTATAAATTTATAAAAGAAAATCTTAAACAACTTAACCTTAAAGGTATAATGACTATAGGAGCAATTGGTCATGATTATAGTAAAGGTCCTAATCCTGATTTTATTAAACTAATGGAAGTTCACAAACAAATTTGCCAAGAAATGGAACTCAACGAGGCTGATGTAGAAGTGTCCATGGGTATGTCCAATGATTTTGAGAAAGGGGTAAGTAAACGAAATAAAATTCGATGGTTATTAAAATATGTATAGATAATTTTTTGAATACTTTATTAGGTGTGTTTGAGTACTTTTCTAATAAAATTTATGAAATATACAGAAATTAACAGCCTGTTCATAGAACACGAATGGTTTTTGACATTCGCGTTTTATATGTGAAACAACAACAGAAACACTAAAAAGGCGAATGTCAAAAACCATTCGTGTTCTATGAACAGGCTGTAAGAAAAAATATTGCTCTTAATTCGTTTACTTTTTTATATTTTCATTTTTAAGAGCAATATTTTTTCTGATAAGAATTAGTAAAAACAGATGATTGTGAAATTAAAAAAAAAAAAACAGTAAATGAAATTAAAATTTGCAATAACAGAAAGCTGGAAGTTATTTTTTCTTCAGAAATTGTTTGTATACTTGAAGTTGATATATAACGCAACATATGTGTCATAAAATCCGATATTGTCGGAGTTAGATTTGAAAATTATATGAAACAACATACTTTGGAGCCATTAAGTATAATGTTATCCAATTAAATCGAAAAAATGTACTTCGATTTCGGTCATCAGAGACACAATGACTTTTATGTTACCATTGTGTGTGTGTTTTTTTTTTTTTTCTTTTTCAAATCGCTAATTTTGTATTCTATCACAACCTTGTTTATTAAATTTTTAAATAAATTTAAAAATGAAACCTGAGAAGAACACATAACGTAACACAGGCGATAAAAATTGAGATGAACTAATTTATTCCAAAAATAATGATACACAATAGCTAAATATGAATATATTGACCAATTTAAATAGAAAAAATTTGAATGTATTTCCACAAAAATGTTTTTTTTCACACAAACGTTTCTCAATCAGCTGTGCTTTATTTATGTTACAAATTCTTACTGGCAAAAACTTGTAAAAACCTGAAAATTCTCTTGCAACGAACTGTCACTTTGTTCTACTTTTTTTTCTTTACTAAGCCATTGTGTAAAACACGATGTTTACAAATTTGTCAAAAGTTTTGAATACGCAAACAGTTTAACCCTCCGTCCTGCGCATATCTGGCTAGATCTTTTACGAATTTAACACTGATTTAAACAAATTTTTAATTTAGCTAGGTGTTTGTGTCTCTAGGTGCCCTCTACAGATATTGTTAGCTATCGTTCTTTGAAAAAAAAAAAATAAAAAAATAAAACAACAAAAATAATTTATGTGGATTTATTTATTTTTTATTTTTTGCGTTTGTTTACTCAAATCAACTCAAAGTGAATTTTGTGGGTACTTCGCGTTGTTTTAGCTGTTGTAATTTTCAGAAATTTAGCTACGCCCCACACTGTTCATAGTACATACTTTAGCAGCAATGAAAGCAAATACATGAAACTGTTACTTTTTTCTTTTGCATCAGTTGAATTATTTTTTCGATTCAGTTGAAAAAAAAATGAAAATATATAAAATAATATTATAATAATATAATGTTATCACTAAAATTGCATATTTTTCATAAAAATGTATTGAAATATATAGTGCATCTGGCCAGATGCATGCGCTACGTATGTGACTAACGGAACATGTGCGTGACGGAGGGTTAAGGATAATTTATATTATTTTTCTTAAAAGCAGTCATGAACTACCACATAATAAAACAATAAAAAACTTTTTCTATTAAAATTTTTAAAGTTGAAAAAAAAAAAATTTGCCCTGTGATTTTTTATATTTAAAATTTTTAGAAGAATTTTTTAAATTTGTAATTTTTAAGCATGTAATGAGCAATTTAGTCAAAACATTAATGTGCTTGTCTAAAAATTTGTAGTGGTAGTTATCCGCCTAGGCCCGTTAGGCCAGGGCCTAAAGATAATAAAGAAATACATTCAAACTCCCCTTCAAGTTAAGGCACATTTACATTATAATACTGGATAAAATGATGTGTCAAAAAATTAAGTTTGAGAGAGAAATCCGGATGAATGACACTTAAACAGTTGTTTTAGCTGCTAATCTTCACATGTTGTAATTATGACGAATTAATGGGAATTTAGAAATGCATTTAAAACAAATACGATTATCATTATATCTTCTTGAATCAATTTGAACTAAAATTATTCTGTATGTTTTATTTTTAAAATTTTAGAATTATATGTTATATTCATTTCATTTATAAAACTTATCTTTGTTTTTTCTTTTAATGTTTCCAGATTGAAATGGGTAGTACTATTGTACGTGTAGGCACTGCTATTTTTGGTGTTCGGGATAAAAAACCTCCAACCTATACATAAAACTAACAGATCTATCCTATACAGCAAAACATTAATATCCACATAATGAATAAACTGAATTGCATTTATTTTGTATATATACATACATATATAGGTATTATATTTTTGAAAAATAATAAAAAGAAATTTTCATCAATAAAATAAACGATTAACAGAATGATTTTAATTTGGTCAATTCGTTGCACTTATTTATAAGGCTCTCAATAACCACAGCTTTGAAACTCCTAACATATAATTCCGAAGTAATTGTTATGTTTTCGAATACAAACATAATATTTTAAGAATCATTTACAAATTTACTTTACTGATTATTGCCACTACATCCTCGATTATTAAAATTTTTAAATTTTTGGAACAGATAAGTTTTACATGTCTTTGATATACATATTTCATTGAAAACCAATAATGCCTTAACGTTTAGTTAAAAACCAAGTTGGTGCTATTTAATTTGTTTTTGTTATTTATGAAAAGCAGTGAACCGGAACATTTTATCACCTTAAGTATTTGCGCCATAGAACACGCACATATAAATTAAAAAAGGAAACTGTCAACATAAAACTCAACTCTAGTGTTGAATATAAAAAATATAAATTATTACAGACATAAACCCAAGTTATTCAAAATAATTTTGGCAGCTCTACTTTGTACACAGAGATGTTATTTAAAGTTTTAATCAACAGCTGTTTATGAATAAGCTTTTGTTGTTGTTGCTGGTTATTGTTGATTAAATCTTATCTCTTAAAATTAAAAACCTATTTAATATACTCATAATTTTAATAGTTATAATTATTTTAAGAAAATATCTACCGAGTAAATGATAAAACGCATCATGTCGGATGTTGATGTTAAATCCGGCATTCAACACATTCTAAAACGTATTGATGTTGCCTACGAACAGCGACCAAAGGTAAATATTTACATGCGTATGTACTATGTAGTACATGGAGTAGGTATATTAAGAATGAGTTTACTTACAAGAGATTGACATTTTTTTTACTTTATTATCAATAAAATTAATTTATTTTTATTCCATATAACTTATTATATTTCAACTTTTATAATTCTTTATAAGGATGTTAAACAAAAAACTTAATCAAGGTGATCTTAAAAGAAATCGAAAAGCTAAAATACTTAAATCTGGTACCCAACTAGCATTTGGAAATTGTTTTTTTCAAAAATCGCTCTGCTGAGTCTTATTCGAGTACTTCTGGTGATCAAAAACTGATACACTACGTAAACGTTTACAAGGGCACTCTAAAAAATAGCACTTAAATTAACAAAAAAATGTTTAGTAATCGCAAATCGAACACCAGATGTTTAAAATATGAGTTTTGTTTGTTATTGTATTTTGTACGTCTAGGAGATTGAAAATTGCTTGAATGAGAACATTTATATGGCCCGTTTGAATTTTGTATGCATGTACAATGCGAGCTCGATTTTCGCAACCCCCGATTAACGCAACACCCCGATTAGTGCAACAGGCAAATTTTTTACATTACAGTCTTTATAAGTGCAACGATTTTCAAAAAAGAGTCTCAATAAGTGCAACACTATTTTTTTTTTAAATATATTTACAATAAATTCTGTTTGTGTTTCTTGTTCAGAAACGTAGTTTTATAAAAGTAATCATATTTAATCAAAGAATCCCATTTCAATAGCATTTCTCCCACGTTAGTGTTGTCCCAAACACGTTTTAAAACACAAATACAAATAAAATTCACGTTTTAAAACAAAAAATTGCTCACTACGCCAATGTTTCAACAAGAAGACTGTTTTTAAACAGTTAGTTTTTTGTTTTTTTAATAAAAAAATTGTTTTTTACAAATAATTTTTTTCTTTTTATTAAAAATGGGGTATTTTCAGGTACAAAAAAAGTGGTCGATAATTGCAACTTTTTCGGTAATTGCAACAGGCCAGATTTTTTCAAGTTGCGAAAATCGAGCTCGCACTGTATTTTGCTCATGTACACATTTTAAGAAGATTTATCTATCTACTAATTGTAATGATTAATAAATTACACACTATTTATATTTCAAAATACATAAATGCCAATCCGATGATTTATGCTTCGAATTCTACAAAAGGTAATGAATACTTTCTAATTTAGAAGCGATTTACATACTTATATTTTTTTTTAGTTTTCGTTAAAAGAGTTCTCCAAAATCTTCTAGCGCCTCAAATCGTGTGTCCTTATTATAATGAAGTGTTGCGTACGTAATTTAAATTTGTTAGGAAAAAATCAGTAAAATATAATACACCTAAAATAAAAAACATTCGAATAGTTCGAAACTAAAAAACCGGTTTTTCGAATAACTCGAAAACCGACACATTTTTACAACGGGTTTATAAAACCCGGAATAAGAGTAAAAAACCGGTTTTTCGAATAATTAGAAAACCGGTCTCGACAACTCTACTAATACCATAAAAGATTCGAACAAGACAATAAATGCCACCAGAAAATTATCAAAAAAATGACTAAACCAACAGGAAAAAGGAATCACAAATAAGTCTTTAAGAATAGTGACCATTAGGGTCCACTTTAACCCGATAAAATTGTCTGTTACCATCAGTAAATGAGTGTATATTCATTCTAAGTTTTTAATCAAGCAGAAGAGTAAAAAATTACTCGAATTTGGTTAATTAAAAAAAAATATTTAGTGGGCAATGTTAACGTTTTACAAAGAATATTATAAATTTATTAAAAGCTTATTTGACAAGTATTGCATAGAAATTTGTCAAATAAACCTTTAATAAACGTACAATATTATGTTACATAGTACATACTTAATCGGCCATTACAACCCTGTTTCAGGGCTACGGCCTAGCTTCTCCTAGCAATCTTTTGTCAATTTATATCCATGAGTATACTGGACCTACAGTTTAAAGTCGACTCTGAACGACAGACTTGAGAAGCTTGTTTATGGCAAACAGTTACTCTCAGAGCTTTTGCCAGAAGACTGCTAAGAGGTAGTCGCCGAAAGAAATATTTTATAGGTTAATTAAAGATTTATTTGACATATGTATGTATGTACATTGGGTAGAAATTTGTCAAATAAGACCTTTGTAAACCTGTTTATATATTATTAATACTACAGTTAAAATTTATCTTTATATGAATGACTCAATACAATTAAAAATGCGTTAAAATATTTTTTAGTGAGTGGTATTACAGATCTCAAAACAGAATTGTTATTTATGAGCATCTGATATAATAGGTGCCAAGAAATCGTCTTAATTTTTGCCTTGTTTCGAACATAAACAAAATGGATATACGAAACAGCTGGTAAAATTTAAGTAGTTTACATTTTGTTGGTTATGTATGGATTTTTTTTTAATTTTTTTGTTATATTTGTATTATTAATTTTATTTAGTGTGTAAACTTATTCTATACATATGTATGTACTCTAATGTTAGTGGGGATTTACAATATAGAAGTGGAAAGCCAGACATTTTTCAATTCTCTTTTGCTCTTGCCTAAAACTTTTGCAATATAAAACTTAGAAAACAAAGAGGATAAGGAAAAGTTACGAAAAGTGAAAATAAAAAGGAAAAATGTCCGGTACAAACTCTTCACATTTTGATCCCCATTTTTACAAGCTTCGTCTGTCTGTCTTTCAATTTCTACATTGTAAATCCCGACATAGGTTCAATTACCTTTCCATTTAATATTAACTTTTTATTATTACAACTTTCCTTAAAAGGACTTAAAGGGTAATAAACCCATTTTGGTGGCTGTTAGTAAAACTAAACCTGTTGAAATGATTATCGATGCCTATTCGGTGGGCCAACGTCATTTCGGTGAGAATTACATACAGGAGTTGGTCGAGAAAGGTAATCATCCGGATATATTGGCTCAATGTCCCGATATTAAATGGCATTTTATTGGACATCTACAAAATAACAAAATAAACAAGGTAAAGTATCCATATAAGAAATTCTTTAAATATTATTTAAAATATTCTTTATTTGCGTAGCTTATATAAGTTTTTGCATTCTGTGTTTGTCTATAATTTAAAATTACTTGATTTCGTATAAGCACAGTGGATTTCAGTTATATCGAATGTAGGAAAAAAATCGTTACTACTGAGTACGAGTTTTGTTAAGAAATTATTTTAATTTTCACAAAATCAAGAGAGCTTTTTTATAAAGCTTAATTATAATAGAATATTCAATTCAATTAAATAAACAACAAAAAATGTAGGCATATAAGCTAGGTTTGCTACTTTTACAAAACTTGTAGAGCATTTGCTCTATGGATAGATTTTTTAACACTCAAATTTTTAAATACTTTTCGAGTACTTTTTATAAAAATATTTAATCCTTTAAGATTATATTGCAAAAACTCAAAGGAATAGCAATTCCTGAATAAAAATCTAGACTAAAAGTTCTAAATAAAAAATAAGTATTTCAAACTTTTTCGTATGATTGTGCATAATTAAATTTAATGAAAGGGAAACGTATGGGCAGAAACAAGGAAAATTAGATTTGAGAAAATTTTCGTTTATAGAGAATTAATTTCAAGTCAGTTTAACTGAGTTTTAATTAAAATGTACTGGCTTACTCCACACCGCTCTTTAGAAGTCTCGATATAAGTACAGGGTGTCCGCCGGGAAGATATACTACTTTGTTTTGCCGCCATTTTGGTAAACATTAGTTGTCTTGACAATTCATATTTTGCAGTCGTGAAGTAGGGACATGGAAAATTTATTATGGAAAAATATTCGGTAAACCAAAGAGTTTTAATCGTTAAAACAGCTCGCCCATTACAACCCTGATTTTCATGAAAAAATCATAATGAGTGACGAGGCACATTTTTATTTGAATGGATATCTGTATAAACAGAATAGTCGGTTCTGGGCAATGGAAAACCACCGAATTATTCATCAGTTACCTTCGCATCCATTAAAACTGAGAGTCTGGTTTGTAATTTGGTCAGGAGTAGTCATTGGACTTTAATTCTTTGAAACTGAAAACAGCGTAATGGTAACTGTCAATGGGGAGCGATATCGTGATATGATTGAAAATTTTTTAACGCCACAATTGCATGCTTTGGGTTTGACTTAACAAGACCTCTTGCCACAACAAGTTATTTCAAGGAATGGTAATGTTGCTTGGCCTCCACGGTCAACAGATTTGACTGCTCCGGACTTCTTTTTGTGGGGATATCTGAAAAGCAAGATTTATGCAAACAAGCCAGAAACGCTGGAGCAACTCAAATAATATATTCAATATATTTGATGAAATTAATGAAATACTGCGTGAAATATTCTCAAAACGGCTCGCATTTGTAAAGCTAACAGAGGCGGACATTTATCTAATATTGTATTCCATACATAATTGCCGACATTAACTAAAACATTTATCATTATAAGATTCATTTAATCAAAAATTATAAACAAACAAAGTAGTATACCTTCCCGGCGGACACCCTGTATTATTAAATTGCACATAAAATTATTTTACTTTTAAATGACAAACATTTTTCTCTTTTTTTATTAAAGCATATAAAAAGCTATTACTGACTATATCTGACTTTATCAAATTATAAAATGATTTTATTAAATAAGTTTTTATTTTCAGATTATAAAACTTCCTAATTTGTATATGATCGAAACAGTTGATAATCAAAAATTAGCCAATGGTTTAAATAATGCTTGGGAAAAATTAGAAATTGAAAATAAAAAGCCTTTGCCAGTGCTTATACAAATCAATACAAGTGGAGAAGAAGGTATGTATATGGGAAATTGTAAAGAATATTTGTTTAACACTTTTTTTGTTACAATATTTTTGCATTTCAGCTAAAAATGGCGTCTCACCAAGTGAAGCTTCTGCATTGTATAAATTCATAAAAGAAAATCTTAAACAACTTCATGTTAAAGGTGTAATGACTATAGGAGCATTTGGTCATGACTATAGTAAAGGCCCTAATCCTGATTTTATTAAACTAATGGAAGTGCACAAACAAATTTGCCAAGAAAATCAACTCAACGAGGCTGACATGGAAGTATCCATGGGTATGTCGGATGATTTTGAAAAAGCGGTGAGTTAAAAAACAATAAAATTATATGGTTATTAAAAAATGTTATTTAAACTTTTTGCAAACATCATTCATTGTAAGGTTGAGTTTTAAATTTGTAGAAGAAATTTTAAAGACCAAAAATACGTGATAAAAATTCAATCACTTTATAAGTTGAACTCATGACAAATGGGATCAATTGAGATTATATATTATTGATTTTAACATTATCGTGCTATTGATAATTATTAGAGATTTTGAATATATTGCTTTCCAGTAAGAGGAAATATTAGAACCAATATATGTTTACTGATTCCATGAAGTTTTCTTATGAGTAAAATTTAACTGAAATAAGTATTGTTTTTATAATATTTAAGCAGTTGTTTAAAATTTTAACATATCATTTGACAGTTTGAATATATCGTCGATGGAATTAAAGAACGCTGTAACTGACAAAAAAGCGAAAATACGTTTTTTGTATCATTTTTATCAGAAAAAAATACGCGTCGATTGGTTCCAGTCCCAGATTTCTATGATGAAAAGAAATTCACTTATGCAGTCTGCGTTTTGGAAAATACCAGTGTCTTTGTTCTATTTTCATATAGGTTTTTTGGCTCTGGTGAACATTAAATGTTTTGTCAGTTACAGCGTTCTTTAATTCTTGCGACGATATGTATGCGTTTCTTTGGCACAAGCCTCTTAATAAGATCATTAAGCACCAACAAACTATCTACAGAGGCAAGTTTATCCTTACAGGCAGTCCATTTCATTATTATTATTAAAATTAAGCATAAATAATTAGAATTACTATTAATTTGAAATTAAGTTTAAGTACATAAAGTGATTTAGAAGTGCCATTTTTTTTTTTTTTTTTTTTGTTGACCGCTTGCATTTTATTTTACTGAAAACAGTTGTTATGGACGCCAAATTTTATAACTTGCAATTATGACGCGTTTAGAAGTGCATTTAAAATAATTTAATTCCTGTAAAGATTAAGATCAAGTCGTGAGAATGACAATCATCTTGAACCAATTTTAATTATTTTTTTGTATTTCTTTTTTATATTTAATTTTTAAAAGTTTGAATACTAGCAAACATGAATGATTGTAATTTTTGTAAACAATTACAACTAAATTTATTTTTCTTTTTCTTTTAATGTTTCCAGATTGAAATGGGTAGTACTATTGTACGTGTAGGAAGTTCTATTTTTGGTTATCGGGCTAAAAAACCTACTGCCTCTGCCTAAGTCATACACGTATGTGTATGCATGTATATGAACGGATCTATCCTATACAGTAAAACTTTACTTTATAAAAATAAAATTTTAAATTGTATTTTACTTGTATTGTTGTTGTTCAAGTTTTTGTAGAAAATAGTAAGCAATATGCTATTCTATTGTATGTGTATATGTATATATATAGATTTATATATAAACGCAAGAAAAAAAAATCGTTTTTGTTTATTTATTGAAAAAAAAATATATATGTTTTTTAGAATTTAGAACAATATATTTATGACGCAGTTGGGGAAATGAAAACTAAATGCAAATACTAAAGTTTATGTCAATGGGTACATACAAACAAATTTATATTTTAAATAATAAAACACAAAATTATAAAGAAATGTTTATATAAGAAAAGAAAACAAAACAATTATAATTAAATAAACTACATATAAAATGCTTTCTGTATAAGTTTCATAAAGAAAATATTTGTAAATAAAATATTTATAAAAATAATTAAAAAAAAAAATTACAGCCTTATTTATAATAAAAAGTTCGCAGCTCGTTGTATGTAAGGGCTAAGTTTGTCATTTGTATACGTGGAAACTCTTTTTAATTTTCTCGATTCTCTGACCAGTTATCAAATAAAATATATTGAAAGTTTTATTAATATCAGTCTACAGCGGGTCATAAGCTTACCGGTTTTTTGTCCAATATGCTAACGACTTGCTAATTTTTCATTATAAATACAGCCGTTAATATGTGTGTTTATAAAAATGTTTCTTCAATAATTTTTTATGAATCACAAAATATCTATTAACCCTTTGACTCATATGGGACACCGGTGCCCCAAGATATTTCATGAGCTATCTTTGAAACTAAACAACTTTTTGTATACAATGGTAAGGCTAACCAAATATTTACAGACTAATCTTTGTTTCGCTTGAAGTTTGGTACCACTGATCACAAAAAGTGAAGCGATTAATTTCAATTCCCTTTAATACTTCACAAACTATTCTCAGATTTTCAAAAAACTGTTCGCACCAGTTTTGTGCGTGAAAGGGTTAATTAGGGTTGTTGTTTAAGCTGCTAAATACCTTTATACCTCTTAAACTCTTACCCTGGGCTTATAGCTTAGTAAGCCAACACACTAACCACTAGACTACAGCGACTACGCAAGATATTCACTGTGTGAAATTATTTGTAAGAAAACCTTTTAACCTTTTAAAATGCTATTTTAAATAATTTTTAACTTCCTGATTTTACGTCGTCATCGTCAGAATTTATTGTATAAACTTTTTAATTTTAGAATATTTAAAATAAAATGAAAAAAATATTTTTAAAAAACACCTCAAGCTTAATTAATATCAATAAATATGGTATTCCTAGAAAATAATTTTTATAAAAACATTTTTTTATGAAAAATAGACTGCTGTATTTATAAAAAATATTATTGTTGGATTATTAATGGCATTGCATAAAAAATTTTTTATGTTTTATGAATACGGCCAGATAATGCTAATTAAACAAATTATTTTAAAAATCACTTTCACTGCAATATGTAATTTATGATTTACTTCCTATATATAAAAAAAACGATAAAACAAAATTCAAATTCTAGCGTCTAGAAATTTATACATATGGATGTATAGTATATTCGCTCTATTAATTAAATTTCTTTTTAGATATGAATGCAGATATGCATGCCGAACGCAGAATTAGAGTGTGGGGTCAATTTCAATTAGAAACAAATTTAATTTTTTTTGTTTTGATATTTTTTTCTTATTTTATTTTTTTTTTTTGCATTTATTTTTAGTATTTCAAACAGAAGAAAATGCAAAATTTTGAAATAATTAAAACATTTTAGACGAGGTCATATAAAGTAAAAAATAAAAACATCGAAAAAAAATGATGGCAAAATACCAAGTACCTTTGAAATAATTTCAAATAATTCACTATTTCTCTTATGAGTTTTCTCTTCTTGTATGTATTTTCTACGAAATTTATATTCAAATGGTGGCAAATACCACAAAAAGAAAAAGAATTTTCAAATTTATAGCCCCACATTCAAAATAATAGCAAAAGAGTAGGTATCGGAAAATGAAATTACAAATTAAAAACAAAAATTTACTTGGCGGTATGTTTATATACAAACGTAAGTACATACATACGTATGTATGTATATGTAGTACTATGTTACTTATATATGCATATTTTGGCATTATATGTATAGACATGGCGTATGTGTGCATAGACATATCTCTCTTCTTATTTTTCTTTCATAATACAGTCAATGCCAAAAGAAAACATCAATACATATCTGGTTTATAATATTTTTTTCAATATTTGGGCCAGATTTTAAGGCATTCGATATTTGATTTGATTTATTTCGATATTTCTCGAGTGGAAGCATTCAAGACTCCTGGTTTTTGAAAACGGTGCAAGAAATACTTCACACCATCTGACCTTCGCAATATTTACAAGCCATTTATCCGATCCAAAATGGAATTCAATTATCGAATTCTCTTGTACGGACCGGTGCTTCAAAGTCTATTTTGGGGCTACTCGTTCAAGTACAGAATAGGTGTTTCTCAGTGATGTTTGGGTATTCAACTCTATCGATTTATTGGAGCATCGGCGTAATGTACTCGTAGTATACGCTCTTCTTTACTATCTAACTAATCGCATATTTCCACACAGTAGGTTGTCTAATAAATGGCACCATGCATTACAGAGAAAATTAGTACTTTAGTCGTACGGTTGGTTTATGGAATAATCTCCAGCGAAAAAGCAAAAATAAATAGGGATTCGTGGTATAGTGGTTAGAGCGCTCGCACAAAAACTCAAATAGTCCAGGTTCAAATCCTAGTGAAAGACAAAATGAAAATGTGCGGTTTTTTCTAAAAATTATAAATTAAAAATAAGAGGTTACCCCCTCCCCGCTCCTCTAGTTGTCCATTCCCCAAGAAACCGCTTCCTAAAATTTCTACTCTATTCCACCTTTGGCAGGCATTAAAAATGAATGATCAGGAGAACAGCACCACCTTCTCGAAGATAGCTGCTAACCTACTTAGAGACGTTCACCACTTATAATTAACATCCAACGACAGATGGGGCAATTGCTGCTGATCATTGAAAGGTTAAGGTATAACACTGGTCTTTGAGTGACCAAATGCCTGCAACTTGTCTCATCACAAAAAAGGCTCTTAATAATAAAAACTATCTGCATACTTTCACATTCTAGTACAATGCACAGCATAAGTAGTGGTTTACCTCTGAGCATTGGTCTAAAAAAAAAATACACATTTTATTACATACATACGTCGTTACAATGATACGATACAGGTTGTGAATTGGGCATTGATATTTCTTATTTGCCTATATGTATGTGTTTACTTTTTATATTAGTGCATATACACCCAATTTATTTATCCCAATGCAATAATATGTAATTTAGTGGACTGAACAACTTCCTATCAAATTTTATATACATATATGCCGTAGTTTAGTGGTTAGTTGTTGGCTTACTAGGCAAGAGCTTCGGGTTCAAACACCAGGGGCCCTGTTCTCTAATTCTCTTAAGCTAAAATGCTAAAATTTTGGGTTTTTAAAACAGGCTGGGCGTTAGAATCAATAAAATTTAAAATTTTAGAGGTGACGGGCATGAAGCTTTTGAATTATAATACGCTTTAAATAATTGTATTCGCAGCCAAAAAGTCCTGAATCGTGTTTATAAATTTTTAGCGATAGAGTTTTAGCTTAGGAGAGTTAAAGAATAAGGGGTCAGTTCTGACATCTTAAATAAAAAGAAAAACAAAATTTTAAAAATATTTCTTTCGGGAACTACCTCTTAGCAGTTTTCTGGTCAAAGCTCTGAGAGAAACTGAACAAGCTTCTTAAGTCTACCGTTCAGATTCGACCTTAAACTGTAGGTTGCAGCGAAAAGCTAGTCTGTAACCCTAAAAAGTGTTGTAATGGCCAATTATGTATGTATGTATATTTAATTTTACTACTGACTGTATGCATATCTAGCCGTATGTTCTATTTGAGCATTCTAGCCGTGTAAATCAAATATTTGAAAATATTTCTTATACTGACTCACAGTATCATTCATCAGTGCTCTTTAAAAACACACATATCCACTAGATGTTCAAATAAATATATGCATATGCCCATATACAAATTTCAATAATTTCAAAATAAAAATAAGAAATAACCCAGTAAACACACAGACTTGATTTCAAATTTCTGATTATTTTAACTCAATATTTCTAAAGCTATAAGCATTAAAAAAAACCCGACAGTAGACGAAAATTTCAAATTTTGTCTGATAGATTTTGTGACAAGTGTTTAAGATTTTCTAATCTTTTGAAAAAAACTGAAAAATTGCTAAACAGATGTACTACATATGTTTTTACATAATTTTTGCAAGGCAGTATGATCTCCCGGCCTTTTGTACTTCATAGCATTGTATTTACGCCCAAAATACGGACTGATCATCGCCTTGGCGTGTCTAAGGCCAACTTAAACCATCCAATGTTCCAAGCATTTTTTTTTATTGAGGCCAGCACTCAGGATCTAGAAAGGGAAGGAGAAAGAGTGTCTGGAGCTTTGATTTAAACTTACTAATGTTATATTTGATATCAGTCCGAAAAAAACAAAGGTCCTACTTTAAAAAAGCGAACAGCAAGGAAATCGGTTGATACCTTCATCACTAAATAATACAAGAGCAGTCAAACCTAAAAAGTAGAAGTAGAGGAGTCCTTGATCAAGCCCCTGAGATAACTCTTAGTTACTGTTCCCCAACTACTTTTCTGGTATGATATATGCTTGCAGAGAGCTATTGCACTCTACCAGCTTAGCCAATTAAGTCCTGGCAGTGTAAGACTCTACACCACGATAAGGTGACTAGCACACATAGAGCATTTGCCAGTTTTTTATTCTCTAAAAAAATTTGGGGAAAGTAAAGAGCTACGCTGCACAGCAGTGCTCCAGACGCAGATTCCTTTCGCGGGTATAATAATTGAACAAAACTTTAAGGAACTTTAGTTATAGATGGTACTTTTAAATAGATACATTTGAGACATAACGTTTGCAATGTGTATTAAGTAACAACAAACAAAGGTATCATATTTTAAATGTTTCTCTTTAAGTTTGCTGGGAATACAAAACTAAAAACCACCTACAATAAGAAATAAAAAAAATATATTCTGTTCTTCATATTTTCGTTTGATTATTTAAAATGAAAACATATTGTATCACCTTCATTTCTTTCATGCAAATTTACAAAATGTAATAATTTTTGCTTTTAAAAGTATAAAAATTATTACATATTTCGTTAAAAGTCATTTAGAAATTTTAATGTTTAATTAAATAACAAAAAAAAAAAAAAAAAGAAAAGAAACGTAACCCCTAAGACAAGTACGAGCAAAAAAAAAAAATAAAATTCATAAAATATTGGCTTTAAGCCAATCTGATTAATAATTTTGGTACGAGCAAAAGCATGAAATAAATAAAATTTTTTTGATTTGCTTGTCTTGTAAATTTCTATTATGTCTCATCGATTAGTTGTCATTAAAATTAAAATAAGAATTTCATATGAAGAGTCACGCAAAATTTATATGCATTCTTGCAATTAGGAAATGTCTGAGACTAAAAAGGTATGAATTAATTGGAATGTTTCATTATGAAATCAATTAAATTACAAATAAAAAAAGTAAAATAAGAAACATTTTTTTATATTTTCCAATACATTTAAAACCAGAATTATAAATATATGTAAATAATCTGTTATATGATGGAAATTGATTTCGATTGAAACTAAAATCGACTGAAATTTCAAGCTACTATAACTTCCAAATTATCTTTTACTGATCACATTGGAGACCATTGCCACTATTTCCTTGATTATTAAAATTGTATATGACTTTGAAAATACAGACGACTACGTATTAGGAAATTGTTAAAAAATATTTTTTCGCTTTATAAGTACATATTAATGTACGATGCAAAGGTGCCCCTTCCTATAAACCGGTATATATGTACGATCCTAAAAATTGGAGTGCTAAAGGAAATCGCGTTGTAGAAAACACTTTCGTCATACTAAAGTCAGCTTTGGTTTCCAATTTGCAAAACTTTAATAAATTATTAAATGTATTTATTTATTGAGTCACAATTTAATAATCTAGTTCAACAAAAAGAAAACAAAATACAAATGGAATTTCTTAAATACTTAAAATATTCATTCAAATTGAAAGATTAAATAAAACAAAACAAAAATCAAAAAATCTTACAAATGTTACTCTTTATCTTTGCTTAGTATGATTTGAGTCTGTCTCGAATGCTTTATTCGTGGTGTGTTATATCAAAATTGGAGCTGGCTTTACGATCGCATTTGCAATAAAATATCTTTCATTGAAGTCTATATGCTTTTGAAAGATAGGGGCTATTTGGAAGATTTCTTCCAAATATTTCTTAGAGGATCGTTCTGTAAAATGTATGCTTCCAACTGCTTCGTAATACTTCTTTGTGAAAAATTAATATTTTCCATATACTTATATGTATAATCATTAGCGGAACTCAACTAGTTTCCAACTCCCGCTACGAAGGTCTCATCAGAGTTCTTTGTGTTGTACGGTAGAGCTGGCAAACTATCGAAAGTCGCGCCATTCGATGTTTTCGATGGTTGATTCAAAAACTATCGAGATTATCGATAGTATCGAATTCTTTTAGAAATGTTAAATTTCACGCTCCTGTTAGCACATAAACAAAACAGTCATACGAAGAACAAACTTGTTTCATATAAAGTGACACGTTACGGTAAGTTAGCCATCCTTTCGCTTGAAGTCCACAAGTCTGTTGTAATAGCCCAGATTTGCATTCTTTGTATTGGTTGTATTGAACAAATTTACCACCATCACATTTTTCAAAGTGTTTCTTGAAGGCAACATATAGCAGGGATTTAAGAATTTAATAAAATCTCGGAAACATGTATCCTTTACTATACTGAATGGCTGTAAATCATTGGCGACCAAAGTCATTAAAGCAGTATGTAGAAGTTTTCCCATTCGGAATCCCTTTTATAGCTTACAGACTCTTTGACAAAATATTGGATTGTGTTTGATTGTTTCGGCAGTTGGTTATGAGATGGATGGGCACGTTTTAGGTTGTCAAATAGGTTTGATGTACTGCATCTAGTATTGTAATTTTTCGAACACAGCCGACATTGTGCATTTTTTTTATCTTTTGCTTTTAGAAAACATTACAAACTTCCAAATTACCTCTGCGAGTTTTTTGCTTCTTTATCACGATTTTTCTTGCTTGTTTCTATAAGGAGATGCAATTAAAAATATCTACAGTGCGAGTTAAATTATTGCAATTAAAAAAAATCTGGTCTGTTGCAATTTTTGAAGCGATTATGGTTTTAAGCTAGATAAATCTGCATAAGTCAATTAAATGCAACATTTAACGATAGTATAGCTTTCGAAAAAATAACATCGATAATCTAATAAAAATAGAACTATCGATACTATCGATAGTACTATCGATTGTTTGCCAGCTCTATTGTACGGACTATCTTCTCAATATGTGTGCGTCAATATTTATCCTTGAGAACCGGCATCTACAGTTTATCTTCGAATCCGAACGACGGACTTGAGAAGTTTGTTCATAGCAATCAGTTATAGGAATGCTCAAGAAATAAATTTTTATATAATAGCAAAACAAATAAGAAATATACAAATTTCAATAAAAATAAACATTTTGTTTTACCAAAATTTAGTATAATCTAATAAGTCACAACATTTTTTTATCTAGATATTGTAAAAATAATATATGTATTATTAACCTCTTTAGTCTACACTCTACTTTGCTGTGCCAAAACTGATGAAGCTTTTGAAAGAAGCTTTTCAGATGGCACGGAATTGGCAACCATTGTTACGTGTTCGTACGCTACATTGTACATTTTCGGAATTGTACTTTATAATCGGCCCATACTTCTTAAGGTTTTCATTAAATTGACTTATAGGACTAGGTAAATAAACAGAGAGCTCGTCAGACAGGCTATCTTCATTTCTATTTGTTTTCCAGTTTTTGTGAACTAATATGTGATGATCACTTCAAAGGACTAAAGTCATCTATTACCTTTTCTGAAGTATCAGATTCCGATTCTTTCCTTCCTTTGCTTTTATCTCTTTAATTTATCCAACGGCCTTGGCACAACAAGAGATACGGTATAACTTCTCACAAGCACCCATATTGTGTGCGTAAATTTTTATCCATGAGTACCGGGACCTACAGTTTCAGATTGAATCCGAATAACAGACTTGAGAGACTTGCTTATGGCAATCAGTTACTCTCACAGCTTTTCTCAGAAGACTGCCAAGAGGTGATGGCCGAAAGAAATATTTTTTATTTTTCTTTTTTTCAATATGTCAGAGCTGGAGTTTGAACCTGGAGGTCTCTCTCTCTCTCTCTCTTAAAAATATGATATTTTTAACGTTTTTTTAAGATTTAAAAAGAAGTAATTATACTAAAATTTTACTTTTTTGTTGTATTAATTTAAAATTTTTTTTATAAATTATATTATATTATTTTTTATAAATAAAAGGAAATATATCTTATATTAATAAATGTACATACATACATAAGTATGTATTATCAAATGAAATATATGTATGTAAATCTTAAAATTACTGAAAACTTAAATTGGATTGCATCGAATATCTAAAAAAAAAATAGTTGAATCGGCAAAACTGATAAATAGAAAAAATAGAAAAAAGTGGGCATAACAGTAGGCGTGGCAAATTTTTCTCTCGATGAAAACTTAAAATGGATTAATACAAACACTTGAAAGCAAAATTAGTCAAGTCGATGAAATTATTTATAAAATTGATTGCGATGAAAAAGCGTATCCCAATTGCCATTTCAATTAGCTCATCAAATGCGCTTTAAGATTCTTTAGCTACCAAACGAAAATCAATTAGGAGAAAAAATCCAAAGCACAAATACCAAAATGAACCAAAAAAAAAAAAATAATTTTATTTTTAAAAATTATTATTTTTTTATTATATTTACATAAATAATAAAAAAATCTTCATAAATAGAAGTCATATTTTTAAAACAAATTTAATTCAATTTCAAAAACAATTGAATGTTTTGATAAAAAAAAAAAATTGCTCTGGAGTTACTGATTTCCATATTCGAAACAAGAAACATTCAATGTTACATAAGTCATAAATATTTATCCTAGAATAAAAATATATTTTGTTTGTTTTATTTCTTTAAATAAAAAAACATTTATTTTTAATTTTTTTTGTATTAAAAAGAAATTTGAAAATCTATAGTTTTACGCATTATAGAGAGACAGAGAGAGACAACCAAATGAATATTTCTATTGCACAATACGAAATATGTATAAGGAATCAAAAAATAAAAAATAATATACAAAAATCAACGAAAAAGATCCGAAATAATTTTTAATGAAAAACAAAATAATGGCCCACACAAACATTTAATTTTTTTTATAGGAGAAAAAATTTTTTATTTTTTGTAATTAAATTTGAAAATTCCACAAGGTGATGAACAGAAACAAAAATTTTGTTAAAATATTATTAACAAAAGAATAAGAAACGCATACATTGATTCAAAAATCATTTTAATTATATTTTTACTTGTTTTGTAATTAATTGAGAAACTGTTTTGAAAACCTACAACAATGAAAGAAATAGAGAAAGAATATCGCACAATTGTAGGGGTTTTGAACTGGTCCAAATGAAGAAAAAAATTGGGTGAGATGAGTAATAATTCCTCTGTGAGATTTTTAAAATTTGGTGGCACATAGAAAATGAGAGAAATTTTTTTTTAAATATTCACTTACACACACACATCAGTCAAAAGACATTAATATGTTATTATTAGACTTGAATGCTATAGTATGCAGCACAAAGTATGGGGCTCAACGTAAAGCGTCAAGCAATACATATCACCCCACCTTATGTACCAGATATACCACACCCTGTACAGTCTAAAAAAGGCATCTCCTAAAAACTATGTATACACACACAATTGGCCTGTATGAGCCATACATATATTGGCTAAATGCTTAAGCATCTATAGTTTAGAGGGATATATTCAGATGTATTAGCATGTATTAGTTTAACAAATGTAACGGTGTTAGTAAAAAATTTGGAAAACTTTTGACGAAAATTTTTCTTAAAATATCGTTGACGTTCAGATAAAATCAGCCAGAACACTCACTGTGCTCTGACCGCTCGATCCGTTAAGACAACAGAACACAAGCAAGCACCATGGTAAGGAAACAAACTACACTACTGCCTATACTCTAAAAAAACTAAAGGATTACTTTTTGACGAAACGAAAGGATTACTTTTTTCAAGGATTTTCTATACAAAAAAAAGCAAAAGATTTAAAATAATAAATAAAAGCATAAAAAGTGTAATAACAAGTGTTTTGAAAAACTAACAAAAGTGAGAAAATATAAAAATTGAATAAAAAAAATTCACAAAAGTGCGAAATATATGTTAAAAAATTAAAAAAAAGGTTTTAAATGGAATTATTTAAAAAAAATATATAAAACATTTTTTTGAAACCTTATATCTTTGAAAAAAAAAAAAATAAATAAAAATATATTTAAAAATATTTATATATAGATGTGTATGTACATATGTACATCTATCATGTAATATGATATTTTGCATTCTACATTAAAGGCGTGAAAGAGACAATTATATATATACTTCATGTATTTCCATGTACTCTTCAATGGATTTAAAATATGTGTGGGATTAAAATGTATGTGCTTTAGAATCAGCGTAAAACTTGCGTAATACATAATTAAAAAAAAAAACAAAAAAAAAAAAAAAACAAAAAAATTAACAAAAAAAAAATAACAAAAAAAAAGTAAATTAATAAGAAAATTAATTTAAAATTAATTTAAATGAAAAGCCTGAATTTTTTTCTCTTCATAAATAAATTTATGAAATGTACTCGAATTGTGAAACCATAACCTCAACATATTTACACTTAGTTGTGCAAAATAAAAAAAAAACAATTTCAAATACATTAAAATCAACACCTATAATTCAAGTCCATATTTTGCTTCACTCGAGGCACTAATAATGAAGTTCAACATCTTTACCTTAAGACCTTTAAGGTTAACTTAAAAAATTTTACTGCAACAGACACAGTTATACACTTTCAAAAAATTGGTATTAACTCAAAAAAATTACTATAGTCAGTTTTGACATAAAGATATTTTTGTGATCAAGCCCGTATTTCATCAAATCTTAACACTAATACCTATGTAATGCTATCAAGTTTTAAAGATTTTAGCTGTTACTCTTTCCAAGATTCCTGTAATTTATTGGGAAAATATTTGACACTAGACGCACAATAATTGATATGTTCGCAATATGATATGTTGTAATTAGAACAAACTCTTGTATTCAGTAATACGAATTTTAATTGCAAAATATTAAAATATCTTTCATTGATTTTGATACTTATTCACTTCATTTCAAAACTTTTGGCAAAATATAACTTAAAAAATTTTAGTTAATTTAATATTTTCCATTTTTAAATTTTTATTGTACAATTTAAAAATAAAGCAAATAAAATGGAGAGTTTAAGTATTAAAATTTCACATATCCTCAGATGAAATGAATATTTTACAGACTTGCTATTAAAAATTATAATTTTTATTAAATGCGAGCAACCATTTTAATGGACTTGAGTCTTATTTTTATTTTATTTTTATATTGTAGCAAACAAGTGTATAAGTAGTTTTCCAGTTTAGCTCACGATATATTTCCAAATTAATTAAATTTCTCTATAATTTTTTTTAATTATTTTCTTTTCAATCCAATAAAAAAATTAAAAAAAAAACGACTGAAATATTTGAAACTAAAAATTTTTAAATATTTATTTGTATATTCATGTTAGTATGCAAAAATAGACTAAATCCGGTTTCAATATATATTTGAATTTTAGATAAATTTATATGTCAAATTTAATTAAATTACTCTAAACTAGAATATGCAAATATACATACATATGTACTTATACTTATATTTTGTATAATTTAAAAAAAGTGTTGTTTTGTGCACACAATTTTTTTTTAGTTTTACTTTGTTATTGAAATTTAAATAATTATTTCTTATTCGATAAAAATTAAAAAAAGTGTTAAAATATGAACATTTTTCAAAACAAAAAATCAAAATAATAAAAAAAATAATATTTAAAAAATTTCTGCAGAAGCTGCACAAAAATCACCCACCATCTTTACACTTTTTTAAAAAATTTAATCAAACTTTTTTAATTCCATGGCTTGAAAATTATTTAAAATTACTATAAAACAAAAATTTTCTTTTGCGACCTACGAGTATTTAAATGATAATTG
The DNA here is from genome assembly GCA_963576795.1 of Metopia argyrocephala. Taxonomy (NCBI): domain Eukaryota; kingdom Metazoa; phylum Arthropoda; class Insecta; order Diptera; family Sarcophagidae; genus Metopia; species Metopia argyrocephala. The sequence continues at coordinate 82,843,074 of OY756211.1, forward strand.
AATTTCCAACAATTTTGTTATGTATACGGCAGTTAATGTTCAAGTTTTTAAAATATTATGCTGAAAATATAGAAATTCCTCAAAAGTAGTTCTTTTAAACATTAAGTGTTTCTCTAAAAATTGTAACAAAAAAAATTAATTTCAAAATTTTTTTCAAATACCCTTTAGGCTGATGAGAAGAAGAAGGTTAAGAAGAAGAAGACCAAGGAAGAAGGTGGCGCTTCCGAAACTGCATCTGAGACTGTATCTGAGGCAGCAACCCCTGCCCCAGCTGCTACCCCAGCACCTGCCTCCACTACTGGCTCCAAGAGAGCTTCCGGTGGTAGCCGTGGCTCCAGAAAATCTAAGCGCGCTGGTTCCTCTGTCTTCTCCGTTTTCTCCCAAAAACAAATTGCCGAATTCAAGGAAGTAAGTATATAGTTTTCTGTTAAGGAAACCCTTAAGCACACCGCATAAAAATTTTTAAGTTTTACCAAAAAGAAAAAAAAAACTAATTTCAATTTGTTTGTTATTTCTTTTTAATCCTTTTGTATAGGCTTTCCAACTTATGGATGCTGACAAGGATGGCATTATTGGCAAAAACGATTTGCGTGCCGCTTTCGATTCCGTAGGCAAAATTGCCAACGATAAGGAATTGGACGCTATGTTGGGCGAAGCCTCTGGCCCCATTAACTTCACCCAATTGTTAACCTTGTTCGCCAACCGCATGGCTAGCTCTGGTGCTAACGATGAAGATGAAGTTGTCATTGCTGCTTTCAAAACATTCGACAATGATGGTCTCATCGATGGTGACAAATTCCGTGAAATGCTCATGAACTTTGGTGACAAATTTACCATGAAGGAAGTCGATGATGCCTACGATCAAATGGTTATCGATGATAAGAACCAAATTGATACCGCTGCTTTGATCTCCATGCTCACCGGCAAGGAGGAAGAAGAAGAGGAAGAAGCCGCCTAAGGTGTAATTAAAAAAAAAATTAAAAATTAAAAAAAAAACTGTATAGAATTTTTAGTTCAACAAATTTTTTATACACTTTGAAAACAACAACAACTATACACCATCACCATTATATATATTTTTTTTTTCACAACTTTTAAGCACTTCTTACTTTTAACTTTTAACTCCATAAGAACAAAATTAAGTAAAAAAAATTAAAAAACACCAAAAAAAATATTAAAAAATTAATAAAAAAAGAAATGATAATTTGTTTTAATAATTTAAAAATCAAATTAAAGTGAAAATTAATTTTCAAAATCAAACAAAGCTTTAAAGCTTTACGAAAAACCCATTTAAAAAAGAAGAGAGAGAGAGAGTAGAAACTCGTTAAAAAATATTTCTATTAAAAGAAACATTTTAATTAAAGCTCTATGATATGCTTGAACAAAGAGACATGCGTTGTTTATTAAAACAAAAATCTCTTTTTGAAAATGTTTAAAGAAAGCAAAGTTATTATTAACAAATTTAATATTTAACTAAAAAGATGTTTTGACAAGTTTTTTAACAGTTTGTTAAGTTACAATTACATGTTCGTTGTTAATCGTTTCAATTAATTATTTAATCAAGTTGTTAATTAATGTTTTGCTGCAATTTCCGATTTAAAGGCACATAATTTAAATATTTTTTTTTAACAAATTACTAACAAAACGTTTAAACTTTTTTCCTGTTTAACTTTAATCCTTAGATCCCCTTTTTAACCCTTTTACTACTGGCACTCACAGATGTAGAGAAACATATAATAATTGTTGTTGAACATGAATAGTTTAGAAAATAAAAGAATATATTTATAGATAACAACTAAAAATAAGAGAGACAGAAACGCTTTAAAAAGGAAAATCTAATAAATTTTAAAGAGAGACAGACACTAACTAGCAAAAAAAAATATAAAACTAAAACAACATATAACTTGTATTTAATATTTTAATGAAATTAATTTAAAACAAATATTGTTGAAACATATCAATTTAATTATTTAATAGAATTTTATTAACATTTTAATTGAAAACAATGTTTATTTAATTACATTTTTTATTAAAAAATATTAACAAATATTTAAAACTATTTCACCAAGTAACATCAACGAAGTATAAACATACATATATAATCATAATATATAAAAATTAAAAATAAAATTATAGACCTACATATGTACACATATGAATATAAAAATATGTGACTAATATTAAAAAAAAACATATTACCATTAACTACATGATTTTTTTATATATATAATATATATATTCTATTAATGATCATTTAATTAATCATTACTATATACATACATACTTATATCGTTATATTATCGTTATACAAAACACAGCTACAAATGGGGAAAAACAAACATATAATTTTTTGGTTTTTATTTCTTAATAGTTTTTAAGAATTTTTTTGTTTTTAATTTTTTTTTTTTTTGTATATTTTTCAATGATAAATAAAACTTATAATCATTGAAACTTTGGTATAATTAGTCAGTAAATCAGAAAAAAAAAGTTTTTTTCTTAATGTTTAAACAACATTTTTATTAACATTTAAATTTTCTATGGCTTAGTGGAACATAAACTATTTTAAATGGCAGTTGGCCAAAATTGTAAATATTTTTTGTTCTATTAATGACTAGAAATTTAAAGAAAGAAAAATAAAATCAAAACACAATATATTTACAATATTTATATACGTACATATATATTTACAAAATCAATTTATTTAAAACTATATAAGCAATTAATGAAAAAAAAAAATGCCACAAGTAGAATGACTTTATGTAACACAGAAAGTGCTAAAAAAGCAACGAAGAATAATTGAATGAAGGCTTTCAATAAAATTCACCAGCATTATACAGTCGTCTACTTTAAAGAAAAACTCAAAACAATTTTTACAATTTTGTTTTATTTCATTTGTTGCAAGTTTGTTACTTAAAAAATATTTTATTTTTTTTCTAATTAACTTATATTATCCCTTTTGATAAACAATTCCTGTCGTTTTTTTTTGCATGCTTTTAACAAAATAAACTTTCTGAAACTAAAATGTTAAAGTTATTGAAAAGCCATCTATACCATGTAAATAATTTATATATAAAAATGAATGTCTGTCTGTCTGTTTGTTTGTTTGTGCTTTATAGGAGGCCAAACCCTTGGTCCGATCATCCTGAAATTTTCACAACATGTTTCTATGACTTTGGAAGGATTAATAGGCTATATGAAGTTTTGATTGGACAAAGTGGCGTGACACCGACCATATTACCCAAACTTTAAAATCGTAATTTCTTGGGAATTTTTTGACCAACGGCCGCAGTATTTGCTGTATATGGTATTGCCATGTATAGAAATACGTACCAAAAGAAAAATGGACGGAGCACGCTCCTTTGTTTGTGATATATTGGACCTGTTAAATGATCTTAAATTTTCACAGCATGCAGCTTTGACTCAGGAATACTTGTTACATGATAATATTTTTCGACCATGTACACTTCTGCACCTACTTCTTTACTAAATTTATTAGCGAATTTACCTTAAATTTAAAATACATTTTAATTAAAATAGTGGGGTAGCCCCATTTTCTTTCTCTCACAACTGTCTGCAAAATATATAAATACTTTTAATTTTATTTAATAACGAGGGGGTAGCGAAGCACACGGAGTTTAGCTAGTATGCTACAGTTTGTGAACATATGATTTAAACTTACTAATATCATAATTGATAGCAAATACGTTCACGGGAAGATTGTTCCACAATTGAACGGTGCGGGTAAAGAACGAATTATTTCTATAATACATTGTGCAATTCCCTGGATAATCAACCACAAATAGATGTGCTCTGAAAATACTCGAGCATCTGGAATCAAGTCTTTTATTTCTTTTCATCCGAGCATCTGACTTGGTGTAGTAGCCGTGGTCTAGCGGTTAGTGTGTTGGCTTACTAAGACATGAGCCCTGGGTTCGACACCCAGCTCCGACATTTTAAAAAAGAGAAATATCAAAAAAATATTTCTTTCGGCGACTACCTCTCAGCAGTCTTCTGGAAAAAGCTCTGAGAGTAATTAATTGCCATGAACAAGCTTCTCAAGCCAGTCGTTCGGAGTCGACATTAAACTGTAGGTCCAAGAACTAAAGATCTTGTTTGTCGCCCCATTAATAGTTCTGCTGGAGACAGCTCTTATAAAGTTTTTATTTTGCAGTGATAAATTCTATGCTACCTGTTGTAGTGCACAATTAGTCTATTGCAGGCTTTTAAAATTAAACAAAGACATCAATAAAAGACACAAAATGTTTAGCCATGAACTACCCTGTGAATATAAGAATACAATTAAAGTTAATAAACCTTGTTTTTGGCCATCAGCTGTTAACAAAATACAGAAACTGGTTTTAAAAAACGTACACAACGATCAAAACAAAAAGCCAAATAAATTTTATAAAGAAAAAATGTAAACGATAAAGTTACGCATGCGCAGCCAACATTGCATAAAACAATAGCAATACCAAACTCTTTGCATTTTCTTTTTTAAACTCTTGCCTTAATAATAAAATATACTTATAGTAGTAGTAGTCGATATACAAACGAGTCAACTCAATAGCTTCTATTTCTTGTCTTAAGCTGGTTGGTTACTCAGTTAAGTGTTAGACATCAGACAGTGAATTACTATCTTAAGTCAGACATTTTTCAACTGCTGACGTTTATAAAAACGAAAATAAATACACTTTGCGTAAAAAAACAATTAAAAAAGAATTCAAAGAAAAAATGTGAAAGTAAAATGGAATTTTAATAAACACAAAATATTTGTATATAATAGTAGAAAAAATATTAAATATTACAATTTTAAAAGTAAAAAAGTATTTAAACAACAAATAAAATGTTAAATAAACCAAGTTATTTAAGTATTATAGCTTTTATTTTATTTCAACTTGCGTCACAAGTTACGGGTAAGTCTACACACTAAAGTGTGTGTGAATCATTAAAAAGTGTAACGATTTAAGCTGGTAAATATTTCTTTAAAATTATAGGCCAACAATTGATTGCTTATATATCTCAACATGGTCTACATGGCGAAATAACATTTCGTCAGGTTAACTCTAGTCATGTAGAAATAATTTCTGATCTTGAGACAACACTTCAGTATCCCGATCAAGTTTGGAGTTGGTCTGTGCGCAAGTTTCCAGTCGATTACACAAATACCGATACAAATGAACGGTGTGAACTTGAGCGATTAGGTGATACTGTATTAACATTTGATGATGATTTAGAATATCTAATATTACCGGGTAACGAAACATCAACATGGTGGAGAGAAATGCAATTAATTGGTGAGTATTTTTTAAATGATCTATATTAGCTAATAAAGATGGTTGTGGTAGGTTATTTTTGACTTAAAGTGTCATTCATTTCGTTAAGCGGGATTCAATTGGTAATTATATTAATAAATTTAGATAAGACTTAGTATATGTGTAGATATTTGCATTCATAAACAAAAGCGATATGATAAAAAAATCAGCTGTAGTGAATTATATATACATATGTAGCGAATTTGCGGAATATAACCGTCTGACCATATTTATGTAGCTTTTAACCCGAACTAATGAATTTGAAGATTTTTAAGTGTTGAACAAAAAACAATTCCAGTGTAATTTGTCGCCATTTCGAAAACACATAAATCCCGGTAGATGTACACAGTATTATAGGGTATCGTTAGTAGATTTGATAACAGGAATCATATTTCTATATAATATTTAATTTTTTGCGAAAATAAAAATAATATTTCTTTGGCGATTACCTCTCAGCAGTCTTCTGGCAAAAGCTCTGAGAGTAATTAATTGCCATGCACAAGCTTCTCAAGTTTGTCGTTCGGAGTCGACATTAAACTGTAGGTCCCGGTACTCATGGATAAAAATTTACACATGAGTGCTGCGAGAAGCTAGACTGTAATCCTGACACAGGGTTGTAAAGGCCAGTTATGTATGTATGTATGTATTTTTGCGAAAATTTCCAAAAATAAAAATGTGTTTGACATTGACTCTATCGCGATTCAGCAACTTTTATTATTTTTGTTGTTTGCAGTAGCGATTTAGCATTTTAAGATATTTGTCTAACATAAATTGTGTTTAGATCTCTTTAACCCTCTAACCAGCAAGAGTGCCTCAAGGCACGAATTACAAAACGCCAATTAACTCAAAAAGTAATTATTAACTTAATTTTAACGGTGACTTAGGTAACAGATCTATTGACATTTCTCCCGAAGGTTGAAATGAATTCTGACATTTGGTTTTTGTTCTGCCAGCTGTTTTGTGAAAGAAGTCATAATTTTAGCACGTGAAATTTATGGCTTGTATTTTTTTTTCAAATCAAAGTTATACTAACTCTTAGCCGTCCGATCTATTCGAAATAATACTTTTTTTAAGATTAGACATTCTTTTTTATGTTTATGCATTTGTAAATGTTAAAAAATTAAAAAAAAACTGTGTTAAAAATGCCCTAAGGCACTCTTCACCTTTTTGCACCTGGCTCCTAAACTTAATTTGTAAATTACTTTCTGATAGCTTTTTTGGATTTATTGGGTCATAATTAACCCAAAAAAAAAAAAAAATATTTAAAAACTTTTTTTTAGCTTTTAAAAGTTTGCGGGTTAGAGGGTTAAGTTAAAATATAAATGGGTATAGTTTCATTAATAATAACATTTTATTCTTGAAATTTTGTTAAGTGATAGACCTTGTAGAAGAGAATAAGAAAAATTAACAAAATGTAAAAGCTGTTATGTAAACTTAAGCCATTATAATTTCTTACCACTAATATGATTCACTCAGTAGTACACTTTAGCTATAGTCAACAACTTTATGTTTAAATTGTAATATTTATTATTAGCTTACGGTAACAGCTGATATTTGCTATTGGGAATATCGTAAATCAAAGTTAATAATAAAAGTTGTGGACTGTTAAAACAGTTTGATTATTGTCAAAACATGTTACTGAATTGCGCTAGTGATTGTGGGTTTAAGCTATTTATCGGTCGCATTTTCTAGTGAGACTTTAAAGCATTAATGCCCACTTAAAAGCACATTTTTGTTTTTTCTAAGAGTAAACCCCTAATCATGCTGTGATCACTTCAAAGACCAGTGTTCTACCTTCACCCTTGAATGATCAAAAACCATATGTCGTTGGATAGACGACGACTCGACAGGGTATTGTGAAATGGTGGGGATCTCTGCTTAAGTAGGTAGCTGTCATCTACTACTTCCAAGTGCCAATGCCCGGGTAGATAGACTGAATATCTGGTGACAGAGGCTTCTTATGGATCAACTTTTTGAAAAGGAGGGAACCTGTTATTTTTCAATTAAAACCTCGAAAACATTAAATTATTGTTCTTGATTTTCTCCTTGGTTGGGGCTTAAACCGGTGCTGTTTTGTGTTGTAAGCGAGCGCTCTAACTACTAAACTACGTCATCCACCAATTTTACTGACGGAATTTACACGTATTCTTATACTTTTCAATTTAGTTCTCTATTTGTCTTTATTGTTTCTTAAAAAAAACTAATTAACTTTGCCTATTTTGCAGTTTTTGCTAATTTTATGAAGAGTAGTTTTCGGTTATACATATACGAGTATAACCTGATTGATGTATTTCTTAATTTGTTGTTAAATTTTCTTTGTTGAATTTTGCAAAGTTAAAAATATTCCGGAAACAAATTTGTTCTGTATAGAGCTGATTCCGGGCATATAGGTATACCCATCAATCAAAGGTATAACCAGGAATCAAAGACCGTTACTTACTCGAAAAAAAAAAAATTTTTTTTTTCTTTGTTCTACCCGTATACATATTACTTTATTTAATTTCATATTTATATTTTTTTCCATTCTAGGCGACAAAGGCATTTGGGGCAAATCGCTGGTCTTAACTGAAGTAACTCGTCATGTGCGTGTCTGTGCTACCATTACAACCATTCAAATGTCTGTAGAACATATGGCAGAAGCACGTTTTAATACCCCCATTGCAGGATCCGTATATTTTCGTTGGTTGGCACCTACAGATGGCACTTCCGGAGATACTCTTATATATTCAGATTTATATCACATACAATCACAGCCATCTAATGAGGATCCAACAAAACCTATGACTAAACATCATTGGAAAATCTTTGTTACCGACATATTCAAAAATGATCATCATCGTACTGAGGATAATTGTAATTTTTTACAATTAATATTTGATCCTGCTGGTGAGGGAGAGGGTCGTGGTATTGGTGATTTAGACAGTCGTTTAGGTAAAATACGAGTTGCGAAAAATGCTCTGAGCGTGCCACAAAGAGTGGTGTTTCGAGATGAAAAGTTAGCTTTATTACCATCAGATTTGACAATACCACATCGAACTTTGTATTTAGTGTTGTTCGATGATCAACATCCAGATAATTATTTAGCCTGTACCAAGATTAGACATGTGAAGCCCTTATATTACAAGTGAGTTAAATGATATCATAATGTTTTATTGAATTTAATTTGTATTTATGAACACATTCATATATTTCTCCCTTATAGATCTTTTGTCAATCAAGGCGGCATCAATGGAGAAATCACTATGAGTCAACGTTCAAAATTTGATCCGACATTTTTAAATTTTTCCATAAGTACAGCAGGAGAAAATTCTGATCATATTGCCCGTAAATTTGCTGAAGATGTGGCTGCATTTCGTATACATAAACTACCGCCAGTACCTCTAAAAATGGGTCAACTAGATTATTGTGATTCTACTGGGGTCCTCTATAATCCTAGAGAAATTGAAAACTCTACTATACCTCCGGCTGGCTATGGTACACAAGATCAATATCCTATTGGTGAGATTAGTGGTAAATTACAAAGTCGCAACAAAAAGTACTATCATCACTCGTTTTTGCCGGGCTCTAGTTCGGAATTGAATGGTCTTTACTGGGATGTATTTTTGCCTTTGCAAGGTCTGGATAGTATTGCTTATCGTAGTTTGGTTATATATCACTACAACCGAACACATTTGCCAAATATTACCGAGGAAATTTGGAGTTGTGGTACCATAAATCAATATCAGAGTAATGGCTACCAAAAGCAAATGTTTACTGCTCAAGTCTTGTTTAGATATCCAATAGTAGGGAGAGTATTATTTCGTCAACCCGCCGAAGAACCCTGGCAAGATACAACGGTAATATTTGAATACATGATACACGCTGACGGGTCCACACAAAACAATACCTTCGCGCATCGTTGGGCCATACATAGTAGTGCTCCTGGTAAAGATTTCTACGATTGGCAAAACCGCTGTATATCAGCAGGAAATGTTTTTAATCCGTATAAAGTAGACTGGGGCAATAGATCGGTAGATGATTTTTGTAGTCCCCGTTTACCGGCCATGTGTCGTATAGGAGCTTTAGATACTCGCATTGGTAGTTTAAGTATAGCGGGTAGTAAACGTAATGCACAGGAAATTAGTCGTTTAATATTTACCGATACCAATCTGCCTTTGTCAGGCAGACATAGTATTTTGGGAAAATCATTAGTTGTTTATGATGATTTTGGACCCCAGGCCAGAGGAGAACGTTTGGCTTGTTCAATGTAAGTTGTAAACTTAAATTACTACCTTTGAATATTAATTTAAAATTTTTTATTTATTTTTAGGATTATTGGGCATTATCGGCGAAAAGTGGTGGCTAAAGAATGGTATGCTAATGGTGATGAATTAACCGTGTCTGGTAAAGTGGAGGTAACCCAGCAATCGGAATACGATATTAGCAATATAGAGGTGCAGTTTAAAGGGTTACAGCAAACAAGTGGTTATCACATACATATGGTAGGTATTTCTATTTATATAAAATTCATTCTTTTTAATTATGATATTACTAGACTCCTGTTGAAGCCAATTTGGCTTTTCCTTGTGAAGCTTCTACTCTCTATGGCCACTTTAATCCGTATGGCATTAATGCTAAACAATCGCCAGCACCACGTCAGGGTAGTACTGAACAATATGAAATGGGCGATTTAAGTGGTAAATTTGGAACTTTGGATTCTGTTAGCCAATACGAGGGTGTTTTTAATGATACTAATTTGCCTTTATTCGGCATTAATAGTATTATTGGACGTTCGGTAGTTATACACAAGAAAAAAAGAAATGCCCGCTGGGCTTGTAGTACTTTAGAACGAGGCTATGCACCTAATGAGGCTCGTGAAATACGTGCTATTGCTTCTTTCCATCATCCTACAGGCTACGCTTATGGTTATATTAAAATGACTCAATTGATTCATAACGATGGCAGTCAATCGGATACTGTATTGGAAGTTAAATTAAGACATCCGGGTAAAAATGATAGAAATATGGTGGGTTAGCTATCCCTAAAGAAATGAAAAAAACAATTATAAGTTAAAGTCAATTTTTTTAGACCAGAAATCATAATTGGCAAATATTTGTAAATCCTGTTGGTGTTGATGCTGCTGTTAAGCCTACAATTACCCGCTGTGTTGCTGGGGGATATGTTTGGAATCCATATTTTACACAATTGGCAGATCCTTTAAATGTAAGTATGAATGAGAAAGATTTCATATTTTAAAGCCGCATTTCCTCTGGGAAGATGTATAATTTCAAACTTAATTTGCTTTACTTCAAATATGACAAATATATACATACGTCTAGCGCTGTAGAGCATAGAAACTGTTACTGCCTTCATATGAAACGGACGGAATTCTTCAAAATTTTTTTATTAAGCGTAATTCTAATATATGATTCCTTTATTAAAGTATAAGTGAAATATTTGATGATTCTCATAAATTAATTCTGAACACAAAAAACTCTGGAGAGACTTCCGTGGTTGGCGTCGAAAACATGCTCAATTCTGCTAGTGTAAATTTACTTCACGGATATAATTTTCTTCTTTAATCGAAAAATGATTGCAAAAATATTCTAAATTAATTTATTAAAAGTTTGTTCTGGTCTATTAAGGCGTTTAAATGGAGAAACAAAAAAAATATTTCTTTTAAGATCAGAATTCGTGGAAAACTATAAAATGCCTTCAAAAATTCAGTTAAATTTGTGGATAAAAATATGCACAGGTAGCACGTTTGATAGAAACTAGAAAAAAAACCGTAAATGACGAAAAAAAATTTTAAGAAGTAAAATATTTTTTCTTAAATTTTATTTTTGTAAAATAAACTCTACCAGATATGGTTCTCAGGGTTATTCGAGCTTAACCATAAATTTCTCATCTTATTAACAAAAAAGTAGAGTTCGTGCAGATTTAGCATTAGAAAAGTTTTGAATTTAATTATTAATTGCATACGTATAGTATTACATTTTAAATAAATAAAGATATAAATTAAAAATGTAATTTTTAATTTTAGCGCGATTTATATGAACGTGAGTGTGGACCAGATAATCCTTTACGCTGTTATGTAGGAGACGTAGGATCCCGTTTAGGAACAATAGGTAAGTTTGGACAAAAATTTGTCTGAAGTTGTGGATAATTAAAAAATAAAAATTAATTTGTTTTTATTATAACAGATTTAGGTGGTGAGCGGCGAGTATTAACAGATTCCAATTTCCCATTGGAAAGTCCTGTAGGCGCTATAGGGCGTTCGATTGTCATATTTGGACCAGATTTTTCAAATGAAAGATTTGCTTGTGCCAATATTGAACCGGATCATAATGTTATAAAATATGTGAATTTACAAAAACCGCCAAGATTTGTAGTGTAAGTGAACTTAAAATATTTGTTCAATATAAAAAATTTTATTATTTTAATATTTGTGTGAAAAGTGCTCAATTCTTGGAGGAACTTAGATCAGTTATGGGCATACCGGAATGGATGTTAGATGTTGATGCCCGTAAAACCAAAGAATTACACGGTGGCAGTTGTATACAAATGATTATACATTTTAAGGGTCCCATAGCTCATCGTTTGGAATTAGATATGTCACGTTTAATAGCAGCGGGACGTTTAGATGCTCCTAGTCTCTTTATACCCGGTTATGTGAATACGAAACGTAAGGCTACCATATCATATAGAACATGTGGTGTAAGAGATCCTAACGAAAAACGTAAGTTTTCTTTTTTAAATAACAGTTTTAACAACCAATGAATTGTTTAACATCTTTTCAGGTACTAAAGTATTTAAGGGAAGTTTTTCGTCCAGTGGTCAAATACACATATCATCAAAATTGTTGATAATTCTCATTTTGTATTGTTTAAGTGTATTTTATTAAACAAAACTTGAAATTTTATGCCCGTATTCATAAAAAATAAAATTGGTTTATAGAGTGCTTATTTAACATATTTCTATGGAGAACTTGTCAAAAAAGCAATTAATAAAACTGTTTTATTTTTTATGAATACGGGCATTATATTTTATTTATAAATATTTGTATATACATACTATATCTTGTTAAAATTTTCAATCATTAATAAAATTCGTCCGATCGAGTTCCAATAAATGTTGTTACATTTGTATTGCTTAACGATTGATGTTAAAATAGTTTCTTTGTATTGCTTTATTAATTACGCTGTTATAAGCATTTAAAAATATTTTAAGGCTGCCTTAAACTATGCTATTATTTTACAATATTTTTGTTTTCCAATCAAAGTACATCTAATCCTGCTTTTACACGGTAAATATGTGACAGAAAATGTGTACAAAATTGTGCAAAGCAAACATATAAGTACAGATAATATATTATATTGATTACACACACACATACATACATACATACATAATTCGACATTACAACCCTGTGTCAGGGTTACGGCCTAGCTTCTCGCAGCACTCATGTTGTGTGTGTTATTTTTATCCATGAGTACCGGGACCTACAGTTTAAAGTTGCCTCCAAACGACAGATTTGAGAAGCTTTTTCATGGCAATCAATTACTCCCAGAGCTTTTGCCAGAAGACTGCTAAAGGGTAGTCGACGAAAGAAATAATTTTTTCATATTTCTTTTTTTTCAGGATATCAGAGCTGATGTCACACCAGCTTTAAAAATATGATCAATCTGTAAAATATTTCCAATACAAAAATAATAAACAAAAGGGAGATAATAACAATGAGCTAAAAATTTTCAGAACAATTAATAAAAAAACAATGTAATACTCTTTTGATGTTGACATCTATCGCATGTGTATGTACGTGCGTAAAAGCATTAAAACAAACAACAGATTCATGTTAGAACTTTACAAAATAAACAAATAACACTCACAAAAACAAACATGTAGATGCTATCGTGAGTATAATAACATGAAATAAAACTAGTTCTAACCGTTTCTAGTTGTTATGAAAATTTCGAAGATGCACAACAAAGAAAAGAAGTATAAGCTAGAGAAATTGCGATTGCATACACAGAAAAAAATATTTTAAATTTTATTTCAATTAAACACTTTATTGATTTTAATTTCAATTCTTGACAGCATATGTGACAAAAGAAACAAAAATACGTATAATTTTTGATATTCATGTCTTTATTTTTAGAAATATAAAATTATTCATTCAATGATATTCAATAAAATTCAATTAAAATTCTTAAAAGAGTTTTAATGTTGTTTTTAAATAAATTTGTTAATTAATATTATTAAAAAGTTAATAAAATATATTTTTAATTAAAATATTGATATTTATTTCTCTTTTTTTTCTGTGTATGGTATCACTGAGATAAAAAAAATTAATTTAAAATAGTGTAAAAATAGGGTTAGGTGTACGAAATAAAGAAACTGAAATCTGTAATTTGCTGTTATAAAAACGAATTGAGTTTAAAAATAAAAATGTTTTATAGTAACTTTTTATGCACTAGTTAGTTTAGTTAGTTAACTTTATTGAGACTTTTTTTTTCCTTTTTTTTTAATTTTACAAGATTTACATACATCAAATATTATTAGAAAACTTAAAACTATATTGTATTATTTTAATTACATCAGTTATTATTTGTTTATGCTACTGGCTTATCTTTATACTAGAAAACTATTTAAAAAAAACAATGACTAATAACAATGAAAAACAATGCTTGCTCCCGGCATTTCACCTATTTCGTAGAGTAATATCTACTTAAAAGAAAAAAACTTAAATCTAACAAACAATTTAATTTTATGCACTAGTATGTATGTATATTGAAAAACTAAATTCAAAATATTTAATGTAGTTTTACTGCTTGATAGTAAAGAGAAAATGCTTGCCATTTATGTTAGTCAAAGCTAAAAAATTGTGTTATTTAGGTGGTGGTTAATTTTTATGGACAACCAGCTGTTATTTAAGAGTCTGCGCTGTAGTTTGTGCAAATAGAAGTATTGATTTTGTAGAAAACCCAGTTATACATTTTGCATTATCCTGCTTGAAATAACATCTTACACACGAATTTCTCATAAAAAAATTACAAAATTAAATATTTTAAACAAAAAAATAGTTAAACAAAAATAATGAAATTAATTTATATCGCTACCATCTTATGTTTAATAACATTAACAGCAGCAAATATCAGTGGCCCATATTTATTTTGGGGTCATAAAAAAGTTATAAACTTACAGCCCCGTGCTCTAGTTGAAGCTACAGAAAATGATTTTTCAAATTTATTTCGGGATGTTAAAGCTATAGTGATATTTGTACGTAACAATACTAAACGCTTAGATGGTCTACAATATCCAAAATTTCAAAAGTTAGTCAAAGATAATGCCTGGACTTATTTACCTCAACATTCTATAGCAGCAGATCCTTTCAATTATAATGCCAATATAGAAGTAAGTGTCGGAAAGTTTTAAAGATAGCTAAAAAACGGAGTGTGTATGGATATGTTTTAAAATTTCTAGGTTATTAATTTAAGTGGTTCTCCACAAGAGAGTGATTCTGAAATTGTTTCCGGTTATTCTGATGCCTTGTCTATTTATGGTGAAGGTGAAGTTTTAGGCATCTTAGCTAGTCGTGAAGAAGAGGCTCATTTTATATCAAAACGTGAAACTAAAGAAGGGGAGGGAGAAGAAGGTAAAAGTACCACTGCTTCACCAATCACCAATGAAGAAACTGAAGAGAGTTTCATATATGTTGCTGGTGGTAAGTACGAGTACAATCTATTTTAAATGTTTAATTTTAGTTTTTGTTGCATAATTTTAAAGTCGTTAATCAAAACTTACATAATTATATATAATTTTCGAGTTATTCATGCCTAATTGAAATAATATATGGTGCACATACCATATTAATGAATATGTTATTTGACATTTAAATTTTTTTAAACTGCATTATTAGCATAAAGCATATGCAATTTTTAATCTAAAAATCTGTAGTTTAAACAAAAAAATTTCCTAAGAAGTGGATACCGAGAAAATCTTATACTTTAAATTATGACTTTATGTTAATGCACAATTATTATATATATGTACATACATAAAAAAAGAATTATGTTGCGCAATATAATAATCTATGAATACAAATCGTCGCAAGAATTAAAGAACGCTGCAACTGACAAAAAATCTAAAATACGTTTTTTGCATCATTTTTATCAGAAAAAAATACGCCTCGATTGGTCCCGGTCCCAGATTTCTACGATGAAAATAAATTCACTTACGCCGTCTGCGTTTTGAAAAATACCAGTGTCTTTGTTCTACTTTCATACAGGTTTTTTGGCTCTGGTGAACATTTAAGGTTTTGTCAGTTACAGCGTTCTTTAATTCCATCGACGAAATATACTCGTACCTGTGCTGGCCATATTGGCGTTTAAGCGGTAAAATCTTATAGGCTTTACAGTTAATGGCATACATTTCTTCTTTAATTGAGTTTTAGACTATCCAACAAATGTCAAATTTTTCTGTAGATGAGTACAAATGTGATAATTTAGACATAATATATAATCGAAAATTCGACATTTAGATAATATACGTGTAAAAACTTAATAATCGTATGGCTTTCACTAACTTTTAAAAAATTTTAAACATGAAATTTTACGACGAATTGATTATAAGATGTAATTAGTCAATTAGTTGATGGTTAAAGCTGTCCAAAACACATTTCAGCGATTAAAGGTGAAAGCTGTAAAAATTACTTCATTAGACGCTGAAGGCCCGGGTTCGAGCTCAGGAAAGTGATCAATTTTTTTTATTAATTTTTGTTTCGTCAGAAACGCTTTAATTAGATCAAAGTTAACTGCCATGAGAAAATAAAAGGGCAAAAATAAAATAAATTGTAATTCTGTTTCATCCAAATAAGATGAAAATTACAGAAACAGCAATGATGGTAAAGAAAAGGAGAATATGACAGAAATTGTTGTGTGACTTTACTTCGACTAACTCATACAAGTGTGTGATTTATTGAAAAGTGTGAGTTAAATGTTTAATCTTGAATATGCACAGGACACAAAGAACTCTGATGAGACTACCGTAGCTGGAGTCAAAAACAATTGTTCAGTTTGGCTAGTGTACTATTCCTTCAAGGACATCATTTCTCCTTTTATTACCTAAAAATTCATGGCAGTTAACTTTGATTTAATTAAAGCGTTTCTGATGAAACAAAAATTATTTCATTACTTTTTTGTATACAATTGCCAACACCTTATAATTAATTCGCCTAAATTATACGCGGAATATTTTTGTTTTGACATATTTGAAATACCGAAAAGCAATTTGTTATTTTATTTAAAAAGTGTAATATAATTTTTATTTATAATATATTTATAGTTATTCTTACCAATGGTACCCATTCGGGAATACTCAGTTCGCCATTCACTACATGTCTGATCCTTATAATTTTTCATTGGCTGATATTTTTCTAATTTTTTTTTATCTTAACTTGTTTAAATTGTAAACTTTTTTAAAAATCCAATCATAAAAACCTGAATTACTCGTAATTACCACAAGAGAAACTCAATTAACTTAAATTACTGTGAATAGGGAAATGAGTATTCCCTACTAGCTATCAATGGTAGCTGCATACACAAAATATGTAAAGTTTGCCGTACGATTTTTATCTCATTTTTGAAAATCTTACCGAATTTCATAGTATATATTTCCTGTCGGGTTTTACGCACGCGCATATAAGTAACCAGTATTTTAGCATCAACTTGTCGCTCTGATTTTGTTTTTTTAGAAAATTGATGACATTAAAAATTTGAACACCCAATAATTTTTTTACAAAATAATAATGATTGTTGAATATGTATGTTTGCTTTCCTATGACCACTGAGCCTATTCTTACACGACTTTTATTCCATTTTTTCTTTTACATTTGTACAGTGTAAAAACAGGATTGAGTGTATTATTTGTAAGTCTTAAGATTAATTTTTGTTAAACGATATTTCAAGAGCTATTAATAAGGTCATTCGTATAATTGTCAAAATTATTAGCATAATTGTTGGTACTTTTAGCAGAGTTACCATATTTTTATAAGGCTTTTTTCATTTTCGTGTCAGCACCGTCATACAAATACAGAAGTTATTTTCTGGGTGATTGTTGACCTTATAAATAAAAGTTAATGCTAATAAATTTGTTTTTAAAACTTTGTATAGAAAATGTATTCTTATGTTTTCTTTTTTTTCCCTTTTAGGCAAAAAAGCTATACTCTATGTAAACTATGCACCCGAATTGAATCTCACTTCCATGAACACTAGTTTCGTTTTAAAAGAGCACAACAAAGAGATCACTTTTGATGATCAAAGTCCAAAAGGATATGGACGCTTAAATATAATCTTTAAAGTAGGTGATGATAAGTTATTTACGCGTTTCAATTTCACTTTGATACGTGGCAGCTGGTCAATGAAAGCAGTCGAAATTGAATACAATGGTTATAAAAATGTTTTACCAATTGTGGGTAATATGTATGATGTTCCCTCAGCCCCATTAAAATTTTCATACCGTTGTTCTTCAAGAGATCTATGGTTTAAAAACGGTACAGATGTTTTAAAAATAAGTGATTACCAGGTAAATTAAAACGGAGTTCTTTTCTAAACAAAGAGAAAAAATTTTCTTGCTGTCTTTTATTATTTACAGGTACAACCTTGGCTTAATGGTGCATCTGAATTTGGAGATGTTTATGATTGTGTTGGCTTTGTCACAGCACCTATATGGGCTGGCGTTTTAGTTAGCATGTTTCTCTGTGGCATCTTATCAATTGGCATTTTAGCTTTAATGGATATAAAGACACCAAATCGTTTTGAAAGTTCTCGCAGTAAACAATTAACATTTGCGGTGCAGGAATAAGTGAATAATTTTCAAATTACAAAATAAGTGTCATCTAGCACTTTTAGAAATATTATGAAAAAGAAAACATATTCGTATCTCGTTAATTTAATAAAACAGAATAAAATGTTTGTTCAAATGATTGTGAGCATTATAAAACCCCTATTACTGTTGGCTTTAGCCATTCAAATATTTCTAATACAATCCTTATTTATATGCATTGTTTTATATATTTATTTGTGTTTCTTCTACAATAATTAAATACAAAAAAGTGTTAAAGAAAAAAAAAATAATAATAATAAAAGAAAAATCGATTGTTAAAAATACTGCAAAAAAAGTCAAGGTGTGCTTAATATTAAATCTTAATCTCTTATAAAATTAAATAAAATGAAATTAAATTAAATACTCAATGCCAAAGAAATGTATGTACCAAAACAATTTTATGAGTTTCTTATGGACTTTAGAAAAAAAATTAATAAATTGCCAGTCGCAATTTTTCTACAAGATTTTACTTTCTAATTCATTGGCCAAATATATATGGAAGTGCAATAACAACAGGTATGAAAAAAAATTAAGATGAAAAGTATTTTGTTCACAACAAATATTTACTACGCCTTTTGCCACTGGTGGGGCACAGACAAAAATAAAGTTAATTTAATATATGAGTGTTTCCATAAAAATAGTAATAAAAAAATTAAATGTAGGCTTACTTCGTAAAGCAACTAAAATAATACTAAAGCTATATTTACACCACCTAAGATCTCATCTGATTATAACAGATTATAACACTTACAACTCAGACGGCAACAATTTTGAAAATAAAAAATGTTCTATTTTCAACTGAGCTCAGGCAAATACAATAAAAATTTAATTATATTTGTAAATAAACTATCAGAGTCTATCTGAATGCGCTTATGATATAAAACTCAGACGAGAACTGAGATGGGTGTAAATATAGCTTAAAAGTGATCCTTTATTATCAAATTGTACAAAACACATGACAGAGGAAAAGATGAAACGAGTTAAAAAGGCCACAATTTAACAATTAAATGTTTTGAAATCTAAAATGACAGTTCATCCTGCTGTGGCTTTTGAGCTAGGGCGAATGGACCGCTTGTTTATGCTGAATAGGGAGAAATTGTGAAAAAAATTAAATACTTTTGGCCCGCGATACCGTACTCTGACAGAGAAAAAGAAGCCTGATCTGATATCAGTTTGCATGATAAGGCATTTATAGTTTATCGGATAGCAAGTAAGTGACCAAAATAGTAATAATTTAGTTAGAAATCTTAAATACTAAGATGTTTACAAACATTAACATACATTTTCTGGAAAAAATAGAGCCATCAACATTTATTCCAAATATGTATATTAAAATTCGTCACTATATTGTATTTCTTGGCACAAGGTTTATATCAATTAAGTATTGGTACCGATTTTTGGATTGTCATAAATTTTTCAAGTCTGCAATCCGTTTTCGGCCGAAAACGTATGAAATTGGAATTCACTTGATAAGTATAATTCTCAGAATCAACTTATAAGTCGCCGTATGCTAAAACCTTATCTTGCCCGTATCAATGTCGTTTATGATTTCAAACAAAAACGTTTTGATCATCATGCGATATCTTACGATCTATAAACGTAAAAAACAAAGTGTACACGAAAAGTAATAACTGACTAAAATGGTTTTAAATTCAAGATTTGTAATATTCTTTTTTTCCGATTTCCATTTTATTATTTTTAGTTACAAGCTTTTTAGTCAAGGCAAAAACAAAAATTTACCAAAATGATCCAAACCTAATAGCAGAGCTAAACCAAATAAGAAAATTAAATTAAATCGTGGAAATCACCATATTTTCGTTAAAAAACAAAAGTGAAATGGCTACTCCATATGCAAAAAATAAAAACATTCGCACACAATCATCGCACTTTGTAATATTAAGAATAAATAAATTAAAAAAGAAAAAAAGAAAAAACCAAAACAACCACAAAAACAACATAAACTCGTGCTAAAAATTGTTTACGAAAAAAGGCTAAAAATAATATAAAAAAACAACAAAACACAAAAATAACTCCCAAGCCATTTACGATTTATAGAGCAACTTTTCATTTCAACTAAAATAGAAAATTTTAAATATAAAATAAAAAAATTTATATATACAATAAAGAAAAGGTAATTTTTCTTTCAAATAAGGCAGAAGAAAACTAAAAACAAAACGAAACAAATCCCCTAGAGCCAAGCCAGAAATGCTGGTTCTTCTCTTTTCTTATCTAAAGTGTCCTCATCATCATGTCAAGTAACAACTTTGCGCAAAAAACTTGTAATACTTGCGCGCCCGCCAAACTGACCAAATTACTTTCGTTGTCGTTTCAATAAAAAACGAAATTTCTTGTGCTACTTTTTAGGATAAATTTTACTGCGTTACACACATTTGCCAATCATACATTCAACTATTAGGATTACAACGTACATATTTGTACAGGCTGGCTAGTCATGCAGCAAAAACATTTAAAACATAATAATCAAGTGGCTGGACCAGTATCTGTTTATCTATTTTCTTGTCTGGTGCAGCGTAGCACATATGCACTATTAAATACGTCTTTTTTACTGTTTTAATGGCAATACCACAATTAGAGATTATTAAGTGCTGTCAAAATGGAAACCCGATACTCTTGAAAGTATAAAATGCTTACCTGATAACGAAGTCAATGAAGTTTGTGTCACTAGAAAAATTTCAGGAACTTTAAGGGAAGTATCCCACAAGAATAAACATTTTTATATGCATGTGACAGCCACATACATATGTACAGATATTGTATTTTCTAGAAAAAAAAAATTGAACTTGTTCGGAGAGATTATTATATTCAAGATTTTTTTATCATTACTTGATTTAAAGTTTATTAAATATATACATACATACATATGTATTCTTCAAAATCATTATAATTTGCCTTAATAATAAGTTATAAAAATTAGCAGCTAAAACAGCTGTTTAAATGTCATCAAAATAATAATACAGTTTTACTAAATTTTACAAATGAAAATAAAGCAGCATACATTCGTTCTGCTTATTTCTTTTGCTTGAAAAAAATTTAAATTTTGACACAAACATACAATCCCCAGTGATGTGTTTACATTATGTATTTTTTAGCTCTCTGTTCTCACTTGCGCTCATAAAATTTCAACATTTTTGTCATGCAATATTTTGAGTGCTGTTTAGTCAGACCAATATCAGAACTTAAATTTCCATAAAAATAATGCTGGATATCATGTAATATGGCGACTTGAAACCTATAATCTATTATTATTTTAATCTTATTTGACATTAAGTTCTATCTAATCTTGGGCGAGGTGATGAAAACTATAGGTTTGGTGCAGGGTACAATACCACCGTCTTTTGTGGCAATCGAACCCACATAGTGGCAAACTACCCACTAGTTTACTGGGGCGATCCAGAAATTTGAAAACTATATATATGTATATATGTATAGAATAGTTATTTTTTTCTGAGTACTATATAATTGTTTTATGTAATATAAAAAAATATAGCAAAAGTTTAATTGACTTGATTCTATAAATTTACTTATAACAGAGGCTTAAGAATTAGTCAGTAATTATTTGCATAGCGTGATTATTTCTCCTAACTTTTTTGTGTTCATATTTACATTTTAAATTTGTTTACAACGTCCTTAAAGTTTAACTCTATGCCTTTTGTAATTTGTACTAAAGCTTTCAGTAAGATCTCTAACATACATACCCAGCAGAAAATAGTGCTAAGGGAGGTAGTGCTAGGTTAGCTATTTTGTAAGGGAGAAATCGAGAACAATCTCTTACTTTTACGCATCAATAATGCATGATTTTTATATGAAATTAGCCGCTAAAATGCAACAGAAATCCAAATTTATTGCAACCAGTAAGCAAATAGTACAAAAACCAAAAATAATACCTTATCCTGTAGCATATTTGGAAGTTTCAATGTATAAAAAAGAATACAATGCTTCCATTATTGCTTACAATTTTATTTATTGCTTCCAAGTCTTAAAAATTTTCTGCTGGGTACATATAAGTATACATTCATAGATAATTGGATATTACAATCATGTTTCATGTTTACGGCCTAGCTTCTCGCAGTACGCATGTTGTGTGTGTCAATTTTCATCCATGAGTACCGAAACCTACAGTTTAACATCAAATCCGAACGACAGACTTGAGAAGCTTGTTCATGGCAATCACTCTCAGAACTTTTGCCAGAAGACTGCTATGAGCTGTTATTAAAAGAAATTTTTTTTATTTCAAGATATTAGAGCTGGGGTTTGAACCCGGCCAGTAGACTACGGCGACTCTAAGATTTTTTTCATTCCGTTTCGGGTATTATGTATAAAACTATCTTTCTTAATTCCTGCAGTACAGTTGGTTTTTTTCAATAAGTAAGCCGTCCTATTGTTATGGTAAATTACACAAAATTTTCTTAAACATCAATATTTGAATAGTTGTAATACCAAGTTTAAGTAAAAGTTAAAATATGAAATGCGTTTTTCATTTGCGCAAAAAAATTCTTTTTATCTTAATAGACTGCCGCCTTATGAATTTCAAACTAACGCAGCTGGTTCTTCCAGCAATTTTATAACAACTTTCACAAATAAGACAAGCAAGTAGTCTGTCATTTTACGCACATACATATTTATTATTAAAAATAAAAACTAATTAAAGAAAGAAACAAATCTTGAGAAACATGTACAAGAGATGTACATATGTAGGCATTGAAAAGAAATTTATTAAATGGTTTACTGCACCTCAAGCTAAACAAACTTACGCATCTTTATTGCCATCATCATCACTTTTATAATCATGATCATGACCAATAGCATTACGATTACATTGATCGTTCTTATTACAGAATCACTTGTGCAGCAATTTTCTTTTCTGATACTTTTTTGTTATGATGCAGAAGTAGATGATGATGTCACAGCCAAACCATAAGGCAATTACTCTATATGCCGGGTTTCTTTAATACTGCATAAATGGAGGGAAATGTCAGTGAACTATAACAGAGTTATACACTCATATACATACAATATACACATGATGATGATGTTGATGATGATGGGTGTTGTGATGATTTTGTGCTAATGGCAAGAAGTTGAAGTAAATCAAGTTGAAAATACTCGTAACTTGATGTAGAACAACAAGTCATGTAAAATAAAGATGAAAAAATATATATGAGAGACCTACTTTAACGAATTGCGGTTTTTAATGTAACTTTTAGGTTTTTGTTTTGTTTCTTTTATTTTATGGAATAAAAAAACTCTTTAAAGTTGTTTAGGGCGTTGTATTCAAAAGGGCTAAAATCGTTTTAAAATAAATTTTAAATTCTCCATTATATATAAGTCTAAGGCCCATTATTACAACTTGCCTTTAGTTAAAGGTAGGATTTTATCAGACCGATAAATTGGTTTCTGTTATTACAAGTTAACTTTAGCCTAAAGGTAAGGCAATCTTCCCAATAAATTTATCGGTCACTTTAGGTTAAAATTTATTTGTAATAACAAAAGGCGATTTATCTTTCTGATAAAATCCTGTCTTTAACTAACGGCAAGTTGTAATAATGGGCCTAAAAATAGTTCAAATACTTAGTTGTATACTTAAAATCTGTGTTATCTTTATTCTTCTGGCCAATAAAAAAGTGTTCTTTAAAAACTTTTTACAATCACTCATTGATTGCAAGATTTTAATTTGCAATCAGTCATATATTGCAAAATTTTTAAGAACAATAAAGAATCATAGAACTATTAAACTTAAATTAGAATAATAAGCTTTATAAAAAGAGTTGAACCCTGAGCTCTCATCTATAAAGTCAAGAAAATATTATAAGCCCTATATATTTTTGAGAGTTTGCGTCTTTATACCGCACCTGAAAAAATGACGATATACTGCTACCCATTACGCCATGTTATGTGATTACAACAGAACTGCAAGTATTCATATTTTTCTAACATATTTGAGAAGTTTAACTCTTCTAACTTCTAACGCTCTAGAAATAACTCATTTCATGGTTCTAATATTCGCTTTAACATCAGATATTGTCTCCGTAAAGCCACTTCAGGGTACACGTAAGGTACACGTAACGATTGATGATATTACTGAAGATACACCTTAGGTTCGGCTTCTTACATTTTTTTATAATTTAATTTTTTTAGTTCAAAGGGCATATCTCAAATTTCTTAATACCTTTCTTGAGTAATATTATAATGACATACATTCAGAAAAAAAGTGGTAAAAAACTACCGAAATTGATACCATTTGGTATTAAAATTGAGTTAAGAAAATCTGTTTGAATTTACAGGTCGATGGATCTGCCTAAACACAAACCGCATCCTACGGTTACTTTCATTAGATGTAATAGTTTTTCGTGAGCTCTATATACGAAAGTTTGGTTTATTTACATGAAAGCTTAATTGAAAGTGGGCCTCATCGATAAAGATGATTTTGTTGAAAAATATTTGCTTTTATTCTGGTTATCAAGAGCCAATTCTCAAACGTTCGAGGCAAACAATAGTCAGCCGGCTTTAATTCTTAAACGAGTTGAACATTATAAGAGTGAGATGAAGTTCGTTATGCCTCTGTTGATGCCCAATTGTTGCAAACGTCGACGAGTTGGAGCGATAACAAACAGTGTAAAACGTAACTGGTTTAAAATCAGATTTGGTAAAATATTTCTAAGAAGAAACGAATGGTAAAAATGTACGATTTAAAAACAATTTTTTAGTTATTATTTCTAAATATGTATGTAAATGGTTATTAACTTGCACAGGTCAGTAGCGTTACTTAAGAGAGACTTCATTTCCTCTAATCATCTTTCAAACTTCCGTTAATAGTAATTTAATTATATATTTTCTTTAATTTATATATTAAAAACTAAATCTTTAGTTAATCTATTGTAAGTAAAAGTATTGCGTTTAACATAATAACCTTTATACATTATAAAACTCCGCTTCAGGAAATATGTAAAAATAAATTAATCTTTGTTTATACCATATCTAGCTCTTGCATTTCATTACAACTCAAAAAATATTTTCATAGATTAATTTAAGATATTCGTTACTGAAATTGCTTTTCAACATAAATATTCTTCTATTGGAGTTGCAACAACATTAGTGTTAATCTGTTTTTCTTAATCCGAGTAAATTGGTTGTTGGTTGAATAGTTTATGGCTAAAGTGCACGCAATAATAATGATGATCAACAGAAGTATAGGCAAAGCTATAGCAACAATAAAAGAAAATTATTTTACACAGGTTCATCAAAAAAAAAATTAAATTTATTCGATATGTGGAAATAAATAACTGCAGCGACAATAATCCACTGCGGCCAAAGATATATGCCACTTATTGCAAGTATGACAGAATTGTAAAAGAATGATTTATTTTAAATTATTATCAGATACTTTTATCATTTACAATTGGTTTTAAGTTCGTACTAAAAAACAAAATTAAATCTTCAAGCGTTTTTCATGTAAAATTTTTTACACAATTTTTCCTTCTTTTGTTAAGGGAGCATAAAAATCGTAAATGATAAAAGCCGCTGGAAAGTAACAAAAGCCGCTTGCTTTGACCATAGTATGGTAATAGAAAAACATCATTAAGGTTCCACATTACTAATGTGCTAGTCTAATAATGTAGAACCTGTGGGTTTATCTCTTAATTAGTTAGAATTTAATTTGACATTAAATTATAATATGATAATAAAAAATAAAAATAAAATTATTAAACAAACACAAGTTTTTCATATTTAAAATCAGAGTTTTTATCGTAAATATTCTTACTTTATCGAGCAATGAAGCTTTAGTTTTAATTATTTATTAAGCCAAATAATACGTTCTTGCAGGCTACATTAACAATATATTTGTATATAAATAATATAAGATTTAATAAAACAACTATTTTATATAATTAAAAAAATCATTAACACTTTTTCTTAAATGCAACAATCTGAAGAGTAAAATAGTTGTTGAACTCTGAACACATGCTTCGAAATAGATTAAGGGTTATGCAGTTTAAAGGTAAACACTCTGGAAAATATTATCTTACTTTGCAGGTTGGAATTATGAATTCTAAGTTATATATTTAGAATATTTGAATAAATTACATAAAATATTGAATTGTTAAGAAGCGAAATATTTAGAAATATCCTTATACTTTGAAGGAGCTGGAAGCTTAATTAATGTTAAACGATTTTTAGTATGTAGTGAAACTATTTGAGGATATTCATATTGGAAATCGCAGACAAAAAACACGTATTCCAGAATTGGTCTGACCAATTAAGTAAATACTTGTTTGAAAACATAGGATGACTTAACCCAGCAACTAATATTTATTACAAAAAAATTATAGTTTATTCTTCTTTAGATACACAGTACTTTGAAACAAGCTTTCACAGTATTCGATTCAAGCCGGAAATATTATATGGTACGAAAATACTATATGGAAAGTGTAGGAAACTTGTAAAAACTTTTTACCTTTTTCTATGAATACACACTTTAAAAACTCTGCCCGACGTCGCCAACTAATAACAGGAAAAATTAATAACATTAAAGAATTTCGAAAATGAAAATGCGTTTTGATTTGAAAAACAAAACTTTCTTTTGAATTTCCAGTGAAGTGAAATAAATGACGAATGCACCAACTGTTTGATATGAAAGCATTTTTGTAATGCGAATAAATAAATGATCCTTTGTATATATACAAATGTACATACATATAAATATATATATATATGTACGTATATACAGCAAACAAAAAAATATTTTATATCTTATCAATTCTTACTTTTTAGAAATTTT
This sequence comes from Metopia argyrocephala, assembly GCA_963576795.1. NCBI lineage: Eukaryota > Metazoa > Arthropoda > Insecta > Diptera > Sarcophagidae > Metopia > Metopia argyrocephala. Next base: position 82,870,044 of record OY756211.1, read on the forward strand.
TCTGTCATTGTAGCACTAGAAATTCAAAATTTCAAAACAAGACATAGAAATTATTTTTTTTATTAAAATAAATGATTTAAAATAAAGATTCATCTTCAAAAGGTCATAGAGTCATTAAGAAAAATATATATATTATCTGCATTGGCATGACCCAATGCCAATGGCTCTATCAGAATACACCTTTATTATTTGCATTTCTTTAAGACTTTTTTTTATGTTTGAACAAACATATGTATGTACATACAGATGTATGTATATAACTTTGTTTCTTAACATGCAACTTATTATACAAACTTTAACCAACAAGTATGTAAAACTTTTGAAGAGAGGTTACGTTTTCTTCGTCAAATGTTTGCCTAATATTTTATGTTTCGCGGCCAAACAAACTTTGTTTTAGAATTTTTTTTAATATCTACGTTATTTAACTACATTTTGTGGCAAACAATAATTGTTCGACTATAGTCCATATAAGTTTAGTAATCCGAATCGAGAGTTATTTGGAAAAAAGTCTTCTAAAGAGTTGACTTAGTACCAATGTGATATCATTTTTATAAACATTTTAAAATTAAGGATGAATATTTATAAAAAATAAAAATTATTACTAAATTCCCATTAAATATTTTAATAAGTACTGTCAAAGGTTTTCAAAAGTACTATTCCGTAGTACTACACCAAAATGCACTTGGTATAGAAAATAGTTTATGTCCTAACTATTTCAGATTTGGCATATTAAATTTCATCTTCCATCTCATTAATTAGCTTTTTTCTTTCGCTTATACTGCGAAAAATCTTTATTTAATACTCGCATTAAATAAATACTAAAATTTAGTGTTAAACGCATTAATTTCGAAATAAAATTTCTCTTTTTCTAATGCAATTAAAACAAAACCTACGAGTGCGGTTTAAAAATTTACCCAACTAACATTACTTTCCTGAAAAGTGACATTCTTAAAAAAACACACATTTTTGAGTTTCAAGGATCTACGTTGTTTAATAGTTCTTTGGGACACTTCTTAGCAGAATTTAAACCAGGCTGTACGAGCTGCCAAGACAAACGTAATATTAGCCGACCAATTAAAGTGTCTACGCCAGAAAAGGTTAAGAAAATTTAAAAATAATATACTTATGCATTTATACTTATACATAAATACTGTTACTAATATGTTGGGCTTTTGTGTGATTTTCATCTTTTGATGATCTTTTATTTGTTACTCCTTTTATCTCTTACTTATCTCTAATAGCATTGCCAGATGAATAACTTATATATGTATGTAAGTATGTATATAATCAATAAGCATTGACAAATGCAAGTCTTATTTGATTTAATATTATAAATACAATATGGATGTACATATATAACATTTTTGACACCAAAATTTTTAAAATCTGCAATTAATTTTGGGCTATTTACGAAAACGGATTGCATACTTGAAAAATGTTGGTGTCAAAAACCTAAAGTGGCATCATTAACTCGAGATATATAAAATGGCGGATAGAGCACATACACTCCAGCACGACGAAATACCACCCTCGTATATCAAGAGACCAATAATATATGTAATTTAATGTAAACTGTAAGGAAAACATCATAAAATATAAGACATATAAAAAAATAAAAAAAACAAAGACATAAAAAAATTAAATCAGTCTTAATTTAAGCAAATTAATGATAAACAAACGAGTAAAAATATTTTGCAGCAGGTTTATTTATCTGTTTGTTTATACGTTTTCTGTGTATTTATTTATTTTATTGCAACAAGTCGCAACAAGTGTAGTCTTCATGATGATCTCTGTATAACAAAAACTGAACAAATAAAACAAAAATCTGTAACAAACTTTTGCATCTGATGCATGAGACTGTTGTTGTAAATTTTTAAATTGTTGTTTGTCTTTTAAAGAAGTTGTTTGCATTTAAAATAGCCAGTCTTTAGTTCACAAGATTTTCTGTTTGTTTTTTAATTTTGAAAGAAAATTTCATTTTCATTTGCCTTTAACTAAATGTTTTTTATTTATGTTTTTTATTTTCTTTTTCAGTTGGTTGACATTTTTATGCGTCTTTTAAATCAATGCAGTTAATTATTTGATTTAGTAATGTTTTAACAAGTTATAAGGATAAATGAATGCTTGATTGCTTTGGAAACATCAATAGATGGTTGAATGAATGTATGACTGACTCTGTGATAGCCGTCGTTTCATCTTGATGTGCAATAGGTTTTTTTATTGTTTTTCTGTTTTTTTCAGTCATAATCTTGTGACAGATTAATAGTTATATTGCCCGCAGCCCATAAATGGTTTATTTAGTGATAGTTTGTTTTGACGAAATGTTATTAAATGATTGATATTCCAAAAGAAAATGTATGAGTGTGTTTACTTTTGTTTTTTATTGTCATCTTTAATAAATTTCAGTGGAAATTTAGTTTCGTTTTTTCTTACTATGGCCTACTGCAGTAACTTTAAGGAAAATTTTAAACGTTCAAGTGAAAAGTAATTGTATGTTTTTTTTTTTGCTTTTTTTGTAATATCATCTTAACACTTTAAATTGAAAAAATTTAAGCTGAAGATTATTCAAAGATAAAAACTCGCACAATTTCTCTTGATCGTTTTGTTTGAAGTTTTTGCAATATACGGCATTTTTAATATTATAAATACACCCAATTATTGTATTGTATATAAGTAGTTGACCCAGTAAAATGTAGTTTTTACTCTTATTATTCACATAAAATCTGGTAGAAACTAAAGTAAAATCTATCTATGATAACCATGCATTGAAGTCGCCTTTTTTCGATTGTAGTAATAACGCAGCATAAGAGAACAACATACATAATTGGCCATTACAACCCTGTTTCTGGTTTTCGGCCCAGCTTCTCGCAGCACCCATGTTGTATGTGTTAATTTTTAGCCATGAGTACCGGTAATTACAGTTAAAAGTCGACTCCACACGACAGAATTTAAAAGCTGGTTCATGCCAATCAGTTACTCCTATAGCCTTTGCCAGAAGATTGGTACCTGGTTATTGGTTCACGATTAGTAATATAAAACTAAGTTGGTGCTATTTAGTTTGCTTTTGCTATTTAAGCAAAATTGTCGCAGTACAAAACTAAATTTAACCGTTTGAGTGCGGCGAAGCGCTATCGCGCTTCGCTTGTTATATGCTAAAAATGCGGAGGAGCGCGATCGCGCTTCTCTTGTCCAGCCAAGAATGCGGAGACGCGTGACCACACCGCTGTTCGTTAGTATACTTTTCGTATTAATTGAGATCAGTTGTATTTATATTTATTGCATTTATTATTAATTTCGTTTAATTGTTGTTTTTAATTATATAAAAATTAAAATAAAACACAGTGGTAAAATTTAGTAGAGCTGTGGATAATGGTACGGTAGAAAAAATGAGCCAATGTAATAAGATAGTTAGATTTCGACTTTAATTTTTTTAATTATTTTATTTAATATTTAATTACTTGTTTTATAATAATTAAAACTATTTTTATTATTTTCCAAAAAAAATAATTACGCATTTCATTCCGCACTTTTAGCATATACGTAAAAAAATTCTTCCGCATTCAAACGGTTAAAAAAAAAAAAAAAAAAAAAAAAAAAACAGTCAGCCGAATAGTTTATACCGCCTTATAATTGTATCATGCACTGCGCAATTTGAGAGAAGTTATGTTGTTCTTTGGTATATGAAGTCGTAACCAAAACTCCTGATAAATTTTCCTATGGTCTGAAAGTCCTACTAATTTTCTAAACTTAATGGAGGTTGTAGTATGTACTGTAGATTCTTATCACTCACTCCATATGTAACAACTGTATATATTGAAATAACATCTAAACGGCTAAAAGGATTTTGTTGTAATTTTGATAGTTCCTCTCTGTACAGAAAATATAAGCTCTGTCGGAGGTTCATGTTGTTTAAAAATGTATTTTCGTCGATTAATAAAACAATTAAAGAATTCAATTCATATATCGTCAATGGAATTAAAGAACGCTGTAAATGACAAAAAATCTAAAATACGTTTTTTGCATCATTTTTATCAGGAAAAAAATACGCGTCGATTTGTCCCGGTACCAGATTTCTACGATGAAAATAAATTCACTTACGCCGTCTGCGAAATGAAAAATACCAGTGCATTTGTTCCTCTTTTATGAAAGTTTTATGGCTCTGGTGAACATTTAAGCTTTTGTCAGTTACAGCGTTCTTTAATTCCATCGACGATATATCAATACCATGCCATGTATCGCTATGGATATAGTGGTATTCCTAGCGATAGCTTTATTTGGTCAAATATGTCAAAATTCCTCCAGACATTCACTTTGCTTTAATAAATAGTAAATACAGAAAAACAAAAAAGTTGATTGAGGATTTTTTTACAAAAATATTTATTTTACACTTGAATACGTTTTGAGTAACTTGTTACCTCAAAACATTTTCCACTTTTCCACTTGTATATAATTTGTCAAAATTATTTCGAAACACAAAACAAAAATTTTTTTCTGGCTTTCAATCGCTGAATTTTTCTGTCAATATTGTCTATAAAATAATTCTTTTAGTTGATGTTGATTTCTTTTTTTTATAAGAAAATGTAAAAACTTATAACGTTTCAAGGTCATTAAAATTAGTCTTAAAAATGTTTATGTAAAGAGAATATTTATTGTATTATTTCATTTTACTGACTTCTTTTCTTAAACAAATATAAGCCTTAATCCAAGCCTAAGGTGTCTTAGTTATTTTTAATTCGACATTTCGTTACATATTTATATAGTCGTAGCTTCGTCAGGAAATATTTAAAATAAAAATCATAAATTTTACCCGTTTAAATAAAAAACAAAGGAAAACTTCACTCAATTCGCTTTTTAAGCAATTGAAATAATCTGCTTTATTATCCAAATTTATAATAAACTGGCATTATTATCAATCGTATCACTTTATTTTTCATACTTGTATTATGTATACCATTAATTGTAATATATTTAATAATGAAGCTCTAATTTATTAAAAGTAGCATTTAAATTATACACAAAAAATTACATAAAAAAAAATGTGAAATACATTACAAATAAAATGAATATAAACCCTCCCGTTGAATAGTTGTGAGACGAAACAATTACTCGTATTAACTTGATACCCAGAGCGAATCATATCAAAAAAACAAGTGACGAAATTTATAGTTTCACATGAAAATTTAGTTTAAATTAACAATAAATTATTTTAATTTACAAAATGCAAATACTGAATTATGCAATGGTCATAAAAGATGGAATTTTTAAAAGAAAAATAAACACAAATGTTTTTCAAATTAAAAGAAAACTAAATAGAGATAAATTTATGTAGAGTTTTGTTCAAAAAACTTTATACAGCGGGATTAATTAATTTGTTTGCTTTTTTTTAATACTTAAGAACTAAATTTGGTACTAAAAGACAAAAATATTTTTGGAAAGACATTTATTTTTCATATTTCATGGCACTTATTTCAGCACTTTATTGCTAATAAATCTGACCGTTTGAGTGATTTTAAACTCTTTCAATATTTCACTAAAGTGACAACTGGGAAATAGTTCACTAAAAAATGTGTAAAATGTCCTTTTTTTGCAAATATTTCTTTAAAAATTATTGAAATATATAAACAGGTATTTATAGGTTTAAGTAGGTATTTAACTAGCCTAAACTATGCGTACTTCGCTACAGCTATCATCACCATTTGTTCATATTTTTCGACTGGTGATTTTAATGCCTATAAATTCATTCAGACCAAATTTAGAAACTTGAGTCATAAGCGATCTAAAGCCATAAAGAAACCAATAGTTAGTTTGTGTGGGAGAAACCACATCTACTTGTCCCTATTTTTCCTACTGATAATTTTTATTGACTACGAAATCAATCACACTAAATTCAGAAACTATAGCTTTGGCACATCACAAGATATAAGTAAATCAATATTTAACTTGTATGGGAAGTACAACTCCCACTTGTATAATTCCGTTCACTCTCTGTTTCACGATTTTCCTTGATCGTGAAGTCGTTCAAAATTTAGGTAAATGAGAAATTTTTAAAGAGAGTAACATTCTTCTTCTTTATGCACGAAACAGTCTGTACTTTTTCTTCTGGTAAATTGGGCAAATTGTCAAACTATCAACTGTTCGAAAAGTAAACAAATTTAGAAACTTTAGCTATAAGCGTTCTCAAGATATACAAAACTTTTATTCTACCTCTAGTAGTAGATTTAGATTTTTGTTTAAAGTACGGTCACATTAAAAAATAATAAAAATTTCATGTAATCTTGAGTTTATTCAACAGAGTTGAATTGATTTAAATTTAAAAATTATCCCAAAAGTATAAAAATACCATTTTTTTGTACTTTAGCGTACAAATTTTAGATCGCGAATATCGCGAATACGAACGCTAACTTCTAAAAACGGCTAATACCATTGAATTCAGCGCACTCGAATTAGCTTTACCAGCAGGGTGCCCAGCTTGTTAAAATTTGTGACTAGCATAGTGTTATTATTACTATTGATTGATTACACTGATCAGTAGAATAATTCTATAAATTTTGCGTAAAATATAACTGCATTATAATAAATTAAGTTTTTCCTTGCCAAATGTATCGAGAACTTAACTATTTTAGTACAAGTAATTCACATTCAAAATTTTATACAAAAGAAAAGAAAAAACAATAAAAAAATGTTAAATACTTTGTAAAAGAAACAAAAAATGAATTAAATTTACCATTAAAAAATGACTGACTGCGCTTTTGAAAAAAAATGTATATTTAACATTTATTACATCATTTAAATGCTAATGAAAAAAATGTTTAACTCGGGCTCTTAATGGATAATGAAATACAAGAGAAGTCATTTGTTTTATATTGAAATTGCAACTGAAAAATTAAAAAAAAGTTGTAGGTGATCACTTAATAGCCTGCAGTATGTAGTAGTGTTGAGAACATTTAAGCCTTTAAAGTTAAAAATAATATAAAAATCATATTGAAGGAATATTAACTATCAAGCAACAGCTTCTCCTTCTTAAGTTCTCCTTCCTGGTGTTGACAGTTTTAGCTACATTTAAGGTAGTGAACTAATTTGGGTCATATATCAAATATGTTTCACGTAATTGTGACAAATGTTGTAAACTTTTCGAACATACATATTTTAAATATTTATAAGTGAAACAAGTAGAAAAAAAAATTATTTTATTTCTAAAATGAACAATATTTACATACATAATATGAGTTACTAACAGTGGCGACCCTGCTAACCAAGTCAATCTTGCACCTTAAGCTCTTTTTACCCAATACCCGCATCCGGTTTAATTATGTAACTGTTGTTAATAATTTTATGGGAAAGTAAATATGCTCCATCAGCGTCTGCATTCATGCACATGTTGGTGCAACATGACCTATAAACCAAAGAGTAAGTAGGGTTGATGGAAGAATGGTTAGTATTGACTGCGCGCTTGTCAATTATAGTTCGTAACATGTCAAAATAAGATTAAGTAATAAATTTGTGTTAAAGTAATAATCAAGGATTAGTTAATAAATTTGTTATATGAAAATTAAAGTAAATTCTGTTGTGTTGGATAAAATAATATTTCAGATTGAATAATAATTTGTGCTAAAATAATCCTTTAAGATTAATTGATAATTTCAATATCTAAAAATTAAAGTAAATTTAAATGTGTTATAATTTATATCGTGGCCTTTTCAATTATGCGCGGTTGCTTGCACTTTGAAATTAATTTTTTTTTAGTAAACCCCACAAATGTCTGCTTAATTGGCGCCCGAGCAGTTACCCGCTCAAATTGCGTTGTCCTTAAACATATAATAGAAATATAAAGTTCTGCGATCTCCAAGGAGCACTCCAGAACCAATTACTTCTCTTGTATATAATAATAATAAAAGGAAAAACCCTTCCTTCTCCAACCGGGTATTCCTGGTGATTTCCAAGTAAACTAATCACAGAAGGTTACACGAGCGAAAGTGAGGTAAGCCATACCCAAGTAGGTGTCCACGAAAATAAAAATGGATCTCCAAAAAGGAAAAACACGGAGCTTTCGGATGGGATCAAAGAGTTTAAGATGGAGAGCGTATTGTCGCGGCGCAGCCCAGACTAACCATTCTTCCATCAACCCCATGGTTGGCAGAGTCGCCACTGTTAGTAGCATTTATGTATGAGTACATATAGGTTTTTACTGAAATCACGAATATATTGGTTTTATTTATTATATAGGAGTATGAAAATGTTTGTTTATTTATTAATATTTGTTTAAGTGTATTAACTGATTCTTACACCTACCCAATGCACACACAAAATTTCATGAAAATCGGTCGAGTCTTTTCGGAGAAGTTTGGCATATAACCAGCGTCTTAACAAACTAAGTATGCAGTTCTTTTTATTTTACTACTGTAAGTACTTGTAAATTTTTATTTTTAGTTTATTTGAGGAAGTTTTGTTTTTAAATTTGAATTTTGTTTTTGTTGTAGCAAGTATATCATTTTGTGTAGTTTAAAAAAACGGTTTTGCATAAAAATTCATTTATTGAACTTAACGGAGCGTTAATTTTTCACCCCCAAAAGTGATGGTAATAATTGTTCAAGTACTTAAAGAAAAGGTTAAGTGTGATTTTCTTGCATTACTTAAAAGAAACTCGTATGAGCAGTCAAGGTTAAATATAATTTTATTTAATATCTATATGGATATTAAAGCTCAATGCTAAAAGCCGTAATTAGGCCTTGTTTTTATACAAGAGAAAAAAATATTAAATATTATCATAAAAAAAATATTCTTTCAGATTAACGTACAAAACTTTAGTAAAGAAAATTACTTTTTTCAGTGAGTTTCTAATACATTTTTTGTCGGTTAAATAATTTTGTTTAAGCTTATTACTATATTTTATTAGAAACGCAATTATTTTCTTAAAATTTTAATGTTTAATTAAATTGAATCTAGAAATTAAAGGGAATATAATACATACTTATATATGTATAGAGATTACATGCTAACCTTAATTCGTTATATAGAATTTGAAGAACAAAATAAGAAACGGAAACTTAAAGCGAAATAAAAAAAAAAACCAAATATGTTTATAATTTGCATTTTTCTAAAGAAAACAGCACCGTTACCGTTACTGGAATTTAGGAACCCTAAATTTAATGATGTTAAAAGTAACCCAGATTGATCGTAAATAAATCATTAGAAGCTTCCAAAAAATACTAAAAATCTACCAGCTGTTGAATGAATAGAAATTTTACTTAATGGAAGGTTTAATAATAATAAAAAAATAATTGGGGAATTCTTTGCTAGTCTAGCCGTACCATTTGCTGTCCTGCACCAGAAAGTGCAATAAAATATGAAGTATAATGTTGAAAACTTTGAAACTGATTACATATGCTTTAGGTAAAAATCATCATAGAATAATTTCTCTTTAAAACACATTAAGTTTACACATTAATGCTCGAGTTCATAAAAAATAGCATTAATTTTAAATGCGTTTTAAGTCAAATTTTCCATAAAATTTTTTTCTAAAATGAATTTCAAATCTATATTAATTTTTTCTCTATATGGGAGAAAGATTTTACTACATTTAATAGTAAGAAATTAATTTGAAAATTCGTTTTGTTTCTCTAATAAGGATCTCAAATTATAACTCGCTGTCAAAATAATTTTAAGAAATCAGATAGTCGACCCCAAGGTGTACATAACTCCCAAGAATTGTGTTGTATCCATGATACAAATTGTGATCTCAAGATATACTAGTTTATATAAATATGCGAGAAGTTCAGATGTCTATAAAACTGTGTATTTGTATAATAATTTAATTTCAATTTAAGCCGGGAATCCAGATACATACTCTGTATCAAAAAAAAAAAATTAAAAAATTAAAATTTTTTTTTAATCTTCCATCTAAGTAGCCATTTACCAGACTTCAATTCCGTTCAGAATCGGAATGGAATTCGTGTTTTGGTGCTCCAGAAAACGAAAAATCAATATTCAGAAATAAATCCGAATTTAAATTTGTTTATTAGTGTTAAATATTAACTTTGATTTTGATTTTAGTTACAAAGATTTCAATTATATTGAATTCATCCAAAATGCTAAGCTGGCATAAGTAAACATAATCTATCTATCTTCAAATTCCAATACAATGCACTGCATGAGGAGTTTACCCCTGAGGATTGGTCTTAAAAAAAATAAAAAACAGAATTAATAGAACACAATACAAAAGTGCGGTCCTAAAACTAGCTACTACATATATAGTATATAACGTCAGTAGATTGTAGTAGTAGTTTTATTGCTTGAGAAAATAGTGACACTCCTACAATAGTAATGTGTTAAGTTTAAGACTTTAAAAATATTTTTTTTGTTTCGTCTGAAACGCTTAAATTTTATAGAGAATTTAGGTATTTGCAATGAATTTTTTTGATAATCAAAGAAGAAAATTATGTTCGTGAAGGAATAGTATACTAGCCAAATTGAACATGTTTTCGACTCCAGCTACGGAGTCTCATCACAGTTCTTTGTGTCTGTACCACAGTAAATACAGTGACGAAACTCCAACAACTATAACAAGAACAACACACAGCAAGATAGCCACAACAAAATTTTTGCACACACAACATCACAGTGTATAATAAGATAGCCACAACAAAACACAGCTGATTTTAAACTGTTTGAGCTGTCATTTCCTTCATCACTATATACACTCTGTCTGTACATATTCATGGCCAAACATCAACTATTTAACTCACACTTTTCAAGACTTTAAATCTGTTTGGAATTTCATTTTAAAGCTCTTAGTTCAATCAATATTTAAAAGTAGCTAGATTTTACTTTACTGTAGTCGCCGTGGTCTAGTGATTAGTGTGTTGGCTTACTAAGACATGAGCCCTGGGTTCGACACCCAGCTCGACATCTTAAAAAAAAGAAATATGAAAAAATAATTCTTTCGGCGACTACCTCTCTCTGTGGTAAAAAGCTCTGAGAGTAATTAATTGCCATAAACAAGCTTCTCAAGTCTGTAGTTCGGAGTCGACATTAAACTGTAGGTCTCGGTACTCATGGATAAAAATTTACGCACAAAGCATGAGTGCTGCGAGAAGCTAGTCTGTAATCCTGACACAGGGTTGTAAAGGTCAGTTATGTATGTAGATTTTACTCGCGGGTAGGCTGCTTCTTCGTTTACGACTATTAAGTATTTAATAGCACAATTTAAAAAAGGCTCTATTAGATGTCAAGGCGAGTACGGTAGTGGTGGACAAATTAAGGCTTTTACGCCAGAAACTTGTTAAAAATTTTCAAAACATTATTGAATAATCATTCGCTAGAGGTACGTGAGCTAATTAAAATAAAAGGCATTATATTTATAAATTTTTGCCTGACGTATGTGGTCGCTTTTCTCTTAAATGCTTATGCCGATTACTACAAAACTTATGCAGTGGTTATGTACTGAGATCTATTTGTTTTATATTAATGTTTGGTTCCCAAATCGCAGGTGTGAGCTAAGTTGTCTTTGATTTTTGTATATCCTGAGAATGGTCAAAGCTAAAGTTTCTGAATTTGGTCTGAATGACTTCATGATCAAGATCATCAGTCAGAAAGTAAACGGAATTTGACAAGAGGGCATGGTGCCTCATTCCTCTTGCAAAAAAATGTCTAAAAGGAAAAAAGCTGGCTGCAAGATAAGTACCGTGTTTGCTCACAATATAACAAAAACAGCATCGTGAAGAAGACTTAATGGAGGGTTTGACGTTGTTTCACTGCTACTACAATAAAAGACTTGAGTCTACATATTGCAAACACAATTTCATTTACAGGCAAGGTTATGGCGTTTGAGGAGCGCATGGTGTAATTTGTCTTTCACAATCAACGATGTGTGTAATGTTAACGTGTTATCTTATCAATGCAACCCAGTTCATACGTCCACCATTGCGATGACCAAAATAATAGAATTAAAATTCGAATTACTTTATTTATTATCCACCTTATTAGCCAGACTTAACTTTCTCTATTTTTATCTATTTCCAAATTTAAAAACAAGGTTGATCGTAGTAGGTTTGCGTGACTGATGATTATTTTAAAGATTTAGACAGTTCTTACTATAAACAGTATATTAAAGTTATTGAATAATAAGGCAAAAAGGAGATTATGTTGAGAAATACCAAAATTTTTTTCTAACTTCTATGTTCTATTTACTGTTCTAAAACACTATTAGTTTTCTAACAATTCAAAGGTTTAAAATTTGGCATAATAAAAATGTTAATTCGACATACATACATATATCCAATTGTGCGTGCAATCTGTAAATCAGAGAAAAAAGTGGAACTTTCTCAGAATTATCAACACAATAATATTAGGCCATTGACAATAAATTAACAAAATTTGGTGAGACAATACAAGCAATAAAACTATGAATGAAACAAATGTAGATTTTAAAAGATAACAGATTAAAAATTCAAAATGATATTCTTTGGCTTTGTTTGTAATATTAAAATGCTGATTTTTGCTTAATTTTAAAGGTTGCTTAGAGTAAACACAGAGAATTGTCAGCACGAAACTTTAAATTCAAAATATTCAGTTTTTTTTTTTTTTTTTTTTTTTTTTTTGAAGCCAAACAGCTTGCTAACCAAGTTAATAAGGTAAGCATTTGTGCGATCTTAACAACATTTGCCACTTGTTGTAAATTTTGCCTGTATTTTTCTAGTATTTTCTTTTGTCGACAACAGGGTGATTGTTTGACTTGTTTAAATTATTTACTGCTCATTATCAACATGGCCATTACTATTGCGGCTGCTTAACTTCAATCTCTAAAGTCAACAAAAACCTATGCAAAGCCAATATATTGAATTAAATACGAGTATTCCATGTTTATGTTTCTTTTTCTCTGTCTGAGATGGTTGGTTGTAAAACTGAAAAAGAAAGCAGCAACAAACGTAGTATTTTGAATTAAAATTTCTACCAATTCTTCTCTTGTTTTATGATCATGACATTCAGTCTATGGTAGACTTTTATCATTGACGGTTGTTTAGAGCGCTTAAAACGAAACGTAAAATAAATTAACGGAACAACTAAATGAACGTGATACTCGTAATAACCAACACTATAAACAAGTGACTTTAATTTAAAAAGTGTTGCATGCAACTATGAATGAATGGAACACTACAGCATGTTTAAAGTCATCTCATGGCAGTTATAATAAATATTTTTATCAGTTAATATTCATGTACTTGTAAAGAAACTCTCATTGTTTTTGTTGTATATATACAGATGTGTGTATGTATGTTTGTGGTTAAAAAGGTTAAAAGAATTTCAAATGTTTTAATATTATTTGTTAATTCTAAAATCGTGATTTTCAAACCGAAAAAAACAAAATAAAATAAATTCAAAAGAAAATTAAAACACCACAGCAAATGAAGAAAATTTCTAAAAGGAATGGAATTTGAAAAAATGCTTTTTGATTAAGAAAAAAAAAATGTTGAAAGTTTGTGTCATGTTGGAAATTACTCCAATTTTTTTTTGTTGTGTTGAAATTTTAAATTAAATTCGTATTAAAAAAAAGGAAAACAAAGAAGTAGACAGACTTTTTAAAACAAAATTTGTTTAACTTTTCGAATTTTATGAGAAAGTCTTATATATTGAAATATAAGAAGAAAATCGATTTTAAAATTACCTGCTCTGCTCTTGGATATCACATTTACTTTATGGGATTAAGATTTTTTTATTTTGCAAAAATTTGGTAAGTAATTTGAATTAAAAATCAAAAAAGGAAAAAAACAAACTTTTTTTTTGTTGATGATCTGGAAATCCGATTTTGAATTACAGTAATATTGTTTATCAATATTAAAAAAAATATTTTTTGTTTTTTAATAAAAAAAACTTTTTGTTTTTCTATTCTATCTATTGCCACAGACATTATGCCAACCGTTGGATGACTTGCTGTGGTAGAACAGAGAAATAGAATTTGATTTTTTTTTTAAACAGAAATGTATTGCTTTGTAAATACTTTTGTTTGGTTTTTATATACTAAATGTGATTCGCATTTAGTTTATAACTATTTGAATATAAGTATTTGTATTTTTGGTTACCACCTTTGGGAAAAAGTCTTCTGACGAGTCTCTTAAGCAGAGGCGAAATGGCCATAGAGACTTGATTATCCATAAAATCATACATATCATATTGTTTAATTTTTGTTTCGTCAGAAACGCTTTAATTAGATCAAAGTTAACGGCAATGAATATTTTTGGTAATTAAAGAAGAAATGATGTCCGTGAAGGAATAGTACACTAGCCAAACTGAACAATTGTTTTCGACTCCAGCTACGGTAGTCTCATCAGAGTTCTTTGTGTCCTGTGCATATTCAAGACCAAACATCAACTATTTAACTCACACTTTTTTGGAAATCGCATACTGAAATTATATTCTTTCATATGTATGTACATACACTTGTATGAGTTAGTCGAAGTAAAGTCACACAACAGTTTTTATCATATTCTCCTTTTCTTACCATCATTGCTGTTCTTGTAATTGTCATCTTATTTGGATGAAACAGAATTACAATTTTTATTTTGTTTTTGCCCTCTTATTCCATTTAATCCACATTAGTCGGCATCGACGACATGTACGACTGTAGCCGTGGTGGTTAGAGTGCAGCGCTAGAAGCATGCGCATTATAACTTAATGTGTTTGAGGCTCTAGGTTCGAGCCCCGGGAAAGTTCTGATCAATATTTTTATAATTTAATTTTTGTTTCGTCAGAAACGCTTTAATTAGATCAAAGTTAAAGATTAAATGGAATAAGAGGGCAAAAACAAAATAAAAATTGTAATTCTGTTTCATCCAAATAAGATGACAATTACAAGAACAGCAATGATGGTAAGAAAAGGAGAATATGATAAAAACTGTTGTGTGGCTTTACTTCGACTAACTCATACAAGTGTATGTACATACATATGAAAGAATATAATTTCAGTATGCGATTTCCAAAAAAGTGTGAGTTAAATAGTTGATGTTTGGTCTTGAATATGCACAGGACACAAAGAACTCTGATGAGACTACCGTAGCTGGAGTCGAAAACAATTGTTCAGTTTGGCTAGTGTACTATTCCTTCACGGACATCATTTCTTCTTTAATTACCAAAAATATTCATTGCCGTTAACTTTGATCTAATTAAAGCGTTTCTGACGAAACAAAAATTAAATTATAAAAATATTGATCAGAACTTTCCCGGGGCTCGAACCTAGAGCCTCAAACACATTAACATATCATATTATGTTTATCATTATTATTAATTAGTTTCTGTCTCGTCATTATTCTCTAAAGTTGTTGAATGTTTTTTTTAATAAAAAATGTTTCTTTCTAACAAAAGGGAAATTACAACTTAATGACAATAAATATATCTTCATTCATTCTTTAATGATCTAAAATTTACAACAGGGGATAAATTAATTTTTATTTAATACTAAAAAACACAATAATTAGTAGAAAGAAAGGCAATTAGAAATTTTAGAAAATTTCTAATGACGCTACAATGTAGTGAAGAAAGAATTTTAGAAAAAGTGATTATTGATTGTTATATAAACGATTTTCTAACTTCAAAGAAGGAAACAACTTTTCGAGTCGGCAATCAAAAACAAATAAAATATCAATCTCTTTTACTTCTAAAGCTATTTGCACTCTCATGAATAGCAGCATATTCATTTTACAAATCGACTGGGCCTTGAGGAAATGGATCCAAAAGAAACAGAACATTAATGACACAGTCGCATGTGACATGGTTTCAATTTCTGTGTAGAGTCATGCGAACAATGTCAGTTTAAATACCCATAATTCTCTAGCTCTGTGTTTGATTCAAGTTGATCACTTGTTATCCACAAGTAGGAGCGAAATAAATACATACATATTGATAACACAAGTGCTCTTGCTGTTCTGGACATGATTTCAAAAGAAAGACTTAAGTTCCTGGGTTTTTTAAAACAGTGTAAAATACATTTACAAAACCTTTGTCATATTTGGTAAAGAATACAACTTTTGTTATTTGAACGATGCCTCAAAGACTATTTTAGTACTTTTCGAACGCGTGCAGAAAAAAGTACCGGTGCTCGTTATTCACAACAGGATATTCAACTCTATTTTGGCGTGTATTACATTATTCTATCGATACTACAATGGGAAATGTTCTAAAGATTTGATTCCTAATAGTCGCATATTTTTACTCGGTACTCGTATTTCTTACAGTAAAAGATTTTTGCTTAATTCGTTGTATGCAATATAAAAGAATTTATTCGTAAGCTGCTCGTTAGGTTTTTGAAGTATTTACGATATGAAAAGATTATATCAAATATTTAAAGACACTGATTCTTCTTTCCTCCTTCCCATAACCGTTTATCCTGGCATAATGCATTGCTTGAGTTCAGGTTAAATCCTAAGTGAGTACATAAAAAAACATCACTATAGGAAATTAATTCGTTTCATTACTCCAATCAACTACCACATAAGGAATTTTTTACTTGTAATTCTTATTTGATTTGTTGGTTTACTAAGACAAGAGCTCCGGATTCAAACTCTAGCTCTGACGCTTTGAAAAAAAGGAATATGAAAAAATTATTTCTTTCGGCGACTACCTCTCAGCAGTCTTCTGGCAAAAGCTCTGAGAGTAATTAATTGCCATGAAAAAGCTTCTTAAATCTGTCGTTCGGTGTCGACTTTAAACTGTAGGTCCCGGTACTCAGGGATAAAAATTAACACACACAACATGAGTGCTGCGAGAAGCTAGGCCGTAACTCGGACACAGGGTTGTAATGACCAATTATGTATATATGTATGTATGAGTACATAAAAAAACATCACTATAGGAAATTAATTCATTTCATTACTCCAGTTAACTACCACATAAGGAATATTTTACTTGTAATTTTTATTTGATTTGTTGGCTTACTAAGACAAGAACTCCGGATTCAAACTCCAGCTCTGACGTCTTAAAAAAAGGAATATAAAAAAAAAATATTTCTTTCGGCAACCACCTCTCAGCAGTCTTCTGGCAAAAGCTCTGAGAGTAACTTAGCGCCATTAAAAAGCTTCTAAAATCTGTCGTTCGTAGTCAACTTTAAACTATAGGTCCCGGTACGAATGGATACAAATTAACACACATGACGTGGATTCTGCGAGAAGCTAGGCCGTAACCCTGAAACACGGTTCTAATGGCCAACTATGTATGTATATACTTTTTATTTGATTTGATTTGCTGAAGTGAAAGGCCTTTTAAATTTTTTCAATGTTAAGATCTTTCATAAAAATGATCCCTATATATTTTTATTTACTTTGGCCACTGCTCATTTATTCGATTCCACCCATATTTTGACACATTATTTGTATTCACTATTAAGCAATTTGGACCAAACTTCGAGACTTTTATAGTAACCATTTTAAAGACATAGGTTTGGCATCGGCCTGCTAGAAAACGGAAAATCTATTTTAATACAATATTGATATGATCAGTTGACATATTATTATTCTTATAAAATTTTTATAAAAGAACAAAAAAATAATTTTAATTCTCGTTTTTCGACCCTTATTATTTTATGTAAAGAATTACTCAGGCTTAAAGTCTTTTTTTAAATAAATATTTATTTATCGATATTTCGCTACTCCTGCGTGTAGCGTCTTCAGGAAATATTTATTTTTAAATTATTTTCAGATTTCAAATTGAAACAAATATAACAAAAAAATATTTTTCGCCATATAGGCAAATACATTCAATATTAAATATGGAATGGATTGCTTATAGGGATAAGCATGTCTCTATGTCTCTGCTCAAGAGACTCGTCAGTTTAATTTTTCCCAAAGATGTTATTAAAACTATAAATATTAATTTTTTTGCTTTTAAAATCTTTAGTTTGTTTTTTTTTACACTAAATGGGACAAAATCTTATCCCCATAATCAATACATTCCATATTTAATATTTTTATGAAATAATAAGTTCGAGCTTTATAAAGAGAAATAACAGAAAACTAAAATTATTAAAATTTTAAATTGTATAAACAAAAATATGTAAACATAAACATGCAAACAAATTAATTGTATTAACAAAAAAGTTAATTGGAATTTCTTAATAATAACAATTAGCATTTAATAATTTTAACTTTAATCTAATTAAAGCGTTTCTGACGAAACAAACTTAATTTTAGAAAATGTATCACTTTTCTTGGGGCTCGAACTCGAGTCTCCAGCATATAATAATTAGCGTTTTAATTGAAATTTTTCTTCCAACTTTTTTGTGTGTAATAAAACAAAATTTTAATTTTTATCTCTAAGAATGGGCTTAAAAATACTATAAAAAATGTCAATAAACCGTTAAAAAAATATTTGCATAAATTGTAAAAGAAACCAACGGAATATAACAAAAAAAATTGAAAAATAGAACACAAAAATCGCAAATCAACTCCATAAGTATATAAGTATAACAGTATTTTCAAGATATATTGTTTGATTTACAATATCGTATCGCATAAATTCTTTTGATAGATCTTCAGATTAAAAGAAAGAACACCAAAACAAACATAAAATGATAAATATTTGCATACATATGTTATATGTATATGAATAGGTACGTACGAGTGTATGTTTTATCATAAAATATTGAAACGCTTTTAGATAAAAAAAATCTGCTGTTTTATTCTTGTCTGTATTATTTCGCACAAAGACAAATTGTTAATGGTGATGATCAATGAATAAGAAAAGCATTAATTAGCCCTATAGCTATCATTCACCCAAATAGATGAGCTTAAAAAATCAATATTTAATTATATTTTTGTTTCCTCTATTATTTCCTTTCTTGGCCATACTAAAAAAAAATTGTGCTCGTAAATTTTTAAAATTCTTCTTTTTTTTTCTTCATAAAAATTACCATAATTAAGGGAAAATATACTCGTACAATGTTTTAACTCATCACAGAATTAACCAAATATAATATGAGAATTATGGTCAAATAATGATGGCTAACAAAGCATAATTATGATTCAAATCATTATTTGAAACTAATAACGAAAACAATGACATT
This sequence comes from Metopia argyrocephala, assembly GCA_963576795.1. Taxonomy (NCBI): domain Eukaryota; kingdom Metazoa; phylum Arthropoda; class Insecta; order Diptera; family Sarcophagidae; genus Metopia; species Metopia argyrocephala. Next base: position 82,889,089 of record OY756211.1, read on the forward strand.
AAAAAGGTGCCAAGCCAAGCCATTAACTGGTACGTAAAAGTTTGTTAATTTTTGTTTGCTTTAGACCTATTGACTTACTTTTGCTTCTCATGCACACAAAGAATTCTAATTAAGTCATTGAATTTAGAAATTTGTACAAAAGTTTTAACCTAAAAGTTTAAAGCATTTTCAGTTGTTCATTAAATGTTTGTTTTATTGAATTCGAAGAGTATAATCATTTTGAATACGGTAATGGTTAGATGTCTTGTATTAAGAAAACTTAAAATGAAATATTCATTTAGTTTTTTAATTGATTATTTACGGGAAATTTCTTAATACTTGTACAACTGAAAGAAATTAAGGTCAGTTTCTAACATTATATACAATTTTCTTGCGAAGTAAATATTTTCAAATGAAAAAATTGTATTTAGCAATTATAAATACAAGAAGGAAATTTAAACAACTTAAAAAAAATTTAATCATTACAACAATAGTTTTATGTCTTTATGCAAGCAAACCCATTATTGCACTATAGTGCCTTTAAGTAAGATGCACAAATATTAATATCGTTTAATGTCCAGTAAACAAGTTCTTACTTAAAAAACGTCATTTAACTAGTGCTCGAATTTGAGAGTTTTAGAAACCATTCTTATTAATTTATTGAAAATTGTAAACGGCCTTTTCATTTAGTGGCGAGTTTTCTTTCCATACAAATCTCTCTACCGTAGCAAATCCACCCTAAGAGCACAACATTGCTGACTAAGTAGTTAAGACGTTAAATCCAAATTCGTGTTAAACTTAAGCAGAAAAAAAAATTGTGGCTATGTCATCGAAATAAACTTCATTAAGAAAAAGCCTCCTTGTGGGTTGATTAAGCAGCAAGAATTAAATATAATTGGTACTGAAATAAAGCTTAAATAAATATTATTATTAGCAGATAACAGCTAAACCTACTAAGCGAAGGTACTTACCACAATCAATATGCAACGATGGGGCAACTGCTGTTGATCATGCAAGGGTGAAGGTATAACACTGGTCTTTGAATGATCAATTCATTTAATACAAAAAAAAAACAAAATTTGTAATTTACATACACCTTGAAAAGGTAAATTTAGGCATCATCGCCCATTCCTACATACATACATAACTGGCCTTTACAACCCTGTGTCAGGATTACGGCCTAGCTTCTCGCAGCACTCATGTTGTGTGTGTAAATTTTTATCTATGAGTACCGGGACCTACAGTTTAATGTCGACTCCGAACGACAGACTTGAGAAGCTTGTTCATGGCAATTAATTACTCTCAGAGCTTTTGCCAGAAGACTGCTGAGAGGTAGTCGCTGAAAGAAATATTTGTTTCATATTTCTTTTTTTAAGATGTCGGAGCTGGGTGTCGAACCCAGGGCTCATGTCTTAGTAAGCCAACACACTAACCACTAGACCACGGCGACTACGTTTAATTAATATCTAAGGCGCTTAATTAAATAAGAATGAAATTTATATATGTATACTGTCCTTTATACAAAAATTCCATGGCAATGCACAGCATTACTAGGGGTTTACTCCTGAGTATTAGTATGAATAAAAAAAGAAAAATACAGAATTCCGCATATTTATTTAACAATAATTATTAAAAATGTTGAATTATTTGCAATAATTTTGATAGAACTGCTAAGAATACTGCTCTTGCAGGTCTTGTAGGGAAGACCAACAGTAACGAAGAGTGATTACAGCTTTTAAAATTTCATTTTTGTGATAATAATTTAAAAAAATAAATACATACACTGGTTAGAGAAAAGAAAAACTTTGCCGACTAGCATGAAAACGAGGATAATGCAAGTGCTTTCACGGATAGATCATTAAGTGAATAAACCCAAGTTTGTCAAAAGACAATTGTAAAACTAAATGCCTGCAATAATTAAAAATCAATTTGTCTATTGTAAACATTTAGAAAATTAACGGTTAAGACATAGGCCTAATATTATATTTATCGTTTAACTAGCAAACAACTTTACTTTTATACTAATTTTGTTTATTTTTTTATTTCAAGCATTGTGAATTAAAATATAAAATTACTTCTTCAAAATAAAAATATATTTTTTCGGCGACTACCTCTTAGTAGCCTTCTGGTAAAAGCTCTGAGAGTAACTGATTGCCAAGAAAAAGCTTTTCAAGTCTGTCGTTCGGTGTCGACTTTAAACTGTAGGTCCCGGTACTCATGGATAAAAATTTGCACACACAACATGAGTGCTGCGAAAAGCTAGGCCGTAATTCTGACACAAGGTGGTAATGGCCAATTATGTATTTACTTCTTTTAAACAATTTATTAAATATAATATTCTTAGCAATGTAAGTATAAAAAAGCTATCTTAAAATTCAAATATTTTCTCACAATTCAACTTTTATTTAATTTTATTGATTTTATTGCCATTAATAGATTTATATTGTACTTATTCTTATTGTTTTTATACATATACACATATGTATATACAAGTAATCTTAAATACATATTTTTAAACGTGTGACCAACTGTTAAATTTAAACATTATTGTTTAACTCACCATACCATACAATTTCAAAATAATTTAGTTTTCTTTTTTCCTCATAGTACCATAGATAAAAATTTATATCTGAAAATGGTCACCTTAAATTGTATTTATGTTGCACATGCAACACTTTTAATGAACGTTATTGTTTTTAGTACAAAATTGAAAGCAATAAATACAAACCGTTAGTGGGTGTATAAAGAGAAACCATTAATTCGCAAAAAAAAAATAAATAAAAAACTATGCAGTTATTATAGTGATGGTGGGAAAATAACCAAATAATTGTCAAAAATTGCATGCAAACAAATATAAATATTTTATTAAATTATTTTAATTTCAGTAAATAGTATCTATAAAAGTAGTTTAAACACAACAAGTGTTTAAGTATGAAAAAATTATTGTCTTTAAATGACTACGTCGAGTCTAATTTACAAAGATTTTTCTTTGTTTTTTAATATCGCAACGTTATCTCAAAGCAAATATGATAATTATAAATAATTATTTTAAAATTACTATTTCCCAGTATAAAAGCAAATACATACATATATACTTATACATAAAACAAAAATGTTACTTAAATTTGTGAAAAAAAACAAGAAAAAAGAGTCAAAATTAAAATGATACAATCGCAACTCAAGCTAATGACAACAGCACCAAAACAAATTCTCAAATATTTCATATTTACACAACATTCTGGATCTAAGGAAGACAAATGAAATTTATCATTTTCAAAAGGGTGTGACAATAAAAGCTGTGATTGTTTTACAGTTATACGAGTACTATATGAGTAATTTTATTTTTCATACAAGACAATTTAATTTTGCTGACATGGAATCAAGTGTACGTAGTTTAAGAGAGTTAGTTAATACTTTTTGCTGATTCTTGTTCTAGGTGTTAAGACACCAAAAAGGAAAGAGGCGAAAAGTACTTTGTCTATGAAAATATTATAAATATAAAATTTTTTGGAAAATTTTTTTCAAAATTAAGTGAATGTTTTATAAATGACCTTGCCTCTTTAAAGCCTATATGGCGCTGAGGCGCTGTTTGTATATGCATTTTTTTATACGGATAAAATAAATAAAATGAAAATAAATATGAGCTTTATTTGAAACCACAGTGTATACAGTGACAAAGCTTCAACAAAAATAACAAGAACAGCACAACAATATTATTACCATTTAGAATGAAAGAGACAAGACACATATCGTCGTGCGGGAGTTTATGTCCTCTATCCGCCATTTTATATTTTTTATATAAATCGAGTTAATGAGTCTTATACAGACTCTGAAAGTGCAGAGATACCTATTGGTTAATTTATTTTTTTTTGTAATTACACTTCGTCATCTTCTCTGAGCACACCCTGTTTTAAGAAGAATTCTTACACCTGTGAGTTGGTTAGTCAGCTAATTTTAATGTCATTTTGTACCGGTATAATCTTTTTAAGCAATGATACGTAATGTTATTACTTTTAATGCTTTTGTTATTGTTAAGAAACATACTTAAAACATACTGATGTACGAACATATGGTAAAGGTCCGTTGGAGGTTTAATGAACCTTTCCGTTTTCCGTTTAGATTATTTTGTTGTCATTTTTATTCTTGTCTTACTTTGATGTTCTGTAATTGTTGGTTAGTTAAGTTTTTTGACTGGTATTATTTACACATTGTTCAAGATGCATACATACAAAAGCACTAGAAAGCAACATATTTTCAAATAAATGATTTTATGATGGCTTTAATTTTATTACACCACTACATACATATATTTTTTATTCTTATTGTATTTTGAACTTCAGCAACTACAAAATAAAGAATTCTTGTATTTGTATGTTCTTCTTTCTAATTTCTGTTTCATTATTTTAACATTACCATTAACATTGTGTAATAACATTTTAGAGTTTTTGTAATAGACACCTTTTGGTTGCTACTTACATGAGCAAATACAATAAATTTCTGGATATTTGTATTTCAACTTCAAAGAACTATACGTATTCATTTGATACTTGTATTTTTATTTAATTTCTTTTTGCTTTTAGTGTGAGTGTATTACATTTCTTTTGAGAATTGCATGTAACTCTTAAAACCAGATTAAAATTTTGTGTATAAATAAAAACAGTTTCCGTTTTTGATTTCTTCCTAAAATCAAATAAGAAAGTTTAGAAAAGTAAAAAACTTTGGGCTGAATTTAATAAATTAGAAAATTTTAAATTATTGGGTATAAACCTTGCGTGTTAAACATCTGACCTAATATGTATCTATTTTGAGATTGATTTAATTTTCTTCTAGTTAAAGTTATATTATTAACTGTAGAAAATGATTTTGTGTGAAACATATTCTAAGAAAATCTTGTAGAAGAAATACGTAAAATTTTTGTATTTTTAAATGAACTCATTCACAAAATTAGAAGATTGAAAATTATCATCAATCAGAAATAAATAAAGCAGATCATGATATACTTATTAATGATTGTCGACTCTGATCCATATATATTTTAGGTTAATAGTTTGAATTTTAGATAATTAGTAATATACTTAATAGGGTCATAAATATTGTTATTACTTTGAACACACCCATTACCCTTTATTATCACATTTCCTTTGAAAAGTAACCTCTATAGCGTTAGTCAGTTACAGGAATTTAAAATTGTGTTAATTTTAACCATGGAGTGGTCAGACAAAGAAAACCGTATGGCAGTTATTGAACTTTTTAAGTGTGAAATTAAATTAATGATATTTTCAAAACGTTCCGCCTGCTTGGCATTAGTTGCATATATATATATATATATATATCTACTTATATATATCTACCGTTTGGACACAGCAAGTACTCAAAGCCGTCAACGAAATCTTTTCCGGAAATAGAAAATCATGGCCCGTGAAATGAATGTTCATGAATCGTACTATTAAAATAGACTTGCGTGTTAGAGCTTTAAAACGGCTTAGATTAGAGAAATTCAAATGTCTTTTGGTGAAGTACGCTAATAGCTTGCATAGAAAAATCTTGCTTACGGATGAAAAATATAACAAACAAAATAATAGGGTTTATGCCCGATCATCTAAAGAAGCATCAGAACTCATTCCATGCAGTCATGGTTTGGTGGGCTGACTAAATTGCATTTTTTTTTTTTGACAGAAAAAGGCTATTAGTTCTCAGAACAGCAGAAAAATGTCCAGGAGGGTGTAGAGGTCAATTTCAATGATGTGGAGAATTGGAACCAGAATTTCAAAACTACTTAATATTATAAAGGAATACTATAGATAACCAAAGTTTTACTATATACTTATAGTTGTCTCTTTAAAGAAAATCTATTATACCTTGTTCCAATTGTTTAACGTCAGAATAAATAAATAAAGAAGAAGAAACAATATTTTGAGAATCCGAAGTAAACAGTTGTTATTGTTTTGATAAGGCGAGACTACCTTATGATGATTATTCCATAGGCTATAGTATGAAAAAAATTTTTAATATAATTTCTTTACCTTATGAATTTATTTGACTCCGTTTGTGTTGTATCTCCTCTTCTAATGTATTAATTTCATTCTTGTTCTGTTTTTCATTTTAAAACCTTGAACACTTACGGTATATTATATATATTTTTTTTTTAATTGTACCGATTAGATTTAGGCAATATTTTTATTAGTTGAATAATTATTTCAATTTTTAATAAAATAAAAGAACCGACACATAAAAAAGCTTTAATTCGATGTAACATTACACAGTATCTTTTAATTTTTGTCCATTTGTGTTTTATTTCTTTTTGTATTTTTACAGTAATTTTTACAACAGGTACCATCATTTTTTTTTTTCTTAGCAAAAGTAAAAATTTTGTTTAACACAAAAATTCAATATTAAAACACCATTCCTTATATTAAGCTTTTGGGCGCTTGAAATATGTATTTTATATTTCTTCAAAAATATGTATATTCACTACATTTTATTTTAACATTTTATTTTTGCATTTTATTTTACATTTTTAAAAGTGCAACTTTATTAATTATATTTATTTTTAATAAGTTTAGAACGACGGTACTTGGCAAACTCTTAACTAACGTCACACGTATTTGAAAACTACCATATTGTTAAAGTTTTAAAGTTCTGTTATGTAAAAATTAATATGTATTGTATTAAACACGATCCTAAAACTCATTGTTCACCGTTTCCGTTTGTGTTGCATTTCCCATTGCAATACAGGCAACACATATGAACATAAATACAATAGAGAGCATTATTAGCTTAAAATGCACTGTTAAATGATTAGAGAGCGCGAGAGAACTTTGCCAAGAATTAGTTTTATAAAGGAAATAAAACTACAACAACAGCTAATGGAAGAATTATTTTCTAAGCAAAATCATAAAGATTGCTTCAACAAAGGTATTAAACTATTGAGCACTGATAACATTTCATATATTTCAGAAAATATAGTAAGTTAACTTTATTTGAACACTACTTTTATTAACAAAAGAAAATTAATTATTTTTTTTAATAAATTAAAACCGAGAACTTTTAGTAGAACATTATGCGTCACGTGTTACTGGAGAACTGCCATATTGTTAAGGTTTGAGAAACACTGTAACTTAATTCTCTTTAAATTTTTATTAAGTCTCTGTCAACTGTTTCCGTTTGTGTTGCATTTCCCTTTGCATTGTTCACAAACATACATACATATGTACCCATTCTTGTGTAAGCTACAATACTTTTAAAAAGTTTTAGAGCCACTGTTTAGTGAGTAAGGAGTGCGAGAGCACTGTGACGAGAACAAGCATTACAAAGAAAACAAACAACAAGTGTCACCATATTTTTCAATGCAAAAACATGAACTTGACAATTGCAATATTAAAACACAATTTTTTCAGATTTAACCATTAGGCACTCAAAGTATTTCATATATTTCAGAAAATATACTGATTTAACTTTGTTTTAACACAGTTTTCATTACTGATACTTGATTAATTACTTGTATTTTTAATAAATTAAAAGCGACGAAACTTAGTAGAGCATTAACTCGCGTTACGCGTTATAAGTGAACTGCCATTTTGTTTAAAGTTTAGAAAGCACTGTGGTTTTTAGTTTAAGTTTAGTTTTATACATTGAGATCTGCATTTTAAAATTGTTATATTTGAATTTAAATTTAAATATTTTTTTTTCAATGGAACAATATAAATGAAAAATTTTGTAGTTGTTTTTCATTAAACTTGAACAAAATATATAAACTCTATGTAATCAGATATTATTTAAGTATTATAGATTTATTAATAATTTTTTTTTACTTTTTATTTTTAGCTTTTTTCTGGTTATAACAATTTATTTGGTTTCTACATTTTAACGCCATGCTGTAAGAACTATTATTAAGTATAAATAAATGAATTTCTCATAAATAAAAGCCATTACATGTACATATTGTCCACCTTATCATTTTTATCATTACAACAGAACTTCTCTCCATGTTACATTGTTTTTTGAAGTACAAAATTAAAAAAAATATTACAAGATAAATAACATACCAAATAATATACAGGAGACAAATTCTTTTGAAAAATCACCAAGAATCACAATCAATGGCAGATAGTCGGGAACGAATACGGGGTCCCTCCCGTGATGGACGAGAATTCCTTACTAGTCCACGTCAAGTGTTGAGACGTTTAATGTTATTATCTGAAGGTCGTCAATATCGTGAAGCTGCCGGTGTTGTGGGACGTTTAGGACCTTCCGTATTGAGATCAGTTATTGCTGAGCTGCCTATAGATTTGCTATTGGAACATTTGCCACACAGTACTTACTTATTAGAGTCATTTTTTTCAAGGTAAGTGTATTTTGGGTAAAATTGTATATTTGTATATGAGGAACACAATAAGGTATTCAGTATATCAAACCGTTTTCAATACACTGATCACGAATTAAACTGTAGTCTACAGTGTAGACCTATCACAAGAACTAAAGTTGTTTTTTGACTCATAACAGTACCATTGGTTATAAGTTGAAATTAATACCCTGAATATGGAATACAATACGTGGCTGTTAAAGTTTATTTTAAGACAGAGGTTTTCTATTTCGTTTTCTTTTTATTACTTATTTTACTGTATTTTTTTTTTTTTTGGAAATTTCTTAGATTAATTACCGTAAATCCCTCTCCCAAGCCTGATGTTCCCGTTGAAGCTGTTCTTTGGCAATTAGTAAGATTGTTTTCAAATCCTCATGATCCTGGTTTAAAGCAACGTTGTTCAAAACTTCTACAATCAATAGTGCAATATGAACCGAACCTAAGACATACCATACTTGAAACACGCAAATCTTTTAATGAGGCAGTACAAGGCTTAGGCGTTCACGGTTTAACCACAGATTCTTCAGGCCAATTAATATCTTTGCATATAGCTTTAAAAACAGAATTACAAAGACATGTTGACACCTACAAAGTGGCTCTACACAAGCTAGAGGAACTAAGTATGGTTACCGTAAATCAAGATCCTGCACATTCTTCACACCAACGCCTATTGGGTATTAGTTATGGTGATATACAGCAAAGGCTAATCGATAATAAAACTCTACTCACCATACTTGATAAGCCAGCCCTAAAACAACTGTCTAGTCTAATAGAGAATCTGTCACAAAGAGTTGAAAACGATAAAGAAGTCTTAAAAGCTGTGGGTCAAGTAAAGCGTGTGGATATGCAAGCGAATTTGGATAAACGTCCTGCAGCCGGTTTACTTATGAATTTTACACGAGGTTGTGAAATTATATTGCACATGATGGGCGCAGAAAGTATACCCAATACACCATCATCGACAACTAAAGGTATTGGTTCACCTAATGGTAGCAGTTGTTCAGATGGTTATCATTCTGATGATTCAGCTAATGAAGAAATTAGGTAAGTTTGGTCAAACATTCATTCCACCTCCATACAATTTCATTTTTTTTTCACTTGAAATTAAAAATTTTCGCCAACGCTCAACTACTTAACGCTTTCGCTTGTTGATTTGTCATTTTTTGTTACAATTAATGTTTTTCTTTTATTTCTTTCTTTCATTTTTTAGCGGCATGGTATCACAATATCGTTTATTGTATTTAGAAAATAGGACAGACACTTTAGAGGCATTAGACAGTTTGCCACAGTTGAGACATGTTCATAATTTGAAAGCGAAAATTTTATTCTCAATTATTGTGGTAAGTACGAGTTATTTTCTTCTTTAGTTTTTATTTTTTTATAAAATTAAGCGTTTAAGTATGTTAAGTAGTTGCTAATTGAAGATCATGCTAAAATAAAATAAAAAAATCAAATTAACAATTAAAAAAAGCTAATAAAATAATATGAGAATACCAAGTCCTTTTTAAATTTTGTGTCTTTTAAAACACTGAATCCATATTTTCTTAAAAATTTTCAATCAAGCTGCTTCTTACAACAATTAGGAATCACATATTCGTTGATATGGTCGAAATAAGAGGTTCATAGTACTACAGAAAATTGAATTCACACCAATTAGAGCGTTCGCACAAAACTCAAATGTCCCAGATTCAAATCCCAGCAAAAGTGAAAAATGAAAAAGATAGTTTGCGGTTTTTTCAAAATTATACTTTTAAAAAAAGAGACCCTCCCCTCCCCTTCCAAGAAGACCATCTACAAAGAATCCGCTCCCCGACATTCCACTCTATTCCACATTAACCTTTGACACCTAAAAACGAATGATCAGGAGAAAAGTGCCACCTATTGGGAAGTAGCAGATAACAGCTAAAAACCTACTTAGCGAAGGCACTCACCACAGAATTAACATGCAACGATGGAGCAATTGCTATTGATCATTCAAAGGTGAAGGTATAATACTGGCCTTTGAATGATCAATTCACAACAATATAACAATAATATAAGAAAACAAAAATAATGTATATGTACTCTCTTTTCCAAAAAATTACAATACCATGCATTGCATTTAGTAGGGGTTTACCCCTGAGTGTTGGTCTTAAATAAAAAAATAAAAAATACCACAAAAAACAAACTACAAACAAATTCGTTCATAAAATGTTTGACTTGGTAAGCGCTTCTTGTCTCAACTTTTGTTCTTATAAAAGAAATTTATTTTAGTCTCATCGTTAAACAGAATATTATGTCATATGCTTATAGCTCTAAAATGGGATCAACTTAAGTATTTTGTTTTTGTCTTTTTAAGGCCAATCTCGCCTTCAAATTTTCTAGCTTAAAAAATACATTTACTTGCAGATTTCTATCTGGCTTTTTAAATAAAACTTTCGATTTCTACAAAATTTAAAAAGAAACAAAAATAAAACACTTAAATTCAAAACTATATTTAGACGTCTTTGATAGACAAGCTGTGTTTTAAACCGCTTATTTAAAAAAATAATTTTTTTCTTCATTTATAAGCCTCTATAATGAAGCATTTTATTAAAATTGTGTTGCTATATAAAAAAAAAACGTTTACTGGAGGCGATATGCAAAAAAAGAAATTACAGGTCTTAACAATGTTGTTGCCTGAAATTAAAGTGTTAAAATTACAACAATAACAACAACTGAAAATATTGTGTTAAAAATCATGATTAAAACACATAAAAATTATAGAAATAAAGTGCTAAAACAACATAATTTTCTTACTTTTCTTCTCTTTTACCTTTTTCTTTAGCTTTCTTTCCGCTTGTGTCATGGTATGCGTGAACGTAAAGTTATGGAAGTAAGACGTACCCTAAATTGTCCATTGGATAGTACAAATGAAGTGACATTGGCTTTGGATCGTTCCATAAGACAGCATTTACATGAGACCATAGAAACGTTTCCACTGGGCGACATTGAAAGATCTGTATTTAATCAGGTAAATATTATATTAATGGATATGCAGTTTAATTAAAAGATTTAGGAGTGCTTTTTCAATTGTGCGTTAGAATGTTGTTATGTATATTCCTAACGACAATATGTTTACAATCTCAACAACACATCATTTCATTTATTTATTTATAGCCTGATTTAAAACGTTCGTCTTTTTATATGTGAAACAACAACAAACCACTCAAACTTTTGAGTGTTTCTCATTTAAAAAGACTAACGTCTAAAACCATTAATTTTCTGGAAACAGGCTATTAATCTTTTATGAGGGTAAAAACAAAAAAATGGCAATGACAATTCTTATTCCGTAAATAAAGTTGTTATTAAGAAAATTTGTTCCGAAATAGGTTAATAAATATTAGAAGAGCATATTAATCGTTAAAGAAATCAATACTTTTAATGATTTCTGTGATGGAATCATGTGTATATAGGTTTGGCATACTAACCATAGACCAATTGTCGTAATGGAAAAGAGAAGACGGGAAAAGAAACGTCAAGTTCAAACAAGTTTTAAAATCTTGTTTAGTTTTTTCTGTGGTCACTGATTGAGCACCTGAGAATACTTTCTTTTTTATAGCAAATGTTTTGGTCAAAACCAACACTTGACTTCCATATTTATTGTATATGTTAGTGTTCTCTTTTGCGAAATATAAAAATGCAGGAAGAAGAAGTTTATAGCCCATATTACATACAATTACAACCCTGTGTCAGGGTTACGGTCTGGCTTCTCGCAGCACCCATATTGTGTGTGTTAATTTTTTATCCATGAGTACCGGAACATACAGTTTAAAGTCGACTCCGAACAACAGAAGAAGCTTGTTTATGGCAATTAGTTACTCTCAGAGCTTTTAATATAGTCCACATTGCTGCAGCTAAATCTTTCCCGAAGTTATTCAACCTATGCAAAGAAAATTGAAAGCGTACACATACAAGGAAAAATGTCGGAGTAAATGAAGATTGAATGAATTTGAACTAAACGAGACTGTACTTTTACATCAGACATTGCGAAATCCTTATTGCAATGCAAGAGTTTAGACTGAGATTATTTTTTACACATTTTTCTACCGAAGCTTTATAACAGGTTCCTATGCTAACTTGGCTGATCGTTAAAACTGTAAATCTCATAAAGCAATTAATAAAAATATGTTCAAAACTGTAGATAAGGCAAAACATTGGCATAAGCGAAAACAACAGCAACTGTACGAACTGTAGGAAGGACAGCAATGAGATATGGGAGACGCACAGAGTATGAGAGTGTATAGCATTAGCCATTAGAAAAGTGTAAAATATCTCGACTCACCCCAATTCTGTACATTATGTAGCATCACAGACATCATACCCAACAAAATCATTTATTTCGTAAACGCATCGAATTGGCTTTTACATATGAGACGACATCGAGTGGGAAAACTACCTTTTATCTTTTAAAAATTGGTCATTTCCAACGATAATAAAATAAAGAATATGTACTTTGAAAAAATTGAATTGGTGTTCAAAAATTTTTTATTTTAATTGTTTGCTAAAATTTACAAATTTGGAAAAGTTAACCTTCAAAATTATTTCATATCTTTATAAACAGGTACTTTCTACTCTACACGAATATCCCTGTTTGGAATCTTGCCCTCCCTTAACCCATTATGTCAGTGCTTGCGCACGTTTGGCCTGGAAAATGGTAAATCAAAAGGTGCCCTACTATTTAGATAATGATTTCAATTTGGGTAAGTTTCCACAAAAAACATTGTTACTACACAAAAAAAAAACTAATCCGAATACATGATTTATATTTTACAGGCTTTTTAAGACCAGAAAAACATGAACGTCATGCCTTAGCTGATAGACGTTCAGATTTAATACGGGCCTTCCTATGGCCAGCTCTAATGCAAAATAATCATTGCGTTTTTAAAGCTGTAGTTACCACTTAATATTATACATGCTACATATATACATATATGCTTGAATATATATTTTTAATTGAAATAAAAATTATGTTTAATTATTAATAATTTTTTCGATATTACATAATTATTGTAAATATTTATTTAAAAAAGTTTGTAAACCATAAACAAAGTTTAATTAAAATTTAATTAAAATTTAATCTAAATAAAATAAAACATAATTCGTTTAAAAATACATGTATTTATAGTTTAAGACTTTACTTCAATTATTTGAGATCATAGGCAAATAAAAATCTGAGTGTGTTTTGTCATACCATCATCTTAAACTATAATCGGTTGTAATACCAGATTCAAAGTACATTGTTTATTGGTACATTGTAATATATTGTGTTTATAAAATTCTATAATATCATTGGGTGTATTGAAATATTTTTCGTTATCCTTCTGTTGGCCTATGGCATATAATTCCTTTCCTTCAATTTGCCTTATAAATAAATGAAAAAATTCTCTTTGCGCGTATATGCTGACAATATATTTAATGGTTATGTCCTAATGATTTAAAGAAAGAAATGATTATAATATTAAATATGAATTATTTTGTCAAAGTATTATTTTACCGTCTCTTTATAGGGTCTTACAAGACAAGTGCCATCCTCTCTTCCCAGCAGTATATCTTCGGCTGTTGCCCGATCCACTGTACGATAATAAGGTTCTGTTTCAATTTTTCTCTTTTCAATTTGTAAATAATTTGCATCGATGTCATCTGTAAAAAAATAAATAGGAAATCTATTCTGTAAATAATTAATTAAAAAAAAGAAAACAAAAAAAAAATTTTTAAAAAACCCTAAAAATCAAATCAAAAATAAATAATATAATAACTTTATTGACCTCTTTTTTTAAATAATAATAAATCTCTTTTTCCGAGCTTAAGGTCTTTTTATATTAATATTAAATATTTATTTTCAATATTTCGCTGCCCCTTCGTGTAGCGTTTTCAGGAATTATTATTTTAACAAATAATAACAAAATGAAAAAAATTTTAAGACCTTAAGCTCGGAATAAGAGATTTATTATTATCAAAAATAAATTTTAAACCTTACAGTGCAACCTAAATCAGTACATTAAATATTAGGTCTGTTTGGGTATTTTTCCAGTAAAAATTAGTCAGTAAGAAATTTACAGAGTGTAAATGATCTATTGGAAAATACAAACAGAAGTAGTAAAAAAAGCTGTAAAGCTAAAAAGCAATAAATAAATTAATTTAAAATTAAACTCTACCATAAAAGTAACCTCTAAGAAGTTCATGCTTAAGGAAGCCGCCCCCTGACATTCCAACCTATCCACATTTAAATTATCAAACGAATGATCAGGAGAAAGCGCCACCTACTGGAAATTAATAGACAAAACTAAGCAAGGATTAAACAACTTACCAAAGATTTGAAAGAATTTCATATTTATGTACGAGTTAATTGGCAAGACGGTAAGGTATTTTGTAAGGGAGAAATTTTAAGCAATCACTTACTCGTGCGCATCAATAATGCATGATTTGTATATGAAATGAGCCGCTAAAATGCAATAGAAATGCAAATTTATTGCAACCAGTAAGCAAATATTATACAAAATCAAAAATAAATAATACCTTATCCTATAGCATTTTTGGAAGCCTTAAGGTATGTATAAATCATATAATGCTTCCATTATTGCTTACAATTTTATTTATTGCTTCCAAACTTAAAAATTTTCTGCTGGGTGTATATGGCATTCTCATCGTCCAATAAAATTTTTTTATGTCAACAATTTTCTAAAAACCGAATTACATACGAATACATAATACAAGTACGTAGTTAATTTTTTTAATAAAAAATTAAAAAATAATGTAAATAATTATTCAAGCTCAAGGTCTTTTTTAAATAAAAATCTTTAATTTAATTTATGCTTTCAGTTAAATTGTGGTGAATTTTACCAAATTATCGATTTCAAATGACTTGGTATTTAGTAAATAAATATTTGACCAAAAAAGCTATTTTATTGAAGCATTTATTTTGTTTATTATTTGGTGCTTCAAATTTAAGGCATAAAAATTCAAATATTATTTCTTATTATTCTCTACTTTTTAATAATTTTTGGGTGCCCCTCTAGTCTAGTGAGTATTGTGCTTATCTGCTACCCCGATGATTGTGGGTTCCATTCCCACCAGAGCTCTGCGACACTATACCAAACATATGGTCTTAGTCACTCCGCTCGTAATAATAATTAGAATATAATTTAATATTACATTCTAATTTAGCAAATATTTCAGTAAATAATTTTTGAGAAAGCATTTAAAACCAGTTTTAGCATAAAATATTTCCATACAAAAGTTGTTACGCTTTTTTCATCAAATATTTGCCTAATGTGAACGTAGCTTTAGTTGTTTTTTAGTTTTTAATTTTTTTTTCTTCAAAAATTATTTAAATTTCTCGCTAAACTTGTTCTCTATTTTTCTTATATTCATACAAGAGAAAACACAGGCAAACATCACAAATGATCTCAAATTTCTTACCCACTATGACATAATCATGTTGTATTCTATACTCTTGTTGTCGTTGTTGTTGCTGCTGTTGAGTAGAATTCAAAATCAAGCCCCCATCTACCGGATCATATTCACCATCGTCACCTTCCTCTGATAAATTTCTCATTTGTTTATGTTTATTACAATAACAACAACAGTAATCACAACAACCCCAATCTCTACTGTAGCAATAACAAAAACCGCATGTAACTGAATCTGAATATGATGAACAGGTATTGGTGAGATTTGAAAAAAATCGTGCAAATAAATTGTGTAAAACAGTCCAATAAACACGTATTGACCAGCACATTATGATCACTCACGCCGTTTTTACGCATTAACCGAAAAAGACGATTTTAAAATAAAAAATAAAAAAATCTGCATAAAAATATTTGAAAAACAACAAAAAAAATGTACTTTTAAAAATATAAACAAATTCAAGTTTTTTTATATTATTTCTGTTGTTGTTTAAGTTTTGTAATTATTAGTTTATTATTTAATAATTGCTGGCAATTAACGCGCTGAAACATATCGCTTTTGTGGTGTCTTATTGAATACTGACAAGGGAAATAAAAAAAGGAATATTAAAAACCGCACAAAAAATTCTCTGTGTACGAATTATTATGATAAAAATAATAAAAATATATTCAAATCATGTTATTTATTATTTTGGTGTTAATGATCATTTAAATGATATTTAATATTTTATCCCAAGATGAGATTATAAACCCCTTTCTTGTATGTTTATTTCGTTTTATTTTGAAAAATTTAAAACAATTAATTGAAAACTAGACGACACATTGTTACAGACTCGCGTTTTTTTCGATGCAGGCAAGTGTTGTAACAGAGTGTTTAAAGTATGAATTGTTGTTAAGAATCGATTATTTGATAACACAGTATTCCTAGACTTTTTCAAGAAGAATTATTAGGTATTGATTGACGAAATCCACAACTTGATGTCGAAAACTGGTTAAATGAATTATTAGAATTAAAGTGTTCGAAATTGTACAAAATGTACAACAAGTACACTATATCAGATTAGAAAACATCGTAGTCAAATATTTCCTAATATCCAATTTGGGGGAAGGCAACAGAAAAAGAAAAAGGCATGAAGTATCTTAAAGTATATTTTTATCAATTACATATGTACATACATATATACATAATTGGCCATTACAACCCTGTGTCAGGGTTACGGCCTAGCTTCTCGCAGCGCTCATGTTGTGTGTGTTAATTTTTATCCATGAGTACCGGGCCCTACAGTTTAAAGTCGACTCCGAAGACAGATTTGAGAAGCTTTTTCATGGCAATCAATTACTCCCAGAGCTTTTGCCAGAAGACTGCTAAGAGGTAGTCGCCAAAAGAAATAATTTTATCATATTTCTTTTCTTTAAGATGTCAGATCTGAGTTTTGAACCCAGCACTATCGTCTTAGTAAGCCAACACACTAACCACTAGACCACAGCGATTTTATCGATTACACATTTTTATTTCCATTTCTTTAAAAACATTCTTTAAAAACTCTGCTCGTAAACTTTATAGACTTTCATTCTGTCTCTTGTAACAAGAACTCCTTAATCGTGTAACATTTGTTTTACAAAAATTTAGTTTTTTGCTTGTTTTGAGTACTAAGTAATTTCAAAATCTTTTTATTTTTTTTTTTCTTTTTTTAAACGCTTTTTCCGGATTAAAAAAATTTTCTCAGACTTATGTATGTGGTTCTAGTCATCATGTAGTAGTCGTCGCACTATATGATCATGACAATTTTCACACATGTGTGCATTTTCCAAGTCTCATTTTCAAAATGTAATTTTACAATAACAATAGCAAAATAACAAGACACCACAACAACAGTTCGGTTGTCAGTATTGTTGACTGGCTACTCATATGGAGACTGGATGGAGCCCATTGTAATTTAATTCATTCATTATTATAATGAATTAGTTTTTGTTTTTTGTTATCATATTTTAATGATCATTAGTGATCATCATTTAAACACATGTTTAATTTATGTAAATGACCTTGAGAAAACGTTGATCTTAATGACATTACAAAGAATCGTATATTAAATATCAGTAAAATTTCTTTAAATATACAGTGCCTCAAAGTGAAACTGGGACACTGTATGAATTTTTGTTAACTTAAACAATAATTGGTCACAGCATTATTTTTTATTTAAATAAAATGTATCTTTTAAAAGCTTTATTTAGGAAGATTGCAAAACAAAAGAAAAATTTAATTCATTCCCTTTAATGCGTAAAAAAAAAAACAAAAATGTTATGACAACTCTTTTCTTATCTCAAAATAAAAGTGGGACAGGATACAATAAGACTTAACCTCGCTTTAATGTGTTAGGATTTAACACCCGTTTTTCGGTGCTAGTATTTCGTAGGTAATGCTTTATTAGATATAACGGCCAAAAGTCTCTGAGGCATTGATTTTACCAGGTTTAAGCAAAACGACGGTTCTATTTTCGCCCACTCTTCTTTTATTACTCTCTCTACCTGAGTTTTGCTAGATATATCTCTATGTTTTCGTATTTGTTCTTCTAGGTGGCACCAAGGGTGCTCATTAGGGTTCAAATTGGGTGATTGAGCAGGTGTTTAAAACATGTGGGCAGTTATATAGTAGCAACAGCTTCACTTTTTGAGCTTTGTGTTTTGGGTCATTGTCCTGGTAATAATAAAAATCATCCAAAATGCCCAGTTTTTAAGCAGAATCCTTCAAATTCTCTTTTAATGTACTTAAGTACATATGTTGATCCATATTTCCGTTGATTATACAAGGGTTTCCAGGCCCAGCTGCTGACATGCAGCCCCACACCATTATCGATCCGCCACCATGTTTTAACGTTGATCGTAAATTGCGTTCTTTGAGCTCCTCATTAGGTTTTCTCCAAACAAATGAGCGTCCATCAGACCGAAAAAGGTTGAATTTGCTCTCATCAGCAAACAAAACTTTATTCCAAAAACTAATAACTTTAGTTTGGTGCTCTCTAGCAAAATTCAGCCTGCTGTGCTTGTTCTTTTTGCTTATCCATGGTTTCTTTCGTGCCACCCTTCCATGAAAATTATGCTTTCTTAAAACATTTCGTATAGTCTCGGGATTAGCATCTTTTTTAAGACCCTGGGAAGCTAACGCTGCAAGTTTTGGTGCACTTAGTTTTGGGTTCTTCTTAATTTGACGCACGATCTACCTTTCATCTGCTTCAGAAAATATCCGCTTTGTGCTGCAATGTGGTTTGTTTTCGACTGATTTGGACAGTTTAAAGCGCTTTATAATATTATGAATTGTTGAATAGCTTCTATCCATCATTTTACCAATTTCTCGGACGGATTTTCCATCTTCAAAGTGCTTTATTACTAAAAGTCTGAGGTCCTTTGAAGTTTGACCACGTTGTCGACTCATTTTTGTATTTTTTATAAAAAAAAATATGTTTGACGATTATTGTTTAATTACCGTTATGAATTTCAACAACAACATATAAGCATTGCCAGATAAAACAAGCGAATTGCAAAGAGCTACCGTCTGTCCCACTTTTATTTTGAGATAAGAAAAAAGTTTTCATAACATTTTTGTTTTTTTTTACGCATTAAAGGGAATGAATTAAATTTTTGTTTTGTTTTGAAATCTTCCTAAATAAAGCTTTTAAAAGATACATTTTATTTAAATAAAAAATAATGCTGTGACCAATTATTGTTTAAGTTAACAAAAATTCATACAGTGTCCCAGTTTCACTTTGAGTCACTGTATAATTTAATTAAAAGCGTTGTAGAGCTTAGCTTAGGTACTATTTGCCATGTAACGCATAATAAAATTAGTAGTTAATAACTATTGAATAGATGAAATTTAAAATTTTTAATTTACAAAACTGTTAATAAGTATCGCATATATATATATATATATATATATATATATATATATATATATATATATAAATCTATGTATAAAGTATAATGTTTCATATCATACTTATTAACTAATTTCAACAATCTGTAACTTAACCAAACGTTAAGATAATTTTGTTTTCTATTATAGTGAAGGACTGAAGTCTATATACAACGACATATGTTTACATATACATTAAAAATATTTTCTCTTTCATTTTCTCTCATTCTCTTTCTTGGCCAGCAGTGGTCTATAGCAATGTAAATCCAAATCTTCATTTTCCGTACACAATTGTGCTACAAAACAAACAAAAAAAAAATCGAGTTTTGGTTAACTATGGCCTATAGCATGGTCGATCATGTTTAATCCGCTTGGCATATAAAATTATTCGCCAGAAAGAATAAATAATTTATTTAGTTCTCTCTGCGATCAGTCATTTTTTTCGAAACACTTTTTGTACGAAGATCTTTTTTTGCTATTGTACAAATTAAAAAAAAATGCATAAATATATCTTTTTTTTATAAAATACTTAAAAGACTCACGTATGTGTCTTTTCATCAATTTTTAAGTTATATCTTAGGCATTTACAATTTGATCTTAAAGGGTGATATATCATACTTAAAGATCGGACTTTAATGCCGAAGATATAACGAAAAAAAAATCGACCCCTCTATTATGCAAAAATAAATTTGATATTTCAATGTTTTTGCTTCGAAAAAACCAATGTTGAGGAGGTCAATAGCCTATAAGAGCAAAACATTAGTCTTCTCGAGACAAAAGAATTTGTTATATCATTCTTTAAAATCGGACTGTCAGTGCCTAAGATATAACGAAAAAAATAAAAACACGATCCCTACGTGCGGTTAAAAAAATTTGTTTTCGAAATCTCCTGGTAAAAATACTTTATATTAAACGCGGTACGGAGAAATTTTATTTTTCCTTGTAAAGTGGTACGCTTTAGTGCACACATGGTGTTATAATAAGCGTGAAAAGTTCTTTTTTGCATACATGTGCAACATATACACATTTTGTGTTACATTTAAAAACATTATCATATCATTTTCTGGTTTATTACATGATTTCAAATTCAAATATGTATACATATGTATATAAAATCTTATTTCTTTAAAGAGAACACCTTTTCAATAACTTCGTTTTAGTTATGCTTAAAATTTAGTCGGCATTTAATGCCGACATCTAAAAAACCTAAATTGTATAACAAATTTAAATGCTAGAGCTGAGACATAAACCGTTTTCTTAAACTAAAAAAAATTAACTATAAACTTGTATACTTATCAGTTTGGAAGCAACTAGAATATTCGCAATTACAGAGTTGTTTGCTATATGAATTATAATTTATTTAATTTTATTTAGTAAAAATTGAGTACATTTAACTCAAAGTGATAATAAAAATGTTTATTTATTATTATTATACATTTTCGAATTAATTTGACTTAAAATAAGGGCAATGTCTAGCCAAAAGTGGGTATAATTTTACTATATAGTTAAAATGTTAATTGATTTTATAATTGTTATATCGGTTCTAAGGTCTTACAACTGGTATTCTTATAACAATTAACATTCGCTAAGCATTATCTGATTCCAATTAGGAATTCAGAACTAAATAATTTGAAAAATTTTAACATTTTTTTATTAAAATTTGTTATATCACCTTTTTTTTAAACAATATGGCAGCTCTGTAAGTGTTGACATTGTTTTTGTAATATTGACAGTGAAAACATTTCTGTCACATTCAGATGGCTTGAGGGATTCTGCAAAAAAAATTTTTGCAGACTAGAAAAATTTTTTTTAAAAAAAATATTAAATTTATTTATTAAATAATAAAAAATAATTGTTAAACATGCTAAAATTGTAAAATTATTTTCCTCTAAACATTAAAGGCGAAGAATATATTCAAAATGTTTGTGCAAAAACATGTGTGCATGTGTGTGTATCAATGAAAGTAGGAAGCAGCAGAAAAAAAAATGATTTCAGTAAAAAATTTGCACTGAAAGTTTGCCAGCCAAATCGATTAATTTTTTAGCATATAAATATAACGAAAAAACCTTATTATAACAATTACATCAAATAATCATACTATAATGGAAAAATCAGATCATGTTACCCTGACGCTAAATACCTCCAGTGTGGGTGGTATTGAAGATGCGACAGTCGGAAATCAATTACCCAGTGGCCGTAAAAGTCTTAAACGGGTACGTTGTGCAACATTAGTAATCACTGTCTTATAACTTTACGCACAAAATTGTTAAATGTGTTTTATTTTTAAGTTTGCAATTTCCAATCTGGAAAATAAATCGTTTCTATTGAAAAGGTTGATAGAAACCAATACGTTTATAAAGAACAAACTTAATCTTAATATTGAACACATTTTATATGTTTTATTATTTTCTTTTAGTACTGGAATCAACTACCTCGCTGTCAACGTAATATCATCATGATTGCATTTGCAATAATATGCTTTTCTCTACTACTTCTACTGCCGCCTAGTATATCGGAAATCGAAAGCAAAGAGCCCTTTATTACTGAAATGCTACGCTCAAAGGTTAACAATGAAAAACTAAATATGGCCTCTATAAAACGTAATAATTTATCGCATGACAAACAGCATCCAGATGAGGAAAACAGCATTAATAAAAATGTATTTCCCTATGCCGATTCTGACAGTAATCAAAATGATAAGGATGTAAGTAGTACATTGTATTTAAACAAAATTTTTTATATAGGTATATACTTTTATTGCTTTATTATTTATTTAAAGCTTAACAAGTGTGCATATAATGGCTAATAATTTATTGATTTTCACACCTTAATTCTTATCAGTACTTGTGTACGTTAGTACGTTCTGTTTACCTTGTCATAAAAGTGTGCCACCGTTTATATTTATGAATTGCTTTTTTAAATAGCTTGCAGACAGACCACTGATTCTATTTTATTTTGATTGAGTACCGTGTTATCTTTGTATTAATTTAATGAGTTAAGCGCCACTTAATTAAATACATACCTACATCAAATTCTTTATTTATTATCTGAACATCATACATACATTCCTATGCAAAAGTTTGAGGGAGCCTTTGATTGACCGATACTCAATTATTTTGACAAATAGTTCATTTCAAGAACAGACCCCAAATAAAAAATTGGATCAGTCTAAGCACTAAACCAATAGAACACTACCCATTTCTTATTTAATATATATCGGTTAAAAACATTTATTCCTCTTACGTTTTACTCTAATCTTTACCACTGTGTAACATACAAGCTATCTTGTTAGGCCTTTAAATTCAAATAAAAACATTTAGATTCCTCAGTAGATTTGTGGGTAGTGTGCTGGTCTGTTTGTGCGGTGGTTATGGGCACGATTTTCAGCAACTCCTAGTTTGTTTTACTACACCGAGCCTAATGATCTTACTCTCTTTGCTCTGCAATTATTGACATAGTTTTTTAATTCTATTACATGTGGAGCAAATAGCTTTAAGTAGGCAAAATTTTAGCTTTCTGCGACGTCAGACGGCTTCAAAAAGCTGCGGAAAGAAAATTGGACATACTTACATCCGGACAACCAACGAAATTATATATATACATAGATAGATATCCGAAATATTGTTTGTACATATTTACTAGAGAGATCGATTATTCGACTTTTTCAAAAACCGGTTTTAGAATAGTTCGAATATATTAAATTTAAAAAAAACCGATTTCCGGTAAAAAATTATTAAAAAACCGGTTAACCGGCTATTAGTATAAATTACATAATTCACTTGATTATTAAAATAAATTTCATTCATTTGCTACTACGAGTATTTGATATTTGAGGGTTATTTATATACTTGAACCAAGTGGAATTGATAGTATGTTTGTATATTGAGCCTTTAGATTATTGTAGTAGGTATTAGATTATTGTAGTATTTCAATTCTAATATATATTTAAAATTGTTGACAATTTAATTATATCTTTAAGTGCCAAAATACAGAAGACAATGTTTAAACTTTAATATTTTTTATTTAAACAGCAAAATATAAATTATTTAGACAAGAAACGTGAGTTACCGCATGCCGAACAACAAGTTGAAAATGTTGTTAATTTACCTCAGACACAAAGAAATCTCAATAATTTAGCTCAAAACGGAATAAATGCTCAAAATCTTGACGATCAATATGGCAAAGCTAAAATACAGGATATGAATAGTAATGACTTAAAGGCTAATCCATTGGATGTAAAGACAACTAGTACACAATCGAATAATATTGAAAATGATAGACAATCAATTGAAGCAGCCATACAAGATCCGCTTAGTTTACCTGGAACAAATGGTATGACAATCGAAGAGTTTTTAGGAAGTATTGATCTCAAACATTTGCCTATCAAACAACATTTCCATGGAGCACGCAATGAGAAACAGGAAGCAGTGGTAAATGCATTTAAACATTCATGGAATGGTTATAAAAAATACGCTTGGGGTCATGATAATTTAAAGCCTATATCAGAAACATCACATGATTGGTTTGGTTTGGGTTTAACAATCATTGATTCATTAGATACCATATACATTATGGGTTTAGAAGATGGTAATTTAGATGCTCGCTTAATATTAAGCAATTTTTGATAATAAAAAAAAAAAACATTTCTTTTAACAGAATTTGCTGAAGCTCGTAACTGGGTTAGTGAGCATTTAAATTTTGATGTTAATCGTGATGTTAATTTATTTGAGGTTACCATACGTATTTTGGGTGGTTTATTGTCCGCCTATCACTTAAGTGCGGATAAAGTATTTCTACAAAAATCGGTAAACACATTAAATACGTTTTATTTTTGTGTTTTTAACAAAATTGTTTTTTTTTTTTTTTTTAATATTTAAGATTGAGTTGGGCAATCGTTTGTTGCCTTGTTTTCTTTCACCTTCCGGTATACCTTATTCAGATGTAAATTTGGCAGCTTTATCTGCTCATGCTCCTAAATGGTCACCCGATAGCTCAACCAGCGAAGTTACAACTATACAATTAGAGTTTAGAGATTTAAGTAGAACTACAAATGTTAGTTTGTACGAAAGTGTAAGTAAAATTGTATGATATTTATTTTTTTATGCATTTAATTCAAATTTTGTTTTAAATTTGTTTCAGGTTTCTCATCGAGTTAATGAAAAAGTTCATGCTCTCGAAAAAAATAATGGTTTAGTGCCAATTTTTATAAATGCCAATACTGGAACATTTAGAAACTATGCTACCATCTCATTAGGAGCCAGAGGTGATTCTTATTATGAATATCTTATAAAGCAATGGATACAAACTGGTCATAAAGAAAATGATTTGTAAGTTTTTTTTATTCATATTCTTTCATACATTTTTTTATTTAAATGATGTCACATCAGTATATAAATGAAACATTGGTGCTCTATTTTCTTTTTCTACGAAATTAATTCATATGTTTTCATAGCTTGAAATTACTAAAATTCTACAGTTATTGCAAAATTATTACATATTTTTTTATTTTTTTTTTTCGCAAATTTTGAATTCATTCCCACATATTTAATACTATTTTTATATTTAAAATGTTTATTGATTATTATTGTTTTAAAAAATATTTCCAAAATTTTAAACAATAGCTTGGTAGGCGATTACATACAAGCCATTGATGGTGTCTTCTCACAACTATTACGACGAACTCCAAAAGAGAATCATGTCTATATAGGAGAGTTAATAAATGGCAAAGAATTTAAACCTAAAATGGATCATTTAACTTGTTACTTACCTGGAACTTTACTATTAGGCCATCATTACGGTATGCCAGATTCTCATTTGTTACTTGCACGTGATCTCTTGGAAACTTGTTATCAAACCTATATGAAACAACCAACAAAATTGGCTCCTGAAATATCTTACTTCGCCGTTGGAGAACATGAGGAATTAGATATCTATGTTAAGCCAAATGATGCTCATAATTTATTAAGGCCAGAATTTATTGAAAGCCTGTATTATTTCTATGCGCTGACAGGTAATCGCACCTATCAAGAAATGGGCTGGAATATATTCCAGGCATTTGAAAAGTTTACCAAAGTAACACATGGCTATAGTTCGATTGGCAATGTAAAGAATATTTTTAATACTCGACTACGTGATATGATGGAAAGTTTTTGGTTGGGTGAGACTCTTAAATATTTTTATTTACTTTTTAGCGATAGCCCCAAAGAAATTGATTTAGAAAAATGGGTTTTTAATACAGAGGCACATCCTTTACCTATTAGAAAAAATTAAATTTATACCACAAAAAAAGTGTCTGAAATTCAAAAGCAGAAACTAAAAACAATCGGTCCTATTCCATTTGCTGTTGTCGTTTGAAAACGCAACAAAAACGACAGAATGGCATCATCGTTGGCATTATCGACATTTATCGAATACACATACAGGGTGTTTTTTTTTTAGAGGTATAGAACTTCGAATTGAAATAAAACACAAGAAAATCGTTTTAATGTCCATCAATTTGGCTTTATTGGAAGGATAATTTTATGCCATTAATGTTTAAAGCCAATTCTACAGGTCCAATTTTCAACCACTTTTTCGAGCATATGGGGCCGTATGTTGGCAATAACGCCACGAATGTTGGCTTCCAAGTCCCCTAACGTTTCTGGTTTGTTGGCGTAGACGAGCGACTTCACATATCCCCAAAGAAAATAATCCAATGGTGTCAAATCACACGATCTTGGTGGCCAATTGACAGGTCCATTCCGCGAAATTATGCGCTCATCGAATGTTTCCTTCAATAAATCGATTGTGACGTGCGCTGTGTGGCATTTAGCGCCGTCTTGTTGGAACCACAACTCATCCACATTCATGCCATCCAATTCGGGAACAAAATAGTCGGTTATCATGGCTCTATACCGGTCTCCATTAACGGTAACTGACTCTCCAGCATTATTTCGGAAGAAGTATGGCCCAATGACTCCACCAGCCCATAGAGCACACCAAACAGTCAGTTTTTGTGGATGTAATGGCGTCTCAAGGGTCTCATGTGAATTTTCTTCACTCCAAATGCGGCAATTTTGCTTGTTGACGTAGCCATTCAACCAAAAATGAGCCTCATCACTGAACAAAATTTTGCGATGAAAATCAGCATCGAGATCAATCGCATTTTCGGCCCATACACCAAAATCACGACGCATTGCATGGTCTCGCGGCTTTAATTCTTGCACAAGCTGGATCTTGTAAGGTCGCAAGCAAAGATCTTTGCGCAAAATCTTCCATAAAGTTGATGGACAAAGCTCCAATTGCTGTGCACGGTGGCGAATCGATTCATTCGGGTTCTCTTCAACACTTTGCTCTACAGCGGCAATTGTTTCTTCGGTGCGCACTGTTCGATGTCTCTGCGGATGCGTATTATCACATAGAGTAAACGTAGTGCGAAAACGATCCATGGTTAACCGAATTAATTGCTCTGATGGACGATTATGTCGACCATAAAATGGACGGAGCTTGCGGTAAACTTCGCGAACTGAACCATTATTTTCGAAATAAATTTGCACGATTTGCAAGCGTTGTTCTTTTGTCAACCTGTTCATGATGAAATGGCAAACCAAACTAAATATTAATCACTTGACAGCTGACAAAATGGCCGCCAGTTAAAAAAGTGATGCCAACTTAAAGTTCTATACCTCAATAAAAAACACCCTATACAAGTCAAAGTATTTTAGTACCATGTTTATATGAATGAATGAATGAATGAAAATCTTCAGCATTCTGAACTGAACTTATTTTTAAGTGCAGTGCTATCAATATAAGAAAGTTTGTTTTGAAATGTTTTCAGTAACCTGTCGTCTTCGTTTTAATGCATTACAAGAATACCAATTTAGAAACAACAGAATGATAAAAACGACAACGAAAATTAAAACTACAATGCCAAATAGAATAGGGCCGAATATTTCATAATTTGTAAATATATAAGACGAGAAAAAGAATTAATCTTTTAATCTGCATATACTTACGAGAACTTTGATGTGTCTTTGTACAAAAGTGCTGTGCATAAGAAAAAAATATGTTTTTATTTCTTATTATTACATTTAATTATTTAGTTTTTTTTAATTACATTGAAATACAATGAAACGAATTTTAGAAACAAAAAACTTATGCCCATATTCATAAAAACTATTTTAGGTTTATTGATGGTTTATTTGACAAGTATTGCATAGAAATTTGTCAAATAAGTCCTCAATAAACCTAAAATAGTTTTTATGAATACGGGCATTAATTTTTAAAAAAAATATATACATATATTTTTAAATGTTTCGAAAATTTGCTTTAATTTTATGTGTATTACTGGTTTTATTTCAATTTCCTTTAAATTTGTATATTTTATACTTAATTTTATTAAACGATTTTATTCATTTTCATTTCATTGTATGACAAAATGTAATTTAAAAATATTTATTAATAGGAAACAGTAGCGGTAATCATACTTTGTTGCAAATACTCCAGCAAACCAAGTCAAACAAAACAGATATGTTAGACTTGCAAGGGTGTTTGCAACGATTAGTGGTTACCAACCACTAGTGTTTGTAGTTGTGTACTTTTTTTTTTTTTTTTGTTTTAAATAAAAATATTTCTTAAAAGATGAAGCATTAAAGCCAAATAGAAACAGATATCATACAATATATCAACTCTAATGATATTATTCTTAATAAATATACTTAATAAATACAATTTATTTAATTTAATTTTATATATTATAAATTTTAAGCACTATTTATAAAGTATGTACATGTAAAACATTTTAAAACATAAATATTTATCAATTATATATATATATTTTAATTTTTGTTTTATTAAATTTATCTAAGATATTACGAAATGATTTTTGCATTTAAAATATTTTAAATCATTATTTATTTTTACTTTTTATATATATTTTTTCCTACATGAAAGTTTATAAATAATGATTTTTTAAATAACATCCTAAAGACGAAATTTTATCACATCGTACAACTAATCCGTCTATAAAATTTGGCTGCTATTTTTGTATAAACAAGTTATTCTTTAAGACATTGTCTTAACAAATTATAATAAACACTTATAAAGCAATTTTACATTTAAAATGTAAAAAATCTATAAAACAATATAATTAACTTTTTTTATTATTTATTATTATCCAGCTATGGCTATAAATCTTTGTAATACATTATGAATTGAAAAATAACATTTGCTACATAGGCCTACATATTAAGAAAAGTTTGTCTTTCGAAAATGGTGGCACGCTTTATGTTCGTGTTTTATAGCTATACTTTCTGTGTTTGAGATCGCACGATAAACTGTGACACAGCCTGAAATCCCGTTTGGTATTGAAATAAATCGAAAGCTCTTCTCCTATTTTAACAAGTGATCTCGGCCATTCTGCACAGTCTTATCACCTTAGGACTATCAAAATCAGCCTTGCCTCTGATTAGTTGTATTATTTTTTTTAAGTGTTGGAGTTTAAGATTTTTTTGATTGATTTTTTTACTTTCCTTCATGAATTCAAAAATTAACATTTTTCTGCTAAATATGAAAAAAGTATTTCTTCACCTGGCAACGCAACTTAATCTTACCCAATGCTTTTATATTTCGAATTTAATTCGATTTTTTTTTTGTTAATTTTTATTATTTTTTTGTGTTTCTAAATTTGAGAATTTAATAAAAAAAACCAACTGCACTAGGCACAATTAACAAATCAAAAAAAAAAAAAAAAAAAACTTTTTCTTAAACTCAAAGTAAATAATAGTCTGTAAACTTAATGACAAAAAACAAAATGATTAATAAAACAAAAATTGTCATTAAGCATTCGTTTTAAGCATTGTGTTTCTTTTAATACATCGAATGTAGGGTAAGTACTAAGAATGTATCTTTATCGACACGATGAAAAATTGGATGTTGATCACGTTTTATATTCTGTTACTTTGTTCTGGGTAAAAACCATATGTCCCAAGTATAACCCGTATAAAAATAAGTCTATACTAAATGAAAATTATTAAAAAACGTCAACAACAATACAAACAATTTTTATATTAGGGGATTTGTCCCCAAAATGGGGATAACAAATTGTTTTTGACAATGTAGATTTATTTAGTGATATCCATATGAAATATTCTTGGGAATTTTTTTAATTTTTTATTATATTTTTAAATTACATTCTTTAATTTCTTATACAAAATGAACGATTTCGAAGTTTCCAATTTTAAATGAAAAAAGTAACCAAACTCACGATTTGTTCTTTGTGGTTTTTATGTAGAGTTGCGAACGTTGGAAATCGTTCGTTTTACACAAACAAGCCATAAATTAGTATTCAGAACACAAAGTAAAATGTCTAAAATAACAAAACTATAAAAACGATCGAATAAAGTAAAAATAAACAAAAAAAGAAATCGTATAAGTACATAAGTATATTTTTTACTATCCCTACATTAAACAAACTATACATATCTATACTTACAGTGCAGGCAGTAATTTAGTGGATTAGAATAGTCACTTAAATGTCACCTAATATATGCTACCTTCATTATTTCTTCGTTATCATGAATAGGTCCACTGAGCTCATCATGTTAAAAGTTTATTTATTTTTTAATTTTCAAAATATTCACAGCACAAAAATTGTTTACCTTTTCATAGTTGCCTATATTTCAAAATGGCAATTGAAAACAGTTGCCGTACATAATGAATTCTTAGTTTAGTTGAGTTGCTATCCATAATCGACTCATAAGTTTTTTATTTCACAGCCAGTTAGTTGTAGCTCGGAATTTATCGAAAGCAAAATAAGTAAATATCTGAGAAAAATGGTCTACAATGCTAAAACTTCCAATGGTTGTCTAAAACGGCATCAACACCGTATTACAATTAAAACTATTCACACACGTATTCTTATGCATATAAATATTGATATCGAACATACATATATCTTCCCGCCACTCTTACTATAAATAAAGCGCAGTTTAGTTTCTGTTGTCGATGAAATAACGTAGTATTTTTATTTATCGTATACCTCTCGAAAGTATACTACAATTTTAAATGCAAGCTCTTTAAAACGGTCTGGCATAGATTTTGCCAAGACTTTGGCATACGTATTTATATTTAGGGAAATTTCTCGCCACTTCTCTAATAGAGTTTTTTTTACTGGTTTTTATTCTTCTGAAAATGATACTAAAAATGTTTAATGGGATTCGGATCAGAGGACTATGGCTGAGTTTTTGCTATTTTTAAACATTTGTATACGGTACACAATACATTTGATCTTTATCTTGGGAATACTTGCATTTGTTCCTTAGCCTGCGTTTATTTGTAAATTTTTTACACTGGTGAGTATAATACAATAAATTGCCAATATCGGATCCTGCTATACACCCCCAGACTAGAAAATTACCTCTTCCACCAAGTTTAGTCTTTGATATCATATTTCGTTTTTTCATCTTTGTATGTAGTTGGTTAGTGATTTACTAACACCTCAACTAAAAAGACTATATTTGATTTCATCAGAATAATTACATTCATCAAGAACTTTAGGGGCTTATTTGCATTGTCTGTGGCGAACATTAATATTTTTTTTAAGTATGCGTCTTCTTATATCTGTTCTTGCTTGAAAGTCGTGTCTTTTTAAACAATTTCTTATTAGCGGTAATCACTCTTCGTAGCAAACGCCCTTGCAAGACATGAAAACTTAGCAAACAATAACAAAATGTAGGCATATATGCTACGATTGGGACATTTCTGACGCTTGCAAGGGCTCTTGTGTCCTGCAAACTGGTTCCTTCCGCCGAGTATAATACCCTGTTAGAAAATCTTCTAAGGCCCTAAAAGGCTCCCTACTTAGAGCCTGTACAACCTGTGCCATAGCATTCTTGGAATCTTACAATTACTCTACGATGGATCCAAAAATTAATCAAACTAATAAATAAAACTAAGAGTGGTCTCAACTACCTGAGTACGCCTTCATTCAGCAGTTTATTTGCCAATAAGCTGGCAGCGAAAAACTTACCTTTATTTTTAACAATTATTCCGTTTGAATTGCAGCATTCGCTTTTTTTGTAAATACATCATTATATGTAATTGTTAACATTAATTTATCTCCACAGCAGAAAATTGTCAACTGTTTACTTCTTGTAGATAGCAAAGAACCACTGACGATAGCCATTAGCGATTTTCTAGGTCTTAGAAAATAGTAACAACCTGTAAGAGATGCTCACGTAAAAATTACATCGATGATTAATTAATGATATATTATGAATAATTTTTACTAATTAAATACAAACACAAATAATGGGTGTCCATATTTCAGGGGGTTCAGAAGTAAATTGGCTGTCAAATGATGAATTGTCAAGAATTGAGCTGTTATTCTTAGACATTTACGAGTATTAAATAAAAAGTTGGGAAGTTTTAACAATGGTACGCTACGTTACCCCTTGTTTGCGACGAACCTTTATGAATGGGCTGCTTGAAGAACCGAACGAAAACAACGCATTTTTTTAACAAAAATCATCTCTAATAATACCATGACCATGATAACCGCGATTTAGCGATGTCAATTGACGGCCGCCTCGTTCTTGGGATTTAATACCACTGGATTATTTTCTATGGGGCCATTCGATAGACCGTATTTACGTACTTCAACAAACAACTGACGCTTTTAAGGATGAAACGCGGCGCTGTATTAGCAAGATAAGCGAAGCTTTATTGCAAACGGAGGTTCAAAATTTTATGAAAAGAGCCGACGTGCATTGGTAGCAATAAAGGTGATTTAAAAAAAAAATTGTTTTTTAACCAACTTACTTTCTAACTTCAAATTTACCTACCCCTACATGCATAATATATAATTGGCCTTTACAACCCTGTGTCAGGATTACGGCCTAGATTCTCGCAGCACTGATGTTGTGTGTGTTATTTTTATCCATGAGTACCGTGACCTACAGCTTGTTCATGGCATCAGTTCCTCTCAGATCTTTTGCCAGAAGACTGCTGAGAGGTAGTCGTCGAATAAAATATTTTTTTTTTATATTTCTTTACTTCATTATGTCAGAGCCGGGGTTTGAACTCTGGGCTCATGCCTTAGTAAGCCAATACAGTAACCACTAGACCACGGCGACTATGTATTTAGTTATGTACGTTTGCAAATATTTGCTTTCTCTTTCATTTTATATAGTGTTATAGTAGCAAACTTGTTATGTTGTTCTTATTATTTTTGGTTAATGTTTTTTTGCTGTCTACATTTTGTCCACTCGATAAGATTCCAAATTCTGCTATCGAGTTAACGTAACGCTGTAAATGTCGTACATTATAGGAGAATTCGTACACATGTGTATGTATGAGTAAAAAAAAGACTGAATTTCTTTTTAATTAAATATTATTTTGTTTTAATTTCCTCTAATGCTTTTGTTTTTATTTTTTTTTAATTACAACAACGACACTTTATATTTTAATATTTAAAAAATATCTTATATTGTTGGTTTTTAAAGTGTGCGTGTATGCATTCATTATGTATATTCTTCTTCTTGATTAACTTAATTTATGTATTTTATAATATATCGTATGTTCACTTTATTTTATTTTGTTTAGTTTTGTATTTTTATTTTTGTATAAGATAAATCATATTCTGTATAATCAGTTTTCTTCTTTTAGCTTTTAGTTTTAATACATACATACTAAAAATGATTAAAATTTCTCAATAATTATTTAATATAAGTTTATTATTATTTTATTTTCTTTTTTTTAAGAAAAAAAAAGAAAATACGATGTTTTCAATTTTTCGTTTATGAAATTTATAGTCTATAATAAGGTCAATATGTTTTAATTATTTTCCTTTTTTTTTTGCTTTAAAATTGTATCAATAATTTTTCGTTTTGTATTAATTTTAAAAGATATTTTTTTATTTGCTTAAATATTATAGATGATGAATTAAATTTATTTATTTAGACAAAAATTTTTAAGTGATTATCTTTATTAATACATTTTTAGTTAAAAAAAAATTTTGTATTTAAATTTGTTTATTTTATTAATTATTTTCATATATATTTTTTTTCATTACAAAACACTGATGACAAGTAATTATTTTTGTAAAGTTAAAAAATCTTATTTTTATTAATAATATTTTATTTATTTTTATTTTTATGCTACAAAATTTATTTTTCGTACGTATTTCATTCTTTAAGTAATTTGTTTTTAAGTTTTACAACTTTCTATGATTTATTTCCATCTACTGCATAATTTATTTACAACTTATTTGTATGAAAAATTAATTAATTTTCAAAAGATTTATTTTTATTTGGATTCTGTTACTTAAATATGTACTCTAAAAACAAAAACATGTTATTCTTTGATATTTTCTGTTGTCTAGATTTACGATTAGAGTAGATACATATGCATTTCATTATAAAATATATTTCATTATATTGTATTTTTTTTTTCTATTTTTTAATACATATTTAAATTAATAATTTAAATCCAATTAATATAATTAATAAATGTTGTGCCAGATAACTATTTTAGTTTTCCAATAATAGGCATAGTATTTACAATCAAATAAAAAAAAGCTAATAAATTTAACAAAAAACATACAAATTTAACATAAAAAAAACAAAAATGCAAAAAAGTTCTCAAAATTGTTAATTATTTACTAATTGAAGTGTTTTCATATAACAAAATTATTTTGAGAATTTAATTTTTATATTCTGCAAAATGTGAATTTTTTACCTTCCTCAGTTAAAAATTTTCCATCTTCTGACAAACGCTACGTTTTCAAAACGCATTGTATTTTGAAAACGTAAAACGCATTTGAAATAGTTCCAATAAACACGCTGCATTATAATCTCATAAATTCGAATCCTCACAAATTGGAACCGTCTAGAAATTAGGATATGCTATTTCAATGTATTTGATACTCTAAAATTAGAACTACAGGTTCTAATATTTTGATGCTTTGTACTTTTATTTTTTGTATTTTCACTACAAACTATTTTTTTTGCTCATTGAAATAAAAAATAGAACGGGGAATCACCGATTTATTCGTAGTGTGTACAAATCGGTCGTAAGGGTGTGAAATTTGATTTGTTTGTACAAATTTGGGTCCGTTAATAGCTGAAGTACAAAGTGATGTGTTAATACTTGATACATACTGAAAGTATGTACGAAATATGTAATTCAAAAACTGTTCAATTAATTAAATCTTAACAAATAAAAATGGTTTTGTGTTAAAGAAAAGCTTACACAACTAGTTTTATTATAATTTTAGAATTTCCTCAAGAAAAAAAATGTCCAGAAATTCAAACTTTTCAGAAATTTGAATTGCTAGGCGCACAAAGTGGTTCTAACTTGTGAGATTCTACTGTATTTGCTTTTTTTCGATTTTAACACAAATACATAAGTATATATATTCGCTAAACAAATGCTAATGGCGATGTTCAGATATGAATTTTTATCTTAAAAATTGTTTTTGAACTCCTTTTAAGAGTTTTTTTTGCGACTTAATACAAAATTGTGTATTCAGTGGAACAGAAATAAGTAAGCCATTGAGACAGAAGTTCTCTTCAAATTTAAAGAAATCATATTAAATTTATATTTTGTAAAATTTTTTATTTTTTAAAGTTTTGCAGAACACCTATTTGGCGATTTCAAACCGAAAAAGCATAATTTAGGCGTTTTGCGATTTTCAGAACATGGGCGAATAACAGCTGTTTACGTCCGATTGTCAAAACCTTGTCTCTTCTTCTTCCTTAATTATTTTGACGTTAAACAAATTTGAATTTAAAACTGTTTCTTTAATGTTAAACAAATTGGAACAAGAAAAAATATATTTTCTTTAAAGAGAGTTTAATGTTTAAGAAATCTAATTGGCAGCCACATATTAACTGGTGTATTCATAAAAAATATTATTTATTTATCAAAGGCTTATTTTACAAATTTCTATACAATACTTGTCATAAGAAGAATAATAGTAATAAATCTCTAACAATTTTAATGAATACAGGCGTAAAACTTTGATTATCTATAGTGTTCCTCTATAGTACTAGTAGTGTCGAAATTTTGGTTACATTTCTCCACATCATTGAAATTGACCTCTAAAATACAACCTTCTGAATATTATTCTGTTGTTCTGGACCAATAACCTTTTGCTTACAAAATAGCTTTTCAGAACGCTTAACACTTTGTATTAAAAAAAAACAGATTTGGTTTTTTTTTCCTTTTTGTTTTCAATATAAATTGCAAAACTATTATAAACTATTTTTTTACAGAATGAGGGTAGAATTTTCAACTTTGGAAAAAATTTTTCACAAAAAAAAGCGGAGGAAGGAAGAACTTGTTTACAGTAATATCAAACACAGTGTTGCTTTTATTTGACAATCGGCAGAGAAACAGGGTTGCATGACATTTCAAACTGGGATTCACTTATTATGATAACATCATGAAACAACCCTGTAATCTTTCTTTATTCTATGACAAACATTTCGAAATATTACAACGTTTTGGCCTGTTAAAAAGTCAAATATTTTGCTGAATGTATATTTATATACAATCGGGCCTCGATTATCAGTGATCCGGTTAAACGATAACCCCGATTAACCGTGATGGCCAAAGATCAGTCTATTGTTTTTTTTTTTTTTGCAATGTTTTCAAATTGTTTGCTTCGATTAACCGTTATTACCTCTATTATTCATGATGAAAACGAGGAATTACCTTGTTTGCATACGATGAGTCACAAGTATTTACAAGTGATTAGTTTACTTTTGAAATTTGAGAAGTGCGGGTGATTAGATTTAATTATATTTAGTATGGCATTGTTACCAGTGGTAAAAAGACAAAGAAACATTTTAAATATTGAAGATAAAGTTAAAATAATTAACGAGTAATTAAAAAATAATAAATGCCATGAAAAAGCTTCTCAAATCTGTCGTTCGGAGTCGACTTTAAACTGTAGGTCCCGGTACTCATGGATAAAAATTGACACACACAACATGAGTGCTGCGAGAAGCTAGGCCGTAATCCTGTCACAGGGTTGTAAAGGCCAGTTATGTATGTATGTAATTAAAAAATAATGTGAGTGTTAATATGCTAGCTGAAAAATACGAAGTTGGTATGCAGACCGTTTATGACGTTGCTATCTTGAATTAATTTAAATATTTAATGTAAATATGTATGTACACCAATGTCCACTTGTTAAATAATAAAAATATTTAAAAACTCTATCTATAATCAAAATTGTGAAAATCGATTATCCGTTATGCTTGTGCCCCGACCAACACGAGGCCTGACTGTATATAAAATATCAAATAATAAGAGTTTAAAACAAAAACAATTTACAAAATTTAACACGTTAATTAAAAAGCAAGTTGTATATTTTTCAATAATTTGTAAGAAGCACATACATAGTAATTTAGAAAAAAAACTAAAGCACTAATTAATTACAATTGATTTGTTTGTTTTTTATTATTTTAATTGCTTAAGATATTTTATTAGAAAAAAAAAGACAAAAACAGATTACATTTAAGCTTAAGTAGTAATACCGAATTATAATAATCATCTTAACAACATAGAATACATTTATTTTAATTTAGTTTTTATTATTTTTAATTGGCAACTGTTTTATTGATTTAAGCCATTACTTTCTTTAAAAAAAATTCTAATTATTAAAAAATAGACTATCTGTTTATTAAGATGGGAGGTTATTGATTTGTTATACACTTATATATGGTTACAACCAATTCGTTGGTAAGGAAATTAAAGCAGGACTTTATAACAAAAGACTAAACTTGATTTAAGAAGTTTTCTTTGTGTTTTATTTATTAATGCCCGTATTCATAAAAATTATTTTGGGTTTATTGAGGGTTTATTTGACAATTTTCTATGCAATACTTGTCAAAAAAACCCTCAATAAACCTAAAATAATTTTTATGAATACGAGCATATATCTCTAATTACATATATTGCTTGTTTTAAAAATAAAGGCCCTTATCATGCTTTTATCATGCATTGTCGTATATGTACTCGTATTAACTTGTGGATTAAGGAAAACAAGCCAAATGTTTCTTTAATCTATTACAAACAAATATATGTACGACCAGCAATAACAATACGACCAGCATGTTAAAAATCAAAATTTTGTATGTTCAATATGAATTAAAGTATGTAATTTAATTGTATTTATTGTTTGAAATACCAATTAATGAATAAAGAAAACTTATTCAGTGGTGCCATAGAATCCAATATTGTAGGAATTGAATTTGAACACGTTGGGACAGAACACACCTAAGTGTCATAAAAGCCAATGTTATAACTTTCATGACCGTAGTCGAAGTAAATCATGTTGATATCTTTGCATAATATTGGATTTAATGCCTCCTAGATATGCTCTTTCATGTCATTTCCAATTCCGACAATATTCGAAAGAATGTTTGATTTTAAGACATTTTTCTATTAATGAAGAAAGTTAAGTATTGCTTTCTCGTTCAAAGTTTATTCTTTTATTATTATTTATACGTACATATGTATGTATGTATGTGTGAACATTCGTATTAAAGCTAATTAAGTTATAGTTTAAATTTTGTCTTAAAGGTTTTTGTTTTTTTTTTTGTAATTCCAATTTAAACTAATTGTATGTTAAATACAAATTTTAAATAAATATTAAACAAAAATATAAATTTTTAGCTAAATTTGAACTTAAAAAAAATTTTTTTATAAAAAAAAAACACAAAATTTTTAACAATTTTGAATTGCTAAAGCTATGTTTACACTATCTAAGTTTCTCAGCTGAGTTTTATATCAGAAGCCCACTCAGATAGTTTAATTGCAAATTTAATTTAATTTTTATTGTTTCTGCCTGAGCTCAGTTAAGAATAGAACATTTTCTATTTTCAAAATTATTGCCGTCTGAGTTGTAACTGTTATAATCTGTTATAATCAGATGAGAAATTAGGTGGTGTAAATATAGCTTAACCGTTTGAGTGCGGAAGAATTTTTTTACGTATATGCTAAAAGTGCGGAATGAAATGCGTAATTATTTTTTTTGGAAAATAATAAAAATAGTTTTAATTATTATAAAACAAGTAATTATATATTAAATAAAATAATTAAAAAAATTAAAGTCGAAATCTAACTATCTTATTACATTGGCTCATTTTTTCTACCGTACCATTATCCACAGCTCTACTAAATTTTACCACTGTGTTTTATTTTAATTTTTATATAATTAAAAACAACAATTAAACGAAATTAATAATAAATGCAATAAATATAAATACAACTGATCTCAATTAATACGAAAAGTATACTAACGAACAGCGGTGTGGTCACGCGTCTCCGCATTCTTGGCTGGACAAGAGAAGCGCGATCGCGCTCCTCCGCATTTTTAGCATATAACAAGCGAAGCGCGATAGCGCTTCGCCGCACTCAAACGGTTAAGGAATTGTTTAATAGAATTGTTTCCTTTTCAAAAAAAAAATAATAATAATAATAAAATGTTTATATCAGAGTGGGCGAACAAACAAAACATTTCGCAAACGCTACCACAAAGTCATAAACTTTTAAAATTTTTTTTAATGGTATTGTACATGAGCAAAACCAAAACAAATACTTTCTAAATGAGAAAGAGCGCAAATGAAACAATCAGCTTTTCGCTCTTGTGTTTGCTTTGTTTACATTCGTATAATTTGCTCTTTTTCCTCTTCTTCTTTTCTTTTTCTTCTCATTCATTTTTTGTTGTACCTACGCACATTTGAGTTAGTGTATTTGTAGTGCTCAAAACAAAAACAATATACAAATTTAAATGGGACAATCGTTTTCATTGTTTCTGTTTTGTTTTTGTTTTACTCATTGCAAAGAACAAAACAAAATTAGATCAAACGTTCAGTTTTGTTTATTTTCCTACTCTGGTTTATATGTTTATTAAACGAAAAAAAGAGCCTTAAATCTTTTGCTACAAATGCTGAGCAAAGTTTAAAATAAAATAAAACATCAATGTTAGAAAAAAAAATTAAATAATTTATTACGTGTTTTTTTTTTTTGTATGTTTATTTATAAAAATCATAAACGAAATAAAAAAAAGAATAAAAAACAATTGTTTTGGAAAATAAATATTTACATAATTTATATAAAATGTACAGAACTTCTTTCAATTCTTTTAATATTTTTAAATTTATAAAACTAATAAATTGAAAACATCAAGCCACACACTGATGATTTGTTTTAAATAAATTTTTTTTTACAAACACCTTTTGCTTAATTTAAGTTATATTTTACTATAATTTACTAAATTATTTAAACTTATAATTACACATATAAAATATTCTTTGACACATTAAGGTTGCAATTATTACATATACATATGTATATAAGTATATATAGATATGCATATACTATATATATATTTTCTTTATCTGGATTGTACAATACTGGTCGTATTTTCTATGGTGTCGTTGATTTTCTTTTGATAAACATTAAAGTAAACTAATTGTTTAATTAAGCTAACAAACAAAAATATAATTAAAAGGAAAAAAAATAATAAAAAATATATATAATTATGTATATAAATCTAAAATTGAGGCTAAACAAAATTATATACACAAACGTTTTAGAGGTCTCTTAAATTTTAACACAATAATAATTTACAAAATATGATAAATATTATATCTGAAGAAAAATTGTATCTAAAATAATAATAAAAAAAAGTGCATTGGAGATGAAGTCAAATTTAGTTTCAAATTTAGTCTCTACAGGGATAATTTTTTTTTTATTGAAGCAGTTACTAAAAATGGTTCCTTTCTAGAATTAAGTTGTTGTTGCTGTTGTTTTAAACAATTAAAGTTAAAATTTAACAATTTTTTCTGTACTTCTACGGCTTTAAGTCTCTCTAGCATACATATGTAGCTGATACTCGTAATATTTTTGTGCTTTTTCACTGCCTTTAAGTCAGCAGAATTGGTAATTCCTACAAATAAATCTTTCTACAATTCCTTAACAAACCTTTTTCTTGCAGTCGTCTTAAGTTAATTTTAATAAAAAAGCTTCTGTGTTTTTTTTTTTATTTAACTGCTTCAATTTTTAGAAAATTTATAATTACAAAAAAAAGAAGCATTTAAGACTCTTTTTCTTTTAGTCTACTTATGCATACACATGAACATGCATATATTTACCTTATTTACTGTCTTGTCATTGCTGTTGTATGTACTACATTTACTATATATATACAATGGATTCCATATTAATAATTTTTCTTAAACAGCCAATGGTGGTATTATATGTGGCACAAGGTCTCATAATGCAGCTGAATTGAATTCTAATATTAGGCTATTACCAATACCATTTGTTGTTGAAAAAATCTGATGATGGTGATTTGATGTCGAAGTCGTAGAATTAGTTGGTGTGGTTGATTCTGCTACCTGTTCTGTATCCGTTGGATTTGTATTTGAGTTTTGTTGATGTCAAGAAGTCATTATGGACTTTACAGCTTCATCTATACCGCTGACAACACAATTGAAATCATTCATTTGCTGTTGCGTATTTGTCGATGTCAATGCACTGTTGTTAACCACCGCCGAAGAGGTAGTTAAATGATGGTGATTATTCATTTGATGTGCTACTGTGACGGCACCATTATTTGTGGCTGTTGTTGAAGTACTATTGTGATCATGTTGCTGTGGCATATTATTATGATGCAGGTTATTATGATTCATTATTAGTAAAGCAGTTTCGTTTATATTACTTGGTCCTGCAGATGAATTTCCCATTAAACAGTCACCCAATTCATCGACTAAGTGTCGTCGTTTGTTTGATTCTTGACATGCAGCAGCATTGTTGGCAGCACTTTGATTGTCATTTAATATGGTGTCGCCTAAAAACGAACCCATGGAATGATCTAAAGAAAATGACAGAGAATCAG
The DNA here is from genome assembly GCA_963576795.1 of Metopia argyrocephala. Classification (NCBI taxonomy): domain Eukaryota; kingdom Metazoa; phylum Arthropoda; class Insecta; order Diptera; family Sarcophagidae; genus Metopia; species Metopia argyrocephala. Next base: position 82,930,659 of record OY756211.1, read on the forward strand.
CTTCTGAACTTTGTAGATTTAAAATACTATCGATGGCATTTTGAACATGACGTGTTATATCATCATCGAATTCTCCACCTCCTGCATGATGATGATGACCATGAATATTGTTGTGTTGATGGTGGTGGTTATGGCTGTTCATTTGCATCACATGATTGTTAACCATTTGCTGTTGCTGTTGTTGTTGTTGTACTGTTATATTTGCATGTTGATTTATATTCATAAAATTATGAGATTGCTGTTGTTGTTGTGCATTGCTATCAATATGACTGTTGTAATTATCGAAATTCGATTGAGACATCATATGGGCAAAACTATTTGTTTGTGCTGGATTGTCTGGTGCAGCATTATCTACACCTAAACCATCATGAAGTGATAATAAGGCAGCATCCATTAGCTCTTGGGCATGTGATGTGTCATTTGGCACTAAATTATGATGGTGGTGATGATGATGAACTTGGATTTGCTGTGGCTGCTGTTGTATACTTAATGGTGACGAGGAGGAAGCAGATGAATCATTTATACCAACACCATTATTAAGTGAGCCATCACAGTGTTTCTTTTGAGAAATTTCGTCATCTTGCTGCACATGCTGCTGTGTTTGGGCTTGTCCAACATCAGTATTATTATCAACCATATGTCCATTCCATGTACGCTTTCTTGATGCCATACATTCGTCAACAACCGATGGATTTGTATTGTTTGTAGAGCCTGTAAGAAAATCTGGAAATTGTGCTTCCATATTTTGCATCCATCTAGGATTGTTTGCTGTTCCCAGTTGTATATGATGAGGCATACTATTGCTGTTCATATAATTTGTAGTATGCTGTTGATTTGTGGTCATAAATGAATTTCCCGTAAAATCTGTATCCCAATTTGATTTCTCTTTAGCATTACAGTTGATATTGGAGGCAGATTTATTAGATTCGCCAAATATTGATTCTAAACCAGATTCAATATCATCTGGAGTATCGGAACGCTCTTTATTACTTTGTAAATGTACAGGAGATTCACCAAACATGGCTTCCAAACGCGTTTCAACATCTTTATGAACTTCACTATCTTCAGAACCACTAAAGAACTCATTTAAATCAGCCGCTTGCTGATTTTCGTCGTGCGTTAAAGGTAAGGAAGGCTGCTGATTCTGTTGGCTACAACTGCTACTTCCTACCAATGCAGCAGTACTATGGTGTGTCACATTGGCTTGCAGTGTACCCTGACTTTGGGTATCCTCACTCTTGCTGATACAGCCATTCGGAAATAGATCATCAGAGGCAGTACTCGTCAAGAAATCTAAAGTTTTTGGTAATGGCTGTGAAGTACTTTGAACACTTGTATTGGTTTTATTATTTGTTGTCTCAACTGTGTTTATTAAATTCAATTCTTTTTGTATACACAACCAATCATCTTCCTGCTGTTTTGTAGTCTTTGAATTCACCGGTAAATGTTGAGAAAAATCGAAATTATTTGTTACCGTTGTTTCTACCTGAGCTGTAGAAGAAGATAATTTGCTTTGAATTGGTTCTGAGGTGAAATTATTATTGGATTGGGTTTCATGATGCTGCTCGTGATCAATTACATGGTTAAGCTTTGGCGTTTTCGCAGCTCTACTGGTGTGATGCTTAGAAGTTGAGACACTTGCATTTGCTGTCGTCGTAGTAATAATGGGCGTTGTTGTAACAGCAGTAGCAGCAGCAGTAGGAACAGTAACCGGCAATTGCTCTTTTGGTTCTTGTTTTTTCATTATGAAACTTGGCGTTATTTCCGATTCAATATCGAAATTTTCGAAATTATCTTTATCATCTTTTTTAATTTCATTCTTTGAAATTGCTGGTGGTGGTGCCACTGTCGTTGGTGTGGTTTGCGATGTTTGTTTCTTCAATGTTCCATTGAATAAATAATTCGCTGGCTTGTTCATATTTACTGATGAATTGGCTAAATGATTATAATAACTATTTGAGCTTTTGTTATCCATATAGGCATGTTTCCATTGACTAGAAATATCTTCTTTTTTAGGTTCCTTTAGCTCATTTTGTTTCTTAAATAACAAATTTACTGCTGGACTCTGTTTTAATAAGTCAAAGGAATCCATAGAGCTAGAAGAGCTTTTAGTAACACTTGAGGAGGTTGATGAATTATCATTAGGTTCGCCTTTGATTTCATTTTTAATGGAATCCATTGAAGAAGACGATGATTGCAGATTATTACAGAAATTCGAATTGCTATTATTATTCGAATTTATTTCGATATTATGTTGTGTTTCGAGAGGTTCAGCTTTTACCTCATTCTTAATCTTATCAAAAATATCAGCAGAATTGTTCGATGTTTGGGAAATATTTACTACTGTTGGCGTATTGTCTGTATCGTTAGGGGATTCTATTTTTAGTGGCTGCTGTGGCTGTAGTTTTTGCTGTAGTTCATATTCTAAAATGGCTTGTTCCAATTGTTTAGAATCTTCAATTTCTTGTTTTAAGTCATCAATCATTAATTTTTCCATTTGACATATTTCCGAAGTACGATGTTGTAACTAAAAAACAAGAGAAAAAGGAAGGCAGGAGGAGTAGGCATATTATTTTTTTATTTACTTATTCGAAATAAGAAAAAACCAAATTCAGTCAATTACTCTTCTCACCATAGATTCTTGCAGTAGTATCTGTTGAAATTTGCCCGATAATTTGCGAAATTTATCCTGAATTTTAATAGCTGTTTTTTCAAATTCCTCCTCTTCTTCACTGGGTATATCTTCATCTGGTTGATACATACAATGATATCTGTCGAATAATAAAAGTTTTTATTATTGCTTTACAGAAATTTTAATAAAATTTAAATGATTTAATTTACCTAATTAAACGTTTTACAGCCTCTTCCTTATTTTGAAACGGGCTTTTGTAGTCTGGATTTAAACAACTTTGTTGATCCACCTCTAATTGCCTTAGAAACCTATTACAAAAAAATATTGAAATTCCAAGATTAAATCACGCTCAAAAATATCTTAGTTTTATGAAAGATTTTGGTTAACAGAGCAAAAGATTTAAAGACTTAAAAAGAATAATACATAACTCAACTCCCAAAGCATCGTTACATTTAATAGAAAAAAGAAACTTATGGGTCAATTATGGATTGCGTTGACAACTGGAACTAAAAATTTGTAGGTGCTGAAAAAATAATTTTTTACGTGTAAACTTTTAAAATGACGGTTGCCAAAATTGTTGTCTGTATAAGATTTTCTCACCGACTGGCATTTCAACTAAGGTTCGTTCGGTTGTCATCCATAATTGATCCATTAGTTTCTCTAGTTCTCTTTTTAATTTAAAACTGGGAAAAGTATTTATTTTAACATGAATTTTCGAACTAATATTATGCATTAGCGATATCCAAACACGTTGTCTTATTGAAAATTTTCATCATTATCAGACTTTAAAAAAATTATTCATTAATTTATCCTCTTGATCCACTTTCATTTAATTTTGCTGAATTATTTATTGCTTCAAATCTGATTAATAAAAAAATATTTTAATATTTTCTATTCAATTCTAACAAAGAAGAAAAAAGTGAAAAATAAAGAGCAAGTTTATAGTGCAGACGAATCTGTTGCTTTCTGGAGTGTGCTGCCTGGTAACTCATGGGTGCATACAAACAAAAAATCAGCCATAGGTAGAAAAATTTCCAAAGATCGTGTGACATTTATGCCATGCTCAAATGCTGCAGGAGCACATAACTGCCTTTTTTGGTTATTAGCAAATCTGCTAATCCAAGACACTTTAAAGGTTATAAAATTCCAGTGGTATATAAAGCAACTAATAAAGGATTTCGCCAGTGCCAATGTTGGACGCAAAACATTAGTGAGGGTCGGTCTTACAGGGCAGTTGTGGAGTTTTTTGTGGACTTTTACTTCTTCAACCCAACCTTTGACCCCAATGAAGAGCCATTTGCCCCCATCCCACATCCCCCGTTTTTGTTTCACGTTTTTTTTTGTAGAAACTTACAAAATAAGCGGTTCCAGCTAATCGAAATCGAAAAATCGTCTACCATTCCACCACTATTATACTAGTTTTAATCTCATTCTTTTGCGATTTGATTCTTATTTCTTGACCTAAATATACCTCCACTCTGAAATTTTTCACAACTGTAGAGAACGAAACTATCTTTGGCATAATTTTTTTTTTAAATTTTTAAAAAGGTCGCTTTCGGAGATATAGGCTTTCGACTTATAGATAAAGAAAATTGACCTTTGACTTTTTCAAAGAAAAAATCATATTATATGTTAAATCAAAGGTAATTTAATACCCTTTCAAATGCGATTTTTACGAGATGCGTAGCTATAATACTTTTCAAGAAAATTACAATTAAGTAAGTGTAACTTTGTGCATTTTTGTACTGTTTTCCGATTTTCAAGACCTCATATTTCCGGATCCAGAAGTGTCAGTGCCCTTAAATTTTATATTTTTGTCTTAGTGTTATGATATACATACTTTATTCATACCAAAAATTAGCAAATTCGGAGACAGTCATTTCAAAAACGGCATATTTTAAGTTGAGTTGATATGGTTTAACCCATGTATGTATGTATACGATATATTTGTATTCGTATTTACTTATGATTTGTTTAATTAAATAACAAATAGGTACCTATAAATGTGCCGTTAATCTGCTGTCGCTATCGTTAATTCTGTTTTCCTCATATTTTACAATATTGGTAGTTTTCTTTAAATTAAAAGAAAACATTAAATTTATATTTTATTTTTATTTTGGTTACATTGGCGATTTAAAAACGCCAAATTTTTAAAGTTTTCGTTATGCAGAACACCTATTTGGCGATTTCAAATTAAAAACGTCAATTTCAAGCGACAGACGATAAACTTGATTTTAATTTGGAACTCAAAAAGCTGTTCCTAAGGTTTCGTTCGATATCGAATGCGGTAATTTGATCCCTGTCTTTGATTGTTTTGTGAAGTAGTTTTGTAACCGTGGATTTAGACGTTGACTGAGAGCACTCTGACTTTTTTAAACAGTCTTCGGAAATCTTCTAACATTCACAGTATGCGTCTCAAATAGTGGGTTTTTTTATCTCTACTTAATTACTTATTTAAGTTTCTTTGCTTTTTCATTCATCTAAAACAACTGCAAGTGAAATGGAAATACAAAGAGTAAAAGAGAAGTAAAAAAGACACAGGAAACACAATTCGTGACTTTATTTCAATCCTTCTGTGTTTTCAACTCTCTTCACCAAGACACAAAATACCACTGCGTTTGAGTCACAAAAAAAAGTCATGCCAAAGTGGTCGTGTGAATCCACGTTTTGTCATTTCTATAGTACACACATACATACATAACTGGCCTTTACAACCCTGTGTCAGAGTTACGGCCTAGCTTCTCGCAGCACTCATGTTGTGTGTGTAAGTTTGTATCCATGAGTAACGGGACCTACAGTTTAAACTTTAAAGTCAACTCCGAACGACAGATTTGAGAAGCTTTTTCATGGCAATTAGTTACTGTCTGAGCTTTTGCCAGAAGACTGCTGAGAGGTAGTCGCCGAAAGAAATATTTTTTTCATATTTCTTTTTTTTAAGATGTCGGAGCCTGGAGTCGAACCCAGGTGCTCAGGTCTTAGTAAGACAACACACTAACCACTAGACCACCGCGACTACACTCACTCACACCGCTCTTTAAGTCTCAAAATGCAACAGTCCAAAGTAAAATTTCACTGATCATTCTTGTACTTTGACTTCGGTCAAATGCGACAGTTGGAAACATTTCTGGTATTTCCACACTCAAGATTGGAAGATACTGGATTATGTTTCTGCCTTACATCCAAACTGTCTTGTTTGAGGGCGCCCCAAGTCAAGTTATTTCTACAGTAGTGCTGGCAAAATATTGAGTAATGAGTACCGAGTATCGAGTATTTGTACTAATTTTTTGGTACTCAATACTTAAAAGTAACTACTCAATACTTTAAGAGTTGCGTTTTTTTCTTCGAAGTTTTATGGAAAATTTAAATTTTAACGGCCAAACAAGTTTCTGTCTAAAAGCACAATACTTTATGGAATTGTTGTCTCCTAGAAATAAAACCGTTAAAAGTATTGAGCAGTATTGAGTACCCAAATGAAAGTACTCAATACAATCGAGTAATGAAAAGTAGCAGAATTTGACAGCACTATTCTACAGTCGCTTCTAAGTGGAAAATACCAATATATTTTCGTTTAATAATGTTAATAACGCCAACGCCGATGTCGATGCCTCTCTGTCATTTTAATTTCGTTTTCAAACGACAACAAAAAATGGCATAGGGCCGATTATAAATTCACATTTACAATTACTATGTTTAAATATTTTAGGCATATTGTTAATCAAATTACACTTCAAGAGGGAAATAACAAAAAAAAAAAATTACACTTGAAATAGTGTAGATATGTTAGAGTAAAAGGATTAATATCAACCAACTACTCACAAAGAAAGACGAGCAAGTTTTGCCTTGGGTGAAATTTGTTCCGGTTCATTTTTAACAACAATTTGATTCTGTGCTAACTGAGCTTGGATTGGATTACCGACAATATTAACATTTATACCGCCATTAAAGATAGCACTCTGGACAACAATAGAAGAAGTGTTTGATAAATTATTGACACTTGTAGGGGCTGCTGAAGCTGCTGCTGCTGCTGCTGTTGATGGTGTTATTATAGGTTTTCCTGATCCAGAAGCAATTGTGGTTGTCGAAGTTGAGGTGCTAGAGCTAGAAGGTGATGCTGTTGATAGGGTAGGTGCTGCTGTTACCGCCGTTAACGTTGATGATATTGCAGATGTTGTTGTTGCTGTATTTGTTGCTGTTGCCAATGTTTTTGTAGCTATGGCTGTTACTAGTTGCGGCAAAGAGGACACAACTGTTGTACTTGCTGTACTCATTGTCGCTATTGCCGTTGTCTGTTGTAAGGCAGTGGATGTTGTTATCGATGCTATACCGGCGGTTATAATGGGTACATAGGCTTTTTGATTGCCTATTGAAACGGCAAATGTTTGTGCGGATGCTAGAGATGGTGTTGCTTGAAATTGTAGTTGAGCTTGTAATGGATGTTGCAGCTGTGGTGTTTGGCTAAGCGTAGAAAGTTGTGGTAAACTTACAGATGACGAGCAAGTTGTTGAAGATATTCCTGTTCCTGCTCCGCCACTGGGTGCGTTGTTGTTTGTTGATGTGACTGTGGATGTAGGAAATATGAGTGGTGGTGGTCCTTGCTGAAATCCTGCTATATTATTTGTGCTGCTACTAAATGTTGTAAAACTATTGGATGGCTTTGCATTAGCGTTTTGCAATTTCTGTTGCTGTTGTTGCATTAATTGCTGCTGTTGCATTTGTAAATGTTGAGTGAAATGTTTTTGTTGTAATACTGCTGGCATATTAGTTATATTGATCATATGCGCTGGAGGCAGTGATGGATACGGTAATGAGGGCAATGATGGTGTAGTTGTTAGTGATGACAGCTGTGGCAGTTGAGGATTTATAGTTGCAGCAGAGTTTACTAATGTTGTTGTTAAATTTGCATTCGATTGCGATTGTTGTTGCTGCTGTTGTTGCAAAATAAGTTGTTGTTGCTGTGGGCTTGTTTTTTGTTTATTCGAAACTTTATTACCAACACCACCACTACCACCTGATGCAACAGCAGAAGCTGATGATGTTGGTGTTGTAACAGAATTATTGGAAATATTGTTCGAATTTAAATTCGCATTAATTATTAATTGTTGTTGTTTTGTTGGTTTGTTTTGTTTATTTGCCTGCTGTTGATGTTGCTGCTGCTGTTGTTGTTGCTGCTGTTGCTGTTGTATAGGATAGATGTGTATCTTTTGTGCTGTAACTTGTTGTTGATTGATATGATGATTGATCGCTGCATTTGTTGCATTTCCAGTACTAGTTATTGCATTATTACTGGAGCATGTTAATGTTGAATGATTATTTGGTTGTACTATACTCGATGGTATGCTGTTTGAGTTAACTTTACTGTTGTCGTGAGTAAAATTATTGGATGATGATATTAATGAAAAACTATTGCCAACATTTGCTGCATTTGCAGCATTCGTTATAAATTGTTCTGGTGTGGGAATCTCTTTTCCTTCCGACAATATACGATGCTGTTCCATGAATAGTCTATGCAATGCTGTATTAATTTCCATATCATTCATGGGTTTATTAAAGGCTGCAACAACATTTGGATCTAAATCGGCCGGTAGCGGCATAGAACTGAGTAAATTTTTATGTTGTAACTTTACAGTGAGATATTGTATTTGCATTTGGACCTGTTTGAACATTTGTTGTTGCTGAGGTGTTAGTTGTATAGTTTGAACTCTAGAAACCGTATGTTGCGGTTGATTCGAGGGCGGATTATTATTGGCAATCAAATTATTTGTATTATTTAGAGTTTGACCATTACTGAGATTGGTCGTGTTTAAAGAATTTAGATTTGATGTCGAACTGGAAGTGGAGCTATTGGCAAAATTGGTTTGTGTTCGATTCTGTTGTTGTATTTGCTGTTGTTGTTGCTGTTGTTGCTGTTGCTGCTGCTGTTGAATGTTAGCTTGCGTTTGCTGTTGCATAGGTGCTGTTATTCCAACCAGTTTAGTGCCCGTCGATGTTTGCGTTTGAAAAGGTTGAATGGTAACAACATTAGAAGTTGTTGTCGTCGTTGCTGTTGTGCAAGTTGATACCACCGGTTTGCCACTGGCCGTATTCGGTTGAACAATTTGTACTGGATTATTATTGGGCTTTTGTGAAAGGGGATCTAGTTTGGGCATTGGTTTTACTACCGAAGCATTTTTCATCAGAGCCACATCGGCTGCTGTAGTTGTAGAAGCTTTTGGTTTTCTTACCGGTTTCTTTTTCGGCACAGCGCCTGTATTGCTCGCAGAAGTGTTATTCAGCTGTTTGCTGTCCTGTTTGGCTTTCGATTGATCTATAATGGGAGCCACATTAGCTACTTGCTTAGTAGTTGTTGTGGTCGTTGTTGCTGTAGCTGCTTGCGTGGATGAACAAACAGTAGTTGCATTTGATGTTGTTGTAGTTGTTGTTGTGCTGCTGGTAATTATAATGTTACCGCCACTTTGTGTATTAATTTGTGAAGTCATGGGATAGACAATCTGTTGTTTTGGCTGTTGATTAATGATAGCACCTGTAGTAGCTGTGCTCAAAATACCGCTGGATTGAGGCTGCAATTGCAGTGTGATTTGTTGATTATTTGATTGTTGCTGTTGCTGTTGATGTTGCTGTTGCTGCTGTGCTGCATTTAATTGAGGCGTTGCTACTGGATTTACATCGTTAAAATGAATCTGACCCTGCTGCAAACACTGGGCTAATTGTTGGGCATTTATACCAGCCGGTGCTATTAATAAACGCTCTGTTGGCCCTACTGATGCCGCCGTTTGTGAAGCGCTTATAGGTGTTATTTGATTATTTAAAGCATTTAAACTGAACAACTGCTGAATATTGGGATCAATTTTCGGTAAAGCCACATATCGTTGTTGAGGCAAAGAAGTGGACTGTGGCAAATTTAAATTATTCATATTGACGTTGGTACTTAAATTCATATTAACTGTTGATGGAGAATTATTTATGTTTGGATTGATATTTGCGCCAGAGGTATTTGTACCATCAGAAGGTCTCTGCACTTGATTATTTACATTTTGGGACGCTAAATGCCTTGCAGCTTCATTGTTTTGTTTAGAAACTCTCTTAGTGGTCGTCTTGCTAACCGCACTGGTAGTGTTGCTACTATTGGCAGTATTTGTTGGTGCTGAACTGACAGGTGTAGGCGTTATTGTAGGCTGTTGGAGAGTAATTTTTGGTGGTTCCACTTTAGTTGGCTCATTTATAATTGTGACGTTCGGTAGAGCTCCTTTTAACAAAGCTTGCAATATTAATTGTGATTGTTGGTCTTGTGGCTGATTCGGGTCATGCCTCAGAATTAATCTTTCACACTGTTCTGAAACTGCTAAAGTTAAACTACCTGTCAATTGAGGTATTAATGACGCAATTGTGTTTGGGGTACCAACTGATATGGATACATTTCCTGACATACCCGGTAATAGAGTGGGATGTGATGATGAGCCAGCCATAAGCGTATTTTGAGTGCTATTGGGTGGATTGGAAAGGGTTGTATTGATTTGAGCGTTTGGCATTGTTAGTGCTGTTGGTTGGTGTTGATTTAAATTGCTGTTAGAAGTATTAGAAACCTGAGAAGAATTTGAAAGCTGAGGTAAAGCCACCAATTGCATTTGTCTCGGTGGTTCTTGTTGCACTGTTTGATTTTGAGTTGCCGCTGGAGCTGCAGTTGCTATAGATAAATTATTAGCTGCAGTATTGGGTTGAAATACTAGCTGTGTTGGCTGTAATTGAGGCATTTGTGGTGGATTAATATTTTTATCTACGATGGGCATAATTTGTATTTTGTTTTCCACCAAAGCTGTCATGGGGGTAGAAATCATTTGGGTTTGATTGCTACTTAAACGGTTATCAATTTGCGAAATTTGTATATTACCAATTTGGCTGGGCACTAAAGCCGGTGTCGCCAGTGGAGTCGATATTGCACTGGTTGTTACATTAACGGTTGGTGTTGGCACACTAGACGATGTTGCAACTGTTGAGCTTAAAGTTGTTGAGTTGTTAATAGAACTATTGGCTGTTACAACAATATTGTTGGCATCTTTTTTACTGTTACGTTTAGCAGCAGGTTTTCTTCGTGGTTTAACTGCTGCTGTAGTTGCAGTTGTTGTACTTGTCATAGTTGTGGTTGCTGACGAAGAGTAATTATTGCTGCCACTTATAATGCTGTTACCGGATGAGACCATAGTGTTGTTTATTAATTGAGGTTGTGCATTGGAAACCATTGATGATGCTATAGAGCTTAAGGGCAATGAAAATGTTATATTTGCATTTAGTGGCTGTCCAGTTAAAACTGTTTGCTGTTGCTGTTGTTGCTGTTTAAGTTGCTGCATATTGTTGTCGTTTAAGTTACTGAAATGCTGTTGGGCCTGCTTCTGTATTTCCTCCTGAGAAGGTAAACGTGGTATTGTTATTGAATACGGTTGAGATAATGCTGAATTAGTGGAATTTATTCCCGCCTCTGTAGGATCTATTTTGATGACTATATTAGCTGCTGCTGGTTCTTGGTTAGAGGAATCTATATTTTCACTCTGAGTTGTGAGGCCGGGAACATTTGGTATACTTAAGGTATACGGCAATGGCTCATTATTTCCGTTATGTTGCGGTATGGATATGGTGAAATTTTGTGTTGCATTCATACTTTGCTGAGGATTTATTTCTTCTGGTGGTGTGGAATCCATAAAATCATCATCGTCTTCGTCGGTAATGCCGCACAGTTTCATAACATTTCCCAAGTCTAGCTTACCATTACTGGCTCTTTGTATTTGCGGCGGGGGTGGCGAGGGAGGTTTATGAATTGTTGCAGAAGTTTCCTGAATATTTAGATTAGTGTGTGCTGAAGTGTAATTATTTTGTTCTTGGCTTGTATTAGGAACCATTTTTATCGTATTACTTGTTGAGGTTATGGTGGGTACCAGTACCGATGTGGTGGAGGTGTTGGTGTTCAATGACTTATTAGCGGTGGTTGTTAGACTCCTATTATTATTATTGTTTGCTGTTGCTGTTGACGACGACAAGTTATTGCTATTGGCTGGGGGTTTCTTTCTTCTGGGTTTAGGCTTTTTCTTGGCCTCTTGTTGCACCGCTTGTGGCTGAAGTTGAGGCAAATTCTGTGTCTGCTGCTGGATTTGTTGAGCCTGCTGTTGAGCCTGTTGTACTTGATTTTGTGTTTGTTGTATTTGTTGTTGTAGCTGTTGTATTTGAGCCTGTTGTTGTTGTTGCTGATGTTGTTGCAATTGTATGGTGGCGGCAGCATTTAAACTTAATTGTATTTGCGGCTGATTATGGGCCTGTTGTTGTTGCGGACTAGCAGCGGGTATATTTTGCAGTACCGGTGTGGGTTGCCTAAGAGGTTCTGGCGTTACTGCTACCGGACAGTGGGCCGGCGATGACTGTGGTAAATTCCCCATTGCATTGGTTGTATTCGAAAAGAGATCATTAGTGTTGTTAACGGTGGTATTAGTTCCTGAATTATGTTGCGATTGTTGTTGCTGTTGATTACTGTTGGCAGCAGCATGTTGAGGTGGTGGTGGTGGAGTTTGAAAAGCTCCCCCTGCAGCTGCAGCAGCTGCTGCAATTTGTTGTAGATTGGCGCTACTTAATTGATTAAGATTGATATTGAAACCCTGGGAGTTTTGTTGAAATTGTGCAGCACCCGGCAATTGCGAGAGTAAGGTCGCCGCTCCAGTAGTAGTGAGACCATTTGGCATCTGTATCTGAGCAGTCAAACTATTACCATTGGCAGCAGCTGCAGCAGCCAGCTGAAGATTTTGTATTTGAGCTGCAACACTTGGACTTAACAAATGGCCATTTATAGTGGCTGCAGTTGTGGCGAATTGCTGAGATCTTTGCTGTTGGTTATTAGCAGCTGCGGCCGCTGATAGAGCGGCATGCAATCCTGTAATTTGTGTTATGGCAGGTGATTGTGATTGGGTTTTGATGGTCTGCAAATGATTTGCTTGTTGTATTAAATTAGCCTGAGAAGAAACAATGAAAGTGGGCGTGGCAGCCGCCAATTGCATAGTGGCACCATTAGTGCCCAATATACGCAATACCTGTTGAGGCTGCTGATGTTGTTGCAACTGGGGCTGAGCTCTATTTTGTATAACTAGAGAGGGTGTAGCAGTCAGTTGTGGCGTAGGTGGTCTTAAAATTAGTTGAACTCCTTGAGGAGTATTTTGTTGCACTAATACGGGTACCTGATTGAGCAACAGAGGTTGTTGAGCGGTGGTTGTTAGACTAGCTGTGGCACCGGAGGGTAATATAATTTGCTGCTGTTGGGGCTGTTGTTGACCCGGTTGGGCTGATTGTGAGATCTGCGTTAAAGACGGCTGTGGCATATTGCTTGATGAGGAAGAAGTAACTGGTGCCGGAGGAGGGGTTGGATTAGGCGTCTTTGATTTTTGCTGCTGAACTAAAGCAATTTGTTCGGCCAATTGTTGCTGTTGCTGATGCAACTGCTGTGGCTTTGGTAAAATTTGTTGCGGCGTCTTTGAAGGTTTTGAAGTACCACCGGCCGATGCTGAGGTTACAATATTCGTTGTAGGTGTAGTATTAAATCTATGATGGAGTTGTTGCTGTTGCTGTAATTGTTGATTTGTTTGATGCGAAGTAGCAGCGGCTATAATTTGACCTTGTGGTCCCTGTATTAATTGAAATGTTTGCTGTTGTTGTTGAGCACCGTTACCACCGATGCCGCCTCCACCGTTACTATTACTGGCAATTGTAAATTGTTGTTGTAACATTTGCATATTCGGCTGAGGTGTTTGTGGTTTAATTGAAGCCGATGTTATAGCAGTACCACTTGGACTTGGTGAAGGACTATCGGCTATTAAAGGACTACTGGTTTGATATTGGGATTGAAATTGTTGCTGTTGCGGATGTTGTGACTGTTGCTGTTGGCTTATGGGCAAAACTGTGGAACTATGTTGGATAGAAGCTTTTTTCGTTTGATTTTTTGTCGTACTAGCCACAGTTGTTGTCGCAAACGTATTCGGTGTATTGTTGATCGTTGTTGCATGTGATTGCCCATAGCCGCCGGCTATAGTTGTGGTGGTAGATAAAGATGGCAGGTGAGAATAGTGGCTTGAGGAACTAAATATTTGGTGATGCTGTTGTTGCTGTTGCTGACGTTTAGTACCCTTCTGTTATTAGAAAAAAAGAAGCATAAACAAAAGGATATCAAAAAGGATTTAAATTAAAGAAAAAAAAAAGAGAAGAACAATACACACATTGTTCCAGGTCTATTAATAAGGTCACCTCAATTTTCAGCAGTGTTACCATCTTTTAGCATATAATTGAGGTTATTCTTTACTTTAAAAATGGTAACTCTCATTGGTATTTTTTTTTTAATTGAGTTGACCTCATTAGTACGGCTTGATATTTATTGTTAAATGTATATTAAGTCATGTATTACCTTATTAAGTTGTATATTATTTGAGCCCACTAATGTGGTATTCAATTCATTTCCAGTCGTTGTTATTGTTGTAGGTAGAGTCGTTGTTAATGCATTTTGAGAAATACTATTATTGGGAAAACCCGCCACCACATTTATACCGCCACCAGCCGTAACACCAATAACACTGGTAGCAGCGGCTGGTGACTGTGATGGACTGGGTTGAAAAACCACTGTGCCAGCATTGGGACTACCATTTGTAAATTGATGTATCGACTGTCTACGGCCCGGTGTTACAGTTTTACGTTCCTTTAAAAAATTGTATATAATATGATAGCAATGAAGACGTTGTTATAGTAAAAAAAATTAAAATTAAAAAAAAAAATTAAAATAAAAAATAAATTTAAATGTAAACTGACCTGCTCATGTGTGCTATTATTTGTTAAGGGATTACCCGTTACTAAAAGTACATCTTGAGGAAATGGTGATAATGAGGGTGACGGTTGCAAGCGTGGACTAGCTGAGATCGATGGTGATGGACTGGGCGTTAAAAACGGACCCGGAGGAGACAATATTCCTAAAAAACAAAATACAAAATATTTATTAGTTTAAAAGTACTTTGTAATTTCAACATTAAATAAGAAATTAGAATTTATAAATCAAGTTTTTTAAATATTGTCTGCAATTGTCATTTTAAATAAAGTTTTAAATAATTTTTATTTATTTCATTTAAATCTTTAAAAACAATTTGTATCTTTTCTAATATAAATTATGCACATGTTTTATGGAGTGTTTTGTGGTATTTTTTACAGAATTTTTCTACCTATTTTGTATAGAATGCATGTCACGGTTGAAAGAAATCTGAAGTCCTTTTTTTTAGATATTTCTATAAAAATATTAACAAAAAAACAACAATATTTTACAGCATTAAAGGGATACACACACGACAGTTATTTTTAACTGAAAAGTCAACATCATAAGCATGAGTTTACACGTAGAAAATTTTAATTTAAAAATAATTTACAAGCATATTTTTTAACAGGAATTATTCGATGTTACTCGTAGAAAACTTTATTACCAACTATGGAATATAATTTTCTATTTGTTTTAGTTTTTAAAATAAATCTTTTCTTTTTTTTCAGTGTAGAATAGTGAATAAAATAAAACAGAAATTTATAAATTTGTTTGTCGGGACATAATTTTTGTATATATTATATGCTGTACCCGCACAAATTACATATTTTTACAAAAAGACTTCACAAGTTGAAGTCATAGAAACTAGAGATACCTATATATATGTATGTTCATGTGTATGTGTATAATGTATCATAAAGTATATATTTTCTATCTATACAACTGATGCCATTAAAACAAAAGTATATTTTTTTTAAATACATATATTTATAATGAACAGTAGGGTATAACTGCTTAAGTTGAAAAGTTTTGAAAAAATCTTTTGCACATTAAACATTTTTTAATTTTTATCTTTTTTTAATAATCTTTTCTACAAAAAGTAAAATTAGGTTTTTTTTATATACATATGTATGTATGTGTATCTAAATATGTATATAAAATTGAATGTGTGTTTGTTTGTACCTTATAGGAGACCAAACGTCTAGACCGATCTTCCTGAAATTTTCACAGCATTTAACTGCGACTCTGGCATAATTAATAGGGTACTTTTTTCGACCACGCCCACTTTTTTAAAATTATGTAATTGCTTCCATATAGTTTTTAAAAGATATACTTCAAATTGTATACACATTATACTCCAGTCGAGGTAGAAATACACATTTTTTACGCCACGCCCCCTTCACGCCCCTTTTCACTCCAAATGTTGTTTGAAAGTTTTAAGCTTTTTGTTCTAAGTATATACAAATTTAGTGCTTCTTTACTACGTTTATTAACGACTTTACCTCAAATTTAAAATACATTTGAATTATAATAGTGAGTAGCCTCACTCTCTTTCTCAAACAACTGTTTGCAAAATATATAAATACTTTAAATTATATTATATAACGAGGGGGCAGCGAAGCACACCGGGTTCACCTAGTTTTTTTATAAGCTTAAGTACTTCCCTGCCATACAAAAACAAATGTGTTTCTTAAGCCACCCTAATATTGCTTTTCTTTTAAGGATTCTTCAGCATCCGTGTATGGTGGTTTCACATTTTATTTTAATTTCATAAATATTTTTTTTAATTTTATTTTTTTTCTCCTTTTGACATTAGAGAAGAAACAGGAAACGAGGAATTTCATGGTTTTAGTGAAGCCTAATGTTCTACAGTGAACATAAGTTTCTTTTTCGGTGTCTTTTTTTTATTTTCATTTTAATTCGGTAATACAGAGTTTTAAAGGTAAGAAAAAACAAAATGAATTATTTAATTTATAAAACTTATAATAAATTATCTGGGGGCAAATTACGGCATTCCATATCGAACGAAATTTATATGAAAATTGTATAAAATCTCACTGAATTACAACCACGATTGTGTCGTTATTATGTAAATTTATTGTAAAGTGTGATTTTTTAAGAGCTATAGGAAAGTTTAAAAAAAAACATATAAAATTCGAAAAAATTAATGAAATCTTTATTTGAATCGATAGTACGGTCCATATAATTTAATGTTTGCAGATTATTTCATACAAATGTTTACCGTGACTGCGCCTCAAATGGTCAATCCGCTTAGTCCAATTTTAGCATATTCTTTCCAACATTTCGGCCGGTATCTCACGAATAAATGCTTCAATGTTGTCTTCCACTACATCAATTGAAGCGGGCTTGGCTGTACAGACATGAACTATAACATAGCCCCACAAAAAATAGTCTAAAGGCGTTAAAAGACACGATCTAGGCGGCCAATTGACCGGTCTCGAACGTGGAATAAAATTTTTACCGAATTCGCCTTTCAATAAGTTCATTGTACGCGTGCTGTGTGGCATGTGGCACCGTCTTGTTGGAACCACATGTCATGCAAGTCAAGCTCTTGCATTTTGGGCAAAAAAAAGTTGGATATCAGTGGGTCGATTAAACTGACCATAAAATGGAAGAAGCGCGCGATGAACTTTCTTAACAGAGCACGCATTTTGATAATAAAACTTAATAATTTGCAAGCGTTGTTCGTTTGTAAGACGATTCATGGTTAAATTATAGACAAAACTGAAGATGTTTGTCAGTAAAACAAAACACGAAACATGCGTCAGCTGTTTAAACAAGTGTTGCCAAAAAGGTAATAGCTAAAAAATCACCCTCTATAACTTTTCATCAGTCTTTAAATCCTGAAACTTTTGGTCTTATGAAAATTAACATCGATTAAGAAATGTTTATATACTAGTAGTAGTCGCCGTGGTCTAGTGGTTAGTGTGTTGGCTTACTAAGACATGGGCCCTGGGTTCGACTCCAGGCTCCGACATCTTCAAAAAAAGAAATATAAAAAAAATATTTCTTTCGGCGGCTACCTCTCAGCAGTCTTCTGGCAAAAGCTCTGAGAGTAACTAATTGCCATGAACAAGCTTCTGAAGTTTGTCGTTCGGAGTCGACATTAAACTGTAGGTCCCGCTACTCATGGATAAAAATTGACACACACAACATAAGTGCTGCGAGAAGCTAGGCCGTAATCCTGACACAGGGTTGTAAAGGCCAGTTATGTTATGTATGTATATACTAGCAAACTTCAACTGGTTTTCGCTACCAAGATCTTACCAGAGTTTTCTGTATTATATAGGAACATATTAATTTCCTTTTATTAACTATTCAAAACACAATCTATTGAAATTATATAGATGTTTGGTTCCGTCTTGTTAAAATTATTCGTCAGCAAGATTAATGGCAAATTTTTAACAGCGAAAACCATTTTTGGTTTCAGAACACAGCAGGATGGCTTTAGCGGTTTTCAGTACCAGAGCCAATGTTGCAAACATTAGTTAATATCATAGGATGCAACAAGTTTTGTGATACCAAAACGATACTTAAGTCCTAATTACACTCTCAGGTTTTACCATTTGGTCCCACCTACACCAACCACATTGAACTACTTTTAAATGTAACGATTTTAAGGGCACTAGTTTTAGAATTTATACTTTTAAATATATTTTTATCTTATTTTATTTTTCTTTTTGTGGTTTTTTTCAAGTACTTGGGGTACATATTGTAGATGTTGTCTTTTTTTTTTTGGAAAAAAGGATACTTTTGCTATGAAAGTATAAGTGTGTATACATACTTACTAACATATGTATGTATGTATGCTTGTACATATGAATGTGTATTTTTAAGCATTTTAATAAAGATTGTGGATAGACATTTTTTCTAGTTTTTATTTTATGAAGAAGTTTGTGTTGGTAGTTGTGGTGGTGGTAGGTAGATGTGTTTCTTTCTACTCTTAATTTTGGGTCACAAATATAGAATGAGTTTCAGTTTCCACCATCTTCCATTACGGTTTGCTTGTAAAATTCAAATTAAGTCAACGATAACGTCAGTTTTTCTTTTTTTCATTTTTCTTTTTGAAGTATACTTGTATTCATTACAATATTTTTTTGTGTATAATGAAAGAAAAATTTATTTTATAGAGTAAAAATTGATTTTTATAGTTTATTTTCTCTTTTTTTCTTGTTTATACTTTAACATTTTTTTCTTTCTTTTTTCTAAAATTTTATCCACTTACATACGAGGCGCATAGATATTATGAAACTTAAATGGGTCGTGATAGAAAAGTGGTTAAAAGGGGGAGGCGACAGATATAAAGAAAACATTATATAAGAACAGGAAATAATCATAATGGATACGTTTGTTTGCCCTATTATTGAATTACATATCCATAGAAAATAGAAAGATGAGTGAGCAGCAAAAGGATTTTATGTAAATTTCTTTTGTATGGTTTGGTTTTATATTTTTATTTATTAGACAGATTTTTCCAATTCACACAAACTCTATGTGATCAACAAATAGCAATAAAAACAACATAAATAAATAAATAAAATAAACCAAACAAAAGAATGATAAAATTTATTTTAAGTGATGAAAGAAAAATAAATTCTATATATAAAATACAATACATGTACGTATGTAGTATGTATGCATATTGATATAATAAAAGTCAATATTGATTGTCACAATAAATCTTTAATCTACAGTCAAAAATATATATATTTTTAGTGTTTCAATTTCCACAACAGAGGAAACAAATAAATGAAAATTCTCATATTTCCATCATTCTTTTATACTGACCACTACCACTGACCAGATATTTTCAAAATAAATTGAATGCTCTTTACTTTTTTAATAAAAGTATATAAAAAGGCACACAAATTAAAAGTATTTAGACAGACTAAGCCTATATATATTTTTTTTATCACAAAAGCTCTAACTCATAATTGTAATGCCTTGATAATGTTATCGTAAAAAAGAAAAATAATGGTTTTTTTCGTCAAACTGAGATCAATTACTGAGGAGATCAATACTCAGGAGTAAACCCCTACTAAGGCTGTGCATTGTATTGAAATTTTTGTGCAAAGAACAGTACATTATGACAACAGAACATATATTTTGTTTTCTTATCTTATTAAGCGCCTTAGGAATGAGACACATTGCTGTGAATTGATCATTCAAAGGCAAGTGTTATAACTTCACCCTTGAATGATCAACAGCAATTGCGACATCGTTACATGCTGATTGCGGTGAGTGCCTTCGCTAAGTAGGTTTTAGTTATTATCTGCTACTTCCCAAGAGATGCATCGCCAATTTTATGGAATATATAGTCATTTTTCAAATCGTTTAATTGAAATAAAAATAATTAGTCGCCGTGGTCTAGTGGTTAGTGTGTTGGCTTACTAAGACGATTGCTCCGCGCCGGGTTTAAATCTCAGCTTTGACATCTTGAAAAAAAAAAGAAATATGAAAAAAATATTTCTTTCGGCGACTACCTCTCAGCAGTCTTCTGGCAAAAGCTCTGGCAGTAATTGATTGCCATGAAAAAGCTTCTCATATCTGTCGTTCGGAGTGGGCTTTAAACTGTAGGTCCCCGTACTCATGGATAAAAATTAACACACACAACATGAGTGTTGCTAGAGGTGAAAAAACGAATTTTTATTCTCCGATGAAGCCTTTTTTTGATTGAATGGTTGTGTAAATATGAAGAATTGGTTCATTTGGAGAGAAAATAATCTACAAGCCTTTATCGAAACATCATTACAGACACAGAAAATTATTGCTTGACGAGCTTTCTGGGACCCAGAACATTGGCAACAAAATTGCTAATTGACTGCAAGGATAGGGACCGCTACAGTCTTTATTGTTTAAGAGAACTTTTGTGGATTTAAATGCAGCATTGAAGGCACATAATTCATGAGCATCATTAAGATTACGGTTGTAGCCGCATTAGTAATAGTGTAGGTAGGATCATATCATATAACTAAAGTATGACAAAACCCAGCAGAAATTAGTGCTTACCAGTAAGCTATTTTGCAAGGGAGAAATTGTGAACAATCGCTTACACATGCGCATCAATAATGCATGATTTTTATGTGAAATGAGCCGCTAAAATGCAATAGAATTGCACATTTATTGCATCCAGTAAGCAAATAGTATAAAAAATCAAAAATAATACCTTAGCCTATAGCATTTTTGGAAGCTTTAGAGTGTGCATAAACATTATAATGCTTCCATTATTGCTAACAATTTTATTTATTGCTTCCAAATTTGAAAAATTTTCTGCTGGGAAGATCTTATACGTTAAGGTGGAGGTCGCTTGGTTAATAATTATAAGTACTTTAGAGTTATAAGCCAATTGCAAAGAGAAATTTCAGCAAAAGCTCAGAATTATGACGAAACAGTAAATATTACTACCCTGCTAAAAAAAATTCACATCTACGTCTTAGTAGGTTTAAGATATTTAACCACTACCCTTTTTTCTTAGACTATATGCTACAAGTGGTACATGTGACCATTTCGCTTAACGTTTTTTAGTCATTTACAGTTGAATATTGATCCTTAAAAAAATCAAATCTCAGAAACTCAATTACAGTTCTGAATCTGTCCTTATCTCACTAAATTTCGAAATTTAAAATATCTAAAAAATTATATCGAAAGTTTGTCCAAAACACTTAATAAATAATTTGTATTGTTTAAAATGTAACACTATTACATGTACATATTCCGAATATTTCTAACTGTTTCATTTGTTAAAATCTTAAGACCATTGCTCATTTAAAACGGGAACAAAATAAATGAATACAAATCCCCCATATATTCATTCATCATTTCTTGTTTTAAAGTTAAAAAGAAACAAAAAAAAAAAATTCAAGTTTCATATAAAAGAATCCATATTATACTCGTATTGTGTAATAAATTAAATTATAATAAGACTACAAACAAGTCTATATCTATACACATTAAATTTATTTGAATGAAAACATTTTTTTGAATAAATTGACTGCTCTTTTAGGGTTTTCTTTTATCTGCCAAAGACTAAAAGGCATTCACAATAAGAGGATGAAAAAAAAAACATGTTGATGCTGGTAATAAGGTGGGCTCGACTTTATATCTCCATAGTATCTCACATAATTTAATTAATTATTTTTATATGTAAGTAATGTGTACAAAGAAAAATACTCGTATCTACGAGCATAATGACTATTTAACACAGAGATACGAGTAGCTCAAACAGAGACACAAAAAACGTTCAGAGTAATAAAATGAGCATTTTGTAATTTTTATACAGAGTTTTAAAAGTATTAATAATAAACAAACAAACAAAAAATATGGAATACATGATAGACAAAAAATTAAACAATCGCTCTATTTCAAATTTAACTGCTGTATTAAAAAAAGACTTATAAAGGGCTTACTTATTTGACAACTTTAAATGGAATACTTGTGAAACATGTGGGTGTAATGAATAGTAGTTTTAAGAAATCAATGTAACACTTGGGCCCATTATTTCTATGTACTTGCCTACAAAGTGTCAGCACAGAGGGAAAAAAGGCGTTCTAAAATTATTAACCAAGGGTATCAAATTAAGAACAAATTGTAAACAATATTTCGTTAACTTTCGGTGCCAAATCAAGCTTAATGCGTTATTAAAATAAGAACAAATGGCACAAAATACCATAAGTTAACAAATCAAGAACAACCGGTAGTAAAATCGTGAACAATTGTATAAAAACATCAGTTAATAAAAAAAAAAAATCGATACCAACCGTTAACGAAGTAAGCACAAATGGACTTAACTCAATTTTAATACCAAATGGTATCAATTTCGGTAGTTTTCTACCACTTTTTTTTCTGAGTGCGATAGTAAAAGATAACTTTAGTTAAAGCGAGTTCTAAAAATAATAGTGATCTTTGTTATTACCATACCTACATACATAATTGGCCATTTCAACCTTGCGTCAGGGTTACGATCTAGCTTCTCACAGCACTCATTAAAAACTAAAAAAGCGACCTCTACGTTCGGCAAAAATCATTTTTTTTTCAAAACCTTCTTGCAAAAATAGTTCACATTAGAAGGAATACGGTGCATGTACATTATAATGTCCACCCTTTGTTTTTTAACTGTCTTTATTCTTGCTGGCATACTTTTTACTATATTTGTTAAGATATTAGGGTCAATACTTTCCTAAGTTTTCACAGCCCGCTTCCAAACTTCATTTACAGTCTTTGGTGGCTCTTTTTGAGCAAAAATCATTAGCTTTAATACGGAGCACAGGTGTTCTGTCGGATTTAGTTTCGGCAAGTGAGAAGATCAATTCAAAAGCTTGATACCGTTTTCTTCAAACCAATTTATTTTAATTTTCGCTGTGTGCTTAAGATCATTGTCCTACCCAAAATTGTCATTCTGTCCCTGATCTAAGCCCAAAATGCCGAATATTGGAATATATGGGTCTTCTAGAATGTCGATAAAATCTGTTCCATATATCTTGAATCTGATTCGGTGAAGTTACTCCAAGCTGGTTTAATTCTGTTAAAAGAAATTAAATTAAATTGGAATTTTGGTCTTCAGTGAATGTATAACTACATATACATATTAAGCACCTGTAACATTTTAAATTAGAAAATAACAATTTATATTATACCATATTTGAGATTTTACAATCAGCTGTAATTGTTGAAACCCCTACATGTTTTTCATTTTATAATTCTAAAACCACTCAACCGATTTTCAAACCAATACATGCGTTGGCAGGTTCAACTTTCACTAAAGTCTTACAGGCACGCTTTCACATACTCGTACATACGTTTCTAAATGAAACAATATATTTTTTAGGATATTTAGATGGATTAGGCAACAGGCCACGCATTCATTCGAGTGAAATTTTTAAGTCAACATAGAAGCATAAGCGCTAAACGAAATACTCTTATGAACCTGTCCATTTTTCATATAAAAATCATTTATTTAAAGATCTGTATGCACCTGGAGATTCAAGAAATTTTTATAAAATTACTTTGATGTAATTCCTGATGATGAAGTTAAGGATGCTTGTTGTTATTGCTATTAGTATGAAGTTTTACCAAAATAAGTGCGCCTTTTGCAAAAATAGTTTGGAATAAAAAACGAAATAAAATGAAAAAATTGCAAACGAAAACAAAAATTAATTTCATTAATTTTTTTTTTTTTTGTAGGTAAAAACTAAAGAGACCTGAGTATAGAAAAATAAGAGAAGACAGACAAACTCTCAATCTCATTTCGGGATTCAGTCATACTAGTACTTGTAAAACAGCAGCAACAGAAAAAAATGTAACTGAGATGAAAACCTTTTCCACGTTTTTTAGTTCTTGTCTTTCTATTCATTTATTCATTCATTTAATCAAGCAACAACAAAGTCTTTCAAATGTTGTTTTAAGATGATAAAATAAAGCAAACAGAAAAAAGAACGTTTTTTCTCTCTGCTTTTCTCTCAAAGATTTCCATTTTCTTTTTCCATGCTGGCGTTGTTGTTTTTATGGTAAAATAATCAAAAAAATAAATTTAATTCGAAATGGAAAACTTAGTGTTTTCTTTCTTTCTTCTTTTCTTTCTATTTTGCATTTCTCAGAGCTAAAACTGTTTGTGTGTGTGGGTGTGTGTATAGGAGGTATGGGATTTGTTTTTGCCTTGAAAGTAGTTAAAAGGATGTGCAACACTGTGTGTTTACCAGATTTACTATTTGCTGGAAACATACAAACGCATTTACTCGTTTTAACAGATGCTTTTAAGCACTACAAAGCAACAGTCCTTTTAAAACGTTTTGTTTGTTATTAACAGTTCATTCCATCATAAAATTTCAATCCCAGAAGGCATTCATCATTTACCCTTTTATTTTCATTTAATTTTTTAATAATTCTTTCTTTTTAATAATCATTTTTCCGGGTTTTTTCAGATAATTTAATAAGTTCTTATGTTAGTGGTCATGTAATCAGTATTAAAATTGAGATTTTTTTTCTTATTGTTGTAAGAAGTATTAGACGATGCTAAATATTTGATTAAAAACAAGACTTATGATGTTTTTAAATAAAAACATACATGATCGGCCATTACAACTCTGTTTCAGGATTACAGCTTAGCTTCTCTCAGCACTCCTATTGTGTGCATCAGTTTTCAGCCATGACTATCGGGACCTACAGTTTAACATCGACTCCGAACAACAGACATAAGAAGCTTGTTCATGGGAATCAGTAACTTTCAGAGCTTTTGCCAGAAGACTGCTAAGAGGTAGCCGCCAACAGAAATATATATTTTTAAAGTTCTATCTTTCAAGATTTCAGATCTGGGGTTTGAACATGGAGCTCTTGCCAAGTAAGCCACACTAACCATTGGACTAAGGCAACTACTAACTACATAAATGACCACTACCACCCTATTTCAGAGTTACGGCCTAGCTTCTCGCAGCAGTCATGTTGTGTGTGTTAATTTTTATCTATGAGTACGGGGAGACCTATAGTTTTAAAGTCGAGTCCCAACGACTACTATTTATCAGACATTTGTAAGAGTAAATGAAGCAATTTCCTTACAGTGTATAGTGCAGAGTTGCATCATAAAACCTACAAGATTTCAATGGTATCTCGTAGGGAAATAGATTTTGTTTTGTACGGGAAATTATGTTGAAATCTACTCGATTTTGATAGAAATTTTAAAATGCAATATTACCCATATAGTCTAAATATTAAAAGATTGTTTTACAAGAATACAATTCACTTTAAAATCCTGTAGTAAATTTGAAAGTTGAGACATTAGTGTAACTTGTAAATGAATCCTTTATTTCCTTTTAATTTCTGTGAAATTCTTTTTATAACTAAAAAAAAATACTAATCTATAAATACATTATTAATCTCTTTACAAGTCCTCTTTGTTTGTCGGGCAATAACGCCTAAACGAGTCAACTGATTTTGGAAAATAGATAGGTTATGTTTTTTTCTTAAAACTGGACCTGGGCGTGGTACCTCCCATACAAAGTAAATACTGATTTTTTGTATATCTTGAGCACGGTTAAAGTTTCTGAATTTGGTCTGAATGATTTCGTAGTCACTACAAATCTTCAGTAGAAAAATATAAACAAATGGTTTTGGTAGGTTTAGGGAAGCACGCCAGGTTTTGGCTAGTGAGTAAATTAAAAGTTAGCAAAGAGAAGTGTTAATAAAGCGTGATATCGAAAGCGTTATTTTTACATTTTATTTAAGATATTTTTAAAAAATATGTCAGTTATTATGTTTTCATTACGTGGTAAATTATTAAAGCCTGTTTCAGGTTATCTTTAGCTTCCTAAAAATAAAACCTTTCTTTCTTTCCCTACAGTCCCATAAGATGAGACGTTAAAATAATATATTTATATATATATATATGTATGTATATATTATATATATACTATATAAAAATATTTAACATCTATTAAATAAAACAAGTCCAGTCAACCAACCCAAATATAACCCATTATATACCACTCTTGTGAGCACCGACTGTTGCGCCATAACACCTATTTATTTAATAAACTTATTTATATAATAATAATAACATCCTAATTAATAATAACCATAATAATAATGATAATAATAATAACTATAATAATAATGATAATATTGATACTAATAATAATAAGAATAACTGAATTTATGTACATAGATAAGCTAGCTGTAAGATGAAAAAACATAATAAAAAATTACTTGCGAAGTAAAATTTAATAGAAACGGTCGTGTTTTTGGTGTTTAATTTTCTAGTGCCCAACTTTTATTGTTTTAAATTATAAATTATTTAATTTAAATATTCCTAAAAAATATTAGGAAGAAACATTTTGGCGCCCGAGCAGGGACTTGAAAATTATACAAGTGTGTGATAAACTTTATAAATTAATTAAAGTTTATTTGAACAAATCACAATAATAAAACACGTACTATAAAAAATAAAATAAAAACATAAATATAAAATACATAGATATTTTAAACAAACAGTGAATAAATAGTTTCAAAACATTTAAAAAACAAAAGGTTCTTTAAGTGAACAATACAAGAACAAACGAAGTGACAAATTTAAATACAACAATAAATACTAAACGCAACTAAATAAGTATATAACTTTGGAGTACCAGTTTTTGAAGGAAGCAAACAAGTTTTGTCCAGATGCCCCGTTGCCGCTGTATACTCTGTAGAGCAGAACATAATTCGGGAAGTTCCTCAAATCAACAGGTACAAGTGTAAAAGTAAACTCTTGTGTTTTAAATAACCTTAATTTTGTAATCTAATCAAAATTAAGAGATTTTTGTAAATTATTCAAAAATTGATTTTATTTTGCAAGTCAACACAAGAAATACTTTACACTTCATCATTTGTGAAACAATTTATTCATATTTTATAATAAATATATTGATATTAATAAGTATATTGATATTTATAAATATATTTGAAAGAAAATCACCCTTAAAGTTGAGACATAATCTATTTGTTCTCATAAACATAAACAAAAACAAAAACACGTATATTTCAGTCTCTTTATATGAAATATATAGAAGACGTGTTGTTTTTGTAATTGTGCTATCCGTATTGCACATAATTATTTGTTTATTAATTTTAATAAAACGCATAAAGATATTCGCGAGTGTTAATAATATTAAATCTATATTGATTAATTTAATAATTTTATCCATTTTATGTGAGTTTTCTTCGGTTTTAATCATTTATTTTTATAAAATAAAAATAATCGGTCCGATTCCATTTGTTCCTATGTACATTGTATTACAGACTATTTACATTACAGCGCGTTTACACTAGCAGTGAAAATTAAATTTCTTAAAAATTGTTGATCGATGTTATTTATTGTGTTCACACTAGCATCGAAAACATTTAACATAATTATTTTCAAATTTTAGATATTATTAATTTTCAAATTCTTGGTGAAAGTGATTAAATTTGATAATTCGAGTAACCAAAGGTCTGTAAACGATTCGAATATAATTATCCTAATATATAGGAGAGAATTTGTGGAATTGTGATAATTAACCGAACGAAAAAAAAAACCGAATATCGCGTTTTATTTCATTTTATTGGAAAATTAGTTTATCCAAAGCACAATATTATTTGATATTTATCATTTATTGCTTTGAGGAATTTTATTCTGCTAATTTAATTTTGATTATTAATAAAAAATGACTACTAGAAAACGTCAAGATTCTCCTTCCAAACCTGATATTGGTAAATTACTTGCTACAAAAGCAAAGGTCGTACAGAATATCACTAGAATTAATCGGTCCATTACGGAGAAAACGATTTCTTTTAATCCAATTGAGTTGGAATGCAGATTAGACATTCTGAAAAATTATATAGACCAGGCGATGACGCTTCAATCAGAAGTGGATAATATATATCCCGAGAATGATGATAGAGCTGAGCTTGAGGACATTTGCGTGACTACGAAAGCAATGTTTTTGAGTCTTTTGGCTAGAAATAAAGAATCGCACAATCCTGAAAATTCGTTTATTTCACAGCCACATCATTCAAGATTACCAAATATGAAGCTCCCTAAATTTAGCGGAAAATATTCCGAATATAAAAATTTCATGAGCTTATTTGAGAATTTGGTTCACAACGATCCGACGTTGACAGACATAGAAAGATTCAATCATTTGATATCATGCTTATCCGATGAAGCTTTGGGTACAGTCAAAGCGTTTCAGATTTCAGCTGAAAATTATCCAAAAGCATTGGCCAGTTTAAAGAAGGTATATGATAATGAATGTCTGATATTCTTCGATAATATATCGAAACTTTTCGATTTACCAGAGATCACTAAACCTTCGGCCTCTGCTTTGAGAAGCATGATTGATACAGTTTCGGCAATATATGATTCTCTTTTATCGATTGGTGATGATAAAAAGATAACAAATGCGATTTTGATTCATTTGGTTATGTCAAAAGTAGATCCAGTAACTAGATCAAAATGGGAAGAGCAACTTGATTTCGAAAAGTTGCCACTATGGTCAGACTGTGAATCCGCCTTGAACAAACGGTATCAGCATATTGCTGCTGATGAATCTTCAAGTTCAAGACCGAGGTTGAATAAAAATAAAACTGAAATTTCTACAAAAAGATTTAATAGAACTTCTCTAAATTGCACAAAAGCTAAACAATCTACTGATAAATGTTTATTTTGTAAATCCAATCAACACATGATAACTAATTGCCCTTCTTTTACTGCTGAGCCTGTAAATCAACGATTTGATTTTATAAAATCAATCCCAGCTTGCATTAATTGCTTGAAAACAGGCCACACAGTAGCAAGGTGTACAGCAACGAAATGTAGAATTTGTAATAGTTCTCATAATGCTCTATTACACAGGTACACAAATACAAGTTCTAGTACTTACCAACAGCTTTCAAGTTCTAATGCATCTGTAAATTATTCAGCAACAGATGAGAGAATAATATTAGCGACAGCTGTGGTAAAGGTGAGAAATAGTTCTGGTCAATTTATACCAGCACGAGCTCTTTTGGATTCGGGCTCTCAGCCAAATTTAATTACTGAAGAACTTGCACAGCTGCTACGTATAAAAAGAGAAGGAGGTAGATTGAATTTGAATGGTATTAGCGACACAAATTCAGTTTCAAAATCATGTGTAAACTTATCTGTCACGTCGAGGGTTAATTCCACTCAATTTACTTCAAAGTTTTGGGTATTGAGTTCAATAACAAATTTACAACCTGATCGTAAAATTAATACGACTAACTTGAATATTCCTAAGAATATTGAATTGGCGGATCCTTGTTTTTATGAACCGCGGAGGATTGATCTTTTAATTGGTGCGGAAATATTCTTTGATTTAATTTGTGTTGGACAAATTAAGTCTGGCCCTAGCCTTCCAATTCTTCAGAAAACTTCACTTGGTTGGATTATTACTGGCAAGTATATTCAACCAAAGGGCTCTAGCGGCAATAGCAAAGTTTTTCACTTGAGTAATTCTATAGAAAACGAGAGTACCCTAGACTCTACGGTCAGAAAATTCTGGGAGTTAGAAGAACTTCCATTAAATTCAACTAAATTATATACTGATGAACAGCAAAAATGTGAGGAAAGTTTTAAAAATTCAGTGCGACGTTTACCGTCAGGACAATTTGAAGTCTCTTTGCCTTTCAAATCTGATACTAAAGCGCTTGGTTTATCTTTTGAAACCGCTAAACGACGATTTCTTTCGTTAGAGCGCAAAATTTCAAGAGATTCGATTATGCGAACAATGTATCATGATTTTATGAAAGAGTATTTTAATTTGGGCCACATGTCAATTGTTGACAGAGTGCCTGACCTTCCTCACTATTTCATACCACATCAATGTGTGTTGCGACCTCAGAGTACAACTACCAAACTAAGGGTAGTTTTTGATGCTTCTTGTAGAACTTCTTCACTGGTTTCACTTAACGATTTGTTACTGGTTGGCCCGACAGTTCAGGAAGAATTGTATTCTACACTAATCCGTTTTCGATTTCATAAATATGCAATCACTGCAGATATTGAGAAAATGTATCGCCAGGTATTAGTTAGCGAGAATGATAGAGATTATCAACTAATCCTTTGGAGGCAAAATCCATCTGATGTTTTGGAAGTATTTCGGTTGAATACCGTTACTTATGGCACTGCTTCTGCGCCATTTTTGGCAATCAGATGTTTGATACATTTAAGCGACCTTTACAAAGAGACTTTATCTATTGGTTCAAAAGTTCTTCGCAGTGATTTTTATGTTGATGATCTGCTCACTGGAGCTGAAAGTTTTCACGATCTTAAAATAATTCGTGATCAAACGTCTGAAATTTTAAATTCAGCTGGTTTTAAACTTGCTAAATGGGTTTCAAATCATCCGGAATTTATGAACTCACTGCAAAAAGAGAAACTTTTGCATGGTGACGCTGAATCTGCTAGAGCTTTGGGCATACATTGGGTACCGAAGAATGATTCATTTAAGTTTCATTTGGAAGACAATTTTCATAATTTAAAAGCGACAAAAAGAAACATTTTATCTGTTTCTTCACGACTTTTCGATCCTCTCGGACTCTTATGCCCTATCGTCACAAAATCCAAAATGTTATTACAGGAACTTTGGATTCAAAAACTTGACTGGGATGAATCGATTCCTATGATGTTAAATACTTCCTGGGAAAATTTCAAATCTGATTTACTAAAAATTGATTCAATAACAATCCCAAGATTCGTTTCCACAACATCTACAGCAAAGATTCAAATCCATGGATTTTCTGATGCATCAATAAGAGCTTATGGGTGTTGTATATATATTAGAAGTTCTGACTCAGGCAAGATTGTGTCAAGGCTGCTTACAGCTAAATCTAAAGTAGCACCACTCAAGACTAAATCTCTCCCACGACTTGAGCTATGCGCAGCACACCTATTGGCTAAATTGTGGAATCGAATTAAGTTAATGATAAACTTCAGTATTGAAAATGTCTATTTCTGGACAGATTCAGAAATCACACTATACTGGATTAAAACTCATCCATCCTCTCTTGCGACATTTGTTTCAAATCGAGTCTCTGAGATTCAGGAATGGTCGCATCAGGCTTTGTGGCGCCATGTACCAACAAAGCAGAATCCAGCTGACATTGTATCAAGAGGATGTGATGTCGACGAACTAAAAAATTCAATTTGGTTTGAAGGACCATCGTTTTTATTAAACGATAGTTCAAAATGGCCTGTTAACGAACATTTTGAGTTAACAGAGAATCAAAAATTATTGGAAGTGAGAAAAGCTAATGTATTTCTTGCAGTAGAGGATCCGCAGAATATTTTGATTGATCTAATTGACAAATATTCATCATACGGAAAGTTATTACGAGTAACATCGTTCATAGTCAGATTCGTTGACATTTTAATGAAACGAAAGGTGAATAGAACTATTATACCTACTGCACAAGAATTAAAGTGGTCATTTTATCGACTTGTAGAGACAGTCCAGAAATCCAATTTTTCTGAGGAGATTGCAAAAATGCAAAAGTCTGAAGTCTTGCCCTCGAATATTCAAAGATTGACACCATTCATCCATACATTTGATGATGGGGGAAGAAAGTTTTCAGTTATAAGGGTAGGTGGGAGACTGCTAAATGCCGATTTGGATTATAATGCCAAATTCCCACTGTTGTTACCAAAAAGAAATAGCTTTGTCACACTATATTTGCGAAATCTTCATATTCAAAATTGTCACGCCGGCACTAAAGCTCTAATAGCCCTTTCAAGGGAAAATATCTGGCTCATAAATGCCAAGGAAGAGTGCGGTAGGATAGTTCGCAAGTGTGTGCATTGCTTCCGCTATAAGCCGAAACTAATGTCCCAAATTATGGGAAACTTGCCCACTAATAGAGTGAGAGCTACTCGGCCATTTTTAATAGTCGGTGTAGACTTCTGTGGTCCTGTAAACGTTTCATTAAGAATTCGTGGTAGACCACCATTAAAAATGTATATAGCGGTTTTTGTGTGTTTCACCTCTAAAGCAATACATTTAGAATTAGTCTCTGATCTGTCTACTGATTCGTTTATTCTCTGTTTTAAAAGGTTCGCTGCCAGGAGAGGTCTTCCACAGACGGTGTATTGCGACAACGCGACAAATTTCGCAGGAGCCAGCCGTGTACTGAAAGAGCGGCAACAAACGTACGACAAGAGTCGACAGGCCGTCGAGTCGTACGCAGCGTCGTCCGGAGTGAAGTTCAGCTTCATACCACCTCGGGCGCCTCACTTCGGAGGACTGTGGGAAGCAGCAGTCAAACAAGCGAAGTTCCTACTTCTGCGCGCCGTGGGCAACGCATCACTCAACCAAGAGGAAATAGAAACAATGCTCGCAGAAGTAGAGGCGGTGCTCAACAGTCGCCCAATTGCACCGCTGTCCCCAGACCCGAACGACGGAGAAGCATTAACCCCAGCACACCTGCTAATCGGGGAGGGTCTGCGTTCGCTGCCGCCAGAATCCGTAGAAGGAGGGAGAGACAAAGAGGCGAAGTTATGCAGGCGATGGCGTCTGCTCTGCGGTCTCAAGCGGACATTCTGGCAGGCTTGGTCACGAGACTATATCCTGGGGTTGCAAGGCAAAGCCAAATGGCACCACGGAATGCCCAACTTGAAAGTAGGTCAGTTGGTAATCGTCCACGAGGACAGTTGCCCGCCACAGCATTGGCTGATCGGGAGAGTCGTCAAAGCTATAGAAGGAGAAGACGGCAAGGTCAGAGTGGCGGAGGTCAAAACCCGAAGCGGCGTATATAAGCGCCCAGTCCATAAATTGGCTCCACTGCCAGATATTTGAAGACGTGCAGTCCTTCAATGGGGCCGGGATGTTGCGCCATAACACCTATTTATTTAATAAACTTATTTATATAATAATAATAACATCCTAATTAATAATAACCATAATAATAATGATAATAATAATAACTATAATAATAATGATAATATTGATACTAATAATAATAAGAATAACTGAATTTATGTACATAGATAAGCTAGCTGTAAGATGAAAAAACATAATAAAAAATTACTTGCGAAGTAAAATTTAATAGAAACGGTCGTGTTTTTGGTGTTTAATTTTCTAGTGCCCAACTTTTATTGTTTTAAATTATAAATTATTTAATTTAAATATTCCTAAAAAATATTAGGAAGAAACACCGACTTTTAATTGGGAATTAATCTTTAAAAACAAGCAAAAGGGTAAAAAGAAAAACAAACAAATAAAATAAAAATATTTTTATATCGTTTATGATCTACTTGAAAATTAGAAATACTCTTTACACTTCAACAAGCAGCACTACTTATTCTATGAGCTGTATGAGTATTTCGAATTGAAAATGAATGTTCAACGTTTTTGAAAAATAAAAAGGATGCGCTTGAGCCAATGTAGTATACGTGATATGATTCTTCTATACAAATACGAGTAATAACAAAAAAAGGGAATTAAAAAAATATTTTATTTTTTTACAATCATATTTTAATTTGAAATATTTCGCGTAGAAACAACAATACGTGTTTTAAAATATGCAGAAAAATGAAATGAAAATAAAGAATAAATATTTACATGCTATACCAACAATTTGTATTCAAAATGTCAATAAACCCTTTTTATTCTCTTTTTTGTTTTTTTTTTTCTTTTTCTCTCTTCATCTCTAACTATTTATGTATGAACGAGTATAACTGGTTGTTGAAAATTATAATAAAAGGGTTTTGCCTGAATATATCCTTTGAAATGAAAATCAGCAGCATTCTTATTGTTTTCTATTGTCAACAGTTTTTTTTTTGCTGACCTTAATAGGAAACATACATATTTGTTTTGTTTTTACCGAGTGACCATTAAAAGTTCATTTCATAGTTGTGTGTGTGTTTTTTAAGAGGATTTTATGCTTATCAAGAATATAGGCGTTTGGTCTATTAATACCATACATACAATTTTCAATTTGCATATTTATTCTGCTGCTTTTTAAAAAAATTATTTATCCTGAATAACGATATAAAAATAATTTTTTTTCGTTTTAAAGACACTTAACGCTGTAATAACATTAGATTTTTTCAGTGAAGTTAGCACTCAGAGGTCGATCTTTACTCAAGCAACAACTAACCCTCCGGCACAAACTGTGTGGGTAGAGGCTCAGATTTCGGAGCTACTCATACTTCCGTTAACAAAAACAAACAAACTTTGTAAACGTATTGAAAACATTGAACAATTGGCAGGGAACCCGAAAATCGTAACGAATGATCAGGAGAAAAGCGCCACCTATTGGTAAGTAGCAGATAACAGCTAAACCTACTAAGCCCACTTAGCGAAGGCACACTCTCCACACAATCAACATGTAACGATTAGGCAATTACATACATACATACATAACTGGCCTTTACAACCCTGTGTCAGGATTACGGCCTAGCTTCTCGCAGCACTCATGTTGTGTGTGTCAATTTTTATCCATGAGTACTGGGACCTACAGTTTAATGTCGACTCCGAACGACAGACTTGAGAAGCTTGTTCATGGCAATTAGTTACTCTCAGAGCTTTTGCCAGAAGACTGCTGAGAGGTAGTCGCCGAAAGAAATATTTTTTTCATATTTCTTTTTTTGAAGATGTCAGAGCCTGGAGTCGAACCCAGGGCCCATGTCTTAGTAAGCCATCACACTAACCACTAGACCACGGCGACTACAATGATTAGGCAATTGCTGATGATCAATTCATAGCAATTTGTCTCATTCCTAAGGCGCTTAATAATAATATAATTAATAATAATATATATCTACTGTCCTTTCAAAAATTTCAATACAAAGCACAGCATTTAGTAAGGGTTTATTGGTCTCAAATAAAAAAAAAACACCGTTCCATATTTGAAGAAGACAGATTTAGGGGGAAGCTGCTAGAGTAGAGGAATACTTCTGGCATTATTATCCTCTTGGCATGATTAAATAAGCTAATAATCCCATACAGGTCGTGTGTAGATAGGGCAACGCTTATAATAGATGCCGCAAAAATAAAATACGAGCTGTCAAATCAAAAATTAGGTCTGCAGCGTCTCTCAAACTATATATAAAACAACGAATGACTTGCAACGGGGTATAGTTACAAAGGATAGGGATTTGAGAATTAATACAAAAAAATTATCTTAAATCACAACTCTTTTCCTGTTACTAAGTTTCTTCCAAATAGATAAAGCTATTGCTCTTTAAAATTATTTCTATGACTATTTTCACAATTTGCATTAGATTGTTATATACGAGCACATATCTATATTGTACATACTCGTATGTAGCATAATCATATAAGCATGAACGTATAAGAATTGTATAATTTTATGTTTGTGTTTAGTTAAGCCAACTTTATTTTATTAGTTTTCATATCAAAGAAGTTAATATTTTTCATTGTTTTAGAATTCTGTTTCATTTCCCCTATTCTGCTGCTCCCCACAAACAACGTAAAACAATAAAGAAGAGATTTCTAGAAACACAAACAAAAACTTTAACTTTGTGTAACATTTTTAAACTGAATTATTATGATTTTAATACAGACTGCTTGCTGGTCGTTATACGACAGCAATATGGATGAATACACAGTAGCAGTTTTGACTCCTTCAAAAATGTTTTTTTTTCAATTTTTATGGTTGTCTTCCCTCTACTTTGTTTCTATTGTTTTAAGACTTCAGCTTATTTATTGTTATTGTCGTTGAGGAGTTAACGCAAAAAAAAGGGGGAAAAAATCTAAAGAGATCATCATCGCTATTTTTCCATTCCTGTATAGAACGACGACTCTCTCAACACACTGTCGTCCACTATTTCTTTTACGTGTATTGCTGCCAATGGATATTTTGTCATCTATGTGTGTACACAATTGCTATGGAAGTGGAGGAACTTTAAGTTGCTATAACATCAAATCAGACAACAGATTCCTTGTTTAATTTTTTTTTTCATTTTCTTTTTTTTATTGCTTAAAGGACAAAAACTTTATATTCGTAAGTATGTATGTATATGTATGCGAGCACATACGAGTATGTATACTTTATATGAATGTTTTTTTTAACCACTCTAAGCCAAATTGAGCTCGGAAGTTAACAACTACTACAACTTCAATAAAAAAAGGAATATTTTTCAACGATTTTTTAAGTTTTTCTTTGTAGTCTATATCTGCTTATATTTTGTTTATTTATTTTTTTTAATATCAAACATTGTGACAGTGTCGTCTTCTATCTGTACCTCAACAGACTCTGTGTTACTTTTAACCTTTATGAGTACGTTAAGGTATCAAAGTACCTTTAACGTTTTAATGCTTTTTTGTAAAGATTATGTGTTTTTCATTTATAAAATTTTATTATTTGAACAATAGCTTTTACCTATCAAGAAAAAAAAATGTGTCTCACAACCAGAATAGGAAAATAAAGAAAACGACACGTTTAATCTAATTTTGTTTTGTTCTTTACAATGAGTAAAACAAAAACAAAATAAAAACAGTGAGAGCGATTGTCCCATTTAATTTTGTATATTGTTTTTGTTTTGAGCACTACAAATACACTAATTCAAATGTGCGTA
Organism: Metopia argyrocephala; assembly: GCA_963576795.1. Lineage (NCBI taxonomy): Eukaryota > Metazoa > Arthropoda > Insecta > Diptera > Sarcophagidae > Metopia > Metopia argyrocephala. The sequence goes on from OY756211.1 coordinate 82,967,190, forward strand.
GGTACAACAAAAAATGAATGAGAAGAAAAAGAAAAGAAGTGAAAAAAGAGCAAATTATAAGAATTTAACAGAATAACAAAGCAAGCACAAGAGCAAAAAGCGAATTTTTCCGTTTGCGCTCTTTCTCATTTAGAAAGTATTTGTTTTGATTTTGCTCATGTACAATACGATTAAAAAAATTTTAAAAGTTTATGACTTTTTGGTAACGTTAGCGAAGTGTTTTGTTTGTTTGCCCACTCTGCTCACAACTGTTGTAAATTTGCTGTTGTATTCTAAAACTGGGATTATGTCTTACAACACCTATGTGTTCTACCATATACAACATTTATTTTTGTAAGTTTCAGCCAATACAACACAACATTTATGTGTTGTGAACGATAATAGGGGCCGAAATAATAATTTATACACTCGTACAAAGAGCACATACTGAGAATATTAACAGTACAAAAATTTATAAAAAAATTAAATACAGAATTACTGACAGAGTGTAGGGCTATTCCTATTATTTTACGAATAGAAAATAAAACGTGGCACAAATATATGTCAAGTATTTTACTTTCAAGGAAATAAAATAAGCAAACAAAAAAAAAAAAATAAATAAAAAATTAATTCTATTTTAAGAAGTTTCTGCATATAAAACAGACATTCGCATTCATTTAAGGGTTAAAGACTTAACTTTTTTTTATAACACAATACACACGCTTAAAATATGCAAAAATAAATAAATAAAAAATGAAATTTCCAAGTTGTTAAGTACCGAACTGTTTGTGCAAGCAAACCATTAAAATAGATTTTAAGTCTGTCCTGTATGCGATTTAAACATTTTAAATGGGCTAAAAAAAGATATATATGTATGTAAGAGAGGAACACAGGTAATATTAGTTTCTTTCAACTGTGTGACTGTAAATACCTACATTGTAATATGAAAAATTAATACGAACGTGTAATTTATTAAAAATAAAATTCTATTAAATAAAATCTATTCTAAAATTTGAAATTTTTTAATTTTTATTTACTTTTCAGATTTATAAGAAAGAAAACCTTTCACACCTTTCCTGGGGCTCGAACTTCGGGCTCGCAGCACTTTAAAAACTTAAATATTGTTGAGTACTTTAAAACTACTGAGGCTTTGTAGCGTATTTCTCCTAAGCTTCATTTATGAATCGATTATAGATGACTATCGAACTTTGGTGGAGTTGTCAGTTGCCAGAAATGGTATTACAGGCGGCAACTGACAACCAATATTTTAAAATTTTACTTGTAAAAGAAAATTTTTTTGGCAACTTGAAATTTTTAGTTGCAAGCTGGCAATGCAACTGTAGTTCGGTTGCCATATACGTATATTCGACTCATTAACTTTGCATATTCTAAAGACTAATTTCTTTTGAAGACACTACATTTTAGCATTTTACCTTTAAGAAATAGAGGATAGCTCCTTTTGTCGTAAGTTTTTAAGAGAATTAAATTCAATTTGTCGCAAAACAATTTTACAGCTTATCGATGATTCTGTTAAAAATTAATTTATCAGGTATTAATTGAACAGCAGTAAAATAAATAACGCATTATAAACACAAAGGCAGCCACTGGTCTTGTTAAGTTTGACTCGACCTAGAAACCAACAATAAATCCATTGGTAAAATTGTAAAACTAAATCTTTATACATCATATGGGAAAAATACTGCTATGATAAGCAGTTTGGAAACCATTTTTTATTTGTTTATTTTTAAATTTAAGTTCCAATGTATATTTTCATTTTCCATTAAATATGGCAGGAACGCAGAAGTTTGTTGAATAATACAATAGCTTTATGTATAAGCAGCACGCTTTATAAGGGTGGTGTAGTGGCTAGAGCGCTTGCACAAAAACTCAAATGGCCCAGGTTCAAATCCCAGCAATGTTGAAAAATAAAAAAGTTAGTTTGTGTTTCTTTTTTTTAATTATAATTCAAAACTAAGAGGTTCCCCACCTCTAAGAAAATAATCTACAAAGAAACCGCTCCTCGACATTCCACCTTAACCAATGTCAACAAAAAAAAAAAAAAAAGAAAGAATGATCAGGAGAAAAGCGCCACTTATTGGGAAGTAGCAGATAACAACTTAAACTACTTAGCGAAGGCACTCACCAGACAATCAACATGCAACGATGAGACAATTACTGTTGATCATTCAAGGGTGAAGGTATAACACTGGCCTTTTAATGATCAATTCACAGCAACTTGTCTCATTCCTAAGGCGCTTAATAATAATATAAGAAAAAATAAATATGTACTGTCTTTTCCAAAAACAAAAAAATTCCAATACAATGCACAGTATTTAGTAGAGGTTTACCCTATAGTATTGGTCTCAAATAAAAAAAAAAGAAAGTATGGTAATATTTACATATACGAGTATGGTGATCAGAACCTCCATCATTAGTTAGCATATCGTTAAGATAACAAAAGGAACTGATGTCTTTGATTACCGGAAACAAAAGAGGCTATAAAGTACAAATTATTCTCATAGTCGATAACATTATAATATTCATACAAATTCCATTAAGTATTTTAAGGAATGTGATATTAGTTAGACGCATAATACCGAGCCTTAAAAGGACTATTGAAGTAGATTTATTAATTTATTTTATTTATTCTCATATAACAACTAATGTAAACTTTTGCCTAAAAAATTATTTCAAAGGTTATGATGCTACAATTACATAAATTTATAATTCGTGGTATAGATAAAAAAATAAAACATATTTGCTAAGAAACTGTATTATGTATATGCACGTTTGAGGGGGGTTTATAGTTATAAAAAAATCAATATGTGTAGGCATTAACAAATATCATCAATGTGCAGCATTTTCAAAAACATTCAACATTCATATCCATATGCCAACAACAACTTCATCTTCTACTCTTCTGCCATCACAACAACAACAAACAGTTAAAGTAGATACGTTTATCCATCATTGTTTTGTTAATACGAATGTGGAGTGGGGTTTACGAGAATGTATGGTTGGAAAAAATGATTGAATTTATGTGGTGGAATGGTAAATAATAGGAGGCTTCTTAGCTCTTACAGGCTTCAACACTGAAAATACACGCGCAAAACATCATCAGAGAAGGAAGAAAAAAAATATTGTTAAACAATAGATACAAAGCTTTCATACGCAGGAATGTGCAACATAACATACATATTATGTATAGTGAGGATGTGAGCCTCGGTTAGTTAGTTAAACTGATTCATTAATGTTTAAGAATAATTTTAAAATTCTAATAAAAAAAAGGTGTGAATTAGGAAGTTGAAGTTTTCATGAATATGCACAGAACACAAAGAACTCTGATGAGTCGTCGAAAACATGTTCAGTTCGTCTGCTGTACAATTCCTTCAAGGATGTCTCTTTCTACTTGAGAAATCCTTGCAAAAACAATATAAATTCATTTAATAGAAGTTTGTTTCTGATCTAAATAAAGCGTTTTATGAAGAAACAAACAATTCTAATAGGAGTGAATTTGCGTGTATTGCAATTAAAAAAAAAAAACCCAAAAAAGTGAACTTTAGTGTTCCTGATACCCTTGGTGTTGAAATTTAATTTCTTAAAGGTGTGCTTTTTTTAAACTTTTTTTAAACTGTTAGCTGGAGGGTTGTGGGATCGTAGTCTGTGGCACTCCACCGAGCTTATGGTCTTTGTCACTTTATTAAATATTTAATGACTAGAAAATATTCTTATTTAATTGTACAACATTTTTATTATATTATATTTATGCCTTGGAAGCATTCAAACACAAATCTTTACTATCCTCCAATACAATGCAGCAGTTCTAGATGAAGGGCATTTAAAAAATTAAAATTTGAAAGAACTAGAATTAGGATTTTTAATACCAACAGAGTGTAAATAGCGCAATTTTAAAAGTCAAATTTTGGAAGAAATGGAATACTATAATCCAGAGTAGGAAAATAAACAAAACTGAACGTATGATCTCATTTTGTGGTGTTCTTTACAATGACTAAAACAAAAATAAAACAGAAACAGTGGGAACGATTGTGCCATTTAATTTTGTATATTGTTTTTGTTTTGAGTACTACAAATACACTAACTCAAATGTGCATATAGGTACAACAAAAACTGAATGAGAAGAAAAAAGAGAAAAAAGAGCAAATTATACGAATGTAACGGAATAACAAAGCAAGCACAAGAGCGAAAAGCTAATTGTTTCATTTGCGCTTTTTCTCATTTAGAACATATTTGTTTTGGTTTTGCTCATGTACAATACCATTAAAAAAATTTTGAAAAGTGTGTGACTTTGTTGTAACGTTTGCGAAATGTTTTGTTTGTTTGCCCACTCTGCTATAATCCCAATAGTACTTAAACCGCATATTTTTTTTTAGATTTAGTGGAATTGATAGAAACCTGCACAGAAAAAACTTGTTCCGATTAAATAATTTAATTGCTTTAAATAACTTTTTAATATTTTATACAACTTTACTTTAACCAATTGTTTTAATACCTTTAATTAACATTACAATCAGTTTAATTGATAGCATAGTCGCCGTCATCTATTGGTTAGTGTGTTGGCTTACTAAGACGATAGCTCCGGGTTCGAACCTCAGCTCTGATATCTTAAAAAATAGAAATGTGAAAAAATATTTCTTTCAGCAAATACCTCTTAGCAGTCTTTTGGCGAAATCTCTGAGAGATTGCCATGAAAAGGCTGCTCAAGTCTGTCGTTCGGAGCCGACTTTAAACTGCAGGTCCCGGTACTCATGGATAAAAATTAACACACACAACAAGAGTACTGCGAGAAACTAGACCGTAACTCTGAAACAGGGTGGTAATAGCCAAGTATGTACGTATGCATGGGTTAATTGATAGCATTAATTTATTTACTGGTGAAAAAATTAATAATTCTTTAATTGATATCACAAATTTTTAAATGAAATACATTTTTTTTTCTGTCTGTGTATTATTAATAATCTCGTTGGGCTTATAAGTGTATATAGTTGCGAATTTATTACAAATTTCATTTAAAATAAATCTGAATAATTTGGTAGCGTCGATCTATGAGTAATGCAGAAAGTAAACGCAATTAACTCTTTTATAAGTTCTATAGAACTTAAAAAACACTCTTTATTTAATGTTTCAGCATTAATGATAAAACAGTTAAGGGTGTGTGTTTCAATTTTGAATTCATATACATACGTATGTATGTAATCCCTTTTATTTCTTCTCATAAAATTTTACCGTAAAATAATTGTTTCTGACATAAAAGACAGAGGAACTCATGTTACCCCATCCCTGTCAGCTTGTCTGCCTCTAAAATTTAAATTTTTCTTTTTCTACTTCTTTTGCAATACAATATTTTGTACCCCATAAGACATGAACCATTGTTATGGCTGATGCTCGTTTACTTAATTTACGGGAGAAGATGAAAAAAAATGGAAAAAACAAAAATGGTTTATTGTTATTCAAAAACGTACAATGTACAACGACAACAACGATAATAATGACGATGTTGTTGATGATTGTGGTGGGACAGCAGTAGCAAAGTTGATGTTATTGCTGGTGTTGCTGATGGTAATACAGAATCAGCTGCTATGGTATTACAAATTCTTAAAAAAAAGGTCGACATTGATGGGAGAGGGGCGCTTTGGGGAAAAGTTAGAAATAAATATATATTTGGGAAGTATGAAGAATAAAATAAGATGTTTAGAAGCGATATTATTTTTCTATATTTCTTAGAACGTTTGTAACATTTTTTTTTTTTTTGTAAAAAGACATGATGTTAAAAAGGAGTATATGTTTAAATGTATAAGCAAGAGGCAAGAGCAATAACTACACAATTGCTGGCTACATCATTATAAAATTCACAAAATAATAATCCATAGCGTACAAACATTTCCATACATTTTCTATAATGATTACTCTTGAAATATGTTCAGTTTTTTGTTCTAAAACAAAAAACAAATAAATAGAAAATTAAGTACTGATATGTATTTTAATGTGGTTGAAAAACGTTATAGGTAATAAAAATGAAAATATCGTGCTATAAGGATACATATGAAAATACGTACATGTGTACATAAATCCATAATTTAATTATCTCTTACATAACTACTTGCATTATTTTTATATTTTAATTAAAATTTAAAAATTTTCGTTTTTAAAAATTGTGATGCGGAGTTTTGTTGAAATCATTTACAAGTTTTAAATAAGAAACTGTTTTTTTTCTTTTCCTTTGTTTCCTTTTTTTATGTGCTTTTCGTTTTCTTTTTTAATAAATCTTTTCCATTTCACCATAAATATTGCAAAATAATCGTATAATTCGTTACGATTGGCATCGATTAGCTTTTTTAAAATGTTTTTCTGTTCCTTTATTTTTTAATTTTTCTTGTTATTGTAGATTTTTTTCGTATCTGTTGTCATTGCATTGTTTTTTCTGTTTTATTTTGTTTTTGTTCTCGTTGTTGTTGTTACCGTATTAAAACTCTTTATCCTGTCAGTATTCTTTTTTTTTTCATAGTTTTTAGACATTTTGTGCCATAAATCTGCACTTTTAGTTGATATTGTTGTTGTTGTTATTGTTATTTTGTCTTTATCCCTCGAAAACAGCAACAACATTTAAAACCAAATGATGTGTGTATACCCTTGGGTTAAATACCCTACATTAGGTTACAGTTATTGATTTTATTATTATAAAAAACTTAGGGTTTATGTCCTAGGGATAGAATTCCATAAACATATAAAAGAAAAGAGATAAAATTAGTGTTCGTTAAGTGTATTTTACCGCCAAGTCCAATAGAAATTAATACTAGATCAGGTCATATGTAATATAGTCACAATTATTATTACTTATAGATGGTGTTGAGCTCTAATACTCGTATTGTACACTGCGTAAACATAGATTATTAGCCTTTGGGGTTACTTTGTATTTCGATTCGAAAATGCTTTCGAAAGAAATTTCCCCTTCGAAAAATCAATAATAATGAATACAAAAATCTTTCGAAAATTCGTAAATTAAAAGTAACCCCCCTTACTTAAAAAGTAAACATTATGGTGTTTCCTTAATAATTATCAAATATGTATAACAAGTCGTTGTTGTTGTATTGACAAATATTCCAAATTGGTCAGTAAAATTTAACGGGTCCTTCATATGGTTTTTACACTACCACTAGCCGTAAAAATATTTTCATTGTTAACTTAAATTAGTTCCAGTGTAAAACTTTCAATTATTCTTTGTTGTTTCATCAACTGGAACAAATTCGCCTGTAATTGCGATAGACAACCGTGTTTTTTGCTAAAACAAAAACAATACCACGATAAAGGGCTTTTAAACCGTGCTATAGTCAGAATGCTTGGTCGAAGTCTAAAAGGAATTACAAGAAACCTTTAGGGCGGGGATGAGCAAGCCGCGGGCCCGCTAAGCAAACGTTACTACTTCTCAAAAATACGTACAATATATAGATATTTTAATCACCGAATTTTAATTACGATTCCAAATATTCAAAGCTGAGAAGACAGGTTTGTTGTTTTCCATGAAAATATTTTCCTCGCCATTTAATATCAATGTGGATACAGTTTCCGAAGACTTTCAAATGAAAGTGATTGACATGCAGAATACGACCGATTTAAAAAATGGTTTTCTCTCAGAAAACATCGAAAATATTTAAAAATCTTATGTTGCAAGTAAACCACACCTAAACTTCAAGGTTTTTTCTGCATTTCATTTGACTTTTTTCAATTTCAGACTAACTCAATTTGAACCATGGAAAGATACACAATCGACCAACGCATTAAAGTTATTCAGGCTTATTATGACAATGGGCGTTCAAATCAAAATGCATTTCGTGGACTTCGTGACTTTTTCGGTAAATTTCAACGTCCAAATGTGCGCACAATCTGAAAAATTGTTTAAAAATTTGAGTAAACAGGGCCTGTAGAAGATTTGAAAACACCAGTGCATGCTCGTACTGCAGAAAACATTGCTACTGTTTGCGATGATGTGTCTAAAGAGCCGTCCACCTCAACTCCAATGGCTTTTTGCGCAACAAATGCAATTGCCGACCCGTGTTATCTGACGTGGTGGCGATGTCAATTGGCCACCAAGATCACTTAATTTAACACCGTTGGACTTCTTTGTTTGGAGTTCTTTAAAAGGAAAGATGTACGTCGATAAGCCAGCAACAATTCAAGAGCTAAAGGATAAGATAATTCGGCACATTTATGGCATAGAACTTCAATTATACATAAATACATACATAACTGGCCATTACAACTCTGTTTCAGAGTTACGCCCTAGCTTCTCGCAGCACTCATGTTGTGTGTGCTAATTTTTATCCATGAGTACCGGGACATACAGTTTAAAGTCGACACCGAAAGACAGATTTGAGAAGCTTTTTAATGGCAATCAATTGCTCCAAGAGCTTTTGTCAGAATACAGCTGAGAGGTAGTCGCCGAACCTCAATTATGCCTCAGCGTTATCGAAAATTTGGACCTGCGAACATTTTTTTTTGTATAAAAACGAGCTGACACCAAAAAAAACAGAGTTTTCTGTACGAAAATATCTAGCAGCTTTTAATTTACTGTAACAGTTTTAACGCATAAAATCAAAAATAAACAACTTATCTACAATGCTTTTTTTCATTTAAACAGATTATTGCCATGTTTCTAAAAGTTTTTTTGGAGTTTTAAATAGTTGGTTTCTTAGTGTCAACCATTTTAAAAATATGTAGTTTAAGCTGTCAAAACTTTTATATACAAATCATAGAGTGCTTTAAAAATTCTTCTATGCTCTATAGAACTCTTTATTATTTTGCCATTTCTAAACCATTATGCATTTTAAGCATTATTAAGATGATGACGATGTTGATTCCATTGTTATATGTTCTATGAGTTAGAATGTCTGTACTTGGTTGTTTGGTTGATGTTTTCGAAGTTTTCATGTGTTTTGTTGTTAAGGATATATTAAAAAAAAAATGCTTTTTTTCTTGTCCATTTTTTCGTTTTTCCTATTTTTTTTTCTTTTTAATGACACATTCAGCGTTTCTTTTTCTATTTTTGGTTTGCAGAACTCATCAACAACTATGAATGCAAAACTAAGTCTTGCCTGCCTGTGCTTGCTACAACAAATGTTGCCAGTTGTCTATTTACGAGTTACCGACTTAAAAACTATTCAGGGTCTTTTAAATACATACAGACATTTTAGTTTTAGTTGTTGTTAAAAATTCTTTTTTTTCAGCGCTTCTTTAATATTTCGTAGTCTGTACTCCTCGTAAAAACTCGACTTGTACGTGTTTTATATGAGTACTCGTATTAACAATGGCATAAGAACAAAAAAAAAAAAAAAAAAAACGAGAAGTAAAAATATAGAAAAAGAACTTTTTGGAATCACAAAACTTTTAATGTGTATTATGTGTTGAACGAAAAATATGCTGTATAAAAGAGACAGACAGACAAACGGTATACTTTACATATCTACACACACATACACACATACATACTTAAGCTAAACCCAAGCAGTATTTTTTGAAATTTTTAATCAAGGAAAAACAATAATTTATATTAAAATTTTTCGGAAATGGGTAGATTTTTTATGAATTCGTAAGTTTTTCGATTCGTCAAAATACACTCAGCAGTCTTCTGACAAAAGCTCTGAGAGTAACTAATTTCCATGACAGGCTCCTCAAATATGTCGTTCGTATTCGACATTAAGCTGTAGGCCCCGCTACTCATTGATAAAAATTGATGCACACAAGATGGGTGCTGTGTGAAGTTAGGTCCTAACTCTGAAAAACGGTTATAATGGCCAACTATATATGTATATATGTACATAGGTATGTAAGTTACAAAAATCCCTACTCCAATGGCTTTTGTGGGATTTGTACCCTCGAGTATTGGACAAGCAGACTTGAACACTACGCATTTGTCAACTGAGCATTTATTTTTTATTTTAACACTCTGTCACGTCTGCCAAAAACGCCCCACACAATGGTATACAACAGCGACAACAGAATTTATTAAAATGTCCGGTCCAACAGCAACGTGTTGTTTCTAATTTTTATTTTCTTTCAGAAAGCGGGGACAAATCAAAAATGTTCAGATATAGTTGGTCTAAAGGTGTCTGACAAGCCAGTTTTTGAATAGCTCTTGGTCAGGTTGAAGGGTCTGACAAAACAACTTTGTAATTTGTTTTTGACTGACCAAGAGCTATTCAATTGTTTCATGTTATTAATAATGATAATCATTGTTTAACCATCTATCTGATCAAAATCAGATCATAAAGACCTACATATTTATAAACTGTTTTTGATCAAACAGTTTTTAATCTCCTAGACGAACAAAATACCTAGATGATCGACTTTCGCTTAAAGTGTATATGTTTATAGGGACAAAACATTCAACAAAAATATTAAGAGCAATTTTGCACCACTTAAAATGAAAGAGATGGCAAATAATAGCAAAAATACATATGGTTTTGTTGGTTTAAAGTTGTGGCAAAATTATAAACAGCTGATTTGAACATTTTGAACTGTCATGTGTTTCAGCACTGTGTATATTGTGCTTACAATTAATATACAATTTGTTATTGTATTTTGAATTAAACACTTTTTAAACTTAAGTGCGAGACATTTTCAATTTCCTTTTTGAACGTGTGGGCCATAATCAGTTTATGGTCACCGAAATTACACAAAAAAGACACAGTGAGGTGATTCTTGAAAACAACTATCTGTCAATCTGCTAACTGGGTTTAGATTCTGGTAAAGGAAAAAGAAATCCAGAAATACGATAAAAAAAAGAAAATATTATGGGATGAAGAGTTAGACTTAAAATGTGTGTATTGTAAATGCATGGCAGAGTCTATGATGTGCATCCAGCATCAGCATCAGCATCAGCATCAAAAACATTTTTATTTTTTCTTAAGGGTTTAATACGAGTAAAAGGCAGCAACATTTTTCTAGGAAGTTTCAATTTTTTCTCTACAGCTTTTCTATTTTGATTTTAATTTTTCTTTCAACTATTTTTGTATGATTTGATTTTCGAAGAGTACTCGTACATCGTGTATGCTTTTGTCTTCTGCACTATATGGTAAAGTTATTTGCATATGTTTGTGTGTGTATGTGCGTTGTTTGTAGGGAAATGTTAAAGTATAGAGTATAGAGTTTTTGATGTTAGTTTTCTTTCTCGGTTATATTTCTTTTGGAAAAACCATTTAAAAGGCATCGTAAAATGAATCCTAGAGGGCTTTAGACGTTAAGTTATTATTGGCCATCATTTTGACAGAAAATTAATTAAATTTTCGATGGTTTTCTTTTCACTTTTTTCCCCCATTTCAACTATATTTATTTAGAAAACCAAAAGAAAAAATTTTTTCTAATGGAAGGCAATTTTCTTTCTTTTTGTATTTTCTTTTCAAAATAATTAAAAACAAATATGTTAAAGTGTGATATGCGAGCGAAGATAAATTTTAAACTGCAATTTAAGCATAAATTTTGTAAGAATATTTTATATTTACATTTAAAATGTTTATTTATTTATGAGGCCCTTTTTAAGTAACTTACTCGTAGCTATCAATCAAACATAATACAACAGCTTGAAAAATATTATTGTTTTTCCAATCAATGTATATTTTTTTAATGCACAGAATACACAGAACTCGAGCAAAAACGCAACAGTCAATTAATAATGATTTATTTATCAAAATTTTCAAAATGGTAATAGTAAGTCTCATTATTTACTCCAAATGGCTTTATAGTCAAGTCAAATAAGCAGTTATACAGGGTGTTTTTTTTCAGAGGTATAGAACTTCGAATTGAAATAAAACACAAGAAAATCATTTTAATGTCTATTAATTTGGCTTTATTGGAAGGATAATTCTATGCCATTAATGTTTAAATATGATTTCGGGCATGTGGCCGCCGCGGCTAGCTCGAATAAAGCCAATTCTACAGGTCCAATTTTCAACCACTTTTTCGAGCATATGGGGCCGTATGTCGGCAATAACGCAACGAATGTTGGCTTCCAAGTCCCCTAACGTTTCTGGTTTGTTGGCGTAGACGAGCGACTTCACATATCCCCAAAGAAAATAATCCAATGGTGTCAAATCACACGATCTTGGTGGCCAATTGACAGGTCTATTCCGCGAAATTATGCGCTCATCGAATGTTTCCTTCAATAAATCGATTGTGACGTGCGCTGTGTGGCATGTAGCGCCGTCTTGTTGGAACCACAACTCATCCACATTCATGCCATCCAATTCGGGAACAAAATAGTCGGTTATCATGGCTCTATAACGGTAACTGACTCTCCAGCATTATTTCGGAAGAAGTATGGCCCAATGACTCCACCAGCCCATAGAGCACACCAAACAGTCAGTTTTTGTGGATGTTATGGCGTCTCAAGGGTCTCATGTGGATTCTCTTCACTCCAAATGCGGCAATTTTGCTTGTTGACGTAGCCATTCAACCAAAAATGAGCCTCATCACTGAACAAAATTTTGCGATGAAAATCAGCATCGAGATCAATCTCATTTTCGGCCCATACACCAAAATCACGACGCATTGCATGGTCTCGCGGCTTTAATTCTTGCACAAGCTGGATCTTGTAAGGTCGCAAGCCAAGATCTTTGCGCAAAATCTTCCATAAAGTTGATGGACAAAGCTCCAATTGCTGTGCACGGTGGCGAATCGATTCATTCGGGTTCTCTTCAACACTTTGCTCTACAGCGGCAATTGTTTCTTCGGTGCGCACTGTTCGACGTCTCTGCGGATGCGTATTATCACATAGAGTAAACGTAGTGCGAAAACGATCCATGGTTAACCGAATTAATTGCTCTAATGGACGATTATGTCGACCATAAAATGGACGGAGCTTGCGGTAAACTTCGCGAACTGAACCATTATTTTCGAAATAAATTTGCACGATTTGCAAGCGTTGTTCTTTTGTCAACCTGTTCATGATGAAATGGCAAACCAAACTAAATATTAATCACTCGACAGCTGACAAAATGGCCGCCAGTTAAAAAAGTGATGCCAACTTAAAGTTCTATACCTCAATAAAAAACACCCTATATAGTGGGCGAAAACGCATGTATGGCCATACTACTTTTACAAAGTAAATAATGATTTTTGTACATCCTGAGAACGGTAATAGCAGAAGTTTCAAAATTTGTTTCAAATTGCTACATGGTCATTACAATCATCCGTTACAATATGTGCGGAATTAGATAACACTTGCCTTCTACACCAAGTAAATATTGAAATTTTTTATATCTTGAGAAGGCGAATTTGGATAAGTGATCATGATACCTACCATAAGAAATGCAGAGTGAGAGAGTGAGTGAGAGAGTGAGAAAAATTAAAGTTTCGAAATTTGATAAAAGCAACTTAATTGCCAACATACATACATAAGTTATCAATAAAGAAGTGAGCAATGTTGGATTTTTGGATTAAATTTTATAATTATTGTAATAAGGATAGCTTAAAGGTAGTCGCAGAAAGAACAATTTTTTTATATAATCTTTCTTTCAAGATGTTAGATTTGGTGTCTGAACTCGAAGCTGTTGTTTACTAAGCCAGCACCCTATATACTAAACTACGGCGTCAACAAATCCTATAGTCTAAAAAAACCAAAATGTTGCAATTACTCATATTTTAAGTTTTTTTAGGCATATTTTAAAATACATTGTACATATGCGATCATTTTCCATTTCAAAAGATTTTTACAAATTAAATCCATTATTTGACGTTAAAAAAAAGAAAAATAAAATGAATCTTTTAACCAAATTTGGCCAATAAAAGAAATAAAACACAGGTTATTTCGTTTGTTTCTTCTTTTATGTATCACCAACAACATCATCATCATCATCATTATCGTTTTCATTTATAAAAGACCATAAGAAGTAGGCCCTTATACTCTTGAATGAATCCGACAAAATGAAACGATATTCAAACAAAATGAAATCGTTTTTCTTTTTAAATTCAAATGAAAAGAATGTAAAGACAGACAGAATCAGTATATGAAAAATAAAAAAAAATATTTTGTAAGGCCTTCCTTCAAAAAAAAATTAAAATTTTAAAAAAGGAAGAGAACGAAATTGCATAAAAACATTAAAAGAAAGTGTGAGAAATTAAAATAAAAGCAAAAAAATACGGTGTTTCTTTGTAACAGAACTCACTTGCTACCGGTATTAAGTGTTATTAAAACGTTTAATAACTTTTTTGTTATATCCCTTCATTACCCTCCTCTACCTAAATTCACATTAATGTCAATGATTACAGACTTAACATTTGTACAGAACTGAGTTCTTTTTCTTGAAAAGCAATTTAATGGTCACATTAAACAAGGGAATGGAAAAATGTTTTTTTCGCACCATATACAATATAAGAAATTTAACTCGTTTGATAATGATAAAAGAATATTTCAAACATATTTTGTAATGCGGGTTTTGTTAAAAAGTAAGTTAACCATGGGCTTCTTTTCTTCATATTTTATTTGGGTGCCTTAGTAGTCTAGTAGAATTGTTAGTTAGACTGCTAGAGGGAGGGTTGTGGGTTCTATTCTCCCAGAATAGATGCCATGTTATACCGTACCAAACCTATGCGGTGTTTTTGTAATAACATGCTTAGACACAATAACATGGCATAACATTAAGTTTGAGACGACATGTAGCATAACATGGTTTTCTTAAAATGACATTTTTACCAAAACATTGTGTTTTGCAGTAGTGCAGCTCTGATCTAATTAGGAAATTGAAATGCAAACTTCTGTTACACATTAAAATTAATGACAGAAACAAAAAAATTTTTTAAACAAATTAAACAAATTGTCACTTAAATCGATCTGTATTTTATAAACTATTTCCTATGTTCTGTATATAAAAATTGAAGATACATTGCATGTATGTAGATACCTCCTAATAAAATATTAATTACAAAGGTTCAGCACTTCGTTTCTGTTCCGCTTTCATTACATACATAAATGCTCTTATAATACAGCCCTTCATCATTTCTTAATTGTATTTAATGGTCATGAGAACAACATTTACAAGCATAAACCGCACGTTTACATACCTACAATAAAAAAAAAGAATTAAAATCACAACAAAATTTAAACAAACAAGTCAAACACAAAACGGCATGAGTAACAACGGCGAAAAGTGTTGTCATCAACACCACAGCCAGCAATTGTAACAAGTTTTTATATTTCAGAACACAAATAAACAGACAAAAAGAAAATAAATATAGAAAAAAAAGGAAACAAAAATAGTATACAAATAAATGCATACAAAAACACTTGAGTAAAATAATAATTCATGTCTCAAGTGTTGTTGAAATGGATTTTTAATTCTTTCTCTCTCTCTCTCTCTCTCTTTCTCACTTTTTATATCAATGTTTTTTTCATCTTTGGCTGTTGAATTGAAAAAAATTCATGTACCTACATTTGTATGTACTCGTACATGCCTATTTTGTAATATGAAAGAAAACAAAATTACGGTATATTTAAAATTCTATTAATATTACAGACAAACATACACGTCATAGACAAATAAACTGTTATTTAAATTGTAATTTTCTTTTAATACTTTTTTATCGTTTTTCTTTACACAACAACAGTCAGACGTATGCTGTAATAAAATAAAAGTACAAGCAAAGAGAAACATAAAAAGAAGTATAATTTTTTTTCTTCATATTCTAATGAGATTTACCGTTAGATTTACAACAATTCATAATTAATGCTTCACTCAAAAGTCTATTACGCATAACATACACACATATATAAAGTGAAAAAAAGGGAAATAAAAGTTACTAAAGCGTAGCCATATTTGTAAACAACGAAACATTAATTGTGTATGTGTATAATTATCAATATTATGACCGTTGTTTATAAGTAAACAACAAAAATTTTCTTTAATTCTCTTGCCCAAAGCATTTCTCACTCTACCTATGTACCTACCCAATACTTCTCACACTTTATTTATTATAATTAACTATTTATCTATGTAAGTATGTGTGTGTATTTGACTACGTAGTGAATAAAAAGATTGTTCTTTTTATGTGCTTATTTATGTAAACTTAAGTAATGTAAACAAAAGCCACTATAATTACTGCAGCAATTTAAAAGAGTATTGGTAGGAAGGTTGGCAGAGAGCGGGAGAGATAATGTATATCAAAAGCAATAAAAAGAAAAGTAATAAACCCAAATAACCAAATGAAATGCAAGTGATTTTTGCCAAGTTGAATGCCAACACCAGATAGGTAAAAGAATGTTGTCATCATGTATTAAAGAAGAAATGTTAATATCCGCATATGTACATACATGCATATGTATGAAGTATGAAGAATAAATTCTGAAATCATATACACCAATACCCCGGTTTGCGTCGCTAATTGGGACTGAAAAAATGAGACGCAAACCGAAACGACGCAAACTGAAGCAGAATTTTCAATTGTTTACGTATTTGATTTTCGTTTAGTCAATACAGGTTTTAAACATTTTAGCCTAGAAAAAGGGTTTTTAAATCAATATATTTTCTTATTATTTTTTGAATAACAGATTTTATTAAAATAAAAATATAACAATTGTGAAGACCACTGATATAATTCGAAACTAATAACTACGCTTAACATGTAAACAACGCACACCTGCAAATTTGCTTTCTACTAAACGGGAAATCCCCTTTTTTTGCTTTAACTTTGTAAAAACATTTTAATATCAACCACGCAAATCGAAGCATTTACGACGCAACTTCGAAGCCATGCGACGCAAACTGAAACAAAAACGACGCAACATTGAAATTCTAGAAACTTAAAAAAAGACGCAACTTCGAAGCGACGCAAACTGAAGCGACGCAAATCGGGGTATTGGTGTATTATTAAATTTAAAAATTTGCAAAAATATACAATAAAGTAAAAAATATGCAATAAAAATCACAAAATATACGACGAAATGCACTTAAAATCAAAATATGCAAAAGTATGCATTTATAGCAAAATAAAATTATTGCCATTTTGTTGCAAATTCTTCAATTCGGAAAAGTATTTTGTCAAAACCATTTTTGGGCTACTGACTTTGAAAAAGAGAATAAGAACATGTATGTGATAAAATGAAAAAGCACTTATATCCACAAAAGCCATTATTCTCGCAAAAAAAAAAAATCTAAACCATTTCAAGAAATAAATTTTTGGAAGAAAAGCAAGAAAAGTATGTTTTGTTTTCAGGAATATATACATACATACATATATATTTACTTTATTAATGTAATTTACGAAATTTTTGGGACTGCTTTGCTTTTAAATTTTTACAACTCTTGTCGTTTTCTGATAGGGTTTTACTTTACTGCTCATCACCATATTATATGCATACATACGAGTACATACATACACAATTGGCCATTTCCGGGTTTCGGCCTAGTTTTAAAGATATTTCTGTCATATGGGCTACGCACCTGTTCTTGACAAAGTCCATTCTGGATGATTCCACTATACTTATATGTATTTAATCACCAATGTAAACAAATAATTGTAATATGACAGTTTGAATAACTGTTATTACTGTCGTATTGCATTCTTCTTTTAAATATTATAAAAATTAATTATTATGAAAATAAAACCATTCCTTTACATTTTAAAATTATATGAATATGTATTTATATGCTACATACATACAATCAGACATAAAAGTTACGCGCCTAAAACAAAAAAAAACTTACAATTCACCACATTATTTATGGGCGTTTTTCTCAGCTCATTTTAATTTATTTTTGTTCGTCATTGCCCTACACATTTTTTTCGATACTTGGTTTGTTTGTTTTGTTAATGATGTTTTGTTGTTGAATATTCACCAGGCTGTTAATTCCGTTTACTTCATACTTCAAGATTATTAGCATTTTTTACTTTATTTTTTATCTCTTAAAAAAAATAAATATCTAAAAACAACAACAAGTACACAAGAACTAAAATTTATTTATTTATAGATCATCGCAATTTGAAGTGAGCGTTTATTTATTTACAGGTTGATTTATTTATTTATGATCTTTTAATGCGTGTTAAATTGTTAGCACTGTTTGTAAAGCTACACCAGTAAAAACAGAGAGAGAGAGAGAGAGTGAGACAGAAAATTTGTATGAGTAAAACAAATAAAATTGCAATAAAGGTGTAATTAAATGAAAGAAAACTTAAAAAAAATTTTATAAAATTATATGATTGAAGTAAAATTAAAACACGTGCTAACCTATATAGTATTAATTGGACCGTAACGTTGAATATGAAAGTAGTATCCAATAATTTAATTTCATATCACAGACAACAATCAGTATTCCAGATTCAATATAGAAAAACAGTCAAAATTATGTTTTGTAATTAGAATTTATATGTTCATTCATTTATGCGTATGACGATTTAGCCACAGAACTATTATGTAGTATTACCCATTCAGGTAAAAACTTTTGATACAAATCAAAATTCTTAATGCGTCACATTTTACAATTTTCATACAAAGATATACCAGACCGGAATTGAAACGACTTGAAGTTTAGTATAAGATTAAGGCAAAGAAAAAAAATTACTTCAGGATGAGGTTTAATAAGCCGTTTAAAGAATTATTTTTTCCCATTCGATGTAGCTTGAGAATGGATTAAAATTAGATAAAAGTATATATATGTACCTATGCTTTAAAATATCCTAAATTTTGCACGAATTAAATAACGAATATGAACTTTATTTGGATAGAATGCAACAACAGTGGTGAAACATAATTATATAAAAATTTTCAGAAATTCAGATTTTTATTGCTAAAATTTTCCAATAAGGATTTGACACATTTGACTGTATATTTTTTAAAGTTTTGTTTGAATTTTTATGCTATTACATAGTTCTAGAAAGATTGTATATGACTGTTTATGAATGTTGCAAGGAACTGTTGTTGTGCTTGCATTGTCATATTGTTGTCATGTTCTTCTTACTCCAACACAATTTTTAATATTTCTTTAATAAAAAACTTGGGCTATATGTATATGTTTGCGTTTTTTAAAACAATTTTCAAATTGTAGAAATAAACAACACACATAACATACATATCCACATACTAGCACAGTACTTATACACATATGTATATACGAGTATACGTATGTATATTGCATTTGACCTAAATTCAATTACTACTATTATTAATTTATTTATTTTATAGTTTTTATTTTGTACTTCAAGAATATGCAAATTTTATTTTATTTTATCATTATTGTGTAGTTGTATAGTTAAATATAACCTTAACATAATTTTCTGTTATGCCAAATAAGCCGACATGACATTACAAGTATTATTAATACGTTCAATTGTAATTTGTATGTAATTTGAATAGCAATTGAATATCATATTAAATTAATTATATAGTTTAACAGGTAATTCATATATAAGGTGTGCGTCACTATAAAGTGTAACACCCATTTTTCTTAATAACTTTTTTCACCTTTAATCAAAATTATTTTTCTTAATCACAATATCTTTGAAAAATGTGTCAGATTTTAAAATGTATCAGTTTGTCAAATTTGACTTGTTAGTTAGATCATAATGGATAATCAAAGACAAGTGCATACAAAAATTATTCAAATAATTCAAAAAAAACATATTGGAGTTATACAAAAGTTGCTAGGGAAGTCCACGTGACCAGGCAATGTGTTTCCAGAGTGGTCAAAAAGTTCAACAAAGACCTAAAAATTGAAAGAAAGCCTGGAACAGGTAAAGCAAAACTGGTAACGAACGACGCAAAAGCCAAAAAGGTTGAGAAGCTTTTGCTGGCTCTTCCAAACATTTCTGGTCGCGAAGTGGCCCGGCGCGTGCAATGTTCGGAAAGTTTTGTGCGCCGAGTTAAAGCTAAAGCTGGCCTTAAAACATTTAAAGTCCAAAAAGTTCCGGATAGAAATGCTAAGAAGAATATTGAAGCAAAAAAAAAGAGCAAAACTCCTCAAAAAAGAATTTTTTCAAAAGTTCGAATGTTGTGTAATGGATGATGAAACTTACGTTTTTGCAGACTTTGCGCAGCTTCCTGGCCAAGATTTTTATGTAGCGGATAGTAGAGGCAATGTTTCTGAAGAGTTCCGAACTAAAAAACTATCAAAATTTCCCAAAAAGTTCCTAGTTTGGCAAGCTATTTGTAGCTGCGGCAACAGAAGTGCATCGTTTGTTACATTGGGATCAATAAACTCAGATATTTATATCAAAGAGTGTCTTCAAAAGAGGTTGCTCCCATTTCTAAGACAGCACAACATATCAACATTCTTCTGGCCAGATTTGGCAACATGTCACTACAGTAAAAGCGCAATAGACTGGTATAATAAATATAATGTTATTTTTGTTCCAAAAGAGACTAACCCACCAAACTGCCCAGAGCTGCGGCCTATTGAAAGATATTGGGCTCTGGTCAAAAGAGAACTAAAGAAGAGTACATCTGTTCCCAAAACCATTACTAGTTTTCGATATAAATGGACAGCTGGTACCAAAAAAATCACCGAAAACACTATAACATTGCTTATGGATGGCATAATGAATAAAATAAAAAATTTTATAAAATTAAATTAATTTTTAAATAAAATAATACAGAATATAAATCTGTAATAAAAATGCAAAGTAAAACTGTTTTATTTTTAACTCTAGCTTACTCCAGTCAGTTTTTATTTGACTTTTGATGTGTTACAGTTTATAGTGACGCACACCTTAATTTACTAATTATTAATTTATATTAGAATAATTAGTAAAATAAGTGCAAATTTGTACAACAATGTCATATTTTCTAATATACTTACATACATTCGTATGTACACGTACATATGTACGAGGTGTAAAGTGGTAGTAATAAATTAATAATAAAAGTGTACACACATGTAAACAATGTCAACCGGAACAGAGTTTTAATACGTAGATATAAAATAAAAATTTTTTTATTTAAATACTACAAGTAGTTTTATGGTATTAAATATTAAAAAAAAATCCAAATATGTAATTGCGACTTAATAGGATTATCACGTTCATTATCTAGGCTTTCATTGGGCTCATTGTTCCAAAAAAATTATTAGTTCTATCGCGACTAGGGTTTAGATTACAAAATAAAATCAATTTTATAAAAACAGATCACTTCACGCCACAATGTATACAGTGGAAAACTTCAACAAAAAATACAAGAACAACACAACAATTTTATTACATTTTAAAATGTAAGAGATAGCAAGCAATAGCAAGTTGTAGTAAAATTAATAACAGCTGATTTTCACTTTTGTAGCTGTCATTTCTTTCATCACTGTATACACTGTGCTTCAGGCCATTTGTCCATACTACTACAAAAGGCGCTGCCTACAAAAGTAGTATAGTAATCAGCTACAAAATTATTTCAAGAACTATTGCTATTCGCGATATTCGCGATTTAAAATTTGTACCCTAATGCTATAAACACATTCAAGGCTATCGACTACCGAACACACGACTACAAAAGTGGCCAAGTAGCCAGCTACTTAATTATAATAACGACTACAGCTACAAAATAAACATATGTTTTGATACGTTGAACATAACCTAAACAAAACACACAAACTTATTTTTTTTTAAGTGAAATTGTGAGGAAACAAAAAGCAACAAATGTCTGAAGAAAACTGAAAAAAAAATTTAAGAAAAATAAAAAGGTAATTAAAAAATAAATTAAAAATAAAAACTAATGTAAATAAATGAAATATGTAAATGAAAACTAAACAAAAAATCTAAACGAATGATCATTTTCCAGTTGTGCAACTTAAATTTTTTCCCCATTTTTAATGTATATATTTCATGTATTGTGTTTTTTAAACACCTTTTTCATGCATCTTATTGTATTTGCAGCACTAAATTGTTTATTGTCGCCAAGAAAGATAGAAATTAGCCTAAGTTGGATACGGGCTACAAAAGTAGTCGTGTTGCCACTAATAAATTTATTCTCATATGTATGCACACATGTATTCTACTTTTGACAGCTTGTGGTCGGTGGTCGGTAGCCTTTAATGTGTTTATAGCATAAAGCACAAAAAATAGGAGTGTTCCCAGCTTGTAAAAAAATGTGTCAAATTCGAGCACAGTGTTATTTTTAATGTATTGCGTTTTAAAAAACTCTATTTTATGCAACTTATTACATTGACAACATTAACTTAAATATTGTTGTCAACAAAAATAGAAATTATCCCAAAAAATAATTATGATAGTCTTTATTGTGTTTATATATTAAACTTACAAATCTACTTGCTTTTAGTAACTGACAACTCGAAGTTTACAATTATAAACACTTGTTACACAAACTTATTAATTGGGCATGTGAATAATTACAATTATTGGCCTTTATACATCCCCAAAATTGTACAATAATTAAGTTAATTATAAAATATCAATAAATTTTATATATGGTTTTAGAAACACAGCAATATTTAAAGAAAAATTGAAGAATAATTTAATGAGTTCTCCACTTTTAGACAAATATCGTCGGGAAACAGAAAGACATATATTTCGATAGGTTGTTTGTCAGGCTATTATTTAAAATTTAATTTACGTTTTTAAATTTTCTCTCAGGATAAGAATAAGATCATATATGAGTTCGAAAAGTTAGAATAAGTAATAATAAGGTGATATCGTCGCAAGAATTAAAGAACGCTGTAACTGACAAAACATTTAATTTTCACCAGAGCGAAAAAAACTGTATGAAAGTAAAACAAAGATAGAAATCTGGGACCGGGACCAATCGACTCGTATTTTTTTTCTGATAAAAATGACGCAAAAAAACGTATTTTCGATTTTTTGTCAGATACAGCGTTCTTTAATTCTTGCGACGATATGGTCCATAAAAGTAAAATAAATAAATGACAGCCAATTCAACAGATATAATTTCATCAATCAGCCTTATTATGGATATGTTATTACGGGTATGTTTAAAGACAACAGACTAGGTATATTATTATTTAATGGTGTAATAAGTTAATCCTTGGGACAACTGTAATCAGGCCAAACATGTTCGTTGATATCAACTGTCAAATTTCGGAAATGCGCTACCAAAACAGCAAAATCTTATTCCTTAAATTTTTATCTTTTTTTTAAGAACATCTTTTAGAAGAAATTTAAAAGGAAACTTAAACAAATGAAACAGTTATTACAATAATGAAAATATCTATTTTAAGAACATCTGGCATCTCTTGACAACAAGGTAACAGAGTGCTTGATTATTTGATATTCCAATGGAATATTATTATAAATAAAAAATATTTAGAGATGATTTAATTATATAAAAACTTAATTAAGCATTTAATGTTTAATAACCATTAAATATTTTTTCTAATGGATTTTGTAATTAATTTTATATTATTTTAAATAAACAATTCATTAATTACTGAATAATCGCTCTATTTAGCGTTACTTTATGGCATATTTTAAACACAAAAACTAAATTTATAAATAAGTTTTAAATAACAAAAGAAAAAAAAATAATTATTTCGATTAAAAATAATGCCCACTAATGATAAGTGTATACAAACTAAACAATAATAAACACATGTATGTATTACAGCCAAACACGTTGTTGAAACGCTTTGGAATTAAAACACAACAGAGAGCCAAAAAGAAATGTTGAGATTTTATTTAAAAAAAGTAAATTTACAGATAAAAACAGAGAAAATATTTGTGTGATGTAAGAGAGAGAGAGAGAGTTTATAAAGCAAAACAGAGAGTATTTGAGAGAATAATTAGAATAACTAAAATTGAAAAAATATAAAACAATTGTAGAAAAAAGGACAAAATCCTTTTACTACTACATTTTTGTGTGTTCTATGTGTATGTGTTTTTCTTTTTTGGGGCAAAAATCGAAATTTGTAAAGGAACTAAGAACAAAATGAAAGGGAAGAAACAAAGCATAGGAAAAGTATATGTAAATAAATAAAATTATGAATAGCAGTTGAGAAAAGCTCATAAAAGTTATTCAACTTGTCGGCTAGTTTTGTTTATAAAACAATTTTAATATTTTTTTGTCTGTTTTTATAGTTTTAAAAGTTTTTTTTTTTTTTGGGAAGTAGGCCTAAAATATCTACAAAATGCTATACTATTTACTACAACACGTTAATATAAAATGTTTGGATTTAAATTGTGTTTTCATCCAAAAATGTGTGTATCTACATTTACATATTTTTTTCTTGTTGTTATAAATGGAATGGTGTGGTAAAAAGAGATTTTTGGTTTGTTTGATTGTTTAGATACTTTTTTCTTTTTCCGTCGTTTCGTTTGGTTTAATTTCAACTTTTTTTTTGATTATAATACGTGTATGGATTTCCTTCTCGTCAACCATCATACAACACAACTGTAATAAAAATTCGATACAAAAAAAAGCAAAAACAAAATCTTATAGATTTTGAAATTATAGGTACACACATAGGCGATATATGTATATGAATATTTTTTATATGTATCTTAGAAAAAAAAACGAATATTATTTTTATAGGAAATTATAAGAATTTTATTAATTTTCTTTGTTGTTTTACTTACTAAATACTTGAGAAAAAATGTTGATGTTTTCTTTTAAAATCACTAGAAATCACTTAGAACCTTATAGGTATTTCTTTTTTGTAATAATGTTAAGAAAATTTTTTTAAATGCATATAAATAATTTTATTTTAATTATTTAATTTTTTTTATTATTAATTAGATATTTTATTTATAAAATCACACACAAACAGGCAAAAATTTTTTAATCAAGTAGGTATTATTATTAATAATACATACATAGGTATGTAGATATTTTACTTATATTAAATTATGCGCGCGGCGCGTTATTTTTTTAATTCTTTTTTTAATAGTTGAATATCAATTTTTTTTATTATAATATACACAAAAACTTATTCTTCTCTTTTTATTAGTCGTTGTTGTTTCTTTATTCTTTTGGTTAAAATAACAATAATTCGCATACAACAAAAAATTTATTACACGCGAGACAAATAGAAATTGTGCTGCCATTCATTGCACCCCGGCACGTAATACTAGTTTCAGTTAATGTATCACACAAAGAATTTCCCGTCATCGACATATTTCGTATGTTTCTCTTTTTTTTCTTCATTTGTTTTTTCTGTTGCTGCTTCTTGTTCTTCTTAATGTTTTGCTTCTACTTTAGCTGTGTTTCTATCCTACTACGTACACTACTATTATGACCATGTAGCTGTGGTTTTTTTGTTATGTGTTTGAAATGTTAAAAACACACAATTACTAATATAAGATTGTACGTTTTACGTTCTCTCATCGTCATCATCAAAACAATCTTCATCACACACGGTTGTTATATGATGGAATTGTCAAAAAATAAAAAAAAGAATAGGTATAAAAAAAGAAAAATGTAAAGCCGTAACCAGTGATGCCGTTTTGGTAATTTCTAAAAAAAAAGATATATTTTATCGTATTTAATAAAAATATTTTACTTTTTAAAAATAAAAATTTTCTTTGAAACTGAAACTTTTTTGAGTTGCCAAATAAGGTATTACAGACGGCACTCCCCATTTGAAAATTGTACTCGCAAACTAGATATGTATTTGAGTTGGCAGCTGTAAGTTCGGGAAAACTATTTTGTTAAAAAAATTAAAAATCGGTGAAAACCGGTTTTATAAAATATCGGTTTTTGTGTAAACCCTATACACAACTAATTAAATTTTAAATATTTTTAAAGAAACTGGAGATTTCAAATTGTTTTTTTAGTAAATCATCGAATCGAATTAATATAATAGTATTTCTATTTTTTTTTTTCATTTTTTTATAATTTATAATTCTTGAGTAATCACTGACTTCAAAATATATTGAACTTTTCCCATAACCACAAAAAACGACACTAGTAAAGTGATGTAATGAAATATCAAAATCTTAAAAGTCTAAAGAACGAAAAGACTGGGATTTCCCATTTTTCCCCTACGTTGTAATTATTACAAATACTCGTATGTATGTATTTATAAAATATTTCTGTTCAAAACAAAAAAAATCAAGAGATAAAAGTCGCGGAAATTGTTTATTAACAACTTCTGGGAAGTTAACAGCTAACCTGCATATAAAAAGACTCATACCACTCACATTCAACATCCAGATGAGACAATTGCTGTTGATCATTCAGTGGTGAAGATATAATACTGCCCTTTGAGTGATCAAATTGACAGCAATTTGTCCCATTGACATAAGGCGCTTAACATCTTTACATCTATATATATATTCAACATTCCGATACAATGCACTGCATTTAGTAGGGGTTTACCCCTGAGTATTAGTCTTAAATAAAAAAAAATAATGCGCGAATACCGAGCGTACACTGTAAAAATTAAAAATCGAACACTAGTTTTGGTCTATATATGAAAAGTAAATTAAGCAATGATGAGTTATTGCCTAAATATTTAGCAATGATTTTTGGTAGGGTGCGAACAGGTTTGGTAGTACAATAGTAATAAATAAAAGAAAAAAGAAAATTAAAACAATCATTACAACATATTTTAAATGATTATCAGAAGATTAGCCTGAAAACCGTCAATCAAAACATTATATCAAGCAAGTAAAAACTTTTATATTTTTAATTTTTTATATAAACATGAGTTTAACAAATAAACAATAGTTTCCTTTATCAAATAGAAACCCGAATATAATTGGTAAAAATACAAAAAATAAATTTGTCGACTTTAAACCAAATTATGCACTTTTGAAAACAATAAATAGTACCTATACACCTTAAAATTGTGCATAAAAAACTAATTTGCCTGAAACAGGTGAATATATGAAAAAATGTAATTTTATTGCTGATCCAAATCGGATAAATCGTTCTCTTATTAGGGGCGGCCATTAAAAAATAGGAGTCGGATAGAAAGAAGAAACCTGAAAATGGATTTGAATTTAGCGTTTTTTTACATTTCATATAATTTTATTTAAAGGCGACTTTTAATGATTTTATTAATGCGGTTTTAATCTATTTTAAAATCTTTCAATTCAGCCAAAAACGCACTTCCTTTGCTAGCTTATGTGTTTTTATTTTTTTTAATTTTGTCTTGATTCATAACGCAACACAACACACGCAACACACAACAGCAAACAAATACTCTCGCAATTATCAAATGTAAACAAAGGAATGAAACAAACAAAAAATACAATTTCGCCACCGTTATAAAGAAGAAAAACTTTTTGTCGAAAAGAAACATTGAGAGGAAATATACAAAATGGTATCACGATGTTATTGTTCTGTGTCATGTTCACGTTCACCACAATATACCAAATTATAAGGCCAGAGGCACGTAAAACAAAATATGTATTTGAATATTCATTTTAATAACACATTTGAAAGAAAAAAAATAATATTTCCAATAGGAAGCTTTAGACTCAATGTCTGCTCAAAGTAAGTAGCTCCACTTTTGGTAGAATACAAATGTGGAGTCACCACATTGTTTCCACCTATTATTGCTTAATAATAATTTAAGAGTAGGTGTGTATACATTTTTTTAGGTATGTATTGCATGTATGTATGTAAATGTGTGGGTTTGTACGAGAATTGCTGGCCTAAGTGAGAGTGAAAGAGGTTTAACAAAACATTTTTCCATTTTGTTTTGTTGTTGCTGTCGATGTTTTGTGGTGGTGTTTTTTTAAAATTTCGTTGTTATGCTGCGCTTATAATTGTCTGCGCTGTTACAAGTTGTTATTGTTGTTGATTGAAATGTTTAAAATAATTTATATCAGAGTGGCATCATTGTGGCTTCAGTAGCCAAAGCGGAAAAGATAGTGTGTAAATAAATTCCATAAATAGTCCACACACAACTATAAGAGAATTAATCAATGTGCACAGGTGGGTTTTGTAATGAAAAAAATAAAATTAGAAAAAAAAACATACTCGTACCTACTCGTACTTATTATTTGTCTAAAACATCGAGACACACTGAGTTGTTATTTATTATTTTGCATTCATTATTGCCAGATTATCTCTACTAATACGCGCTGTAAACTGGCAACAATCAATGACTTGTGATATTAGAGAATTACTGCCAGCGATTAACAACAGAGTGACATTATTTACATTTTTTTGTATTTTCTTTTACTTGTTGTAGCATTAATTGACACTGATTACACTGAGTAATTATTGTAAAAATCAATTGATGATTAAACCACATGTAAAAGTGTTTTATATTAAAACACTCTATTTTGGTCAAGTAGTGTAGATTTCGAACTCATTTACAATTTAATTAATTAAATTACATGACTTATAAAATGACTTATGAAGTGACTTTTCACTAAATGTATGTATTGATTAATGTCTCTTAGAGCAGTAAAAAAAACAAATTCTTTGCTAAAAACAATATATGTATGTATAAGCTGAAAGCTATAATGCTTAAATCTGTAATTCTTTTCATCCACAGCTAATTGTGTTTAGACTACTGTAGTTTTTAAACTACTGACCTTTATTCTTTCGAATAAAAACCTATAGACTTTGAAATAAAAACTTAAAATCTTAAGATTACATACATACAATCCTGTGTCAAGGATACGGCCTAGCTTCTCACAGCACTCATGTTGTGTGTGTTTATTTTTATCCATGAGTACCGGGACCTACAGTTTAAATTCGACTTCGAACGGCAGATTAGAGAAGCTTGTTCATGGCAATAAGTTACTCTCAGAGCTCTTGCCAGAATAGAAAGAAATAATTTATTTCACATTTCTTTTTTTTTAGGATGTTAGACCTGGGTAAACCTGAGTTATGTCTCATATTTACAACTTGTTCATACGGGAGCCAGGCAGTCACAGAACTTCACTCTTTTAAAAAGTCTCAAGATTATTAATCCGTTAAAACAATTCCCATGTCTCTACTACCCCGTATCACCACTTCCTAAGGAGACTCCAGTACAAAGTTACATTTTTATATAAAATTTGCTCCTACCACTCTAGGGAGTGTAGATAGGTGTTAGGTATGTTCGGAAAAAAAGTTGGGAGTAAAATATGAGTGATTTTCGGTCATACATTTTACCGATCTAAAGGCTACTCAAGGGCAGTTGTGGAGTTTTAATCCTTCAACTCAACATTTGACCCCGATGAGGAGCCATTATTTTTTTGTTGAAGCGATTCTAGCTAATCGAAATCGAAAAATCGTATACTATCCCATCCATATCAGAATAGTTTTAATCTTCTTGTAAAATATCTAACTTTGCGATTTGACTTTTATTTCTTGATCCAAAAAGACCTCCACTCTGAAATTTCTCGCAACTGTAGAGAAGGAAACTATCTTTGACATAATTTTTTTTTTCAAATTTTTAAAAAGGTCGCTTTCGGGGATATATTCTTCCGACTTATAGGTGAAGAAAATTGACCTTTAAATTTTTCAAAAAAAAAAAAATCATGTTGCATATTAAATCAAAGGCATTTAATATCCTTTCAAATGCGACTTTTTCAAAATGCGTACCTATAGTACTTTTCAAGAAAATTACAATTAAGTAAGTATAACTTTGTTCATTTTCGTATTTTTTTCTGATTTTCAAGAATTCATATTTTCGGATCCAGATGTGTCAGTGCCCTTTAATTTTATATTTGTCTTAATGTTATGATATATTCTATTTATACCAAAAATCAGCAAATTCGGTAACAGTCATTTTAAAAACGGCATATTTTAGGTTAAGTTGAGGTGGTTCAATCCATATAATAATACATGGCAGAGTATAAACAAGGCCGTACGAGATACCAAAACGAACACTGTAGTGCCCCATTAATTAAGCTGTTCATGCTAGAAACGATTAAGAAAATTTTCAAATCGATATTGGGTATGTTAGTCGGTTTAAGGTGCCTTAGTTTTTTGAATTGACTTACATTTTAAAAAGTGCTTATACATCGCAGGTTGACGTTGGATTTAAAGATACAAGTGGATTCCATATTTCTCACAAAAACAGAAAATTTTTCAATTATAGGGCGATATTTCGCCACAATAAAGCTGAGTTTTTGCACTGATTCATAAAAATAGATGCAACTTGTCTCCTCCACTTTATACCCGAGACAAAATAACAATCAAAGCATTTGTCTGCAATGTGGGGATGGTGTTTAAAGAAGGTGAAGGCTGTAGGCAAGTGGAGTAATTTTGCTAGTATTATGCTAATTTTTTAAGTGTAAATCAAATTAATGAAAAAGTCCTCATTTATCAAGAAAGTGTTGTTACATCAAACAATATTTAAAAAGTTATAACTTTGCAGCAATAAGTTTTGGTTTAGCGTACAATTAAATATAAAAAGTGTCACTATTTTCTCTTTTTTACTATGTAATCACTTTGGCCTTCTTGGCTTAAAGATTATAAATAATAACTAAATGAAATGAATACCCGAAATACGAATGTGTCTCTTCTATACGAAACAGCATGAGTGTTGTCATTTTATTTACTTTGTTCCATTCATCTTAATTTTTCACACTTGAAAACAATGCCTGAAATAGGTACAAATTACATTTTTTTACTTTTACAATAATTCTCAATCACTCTCAAAAACTAAGACGTGTTTCCGATATGTTTGCTGTCATATGCATGATAATAAAGTAGTTGCTACCAGAGGCATGCATGCAGTATATGTATGTGCATATTACAAATAAAATTAACTACGGAAACATAGATATTTTCCCACAGAATACATTTTTACCTGATTTATAAAGTTATTTTTTTTTTCAGCAAATCTATCACGTTGATTTTGCTTTATGATACATCGATAATTAAAACAATTACTCTTAAATCAGTTGCTAAAGCCAAATCTATAAACGTTTTAGTTTATGAAGTTTGTAATCGCATCAAGACCATCTAATAAAAGTCATTACAATTGTCATTTCGTGATTTTTTCTTGTACGTTTTTAATTTTTAATCACAGGTATAAAGGGCTAGTATATGCAGACAAAAAAACCCATCAAACAATTCAAAGCATATTTTACGGTAAGATTCACAGAACAAATTCTTTGGAGCACAACAAAGCAAACAAAAAATGGCCAATTAATTGCCCACAAAAGCAAAGTTAACAAAATGAAAAATGTCAAAGAGGACAAAAAAAAAGAATTGTCAAAGAGAGAAAAAGAAAAAAAACGGGTTGAAAAAAATATTGAGTTTTTTCCCTGTAATGTCTTTTAGGGGGAGACGCACAACAAGACGGCACACATCAGTCTAATAAACATAACCAGTCAGTCAAGCAAGGCAGTCATACAAACAATTAGCCAGACAGTCAGCCCATTAATACATGGACGATATTGGTTAAAAAAATTTGTTGATTTATCGCTACTTGTCCATTTACAATTATTCTTCAATAAAGAAAGAAACTAAAAAAGTATTGCATAAATATTCTTGGGAAATTTATTCCTTGATTTACTTCTGAAACCTAAAGTGAAAAAAAAAAACGCATAGGGAGTCGAGAAATTTCTTCCAATTATCTCTTCTGTAGGATAGGTTCTTAATTTCTATGTGCTGGAGGCCCGAAGTTCTTAATTTCATTCCAATTCTTTCCTGCATGTTAAGCTTCTTCTATAAGCGTTAGATGTGGGCGAAACGTCTTCTCGTTCTGCTACCTTGCGGATTTCAGTAATAGCATTGCGGATGATAAATTAAAACAATTTAAAGCTTCATTCGTTTTCGATTTTATTCGATTGTGATTTCCAGAATATAGGCAATAATTTTTTATTTCTTTAAATATTTTAGCAACTTCGCATTCGATATCTTGAATGTTCTAAGCTGCCGAAAAAGCGGTAAAATCTTGAGATTCACCAATATAATTATTTTCGTTGCTCGAGTTTAGAGTGTTGTGTCGTAAAATAAATAAATCACATGACGAAATACCACATCATTGCTTCAATACTGAAGCCAACTTCTTCAGCGTTGTTTTCGTACCTAAGTTTCTTTGCCGATTACGATGTGTGCGGAAAACGGGCTTTATCTTAAGTAGAAGAAATATAGACCAAAAAAAAATCATTGAAAAATTCTTTTGAAGCACTTCAGTTTGAATTCAACCAGCCGAACTCATCAAAATTAATTTTATGTTTGCGATAGATAAACTAAGAAAGCTTTATAGCTGAAATGTAAACTGAAAATAAAATTTTATGCAATCTTTTCTTTAACAATCTTCGTATGTAGCCGGCATTTGTCTAAAACGTATGTGTCATGTCAAATTTAAACGATGCGAATAATTTCCAGGATAACATGGCTAGCACAGACATATACTCATACACATACCGACGACTACACACAGAGTTATCCACAATACTGCACTCATTTAGCCACGTCTGGTCTGGAATCTAAAAAAAAAAGGTAAAACATATAAAAGCTAAACAATAAATGGGAGGAAGAAATAATTCGACGACGATACCAGAATATAAAAAATACTTAAAAAGAATAATAAACACAAAAAATGACTGTTGCTATTAAAAAACGGTATAAATTTGAATCAGAAAACAGTAACAGCAACAGCAACAATAATAAAACCAACAATAAAAAATACATTTTTTTTGCTACTTTTTTTAAATGACAAAAAGGTTGGCCAGCAATTATTCTTCGTCATTAATGTGAGAGATTGACAATGTGTTTGTTGGAAATACTTTTTTTCAGTAAAATAAAAACAACAAAACAAAATAAGAAAAACAGCAATTTGACAACACTATAAAAAAGATTAAGAGAGAAAGTAAAAAAAAGAGAGAAAATAGTAAAACTACGGCAAAAAAACTCATGCATGTATTAGAAATGTTAGAATAAAAGCAAAAAACTTGATGAGAGAAAGAAGAAAAAAAGCCATGAAATAAAAAAAGAATACATAATTCTTTCCCACCAAGAATGAAAATGTAAGAACAAAAAAGACAACGAACGATAACAAATGACCATAAAAAAAAACGCTGAAAAGATTAGATGTTACATTTCAAACAAAGAAACGTAACAAAAAATCAAAACTCCAGAAAAAAGAGAAACAAGATTTTGTCTATCAAGTATGTATTTTATGTGATACCCTACACCGTATTCACAACAATAATACATACACAAACAATTATATGTACAGGGCTGTTCAATAAAATATATTCATATTATTTATAAATATTGTTAAAATCGACTAATTTTGCTGTTCAAAAAAATAGGTTCACCAAATTTGATGGCCTGAAAAAACCTATTCTTTATTAATTAAACCAAATTATTCCTTTCAATTATTGTTTATTTACCTCAGTGTAATTAATCTTATTTTTAATAAGGCCCAAGAAGCATTTTGGAATTGAGTTGATAAGACTTTAAAACGCTTCGATTGGAATCTATAAAAAATTCCCACAACTGTTCTTTATTGGAAGGAATTCTTTCTCGAAGGACCTCTTTGACAATTTGCACTAAAATTTTAATAGAATTTAAGACTAAAAACTGTGTGAACCCATTTAATACCTTGTTGCGATTGTTTTCAAACCATGTGATTCGGGTTGTTATCTTGTTGAAATACACATCAAAGTGCGTATCACATTTAGAATAAGATTTCGTATAGAATATTTTTGTAGTATACGGCATCCATTGTACCTTTAATTCTAAATAGAGGTCCTATACCATAGCATGAAAAACATCCCCATACCAATAAGCATAAGTGGGGAAGTATCCTGTATTCCGACGAAACTAAAATTAATTTATTTAACTCCGTAATTTTACTGTAAGAACAACCTCTAATACAGAATTCCTTCCGCAATATAAAATAAAAATCATTAAAAAATAGCGGCGGAAACATAATGGTATTCAGACGTTTTTCATACTAGAGCACATAACCTCTCTCATAGCACATATGACTCGATTATAAATGTCAACAGAACTATAGTTGACTTGCCAGTTTCTAACGAAATTCTCAGAGATGGCAACTGTCAGGCAATATATTAAAAAATTACTTGTAAACATTTTTTTCGCCAAAATCTAATAACAAATACTTTTTCTTGTTAAGGCCAATACTCAGGGATGTAAGCCCCTACTTATGCTTGGCATTGTATTGGAATGTTGAAGAAACATGTTTTTCTTCCATTATGCGCTTTATGTAAATGAGACAGGTTGCTATACCCTTGAAATGATCCACAACAATTGCCCCATTTGTCGATGTTAATTGTGTATATTGTGAAGTGATCAGGATCTTTGTTAAGTTGGTAGGTCACAATCCTTGCTTAGTTTTGTCTATTACTTTCCGGTAGGTGGCGCTTTCTTCTGAACATTTTATTGATGCCAAAACCAAGGGTCGATATGATGAAATATCAGAGGGTGGCTTTTTACACGTGGACTTCTTAGGGTTGGGGAACCTCTAATTTTTGTTTTTAAATTAAAACTTCGAATACCGTAAATATTTGTTCATAATTTTTCTCCTGTGTTGGGATTTACACCTGGGCTGGTTTTTTGTTGTAAGTTAGAACTCCAACCCCTACACTACGTCACCCCCAGTATCAATCAATATAAAATCTGATTAACTCACCTGATTGACTAAATTGAAAAAAGAAGTTTAGTAAAGGGGCTAAGCTATAGTCATACCATATTTACATCATTTGAGGGCAAGGTAAAAATATATATAAAAAAACTATAACTATACAAGCTATCCCGACCAAGAGATGATTAAATTAGCACATCTTTCAGAAAAATAATGGAATATATGGAAATCGCAAATGCATTTGTGTATAACATTTCAATACATACGTACTTACATATATGTTATTTAAAAATTAATAGGTTTAGTTACATGTTAACCCATAAAATTAGCTTTCCTTTAAAACTATCATATAGAAATATTTTATTATTTAATCCAGACAAAAATTGATTTCCAGTTAAGCTCAAACAAACATCAACCCAAACTAAATAGAACATCATCATTGATGGTAGGGTGTTGTATGATTTTAAATGGTTGCATTTTTGGGTGTCAGCCATATACAAACATATGCATATGTAGATGTAAAATACAGGTTTCTATTACAGTAAAACACGGTTTTAACGTTTACTTTTCTATGCCCTTCAATGAACTCTCACTGAAATTACTACGTTTGTTACAAAATTGAAAACATTTTGGTTGTAAGGTTTCAAATATTTTTTAAGAAAGCAAAAACAATAACTATTGGACTATTTTATTTTGGAAATGATATAATATTATAAAATATTATTATGAAGTGTAAAACCACTTTATACAGAAAGTTCAGTTCAGTTTGGAACCTGATTTCTTACCACCTAACTATATATATATTTCGTGGTAGCCGTAGTCCATTATGTAGTGTGTTAGCTTACTAGATGAGAGCTCCAGGTTCAAACCCCAGATCTGACATCTTAAAAGAATGAAATATGAAAAAATATTTCTTTCGGCGATCACCATTTAGAACACTTCTGGCAGCTTCGTCAGGAAATATGTCAAATAAGCTTTAACAATTATTTAAATTTAATTAATTATAACTTTAACACGGTTTAAGATGAATTATTATAAACTGCATGATTTTATCTAATTTAGCAAAAAATAATTGTAGAATAAGAAATCTAATTGAGCTTTTTTGATAACTAAACAAACAGCACAGTACAAAAACTTCGAACAAAACGAAACTTCTTTTATAATGCACTAAATCGTGCAGTTCCTTTGAGTTCGTCATAAACGTGTTTTATTGCATAAATTGAATCGAATTGTGTCTGCTGTGTGCAGGAGACAAGAAAAAAAACACACACAAAAATTCAAAATCATTGCCATCATCATAATATAATCATTTAGTTTTTATCTGTCAGTGAAACCTTATTTGTAAGTAAACAAAGCTGAAAACTCTCACGCGATATACAATAAAAAAATGTTTAACAACAACAAACCAATAAATTCGAGTCTATTTTCGGGTGGGCCAAAAACTTCAAATATATCCAATATGATTTGTGGCATTGAAAATATAAAATTAATAAAGGTTGCCAGATTAATAATTAAGATAATACTTCTGACAATCAAAATAGAACATGGCATTATCAGTATTTTAAATAGATATGCGCTGAATCAAATCAACGCGTTCATTATTAATTTTTATAGTACTATGTCGTTATCATTAGAAAAATTTTGAAATTTCAATAAAAGTTTTGAAATTTATTGTGTTACACAGATTTGAAATGATATGTATGTAGGATATATTTTTATGGTATGACATACATACATACATACATATATTGGATAACAATTTAATTATATTAAAAGTCAAAGTAATAAATGCTCAGCAATTAGAGCGAATTAGACTTGATATCAGTCTACAAGCTGATTTTGTTTTCAACTCAAATATTTAATATACAAATCTTCCATTAGTTAGTTAAAAATAGTTTTATAGTAAAAGCTATTTAAAAAAAACTACTGCACAATGAATACCTGGAGCATAAACTTTTATTTTCCTTTATGAGACTTTTTTACTTCTGCAAATGCCACTACATTATCCTAAAGCAATAAAAAATAAATAGCCATCCTGAAGCCTTTGAAATCAACTGTTATCATAAAACAAATATTTTTATTTTGTTTTTAATTTCGATATATTTTCGCAACCGTGAACATTAAAAAGCATTATTATGCAAAATAAAAAAATCAGGCCATTCTCTAATCAACGCTGTTTTTCTTTTGTTTTTTTTTTATTTGTTTTGATCTGCCTTTTCTTTCCTGCATTTAAAGTGCTTGTGTGTGCGAATTTCTATAATGGCTCACATTAAATGTGTATAAAGTTTTAAATTTTTTTCAGTTTTACTTTACCTTTAGTTGAGCTTAAGTTGATGTCTAGACTTTGGAAAACTTTATTTTCTTCCATTGTACAATATTTGTCTGATTATTATAGATACCCTACATTCCCATAAGTGTGTGCTGGTTATGAATATATGAATAAAGTAGAAAATTTTTGTAGGATGAGTACTGCGTAAAAAATGGGTGTTTCAATAGTCTAGTGGGTAGTGTGCCTGCTTCTTGATAGCGAAGGCGTTGTGGTTTAGATTGTCATCAGAGACTATGGTCTGTGACGCTGCATTGAGCATATGGTCTTAGTAACTCCGCTTGTAGTAATTACATACATACATACATAACTGGCCTTTACAACCCTGTGTCAGGATTACGGCCTAGCTTCTCGCGGCACCCATGTTGTGTGTGTAAATTTTTATCAATGAGTACCGGGACCTACAGTTTAATTTCGACTCCGAACGACAGACTTGAGAAGCTTGTTCATGGCAATTAATTACTCTCAGAGCTTTTGCCAGAAGACTTCTGAGAGGTAGTCGCCGAAAGAAATATTTTTTTCATATTTTTTTTTTTTTTTTTAAGATGTCGGAGCTGGGTGTCGAACCCAGGGATCATGTCTTAGTAAGCCAACACACTAACCACTAGACCACGGCGACTACATTTTTTTTTAAATATGTTTAATCATCTCGGGGATTTTTCTTTAATATGATTTTCGAAATATGTAGTTATTTATATATAAGTACATATGTGTGTCCACAACGGCTATGAATTACATTGTGAATTTGATTAGTTCAATGGCGGCTTAAATATTGTCTTTATATATGGGCATTTCCTCAAAATGGTAAACCAGGATCGAAAAAAAATATGTTGATAATCATAGCATTTTATTGCTTATAATTATAAAAAAGAGTCTATATTTTTATAATATATTGGATTCTTATCATATCTCAGGTGTTTTACTTGAGAAAATTGGGCTAGAAACTGAAATGTTTAAAATTTCATTTTTAAACTACTTCTAAAGACATTTTTATATTTATTTATTTTACATGCAAAAACTGTATTATGTTTGCACTCTTTCTTCAAAATCTTTCTTTTACAAACATATAATTAGAAGGGAAATGTGTAGGGAGAAAAAAAAAAGTTCGATTAACGGTAAATTTTTGCTTTGTTTCTTGCCTAGGTTTTAATCGTACGTTCGCGACCGAAAACATCATTTTATTGTTATTGCTTTGCATAAAACGTCAATAGGTGCAAAGACACACCACATTTTAATTAATTTCGGTGTCACCTATTTGTATATAAATAAAAGAAAATTCTGGGTTACCATTAAATAGACGTTTTTTGTTTGCAAAGTTTCGTACGTTCGCGACCGTAAGTAAATTTTTTCTATAAGCAATGAGTTTATAATTGATAAGATGTCTCTAATTTTACTTTAAAAGTGAAATGATATACCGAATATTCCAGTATTAGAATGATGCACTGGATTTTCTGTGATGAGGACCTAAAATAAGCACAATTTTAAAGGCCTGTTGAGTAAAAACAATAATATCACAAATATTGTTAAAATTTCATTATTTTATATTGAAAATTGTTATTAATAAAAAAAAATATTAATAAACACTGTAAGTGCTTTACTGAAATCTATTTATCAGAAGGATTACGTTCTCGCGAAGTTTTCTTATTCTTTTGTCAGTATCTGTAAACGAATAGTGGCATGCTCTAACTTAATTATATTACAAAAATATCATATGCACTCGTATGTGTCACCTCTTAATAAAAGGAAAAGATATTCTTTGTAAGTGAATTTTTGCACAAATTTTTAATTGAGCTTGTTGATCATTAACTGTAATAACGTAATAATGTATTTTTAGACGGAGTTTTGTTTTGCTGGTTAAAATTTTAATTTTCGACACAACTTTAATGTAAAAGTACAAGTACCCAAAAATTAGTAAAAATACTCGATACGTGGTACTCATTACTCAATACTTTGCCAGTACTAGTTACCACACACTATAAATAGAGAATTACGTTTTTCGTAAAGGAAATTTGACGATATTTATGGGATTAAGCATGGTGATAATACAAAAAAAAACCTATGGAAATATCGTACGTTCGCGACCCGTACGTTCGCGACCGATACTTAAGCCAATTAAACGAAAACCAATAGAGATATTTTATTCTGCAAATACTGGATAGAGACCTACATTAGTATGCTTTAAAAATTATTTTATCGCTTTGGAATATTCCGTTGCATTTCGCAGAATTTTACATTTCACTACTGTCAGCTAAAGTTGACTTCTATTTTGCGTACGTTCGTGACCACGACTTTATAACTATTATTATGAAAACTTCAACTCGATGAAATCCATCTTTTGCACTACATATAGAGCTACTAAAATGCTATCAAATCGCAAAAAAAAATACTAGAAAAAGTTTTTTGTCTACCTTCTTTGTACATTAAAAGCGTACGAACGTACGTTCGTTACCCCAGGAAATGCCCATATGTATATCAATCTAATCTACAATCTAAATGCTGTATATTAGAGTGTAGGGTACTCTTTTTATTGAACATGATCGCTTTTAACTTTATGTACTACTTGTATTGTTTGAAAACGTCAAAATGTAATCAATGTTTACATAGTGCGCAAGGTGTGTTCCCTAGATGGTAGAAGAGAGGTGGATAGAGAGAGAAAGAGAAAGGAAGCGATATTATCTTTTCAAATCGCATTAATTGTTCCCCCTTTTTTATAGATAAAAACGTTTTTCTGTTATCGCCTTTGTCAGTTGTGTTGACATATTAAAGAGAAACTAAATAAATAAAAAATAAAATGAAAAAAAAATT
Organism: Metopia argyrocephala; assembly: GCA_963576795.1. Classification (NCBI taxonomy): domain Eukaryota; kingdom Metazoa; phylum Arthropoda; class Insecta; order Diptera; family Sarcophagidae; genus Metopia; species Metopia argyrocephala. Next base: position 83,006,712 of record OY756211.1, read on the forward strand.
AAAATTAAAACACATTTTAGCCAAGTTTATTTGTTTATCTATAACTTTATGGCATTTTGTTTATTTATAAAGCTCTCTTTTTTATTAAGAATTTTTTTTTTGTGTTTTTTAGATATAAATGTGGATCAATGAATTCATTAAAGAATAATGTTTTTGATGCTCATTTATAACCAAATTATTTTGTATTCTTTTTTTATCTTTATTTGTATAAATATATACAGCATATATTTTGTGAGTTCAAAAAATATCTCTTGTTTTTGTGTAGAGTTCAATGATTTTAAATTTTGCATATTTTGTCATCAAATAATAATACCGGCCCATAATGAACATGTTAAATACTCGTATCAAAATATTGTGTTAGTTTTTGGCAAAATGTTTTTTATGTTTTATTTTTAAACATCAGGTTAATTTTAGCGCTTTATGTCTGACACTTTACGGTTCTTTTGGCTATTTAAATAAATTTCATTTATAATTTTTTTATAGAAATTTTGAATTTTGGAAAGTGGAACTATTTTTTTTTTTTAATTCATTAATTTAAATGATTTACAGCCAGGCCCACGATATCGAATCGTATAGTTTTAAGCGACAAACAGCTGATTTGCGGCACAATAATTTTTGTGTCGCCAAAAATAAATGCGATTGGTAACAAAAAATTTTTTTACACACATATACATAAATAAACAAAATCGGAATAAGTTTGTTTACTACATTTCTGTCAAGTTAAACTAGCACACGGTTGCATTTTTTACTGTACAATTTAAGCATTTCAGCTTTGTTGTTTATTTGCATTACGTTGGTAACGCAAAGCAAAGCGAACGATAAAGTGACAATTAGTGGGCCGCAGTTTAGATTCACAGTGAGTGACTGAGTTTCTTTCGCTTAAGTTTTCTTTCGATATCGTGAGCCTGGCTGTTACTTTATGATGAATAAATAAATAAATTATAAGAAGACTGTTAGAGCAACGAATACGATCGACTAGAACCCTGCATAAGTAATAGTTTTTCTAACAACTGAATTGTCAAATTTATTACTTTTATATTGTATTAATTAATTAATTAATTAATAATTGATTATACATATATTAATATTAATTATATATATATAATTAATAATTAATTAATTACCCCTTTTCTGTATTCTTATTCTTGTTTTATTATTCAATGAAAGAGAAAAGACTTTTACATTTGTACTACCAATTTAATCGTTTACTGGGTCTACACTTATAAACTTTATTAAAAATTGGTAATCAAAGTGACTAAAATTAGTAATTTTGTTTCGTTTAAAACGCTTTAATTAGATCAAAGTTAAATTCTTTAAAGAACTTTTTGATATTTACAATTAAATTTTTGAAAATCAAAGGAGAAAATGATGTTCGTGTTTTCGACTCCAGCTACGGTAGTAATTTTGAATTTTTCTACAAAAAAAAATTCAAACACAATTTTCATATTAATTGTATCGATTAAAATTTTAATTGTATTAATCAAAGCCAGAAATCATATAAATATTTCTTATTAAATGATTCAACATTCATTTTAAATCAATTAACTTTTTAATTTAAATTTTTCTTGCAAATTTAGTTTTTTACAATCAAAGGAGGAAGTGACATCCGTGAAGGAGTTGTACACCAGGTGACACAATTTTTATGGACTTATACATACTTATACTATTATCATTCATAAACTTACTCTTTTCTGTAGAAATCAAGGTGACTTGATAACATTTTTGAGGGGCAAAAGCAGAAAATCACATGAAATTAAAATCGACTAAATTTTAATCATTTATATATTATTATTATATATACATATATGCATATATAAAAAAAGAAATATGAAAAAATTATTTCTTTCGGCGACTACCTCTCAGCAGTCTTCTGGAACAAAATCTGAGAGTAACTAATTGCCATAAACAAGCTTCTGAAGTCTGTCGTTCGGAGTCGACTTTAAACTGTAGGTTCCGGTACTCATGGATAAAATTTAGCACATTTGACAAGTTTTTACTTAAGGAAGGATATTTTAAACATAGTTAACAGTAGAAAGAAATATTTATCTGACAATGACGTCAAATGCATGCATTTTACACATACATATGAAAATAAAAACTCTGCTTATAGTGTCTGACGACCAAGAAATTGAATGCTGTTTACACATCTTTCAGTTGTCTGACTATACATAGTGTTTGCCAACTGAAAGCGAGACAAAATGGTCTGATTATGTTCATCTGACAATGTTGTCTGACTAACAATATTATAAGATGTGACAACCGTCTGGTCACAAGTTTAATAAAATTAAAATATTATATTTTTTATTTTCGCTTGATTACATTAATATTTTGTTCCTTTACAATGTACGATTGTGCATAATTTTATAGAAAAACAAGAACACAAAAAGAAAAATAAGGGCAATACATATTGTCATATTTGTTTTCCTTTTTTATTTATTGCTGTACGTATAGTCATAGGCTTGGTTACCAGATGTATCAATTGCATACATATATACATACATACATATGTATGTCAGATTATTTTTTTATAATTATTTGTATTTTTTTTTATTTTTATTTCTTCTTGGTTGTTGCTATTTTTCAATCCATACACATGTATTTACATACATACTTATATATAAAAATAAGTCAACATTTACCATTTCGTGTGTGACTTGAATATTTAAGTCGCAACAGTTAAACTCAATACTTGCCGTTGATAATGGTGTGACATTTTTATTCTTGCTGATGCCATATTTGTTGTTGTTTTATAAAAAAAAGATGCCAGATTAAAAGTTTTAAACAAAAGATTGTATAATTGATTAATTTATTTGTCACCATGTACATATGTGTAAAAATAGCAGCAGTATTAAATTACATACAGAGTGGTCAGTTGTAAAATAAAAAAAAAATAAAATAAAAAAATAAAAAATAAAAATTGGAACAACTTATTTCAAAGTTAAAAAAAGTATTCTTAATTGACCAACATTTTGACCTAAAAATAAAATTGTAGTGCTTCAAAACACTTGAAATAAAGGATAGTCCTCACTGAGCACAACATAATTTCCCGTACAAAACAAAATCCACTTCCCTATGAGATACCATTGAAATCTTGTAGGTTTTGTGATGCAACTCTGAACTATGCATTGTAATGAAATTGCTTCATTTACTTTTAACCCTGCTACTACGTTAGGGTCATTTTATGACCCAAATTGCATTTTTCTGGCGAGTAAAGAGAAAAAGACCTTTACAGAATGCATTATTTGTAATAATTACGTCTGTCCATCGCACCGAAACACAAAACATAAGTTTATATAAAACCTACTGCAATCATCACGAGCCTTCAAAACTTTTTTCTTTTGTAAAAATTAATATTTTTATAATAAAAATATATAGGGTCATAATATGACCCAAAACATAATATACGTAAGTTTTTTTTAACGTAGTAGCAGGGTTAATAATGTCTGGTAAATAGTAGTCGTTTGGAGTTGACTTTAAACTGTAGGTCCCGATACTCATGGATAAAAATTAACACACACAACATGAGTGCTGCGAGAAGCTAGGCCGTAATCCTGACACAGGGTTTTAAAGGCCAATTATGCACGTATGTATACTAGTTGTAATCTCAAAGGCGCCTTATAATAAATACTGTTGCTGTTGATAACAATTTTTTATTGCCAGTACACTGACAGTATATTAATACATCTGACAATATTGTAAGATATGACATAATAACCAACAAATAAAATGAAATTTCAAAATATTATTTTGGATGTTACTTCGCTGTGTTAAGTAGTTTTCATATAGAAAGCCCTCTTAAATAGCCGGCCTGACGACGGGCACAAGAATTACCAACTTTAATACAGTAACCAAAAAGCTTCGTTTCTATATATCGTCATAAGAATTAAAGAAAGCTGTAACTGACAAAAAATCGAAAATACGTTTTTTGCATCATTTTTATCAGAAAAAAAAAATACGCGTCGATTGGTTCTACGATGAAAATAAATTCACTTACGACGTCTGCGTTTTGAAAAATGCCAGTGTCTTTGTTCTACTTTTATACAGGTTTTTTGACTCTTGTGAACATTTAAGGTTTTGTCAGTTACAGCGTTCTTTAATTCCATCGAGGATAAGAAGTATTTAGTGCAACGTAGCCTTGTGATCGCTATACTAAACTTTGTAATTCTTATGCTCAAAGTAAGTCACCATTTTTAGGAACTTATTGAAATCCAAATAATAAACGACTTTCTAAAAGGGACCTGTTAGTTGACCTCCAAGATCCTGCAATTTAATATTTTTGAAATATTTACTGTAAGCCAAAGTGAAGTCACATATTTGGCTGATGAGCCTGTGAAAATTAACTCTTTAGAGGCTAATTGGGTGCATATTATTTGTGACAAACAGCCAGCAATTGCTACAAAATTGGTGGATATATGCCCCAAATTAATATCAAATGTCATTTTCAAACATATGATCTTTTGAATAAAAAAAAATACTCTAATTTTTCCTGTACTACGAGTATTTTTCTTTTCATAATTTAAGGCTCTATGGGGGTTACAAAACACCCTTTACCTACTTATATGTGTATGTACTTACATTTTTTACGTTGTTTTGATATTGAAAGAGTAGCATTTAATTAAAAAAATTTACCTGCAAATATAGAAGAGAAATATATTAAAAATTAACAACAAAATTAAACAAATATTTTATTAAAATTTTAAATCAGTTTGTAAAAAAAAATCATAGAAATCTTATTTCAGAAAATGATTATTACTGAGAGAAGAAGAAATTGTGGATACGAGTATAGGATGATATATTTTCGTAATGAACTTGCAACACAGCTCAACTCATTAAAAATTTATGCAAAAGTTTTAGTTGAATAATACAAAAACAAAAAAAAATAAACATATAAACTTTAGAAATCCAAAAAGCAAACAAAAATCTAACATATGGACCAAAAAGTTTGTAAAAAAAATAAACAAAATATAGTTTTTATTCAAACTTTTCGTTTACTTTGTTATGGTTTTGGTTTTCATTCGTATGCCAGCATCATATTCATTCATTCCTTCTGTGAGATTGTGTGTACATGTGCAACAAACAACGAATTGAATACAAAAAAAAAAAACACACAGCATTTACGGAACAACATTTTGTAGGTCATCGTTGAACTGATAACAAGCTTTACAAACAACAACAGAAAAAAATCATCAACAAAATAAATGAAAATAAAATTAAAACTATTTTATGTAAATGGGGCAGAAAATTATATAAAATTTTGAAAAACAGAAATAGAAAACAGATTTCTTTTTTTAACAAATAAGAACAAGATCAAAAAGATAACAATTAAAAAATTATTTATTTTAAAAATTAAGTTGCACAGTTGAGGGCAATGAAATTAATGGTTGATGCTTAAGTTTTAATGTAGAAAAACATTAATATGTATTTGGATTTGAAAAACAACAGGGAGAATAACATTAAAGGTTCTTCAAATGCAGCTGTGAGTGGTTGTCAAACAGCAGAAATGGTAGTTGAATTAAAACTTTTTTCATATTTAAGGCTATTTTTATGGGTACATTTCAAAGAGGGTGTTTAAATTTAACAATGAAGTCTTTTAATTCCCATACATATGTATGAGGAGGGATTGAGGAAAAATGAAAATTAAATTGATAGACGTAAGAGATTCAAAAGAATAATATGTAACAACTTTTTGTTAATTTATAGAAAAGTCCTTGAGGACTTACATTCCGTTAATATAGTATAGCTACACTTAAAATTCGGAGGAATATAATAATTTTGGAGTTTTCTTAGTAACTATCAAAATGTTATAATATTTCGTGACAAGAAGGTACTCTGTTGTCTTATTGGCAAATATTCCAAATGGGTCAGTAAAAGTTTAAGGCTCTTTTATAATTGCTTTCGTAAGCAGTAGCAAAAGTTTTCAAGTATCAGTGTTAACTTAGACTAGTCACATTACAGAATTTTAAATTATTTTTGATTTCAATTTACAGTATTCCACGGATAATTGCCTCGACAAAAATTTAAAAATGTTTGGACAATTATGCCGTCAATACATGTGAAAAGCAAGTAACTTTATACTTACGAGTAAAAATAAACTTGGTAGACTTTAATTGAAAGGTTGTATCAAAAAAGTAGTTTAAAAGTAAATTTTACGGACTTTTTATGCCTTTATAAACATAGTTGAGTTAAACTGCAGTTTTTAGAAAATAATTGTTTTGGGTAATTAAACGAGGGAATTTTAAGTAAAATTTCTCTTTGGGAAAAATATATTTAAGGTAATTAAGCGAGTGACGCAGTTAAGCGAAAGTTAATTAACCGTGGAATTTTATTAGAAAATGTAAAGAAAAAATATGGGAATTTAGAAGTAAATAAGCGTGAAAGGCAATTAAGCGCGGGGAAATTATCCGGGGAATACTGTACCTTTAATTGCAATTTTATTTATTTATTTATTTATTTTTTTTTTAAATGTCATCCCAGGATTAAAGGCTTTCTAACTGCAATATAGTCAGACAACTTGGTTGAAGTCCAAAATTAATTGAAAATTACTTTAAGAATCTATTTAATATGACAAACGGTACTATGGAAAGACTTATCAAAAGTTTTTACCCCGAGACAGAAGCAACATTCTGTAAATAACTTTAAATTCTCAAGAGTTTAAGTAAAATTGGAGCTGCTGGAGTAGTCGCAATAACTAAAACAACGATTTTTAATGTTCACATAACCTCGGAATACCGAAAGCTTCGAAAACTTAAAAAAGCCATAATTGAAAATCATACATAAGCAGCACAAGGTTGAAATTTGGAAAAGTCCTCATGAGACGCAAGGTTATCAAACAAACAATTGGAAAAAGAGTTATATTTTCGATAAAAAACGTTGCTTGAACATCAATAAACCAGCTGGATATACATACATAATTATTATTTCAGGATCTGGAAGGAGAAAATACTTTTAAGCCGTCACCACGTATTATCACGCTGCCTGTTTAGTTTTTGTTAATGAGCGTATGACGAAATCTGGTTACAAAAACTTACTTGAAACTGCATTTGTGTGAATTTTTGGTTCGTGGAGAAATTCTATTGCCGCCACGATATAACAACAACAATTTATTTTTTTATAAAATTTAGAAGAATACTTAGTAAATTACTTAGGTTTTGCAATACGTTGTTTAAATAAAATTGTTTTTGTAACAAAACAAATTACAAAGTAATAACGCAACGCATCACCTATATAAGTTATTTACAAAATAAATTCATTAATTATTCCACAATTTAAGGTACAATCGAGCTTCAAAAACACCCAATACGTACTATATACAGTGTATCACAATGTATTTAAAAAAAATAAATTCTATGATTTAATTTTAATTTTTTGAGCTCAAAGGTAATTTAATGCATTAATAAACAAAATTAACATTTTTTTATTTGTTTAATTTGTACAGAGTAAACAATAAAATTAACACAATTCACATCACAAAAGATAAATAAAAATTAAAAAAATAAATAAAAATGAAAATTCTTTTTAGTACAGCATTTGGCAGAATACACAGTGTGTAATTTTTTAAGTCATGGAAATATAACAATATACGGACGTGATAAAAGACAAAAAAAGAAGACCAGTGTCTCCCAGTTTTGTCCAAAGTCATGAAATTTTTTTTATGGGCCACCAAACATTTCGTTCGGAATTTTAATTTACTTTCTTGTCATGAAGAACAAATATTGTGAATATAAAAAATTAAAGAAACCACCTTCAGGACCAAAATCGCAAAAATTTTTAAAAAATTCGATCTATTTACTATTTACTTTTTTCCCCCCTGTTTAGAGGTCTACATATAGGTAATAAATATAGGTAAAATCTTACGGATTCCTAAAGGATGCTTGGACTCCATTGCAGTAGTATTCGTGAAATTTCAACAGGTAACACAGACAATGTTGGAAGCAAAACCAAAATATTAAGATTTTTTCATGTGGGAAGCAACTGATTGACAAGTGTATGGCGTTACGATTTCATGGAGCAAGCAGTATCGGAAAATAATTTTATTTTGTATTGCTTTTGATTTTTACGGCAAATTTTTAAAATGAAATAAATTTGTGTGATGCAAATAAAAATGTTTGCTGATTAATATTAATGAACGTTCGTATACGACCCCGGTAGACGTAAAGGGTGGACAAATTTGAGATTACGAAATAAAATGTTGAAAATCTTCCATATCATACATACATACATAATTGGTCATCACAACCCTATGTCAGGGTTACGGCCTAGCCTCTCGCAGCACTCATGTTGTGTCTGTTAATTTTTATCCATGAGTGCCGGGACCTACAGTTTAAAGTCGACTCCGAACGATAGACTTGAGAAGAAGAAATGGGACAACCTTTCTCACTGTTTCTGTTTTATTTTTGTTTTACTCATTGTAAAGAATACCACAAAATGAGATCAAACGTTCAGTTTTGTATATTTTCCTACTCTGGTAATTTTTAGATTTGCAGACGGCAATTGACAGCCTCGTTCTTGTGATTGAACACCGCTGGATTATTTTCACTGGGGCCATTTAAAAGACAAGGTTCACGTGAACCAACTGCAAAGATCTGACGCTCTGAAAGATGAGATTCAGCGCTGCATTGGCGAGATAAACGAAGCTTTGCTGCAAAATGTGTTTCAAAATTTTGTGAATAAAGAGGTGAACATTCGCCAGACATCATATTGCATTGTTAATTTCCATATTTTTACTTTACATTGTTATAAAAAAAAACTGAAAAAAACAAAATACTTGTTTAAGCCAATTTACTTCCTAACCTCAAATTTGCCCATTCTTGTATTTTCGAAAAGATTTATTGTACTGCTATTCACTCCCTTCTCAAGAAACATTAATAAAAGGTATTTCTATTATCAAAAAAAAAAAATAATTTTATTTCTGTCAAGTTCTTAGATTAATAATTTTTATGTAGGTCAACTTAAGGACATGCTTGGCCTTCTACTTTATTCTTGTTTTCTCTACTTTCTCTTAATTTTATTATAATCTCATATTCTTTTGTATTTATTTGTTACACTTCATTTATTTTTATTTTTTGTAAGTGCCTCTCATCATGTCGAAAAACACTCATACTTTTATTCAATATTTGGGACAAAAGCAATTATTATTAATGGACTCCCTGTCTCTCTTTTCCTTCTCACATTCATACTATAAACTAATGGCCGCTGAACAAAAACACATAAAACGTCAAATTGTCTACAAATATTGTAATTTTCAATAATAATTCTAATAAATAATGGCAGCAACAAAAAAAAAAAATGAAAAATATTTTGCACTCTGCTTCTTTGATAAGGATAAATGATATCGATAATATGTATATGAAATTTTAACTAACTATTTCATAACCTTTTCTATAAGTACAAGCAGCGAGTTTATATAAATATTCATATTTTTTTGTTTGGTTATAATACTCAAATGTATACAAAACTTTTTTTTTAATCTGCTGGCTAGTTATGTCCTGGAATAATATGTGCCATTAGCTATTTATACGACATTGATTGAGGTTTAATATTTCCCCGATAGCACTTTTTTCAATATAATTTGAATTCTTATTTTGTACCAAGTGCCCTTGAAAATGTAGCCATTCATGTCAAACAATCACAAAACGTAGAGCAACGTCTTGGAAGAGTGTGACTTCCGCTATTATTTGTCTTTTATTTACTGAAGTTGCCAAAACAAACAAGCAAACAGTTTTTAAATTACGAATACTTCTGCACAACTTAGTAACGACTCTGTCCTCTAATGTGTCTGAATGAAAATGAATAAATAAAAAAAAATACTTTAAACCACAAATGTGACATCAAATTATGCAAGTAGAGTGTAAAACGTATTTTGAATACATTTTTTAATTTTGATTAAGATCAGAAAAGTTTAATCGAGCAGTGTTACTGTTACAATATATATATATTTTTTAAATTTATGTAAATTAATGTAATCTTTAGAGCAGAAATAAATATGGCTGAGATGATGATTTGTTAGTCAAAACATGTCATTGTGAATAATAACAACAAAAAAATGTTTTTTTTTTAAAACTGAAGAGCGTTTTGTATGTGACGTATGTATGCATGTTACATTTAGTTGTGTTCTTTTCTGTAAAGATCCCCTCATTATATGTGTTTTACTTAAATAATATACTTTTAATTGCTTTCATTCATTCATTTAAATTTTATATTTTTAAGATCTCATGATTTTTTTTTTGTGGGGCATACCGTTTATAAATGCTTTGCTTATAAATATACATTTTTTTTCTTGTTTTTTATGTGCTTCCTTTCTAAAGCAGATGCACCAATACTCTACTGAACCGCATTTCCTGTCTTGAGTAATTAAAAGTATGAGTAGTTGCGTTCAGATTATAATTTTCATTTGTGTATTATATTTTTAATAAATACGAGTACTCTATTGCGTCTTAAACTAAAAAAATAATTTCAATTACGATTACACGACTAGTAAATAAATAAATCAAATAAACTTGTTGGAAACTCCTCCGATGAAAGAAAATTGGTAAAACAATTTAAAAGTTATTTACCATTTTTTCTAGCACTAAGAGAATTGTTATTTTGATCAAAGGTTTAATTGATTCCTTTAAAAATTAACTGATAATTATTTAGGTTTTTGATTGCTTTTCTCATTACTGTCAAGTTCATTTTTACATGTGCTCATCTCTTTGGATATAAATACATACATACATATTAGAAGATCAATAAAAATTTTGCTACCAGTACTGACGGAATTTGCTCAAAATTTGACAATAGTCTACTAAGAGCTGGTGCTTAATGGTAGCAGTGTTATTGATTCGCTCTCGTATTTTAAAAGTAAAGTGCACATTTATTTTTAGCGCCAAATTTATCGACTAAACTATTAATACAAGTTTTGTATCTGCTGGACTGAGCGTTAAGGTCACAAAAACCTATGATGAGATGTTACATAACCAAAGTTAAATGCATTCTACAAACTTTTATAATTTAGCTAATGATCTGATTTTTTTATTTTCTAAGCATATAAAAATGTGTAAGCAATGTAAACGTCACGTTTTCAATAGACAATTGTAGAGTTATATGTATTATAGAGACCTCTAGGCTAAACAAATATGCAAATGCCTATTATAAAACCACAAAATATACAAACTTAGTGTTTAACAAAAATACGCAAATACTTGCATTCATTTTTGGTGTAACATTCATACAATTAAACGCGAATACATAAATATTCAATATGTACGTACGGATGTTAGTTTTAATAAAATATATTGTAAATATTTGTTATAGAGAAACAACAAAACTTATGCGAGTATTTTATATGTTTGAGTAAAAATATTCATGTTTTACAATTTTATTAAAACTTTTTAATTAACGATTACAACAACATCAGCAGCAAAACCAGCAGCACACAAAACAACTTCAAAGTAAATAACTTTTGTTCACTTTATATTAATAAAAATATCTGTTAATATGGATCAATATTTAGTCATAAAATCTGTTTGAATTTATAACGACACTTCCTGACGTATTTTATTTGTTGTTTTTGAAAATCTGTTGGCGGGCCTTTTAAAAACCACAGGGCAAATAAAAAATAAATAAATAAAAAATAACTCCAAACCAATACTAAAGCAGAGGTGTAACTCAGTGTGGTCTTTGTAAACACAAGAAAATTTAAAAAAGTTGTGTGTTTAAAAGAAAATCGAATATAAATTGTATTATCAAAAGCTCGAATTCAGGTTCTCAGATGACGTTTTTTCAACTTTTGTAAGTAATGCGCTCAATAACAAGTTGTCAATAGTAGCAGAACATAGCGACCAGCCTCATTACATTAGCAAGTAGCCCTATAAATGCTATCTATTTTCTCGGATTGTTTTTCAACCCTTCCTTTGAGATAATATTAATATTGTATAGTAATTTAAATAAATAATACAGATTTAATTTATTGTTATATTTTTTGGTTTTTTTTTTCTTGTATGTTTTTAAAAATTGTTATAAAACTATTCTGTACCTTGGAAAACAATATAAAAATTTTTCCACATAACGAATGAACTGTAACCGTTGCGAAGATATGTATTTAAAAATTAATATTTAGTTTGTATGATAAGTAACCCACACACTTGTCCAATTCCGCCCAACTTTTAAGTGATTATTTGCAGATTAAATGCAGAAATTTTACCTTTAACCGTTCTTAAAATATAAAAAAATCAAGGACAACTTAGAGACTATTTTAGGCTTACTTATCGCACACAACATACGGAGTTTACATAGTTTACATACATAACTGGCCTTTACAACCCTGTGTCAGGGATACGGCCTAGCCTCTCGCAGCACTCATGTTGTGTGTGTTAATTTTTATCCATGAGTACCGGGACCTACAGTTTAAGGTCGACTCCGAACATTTTATTAATTCTAAGGTATAAGACATAAAAATTGTTGGCCAGCAAAAGCTTGGATCTATTAGATCCAAATATTGGACTAGATTTTATTTTAAAATTCAGGATGATATTTTTATTACTAAAAATTGCAATTTTGTGGGAAATTATCATGTTTACTTGGAAAATATTATGTTTTCCATTTAAATTTTCGAATATACTTGAGTCAGTTTTTTTATAAACAAGCTTTAACACTCAATAACTCATTTTATAAAGTCACTTCGTTTCATCATTTATAAAGTCACTTCGAGATGTAAATTTGTTCCAAATTCTGTAATTCTTTAAATTAAAAAAATTACATTTAATTAAAACTATTCAATTTCTTAAAAAAACGGAAACCTTAAAAAATTTCTTTTGCTAGAGAATTCATTCCTTTAGATTCACTTGCCTTAGTAAACACACATTAATTTTGTACATTTAAAAATAAAAAGGTTTTAAAAAATCTCCGCAATGTGGCCTCTTTAAAAAAATGCAAACAAAGTTGCAATGCATTGTTGTTGTTTTGTTATTCTTGTTAACTTGGCTAGTTTATGATGTGGTGGTTATTTAAATCAACGTCATCGTCGTCATTTATTATATTCTGGTTTTTATCTGAAACATTCAAGCCTTTTTGTTTAATCGCGTTTTATACCCAGCAAATCCGTGACGTTCATAATAATATGAGTTTTGTAATATCGTTTAAAATTTTTGTTTATTTTTTTCTACTTTTTGATTTTAACATCAGCGGGGTACGTGCATGTTTAAGCATTTTAATTATGGATGTCATCAGAAAATTGAAAAAAAAATAAACTGTTGAATTAATTTATCGTTTATTTGTACACGTTTATGTGCAACATTTCGTGGTTTGATGTTTTGTTTTGGCGCCATGACATTAACCCATCATTGTATCATCATTATCATTGGTATGCTTACCGTAATGTTAATGATTATTGTTACTGTGATCGTTATGGCTTTGTCAACATAAACAGAAAAAGAGCACATGTTTTATTTTTGTTTATTTCTTTAATTTTTATAAGTGAATTTATATGGATGTATATACGAGTACGTTCGAATTTTTTTAAGTTTGTTTTAACTATATGATTTATTAACATTTTTAATGCAGAGATCAGTTGAAATAAAACAATACTAAAAAATAGATTTCAACTTTTTTAGTTCACAGAAAAAATTGAAAATCGATTTCAATTAACAAACTTTTACTACCGATAAAATTTGTTACTACACTGCGGAAAATTCCTAGACAATTAGTCTAAACGTACATACTTGCATACATACGCGATGGACTTGCGCTATGGCTCAAAAAAGCCAATCTACTTCAGTTATCATACGATTGACTCTATCCTTTGCTTATTATTTTTTATTACATTTGAAGTCTTTTTCAAGTATTGAACTAATTCATATTTATATCTATATCTATATCGTCATGTTAAATGCAAACGGACGTAACTACACAACATTTCGAAATTAAGTTTTTTATTCATTATGGTTTGTTTATCATGTTCGTGCAAAATTTTAGATTCCTACGATCAAAACTTGCCATTTTATTAACGAAATTTAAACGGGCATAACTACAAGTGCGTGTATTTCTAAAAGAAGATACATATTTACATGAATACCTTACATTCAAACTCAGAAGATGGGCAAAATTAAACAAGTGGGCGTGATAGCTCTCATATTGATTTCTTTATATCTTAAGAAGTGTTGAAGCTAAAGTTTTTGATTTTGATGCGATTTGTTTGGTAGTTATTAAAAATCATCAGAAGGAAAAACGGCGGACAAGTAGGCGTCGTTCTTCCCACACAAACTAACAATTGACGTCTGTATATTTTGAGATCGGTTACAGGTAAAGTTTCTGAATTTGGTCTGAGCTACTTCGTAGCCACTAAAAATCATCAGTCGAATAAGGTGGACAAATGGTTGTGGTATGTGGTGTAACGGAGAGCATGACTGGTTTAGGCTAGTATTTAAATAAAACAAAGACTACTATTAAAAATAATTGGCATTTCCAGCCTATTCCACCAAAAAACGAATGATCAGGAGTACAGCGCCATCTTCTGGGAAGATAACAATTAACCTACATAAAAAACAAAGATGATCACCATTCACATTCAACATCCAGATGGGGCTATTGCTGTTGATCATTCAAAGGTGAAGGTATAACACTGGCCTTTGCGTGATCAAATTGACAGCAATTAGTCCCATTGACATAAGGCGCTTAACATTACTTCTTCACATCTATTTATCTATGTATTCAACATTCCAATACAATGCACTGCATTTAGTAGGGGTTTACTCCTGAGTATTGGTCTTAAATAAAAAAAAAAATACCTTCGTACTAGAGTCTGTCTAGTTTCTTACTTGAAAAAACAAAGAAAGAAAGAATTTTGGCGGTACGGCTAATTCTATAACCCTTTTCATTCTCCTCTCCATTTCGCCTAAAAACTCTCTCTGTAAATAAATACTTACAACTCGGTTTCCTTTTTTAAAGTGTGTTGTTTATCTTTAATTTCTATAAATCCATAAAATTTTTCATAATTTTTGCAGAATAATCATCATTAAAAGGGCATAAATATATCACCCTACAGTGGTGATTACATTCCTAATCATTGTGATTATGTGTTGATAGTGCTGACAATGATGACCAGATAAGAAAACAAAAAAACTCAAATTAAAAATAAGATTTGTGTAAAAACAACAACTCTGTTGGTGGTGTATGTGTGCGTTTACACGCAAGGTATTGTGATATACCGGCACAACAACATACATTCAATCCAATTACAACCCAAAATGTGTTCAACTGAAATATTTAGAGTCAATAACCCAAAGCAGCAGCAACAAGAACAATGACTACCATTGCTAACAATAAAACAACTCAAAAATTTTATATGTTGAGGAAGGTAGGAAGGAAGGCGGGTTAAAATCTGTAATTTTTAAATACCCGCCAGTGATATTGAAGACTATTGGATGGGGTCAGCATAGTGAAATTAAAAAATAAAAATTAAATAAAACATAAATAAAAAAAAAAAATGTTCAATACACATGTTGCAAATAATTGAATTGTGTCTATAAGTAAGTTGCAAGCATCAATTCACTGCACATGTGTGCTAGACTGTATGATTAAACAAAAAAATATTCAAACAAATATCTGATTCAATGTGTAAATATTAGAGATAAACTGGCAGACGAATGAACATGCTTTTTTTTATTTTCAGGTTAACATTGTTTTATAGATGCAATTGGGATCAGTTGTTAGTGAAACAGACAGATAAAAGAGAAGAGTAATTTTATATTCCGTGAGAAGCCTTTACCGAATATAAATATTTTTACTACACCAACAAAAAATTGCATACAATATAGAATTGGTGCTTCAAAACACTTGAAATTAGTATACAGTATATAGTATAGTATATATATATATATACATATATATATATATATATATATATATATATATATATATATATAGTATATATAGCTTCTCACAGCACGCATATTGTGTGCTTCAATATTTATCCATGTGTGCCCGGATCCACACTTTAACGTAGACTGCAAGCGATAGACTTCAGAAGTTTGTTCATGGCAATTAGTTACTCTCAGAGGTTTTGCCAGAAGTGTGCTAAATGGTGGTCGCCGAAAGATATATTTTTTCATATTTCATTCTTTTAAGATGTCAGAGCTGGGGTTTGAACTCTAAGCTCTCGTCTAGAAAGCCTGTTAGTAACCAATTCTTTTCTAAATTACATAGTTTTCGTTAATAAAAAAATATTGTTCAAAAGTAACATAACATAGGGAATGAAAAGGCAGGGTTGTTTTTTTTTTTTTGTGTGAAGTGGGGCTGTGGGGTTCTAGTGTAGTTGGTGAAAAATCAATAGATAAAAATATTATTATTAACAAATCCACACACATTCATATACACACAGTTACAGATACCTTTATATAAAAAAGAAGATAAAAAAACATTTTTGAGGTTGACAACATTGTTTTAATTTCTCTCTCTAACACTGTGTCTTTATCTCTCCTCTCCTCTCCTTTCGCTGTGTATGTAAATAAAATTCATGTTTATTATTATTGGCAACACCAACACAAAATTATGAAAATAAAAAACATTAACAAAAGGGTGGCAAATAGGCCTATATTGGTTATGTTTATGTTATACAGACAAACCGTCTAAAAGGGAGGCCGTCAACACAATCACATAATCAAAATGGAATGGATAGAAGGCACATGTGTTGTTTGTCTCACCACATGTTTTGGTACACAAAGCAAATACGAGTGTAAAAAAATAATAATTTTTTTTGCTATAAATTTCATATGTAACAAAACTCCTTTCCCTTTACCAAAAAAAATGAAAAAAAAGGAAAATCAAAGCCTTATGAAAGCAGTGTTGCCAACTTAACATAGATAAGAGTAAAATATTGTTTTAGGATTACTATTGCTGTTGTTGTTACAATGCTTATATTGTAACACATGAACATAATCCAAAGATGTAGATGCGGCGGATGACGATGGTGCAATTGATAACAACGACAATAACTGTCATGATGATGCTAATATTTGTAAGAAATCCTTCCTTCCTTTACACGTTGTTGCTCGGGTTACTCAATTGTACAATTGAGTGCTTTGTCATCAACATCCATAACAGTATTTACAACATATTTGAAGCGTAAATTTTATACAAATTATACTCTGAACTCAAGTGAAAATTTGTTTATGTATTAGTCTCTTACGTATCATCCTTTGTGCCTATTTGTCTGGCAGTTCTGTTCCTGCTGTCTGCAAATTTCATATTTATTTTATGTTCCAAATACTTTACCACAAATTTTTTTACTGTAACAGTTGTTTGACATTTCACAAGTGACTCTTGAATTCTTTCTCTCTGTCTGTCTTTTATTTCATAATTGTATTTATCAACAATAATAATAACAACCACAGCAAAGATTTGAAACCTTTAACCAGAGTTACGGTTCGTTGACTTTTTGCAAAAGGATATAATGGCAAATGATCAACGTTACACATTTCATTTTGGTTAGAAATTTATTCGTACCCTTTGGGGTTTGAAAATAATTCAGTGTGAGCTAAATTACTTACATTTTATATTAGTGGTTTATATGATGTTTTAAATTAACTATACAAAATAATACGTTAAATGCTAACCAAATAAGCCATGTAATGTAGAATACATTCCGCTTAAGCAGTAAATTTTAAAAATTAGGAGCTTTAATAGAAATTCTGAGATTTTATATAACTTCATGCACAATTAACTATTATTGTATTTTTATTCAAAAGTTAGGGTATAAAATACAAATAAAATTGCTAAAATAACCAACTCCAAAAGCCTGTTTCACGAAATCGAAAGAATGCGTTCAATCGTTTGTTGCTATTTTCTTTTACGCTCAGGCCGCGAACAAAGGCATACTTCTCCAGCAAAAAAATTTGATGAAATTAACTTTTTATTTTTGGTGAAACATCATTGAATTTAGCAAAAGGACTGAAGTGATTCAAAGGCTTAAATAGAATTTGTTTTTGTAAAAACTAACTGTTATCATGTTAACTTCTGCATACATACATAATTGACCATAACACCCTGTTTCGGGATTCGGGCCTAGTTTCTCGCAACATCAATTTTAATCTATGAGTAATATCGACTCCGAACGACAGACTTAAGAAGCTTGTTTATGGTAATCAGTTACAATCAGAACTTTTGCTAGAATATTGCTACGAGGTATTCGCCGAAAGAAATATTTCAACCCGGATCTCTTGTCTAGTAAGCCAACACACTAACCATTAGACTACAGCAACTAAAACATGTTAAGTTCAGCTTCTAGAAATGCTTGGATGTTTACTGAAAAAGTATGGCTTTATAACAACTTCCATTATTTTTTTTTTGTCAGGACATACATAATTAGGCATTACAATCCTTTGTCATGAGTACCACGTAAAAGTCGACTCCGAACGACAGATGTGAGAAGCTTTTGCATGGCAATCAATTACTTCCAGAGCTTTTGACAGAAGACTTCTGAGGGGTAGTCGCCGAAAGAAATTTTTTTTTCATATTTCTATTTTTCAAGATGTCAGAGCTGAGATTTGAAACCGGCGCTATCGTCTTAGTAAGCCGACACACTAACCACTATTAGGACATACCCAGCAAAAATTAGTGCTTACCAATAAGCTATTTTGCAAGGGAGAAGAAATAGTGAACACTCACTTACACATGCGCATCAATAGTGTATGATTTTTATATGAAATGAGCCGCTAAAATGCAATAGAAATGCAAATTTATTGCAACCAGTAATCAAATAGTATAAAAAATCAAAAATAATTCTGTAGCATTTCTGGAAGCCTTAAAGTATGAATAAACAATATAATGCTTAGATTATTGCTTACAATTTTATTTATTGCTTTCAATTTTGAAAATTTTCTGCTGGGTAGAAGAATTCTTTGCCCTGAATAATCCCATTTTTTTTTCTTATATAAAACAAAGCCATGTTTAAAATGAATTTTAGCATATTCAGTCTGGAAATATGTATTTAAGATTTTTGTTTATAGGCAGACTGTGATACCATATGAGAATTTACGACTGTGTTAAGCTGGTCCTAAAATCGTAAAAACATTACATTTCTTAACTTTCTGGCTTCAACTACTTCAAAAGATGTTTAACTTTCTTCCAACTGTGTGCTTCCGCACAAGGATTCTAAAACAACATTCAATACAAATACAGCAAAAGAAAATTACCCTCCCTTATACCTTTTATATAATCTTTTAAAAAATTAAAATCCACGATATTTGGCTTTCTGGTTTGCAATTTTTAATACCAAATATATTCAATACTATTTGCCAGGTTTAAGCGAATTTCAGGATATTATAATCTGTTTTATTCTGCCTCTTCAAAAGCATAGCTTTACATCTCTAAAACTGTGTGTTAAAATTCAATTAAAATAAAATAAATAATTAACTCAAACAATTATTCATTTAACAATTAATAATAAATTCGTAGCTATAAATACCACATTAAAAAATAAAGAAAAATAAAAAATTATTTGTTAACCATAAATTAACCCCCCTCCCCACACCCTCTTCTTTTTAAATCATTAAAAGCGACAATATGTGGTGGCATAATTAATTGTATTTCGTCTACACGTGCGAATGTCAAGTTCAATTCAAAAACAACATTAAAAAAAAAGAATGGCAGTACTATTGGAGAGGGTAGCGCAAAACAAATATTACAACACTGATGACTGCAATCATAAAGGATGACAGACAACAATTCATTACCCCAAACCAACCTCCACTTGAGGCTTTGAGAAAGAGTAAAAATATATTCCGTTTTTTTTCTAATTATTTAATCCGTTTATATTCAATATGAGATATTGTAGAATTTTCAAATCTCTTCTAAAAGCAAAAAGTGTTATAATCTGTGTATACGAGTAGAGTAAAGTATGCCACTTATATACATACATATATGAACACACATACATACACACTTATAA
Source organism: Metopia argyrocephala (assembly GCA_963576795.1). Classification (NCBI taxonomy): domain Eukaryota; kingdom Metazoa; phylum Arthropoda; class Insecta; order Diptera; family Sarcophagidae; genus Metopia; species Metopia argyrocephala. The sequence continues at coordinate 83,026,633 of OY756211.1, forward strand.
ATGCATAAGTATATATTTCGTCTCTACCCTTCCTCTGCACAAAATAATGCCATAATTTCTAAAGCATCAAAGAATATTAAAGCAAAAGTGTTAAGTGTTACAACCCAACAAATCTTGTGATATTCTTTCAATCATTAACTCTTTCTAATCTAATCAAATGTCTTATCAGTCTTTATAAGATCACTTTATAAGATCACTTTATGATTGCAATTTTCTTTGACTATTTAGGCAACGAAATTAAACTTAAGCTTAAACTACCAAAAGACAATTTCACAACAGAAATAATTAGTTATATGGGTTTTACAAATTAATTTTAAATATATAAAAAGTAAATCTTTTTGAAGTCAATTCCTGCTTAGAACAGATAATTAAAAATTATTTTTTTTTGATTCATTTCGTATAACTTATTGTGCTCTTCCGAAAAACAGAAGCCATTATAGGAGTGCCTGACCCATTTTTCGATGTCTCTTTGGAATACTCCAAGGGGAGGATGAAATCCTGGTCTGAAAAAAAACCATGAAATAGTACACCTGTTATGTATCCAAAAGAGTGCGATAATAGGGCAAGTAGAGGGGTCTTATTACCGGGCGTTGAGCTGTTGCAAAATGTTGAGGAGGATTTGTGTAGATTCGGTGCGATGAATATCGAGATAACAGAGAATTTACTCTCATAAAAAATTGTTAGACATAAAAATAGTCACTTAAACATATTTTGACATACTCACTTAACACGTTAAGATTTTGTTAGACAAAATATTTACCTGAAAAGCAATACAAAAAAAGAAAAAATTAATATTCACTTCACTGAATTTTAAATAATTTAATCAAAAACAGAATAAAATTATATATATAGTAGTAGTCTAAATAGAGACAAAAAGGTTTGCTGGGTAACAATTAAGTAATTTCTTTGTAATGTTTTAATGTATTTTACATTTGCAAATTGCGTAGATGTAACATAAGTGTGGAGAAAAATTATCATTAAAATTATGCCTTTTTTTAATTCACAAAACAGAACTCTAATGATAATGCAACAACAAAAAGCAAGAAGTTAATTGCGTTCAATTAAAACACAACAACAACATCTCCATGGAGATATTTTGCTATTCTTTGCACTCAATGTAATTATCATTGTCACTATTTTTATTCATCATCATCATCATTAGAAAAATTATTACTGACAATAATGGTATAATTTTAAATAAACGCGTATATGGATAAGTATGTCTATTACCACGTTTAGCTTTGTATTTTTATATATTAAAAAAAAATAATAAATAAAATATTAAACAGATAATTGTTCCAGAGGAGTAACACAATTTACGAGAATATACGCCACTTAACTGAAAGCCTAAAACTGCTGCTGTCACCAGACACATATCAATTGACTCCTGACAAAATTTGAACAAAATGCAACATTCAAGTAGTTTGTGTTTAATAGCCATTAATTTTCGTAGCATCCTTTTTCGCAATTTGAAGGAAAAAAAAACTCGAACTCACTTCTTAATTGAGTGTGCTATGAGGTTTCGACTTGTTGAAACCACATGCCAATTAAGTCCAGTTGTTTCATTTCCGGCAAAGCACATTTATCGCATGTTCCTGTTTCACTCGTTTTTGAAAAACTAATATCCAACTAAATAGTGAATTTTTTTGGAAATATTGTTAGTTCTTGCAATGTTTCAGCAAGAAATGATCTTCGAAACTGAACACAATTTTAATATTATATGGATCTTCATCCAACTTTGCCAGCGCCAGTTCACCAAAAGTAAGCCGCTGGGGTAGGTCGTGTGACTTTAACTCTTGAACTAGCTGTATGTTAAAGGGCTTTACACCCAAATATTCCGCAAAATTGTTCATATAGTGGAGAAATAGAATACCTATTGCTGCGAACGGCGCCGAGTCGATCATTTACTGTTATTAGCACTCTCGGATACACCTGCGATATTTTCCTATGCGTTCTGCTGGTTGAATGATCAATCCTTGTAATGCACTCATGGTGCAAAATCTAGTTACAAAATTCCAAATAGCCAAACAGCCTTCTGGGTCGCACAAGCTGATCAAAAATGGAAGAACTGCAAGATACTTTTTCTTAACCGAGTATAAATTTTAAAAATAAAATTCAATAATCTGCAAGCGTGTAGTCATCGTGGTCTAGTGGCTTACTAAGACAAGAGTTCTAGGTTCAAACCCCAGACCTAACATCTTAAAAAAGAGATATGAAAAAAATATTTCTTTCGGCGACTACCTATTGGCAGTATTCTGGCAAAAGCTTTGAATGTAACAAATTGCCATGAACAAACTTCTCAAGCCTGCTGTACGGAGTCGACTTTAAACAGCAGATCAAGGTACTCATGAAACTGGCACACATTGGCCAACAAAAGACGAATTTTAATTCGATCACATCTACTCCACTACACATGCAATATAAATAACTTTTTATTCGAATTATAAAAGGAAGTGTTGTATTTCAATAAAAACGTCATTGAAAAGTTATCAATTAAAATATCTGACATATGCAAGCTACTGAACTGGGTGAAAATGTTCGTCAGTTTTGGTTTTACAATATTTAAGTGACTTCAATAAACTCTTGCCAAGACGAAATATTCAAATAAATTATGAATTTTTCTCAGTGAAACACTTTTTTTTGGAACGGAATTATTTGATTTGTAAAAAATAAATTTTAAAAATCGAATTTTTCTCACCAAAATATTGCCTTCACAGAATGCAAGATGCGCGATGGGCGTGGTAGATTTTAATGAAACTTGGCATGTGTCTTTTGATTTTTCTAAGAAGTATAGGTACTAAATTTTAAGACTTTTGCTTTAATAGATAAAGTTTTATGCGAAAATATCCATTTTGATTGTATGGCCAATGGGTGATGGGCGTGGCTGATTTTCATGAAACTCTTCTATTTTCTTAATTTAGTCAATATAATACTCCGTGCCAACTTTTAAGGTGCTAGGTCAACTCCTTATATTTTTTGCGTCGTCTTTCAAGCAAGCTATAGTGCTATTGCCTTATATAATTAATGTTACTCGAGATATTTTCTTTTAGTGTCTTTGAAAAATAACAGTTCTAAAATGTGTTTTTGTTTCTTTAAATACATAAAAGTTTTCATTTATTTAACCACGAATCGAATTCATAAACTTTTTAAATCTTAATTCAATAATCATTTATTTCAAAAAACTGTTGTTTATATAATTTTTATCTATTATTTTCGTTTTTTTTTTTTTTTGTAACATTTTTTTTTAAATACGATATTTATTGAATCATAATTTTGTAATTCCAGTTCAATAAACTTTATTCGTATACAATCAAATATAAATATATATATAAAAATATATATATATATATAAAAATTCAAAAATATTTAAATAGAAGAAATACATGTAAAATGAATGTTTTAAAAATAAATCATGATGTACAATTGCAACCAAGGGCAACCACTCCAACGATATACAGACACACATACTGTTAACAATTAAATTCATAATAATAGAGATGCCTTTGAATGCGGGTGCTATAGAAAAGAGTATTAATTTCAAATAAAATATTTGAAATTTTATAAAAAGCAAATAAATATTAATAAATACTTGTACAACAAATTTCTACAATCAATTAAAATGATTTAAATCAATATTTTGGTTTTTTTTCTTCTTCTCTTCTGATTAAATATAAAATTTACACATGCAAAGTGAGTGATATGAATACGGGAGATAATTGTAGATATGATAGCCAAGCAGAAGGCAGTAGAGAAATAATTAAAATAGTTTTTAAATATATTTGCAATATGAAAAGAATTAAATTTCTCTTGAAATCTACATACATATGTATGTACGAGTATATTGCAAATCTTTTTTCATTGTTGCATTTAATTAGAATGTTTTTTTTTTGTAATATATAAATGCAATATGTATGCTTAGATCTGTTGGATATATTTAACAAAAACAACAATTACTGCAGCAGCAACAGAAATTTATAAATTTGTTGAATAAAATTAACAATTATATGTTGGTGGCAAAAAAAGCTTTACCAAATATACAAAATAAAATAAATAGACATAAGGGAAAGAGAAAACATGTATAAATAGAAAAGAATAAAATATAAAATAAATAGAAATGAAGTTTTTCGTAAATAGCAATTTTTTTTTTATTTGCATAACACATATGGGTCATTCCATACCACCAGAAATTTATTTAAAAAAATTAAGAATCAAATTCAAAGTCATCTAGCACCTTATTTGATTAAAAAATATATTTGTATGTAAAGACAATTTTTGCTAAATCAATTAAAAGTACTAAAAAGTCAGCAGAGAAGAATTTCACAATAACTACAGTCGATGTGTAATATTTACAATTTTTGAGGACAACACTCTTGGTACATAAGTTTTGTGGTACAATTCGTTTAACAAATTAAACCAATCGGCAAGCTTTAACGAAACATCTTTGTGTTTCATACCAATCAGATCTTGGCAACATCAATGCTTGCTGCAGCCTGTGGAAAAAACCACGATGGAAAATTGTAAGAGCTTTTTGCCACAACTGCCATATCAAAGTATGTTTTTTTTGTGTGGTGAGCATCTTCGCTAAGTAGGTTAGCTGTTACCTTCTCCTGATAATAATAATGATAATAATTTGTATTTCAATTAAACTTTTTAATTGCAAAAATTACAATTTTGTTTATTTCTTCAAATAAAATTATTGTTTTTTTTTAGTTTTTCCGTTTAAACTTTTTAATTTATTTTATTAAAAAGTAATTTAAAATCTTGTCAATTAAACATTTTAATTGATACGAAAAATATAGGTCCTGTTCCAAAATCAAATAAATATTTAATTGATAATACAAACATTTTTTGTTCATTGAAGTTCATTTTAATAATTTTCTGTGTACTAATAAAAATAATAGCTTATTCAGATATATTTTGGAAAAAAATTGTTTTGGGTTTTAGGCAACTGTTGGATTTATAAAAAAAAACTATTTGTACCTGTGGGTCTAAAAAAATTATTTCATATGTTCTATGGATGAATTACTAAAAAAAGATAGCATATTGCAACAAAACAAACTACAACAGATACATATTTAGTTCAAAATAACCCAACGGAAATATTTTTTGTATACCGATAGGTTTGTTTTTAGCACCCAAAGCAAAACGTCCACTACAGATTTGAAACTCAAAACTTATGGATCGTATATAAGTGGTAAACTATTTTTAGTTGTATTGCCAGTGGCAAATAAAATTTTTATTTTCCGAAAATAATATGCTATCAGTTATCATCTGCAGAGTTCTATTGCCACCTATAATTTATCTATTAATTAGAGAAATTTAAGAAACATCTTTCAAAATTATATTTTTTATAGAGAAATCATTACAATATCGGCTGTATGTACCATATGAAGTTATTTTATAGACAACAATTAATGTTAGAAAATGTAATACTGTTATAAAACATTATGCATTGTATAAATTCTAATGAAATTTAAATAAATTTAAATGGAAATTATTCACATGTAAAAGTGTTTAAAATGATGTAGCATGTACATAATATGTACGAGTATATGACTGATGGATGGATGTACAATAGTATTTGGTATGTTTTTGTAATGTTGTAGAAGTTGTTGTTGTTATTTTTGTGTTTTTGTCCAAATATTTTCTCTATTAGATTATTGACACATCTATGAGTACAAAACTACTTCATATACTTTGGAGTACATACATATTTGAATATCTTCTGATGTTTTAAGGATAAGTAAAAAGCAGTGGTATTGTTAAGAGAAGGGAATACTTTTAATTTAGCGAAGGTAATGGAAACTTAATCCACGTTTTTTTTTTTTCAAAACAAAGCGTCTTGAATTTATGGAGCAATCTTCAGTGTTCCACTTCTAATTAAAAATTTGTTGCTCTGTTGATTCATTCATTTTCTAGTGTCCAGTTACAATAAGATATACATTTTTAAACTTTTCTTTAAAGCTAATAACATTGCCTTACAAGTGTAATTCAAAAATGTCTGCAACCTTTTGATCTGTGATTATACGAGTATAGCTTCAGTGTAAGAGTCGCAATCTTTTTGCGTTGTTCTAAGGAAATAAAGGTTAAAACCATGTTATCGTGACATCTCGAACTCTCATATTTGGATTTTGATAGCCCAGTTACACAAAAAATTCTCGAGCTGCACTTAATATAAAAAACTCTTTGTCAAAACCTTTAGTTTAATTTCGCTAAGAACAAGTAATCAATTAAAAAAAATAAAAAAAAATTTTTTTTTTTTGGTTTTTGTTTTTTAATTTTTCCTTAAGCACCTATCGACTCCTTTAATATAATACGTTTCTGTTAACCTCACTTGAAGCTGCAGTCATACTGTATCAGCAATATTACAATATTGTTCTTTGCTATTCGTTATAATAATAAAAACATTTTCAAAATATTTCTTTTCTTAGAAAACCTGTATGCTCGTTTCTAACCACATATGTAAGCAGTTATCGTTGTATATACCAATGTATGTGGATCTGTGTTGTTGCCACACAATAACGTAGCAAGTAAAATTCTTGCAGAGGTCTTAAGATAAATATTGAAATGTAATTAAATATTTATGTTCGTTGCTTATTCTGCTCTTATATTTGTAGTTGCAAAAGGATATATGAAAGAAAATAATATACATATGAAATGCAATAACAACAATAAGAAAAAAACAAAAATAACAAAATTTTTGCATTTACTTATGAAAGAAAATCCTTTTCTTGAACAATAACAAAAGCCAGTAGATTTAAAAAGAAATGTTTTGCCCTGCTGTTTACAAAAAAACAAATCTTAAATATTTAATCCCTCCTGATAAGGAAATTTATTTCAAAAAAGAATAAAAAAAAAACAAAAATTGTAATTAAATATTAAATTAAAACTAAAAGCCATTTTTAAGTATGAATATTAAATATAAACGACACAAAAATATTGCAGACTTTCTCTTTAAAAAAAAATATTTAAAATATTTATTAAGAAGACGTTTGAAGAAGAATAAAATTTGAATTTTATATTCCTCAGCCGATTCGACCGACAGAAATACTAGTGACTTTTCAAGCACCGTCAGTGCCAATTTGAACATTAAGATATTTGTTTATTACTTTGACAACTGCTGTATATATTTATATGTACTATGTAATAAGCAGGGGAACAAAAATATATGCTTTAAAAAAATGTTTTATGCTCATAAAATATGCAGTAAAAACTTTTATGTATGATCTATAGCATAAAAAATATGCTGAAAAAAATACAGAAACAGGCCTTATTTAAAATTTCAATAAAATGTGCGTATTTTAAAGTTCAATAAAATGCAAAAGAAAAAAAAAACTACCTTTCAAAATATCAATTCTACTTGGAGCTTTTAAAAACACTTTTTTACATCTCTAATTACACTGTTTACCGTTTTATATTGCTTTCGAATACGTTCGCATAAGCGATGCAGTCCATGAGCTGTTTTCATTTATTATTTAAATATAATGCAAATTAAAGGATCGATTATGGATGGCTACGCAACTGATTTAAAAATTCATATTATGTATGGCAACTGTTTTCAGTTGACACTTTGACATATAGGCAGGCAACTATTGAAAATTTAAATATAAATAAGCTTTATATATGATGAGCTCGGTGATGATAACGACAAACAAATGAAGGTAGCATCTATTAGGCGGCATTTAATTGACTATTTAAATCCACTAGAATTACTTTCTGCACTCTAAGTATAGAAATGTACAGTTTGTTTAAAGTAGGGATAGGTTATAATATACTTATGTACTATATGTGTATTTACATCTTATAGCTTTAAGGAATATTTACGTCTTCCTAAAGATGCTGTCAGCTACATATGTATGTACTAGAGATTTTATATAAAGACAACAGAGGTAATTTTCAGAAATCCCACGGCAACGGTTTTAATTTAGGAATGGCTCAATCCACATTGTCTGTGGTAGATTTCATAAATGAAATCAAAAATTCACTTACTGTTTAGTTTTTGACGTCTTATGACTTAAAATACCTACACAGCAACCACAAATATCCAGTTACCAATATATTCACCAAATAGTAAATGAGTTGCCAGCTTTCAGTTGCTGGTTGCCATCTGTAATTCAATTTGGGCAACTGGCAACGCAACTCAAGTTCGGTTTTTATCCATAATAGACCCATAAATTGTACTTTAAGTTGATTTAACTTTAAACTGCGAGTTTCCACAATGATTTCGTAAAATTTGGAACTAAATAGTAACAAGTGGCAGTTCTAAACAGGTGATACTAATGGCGTATATGTGTCTACAAAAGTGATGACAACTAGTTTTTAAAAGAAACGAATTAAATTACGGCTGTATTCAAACAAATTTTATTGGTTTATTAAAGGAATGCGTGGTATAATGGTTAGAGCGCTTGCGCATAAACTCAAACGGCCCAGGTTCAAAACCCAGCAAACGTTAAAAATGAAAAAGTTAGTTTGCGGTTTTTTTAAAAATATAATTTGAAAAAAAAAAAAAATAAACTAGACATTTCGCTCTATTCCACCTTAACCAATGTCAACAAAAAACGAATGATCAGGAGAAAATCGCCACCTATTGGGAAGTAGCTAGCAGATAACAGCTAAACCTACTTAGCGAAGACCCTCACCACACAATTAACATGCAACGATGAGGCAATTGCTGTTGATCATTCCAGGGTGAAGGTATAACACTGGCCTTTGAATGATCAAATCACAGCAACTTGTCTCATTCCCAAGGCGCCTAATAATATTATTAAAAAAATATATATACATACAATATAAGTAGGGGCTTACCCCTGAGTATTGATCTCAATAAAAGAAGGATTATTTAACAACAATTGCATGGAAATTTGTCAAAAAGTCCTTACTAAACCCATAAGAGTTTTTATGAATACAGCAGTTAAACTCTATATTGAGCTTAAATTTATTTACAATTGAAGGGTGGTAAAAAACTAAATCTAACTTAATTTAACTCAATATAATTAGGCAATTTACTATAAAATAAAACCTCAAATGCATGTTAAATTTGCCTTATAATAGAACTCAAAACACAAATGTTTTACAACAGATCAAAAATGAATTTTAAAAATTAATTACATTTTTTAAAAATAACTCGATCAACTGCTGACAACTGGCTAAACACGAACAGTATAAAACGGATAATTATAAATTATGCGAGAGAAGAAACAAAAACGATTTGAAAACGTTAAGAATGTATAAAAATTTTTTTAAACACTTTGTAAATTAGCATTTCATGCTATAATTTGACATTTTTTTTTTTTTTTTCCATTTTAAAAATATTTTCTCAAAAATAAAATTAAAATTATAATTTTGTATTTTGGCTTGAAGCCAATTATATCAATAGTATAATAGCAAACTAACATATTTCTCAAACTTGGCAGTGGAAAATATAAACGAATCTAAAATTAATAATTTTTTTTTTATAAATATATTTGCAAGCGCAGTACTATGGAGAGACGCAGAGGTAAACTCATATTAATTAAATGAAAAAAAAAAAATTTTTTTTTTGTTTATATTTTAGCAACTGATTGAAAGTGAATTGAGGAAAATATTGAAACAATTTTGATGAGTTTGTTAATAAACAAAATTATTAAACACATTTTACTTGTGATTCATATACCTTCGCTACATAATATTATGAGTGTTGAATGAAAGCAGCAGCGTTGGTTTGTAAATGGAATATTAAGTCATTTGTAAGAAGTAAGGAAGGATTTCACTCGCATCTTTCTTTTTCATTCGCTTGCTTAGATTTTTTTTATTGTATTAATTTTTTTTAAATAAATTCAAAGGGAGAATTTTGAGATTTTCATAATTTGGAACATATGAGTGCCAGACCTGCACAATACACACTTTCCTACTGAGCATGTATTCTTATAAATAAAAATTTTATTATTAATAATCACAATTAGTGTTTACTCATCTACTCATCTGTTCAGAGTGATCATAAACACAAACAATAAAAAAATTTAATATAATTATAAAAAGTTGCTTTATTTTTTTCACAAATATACGTACATATATTACGCAAATACCTGGTATGCTTGAAGAGTTCTATTTTTAGTTTGTTGGTTTGCGCTTCACAGTACATTGAACCTTTGCTTCTTTGTTTCTTTTTCTCATTTCATTCATATATTTTTAATGTTAAAATTTATTGTCAAGTAGAAATGTGAAAAAACATGATTACTAATAAACTTGATTTTAACTTTTTAAAATTTTTTAAAATATAGTACTAAACAGCCTGCAATGAGTCGGTGTATAATGGAATTTTTAAAGACAAAAATAATTGATCTATTATTTCAATAGTAAATCAAATGCCTTTATCTTAAAATAACTTGTGCTAGTGATTCTTTCACTATTTTTCTTATCTCATATCTTTTAGATGTGCACGTATTTTATCCTCTGCCTACCACGCGAATCTGATGAACCCGAAGGGAAATTGATGCTTTATCCTTTCGTAACTTTATTCCTTTGGTCATTTTTCATGTATTTTGTGTTTAATTTTTATTTTATATTATTATCTGAGTAATCAATTTTCTACCGCTAACTACCAGTCGGGTTTACTACACATATACTCGGATGGGTCCATTTGACCTAGTACAGTAATTACTGCACGAATTTTTTTGCAATAGACAGAGGATTAACTCAGAATTGGTACAAAGTAACCTTATTTGCCTGATAATGATCACAAGTACACCACGTTTAACACAAAAAAAATGGTTAAACTCAATTAAGCTTTTCTGAAAGACGATTAACAGCTTTATACGATGCATAAGCAAAGTTAATTAAAATATTCCGCTTGTCTTTTTTTTTAACATGTCATGACTTACCAAATCTTGGTGTAATATAAATATTAAAAAGTAATTACCTGAAATGGAATAAAAAAAATAAATTAATTTCTGTTAAAACCAATATTCAAACAAAGATTTTCAGAACAAATTTAATATACTGAAATAGAAAATTAATGCTTGAACTGTTTGGCATATTGTACATATTGTTACGAAGAAATAATTTTATAAAACAAAATCATCATTATATTCCTTTAAATTAGTTTTTATTACTCTTTCTAGCGTTTTATTACAATAACAGAATACAAGCAGAACAATCAAGTATGTATGTTTAAAAAAAAAACAATTGTTGTGAAATTATGTAAAAAATATAAACAATACGGGAAAAACTGCAGATAGTATAGTATACATATATATAGTATAGTATATATGTATAGGCTCTCAGCTCTGACATCTTGAAAAAAAGAAATATAAAAAAATTATTTCTTCCGGCGACCAGTCTTCTGGCAAAAGCTTTGGGAGTAATTGATTGCCATGAAAAAGCTTCTCAAATCTGTTGTTCGGAGTCGACTTTAAAATGAATAAAGGTTTAAATCAAAAAGTATCGGCATTTTTAGTTTACAATAAAGAACCCTTGTATGCATAGAAAACAAATTCTAAAGAACAATTCATAACAATATTTTCAAATATTCCTACTTTTCGACTAAATTTTAACAAAGCATTACGAATCTTAATAAGTTACGTTGAAAGTGCAGAAGTGAGGAATTTTTTGTAATTGTCATCTGTTCCAGATAATAAGATCTAAATTACAACAGGGTTTTCTCTTCAGTTGTTTATTGGTTTGGTGGTTGTTGAAAGGCAGGTAAGTTTATCTAATTTCAAGACGTTAATGGAGTCGTGGTATAGTGGTTAGAGCGTTCGCACAGAAACTCAAACGACCAAGGTTAATTCCCAGCGAAGGACAAAAATTATAAACATTTGCGGTTTTTATTTATAATTTATATATTTATATAATTATAATTTAAAAAATAACAGGTTCCTCCCCTCCAAAAAGACCGTCTTGAAGAAGCCGTTCCCTGAAATTTCCAGTCTATTCCACCAGAAACGAATGAGTAGGAGTACAGAGCCCCCTTCTGGGAAGATAACAGCTAATCTACTAAAGGCACTCACCAATCACATTTAACATCCACCGACAGATGAGGCGATTGCTGTTGATCATTCAAGGGTGAAGGTATAACACTGGCCCTTGAGTGGTCAAATTGACAGAAACTTGTCTCATCAACAAAAAAAATGTGAAAAAATAAAAGAAAAATCTTTCTATTTTCAAATTTCAATACAATGCACTGATGAGTAGTGGTTTACCCCAGAGAATTGGTTTCCAAAAAAAAAGATAATATACATAATTAACGGGTTAAAAAATTAATAAATGAAAAACTGCTACTGAGCAATGGATTCCAATCAAATTTCACTTTCATTCAATCAAAATAAAACAGTGCTGGCGTATAAAAGTTTAATTAACTTTATGGCTGAGTATGATGACAAAAAAAATTACTTTCTTTGCTAGAGTTTCAAAGTTTTTCCTTATTAAGTATTACTTGAAATAAATACGTCTCTTTTTGTGGTAAAATATTTGCATTAAGGGGTTAAAAATGATACGACTAAAACATAAAGAGCTATAAATCACAATTTGATATTGTGCAAAATTTACTTTTTTTTATTTTTAATTTGAACTCCTAAATTTACGTGATCTTTTTAAATTTTTAATTAAAGTTTACTTCTCGTGCCAATATTATGGTGCTAATTTGCTGGTAATAATGATTGTTGAGGCAATTTTTTATTTTTATTTTTTGTCACATTCACTGGAAAAAACAAGGCATTTATGGGACAAATAATGACAGCAACAACAACAACAATGACAATGATAGCATGGATAACAACATTATGAAAACAAACTGAATTCATGAAATAATTTCGCTTCAAAACGATTTATTACTCAAGGGCAATATGCCATAAATCATGCCAGGATACACTATATATAGAATATACACGAAACGAAAAATATCACAAAATATGCCAAAAAGTCAATAAATATTTCACTTAAAATCCTTTTGATGGCGAGGCTATAGTGTTGACAATAATGTCAGCATTGCACTGAAATAAAAATTAAATTTTTAACGAAAAATTGACAACACGAAGGTATTTTATAGTTTTTTTTTTTTTTTTTTTTTTTTTGATACAAGGCAATAATTCATTTATTGCTCTCTTATATGTTCATATTTATTGCACCCATGCACTTGCACTTTCATTAACACTACAGCTTAATTTTATAGCATTAATTATTTTGCTACTAAAATTCAATACAAAAAAAAATATATACTAAAAACTTTTAATTTAGAGTTCTTTGTATTATACATACAAACATACATATGTTTTCATTTTCTCTTATATCTATTTAGTTCACAATCTATTGACATTAGAATAATAAAGGAAATCATCAAGAGCTGATGATGAAAATATTGGGTATACAAGTTAATAATGCCCGTAGTCGTTGTGGTCTAGTGGTTAGTGTGTTGGCTTACTAAGACCTGAGCCCTGGGTTCGACACCCAGCTGCGACATCTTGAAAAAAAAAAAGAAATATGAAAAAATATTTCTTTCGGCGACTACCTCTCAGCAGTCTTCTGGCAAAAGCTCTGAGAGTAATTAATTGCCATGAACAAGCTTCTCAAATCTGTCGTTCGGAGTCGACATTAAACTGTAGGTCCCGGTACTCATGGATAAAAATTTACACACACAACATGAGTGCTGAGAGAAGCTAGGCTGTAATCCTAACACAGGGTTGTAAAGGCCAGTTATGTTATGTTACAAGTTAATAATGCCCATTTGGATCACATATAGCATAACTATAGTAGTCGCCGTGGTCTAGTGGTAAGTTTATTGGCTTACTAAGAAGAGAGCTCCGGTTCAAGCTCCGGCTCTGACTTCTTGAAGCAAAGAAATATTAAAAAAAAGATATTTCTTTCGGCGACTACCTCTTAGCAGACTTCTGGCAAAAGCTCTGAGAGTAACTAATTGCCATGAACAAGCTTCTCAAGACTGTCGTTCGAAATCGACATTAAACTGGAAGTCCGGGTACTCATGGATAACTACACACAACATGAGTGCTGCGAGAAGCTAGGCCGTAATCCTAACATAGGGTTGTAAAGGCCAGTTATGTATGTAGGTATAGCATTACTATCACATATTGTTTGTATCAATAATAACAAATTTGGAGGAGAAACCTCTGTCATTATAATTCAGTATTCGATAGACGTCAAAGTGCAGATTTTGCAATCGCTATAATAATGCCGAATTTTGTGCCTGAAAAAAGATGTTTTGCGGCGAAGTTTGAAGCAAGTAGAAGCTTGCGATGAATGTTGGTTTGCACGATTTAAAAGTGGATACTTCGGCGCAGAAGAAAAGGAGAGGTCTGGTAACCCAAAAATGTTTGAAGATGAAGAATTGGTAGTCACACAACGTGTACAAGCATTTGGATTCATTTTAAAGCCAGGTTATTAGGTTGCATATGAATTGAAGCCGTGAGATGTTGAAAGACGAAATCTATTTGGAAAACACAGTGGCTGGTTTAGTTTGGTTCCCATACTTTAAATTACGGATCTTGCAAATTTTTACCATCATTCGCTTCAATGCATAAAGTTAATCAATGCAGAACGCCCTTACTGGAATACGGTTCACTTTAGAACAGGCTATCAGAATTTCTTCTTTGCCTTAAAATCGTAACAATTCCTTTGATGAGGTACCCATACGCCCCTAGAAAGATGGGAAAAAGTAGTGGCTAGCGATGGACAATACTTTGAATAAAGTCCAATTCATTTTGTTATTATAGTAAAAGTATTTTTCAAGCAAAACAAAACGACAATCTTAATTTTTACACCCAATAGAAGAGCTTCAAGGACAAAAAAAAACATGCTAAGCTTGCATAAATGGCAAGGTTTTGTTTAATATTTTCTTTGATTATTGTGACTCAATGTGTCAAAAGTGTGTACTACGAAATCATACTACCATATCTTTCTAATTTATTTTGAAGAAAACCAAAATTATGAAGTTTGCATTGCAAACACCCTAAACAGATTGAATACTTTACCATCACACCTTCGTTTATAATCTGGATTTAGATTTATTTACTTCCAATAGTTAAGAAAGCTTTGAAGATACAGACATTTGAACTGATAAAAATGAGAACTATTTCATAGCTGAAGACTAGACTGTCAGACCAGTATAAAATAGGCACACAATGGACATACCTTAAGAAAATATTTAAATATGAGAATAATTGTTATAAAAAAATGTTCTTTACTTATATTTTCCTTTTATTTTTTTTACAAACCATTTTATACTAAAAGTTTTCCTTGCTTTTGCATGGCAACAGTAAAAACCGTGCACTTCACACAGTCAAGGTAAAAATGAAAATAAAAATGAAAAATGAGCAAAACAATTTCAAGTTTAAATATAAAATCTCAGTTAAACTCTAACAATTACTTATGTTGCGGCAGAGTTGGGAGTTCTAAAAATTTTTCTACTCATCCTTCTTCTTCTTCTCCTTATAGTTTTTAAAGGTTAAATTACTGACCAACAATAATTTTCTTACTGTTTATGGCTGTTTGAAGTTTGAGGCATAATGTGATGTTAACGGTCTGTCAGTCAGTCAGTCAGATAGTCAGAACAAATAATTGTCAGTAACAGTACCAGCAGCTCTATTGTTAACAGCAGTAAATGCCTGTATTTGGTCAAAGGCTCTGTCTTAGACATTAGAATAGATAGAAGCAGCAGCAGAAATTATAATGACAGTTAATAGCCAAGTGAGCATGTACTGATTTTTTTTTATTTTCTAGACTACCGGCAAATATACAATTTTGAAAATGTTATGCTTTTTACACAGGTAAGAATATACAGGGTGCAACGTAGGGGCCTTGTGAAAATACTGTTAAAAATTTCTGTTTTATACAAAATTTCTAAAGTAACGCTTTAAAAAATATTCGTATTATTTCTTAAAAAAAACTACCGTTAATATAATAATCTATCCCCTCTATTGGCATCAGTAAATACTACAATAACAGGTAGGCAGTCATCCAAGCTGAACAACCTTAGCATGTACCCCACAGAACTACCTCTAGCCACTAAAACTTAAAACAAGTCAAACAGATACAGACGCTTCATAAGTATGACGACCCTTATTACCATTTTCATATTATAATTATGGAAAACGCGCTTTGAAAGCTCAAGCGTTTGTGTAAGCAAATGAAATTTGTATGTAAACACACAAAAAGTTAGAATTTCTTTAGTCATAAAATGTTTGTGTGTGTGTACGTTAGAGACAATAAATGAAATAAAAAAAGAGTTTGGCTAATATTTACTTCATAATGTGCATTATAAAATGGAAGATACACTATCAATTGTATGATAAAATCAATTTTTCAAGGGATTATTACTGGAGTTTCCATACCCTGATTGAATATTATGGAAGTTTTTATTGATTTTGTAAGAAATAGTGGATTAAGGTAGAATTAGGCAAAATTTGACATAACGTAAGGTGTCATCTGTTCGTTTTTGGTAAATGGCAAAGCTATGCAATAGTTCTCAATACAAATAATTATGAAATTTTAATGAGACATTGCTCTCACGTAGCTACCTGTAAAAAATAGAATTTTACTGCAACGTTACGTGACATTTGCTAAGCAGCGATGGAACTGTTTGTTAGTTTATTGTTTTTTTTTTTCTTTTTTTACATTATATTCGTAGATAATTCATCAATTTAAGAACATTTTTAGAAGGGTTTAAAACAGTGGTCTTCACCAGTATTACTCAGGTAAATAAATTGTTCGGATATTTTTTTAGTTTTTCTTACTCTCTTTGTGAATATTACAACCAGGGTTGCTTAATTCCACAAAAATTCTGGCAAACAGCTTCTTAAAATATACCAAAACTACCCGTATCGTTAATTCTTATTATATTAGTTTAAAATTAAATGTATTGTACTTTATTAACAGATATCACTTTTAGAATTCCTGGAAACCAGTTTTTGTTTTATTTTCCTATGAAAAACTTAATTAATTATAAAAAAATTTGCAATGTTAAAAATTTTTCATAAAAAGAAATCCATACGCTTTGTTTTCATCATGTTAAACGACAACCACAATTATTACAAAAACATGTGTGTGAGACAAAAATTGCGTATGTGTTTATGTTTTATTAGTTTTCAAGAGAGCTAAATTTGTTTGTCAGACACTGAGAAGTTATGATAATAAGCAACATAAACGTATTAATGGTTATATTTCTTATAACTACATTTCAATTTGTTAATAGCATTTACAAACAATTTATTTCATGAATAATTTTAATAAATTAGTTTAAATTTAAAAATTAAAGGTTTTTAAAACGAAAATTTTCACAAATTTCATTCAAGTTGTTAAAAACAATACAAATGAAGAAACCAATCTCATCTCTCAGTGTATTTTTGTGTGACTCTCTTTGTGAAGACCACTGGTTTAAAAGATTTATTGTTTGTTTTTAAAACATTTCGTAAATATTTTTTTTAATATGGAAAAACAAAAGACCATATTATTGATATTTTAGAAGGGAATACTCGCTTCAAAGGAATTTAAGCATATCAAATTTGAAATAGACACTAAATTCCTTTTTTTTTATAAAAGATAAATAAAACTTATTACATACATAATACGTATGTATGTCTAAAACATATGAAACATTTTTAATTACTTTATAACAGCACAGATGTTTTAGTAGTATGTTAAGTTACATGACAGCTAGAACGACGTTTGGCTAACCAGACCCTATAATTTTGACCACAATTAGCAAAATTTTGTAATGCTTAAACATGCTCTTTAACATATTCTATTACTACAATCGTTTTGAATAAATTGTTATAAGGAATGTAATATGTTTGTCCAACAAGATAAGTAAGCAGTGGGTCTATGCAACTCTAAATTGTAAAAAATACCACAAAAAATGTAATTGGAAATTTGTTTTTATTTAAAATTCCATTACAAGGCATTCCAAAAACCACTACAACTCAGCTGTTCTTGACGAAGCGCATTTTGAATGTCCAATTTTAGGCATACATACATACATAACTGGCCTTTACAACCCTGTGTCATGATTACGGCCTAGCTTCTCGCAGCACTCATGTTGTGTGTGTCAATTTTTATCCATGAGTACCGGGACCTACAGTTTAATGTCGACTCCGAACGACAGACTTGAGAAGCTTGTTCATGGCAATTAGTTACTCTCAGAGCTTTTGCCAGAAGACTGCTGAGAGGTAAGTAGTCGCCGAAAGAAACATTTTTTTTTCATATTTCTTTTTTTGAAGATGTCGGAGCCTGGAGTCGAACCCAGGGCCTATGTCTTAGTAAGCCAACACACTAACCACTAGACCACGGCGGCTACAATTTTAGGCAACTATTCTGATTATTGACCTCCAAGGTACTAATTTATGTTGTTGACGGGTTCTAAGGGTTCTAAAAAAATTAAGAAGTTACCATATCCACATTTATTTAATGCTATACTTTTGCGTTTTTTTTATAAAATATTTTTTTAAATATAAAAATATGTATTAACATACATTAAGAATTAATAAAAACTACAAAATGCTAAAATTTTTTAGAAAAGTACTAAAAACTATGCCAAATGCTAGATCGTTTTTTTTTTTGTGCCTAATTACCTTGAAAATTGGTATATCCACGTATTAAAATTGCTAAATTGGCAATACTATTACAGACCCAGAAATTGTAAAGGAGTTAAAATTTTGGTTAAGCTATACTACTGCTACTACTTTCCTTTCATTATTTTAAAGGTGGAGTTTAAAGAAAGCGTATGCATTACTTTTATGCTAAAAAAATGGAAGTAGAATTGATGTAGACTTTAAGAAAAATGTTTATGTAAAATTTATGTTTTTGTTACTTTTGTTGTTTTTTTTTCTCTCTCTTTTAATAACATCTATCTATTAGTCACTTATTTATTAAGTCAGGTTGTTTAAGAAAAACGATGTTAAAGGAAAAAGATTAAAAATTTTTTAATATGACATCTAAATATGTTATAATTTGATAAATCCTTCTTATGAGGATGGAGAGCATAAACAAGAAACCTGTTTTATAATTTTTTTTAACAATTACAAGTGCATACCTGCATAATTTAGGCACATGAAGTACAAATCTATTGTATGTAACAACAGCTGTTGACCTCAGGTCACAACATGCATATTTGTCTTTGAAAATCAAATTTTGTTTTGCTTTAAAATTTTTTTGTCGGTAACCAGCCGTTGCAGAAAACATTTTATTGTCTTTCCCTTCTATTTTGTCTCTTTTACTTCAATTAAGTTTTATATCTTCTGTTCGTTTGTTTTTCTTTTTTTTTTGTTAGTCGTTTTTAATAGAGGGGTTCATTGTTCTCAGTCTTAATTGTATGTCTTTAACTGATGTGTACTAAAATATGTCTTTTTTTTGCAACATCGTTATCATATTGCATAAAGATCATGTGTCTGTTACTGTTCTCTCTACTGTTCCATTATGCCTTTGGCCCTTTAAGGATAATGTCTGCAAGGATATTGTACGTACATATATTGTGAGGAAGGTAATAATGATGATGGTGTATGTATTATTTTCTATAACAGAAGAGCAGCTGGTTTTATTTATTAAACCCTCTGTTCATATATAAAATACAATAAAAAAAAACTTTTTGAAAATTAAAGAGAAAAATAAAGATAAAGATAACCACTGGTAGAGTTTAGAAAAGGAAATGAATTAATGAACACCTTGTCCTTTAGTTGTTAGTTTCTGGTTTTTATTTTTGGATTAAACGATAATATTTAAAAGGGTTTTATTTATTAGCAAATACTTGTTGTCATTGCAAGTGTTTTAAAAACAAACGCTTAATAAAAAGAAAGCATTAAAATTGTTTGTAACATAATCTGAGACATTTAACGCCTAATGCCGGATATCTTTTTAAGTCATTTATTTTTTTAAGCCTATTAATAGAATTTAAAAAGTATTCAAAAGTAATTCTTAAGTGGCCTTCAACACAACGTACGAGTATATTTAGAAAAATGAAGAAGATTTTTTTAAATTTTGCCAGTATTAATTTAATAGAGAAACCACTTTTACTAGTCATATACATGAATTTAAAAATTTTAAATTTATTTTAATTAATTTTGATATTTTGGATAACACAAATTCGGAGAAAAGTTTCAAAAACAAATTTTTTGTAAAAACAGTTTTTTAGCCATAGCTTGTGTAGAAGTTAGGTAGGGTCAAGAATTTGATGCATACATATGTATATACACCTCACCTACTAACAAGAAATCAGGACCATTGTAAGTATGCTCAATGTAAAGAACGGAAAAAGCATCAGAACATGTCGAGAGGAACAGAAACAGAAGACAGGAAATAAAAGGAAAAATACTCTTCAATTTCGGAAGTCGCATCGCCAGCCCATTAACTTCCTATAAAAATCATTTCAGGTCAGAAATCGTGAAATGAGCAACATTATTAAGGTCACCAAGGACTACATGTCTCAGCCTGCATCTCTAAGGTCCAGCGTAAAGACACACAGTGTCATACTCTTCTAGCTGTAAATGACAAAATAAATACATAAATATAATTTTTTTTTGTCGTCATACAACGCCTTAAACGATCAGAACTAAAGTCTATTATTTTTGCATTGATTTCTCAACTCGTAAAGGAAATGTATACCAGCCGAACAGAATATGTTTTCGACTCCAGCTAAGAGAGTCAGTGTTCTCTGACTTCTGTACATATTCATGACAATCATCAACTACAGAAATCATATGTACAATTTTACTCGGATTCGAACTCAGATTATGTATTTTTCTTATGAGTTTGTTATTTTTTATCGACAACATCTTTAAAAACAGTGACAATTTTAGATTATGCTTAGTTGAGCTCTTCTCTCTTGCTGATTTTTTCATGACTATTATTCTGTTCCAAAAAATCTCTGATAACTGCAGAGCTTTTTTTTTTCTTTTTTACTTAAGTTTTAATGGTATCAGCAAACTGTAATTGAACATTTTATTTAATCCTTAATATCAGTTTTGATCTTAGCTTTTCTAGACTAAGAATTAAGGAAATTAGGTTTTGGTGTCAATGTTAAAACTCCAATAGCCTGCATCGTTATAGCCTTTAATTTTTTTAAGCATTATTCCTGCTTAATGTACCGCTTATCAGCCTAAATAAAAAAAAAATTAATAGGCACGCGTTCTTCAGTGTTCCAGTGCTCTAGAAAACAAATTCATGATACGAACTACATAAGTAACACACGAAAATCAGCATGTGTCTTTTTGTTGGTTACAGAAATTCCCTTAAAATATATGTTAACTGTCTTTTTTATTTTAATTTTTTGACAGAATAAAAACAAAAAATCTGAAAAAACAGAGATTTATTCTTAAATCTGACATTATTCTTAAATCTGACATTAAAACGTACACCCTCTGTTATGCTTATGTCATGACATGTAATATTTTCACGTTTGTTATACTCAAGTATTTGAAAATGATTTTATAATGTGATGGTGGATATTTTGTTGCAAAACAGTATTCGTATAAGTTATAAAGGTACGTTACGCAGTTTTGTAAAATAACAACAAATTATCCTTTTATTTAGTAACGGTTGAATTGTTTTAGGCATAATGATTGTTATACAAACTATCACATCATACAAGCACCATAACACAATGTTTAACATTCCAACTAAAAAATGTTATGCCAAATTTTACAGACTAAGGAATGAAATGAAATAAAATCAGTTTTGATTGTTTCTGACAATAGCAGCTCAAGGAATCTACTCGTATTATAAAACTGGATCATTAATCGTAATTGAAACAGATATTTTTTATGAAATCATTTCATAGTTAAAACAAAAATTTTTAATTTATTTTTTAAGCAAAAAAGAACATAAAAATATCAAAAATTAATTACAAAGAAAAAATAATATTTTTATAAAATTACGACACAAAAATGAATAAGAAATCATTTAATTGGATTAAAACCGATTATACAACATGCCACCCAGACACATCTTGATGCCACCACATATGCACAAAATAAATACGATTTTTATTTTTTTTTAGAGAAATAAAAATAAAATTAATTTACATGAGTGGTTGGATAATAATAATAATGAAGAAATAAAGAGAACAAAATAAATTGATTAAAAAAATTAAAAAATGGAATAAAAAAAATGAAAATAATTGTAGAAGTGTGTCACTCTTTTTAGTTTATAAAATAATCTTAATATTTGAAATTTATAAATACGACGAAAAATAATTTAAAAGAAAAAATTAAAAAACAGAATTCAATTAAATTTAAATTGTTCATAATACTTGGTTTAATCTTTTATATTAAATAAACAGGGTCATGGTTCGTCGCCCAAACTGTATGGGTACACTACATAGTTAGGATTAACATTAAATGACATTTGTTGCAATTAGGTGTCCTCTTATAGCCACAAATTATGCCACACTAATACTAGTGCGGTTTCATTAATAGTCAATCTATTATTATTGACCCAAATCGTCGCATATGAAGAAGGGAAAGGCAGAAAAGATATGTGAGAAGTGAAACTTATTGAATGAAGATAAATAAGCAGATCTGATATCCTCTATCTATCTAGCTGATCTGCGTTTTCATCATCCTCCAAACTCATTAAGAAAATGAAACCTATTGAGATGATATTAAAGCTAGTAATGGACTGATAACCTACAATCCTTCAATGTATACCCTTCATATGTTATACAGCTCCATTATACATATGTATGTATAGCCAAATGGTCTAACGAATTGAGATTCTCTGCCAATAGGCAACTCCTGTAGAAAATGTTTTCCCACACATCCTTACCGGAATTTGTCAATAAATGCATTGCAGCTGTTCTTGAAATGCCCTCGTGAAAGCAGTAACTGTTTAAAAAATACTTAATCCGCATGCAAAAAATCCAAGGAAAGGACTAAGCATTGCCGTTAAAGCCAGTGAACATTATTTGAACTTTGGACCACGAAAATTAAGCCTTGAGAAGTAGTTTGTGGAATTTAAAACCGCTCCCTGACATATCCAGTCTATTCCACCAGAAACGAATGATCAGGTGTACAGCGCCACCTTCTGGGAAGATAAGAGCTAACCTAAGTAGTGAAGGCGGTCACCACTCACTATCAACATCCACCGAAAAATGGGGTAATTGCTGTTGATCAAGGGTGAAGGTATAACACTGGCCTTCGAGTGATCAACTGATATCAACTTGACTCATTGACATATCGTCGTCCCGAAGTTATCTGGACGTATATCACAAAATCAAAAAAAAATGAGTTACGACCATTTTTGAGGCTTAAATTATTAGATCTTTCGATGTGTTCAATCACCAGGACTTTATGTCTTAAATTTTCTGAGATATTTAAGAGCCATTTTGCCGTATATCCACGTTTGGTAAAAAATTTTATGTTATATTGACGTACGCGCCACTTTCGTGGATATACGGCAAAAAATGTATGGAATTTTTCAAATAAAAAAATGTTGCGTTATTTTGACGTACGTACATAAATAAATATATTTAAAAGATTTTTCATAAGAAAAAAAGATAAAACGTAATAAGAAGTCATAAAGAATATATTTCTTTAACTTCACTTTATTGCTGTTACATTAAAATTAAAGGAATAAATTAATAAAAAACTAATTTTCATTTTTTAAAGGTATGTATATAAAATAATTTTTAATTCAAAATTTATTTCATAAAACTTTTATGAATCAAAAGTATGTTTTTTAAATACATCATAGTTAATTGTAGAATCAGTATCTTAAAATATGTTATAACATATGTAAATAGTTTTGAATAAAATTGAACATCATTATGTGGAAGATATGGGAAAAGGCATTTAATATAATTTTTTTTTATATTCAGAAATATTTATTTTTGGACATGTACTGAGTTCCTTTTCAAACATTTCTTCTCCTTTTCTCGCTTGTTTTTTTAAATTTGATAACTGAAATTCATCTTCACTTACAGATACTTTATATTATAAAGAAAATAAATTAAATTTATTATACTTAATTGCTTTAATTTTAGTAAATGGAACGTTCTGAAAATTTAGTTAATGCGCAATAGGTGAATAAATTTTGAAATCTGTAGGTAACATTTCAATAATATTCAATTTAAACTTTTTGGAGTGGTAATTTTTGAATTTTATTATTAAATCTAAAGGACTGTGAATTTCGTTTAATTTTAGAAATCGATCTATTGCACTGTGGACAGAGTCAATTTCTTAAATTTGGGAATGTCCCGGCTCTGAAAATTTTTGAGTAATTGTTTTTAGATTATTATTTTTATATAAAATGCCAAAACTAGCAGACAGAAAATATTTTATTTTTATTTTTTGGTACACAAGAGTCGCTCCAAAGAATAATATTCTTAATATGATTAAAATCCTTCAATATATTTTCCAAAATTTTTATTATAGAACTATCGATATCATTACCAGAGCGACCATTCTGTGATTCGTTCCAAATGGCGCAGTAAGTAACATTTTTTTCGTTTGGATTCTGAGTACATATTCGTACTGTTGCTGTTATATTAAACTCTGAAAGCTTTCTTTTATAATAAAAGATGGATGAAATTACTTTAGGCAGATTAAAAGTGCTTTGTTAATCGTAATTTATTTATTTAGTACTGTAGTAATAAATACTAAATGTAAGAATTTTGCTTACTTAAGTATGTCTCATATACGTCAAGATAATATCCGACAAAAAACAATCCAAAATTTCTATCGGTGTTATTTTGACGTATGTGCCAAAAATAAAGAAAATGTTCCCAAAAAGTGGCTTATACGGCAAAATCTTATTCTTTGTTTGGAGTTAAAAATGTTTGAAACTTAAAAAATTTTCTCCATAAGTTAAGATTTTTTTGTGCTATTCGATAAAGAATTATTAGCACTACATCTGATAAAAATTTTGAGTCACCTTTTTCGACTAAATTTTTTTCTATAAACTGATAAAACTTTAAATTCAATTTCCCAAACAAATATTTTTTGGAGTTACGTCAAGATAACTTCGGGACGACGATATGGCGATCAATAGAATTAGAAAAAATACCTTTAATATTCCAATACAATGCACTGCATGAGTAGGGGTTTACTCCTAAGTATTGGTCTTAGAAAAAAATGTAAAGAGGCTGCTACCATCGAATATGTCACAATACTCGAAAAATATGTTTAAATAACAACAAAGTTGAATTGAGAAAGCTGAAACAACTAGATTGGGTTTAACGTGCGTACCTGTCATGAGACTCACCACACGCCTCCCCGTTGTAAAGGGTGGTGGTCAAATACGCCGCGTTTGACCAGCGCCATTCGAAGCCGGTACCCTCTAATTTCGGACACTGAAACACTAAAATTATTTTAAAAAAAATGTTCATCGGTCATAAAAATGGGGACATGAGAAAGCAGTTGGTACCCCCAGATTTCGTCGCCAGTGATTTTTGTGTTTGCAGACCTTAAGAGAATGCTCACTGGAAAAAATTTAACACTTTACAAGAAATAATCATAGAAATATTGAGGTGCTCTCGAACTGTAATTTAACAAAATCAATTGTAACAATAAAACATTTTTTACTATATTAGTCTATAAAGTTTTCACCATTACTGTAATGCACCTTACATTCCGCAAAAGTCGAATTATGTAAAAAAGTGTATCTGTTTGGCTAAAGTGATTTAAAGAAATTAAAAAAATGATTCGTTGTTTGTAAATGTTTACTGCTATACTGCAGAACGCGTTGATGTCAATATATGTAATACAATACCTCGATATAACAAAAAAAATTACTCTCTAAACTTTTCAAATTTAAACCTATGGTAACAGTGAGTGGAAAGAGTTTTGAATAAATATTGGGACGGTAATGACCGCATATCTCTGCAAAAACTTTAACTGGATACCACATATCCCCATTATATGTCACAAATACATTCTTACTGATCAGAATG
Organism: Metopia argyrocephala; assembly: GCA_963576795.1. Taxonomy (NCBI): domain Eukaryota; kingdom Metazoa; phylum Arthropoda; class Insecta; order Diptera; family Sarcophagidae; genus Metopia; species Metopia argyrocephala. Next base: position 83,052,497 of record OY756211.1, read on the forward strand.
AGAATACCTGGTATTATCGGTCTTAATTTAAAAGAAAATAGATTTGGAATTCATTACAAGTGGATCCGTATTAAAACGCTCATTTTCGTTGTATCGTGTATTTTAGCCAAGTAGACGTTTAGCATTGTATGAAGTTGGATTTAAAACTATGTATGTATCTTCAAAACAACCATCTGTTTTATAATGACTAACACAGTATGATCATCACATTACCGTATGTACCATACATACAATATATAAAAATTTACAAACATTTTCAAAGACCTGCTCACATGCCTATTATGTTGTAAAGTATAAAAAAATTAAATTTTTTCTTAATGAAAAATTTGAACGTTCATGAAGATAAAAGGACGTAATAGATTCCATAATACTTTGTGCTCTTAGTGACCACAAAAAAAAATAAATAAATAAAACCAATGTAAACCAGACTATGTTGATGAGTAAATATTTCTTATTTTTTAAAAAAAATTTTTTTTTATTGTTTTTTTGTTTTTAATTTTATTTAATTGGCCTTAAAGTAATGGCATATGCATGAGCAGTTAAACGAATATAAAGCAAAGGAATCATTCAGCATACACCGGCAAAAAAATATTGCAAAGTTGCACAAAAGCTTAGAAAATAAAACTAAAATTTGATTAATAAATTAAAAATAACCAAATAATTAATTATTTAATTAATGAATTAGAAAGCCAAATTGTCGTACTACTCGTGATCGAATGAAAAATTCTCGTATAAGTTTCAGTTTGTTTTTAAACGTGATTTAAAATAGAAGTAAAAACGTGAGGCTTTTTCGTTATATGATATTTAATTTTTATTACTTTTAAAACGATTTCAGTAATGCATCATCGTTTGTATCTTTTCTCTTACTGATTCATTTACAGTTATTTGTCGTCATTCAATAAATAATGCCATTAACCCCTTAAAAGACAGTTTTAAAAACACAAAAAAATTTTTTTTAAGTAAAAAGAAAACATAATTTGGTATTATAAATAATAAATAAATATGTACTATTACTATTCCCATGAGTATTATGCCCAAAGGAAGGCACTGCGACCCAAAGAATTTCTAATCTATTTTCGAATGATAACTCTAATTATCAATCCTGTTCAATCGTTAGGACCTGGTCGATCACCTAGGATGCTCGGTTAACCATAATCGTCCACCGACACCATCCGGCTCAATCGTTACTCATAATATACATGCAGACCTGGAATGCTCAAATAACAACTTTTTCGCTCTCCGAATGAAGTCAAGTAATACACTGACTGGAACAGATCTGATAACCACCGAATCCATCTGAAACCGGTTGAAGATCCTAAACATAATTCTACTCATTAGTCCTTATGTTTGGTGAAGAATGTTTTATAATATATTGTAATGTAATGAAAATGTATATAAAAAACATTATGTTTATTTAGAAAAATGTTAGTTATGAATTTAGCCACCAGAAAACTTTAGTTTTCATATATACAGAATTAAATTCTTTTTATGTCTATGCTTATATGTTACGATATTTTTATTACTATGTGTTCTCTGGAATGTATATAGCGTGTAAAAACAGGATTAGATGTACGGCTATAACATTTGAGAAAATAAATCATAACATTTACATTGTGATAACGATCAAGATCATTTATTATAGTTTAATTGATTTATAAATTCGCTAGATTTTGTTACAAGTTTCTTTTCAGTACTAAACTAATAATAGGTGAAGAAAATCACTTATTACTAATGATGAGAGAAATATGGGAAAATAGCTGTAAAGAGAGTAATAACTTTTTATGATATTATTTTATAGAGCGAAAATTAAACAATAAATATTATATACATACGTATGTATGTATAATAATTAAGTTTCAACACTTTTAACTTTACTGTCTTTTTAGACTTAATTTTGTGACTTTACTTACGTGTCTCTAATTGAGCTCTTTAATTTTATAACTTTATTATGACTGATTAAACATTTTATGTCAGAAATAAAAATTAAATGACCTAAAGTGACTTTTTAAAGGCTTTGCATGTGTTAAACTGTTTTTAAATTCTTTTATATCTGACATGCAACCAAAACAAACTTAAAAAAAAAATTTTTTCTTTCAATTTTTTTTTTTGTTTTGGTTTTTTTTTTCTTTTTAAACTCTTTTAATAGCAATTAATGTAGTAAATATCTATAGTTGCTGTTCCCTGTTTCATTTTTTGTTTTTGTTATTTAATTAAAAAATTCTCACGTACCAAGCTTTTCCTTAAAAATGAAAATAAAAATTCTTTTCTTGCTTTGTGTTTTGTGCTAAAAAATAAATAAAATAAATAATAAATAAAGTGTAACAGGAGTCACTTAACAATACTCTTTTACAGCCAAACTGTATTTCATTCTTCATTCATTTTTAAACAATCTTATCGTATCGCCAACAACCGTTTGTATTTCTTTATTATTTTACGAGCTTTTATAAAAGCAAAAGCAGTTCCTGGCTGTGTTTATCTGACACAGTAAAATAATTTTTAAAAGGGTGTTTAAATTTTATGAGTTTTACTTCGTTTAACATGAATTTTACTTTGCACGCATCTAAAATTTCTCTCTATATTTAGAGCATATAAAATTTCCAAAAATTTACGCTTCAGGCAAGAGGAGACCAGACGTTTTATATATATTGTAAGTAAAGTGTGTCAAATATGTGAAAAAGTTATTTGAGAAATTCGTGGAGTATTTTGGTAAAAATGTGCGAAAAATATGGGTCATTAGTGAAAAAAAAGAAACAGTAAAGAAATTTGATTTAGAAAATTGAACGTGATTTATGATAATTATTTGATTAAACATGTTTCTTTCACTCTCAAAGTCATTAATGTGCTCAGTTTTTGGCTTAAATTTTGTGAAAATAAAAGAAAAAAACTAGTGTCCAAACTGTACATATGTATGTATAGTTTGTAAATGATATTTGATGTTTAAGACTTATTTTACATCATTAGACTATGGTTAGCTTTATTTAACCCTTTAACCGGCGAGCCTGCTGGTGTATAATAAATGCGTAGCTATTTAGCTCAATTTCCTAAAAGCTCTGTTCTAACCGTAAATATCCCTAAAGAAATAAACAATGCTTATATTGAAGCAAATAGCATCAATTATTTCTCATTTGATTGCAAACTGTTGACTGCTTAGATAATATTTTTGATAAATTGTGTAAAATAATTATTTGTGTATCAAGTGAATAAAATACCTTCAATTCATAATTTTGTCTGACATTATAAACATCTCTCAAAACTCGGAAACACATCTGAATCGATGTAAAATGATAAGGTGCAAATTATTAAAGCAAAACAATAAATATTTATAAAATTGTTTTAGTTTCTATATATTGGTCATTTTTATTTATCGTCCTCATAATAAAGTGAGAGAGTTAATAAAAATTTCTGATATGTAATGCTAGCTAACCTCAAACTCAGTCAAAAATTTAAAATTTTAACTAATTTAAACTTCTAATTAATTATATGTACTCATCATTGTAACAGGCTTTTTTATTTGCATGAGAATTTTCGATACCGATAACTATGGTTTGACAGCTGAGAATGTCAAATTATGATAACATTTCGGTTACGTAAGGTTTGGTATGTCATCATAAATCATTTAATGTCAGAACAACAATTCCAGAACAACTTCCAAAGCAGAAGAAGTACAAAAGCCAACAAGTTGTGAACGATGACGTATGGACATTTCGGACAGTTTTCGCATTATTTTCTTATTATTTTCATATGTACGCACATTTCTTTGTCTAGATAATAATTCCAAAAGAATACATTTATAACAATAAATAACTCATGAAATTCTGTTCAATACATGCATACATACATACATACATACATTACCACCCTGTTTCAGAGTTGCGGCCTAGTTTCTGGCAGCACTTATGTTGTGTGTGTTAATTTTAATATATTAGTACCGGGGCCTAAAGTTTAAAGTCGATTCCGAACGACAGACTTTAGAAGCTTTTTCATGGCAATCAGTTACTCTCAGAGCTTTTGCCAGAAGACTGCTAAGAGATAGTGGCCGAAAGAAAATTTTCTTTTTATATTTCTTTTTCTCAAGATGTCAGAGCTGAGATTTGAACCCTGAGCTATCGTCTTAGTAAGCCAAGCTGGCACCATTATTGTTTTTTATTTTTTTAAATGAGCAAGTAGCTGCCGTTAAGGCGAATGTCAAAAATTATTGCTCCTAAAAATTAATCAGCTAAACTTGAACAACATTTTGTGTCAACAAGACTAGAAGTGGGTTTCTCAATTGCGCTATTAAACGCTTACAGGACAAGTTTAGTTTTTCCAAACATGTTAGTTCAAAATTGAGCAAAAGAAAACTATATAACAGGATAAGGCGAAATAGTAAATTACGATATTAAAAATTTTTATTTTTATTGCTGTCCCAAGTAAGAAATAACTTTAATTTTTTCTCTGGCGCTACTTGTTTATTTAAGTGCTTAATTTAAGCGTTCATACAAATCACAAAAAGACTATGTTTAAATGTTATACATTTTTTAGCAAACTTTCTTACAGTGTATATAATATTATATGTATGTATTTTCTATTTTTTTTTTTTAATTGTAAGTAAAAAAGAGCACATAATTGTGGTAATTTTTGCTCATTAAAGTTCTCTTTACCTCTCTTTATAACTCTGCTGTCGTTATTAATTGTGTTGGTCAGTAGGTTAATGACATGAAAAGTCATTGATATGAAAAATTATAGTCGTTTTGCTTTGTTGCTCTTTTTATGATTTTCTTTTGTATTGAAACGCAAATAATTTGAATAACAAATAAAACTACAACTTTTACGACATGCTTAAGTACAACAAAAAAAATTTCTGCAAAAACATGCATAAAAACCACAAATAGTTTTACTTTTTTTAGACTCTTTTATGGAATAGATATATGTCTGTATATTCCTTTTTTTCTTGGCTCACTCTCTAGGTATTCCTTTAAAGTTTTAAAAAATTTAAATTAAATTGTATTCTTTGTGTTACTCGTATTACAAGTTTTATTTGATTAAAAACTTTTTATTACGTTAAGATGATTCAATTTAACTCACATGAAAGAAAAAAAAGGAAAAGAAAAATTGAAATGGTTATAGGTTTAAGTTTCCAAGGCTACCTGATAAATATTATGGCTTAAATCAAAAGTATAATTTAATAAAAGAATAAGTTATTGTCAATTATGTACCCTACTTGACAACATCCTGTATGTATGGAGTACTGAGGATATGATAAAAGGGAAGGCCGGTCACATTCTTAGAATAAGACCATAGCGAGATAAGTTCAAGATGATAAGTTCACCGATATTTCGCGAAATTTAAAAAGTATTCAATATTTTTACCCCAGCTCGTATTTAATGGTGGTTTTAAAAGCATTCAAATGGATTACAACTTGCTATCCTATTACGATAAAACTTAACTTAATACTTGTATGCAAACAATAGGATACAAAAAATTGTAATAAAAAACATACTTACAAGCTAAATGGTCAATATCCTGAAACACTTTGAAAACATATGCAGATTTCACACATTCTTAATTCAATAAGGAAATCACTAAGGAAATCAGCAATTTCAAAATTCAGGGTATTCCTTTTTTACTTTCAACAAGTGTTGCCCATATACTCGTACTACAAACTACTACAGAAAGTGAGATGTTGATTTTTTTTTTTTTTTTTTTTGAAAAATGGGGTCACAGTAAAGTTTCTTATTTCTTTTGTTCCTTATAAAACATATCGTATATTGTGTTTTTTTTATTCGTTTGTATTGCATTCAAAAAATAGAAAGTGAATTTAATTTCATTTTTTTTCTCTGAAATTTTATAAAGAATAAAAAAATATATGTATGTATTTTGTTTTTTTAGTTGGACATTGACTTTCTTTTAACAAACTTTATTTTCAGTGAATTTTTACATACTGCTGCTGTTGGTATGATTTAAAAAATATAAAAAAAAATTAAGTCGAAAATGATTCAACACAAAATTATTTGGGTCAACAAGTTATTCTCATTTGGATTCGTGTTTCAAATATTTACTGTATTCTTTTAAAAAGTAGAAGTGAAAATTCATAGAAAAATTTAAGTTTTACTTATACTCGTATAAGCCTGAAATGAAATTGTTATTAAATTCCTTAAAAATTATATACAAAATTTATTGAAAATATTACTATAAAGACAACAAAAAAATTTAATGAATTTTCTTAAGATGAATCTTAAATAATGAATGGATATTAAATTTAAATTTCGAAATTAGATTAGAGGGTTCAAAAAATTTTGTGTAATTCATTGTCTTGCTTAGACTCTCACTTATTATGCCGATCAATTTGGAAACACTTTAAAAAATGTGCAAAAAAACTAATCTACCACGCTTATAAAAATAATTCAACAAAATTGACAAATTAGGTATATACGTATGCATACATATATATAAACATACATGTATGGGCAATTTCAAAAATTTTCGACATTTTGATATTTTTTTTTCGGAATTTTTTTTTTGGATGACACGAATGACGCTTTGGTCACGTGAAGGGTGATATTTTAGCATACCAAAACATTACGCGTTAATCATTTATTGCAAACGGCGCGAAAGTTATGGAGGTTTTAAGTTAAAATCTCTTTAAAAAAAATTTAAAGTTAAATTTATTGGTTTATTTTAATAAATGTTACATGAATGCATGAAACTCATTCCAAATTCATCAGTGCAGTCAAAATTCATCAATGCACTGATAAAATACATAAAAAATATCAATTATAATTAAAATTCCTTAACATTTAAAAACGCGAATTTTTGCAAAAATATGAATGTTTCACCGATTTTTGTAATATGTGTTTATATAACGCATAACTAATTTACAGAAAAACAATGCTTTGACTTGCAAATTTAAAAAATAAAAAAAAATTATATAAGAGTTATTTTTGAGGTTAGAATTTTTTTTTGATCTGTAAAATTTAAAATCATGAAAATTTTTTAATGCCTATTCGGTTTTATTATCAAGCTTAAAAAAACCTTTCATTTGCTGTTAATCGCGGCGGAATCTATACATAACTACAGATGTCACAAAGCAAAATGTGTTTGAAGAAAAATGCCACTGTACCCTCTAAATATGGACCGAATTCAACCGTATTTATATATGATCTTTAGTTCACCGCCGCACTTCATTTCCAATACTTTACATTGATTTTAAACCACTGATTAACTAACAAAAACGCGAAACAAAATCATGAAATTTCGCAAAAGTTTTATTTTCTTTATAAAATTTTTGCGTTTTAAAATATTTTAACGCCTTCTTGACGTTGAGGTGCCATTTACTAAGAAGTTTAGATCACACAATACATAAACCAGTTTTAAAAAAGATTGCAAATGTCAGGCGCGAAAAACTGTCATTCTTGAAAAATTTACGCCAATTCTATAAAAGTTTGAGGTCATCGTTCTCAGCAACTAGCAGCCTGACATCGACGTGATATGGCGCAAATTTTAGCAAATTATACCATCTAATAAATACTGTTGACGAAATGCAATTTTCTTGAACGGCGCAAAAACGCTTTAGAAAAAACTGCGAAAATTAAAAAATCTAAACATTTTGGTTTCAAAAATGAACCGCTATACAACTTTTTCCCAAATAGTAGTATGGGCATAACTTTTATAGTGTAAATATCTACAAAGTCTAGTGACTATATTTTATATCACTGGGCATCGGAAGTTTAAAACTAAAAGTAGAAAAGTGATGAAATATGAAAAAACTCTTGTAAATTTCAAGCCTGTTTTTGAGTTTTTCAATATTTGAGTGCCCATAACTTTTAGAGATAAAGAACTGATGGTCTGAAATTTTGAATTTCCCAGTTTTCTAGTGTGGCCTACCATTCCCTTTTGACCGTTTTGGTCAATTCGAAAAACTGGAGAAATAATAAGCATCTGAACTCAGTTTCAACAAATGTTGAAAATTTTTGAAATTGCCCGTATATGTTTTTCAATTAAGCCCACAGTGGTCGTCGTAGTCTGGTATGTAATATGTAAGTTGGTGGTTTACTAGACGAAAGCTACAGGTTCAATCTTTAGCAAATAACATATTAAAAGAAAGAAATATCAAAGAATATTTTCAGCGGCCATATCTTAGAAGTCTTTTCAAGTATTTCGTTCAGATTCAACGTTAAACTGTAGGTGTCGGTACTCATGGATACCAACTTACGCACACTATATACTATATAGGTGCTGTAGGAACTAGGACATAATTCTTGAAAAGGGTTGTAATAGACAATTATGTATGTATGTATTAAGCCCAATAGAAATTAAAAAAATGAGAACTGCTCCACGAAATGTTATACTACATTTACATATGTATTCTATAATATGTATGAGGACAGATCTGATGACACTTGAATAACGTTACCATATTATACAGATTTATTTTAAAATTTAGTCATAAATTCGCGCAAATTGTTGATTTTACTGATTCGCATATTCGTAGAACTACAGAGGTCCTCTGTTGAACTTGTGAATAATATTTTATTAACACAATAATACCAACGCATTAAAGAAATGTGTGTACTGAGGACAGTAAGTTTCATTATTGGGAAGTGTGCTAGCTAGACTGCTAGTAAGAGGATTGTGGTTGTTTTTACCACTAGAGCCTCTATTCCGAGCACACACCAGAGTATCTGGTGTACTGAGGACAACAGTATGTTTCATTTGTGGGAAGTGTGCTAACTAGACTGCTAGTAAGAGGGTTGTGTGGGCGTTTACCACTAGAACCTCTATTTCGAGCACACACTAGATTATCTGGTAAGAATAACTTCGCTTGTTATATATAGAATATAATATTAACATTGTATTGTTATTCAAATATATACATAATTAATTTTTTGTTCTATAATTTATATTCTCTTTTAACTTACCCTGAAAAAAACCGTTGAGTGTGTAAGTACATATATTAAAAAAATTTACCTGAAAATAAATTAAAAATTATTAATATTTTTTCACAAAAAATTAATATTATTAAGAAAAATATATGTAGTATATACTATATATAATTATGTAAGGGAATTTTGTATATATGTATTTGAAAATAACACTCCAATTTATCAATATTTATTTTGGCATAAAACAAACCAAGGAAATCTACCCGTCAATAAATGTTTAACACCTTTTGCCTTTGTTTTGTTATTTTGCTTCATTTAAAATGTTTATACGACCTACCATTTGCAAATATTTATTAAAATTGGCGTTTATTGTTATTTAACAGAATTTTCTAAAATTGTTTGAGTCTAATAAAATAAAATCCAAATGCAACCACATATTTTGTCCGCCCCTACCGCATTATGGGTATGCAAACTGCTTAGGCCAAGCACAATTTCACATTCTCCTGGGGCCACAGATTCATTCCAGGTATATAAACCCAATGTAAATCGTGTGCACTATGCCACTTTCACGTTTAAAGACATTAAGGTAGCGTGTGGATATGTGAACACGCGGCCCAAACGAGTACTCAGGTCGTGTGCACCGGTGCCGCACTTGGCGCTGTGTTAAAAAAAGGGAATCAATGCAGTTTTAAGTTGTAACATACCACACAAGAATATGATGCTTTGAAGCGTTGTAAAGTAGGCTAATTTTTTACTCTTGGAAACGTCATAGGCGCCACTGGTATATAACGAACGTATCAGTCAGTGGCATGTACTTTCATATTAAATTATATTTGTTTAGTATTTATACTGGTCCACAAATATAATTTTTTATTTCTTACCAGCCTAAACTCGCCATGCCTCGCTACATCTACGGCTAGAATTTATCCGCATTTTTCGATTGATGTTTTTTAATGACTACGAAATCAATTACACTAAATTCAAAAGCATCAGTTGTAACACTTCTCAAGATATAAAGAAATTAAATTTAACTTGTATGGGAGATACCACACCCACTTGTCTAATTCTGCCCATTTTCTGATTGATGATTTTTCTTGACAGTGAAGTCGTACAGACAAAGTTTAAAAAGTTTATCTTCTACCGTTCTCAAGATATACAAAAATTAGTGTTTAGTTAATATGGGAGGTGCCATGCCCACCTGTCTAATTCCACACATTTTCTGGCTGATAATTTGCCTTGACTGTGAAGTCATTCAGACCCAATTTCGAAACTTTAACTTTAACCGTTTTCGAGATACACAAAAATAAATATTTAGTTGGTATGGGAGGTACCCCGCCCAGGTCCAATTTTGAAAATAAAAAACATACCCTATTGCACTTTCGGCAGTTGAGGCTACCTACTATGTTCCAAATTTCAACCAAATCGGGTCAGTCGTTTGAGCGTGATTGACCGACAACAGATAAACATTATGGATTATTTAAAATTATGTATATTTTTTTTACTAAAAACTTTTTTGTGTCAGTACAACAAAGAACTTAAGTAGAAAATTATCTCTAAATTTGTCTTTTAGTTTTTGCAATACGCGATTGTTTTCTTATTTGCATGCACTCATACATATAGATTTCGGTATACACACCAATACACAAATTTTTTAATAATCATTAAAATTGCTTGTTGTTCTTGTAAATAAAATGCAACTTAATTGGCTGCCTTCCATAAAGTCAAGTGTACTCTCGCATCATAAATATATTTTTTATTCTCATTCGACGAGTATGTATGTAAAAACGTACAAAATCCTATTATGTTATGCTTGAGTGCAAGCAAAAGGTACCAGAGTACACAGTTATGCAATTGGTCTTTTTTTATTCTTTTTGTTCTTTGCTTGATACAGTCTTACGGGTACTGACTTTGTTTTTTATACCCATTTAAATAATATTTTATCATTATTATGACAATTATGTGCTCTTTTTATTAGTGGCATTATTAAGTATCGCCATAATCATTATCAATATTGGCAAACTTGACATTTAAATCTAACTGGGCTTAATTAAATTAAAATGTGTAATCATTACAACGAGTATGTACGTTAAATATTTGCGAAAGGAAGACAGCATAAAAGAGGGTGAAAGAGTAAAATGCCCTTTAAGACAATGAGAATATAAAATACTGCAATGTGCGTATATCATATTTTTAAATTGCATAAAATCAATGATGACGTTTTAAGCAAAGAAATTAATTAATTAAAAAAACTGTATAACCGATAAAAAAAATTAGAACAATTCACAAAATGTATCGCATTGTTGTAACGGGTTAGTGCATATGTCGAAAAATATTTAAATATATTTGTTCACAAAAATGTTGTTTCACAAAAATAAAAAATTAAAAATTCTGAATGTGAATTATTATATTGACATTCAATTAAAATAACCATAATAAAATAAAAATAAAAAAAATGCTAAGGAATAAAATTTTTTAAAATTAGAAAGAAAAAATTAAAAAAAAATTATTTAAAAAAATAGTGAAAAAAAATGTTTAGGGTACAAATTGGTCTTTGTAAACTATTTTGGATGCCTAGACAGTTCACATTTACAATGGCTACAATATTCTAATATATTGTTAATCAAATATTACGAGTCTCTGTAAGTTATGCTGAAAAAAGTAAACAAATTTTTTTGTACATTTTTGCAAAAAAGTGCAAGAAAAAATAATTTTTTGCACAGAAAATACTTGAAAATTTTTTCAGAAGAGTCTTCACAACATTATTGCCGAACATAGTTAAGTAGTATCTTTAAGTTTGAGTTAGCTGTTGCCGAAAAACTGAGGACATCTTTTTTGAGTGATGCAGTGATTTTCAAAATCTTTTGAGGCCCATAAAAAAGTGTTGAAAGTACAATCGAATCTATCTGTGGAGTTCGTGCATTTTTCCAAAAGTCTTCATTTGTCGCATAGTGTAATTAATATTCTTTTATAAAATCATACAATTTGGCTCCAAATTCATGAAATTTGTAATTAAAAAAATTAAAAAATTAAAATTAATACTTAAATAGTTTTGGTAAAAAAAACAAAAAGTTGTGGGAAGAAATATGACATGGGTTATATGGGCGGTGAGTGTGGGCGTTAAATGAGGTAATACAGGCTCTGTGCCAAATTTCAAAAACTTTGGGCCAAAAATAAATTTTTGGTTCAATGGGCGGTGGGTAGTGGACGTGGCCAATTTTGATGAAACTTTATATTTTTCTTAATTGAGCTAACCAAAGGCTCAAAACAAAATTTTAAAGTTCTACGAGCACTCGTTATATTTTTTGCCAAACATTGTATGCGAGCACTCGTTATATTTTTTGCCAAGCATTGTATGAAAAATCCCACTGTGCCATGTGCTGAAATTCTAAGGAGTTGTTAGACTTTCAAATGAATATTGTCCCAATATAGGCTAGAGAGACTTAAGAATTCGATATTAATTATTATTTTTTTACAAAAAATGTATTTATGGAATGATTTTTTATAGTCTTAAGATCCTAATAAGCATACCAGTATTAAGATCTTAATGCCCGTATTCATAAAAAGTATTTTAGGTTTATTGAGGGTTTATTTGACAAGTATTGCATAGAAATATGTCAAATAAACCCTCAATAAACCTAAAATAATTTTTATGAATACGGGCATTAAGATCTTAATACTGGTATGCTTATTAGGATCTTAAGACTATTAAAAATCATACAATATATGTAATGTAGATCCAATAAATATTTGAATTAAGAATTCGAAAGAATATATAATAATATATTTTTAACCAGAATATAGGCATGAGAAATGTAAAAAAAATATGATATTCTTTATAGAGTTAAATCAAAAGGGCGGATTAGTTGCTTTCTTTTGTTATAATATTTTAATTATAGACAATCTTTTATGCAACATGTACATATGGACATGAGTAACTACATTACATGAGCATATTTAAGTATATACATATGTATGTTTGTATAAATGGCACTTTAAACCCAATGGCTTTAATGTGTATTATAATGGCTACCTTTTTGCTTATTTAATTGCTACTTCATTTTAACGATTTAAATCTATTAAATTAAATTAAATCATTCCTAAAATTAGCCAAATAAACATTTTCCAAAACAATTTACATACCTGAATTATGGTTGCATTTGCATTTTATTTTATTAGACTCAAACAATTTTAGAAAATACTGTTAAATAACAATTAACGCCAATTTTAATAAATATTTGCAAATGGTAGGTCGTATAAACATTTTAAATGAAGCAAAATAAAACAAAATTAAGCAAAATAAAGTAAAATAACAAAACAAAAGCAAACAGCAACCACCACAAAATTTCAACAATAACAATGACAATTGTGATTCAAAATTAAATAAAAAAATAATAAATACTTATAAAAACGTACATGAACATGCTTTTTATGGTATATATTAATACAGGGTTGTGCAGAATGAGCTTTATGCTTTGAATTCTTTATAATTTTTTTAATTACTGTTTCTTCTTTCTTTCTTTTTTCAGCATTATGTGAAGGCTTGGGGAATTAATTACGAATTATTATACGATCGAACAACGTACAAAAATAACTGAATTTTATTTTTCAAGCTAACAGTTTATTGTGTTGACACAGCGTGCATACCCACAACGTCAGCAATAAACCATTTGATTGGAAATGTTTGTCAACATGGGTCTGTAAGAAACTTTCCTGATGCGGGAAGAACACCTACCGGGCCCACTGGTCAAAAAATTGAACGTGTACGGGAGAGCGTCCAGCATAGTCCATCAATATCAACAAGAAGGCGTTGGCCACAACTTAGGCTATCACGGCGGCAGAAAATTTTGAGTACATTAGACTTGTTCCCAAATAAAGTTCAACTGGTGCAAGAATTGAAGACAACAGACTACCAGCAACGGCCTGAATATGCCATACATTTCCGTGAAAAAGCGGAGGAAAATCCAGACTTTAGTCACAAGTTGATAATGAGCGATAAAGCCCATTTCCTATTACATGAGTATATCAACAAGCAAAACTGCAGGATTTTGTATACGAAAAATTCAAGAGCAGTTCATCAGCGACAAACACATCCACTTAAGTGTTCTGTTTGGTGGGGTATATCCTTCGAATGGATAATTGGCCCATATTTTTTTGAAAATTAGAGTAGTTTCTCAATTTCTGTCAGCGTTGGTGCATATCGGACGATGTTGGAAAAAGCTGTTAGGCCAGCTGTGGAAAACCATCCAAACTTGTGGTTTAAAAAACATGGATGCTTCAGCACATACTGCAGGTGCCTCAATGGATTTGTTAAGGGACATACCTATTCGGCGAAAGTATTATTTCGCGCAGAAGCGATTTTAACAGGCCTCCACGTTCACCAAATATAACAATTGACAGTTTTCTTAGAAGATATTTGAAAAAAAGAGTGTACGTTAACAAATTAAGACCCATACTCCAACTAAAAGCAAATAGCAAAAAATTCGCCAATAAAATACTGTATTAAAAAAATTTATATTAATCGCATAAATAAAAAAGTTATAAACCATTTAAACCATATAGCTTTCTCTACGCCACCCTGTAAAAGCCAAAAAATAATATTAAAAAAAATTGCAGACACAAACAATACATTTGTACTACTACTTCTCCCCTGTTTTCTTTCTCACTAACACTTTTACAAAAAATATATGCAAAAATCCTAATTATAACCCCAGACGAGCCCCCTGTGGTTTTTTACTGTTTGTGTTTTGTTTTCACAGTTTTGCTGTTTTGTTTTTTATATATAAAAAGTACCGGCCTATAGTAATTCCGGTATAACAATCGAAATATAATTAAATACTTATATGTACAACAACAATGTGAGAGAGAAAAAAAGAGCAGATTGTGCATGAAATAGTGTGAAGTCAACAGACAGCTACAAACACACAGAAAAACACTTAAAGCTATCGAATATACAATAATTATTATTAGACGGGCATGCACTTGAGGGCAGAGAAACAGTCAGAGTTGTATTAAAAAAAAAAAATTAACACAATTAACATTAAACTTAAAAAAACATATACTGACAAAAACTAAAAATCATAATATATGCCCATTTTTTCTTGACATTAGCATTGATACAGATAAATAAGAATTTGTGTAATTTCTGTGTTTTTTATTTATAAAATTATCAGTCATTATTATATATTGAGCGTTAAAAAATTCTATTTTGAAAGCAGAAACTTAATGTACAGACGATGTTAACAACTTATACATATACTATATAAAATGCAAAAATTTATCGTTAATATTTTTTTTTTTTATTTAAGAACATGCTTTTTGTTTTTCCTTAATTAAAGTATTTTGAAACAAATTTAAGATTGCTTGTTCTTTTTTGTTTAGGTTTTTTAGTTTAGGTTTAGTAAAAATATAAAAACGCGTTTTCATTCATGAACAATATTTTAAAAATTAGGAAGGTTTGGCGGAAAAATTTAAAAATTCAGGGAGCCTGGATGAGTTGATGACATCCACAATGCTTAATTGTTTGCTGCGTATTTAGGGCAGGAGGCATCAAAGAAGCATATTTTTTTTTTTAATTGAGACTGGTAATCTGGTAGCAACTGTTACTGAAACTCGACATAAAAATACAGTTCTTTAGGTTGTAATAGGATACTATTGGTGTGGCCAACAAGACGGTGGCACATGACATACAGTTGTGTTCAAAATAATAGGAGTGCCATTCACTCAAAGCCGAAGTTTAAAATTAAGTAGAAAAAAAAAGAAAATATTAATTTCTTTTGAGACAAAATTTATTTCTAATTCAGCATCTAATATTTTACCAATTAATTATTTAATTAAAATTATTAAAACAAAAAATATTTAATTAAAACAAAGTTTTCTTTCAAAATTCCCTGTTCAAAATAATAGGAGTGTTTATACACAATCTAGTAGTATTAAAGCTAAAGTCACAAAAGTTAAATATTATTTAAAAATAGTGTCCCCGATATAATATTTTGTTGAATAACCTTTGTTTTTAATGACTTCAGTACATCTTCGAGGCATTAAGCCAAAAAGATCCTGGCATTTCTTTAAAGGAATTTGATGCCACGCTTCGCGCACTGTGCTCCATAATTCTTCCGTATTTGATGGCTGTTTCTCTGCAACATATTTTTTTACGTCTGCCCAAAGATGTTCTATGGGATTCAGGTCAGGAGACTGAGCAGGCCAGGACATAATCTGAACTCCATTTACCCTAAACCACTCATTTTCCAATTTACTGGTATGTTTCGGGTCGTTATCTTGTTGGAATATCCATTTAAGAGGAATATTCCACTCTGCATAAGGTAGCATTACCTCTTTTAAAATTCCAACATAATCGTTTCTATCCATTATGCCTCTAATTTCTTAAAGTGGACCTACACCATTATACGAAAAGCTTCCCCATATCATTACTTTTGCACCACCATGCTCAACTGTTTTTTGTGTATATTGGGCTTTATATTCTGAATTGGGCGGACGTCTAATATATTGTATAGACCCAGTGCCACCAAACAAATAAATTTTGCTTTCGTCGGTCCAGAGTATGTTTCTCCATTTTTCTTTCGGCCAATTGATGTATTCTTGTGCAAACTTTAAGTGTGCTACTGCATGTTTTTTTGTCGGTAGTGGCACTTTCCGTGGACTTCTTGCAAATAAATTATTTTCCATTAGGCGTCTACGAATAGTAGGACCACTTACGGCAAGATTTAGATCCTTTTGAATGTTTTTGAAAGACGCCCAATGATTTATTTTGCTGTATCGTGCAATACGACGGTCTTCAACAGTTGAATTTTTGTGTTTGCGCCCTCGTGTTTGAGTATTTTTTTATATTGTAGAGCATTTGCAATCATTTGATCGGAGCATCCTAAGGTTTCCTTAATTTCCTTATAAGTTTTGTCTTTTTTTCGAAGATTTTTAATTAGTTCTCTTTGTTTCTTAGAATAGTGCTTTCCTCTTCCCCCTATTACAAAAATTTATGTGAAATATAATATAATCACTGTAAATAAGGTTTTCACACAATTTTTTGAAACTTACCTTTCACTTTTTTTCTTCAATTATATACCCTTTTAGTTTTATTTTTAAACGTCACACGCACTCCTATTATTTTGAACAACTCAAACCAAGGGCAAACACAGAAGTGAACGAATTTTATTATAAATATAAAAGTTATTATGAGTTTTTCTTCTGTATTCGATTTCTTACATACCGTTGTAACTTCCGTTAGAATATCTCTTGTTTTGCAAATTGGTACACTAACAAATTTCAACTGTAGAAATATTAGATTGGTGCACTCCTATTATTTTGAACACAGCTGTATGTATGACCATCCAACAAAATATTCGATTTTTTCTTATGCTGTTATTTAAACACAAAAGTCTATGCCAACATGCTCGTAACCACACGTGCATTACTAAAGAAATTTAAACACTGCATCAACGAAATTCAGCCACAATTATATGCGCCTTTTTTGTTGATGAGACAAGTTGCTGTCAATTTGACCACTCAAGGGCCAGCGTTATCCTTAACCCTTGAATGATCAACTGCAATTACCTCATCTGTTGGTGGATGCTCGAGAAACATAGTTTTTAAATTATTTTAAATTTCTTAGTATTCAGTAAGCAAAATTCCATATTTAATTGGTATTGGTGCAGAATATCAATTGCGCTGATAAAATTGTTTCGAGTTAATTTCTTCAAAAGAAGCATAAAATACTCTAAAATTAGAACAGTGAGTTTTTTTTTTATTTAAGACCAATACTCAGGGGTAAACCCCTACTAAATGCAGTGCATTGTATTGGAATGTTAAATCGCTTCTCTAAATTCTGCCATTTACGACCATCTACAGTACTATCGAAGTAAAGTCTTATTAGAAAATATTGAGTATGGATAAAAATGGAATCAGATTTTCCTTATTTTATTATCAAAATGGTTGTTCAGAAAATGTATAGATACATATATTTGCTTTTGAAGGAACTGGTTAAGAAATAATTGCTTACGAGTGGCAATAACAATTTTATCACGATTTGTGTGTTATAAATAAGAAAATCTTTAGAAAACCTAAACGCACTACAAGAGAATTTTTGTAAGGTACGAGTACTATTTGTTAAGGCTAGAAATTGTTAAAATAAAAGTATTCATTGACTTCACAATTCCTTTTTAATAATCTTCTAGGTATTATCGAAAACATAATGTTTAAATTAATTGAATATTACCTATGTATACTATGTATGATAGTATGCATGTTCTTAGACATTTTACCTTCTTGGCAATGTTGTCAAATTTCATTATAAATCATGTCATTCAAATCAGCTTTCTCTATATATTTTTCTCTCTCAGTTAATTTTTTTACCACTCATAACATCAAAGATGCAAATGGACTATAATTAATTACTACAGAATGAGTATTTGCAAAAACAAAAAACAACAACTATAAAAAACAACATGCATGAATAGAAACACAAGAATTTGCACAGATTTTTTAATGTGATTTTTATATCCTTTTTTACATTTTATGCCCTCTTAATGTAATGAAAGAAACAAAAAGGATAAAAAACATAACAACAACAAAATATTGCATATGTATATTAAATACACATTTACATACAGATATACTATAAAAAGATATATTAAAAAAGGGTTGAATTAATATTTAAAAAATGGGTAAGAAAATAATATAATACTCTCCTGAGAGCAAATATTATGCATTAATAGAGGAAAAAAAAAGAACGCAACGGTAAAGTCCACTGGCGTATATACTCGCACCATACATATGTATAATATAGCAGAAGAAAACAGTAAAACAAAAACCAGATATTTCAAATAGACTTAAAATAAAGATAGAATTTGAAAAGGTCCTTTTTGAGTTGCAGAATATTTGGGAAGAGTATAAAGGAAAATAATTTGAGACAAATGGGAGAGTAGGGAGTATTAGAAAAAAAAAGATACAACAAAAAATAACCCTTAAAAAATAGAGCTACAAATCGATTAAATAAATGAGTATATACATCAAGAGATAGCTAGAAAAAAGAGAAAGAGAGATAAAGAGCGAAAAAAGTAATACAAACAAAACAAAAGGCTCTTCTTTGAAGATGAAGAAGCGGAGTATGTAACATTAACACAAATGAATTATTCAAATATAATTTTAAGGTTAGGTTGAGAAATTAAAAATGAAAAGGTGTCATTAGTCAAGGAAGTGACACTTAAAACTTGATTTAATACAATTTAACTTATTATTCGTACTATTAAGCACAATTAGGAATGTTTACTCATTTCTTAGAACAGCGAAAATTTTACTTTTGTAAAACTTTTTTTAATTACAAGTGCTTGACTTTTTTTGACCTGAATAAGTTTTTGTTGGTTTTTGTTTCTTCTTCTTTGAGGAACTAATAAAATTTCGTGTGTATCTATGTATTAAAAAAAGAAAAAAAAAAAAAACAAAAACACATACACATACACATACACAAGCAAGAATAACGATATCGAGTGTATCCTGAGACATTTTGTTTGGGCGGTGGAATGTGTTTTTCCTCTTCTAGAGTTCAACAATGGCAACAATAACAGCATACCAAATGTCAAATGTGGCAACCACTTAAAGAGCAACAATCTTCAAAGGTAGAGTCGTTATTAAGATGAGTTGCCAAATTGAGAGTTTGACTTGTTTTGTTAACAAAAAATTACAACTATAGAAACACACAAGCGGTTTTCTTCAAAACAATTTAGCATTGCAAATCGTCTTATGTGACGTTTAGCACACATTCGATATTTTCATTTCAATTGATTTGTGCAAACTATTTGCCTTAATTATTTAGAAAAAGCAGGGTATGCATTATTTCAACAATTCTTTAATATTTATACTTATATTGAATTGTTTAGGAACAGAAATTAAATTATTATTAATAATATTTTTCTCTTTTCCCAATTCTATTACTTTAAATGAAAATTATCAACGAACTTGTTCAATCTTTTTTTTATCACTCATTTTAAAGAAAGAGTGTCAAAATCATTACAAATAATTATGATTTTCAATTGAAACAATTAAAACTGATATCCTCCATTTTTTTTCTGTTATTCTCTGTGAAAAAACCTCCTGAAGCGTTCCATTAAGTTTTATGCAAACTATCAACTCTTTGTTTAAATGGTTTGAAAAGTGTTTAGCGGCATATGGAATGTTTACTTCGAGTGAAACGTATTTTATAAATAAAATAAAAATTAAACGGGTTTTAAAACCCTTCTAAAATGGCCAAAATAATATATCACGTAATCAATTGTGAATAAATAAAAACAAAGACTGACAAGAATTTGTTAAACAACCATTTAAGAAGATGCAGATTTTATACGAGCCTAGTATATGATTGCTGTTCCTTGATAGTTTTGATTAGTTTTGGCATGGTTCAGCAGTAACCAGCTAAATATATTAGATTTGGTATACTGCTACTTACATCTATACTCCGATATTAGTCCAGAACTACTGAATCAGTTAAGAGATTAGAAAGTTGGCAACTATTTGAAACACTTAACCATCAAGCACATATGTCTTAGGCACACTACAACGGTGATTAACCTACAAGTTGAGCCCTGTTCTGATGTTCTCAAGTATAGAAAACGGATCTGAAATAACTGACGGATTTTATTAGGGATTAATGAGAGTTTCAAAGAGCGTCTACGGAGAATGGTAATCACAGATATAAATATTTGTAGATTGTATTTACAACATAAGGTAGACATCAGAACATATATTTTGTAAATGTGGGATTCATGATAGATTTAGATGAGTGTGTTAATGGAGGCACATGGCGTTCATAAATTAAAATATACTATATTTAAGAAGATTTCATATCTGAAAGTCTTCAAGGTCACACTAAAACGTACATATTTTTTTAGTAGTACTTAGAGCATTCTAAACTAAAACAAAACTACTCGTATTTCATTCAGCTAACTACTGTAATTTAATTTAAAAACTTCTTGTTTTTTATTATTCCTGAATGACCGACAAATAGCATAAAACTATTTGAAATTTATGAGACATGTTTTTTTAAATGTGCTTTAAATATATAAGTTTTCGAAAAGAAAAACAACAAACTTTTTTAAATACTTTTTAAAAGTAAACTTTTCTACTTTTTCTTATTTTTTAGAAATTTCATTCGTAAAGTGTGACTATGTGTGTGCTTTGCAAGGGTAAGTGGAGTTGCAAGGTAGAATGAGAAGCAAACAAAACTTCTCAAATATGCAAACTTTTGGCTCTTCATTTGGCCATTACTTTACTTTTACCACTATTTCTGAGCGTGTATTGGGGGATGTTTTACTTGTGATGATTCTTAATCTGGCCGTTATGCACATTTATTTCTCAGGTTTTTTCGTTCTAAAATCAGCAAAAGATGTGTATCTATTAAAAACGATTATAAAAACAACAACAACAACAACAAAATACTAGACAACACAAAAACTTATAAAACAAATGTGCGCCATCTAAGAAATACGTGCTACGCCGTGTAGGCTCCACAGAGAGTTTTCTATGCCAAAGTTTTCTCTTGCTCTCTTTTTTTCTGCTTCAAAAAATATTTTAAAAGAATATCCGAAAATATAAAAAGACATTCAATGTTGGCGCGCAATAGTCAATTGTTTCTGTTTTTATACTCCTTTACAACGTAATGTTTTTCGAATGTGTGTGTGTGTGTTTTCCTGTACATTTATTATGTTGAGTGATTTTCATCTTTTCTGTTATTTTGAGAGATTTGTGGGTGTTTATGTTTGTTTGCCTGAGTTCAGTAGCATGAAATGCTTGTATGCTATTTTTATTAATCGCATGTGCATTTAACAACACATCACTACTAAACAAAACAGAGTTGCCAGATTTAAATACTGGATTAAAATATTAGGTACAAAAGGTTTTTTTTTAGATATACAAACAAAAAATTCGATCAATCAAGTTTTTTTCTCTTGAATCAATTTGTCACTCATTTTTAAATCAATTATTGCCTTCAATACCAATTAAATCATTTTTTGTAGAACATGTGTTTATTAGCCGGATTAGAACTATCGATGGTTTGGCAGCTGAGAATATCAAAATGTGTTAAAATTTCTATTCAGTAAGGTTTGGACAGTCATCGTGAATTGCTTAATGCCAGAACAACGCTTTCAAACTGCACAAATTTATTGTGGAAAAAATTTAAGGTTTTGCGAAGATCATAGGTCACGTTGTCCATAATATCACAGTGCAACACGAAAAAAATAACGATATACAGACACCACTACGTGATAAAAGACTAAAAAAACGAGACCCGTGTCTCCCAGTTTTGCCCAAAGTCATTTTTGTTTTTGTTTTATGGGCCTCGGTGTCATTTTTGCAAAAAAGTGATTATTTATAAGGTATAAGATCTTCCAAATCGATTGGAATTTTGATTTACTTTCTTCTTGTCATGAAGAACAAAAATTGTGAACATATAAAATGACAATACTTCACCTTTAAGATTAAAATCGCAAAAAACTTTAAAAAATTCGATATTTTTTAACTTTTCTCCCCTGTTTAGGTCCATAAGTAGTAAACCGTTCAAAATTTAAGGAAACAATGAACTACAAAAAAATTACCTAAGATCTCAATAAACAACTTTCTAAAGCATATGAAGTTCCTAGGAATGATTCTTAACTTTGTTCAGGTGTTACCAAATTATCTACACCACGCAGCTCTTCATTCATTTCTGCAAATATACTTTCCGCATATTTCGGCTAACATGTTAGCGGAATCGTCGGTCTTTATTTGTTTTGAAATGAGAAAGCGGCTGCCGTTACAGTGAATGGAGAGTGCTACTGAGTCATGCTGACTGAATTTTTAGTTATTTCTTGAAGCGATTCTGTCTTCTGCCCTGTGAGCTATTTTTATGGAACTCCTTTGAGATTAAGTTTATGCGACAAACCAGCATTTCTTCAACATTCGAAAGAAAATATGCATGCCATCAATGAGACTTTTCGAATGGACCATGTAAGATATGGCGGAAAATAAAATGACACAAATAATCATTCCAATATATGTACAATGTATGTATATCCTTAACTTGAAAAATTAGATGTAATGCTTGTTCAAGATATGTTCTACTACTACCAAATGTGTATGTAAAAACAAAAAGAACAGAAGAAAATAACGCGATTGAAAAGCAATTCAACCTTAAACCGTGAGCAAGTAAACTGCATTTTACCTGAAAATGATTGAGGCATCCAGATACTATTACCTGGGAAACTGTATGAATCGATCACGCAAAATCTTAACAAAATAAGTCTATTAATTCAAAACTGAATCCCCAAATATTTCTGGAATTGCCTAATTATTTTCCATTTAATTCATAGCCATATAAGGCTTTTTGCGGTCTTAACAAAATAAAAATAATAATAAACAATTTTTGTACTGACTATATAAATCACCAATAAGATCGGATAAATTTGTAAATTTTTACTTTGGGTTATATGTATGTGCTCGCATAGATCGAGACAAAATGATGGGAATAATATTTCTTTCATGTCTCGGAATTCTCAATTGAAATTTTGTAAAACAGATTTCATGTGAAATTTTATTCAATAAAAAATAATACTTTTGTGTTTAACAAATGTATGTACTACACTATATAATTTAGGACACTGACTCTGCTCAAAATAATTAGATTATAAGATGGCTTTGTATAGCTAATTAAAAATGCATAAGTTGATAAAGAATTTTTCTTATACAATGTATATAATCCTATTAGTCATTATTTAATTATTTTTTGTTTAACCATTATTGTTACAAAAAAAAAAAAAAGAAAAAAAAAAACAAATATGTAGAACTACGAACAGCATTATAAACGACAAATTGTTTAAACAATATTTCAAAATTCTTTTTATAAGAAATATCTTATCAGTCAATGTATTTTAACACAAAGATTTGTTATTTTTTGTTGTTGTTATTGTACTCGTACTAAAGAACATCAAAGATAGTAAAAT
The DNA here is from genome assembly GCA_963576795.1 of Metopia argyrocephala. NCBI lineage: Eukaryota > Metazoa > Arthropoda > Insecta > Diptera > Sarcophagidae > Metopia > Metopia argyrocephala. Next base: position 83,076,339 of record OY756211.1, read on the forward strand.
TGGTTTCATTATTATTTACTTTTTGTATTCTTATCAGTCAAATATTCGAGTATGTATAATGTATAGGGAAATACGAATATAAATGTATATCTGAGCAATAATTCACTTGTTAGATTCTTAATTTATATTCTTATTATAGAATAATTTTATATTCTACGAGTGGTATAATAAAAAGACAACTGATAACAGAGCATTTTAAAAGAGTAATATTTGTTTGGAATGTTTAAATGCTATAAAATTGTGTAATGGATAGTTCTGCAATAAAAATGCGAAGCGTAAAATGAAAAAAAAAATGTCTGATAGATAATAAGTTCAGCTTAAAAAAATACAATATAATTTGATATTTAATTCAAATGCCAAATTCTAATTTAAGCTACAATTGTAATACACAATAGAATTTATTTACCGTCCAGTTGATTACATGCATACATAACTGGCCTTTACAACCCTGTGTCAGGATTACGGCCTAGCTTCTCGCAGCACTCATGTTGTGTGTGTCAATTTTTATCCATGAGTACCGGGACCTACAGTTTAATGTCGACTCCGAACGACATACTTGAGAAGCTTGTTCATGGCAATTAGTTACTCTCAGAGCTTTTGCCAGAAGACTGCTGAAAGGTAGTCGCCGAAAGAAATATTTTTTTCATATTTCTTTTTTTGAAGATGTCAGAGCCTGGAGTCGAACCCAGGGCCCATGTCTTAGTAAGCCAACACACTAACCACTAGACCACGGCCAGTTGATTAGTGACAAGTATAATTAAAATTATTAAACTTATAATAGCAGTAACTCCTGCTTAATACAGGTGTGATGAAGTAATTCGAAGTTTAATTTATTGAACCAATAGTAGATATGGGAACTGGTGCATTATGGTGATGAAACAAAACTTTCAACTTTTGAAAATTAAATTTTTACTTAAGCGCTTCAATCAGTCAGTTGGTTGTTTTTTCTTTTTAAAGGTAATTAATAAAATTATGCATCATGCATCACAAAAAACGTACTCCATGACTTTGACGATTCGCTCCCTTACTTGTCCACTTCTTTGATTGTACACATTTGTCTTCATTGTGACTCATGTCAAGTAATTCTGGCGTTGAAACCTTTTCAAAAAATCTGTTTTTGTTCTATTGTAAGGAAAAACGACACCCATCTCGCACACAGAATATGCTGTATATAGCACTCTTTTAAATATCTGTCAATTCAACTACCTAACGCATCTTCAATCCACGATCATATAATAATAATGTTTCATCTTAACAAATTTATAGAGCCATGAATACCGGTATGCAGAATGTTACGATCTGTCTAAAAATTGTTACACAGTAAACAAAATACTAAAAGGGCGGTATTTGTAGGCGTGACGAAAAAATAAAAAATAATTTTTGAAATGGTCTTTACATTATAATAATAGGGCGTGGCAGGCACAACTCTTGTTTCTTTGCATGTAAGTAGAACAACTACGCAACGCGCATAGTTACCACTATTCACCAAAATAATTTTTTTAATCTAGTAGATACCGTATTAGCACTGCCCTCGTAATGTTCATTTGGCAGTTTATTTGTTTTACAGGTTCTGATAACAATGAATCCAAGTTTGAATTTTAAACGTAAACAATTTTTGGTTAATAAACCCTTTCTAATCAATCATTTTTAACATTGGGACACATGTCATGAATGACACGACAAACGTCTAAAAATTTACACAATTAATAACAATTTCGATTTCTTGATAATCTCTTGATTTTAATTCAAACCGAATTTTATTTATTTTTAAAGAATTTCTTTAAACAATTTGATTGATTGATTTTTAATGCGTTACAATTACAGGTTTTAATAAAATTTTTAATATTATATTTAATTGCAAATGTTTTTTCTTTTTTGTTTATTTAAATTAAAATGTACTATTGTATTAGTTAATGATGTGTGTGAAGATAAATTCGAATTTGAAAAGCAAAGACATAAACCATCTTTCTTTAGCTAACACATTTTTTGCGTTAACAGAGCTCTGTTAATAGTTTAACAGCGACTATGTACGGGTATTTCAGGACTTATTAGGCGTTTAATGGACACACATTCCAATTTTAGGAAGAAAAGGTACCCCCATATGGAAGCTATATTGTTCACTTTGTATCTCATAAAAAAAAAATTCATATTTATTTAGTTTTAGGTTAAAAAAAAGCCGAAACAAATTCTTTCAAAAAAAACCAAATAAGTGGAGAAGATCAGTGGCCATTATGGAAAAATACGAAAATGCACATATATCACACTATATGGAGATGATACTCCAAGGGGTTCCCAATGACGCTGTATTAGTGGTATTCCTGAAATAATTTTGGGATTTGAGAAAATTAAATTTGAAAAATTCAATTTTTTTGCAAAATGACTGGAGAAGATCAGTGGCCATTATGGAAAAATACGAAAATGCACGTATATCACACTATATGGAGATGATACTCCAAGGGGTCCCCAATGACGCTGTATTAGTGGTATTCCTGAAATAATTTTGGGATTTGAGAAAATTAAATTTGAAAAATTCAATTTTTTTGCAAAATGACTGGAGAAGATCAGTGGCCATTATGGAAAAATACGAAAATGCACATATATCACACTATATGGAGATGATACTCCAAGGGGTCCCCAATTACGCTGTATTAGTGGTATTCCTGAAATAATTTTGGGATTTGAGAAAATTAAATTTGAAAAATTCAATTTTTTTGCAAAATGACTGGAGAAGATCAGTGGCCATTATGGAAAAATACGAAAATGCACGTATATCACACTATATGGAGATGATACTCCAAGGGGTCCCCAATTACGCTGTATTAGTGGTATTCCTGAAATAATTTTGGGATTTGAGAAAATTAAATTTGAAAAATTCAATTTTTTTGCAAAATGACTGGAGAAGATCAGTGGCCATTATGGAAAAATACGAAAATGCACATATATCACACTATATGGAGATGATACTCCAAGGGGTCCCCAATGACGCTGTATTAGTGGTATTCCTGAAATAATTTTGGGATTTGAGAAAATTAAATTTGAAAAATTCAATTTTTTTGCAAAATGACTGGAGAAGATCAGTGGCCATTATGGAAAAATACGAAAATGCACATATATCACACTATATGGAGATGATACTCCAAGGGGTCCCCAATGACGCTGTATTAGTGGTATTCCTGAAATAATTTTGGGATTTGAGAAAATTAAATTTGAAAAATTCAATTTTTTTGCAAAATGACTGGAGAAGATCAGTGGCCATTATGGAAAAATACGAAAATGCACGTATATCACACTATATGGAGATGATAGTCCAAGGGGTCCCCAATTACGCTGTATTAGTGGTATTCCTGAAATAATTTTGGGATTTGAGAAAATTAAATTTGAAAAATTCAATTTTTTTGCAAAATGACTGGAGAAGATCAGTGGCCATTATGGAAAAATACGAAAATGCACATATATCACACTATATGGAGATGATACTCCAAGGGGTCCCGAATGACGCTGTATTAGTGGTATTCCTGAAATAATTTTGGGATTTGAGAAAATTAAATTTGAAAAATTCAATTTTTTTGCAAAATGACTGGAGAAGATCAGTGGCCATTATGGAAAAATACGAAAATGCACATATATCACACTATATGGAGATGATACTCCAAGGGGTCCCCAATGACGCTGTATTAGTGGTATTCCTGAAATAATTTTGGGATTTGAGAAAATTAAATTTGAAAAATTCAATTTTTTTGCAAAATGACTGGAGAAGATCAGTGGCCATTATGGAAAAATACGAAAATGCACATATATCACACTATATGGAGATGATACTCCAAGGGGTCCCCAATGACGCTGTATTAGTGGTATTCCTGAAATAATTTTGGGATTTGAGAAAATTAAATTTGAAAAATTCAATTTTTTTGCAAAATGACTGGAGAAGATCAGTGGCCATTATGGAAAAATACGAAAATGCACATATATCACACTATATGGAGATGATACTCCAAGGGGTCCCCAATGACGCTGTATTAGTGGTATTCCTGAAATAATTTTGGGATTTGAGAAAATTAAATTTGAAAAATTCAATTTTTTTGCAAAATGACTGGAGAAGATCAGTGGCCATTATGGAAAAATACGAAAATGCACGTATATCACACTATATGGAGATGATAGTCCAAGGGGTCCCCAATTACGCTGTATTAGTGGTATTCCTGAAATAATTTTGGGATTTGAGAAAATTAAATTTGAAAAATTCAATTTTTTTGCAAAATGACTGGAGAAGATCAGTGGCCATTATGGAAAAATACGAAAATGCACATATATCACACTATATGGAGATGATACTCCAAGGGGTCCCCAATGACGCTGTATTAGTGGTATTCCTGAAATAATTTTGGGATTTGAGAAAATTAAATTTGAAAAATTCAATTTTTTTGCAAAATGACTGGAGAAGATCAGTGGCCATTATGGAAAAATACGAAAATGCACATATATCACACTATATGGAGATGATACTCCAAGGGGTCCCCAATGACGCTGTATTAGTGGTATTCCTGAAATAATTTTGGGATTTGAGAAAATTAAATTTGAAAAATTCAATTTTTTTGCAAAATGACTGGAGAAGATCAGTGGCCATTATGGAAAAATACGAAAATGCACATATATCACACTATATGGAGATGATACTCCAAGGGGTCCCCAATGACGCTGTATTAGTGGTATTCCTGAAATAATTTTGGGATTTGAGAAAATTAAATTTGAAAAATTCAATTTTTTTGCAAAATGACTGGAGAAGATCAGTGGCCATTATGGAAAAATACGAAAATGCACATATATCACACTATATGGAGATGATACTCCAAGGGGTCCCCAATGACGCTGTATTAGTGGTATTCCTGAAATAATTTTGGGATTTGAGAAAATTAAATTTGAAAAATTCAATTTTTTTGCAAAATGACTGGAGAAGATCAGTGGCCATTATGGAAAAATACGAAAATGCACATATATCACACTATATGGAGATGATACTCCAAGGGGTCCCCAATGACGCTGTATTAGTGGTATTCCTGAAATAATTTTGGGATTTGAGAAAATTAAATTTGAAAAATTCAATTTTTTTGCAAAATGACTGGAGAAGATCAGTGGCCATTATGGAAAAATACGAAAATGCACATATATCACACTATATGGAGATGATACTCCAAGGGGTCCCCAATGACGCTGTATTAGTGGTATTCCTGAAATAATTTTGGGATTTGAGAAAATTAAATTTGAAAAATTCAATTTTTTTGCAAAATGACTGGAGAAGATCAGTGGCCATTATGGAAAAATACGAAAATGCACATATATCACACTATATGGAGATGATACTCCAAGGGGTCCCCAATGACGCTGTATTAGTGGTATTCCTGAAATAATTTTGGGATTTGAGAAAATTAAATTTGAAAAATTCAATTTTTTTGCAAAATGACTGGAGAAGATCAGTGGCCATTATGGAAAAATACGAAAATGCACATATATCACACTATATGGAGATGATACTCCAAGGGGTCCCCAATGACGCTGTATTAGTGGTATTCCTGAAATAATTTTGGGATTTGAGAAAATTAAATTTGAAAAATTCAATTTTTTTGCAAAATGACTGGAGAAGATCAGTGGCCATTATGGAAAAATACGAAAATGCACATATATCACACTATATGGAGATGATACTCCAAGGGGTCCCCAATGACGCTGTATTAGTGGTATTCCTGAAATAATTTTGGGATTTGAGAAAATTAAATTTTAAAAATTCAATTTTTTTGCAAAATGACTGGAGAAGATCAGTGGCCATTATGGAAAAATACGAAAATGCACATATATCACACTATATGGAGATGATACTCCAAGGGGTCCCCAATGACGCTGTATTAGTGGTATTCCTGAAATAATTTTGGGATTTGAGAAAATTAAATTTGAAAAATTCAATTTTTTTGCAAAATGACTGGAGAAGATCAGTGGCCATTATGGAAAAATACGAAAATGCACGTATATCACACTATATGGAGATGATAGTCCAAGGGGTCCCCAATTACGCTGTATTAGTGGTATTCCTGAAATAATTTTGGGATTTGAGAAAATTAAATTTGAAAAATTCAATTTTTTTGCAAAATGACTGGAGAAGATCAGTGGCCATTATGGAAAAATACGAAAATGCACATATATCACACTATATGGAGATGATACTCCAAGGGGTCCCCAATGACGCTGTGTTAGTGGTATTCCTGAAATAATTTTGGGATTTGAGAAAATTAAATTTGAAAAATTCAATTTTTTTGCAAAATGACTGGAGAAGATCAGTGGCCATTATGGAAAAATACGAAAATGCACGTATATCACACTATATGGAGATGATAGTCCAAGGGGTCCCCAATTACGCTGTATTAGTGGTATTCCTGAAATAATTTTGGGATTTGAGAAAATTAAATTTGAAAAATTCAATTTTTTTGCAAAATGACTGGAGAAGATCAGTGGCCATTATGGAAAAATACGAAAATGCACATATATCACACTATATGGAGATGATACTCCAAGGGGTCCCCAATGACGCTGTATTAGTGGTATTCCTGAAATAATTTTGGGATTTGAGAAAATTAAATTTGAAAAATTCAATTTTTTTGCAAAATGACTGGAGAAGATCAGTGGCCATTATGGAAAAATACGAAAATGCACATATATCACACTATATGGAGATGATACTCCAAGGGGTCCCCAATGACGCTGTATTAGTGGTATTCCTGAAATAATTTTGGGATTTGAGAAAATTAAATTTGAAAAATTAAATTTTTTTGCAAAATGACTGGAGAAGATCAGTGGCCATTATGGAAAAATACGAAAATGCACATATATCACACTATATGGAGATGATACTCCAAGGGGTCCCCAATGACGCTGTATTAGTGGTATTCCTGAAATAATTTTGGGATTTGAGAAAATTAAATTTGAAAAATTCAATTTTTTTGCAAAATGACTGGAGAAGATCAGTGGCCATTATGGAAAAATACGAAAATGCACATATATCACACTATATGGAGATGATACTCCAAGGGGTCCCCAATGACGCTGTGTTAGTGGTATTCCTGAAATAATTTTGGGATTTGAGAAAATTAAATTTGAAAAATTCAATTTTTTTGCAAAATGACTGGAGAAGATCAGTGGCCATTATGGAAAAATACGAAAATGCACATATATCACACTATATGGAGATGATACTCCAAGGGGTCCCCAATGACGCTGTATTAGTGGTATTCCTGAAATAATTTTGGGATTTGAGAAAATTAAATTTGAAAAATTCAATTTTTTTGCAAAATGACTGGAGAAGATCAGTGGCCATTATGGAAAAATACGAAAATGCACATATATCACACTATATGGAGATGATACTCCAAGGGGTCCCCAATGACGCTGTATTAGTGGTATTCCTGAAATAATTTTGGGATTTGAGAAAATTAAATTTGAAAAATTCAATTTTTTTGCAAAATGACTGGAGAAGATCAGTGGCCATTATGGAAAAATACGAAAATGCACATATATCACACTATATGGAGATGATACTCCAAGGGGTCCCCAATGACGCTGTGTTAGTGGTATTCCTGAAATAATTTTGGGATTTGAGAAAATTAAATTTGAAAAATTTAATTTTTTTGCAAAATGACTGGAGATCAGTGGCCATTATGGAAAAATACGAAAATGCACATATATCACACTATATGGAGATGATACTCCAAGGGGTCCCCAATGACGCTGTATTAGTGGTATTCCTGAAATAATTTTGGGATTTGAGAAAATTAAATTTGAAAAATTCAATTTTTTTGCAAAATGACTGGAGAAGATCAGTGGCCATTATGGAAAAATACGAAAATGCACGTATATCACACTATATGGAGATGATAGTCCAAGGGGTCCCCAATTACGCTGTATTAGTGGTATTCCTGAAATAATTTTGGGATTTGAGAAAATTAAATTTGAAAAATTCAATTTTTTTGCAAAATGACTGGAGAAGATCAGTGGCCATTATGGAAAAATACGAAAATGCACATATATCACACTATATGGAGATGATACTCCAAGGGGTCCCCAATGACGCTGTGTTAGTGGTATTCCTGAAATAATTTTGGGATTTGAGAAAATTAAATTTGAAAAATTCAATTTTTTTGCAAAATGACTGGAGAAGATCAGTGGCCATTATGGAAAAATACGAAAATGCACATATATCACACTATATGGAGATGATACTCCAAGGGGTCCCCAATGACGCTGTATTAGTGGTATTCCTGAAATAATTTTGGGATTTGAGAAAATTAAATTTGAAAAATTCAATTTTTTTGCAAAATGACTGGAGAAGATCAGTGGCCATTATGGAAAAATACGAAAATGCACATATATCACACTATATGGAGATGATACTCCAAGGGGTCCCCAATGACGCTGTATTAGTGGTATTCCTGAAATAATTTTGGGATTTGAGAAAATTAAATTTGAAAAATTCAATTTTTTTGCAAAATGACTGGAGAAGATCAGTGGCCATTATGGAAAAATACGAAAATGCACATATATCACACTATATGGAGATGATACTCCAAGGGGTCCCCAATGACGCTGTATTAGTGGTATTCCTGAAATAATTTTGGGATTTGAGAAAATTAAATTTGAAAAATTCAATTTTTTTGCAAAATGACTGGAGAAGATCAGTGGCCATTATGGAAAAATACGAAAATGCACATATATCACACTATATGGAGATGATACTCCAAGGGGTCCCCAATGACGCTGTATTAGTGGTATTCCTGAAATAATTTTGGGATTTGAGAAAATTAAATTTGAAAAATTCAATTTTTTTGCAAAATGACTGGAGAAGATCAGTGGCCATTATGGAAAAATACGAAAATGCACGTATATCACACTATATGGAGATGATAGTCCAAGGGGTCCCCAATTACGCTGTATTAGTGGTATTCCTGAAATAATTTTGGGATTTGAGAAAATTAAATTTGAAAAATTCAATTTTTTTGCAAAATGACTGGAGAAGATCAGTGGCCATTATGGAAAAATACGAAAATGCACATATATCACACTATATGGAGATGATACTCCAAGGGGTCCCCAATGACGCTGTATTAGTGGTATTCCTGAAATAATTTTGGGATTTGAGAAAATTAAATTTGAAAAATTCAATTTTTTTGCAAAATGACTGGAGAAGATCAGTGGCCATTATGGAAAAATACGAAAATGCACATATATCACACTATATGGAGATGATACTCCAAGGGGTCCCCAATGACGCTGTATTAGTGGTATTCCTGAAATAATTTTGGGATTTGAGAAAATTAAATTTGAAAAATTCAATTTTTTTGCAAAATGACTGGAGAAGATCAGTGGCCATTATGGAAAAATACGAAAATGCACATATATCACACTATATGGAGATGATACTCCAAGGGGTCCCCAATGACGCTGTATTAGTGGTATTCCTGAAATAATTTTGGGATTTGAGAAAATTAAATTTGAAAAATTCAATTTTTTTGCAAAATGACTGGAGAAGATCAGTGGCCATTATGGAAAAATACGAAAATGCACATATATCACACTATATGGAGATGATACTCCAAGGGGTCCCCAATGACGCTGTATTAGTGGTATTCCTGAAATAATTTTGGGATTTGAGAAAATTAAATTTGAAAAATTCAATTTTTTTGCAAAATGACTGGAGAAGATCAGTGGCCATTATGGAAAAATACGAAAATGCACATATATCACACTATATGGAGATGATACTCCAAGGGGTCCCCAATGACGCTGTATTAGTGGTATTCCTGAAATAATTTTGGGATTTGAGAAAATTAAATTTGAAAAATTCAATTTTTTTGCAAAATGACTGGAGAAGATCAGTGGCCATTATGGAAAAATACGAAAATGCACATATATCACACTATATGGAGATGATACTCCAAGGGGTCCCCAATGACGCTGTATTAGTGGTATTCCTGAAATAATTTTGGGATTTGAGAAAATTAAATTTGAAAAATTCAATTTTTTTGCAAAATGACTGGAGAAGATCAGTGGCCATTATGGAAAAATACGAAAATGCACATATATCACACTATATGGAGATGATACTCCAAGGGGTCCCCAATGACGCTGTATTAGTGGTATTCCTGAAATAATTTTGGGATTTGAGAAAATTAAATTTGAAAAATTCAATTTTTTTGCAAAATGACTGGAGAAGATCAGTGGCCATTATGGAAAAATACGAAAATGCACATATATCACACTATATGGAGATGATACTCCAAGGGGTCCCCAATGACGCTGTGTTAGTGGTATTCCTGAAATAATTTTGGGATTTGAGAAAATTAAATTTGAAAAATTCAATTTTTTTGCAAAATGACTGGAGAAGATCAGTGGCCATTATGGAAAAATACGAAAATGCACATATATCACACTATATGGAGATGATACTCCAAGGGGTCCCCAATGACGCTGTATTAGTGGTATTCCTGAAATAATTTTGGGATTTGAGAAAATTAAATTTGAAAAATTCAATTTTTTTGCAAAATGACTGGAGAAGATCAGTGGCCATTATGGAAAAATACGAAAATGCACATATATCACACTATATGGAGATGATACTCCAAGGGGTCCCCAATGACGCTGTATTAGTGGTATTCCTGAAATAATTTTGGGATTTGAGAAAATTAAATTTGAAAAATTCAATTTTTTTGCAAAATGACTGGAGAAGATCAGTGGCCATTATGGAAAAATACGAAAATGCACGTATATCACACTATATGGAGATGATAGTCCAAGGGGTCCCCAATGACGCTGTATTAGTGGTATTCCTGAAATAATTTTGGGATTTGAGAAAATTAAATTTGAAAAATTCAATTTTTTTGCAAAATGACTGGAGAAGATCAGTGGCCATTATGGAAAAATACGAAAATGCACATATATCACACTATATGGAGATGATACTCCAAGGGGTCCCCAATGACGCTGTGTTAGTGGTATTCCTGAAATAATTTTGGGATTTGAGAAAATTAAATTTGAAAAATTTAATTTTTTTGCAAAATGACTGGAGAAGATCAGTGGCCATTATGGAAAAATACGAAAATGCACATATATCACACTATATGGAGATGATAGTCCAAGGGGTCCCCAATGACGCTGTGTTAGTGGTATTCCTGAAATAATTTTGGGATTTGAGAAAATTAAATTTGAAAAATTAAATTTTTTTGCAAAATGACTGGAGAAGATCAGTGGCCATTATGGAAAAATACGAAAATGCACGTATATCACACTATATGGAGATGATAGTCCAAGGGGTCCCCAATTACGCTGTATTAGTGGTATTCCTGAAATAATTTTGGGATTTGAGAAAATTAAATTTGAAAAATTCAATTTTTTTGCAAAATGACTGGAGAAGATCAGTGGCCATTATGGAAAAATACGAAAATGCACATATATCACACTATATGGAGATGATACTCCAAGGGGTCCCCAATGACGCTGTATTAGTGGTATTCCTGAAATAATTTTGGGATTTGAGAAAATTAAATTTGAAAAATTAAATTTTTTTGCAAAATGACTGGAGAAGATCAGTGGCCATTATGGAAAAATACGAAAATGCACATATATCACACTATATGGAGATGATAGTCCAAGGGGTCCCCAATGACGCTGTGTTAGTGGTATTCCTGAAATAATTTTGGGATTTGAGAAAATTAAATTTGAAAAATTAAATTTTTTTGCAAAATGACTGGAGAAGATCAGTGGCCATTATGGAAAAATACGAAAATGCACATATATCACACTATATGGAGATGATACTCCAAGGGGTCCCCAATGACGCTGTATTAGTGGTATTCCTGAAATAATTTTGGGATTTGAGAAAATTAAATTTGAAAAATTCAATTTTTTTGCAAAATGACTGGAGAAGATCAGTGGCCATTATGGAAAAATACGAAAATGCACATATATCACACTATATGGAGATGATAGTCCAAGGGGTCCCCAATGACGCTGTGTTAGTGGTATTCCTGAAATAATTTTGGGATTTGAGAAAATTAAATTTGAAAAATTAAATTTTTTTGCAAAATGACTGGAGAAGATCAGTGGCCATTATGGAAAAATACGAAAATGCACATATATCACACTATATGGAGATGATACTCCAAGGGATGATGATTTAATTTTTCAAATTTAATTTTCTCAAATCCCAAAATTATTTCAGGAATACCACTAACACAGCGTCATTGGGGACCCCTTGGACTATCATCTCCATATAGTGTGATATATGTGCATTTTCGTATTTTTCCATAATGGCCACTGATCTTCTCCAGTCATTTTGCAAAAAAATTGAATTTTTCAAATTTAATTTTCTCAAATCCCAAAATTATTTCAGGAATACCACTAACACAGCGTCATTGGGGACCCCTTGGACTATCATCTCCATATAGTGTGATATATGTGCATTTTCGTATTTTTCCATAATGGCCACTGATCTTCTCCAGTCATTTTGCAAAAAAATTGAATTTTTCAAATTTAATTTTCTCAAATCCCAAAATTATTTCAGGAATACCACTAATACAGCGTCATTGGGGACCCCTTGGAGTATCATCTCCATATAGTGTGATATATGTGCATTTTCGTATTTTTCCATAATGGCCACTGATCTTCTCCAGTCATTTTGCAAAAAAATTGAATTTTTCAAATTTAATTTTCTCAAATCCCAAAATTATTTCAGGAATACCACTAACACAGCGTCATTGGGGACCCCTTGGACTATCATCTCCATATAGTGTGATATATGTGCATTTTCGTATTTTTCCATAATGGCCACTGATCTTCTCCAGTCATTTTGCAAAAAAATTGAATTTTTCAAATTTAATTTTCTCAAATCCCAAAATTATTTCAGGAATACCACTAATACAGCGTCATTGGGGACCCCTTGGAGTATCATCTCCATATAGTGTGATATATGTGCATTTTCGTATTTTTCCATAATGGCCACTGATCTTCTCCAGTCATTTTGCAAAAAAATTGAATTTTTCAAATTTAATTTTCTCAAATCCCAAAATTATTTCAGGAATACCACTAACACAGCGTCATTGGGGACCCCTTGGAGTATCATCTCCATATAGTGTGATATATGTGCATTTTCGTATTTTTCCATAATGGCCACTGATCTTCTCCAGTCATTTTGCAAAAAAATTGAATTTTTCAAATTTAATTTTCTCAAATCCCAAAATTATTTCAGGAATACCACTAATACAGCGTAATTGGGGACCCCTTGGACTATCATCTCCATATAGTGTGATATACGTGCATTTTCGTATTTTTCCATAATGGCCACTGATCTTCTCCAGTCATTTTGCAAAAAAATTGAATTTTTCAAATTTAATTTTCTCAAATCCCAAAATTATTTCAGGAATACCACTAACACAGCGTCATTGGGGACCCCTTGGACTATCATCTCCATATAGTGTGATATATGTGCATTTTCGTATTTTTCCATAATGGCCACTGATCTTCTCCAGTCATTTTGCAAAAAAATTGAATTTTTCAAATTTAATTTTCTCAAATCCCAAAATTATTTCAGGAATACCACTAATACAGCGTCATTGGGGACCCCTTGGAGTATCATCTCCATATAGTGTGATATATGTGCATTTTCGTATTTTTCCATAATGGCCACTGATCTTCTCCAGTCATTTTGCAAAAAAATTGAATTTTTCAAATTTAATTTTCTCAAATCCCAAAATTATTTCAGGAATACCACTAATACAGCGTAATTGGGGACCCCTTGGACTATCATCTCCATATAGTGTGATATACGTGCATTTTCGTATTTTTCCATAATGGCCACTGATCTTCTCCAGTCATTTTGCAAAAAAATTGAATTTTTCAAATTTAATTTTCTCAAATCCCAAAATTATTTCAGGAATACCACTAACACAGCGTCATTGGGGACCCCTTGGAGTATCATCTCCATATAGTGTGATATATGTGCATTTTCGTATTTTTCCATAATGGCCACTGATCTTCTCCAGTCATTTTGCAAAAAAATTGAATTTTTCAAATTTAATTTTCTCAAATCCCAAAATTATTTCAGGAATACCACTAACACAGCGTCATTGGGGACCCCTTGGACTATCATCTCCATATAGTGTGATATATGTGCATTTTCGTATTTTTCCATAATGGCCACTGATCTTCTCCAGTCATTTTGCAAAAAAATTGAATTTTTCAAATTTAATTTTCTCAAATCCCAAAATTATTTCAGGAATACCACTAATACAGCGTCATTGGGGACCCCTTGGAGTATCATCTCCATATAGTGTGATATATGTGCATTTTCGTATTTTTCCATAATGGCCACTGATCTTCTCCAGTCATTTTGCAAAAAAATTGAATTTTTCAAATTTAATTTTCTCAAATCCCAAAATTATTTCAGGAATACCACTAATACAGCGTAATTGGGGACCCCTTGGACTATCATCTCCATATAGTGTGATATACGTGCATTTTCGTATTTTTCCATAATGGCCACTGATCTTCTCCAGTCATTTTGCAAAAAAATTGAATTTTTCAAATTTAATTTTCTCAAATCCCAAAATTATTTCAGGAATACCACTAATACAGCGTCATTGGGGACCCCTTGGAGTATCATCTCCATATAGTGTGATATATGTGCATTTTCGTATTTTTCCATAATGGCCACTGATCTTCTCCAGTCATTTTGCAAAAAAATTGAATTTTTCAAATTTAATTTTCTCAAATCCCAAAATTATTTCAGGAATACCACTAATACAGCGTCATTGGGGACCCCTTGGAGTATCATCTCCATATAGTGTGATATATGTGCATTTTCGTATTTTTCCATAATGGCCACTGATCTTCTCCAGTCATTTTGCAAAAAAATTGAATTTTTCAAATTTAATTTTCTCAAATCCCAAAATTATTTCAGGAATACCACTAATACAGCGTCATTGGGGACCCCTTGGAGTATCATCTCCATATAGTGTGATATATGTGCATTTTCGTATTTTTCCATAATGGCCACTGATCTTCTCCAGTCATTTTGCAAAAAAATTGAATTTTTCAAATTTAATTTTCTCAAATCCCAAAATTATTTCAGGAATACCACTAATACAGCGTCATTGGGGACCCCTTGGAGTATCATCTCCATATAGTGTGATATATGTGCATTTTCGTATTTTTCCATAATGGCCACTGATCTTCTCCAGTCATTTTGCAAAAAAATTGAATTTTTCAAATTTAATTTTCTCAAATCCCAAAATTATTTCAGGAATACCACTAATACAGCGTCATTGGGGACCCCTTGGAGTATCATCTCCATATAGTGTGATATATGTGCATTTTCGTATTTTTCCATAATGGCCACTGATCTTCTCCAGTCATTTTGCAAAAAAATTGAATTTTTCAAATTTAATTTTCTCAAATCCCAAAATTATTTCAGGAATACCACTAATACAGCGTCATTGGGGACCCCTTGGAGTATCATCTCCATATAGTGTGATATATGTGCATTTTCGTATTTTTCCATAATGGCCACTGATCTTCTCCAGTCATTTTGCAAAAAAATTGAATTTTTCAAATTTAATTTTCTCAAATCCCAAAATTATTTCAGGAATACCACTAATACAGCGTCATTGGGGACCCCTTGGAGTATCATCTCCATATAGTGTGATATATGTGCATTTTCGTATTTTTCCATAATGGCCACTGATCTTCTCCAGTCATTTTGCAAAAAAATTTAATTTTTCAAATTTAATTTTCTCAAATCCCAAAATTATTTCAGGAATACCACTAACACAGCGTCATTGGGGACCCCTTGGACTATCATCTCCATATAGTGTGATATATGTGCATTTTCGTATTTTTCCATAATGGCCACTGATCTTCTCCAGTCATTTTGCAAAAAAATTGAATTTTTCAAATTTAATTTTCTCAAATCCCAAAATTATTTCAGGAATACCACTAACACAGCGTCATTGGGGACCCCTTGGACTATCATCTCCATATAGTGTGATATATGTGCATTTTCGTATTTTTCCATAATGGCCACTGATCTTCTCCAGTCATTTTGCAAAAAAATTGAATTTTTCAAATTTAATTTTCTCAAATCCCAAAATTATTTCAGGAATACCACTAATACAGCGTCATTGGGGACCCCTTGGAGTATCATCTCCATATAGTGTGATATATGTGCATTTTCGTATTTTTCCATAATGGCCACTGATCTTCTCCAGTCATTTTGCAAAAAAATTGAATTTTTCAAATTTAATTTTCTCAAATCCCAAAATTATTTCAGGAATACCACTAATACAGCGTCATTGGGGACCCCTTGGAGTATCATCTCCATATAGTGTGATATATGTGCATTTTCGTATTTTTCCATAATGGCCACTGATTTTCTCCAGTCATTTTGCAAAAAAATTGAATTTTTCAAATTTAATTTTCTCAAATCCCAAAATTATTTCAGGAATACCACTAATACAGCGTCATTGGGGACCCCTTGGAGTATCATCTCCATATAGTGTGATATACGTGCATTTTCGTATTTTTCCATAATGGCCACTGATCTTCTCCAGTCATTTTGCAAAAAAATTGAATTTTTCAAATTTAATTTTCTCAAATCCCAAAATTATTTCAGGAATACCACTAACACAGCGTCATTGGGGACCCCTTGGAGTATCATCTCCATATAGTGTGATATATGTGCATTTTCGTATTTTTCCATAATGGCCACTGATCTTCTCCAGTCATTTTGCAAAAAAATTGAATTTTTCAAATTTAATTTTCTCAAATCCCAAAACTATTTCAGGAATACCACTAATACAGCGTCATTGGGGACCCCTTGGACTATCATCTCCATATAGTGTGATATATGTGCATTTTCGTATTTTTCCATAATGGCCACTGATCTTCTCCAGTCATTTTGCAAAAAAATTGAATTTTTCAAATTTAATTTTCTCAAATCCCAAAATTATTTCAGGAATACCACTAATACAGCGTCATTGGGGACCCCTTGGAGTATCATCTCCATATAGTGTGATATATGTGCATTTTCGTATTTTTCCATAATGGCCACTGATCTTCTCCACTTATTTGGTTTTTTTTGAAAGAATTTGTTTCGGCTTTTTTTTAACCTAAAACTAAATAAATATGAATTTTTTTTTTTATGAGATACAAAGTGAACAATATAGCTTCCATATGGGGGTACCTTTTCTTCCTAAAATTGGAATGTGTGTCCATTAAACGCCTAATAAGTCCTGAAATACCCGTACATAGTCGCTGTTAAACTATTAACAGAGCTCTGTTAACGCAAAAAATGTGTTAGCTAAAGAAAGATGGTTTATGTCTTTGCTTTTCAAATTCGAATTTATCTTCACACACATTAATAGACTTTGGGAAAAACTCGCGTTATAAGTATAATCACGACCTATGTGTGCAAACACAGAAAAAAAGATATTTTTCCGAATTGTGTAACTGCTAAAAGATCTCAGCGGCTTAATGTACTAGTAGTTGAAAAGTCGAAATTTGTCCCATTGGCATAAGGCGCTTAACATAACATCTATACATCTATCTATCTATAACTATGTATATATTCAACATTCCAATACAATAAACTGCATTTAGTAGGGGTTTACCCCTGAGTATTGTTCTTAAAAAAAAGAAATCAGGATGTTTCTAGAATTTTAATTGTCCAGTTTATTATCAGCACTAATGCCGACCGATTATGAGGGCGAGTGGCAGAGGATAATAAAAGTCTGGGAAGTTTTTAACTTATTTAATAATGTATAATGCTTTGGTGCAATATCAAATGTCTAAACAGCTAAAGCTGAGGTTAAAGGCAGTTATAAAATATATTGACCAAAAGAATTTCCAAATGAACCGGTCTCATTTGTTTGAAAACTAGCTTGTTTTGAGAATAATATATAAATAACTGTCATATGCTGCATTTGCATTTATAGGATATACAAATATACATATTTTTTTTTTATTAATATTCACCCTTTTCATGTTTGGCGCATTCGTTGTTGTATTTCGACATTTTTGTCCTAGATTAAAGAAATTAAGCAGAATTTGTCATTAATCTTTTACAAAACGACAATAATACGCCAAACATGATAAGGTTAATTACAAATTTATACGAAGGACACTTTCATACAAATAAGCAAAGCCTTTAATTAGTCAATAATTGCTTATTTTTGCTAAAATTCTAAAACATATGCAAATATAACAATTTCGAAAATAAGAATTGTCTTTTTCTCTTTCAATAGAAAATATTGCGAGTGCACTGCATTATACAGGAAATATGGGTGGTTACATACATAACTTGTTGGCTTATGACGGAAAGTAAAAAGTATAGCGTCGATATAATGAAGCACTATTGCCCAAAAACTTGTTTCCCACAGTGAAACACGGTAGAGGCTCCGTTATGGTATGGGGTTGCATGTCGGCGACTGGGGTGGGCAATTTAGCATTTATCGATATCAATAAGGATTGCATGGTATATTTGAAAATTCTCAAAGATAATCTAAGGCAATAGACAGATAAATTGTGTCTTACAGAAGGTTGGTACTTTCAACAAGACGAAGACCCAAAGCCTACCGCTGGTGTTGTTAAAGAATGGCTACTCTATAACGTGCCTCATCAACTTCATTCTCCACCCCAGTCACCGGATTTAAACCCCATTAAGAATTTATGGGATGAACTGGACCGTCGGGTTAGAAAAAGAAACATTAAGAATAAACAGGACCTTAAAACCGCTCTACTTGAAGAATGGAATTTAATTTCAAATAATAACACAAAAATATTTGTAAATTCTATGAAAAATAGATTAAATGCTGTTATACAAAGCCAAAGCGGGCTCACAACAAAGTATTAATTTGGTTGATTTTTACTTTTATTTTTATGTAAAATTAATTTTCTGTACAAAGTACATAGTATGTGTTTAAAAAATTAATTTTTTTTATTTTTGTTAATAAATATATTTCAAAAAATTTTTTGTCTAAAAATTTTGTTGTTGTTGTTAGTTTTAATATGTTTGAAATGTATTTTGCTGCTTGCTGCATTGTTTGTAGATAGCTCAAAACATCGTTTTCCAAGGGAGTATGCAGACTTAATTGTGCCACTGTATATTATAAAACGACTTAATGAGGGGTTGTGGTATTCGTATAAAATGTGGTCAGAAAATATCTCCTATGCGGATGCACTTGCGCTCTTTATTTTAAAAGAGTATTAATAAATTTTATTTAAATTATTTTTGGGTTGGTCTTGAATTTTCTGTCCTAATTGTGTTTTTAAAATAAAATATCTTTTATACCTATACTCTTCTCCCAAGAGAATATGTAAATAAATAAATTATAATAAATTTGCCACATCAATTTATTTATTTTCTAAAAATAGGTATATAAAAAAAATCACAATAGAAAAACCCGCCATAAAATACCTACAAAACAAATGTTTATATCTTTCTTTGGTTTTTGTTTGTTTGCTTCGTTTAATAGGTATATCTTAAGAAAAAAAATATAAAAAAATAAAAAAGAGAAAGTATTTTGTATACATACATACGTACAAAATTTTTTATATTAAAAGAAACACACAAATTAACATTAAAATAATTACAAAAACAGCGAACGAGAAAACTAAAGACTGAAAACAAAACGAAAATATTTTTTTTTTTAACTGACCACAAAATCATATGACGTAGAGTGAATAATGAAATGCATTTTGTTGCTTTTCAGTGTTTAATTTTATTTAAATGTTTTAAATAAAACCAAGGAATAAAATAAAATTAATTTGTAGTGATAGTCCGTATGTAATTAAATATTTAAATTAATTTATTTTTTTCTTCAACGATTTTAGAAAATTTTTTTAGACAATAACACAGAAAAAAATAATTCTAGGATATATCGAAATACTCAAATACTCAATTTGGTTATATAAAAGTAGAGATCACAGGATTCTTTCATTATCTTCTTTTATCCAGATATGTCACAGAATCCGTTTTGAATGTTTTTGATTCCGTATTTGCATTCGATTTGAATTTTTTGTTTGTGCATTGGATTTCAAACGTTTTCATCAATCCGAAATATGTAGTTGAGTCCTTTTTTATAAATAATTTGGCAACATTATTAAATGTTAAAGCTAATGCGGCAACATGATATCGTTTATGAAAACAGCTGTTTCATACGTTTTAATCAGAGTAGGAAAAAAAAGTAGGAAAAAAAACAAAACTGAAAAACAAAGCAAGCACAAGAGCGAAAAGCTAATTGTTTCATTTGCGCTCTTTCTCATTTAGAAAGTATTTGTTTTGGTTTTGCTCATGTACAATCCCATTAAAAAAATTTGTTGTAACTTTTGCGAAATGTTTTGTTTGTTTGCCAACTCTGGTTTTAATACATTTGTCCAAATAGTAAATTACAAATTATATTTTATTTGGCAATACTTACAACTAAATTAGAATTATGAAAATTAAAAATATCTTTTGTTCTTTCAATTTTTCTTCAAATACATACATTTGTCTATGTGCTGCCACTGATTGAATTTTGACAGAATTAATAGAAAATAGACATGGCAATGCTGTACAAACTGATTTCGACAACTCTGTTCTCTCTTAAGTTTCTTTTTTTATATCATTTTAAAAATCATGCCAAAATAAAGCAAAACGAATTATTCACAATAAACTTTTTTGTTACGCAAAAATTTAAAAACATTTTTTTCTTCAGACAAAAGCAGTTTCAAGCACTTATTTTAACCTGAATGTCTATTTCGTTTATGCATAAAAAGTAGTTTTAATCCGTGAATTTTTGGCGTTTTCTGAAGAACCAAATAACGGAATGAATTCCGTTTTTGAATGGAATTGAAATCTTGGACATGACTGATGATCTATATATTTTGTTGTTGTTATTATTATAAGAGAATATATCGCTCATTTCCTTCCGAGTAGAGTGGCATAACTCAAAAGAAGCAATTTTGAGATAAATGCATTCAAACATTTTATTTTAGCCAAACTGATAGGAAAAGTACAAGACACATTTGGTCGCCACTCAGTTAAAAAACAGATAAAAATACAATTTTTAGATACATATATTTTAAATTACAGTTCGTCTTATATTTCTGCATTATTAACTTGCAAATAAGCGATATGTATGTAGATTTTCAAATCTACAATATACCTATCTGGTATATCAAATTGGGCTATAATCGTACCAAGCGAGAAACTGTCTACCAGTTGTGGTTAGAAATGTCAACATTGATAAACCTGATGTGGGCACTCATGCGCCGAATTTCAATTACACACTTTAAATGAATATTAGTAACAGCCAAATAGAGAAAAATATATCTCTCAATTGGCCAGGAATGATGTGGACTGAATAAAGTTATCCTGCAAAATAGAATAGAGTTTTGTAACAAACTGATATAAAATGTTCTCAATTTCTAAATCTCAGTTCCCAAAAACAATGTTACCTAGAAATATTTAGATTTTTAAGTATAACCGCCTATATTTTAAATTTTTATGGGTTAAATGATTCCTACGGTACATATTACTATAAAACATTTGTTCTAAAAACAACCATAAAAATTCAAATTGTCAAAAAAAAAAATGTTTAATGTTCCTTACGAACAAAGTTAGCGCTTTTTATAAAAAAAATTTCAAATAGGTGGGTATACGTACATATGTGGATTACAATTAATTTATTTTGAAAAACTAGAGACAAAAATGTCTGCTTTCGTCGAATTTGTTGACTTTTAAATACATATTCAGTAGTAGTGTAGTATTTGATAAACAACCAAAAATTTTAAACCAATGCTTTCTAATTGACTGTCATAAAAAGAAACTACATTACGAAATACATATGAATGGATGTATGTATGTTAATAACTACTCATAGCATTGTGATATTTTATGAAATTCCCTTAAACTTGTTTTTCTGTACACAATAAAATTTGTTTGTTTACATTTTTTCAACAACAATTCCACCACTGCACATGACATTTTGCTTCATAACAAAAATGGTGAATAATGATAAACGAAAGAAAAATCCACCATATATATACAAAAAAAGGGAAAGAAGTCAAACGAAACAAAACAAAATCACAAACAGCTGCAAAAGGTAAAATTCAGTATTAAAAAGATAAAAAAAAAAAAAACAGAATGCACAAATTTAAAAATTTATAGTACGAAAAGCGTATTCATTAAAAGAAAATAATAATTGAAACTCTATTTTCAATAAAAAAAAATACCTGGTCGATCCAATGACTGTCGTCGACTCATTGGCAGTTTTTTTGTTGTCCTTCGGTGGGTCTCTCCTTTGATTAGTTTTTAATTAATCCGTATGTTGCGGTTGTGATTGTTGGGGACAAGTTAACAGAGTTATTAACTCCTCAGGATGGTGATGTACAGCAATTGGAAGAAAAAAGGTTTTAAAAACTTGTTGACACATTTGGCCGATGCAAATTTTGGACACATTAATTCATTCACTTTATACACACACTCGACATATCTATCTAATTTGGGTTTATAATTTTTTTCTGTGATCACTAATCAAATCACCTTAATTGTAATTATTAATTATATAATTTTTTCTTTCCTTTTTGTAAAACCATGTTTCCCTTTTTTACAATTTTTGTTGCTGTTGTTTAGATTTTTTCTTGGCCATTATGATATGTTTCTCCTTAAACTCTCATGTATAAGATATTTTGGTATACCGCAAAAAATATTTTTTAGGTGATATATTCAAATGAGAAATGTCATAAAATCACAATTAATATAACAATAACAACAACCAAAATCTCAGACGTCGACGCACTAAAAAGGTAATTAAAACGGCGAGGTGAAACAATATTCATCTGTATAATAAAGCTACTCTACACGACACTTTGTTTCTTTCTTAATCAAAAAATACATACACACTCTCTCTTACCACATATACTGGACAACATATACTCATGTAGGTGAAAGAGATAAAAAAAAGAAATTTTTCTTAATTTTACATTAGTTGGTAGATGATTTTATTTTACTTAAAAACTTTTATATTTGCAATATTTATGATTCTTCAAGAGTCTCATTGACTTTTTCTTTAAGATTTTTTAAGTTTTTCACTTTTTTTCATGGATTTTCCCAGAAATTTATTTAATTTTTTTAACACGAAAATTTTAAGGCTGCCATCGATGCAGCCATTGTAAAGGTAACTGTGGTGAAAATGTCAAAGTAAATTGTCAGTATAGGAATCACAACAAAAACGCAATAGGTGGTGTAATTAGCCGTTTAATAATAAATCATTCACAATAATGTTTTGATTTTCTTCACATTTGCCATTTTCTCTTTTCCAATGTTTTATAAAAAAAAAGAGAAGACTATAGTTATAAATCTGAACTCTATAATTCACCCTTCATTTGTATAGAGTAAAAAATTAAAAACAAATTATAATTATCAAAAATATACAACAATACCTTAAAAATTAAAAAAATAGTTTATTGCTTATATTCTTTAAGATATATATATATTTTTTTGATTAACTTTTTAGTATTAATTTGTTTATCAGACAATTTCCTTTTGTTCTCTTTGTGTTGTCTTATACATTTCCACGGGCACACACACTACATACTTATGTATACATATTCTTGTCTACTTTAGTATTTTTCTTCTCTACTCTTTTCTTTAATTTGGCCAAGGAATTCTGTCTACAAAAATTTTGTTTTGTATTTACAATTTCATTCGCTCTATTTTTAGTACTCTTTACATTTAAATTTTTATTCACTGTCACTGTTCATTCAATTATTTATAATTTTTGTAATTATTTTACGTTAAAACCCGTAAATTTCTACAAAATTTTTGGTAAAGGAACCTCGAACGTGTGGCTGTGGCAGACTTCACCTTTTTGTCTGTGGTGTGTATACAATTTCTTCACCTGAAGAATGGTGTACTAAAGCAATTACGGTAACAGGGTTGTATTTTTATGTAGGAAGAAGGAATACGTGAATAGCGCGTAAATGTTTATAAAAAAGACATTAAAAAAGCCCTTATCTCTCAAATAGAATTTTTGTTTTTTAATTTGCAATTTTTTTTACTATTTATCAATGTAAAAGTTAAACTTTAGAAAAAGGACATAGTCCGCTTTCGCATTGTACCAAAACTCAATATGTACCTTCTGAATGGCAAATTTCCATTTTAGGGTGCAATAGGGTGCGTTGAGTTCTCTAGAAAGAACTTTTAATTTTGGTAATGGTGAATAAGAGTAGAGTGAAATAGTGTTACCAGTACAGCAAAAACTTTCCTAAAAATATTGTCTAAAAAATCTACCTAAAAGCACATAAAAGCTTCTGGGAAACATTCATGTATATTAAATGGGTATATTAGTTTTGTAACAAAAATATTTAAAGCCAAATTAGAGTTTATCTTATTTATGTATTATATTAATAAGACATAGTGTGTCTCTTTATTTTTATGAACCCGTTTATGTTCTTACCCTGAATTTGGAGAACTTAAGTGCAGCAACTGTGGGCCTATTTCGCAGTAATATAGAAATTTACCAGGCTTGCGAATGCTTTTTTCATTTAATTCAAATGTAAAACTTTTAATTTCATCTCAAAATATATTAGAGTTTCAGATTGCTTAAAAGATATGTTTCTTAGTAATTATATTGGGATAGTACACAAAGGATATATGAATATTTTGAAGAAAAAAAAAAACGCTCACCCATTCTTTTTTTATGTAGCTTTTTTAAACCGGTGCAAAGTATTGTGCAATTATAATTGCCTTACAGCCTGTTCATAGAAGACGAATGACTTAAGACATTCGTGTTTTTATATGTGAAGCATTAACAAAAACGTGCCTTTCATATAAAAAGAACAGGCTGTAAGTCTGTATTTTGTGGAAAAGAGAATTTAGATAAATAGCAAAAAAACTTACAGCCTGTTTAGATAACACGAACATTCGTCTTTTTATATGCAAATCAAAAATAGAAACACTCAAATATGTTAGTGTTTCTCATATAAAAAGACGAATGTCAAAAACAATTCGTGTTCTCTGAAAAGGCTGTTAATTTCTGGTGCTCTTGTTTTGTTCTATCAAACTATATAATTTTTTTTTTTTTTTTGTAAAGGAAACATTCCAACGAGTTTATATCTTTCTCATTAATGTATTTCGAATCCTATCAAAAACGGTTTTTAGACAATCATACTAAGTACTTTCTACAGATTTATATGAAGAAAAAACTTAAACTTGGCATCCCTGATTAAAGACCTAAACTGGCGAGAGTTGAAATTTTTTACAAGTACTTTGTATACACCTCAATAAGTTTTACATATAGGTTCTTGTCTTTGTTAAACGTTATGTCTTTATAAATTAGACGATAACTTTTATTTGTACAAAACTTTTCTTTTACATCTTGTAGACAACAACCATAACAGTAGTGTATTATTTTTACCATACTATCATGCATGCAAAAAGTATGCTACAAAAAATTTATAATATATAGAATTGCAAAAAAAAAAAACCAAGAGGATAAAGCTAAATCAAAGTAAAGAAAAGAAACTCAAATCTTTGTGTGTTTTTTTATATAAAAATTGGGAATACAGTTAAGCCTTTATCGGCATGCGACTCTTTTTATTTTTTCCTCTATTATACGTGCTTTTGATTTATACCTCTATTAACCCTCATTAAGTACACAGGTTTACAATTTATTAATTTGGAAAAATACCAAGAACGCCACATGCCTAGATAAGCTAATTGGGACCTCCTGAGCACGAAAAACGCTGTTATTTTCTAAGTACCGTTTTTAGATAACGGTACTTTTGTGTTTTTCGGTGTATGGTACCACTCAAACCAATGTGGATTTCAACCGAATCGAGATAAGTGGCATATCGATGGAAAGGTAATTCAATGCCTTTTCCGATGATATGCTGGAAAATTCTATCTGATAAAAAATCGCTGAGATATGGCAACTCAAAGTTTAAAATTTGCATATTTTTACATTTTTTTCAAAATTTTTCATTTTCATTTAAATTTTTTCCTACGTTATATTGAAGATCTGGAATGTTTTATTTTTTTACCAAATAGTTTATTTAATTACCAATATTTTAAGCGTATTTTGAATAAAATCGGATAAAAAATAAAGTTTTTATTAAGAATTTTGAGAACAACAATACAGTGCACGCGCGCTAATGTGAACTAATTAAAACTGGCGTTGTTCACTTTTACGAATTATTCACATTTCCGAATACCGAAAATTTTAAAACAGAATTATACCATATTGTCAACAAAAATCAATACATATTTATGAATTTTTTTATTTTTAAGATTATATCAACTTGTAATTAAATTTGTATATATTTATACGTATGGATATGTTCATAATTACACATACATATACATACAGTTACGGACAAAAAAATAAATTCACTTGAAATAACTTTGTATACAATTCAAAAAATATACTTTTTGTTTAAAATTTTTAAAAGAAAATTTTTTTGTTTATTTCATTTATTGATAAATAATACGTTAATACTAAAATTATATAATACTTCACTTTTTTAAACTTAAAAAATCCAAAAAACTAGTTTAACCTATGATTTAAGGCGGACATAAAAATAGGTTCACTTAAGAAATATATTAAAAAACTTTAAAAATGGAAAAATAACGTGACCTAAATTAATATTTGGTGCAGTATCCTTTGTTTTTAATAACGGCCATACATCTTTTTGGCATTGAGTCCACCAAATTCTGACAAGTTGTGGTGGGAATGCTATACCACGCCTGCTGAATTTGTTTCCACAATTCTTCCTTATTTTTGGCTTTTATTGGCCCAACCATTTCCTTTACAATTTTCCAAAGATTTTCTATCGGATTAATGTCCGGTGATTGCGAGGGCCAAGCTATAACATTCACCTTATTGTCCGAAAACCACTTTTTCGCAAGACCCGAAGTGTGCTTTGGGTCATTGTCTTGTTGAAAATGCCACTTAGGGGGCATTTCCCATTCCGCATAAGGCAGCATCACTTTGTCTAGGATTGCTCACACAGTATATTCGGCGTAAATTCAAAAAATTTAAATTAAAATGACGAGCGACTTGAACTTTTGCGTTTTTTTGGGATGGATCTTCGCGAATAAGAAACAAACAATAGTCCGCCATCATTTGTTCATCCCACCAGCCTTTGTAACGTCTCTCGAATTCTTCCACTTCCCGGTAAAATCTTTCACCTTGTTCACCACTTTTGTAGCCTAAGTTCGTCGGGAAAATTTCCAAATGACCGAATAAGAAGTGCAAGGGGGTAACACTAAGTTTCTATGTTTTCTATGTCTATGGGACAGCCCGTGGCCCGGGCGAAATGGACGTACGAACGGAGAGTACTATATCAAAAATGACCCACTCATTCCTCAGGAGAAGATATTACTTCCTCCATTACATATTAAGCTTGTGTTATTTACAAATATTGTGAAAAAGAGTGTCCAAAATACAGTCTTGCCATGAATTACCTTAAACAAAAATTTCTGCGAGCCACAGTGAAAACATTTAAGCTGGTATATTTGATTCGCCTCAAATTCGGAGTCTGTAGGGTAACCAAGCCTTTAATGAGTGTTTAGGCCCAGCTCATTTGGAGCCATGAGAAGCATTCCAGGACATCGTTCACAACTTTTTGGGAAACTACAGAAGTCCTGATTACACTGAGAAGATCGATACATTACTGCAAAAATTCAATGCCATTGGTAAGCGTTGACTGAAGACATACTTATATAACAAAAAGGCCGTTATCATTTGAACATTTATTCTTTTTAACTTTTAGGTTCAAATATGACACCTGTATTACACTTCTTATTCAGTCATTTGCACAGATGTGAATATGATGACTTGTCTATTGGTTCACTCTGTTTGACTACAGACCATTGAAACTACAGAGGAAGAATCGAAAGCACAGCTGGATATATACCTTTTAGTGAGCGATATTGGCAAACAAATAACTGGAGCGTTTGCTCTTCCTGGTCTATAGCAATGGCGATAGGTACAGACCTTGAAAAACTTTTCTTAATGATAGAACATCTGAACGGCTGTGCCACAAGAAACAGTGATGGTCGAGTTCGTGATTTTATTCTGTAAGAATCCAATATACTCTAAGGATAGAAGAGTTATTTCACGTTTTCATGTTTTAAAAAAACACACACACCTATACACACGCAGAAACTCTATTGTAGACCTGCTTAAGGTTTAATATTGTATGCCTTTTGCAAAATATAAATTTCCATTTATTGCAACATTTAAATTTTATTTTAAAAGCAATAAAAATGTTAACAAAAGGACTGAAATTAATAACAACATTCAAGTGGATTTTAAAGCTCCACCCCTGTGATCATAAAACGTATACTTTCCATTAAATAAACCTACTCCAATACTCATGGAGTATGGAACTGTTAATGATGCCAAATGCATGAACTCGTTAATCATTTTTATGACTCTAAAGCAAGTCAAACAATTTTAAAGTATTAATTAATATTTTACGATGAGGGCAGCATACAATTGCAAAGCTTTGGATTTTATGGCAGTAGAGAAGAAATAATTCAATTATCCTTCTAGATTAGAAAATAAAAAAAATAAATTATTTTCGCTTTTTTTTATTTCAAACTTCCGTAATTAAAAACAGTTTTCAATTGCTTTAACTTTTATTTTCTTGCTACACATGCCACACAATGGAGACTGGGAGAGCAAACATGTTTTGTAATGCCCCTTCAATGACGCCGCTATGATGCGGTTTCTGTAACCAGCTAATGTCGTTACTTATTACCAAATTGAAGGCTGCTCATAACATTTGTATTAGACAGACAATTAAATGATTTTGACAAAAAAAAAAATTTAAAATTATGAGAAGCACGCAATGAAATTAATAATTTAATAGAAGAGTCATAATCATAAACGAATACCGCCCTGTTCCAATGATGCTGCAACTGCTACTGCACTTGCAATGTAAAGGCCATTGATGCAAATATTGCAACTCATAGTCGGTATAACAATTGATTGTTGACACATGCAACAATGGTCAACCACAACAACCAGTCTAAGTAATGTATAGGAAATATTTGTTTTTTTTTCTTTTCTTTTCTTATATTTCAAAATCATTTAAAAACGACCTTTTGTTTACAGACTATTATGAATATGATGATTATGCAATAATATTTCTAGTCATTGTTTTTTATTTTTTTAACCTTTATAAAAGAAATTTAAAAAAAAAATGTTCTTTTTTGTTTTCTTCTTCCTTTCAAACATTATGTTGCTGCTACTCGTTCTTGTGTTGTCTGTGTTTTTTGTTGTTTGCTTGTCTAATGTTTATTTGCAATAATATTGACATAAAATGGCATTTAAACATTAAGAAGCAGGAAAAAAAGGAATACAAATGAAAAGCAACTCTAAAACAAATAAATAAGTGAAGTTCTCTGCTTCTGTTTCTCCTTATCCCTCCTCCGCCACCAACTATTCAAATACAGTAAGTGATTTTAAAAGCGGTTCCTTATATAAACAACACCATCATATTTATTGTAAATAAGTATTAACAGGAGTTGCAACAACAACAACAACAGCAACAACAAAATTGCAACATTACCAGCGGCAAAAACAGTAACAACAACAAAAACTTACATTAGCATTATGATGACAATCATAAAAGGAATTTACAGATACTGCACAGTGGGCTAAATTACAAGGAAATATAAGAAGAGTTTTTAAATCTTTGCACCTACCCCTTGTTAAGGGATATGGGAATTAAAGCAATTTAACAAAAAACGTGTATACATAATTCAGCAATTTAACAAAAAACGTGTATACATAAGTACTACATACCATTACCACCCGGCGTCAGGGTATTGGCCTAGCTTCTCGCGGCACCCATGTTGTGTGTGTTAATTTTTTATCCATGAGTACAGGGACTCCGAACAACAGATTTTAGAAGCTTTTTCATGGCAATCAATTACTCCCAGAGCTTTTGCCAGAAGACTGCTGAGAGGTAGTCGCCGAAAGAAATAATTTTTTCATATTTCTTTTTTTTTCAAGATGTCATAGCTGGGGTTTGAACCCTGGGCTCATAGCTTAGTAAGCTAACAAACTAACCACTAGACCACTATCTTCTTTAAAGTCTATAAAAATGTGGTTTCCTTAGATCTTTAGAACACAGTGAATGACATAGTGCACTGTGCTGATGTTAGGAACATTGATTATGGTAAAGAAAAAACTGAAAGTAGTGATTGTCTACATCCTACTCGGTACTTTGAAGAAATACTTTGAAGAACATTCAAAACCTTATGCCGGCGTGATACGTCGAAAACCTTTGGGAGCTTTAAAATGACAAATGTAGTGATGGCTGTTAAGTTCGCGTGGAATGAGGTAATAAAAACAACCTGCAACAGAGTACGTTGATACGAGTAGTAACTAATTGAGTCTGTTTTCTTGAATGTTAAATATGACCAAACGTTTTAAATAATATTTGTCGTTAATTTTCAATTTCAAGGTAAGCATTATTGTAAATAACTCTGCTTGTATACAAATAAAAAAAAATTCATGTTCATAATCTACGCAAAGCACAAAACGAATTCATGTTTCGTATTTAATTTTAAAAATAGTCAAAAACTGGTTCCGATTAAGTCCTTAAATTGCCAAACTCTTCTTTTAAATGGTGTTGTTGTAGAATTTTCTTTCAAGTACATGTTTTCCCCGCTCAGCACGCTACTATTTTTTTTTATTTGAGACCAATACTCTGGGGTAAAGCCCTACTAAATGCTGTGCATTGTATTGGAATTTTTGGAAACGACAGTATTAATTATATTAAATTAAATTGCTGTGAATTGATCATTCAAAGCTCAGTGTTGCACCTTCACCCTTGAATGATCAACAGCAATTGCCTCATCGCTGCATGTTGATTGTGTGGTTAGTGTCTTCGCTAAGTAAGTTTTAGTAGGTTTACCTGTTACCTGCTACTTCCCATGTTTTTGTGTTAACACGGATTTTAAAATATTCATATATTAGGTGGAGAAGAGTTCGAAGACTTAAAAGTGGAGATTATTGTTGAAACCTTGGCAGACAGAAAAGTTGAATGAGGAACACACAGAAGATAATAAAACGGATGCTGAAGCTGATGTTGACGATTAAGAATCGTGTGCATTTAAGTTGTTAATGAAGTACTTGCGATGGTAAGAATTTTAGGCAACTACTTTAAACAGCATGATCCAGAGTTACATCAATATCTAAAACTTTTAAACAATTGGCTAAAAACGAAAGACAGTTGGTTTATTGGTTAACATCGACGGTCATACAAAATTAGCATTATACAATGCAATTTTAAAAAATATCGCAGCACTTGCAACCACGGTTACACTGTTCATATCCAATTCGTCATATTGAGATGGGATCTAAGGATGTCTCCGGGATCAATACCTGGTATCTCCTCAATATGCTATATGACGGCAAACGGAGAGTATTGACATATCATGACGTTTAAAGAGAAATAAACGATTACAAAAGAAGTGCTCAACTGTCTCCTTCGGAAACTATAAATTCTGCTAAGAAAAAAACGTGGCAGCGTATTTGATAAGATTTTGACTTGCTCATTGCAAAGTAATTCCAATATATTGCTCATTTGCGAGAAGAGTGGCATAACACAAAAAAATTGTTTTTGAGATAAATATGCTTAAAGATTTTAATTCAGGCAAACTTATATGAAAAGTAAAAGACTCTTTTGGTCGCCACTCAGTGACAAAAAGAGATAAAAATAAAATTTTTTGATATATTTTAAATTACAGTTCGCCTCATATTTCTGCCACTCTTCTCGCAAATGAACGATGTGATTTCTATAGAAAAGTTTGTACAGAGCACAAATATCTCTAATTAAAACTTTCGTAGCTGGAGTTGGAAGCATGTTCAGTTCGGCTAGGGTATAATTTCTTCATGGATATCAGTTTCTTCTCTATAAAAAAAACCTAAATTTGTTTAAAAAAATTTAGTTTCTGAACTAATTAAGGCATTTTAATGACAAAAATAAATTAATTAAAAATGATCAACAATCTTATGACGATTCGAACTCGGATTTTAGATCAAAACTCCTGTAAAATTTTAATATAATCGTGGCTGACTTAAAGGGAGTGTGCTTATATTTGTAAACGGTTTATAAAAAGGAAATAAAAAACAAACTTTACAAATAAAAAATAAAAAAGTAAGAAATAAAATGTCTGTATAAAACTGTATTCGCTCCACTGTTAGTGAAAAATTTTCAAAAAAAAAAATTTTTTTTTCCATTTGGTTGCAGCAGGAATTATGACCCAAGTTTGTATGCACTTGGAAGATTAAAGGACAATATGCCAAAATATTAAGATACTCATAAAACTTGTTACATTGTGTCAGAAGACATAAAGCCTTTCAACAAATAAAAGCAAACACACCGAGAGAGTTTAAATAAGTAAACGCTGGTCAATATGATACTGAATTGCTGCAATAAAGTAGTTGCTATTGCAACATAATGTTGAAAAACAAAGAAAAAAAAAATTAAAGAAATAATTTTCTCAACATCATTATGAGCCTCATATACTTATACTTGTAAAAGTATACAAATGCAACAAAGAAGCAACTGTTGAAGGAAGGAAGAAACATTACAAAGTTTTTTTTGTTTCTTTTTTTTTGTGTATTTACACAAATTTATGATATGCGTGACGCATGCGTAAAAGTCAGCAAGGCAGGAAAGCGAAAAAAGATTATCGACTTTAGAAATAGAGGCTAAGACAGGCAGCAACCAGCCACTTTACCACTTTGATGCTACTCTAAGCCACCATTACAAAATGATTTCGATCTTTTTCTTCTCTCTAACCCTCAGCCTCTTTTTCACTACTTCCTGAGGATATGATCAAAATGATGACTTAAGCTTATTGCACTATGGCTTGTTTATCATTCTAAAAAGAGAGAGATAGAGAAAAAAAAAACACTTTTACAGCCAAATAACTTAAAGCTGCAAACGTCATTGTCATTGTCAAATAAAGAAAGTGTTTGACTTTCGCTTTGTTCGCAATAAACAAAATGAAATGAATGTTTCTTTAGATTTTTATTATCGGAATAATAAAAAAAAGAAAGACAGAAAACTAAAACAACTGCATCTATAATTTATAAATATTTTCAAAACAAAAAACATACACCGCCTATTAATTCTTCTATTTTTTAATGTTTTTTGTTTTTTTTTTGTATAAAAAACTTATGAAGTTTAACTAAATTTGGCAAAATGTCAATTCATAAATGTTGTGGTTGGTTGCTGTTATGCTTGGGCTGTGGTAATTTTTTTTCCTTTATGGTGGCTTGTGACAATAATTTTTTTTTCTTTTGTTTATTTGGTATTTCAACAACAATTCTATTGATATTGGAAATTATATTTCTGTTGTTTGCTTTTCTTTTCTATAAAAAAAGATCAAAGTCGCTATTTTCGTTTCAAGTCTTTGTTGTTCAGAGTGCATTGCAGTGCAGTTGCTATAATATGACGTGTTTGCCACATGACTTACAAGAGGGTACAATAATAACAATAAAAAAAAAGAAAATAATGTGGCATAAAGTATTAAACTGTTCTATAACATTAAAATCCCATAAATAGTTGCAACAAATTTTTATTACAATTTTATCATTCCGAAATTGTTTTGTTGGCATTTTGGCATGTGGAAATAACAAAAAAGAAAACCACAGGAAAATTGATCATAAACTAAAAACCTCTGGGATTTATATTTTTCATCTTAAAAACTTTACAAATTGTTGATGTGGGAAAAAGGAAATTGATTTTATTTTTACGTTTTTTACCTCCTTATAAGCATATACATATGTACGTGTAAATAAATGTCTAGGAATGTTGTTTCGTTTTGGCAAAATAGCTGTTGATTGGGCGACCAGTGTTCAGATTAAATATATTTCTATTTGTATATAAAATATGTTCGCACGTAAAAAACTGCACATATGCTGACAAATGTCGGTACATACATATATGTACGTATGGATTTCAAGGACCGTAAATCGTGAAAGGGGCGTGGCAATTATTGAACATCAAATAACTCAATAAATAATAATCTTAAATGAATATAATTTGATACCGGTACACTTGGATTAGTTTATTATTTATTAAGATATTTATAAACCTATAAATTAATTTCTTACCTTACATAGCTTAACAACATACTTTGACTGATTAGACAACTCAGAGACGAAACTGGTAGTCCGCTTGTTTAACACTTTGCAGAAATTATTTCCATTACGAAGTATACGCTCGCTAAGAAAGATATTTAAAAATTTAGACCACGACTGGGGTAAAGCCGTAAAATTTATTTTTGTGAGAGAATTTTCTGGCATTCGATATTGAATGAAATTTTTAAGTAAATTTATATAAAAATTTACGAAATTTTGTTCAATCGAATGGCAGATTATTCGATTTATTTTGGTTGATATCTAAGGACAATAAAAAGTGCATAAAATACAGTTTTTGAATATGTAAAGCTAAGTAGTTAACTAATTAAGCAGTGAAACTTTACACAAGCAGAGCAACCTCTGCTGGGATTTGCTAGTCTCTGTATGTGTCCATAATTATGATAATGGTGTAAGTCTAAAAAAAAAAATAGTTTATCCGTTATTTTATAAACAAAATTTTTTAAATATAATTTTTATGAAATTGTCAAAAAATAATCATTATATTGTGGTTGTGCTTAAGACTCATGTGGACTTCATTCAGTGTTAATTATGAATATAGTTTAAGTCAAATATATAAAAAAAATTATATAAACATGATTTGAAAATGAGACGTGACTCATTTTAATGAGTTTCCGAACTTATATATACATACATAATAGGCCATTACAACACTGTTCAACGTTTACGGTCTAGCTTCTCGCAGCATCCATGTTATGTGTGTCATGAGTACTGGGATCTATAATTTAGTGTCGACTGTGAAAGCTTTTGCCAGAAGACTGCTGAGAGGTAGTCGCCGAAAGAAATAATTTTTTCATATTTCTTTTTTTCTTTCAAGATACCAGAGCTGCAGTTTGTACCCAAAGCAAGCCAACACACTAGCCTCTAGACTACGGTGACTGAGCTACATAATAAAATAACTGACAATGAAATAACGACAAAATACAGAATACTGATTTTAACTTAAATTTCCATGCAAAAGAAGCATCTGATAATAAGGAAAAACATTACGTCTTCGAGAAAATCATGATG
The DNA here is from genome assembly GCA_963576795.1 of Metopia argyrocephala. NCBI lineage: Eukaryota > Metazoa > Arthropoda > Insecta > Diptera > Sarcophagidae > Metopia > Metopia argyrocephala. The sequence continues at coordinate 83,111,609 of OY756211.1, forward strand.
CATATTTACAAATTGCCGAGCGAGTTAGGAATTGCCTTGCAGATAATCAGAAAATAGCAAAAGAAAATTCCAGCGTATATTATGCATCCTCAATGGATTTGCAAAAAGCCCTTCCGTATCCTAAACTGTCTATTTCGTTAATCCATTGTAAGCGAAATAGGTATATACGTACACTACTTGTGTTTCTTTAATTTCCACAACGACAACCTGAAGATATATGTATAAGACTGCAGCTTCAAGAGTTGCACATAAAAAATTTTAATATTTTTAAAAAAATATTTAATTTGGCGATTACCTCTTAGCAGTCTTTTGGCAAGATCTGTGAGAGTAACTGAGTGCCATGAAAAAGCTTCTCAAATCTGTCGTTCAGGTCGATGTTTAACTGTAGGTCTCGATACCCATAAAAAAAAATTGACGAACACAAAATGGGCGCTAAGAGAAGCTAGGCCGTAACACTGAAAAAGGGTTGTAATGGCCAGTTATAGTGTTAAACAATTTTTATTCTTAGTCAAATCGTAGTGCGGGAGTTTATGCTCTCTAAACGCCATTTCATATTTTTTTATAAATTTCGAGTTAATGATGCCACTTTAGGTTTTCCACCCCAAATTTTTCACTATTGCAATCCGTTTTCGTTTTGAAAATTTTGGTGTCAAAATCCTAAAGTGGCATCATTAACTCAGGATATATAAAATGGGGGATGGAACACATAAACAATCACACGACGAAATGTAATTCATAAAATATCTCGAAACAAGAAATAAAAGACATTTTTTTTAAATTAAACATTGATTGGTACTTGCTAGTGCTAGGTACCGAGTATCGAGTATTTGTACCAATTTTTGGGTACTCAATACTTAAAAGTAACTACTCAATGCTTTAAGAGTTGTATTTTTTCTCCGAAGTTGTATGGAAAGTTTAAATTTTAACGATCAAACAAATTTCTATCTAAAAACACAATACTTTATGGAACTTTTTTCTCTTAAAAATAAAATCCGTTAAAAGCATTGAGTAGTATTGGGCACCTAAATGAAAGTACTCAGTACTTGAGAGCACTTACTTACAGTACTTACACAAATGTTTATATCTAAAGCGTCCTAAAACATCATCGCCAGATAGTTAACAATTTGAACAAATATATAAACATTTATTTAAGCTTTAGGTCGATTAAATAATTATTTTTTAAATAATTATTAATCAATAATAAGGTCAACTAAACTTATTGATACAATTTGAACAAATCTTTTCGTTGTGTTCTACAAATCAAATTAACAAAGACTGACACTGTTTGATGTTTGTTTGAAGAAATAAAATTTTCTTTTGTTTTAATTTAATTGAAGATAAATCAAGGGATACATTACTTTTATTTAATTTCCTTTGACCCATTTTGTTTGCTGACAAAGTAGTACTATAATCCAAAAATTTGTGATTGATTGTTATTCGATGGCTTGACAAACTATAAATATCCCCCAAAAAATGTTTGGGGAAGAATGTTAAGAGTTAAGTTGTACAGTGGTACTCGTTTGTTAAGTTAACATTTATGGCCTGCCACCTTTTTGGCTTTTACAGTTCATCATAATAAAATTAAATATTCCATACAGTTGTAACATGTTTTTCTTTCTTCCAAATAGTCTTGTTTGGCTTTGCAAATTTAACCAACTGGCAGTGAAATTTTTATTTGTTTGTAAAAATTTTTTTATAGTTTTTGTTTTTTATGAAAAAATTACGATTAAGAGAAAAGCTTAAATTGAAATAAAAACTGTATATTAACAAAACAGACAAAACAGAAAAAAATATATTTTTTATTATACAACTATTTGTATTATAAACGGCCACAAAAGCTCACCAATATTTGAAAATAAAAAAAAATCATATTCACATACGACTACTCGTATAAAAATGATTTTTTGCATGTTTTGGTCTTTATTTTTTTGTTTATTGCCTTACAGTTGAAGTCCATCTCTGTGCTTAGCTTTGTTTTTGTTTTGTATGATATGTTGCAAGTAGCAGTAGTTCATGTGGCATATGCATGAGTGTGTCCAGCTTAAAAAAAAACAAAATAACTTTTAATAAAGTAATAAAAAGGAAAATGGAAAAAAGTTGAAAAAATATTTTTGAAAATATTAAAAACAAACTCCTTGCGCTGTTCAATGTTGCATATGTTGTTATGATGGCTCATATTACTGTTATAGTTGCAACTTTTATCTGTAATTCATACAGCATCGAATATATAGAAATAAAGTTGGTTACCGTCGCTGTCTGTCTGTCTGTCTGATTATAATGTTTGACTTTTAGATCATTGCAATGTTGGTTTTTTTTCCTGTTGCTTTTTTGTTTTGTGATTTTCTATTTGCCAAATGGAGCGTGTGAATATTTGTCTGTTGCATTTATTTAACAATTGTTGTTGCCTCTAATGAAAATGAAAGTCTAATAAAAACAAAAAAAAAAAAACAAAAATTTTTTTTTGGCGAGATGAATAACTTATTTAGGAAAAGTTTGAATACAATTTAGATGCCATATGAAATTTTTTTCAAATTCTTAGTCTGTTCAATTGCTGCATATTAGCAGCTGCTCAGTTTTCGAATGGTTTTAAATTGTCGAAAAGTAAATTACGGTTTGGTGAAATATATAAATGTATATCAGCTGAATTGAACATGTTTTTGACTCCCACTGCGAAAGTGTTATCATCACTTATCTAACTCAGATATTTCAATAGAAATTTTATTTTTTCTATAGACTTTGTAAAGAGTTAATCGACGTCTAGCGAACCAACTCACGTTTTTCAAATTTTCCCTTTTTTCGCTTATTAGCTTCGTTTTTAATTGTCATACATTCCGGATAATCAGAATTGCCACAGTTTTCTCATTACCGTCTTTCTCAATTTATCCCAATTAGTTCACATTGATGACACGTACGACCACAACCTAGTTGGGTAGAGGGCATCTGTTCAATTGGTATACATCTCCTGCTCGAATTTCTCCTTTGATTCAGTACTTAATAAGCACCAATAAAGGCTTTTTATGATGAAAAAAAAAATTAATTAAAAACATGTGTAGCAATCTAACTTGGATTCAAATTGGTATTCTCAGATATTTAGAGAAAAAGTTTTTAATCTTATGTTTTTTTACAGTTTTTTTTTTATTTTTTTATTTTGAGACCAATACTCAGGGCTAAAACCCCTACTAAATGCTGTGCATTGTATTGGGATTTTCGAAAGGACAGTACATATATTATTAATTAATTATTATATTATTATTAAGCGCCTTACGAATGAGAAAAATTGCTGTGAATTGATCATTCAAAGGCCAGTGCTATACCTTCACCCTTGAATGATCAACAGCAATTGCCTCATCGTTGTATGTTTATTGTGTGTTGAGTGTGCCTTCGCTAAGTAGGTTTTAGCTGTTATCTGCTACTTCCCAATAGGTGGCGCTTTTTTTTCCTGATCATTTGTTTTTTTTTTTGTTGACATTGGTTAAGGTGTAATAGAGCGGAATGTCGGGGAGCGGTTTCTTTGTAGATGGTGTTCCTGGAGGGGGGGCCTCTTATTTTTAAATTGTAATTTCGAAAATACAGCAAACTAACTTTTTCATTTTTCACCTCTTCTGGGATTCGAACCTGGGTCCTTTGAGTTTTTGTGCGAGCGCTCTAGCCACTATACCACCCACCCCTCCTCCCCCCCATTTTGCCATTTTTAAAGGAGGCAATTGTTTTTCGATAATTCTAATAAAATTACCCAATTTCTGTTCTTCATTTGTATTTTGGCATAATTATTCTTTGGGTTCATTCTTCAAGGAGCATTTTTTCGCATTAATTTAGGGCCAAATTTCAAATTATATACTGTAGCGATGTTTTATTTAAAAAAATAAAAAAAAAATGGTATCGTTTTTCATTTATTTTCTTGGGGACATTTTTCGTTTGAGAAATTATTGAAGGAGCCGGGACAAGGAAACATCATTAGAAATGAAAAAGGCTGATAAACTTGGTAGAAGGGAATTGGAACTGGTCACCTCTTACTCTGATGCCTTCTACCCTATAACTGTTCATCAGAAGATGCAGTACTATTCAAAAGCAATGTAGTTCTATTTCAAAAGCAATGTAGTTCAAAATCAGAGTTGTATTCACTGGATTTTGAGCGATCGTTGAGCATGCGCAGTAAATGAACTTGTACTATAGTGCTTACTGCAAAAGTTGCAGAAACACTTAAGAGAGGAAAGGTTAAGTTCCGTTAGCTGGTGGATACTTCTTGGAGAATAAGTTCCCACTTAAGCAAGAGTGGGGGTATGATATTCCGATACCATAAACTTCCTTGTTACTACGGGAATCAATCGCCTATCATAGGAAACCATGCCACTCCAGAATAAATACCGCTATCGTGGTTATTCTTATTCAGAAACAGTTAGTCAAAGATGACCGAAAATATGAGGCCAAAAACTTTCACAAAATAATGGCAAGGGGTAGATAACAGCTTTTATCTATCGCGTCAATTTGGCTACCAAAAATAAATTCCAGCGGTTAACATAAGAGCACAGCTGATTACAGAGCGCAAACGCGTATTATTCTAATATTTTCCAGTTGAAAAACAAAAATCTTTCTCAGTAGTTTGAGTAAATTTTTTTTTTATTTGTGACCAATACTCTGGGGTAAACCCCTACTAAATGCTGTGCATTGTATTGGAATTTTTTTTCGGAAACCACAATACATGTATTATTTTCTTATATTTTTATTAAGTGCCTTAGGAATGAAACAAATTGCTGTGAATTGATCATTCAAAGGCCAGTGTTATACCTTCACCCTTGATGATCAACAGCAATTGCCTCATCGTTGCATGTTGATTGTGTGGTGAGTGTCTTCAATAGGTGGGTTTAGCTGTTATCTACTACTTCCCAATAGGTGGCACTTTTCTCCTGATCATTCGGTTTTTTGTTGATATTGGTTAACTTTGAAAAAAACCGCAAACTAACTTTTTCATTTTCACCTTTGCTGGGATTTGAACCTGGGCCTTTTTAGTTTTTTTTTGTGCGAGTGCTCTAACCACTTTACCACGCACACCTAAATTTATCTTCCTTTGAAATAAAATCCACTGTCAAACTAAAAACTAAGCCATGACATTTAGAGCATGGTTTAGCTTGGTAGCGTTATGCTTTCTATACGAAACATCTGGTCCGGTTAACAAGATCGTTATCATGTGGTAACAAAATAGGCCATTATATATGCTCCAGTGAGTTTTTACTCTTGCAACCGAGATCGTTAAGAACACTTTTAACAGAATACCATCAAATATGTGGATCACAATAGTTACAGCACTGTGTGGTAATTTTAGCATAAAAAATACCAGCCTCGGATTTCTGTGTAAGTTATGTTAAAGGGTCCCTTTTGCAGCCGGGCCATGCCTAAAACGATTTTAATTTGAAATAATAAAGTCTGACTGCTTAACAGTTCCATAGGTAATTTCTAGTGGATTTTTTATTGCCTGTGATTATCAGCAAAACTAAGATCCAGTTTCTGATTTTAATGATTAAATGACCCATTTGATAAGACACATAATTCCAAGTATATTTATATTTATAATCATAGCCGTTGAGTCATTTTAAAAATTGTTTGGTAAGAAATATTATTAAACACCTCAATTTTAATTTCTTTATTCTACTTTACGCTTTGTACCATGTTTGTTGTTAGTTGGTGTTGTAATATTGTCTTACTTGTGGCAATATTTAAGTTGCATGAAAATTACAGCATTATTGCTTAAACAAACAAGCAAAACGAGCTTAAATCGTGAAGATGCTTATTGAGAAGTAAACAAAGTAAAGATGCAAAAACCCGCCAGACGTTTGCAGCCAAGTTGATCCAGTTATTGAAAGGCATTTGACTTGACGAGTGTTACAATTTAACACATGTTTGCCAAATACGAATGGAAATGGTAATGGCAACAACAAAAAAAAAAAAAAGAAAAAAAAGGAAAAAAAAATATTGGCGCAAAACTCATTTATAATGTGTGGCAGTAAATTGTTTTCAGTTAATAAATGTGGATGTCGGCTGTTGCTGCTGCTGTTACAGCAGTCTTTGGCTGCTTCAACTGCAACAGAGAGTGGTGGCGGTTAAGACTCAAGTCAATCATTAATATTTGTCATTTGTATAAGAAATTGACACAAAAAATAAAATAAAATACAATAAAATAAAATTGTTGTTGCAGTTGTAATATATAAGAAAAGTTTGTTCATTAGTTCCTTAAAAGTATGAAGAAGTGTTTGTTGTTCATTGTTATGGTCATTGAATGTGTGTGGTTTGTCAAAAAAAAAAAAAAAAAAAAAAAACAAAAAAAAAAAAAAAAAACAAAAAAAAAAAAAAACGAAGAAGATTTACTCATTGGGACACTCCAGTCTTTTAGCCATTTAGTCATTAATTATAAAGATTTTTTTTCCCCATTATACCCTACACTACCAAAAGTGTAGTTAAAGCAGTTGCATTCAATTACTTAAGATTTTGGCATTTGCTTTTGTGGTAAACAGCTTTCAAATAGCTTTAATAATTTTATATTGACTCATGGTTATTTATTTGCAAGGTAAGAAGCATTATTGCCGCCGAGCTCTTTTGTAAAAGCTCTAACATTGTGGAATTGGTTTGGATGCAAATGCTTAAAAGTGTTAAAATAAATTTTAAAAACTTGTCTAAAAAGTTTATTAAACCAAACGAAACGTAGTCGCCGTGGTCTAGTGGTTCGTGTTGGCTTACTAAGACGATAGCGCTGGGTTCAAATCTCAGCTCTGACATCTTGAAAAAAATAAATATGAAAAAAATTATTTCTTTCGGCGACTACCTCTCAGCAGTCTTCTGGCAAAAGCTCTGGGAGTAATTGATTGCCATGAAAAAGGTTCTCAAAATCTGTCGTTCGGAGTCGACTTTAAACTGTAGGTCCCGGTGCTCATGGATAAAAATTAACACACACAACATGAGTGCTGCGAGAAGCTAACCTGACACAGGGTTGTAATGGCCAATTATGTATGTACGTATGTAAACGAAATAACAATTCTTACACCCATATTTGGCTGTAGTACCAACGAAAGAGGGTATAATTTCCTGATATATAATGAAAAGCTTTTTCAATTTAATCATAACAAATATGTACTGTATTAAATGAAACAATAAAGCTTTTTCCGGCCTACATCTCAAAATTCCAACATTAATAATGTCCGAGTGGATTGGCTGATTCTTATTGCACATCACGATAAATGGAGAAAAGTTGTCGAGATGGCCAACACCCACCTTTGGTTGGCTTTTATAAAAACATCTATTATTGCTCCATCTTTGAGGTAATAATTTGGTTACAACTGATTAAACTGATAGTGGTTACCAATCTCTGAATATTATAGTGTTTTTAAAAAGGAAAAAGAGTATGGGGATGCTAATAGACGCGTTGTGTACATAATGTATGTATACGAGTTGTAGGCATGAAATAGTGTATCCCACTTGCACTACAATGAAAATTGTTTCAAATAAAACAAAATATTTCTCAACTGCTCAAGTTACGAACATCGATTAGTTATAAAGATCAGAGGGTAACCGATATATTGAACACTTCCTCTCTAAACCATATTAACACATCTGCGTTCTAGCTCTCGAGTATTTATGTAGTCTTGAGTTTGAGTTATCAAATGGTGCCTCAATAGCAAGACTATAACATTTAATGTTAAAGCAGAGACCTAAAGTTACTGTAGATTAAAAATAAATTGCTAAGAATTTCAACGCCTTGCCGGTGTAGATATAAATTCAGCTCAAAGAAATGAATAGCAAACAAGTGGATGCTCACGGCGGAGTTTTAAAAAGTTTAAACGTCTGAGCGAGGATGTGGTCTTACACTCAAGCAGTTTAGAATTAATTGCAGTTCAAATGTTACTTATTATACACTGAAAGAAAAACGTTTATTCCAGGCAATTGATGAAAGTAGTTTTCCATTAATGTAAGCCTTCATTCTCTTAATACTGAATATTTAATGAACAATCGTATACGTTATGCAATTATTTGTTGATCCACAATTTTTTTCCTATCGAAGTCGGTACTCAAAACAGGTTCATTATTTTAAATTCAGCACCAAAGTTTTAAATAATTTTTAAACTCTTTGGCAAATATGGTAAAATAAATTGTACTTCAAATGTGTCTTATGATAGCAACCTAATAAATAGTGAAGGAAAAAATGTATATATGCAGACAGTCAAGGACTAAATTCTAACACATTATAGAAACTTACATAGTGGTTAATAACAGAAGCTTTCATCTATTGTCTGGTGTGAAGTATTCCACTTCTAATATTTAGTGCCTTAAAAAGCTTTTATTATCTGTAGAAACTATGACATGAAAAATAAAAAAAAACAAAAAAAAAAAAAAAAATAAAAAAAAAGTTTTCCAACTCTGGTGTATTGATACGACATTTCGGAAACATAGGAAAAATTGTCGTACATGTTGTAGTAGTTTTTGACATGGAAATTACCAACAACATTGACAACATATGACATAGTTTGTCATAGTTTCTACCGATGTACGACAACATTTTGTGAATTGGGTAATTATATTAACCAACATGGACCAATAATTCATTATTAAGATGATCTACCTTTCTGGTAGGGTATTCTTATGCCGAGTTAAATGAACTACAACTTGTTTTCACTTGTTTCTAAATTGCAAATATATGTTCAAGTTCTTCCTTTAGCTTGAATTTTTTTTTTTTTGCTTTTTTTTCGCAAAATCTTCTCATACGGTCCGCAATGAGTCCATAAATTATGGTTAAAGTATTTTTGTTTCTAAACATTCACCAGTTGTTGCAAAAATGTGTTAATTAACAAATGTTTGTCTGTCTATCCGTTTCTATTTCTTGTTATAATTAAAGAGAAGCAACAGGAAAAATAGAAAAAAACTACAACAATAATCACAGCAACATACCAGACTGCATTTATATTAAATTTTTGTAATGGATACTAATGGTTTGCAACTCGATTTGTGACAATACCATTTATTGTTGGTGTAACTTATCAGGAAATTGGTTAAGAGTTGTACATCAAACAATATCTCAAATATGGTCAAATGTGTTAAATGTTCGTGTGTATGTTTTAGGGTTTTTTCTTATAATTTTCTATGCAGGTAAATTACTTCATTTGATAGATGTTTTTAAAAATATATATTTTATTTTATGATTGAGCATATATGTTTGTACTCGTATGCATTTATGTATGTATTTAAGTGTGATGCTGTTATTCATTAGCAAATTATTACCATTAAAAGCCCTATAGAAATAACGTTTATTATTGATAATTAAATCTTAAAAACTATCTTTACCATACTCGTTTTAGTAGCAGACAAAATAAATTAAAAAAAAATCAACTCATAAGGCCTTGGCAACAAATCTCCCACCAATAGTATTAAAAAAAAAAACAAAAACCTATCAACCATCTTCACATTCCAATACAATGCACTGCATGAGTAGGGGTTTACCCCTGAGTATTGGGTAAAGACGGTATAATTTAGCTTCAGATTTGTAAAATGTAAGAAATAAATCAATTATTATTTTATATTTTAAGAGTTCTATCTATATATTGTAGTCTAGTAGTCTAGTATGTATAGTATGTTGGCTTACTAAGACATGAGCCCAGGGTTCAAACCCCAGCTCTGACATCTTGAAAAAAAAAGAAATATGAAAAATAAAAATATATCTTTTGGCGACTACCTCTTAGCAGTCTTCTGGCAAAAACTCTGAGAGTTACTGATAGCCATGAACAAGCTTCTCAAGTATGTCGTTCGAAGTCGACTTTAAACTGTACGTCCCGGTACTCATGGATAGAATTTTACACACACAACATGAGTGCTGCGAGAAGCTAGGCCGTAATCCTGACACAGGGTTGTAAAGGCCAGTTATGTATGTATGTAAAACAATAAAGTTACGATATGTTACGATATTACCATCGATATGTCAAGCCTATACACCAGTTCAGACATACACTACTGCTATGGCCACAATCATTCACCTTATACGTCACATTTAGCTCTGAGACATTATTTTATGTTTTAAAGTATAAAGAAATTCTTAGTACCAATAGATCTGCTAACAATAAAGTGTTGCAGTCTGAGGATAATAGATATTTCAAGGATCTTAAAAGTTTTCACGATAAATATGGTATAGAAGCTATTTAATATCGCCTTCTATTGAGCACAAGGCGGTTATTTTGACAAATAAAGAATTAATTTTTCCAAAATTTGTTGTGTTTTCTTTGTTATGTCGGCAGCACAATTACACAGGAAACAACAAAATTTAATAACATTTTCAAGTTTCTGTCTTAAGTCTTTTGTTATACTCCGCAAGATAATAAATATCATTCTACGAATGAATATAATTTCAAAAGCATTAAATATTGAAAAAAAAAAAAAAATTAAATAAATTATCATTTTTAATGACCTGCCCCTAACTTTCATATTTTCATTGCGGTAAATACAATATTCAAATATGGGCAAAACATTCCAAAACAAATTATCTCTATACCACATACTTGTTTGTGTAGGTACTCGTTAATTGAGTTCAAATACTAAATTCTCTTAAAGACAGCTTATCAATTGCATGAAAATTAAGCGAAAGAAAGTAAAATTATCTGGAATATTTCCCGCACATTAAATTACAAATAGACAACAAAACTAAAATGAAATGAAACGTTAAAAATTCAAACCATAATCGTTTGTAGTAATTACAGTTCAGGTCACACATAAAATGATCAAATAAATGTTTTGAAATGAAGGCCCACTTATAAAAAGAAGTATAACAGAGCCATAAACGTAATATTTCTCTGTAGCATTTAATAATTTGTTGCTTTTTTTGTTTAATGAAAGTGAAGATGAACTCTTTGTAAATGCTATCGAAGAACAACAATTCTTTTTATCAACAATTGCAATGAATTGAAAACTTACATTTATGTTTGGGGAGATATTTTCAAAATAAAATGTAAATGTTCACAAAATTAAAAAAAAAACCAACAACAATAAAATAAAAGTCATGTTACAAATAAGCGGTAACTGTTTCCTTTGTTGTTTTAAATTACATTGAAAACGGCAGTCAAAAGGTTTTTCTATGTTTACAAGCGCTTTACATGAAAATAATGTTTTACAAAAGTTACAACAACACAAAATTAAATGAAATGAAAATAAAAGTTTTTTTTTCTCTTCTCTTACCCTGTTCGTTATTCTGAGTTTCTATTTATTATAAAACATTTAAAGACGCGCTCTTGTGTCATTGATGCACCAAAACCCAAACAAGCAGACATTTTTTCTTTTTCTTAAACAAAAGTTCAAACAGAAAACGTATACTCACACGCCCCTTATAACACGAACTGACTGGAAATGGAAAAACATAAACATACACATATTTGATGCACAGTGATATTTAAAATGAAATATGTGGAATTAAATGAAAATTAATTGAATAATTGAAACAAAAATAATCCATAAAAAGTAATAATTTTAGCATTAAAGATTTATTTATTAACTCAATTACAACTGAATATTAAATTATATTCTACTGAATAACTATAATGAGTAGAGTGATAAAGACCATAAGCATGGTGCAGTGTCACTGATTAGTTTGTTTTCTGGGAATAGTACCCACAACCGTCGCTCTAGCAGTCTAGCATACTACCCCCTAGACCACTGGAGGACCCGACTAAAGTTTTATTACGTAAAAATTCTTCATATTTAAGAATCGATAGAGTTGCTTCTCGGGAATTTTATACATTTTGGATTTTTTTTTTAACATTTACCTTTACCTGCCACACTTGAGTCTTCACAAATTCCTCTAATGTGGTAATTTACACACAAAAGTCTCAAAAACTTAGTTCTCTATTTATGTGAACGTAGTTATTAAAAAAAATAAAATTAATTTTTATTCATATTTTACACCAAATAGGCTCAGCCACGCCTAATATGGTTTTTTTTTGTAAAGCTTTCGTAGTCGTATTCTAAGTCGACTATTTTCCAAAGTTGCTTGTAAAAGACGATGTTGAGGAAATTACGGCTCAAATTTTTAAAGTAATAAAAATATTTACTAAATTATTCCCAGTATTTTATTTTTCTAGTCTCAATTATGTTTCCATCATTCCGATTCTCATACAACTTTCAATGTAATTGATTACTAAATTGACTTCTTGGGAATGGTACCTGTTGGATTATGCAATTGCAGAGATATAACACTGCTAAATGTTATCTTTTTAACTTTAACTTTAACTTTAACTTTAACTTTAACTTTAACTTTAACTTTAACTTTAACTTTAACTTTAACTTTAACTTTAACTTTAACTTTAACTTTAACTTTAACTTTAACTTTAACTTTAACTTTAACTTTAACTTTAACTTTAACTTTAACTTTAACTTTAACTTTAACTTTAACTTTAACTTTAACTTTAACTTTAACTTTAACTTTAACTTTAACTTTAACTTTAACTTTAACTTTAACTTTAACTTTAACTTTAACTTTAACTTTAACTTTAACTTTAACTTTAACTTTAACTTTAACTTTAACTTTAACTTTAACTTTAACTTTAACTTTAACTTTAACTTTAACTTTAACTTTAACTTTAACTTTAACTTTAACTTTAACTTTAACTTTAACTTTAACTTTAACTTTAACTTTAACTTTAACTTTAACTTTAACTTTAACTTTAACTTTAACTTTAACTTTAACTTTAACTTTAACTTTAACTTTAACTTTAACTTTAACTTTAACTTTAACTTTAACTTTAACTTTAACTTTAACTTTAACTTTAACTTTAACTTTAACTTTAACTTTAACTTTAACTTTAACTTTAACTTTAACTTTAACTTTAACTTTAACTTTAACTTTAACTTTAACTTTAACTTTAACTTTAACTTTAACTTTAACTTTAACTTTAACTATAATTATTATATCGGTATTGAGATCCTAAAACTGGTTTCTTTATAAAAATTAGTATCGGTTAAGGAATATGTACAAACACTAGCGGAACTGAATTATAGATTTATAAAAAGAAAGATCCAAAGTGATGCCAATTAGGATTTCATAAACTCTAACCCCATGTTTTTAATAGATAATGGTTTAAGACTAAAAAATTGGGACAGCTCTGTTGATCTCAGACCAAGATCTGTGGGATGTAAGACAGACCCCCTTTCTGTGTTAGGACACAAAAATAAATACACGATGTCAAGAATAGTTTGAAGACATGCAGGGCAACGGTTTATATTACCAGAAAAATTCTTCCAGGGTAATAACTCACGATACTTCTCTGGTCAGGTTACCTATACTTACCTATGCCGCGACGGAGTGAGTCTGCTTAAGAAGTTGCTCTCATTACTCCAAATAGTAGGAAATTACTGCTTTTGGACTTGCTTTTATCTTGGCTACTGAGATGTGCAATTGATATAAACACCGACAACCTATCGACATCCGATGAAATGTCGTCCAGAATGGCCTTGTTAAAACAACGAGAGTCATATCGGGATATTTATGTGCCGGAGGAGGCGAATATGCTCCGTTTGATAGTTAGAGTGAATGGGCAGATGACATGCCAGTAGGTATTGCTTACTCAACAACACATTGTAATGCCTAAGATACGGCAAACTGTTCTTCTCACATTAGTATTGCATTATTTTAGCCATTCACACCATTTACCATTGAGTGTCAATAAAAACCTTGTCTTATAATAGGTTATTATGGTCCCCTTATCCATGTTCGAGTATGTACCGACAAGAACTTATTTTGAAATTTCACTTTCTGGCTGCAGTAAGAGACGCGCGATGAGAAGTAAAATATGTAATCGAATACTACCACAAGAATCTTAGCAGTTATCTGCTACCTCACCATAGGTGGCGCTTTTTTCCAAATTATTGGTTTTTTTTTTTTGTTGACATTGGTGAAGGCTGAATATAGTGGAATATCTGGGAGCGTTTTCTTTATAGATGATCTTCTTTGAGGGGGGGAACCTTTTATATTAAAATTATAATTTTGAAAAACCCGCAAACTAACTTTTTTACCTTTCGCTTCGATTTGAACCTGGCCCGTTTGAGTTTTTGTGCGATCGCTCTAACCACTATACCATGCACTCCAACCAACCATATTTACGTCCGACTAGTGTATCGAGCAAGAATCAGTATTTTGAAGGGGAGAATAAAGTGAAGCGTGATAAAGAGAAAAATATATGTAAGTAACAACAATCCTCATTACGGCACGCCTATTTTATTCAAACTATAGCACGATTATTGAGCTCTAAACCCAACAACCTATTATCTGTCAGAGAGATAGTTGGTAATACAGTGATTGATACCAATAGGTGTGGTATAGCTGAAGATGCAGTTTAACCGCATAGTGTGGTCGACCGTAGCTAATGCGTTCGATAAATTTCGAGCAGTAATAACAGCGGGCTTCTACCATCGGAATCTAGAGATTTTGGGGGTTTTATATTGAAGATAGTGATTTAAACTTTAGCGGGGGAAAGGAAACAGCTTTCTTGCCCTTTTCCCCAAATTGTCACCAAGACTGAGTATCACATTACTTAGCATCTGTATATGGGTTGTAGGCAATAGTGGTAGAAATGTTTGCATGTTCATATAAAACATTGCGTTACTTAAAGTCCCTGCCACCGTACACATTCTCACTTGCCATAAGCACACTCATGTACATATATTTTATTCTGTATATTCCACTGTTCCTAACACTATATTCTTTTATTTCAAAATCATCAGGTAATCATTAAATGCATGTAAGTTTTACACTGATCTCTGTCTAATCATCATATGGTCAAGATAATGGAATCTTCCTTTTTTATTTACTGTTGCATGTGAATTGAACAATAATGAAATGATGAGAATAAATTTGAATGACTCTCACTTTTTTCTATGATTTTTAAAACTAAATCTCGTATAAAGAAACAAAAAAGAAAAAGGCATTTAATATAAAAAAAGTAAAATATTTATTGTTTTGGTCAAAGCCGATCATTTCATAACCTAAAATAGTATTATTAAGCCGGAGAATGTTAATTTTCAAAATTTGAATTAAATATCTTCTTAAATTAAAACTTTATCTTGACAAAAGACAGATGGATGTTTTAGGAAATTAAAAATCACTTTTAGTCCATCACAATACAAATAAAACTGTTATAAGTTGGATTATAGTTTTTTATTGCTTTTTCAATGTTACAAATATAAGAACAAACGGCATACCCTTTTTTTAGATGTAGGGTAAAAATGCTAAAATAATTCCTTTACTAGATCACTGATAGCTTTGGGCAAACAAATATTTTTGAAATACTTTTCATCACTTATGTGTGAAGTACATTCACATATTCTGTTATTCTAACAAAGACGATTATAATTAATGAGATTTCTTTTGGATTTGTATTGATTCACCATTCATAACATTTAAATAAAATCATTAAAAAAATTATTAAATCAGATCATATTAACCAAAGACGTTATTCTTGCAGTGAATATTTTTTTCAACAGCGATTATTTCAAAACATATGTATATTGTAGTTTGGAGGGGGGCGTGTGATTTTTATTGTGGTTAATGTTCACTTCTGATTGTATTTCTACATCAGTGGGGCATCATAAAATCGTACTCAGTGGTGGGTATTGAGGCAGCTATTGTATCGTTAATGAAAAGTTTAATTAGTCATTGAGTACTAATATGTACAAATATGAGTACTTTATAGATGATATTCATACATAGTTTTTCTTTAAATTATAATGTAAACGTTTTGTTTTCTTTTGAGAATTCAAAAGAAAGGAAAGGAATGAGATTCTCATGGGAATTTAGAAAAAATACTTTCGATTTTATTTCTTTATTTTCTTTAAAAATCTTTTTATGATTACTTTTATGAATGAAGTAATTGGGGCAATTTAAATATCGAAATATTTTCGTGTATTAATACAAATAAATATGATTAATGATTATGTTTCTTTTTTGTTTAAATTCAGAACGAATATTTCTTTAGGTTATTATACCTAAAGCCTGCCAACTTAATGTCATAGAAATGGCATACATGTTGGGTAGTTATTTAAAGAAAATACCAAAGAGAGATCAGAACTCGAATCATAGATAAGTTATGGTAATAATTTGTTTGCATTATAAAACGCTTTTATTAGATTTATTATTCTAAATAAACTTAATTTAGTTTTTGCAATAATTTTTCAATCAAAGGTGAAAATGGCATCGTGAAGGTATAGTACACTAGCCGAACAACTCCAGCTATAGAAGTCTCATGAGAGTTCATTGTGTTCTGGGCATATTCATTGCAATCATCAACTATTTAATTCACCTTTTTTTAAATATAAAATTAAAACAAATAAAAATTTAAACTTGATGTTGAGTTTGAGGTCTAAAAGTTGAGACCAAAACTTAGGGGTAATCCCCTATGATTGCTGTGCATTGTATTGGAATTTTTGTGGAAAGGAGAGTAAATATTATTTCTTATATCATATTATTATTATTAAGCACCTTAGGAATGAGACAAATTGCTATTAATTGATCATTCAAAGGCCAGTGTTATACCATCACCCTGGACTCATCAACAGCAATTGCCTCATCGTTGCATGCTGATTTTGTGGTGAGTACCGTCGCTAAGTAGGTTTAACTATAATCTGCTACTTTCCAATAGATGGAAAAATATGTATTCGTAAAATTTTTGTTTTTTATGTGTATGTGTCTGTTTTATTTTTGTACATATGTATATGTATTTTTTGTGTACAAATATATATAATACATATGTATATATGTGTGGTCGCCCTGGTCTAGTGGTTAGTACGTTGGTTTACTAAGACGAGAGATCTGGTTGAAGCTCCCGCTCTGGTATCTTGAAGCAAAGAAATATAAAAAAAATATAATTCTTTCGGCGACTAACTCTTGACAGACTTCTGGCAAAAGCTCTGAAAGTAACTCATCCTCAGGTCTGTCATTCGGAGTCCACACAACATGAGTGCTGCGAGAACCTAAGCCGTAATCCTGACACAGAATTGTTAAGGTCAGTTATGTTATGTATGTATATAAAAAAAGTATTATTTTTATAAGGAATAAATTACATTAAATGTTTTTTGTGCAGTACATACATACATACATAACTGGCCTTTACAACCCTGTGTCAGGATTACGGCTTAGCTTCTCGCAGCACTCATGTTGTGTGTGTCAATTTTTATCCATGAGTACCGGGACCTACAGTTTAATGTCGACTCCGAACGACAGACTTGAGAAGCTCGTTCATGGCAATTAGTTACTCTCAGAGCTTTTGCCAGAAGACTGCTGAGAGGTAGTCGCCGAAAGAAATATTTTATTCATATTTCTTTTTTTGAAGATGTCGGAGCCTGGAGTCGAACCCAGAGCCCATGTCTTAGTAAGCCAACACACTAACCACTAGACCACGGCGACTACTTTTTTGTGCAGTAACTTCCAAGTAATTCTTCCAATGATTTGTTTGAACATGTACAGGTACATAACGTTTCAAAAACCGCTGGAGAAATTGGTAAGTATTTACAATATTTCGAATTTGAATATAAAATTATTTAGCTTCAATTTAATTAATTTTTTAGGAATTTTAAACAAATGAAAAAAGGGGAAAATATAGACTAAGCTCG
Organism: Metopia argyrocephala; assembly: GCA_963576795.1. Lineage (NCBI taxonomy): Eukaryota > Metazoa > Arthropoda > Insecta > Diptera > Sarcophagidae > Metopia > Metopia argyrocephala. Next base: position 83,129,231 of record OY756211.1, read on the forward strand.
AGAATAATACAATAGAAGGCTGACCAAAAGTACATATTTTACAATCATTGTTTTTTGGAGAAAAAAAAAATATAATTATCTAAATATATAAAATTGAATGTGTGTTTGTTTGTTTGTACCTTATAGGAGACCAAACCTCTAGACCGATCTTCCTGAATTTTAACGCCACTTTTTTTCCACCACGCCCATTTTTACGCCCCCTTTAGCGCCCCTTTCAACTCCAAATTTTGTTTGAAAGTTTTAAACTTTTTGTTCTATATACAAATTTGGTGCTTTTATTAACGAATTTACCTCAATTTAAAATATATTTGAATTAAAATAGTGGGGTAGCCTCACTCTCCTTCTCCCACAACTGTCATCAAAATACAAAAATACTTAAATTGTATTATATAACGAGGGAGTAGCGAAGCACACCGGGTTCATCTAGTATTTTATATAACTTAATTACTCTGTATGTTTTTATATTGATATTATTTAATAAAAAATTAAAAAAATAAAAAAAATTTGTATTTGCAAATCAGTATGGTGGTATGAAATAAAATTTTAGTTCTTTTAATTAATGTTTTAATCGGTTTAACATTTTAGCGCCAATTAATTTTGTAATTGTACCATTTAAAGTATTTGATTAAAAAATTTCTGAATTTTTAATTAAAAGTTTAATTCGTCCAATTAAATATTTAATTGAAAATTTTTTTTTGGAATTAATAAAAATTTTAATTGATACAAATTTTTTTCAAAAAGTTTTTTAATTGATATTAGTAATATTGTTTGTAGGGGCAAAACCAGTAAACAATTTAATTGGAAGTACAAATTTATTAATTGAAATCGATTTTTAATTTTTTCTGTGTGGGCAAAACTACACTGTTCATTTTAGTGTATGAGCTAACAAAGTTTTATATGACACTCTATTTTAGTAAAGCTTAATATTTTAAATAATATGTCTCTTTAAGTTTAAGGAAACACAGCATAACAGCATTACAACATGACAGATCATCAATAGCTTTGGAATAAGAAACAAAAACATGCCCATATAAAATTAGTTTAATCCGCAGAACGATTAACAAAAACACTTCTTCCGGTTCAAAATGTGTTATCTAGTGGACATACCTAATAATTAATAAAATTATTGGGGGGATATAGAAAAACTAACAGGGAAATTCTTCTATATTTGATTCTAATCCTTCAAATGTTCAAATTGTTTCTTTTTTTTTTTTGCCCTGACTTGAAATCTAAATATGTCTTTGCTTATATTTAATTCTTATTGGGATTCCGGCCAATGCCACTATTTCTGTTTTTGTTACTGGAATAGTCTAGATTTTAAAGTAGATTAGTAGACTAAATGCATATTAATTTTCTAAGTAATGATGATGCAGGTTAAAACATATGAAAACAAAAAACTGAAAACAGCCGTAAGTTATTTAGAGACAATGTAGTGTTACCAGTTTTATAATTAAATGCTTTACAATGCTTATACGAGATGTTGCAGTTCTGTTAGATATTTTAAAATAAAATTTAAGAGCAATTGCAATCAACTGTTATTATTTGTACCAAAACTCCTATATTAGCACAACACATAAGAACCTGATCGAGAGAAGGTGGAGTTTTAAATTAACACAAACGACAGGCTATTATTATACAATAATTTCATATGTGTTGTTGCAACATAAATCCCCTATATAAGCATGTCTCAGTGGCACATGTACAGCTTTTAGTACAACATCGTAAATCGTTTCATACTGCCTTTGTTGTGTTTGCAAATCTTTAAATTTTATTTTTTTATCAGGATTTTTGATAAATCTCTTCACACCTTTTTAGCAACAAAAGATTATTTTCATAAAAGAGCAATAGGAATACATACGTTCAATTAAGTTGTCAAAAGTAAAAAACTTTAATTAAAGTTTTGCATTTAAAGCAATCTTTGTTTTTTTTTTTCGTATAAGAAGTTAAATTGAAAATGCTGACAAAATTTAAATAACACGTTATTCAGTGTTTTAAGAGATTATGAGTGTTAAAGAGAAGGTTTTATGAAAACAAAATATTTTTAAAATAAAGCGTTAAAAAAATTCAATAATTGACCCTTTTATAGAATAATCATGTAAACGATGCCATTTTAGTACTATACCACCCGTTGCAACTTATGGTGTTATGGACTATTCTTTCTCAGTTCAAAACCATTAAAGCCAACCAGCCTGATATCTCCCAAATTCTTTACTGCATGGAAACATGGCGAGATCAGAAATTTTAGCCCCTTCTTAGACATCGCTGGACACTTATACAGTAGGTGCACCACAAATTTCTCAGTATTATAATCTTCACAGTCCTTGTAGGGTCTAGTGGTTAGTGTATTGGCTTACTAAGACGATAACGTCGGGTTCAAATCTCAGCTCTGTCATCTTGAAATAATTATGTCTTTCGGCGACTACCTCTCAGCAGTCTTCTGGCAAAAGCTCTGAGAGTAATTAATTGCCATGAAAAAACTTTTCAAATCTGTCGTTCGATGTCGACTTTAAACTGTAGGTCTTGGTACTCATGGATAAAAATTAACACACACAACATGAGTACTGCGAGAAGCTAGGCTGTGACACTGACATAGGGTTGTAATGGTCATTTACGTGTGTATGTATGTCCGTGCAGGGTCCTTGCTGTCGCTTACGCCAAACTGAATCACGAGTTTGTCTGGGGACCACTGCCCAGTATAAACGACCAACGTTTTCTAAATTGACTTATAACTCACCTACCACCATGTCTGCTTAGTGATAGCACACTGCTATTGCCCTTTTGTCAGAGGATGTGCCATGACATATACCTCTATTCTATTAAAACTGAGCAATTTGTTTGGTTTTATCCATTCCATACTTATTACATTGTTTTGCAACTCAACACACGATAACCAGATGGCCCAACTCTAGACACATTAATTTTTCCCTGTATCAGTCTTACCAGTGTTTATCTTTCTTGCTTCCTTTGAAGTCTTTTCAATTACATAGACCTCTTTTGTAGAATGCTGGATATCTAAGACTTAGTTATGACTTAGCAATGTACAGTTTTTTGCTGAACGCGCCTGCAGCTAATCAGAATATATTCTAGAATCAGCCATGTAGGCTGAACTATCTTATTGAGGTATGATGTGTTCGGAAGAGTAATTTACGGTCTAAACTTAGTTTAAAAATCTGTAATTTTGGAAAATCATCTGAATATTTAATCAAAAAGCTGCTAGTCCCATTGGTGTCTGCTACCACTAGTAGACTTGCAGGCATTCATTAAGAAGACAGTAGGCTTTTGCTTTGCTCGCTATGGTGAAGCAGAATCGTACTCTTTCTGATGGAGATGAAAAGTGAAAAGCGATCAAAACTTAGCATATTTGGTATAGTGAAGCTCATTTTAACCGCAAGAACCGAACATTCAAAAGGTGCCCTGCTAGTGTTATGATAATGGGTTATATATCCCTCAGCGATTCACTTCTTTTACGCACTAAATTGGGCCAATGGTGTTTGACACTACATTTCTAAATAGTTTGAATATAATTTGCCATTCTTATATGATAATAAATAATTAAATGCAATAAACAAAATAATTTTTCTGATTATTACTCTTAAGCATGGCCTGGCAATTAAATAAAAAAGTTAAATTTAAAACTCCAAGTCGTCTGATGCTGAAAGTGTTTCTCATACGAAATAATTTTTTTATTGCTTTAAATGTAGAATTCTTTATCACTTAGTCATTGCAATTTAAAGAAAAATTTATTATTATTTCTTTATTTAATATCGGAGTAGAAGCGTCTCTTCGAGTAACAAATGTGATTTATAAAGAACACGCAATGGACATTTTTTTTTTATAAAATTCAATATTTTCCACTGTATTTATTTCCTTCAATTCCTTATTTATTGATTAATTTAAAGTGCATTGTATTCATCTAAAAACAGCACCAGCAGCCAAACGAAACTGGCTATTAAATTTCAAATGTTTAGGTAATAAAATACAGACGGCATGAGGTGAAGAGAAAGAAAATTTCTGTATTTGCAGATAAATTTTTATATGAAAACAACATGACAGCATAACATTTTACACTGTTAACCATAACGAAGAATAAATGGAAAAAAACTAAAAACATGCATCCCCAATAAACAAGAGCACAAATACAGTAAACCTTTCAAGTACAATACAATACAAGTACTACGCTATACATATATACCATTATTCCTGGAAAGTTCTTATACAATGTTTGGACAGATATTGTTGTGTGTTTAAAAGCTACGTTCAGCTTTAAACTTCTTCAAAAATATGTAGATACCTTCTGCTAACTTAATATTTAATTCTTAAAATACAGCACTTTATAGTCGCTATTGTTCATTGGTTTTGAAAAATTTCCTTTTCTTTTGAACAGCAGCTATGGCCTTGTCATTAACTGTACCAAATGATCTGTACACACATGTATCATGTCTTAAATTACTCTACAACAAGTTATGGCATATCACAAAAAAACAAAAAAAAAAAAAATTGAAAAAGGCAAACAAAGTACTAAAGTTTTTGCAACAGTCAGTACAAAAGAAAAACTACTAAATAGAGAGCAGCGTGTATTTCGGTTTTAATTTTCATTTTTATTTTTATTATTATTGAAAGCTAAATATTGTTAATATTTATGGAACATGCATCACATTCATTCATTCAGTCAGTTATACCTATACTTTTGCACAATTACCTATGGATAGAAGAGTTGCGTTGAAAGCTGCACATAAGAATATACCAAATGATAGTATTAGAACGCATAAAAAAAATAAAAGTAAAAAATAAATAAACTAATGGAAAGGTACCATTTTAGAATACAATTATGAATACGAGTAGTTAAGCTGAGTGTAGGAGAATTGTATACAAGACCCTATGTAGGCTTAGTAACATACACTTAGAGAAATACAAAGGCCTAATTGGTTGCAAGATAGGACCTTCACAAAACATACCACCTCATTTACACTATTACTTCTGCGTACATTCCTTAGGGACATTTCTAATTTTAGAACCTGTAAGACTCTTAAAATCGTCTTTCTTTAGGCAGAGAAGCTTGTTTACAAATTTTTTATTTGAGTACAAAAATATTTTAGAAGACAAGTCACGCAGCAAAGGTCAAAATACTTACCAATCGTTGTCTAATATCAAGCCAAAGCAGTTCTATTTTTGTGGATATTTTTAAAGACCTTAATAGTATTTGTTTTAGAACAACGGGTATTTATCTTTTTAGTGAAACAAAGTACATACATACACACATGATTGACTTTAAAACACTGTGCCAGGATTACGGCTTAGCTTCTCGCAGCACCAATGTTGTGTGTGTCAACTTTTATCGATGAATATCGGAATCTACAGTTTAATGTCGGCTCCGAACAGCAGACTTGAGATGCTTGTTCATGGTAATCTGTTGCTCTCAGAGCTTTTGCCAGAAGTCTGCTAAGAGGTAGTCGCCAAAACATATATTTAAGATGTCAGAGCCATGGCTTGAACCAGGGCTCTCGTCTTAGTAAGCCAACAAACTAACCACTAGACCACCGCGACTACAGTGAAACAAACAAAACAATAATATTTAATTGCCTATGTAGATGAGAATTTTACTAAATATCCTATCAATAACAAATCTACTTCTTGACTAGATTTAAATAAACTCTTGTCGATACTGTTAACCAAGCTCCTTAAGAGCTCAATTCACTTTTGAATAAATATTGCTCTAAAACTCGCGCTGTGCCCGGATATCAATCTACCACTTAATTGAAGAGACACGTAATGAAGCCATCATAATAAACAAAAGCAACACGATAAAAATTTATCTTTAAAACTATTTTTAGAGAAGAAGAGACATCTTTAAGTTAATAACTGACATTGTTTGTATACAAATATTATAGCAATGATATCAAGACGGAATACCATATATACCTCATTAGAGTTGTACAAGCCTTTGCATACACTAACGGCCGTATGCATAATGAAAAGTTAGCAACTCGTTAGCATATAGAACAAAAAACTGACAAGTTCATCACCCGCTATAGACTGATATTATTAAAACTGTCCATATCTTCTGTTTGATAACTAGTCAGAGAATAAAAAAATTAAATACTTTGTACGTTTGAGTAAGAGTTTTCACGTATAGAAATGAAAAACTTAGCAACTTTGTACAATGACCTGGTAATTTTTTATTATAAATAAGGCTGTACGAGTACAACTGCTGGCTAAAATTAATATTGGGGGGTGCATGGTATAGTGGTTAGAGCGCTCACACAATATCACAAACGGCCCAGGTTCAAATCCCAGCAAAGATGAAAAATTAAAAAAAGTTAGTTCGCGGTTTTTTCAAATTTATAATTAAAAACATAAGAGGCCCTCCTTTTCCTCCTAAAAAAAATACACAAAAGAAACCGCTTTCTGAAATCCCACTCTTCGCCAACTTAACAATTGGCAAAAAAAAAAAAAAAAATAAAAAAAATTATCAGAAGAAAAAGCGCCATGTATTTGGAGGTAGCAGATAACATTTAACACATACTTTGCGAAGGCACTCATCACAATTAACATGTAACGAAGAGGCAATTGCTATTGATAATTCAAGGGTGCAGGTATTACACTTGCCTTTGATTAATCAATTCACAGCAATTTGTCTCATTCCTAAGGCGCTTAATCTAATATATAAAATTCTCGTGTAGCGGTGTTTGTTGCCAAACTCCTCCGAAACGGCTTGACCGATTTTCATGAAATTTTGTGTGCATATAGGGTAGGTCTGAGAATCGGTCAACATCTATTTTTAATACCTCTAAATGTTAAGGTGACCCGCCCCAAGGGAAAATTTATACCTCACCTAAATAACGTACCGACGTTGATAAAATTTTAAACTAGATATGTATATCTGCGTAACGTAGAACATATATGGTTTAGGGGTTTTTTTTAAGAAGTACTCAGAGGGGACGTTAGAGGGGATATTTCTCCCTATCCCCAACTATCAAACTGAAGTACCGAAAATGGCGGATAATCATTTATTAAAATTAGTAACGCAGGCATTGATTGCTCATGTCAATGTTAAGTTTTGCAGTTCGGTGAAGAGTATTAAATATGTATATTTGAACTAAAAAAATGTTTCCTAGAGCAAATTTATATGGCAAAACAACGTTTGCCGAGTTAACTAGTAATATATATAAAAATTCCAATACAATGCACAGAATTTAGTAGGGCTTTACCCCTGAGTATTAGTCTTCATAAAAAAAAGATATTTGTCTGGCTTGATTTTGGAGTTGTTTAATTTTAATGAATTTAAACCTGAAAGTAAAAATTAATACCCTAAAATTAAAACAAGACAAAAATCTTGGATCATTCAAGCCATTTACCACAGCAATCTGGTTACTTACACGTGTCAGAGTATTTTCGAACCATACCGATTTATTAAATTCTTCACCAAAACCTTCCATGAGAATATTAACAAGTCTAATGCGTACAGTAATAATCCTACCCAGCAGAAAATTTTTATGATTTGGAAGTAATAGATAAAATTGTAAGCAATAACGGAAGCATTATATTGTTTTTTATACACTAAAGTTTCCAAATATGCGACAGAATAAGGTATTAATTTTGATTTTTACTATTATTTGCTTACTAGTTGCAATAAATTTGCGTTTCAATTGCATTTTAGCGACTCATTTAATTTAAAAATTATGCGTTATTGATGCGCACGAGTAAGTGATTGTTTAGAATTTCTTCCTTACAAAATAACTTACTGGTAAACACTGTTTTCTTCTGAGTATTAAGCAGGCTTATGAATAGATCATCTGTTCTAAACATGCCTGTGAAATTGCGATTACGATTAGTAATCAATTACATTACTTTTAATTATTTTGTAGTAATTCTGATTATTTTTTGATTATTTGTAATCGTAATCAATTAGTAATCGTGTAAAACCATAACTAAACGTAATCGTAATCATTACTTCGCCCTTAAGAAAAAAGTAGTCTGTTCAGTAATCATTACGATTTAAAATCATTACTCCAGAGCTATGGTTCTAAACATTTTCTATCTATTAAGCTTTCTTTAATCAGTAGTTAAAAAATACTGTATTTCTTCACTATGCCCTTTATCTTGAAATAAAATGTTTGTTCATGATTTCTTACCATGTATTTAGGATTTGTATAGCTTTGCACATGTGCAAGAAAATATTCTGTTTCACTTCAACAAAGTGATTACTCTGTAGATTTATTAGCATTTCGTGCAAATTAGACATTTTTATAGCCTGACTTAAATTGCACTACCAAAGGTTTAAATCCATCTTTATCATAATTATTGTAAAATTATAACAAATAACCAATACGGTGGTCATAAAATGTTACACATTTCAGTTTGAATGAAGAACAACTGTATGAGTAGAAAACTACTAATTAATTACTAATATTAAATGTAAACATGATTTCAGATCTGGAATTTAATTATTTCAGCATATTATTCTTTAAGCAGAATAATAATTGATGGGTATAGAGCAGCTATAAAAATTTCTAATTTAATTAAAGCCATACTTTAATGGCTGGTAGATAATATTTCTGATAATTAAATTTTGTAAATATTTTGCATATTTAATGAGAAGAATGTTGTAAAAACTTTGAAACTATAATTCAAATAACTCTTAACAATTTGGCTGCAATAAAAAAAAGCAATAAAAGAAATATTCTTTCTTATAAATAACGGTTTGGTTGATTAGCAATTAAATTTTAATTTCAATTAAAAAGTTAAATAAAATTATGGTTGTTCACTTTTTCGTTTTTTTTAAAATAATTAAAAATAAGAAAGAATTTCTTTTTGATCTCTAAGAAGACTTAAGAAGAAATATTTCTGGTAAGTTTGTTTTTGTAATACTTAAAACAAAAGACTTAAGACACACACATTTTTGGAACAGTAGAGTTGATAAATTTGTGCGTGTGGCTTAAGGCTCTTGATCTATTATTATTTAAATATTACTTTACCAGCCCAGTCTTATTTTTTTATATTTTGAAGACAGATGAGACATTAAATTTTCTAAAAATTAGAGTTTCGTTTGCCATTAAATTTGGTAATAATTTTTGTTCTTAAAAATGAAAATTTTAGTCAACGAAATGTAAAATAAAATTTGTCAATACTTTCATACTTTAAAAAAGAAATGTCCTCTAATTAACTTAGAACAGAGAGTAACTGCACAGAAAACATAATCCTCCAAATTTTCGGAATAACTCCGAAATTTGAGGGTGTTTCCGAAATTTTAAAAATTAATTTATGATCTACTCAATAAGGCCTACAACTTACACTAGGTCACTTTCCAAGTATAAAAAAAGTTGCTTATTTGTAGCACCGTGTTATTAATTGATTTTTATTTAAGTCAATAATCCATTTGAATAACAATTCCTTTAGTGTTTAGTGTAAAAGCCAGTGTTTTACCTTTACCTTTGAATGATAACATTAATTGTGTCATCTTTGCATGTTGATTGTGTGGTGAGTGCCTTCGCTAAGTAGGTTTAGCTGCCATCTGCTACTTCCCAATACATAGCTCTTGTCTCCTGATCATTTGTCTTTGTTGTCAGTGGTTAATAGGGTGGGTCAATTTTTTTGCCTACTAAGCGTATAGCAAAATCGTAATCTACGAGAAATTCTAAGAACTTTTCCCAAAGAAACCATGGTTCTAAAATCAAAATCGAGCTTCCGGTTTTTTACGAGAAAATTTGGTGTTCAGGTCATCCGAAAGTAATGCTATTTTTTTGGAAGTATTCATTGCAATTGGTGAATAGTTGACCTGTATCGCTGGAAGAGGGCTTATTTTAAAGGAAATTATCTCAGCTTTCTATATCTATCCTCATTTATAGAAAATTTTTTACCCAAATAATGGTTTTGGAGGTTTATGTCACAATAATAAAAGTTTTAGGTTTTTAACAGTTTTACTATTATTATTTTGACATAAACCTCCAAAACCATTATTTGGGTAAAAAATTTTCTATAAATGAGGATAGATATAAAAAGCTGAGATAATTTCCTTTAAAATAAGCCCTCTTCCAGCGATACAGGTCAACTATTCACCAATTGCAATGAATACTTCCAAAAAAATAGCATTATTTTCGGATGACCGAACACCAAATTTTCTCGTAAAAAACCAGAAGCTCGATTTTGATTTTAGAACCATGGTTTCTTTGGGAAAAGTTCTTAGAATTTCTCGTAGATTACGACCTTGCTATACGCTTTATCATGTTTTTCGGTCCCGAACAAATTGACCCACCCTAGTGGTTAATGTGGCTTTTAGTGGAATGTTAGGAAGCGGTTTCTTTGTAGATGGAGGGGGAGAGGAGACCCTCTATTTTTTTTTTATTTAAAGATAATTTTGAAAAAGCCGTATATTAATTTTTTTTTTTGATATTCCTTATGTTTTGAAATCTTATAAAAAGTATCCTCAATATGAATATAATAGATGTCATGCTTTGCCTTAAAAAATAGTTTTATAGCTCAACTAAATAGTTATATTTACTTCAGTAGAATTTCTATTTCTTTGATTTGAATATAATGTCCAATGATTGCCTTTATAAATAAACACACGTGCATGATTAATCATATTTAGAAGTATTTAGAACATTTAAAATAAAAATTTCTACTCATTTTCATCTCTTCCAACATAAAGTCTTCTTCTTCTAGTAAAAGTTTTATAAAAAAGTAGAAATAATTTCACTTTTTTTCAAACTTTGTTTAAAAGTAATCCAATTTTTTACACCCATAAACCTTTTAAAAACCCATTTTCACACATCATTAAAAAAATGAAATTGTTTTTGTTTTCTAAACAAATTGTATATCACAAGCCATTAGATGGTCAAGAGTGTTTAATGTCAACTGAAAAAAGAAAGAAATACATCTATATCTACTTTTATGTGTATAAGTATGTAAGTATATACATATGTATGTGGTATGATGTCTTTTTATATGCATGAAAATTCTACATTGTTTTGTTTAATTATTCTCATTTTTATTATTCTTTAATTTTTTTTTAACTAAGTATAATCGTCATAGTAAAAGAAAATAGTAAAGAAATACAAGTTACTGGAGTAGGTTAGTGCTTAACTTAAAAGTAAAGATAGAAAAAAAATTAGTAAGCTTTGACGAAAAAACCATTAGAATTCTTTCATTTGTCTCATGATACTCGTTAATTAAGCCGCCTTTCCAGTTATAACAATTTAAAATTCTTTTTATTTTCAAAGCTAATGAAAGTGAATTCCTTTTCTTTTTAAACATTAAATTTCTTTTTATAGAATAGCGCTTTTTACTACATCAGCTTTATTTGCATTTAAAATTAAAATAATTTTTTATTGTCTCTCTTTGGCCATAAAAAACACAAAATACGTGGGAATATAACTTCTAACTTCAATTTATTACAATAAAAATTGTCAATTTGTCATAAAATTTATTAAGACATCCGCTATTAAATAGAATACAATGAAAACAAGGTGATAAGAAGATTGAGAAGAACTCTTTTTATATGCCCTGGAAATCGAAATTCAGTAAAATTGAGATCAAGCATATTTTTAAAAACCCATAAAACTTAAAAACACAATTTTTGTAATAAAAAATAATGAATAATAAAAAATTAAATATTAATTAACGTAATAAGAAATTCTTTAAAATATTATAAGAATTAAAGAGTTATCTCACCACAGTTCTGACATATTGAAAAAAAAGAATAAAAAAGAAATATGAAAAAATATATATTTTGGTGACTTTCACTTAGCAGTCTTCTGGCAAAAGCCTTGAGAGTAACTGATTGCCATGAACAAGCTTCTCAAGTCTGGCCTTCGGAGTAAACTTTAAACTGTAGGTCCCGCTACGCATGGATAAAAATAAACACACACAGCATTGGCGCTGCGAGAAGCTTGGCCGTAATCCTGAAACAGGGTTGTAATGGCCAATTATGTATGTATGTATATATGTAAGTATACTCGTACTATGTCCATAGTTGGTTTCTGAAATACTTTGGTGTAAAAATTTGATTAATAATGAAAACCTTTTTTTAGCGGGTATATTTTGCAGCCGCACGATGTCTACAACTTTTATTTGGTAATGGGGAATGTCAAATCGTGTTTACATTGCACACTAAATAAACGTTTCTAAGCTGAGGAAATTTACTTTGAAAGAAAAAAAAAAACTGTTAGCGAAGTTCACAGAGCACTTCGTTTACATAACGGCCAATGTAATGGGCCTAGGGATCAAGCAATTTGAACATTTTTGTACTAATTTTCGTCGGATCAATTTATTATCAATGGGATAAAGAAATTTGCATACAAAAAAAAAAAAACAAAATATTACTAAAGTAGCGCAAAGTCTTATAGAAGTTACAAATGATTGAGTTTTGTAAATTTTAACTAAAAAACTTAGCTTCCACACTGGTAAAATAAACCTGCTGAATTAATGGAAGCAAAATGACCAGGTTTTTTTAACTAGTTTTTACTAATTGAGTTTATGTATTATTATAAGCAACTGTTTTTTATATATTTGAAAAATTTTGTTTACTCATAAAATCCATTTCTGGTTGAATGAATACGGCAATAAACAAATTTGACATATCGTCGAGCGGGAGTTTATGTGCTCTATACAACATTCGTGTTCTACAAAGAATACTGTGGCAAACCTATAAATACAAGACAAAAACTCTATGAAACTTATTACTATTTTGGTAGGCTATAAAAAAATGGCAAAATTGAGAATTAAATAATTTTTGATTAACAAAATAGTTTTGCATTGAATATCAAACTAAAAAATCGTGTTTTATTTATGTTGTAATGATCAGTTGTTACAAATACTTCGACTATTTCCATTATTAAAAATATTCTCTGGAGATGGTTTCGTTTGGGTGAGAAGCGGCTTGGTGACTTACTTTAGCTGCTATCTTACTCCAAACGAGGGTATTTCGGACTTCCAAACCAAGTTAGACGACTTGGAGGATGTCTTACGGCGCATGGGAGGTCATCTCGTAGTGGCTGGAGACTTCAATGCAAAAGCAGTAGAGTGGGGCGAGATTAGAAATGATTCGAGAGGTGGGCGAATTTTGGACTTTATGTCCAGGACGGGGTTGGTTGTATTAAATAACGGCTCCGTGCCCACCTTTCGAAGATCTGGCCAAAGGGGGACCATTATCGATCTCACTCTGGCAACTGAAAACCTAGCGGCACTCGTGCAGGAATGGCAGGTGATCGAGGACTTTACGGCCAGCGATCACCAGTATATCACATTCCGTGTGCGTGATATTGCGCCAGCTCGGTCCATCCAACATCATGGACCAGCTAGGTGGAATGCCGCTAGGATGGACGTTGAAGCTTTGTCTCTAGCCCTAGAACGGGGACGTATGACCACAGAGGGGATCCGTAATGATCTTCCGCCTGTTGAGAGGGCTGATGTACTTGTGGACTCAACCATGAGTCTTATACATCAGGCCTGTCAAAGCGCTGTACCGAGGAGGGGTCCGAACGAAGGGAGAAGTCCTGCTTACTGGTGGACGACCGAAATTGCGGATCTGAGGCGTGTTTGTCTCCGTCGTAGACGGCTGGCTCAACGCGCTAATGGAAACGCAGATGACGCAGCCCGTAAAGCCGAAGAGTATAAGGCGGCGAAAAAAGATCTTCGCCGCGCCATCCAAAGAAGTAAGCGCCGATTCTGGAAGGACTTAACTGAGGACCTAAATAGGGATCCATGGGGGTTGGGCTATAAAATAGTGCTCCGCAAATTGAGGGCGTTTAAGCCAAACGCTTCTCTGAATGCGGATACTATTCGGCCCATAGTGGAAGCCCTTTTTCCGGATCATCCAGTCAGTGGTCGATAGAACATCGATCATGGAAGAAACGGAAATACCGCCTTTCACCTTGAAGGAACTGGAGTGTGCCTCTCGTTGTTTGCGCAGCGGGAAGGCACCAGGTCCTGATGGTCTACCAGCAGAGGTGCTGAAAGCCGTGTCACGGAGTCATCCAGAGCTCTTGCTCAATATGTACAACGCCTGTTTAAAGGCCGGGGTGTTTCCCTCCCGCTGGAAGATGGCTAAACTTGTACTTATTGACAAGGGCAAGGGACCAGTCGGCGCTCCTGGGTCATACAGACCACTATGCCTGCTTGATAACGCGGGAAAACTTCTGGAGAAGCTTCTTCGCCCACGTCTGCAGGCTGCAGTAGTAGCGGCAGGCGACCTCTCCGAAAGACAGTACGGCTTTCGAAGGGGCAGGTCGACTGTGGCGGCTATCCAGGAGGTAGTTAATGCAGGTAGGAGCACGGAACGTGGAAACCACTTTTCACGTCCCGTATGTTTGCTGGTCACACTGGATGTGAAAAACGCGTTTAACTCTGTCCGCTGGCAGGACGCGTTATACGCGATGGAGAGAAATTTCAGGCTCCCAGGGTACCTCCTGCGTATCATGGGAGATTACCTGAAAGATCGATCCATACTCTATGACACGGAGGATGGCCGAGAGACGAAAGTCTTATCGGCAGGGGCGGCCCAGGGATCCATACTGGGACCCGAAATATGGAACTATACATATGACGGGATTCTACGTATGGAGATGCCCGAAGGGACATTCCTGGTTGGTTACGCGGATGACATCGCGGCAGTTATTATTGCCAAAGATGTCGATGCGGCCCAACTGCGACTTAACCAGGTTATGCGTCGAGTTACTCTCTGGCTGAGTGACCACGGGTTGGAGTTGGCACTGACTAAGACCGAGATAGTGCTTCTTACTAAGAAGCGCATCCCGCTCATTAGAAGCATGCAGGTAGGAGAGGTTACAGTCCAGACGAAGAACGCCGTTCGCTACCTGGGGGTTAGTTTGGATAACAGACTAACCTTCTGGAGCGAAATATCCAGCAGAGCGGACAAAGCGGCCTCAGTAGTGACGTTGTTGAGCAGGGTAATGGCCAACATTGGGGGCCCTCTTCCCTGTAAAAGACGTTTGCTGCTGAGCACCGCCGAGTCTGTGATGTTGTATGGAGCTGAAGTCTGGGCTGATGCGCTCAGGGTCGAAAAGTACCGAAAGCGCATGGCGGCAGTGCAACGGAGAGCAGCGCTCCGCATAGCGTGCTCCTACCGCACGGTATCGGAGCCGGCTGTCTTGGTGGTCGCCGGGGTCATACCCATCGACCTCCTCGCCAGGGAGCGACAATTCGTCCACCAACACAAGGACGAAATTGGTAGAGAAGGCGCACAATCTGTGGCAAGGTCTCAGTCCCTCCGTGACTGGCAGTTACGGTGGGATACTGAGACACGCGGAAGGTGGACTTACGCCCTTGTCCCTCAAGTGGACGCTTGGCTAAATCGTCAGCACGGTGAGGTAGATTACTACCTCACGCAGTTGCTGACGGGCCATGGGCACTTTCGGTCTTTCCTGTTTAAAATAGGAAAGGCCGTAAGTCCCACATGCGTCTACTGTGGAGCACAATCCGACTCCGCTTTCCACACTTTCTTTGAGTGTGAGAAGTGGATGTTGGAGAGGGATCTTGGCATCTTGACTCCCAATACCATCACGGGAGTCATGTTAGGAAACCTTGCTGCATGGAGTAGGATCGCCTTTTTTGCGAGGGGGATTCTTCGTCGGAAGGAGAGAGACCTGGCAAGGTCGACAGAACCGTAGGGTGCAACTGGACCGGCATATAAGGCTCCATCCTGAAGTAATGTCATAAATTGACGGTCCCAGGATGGAGCCTGGTGATATAGAGAGGGGTTTTAGCCGGTAGGCACGCAATAACTGCGTGGAGTCCGGCACGACGGGTTGCAACATCCACCTAAGTGCGTAAATGCATTTCCCCTCTCACCAAAAAAAAAAAAAAAAAAATTATTAAAAATATTAAATTTCAAATCCCCGTTCTCATAAGAAATAAAACACTTTTATTAAAGCCTTATTTGTCAAATTGCTATGCAATACTTGTCATAGACTTCCTCAATAAATAATAATTTTTATGAATACGACAGTGAACCTCTAAAACAACAGAAAGAACATTTTGTTTGTTAATTAGCAAGTTGGAGCCAATAAACAGAGGAACTAAATTCAAAATAAAAATGATTTGCAAGTAGAATTATGACGTTTGACTTACATTCTTTTATTAAATTTTTTATAAATTAAATCATTTATATAGCCTATTCATATTTTTTAAAAAGCCATTAAATTGATTTTTGTTTAGATGACTTTAATTAACCAAATATATTAAAAAATTTAAGAAATATTAAAAAACCATTTATATCATGATGCAAAACAAATGTAATAAAAATGTTCTAGTTGCTACCCATAATTTTTCAAATAATTACTTCTTTTCACAAATTTAGTTTAGGCTTTACAAACAGTTAAAAACAATACATCTAATAATTCATATACCCGTTAGTGTTTATAGGTATAAGAAATATCAATTTACTAAAATACTAATGGGTGTTGTTTTTATAGTTACACAAGTTTAAATCATAATAAAACAAAGAAATAAAAAAAAAAATTAAGAGTTCCCCCCCCCCCTCCTTTCAGCAAGACCATCAGTAATAAACCGCTCCCTGAAATTTCTAATCTATTCCACCAGAAACCAATGATCAGGAGTACAAACGCCACCTTCTGCGAAGATAACAGATAATCTACTGAAGACGCTCACCATTCACATTCAAACATCCACCGACAGATGAGGCAATTGCTGTTTGATCATTCTTGAGTGGACAAATTGTCAGCAACTTGTTTCATCAACAAAAAAATGCGCAAAATATACAAACATCTACGAAAAAAGAAAAAAAAAAAAAAAGAAATGCATCTTTAGTGCCAATGAATCGGGCTGTATATCTAATACAGACAATTTTATGACATAACTGCTGGAAGATAATTGCTGCCATGTGGCCACCATGACTAGCGCGTATATGTAAGTCGCAATCTGGAAAACCAATTTTTACAAATATTTCATAGGTCGTTGTATTTCGCTAATAACTTTTTCAATAGTGATTTGAAGGTGTAATCGACATAGAAGAGAAAATAAACCACTAACCATGACCCTATATCGTGATTTCCGTAGTCTAGTAAGTGTTGTGTTGGCTTACTAGGTAACTCTGAAAGAGTGTTGCAATCTCTAGTTATGTATGTACGCATATCAGCAACAAAACGAAGCACTGACACTTTGTTAATACATAATGACTTTATAGCTGAGAATGAAGAGAGAAAAACATAACAAGAAAACGTATTAGGAAGTCTGTCGGACGAAGTAAAGTTTCAATTTAGTTGAGTTTTAAAGTTGCAGAGTGAACGTAGAATTCTGTAGAAGTCACTAATATTTTATATTTTATTTTATTTTATTTTATATTTAATGGCATATTTGTATATACTACTCGTACCTCTCAGAAAGTACAACATTTTGTAGTTGATTGTTCAATTAGTCGCTTAATTATTTCTTTGAGCCCACGGTTCGTTTATGAAACAATCTTCCCGCGAATATTTTTCCTGTTAAATACGGTATAAACAAATTCCACAAATACTACTCTACACTACCCCATTTTTCTTCCTCCTCATGAGTAGAGTTTAGACTTACGTTTATGTTCAACAAAAAAAAAAAAAAAAAAAATCTAGAAAAAATTTTTTTTGATTGAAAATTAAATCTAAATTTATGCCTATTTGCTACATTGGTGGAGCATATGATGATTGTATGGCTTTAATTTCTGTACAAGTGGAATTCTAAAAGCTTTGAAAATAATATTCTTTTGTAAGATTTTCAATAAAATGAAGGGATCCAAACCCAGTTACTGAGAACGACGATGTATTGATTAATTTGAATCTTCTTCAATGCTTCTCTGTACAGCGACTACAGCTTCTTCTGTGTACATATACACACACACATACAACCATTACAACCCTGTGTCGCAGCACTCATGTTGTGTGTGTTAATTTTATCCATGACTACCGGGACCTACAGTATAAAGTCGACTCCGTACGACAGATTTGAGAAGCTTTTTCATGGCGATCAATTACTCCTATAGCTTTTGCCAGAAGACTGTTGTGAGGTAGTCGCCGAAAGAAATAATTTTTTCATATTTTTTTTTCAAGATGTCAGAGCTAAGATTTGAACCCTGTGCTATCGTCTTAGTAAGCCAACACACTTCTGTGTACGCTGTTCAATATTTAACGGGATGCATATTACCAGTAAGAGGGAATTATGTTCGTAAACTATCCATTATTATTCAAATTGTCACTCTTAAAAACAAATTTGCACCCCATAAAGTGGATGCAATACACGAGAGGATTGAGGAACAGTAAAAAAAAAATTGTTGATAAAAAAATTAACAATTTCCAAACCTTGCAGTGATGTAAAAGACGAACCAATTTATAATAATTTATTTGTTATATAAACCAGTATTGCCAAAGCAAATTTGTGAACCTCTAAAAAACTACCCATTATTTATATCGATATGTATTTAGTTGATTTTATTACTTGAAAACTATTTTTCATTTCATATCAGTAGTTAATTATGAGTTTAGAAACGAAAACCATAGAATACTATGGTTTATGCCACTCAAATTCCTTTTCTTTTAATGGCGAGTATATTAAAATTTGTAGGCATTTTATCATGATACTGTTAATGATGATGATGGCTTAACCTTTTGTAGAGTAATTTCAGCCAGACTGTGTAACATTTAATGTGCACGAAATGCAAACAGTCATAAATCTCTATTAATCATGTTATTTAAATGCATACATTAAACATAAATATACTTATGGGGTGATT
The DNA here is from genome assembly GCA_963576795.1 of Metopia argyrocephala. Lineage (NCBI taxonomy): Eukaryota > Metazoa > Arthropoda > Insecta > Diptera > Sarcophagidae > Metopia > Metopia argyrocephala. The sequence goes on from OY756211.1 coordinate 83,147,967, forward strand.
AATTATGTACTACTGCTTGTAACTGTACACAAAGTTAACAATGGCAAGAGTGTACCCGATTAGAATTAATTTTTAAATGAAGAAAATTTTAGATTTTACAAAAAATAAAAATGTCAGAGATAGTTTTCATAATATTCGTATAACTCACTATTACAAAAAAAAATCAAATTATTTTCTTAAATTTCTTTAGAAAATTCAAATGACCTTCTCGATTATTTATGCATAAGTCCTCATTTCAAAAATATTTGCCATGAGTAATACTCGTACTTGAGATCAGTTTGAAATTAAAAACATTTTATTTTGTTACATGCAATCTAATATAAGTGCTTGAAGACAACTTTGTTTTCTAAACTGTACACATACTTGACATAAAGTGCATCACGCCAGACCAACATGAATGCAAACAATAGCAATTTTCTTTAAACAAAATTGTTTGGTTATTTCTTTTTTTTTCTTACTGCAATATTAGACAGATTGTTATTATCCACCATTTAAGGCATTACAAAAACTTTTCTCACTTTATTTTTTGAGAAAACAGGCATCAATGCAACACCAATAACTGGCCAATACAAACATCAACATCAACATCGTCATCACGTTGATCATTGATTTTGTGCCATATCATGTGATCAATATTTGAAAAATGAAAACACTTTTACTAAAGTTTTCGTTTTCCTTCATCATCCGCAGCGGCAAAAGATCATCGTTCATTGCAAACCATAAGAAGTAACAATTGTGAAAAACGTTTAAAAAATTTATGTCAAGTGCTTATGATTTTCGCTAACTGAATACAAAATAGTTATAAATAGAGGATAACAAGGGATCATGTTGTACAAGGCTTTGGTGAAATGTGTTTCAGGTATGGAGAGCTTTAAAATACAGTGGTTTGTAGGTGATACACTCATGATTTCCTTTTGTTTATTAAATCGTGCACTTAAATATCGTTTTTTTTGTGAAACTGTTATTTTTTTAATTTATTTACAATTAAATTGGAAACACTCTTGGGCAATTTTTTTTTTTTTTTGGATAAGGCAAATCCGAAAATAAATTAACAATTAATCAGACAATAGTAGAATCTTCTTTGGTTTATGGCCTTACAATTCTGTTAATGCTCAGTAATGAACAAATAAATGGTTTCAAATACAACAGAATAAAATGGTGAAATTTATATTAAACAAGGCGTGTCTCAGCAGTCTAGTAAGTAGTGAGCTAGAGTACTAGGTTATGGGTACGATTCACACAAGAGCTTCTGGTCTGTGTTACTACAATAGGCTTGTGTTAACGTGTTGATGCAAACAGAGATTTTAACTGCTGAATGTATTACTAGCAGTTTTGGTATCAAAAGAAAAAAAGAAGTTTTAAAAACTAATGAAGAAGAGATAAAAAAACTCGATTTGGGAGACGTAGATCTATAAGAGCTAAAAGATTTCTGAAGAAAAAAAAGTCAAAGTTCTGTGATTATTCAGCTGTATCCATGGTGAGTCTTATTATTTATTATTATTTTGTTTTGTATATCAAGATAATAACTAAGTTATATCGTAATTTAAGAATAACTAATCTAAATAAAACGCTAGTTTATTTATCGAGAGAATACTGTTGAGTAATTTGAGAAAAATTAATAAAATATAATAAGAGAAATTTTTGAACTATAAATATTATCTGTTAAATAAAAGGCAATAATAGTCATTGTAATAAATTTTACGTGATTTTTCTCTCAAAATTTTTTCTGATCTCTTGTAATACGAGCACAATATTCTCTCAATATAACTAGATTTATGAGCTCTATGCAATAATAATAAGTACACTTGCTGAATTTAATTCTAATTTAAAATTTAAATTTAATCACTTAAATTTTTTATTATAATTAGTAGTTTAAATTCCTTTTGAATAATGTTAATAAATCTACATCAAAATTTGAAGTATACTATGTTATATTTAATAATTCAGGTTCAACAGAATAAATAATTTATTATGGATAATTAAAGTGAGTTTGAGCTTTCGTATGTGAGACATTAGGTGGGGTGGTAAAGTAGGGATCTTAGCGGAAACATTTAAAGATCAATGGTAGGGAGGGTAGAGAAAGATCTCCACGACACCCGGAGATTTATATATTTACATATGTAATTTTTTGCACCGTATACAGCGAATAGACAAATTACATCGTTAGTTTATTTTTTTTTTTGTATAATTTTTTAACAGTGGCAAGGGAGTCTATAATTTATTTATGAGTGTTGATTTTGAGGAGAACATAGAGAACAATTAGAACCCCCCTCTTTAACTCCGCTGCAAGCTAGTTATATCAATGACTCCCGTTTAGTTCATCTATGCTTTCCAGATTGTCAGCTTGGAACATAATACTTGGCGACTACATCGCTGGGTAACAACATTGTACACTACACCACTTAAGCAATATTCGTTCAATTTAAGATTTGCTATAGCAATTGACTAAAAACTAAAGGTAGAAGTACAAAACATGCGCTGCTTCAGTTGTGTTTCTCGCACGTTTGTCATAAAAGTTCAAATAAGGAATTTTTATAAAACAAGTTATTGGCAAAATTGGAAATGCACTAAAGTATAGAAGTTGAAAAAATTTTAATTTTTAGATGCGTTAACACTTAAATAGTTCACTTACATTGAATGTTGCAACCGCTATTAAGGTCGTAACGCATGCTATATACTTCTACATTAGGAATATTCATTACGATATTTTTTGAAAGAAATCCTGTTACTTTCAGAATGGCTGCTTAGGCTTCAAGGATCGTATTTAAATTTTCTATTATAAGATATTTTTCTACATACTCAAACTTTCTTACTGACTAATTGCATTGTAAGCTTCTATTTGACATTGACATTTCTGACGTTTCCATCTATTCTACCTTAACTTTTGAGAACGAAAAAAGAATGATTAGGAGAAAAGCGCCACCTATTGGGAAGTAGCAGATAACAGCTAAACCTACTTAGCGTAGACACTCACCACACAATCAAGATGCAACGATGGGGCTATTGCTGCTGATTATTCAACTGTGAAGGTATAACACTGGCCTTTGAATAATCAATACACAGCAATTTGTCTCATTCTTAAGGCGTCTAATAATATAAGAAAACAAAATATATCGTCGATGGAATTAAAGAACGCTGTAACTGACAAAACCTTAAATGTTCACCAGAGCCAAAAAACCTGTATAAAAGTAGAACAAAGAAACTGGTATTTTTCAAAACGCAGACGGCGTAAGTGAATTTATTTTCATCATAGAAATCTGGGACCGAAACCAATTGACGCGTATTATTTTTCTGATAAAAATGATGCAAAAAACGTATTTTTGATTTTTGTCAGTTACAGCGTTCTTTAATTGCCTAAATTATAATACAATGCCCAGCATTTAGTAATGGTTTACCCCTGAGTATTGTTCTCAGAAAAAAAAATATTGGATCTGAGATTAGCACGAAACGAACGACAGACCTGAGAAGCTTGTTCATGGTAGCCAGTTAATCTTAGAGCTCTTGCTGTCAAAAAAATATTTTATTTCATAAAGCTAGGGTTTGAACCCGAAGCTCTCACGATACCAACATAAGATTTAAATTACTTTAAGTAAAGTTGGTAACAGAGCCTTGTAAGCCTTATCAGTCATGATTTGTTGATTCTGAAATTTTAAATCGATTATGCAGCAGTCAACACAATAATATTTTGATTCTAATAAGAGTTTAAGGCATAAATTGAAAGCGTATAATGACTCTAACCATGTGAATGGAAAAATATTTTTTTGTTTCTTTTTTTTTTATCCGAAAGCTATCTATAAAATACTATAACTTTTAACTCTAAAATTGTTTTTATTATATGTGTAATCATACGAATACGTCCTTTCAGATAAGGATATTTTTGTCAATAGAAAATTGTAAAACATATGCTCTACAATAACCTGAAATTTAAGTGGTAATAATCACTTGATCGATTTATCTCTTAAACGAATAAACGGAGAAAAATTGTTTATACATACTCGTGCTTATAAGCCCACTGTTTCTTTGTGTAAACCTTGATCTTGTCTTTTAATTGAGTATAACTTTTGCACAAATTATTATCATAAAAACTTAATGGATGTTATGATTTAAAAAAACACTTTCATTCACAAAATATTCTCCAGAGGGTGTATACTTTAAACGAACTTTCAACCGTATTTTCATTTTGTTTTCACATTTGGGTTTTTATATCAAATCACTTGGTCACTTCTTGACCGTTTGGTTTGGTTTTTGGTTTAGTTTTTTAAACTTTATTAATAAGTTGTACGTGAGTCTGTGCAACTGATATATTTCTTTATGGCAAAATACCAAGTACCGTAAGGCATTTGTTTGGGATGGGTGTTTTAGGAGAAGAAAAGATACATTTGGGGTTTAACTGTAAGGATTGATTTTTTTTCAATTTTCTATATTGTTAAGCATTAAAGTTTACAGGCCACTACGTGCTGGCACCTGTGGTCAAATGACAACCATTTTAAGTTTTTTTTTGTTTGTTGTTTTTGTTTGCTGTCTTTTTTATTTTTGCCCAAAACATACGAGTGTCTTCTCTATACTGCCATTGTAAGTAGCATTAGTTGCAAGTACATAGTCATCACAGGCCATGAGGAATTCGAGTCATTCTCGTCAGTATTGGCGGTAAATTGTCGTTTGATTTTTTTCTTTTCTTTTCTTTAATTTAATTTTTTTTTTCTATTTTTTTAAAAATAAAAACAATTGATTTTCAATTTTCTTTTTTTATTACTTGTGGCAACGAGTGTTTTTTCTATAATTTTTTTTTTCTTTCCTTTCCTTTTTCTTAAATTTATATTTTTTTTCAGCTCAAAAACATTATGGTTTAAAATATCAAATTATCAGTTTAATATCAATTGAATCAATTGGTTTGCCTTCTATTCGTTTTTGTATGAAGATTAATTTTTTGTAACAATAAAACTGCAAACAGTGAAGTAGGCATACAGACAAGCTATTGATGGCAAATCTTTTTTCCATTGTTTTCGAAATTTTTTTAACTTTCTTATAAAATTTTTCCTTTATTCATAGAAATATATTCAATTAATATTTAAGCCTTTAAACCTGGAGCTTAAGCGCTATATATTAAAAAAAATCATTTAAACGCTTGTGTCTTAAGTCTTTTGTTTAATTGTTTGCAGCAGAGGTTATCACACAAACATTATACGAGTAGATAATCTGCATGCAAAATCTTTTTAACTAATTAAAATAAATGCTTTATTTGCGACCATAAACAAAAATAATAATAATAAAAATAATAAATGAAATGAAAATATTTAATTCGTTTCGCTTTTATATTTAAAAACCGATATTTTTTATTACAATATAGCGACTGTGTTTTAATCATATGTATATAACAGGCTTAAAACGTCATTTAGTCTAGAGTATGAAACACATACTTACCACATGGACTAGTTATGGAAATTTTAACTCCTATGGTGGTAAAATAAAGATGAGTAGTTGTGCTGTAATACAAAATGGATTATCTTGTTAATTTGTGTTAACAATTTATTAAATTAAAAAATAAGATTAAAAAAAATATAAATACACTGAAGGAAATTGTATTAAATATTCATTTTGAGAAATGTGTAGCAATATTTTTTTTAGAGCATTTACCTTTATTATGGGTAAAGTTTAAGGTCAAAGTAATAAAAGAAAATAGTTTTCATTTATGATTGAATTTTAATATAAAAATATTATAGTCACTTTTTAAATAAATTGTAGCTGCCTCAGAGGTCTAGAGTGTGCTAGAGTGCCAGTGCGAGTGTTGTGAATTCGATTTTCATCAGAGATACTGGTCTGCGACACTACATCGAGCTTATGGTCTTAGTCAACCTGCCAGTAATAATTATTTAGAATATAAGAATATAATTTAAACAAATTCTATATCTATCTTCTTCTATATAAATAAAAATCAATGTTGTTCGTTGGTCATCGCATCAGTTGAGAAAGTTTGGACCGATTTTGATGATTTTTTATTTCTGCCCACTTTTACGCCCACTTTTTTTGATTTACCTAAAATCAGAAAACGACTCCATGGATTTGAATAATTTTTTTTTTCAAATGTTTGTATTAATCCACTTTTTTTATTTTGAGACCAATACTCAGGGGTAAACCTCTACTAAATGCAGTGCATTGTATTGGAATTTTTAGGAAAGGACAGATCATATATTAGTTCTCTTAAGCGCCTTAGGAATGAGACAAATTTCTGTGAATTGATCATTCAAAGGCCAGTGTTATATCTTCACCTTTGAATGATAACAGCAATTGTGTCATCTTTGCATGTTGATTGTGTGGTGAGAGTCTACGCTAAGTAGGTTTAGCTGTTATCTGCTACTTCCCAATAGGTGGCGCTTTTCTCCTGATTATTCGTTTTTTTTATGACATTGGTTAAGGTGGAATAGAGCGGAATGTCGGGGAGCGATTTCTTTGTAGATGGACTGTTTGGAGGGATGGGAGGGGACCTCTTATTTTTAGATTATAAGTTTGAAAAAATCGCTTTAATTTTCATCGGGAAAAAAATTTTCCACACCTACTTTTACGCCCACTTTTTTATATTTATCTCTAAATACTGATTTTTGTGTATCTTCACAACGCTTAAAGCTAAAGTTTCAGAATTGGGCAAGGCAAATCACTAGTCAGAAAGTGGGCGTGACACCTCCCATACAAGTTAAAAATTGATTTCTTTATACATACGTACCTTTAGAAGTGTTGAAGCCTAAGATTCTGAATTAGATGTGATTGATTTCGTAGTCATTAAAAATTATCAGTAGAAAAAAGAAGGAACAAGTAAACGTGGTAACTTCCAGACAAACTAACTATTGAGTCTAGTATATATTGAAAACAGTAACAGCTAAAGTTTTTGAATTTGGTCTGAATTACTCTGTAGTCACTAAAAATCATCAGTCGAAAAATGTGGAAAACTGATAGTGGTAGGTGTAGCGAAGAACGCCGGGTTTAAGCTAGTATAATTATAAATAAATTGTACAAATGCTACCCTATAACTAAACTTTTAAAGAAAATCAAATAATGTTCTTTTAAAAGTTAGTGTCCAAAGTTGTTTTTAAGTCATACGAGAGTGGTTCTAAAATAATTAGGTCTAACTAAAAAAAGTATTTTAGAGATAATTTAGCTCTAGCTCAATGTACTTTTCTCAGCAATATTCAATGGCTTTGATACATTGTTTGTAGTGAGACTCTCTAGATCATATGAATGATCGTCAAACGCACACATCACCTCTTCTTTATTGGCAAATTTTTTACCACCAAGTAATTTTTTGAATTTAGAAATAGTAAATAATCTGAGGAAGCTAAGTCTTGTATATACTTAAGTTGTGTAATTAAGTAATTTGATTTTTAATTTCTTTCATTTTGGTCATATTAATAGTGAACCTGTTCAACGACGCACTGTCTTGATTGAAAAAATAAAAATTTTTTTATCAAATTATGCCTTTTCATTTACGGTTCCTTACATGGTGCAGTAAGTTAGCATAATAGTTGATTATTTTTTTCTTTTTATAGAAAATCAATTAATAATTATTTCATGTGCTGTAGATGGCACTGTCTTCACCTTATTTGTGCACGATTTTCCCTTTTCAATCAACTGCTGTGATTATACGTTTCGGCTATGAAATGGTGGAACTTTCGCATTCATGTTTGCGAAACGATGCAAATACTCAGCCTTATTGCGGGAAAATATCGTCAGCCAAACACTATGTTACTCATCTTCACGATGCTATTTGTGTTCTAGGTGTTTTCTGACAACAAGTGAAATACCTATTATTATAGATTGCTTACTCCTTTCTAGTCCACAGACATCGAATACCATTTTGGGAATTTTATAAACCACTTTTTACGGGGACACCTAAATTAATTGACCACTGCAGTACTTCACAGTTCATAAAGCCTCGTTTAAATTCTGCTATCCCATAGTTATAATATATTGAACAGACTTACCCAGAGTATAATTTAGCTCCGATTTAATAACCATCCATATCGACAAATTCAATAAAATCGCATATTTTTACATCTCTGTGAGAAACTAGGCCGTAACAGATTTGTAATGGTCAATTATGTAGGTTGCCATTAATACTGAGAATATTCTTTTCACGGTGTATTTAGATGTCTCTGCCGAGTACAATCACCAGGAAAGTTTATACAAATAATTATACAAAATGCCTGTTTTTTTATTAACAATTCTTAGACTGTTTTTTTTTAATTTCACAAATTTATGATGGATCACATAACAGCAGTTTTAAGATAACAAAGATATAACAAAATCAAATAAATTAAAGGAATAGAAAAAGAAAACAAAATTAAAATAAAAACTAGAAGTCCATATAAAAACAACAACAACTTGTTATAACACATTGAGGATTCGTGCGGTCTTTGGACAACATCTTTATCATCAAAGTTAACTAAACAACAGCAGACAGTCAAACAACTAACTTGGCAGAAAAAAGCAAACCAACAACAACAAATCAAAATCACCATTTAAGCATTTGAAAAACTCTCAAAGAAGACCGCCGCGTAAAGTGGCAATGGGAAATGGTAGTCACTTCACATAAAAATATTATGAAAATATTGATAATTTTCCTGTATTGTTGTGTTTTTTTTTGCTGGTGTTATTACGAGAATGGTAGTTTATAAGTAAATCTATCTGTCTTTCCACATTTATAGCATTAAATGACTGTGATATAGTATATGGCTGATATAAAAAGGGGTAAACAAAATAAAGGCTGGCTAAGATTGGCTCATTTATACCCTTAATTAAGACACTGTCTTAGTTATATTACGACAATGTTATGTTTTTCTTGTAACTGCACTCATGATTCAATCACATCTACAAATCACATAGAGCATCACGTGTTCAAAAGTTCAGATTGTAAAGAGTTCTTAACAAATAGTCTTGAATTTTCAGGAGTTTAATTCGGAACCAATTTTGATAAACTCATCACAGTATAATATACAATGTGTTGACATATTAGACGAGATCTCCGGGTTAAAAACCCAGCTTTGACACATTGAAAGAAAGAAATATATTAATTTTATTTGGACGACCACCTCTCAGCAGTCTTCTTGCAAAAGCTCTGAGAGTAACTAATTGTCATGAACAAGCTTCTTAAGTCTATCGTTCGGAGCCGCCATTAGACTGTAGGTTCCAGTACTTATGGATAAAAATTGACGTATACAATATGGATGCTGTGACAAGATATGCCGTAACTCTTAACAAAAATTAAAATCGGCTTTATTTGAATGAATTCAGCTAATGTAAGCCTAAAAGAATAGCCGTAATCGATTATAATTATAATCGTAATTATTACTGACGTAGTCGCCGTGGTCTAGTGGTTAGTGTGTTGGCCCTGGGTTTGACACCAAGCTCTGACATCTTCAAAAAAAAAAAAAAAAAAAAATATGAAAAAAATATTTCTTTCGGCGACTACCTCTCAGCAGTCTTCTGGCAAAAAGCTCTGAGAGTAACTAATTTCCATGAACAAGCTTCTCGAGTCTGTCGTTTGGAGTCGACATTAAACTGTAGGTCCCGGTACTCATGGATTAAAATTTACACAAACAACATGAGTGCTGCGAGAAGCTAGGCTGTAATCCTGACACAGGGTTGTAAAGGCCAGTTATGTATGTATGTATGTATGTATGTTGACAAGTAGCATGTTATATTTACCAAGCTTTTCCAATACTCCTGCTTTGAAAATTAATAAAGGCTTTACTGTTAGATCAGTTTTTAGATTATTAAAAATGAGCTGATGTAACAAACATCAGCCCATGTTCAATGCATACTAACTAAAGTAGGGTATATAAATAATCGTATTTTCATTTGAGATCTTCATTTGTTAAAAAGATTAAATTTTTATTTAAATAGTAATCGGATTTCCAGATCATAAACACATGGCATGTTTAATCTTTTATAATAAAAATAGGATGTTGTTTCATTTTAATTTCATAACACTTTTCAAGTTTGTAAATGGGATAAAGTAATACTTTGTAATGGAAATAAATGCTTAAAACATAAGCCAACAGTTTTGTATCAGTTTGTAATCAAACTTGGTATTAAAAAAAATTATTATTTTATTGGATATTTATGAGGGATTATCTGTGAAAATTGCATGTTTAAACTTGAAAAGTAGGATTGAAAAATAATAATAAAAAAATTTGGTAAGAGAGTATTAAAATAATTTGTAATGAAATCTTTAATTTTTTTCATATCAAACAAAAAATATTTTCCGCCATATAGGCAAATACATTCAATATTTAATTTGAAATGTTATACTTAATGGACATGCTTAGCCCCATAAACAATAAATATTAATGTTACAATAATTTTTTATTTTTGTTTTTTAAGTTCTGTCCCTCCATTTAGACAATACTTTTTTTATACGATTTCAGGTTCATACGAGTTGTTTGTTTTATCGTTTTTTTAGAGGTTTATTTTTGTGAAGATCTCAACACAAAAAATTTGTTTTTTTTTACTTTTTTTTTTTTTGTAAAAATGTCAGTGCTTTTTAGAAGATTTTATTTTTAATATAAAAACGTAACTTTATACAGTGAAAGCACCCTTTGCAGACAGCTCTTATAAGCGCATATCACTTTTGAATAGACAAAACTTAAATCTTTACAACCCTTGAACAGTCGCGGGCAGATAAAAAGTACAATTCTCATAACAACTGCAACATCAACTGAGTCTTTATTTCTTAGCGACAATTTGGGAATTTAAAACACATATTTTTTAAAATAATTTTAAACCAGTGTTTTAAATGTATTGAACGCGTTTGTTGGTTTCTCGAAGATGAACATTTTATTTTATAATTTTTGTCCTTAACTGGGATTTAAACTCGGTATTTATTTTTATTCAAATTATACCCGATATTGTCGCAGAACCAGGAAGATTTATTCTGTTTATTTGATTATATTGTGGGTTCAGCAGATGCACTTCTTTCCTTATGAGAGCAAACTTTAGTGGTTGTACACCAAGTGCATACCCAAATACATCCATTTGAATCTTCTAGTAATTCCAAAGTTACTATATGTATAAGTATGTCTTTTGTTGTTTACGGTGTGTGCAAACGCTACCTGAACACATCTACATCTGTGCTCTTCGTACGCTCTTAATGTTGAAGAATGTCACAGAAGAATGTTACAGAACTTTTAGGTTTGGCCTTCTATACATAAAAATATTAAGAATTCATCTCAATTTCGGACTTATCAGCGTCACAGCTAGTCTAAGGTAAATTTGAAGGCATAGAGATTTAAAGCATTTGTCAAAATCTCAACCTCTAAATAAATTAGGAATATATCGACGATGGAATTAAAGAACGCTGTAACTGACAAAAAATCGAAAATACGTTTTTTGCATCATTTTTATCAGCAGAAAAATACGCGTCGATTGGTCCAAGTCCCAGATTTCTACGATGAAAATAAGTTCACTTACGCCGTCTGCGAAATGAAAAATACCAGTGTATTTGCTCTACATTTATGAAAGTTTTTTGGCTCTGGTTTTGTCAGTTACAGCGTTCTTTAATTCCATCGTCGATATAGTAAAGAGCCCTGTAAAGTTTCCAACTTAAGAGGGAATATGTAACCTCAATGCTTCTTCTACAGTAACTGGATATTCAAAACAACTGGACTCTATTTCTAATTGCCACATTTGTCAGGTTTACATATCATGAGTTGAGAGCAGAGCTCTTGTAAGACAGTTTGACTATTCAAGAAAATATTAATCATTTTATTAGCGATAGTGGTCTCACTGATTACAGCACATACGCAAATTTTCACGATCCAAGCCCGAAAATCATTTCATGATCTCATTAAGAAAATTTAAAAGTTTCAAGTAGACCAAAAAACAGAAGATGTACTCAGTTCGCCGAAGTCAAAAAGATTACAAAATTAAAAAAATGTTAGGAAATTTTCATTTCAAACACCAAGAACCCAATTACCACCATTTTATCCAAGATTTGTTAACCATTCCAATAAGCGTTAATTAATTTCTATTCCATTGATTTTATTTTTAGTAACACAACTTAGCCAAGTACAGCAGCTTATGTGGAATAATTGCAAAAATACAAAAACAAAACAAAACAGAAAAAAATCGTCTGACAGACACAGTTGTAACATGATAGATAGATATCGTAGGTAATTAATTACACTGATGTTTTATATTTTCATTTTAATCAATTTTAGCCATTTGTGGTGTCCAGTTAATGAGTCTAAACGCATTCCTTTAGTGATTCCTTTTGCTTGTTTATGGAATACTGACCAACTTCGGGAGAGTAAAGTAATACCAGTTACAAACAATGAATTTTAATTGAATATTAAAACCAAATCAATGTATTAGAACAACATTTTCAAAGTAAGACAGAACGTGCTTATTATTCCTGGAATGAATGAATGAATAAATGAAAAACAGAATATATTAAAAAAAAAATATTTTACATTCTAGATTGTGGCCTAGAAAACCCCATGAAAAACCAATAACATATTCCCACGGGAGTAGAACAATTGAGTAGAAAAATGTTTTTAGAATAATAATTCATAAATTTCCTAATAATATCCAGAAACAGTAAAACAATTATAAAATTATAAAAATTATTACTGAGCCAGTAATAAAAACAAATAAAGGCAGAACAAAAACCAAAGCCTTAAGACACATGCGTTAGAGTTATTTTTATTACAGTTTCAGTATAAAAAGCAACCAACCATTACAAGAATTGTTTTTTTCTCTATGGCCATCTTATAAAGATATTTCTCCTTTCTTTTCTCTCTCTTTATTTCGTTTGTAATACTTTTCATAAAATATGCAAAATTCACCCACCCGCACATTGATGAGTTCCTACAACGAGTAAAAGAAAACTTCTCAAAACATGTCAATTGCCATCAAACAAACATCTATTCATCTACCATTGGACAAACAATAATTGCCAATTTCCCAAATGTGATTGTTGCAATGCCAAAAATGGAATGTCTTTTCAGGCAATATCTTAAGAAATGGGGAAAATTATCTTTGAAAAAGATAAAATAAAAACAATTGAAAATTGTTTTACGATGACAATGGAATTGTTTTGGTCCATCTCTATTGTTGCTGAAATTGAAATATTAAAAAAAAAAAACAAAAAACTATACACACTATGTAAAAACATAAGCTACAAAAAACGGGCAGTCTGCGGGCAGAGCTAAGGAAAGCAAATCAATAATAAACATAACAAAAGAAATACAAAACAGTATATCCTGCACTGTCCATAGAACGGAGCTCAAAAGTAACATCTTTCCATCAAATATGGAAAAATTGGAACAAAAGTGTCGAAAGTTTTGACACTTTATAATCAACCAAACGAAGTGATATATTCATAAAACAATCACTTATTCAATGAAAAACATTATTTTCTTTCCTTGGCTTGTGTGCGTTTTATTTTTAAAATTTACATACAAAAAAATTGTTTGATTGGTTTGTTAAAGTTTAGATTTAAAAACTTGTTTTTTTTAACCAAAAATTGCCAAATTTCTATAGTAGGTCAGTTGGGTGGCGATGATTGAGTTTTCATCGAAATTTACATGTAATTTTGGATATTTTGTAGTTAAAAAAATATATTTCATGTAATTATTATGCAGAAAAGTATGTCGTTTGAAATAAAAAATAATCAAAACATGACCTAGAGTTTATTATGTAAAGACGACACAATAATACTATACGAGATCAGTTTTAAAATTTGCCGAATTGACAAAGGAAACACAGGAAATTTGAAAAAGATATATAAATTCCATTTTAAATTGTATTAGTATGTTTCGTTGACCTTATTACTAAGTAAAATATAAATAATAATTTTCTTTTTAAATTGTATCAATACGTTTCGTTGACCTTATTATTGAGTAAAATATAAACTCTTTGTTAAGCTTCATGTCAATTGAAATATTAATCATTTCGATATTTCCCTACTTCTCTGCTGGGTCATGTAACCTTTTTTCTCAAAATATCCTTCTTTCATCTTCTAATTTTTTTTTTGTAGTATTTAATAGAGTTGATATCGTCTTTATAGAAAGAATAATCCAAGTCTATAAAGTACACATCAACCACAGACTCTACCTCTTCTTATTGTTGGTAAACATTTTACTATCGAGTCGTTTCCTTAAGAATGTAAATAGAAAATATTTGTAGTCAAATGGAACTAAATCTAGTGAATAAGGTGCGTAATGAATCAATCCGAATAGAAATTTTATCATTTTGACCATCATCTACTATTGCATGTATCCGGTTGTGTATTATGTTGATAAAATAACATTTATTTTTTTTCAAATATGAATTTTATTCTTTAATTTAATAATTTAAATGCTACAATTTTATTCTTCTTTCTTAAAGATAATCAAGCAACAGGCAGCAGATTCCAGTCCACTATCATGTTTGAGCTACAAAAACTCTGCTTTAAAACATCGTCTAACGTCTAATTCATTCGGTGTCATCAGTTAATATTTCATTGAGACCGACATCGGTCGATGATTACCAACTTTTTTTTTTTAATGAGACCAATACCCTACTGATGTTGTGCGTTGTAATCAAAATTTTTGGAAAGGACAGTAAATATTTTTTCTTATACGAGGTAGGTTAAAAAAATAACTGTTAATGTCAATTTTTCAAAAAGTATTTATTTATTCATCAATAACTATCTTGTCTCCTTTAAAGTAATCCCCCTCAGATATAATACACTTACTCGAAACACTTCTGAAACGCGCTTTTTGGTATCGCCAACAGCTCCTGTTTCGATTTTTTTTCTCCTCAATCGTACCAAAACGCTTTCCTTTCATCGGTGTCTTCAGATTTGGGAAGAGGAAAAACTCAGCGGAAGCCAAGTCCAGTGAATACGGTAGTTGAGGCACGATAACGATTTTGTTTTTGGCCAAAAAGTCACGCACAAGCATCGATGTGTGAGCTGGTGCGTTATCATGGTGCAAAATCTATGATTATTTTTTCTATAGATCTGTGCGTTTCTGACTAACTTCAAGGTAGTATTTTTTATTGACCGTACGACCTTGTGGCAAAAATTCATGCCATTGCAGTTTTATCTGTCAAATACAAACTGACAATCCAAAATGGCTGATATTACCAACATATATAACAGATATGTGTACCAACATAACAGCACGATTTTTGAAAATAACGGTTTGATCAGACCTCGTATTATATTATTATTAAGCGCCTTAGGAATGAGACAAATTTGCTGTGAATTGATCATTCAAAGGCCACTTTTGAATGATTAAATCTTTGTTGTCGATTTTTAAGATGAAATAGAGTGGAATGTCAGAAATGCTTGATCTAGACAACAATGACATGTAGCTTTAACAGAAAGGCGCAACGTGTCAAAAAGCTCATGCTAAATTGAACATTCTGTACAAGCAGTTTGAAAGGTTTGGTCTTTTCCCGAAGTGGCTACCGAGATCATCACGATTTGACACCATTATTAGACTCTTTCTTATGAGTTTTTTTTTTAATCGCCGATGTAATATAAACTATAAGACATGGCATCCGGAGAATTCAGCCCTAGTCATGGAAATTAGGCTCTTTAAATGTGCTCTATACAAAGAAGCTGTGGAAAATATTTGAACAGCCTTACATTTGACACATAATAGGTCTTTCAAACGAATAAACAATTTCGATATCTCACACATATTTTGTTTTATTTAAATTTAAAGACTGAAAGCACTTTATGAAACCCCTATAGTTACATAAGCTCCCTGAAAACTGGATAAAACAGTAGTGAGGGTACTTAAAAATATTTGAAATAAAATGGGAAAGTAAAGACTTAAAGAAAGAAAGTACATACTTTGCTTTTAGTCTTGATTTTACAATCAAACCAAACAATATGTTAAAAGCAGAAATAAAATAAAAAATTAACAAATCTATATAGTTATACATCTATAGAGTTGTTGTTATTTATTATAATTTATTTGTTTTTATTCATTTATTTATATAATAAATTACAATAAAATATTAATTACTTTTACTAGCGGAATGACTAAACTCACAAGCTCGGTATTGTGTGGCATACTAGGGTCTCTGGTGTAAATCGAAACCTCACACTATCCAGTTGACTACTGGAGCACCCAAGACATTAATTAAAACTCCCTAAAATTTATTGTAATTATGTCGACCGACTGCCAGTCACTTTTTATATTCTGTAAAACAATTTAATCAGCCTAAGCACTGTGTAACATAATACATATTCGTATTTCAGTGACTTTGTAGCACTTTAGCTCATTTTGTTTCTTGTATTTCTAAAGTATCATCTAACTGGTGCCTCAATTCTATTGAATAAATACTGAAAATTAAAATGAACTCCTAGCCTTTAAATAATTTATTTAAAATGAATCAAATTAATGTTTAACATGGTTTTACAGTTTTGTAATTTCTACTTCAAAGCAGAGGAATTAACAAAAAAAAAAAATTAAATACAATTTTTTTACCACCAGCAGTGGGTACATGTTGTATATCTGTTTAATGATTGAACCCAGTGCCTTATTTAACTCCTCATAAACAAAATTCCATACCAAGTTTTGCCAACATTTTTTTTATATTTTTCCCTTGGCTTGAATTTTACAATGAACTGTAAAAAAATATATATAAATAATTGAAACAGGTTAAGAAATTATAGCTGATCTAAGCAGACTTTTTAAATACCTACAATTTCCAACGAAATTTCTACTTTTGAATAAACTCGTAGTCTTATGAGTCTATAGGCTAATGTGATTGTGCTTGTAAATTGCTTGGGTGGCTTAGTAGTCCACTCGCTAGTAAGATAGACTTCTAATGGAGGGGTTTTGGGACTGATTTTCACCAAAGGTTTGTGAGACGACACACAACAAAGGTTTAAGCTACTCCATTCTCGATAACTAAAATATAGTATTAATACTGTTTTTTTTTTAAATAAAAAATAATTAATTTCAGTTGCAACCCTATATCTTAATATATAAAATTCTCGTGTCGCGGTGTTTGTTGCCAAACTCCTCCGAAATGGCTAGACCGATTTCCATAAAATTTTGTGTGTATATCGGGTAGGTCTGAGAATCAGTCAACATCTATTTTTCATACCCGTAAATGTTAAGCTGACCCGCCCCAAGGGAAAATTTATGCTTCACCTAAATAACGTACTGACTTCGAAGAAATTTTAAGCTAGATAGATCAGCGTGCCGTAGAGCATATATGGTTTAGGTTTTTTTTTTCATTACTCAGAGTGGACGGTACAAGGACTATTTCTCCCTATCCCCAACTAACAAACTGATTTTGATTAAATTTTATTGGTGTCTTAACACAACTTTAGATTAATAAATGTAAATTTTCAAATCTATTTTTTATACCCCTAAATGTTAAGGTACCAGCCCCAAGGGGAAGTTTATGCCTCACCTAAATAACGTACCGACGTCGATGAAAGTTTAAGCTAGATAAAATATATCTGGGTACCATAGAACACATATGGTTTAGGTTTTTTTTATTAAGCGGTACTCAGAGGATATTTCTCTCTACAGCCAACTATCAAGCTGACGTACCGAAAATGACGGATAATCATTTATTAAAATTATTAGTAACGCAGACATTGATTGCTCATATCGAGGTTGACTGTTTCCGTTCAGTGAAGATTATCAAATATATTTGAAATAAAAAAAGTGTTCCTAGAGCAAATTTATATGGCAAAACAACGTTTGCCGGTCAACTACTTAGTATCACTATATGAAAAAAATTAATGTTTTGTCTAAGCCGAACACTTTTTGCTTCAAATATTACAAAGATGGCAACAAAATTATGTGAGAACCAATCTACGTGTCAATCATAATAAATTTTGATTTATTAAGTGCATGTGCATGACGAGAATATATTTTAAATGAGAGAATTCGTTTTAAAAGTTTGAGAAAAAAATGTACATGAATAGTATTAGAATAATTTGCTTTTTATTATAATCTAGTAGACAAATTCATGGTATTTATTTTTTAACTCTGCTAGTGTCCAAATATGTTTGGAAAAAAAATATTCTCTTAGTGCAAATTGTAAATGCAAAGAACCGTCCCTTATAAGCGACACTGCGCTGTACGTACACTAGACGTATGATAAATTTTAAAATATTTTTTGAAGTGAAGCCCTTTCCACATTAGTTGCACAAAAAGTTTATTTATATATCGAATATTCATGAGGTAGTTTCTGCCATCATATCGTGTATATGTCATCACCTTGTTAGTGCGCGAACTTCCTACAGATGGTGTACCATACGTTTGAAGGTAAGATGTGGCAATACTTCGGCGGAAAATTAGAAGAGAAGTACTTGTTGGATAATTGGGATGTAACTCCTTCATTAGCAGATATGCATTAACAACTGACGCATCAAAGAGATATGCAAACATTAGCCACCACCATTTGATTTGTGGGATTCGCTAGTGGTAGACTGCAATTAATTGAACCGTTTTATTAACGCCTCCAATTATATCGATGCGACACTTTCGGTATGGAATTACTTACAGTACCCCTTCTTTAATGAATCGTCACAATCCAATTTCCTTCCATGGTACAAGGAATATATTTCCATTGTCTGTAAATCTATGATCCACATATCCCCTTTCTTCTTTTTTTATTTCTTTCTTTTCGCTTTTGGCATCGTTCCTCAAGTACATATTCCGATAGGTGATAAGTGTCTCAATAATATAACGCAGGTAAAATACTTGACATATTCAGACATAAGAATACCTTAATGAAATATCTGTACAGTCCGTATTTATTTTATATGGTTCAACTTTGAGTTCGGGTTTGTATGTCTATATGATCAACAGGAGATGCACATTAATTTCTCGAAGGGTTCATCATCACTATCATCCCATTCACTATCTTCCTGTACTACATCACATGTTATAGATATTAATTTTGGACCGAGATGATTTTGCCTCATGTTCGTCATCGCTTTCATCGGAATCGTGATCAATATCGGCTCCATCTAATGGTGAATTTCTGTAAATTGCAACGTCGTTATAAATTGGTTTTACATATTTTGCATAAAACAGAACACAAAAATCACAATATTTGAAATAAATGAAACAGAACATGTTTTGTTGCAATATCAGTGCAATAATAGTCTACTTGTTATTTAAAAAATTCTAGTGTCCCTTAAAAGGGGACTCTGCGCATTAATGAGTTAAAATGGACGCATACAATATTAGTGCTGTGAAAAGTTAGGCCGTAACTTTGAAAAAGGGTCAGTTTGGCTCCATAACGATCTCTATTCACTGTAACTAACTATGTAATTTAATTTGTTTGACTTTATACAAGTGATTTTAAGCCAACTGGTGATATATTCAAATACTGATTTCTATAGCAATATTTTAAAGTATTACAAACATAAGCCTAAAGCAAACATTCCACTGGCAATGTAGGGCAGAAGACTACCAAAGAATTGTAAAATTTTTTAAGAATTTATAAAACCGTTTAGTTCAGTTACTTAAACAGTTTGTAAGACAGCCTGTACTCAGTCAGTAAGTCGTTATGTCAGTCATAAATTAATGTCTGTTCTCCTACAACAATAGTGTGTGTTTTTTTTTTTTTTTTGTTAAACTATTATGCAGCATTAGACGCATATTGTAGTAGAACTTTACCTATATAAAGTTAAAAATTCTTTCAAGTTTTTCTTTTTATTTTTCCTTGGTGTGTATGCAAGTCTGTTGCCAGAAATGAGTAATAAACGATGATGTTTAATATAAACGCCCCGTTGCCATTTAACACTTTTCGTCAGTTGTTTTCTTTTTGGTTTATAATGTTGCACATTAAATTGTTGCTGTTGTTGTTTTTTATATATAGGTTTTTGTTGTAATAATTTGTTAACAACAAAGTGTTTAAATTTGTAGTCATATTGTGTGCATACGAGGCGTTAAAGTTTTGTTTGACTGCATGACTGACTAACTTTTAAAGTCCTATTGAACCAGATCCCGTGCCTAAATAGGTAACCACCTATTTTTAGTTTTATTTTTTTAAGAATTATTGTTACCATGTATGTAAACCTTTTATATAGTGGTAAAAAGAAAAAAACCTTATTCAAGTTATCTTCAATCAAATATCTTTTAATTCATGCTTTAGAAAATAATGATGGTTTTTAGCAAAATAAAATCATACACTCGAGAAAATAAATAGCTTTTATATTTAGATAATTTTCATTGATCTTTGTTTTTTAATTTTAATTACGCATGTATGTATATAGTTTATATTATTTTATTTATTTAAAAGAAAGAAATATTTTATTTATGAGTATTTAAGAGTTTTCACAGAAACGATGATTCGGTCCAGGGTCATTGCTATTTTACTTGTCCACCTAATTATGGCGGTTTTGTATCACAACTTGCTGTTGAAGTTGGTGACTTTCCTGAGGAAGACTTTAACTTGGAAGATGAAATATAAGATATTTGTTGTTTGTAAATACTTCTGAATACTAAAAAAAATAATTGTTTTATGTGCTGGAGGCCCGATTTTTGTATTTAATTTTTGTTTCGTCAAGATCAAAGTTAACTGCAATGAATATTTTTGGTAGTTAAAGGAGAAAGAACTCTGATGAGACTACCGTAGCTGGAGTGTACTATTCTTTCACGGACATCATTTCTCCTTTAACTACCAAAAATATTCATTGCAGTTAACTTTGATCTAATTAAAGCATTTCTGACGAAACAAAAAAAAAAAAAAACAAAAAAAAAATTATTGTTTTAGAGCCACAATATTAATCCCAGTCAAAATTCTATTTTAATCAGAGATAAGCTGCTTTATATTATTATTTTTTTTTTTTTTTTTTGGGGAGAGGGGAAATGCATTTACGCACTTAGGTGGTTTTTGTCACCCGTCGTGCCGGACTCCTACCGGCTAAAACCCCTCTCTATATCACCAGGCTCCATCCTGGGACCGTCAATTTATGACATTACTTCAGGATGGAGCCTTATATGCCGGTCCATTTGGACCCTACGGTGCCACCGACCTTGCAAGGTCTCTCTCCTTCCGACGAAGGATCCCCCTCGCAAAAAAGGCGATCCTTCTCCATGCAGCAAGGTTTCCCAACATGACTCCCATTATGGTATTGGGAGTCAAGATGCCAAAATCCCTCTCCAGTGCACGCCTCTCCAACATCCACTTCTCACACTCAAAAAATGTGTGGAAAGCGGAGTCGGATTGTGCTCCACAGTAGACGCATGTGGGACTTACAGCCTTTCCTATTTTAAACAGGAAAGACCGAAAGTGCCCATGGCCCGTCAGCAACTGCGTGAGGTAGTAATCTACCTCACCGTGCTGACGATTTAGCCAAGCGTCCACTTGAGAGACAAGGGCGTAAGTCCACCTTCCGCGTGTCTCAGTATCCCACCGTAACTGCCAGTCACGGAGGGACTGAGACCTTGCCACAGATTGTGCCCCTTCTCTTCCAATTTCGCCCTTGTGTTGGTGGACGAATTGTCGCTCCCTGGCGAAGAAGTCGATGGGTATGACCCCGGCGACCACCAAGACAGCCGGCTGCTTTATATTATGTAGATTAATAAAATGTCTTTTGTGGAATATATCGTCGCAAGAATTAAAGAACGCTGTAACTGACAAAAAATCGAAAATACGTTTTTTTTGCATAATTTTTATCTGAAAAAATACGCTTCGATTGGTCCCGGTCCCAGCTATGATGAAAAGAAATTGACTTACGCCGTCTGCATTTTCTTCTTCTTTCTACTTTCATACAGGTTTTTTGGCTCTGGTGAACATTATATGTTTTGTCAGTTACAGCGTTCTTTAATTCTTGTGACGATATAAAATTGATTTACTATAAATACTAACAAGTATTTTACAATTTGTTTTAATTATTTTTTTTAAGTATAAAATAAATAAATAAATAAATAAATGGAACTACTATATGAACTATATTCTCCAACATTTTTATACAATTTATAGGAGTGTAGCCCGTAGAGTATTGATCTTATAAAAAAAAATAAGTTAAAAAATTTAGGTAACTGTCCCATCAACCAATTCATCCAATAATGCACGATAATACTCTCCTGTGATTGTGGATCCCTTTTCAAGATAATAGATGAGCAAATTTTGTGTGCATCCCAAAATACATTGGCCATAACCTTGCCAGCCGATTTCGCTGTCTTCGCCTTCTTCGGAGCACTTCCACCAGTTCCTACCCATTGCTTCGATTGATTTTTGGTTTCTGGTGTGTAGTGGTGGACCCAAATTTCATCAACAAAAATCAGCAGGATTATGCTTTATCATGTCCAAACACCGCTGTGAAGTGATCTGTAGAACTCGTTTTTGTTGAACACTGAGCAAACGTGGCACCCATCTTGCCGATAGCTTTTTCACATGCAAATGTTCATGCAAAATGTTGAACACACGTTCATATGATATGTTTACCATTTCATCAATCTCACGTATTTTGAACCGGCGATCATTCATAACGATATCGAGGATTTTCTTGATATTTTCTTCAGTAACCACCTCTTTTGGCCTTCCTGTTGATGGTATTGTTGCAGTGTTTGTTCGGCCCCGTTTAAATTCAGAAATCTAATATTTTACCATATAATCTGACGGAGCAGATTCGCCGTAATGTTTATCAAGCTTTTATTTTGTCTCTTTCGCCGTTTTGCCTTTTAAATAATAGTGTTTAATCACTACACAAATTCACTTTTTTCCATTTCCCAAGAAACACAAAAGTTTCTTACTTTAAACGACTACAACAAATAAACTAATCGATGAATTTGGCTAAAATTTTAACAGCTGACGTTTGACAGATCGTAATTTCTAAGAAAGAAAAAGTTTTTGTGTTTGTGCTGCCATCTAGCGCTAGGTATCTTCAATGTCAATTCTCGCTAATTATAAAAGGACGCTCACGATCTATAGCCATTTGCACAGCAAATTTGCTTTTTTCTAGTTTGCACATATTCAATCGTGAGTATCCTTATTATTTCACTACGTGGTGCTATTTATTTTGCTGTGAGTGTAGTGTATTTCTGTTTTCTAAAATTCATATTTTTATACGAAAGGCTGGTTGTACGAGTATTTGTTACAATTGTTTGGTGTTAAGCTACTGATAAATATCACTTGTTTTTTCAGTCTTTAGGTCGTTTCAATATTTTCAAATGGATGGGATTTTATATTTTATGTTTCATTTTTCTTTTCTTCAATTATAAGTTTGTAAATGTCTTAATTTGCAGCATTAAAATTTTATGATGTTTATGCAGTACTTTTCTTTTCTTTTTTTTCAAAGTCTTTAAAGAAAAAGTGTTTTTGGCAACAATTTTCAAAAACATTTTTATGGCAAACTAAGACGGAGTGCTAGACCAGGGATTTTGTGAGTAGATATCTACCATTTTATGACTATTTATGGTTATTTAATGGTTTTGTAAGTTGTCAAAAAAAAAAAAAGAGAAAAAAGGATTTGAGAAAAAAAGTAAAATGGCAAATAATATTTGCTAGTGAGAGATTAAAGTGTTTGTAGGCGTTTAAGGTTCTCTGATTTTGTTTCGTTTCGTTTTATTTTTTTCATTTTATTTTTAAATTGTAATAGCTTTTCGTGGTTTAATGTCAGTGTCAATTAGCCAAGTGTTAATTTTTCTTTAAAATGATTATTTCTTTTTATTACTAATTTTAGCTTTTTGTTTTCTCAATTTCAAATTTTACAAATGGTAAGTGGTTTTAATGGGAATGTTACTGTAACTGTGCACTGCATTTCGTGTATGAGAAATTTAAGAGCAGAAAAAAAACAACATCCACACAAACATATATACGCACATGTATTTAAATTGTTGAAATATTTTAAATACAGTTGTTGCAATAATTTCGTTTTGTATGTTTGTTTGCTATTGTCTGTTATGTCTGTTGCATGTTGTAGCTGTTTTCGTTTTAATGGTACTTAATTTGTCATGTTTTGATTTACGGTTGTTAAGACGCACTGCTTTTTTTGTGTTTTTGCAACTTCTTTAAACAATTCATCAATAAATATTTTTACGATAATCACGTATTTTCTATTTGATCCCAGCTGTGAACAGAAACAATCTCTACCAAATCTCTGGGGGATTTTTATGAAATTTCTTTCAACGACAATATTATGGATTTAAATTGTTAATACAAACTATAAAGGATATATTAGCGTACTTGTACAGTTAAATGAAACAAGTTTTTAACTTTAAAAAGTATTATTAGCGTTTTGTTCATTTGTAATATGTGGAAAATATGATCCACTATGTTTTGCAGTTGCAGGCATTCAATCGTAATAACAAAAAAGTACTTTTTAGTAATATTTGTTAACATGACTTGTGTTCACGCATACGAAAGATGTTTGAAATTGTAAGGGGAAATGTGTTGGAATGTTAGTGGATTGAATATTAATTGAAATGAATGATAGCTTTTGGTATGAAACAGTATTATAGGCGGTAGAAGTATATGAAGTTTGCTTTCAAAATTGCAATATCTTAAAATTTCAGAGCTATTGTGGCTTGAGTGATATATATATCCCCTATTTAAGGAGATGGGATGTTTATTTAATTTGGAAGCTTAATGTGAAAGAGTGTATATGTCTTCTGAGGCATTGCTCGATAGAATATGAGCACTTCAACCGATATATTCACCACGGCTGTATAGGGCTGTTATACACAGACTTTTCTAAAGGACCTTGGAGAAAGCATATGACATTAAATTGCTCAGTCGGATACATAGAACTGCTTTTACAATGACGCATATAA
Organism: Metopia argyrocephala; assembly: GCA_963576795.1. Classification (NCBI taxonomy): domain Eukaryota; kingdom Metazoa; phylum Arthropoda; class Insecta; order Diptera; family Sarcophagidae; genus Metopia; species Metopia argyrocephala. The sequence continues at coordinate 83,172,713 of OY756211.1, forward strand.
TACCAACTGATCTAACAGTTACAAAAACAATAACGATGGAATGGAAGAGCAGAGGAAAACTCGACTTAAGGTCAGGCCGGATTATAATTACGATGAACTCACCCGTAAGACTAATTACATTATTCTAATGGTATCGTTCAACGAAAAATTTTCCGTGGGGAAGAATACAGTCGGGATACTACTCTCTTCAGAAATCTTTTCTATTTTACTTTGATTTTATAGGGACGTATGTCTTCCCGAAACTTCCAGTATCGTAATGGGAGTGGCCTGTGAGCTACTTGCCGAAGAATTCAGGTTGAAGTACAATTTTATTATTAGTTAAATTATTTGAGCTTAAGGTCGAATAAATATTTATATTATTTATTTGATACTTCTTTTATTCGCTACTTCCTTGCGTAGCATCATCAGGAATATATATTTGTATGTGACAAAACAATAACAAAATTGTATGTTGAAGTACAATAATGCTATTCTGTTGGGTAGCCTAACTGCGTTCCGGGCCCTTGACACTGTGATGACTTATAAACTAGTGGAGAAGCGCAGAAGCGCAGAAGGAGTCTTGAAATCTTGGGAGAAAACACAGCATGAACTTAATGTAGGGAAAAAACAGAATAACTGGCAAGATATGGATCTGCTATGAATACAACATTTGTGGCGTTGGTTTTTCCATCAATGTATGCTGTCATGAGAAAAGTTGCCTTAAAATATTACCCAATCGCGAGTCACAGGTGGATTGGTTACACGACTTGTGGTACCATTAGGTCATTTTGGCAGAAATGTGAGCTAAACAGAAACCAAACCTTGTTGAATATGAAATGTGAGGATACCAATAGAACTACAGTTGTAACAACTGCTTTTTGGGTTATTAGGGAGCAGCCAGCCGAAATGAACATTCCGTACAATACCTACAGTTTCAAGCAACCAGTGAAAATGAAAACTATTTGTCATTTTCTTTATGAATGCCCTGCTTTGTAGAAGAAAGGAGTGTTGACTTTGGTGCAACCATTGCTCGAAAATCTTCAGGAACAGCCTAGCATAGGCATCAATTGACTTATGAAGGGAGTCCAGTTCACTGCTTTAGACATGATGTTTCTCGATTGGCTTATCAGATTTTTCTGTCGAGTTAAAGAAATTTATTTCTTGTAACAAGATTATTATTTCTAAATTGGAGACTAATTTTGAGACCTTTTCTTGTGGGAAGAAAATAAAACACTGTTGTATGACTTTTCTTCTACGCCTCTTCCATCTTTCTAAACATTTTTTATATTACGTAAGACATTATAATGTTGGCTGTAGGAAAACATTAGCAATGAATATATCGTCGCAAGAATCAAAAAACACTATAACTGACAAAAAATCGAAAATACGTTTTTTTGCATAATTTTTATCTGAAAAAAATACGCGACGATTGGTCCCGGTCCCGGATTTCTATGATGAAAAGAAATTCACTTACGCCGTCTGCGTTTTGAAAAATACCAGTGTCTTCCTTCTACTTTCATACAGGTTTTTTGGCTCTGGTAATTACTTTTTTTTTCAGTTACAGCATTCTTTAATTCTTGCGACGATATATAGAAAAGATCTTTAAAATTATTCTCAATGGAGATTGCCAAAGTCAATCATTTAACCTACAAATGCTTGTAACCTATATATAACTGTCTGGATAAGTCAGAACACTAATTTTTCTCACAATGAGCCTGGAATTCAAACAGTGCAGTGCATAGTGTTGGTCGAGGAAAATACGTTATGGGAAGGGTTAAAGAGGGTTTAGTAGTTGTGTGTATTCAAATTGAATTTATTAATATCGTAACTGGCAGGAAAAACTTTCAAACCGTGCGGCTGAAGAAAAAATTCTCTCTATAATGATTTATGATTTACTGGACAATCAAACAAACAATAAGGTTTCTAGAGATTCCTTTGAAATATGCAATTATTCTTTTTATTTTATCAAAACCCCTCTCATTGCGGTATCAATGGCGAAAAGTATGCCGCATTGCGCCTATGCTTCAATGAATCGGCAAAGATGGATATATTACCATCGTTTCGCGTTAAATTCATAAAAAACGTCAGCATAGCTGTGACCAATTTCAAACAACTAGTAGTTTTCATTTAAAGTTGATGCAAAGTAATAGTTTCGCTTATTACATAAAGCTTTTGGAATTTTGTAAATACATTCTTATTTAGAAATTGACGAATTTTGTATATTCTTGTGTCTTTGTTTCGCCAGACTTTATACCATCATGAGGTAACTGTTAAAACTGCTATTATGTAGTGGAATTTATTTGTTACCTAATTACTCTATGCCCAAGTGCTTCTTAATTCATTTGCTAATTGCTTATTTTTAATTCAGTGTCATAAATTGTATGTATTGCTTATTAAAATGTCTTTAATTTTTTAAAGTGACAGTGACAGTAACAGTAGTTTTAACGGTTACTTAACCATTTTATGACTTCATCATTAACAGTTAGCTTAGAAATGAAAATAAACACATTTCGTCTTTATGCTAATAAACTGGCTGGCAACAGTTATAACAACGAGCATATAAGTAACACTCTTTGAATATTCAAAATAAGATAAAGCCTTTTTAAAGCATATACGATTACGTTACTAATTTATATTTAATTTCAAACCGTGAACATACCTTTTCGTTTTAAGTATATTAACAAGAACTACTTAAGAAGTTCATATAGTACTCGTACGAGTATGTATGGTTAGCAGTTGAAGAGCTTTAGTAATTAATAAATAATTATTTTTAATTTATTATTCAATATTGGCAAAATAAATGATTTTGTTCGACAATTGCTAAATAGCAATTCATTATTATGTATTTAGCAAAAGAAATAGCAGAGATTCCTTCTTATGTCTTTTGTTTGTTTGGAATTTTTTTTTATAAGCGCTAATAAGTAACAGCGGCTGTCATCCTCATTTCTTCACGTATGTGTCTTAAATCTTTTGTATTCAGAAAAATTCCGATTTTTTTTTTGTTTCTCTCTTAAGCTGTTAAATATTTATGATAAATTGTTTCAAATTTATCATTTTTATTTCAACACTGTATGTCAGTTTGTTCAACCGTGTACTGTGTGTTTTATTATATAACAAATTTAAAGCTCATAATTATGACAATCGAGTGTCAAGTTCAACAAACCATTTCTTTCAAGATATCATTCTTCATTTTTTAGTGATCTTTTGTGCCATTTTCAAAAAAAATAAAAAGAAAAAAATAAGAAATTGGCAACGAAATTACTTAAAGTGTTTTATAATGTAAAGTAGTACAGCTTCTTGAATAAGAATATCTAGATTTAGATTTGTTATGGTAATCTTGCAGTCTTAGCAAATATTTAATAGTTTACACGCCTATTTTGACGCCTATTTGTTATGTTGTTGCATATCAAGCCCATTTTTTTTCTATTCTTTTTTATTTATTTGTAGCAGATCTTTTGATTTTATTTGTTGTCTTCAAACCGTTAAACGCCTACACCTAAAGCTGTCGGCTGTAAATAACATTTGTATTGAAAATAGGAAGAAAAAAAAAAAAAAATACGAAAGAAACTTATAGTCAGTAATTACCGACTGTGTAATAGCCATGCAAAACTGCTAAAATTTTTTGTAAGAAATGTTTAAACTAATTATTGCGTTTTTTTTTTATAGAATGCCAAAACATTGACTTGGCACTACTGCTTTATTAGATCACTCACGTAACAGCTGATAGTCGCTTTTCCGACTTACACCACAGCAAGGCGTGCAAATTGTTGAATTTTTCATCAAACTTATTGTTCTATTAACGTCGATTTTGAATTTCCGGTCAAAATTTTTTCCCATGAACTCCATTTCTGGTTGAATGGTTAGTGTAAAAAAGTAGAATTGTCGCATTTGGAGTGAGGAGGATCCACATGCTTTTGTCGAAACACCATTACATCCACAGTAAATTACTGTTTGGTGCGCTTTATGGAAATCATTGGCCCATATGTATTCAAAAACGATGATAGTCAGAATGTTACTGTCCAGATGAGCAGTATAGGAACATGATTCGAATTATTTTCGTAACTCAATTACGTGACTTGCATCTTGCTGATATATAATTCCAACAGGACGGAGCCACATGCATTACAGCGGGAGCTACAATTAATTTTCTTAAAGAAACTTTTGATGAAAGAATAATTTCACATAATGGCCTAACTATTTTGAAACCAAAATCGTGTGATTTAACCTCATTGGATTATTTTCTTTGGGATTATGTAAAACACTTGTCTAAGTCGAAAAACCACGAACAATTGAACACTTGGAAATCAACATTCGAAAAGTTATCGGCGTAATACGGCCGTAAATGCTCCGTAAAGCTTTAGAAAATTGGTGTTTCAGAATACGCTTTCTACTTGCCAGCCGTGGCGGCCACATGGCAGAAATTATATTTAAAAATTTCATAAAATTTTCTTTTCAATAAAGCCCGTTATATTAATTTAAAAAATATATTTTCTTGCTTTATTATGATTTAAACTTGTGTCAGAATAAGAAACACCCATAATAAATATAAACTAGCCAATTTGGCGTATACATGGCAGCAGTAGTTGTAAAACATATGCTTTAAGTTTAAATGTGTCAAACTTGGCCCTTGTTGTGTGCCTTAGTACCTCCATGGAAAGATGTCTGTTCAATCTATATCCCTTAAGTGCGTGTGGCTGGCATTTCTGGCGTTCTCAAAGACTGACCAGAGATGCCTTAGTCTGGTACTACGGGCATCAGGAGCCCCCGGTTAGCCTTGGACTCCTTGTCATTCGGGAAGGTAGGCTAACCGGTCTGATGGTTTGGGTGCGGTCCTTCGGGAAGTACAAGTAGTGGTTGTGGTAGTGCTAGGTAGAAATCCCTCAGCAAGGGGGGTATCACTACCTACAGTGGTGGTGCTAAATTGCCAACTCGGTGCTATGGGCTCTCTTTTGAGAGCCGTGCCCTCATGCAAGAGTGAGATTAGAGGGTACCGGCATCGAGTGGCGGTGGTTGGGCGCATTGAACTCAACTACCGCTCCGACAACGGGCAGCGTGTGATTAAGGTGCGCACGTAAAATCGCTCTACAGTTGTTCAATCTATATTAAAACCGAGGTTGAATCTACTATGAGGCAGTTTGATTCTTTGTTTAAAACTGAAGATGCGTAAGCAAACGGAAATGACAGGCATATCGTATACAGATTGTTTAGGGTCGAACCTAAACACAATTAAAACACGGTTCAACTTTATTTGAGTTTTGTAAATTTTATGGTTTTATTTATTATTCTTATATGTAATTTGTATTTTTTAATGTGTTTTATTAATTTTATGTTTTATTTCACTTTACTTATTTTATTTGTCTTTATATGTCTTATTCTAATTATCATAAAAGTTTGTCTCACTATATTTGTTTGTTCCTTTTTTATTCTTTTTGTTTTACCACCGCACTTTGTCTTACAAGGCTGACTTTTTCTGATCGACTTCACTAACACGATTGATCGTGGTTGACAAAAATGAGAAGAATTAAACACTGAATACTGCCAGTGTTGCCATTCTGTTTCTAAACACAGATTAAAAATTTGATGATAAAAAAGGTGCCCACAATATGGGTGATGCGATTGCTCACAACAAAATAAAACCAGCACCCTGAAGATGTTTCAGGGGAAATATTTTACCGCAAATAAGCTGAGATTTTGTGTCAACTTGTAACTATTTTCACAGTCAAAACAAAGAACCAACCAAAACAGTAGAACAGAATAAGAGATTCATATCTAAAGAAGAAAAAGACAAATTTGGGATAGTCTTCAGTTGAAGGTATTTTTTTTTTCGGGTGATGGAAATGCAGTTACGCATACCGTTAGGTTAAGTTGGGCTCTAGGCTATGCCTACCTACCAACTAAAACCACTACCCTATTCCGAGGGAATTTCCGCCTCCCCGGGACCACTTTTCGTATTACTTCGGGGAGGCTCCCTCACATTTAGCCTTCCACTTTCCTCATCTGCAGCGAAGTGTCATATCGGACTCATCAGTCTACTGTATGGATTTTCTCATCCAAGTCACTCTTCTTGATTTTGAGGACATATTCGGTATATCTGGCCATAGCATTTCAGTTGTCGTCCGAATGCAGAATCCTCCGGTGTTAATTCTTAACCGTGCAGGTACCGATCGTGGCCTCAAGTTGAGCTCTTTCTCTGCTCCACCTTTCACAGTAAAAGAATGTATGCCCCACGTCATCTGTAGCCGCATCCCCATATATACACCTTCGCTCTGCTATCTTACCCAATCGACATAGATATTTGCAGGAATATCCATGTCCGCATAAAAGCTGCGTCAGGTAATAATTCATTTCACCAAACTTTTTTTCCACCCAGCAGCTGATGTCCGGAAGGAGTTTCGCCTTCCACCTACCTCTAACTTCTGCATTCCACCTCTGTTGCCATTCTTAAAGGGTTCGCGTTCTTTCATCGTTCGGCCTTATGCGCTCTCTATCAGAATTCTTGGCCTCCCATAATACTTTCCGCAGTTGAAAGTATTAATTATTAAAAAAAAGTAACCTATTGACGGAAAATTTGATAATAACACGTCTCTGAGTAAGATAGGTGTTACGTTTGCTTACAATGGAATTAAAGCAGTACATTTTGATAGCTTTGAAGTATTTTTTATTTATTTTGAAATGGAAAGCCAACGGCTTAGCTTCTCATAGCACCCATTTTGTGTGCTTCAATTTTTATCCAACGAGTACCGAAATCTAAAGTTTAATGTCTGATCCAAATGAAAGACTTAAGAAGCTTGTTAATGGCAATTAGTTACTCTCAGAGCTTTTGCCAGAAGATTGCTAAAAGTAATATTTTTTTTTTTTTGAGAAATCATAACTGGAGTGTGAACCCCTAACTCTCGTCTAGAAGGCCAAACACTACATAATACTCTACTGTCACCTCATTGAAAGGTATACTGGTTCCTATTTCAACAAGTATTTTTAGATGACCATCACTACACTTATTTTCTAAACAATTTCATTGCAAGCTTAAACTTAATATTTTTATCTATATACAGTAGAGTGTGCATAAAGAAATTGTAATAGAATAGCTTTCTGAAAAAAGAAGAACGCAGGAACGAACACTAAAACTCTTTTGTTTATATTTCTTTTAAGTTTTCGAGATATGCAATCAGTTCAAGCTCATGACTTAAATATTTCAAAAAGCGTGCTTTAGATTTCAGTCTTTTGAATTTTTTTTTTTTTTTTTGTTTCTTTAAAGCATTAATTCTTGATTTAGGTTTACTTTGCTTTAGTTTTGTTTGGCATAACTGACATTTTGCTTGTGGTCACTTAGTTTTTCATGTTTTTTTTAGAGAGTGGAAAAAATGAAATTCTTTGAATATATGATTCTTTTAAATTACTTTTTTCAAACTCTATCCCGTGCTAAATAAAAATTAACATTTTTATAATTCTTTACACACCGAAATATAGAATATGAGTATGAGTATTGCAACCGTCACTTTAAAACATCAACTCTTTTGCATTTTTAAACACGTTCGCGTGTCGTTTATCATGTTTCATGCTTTTTTTTCTTGCATTGTGTACCAACAATTTGTTCTGTTTAATAGTTTTTCGTTTTTTTTACGTTTTTCTTTATACTTTGGCCTAAGCTCATAACAAATTATTTGGGTCAAATCCGTTGCATATTAACTTATCAATAATTCAAAGATTTTTTTGTTTTTGTTTTCTGTTCGCAAGTTTTAGTTTTCTTTTCTCTCTCACCTTCTTAAAGAAAAATAAATATTTTCTGTGTTAATGTTTTTTTTTTTTTTGATTTGCTGTTAAATAACAGAGTATTGGAGGTAAATATTATGCAATCTGAGTTTTTTCTTTAAGAAATTTATGCCATTTTAAAATGGGTATAATGATATGTCGGAAAAGGTAAATTCTTTTGTATAAGTCTCCTTTTATTTACCAATAACGTTTTGTAATATTTAATATGTGATTGGAATTCTAAAGAAATAATTTAAAATATGGTACCGCCACATGGCGGTAAATTTTTTTCAAGAGATTAAACATTTTCATTATGCATTACAATTTGAAAAATATAAGATCGATTGTTTAATAACCTACACTTCAAAGTATGCTTTAAATGTTCTAAAAATGAAAAACCACACAGAAAAAAATTTTTTTGAAATAATTTCAACTAACAAATTAATGAGTATAATTCAATTTTTCAATTACATTTTTAGTTATTACAATTAATTTTTTAATAGAAGCACAAAAATAGAAATGTTTGTGCGTATGTTTTTTCTTTTGCCTTAGTGTTGTGTAAATGTTATATATAGAATCAATATATGATTACTTTTTAATTTAAAATTCGAATACGTATTGTTATATACGTAATTCAATTGAATGTTTAGCATTAAAATATAAGAAGACATATCTTTCATACATATATTTACAAGTATTTTAGTTTAAAAACAACATCTTGTATTAAAACAATAATAATTTAAAACTGTAAGTAATTAAAAATATGTAATTTTTTCTATAAAAAAATCTAATATCACTACCAAAAAAGAAAAAAATATGTATTCGTAAATTTTTTTTTTTTGTTGTATGTGTATGTGTCTGTTTTTTTGTGTGAACATAATGAAGCAAAGAAATATTAAATATCTACGATATGCCAACATTTCGTAAGATGAGTTTGTTCAAACTATTGCCCGAATATAAAAGTCCTTCTGGCTATCTCTTGGTAAGAATTCAATTAATTTTTTTCTTTTTGTTCTATTTTATAACTCATGCATACATTTTTAATTTATATTGACAGGGATTTCACATTTGAGTTTCAAATGGCAAGGAAAATACATAAACGCTGGTCATATTTTTTAAGGGAATTAATGTGACTTAAAATCAAGAATTTCCTAAGCTCCTCAGTTTCCTATTATTATTTAATTTTATATAGACAAATCAAATATGCACTTGTACAAAGAATAATAATAATAAGTGGTTAATGTCTTTTTTGTCGTATTGGTTAAATATGTAACCATCTCATTTTTCGTATTTATGTTCTTAGTTGTATATTTTTAATAAAAAATTAATATAATTTGCAATTTTTTGTAAATTTAGGGGTTTCATTTAATATATCTTTATCATTTTAAATCAGCGGGATCAAATAAAATTTTAATTATATTAATTAATTTTTTAATCAGTTTAAAATTTCAGCGTTAATTAATTTTTTTTTTTTATTAAGACCAATACTCAGGGGCAACCCCCTACTCATGCAGTGCATTGTATTGTATTGTATACATGTTTGTATATTTTGCGCCTTTTTATTGTTGATGAAACAAGTTGCTGTAAATTTGTCCAGTCAAAAGCCAGTGTTATACCTTCATCCTCGAATGATCAAACAGCAATTGCCTCATCTGTCGGTGGATGTTTTTTAAATGTGAATGGTGAGCGTCTTCAGTAGATTAGCTGTTATCTTCCCAGAAGGTGGCGCTGTACTCCTGATCATTGGTTTTTGGTGGAATGGATTAGAAATGTCAGGGGACGGTTTCTTGCAGATGGTCTTGCTGGAGAGGGGGGGGGAACCTCTTATTTTCTTAAATTTAATTTTTTAATTTAAATTGTAATTTTTAGAAAACCGCAAATTTTTATTTTTATAATTTTGTGCTTCGCTGGGATTGAACCTGGGTCGTGTGAGTTTCTGTGCGAGCGCTTTACCACTATGCCACGAGCCCCCCTGATTTAATTTATTTAATTAAAACGTGCCTGAGCTTTTAATTATAATATTAATTGTCCCAATTAAATATTTAATTGAAATTTTTTTTGTGAAAAAGCTCGACACTATTAATTTTTTAATTGATATTATTAATACTGTTTGTAGGGACAAACTTATACAAATGTGCGCTTGGTGGAGCGTAATATGATAAAAAGAAAAGTCAGAAAGCAAAAAGGTTTTTGATTGTACAATAAGAAGAGCCTTGCACAGTTTCGGATTAGTAAAATATAAACCTGCACTATTGGACAAAAAAGTTAAGGCTTACATTAAGTTTTGTAAAACACACATAAACTGGACAACTGATAACTAGAAACGATTAACTTTTATTTCATCGGATCGTTTTCCATCATCAGTTGTCAAGCTTTTGTGTATTTTACAAACATTAAGCCGAACGTACACATATTTATGCAATAGTACAGATTTATTTATTTATTTATTTATTTATTTATTTATTCCCATTTTTTGTACAACAAGATTAAATCTTATAATTAAAGTACAAAAATTTTTTATCCAATCGTATAAAAAAATTAAAAATATAATATTGAAGACAATATCAACTAAAAAGAAATCGAAAGTAACAAAATATTAAAACTTACACATAATTTAATTATAATAAGAAGAATAAATATTAAAATTACACTTACAATCATTTAAAATGATTATATAGAAAATGTTTAAAGCTAGTCGCGTTGCTATTTGTCTGTTGGGTATGTGGAAGAAGATTCCAAAGACGCGCGCCATATAGGAAAAAGTGCCACTCGGAAAATAGATAACGGTGGAAAGGAATAATAATTCTCCTACCCCTGGGAGAACTAGAAAATTTGATTCTCTCCAGCAAGTAATGTAGTGCCCGAGAATACACAATTTTGTGCATTAGTAAAAGAACACGTATCTTAAGAAAATTATCAAATGACACACCAAATATTCGTGAAGAAAAACAAGATACATGGTCATATCTCCTCAAGCCAAACACATATCTCAAAATGTTATTATATAATACATTTAATCTATGTTTGCTAATAGAGTCACAATTTGCAAAAAGTTCACAGCCGTATAGTAAAGAAGGGAAAATATATGTTTTGGCCAAAAGCAATCTGATGTTGAATGTAGTATAATATTGAGTAGACCAGAGAGATCTCAACTTAATATAAATTTTGCCCACCAGAAAATTTACGTGATCTGCCCAGTTAAGACTGCTATTGAAAACCAGTCCAAGATTTCTTGTATTATCCACAATTCTCACCTTGCCACCATTTATTACAACGTTATGGTTAATGACTGTATTGACCCTTCCCCTATGAAGTATCATACACTTGGACTTGGTAGGATTCACCAAAAGGCCATTAGCTGAAGCCCAACGATATATGCTCTCTAGGTCGGTGTTAAGCTTCGAAATAGTATGCGCAAAAGAATTCAGAGAACTGCAAGTATACACTTGTACGTCATCCGCAAACATATGAACTTTGCAATAAGATAGTTGTGTAGGTAAATCATTAACGTACAATGCAAAAAGTAGAGGTCCCAGAATAGATAGTTTTTTTATCGTTTTTTGTATTTTTTTTTTTTTTTTTGGAGATAACAATTGGTTTTTAGCAGTCTAAATTTGTCTCTAAATGTGATAGAGTTTATTTACCTTTTAAGAGCCTTCCTCTTGACAACCATTCTAAACAAGACAAAAAATAAATAAATAAAGAAAACAAAAATTTAATAAAAGAAAATGCTGCAGAATTAAATTATTTTATATTATAGCTTCAATATAGTCGCCGTGGTCTAGTGGTTAGTGTGTTGGCTTACTAAGACATGGGCCCTGGGTTCGACTCCAGGCTCCGACATCTTCAAAAAAAGAAATATGAAAAAAATATTTCTTTCGGCGACTACCTCTCAGCAGTCTACTGGCAAAAGCTCTGAGAGTAACTAATTGCCATGAACAAGCTTCTCAAGTCTGTCGTTCGGAGTCGACATTAAACTGTAGGTCCCGGTACTCATGGATAAAAATTGACACACACAACATGAGTGCTGCGAGAAGCTAGGCCGTAATCCTGACACAGGGTTGTAAAGGCCAGTTATGTGTGTATGTATGTATAGCTTCAATGAAAATAAATTGAAGTCTCTCACATATTTATATAATACGACCTTAACCCCGGTGTTCTTTGCTACCCCTGTTTCAAATAAATAAAACAAAAATATTATAAAAATAAGATGGAGAAAGCCACTTGTATAAGTCTAACATCGCAATCTTTTAATTGCTGATATATGTATATAGGCAACGAAGTTGTTTCTATTAAATTTAGGACGCTATAACTGTTCTTCAGATATATAAAATCAATGAAATGACTGATGGTTGGCCTTGTCAATGCAGTAATTCAGATTAAAATTAGAAAATCTAACTAAAATCATTCTTAAGATATACAAAAATCACTATTTACTTTGTATGGGAGTTATCAGAACCAAGTTCAATTTTGAAAATCAATATAACCTATTGCCCTTTTAGTAGCTCAATCTATCTATATTCCAAATTTCAGCACAATCTGTTTAGTAGTTTAGCCGTAATAGACCTACAAACAAACAAGCATACAAAGAATTTACTTATACTTATACTTATATATGAATTTATTTCAATCATTACTTTTAATTTTAAATTTTACCTCACGTACTTTTAAGTACTTGTTTTAATTTCTATTTAAAACACTGTTCTTTACTACCTCCACACAACCCACTTACACCAAACATGGCAGTGGCTGGTCACTGCTTAAGAAATAGACAGCTTTCAAGCAATCGTTACATTAAAAAAAAAAAAAGAAAAACTCAACAGTCGGGACCAAAGCGCCAACTATTTAACATTAAATTATACAATTTAACATTTATTATGACCACAAACGTATATAATTTTGTAGTTACAAATGATGGTCAAGGCAACAGCACTACCTACCACAACACCAACAACAATAATAGTCAGCATCTTATAGCTGTGATCTGTGGCACTTTCAATTCCAAAGCCACATACTTTTTGTACTGAAAATACTGCCATTAAATGGTAAGTCATGTAATGAAAAATAAATAAATAAATAGGGAACAAATTTATAGACACACTCAGGTCTAACTATAAGGTACCTTAATAATAAAGATACAAGTGCAAATAACAAATTTTATAAATTTTTTGTGAAAAAAAAAAATTATTTCTCAACTTAGTTTTGTTTCGATACACTTTTCTCAGTGATATCAATTTGATTCTGGGATTCAAACTCAAGTCTGTAGACCATAAAACGATATCAATTAGATTTGTTTATAGCAAGAAGTGTTAACATTGCTAAAATACCCATTAAATGTAAACCTCGCAACTTTATTGTTCGAAAATCTTTTTCCGTCGAGTGTACTTTTAAGTTTGATAATGGAAATTATTATTAGAAAGCCAAATATGGCGAACAAGGAGTGTGATGAAACAATTTGAGTGATAATTTAATGATTTTGACCATTGCAATAGCAGATGTAGGAGCTGTTACAAGTGCTTGCTGAAACATATTTGTCAAATGTTCCAAATCCACATACACGAGTAAGAGACGTCCCTTGGGTGCAGGTTAGCACAAATCAAAATTAAGTTTCACAAGAAAATAAAACGTGACAAGTATATTACGGACAGTTTTTTCATCATTTGTAGTCGCCGTGGTGTAGTGGTTAGTGTGTTGGCTTACTATGACATGGGCCCTGGGCTCGACTCCAGGCTCTGACATCTTCAAAAAAAGAAATATGAAAAAAATATTTCTTTCGGCGACTACCTCTCATCAGTCTTCTGGCAAAAGCTCTGAGAGTAACTAATTGCCATGAACAAGCTTCTCAAGTCTGTCGTTCGGAGTCGACATTAAACTGTAGGTCCCGGTACTCATGGATAAAAATTGACACACACAACATAAGTGCTGCGAGAAGCTAGGCCGTAATCCTGACACAGGGTTGTAAAGGCCAGTTATGCTATGTTATTTTGCATCATCAAATCTTGCCCTAATACGTTATATCTGGTATTTCTTTTTTAATTTCTATTGTTTTAGCTTTTTAAGCACATTTAGCCGGTGATCATTCTAAATTAGATGGTGAATTTTTATCAGCGTGTCTGGCGTAGATACTTCAATAGAGCGACCTAATTTTTCCGCGTAGAGATGAAACATTTTTTTTATGTGGTTGCCTATTTTAAAGTAAACAAAAAAGAAAAAGGAAAAAAAGCATGAACAAAGCAACATAATGCCTTGAATCTTAAACTATATATTTAGAAGATTGTCATTGTTCGCTCTAATAATTCGTTCTCACTTTTCTTTAGATTTAAAATTTTGTTCCTCTGTTTAGCGTATAAATTTGACTGATATATTATTTCTTCTTCTATATCAGCAATGACTAAAAGAAAATATTCAGTAGGAGTGCTACAATTATCATATATTCCTTCTACAGGACCTTCTGGTATTGGGGGACTTTAGTTTCGTGGCTTTTCGATTTCCATCGGCGACTTGGATCAAGTTCTCTAATTTTCTGGATGGTACTAGGTGCTGTTTCAATCATAGAATCACTATTATTTTCAGCCTGTATTTCTCTGTCTGTGAGGTTTTTTCGATACAATTCTATTTCACTTGGTCCATGACTGTTGGATGAATCGTTTTCATCTAACAATTTTTCTAAGTACTCATTCAATGTGTCATTGCATGGCTCATTTTCCTCTTCACTTTCAACATCAGTTTCATTATTATTATCGAGTGGAATTGATTCCAGAATCGTCTGAATTTCATCTGTAGCGAGACGTTTTGAACGAATTCCAGCCATAGTCCTATTATTGACAATTTAAAATATTGTGATTTTTTTTTGTACTGTAAAAAACCGTTTCTCATACTCATGAGAAATTGAAATTGTAATAAGATTTGTGTTTCTAGAAAATACAGTCCACTTAATTCCCTACATCCCTATCAACCCAAGACACCAACTTTATTCAAATAGTAAAAATATATTTCCTTTACACTTTGCAGGCAAATTATTGTTATGGTACTCACAAGTACCATCGGTCGACAAAGGGTTAAACTAGCACAGCATCTATACATCAGGTGGGCTAGTTTTCGAACTGCCAACGTACCTACGAAATTCAGGGATTTAATTTTATATGCCGTCAAAGCAATTGCCCATTTTTTTTATTTACAAAAGTCAAAGAAAACTTCTTTGTATTAAAAAAATATGCTTTTCTGAACCATATCAGAAAGATGGTAAATTTTTTAACGTTTAAATCTCAACTAGAAACAGTCTCACTTTAACCATGAAAAATGTTATCGTACAGGAAATTTAGGTAAATTGTCACACAAACACACGATCTTTAGGGGTAACTTTGTGTTCAAATTATGTAAATTAAATTACTTTTCTGTAATTTTGATTTTGATAAGATTGAAAGCTACTTTTTGGAAGAAAGGTATCTAAAATTTTATATAGATTTAAAACAAGATATATGAAATGTATTGCTTTGGGGATAAGTATGTCTCTATGGCCATTTCGTCTCTGCTTAAGAGAATGAATGAATGTATTTGCCTATATGGCGAAACCAATTTTTTGTTTTGAATTAAAACAAGGTAAGAAGACGACAATTTGACAACTGATATAGAGTTCTGCGTAAAAGGTCTGTGCACTTTTTAAACTGTTTCCCAAAGGGTTGCAAACATTAAAACAAACTCAATACACCTATACCAGCAAATATAGTGTCGATCATAAAAACATTACATTGGAATTGTTATAAAAAAAAGTGAATTTCATTGAATTAAAAAACTCTTTTTATTGATATTTTCACGTTGCACTATTGCTGGTGGTACGAGTACTTGTGGTAGGAAATTGAATTAAATTTTGAGACTGATTGAGCACTATGCCTTCGGTTAATTTATGTTATAGACGATTCCATAACAATTTGTCCTTCACAATAATTACGGCAATCAATTACTATTAATGAGATTGATTATAATATATGTATGTCGTTTGAAAGACGGAAAGCCAAATCAAGAAGTTTCTTTTTCTTTCTAAAAATACTCTACAATAATGTTGTATATTTTGTGATTAATTATCATCAATTATTTGTTGATTGTTTTTCAAGGAAGTATCCTGTAATATATTAGACAGAAGACATTGGAAGACATTGGAATACAAAAGTAAATTTTAAACCTTTTCTTTTGTGTCAATGAAACGGAATATTTAAGAATATTTTAGTCCACTTCCATATACAGGTTTTGGGTAAAACAAGTTGCTTTGTGACAGTTTTATATTGCATAAAAATGGTCATTTATATTAAATCTCTTTTTTGAGTTTAAGATCTTTTTTTTATTAAATATTAAATATTTATTTTCAATATTTCGCTGCCCCATCGTGTAGCGTCGTCAGAAATTATTATTCCTACAAATAATAATTATTTTGAGTTGTTTTTATTATTACTACCTAGTTGGCACAATTGTCTTACATGACATTGTCATCAAGGATGTTTTTAAGACAAGTTACTAACGGTTGTGGACAACTTCGTGTTCGTGCACGATATTTTGCGGTATATTTCTTTGACGTTGTCGATGATAAAAAAAAAATATACGACAAGCTTACATAGTTTATACAATGTGTGGTTAACGACAAGCTCAGTGATATTGTCGCTCAGCCAGTTGTGAACGATTTTTGCGACATTTAATTGAAAATGTTGCTGATGACAGCTGATGGCTGTCATCTATGCATCGTGCAGGATAGCCTATTGTCGTCCACCCTTCCTCGAGGATGTCTTTAAGACAGGGCCAACTGGGTATTTATAATATTTATGTATGTATGTATATAGATGTGGAGATACTATGTGTATATATGTACATATACATATACATATACATATACATACATATACATATATGGGCAATTTCAAAAATTTTCGACATTTTGATATTTTTTTTTTCGAAATTTTTTTTTTGGATGACACGAATGACGCTTTGGTCACGTGAAGGGTGATATTTTAGCATACCAAAACAGTTCGCGTTAATCATTTATTGCAAACGGCGCGAAAGTTATGGAGGTTTTATGTTAAAATTTCTTTAAAAAAAATTTAAAGTTAAATTTATTGGTTTATTTTAATAAATGTTGTATGGATGCATGAAACTCATTCCAAATTCATCAATGCAGTCCAAATTCATCAATGCACTGATAAAATACATAAAAAAATATCAATTATAATTAAAAATCCTTAACATTAAAAAACGTGAATTTTTGCAAAAATGTGAATGTTTCACCGATTGTCATAATACGTGTTTATATAACGCATAACTAATTTACAGAAAAACTATGTTTTGACTTGCAAATTTAAAAAATAAAAAAAATTATATAAGAATTATTTTTGAGGTTAGGATTTTTTTTTTTTTTGATCTGTACAATTTAAAATCATGAAAATTTTTTAATGCCTATTCGGTTTTATTATCAAGCTTAAAAAAACCTTTCATTTGATGTTAATCGCGGCGGAATCTATACATAACTGCAGATGTCACAAAGCAAAATGTGTTTGAAGAAAAATGCCACTGTACCCTCTAAATATGGACCGAATTCAACCGTATTTATATATGATCTTTAGTTCACCGCCGCACTTCATTTCCAATACTTTACATTGATTTTAAACCACGGATTAATTAAAAAAAACGCGAAACAAAATTATGAAATTTCGCAAAATTTTTATTTTCTTTATAAAATTTTTGCGTTTTAAAATATTTTAACGCCTTCTTGACGTTGAGGTGCCATTTACTAAGAAGTTTAGATCACGCAATACATAAACCAGTTTTAAAAAAGATTGCAAATGTCAGACGCGAAAAACTGTCATTTTTGACAAATTTACGCCAATTCCATAAAAGTTTGAGGTCATCGTTCTCAGCAACTAGCAGCCTGACATCGACGTGATATGGCGCAAATTTTAGCAAATTATACCATCTTTTAAATACTGTTGACGAAATGCAATTTTCTTGAACGGCGCAAAAACGCTATAGAAAAAACTGCGAAAATTGAAAAATCGGATAATTTTGGTTTCAAAAATAAACCGCTGTACAACTTTTTCCCAAATAGTAGTATGGGCATAACTTTTATAGTGTAAATATCTACTAAGTCTAGTGACTTTATTTTATATCAGTGGGCATCGGAAGTTTAAAACTAAAAGTAGAAAAGTGATGAAATATGAAAAAACTCTTGTAAATTTCAAGCCTGTTTTTGTGTTTTTCAATATTTGAGTGCCCATAACTTTTAGAGATAAAGAACTGATGGTCTGAAATTTTGAATTTCCCAGTTTTCTAGTGTAGCCTACAATTCCCTTTTGACCGTTTTGGTCAATTCGAAAAACTGGAGAAATAATAAGCATCTGAACTCAGTTTCAACAAATGTTGAAAATTTTTGAAATTGCCCATATATATTTTGTTATTACTATTAATGTATGTTTGGGGGGTAGCGTAGTGTAGTGGTACGAAAGCTCTATACGCATTCACTTTAATCTTAACTCATCAGTATATTAAATCAACGCATTATAGTACAAAACATCAGTTTAAATTTAAACTGATAATAAAGTCATTGTCTACTTGTTTCGTTATCAAATAGCACCAGTCACCTAATTTGGTAGTTACACCCATTTTTGAAATATTGCTATAACTTTTAGAAGAATGTCAAGATTGAAATTAATTGCAACATACGCGTTAACCTAGACTACAGAGCTTTATTTAAGTAAAAGGTTTTTTAATAAAGGTTTAAGGTTAAGGTTTGAATAAATAAATATGTATAGCTTAGTAGATATTGGCAAAAATAGTAAACAAAATATTATGTTGGACATACTTGCGTCATACTATTATTTTCAAATTTTACATTTATTATTTTGAATTCAAACCATTGAAAAAAGAGTGGCTTTCGGTTACCTCAAGGGAAAAAGTTACCAAAACGAAAAAAAAACTCCACATGTACACACTGTAGAAAAAAAAATAACAAATTTCGGTTAAAAATAACCAAAAACGGCAACGATGTTTGGGAGTTTTAATTAAAAAAAATATAAATGGTCCCCCCTTTCCAAATTCCCTTCTTAAGAAAACCGTCCGTCGCCTTACATTCCATTATATCCACCTTTGAAGTATTAAACGAATAGACAGGAGAAGCGCCACCTACTGGAAAGTAATAGGCGGCAACGAAGCAAGGATAAAACTTACCATTCAACTTAGCAAAGATCCTCAATACTTCACAACAAAGAATTGACATCAACAGATGGGGAAATTGTTGTTTATCATTTCAAGTGTGAAGGTATAAGACTGTCCTTTGAGTGATCAACTGACAGCAACTTGTCCCATTGACATAAGGCGCTATGTATATGATCTACTATATCTTCAAATATTCCTATAAAATGTACGCCTCAGTAGGGGTATAAAACCCTTAAAATTAAAAAAAAAACAGTAACCAATTTCCTTGGGCTTTGAATTTTTAAAGTAGGACCTTTTTGCTTCTTTCTGACTGATATCTGTCAGAGAAGTTTAAATCAAAGATGAACAATCTCTCTCCCTCGACCCCTCATATTTTTGTAGACCAACACAATGTATTGCATGAGTAGGGGTCATCCCTGATCGCAAATTTATGTCAACGGAACCCGGGACTAGGTTGTACCTTTACTGGAAGGATTTTAAACAGTACTCATTTTAAATTCGATAGCTTTTAATTGCTACTTGGCTACCAACTAAAATCCATTTATCTTCATTGAACTTATTTTTTTGAAAAACAAGTGTTTTATATTGCAAACAGCATGCTGTTTCATAAACGAGCCTTAAGGAATCCCTTATTAAACAACTCAACGTTGTTCACTGACTTGATTCAAGAACTTATTTTATAGAAACCTATATACATATAAAAATGTATGCCACTTCTGAAGAAAACTTAATTAAAAAATATTTCAATTTACATTATTTTACCACAAATAGGCACCTGTTGCTATAAACCAAATTATTAAGTTTCTATTACAAGTTGTCAAGTGAAAATTTTAAAACCTTGTCAATTGCAATACAATCCCAAAAAAAAAATACTTGACCAAGTTTCCAACGTTTTGTACACTCTGTAATTGAATTTCAATTTAATAATAAAAAAAAAAAAAAAAAATAGAAAAACTATTGCCAAATGCGTAGTTGTCGTGGATGTATTACTTTTGGGTGTTTTCTTACAAAAAAAAATCCTTAAATTTTAAAATTTATGTCTACTGAAGGCTTTGCTTGTTCATTTATGCATTTCGTTTACATTTAACTTATGCGCATACACACGGTAGTGTTGTATGTCAGTGGGCGGACGTCTGGTAAACATTTTTAGTTTTTATTTTTTTCCTTTTATTGTTATAGTTGGTGGTCTTTGGTATTAATGTACGAACGTACTATGTACGTATGGAATGCATGAATATAAATTATTATTTTGGTGAACAATAGCATACAAGTACACGGGAAAAGGTAGTGCAAGCACAAATTGTTTTTTTCTTTCTAAGTTTTATCAATATTTATAGGATTAACGCAAAAGGCAGTTGTCAATAAATGATAAATGAAGTATGAAAATTTTTAAAATCCATATTTGTTTTATAAAAAGAAGAAAAATCTTTAAAGATTTTGGTGGGCGGTTGGACTAAATGTAGGCCAACAAAAAATCAGAAAACAATTTCATATTTTAAGAAACAGAAAAAAAAGGTTTTTTATTTTTTTATGTTGAAAAAGATTTCTAAAAAGTATTGCAGATCGAAAATCGACAATTATTTGGTCTGTAAATATATTACATTGTCCAAACAAATATATAAAAGGTTGAGGAAATCCTGGCATGACATCTACGGCAATAATAGTAAGTAATCGTTGAACTGACAATCTCTTTTCACACCTTAAAGTTTTTTCCTGGAGTTTTAAATTAATGGTAATAAACTCTCTATAAATATGCTTCTAAATGAATGATCACTTACAAAAGGTATTCATTAAACTGTTTAAGAAAGCACGATTTAAAAGTAATCAGTATAGTTTTAAAAGCACACTAAATACTCTTCAACATATTAAAAATAAAAAAAAAAAAAACAGATTTATGCTAAAAAGCCAGACAAATGAATTTATACTCCCGCCAGGACTAAAAGTTCATCTGTAAAATACTTGTCATTATCAGCACAAGGTACTCGAATGTTAGATATGAGGATATGCATGTAGGTGTAGACACAGTTCCTGGTATAACGTTGCTGTCACTCACCATATATTCTTACCTTTTCCTACTAAATGACACATCACACATTTTCTTAAGTAGGAAGCTGAAAAATTTATTTTTTAAACGTTGACATTTTACGTTTATGTGTGAATACAATACAAGTAAATGCAATTGTTGCCACAAAACAAATTGTACTTCATTGGTAATACAAATGTATGTATGTGTGCAAACGATTTGATCGATTTTTTTGCTTTTATTACCGGCATGATGCACAATATCTACGACGTCTACATTTGAAGGCAATACTTAAAATAGAAACACAGTCTTAAAGTCATTTCAAGTATAAATCGTTATTGTAGAAAAAACAATTGCTATTGATAGCAATCATTTGACTTTTTAACGATTGGTTTGGTTATGTATTTATGGCATATTCGTTTTCTCCTTTTTTTACTGTCATCTCTATGAAACACAGAGGGCCAGAAAAAAACAAAATACTATATAAAATATCAATAAGCTAAGCATGATTTTAACCAACAATTTAACAATTCATAGAGTCTGCATAATGTTGTTTGCAAGTAGTAGAGTATACCACTTATTAATTGTTATTGTACTTAATAACTGAAAAACTTTATTTACTTTGCCTGCTGACAGTGCGTATTTCTTTAGAGAGAACTTAAACAGCCTTTTAAAATATTTGCTTTTACGTTTTATAGATACGGTAGGTGTATGAGAAAACTGAAATTCAGCATTTTTAAGAAAGAAATAAAATTTTTTATACTTAGGCACTCACCGCAATCAACATGCAACAATGGGGCAATTGCTGTTGATCTTTCAAGGGTGACGGTATAACACTGGCCTTTGAATGATCAATTCACAGCAATTTGTCTCATTCCTCGTGGTACGTAAGAATATGTAATTGTTCGTTTTTTCATCAGAGCACTTCCCATGGTAGGTATGAAAATAATGAGCCGTGTGATACCGTACCGTCTCTGATAAGTACCTTCGCCGTTTCCTGTGCTCGGTAGCGAAGCCCAAAGATAGACTTTGGAGCAGTGGCCCAGAAGCCTTAAAGCTCGAAAAATATACTAGAAATAGTTACACTCAGGGAAAAAAGTAAACTATCGAAATTGATACAATTTGGTATTATATTGAGTTGAGTACGTTTGCGCTTACTTCGCTGACGGTTGGTATCAGCATTTCAATAAAAAGTCGGTATAGGGGGGGGGTGCGTGGTATACTGGTTAGAGCGCTCGCACAAAATCTCCAACGGCCCAATTTCAAATCCCGCTTAAGGTGAACAATGACAAAGTTAGTTTGCGGTTCTTTCCAAGTTATAATTAAAAATTAAGAGATCCCCCCCTCCAAGAAGACCATCTACAAAGAAACCGCTTCCCAATATTTCACTCTATTCCACCTTTACCAATATCAACAAAAATCTAATGATTAAGAGAAAAGCGCCACCTTGTGCAGATAACAGCAAAAACCTACTTAGTGAAGGCAATCACCACACAATCAACATGCAACGATGAGTCAGTTGCTGTTGATCATTCAAGGGTGAAGGTATAGAACTGGCCTTTGAATGGTCAATTCACAGAAATTTGTCTCATTCCTAAGGCGCTTAATAAATAATATAAGAAAAAATATATATGTACAGTCCTTTCCAAAAATCCCAATACACTGAACAGCATTTAGTAGGGGAGCAATACTCAGGGGATTGGTTTCAAATAAAAAAAAAAACCGTTATTATTTCGATAACGCACTGTTCCCTTCAAATTACCAATTTTTTTTAATAACGACATGTTCTTACTTTGATACCGTAACCGTACTTTTATCAGTTTTGTTCTTTATTTGTTACCATATCGTTCATGATTGGAGAACAGGCCGTAACTAATGTAATAACCGAACGTTCTTAATTTATTAACTTGTGATATTTTTATACAATTTGTTCATGATTTTACTACCGGTTGTTCTTGATTTATTAACTTATGGTAATTTGTGCCGTTTGTTGTTACTTTGATAAAGCAATAAGCGTAATTTCATTCCAAAACTTAACGAAATAATGTTCGCGATTCGTTCTTAATTTGATACCAGTCGTTAACAATTTTAGAACGCTCTTTTCCCTCTGTGGGAAATATTTTTAAACTTTTTAATTAAAAGGTTTACTTTTTCAGATGGGTTCGTAGGGTTTGTAAAAGTTGGAATTGAAAGATCAAAAGCACTTACTACCTTAAGGAAAAGAAAGAAAGATAGGTACGAAGACGCTGCTCGTGTAAAGCCTTTTCGTGGCACACGAAACAGATCATACTGAATGTATGTATTTAAAACTCTTATCATATGGTTTGCATTGAAAATATAGTTGATATTCGGAATAGGATTGTTTTAGTTTTTTTTTTCTTAAAGTGTTACAAACATTAGGACAAACGCAATGCACCCACTTATAATGGTTATATGTGATATACAAATAAAATAAAAATGGCGCATGCGCCAAAACTGAAGGCAATAAAATGCTTTACACTGTTTTACGTTTTGAAAGGTAAGTATACCAAAGAACTTTAAACAAAGATGCAAGAAACAAAAAATCAAGGATATAGTAAGTAGTATGGAATAACAGTTGTGATGGCAATAGTAAATAATGATGATTTTAATTTTTAACACATGAGTGTTGCCTTTAAAAACAAAAGAGCACTCATTCAATCGCCATATAAAGAAGAGTTGCCAAAGTAGCAAATATCACCAACGCCACTCCGATAAGGAGTGAATTATTTACCATTGTCAGTTAAAGTTAAGTTGATTTGAGTTTTTTTTGGGTGGTGTGGTCTTGATAACAAATTGAAGAAACTTAAACGGTTCTCGTTGTCAAGGAATAACGTTTTTCTTCTTAAATTTTTTTTCTTCTGTTTCACAGGCAATTTATTGTTTGATTGAAACTAAAGAAAGGCCATGAGTTACTAAATCTAAAAAAAAAAAAAAATTGAAGGTGGTCTGTCTATTGTTGAAAATTGTGATGCTTTTAAGTGCACTTTTATAAGAAAAATAAGAATATAAATAATTTAATAATACAAGGAAATATCAGTGTGCGGTTATCTTTACGAAATTGTTTATATAAAATTCTTCTTTTAAAAGTTTTTAATCTGGTGAATGAAATGGGCTTCTTACCATTACAGTGAAAATAATTGCCGATCTTCCTGACTTGTAGTAACTTTTGTACAAGTTTTCTTGTTTTAGAGCTGACCCACTTATTTTTATTATGACGCGTCCATATGCACCCCATATGCCAGCCATTTAAAAAAATCTTCAACTGCTAAATTTTTTTGGGGATGCTTATGACTTTAGCATCTTATAGATTACTTTCCTTCTTATAAAATTTTCTACCAGTGGCGTTAAACAAACAAACATTAAAAAATAGGGAAAACAAAAGTCACGGTCTACGGAATATTGGCATATATAGCCACCGGTCTTGTTACTTTATTTTTAATGAGACCAATACTCAGGAGTAAACAAACCAAACAAACCCCTATTAAGGCTGTGCATTGTATTGGAATTTTTGTGAAAAGAACAGGTTCTTTTCGTTTTAATAAGCGCCTTAGGAATGAGACAAGTTGCTCTCAACTGATCATTCTTCAAAGTCTAGTGTTATACCTTCACCCTTAAATAGTCTACAAAAACTGCCCAATCGTTAGATGTTGATTCTAGTTAGGTCGTTCCCTGAGTAGGTAGGTGGTAGCTGTTATCTATTACTTTCCAGTAGGCAGCGCATTTCTTCTGATCATTCTTTTGGTTTATTCATGGTAAGTAAAGATGGAATAGAGTAAAATATCAGGGTGCGGTTTGTTTGTTGATGGACTTCTTGAAAGAGGAGGGAAGCTCTTATATTTTTAAATTAAAATTACGAAACGCTGCAAACTTTTTAATTTTTCAGCTTTGCTGGGATTTGAACCTGGGCTGTTTGTGCGATCGCTCTAACCACTATACCACGCCCCCTCCCACTGCGTTTAAACCAAAATATATTTATTTTCTTAATGATTGCAACAGAACAAAATCAATGTTATCTATTGCGAAATAAAAAAAATTTTTTATAAAAAATTTATTTTCGCATTTTGATTTTCATATTATTAAACGAAACCGTCAATTTCTACTGTTTGATTCGTTTTTTTCTTTTTAATTTTTGTCACAAGAAAAACTGGTCATAACATTTGGTTACAAGAAAAATCCATCAACAGTTTTTTATATGACCCAGTAAAATATTTGATTGTGATTCTTTTTCTTTGTTGCTGTTCCGTTCTCTTGTAATCACGGGTTCAATGTTTCTGTCACTGGATATCCACCTTCACCCAAAAACATTTAAAACAACTACAATCATAAAATAAAGCGTATTTGAAAAGAAAAAAGCATCACCGTTAACATGATTTTGAGCTTTTTTTTAATAATTTTTGCACTGCTACCACAATCAAATAATGATGATAAAGGAATATAATTTATTATTAAATTTAAGGCCAGATAGTTTGTGACAAGAGTGGAACAAAAAAAAATTTAATGTGTGCCATTTTTTTTTTTTTATAGATGTTTGTATGTTTTGCGTCTTTTATTGTTGATAAAACAGGTTGCTGTAAATTTGTCCACTCAAGAGCCAGTGTTGTACCTTCACCCTCGAATGATCAAACAGCAATTGCCTCATCTGTCGGTGGATGTTTAATTAGAATGGTGAGCGTCTTCAGTAGAATAGCTGTTATCTTCCAAGAAGGTGGCGCTGTACTCCTGATCATTGGTTTCTGGTGGAATGGATAAGAAATGTCAGGGGGCGGTTTCTTGCAGATGATCTTGCTGGAGGGGCGGGGGGGACCTCTTATTTTCTTAAATTTAATTTTTAATTTAAATTGTAATTTTTTAGACAACCGCAAATTTTTATTTTTATAATTTTGTCCTTCGCTGGGATTGAACCTTGGTCGTGTCAGTTTCTGTGCGAGCGCTCTACCACTATGCCACGACCCCCCCATTAATTTTTTACTCGATTTGTGCCAAAAGAAAATTTTGTATTAAATTAATTTCTTCATGCAACTCAAACACATTCTGGTCACTCTTCTTTTCAATTGTCGGAGAGTTTTGACATACGGTATAAAACATTTTTTTATTTTTTTAATTTAAGAACAATACTCAGGGGTAAACCCCTACTAAATGCAGTGCATTGTATTGGAATGTTGAATATATATGTAGATATACATAGATATATAGATGTTAAGCGTCTTATGTTTATGGGACAAATTGATGTCAATTTGATCACTCTAAGGCCAGTGTTGTACCTTCACTTTTCAATGGTCAACAGCAATTGTCCCATCTGGATGTTGAATGTGAGTGGTGAGCATCTTTTTTTTATATAGGTTAGCTGTTATCTTCCCAGAGGTGGCGCTGTACTTCATTCGTTTCTTAATGGAATAGGCTGGAAATGTCAGGGAGCGATTTCGTGAAGATGAACTTATTAGAGGGTTGGGGGGAGGGAACCTCTTATTTTTTTTTAATTATAATTTTTTGAAAAACCGCAAATTTAATTTTTTTTCTTCTTCGCTGAGATTTGAACCTTGGTCGTTTGAGTTTCTGTTCATGCACTCTAAACACTATACCACGACCCCCCCAATAGTTCTGTATTTATAAAAAAAATATTGTAGGTTTACGAAAGGTTGTTTTTGGACAAATTTCTATGCAATACTTGTCAAATAAACCTTCAAAAAATTTAAGATATTTTTTATGAATACAGCCGATAATATATACAGTGAAGATGTACTACTTTTTTTTGCCGCCATTTTGTTTAATATTAGCCTTGAAAGTTCATAATTTGCGATCGTGAAGTAAAGACGTGGCAAATTTATTACAGAAAAATATTCGATAAATCAACATACATATTTTAGTCATTTTATCAAAATCAATCATCGATTACTGTGGAAATGACTGAAAAAATCATAATTAGTGACGAGGCGCATTTTTATTTGAATGGATATATAAATAAACCAAATAATCGGTTCTCTGGAATGGAATTATTCATCAGCCACCCTTGCATCCATTGAAAGTGACAGTCTGGTGTGCAATTTGGTCAGAAGAAATCATTGGACCTTACTTCTTTGAAACTGAAAACGGCATAATGGTAACTGTCAATGGGGAGCGACATAGTAATATGAATGAAAACCTTTTAGTACTACAACTGCATGCTTTGGGCAAGACTAATATGTGATTTCAACAAGACGGTGCCACATTGCATACAGCCAGCACCCAGCAGAAATTAGTGCTTACCAATAAGCTATTTTGTAAGGGAGAAATTGTAAACAATCACTTACTCGTGTGCATCAATAAAGCATGATTTTTATATGAAATGAGCCGCTAAAATGCAATAGAAACACAAATTTTTTGCAACCAGTGAGCAAATGTTATACAAAATTAAAACTAATACCTTATCCAATAGCATCTTTGGAAGCTTTAGGGTATGAATAAACAATATAATGCTTCCACTATTGCTTACAATTTTATTTATTGCTTCTAAATTTGAAAAATTTTCTGCTGGGTATTACAATGGAATTACTCCGAAACTTCCTTCCACAACAAGTTGTTTCAAGAAATGGTGATGTTGATTGGCCTCCACGGTCGCCTGATTGGACTGTTCCGGACTTCTTTTTCTGGGAATATCTGAAAACCAGAAATCCTCGAGCAACTCAAATTGTCAGCAGCTTGTCCCATTGACATAAGGCGCTTAACATCTACTTTCTATCTATCTATACTTTCAAGTAACTTCAATGCAATGCAATGCATAAGCAGGGGTTTTACCTCTGAGTATTGGTCTTAATAAAAAAACAAATATTCTTGATTAAATTAATTAAATAACGTCTGAAATGTGTGAGAATGTAATAAAAAATGTGTTCAAAATGGCTTGCCTTTGTGAGGCTAACAGAGGCGGACATTTATCTGATATTTGATTCCATATATAATTGCCTACATAAAATAAAATATTTTTGAATATAAGAACCATTCCCTTTCATTTAATTAAGAATGATAAACAAACAAAGTTATATACCTTCCCGGCGGACACTCTGTAATACGCATTAGAGGAAAATCTAGCCATTTGAATTAGTCGTGATAATAATTAGGGTTGGGTATCAGAATTCATCCTAAAACATAATAAAAAAATCTCAAATCTTCTTTGAATCTTAGAATGGTATTTTAAAAGTAACCTACCTCCCTTCCTGTAACCCTGATTGTAATTTGAAATATTTTAGTATTAAATTAAATAAAAACATATTATTTGTTATCTAGTCAAAAACAAAAAAACAAAAAAAAAAACAAGAAGAACTTTCGTTATGTAAATTTGTTTTCCTGTTTGCTCACATTTTTGTTTTTTCTTCTTCTTCTTCTTTTTACCTTTGATGCAACCAATTTGGTTGAGTTATAAACATCACTTCTGTGCGATGCAAATGTGTCTTTAAAACATCTTCATTTTCTGAAACGAAAACTAGAAAAAGGAAGACTTTATTTGTTTGTAGTAGTTGTTGCAGCTTTTTTTTTGCATATATTTAATAGGTAAGCGAAACGAAAAAGCGAAAAAAAAAAAAATATAAAGAAATACTGACTGTTGAACAGTTTCAAATTTGCATTATATATTGGCTGTTTGTTACCCATGTGAAACAATAAAAAAATAGAAAAAAAAAAAAAATAGGAAAAAAATTCTCAGTGGGTTAATCAAGTAGTTTATATGCGTTTAAAAGAAGATGTCGTCTGTGAATGGCTAATGGAATTTGTTTTAGCCAAAAAACACAAACACACACAAAACAACAAAACCAAGTAAATTATTACCAAAACAGCCTATATTTGTAAAACTTTTAAATTGTTTGCAGAGAAGAAAAATGTCGTGTTTTATTATTGATTTGTAGTTTCAGTTACAATAAGAAAATCCTTTTGTTTAATTTTAAAATAAATATAAAAAGAATTTAGTTTCTTTATATAGTTTTACCAATAAATTTGAATTTGAATATTTGAAAGAAAAAAAGGAGAAAACTACTTTTATTTTATTTATTGTGTATTACTCGTTTATGCAACATAGTTGTGTTTACGATATATACTATATACACAGAAAAAATAGAAGATCGAATTTATGTTCGTTTTTTTTTAAGAACAGTCCCAGCCTCACTCTTACTCATCCTCACCTATATGCGAGAAAGGTCGCCCCCCAAATACACACAAAAGACGGTACCATTGCGGGATAGTAAGGAAACTTTACAGATAATAAATAAACTACAGACTCCGAAGACAACAGTTTATTCATTGATATAAGCAAAATACAATATAAGCAGAAATCTTTATATATCCACATAACTATGTACATACATACATACACAACTGGCATTTACAACCCTGTGTCAGGATTATGGTCTAGCTTCTCGCAGCAGTTATTTTATGTGTGTCAATTTTTATCCATGAGTACAGGGACCTACAACTTAATGTCGACTCCGAACGACAAACTTGAAAAACTTGTTCATGGCAATTAGTTACTCTCAGACATTTGGCCAGAAATCTGCCAAGAGGTAGTCGCCGAAAGACATTCTTTTTTTAATATTGCTTTGCTTCAAGATGTCAGAGCCGGGGCTTTAACCGGAGCTCTCGTCTTAGTAAGCCATCAACCACTAGACCACGGCGACTACTATATAACTATGTAGTAAACAATAATTCGAAAGATTAAATGATGAATTAGAGATATCAGCTACGGCGGTTTAATTTTAAGGGCCGAGGTTGATTTTGAATAAAACCTTAATAATTTAGAACATGGTTGTCATTTCTTTTTATTACAATAGCTTGGTATGGTTGAATTAGGTATGGAATAAAACATTGCCCAAATGGTCGCGGCGACCTGGGCGGCACACTTCCATTCGATAGTACAAATTTTTGATGACGCTGAGGCATAACAGAGCTGCTATGCTCTTAATGTGCCGAATTATCTCATCTTTTAGCTCTTGAATTATTGCTGGCTTGTCGACGTACAACTTTCCTTTAAAATAACGCTAAAGGAAAAGTCCAACGGTGTTAAATCACATGATCTTGGCGCCTAATTAACATCTGCCATTGAATTCGTCGCACAAAAGAGCCATTGCTTCTTTAGTTTTGTGGCAAGTGGCACCATCCAATTGAAGCCGCATATCGTCCACAACCATATCCTCTATTGTAACCCCTATTCCCTATTGTAACAATGCGAGAATTAAAATTTAATTTTCTTTCGTTTCGAAAAAAAAATTCCAAGATTAATAGTACTATCTGGCTTTTGCAAAGTTGAATCTCCTAAAATATAAGTCGAATTAACCATTTATACTATTCATTAAATATTCATAATTATGTGTTTTAATTCAAAAGTATTAATTGTGAAATCTACATCTACTACCACCAATAAACTTTTTAATTGAAATTTTATCGGCAACAATTTTTTCTGTGTATTATACGAGTACATACATATATTTGCTAAGATGCAGTAGTTAGCAGTATATGTTTTATAGTTGCAAAGTGATTTATGGCTATATAAAAACCATTTTTGGTAGTACTAAAAAAAATATTTGTTTTCTTTTTTTTTTTTGCAAATTTTTTTCTCTCTGGCTTGCCTAAATAAAGTGTAACCAAATGGCTTTTCTTTTGTTTAAATATTTCATGGATTTTTTTTTATTATTTGTTTTATTTCTTTTTTTTTTTGTGTGTTTTTCATCTTTCTCGTGACTTTGTTTGCCATTTTTTGTATGTTTTGTATATATTTTTTTTTTCAACATCATTTTTAGAATTTAAGGCCTAAACAAATGTGGTCAATTGGTCATACAGGTATTTAAATTGAATTATGATCTCTAGTGAATGAACCTTAAACAATCCATTTATTGTTGTTTGAAAGAATTTGAAACCAAGTTTGAGAAGCAAAATAATTGCAAAATATTTCCATAGCTTTTTAAAGCAAATAGTATATGATTTTTTCTCTATATATGAATATCGTATTTATTCAGCTTTATTCTCAGCATTATAATTATATTACGTGTTAAAAAAAAATCTATTATTTTTTTGTTTAAAGACTAACCAATGCGTGTGTGTGGTCTTTTCCTAATGACAATTTGATTAAAATTAAACTGAAGCAATAAAAAATTGTCTCTAATGATTTTGCTATTTCATGATTTGTTTTTTTCGCCTGTTTCTGATATATAAGTATACCAATATAGCAGTTGTACTGGAACATTTCGCAATTCATTTCTAAGCTTATTAAATTGAATAACAAAAGTTTTTTGTTTTCTTCTTTTTTTAAATTTATGAAGCGTTGTACTACTACACTTAAATATTAAATCAATAATTAAATTTTTTATGAAAGTTTAAATAATCTTTTCCTAAATTTGTTAATATAGAGCAGTGGTGGCCAAGCTAATTGATAGTTCAAGCCAGTATATATGTATGTATATAGAATGTATGCATAGTGGTTTTGGAAAAAATTCTTTTACAGAAATTATAATTATTGAGAATAGTTACCAAAATCAAAGTACAAAACAAAATACTGGGCTATCTATTTCGTAGTTTCAAAAGTATGGGACGGGAATTGGACATCTGGCAAATATTGTAAGGCCTGTGCATCATCGTTTCGCTCGTCCGGTTAAAAATATCGCTGCTGTAAGTGAAGTGAAGGTGTTGCCGAAGACTCGAATGTGTCGATTCCTCGTCGTTCTCAGGAGTTAGGACTGTCTTACGACACAATATTTTTATTTTTTTTTTTATTTTTTTAAGACCAATACTCAGGGGTAAACCCCTACTCATGCAGTGTGCATTGTACTGGAATGTGAAGATGGTTGATAGAATTTTTTTTTTTTTTTAATAGTTTTTTGTATATTTTGCGCCTTTTTATTTGTTGATGAAACAAGTTGCTGTCAATTTGTCCACTCAAGAGCCAGTGTTATACCTTCACCCTCAAATGATCAAACAGCAATGGCTTCATCTGTCGGTGGATGTTTACATGTGAATGGTGAGCGTCTTCAGTAGATTAGCTGTTATCTTCCCAGAAGGTGGCGCTGTACTCCTGATCATTGGTTTCTGGTGGAATAGATTAGAAATGTCAGGGGGCGGTTTCTTGCAGATGGTCTTGCTGGAGGGGTGGGGGGGGGAACCTCTTATTTTATTTAAATTTAATTTTTAATTTAAATTGTAATTTTAGAAAACCGCAAATATTTATTTTTTATAATTTTGTCCTTCGCTGGGATCGAACCTGGGTCGTGTGAATTCCTGTGCGAGCGCTCTACCACTATGCCACGACCCCCCAAAGGGAGAGTTAAAGCAAGCGTATAGAGGAAAATTTTCTTTGTGAATTACGCCGTGGCTGCACGGGTTAACAACTTGAACGGGTTAAACAAAGGCAGTCTCAGGTTAAACCTGAAACATACATAATCTAATATCTTTGTAAAACCCTTCATGAACTTGTCAACCTAGCGCACCACAGCTGAAACACACATAGAGAGGGAGAGAATTAAAGTAAGTAGTTTTCTTATGGTTAAATTAGAATCTCACTCCTGATGAGTTGGTCAGAGTTTCCTGGACCTTACAAGGATATCATCATTAGAGGAATGTCCTTATATCGAGCCTTTACAATCCATTCGTAGCACAATTGTCAATGTTAATAATTTTGGTTTCGATATCAGTGTTCTACAATTTTAAAATGTTATCTGTGTTTTTTATGATGCCAGTAGATTAAGTTTTACTTTTTCTTTAATTTCTTTAGACATTGTGATTCAAGTTTTTTATAAGAATCTTAACATTTTTGCACATATTTACAACATTAAAAATAACAAACAAGCTATTTATCGTTTCAGGATTTCTCCTTTTACATGTACGTATTAGCTAATAAAAAACATAATGAAAAACAAAATATGTAAATGGAAAATGGAAAAAATGGAAAAATTGTGTCGCCGTGCTGTAAGCTGTCCGGTTAGCGGAAATTCAAATAATTTTGGATGGAGAAAAGTGTCCGTGTCCTGTTATGAGAGGGTTGTCCGCTTAAGAGGAAAAAGTTATGAAAACCTCAAAGATTTTTTTTTGGGACTAAAAAATTTGTCCGTCTGTCAGAGATGTCCGCTTAAGAGAAGTGTCCGTAACGAGAGAGTACACTGTATATACAATGTATGCATATTGGTTTTGTAAAAAAGTCTTTTACAGAAATTATATTTTTTTGAGAACAGTTATCAAAATCAAAGTACAAAACAAAATACAAAGTACAAAAATACACAACGTCGTAGATACGTGGAAAGGGTGCTTGAATAACAGGCGGTCGACGGCAATATTTCAAAATTTTCTTCAGCGATGAAGCACATTTCTCACTCGATGGGTATGTTAATAAACAAAATTGTCGTATTTGGGGTTCTGAGAAAACTCAAGTAATTGAAGAGAGTCCATTACATCCAGAAAAAGACACTGTTTGGTGCGCTCTTACTTCTTCGAAAACGACGATGGAACGACTGTAACCGTCATTTCGGAGCGTTATGGTCATATGATAACCGACTTTTTTTTGCCTGCTATTAAAGAATATGACTTGGAGAATATGTGGTTTCAACAAGACGGTGCCACATCCCACACAATTCGAGAGAGTATGCCTTTATTGCAAAAGACATTTCCTGGCCTCGTATTTTTTCGTTGTGACGATATCAACTGGATACCAAGATCGTGTGATTTGGCACCATTAGCCTTTTTTTGTGGGGCTACGCGAAAGACCGTGTTTATGCAGATAAACCTTCAACTCTTGAACTGGGGTTGCAATGGCCAATTATGTGTATATGTATGTTTTAAATAAATATTCAAAATGAAACACATTTATTTTAATTCCATTAATAATTTTAAAAATTTTGGTAAATAATTGGTGACAGCACTTCTCAGTAATTCTTTGAGACACTGCTTAATAAATACTGTTCGACGTTTAAATTTCATATATTCACCACTTTATAATCTAACAGCAATCAACCCCAATAAGCGAGCACAGTACACGTTTAAATTAGGGGATTAACAAAAGATAATAATGATATGGAAGATGATGTTGTCTTTGTCCTCTATTTAGCCCCTAGTAACTGCTCCTCAACTACCTTTCTGATATGAAAGACCCTGGCTTCTTGGGCAGCTTAGCCTCTAGACAACCACAAGGTGATTATCCCACGTAGAATATTATTATTTACAGTTATAGCAAGTTGACATAGGAAAACACAAGCTTATTGGAAGTTGTTTTTTTAGTTTTAAATTTAAATTACAGAATGTTTTAATAAAAATGTCTTTTATAATAACTTTTCACTTATGTGGGTCAAACACTATACAACAAAAAAAAAAAAAAAGAATTTTTTACAAGTTTGTTGCTTAAGTCTTTCGTTTTTCTTAAGCTCGGCCGTTTAAAAAAAGCCAACAAAAATCCAACCTAAATATTTAACTGAACTAAGGAACCTAAAAGAAAGCATCGGATTAAATTGATTTTTGTTTGTTTGTTTGTTCGTTTTGGTTTTATTTGTTTTTGATAAAAATATCGCATGTTTTATCAAATTTTTGTAAATTTATGCAAAAATTTTACATAAAATCAACAGCTTTACAATTGCAAGACGACAAACACAGCCAACAAATACAACAAGATTTTAAGCAAATCTGAAATCAATAACATGAACAATTACTGGCAACAAGCTAAAAACTTTTAACATATCGCCAACAACAATAAAATAAGCAGCAACAATAGCACCCCTTTTAAGAAAACCAAGTAGCGACAGCAAAACAAACAACTTAAGAAAACTAAAACGTTTATTACAATTCAAACCGAAACAAACAAACAAACAAATAAAAATTGCAAAATAACGACAATTTGAACACAATTCATTGACGACACAATAATGTCATGAACTCGAGCATGCACGCTGTGGAAGTAAAGATATTGCTTTTACTGCTGAGCATAAAAACAAAAACAAAAATAAAACACAAATTAAAGCAGAAAAAAAAATCCTGCTGTTGCCACTACTGTAGCTACTAATGCGAATCACTTCTTTTTCCTCTCTCTCTGGGGAAAATTGATCTTCTCTATTACATTTTATAGCGTTTAGTACTGGAATCAGTATCAGTTGAGAAATCAAAAAAATAAAAACAACAAAATTACAAGCCTTTATTTTAACAAAATCACAAAGAATAAAAAAAAAATAAATAAAATGAAAGAAAAAATTCTTTAAAATTTTTGGCGCATATTGCCTTTACTGCTGCCTTTGCAGCTACGACTTGTATTTGACATGATTCTTAAAATTTTAGGTAAAAAATTTTCAAACAAAAAACCATTTGACATTGGAAACTTTAAAATATAATTCCCAAGAGTGAACAACTAAGTAAACGGGTTAAAAGAAAGAAAAAATTCAAGATATCCACCCAATATTAAGGAAACCAACATGAAATTTTGAATGCTTTTGAAAATCATCATCAAATGTTGCAGTATTTTTTTTTTAATTTTAATGGTTTTGATGCTCTTTAAAAGAAGATTAGAAGTACAACACACAGATCTGCCTATTCCCGACAAATATGAATATTGAATTTGATAAAAAATAAATGAGCAAAAGAGCATGTAGGTGCTGAAATCGCGTTTGGTCAAGGAGTGCTGTGATAATCTGCAGCAACTTGGTGCAGTGAACGTAATTGTGTTTTACTGGTTTCCGGGCCATTTCGGAATACCAGGTAATCACCGGAACCTTATTGTTGGGTCAGCTGGGCGGAGGTTAGATCGAGGATGGACCAGTGGGAACACTCTCTAAGGAACGCTCATTGGAAGAATGCTCTGACAATGCGCCAGGCCAAACGGATGGAACACTATTATCTCAAGTATGACTTGAATAGACTACGTCTCCTGGATGAAACTGAGTTTAGGCTCTGTCTTGATGAGGAAGAGCCGGCAGACCGCATTCTGTGCAGCTACGTGGTACTAAATAAAACTAGACTACAGATCCTTCGCGAGGATCAAATGGATACGGTGGAGATCACATCTACTTCAATCAGTGTTTTACTTGACTTTATTCTGATAGCGGGAAGTTGTTGTTCGAACACGGTTTTAAGCCTGCTTACTTATATTATGAGTAACGATTGAGCTGGATGGTGTTGGTGGATGAAATGGTTGACCGGGCATCCTCGCTAATCGGCCAGGACCTGACATTGAGCAGAGGTGATCATTAGGGCACAAAAGATCCTTTGGGTCGCAGTATCTGCCTTTTGGCATAATTATTCTTTGATAATAATAATAATAAATGATGAACATCAATGGGTGAATTTGATAACTGATGCTAAGCGAAATCCCCAGAACAACACCAAAACGGTTATAGTGACGTATTGTTTTTTAATCTAGTCTATAGAAATACTGAATAAATATTAGATTATCGTCGGATTGATCGCTTTTATAAGATAGAGGACTGAGTACTTTACCTCGGTATACTAAGAGTACATGCGTGAGGCACAGCTGTACAACAGACAATCAAAAAGCACTGCGTCAGTAGCAAATGCGGATTATTTTTTTTTTTTTTATTTGAGACCAATACTCAGGGGTAAAGTGAATACTGTGCATTGTATTGGAATTTTGCAAAGGACAGTACATATGTATATTATTAATTATTATATTATTGTTAAGCGCCTTAGGAATGAGACAAATTGCTGAGAATTGATCATACAAAGGCCAGTGTTATACCTTCACCCTTGAATGATCAACAGCCATTGCCTCATCGTTGCATGTTGATTGTGTGGTGAGTGTGCCTTCGCTAAGTAGGTTTAGTTGTTATCTGCTACTTCCCAATAGGTGGCGCTGATCATTCGTTTGACGTAGATATTGGTTAAGGTGGAATATAGTGGAATGTCGGTGGAGCGGTTTCTTTGTAGATGGTCTTCCAGGAAGGGGGAAAACCTCTTATTTTTAAATTATAATTTTGAAAAAACCGCAAAATAACTTTTTAATTTTTCACCTCTTCTGGGATTTGAACCTGGGTCCTTTGAGTTTTTGTGCAAGCACTCTAACCACAATACCACGCACCCCCCCTAATTTTATTATTTGGTAAACTAACGGGTTTTAAATCAAAAACAGAATTAAACTCTAACAGAAATACAATTTAGACCGTGCTTTGGCTGTCTAAGCATAATACAGTTTTTCAAATAAAGTTACTTGCAACCAGAAAACTAGCGCTGTCTATAAATTCCAACATAGTAGAGGGAATACTATTTTATTAGTATACAGTTTGATTATGTCAGTGTCGTCCTATAGCACCACATTCATCTACATAGAAGTGGACTTTAAAATTGGTATGTTGTATGAGCGCCAAACCATAGACATATATTTTGAAAAAAAATTTAAACTGTAATAATAGATATAGAAAAAAAAAAATCCAAAACACTGTGAACTAAATTGAAATATGGGCTGCAGAATAATTTAAAGTTTAAAACAACACACATTGAGGAGAAAAAAGATTATGAATATGAGTAATTGTATGGTTGTTACCAGGAAACACTTGTGTTTATGAATAGACGACAAAAAGTGAATAATACGATAATAGTGAAAAAAAAAACATCGTGAACAAAACTAGAATTAACACCGAGAAATTTGGTGTTGTGTTTCTGGTGGGATTAGAAAGGAATTGTTTATTATGATCTCCTACTAGCTCTTCAAATAATGTTCTCTACTGTCAGTAATTAACGAAATTGAACAAAGAAATTAAAAAAAGTAGATCAGTACATACATACACACATACATAATTGACCATTACAACCCTGTGTCAGGGTTACGGCCTAGCTTCTCGCACCATCATATTGTGTGTGTTAATTTTTATCAATGAGTACCGGGACCTACAGTTTAAAGTCGACTCCGAACGACAGATTTGAGAAGCTTTTTCATGGCAATCAAAGTACTTAGATCAGTTGAAAAGGTTTTGTGAACTTCATCATGACAATGCCAGATCGCTCACTTCTTTTCCGATCTGACAGAAGTTGAAATCTTCAAATTATCAATTGTCTCGATCTCTGCACAACACTCTCAATCGAGTAAATTTAATCAATTTAGTTTTCTCACTTAGAAGAAGTTCTACACAGAAAAAGTTTATCTATCAAAATGGCCCAGGCACATAAATGTTTCAGATGCCAAAAAAAAACACTACTTAGTGTCTAAAGAACTTCAATATGAGTTTAACCTTTATCTGCTCTTTGCGTCGAAAACAACGCATACCCAGTGCAATTTTTGAATTTTTGAATTTTTATTAAAATTGCTGGCTAAAAGTTTATAGAATTTCCTGACTTTGTAGAATACATAAATGTGCACATTTAGACTTATTTTTGTATTATAAATTTAATTTTTTTGTATTGTATCTAAAAAGTTACGTTGCCTACCCTCATGCGTCGTTTTTGACACATATGAGAAAACGTATGTGTTTTGACGGGCAACTTTGTTTTTTTACTAGTCACTGTGCTTTTTGTAGGTGATAAAGTAATTTTTGACTAATTTATAAACAAAATATATCAAATAATTAAAAAACAGTAAATAAAATATTTGTCAAGTGAAGAAGTAGGAGTTCTTCTAAATGAAAGTGAAGCTGAAAATAACTACAGAGTTTCTGATGTCAGAAAGCCTGTAATTAGTAGTGGTGTAGTCAGCCAGAAGATGGTAGATAAAATGTTATCAATCTTCCGCCCGTTGTAACACGAATCGCATCTTCACAGGGTATTTCTAAGGTATATGCCAAAGCTAAGTATGACGACGATTTCTTGCGAATTGATTCCAGCTTGTTGAGAGCTTCTGTGGGTGTTTTGATTTTAGCTGGCGTGTATAAGTATAGATAAAATAATTACTCGTTACACATGAATGTTGTATATACTTTTAGATCAAAAAAATGAATC
Organism: Metopia argyrocephala; assembly: GCA_963576795.1. Classification (NCBI taxonomy): domain Eukaryota; kingdom Metazoa; phylum Arthropoda; class Insecta; order Diptera; family Sarcophagidae; genus Metopia; species Metopia argyrocephala. The sequence goes on from OY756211.1 coordinate 83,211,540, forward strand.
ATCTGTTGATTTATTCGATGCAGAGTATAGTCGTATAATATTATTATGTTGAAAAACACTTTTGAATATGCAAATGAAGTTATTCCTTTGGATGATACCATTAGCTTTTACCTTTGACAAATCAACATTTGCATTCACAGGCAATGCATGTATTGATAGTACAGTTTTACAATGTACATTGATTGTATAACTCTAGAAAAGTTGAACCCGGAGATCAAAAGGCTGCCAAAAGTTATGAGTTATTATAACAAGGCCACAGCCTTGTTCATAGAGACGTTCCCATAAATTTTTTCTATGAGTATTCATCAAATTTTAATTAGTTTTGTTTACTTCAATATAGACTGTGTCGATATGATCGATAAGACACTTTCTTGCTACAGTTGCATAGCTGCATTAAATGCATTAATTATTTTCAAAAAAATTAACCCTAATTGCCAAACAACGCATAAAGTTGCAATAAGAAGAAATTTTCGACGGGAACTGTGGTTATCCTTTGTATGCCAAATAGAACAGGAAGGCTACGATCAAGGTCATTTGTAAATTTTGTTGGTATGACATTTTCATCATATGCATCGAAGAAATCAAAAAGCGTTCCTCCACAAATTAAAAGAAGACAAAGGTGTTCGATATATTTTCAAAGGAATTCTACTTCAAAAAATAACACGCATACTACTATTTGTTGCTTTTGTACAAAAAGTGCATGTAAAAACATATATTTATAACCAAAACATATGTGTTAAATGCATTGATAATAATTCACTCTAATATACTTATAATAAAAATAAAAGCAATGTTTTTATATTAAGCAAATATAAATACTAGAAATTTTTAGTTTTCTCATCATGTGTGTTTCTTGTTTTTCTACTAAAAACCATAAGAAATATATTGTGCGTCGAAAACGACGCCAGGGTAGACAATGTAATTTTTTTTTTGAGGAGCAGATGTAGGTTAAAAGTAAACATGAAAAATTTATTTTAGAAATTTTTTAGTTGGTCACACACATACATTTTTTGTTTTACACCACCCTACAAAACCAGCTGATATTTATACCGTTTGAGTGCTAAGCTTATGCTGGAAAAAAATTTACATTGCGAAGCCTAAACGATGACTTTTCCGCTGTTACCAATTGTTGTTAAAAATATTTGCAACGGGTTTCTGTATTGGCAAACTACACTACTGGCACAGTTTCGTTTAAAGGAAAATAATACAAAAAAAACAAAGAAACTAAACACGCTTATTTAACCATCTTCGTTGTGCCATCATTTAGTTTTTCTGTGGGCTGTAGTTTGTCTCATTTTTGTTTTGTACTTTTGAGCTGTTGCCATAACAATTGGGGTATCTTTTTAGAGGTGGGCAATGATTTTAAGACAAATATTGTCGACAAAAAAAATAAAATAAAACAACAAAGTAAAGTAAATCTTTTAGAACAGTTTAAAAGCACCAATAAATACCACCGCCTTTATAGAGAGCGGTAAGAATCACCTCTTTTTAACGGAATGAATAATACAGTCCTCAAAAGAAAAAACTATTTTTTTCTATTTTTACTAAAATGAAGACAAGACAAGACAAGCATAAAAACTTTGAGCTCAAAAATACAAAAAAAAAAAAATCTTTCCAGATGCACACTTCTGATATCATTTTTAACTGCATAAAACATAAAACGTTTTGCATGCCTTTTCTCCATGTTTCATTGCCAGTTGCTGTCCTCCCTTTATCCGATAAGAGTTTTTGGCAATTCAATACAGAATGTTGTTGTTTTTCTTTTGGTTGACAGTTTGTTCCCAAAGTAATCACAGCAGCCGTAACAGCAATTGTTGCATTCATTGTTGTTGTCAACATCATCATCCTTTTGATACGAGAACATCAACAACAACATCATAAACATTATTGTTGTCTCTTGTTTTACTACTACTTGTTGTTGCCGATTGTTGTATTCTTTTTTGTTAGCAGTTGTGGTAATTGTTGTTGATGTTGTGTGTCGTCGTAACAACACGTTGGGTCATGGTGCAAAAGGTGATTTATACGCGAAAATTTGTTTTAAATTTTTTTTTGTTTTTTTTTGTTTTGCTCTCTTACAAGACTTTAAATTTAACATTGGAAAGAATAATTCTAAACGAATAAGACAAAATTACTTCAGTCTTTTATTGTTGGATTCCAGTGACTAATGTTGTTACTGCCACTACTGTGCTGTGTATTGCAGTTGGTGTTTTTCTGATTGCCAATCGTTGCAGGGCGGAGGCGTTCAATTTTATACTGTTTATGGTTTTATTTGTTGGTTTATGTTGTTATTATTGCGGAATTTTTTTTTTGGCTTTTTTAGCAAATGACTGTGAACACAACATCATCATTTACGGCAGCTAAACGGTTAAATTGACAATATTATGGGAATATTATGAGAAACACGAGATTTATGTTTGCCAATGCTGGAATTCCCAAAAGAATTCATGTATTTTTGCCTGTTGTTCTGTTAAAATCAAGAAAGAGAAAAGAAAAAAACGGCAGCATTTGTTTCTTTAATTTTAAATGTAATTCGTTTGAAAATATTTATTTAAAGTCAAAAGTGCAGTTTCGTTTAAGAAAAATGTTTCATTTCAAACATAAATTACCTTTAAACTTTTAAATTAAAAAAAGGAAGTGTAGAGTGTATATAATTGTTACGGACGGTGTAGAAACACTTTTTGAAATTAAAAATGACGGTTCAACTGCACTACAAAGATACAAACTGTAATTGAGGTTAATTATAATAGAATATATTTCTAAACTCAGCCCTAATTGTAATCTAAGCCTGCTATTATACAACAATACAACGATACTACAATACGACGATACGATACAACGATACGACGATACAAATTACGACGATACAATGATATGACGATACGACGGTACAAAAATATGACGATACAACGATACAACACGACGATACGATATGATGATACAACAATATGATATATAACGATACAACAATATGACGAAACGAGGATACAACAATACGACGATACAATGATAAAACGATACGACGATACAACGATACAACAATAGGACGACACAACAATTCGACGATACAATGATAGAACAATATGACGGTACAACGATACAACAATACGACGATACGATACAATGATACAACGATACGACGATACAACAATACGACAGTACAACGATACGACAATACAACGGTACAACAACATAACGATACGACGGTACAACGATACAACCATACAACAATACGACGATACAATAAGAAGCCCCAAAGTAGACTTTGAAGCACCGGCCCATACATGAGAGTGCCGTTGTATCGTCTTATTGTTGTATCATTGTATCATTGCTCTATCAGTACTACTATGAGAGGTGCTCTGATGGAAGAAAGGACTTGATTCCCAGTAGTCGCATATTTTTACGGACCACTTGAGCACATCATTTTGTAGTTGATTTTCCAGTGAACCGTACAATGAGTTATAGAGAGAGTTCTTTCTTTAGCCGCACCACCCGTTTATGAAAGAATAAACGATATTAATAAGTTTAAATCAAATGTTTACAAGCACTATTCTCTCTTTCCTACTTCCCATAGCATATTTCCCTAGGCCAGCACAGTATACGGCATGAGTAGGGGTCGTCCGCTGATAAATTAAAAAAAAAAATATTAACGATTTATGGAATTAAGGAGGCTTTTTCCAAAAAAGTTCATTTGAACAATTTATTGTTATGTTTAAAATATTATAAACTAGATGAGAATCCTTCAACATTTAACAAATTGAAACAGGAAAGAATAAATATAACATATTAAAACATTTGGTTATCTACAGCGTTCCTCTATATGTTCTTCTCCACATCATTGAAATTTACCTCTAAAATACAGCCTTATTCTATTGTTCTGGAGACTAATAGCCTTTTTTTTGAAAAATAATTTTCCAAAACGCTTGACAATTTGTATTTAAAACAAAAACAAATTTATGTTAAGTGCTGAAGCCCGAGTCTTCGAGCCCCAGGAAATGTGTGATCAATTTAATTTTGTTTTTGTCAGAAAACGCTTTATTTAGATCATTTTTGTTTTAAATATAAATTGCAAAACGTTTATAAATTAATTTTTTTTTCAATATTTACAAAAATATTTTACAAATAAGAAGAAGAAAATCCTGTTTGGAATGACAGGGCTGCACGCCATTTTAGACTGGGACCTTATGATGATTATACCGTATTTAGTATATTGATTTTGGATAGAGTGCCTTGCAAATACTTGTCTTGTATTGTGAGTTTGTAGGCACTTGTTATTTAAAACAACATGTTTTCTATCTCTTTTCTTCATAATAAAATAGTTTTCGTATTTGTTTTATTGTGAACGAATTCGATTTATGACTTGCATTTTGAGGAAAAAGAAAAAGTAATTACAAATATTAACAGTTCAGTTCATGCAAATAAAAGTGTACTGAGATAAAACAGTGAATTTTAAAAAGATCATAATCTTATCATTAAATAAATGCTTAAATTTTTACATTTTTCTATGGTTGTTAGAGACATCTTTTTTGTACATAAAAAATATAAAATGTTTATTAAAAAATGTTTAAACGGTTTAATTATCCAAAGGAATTTAAATACTTAATTTGAATTCCATAATTTATTATTTAAATATTTTGTATGTAAACTTTTAAAAAACGTTCATTGAGTGTTAACCCACTTAAATTACGAGTATTGAGAGAATTTTCTTTATGAAATAGTTTGTAAAATTCATAGCGAATATTCGTAAAATTTACCAATAAACTTAAAGCTTTCTTTTAGCTGTTAAAGAAACAAGAAATTATGAAAACTTATATAACTTACACATATAAACTTTAACCTTATACTGTAAGAGTAACTCTTCAGAAAATAATTTACAAGAAATTCATTTTCGAAAGAAAATTAGAGAAATTATTGTTTGTACCCAGCAGCCGTCTTGACCACATGGATGAAATCATATTGAAACAATAATGTAATCAAAAACCCGTTTCATTAATACTGAATATGTATTTCTTTGTTTTATTACGATTTAAACTTCTTTTTCTGTTGGATTATTTAGTGCTGAAGGTATAACACTGGCCATTGAATAATCAATCAGCAGCAACCGATTTCTTAGCGGTTCGCATTTTTGAAGTAGGACTTTTGTTTTTTCTGACTAATATCAGATACGGCATTAGTAAGGTTCGCACACTCTTTTCCCCTTTCATTTATATATTCCTAGATCGGCACAATGTATTGCATAAGCGAATGCCATCAACTGAGTGCTGGTCTCAAACAAAAAAAAAATCTAATTTATTTAATGTGACCATACCTTATGAATAGTAGATATGTATGTGTTGTAAAGAATTTTTGGGTATTAAAACTAATTTTTATTAAAAGTAGCATATTTAATGCCATTTCGATAGTGATGGTGACTGGATGGGTCGATATGTAAAATAGTATTTCAATGAACTATTATTTTCAGTAACAGTGCTGAGTGCAATAATCTGTAGTTTTCTGAAATTCTTTTATCATATTGGTGTTTGAAATATTTGCTTCAGTTTCATTGCGAAATATGCGCAAAACACCTTTATTTATTTTCAACTTCCATTTATAAAAGTAATAATAATAATTATTATTATTATTAAGATTTTAATAACCATTAATTACTAAATGCCAACTTTTCTTTTGCCTTATTTGAATAGTGTGTTCCACATAACTTTAAAAGAATGTTTTGTTGTGTATATATACAAATGAAAGTGTGCTTATTTGTTTGTTTATTTAAAGTCTACATATGGCGAATCAATTTTACAGTATCTCTACACATTTATGCCTGAAAGGAATTATTGAGTATATAAATTTGAAAAATTCCAGCTACCCGTCGCATAGAGGGGTATATTGACGATCTGGGCGGCAAAAATTTTTGAAGTAAATTTACGAAGCAGAAAGTTAAAAATTTACTCGGTGAGGCGTAAAAAAATTAATTTGTTAAAGTTTGTAGAAGGGATCTTTTACAAAATTTGGAAAAAAAAAATATCTAAAATTTATACATTTTTATATGAAAAAGGTTTCTATAAAAAAAGATAAGTTTCCAAGAGCCCTACCTCCCAATAACTTTTTATTCGTCTAACACCTGCATGAATAAATGCATTGAGATATAGAACACTCTGTATATCAACGAAAGTGATACAGTAAAGCAGCAGCAGAAAGTATGGTATTGTTTCCGCAGTAAGTCACTTTAAATGGCTATAAAACACAACACCGCAAAAACCCGCAAATTTTTTTCTCTCATCTGAACAATACAATATTAAAGATAACATTTAACTATAGATTGAAGTGGTAGTGCATAACCTTTTGGCCAGAGTTCACTTTTGATACCCATTGAAATTAACAAAAATACTTAATTTTTTAAAGCTGCTTTACTAGTATGAATTTAAATTATAATTTTACTTACCCAAGTGGATTAAATATTAAATTAAATTAAATTTTCCATTTTGTTTAAATGATTAAACTGAACATACGCCTTCTCACAGCCTGCTAAATATTTTAATTTACTTGAACGCAACAAAATAGTAAATGCACAATTAGCAACAAGAAATTTGGACAGCGTGTAGAAAACGAATGTAAGCAAAAAGGAATGAAAAAATAAGCGGATATAGTTAAGCATTCTATTCTCTTTACCCTACAATCGGTATTTTGAAAAACATTAACTTTTGAAAAATCGAATTTTGGCCGCCCAGATCGTCAAATTACACCTCTGTGAGTCGGTAGTACACATGGACACGGGCAATATAATTTGATTCAGTTGCCATTAGGATCACCGGGAGCCGCGGTATTATTATTGTATTATTGTTGGATAATTTTTTTTTTGTTTTTATTCCTTATAAAATATATTCTTTGAATTTAATCTTTTCGTTCAAACGAAACTGGCAATCCTGTTTGCACATAACTTTTAGAGAATTTTCATTAAACATTAACCCCTACCCAGCAGAAAATTTTTCAAATTTGGAAGCAATAAATAAAATTGTAAGCAATAATGGAAGCATTATATTGTTTATTCATACCTTAAAGCTTCCAAAGATACTATAGGATAAGTTATTATTTTTGATTTTTTACAATATTTGCTTACTGGTTGCAATAAATTTGCGTTTCTATTGCATTTTAGCGGCTCATTTCATATAAAAATCATGCATTAAAAATGCGCACGAGTAAGTGATTGTTTATAATTTCTCCCTTACAAAATACCTTATTGGTAAGCACTAATTTCTGCTGGGTATATGGGTGTTGCTTTTCGCAGTATCCATATTGCGTGTGTGTCAATTTTTATTCATGAGTACCGGAACCTACAGTTTTGGTCGATTACGAACGACAGACATGAAAAAATTTTTTATGGAAATCAGTAACTCTCAGAGCTTTTTGCCAGAAGACTGCTAAGAAGTTTATATTTCTTTTTTTTTTTTTTCAAGTTGTCAGAGTTGAGGTTTTAACCACTAGACCACGGCAACTAAAAATATATTTTAGAAGGAAATTCTATGAACATTTTACATAAAACTCATTTTAAATTTATTCTACTTTTTATGATTAAAAGCAATAAGATTTCTTTAAACTAGTTTGTTGTTATCTCGACAGCGACTGTTTGCCTGATGCTTTAATCTTAAATGGTAACTTTTTTATTTAAGACCAATACTCAGGAGTAAACCACTACAAAAAGAAGAGCATTGTATTGGAATGTTCAATATATAGATAGATAGATGCAAAGATGTTAAGCACCTTATGTCAATGGGACAAATTGCTGTCAATTTGATCACTCAAAGGCTAGTTTATACATACACCTTTAAACGATCAACAGAAATTTCTCCATCTGCATGTTGAATGTGAATGGTGAGCATCTTTTATGTAGGTTACCTGTTATCTACCCAGAAGGTAGCACTGTACTTCTGATCATTAGTTTCTTGGTGGAAAAGACTGGAAATGTCAGGAAGCGGTTTCGTGAAGATGGACAGATGGACCTCTTGGATGAGGGGACCTCTTATTTTTTAAATTATAATTTTAAAAACCCGCAAATTAAATTATTTTTCTCCTTCGCTGGGATTTGAACTTGAGCCGTTTGAGTTTCTGTGCACGCGCTCTAAACTCTATACCACGACCCCCCCCCCCCTATATTTCGTGCAAAAGACTTCAGTACATCAATTAATATCAATACATGGATATTTATGCGATATATCATATTGCAAGCATTGATATTTACGAAACATCGAAAAAATATTTCTACATAGTAGAAATTGTGTTTCTCCAAATCTTAAAAGCGGCCATAGCAGAAGTTTTTAAAATTTTATGCAAATAACATCACTCCGCCTATACTTATACATATATAATACATATGCGCACAAACAACTAAAAAGCTTTATATTAGGATTCTAATTTCTTTCATATAAGTGTAACGAAGCATGCCGGGGTTTGGTTGGCATGTGCAAAAAATTTGCCAAAAAAATAAAAGATGAACACACATTGTCTAGTTTTTTATTTTCTTTTTTTTTCTTAAAAAAAAAAACTCAAATATTCAAAATAATTATTGTATTAATTACAGGTTCTACTTTTGCAATTTCACAGTTAGAATGAATGAATGGGGAGTACAAGTACTTGTTATTTAAAGTTAAAGAAAACGAAAAATTTAAATTTAATTTTTATGAATGGTTTTTATGAATACTGGCATATGAGCGTAAGTGCAAGAGTATAATTAAATTAATAATGCTTTTAAATCTATTTGAGTTAAAATTTCAAAGATACGTGTAATTAAATTGGTAGAACAATAAGACTTTCTATTTTTTGTGTTTTGGTCTAACTACTACATGGAAAAAAATAAGACAAAAATAATTTGTCCGTTACACTTTCCATCCCAACTTAAAACAGTGTACAGTAACTATAACAATTTATAGTTTTGAAAAGAGCATTCAAATTCCAATTAGTGATTTCAAGTGTTTTATAAGTACAATATATTTAAATTTTCCTAACCATGTTACTTTAGTTTTTTAAAGTAACGAGTTTACATAAATTTATTTAATTTTTTTTTGGTTTTTAATCTCTGCCATGTCCGCCACGGCTGTCGCGTAGAAAGCGAAATGTAGAACACCAATTTTAAACAACTTATCGCAGCATTTGCGGCCAGGTGTTCAATTGTTTGTGGTTTATCGATGTCGACAAGTGACTTGACATAACCCCTAAGAAAATAATCCAATGGGGTTGAATCACACGATCTTGGTAGCCAATTAATTCGGCCATTACGAGAAATTGTTCTTTCATCAAAAGTTTCCTTGTGAAAATCAATTGTAGGGTGTCTTGTGTGGCATGTGGCTTCGTCCTGCTGGAATCATATATCAGCAAGATTTATGCTACGTAATTAAGGTAAAAAAAAATTCGAATCATGTTCCCATACCATTCACCATATGGGTAAATAACTCCGACGGTCCATTAAGAGCACCAAAAAGTAATTTTCTGTAGATGTAATCGTGTTTCTACAAAACATTGTGAATACTACGCACTTCAAATGCAACAATTCTGCTTATTTATTTATTTTGCCAATGGATTTACAATATATCCTTAGAGGCTAGAGGTGTCTTAAAATTAAATTATCTTAAAAATAAATTATTTACTACCTTATTTTCTAAATATTGTTTAAAATTTTCACGGGACCATGACAAATCTATATTTAATGCAACATTCATACTATTTAACGTAATCAATGATCGAACAAAAGGCTCGTTCATAGCATAGTTAGTATTGTAGGTAGACATATAAAACAAATTGTGAGATCTTAACAATCTAAAAGGAATACAAAAACAGATAAAATTAATCAGATAAACACAGTCAGTAATACCATTAATTAGATAAAATATGATCATCGCAGAATGGGTAATTCGTCTAATATAAAGTGGTTTCAATCCCAAAAGCAAGCAGCGAGCATAATATGAGGAATGTACTAAAAGTTCTCGCTCACCACGAAGAGCATACTTTACAAATTTTTTCTGAATTCTTTCAATCCGATTAGAATGTACATAATAATATGGGTTCCAAATAAATGAACAATTTTCTAACTTAGAACGAACGAAACTAATATATAATAATCTCAGTGTAGAAGGATCAGAAAAGTCTTTGCAGTTTCTTCTTATAAATAAAGACGCAGAATAAGCTTTAGGAATTATATAGTCCAAATGAGCCTGAAAATTTAATTCGCTATCAAGAACAATGCCAAGATCCAATATACGGTCAACAGCCTTAAAATTTTCATTTATGTATGTACCCATTCAAAATCGACATAAATTTTTGCTTTAACCCATTCGCCAAATTGGCGGCGCATGCGATCGTCGTTTTGTTTTAATTTCTGTAAAAGTTGAATCTTGTAAGCTTTTCAGAAAAGATCCTTTCGTAAAATCTTCCATAAAGTGGAAAGACAAAACCCCAATTGCTAAGAAAGGCGACGAATTGATTGATGAGGATCATCTTCAATGATTTCTCGTATAGCGGCTACAGCTGACCGCCATAAAATATAAGAAATACTCGATGAGTTTGACGAATAGAACAATTTTTTTGAATAAAAATTTGAGCAATTTGCAGAATTTGCTCTGGTGTAAGTCGATTTGTGTAGTTGCCGTGGTCTAGTGGTTAGCCGCTATCGTCGGCTTACTAAGACGATAGCGCTGGGTTCAAATCTCAGGTCTGACGTCTTGAAAAAAGAAATATGAAAAAATTATTTCTTTCGGCGACTACCTCTCAGCAGTCTTCTGGCAAAAGCTCTGGGAGTAATTTTTTGGCATGAAAAAGCTTCTCAAATCTGTCGTTCAGAGTCGACTGTAGGTTCCGGTACTCATGGATACAAATTAACACACACAATATGAGTGCTGAGAGAAGCTAGGCCGTAACCCTGACACAGGGTTGCAATGGCCAATTATGTATGTATGCATGTATTTATGTAAGTCGATTTGTATTGAAATTTCAACGCATACTTAACAAAAAGCAACTATCAGCTGTTGAGTGGGTGGTCCAATAAAGCAGTGATGCCAACTCAAAGTTGTGACACTCTATAAAAAGCTCTTTATTTAAAAATACAAAAAAAATACCTTAATCTTCTACGAATTTTTTTTTTAAGAGGCACGAATCATAACTTAAAAATTATAATAAACCTCCTTTTTCTGAAAGTGTATTAAAAAAAAAAACCTAAAAATTTAGAACAGAATTAATGCATAAAATATGCACTAACTATGCATAAAACATGCAAGTCTTGTTACAAAAGCTTAATCGTCTGAAACGCAAGAGGGAGTTTGCATTGCATTAACCAACTGATGATGGATTGTGAGAATTAAAAATAATCACAATCAAGATGTGTTGTTTTCAGGAAAATTATGCGACACTAAATGATTAATTATGTGATACCAGACACTTCAAAAAAATTAAGCACTGCTGATAATTAAAAAAAAAACGATTTAAAGATAAAAAAGGTCATCTCAATTACAATTTTTTTTCGTTGTAATTTTTAATTTATTTCATCACCATATTGCAGTCACATCTGTTAAAGTGATTTTGTTTTGTTTTTTTTATTGATTTAACCTCTTAATGAACTATAGAAAGAGTGATAAAAGCATTATTGGCTTGAATACCCGTAAACCTGTTAGTTTTTATTATTTTTACAGTATTTAATGGTTCTTGTCTGGTATTCGTTTTGATTTTTTTTTTACTACTTAGAGTTGCTAGGAAATCATTTATATACATTTTAAACATTTCTTTTTAGCATGAAAGATTGCCATAAAATATGTTAAAAAGTTTTGTTTTTCTTAAACTCTTCAGCGTTAAAAATTTTTGTTTTTTATTAATTTTTTTTTCTTTTTGTAAATGTTTTGTTGAAGTTTTTAAATAGATGTTTTTACATATTCGAAGTACTGCTAGTCTTTAAAAATTTTGTTTAGAAAACTGCCTCTTTCCTCTTTCGGTTAACAAAGCCTTCTGTTTAAAGTTTTCTTTTCCGCACTTAAGCGATTAATGATTCCTTGGCACTCAATCATACAATTATTTATGTCGAACATTTTATTTTGCAAATGCTATCGTTTATACTCGTAGTATGCTTTCTTAATTCGTGTATTTAGTTCACGTATTTTAATTATTTAAATAAACTTTAAAAACCATTTTTGATATAAATTTAAATATGCAGAACAATATAAGAAAATATAAAATGGCGCATAGAGAACATAAACTCCCGCACGACGATATGTATACGAATTTTAAATTTAAAAACTTGCGAGCGGCCCTTGCACTACAATCTGTTTACATGTAAGAGAACAGAGTAACCGGTATAGTTATTATATAAGTATACGAGTACATACTATTAATTACAAAATGCTGCTACTTAATAGATAACCCTAGGCAGTTAATTCAGTTTTGCTTGCAATAATTATGAAATCATTTCAATTGTATTGGTTTTTGTTTCCTGTTCCTCCGTAAGTCATGTAATAATTAAGTTAATACATCAGCCATTAAGTTCTTTTTTTTTTTTGATTTTCCAAAAGGCTGAAATATTTTTGCTGGGTAAGTAAACTTTTGATCATAAAAATGAAAACTAAAAAGTCAAATGTTTTTTAAGATATTTACGATATCATTCTGTTAATATTTATGTTGTTTTCAAATTTTATTGGTATTTTTAGTTTATTTTTTGAAATTAAAAATTATTATTTTTTTTTCCAAACTATGCTTAACCATGTGTAAAAAGCCTATGGTTTAAATAGTAAATAACACAAATTGGAAACATAAAATAACATAAAAATTTATAACCAGACTTTAGTACTCGTAAAAACCACCAAAACATAACTCTTTAGAGCCTCAAGGATAATTGTTTAGAAACAAAAAAAAAAAAAAAAGAAGAAAAAAAAAAAACGTTAAAAGAAACATTTTTCTAAATCATAATTATAAAAAAAGAAACAGAAAACAAACAAAGAATTCGATATTAAAAAATATTGCATAATGGGTCGATTACTCAAAAAAAAAATTAATATAAAAAAATACGTAACGGGCTAAACCATATACCTGGAATTAAAATAAAATTCTGCGATTATTTAAATAATACTTTGAGTAATTAATAACAGGGCTAATGCCTCAATTTTTGTGACACTTGATTTAGTATTTTTAGCTTTAAAAATTATTATTTAGACAAAATTTCTTCCTGATCCAGTTTTATTACATAAACCAGAGAGAGAACTATACGATGGTATACGGATGGATAAAATTCTGAGAGCGGCACAGGATCGGGTATATTTGGACCTGTGGCGAAATATTCGGAATCCATGGGAAAACTCGTCAGAATTTTCCAGGCGTAGGCATATGCCATCGAAAGATGCGCTCAATTCAACCTGGATAAAGAATACAAAGGACAGGAAATAGTCATACTATCTGACAGTAAGGCTGCCATTCGAGCACTTGGCTCTTATGAAATCGACTCGAAGCTGCTGGGCAGGGACAATAAGGTCAGCCTACGTTGGGTTCTTGGTCATATGGGCATTCAGGGGAATGAAGTTTTACATGAATTTGCCAGGAAGGGAGCAGCTATGGCATTGATGAGTCCAGAACGCTTTTATGGATTAGGAAGGGGAGTTTGAAAAAGCATACTAAAGGAATAAGAAGACCGGGAGAGACTCCCAGCAGAAATTAGTGCTTACCAATAAGCTAGTTTGTAAGGGAGAAATTTGGAACTATCACTTACTCGTGCCCATCAATAATGCATGATTTTTATATGAAAGAAGCCGCTAAAATGCAATAGAAATGCAAATTTATTGCAACCAGTAAGCAAATATTATACAAAATCAAAAATAATAGCTTATTCTATATCATCTTTGGAGGCTTTAAGGTATGCATAAACAATATAATGCTTCCATTATTGCTTACAGTTTTATTTATTGTTTCCAAATGTGAAAAATTTTCTGCTGGGCACTTGTTCTTCTTGGGTCAGACTGAGCTTAGACTTTCCAAACTTTTCCCTAGTAACTATAATTAGATTTGAGTGGTACATTGGGTTCTCTAGGATTAATCTGAAAATACTAACGGGTCTTCTGGCCGGACACTGCAGACTCAGTGGACACTTAAATAAGATATGAATCGCTTCGAACGATATGTGCAGATTCTGTGACCAGGCGATCGAGTCATCAGAGCACATACTGGGCACATGTGCAGCATTGATGCACAGTAGAAAGAGGTACCTATTAGTTATCGGATAGAAAATTCTCGGGGTTGGCACCGGCCGACATTTTAAAATGCGGGAGAGCAACGAGACTCGGGTAGATATTGTAGAAATGTCGGTCAAGTTGAGGGCTGTACAAGAGATCTACAGGTGGAAGTACTCTAGTACCTCATATATGAATGAATGAACTAGAATTCTGTCTTAAAAACAGAGGCAGAAGGCCTTTGCAAGGTCTTACAATGAAAACACCTCTTAATACGAGTATTTACTGTAGTAATTAGTCACTATGATTCGAGAAACCAATAACGTATTGCAGTAAAAGTCAAACTAATAAAATAAAATATTCACTTGATATTTAGAAAATATTGCAAATAAAGTGTGACATGAGTTTTAACATAGCCACACAAAAAATAGTCTAGAGGCGTTAAATCGCACGATCTAGGCGGTCAATTTACCGGTCTCGAACGTAAAATAAAATGTTCACCGAACTCGCCTCTCAATAAGTCCATTGTTACGCGTACTGTGTGGCATATGGCACCGTCTTGTTGGAACCACATGTCATGCAAGTCAAAAATTTCCACGTCGTTGAGTAACAGAAGTCTAATTGCTGCGAACGGCGACGAATCGATATTTGATGGTCACCATTAACACTGGCCGATATAGCAGCGATATTTTCTTCATTTCGTTGGTGGTTTAATGTCCAACAATGTAAATTTGGTGCGAAACTTAGTCACAATAGAGTAAATAGCCGCTTCAGTGGGTCGATTAAACTGGCCATAAAATAGAAGAAGCGCGAGATGAACTTTCTTAACAGAGCACGCATTTTGATAATAAAATTCAATAATTTTCAAGCGTTGTTCGTTTGTATATTATAGACCAAACTGAAGATGTTTGATAGTGAAACAAAACACGAAACGTGCGTCAGCTGTTTAAACCAGTGTTGCCAAAAAGATAATAGCTAAAAAATCACCCTTTATTAGCATTAATGTGCATAAAATTGTAAAACACAAATTAAACTTCACAAACCCATTGTGTTGTGGCGTATAATTATATTAAAATGTCCGATATGCTGTTGTATAATGCAATTTATGATAACGTCAACGAACGCACTTGTTTATCCTGCATCAAAGAGCATTCATCTACTCTATTATTTAAAACAGTTTTGGGGCAGATAACATGTTCAGGTTGCATGTGTTTTTTGTTTTGTTTGGCAAAATAAAGAAATCTATGCTGTAGAATTCTCTGTATCATTGCATCTAAAAAAGATGGCCAAATGATACGCATTCAATTCAATGATGTTGTAAGAATGCGTTAAAAATCATTGATTTGTTTTTCCTGCTGTAGCTGCACTCTTAATGTGGCATTTGGTTTTTCGATTTTTTTTTTTCTTTTCTTTTTCTAGTTAAATAATTGTGTTCTTGAGTATTGTTTTTATATCTTGTATGGCTTGCGGTGAAATCTGTAAAGTGTTCGCGTGTTTTTCGTTGAATAACAGCCGCGCTCTTCATAATAACTTTAAAGTATAGATTATTAACTGTTTGGTTTTTTGGCTGTAATACTCGTATTACTTAAGTATGCTTTTGTTTGATTTGGTTTTTGGCTTAAGGGCATTTAATAATGGCATTTAGTTTATATGATGCCAAAGATTTTTGGTTAATAAATTCAGGTTTAAGGCATTATTTCTAGTTGTTTGGCTTTGTTTTATTGTAATGTTGTTGATGTTGTTGAGGAGAATCATTAACAAATAATGAAATGAATGTCTTCATATAAAAAATAATTTACATAAACACACTGTTTTCCTACATTAATGAAATAATTTCTATGTAAATTACAACATATTCATACACATGTAAGTGCATATATATAGAAAAATAATAGTAATATGCTGCACACAGTCGTGTATGGTTTTAAGGAATTTAGAATTTTATTTCCCTGGAACAAGAAACCATTTAAAGAAAATATGAATACACATACATACGATACGATCGATATATAAATCTAACCAGATGTTGATTATAGTCTTTAATGGTGTACGATTGTTGTTTGTTCTTTAATTAAAAGAAATGTTTTAAGGGTTTATACGATACGGAAGGCCTAAATGATACTTTTAAATTTCTTTTAATTACCACCGTACCAATACTAATGATGCTCCATAATGGCTAAGAGGTTTTAAAGAGAATGTGTAAATGATATATAGAATTGTAGTAATTTAAGAAGAGTAATATTTTGTAGACAATTTATTATTTATTTACTTTAAAGGGCGCCAGGCAAAAGACAGTTTACATATATGATCTTATAGCAAATATAGAGACTTCCAATAGAGACTTTCAAACATTGAGAGTTGATAATGGCCATCTTGTTGAAGCTACCTTTGTTCAATTAGTAGTTGTGTATTCAGTATATTTTGCTAAATCCCCAAGTAAACATATAAAATTCAGCAGCATGGAGAAATAATTAAATTGTTTCATCAAAATGGGGTCTGGAGCAGTTGGCAACTGACTAAAATTTTCATTGAAAAATCATCTTTGGCTATAGAGCAGAGATGTCCAAAAATCTCTTTCCCTATAACGCGTGATAGGAAAACAAATTCTGCTTACGTCGAAGTCAAACACGTACATAATAAAAAGAAATATTGTTACTCTTGCTCTTTTAAGATTTTAGCTTCTCTTCAACATATTTTTTTTTATTTAACTGAAATAATTATTCATTATTTCCTCCAAATCTATGTGACCTCAGTACTCCTTTATTCTTAATAAATCGGTCACATGTCTATCGGACAATCGATTACGTACTTTACTAAGAATTATGAAGAAATAATTATGAAGTTATAAACAGAAAGTAATTCGAACATTCCTATTTCTGGTAGAGTAAGCAGAGTCTTTTCTCTGCTTATAACACAAGCGCAAGTGTGTTTATGTAGTAGTGGACATCACTGCTATAGAGCCTATTTCTTTATGAATAAGTACGAAGAAAAAAAGTTATAAAAAAAAAATATTGCAGTTTTTCTAAATTATAATTTAAAAAATAAAAGGTCCCCTCCCTCCAAAAAGTCCATCTTGAAGAAACCGCTCCCTGACGTTTCCAGTCTATTCCATCTGGGAAGATAACAGCTAACCTACTGAAGGCTCTCACCACTCACATTCAACATCCACCGACAATTGGGGCAATTGTTGTTGATCATTCAAGAGTAAAGGTATAACACTGGCCTTTGAGTGATCAAATTAACAGAAACTTGTCTCATCAAGAAAAAAAAAGGCCCATAATATGTACTCCTCTATGAAAAAATCTCCATATCTTTAAATTCCAGTACAATAACCTGTATGAGTAGGGGTTCACCCCTGAGTATTGGTCTTAAAAAAAAGATGATCAAATTTGGGACATTACCAATTCACATCCAAGAGCGTCTAATGCTTTTCCACTATTTGTTGTAGATCTTGGGCTGTCTACGAGATCGATTTATATTCGTTTGAGAATGATGATCAATGATTACCAACTTCTTTTGACATCAATTAGATTATATGAATCCCCATACATTAAATTAGCTGCTACAAAAAAATTTGGCAATAGATAGTGTTTTATTTTAAAAATGCTGTAAAGCATGAAGTGAAAGCAAAACAAAGTGACAAGTGTTTGCCATGAGGATTTGGCCTTTACAACCCTGTGCAAGAATTACCGCCTAGCTTTTAGCAGCACTCATGTTGTGTGTGTTACTTTTTATCCATACGTACCTAGACCGAACGACAGACTTGAGAAGATTGTTCATGGCAATCAGTTACTTTCAAAGCTTTTATTAGAAGACTACAAAGAGGTTGTCGCCGAAAGAAATATTTTTTTCATATTTCTTTTCTTCAAGATGTCAGAGAAGAGGCTTGAATCGGAGCTCTCGTCTTAGTAAGCCAACACACTAGCCACTAGACCACGGCGACTACAGTCAGCCTGAAGGCTTTTATACATGAACTCTACAGCATGTATCTTCCACAGAAGATCCGCTAGAAATTATTTGGCCACCTTTTATTTATGTTGGTTCTGCAGCAATGATATTATAAAGCTTCTTTTATAGAAAACTAAATCTCGATATTTTTAACAAATGGCAATTTGGCAAAAGGATACAAGTTGATACAAATTGAAAGCATATTATATATCTTGCTAATTTACGTCAGCATTCTGAAAATTCGTTTTAATAGTGTATACAATAATTTTTTTGTATCTAAGGGAATGTCCCCTACTGATTCAGTTCAATGTAGTAGTCAAAGGAAATATGTTATGGGAGGGGGCAAAGAATGAAAAATATTAGTGGTCATTTTATTTAAACTCATACGTTAAGATTGTTCCACAAACCAATGGTGGGGCTAAAGAACCAATGCATTGTGCGTTTCACTGGACAATCAACTACAAAAGTATTTGCTCTGAGAAAGACCATTTCTTTTTTTTTTTTTAAGACCAACACTCAGATGTAAACACACTTCTACTCATGCAGTGCATTATATTGGATTCGGAAATTATAGATTTATTTTTTTCTTCAATTAAACGCTTATGTCAATGAGACAAGTTGCTGTTAGTTGTACACTCAAAGGTGAGTGTTATACCTTCACCCTTAAATTGATCAACAGCAATTGCCCCATCTGTTAATGTTAATTTTTGATTTTTTTTCGCTGTGAAGTGGTGAGAATCTTGGCTAAGTTGTTGTTGGTAGGCTTTTTTATCTTTGCGTGGTTCTGCCTATTCCCTCCCAGTAGGTGATAGGTAGATCAAAGGTGGATAGAGTGACAATTATTGCGTAGAAATTTATGTAATAAGCTCTCTAATAGTGTTCAGGAATACGATAGTACGGGTACAATTTTGTTTATTGATTTTGATTATTAATCAAACGAATGTGATAAAAATGTGATACTTCGACTATACAAGCAAGTATTTGTTAAAAGTTTTCTTTAATGTCTTTAAAGCTTTTATTGAAATGCTGGTCTGCCTATTACTTATTAGCACTTAAATTGCAATTGTAAGTTTGTTGCTTAAGTCTTTTGTTTTTTTAAGTTTAAATGTTACAAATATTTTAATGCAAACAATTTAGGACAAGAATGATATTTTCAATTTCTTTCTACATTATTCTTTTCTGTTTGACTTTTGTGTTATTCAATTAACATATTTATGATCCTAAGTTAGGTTAGAGTAGAGTTGGAATATTTAATTTTAGGACAGTTATCTATTAATAGTTTAAAAACAGCGACATATTTGCTAATTTAATGGCTTTCGTCAACAACGCATGCATATGACTTGTGTTGAACTTTAAAATTAATTTTGAAATGAGAGTAAACATTAATTGGAAAAGTTTATAACTATAGGAGAAATGCAATTTGTCAAAGGTAATAAAAAAGTTAGAACTAAATTTTTAAAGTTGAAAAATTGGCGGGAAAAATAAAACTCTGATGTAATCAAGGCGACTACCTCTCAGCAGCCTTCTGGAAAAAGCTCTGAGAGTATTTGATTGCCTGGAAAATTTGATTGACACAAAATTTGTGGTCCAGACTCGACTTTAAACTATAGGTACCGGTACTCATGGATAAAAGTTAACATACACAACATGAGTGCTGCGAGAAGCTAGAACGTAACACTGACAATTATGTATGAATGTAAAAAAAGTTTTTCTGTTTTAAAAATCTTATTCAAATTAAATTAACCACACATACTGCTTTTCCCAATAAAGTACTAATTTTCCCCAAAAAGATTAAAATAAACTTCACAGCTTTCAATAAAACCAACCAAATTTATTTTGCTTGAAACCACTTCATTTATCCAATGTCACAAAGAATTGATTATCTTGTTAACAGACGTGTTTTTTTTTTCCATCAATCTACTATAAGGTTTCTCCCTAAACGCATGTTTTACAAGCCAATAGATATCGATTTCCTTTTGCGGACAACTGACGGAGAGACAACTGGTCAAACACAAATATCCACACCTATTTTGTGGGTATTTTCTTTATGCCATACAATTTGGCGCCTATTAGGAATTACTGAAAGTAATAAATGGGTGAAATGTGTTACAAAACACATGCCTTCATTTATATTTTTTATTTGTTTGTTTGTTTGTTTTGTTTTCATATTTTTATTTTCTTCTTTTTTGCTCGTTTACTTTTTAATTTACCAGATCAGATTACTTGACATGACAAATGATTTTACATATTCGTTGGTACACATAAAAGACCACAACAAATTTGCAAACTCACATAAGTGGAAAATATTTTTCAGAGACGTTGCTAACCCTTTCGATGGCACGCTGGGAAAGTACACTGAAAAAAAACTGCATTTCAATCACTATTAATTTTAGTCAATTAATAAAAAGAAACTGAAATTAAGATTTAAATCAATTAAGCATTAAATTAAAATCAAATAGAACGTGTTTATTCTGTGTAGTGAAGGCGAAAACCTGCCTTTTGAACACAAATTGCCTAAACTAAATTAAAAATATTTTTTTCGGCGACTAGTTTTCTGACAAAAGTTCTGAGAGTAACTGATTGCCATGAAAAAGTTTCCCAAGTTTGTCATTTGGAGTTGATGTTAAACTGTGGGTCTCGGTACTACTGAATACAAATTGTGACCCACTATATAGGATCTGTAAGAAGCTAGGGCGTAAAAAAAGTTTGTAATGTTTAATAATATAAGTATGTATGTAGAATATATTACTCAGTCTAGATTAACAAGAATCACTAGCATTATAAGAACCATGACTATAAGTGTAACAAACGCCATGATTTTGTTGCATCTGGGGAGATCCATCAGAGTAAGAAAATTGTGTGTACCTGTATTATAGTTAACCTACATACATATATAAATGAACTCGCTTAATTAGTAGTAATTTAACAATTAAGCTCGAATGTCTTTAAGGGGTAATTATCCGAAACTATGCAATTATAGGAAAGAAGTCATATAAATAACGATAATTTAAACTACTTTCGTACCAGATTCGAATTTTAATAGATCAAATAGAAACAATTTTAGTGAATAATGTAATTTTTTCAATTTTTTTATTTGAGATCAATACTCAGGGATAAACCCTTACTAAATGTAATAGTATTGGAATTTTTGGAAAGGACAGTACATATATTATTATTAATTATTATATTATTACTTACTAAGCGCCTTAGGAATGAGACAAATTGCTGTGAATTGATAATTCAAAGGCCAGTATTATACCTTCACCCTTGAATGATCAACAGCAATTGCCTCCTCGTTTCATATTGATTGTGTGGTGAGTGTGCCTTCGCTAAGTAGGTTTAGCTGTTATCTGCTACTTCCCAGTAGGTGGCGCTCTTTTTCCTTATCATTCGTTTTTTGTTTACATTGGTTAAGGTGGAATAGAGCGGAATGTCGGGAAGCGGTTTCTTTGTAGATGGTCTTCCTAATGTCATTTACAATGAACCAATAATTGATGCATTTGGGAAAATCGTGTGATCCCAATTTTAAGAAATATATTTTTTAATACTGATTCATTCAATGATTAAAAGCTGCTGACAAATTTTATTCATGTATTTCTTCTGCTAAGAATTTGTGCCTTCGTTTTTTTTTTAGACTTAAAACCAAAGGTGTGGAGTGGTGAAAATTATGCTTTAAGTAGTTCATGCAATAAATTATTTTCGAATTATTTTCTGGGACTCGAACTCGTGTCTTCAGCAAATCATATGCAATATATTATTTTTTATAATATGGTGCGGTAGTTTGGTGGCCAGCTATGGAGAAGGTTACGACCATTAGACTATTTATAAATATCTAAAGGTCTGCTTGCATAGTCGTCATTGGGACATTGGGACACTGAGTACCTGCCCCTCTGAAACTATTAATGCAGCGGGAAAATAGGTTATCATGCCTGGCTGCGACTCAGTTTTAATTAATTCTCTTAATATATAGTAAACAAAATACTACAATATACGCGACAATATATATCATTCTGTATTTGCTTTTAGAAATAGAACAGCTTCAATCAAATGTGGCTTCATTAATGTATCAGATTTGATGATTCCAAGTGCAGAATTTAATCGTTCTAATCAGAAAAATCTAATGGCATATTGCAATCGCATCTCTTATTTCTAAATTTAAGCCACGGTCAAATTAGGGCCTATTTCACTAGTTACTAAATTTAAGCGGCATCGTTTGAACTGCTCCTGCTCATCTGAACAGCAACATGGATTATGTTTGAGGAAAAGTTTTGTTTACTTTGTTCTTTTAACTATATGCCAACAATGCATATAAGGCACCATTAGCTCTAATTTTTACGTTCTTCGGTTAGTAACACTCGCCTAGAACACTCAGGATTGACATTAATATCCGCTAGTAGGACATCATTATCGACGAGGGTCATTCCTCTGAGTATAATTGAATCTTTAATTGAATCAGCTATTTTACAATTACTTTTAGAGAAATGGATATTAAAATTACACCTTTCTTTCTAAAACATAATTGGACCTAAATTTGAGGTTTGACGATTTTTCGCTGCGGAATAAACCTGAGGAAGATGATTTTTAAGATTTTATACTTCTTCTACTGCGTGTTAAGTTATCCAAAAATCTTTTTATAGCCGAGTATAAGTTCTGTCAATTTAATAGACCTCTTTCTTATACTAAGAAGTCAGCTATCGAAAGAAGAAAGTACCGAAAAATACATTTTTATATTAATTTACTCGTATATTTGGAAGTTCTAAATCCCATAAAGGTTATGGAAAAACTACTCATTTTTACTGATTTACGGCGCCAATTTCTTATGAAGTTGTGGAACTGCAGTCGTTAATTAATTTGTATAGTAATTTCTATTCCGTCTCTGACTCTGATAAAAATATTAAAACCCCGACTCCACACGACTGCTCAAAACGATAAACGTCTAACATTACATATGCATATAAAAATACGTTTTTTTTATGACCAAACCATTACTAGACAATTTGTTACTCTTTTGTTAACTTAATATACAACAACATGTCAGAAAAGTCATTGGTAAGATTTTCCAATTTAATTTTGTTTTTTCAAATGTAATCGCAATACAAAAAAAAAAAAAAAAAAAAAAAAAAAAAAAACAATAATTGAAATCTTATTTGTTGTCATAAATACGTTTATTTTTACAATTTCATTGTAAACCATATAACCATCTACGAGTACATATGCTTTACTTGAAGGAAATGAAAAAAAAAACTTTACAAATAAAATCCAATGAGTTTCAATTTTCCTTTTGCAACAAGACAACACAATTTTCCAAAATGTTTACGTTGGTGGGTAACAGTTTTACCTTTTGGTGGAAGTAGAGCACAATTTATGAGGGAAACTTTTGTAAAGCGGATTATATGACACATTAAGAAAAAAAAAATTGTTTTTTTCTATATAACACTTTGTAAGGTCAGATGTATAGTTATTGCTATGAGTAACCAAATTATAGACAAATTGGTTATAATCAGAGGTCATAAATGGGGGGCATGCTGTTAAGAAAAATTGTTTTCGGACATAATTTTTATAGTTTTTTTTAGCTTTATACGAATAGATTTTGTTAAGAGCACGACGACTGCGTGTATTTAGAAATACATTTACAATTTTCAAAAGAAATAGTCAAAACCTATTTTATTATTTATGCTTTGACCTCAAACAGATTTCTTGTTTAAATAATAAAAAAAAACAGTTTTTAATACATTTTAAAATATTGTCATCATCAACAACAAAATCTATATTTTCCTTTATAACCAGGTTTTTCGCATATATTCTAACAAAACTGAGAATAAATTTAAAAAAAATAAAAGAAACTTAATTTAAATACTTTCATTTCCGTTGAAGAATAAAAAAAACAGAATATTTAGTAGAAATAGAAATGAATATAAAATTAAAATATAAAAAAAAGACAGAAATTGCATTCTATACATAAGAAAAAAAAAAAATAAAAATGCATTTGAAATTTAAAATTTGTCTTACTATGACTGAGACATTAGCATTTAAGCAGAATGTTCTTTTCAGAAACAAAACATTTAAGGTATTCAAATGGTTGAACTGGAGTCGTCTGATACATTGAAATGAATGCTTATTTGTTAAGAACTAAATGATCTTTTTGAAATTTTTACTCTTTCCCTAAGTATGCTTGGAAGTATTTACAAGGTATATAAAATATATTTAAAATATATAGATGCAGTAATTATTTGTCTGTATGTTCAAAATGATAACAATAAGTTTGTTTTAAAAAGTTTTCAGTCACATTTTAAAAACGGTCATATCACAAGTTTCTGAATTTAGTCCAAATAGTTTGATGGTTAATATAAATCATCATCAGCTACCAAATGGGTAGAATTGGACAGGTTGGAATGGTATCTACCATACAAATTAAATAATTATTTTAGAATTACTGAACAAACGATTTTATTTCTGGTCTAAATAATAGGATTGTGTTCAATAATTCATTTAAGTAAGCGCTCTTTTTAGTTCAAAGAGAAAAGATGAACTAGTTCGATCTTCTATTTCAACGATGCCTCTTCCTTTACATGCTAAACATAAATAAATCTAGTAATATATGAGTTAAATTCTTCAATATAGTAATTTATTTTCTGATGAATTAGAATTTCCCTACAATTCCAGATTGTAAGAGAGCGTGTTGGATTGTCGTAATAAAGCGCGACTTTTTGCCATTCTGTTTTGAAATATGACCAAGTGGCACAATCTGGTGAAGCATCTATAAAACCAATGGAAAGCTGACAAAATAATCTAACTAGTGATGCACAATATCCTACTATAACCCAAGTATTCTATTATTATTTATAATTGTATACCTTTCTCGTTTAGTGACTTTTTCACAAATGCTGAATACAAGAAATACTTACTAGCCTACTTACTAAAGGTCTGCACGAGTGTGTTTGAAAAGATCTTCAAGACAATCTAAAGTTTTCAAACACACTTCCAACTCTCATTCGTAAAAGCGAAACGAATAAAACAAACATAAAAAGTGGCTGTTGTCGTTAGAATGTTAATAATGAGAGAATGGAGACATGCGAGACATAAAACATAAGAGTTTAGAATGGAATGAATAGAGAGAAGAAAGAAGCATGTACTAGAGCAAAAAAAAGAAAGCTCATTGAAAAGAGCGGCTCACCTAGTTCAATTGAAAGAATAGTACAATTGAACTAGGTCGTACATGTTCATGTACTACATAGGTCTATCAAATAATGACTGAATACTAATAACCAGCCGAAAAG
Organism: Metopia argyrocephala; assembly: GCA_963576795.1. Taxonomy (NCBI): domain Eukaryota; kingdom Metazoa; phylum Arthropoda; class Insecta; order Diptera; family Sarcophagidae; genus Metopia; species Metopia argyrocephala. The sequence goes on from OY756211.1 coordinate 83,236,936, forward strand.
AGTCAGTTCTGAATGGTGGTCATTGTATAATTTTATATTTAAATAATTATACATATACACGTACCAATAGAATTAATTTTTTTTTTACATTAAGAGTATTGACTAAAATAATACTAAAAATGCATATATAAATTAATATGTAAATAAAAACTTTTTTTGAAGGAATTACGAAGGCCAATAGCAATTATTTTAAACTATTGAAATATATAATATAACTGATAGCATACTGTCTGAATACTCCTAGTAAAATTTACTTTTTTATTTTTCTAATTCAACTTCAATATAAAAAAAAAATCAAAAACAAATGTTTGTCTTACATATCATACAACTTTAAGTAATATGAAAATACGCAAAGAAATGCAACAACTAAAACCAAGACATGTCACATTCATTTAATAAAATAAGAAATGATGGATTGGCTTTAAAAGAACACATAAAAACAATAAAAGGAAGAAAAAACTTAGAAAATAATATGAAAGTTTAAAATCGCTGAAGAGCGTTTATTAACTACCCGATACCATGATGAATGAAAGCAATAATGTACTGACCATAAAGGCCACTATATTAGAGGTTTGGATTTACAGTGAAAACTAAAGAAATCTATAATATTGGCAGCAAATGGTGGGATTAATAAAAACATGCTCTTGAAATTTCTCAAATGTTTTCTAAATCTTAAGTAACGAATGAAAAACTGTGTTTTTTACATTTAACAAATAATAATTCATATTTTTTCGAGAGTAACATAATTTGAAATCATAACAAAACATTTATTTTTTAACAACATTACCTCCAATACGATTATAATCTTTTATTCCTTTCCTAATTTAAACTATACTGTGCGGGCTTTTTGGGGTAGATTGCTGTTGAATTTTTCAGTGGTGAAGGTATAACACTGGCTATTGAATAATCAATTAACAGCCACTGATTTCCTTGCGGTTCGCATTCTTAAAGCAGGGCCTTTGTTTTTTTTTTTTTTTCGAACTAATATCAGATATGATATTAGCAAGTTTAAATGAAATGTTTCCATCTTTTTTCCACCTTCCCCGTCTATTTTCCTAGGCCAGCATAATGTACTGATTGACTAGGAGTCATCCTGGCCGTATTAAAAATAAAAAACAATGAATCATTTACTTACAGCATGTTTCCAGGAGACAATTACAATACCATACAAACGATTGTCACACTAACAATAACGTAACCAATTGGGTTTCTGTAATACAAGAGAATATTTTTGTCTGCCATTACTTTATTTTATAGTTTTTGTTTACATTTTTTCTTATAAAAAATACTTTTTTATGTTATAAAATGATAACTCTATGAGTCAGCTGATAAAATATTGTCTGTACCTAATTGTTTGGTTAAATTATTTTTGTTTGTATATGAAAGCATACATATGCATCTCTAAATAGTGTTTTGTGAATATAGTGCTTTAATAAACAAATATCTTTTTTAATGTCATTATCACTAGATATATCCATTATATTTAATTATTTTATGAAAAACAATTTTTTTTTTTGAATAAAACAAATTTTTAGAGCAAACAAATCAATGACAATGAGTTTTTTCTGATCGTCTATTTTTGACATTTCATATTGTGTAAAACAATTACTTTTGTTATACAGAAACCAATTTAAACACAGAAAAATTGACAGTCTTACGTTGTTTGTGTAAAACAATTACGTTTGTCTTATAGAACCCCAAAATGATTATTGTTTGTTGTTTTGACAATTTAAAAACAATAATTGTCTCCTGGAAACATGCTGTTAATACCACTTAAACAGGAAAATATAATTTCAGTCATGTGGACCATTAGCCTACACAAATTTTTTGCTGAATATAGGGCCATATTTTGACAATTACTGTGTGTATTTTGATTAACGGCTATTTAATTTTCTTTGGTTTAACGACGTACACAAGAAACTCTACATAATCCATGAAAAACAATCCAAAGGCATTAAATCACAATATCTTGGTGATCAATTATTTAAAGCATTACGTGAAATTATTCTTTATTCATGAATTCAATACAGTATAAACAGTGTGCACTGTGTGGATGCAATCATATTAAAAATTTGCTAATCATGTCTTTTTACTATTCCCAATCATCCTCATTTTTGAAAACATATGCTCCAATCCTTCTCACAGCTTAAGGACCGTACGAAAGAGTAATTTTCTATCGATATATCGTATTTTGTACGGATTAGACGTTAAACTGTAGGTAACGATACTCAGGGATAAAAATTGACACACACAACATGGGTGCTGCAAGAAGCTAGGCTGTAACCCCGAAACAGGGTTGTAATGGCCAATTATAAGTATATATGTGTATGGTATTTTAACAAAAGCTTGAGGTTTATTATCGCTACGAATGCTATAACTTTGCTTATTTATGTATCCCTTCATCTAAAAGTGAGCTTCTGAGAAAAAATTAATTTTTAAATCAAAATTCATTATCAAAAATAGATTGTATTTCAGATCATTCCCTGAATTATCTGCGCATACGATGGTCATTTAGAATTAATTCTTGCACAAATTGAAGCTTAAAAGCTTTCAAAACAATATCATTTGGTAAATAAATATTTTATAAAATGAAAACTGATAAAACTGATAACAGAACTTTCTTTTGATGAATATCAACTTTTGATGTTGTTTGCGCTGGTTCACCTGGGTTGCTCCACGATCTTTTCCGATTTTTCCGATTGACATTGTCGTAGAGAACCCATTTTTCATCACCAGTTATCAATCGTTTTAAAAATGGATCGTTTTCATTACGTTTAGTTAACAAATCGCAGATGTGAATGCGTTGTGTTAAATGAATTACTTTCAGTTCATGAGGAACCCATACATTAAGTTTTCGTACATAGCCAAGTTACTTTACGCGATTTTCAATGCATGTATGTGATACATAAAGCTTCCTTGCAATCTCACGTGTTTACTGTGACGATCCGAATCAATTATTGCTTTGATTTGGCCGTCGTCCACTTCAACTGGACGACCGGAGCGTTTTTCATCTTTCAGTGAAACTCACCAGAACGAAATTTGGCAAACCAATTTTGATACTGCTGTTCTTTTAAGGCTTCGTCACTATAAACAGCACATAACTTTTTATGAGCTTGCGAAGCGTTTGTTCCTTTCCGGAAATAAAAAAGCAAAATATGACGAAAATGTTAATTTTTCCGTTGTCGAATTCCAGTAAGAGTGATCAATATTTTAAATTGTTTTCTATTAAGAATTTATACTATTGTTTTGAAATGATTTTTGATAATCAGGAAAGAAAATGATATTCGTAAAGAGATTGTAAAAAAGCCGCAGTGAGCATGTTTTCAACCCCAGCAATCAGAGTTCATTGTCGTCGGTGTATATTCATAACAATCATCTACAATATTTAACCCACACATTTTAATGAAAATATGTATAGGAATTATATTTATTTTTTATGTTCAGTTCGGCTTGTGTAAAAACGTAATTTTTTTTCCTTTGATTTTCTAAAATTATTGCAAAATACTTAATTAATATATAAAAATTAATGTACATTTTGATGTCACCACTAACCGCGGTAACATATGAATCGATTTTAGACAAATATCCCCAGAATATGTTGGGGATAGTCTGTAGATTGTTTATGTGAAGTTTTGGGCGAAATCGGCCCATTGGCCCTTGACATATGGCATTTAAATTTTCCTAAATATGCCCATACAAATGCAATGTACATTTTTTTCATATTATGCTTAACTTATATCTTGAGAGCTGTTAAAGCTAAATTTTCTAAATTTGGTCTGAACTTCATGATCAAGAAAAATTATCAATCAGAAAGTAGGCGTCGTACCTCCCATGCAAGTTAAATATAAATTTCTTTATATCTAGAGAAGTGTTAAAGCTGAAGTTTCTGAGTTTAGTGTAATTGTTTTCATAGTCAAAAAAAAAACAGTCGAAAAATGTATACAAATGGTAGCGGTATGTGTAGCGAAGCACGACGAGTTTAGGCAAGTTTAATCTAAATTCTTAATAGAATTTAGCTTTAATCTGATTAAAGCGTTTCTAACGAAACAAAAAACTATTTTAATTTAAAAAAAAAAAAACAGAAATAATTGGAATATGTTTTAGTATATATAAACTCTATATAACTATAGAGTATATTTTTTAAATATATTTTTAAATAACAGAAAAAACAACATGATTTCAGCAAAAAAAAACATATTCTAAACAACAATAAATTTTATTGATTTTTTTTTACCAAAAACAAAACTAAGTATATGCCACTAACAGAAATTTATATGTAAATACATAAGCCTTAGATTGCGGTTGCTGTTAGCTTATTAGCTTAGACTATCATTAATTACTGCGTCAGCAATATCAGCACCAAGCTGAGCAGCGTCTACAACTAACTCACCATAATGTACAATGTTTTCCTAAAAAAAATTATTAATTTTGATTTAAATTTAAATTTAAATACACATTTAAATATACAAATTATTTACGTACATGAATATGAGGTCGAGGTTTAGGTTTAGGAGGGCGAATATGATATCCTTTTCTCTCTGTTCCTTGCATCATCACTAGAGCCCAAAAACACGCAAATATTAATAAGAGATAATGAAACTTCATCTGTGAAGACTATTTACTAAATTTAAATGGTGCTTTGACTGAGGCATTTATATATTTTTTCAATCGCCAATAATAACGAGACAAATTATGCATTTTCACGTAAAATTGTTAACGTTTTTGAAAAATTCAAAAACTCATTTTAAATTGAATAAGTATTTAAATATTTATATATTTTATGTATATACACGATATTTTAAAATTTTTTATAAGTGGGAAGAATAAACTAATAGTTGTCATGCAAATTCAAATTACAATTCAAATAATTTATTTATAAAAATTTTCAAATACGAAACAAAAGTTTTGCCTACATCAGCGAGAAACAAAAAAGTAAAATTGAACTCAACAATTTAAAAAACTGAAACAAGTAAGTATTTTTTTAAAAAATAAATAAAAGTTTTGCGTACAAAGACCCCTTTTAGTATAAGATTAAAATACTGGAGATGTTATTCGGAATGCCAAGGGGTTTTAAAGGAAAATTTTTTATTAAAGGTTGTGTGGTCTAGTAGTAGTCGCCGTGGTCTAGTGGTTAGTGTGTTGGCTTACTAAGACTATAGCGCTGGATTTGATTCGGTTTTTGGTTTTGTTTTATTTAATTGCATTTTAAATGTTTGAGTTTCAAAAGCCTTGAATGGTAAAGGGCGTTCAAGTTTTAAGGGCCGATGTTGATTTTGAATAAAACAAAAATTATTTAGGAAATTATTGTTATTTCTTTTTACTACGATAACTTGGTATGGTTTCATTATGTTTCCAACTAAATATGGACCAAATGGCCGCCGCGAATTCGGTGGCAGTCCTTCATTCGTTATTTCAAATTTTCTATGATGCAGTTAATGTGCTGAATTAGCTCATTATTTAGCTCATGAACTGTTGCTGTCTTATCGACGTACACCTCTTCTTTCGAATAACTCCAAGGCAAGAAGTCCAACGGTGTCAAATCACATGATCTTCGCAGCCAATTGACATACCCACCACGTGAGATAACACGGCCATTGAATTTGTTGCTCAAAAGTGCCAATATTTCGTTAGCTGTGTGGCAAGTGGCACCGTTCTATTGAAACCACAAATGGTGCACATCATAATGTTCATCAAATTTCGAGAGTGAGAAGTGCAATTTTTGGGCACGACGGCTCTTCAGTTACACTATCGCGAACAGCAGTAATATTTTTCTGCAGTATGAGTTTTACGAACTATACGAGCATGCACTGGTGTCTTCACATCTCCTACAGACCTGGTTTGCTCAAATGTTTGCATAAATTTGCACGATTAAATTGAGCGAAAAAATCACAAAGTGCACGATATGCATTTTGATTTGAATGCCCATTTTCATAATAAGTCTGAATAACTTTAGCGCGTTGCTCAAATGTGTATCTTTCCATGGTAGAAATCAGATTAGTCTGAAAAATGTCAAATGAAATGCAGAAAAAAAATTGACGTTTAGGTGGGGCACATTCAACATAAAACTTCTTGATTTTTAACATTCCTACTATTTGCCATATTTATAAAAAAAGAATATTTTTATTACAGGCTTATTTGACAAATTCCTAGGAAATACTTGCCAATAATCTTCTAATAAAGCCATAACTACGGTGCTCTGTAACACATCTTTTTAGATTTTTTCCTTCTAATAACACCGTTCTATTCATCCGTTTAAGTTCAAATAAATTTATCCTACAATGTTTGCACCTACCAACTGTAGAGTACAAATACAACAACATATTGAAATGATAACATCAATGAAGCAAAAAACAGGATCTGAAATAAAAAACAAATGTATTTGAAAGCTGATCTTCCAGCATTCATAGGAAATCACAATTTTGTAAAATTTCAACAATTTTTCTTTAATTTTTTTTCTAATACAGTAGCAAAAATCAAAGAATCCATCAATGGATATAATGATTATTATGATGATGACAACAGTAATATTAATAGAGATGATGAACATGATTAAATGTGAATGAAATTCATATCCACAATAGCATGGCTGAAATACAATACAGTAAAAGGATATAGAAAATACAAAAAGAAGAAAAATGATTAAATAAACTCTCTAGCACATACTCGTACTACGAGTATAGGAAGGTCGGGTTAATATAAAAATGAATGAATCAACTCGAGTAGCGTTTTCTTTAAACATGGATGAACAGTTAGACAGGTACTGGTTATACCTTAAGACATAGTGACGTTATTTTTGTAAATACTGGTATGCACATATAAAGCGGATAAGATTGATAGATTTGAAACTCATGTCGATAATGACGATGATGATGATCATGATTTTGGCCAAACTTGATGCATATATTTCTTTGTAAAAAAAACACAGCGATGACACTTTTAATAAAGCTTTTCAATATAGAAAGCTATTTACAGGTACCAGCAAACAAAAGAAAATGATGATTTACTAGATATGAATTGTTCATGTCGTTATTACCAATGGTTATCACAGCAATAATATTTGTTTAAAAAAGATGCTCTCACATCTAGAGGACTTTGTTCAATTGCAAAAACAAGTAAATCTATATAAAATCTAAAAATCTTAATATTTTTTTCTATTATTTTATTCTTCAAAGAAAAAAAAAAAAACAAACAAAAAATTATGAGGATGTTGCATGTAAAGCACATGGTGATGAACTTGGTCAAATTCGTGACTAGAATCTGAATAAATATCGTAGATCTTTTAAATCATTTTGAAAACTATGTACATATTGCCTTTTACATAAATACTTATACATACATACTTATGTACAGAAAAATATTAAATTTTATATAATTTATAACTATATACATACATACATATGTACATTGAATTCTACACAAGTGACAAAAGAATGGTATTTCAAATTTAACTTGATTTGTAAAATTATGTGAATTGTTGTCTTTTAGTGCACAATGGCTTGATTAAAATAAATCAAAATTACAAAAAATAAAAATCACAACTAATTTCTGATTTCTTTTAATTATTATTAAATTTTAATGAAAATTATTACCACGTATAAGCATCTACAGTCTAATTCATATCTCAAATTTAACCCATACATTAGTTATGAAACATTATCTGATTATAAAAAATCTTACTTATCAACCTTTAATAAGAGCAAATTAACTATTAAACGATTTTAATGTCATTCCTCTATGTGGGAAAATCACCTTATCGTAGGGTAGAGGCTTACACTGCAAACACTCAAATGGCTAAGCTGGCGGAGCAAGTACAGGGTCTCCCATACCAGAAAGGCAGTTGAAGAGCAGTAACCAAGAATTATCTCAGGGGTTGGATCAAGGAGAGCAACAACAACATTAACTCCAATAAAATATTGCTTTTTAATTCGTCCTCTAATTTAATCTTTATTGTGCGGGTTTCTTGGGGTTGACTGCTGTTAGATTATCTAGTGATGAATAATAAATAAACAGCAACCAATTTCCTTGCGGTTGGCATTCTTTTTTTTTTTTTTTTGAACTGATATTAGATACAGAGTGGGCAAACAAACAAAACATTTCGCAAACGTTACCACAAAGTCATAAACTTTTAAAAATTTTTTAATCGTACTGGACATCAGCAAAACCAAAACAAATACTTTCTAAATGAGAAATAGCGCAAACGAAACGAACCGCTTTTCGCTGCTGTGCTTGCTTTGTTATTCCGTAACATTCGTATAATTTACTCTTTTTTTCTTCTTCTTTTCTTTTTCTTCTCATTCATTTGTTGTTCTACCTACGCACATTTGAGTTAGTGTATTTGTAGTGCTCAAAACAAAAATAATATACAAAACTAAATGGGACAATCGCTCTCACTGTTTTTGTTTTGTTTTTGTTTTACTCTTTGTAAAGAACAAAACAATATGAGATCAAACGTTTCGTCTTGTTTATTTTCCTACTCTGATTAGATATGATATTAGTAAGTTCAAATCAAAGGTCCACATCCTTTTCCCCCTATTTTTCAATTAATACAATGCATGCCCGTTGTTTACAAATTTCTTATTTAACATGTTTATGATTAACTAATTACAGTATTCCACGGATAATTGCCTCGATAAAAATGTCAACATTTTTGGGCAATTATGCATGGAAGTCATTTAAACGAATACGGTTAATTGCCTCTTTGAGGTAATTAAACGAATACGCTTAATTACCTGTATACACTGCTGTTAATACATGTGAAAAGCAAGGAACTTTATACTGATACACAAACTCGGTAGACTTTAATTGCAAGGTTGTATTAAAAAAGTAGTTTGAAAGTAAATTTAACGGACATTTTGTGCCTATATAAACACAGTTGAGTTAAGCTGCAGTGAAATAATTATTTTGGATAATTAAACGAGGGAATTTAAAGTGAAATTTCTCTTTGTGGAATTTATATTTGAGGCAATTAAGCGAAAGTTAATTAACCGTGGAATTTTATTAAAAAATGGCCAAAAAATATATGGGGATTTAGTAATTGAGGTAAACAAGCGTGAAAGGCAATTAAGCGTGTGGCAATTATCCGAGGAATACTGTATTATAACATGGAATATAGCTTCTTTTTAGGATTTTGTAATTTAAGTTATTATTTTTCAGATAAAGCAGTTTCATAAAGTTTTTTATTTTATTTAAAATTTAAAACTTACCTACAACTTAGATGTAAAAATTCAACTGTTAATGTACTAAGTAGTTAATTATTAAACAGAATACGACCGCAAATTCAGGAAAAAACGTCACTCAGAAGAAACGTGTCCAAAATTAAAACGACGGCCGCAACTTCACGAACTGTCATTTATTGTTTTTACATTTCTTGCATATAAAGCTATTAAAAATTAAGGTTATGAGAGTTTTTGCAAAAAATTTAACTTATATTTTATATTTTAATCATCTTTACACACTTTTTCAATTATTTTTACTAAAATATCACTTATTTTATTTAAAAAATTCCAAAATTTATTAATTTATTTACAGCCAGGCCCACGATATCGAAAGAAAACTTAAGCGAAAGAAACTCAGTCACTCACTGTGAATCTAAACTGCGGCCCACTAATTGCCCCTTTATCGTTCGCTTTGCTTTACGTTACCAACGCAATGCAAATAAACAACAAAGCTGCCATATCAACATATTAAAAAATAATCACGAATATACACGAAAAGAGCGCTGAAATGCTTAAATTGTACAGTAAAAAATGCAACCGTGTGCTAGTTTAACTTGACAGAAATGTAGTAAACAAACTTATTCCGATTTTGTTTATTTAAGTATATGTGTGTAAAAAAATTTTGTGTTACCAATCGCGTTTATTTTTGGCGACACAAAAATTTGTGTGACGCAAATCAGCTGTTTGTCGCTTAAAACTACACGATTCGATATCGTGGGCCTGGCTGTTAAACTTTCAAATGTTTTTTCGATTTTCTTTTGTTGTTATTTTTCTTTGTGCCAACAACAAGAAACCAATGGGTTTGTTTACAAAATGTATGAAATTTAATAAAAGTGTGGTAACATTGTTGAGAGAATTTGTTTCTAAAAATGAGAGCATAAGAAAAATCGCTGTCAAAATAAAATAGATTCTACTTCACGACTGCATTCTCCAGCGTTTTTATCTGTCAATTTGTATAGAAAAAAAAGTCATGCCCCAGTTCTGTTTAATCATTTACTTTTAAGTATTTAGTACTCAAATATGGGTAAAGTACTCGATACTTAATAACCATTACTCTGTACTTATACTTATATACTCTTTAATAAGTAACTTTTCTTTAACCGTTTAAGAGAAATAAATATATCACTCTATGACTTATTTTCATGAGAACTTTTAAGAAATTTTCTTCCAAAATTTTACACAACATTGCACGATAGTGCATTGCCCGGTGGGTAATCATCATGTGCAATTTGCAATATCCCAAATGAATAGAAAAACTTTTTATTGCCATTATTTTAACTAAAAGACCTTGAAGGTTTTTATTATTGTTTTTGTTTTTAATTTTTTTTTTCTTTTGTGTTTCATTGCTAAACGTTATACTACAATAGTTTTGTTTTCATTTAAATTTCAAGTCAAATAACTGAAATTAAAAATAAGAAAAAAGGAATGTTTCTCACTCTCTATCAAGTCGAAGCTTCACAAGTGAAAGTTCTTTACTTTTAAGGAAAATACAAAATGAAACCGAAAATGGTTCTCATCCAATACTGTAATTCATATAATTTTCATCTACTTAATGTTTAATTTAAAATCACTATAATTTTCACCTTTTCCTATTTCGAGCAGTTTTCCATCAACACACAGTGAATTTTGTTGGTGCTAGTGCTTGAGTTTTTATGGCTGATTGAGTAATTTTATCATTTGAAAATATTTAGTTTTTCAATGTTAAAGACACTGTTTAGCATACAATAATAATAAAATGAGAAAACAAAAAATAACAAAAGTTAAATACCATATTTAACATCTTTAACACCAAGTGGTAAAAGGAATGTTCTTTAAAACGGGCAACAAAAAGAGTCTACTTTTCTTCGTCACCATGACTTGGGATGAAGTATAGAGTTCTCTACAGTATGGCTGTTGAAACAGTGCAGTTATAAGTTTTAATCTCTATGAAAAGAAACTTAAAAACTGAAAGTCAACCATTAGAATTAAAAGTTTTCAGAAAAGTCTCAAGTTGTTATTTTTAAAGTTCTCTTAACCTTTTCCTATAGGGTTTTCATTAAGGCGAATATGCTTATTGTTGTTGTTCAAATGACCCAATTTTGTTTAAATTTTTCCGTTAAAGTATTTCGTTTTCTTGTTGTTGCTAGTTTTGTTGTTTTAGTTTTTTCTTTTGTTTTTTTTTCCATCTTACTAAATGGAAAATTTGGGTCAATAGCGGGGGCTTATTTATCATGATTTTAAAGTTATTGGTCTTGTTGTGAACAGGTTAAAGAGACAAATAAACCATTGTGGTAATATTTTGTTTTTAATTTTTCCTTTTCTTTATATTATTTAAACCATGATTTTCTGTAGTTCTAGCTGTTCTTTAACGTATTTATTGATAAACTAGAGATTAGAAACGGAAGAATATAGAATTCTAGGTGTTTTATTTTTTAGTCTTAGCACAGTGATAAATAATGATAAACATTGAAATTAAACAGGTGTTAAGAGTAGTGTTAAGTTGTATTTAATGAGGTTGCACAATTAAGTCTATGATTTCCAATAACTATATATTCAAATGTTAACGCTGTATTTACTAATGTTACTGTAAATTGAAATATAATTTGTTGTTAAATCTGTCAAATTGCAATCAAATAGTGGCAAGAGGCAAATTTGATTATACTCTCTGTGATATTATTCAAAGATTGCGTAAATTAAGTAGGTAGTGTACAGTGTACACCAATGTGTTTGATGATTAATCCGGGTAAGACCACATCAGTACTTTTCACTAGCAAGAGGACCCTACCTAAATGGAGGAATATTGATTTATTAGGCCAGAAAATTCAGGAAACAAAAGGCGTTAAATATCTGAGAATAATACTGGATAAAAAACTAACTTAGAGTGCTCATGTAGAGAGAGAAACAGAAAAGACCAGACCTGCCTTAATGGTATGCAGAAGGCTTTCAAGAAACCGTATCCTTAATACGTACTGGATCTATGCCATGATGGTTAGATCCATTGTGACATATAGATCTATTGTCTGAGCAAAAAAAAATATTTATATTATTAAAAATTAATAAACCATATGTGGCTAAATAAAGTACAGATACTTTCTTGTACGATCACAACTGGGGCGATGAGAATTTATCGCATAGCTACACTGGAAGCTCTACTAGACTTAAACCAGCTGCATATTGCTGTGGGTAAAAAAGCCATAGAGGTGACGATTAGAATTATGGGGATGGATAAGCTGATTGTTTAGCAAAAATCCAATATCCATTGAATAGAATCAGGAAACTCTATGGACTGAGTAATAAAAGTGAATGGAGCAGTTTAGAGACTGCATACTCTTTTAAGGAAACAGCTATCTGCTGGTATAGGGATGATTTTAAAGGTTGAAGGCGACAAAGAACCTTGAATATTTGGACCTAGGGTGAAATATTCTAAGCCCATTGGGAAACACGCTATCATTTTAAAGGCGGAGATTTATGCCATTGAAATGATACAAAGAGCAGGAGATAGCAATATTAAAAAATGGACTTGAAGTTAGTATGAGGTAGGAATGCTCACGAAAAAAATACATCGTTGGTTTTCCGACGCGATACATCGTGAACTTATATCGATGTTTTGTGATCGAATTGAAACATCGGATTAAAACTCAGCTCTTAAAAAAAAAGAAATTTGAAGAAATATTTCTTTCGACGACTATCTCTCAGCAGTTTTGTAAAAAAAGCTTTGAGAGTAACTAATTGCCATAAAAGATCTTCTCATATCTGGCATTCGGAGTCGATTTTAAATTGTTGGTCCCGGTACACATAGATAAATATTGAGTCACACAACATGGATTCTAAGAGAAGCTAGGCTCTAACAGGGTTGTAATGGCCAATGACGTGTGTATGTATTTATGTTATTAATGAATTAACTCCTTTAAAATAATTGAAATCTAGTTGGTTATAGTAATCTCTAGACTGTCTCCACTGCCCTGCCTATGAAAATTCATTTATCTGTGCAAATTCTATTATTCATAAAATGCTAAATATTAGTTTTATATATTACTAGCTGAATCCGGTGTGTTTCGCTACCCTCTCGTACTATATATAGCAAATACTGCCGCCGTTGGACAAAAAATTCCCAAGATATGACGATTTCATGTTTTGGGCTATATGGGCTATGTCACTCCCCTTTGTCCGATCAAAACTTCATATAGCCTATTATTCCTTTCAGAGCCACAGTTGCTGTGAAAATTTCAGGAAGGTCGGTCCAAGGGTTTGTCCTCCTATAAAGCACAAACAAATAAACAGACAGATAGACATTAATTTTTATATATCGTCGATGGAATTAAAGAACGCTGTAACTGACAAAACCTTAAATGTTCCTCAGAGCCAAAAAACCTGTATGAAAGTAGAACAAAGATACTGGTATTCTTCAAAATGCAGATGGCGTAAGTGAATTTATTTTCATCGTAGAAATCTGGGACCGGGATCAATCGACGCGTATTTTTTTCTGATGAAAATGATGCAAAGAACGTATTTTAGGTTTTTTGTCAGTTACAGCGTTCTTTAATTCTTGCGACGATATGAAATATAGATTTAAATATTCCATCTTTTTATTTTATCGTAGTCGCCGTGGTCTAGTGGTTAGTGTGTTGGCTTACTAAGACATAGGCTCTGGGTTCGACTCCAGGCTCTGACATCTTCAAAAAAAGAAATATTAAAAAAATATTTCTTTCGGCGACTACCTCTCAGCAGTCTTCTGGCAAAAGCTCTGAGAGTAACTGATTGCCATGAACGAGCTTCTCAAGTCTGTCGTTCGGAGTCGACATTAAACTGTAGGTCCCGGTAGTCATGGATAAAAATTGACACACACAACATGAATGCTGCGAGAAGCTAGGCCGTAATCCTGACACAGGGTTGTAAAGGCCAGTTATGTATGTATGTATGTATCTTTTTATTTTGTAAAAAACGTTACATTTTTAACAACAATATTGAAAAATCATTTAATTGGAGTTTAGAACTTAAAAGTCAGCAAACACGCAATACATTTTAGTTCCAAATGTCAATTTTTAAATAAAAAATTTAACTTATATTTTAACAGACTATATTTGTTTTTATCGATAACATCAGTAAAAGTTTTGGCACATCTGTATAAAATCTGCATCAAGTTGAAACCTTTATATTCGCACTGTTTTCCAGAATTTTAAGAAAAAAAATGAAGATACATAATGGCTTGACTCTAACAAAAAATCTTATTTAAAGTTTTTTTTTTATTTACAAGATGATGGTAAAATTAGTAAAGTTTTCTGAAATATTTTTTTTTGTGCAAACTTGAAGCATCAATTTTGACCTGATTTCTTTAACGATCTTAGAAAAGTAACACAATTGTTATTGTTAATGAAGTACAATACTTTAGGGCTAAGGTTCCTTTTCTAGCAAAAGTTCAAATTACTAAAACTAATTCTATACATGCATATACAGAAATAAATTCTTAATTAAATTGATTAGTAAGTAGCCTGGAACATTGATTGATACAACAATCATGCTTGTAGTAAGAAATTGGCTTATTGGTTGGTAATTGAATATTCAAAAATATTTTTGAAACTCTAAAGAAAACATTTCACACTTGACTTGACTGGTATAGTTGAACCATCAGTTTGTTATCCAACACTCTCAACTCAAATATGCAAAAATATAAGAATTCCATATTTCATACTTTCTGTGTGTATTGGTGTGTGGGGATAGACACCAATATAAAGCAATTATTAAGGAATAGATTAAAGAATACCACCTTATAATTTTAATTAGATATACAAAAATATTAGTTCAATTTTATTTTATTTTAATATTTTATTTTGACACTTTTTAAAGTATTTTAATTCACATTATTACATGTATTTTAGTTGTTTAGATTTAGGGTATAAAGATTTTTTTATTTAATTTTAAATATTTATTATTATACATATGTACATCATACATCAGTATATAATTATGTAGATGTTTTATGTAAAGAATAATAGAAGTTGCCTTCACTGTGGCTGAGTATCAAGTGGGTAATATGATCAAAACAAAAAGAAAACAAAAAGTAACAAACTCGTTAAAAATGACAATTATAATTTATAACGAGTTTATCATCTAACAGTGAAGACAATTCTGATTAACCCTCAGCCCTGTGAGCAGGGCACATATAAATTATATACATAAATCCATTTCATAAGTTTATACAAATAATAAAATAAATGATATTGTCCAAATCAAGTTTGGACATGGCGCCGGCCTTGCCCTCAGGCAACAAAATTAGATCCGATTAGCGATTTCTAGCGCCACAGTCACAACGGGTGGATGATTTGTTATTAAGGTGGATTGAGGCAGTTGTCCATTGTCTGCGTGACGTTGAAGTAACTCTACCAGAGTAGAAAGGGTGTAAAAACTGGGTTTTCTTTCTTCGAGTTTACCTGTGAAACGAAACATAAAAATTGGTATTTGTAATGTAAGGCACATAAAGGTAAAACAAATATTATTTCTCAAATTTGATGTTATAATAAGGTTAATTTCTAAAAATTCGGGTAAGTTAAAGGGACTAGGTAAGGTTTATTAAATCTCCTTTAAGAATTTTTCTGTTCCCCTTTTGCCGATATTAACACATCAGTAGTTTCACCCAGGGCTGAACACGCGATAGGAGTTCTCCTGTCCTTCCATTTATGGTGCTTGGGGAGATATTTGAGGTAATCACACCATCGCAGATAAATTTGGTAGTAGATCGATTTTTGGGTGTTCCATTTGAGATATGCAGAAGTGTTTTGAAACTTCTGTTCTTGCAATGGGATTCTTCTAAGATATTTATAGGGAGTTGAGGCTGTTAATACAGTATGCTCTCTTATAGTTGTCCAGTTTTTGTAAGCGTTGTATCCATCTTCAGAACCTCTGAGTGTATTGGGAAAATTTCTTGGTGGGTTGATGGTAAATAGAGTTGTACCATTAGTAGGATCGTCTGATGGGGCAGACGTAGGACGAGAGGAGAATTTATCTTCAGTCTGTTCCCCTTTTGCCGATATTAACACATCAGTAGTTTCACCCAGGGCTGAACACGCGATAGGAGTTCTCCTGTCCTTCCATTTATGGTGCTTGGGGAGATATTTGAGGTAATCACACCATCGCAGATAAATTTGGTAGTAGATCGATTTTTGGGTGTTCCATTTGAGATATGCAGAAGTGTTTTGAAACTTCTGTTCTTGCAATGGGATTCTTCTAAGATATTTATAGGGAGTTGAGGCTGTTAATACAGTATGCTCTCTTATAGTGGTCCAGTTTTTGTAAGCGTTGTATCCATCTTCAGAACCTCTGAGTGTATTGGGAAAATTTCTTGGTGGGTTGATGGTAAATAGAGTTGTACCATTAGTAGGATCGTCTGATGGGGCAGACGTAGGACGAGAGGAGAATTTATCTTCAGGGGATTTGGAGATATTGGGGAAACTCCTACCGTTATAGGTTTCTACCCTTTGGGGTAGATCTCGCCTCCCAGCAAATTGAGATAAGGTATGGGTAACCTCTGAGATAAGTTCAAAACTGGGTTTCAGTGGTACCGATTTAGAGATAATCGGTTTGTCCACAATAATCGAGCTGCAGGTACTCATGGAGGCCTGAATGGGTTGGGTTTCAATAGAGTCATTATCACCATTTCCACAGCAAGTAAACGAGTTTTTGTTTATTCCTGCTATCGTGTCTGAGACTTTATCTGGTGAGCAAACATTTGGAGCTTGGGTATTCTTTTTCGAGTCAGTCTGCGGCACTATATTATGAGATTCGAAAGATTTGCTGGATTCATCCTTTTTTGGTACTTGCTTTGGGATAGCAGATTCCTGTTCTATATTAATGGGTGTACCTTGTTCTTCTGTACAACATAGGATGGGCATTCTATGGGAGTATCGGGTGTTGGAGTAAATTCTATGGTTGGCTGGGTTGCCTAACCTATATTTTTTTATTGCATCCAATATCTTAGCTTGACATAGGTAATAAGCCTCTGTACAGACTTCATATCTTTTTCTGGCCTCCTGTTTGCATTCGGGTGTAATTGAATAATGCTTTGATATCATAGTGGCTGCATAGGAATCATATAGCCTGTTCCATATCAAATCCAGCTCTTTTATCTTGGCTTTCAAAATGGGTTCACTTTGATTCACTAATGGAGTGTCCTGTATTTTTTCGCAGAAATTGAGTAAATCTTCAGCATCAAGGTGAAAATGATCCTTGATATTCGAGTTCGATTTAAAAGACATATTTGGGCAAATTAAGGGTTTAAAGTAGGTGATTTAATGGAGGGTGGAATGAGACATCCAATCATATATGGGTTAAATTTGGGTTAATAATTTTTGCAATATGGGTTAATGGGACAAATTTTAAATTATCATTGAGATTAGGGTCTAGATATTAGTACTAGATAATTGATATACATATACATATTTAAAAGAGTTTAAATATACGGGATGTTCGGAAGCTAAAATACCTATCGATCTTTATTACTTATTTAAGTTAAGGGGCTTATTGAAAGCACTAGATATGAGTATCTAGACAAAAAGGGAGAAAATAAAGATCGGTTAAAAGAGAAAATTAATAATATAAGGGTAGGTAATTCAACTTCCGAAACAGGATACGGGCTAGAGAGATATTAATGGGAGTTGTTAGTTTGTGCATTATTGAACGTGTGTAAAAATATATGTATGAGTTATCCTGTTTTCCATTTTGAGTACTTATCTTTTCCATTTCCATGTAATTTTATTATATTCATCTGCTGCATGAACATTTTAATTTTTGTATTTAAATATTTCTTCGTTAAATAGATTTTACAGGGTTATTGTGTTTGAACTTTAATGGGTTAATTGTTAGTCTTTTTTATTGTGTTTTCTTTGCTTTGTAAAAGCAATTCACAACAACATTAGCTATTTTTAACTTGTTTCTTTTGTAAAATCTATTACTGTGTAAAAGGGTTTATTGTCTTGTTTTGTATTTGTTTTGTTTTTGTTTTGTTTTTGCATAATTTTTTATTTTTAAATTCTTTGTCCATTTCTTCTATTTATTATCAAAAACTACAGAATTTTTTGTTTGTTTTTCTTATTATTTTTTAATTTTTGTTTTTAATGTAACAGTTTCTTTTTTGTATACATATTTGTGTTTTTTTTTTTTCATATTCATAGGTAGGTAATTTTTAATTTGAGGTATAAATAATGCAAAAAGTAATGTAATATTATAATTTCTTTCTCTATAGTTTGCTTTTTGTTTTTGTGGACTGTATTGTTTTTGTTTTTTTTTTTTTTCATATACATATATTTAAGCATATAAGGGAGATTATTGAACTTAACTGTTTTTCGAAAATTTTTTAAGAATAATGCAATTTTGGTTTAGTTCTGTTAACTTATTTTTTTTGTCATAGGATTTTTGCTATTTGTTTAATATTATTCGTATTTATTCCTTTTTCTATTTTCATGTGATTTGTCTTTATAATTTTTTCAATTTTGCCAATCATTTCGTTGATCACACTATCTGTATGTATATAAGTATTATGTATGTATATAATTTATTTTTATATTTGTTAAATTTTCATGTCTTTATTATGCTCATCTTTCTTTTAGTTTTTATATTTTTGTTCATATTTATATATATATTTTTTTTCACATAACTTTATTAACACTGGTTTACAGGGGAGCGAGGTCATGTTTAATCCATAGGTCGATGTATTACGGTGAGATGGACCATGTATATTAATGTATATTACACCAATATAATATATTTAGAATGGGTTAAAATGAGAAATTATAAACACAATACTTTAGGTTTAGTATACAATTTCACTTTTATTTTATGTTTTATATAAATTATTTTAGTTTTAAGAGTACAGTAGATTTAAGAATATTTAATTTAAATTTATAACTTATCTACACTGTAGCTAGATACTAAGTCAGTGATCAAAACAAAATTTTAAATACAAGAAAGTTCTGTGTTCTTGCAGTGATGACAATTTAGTTAAATTATCAGCCAAATGCATGATAATGCAGTAAATATGATGCGATATATACAAAAATAAAAATTTTATAAAATTCTTTTAATCAATTTAATACAATACAAAATGTTCATTGATTTCTATATAAATGTTATTGTCCAAACCAAGTTTGGACACTGTGCTGTATTGATAAATCATTCAGCGCTCGGTTGTTTCAGTGGAAAATCTATTTGAATTTTTCCTTTTTTTTGTTTTTTAACTAATAATGACAAGACAATACAAGTTGATTAGAACTTCTTTAGCACTCGTGATATGTTGATGCTGTTAAATTTGCTGTGATTTGTTATTCTTTTTTTATGTACCCTGTTGTTCTTAATAAAATTTGCATTTAAGCTGACTGCTATCCGTATAAGAGTTCAATGGCCACAATGTACAAAAAAAGAGGGGGAAAAAATGTCAAAAAAGAAAAAAATATAAATTATTATTCAAACATGTTTATTAACAACACTTCAGAACTAGTGGGTTATGACAGCAACTTCAACGACATGTTGTTGTTGACTTTTGATTACTATTACCACTATTGCTACCACTACTACTTATTTGCATGGATTCAAGTGTAAAGTCATCATCAACGTCATCGCTAGCTATCCCCATCATTGTCATCAGCAGCAGCGTACTTTTGGTTCCAAAAAAAGAACAGTCGGTTGAAATTACAGTGGAATAAACGAATGTATAATTCCTTGATTTGCTGCAGTTATGGCTGCTAAAATCCTTCATCATGAGTCTTATTTTCAAAACAATGGTAGTCATACATGAAAGTACGAGTATATGTATAAATAATTTTTTTGTTTTTTATTCTCTTGTTATTTTTGCCACAAGTTCTAAAGTGCAAAATAAGCAAAATCTTCTAACACTTCAAGACCGAAAATCATAAAAACAAAAAAAAATTGTCTACAAATAGAGAAAATTAACAAGATTGTGTCATGACTTGTACAGTGAGTGAATATTATTTGTATAAATTTAGATTTTAAAGTAAAACTTTACGAATAAAAGAAATATGTATTGGAAAATTTCATAAAAGTTGATAGTGAAAACAGAAAATTAAAAAATTTTCTGGAAAATATTTTCAACTATTCAAGTCAAAATAATCTCTGATCGGAATAATTATTTTAAAATAATATACAATATCAGAAGAAATTGAGACACAAACGATATCCTTGCTTTCCTGTAACATACCCAAAAGAACTGGTTGAGGGAGTGCTAACAAAAGGTGATGTAGCTTTTTTCTATGCATGGTCAATGAGCTTAAAATAGATCTTCGACAGACAGACCACATTAGAATACTTTGAACTACTTATTAAGAAACCAACTTTAAAATGCCATGATAACCCTTTTGATAGCCTCAAGTTATACACACTAATATGTAGAAAACCCGCTCAGTGTATAATTCGGTAAATGCAATCAGGGCTATAAACAGTTCTCTCTTTACCACAAGGCTTTACAGGTCATACTTTAATTTAAGTAAGATGGCTGGTTTTTGAACATAAAGATTTATTTTGGGCTTCAAATATGAGAGAGATTTTTTCTGTCTTAAATTATATTAAATATAGTACTAAGCACGATCTTCCAGAACAACAATGATAGTATAGTGATTGCAAATCCGACTAAACGGTCTCAAATAGTCAGAATAATATATCATTCCTTTTTGGAATGTATATGTAGTAACCATACCGCTGACAAGAGAATGTATGAATTTAATTATAAATCCGGTGGAAACTAAATTTCTTTTTATTTATATGCTGAATGTTCGTGCCCCAAGAAGAGTGATCAATTTCTAACATATCTTTCGCCAAGCCCTAAAATCGCGATTTACTAATTCGGGCCAATATATTTTGTTTTTCCTGATAACATTCTTTTTATGTCCATTAATTGTATATTTGAAAACAGAAAGTGAAAATTTTAACTATTTCCATGATTTTAAATCAATTTTCCGTGTGTGCACCGGTAATCACGTGGCCCCAAGAAGTAAAATTACTTATTTGAAAAAAAAAAAAAATTAAAAGATGTTAAGAAAAAAACTTAGTGATAAAAAAACTAGATAAAAAATTCTTTATTTCAATATAAGAAGAAAAAAAATACTATTACAAAAAACCATCCACCTGTTCTCATTGAACCAAATAGTCATATATTCTGTCCTGCAAACTGCTCAGGCCAAGCACAATTTCACGTTCTCCTGTGGCCAGGAGATTCATTCCAGATATATAAACCTAATATAAATCGTATGCACTATGCCATATTCACATTTAAAGACATTAAAGTTGAGTGTGGATATGTGAACACGCGGCCTAAACGAGTACTCAGGTCGTGCGCACCGATGCCGCACATGGCGCTAAATGTGTTAAATTAATACTGGTTCGTTAGAAACGCTTTAATTAGATCAAAGTTAAATTCTGTAAAGAATTTAGATTTTTGCTATGAATTTTATGATAATCAAAGGATAAAATGATGTCGGTGAAGGAATAGTACACTAGCCAAACTGAACATGTTTTCGACTATAGCTTATGGTAGTCTCATCAGAGTTCCCTGTGTCTGTGCATATTCAAGACCACACATTAACTATTTAACTTACAGTTTTGAAGAAATTACTTTTTTTTACATATCGTGGCAAGAATTAAAGAACGCTGTAAGTGAAAAAAAAATCGCAAATACGTTCTTTGCATCATTTTTATCAGAAAAAAAAAAAAATATGCGTCAATTGGTCCCCGTCCCAGATGTCTATGATGAAAAGAAATTCACTTACGCCGTCTGCGTTTTGAAAAATATCAGTATCTTATTTCCACTTTCATACAGATTTTTTGGCTCTTGTGAACATTTAAGGTTTTGTCTGTTACAGCGTTTTTTAATTCTTGCGACGATATGCACATACACTTGTATGAGTTGGTCGAAGTACAGCCAAACAACAGTTTCTATAATATTCTCCATTTCTCACCACCATTGCAGTTTTTGGAAATTTCGTCTTTATAATGCAAAGTTGCGAAAATTATTTAAATTGTATGCGGTGGAATAATATCAACGAATAGAGAGACAGATCATTTGCGATCCTTTTGGGACACATTTTCATTATCTTTGTCTACTAAAATTTACCTTTTTAATGCAAATTTAAAATAATCTGTGACATACATTTTCTAGTCGAGAACAAATTAAGTCTAGTCATTAGCTTTAGCAAACGACATTTCAAAGTATTGTGTCAACCAAATGACATCTTTAGTATAGCCAGAAAACAGAAGAAGACAAATTGAAACCAAAGTAACCTTAATCGGTAAGAGTAGGTGCACAATATCATAGAGTCTATGATTACTTTAAAAACTTTATAATTTCTGCTACTTCTTTATGTCTATGTCTATGTCTATGTCTATGTCTATGTCTATGTCTATGTCTATGTCTATGTCTATGTCTATGTCTATGTCTATGTCTATGTCTATGTCTATGTCTATGTCTATGTCTATGTCTATGTCTATGTCTATGTCTATGTCTATGTCTATGTCTATGTCTATGTCTATGTCTATGTCTATGTCTATGTCTATGTCTATGTCTATGTCTATGTCTATGTCTATGTCTATGTCTATGTCTATGTCTATGTCTATGTCTATGTCTATGTCTATGTCTATGTCTATGTCTATGTCTATGTCTATGTCTATGTCTATGTCTATGTCTATGTCTATGTCTATGTCTATGTCTATGTCTATGTCTATGTCTATGTCTATGTCTATGTCTATGTCTATGTCTATGTCTATGTCTATGTCTATGTCTATGTCTATGTCTATGTCTATGTCTATGTCTATGTCTATGTCTATGTCTATGTCTATGTCTATGTCTATGTCTATGTCTATGTCTATGTCTATGTCTATGTCTATGTCTATGTCTATGTCTATGTCTATGTCTATGTCTATGTCTATGTCTATGTCTATGTCTATGTCTATGTCTATGTCTATGTCTATGTCTATGTCTATGTCTATGTCTATGTCTATGTCTATGTCTATGTCTATGTCTATGTCTATGTCTATGTCTATGTCTATGTCTATGTCTATGTCTATGTCTATGTCTATGTCTATGTCTATGTCTATGTCTATGTCTATGTCTATGTCTATGTCTATGTCTATGTCTATGTCTATGTCTATGTCATATAAAGAAACAGCATATTGATTTAAAATTATCTTGAACACGTTACTGTAACCAAATGATTTATGCCAGTCAAATAGTTTTGCAGCAAAATCTCATTATTGCAAAGATTTTCTTCACTCCAAAACTCTAGACGATAATGAACTAAATTATATAATTTTTGAAGCCTTCGCTAAATAGCTAGAAGATTAGTAATCCATTAGATTTTCCTGGGAGTCGTAGTTATTTTTCAACATTATTTTCTAAAAAATAAAAAACAAAAAAAAAAAAAAAACAAAACTTTAAACATAATTTTAATCCAACTGAAAATAAATTGCCTAATCTAACACAAAGGAGTTCTTTCTCTTATTCTTCTTATTACTAAATAAAAAAGCAACTTATCCCCCACATTTTAATGGCCTTTTTTTTCTGTTATTTTCCAAAAACAAAGAAAAAACTAACCGTAAGCTGTTGCTCATTGATTGTGCCGTCACTCATTTTCACAGTCACTATGACAGCTGTTTCATTCATTACTACTTAATCAGTGTTCTGTTTATTTTTTTTCTACCTATTTTGTATTGTTTCCACACCTTTGGGCTATAAATTAACTAAAGCACACAAAAACCTAAAACTTATAAACTTATAAACATCGACATATCGCCAGAAACCATTACGTTTTTTTTATATTTTTGTGCTTTCAGTCAAGCAATTTGTTTTAGACAGGTTAAGTCAGTCGCTCTACTATATTTTGCAAATAAAATTTTCGCTAAATCAGAGTGAATGACTAAATAAAAGAAAAAGCAAATTTGCAAACCCACAAATATTTGCCAATCCAATCATAACTGTGACTTTATGATAATTTGAATGTTTTAGTTTAAAATCTCTGTCGATTTTTACTTTTGCCAAAAACTAAACAAGAATTTGGAACATTACTGAAAACTATTTAATTAACAATTATCGTCCCGTTAAAATTGTTAAAAAAAGTAAAATGTGACATTTAATGGTGCATCTACTTACATGTTTTGCTAATTAAACTTTTGACATTATTTGAAAAAGTGATCAATTAGTGTGTTTGATCATTAAATGAAGTCGTTCATAGGCTGATTAGAAATAATAATTTGGGTAATGAGAAAAGTTAATGGCTTTTCTCTTTCTATAGGTATACAGAATAATACAATAATCTAAATTTACTTCCAGTAGGTCAAACATGCCTTCACGTTGATGAATTTAGGGAGAGTTAAGGGTTTAAAAAATCTTTTAATGTAATAGCAATTATACAATTACAGTAATTGTATGCAAATAATTTATATATGCAGTTTACTAGCCAAATCCTTAAGTGCGTGGATAACTCTTTATTAATTTAAGACAAATTTTAATATAAAAAAGGATGCCTCAGCGGTCAACTGGGTAGTGTACAAGACTGCTAGTGTCAGATTGCTACACTTCGCTTGTAATAATAATTAATGAGAATATAATTTAATATTTTATTGCAATTTAGTAAATAAACAATAATACATAATTGTCGAATTCACCAGCTTCTGTTACTTAGTTTACGCCTGTTTCGAAATCAGTTCGACACAAAACGATTTCACTCATAACGATGACTTCATATGCGTTTATGCCTATATTTTGTGTTGAAACAAATTTAAAACTGTTTTAACTAACAGCTGATTCTAAATAATTTTATTTCTAATTTTTTTATATTTTCTATAATAATACACGTAGAATAATAAAAATAACCAATGGCAATTTCATCAAATTTTACAGAACATTTTTACAGCGCATTTTCATAAACGTTTCAAAATGGTATGCGTTTATACTCAATTTTGAAAACGCTTGGTGTGACTGAAACAGATTTGAAAAGGAGTTTCAGTGAAAACGTTTTGAAATTTCAAAACTTTTTTAATAGCTGTTTATGCCATATAAGCGAATGAAAACGTTTTCAAAACGGGCATAAACATGACATATGTATGAATTATTGAAAAAAGTTTTTGTTTACTTGCTTGTGAACAACTAGTGTATCATTGTATACAAAATCGTTGTATTGAAAAAGTCAAAAATCATATAAGAAGAAGAAAAACACTATTCACAAATAAATAAATGTATCTTTAATTTATATTTTTATTATTTTATCAGCATTAATTTTATTTCTATATCTATGCACATCGCTATATTTTTCTTTAAAATAAATTTGCTGCTGACAGTGAATACATTTTTTTGTATTTTTATTATTCTTCTCAATAATAGGCATTCACTTTAAATTAATAGCATAGAAACAAATACAACTTTTTAAAAACACATGAAAAACAATTGTATGAGGGAATAGAAATTTTTCGTGAAAATTACCAACAACAAGCATACATTGTTGTAGTCTAAAACAACGATACAAGAGTCTTGTGAATTCGACAAATATAAAACATATCGTCGCAAGAATTAAAGAACGCTGTAACTGACAAAAAAACGAAAATACGTTTTTGCACCATTTTTATCAGAAAAAAATAAGCGTCGATTGGTCCCTGTGCCAGATTTCTACTAAGAAAATAAATTCACTTACGCCATCTGCGTTTTGAAAAATACCAGTGTCTTCTTTCTACTTTCACAGAGGTTTTTTGGCTCTGGTGAACATTTAAGGTTTTATCAGTTACAGCGTTCTTTAATTCCATCGACGATATGTTCATGTACTTATTGATTTACATATGTATACATATTTTGTTTTTTGGTGATGTATATTGGCATCGAAGTTTTTTTTATCAAATTATGTAACTTTCGCTAAAGCCACTCCCAAGTTTTATAAAAAATCAGCACATGCTTTGTATTGAAGGTACCATGCCCGTTTGGATTATTCCGCCTATATTGCCACTGCTGATAAGTATTGCCCAATCACGCTATTTGCACAAAATTTATAAACTTGTTTTTCTTATCATTCTTAAGAAAAAAATATTACCGGAAAAATTTAAGTTAAAAAATTTATTGATATCATTTAAATCTTTCACTTATTTTCTTTTCTAATGAAGGCCAGTAATTAGGCTGGTTTAGGAAAAAAAGGGGGAAAGAATATGTAGTGTTTGTGACATATGATTTAAACTCACGTAGAAAAAAGTTTCCATAAACGAACCGTGTGGTTAAAAAACGAATTCTCTCTATAATGAATTGTGAGAATCAATCAAGTAAAAAAAAAAACGATGTGCTCTGAGAGAGATATGAGTGGCCCTCAAGCATATGCGAGTATTAGGAATTGATGTTCCTATTTCATCAGAGCACATTCCATGCTAGTACAGAAAGAACAATGAAAAGCAATGAATCGATAGATTTAGATACCCTATCGTCATTAATAAGTACCTTTGGTCAAGAAGACTTGAGGCACCGCCCTATATATGAGAGTTGTATTCCATCTTGTTTTATGAAAAGACACTGTTTCAACTTGTTTTGACTGAAGCAAATTGTTGAATTGTTAATTTGACGAATTCGTATTACACATATCAACACAAACTTTATACTTAACGAGCAGTTTTGATGACATAGACATACTTTTTGTTTGTTTTTAAAATCTTATAAGCAAATCTTTAAATATGTATGTTTGTGTTTGCGAAATGTAGATATGTAGTCTCGAATTTTAAAACTTGGAGTGAGATTTAAGCAAAATGTTTTATTTGTTTGCCCGTCCTCTTTATGCTAATAAAAATCAACTTAATCAATTTTAACATATACTTATATAAGTATTAAACAAAAATGTTAAAAAGAACAAAATTCTGAAAAATTTTCTTCTAAATCCAAATAAACAACTTTTAAATTTTTTAAATAAAAAAAAATCCTCTCAGAATTCAATAATAGAGCTTAAAACAAGTAAAAATTGTTCTTTAAGGAAGTTCTTTAAATATTTACAATTTTATTTCATTTCATTTCATTTATTTGCTTGTTTGTATTCTAAAGTAAAGAATTTTTCATTTAATTAAAACTGTGCCACTGAGTTAACATTTAATCGGATATCAAATTGTACAGATGTGTCGTCGCGAAACGACACACCAGCCAAAGTCTTGCAACTTTAATTGACTGTCAATTGCTTGCAATAACAACAAGAACAATATGTTTCGTTTTGTACCACCTCATACTATAGCACATGTAGAGTCTGAAATAACAACGATGTTGCACTTGTAATGCAAAAGTGTCAATACTGTAGACAGCATTCTAAAGATGTTGCTGCTTGCTTATTGTGGCATGGCATAAAGTTGTGTAAAAGTGTTTGTAAGTGTGTTTTAAATTAAATTTTTGTTTCTTTCTTCTTTTTTTTTGTTTTTGTTTTTTGCATGTATTTTACAAACTAATCTTGATGCATCTGTTGTTCTGTTTATTTAAGTGAATAGTACAACAAAATTGTGGTACAAAATATTTGAAATAAAAATTCCAAAAGTTAATGAAAGAAAACTGAGTTAAAGGTATTTCAATTTTTATGTTGTATAATGAAAAGCAATAACATTTTTGCAATTTTGTTGCAAATTGCTCATCAAGCCTATAACACGGTTATAGTTTTTGTTTATAATCAAATCAAACCAAATGCTGTATGAAAACAAATTTAAATATTTTAAATAAACATATAATATGAAATATATGCTTTTGGGGATAAGCATATCTCTATGGCCATTTCGTCTCTGCTTAAGATACTCGTCAGGAGAGTTTTACCCAAAGATGCTATTCAAAACCATAAATACTTATGTTAAAATAGTTATGGACTAAATGAGAATCATATCCTATTTAGTATATAAAAATCAAACAAAAGTATTTACAAAGAAATACATTTCGATCTATTTCTCTGTTCTTAAATAAAATTAAGGAGAAAATTATTGATCTTGTGATCATAAAAATGTCTAATCTGGATGTCCACTTTTAACAAAGTTTAGCATTTTACTTAAGGCTTATGTAAGGGTATCAATATAATCATGAATGCATGATGAACAAAAATTTATTTATTGTAATTTAATGCAAATTTTTTCAGCACATTGTTTGATTAGCCAGAATAGGGAAGAATAAATTTATCTAAAAAATCATTGTGGTAACACAAAAACTATAGAATTTCAATTCTTTGTATTACGTAACACGTAAAGAAAACGTATGTATAGCTTCAGATCCTACGAGTATATTAAAGTTTTTTGCCTGATGTCGTAATAAAAATTTCTATTACGGCACCATATGAGATTTAAACAAAATAATAATGCAAAGCTGTATTTTCTATGAGAATGAATGAGCTTTTGAAGTTTTTACCATTAGGCTAAAAAATAATTGGTATATCACTCCCATTGTGCTCTAAGCCTAAATAAACTTGATACGTTCTTCCAATTTCTGACTGTCTAAATAATTAGGTTACATTTATCAGCCATATGTATATGGTGATTGTCACGAAAATAATGTGGTTTTTGCATTACGACACAAGGAGAATATCATTTTATGTTCGATTTAGGACGTGAATAATATGATGCGTTCATTAAAACGGGGAATAAAGCCACCTAGTGCAGTTAATATTCACGATTGCGATCAAAGCAACTTAACGTAATCAAGCTTAGCACGATATTTAAATTTTTAATAGAGTTTTAATTACCGAAGATTTTTAGGCATACAAGATTTGATTTTTTGCCAAGTGCGAGAATGTGAAAACTTTTTAAATGTTATGGTCAATGCAATACCGAGTTCAGTTACAAATAATAGCGAGATGGTTCTAGAACAGGCCTGTGCAAAAATAAAAATTTCATACACAATTGTGCTTTAGCTAAACTCACATGTATTCTTACGCTCTTGCTTTCAGTCGTCACTGAAACAGCGACATGTTAGCATGCGTGGTGGATGTACGCTGGTTTATTGTTTGCAGTGAGAACAAAATTAATAGCAATGCACACAAATATTTTTTATTTAAATGCATTTGTAAGTCCAATACCTTATTTATCATAGAACATTAAAAAATATAGTTTAAACGTTTTTCAGCGACATTTTCATTATTTTTAAGAAATTGTTAATAAATTGAATGAGAAAAACAAAACTCAAAAAAAAAAAATTTTTTTAAATGAAAAGTACATTTTATTTGTTTATAGCAGAGTACTATTTATAAATTTTTCTTAAAGTAATTAAATTTTTAGATGAAATATTACATATAAATTTTAATTAAAAAATTCATACTGTTGCTGATACTGCTATTTACACGTTCAGCAGTGTAATTCTCATTTTCTCACCAACACAACCACATTTTTAATTTTGCACAGGCCTGTTCTAAAATGTAATATTTCTGATAATATTACTGTCATAAGAAAGCAAAATAGTTTTTTGATCGGATATTATTTAAATCGAATTACTATATAAAAAGAGTGGGTAAAATTGAGAACATGTCTCATGCAGCGTCTACAAAAACAAATATTTCGAAAGAGAACTTGCAATTAAAAAAAGACCAGCTAAGCATTTGTTTTTTTATTAAATAATTTTGATGTTTGATCACTAAAAAACGTTGAAATTGTAAAAAAATTAGTTTTAAAAATGTTGAGCTTAACTTTGTAGAGCTCTCGCACAAAAACTCAAACTACCGAGCTTCAAATTCCAGCGAAGGAGACAAATAAAAACATTCGCTGACATTCCAGTCAATTCCACTAAGAGAACAAATCGCACACCTAGTTTAAAAGTGACACAACTCAATTTTTTTTTTATTTAGACTAAACTATGCAGAATGCACTTGTTTATTCGTAAAAATTATAAAGCAAAAAAAAAATTTTTTTTAGTTGTGTCACTTTTGAATTAGGTGTGCGAAATGATCAGGAGTACAGATCCAGCTTCTGGGAAAATAACAGCTAATCTACTTAGTGGAGACAATCATTAATCATATTCAACATTCACCGACAGATAGGGCAATTCCTGTTGACCATTTAAGGTGAAGGCTTTTGAGTGGTCAAATTGACAGTAACTTGTCTCATCAACAAAAAGGCGCATAATATAAAATATATCTATATATACAAAAAAAAATTTCTATCTTCAAATTCCAATACAATGCACTGCATAAAAACTTATCAGCCATTTAATAAAAACTTAAGACAGAAAGAAGCTTAATGTAATAAATTGTATGGACCGCATTTTCATCTATGACTCATTGCTAAAAAGGAATGAAATCGAATTATTTCTTAAGCGAATGAAAACAATTGAAGCTTCGCAGATGTTAGCAAAGCTAGGCCTCGCATCGAAAAAAGTAATTCTGTGATTGTAGTGATTATAAAATATTTGTTATTTACCAACTTATTTATCCAAGTGCAACGATTTAGTGATTTTGCCGTTAACATTCAATTAAAATGACTGGAATCAAATCAAATAAAAAAAAAAATTGTTGTGTTCCATTATGACATCGCCAGACCGCACACATTTTTGATAGCATTGTAGAAACTGAGAGGCCTTGGCTGGGTAGTTTTGACCGCATCCGCCATATAGCTGAGATTTTGCACACTTAGATTATTATGTGTTTCGAGCTTTAAACTTTTTGGACTTGTGTACACATAAATAAGTTTTGTAGAGGCCAGCAGAACGCAATTAAGTTTTCGCTCAGATAATAACAAAACGTTATCGATTAAAATTATTTAATAAAGCATTTAAACAGTTTAAGCAGTTTAAATATAAGTATTTCATACAGTTTAATATTCTATGCTGGGAAGGTTTAAATCACAAACATACTTGTTTAACTTTTGTGCTTTAACACTGAACTGAATTTGGTCCAAATTGATTTAAAACTAGCATTGACAAAGAAAGTAATAAAGTAATTAGATTTGTCTTCATTTTATACAGGGTATTCGCAACTTATCCAGTGCAACAATTTTTCAATTATTAAGATTTTCTATTTCAAAGATTGAACCACAGAAAAGTAACACAAACTTTCAGTAGAGAATTGTTTTTGATTCAAATAAACGCAACAAAAACTTTCGAAAAGCACCTCAAACCAATGAAAATTTAATATTGAAATCAAATTATCAACCAAAACCACAAAATTTTAATAATTCAATGCAATATTTATGGCAACTAACAATATCTGAAAAGACACTAACCTGACAGTGGGTCAAAATAAATAAAATAATTCAATTTGATTTAAAGGACATATAGAGGAAATCGTGTAATCCTTGTGACTTATTAAGTGAACTTTATCTGATTTTTATAGTAGACAGAAATAAATAAATTCTGCCAATCTGATTAATTTTTCTTTTCAAATTTTAATAATTGAAAATAGTTTTTATTTTTTTAACAAACTGTTATTGGCATCAATATAGGTCTGTAAGTGAGTGTTATTTGGTGAACGCAACATTTCATGTATCGGACAGATATAAAAAAAAAATAATTTTTAAACAAAATTCAATGACTTCTCTGGAAGTATTCTAGCGAATAAGACCACAAAAAGTTAACCAAAGAAAAAAAAAAATTATATTATTTTATATGCCACAACAAAAAATAAAAATAAAAAAAAAACATATCATTTAATAAACTGAACAAAAATCTCAAACTGTCAGTTGAGAATTTTTCCAAAGCCATCCATGGTTATTGACTGTGTGTGAATAATAAAACGAAAAAGATTTTGCTTTTTTTTATTAAATTTCACACAGAGTTTCATGGTGGTTGTTGAGATGTGGAATTATTTGCTGGCGATAGTTTTCCTAAGATATTGACAACATGCCACAGTTGAGGCAGTTTCCTAAGCCAAAGCATATTGTCGTATGTTACCGGTATGTGTCAGTATTGGCAACATTTTTTAAAAATGTCCATCACACAGTTCATGAGGTGGTCAAATAAAAATTAAAAAAAAATAAAAAAAAAAATAAATGAAAAATCCTTTGAATTATTGTTTAACAACATTTTTGTTTCAAATGCGTAGAAACACTGGAATTTATTTGTGTTTTCTGTTGTTTTTTTAGTTGTTGTCACTTATGCTGGCTCAAAAAATTTCAATAATTTTATAGCCTGTTTAAGTGTTTCTACAAAATCTTTTTGACAAAAAATAATCAAGTAATTGAGTAAACACTTAAAATTGTTGTGCTTGACGTTTAAATATTTGCCATTATATGAAGACTGGATTGTAGCTTTGAACTTGGTAAAGTGAAATTTAATTATTTCTTAGTTGTACATCTATAATGCATCTAAAGCAGATTTAATTTAAACGATAATGGTAGTAAATCTCATATTATTTTTGTTAAAATAAGTAACTAAATAGCCTCGCTACTGTACACTCTACCATAGATGATGAGGAGATTAGGATTATCTCTAGGGATAAGCTCTGCGTTTAAATTTCAGTTTTCTTTCTTATTTTTATATAAAATATTGGATATCTCAGGTGATATAATAGTAGTACTTGGAATTGCCTTTACTTCCGCTTAATTTCTGACTATAATTTTTTAATTTTTTCTTTTTATCTTGTGTGTTTACTCGTGTAAATGTAATGTTGGCACCTTCGAAAACATCAGTTATCTTTATTAGTTTAAACACTCGAATTCTCTTGCTTACGCTTGAGAATTAAATGGGCTCACCCTTGTTCTTGAATCATTTAAGTTTCATGGCTAGAGAGTTAATATATGGTTAATCATACGGTTCATATGTTCTTAAAAAATATTTTTAATTCTGCGGAATACAAAGATAACAATACCATTTGTCAAAAAAAGGTATTTAACTGAGAAGTAATTTTACAAACAATCAAATAAATTCTTTTCGTTTGCTATCTTGATTAGGTGACCGTTCATAGCCTATCAATGAAAACCAAGTAGAAAAATAAGAAACCTTTGTAATCCCATGGCTGCCACATCCTTACCAACCAATTGAACTTTCTTTATTTTGTGTACTTTCCCAGCTTCAAACCATTGTTGGAAATTTTCTTTTAAGTGTGGTTTATAATGATGAAACCATGTTTTATCATTAGTTTGAAAACGATGCTTAAGATCGATCCAAATAAGCTTGAGGTGTGCTCATTCAAACACGTTTTTGGTCAGCTGTCTACACATTTGGCATTCATCATACAGAAAGCTCTTTCATCTATTATTATTGATTAGTTAGCATTTTATATGAAATTTAGCTGTACTTTCTTGCGTTGTAGCACTGTTTGGACGTCCACTTCGTGGTTCATCATTAATTGTACGACCTCGTTTAAATTCAGCAAATGAAGGAGAACATTCATCTTCAATATATACCGTATTATAATTAATTTTTTATTCCGATAATCCATTTTTATGTAACTACATATTTAATAACACCCCATATATTTAATTTTTCCATTATAAAGAATCACCTTTTTTTTCAACATTTTTTCTGAAAATTAACATGCGTTCGTATGACGAACGTAAATTTCAATTATTCAAGGCTTTTTGCTGTTTACACCAACATTACTACTATATATATATCTGGCTAGAAACAATTTGTACAATACTCGTGTAAGAAATTGGAACGACTCAGCCAAAAATTTTAAATGTAAATGCATTCAAATACAAATGCATTCAAAAGAACTTAGAAACAGCAAAAATAAGGCCGATATACTCCAGTAATCTATGCAAAATTTTAAACCTATTTTTATTACTATTTAATAGATAATGGAGCATTTCGTGTTTTTTTATCTCAAGAACAAGTACGAATCAATACCAAGTGTTGGTCATAGAAATATGATGTCGAGCATTATTCAGGTCGCATCTTGTGGAGTAAAATTGACAGGAATAAAAAAAAACCAAAAACACTTTTAAAGATAAACTATAAAAGAAATGAAAGCTCACCCAGTGTGTCAAACTTCATAAATTCCCTTTTGTTTCGTGGATTTGTATATAAAAAAAATTTTTTAAATTTACATATGAAACTGTTCACAGGTCTCAAGAGCATCAAAAGTTAAACAGTAACAGCCATATATATATATATAATAAAAATTAGCAAGTCGTTGTACAGTTTGCCATTCCTATACGTGGTTATTACCACAGCGGGTGATAAACTTGCCAGTTTTTTGTCCCATATGCTAACGAGTTGCTAACTTTTCATTATACATATTGCCGTACATACATACATATTGTGTGAGAAATTATTTCACTTTCGCTTTACTCAAAATTCAGGGATATATATGCACGAATTTTCAGTCGGAAAAATACTTTAATATTTAATAACACAGTGCAATACGAAAAAAATAACCATATACTGATACCACTACGTAATAAAATACCAAAAAAAAGAAAGACCAGTTTTGCCAAAGTGATGTAGTTTTTTTATGAGCCCCCAAACATTTGGGGCCTCGGTGTTATTTTTGCAAAAGAGAGATCATTTTCTTAGACTCATATCTTGCAAACCATTCGGAATTTTGATTTACTTTCTGAGGCAATGTTCTAGGTTTCGTCATAAAGAACAAAAATTGTACAGATAAAAAATCAAAAAAAACTTCACCTTCAAGACCAAAATTGCAAAAACCTTTAAAAAATTCGATATTTTTGCCTTTTTTCCTCTGTTTAAGACCATAGGTGGTAAACCGTGTAAAATTTAAGGAAACAATGAACTACAAAAGTTTACCCATGATCTCAATAAACAACTTTCTAAAACGAAAGAACTTCCTAGGAATGATTCCTTATACCGTTCAGATAGCGCTTAGGTAACTTTCGGGAAATTTTTACTTTTACGGCTACCTAAGCGCTACCTGAACGGTGTTAAGAATCATGCACACAATTTCATACACAACAGCGGTAAAAATAAAAAAGATTTATGTTCCGTCAGAAACGCTTTAATTAGATCAAAGTTAACTGCAATGAATTTATTTTTCTTTTTTTTTTTTGGGTAATCAAAGAAGAAATAATGTCCGTGAAGGACTAGTACACTAGCCAAACTGAGCAATTGTTTTCGACTCCAGCTACGGTAGTCTCATCAGAGTTCTTTGTGTCCTTTGCATATTCAAGACCAAACATCAACTATTTAACTCACACACTACATACACTTGTATGAGTTAGTCAAAATTAATTAAAAATTTATCACTTTTCCTGGGGCTCGAACCCGAGCCTTCAGCACTTAAAAAAGGTTTATTTTTTCGATGTTAGTTTTGCTATGTTTTTTTCTATTGAGGGAACAAACAATTTAAACAAATTTTGAGTTGTAACTCCATTTATTTTAGGACATACTACTTATATATAATACTTAGGTATTCTTTCTGAAACAAAAATATTTATTATAGACATATGCATTTGTGTGAATTACTTTTCTATTTTTCCAAAGTCTGTCGATTTTTTTTATAATTATTTTTTTTAACTTATTTAATTTCTTTTAATGGTATACTTTAAATTTTTCTCACCATTAAATATAAAACAATTTACAATAAATTTTCCAAATTTGTTTCTTTTATTGTATTAGCAAAGCTAAAGAAAATTACCTTAAATCAGTAAAAAACAAATAAAAGCTCTCACTCTTAAATCAAATGATTTGGCAGCAGCATTTGGGAGTTGTTGGCTTAATTTTTAAATACTAATGTGGCAGTAACAACATTATTGTCATTGTCATCATCATTATCATTTTCAACGGTAGTATTACTTGGTATTGTACTCTAAAATGAAGTTGCAGTTAGAAATGTTGCCAATTCATTTGTAATTCACATTTCAATTCAATTTGGCGTACATGCGCAATAGTAGCCTGGGAATTGGGGTAATTGTTATTTAGTTGCACTTTTACCCAAAACAAATGAGGACAATATCTACCAAAAACTATTAAGTTTAGAAACAAAAAGAGTGCGGTAGCCAATGACTACAAATAAAAGCGAAATGATTCAGAAAAAAAAGAAAACGAAAAAACAAAATAAATAGAAAAAACAAAAGCTGCATAGAGAGCTAAACAATAACCGACTAGAAGCTACCGAAAATCAAAGTGAATCAAAATGCGATTTTTTTTTTGTTTTCTGTAGACAGACAAAAAAGTAATCCTTACAAAATAATTCTCTATAGTCAACAAAAAAAATTCACTTAAATCAGTGGCAAATCTGGCAGCTTAATCAACTTTTTTTCTTTTCAGCCTTAAACGAAGTAGAAAAATAACTGATAACATGCGTTCAATTATTTGCCAAGAAAAATTCAGTAGTTTACCAAGTCTAGAGAAGATATTTGTTTTGTTGAAAGATGTTCATTCATTGATTATGCCAAAGTCATAGTGGCAAAATCATCGGCAAGTCATGCTCACCAAAGTAAATGAATTTTGAAAAGGAAAAAAAAAATAGTACTTCCATCATTTTCCCCAGTTTATTTTTTTGGAACTATTTTCCTTTAATAAAAACTATTTAAGCTACCGAGATTCTTTAGGAAGCCAAAAATAAATGAAATTCGTTACTGGTTGTTGGGTTGTGTATGCCAATGCATAACTTTCTTCTGTTTAAACTATTTGACCCTGTTGATACCAATAGTTGCCGAAAAACTAAGCGAAACTGAAAAAAAACCTTAAAATCGTTTACGTTTAAACTGCATAATGAACAATAAAACGATAATCACAAAACAAACAACAACAAAAAATAAAATAGATTTTTCATTGGCCATAGTGCAACGAAAAACGTTTATACTCGTAACGTTTTCAAAATCACAAAAATATATTGACAATGTTGCATCTTAATTAAGCCATACAAGTTTGAGTAAATTGAAAATTCATTTGGAATTTTAGAAAATATTTATTGTAAATAATAATTTGTAGTAAGTATTATCGATAAATATCTAAAGAAGTAAAGAAAGCGAGAAAAAAAAAGGGAAATTAAAAAGTTTGAAAACAATGCCGTTTAATAAATAGTAGGAAAAACTACACAAATATTTTTACTTGAAAATAAGAAATATCTTATAAATACTGTATACATGTGACAAAAATTTTGTTTTAAATCGGAAAAGGTTCGTAGCATAACATCTCTCATTTTGGTTTTAATGGACCATTGACTAAAGACACATATTGTTGCAAGTTTTGTAGCATAACAATGGCAATATGTATTGTAATGTGCCGTCACAAGTCTTTTTATTTATATTTATGCGCATATTTGTATTTACATTCATGTTTACATTTAATTTCCCTGTCAGTAATTGGAAGATTGCTTGCTTATAAATCACCAAAATGAGTCTTTTAAGACTCCCTTAGGTGATCAAAAACTGATTAAATGTGCGGAATCATAAAATAATCATAAAATAATTCGAAATACGACTGCTTTTATAATTATTTTGCGTCGTATTTTATTGTTTTCTTCTGCATTTCGTTACAATGGGATTTATTTTATTTGAAAGAATAAGAGTTATGCAATTATTGTGATGTCGTGGTATAGTGGTAAGACGCTCGCACAAAAATTCAAACGACCGAGGTTCAATCCCAGCAAAGGGCAAAAATTATAAAATAAAATTTAAGGTATTTCTAAATATAATTTAAAAAAATAAGAAGTTCATCTTTAAGAAACCGCTCCTTACATTCCAGTCTATTCCACCAGAAACTTGTCTCATCAATAAAAAGGCGCATAATATACATATAAAAAAGAAATTCCTTCAGTTGAGCTTGATGAATTTATTTATTTTTTTTTTTGTTTTTTTTTACATTTTTAAACAAAATACAATATTTTTATTATTGTAAAGATAATAAAAAGATAAGTAAAACTCGTTTAGTGTGCGGAGTCACAAATGACTCGTTCAGGGGAGTCACAAATGACTCGTTCTGGGGAGTCATAAATGACTCGTTCAGGGGAGTCGCGGCAAGGGTACATTTTTTACCCGACAAAACATTCATTTTCGACTCATAAATGAGCTCATAAGTAATTATTTTAATCGCCCAGAGGAGTCAAAAAAGACTCATAATTGACCAAAAATGCTGACTGGGTTAACGTTTGTGTATAAGAGCACTACTAGATAACTAACACTGATAAATACCAAGTGTTTTGTTTAGTAGTGATAGCGTCCGATCAGATATTATACTTCTCGTTTAGTTAACAGAACTAA
This sequence comes from Metopia argyrocephala, assembly GCA_963576795.1. Classification (NCBI taxonomy): domain Eukaryota; kingdom Metazoa; phylum Arthropoda; class Insecta; order Diptera; family Sarcophagidae; genus Metopia; species Metopia argyrocephala. Next base: position 83,275,197 of record OY756211.1, read on the forward strand.
AAGCATAAGTAGTAAAATTATAACAGCAACCGACAGCGACTGGTGCTCGTAACCCTGTAGTTATATTCGTAGCTCGTATATAGTTGAATGCAAAATCTCCCGAATTTGTCTTTTATTAGTATTTAGCCAGCAGAAAATTTTTATGATTTAGAAGCAATAAATAAAATTGTAAGCAATAATGGAAGCATTATATTCTTTTTTATACATTAAAGGATAAGGTACTATTTTTGGTTTTTTGTACTATTTGCTTACTGGTTGCAATAAATTTTCATTTTTATTGCATTTTAGTGGCTCATTTCATATAAAAATCATGCATTATTTATGCCCACAAGTAAGTGATTGTTCACGATTTCTCTCTTACAAAATAGCTTACTGGTAAGCAGTTGAATATAAGATCTCCTCTCACCTCCAAATTTAAGTGTTTGGCAAATATTTCTTTCTTTGACACCAACACTTTTATCCACCCATGTCCATTGTCCTCCGTCTGACCCGATTCTATTAATTTTTGTTTCATCGGACCATCTTACACTCATCCAGTCTTCAAAAGTGAATATTTCATATTTTTTCGCGAACTCTAGGCATCTTAAATTAAATTTGGAGTTGGCTCATTAATGGCTTGGGGCTGTTTTCGCGGGAATCAACTTGGAGTACTTCGCCGAATTAGAGGCAAAATGTGTGCTAAAGATTATATAGACATTTTAGAAGACTCATACATTCCAAGTCTCGACATATTTGGTTTAGATCCGGGACAGAATAGCATCTTTATGCAGGACAACGATCCTAAGCATACCGCGAAGATAACAAAACGTTGGTTTGAAGAAAATGGGATCAAGCTTTTGGATTGGCCTCCTCAGTCGCCGGATCTAAACCCGATAGAACACCTGTGGTCCATATTAAAGAGAAAAATTTTTGCTCAAAAAGACCCTCCAAAGACCGTAGACGAACTCTGGGAGCGTGCTGTTAAAGCTTGGGAAAGTATTGACCCTAATGTCTTGACGAATTTAGTGAAAAGTATGCCAAAAAGAATTAAGGCAGTTAAAAAAGCAAACGGTGGACATACCAAATATTAGGACCTAAAATCAATGCAATATTCAACAACGGTCATAATTGTTCACATGTGAATTTTTAAATTAATATTTATTTTTTTTACTCTTAACACACATTCTTTTAAAATTTTGTTCTTTTTAAGGTTTCTAGATGTACATTATTCTATATAGGTAAAAAAAATTAAAATATATTTGAATAAAACATACTTTTCTGGATATATTATAAATTTTAGTAATTTTGTGAACAATTTTGTCCCTTACTGTATAATGCATCAAAGAGTGATTACGCTTTTTTCATCAAATATTTGTTAAATGTGAACGTAGTTTTATAAGATTTCTTCTTTAAGTTTTTTGATTTGTACAATAAACAAAATGTGAGTAAATCATAAAAATTATCAATTTAATAATACGAGTAATTTAAAATATTGGAAAACGCATTTATACAAATTAATATTTTCAGCTATTTTTTATTTAAAAAAAAAAAAAAAAAAAAAAAACAACCTGTAACAACTTTTTACTCGTATTTCCTTTAAGATTATAAACTAAAACACACACAAATATTTTTTTTTTTTATTCTCAATAACTTCTGTGTAATACAATTCAGTTTTGAAAAATTACTCAAACTTACCATTTAAATGCGATTTAAATACTACATATTGCGAAGCGTTTTAAATCATTTTTATTGCTTATTTGGATCGTGACTTGAACCTTAATTGATCCATTTTGTAAGAGTATCAATAAATTGCTTGTTAAAATGGTCACTGTCGAAAAATCATCAGCATAAAGGAAAATAATGTTTTATTTTACTCACTGATAACTTCATTATTTTTATTCACATGTCACGTTTTGTTGAAGAGAACAGACCAGGAACAAACGTTATATTGTTAATAGGAGATATTAAATGGCCTTAAAATTATATTGCTTTGAAAAGTTGCGTCTAACCATATAGTAATAAATAAATATTCAATATACTCGCAGTGGCAGTTAAACTAAAATGCGAATTTTGTTGCTGATCACACCCCTTGGGCAAGCAAGAAGTATTGTTTACGCCTGCTGGGCAGACAAAAATTCAATGAAAATAAAAAGTGAAGTTCGTAATAATATAGAAAAAGAAGAAATATTTGTCAATACTTTAATTTCTATTCTATTTCTGTTTTTTCTATAAATGGTAACTCTTATAAAGCTTTTCATGTAAAGAATTCATTTGTGAGGCACACTTTTAGTGTGTAATAATGGAAAATTTTTGTAATTATGCATCCAATTATGTGCTACTTTGCCTCTAAGCAAATAGTGAGTGTATGAAATAGTATTGGATATGAAAATGTTTCGAAAAAATTACAACAGAACTACTCTACATTTCTGAATATTTCAGCAGCCATCTCTTTAATTATTGCTGGCTTATCGACGTACACCTTTTCTTTCAAATAACTCCAAAGAAAGAAGTCGAACGATGTCAAATCACATTATCTTGGCGGCCAATTGACATCGCTACCACGTGAGATTACATGGTTATTGTGTTTGTTGCACAAAAGAGCCATTATTTCGTGATAACCGGGCATAAAACAGAGACCATAGCCGTGCCCAATAACACAGAACAGTTCTTCGAGAGATGGAAAAACTGACGATTAACATTAGAACCAGCAGCCTTATAGGTAGAGGATACCGAATTACCTAAATTAGTAGACTGATCAAAATTAGAAACCAGAGAAGTAGATGTGGATGGTCTAGAGCTGTCCAAGTTCGTAGAATGAGCCCTATACTCATTTGGCACACTCTCGTCCCGTGTGGCTGTATTGGTAGAATTTTCTGCAGAAACATCCCTATGCAGTAATGTGTAATACCTCTTGTTGCAAATGGAGCAACTGTGATTACTACGACAATACTTTACCTCATGTTGCCTAGAAAGACAATTGACGCAGGAATGGTGCCTCTTAACAGCTTAAATTTTTCAGAGATGGATAGTTTCTGAAAACGATGGCAGAATCTCAAAAGATGACCTTGACCTGGACATAATATGCACTTATATGTCGCTGAAGTACTTGAAACGTGTGTCCTTACCTTACGATCATTTTCCTTCCTGCTAACATCAGACCCTTTGAGATCACGTGTGCAATCCAAAGTTTGAATCCTTTTCATCAGAAAGCAGTCTAAATCCTTCCATAGAGGCAACGATGATTTATTTTTTATGCCCTGCTCCCAAATTGTCACAGTATGGTCCGGTAAACGTTGGATGCAAATAAACACAATGATGGGCACCGCCCTTTTGAAATCACATATCGTTCACATCCATATCTTCCAATTCGGGCCATAAAAAGTTCGCTATCATCTTACGATAGCGAACGCCATTCACAGTAACAGTGAACGGCTCTTCAGCCACACTATCGCGACCAGTAGCAATATTTTCCTGCAGTACGAGCTGTAACGAGCATGCACTCGTGTTTTTACATCTCCTTCTTGAACGCCCATTTTCATAATAAGCAGGAATAACTTTAACGCGTTGCTCGATTGTGCAATTTTCCATGTCAAATGAAATACAGAAACAAACTTGACGTTTAGATGTTGTTCACATTGACCGTCGGCTCTATAAATTTAACCACCCCATATACCCACCTGAGCAAGCCCATCGATATGCTTTTTTGTGGTATATCAACCTTCTAATACTCTTAAAAGTAAAGATTTATACACAAATGTATGTGGAATAGTTTATTTTATGTCTCTTTTCTTTTACAATGACAGAACTATCCAACAAAACAAAATAATGAAACAAAAAAGAAAAGAAATATTCACTGTTGTAGTAGATAAATGCTTAAAAGCAATTAAATTAAGTTGGTTTAAGTTCCTGGTCTTTGCAATTGTGTGAAATTTAATTAAATTCAATTAATTATTGACACATTGCATTAAATTTTCATTATTGGCAGAAAAACGGGCTAAATAAACAACTAAACAGCCGCACTGGAACACAAAAAAAAAACACAAAAAAAAAACAAAACTCTTAATGAAGAACAAAAGAAACAAACAAAAAAGAGGAGAGTCCCGAAATAACTATAGTCGTAAACATTAATGTTGGATGTTAACTTTTAGTTACTGTTTCAATTGCCACTGAACTTTTTTTTTTTCTTTCCATCATTTCGTCTCTTTTTTTTTTTTGTTTTTTGGCATTTGGTTTTTGTAACTAAATTCTACATTTTAAATAAAATGTTCTTTTCTAATATAACTTCCAAGTGTCGCGTCGCTATTTGACTGTCCTACCTTTTTATTCTATGAGCTGATAGCAGAGTCATTAATGTTGTGTTTTGTCGCGCAATCGTAAAAACGTGAGAAATTTATCTAAAAACTAAATGCATTTACAAATCAAGAAGTGTTACCTTTTTGCCTTATTTTCTGTTAGTTTGTTGGTTTTTTATTTTTTGTTGGCCAAATAAACCACAAACAAATACAAACAAGCTGTTTGCATTTGACAACCGTTGCTGTCATTTTGCCAAAATAATTCTGTTGTTTTGCATTTCAAGAGAATTATTAAAACTGTAAAGAGAAAAATGAAAAAAAGAAAATATTGTCAATTAGGAGTAAAAATAAAAAATTAAAAACAAAAAACAAATTTGTTTATGAATGATTTCAAATAAAATTCAACAATTTTTATATCCATACGTGCATATACTGATTGAAGCTAAAGACCTCATCACATTAGTAGTTGTAAAAGTTTTCAAATCTATATTACTAATTATAAATAAACATTTATATAAGTATAGAAGATTAGAAATAAATAAAGGGTACAAAACCATATTGCTTAAAATCTTCATTAATTTCCCATTTTTCCTTTTTCTCAAATGAAGTGTCAGCTTTTCGTTTTTAATTTTTCTCTAGGAGTTTGTATTTTTAGCTAGATATTTTTACTTACTTACGGTTTTTAATTTAATTTATTTTCTTTAGACATTTCTATAAAATTCACTGTTAGAATTTGCGTTATGAATCAAATGTTGCAAACTTTACCTATTTCTCAAATGTTAAATTAAAGCGTCATCATAAGTGGTAGCCGTAGTATACTACGTAGTGTGTGTGTCTGTGTTTAAATTCCGTCTCTGACTTTTTGAAAGAAAGAAATACAAAAAAACTATTTCTTTTGGTGATCCCGTTTGGTGGCAAAAGCTCTGAGAGTAACTGATTGCCCTGAGATTTTAAAGACTGTTGTTTAGAGTCGGTCATAAACTGTTGGTCTCGCTACTCATAGGTAGAGTGGGCAATATGAATAATTAATAAATAAATAAATACATACATACCAGAAAATGACATGAGTTGATTCGATTTTACTGCCTATTCATATTATTACTGCTTTTGTTTTGTTTTTATTCATCAACAGTGACAACTGTATTGCTTGTAGAGTTTACTTTTGTAAATGCATTGTTTATTCTTATTCTTTTTTTAGATACCATTAGCAATAACAACATACAAAACACTCCTTTGTATACAAAACACTCAAATGATTCATTAAAGCTCAACTAATAAGAGGTTAAACCGTTTGACTGAAACAGTGTTTTTTTATAATTTTTTTAATTTTTAACCGCAGTAATTTGTTTCTTAACAAATGTTTCAAAATAAAAATGAGAAAATAAATTTTTAATTATTTATCTTTTTATTTAAAATGAAATAAACATTACCTGATTTTTTATTTTTAGAAATAGAAATTGTTCATTTTTAAGAAATAGAAAATTTAGTTTTGTTTATAATATTTATTACTTTTTATACATGCGTTTTAGTACTAATAAATAAAAAACAAAGTAAATAAAACAATAAATAATAATAAGCAAATAAAAAACAAGTAGCATATTTTATTAAAAATATAAGAGAAACTGCATTATTTTTCCTTACAATCGTGTTATTGTTTTTCTTCTGCTCGTAGTTGGTTTCACATTTAAACAGTGAAATACTCAAATATACTTTTTGCTTTTGTGATTGATTGGAGTGTTTAGCATTTGCAAGCACTACAAGCATTTTGTAGCAAAAGACATACTTAATTGAATCATGCAATAGCAGCATTCATTTAGTTAGTGTGTATTGCTAGCTCAATATTCATTTTTAAAAAGGCAAAAAATTGCCATTTGAGTGCGATTCATGTCAATCTCTGATACATACATACTTGGCCATTACCACCCTGTTTCAGAGTTAGGGGCTAGCTTCTCACAACACTCATGTTGTGTATATCAATTTTTAGCCAGACGTACAGTCTTGAGAAGCCTGTTCATGGCAAGAGGTAGTCGCCGAAAGAAATATTTTTGTTTCATATTTCTATTTTTCAAGATCCAACATTTTGCGCTGAGGTTGAAGCCGGAGCTATTGTCTTAGTAAGCCAACACACTAACCAGTAGACTACGGCTGCTACAATCAATAATAAAGAAATAATTTAACAAATATCTGATGAAAAAGCATAGATAATACATTTTATGTATATTATTCCACAAAAGGGTTTTGGGCGCCATCATTGTCATGGAAGCTCTCCCTCTTGTAATTGTTTACGCCATTTTATTCACCATACGATCCGAAACCCAACATAGCATAGTATATTCAGTATAACGACACATACCCATACCCATCTTTTAGAGATCCATTAATTGTCATATTAATGTAAGTCCATTAGTCCAAATGTATAGTGCTATTAATGACCGTATTCTATCTATAATGTATTGTGTCATTCATTGGACAAAAGGATGTTCTCTGTAAGAGATACGGGTACTTATATGGGATTGTTTAGTATCCATTATAGTACCGACTAAACAACAAAACGCAAGCCGCTAATAGAAGAGATGTTCTGGTCCAATATAGAGCTTATTACAAGTGTGTAGAAAGCCTGAAGATGATACACACTTTCGATTGCAAAAAATATCGACTGTTATGTTTAATACTCGGGTCAAACCCGTTTTTATTTCAAATATTGGCATTAGTACAAAAACAATTTTGTTAAACAAATTTTAACATGTTATGAGCTTCCATTTTACGACACAAGAAATACGACTTTAGTTCATTAAATCGTACATATTACTCTTTATTTCATTATTTAGGGTTCTTTAGTCTTTTTTTCTTTTGTTCTTTCATTTATAAAGATTTATATAAATGTTTTGTTGAGCTTGAGGTTCTTTGTGTAGCTTCGTCACTAATTATTATTATTTAAATTTCTTTTCTAATAAATATCTCAAATTTATTTTTAGAAATAAATGCATAAATAAATAAAACAAAGTTTATATATAATAATAAAAACAATTTGAGAAGTCATAATTATTTTTATTTTTTTAGTTATAAGAGATATTTTTATGGTTTAATTTTAAAGTGTGTCTCCTAAGTCTTTCGTTTTATTTCCATATATTTTTTCGCCCATGTATCACTTTAATATTGTAATCAACACACACACACACATACATACATATACAATTTTTATTGAGCTACCAAAACATTTTCGTTTTTCTTATAATTTTTATTGAATTTTTTTTAAACAATTTCTCTAACAATGCAAATCTTTAAAATCTATCTTGATTTTGTTATAACCAAGCTGCACTTTAAGATATTTTTTTAATTGAAAAATTTTATTTATCAATAAACTTGCTGTGATTATATTTCAATATTTTTCTTCTAAGCTGAGACAACTGACAATAATTCAACTGTGAGCTGTGATTTTCAATGTGAGAAAGCAACCAATTAAATTGTTGTCATGTCTGTGTCTAATCAGCAAAAAATTGTTTATTTCTGAATGTCAATAAATGGTTACATACATAAGTATGTCCATACATACATCCATGTAAATATTACAAACTGCATACACACATATTTAATAGCATATATATATTGTAGTTACCGTGGTCTAGTGGTTAGTGTGTTGGCTGACATACATAAGAGCTACGGGTTCAATCCCCAGCTCTGACATCTTGAAAAAAATAAATATTTCTTTCGGCGATTACCGGTTAGCAGTCTTCTGGCGCAAGCTCTGAGAGTAACTGATTGCCATTAACAAACTTTTTAAGTGTCGTTCAGGACCGACTATAAACTGTAAGTGAAAGTACTCATGGATAAAAATCAACACACACAACATGAGTGCTGCGAGAAGCTAGGCTCTAACCGTGAAACACGTTTGTAATGGCCTATCATGTATATACATATTCGATCTTTAAGATCGAATAATATATTTGTATGATTTGATTGATTAAGTTTTCTGATATTTGATCTTCTTTACTAGAAAAGTATTGGGTGTTCGAAAAACTTTCGTTACGAATCTTGCAAGTTTAAAAATTGAAATTCTGTGAAAGCCCCAATTTAACTAGTTTTCCTTAGTTCAAAACAATTTCGTTTAAAGATCGCAATATTGCGTATAAGTACATACATACATACATACATACATAATTGGCCATTACAATCCTATGTCAGGGTTACGGCCTAGCTCTCGCAGTACTCATGTTGTGTGTGTTAATTTTTATCGATGAGTACCGGGACCTACAGTTTAATGTCGACTCCGAACGACAGACTTGAGAAGCTTGTTCATGGCAATTAGTTACTCTCAGAGGTTTTGCCAGAAGACTGCTGAGAGGTAGTCACCGAAAGAAATATTTTTTTTCATATTTCTTTTTTTGAAGATGTCAGAGCCTGGAGTCGAACGCGGGGCCCATGTCTTAGTAAGCCAACACACTAACCACTAGACAACGGCGACTACAAAACGGGGAAGTGGCAACCCCAAATTCTCAAACGGGGAAGTCAGAATCCCCAAAATACCCAAAATCTGCAATTCTCAATCCCAAAAGTGGCAACCCTAAATTCCCAAGCCCGGAAGTGGCAACCCCAAATTCCCAAACGGGGAAGTCAAAATCCCAAAAATACCCAAAAGTGGCAACCCTAAATTCCCAATCCCTAAATTCCCAATCCCGGAATTCCCAATCCCGGAATTCCCAAACGGGAAAGTCAAAATCCTCAAAATACCCAAAATGTGCAATTCCCAATCCCGAAAGTGGCAACACCAAATTCCCAATTCCGGAATTCCCAAACAAAGAAGTTAAAATCCCCTAAATCTGCAATTCCCAATCCCGGAAATGGCAACTTCAAATTCCCTAACGGGGAAGTCAAAATCCACAAAATTAACAATCCCGAAAGTGGCAACCCCAAATTCCCAATCCCGTAAAATAAGAATGGAGTAGAATTACTGATGACCTTAAGACATTGGATCTCCATTTCGGGTGGGGAGATTTTAAATTTGCACACAATGAAGCAGGGATTCATACAACCAGATGGAGGCTCATTTAAGCAGTTCACTTTGTCACCCATTGAAGAAGCTATTGTTTGCCTTTCAGTATTATTTGCCTCGGTAATAAGCTATTAAGATCCCAGTATTCGTCTTACATTCGCATGAATAAATGCATTGAGATATAGAACACTCTGTATATCAACGAAAGTGATACAGTAAATCCGCAGCAGAACGAAATAACTCAAACAACTCAGGTTCAAATCCCAGCAAAAGGTGAGTTTTAAAAATTATAATTAAAAAGATAAGAGATTACACCCTTCCACCCGCCACCAAGAAGTCCATATACAAAAGAAACCACTCCCTTATGAATTGACATTAAAAAAAGAAAAACGACTGATCAGGATAAAGAGCGCCACCTATTGGGAAGTAGTAGATAACAGCTAAAACGTAATTAGCGAAGGCACTTATAGCAATCACCATTTAATGATGAGACAATTGCTGTTGATCATTCAAGGGTGAAGGTATAACACTGGCCTTTGAAAGAATTCACAGCAATTTGTCTCGTTCCTAAGGCGCTTAATTGTAATATAAGAAAAACAAAAAATATATGCTCTGTCATAAATGTACTGTACTTTCCACAAAAAATCCAATACAATGTACAGCATTTCGTAGAGGTTTACCCCTGAGTATTGATTAATGTAGGCATATCTGTAAAATATTTTACGTAGTTTTCATATTCCTCACAGAACATATTATGTATACTTAAATTGATCGTCTAGTGTATTACATAGAGAATTTGTTCTGTAGCAGCATAGTTCGTTTATAAAGAAACTTCCCGTAAAAACCTTTTTCTGTAGTTTATAATGCTGCGAAGAAATAATAATTTTATAAAGCAAAATCATCATTGCATTCCTTAAAATTAGTTTATGGTGTTATTTTTATTATTTAAGATATATACATATATAAATTATTATAATAACAAAATGCAAGAAGAATATTCGAGTGTGTAGCTGTTTTGAGTTAGTTGCATATAGAACATTATAGAGTGTAAATAAAACCTTAAAATGAGACGGTGTTTTAGTTTAGGAATAAATTAATCCTTGAATGTAAAAGGAATTCTAAAGAACATTTCTTAACAATATAAGCAGGTTTTCATAAACACTACCTTAAATAGAAATTCTTAATAACTACTATGAAGGTTGAGGAATCAGTTATGTATAGACCATATAATTGTTTTGTGGATATGGAGTTATGATTAAAGAGATATGCACTGTAAAACAAAAATATATGAAAAAATTATACACTCCAAAATATTGTTTTTATTTTTTTTATATAAATAATACATATGTATGTACATAATAAGTAATTTCTTTCCAGACAGAAATGCCGACTACCGTTTAATAGTACTTATATGCTAAAAAACATTGATGCCACTCTTATAATGAAGTCTCAACCAAATCCAAAAATGGTCAACTAATTACCGTTACTGGCAATTATTTGTCTTTTCTTTATCGTATATGACACCAAGTACCCAAAGATAATTATATGACCCACATCGTTTTACTACATTCTTTTCAAATTTAATTCTAAGCAATTCTAGAACAAAAAAATAAAAATGTTTGTTTTAATCATAAATCAGCTAAATTATATATTTAGACGTTTAGTGTGTATAAAGTCATTAAAAAAGACAATGAATGCTGAACACAATTTAAACAAAAAAAAAAAAAAGAGTAAAAGAAAAAAAGGTTCTTTTGTAATACGAGTAGTTAAAGCTTTTGGTATGTATGACTGCGTTATGACAATTAATTTTGTTCATTATCATTTTCAAATGGCTGCTCATTAACAATGATTGCCGTCTATTATCTAATTAGACGGGTTGACATTTTAATTTGATGAAAAAGAAACTGTATTGCCTATGCGTTTCTTTATCAGTTATCTGTGGCTGCTATAATTTGAATCGGTATTGTGCTCTTACTAAAATTAATTTGTTTATAATTATTCGTAAAATAATATAAATATGTGCATGCAGTTAAACTTAAAATTATATTTTTAATTTGTTGGTGATGAGATTTTTAAAATATGATAAGTTAGAAAGAAAATTTTTTTTAAATGATTCATAAAATGATTTAAATGATTCATATACGAGTACATAAAGTAATAAAGGAAATAAAAAAATGCTAGTTTTTCGGAGAAAATCAATGAAGAAGACATTTTTAATTTGTACTCTTGTTTCTTTGTATATATTTATTGAATACTTTCAAACTTTAACAAAAATTTTATTTTGTACAACAGCCATTTTCAATACCTTAAAGCTGGCAACAACATTGAGGTTCTTGGAACAAGGCTCATATTAATTAAGTGTTGGAAATGATTTTATTCTTGGCTTATGGCAGCTTAAAGTCTTTTCTTTGAACAACTAAAGAGCTGTAACATCAGCAACAACTGTCTTTTTTTTATCGAGAACAATTCTCAGGGGTAAACCTCTACTAATGCTGTGCATTGTATTGGTATTTTCGTGGAAAGGACAGTACATTTTGACAGCAGAACATATATATTTGTTTTCTTATATTATTAAACGAATTAGAAATGAGACAAATTGGTATGAATTGATAATTCAGAGGCCAGTGTTATACATTCACCCTTGAATGATTCACAGTATTTGCTCCATCGTTACATGTTGTTTGTGGTGAGGGCCTTCTCTAAGTAGGTTTAGCTGTTATCTGCTACTTCCCAATAGGTGGCGCTTTTTCTCCTGATCATTAGATTTTTGTTGGCAATGGTTAAGGTGAAATAGAGTGAAATGTCTATTGACAAAATCTAAATCAAGTAGAGTCAATGACACCGTAAAATTGTGTTTGTAAATACTAAATCTGTGTCAAAAGTAATCCATACTCGTCGGGATTACATGCGTCGATGTTGACATTCGCAATAAACTCTTAGCATCCTGTAAACGATCAAATTTGGTATTGAACTATTTAAATTAGATACTCGAAGGACGAGGTGTTTAAATGCCAGACATTCTTAGCATTGGAATTGTTAAGGTACCCGAGTTTCAGTAAAATAAGTTTACCATTCATTTTGCTTTTGAAATGATGTTAATAAAGCCTTTTTGCTTGTTTGTATTTTTACACCGTCAGCTCTATGTTGCATGTCCATGTTAGTGACATTGAAGTAATTGTTTTATGTATAAGTACATATAGGACAGCTATTTTAAATGTTAGCCTAACAATTTAATACTTTTCATTTTGGACTTTAGGTCTTGTTGTCTTGATCTGATTGACAGGAAATTATTATTCGTTTCATTAGTTGTAGTCTGATTACTGTGAAAGTCATATAAGTATGTACGTCTTTCATTTAATAATTTTTATTTTGCAAATTGTTTTGGTTTCTGAAATAAATATATTAATGTACCACATTCAAAACATACATTTGTAAGCTGTAATTTAAAAGTTTTCTGGTACTTCTCAGTTCACATTTGCTTTGATTTTTTTCTGGATTGATATTACCAATTATTTTAGTTTCTGTTTTCATTTCTTCATTTTTTGTGGTTAAAATTAAGACTTGATATCAAATAACCTTAAAAATAAATGTGATTATTGACTGTTTTCTTATTTTGTGAGGTTTTTTTCTTTTAATATTTTAATGAACTACAAAGTTATGGGTTAATATTTTTGTTAAACTTTATGCTGGGAAATAAAAAATATAAATTTTTAAAAGAGGAACAGCTTTTGTAATTACAGTAATCCCTCGAACTGCGCGGTAGATACGTTCTGAAAAAACAGCGCGCAATCCGAAATCGCGCACTGTGAACATTATTTTGTATGAAATTAGGAGGATAGGTTCCAAATCCTAAAATGATCATGAAAATTTTAAATTTAAACCAAGTATATAACTAAAAAAGACTTTATTCAATATTAACATAAAGTTAAACATTAATATAAACAAAACAAAAAAAAATTAAAATTATAAATTAATTCATAAAAATTAAACAAAAAAAAAATATAATTAAAATGTAAATATATAATTAAAAAAAAATCTTTAAATAAGTTAATTTTCAACTTCTGATAAATTTGTTCTATTTTCCTCCAATGGCTTCGTAAAAAAACTTGTTAATAGCGATTGCTCAATATTATCTCTTGAACTGTAAAGTTCTTTATACGGAGCTTAAGCTTCCGTCAAACGGTCAGGTCAGTCAAGAATTCAATTTCATACCACGCGAGGTAGTAGTTGCTGCGACGTCGTAATGTACAACAGGGGTGCGTAAGTTAAACTTGGTTTTTTTTCTCCTACACACACAATCATAATATGGGATAGTATGTGTGTGCACATCACTGATATATTTATGTACATATTTTGCACGAAATATATAATATGTACGCAAAAAAGAACCGCGCTGCTGCGAAACTTTTGCCGCGAAATGCGAAATTTTGGTGGTAAAAATTAAAACGACAAGTCCAAAACCGCGCAGTTTGAGGGATTACTGTAATTTAAGCAGCAAAAATGTTTGATGGGTATTTCTAAAACGCGTTTTTTTTTCGAAAACTATATGAAACTATTGTTTGATCACACCTGCTAGTCTGGCGATTTATGTATTATAGAAAAAATAGTTTTTTTTACTAAATGTTTCAATAAATCTCTAATTGTTTTTGAATCGGCAATTTTTGTTCTTTTTCTTCCCTGTTCAAACATCGGGTAGTTTCTCTCGTGTTTGTAACTTGGTATAAATTATTAGGTGTTTATGTTATTGTATATTTTACGTGTTTTATTTACTTATTTGTTTTTGTTGTTGACATGCTAATATCTGCCATATCCATCTTGGCTTCTTCTTCGAACTATTTGACGCTATTTGAGAGGTTTCCTTTTTCTTTGTAGTAAAGATTAATTTCATGAGTTTTAACTAAAACATTAAATAAAATTTTTTTATTTCACAGCATCATTTCAAATATACAAATTTAGTATTGCGCAGCTATTTAGTTTTTCTAATTTAACTTTCCCTTTGTACGAAAAACCGCAAATGGAAATTATAACGCCTTAAAATAATCGCTTAAAAAATTTTCCTCATAAAAAGTGCGCAATTGAAGAAATTTGTTTTTAATATGGAAATGCAGTTGTAAACTATCACAGTAATAAAAAAAAGAAACACAAAAGAGAAAAAAACCGAAATAAATTTTAAAATTACTTCGTAAAATTTGTCTATGCTGGTAACTTTCTAATATTTGTAGGGGTACATACGAGTACATACATATATTGGCACACAGAACATATAAGCAATTTACAACCAAATGCTTTATGTAAAGTTAATAAAAGAAAACATAGGCAACGCGTAATAGAAATTAGTTTATAAATTGGAAATTTGTTTCATTTAATACATTCGTACAGCAATCGTAATTGCTACTGCCTTTACTAAAGGGTGTCTCACTAACAGTGAACTTTTTAAATTTAAAATTTGGCCGCTATTTATAATTCAATTATTAAAAATTATGGTTATAGTAAAAACTTATTACCATTTATCAATACAATATGGGTTTACACTCCTGAGTATTTGTCTCAGAACAAAAAGTGACTCTTAAGCACGCAAAAATGTATGGAAGTTTAGAAGTTAAAGAATTATTACTTATACAACCATTAACTAAAATAAAACTCCTATTTGTGTATGATTTTTTCGCAAGTATCGAAAATTTTTAGTCACAGTTTGAATGTGACTGCCATTGGAAAAGCAGTCAAAACACATAAAGCAACCGGATCGGTCATAAACAGCAGGACTCCTGTGTGTAAACATACCGTCGTGCGGGAGTTTAAGTGCCTATACGCCATTTTTTAAATCTTGAGTTAATGATGCTAATTTAGGTTTTTGACACCAAAATTTTTAAAATCTGCAATCCGTTTTCGGTTACTTATCTCTGAAACTTGTCGAGATATCCTAAAACGGATTACAGATTTGAAAAATTTGGGGTCGAAAACCTAAAGTGGCATAATTAACTCGAGATATATAAAAAATATGAAATGGCGGATAGAGCACTTAAACTCCCGCATGACGATACTAGTCTGTCTCTTGAGAGCAAAGCTGCTGTTAACCAAAGAACGACATTCTAAATAACAATATGAGAAAGCAGTTATTGTAGTCTCAAGTGGGCTATTCAGATTTGAACAGCATACGGTTTTAATAAAATGAAGCATGAAACAGTCATTTTAGGGTAGCAAATGTCCACTGGCCACCACAATCATGCCGTTTAACGCCAAAAGATTTCTTTCATAGGAGAACAACGAATTCCAGCAAAGGTGAAAAAAAGGAAAAGTTAGATTGCGGTTTTTTTTAAATTATAATTTAAAAATAAGAGGTCACCCCACCACCAAGAAGTCCATATACAAAGTAACCGCTCCCTGACGTTTCACTCTATTCCAGCTTAACCTTTGACATCCAAAAACGAATGACCAGGAGAAAAGCGCCATCTAATGGGAAGTAGCAGCTAAAAACAGTTAAAAACCTACTTAGCGAAGATACTCACCGCAATCAACATGCAACTATGGGGCAATTGCTCTTGATCATTTAAGGGTGAAGGTATAACACTGGCCCTTGAATGATCAATTCACTGCAATTTGTCTTATTCTTAAGGCTCTAAATAGTATAAGAAAACAAAATATATGTTCTGTTGTCATAATGTACTGTCTTTTCCACAAAAAATCCAATACAATGCACAGCCTTTAGTAGGGCTTTAGCCCTGAGTATTAGTCTCAATAAAAAAAGTATTTCTTTAAAAATATCATGGCCTATCATAATAACCGTGGAGGTTGCTTGAGAGATATTCTATTCCATTCTTAATATGAACATGCCTTCTTTACTATCCAATAAAAAATCTTAACAATCTCAGAAGGCAATTGAAAAAGTTCATTATTACTGAGACACCCTATAACACCGCCACGCAGTATGCATGTATCCTATTGCGAATGTTTAAGTAGTGTGTTTTCCTTAAAAATATTTTTATTTTTTTAATCTCTTAAAAGTAATCTTATGAACAACAAAAAAAAAAAAAGAAACCAATATAGAGCAGAGGTTGTCTTTTAATAAAAACAATTTAAATAAAATCTAGTTGAAGGATAGTCTGTTAACAGTACTGCTGCCTATAGTATGAGTAACTTAAACTGCGAACAAGAATTATAAATTTTGGTTAACAGACTAACAGTAGTAGTCAAATGATAGACGACATTTAGCCACACCTACACACCTAAAACACAAATCTTATCTTTACAAGATTAACAAATAAGTCCATTGAGAATGCAAACATTAAATTAAATCGATGACACAAAAAAGAAATTTAATAAAAACAAAAATCAAATAAAAGTGTTTTTACAAACAAACAAACAAACAAAAAAAAAGTGTAGCAAATCGTTGGCAGTTGTTTTATTTTAAATGGAGATAAAATTTATCCATAAATTTATTTTTCTGTATTGGCTGCCTGTGTAATATTGTCACATTAATTGTTATAACGATTCTTAACCAAAAAGAAAACAAACGCAAACCATTAATGCAAAAGCCAAAGAGGTGGTAACATCGATAAAATAAAAATCATTTGCTATACGAACAGAATTATGCTACACTTTACACTTAATTTGGGGAATATACTTACACTCAGTAGCAGATTGTTGTAATAAATATGGGATCTATCAACAAGGACTTCCGATATTTGGAAATTGTCAGGATTACGGAATAGCTTCTCGTAGCACTCATGTTGTGTGTGTTTATTTGTATCCATGAGTACCCGGGCATACAGTTTAATGTCGATTCCGAACGAGAGACTTGAAAAGCTTGTTCATGGCAATTAGTTACTCGCAGAGCTTTTGCCAAAAGTCTGCTAAGAGGTAGTCGCCGAAAGAAATATTTTTTTTTTAAATATTTTAATTTTTTTTTTTAAATATTTCTTTGCTTTAAGATGTCAAAGCCGGGGCTTGAACAGGATCTTTCGTCTTATGAAGCCAACACACTAACCACTAGACCACGGCGACTATTGTCTAATTTAACACGATACAAATCCACATGAGTTTTAAGAGCTTTCAATACATTCAGAAAACGTCACTGATTGGTAGGTAAAGGTTTTATTGATTCACTGTCAACTGCTAGTGATATATGTATGTAGGTTTTCTGATTCCTATTTTTTTTTTGTCTGAATTGGTTTAATGTGATTTCAACAGATTGGTGCTACTGGTTACGCAGCTCATACCACAGGGGAAATTCTCAATAAGCCATGTTTGAGTGCATGTTCCTATCTATCATGTAAAGATATTACAAAATGCCCACGGAGATCGTGGGATTTGTCTAGTTAGAAATTTCGTTGTCGGTACTCAATGCAACATAACCCACGCCTTTAGTTAAGTTCGGTCTGATTCTGAAGACAAAAACTTTTTTTTTGTTGTCAGGGCACCACTTGAGAGTAGAGTTTGTAAATTCTCTCGTGTAAGTTGAGCACAAACTTTTGGCGTTTAAACATAATAATTCAGAAATATATAAGTCCAACTCTTTAAAATATAATTCTGGGAATTAATTCTGGAAAAATCATGATTTTTTTAAAATTTTTTTTTTTTTTTTTTTTTAAATTGAACATTAGAAAATAATTAGCAATCTTTAATAACCGAAATGATTATTTTAATGATCCAATACTCTAATAATGAAATATATTTTCATATTGATGGTACTGTAATATCAGAAATGTTGCATTTATAGAATGGAAAATAGTAATATTGCGAAAGAAGTCTCTAAAGTAAACGTTGTTGCAATATTTTGTCATATCTTATGCGTTATTTTTACACAGACATCGATTCGATGCCATATTTTGTATATTTTAACAGATAAAGTACGCATTATTTAAGGAATTTCATGACGTAGTAGTTAAATTACTGTCATATAAATCATAATAGTTTAAGTTCGAATTTTTTATTGAGACCAATACTCAGGGGTAAACCCCTACTAAATGCTTTGCATTGTATTGGAATTTTTGTGGAAAGGACAGTACATTATAACAACAGAACATATAATTTGTTTTCTTATATTATTAAAAGCCTTAGAAATGAGACAAATTGCTGTGAATTGATCATTCAAAGGCCAGTGTCATACCTTCACCCTTGAGTGATCAACAGCAATTGCCCCAACGTTGCATGTTGATTGCGGTGAGTACCTTTGCTAAGTAGGTTTTTAGCTGTTTTCTGCTACTTTGCAGTAGGTGGCGCTTTTCTTCTGATCATTCGTTTTTCGTTGTCAAAGGTTAAGGTAGAATAGAGTGGAATGTCAGGGAGCGGTGTCTACGTACATTGACTTCTTGGAGGGAGGGACCGCTTATTTTTTAAATTATAATTTTGAAAAAAAACAGCAAATTAACTTTTTCATTTTTTACCTTTGCTGGAATTCGAACCTGGGCCGTTTGAGTTTTTGTGCGAGCGCTCTAACCACTATACCACACACCTTCTAATGAAGGCAACAAAATGAAAACTTTATTATGACTTCTGTCTTTAAATATAATTAAGAAGGCTTTAACTCACTGCAGCAAATTCATCGATGAAACTCTCGGGGCAATGAAAAAAATTAGAAAAACATTAAAAACATCATAAAACATTATCAAACACATATTATTACGTGCCATTCTATTGGTAACAGATCTTAAAATTGTATATCCCGAAGAAAATTTTGCATAGTAAAGTTAAGCCCGACTGCATGGTAACGATAAGCGTCCTGGGATTAAGAACGTAGACACTTGGAACCCTGCTCTTAGGTAAAAAAAAACCTTACGAATGTTAGATATAGGACCATTTTGGTCCATATTATTCTTTTTTTGTAATAATTGTCTGTTATTATGTCGAAATATAAGTATATATGATGCAACCAGTTTGTTTATGAAGTCTTTTAATAAGTTACATTTATTTCTGGGATTCCCCTTTGTAAGTTCTTATATCGTTTGCGGTAGTAAACTTCTGTTTATATTCAGTGTCTGATTTGGTTACTTTGCTAAAACAATGGAAAATCGGAGATTAACTGCAACGACATGATATGTGAAACTTTGATAATATGTTTTTAATTAGGTGTTCATACCGTTGATCAAATGATTGGATACTACAGTATAAAACTAAAAACAAATCGATCGCCAAATATTGTGTTTTCCAGTATGACTGACATACTGTGAGCGTCAAATGAAAGTAAACACCTCATACTCATTGAAAAACATGTTAATTTTATTTATAAAAGCAGAGTGTATATAGGAAACAATATTGTCTAATTCATTGCTAAATAAAGCAAAATTAATTACATTAATACTAAGGACTAAAACTTAACCATTAATAAAATAATTCATTTTTTATAAGAATAAACCAATTTTTTCGCATCAAATCAAAGTAAACAAGAAAGTTGATTGGACAAAAAAGTTTACCCTTTTTGCTTTTTAATATTTTGTTTGCCGCCCTTTTGATTTTAATACGGCTTCTAATCTTCTAGGCATCGAGTCAACCAGTTTTTGGGTGAATTCGGGTGTAATATTATTCCATTCATCCTGCAAGGCCACCTTTAAGTCATCTTTGCATGAAATCTTCCGTTCCCTGATTTTTTTTTTCAAGATATTCCCACAGGTGCTCAATTGGGTTCAGGTCTGGGGATTGTGGTGGATGGTCGAGGGTTTTTGGGGTGCGGTAAAGCAACCATTCCTTCACAACTTTGGAGGTATGTTTAGGATCATTGTCCTGTTGAAATACCCAATTATTTGATAATCCCAATTTCTCCACACTAGGGGCAACGTTGTGTCTTAAAATGTTTAGGTAATCTTCTTTTTTCATTGTTGAGTCGATAAATACAAGATTGCCAACTCCCGATCCCGCCATGCATCCCCAAACCATTACTGAGCCCCCACCATGCTTTACAGTTTTGATGACACATTTATCACTAAAGGCTTCATTTTTACTTCGCCATATTTTTGGTGGTTTTTTCGCACCAAATACCTCATATTTACTCTCATCGGTGTAGAGACAGCCAGGCCCACGATATCGAAAGAAAACTTAAGCGAACGAAACTCAGTCACTCACTGTGAATCTAAACTTCGGCCCACTAATTGTCACTTTATCGTTCGCTTTGCTTTACGTTACCAACGTAATGCAAATAAACAACAAAGCTGCCATATCAACATTTCAAAAAATAATCGCGAATATACACGAAAAAAGCGCTGAAATGCTTAAATTGTACAGTAAAAAAATGCAACCGTGTGCTAGTTTAACTTGACAGAAATGTAGTAAACAAACTTTTTCCGATTTTGTTTATTTATGTATATGTGTGTAAAAAAATTTTGTGTTACCAATCGCATTTATTTTTGGCGGCACAAAAATTAGTGTGCCGCAAATCAGCTGTTTGTCGCTTAAAACTACACGATTCGATATCGTGGGCCTGGCTGAGAATGTTTCTCCAGAAAGATAGAGGCTGATTTATATACTTTTTAGCGAATTCTATGCGCTTCCTTTGGTTTGCCTTCGATACTAAAGGCTTCTTACGTGGTACTCTACCATGTAATCCGTGTTGGTGTAGTGATCGTCTTACAGTGCTAGCACTTACTGGCTTACCTGAAGTTTGGGAGATATTTTCAGCTATTTTAATGCTGGATTTGCTCTTACTTCCCTAATTAAAACTCTTACTTCGGAGTCTGTCAGACGCTTTGGTCGTCTTCCACGCGGCAAATTCTCCAAAGTTTTGTATTTAGCATACTTATCTATAATTTTTTTAATAGTGCTATGGTTCCGTCCTACTATTTTACTTATTTCGCGTAAGGATTTCCCTTTTTCATGCAAATCTATAACGATTTTGCGAGCCTCAATCGAAGTTTGTTTCCCCATTTTATTTTTTTAATATTTTTACATAAAAATTGATCCTTTTTTGGAGATGAACTTTGTAAACAATTCGGTAATTCCCCGTTTTATTTATTTATAAGAAAATTCTTAAAGAGTTGCCACATGTTTAACAATTGCAGCAAATTTATCATAAATGTTTACTTTGATTTGATGCGAAAAAAGTGGCATATTTTTATAAAAAATTAATTATTTTATTAATGGTTAAGTTTTAGTTCTTAGTTTTAATGTAATTAATTTTGCTTTATTTAACAATGAATTAGAAAATATTGTTTCCTATATACACCCCGCTTTTATAAATAAAATTAACATGTTTTTCAATGAATAAGAGGTGTTTACTTTCATTTGACGCTCACAGTATCCGCTTTAAATGCCGTTATATTGTTTTGTGAAATTGATGGTTCGTGGGCGCCAGTGGACAAAAATCATAAGACAGAAAAATTTTTTCTACAGTTAGCTTTATTTTTAGCTCAAGACTACATAACAGAAAGATCTAACCCACCTACAAATAAATTTTCAGCTGTGGTTCTTAACGAAATAAGAATCTCAGCTTCTGATTGCACAGCATCCACAAGCGGTTGACCAAAAATAACAGCAACTAGAACACGTGGTATCTTCAGCTGCTGCAAAACTATTGCCATAGCAATTGCACCATATGAAGCAAATTTATGTATATGTAAATTGCAACGTAAGATCATTTGCTTATCATATAGTGAGAAGATTTAATAAAAAAACAATAACGGATCAAAATGGTATTTTCTAACTTCCATTTTATTATTTTTGGTTGAAATTTTTCCAAGATATATAAAAATACCCCAATAGCAAACGTTTTAAGTTGATATGTTTCACCATTTCTTAGTCAAGGGAAAAACAAAACAAAAATTGAACACAACCGTCCAAACCTAACAGAAGGGCTAAATCAAAAATACATCTGTATTATGATAATTTTTCTTTCAGTATTCCTCAGCTACCCAAGTGATTAACTAAAAGTGTAGATTTGAAATTTTAAGACTTAATTATACCAGCAATTCCAATAAAATCAGTTTCAGAGTATTTTCTTCATTAATCATTGTGAAAATTGATAAAAATTCAAAGCCTATAATTAATTAAAAATTTTATTTATAATGACAAAATCTAAAATCTGAAAAAATTATAAAAATTATTTAAATTCTTGAGCCGATAAACTTCATACACTTTCTCTACTAGTTCGTAATTTATATTTTTTATTTATAAAATATTCTTTTATAATCATTCATGCTTACCTTCCAATAATATTTATACAAATAAAGTAGTTTACCTGCGGGTTTAAGCAAGTCTCTGTAATAAATACCACAAATATGAATACAAGCTTACAATTAAATAATTTATTAACTATGTACATACTTACATATGCCCATAAGCAATATATTTTTGTTTTTCAATTTTTTATTTTTGAAAATATTTTACAATATTTTGTGGTACAAGCAATGATTAACCGTGTGCGGTTTTTCGTTTGAAATTTTATAGACTAATTGATTTTCATTTATTGTACAAAATTATAGAAATGTAGCTCTATAGTTCCCAAAAAACGTTGGGAAAATTCTCTTAATGAGTATGTTGAGCATGCTTATAGCCACAGGCAATCTATTTAATTATTAATAATTTTGTTGGAATTCAAATAAATTCTAATAAAACAATGAATAGATTTATACAATATATGGTTTTGATTTTGAAAAACTTTGTTTTTCTTTATATGTTACAACACTTTCCTACAAACCAACTATTAACTCTCTTAACTGTAGCATTTAAATCTGGCTTCTGGTTTTCTAGTGTTATCACGGAAGTGTTATACTGTTTGTAGACGAAACAAAAAAAAAAAAAAAACTTCTTAAACAAACATTCATGTTTGAAATCTAAAAAAGGAATTCTTAACTATTACAGCCTTTAAATCTGTTTAAAATAAAATTTTTGTCCGTCTTAGTTGGCACATCTTTCGTGAACGCACTCCATATGTCGTGCCAAATAAATGTTACATTTTCTTCTTTTTTTTTGCTATTCTATGGCTGAATTTTTCGTTATTCCATCTAAATGTTTAGCACGCATGTTTAAATCAAGTTCACGCATTTAATTTTCTCGATTAGGTTTCAGAATGAAATTGTTTTCTTTCTTTCAAATAAAAGTTCAATTGAGCAATAAGATCGTTGATATTTATTTTTTTTTTTTTTTTTTTGTACTTTTTGTATTTTCTGAGTACAAAAACGTGTGAGCTGTACAATTTATGTAGTGAAATGTAAATTTAAAAGACATAAAATAACGATTAATATCATTTGCCTAAAACAAATACGAAACCAAATTTATTTCTCAAATGAATCTGTGGAAAAAGAAAAAAAAAATTCTAAAGAAAAGTTAAACAAATTATAATGGTGGCAACAGAAAATTGTTATAAGAGAGTCAAATAGACAAACGATAATAGAAAATACTTAGCAAACAAACATGATTTTGAAGAAAATTAGCATTTTTTTTAATAAAATAATTTGCATTTCAATTGCTACAACAGTTACAGTTAACATTAGGAAGCTTATCGATTAATAGTTTTCTTTATTATGCAGATATTATAAGGTGTTTCACTAAACATTGTATTACCAACCCATTTATTTGCAATTGATTAAAAGAATAAAAAAAATTTATTTTACAAAATATTTATTAAAACATAATAAATAAATTCTATTGTAATTCTATAGATTCTTTTAATAATTAAGACAATACTGAATTTATAATATAAAAACCAATAAACTTCTTAATTATCATAACGAGTAATAGAGGAGATAAACTATAATCGTTAAATAAAATTTACTCTCACTACTCGTATAATGGCAGTTGGTGTTAGTGATGAGCAAGTAGTGAACACCTGACTAAAATTGCTAATAAAATATGCACAAAATTTAAGACCCATAGAGAGACAGACAAATATATAAAAATCAAACGAAAAGTGAATGTTGTTTTACCGGCACTAAGATGGAAGCTATTAAAACAACATCTTAGATGTACTCGAACAACTAATTTTCTGCATTAAACAAAGAAATTAATTGCAAGAAATAATTTTTTTATTCCATCATTTTATACTTTTGGGTGGTTCTAAGGTAAACAAGAGAGCTTAAGCAAATTTGCAGGATCTCAAATTAATGATTTCATAATTTGTTTAAGCATAACAAGTGAAAAGCAATTAACGTTCTTTTTTTTTAATTTAAAATTAACATAATTTTATGAAAGGAAAGTGAGAACCTTGAGAACCAGGCAAACTGTTAGATGCTCGAAGCCCTATAAGTTATGTAGTGAGAGGCAGGCAAATATTTTAAGGCCTTTAGAGTTGTAGAATTGTACCGCAGCAGTCATTATTGACCTTTATGAAAATCTTTAAGAGTAGCATAGAAATTAGGATAATATCGCTCATATTTTAAGAGAAATCGTCGTGGTTTAGTGGTGAGTGTGTTGGCTTCCTAAGACGTGAGCTCCGGTTCAAGTAAAAATATTTTTTTCTGCAACTGCCTCTTAGCAGTCTTTTCGAAAAAGCTCTGGGAGTAATTGATTGCCATGCATAAGCTTCTCAAATCTGTCGTGTGGAGTTGACTTTAAACTGTAGGTCCTGTTAGTCATGAATAAAAATTAACACACACAACATGAGTTCTGCGAGAGCTAGGCCGCAACTCTGAAACAGGGTGGTAATAGCGAATTATGTATGTAGTTAAATATGGATTTATGGATGGCATTTTTTTAAGAATTGACGGTCTTTGACTGTAGAATTAAGAACTTTCTCAGGTACAAGCTAAGAAGCAAATTTCGTTTGCTTTAATGAATAGTGTAAAGTGTAGATTCTACATTTTTAGAACACAACTTTGCTTAGCACTTCATTTCAGTGCTAGAAAAAGGTCAGGGCATGTGCGTGGAATAGTTTTTATTGTTTGTCTTCCAAAAGCAAAACTAATCAGTAATAAGTATAGTAACGTTGTATGTGCTGCAAAACGAATTCGCGTCAAAAAAATTAAAAAAAATTATTTTAGAATATAACAATGCTATGATATGTTTTTATTGAGAATAATACACAGGGGTAAACCCCTACTAATGCTGTGCATTGTATTGGAAATTTTGTGGAAAGTACATTTATGACAGAACATATATTTTTGTTTTCTTATATTATTAAGGCCTTAGGAATGAGACACATTGGTATGAATTGATCATTCAAAGGCCAGTGTTATACCTTCACCCTTAAATGATCAACAGCAATTGCCCCATCGTCATATGTTGATTGTGGTTAGTGTCTTCGCTAAGAAGGTTGAAGCTGTTATCTGCTACTTCCCAATAAGTGGCGCTTTTTTTTCTGATCAATCGTTTTTTGTTGTCAAGGTGGAATAGAGTGAAATGTTAGGGTTTCTATGTAGATGGATTTCTTGGAGAGGGGGGGACCTCTTATTTGTATATTATAATTTTTAAAAAACCTCAAACTATATTTTTAGTTTTTCATCTTTGCTGGGTTTTTAGAATGGGCCGTTTGAGTTTGTTTTGCGGGCACTCTAACCACTGTATCACCTATATGATTCATTGTCATATCGACTTTTAATTGAATGTATTGTATTGATATTTGAAAAAACACTCGATTTGAATTTCAACCAGTATTTTATGAGAAACAATGACTAATTTAGCTTTATCAAATAATGCACCAGTTTAAACAGTTTCTATTACAATGACCAAAAGCAATTAGCTAAAATTCCAATTACTTTCCCATGCAAACTATTTACAAGATTTCTTTTTCTAGGGTTGTTTAAGTTTTCAAATTTATTTGTTGTTTAAGTCTTTAAATATTTGCCTATAATGAAGAGGTAGAGTCTGCGGCTGATGTATATTTTACGACATTGATGAAATTATACTGTTTGAAAGATATATGGTTTAAAGATCATACATTTAGGATTGAAATACTTTTAATTAATGGTTAAACTGTCAACACTACCTTTAACAAAAACTTTATCTTGATCTATACTATTTGCTCTTTTTTCCAACGTTTAGCGAATCTTGAAAATTCTCTTACTTTATTAACAATTTCTACGATATTTGCACTAAAAGTCCTTCAGCTTAAAATACAAATATCTATGTAATTGTAAACACAATTCAATCTTGATATATACTAAAGGCATAAAGAAGAAACTGAGCAGAAAATTTGATTATTTACTTTGAATTTAATCTCCAAGTCTTCTTTTAGCTGATTTAATGACTGCACTGTTTATGCAATAGATAGCTCCTCAAGGTAAAATTTATAATAAAATGTCAAAATATTTCATCGATCTAGAATTTTAAATGCGGTGTATTTAGATGAGAACGCCTTCTAAGTTGTAGGGACTCATTTACCGAACTTCGACGATATTATGTCGAGCTGCAAGTCATAAAGAAAGACACAACTTAAATAGAGTCTTTTGTATTTGACAACAAAATCGATAACGAAAAGTAATATTATTTATTTAGTTTTAAATACAAGTTGTACTTTCTTCATCAAAAGACTTAAGAAACATGCGCAATTGGGACAGTTTTTGCTAACTGCGCAAGATAAGACGTATCAGACAAATTTAAAGTAAAAAGCTTATTGGAACTGTAGTTTAATTTATTTTTTTTTATTAAACAAATAAAAAATAATCCAAGCAGGTATTAAAGCTAAATAAAAACAATAATAATTTAAGCCATTTAGCTCTTTACTGTCTGAACACATCATTGATGGCTTCGAAATCCCCAATGTCACAGCAATCCAAGAGAATATATTTATTCCACTCTGGAACGGAAATCATTGTACGAGTATATTCAAAAAATATTAAATATGTATTTGAACTGTAAACCTAAAATACTGTTTTTTAGAGTTGATTTTTCAAATCTGGGTGTTTTGGTTTTAGGGTAGACAATCTTAAAAAGAAAGATTGGTTCAATTGGATTGGACTGCACTGTACTTACGCGTCCATGTAGGAATATGTTTAAAGTCTTAGTTGTGGTCTTAAGAAAAAAAGTCAAATTAAACAAATTTTGCAAAATTTCCAAAACTCAACAAAACCATCATTTTAAAGAACTTTCTTCAAATGGTCTCTATATTTAGCAAAAAATCAAATTGTATGGAATTAAATTTTCTTTAAATACACAAACCCATTAAATCCGCTGAAAATCAAACGAAATACTTCTGTTTTGAGACTCACATACAAACTGAGATTAAAAGCAATAAATCAAAAAACTTATGGTTGCATACGTACGAGCATTTACTAGAAGTGTGCATATAACGCGCTGCCCAAAACACACACAAAATTTTATAAAAGCTTGTGCGTGAGTTTCGTTACAAGTTAGATCTCCTGGTGGTGAAATATTAAAGCAACTGGAAACCATGAATAGAAATGAAAATGAATTGTTTTGTTGTGTTTTAACTGTATATGTTTTAGCTGGTAATTGTGCTAATGATGTCTACTCTTATGATCTGTCTTGGTGGTAATCATGGATGGTAAAGATGATCATAATGATCATCATATATTCGAGTGTATGTTTACTGAGTGTGCCAAGAATTCATGAGATTTTTATTACTCTTGATAGTTTGGAAACAGGATAAGCACTACAAAATGATTGGAATGAGCAAATGAATAAACGAAAAGATACATGGACAGCGGATAACAATGATGATGAATTAAGTGATGGTAAATATTTGCTTGGGAAATAAACCTTAACTTTCACACTTATTGGGAGGTATTTTCTATTAAATGTAAATGTATATTCAGTCTAATCACACATTGAACATATGGCCAAATTTAGAAATGTTTGTCTATAAATAATTTGTATTTAGATAGTGGACTAGATAGAATGCATTTCGGTTGGTATTATTCTTTTAATGTATGTTACTTAATAAAAAACCAATAAAATTATGAAATTTTAGGTAAAAAACTATTGAAATAAATGATAACTTATGACAAAGAATTAAAAAAAAAATTGGTGAATGAAATTGAAAATAGAAAATCATGAAAACAAGCAGAACTTTTACTTAAAAAGAATCAGTTTTTAATTAAGAATTTCTAAGAAAGATTTTCTTTAATTTCTGTTTGTTTTTGATTAAATATTTCGTTAACTAAACATGGTTAATTGTCACATTTAAAAGATGATAGTGCGTTCAGCTAAAAATTTAAAAAAAAAATACATTTGAGTTAATAAATATTCGATGGACAAATTTGAAAATAGGAAATAAACAGACCGACAAATGGTGAAATTGGAAGAATAAAGTTGTCATCCTTTCCCATTTATTTGGCTTAAATTTCGAATATTTTAAGCACTTGACGTTTAACATTCGAATAATGAATTTTAGTCGTAAAAGTTTATTAACAAAATAGCTGAAAAATTATCTTTCAGCTCATTTAAAACAACAAGTTTGCACTAACAAACCACAAATAACTGACGGCAGAGGTCAGCATTAATATATGACCTTTCACGTGGTGCATTATTCTGGTCTAAGAAAATACGTAATGGCAAGGAGTATTTGCATATGTTTAAATTAAACTTATTAACATGGCTATCGACAGGAAATCCCTTCGTTTTAAGGTTGTTCCAAAAATGAACAATGAGGTTAAATAACACATTTTATGAGTAGTGTATTGTGCGATTTGTTGGACAATAAACTACAAAAGGATGTGCTCTCTGAGAGATATGAGCATTAATGTTTTTATTTAATTACTACTTCCCGCATGGTAATACCGATATAACTATGAAATACACTCCACATTGCGCCAAAGCTGCAATGAATAGAGTATGGAATGGGATACAATAATTAATAAGCGCATTCACACTTTTCTGCACTCAGTCGAGAGCACATATATGAGTTGTATTCCATTTTTATCAAGGTCAGATGGAGTGCAGTATTGCTTGCATTGCTTGTATAAAAATATTTATGATACTCACAATCAAGTGACTCGAATCAAACGAAAAAACAATTTACCGTTTTAGTCGATAGACGTATATAAACAAAAGGAAATTTATATGGTATATACAAAAATGAACATGTGTTTATAGCATTACTTCTCCGTCATACAAACGCAGTAAGCAGAGTTTGTAATCGAATCATACTTATTTTTTCTCATCTGTATGCACTGAGTTAAGGAGAGTTGAAGTCAACAACATCATACGTATTATTAAATATAAATGCCATGAGTACTTCAAACTTTTGAGATAAGTTGAGTTTCCATTATATTAACAAGAGTATGAATGCGTATAAGTACAAGAAATTATGAATCATGATTCGAGTCTACTCACTTTTTTAGTACTCATTGCTGATCTCTGTTCGACACTAGAAATATGTGATTATTCTAACTAACATCACGATTAATTCTAACAGGCAGAATACCAAGTGCAACTGCCTCCTTAATATTTACACACCCATAGTAAAAAATGACAGGATGCCATCATGATGGCAATAACAACATTAGATTAGAAAACAGCAATGACATTAAATTCGACTCTACTCAGAGATTGTCTACAAGTCGGAAGTAAGCATATCATTCATATGATCGGCCTATATTCAAATGGCTTTGAACGCAAAATATTGCTGTTATCTGCGAAGTATAGAAAGAATTTGAAGAAAAAATAAAAGATAATTAAGAAATATTAAAAAATAGAATAGGTGATAGAACAGAACCTTGCAGTACTCCCGAATTTAGCCTAAAATCGATGAAAGGTACGTCGCCTATCAAAAAAAAAAAAAATTTAAAATTTGGAAGAAATAACTAAAATTCAAAGCAATAATGAAAGCATTATATTGTTTATTCATACCTTAAAGCTTCCAAAGATGCTGTAGCATAAGGTTTTATTTTTGATTTTGTATAATATTTGCTTACTGGTGGCAATAAATTTGTGTTTTTATTGCATTTTAGCGGCTCATTTCATATAAAAATCATGTATGCGCACGAGTAAGTGATTGTTTACAATTTCTCCCTTACAAAATAGCTTACTGGTAAGCACTAATCTCTGCTAGGCTGCAGTTTCTGAGAAAGCTTGATATGAGTTGATAGAAATGATTACCTACATCGAAAGACATATAAAGCAAAAACTTTGCTCTCGATAAAATGGTGAAAAGATCCACAGCACTTAAACGAGAATAAAGCCAGAATGTCATCAATGGAGCAGCCACCAGGAAAGTCGGGCTTCCAGCAAGTAAATAAGACTCTAAATATCCCACATGGTGATACTTTGTCACGCTCTCCTTAAGCTTGGAGATCATAATTGGCAATTCTTCTACTCAAAAACGCTTTAAAGAGACACTTTGTAACTGACTATCGATATTTTCAGTTTTTCTAGTAGCTTTATAAATTAAAATAAAACTAAAATACCTTTCAAGTCACATAAAACTCTTATTAGTTGTTAGAAGAATTTTTTCTTTGACAAATTTAATAAAAAACTGAAATCCTTACAAAATTTTTTTCGCTGCAAAGTAGTTGTAGAACATTATTTAAAAACCAATTTAATACTTTTCCCCACTAATTCAAAATCGAAACATTTTAAGAGATTTCTTTACTAAAAACTATTTTAGGTCATCATTATAATTTTCTCTATAAAGGCTATTATTTGTTTTATAAACATTGTATCAAAAACTGCATTTTGTTTTAAAAAATTCTTTGTTTTGATTTTTTTTTTCTTCTTTTTTATGAAATTTCCATGATTCACTTTGTTTAACAACCATGAGAAATCTCAGCTAATAATCTTTAAATGAAAATAAGGTAACAAATGAAAAAAAATAAACAAAAACTTTTCAGCATAAATTTATAAAATATGTACGATTTTTATATTTTCGTTTATGTTGAGATTCATTTTTTACCCCAAAAAAAAGTATTATTTTTATATTCATCACGTTTTTGTGCATCGAGCAACAGGAGTCAATAATGGCACCTGTTTTCTATTCTGGTGGTTTATTTTTTCTTTTCTTTTTTTTCAGTAACATTTTCTCATTGCAAGTTTTCTTTTTTACCATATTTATCGTTTAATAAAAGTAATTGGAAAACTTATGGCAGTAAAGTGTTGCAAATATTTTTAATTTTTTGTTATGTTTGAGCTGAAGATTTCGTGTTTTGGTAACTAATTACTCATGAATTAATCAAATGGCATAATACAGACAAACAAAAATGAAAGAGTGTCTTCATTTTAATGGTAAAAATAATTGGAAGATATTTTTTGTTTGTTTGTAGAAAATTAATTTTGTTGCATTTCAAATATAATATTTTGCTGATATTTCTTATTATTTTTTTAGAGATTTCATACAGAGACTAGCTAAGTCCTGGTGTTTTTTATATAAATAATATAATATAATAATACAGTATATGATTATCGAGGACAATGATTTGGCACGCTTACAGAAACACTTTAGTTAGGAAAAAAATCCAAGAATACGTCTTGTCCTCACTGGATGAAAAATTACGAATACATATGTGTCGTGTTTCTAAATTTAAGATCGGAGCAAGCATTTTGAAATCCACAATAATTATCGTTAAAGTAAGCACATATAGAAAATAAAGAACTAGAATTATGTGTTTAAATCTCCATTAATTTTTTTGTATTAAGCGCCATATGAATATGACAAGTTGTTGTGAATTTGACCACTAAAGGGCCAGTATTACAATGGTTGGGCATCGCACAACGGAAAGACTTACGCCTCAACAACGTTTACAAATTGTTCAACTTTATTACGACAATTCACGTGAGGAATGTGTGTCGTGCACTTCGCTCAACTTATGGCCAATCTAATCGGCCAATCGGTTGCGTATTATTCGCAACACCATCACTCATTTTGAGATTCAGCATTCATTATTGGATAATATTCGACCGAATAGACCATGTCCAGCACGCTGTGAAGAAAATATAGCGGCTTTAAAAACGATGCCTTTGCGAACGTAACCGTTAAAGGCGACCGCTATCGTGCCATGATAACCGCTTACTTGATGCCTGAAATTGAAGCTCGTGATCTCGGCTACATTTTGGTTTCAGCAAGGCGGTGCCATTTCCCACACATCGCAACAATCAATAGATTTATTGAAAAAACACTTCATTAAGCACATAATTTCATGTTTTGTTTTGGTCGATGGGTCATCAAGATCGTGTGATATCACAACGTTATTTAAATATATAAAATTGAATATGTGTTTGTTTATTTGTTTGTTTGTTTGTTTGTACCTTATAGGAGACCAAGCCTCTGAACCAATCTTCCTGAAATATTCACAGCATTTAACTGGGACTCTGTGATTAATAGTGTGCTTTTTTCGACCACGCCCACTTTGACGCCAACTTATTTTAAAATTATGTAATTGCTCCCATATAGTTTTTAACAGTTTTACTTCAAATTGTATACACATTATACTCCAAACGAGGTAGAAATAAATATTTATTACGCCACGCCCCTTTTCACTCCAAATTTTTTTTGAAAGTTTTAAACTTTTTGTTCTCTGTACAAATTTGTTCCTTCCAACGGATTTTTTTTATTTGGTAGTATATTGCTCTTAATGCTGTGAATGTCGCTATATAACTATGACCCACGCCTACTTCACCACCCCCTTTTTCTTAATTCCGATACGTACTTATACCACTAACAATATTCGCTATACAAAATACTTTTTTTGTAATTGTATTTACCTAAAGTTTTATACACTTTTTGTTCATAGGTAAGGTAGCCATACATTTTTTTATTACCAAATACCCCTTTTTCGCACCATTTTCCCTTTAATTATAATAATCTGCTTTCAACCTCTATATATAAAAATGAATGTCTGTCAATCTGTCTGTTTGTTTGTGCTTTATAGCAGGCCAAACTCTTGGACCGATCTTCCTTAAATTTTTACAGCATGTTACTGTAATTCTGGAAGGAATAATAGGCTATATGAAGTCTTCATTGGACAAAGGGGAGTGGCACCGCCCATATAATCCAAAAATCATCGGCATTTTTTGACCAACGGCGGTAATATACATATATGATATGAATAGAAATATGTACCACAAGAAAAGTGGGGGGAGCACGCTCCTTTGTTGGTACATAAATAATTTTAATTTTATTTTTTAACGACAGGGGTAGCGAAGAACACCGGGTTCAGTTAGTTATATATAAAGTTTATGCGGATAAACCCGCTTTGATTTAGGCCTTGGAGAAAAACATCGTTCATGTCATTCGCCAGTTACAAGTCGAAATGCTCGAACGAGTCATCGAAAATTGGACTCAACAGATGGACCATCTGCTACGTAGCAAAGGCCAACAGATGATAGACATAATCTTCAAAAAATAAATGCCAAAGAATGTTCTTTCAAATTATGATAAACATTCCCCATTAAATTTGTGTTTTTTTCTTTAAAAAAGTAGGAAACCTTGAAAAGGATCACGCTTTACCTTTACCCTTGACTGATCAACAGCAATTGCTGTCGTTGGATATTGATTATGAAGTGGTGAGTGTCTTAACTGAGTAGCTAGCTGATATCTTTCCAGTAGATGGCGCTTTTCTCCTGATCATTCATTTTTGATGCCGATGCCAAAGGTTGTATAGAGTAGAATTTCAGGGAGCGGTATCTTGTAAATGGACTTCTTGGAAGGGGGAATTTCTTATTTTTTTTTTTTTTAATTAAAATTTTTAAACACTGCAAATTTTTTTATTCTAATTTTTGCTCCCTTGCTGGGATTTAAACCTGGGCTACTTGAGATTTTGCACGAGCGCTCTAAACACTATACCTGAAATCAGGGCTAGAGTCCCTATTCTGTAATTCTCTTAAATTAAAATGTTGGGTTTTGGAAATAGGCTTTGCGCTAGAATACATAAAATTGAAAAATTTAGAAAGAGAGTTCAAGAGTTGTATTTGTAGCCAAAAAGTTCTTAATCAAGTTTATACATTTTTAGCGATAGAGTTTTAGCTTAGACGAGTAACAGAATAAGGCCTCAGGATACTTCAAGTCCTGTCTTAAATCTTTATTCTCAAAAATTACGTAAAATCGTCAAAAACTATCCAATAATAATAAAAATTTTTATGGGTTTAATTTCAATATAAGTGAGAGAAAACAATTGACGCTGAGGACCTTTTTTAATGGCAATGACTCTGTCCTGCAAAACAAAAATTAGAAATTAAAATGTTCACTTCATATTAAATATGGATCACGTTTGTTGGTTGATTATAATTTTCCCAGCACCTCATTAAGGTTTTTCTATACTTTTTTTTTCTGTATTTTTGTTGTCTTTTGTCATTCGTAAGTTTTAATTCGAGCTTCATTATAAAACTTTACAAGATAAAGAATCTGTCATAGAAATCCTCTCTTTACTTTCTTTGTTTGTGTTTCACGTAGTATTCGTTTTAAAATAAATATTTCTGATCATTTCTTAGGAATTGATTCTACAAATCCAAATAACTTTGAGAACGTTCTTTTCAATCTCTTTCAAATAACACTTAGATTTGAATACCACAACGTTTAATCGTAAAACCGAGATGATATGTACGTATGCAGAATTTTCAACGCCAATAACTACCAAAAACCAAATGTCCACTCTTAACTTTTAGTTGAAATGCAGTCAGCAAACATTTGTTAAATGAAGGAAAAAAAAAAATAAAAAAAAAAAAAAATAAAAAACAGAGTAGAATAGAACAGAAGTACGCCATAAGATGCCAAGACCATGATCTATACAATAAGATCGCACTTATTTTTATGTATTTTAAACTTGACTTTTTTTGTTTTTTTGTTTTTTGATTTTACGTCTAAAAGCATCTTGGTTTCGTTGTTGTTGTTGTGAGTTTGTGTGTGTTTTAGCCAATTTAATTGGATGTGAACTGTTAGTAAACTGCCAAATACCAAATGACAATCGAAATACCACAAAACAACATCTGAAGCAACTAACAACTGCTAACAGCACTATTACCATTACCCCTAGCAGCAGCAACAGCAATAGCCACCGCATCAACAGCAGCTGTATGTTGTTCAGTTTTATTTTCACATATTTTTTTTTCTTTTTCTTTTTCATCTTCGATTTGATTCCACTTTTTTTTTCTATGCTTTTTACGCCAACCAACTAGCCAAAATGAAATAACAACAGCACTAGCACCAGCAACAACAACAACAACAACAGCTATGGCAATAACAATGGTGTTTTAAAGCTGTCACTAAGAAAATAACTAAAACAATATCACAAATCGAAATGCTACACCAACTGTTGCTCAAAAAAGGTAAAAGAATTAACTGAATCGAGCCAATAACCAAAAAAAAAAGAACGAAAAAAAAAAAAACACAAGTCCAGACCAGTCCAAGTGCATAAATACCACACACACCGTCTTTGTTGTTTAGGCGTTAGATGTTGTTCCCTAGAATTATCGCATTTTTTCTACTTTTTTTGTTTTCCTCTTTTTCTAAGGACAGTTACTGCTGTTCCTGGCTTTTTGCCTAAAGCTGAAAATAAAGGGCGTTATATAGGGCGTAGAATAAGTGCATAAATAGCCATTGAAAGATAAAATTTAACCAAAAAGTCTTATTACGGTTGTTAAAAACAAATAGAAACGAACCAGCCAACGTAAAAATGTTCGGTTGTTGATGTTGTTTTTTGATTTTGTAAGCAATCATTGGGTTGATACATTATCTCAGAGATAATTGATTGTTAAATAAACTTTAATTGTTTATGTTTTCAGCTTAATTGCTGACAATTGTTGGTGAGAAGCTTAATTAAATATTAAAAAAA
Organism: Metopia argyrocephala; assembly: GCA_963576795.1. Classification (NCBI taxonomy): domain Eukaryota; kingdom Metazoa; phylum Arthropoda; class Insecta; order Diptera; family Sarcophagidae; genus Metopia; species Metopia argyrocephala. Next base: position 83,311,040 of record OY756211.1, read on the forward strand.
GAAAAAAAAAAGAAAAACAAGAACTTACAAAATTATTTTTTTTTCTTTTTTCAAAAGCTTTAATTAAATGATACTGGTAATGGTGTTCAGTTTAAATTAAATTACAGTGCATCTTAATGTTGATGACTCTTATTTGAATTAACAAGTTTTGTCAATTTAGATAAAATTGAAACGATTTTGAACGAATTCTTAAATAATGGAAAAACAGTATTAAAATTTTTATCACAGTTTTGATAAAAAAGTATTTGATACAAAACTTCTTGGTCTACGAAAATCAATTTTATTGTAACCTTGCGGCAACATAGAATTTTGTGAAGAAGAGATTTTTACTAAAACCTATTATAGTTCCACATCTATTTTTTTACACTATTCAAAAAAAAATTTTTAGTTGCTAAAAATTAATTTATTTTGTTAATGAGAACACTCCAAATACTCAAGAAAATTAAAAAAAAAACATTGGCAGTTTCAATATTGCAGTTTTGCTAGACTTTAAATACTTTAAAGCAGTGTTACAATTTTGTAAAAAGCAAACCCTAAAAATGGCGTCTATTGCTTTTGCTTTTTAATTGCTAATGCTTCAAAAAAATCAAGCAATCGCCATTAAAGCAATATCAAAACCTGCAGCAAAACAAAACTGTAAAAACTCAAAATTCGAAATATTTGAAGGTTTTTTGTTTGACTGATTTAACTCTCGGTTGATTCGGCAGATAAAGCAGAAGCAATTAAAAAAAAGTCCAGCACTTCAACAGTTTTTTGTTTGATTGACTTCAAGTTTTTTTTAGTTCACAGCAATTTGTCTCATTCCCAAGGAACTTAATAATATAAGAAACCAAAATATATGTTCCGTTGTCATAACATACAGTCCCTGAGTACTGGACTCAATAAAAAAAAAGTACAGAGTTGTGTTCAAGTGCAATGGCATGGTTGTATTATATTATAACATCTTACACGATGTAACAATCCTAACAAAATTTTTTTTCGCGAAATGTGATTCACTTACTACGGCTTACAAACTAGAAGTATATTTTTACCAACTTTGATTAAAAAGTGTAAAATAAATAGACGTGCAATATTTGTCCGAAAATATCTTCATGTTGTCAATAAATATGCTTTCATTGCATTTCTGAATCAAATTGGAAAACCTGCTTTAAAAATTGGTTCAACTGCAAACTAAAAACTCTTTTAAAACTCTTTTTTAAACTATTTTGGATTTTAAGCAAAACCATGATATAAAAATCATATCCTCTGCTGACTTACTTAGAAGTACGTACATATGTATGTATTGGTGTGGTGTGAATTTTCCATGTTTTTTGTTTTTTACACTCCCTTCCCTCAAAAAGAAATTTTTTTTCTTAAATTACGAAATTTTCTTCACAATATAACTTTACATGACCATTAATGCCATGTTTTTTTTCTTTTTGGTCTATTTGACATTAATTTCTTTTGTTGTGCATACAACACCAATGCCCTATTTTATTTGAAATGAAAAAGACAAAAAAACGAAGGCTTTTAGTTGAAATTGTAAACTTTTAGATTTGAATTCAACTGTCACAATTTTATGTTAAAACTTTAAAACTATAAAGATGTAAGAGAGAGAGAGAGAGAAAGAGAGGGAAAACAAAAACGTACTAAACAATTTAAAATGAAAATGTTCTGCTTTTTTTTTTAACCAAATATTGATGTTGTCTAACTTAGTTTTAGACCTTAATTCTGATTCATAAAAACCAACAGAAATCATGGAAGTTTTCAAAACTACGAGAAAAAAATTAAGAAAATCCTGACAAGATTACATGTTAAGATAACAGAGACAGCCTCCTTCATTTGGCCAAAAAGTAACTTAAAACGAAAGGACAGACATGATACATACAAGCAAACGAATCAAATGATTTTTTGTTTTTATTTTTTAAAGTATGAAACATTCGATTTAAATAGTTTTCCAAAAAAAAAAAAAATAAAAGTTGAAAAAAAAAAAAAAAAATGAAGAAGATTGTCTATTTCTTTTGGTGTTTATTTCACGTTTAAATGCATAAATTGGCATAATTTTTGGCTTTTGTGTGTTTTATGTTCATGGTCTTGTCCTTTTTTTCTATTTTTTTGTTTTTTTTTCAGTTCTTGCTGTAAATCTGCTTTTTTGGGGTTTTTAAAGTTTGGTGGTGGTGTTCCTCTCTGTTTAAGTCAAGTTAGTAGGGAATTTTTTTTTTCGTTTGGTGTTATTTAAGCCATAATGGAATTATGAACAATAACTATTTTATTGTAAAATTAAAAAAAAAAAAAAATTAAAAAAAAGCAGCAGAAAAATCTTTTTAAAAAAAAAGAAATTCTTATTATTTGGCAATGATGATGATGATTTGGCTGTTAAAAGTTAAATTCTGGCATTTGAATGAAGATGAGAATAATGTTGTTGTTTTTTTCTCCATTGCTGATGTTGTAGTTGTTATTTCTATTTTGGCTACAATTGTTTTATTTTCCTGTCTTTTGTTTCTTTTCTATTTTTTTTCTTTCAATTGCCAAAGAAAGTAGAAGAATTTTTTAATATTGTTGTTGGTGCTGCTGCTGTTATTCAGTACAATATACTTCGTAAGTTGTAAGTATTTCTTTGGATTCCTTTTTTTTATTTTTTTTTTTATTATTTCGTCTATTTGTAGTTTTTGTAGTTGTTTTTTATTTTTCTGTTATCAAGATATGAATTTTCATGTTTTTCATGTTCCAGTCAGTCTAAAAAACCCAAATAGAACCACGACATTATATCATAGTTACGAGTGTTTACAAAGGTTTTCTTTATTGTGTTTCGCTTCCAAAATAAAAAAGAAAAACAACAGCAAAGAAAAAAATACAGAAAAAAATGCTGCACAAAAATACCGCCACTCGATTCTATAACTTTGAACGCCCATTAAGTCATTGTGTGTATGTAAAACTGTGTGTAACTTCAAATGTTTAACAAATAAATTTAAATTTTGGCTTAAAACAATGAAACGTGTGTCATAAGATGCCATAATTGGTAGTGCTTTTGAACTTTATGCAGAAAAATATACAAATAGAGAATAAATTAAGTTCCACTATTACTGCCTTATTTTGAAGTGCTTTAATGAACTTGCCAAGACTAATGAAAATCTTAAACATTATTAAAGTTCTACCCCCATATTCATAGAAAGCTAAGATAGATTCAAAATGTATAAAAAAAAAACAAATTACTTAAAAGATATTTGAATTCTACTTTATATATTATAAGCTTAGCTCGATGTGTTTTACTACCCCTATTCAAATTTAAAATCACAAGACATTCCAAATTCAGTATATATTTTGAATGTGGGGTATTATGCCCCAGTTTGGATACATGACTTGTATTAAAACATTGGAAACCAGGATTTGTTGCTATTGGTCTACAGTTTTGTTGCTTCCCTATCAAAACATCATATAGAAATTTCTCATTAGTCTTCCACTATCGTCGTTATCGTTAATCGCCTTTTAGCTTTAAATTAAAATAGAACAAAGTGCGTGTGAGCAGTCATTGAAATATTTTATATGCTTGAAAGACTTATTGATTCCATATGTGTGAAATATCACATAGTTCAAGTGGCCGTCACAGCTTCTTTGGTTGGAGAACTTAAATTAGGCTGAATTGACATTTGGCATGAATTATGTGAGCTTTGAAGACCGCTCTCATTTGTGGTATATTCGCATACACTTGCGACTTAAAAAACCCTACAAGAAAGAGTCAAATTGCAAGTGACTATCAAACTTCACATTGACATGAGGTGACCATGTCTTCAAATCTCTCGTGCAGAATATCCAATGTGGCATGGCTGTATGACACGTTGCTCTTTCCTGTAGAAACAAGGTATTGCTACTGTTCAAATCATCGATTTCAGGTCAAAAACCAATCATAGAGATGATTCTCAAAGTAATATGGACAGATGACCTCGCCAACCCAAAATCCACACCAAACAATAGACGTTTCGGAATTCATTGAGCGATCTTGAATCTCACATGGATTGGTATTGTCCCAATTTCAGAAACCTTTTGTGTTTACGTATTCATTCTTTTAGAAAAGTGCCTCATTGCTGTAAATAATTTTAAGTATAAATTAGGGTCAGTTCAGTAATTTTTCTCAATAAAACAACCTCATTATATGCACGTAGTGTTAAGTGCTATATCCGTCCGTCACATTGAATAAATGATAATAATTTGACAGGTGTTGATTCAAAACCACGTTACCAGGTATCAAAGTTGAAAAGCCCTTATGGAAAATCATATATATTCATACTCAAATAACAAGAGTTTACAAATTCTGGTCAACTTTTGGATCAGAGCAGATGAGAGCAAATCTGGACGTTAATTGAGGTGCTGATTTCATTTGGCAATTTGGTAAAAATCGAAAAACGGTACCAAGGTTTTTGGGCATGATGTGCGATACTGTTGGACTTTAATGTGTGAAACAGATACAAAACATTACAAGCGACTGTTCTTCATTTTTAATTTAACATGTATAAATGGAGATAAATTGTGTTTATTTCATACCCCTAAACTAGAACTAGTATTAAAAAAAACGGAGCGCAAATACGGATTAAGCGGATTGCTTAGATCAAAAATCGTGTATACTTGTGTAATTAATCAGTTATTGAGTAATTTTGTACAAGTAAACAAACTTTAATTAGGTTATCTACGTTGAAAAGTAGCCAAAATTTAAATAAAAACATTCAAACAAAATTTTTGTTTAATGTTAGCCTTTTCTAAATAATTATTTAAAAACAGAAAAATAAGACAATTAGTACGATTATTAAAAATGTTAAATTCTGAAGAAACAAAGGATAATCAAAATAAGTGTTGATCACATTTTATGTGGTAATGTGAGATCAGAGTTCTTTATAGATAGATTGTAGATTGCAATTTTGTGTTGCACTCCGGGCTTCCAGGTTCTATAATTTTTTGCATGTTGATATTGTTCATTCTCATTCATATCCATAATTTGATCAGATCGTGTATAATTTTGTATCTGAATTCTTCTTTTTTATGATATTTCGTCTTAATGTTTACTGATTATTTGACTTGGAAATGTAGATTTATGTAAATATTTTTTATTTCGTTTTACTTATCAATAAATAAATCGATTAATAGCGGGTCTGTAGTATTTTGATCACCAGTCAACATATTAACCTTCAGCAGATTAAACGACTTGTTTTGTTAAAGATGATTAACTGTGAGGCGGGTACCGATCATTCTTCTATTACGAGTCATTTTTTATGTGTCCGTTGTCAAATAGTCTGGTTGGAAATAAACTAGGGGTTGATCTGTATGACTACAGAATTATTTTAAATAAAAGTCCAGTGCATTTCTTTTATTCCATTTATGATTTTTCTTTATACATACATACATACATAACTGGCCTTTACAACCCTGTGTCAGGATTACGGCCTAGCTTCTCGCAGCTCTCATGTTGTGTGTGTCAATTTTCATCCATGAGTACCGGGACCTACAGTTTAATGTCAACTACGAACGACAGACTTGAGAAGCGTGTTCTTGGCACTTGGTTACTCTCAGAGCGTTTGCCAGAAGTCTGCTAAGAGGTAGGGTAGTCGCTGAAAAAAATATTTTTTTCATATTTCTTTTCTTCAAGATGTCAGAGCCGGGGCTTGAACCACAGCTCTCGTCTTAATAAGCCAACACACTGAACACTAGACGATGGCTACTACAAATCTTCTTTATAATGAATTTTTAAGCAAAGAAGCTGTTCCAGAAAATATTTTGAAAAATTCGTCAACCTAAAATAATGCAATACTTCAGAATAACTTTTTGGAAACCATTTCTGTTGGTTTCTTATATAAGAAACAATTTAATATTTTTGGAAATATTTTAGAGAGAAAAAAATCCTAAGGTTTAGGAGTGAAAACCTTTTTTTTTAATTGATATTTAATAGAAATAATTTGATGAAAATTTTGTATTGATTTATTAGAGCCACACAGAAAATTATCTTCTGTGAGAATTGTGTTTTTTTTAATAACTTTTAAATATTCTTTATGAAAGAGTTCAACAGTAGGTATTTACATTACAGTTTACAAATATGAGCAATTACAACGTCATTACAATTGTAAAAACCTTTTAATTTATGTTTCGCATTCATTTTTTTTTTTTTTTATTCGTACATCTTATCCAACCACTGGCGATTACATATAAGCACTTGATGAATGTCAGTCATTCAGCAGTGTGTATATCTGCGAAACACAATTAAAGCCTGTAAGATAATCAAATAAACGGCAGACCATATTTTTCTCATACTACAGCATAGCTACACTATAGCGCCCGGCAAGAAAACATAACAATTGAGACAAAGAATGACACAAAAACATACAGTAGCCATAGTAGTTGACCATCAGACAGACGGACGGACAGGCCGACCACTTGTTGTAGATATGGGGTAATAAATTTCAGTTCAGTTTGGATCATCAAATCGTTACAATTGACATGTTGTGCTAGTTTTAGTCATTGAAATGTCTCCGCTAACATTGTAGTTACAATACGGAATACAACAGAAGCATATTGGTTAATGGACAAGGTACAGCCGCTAGCCAAGAACGACTATCTGTGGCAGTAGTTGCATATTTATATTTAGGCAACAATGCGAATGGTAAATGTTTGTAACATATGTGTTGTATTAAAAATTATTTTTATACAACATTTTTTTGCTTTTGTTTTTTTATTTTTGTTCTTTAATTTTACATGTATCTAATGAAATAAAGAACAACACAACACAACACTAATTTCATTTCAAATATAAATTGTTGGAGACGAACAACTAGCTCAGAAGGTTAAATTTTAGATTTAAAACAGAAACAATCTCCTCTGGCGGTATTTTTATAATAAAAAATCTTTTTTAGGAAATATATAAAAATTAGGAATTTTTTTTAATAAAAAAGACTATTGCTGGTTGTATACCTTAGAGTTCCTATAGGTCTGAATTTTAAGACCTTTTACCACTAAAACCCACACACTACAACTTTTAGATGACAAAGTTTTTTTTTTTTATTTTTGTTAACTGGAAACAGTGTACACATGTAGAGCGTGGCATCAAATTATTTTTAAGGGTGTTGATTGCAGAAATTATTCTGAAATTAAATTGTGAAATCTATAAAATATTTAACAATTATTAGTATTTTATTAAATTTTTTCGATTTGGAGAGGGAAAATTGTGGCAGTCCCTAAAATTATGTTTCAAAGTTAAGCAAAGCCGAGTGAATCATTATAAAATCTCGTAGGTAACAAACAAGAAAATAAAAATATTCCTGAAAAATTTTCAAACAAAAGCCTTGTGAAATTTTTGTACGAAATATTACAGAAATTTAGATATAATTGTTGTTTTATGTTTTTCTATAATAAAGTTTTTTTTTTTATAGTAGTTCTCAATTTTGAGTTGGCACAACTGCTTTTTTTATTGAGACCAATACTCAGGGGTAAACCCCTACTAAATGCTGTATTGGAATTTTTGTGGAAAGGACAGTACATTGTGACAACAGAGCATATATTTTGTTTTCTTATATTATTAAGCGCCTTAGGAATGAGACAAATTGCTGTAAATTTATCATTCAAGAGCCAGTGTTATACCTTCACTCTTGAATGATCAACAGCAGTTACCCCATAGTTGCATGCTGATTGCGGTGAGTACCTTCTCTAAGTAGGTTTTTAGCTGTTATATGCTTCTTCCCAATAGGTGGCGCTTTTTTCCTGATCATTCGTTTTTCGTTATCAAAGATTAAGGTGGAATAGAGTGAAATCTCTATGTGCGACAGCTCTAACAACTATACCACGCACCGCCCTCCAATTATTCGACAATCAATTAATCAGCTGTTAGTTGGTTTGACATTTTATTATGACTTACACTAGAGCAACATTTAATCCAAACCGGTAAAATTGGGAGTTGTATTTAATAATATCTAAGATTGGTTTTGTTATATTAACAAGATTTCAGCTAGCTTGAACTTAACGCTAAGAAACTTGTGACTCGCATAATACATGCTGTCTTTGAATATTAGAATTTTAATTGCAAAAAAAAACCCTTCGTCGATGGAGTTAAAGAACGCTGTAACTGACGAAACCTTAAATGTTCACCAGAGCCAAAAAACCTGTATGAAAGTAGAACAAATATACTGGTATTTTCTTAACGCAGAAATGTGGAATCGGAACCAATCGACGCGTATTTTTTTCTGATAAAAATGATGCAAAAAACGTATTTTCGATTTTTTGTCAGTTACAGCGTTCTTTAGTATTTGCGACGATATATAATGCCTCGACTCTTATATGGTTGTGAAGTATTTGCTAACTAAGATTCTAGTAGTAAATATTTCGCACCCAAATTTTTAAAATTTTCAATCCGTTTTCGGCTATTTTTCTCCGAAACTGGACGAGATATCCGAAAACGGATTGCATACTTGAAAAATTTGTGGCATCATTAACTCGAGATAAATAAAAAATATGAAATAGTGGATAGACTACATAAACTCCCGCACGACGATTTACTACAAAATTATTTTAATTTTATAGTACTGCTTACACAAATAAAACCGAATTTCTGTCAATTCAAAAGAGCTCTAGGATATGTCTTTGGAAAGCATCATGAATCTTGGAAAGTTAGTCATGATGCATAAAATATATACAAGAAAGCCATTATATCTTTATAATTGCCTTAATTTTGCAAGATCGAATACGAGCAAACAAGCTTATATCGATGAGATATCACTCTCATGTGTCTGAGTATCACTTTTTTATAAATCTACCATCATGCATCAATGTTTTGTTTCCCGGGTAGTGTAATTCATTTTTCATAATCGTCTTATAGAGCAGTAATTGAAATATCAACTCAGATCACATTTACTCTTATTGTCTATGAGAATACCGTGAGATACCGGTCAATTATTCACATCAAGTTTGCTGCAACCATCACATATTTCCACAAACAAATTGTCTTTATTTTTTCTTTAACCGTACTGGAAACTCCTCACTCCCACTCTACCTTTTAGTATTTAGAAGATGTTGCAACTGCCAACAATGGAATATATATCTCATGTGTAAGCAATTACTTTAAAGTATATTGTGGGGCTTCTCGATTGTATACAGGAAAGGGCGAAAGTAAGAGTATGATATAGAAATTCGCCTCAGTATGACGTGTGTTTTTGATTGTTCTATTTCCACATGAAAAGTGGTAAAGATGTTAAAAATCTCTCATTATTTGATTTTAATGAACAAGTAAATAGTGTATAAAATTCTCCTGATACGCTCCTGACCGGCATAGATCTAAACAGAGCTTCATATGTAGTTGTAAGTCTAAGATTGTATGATTTTTTACATACAATACTGATTTCAATACTCATAGATTTTTACAAATTTAAAGCCTACATACAGAAATGTCCACGCAATAAATAGATTTTTGTTTTGAAAACAAATAACAATATAAGAATTTGACCAAGAACATGCCACTGTATTACGATTACTGTGTCGTGTTCCATTAGACTGACTCTGTTAATAAATAACTTTTTGTTTTTGTTTTAGTTTTTGTTGCATATGAAGGCGGTAGTTAAATACACAACTTGATAGACAGATAGACAGACAGATCAACTGATATATGGTAAGAAAGAGAAAAAGCGCTTCAAATTCAGTAGACGACAAAAAAGAAACAAACAAAAAAACACAGCAAAAGAAAAGAACTTTTACATCATAATGAATATAATGATTGAAATCATTTCCATGGTCATTATGAAGGAGACATCAATGCTTTAATAGTTACAAGTACATATATATTTCGTGTAAAATTGACTTCATTTTGGTTTTTTTTTTTTAGAATAAAGTTTTTTGAAATTTAAAGACGTTTGTTTTTTGGGCTGGCTGGCTGGCTGGTCATGGCTAAGTTGATTTGTGTCATTAGCTGTTGATTTAACAGCGCTTTTTTTTGTTTTCTTTCTTTTCTTGCTTATATTTGAAGTAAAGAAAACAACATAAAATTAAAAATAAAATAATTTTACTTATCAGCACCTTTTGCAACTTTGTAAGCAAACCAAAGTATGAGTTGTGCAAATATTGGTAAATTTGTAGTATTTAAAGAAATGTCCGATTTAATCAGAGATCTGCAAAAAACAACTGTAAAATTAAAACAGAAAAGCAATGATTCCAGGTTTACAAAAATTCTTTTGTTTACAAACTGAGTGTAAGATAAGCACCCAACGCTGAGTTTTAAATTCAGATGCCGTATTATTTTAAAACAAAACTATTGAGATTTTCTTTTCTCAAAAAAGAGTAATATTTTATTATAATGTTATAAGAATATAATATTTTCGATAGTTTTTGTTGATCATGTTTTATTTCATTCCCTCTTCATGACGGATACTATAAATGACAAACTAAAAACACAACATTTATTTGCTAAATATAGAAAGAAAATCCCATTATTATATGAAGTACATGAATCAATAGGACTTTATAACTTTTAATAAAAATAATAACAAATATACTATTTAATATGTTCTTTAACTTGACATGTTTTAATCGTAATGAAATAGAGAAATATATTTCTAATTGCATCGAAACGGACTTTACTCAATAGAAGAGTTTATGAGATTATGTTTGAAAAAACTTCGAGGTGGAAAATACCAATTTTCCCAAACCTTTCGCTCCATATGCTGCTAATAACTCTTCGAATGTTTATTTCAAGTTCTTAGTTATCCCTGGTTTATGGATCTAGATCACTTTACATAACTCTGAGGAGATAATCCAATAGGTTTAAAACACATGAGCTTTGGTGACTAATAAATAGAAAAACTATTCTCCCATTAAAAGCTTTAATTTTACGCAATTATTTGTTAATCCATAATTGTGCTGGAATAATATCTTTTCACCGTTCACCATTGATTGTAGTATTCACGCTACCATCGGTTTTGAAGATATATCGACAGATTTCAACAACAGTAAATTTCTAAGAATGTATTTATGTTTTGACTCAATGAATTTGAATTTTTCTCTCTCCAATTGCGACAATTCTGCTTATTTACATACCTATGAATCCAATAATGGAAAACAATATTTTAAATGGAAATTCAATCTTTGCTTTAGCCCATTCTCCGAATTGCTGGCGCATACAATTGTCGGTTGGTTAAATCTTGAAAACCAATATTCCATAAAGTGGAAAGACGCAACCCCAGTTACTGAGAATGCCAACGAATAATTGATAATGATCTGCTTTAATGTTTTCTTGTACATCGGCTACAATTTAAGTTCCTGCAGTTCAGTTCCTGCATTTCACGGGATACTCAATATGTATGTCAGAGCAAACATACATACATACATAATTGGCCATTACAACCCTGTGTCAGGATTACGGCCTAGCTTCTCGCAGCACTCATGTTGTGTGTGCTAATTTTTTCCCATGAGTACCGGGACCTACAGTTTAAAGTCGACTCCGAACGACAGATTTGAGAAGCTTTTTCATGGCAATTAATTACTCCCAGAGCTTTTGCCAGAAGACTGCTGAGAGGTAGTCGCCGAAAGAAATAATTGTTTCATATTTCTTTTTTTTTCTTTAAAGATGTCGGAGCTGAGATTTGAACCCAGCACTATAGTCTTCGTAAGCCAACACACTAACCACTAGACCACGGCGAGCAAAAGTGATCCAAAAACGATGCATTTTTATTTAAATAGATCTCTCCGAAGGTCGGTTATGTACGTCATAAAATAAATGAAGTGCACGATAAGTTCAATGAACAGAAAATGTCTCCAATTTACAAGCATTGCTCTGGTGTAATCAAAAAGCTGGTAAATAGATTGTAAACCAAAGCAGTGTTGGTAAATCAAAGTTGTGAACTTCTCTAACAAACGTAATTTGTTTTAAATTTTTAAATATCTTTCAAGCTACTACTATCACTAAGACTACTACTACCTTTAATACTACTAATACCATTAGCACTTGCACTCCTACCAATACTACTACTACCACTATTACTACTACTATCACTAATACTACTACCAACACTACTACTACCACTGCTACTATTAATACTACTACAGCTAAACCCATTACTAACACTACTACTAGCACTAAATCTGCTACTACCACTACTACTCTGACTTACATTACTAATCCCACTAATATACTACTATCACTAATACTACTACCACCACTTCTACTACTACTATCACTAGTACTAGAATTCCCACCAATTCTACTACAACCACTATTACTACTACTACTTCCACTTATACTACAACTCCCACTAACGCTACTACTAAAACTAATACTACTACGACCACTTCTACTACTACTATCACTAGTACTAGAATTCCCACCAATTCTACTACAACCACTATTACTACTACTACTTCCACTTATACTACAACTCCCACTAACGCTACTACTAAAACTAATACTACTACGACCACTTCTACTACTACTACCACTACTACATAAGTACTTACATACATAATTGGCCATTACAACCCTGTGTCAGGGTTACGGATTAGTTTCTCGCAGCGCTCATGTTGTGTGTGTTAATTTTTATCCAAGAGTACCGGGACCTACACTTTAAATCCGATTCCGAACGACAGATTTGACAAGAGAGAGGTTTTGCCAGAAGACTTCTGAGAGGTAGTCGTCGAAAGAAATACATTTTTTCATATCGTCTAGTAAGCCAGCACACTAACCACTAGAATACTACTACTATTACCAAAAATACTACTACTCCCACTACTACTATTACCACTACCACTACTAATACCACTACTACTACCTCTAGTAATACCACTACTACTATTAGTACTTCTACTACTGGTACTACTACTACAAATGAATTATTATTTTGCAATTTAATTAAAGTCAGAATGGTTCAAATCAGATGAACGGGAAAAATTAATTTTTCTTTTATCGCTTTCAGAAAAAAAACCTTCAAAGTATTGTTGCATTCAACTCTAAAGTTGTTCTTGATATCTTTGTAATCTTACGAAAATGCTTTTTCCGATGGTAGTAAAATTTTTGCAATTGATATATTTAGTCAGCTGATCGAAAATGTATTAATAATAACAGGGATACACATAATGGAATTTTTAAATTTGAAAGCAATTTTCCTATTAAAACCAAAATTTTTAAAATCTAAGAACAACTAAAGAGATTTCTTAAATTATTTTTAGTTTTTATGCGCAATTCTGGTATTTTTATAAAATGAATACTAAAATCTATGACTAAAAATCTAAAGAAATTATTTGTTTGTGTTTAGTGTGATGAATTGTCATTATCAACATCATTATTACCATCATCATCATTATTATTATATTATTTGCTTTTTACGTCTTTTATTGTATCCGTCAATTCATTAAAAGTAAAAAAAAAGAAAAACAATTCTTTTTTTTCTTTCTCTCTTCCTTTACCAACATATTTTCATTATTTTATCGCTAAACTTAGTGACCTACTGAACTGGTCTATACTCTTCTGTGTTGAGATTTGGTCATTTTTTTTTTCTAAATGACAAGTCAAGCAACTTGTTGTTATTGATGTTATTGCTGGTTGGCAATAGATTGCTTGGCCTCTAAAGAAAAAAAAATTATATGGAAACAGCATTATTTTTAAACACACAAAAAAGTAGAGATTTTTATAAAATAATAAAAAAACACAAATTCTTATATACTTTGATTTCTTTTTTCTTGCTGGTTAAAGATTCCTGGGTAATCGGCTGAAGATAATTTTCAATGTGATCGGTAGCCTTTTTACAGTGACCAGAAAAACAAAAAATAGCCCTGTTACCCGTTATTTCTTTTTTTTTTTTTTTGATGTTTTCTTTTCTTTTTTTGACTAGACCTGATGATTGTTTCATCAATGTCGCGGCATTGAAGTGGACATTAAGATCTTTTTATATACAATGTGCATATGTGCATTCATATATGTTTGCAACTCCCAGTGTTGCATTAAAAATAGACAAAAACATGTTGATTTTGCTTGCGTTCACATAAAAAAAAAAAAAAATAAATAAAAATATCAGAAATTGTTTGTATTATTAATACACTGCAAGAGATTTTTATCCTGTTTTTTCCTGCCCCTTAATCCCTATGGAACTGATTAAAAGGTACACATTGGTTGTGTGCTAATTTTATAAGTTGCCATTTATTTCACAGTGTAAAGAACTAAAAACGGCATCTCTAGTACTTGTACAAAGCAATCCAGAGAAATAAAATTTTTCAACAGTCACTTATGTTTGTAAAAATTAAATTGGCATTCAATAAATCAATTCGTAATCATTATAGAAAAACATAATTTCCTAAGAAGTCATATAAACTCACTCTACACAAATTTAGACGCTTATTTTGTTTTAAGACTTTAACTTTAACATTTTAAAGAAAAATTAATTTAACCGGAAATTCTTGTTTTTGTAATAAATGTGATACCTCCTGAAGACTAAATGCGTAATTTATAATTTAGTAGAGGATCACAAAAGGAGACGGTACAAAGCACATTGACCTGACAGAGTTATGGCGGTTTAAACACCATGTACAAGGTAGACTTCCCTTTGGCCATATGAGCACCTATTTAATTTCGTTTGTATCTGGCAACTCATTCATATAAAGTTAGTAACAGCTGTTCAATATATGGGTTTCAGTGATTGCTTTGTAATAGTTAAATTATAAATTCGTAGTACAATTAAATATTTACATATTTCTTTCGGCGACTACCTATTAGCAGTCTTCTGGTCAAACATCTGAAAGTAACCGATTGCCGTGAATAAGCTTTTCAAGTCTGTCGTTTGGAGTCAACTTTAAACTGAAGGTCCTGGTACTCATGGAAGCTAAAAAATTAACACACACAACATAAGTACTGCGAGAAACTAGGCTGTAACCCTGAAACTGAGTTATAATGGTCAAACCTGGAAGATTAAAAGCTTCAACAAGACCAGAAAACATAGCTAAAATGCATTGTATTAGATGATAGGCATGGGATCAATTGAAATTAAAAATTCAAGAAAAGCGAATTGATTTATAACAAAAAAAAAAAAATAATTTATCCTTAAGAAAACAAAAAATATTTAATGAATTTCCTGAATTTTTAGGAAAATTGTTTAACCACAGGATAGAATAGCTACAGAAAAGTTAGACTATGAGTATTAAAGTTTGAAGAGAGTATACATATGAAGATAAATAATAATTTTAAAAAATTAGCTACGGCTGGCTCGAATGTAGTCTAATCTTGAGTCTAATTAGGGGATAGGATGATAGGATAATATTTGTGGCCGTATATATGAAATCACGTGGCGTATGTTGTCTTCCAAGTGGTTCACCGTTTTAGGATTTTTAGCGTAGACTAATGACTTTACATATTCCTACAGAAAATAGTCTACCGTCGTTAAATCGCACGAAATTGGAGGCCAATTTAGGAGTCCGAAACGTGATATTATACGATTAAAAATATTTTCTTTTAATAAGTTAAATGGGGCATGACTTGTTGAAACCTGCACTTTATGATTGTTCAATGCTTGAATGAAAAAGTTCGTAATCACAGTTCTATAGTAATCACCATTAAATCTAATATTTTTAAAAAAGTACGTATAAGCTCTGACATCTTGAGAAAAAAAATATGAAATATTTATTTCTTTCGGCGACTACCTCTCAGCAGTCTTCTGGCAAAAGCTCTGTCGTTCGAAGTAGACCTTAAAGTGTAGATCCCGGTACTCATGGATAAAAATTAACACACACAACATGAGTGCTGCGAGAAGCTAGGCCGTTAACCTGGCAGAGGGTCGTAATGGCCAATTATGTATGCATATACATATAACTGGAGAAGGCGCGCGCTAAGCAGAAGCGCCTGGAGACTAGTGCTGAAGCAGGCCGAAACCCGTTAACGGGTTGTTATGGCCAGCTAAGTAAGTAAGTAATACATATATATGTGTGTACGTACCAATAATTTCACCAGCACATAAAGTTCACAAAATAATCAATTTGTCTGAATGTAATGGTATCTCAACATATAGTTGAGGATTATCATCACCCCAAATATGAGAGTTTTGGTTATGAATGTATCCATTCAAACACAAGTGAACTTCATCGCTTCAATATGCAAATCGGAATAAACGTCAAACCTGTTTTTGATCTATTCACTCTATTCATGATATAATATATATTCATGATATATAATATATATAATATTCTGCTAAACTGAAGTGTTATACCCCTTTTTAAAATAATCCGATATTTATAGATCAATATGGTCAATATAATAATATTTCATTCCATTGTGCCTTTTGGTCTCAGTTAACATAAACTTTAGCACAAATAAATGCCTAAATAAGACTGTGTAGGGTGTAAGAATCATAAAATCATAAAACAATCATTTTTGATTGCTTGATTGTAAATTCCCTGGATACAGATTGTAAATGTCAATTTTATTTAGTTGTCAATAATATTCTTTTAATTCATTTATTATCCAATTATATTTCAATAAAAACATTTTGTAATGCAATCAGATTTTATTTAACCAACAACACTTAAAGAGAAAGGGGCATAATGACACTTACTGATGATTTTTTGTACAAAAAGTAATACCACAAATATTTATAAAATTTACTATTTTAGAAATTATAAACTGCTTTTTAGAAGATTTTTAGAACTCATATAACACATTCATTCCCTAAAAGTTTAATAGAAGTATTCTTTTTCTGTGATGAAAACAACAGTTTCGGATGCGAATTTTCATGAATGCAATAACAAGGAAATTTGTGAATATTGGAAAACTTCTTTGTATTGATTAGGAAGTCCTACAATAACACCTCAAATTACTGCTGCTGAATGTATTTTCACTCAGATATCCGAGACCATAAACAGACATTATTAGCAGACAAAGTTTTGATGAAATTTAAGCCATTCTCGATAGATAGGAAATATAAAGAAAAAAGTTCTCAGTGTATTACGAAAATTGTCATGCTATTTCTATGCTCTATGGTATTTGGAAAATTGTCAATGCAATTTTTCTTTTCTTTTCTTCTCTCTCTTTATCATGTGTGCTTACAAGCGACTGCGTGGGAAAACGTGACGAACGCAACCAACTACACATGGATTTTGGCGTTTGTGTCTTTGTGGCTGTAAACAAGCCGACCGCCTGTTTTTAGCAGCAGCAGCTTTCTTATATTTTCTATTTTTAAGTTATTTGCTGGTTCGAATGACTCCTACAAATGTTTGAAAATTTGCATTTTATAACGTTGTTGTTTTAGTGTCTTTCGCAGTTTGTGCGATTATTATAGAATTACAATTGAGGCTGAAGCTCAGAAAGACATTTATCCGCCATATGCCATCATCATTTTCTATGTCTAAAAGCTGAAATGCACCTGAAGAAGACTGATTGCCCGAGTAGATCTGAGATGACAGCACAAGTGCTGCGGCATTATTACGTTCATTATTAGTTTTTTCCTTTTTCTTGTTTCTTGTCTCTGAACATATACAAACATGCCAAGTGAGAAAGCAAATAGAAAAAAGTACATTATTTATGTGGCACGTTGCATATGAGTGTATGTGTTTGTGTGTGTGTGTAGCATTGTTCCACATACATTTTTAATTTTTCTAAATATTTTTTTATTCAAATTTTTGCTCTAGAGAACGTGCCACTGTTAGATGTTAAACAAAAACTGTTTTATATCATTTTTATTTTCTAATTTTACTTCAAACGCTTTTGTTGCAAGAACATTGCGGTTTATTTGATTAGTTTTAGGATTTCATTTAGAGCATCTAAAACAGTCTCTTAGAGATACTTTTTAGGCAAACAGGTACTGGGCTTTTAAAAATACACAAAATTTGCTATACTCGTGAGTGAGGGTTTCTTTTGTGTAATTTTCTGTCTTTTTTTTCTGGCATATTTACCAAATCTGTAGTCAGCATGGTGATTAACATTTGCGTTCAAAGTAGAGTTTAAAAAGTGTGAAGGAAAATAAATTTACTTTAGTTGCTTTTTGTGCTACACTGTGTCATATAAGTTTTAGCAAAAACAAAGTGCAGATTATTATTAAAATTTTGCAAAACATTTCTAAGATGTCTATCAGTTATAATCCTTTTTGTTTTATATGGTTTATTTTTTTAATTACTTCGAGTACTATTTGTAAGCTTTCTTATACAGAGGAAGAGATTTTATTTTTATTGAGACCAATACTCAGTGGTAAACCCCTATTAAATGCTGTGGATTGTATTGGAATTTTTGTGGAAAGGACAGTACATTAGGACAAGAGAACATATATTATATTTTCTTATATTATTAAACGCTTTAGGAATGAGACAAATTGCTGTGATTTAATCATTCAATCTTGAATGATCAACAGAAATTGCTCCATAGTTGCATGCTGATTGCGGTGAGTGCCTTCGCTAAGTAAGTTTGTAGCTGTTATCTGCAACCTCCCAATAGATGGCGCTTTTCCCATATAATTCGTTTTTAGTTGTCAAAGATTAAGGTGGTATAGAATGGAATGTCAGGGAGCGGTTACTTTGTAGATGGACTTCTTATTTTTAAATTATAATTTTGAAAAAACCGCATATTAACGTTTTCATTTTCACTTTTGCTAGGATTCGAACTTGGGCCGTTTGAGTTTTTGTGCGAGAACTCTAACCACTATACTACGCAGCCCCCATTTAGGTACAATCTAAAAATTTAATATGTTTGATATGTACCTTTGCGTACTATGGCTCAAATAGCAAAAATTGAAATTTAAAGTCATTCAAATCAGATACGTTGTGTCTGCTTCTTGTTTAAATCTCACCTTCTTAATTATTTTTGCAAGAATATCTTCGTAACTACAGACGAGTGCCTTATTATTTAAGGAGAGAACTAAGGAACAAGTTTAGTGTGTGCCGTCTCTATATTTAAGACTTTAATTGTAATTTTTTTTAATAAAAAAGAATTAAACATACTATCGCTAGTGAAAATATATAAGGTGTCCCAGAACTCAACGTCAAGCCAAAACCGAGTGACTGGATTGATTGTACCCATCATAAGAAATTGCGTCATTATTTTTGACTGTGGTTGTAGAACTGTTATTTGGTGTTACGGTTCCAAAGTTCAAATGAACAAAAATAATAAAAATTAACCACAGTAACCGATGGTTACAGTTTGACAAAAATTCTAGGTTTTTCTTATATGCCCATAACTTTCAAACTGCACGGAATAGATTTTTTTTCGGACCTTTCTCACTATTTGATTTTTCAATATATGATTTCTAGAAAAGTGTGAGTTAAATAGTTGATGTTTAGTCATGAATGTGTACAGAATACAAAGAACTCTGAAGGGACTACTGTAGCTGGGTTCGAAAACATGTTCAGTTTGGCTTGTGTGGGACAAGTGCTCATGATACCACTTATACGAAGCAAATGTTGAGCTTTTTATACCTTAAGGACGTTAATAGTGTAAATTTGGAAATGCAGTACAAAGAAACTTCATTGCATATATTTTTCATTTGTCAAAAAGTAAGTTCTCCTCATTTTTTAATTAAATAGGGGCAGCAAAGCATTCCGGGGTTTATCGCGACCAGTGTAGAGTATTGCTTTTTTTTATCTGAGACCAATACTCAGGGGTAAACCCCTACTAAATGCAGTGCAGAACATACATTTTGTTTTTCTTATATTACTATGAAAATGAGACAAATCGCTGTGACCACAGACCAGTATTATACCTTCACCCTTGAATGATCAACAGCAATTGCCTCACAGTTGCATGTTGATTGTGTGGTGAGTGTCTTCGCTAAGTAGGTTTAGCTGTTATCTGCTACTTCCCAATAGGTGGCGCTTTTCTCCTGATCATTCGTTTTTTGTTGACATTGGTTAAGGTGGAATAGAGTGGAATGTCGTGGAGCGGTTTCTTTGTAGATGGTCTTTTTGGAGGGGGGGGACCTCTTTTTTTTAAATTATAATTTTGAAAAAACCGCAAACTAACTTTTTCATTTTTCACCCTCGCTGGGATTTGAAACTGGGCCGTTGAAGTTTTTGTGCGCCCATACATTGCTTAAAAACATTTTTGAATTAGTATTTGTTGTAGAAACAATTAATTGAATTGTATTTTGAATATACGCAATATAATATTCGAAAGGCCTTATTCCCATTCTTAATATTTTGAGAAATTAAAAATTTGTCGAAATTTATTGGAGTTATTTAGTATTAATGAAATATTTAAATGCAATTCACTATTTTGGATGATTTTAGAATGTCATTCAATACTTTTTCTAACACTTGTTTTCTTATAATAATTTTTATTTAATTCTTAATAAAAAATTAAAATCCACTCGCAAATGATTATCATTATCACAGAATTATTGTTATATGCTAAACATGTTTATTCATGCTTATTAAAAAAAATATTTTTCTTAATTTTGTCTTCTTACGACTGCAGAAAATATTATCATTGAATGCCATGCTGCCTATAACATACAGCGGAAGTTAATTCAACTTCTCTACTCGTCTGATTTCTAAAGTTGTTCACTTGTATGTGCTTTTAAGAATTTAAAATTAATTTAAAGTTCATAAGTATGTTATGGCATGTGTGGCACAAACAGAGTTACTTTTGCATTTTAATTTTCTTGTTGCATTCAGTATGAGTATGAGAGTAATGTTGGTTGCAGTATACGAGTATCTGGATCTGTTACATAATTTGCATAATACGCCGTTTTAATAGCTGCCTACCGTGACAGGTAAAGTGACAGTTACAAGTCGCCAAATGCTTTAAGTGTGTGTACCAGAGTCAGTGGTTTTTAGCAAAAGACTTTAATTTTTTGTTTTTGATATTTTTATAACAAGAAAATTACTTTGCCGGCTTTTACGGCTTTTATGTTTGCCGGTGTGACATAATTTTTTTTATTATTATTTTCATAACGAATTAATATTAAAATAAGTTTTTATTATATAACGAGTAGTTATATTTTTGCATATTATTTATATTCTAATTTGCATCACTTCTGTTGTTGCACATGTGCTGTTTTGTTGTTGAGGAAGTAGGTGATGTTATAATGGCCTGTGCTCCAGTTTGTGCTTATGTTGCGTCATGTATTTCTATCAGGTAATAACAAATTGTTATTTCCTTAAGGCTTTTTAATAAAGACTTTAAATGTTCTTTTAAAAGGGATGTCATACAATATTGTATAATTTATCAATTAATGTCGGAAATTGTTTCTAAAGTTTGTTGCATATAAAGAGATAATTGTTGAAATTATTGTAGAATTTTATTTTTAGAAAAGACCACACACTTAATTTTTTTCATTTTTTTTGTGTTTTATAGCATTAAATAATTTAGTGAAAGTATGTTTAAGATTCACAAACGAGTTGACTGAAACATGCAATATAAAATGTTCTTATTGAAGGGATTCATTTAAAAGAGAAGACACTAAAGATACTCTGTAGAAGTTATTAGACAACATAATCCATTTCATTTAATAAGGAGTAGTTAAAACAACGTTCAATATAATGCAGCCATGGACAATGTCGTTTTAACCAAACACCCATTGCTTTCCGCTTGTATTTTGTCTATACACTTACTACCCAATGACTGTTCATATTTTAAAAACTATAGTTATATTCTCCACAGGCCAGTACTCAGGGGAGTAAAACCCTACTCATGCTGTGCATTGTAATGGAATCGAAATTGAAGATATTGGTCAGTCATACATTTATACCCGATTGGGGTACTTTAAATGAGTTAAAGTGGAATTTTTCAAAATTTGACCTTTGTCTCAAAATAAGGAACATCAGAATTTATTTTAGAGGTATAGTTCCTTGGGCAATGTTTGTTATTTTGATCCCTAGAATACGATTTTCCTTGTCACCTCGGCGATTTGCGTCCCTACAAATTGACCCACCCTCTTAGTTTCATATCGTAAGCTAAAATGCAAAAAAGCATAAGGAATAAAAAATCAAAGGCTATGTTTTTATTGATTATAAAGAATGCTATTAAACTATACAAGTTGTCAAAATTTCACATTTTTACTATTAAAAGTGACAAATTTGTGACGAAAATTTTGATAAATTTTCTATGTGAAACCATTGCTTGCTGAAAAGTTGTTGCTTTACCTCTAACATTTTAATTTGGGTAGTTACATCTTTTTGCATTTTAGCTCACGATATACAAACTTGAAGAATTCTAACATGCTGGTACCATGGCGCTATAAAATAAATATTTACACCTCCAATATGGTAACGATAAGAGTCTCTAAATTTATCCGAAACAGCTTCATGTTCAATACAAAAGTAAGCTGAGTCAGATAGACAGTCTAATTAAAAATTTTGTTTGTGTAGGATACATGAACATCGTGGAAGAAGCGGCTATGAGGCTGCGACAGCAGTGGCTGAAAAGGAATCCGTGACAGTGCTTTCTACTGTTGAAACATACATACACAATTAGTCAGTACAACCCTGTTTTAGGTTTACAGCCTAGCCACTCCCAACACCCATGTTGTGTACGTCAATTTTTATCCATGAGTACCGCGGCCTACAGTTTAACGTCATCTCCGAACGACAGACTTGACAGCCTTGTTCATGGCAATTATGTGGACTATTGTTATTAATCTGATTAAAGATTGGGAATTTGGAAAATACTTTAATCAATGGAACCTTCTAGTGGGTCCTAGACATGCTGAGACGGTGATTACTGCACAACTTGGACACAATTCTGATGTTTTAAACCATAGAGGACCGGATCTGAAACCCTTAAGGGAGTGTAATTTAAAATTGTGGTGGGAAATGGAGAATAGTAATGCAGATACATATTTGTAAAATCTGCTTATAGGCATCAGAAAGAGGGGTACACATATTGGGTTAATGCGGTGTTCGGGATAGATTTAGATGTACATATGTGTTTGGGGAGTTGATATTTAATATAAATCATGAGTTATATGATATTGAAACAGGCATGCCCTGAAAAAAATACCGAAGAAGAAGGATCATATATTTACATTTGCGTTAGAATTACGTAAAGGAAAAAAACTTCATTTTACTTAAAGAAGCTGACATTTTCTAACAGTTACAAACGCTACAAAAGATAAAAACTCTGTGTATTGAAAATATTTTAATAAATATATGTCATGTTTATGCCCGTTTTGAAACCGTTTTCATTCGCGCAAACATATGGCACAAACAGCTATAAAAACAGTTTTGAATTTTCGAAATGTTTTCGCTGACATTGCTTTTCAAACCAGTTTGTGCCAAACCTAGCGTTTCCAAAATTGAGTATAAATGCATACGGTTTTGAAACCTTTATGAAAATCAGCTGTAAAGAATGTTCTATCAAAATTGATGGGGTTGCCAATTTCTTCCATTGGCATTGTTTTTATTATTCCATGTCTATTGTTATAGAAAATATGAAAACATTAGAATTTGGTGGTTACACTACTACTATTTTTAGTTTTATAATTGTTTAGACTAAAAACATAGGCATAAACGCGTATAAAGTTTACGTTATGAGTGAAATCGTTTTGTGTCGAACTGATTTCAAAACAGGCATAAACTAAGTAATAAGTAAACGAACATTTTTTGTTTTATGCAAAAATTATTTGCTTACAAATCCCAATTACTAATCTAGAGTGTAAAATATTTCTTTAATTTTATTTTGGTGTTTAGTTTCAACTTTTTTCTAAAGTAAAAAATCCATTATTTAACTTGGTTATCAATCATTCAGTGTTGATTTATTTAAACTAGAAAAAACATAAAGAAAATTTAAATCAATGCAAACAATTTCTCAAAATTAGTTTCGCTACTGACATATTTTCTCTTCAACATCTCCATTAGTTAATAAGAAAAAATTTTTAGAATTTTAACGCTTTTATCTACTTTAAGTCTTTTGTATTGATTTACATGAAAATAAGTGTTCTTCATTTGAATTTCATTGAATGCTAAGACATGATAACTTACTTCCCGGGTTAAAAAATATACGTTATGAGGTCATATTAGAGGCCACCTATTGAAATAATTTTCATAGAATTTAATAAGGAAAGTGCTGTAGAAAAAATGAATCGTCGATGGCGTTTGTAATGGAAATTCATAATAAACGGTTATTTATTGGCGAACAAATAGAATAAAAAAATACAATAAATAGTAAAAGGAGGGAATAAAAGTGAACTTTTTTTTCGTGGAAATTTATTGACTGCAACAGGAATCTATTTTTGGAAACCGGAATTTTGCTTACGATTTAGTAATTTATATTTAAAGTCATTTAACGTTTTTTTTTTATAGGTTTAGAAGATAGTAAAACTCGGTTTTGAGATCTTTCTATAAATAAAACATATCGTCATATTAAATGCAAACGGACGTAACTATACAAAATTTCGAAAATAAGTTTTTTACAAATTACATTTAAAGCCCGGTATAACGAATACTCAGTTTAACGAATATCCGATGAAAGGAATGGCAAAATTTTTACCTTAACTACCTTATACAGCGAATGACAAAAAAGTAATTCTCGATTTAACGAACGACAAAGCAAAAAACAAAATTCGTTACAGAAACGTTAGATTTTTGTGTGAAATAAATAAAATTTATGAAATAAACGTAAAAATATAAATTAAACTTTTACTTATGCACTGAATTATACAGTTAAAATGTTACTTTTTTTAATTTCATAACGTTTTTAGTGCTGTTCGATATAACGAATATCTCGGTATAACGAAGAGACTGATTATTATATCATTCGTTAAACCGAGCTTTGACTGTATAGATCGTTTTATTAAAATACATGTTCGTGCAAAATTTTAGATTTCTACGATCAAAAATGGCTATTTTATTAACGAAATTCAAACGGACGTAACTACAAGTGCGTGTATTTCTAAATGCCAGATGACATATTTACATACATATTTATATGAAAACTTTACATACAAACTCCTTATATCTCGATCCTGAAAATTAGGTGATTTTCGGTATTTACTAAATGTTTTATTTTAAGGTTTTTTGCTTTTCCTGTAAAAAAAAAACAGAAAGTGTAGTTACGTCGGTTTGCATTTAATATGACGATATATAAAGCTATGATTTCGATAAAATCTTTATTCAGTTATAATGCTTAAAAGTTGTCATTATTTACTAAATACAATATTATTTAAATGGTTGAATTAGTCGATCCTCTTTCTTAGTTTTCGCACATTTTGGCTAGAGTTGTTGAGTATTGCTTTTAAAAAAATCCGGTGTCCCCGTAGACACCGTTTTTGAAGTAGTCCTTCTAAAGAAAAGTAAAAGCATGATTTCGTCGTCGCGGTGCTGCAAAAGAACTCTCTCTCTCTCTCTATAGGTATATGCCTTGTGCGATTCACTGCTCTGCGGTCATGTCGTCGCCTGTGCAAAGGTAGTCACATACTTTAATTGTGAAACATTACTAATAGAGCTCAGAGCTGTGAATTAAATTTAGTTTTATACACATAGGAACTATATTTTTAATATTATTAGTTTGTGTTATTTTTCAAAGGTATATATATATTAAAAGGTACTCTTTACAAATCAGGGCTGTCAGATAGTTTTCAATTTTTATTCCCAATTTCTAAATTTATATTCCCTAAAAATCCCCACAGAATCTACATCAATAATTACAACCTTGTGTGAGGGTTACGGCCATATTACAGGGTTTTTTGTAGTGGGGTTAAATAAAATACATATATAGTTCAACCATGATCTAGCATTTTTGTGACCGAAAAATATTAAAATAAGTAATTAATATTTTAGTTTGTTTCTATTTTATATCAATTATAACCTAAATATGTAATACGAAAAATACAACATTTCTAGAGGTCAAAACTGTACTAATTTTTTTTGTAAAAAAAAAATAAATTCACCAAATTTGAAGGCCTAAATGAAACATTTTTTTTTTATTAATTAAACCATTTGTTTAGCTCTCTGCTTAGTGGAATAATCCTTACTTTAAATAAAGTCCAAGCAGCGTTTTTTCATTGGCTCCACAAGTCTTTGAAACGTTCGATTCTTTAAAAAATTCCCACAACTTTTCTTAATTAGAAGTGTTTTTCCTTGAAGAGCCGCTTTCACAATTTGCCATAAATTTTCAATTGGATTTAAAGCTGGAGACTGTGCAGGCCAGCTTAAAATCTCGACGTTATTATTTTGAAACCAAGTCATTATTTTGTAAAGAAATAATTTGTAATTTAAGTATAAAAATACCCTTTAATACTGAATTCCCCCGCAATAAAAATCATTTAAAATAGTAGCGAAAACATAATGGTACGGGTTTTTTATTTATTTGTATATGAGAAAACAAGTCTTGATTATATGCTCACACTTTCATATGAAATTCTTTCATCGTGTGGCCCGAAATACGCCAAACAAATTTTAAAAATCGCCGATAATTTGCCGATTATCCCCAATAAAATCCCCATCCCCAGATGAATTCTTTTACACCCTTTACAAAAAAAAAAAAATCCCCATTTTGAGGATAAATCCCCTAAACTGACAACACTTTTACAAGTACATTATTTAATTTCAATAATTTAAATGAACAAGTGTTCCCAATGCCTGATAAAATTTTTACGAAGTCTGAAGTCTGATACAATTTTGTATCAATAAATAATTATTCTTTCACCTCTAGGCCAGATCAAAGATGAGGTCATAGTTCAAACCACAAAATATAAATTAAACAAATGATTTAGCTAAAAGGCCATTATATTCTTCACCTGATTAGAAGCAACCATCAGTATATAATACATCAATCATATAAAAAGATTTTTTGAAAACTATTAACAGCTTTTGCAACAGTTATGAAATGAACAATAAACCACAAACAGCTACAGTTAATACACAATATACTCGTATGAATCAATTTTTATTGTTTCTTTTCTCATGAACTTGACTTTTGCCAAAGTTAAATTCGAATTTGATTATAATTTGTTTACCAACAGATTGCTTATGCAAGTGGAGATTATGATCTCAAAATACCTCAAATAAAATGATATTCTTATAGAGGATTTTTGTTTTAAATTTAATGTATAACTTGATTTGTATATTCTGGTTATTATTAATAACTTAATGGTCATTATCTAAGTCAATGTTACAATTTATTTTTTAAAATTAGTTTTTATGTTCTTGCTTTTTGTTTGTTTTTGATTATGAAGATTTTACATATTGTTACCGTTTATTGCGAAAACTTAATTTCAAACTATAATTTTAGAATTTTACTGTTATTTTTCTTCATCTTTTGGCCATATTTATACGATTAGCTTAGAAACGTTAAGCAATGTCTATGCAGAACTGTACAAATGATTCAAAAGGGTGGCAAGAAGTAGAAGTTGTAAAAATTTAATAGAAAGAGAATAAAATAAAACTGTACTTTTCCATTAAAATGCGAGAGTACTCGCATATATACATACGAATACATTGTTTAAATGGAAACACAGAATTATTAAGAAATTGTTTATCCATTTGAATTATTGCATATTAAATGAAGAGTATATTACCCTACTGTAAACAATTTACGCAAGTTTGTTTCTTTAAACATGTGTTGCAAGAATACAAATTGACTTACTTCTTGGGTAGTTTGAAATGAAGAAGATACTTCTAATACAATACTACTCAAATATTAACTGTAGATGATTCTACGAGGTGTGGCAAATCTTGAATTCGTCTTGAAGCTTTTGAAAGCATTTAATATCGACAAATAAAGAAGGCTAGTGTCAAGATTAAAAAAAAGTTAATTTTTTGTTGGCTTACTAACAATAGAGCTCCGGGTTCACACCCAAGCTCTGACATCTTGAACTGAATACCTCTTAGCAGTCTTCTGGCTAAAACTCTGACAGGAAGTGACTACCATGAACAAGCTCTTCAAGTCTGTCGTTCGGATTCGACGTTAAACTGTAGATCCTGGTATTCATGGATAAAATTTAACGCACCCAATATGGATCCTGTGAGAAGCTATACCATTAGTCTGAAAAAGTGTTATATTGGCCAATTATGTATGTATGTAAGTTTTAATTCTGATAAATATTATTTCGTAACTTTTTTCTTTTTTTTAAGACTTTAAGAAGACTCTGCTCTAAATATTTCTTCAAGAAATAGACAGCGAAATGTTAAATTGGCCAATAGAAAAATAAAAATTTGTGAAATAACCCTCTATACTAAAGGCAGTGGTCGTGAGGAAGCCATATTCCGGAAAGATCACCTGATTTAATGCACTCGATCATAAGCATTATAATGCGACAATTTTGGAAGAGCCATTTTGCATCTATATACATACCTTATTGGCCATTACAACCCTGTGTCAGAGTTACGGCCTAGCCTCTCACAGCCATCATGTCAGTCAGCCATCTTTGAATACACATTTTCGTGCACAAACAATATTAATTTATATAGAATTGTTAAAAGAATCAATCGAGACTTGTTTCTGTTTTTGGATAGTGGATTTTTATTTTTATGGAATAGGTCTTGACCATATTCGCTCAAATCCCGCCTGATTGACCTCGTTCTTGTTTTGCCTCTTTCAACTCTCCTTTTGAGAAAGAAAACCACAATTATTGTTATCTTCTAAAATTTAATATTTTCAATACCATCTGATAAAAACATTGTTTAAGAAGTAGGCTGAGTTCATAAATGCAGTTAAACGTTTACAAACACATTAGATATACTTTTGGCAATAGGTGTTACGAGTTTTTAATTGCAATTAAATTTGTGCATTGTTTTTATTTGTAGGGCTTTACCACTTAGTGAGAGTTCATTACAGTTTTGACGGAGAGGTTTTTTATTTTGTAGAATCTTTTATTTTAATGAATTTTTTTTTGTGAGGCCAGCACTTAGGGATGACCCCTACTAATGCAGTGCATTATGCTGGTGTAGAGAAATATGAGGGGAAGGAGGAAAGGGGGATTTAAACTCCCTAATATCATATCTGATATTAGTCAAAAAAAAACAAAGGTGCTACTTTAAAAATGGGAACCGCAAGGAAATCTGTTACTGGTGATTGATTATTCGATAGCCAGTATTCTACCTTCACCACTGAATAATCCAATAGCAATCAATCCCAAAAAGCCCACACAGTAAAATTAATATTAAGGGAAGAATAAAATATCGTAGTAATATTGGAGATGATACTTGATACTTCCTGATCCAGCCTCTGGAATAATTCTTAACAACTGTTCCAGCAGTTTTAGAAGTTGTCTCAATAAACAAAACTTTAGTGTGTTCCCAAAATATTCTGAACTGTCATTGTGCTATTTGAAAAAGCAGTCCCATTAAAACAGAATTTTTGTGCAGTGTTGCATTGCAATCAGCATTTATGAAGTCAACCGCACAAAAAAATTCATCCTTCAATTAACTTTACAGAAAGACACAGTTATGCTAGAATAGTATATAAGTAGTAACTATAACACGAGTTAACTTTTTCGGGATTTTACTGTATATATACATAACATTTTAAAGAACGTGCCGTCTTGAAACTTCAAATGTGTGTTTTATAAGGTTACCTCTATTCTCTAAAGTGATTTTTTAACTATTTACGCCATCCATACGTAGTCGCCATGGTCTAGTGGTTAGTGTGTTGGATTACTAAGACGATAGCGCTGGTTTCAACTCTCAGCTGTGACATCTTGAAAAAAAAAGAAATATGTAAAGATTATTTCTTTCGGCGATTAACTCTCAGCAGTCTTCTGGCCAAAGTTCTGAGAATAATTGATTGCCATGAAAAAAATTTCTCAAATCTGTCGTTTGGAGTCGACTTTACACTTTAGGTAAATTAAAAAAATTAAAAAATTAAAAATTAACACACACAACATGAGTGCTGCGAGAAGCTAGGCCGTAACGCTGACACAGGGCCGAAATGGCCAGTTATGTATGTATGTATATATACCGCTAAATAATATGATATATGAATGCCTTATTATTTGAACAAGACTATATTTAACAAAAATATAATCATCTTTTCGCTCTATTACACCTTAACCAATGTCAACAAAAAACGAATAATCAGGAAAAAAGTCGCCACCTATTGGGAAGTAGCAGATAACAGCTAAAACGTACTTAGCGAAGGCACACTCACCATACAATCAACATGCAACGATGAGGCAATTGCTGTTGATCATTCAAGGGTGAAGGTATAGCACTGGCTTTTGAATGATCAATTCACAATTCAATCAATTTGTCTCATTCTTAAGGCGATTAATAATAATATAATAATTAATAATAATATATGTACTGTCCTTTCCAAAATTCCAATACAATGCACAGCATTTAGTAGGGGTTTACCCCTGAGTATTGGTCTCAAAATAAAAAAAAAAACCAAAAAAAGAGTCAAAGGAGTACCAACAATTTAGCAAAGATCCCCACCATTTCTCATTATTCGCAAAGAATATCGACAGATGGGGTAATTGCTGTTAATAATTTTAAGGATGATGGTATAACACTGGACTTTGTGTGATCTACTGACAGCAAAGTGTTTCATTGATATTAGGCGCTTAATAGAAAAAAAATCTTCTATCTATGTCATCAGCATTCCAATATAATGCACAGCTTGAGTAGGTGTTTACTCCCCTGAGTATTGGTCTTAACAAAAAAACAAAAAAATACTATATAAGGCAGCAGAAATTAAAAATTATTGTTCAGAAATTACTTAAAAGTTGTATTCACAATAATTGTGTAAAATCGTTTTATACACTTTACTTTAGATAACTTTTTTTCAAGACTATATTTTTAGGGCATTTCAGAAGTCATTGTTTATTATTTTATATAAAAATTTTCTCTCTTTTGTTACAATTTTATAAAATTTTTACAACCATAAATAAATCTCATTGCTATGCTAGGCATTGTTTTCCTGCTTGTAACTGCTTCTGATGCTATTGCTTATGCATTAATTTTGTAACTTCAAATCAACGCTTTGTTTTCTTTTTTTTGTTGTTGTTTGTTTTGTTTTTGTAATTCATTTCCATATTGTGGCATGTGGTCAAATGGTATAAAGATAGGCATAAGGTTGCACCTGTGCCTTATGGTTTGTGTGGCTTCTTTTATGTGGCAGTACTTCATCACCGGCTCGCTCACTCTATCACTATCTCATCTCTCATGCACATTAATTCTACAGATTAAGAGGTGAAATTGTGTGAAAAAAGCAAACAAATCTGTTTCTTTTGTTAGAAAAAATCCCTGCAAAATCTTTTTCTCTTCCACGTAATAAAGATTTCAATCGCCTGAGAAAAAATCTTATTAAAATTAAAGAAATAAATTTTTTATATAATTTTGTTTTTTTATTTTTATGTAAAGAAATGTAATAAAATACCAAGTAATTATACACAAAACAAATCTGTTAATTTTTAGTTGCAATTTAACAAAAAAAAAAAAAAAAGGGAAGAGATAGAGTGTTAGAAAGATGTAATACGTTATTGTTTTGTTGCGTAAGTTTCTTTTTTTTCTACTGTGGGGGAGCTTTAAAAACTAAAGACTACAATGGGTTTATTATTGTTTTTTAGTTTTTTTAGTATGATTTTATTTAATTAAGATCTAACTAAAAAGCAGTCATTAAATATAGTCTGTCTGTGAAACAAGAAAATTACAGGCGACAGAGGGTTCATTGCTACTTCGTAGTAATTATGTTGTAAAGAAATTTGTTTTATTAAAAAAAGCAAAAAAAGCAAAAAAAGAATAAAAAAGTTCTTTATTACAGTGCTGTAATTAGGTTTTTTATTATACAATTCAAAATGGCACTATGTTAGTTACTGTAACATTAGATAAATCCATATTTCCCATGCATTTAAACAACATGTGTGCGTTTGTCCAAATAATTGAAATAAATCAGTGCAGCTAAACATATTATTTTATAATTTTCAAAAGCCTAATATTGAATTTAGTCTAAGGCGGTAATTAGTCTACAATGTGACAGTAGTTCTAATGTTCGCTAATATAAAAGAACTAATCTGAGACATCACTACAACGTTGTTATTTGAGAAAGCAATTACAGCAAATGCACTGATAGTCGTAAATGGTTCCAAATTATATTTAGAGGTATCGGAAACTGCGAAATCTATATTATGTGAATAATAGGTTTCTAATACATTCAAAGCAATCTGCTCAGACACATTTCCGCCATTCGGGAATACATATAACTGCTGAATAAAGAAAACATTTCGTCGCAAGAATTAAAGAACCCTGTAACTGACTAGATATTTAATGTTCACCAGAGCCAAAAAAACCTGCATGAAAGCAGAAAAAAACACTGGTATTTTTCAAAACGCAGACGATATCGTAAAAATTTTTTGTATCCGGTTAGAGTATATAAAGTTCTACATCACTTGTCGTTAAAATAAATGTCAAAAGTGCTCTGGGGTTTTTGTATTGAAACTTCAAATTCAAACTTTTTAAATTTTTTTGTGCAAAAAAGTGAAAACTTTCCCGTTGAAAATTTTATTTATTTTTAAAAGTATTGCAAAAGTTAACAATTTTACAATGGAACCATCAAGTTCAGGTTATTTTTCAAGTACTTCGTTAGCACTTGTGTATCAAATTGTGTGTGGAAGTGTTTTAGATTTAGTCATTTGTATTGGAAATGCCAAAAAAAAATTAGCATTTTTATATTTTAAATGGATATATAGTTATTGTTCGTCCACATTCGTGTCATAATTTTTTTTTTTTTTTTTTTTGTTTTTTTTTTTTTTTTTAAGACCAATACTCAGGGGTAAACCCCTACTCATGCAGTGCATTGTATTGGAATGTGAAGATGGTTGATAGGTTTTTTTTTCATAGATGTTTTTATATACTGCGCGCGCCTTTTATTGTTGATGAAACAAGTTGCTGAAAATTTGTCCACTCAAGAGCCAGTGTTATACCTTCACCCTCGAATGATCAAACAGCAATTGCCTCATCTGTCGGTGGATGTTTAATGTGAATGGTGAGCGTCTTCAGTACATTAGCTGTTGTCTTCCCAGAAGGTGGCGCTGTACTCCTGATCACTGGTTTCTGGTGGAATGGATTAGGAATGTCAGGGGGCGATTTCTAACAGATGGTCTTTCTGGAGGGGTGGGGGGGAAAAGAAAGTCCCAAATTTTTTTTATTTTTATAATTTCGTCTTTCGTTTAAAGAGGGCATAAATCTATATTATATTGCAAAATTTTACGCTGCCTTTTTGTGCCTTTTATAAGCTATGCATTGTTTAACGCAAGTGTTGCAGCAGTCAAATAGCTAAAAATCACATTGACCTCGCGACTGCTGCTATTGATGTGTGTTGTGTTTTGTTGTTTTTCATGTTACTTTTTTCTTACTGATCGAAAGACCTGTACATGTAGACAATTTAAGATTTGGCCTTTCCATTCTTCATGGCTGGATTCGACTTTTTAATGTTTTTTGCACGTATCCTTGGTACAATATGGCTCCCACTTTGCACAAGTATTTTATTCACGGACCCGAAATTGTGTCAAATGCCATTTTACCTATTGGGCAGTTATCAGAAGAAGCGCAAGAAGCTCGAAATAAAGATTTTAAAAATTATAAGGAGTTTCATTCACGAAAGTGCAGTCGCGAAAAATCAAACCAAGACATTTTTAATATGTTTTTGATAACCTCTGACCCAATTATTTCAAGCATTAAAGATTGCCTACAAAGAAGGTTCAAAGCTTGCCAGAAGAGGCAATTGATTTAATGATGATAATGATGATGGTGATGATGATGTTGTTGAGATGTATAAAATGTAATGTTTAAGTTCTCATACTGTACTCCTTGCACTAAATACCTACACTGATATTTGGCATTATTTAATAAAATTCTACTGAAATATACTAAGAAAACATTTTGTTTTACTTATTTAAATGGTATAAACTGAAAAATAAAGAAAAATTATCCGAACATAGCTTACCTGATTTGATCCAAGAAAACATGCTATTCTAGTGAATTTCTTTTCATCATAGAAATCTTGGACAGGGACCAATCGACGCGTATTTTTTTTTTTCTCATAAGAATGATGCAAAAAATCAGTTATAGCATTCTTTAATTCTTGCAACGATATACCTGCAAGGACAAAATCGTATTATTCGTATAATTCAAAAAATAAAATAAATAGTGAAGGTGCTTTAAAAGAGAATTAAAAAGAAGCGAATTTTTACATAAAAATTATGTTTTGGAAAGAGTTTTAGATTTTATTCTTATTCTAAATTCTTATTTTATATATTTTTTCTTCCTATATTGTAATCTCATTGTGCAATTTCTTTACAATTAAATTGTGAACATAAACTAAGTTGACCTTTACGGTAAACTTTGTTACTTCTGAAAATGAAACGAAGAAAAATCCAAAAAATTTAGATTTAAATAATTACCAAACTATGCAAATTTGTGTTACATTTAAAGTTTAGAAACATTAAATTAAAAAAGAAAAAAACTCAAAAAACCTATTTTGATAAACAACCAAAAAATAACTGTTGAATCGCGTTGCTAAACACAATTTTTAGGGTGCTAATCTGCCATCTGTTGAACATGTTTAAGGAAGTACTCGCAAGTCTCTCGTATAAAATAAATGGAACTTTACTTGAAAAAAGGCAGCGACAACAATAGTAACCAAACACACACAAAAAAAAAAAGAAAACTAGATTTAGTTTGTTGGTAACATAACAAAGACACCAAAACATCAAAAGGAATCAAAATGCAAAAAAGCTATTAAAAACGCTAAAAAGAGAAGAAAAAAAAAAAATGATGCAAGAAAAAGGTGGGTCGGGCGTGCAATGCTTTATTAAGCATAAACTAAAAGGCGAGAAATAGTTTTAGAATTACTTTATATTGTATATGCACATTGTGTTTTTCACCCTTCATTTTTATTTTATTTTAACTTGTCTTTTTATACATAGATTTCAACAAACAAAATACAACAAAACATCATGACAAAGCCGGAAATTATTTGAATGCATATTATTATTTAACATTTTTCTTTTTTTTTTTTCATTTACTTTTGATAATGAAACTTTACCACCTTCACCCACTGCCTGTGTAATAAGAAACAAGAACTCTGTTATATTATATCATCGTCATCATTATCATTATCAACACTGTTGTACTTGCAACAACAGGGAACATGCAACAATAGCAAATAGTAAATAAAAATTGCATTCAAACATGTTACAAAACATCTACGAGTACTTATAAAGAAAGCCTAATGACTTTTAAAAAATATTCGTACAGAGATAAACACCAAGAATGTATTTAAAGAACGAACCGTGGTACAGTTCGGACAACTTAAGAGATGCATTTTTTCTATATAATGAACTAAAAAATTATAAAAACTTACGATAAAAAAAGCAGAATTTGCTTTAATTTGTGATTTATGGCAGATATAGAAATAAATCGATGTAATGCTTATGAAGAGATCACCCATTAATTTTACAATATTTCCTAAATGTGAAAATATTTTTCTTTAACGACAAAAGAGGATTTTAAGCCAACAAAAAAAAAAAAAAATTATAATACAAGAGTGGTCTCAGAACTAGCCGACCAGACGTTTGAAGAACACCAGTAGTTTGAAAAAAAATTTTAGAGGCAACCTTATGTTTCCTGATCCTAAGTTGTTTAAATTTTTTTTATTTTATTTTATCATTGACAAAATTTGTCAGGCTTATGTAATCCAATACTTTTAATTAAACGTCTTAGCACAGGGACCCAGCTAAGTACTAATTCGGAAAAGTCAGTTTTTAGGTAGACGAATTTAAACGAGGCCTTACAAGCTAGCATTGTGTGGCTTATAGTCAGTTATACGGCAACAGTTTGGTGAAGAAAAGCTGAAGAAGCTAGCATTGTAAAAAAAATTATGAAATTACCTGCCTTGGTGTAACTAGTGCAATGAGAATATATCCAGCGGTGGCTACGAAAACTCATGTTGGTGTAGCACCACTTCACATTTGTGTGAAGAAGTTGGTCGCACGTAAAGCAGTAAATGATTTCAGTAAATGTTTCGAAATATGCCAGATAGTTTGGCTGTTCTTCACAGGTTGGTTTGACAGAAGATTGAAAGAGCAGATATCAGAACAGGAGCATTTGTATACTGGTAGTTCGTAGTTTAGAATAAGTTCTATCTAATTTTATGGCTACAGAACGCACAGTGCAGTCGGTGATTTTTTTTTTTAAGACCAATACTCAGGGGTAAGTGGCCCCAGTTGAATCCTGCCGACGCACTGGGAAACTTATTAAGTGCCTTCCAGGCTTAGAGTTTGGCCACTATCATATGTGCTGAGATTAATTTGAACAATAGTCTCAAACGTGAAACATTAATAGTTTCTCAAATAGCCAAAAGGCATTAATGGCGCTTGCCTCTCATCGACATCTAAACTTTTCAAATGATTCTATGACATGTTGGAGAAACTAGCTTTTGCAAATTAAGTTCAGTTGTTTTGGGTACCTAAACACTATGGAGTAGGCGTTCATTACCGCATCTGCAGATGCATTGGCTATAAAGTGACACCGTACTATTATCTATCTATCCAGCCACGAATACTTCTGCAAGTATCTTAATCGAATGGGTAAGACAAATAGTCCGAACTGTATTTATGGTGACTCAGATCAGGACGATGCTGAGTATACATTTTTTAGATGTAATAGATGGCTGGAATTTAGAGCAGATATGGAGGAACTGCTAAGAATATAACGTCCAAAATGTTGGCAAGTGTGGACAACTGGAACTTGATTGCTCGATACGTGGAACATGTTCTGCGGGAGAAGAAGAAGGATCTTGATGAGGAACAACTTACAGTATCCCGGATCCTAGGATAAAAACTGGGCCTGTCGAGGTATAGCAACGAGAAGTGGGCATTATAGCCAATTCAGGGAGCCAACCTGAAGTAATACGATGAGTAGTTCCGGGGTGGCGGAAATTCCCTTGAATACTGGAGGTGGTTTTAGTTGATAGGTAGTTTGACTACAGTCCAACGTAACCTGGCGATGACGATACTGCAGGTATGCGTAACGGCATTTCTACCGCCCGGCCCAAAAAAAAATTGTCTACCTGATTGGGAAGATATAAAATGCTTAGAAAACTAAAACAGCCTATTGCGTGCATAAGCTATAGAAGGCCGGACTTGAAAGTGTGAGAGCGCATTTACAGAAAATGACGATCACAGGTGTAGATATTTATAGGTTGTGCTTGAGCGCATTAAACAGCCCTATTATGAACAAAAATTCCTCAGGAATTATTTTTCCTTCTTCCATTTTTTCCATATGTATTGAGTTGTAAAAATTCCAAAGAGGAAAAACCTCTCGGAGAATTTTATTTACAGAGGCATATATACTACTAAGGTTTCAGACCTACATACATACATACATAATTGGCCATTACAACCCTGTGTCAGAGTTACGGCCTTGCTTCTCGCAGCACTAATGTTGTGTGTGTTTATTTTTATCCATGAGTACCGGGACCTAGAGTTTAAAGTCGACTCCGAATGACAGATTTGAGAAGTTTCTTCATGGGAACTAATTACTCTCAGAGCTTTTGCCAGAAGACTGCTGAGAGGTAGTCGCCGAAAGAAATAATTGTTTCCTATATCTTTTTTTTCAAGATGTCAGAGCTAAGATTTGAATCCGGCACTATCGTCTTGGTAAGCCAAAACACTAACCACCAGACAACGGCGACTACGGTAAGTTTCAGACTTGCTAACGTTCATTAGGAAGACAGTAGGTCTGCTACACAAACAGTAGACAGGAGAGGACACAATAGATGTTATAGGTTGCGGTAGTTAGCATTTTCGCATGGGTCTCAATTGAATATCAATATTTGCGTGAACAATTAAGAACAAAGGCTTTACAAAAAGTTTTATACATTGCATATTGACAAAAGCGGTGCCACGCTTGCTCACAATAGAGTAAAATCAGTATCATACAGATTATTTAATGAAGTGGTAGGCAATAATTAACTGCATTCAAGCCAAGATTTTGCGAAATAAAGAATGATACTTTGGGTCACCATTTTACACTCTAGACATACAAACATTGAAAACAAACGCCTGGAATAGAAGAGTCGTGTCGAAAAAAGGATTATTTTTAGAATGCGAAATGACAATAGAGAATGCTTTTCTCCCAAAGCAATGCATTTCATATATTCATTTATATTGAATTTATATGCCTATATGGTGAAAAATATTTTTTGTTTTTTTAATGAAAAAGAATCAATTGTCATTGTTCACATCGTGAACAAAAGCTACCATCACTAACAAACTCTCCAAAAACTGAATTCAACATAAAACAACTCTTACTTGAAAATAAAACGAATAAGGAGAAAAAGCAACAGTTCATAATAAACAGTCAGTGTGTGAGCAGATCTAAACTAAATGAAAAATTTTGAAGTTTTACCAAAAAAAAAAAAATAAAATTATAATATTTTTGCATAAAATAAAAGGAATTTTTTATTTTGTAAAATTAAATTAAAAACATCTTTGAATTGTTAATAAATAAAAATCTTGTCTTAATCTGAAAATATTCAAATATAACCCGTATAAACAGTCATGATGACATTTAGATTTATGCATAATTGGTAAGAAGTCATTAAAAAAATTTATAAATAAAGAAAAAAAGGAAATAATAATAATTTTTATATTATTTGGATTATTCTGCTAAACCACTGTGGCAAAATGGCATCAGCTTGCAAAAACAAACTCGACAAATTAATGATTCTTGTACTTAAATTTTCTGCACAACACACATTAACTGCTGTTGTTGCATCCTCCTAATTTGTTTGAATTTAATATGAAATGAAATACCAAATCTGCAAATATGTATAAAACACTCATGTGTAGGAGAAAAGAAAAGAAAAAAAAAAAAGAAAAACCAGCTAAATTCTATACCAAGTTCTTAAAAGATTTCTAATGTTATTAGCATTCATGACATTCTAAGTATGTATGTACGAGTATGCACAACATACAATATAACAACTGAGTGTATAAAAGTTACAATTAATGCATTTGGGAATGATTTTGGTATTACCCCACTCTAGTTTCGAAATTAAATATGTACATTCTGGGAGTACTTGTACATGTACGAGTAAAAAATAGCTGCTAAAAGTTCATAAAAATTTTTAATTTTGTTTTTTTTTCTTTTTTGTTTGGTTTTGTTCCATATAGAGAAAATACTAAAAGACACAGCAAATAAGTAACAATCATTGTGCAGTAAATGATTTCGAGAACAAGATAAAAGAACATTTTGCTTTAATCTTAGTTAAGTGATAAAAAGACAACAACAACACTAAGAAAAACAAACTGGAATAGCATTTAAAATAAACGAAGTAGACAGATACAAAACAGCAACTGATTTATATCTTTTATTTTGTGTTCATTCAGTTATTGCAACTGTTTTTATTCTTTTTATTTCATTACTTTGTTTTTTTTTTCTTATGCTTATGCTGTATGTAGTATGATTATATGTAAAATTTTATCTGCTATTAAAGCTCATGATTCCATTGCGCTTAAAATTCACAGGGAAGTCAGATAGAACTATGCATGACCATAATAAAATCACCGACTACAACAGCTAAATGATGTACAAGTTGTTAAACATAAATATTCTTAAAGTCTTTTAATGTTGAAACAAAACAAAAAATTAATTACACCTTAAGCCCTAATTTTTTTCTTTTTTGGTTATTATTTCATCTTAGTATGTAGGGGTTACGGTTTTCTTTTTTTTTTTTGTGTATAAAAATAAAGCGGGTTTTATATATAAAAGTTATAATATTTATTAGCTTTCTATTTTCTAACTCTTCTAATTTTATTTATCTAACAAAGCTAAGCCCTATAGAGATGTTTTATTCAACTGTAAATATTTGGGTGTTGTTTTTATTTTACAAAAATATAAAAAATTTAATATTAAATTTACCTGGGAAATAACAGTAGTTCTACCTCAACTTCTTTGTCCAACAGTTGTAATCGATTTTAAATAAGAAAACAAAAATGTTTAAGTGGCTTTAAAACGAGTTTAAAGTGACAGTGATAGGCTGTTAATAGTTTGGGTGGTAAAACTGTTGATATGGTAATTTGATAAGGTTTGTGTCTTAAGTCTTTTGATTTTAAAGGTAGATTTTCTTTTTATATTAAAAGTGCAATTTAATTGATTTCTTATTTAATCACTTTACAGATTCCAAATAGATTGATTTATGACTGCATTGGGGAATAATATTGACATTAAAGAAAAACTGATTAAATGTTTGCGATACGTATATAGGAAGTGTTAACTGATTTGAATACAAATTTATTAGGGAGTATGCCTTTAAAACTTATTAATTGTAAGTATATGGTTTTTCCTAAAAGAAATATATATATGTACATATGTTTTCTAAGTCTGAAATAATCAATACTTCACTATCAAATAAGGGCATTTAAATTTCATAGTAAAAACCCCTATTAAACAAATTAAATTTTAAACAAAAGAAAGTTAAGTTGTAGCTTTAGAAAACTGCACACAATCAAAGCGGAATATATTAAGCGTTGTTGCATTATCAAGCATTTTGAAAGACTTAGATTTAAATTTCAGGAAAAAGTTAATTAAGAGATAGATATTTTTCAATACTTGATAGGAATTGAAATTCGGTACAATGGTATAGTGGTTAGAGCATTCGCACAGAAACTCAAACAACAGAGGTTCAATCCCAGCGAAGGACAAAAATTATAAAATAAAATTTGCGGTTTTCTAAATTATAATAAAAAAAAAATAAGAGGTTCCCCCATCCTCCAAGAAGTTTATCTTCAAGAAACCGCTTCCTAACATTTCCAGTCTGTTCCACCAAAAAACGAATGATCAGGAGTATAGCGCCATCTTCTGGGAAGATAACAGCTAAACTACATAAAAAAAGATGCTCACCACTCACATTCAACATCCAGATAGGGCAATTGCTGTTGATCATTCAAAGGTGAAGGTATAACACTGGCCTTTGAGTGGTCAAATTGACAGCAACGTCTCTCATCAACAAAAAGGCGCATAAAAAAAATAAATCTATCCATGCATCTTTAAATGCAATACAATGCACTGCAGGAGTAGAGGTTTACTTCCGAGTATTGGTCTTAAAAAAAAAAAACTAAAATAATCATCTAAGTGGTAAACCCCTAATAAGGCTGTGCATTGTATTGGAATCTTTGTAAAAAGAAAATATTTTTTTCTCTCTCTATCTCTCTCTCTTTCTCTCTTATTAAGCGCTATAGGAATCAGACACAAGTTACTGTCAATTGATCATTGAAAAGCCAGTGTTACACTTTCAAACCCAAATGATCAACAGCAATTGCCTTCGCTAAGTTGCTATCTGTTATCTACTACTTCCCAGTAGGTGTGGCTTTTCCCTTGATCATTCGTTTTTGTTGTCAATTGTAAAGGTGGAATAGAGTGGAATGTGAGGGTGCAGTTTTTGTGTAGATAGACTTATTTTAGGGGTTGGGGAGAAACTCTTAAATTTTGAAATTGCATTTACCGAACACCGCAAACTTTTTAATTTTTCACCTTTGCCTTGATTTATTTTATTTTATTTTATTTATTTATTTATTTATTTATTTCATTTAAGTTTGGGTTGTTGGAGTTTATGTTCAAGCGCTCTTACTTTACTCTTTACGATAGTTTCTGGTTGCTATATGAAACTTAAATTTAATAGAAACAAGTTAGAGGCAGTGTTTGCGAAACGAAAGTACATTTAAAAGAAATATTTCGGTATACTCGTATAATATGGTATATAATATTGAAACGTATATTGGCTGACAAATGATATGGGATAGTTTTCTTTGTATCGATTATTGATATGTTTTTCGTCCTATTATGTAATGCTATATTCACATTATAATATGAACTACTTGGTTTGATTTCTAAATCAAGTTGGAAAACAACGTCGATCACACGAGAGTTTAGTTTAAATTGTTATCAAAACTAAGAAGATGGAAAAATGAACAGAGAGTTTATTTATTTCAAACAAGATTCTGAGCCAAGAACAGAGTATGACATACAATCAGCGTCGTAATAAGTGACATCTCCACATTACACTATATGACATCTCCAAAATTGCACGTGAGTAGGTATCTTTTAGACATGCAATCCATTGTGAAAAATAATGATAAAGTAGATTTTTTTTTTAAAGACAAATACTCAGGAGTAAACCCCTACTCATGCAGTGCATTGTATTGGAATGTGGAGATGGTATATATAGATATTTGAATATTATGCGCCTTTTTTTGTTGATGAAACAAGTTGCTGTCAGCTTGACTTCTCAAGGGCCAGTGTTTTACCTTCACCCTTGAATGATTAAACAGCAATTGCCTCATCTGTCGGTGGATGTTGAATGTGAATGTTGAGCGTCTTCAGTAGATTAGCTGTTATCTTCCCAGAAGGTGGCGCAGTACTCCTGAATATTTTTTTATTTTTTATTTGAGACCAATACTCAGGGGTAAACCCCTACTAAATACTGTGCATTGTATTGGAATTTTGGATCATTGGTTTCTGGTGGCATAGATTGGAAATGTCAGGGAGTGGTTTCTTGAAGATTGAATTCTTGGAGGGGGAGGAGGACCTCTTATTTTTTAAATTTAATTTTTAATTTTAAATTATAATTTTAGAAAACCGCAAATTTTTATTTTTATAATTTTGTCCTTTGCTGGGATTGAACCTTGGTCGTGTGAGTTTCTGTGCGAGCGCTCAAACACTATACCACGACCCCCCCACATATTCGAAATATATTCTCTTTCTCTATTTGATATATTATGGCTTACACTGTTTCATTTCTTTACCGAAATAAGAAAACAAAATATGTAAGTTTTGTTATTGAGGTAGAAAAAACTTTAAGAAAATTTCTACACAGTGAAATCGTATAGCGTGGTAAGTATGACAGCTAACATACTTATATACCTATATGTATATTAGACGTGATTCCAACATTTAAAAATAGAAGTGTGATTTAAAATCGAGTATTCGTATAATCGCCGTGGCCTAGTGGTAAGTGTGTTGGTTTGCGAAGACGATAGCTTTGTGTTCAAATCTCAGCTCTGACATCTTGAAAAAAAATTTATGAAAAAATTATTTCTTTCGGCGACTACCTCTCAGAAGTCTTCTGGAAAAAGCTCTGGGAGTAATTGATTGACATGAAAAGGATTCTCAAATCTATCGTTCGTAGTCGACTTTAAACTGTGGGTCCCGGTACTCATGGATAAAAATCAACACAAACACATCAACACACAGGATTGTTATGGCCAATTAAATCTGTATTTATCTAATAGTAGTCGCCGTAGCCTAGTGGTTAGTGTGTTGGCTTACTAAGACAAGGGTCCTGGGTTCGACTCCAGGCTCGGACATCTTCAAAAAAAGAAATATGAAAAAAATATTTCTTTCGGCGACTACCTCTCAGCAGTCTTCTGGCAAAAGCCCTGAGAGTAACTAAGTAATTGCCATGAAATAGTTTCTCAAATCTGTCGTTTGGAGTCGACTTTAAACTGTAGGTCCCGGTGCTCATGGATAAAAATTCACACACACAACATGAGTGCTGCGAGAAACTAGGCCGTAATCCTGACACAGGGTTGTAAAGGCCAGTTATGTATGTATGTATGTTATGTAATAGATGGCTCTGTAACAAGAGTAACGACATCAGATAAAACTATAGCGCGTTTGATTTAATTTAGTTTTATAAAACATCTCTGCCACCG
The DNA here is from genome assembly GCA_963576795.1 of Metopia argyrocephala. Lineage (NCBI taxonomy): Eukaryota > Metazoa > Arthropoda > Insecta > Diptera > Sarcophagidae > Metopia > Metopia argyrocephala. Next base: position 83,354,590 of record OY756211.1, read on the forward strand.
AACTACTTTGTAAGAAGTTTTTTTTTAAACTTATTGCAGATTCTCTATATTATCCATCTTGGATAAAAAAACCTTCGTCAAAAAATTCGTTATACTGACAAAATAAAAATATACTTTAACATAAAATTTTGTAAACATTTTTTTTACAAACTCTTGAACTAGGATAGAATTAAAAAGAATAGTATAGCACATATTTAAACCACAATAAGTGGAGTATTTGGAGTATTTCATAATTTTGAAGGTTGCATGTTGTGGTTTAAAGATATTTTTCGATAATAATATTTACAACCATTACAAATTTCAAATACATATTTGATCATCGCAAAAAAAGTTCATGGTTAATAAAATATTATGCAAAAAACTAAAAACAATCTGTTTTAATTTTCGATTTTTTTTTTGGCTTTTTAGTCAGTTATTTTATGAAATGATTGAAATCTTTGTGATGGTTATGATGATGTTGTTGTTCTGGACTTTCTTAACCATTTATTACAGTTTAAATCATATTGTTGCGTGCCTTTTTTTTTTGTGGTCTAAACAAACCTACAATTACCGAAAAAATATAAGATTTTGTACTCCTTTTTTACATTAAAAAAATATTAAAAGAAAAAATTTGAAAATAATATTATTGTTGTTGTTGCTGTTGGCATAAAAACAAACTTCAGTTCTATTTAAGGTCTGCCTGATTTTTATTTCATGCTTTTTGCGGTTTTTTCTTACGGGAGGTTGAGTTGAATTCTAATCTTAAAGACACGCACATGCTTAGAAAAAGGTTAGAATACAAAGTAAAAAGTCAACTGCCGCTAAAAATTCTGTTTTTTTAACAAATTTTTTTTCCTGTTTTTCTTTAATTTTTGGTTAGAAATTTTGGCATATCGCACAATATATTTTTCGTATATTATTGGTTGGGATATTTTATTTATTTAACATTTTTACTATTTTTTTTTAGTTTTTTTAATCAAAGGCGTTTAAATTTGTGTTTAAGCACAGAAATCCAAGGTAGGCTTTAAAGAATTTACGAGGGATGATTAGCTAAAGATTTTTCTCCATAATTACGCTATAATTTCTGTTTGCGGTTTTAAAATCAATCAATTAAATTACACAAGCTTACAAAGCTTTTGTTAATAGTCTATAAATTATGTACATTTTACATTGAAGTAATCAGTTAAGACTGCTTAAGTATTGAAAAAATTACAAAAAAAAAAACAGATCATCAAGCTTTCAAGGTAATTATTCAGATTGAAGCAATGGTGAAAGTGATAGGTAAGTAGATTGGTAGGTCAAATGTCTCGTTAATCAAATCGTGATAAACTACAAATAGAACTAAGTGCCGTTTTGATACCATTACAGGACCGAACCGAACTCATTTAAGTCGGAAAAAGAACAACAGCCAACTAGAGTAGAGTAAAGTGAGGGGATTCAGGCTTGAGCACTGGGCTAAGCCCCAAAAAAGGTCAAACGTCTGACTGCCAGAACTTGGCAATCACAAAGAAAATAATTTATTGTCTCCCCCTTCGTAGTATTCACACAACTTCTGCAGAGGTAAAGGTCAGACCCAACTTTTAGGTGTGTTTACGGAGCATCCAATGACCCACCCGTATACACCGCTATAAGCTTAGACAAAGATTAACGGAGGGATCTCCAAAATATTCAGACTCCTGCACCGATTATATTGAGACCAAAAAGTTTTAGAAATAGCACAGAAAGTGATAGAATTCTATCTGTGCTGTGCTTTTTCACAAAAATAAACTTGATATCTTCTCCTTAATGACAGTTATCGGGCAGCGAACATCCGAGTTGGAAGTAGAGAGAAAAGTGTTACTGGAATAAGAAATTAAAAACAAAAAGTTTTAATTTTTTTTTTTTAATTTTCATTTGAATTAAAATTTTTTTTTGCCTAGAGAACTCTAACAATAGCCTTCTAGAGTTTATTGCTCCCAACAACTTAAGGAGTTTCACTCAAAGTATTTTGGATCTTAGCGAAATCGTTCACTTTGCTGGTTATTTATATATCCAAGGTTTTAAAGAAAACAAAAATTCAAATGAGATAATAAAACACTAATTTGTACATACTTTTCTTATACTTATTAAGCCCATTTCTACTTATATCTTAAAAGCTGAGCTGGCGATTAATTTTCTACAGATTGCATACAAGCGAGGAAAAAAACTGGTCAACTATTGAACCTATTAAGGCGGGAATTTTGATTCTGGTGGTTAAACAGGCGGTTGGTCTGAGATATAAGTAATTGCATTCATTTATATAGCTATTTAATGGATTAAGAGTTCGGAACTGTGGGACATCAGTTGTTCCTGAAGGGTCCGTTCCAAAGTTTTCTTCTCCTAGATGTAGGATCCTGGAATGTACCCTTTTCGCTCCCGATGTTGGTGGGCTCTGATCAAAGCTGGTCTGGGATTTGGTAGTAGAAAGCACTGTTAGTTATTATATAGCGTATTTGGTCATACATTTCTATGAAAGGCAATTTTTTAAGGAAGAACAACAACAATTTGAAGTGAAAATATTTGCAGTACTTGGCTCAATAATTTTCAAAAATGTTTTCTTTAGCTAACGACTTCAATATAGAATTTTCTATAAATATATAATTTAAGAAACTATCTTTGTCCCATTGAATTTTTTTTTAAACCAACACTCAGGGGCATTACCACTACTCATGCAGGGCATTGTATTGGAATTAGAAATTATATAATTTTTTTTTAGTTAGTTGATCATTCAAAGGCCAGTGTTATATGATATGATCGATAGCAATTGTTTCATCTGTTGATGCATATTTTTGTTTGTTTGTTGTGAAGTGATGAGGATTTTTGCTAAGTTAAATGGTAGGTTTTAATCTTTGCTAGTTTTTGCCTATTTTTTCAACTTTTAGCAATGAAATTTCTGGAGATGGGATGGAAACCTCTTATATATACTTATGTATCTTTTTTTATTACAATTCTGTAATGCCTGTGCTAGAACTTGAGCCTGGGCTGCTTGGTGTTTTAAGCGAGCGCTCTAATAACTATACCAATGAATGAAACCAATTCAAATTGAAACCGAGTACGACGTCAAATTTAATACAAAAAAATTTTGTTCTAACCTGAAGTTATTCAAGTGTAAGGATTTAAAAGGATTATAAAAACATATCGACTTTAATAAATGAAAAATGAAAAATAAATTCTACTTTTTTTTCTAATCTTTTTTAGTTTAACCTCGTACAGTTTTCAGATACGAGTACCACGTACCAAAAAATGCATTCATTGATTCAACTTTTTTTGTTTTAACATTTTTTGTTTTTTTTTCTAGCATTAGAAACACACTATTGGCAGTAAACAAAAACCAAAACAAACGAAAATAAATTCTATGGGAGTCTATTTTATACTTTTTGTAGAGATCTTTAATCTGTAATTTAGCCATAAGCCAAAAAAAAAAAAGAAAAAAGTCAAAATAAAACAAAGAATTAAACGTAAATAATCTCTTCTGTTCATATTGTATTTGCTAAGAACAGTAATTTCAATATCGACTAAAAATTACGAAAAATTCATTTGTTAAACATACACAAGAAAAATATTTGCAGCCGAAATAAATGCCTTTAAATGCCAGTCACTCTGTTCGTTCATTTGTTCAAAAGGCATTATTTAGATAAAAAAAAAACAAAAACAATGCAATAACAAAATTATTTTTATTTTGCAGTCAGTTTTTGACCAAGTAAGTCTATTTCTATTTTAAAAATATTTGCTTTTTTATTGGATATTCTTGGCATAGTGCTGGTTGGCTAGAGTAGGTAATATTGGTTGTTTTATTGAGCATTGGAGGTGATGGTACCAATGGTAGTTCAAATGGTGGTGGTAATGGCAATGTTAATAGAAATAAAACGGTAAATCAACGCCTTTTATAGTCTCTTTGACATTTTGGGAATTTAACATTTTAATTAAGATTTGTGTATTGTTTTTTGTTTTTCTTTATGCGAAACCTTTTTTTTTTGTTTTCATTCTTTAATTATCACCAAAGAATTTGAAATATTTTATAGACACTTTGGTTAGTGGCAAAATTTTATTTATTTAATAAAAGTGATGAATGTCTCTTAAAGATATTTATTTGGGTTTTATTAAAATAATTAAATTTTTTAATTTATTGCTTATAGCCGGCTGTAGAAAATGTAAAAAAAAAAATCTTGAAACATAGTAAATTTTTGTGGGCTCATTGAGTAAACAATTATATAAAGTAAATATATGCATTTTATTTCTCACAAAAGAGTTGCAGGAATATAATTTGACGGGATTGATACTGAGAAAGATAACACTGTGTATCTGTTGGTATTAGTAGTGTGTTATTCATTACGAGTGACATAGACAAACCATTGTTCTCTACTACCGAAAATAAATGAGACTAAAATAAGCAATTGATTAAAAATTACCTTAATTGATCAACAGAAAACGCCAGAGTACACACATCTTAGATGACGTCACAGAAACTGAGAGAACTTAACTGGAAAGTTTTAATCGAGATATTACACCTACAGAGTAACATTTGTTAGGATCACAGCCACACACAACTTTTTTGATGGTGTAAATTCCTATTCCATATAAGTTTGCAAAATACATTTTGATCATATTTTCATTCAGAAAACTCAGAAATTCAAAAATTGCAGAAGTTTAACTTTCAAAAGGATGCATATGGGTTTTAAAGAAACACATTTTAAATTTAGTTCAACCTCTTACAACAATTTAAAATACGACAAAGTTTATAGGAAAAACGGGATTATATGTTTTTAAATTATTTTCTTATACAACACGATTTGGATATATATATAATATTTGGATATATATATATAATATATAAAAAGATTTTGTTAAATTTTTAATTAAAGTTTTACGAGTACTTATCACTAGACATTTGTTTTTTAGTGAGAACAATATTCACAGGTAAACCCATACTAAATGCTGTGCATTGTATTCGAGTTTTTTGTGGAAAGAACAGCACATTTTGACAACAGAACATATATTTTGTTTTCTTGTATTATTAAGCGCCTTAGGAATGAGACAAATCTTACTTACTTACTTACTTAGCTGGCCATAACAACCCGTTAACGGGTTTCGGCCTGCCTCAACACTAGTCTCCAGGCGTCTCTGCTAAGCGCACGCCTTCTCCAGTTGGTCACACCAATTGATGACAGGGCTCCATCTACCTGGTCTTTCCAACGTAAACATGGACGTCCTCTACGCCGACGTCCAGTGACCTTCGCATCGAAAACCTTTTTCGCTGGAGCAGATTCTTCCATCCGAACAACATGGCCGAGCCAGCGCAGCCGCTGGATGTTAATGCGCTGGACAACATCTACGTCGCCGAGGAGCTCATACAGCTCATAGTTGGTCCTTATGCGAAACTCATCGCCTTGCTTCAGTGGACCAAAGATCTTGCGAAGAATTTTTCTCTCAAACACTCCCAGGACCGCTGCATCGGCACAAGACAGCGTCCATGCTTCCGCACCATAGAGAAGCACCGGAAGAATAAGCGACTTGTAGAGTGTTAACTTCGTCGCACGAGAGAGGTCTCTGTTACTAAACTGCCTACCGAGACCGTAGTAGCACCTGTTGGCCAGTGTAATTCTTCGCTTGATCTCCAGACTGACATCATTCTTGCTGGTAATGGCGGTGCCAAGGTAGATGAACTCCTTGACCACATCGAATGTATAGTTGCCGGCTGTAACCTGGGAGCCGATGCGATCAGCATCCCTACTCGTCGACAACATGTACTTCGTCTTGCTCTCATTTACCGCCAGACCCATTTTAGCAGACTCTCGTTCAATAGCATTAAAGGCTGCGGTGACATCTCGCTTGGTATGCCCAATGATGTCTATGTCGTCGGCATACGCAAGGAGTTGGACACTTTTATTAAAAATAGTGCCATTACGATGTACACCCGCCTTTCGCGAAAGGCGAAATGAGACAAATCGCTGTGAATTAATCACTCAAAGGCCGATGTTATACCTTCACATTTGAATGATCAACAGCAATTGCTCCATAGTTGCATATTGCACCATTGATTCAGCGCCTTTTTCATGTATATTTTAAAACACAGCTTGTACGAGAACTGAAGCTACGGGACTTACCACATTCGCAAAAGTACGATTGAGACTCACTTTTTTATCGAAAAATTTATCAGCGACTTAGCTAATTTCTGGTTAAATGTAAACATGAACCAGAAAAATTGCCATATTTAGTGTAAAAAGTCAATGACATTTCGAAAAATGTACTGTTTTGTGTGGACTATGGGCAGGTATCCAGCAGAAAATTTTCAAGATTTGGAAGCAAAAAATAAAATTGTAAGCAATAATGGAAGCATTATATTGTTTATTCATACCTAAAAGCTTCCAAAGATGCTATAGGAAAAGGTATTATTTTTGATTTTGTTTAATATTTGCTTACTGGTTGCAATAAATTTGCATTTCTGTAAGCCGCCAATCATTTCATATAAAAATCATGCATTATCGATACAAACGAGTAAGTGATTGTTTACAATTTCTCCCTTACAAAATAGCTTACTGGTAAGCATTTTTTTCTGCTGGGTAGTATTTTTTGACAGTAGTTTTTTAAAGAAAATCAAGGCAGGAACACTACTGTTAATTGCGAGTACTGCAGTGTGATGATTAAACATTTTTTTTTGCTTACAACGATAGAAATGGATTTTGCTGACAGGAAGGTTTAACAACACAATGCCACATGCTACACAGCCTGCAAAACAATGGCTCAATTAAAAGTTGATTTCGGTGAACAGTTTATTTCACGTATGAGACTGATCAATTTACCCTCGTGCGATTTAACTCCTTTAGATTACTTTTTGCTGAAGCCAACATTCAAGAATTTATTCGTGACGTAACGGCCGATAAATTTTAGTAGGTACTCTATAACACCGCGTTACAAAAACGAGCTTTTGTTCTGTCCTATGAAATAAATATAATTTTTCGGAAAGGGTAGAAAAAATAAAAATACACGTGTATCGGCGATTTTCATGTACATGTAGATACATAGATATGGAGAAGTGATGTTAAGCGCCTTATATCAATGGGACAAATTACTGTCAATTTGATCACTCAAGGCCAGTGTTATATCTTCACCTTTGAATGATCAACAGCAATTACCCCATCGGGATTTTGAATGTGAGTGGTGAGCATCTTTTTTTATGTAGGTTAGCTGTTATCTTCCCAGAAGGTGGCGCTGTACTCCTGATCATTCGTTTTCTTGGTGGAATAGGCTGGAAATGCCAGGGAGCGGTTTCGTAAAGAAGGATTTCTTAGAGGTGGGGGGAACCTCTTATTTTTTTTAATTATAATTTTGGAAAAGCCGCAAATTAGTTTTTATTTTTTCTCCATCGCTGGGATTCAAACCTCGGTCGTTTGAGTTTCTGTGCACGCGCTCTAAACACTGTGCCATCGAATCAAATAAAATGTTAAGGCATTTTTCTAAATTGTATGAGTTTTTTTGTCTTAATTAAATCCTAAATTTCTGGCAAAATCACCCATAATTTTGATAAAAAATTTTTTGTTACAAAGTTCTCTTCTTTCCAGCTTCTCAAGTAAGTGTGAATATGCCAATTAGATAGCAAGGACTTTCTTTTCTATATTAATATTTATTTTGAATTTGTAAATATCGCCAATCAAATTTTATTCATAATAATATTTCTCTTATGAATATACCATAAGCACTAATCACCGAACTAGAAATTATCCCTATTTTGTTCAAGACCGGTCAGAAACCTTGATAATACTCTCAGGCTATTCCTAGAAAGTCTAATGTAAGGCTTACATCGTTTTTTTTTTTAATTTAGCAAACAAAAGTATCCACTGTTTTAAAAATTTTTATCTTCATGCCTTTGTTGCAATCCACAGAAAGGTTCTTTAATCTCATTCCTAATCAATAAAAACCAATTACTGACATGCGCTATGTTTCATACTAAAAAACAAATGCATATTTTCTTCATGTTTTCTTTCAAACTCTTTAATTTCCTATTGATATAAATCTATCGTCACTTAATTTTAATTTCATTTAAACGTACCATCTAATTATTTAACAAATGCAAGAATTTGTTCCATAATAAAATAATTTCACACATTCACAAACAAACAAAAATTAAGAAAATTACTTGAAAAAAAAAAGAAAAACTAAAACACCAGCCATATAGACTCTATCAACAAATATTCCAGATGACAAATACAGGTTTATGGCTTTAAAATTGTCTAGAGTTTAAGATTTTGAGATAGAAAATTGAAATTACAGCATAAGAAAAAATAAATATTTAATTATTACTTTCGAAAACATAATATACCATCTGAAGAAAACTGTGCTTGAAAGCGTAACAAACCAGTACTAAAGACAGACGACTGTAAGTAATTATATTAGCAAACATTGATGTTGCAACATGGATTGTGGCATATGTAATTTTTGGCACATGGACAAGATTTTATTAGCATTTCATTTTCCTACTTTGCTCTTCTTTCTTTACATACGGTTGTGTATGTACAATAAAAGTAGCAAATGAGAAGAGTAAATTCTTAATATAGAAATAAATTTCTTTTTTATTCGCAAAGTTGCCTGATTTTATTAACAGTGAAGAAAAAAACGAAAGAATTAAATTGAAAAAAAAAGTATTTTTTTAAAGACTGGAGGCAAAAATCTGAAATATATTGAAGAATAATCGGCATATTTCAGGTTCAGGGCAAGTTCATTTAACTTGGTTATCTTAGTATACCTATATATACCAAGAATTTTCAGACCAGGTTTATAGTCTCTCTAAAGTGTAACTATGAGTAGCGTTCTAAATTGAAAAAAAAATTTGTTTCCCAACACACTTTTTAAGCAACATTCAATAGCTTCAGTATTCTTCTTAAAGTAACGAATGATTAGGTCCTTAAAACAGCTATCAACCGCACACTCTATCTCTTCATTTTTGTTATATCGTTTGTCAACGAGTTACGTACAAAATTCGCAAATACAAAATAATCCGAGGAAGCTAAATATGGGGAAGAAATTGCATGATAGAGAAATTTTGGCAGTAGTGGAGAAGACTTGCTTTATCGTAAATTCGCTGCAACAAGTTATACTCTACGTTGATTGCTTTTCATTTTTAAAAATATCCACCAACAATTATTCCAAGTAAAAACGGACCTAGACCTATTGGGGACACAATTCTCTTATGCCAGTGTACAGAATTATTTGTTTCTTAGGCTAGCATTTGCAGTGACGGACCCATATCTCACTTATGGTAATAAGTAAATGCACACTCGTCTTTCTTGGATTGGGGTGGTCGTGGCATAGTGGTTAGAGCATTCGCACAGAAAATCAAACGAACGAGGTTCAATCTCAGTGAAGAACAAAAAGTATAAAACAAAATTTGCGGCTTTTATAAATTATAATTAAAAAAAATAAGAAATTCCCCCTCACCAAGATATCCATCAGCAAGAAAATCCGCTCCCTGGCATATCCAGTCTATTTCACCAGAAACGAATGATCAGGATTACAGAGCCACCTACTGGGAAGATAACAGCTAACTTAATTAGTGAAGACGGTCACCACTCACTATCAACATCCACAGACAAATGGGGCATGTGCTGTTGATCATTCAAGAGTGAAGGCATAACATTGGCCTTTGAGTGATCAACTGATAGCAGCTTTTTTCATTGATATATGATATGATATTACAAATAAAAAAAAATCTATCTATCCCTTCTATCTTCAATATTCCAATACAATGCACTGCATAAGTAGGGGTTTACTCCTGAGTATTGGTCTTAAAAAAAAAAAAAACTATCGCAAACCCTCCATTGCAACATCCTAATCATGCTACTTTGTTCTATTGGGACCAAATGCGGTATCCATCTGGAGCACAGATTTATCACCATTAACCTTTCCATTAATTGCATATTAACGTGTAGTACCTTTTTACATGTGCCAGAAGAGGAGAAAGGATTGTTTTATTGGAATATACCACTCGACGCAATTGATGACGGTCACCGTAAGTGCGAACAGTCATGGATACTTCTATAGTAGTCAACTTAGTAGCTGGTATGGCCTCGTTTAAATACTACAACCTAATATTTTGTTCCTTCAGAATAGATTTTAGCTCGGTTTTGATATTTTTTGGACCAAGAACTTTTATATGAATGTAATGAATTACGTAGAGATGACCAATTTTTTGCATGTTTTAAAATTCCCCATGAAAAAAAAACCATTTTAAAGTACGTGCCATCTTGATACTTCAAACGTGTGTTTTATAGGTTACCTCTATTCTCCAAAGTATTTTTTTTAACTATTTACGCCATCCATAAGTAGTCGCCCTGGTCTAGTGGTTAGTGTGTTGGCTTACTAAGACGATAGCTCAGGATTCAAACCTCTGCTCGGACATCTTGGAAAAAAACTTAATATGAAAGAATTATTTTTTTCGGCGACAACCTCTCACCAGTCTTCTGGAAAAAGGTCTGGGAGTAATTGATTGCAATTAAAAAGCTTCTCAAATCTGTCGCTCGGTACTCATGGATTAAAACTGGCACACACAACATGAGTGCTGCAAGAAGCAAGACCGTAACTCTGAAACAGGGTGGTAATGGCCAGTTATGTTGTATGTATGTATATATGAGGCAGGAAGTTTTATAGTTTTTATATCTACGAAAATAAGCATCTTCTTATAACTGACCCCATAAAAAGAGAGAAAGTGGAAAAAGAAGCTAAAGAACACTGGTTTTTGGAGTAAAATTTCAGGACTGTTTCGGTTAAAATTATTTGGTTGGTTTTGCGTGGCACAATAATACAATGGTTACTATGTGTCGCAATAAAAAGCGACCAAAAGGGGAAAACAATTTAGAAATATCTGCTTAGCAAACCAATGTAAAAAGCTCTATTGGACTGTTGAATCCCTTAAGCAAGTTTTTAAAAACAAACAGAGCTAAGTAGGAATTGTTTTAAAATTATATATTGGAAAGAATTATGTAATTTATTAATTTATATTTTCTTTTGTAATATGATTATCAAAGAATGCATCACTTTAAAGTTGCATAGACAGAAATAACCGCAAAATTATCGCTTTTACTTTAAATATGAGTCTAACATGGTATGGCAACAAACAGATAGAATGTGTTGCATTCATTTCAAATCCAACAACATATTAAGCAAACATACTCGCATAAAGCATGAACTATTCAAACAGTATTTTGCCATCATTTATTAATCATTTTAGTTACAGTATTATTACAAACTGAAAAACATGTTCAAATACGAATCAAGCATATGCAACTGTCTGATGCAGCAGTAAATAATGATGGTGATGTGATGATGATGATGAACATTTCGATATAAAAATATTATTTCTTATAATTTTTCACAAATACGAGTACACATGAAAAATTGCATACGAGTACGAGTATATAATATATAAATTTATTATAAAACAGTAATTATGCGATGAAATATTTTGTTTTGTTTTGTTTTTTCTTTAAATTTAGTTGCATTGCTGGCACACACCCCAACATTACTTGGCTGCTGCCAACAGCTTTTTGCAACATGAACACATATGTACGTACATATGTATTGTATGTACAATATAGGATGATGAGTAAGAATATGGCAACAAGTGTTGTAATACACATTTTAAGTATAGAGTATAACAGAAAGTTGGCTTTCAAGAGGTGATGTAATCTTATAATGTATCTTAAATATCTAAATGCCATCATTTCATTTCTACTGATAGTTTGTTTCTCTATAACAGCGGCAGCAGTATCGGTATCAGCACCAGCAACAACACCAACATTAGCACCCGTTCGTATATCAAATCTAGTCTAACAACAATCACATTGATTTCAACTTCAACATCATAAACATAATTTAACTACATCACATCACTAGTCTACCTCACCCCTTTCGTTTCTATGCCTTAGTTTGCATTGCTGACGATATGCTTTTGCTGGTTTGTTTGATGTTTGCAAGTGCTCTAAAACTAAAGAAAATATTGTTGCAATTTTAGTGTTTTTTTTTTCAGACACTTTATGGCATTAATTGCAAAATATCACGTTATATATTTTCATATTTGATTCCTGCAACTTCTTAGATGATCATCAGTTTGTGCAATTTGAAAAGTTCACATCTCTCTATTGCCACCATGCCGCCACCACCCGGTAAGTGTAGTGGCATATTGCAGAGTGTGTTTCATGGTCGCAACATGTATTTACATGTCGCCATATGACTCTTAATAAATACAAATCCAGTTGAGCTATTTTAGTAAAAAGAAAAAAAAAAACATATAATTCAAGTTATCAAAGTGCTTAATTTCATTATTATTTTTCTTTTTCTAGATTTTAGTGTTGTAGGCGTTTTTCTAGGAATTTTCAGTTTTTTTTATTATTATTTTATATTTTTGCATATTTTATTAGAATTGACCGTATTATTTCGCTTGTTAGTGTGGCATTTTGGCGCATAAAAATTGGGGCCAAGTGCAAAATATTGATTGTAATTGTAACCTGGATTGGAGGCGATATAGATATTTATGAAATAGTCTGTATATGAGTTTAATTAAATTCTAATCAGAAAATGAAATATGAGACTGTAATCACTTAATTTTTTTTTTTTCAATATGCTTTGAGAAAAACTGAAAATAATCAAACTGCCATGATGAAAAAAGACATGATATGTTGAGAAAAAAGGCGAGCACAAACAGTTGTGGCTAAACTGTAAAATTTGGTGCCTTTAAATGAATGTTTTTTTTCTACTTTCTTATGCAATTTGTCAGCTAAGTCATATACCCTTACTTGCTATTTTTTTTTTTTTTCATTTCTACTACAACAATGAGATAGAACCTCTGGTAGGAACGAAACATACGGAACTCCCATTAAAACACCACCAACAACTAATTGATTATTAACTAATTCTGGCTGTCCTAATTTATGTTCTTGCCTCTATCCCTTTAACACCTAAAAGTAAAGATCAAAAGAAATCTTCTGGGCAGATTAAATATGTACATAGCATCCTTCTAATTTCAATTCCACTTGATTTCCTTTGGTATCAATATTCACTCTGTCACACTTTGCTATGCCTCACCTTGTTTCTTTTACGATGTGAAAGTTCATTATTGCAGTGTGTGATCTATCATTAGCTTCAGAAAAGATTCCATTGCTTTCCGTTTTAATAGAAAATCTAACACATAGATTTGGTCCATTTTTCATTATTAATTTTTTGTGGCGTGATTAATAGGGCAACCAAAAATATGCATTAGCATTTTTTTTCTGAATGTTACAAGCAAAATATTGATTCACATTAAGAAAAACTACGACGTTTAGCCTCTATTTGTTACGGCATATTTTTGCATATTTCGTCATAAATGCATACTTGTGCTTTTTTCAATTTTTTTTTTTTTTCAAATTTGTATGGCATATTTTACAATTTTTTTCATATTTTAGACGAATTTACATGTATAATCAAATTTAATTTTTTTAAAATAATGACTACGTACTGACACATAACTTAAGCATAATCTATTGAACAATAAAGGTACTCTTTTAAACGCTTAAAATTAACCTTGTAAATTAGGGAAATTTACGTGAATGGTTCAGTAAGCTTATACTTAAACTATTATGCAATAGTTAGTGTCACTTTGATAAAAACATCAAAGCACAAAACAAATTAAGTAAACAAAGCATAAACATTTTACATTTTGGGGAATTTGCGTTTTAAAAAAATTGCTTATTAATGAATTTAAAAAAATAAAAAGTTACGTATTTTTCAACGTTGTACCTATTGAAGAAAAATTCCAATAATTTCATGATATAAAAAATTAAATTAAAAGTTGATTTTTAAAATAATTAAATTTTCGTCAGAATATGCAGAAAATCAAGCAATTCATGTCAAACAGGCTAAATAATATATTAGCGAATAATGAGATTTTAAAACTAATAGGAATATTCTGTTTTGTAAAATTTGCAATAAGCCAGTGTCAGCAAAAAATATATTTAACATAAAACAATACCTAGGAAGTCAAAAACATTATGAGCTCAACGCAAGAAATTCTGCTAGTAAACGTTTGCTTTCAATTTTGCAACTGGGGGGTGCGCTCGCACAAAAACCCAAAAGACCCAGGTTCAAATCCCAGCAGAGGTGAAAAATTAAAAAGTTAGTTTGCGGTTTTTTCAAAATTATAATTTAAAGAAAAGAGGTCCCCTCCTCCCTCCCAGACGACCATCTACAAAGAAACTGCTCCCCGACATTCCACTCTATTCCACCTTACCCAATGTCAACAAAAAACGAATGGTCAGGGAAAAGCGCTACCTATTGGGAAGTAGCAGATAAGAGCAAAACCTACTTGGCGAAGGCACTCACCACACAATCAACATGCAACGATGAGGCAATTACTGCTGATCATTCAAGGGTGAAGGTATAACACTGGCCTTTGAATTATCAATTCACAGCAATTTGTCTCATTCCTAAGGCGATTAATAATAATATAATAATTAATAATAATATATGTACTGTCCTTTCCAAATTCTAATACAATGTATAGCATTTAGTAGGGGTTTACCCCTGAGTATTGGTCTCAAATAAAAAAAAAATTACTTCCACTGATGTTGAAAGAAATTTCATGATGTACAAGACCATTTGAGTGAGCCAAACAAGGTTGTTGAAAGATGATTACGGTATTCTATGTGAGTAGGTGCATTATCAAAATTTTATAGCATAAACCATTCTCTGCAAACTCTCTAATAGTAATTCGACAATTATCCATAGCAATTTGCTTTACTCTATCAACATTTTCATCTGGGGCCAGCATCATTCATTGAAATCTTCCCGATCTTTTCTGGTTAAATTTTCCTCTCCTGTCGTTCTTTAATTTTATAATTTTAAATGGAATGAAAATGAAAAATATAAAATCTTTTTAACTACATTGCATACGGAATAAGTACACATGGAGTCTATGTTATTTCAAAAATATCATAGTAACTAGAAGTGACATCCACCGACATTGCTAAACATTAAAACGGCCTTCAACACTGCCCAGCAGAAAATTTTTAAGATTTGGAAGCAATAAATAAAATTGTCAGTTATAATGGAAGCATTATATTGTTTTTTATACACTAAAGCTCTCAAATATGCTGCAGGATAAGGTATTATTTTTGATTTTTTATACTATTTGCTTACTGGTTGCAATAAATTTGCGTTTCTATTGCAATTTAGCGGCTTATTTCATATAAAAATCATGCACTATTGATGCGCATAAGTAAGTGATTGTTTACAATTTCTCCCTTACAAAATACCTTACTGGTAAGCACTATTTTCTGCTGGGTATGTGCTACATTCCGATATTTTTAATATATCTTGTCCAATATCTTTACTTTCCTGAAAGTTTTTTTTTACTTAGAACCCTGAGAAAACGAAGTATAAATATTTAAATATCTATTAAAACTTATGGAGTAGTAAATACATACATACATACATAACTGGCCTTTGCAACCCTGTATCAGGATTACAGCCTAGCTTCTCACAGCACTTATGTTGTGTCTGCAAATTTTTATCCATGGATACCGGGACCAACACTTTAATGTCGACTTCAAACGACATACTTGAGAAGCTTGCTCATGGCAATCAGTTACTCTCAGAGCTTTTGCCGGAAGTCTGCTAGTAGCTAGTAGTAGCCGAAAGAAATATACATTTTTTCATATGTATTTACTTCAAGATGTCAGAGCAAGGACTTGAACCGGAACTCGTTTTAGTAAGCCAATACACTAACCACTAGACCATGGCGACTACAAATAAACCATGAAAAACTTATGATTTTAAACTACACCTGTTCCGGGATTCAGTAACTTTTAACAATACGATATTCGTGAAAGAAGTCGACAGTTTTTATTGTTTGCAGTAACGATTATGTGATTCACTAAGTACATTTTATCGACAGTCTACAAATGTAGTCTTCTTTATGTTTAAATTTCAATAATTTGGCAGCACTGTATAAAATCAGTCAGTTTTTGGGTAAAAAGTTAGCAAAGCTACAAACCTCTAGTTTCTTTGGGTATACAAACACACAAAAATGGTTCTCAAACAAACTAGTTAATAGCGTAGGCACATCTCTCTACAAAATTTCAATATAAAAAATTTACGATTTTCCAACTGAATAAACAGCATAAAAATTTTTGGCGTTAGTTTACGACAACAGCCGTCGTGAACAAAAAATAATGAATAGCAATATCGACAATTCTGTTGTTTACTGTTGAAAACAATGCGATTATCGTAAAAATAAGTTACTGAATCGCACCACTAAGGTCTTTAATTTTTTTTTAATTGAGTATATCGTTTTCATCTAAAATCTATTTTTAATTATTTGCTCTACTTCATTAAATTTTCAAAGCTGTAGAGAAACTTTGTAGAAAGTCTTATACTACAAAAGTCTTGTTATATAACTTTAAAGTATCAGGATTGCAGTTTTGAGTACTTCAGTTGCAGAGAATTACGTCACTTACATATTAAAGTACTTTCTAATACTCATACATCATTTAGCTTGGAAATGGTGTACTCTTGCAAAAAGGAAGTCAAAATTGACTGGTGTTTTTAAAATAAAAGAAATATTTATAGCTGCTTAAGGAAGTAATGGCTGATAGAAAAAAAAACTATGCAAAGACAATAACTGATGGTATAACGTATACATGAAGCATATTAGCATTACAAGTGATACAAATTTTTTCAAACCATTTGTTATGGCAACAGCAATAATAAAAAAATAAAAATAAAAATAGAAAAACAGCCGAATTGAAAACTATAACTGCATGTTATGACTGGCCACTATAAACTATACAATCATTGAAGGTGGTGTTTAGAGGTGCTTTTGAAGTGCCTTTTATGTAACTGACTGGATGTTGCAGTTTGCATTATGCAGCAGCAGCAGCAACCACAACTAACTAAACATAGAAACAAAAAAAACAAAAAAATATAATAAAAAAAAATAATAATCAAGAAATAGTAACAGAGCTCGTTAATTCAATTTATCTATGTTTGGCAGTTATTGTTTGTTCATTATTACACCCCGACTTGTATATGAAAACAGCAAAAAAAAAAGTTGGAATTATACAAAAAAGCACAATAACTGTGGCTGCGTATGCAGGAAAAAAAACTCCAATCGAAAGCAGGAAAAAATAGTGAGTTTTAAGCTTCTTTAAAAGGTATGTATGTTTGCTCTGGTTCTTATTGCCATCATAAAATATGAAATTTTGTTTCAATTCGTTTTATTTATCCTAATGGTGGTATATTTTCTTTTTTTTTATTCTTTTAATGTTTAAACCATTGAATATCGTACATGAAAACTGTAGTAAATATACTCTCATAATGATGATTATAATCATCAATATCGGGTGTACTTACTTATATATACTTATTCATATACTTTTTTTTTCTTTTTGTGCAGAAAGGAATTGTTTTTTACTACTGCCACCAGCGTTCATCACTAATACCACCTTCAATGGGCATAATATGAAAAAAAAGGTGAAGATTATATTCCTTAAGCCAAATAAAGATGAACTCCGGCAAAGGAAATTTTTTATATGGAGAAGTTAAAGAAAATTAAAAGAAAATCAACATGGAAATCATTATATTAAATGGCTACAAAATATTAATTATATTTTATGCTGTGGAACTCGTAGGCACCCTACACCAGAGGTAAATGCTCTATTCTGTTATATTAAATGGTATAAGAAAAATTAATAATTTAACAAGAATGTGTTTCATGTATTAAATATTTCAATAAAATTTAGCTGATTTTTTATTTCTGCATACTTCTAAAAAATATTCGTTGTGAAAATTTCCATATTCTACTTTGGTTCGCTGATATACACAAAAAAATCGATAAAGTAACAGTTTAATTTAAATTTTAATTCTTTATTTAAAAAAATTGTTTTTGCTTAACCTTCGCATTCCTGAAACCCACCCGGGTGGGGTATGCAATTTATAATAATCCATAATTTCCTGAATTTTAATCGAAACAAAAATTGTTTTTGACTCAGTGACTAACTTTTTAAGTTTTACTAAAAAATAATTACATTTTAAATATGTATATTTATGGTATACTACAAGATTTTTTGAGTTTTTCATTTTTTACTCGTCGTTACACGAAACCCAACTGGGTGTGTTCTACCATAATTTTGAGTATATTTCAATAGAGAGAAGACTCTTATTATTTGAAATAGGTATATTTGTTTATTTTAAAATGTGTTTCAATTCATTTTTATATATATAAATGAACATAGGCGAAAATACAATTATCTTTAATTATATCACAAACAAGATTGGTCAATGTAAACTGTCACATTTTGTTTGGGTAAAAGAATTCTCAGAGCACACTGGTTTTTTGCACATGACGCAGAACTTTTCTATATATTCACGGCACATATAATATTTGCCTTTCTGCGTAATACCACCAGTTACATTGTGCTCTGGAGCATTCTCTGCCATAACATCTATATCTTCATCTTCAGCAAAAATTGGTTCTCTTGAAAACTTTTAGAATATTTTGTAATTATAATTCGAAAGACAGTATAATATCTGCATACCTAGAACAAACTGAATCGCTGTCTTGACTCGAAATCTACCAACATTCGACTTATTTTTAGATTGAGTTTTTAATTGTGGGATGCAAGGTTCATCTCCCAACTGCTCTAGAATTAGCCCACGACAAGAATTTTTAACCGTACCTTCGGAATTATTTTACATAAATATTACATATTCTGCAAGAGCTGCCATGTCAATGAGATTATAAAACAATGCAAAAGACCTTCGACGAGTTTCTCTTTTACACGTGTATTGATACAACATTTTGTCCATTGTGTCTACATCACTTTTAGTTTTATTATAATACATTATTATTTCAGGCGTTTCCTTTGGATCAGTTATATCTTTATTTTAATATATAGTTGACAAGAGAACAAAAAATTTATTTTTAGAGGAATTATAAGACACTAAGTTCACATTTTGCGAAAAACCAGATCTTTTGTAGAGCAAATTTTGCCAGTATATATTTGTCCATATAAGGGATAATATGCTCACCAGATTCTAATACCATACCACTGCTCTTTTATATATATTTGAATAATTTCAGAGTACGACTTTCGAACATAATATAGTAAATTTTTCTATTAAACATACTTAAAAAAATTTTATATT
Organism: Metopia argyrocephala; assembly: GCA_963576795.1. Taxonomy (NCBI): domain Eukaryota; kingdom Metazoa; phylum Arthropoda; class Insecta; order Diptera; family Sarcophagidae; genus Metopia; species Metopia argyrocephala. The sequence continues at coordinate 83,373,760 of OY756211.1, forward strand.
GGTACTTTGGACAATTTATACTGATTTCTGTGTGTTTTTGCTCTTTTTCAATTACATTTTACTGCATAAATATAAAAATTTAATATAAAATGCATACAAAATGTATAGAACCAACACGGATGGGTTTCGGGTTACCATGTTTGTGAAGATCTTAGGAAATGCGAAGGTTAAAACATAATTTTACATAAAATATAGTTTTCCTCAACTACGTATGTATAACATGGAGTACTTCGCTATTCCTGTTTGAATTAAAAAATAATAATAAAAAATGAAAGAGAATATGAGAATATGATAGAAACTGTTGTTTGACTTTACTTCGACTAACTTATATAAGTGTATGTACATACATATGGACAAAAGTAATTTCAGTATGTGAATTCTTGAAAAGTGTGAGTTAAATAGTTGATGTTTGGTCTTGAATATGCACAGGACACAAAGAACTCTGATGAGACTACCGTAGCTGGAGTCGAAAACAATTATTCAGTTTGGCTAGTGTATTAATCCTTCAAGGACATGATTTTCTCCTTTAAACAGAGATATACTTATACTGCCAAATTTAGAAAAACCGATTTAGCCGTTCAGCTGGCTATAGGTTTGAAATAAACAAACACACAATAGTTTCAATGTAAAACATTGAATTGGACGTAGAGTGTATATCTGCTACCAATTAGAATAAAGTAGCCGCATATGTAATAATTTCTTAACTAAATTACAATAAAATATTAAATTATATTCTACGTGGGATAATTACCTTGTCGTGGCGTAGAGGCTTACACTGCAAGGACTCAATTGGCTAAGCAGCCGGAGAGCAATAGATCTTTGGTAGGGTCTCCCATGAAAGAAAGGCAGTTAAGGAGCAGTTTTCAGGGAGAAAAACAACAACATCATCTCCAATATATTTATAAGCATAACCTATTATTCCTCCCCTAGTTTAAAAGTTAGTGTTAGGGTTTATTGGAGTGGATTACTGTTGGATTATTTAGTGGTTAAGGAATAAAATTGGCCATTGAATAATTATTCAACAGCAACCAATTTCCTTGCGGTTCGAGTTTTTAAAGTAGCACCTTTGTTTTTTTCGAACTGATATCAGATATGATATCCGTAAGTTTAAATCAAAGGTCTTTTTACCTTTGTACCTCTTTTACCTACGCCAGCATTATTTATTGCATGACTAGGGGTCATCCTCTGAGTGATGGTCTTATTAACAAAACAAAAAAAAAAAAATTATAACTATATATAAGTAAGTTTAAATCAGAGGTCCAGAGAGTATGAATTTTCCTTCCCCTCACATATTTTCCTATACTAGCGCAATGGACTGCTTTAATTGGGATCATTCAGTGAGTGCTGGTCTCAATAAAAAAACAAAAAATAATCAGCCAAATAACCCCAGACGAGGATCTTTGCTGGGAATCGAACCCACAACCCTCACACTAGCAGTCTAGCACACTACCAAGTAGACTACTGGTGTACTTAAGAGTATTAGTTAAAAGCATTAAAAATAAAGTTTTAGTTTACTAGGGTTAAAGACTATACTCTTGAAATTTTATTGACTTAACAAACTCTATTATCTACATCGTCCATTTCACAACGTTTAACAAGTAGAGACCAACTTAATCTGGCTGTCACTTGCCACAATTAGTTTTTAAAATCTAGTGTAAATTCAACATGGATGTAATATAGAGTGGCACTATATTTGTAATTGGTTTACTTAAAACAAAATCTATGATAGAGAGAATTTACAAGAAAGGTCTGTAGTGTTTTCATACACAGAAAAAAAAAAGTGTTGTTATGGCAAATACTTTTTGCAGTTGAGGAAATTGTATTTGTCCCAAATAAAAAGTATTTGATTTAAATGATATTTTATTTGCCACAAATAATTTCGGCGAATACACTGTATTTGTCGCAACTACAAAATTGCAGTTGACATAAATCAAGAGCAAAATTATTTGATCCAAATTGAATTTTCGTTAAGTTAAATGTAATTGCATTTAAAAATACATGTCAACAGCAATTTATTAAAATCAAATGTTTTCTTATTTGAGATTACATGGAAAAATTATTTACGCCAAATACGGATTGCTGTTGTGGTAACAGTAGTCTTGTAATTTCAAATGCAATCCGCAGTTAGTTTTGTTTTATTGTTTAGGCATTTTCTCTCATTCGCTTGTATTTTGTTTGCGGTATTAAAAAAAACGTGCGTGTGAATAAAAGCAAATATGTGTGAGGTTTTTACAGGAATATATCTTCGCCGTGGTCTAGTATTTAGTGTGTTGGCTAACTAAGACGATAGTGCGGGTTCAAATCTCAGCTCTGACATCTTGAAAAAAAGATATGTGTATGAAAAAATGATTTCTTTCGGCGACTACCACTCAGAAATCTGCTGGCAAAAGCTCTGAGAGTAACTGATTGCCATGAAAAAGCTTCTCAAATCTGTCGTTCGAAGTCTGTATGTAAATATAGTTTATGTATTATGTGCTATAGTGTGTGTATATTATATTATTTATATATGTTTTATAATATTATATATGTATGTATTATTATATTGTGCTCTCAAATGCCTTTCTATGTATTATATTAATATTTTAGATATAGTTAAAAATAATTTACCAATTCATTGTACATACGCATGTATATATTCCTGAAAAATCTTTAATTTTATTTTTGTTTGTAAATAAAAATTTAAAAAAATTTTGACATATGTCGAATTGTATTTGGGGCAAAGACAATTGTATTTGGTAGGACAGTTTTTGCATTTGGGGCAAAGACAATTGTATTTGGTAGGACAGTTTTTGCATTTGGGACAAAGACAATCGCATTTGTTAAAACCATTTTTGTATTTCCTCAATTGTATTTAATGTAACAGCAATTTTGTAGTTGCGACAAATACAAATTGCTATTGGGAACGATCCGAATGTAAATTCTATTTGCGGTAAGGTTAAAATCATTTGCCATTACTACGTTTTTTTTTCTGTGTAACGTTTATTATTAGCGGTTTCTTAAGAATTTGAAACTTTTTTCTAACCTATATAATATTATTAGAGATTAAACAATATGGCTCATCTCTTCATAATAGGTAGGTAGGTAGATCAAATCGTGATCAACTACAATTAGTACAGGGTTCTGTTTTGATACCATTATAGGACCGAACCGAACCGAACTCATCTAAGTCGGAAAAAGAGCTACAGTCAGCCAGAGCTGTTTGTAAAGTGGAGTAAAACGAGGGGGTCCAGGCCTGAGCACTGTGTTAAGCTTTTTTTTTTTATTTAAGACCAATACTCAGGGGTTAACCCCTACTAAATGCAGTGAGTTGTATTGGAATGTTGAATATATACTAGATATAGATAGATGTAAAAATGTTAAGCGCCTTATGTCAATGGGACAAATTGCTGTCAATTTAATCACTCAAAGGCCAGTGTTATACCTTCATCTCTGAATGATCAACAGCAATTGCCTCATCTGGATGTTGAATGCTAGTGGTGTGCGTCTTTTTATATGTAGCTTAGCTGATATCTTTCCAGAAGGTGGCGCTGTACTCCTGATCATTCGTTTTGTGGTGGAATAGACTGGAAATGTCAGGGAGTGGTTTCGTGAATATGGACTTTTTCCGCAAATTTATTTTTTTCTCCTTCGCTGGGTTTTGAACCTCTGTCATTGGAGTTTCTGCGCACGCGCTATAACCACTATACCACTGCAAATAACAATCATTAAAATTTTTAGCCGAAAATTATTGAGAGTCACTGTACATACATATACATGTAATTCTTGATGAAACTTGATATAATTAAGTTTGATTTTGAAGTCAATCGTCGAATGTGTATACCCCATAAATAAATGTGTAGTAGGACAGTCTCCTGTTTCAAAAATAGTGGATTTGATTACATTTCAGTGGTCTTCTTTGAATTAAATTTCTTTTTTGAAATTACAAATGTTTTTTTTTTTTATAATTTAATAATTGTGTTCAGCCTTTGCTTACATATAAATGGCTTGTGTTGACTGGTATAGGCAACATATTTGTAGGGTACTTTTAATATTCTTAAGGAAATATTTATTTAGCGTATAGCCTTTTACATTTTTCCAAGTTTGTGGCCCATGTTTCTTCTACCGTTTCTTTTCCTTATACATTTTCTTTTATTGATCATAACATTTAAAGGTTATATAATTTCAATTGTTATGTAAGTATATGTCTGTCCATGTCTCTATGTTTTACTGGCAACACCGGCAAAAATTTGCTTTAGTTTAAAATGTTTTTTTTTTTTTTTAAATAAGAAAACAAAAAACAGAAAATTAAATTTCAAAATTTAATATGAGCAAAATAATTCGTTGCAACAGCAGTAAATGTTGCATGAACAAGTAGCTACATCACTATGTACATCTTAGCCTTGACTAAAGCTAGGCAACAATTATTCAGCCATGAATTTCTATAGATTTTTGATGATCATTGTATAGTTGTTTTGTAATTGATTTTTTCTAAAATATATTTTTTTCTATTCCTTCTTGGTTTTATATCTCGCTCATATTGTTTTTTTTTTTCAATTGATTTTGAACTCGTAAAAGTTAAAATATTTACGCAAATTGGTTACATGCATTTTTATTATTATGATTACAATTCATACTTTTTGTTGTTGTTGTAGTTTCTAATGATTTCTTTTTTTTTTTCTATTTCTTTAACTACCGCACTAATGCCAATTTCTTTGTGGATGTTGGCAGCCTGGTTGCTCTGCCTGTTGTCGGTCTCGCTAAGGATTCATGAATTGATGTTCTTTTCTGTTTTCTGTTTTTTGTTTTGTTTTTGTTGTGTTGATAACTGGTCAATGGGTGTATAACGTAAATTCATACGAATTTGAATACCGTGAGTGTATAGCAGAGTAGCCTAGTCCGCTAAAAAGGCCACTATTACGGTACTTTTTATATTAGATATGATATGATGTTTAAAAAATTTTATAAATAATTGGAGAGGAGCAACAGAAAGACACACTTGAAACAAAAGAAGCAGGAAAATCGAACTGAACCTATAGATATTCTATAAATTTTTTTTAATAATTTGTGTGGTCCAATAGATAAAATAACTGAATTGTATTTTTATTTTTTTGTTAATTTATTAATGGTTTAATATGCTCTCGTTTGATATGTTTACAATTCCTGATGGCTTTTTAATATTGAGTTCATATTTAAAATTGGTGATAAAAGAAAAGCATTTTTATAAAATTAAAGAAAAAAAAAAAGAATATTCCATCTAAACAAAGTTTAAGTTGCATTCTTTATAGGCGATTAGAAATAACTATTTTCTTTTTCTTTAAATAACAAAATAATTGCTTATGGTTTTGATAACTATTAGGTTTGAATTTATTTTGATACACCGGAAATTGTTTGAATAGGTTAAATACTTACAGCGTTAATGGCATTTAATATATAGCATTTTCAGTTTAAATTAAACCTTTTTCAAAATAAATGAAACCTTTTTCAAAATGAACGAGACCTTTTTCAAATTAAACGAGACCTTTTTCAAATAAAACGAAACTCTTTTCAAAATAAGTGAAACTCTTTTCAAAATAAATGAAACTTTATTTAAAATAAATGAAACTTTATTCAAATTCATTTAAACATTTTTCAAATTAAATTAAACCAGTTATAGAATTTAATAGAAAACAAAAAAATATTCATTTTTAATTATGGATAATGCCAAAATCCATATGAAATCTTTCACCTTGTTCATCACTTTCGGAGCCCAAGTTCGTGGGGAAAATATTCAAATGACTGAATAAGAAGAGCAAGGGGGCAACGCGAAGTTTCTATGTTTTCTATGTCTATGGGACAGCCGTGACCGTCAGAATCACTACACCCGAAAAGTTTGACCCGAGCGAAGTGGACGTACGCACGGAGAGTACAATAGCAAAAATGACCTCAGGAGAAGATAATACTTCCTCCATTACATATTAAGCTTGGGTTATTTACAAATATTGCGAAAAAGTTTGCAAAATACAGTCTTGCCATGAATTACATTAAACAAAAATTTCCGAGAGCCACAGCGAGAAAAATGAAGCTAGTATATTTATGGGCCTCAAATTTGGAGTCTGTAGGGTGACCAAGAATTTAATGGAGCCATGAGAAGCATTCCAGGACATCGTTCAAAACTTTTTGGGAAAGTACAGACGTCCTGATTACGTTGAGAAGATAGATACATTAATGCAAAATTCAATGCCATTGGTAACCGTTGGGTGAAAACATGTATAACAAAAGGGCCGTTATCATTTGAAAATTTATGCTTTTTAACTTTTAGGTTCAAATATGACACCTATATTACACTTTTTATTCAGTCATTTGAATATTTTCCCCACGAACTTGGGCTCCGAAAGTGATGAACAAGGTGAAAGATTTCATATCTCGATCGGACTTTTCGGTTGAACTCCACAAGGGTTTGAGTGGGGCCATACACCGAAAAACACAAAATTACCGTTATCTAAAAAACGGTACTTAGGAAAAAATAATAACAGCGTTTTTCGTGCTCAGGAGGTCCCAATTAACTTATCTAGGAATGTGGCGTTCTTGGTATTTTTTGGCTGTAAACCAGTGTTATATACACTTACTATGTTATGTTCTGTGGTAATTTCACTTTAATAATGATCGGGCGTGGAATTTTATCTTAGAAAATGTTTTCTCTATCGGGTTCAACATAGGAGAATAAAGTGGTAAAAATTTAAGCGTACAGTTACTATTATCCACCATATTTCGAATTTCCTGGGTTTTATGGATTTTGGCATTATCCATAATTAAAAATGAATGTTTCATTTTTTTTTCTCTTGTTTTCTATTAAATTCTATAACTGGTTTAATTTAATTTGAAAAATGTTTAAATGAATTTGAATAAAGTTTCATTTATTTTGAATAAAGTTTCATTTATTTTGAAAAGAGTTTCACTTATTTTGAAAAGATTTTCGTTTTATTTGAAAAAGGTCTCGTTTAATTTGAAAAAGGTTGCGTTCATTTTGAAAAAGGTTTCATTTATTTTGAAAAAGGTTTAATTTAAACTGAAAATGCTATATCACAAAAAACGTAGAAGAAATTTATACCAAAGAATTTTACCTGTAATGAAAAACCATACATGCATATATATAAGTATTTTCAAATAAGAGTTATGTAATTTCAAAGCATACAAGAAACAGAAATACGTACAAAATTCTACAAAATTATTTTTTAAGAAGTATAGGAAAGTTTTTCAAAAAAAAAAAAAAAAAAAAAAAAAAGGATTATTTCATGCAAATGTTGACCGTGACTGCGCCTCAAATGGTCCATCCGGGTAGTCCAATTTTGGCATACTCTTTCCAACATATCGGCCGGTATCTCACGAATAAATGCTTCATTATTGTCTTCCAATGCGTCAATTGAAGCGGGCTTGGTTGCATAGACATGAGCTTTAACATAGCCCCACAAAAAATTGTCTAAAAGCGTTAAATCGCACGATCTAGGCGTCCAATTGACGGGTCCCGAACGTGAAATAAAATGTTCACAGAACTCACCTCTCAATAAGTCCATTGTTACGCGTTGTTTGCCTTCAATTCTTGCATCAGCTGTATTTTGAAAGGCTTCACACCTAAATCATTCCTCTTTTCCACGTCGTTGAGTAACAGAGGCCCAATTTCTGCGAACGGCAAAGAATCGATAATTTATGGTCAAAATTAACACTGGCCGATACAGCTGAGTAGTCGCCGTGGTCTAGTGGTTAGTGTGTTGGCTTACTAAGACGATAGTGCCGGGTTCAAATCTCGGCACCGACATCTTGAAAAAAGAAATATGAAAAAAATATTTCTTTCGGCGACTACCTCTCAGCAGTCTTCTGGCAAAAGCTCTGAGAGTAATTAATTGCCATGAAAGAGCTTCTCAAGTCTGTCGTTCGGAGTCGACATTAAACTGTAGGTCCCGGTACTCATTGATAGAAATTTACACACACAACATGAGTGCTGCGAGAAGCTAGGCCGTAATCCTGACACAGGGTTGTAAAGGCCAGTTATGTATGTATGTATGATACAGCTGCGATATTTTCTTCATTTCGCACTCTACGTAAGCGTGTTGGTGGATTAATGTCCAACAATGTAAATTTGGTGCGAAATTTAGTCACAATAGCCCGAATAGCCGCTTCAGTGGGTCGATTAACCTTACCATAAAATGGAAGAAGCGCGCGATGAACTTTCTTGACAGAGCACGCATTTTGATAATAAAATTCAATAATTTGCAAGCGTTGTTCGTTTGTAAGACGATTCATGGTTAAATTATAGACCAAACTGAAGATGTTTGACAATGAAACAAAACACACACGTGCTTCAGCTGTTTAAACCAGTGTTGCCAAAAAGATAATAGCTAAAAAATCACCCTTTATTTGACAAATTAAATTAAGTTGTCGAATTCATAAAATTCTTGTATTCATTGTATTCGTTTTTTGAATATACAGCAATACAATAGTTGTACGCTTGTTGTTAGAAATTTTCATATAAAAATTTTACAAAAAATTATTTTTATTGTCAGCAGCAAATTAAATTAAAATAAGAAAATATAAAAATGGAAAAAAAATTTATTTTGTTTGTAAAAATCAACTTTTTAATGCAGTTTTTCTTTTTCTCATTTGATTTTTGACGTTTAATACACAAAATACATTCATATGCATACAATAGATGTTCACAAGCCAACATTGTATGCAATACATGAAACAACGATACAAAACTTTGTGAATTCGGTAATTGATATACATAAAATAGGTGTTCAAAATAGTGCTGTCAAATTCTGTACTTTTCATTACTCGATAGTACTGAGTACTTTCCTTTGGGTACCCAATACTACGCGATACTTTTAACGGATTTTATTTTTAAGAAAAAAACAATTTCATAAAGTATTGTGGTTTTATAGAGAAATTTCTTTGGCCGTTAAAATTAAAATTTTCCATACAACTTTGAATAAAAAAGTGTGACAGTAATTCGGCATTATCATACATGAATATAATGATCTATATAATTTTCTCCATCATTTCATATGATTTATCAATTACTTGCAACAAATGTATTTCTAAAATAGACAAAAAACCCATTTTATATTGCACTAAATAATTAACAATTTAATTTAATATGTTTCAAGGATGAGTTACTTTTAATGATTGTCTTATCTTGTTTACCTTCATAAAAATTTGTCTTTCTTTTAAGTGCCACACCCTTCATTTACAAATGCATGTCAGAGAAGAATTCACATATGAAATGGAAATTCCAACAACGCAATTTATAAAACAGTAAATGCATAATATATAGGGTGAACTCTTTAATTTACCCAATAATGGTCATAAGGAAGTCGTTGGAATCATTGTAAGAAAACTACTTCAATTCTGTAAAAACTAAAAAGGCAAAAATATTAACAAGTAATAATTATAACAGGAAAAGCAAATTAAGGACATAACTGCTGACGTTTTTCAATTATTTCCAGCCATAAAACTTATATACCAAAAAAATTTAATTTACAGAAATACAGTAAAATCTCGATAAAATTGATAAACATTTTCCAAGTGTGATTAACTTTTCCGGAATATTTAGTTCTACATTCGTTTTCTAAAATACAGAAGGAACTAATTATAATGCCCATTCGTGTTTGCTCAAGAGTCTCGCTGGAAAATCTATTTTATTGCTTTCGACAATAGATTTCTAAATATCTTGTTCGATAATCCATCATAATCAGTATCTTCTTACATTGTTGTTGTCAACGTTATGTGTTATAATTGAAAAAAAAAATATTTTTAAAAAAATCATACGTTCTAAAAGGTAAATCCAGCAGATAACTTATTACAGTGTTTAGCTCTTGCGCGAGTTAACTTTTTCGAGATTCTACTGTATATACATATAAAAACTAACACCTACAACAAACACGTTAACAAAAATTTTATTTTACTTTTAAACTACGCAGCAAGGGCCTGGCACTTGAATACTGAATACTTTCAATAATCATACAAATGCAACGGCCAAACAAAAAGGATAAAAATTTAAAAATTAACGAGTCATTGTCCATTATTCATAAATAACTATCACCACCATCAACAATCTACAGTAGTATATATAAAGAAAACTTAACTGCAATGAATTTTAAATGAATAAAGAAGAGGTAACTGGCTCATACTCGTGTTATATAAAAAAAATTATTCGTTATAATAATAAAAAATGCATACGCTTATGGTCAATACTTAACCTATCGATGATGCATCTTTAACTTTAACTACGAGTATCACCATAAAACTATAACTAAATAGTGGGGCAACAGTACCCTTTTTTTCAAACGAATTTTGAAAGTTTCAAGTTTATATTTCTTTTACTTGGTTTTGTTTTTTTTTTTTTTTTTTTTTTCTTTTTCCTTTGTTGAGACAGACAATAAATATTATTGAATAACATTTTTAGAACTGTTTTTTACTGTCCGCTAGGGATGCTAATAGGGATTGATTTTAAAAATTTTGGGATTGATTCTAAATACGCAAGTGTGATGATCAATTTAAAATTTGGGGACAGTTCTAAAGTTCAAACAGTTTTCCAATTTCTAAGGGATTTTCTTAAGGGTTATTGTGGTGCGAGAGATGATTTGAGACAGTGACGATAATAGATGTTCGTAAATTATGTTCATAGGTATCAGAAACAGGGGTATACATATACTCTAGTGTGAGTATGAGGATTCGAATAGATTTAGGTTGATGTGTTGAGTGAGATACATGGTCTCGCTGAATCACATGTCCATAGGTCTGCCGAACAAATAGTAGAATCGAAGATCTTATAGACTGCAATTATTGCATTTAGCATTTGTACATACATACATACATACATACATACATACATACATACATACATACATACATACATACATACATACATACATACATACATACATACATACATACATATATACATACATACATACATACATACATACATACATACATACATACATACATACATACATACAAACATACATACATACATACATACATACATACATACATACATACATACATACATACATACATACATACATACATACATACATACATACATACATACATACATACATACATACATACATACATACATACATACATACATACATACATACATACATACATACATACATACATACATACATAATTGGCCATTACAACTCTGTGTCAGGGTTAAGGCCTAGCTTCTCGCAGCACTCATGTTGTGTGTGCTAATTTTATCCATGAGTACCGGGACCTACAGTTTAAAGTCGACTCTGAACGGCAAATTTGAGAAGCTTTTTCATTTTTCAATCAATTACACTCAGAGCTTTTGCCAGCAAACTGCTGAGAGGTAGTCACCGCAAAAAAGAATTTTTTCATATTTATTTATTCCAAGATGTCAGAGCTGAGATTTGAACCCAGCGCTATCGTCTTAGTAAGCTAACACACTAGCCATTAGACCATTGATGCCCAATGTAGTAGTATTGGTGAGAGTGACGAAATGTAAGACACAGAAATTCTGCAAGTGTAGTTTGTCTCTCCCACTCAACATGCTGATTTCCTATTGGTTAATTGACGATCAAACAAAAGAGCGTAAGTATACGTGTGAGTTTAATTTGCTGATATCAGCCACTACTGGACATCTTTGCATTAGACCACGGAGACTACTATTTTGCATTTGTGCTCGGCTTAAATGGAATGACAATAATCAGTTTCATTGTAAATTTTTTGTGATTTATTTATTATAAAATAGAGCTACATATTTATGTATATATAATAACAAATGAAATGATGTAGTGAGTTTATTAAGGATAATCACGCTTCGTTACAAATACCGTTCCAAATCTTGCAAACATAGCAATCCTAGCATATCTGCCTACGATTTGTTATTAGTAGACGTGGTTTTCAAGACTTGCTAGGTTGTTGCAACCAAGATTGATTACCGCTATTGTTTCTTATCTAAATGACAGACAAATTCAGTGTTATTTAAGTTTAAAAATATATTTCTAAATACATCCGCCTTAATAGGTAAAAACTAAATTTTATAAAATAAATTTAGAATATTTTAAAATGATTTTTAAATTAAAAAACTAAAATTACATTCGTGCAGAAATTGTACACCAGCCGAACTGAACATCTTTTAGACTGGAGCAACGTAGTCCGAGCAAATATCTTTTAGTAACTTTTACGCAGTCATGACAATCACATTTTTCAATAGCTTTTCTTTGTTTTTGAATAAAAATCGATATACCAAAGCAATTATTTGGAATTAAACACCCACCAAAAGAAAACCCCTTACAAAAATTCAACATCTTAAGTTTAAAAAACAAAAACTAACTATGGGTTAAAATTACAATGTTAAGTGTTTCCACTATTTATTTAATTTTTTTAAGCAATAGCAGTATTCACACCGAGCTTGTTAGTTTGTTAGTCGTTAATAGTTACTTTTTTACACGTATTTTGTTTTTGTATATTTATCGCACTACCGGATTAACATTTAACAAATTAACGACACGGCACCCTTGATAAAATAGTTGTTAGTTAGTAACTCACAAACAGCTGTTGCAGTTTCTAAAAAAGAAATATGTTGAGAGTAAGTATGTTAATTAAATGATTTTTTATTTTAATAAATCATAGACTATTCTTATAGTGGATAACCAAAAGGTTTACTACGAAAGTTACCAGAATAACAAAGTTTGAAAAAGGGGGTCATTCACAGAATAACAAAGTTTGAAAAAGGGGGTCATTCACAGTTGCTAACTTTAACAAATTAACAAACTACCGAGTAACAAATTAACAAGGTTGGTGTGAATACCATTAATTTATTTATACAATTCATATTGAGATTAAAAACAGAAAAGTTTATTTATAAGTCTAATGCCAGAAATCCTGAAAATTCGGTTTTGGGTATTGCTCGTTTGGCATCCCTACTGCTTACTCTCTAACACTGTGTTGTCGAACTTAGCATTGAAGAAGTTAAGTGAGTATGAGTATATTACATAACTTTTATCGCCACTATTACAGGCAATATTTACCATATAAATGCTTTTAAAATAAATTTCTATTTTTTTTTATAATATTTTCATATTTGATTTGAAAATATAAGGAAAGACAACAGAAACAAAGGCGATAATAGTACCTTAAAAGGAAAGGAAAATGAGTAAAAAGAAATGAGTTTTTTTTTTTTTTTTTGCTTCAAACAAAGAAAATACAATTTCAATGCCAATAACCCGGCAGAGAACTTTGAAAATTATTTTATGCACATTGACTCAAATATCATATTCAGTATTTTGTAATCTTTCAGCAAATTTGATATCAAAAAAAATTTTTTTTATTAAATAAATAACACATCGAAGGTCTAATGTTTGATGATGATCTGGATAAAAAAAAGTCTTTAAAGATCTGATTAAAGATATAATTTCGCGCCGTATACTAAATAATTGTTATATTTAAGGAAACTTAAGCTCTAAAAAGTTGTTCTACTTTTTAATAAAAAAAAAATACAAAAACTTTTTTTTATTACAAAAACATTTGTGTATTTTTTAATAAATTATAAATTAAGATCCTATATTGATCCTAATTACTACTATGCTCATAATTAGAGGCTATCAAACCTATTTTAGTATCTCTACAGTAATTTTATTTTTCTCTTTTTTATCTACTCTTGGCATAGTTCACAAAAGTCACCAGCTTATCATACATACATAACTGGCCTTTACAACCCTGTGGGAGGATTACGGCCTAGCTTCTCGCAGCACTCATGTTGTGTGTGTAAATTTTTATCCATGAGTACCGGGACCTACAGTTTAATGTCGACTCCGAACGACAGACTTGAGAAGCTTTTCATGGCAATTAGTTACTCTCAGAGCTTTTGCCAGAACCCAGGGCTCATGTCTTAGTAAGCCAATACACTAACCACTAGACCACCAGCTTACCAAAGGAAGCAAAAAAGGTAAAGTAAAAAAAAAATTATTCGTAATAATAATAATAATAATAATAAATTTATACGCTTATGGTCAATACTTAACCTATCGATGATGCATCTTTAACTTTAACTAGGAGTACGAGCATCACCACAAGAGTACCCTTGTTTACAAACGAATTTTGAAAGTTTCAAGTTTATATTTTTTTTTCTTGGTTTTGTATTTTTTTCCTCTTTTTTTTTGTCTTGGGACGGACAATAAACGTTATAATTTTTTGAATAACATTGGCTACTAGGCATGCTATTAGGGATTGATTTGAAAAGTTTTGAGATTGATTGGGGGGATGCGTGGTATAGTAGTTAGAGTGATCGCACAAAAAGTCAAACGGCCCAGGTTCAAATCACAACGAATTTAAAAAAAATCAAAAAGTTAATTTGCGGTTTTTTCAAAATTATAATTTTAAAAGCAATATACCATTTTTGAATTGTAATGTAATATGGATACTTAGTCGCCTTGTAAAGGATACAAAATTTACCACGCCCATTACAAAGAATCCCAGCCTGATAAATAAAAATAAAAACACGTTTTTACGTTTCTACCCCTTCTATCCTTGCGACACAAAAAACCTGTATTTTGCAGACCAGTATAGTTATTAAAAATTAAAATAATGTTGTACGTATGTTCTTAGAATATATAATGATTATACAAATATTGAGTGGGTCCTTACACTACCTTAATAACTTATCTACAATAGTTAGTACTGTAGGGAGTATACATTCTTTTCTTTAAAAAAAAATTAAACCACAGATCATGTCTGTTTAAGATTTTTAACTTTTTTGTTCATAAAAATAACATTTGTGTAGGTATGCTATGCTTTATCGTAATTTTGTTTTAAAAGAAACTTTGGAGACTGTTAAATGGAAGAATAAGTAATTAAATTATTAAAATAACCGTATCACAAATTGACCAAAAAAAAAAATCATTAACGTTTACCTGAGTTTTGCACTTTATTTTCAGCATGATTTTTAGCAAAATGGTTTTTTGTTTGGAATGTTTTATGCTTAAAAGCTTATTTGAAACGAATTACAAACCAGCATATTCCTTTATACAGGAAGTTAAACATTTTAAATGGATTTTTATAATAATTTTGTATATATGGTATGCTTTCATGAATTTCATGGCAATCGTAGTAATTAGACAACGTTAATGATACATTGAAACTTGAACAAAAAAAATTATTTTTTTCTTATGGTCGGTCAAAGGCAATCGACATCATCATGATAATAGGATTTAATAAAACCATTGAATAGGCATGGAAAATATAGAAAAGAACAAAACAATTTTGTTTTTTTAATAAAAAGAAATATTGTAATTTATATAAGGAAATATATTTCTTATAAATTATATATTTTGAATAAAGTCAAACGATTTGGCCTGAGGAAAAAAATAAAAATTTAATAAACTGTCATGTCGATAATTGAAAACAAATATTTACAATTAAATAAAAAATAAAAATATTTTTTTTTTCTTTGTTAAGTTTGAATAAAGAAAATAATCAAAGAAATTAATTCTGGCATGATGAAGTAATGTGAACTTTAGTTTACTCATTTTGACAATTACAATAGCGAATGTCTAAACTGGATACTAAAAGGGTCGTGATATATTAGTTAGAGTTATAGGAAAGATATAGCCAGTCTATTCGATCAAAAACGAATAATCGAGAGAGAGAGAGGTCGAGACATAGTAGTAGAGCGCTCGTACAGAAACTCATACGACCAAGGTTCAATCCCAGCGAAGGACAAAATTATAAAAATAAAAATTTGCGGTTTTCTAAAATTACAATTCAAATTAAAAATTAAATTAAAAAAAAAATAAGAGCAAGGTCATCTGCAAGAAACCGCTCCCTGACATTTCTAGTTCCACCAGAAACCAATGATCAGGAGTGCAGCGCCACCTTATGGAAAGATAACAGCTAATATACTGAAGACGCTCACCATTCACATTCAAACATTCACCGACATATGAGGCAATTGCTGTTTGATCATTCGAGGGTGAAGGTATAACACTGGCTCTTGAGTGGACAAATTGACAGCAACATGTTTCATCAACAAAACAAAAAGGCGCAAAAATATACAAACATCTATAAAAAAAAAACCTTCTATCAACCATCTTCACATTCCAATACAATGAACTGCATGAGTAGGGGTTTACCCGTGAGTAGTTTTCAAAAAAAAAAAAAAAATCTGGAGTACAGCAACACCTTCTGAGAAGACAAGCTACTGAAGACGCTCACCACTCATATTCAACACCCACCGATAGATGGCTCAATGGCCTTGGAGTGGTCAAATTGTCTCATCAAGCAAGTTGTCTCATCAACAAAAATGCGCATAATAAAGAAACAAAATTTATCTTCAAATTCCAATACAATGCACTGCATGAGTACGGGTTAACCTCTGAGTATTATGGCGTTTTCTTTTCTGGAAAAAAATATAACATTTTTTCTTGCCTTTTGAAATTCTGAGTTTTTTTCTAAAAACAATGTAACATAAAAAAGGGGTTGCGTGGTCCTTTTTTAATAAATTACTATCATTAAGTGTAAAAATGCAACTTTTCTCGCCCTTAAAAAACAAATCACAGGGTGAAGATAATGCACTGAGACAAAGCTGTCATTTTTATTATTTTTTTTATTTAACTTTCTTCATAAGTTTTTATTTAAAATTAAAATATTAAAATTTTTATAGTTTCTTTTTCTCTTTTTAATTTTTTGTATGTTTGTATGTTTTTTTTATGATCTTTTTTGGCATAAAATGGTGCAATTTACTGGGGTGAGGGCAATGTACGTAAATTGACACTTATTTGTAAAGACAAAATTTTTTTCCAGAAAAGAAAACGCCATTAGTCTTAAAAAAAAACCTGGTAGTTTATTGTGATAGAACAATACTATCGTTTTTACCAAATGCGGTCTTTTTGTTTTAGTTTCATCTTATAAACAATGCAATATATTCTTACAGCCCACGTCGTAACTACTTTTTCTGTTTGAAGATAATAAATATATATTTTGTTTCGTTAGAAACGCTTTTATTAGCTCAAAGTTAAATCCTATAAAGAATTTAGATTTTTAGCAATGATTTTTTTGACAATCAAAGGAGAAAGTGATGTCTAATAAGAAATAGTTTCCGATTCCAGCTACGCTAGTCTCATCAGACTTTTTGTTGTCTGTACATATTCATGACAATCATCAACAATTTGTCTCATACTTCTTGTAGAAATCATTTATTGGAATTATAATTTTTCCTTTTCTATACACCTATATAATTGTTATGAACTATCATACATTCTTTTTCTTACCATCATTGCATTTTTTGTAATTTTCATCTTATTTAGATGAAATAGTATTGCAACTTTTTTTTAATCTGAACTAATGAAAGCGCTTTACCGAAACAAAATTAAAAACTGATCAGTTTTACTGGGACTCGAACTCGGATTTTCAGACCATATAGCAATGACAACAAATATATATTATCAACTCGCATACCAAAAAAAAAAAAACAAAAAAAAAAAACCAAAAACGCCATGACATTACGTGTTTCATATGTTTCGGGTGTAAATTATGTATATAGGTTACGACCTGGCGCGAAATCTCTCCTTTGTTGCGGTCAAATATTGCTAAATACTTTATTTAAAATCTTCAAACGCGGCACCCATCTTCCCCACACCTTTCTCATCATAAAACTTTCCTCTCATTTTAGGAGTCTCCTACCATATTAGTAGATTTTTCAAGTCCTTTCCACCCTAGACTCCTCAATTGGCAAAACATTAAGGAATTGGTGTAATATATGTGCATATATTTATAAAATAACATGTCTTGATTGACTGACTTACTGACTAAGGATCACACAAACAAAACTCTCATCCTAATTAATTTCGAATTTGGACAGTCTATTTGTATTATGATATCGACTACTGCTAAGCAAATATTTATTTTTAAAAATACGGTCCACAAATGTAGAAAGGTTCTGACATTTTTCTCTTAAGATTATATATAGCTGAGCCGATTTTTTTCAAATTTCTACAGTATCGCTCTACATATCTAGTCTCTATACATTTTAAGTAAAAGTAAATATTTGTTTGTCCATATCTTCAAAATGTCAAGTGGTGATGGTAGATCCGTATACACAAAATGTTGGCTTTTTGTATATTTTGAGAACTTTAGATGTTAAAGTCACGGAAATGGATCCAACTAACTTCGTTGCCAATATACATATATGATCAATCATTAAAAGACCAATCTTGAATTTTTGGAAATGGCTTCCTCAGTGCTTAGTAGATATTGAGTTTTGTATAACTTGAAAGCGGCAATTTCTAAACTTTACTTAACTCTCTTTTTGGGTAGCGAAGCACGAAGAGGTTTACTAGTATTTTAAAGTCGAAAGCAAGTAGCAGACTACTTGAAAGTAAAATCTGGCTAATTATTAATATTAGTTGGTAGGTAAGTCCACTGTTATCTTTTATTTTTAAGTCTTAGAAAAATTAAAAAAAAAAAAAAAATAATTACATTATAGCGTCTTGAAACTTTAAAAACTGTTTATATAAGAATAATTTTCTCAAACCACTGCCGCCTTCTAAACTTCATATCTTATTGTTTTGATAGGCTTGCTATTCCTAAAAGTTTTTATACTTTTAGCCATATGTTACACTACGTTCTAAGTAATGTTTATGTCATATCACTATTTATAATTGCTTTTATTTTTTCGCATATATTCTTTTAATTTTTAATTTACCGACACTACAGTTCACAGGAATATTTATTGGATACCATAAAATTCATTGCATTTATTCATTATTACCAAGTATTACAGCAATCATTTCAGTTGGCCTATCTCTACTTAAACGGTTTTTCTTATTATTTCTTAACACCTTTTTTGTGCCTTCTTCGACTTGTTACATAGCAATGGATTAGAAGACAACAGCATTAAGTCTTACCCAGAAACACAAAATTTTTTCCCATTTTAAATTATTTTCATACACAATGCAATCGGCAATCACACGTTCTAATTTCAGCACATTTAGAGCTGAAAATAATAATAGAAAAAGAAAAAACCAAAGCAATGTTTTAATGGCAAATAAAATGGGCAGTAGCTATGGTGCATGTTACAGCAGCAATAAAAGCCGCAGTCAACTATTTGCAGTAAATTGTTTTTAACAATTTTACTGCCAATAGAATAAAGAAAGAAATGTTTAAAAGAAAAACATAGACATGGAATATATGGAAATTAAAATATTTGTTTTAAATTTTTAAAATATTTGCAGTCATTGCATATAAAATTACAAACTTTTGTCATTAAAGTACCGAAAAGAGCTATTTAAGCGCCAATATATTGAAATTTATGTACAAAATAAAGATAAAATAACAGCAGTCACAATCAATCAATTATGAGATTCCTACAAATACATAAAAAAAGGTTTTATATAGAATGATGGTGAATATTTTTTTTTTCATTCTTTTTACGTTACAAAGACGAGAATATTTTTACTAACAAGCCATGTTAGTGATTTCAAAATTATAGAGTGAAAAAAAAAAAAATACAGCAGTCATGTAAGAGTGGGCAGTTAATGCGATAATAAATTGGCAAAACTATTGGAACTATATTTTCTAAGCCATACTTTTGCAGATTTTTATCTTTAAGCATATGATTGTGAAAATCATCATTTTTGCCATATGGTCACAGCTGTTACAGTGCCTACTAACGTTTCTTTTAGTGCAGCATGATATGGCAATAAAATTTCAAATTAAATTTAATGAATATTTCAATATAAGGACAACGTCAAAGAATTCTATAGATTTTTAATTTAGAACAGCAACGGCAAACAAAAAGCAAATGGCAAAACTTTATTAAAATATGCTTTTCTTTGATAAGAAAAAAGGAAGTCATAGCAACTAAAGAGGGTTTTGGGATCAAACAAGATTGCTTAAACTTTTGATTAAATGTGTGTTAATTAATCGTTTTAGCCACAATATGGGCAGAGTAGGTATAAAAAGAAATAAATTTGTATATACACATATACTATATAATAAACTTGTATAGTACTTACATGAATGAGCTAGCTTAATTTGTTTTACTCTTTCAATTGAACTAGATGAGCCGCTCTTTTCAATGAACTCTCTTAGTTCAGTATGTCTTTATAGGTTTTGTTTCATTCTAAAAGATTTGATTTTGGCTTAATTTTACTTATGAATCTCTTTCAACATATATTTCTTTCTCGCTCAATTGTCAAATACATTCCTACAAATGCATACATATTTTGGTGATGGGTTATTGCATATAATAAATACAAGCAGCGCTGCCACCAGAGTAGGAAAATAAACAAAACGAAACGTTTGATCTCATTTTGTTTTGTTCTTTACAATGAGTGAAACAAAAACAAAACAAAACCAGTGAGAACGATTGTCCCATTTATTTTTGTATATTGTTTTTGTTTGTGAGCACTATAAATACACTAACTCAAATGTCCGTATGTAGAAAAAAAAATTAATGAGAAGAAAAAGAAAAGAAGAAGAGAAAAAAGAGCAAAACATAAACTAAACATATTTTGTATTCAATATTTGTGAAAATAATATAATACTTGGGTTATATCGGTATATGGTGCATCGTTAGCTAGGTTATTTGGTTAGCTTGTCATGTCATGAACGCTTTAATCAGTGGTAGGAGGAGGAAGTGGCAGCCTAGTAATTACAAGGCACACTTGAGCACGCATAGCGGCCCGTTGTGACAATCAGTGGTATCATTTGGTCATATTTTAAAAAGAATGGCAAAAAGCCGGGGTTTTTACGGAAATTTTATATTGTCGCAAGAATTAAAGAACGCGGTAACTGACAAAAAATCGAAAACACGTTTTTGCATCATTTTATCAGAAAAAAAAATATGCGTCGATTGGTCCAGGTCCTAGATTTCTACGATAAAAATAAATTCACTTACGCCGTCTGCGTTTTGAAAAATCCCAGTGTCTTTGTTCTACTTTCATACAGGTTTTTTGGCTCTGGTGAACATTTAAGGTTTTTTCAGTTACAGCGTTCTTTAATTCCATCGACGATATGCTGTCTTAATTCTGGAATTGTAGGAAATTTATTTATTTCAATTGATATCAAAAGAGTACTCACTTAAATGAAGTATTAAGCACAAGTCTTCTATATAATGTCTTAGTAACCAAACCTGACTCGGATTTTCTCTTTTTATAACAGGAGTATAACTGTTATTTCTGAATTTTATCCACAAAAAAATTTATAAAAAACGAAAAGATTTTTTAACTTCTTCAAAATGTTTTAATATCCAATATCTTGTATAACATACATACATACATACATAATTGGGCATTACAACCCTGTGTAAGGGTTACGGCCTAGCTTCTTACAGTACTTATGTTGTGTGTGTTAATTTTTATCCATGAGTACCGGGACCTACAGTTTAATGTCGACTCCGAACGACAGATTTAAGAAACTTTTTCATGGCAATCAATTACTTCCAGAGCTTTTGCCAGAAGACTGCTGTGAGGTAGTCGCCGAAAGAAATAGTTTTTTCATATTTTTTTTTTCAAGATGTCAGAGCTGAGATTTGAACCCGGCACTATCGTTTTAGTAAGCCAACACACTAACCACTAGACCACGGCGACATCTTGTATAATATGCATTTCTTTAATGTTTTTAAATATAGAAAAACTTGGCAACGCTGGAAAATATATTCTAAACAAAAGGCTTTAAAAACAGGCAAAAAAAAAAAAAATTACAACTAAAATAGAAAGGGTTCCTTAACACAAAATACTGTCACTGATACAAATATTAAAAATATCTTTACGTAATAAAAAATAAAAGCTCAATTAAACTCACAAATAAACAAGAAAATTAAATAATAAATTATAGAAAAGACCAGCTCATGAAAAATTACTTAATCGGCCGTTCAACAACCAACAACATTTGTTAGCCATTTATGAAAGAAAAGAAACAACATCTGCAAACAAAAAATTAAATAAAATGACAAAGTTGCCGAGAAAGTTCATATAAATTTTAATTAATAATAAAACTTAATTAAATACAATATAGTTTTTAAGTAGTTTATGAGTTAGAAATTAATTTGTTAAATAAAATTGTAAGTAAACTTAAATGCTCTCATAAACTTATGAAAGTCATGCCAAAATCATGAATTTGATTTGGATAAAAAACCTTAACTTATTAAGCATTAAAAAGTCAACCACAGTGATATATAAAAAAAGACAACATATAATTGAAATTGTCGCAGACCAGATAAAATATTTTAAATAATTGCACTATAGAAATGGTACGAACTCTAAAAACTAATTCAGATTATAACGCTCATTTATATGATTTTTCTGTTTTGTTTTAAAATATACAATTTGAACGCGTGCTGCTTGCTGCCTATAGAGATAACCAAATATTTTTTTTTGCTTTTTATGTGTTTTATTTAAAATTAAATTAACTTTCATCCAAAAATTATTTTATTTGAAATTTTTTATCGTAAAACCAAAAACCAAAAAAATCTCATTAAAAGACACAAAACAAAACGTGAGAAATTCATTGATAGCTTTTTATAGTTTAAAAATAAAAACACTTTGTTTTGATTTTTTCATAAAATTTGTGTTCTATTTTCTGACTTACTTGACAAATTTCTAGGCAATACTTGCCAAAAAAAGGCTTTTAATAGAAAAAAAAAAAAAAAAATTATAAAGATACAGCAATTAAAGTAAACTAATAAATATTTTTTTTTGTTTGTTTCATCCTAAAGAGAGAGGCGGGAACTAATAGAGATTTAGCTTGGCGGGCTTATCGTGAGGACAGGTCCGAGTATAACCGTAGAGTTCTAAATAAGTACCGAAACAATATCGTCCCATTTCCCTAGTGATTGGAAAATTAGTAGAATAACATTAATACCGAAGACTAAGACTCCCCGTGTTTTATCCGATTATAGGCCGATTAGTGTTCTGAGTGCATTTTCTAAAATTCATGGTTTCATGAGCCCTTATCAATCGGGTTTTTGCTGGCATTGTAACACATCTGAATTATTACTTGATGTTGTAGAGCAAGTAAGAATAAATTTGGACAAGAAATTTCAGGAAAAAATATATTCCGTGTTCCACTTAGGACTAGTTGCTGAATTTTGATATATAACACTTATATAAGCAGAAGCTGAAAAATATTCATATACATATGTATGTACTTATATATCGTTAATATATAAAATATATAAAATTCTCGTGTCGCGGTGTTTGTCTCCAAACTTCTCCGAAATGGCTCGATCGATATTCATGAAATTTTGTGTGCATATCGGGTAGGTCTGAAAATCGGTCCACATATATCTTTTATACTCCTAAATGTTAAGGTACACGCAACAAGGGGAAATTTATACCTCACCTAAATAACGTACCGACGTCGATAACATATTAAACTACACAGAAAAAAAATCACAAAAATTCAATCAACAAAATGAGTTGTTAACTAGAATCATTGAAAAAAGATGATACCGTTACATTTTTTTTTTCTTCTCAAAGTAAACTTTGACAAAAAAAAAATATTATAAATTATTGCGGTACCATACACTTTCAACTAAATGGCTTGAATAAATTTTTTGTTGAATTTTTTGGTTTAGGTTAGTTGCGCATATTTTGTACAAAACTGTTATGAGTGATATGGTGTAATGCTTAGAGTGGTTCAAATCCCAAAGATGGTATCGTTGCATTCGTTTTTTCTTTTCTTAAAGAAACCTACAAATTTCGTATTTGTATTTACAAAAACCATTGTTAGCGCAAAATTGAATAATATTTTAATTGTATATACAAAAAAATTTGTTGTATTTACAATTTAGTTTTTTCTGTGTAGATATACATACATAAGTATATATATGTGTACCGTAGAACACAAATGGTTTACGTTTTCTTTTTAAGAAGTACTCAGGGGATATTTCTCCTTATCTCCAACTATCAAACTGAAGTACCGAAAATGGCGGATAATCATTCATTAAAGTTATTAGTAATTATTGTTATTATCAATGTTGACTTTTGCAGTTCGGTGAAGAGTATCAAATATATTTGAACTCAAAAAATGTTTCCTAGAGCAAATTTATGCGGCAAAACCACACTTGCCGGATTAACTAGTAGTATATAATTTTTCCAACCAATGATTTATTGAAATATTTTCGTTTTAAATGTTACCATTTATCATTCCTTTTCTCATAGAGCTATTGAATATTGAATTATTAGGAATATTTTTTTTAGAGTATTTAATAGTTTTAGAAAAATTTTTCTAAATTTTTGACACCAGGTTTTCTTTTCTGTTTTATCTTTTGTTTAACATTAATCTTTTATTTAATATTTATTATCTGTTTTTATTTTTTTATTTTTTTTTATTTTCTTTAATGAGCTACCACAAAACATTAAATTTTAAAATATATTAATACGTTTTTTCTAAATTTTATCTTTTAAAATGAATAGAAATCAAATTTCTTTTGAATATATCGTTTTGGGTATTTTCTAATGAGTTATGATATCAAAAGCTTGACAAACTTATAATATTTTTCTATAGAAAATAACTTTAATTTTAATTTAATAAATATACAAAAACAAAAAAGAAACAAATAAGTCGTTAAGAAAAAAGAAAATAAATTAAACTTTTCCTTTTCTCAAAGCTAATAGACAGGCGATGCGTTAAAAGAAAAGAAAAAAAAAAAACAATAACATTCCAGAAAAATTTTAAAAATTTTGCTTTTTTTCTTTATACCCAATAAAATGGGACATCGAACATTTTAATTAAAACATTAGTTTTACGTTTGTATTACCAATTTACTTGTTCACTGGTTTCGCTGTTACAAATTTTAACTCTAAAACAGAAAATTCTGGTGTGGCGGTTTGCTACATATGGACCTAAAACAGGGGGAAAAAACTAAAAAAGAATAGCGAATTTTTTAACGTTTTTTGCGAAGTTTCTTAAAGCTTATGCCTATCAGAAATTAATGCTTACCAATAAGCTATTTTGTAAGGGAGAAATTGTAAACTATCACTTACACCTGCGCATCAATAATACATGATTTTTATATGAAATGAGCCGTTAAAATGAAATATAAACGCAAATTTATTGCAACCAGTAAGCAAATGTTATACAAAATCAAAAATAATACCTTATCCTATAGCATCTTTGGAAGATTTAAGGTATAAAAAACAATATAGTGCTTCCATTATTGCTTACAATTTTATTTATTGTTTCCAAATCTTGAAAATTTCTACTGGGTGGTTTCTTTTTTGTTCTTCATTACAAGAGCTACAATGTTGAACCAGAAAGCAAATCAAAATTTTGAGAATTATAAATTTATCATCTCTTTTTGCAGAATTGACACTGAGGCTACAAATTTTTGGGGCACCATAAAAACAATTTCATGGCTTTGGGCAAAACTGGGAGATACGGATCTTGTTTTTTTTTTTGGACTTTTTTCACGGAGTGGTGTCTGTTTAGGGATATATTTTGATGTTTTAAAAAATTACACACAGTGTTTTCAGATGCAAAAACAAATTTTTTTCAATTCACTAACGGTCAGATTTTCATGGCGCCGACTGTAAATTATTCAGAACTAGTGCACTAAATTTCCATTACCACTAAAATCGTTTTATTTTCTGGTTAATTATTTCCGTCTGCCACTTGTGGTGGCTGCTATAGTGCTGTATTACTACGAAGGGGCTTAGTGGTAGTGGAAATTCACTAAAAATGCAATGCAATAAACCCAACTCTGATATCAAAACAATAAATTTAAAATGGAAACAAAAATTATTCAAGTGGGAAAAATTGATAAATTTCTATGCAATACTTGTCAAGTAAGCCCTTAAAATTTTTATTAGCAATACGGTAATAAAATTGTTTTAAAGTATTCCGTTTACAATCTTTATTTTTGTCTTTTCTAATATCTAATATCTACTTTTTACTGAATTTTAAGGCACTGATGGCAAACATCTCTTTTTTTATATTTGTTTTTCTAATATATTCGTTCCAGTTTGCCTAAGATTACATGCTACATTTATTTCTATTATTAAAAGAAACGAGGTGTTGAAAGTCAAATAAACAGCAAGACAAAAAGTTCTATTATTCTTAAGCCAACATTTAATATATGGCAACTTTAATAGACAACAAACATAAGGCAGGTATTACATCCATAAAACCAGTTAATGCCATCTGAGACAGCGATCGTATGCATATGCGTGTTACTAATGTGAAGAGATAATATTTTCCACAATTGTATTAAATTTCAATTATTTTTTTCTTCATATTTTCTATTTCTCTGCATTCAATTTTTTTCATTTATTTATTTTTTTTTTTTTTTTGCCACATTTCTTAGATAATCGTTTGGAATGCATAAATCAATTACATAAATAAACTGTAACAGTTTTGGTTTTGTTTTGCTTTTCTTGTGTATTTT
This sequence comes from Metopia argyrocephala, assembly GCA_963576795.1. Taxonomy (NCBI): domain Eukaryota; kingdom Metazoa; phylum Arthropoda; class Insecta; order Diptera; family Sarcophagidae; genus Metopia; species Metopia argyrocephala. The sequence continues at coordinate 83,400,137 of OY756211.1, forward strand.
TCTGTTTTTATTTTTCTCAATTGATCTTGATTTTCTAAAGATATGAAATACACGTCAGAGATTTTAAAAGATATTTAAAATTTTTTAAAATTTTTGAGACGAATACCAAAAAATATTAAAACGACGTTAAGCAGTCTTTAAAATATCACAAACACTCGCCTGCACTCATCGATAAATTGACTCTAATGACTTGGAAATAGCTAACCGACTTTAAATAGACTGAAAACTTTTGAGGAGTTCTCAAATTATATTAGAATTAGATTCGAAAATTTAGAAGAATTCTGAAAAAATCAGTGTGTTACCTCTAAAGTTGATGAGGATCTACTTAAGACATGGCAATATAATTAAGAAGTAACTTAAAAGTTTTGAGGTGGTTTACAAATTTTAGAAATTCTTCTTATAAATGACGGATATTAATTCCAAAGACTGACAATTTTGTGCTGGCAACACTCTTTTGTTTGACAATCGACTTAATAGCTGATTCTTGTTTTTAGTTTACTTTGAATGTCAATATTAGGGACATACTTATACCATAGCAAAGTTTAAAAATTTTGGAAATTTTTTTTATATATTTATTCATTCTTCCCGCTCAGATTTGTGTCAATAGTTTGGACTGTTCTTGCGATAGATTTAAATCATTTAAGTCATTTAGTTGAATAATTGATATTCTAGATTATGTGTAAAATCCGAACAAAATTTCTTTTCCTTTTCAATTTTTACCTTCTCCGGTTCAAGTACAATCAAACCAAAAACTTTTAAATTGAACTGCTTAAAAAACTTAAAGTTATTCAAAAAAAATTTTTGAAGTGCTACAGTTTTTTTTTTATTGCTTCTCTTTAATTTTCAGAAACAACTGGAAGTTCAAATAAGTCTAACAAAAAAGTTTTCGAAAATTTCGACTACTGACAGTTTTTGTTTTGCTGCAGTTTTTGCTGTTTGACTTTTAAGAAGCACAGGCTTATCCACCCACCAGAACATTTTTAAGATTTGGAATCAATAAATAAAATTGTAAGCACTAATGGAAGCATTATATTGTTTTTTATACACTAAAGCTTCCAAATATGCTACAGGATAAGGTATTATTTTAGATTTTTTATACTATTTGCTTACTGGTTGCAATAAATTTGCATTTCTATTGCATTTTAACGGCTCATTTCATATAAAAATCATGCATTATTGATGCGCACGAGTAAGTGATTGTTCACGATTTCTCCCTTACCAAATAGCTTACTGGTAAGCAGTATTTTCTGCTTGGAAAGTTTTTTTGCTTGAAATTATACAGTGTCTTTCTCTATGTTTAATAGAACCCATAGGTAAAAAAATGTTAACAATACCTACTGTGTGATGGCAAGACCTTACAAAAGAAATATATTTTTGTCAATAAATTTTATCTCATATATTAATAAAATATATTTGTCAAATAAACCCTTAATAAATCTTAAATATTTTTTATGAATACGGGAATTAGTCATTAAATCAGTGGTATCGGATAGGTGGGCATGGTATCTCCCACAAAAAATAAGTATGTATTATTGTACTTTTGAACACAGATAAAAAATTTAATTCCAGAAAGGTCTTTATTATACGCATGGCTTAATATTTTGCTAATGTTACTATGCTCGAACGAAAATCAGGCAGGTTTTTGCACAGCTAAAGGCAGCCTTTCGGTGCTGAATTTTATCGCACACGCTTTTCAAAGTAATAGAGTTTTTAATATTTTTTAATTATATCCATGGCATTTTTATGTTGTCTAGTTTTTGGGTTTGAAACCAATATCATTTTTGCCTATTTCTTATGTCAGTTGTCTTAACATTGGATTTTAAAGTCAATCTCTCAGACATTTTTACTAAATTTTTCTTTTTTAACTTTCATACTCTCATTTCTGTCTTTATTTTGGTTTTTATGTTCTAGAGGTAATCTGTATTTTAATTAGTTTAGTTAAAGGTTTATTTAAGATTTACTCTTTTGTCTTTTTTTTATAATATATTTTTTTTTCTTAGATTACAAAAAAGATTAGATTCCAAAAAATTCTAAAAAAAAATACCTTTTCATGCTAAATGGATTTTCAGAAATGCTAAATGTAGCATTAAAATCCTAAATTGCCAACGCTGAATAATAATAATTTTAATAATAATATTATTTAGTTTTTTTTAACTTATATTTAAACAAATTTATTTCTAATATATATTTTTTTTCTTATAACACTAAAATTTTGTAGAAAAATGTTAACAAGTTTATGACATTAACCCGCAGTATTATAAAAAAAATTGTATATCTCTATCAGTAGATTTTAATAGTTATTCTTTTCCATATACTTTAAAAAAAATCATTTATAGTTTAAGAAAAAAAAATCCAAATAAAAATGTAAATATTTGTGATATAATTAAGCGCTTAGAAAAGGCCTTAACTGGGTTAAACGTGTTTTCTTTAATAGCCATTTTCATGTGACCATAACTTTTTAAAGTTGCTTTGAATAGAAAACCTGAACATATATTTTGTTTTTAATGCTACACACATGTCACAGTTATTATTTAAAACAAATGGTAAAAACTGAGAGTGAAAATGTTGAACTTTTAGAATTTGACCCCAACCAAAGCATTTAAATTTTGTTTTCATTTAATTCTACGCCAGAACTAAAAGTATTAGATCTTGTTTGCTTTCATTTCAGGCCTGTGAGTTTATAAAAGCTGTTTTAATAAAAGTTTTTTTCTTTTTAAATCTAACGTGAGAAAGGCCTAAAAGAAATGAATTAAAATTTGGGGTATTTTTGAAGACAGGAATTCAAATATAACTATTCGGGTATGTTCTGAAAAAACGAATATGGATGAGGCGACTACCCCTCAGCAGTCTTCTGGCAAAAGCTCTGAGAGTAAATAATTGCCATGAACAAGCTTCTCAAATCTGTCCTGGTACTCATGGATAAAAATTAACACACACAACATGAGTGCTGCGAGAAGCAAGGCCGTAGTCCTGACACAGGGTTGTAATGGCCAATTATTTATGTATGTATATTATAAAATATTTGGTATAAAATTTTTTTTATAAGTTGACTGAAATTTAAATCGTAATACCAAATTATGAAGAGTTGGTCACTACAATCATATTTTTTAGTGTTATTATTTTGCAATATAAGTATATGACTTTATAATGACCATTTGAATGAATATTTTATTATTTTTATTAATTGGAGACAATGTATTACACACAGTACTTTTATTTACAAACTTTATATTTAAAAGTTTTACATCAAGAATTTTTCAAAAACATCACTTGCTCACTGAACAATTTATCAATTTAATTTACAAATTCATAATGATCACAAAACTTGTTGGTTTTAAACAATGACACCTGTTTGTGTTACAAAGGCAACAATATTTTAGAATAAATACCGAATATTAAACATCAAAATGAAAGAAAGAAAACAAAAAAAAAAACTGGAACACAATTAATGAAACATGTTATGAATTAATGCACGTTGCATGCAGCAAATATCGCATACTCAGACGCTAGCAAAGCATTAGAGTTAAATTCTTGGCAAATATAATGTAACAGATTTCTAGCATACGTTTCGTAATAATATATGCAAAAACATGTTTTTGAAGAGAAAAATATGCAATAATTGCACAAAATTAGTGTTGGAAAAAATAGAGAGAAAGAAAAATTGTATAGAAATTAAAACCAAAATATTTTTCTCAGATTTTTTTTTGTATTGCCAAAAGCAATACAATTACCTGGATAGCTTATAGTCCCTAACCAATAGCTTATGGCTCATTGCGATACCGCTCTAGATTTTTATAATTTCTTTATCTTACTATTCTCTATCTTACGTAACCCTAAAATTCTAACCAGCTTATATAATAAAACGACGTTCTTAGCATATAAGAACAATAACAATTGAGTTTATCGTGAGTGCCCGTCATAAGACACACCACACGCCACCCAGTTGCATGGGTGGTGGTTAAATACTCTGCGTCTAACCAGAGCCATCCGAAGGCGGTGCCTTCTAATCTTGGTCATGCCAAAGACACGCCGCTCAGAAGAAAGCCCATCGATATCAGATTAGCAATTCGGCATACCACTGCCTGTGTAGTAGTACCCCCCTGTTGAGAAGTTCTATCTAGCATTACCACACCCACTACGTGTACTACCCGAAGGGCCGCACCCAACAATCAGGTCGAATTACCTCACTCCCCGAATGACAGGGGAGCAGGTTGTGTAGGGTATTGCACAGTCCAGCTTAGTAAACTAAACAAATTTTGCTTTACTTATTTATTTTTTTATTGCTATACCTAAAGTTAATACCTTTGTTCTCATATTTCCAATAAAAATATTTTATTTGGTTTCGATTGGAAACAAATTTTGGGTTTTACAATATCTGATGGTTATTAAAGTTAAAAAAAAACGACTAAAATTGAGGTTAAAATATGTTTTATGGCTACCACTATAAAAGAAATGGTCATTTGAGGTGATAAAAAGTTTTCATTATCAACAAAATTTTAAGAGAATTGTTGAAAATTAAGGTCATAAGACTACACATATAAACTGAAGTGATCCTTTCACATTTTGGTATCAATAAATATAAAACAGAAACAGAAACAGAAAGTTGTGGAATAAATCATGATCATTATTCAATTTCATAAAACAAAAAGACATTTTAGAACAATTTCTTGGCCCAAAAAAACATACACAAACAGAACTTAAATGAGAAAATAAAGCCATTTTATTTTATATTCATAATAATATGAAATAATTGGAAAATAAAGATGTTCTTGCTTCAGTTTAAGAGTATGAAGCAAATATAGTAATTTAGAATAATTTTTAGTCATTAAGCACCTTTTGTTTCTTTATATTTTAAAATATTTCAAAATACCCTTAATTTGAGATCATTTAAGACAAAAAGCTGCCATTTATGTTGAACATGAGCATGACATTAAATTGATTGAAGATATCTTCCACCAACATCTAAAGTGTTTTAAAAGTTTTACTTTAAAAAAATTGGTGGCGAAAATTACTGAATTGTTGAAAGAAATTTTTTATACCTTGTTTTTAAGTATAATAATTAGAATTATAAATTTTGGAAAAATATACACTTTCAATCAAATAAGATCGATTAAAATTTTACCACAGCCAACTTAACCACCAAAAGAACGGTGCCCTACATGTAAGACCGAAAGCAAAAGGGAGTGATATGCCAAAATGTTACTTTTTAAAATATATAGTTTTGAGCAGTAATATTCATTAGTCGTCGTAGTCGCCGTGGTCTAGTGGTTAGTGTGTTGGCTTACTAAGGTTAGAGCTTCGCTTCAAGCCCTGGCTCTAACATCTTGAAGCAATGAAATATTTAAAAATAATATTTCATTCGCCGACTACCTCTTAGCAGACTGAGAGTAACTGATTGTGATGAACAAGCTTTTCAACTCCGGTACTCATGGATAAAAAACAGACATACATAACATGGGTGCTGCCAGAAGCTAGGGTTGTAAAGGCCACTTCCCAGCAGAAAATTTTTGAAATTGTAAGCAATAATGGAAGCATTATATTGTTTATTCACACCTTAAGACTTCCAAATGTGCTACAGGATAAGGTATTATTTTTTGATTTTTTATACTATTTGCTTACTGGTTGCAATAAATCTGCATTTCTATTGCATTTTAGCGACTCATTTCATATAAAAATCCCGCACTATTGATGCGCATGTGTAAGTGATAGTTTACAATTTCTCCCTAACCAAATAGCTTATTGGTAAGCACTAATTTCTGCTGGGTTATGTATGAATGTATGTAATATTCAGTAACTTTGTTCTACGCAAAATACGTTCATTATGTATTATTTAACAAATGTCAACACAATATCTTTGTTTCAAATATGCTCTTAATAGACATATTTTTTCTTTCCTAAAACGGCAGTGAAAGATTTAGAATTCCAAATATGTATACAAAACATATGCATATTATTCGTGTAGTATAGCACGGAAAATAATGAAATTATCTGAAGTTATTATAAGATATAAAGAATTTCTTGATTAAAATTATAATTTGCAAATAATCTTAGACGCACAAAAAAAAGAAAAGGAAAAAGTTTACAAAATATGCAATGAAATTAATTTGCTTTGAAAATTAATCCATAAATCCCCATTAAAAATAAAAATAAGAACTTTAATATTTTAAAAATTTCCGCAACATTAATTATTGAAATATTTGTGAGAGCAAAAAACAAACAATTTAATTGAACTAAAGGAACAATTTTTTATAAGAACATGTGCAATATTTATCATAAAAACAAAATGAAACAAAACAAAACTAAAAAGAAGTCATTAAATGTACTCATTATTCGCATTATTAATGCACTACAATGTGGCTATAGTTAGTGAAAAAAAAAAAAAATAAAAAGTTTTATCAAAATCAACTTTAATCAAGAAATATATTAAGAACAAGAAAAAATGTTTAAAGAATTTACATTTTATTGTAGTTTGTAGAAAAAAAAACTACTTCTACATATAGCATAATATACTACATGTGTAACACGTTCCCTCAAAAATCGGACTTGAGCTTCGACACGATGCGGTAACGAATCGCCCAATAATTGTCAAGTCAGAAAAAGGAAATTTTTTCCCTAGGAAAGAACTTCCACTGACAGTACTGTTTCTAAACCAACAGCAAGTGTAATAATATTGTGTTTGAAATTATTTGGGAGTAATTGTCAATTTGAATTGCATTTAAATATATTGAAATAAAAGGCTAATTTGAACACAAATTTTATATTGATAACTTAAAAATAATTTAATGAATATGGGACAAATATAAAAATTAGAATAGGTTTTTAAAAATTATTATTGCAATTTCAAAACATGGCGGTTAACTAGAACATTTTGTTTAGTTTTTCCCCCGAAGAAAAAAACTCTTCTGACAAGGTCTTAATTACTTACTTACTTAGCTGGGTATAATAACCCCTTAGCGGGTTTTGGTTTATTTTATCATTAGTCTATAGGTGTATCTGATAAGGATTCGTAAGCCTGGTCTTCCAACATAAAAACGTAAATCTGCTTCGCTGGAGCAAGCGTAGTCGCTGGATTTTAATTCACTGGACAACCCTCACAAAGCCAAAGCGCTCATACAGCTTATAGTTGGTTCTAATAGGAAACTCTTCGTTATGCCTTAATGGACCAAAAATATTGCAAAGTACTTTTCTCTCAAACACTCCCAGGACCGCTGCATCGACACCAGACAGCGTCCATGCTTCCGTCCCATATCAAATAAACGGAACGGAATCAAACCACTTCTGAATAGAACGAATACGTGCAAAGAATGATGTATAGAAATGGAAATAATACGGGCAAAAGATCATGCGCAAATCAAGGTGAAGTTTCGCAAACAAAACTGACAACTTCAAAATATGTGTGTCAATTGTGTGTGGTGTTCAAAAAGAGCTGTTCCTTATAAACTTCTCTAACCAGGTCAAAAAATTGATTCTGATTTATACTGCCAGTAACTAGCGGCGAGAATTCACTAACATAAAAGGTGTTTTGTTGCACTATGACAAATACAGAGTACAACCATTTTTAATCAGCCCCCAAAGCATGGACTTTCCGGCTTTAGATAAATTGGTAAATTTGAATAATAAAGAAGCCGGTAAAACAAAAAGAAACCCTATGGGTTTTGCCTAAAAGTGGCCAAAAGGTATTTTTTTTTCATTCTTAGTCACATTTTAAACTATACTTTGCAAGCACCAGTTTTTCCATAAAACTTATAGGCTTGCCTGCGTTGGTGTTGAGTATAGGCAACATAATATATGAATCCTGAGCTATTTAAGCACTTTATCCATTTCGATGTAGTTGAACACAATAAAATACAATGGCTAGGCAGGTTGCGACATGTAGTAACATTTATTTTTTTTTTTTTTATTTGAGAATTGGAATTTTTGGAAAGGACAGTACATATACATATATTTTTCTATTATTATTTTTAAGCGCCTTAGGAATTAGACAAATTGCTATGAATTGATCATTCAAAGACCTTCACCCTTGAATGATCAACAGCAATTGTCTCATCGTTGCATGTTTATTGTGTGGTGAGTGTCTTCGCTAAGAGTGTTTAGCTATTATCTGCTACTTCCCAGTAGGTGGCGCTTTCTCCTGATCATTCGTTTTTTTTGTTGATATTGGTTAAGGTGGAATAGACTGGAATGTCGGGGTACGGTTTCTTTGTTGATAGTCTTCATTCATTTTTCATTTTTCACCTTTGCTGGAATTTGAACCTGGGCCGTTTGAATTTTTGTGTGAGCCCTCTAACCACTATACCACGCAAGATGTGTTTTGTTACTCTAAATATATCAGTGATGTAGCAAGTATTTACCCGAAAAAAGACGAAAGGTCGATTGATTCAAGAAATCAGGGAGATTTAATTCTGTGTCAGTTTGAAGACAAATAGAAAATATTTAAAGTAACACATGCATTAATATGCCATTAGAACCGTATTTAAAAGATTTATTTTTCCCAATAAACCTGCTTGTCAACTAACTAAACAACCAACTATTCATGGCCATTTATTACTACGATGGATGGACATTACAAAGCGATACTCATTTTATGATGATGATAATGGTGAAAGTAGTTATGCGTATCAAGAAATTCTAGTCTGTAATACAAACTAAAAAAAATTTTATATTCTAAAAAAGAAACAGAAAAATAAAAATAAACAAAGAGTAAAATACTTAAAACGGCTCAAGAAAAATAACTTTAAAAAAGACAATAATTGTTACAGAAATAATAATTGTTGTGGCAAAATGATGACAATACTAGTGACTGACTTTAAGGCCAAAAAAATTAAAGAGTAAACCAATAATTATCGTCTCAACAATACAATAACAAGTAATCTCATAGTTAAACAGTGCAAGAAGCATTGGAGACAAGAACAGAAAATCATTTTTAAATTGCCTATAGTTTTAAATTTCTCAGATATTATTTTAATATCAAAAAAGATCAAAAAGCACACCAACATTTTCATTAAAAGAATAATTCAGTAAATTCTTTTGAATTATTTTATTTTATTTTCCTCACTGAAGAAAAATCCAGCCAACTATTAAAAATTTATTCCAAAAGTTTACACAAATGTAATGTCACAGTATGAACTGGTACTCAGTTTTGCAAAAGGTACAAAATATAACTGTTTTGCTGTAGTTCCAAATCCCACTATTTTATTTTTTTACAAAGCAATTAATTCAGAAATATGGCAAATCGTGAAGATGGGTAACATGATTTCTGTAAGACGACAATTTGGGTAAACTTCTCAACTGATCCAAACGCCATTGCCATGTATCAACAGTCTTGAATTTCTTGAATTTTAGCTAAACGTAACCCAAACCACGTCAATATGTACGAGTGCGAGTTTCCCTGACTGTGCATTTTTAGAACAATGATTATCTTTTGCGTACGATTGTTGGCTTACTATTAATTAAAGCGCCACAAATTATCAACTCATTTAAAAAAATAAAGTTGTTCTTAAATGGTCGAATAGAACAATCATTTTAATTAAACAGTGTTATCATTTGCAACAACAACAATTTTAAAAACAACTCCTTTATTACTTACTAAAAAAAAATTCATTACTTTGAAAAGATTTAGTGGATGGTACTAAAATAGTACATCTGACCTAGTTGGCGCATACTAGAAGCAATCTGTTAAACCAGTTGTCCAAATAAGTTTGGACAATAAATTTTACATTATATTTATCATCATCAGACCACTGTGCAAGTAATCGATCGTTACTCTCCACAAAATAATGTAATTTTTCTCTATTCCTTTGTTTACGGTATCAATTTTGGCAGAGTTCTTATTTAACTATCGTGAGAGCAGCAGTAAATAATTAATCCGCAATTTTGAATTTTATTTGTACAAGAAAGAATATTCTTAAAGTTATCCTTTAGAGACTACATCAATTTAAAATTAATATAAATTTTCAAAAAAAAGGAAACATCCAAAATTAAAATAAACCTGAAAATGTATGTAGTGATTAAAGAAAACAATAACAAAAAAATGAATTTCTCCTTTTGAATCTTCATATACTTACCTATATACATATGTACATAAATCAATTTAATGAAAAATACTTAATAAGAATAAATACCTATGTATTGATTTGAAATTAATAATAAATAAAGCATTATTGAAAAATAAATAAATTGTGTGTGTGCAACCTTTTATTATATCTAAATTAAATAAATTGGTGTCTAACCTCATACACCCATACATGGTCCTTCTGCTGATTTCCAGACGTTCAAGAATAACTCAGCAAATTTGATAAATTGTTTGGCTTTAATTAAGCACACAACTTGAATCGTAAGGGCTTTTAAGTGAAGGACACTGAAAAGAGCGATTGAATTGATTAACTTGAATCTTCTTAAATACTTTCCTGTACAGCGGCTAGAGCATACTGTTCGGCATCTCATTTGCTGAACATTATCAGTAGAAGTAAATGACCCGCTTAAAAGGACAATAAGTTTGACAAATAGAACCATTATTTTGTTAAAAATATTCACAAATTGTAAGCGTTACTTTGGTATAAGTTTATCCATAATGAAATACGAAACCAAACTTAACAGAAAGCTACTATCACCTCCTAGGTCAGTAGACAAGTAGAGACATTTTATCAACTGCTATAGTGGTTGAGCGCTCGCACAAAAACTCACACGATCGAGATTCAAACCCAGCGAAGGACAAAATTATAAAAATAAAAAATTTGCGGTTTTCTAAAATTACAATTTAAATTAAAAATTAACTTAAAAAAAAAATAAATAAGAGGTTCCCCCCCTCTCCGGCAAGACCATATGCAGTAAACCAATCCCTGATATTTCTAATCTATTCCACCAGAAACCAATGATCAGGAGTACAGCTCCACCTTCTGGGAAGATAACAGCTATTCTACTGAAGACGATCACACTTCACATTCAAACATCCACCGACAGATGAGGCAATTGCTGTTCAAGGGTGAAGGTATAACACTGGCGCTTGAGTGGTCAAATTGACAGCAATTTGTCTCATCCACAAAAAGGCGCACATATCAATAAAAAAAATCTATCTATCTATCAACCATCTTCACATTCCATCATTCCATCTTCACATTCACATTATTGGTCTTAAAAAAAACAACTGAAAGTAGTGAACTTCTATAAAAAACAAGCTTAAGTGAAAATTGTTGAAGCTCAACAAACAGCTATTATGTCGACTCTGAACGACAGGCTTGAGAAGATTGTTCATGGAAATCAGTTACTCTCAGAGGTTTTGTAAGAAGACTGCTAAGAGATGTTCGCAAAGAAACATTTTTTTTTTTTCATTTTCGTCCTTTGAAGACATCATAGCTGAACTTTGAACGGAGCTCTCATCTAGTAAGCCAACATACTACACACTGGAGTGGTTTTATTACTGGCTGATATGAGATCTTTCAACTACTTATTAGTATTTACTTAATAGTTGAAATTAAAAATTTTTTCCATATTAAAAAATATACTGTGATAGTCTATTTTTGAAGTATAGAAGCTTTAACATTTGGTAGTAACAAATACTACTGTCACTTCCATTTTTTTTTGTGTGCTAGTTTTGTGACCGACCTTGTTGATTTGGCATTATACGTTAAACCGAGAGATGTAATTTCAGCAATAAATGTGTCTTAAAACCTTTAAAACTTCTAGATTTCCAATTTAAACCTTAAACACTTTATAAAATTCTTTGCAAAATTTAGGGTGACAAAGAGTTCGTGTCATATCAGCTGCACCTAAGAAACTGTGCTAAAATTTATTTAATACCGTTAACACTGTTCATGAAATTTATTGCTCATATACATTTCAATTTCCAGCAATTTAACAATCTTTTTACAAGAAATTAAGCAAAAGAAAAAGGCACACAAAAATAATGAAATTTACGCAAAAAGACAAACTGCTTTTGGCCCTTTTCGAAATGAAAACAGCGTTCGAAAGGCAAAGAACGAATATGAAAAAGTAAAAAGAGGTAAGAAATGTACTCGTACATGAAGGTGCGTTGGTTATTTAGCCATTAACTTTAAATGTATTCTTATTACCAATCCATTTTTCTTGATTTTTTTTTTTAATTTTTTTCTGTATTGATGCTGTTGCCTGGTTATTAATTATTGTTTTTTTGCCGCCTTAAGTTTAACTGTTTATAAGTTGTTCTCCATATTAAGGAGGACATTTGCAAAAGTTTAACTAAAATATTGGCTTCTCCCAAAAACAAAAGGTTTTAATTTACAAGTTTATTTTGGTAAAAGTAAGTTTTACCGTTTGGCTTAAATTTAAGCAACAAATCAATTTGATTAAAATCATTTAACTTTAATTGCTTGTTTTAAAAGTGGGAAATGCAAAATTAAATTTTTAAATTAATTTTTTGTCTTTTCTCTTTATCTCTTAAACACCATCTAAAGTTTTAATTGAATAAATGCATTTCAAAATGAAAGCAGGAATTTTGCATATTTTTAATTTATGGAAAGGGCTGGCTGTGAAATTTCAAATGGCCTAAATTGCATGTCAAATAATTAATTTTTTTATTCACACGTTTGTACGCCACTCTAAAATGTTGACTTTAAAGAAATTTATTTCGAGTTTAGGAAAGCTATGGCTTCATCAAATATGCTCGCATACATTGTTTTCCAAACAATTTAATGATTTTGGCTTTTGGGTATGTATTCAATTATAATACTTTGGCTTGTTGAATGGTTAGATATTTAAGATACAGAAGACTTAGGAAACAAACATTTTTGTACACTGCTATAAGAGTTTACAGTTGTTGTTGTTGTTTGTAAGGTAAAAAATAATATTTCAAGTTTGTTTTTAAATAATAGCGATTGAATTAATATCCCAGGCCGATAATCGACAGCGTATGTTGAAGTAAAGCCTTATGTGAAAGCAGTATGTGAAAAACAGAATCCCAAGGTGAGCCAAACTGCAACAAGTGAAATTCTTCTGTTTCAAAAAATAGTAAAATTTTTAATTACATCAAATCAATCAGCATTTGCACTTTATCCTGCATATCTCAAACATTACTACTTTCAGTTACAAAAACTATTCTCTTGATTCATTTAGATTGTTTTAAAGTAAGTGCTTGATTTCAACTTTTTAATTACTAACTTGCAAAGTATCACAGTGAACAATTCATTTTCAATTCCATCAAACAAAAAATATTACCAGCCTTGGTGCCCAAAGAGCCAGTGACTGGATATGAGTATTATGATATAAAAAAAGGTTCACTAAACAATGCATTTAGCTTTTATAGCCCGTCGTTAGAAATAATTCAATTATAATGAATCTAAATCATGTTCAGCTTATTTATGGCAATAATTTCTATTTATTTTGTTTAGAATTATGTAGTTAGATGGCTAGTAAACAAATGAAATAACAGTGATGAAGTGGTGAGAGCGCTCGCAAAAAAACTCAAATGGCCCAGGTTCAAATCCCAGCAAAGGCGAAAAATAAAAAGATAGTTTGATGTGTTTTCAAAATTATAGTTTAAAAATAAGAAAAATATTCCGACATTCCACTCTATTCGACCTTAACGAATGTCAAAAAAAACGAATGATCAGGAGATAAGCGCCACCTATTGGGAAGTAGCAGATAACCGCTAAACCTACTTAGCGAAGACACTCACCACACAATCAACATGCAACAATGAGACAACTGTTGTTGATCATTGAAGGGTAAAGGTATAACACTGGCCTTTGAATGATCAATTCACAGCAATTTGTCTCATTCCTAAGAAAAATACATATCGTGGATGGAATTAAAGAGCGCTGTAACTGACAAAACTTTAAATGTTCACCAGAACCAAAAAACCTGTCTGGAAGTAGAACAAAGATTGGTATTGGTATTTTTCAAAACGAAGGCGGCCTAAGTGAATTTATTTTCATCGTAGAAATCTGGGACCAATCGACGTGTATTTTTTTTCTGATAAAAATTATGCAAAAAACGTAATATCGATTTTTTGTAAGTTACAGCGTTCTTTAATTCTTGCGACTATATGTACTGTTCCTTCCAAAAATTTCCAATACAATGCACTACATTTAGTAGGGGTTTACCCGTGAGTATTGGTCTCAAATAAAAAAAAAACTACAAATAGCAAAAAGTGATTCCATTATTACAACAAGTTGCTAAACTCGCTAAAGCAGGAAAAAAGCACATCAAACTAGAGCTGAATAAAAAATGTAGTAGAACAGAAGGGATCTAGACACTAAGTCAACCTACTGATAAAATATACTCTAAGGAGCTTGGATGGTTTGGCTGACAATGCTTAGAATTCAATAAGAAAATGAACCCTTCCAAAGTATTCCTGCAATTTTGGTAGTAAAAGTTATAGGGCATACCCAATCTCTTAGAGTGTTTATCGACCATCACACGATCTGTCTCCTTATATATTGTCATATGTCCGGATAGGGATTAACAGGGGATCCCCACAATTTTTAATTGTTAAACCGAGGCTGAAACGTTCTAGAAACAGTACAGATAGGAAAAAAACTTCATCTGATTTTCTGCACAACAACTTTGAAGTATCTCCTTTAGTTACAACTGTATAGGGTTTTACGTGAGCACCGTCCGTAGACATATCACACGCCGCCCGTTGCCGGAGCGGTTGTTGAGTTCAATGCGCCCAACCACCGCCACTCGATGCCGGTACCCTCCAATCTCACCATGCCCGAGGGCATAGCGCTCAGAAGAGAGCCCATAACACCAAGTTGGCAATTTAGCACCACCACTGTCTGAGAAATGATACCCCCCTTGCTGAGGGGTTTCTATCTAGTACTACCACAGCCACTACGTGTACTTCCCGAAGGACCGCACCAAAACCATCAGGCCGGTAACCTCACTTCCCGAATGACTGTGAGTCTTAGGTTAACCGGGGGCTCCTGATGCCCGTAGTACCAGATTAAGGCATCTCTGGTCAGTCCGTGACAACGCCAGATAATGCCCGCCACGCGCACTAAGTACGCGTGGCAATAAAGGCCATGCACCAACATTACCGACATCTCTGCCTATATCGAGTGCCAGACCACTCAGGGCTAGGTCGAACCCGATATTCCCCGGAGAAAACAGGCTACTGACGTGACACTTCGCCAGCAGCCTTTTCTGTATCCCCGGGGGGGACCCCCTTTAGTGACAGTTTTAAGGCAGCCGATATGACAGTTCTCTCCTGCAGCAGAATTGCCTGACTAAGAAATTGCTACAACTCACAGTCATAAGGCGACGCCAGGGTCGTGATACATATCTAAAAATAAAAAAAGCTCAATATCACTAATAGAAACGCACTCCCTCGGTATCCACAAAATTTGTACAAATTTAAATACCTAAGCCTGGAAGCCGCTACATGTTTCTGGTAATCTGATTGATTCTACAATGTCAGTAGATGCGGAGAAAAAATTTGCCACCAGTCTTGATTGCATCTTAGAATAATTGTATCAGAGCCCATAATAAGCCCCTGTTAATCATTCATTTCTTCCGTATTAGGGAGAAATGCCCTGACATACCCAAAAAATCCACCTTCCAGAGGGCTAGATTCATATGAAGTTCCATAAAATGAAGGGGATATTACTGTGCTAATCAAGAAATCGTCCCACAGATCCAACTTCCTTAGCCTAATCGCACTCTGAATTGAAATCAACATGTAAGTAGATCAACAGGACATAACTGTAGAATAGCATTAGCACTAGCATTGGCGTAAGTTCTGCATGATCTAGTAATACCTATAAACACAAAACCGGCAATTTCTGAACACTAATTGACAAAAAGATTCAAGAAGGATGCTAGAAAGTCGAAGTTGATTGATTAAAATACTTTTTAAGCATTCTTTTTTATTTACTTTTTTTCTCCTGTTCACACATTTGCCAACAACAACTAAAGTTACAACAGAAAATTAAAAAAAAAAGTAAGAAAGTTATGTATGTATGTACTTAACAACAATGGCAACAATAAAAGTAGAAAGAACAGCAACAACTATTCTCACAAGTTACATTTTCATGACAATGTCATTATTATGCAGTGAACTAAACCTATTTTGAAAATCGTTAAATTCATTTGTCAATATATATATTCCCCAGTTGGCAGAACTACAATACACGAAAAAAAAAACAAAACAAATAAAGACGACGCTGTTTGTCATCTACCATAGTAATGCTGCTCTATCTATCCCTCCATGAAAGTCACACAAAAGGCAGAGTAGAAATGACAACAAAGAAAAAAAGCTATTGAAACAACAAGAACAACAATAACTATAGTACATGATGTAAAAGTTAAGTAGAACCTATCAGTGTTCATTAAGTGAGAATTGTGTCACCTAATTAACGTAAATGAGTCAAATAACTTGGCCAACACCAAACTGAATTAAATAAAAAACCTCAGCAAAGAAGAAAAGAAATTTTCAAACAAAATTAAATAGACAAACAAATTCCGCGCTCTACACTCTGTTTATTTTTGCTAATCAACAAAAGTCAAGAAAGAAAAAAAAAAACAAAGAAAATTTATTTGTTAAATGAAAAAAAAAAACAAAAAAAAAAAAAAATTAAGCAAATTTTTACTCAACTTGAAGAAAAAAATGAATGAAAATTATTTTTAAAAGAAGACGAACAAAGACAAAAATGCTGAAAACGTGAGTTAGATAACGCCTTTGTATAATGTAATGCAATGTAATGTCATGTTATGCATTAATTCTAAACTTTTCTTCTTAACTGACAAACTAAACCAGAGAAATAATAAAAGTACATGAAAAAAAGAAAAAAAAAAAAATAAATAAAAAAGAACGACACAATTTGTGGCAGCTACCAAGTACAACGATCATTTCAAAGAAGACGAATGAATGAATTGTAGGGACAAATGGTGAAATAAATTAATGGATGTTTGCAAGACTGCTACAAGCCTAGAAAGTTATTTTCCCCCAGAGGGTAATTTGCATTAGAAACTACAACAGTAGTCAACAAAGCTGTACGAATTAAAAGCTTTACAAAGCCAAAAGCTAAAAAAAAAAATAAAAATAAAATAAAAAAACAAGGATTTTGGAAAATGATATTTTAAAATAAATGAGGTAAAATTTAAAGAATTACAAAATTTGCACAGTGGATAGGAATGCTCTACAAAATAAATAATAAAAATATTTCTTCTGAAAATTAATTTTCTTTTAAAACAAGTAAAGAGCAGTCTTTTAGAGATTCGCGATTTGGTTTATTTGGCAATCGTCTTAACAGCTTGTAAATAATTTTTATTTGGTTTGGTTTAACATTTCATTATGGAGAGGCATACACCAAAGCAAAGCGTATAAATTGTTGAAATTTTGTAATAAAAAAAATGCTTCTGTTACAATGCATTTAGTTCATCCATCTTTATAAGTAAATACAAATGGAGCGTATTCGGACAACGGTTACTTGCAATACGTTAGACACCGAACAGTACGCATTGAAGAAGCTACAGCTACTATACAGAAAAGCATTTAAGAAGAAGATCAAAATTAATCACTTCGTGGCGGTTCTCAGCAAGTAGTGTTGTTGTCTTCGATTATATGAAACATTTCAGGAAAGAATCTTGACTTAAAAGTTTTTAATATTCAACTTGGATAGGAGTTAGAGCGTAGCGAACTTTATTTGCACCGAATGTGTTGAAGCACCAACTGATCTTGATATTTTATGCAAGATTTTGTCCTTCGCTTGTTGAATGGTTAAATCAATTGCATACATACATACACACATACATAATTGGCAATTACAACTCTGTGTCTGGGTTACGGCCTAGCTTCTCGAAGCATTCTTGTTGTGTGTGTTATTTTTTATCCATGAATAGCGGGACCTACTGTTTAAAGGCGATTACGAACGATAGATTTAAGAAGCTTTTTCATGGCAATCGATTTCACCCAGTCCTTTTGCCAGAAGACTGCTGAGAGGTAGTCGCCAAAAGAAATAATTTTTTCATATTTCTTTTTTTCAAGATGTCAGACCTGAGATTTGAACCTGGCGCTATCGTCTTAGTAAGTCACCACACTAACCCCTAAACCACGGCAACTACCGACTATCAATTTTAAAAGAAGATAACCGACAGGCTTTTGTTGAAACACCATTTGAAACACAAAAAATTTCGATTTAGTACACTACTTACATGGGCTGGTTAGGTCTTTTGTTCTCTGTTCTTTTTGTCTCCAAAAATGGGAATGGTCGGATTTCTACTGCGTATGGTTAGTGGCATATTGTTTGCAACATTTATAATTGGCATTGCAACTCATCACGTGATACAATTAATTTGTTCCAAGAAACTTTAAGTGAAAAAATAGACTTAAAGGGACGAAGGTCTTAGTTCACACTGTTTTACAGTTATGCTCAACTTATATAAGAGTTTTGCTGATTTTTTGTCCAAAATTAATATCGGCATGCAATTTAACCAAAACAAGCAAAGTTACGCTGGTTTCAGGAAAATAATTTTTTTTAAGCCCAATACTAAGAGGTAAATTCCTACTCATGCAGTGCATTATATTGGAATTTGAAGATAGAATTTTTTTTGTTTTCAGAGGTATATATTATGCGCCTTTTTGTTCATTAGACTCGTTGATGTCAATTTGACCTTCACCCTTGAATGATCAACAGCAATTCGTCGTGCGGGAGTTTATATGCTTAATCCGCCACTTTATATTTCTCGAGCTAATGATGCCACATTAGGTTTTTGACACAAACATTTTTAGAATCTGCAATCCATTTTTAGCTATTTATCTCCGAGACTGGACAATATACTCGAAAACGGTTTGCAGATATATATCGTCGATGGAATTAAAGAAATATAAATATAAAATGACGTATAGAGTACATAAACTCTCGCACGATAAATTGCCTCATCTATCAGTTACGCTGTATTCCTCATCATTCGTTTCTGCTGGAATTGGCATGGAGCGGCTTTTTGAAGATGAACTTCTTAGATAGGGGGGGGGGGGGGGGAAAGACCTCTTATTTTTTTTTTTTAATTACAATTTAAAAAAACAGCAATTTTTTATTTTATAATTTTTGGCCTTGGCTGTGACTGAACCTCGGTCGTTTGAGTTTCTGTGCGAGAGCTCTAAACACTATACCACGACCGCCCCCCCACCCAGTGACGGTTCACCATTTTATTTTTGTTTGTATATTCTATAAAATATTTTATTAAATCCATTTTTAAATGTTTAAATCCAGCTGCAATTACTAAAAGGCGTTCTAATTGTAGGCATTTTAGATGGTTTTCTATCGTAAATTCATATCCCAATCTTGCCTCCAAATAAGGTATTTCTAGCAGACTTCTTTTTGTTTATTTATCTAGAGTCTATCAGTCAAATTCATAATAACTCCTTAATTTAGGTTTAATACATACATTAGTTATGAGACGTTATCTGTCTTAGAAGTTCAAAATAAAAAATCTTATTCATAAATGGCCAGTGTGATTCTTCGCCTAATCTTTAGACTGACATCATTTTTGCTGGTAATGGCGGTGCCAAGATAGATGAATTCCTTGACCACATCGAATGTATAGTTGCCGGCTGTAACCTGGGAGCCGATACGATCAACAACCCTACTCGTCGACAACATGTACTTCGTCTTGCCCTCATTTACCGCCAGACCCATTTTAGCAGACTCTCGTTCAATAGCATTAAAGGCTGCGGTGACATCTCGCTTGGTATGCCCAATGATGTCTATATCGTCTGCATACGCAAGGAGCTGGACACTTTTGTTAAAAATAGTGCCATTACGATGGACACCCGCCTTTCGCAAAACACTCTCCATGACGAAATTGAAGAGGTCGCAGGATAAGGGATCGCCCTGTCTGAAACCTCGCACGGTATTAAAAGGCTCGGAGAGGTCTCTTCCTACCTTGACGGAGCTGCAGGAATTGCTCAACGTCATTCTGCACAGTCTTATCAATTTTGCAGGAATACCGAGCTCAGACATTGCTGCATATACGCGATCTCTTATCGGGCTATCGAACGCTGCCTTATAGTCGACAAAGAGGTGGTGTGTGTTGACTTGACTTTTATGGGTCTTCTCCAGGATTTGGCGCAGTGTGAATATCTGGTCAATGGTGGACTTACCAGGTCTGAAGCCGCACTGATAAGGTCCAATCAGTGAGATGGCGAATGGCTTCAGTCGTTCACACAATACGCTCGTAAGAACCTTATATGCGATAGGGAGAAGGCTTATACCCCTGTAGTTGGTGCATATTGTGGGGTCTCCCTTTTTCAGGATCGGACAGAGGGCACTGAGATTCCAATCATCGGGCATACTTTCCTCCAGCCATATTCTGCAAATGAGCTGGTGCATGCACCTAACCAGCTCATCGCCTCCATACTTGAAGAGTTCAGCCGGCAGACCGTCAGGTCCGGCTGCTTTGTTGTTCTTCAGTCGCCATATGGCAACCTTGACCTCTTCATGGCTGGGGGACGGGATCACAACGTCATCATTGATTGGGTCCGGTACAGCATCTCTAGTAGCGGAATTTGTATCATCATCGCTTTGCAGTAGATTACAGAAATGCTGTCTCCATAATCTCAGTGCACCATGTGCATCTGTAACCAGATTACCATGTTCGTCTCTGCAGGAGGTTGCTCCGGGTTTAAAACCAGTAGTAAGACGTCTTATCTTCTTATAAAAGTTTCGAGCATCATGTCTACTCCTGCACATCTCGATTTCCTCACGATCACGCCTTTCTTGCTCCCTTTTCTTTCTTCTAAATAGGCGTCTCTCTTCCCTCCTCTTCTCTCTGTACACCTCCACAGTTGCTCTTGTAGTGGTGGACTGCAACGTTCTTCTGTAGGCAGCATTTTTTGCCGCAGTGGCCTCACGACACTCTTCATCGTACCATTGGTTTCTGCGGGGAGGACGCTCAAAACCAAGGACTGTTTCGGCAGCGTTGCGCAGAGAGTGAGCAATGTGAGACCACTGTCCACCAATACTTTCGAGAGAGGACGGGATACAATGGAGCTCATTAGAAAGACGATCGGAGAACGACCTGGCTGTCTCTTGTGATCGCAGCTTTTTGATGTCCAGCTTCCCTCGAACACTAGAACGTGTCATATTCGCTGCGCATATGCGCAATCGCATCTTGGCTGCGACAAGATAATGGTCCGAGTCGACATTCGGACCTCTAAATGTGCGCACGTCTAGTATACTGGATACATGCCTTCCATCAATCACAATGTTATCGATCTGGTTGGTAGTTGATCGATCGGGAGAGAGCCAGGTGGCCTTATGGATATCGAGATGCTGGAACCTGGTGCTACAAACTACCATGTTTCGCGCCGCGGCGAAATCGATCAGTCTCATGCCGTTCGGCTAGGTGGAAGAATGGAGACTGAACTGCCCGACAGTGGGGCCAAAGATACCTTCACGTCCAACTTTCGCATTGAAATCGCCGAGGACAATTTTGGCGTCATGTGCCGGACACTTATCGTATACATCCTCGAGCTTTGCGTAGAAAGCATCTTTGACCGCATCATCCTTCTCTTCCGTCGGGGCGTGAGCGCAAATGAGGCTGATGTTATAAAATTTCGCCGTCATCCGGATCGTAGCTATTCTTTCGTTCACGGGGGTGAACTCTGAGACAAGGTGGCGAAGTCTCTTGCTAACTACGAATCCGCAGCCAAATTCACGTCTGTTATCATGGCAGCTGTAGTAGATGTCACATGTTGCTTGCCTTGTACAACCCTGTCCTATCCATCGCATTTTCTGGATGGCGGTGATGTCAGCCCTACATTTTTTGAGAGCATCCGCCAATTGGATAGAGGCACCTTCCCTATAAAGGGTTCTCACGTTCCAGGTGCATATCCTTAAATCATAGTCCTTAAAACGTTTGCCATGGTCGTCAACATAAAAGGGGGTCCGTTTAGAGGCTTTTGCTGAAGTTTTCATTGAAATTATGTTTTTACGTGGTGGGTTTCAAGCCCTACGCACAACCCAAATTTAAAGTCCAGGGGATTGGACAATCGCCGCATACATTAGTTAACAAGCTAGCGAGTGCTAGAATGTTATCCAGGAGGGCCGCGTGGAGGCTGTATGTCGACTTGAATACAACGGGAACAAGGATCGTTCTGGAGGCTGCCTGGTTGACCCCGATCAGAGACTTTGCCTTGTCCGAAGTATCCCATCCATCGCTGGCTCGGACACATTGTTCGGATGGAAGAATCTGCTCCAGCGAAGAAAGTTTTCGATGCGAAGGTCACTGGACGTCGGCGTAGAGGACGACCCTGTTTACGTTGGAAGGACCAGGTTGATGAAGCCCTGTCATCGATTGGTGTGACCAACTGGAGAAGGCGCGCGCTAAGCAGAAGCGCCTGGAGACTAGTGCTGAAGCAGGCCGAAACCCGTTAACGGGTTGTTATGGCCAGCTAAGTAAGTAAGTAAGTAAGTAATAGTAACACAATTATACATAAAATAGATGTGATTGAAGTAATATTTACTGCTGTTAAAAAATAACTAAAATAAACTGAAAAAATAAAAAAATCTTCCTTTGAAGCACATTTTTTTAATTAATGTATAAAGTAATCGAATACTACCATTCTCTTTTTGGTTTGTGAATCACTATTCTGTTTACATATTTTTATATCAAAATTTGGTAAAATGGAATTGTAAACTCGAGAGAAAGAGGAAGAGAGAATAACATTCGTAATTTCTACAGGCACTGATGACAGAGCGTATAAAGGAAAGAGATGGGATATGTAATACAAAATAAAAACAATTTCTTGGCTATTTAGAAATTTTATTTTGTACAGAGACTGCAATCATTTGCTATTATACGAAAATTGTTAATTATATGAATTTAAATATGTACATATGTATCTATACTTGCAACTATATAAGTTTTATTCATTGTAATACGATATTATTCCACTTTTATTTATACAATATCCAATCTAACTCACAAATGTCGTGTTATTGTACGGTTAAAGTACCTAGAAACCTACAATAAAAATTTCTTATTTATAAATGGTTTATGAGATCGTTATGACACTGTTTCTTGTTTATGAAAACAAAATTAAGAGATTTTGCTTATAAGGCTCTTATAAGCACGTTTTATCTCATTATGAATTGGACTGTATGAGTTTATAATTCTTATATATGTATGTAAATAAGTATGTAATAAACATTAAAAAAAAGTTTTCCATTGCATAATAATATAATAATATTCTTCTCCCTTTTCTTTAAATTAATCACAATTTACTGAAAAATCGATATATAAAAAAAGTCTGTTGAAGTCTCTACAGCATTAAATAAAGTGATCACATTTAGCAAAATTTGTTCTAAATGCTTTAATGAATAGTTTTATATAATTTCGTGTAGGACGCAGTGGAATACATAAGAATATATTCCCAATTAAAAAATCTGAGCAGATATTACCATTAATTATATTCGAAATAAGCATAACATTTAACATTTTTCTACGGCTAATTAAAGATGGTAGTTTGATTAGAGAAAGTCGTGATTTATATGAAGAAAGTGGACTCCATTAAAATCTTTGTAAACAGAATTATAAGAATTATTTTGGCACTGATTTAATTGATATCTCTCCTCAACTATTAAATAGAAATTTGCCCTTCAATCTTTAGAAGGTTTAATTAATAATTTCTTTTCTTTGTCTAAATTTGTTTCAAATTGGTTTTTATAATTTTACATAATATACAGAAATTTGTTATTTCAATATGCTACTACTCGTAAATTGTATATTTGAAATATTGTATTTATAATTTTTTATTATTATGCATGTTTACTTCCAATAAAAATTGTAACAAATGAATTAATTGGCTATGATAGCAAGCATGTTTCTATAGCTATTTCGCTTCTGGTTAACAAAGTCATCAGAAGACTTTTTATACTTTTTTTTGTTTTTAATAAACCATAAAACCAGAACCCCTATGTCTGAATCATTTTTACAGATCTGATGTATTAAGTCTTAGACTAGTACTTTCTTAAAAACCCTGCAGCAGTTCAGTTTTATTAGAGCTTTACACCAGAGCTATCTGATTGGAGAGAGGCGTAGACTTGCAAGGCCTTCACGTTAATGACAATGACAACTTTTGAGAAAAGGAAAGTAGTCTAAGGCCTTACAAATTATAATGTTTTAAAATTGTTTCACTAATATTATGCTCTTGGACCCATAGTTTATTACTTTAAAACAGAAAAACATTGTCAAAAAATGAAGTTCCAAAATAAAAATAAAAAAAAAACAATTTTAAGACAAAAATTCTAAATAGTAGCAAAAAATACTTTTTATTCTTTTGTATTTTTATTTCATTTAAAAAAAAGAAAACAAAATAAAAAAGAAAATTAATAAGAAACGTGACAGTGGCATTATTAGCAAAATATTTGTCATTTTATATGGTTTACATTTGAGCCAACAAAGAAATTAACAAAAAATAAAGAAAAAAATTAAAAGAAAATAAAAGAAATATTAGCAATAAAAATCATAATTAATATTTTATAGCAGCCCACACTTTTTTTCTGTAAGAATAATAAAAAATTCTAGTTGTTTTTTCTTTTCATTTTCTTAAGAAATTTTTTTAACGACATAATAAAAGTTTTTTAATTTCAATTTAATTTTCTTTCTTTCGTAAATGCTGTATAAACATCTCTTATATGCTCAATATATGCATTTCTATTGATTTTCAACATTCTTACGAATTCAAATAGAAGTAAACCACTCTAACAGATATGGTGACAACAACTTTCTATCATTCACTCATTCGGTGTACATTTTCATCAATACTCGTAGTAGAATAATAGAATAATGACAGTAGAAATAATTAGAAAATATAGTAAAAAAAAACATGTTGCGGTCAATTCTTCATGGTGGTGTTTTTGAGTTAACTTTTCTCAGTTTTATGGCAAATTGCAGAATTGAGTCCCAAAACATCTGCTTTATAAACGAATTCAGATATTCGGGAACTTTTGTATTTGTCACAAACATTTTTAAACTTTTGTGGTAAATTTATTAGTTTTTGTTTGTTATGAGCAATAACATTTTGGTGCTACATTTTATTATAAATTTAATTAAAATTAAAATTTAATGGTCATAAAAAAGAGAAGGTTCAAATCAAACAAAAGACTTAAGAATCAAACTTTATTACAATAAATATAATTTTGTGTGCTAAAAAAGTTTGAAAATAATTGCTAACTGGTGCAGAACATTAAAATGAATAAACAAATTATTATTATTATTTTTATTATTTATATTTATGCATATAATGTTTTTTTGAATACGAACAAGCAATCGTCAAGGCTTAGTATGACAAACTCTTCCATATTCTTAGGTCCTTGGCTGTTGATAAAAAAGAGCTAAACAATGCCTCTTTAGGCATTACACAGCACATACAATATTTGATGAACGATATATCCCAATAGTATAAAAAGTCCAGAAAGAATCTTTTATTAGTCATTAGCTAACGTAGAAAAAGTGAGTAAGGTAACTAATTCAAATATTAATAATCTAATATATGCTGGTTATATATATTAGATTATATATTGTTAGCTGACAGCTTTACGGGCCTAGAAATTTTTGTCTATAATGTGAAATTTTGAAAAAAATCAATATTGGTAAAACAAAATACGTGATTGTTAGATGAAGGAATATCCATAACAATACCATTCACAAAATTAATTAAAATCCTATAGAAGGAAAAAAATTTTAAATCTGATTTGGTTTTAGGTTTTACCAAAAAAATCTAAAAAAATTAAATATTTGTGTGTAATAAAATCAAAGCATATATTTTTTAAAATTTGTTCTTGCATGCTCTAGTTTACAGGCAATAAAATTTGAAGTCTTTGTTAAAAGGTATTAAAAGCACAAAGAACTTTTACATTAAAAGTAATAATAAAACCTTACATTACTGGCTATAGATTGATTATAGGAATCATGACTAATTCATTAATTTACAAAAGGGTTTCATATTTGAAAATAGTAAATGGTTTTAAAACCTTATTGGAATTAAAGCATTTAATTATAGACTTTGAAAAACGTAACAATATATCTTCAATCAAATTAAACATTTAAATTACCATTTTTAAATACTTTTCAAAGTGTTTGCATGATAAACATTAAAGACTGTCTACATGATTAGTATTCAACACGTGTTCCAATTTCCATGGTTATCATCAACACCTTCTGCTGCTGCATAAACGTTTACACAATTGTAAGAAATATTTGTTGTACAAGTAAGAAAGAAAAACAAAAAAAAAGCAAAAAAATGTAAATCTATTTTTATGAAAAAGAAAAGCAGAATTACACAATTAACAAAGAAATTAAAAAAAAATATTTATTTTAGTGAGTTTTGGGATATTCAACAATAATTTATCGAGATCATCGAAATGTAAAGTAAATGAAATGCAAATAATCAACAAATTTTTTATTTTCTTTTTTTTAATTTAATTCGATACAGTTTTTAAATGTAAATTAAGTACAGAAATAATTATACCCAGGCGAAGAAAACCATATCACCATACCAATCATTAGCAAAATCGTTTAAGACATTAACCACAAGTGATATAATTTTTTTTTTTTTTGAAACACCAATGAAGTTAACATGTGGTTATCATTGGCTAAGAAAGAGGTATTTGATAATATCAAATGTGACTTTAAATCAAAAGTAATGAAGTTGGCGAAATATGAAAGTCAGCATCGTTCCTTCCATACAAAGTACGTATTGTTTTTAGCATATCTGGAGAAAGTTTAACAACAAAATTTCTGTATATGTTTTGAGTCCCCCCCGGGGGTACAGTAAATGTCTTCTGGTGATTTTCGTCACACCAGGTTCCTGTACTCGCCGGGGAATGTGGAATTCACCTAGTTCTGGGTGGCATGGCGTTCGCTTGGTAATTTATTACTGACGCTCTCAGGGACAGACCAGTACTCTAGTCTGGTACTAAAAACATCAAGAAGCCCCCAGTTAGCTTTTGCTCCCCTGTCATTCGGGAAGGTAGGTAAATCAGCCTGATAGGTGGTGGGGCCCTTCGGGGAGTACGGTTAATTAACCGTTTAATTTTATTAGAAAATGCTAAACAATTAAGCTTGGAACAATTATCCGTGGAATACTGTAAAAATAAGTTTGATGTTTAGATGCTACTTAGAATGACAGTTAAAAATTTCACTGAATAATTTTTGTTTTCGATTTAAAGATAAAATACCACAAAATCGAAGTTTTTCTCATTTGTCTGTAAGAATAAATTATTCGTTATTATCTTCTGGCCAAAGCAAGTCAAACTATTAATTGTCATTTCTACTGTCCACAGTTAGCGAATTTGAGGCAAGAAATTGAACTCAAGACGTCAAATTTTTATCAAGATGATGTTACAAACTGATGCATTAACATTTAATAAAATTACAAATAGTGTTTAGTTTGTATTTTTTGTAAAGAACCATTAAAAATTATCCCAAGCGCATTTAATAGAACAGACGTCATGACCTTGTCTGCAGATGAAGCAGCCTTTGCCTAGTTTAAACACCATTCTCCTATTCTAGTACCCTAGAATGTTTTTGTCCGTTTTACTTTCACTATTTTAAGTTAAAAACTATACAGAACTGGATTCATTGAACAAATTTTTTTTTGTTCTACAATCAATATTTTATGTACAATGGTCGTTGTGAGTTAATTGGAACACTTTCTTACCACCTAAGGTAGGGTATACAAAAGAATATCATTCAAACAACTTAAACAAAATTTTATTTCACTTTCATCAATCAATCGTTAATCAAATTAACAAAGACAAACTTGAAAAATTGAAAAAAAAATAAATATTTTGATATTTATTTACAATCAAATGTTTAACGATTTATTAATAATTATTTTGAACTCTAAAGCTATTGATATTAAAGAATTTTACTTTGATTTTAACCGACCGACTTTGCTTTTATTCCGAAATTGTGAAAAGATAAGAAAACATAATACTTCTTTTACTATGACCCATTAATGGTTTTATTTATTTAACTTTTGTCCCACATATTCCACTATTTTTTTGTGTCGTTCTTTTTATTTAGAATGTGTGCCACAGTTCTTTTTATGACTTTATTGATAAGATATACTGTTTTTTTAGCAAAAAATTAGGCCTTAAACAGCATAATACGAACATTAGTTAAAACACTTATAATTCATTTTAAAATCCTCATAAATCATGCGTAAAAGTCATAATAAGAAAACTTTAAAAGAAACAAAAAAATATTTGTGAGGCTTTAATGCTCACCAAATATGTAACAGAAAATAATAAAATGCAGTTGTAAAGTGTTCCATAGACACTTTGCGTTGCTGTTGGCCTACACTTATAGAAAAAACAAAGTGACTGACATGTAGACATATAGACAGACAAATGAATGACTTGTTTTTTTAGCAGCATGTCATGTGTAGGAGGTGTAAGTAATAAAAACAAGGAAGCACACATTGAATTAATTGTAGATAAAATACTTATATAGTATAAGTGTATTAAACGAATTTGTACAACACCCTATAGAGCTTGAAGCTTAGTTACAAAGGAATACACAAACCAATATTATAGAACAAAGGACTTCTGCATTATATTGGCTTTAGAAAAAATGGGGTAGAATAATGCAATCAGATATTGTGTTGTAGTGGTGATTATTAAAGTTTTAAAGGCATAGATTTGTTGAAATACTAGTAAATTACATATTTTGTTTTTTTTTTTTTTCAAAGTAAAACACAAAAACAATTAACAAATTAATCCTTGAACAAAGCTAAACTTGATAGCTTTGGCTGGCTGTAGTTCTTCTTTTTAGTTGGTTGAGTTCAGTTTGGTACTGTTATGGTATCAAAACGGCACTTTGTGTGCTTATTGTAGTTCATCAAGTTTTTGAGTGACTAGTCATCTGACCTACCTGCTATATTTGCAACCTTGACAACATTGAAACGTACACCGGTAATGTAATCCAAGGCGTAGCTTTTACTACCGAAACCTGTGACCAAAACTTCATCGTTTTCATCAATATAACTCAAGCTATCGTCACGAACAACGAAAGCTGTAATCTTTTCATTATGCTTGATCAATTACACTCTGACGCACCTATGGTTTGGATTCAATTTCTACTTTTTCAAGTACAATTCCCTTGATATAGGAAGAACCATCGAAGAGATGGTGTTCCTAATCTATCGTTTTCGTAGTCTTTCTCAGCCCAGTTTTGATCACAATGATGGTGACTTGCTTTCTGGCACTTTTACCCATAATTGTCAGACTTTTTCAAGCAACATCGGAAATAAAAACATAAAAAAGAAAAGTAAATACTAGGACGTAGAAAAATCAGTTTGAGTCAAGCTCTCTCTTTTAAATCTTTCTCTACTTGCATCTACACATTAGTGCTGGCAAAATATTGAGTAATGGGTATCGAGTGTGGAGTATTTATACGAATTTTTGGATACTCAATACTTAAAAGTAACTACTCAATACTCTCAGGGTTGTAATTTTCTTCGAAGTTGTAGGGAAAATTAGAATTTTAACGGCTAAACAAATTTTTGTTTAAAAACACAATACTTTATCAAATTATTTTCTCTTAAATATAAAATCCGATAAAAATATTGAGTAGTATTGGGTACCCAAATAAAAGTACTCAATACTATCGAGTAATGAAATGTAGCAGAATTTGACAGCACTACTACACATCTGACCAGGAGATATCAGTACGTGGTATTTGAACACATTAAATTTAAGCTTATTTATGTGACTATTGAGTTTCGTTTAATTTGTTATTTAGGTTTCTAATGTACATACACGACTTACCATTTGTTTTTTTTAAGACCAATTCTCAGGAGTAAAACCCCTACTCATGTAGTGCATTGTATTGGAATATTGAAGATAGAAGGTAGATAGATAGAATTTTTTTTTTATTGAACGCCAATGAGACAAGTTGCTATCAGTTGATCACTCAAAGACCAGTGTTATACCTTCACGCTTGAATGATCAACAGCAATTGCCCAATTTGCCGGTGGATGTTGAAAGTGAGTGATGGATTTAGCTGTTTACTGCATAGGTACTAAGTGAATTATTATCATTGGTGTGATAACCATCAAAATATGTAATTTGAAGTTAGTTTCATACAATTATCAGTATCATATGATTGGTACTATTTCTCGCGAGGAAGTTTATACTTTTTTAAATTTAAAAATTAGGGTTGAATTCACACAGCTCTCAAACTGTGAATTAGATGTAAGGAGCATGGGCTGGAGGAAAACGATCAATTATTACTGCGTTTGAAGTTGCCGTGGTCTAGTGTTAAGTGTGTTGGCTTACTAAGAAAAAGTCTGCGGATTCAAATCCCAGCTCTGACAACTTGAGAAAAAAAAAGAAATATGAAAAAATATTTCCTTCGGTGACTACCTCTCAGAAGTCTTCTAGCAAAACGACGTTAAACTGCAGGTCCCAGTACTCATGGATAAAAATTGACACAAATAACAGGGGTGGTACGAGAAGCCAGGGTTATAATGGCCAATTATGTATGCCTGTTTAAAACATTTATTAACTTTTATATTCTATTACTTAATAGTCTAAGAGCCTCCTAATATCTGATATTCTTTTTACTAAAATTGACAATGGGTGACACAATACTGTGGAAGACTCACACTTCCTAATTTAAAAAGTTGTAAAACAAGAATTAAAATATCTTCAGAATATACAACATACCAGCAGTTCATCACTGCTTAACAAATATCACTTTACATTATATTAGAATTATATTTTCGAAAGGTTGCTACGTTATAGCAACATACATACATAATTGGTCATTACGACCCTATTTCAGGGTTACGGCCTAGCTTCTCGCAGCACTTATGTTGTGTGTGTTAATTTTTTATCCATGAGTACCGAGACCCACAGTTTAAAGTCGACTCCGAACAACAGATTTGTAAAACTTTTTCATGGCAATCAATTACACCCAGTCCTTTTGCCAGAAGAATGCTGAGAGGTAGTCGCCGAAAGAAATAATTTTTTCATATTTCTTTTTTTCAAAATATCCGATCTCATATTTGAACCCGGCCGTATCGTCTTAGTCGTCTTAGCCAACACACTAACCACTTGCCCACGGCGCCTTATAAAAACGTTAAATCTTAATTCGATAATTATTAGTATTGGTTTTCACACCGGACGTAACGTAACGTTACCGCAACGTTCGGCAGGTCCCACCTTAAATGCTTTTCTTTTTCTTAGAAATTTTAGAAATATTTTTGATTAGAATCTGCATGAATACCTAAACGTTGGTAATCAGGTGTGAGAAAAAATATACTATTTTTATAATTTGAAATTTTTGTTTTAAATGCAATTTAATTAACATTCAATTTATGTGCCATTTTAAAAGGTTTCATTACGTGCCATTTTAGTTTTCCTTAACTGATAATGATGTTTTGTTATGTTCGTTATTTACTGTTGAATTTTAAATTGTGTGCCACTTGATTTCATGAATGAATGTTGTTTTGGCAGACTACTAGACTGATTATTGTGTGGTATTAGATAGTGTAGACCAAGTATTCCCATTAAAAAAAGAAAAGAAAAACAATAATGCAAACTTTTAAAGCATCAAATTAATATTTAACAACCAAATAAACATACTTTTTTAATCAAATCAAAAAACTAAATGTGAATTATTAAAAAAAGTGCAATAATTTCAAATTACTATGAAATATTAAAAATCATTTGATTTATTATGAAACCTTAAGCTTTTTTTTGTATTTTTTTAGTTTTTTGTTACACATTCACACAATCACTGTCCTAAGAATTGTTACAGGTGGAAATTTAAAGTGTTGTGATGTTGTTAAGTACCTTAAGACTATAAATACCTAAAACAAGAAGTCATTCAAATAAATTTTTTTCTGAATAAATAATGCAACCAGAAGCAGTTTCTCTTTAGGATTTAAAGTACTTCACATATAAACAACTTTAATTGAAAATTGTGGGTTAAAAAAAGAAAGGTTTTGGATAATAAATAATAAATGAATTGCTTCACTCTTTCAATTACACTACTCGTATGTGTTTTTGTAGTACTGGCCGTGGTTTAGTGGTTAGTGTGTTGGCTTACTAAGACATGAGCTCAGGCTTCAAACCCCAGCTCTGACATTTTGAAAAAAAAAAAAAAATATGAATAAATTATTACTTTCAGCAACTATCTCTAAGCATTCTTCTGGCAAAAGCTCTGACAGTAACTGATTGCCATGAACAAGCTTCTCAATTCTGTCGTTCAGAATCGACTTTAAACTGTAGGTCCTCGTACTCATGGATAAAAATTAACACACACAACATGGTGCTACGAGAAGGTAGGCCGTAACCCTGACACAGACCTGTAATGGCCAATTATGTATGTATGTAGGAAACAAATTTTGATTTCAAAGAAAGTATCTGGATAAGCTGTTGAACTATATCAAAGACAATATATTGAGGGATTTTACTATTATTTTAGATTATCAAAAAAAAAAGGAAAAGAAAAAAACAAATCTTGTATTGCTTATGTAATCTGTAGAATGGTTCTTCTTTTCTTGAGCTGCTGCTGGAAAAAGAAAACTTACAGTCTAATTCACAATAACTCCTTAATTTAGGTTTTGTCCATACATTAGTTATTAGACGTTATCTGTCTTATAAGCTCAAAATAAAAATTCTTATTCATAAACCTTTCATTAGAGCAAATTAACTAATAAACGATTTTAATGTCATGCTGGCAATACCATGATGATATTTCAGCATAGTGATGCACAATAAAAGCTATCGGTTACTTCGGTAATTTTTTAATATTCATAAAAATAATGTAATAGTAACACAATTATACATAAAATAGATGTGATTGAAGTAATATTTACTGCTGTTAAAAAATAACTAAAATAAACTGAAAAAATACAAAAAAAAATTCCTTTGAAGCACATTTTTTAATTCATGTATAAAGTAATCGAATACTACCACTCTCTTTTTGGTTTGTACATCACTATTCTGTTTACATTTTTTTATATCAAAATTTGGTCAAATGGAATTGTAAAGTGGAGAGAAAGAGAAAGAGAGATTTACATTCGTAATTTCTACAGGCACCGAAGACAGAGCTTGCAAAGGAAAGAGATGGCATACATAATACAAAATAAAAACAATTTTTTGGCCATTTAGATATTTTATTTTGTACAGAGACTACAATCATTTGCTATTATACGAAAATTTTTAATTATATGAATTTAAATATGTACATATGTATCTATACTTGCAACTATATAAGTTTTATTCATTGTAATACGATATTATTCCACTTTTATTTATACAATATCCAATCTAACTCACAAATGTCGTGTTATTGTACGGTTAAAGTACCTAAAAACCTACAATAAAAATTTCTTATTTATAAATGGTTTATGAGAGCGTTATGACACTGTTTCTTGTTTATGAATACAAAATTAAGAGATTTTGCTTATAAGGCTCTTGTAAGCACGTTTGATCTCATTATGAATTAGACTGTTAATCTTTATTAGAACCTATTTTAGAGTTATGGTCTAGCTTCTTGCAGCACCCATGCTTTGCGTGTCACGTTTAACCTATGAGAACCGGGGTTTACAGTTTAATGCCGACTTCGAACAATAGATTTAAGAAGCTTGCTCAGGGCAATCAATTAATTTCACAGATTACGCCAGAAGGCAGCTAAGAGATAGGCTGAGAAAGAAATGTTTTTTCTTCAAA
This sequence comes from Metopia argyrocephala, assembly GCA_963576795.1. Classification (NCBI taxonomy): domain Eukaryota; kingdom Metazoa; phylum Arthropoda; class Insecta; order Diptera; family Sarcophagidae; genus Metopia; species Metopia argyrocephala. The sequence continues at coordinate 83,433,805 of OY756211.1, forward strand.
TTTTTTCATCATTTTATAAGACTAATACCCTGCCAGTTAATTAATTAATTAATTAATTAAATAAAATCATTAAAAAGTTCCCAGCATTATATATCTTAACTCAAACACTATTACTCATAGTTATGATTAAAAAGACAAGATAAAAAAAAAATTATTGATTAATATCGAAATTGTAAACTTTGTTTTTACGCACAACTATTAAAAGAATTTTTTTATTTTATTTTTTTTTTGAAATTTAATTATATTGCCTCAACAAGCGGTTCAAATAGATAATTAAAAGCTTATAAATATAAAATAGATCTGTCTTGACATGTTGTAAAAATATGATGTAAAATGGAAAATAAAACTCTTCACATCAAACGGCTTACAGAGTTCAAACGTTAAAATAACTAAAATTTCTTTTCGTTTAATAATTGGTATTTAATAAAAGAAAGGCGGTCTAACCAAAGAGTAGGTAATTAAAAGAAAAAAAAAAGTTTAATAGAAGAATAGTGAAAAAAAAGACCCTTTCTTTGTCTCTGTAAAATAGAAACAAAACAAAAAAAAAATAATTAATTTATGAAAAATTATTTTTGTTATTACAAAATATTTCATAATATACAAAACTTGCATGCATGATGATAAATTCCTCAATGAAAAAGAGGTCAAAGTTCTGTTAAATTTTTACAGAAAGGCAACCAGGTTTTTTTTAAATAATATTCAGAAAAAATAAAAGAAAAAAAACTCTTTAAAAACGGAAATTGAATGTCAATATAGACATGAAACAATATAATTACGAAGAGTTAAATAAATGAAAATAATATGTTTAATAATAAGTTTATGCACATTGACCCTAGAACCTTAGCAGCTACTACATATTTAAAATTCAAAGATATTTTTCTAAGCAAATCATCTGAAACAATACCACAAAATTACCAAAAAAAAACATTTTTTTTTCTTTCTAAAACCGCATCACATTTTTAAACGCTGCCTGTTGAATTACCAAAAATAAAAATATTAAAAACAACAACACTATTACACACTATTATACCCAATGTTTTAACGTTTTTCCGGTTGGTTTCTAGTTTTTTCTTATTTCTCTATTGTATTTCGTACTGGTTTATCTGTTTAGAAACTTAAGTTTAAAGAATTGTGTCAAAATTAAATCTTCCATATACTCGTACATTCTTCTCTCTACTTTCATAAGTAAACAAAACAAAAAAAAGTTGTATTCATCTTTTACCATGGCTTGCCAGTAATACTTTATTGGATTTCCGTAGTTAAAGGCAATACATTTCATTTGAAGTAGCATTTATCATTAGTAAATTGTTGATTAATTTACTAGAGGAGGACTGTAAAAGTGTGTTAAAGTTTACTGCATTTACTTGGTTACACACGCAGTTTTGAAATGTTCAAAACAAAAGATTTAGGGAAAATACTATTTTCTTCAAACTTCTATTAAATATTTTAAGTCTTTGATGGTCAAACAGTACTAACCTTTTTAAAGAAGGAGGGCTGTGGTATAGTGGTTAGAGCTTTTGTACAAAAACTCGGACCTAGAAAAACGAAAAACGAAATTTGTGTTTTTTTTTTAAATATAATTTAAAAACAGAGGTTCCCTCCCTCTAAGAAGTTCATCTTCAAGAAACCTCTCTCGTGAATTCCAGTCCATTTCACCTTTGTCATTGGCATCAGAAACAAATGATCAGGATGATAACAGCTCACCTACTTAGTGAAGACTCTCACCACTCACAATCATCATTCGCCGACAGATGGAACAATTCCTGCTGATCTTTCAAGGGTGAATGTATAACACTACCCTTTTTTTATTGAGATCAATACTCAGGGGTAAACACCTACTGATGTTGTGCATTGTATTTTAATTTTTAGACACGATTAAGAATTACAACAAATTGCTGTGAATTGATCATTTAATGGCCAGTGTTTTACCTTCACCCTTGAATGAACAACAGAAATCGACTCATCGTTGCATATTGATTGTGTGTGGTGAGTACCTTCGCTAACCCAGCAATAAGCTATTTTGTAAGGGAGAAATTGTGAAAAATCGTTTACACGTGCGCACCAATAATGCATGATTTTTATATGAAATGGGCCGCTAAATAGCTACAGAAATGCAAAATTTATAACCAAATCTTATACAAAATCAAAAATAATACCTTATCCTGTAGCATTTTTGGAAGCTTTAACGTATGAATAAACAATATAATACTTCCATTATTGCTTACAATTTTATTTATTTCTTCTAAATTTGAAAAATTTTCTACTAGGTTTAGCTGTTATCTCTGCTACTTCCCAATAGGTGGCACTTTTCTCCCGATCATTCGTTTTTTGTTGTCAGTGGTTAAGGTGGAATAGAGAGAATATCAGGGAGTGGTTTCTTTTTGGAAACCTTTGAGTGATCAAATTAACAGCAACTTGTCTCATCGACAAAGAAAAATCTATCTATCTTAAAAATTCCAATACAATGCACCGAATGAATAAGGGTTTACCTTTGAGTATTGGTCTCAATAAAAAAAAATAGCGGAACTTATACATTAATACCCTCATTTTGTAAAACGCATACTGTTTATAAACGTTTTGAAACTTATGCGCAAAGCAGCAATAAAAAATAAAAATTTACCTCGACTAATTAAAAAATATATGATTCCAATATATGATTTCTACAAAAATGTGAGTTTGTCATGGATATTTACAGACACAAAGAACCCTGATTAGACTACCGTAGCTGGGGTCGAAAACATATTCAGTTTGGCTTGTGTAATATTCCTTAATGGACATCATTTTCTTCTCTGATTATCAAAAATCATTGCACAAATATCTAAATTCTTAATAGAATTTATCTTGAATATAATTAAAGCATTTCTGACAATACGAAATTTGTTTCAGTTTAAAGAAAAAATTTTAACGCTTTAAAAAGACCTTTTAACAGATTTAGGTCGTAGATAAAGAGGATGTTAAGCTGTTTACACCAGCATTTTTGTACTATATTGTTACAAGAATTCTTATCGTGGCATTATTAAATAAGACCACTAGATTTGAAACTCCAAGGCAACGATTTTGGAGGTCTAATATTACTATTTAAGAGTTTTATTTCATTTTATTTTTGAGGTTGTATTTCATATGAAATAAAATTTTAATTTGAAAATGAAATACATTTTTAAATTATTATTACGAATACTAATTGGGGCGGCATTTCATAAGTCCACAATGCAATAAGTCCGTAAAACACAAACAAAACAGGTCTTTAAAATTAAATAACACCCCAAAATGTAAATAAGTCTTAAAAGAAAATTAATTCAGACCACAAATCATACGGCTTTTCTATTTTAAAAAGATTCATGAACTGTAGTATGTCGATCACATCGTTTCGCTGTATTGAAAATTTTTGTAAGGAAATATTTTACACAACGAATTCGGTTCATCGCTATACTAGAGTTTGTAAGACTTGTGCCCTGCCCAAGTAACATATAAAGTAATATTTTGGAACTTCATTCGTATTTTTTTTTAGTTTTAAGTATTATTTACAAAAAACAAAAAAAAAAAAAATAAAGAAATAACCTCAGTAAGTGAAGTACTTCCCCAAAGTCGTTATTTTTGTCCTCTGTGCCTTATATGGGCTCTTTTTTATGCCACCCCTTATCTGATTTTATAATTGGAGGTCTATATTATTTGACATAAACCCCTATTTTTAAAATTCACCACATTTTCAGAATAATGTTTTGGGTATTAATGTGCTATTTAAAATTGTTTTCATAGAAAGCTCTGATATATTCAAGGACATTGAATTCAAATTAAAATCGGCTTCATCTGTCTGCGTAGTCGCTGTGGTCTATTAGTTAGTGTGTTGGCTTACTGAAAAAATCATTTCTTTCGGCGAAAGCACTCTAAGCACTCTTCTGACAAAGGATATGGGAGTAATTAATTGCCATGAAAAAGCTTCTCAAATCTGGAGTTCGACATCGACTTTAAACTGTAGGTCTCGGTACTAATGGATAAAAAACTAATACACACAACATGAGTGCTGCGAGTAGATAGGCCGTAACCCTGACTCTGGGTTGTAAAGGCCAATTTGTGTAATGATGGTGGGAAAAGAAGAGTATAATATTATAGAATATGTTGTATTTGATAATACTTTGGCGCTAACTCACTACAAGTGTATGTACATATAGAAAAGGAAAAATATAATTACAATATATGTATGTATGTTTATCTAATTGTGTTCTCTTCACTACTAGTATTCAGAAAAACTCTCCTTGTATTTGGGATAAAGCAAAAATTAATTCGGTTTGAAAAAAATATTTTTGCTTTTGATTATTTCTTTATTAAGTTTTCTTTTTCATTTAAAAGTTATAACATCCCACCTTCGACAGAATAGTAGCATTCTTGAACTAAAAATAAAAATTAATATTTTTGTTTTTACTTTAAATTGTTAACATCGTTTTTAATTTTTAATTTTAATTTTTAAAACCGTAGTCGAGTGAAAGGAAAACTGATTAGAGTGATTTGATAACAATTTTTGTTTGTTTGTTAAAAAAAAAAACGACAACCAAAGAAGAAGCGAAGAGAAAATGAAATACTTTGTCGCACATTTGTAAAACGCTAATAACATATTAAATTTATGACATCAAATTATGTATGTAATACGATTTGTTTTTAAACTGATTGTTTTTTAAACAAAAGACTAAAGACACATACTGGGCGTTAAAATATATCGCGCTTATAATGACGGTTAAATGTTTTCAAACACATAATAAAGTAATTAAAAAAACAAATATGAAGCAGAAATAAACATTCGACAAGAAATTATTTAAAATTCATATTTTAAGCAAGAAAGTAGCAGATAAAAAGAAAATACCGTAAATTTTATGATAACACGTAATAGAGTTGTAAATTGTCATTTTTATTAAGCACTATCTACATGTAGGTGCTTACACTACATACGCTTTATGTAACAGTTTGTAACAACAGAAATGATTCTTTGTATTTATATTATAGAAATGCCATCTCGATAGACTAGTAGGTAGTGTTCGAGGGTTCTGAACTCTGTTCCCATACTTTGAATTGAATTATTTTTAAAATTGAGTAGGTAAATCAATAACGTCTTTAAATTATATTTTAGGCGGCATTTGGGTAGCGAAATAAATAACAGAATAAAAACATTGAATGTATTATTTAATAGCCTATCCTTTAGTTAATGGCTGCATGCAAAAACGTTACCTCGAGTTGATAAAAAATTATCATTGTAGGGTACCAAATAGTTCAATTTGTAAATTATAGTATTTCACTTGTTTTAAAATGTTTTAAAATGTTTTGCTGGTATTGGGACAATTTAAATAGCGTTTCATTTTCAATCAAATAAGAGTGAAAGCAATCAGTCTAGAAAAGAAAAGGCTGCTTTCGTTATCAAAACAATTCTCAATAAAACAAAAGAAATTTAAGATGGAATTAGAAAGAAAAAACCATTTGATATGAAATGCTTTTTATATTTGTTTTGTTATTGAAATTGAATGTGTGTAACATGTTTTGTTTTCTTTCTCAAAAATACCAAAGAAAACTCATCAAATCAAATCAATGGCATGGTGAAAAAAGAAGACAAAAAAACAAAACAAATCTAAAAATTTGCATACAATTGTGACAATAAAATAAAAATTTAAATGTGAAAAAAAGAAGAAATTGAAATGAAATGATTTTTGTAGCTTTCTTATTGTTTTCTTATTGTCGGTCATATATAGATAACCGTATGAGAAAAATGTAAACTATAGTTAAAAATTTTGTAACAAAAAAAAAAAAGCCACAGAATAATGGCCAAAAATATAAGCAGAATATTAGCAAAATGCCAAAATTATAAAGTTTAAGTATTCACAAATACTGGCCATGAAAAAAGACAATAAGAAAAAAACCTCTTTTTTTCTCTTTTAAATTTGCATTTGTTTACGGTGCGAGATTAGAGTGTCAAATATTGATGATTATTATTTCCTCGTGTATTTATGATTATGATTATACGCTAGAGAATCTATTGTATATTGTACATATTTGCTTTAACATATAATATTATAATAATTTTTAAATAATTCGTTCATTTCTTTTTTGGTTTTTAGTATCATTAGATTTGCTAACTTTCTTCGAAACAATCATTTCAATTTCAATTTCATTTTATGCCACTTTCATTAACAAAATATTTGAAATTTTTTCGAGTTAAAAAGCAGTCCTAAAACTAAATGTTTTTGTTTAATTAATTCTTTTAATGATCGTTTGGACGTTTCTCTATATTGCTACAGTGATTATAAATCAATAACTTTTCAAAGTGTGAAATTATGGCGCTTTTCCTTTCAGAAGTTATATGATTATGATCTTTAAATAATTTACCTTAGAAAGTGAAATTATAGTTGAAAATCTAGGCCTTGCCCTAATGGTTAAATGTAAGACTTTCTTTAAGAAGCAATAATATCTTCACAAAAATTGTTAATAATTATGATATTTGTAAACATAATTGCATTGTTTTTTTAAGTTTAAATTATGTTTAACAACTATTATTTTCCATTCTAAACAAACAAAAGACTTAAGCTACATACTTGATTGAATTAAAAATCGTCCAATAGATGCTTAAAAATTAATTGAAACTTAATGTTGTTACCTTGTTAAGGCAAGTACAAATGCTTTTATTCATTACATCAAATAATTAAATTAAATCATCATTTATTTATTTATAAATGGAAAACAGAAGAAAACATCAGCACAGCATTGAAAGATATTTATCATTTCTCTTAATGTAAGTTTGTTGCCTTAGATTTGACAAGTTTTCTACACCATTAGTTTTATATTAATAATGCACTTACACGTCATGTTCTTTTTTTTTTTTTTTTGCTCAAATCGTTCTTGTAATCTTTTATTGGAAAAATTTTCTGTCGTGTCAAGTTTCTCAGTAGTTTTATGACCCAACTTCATTGCTATGTTCTGTGTAGCCACACAATGTGCAGTAGGAAGATGTTTTGGCTTTATCTAAATGTTTGCTCATTAATTTATTAAATATTAGCCATTATATTAATGATAGTTCAAGGCGCTTTTAGTTGTATCAGTTTGGCGAAAAAAATATTTTAAATGAAAGACATAAAATCACCAGCCAACAAGAAAGTAAAAGAGTTGGCTAAATGAGTACTTATATGACCACTACATGTCAGAGAGAATAAAATTATTAATAAATACATGCTGTGGTCTAGTGGTTAGCGTGCTGGTTTACTAAGACGATAGCTCAGGGTTCAAACCTTAGCTCTGATATCCTAAAAAAAAAATGTAGAAAAAATATTTCTTTCGGCTACTACCTCTTAGCAGTCTTCTGGCAACAGCTCTGGGAGTAATTGATTAACATGAAAAAACTACGCAAATCTGTCGTTCGGGGTCGCCTTTATACTGTATGCTCCGGTACTTATGGATAAAAATTGATACACACAACATGAGTGCTGCTAGAAGCTAGGCCATTACTCTGAAACTGGGTGTTGACAGCAAATTATCTTGGTAAGTATGCAAACGATGAATGAGTAAGTAAACAAAGAAAATTGCCGAATGTGGGAATATAGAAGGTTCAAAACCATCCAATGTATTGCAAAAAATATGTTGTGTGTATATTGAAAAGACTACGTCATCGGTCTGTATTCACAGAAAAAATTTTTTCTGAAATAATTTCAACTAACAAGTTAATAAGTATAATTCAATTTTTCCAATTAATTTTTTAATTATTACAATTAATTTTTTAATAGCAGCACAAATTTGTTTTCTTTTGCCTTAGTGTTCTGTAATATTTTGTATAAAGAATCAATATATGATTACTTTTTAATTTAAAATTCGAATACGTATTATTATATACGTAATTTAATTGAATGTTTAATATTAAAATATAAAGAAGACATATCTTTCATACATATATTTACAAGTATTTTAGTTTAAAAATAACATCTTGTATTAAAACAATAATAATTTAAAACTTTAAGTAATTAAAAATATATAATTAACCTTAAACATTTTTTCGATAAAAAAATCTAATATCACTAGCATGAAAATATATATGTGTCTGTTTTTTTTTTTTTTTGTCAACAAATATTTTTTGTGTACATATACATATATTTAATCTACATATCGTTGGTCTCAGGTAGAAAGGCCCTAACTCGCATTTTTTCAAAACTTACTTTTTTTCAGTAAATCAAATGCATTTTAGAAATATTCCGCTCCTCACAAAGAATGTTTACAATATTATTAAAAATAACGTTATTACAAGCAATTGTATAGCATTTAATAAAAAGTTATATATTAATAATTACAGTATCTGTTGTATTTTTACCGCCTCCTGTAAATTTTAAATTATTTGAGTTAGGGCCTTTCTACCTGAGACCAACGATATGTACATATATGGTCTCGGTGGTCTTGTGGTAATTATGTTGGCTTACTAAGACGAGAGCTTCAGTTCAATCCCCCGTCTCTGACTTCTTGAAGCAAAGAAATATTAAATATTTATGATATGCCAACTGTTAACTTAATGTGTTAACGGTAACAGATTTGGCTGGTTTGATTAGATTACAAACACTGGTAAAGTTTGTTGAAACTCAATTGTTTCTTTATTGTCTGAATATTGACGCCACCAGATATTTTAATTCCTTAAATACAAAATTAAATACAAAATAAAATTTTATACATAAATACCATTTGTTTTACATACTTTTTTAGTATCAAACCAATCTAAATTAAATTCAGTTTTACAAATTTGCGTGTAACTTATAGGTTTACAAATTATACATTCAATCACTTGACTCAAAGTGCGAATAAGTTTTTCATAAAGGTATTCTAAACTTCAAAATGGCGCAATAATATAATAAAATAAAATATGTATAATATAAATTAAATACAAAAGAAAATAATCAATTATTATTATCCTCAGGGAAGATATTTTTGGTATGACTTACAGTAGCCGCAACAGCCCAAATTTCGCAAGACGAGTTTGTTCAAACTATGAGTCGAATATAAAAGTCCTTCAGGCTATCTCTTGGTAAGAATTCAATTAATATTTTTCTTTCTGTTCTGTTTTATAACTCATGCATACATTTTTAGTTTAGATTGACATGGATTTCACATTAGAGTTTTAAATTGCAAGAAAAATATATAAACGCTGGTTTACTGATTTCCTCAGTTCCTCAGTTTCCTATTATTATTTAATTTTAAATAGACAAATCAAATATGCACTTGTATGAAAAATAATAATAAGTGTTTAATTTTTTTTTTGTCGTATTGGTAAAATATATACTCATCTCAGTATTTTTCGTATTTATGTTCTAAGTTGTATATTTTTAATAAAAAAATTAATATAATTTGCAATTTTTTGTAAATTTGGGGGTTGCATTTAATATATCTTTATCATTTTAATGTAGAGGGATCAAATAAAATGTTAATTCTATTAATTAATTTTTTAATCAGTTTAAAATTTCAGCGTCAATTAATTTTTTAAATATATCAATTAATTTATTTAATTAAAACGTGCCTGAGTTTTTAATTAAAAGATTAATTGTCCCAATTAAATATTTAATTGAAAATTTTTTTTGTGAAAAAGCTCGACACTATTAATTTTATATTGATATTATTAATACTGTTTCTAGGGACAAAACTAGTAAACAATTTAATTGGTAGTACAAATTTATTAATTGAAATCGATTTTAAATTTATTCTGTGTTACTCTAGAAAGACATTTTGACCTAAATTGAATGCCAGACACCAGCTCATGCTATATTCGATTTTCTTCATGAGTCACAGAGAACTTTCTATTTGGCTACCATGAACATTTTCTTGTGTGGCTTCCTTAAGTCGCAGGTGTATCCGAATAAGTCAGAAACCATACCAAATAATATCTGTCACTCTTGTTCAGTCTATTTTATGTGCCAGAGTCATAGAAAATGGGTCGTTTTGAACGTGCTTCACCCAGAGCAGCTGTGGCGGATATTATGTCCCACACATAAGGTCATCGACATATGTTTCATAATATTTTACGTACAGTTTGTTTCCTTAACATGAAATAGATTTGGTATCGTTGACGTTTTACTCGAATTCATTGGGAAAGTGAAAAAGGTTGTTGTTTTAACATAACTTTCAGGTGCCAATTTATATACACGAAACAAATGAGCCGAATGGTACAGATAGACAATTATGGTTACCCAAGTGTATTCGGGGATCGGTTTAGTACTAATCAGTTGGTATATAATAATTCAGCATTCTGTTGTATCGCAGTATCTAACTCCAGACGAACTAACATATTGTACAAGAATTAAATACGCTGTAACTGACAAAAACTCGAAAATACGTTTTTTGCATCAATTGTATCAGAAAAAAATACGCGTCGATTGGTTCCGCTCCCAGATTTCTACGAAGAAAATAAATTCACTAACGACGTCTGCCTTTTGAAAAATACTAGTGTCTTTGTTCTACTTCCATACAGGTTTTTTGGCTCTGGTGAACATTTACGGTTTTGTCAGTTACAGCGTTCTTTAATTCCATCGACGATATCGAGTAAATAAAACAATAATACAATAAAACCTCAGACATGACTCAAAATACCTTGACTAGTATCAAGTGCCTTAAACCCTTGATGACTTATATAGATCCGTTGATGTGTATCGATCTGTTACTTTTAATTCTTCATTACTATTGGCTTGATGAGCGGTATGCTAAGTGTTAATACACTGATGGGTTCTAAATACTTCGCCAATTAAGGTTCTTAAGCATATGCCTGTTATGTTGAATTAAATTTTATATTCAGTTGAAAGAAGACTTATGCCTTTACAGCGTGGGCGCATAAGATTATTATTCCCTAAGATTTTTTTCCACCTCCGGCTTTGTGCTAATAAACTTAGTTATTATTGATAAACTAACTGCCCCAACAATCTTGTTGCTCTGCTACAGTAGTATTGCATAAGTTTTTAAACATTTCTCAGCCGGATAAATTATTTAATTTAAAGAGGTTTGAAAAAATCAAATATTTAATAAAAAATTTGATGTTGACTTTGAATTTGATCTGTCCTCATAGAAAAACCGTTTCGTTTTTCGTCTATCCCTGCAAGCTGGAGCAAAGGATATCCATAAAAGTCATTTATGCCGATGTCTTGAAAACCAAGAAAAAAATTTTTTACTGTATTTTTTTATTATGAAAACACTTTAAAATAAGTTATAAAAGCTAGAAAGAAACGAATTTTAATCTTCTAAACGTTAGATTTTATTAAATTGTTTATAAAACTTTATAAATTTAATGAGTTTTTAAAACGCAAAACTTTGAAAAACACTGGCAATTGATGTAAAAAATTGATTTTTTCTCTATAAGTGGCAACAGTAGTAACGAAATGTTTATTTTTTTAATATTTAACCATATTCTGGTATTTTTATATATTTTTTTAAGTTTAATGAACTTTATAAACGAACCCAAACAGAAAACTAAAAAAAAAAATGACTTAATCTCTATATGATTTTTAATATAAAAATTATTTCTTGATTTGTTTCTCTTTTATTTTTATTATTATTATTTTAAAATGCGAATGATAAACTATTTATATAATAAGCTGAGAAAAATAAAAAATTGTTTTGCCAATTTTAGCACAATTTTAAGTGATTGTTTAAAGTGTGAAAATAATTATTATCAAATTAACCCATTGTTGCTGTTTAGGCTGCTTAAAAATCATAATTTCAAATTAAATATAAATTTAAAAATTATTTTTACACGCGAAAATTCTCATGATTAAACAATTAACGCAAACAATAAAAGAAAGAAATATAACAACAACCAAATATTAATTTTTAATTTTAAAATTGTTTCTATTTTAAGTAATTTTTTCTTTTAAAGAAAAACAAACAGTTTTTTGTTTAATTCAGCCTAAAAAAAATAAAAAAAAGTAAATAAACTGTGTGATATTCTCACGTTTATGTGCGATTTACTCGCAAGATTTCATTCATAATTTTTGTTTTGTACAAATTTTTTCTTCTTCTTTAACTTGAAAATGAACAGAAGAATTGATTTCCTTTACAATTTAATTTCAAATTAACTGTTTGTTTTAGACATATTGGTTTAGTTCGATTTATATATCTTTTTTCTTTTTTTTTGTTTTGTTTCTTTTTAGCCCAGTTATTATCTACTTAAGTTTATTGCAAACTGTTATTGTTTGTGCACTGTTACTTATCTTCAATCAAACAGTGGTTTTGAGAAAAATTCCAGTAAAATATTATTTTTTCTTTAGCAGTTTTCTGGCATAAACAATTTTATTGTCTTTGTTTTGTTAATTCATCCGTTTTGATTTTTAATGTGATAAAAACCAACCCAAAAACTACAATTATTTTTTCAACTTTGAAAAAATATTTCTTTTTAATGGAAATCTTTCAAAAAGGAAGTTATTTTCGCAAGTTTTTAATTGAATATGAGTAAACCCCAACTAAATGTTGTGCATTGCATTGAAATTTTTGTGAAAAGGACAGTACATTATGACAACAGCACATAGATTTTGTTTTTCTTATTTATTAAGCGCCTTAGGAATCAGACAAAAAGTTGTGAATTGATCATTCAAAGGCCAGTGTTATACCTTCACCCTTGAATGCTCAACAGTAATGCCTCATCATTGCAGTTTGATTGTGTGGTGAGTCTCTTCGCTAAGTAGGTTTAGCTGTTATCTGCTACTTCCCAATAGGTAGCGCTATTCTCCTGATCATTCGTTTTTCGTTATCAAAGGTTAAGGTGGAATAGAGGGGAACGTCAGGGAGCGGTTCCTTTGTAGAGGGACTTTTTGGAAGGGAGGTGGGACCTTTAATTTTTTAAATTATAATTTTTGAAAAAGCAAATCTAGTGATCCTGTATGGCAAAATGTAGGTTTTGATAAACTCGATAAATAAATCTTTCAAGGACGGTCTTGAAGTTATCCGAATTGAAGTATAGATAGCGCTTGGAGTTTGAAACAATTGATTTGATGAATACTGGCAGCCTTACAAAACAAACTTTGTACTGGTTGATAAGTATATTCGACTTTGACTTTCAGACGGGTTGGTTAACAATTTTTTTAAATTTTGTTTGGCCTCAAAACACCTTTATAACACCATTTAGATCAGATTCTACATTCTATTAAATAGCTTTAGATTTAGAGTAATCTGGATATCCGAGTATGGATTTCAGATGGATTGTTGATAATTTTTTTTTTTTAATTGTTTCATCCTAAAATCTTTTTTTTAAAGAGGCCACCACTTACTGGTCTAGGAAAATAGACGGGGAAGGGGGAAAAAGAGTGCGGTCCTTGGATTTAAACTTACTAATATCATATATGACAACAGTTCGAAAAAAACAAAGGTTCTTCTATAAGAATGCGAACCGGAAAGAAATCGGTTACTTTTTATTAATTTTTCAATGGTCAGTGTTATACCTTCACCACTGAATAATCCAAGAGCAATCAACAATAAGAAGCTTAAATTAGGCGAGGAATAAAAGATTGTAATGAGGATGTTGTAGTTGTTCTCCTTAATACTACCCCAGGGATAATTCTTAGTTGCTGCTCTTCAACTGCCTTTCTGGCATGGGAGACCCTGCCAATAGCTATTGCTCTTCTCCAGCTTAGCCAATTGAGTCCTTGCAGTGTAGGCCTCTATACCACGACAAGGTGATTATCCTAAGTACAGGGATTATGGAAAATTCATTGCATAAAAGCTATTTAAATTCATTAATTTCTAACATAATTAAGTTGTTTGGTGATACAAACAAAAAACAACTATTTTATTAGTTTTTCATTGGATGCTTGCAATCATACCAAATATTTATTTTAATTTTGCTTATTATTTTTTGTGTTTTTTTTTTCTGGAAACTTCAAACAAACGATTACTGTGAGTTTGTTAACATACATAATTGGCCATTACAACCCTGTATCATGTTGTGCGTGTTAATTTTTATCCATTAGTACCGGGACCAATAGTTTAAAGTCGACTCCGAACGACAGATTTGAGGAACTTTTTCGAGGTACTCACCGAAAGAAATAATTTTTTTATATTTCTTTTTTTTCTTCAAGATGTCAGAGCTGAGATTTGAACCTGGCACTATTGTCTTAGTAAGCCTACACACTAACCATGTTCATGTTAACATGAAAATAAAAAAATATTTGAATTGGTACTATCAATTGAAAGTTGTTAGTCAATTTAATATTAACGCCAAGCTAGATTTTGTTTGTAGTCGCCGTAGTCTAGTGGTTAGTGTGTTGGCTCCGGGTTCCAACCCCAGAAAAGAAAGGAACATAAGAAACAAATTATTTCTTTCGGCGATTACTACTTAGCAGCCTTCTGCTAAAAACTTTTAGAGTAACTAAATGCCTTGAACAAGCTTCTCAAATCAAAGTCGACTTAAACTGTAGGTCCTAGTACACATGGATAAAAATTGCACACAAAACTTAAGCCGTAACTGTAAAAAAGGTTGTTATTGTCAATTATGTATGTGATAGATATGATGAGCAATTTTGTCCTTTCAATAACTAAAGCAGGATGGCACATTTAATATTTGTAAGTGCAAGCGGATGGTACTAAAAGGGAGAACAAACATTAATAATCGATTTTAAATCTCGAAGGCAAAACAGTAAAAATTATTTTTGGACAGATAGGATTTGTCTGGTACTCGTATGTGTTATTAATGGTATATTTTGTAGTTGTTGAAGTGACTTCAACAAATTTATATATTTTCTTTCATTTAAATTTAATTTATAATTGTTTATATTTTTTCTCATTTAAATTTAACTTTATAATTCTTTATATCTTTTTTCATTTAAATTTATTTTATAATTCTTTATATTTTCTTTTATTTAAATTTAACTTATAATTCTTTATATTTCTTTCACTTAAATTTAACCTTATATTTCTATTTTCTTTCATTAATTACTATACGTTAGTTTACTTTGTTTATATGAATTCGCTCCGTGTATTCATGCACAAAAAACCCATTATTTTGGGGTATTATTAGTTTGTTCTTTCTCTTTCTTTTACTTATTAATATATTTTTTTTGTAAATTACTTGTAATTCTAATAAGAGTCTTTAAACAAACCTCAAAGCAAACGGTTGCTTATTTGTCACAGCAAGAAGCTGTAAACCTTTTTTTTTTTTTTTTTTTTATTAAACAGCAAGAGGCTGAAAATAAAAAGTGTTAATTTAAGTGCAACAATTGGCCTTTTTATTTTAATAAAGAAAAAAGGGGATAAAACCCCACCTGGGCTCATAAACAAGCCCACATTTTGGTCCTTCGATAAAATTCTAGGAAGGCCTAGAATAGGAAAAAAACCACAATTAAAATTTTCAAGGTTGAGCTATCAGCATAACAAAAAATAATTTGGTACCGTAAGCTACAGTCCAACGGTAAAAAAGAACAACAAGAAGGTGGTCTACCAGTCAACGGGTTCCTGCTTTTTTTTTTGCAACAACACTTCAGATGTGATGGTATTGGCTACTCCATAGCAACAATTATAATCACACATTATAATTCTGGAAGTGAAGGAAGAAATCTCAACATCAACAAGATCACCAATAACTAAAAAGAAGATAATTGGGTATGTACAGAAATTTAATTTATTCAGTGCAATTGATTAAATATTAAAATGAAAAAAGGGAAGAGAAATTTAAAAATCTCATAAAAGTGGCTAAAATTTTATAATAATATAATTCATTTAATATAAATACACATACGGAAAAAGTGCACTATAATTTAAAATTGTACCATAGTGCCATCACTGGTAATAAATAAAAGAAATAAAACGCACATTCACACATATATATTTACACATCAGTATAACAGCGGGTAAGCAATAGACAATATTCAAGAACATACAACGTTAATATACAAAGGAGAAAAAAGGATAGCATATACGTTGTGTATGTACATAAAATTTAATGCAATTACGTTCCACAGTTTGACAGATTGCAAAACACATTTTACACATCTGCAGTGCATTTCAAACTGTGTTCATTTTACCATAATTTTATTAAAGTGAGTGAACAAGTTGGAGAAAAAAGTAGTGTTTTTTTTACTGGATAATTAATTATTTACTGATTATTAATTGAATATTTAAGGAGAAAAGGTAAATAGAATAGATTTTGTGCGATATTGTTTAGTGAAATAATACGTATGTGTGTATGACATTGTAGCTGCTGTAAAAAAGAAATCAGACGGACAAAGGACAACAACAACGACAACAGCCACTTAAGAAGCCGGTATAAGTTTGTATTATTGGAGATAAAAACTTGATAATGTCAATGAATAGGAAGAACAAATACGATTTTAGCCCAAAATATACGGTAAGTGGACAATTATAACTTTTATTTTGTGAGAATTTGGTTTTGGTACAAACGTTTATCCGTCTGTGAAAATTAAAACTCTATATGCAACGTTTATACTGATGAGTAAGGTTTGTTGCGTCTTACAGTGACTATTGAAAATTGTGTACGTATACATTTGAAAAAGTTTGGTGTCATTGCGGCCTCTCGTTGCCAAGATAATTTAAAATTTTTGGATAATTCTGATGAAATTGTTTTCATGTGGCCTACCGCTGCCATTGGAAACTATATAATTTTACACTTAGAGAAAATTTGTATCGGTGCGGCCTACCGTTGCCCATGCATGATACATTTTCTAATTCATTTAACAAATGAGGTTTGTTGCGGCCTATCGTTGCCGTTGGAAGACATATTTGTACATTAGAGAAAATTTGTATCAATGCGGCCTATCGTTGCCCATGTTTGATATATCTTTTAATTCATTTAATGATTGAGATTTGTTGCGGCCTATCGTTGCCATCGAAAAACATATCTACACACTTAGAGGAAAATTTTTATCAATGCGGCCTACCGTTGCCAACGTATGATAAATTTTTTTAATTCAATTAATAAATGAGGTTTGTTGCGGCCTATTGTTGCCATCTATAAACATATATATACAATTAGAGAAAATTTGTATCCTTGGGGCCTACCGTTGCCCACGTATGATACATATTTTGATTGATTTATTAGTAAATAATCGTTGTAATTGATAACTAAATGATACCGTAGGTATTTTTATTGGAAGACTGCAGACTGTATCCTAAATAAGAATACAAAATAAATAGATAAATAAAAATATTGATGAATGTTTGGTTACAAGTTGTAATAAATCTTTTTGTATTTTTGGTTACCGTTGTCATTAATAAAAGTAAATTCTTCAGCACTTCTACTGCATTATTTTGAAGCGAATCCGTGTCAATCGTAAGTCGGGTATTTATTAATTTCATTTGGGTTTTAATTAAAAGAAAAAATGGCTACGACTAGAAGATGTAAAGCTGCTATTCAACAGGTGTCTCGGTTTTGTGTAGCCTTTGGAAAACTTTCACCGGAGGACCTCACAAATGAATTTTTAGACGTGAAGCAGACTGAATTAGAACGCAGATGGTCTAAGATGTTAGAGGCCTTTGATGATTTCAGCGCTGAGGAGGATAAGGTGAAAGAAGAAGATGAAAAGGTAGAAGAGGTTACAAACAAATACGAAGAAGCTTGCGAACAGTACCAGCTGGTGAAGGCAAAGATAAAAACCCTGCTAAAAGAAAAAGTTCCCCATCAAAAAACTTCAGTGGATTGTCGTCCAGCAATTAAACTCCCTGCGATCGAAATAAAGATTTTTGAAGGAGGTT
The DNA here is from genome assembly GCA_963576795.1 of Metopia argyrocephala. Taxonomy (NCBI): domain Eukaryota; kingdom Metazoa; phylum Arthropoda; class Insecta; order Diptera; family Sarcophagidae; genus Metopia; species Metopia argyrocephala. Next base: position 83,451,493 of record OY756211.1, read on the forward strand.
TCGATAAATGGCCAGCATTCAGGGATATGTTTATGGCTGTGGTTGGTAATGAGCCTACCGTTGCTCCAGCCCACAAATTATATTATTTACACAGCAAGACGAAGGGGGAGGCCTACCAACTCATTAAAGATTATGAATTGGTAGATTATAATTTTGAATTAGCTTGGCAGGCGTTGACAGCTCGGTATGAAAACAAACGCATTTTGATTTATAACCAAATAAAAAGAATTTATAGCATACAGGGTCCTCAAAATGAAACATTAAAATTTTTACGACTGCTTCAGAATACAGTCAACGATTCGTTAACTATTATTAAATCATTCAAAGTAGAAGTAGCAAGTAATGACCCATTTCTTATGCATATTTGCACATCAAAGCTTCCCGAAGAGACCTCGCGTGACTGGGAAAGCTCGCTTACCGATCATAAGGAATTGCCTACTTGGGAGCAATTAAACAAATTTTTATCTGAACGAATAGAAACATTAGAGACGTTTAGTAGTTTGAGGAAGTCTTCAGGCCGTGATACTCATAACTCAAAGCCACAAGTTTTTTACTCTACAGCAGAACCAGACAACAATAAAATAAGCTGCAAGAAATGTAAGCAAAGTCATCCCCTACGATTTTGTAAAGAATTTAAGAACTTATCTATCAACGATCGAATTAAATACGTATATTCGAATAAAATTTGTGCGAACTGTTTTTCCCCGCATCATTTTCGAACGAAATGTCCTAGTGCCAGTAGCTGCCTGAGATGCAACAAGCGACATCACACGATGTTACATATGGAACATGACCCGCCAAAAGGAGGGCCACCTAGGCAAACAATGTTGACACAACATCATCGTAAGAATGCAAAACCATCTGTGTCTGGAGCTCAACGCCATGCTACTTCTTTAAATAATAATTTGGTGCGAAGTGCCTCTACTAGTGGAAGTAATGTCGAGTGTGTGCAAGTTAACCTGACGCAACATAGCGGTACAACTATTTTGCCCACGGCTTTGGTGCATGTAGAACATTTAGGTGAAACGTTTACTGTACGCGCATTAATCGACACAGGTTCTACAAGAAGCTTTCTACTGAAACGTGTTCAACAAAATTTGTCAATTCCTTTAGAGCCTTATCAAAGCAAAATTTCTGGGTTTGGTGACACGGTGGTTGGATGCTCTAAAGGACGATGCTATATAACCGTAAAATCTAGAATTTCAAATTTCGAGATAAGAATGCAAACCATAGTGGTGCCGACACTGGCACACTTTATGCCTTCACGACGTATCTCAATACAAAACTTAGAAAGTTTTAAGGACCTGGAATTGGCTGATCCCTATTTCTATAAACCAGCTGCAATTGAAATGATTATTGGTAGCGACTATCTGCCATTTATAAATCTTAGTGGGGTTCGAATGAATATTGATAACAATTTCGAAGCGCGAGAATCTCACTTCGGATGGTACTTGATGGGACCTGAACCCACTACTAACATACAGTCTTTCCACACTGTGATACACCCCTCAGATGATTTAACACTACACGAGCAACTAAAGCAGTTCTGGGAGATTGAAGAAGCTGAAAGGGGAAAATTAATGTCCGACAGTGACCTTTTTTGTGAAGATTTTTTCAAACGTACTACAGTTAGGCGAGCTGATGGGCGCTACGTTGTGCGACTACCATTCAAAGAGCAATACCCACATGAGATTTTTTTGGGTCCCTCCCGAGCCATGGCGCTGGCACAATACCACCAAATGGAAAAGAAATTGTGCAAAACACCAGAGTTAAAGGTCAAATATGACGAAGTTTTAAAGGAATACCTAGATCTAGACCATATGGAGCCAACATCATATTATGAAGCTAAAACTGAGAAGGTGGCTGCATTTTTTCTACCCCATCACGCGGTTATCAAGCCTGAAAGTAAATCCACGAAAGTCAGAGTGGTATTCAACGCATCGAAGAAGACAGCAAGTGGTTTTTCGTTGAACGACGTCCTTCATCAAGGGCCAGCCTTACAGGCTGACTTAATGCAGCTCGTGCTTCGATGGCGATACTACCGCTACGTGTTTACTGGTGACGTACAAAAAATGTACCGACAAATTTTAGTGGATAAATTGGATCGACCGTATCAACAAATTCTATTCCGCAATAATGTAGAAGGCCCAGTAAATACGTTCCAGTTAAAAACTGTAACCTTTGGAGTAAATTGCGCCCCATATTTGGCGATAAGGACTCTGCTCGCATTGGGGGAAGACTGCCAAAACTTGTTTCCGAAGGCATCAACAATTTTAAGAAACGAAGTATACGTCGACGATATTTTGTCGGGAGGGCATTCTATTGAAGAAGCCAGGCTTAAGCAAGACGAGCTTATCAAGGCTTTGAGATCTGCCGGATTTCCTCTCAAGAAAATGACAGCAAACAATCATACCCTACTACAACATTTGCCCCGTGAAGATCTTCTAGACGAAGATTTTATGAAATTTAGCGATTCCAGTATGGTTAAAACTGTAGGAATACGCTGGAACGCATTAACAGACAAATTTTACTACGCCATAGAGCCAATTGAGACTACCCCGTCTTTCACGAAAAGAAAAATTTTATCTGTAATTGCAAGATTATTTGACCCACTTGGTTGGTTGGGTCCAATAATAATAGTATCTAAAACCTTAATGCAAGAATTGTGGAAGGAAAAATCCGACTGGGATGAAGGGATATCTCCACATTTGTTGGTAAAATGGAACTCTTTTCTAAAGAACTTGCCATTTGTTTCTCAAATTCAAATCCCTAGATGGATAGACTTTTCCCCACAGTGTAGTATCCAAATACACGGCTTTTGCGACGCCTCCGAGCAAGGATATTGTGCCGCTGTCTATATTCGATCAGAAAACCCAGAAACTGAATTCAAAACCCATTTGTTAGCAGCAAAGACAAGAGTAGCTCCGATTAAGAAAACTACAATTCCCAAGCTCGAATTATGCGGAGCTTTATTACTGTCTAAACTTATTAGGGGTATGGTTACGAATCTTCACTTACCCTACGAGTTATTCTTATGGACAGACTCTTCAATTGTTTTAGGATGGTTACAGAAACCACCACATACGTTGAAAACATTTGTTGCAAATCGTGTGACCCAGATCATTAACATTGCTAATGCCAAACACTGGAAGCATATTAAAACTGAAGAAAATCCTGCTGATATCGGAACTCGCGGTTGCACACCTCAAGAATTGGCAAGCAATCATCTATGGTGGCATGGGCCTACCTGGCTTCAATTGCCTATGTCTGCTTGGCCGTCACCAAGGTCCTTTGATCCTACTGATTTGGAGTCGAAAACCTCAATAAGTCTTCATCTAGATATGAGCTGTATTGATGTACTTGAAGAATTCTCCTCGTACCCACGAGCTCTACGCGTACTTTGTTATCGAATGCGTTTTATCAACCGACTGCTGAAAAGACCCTTCTCTACCGAAAAATTTATTACTACGCAGGAAATAAGCGCTATGAAAACTCGACTTCTTTCGTTAACGCAAAAGGCATATTTTTATCGCGAATACGAATGCTTAAAGAAAATGAGACCAGTTAGTCACAAAAGCAGATTACTCAACCTCAATCCGTTTATCGACAAGGACGACCTTCTGCGAGTCGGTGGCAGACTAGTAAATTCAGGATTGAGTTACAATGAGAGGCACCCGGTCATAATTCCAGAGGGGTCTCACCTCGCGAAACTGCTGGTAAATTTTACCCATTTAATTCTTCTGCATTCTGAACACCATATCATGCTGCGAGCTATTCGACAAGCATTTTATATTCCCAGGCTTAAAAATCTTGTACGAAAATGCATACGAAACTGCAAGACATGCACCATTTACAAACACCAGTTCCAGCATCAAATCATGGCCGCACTCCCCCCTGAGCGTGTAAACTTCTCTTTACCCTTCACTTACACGGGGGTCGACTTCGCTGGTCCCTTTAACATCAAGTCCTCATCCCTCAGAAATGCCAAAATACTGAAAGGATATGCAGCAGTTTTCGTCTGCTTCTCTACAAGAGCAGTACATTTAGAAACTTGCTCGGATCTTTCCACTGATGCTTTTCTTGCTTGTTTCGACCGGTTCACGGGTCGACGGGGTCTCCCGAAAACCATGTATTCGGATAATGGCCGAAACTTTCTGGGAGCAAGTTATAGACTTTTAAAAGGTCACAATGAGTTTTTGAAATCCACTGAGAAGTCTTTAATCGACAAATACGGCACTCTGGGCTTCACTTGGTCGTTCATACCGCCGTATGCACCCCATATGGGTGGCCTCTGGGAGGCTGCAGTTAGAAGTATGAAGTCCCACTTGAAAAGGATCACCTCACATCTGTCATTTACCTTTGAGGAGTTCACTACATTACTCGTACGCATCGAGGCTGTACTCAACTCGAGACCACTCTCATCCATCACTGAAAACCCAAATGAACTTTTACCCCTGACACCTGGTCACCTTTTGCGAGGAGCACCTATAACTGCATTACCAGAAGCTCCGATAGAACCTCCGCCTGAAGAAATTCAATTTTTAAAACGCTGGCAGCGATTGAAAGCACTACAACACATTTTTGCACGTCGCTGGAAATCGGAATATATAACCGAACTTCAACGTCGCTTCAAATGGAAAACCGAACGCGAAAACATAAAGATAAATGATATTGTGGTAATCAAGGACGATACCTTACCTCCAACAGAATGGCTTCTCGGTAGAGTCACCAACGTCATTTTTGGAAGCGACGGTAAAGTAAGAGTAGTCACACTACAAACCAAAACGGGCACTATTATCCGGCCAGTGGTCAAGTTGTGTGTCTTGCCTACAGGCAATTCAACTGAGGAAAGTCATACATCTACAATGAAATCTCAGTAAACAAACCGACGTAAAAATTTCCACCTTAAACAAATTTAGATATTATTTCAATTGCACTGGGTATTTTATTTTTCTGTGTGTATTTCTTTTCTCTTTTTTTTTCTTTATATAGACGACGGGAAAACTAAAATGTCACTTCTGCAACAAGAACCACCCCCTGAAGTACTGTAAGGTCTTCCGTTCAGCCGGTATAAACACTAAGAGGACTAGCATCATCAACAAAGGATGGTGTCTTAATTGCCTATCTAACGAGCATACTAGGCACTGGTGCTCGTCACGTAATCGTTGTGAAGTAGAGGTCGCTCCGAACAAATTATGCAATGCTCGACATCACTCAATGCTTCATCGAGATACTAGAGACCCCTATTCGTCCAGTTTTGAGGAAGAATACGAGAAATGGGATGATACAGAGAATTTAGAGTCCAATGCGGAAGCTCCCGAGTCAACTGAGCTAGCAAACGCAACTTTCACTGTAGCATCACCAACTGCGAATCGCCCTCTACATACGGCTTTTACTGCTCTCAATTTGACAGCGGACCATTCTCCACCTGAGAAAAAAGCAAGCCACTTAACAAGAACACGAACTAAGTGGCCAAGTCAGCCCCCTCTAGTACGCATCAACCTAAATTATAAAGGTCAGAAAATGTTCACCAATTTCTATGTTGACCCCAACGCAGAAAAATCTTATTTGTTACGAAGCGTCGCTCAATTATTGCCAGAGTTCGAATCAAAGACCAACAAGGCTGGTGAATCCTGTGCATGGTTTACATTAGAACCAACACACCCACATAAACCAGAGGAGACGAGACGCTTAAATTTGATTATTAAAGATGCTTTAGACTTTCAAGTTCCTCTCGCCATAACGGACCCGGCCATTGTAACACATTTCAAGCAGTACCAACCCCTTGCTCATCCATTTTTTAATACCTGCCGCGAAGTTGATGGTATACTTGCCGGTGATTTTGCAGCAAAAGTTTTCTTGCCGAAAATTGAAGCCCCTCTCGATGACGGACCCCTTGCCTATCTTACCATTTTCGGTTGGATGGTTTCAGGGCCGTGGAAAAATTGTTCCTGCCATCCGCGCCCGGGAGTATGTTGAAGTGACTTCAACAAATTTATATATTTTCTTTCATTTAAATTTAATTTATAATTGTTTATATTTTTTCTCATTTAAATTTAACTTTATAATTCTTTATATCTTTTTTCATTTAAATTTATTTTATAATTCTTTATATTTTCTTTTATTTAAATTTAACTTATAATTCTTTATATTTCTTTCACTTAAATTTAACCTTATATTTCTATTTTCTTTCATTAATTACTATACGTTAGTTTACTTTGTTTATATGAATTCGCTCCGTGTATTCATGCACAAAAAACCCATTATTTTGGGGTATTATTAGTTTGTTCTTTCTCTTTCTTTTACTTATTAATATATTTTTTTTGTAAATTACTTGTAATTCTAATAAGAGTCTTTAAACAAACCTCAAAGCAAACGGTTGCTTATTTGTCACAGCAAGAAGCTGTAAACCTTTTTTTTTTTTTTTTTTATTAAACAGCAAGAGGCTGAAAATAAAAAGTGTTAATTTAAGTGCAACAATTGGCCTTTTTATTTTAATAAAGAAAAAAGGGGATAAAACCCCACCTGGGCTCATAAACAAGCCCACAGTAGTATATTGATGACATTGTTAATTGCAAGATTAATGTGAGATTTAAAATATATTTGAAAAATAAAGAGTTTTTCTAAAAGTCTTTCTTTTATAGGTAAATTTGGGCTGTACTCTGGTAAAAATTTTCTTTGATAAACTTTCTTTCACTTTTAGTTGAAATATCGAATAGGTCGCCTTATATTTTTCTTAAATGAAGAAGAATGTTACCTTTTGGTCATAAATTTTTATTTTTTTTTTTTTTAGTATTTTTTTTTTTTTCCTTTTGGGGTAGTTTTTTTTAATAGCGATTTCAATGATTTGGGTGAAAATAAGTATTGTGTCCATTGAAAAAAAAAATTCCCACGAAAATTTGGGTTTTCAAGAGATTATTTATTGTATCTATAATAGTTGCATTTAACTTTAATAATAAATTATATAAAAATACTGAAAATTCGCAGCAAGAAGGCTATATCAGTTCGGTGTTTTATAGGTGAGTTAATAGTCCGAACATTTTTTTTTTTAATCAATTGCCAAATTTTGTTAAAATCAAAATATTTATGTGGCACAATAGATTCAAAGTTATTTACCTACAACATAAGCAAATCTAATTAAATTTACATTTAAGACTATATTTATATTTTATAGCACATGTACGTGATAATTAAACTTTATGCACTTGTAAACAATTTAAATACTTCCCGTTGACTAGCAAATATTTTCTCTCTTCATATAGTTTATATTTTAAGATATTTTTTATTTTTATTTGTTTCCAACGACCTCATTTAGTTTTAAAAATTCCTTTGGTGTAATGAATTCTTGTTGGTTTAAAATAAATTTCTATTCATCGCAAACGCCTAACACCTAAAATAAGTTTATTTTCCATTTCTATTTAAATAGTTTAAATAAAAAACTTAAGAAACAAACACCACGAAGTAGTGCGACTTTATACGGTCATAAATATTTGTGTGACTAAATTCTTCTATTTCAGACTGAGAAAAAAAAAAAAAAAACACACACACACACACAGACATAAAAAAATAAAACAAATGCATCATGATACACATTTAAATAAATATTGACCTTAAGTTGGGGACACATACCTCAAACAGCTATTTAAATAAAACCAACTTTCTATGGGTCCAGCATATCAATCTTAATTAAACCTAGAAATGAAAAAGAATTTGATTAAAAGTTTCTATTAAATAAACAATAAATGGAAGATTATGCGTTTCCACAACTGCATAGGCATTTAGTGTTTGAAAAAAAAAAGATAAGGAAATACATTTGTGTGTTCTGGACAAATAATTGATAGACAACAACTCAATGGAATGCAATGATTTGGTTTCTGTTAAAATTATAAAATAAGAAGCTTCTTAAAGATTCAAGCGTTTAAGTTACTTATTAGTGTTTAAACTAGAAATTAAATTGTTTTTACTGATATTTTTAGAAACGGTAGTAAAGTAAGTTTGTGATTACTGGAGATTTTGACCTACTTGTCAACTTAATAAAAGATATTTTCTATTGTGTGTTGCATTTCTATTGATTTTTAATATAATAAAGGAAACAAATAACGCATGTATATGCTACCAAATTAAACTTTAAATATAACTGATAAACAAAATTTGTAGTTTAAATTACATTGAAAAACATAATCCATAATTCTTATAGGGTTCTCTAATTAGTGGTTTTGAAAACGCCAATCTAACAAGATCTGTCATCTGTAGTGCCATTTAGTTAGTAAATACGGGTGGTTCAACAATCGAAGAAGAAGTCGTAAAAATAGTTAAAACATACCATAAACATTTATATTCAAACTTATCCACTTTTCAAATAATACCGGGTGACTATGGTCGTTCTATTCTACCTACTGTTCATGTAATTGGCAAGATAATTAATAAATTTTAAGATACTGGACGCGTTAAAGATGTCGTTAAGCCAGTGTATTATCACAATGTACGCATTGCCAATTTACGGCGCATTATGGCATATTTTACATCTACATTTATATAAAGACCAACACACGCAAACAAGAGCCAAATTGCTATTCACAATGCAAAATTTATGGTGACTGTGAGTTTTTAATTTTCGAATTAAAATTTTTTCAGTGAAAAAAGGAGCTCATTTTTATCTCGTTGGTTTTTTTTATCGAGACCAATACTAATAGGAAAACCCCTACTGATGCTGTGCATTGTATTGGAACCTTTCATTTTTTAAATTATAATTTTGAAAAAACCGCAGACTAACTTGTTAATTTTTCACCTTTGCTGGAATTTGAACCTGGGCCGTATAAGTTTTTGTGCGAGCGCTCTATCCACTTTACTACGCACCCCCTACGCCTACTTCCCATATAGGACTCAGAGAACTCAGAAGTGTTTATGTTAAAGCGATTGTTTGATGCCATTGTGGCCTATAGGTCTGTGTCATTTGACTGCGTTTTTTTAAAAAAGGATTCTGGAAGAATTGGTACTATTAAATCATAGTTTTATAACCGTATAATAACTAAGTTCTTATCCTGCAAATGAAGATTGTAAAGTGGAAGATATGTTGTTTCAACAAAAAAGAAGCACAACCAATTTTGACTTTATTGCTTGAGAAGTTTCCCGGGCGCAGAATTTCGCGATTCGGCAACTCCAGTTGTCTCGCAAAATCTACCAATTTAAAGGCGTTTAACTCTTTTGTACGGTTTTGCTAAAGACCATGACTAGGTGGCTAAAGTCCTAATGTTAGACAAGGCACTACGTGATGTGAACGAAAATTGTTGAAAACTACTTTAACAGTATTGAATGCTGCAATTTATGCCATTTACGACATTATTCAAAAAAAGCTGAATAAAAATCATAGTTTTATTAGTCATTTAACTCTACTTTTGATACAGAAAATGGCAAACTTTATGTAAAAGTTGTTTATTATAAAGAAAGGTAATTATCCACAGGTCACTATATTACATAGCTTATTAGGTTATTTTAAAAAGTTAGTTTTAAAAAAGAGAAAATAAGGAGATAGTCTGAAGGGTAGTCGTGCACACTCGTTTGCAGAAATACTATTTCTATAATTTTTATTTAGACATCTGTCGTAATATAAAAGAAAAGCTTATGTTGATCTTATATATGTATAGGACTACTATAAATAACTTTACTAATTAAGAAGCTTCCCAGAAGTAAGGGTTGTATTAAAGTGTGTGTTTGTAGTCTAATACGTCCAATATTAATATGGACTTTAAATTATTGACATTTTGCAAAAAACTTTCAAACTTGGGAATATTCGAAAATTTATTCTCTTAATTTCGCCTGTTACTCTATATAGACATAAATATATGGACATATGTATGTATATATTGTTTTCTCGAATTGATTAATTTACAATTTTCTTTACCTTTTTTAAAAATTATTATTTTTATTAGCACAGTAAATGAGAAAAAGAATTTTGTGGATTTTATACTTTTCGCAAAATAAAACTGTAATTTTTATTCAACTTAAAATGCCTTCTGTATCTAATTTCTTTACACCTCACTTATACTGTAATTTTGATTAAACTGTTTAGATTTGAACTAAATTCCGGCAAACATCTTTTCTTTTCACAATAAAAATATTATCAATAATCACATTTCATTGCAAACGCCCTAGAAAATCTTGCAAACGTAGCAAAACATGTGGTACTTCAACAAAATATGTGTATCTATGTATGCTAGGCTTGCTACGTTTGCAAGCCTTTTATAGGCGTCGGGACTTTATTACAAAAAGTTTACAGTCTGTCATAATAAAATATGTTGATAAGAGGAATGATATTTCCTAATATTTTCAGGGGAAGTTAAATTAAATAATTTATAATTTAAACGCAAAAATTGGGCACAAGAAAAAATTAAGTATTCGCGATATCGAATTAAAAAAAGAAGCACAACCGCTTTCTTTTATATTCACTCTTCAAGGAGTTTTAAGAGTTATACATATATTAGGGTGTTCGCCGAGAAGGTGTAGATTTTCTTTTTGGTAAACATTAGTCTTGACAGTTCATTTTTGACAGTCGTAAAGTAGAGACGTGGCAACTTTATTATGGAAAAATATTCAGTAAACCAACGTGTTTTAGTCGTAAAAATATTTTATCCAAATTAATCATCGATTACTGTGACTTTTCTTACTCTTTTGATCGACTAACAGAACAGAATACACTGTTTAAAAAATTATTTAAAAAAATGCTTGTTATTCATACAAATTTTCAGTCGTTCAAAATTGCTTGTATTAGGGTATGGAACAGTATTTGGTATTAAAAATTTTCTAAAAAGTTTTTCTAAATATGTTTTTACGGAAACAGCCAGTTAATAACAAAACAAACAAAAAACACAAAAAATTAATTAAATAATTTCAATAAAGAGATACAACTTCCTTTTTTGAAGGCTTATGTTGAAGCAAATAAAATATATTCAAAGCGATTTAATGATTTTTAAAATAATCACTGAGCAGATCTTCAATTTCTGTGAATTTTCATTTTTCAGCAAAAACTAAAGAGTATGGCCTTTTAAAGAATCGAAACCATGGGGAAAAAATTAATAAAATGAAAAGTTTTATTAGAAAACTTTATTGACAGAAAAACAAAAACAAAAATAATAACAAGAAAAGTTGACATGCAATTGATATTTTTGAAACCAGACAAAACAACCTGTAAGTGAATGATGATGATGATGATTATTGTCATAAGAAAGTATATGTTTATGGATGTATAAGTACCTCAATGAAAATGTGTTTATGTGATCATTTAAGACACAAAAAAAAAAAACAACAAAAAACAAAATGGCATCAATTGAAAAATGTCTACAACTCGCGTATAGAGAAAGAAGAAATTCTGTCATTGCAATAGCAGCAACATCAATAATATCCAGCAAATAATAATAATACGAAAAACAAACGAAGCAACATGCATGTCTTGCATGTTTCAAATATTTCAAAGAATTCAATAACAAAAACACAAAGAAGAAGAAGAAGAGTAATAAAAAACACACATTTAAACGTATTTTGAGTAGAAAAGCAAAATCACAAAGTAAAATACGAAAATACAATAAGTACCGCACGTACAATATTCAATACCAAAATTGTAGGCATTATTGATGGTACGTTTTGTTTTAAAAAGCCAACAATTGGAAAAGTAATAAAAACCAACCAATAAATTCTATGGTTAGATGTAAAGAGTAAAAAAACTACAAAACTACAAAAAAAACGAAAAAAACGAAAAAAAAAACTAGAAAGAAACAACAAACAAAGTAATACATATACTAGAAAAGCAAAAAGCTAACAAAACTGAGAGCATAAATACCAGGTGATTTAATGTAACGCACAGGTGTACGAGTTAAAACAACAAACAAACAAACAAACAAATAAAGCAACAATTTTAAACAAGAGTTTATCTTATGAGTTTATCTTATGAGTCACATGATGCTCAATATTATTACCGATAAGAGAACAAAAATACTTTTAAAACTTTCTTTTTAATTTCACTCAATATTTTCACTCAAAGCTTTCTATACTCTTTACATAGTTTTTCCTTTAAGAGAGTTTTTACTTGAAAGTCTTCAAAATTCATTTTTAACATATTCTGGCTAAAGCCAGTGTTTGCGTTTAGCTGGCAATAAATAATCATGAATGAGTTTCATTTGGCGCTTTAATTCGTACTAAACTCATTCGCTTCTAAGCTGGTGTACACACCAGCAGCAAAGCATCATTTACTCATTATGCGAATCTAAATTTGTATGTGAATTTATCATTTTTTGCAAAGGGGCTGTAGTTTTATCGTGATTTTTATAGTTTTTGAATTGCCTGAAAAAGTCGTCTATTCGATACTTTCTGCTTTAGAAAAAAGCCAGTAAAACAAAATTTAAAATAAAGAATTGTAACTTAATATTACTTAAGTGGCCTTAAGTGTACTTACTGGTTAGTTTTTTCTGTCTTTCAATTTTGTGTCTGAGTTTTATTTGTTGTTGGTCTGGTAGTGAAAAGATAATTGATTTTGAAAAATTTTAAGAACACAACAAACGATTTGATTAAAGGAATTAAGTAATAGAATAAGGAAAAGCTTTACAGTTTAATATCACTCTTCTACTCGTAAAACTAAAAATTAATTGCAGAGCAATTAATTTACTTCTAAAAGGGGAAAAATAAACTGTTGTTAAAAATAATTTCATAATATGTTTAAATAAACGATTCTACTTATAAGGGATTTCGGATTACGAATAAGATTTGAATAAAACTTAAGCCTTAATTCTGCCTTTGTATTTACTGGGATTTTTTTTTGTGAGCCTTTTAATTTAATAATTAAAAATGTATGGCTTCAGACAAACAAGACTTTTGTTTGAAACTATAATCTATAAGTCATACTTGATTATCCATCTGTTTTTTTTCATGTATTTATGACCAATTCTCAAGGATAAACACCTACTAAATTCAGTTCAAGGGAATGGTGATTATATAGATATAGATAGATGGATGTTAAGCACTTTATATCAATGCGACAAATTTCTGTCAATTAGATCACTCAAAGGCCAGTGTTATACCTTCACCGTTGAATGATCAACAGCAATTGCCCCATCTGGATGTTGAATGTGAGTGGTGAGTTCGTTTTATGTAGATTAGCTGCTATCTTCCCGGAAGGTGGCGCTGTATTCCTGATCATTAGTTTCTTGGTGGAATAGACTGTAAATGTCAGGGAGCGGTTTCGTGAAGATGGACTTCTTCGAGAGGGGAACCTCCCCTTTTTTAGATTATAATTTTTGAAAAACCGCAAATTTATTTTTTAATTTTTTCGGGGATTGGTACCTCGGTCGTTTAAGATTCCCCCTATATAGATCTCAAAATTTTGTTTGCAATTATATCATGTCAGAGAGGACACTGAGTATGAAGCTGTATCGTAACTGGTATGATTTGTTTATAAAATGGACTTGTTTTGATAGAAATTCTTTAAAAATTTCTTCAAAGAAACTACGTAAACCTAAATGTTTCCAATATATAATATTATCATGTCACCGTGTTTGTAGCAAAATTAACCATAAGCGACTTGATCTATTCAAGTAAAAATATATTTAAAATGATTTGAAAACTGAGAACGTTTTTCTTATTTTTATTTATTATTTTTTTTTTTTTTGAGACCAGTACTCAGGGGTAAAAACCGTTACTAAATCAAGTGCATTTTATTGGAATTTTTGGAAAGGACAGTACATTTATGACAGAACATAAATTTTTTGTTTTTCTTACATTACTATTAAGCGCCTTAGGAATGAGACAAATTGCTGTGAATTGATCATTCAAAGGCCAGTGTTATACCTTCACCCTTGAATGATCAACAGCAATTGCCTCATCGTTGCATGTTGATTGTGTGGTGAGTGTGCCTTCGCTAAGTAGGTTTGGCTGTTATCTGCTACTTACCAATAGGTGGCGCTTTTCTCCTGATCATTCGTTTTTGATGACATTGGTTAAGGTGGAATAGAGTGGAATGTCGGAGTGCGGTTCCTTTGTAGATGATTTTCTTGGAGGGGGGGACCTCTTATTTTTAAATTATAATTTTGAAAAAACCGCAAACTAACTTTTTAATTTTTTCAACTTTTCTGGGATTTGAACCTGGGTCGTTGAAGTTTTTGTGCGAGCGCTCTAACCACTATACCACGCACCCCCCAATATCTATATTTGCAATATCCTTTTCTTTCATTGTTTGTTTCTATGGCTTCGTTATGACCACAAACTAACAGTTTGAAACATTCTTAATATCCTCCTCGCTCAAGGGTGTTACTTACACATATATACAAGCAAAATTGTATACAACAACATCTTCGCATACACTTGTGTATTCTATAACACCTTTGGGTAATGAAGATATTAGGTTGGTTATCTTTCCTCTTTATAATCAAATTGCCTTGTTCGTTGTGTTAATAGCAGCAGAGCCCCCAAGTCATAGTAACACGGCCGACCCTTATCTATACTCTAGCTATCTCTATATACTGAAAACGTTAAAGGCAACGCCTGAGATTTCTGTTTATTAAGGTTTAGAAAGTTATCAATATTCGTTTAGAATCAAAACAATGCCTTTAAATTTTGGCAATTTACTTTAAAACAATTAAATATGTTCGCGAAATTCACAGATCACGGCATTCTTTTCACAGTCAATGTAATCAGACTAGTAAACAGGCAATTCGTGCAGCTTGTTCATGGCAATTAGTTACTCTCCGAGCTTTTGCTAGAAGTCTGCCAGGAAATAGCCGCCGAAAGAAATATGTTTTTTTCTTTTAATAAGTCTTTGCTTCAAGATGTCAGAGCCGGGGCTTAAACAGGATCTCAGGTCTTAGTAAGCCAACATACTAACCACTAGACCAATGTAATCTAAGTCTTCATTATCTGTACACAATTGTGCTACAGACACTTTTTATTTATTGAGAGTTTCGGTTAACTATGCACTAGACTACCGAGACTACAGCATTATAACATTTTGTTGCAATTAAGTATATGACGCAACTCATCATACTTCTTGCTTAATAGTAAGATTTAGAGTAAAATCAACTTGGTGACAGCTTTCTTTCACTGGTCCCCTCGTTTGCGCGATTAAACACCACCAGATTACCTCTAATAGGAGTGTTTTAAGTTACTGGGTTATGCCTACAAACCAGTTAATCTTGAAGTATTGGAAGTCAACACTTATTGGAAGTCAGCATTTATTTCATGCGGCCAAATTTATTGAAAAATAACTTTTATTTTTTATTTTTTATTTTTACCGGAAATATATCGTCGTAAGAATTAAAGAACGCTGTAACTGACAAAAAATCAAAAATACGTTTTTTGGCATCATTTTTATGAGAAAATTAATACGCTTCGATTGGTGCCGGTCCCAGGTTTCTATGATGAAAAGAAATTCACTTACGCCGTCTGCATAAGTGACTTCTTTCTACTTTCATACAGGTTTTTTATGGCTCTGGTGAACATTAAATGTTTTGGCAGAAATTCTGGAAATTTCAAAGCTCTAGTATAGGCTAGAGGCTTTGTTGCGTAAAACCCATTTGTGTAAAATCATTTCATCCTTGCTCCCAAGAATTTCATATAAAATTAATTTTACAGAGCAAGGCGACGTTTTAGTTTAAAATTTAGATTGTTATTTCAGCACGAAATAAGCTTTTTTTATGTCCTTGTCCTCCTTTATTTTGTGGTCTATTATATTTTTTTGGATAATAGTATTATTCTGTCAAAGTATTTCTGAAACTTTATGTTGCTTCCCTACTTGAATATTTTGTAGTATAAGTATAAGGTACTGCAATAAGAGAATTATACCTTTTTATTATGGAAGAAAATTTCTTCATCTTATTTTGTTACGATTTATGTTTAAACAGCGACCAATGATTTTGTGGACCATTACACTTATCAACAACCTCAATGCAACAGTTGGTTTTTTTATAAAGCAGACGTATGATTGTATTAAATAAACGAGTAAATGAATAAATGTCCGCTTGGATGGATGGATGATTATAAAGAAATATGGTTTGATGTGCCAAGAATTAAGCAAAAAAAAAAAAAAGAAGAAAAGAAATAAAATGTAGGAAAGTATGTTTAATTCATTTTCTACTCGAAGAACTGCTTTACACTGCCAACAAAGAGATAGACAGTCGTGACCAGCAACAATTATAAGGTGGTCTATGAAAATTTACTGATCTACCATGTATTTGGTATTCATAATAGAAGCCTATTTGAAAGAAAATAAAATAAATTCTTTGGCAAAGGAAACCAAAATGAAAATGCTAAAAATCAAAACAAAATTCTTAAGTGAAATTTAATTTGGATAAATTTCATTATAAAAAACAACACATTATTTCTTTTTATGTTGTTCTTAATTATATTATTAAATTGCAAAAAGAGAAAAAATAAACAGAATTGTTTGTGTCTTGATCATGAAAAGTTTTCTTTAATAGAATTTTGTTGGAAAACAAACTAAATTGATTGGCTATTATAGAAAATCATCATGTTAATTAGATTATAACGTAATGAGCTTTAATTAGCAGAAAACAAAAGACTTAAGAAACGAACATACATAATTTGTTATATTTTTTAACTAAAATAAAAAAAAATATTGAAGCAAATAAAAATATATAAAGAAAACGATCGATTTGCCAGTGTGGTTTTACAACTACAGTTTTGTCGTGAATATTTTATGGTTTAACTTTCAAGTCATGATTTTACTGACTGTACAGGTAGTAGTAGAGTACGTTTTCTTTGCAAATTTAAGAAAAGTTTTCAATAATTATTTTAAAACATGGTAATAAAATAATTGTATATTTTATGCCTACAAATATTTCTCTAATGTGTGTTTGAAAACATTTCTAAGCCTTTACACTCCAGTAACTTTTCAATAGATACGAGTACGTAGGCCCTTTAGAAAACAACAATTATCATTCCTAAAACCCTAATTAAACATTTTTTTCTTTTATTCTTATCAAGATACGAGTACATGTGTATTTACACACTTGCTACCAAAGGAATTGTATTGTATATGAAATGCTGTAAAACATTGTAACTGAATGAAGTAAAACAAAGCAATTATGAAATAATAATTCATAATTATAAATAAAATACATACAATAACTAAATCATTAAAAAGGAACATTTTAAGCTTTTGTTTATAATAATATTCATATTCATGCTTATAAAAAATTACACAGTACGAGTACCTACAAAAGAACATACCGACTGATTTTTTTTTTTTTTTTTTGTATTGGAAATAAAAACTACCATTTTTCCTTCAGTTGTATGTTTAAATGTGTTTTCAATTACCACACACAACAACACCTCTGATACCAAAACAAATCAGAAGCAATAAAGAAATCAAAACCGCAACTAAATCACACAGTAAACCAGGCAAATTTCTATATAAGCATGCGGCATTGAAAAGAACAAATGCTTATCAACCTCAAATATACAATTCAGTGTAAAATAAAAAATAAAAAAATAGCAAAAAATAATAATAAAACACAAAACCATAAAGGGAAAACGATAGTTTTTTTTATTATTTTCTAGACTGTACGACGCTTTTTTATTGTCTATTTATGCTTGAAAGCTACTTTAAAGGTACACTTTTATAGATCATTAAAAAGAGAAGTACTTTTGTACTTTTTATAAAATATGATACGGCATACTTTAATTTATCATCACTTTTTGTTTTCTTTTCTGTTTTATATCATTTCAGATCTTGGCATTTCCTACAAGGTGTTGCAAAAAAAAAAAACCAGAAGCTATTAAACAGTGTCTTTAGTCTTAAAGAATTTCCAAAAAATAATGGCATTTCCTATAATTAGTAGATGTTGTGTCATAAATATTAAGCTATCTGTGCATATATATTTTGGAATTCTAAAGATTTATGATTTTGAAATCGTTATGTGCTAAAATTTTGTTTCATTACAAAAAACACCTTAGTTAGAGCGGTACTAAAGTTTTTTACAATGAGTTATCATTTAAAAGAGAAATTGATATCCATATAGCAATATAATATGTGACTTGCTCTTGTTGCAACAGTCTCCATAAAAAAATCTAATTTAGCTCCGATTTTCTGGACGTATGTTAATTTTTTTATTTACTGAGACCAATACTCAGGGGTAAACCCCAACTAAATGCTGTGCATTGTATTGGAATTTTTGTGTAAAGGACAATACATTAAGACAATAAAACATATATTTTGTTTTCTGAAATTATTAAACGCCTTAGGAATGAGACAAATTGCTGTGAATTGATCATTCAAAGGCCAGTGTTATATCTCCACCTTTGAATGATCAAGAGAAATTGCCCATCAAAGTTGCATGTTGATTGCGGTGGGTGCCTTCGCTAAGTAAGATTTTAGCTGTTATCTGCTATTTCCCAATAGGTGCCGCTTTTCTCCTAGACATTTGTTTTTCGTTCTCAAAGGTTAAGGTGGAATAGAGTCGAATGTTAGGCAGCGGTTACTTCGTATATAGACTTTTGAGAGTGGGGATCTGTTATTTTTAAATTATAATTTTGAAAAAAAAAAAAACAACTAACTAACTTTGTCAGTTTTCACCTTTGCTGGGTTTCTAACCTGGGCCGTTTGAGTTTTTGTGAGAGCGCTCTAACTACTATACCATGCACCCACCGAAAAAAAAATAAAAATGCTTAATTCTTTAAATTTAATTAAGTTTCTGATCCAATTAAGGCGTTTTAATACTAAACAGAATTATTCAAGAATGCGATTCGAGTCCGAATTCCCAGATCAATAAAGAAAGATTGTATGTAAAGGTTTTATGTTGTGAAATGGCTTCAGATGATGACATATTGTCTCATTTTTTTTACATTATCGTGTCATTAAAGGTCATGTGTTTGTGCGAGAATTTAGAGAAATTGAAATTTATTTAGTTGAAATGAACAAATCTAAGATGTTCTTCTAATTCTCTAAAATTCAAATACTATTGCAAATTACCTAATTTTGTTTCGTCAGAAAAGCTTTTATTATATCAAAACTAAATATTATTAAAAACTAGCTTAAACCCGGAGTACTTCGCTACACCCGGCACTATCATTTGTCCACATTTTTCGATTGATAATTTTTAATTACTACGAAATCAATTCAATCACACCAAATTCAGAAACTTTAACTTCAAAACTTCTAAAGATACATATTTATAAAGAAATCAATTTTTAACTTGTATGGGAGCAGTCACTCCCACTTCACCAATTTCGTCTACTCTCTGACTGATGATTTGACTTGCCCATGAAGTCATTCAGACCCCATAACCGTTCTGAAGGCATACAAAAATCAGTATTTATAGATAAATAGAAAAAAGTGGGCCTAAAAGTAGGCATGGGAAATTTTTCTCTCTATGAAAATTTAAAATGGATTACCGCAAACATTTGAAAGAAAAATTAGTCAAACCGATGAAGCCGTTTTCTAATTTTAGGTAAATGAAAAAAAGTCGGCATAAAAGTAGGCGGGGCAAAGTTTTCTTTCCATAAAAACCTAAGTTGGATCACGACCATCATTAGAAAGAAAAAATCGTCAAAATCGGTTCAGCCGTTCTCAACTGTTGCGATGACTAACGAACAATATTAATTTTTATTTATATAGATTTAGAATTTTTTTTTGCTAAAGGGTTTTTTGATAATCAAAGGAGAAAACGTTTTAAAACCATCTACAGTGGCCTCATCAGAGTTCTTCGTACTCTGTGCATATTCATGACAAACAAAAGCAGTTGCTAGTGTGACACTACACAGAGCAAAGATCTTCGTCACTCGTCTCGGAGTAAATAGATATAATATTAATATTGTATTCTAATTTAAAAAAATAATAAATAATGCCTGAATTTTAATAGTCCTAAGATCCTAATACTGGTATTCTGGTATTCATTCCTTAATGGAAGTTAATTCTCATAAGAATATCAGTACTAGGATTTTAAGACTAATTAAATTCATACAATAAGGCCCATTATTACAACTTGCCGTTAATTATGGGTAGGATTTTATCAGACATATAACTTGCTTTTTGTTGTTACAAGTAAACTTTAACCTAAAGTGATCGATAAAGTTATTGGGAAGATTGCCTTACCTTTAGGTTAAAGTTTACTTTTAACCCATTTCCGCCCGCTGCACTATATATAGTACACAACTTAAAGTTCAAGTAAAAATTATAAAATGGAGTTTTTTACTCGGGAAACGCTTTTTATCAGTCAATAAGAGTACATGCAACATCCACGTAGCTGTTGTACATCATAGTTGAAAAATATCAATCATGGGAATCTCCATTTCGGCTAGTTATCTAGGTATCTCCATTTTGGTGATTTATTTCTTGTGAGATTGTGAATGGCCATGTAGTTTATTTTACATCAGTTAACTTTGAAGAACGTTAAATAGCAGTTTATTTACTTGTTAACATCACATTCTAATAAAAGCAATATAAAACAGTTCAGTTCGTATAGAATTTTTTGAGCTATAGCATATTAAGTGCTGCTGTACTAAGCTTAGTACACCTGAAAAAACACAACTCAGAATATTTTTTTTTGGTTTTTTTCTTTTACTGTACTGTAGAAAATGTTGTTTCAATTTAGTAATAAATATTGAATTTTAAAAATTGTTCTTGGTTTTGATTTGAGCGTTAATGGGTTAATAACAAAAAGCAAATTATCTGTCTTATAAAATCCTACCTTTAACTAAAGGCAAGTTGTAATAATGATCCTAAGTATAATCAAAGAATATAAACCATGATTTATATTCTTTGGTATAATATAGATCTAATAAATATTCGAATTTAATTCGAAAAAATATATAATAATTATAAAAATACATAAAAATAGTTAACTCACATTTTTTATAGAAATCTTATATTGAAATTATATATTTTTCTTTTTCGGTATGTACACTAGTAGTGAGTTAGCCGAAGTACTGTCAAACACAAGATATTCTATCATACTCTCCTTTTCTCACCATCTTTGCATTTTTGTAAATGTCATCTTACTTGGATGAATCAGAATTACAACTTTTTATGTTTTTGCCTTTTCATTCCATTTTGTCCACTTTAGTCAGTATTGACAACATATACGACCGTAGCGTAGTAGCTAGAGGGCATCGCCAAAGTAAGAGTATAACTTTGGTATTGCAATTAAAAAAATCATTAACGCTATTGGGATTCGAACTGGGATTTCCAGACAATATAACAATACAAAATTTTTCACTTTAATAAAAAGTAAAGAATTACTCAAGCTTAAGGTCTTTTTTAAATAAAAATCGTTTATTTATTTATCGATATTTCGCTACTCCTGCGTGTAGCGTCTTCAGGAAATATTTATTTATTTTTTTTTGAAAATAATTTAAAAATAAATATTTCCTGAAGACGCTAAACGCAGGAGTAGCGAAATATCGATAAATAAATAAACGATTTTTATTTAAAAAAGACCTTAAGCTTGAGTAATTCTTTACATTAAATAATAAAGGTCGAAAAACCAGAATTAAAATTTTTAATAAAAAGTTATTTTTTCTTTCAAATTTCAATTAAATTCTCATCTCAAATTCCGTGAGATGTAAAAGAAAATTGTTAAAGCAAATACCGAATACTGCTTACAATATTCAACAGGTATGAATACTACTCAGGGTTTAACGACGCTTACAAAGACGATACTGTTACTGGAAAGATAGCAGAGGAATGTTTTGTACGTTTTTGATTTAATAATTAAGATGGTCGTAGTCCCCGTTTTCTAGTGGTTAGTATTTTGGCTTACTAAGACGATAGCGCCTGGCTCAAATCTCACCTTTGACATCTTAATAAAAGAAATATGACAAAGTTATTTCTTTTGGAGACTACCACTCAGCAATTTTCTGGCGAAGGCTCTGTTAGTAATTGATTACCATGAAAAACCTTCTCAAATCTGTCATTCGGAGTCGATATTAAACTGTAGGTCCCGGTACTCATGGATAAAAATTAACACACCTAACATGGGGTTGTAATAGCCAGTTACGTGTGCATATAATTTAGATGGTAAGAATGACCTTCTTGACTAATCTCTGAAAAAGTGGAAGAAATCATGAAAAATATTGGAATAATCGATACATAACTAGAGTAGATATTTTTAAAGAAATTGGGCTTTTATAACCAGACAGTTAGTAAGCATTTGTGTAATTACAATATGAATTAACAGTGAAAAATTTAATAAAACAAATTTTAATTTACAATTTACTACTAAAATGAAACGAAATTAAAACATTTGTGAAGTAAACAATTACGAACAAAGAACGTGTATTATATTCATAAATAATATGCCAAAATAATTGTGGCTGAACCAAAGCCAGGATTGAGGTAAATAAATATAGTGCTGGCTGTTTTAAAAATAACTTTTTATCTTATTCAACAATTGATTGGGAACTTTTCAGTAAATAGTTAACAAGAAGCATTCAAAGAATGCTTAAAACGGGCACAAACCGAGGATGTTAGGCTGGGAATTTGTTTTCTATATGCTATATAGTCCTGACTCTCAGATTCTTTATGTCCCTTGAGAGTGCTCTAAATGAATATATATTTTTTTTTTCATTTAGAAAACTCAAAAGTTTTATATGGAAAAAATTGAATTGTAAATTTCTATAAAATAAATTGCAAAAACATATCAATTTAAACAAACTTAGTAAGTTATAACAAAAAAAAAAGATGCTTTTTTAAGATTTGAACTTAATTTGGTGACTTTGCAAGTCCACTTCTTGAGTAATGCTTTCAAAACCTATTAATGTTTAATTTAGAGCCTGCAAAGATCTCACTTTTAAGTTATAAGACACAAAAAGCCAGTGCAATTATTTGCAAAAACATTCAGTAAATGACCCCAAAATTAGTAACAACGAAAGATTAAAAACACTTTTGCATTACAACCATTAAAAGGTACCATTTGGGTGAAATTTTTCTGAAAAAAATAAAATAAAATTATTTTATTTTCTCTTTAAACACCATAAATATTCCAAAGAAACTCTTACTTATGTACTCTTTAAAATCATAGAAACTCTCTTGAGTGAATTTGTTTTTCTTTTAATTTTTTTGTTTGTATGTTATTTGAAATGAATGAATGAATAGCCAAAAAGAAAGATCACTGTTAAATGTAGTAGTTGGTGTTGTTGCTGTTATTGCTGTTGCTGTTGCTGTTACCAGACTATTGGTGTTGATGTTTGGGTTAACAACAACTGCTACAAGCAATAAACAATTGTTTGTAAATTCTTTCAAGTCTAAATGGAGTGTAACTACGTTTGTATAGCAGCGTGAGTGTATGCGTGTATATCTTTCTTTGTTTTCTAAATACTGCTGATCTGAGAGTGAGTGTAGAAAAGAGCGTCTAACTGTGTGTTATATTGAGCTTAACTTTTACACTTGTGGCAAAGTGGTATCTTATAAAAGTAAAAGAAAAAATTGGTCGTTAGTAATAGTGGTAGTGGTAGTAGCTTTACTTGTTGACTTTCTTCGTATGTCTGTTGTATGTTGTTATTATTGTTTTTGTAATTGTTGGTTATTTTGTTTTTTTTTTATTTATTTTTCTGAATGCTACTACCAAGAGTTATGTTTGGTATTCATAAGCATTGCCAATGCCAAGGTGATAGCACAGACAACGCGCATCATTGCAAGAAGCAACAACTATTGAGTTGAGAGAAAAAACAAAATTAAGAAAATTTTAAAAGCAGAGCATTAAAAATTGTTTGTGTTTCAACAACAACAGTAACAGACATCTGTAACAATAGTAGCGAGCGGCATCTTCAAAATTTTGCCTTGACTTTACACCGCTTCTTACGACGAAACACAAGAAAAAAAAAATCTCTCCAAGCCGAGCAAGTAACCGAGTAAACACAACAAAAAAAAGTCTTTCTTTTTCGTCTAGAAAAAAGTATATGATCTTATATAACTACTTATTAGTGGAAAGAATACTTTAGTTATACGGTCACCTTCCTACGGTCAAGTTCGCTTTCCTTCCAAAATACCTTTTTTTTAACTGGCATCCGAAATTTCTCTAAGGAAAGCTTTACTTACCAAAAAAGATAAATAATAAATAAATTGTTCAAAAATAAACGAAAAATAAATTTGTGCACAGGAATTTTATATATATATCCTCTTAATGGTTAAAGTGAAATTTAATTGTTAAAAAAAACCATTCCAGAAAAAGATTAAAAAGAATTAATAAATTATAAAGAAAACAAGTGCTCAAACAAATAAAGCAGTGTTTGTCTTTAAGCTTAACTTTTATTACAAAAAAGTTTTTAAAATTAAAAGTGCAATATTTTACAATAATCTGATCCATGTTGCTACAAATAATTTCAACAAAAAACTAAAACATTTTTTTTTACATAAACTGGATTATCAGCTTTTAAGCAAATAAGTGGATGAAATCTTAAGAAAATTTTAAAAAGTGAGTGCAATTTTATTTTTTCAAATACAAAATAAATATTTAAAATAAAAACCAAACAAAAGTTAAATTCAAACAGGACTTTGAATTTCCTTATGAAATTCCTAAAACAACTGGACGTATGAGTATTATCGAATAGAAAAATTTTAACAAAAATTGAAAAAAATTTATTAAGATTTGCGAAAATTCTTAAAAAAAATTAATATTACAATTGAAAAATTTTATAATTAAAATATTTTTTTTGGTGGGTTGGAACAAAAAAAAAAAAAAAAAAATAAAAAAAAAAAAAAAAACAATAAAAAAAATAAATTAATTAATATACGAATGTACGTTAAAATTAAAAAAAAGCTGCTGAACAATTTAGTTTGGTTTACAAATTATTAATTCGTTTGTTTAAATTACAATACAATATTAATATTATTTTGATTATAACAATCTAAATGGCTAAAACCATATGCACGATGTAATGCAGCAGATCAGGATCTGTGTTGTGATTCAATCGATTCCACGTACTACCATTAAAAAATTATTGAACCGTTTAAAGCACAATTTAATAACAATATATCGTTTATAAGAATAGGTTGTAAAAAAAAATTAAATATTTCTTTTTAAAAAATTCTTCTAAAAAAATTGTTAAATATTTGACAGATAAAACTGAAAAACTGATTTCAATTACAAACAATTACGTATGCAATTAATTTTTGTTGGAAATTCCTCTAATGAATGAATTTTTCTTTCTTTGGTTAGTTTTGTTTATTTATTAAAGAAAAAATTAAAAATTAAAGACTTTTTCTAACAAACAACTTTTAAGTTATACTGTTTTTCTCCACAACCAGTACTCCCTTCCCAGCACAATGTACTGCATGTGTAGGGGTCGTCCTCTGAGTTCGGGCTTTAATATTAAAAAAAAAAAAATTAAGTTTAGAATATAAAATATTTTTGGCTTACGATTAATCTATCAGAGAACGGTCATAAATTCCAAACTTTAACATTTTATTTAAAAAATTTTGTTACCTTTGATCTATTATTGAAATAGTTTCATTATCTCTGGCAATCCTTCTGTTTTTATTTCTAAATAAAAATTATTATAAAATTGATTTTAATTCAAAAATTTTTTTACCAATTTAATTGTTTGCTAAATTTGTTCTTATAAACAGCATTAGTTTTATCAAGAATAAATGAGTTCGGATCTTGCGTAAGAAAAAATTCAATTAAAATTTTAATTGTTTCAACAAAAAATAAGACACAACGAAAGAAAACATATATCATTTTATTTATGAGTGTCAATTAAAAAAATCCATTGTGTTAAAAAACATACACACATACATAATTTGCCATTATAATCCTGTGTCAGGGTTGCGGACTAGCTTCTCACAGCAACCATGTGTGTGTTAATTTTTTATCCACGAGTACTGGTACCTACAGTTTAAAGCCGACTCCAAACGACAGACTTCAGAAACTTTTTCATGGCAATCAACTACTCTCGTAGCTTTTGCCAGAAGACTGCTGAGAGGTAGTCGCCGTAAGAAATAATTTTTATATATCTTTTTTTTTCAAGATATGAGAGCTGTGGTTTGAAGTCTGGGCTTATATCTTAGAAAGCCACTAACCACTATATCAAACTCAAAATCTAACTGGAATACTTCCATAATACCAATTAATTTTTAATAAAAATTTTTTAGGAACAAATTTTTTCTGTATAGGTATGAAACAATTCCATAGTCAATTAGATAATAGGAATTGCAAACACTGAAAGTGGCTGCGTAACTTAAAAAATATAAATTACAAATAGATGTTTTATTTGCTAAAATAAAAATAAGAATCCATATGTTAAATATTATTTTAGACATTCTTGTAATAAAAAAACAAAAGATTATATTATTTCCTTTAATATTTATATATAAAAGACAGTCTAAATATTATTTTTAAAAATTTATCCAGTTTTGCTCATTTCTCAAATGAAAAATTCAGTTGATGGTCCACAATTCTTAATTCTTTTTACTGATTTCATGCGTTTTGGTAAGCTTTCTACTAGCCTCTGCATATTGAATTGTCCAATAGTGTAATAAATAGTGTGCTAGACTGCTAGTACGAGGGTTGAAGGTATGAAACCCTCCAGAGTATTTGGTCTATTATACCAGCCATCACATGAGCTTTGTGACTCTTCCCATAATAATAATTAGAATACGATATAAACATTGTACTGTAATTTATATAAAACAAGATAAGATAATTGAAGAAATGTAGCATATCGCTGATTTAATATTAAAAAGGTTTCAATTGATTTTTTGTACTTTAGAAATAAAATAAATACTAAATGAAATCTGCAAAATTTCAGATATAAAATTTTCTCTAATGGAAAGAGTTATTATGAGTCTTTGCGTTTATTTTTACATTTCTCATTCAAATAGTAATATACTAATTTAGAGCTGAAGGAGAAACAAGTAGTGACATTGAACTCTAACTGACTTATAGCAAAAGGTTTCTCGGAATGCTGTCAATTGATTGGTTTCGTTTAATTTTTCCAACTAATTGTTTGGTTAATACAATTAATTTATCTTAATCGAAACACATTAATAGAGCAATCTAGAACACTACTCACTAGACTATATAAAATAAAAAAATATTTATTTTATTACTAATTTAGTTACCTAAATTAGAAAACATTATTATTATTATTATTATATATTTTAATTATTACAAGCGGAGTGACTAAGACCAGAGTCTCTGATGGAAATCAAATTTACAACTCTCGAGTAAGTTGTCTACACAGAAAAAAAAAAAATAAAAATGTGTTTCAATTAAAAAATTTTTTATATTTTCACCAACAACATTAACAAGTTAATTGAACAATAAAAATCAAAAATGTTCTGAAGATAGTAAAACTTAAAAGGATATTGAATTTCTGAAAACATACATCAAACTTTAATATTGACTTTTTGCACAAAAAACAAAAAACAAACAAAAAATTATGCATTCAATCAAAATGTTTGATATGTAGACTTGTGATTGTATTGCTTAATTTATTTATTGTTTTAAATTGCCATACAATAAGATTTCAACATATTATTATAAGCCTTTTCATGAGATATAAAAGCTCTCTCAAACAGAGTTTTTTATAAGCATGTGTAAAGTTGAAAAGAAAGAACAAAGAAATGTGAGCCTGGAATATATTTCCAAAAGTTTTTTAACCTGAAAGTCCTTAACATTTTTGAACATTTTTGTAAAATCAAAGCAAAAAGAAATTTACCAATCATTAGTGGAATCACTGATGTAAAGGAATTTGTTCTATTTTTGATGAAACGCCAATGGCTGTTATGGGGCAAAAAAGACTTAAACACCTTAATAATAGTTAATAATAATTTTGTTTTTAATAAATAGTTGTTCTAGTATATCAAAATAAAAATATTTTATATTCCATCAATATTTGTATGTTAAGTTACACTTATCCCATACATAAAGAAGCTTGTGTTCCAAGTTTTTAAAAATGTAACATCAGTTTCCAAAAAGTTATGCCAAAAAGTAACCGCCAACTTCTAATATTAAATTTTATGCTTTTGATTTTTAGATCTGCATGATTATTAGTTCTTTTTTATAAAATGTTCATTAATAAGCTTTTATTTTTGTTGAGTACCCTTTAGCCTACTATGGCAGCCTATTCCTCATACGTCTATATTTTCTACTATTGTATTACTTATTTCTTTGATTTTGGAAATAAAATATTTTTGTATTATTGCCTTTGATCATTACTGCGACAATGCATGAATTAGTAATAAAAAAATTCCTTTTTTATGTGTTAACTCTATTCAAGTCAGGATAGCATAGCGACAAATCCAATCAAAATTTTCCAAAGACACATATAAATAATTTAGGCAATAATTTTGTTATTTTATCTTTCATATTTTATTATTGCTTTTATTTAAAAATAATAGTTCATTCATTTTTATTAAATCATTATGCAAACAAGCAATTTTATTTATTTTTTTGTAATTTCAAATTTTATGTTTAATTTTCTAAAATAAAGTAAAATGTTTTCAAAAACTAATGATAACAGAACTGTTGTACACTGTCTGCAGTATGGCTTCAATCGAAATTTTGTGTTTCGAGATACTCGTATTAAGGCTTTGGTCTAAAAAATAAATTCTGTTTAAGATATCCAAGTTAAAATATATGTGCGTATAGTTTTATTACGATACGTAATGACATTTTATAATTGAAATTTAGCTAAAGGATAGATTTTGCAGAAGTGATTCACAATATGCAATAAAAGGCAACATCACTTAGGTCTTTTGTGAAATTACTAGTTCTTGCCACAGAATGATTTTATCATTTTTTTTTTGTCGTAAATATTTTAATGAAATTTGCTAATTGAATATCTCCCTCAACTACATATCACTGCTTGTTTCTTAAGTCTTTTGTTTTTTCCAAAACATAAAGTAATAAAATATTAGTTCACAGAAATATAATTTTTTTTACTTTACACTTAATTTGTTCACTGCGACCAAACTTTTTATTTATTTTTCAAGTGAAAATAAGAGCAAAGGTCATCATTTTACTTTTTTTTTAATAAACCAGTTGGAAAACAAAGGTTAAAATTTCACTTGTTATTAAAAGCGTCATAAAAAATTAAAACTTAAGTACTGCAAGTAATTTATGCATTTATACGTTTATATAAATTAGCAAATGTTATATAAGTTTTATAACATTTTTAATGGTTTGGCTTTTTTTGTTTGTACGAGTACATACTCGTATTTTATTTAAGACATAAAAACCAGTTCTGTTTTCTGGCATATTTGTACTCTTTTTAATTGCTTACACTTTTTTCCTTTCTACTGATTTATTTCGTCAGAAATATCCTACTGTTTCTGCTCAAAGCTACACTACTTGTCTTTCATAGAATGCTACACATTGATGTCTGAAATGTAACAAGAATGATGTAAATTTTTTTCTACATTCATGATGTGTGTTGCCATACACAAACAAAAGGAAAGAAAAGCGCAAAACATGAAACATGACACATGTTAAATTTTACATTAAAAATGACAACATTTTCTTAAACATACACACATAGAACACACACACACATCACACATTCACATCTTCAGAAATATTTCAAATATAGAATAGTTATGGGCAGAGATATAGAATTATGTGCAAGCACTAGTGTTTATGTGAGATTTTCTGAATATTTTAAAGAACGCAAATACAAGTCAATAGCTTTAGAATTTGTAAGAATTATTATTGTATCGTTCAAAACATTTCATTTCACATTATTTGTTACAATAACCGTCAAATATTAAAAATAAAAAAAACACACACTCATACAAATTTAAATTTAAATTTACGTCAATTTCCAAGACTGCGTGCTTCTGCTGGAGAAATTTGTTAATAAAAACTTAAAAGACATTTTACAGGAAGTGCTTGTGGCACGTGATTGTATGCTTGCCATATAATTTGATTTGTCTTTCAGCAGACGAGACGAGACGTCTTACGACGTTAGTTTAGATTCTTCTATAGCTGCTGTAGCTGGTTACTGCTGCTACTTCTGCTGCTGCTGTAGCCATAGATTAACCAAACAGATGCTGTTATTTATAGTGTTTACTTTGCCAAACAAGAAGTTGTGTGTAGACAGACACAATCATCTATCTATTCTATAGTTCAATTGTTAGTTTCGCTAGTTCTATGGAAAAGGTTGTTTCTGTTAAAGCCTGCCTGCCAAACATTCTCAGGGAGTGCAAAAAAGATTAAAGCTCTTCGGTTTGTGTGTGTTTTTTTTTTTTTGTTTGCCGATATTATTGTTATTTTTGCAAGAAAAGTTATTGAAGTGATAAGATTTATGTTGTTTTTCAAATAAAAATAAAACCATAAGGAAAGCTCGAGCATAGTTATATTCGTAATACTGTGTAATAGCGTTTGCACAAACAACAATTACGATTTGTCGTCAGTTTTTCTTGTTTTTCAATTCATATGCAGTGGTTTTGATATAACAAGATAAAACTGTCATATAAAGTATGAGGTACTGTTGGCTGTTGTAATAAAAATAGCACGTCCAAGTCTATTTCGATTATGTAAAACTCTATGCCAATAAACAAGCAATTACGGACTGAACCAAAGTGTTATTGAAAGCATAATTAAGGCCTCTTCTGTACATATGATCGAGTTTAATGTAAGGAAAATTTAAATGATTTAACAAATTTTTAAAATAACAGCAACCCTACCGGAGGAAAATTTAATTTTACACTGCTAACTCTTTAAGAGTTTGTAGACTTTCAAGTATAAGTTTTTGCAACTGAAATTAACTTACATTTCAGCTAAAAGCAAATACGAAATAAAAGTAATAAAGTTGCTCACAGTACAGCTTGTGAAGTGAGATCAGATTTTAGGCTTTCAATGAGAACCTACATACGCCAGAGTTTAGGTCCGTTGTTATGCCACAAACATCTCAGTCAAACTTGGAATCAATCAGAGCTCATAGAAATCATTCCGACTCCTAAATAAATCTCGCTATTCGGGTAGTAACAAGTTTGCAAAATTAATTAAAAGATCAAAGGAAGTACAAGAACAAGAACTCTCGCTAACCTTTTGCGTGGTATAGTGGTTAGAGCGCTCATACAAAAACTCAAACGGTTCAGGTTCGTATGCCAGCAAAGGTGAAAAATTGAAAAAGTTAGTTTGGGGTTTTTTCAAAAATTTTAATTTAAAAATAAGAGGTCCTCCCTCCCCACCCCCTTCCAAGTAGTCCACCTACAAAGTCACCGCTCCCTGACATTCCACTCTATTCCACCTTAACCTGTCACGACGAAAAACGAATGAACAGGAGAAAAGCGCCACCTGTTGGGAAGTAGCAAATAACAGCTAAAAACCTACTTAGCGAAGGAACTCACCGCAAGCAACCTGCAACGATTGGGCAATTATTGTTGATCATTCAAGGGTGAAGGTATAACACTGGCCTTTGAATGATCAATTCACAGAAATTTGTCTCATACCTCAGGCGCTTAATAATAGAAAGAAGAAATGCTCACCATTTGGCAGGGGTTTACCCCTGAGTGTTGGACTCAAAAAAAAAAAAAACAACTCTTACAGCCATAGGCTTTCGAAAAATCTCGATTTCATTCCGTTTTATTAGTAAATTATAAATAGAAATTTTGTCCATTGAATTTTTCACTATCACTTCATCATATGACATTCAAACTTTGAGCTTCCTTATCGATTCAACTACTTTCGAATGGGTAATAACTACCCAGCAAACACTGGAACTTAATTTTATGCAAATTTTTTAAAGTAGAAAAGCTAAATTCGCCTTAACAAAATTAATAACAGAAGGCATAATGGCATGTTCCTACAGAGGTAAGACAAATACAGAGAACTTTTCTCTTATCAATACTGCCTTCAAACTAAACCGTGTTGGCGGATGATTTTTTTTAATACTCGTACCAGTGATAATATCTTTTTTTCAAAAGCTCAATACTGAGAAAAGAATCTTGAAATTTAGGGTTTCACAGAAAAATATAAAATGGATTTAAATTTACAAATTTGTACTCCCAATTACCTTCTTTGCTAACCTTTCGCTTACGAGCAGTATTGAAAATATCAATTAAAGGTGTAATGATTCAAATTTTGCTAAAAAGATCTCTCTCGATTAAATTTTTAATTGAATCAATTGTGTGATGGTGGTATAGTGGGAAGTAGCACAAAACAGCTAAACCTACTTAGCGAAGGCACCCACCACACAATCAACATGCAACAATGAGGCAATTTCTGTTGATCATTCTTGGGTGAAGGTATAACACTGGCCTTTGAATGATCAATTCACAGCAATTTGTCTCATTCCTAAGACGCTTAATAATAATATAATAATTAATTTTAATATATGTACTCTCCTTTCCAAAAAATTCCAATATAATGCAAAGCATTTAGTAGAGGCTTGCCCCTGAATATTGGTCTCAAATAAAAGAAAAAAATGGGGCACAACAAAAATAATATATATTTCGTTTAAGTGTTTCGATTAAAAAATTTCTATTGACTAAAATAATCTACTGGGAGAATGAAGTAATACAACCGAACTTTTTCATTCAAAATTTTGAAAAGAATTTTTTTGCCAAAAAGTTGTATTAACAAGCCTGCAGTGTATAAAGAGATATCTGCTGCGAATGGTTTATATTGTCTGTCAAAAGTTTAAGCAATTGGAACAAACAAATCTATCGAAAGGTAATGTAGGGTATAAAAATAAAATATTTTATTATTAAACAGCCTCTATTGTCTTGTTGGCTGTATACTTATATATTATGAATTATTTATTGAAGTTATAAGGATTAGATGTGTCAGTTTATATAATTATAAAAAAATTTAGCAAAAAAAAAATAAAAAATTATGCAACTTTTATGGAGTTCTTTGAAAGTTAACAGAAATGGCTTGTAATAAATGTTTAATAAATACAATAGCAAAGCAATTTAAGCAGCAGGTTTTATTGGTTAATATTTTATTTTTGTAGCTTGTTATGGAATTACAATTGTGTTCAGAAATAAAAAATACTAGAAAAAAAATCATTTAAAAAACAAAAGACTTAAGACACAGACTTTTTTAAATTTTCTATTGAATAGCTTTTTGCATAAGGTTTTATAATCACTACATACAACAATATTTTTATGAAAAACATAATAAAAACATAAGGAATTTGTTGTATACCCTCCAAGAAACTAAAGATCATTGACGCCATGATTATAACAAAACAAAAGTTCCCTTTTAAAAGAACGGTACATGTTATTGCATTGAGTGCAAACAATTTAACTTTAATTAGACCGTTATTTAAAACTAAATAGTGTTTTACTCGAAAGCAATAGCACATTGTCACTACCAACTTTACTTGCTGCATAAAACAAAATTAAAAGCAAATTATAAAAAGAAAGAAGAACCTGTACAGTTTAACGCCTATGGCAAAAAAATAGAAAAAAAAAATAGGAATACGAATAGAAAACCAAACCTCAATTATTGTTTATCAGCACATAAACTTTTAAATGGGGTTTGGCGCATCTTCGATTTTTTCTTTTCTTTTTTTTTCTCTCAATGACTACCATTCTGTGCAACATTTTTCCGTATTGAGCATTGTTTCATGGAATGTAAATTAATACGAATTTCGATTTAACAATAACCCGTAATTATTTTATACATTTTATTTATAATCAATGGTTATTAAACAACGAAAATAGACTGTAGAATTTCTGTCTTACATTTTTACCCAACTTTGCTTAACTTTTTTTAAGTTAATGGCCTGTTTTTGTATGACAAACAATTTCAAACGATTAAAAATTTGTATGAAAAACACTAAATTTTTCAAATAATTTTGAGCATTTTTCATAAAAATTTCAATCGTTTGCAATTGTTTGTTATACAGAAACAGCAATTAATCTGATTTTATATATAAAAACTTGTTTGTTTTATAAAAATTATAATAAATTTATTACAGCTTTTAGGTTTTAAAGTGTTAAAAATTTTTTTATTTATATTTCGTTAATGTTAATTTTTATTAATATTTAATAAAATGATCTTGGCAATCATATTTCTAACACTTAAACTTTGGAATGTTTTTCTTTGATTCGCTTCTTTTAAAATCCCAAATCCAATAAAACTAATAATTTGTGTAGTATTTGTTAGAAATTAGTCAGACAAACTTGTTTTAATTGCACCAAACGAAAAAAGTTACAATAGAGCTCAACTTAACATTTTCAAAAGCTAACTCTAGTATTGATATAAAATTTGAGCATATTAAAGAGCTTTTGGAATTGATTTAAAAATATATATATAAATTAGAGAAATGGAGGAAATCGTTTACTTTAGTCGATAGAACGATCCATATAAGAATTAAAAATTTAAAAATGATTTCTTCGTAAGCCGTTAAAGACTTGCTTTAATACACGCAGGCTTTAAAAAAGCTCAACAAATAGTAATCTTGAGGTGTAAAATTTCACATTTAATGTTTACCGAACTCTTATCCTTATTATGATTTTGTTTGTAGCACATGCCACCGTTTTATTGAAACCACCTGTCAGCCAAGTCCAGCTTTTGGATTTTAAGTAAAATAAGATTTGTAATCATCACACATATTGCTATTAACAGCAACGTTTTTGCCTTCATCATCTTTGAAAATATACAGTTCACTGATGCCACAGGTCCTTAGTCTGCATCTACATCACACAGTGCACGTTTTAAGTTTGCATTGCAATGTTTCGAGCTGTTCTCCACAACAAATACATAAATTTTGTGTATCCTTTTAACCAGAAATGATCTAACTCAGTTTTTCGATGTATACAGTAAAAACGAAGATTTTCGCCCACTCTTTAAATGTCGTGTGGCTTCAATTCTTGACCCGGCTGTATTTTAAAAGATTTTACAGCCAAATACTTTCTACAAACTGTTGACGTAGTGGAATAATAGAATCCTAGTTTCTCCGAACTGCGTCGAATTGATAATTCGCCACCATTAGCAACACTAACAGATAGAGCTGCTATATTAAAGAAATATATTTTACTAGTATTCATATCATGGGCTAAATACTTACCTCTTATACTTAATAAACTCATACAAATTTATGTAAGAGTAAGAGTTTAAGAAATATAAGAAGCCTTTAGTAGATTAACTGAATGTCCCTTGTCTATGTTTTACGACAAAAGTAATTCATTTAGAGCTTGTTTCTAATTTGACATCAAATTCTTTCATTCTTTAAGCCAACCTACAAGAGTTCATATTGTATTCTAATAATCGGACATTGTTAAGATTTTGGATACTTCAAACCTGTACATATTTAATCATCGCAGAGTTCAAGATCATTCATTTACTTAATTTTTTTTAATAAAAAACTAATTTAGAATTTTACATTAAACATAAATTTAGTAGTTATGAGTTTTTTAATGAAATTTCGCAGGTTTCTCAAAAAAAATAATCATCCAATCGAAAGTGTATCAAGGGTTTCAATTATTTTTTCATGACCGCAAGATAACTGCTTTCTGACGTATTATCTTGCAAATATTTATTAAATACGCTACGAAAGTAAAGAACACAGTCTGGTATGAAATTTTATTATAAAAAATTAATATTTATTTTCCAATAAAATCAACTCTATTTCATATTAATATTAAACACCTTTAGTCATAATTCGTGAAAGCAGTATTTAAAAATTTTCAACTCTTCACTTTCAGTTGTTCTTTACGGTTAGTTACAGTCTCTGCCAACTTTCAATTCATAAGTAATCAGTTTTTTTTTTCCCCCAATCTGATTACAACCCAAACCCTAATGGATTCCTTTTGAAGTAATGAAACAAAAATTAAATAAAAAAAAAAGAAGAAAAAAAAAACTGGAGCACCTTTTTTAAGGCCATTTACTGGCGCTTACAATAATTACATTGTTCTGTCAAAAATGTTGGAGAACTAAAAGCAGATAGAAATTAAAAACAAAAGAAAATCAACAACATCTTTTGAAATAATAAAAACAAACATCAACCGACAACAATTAACTTAAATGCTAATCTTTTTATTCTTTTATTTTGTTATTGTTATAGCAACATCTAATCGACTCGTTTTTTTTTTTTTTTGTATTCCTGTTCCAACCATTTAAACCTCATCAGTTTGTAAAAACAGGAAAAATCGAGCGAGTAAAAAAAGTCATCATTATTATCATCAGCCACCGCTGCCGCATTAAGCTCTATAAGAAAAAACTATCTATAGACATATCGTTTTAGTTTCTGTTAAACAAACTTTAAAACTAAAACAAATATTTAAAGAAAAAGTAGCGGGTTTTGTTTTCTTTTATTTTTTCTCTGTTTTTTGTTATTTTTTATTTTTTTTATATTTTTTGTACTGCTAGATAATTTTCTTAAAAAAGAATTGGGTCAGTTGGCTAATGCTTTTTATGCTTTTAAGTTTAACAAAGATGAGGCTGAAAATTGTTGATATTTTTTCTTTTTTTTCGTTTCCTTTTTAGATTTTGTATTGTTTTCTTGTGCTTTTATTCCTTTTTTTTTCTTTTTAATTGTTCTAAAATTAAATACGGCATTTATGCTGGTTAGTATTACAAACAATGAATATATAATTTCCTAAAAGAGTTTTCAGAAAATTTTTATAATTTGTTGTTTAAGCAAAACAGACACTTACAAAAGCAGGGAAAAGAAAAGGTAACAGGTTGTTGGTTTGGTTTAGCTGGACTTAAACAGTTTTAAAGGTAGTTTTACTAAATCATCTCATTTAGTATTCAGTTTTATCTATGTGGAGCTACAGTGCTCACATCATTACTTCTAGCCGGCCATAAGAAAATTTGCTATTTATCTCTGGAAAATTTTACGCTTCGTTTTGAGAGCCTGCATTTGACGTGGTTGGAGAGCCTTCTAACCACCTTGCTTGTAGTCGTAGTGAATGCGACTCTTGTAGTTAAATGGATAAAGAGAGCAATGATAAAACGACTGGCATTTTCTATATAGAAAAAGAATCACTCCAAATATTATTTCTATAGAAAAGTGTGAGTTATAAAGTTAGCGATTGCCATGAATATTCACAGATCACAAATAACTCTGATAGGTCTTCCATAGCTGAAATCAAAAACAGTTCGACTAGCGTACGAATGCCATTTTCTCGTTTGACTGAAAAACTATTGCAAAAATATATTAAATTCAGTAACTAAAGCGTTTTGTAATAAAACTAATTTTTTAATAAAATTTTTTTATAAAATGTTCAAATATGAGAACTGATAACAACTAAAATGACTTCGATTTTGAATATTCTTTCAAGAATGACAACTAAAGTTTAAAACGAAACGAAACAAAGATAAAATCGTATGTGCCATAAGAGAATAAATATAAAACCTTACAGGAATCACAAAATTTAAAACACTTATTAAAGTGATAAGAAAAATGTATGACTCATTCAATCAAACTTCAGCTGACAGAAAAATGTTTATTTGCCGAAAATAGATTTTTTGCCAGGTAAAGTTTTTAAATAGAGTTACCATTTACCATTTGCAACATTTTTTCAAACAAAGGAAAACTTCAACTAAGTATATTTGTCATATTTATTTTTTATTGAGAATAATACTAAGGGGTAAACCCCTACCAAATGCTGTGCATTTTATTGGAATTTTTGTTAAAAGGACAGTACATTATGACAACAGAATATATATTTTGTTTTATTATATTATTAAGCGCCTTTGGAATGAAACACATTGCTATGAATTGATCGACTACAATTTCCTCATCTTTTTATGTTAATTGTGTGTGGTGAGTGTCTTCGCTAAATAGGTTTTCCTGTTATCTCTGCTACTTCCCAACAGGTTGACTTTATTTCCTAACCATTCGTTTTTTCTTGTCAGTGGTTAAGGTGGAATAGAGTGGTATCTCAGGGAGCGGTTTACTTGTAGATAGAATTCTTGGAGGGGGGAATCTTTTATTTTTAAATAGTAATTTTGAAAAAACCGCAAACTAGCTTTTTTTATTTTTCAATTTTGCTGGGATTCGAGCCTGGGCCGTTTGAGCGAGCGCCCTAAACACTACACCCCCAAATTCATTTGTCTTGCTATGATTACAAATTCGGATTAATAGATCCTTTACCATTAAAAATTTTCTAATTTTCTAAAGTTTTTGCAAATTCTTAATACACTCGTATTTAAAAGTAGAAAGAAGATTAAAACAATTACAAATTGTAAGAGGAAGTAATAAGCCAATACAACAACTGAAAATAAAACAGAAAAACAAATTAAAGAACTCTCACTCTTAAAGCGATTAAAGAAATGATGATCATGATTATTATAATAGACAAAATCATAATTACAATTATAATTATTATCGACATCATGAACATCGTGAAAATGATTTTTTTTCTTTTCTTTGAGATATTTTTATGATCGTGTAATTGTTTGTATTACTCTCATAAGGCTTAACTGTTATTTTATTGTAGTTTTTATGTTTAAAAAAATTTGTTTTCTGTTTCTATAACTGCCCACTACTATATTGTTAATATTTGATGGTGGATTTTGATCATACGGTGGTTTTCTTCTTTTCTATTTCTAGTTTTATAGTTTTAATCATTTAAGATCTTATTTAAAATCACTTTTTTTATGAATTTTTGATCTTTTAACCTATTTTTGGTTTTGTTTGTCTCTTTTTTTTTTTTGTATGGCTATAAATATTGTTATTAATTTGTTTTTTCTTTCTTTTTTGTTTATTATAATTTTATGACCATAATTACATTGTTTAGGTAAAAACAGAGCAGAGGAAAAAAAACAAAAAACCGATACTAAACTTTGTTTGGAATTATTAAAACAGAAAAAGAAATTAAAACTTATATTTCTTTATAAACCAGATTAAATCATTTAAGCATTTAAGGTTTCAAATATGGTAGATATGCTTAAAAAAAACACTTTTCTGCGAAGTCATATTTCAAGTACGAAAATATTTCCAAAAGAAAAAACATACCCTATTTCCTGTAAAAATTAGCGTGTTATAAGAGATAACAAAAGCTTGTTGTGACAGGTTTATTCTAAAATTTCAGACCGTGTTAGAGCGAATTCATGTTAAAAGAAACCATGTTATAGGAGACTGATCTGTATTTAGATTCTAATATAAAAATATCTAATAATCTGAATGATCTGGAAATCCAAGGTCGAATCCCAGAGAGATTGTTTATCATATTTATAGATTTTGTTTTGTCTTAAAACTACCTAAATAATGAAATAGTTAATCATAATTTTTTATATTTCAAACAAGGTGTTGTACAAATAAAATACAAACTAAAAAAAAATTTTAAATTTGACGGATGTAAAATGTATTGTTGAAACCACATACCGTCAACATCCATATCTTCCAATTCTTCACGACAGCGAGAACCGTCCCGATTAACTGCCTGACCGCCCTGATTTTGGAAAAAATACGGCTCGATGCTGCCGCCAGCCTATATACTGCACCAAACAATCTTTCTTTGTGGGCGCATTGGTTTTTCGACAGTCACTCTTGGATTATCATTCGCCCAAATACTCCAATTCTGCTGCATTGAGGAGAAAATGTGCCTCATAACTGAAAATGATTTTCTTCGAAAACTGATCATCCGCTGTTGCGATTTCTTGCCACCTTCTGACTATTGACCACGTTTGGAATGGTCAAGAAGCTTTAGTTTTTGAGTCAATTGCACCTTGTGAGCATTTGAATGCAAGTCTTCATTCATAATGTTTATCAACGAAGACCGTGAGAGGTGCAATTGTTAGGCACGACGACGAGTTGAGGTAGACCGCTCTTCAGCCACACTATCGCGAACAGCAGCATTATTTTCTGCAGTACGAGCTGTACGAGCAAGCTCTGGTGTATTCACATCATCTACAGATCTGGTTTGCTCAAATTTTTGCACCATTTGTTCCATTCTACGATTAAATTGACCAAAAAAATCACGAAGTGCACGATATGCATTTTGATTTGAATGCCCTTTTTCATAATAAACCTGAATAACTTTAACGCGTTGCTCCATTGTGTATCATGCCATGGTTCAAAATCAGTTATTTTGAAATTGTAAAATATCAAATGAAATGCAGAAAAAAACCTGCCGTATAGTTGTGGTGCACATTCAACATCGGCCCTTAAAATTTAACCACCCGATATATGAAATTTTACGCAAACATCTACATACACGTGCATATGTAACTATAGTGCTTTTTTAATGTGCTGGAGGCCCGAAGTTCGAGCCCCAGCTTTTTGTTGGCATGCTTATGAACATAATTTGGAAATTCAAATAATTTTTCACGAACCATATCAAACTTGAAATGGTTGTTTATTTACCAGGCAAAAATCATGTTTTAAGTCATGGCTAGAATTTGTTTTTCTACTAGAAATTTTAATACTGGCTTCACCACAGCTAATCGTGTGTAGTGTTGAAATATTGCTGAAATAGCTGATAGACATAAAAAAAAGAAAAAATTTCGAAGCATTTTAATTGAAAAAATTCAGCAGTACTGAACTTAGTAGAATCTTTACCAATTATATAGTGCCAGAAAATCAATTTTTCTGTATTTGTGTATAAATATTTATTATCTTCAATACGTGCTGATAAATAAAAGCAATTTGAGAAAACACTGAACTTAGTTTTTTAATAAATACCGCATATAAGTTATAATCAAACCAAATTTAACTAAAAAATTTGGCAGACCGGGAAGAATATTTACAAAAAATCCAGAATAAACAAAAAATCTCTATTCCATACAATTGCCCTTTCCCAACTTTCCACAATTTTCCAACAGATTTTTGTATAAATTAATTTCACAATATGAACCGCCATCTGAGTTTTTTTTAAACGTGTTTTACAGTTTATTTTGAATACAAATTTTGGGAAAAAATATTTCTTTAAAGCTTCTGTTGGTGTCTGTCTATCTTTGATTTTCAAAAAACTTATAGTATATAAGAATTTAAATCTTCATTGTTACTCAGATTAATGAATTATGGTCGAAGCATTGGGCGATAACTGGTTTCAATAAATTTTCAAGCTAAACGTTTTGTAAATATTTACAAGAAATTCATGAAAATAAAAAGAAAATATAAAACTATAAATTCTTTTATTCAAACCGTTATCAAATACAAAAAAGGTCGAAAAACTAATAACAATTAGAATATATATAAATTTTAAATTCAAATATTCATAAAACAAAAAGAAGAAAAAATATTTGTAAAAGCCCAATTTGTGGGTCTGACTTAGTATGGCTTAAAACTGCAGCAGGTATGGTAATAAATCTTAATTAAAAACAATAGTAAAAAATAGCTGAAAATAAATGAATTACAGTAGAATAGATTCTTGTTGAAACTAGAAATACTAAAACATGCAATACTACAATCAATCTCGCTAAAAATATTTTATTTTGTAGATTTAAAAATATTTATTAATAATTATTAATTGTTTTATAAAACAAAAGATTTTAAAGCCTATAGCACATCTAAGCGGTATATAAAATACTTCAATTTTTTTATAAATTATAATAATTTATATAAAATAGCTTGACTGCAGGTGATAGATAAATAATTTTATTAAACAAAAGACTTCAACAGCAAACTTGTTATAACATTTTATAAATAAACATTTTCATTTATTATTTAAGAGCCTGTAGCCACCAAAACCAATAACAAAAAAAAAGAAAAAATAAATTGTCAACAATCATCTCATTAGCTGGCAAACATTTGAAAAACAAAAGACTTAAGCAACAAACTTTATGTTTCCCCCCCAAAAATTAAATTTTCTCCGAAATTGTATAAAATTTAAAGACTTTCTCAAATCCTTTCCATGTAATGACATGTAAATTATCAATCAAATATGAATCACTGCCAACAACAATACCATTAATAAATAGAAGCTAAAACTAACACCTGGTGTTTAGTAATTTAGTAATTTAACCAACACTCTTTTTAGATGCCAGCAAATACCACAAAACAAAGCATCTTTAACTAACTGGCGTTAAAAGCAAAGATATAATTGAATTAAAATAGAGAAAAACACATTAAACATTTGTTAAAAGACCACCCCTTTTATAGAAATCATATAAATTAATAGATTTAAATAAAATTTCATTTACTTTATGAAGAAAAAATTAAAAAAAAAAAACATACTTATATGACCTCAAATTGTAAGAGTATGACAACAAAAACCAGCATACGAGTACAATAAGGAAAGAGGGAGAAAAGATTTACTAAAATTGAATAAATAAATTAAAAAATAAATATACAATTTATACTCCTCCACCGAATTGCAAATTGTTGAACTACAAACTACATGTATGTGACTGTGTGATCACGAGCTGGCTATGATTTCTTTTTTTTTTTGTAGCAAGAAAAGCAAAAGAAAAAAACAATTGAGCAGCAATAAAAGTTGCAGTTTTAGAGTATGCATTTATACATGTACCAGTATTCGTATGTATGTGAAGCATAAGCAATCAAATATCTCAATGCAGGCAACATT
Source organism: Metopia argyrocephala (assembly GCA_963576795.1). Classification (NCBI taxonomy): domain Eukaryota; kingdom Metazoa; phylum Arthropoda; class Insecta; order Diptera; family Sarcophagidae; genus Metopia; species Metopia argyrocephala. The sequence continues at coordinate 83,493,863 of OY756211.1, forward strand.
TCAAACAGCTTCTTACAGCTAATGGTGTTGTTATTGTACTTGTTTTTTTGTTTTAATAAAATAAAATTGAAAACTCACAAAAAAAAAAGAAAATCTTTAGCATACAAGCCGTGCATTACAAGGATTTGTTTTGTTTTTTTTTTTATTTTTTTGTTAAACAATTTCTTATTTTGTAAATGTAATCTGTAGTCTTGACTTTTGAAATAAATATTCGTTACTCGTTAAGGTTTCATCGTGTCTTTTTTACCGCTGCCATGTTGCTGTTGCTGTTGCTGTAGCTGTGCTTGTTGTTACTGATGACGCTTAAAACTTTCTTTCCAAATTGTTGAAATTAAAAGGAATTTTATATATTTTATTTATTCAAATTTAAATTTATACTCTGCTAACTTAGGCTGTATTATGCTTTACTGACTGAACTTGAAAATTAATTTGAATAAAAATTTTTATTTTTATTTTTTCACTTGCCAGTAATTTTTTGCTTCAGTAAATATGTTATTGAAAAAGAAAAAAGAGAAAAAAAAGATACACTCATCCACTGAGAAAAAGGTTTATAAAAAATTCCTTTGTCTTTGACTTTTTCAGTGACATTACGATTACTGGTATTTGTTGTTTCTTACGACTATTTTTTTTTCTATTTTTTTTTTTGCATTTCTTTAGCATTAGTGTCATTATAGTACGAGGTAGATAGCAAAAAAAGGCTTATGCTAATATCAATTGTATTTTTTTGCAATTTTTTTGTTTTCATTTACCAATATTTCTTTGCAAGATTTAATAAATAGATAACAAAGCGTAATATATTTGTAAACTGGCTATGTGGTTTCCTTATGCCATGGCAGGGGTAAAACAATTTCTCCTGTGAAAGCTTGAACATCCTCTTCATGTTTATTTTTTACGTTTTATATTTTTTTTTTTCATTTTCCTCTATTTTTATTGCTTAAAGATCATCTTTAGAAGGCTGCTTAAAAACTACTGCTAAAGCTTCTGCTTATAAAATAATGCTGCTTATGCTGGTCACTGCGGTCAAATGAAAGAGAAACGAATTTGACTTCATATGCCATAGCTATGCTTTCTTATGGTTTTTTGTTTTTATTTTTTATTTTTTTTTTTTATTTTTTAATACAACCAGGTATGAGGTTCATGCAACCAAAGTTTTTTCTTATATATTGCATGTGACATATCAAGTTCTTTATGAATGCAACAGCAAATCTTTTCCACTACCACACTATGTATTGTATGTTGCATGTTCGTTTTGTCTTCCTCTTATTACCTCTTGCTGTAAATGTCATTCGGACAACAGCCACAAAAGTAAATGCTTTGTAACAAAAATGAAATTTATTAGATAAAATTATGATTGACCTGAAACTTTGCAAAGAGTTTAAAAAGTGAAATTGAAATCAAATGACTTGAAATACACATTTTAAATAGCAAATAATACTTAATTAACCTTTCTGCGGGAAAAACATAACAAGATATGGGAAATTAAAAAAAACTAATTCAAATAAATAGCTAGAGGGTATATATATTAGAGAAAACAACTAAAGAAACAAAGCTGCAACAAATTATTAAATCTTTCAGTTAACAAACTTGTTACTCATTTGTTTTTAGTGTACCCTAAAGAAATTTAAGTGTGACATTAAGATTTTTAAGTAATTTTATTAAGAGAATGTGTGTTACCGCCACTACCATTTGTTATATCCATATTGTTAACTAAGCGTACTAAATGTCAAATTAGTTTTTGTGTTGTAACCATTGAGTGATTTTAATATCGTTTAAATTTCCACTCGCGCTATATATTTTATTTAAGCAGCCCTATAAAAAGTCAAAACTCCATTTTATGGGCGGATGTGTGTTATACATATTTGTGACATAAAAGGCAAATTTAAAAAACATTTATTATTAATTAATACACTTAAATGGTTGTGCCAAATTCGAATGCATTATTCAATAAGTTCACAATTCACTCCTCTCTTTATATTTAAAGCACTGTCAGCACTATTTTGTTCTACTGATTTCATTTAAGAAATGAGCTGCGTTAGTAAATTTTCTACTATTGCATGTAATTTTCCAGCCCAATTAACATTCATAAATTGATCTCTGAATAACAGAAGTGTTATAAAACAATGTAATGTAATATGTATTCCAAAGAGTGATAAAACACAATATTGCTTGAATTTCAGAATTAGAAAAAAAATTTTATATTTGTATTGTAGTTGGCCTGGTCTAGTGGTTAATATGTTGGCTTACTAGAAAAATAGCGTCCAGTTCAAATCTCAGCTCTCACATCTTTAAAAAAGAAATATGAAAACATTTTTTCTTTCGGCGACTATCTACCAGCAGTCTTCTGGCAAAAGCTCTGGGTTGAAAAAGCTTCTCAAATCTGTCGTTCGGAGTCGAATTTAAACTGTAGGTAAACTGTAGGTGCTCATGAGTGCTGCGAGAAGCTTGGCCGTAACCCTGTCATAGGGTTGTAAAGGCCAATTATGTATGTATGTATTGAAAACATAAAAGTTTACAAAACAATTTCTTAATGTTGTTAAAAATAAATTAACACTAAAGATTTTTTTATTACATACACATTATTTAAACCATTAAATTCGTATCAAACTTATAATAAAAAAAAAACTTTTGCTTCATAGTAAGCAGAATAGTTGAGACGAAAAAAAAGCTTCACCTCATCGGCATACATTAATACTTTGAAATACATTATGCCAGATGGTAAGTAATAAGTAAAAAACCGAAAAATAAGTAGGTTACTCACCTTGTCATGGACTCAACTGGCTAAGTTGACGGAGAGCAATAGCTCTCTAGCCAGAAAATAAGTTGAGTAGCAGTAATTAAGAATTATCCCAGAGGCTGCATGAACGACAACAACAACAACATCATCTTCAATATTATTCTTATCTAAGATCAAAAATAAATACCAGTGGTAACAGCAACAACAACGGCTCTTGGCTTTACAAAAGTCGTATACGTTAAACGAAACGTGGGACAACTGGTAGTGCAGCATTTGGGGCTCTTATGACACCATTAGCGGTAGATTTTTTTTTACTTCTATCTTAAATCAAACTTGACTGTGCGTTCTGCTTGAGGTTGATTGCTGTTGGAAGATTTAGTAGTGAAGACATAACACTGGTCATTAAATAATCAATCCAAAGCAACTGATTCCCTTGCGGTTCGCATACGATATTTGTAAGTTTAAATCAAAGTTCAAATTCTGACCCCTTCCCCTCACATTATGCTAGACGTGGACATAGGGGTGATATCTTTGAAATAAAAAATGTTCCCTAGAGTAAATTTATATGGCAAAACAATTGCCTCATTGTTGTATTTTGATTGTGTGGTGAGTGCCTTCGCTAAGTAGGTTTAGCTGTTATCGGCTACTTCCCAATAGGTGGCGCTTTTCTCGTGATAATTCGTTTTCCGTTGTCAAAGGTTAAGGTGGAATAGAGTGGAATATCAGGGAGCGGACCTCTTATTTTTAAACTATAATTTTGAAAAAACTAACTTTTTCATTTTTCACTTTTGCTGGGATTCAAACCTTGGCCGTTTGACTTTTTGTGAAACTACTTTCAAATGTATGATATCGCAAAACTAAATCAAAGTTCAAACTCTGACACCTTTCCCTCACATTATGCTAGACGAGCACAGTATACTGCATGATTAAGGGTGATATCCTGAGTGATAGCTCTCAATCTAAAAAAATAATCATTATAAACAATCCAAATAACTACCTTGGAGAAATCCAGAAACAATAAAAATAGATTTGGTATTATAGTTTTTACACATAATGGACTGAGATCTATAGAATAGACGCGCTATACATATATTACAATTTAGGAAAGTGTTAAAAAGCTCAATTTTAATTAATTTAGTTTAATTGTTTAAATTGATCAAAAGCTTTGCAGAAGTCAGTGTAGATAGTAGCAGTTTTCATTCGTTGACTACATACATTACAACTGGTTAAATTATTAGAATTCTTGAATATATATCGACTTTAGTTACACTTGCTTTTACTTTAGAAAAAGAGAATTTTTTTTCTTTTTTTAACAATTAACATTCAAAATATTCAATAGTTTCTAAACTTTTCACATGTAAGTTATTAACACCTAAAAAGTTAAATGTTACTGAAAGTAAAAACAATTTCGTTTTCATTTAATAAAAAATGAAAGTGTTTTGGTTTAAAAGCTAGACAACCTATTTTCTAAAAACTAAAGCAAATGCATACGAAAACATACGAGTGTGAGCCAAAAGTAAAATATATCATTCAACTACAAAGTTTGTGCAAAAAAATAATGCTTAAAAACATTTAACTGTCAATACAAGAGACAGACAGACAGAGAATATAAGACACGAATATCTCATTGATTTATTTCGAATATATTTTTATTTTTTTTTTAACGTTTAAGGTCAGCTGTTAAAAGTGACATGACTTTTATTTCGTTTCTTCTTTTCAGTAAACATGAAAGGCACACTAAGCAAAAAAAAAAAAACGTTTAAATAAATTCAATAATAAGCTTTAAAGATACATATACTCCTATATATGAATTTATAAGGAAACTCCAAATCGATAATATTTTTTGTATTTAATTTTATATTTAATGGTTAATTTGTTGCGCATCTTATTTATGTCGAAATTTTAAATTGGAAAAGTGAAGTTAAAGGTATTATATTCGTATATAAAAAATATATATTTGTTTGTATTTATAAATATATTTCAGCAAACCTCCATGATTAAAGTTAAAAGAGTGCAGTTTAGTTGTTAATGTCACGATTTCCATAATTTCATACATTTTGATTTTATAAGTTTTTCAAACGGATGTCTTCAATTCATGTTTCGTTATTGGAAAATAATTTTTTTTTGTATGAGAGAGAAATATTATATTTTTATAGCATTTAATGGAAATTTCCTTTTTGTTATTGACTTTGACTTTAAAATGCAATTAAATTTTATTGCATAGAAGACATGAAATAATAACTGCTATTAAAACACCTCATAAATGTTTTTCTAAATGAAATTTGACACCTGCTGTTTTGGGCTATTAAATGAATTATATATAAATAAATATATATATAAAATATTTATTTTTTTTTTTATTTTTTTGCTTAAGAAATGTAGGTTGCATGCATTACTGGATATTGGCAGAAGCAAATTATAGTTTTATTTAACCTCTTGAATGATTTGGAAAAAAAAGGTGCTGGTCCAAGCTAAATTGAAGGCAAACTAAAACCTTAATTAATAGAAAGCATGCAAATATTTATTGGTTTCTTAATAGACAATAAAGGCGAATTATTTTAAAATTTATATTTAAAGGTCGTACATATTTAAATCGCTGGCAATCGCTCTCGTATGAACTTCATTCTTTACAAAATTGGCAAAAACTTTATAAAATAAAAATTGTGTACAACTTAAAGGTTTCATTTTGAATTGCAGTTTTATAAACTTTTTAACAGTTTTAAGTTTTTGCTATTACATGCTAAAGAAATTTCCCAACAATTTAATTTCTTATTTTTAAAATTTAATTTATTTATAATTTTGCATTTAAATCAAGTTTTCATTGGAGTTATACTCTTATTATCAGATAGCAGATGGTATGAATATAAAAATTTTGTAACCAATTTAAATTCCTTTTAAGTAATTTATTTTCTCTAGCATTTCTATTACAATTCTTACAATTTTTGTGAAAAAAAAACATGCCCTACCCTTTCATATTTAAAATTTTCACTTTTTTTCTCTGAATACTAATAAAATCTAATAACACCCATAACATAAAGCCAGTGAACTTGAACGTAAATCCATAAAATGTATTGAAAGAAATAAAATTTAAATAATAAATTACAAATAAAGCAAAGCAAAAAGAAAATAAATCTAAACGATATCCATTATTAACAGAGAGAAAAAAATCTACAACAACAGAAGATGATTTCACCTTAAACGTGAGTCAGGATGCTGCCTTCAATAAGTGTAACCACCACCACCACCATCACCAGCAGCTATAAATAGAGGGAATACCTAAAGTACACAACAAGTACTCATATTTAATAGTTATTGGTAGCGGTAGTGTTATGAATTTATGGTTTATAAATAATTTTAGTGTTGATATTTTAATGTGGTGGTTGTAATAAATTTTGAATGGCACAACAAAACCAACAAAAGCAAATCGTTTGAAAAAAAACAGTCATTTATCTTAAAGCGAAAACTAACGAATTTATAGCTTTTTAAACAGAAAATGTGTGTTTAACTAAACTTTGACACTTTGAAAAGGAAAATAACCTGGCAGGAGTATTAGGTATTCAAAGTTTTTAAAAGACAGATGTTTATTTGCAGTAAAATAATAAAAAATGGCTATAAATTGTTTAATATATTATTTGCAAAAAGATAAAAGAAAAAAAATCATACAATAAAAATGAAACTTAAAACAAGTGTTTTTGTTTAAATTTTTCATTTTAAATTTGACAAAAAATTTTAAATTTGACATCTTTTACATTTAAATACCTTTAAAACTTCGCTTTCTTTTATAGTTTAAGAAAGATTAAACAAATTCTTTTTTTTTATTTGAGGACAATACCAAGGGGTAAACCCCTACTAAATGCTGCACATTGTATTGGAATTTGTTAGAAAGGACAGTACATATATTTTTATATTAAATATATTATTATTAAGCCCCTTAGGAATTAGACAAATTGCTGTTAATTGATCATTCAAAGGCCAGTGTTATACCCTTGAGTGATCAACAGCAAGTGCCTCATCGTTGCATGTTGATTGTGTGGTGAGTGCCTTCGCTAAGTAGGTTTAGATGTCATCTGCTACTTCCCAATAGGTGGCGATTTTCTCCTGATCAGTCGTTTTTTGTTCACATTGGTTAAAGTAGAATAGAGTTGAATGTCGTTGGTTTCTTTGTAGATGGCAGTCTTGGAGGGGTAATAGGAACCTCTTTTTTTTAAACTATAATTTAAAGAAAAACCGCAAACTAACTTTTTAATTTTTTACCTTTGCTGGGATTTGACCCTGGACCGTTTGAGTTTTTGTGCGAGCGCTCTATTCACTATACCAAGCACCAGCACCACGCAGTGAATTTACATATAAACCAGCTTAGATTTGAAATTTTTGCCCAAACTCTATATCGTTTGAAGTATATTTTTTTACATTTAGATTTTTTTGGTCATTATGATGCATTACAAATGCACTAGCAAAATAAGAATTCACATCAAACACATTTCTAAACTAAATTAAAAAATAAAAAAATAAAAAAATTTAGAATTTGAGTTTTTGAAAAACAGAAATATATTGCTTTTTTTAGATACTCAGGGATTTACACCCTACTACTGTGCATTGTATTGAAATATTAAAAATGATATCCCTACGTAGTTCATATTGTTCTATTTAAGCACCTTATGTCAATTCTTTCCTTTGTTTTTTTTTTATATACTTACTCGTATACTAAAAGGGTTGTGATTCCCATTTAAAACTGTTTAAACATAAGAGTTTATAGCTTTGCTTACCATCTTTGGAAAAAAGTCTCCTGACTAGTCTCTTAAGCAGTGGCGAATTAGTTATAGAGACATGATTATCCCCATAAGCAACATATTTCATATTTCAATTTAAATTCTTTAATTTTATTTCCTTTTTTAAGAAACTGTGTTTTTTTTAATAAATTTACTGCCGTGTTCATACAAAATATTGCAGTTATATCAAGGGCTTATTTGACATGCATTTTACAGAATTGTATCATATAAGTCTTTTGTAGGTATGGAATTAATTTTTTTTTTTCAGTGGTTTTTTATTCAGTGGTAATTTTTTGCATCACAAATTTTCAGTAGATTTCGTCAAAGTGTCTTTAAAGAAGTAGAATTTGTTTTATATGTCAAATCTAGAGGAAATCTGCTACATTTAAAACGAACTCTCTTATATGGTAGTGGATTATTTTTTTTTTTTTAATTTTTTTTCTTTGAAATGATATTAAATTTCTTTAGGGAAATGATATTAAATTATCCATAATTATAAATCTTTGCTATTTAAGCTAGAAAATTAATGATTTATTTAAATTTCTTTTTTTCTTTTGTTTTTAATATTCAGTTCACTAAACTGTAACTTCTGTTTTTTCTGATTTTGTTTAAAAACAATTAAAAAATATTTTAAAAAGAAATTTATAAATTGAAAAAAATAAAGGTCATTAAGTTGCTTTAACTATAACTTCTAAAACACTAAACTTTTAACAATTTTCTAAATTATTATATCCCTTTAATGGTTAAAGACAGTAGCGGATTATTGAAATTAATATTCTTTTAATTAAAGAGAAAAAAGTGAAATCATTTTAAAATTTAGCCAAAAGCAATGCTACGAGTATGATAAATTTGTTAAATGTTTTGGTAAAAAAAAAAAACAAAAAGTAAAACAGAAATAAAAAATATCTTTTCTTATTTATTATTTTTGTCAGCAAACACAGTATCTGTACGCTTTTATTTCTCAATTTTATAAAACTAAAAAAAATTGTTTCTCAAAACAATGTCGTCTGTTGAACCCCTTTTTTTAAACTGAGACTGCAAAACAAGACAACAAGATAAATATCTCGTTTTGTAAATAAATGGCAACGAAAAAATAAATTATCAACTGATAAGAAATGTGTTACAGAAATTTTAAAATGTAGGTGAACTTTAAAGAGAAATGGAAGTGAATAAATGAAAAAAAAAAAAAAAATTATGTAGATTCAGTTAAACAACGACATTGTGATGACTTACATACTCCATTCAATTGTCTTAGACCAACACATCGAGTGTGTATTAAACTGGAAATAACTTTTTATGAAATTTATTATTCACAATGAAAAAATTTGAAAAAATGTTTAAACAATTTTTACTTTCAATTAAGTTGGCTACTAGTTTTGGGCTTACCAACAAATGAGTAACAGCAACCGATTTCCTTGTGGTTCGCATTTTTAAAGTAGGACCTTTCGGACGTATATCAGATATGATATTAGTGAGTTTAACTTAAAGGTTTACTGCCCTCTTTCCCTCTTCCCCTCATATTTTCCTAGACCAGTACAATGAATTGCTTTAGAAGGGGTCATTCCCTTAGTGCTGGCCTTAATAATTTACAAAAAAATAAATTTTATTTGCGAAAATAATCAATATTTCAAGAGAGTTGTCAAAAAAAACTTGATCAATTTGTCTTTAAAATTAATTTTTTAATACGAAAATATGTACTTTATGATTGTTACAACTTTCCTTTAGCTAACGGTCGGACATTATAAGTCGAATAATTTGTTTTAAAATTTAACATTAATCTTATCCTACCTCGATTTTTTCAAAGCAAAATTGGTATATAAAAATCAGTTAAACAAACTAGTCTGCATAAGGTCACTTTTTCGATTTTAAACAGCCGATTCTTTGATTTCCATGTAAATGACGGCACAGTTCGGAAGAAATATAAATATGACCTGGGTAGCATCTTGACTATTTACAAATGGATTGTGAATCATCAGCAAGATAAAAAGTTCAAATACGTCGAGAGGTATTTTATGCGATTCATCGAAAACAAATAGAGAAAATGAACAACTTCTTATTTTTTTATTACTATACGATTTATACGTTATATATACTGCACTGCACACATTTACTTTTCAATCGCTTTTCATGTAGCTTCTTCTACAGTTTCTTTATAAATACAAGGTTTTTACTTTTGCCCAGGGTACCATGAAAACCTGCAAAAAAATGTGCAAGATATGTGCTTTCGTTTAAAGTGCATATCATTGTATCGTTGTATTATTGTATCGTTGTATCATTGTATCGTCGTATCGTTGTATGGTCGTATTGTCGTATCGTTGTTTTAATGACTGTATATTAGTCATATAATTTTTTATAAAGCCTAATTTTCTCTTTTTAATTGTATTATGTTATGAGCTAAAAATAAGAATGTTTTTAAGTCTATTGCTAGTACGGACAGCATAAGGCCTACATAAGAGCTAAAGACAATGTGTAATAATTTACCATGTGATGTTGAGTACGTCTGTTGTCGCCAGGTTAAAATAAACACTGTATTGAACTACGGTTTTTAATTCTTTACAAAAATGTTTTTTATAATTAATTCCTGAAAAATATCGAAATTAACATACTGGGTCATGCTTTGATATAAGTTTTTTATATCTTTAATGGCGGAATTTTAACAACAGCACGGGAATGTTCTAAAGACCCTGCTTGCAATACAATTGTTTCTTCTGATTGCGACTTCTTACCAATAGACGAACGCAGTGCCTACTAATGGAAAAACATAATTTTAATTTCTTTATGAAATTGTTTATTTTCACAATTGAAGTACATAATTTGTCTATTAGTTTTTTGGATTAAAAGTAAATCACTATGTGAGTTGCACAAATACATAGTTTAAGAAGTAAAAACATTAAAGACATAACAATTAAGAATCTCTAAAATCCAAAGAACGATTTTTGGTGACTTATATGCTTGTTTGGCTTCATAAAATAACAAAAGACTTAAGACACAAACTCGAAAAGTAATCTTACAAAGACCCCAAAAAAACTAAAAATCCACTTATTCTTCGGATAATTAGATTTTATTTAAAAAAGAAAAAAATTATTAAAATGAAAAGTATATTTCTGAACTACAAGATCCGCTATAGAATAACAATACATACTAATGTCCTCTATACCTTTACTCACCACTTCATAAAAATAAATTACAGTCAGTTTATGTTGTTCTTCTTTTTTTTTTCTTGGCTATATTAAAAATTTGCAATGCATTCATGGTATTTTTAAATTAAAAAAAGAAAAGAAGACACCAAGTCATGCCAAAAGCAGAGAACACTCGTACAAAAAACGAAACTGCAAAGACATTGAACTGTAGCCCTACTTTTTATTGAGGCCAGACATATTCAATACACGATGACTTTATAAAACACATGTACGATGCACTTTAAATAAAATTAATAACAGCTTAAAAAAAATAAAGAAAAAAAAAAAAAAAATGCACTGATGACACATATACTCGTACAATGTAAACCATTCTTTTTTTTTTTTCTTTTTTTTTATATTTATGGAAAATATTTAAAGTTTTTACACCTTAAAATTGAAAAAAAAATGAAATTTACAAAAGAACCACAAATTAGAAAATATATTAATGAGCCCAAAATGTTAGCAGTAAAGGTAAATGAAAAATTAGTTGAGAACTTTTGTGATGCTATGCACTTAAGAGTAAGAAGAAAAATCAAAACATACTATTCTGTGGGAATTTGAAGTCATGGGTGTATTTTTTTTTTTTTTTTTTGAAAGATTAATTGAAAAGAAAAAAAAATGTAACAAAATTTCTTCATCTAAATTGATTCAATAGAAAAACTCCATAGAACGGCATATAAAAGACCGAAAATAGAAACAATACAGTACAAAAAAGCATTTACTGGGGTCTTATTTTTTGGTTCGGTGTGGCATTTATTAAAATTATAACTTGAAATAAATATAATTATAAAATATTAAACCTTGTTGTGTCTAATTTCGCACTATGAAACTATTGTATATAAATTCAGAACTGTAGCATAACGATCACACAGCCTCATCAATGGAAAATATTCTTAAAGATAGAGTCTTTTAGGTTTTCAATATAAGACTGACGTTGTGAATCATTGTAACGTTAGCTCATGGACCGATTTTTTTGTAAAATATGTAAGAAATAAGAGAAGGTGTAGTCGATAGAAAATTTACTCTCTCAATGTCTGTTCGCTGCAAAACAATTTAGAATTTTCTCAATGGGAGTTTCTTTTGTGTGTGCAAGTCTTTGTCTAAAGCCTATATTGGCATTTATAGTAAGACTTAGCTGGCTAGGGAATGCTTATATACATATGGCCGTAAAGCAAACCCTTCTGCTTCTTCCTTATTACCATTCACACTTCATTAAATCTGTACCATTATATCAAAAATCTGAGTTTTGAGGTAATGCTAACATTGTAGCAAATTAACGATATAAATATTTTTATTTGTATTATAATTTAAAATTAAGGCAAAATGAGAAAATCACCACAATAAGTGTAAAGAACACAAAATGTAAATAGATTTGATTTTCGATTCGATAAAAACATCCTCTTGATTACATATGTACATAACTGGCCATTACCAACCCGTTTCATGGTTACGGTTTAGCTTCTCGCAGCACCCACGTTGTTTGAGTGCAGTTTTTGTTTTTTTAAGTACTGGGAGCTACAATTTAATGTCGAATACGAACGACAGACTCGAGAAACTTGTTCATGGCCATCAATTACTCTCAGAGCTTTTGCCAGAAGACTGGCCCCGGAAAGGTGGCGGCTGAAACAAATATTTTTTTATTCTTTTTTAAGATGCCAGAACTGGGGTTTGAATCCGGAGCTCTTGTCTAGTAAGACAACACACTAACCACTTGTTTACGGCGACTACTTTATCAAATTTATTAATAACATACAATAACATTGCCACTCGTACAATGACCAAAATGTTTTGATGTGCTGTGTCAATATGAATAAGGCTAGGACGCTCACGATTATAAATGGTAGGGCCTATACGATTTTAATTGTGAATATGTATATGGAATACCCAAATTATAGCTTATGTAAAAAGAAGAAGATCAATCCTGATCTAGACCAGTACTTGAAAATAAAAGTAATTTCCTTTCTGATTTGGCTATATATTATTATAAATAAAGCCGTTTATTTTTCGATGCCCAAGCGACCACAAGGTCCGCAATGATGTAGACTGACTAATCTGTTAAAATTGTAAGTTTTACCATTTGACTTCAATTACAACCATTTTAATAGCATATGCTGGTTTAAGAAGTGATTTCGTTGTACTCTCCTAAAGCTGGTTGTTGGAGTCTTGAGCCGCAAGACCCTATATAGAGGGAATATTTATGCATTTTCGACTTTTCTGTATGACGATGATGTTTTCATTTTCCAAATCTTAAAAATATTTAAAACATAAAATCTGCTAAAAGATGTTTTTAATCTTTAAAAGTTTTTATGTATTTTTCTTCTACTTATGTGGGTTTTATAATTTTATTTCTTAAAATGCTCTTAATTTAACAACAAAATTTTGTTTATTTATGTTAAATAGTTGTACGCATTTTGCTTTTATTTACTAAAGTAATATAAAAAATCTCATAATAAATGTTATTGATGGCACTATAAACCAGTAGCCACGTACATATATACCAAAATACGTTTTTTCTTTTTTTTTTTTCTTGTAACACATAAAAATGTTGGCTATAAAATTGCAGTTAAATTTTTAAAAATTTGTACAAATTGTAATGCTATTCAAACGTATTTTTATTTGGCAACAACATAAAGCGAAAGTTGACCCAGAGTTGTGGGGCAGTTTAATAGAAGACAGTTACTGTAAAATAAAAAAGAAAAAAAAAATCAGCCAAAGAAAATTCAAAATTATACAGAAATAGTTTTTTTTTCTGTTTTTATTCAAGCAGAATGCTTCCACTAGAAATTGAAAATAAATAAAAAAAAATACAAAATAATTTGCATAAATATAAAAACACCTAAAATGTTTAACGAAGAGCCAAAACGAGATGATGGCTTATACCACGATAGAGACTGAACCACAAACTGTTTATAAACAAATTATTATTAAAAAAAAAAAATATACACTTTTTGGATAGTTAAACACTGAAAAACAAAAGCAAATTTGGTAGTGTCACCTACTTCCTAAGCAGTTTATTTATTTATGTGTTCCTTATAAGCCAAAAAAAAAAGATGATCAAAAATTATTTTTTGTTTCTGCAACCATAACATTGAGACAAAATTTTCACTTGTCCATTATAAAACTAAGGAAAATTTTCAGTAAAGCCAAAAAAACTAAACAATTCCTAGTCAATAACGTAAAATGTCATACATAAATTAAGCATAGATTATAACAAAAAAAACAGAGAAGAGGTTAAACTGGTCTGTGTTTAGCTTCTTGTTAGCTATAAACCATTGACCACCAAGAATAGGCTGTCAGTTATAAATAATTTATGTGCAATCACATTTTGCAATGGTGAAATCTTTTTTTCTAAAGGCCAACATTCTTTAAATACGTTTAACATATATTTCCCAATATATATATTCGATTTAAAAAATCACGTTTATTGTTTTTAATTTGTACAATATTTCAACTCAATCTGGTTTTTATTTTTTACTAATTTTTTTTTTGTTTTCGTTTTTGCTTACTTTCAGTTTCTTTTCATTTTTATTGGACCGCAGAAGACCCACCTCAACATTAATTGTGTTTAACCAAAAAAGGTATTTTTTTTTTGACTTTAGAATTGATTTGATATAAAAATTTCACTTTAAATTTGTTTGTTATTTTTTTTTAAATTCATACCAAACTACGTTAAAAGAATTTTAAATGCAAATCTTAACGCACAGTTAGTAAGCTGCCCGCCCACTTTTGTTTAGTCATAGAGAGAAATCAAAAGACTTAAGACACATACGCATAAATTTTGCGGCAAATCATTTGATCATTTCATTGTAGGTTTTATTTTTATTCTCTACCATAAATATAGCAAAATGTGTAACTATTGAAAACCTGACAGTTTTATAGCGATCTAATTAATTTATGAATAGAAATTTAATAGTTTGCTTACTTAAGAAAATTCCCATAAATGGTTATTCATAGAAAGCAAAATTTTTACAAATACATATCAGTGGCAAAATGTGTGTGATCCAAATGTTAAATTTATGAAAGAAAGTGAAGCCATTAATTAGAATCCCATTGAAATGAGACTTAAAACAGAGAATAAAACAAGTAATATTTAAGATTAAATATCAGCAAAATCACAAACATACATACATACATAATTGGCCATTACAACCCTGTCTCAGGGTTACGTCCTAGCTTCTCGCAGCACTCATATTGTGTGTGTTAATTTGTATCCATGAGTACCGGGAATTACAGTTTAAAATCCTCTCCGAATGACGTATTTGAGAAATTTTTTTCTTAGCAATCAGTTACTCCCAGAGCTTTTGCCAGAAGACTGCTGAGAGGTAGCCGCCGAAAGAAATAATTTTTTCATATTTCTATTTTCAAGATGTCAGAGTTGAGATTTGAACCCAGCGCTATTATCTTAGTAAGCCAACACACTGTCCACTAGACCACGGCGATCCCAAACATACGCACTATTTATACAATTTATTAGTGATGGTGTTTGTAAGGGGTTATCTTGAATACGGATTTTCTGTTACTAAAATCTGATCTATTACAACTTAAGCATTCAAATTTATTTGTTTGTACACTTGCAAACTATTTATGACAATTAAGTTCATCATGTTACACAGACTATACATTGTGAAGCATTGCACATTCTGTCAATGGCCTCTTAAAATTGAAGATATTTTTTAACTCCTAGTTATTTTTAAATATCTAAAACCTTAAACCCTTTAGAAGTTAAAGCGAATAGGTAAAATATGTGTGACATACTCTACCATCTACAGTAGAGGTAAAAGTGTTGCCTCCTAGCAGTAGGATAGAAACTGCTTCAAATAATTGACATTTTACCGTTACTTGACATCTTACACCTCTGTTTTCATTTTATTTCATGGGAATTACTGATTTTTCTCGCTAGATGCTATATAACATTTCAGGGCATCACAGTAAGCATTATAGACAGAACTTGCTCGTTGGTTGCATATAGTCTTCTTTGCTGTGAAGGTGTTTTTCTATTATCAAGTAATCCTGAGTTTAGACCAATTTAATCCAAATCTTGATTTTCTGTACACAATTGTGTTACAGACGTATTTCATTTATTGAGAACTTTGGTTAACTAAGATTTAAACAAATCAACTAAAACAGCAGTAGTTCAATTGGTATTGTTTACATCGAGAACATCAACCAGAGACAATCACAATTTAAGCACTAAATTACCATACAAAGAAACAGCACCAATTCACATTTGTATTACATTTCACAATCTCCAAATGGCTTATAATACAACACTTTCAGAACCCTGGAAAAAGTTCAGGTGTTAATATAGAATTCTTTGTACCCTGAATATCAACTAAATATAAGTTAGACTCTGTACTGTACTGTAAAGAACCAATTCTCTCTATAATGCATTGTGCGCATTATTCGATAGTACAATGAAACGCACGCCACATTGCGCTGATGCCTTAACTGCTATAAATTTTTAAATTTGAAAAGTTTTTTACTTTTTTTTCATTCTTTTTATGGCCATTAACACAACTTCACACCTGTTGCCGAATAACGAACGGCCTAGATCCTCCCAGCATCCACAATTTCGTTTTCTATTAAAACTTTGAAAATAAGTCAAGTATTTTAAGAGATTCTTTGCACTCAAAACATCAACTGAAAAAAAGCTAAATGGTACACACGTAATGCAAATGTTGTATTACAGTTCAGAGTTGTATTACAAAATTATTTGTTAATGTTCTGAAAACCAAAAACGTATGAAATTAAAATGTAAATTATTTTCTTATTAAAACTTTAAAAGGAATTGCGACAACTCGATTTACTTTAACTTTGAAAAACACTCGATTTCAATTTTATTCGGTTTTTTTATAGAAATTATCCAGTTATTAAATCTAGAATGGGCACAAGCACAGTTATAAGCCACTGCGCACTCTGAGATGTATTCTATCCCTGCCAATCTATAATTTGTTCAGTTGTTCTACTACTCTTCCTATGAACGCCAACAAGTCTCAGTGGCCCATATGTTCTGTTACAAAACCATGTGACTTCTTAATGTCATACGTTTGAAACTATCCCCACAAGCAACATTATATTTACTCCGTTTTTCTGATGCATGTATATACAATCTACAAACATATATATCTACGATCCACATTCCCTATAAATGCACTTTCACATCACACTGATGGCTGAGAAAAAAATCTGGATTAAAAGCTTCATGATAAATTTTTATAATTTGGAGCACTAGAATGGCCGCCAGTATTGAACTGATTACCGTTTTTCAGAGTAGTATACTTAAGAACGTTATCTTCTAGCTTATTAAGAGTTAAAGTCATAGTTCAGAGAGCAGACTAACAAATTTAGGTCTCAACAATTTTAGTTCTGATATATTGAGACATCCTATAACGAAACAGAAATTAATTAATAAGAAATGATGAAAAATTTAACTGGAATTCGAAAGCTATTTTCCAAATATAATTTTAAAGACGAACAAGTGCACATCCATTTACCGTTAAAAATTTGGAAATTATTGTTAACTTTTTCCCTGTTCGTAAAATATATTTAAAAAAATTATTTGCTTACATTCTTAATACATTCTATTAGCTTTTATAAACTAAAGAGTTAATTTATGTATGTATGCATGTGGTATTTGTAAAAGCTCGTAATAAATCTCTCAATATTTAGAATCCAAATATTGTGCATTATTTATACTTCAAAGGCAATTTAAAAAAGAAAAATTACTCCATTTATTAAAATTTAAAATTTAAAAAAAGACGAATAAAAATTACCAAACAATAGCTTGTTTTTAAGTGATTGTTTTATAATGTTTTTCCAAAAAAAAAAAAAAAACTTAAAATAACAGCAGATATCCTGATCCCTTTTATGGCTTCGAACATAATAAACTTAAATAAAGAGTAAAAGAAACTAAAATTTGTTTTTAAAAAAGTAGGTAAATTGTCATACAACTTATTCAGTAAGCCGCACAGCTTATAGAGCATACTTGTGGTCTATTGTTCAAGCCTCCGCACATAGTTTTTCTACATATATTTATATGTATATGGTCATCAATTATAACATATTTAAAACAATAGGAAAAATTGTAACAATTTGCTAAATGAACTAAACAAGTCAAATATAGTAACTGTAGGCACTGGTATTGGTACTGGGTTAACTGCAAACAAAATTATCTATTTAGTTATCATAACGTTACAAAAACGTTTTAACAAAAGAAATTGTGCCAATGAAAGGCAATTTTTTTCTCTATTTATATTTATTTTACTTTTAAGAGATTATTGTAAAAAAAATTTATAAAATAAATCACGTTTAAGCAAGTTATGTTTACACGCATGATTGCCTGCTTACAGCTGAATGGTCAACGACTGCCTACTGCCAGCCTGCCACAGTTTTATTAATGCGTGCTTTGAATGAAAACCTTATCAGATTTTAGTAAAAGTCAAAAAACTAAAAAAATGTAATTTTTGCCTAAATGTTTTGATATGAATTTAGAACAGTTTGTCTTATATTTTCCAATTTTATTTTTATGTTGAATGCAACTTACATTTAACACACTTTATTCATACTAATTGCTAATGTTTGCGTTCAGAAATTTTTTAAGAGTTCCAGGGCAATTAAAGTAATCACGTTTATAAAATTTTCTTAACATGTCTTAACAAGAACTAGATGAGATTAACGATATTGTTATGCACTATTAACATAATGGTCAATGTGTTTAAAGATTTGTTTAAATGAACAAAAAAGAAGGAAATGAAAAAAACTAAAGAAAGTTTTAGAAAAGAAAAAATTCTGAACAAAAACAAAAGCTGCAGACCGAAAAGAGAATTTTGAAAGTAGGCAATTGAAACTAAAGTATTACAAAAATTTAGAATTTTTCGTGGTACCTTTTTTAGAACTTTTTTTAAGTCGTTAAATGAAAATATATTTGATTTTTTTTTTTTTTTGCTACACTAATATTGATATTTTCCAAAGACTGCGAAATTTATTTTCTAAGTAAAGAATTCTGTGACATATTTGAAAAATTGTTTGGTGGTCTTTAATAGTAATTTATGTAGACACAATTAAGGTTTAAATAAATGCAGGATTTTTTTTTATAAGACCAATATTCAGGGGTTACAACCTCACTGTGCACTGTATTGGAATTGAAAAGATACAAAACTTTAAAAGGGTACAAAACTTTAAAAGGGTATAACTCGAGAACGATAAAAGAAAATTGATTTTTTTTTCTGCTAAATATTATATTTAGAACTTAATAATCTTTTAAACTGCATCATTACTTTTTATAGTCTTTATACAAATTTTATAAGTTATAAACCATTGATTTCGATATTTGTTGAAAATTTAGGAAAAACTGTTATATAATGTATCAAAATGTGCAAAATTAATGCCGAAACTTATTATTTATGCACATAAAATTAAAGATCGGAATATTTGCTTTAACAATATTGACTCAAAAGTCGAGAAAATATCGATTTTTTACCAATTGAGAACCAAAAATTAAAAAGAGCTCAAAAACCTCGATTTTTGATTAAAAATCAATTTGCGCGACCTCTAAACCACTTCCAAAAAATCTGAAAAAATTCCCAAAAATACTTTGCCTCATAGTGGTCCAAAATAAGCTTGATCCCCAAAAAAATTTTTTTTGGGACACACTAATATGTACGTATTTAACATATTAAATTTAACTGGCAAGACCGTATAATTTCTTTAAGGATTATATACAAATTATTTATTATTCTTTTAATAAAAATAAACCTTTTATTGTACATCCTTGTAAAAGATTTTAATTAATTATGACAGTTATTGCATTCATAAAATAACAAACACCATTAACATAACAAGTACTAGTGGACTAACAAGCAATTATACTCTAGAATACATTGTAGTGACTAAGACTTCATATACGAGTACAATAACTGACTGTTACACTCGTATACAATATGATTAAAGTATTATGTTTTTAATTACAAAGATTAATAAAAGCAAATCGTCAACACCTTGGCTATGCACTTTAACTACAATTTCCTTAAAGCTTTGCTGGTATTATTACAGCCTCTATTAAACAGGCTAAATTTCACCTCGATAGTCTATCTATGATTAACAATGATTTTCTTAACGGCTAAAGCAACACACAAAACTCATTTATATTCATTGGTTAGAGAGTGTTAAATACGAGACAAACAGTTAACAAACACACACTTTGGTAACCAAAAAATAATAATAGACAAACAGACAATAATTGCCTTTAGACACTTATCAAAAAGAAAATAGCATTGTTGGTGATGCAGTGTTTTATCTATTTTTGCATTTTCTCCTTTCGATATTCAACAACAGATTAGTGAAAAATAAAAATGTAAAAATAATTGCCAGTTACACTATTTGAATAGCAAAAAAAGTAACAGAAAATATAATTTTTAGAATATGCATGATGTAGTATAACAAAAAAAAAAAAAAAAAAAAAAATTACAATTAGTTTTTAATTGTTGTCAAAAAAAGAATTGATTTTTTTTATATGATTTTAGTCCAACATCGTATCACGTATCACGTTCTCTCTATACACAACATAGACTCAGAAACTTCATAGCCATGTAATTATTGTTATTAATTAACTTTATTAAATTGTATTTATAATCCGGCCTCATTTGTGTCAATCTCTATATCAAATGCCCCCCCCCCTCAACATACTTACTTTGATATTTTTCTCATTAATTTTTTTTTTGTTTTTCTTTTTACTATTAACTTTCATTATGAGAGCTTTGCCGGTGTCATAAATATATGCACGTTTATTGTATGTCTTTGGAGAGTATTCCTAGTCATTTCTGGCATATGCACTCATTTAAAGAAGAAGAAAAAGGTGAAGATGAGAAAAATATTTCTTAATTAACTGTAGACTTGTAAGAAATATTGCATGTTTCAGTTTCTTAAGGAAATTGTAGCAGAAAGAAAAAAACCAGAGAGATTCTAGTTCAAAGCCGCGTTCGTTGTGTAAAACTGTAGTTATAATTGTAAACTTTTCTTAAATAACATTTCAACTATTTGTTCAAACAGTCTTTCAATATCTCTTCGATTGTCTTTTTGTGTTTTTTTTTTTTAAGAAATTAAATGATCAATTGAAAGCATTCCATCATTTGCTGTATTAAGACATTGATGTGATTAGGGTCCATTTGACAGAGCCAGAGCCAGAGCTAAGTGGTTTAACAATTTAATTGAACTAAAGTTTGAAGAACTTTGCTTTCTGCTACCATTTAAGGTAATAATTACAAGCTATTAAGTTTTGTTTTAATTTTTAATACATTTTTCTATGATTAGCTTAATAAATTTCTTGGGGATATTTTTTTTATTTTCTAATGCATATAAAACGAAGGCTGTCATATTACAAAGTATAACTTTGAGCTTTGGTTTGCTAATATTGACTTTGCAAACGTACAAGTATTTATTCACTGGCCTAACTTGACTAAAGCTATGTCTGTTTGATATGGTTTGTCGGTTATAAGATCATCAGGGAGAATGTATTCATAATAAACAAATGGCTACAGGAAAGCAAAGAGTTAAGCAATGCTTTTACTATCATTTGTAGATTTTTAAACTATTAGTACTTAAGCCTGTTTCGTAAAAATCGAGCTGTGTTGGGTTTTATAATGGAATCAGTATTGATTATTGCTGATATAATGTGCATTATAAACTATAAGAGAACTTTATGAAATCTCACACGTACTCGTACTCACACAACCCTGTGACCAAATCCGAATTAATATCGTCGTAAGAATTAAAGAACGCCGTAACTGAAAACATTAAATGTTCACCAGAACCAAAAAACCAGTATGAAAGCAAAAAGAAGACACTGATATTTTTCAAAACGCAGACGGCGTAAATGAATTTATTTTCATTATAGAAATCTGGGACAGGGACCAATCGACGCGTATTTTTTTTCTGATAAAAATGATGCAAAAAAGATATTTTCGATTTTTTGTCAGTTTCAGCGTTCTTTAATTCTTGCGACGATATGTAAGGACCCATACATACATACATAACTGGCCTTTACAACCCTGTGTCAGGATTACGGCCTAGCTTCTCGCAGCACTCATGTTGTGTGTGTAAATTTCTATCAATGAGTACCGGGACCTACAGTTTAATGTCGACTCCGAACGACAGACTTGAGAAGCTCTTTCATGGCAATTAATTACTCTCAGAGCTTTTGCCAGAAGACTGCTGAAAGGTAGTCGCCGAAAGAAATATTTTTTTCATATATCTTTTTTTCAAGATGTCGGTGCGGAGATTTGAACCCGGCACTATCGTCTTAGTAAGCCAACACACTAACCACTAAACCACGGCGTCTACATAAAAAACATCAAAGAAATTCTGTTGGATTTCGCAGCCGCGAATCCAGCACTTGTGCAGACTTTCGCGGATGCATAAAAAACATCAAAAAATAACTAGATTACACTGTTCCCTTATGTGGAAACATGGTTTTTAAGTAGAAACTAGCCATAGTAAGTCAAATCTTTCTAAAAAAAACTTTGCTTATTTCCAATTTAAGACAACTGACAAGAAAGCACTAGGTTCTGCTATATAGGATCTTGTGATCGTTAATTTCTGCTGGATCAAAAAAAAATTTTTTAAACATGCAGCCGTCATATCAGGTATTTTAAGATCGAATATTTATAGCAATTTAATTCACCAAATATGAATGTTGCCACACAAAAGAATTGAAGTTATTTTAGAGTCACATCATCTTCATTGATTACCAAATATTTTAAAAAAGTATTTCTTTTGTCGACTATCTGAGAGTAACTGATTGAAACTTTATACTGTGAGTCCCAGTGCGCATGGATTAAAATTGACACACACAACATTGCTGCTTCGCTGCTGTTTTTTCAAAAGCGAAATTTTATATTCTGAAGCACCTCTTATTATTCTGGTCTTTATAACGTTCCCGTCCTATAAAAACGGATTTTTAAATTCACTGGTGATTCGCCACAAAAATCTTAAATCTTCGGTACCTAAAATATCTTCTTAAAATATTACACTTTTATAGCATTACCAAGTAAGATTATAAAATATTTGCCAAATGTAAACCAAATATCTCCATAACATATTCTTTTTTCAATAGTTATGTTTGAATAACTATATTTATAATAATTTTTCAAATAATATATTTTATTAAAAAAAAATTGTAACAAAAATACACAAGAACTGAATCAGCCATTAATGTAAAAAAAAAATCTCAAACTTAAACTGAAAAAAATCAGTAAAACAAACAATAATTATTTTGCAAAAAGTGGAATTTTTCCTCAACAAGTTTCCAGTTCAAAAATGTAAAAAATGAACAATTTTTTTGTTTATTTGTATTACAAGCATATAGCGTGTGGTTTTCTTTCAATTTCGTTGGGTGTTTTAAAATCATAAATCATTTTTTCTACTTTTTTTTTTGTTTGTTTTTCTTTCTTTTACTCTGAACATAGAATTTAAGAAGAATTTTCCTTTAAGAAGCAAACAAACGAAATAAAACACACACACACACACACAGCTAATAGACATAAAGCTCTAAACATCTAATCGTTGTTTTGGCATAATTTAAAGTGTGTTGAAGTTAAAAAAAAAATAATTTATTTATTGTAAATTTAGTTTTTATGTTTTTTAAAGAACACTTGAGCGTTGTATGTTCTTTACACCCAGTTTTGCGTTTTTTTTTTTTTTTTCTAAAATTCTTTTTTTATTTCTATGTTGTTTTTAATTTTTTTTATTTTATTTTCTAATAATAAATTAAAAAGAAAATAGTGTGGTTCTAAATTATTAATGGAAACAAGCCATTTTTCAGCAGTAAAACTAAAAGAAAATATGTATGTTTTGAATTTTTAATAAGAAAAATTCTATTCTATATTGACGGTACGTAATTAGGCTTTTAGTTTAAATGTTAATTGTTTGCTATAAAGTTACCAACAAAAATGGTGTGAAATCTAAGTCAGCTGAATTAAAACAGATTTTATTTGCTGCTTCTTTGGCTGCTTAAAAATAAATAAATTAAGATTTTAATTGTTTGTACAGAAGCAATAAGTTTTCGAGTAGGCGGAAAGGTACTTAAAAGTTTTAAAACAATAACAGCAAAATTTCATAAAAAGCCATAAATCATTAAATATATTGTAAGAGATATAATGTTCTAAAATAAATGATTGCATTTAGGGAATATATTAAATATAAATCAAGAATATCTTTCACCGACTGCTTAAGTAGAAATATGGCTCTAAGAAATAAATAGAAAATGGAACCATTTGTGGAATAATTTTTAAAATTCTATTTCGTCTTTAAATTCGATTTAAAATATGGCGCTAAAACAGAGTAAACAACTGCTTCAAAAACAAAAATTTGGTTACTTGAAACTAACACCAAATAATAATTGACCCAAAACATAAATGCAATATGTCTGCAAAAATTTTAATGAAGCACATACATACATACATAACTGGCCTTTAGAACCCTGTGTCAGGATTACGGCCTAGCTTCTCAAAAATTTTTTAATGAAGCACAACAACACGAAAATTTGGGATAATTTCTATAGACTTTTTGGATAATTTTTTTTCTAAAAGCAAAATTGATAAAAAACAGGGTTTTATTTTATTTAATTTTTAAATAAATTATAATTCAATAATTATTGAATTTTTAGAGTCAATATGGCTGTAAATTAAAGAGAAATCATTATTTGAAAATACTTGAAATATGGTCCCAAATTTTCATGCTATTGCACTCCGTTATGAAATTTTGGAAACTTATTTTATTCCGTGAAAGTAAAAATGAGGATTTTAATCGAATTTATTTGTTACAAAGTAAAATACAAGGAAATCCTTCAGCCTTCAGACTTGTTAATATAAATTTTGTTAGTAACTGGCCTTTACAACCCTGTGTCAGGATTACAGCCTAGCTTCTCGCAGCACTCATGTTGTGTGTGTCAATTTTTATCCATGAGTACCGGGACCTACAGTTTAATGTCGACTCCGAACGACAGACTTGAGAAGCTTGTTCATGGCAATTAGTTACTCTCAAAGCTTTTGCCAGAAGACTGCTGAGAGGTAGTCGCCGAAAGAAATATTTTTTTCATATTTCTTTTTTGAAGATGTGAGAGCCTGGAGTCGAACCCAGGACCCATGTCTTAGTAAGCCAACACACTAACCACTAGACCACGGCGACTACGATTTTTACACTCATCTTAAAAAATCTTATAGATTTTCATATTATTTTCTCTTAGATTTTTTCTACGTAGAGTCGTACTTATTAAACTGCCCTTTAAACAACAGAAAATCGTTTTGACAAATTAAACCTGACTTAACTCAGAACCTTGACTTAGTTTACATATATTTATAATTGAATAAGACAGCATAAAGCTATAAAAACTAATAATTGTGACAAAAAAATATTTATTTTAATAACTATTATACTAAAATTTGGCTTTTTTCTATTATTAAAAAAAAAAGTCTTAAGAAAAGCTTATAGACCACATAAAAGAAAAGACAATTTCTAAAGATGTACTTTTTTTATATAAAAAAAAAAAAATAAAACAGAAACCCGTACCGTAAAAAAGCCTAGAAATGTAGGTTAATGGCCAATTTTTTTTTTTTTCTTCATTGTTCTAAGACTTACATGAATGTATAGCGTCTTCTAGATTATAATATTACCACAATACGTAATGATCATCATCATGAGCAGTTCCAAACTAGTGTTACACTCACTCATCAATGATTGTTTCTATTCACTGGCAACTTCTTTTAATTTAAGTCTTTGTTAGATAGCTGCAGACTATAAAAGTCATATACAATATATAAAAAGCCAATTATTACCAAATGCTATGCTTTAAGTCATTATTGTAGTTTTTTGTTAATTTTTCTTTGTGGGTAACAAGTCAGAGTAAATGTTGAAAAGTTTTTTTTTTTTGTTTGGAACAAACTCGTATGATTACAGGTATTCTGTTTTAGTTAGACAGACATATTCATTTTTACATTATTGACAATATTAGATAACTTTTAAGCTTATTTTTGTTCAGCGACTTTTATAATACAGCATTTAAACAAAATGTCGTAATGGTCAAGTGAGCAAGTGTATACTAAAATGTATGCCAAAGGTAAATGGCAAGACGTTGTCATTTTCAGCCGCCTTACCAATTTTACCTAAACATCTACTGAAGTTGGCACTGCATAATGGAGAAGAATTGTTAATATCTCACTATTTTCCCACTAGCTAGTCATTACAATACAGTTATTTAGTTATTTCAATTACATCCACTACGACTAACTCCACAGAAATAAAAGAGACCAGTTCTACTTTTACTATTCTTATCTAAGTTCTTACACCTCCCGTTTCTTATGCATAAATTATAACTGAGACATTAACACTGCAGTGTATAGTCTTTAAAAATAGAATTTTCTTGCCATGGTTAATATGGATTTTATTTGATTTTGGGTACTGAAATCTGTGAAAATTGTTGTTTGCAATTGGTGTTTTTTCTTTCTTTCCTTTTTGTTTCTGAGTAATGACAAGAAAACTGTGTTAATTGTTTGCATTTTATGTATTTTTTAATGATAATTATTTTATGGGAATATAATTGTTATGTTCTTTATATGCAATTGTTAAAGATGGGTAATAAAAGTGCAAAAATGTAATTTTCGTGTTACTGATTCGAGCAAAAAGTCATGATAATAATTTGGCAAGTTTGTTGCTTAAGTCTTTTGTATATTACAACAAATATACTTATTGTTAGAGTTTATATCTATTTTAAATAAATTAATTATGTTTTACATTGAAACTAGTCCTCTGTTTAAAGTTTTAAAATAAATTTATCAGTTATTGTTTTTATATAAAAAAAAAGAGTTTCTTTACCACACTACTTACCAGAAATTTAAACGTTAGAACTTTTTGTAGAAACTTTCAAAAATATCATATAATATAAATTTTAACATAATCTGATTAAAAAAATATCTTTTCCTACAAATAGTTTTCCGTAAAATAGCCGTGTGTTTGACCACACGCTGGTACTGCTAATTGTGTTTAAATCATTTATTTTATATTATTTTTGGTAGTATTTATTGTTAATTAAAAAAACATTACATTTACGTATTAAAGTTTTAACTTTTTATTTGGATATATGGAGCGACGTTGTAAAAAAACCTCTTTTTCTACATGAAACCGCTTAAAAGAGTTTTTTGAATGAAGGTGTACATTGCATTTCTCATATTCAAGTATGGCAGATTTTGGCGTGACAACAATGTAACGATGAGGAATACCAGTTTTCAGTGGAACGTGCAAGTCATTTTTAAAGGTTCAAAAGCCTTTCTGTTTTAGCAAACACATCGAATAATCTGAGAAAAAAAATTAACGAAGTGAACGGTATGCTGCATTGAAAGTTCACAATGTGATAGAAGATCCATTATGACGGATGCACCGAGTCCCAAATTCTTATTAAAATACGGAATAAACTGGAACATATATCCACTGTTTGAGCAAAGTGCCCAGAGTTTATACCACAAATTAATTGGTTTTCATCGTATAAACATTTTCGTCATCATTTTGACCAACAATATTAAATCAAAAAATCTCATGGCTCGACAGATTAAATATTTGGACTGAAATAGAAAACAATTATGCAAATAATTCTCTAAAATTTTGTGATACAAAGAAAATAATAGTTTTTTTTTTTAAACAAGAACACTTTTAGCGGTAACGAAAAGAATCATGCGTCAAATACCATTAGCAGTACCAGCGTGTGGTGAAACACACTCCAAATTTTTACTGTCACCTACCCAGCAGAATTTTGTGCTTGCCAATAAGCTATTTTGTAAGGGGGAAATTGTGAACAACCACTTACCCGTGCGCATCAATAATGCATGATTTTTATATGAAATAATCCGCTAAAATGCAATAGAAATGCAAATTTATTGCAACCAGTAAGCAATTTAGAAGCTTTAGGGTACGAATAAACTATATAATGCTTCCATTAGGGCTTACAATTTTATTTATTGCTTCCAATTCTTAAAAATTTTCTGCTGGGTAGCCTCAGCTATAACTTCCAATGTTGCTAAAAAAATAGGTTTTCTTCTTTCGTGGACCTATAATAATTCAAACAAATACGAATATAATATTTTTCATTTACTGATATGTTTAAAATAAAAAAAAATAAATAAATTTTTAGACATTTTTTAAACCATCCCCTCGAAAAAGAGGGGGCTTGGGAAAATTCTCCAGCGACATATTTTTGTTCAAATAATCGATGAAATTTTAATATTATTATATCAGGCAATTACTTTTCCTGACGTATATATGTTTTTTCGGTACTCAAAATTGATTAATACTAAACGTGTGTTCAAACACACGCTGGAAAAAAAAACTTTAAAGACAATTTTTTACAATTTTTTGCTTACTTTTACGTCTAGTATTCAAACCCCATCTTTGATATCTTGAATCACAAAAATATGAACAAAATATTTTTTCGGCGACTACTTCTTAGCAATTTTCTGGCAAAAGTTCTGAGAATAACTGAACACGCACAATATACGTGGTGTGAGAAGCTAGGCCATAACTAAAAAAAAACTAATATTTTAGCCCTGGGAGTAATTGATTGTCGTGTAAAAGCTTCTTAAATCTGTCGTTTAGAGTCGACTTTAACTGTAGATAGCGGTACTCATGCATAAAAGTTAACACACACATCATGAGTGCTGCGAGAAGCTAGGCCTAAAACAGGGTTGTAATCGCCAATTATGTATATATGTACTTACTTATGTAATAATTCAGTTTTTCAATTTATTCTGTATGTCCGTAGACTGGTTATTTAAACATCAGCTTCCTAAGAGATATTTGTCATTTCGGTAATTATAAATTACTTCAGTGAAATGTTTAGCACTTCGACTTTAAACTTAAAAGAAACCAAATATATATACAGAACAGTTTTTAATTCAATTTTCTTATATCGACGATGGAATTAAAGAACGCTGTAACTGACTAAACCTTAAATGTTCACCAGAGCCAAAAAACTTTCATAAATATAGAACAAATACACTGGTATTTTTCATTTCGCAGACGGCGTAAGTGAACTTATTTTCATCGTAGAAATCTGGGACTTGGACCAATCGACGCGTATTTTTCTGCTGATAAAAATGGTGCAAAAAACGTATTTTCGATTTTTTGTCAGTTACAGCGTTCTTTAATTCCATCGTCGATATAATGATTACCGTATTCATAAAAGTACTATAGGTTTATTTCGGGTTTATTTGATAAGTATTACATAGAAATTAGTCAAATTAACCCTCAGTAAACCTAAAATATTTTTACGAATATGGTCATGAAAGTCCACCAAAAATAAACATAAGAATAGGAAATACAGAAAATAATATCACAGAGTTTTTAAAAATTGTTTTATATATAATAATTATTTTAAATATAATAATTTTAACAGCTTGTCTAATACACTTCCTCTTTCTGTTTTTTTTTTCTTTTTTACTTTCAGATCAATAAACCCATTACCACAAGAAAATCAATGTAAGTTTTTCTCTTTATTTGCTGTAATTTAATAGAAATTTCTAAATTTCTAATTTCTTGCCGTATTTAAATTATAATTTTAATTTTTGGCACACAAGTAAATACAAGACAAACTCACCATAATTTGCTTGCCACATACAAGATTTTTTAATTTCAAAATTTGTATGTAAATGAGCGTATGCATAAGGCATATGCAAAAACCACACAAAATAAAGCAGTCAATAGCAAATGTCTTACGACTATTAGCAATAATAATGAGTAGAAAAAAATTAAGGAATAGAATGTAAAATGATTTAGACCCCGTAACATAAATTTCTCTTTGACTAATTGCATTTAATTAAACTTTCAAGCGTGCTCACTTAATATCATAGAACACAATATGAAATAGAGTTACAATAAAGCAGTTTTAAATAAAACAATAATCATAAATACACATAGAAATGGCAAATGACATTGGGGACATAATCTAGAAAATGTATTGAAATATTAAAGCAAATAAAAGTAAACAACAACCATAAACTTTTTATAAAGTTGTAGGAATTTATAAGTACATACGAGTACACGACAGTCAGCCTCAAGGTAGACTGCGTTGGCAAATAAAAGAAAAACCATTAAGAATGTCATGCATATGAGTAGACACGTGAAAAGAAAAGAAAGTGTCAAATCATTTTAAGAGAAGAAAAAAAAAACGTAAGTTTGTAGACAAACAAAAAAAAAGAAACACTTTCTTTTTACAAAAATTCTAGTTCTGAGAATGAAGTCATTTAAAGTAATGAAAAATATTTAATTAAGAAGTACAAACGAATCATAACAAAAATAAAAAGAAATTATATTTACTAAAAAAGTAATACCAGTTTAAAAGCGTGACAAACTAAAACACAAGTTGGTAAACACTTAACTGTGGTAATAATGATTCTAAAAGGGAAATTTCCTACAAAAGTTGTAAAACAAAAGACTTAAGCAGCAAACCTGAAAGAAAATTTTGCTTTTTTTTCAATTTATGGTTTTGAAAATTGAAAGTTAAATTCCATAGAAAAGAAAAAGCCTAAATATTAAACAATTTAGAAGCAAAATTAATATTAAATGATTTATGATTTATGATGGCACAGCCATCATCATCATTATCATCTTCAACACCAACAACATTAGTGTTTCAAAAAACAGAAAGAAAAAATGCCTTCAATTTACTTTCACATGCTTGTAAAACCATGTAATCTTCTTAAATGTCAATTACTTTTCTTGTTAACATCATTTGTTTCTAACAACATTAATGCTTACCAAATCTAACACAAAAAAACATTAATTTCATTTTCGTTACATTCAAATCATGCTACAGAATGTGTAGTTCCAAAGAAAAACTTACACACTCTTGTGTACACTTTAAAGAGGTGTTATATATATATATTCCTAAAACTATAATGATTAACACACTGAACCTGAACTAAGATTAATGATCGCCTAAGAACTTAAAGTGTTAACTGGACGTCTTGCAATGTGTGTGGCCTTATGAAACAGTGCCGATTAATCTTAGAACATACTTTCAAAGGTTCCCAATACTACAATAAGTTAATGAGTTTAAATGTTAATTTCTTTTGTACTAATAAAATAATATTAATAACTTTTATAAATAAGAAAAATATTTTAATTGGAACTAAAAAAAATTGTTCTGAAAACATAGTTTGAGAGAGTTTTTGTTAAAATATAATTTCTCTACTGTACTATCATATGTTTATCCTGTAGAACAAATAACTTTTCAGGTGTAAAACTCAAGATGAAAATACTCTTTATTTATTTAATAAAAAAAACTGTATGCTTGGGAGTAAATTTAAAAATTAAAATTAGAATTTTTAAATGAAAATTAGGGAAACTGTCGTAGTACGAGAAATATCATATGTACAGTTTTCAACCATTTGAAGAGATCTAATACACAGTATAAGAGGGAAT
This sequence comes from Metopia argyrocephala, assembly GCA_963576795.1. NCBI lineage: Eukaryota > Metazoa > Arthropoda > Insecta > Diptera > Sarcophagidae > Metopia > Metopia argyrocephala. The sequence goes on from OY756211.1 coordinate 83,525,005, forward strand.
ATTCCCAATTTCGATTCGAGTCCACAGATAAAACAAGATTTCTAGGAAGTTTTTCTTTGCAACCATCATATATATTTTCATATGGTTTGAATCATTCCATGTATCCTCTTAATGATAAAAAAGTTAAAAAAAAATGAATTCGATTAGATTTTTGCTCATTTTTTACTGCAAAATTTGCCTTGTTATTCTCATATGTTTGGTTTAATAAAGCTCGTCTCAATCATGAAAAAACTATTAAATTTTTGTTTAAACATTAAGTTCGAGGCTTGTAGGTTTTAAAACAAATTTTATTTAAATTCAATGTTAGATAACTCGCGTACTTCATATCGATCGATATCTGTTCTCTTAAAAAGAACATTTAGCAAAACTTCCATTTTTTTCCTTTTCGTATAGTTTTCTATTGTTTAAAATATTTTTTTGTCTTTTCGAAAGCGTCTTTCATACTAAAGTGTGATGTATAGATGGCGTCATAAGTTTTTAAACAGTTCAATCGGTGAATAGTGGCAACCTAATAAAACTAATGTTTGAAATCCTTTTCTTTTGTGAATCTTTAAATATAAAAAAGCAGAGTAAATTTGTCAAATAAGGAAAGGTCTTCATTGCCATGCAATTCAAAATGTTTCAGTCAAATTTGTATTAAAACTGCTTTAGATTTTATTGTAGGAATGCCTGACCAAACTAATTTAAAATTTTTCGAACAATTTAGGTGTTCATGACACCTAAAGTTGCGGGAAGAACAACCTGAGACTCACAACACTCCGTCCGTTGCTGCGGTGGTAGTTGAATTCAATGAGTCCAATCACCGCCACCCAGTCCCGGTGCCCTCTAATCTCAATCATGCATGGGGACACGTCGCTCAGAAGAGAGCCCATAGCACCAAGTTAGCAATTTAGCACCACCACTGCCTGGGTAGTAATACCCCCCTTGTTGAGGGGTTTCTACCAAGCACTACCACAGCCACTACGTGTACTCCCCGAGAGGCCGTTTCACCTCAATCCCCGCATGACGGAGAGCACAAGCAAACGAGGGGCTTCCTGGTGCCCGTAGTACCAGATTAGATTAGGCGTCTCTGGTCAGTCTCTGAGATGGTAAGTAATTAAAAATTGCCAACCTCTCTGCCTATAGCGAGTGCCAAACCACCCATAGCTAGGTGAACTCCAACTTCCCCGGAGAAAACAGGCCACTGACGGGGCGTAATCATCACCATCTTTACTGTATCCTCGAGGGGGAGTTGAGGGAATATAGGCATTTGAAAAAGTGCTAAACATGGCGTAATAACCGAGAAATTTCAAATAAGAAAACTGTAATGGCACCTATTTCTTTGCTCGCCATTGAACAATGTGGAGAACATATTTCAATGGAGTGTTTGACAATATTTCACCACATTTAAACTAAGTTTCACAGCAACTCGTAACCATAAATAAGGAGGCATGGATCCACAAAATCATACCCTTTATATAAAATCAACATTAACAAACAAAAGTCGACTGCAACTGAATGTGAAGCTAAATTTGCGGGGAAAGACATTTCTGGAACTGACCGTTAGATAGTTTTTATTATCTTGTAGAAGCGAAACCAGTAAACATAGTGAATTTAATTAATTGACAAGAAAAAGTATTTTCCATCGAGCCACATCCATTATCGCAACGATCAAAACCACTAAATTAATTGTCAAATTGCCTTACCATACACAGTTTTAGTTGTCTTGAATAATTTTTGATTTCAGTTTTATAGAATAATTGCTCGGTGATAAAATATTTGCCAACAATGAAATGGTGTAGCCGCCATGGTTTAGTGGTTAGTGTGTTGGCTTACTAAGACTATAGCGTTGGGTTCAAGTCTCAGCTCTGACATCTTGGAAAAAAAAGAAATATGAAAAAATTAATTATTTCGGCCACTACCCTTCAGCCTCTTCTGTAAAAAGCTCGGGAAGTAATTGTTTGCCATGAAGAAGCTTCCCAAATCGGTCGTTCGAAGTCGATTTTAAACTGTAGGTTCCGTTACTCATGGATAAAAATAACACACACAACATGAGTGCTGCAAGAAGCTAGGCCGTAACTCTTAAACAAAGTGGTAATGGACAGATATGTATGTATTTAACAATGAAATAATGGATTCTGCTATTGACGTCTATTGTAAATGGCTAGATATTAGTTAGTTATTAACTATCAATGAAAAAAAGAGATAATGTTGAGAAATAAAGAGACTATTTCCAAATTTGTTGGTTTTTTATGGTTTTGGAACTGCCCACGTACTTTTATGTCTCAAAACAGAAAATTTCTTAAGTAATTAATATTTATTTCGGTTTAAAATTTTTCTTATAAATCAAAGGACAAATTGGAAATCTTTTGCGAATAATAATAAGAATAACTATAAAAAAATGGTGGGTTGTGTGCTATATTTCTATTGCGATACCTACCAGCGACTCTAGTCTGTGATACTTTAACGAGCAAAAAATTATATTGTAATTTAAATGAATAAAATCAAAAATATCATGAAGAAAAACAAGGGAAAGCAATAAAGATTTTATTTTTACGTAATATGAAATGGGATAAGCATGTCTCTATGGTCATTTCGTCTCTGCTCAAGAGACTCGTCAGGAGACTTTTTCCCAAAGGTGGTATTCAAAACTATAAATACTTATGTTAAAATAGTTATAGACTTAATGCGAATCATATCCCATATAGTATATAAAAACCAAACAAAAGTATTTACAAAGCAATACATTTCTGTTTTTCAAAAAATTCAAATTCTATTTCTCTGTTCTACTTTTGCTTAATTTTTATATTTAAAAATATGGGTAAAAATCTACAGGTTCATTGAACATTTTAGCACTTGTTTTATCAAACTGCTTGTTACTGAATGCTAATAAATGTCATGTGATAGTATTACTAGTTGCCATGTTTAAATAAAATAACTTTAAAAAATAAAGAAAATTGCACTAATCAGCCTCCTTTAAAACAGTTCAAATATAGACAACCTTAAAATAAAAGCCATTACGGCAAAAGAAAACAATACCATGAGTGCTTATTTATCAAAAAATAGATACACGTACTACCGCCTAAAGGGTATCAATGTCAAGCACAATGTAGGTGCAGACATAGACATTAAACACAAACAGGTAAACAGCATTGTCAGTAAAAGTTAACTTGGCATAAACTCGTATGATCAAGACCGTAAAAGAAAATTAATTGAAAAACAAAATCATAATACAAAACGTGATTTCATATAATACGAGTATTAACTCTATTAAGGGTTTAAATATTCACTTTTAACAGTGCATTTAACTTTGAAATATATGTTAATTTGTAAGTTATTTTTATTGTTTTCTTTTAGATATTTATCTGGGTTAAACTCTGTTAGTGGATAACTATATGGTCACTTTATTAATATGCTGAAAACACTTAAATTTTTAGCTTTGCTTTTAGCAGAAATCCAACTTTTTAACCAAATCACTTGCATATTTTTTCTAAATCTATTGTTAATGTACGTGTAGAAAAAACATAAATAAATATATAGTATGTACGAGTACGTATACTGTTTTAAGGCCATTGCTTTAAAAACTGGTAAAGAAAAGTTGGCTGCATTTTTTCTACATTTTGCTTTTAACACCGCTAGACTATTGGTGTTACGGTATCTAGAGTTGGTGGTTTTTTTTTTTGTTCATGTTTTTATGCAGCAATGATGACCTGCTTTAAACAATTGTATCCGCCGTTTTTCTTTATTTTCTTCTGCTTTGTTAGTGTGTTGTTTTCTTACGTTTTTGGTATTTGAGCTTAAATTGTTGTCTTAATGTCTATGTGAAAACAGAACACCAGCTTGAAGTGTTTTTTTTTCTTCAGTGAAAATATATAAAATTTTCAATATATGTTTTTCTACTCACAATACAAAAGAATCGAAATTTTTGTGGTTAATTTCTAGTTTTAAGGTGCTAAATTGGTCAATAAAACATAATGTTTTTCAATAATTTTCCAAAGATCAGCCAAGTAACAGGTTTGTTTTGGTTTTGTGCAAAAGAAATTTATAAAAAAACCAAAACGTAAATTACAAGCCGCAAACTTGATTTATTCTAATTTTCTGTTTTGCTTCATACAACATAATTATCTTTGCATTTTCTTTATCTTAAGAAGTCATTGACTTTTCAATATTCAAATTCATTTATAAATTTTATAGATTTATTAACTAACATGCATTCAACTTGTTTGCCTCTCACCTCACTCGGCTATAATACAATTTTGTAATTGTAATTGCATTGCAACATTTAAATATTATTCAATTCGTTTGTATGGTATGCTATATAGCAGAGAACTTGTTCTTTTCATTCTTGTGCAATTATTAATTTTGTTTTGATGTAATTTTTTAATCCAGTTTCTAGCAAACAATGCAATGTATAATGCCAAGAAGTGCATTTAGTGTTATAGTTTTTGAAATTGATTGTTTGTGAAAAATTAACGTTAGAAATTGTATGGATTTTTCTTTTTTTCTTCTCTTCCTATCTATCAATTGATTGAGTTTTTCTTGCAATTATTATTTCTATTCACTGTTACTGGTAAGCGTTAGCAAAAGGTGTGTACATTTATTACTGTTTAAATAAAATCATGATTAACAGTAAAAAAAAGAAAAATAAATTATTGAGTAAATTAACATTTAATCTTTGTAACGTTAGGTTTAGTATGATTTGCAATTATATTTGAGGTGAAAATTATATTTTTTTTTCTTAAATTTCTTTCTTATACATTTTTAATTTAATTTATTTAATCAAAAGACTTAAGCAACATACTTTTGTTGGCATTAACGGCAAAGAATAGCATTAAAAACAGTTAAAAATTTTAAGCAAAAACTAATTCTTTCATTTCTCAACAACATATTTCTCAATAATTAATTTTTAAAACAAAGAAACTAAAGATTTTAGCAACATACTTGCAATGAAATACGAGTTTATACATAAAATTAAAAGCGAATAAATCTTCTCAATTTCAAGAATCTTAAAAATTAAAAAGAAAACTGTAAAAAAATAAACACCAAAAAAATTATGTCACTTAACGTAAAAATTATATAATAACCATAGCCAGCAGCTGGCTTTATATACCAAGTTATTAAATAAAAAAATAAAAAACAAAAAAAAAAAAAAAATTAAAAAAATAAAAAATGGGCGCTACACTAACTACCGTAATACTAATTATAAACTGTCTTGTCTAGCAAACATATAAAATAAAATATAAAACAACAACAACAAAAAAAAAGTTAATTATATGTTGCGAGTACAAGAACGACAGCAAAACTAATTAAGGCTGTATTTGCTTTGCCTCTAAAAATTACAAACAAACAAAAGAATATGTTTAAGCTTTCAAAAAATTAAGTTTTATTCGTAACAGATTCCATTGCTATTGTTATGGTAATAAGTTGGAAGAAAAAAACGAAGTAATATGGTCAATTACCAGACTGTTCCAATTAAAAAGAATCCAAATAATAGGCGCAATTAAAATTAAGGCCTCATTTAATTTATAGGTTACTGGGCAATCGTTTAAAATTAGCTGTTCCGTTGATATCATATTGGCCATTCAACAACTGAGAATCAGTAGCCAAAATCTAAAATTTAATCTTTAAACACTTAAAAATGTATTGAAAAAATTTATGAATAAATAATTTAAATTGCTACTATAAATATAAATACATCACTGCGACATTTTACTTTTGAACATTAAAAAAAAAAGAACTATGAATTGCACCATATCGTCGTGCGGGAGTTTAAGTGCTCTATCCGCCATTTCATATTTTTTATATATCTCGTGTTAATGATGCCATTTTCGGATATCTCGTCCAGCTTTGGAGATAAATAGCCGAAAACAGATTGCAGATTTTAAAAATTTTGGCATTAACTCGAGATTTAAAAAATGGCGTAAAAAATGGTTAAACTCCCGCACGACGATATGTACAAAAAAATCACCACAAGAAATTTTTTGCAGAATAGATGTTAATTAATTTTTTTTAAGACCAATACTCAGGGGTAAACCCCATAGAGGTTATTTTTTTTTTTTTTTTGTAGATATTTGTATATTATGCGCCTTTTTGTTGATGGAAAAAGTTGTTGTCAATGTAACCAATCAAGGGCTAGTGTTATACATTCACCCTTGAATGATCAAAAGCAATTGCCTCATCGTTGCAAGTTGATTGTGTGGTGAGTGTGCCTTCGCTAAGTAGGTTTAGCTGTTATCTGCTACTTCCCAATAGGTGGCGCTTTTTTTCTGATTATTTGTTTTTTGTTGACATTAGTTAAGGTGGAATAGAATGGAATGCCGGGGAGCGGTATCTTTGTAGATGCTCTTCCTGGAGGGGGGGTAGGGGTAACCTCTTCTTTTTAAATTATAATTTTGAAAAAACCGCAAACAAACTTTTTCATTTTTGACATATTCTGGGATTTGAACCTGGGTCCTTTGAGTTTTTGTGCGACAGCTCTAACCGCTATACCACGCACCCCCCAGGAATTGTCGAAAAAATATAATTTCAATATGAGATTTCTAAAAAATGTGTGGGTTAAATATTTGATAATTTGTATAAATTTGCACAGAACACAAAAAATTCTGCTGAGACTTCCGTATCTGAAGTCGAAAACATGTCTGTTCGGCTGGCGTACAATTCCATTAGGGATGTAATTTTCTCCTTTGATTGAATTGATGGAATTTTTAATAGAATTTAGTTTCTGTTTCTAAGACGAAACAAATTTATCTAAAAAGCTTGCACATCTAACAGGTTAATTTTTTTTAAAGTCAATTTCATCTTGTGATGTTTACCATATGGAGAACGTAGTCTTGTATATGCGCTTTGAGATTTGAGATTTTGAAAAAGGTTTTGCCAATTTTTTTTTTTTTTTTTAGCAAAACATCAGTAAAATAAAATTAATTCCATTTATATAATTACTTCCGTTTCTTGCAACTTAATTTTATTTCTCATTAATTAAAAATAAAGATCATACGTTTAGTTAATCACACTATATTAATTGCTTGTTATATTCTTTTTACAAATTTCTAACTTTCTAAAGAATTAATTTTTACTAATTATTTCCTTTTTCTCTACTTCCAAATCTAATTTGAAATCTAGTCTCTAGAAAAAAAAGTGTTAAATAACAGTGTTGCTTGAAAACTGAATGAATGAAAAAATATGCAGAACATTGAAACCTAAAATTATAAATTTTTACAGTTGCTTTAAGAAACTCTTATAAAAGCATGGGTAGAAGGAAAGCAAACCTTTTTGATTCATTCTGCCAGTAATCATTTTCCAAGAGAAATTTTATATCACAATACGCTAATTAGGTAGCTTTTAAAAGGCTTCTTCGTTTTAATACTCGTTTCATATTAAAACACCTCTTTGATGTTAAAGTGGGAATCATTGCATAATAAGTTTTAAATAATAGTATAAAAGCAGTTGAACAATTATCTTGCAAATAAAAAAAAAAATTTTTTTTGTTGCTTTTTCATTATACTCGTACTGCCATATCATAAAAATTGCATTTTTAAATTCGTTTTTTTTTTCTAATGCTCAAAATTGATAATAAAAAAACTCAAATTTTAATATCGAAACTAATGCTTGAAAATACTCAATTACGGCAATTATGTATGAAATCTTTTTTCTTGTTGTAGAATATTTAACCATTTTCGTGTGGATTTTGAGAAGATTTGCTATTTGGTTTGCGTTGTTATTATTTTAATGTTTTCAGCTGGTTTCATGAAGCTCATTTTAGACTGCTGAATATCTTCTTTGACAAATGAACCACGAGAATTGTTATTGGACACTTCGAATTTATCTTTTAAAATTTTATCACTGACATTATCGTTTATCACTGAAAAATGCATTGTTGTAAAAAGAAGAAATAAAATGCCCCTAAATTCAATTCTTCAGAGCTGTACGTTGACCTTATAATACCTTTAACTAATACGAATTAATTTAATATTTTAGCAAACTAATGTTTTTGAGATCATATTGTATTGTTATAATAATTACTTACATGCAATATATATTTATTTAAAGCGCCAATGTTTTCTTATCTGAAAAAGTGAAAATAAAGATTTTAGAAATATTATAGATAAAAAATTGAAGTTATTTAGTATAGAAGATACATATATTATTAATTATTTATGGCCGTATGTATAATGAAAAGTTAACAACTCATTAGCATATGGGACAAAAGGCTTACAAGTTTATTATTAGCTATAGATGGATATTTTTAAAACTTTCCATACCTTCTATTTGATAACAAGTGAAAAAATCAAAAAATTAAGTACCCTGTACGTTTGAGTAAGAGCTTCCACGTATAGAATTGACAAATTTAGCCACAACGCACAATGACCTGCTAATTTTTTGTTACAAATAAAGCTGTTATTTTGTATAAGAACAAAAATGTGATAAATAAACCCAATTATTTAATTTCCACTCAGTACAATTGCAAGACAGACAGGGGTCGTGGCATAGTGGTAGAGCGCTCGCCCAGAAACTCAAACGACCAAGGTTCAATCCCAGCGAAGAACAAAATTACAAAAATAAAAATTTGCGGTTTTCTAAAAATTACAATTTAAATTAAAAATTAAATTTAAGAAAATAAGAGGTTCCCCCCCCCCCCCCCTTCAGCAAGATCATCTGCAAGAAACCGCCCCACGACATTTCTAATCCATTACACCAAAAACCAATGATCAGGAGTACAGAGCCACCTTCTGGGAAGATAACAGCTAATCTACTGAAGACGCTCACCATTCACATTCAAACATCCGCCCACAGATGAGGCAATTGGTGTTTGATCATTCGAGGGTGAAGGTAGAACACTGGCCCTTAAGTGGACAAATTGACAGCAACTTGACAACACCTATAAAAAAAAATATTCTTATTCCAATACAATGCACTGCATGAGTAGGGGTTTACCCCTGAGTATTGGTCTTACAAAAAAAAAAAAAAAAAAAGTGATCTATAGGATCTATTGTGTCCATTAGAGTCTGCCATTTGTTTAGTAGACAAACTGCCTTCCTTATGAACACCAGAGACTTTATTCTTTAACTCTCTTAAGCTAAAACTATATCGCTAAAAATATATAAACTAGATTTAGGACTTTTTGGCTACGAATAGAATTCTTGAATGCTTATTGTAATTTAAAAACTTCATGCCTATTACCTCTAAACTTTTTAATTTTATGTATTCCAACGCCCAGCCTGTTTCAAAAACCCAAAATTTTTGCATTTTAGCTTAAGGGAATTACAGAGTAAGGCCCCAGCATATCTGAAACTTTAGTGGTGTGTATGTCTGTTTTGATGCCTGTGAGCAAAGTCTACAAACATCTACATCTGTGATCGTCATTCTCTTCACACCATAATGATTCATAAGAAAATCCGTTAGGATTGCCAGGTCTGTCCATACATGAACTTAATAGCACTGAAATTTTTTTTAATGGTTTCTGAAGCGGGCAATGATAACCGTATGAATAAATCAAAGTTAAGATTGACATCAACACGGTAAAGCTGTCGCTGGTTTGATTAAAATGTAATCGTTTATTATGGTGATAAAATTGGTTCTGATCTATACTAACAACAGTTCAAAAATTGTAGAGTCCGGCCACACACCATGTTGATAACCCATCAGCGCAAGACTGGGAATTTTTCAAACGCCCACAATACATTTCGCTTTTTTTCCCTTTAAAATATTATATGTTCCAAGTCTCTGTCAATCTCCTTTATCCCTAATCTTACTGACATGAGCCTCTGAGGCACATTTTGAGGCTTAATTCAATGTAACAAAGGAAGTATCACATATAATGAAATTAAATTTTTTCTTTTATTTTGCATCTGTTTTGCATAATTCAGAATAATAAATTCTTCCATTGATTAAAGAATAGAATATAAAAGTGTAACATTAACTACAGTAAAGACATGTGTATCAGAGGCTTATACATATATATCTGTGGCACTATCGAAGAATAGCTTAAGTCGACATAAGCTTAAATTAAAATCGAATATTTGTAGCTTCCTGAAACTCAGGGTAGTAATAATATATAAAATATTATAGTGCATATTTATTATATCATAAGTTTATTAGCAGTAGATAAAATTACAAACTTTTTGTAAAATTTACATAAATTTGGGAACATTTAAAACCTTCATGTTTTGACTTAAGCTGTTCTTACATACCGACACAGATATATAGTAAGATTTGTAACGTTTTTACGTCAGTAAGATGAGTGTTAAGGGTGCATAAATATATTTACATTTAGTAGAGTTCTACAGAAAAACAAAAGTTTGTCGTTAAGAAGACAAAGAAGTCCTAAATAGATTGAATAATGGCTTTACCATAAGAAAGACAAATGGTTACCGATCAAAATGGCATGTAATTAGTTTAATGGAATTCGTTTTCAATATGAAAAGAGTACTTCATTATTGGTTAAGTTTTTTACCCAATACATATTTTCAATATCATCCAATATGTACATGGAAACTTATCTTCTTTATTTATTTTATTATTTGTTTGTTTGAAATTAACTTAATCTGAACCAATTACTATAAAGCGAGGCTTATATTAATATGTTTCCAAAGTTTATTCACCTAAATTCGTTTATGTAAGTCTACTGGGTGTAATGAAACATCTATGTTCAGATATATACACACATATGTATGTACAATATATACTTAAAATTAGAAAATAAAATTTTAGTAAAAACTAGAGATCGGAAGACAATTTTTCCTCCTGTGAATACTTAATTAAGTCTTTAAAAAATTGTTTGTGTAACCTGAAACTGTTATTTCAGAACACAATAAGAATGGCTTTTTGTGATAAAATATCATTGATTTCATTGTCCTTTTCTCCTACCTTAGTCTTAGAAATGCTCTGTATGAGTATGGGTCTCATTAAAGGTCAATGGCAAATATCATCAGACATTAGTCAATTAAAAAAAAAACACATTAAACATAGTTCTGAGTTCTCTAATTAAAATATATGAACCATTAATTTATTTATTTAAATATGCAGTAAAAGAAGCCAACAGGAGGCAACTCTTGCCAATTATTTATCAATACGAGTATTAACAAAACCACTTTCAAATATTGTCCATAAAAATACTGAAAATTAAGGAAAAAGCAATAAATGACTGAAAACAGCCAATATTTCGCTAAACCTTGTTTAAAAAGTTCTATCAAATATGCATTACAAGTGCATAATACACAACGCGAACCACTAATGAAAGTATTTCTTAGAATTTATAGCTAAAAAAGTATACCACTTTAGTACTTTTTTTTTTGATAACATAAACACGATTATGACCCTTTATAAAATTAATTAAGCAACTGTTATTACCTCATTAAAATCAAACGACTTAAGACAAGAAGAACTCTTTTCAACATTTTACTAAACAAGCAAACCTCTTTTGTATCATAAAAACTACAAATGCATGCCTTATTATTAAGCCCATTATTTAATAATAATTTTCACAATAAGGTTCTCTTTTATAATCTATTATGCTATATAAAAAACTATAAACATTGTTTTTATTGAAGCTTAATTATACAACAGCCATAACAAGATGCTTTAACAAAAAAATAAAAATATATATAAATGAAATATTTATGTTACGCTTGTTAGAGAAATTATACAAAACAAGAAAAAGAAAAAAAAAATATAAATAAATTTTGTTTTTCTCCTCTCTTTACAGAATACAGAAATATTTTCTGCCACAATTAAAACCAGAGCAGCTAGAAAAAGCAATACAAACAACATGATGTTCTTACGCAAAAGTTTAGTATTTTTTATGCTTTTCCTTGTGATTAGCTCAGCGTCGGCTGCTCGTAAAACAAAACGTCCCGTCAAGCCGGCCAAAACATTCCCGCGCACAAATGTAACACCTTCACCATCAACACAAGCTGTTTCTGCTACAACGACCACATCATCAACAACATCGGCACCAATTAAGCAGCACCAACCAGAGAACGTTAGTGTTGAGGAAACTGATCTTACAGGAAATGTTTTGAATGACAGCGAATTGCCAAAACCATTGGATACAAGCGCTGCCGCTGGTACTGGTGCTAATGTTGCTGCCTCTAATCAAGCAAACGGAAATGTACAGCATGGAGAGCAATTGCCACAAGAGCCAAAGACTGAAATGCCAACAGAATTAGAAGGCGTTAGCAATGGTGCTGGTATGATGGAGGAAGAATGTGATCCGGATATGATTGGTTTTGAGATCATAACGGGGTAAGCCAGAATAATTAATAAGAAATGTAATAAAAGACTTGTGGCATACCACAATATATTAAAACAGCAGGCAGTATCAAAAGGAAAAAAACAATCTTAAACGAAAAAAAAACTATAAAACCAAGAATGTTAAATAAAGTTTATACTTAAATAAAAAAAATAGTTTGACATTTTGTTTAAGCTTTAGAAAACATTCTCTATGGAAATCTTAGTAGGAGGCTTACGTACTACGAGTATAAATAAATATTTATTGTGTGCGAATGTATTTTGGCCATTAACTGAATTATATTTTTTATTTATTTTTTGTTAATTAGAACAAACCGTTATAAAATAAAATTAATTTAAAAAAAAAAATATATTTCCACTACTGTTCTCAAGTTGTAAGCTCAGAAAGGCAATTTAGAAAAGTTTGAATCAGTACCAAAAGACTGCTTTAAAACTATTAAAATATGTAATTATTATTGACCATTCAACAAAGTTGGAGGAGAGAATTACTCATTATTTCCCAAAATTAGTTATAAAGAAATTTGATTGGGTTCATAATTCATATCTCATAACGGATACTTCTATATTTGACTTAACTTTGAATGAAGATACTGAACTAATTTCGCTTTCCAATAATCGAGAATCATTTAATTCATTTGGGATTAACATAAGATGCGATCATCTAATATTAGCTAAAAAAGCTTTAAACATATTATTAAAATTTTCCACACTAATTCAGTGTGTTACATTATTTTCTTTATGTGCCGCCAAATTTTTAAATTGTTAAAAGTGTGCCGCAACAAATAAAAGGTTGAGAATTACTGATATAATACAAAACAAATTCGGTAATTACAGGAAAGAATCCTGTCCTTAATGCCAGTGAAACTCGAGTACCACCGTATACTTTTTTGTATCTAAAACTTAGACAAGCAAACAGCTTCCAAGAGCAACAATTTTAATTTAATTGATAGAATTTTCCAAAAGTAATGTAATTAAGTAATATAATTAAGTAGTCGCCGTGGTCTAGTGGTTAGTGTGTTGGCTTACTAAGACATGAGCCCTGGGTTCGACACCCATCTCCGACATCTTATGAAAAAAAAAAGAAATATGAAAAGATATTTTTTTCGGCGACTACCTCTCAGCAGTCTTCTGGCAAAAGCTCTGAGAGTAATTAATTGCGATGAAAAGCGTCTCTAGTCTGTCGTTCGGAGTCGACATTAAACTGTAGGTCCCGGTACTCATGGATAAAAATTTACACACACAACATGAGTGCTTCAAGAAGCTAGGTCGTAATCCTGCCACAGGGTTGTAAAGGCCAGTTATGTATGTATGTATGTAATATAATTAAGAAGTCAGTAAATGATAAAAATTTTGTTTTCCTACGTATTGAAAGCTATCAAGGTGTGTGCGTTGTAGATGTTTAGAAATAAAATAATAAAAATAATAATTTTAATAAAAAAGACAACCAAAGGGCAACCAAAAATATGCATTAGCATTTTTTTCTGAATCTTACTGACAAAACAAGCAAAATATTGATTCACTTTAAGAAAAACTACGACGTTTCACCTCTATTTGTTACTGCATATTTTTGAATATTTCGTCATAAATGCATACTTTTGCATTTTTAAATTTTTCTTTCATATTTATATGGCATATTTTACAAATTTTTCCATATGTTACAAGAATTTACGTGTATAACCAATTTTTATTTTTTCAAAAAATGACTACGTGCTGACACACTTAAGTATTAATCTATTGATTATTAGGGGTACTTTTGAAAACGCTTAAAATTAAACGTTATGAAATTGGGGAAATTCGCGATAATGGCACATGAAGCTCCTTCTTAAATTATTGTGCAATAGTTAATATCAATTTGATTGAAACGTCAAAGCAAAAAACATATTAAATACAAAGCACATATATTTTACATTAAGGGGAATTAGCGTTTAAAAAAATTGCTTAATAATGAACTCTAAATTAAAAGTGCCGTATTTTTCAACGTTGTACTTATTGGGGAAAAATTGCAATAATTGCATGGTATACAAAATTAAATTACAAGTTAGTTTTTAAATTAATTAAATTTTAATTATTATACATTTTCGAATTAAATTCGAATATTTTAATGGAAATATAAAAATATGAATATGTATAACACAAAGAACTCTGTTGAGACCTTTCGTAGCTGGGTCGAAAACTAGTTCAGTTCTGCTAGTTTTTGTACATATTCCTTAACGGATGTTAATTCTCATAAGAATACTAGTATTAGGATCTTAGGCTATTAAATTTGTTACAATTAATTAAATTTTCGTAAGAATATTCAGAACATCAAGAAATCTGTTTCAAACAGACTAAATAATATATTAGCCAATATCGAAATTTTAAAACTAATAGGAATATTATGTTTTGTAACTTTTGCAATAAGCCAGTGTCAGCATAGAAAATATTTACCATAAAACGACACCTCGGAAGTCAAAAACTTATTGGGCACAATGCAAGAGACGTTTGCTTTCAAATTTGCAGCAATTATTTCATTATTAACTCAAAAAATGTGTTTTTTAGGTTATGTCACTCTTCTCGCAATGAGCTATAGGTAAATATAAAGAAATTTTATTTTATCTGGTTGGTGGCTAATTGTTACTTTTCATGTTTTAAAATTTTTAAAAAAAAATATACGTATAGAGCATATTTTTAATGCTTAAAAGTGTTTTTTCAATGCATATTTTAGCCGCTTAGAACTAATTTTTTAGAGCATATTTTTGGTTGCCTTACTCATGACTGTATTGATCCTCTTAAATAAATACATGGGTATTAGGTTTCTTAAATTTATATCCCACGTTACTATTTTTTTTTTTAATTTTAGCGTTCTGATGCTTTTTTTAGAATATTCCTAATACATCCTACGCAAAGTTTTTATTTAGATTTTATATTTTTAATAAATGTTAATACCTTTAAGTATACAATTTTGTTACTTCATAGAAAAAGTTTTGAAAGAAAATAGGCATAATATTCTTGAATGAAATTTTCATGCAACCAACAAACATATCGTCGCAAGAATTAAAGAACGCTGTAACTGACAAAAACAAATATGTTCACCATAGCCATAAAACCTGTATGAAAGTAGAATAAAGACACTGGTATTTTTCAAAACGCAGACGGCGTAAGTGAATTTATTTTCATTGTAGAAATCTGGGACGAGGACCAATCGACTCGTATTTTTTTTCTGATAAAAGTTATGCAATAAACGTATTTTTGATTTTTTGTCAGTTACAGCGTTCTTTAATTCTTGCTAACATATTATGATTTTACTGTACACTTAAATCAAGTTTGTTTCCTATAAGTCTTTTGTTTAAGTTTAGTTAAGTGCCTAAAAAACAATAAAAATATGATGCTTTTTTAATCATATTTTAAACACTTCTTTATGCATAATAATACAATATGTTATCTAGTTCGTTATTAAGATCTTTTGTTCAAAATTAAACAACAATAATAGAAACAGAGAAGGGGAAAAAAGTGAAATTCTTTTTTGAACTAGGCTTTTATGTAATATTTAGAAATTTTATGAGCATTCTTTAGAAATTATTTCTTTTCATAAAAAAAACACACATTTTAGCTAAAAAAATTTAAACAATTAATACAAAATTCCTGCAATATTGTTACAAATTGTTATAACGGTAAGAGCAGTAGAAAAGAAACTTTTGCTTTTTTGTTTTTATCTTGATGAAACTTAACATTCACATTAATATGTATATTTTATGTTAATTTCTTTAACAATAAATATTTAACATAAAAGGCAAAGAAAAAACTATAAATTATTTAATAATTTTATCAGTTATGCTACCATTTACTATTTCAACTTTAATACTTATATTGTTTTTAAATGTTAACAGTGTGAGACATGCCTACTCATTTAGCAGTCATCAGCTGTATCAACAGCTTTTAAGTTTAAAACACTTTTAAACTGTAAACTGAACTTTCATTTTCATTTTATTGAGAGAAAAAAAAAAATAGAAATTAAGAAATATCTTTTTAGTAGCAAACCATTTTTATAATTACTTTTGTTTAATTATATTTTATTTGAGGAATTATGATTATGAACATATTTTGTCTCATTTTCTTATCAAGATTGAGAGTTTTTATAAACGTTTTGCTTCTTTTATATGACATTAAAGCTGTTAAGGCGTTTAGTTAGAAAAAATTAGAGAAATGATTTACAGGTTTAAGATGACATTACGTGGGCTTGATAAGATATAAAGCGTTTAAACGAAACCAATACAAATGAGAATGTGAGAAAATTTTTAGTTTTAATACAGCAATTAATAGTTTTGCGAAAGTATAGTTTTTATTTTTTCAAATTTCTATAACAACACATACACTTTGTGTTTTATGTATCACAATCATTATACTGTACTGTTTAACAAACTAAATAAAAAATTATATAAATCCTTTCTCTTCTTCTTTTCAAGTTATGTATTATCGGCGCCATCACAATTAATTGACACAATGGCTGGTACACTTATGTTGACCGATTGCTTAGAGGCTTGCCAGATAAATGAATCATGTAATTCAGTTAATTATGAAACTGGCTTATGTATATTGTATAAAACAACAGCGGATAAAACACCCGGTAAGTTTGCTGCCATGCCACCACAAAATCTACAATTTACACTAAACACCACATGTCCAGAACTTAAGTTCTACTAAGAAAACGCATAAACAACAACGGTTTGGTTCTCTTTTGCTTAATTTATAGCAAAAAATTCGTATTTTTGTTAATTCTTGATTTTTTTTTCTTTTACTTCATGACCTATTGAGCAAAAATTCTTGTGTTGGAATAAATTAAAATCATGTCTAAACTGGGAGGCTTGTCTTGTAAACTTGTCCTTGTTGTCTTTTTTTTTTTTTTTTTTTTTTTGAAATATTGAAAGTCAGAACTCAAAAGAGAATTAAAAAAAATTTTACACCATTTATGCGTTTATACTTTCAAATAAAAGTATAAAAAAAAATCAAACCGTAGGCCTGTTTTTAATAACAGGTTTCCGGCTTAACTTACAAGCAATTCTTATGCTGGCAAACTTGGAAAAAAAAGAGAAAAAAATTGAATCGAGTAAGTCAGAAAAAAAGTATTGCCAACGCCTTAACGCACTTTGTATGAAAAAAAATAAATAAATAAATAAAAATGAAAAATATAAAAATATTACCAAGAAAATCTCAAAATATTAAAAATTACAATGGGTTGGCAAAATTAAAAATTCTTAAAAGGCAAAGGTAAAAACCAGAAAGTTTAAATGCCATTTTTTATAAGAAATACAAATTTTAATTAAAAGTGCAATGATACCAGTACTTTTTTTTACTAGTTTTAGAATAACTTAAACAACAACACCGAAGTATTATCATCATACAAGTAGTTGCTTAAACTGGAAGAATTGTACTTCTCAATTTTTCAGTTTACCCACACCACCAAAGAAAGTTGTACTTTTCGAATTGGAACAAAAATTCCTTCAAAGGAACTTGAATTGAATCTATTGTCTGATCTTAAATTTAGGTGAATCTCTAGACATTCCTTTTACATTAAAGAAGCAACTTTTTTTTTAATACAGACAATACTCAGCGGAATATACTCCCTACTAATGATGTGCATTGTATTGGAATATTAGAGATATATGGATTTTTTTCTATTAAGCCACTTATGTCACTCAGAAAGGTTGCTGTCAATTGGTCACTCAAAGGCCAGTATTATAACTTCACCCTGTGGATGATCAATAGCAATTGCCCTTTCTGTGAATGCTAATTGTGTATATCGTGAAAGAAGACGATCTTTTCTAAGTTCTGTCTATTACTTCCCAGTAGGTGGCGCTTTCTTCTGATCATTTGCTTGAAGCCAAAAGTGAACAGAGTTTAATGTCAGGGGGTTGCTTCTTAAGAATAGCATTCTTCTTTAACCGCCTTATTTGACAACTACTAAAAGCAGCTGATGTTTATTATAGTCTGCCTTTCATCATGTATGCATTTCTAGGAAACACAATGTTTAGATTAGAATTTTTATAAAGTGTAATTTTCGTCAAATTATTGTGTCTTTTATGTATTCCGTAGTATGTATTTAGAATCATTAATGAGAGTAATTATTCCGAAAAACTTAAACGAAATGAATAACTAACGTGTTCAGCTACGTTTCTAGTGCCCAGTAAACTAGCTCTAGCCGCTGTATAGCAATCCATTCGACGCTATTCATAAAAAAGTGAAGATATTGTATATAGTCACCATGGTCTAGTGGTTAGTGTGTTAGCTTAATTCATTCATTCATTCATAAAGGAGGTACTAAAGTATATCGATCTGTAGATCTATTGTACAGCCCTCACCTTAACTGGGGTTTTATAATATTTCCCCCAGTTCCGTCACCTTGGAAAACTTCAGCTGATCGGCCGGTGTCAGCTCTGTTAAACCCCCATCGATAATCACTGATATATCTCTTTCTACTGTTCTGTAAACGCACACAAAATGGCTGCTGCGAGAAGCTAGGCCATAATCCTAACACAGGTTTGGAATGCCCTATTACGCATAATGTATGTATTGTATCCAGAAATTTAGTTTAAGAGCATTTTGAACAATAAATAAAACGTATAAACCCCTGAAGCTCAAACTGATACTGAGTTTGAAGTTCCAAACAGAACTTTATTAACGATAAGTCTTAATAAACCATAGATAAAAAAAATTCCTACAGCAGTAGTGAAAATAAACCCCAGGTATCAATAAAAACTTCTGCTCGAACCAGTGTAGTCATTGATATCTTTGAATGTGATATTGTTTTGAATATTACAGAGGAAAACAGGAGAGGAATAAAACCTTCTTCGCACTTCTATAAGTTGATATTACAAGTATTCTTGGCAACTGAGCGAAGTCTTATGACAAGCACTTTACTTACTTACTTACTTACTTACTTACTTACTTACTTACTTACTTACTTACTTACTTACTTACTTACTTACTTACTTACTTACTTACTTACTTACTTACTTACTTACTTACTTACTTACTTACTTACTTACTTACTTACTTACTTACTTACTTACTTACTTACTTACTTACTTACTTACTTACTTACTTACTTACTTACTTACTTACTTACTTACTTACTTACTTACTTACTTACTTACTTACTTACTTACTTACTTACTTACTTACTTACTTACTTACTTACTTACTTACTTACTTACTTACTTACTTACTTACTTACTTACTTACTTACTTACTTACTTACTTACTTACTTACTTACTTACTTACTTACTTACTTACTTACTTACTTACTTACTTACTTACTTACTTACTTACTTACTTACTTACTTACTTACTTACTTACTTACTTACTTACTTACTTACTTACTTACTTACTTACTTACTTACTTACTTACTTACTTACTTACTTACTTACTTACTTACTTACTTACTTACTTACTTACTTACTTACTTACTTACTTACTTACTTACTTACTTACTTACTTACTTACTTACTTACTTACTTACTTACTTACTTACTTACTTACTTACTTACTTACTTACTTACTTACTTACTTACTTACTTACTTACTTACTTACTTACTTACTTACTTACTTACTTACTTACTTACTTACTTACTTACTTACTTACTTACTTACTTACTTACTTACTTACTTACTTACTTACTTACTTACTTACTTACTTACTTACTTACTTACTTACTTACTTACTTACTTACTTACTTACTTACTTACTTACTTACTTACTTACTTACTTACTTACTTACTTACTTACTTACTTACTTACTTACTTACTTACTTACTTACTTACTTACTTACTTACTTACTTACTTACTTACTTACTTACTTACTTACTTACTTACTTACTTACTTATTTACTTACTTACTTACTTACTTACTTACTTACTTACTTACTTACTTACTTACTTACTTACTTACTTACTTACTTACTTACTTACTTACTTACTTACTTACTTACTTACTTACTTACTTACTTACTTACTTACTTACTTACTTACTTACTTACTCACTTACTTAGCTGGCCATAAAAATCAGTTAACGAGTTTCGGCCTGCTTCTCCAGGCGCTTCTGCTTAGCGCGCACCTTCTCCAGTTGTTCAGAACAATCGATGACAGGGCTTCATCAACCTGGTCCTTCCAATGTAAACTTGGTCGTTTTCTACTCCGACGTCCAGTGATATTCGCATCGAAAACTTTCCTCGCTGGAGCAGATTCTTCTATCCAAACAAAATGTCCGAGCCGGCGTAGCCGCTAGATGTTAATGCGCTAAAAAATGCTAACATAGCCGAGGAGCTCATACAGCTCATGGCTTGTTCTAATGCCAATTCATCGCCATGCCTTAGAGGACCAAAGATCTTACAAAGAACTTTTTTCTCGAACACTCCCAGGACCTCTGCATTGGCACAAGACATCGTTCATGCTTCCGCACTGGAGTGTGTTAATTTCTTCGCACGAGAGGGGTCTCTGTTACTAAACTCTGTTACTAAACTGCCTACCGAGACCGTAGTAGCACAAGCACTTTACACTACAGTTAATTTTTCTAGAAGTCCTTTAAATAAACAAATAAAAATATTTACTAGTCCTGTAAATTAACTACCAGACATTATAATTTAACCTTACGGGATTATTCTCTTTGAGATCATGTAAAGCCACATGTTAATGTGAATAAATCAGAGACAAATAAATTATTATTTGATGACTTAATGGCGAAATTTATTTACAAATGGCTGAAATCCTACTTAAGCATTATTGGCATAGAACCATAAAGATCCCTTTGTCTGTCACATTATTACACAGCAATAGATGCCACAGGGAAAAGTGCTATTTATGTCAATAAGTGGGTCTGAAAGAACATCTTAGAATTCGTCTTAAAACTAAAAAAGAACAAATCCTGTTTTCTTATTACCAACCCATGGTGTCAAGAGTCTTGTAATATTATTCCATGCTTGGCTTTTATGTTGTATTTTCTTAAGTTTATTTTTATGTTTTCACATATTCGATACAAGCCTTTTTTCTTTTGCTTTTTTTTTTGTAGTGGCTTTAAATGAAAAAATAAACGGAATAATAAAACAAAAACAGAAAAATAAAACATAAAAACTTTATAAAGAAAACGACAAAAGATTATATGGCCTTCGTCTGATTTCTTAACGCCTGTTAATTTTTTACTGCCAACCAACAACAAGTGCGTGTTTAAAATATGCAATTTTTTGTTTTTGTCTCTACAAAAGAAACCAGGCCTAAATAAAAACCAAATGCCTATAAACGAAATAAAATTAAATAAGAAAACAGCCAGTAAGTCTGGTTTTATAACATAAAGCCCAAAAAATAAAACTAAAACTAAAAACTAGAATCTGTAAAAGAAAAAAAATGGTTAAAAATGTGCGTTACTACAAGAACCGTTAACCGTTAACAAGAATTTTATGCGTAAAAATGAAAATTTTAATTCATGTCTCTAATCTTGGCTTTTTTTTTTGTTTGTTTTCTTTCTCTATTTCGTTTTCTATTTGTTACCATTTTTAGGTGCACTTTCACGTTCGCAGTTCCCAGTTTTTACACTTTACGCACAAAAATCTTGTTTAGGTGTACGTCCTTGCTCAAAAGCCTGGTGTATTGATCGTGTACAAAACTATCGTTTAGTTGAACATGTTAAATCCAGTCAGACAGTCTTTTCAAGACGTGACTGTTTGGAATTGTGTTTGGGTGAAACTGAATTTACATGCAGGTAAGTTTTATGCTGTAAGAACACTTTTTTTTCTTTTTGTTTTGATTGTTTTTTAGTTTTCTGTTCATATGACAGTTAAAGGCTTAAGTATGTAAAATAAAGAATATAGAAACATATGTACACGAGTATAGTATATAAAACAAATAAATGGTTATTAAAACCGTCATGCAGTTTTTAATAGTTTTCTTGCTTTATTTTATTAGTTTTATAAATTAATTTTTCAATGGTTTCTAATTCACATTCTTCATCTCTTTCTTTCTTTTTCTTTTCTGTTCTATCCTTCCTGAATTATTTTTAAACTTCCCTACCTTAAAATTCTTCATGCTTTTTATGTTCAAATTCTTTTTGGATTTCAATTTATTTATTTTTAAAATCACAAAACCCTAAATAAATAAAAAAATAGATCAGCAAACTATTACCGTCACTCCGGCTTATGTGAATTGTCTGATATGGATCGTATCACTTTGTCTGGTTTAAATAATGTGGAGCCTTATGATGGTGCTGATTATTTGGAAAACAATTGTGCCGAAGAGCCCAGCAAATTGTGTGAATTTAAAAGACTTTCTGGCAAAATCTTAAAAACTGTCGATTCTGTTTATCAAGATATCAATTCAATAGACGAATGCCGTGATTTATGTTTAAATTCACCCTACAGGTTAGTTGTTGTTTTGAAATTCCCCCGATTTCGCACTCATTTCATTTAAAACACTCAAATCACCTGCTTCTTAGATGTCATTCTTATGATTACAATGATACTGGCGATATGGTTTGTCGTTTGTCCCATCATTCTCGTTCCACTTTGACTGATGTCGTGGATCCCTATTTGGAAGTGCCTGAAGCAGCTACTTATGAATTGTCATCCTGTTACAATGTTTCCATAGAATGTAAATCCGGTGAAATGATTACCAAAATTCGTACTTCAAAACTGTTTGATGGCAAAGTGTATGCCAAGGGTTCACCCAAATCTTGTTCTGTAAATGTTAACAATTCTTTGGAATTTGATTTCCGCATGGGATACAATGATTTGGAATGCAATGTACGTCAATCAGCCTATGGTCGTTATATGAATGATATTGTTATCCAACATCATGATATGATTGTCACTTCCTCCGATTTGGGTTTAGCCGTGTCATGTCAATATGATTTAACCAATAAGACTGTATCCAATGATGTTGACTTGGGAGTTACCGGTGAAATTGAGTCGTCATTAAGTGAAGAAATTATTATTGAGTCACCCAATGTTATAATGAAGATTACCTCTCGTGACGGCAGTGATATGAAACGTATTGCTGAAGTTGGTGATCCCTTGGCTTTAAGATTTGAAATTGTCGATCAAAACAGTCCATATGAAATATTCGTGCGTGAATTGGTAGCCATGGATGGTACTGATAATGCTGAGATTACCTTAATTGATGCTCATGGTTGTCCCACCGATCAATATATTATGGGTGCTGTACAAAGAATGACACAAAACAATAAAATTTTGGTTTCCCAATTTGATGCCTTTAAGTTTCCCTCTTCGGAAGTTGTGCAATTCCGTGCTTTGGTTACACCTTGTATACCTCGTTGTGAACCGGTTAAATGTGACAATGAAGACTCTGTTAGCGGTGAACTGAAAACGTTGTCATCATATGGCCGCAGGAAACGTTCCATTGTCAATGGCACAGATGGTAGTAAGTTAACGAGTGGAAATTTAAATTTTGTACTATTTTTCAAATTCTAATATGTTTTACAGCTGAATTTATGTTGTCTTCTTCACATTTGCGCCGTCAGCAACGTGATGTTAGTCATAAGCCAAACGATGACAATATTTTATTGGTTCAATCCATACAAATTACTGATAAATTTGGTTTCAATCAAGAAGATGCCAATGCGCTGAATTCCTCAGAACAACGTGAAAAAATCTATGCTGGCATAACAGAGGAAGCCTTTACCTGTCTGAATGGTTATGGTAAGTAAACAAAAATTTTATATAATAATCTTTGAATTCTTAGCATAGAGCAATCAATCACAGGTAGGTTAAGGGTAAAAACATCCTTTTCTATACGAGTTATGGTAACAAATATCTCTAATAACCTAATCTGCATAACAAATTTATCTTGAATTGGTTAAGTATGGAAAGGAACAATTTTTTTAAAATCAGAGGAAATTATTTATTACACTGTAGCACATTTTTGAACTTAAAAATCTTGAACCAATTGGGATCCACAAAATCTGAAAGCTTAGAAGAAAAACCCTAGCTGATTTTTGAATTATAAACTTCTTTTTTTTTAATTCATATTTGACGTTATCGACTAGGTGGTGGGTTTTAGTACAATTTTCAAAAAACATATACTGATTCTTAAGTCTATATCTCGTAAACTATTTGAAATATTGCTTTTCTCTCTTTACCAAATTTTTTTAAATATGTAAATATTTTGCCTTGTAATATCGCCTTTATCAATAAGAGCGCTACAAAAGTTTTTTTTTTAAATAAAACCAAAACGGTTTTGGATATCAATGAAATTCTTTATTTCTGTAAAAGTAAGTTCGATGCCACTATGTCTGGAACTCGATTTTTTTTGCATGGCCACCACGGGCACGCTTGCAAGCAAGCGTAAAGCATAAATCGGCCAATACTTCTGCAATTTCACGTTCAATATTCGTACGAAGTTCATCAATCGTCGCTGGCTTGTTGGCATAGACCATAGACTAGACCTAGCCACAGTGCATACAGTGACGAAACTCCAACAACTATAACAAGAATAACACACAGCAAGATAGCCACAACAAAATTTTTGCACACACAACAACATCACAGTGTATAATAAGATAGCCACATTAAAGCACAGCTGATTTTTAACTTTTTGAGCTGTCATTTCCTTCATCACTGTATACACTGTGACGTAGCCCCACAGGTAATAGTCAAACGGCGTCAAATCGCACGACAGAGGCGGCCAATCGACTGGACCATTTGGTGAGATAACATGTTCTCCAAACTTGGTTTTCAATACATTGATTGTGGCATTCGCTGTGTGACTTGTGGCGCCATCCTGTTGGAACGACATGTCCTCCATGTCTATATCATCCAATTGGTGCCAAAAATACCCGATTATCATTGAACGGTAGCGATCCCCATTCACAGTAACGTGCCGGTCTTCATCATCATGGATCAAACCATAATTTTTTCGGGATGCAATGATGACGCATGGAGTTCGTGTGGATTGCTGCTCGACCAATAATGGATATTTTTTTATTGACGAAGCCATTCAAAGATTCATTCAACCATAAATAAGCCTCATCGCTGAAGATGATTTTTCGATGAAAATCCGAATCATTTTCAAGTTGTTTCTTAGCCCATTTCACGAACATACAACGCTTCTGGTGGTCAAGCGGCTTCAGTTCTTGCGTGAATTTGAACCTGTAAGGATGTAGTCCAAGATCTTTTCGCAAAATTCATCACAACGACGTCAAAGAGATGCCAAACGCTTGAGAAAGACGTGTGAGAGACACATTTGGGATTTCTTTAAATGAAGCCTCAGCGGCAGCAATATTCGCGACACTATGGGCACAACAACATCTTACTAAAAACACTCCTCAGTCGAACACTCCAAAAATGAATTAAAAAAACTTTAGCTAGTAATTCAAAACTCAGCTTGGGTTTTTCTGCTACCATCATATGCTTTCAGATTTTGGGGGTCCCAATTGGTTTAAGATTTTAGTTCTGCACTGTATTATTTTTAAAATGTTATGGCGTTTCATATATAAAAAATTAAATATTTCTTGGGCTCTAAAAAGAAACTGAAACTACTTAAAAATAATGTACTCTAAGCTTTGATATTTGGAATTTAACGGTCAATAAAAAGACATAAAGTTTACATACATAATTGGCCATTACAACCCTGTGTCAGGGTTACGGCTTAACTTCTCTTAGCACTCATGTTGTGATTGTTAATTTTTATCCATAAGTACCGGCACCTACAGTTTAAAGTCGACACCGAACGACAGATTTGAGAAGCTTTTTCATGGCAATCAATTACTTCCAGGGCTTTTGCCAGAAGACTGCTGAGAGGTAGTCGCCGAAAGAAATAATTTTTTCATATTTCAATATGATAGCATAATGCCATCCAGCGGTTGGCATAATGTCTGTAGCAAATTAATAGAAAACCAAAAAGTTTTTTTATTTAAAAGCAAAAAATATTTTTCTCCTTATTGGCAAATACATTCAATCTCATTTTGGTTTACTTATTTTCATATTAAACTTTAAAATATGATTAGCCACGTAGTTGCTCAAATATCACTGTGTTGTCAGATTAAGGTATACTGGATAAAGGTTTATAACCAAATGAAATAACAATATCGTTTAGTCTCGCTTAGGCTACCAATATTTCAAGCGAAACGTATAGTATTCAATGGTGCGGGATCTCGGATAATGTAGAGATCATTTAGATCTACTCTTAAACCTCAGACTTTTACTTTTTCCTACGTTTGTTTTTGGGTATTTGAACATCGTCTTTAAATTTTATTTTTTTATTTTTTTAGTGAAACCCTTTTTAGTTTTTAATAATTGTAGTCTAAATAAAAATAATATTTCAATTTGCAAACAGAAGAAAATAACATTTTCAAACAAATTGCTTTACAACTCATATAGCCGACAATAGAATCAGTTAATGTAAAACAAAAACAGTGAGTGAAGGAGAGAGAGAGAGAGAGAGAGAGGAAGACTTCGTGATCAGGTCACTAGTTCAGTAGTATGTAAGTACA
Source organism: Metopia argyrocephala (assembly GCA_963576795.1). Classification (NCBI taxonomy): domain Eukaryota; kingdom Metazoa; phylum Arthropoda; class Insecta; order Diptera; family Sarcophagidae; genus Metopia; species Metopia argyrocephala. The sequence goes on from OY756211.1 coordinate 83,551,706, forward strand.
TGGTACGAGTGCATACAAAATAATTGCTACGGTTGCTAAACGTGCAAACCATACAATAAATGTTTTCCTTTTAAATAGCTTGACACAAACTATGTACGAGTAGTATGGAGCTAAAAAAAAATTTGTTAATTTTTATCAAAAAAAAAGAATGTTGGCAAATGTTAGTTTGATAAAAGAAGGAGAAAAAATATATATCAACTAGAAAAATCTTACTGTGATGTCTTAAACCGCCACATATATGTCGGCTATATGGCATTCAATGTCTGTTTAATCCTTTAACAATATGAAAAAATCATGCAAACGAAATAGCCTGGAGCTTTGCTGGCTTAAAAATAATAAAATACAGTTTTACCACCTGTTGTGTTCAATACAAAGTATAAAAGCTGAAGTTAAAAACTGGATGCTCATACGACCAAATAAAGTTATATCATGTGGGGATGGCTAAAATTTTACACGCTGAAAGTTTAAAAGTTCACAAATACAAAATACGAGTATTACAGGTTGAATGAAAGAAGCAAAAATAAAAAAGTAAATAAATGTAATTGTTTTTTAATTTTATTGATTCTGTTTTCTTCTATAAATTAAACTTCGAATTTTATTGCTTTATAGATGAAAATGTTGAACTTGTTTTTAGCAAAAAAATAAAAAATTAGCCATAAATTGTGTATCTTAAAGCGCCACTAGTTTTTTGTTTTTTAAGTTCGTTTGGTTGGTTTTATTATTATTATTATCGTCAAATTTTATGTAATGGTCTATAACAAATTGCTTCAACCCACTTGAAAATTTTCTTATTTCATTTTTCATTAAGTGTTGGTCTATTTTTTTCACAGTTTTCCTGTACTCAAAGGCATATTCTTATATAAAAAAACACAATGTGTGTTATGTGTGTGGCCTTTACATGTAGTGCTTTAAGTTTTTGCTGCTTATCATTAATAAAAGATTTTACATTTAAAATGTTTTAAAACATATTTCCACGTAATTTAGACTTTTTTCCGGGACTTTGTTAAATTCATGTACTTTTTAAAATAAATTTGTTTTATTTTATTTTTTTTTATGGTTAAAAATGTTCATTTTTCATTAGCATAGCTATACTCTTGATACATTAGGTTTTAGTTAAAAAAAAATAACCAGAGTTAGACAAGCTTGACCATAATTTTATTATTAACACTTTCTCCTACAGTAATATAAAAAAAAATAGAAATAAGAAAGAACTATAAAGGTTTACATTATTTATGCTTTTCCTATATGAAAACTTAACAATAAAATAAATATTTTCTAAAATATTTCTTCTATATACAAAATTGAATTAATCAACTGCTTTTATTATATAAAGTTTAAATTTAAAATATTCAGTCTTCGTCTTGTAGAGTAAACTCTAGCAAAACTATTTTGATTTGAAAAGAAAAGCAAACAATAGACATTTTCTTATCTTAAAATAAAAAAAAAATTAAATAAAAACAGTTTCACTTCAAACAACACAATATGATATTGAAACAGTTTTTCTTTAACAATGTTGGGGTATGAAAATTATACCGATAAACAACATTTTATACTAAGTTGAGTATTATACTTCTTGATAATAGAAATACTTTCATTCAAACAACGTATTTATTTAAATTGGTTTCGGTCAAGTTTTTGTGTCACAATCAGTGCTTTAGTATGAAGTGATTTTGAAGTTTAAATTTAAAAATTCAATTACAAATTTGCGATGTAAAAAACATGCTGAAAATGCCAAAATTATAAAAATATATATATGGTCTGTTACAAATCGTTTTTTTTTTTTAATTTAATTTGAAAATCTGATACAAATATCTTCATGCCGGAGTTTATGTGCTCTATCCGCCATTTTATATTTTTATATATCTTGAATTAATGATGCCACTTTAGGTTTTTTATGTTTGCAATACGTTTTCGGATCTCTCGTCCGGTTTCGGAGATAAATAACTATCCTGCAAGACGATTTTGCAAAGTTTTTTTTTTAATAAATTTTTATTAGTTTTATAGAAATTAATTTAGAAAACAATTTGTAACAGACGAATAATATCAGTTTTCTTGATTTACATTTCTTAAAAAGTATACATTGGTACTTCTTTTTGTTTTTCGTTTTACTATTCTTATGAAAAATTTTTATTTTAAACAGCAAAATTGTATAAAAAGCTAAATTACTCAGTTATTCTTAGCTTTAGCATAAAATTAATTGTTTTTCATTTATCAACATAACTTTCGGTTGTTCGAAACAATTTTAACTCCATCTGGGATACTTTTTATCTTCAGCGACTTGCAGTCTAATTTGCATCAGCATAGATTTGTCAAATGATTAACATTTCCATTAATAAACTGAAGATGTACTAAATAGAGCCGAATTTTGTAGAGACTCATGTTTAGTTATACCATGTTTATAAGTTGCTTTGTTTCTGTGTTTTGCATTAGACTACTTACATATTTTGAAAACAATACCGCCTTTGTAATATTTGTAAATTAGTATTTGTGAGTTAGCTGTTCAGCAATTTGTATTCGCTCTCCTATTTCTGAGTTTCCAAACCAACATTTCTAAAACTATTGTGAACGAATTCTGGTTTAGTTGCTGAAATATATTAAAAATAACAGAAAGCTAAAAAGTGCTAGATATTTTTTAAATATGCTAAAAGAGTATCTATGCTGCCTACAAGCTAGATTCGTTTTCATTTATTTTTTTTTTTTTTTTTTTTTTTGTTTTTGGGTCAAGTGACTTTGATAAATGATAAGTATAGCCTGATAGTTAATCTTGGCAAACTCTCAACGATTTTCAATATTAACCTGTCCTTATAACAATGACTAGCGACTGTTTATGAATATTACATAGGGAGATCGACACGGTTTTCAGTATTTGGTTTTCCAGGTGTTTTATTTGGTATGATAGTTGCGGATAAGCCGGTTTGTTAAATGTTTTTTTCATATACATACATACATATATGTGTATGTCTAAACACTATGTAGACACTTTTCTTAAGTGTATAATTTTTTTGTCAATCTGGGATTTTTAAAGAAAAAAAATCATTTTATTTTTGCAAATAAAACTGATTAGTTGGTTAATATGCAAAAAATCAATCATAACCGTATTGTATTTTACAAAAAGTTAACTAAAACTGAAACTCGAACTTGGGTCTTCATACCACATGCGTGGTATGGTGGTTAGGGCGCTCACACAAAAACTCAAACGGCCCTGGTTCAAGTCCCAGTAAAGGTAAAAATTAAAAGTCCACCTGCAAAAGAAACCCTGACATTCCACTCTATTCCACCATTAACCATTGACAAAAAAACAAAAATGTATTATCAGGAGAAAAATCCCCACGTATTGGGAAGTAGCAGATAACAGCTAAAACGTACTTAGCGAAGACACTCACCACAATCAACATGCAACGATGATCAATACACAGCAATTTGTCTCATTCCTAAGGCGCTTAATAATATAAGAAAAACAAAATATATGTTCTGTTATAAATGTACTGTCCTTTCCACAAAAATTCCAATAAAATGTATAGCATTAGTAGGGATTTACAGCTGAGTATTGGTCTTAATACAAAAAAAAAAAAAATGGTTTATTTCAAATTGGTTATTATCGAAGACACTAAAAACTGAAAAACTTCTCTAATGGTTTTTTAATAGGAAAATTGATTGATATTTAGAATTAAGACAGCATATATCTTCTTTCTTTTAATCAGGGAAATATTTATTTCAAGGAAATCAAATATGTATTTCAAGAAAATAATTCTCATTTTCTTATGTATTTGCAGGTCTCATCATTGCAGGTGCTGTATTCCTTTTAGCTCAACTCTCTGTATTTGCTATTTGGAAAACAGTACAGAAACGCTCCAAAAAAGAACGTTATTTATATCATCAAGATTCAGCACCCTCCTCGGTAAATTATGGGGCGCCATCAACTATGGTGTATGGTGGTTCTCATCACAAGCATACAGGACATCAACAACACGGCAATGCCAGTGATACATTAGGAAAATTATACGATAGTGGCATGAATGGGCGTTATGGTCAGCAATTTTAAGAAATCAAAACAAAAAATTTAATTTTATAATTTGAAAAACAATTACCATTTGACATGGAAATTTATCAAGAATTTAATTTTTCTTATAAAAAGAGACTTTTTTCTACTTCAATAAGAAAATTAAAAAAGAAAATATTTTAATAACATAAAGCAAAAAAAAAAACAAAAACAGAAAGAAAAACGAAAAACATTTAGTAAAGTAATAGTAACACATAATAGTTAAACAAAAAATATATTTATATATAGAACAATATATATAATCTTAAAAAAAATTACATTTTTAACAAACAAGAAATTATTTTCTAACAATGCCCGCTTTTAAAAGCAATTTTAGTTTAATGGCCACTACTTGTGACCATGCTGATGGACTTTCTAAATGAAATTGCTTTTTTAAAACCGGGCATTGTTTGCTTTAAACAAAAGGAAAAAATTAAATATTTAAAAATTATATACACACTTAACGCAGGTATTATATAAAATTTAGCTTAAAAAGTAACAGAAAAAAAACTACTTTTTTGTACTTCCCTCCTTAATTTTATTGATATTTATTTTATATTTATTTATTTATTTATTTAAACTAAACTTTACATTTCCATGTGGCCACTAAAATTACAAACTTTTTAACAAAAAGATTTTCTTTCCAAAAAGGGAAATTTATTTTAAAAATGTTAAATATTTTTAAATAATAATTTTGTATCAAAATATTTGCAAAAAAAATTAACAATTTTTTAAATAAATTTCCTTAAATCTTTTTGTGTCTATTTAACTGTAAAACACTTGTACTATAACTATTTATTTTAATTATCTAATGTAGTTTAATTATTAGTTATAATTTTATACTTTTTATACGAAAAAAAAAAATTTAATTTTTTTTTTTATATTGCAAGACCGAAAGCAAAAAGGTGCTTTAAATCAATTTAGTTTTTAATTTTAATATTAGTATTTAAAGAGATAACTAACATTTGGTAAAGAATAACGATTAGTAAAATTTGTCTCTAATTTAAATTTATGCTTAAAATTTAATAAAATATTATTTAATTACTCTTAAAGTAATTTAATATTAAACGTATAGCTAAAATAATATAAAGAATTAATTTAAAATGATAAAAAAATAAAAATCTTTTTTTTATATGCAATGTACTGATTAAGAAATAAATGCTGAAAAATTTTTTATATAATAAATAAAAATAATATATAAAAAAAGAATAGAAATTGTAGTTTTATTTGGCTTTTTTTATTAGGACCAATACTTAGGGGTTTAGGTAACTTTAATTTGGTCCTGCAATGGTATCAAAACTGCACCTGGTGCTAATTGTAGTTGATCAGGGTTTCGGATTAACTGGCCATTTGACCTACCTACCTACCTAATACTCAGGGGTAAGCCCCTACTGTGCTGTGAATTGTATTTTAATTTTTTGGAAAGGACAGTATATTAATTTCTTATAATTATTATATATTTTTTCGAATTAAATTCGAAAATTAATGGGTCTATATTATACTTATTGTATGAATTTTAGTAGCCTAAGATCCTAATACTGCTATTCTTATGAGAATAAACATCCGTTAAGGAATATGTACAAACACTAGCAGAACTGAACTAGTTTTCGACCCAGCTACGAAAGGTCTCATCAGAGTTCTTTGTGTTATACATACTCATATTTTTATATTTCTATTTAAAGCACAATCTTATGTTAATTCTCATAAGAATACTAGTATTAGGATCTTAGGCTATTAAAATTCATACAATTAATTTCTTATATTATTATTAAGCTCCTTAGAAAGAAGGTGGCGCTGTACTCCTGATCATTCCTTTCTTGGTGGAATACACTGGAAAATGTCAGGGAGCGGTTGCGTGAAGATGGACTTCTTGGACGGGGGTGTAGGGGGAGAAACCTCTTATTTTTTAAATTATAATTTTTAAAAAACCTCAAATTTAATTTGTTTTTTTTTTTTTTTCATTTGCTGGGATTTGAACCTTGGTCGTTGGTTTTTCTGTGCTAGAGATCTAACCACTATACTACGACCCCCCGAATCACATTAGAGGTAGCACGCCTACTTTCTGATTAATAATCCTTGACCTTGAAGCCGTTCAGACTAAATTTAAAAAATTTAGCTTTAACAGCTCTCAAGATATAAGTAAAGCATAATATGAAAAAATTTTATTATGATTTTGTATGGGAATATATAGGAAAGTAGAAATGCCATATCTCCGGAACCAATGGGCTGATTTCGCGATTTCGATTTCTCCCGATTTCTCCAACGTATCCTGGAATTTTGGCTAAAATCGATGGATCCGTTTCCGCGGTTAGTGGTGATATTAATATGTACATTAATTTTTATATATTACATATAATGCCTTAAAATGGTTACCACCACTTAGCACTTGAAATTTTTTAGTAAAGGGTGATTTCTTAGCTATTATCTTTTTGGCAACACTGGTTTAAACAGCTGACTCACGTTTCGTGTTTTATTTCACTGTCAAGCATCTTTAGTTTGGTCTATAATTTAACCATGAATCGTCTTACAAACGAACAATGCTTGCAAATTATTGAATTTTATCATCAAAATGAGTGGTCTGTTAAGAAAGTTCATCGCGCGCTTCTTCTATTTTATGGTCAGTTTAATCGACCCACTGAAGCGGCTCTTCGGGCTATTGTGACTAAATTTCGCACTAAATTTACATTGTTGGGCATTAAACCACCAACACACTTACGTAGACTACGAAATGAAGAAAATATCGCAGCTGTATCGGCCAGTGCTAATGATGACCATCAATTATCGATTCGTCGCCGTTCGCAGCAATTGGGTCTCTGTTACTCAACGAGGAGGAAAATTTTGAGGAAGGATTTAGGCGTGAAACCTTTCGAAATTCAGCTGGTGCAAGAATTGAAGCCGAAGGACCTACCGCAACGTAGAATTTTTAGTGAATGGGCTCTTGGAAAGTGGGCCGAAGATCAAGGACCGGTCAATTGGCCGCCTAGATCGTATGATTAAACGCCTTTAGACTATTTTTTGTAGGGCTATGTTAAAGGTCATGTTTATACACCCAAGCCCGCTCCAATTGACGCATTGGAAGACAACATTGAACCATTTATTCGTAAGATACTGGCCGAAATGTTGGAAATAATATGCCAAAATTGGACTAAGTGGATGGACCGTAGTCACGGTCAACATTGGCATGATATAATCTTTAAACATTAAATTATATGGACCGTACTATCGATTCAAATAAATATTTCATTAATTTTTGTGAATTTTATGTATTTTTTTTAAACTTTCCTATAGTATAGCTCTTAAAAAATCACACTTTATTTTACTAGAAAGAATATTTCTGTTGTTTTCTCTGACGCTGTATTAGTTTCTATTATTATCTAAATTATTTTAAGCTTGAGATATCCTTAAACGAGTTTATGTAATTTTATTTTTCATTAATTTGGGACGATGCTCTGCAAACGATTTGCAAAATGAAAAAATAAATAAATATAATGCAAATTGTTGAAAGACATTATAAAAACGCTAATGTTTTTTTGTAAGTTGATAGCATTATCTTCATATTGTGTGAAGTTTTAGGGAGATGAAAAGTCTGCACGAAGATTGAAATGATTATTCCGATCTTACTGCCAACTATAAACCAGATTGAAACAAATTAATAATTAATCAAAAGGGATAATATTGTGTCTTTCATCATAACGTGTGTGGTTTTTTTGATACCACATCAGCAACTAAAAGAGAGCTTGACTGGGAGTTTACGATGCATTCGTCATATAGCTTGGCCATTGTACTATTTTTTAAATTTTTAATCAATTTGAAACCCTTTTTTCAATACAATTTAAGAAAACTAAAGTTTCGTATCAACCATTTTTTTTTTTTTTTGTTTTTTTTTTTTTTTTTTGAAAAGTTCTACAGAATAGTAGTAATGGCTTTTCCCCAATAATTACAAAACATTATCGAATAATAACCCGGGTTTCAGATATAAGAAAGAAGTCCAAATTTGTAATCAAACATTTATTATATTTATAATTGAGATATAAAACCTATTCATTAATCACAAGATTTTCCTGCCAGACTTCTGGATGTTGCGGTTATTAACAAATTGTTGTTGATGTTAACAATCTTTGTATACAATAGATTTGTTATTAATATGTAAATATTCTATACAGATACGTGGGAGTCGGGTCATGTTATCTACTTAAAGATTTATAATGAAAATAGATTAAAAGTCTTTATACAGGTGCTTAAATTTTTTAATTTAAACAACAAAAACTGTTAAGAAAAATTAAGTAAATAAAATAAAATGAAATAAATGAAATATTACACCATAATAATCATGATAATTGATTTGTAAACATTTGCTTTTTTCTCTCTCTCAATTTTGTAATAAAAAAATCTGTTAAAAACATAAAGATTGTTTAACTGATTATGATGAGTAAAAGAAAATAGCAAAACCAGAAAAGTGTTAATAAAAGGTGTTAAACAAATAATACTCGTATATTGCAAACAAATTAAAAAACACACACAATAGCCAAAAAACATACTAACTAGACATACAATAAAGAAACAACCATATACGAATCATGTTAAAGCTCCTTACAACTAAGTGCACCCTACAGCTAGTATAAATAAAACTTTTTTGTTTAGTTTATCATGCTTAAGTCTTAATAAAATAAACAAATATTTTTTAATTTAGAATGAAACAGACTTTCTTGTCTAGAAAATTTTATGATAATATTGTTTAATTATTATTTAAGACATGTGGCTGGCGTGTACAGTATAGAGCACAACTTTTCACACACATTTCGCTGCAAAAGACGGAATGCAGTCAACGATATGTTTGAAGCACAGGAGACCAGAAGACCATCTACAAAGAAACCGCTCGCCGGCATTCCACTCTATTCCACACAAATGTCAACAAAAAAACTAATTATCAGGAGAAAAGCGCTATCTATTGGGAAGTAGCAGATAACAGCTAAACCTACTTAGCTAAGACACTCACCATACAATTAACATGCAAAGATGAGGCAATTGCTTTTGATCATTCAAGGGTAAAGGTATAACACTGTCCTTTTAATGATCGATTCACAACAGTTTGTCTCATTCCTAAAGCGCTTAATAATAATATAAGAATTAAATATACTGTCCTTTCCGAAAAATTCCAATGCAATGCACAGCATCTGTAGGGGTTTACCCCTGACTATTGGTCTTAATAAAAAAAATCAAAGATACATGAACTACATCGACGATGGAATTAAAGAACGCTGTAACTGACAAAACCTTAAATGTTCACCAGAGCCAAAAAACTTTCATAAATGTAGAACAAATACACTGGTATTTTTCATTTCGCAGACGGCGTAAGTGAACTTATTTTCATCGTAGAAATCTGGGACTTGGACCAATCGACGCGTATTTTTCTGCTGATAAAAATGATGCAAAAAACGTATTTTCGATTTTTTGTCAGTTACAGCGTTCTTTAATTCCATCGTCGATATCTGCTAAGTAGTTTCGGCGTTGTAAGCTTTTGAACATGGAACATTCAAACACTTGATCAATTGTTTGAGTCACTGTTCCCCCCGGGGATGCATTTAAGGGCTGCTGACGAGTGTCCCCGTCAGTGGCCTGGCATCCCCGGGGTATATTGGGTTCGACCTAGCCCTGAGTGGTCTGGCGCTCAATATAGGCAGAGAACGCCTTTAATGGCGACTTGTGTGGTGCAGGCCGTTCAAAGCCACGCGTTCTTGGGGTGCTTGTCCCTTTAAGTTCGCGTGGCTGGCATTTCTGGTGTTCTCACGGACTGACCAGAGATGCCTTAATCTGGTACTACGGGCATCAGGAGCCCCCGGAATGACAACCCCCAGTCATTCGGGATAAAGTTCCGGCCTGATGATTGGTGAGGTCCTCCTCGGAGGTACACGTAGTGGTTGTAGAAGTACCTAGATAGATACCCCTCAGCAAGGGGGGTATCATCACCCAGACAGTGGTGATATCAATTTGCCAACTTGTTGCTATGGGCTCTCCTTTGACCGGTGTTACTTGGTGATATCCGAATTGGAGGGTACCGGCTTCGAGTGGCGGTGGTTGGGCGCATTGAACTCAACTACCGCTACGGCAACTAGCGGCGTGTGGCATGTCTACGGACGATACGCACGTTAAACCCTTAACAGTTGTTTGAGTCACTGTATATGTACTGTCTTTAACAAAAATTCCAATACAATGAACTACATTTAGGTGGGTTATACCCTGAGTATTAGTCGCAAATAAAAAAATTATTTTGGCGAAATATTTCAATAATTTTTAGACGTTGTAGTGGTGTAAATCTAAGAAATTTAAGTCCAAACTAAACAAAAGACAGCTATCAATTTTCAGGTCGGCTAGATCAATTAAAGTACGGTTTTTTACATACAAAACTTGCCTTTATGACTTGTGTCACGATTACGGCCTAGCTTCTCGCAGCACTCATATTATGTCTGTCAATTTTTATACCTCCATACCGGGACCTAAAGTTTAATGTCGACTTCGAACGACAAACTTGAGAAGTTTGTTCATGGCAATCAGTTACTTTCAGAGCTTTCTAGCCAGAAGTCTACTAAGAGGTAGTCATTGAAAGAAATAATTTTTTTTCGTGGGGTTTTTTACTAACATTTTTAAGCCTCTAAAAAAAGCACAGAGAGAAAAACAAAACAATACGTTTTCTTAATCTGTGTAGTGTTTTCCTTTATTCGAGCAGTGCCAACTTTAAATTATTTTTATGATTTTATTTCAACGCCTCAGTTACGCACATCATTATATTTGTACTTTTACTACTGAAATCATTTTATTTCTCTTTTTTTTAATTCATTCACAACTACCCATTCATTAATATTTTGCTACTACACATCGTAAAAACATTGTACGAGTATACGATAATAAAGATTTTAAAAACTTCAAAACATAAAAGGCAATAAGACGGCTACAACTTGCTATAAAACCGAATAAATAAAAATTAAGCAATTAATCATATTAACACTGACAATAGACAATGAAAAAAGAAAAAAAAAACGTTTAAAACTATATAAAAAAAATCATATTCATCACTTATGATGAGTAGTGCCTTTTTGCAGTACGAGCTGATATTAAACGAAAACAAAAATAAAAACAAACACAAAAACAACTTTAACTAGTAGATGAGTTGCATTTTTTATGGAGATATTAACACTTGATTTTTTTTTATTATGCATAGCATACATACGCATACTCATACTCAAACGAGTATATTGACATTTTTCGCGCAAAAAGTAATTTACAAGTAACTTAATGATCATAAATATCACCAGTGTGCGTTTATCGTCCACACCCATGAATTAAATAAATGCGAGTACAAAAATGTGGTATTACAAAGCCTTTAGTTTGTCTTGAAAATGTTTACGAATTGTTAGTTAGGGCAAACATACATTTCTCGTTGTCTGTTATGTTGCAGAATTACAATTTTTGTTTTTTTTTTTTAATGATACAGCACTCAGGGGTGACCCCTACTCATGCAGTACATTGTGCTGATCTAGGAAAATAGGTGGGGAATGGGGAAAATTAAAAATCTATGATTTAGTTTAAAGCCTTGGACCAAGCTTTGTTTATAAGTTTTCTATGTTTAACTGTAAATAAAGGGGGTTAAATTACACGTTATCGGTGTCCATTTCAGATCACTTTCATATGAGGTAACCATAGCTAAAATCTCCAGTAAAAATCGCCAATGTGGCATAAGTTGTATGACACGTAGCACAGACTTATTGGAACCACATGTCGTTGATAATTATCGACCTATGATGTTTCCTCTTTGACTGTGATGTCATCGCCAACTGCGTTCCTAAAGAAATCAAAATCCACATCAAACATTGATTTTTTCGTGTGAGTTGGGCTCTCCTGGTACTCATGTGGATTGGTATTGTCCCAAATTAGGCAGATTTTTTTTTTGTTCACGTAACCATTCATCCATTAATGAGCCCCATTGCTAAGGATGGTTTTTCGATGAAATTTTTTGTTTACGTTGCCTGAATAAAATATCCCGTTTTGATAAATCAACTTTATTATTTGCATTTATTAGTAAAAGCTATATTCATCCATCCAACATATTTGAATGAGGCTGATATCGTCATGCGGGAGTTTATGTGCTCTATCCGCCATTTCAGGTTTTCGACCCCAAATTTTTCAAGTCTTCAATCCGTTTTCGAAAACCTCTGCCATTTTCGGAGATAAATAGCCGAAAACGTATTGTGGATTTTAAAAATTTTGGTGTCAAAAACCTAAAGTTGCATCAATAGCTCGAGAAAAATAAAATGGCGGATAGAGCACATAAACTCTGGCACGACTATATGTTGATGAGTTTTTCGGTGGGGTGTCATAAAGCCATAGGACATAAAGCCATAATGGCTTTATGTCTCAATTCAAACGGACATAAAGCCATAATATGGATATGGCCTTAAGTCTCATATCAATATTAGTGAAATGGGACATAAAGCCATTATGATTTTATGTCCCATTTGATGTTTTGCGTTATAAATGCTTTATGTCATTTAATATGCCTATTTATCGATGAAATTAATGATTTAAAAAAATTAAAAATTTGTAGGCTCCAGTATTAAAACTGCAAACATTTTGTAAAAGGAGAAATTAATAGTTTTCCACTATAATTTTTTCTTTTCCAGAATGTTTACTCCTACATGACAGCATTTTGTAAAAGGAAAAATTAATAGTTTTCCACTATAATTTTCCTGTTTCCAGAATGTTTACTTCTGTAAAATAAAATAAAAAGAGCAATATACTTATGCCCGTATTTATAAAAATAAAAATTGGTTTATAGAGGGCTTATTTGACATATTCCTATGGAGTAATTATCAAATAAGGAATTAATAAACCTGTTTTATTTTTTTAAGAATACGCGCATTAAGCTTTAAGATTATATAATTTTTTTGTTGTTTATTTTTGTTTTAGAACTTAAGCATAATTCTTATAAATGAAATTAACAAAAAAATAAATAAATAAATTAATAAAATGAAATTTTTCCTTCAACAGAATGTTAACAAAAGCAACGTAGTAATGTAGTTAATTAAATTAATTAAAAATATATAACTTTAAAAAAAATTAACAGAACATCCTTTATTATTGTCCGAAAAATTGGGCATAACGTTTTATTTCCTTTTGATTTACTTGCTTCATTTAATTGCTGATAGCAAGGCTGGCAAACCTTAAAATGCTTACATGGATTAAACACTAATTGCCTTTCCTTATCGCAACAAATTACGCATAACAGAGTTATTATTATTATTTTTTTTCGTACTATTTTCTTCTAGATTTTCTTCATTTTCGTTTTCAAACTCATCATCGGATGTATGGAATTCGTTAATGTTGTTCTCTGCAATCATGAAATTTTAAATTTTTGAAAACTGTGTGAGAGTTTCCATCAAAGACAATTTATCAAAAATCGTTATCAAAAATATGGCTTTATGTCTCATTTTCCAAAAAAAATTTATGGCGTTAAGTCCCATTATATTGAGACTTTTTGGCATATGCCCTTATGTCTTAATGGAATGGGACTTAACGCCATATGGCTTTATGTCCTATGGCTTTATGACACCCCACCGAGTTTTTCATACAGACTGTTTAGGAGAACTGCATACAATTTGTTGACAGTATGATTCAAATACAAGCCATTTCAACTACTTGTTAATGGATTCCAAATCAGTTGAAAGCCATTTTGCTTTAAATCTTAAGATATTAAAGAAAAAGTATAGAAATATGTTCTTGTAGCTTCAACTTTAATTAATTTAATATTTAAATACTATTTGTTAGTATTTTTGTTAGTTTTTTAAAATATTTATGCAATACTTTATTTTTACTTCAAATATTTGACGCTTTGTCGCCAAATATTTGCCTAATATTGCCGCATCTTAAGTAAACACTTATTGGAGTTCTAAAATAGGAAAACTTTTTCTGCTACCTAATAAATAATAAAAACCTGTGCCATTTACGGTTAGTTTTAGTTAACTTTTTATACCTTTTTTCACGAAAAGGTTTTTTTAAGTAAAATCTGTAAAATCTTTAAGAAGAAAAATGACTGGTACTCGTATATTACGAGTGCAACAGGAATCGTACTTGCCTTATTGCTGCTTATAATGCACAAGTACGAGTACTCGTACAATATCTAGATTGGCAAATGCACAACACAAATTCGCACATAATCAGTTTCCATTCAATTTATTCACTTAAAAAGTTTTAACAAATGCACTAATTCTGTTGTCTTGGTTTAAGATGTTAAACAACTTTTTAACAGATAATTTACGCATGTAAATTGCAAACGTTTTATTTAATTAAATATAGCCAAACACACACCCAATCCATATATTATATTTCATTTAATAAAACTTCAGTCTACGCACTGTGCAACAATCCAAGAACGAGTCTAGCAAAGGCAGGATTCCAAGGTGGTATTATCAGCAAGATATCATCACATCATTTAAAGAATAATTTATTAAAATTGTTTGTTAAAACTGTCTATCTCTCGTTAATAGTTTGTTTTACTAACATTGACAATGACATCCAATAGCGATTATTTCAATTAGCATGTGTGGATGCTTTATAGACACGATATAAAATATTGGTTGATTTTTTCTTTTTTTTTTTAATTAAATAATGAACGACGTTTAAAGTTGGCAGTATAATTGCCATAATTGTTTGATAAAATTTATAAATTTGCATAACGGATTCAACAATTTGTTAGACGTACATACATACGTGTCTTGTGCCTCTAAGATGAGATTGTAAAATTGTCATTGAAGTTGATTGGCATTTGATCAAATTAATGGCCATTTAAAACTTTAATCAGATAGAGATATATTTTAGTAAACGTTCAAATAATGGAACTAAGAGTACTCTTTATTTAAATATTTATGTACATTGAGTTGCATTTGGTTTATTGAAATATGTTGATAAAAGGCCTACTAATGTGAAAGATAATATTCGTAAAATTGAAATGTTAAAGATATTTAATTGAAAAAAAAAATTAATATAAAAAATTTAAAGTGGCTGGCATTTTCTGGCATTCTAAAGCACTGGCCAGAGATGCCTTATTCTGGTACTATGGGCAGAGGAAACCCCCGGCTTGCCTGTGCTCCCCTGTCATTCGGGGAATGAGGCAAATCGGCTTGATAGTTTTGGTGCGGCCCTTCGGAGACTACACGTAGTGGCAGTGGTATATTCCGGGTAGTAGTTTTAACCTCCTCAACAAGGGGGTTGCTGCTCTCCAGGAAATGGTAGTGACGAAATTATTAACTCAGTTGTATGGGCTTTCTTCTGAGCGGTGTGTCCTGGCATGTTTGAGATTAGAAGGCACCGGCTCTGCTTCGCGGCGTTTGGACGAATGTATTCAATTACCGTCCAGACAACGGGCGGCATGTGGTATATCTAAGGACGGTTCGCATGTAAAGTCACCCTTTCATTCTACTTCGACACTCCTGGGTAACAATCGGTAAGACAGTTTTTGGTCAAGTAAATAAAAGCCCAAAACTTGTATGAGTTAGTCCAACAAAAACCCTTACATACATACATAGCTGGCCTTTACAACCCTGTGTCAGGAATACGGTCTAGCTTTTCGCAGCACTCATGTTGTGTGCGTTAAGTTTTATCCATGAGTACCGGGACCTACAGTTTAATGTCGAATCCGAACGACAGACTTGAGAAGCTTGTTCATGGCAATTAATTACTCTCAGAGCTTTTGCCAGAAGACTGCTGAGAGGTAGTCGCCGAAAGAAATAATTTTTTTATATTTCTTTTTTTTAAAGATGTCGGAGCTGGGTATCGAACCCACGGCTAATGTCTCAGTAAGCTAACACACTAACCACTATAGCACGGCGACTACCTTACCCTTACCACCTACGCTCTTTCGACTGCATGCCATTTACCGCAAAAACTTTTTTTGTGGTTTGCTAATATTAGCACACGATTTGATTTATTTCCTCACATTAAAATGCTATTTACCAGCCAACTAAACTATTAAATAAGCAAACATTCTACCAGTCTACATGTGAAAGTAATTTTGTAGGATTTATTTTAATTAAATTTAAATTAAACAGTGTAAAATTGCCTGTAATGTAATTGTGGGCGATTTTTAAACATTAAATTTGCAATCTACTACCGCAAACTGGCAACCGAAGCAATAAAACTTTAACAACAGGAGGAAAACACCGCAGTGTGGGAGTAAATGAGGTTGTATTTGGCACACCATCCATTATGGGAACACTTTAGCTAGTTGCTTATAAACATAAGTACGTATATATGTATATAAGCATGTAAGTAAAAAGAAAAAATCGACTTCCATTAAAATCACAATATAGGAAAAACATTGACAAATGCTAATGAGCAGGACATGTACGTCTTACATGTAATGAATGTCACACCACAATCTCGTAAAGCAATAAAAACAAAATGGTAAAACACAAAAAAATAAAAATAAAAATAAAAAAATATATAAAATATACAGCAACAAGCCTTGACATAAAAAGCAAAATAATAGACACTGAAAATGGCCACGATTAAAATGACCAATTTTGTCAATAGACATTTTTCATTTTCATTTCATTTCCTTTTCTTCAAAATCAATTTTACTTTCACATGTGAAATGAATGTTTTAAAAAAATAGACTCTGTTTTCCGGTCATTCCATACCAAAACTGCAAACAAAAAATCAGGTTAAATGACGTTTTTTTCTTTTTTCTTCTGTTTTTCTTTTTTAAATATCTTTTTACATTTTGTTTTGTCCTCTATCAATAGCAAATGTATTAAAAGTGTTTGAAATTCCACTAAATTGGTCAGAAGAATTGCTAACAAGTTGAGAAAAATAAATGTAAACAAAACATCATCTCTAGAGACTGTTTGTCTTTTAACATTGTAATTCGATTTTTCAATGAAAACTTGTAATGGTGATTCAGTAGCATAAATTTCCAATAAATATTTGTTTCGTTTAAGGTAAAATTTATCCCAAAAAAAATTTGGACAAAATAAAACATGTTTGTGTGTATAAACGAAACATGGTCGTGACTGAATGCCAACATGAAAAGAAAGGTGGAGATTTAAGAGTTAAACAAGAGAAGAAGAATTTTTTAAATTTTAAACATGAATTAGAAGAAAGTATCCGAATAGTCGTTGTAGGCTAGTGGTTAGTGTGTTGGCTTACTAGAGAAGTGCTCGGGGTTCAAACTCTAGCTCTGACATCTTCAAAAAAATATATAAATATTTCTTTCGGCGACTCTTAGCAGTGTTCTCGCCAAAGTCGTTTGGCTTCGAAGTTAAGCTCTAGCTCCCAGTGCTAATGGATAGCACTTAACGTCAACAACATGGGTGCTGCGAGAAGCTAGTTCGTAACCCTGAAACAGGGTTGTAATGGCCAATTTTGTATGTATGTATGTATCCGAGGCTAAATTTTGGTGTTATTTAACTTCTAAATGCAAAACATGCATTTGGTAATATATATTCAATTCAGTGACTAGAACTGATAATTGTAGTCTGGAAGTTCACAATAATGCATGTAGGTATACATGTGACATCACAGAGCGGTAAATAACAACTACAATCTAGTAAATTAAATATGCAAGGGTCTAGTAAATAATTTAACTGCGATCAGTGTTGCTAGTTTTGGATTTATCAACACTACAGACCTAGTGTTATGTTTTAATAGGATTGATTTACCAAAATTACCACTACAGTATTTTCTGATAGCTCAGGCGTAGTTTGGTTTTTGATGGTAACTTTTGTAGTCGCCGTGGTCTAGTGGTTAGTGTGTTGGCTTACTAAGACATGAGCCCTGGGTTCAACACTAAGCTCAGACATCTCCAAAAAAAGAAATATGAAAAAAATATTTCTTTCGGCGACTACCTCTCAGCAGTCTTCTGGCAAAAGCTCTGAGAGTAACTAATTACCATGAACAAGCTTCTCAAGTTTGTCGTTCGGAGTCGGCTTTAAACTGTAGGTCCCGGTACTCCTAGATAAAAATTAATACACACAACATGAGTGCTGCGAAAAGCTAGGCCGTAATCCTGACACAGGGTTGTAAAGGCCAGTTATGTATATTGTACCCTTTCAAGAAGACTTTTAACTATAATCTCTAGACGGTGCGTGTAAACTCATCTGACACGGTATTCAGTTTCTTTTGAAAAACAACTCCTCTTTTTATTCGCATCGAATCACTGTTTACTATTACTTTAAAAAGACAATTTTCAATTGAAGACTACTCAATCCTGAAGACTTATGTATTAGGCTTTCATGAACATGATTTCTCACTCACTTTCCTAATTCTCAATATCTCTATTAATGCTTTGATTCTTGCACAAATTGAATTTTTTTGTTTATTTTATTTTAAACCAATACTCAGGGGAAAACCCCTACTAAATGCAGTCCATTGTATTTTAATGTTGAATATATAGACAGATCGATGTAAAGATGTTAAGCGCCTTATGTCAATGGGACAAATTTCTGTCAATTTGATCACTCAAAAGCCAGTGTTATACCTTCCCCTTTGAATGATCAACAGCTATCTGGATATTGAACGTCAGTGTTAGCTGTTATCTTCCCAGAAGGTTGATCTGTACTTCTGGTCATTCGTTTCGTGGTTTTGAAAGTGTTTAACTTCTCGTAACACCTTTCATAAAGTAAAACAACACAACTCAGCTGATGAGAAGGGGAAAAACTTGATGGATTTGAATTTTCTCCAAAACTTTCCTATGCAATAAAATGCACAAGAGTAATCAGTATTAGTAAAAGTAAAAGTTTAAAAACTAGTCATTATTACTAGCAATAACCTCTCTGAATAACGCTTATATGCACTATATATTAGACGATGTGTATGATATGTATGTTTATTTTGTAAAAAAATATAAAGTTATTGCAATAATGAAATGTTAAAGCATGAAAACAAAATCTAACCATCAGCTGTTAAATCAGTTTTAAAATAAGCCAATGTTACCAACTCAAATTTATGTACATGTAAAAAAACACTCAAACTAAACTTTTATTAAAATTAAAGAAAACTTATTAATGCCAAATTGAGGCAAGCATAAAACGGTCACGTGGTCTTTATCGAGAATTCGATACAGTAGGATACGTTCCCTCTCAAAATACCATCAATATATATTTTTGCTCTGCCCAACAAAAGAATACAAGAATTCAAAAATTGTGTTTATTTATCATTTTTTATTTTGCCTCATTTCTCAAGCTTAAGCTGAAAAATTAGGTGAATTCATGACAACTTTAAAACACCACCGACACTATTGCCGCTACAACCACACAGTCGAGGACACCGAAAACAATAGCAGACACAAAAAAAAAACAAAAAACAAAAAATTCAAAATCAAATAAAAAATTAAAATAAAATCTCTCTTGGCAAAGTGCATTGCATGGACCAGGTTTAGTAAACGAATTTGTATGAGAGTGCGTTTCTCAGTGTTTTCTTTTTAAGAAAAAGGAATTTTATATCGCATGTTTGTCATTTATAGGTATTATTGCTACAGGCCATTTTATTTTGGCTTTTATTCTTTCAAAAAAAGTATTTCTTTCTTTTTTGTTACTCTTGTTTTTGAAACTGTTTGCCTTTGCTTAGCTTTTTTTTAAATTTTTTTTTTTTTTTTTGGAAAGTGTTCTTGTCTTGTCCGGTAGTTTGAGTTGGAGTTTCATTTTTAACATTTCTTATATGTTTCACTATCTCTATTTTTGGTATTTATTTTTTTTTTTTCGTATACACTTTTCATTTTATTTTATTTTTTGGTGGCATGTAGGCAATCATTTGTGTATGTAATCTTTGTTGACAATCTTTACATTTGTCTTGTAGTTCCTTTTTTATAACATTAATAACTTCTTCTTTTGGTTAAGATCTGTTATTTCTTTTACTTTTTAGGACATTAAAAAATTTCACTCTCTGAAGCTAAAGTAAAACAAAATATAAAAGTTTTGACAAAAACTTTTCTTAATATTGGACAGCATAAATTTGACAAAAAGTTGTTCGTTCTTAGCTCCATATAAGAATGAAATGATTTATTATTTAACCAAATATGTATTTTTGTTGTCTCTTATCAATAACAATTTATGTGAATATACAGTGCCCACACAAAGTCTACATACAACAACATATTACCGTATTTTTTAGAAGAAATCTGCATAAGAATTTATACTTTTTTTTGTACGATAGAAAAAAAATCGTGATCTTGATTGCGTAAATAAATATAGATCAAATATTTTAGATATTTTGTTTGAAAGGCAGTTTGCTTAAAAACAGCTGCCAATTTCAATTTTAAAAGAATACATGATTTGTAAAATTAAAGTATATCTGTGGCAATTTGGAAGAGTAGCTTAAGTCGAAAATTGAAGTTTTAAGATATCATCAATTTTGTGTAATTTTTATTCTGTATGTTTTTTGCGAACAATTTATGAGTTAATATATTGGTAACATGTTCATTAGAGAAGAAGGATGAATATTTAAAAAAAATATGATTTATTTTAGAAGATTTTACACCTTTTCTACTTAAGCGCTTTTTCGAAACTGAAATCTGCGTTGGACAGGTCCTTAAGTAACTTAAGCGCTTCTGTTGAAATAAAAAGTATGTATTGTGTAGTTTTAAGTAAACATAAGAGGATTTATTCAAGAACTTACATTCACCTCAGATAACTGTATACAAGAATCACATTTTATTAAAAAAACTAATGTAAATATAAGTTATATGATAAATTGAAAATCTGAATATGTAAACAAATCTATGTGAACATTAGTTGTTTTGTTCAATGCATTATTGATTTAAAAAATTTAAGCTACGGTCACATTAGAAAAATATTTGATGAAAAAAGCGTAACCACTATTTTTTAGAAAAATTTATTTTTATTATTATCTTATAATTCAAATTTAATTAATAAAAAACTTGAGTATTATATCCTCATATATTCTGTTTTTAAAAATTTTTTAAAAAACTTTGGTAGAGGACAACATTTTTGAACAAAAAAAAAATTCCATAAAATAGTGGTTACGCTTTTTTCATCAAATATTTTTCTAATAAGACCATAGCTTTAGGCTAAAAAGTAAACGTACAAAACATTGATAAAAAATAGAATTTTTCAAAACGGACTAAACACATTTAAGCGCCTTGGCTTCTGTAATGCCCCAAACGCCTTAACTCAATTCTCTCTTATGTCGACTTAAGCTACTCTTCCATATTGCTACAGATATATATCGTGATGCAGGAGTTGATGTGCTCTATTCGCCATTTCATATTTTTTGTATATCTCGTATTAATGATGCCACCTTAGGTTTTCTGCCCCAAAATTTTTCAAGTCTACAATCCGTTTTCGGATACCTCGTCCAGTTTCGAAGATAAATAGCCGAAAATGAATTTGAAGATTTTGGTGTCAAAAACCTGAAGTGTCATTATTAACTGGAGATATATAAGATGGCGGATAGACCACATAAATACCATATTTTGATAAGAGGAGCATATCTTTTAACCATCCTTACATACATACATACATAATGGCCTTTACCACCCTGTTTTTCATGATTACAGCTTAGCTTCTAGCAGCACCCATATTGTGTGTGTCAATTTTTATCCATGGGTACCGGTACCTACAGTTTGAATTCGACTCCGAACAACAGACATGATGGAAGCCTGATAGAAGACAATCAGTTACTCTCAGAGCTTTCGGCAGAAGTCTGCTAAAAGGTAGTCGCCCAAAGAAATATTTTATCATATTTCTTTTTTTTAAGATGTCAGAGCTGGTAAGTAAGTAAGCCAACACGCTAACCACTAGACCACGGCGACCATCCTTGCAAATGTTTAAATGTGAGACTCAAAAAATTTCTTTGATCCATTCCTTCGAAATTTTAAACTTTTAAATCCAATTTTGTTGTATAATAACGTAATCTAATCGTGAATACTACGTTGGGTAAGCGCATAGTTTAAGGTTTCAGACCTCTGAATTATTTTCAAAGATTGCGCAAAATGAAATAGGTAGTCAACGTCGATAAGCCTAAAACAATTAATCACTTAAAGGACAACATTCGCTGCTTTATTACCGATATAGGCCACAAATGTTGGAAAACCTCTTCGAAAATACAACCTGCAGATTAGATTACGTCTGAGCCAGCCCTAGCGGCCATATGACAAAACATTCGCTGTTAATTTAAAAAGCTCATCTTTCTTTTATTCCATTTCAAAGTTCTATGATTCTATAAAAAAGACTCTTGAACACTCTGAAATCCTATAACTCCCATCAAAAAAGTCGCAAAATCGGATTCCTATAAGACTACATAAAACATGACCTGTGTATGTACAATTAATATAGAACATAGTTCGAAGGGTAAAGCATATCGTCCCAAGAATTACAAAACGCCGTAACTGACAAAAAATCGTAAATACTTTTTTTGCATCATTTTTATCAGAAAAAAAATAAATACGCATCGATTGGTCCCGGTCCCAGATTTCTATGATGAAAAGAAATCCAGTTACGCCGTTTCCGTTTTGAAAAATACCAGTCAGTGTCTTTGTTCTACTTTCATTCAGGTTTCTTTCGCTCTGGTGAACATTTAAGGTTTTGTTAATTACAGCGTTCTTTAATTCTTGCGACGATATGTTTGTTTTGCAATATCCTCAGAACCACTTTAAATTTTTCAAATCACACATATTTTTTATAAATTTTAATAAATGGTTTAAACTAATTTTTTTCAGATACTCTACTAAAATGCTTACCATTTCAGATTTTTAAATTGTCATTTATTAGTATTCATTTACTTTAGCTAAAACTAAAACAAAAGTAAAGAAAAAAAAAAAAAAACACAATTGTAAAGAAAACTAAATGTAGGTGGAGCAGTTAAACGATGTTAGAATTTAAACATTTTAATGAAAACCAAAACAGCTCGGCTTGTGCTACTTGACAATATACTAAAACTGGATTGCAAATTTTTCCTATTTAAACTGTGAACTAGTGGTGTAATTTTAAGTATTATTATGAGTTCCTAACAAATACCCAAAAAATCCGAATAAAATACTCTAAAGAAAAGTTAACCAAAACATAAACTCATATTCGTGTTAACAAATAGGCAGCAAAGGCAAAAAAGAAAAAAGAACTTAAATCGCGTTTGTCTGCTCTTTTTGCTAGTAATTTTCCTTGAATGGCCAGTTAAAAACATTTAAAAAAGTTTGCATTATTCCATTCTGGAACAGATATACTTGTACACAAAACAATAGTATGTAGTGCTTCTAATATTTAAAAATGCTAAAATAAACAAAACAAAATTAGATTGCAATGATGCACGTTTTTAGATATGATGCGTTCTGTTTTCTTACATTTTTTTAGTGTCTTTTAAGCTGTTTGTTTCACTGGTTAGACTTTATGACGTTTTGAATAACAAATGTGCATTAAACATGAGTTGCATATTTATTTCTTCTGTTTTGCTCTGTAAAAAGGAAAATCTATTCCAAATTTACAAAAAAAAAAATGTTTGTACTGTAGATTAAAAAAGCATCATCGTTACCATCATTGTTTTCATTATTCTTTCTACTCATTCATATTTTGTTCGTCATACATCTTTCATATCATTTTTATGCTGGTCGTGTTACAATTTTTTTAATTTTCAGCCCAAGTGGGGGAGGTTTTATATCATTGGCATTTAATGTTTTAAAATTAACACGTTTCAACAACAGCAGCACATTGCCAAGGCAAGTAGTAAATAAACCAAGTTGGAATTAGAAAAACAAATGAACAGAAAAAATTTAAGCAAAACCAAATGTCATACAACAATGTCTGTAGGATTTTATTTATAAAAATTCTTTTGTTTTAATTTTTAGTTTGTCATTTCCAAAATGCAGAAAATACTGGAGATAATTTAAATAATAAAAATAACTCTACTATGTATGTATGTAAACAATCAATTTAATGTTGTTTTTTGCAATTTGTAACAGCAGTCCTTAAGTGGATCTGCAAAAACAGAAAAAAAAATATTTTTTTTTCTTTTGCAAATTTCAAGGCAATTACATGACTTTGTAAGTACACGTATAATAGCATTAGAAAGAAGAGTAACAACTGCTATAATAACAGCAACTGCTTAAACTTAACAACTTGACTATTTGCAAATAAAGTTAAGGTGATTCGTTAACCAGATTTTTGTCCATTATTTTAACTAATCTTATAAAAATCTGTTCTTCTATTTCTCTTTTTTTTGTATTCTCTTACAATCCAAATGCTACTAATTGCGTTAAAAAATGCAAACAATGGTGTAAGTAAGCGCAATAAAATTTACAACATCCAAACAACGCATTTAAATCTGAATTGAGGGAATAACGAGGTGAATAAAAAAAAAATAATATCTGGAATTTAAAAATGAACCAGTACATTAAAATGTTTGTTGGGTTCGATCCGTTTGAGTGCTACTCTTTCTCCGAGGCCTAACTAGCACGTTGTACAACTTGAATGTCACAATCTAGCTTTGACAAAAACAGAATTTGAAAAACTGTAATATATGATTGTCGATGGACAAATAATGCCTTATATTTAGCTAACTTTCTTCAAAAACTGTCGAAATTTATAATGTAGAAATTGAAAGGTAGACATTTTTTAATTCTTTTTTGCCCTTGCCTAAAACTTTTACAATGAAGGACTTAGACGACAAATACAAAACGCAAAAATTACGAAAAGTGAAAAATAAAAAGGAAAAATGTCCAGTACCATTACCACACTCTTCACATTTTTGTCCACATTTCTAGAAGCTTCGGCTGTCTGCCTTTCAATTTCTACACACTTATCATTCCCAACATATCAAGGGAAATTTCTTATAAATTTATGACAATTCTATGATCGTAATTATAAAAGTGGTGTAAGTCAAAATTAACAAATATTACCACAATATTTTAAAATAATTTGTTTTAAAATAATTTGCAAAATTTTAATTTTTTAAAAATTTTTTTTTCACAAGATCCAGAAAAAGACCGTAAATTCACAGACAGAGAATTCCAACGTACGATTATTAGTAAAAGAATCGTAAAAGAATTCAGCGTCATCCAATCAGCCAAAGACTCTTTAGGTTTGCTAAATAATAGTTGAATATCAGCAGTATATATAAATGGTTTCACTTGTTTCTAAACAATCTACAGAGTTATCTAAATAAAGAAGAAATAAAATTGGGCCAATTATAGACCCCTGAGGAACACCGTAATAAACACCAACAACATCCGACATTAAGCCCTGTAAACTCACAAATTGCGATCTATCCCAAAGGTATGAATTGTCTTAATCTTCACGTCATTATTGGCAAATTATACTTTTCCATCAATTTACGAATAAGAATATTATGATTTAGGCGGTCAAATGCCTTAGACAAATCTATAGAAACCATGACGCAATATTTATTCTCATTCAAATGTTCTTTTATGGTGTCTGTAATTCCTAATAGCATTCCAGCTGATCTGTGCCCCTCCCGATATGCATACTGAGCACATGAAATAAGATTCTTCCTGGAAAGTTGACCCATAATTAAACTCCTTTAAATAAATTCCACAACCTTAGAAATAGCGAGCAATATCCTTATAGGGCGGTAATCCTTATTAGCCTTCGGAATAGGGACAACGTGGTCAAGTTTCCATTGGTCAGGAAAAGTAGAAGTAGTTATGATAGAATTAAAAAAATTCAAAATAGCTTTTATGATCAAAGGAAAAATAAATTTTATCACTTCCAACACAGTTTGATTTAATCCTTGATATAGCATGAAGTAAGTAAATTTCATTTATGGTCTGAAAAGAAAAACCTCCAAGATTCCGATCAAGTATATTAAAATCAAAAGATTTCAAAATTATATTATTAATTACAAAAGACTTATAAAGTTCATTAATGTCAGTGCATGATTTATCAAAATTTACATATGCTCCTCCTGACTTGTTCATAATCTTCCAAATTTTCTTACTGTCAGCACTGTTAGACAATTTCATTTGATGCTGTCTTCTGTATTTACGAATCAAAGACTTTAGTTTGTTTCCAAGTCTGCAGCAATAAGCACGATTGTTTATGTGAAGTTTGCGAAAAATCGGTCCATTGGTTCCGGATATATGGTATTTAGATTTTCATATATCGTCGCAAGAATTAAAGAATGCTTTAACTGACAAAACATTAAATGT
The DNA here is from genome assembly GCA_963576795.1 of Metopia argyrocephala. Classification (NCBI taxonomy): domain Eukaryota; kingdom Metazoa; phylum Arthropoda; class Insecta; order Diptera; family Sarcophagidae; genus Metopia; species Metopia argyrocephala. The sequence continues at coordinate 83,577,907 of OY756211.1, forward strand.
TTACCAGAGCCATAAAACCTGTAGGAAAGTAGAATAAAGACGCTGGGATTTTTCAAAACGCACACGGCGTAAGTGAATTTATTTTCATCATAGAAATCTGGGACCAAGACTAATTGACGAGTATTTTTTTTTCTGATAAAAATGAGGCAAAAAACGTATTTTCGATTTTTTGTCAGTTACAGCGTTCTTTAATTCTTGCGACGATATATTCCCATAAAAATTCAATGTAAAATTTTTTCACATTATGTTTAACTTATATCTTAAAAGTTGTTAAAGCTAAATTTTCTGAATTTGGTCTGAACGACTTCATAGTCAAGCATAACCATCAATCAGAAAGTAGGCGGTGTAATTGATTTCGTAGTCATTAAAAATCATCAGTTAAAAATTGTGTATAACTGGTAGCAGAAGGTGTAGCAAAGCACACCGGGTTTAGGCTAGTTATGTATAAAATCATCTACAAAGTCAATGTATTGAGATTTTTATTTTGCCTATAAGTCTTCTTCAGATGATTCAAAATTTACCTTTTGAATTTTTAAAGTTAAATTTTCCTAAATTTAAAACTTATTTCAGAAATACTATTTTGGACTGTTATACTTTTTCAAATCTCTATTTTTCGCAGTCATTAAAAAAATTAACTTTTAAAATTAAATTTTCACAACTTGCAAAATATTCAACTACACGACTAATACAATTTCATTAGAGACCCCTTGGATTTTTATCTTTATTTTATGCTCAAAGTTTTGTGATATTATCTGGCGTGATTTAGGTGAGCAATATTTTCGACTATTACCAATGTAATTATCTTCAAAAAAAGTGATATCAAATCATCTGTTTAACAAAATGGAAAAATTAGCAAAAAAAAAAAACACGTGTATAGAGTTTACTACAATTTTTTTTTTTTTTTGTTTTTCCAGAAGACAATAAAACCGGCTACAAATTGGAACATTTTGTTTCCTTTTCAACTAAAAGGCAAATATTTGCAAAAGTGCAAGAACATTGAAAATTAAAATAATAATGAATAAAAGAATAAAAAGAAGAGACAAGGGTCAATGCCGCTTTTTAATTTTCCTGTTACGACTTAGTGGTAGTAGAGGTGGCGGTTATGGTCATGCTCGTACCAGAAAACTGTAGAGGATGGTTGTTCTCCACAGCGTAACTAAAAAGATGAGGTGATAATATCTGTGTACACTTAGTAAGCTAAGAAAATAGAAATAAAAGAAGGGATTAAGAAAAATAAAAGTTTTCACTCTTGTAGCACTTTAATTATAAGGATTTGTTTTGTTTTCATATTTTTTTTTTCTTCTTAACTTTTTATTCTTTTTAACCATCTTTACTTCCGCTTAATTTCTTTACTATAATTTTTTAGACTTTTGCCATTTTTCTTATGTGATTATGTGTGTGTTCCTAAACTACTTAAAGTTGGCACGTTTGTAAACATCGGTTATCTTTAATCTTTAAACTACTCCAACTCCACAACTATTTGTGATCAGTGCTTAAGCCTGTGAATTAGTTGGAATCACGCTTGTTCTTTAAAAATTTAGGATTCATGTCTAGAGAGTGAATCTTCCTTTTCTATTTTCTGTTTTGTCTCTTATTTTTTCTGGTGTTTTACTTAAATGCGTGTGCCCTCTACTCATTGTCTCCATACAATGGTATCTGAGTTTTTTTGGCGATTTTTTTTTGTATTTTAATTCAACGCTTGTAGAGAATCTTAACCCTTAGAAAAAATCATTCTTTTAAAAAGCAACGGCAGAAGCCTTTTTTGTTTTCTTTTTTTTTCTAACATGTTTGCGTTTATTTTCAATTTAGAATTTGCAAGAAAAGGGCGTGCGTGAAAATTATAAATGGCATCTCTACTCTTACTTTAGCCATTTGAAAACAAAAACAAAAACAAAAAAAGGAAAGTTTTAAAGTAAATAAAAACGACACGTACAAGTTTCTATCATCGTCACCCACCACCAAAATAACAAACAAACAAACAACCCACCATACATTATAATGCAACTTTTTTTGCTTTTGTGTCTAATAAAAGACGCACGACATGCATACAAGGCCTTAACATTGACTTTGACGGTGGCCGTACCGGCTGCTGAAATAGCTGCTTCATAGAGTTGCCATGCTTAAAGATTTAAAATAAAAAATTTTATTTGAAAGGGCAAATGCTATCAGTTTTTTTCCGATATAATTTTATTTTTTTTTTTTTTTTTGTCAAAAATTATACGGTGTTACAGTAAAAATATAGTTTTGAAATAACATAGTGGTGTTTACGTAGGATTATATATAGTTCGCAAAAATATGCAATTATCCTTCGTCATACTTTATTTAATCAGAGCAGTAGTAGCGATGAAACAAAAAGTTGAAAAATGAGTTGGATACCCTACCGTCGCTGATAAGCACCTTCGCCCTCTCCTGTACACGGTCGTAAAGCCCCCACATAGACTTTTAAGCACCGGCCAATTCATGACAGTTATATTTCATCTTGTAAATATTAAGAAGTTGTGATGACACTCGAAATATGTGATCATTAAAACGGACTTAACAATTAGTTCTCATGCCCAGAACATCAAGGGCGTCCGCCTCCTCGATATTTACATTACCCATAGATGATGACACAGATGACAAGATTGCATCATCACCACCACGCCTATGCGTGATAAAACAACATTGAATATTCAATATTCCTAAACTGCAACTAAGTTGCTCTTCTTTCACCTGTTTACCAAAAATCGTTCTAAACTTATTGCCAACCATACGTTTTATATTCAATAAAGTTGAAATTTTTTCAAGGTATAAGCTCTAAAACATTTTTACTTTTTTTTTACCAAAAAATTGGAAATATTTCTTTAATGGTTATTTTAAAGCATTTCTCCTGTCGTAACCTACTTTAAAACATTTTAGATTAAAACTAAGTAAAATCAAAGCCGCCTGGCAACTCTACCCCTTTGTCAGATTACGTAACGAAAAAATCAGCAACTTTTCCTTTCGTGTCTTTACAATTTGTTTTTTCTTTTTAAATTCATTCAGTAATGCCAGGTCAATGAGGAAAGAAATAAAGCTTCTAGCCATTATAAAAACTATTTCCAATTGTTTACACTGAATTTTTCAGTGTACCAACTTTATATATGACCGAAGACTATGCAGGTAAAAGCGAAACTACAAGTAGGCAAAGAAAATTTAGAAAGCACACGATATGAAAGTAAATGATGTCTTTTAACTCCAAAATAAGCAATAAAAAATTATAGTTTTCTGAGAGCATCCGCGGTTATTTAAGACAGTTTCAAACGTCTCAATATCTCAAGCTAAGGATTTAAACGCTTAAAAATAAAAAAAATATTTGCAAACATTTAAAGTTACATACATATTTTAATTTTAAAATTATCAATTATTATATAAGTTTAGTCCCTAAAAAAATGTAAAATTTATATAAAGATGCCAAGCAAATGAAATATTCCGCTTTATGTGAATACGAGTATGCATAAAATAGTTGCATGAAAGACTTACTTTAGATCAAGAATATTATTGTATGATGAAGAAAAGTATCCTGCTAGTAGAACACTATTGATATAGCCTTCAAACACTCAATTAAATCATAGAAAATATATAAAAAAATTATTTGATTACTCGAAGAATTAATATTTGAGCGAACACCATCAATTATGATATAGAATTCGAAACAGAGTGAAATAACAATCGAACAGAGGTTTAAACTGAAAAAAATTGCAGAGCTGGCAAGGTTTTCTTTTCACTCCTTAGTTCATTAAGATATACTTTATTGAAACTTTATAAAATAGTTAAGACATACAATGTTGATGTGTATATCAGTAATTTATGTATGTATGTATGTATGTAGGTCTTTGTAGTCGGTTTTAATTTCACTCCACTTTGATTCCGATAGCATAACTGAATATCATTATGAGACGGAAAACAAAAAAAATTTTAAACATAATCTGAAAAAAAAATGTAAAAAAGATTTCTTTCGGCGACTAACTCTTAGCAGTCTTCTGGCAAAAGTTTACAGAGAAAGTGATTGTTCGGAGTCGACATTAAACTGTTGGTCGTGGTACTCATGGATAACACTTGACGTCCACAACATGGGTGCTGCGAGAAGCTAAGCCGTAAACCTGAAACATGTTTACTATGCCGCTTATTTCTATTATGGGCATAAGCGGTACACATTTTGTGCATTACTTTCATATGATCAAATATTCCACAAGTATGTAATGTATTCTACTTTTTTATATGCCGCTACCTCACGCACCATCAGCCTTCAACCATACAATAGCTTTTTATAAAATTTTTTTAACGGTGTTCGTCGTGCCAGGTAGTACAGCTTTACTTAAATTTCCCTAGCAGCAGCCAAGCACCATACACCCTACCCTCAAGGTAAAATCTAAATCAGTTTTTATATCGCTTGGACTACCATCTTTCAATATGTTAACCAATTTGTTAATAAATTCACTGTGATCAGCAATTTTTAAATCTCAGTAGTAGTTGATAAGACTGCTACTGTTCACCGAAATGTTATTTTTAATATAATGCCGCCATCTACTCGTATACCTCATCTGGACTAATGATGAAATTGTTGTCTTTTATATGATCAAATATAATTCTAAATCGTAATCATCATAATCTCTTATTTAAAAACAAGTTAGTCGACACTCTTGAATTTTATTTTTACACATTTTATATGTTTTAAACATACATATGTATACCCAGTTGGCTCTGTCTTAAAGACATCCTCGAGGATGGGTGCACGATAATAGAATATCCCGCACGACGAACAGATGACAGCCAGAACAAATCATCAACGCCATTTTTAAACAAGTGTTGCCAAAATAGTCCACAACAGGCTGAGTGACAATGTCACTGAGCTTGTCGTTAATCACATATTGTGTAAACTATGCAAGCGTGTCGTCAATATTCTTTTAATGATTGACAGCATCAAGAAAATAGACTACAAAACATCGTGCACGAACACCGCCGCAATGTTGTCGACAACCATTACTGACATGTCTTAAAGCCATTCTTAAGGACAATGTCGTCTACGACGAATGTGCCAACTGGGTAAGTATGTATGAAAATACCTACACATAAATACATTAATAAATTTATTTATTTTGTTTTGTAACTGCTTTTATTGCCACATATTTTTGAAACTCATTTTTAATTTTTCGTTTAAATTTCTGTAATATTTGAAAATCCGTTTCAATATTCTTTACCTGAAATCCAACTTGAGTTTAAATTAACTTATTAATCCCGATAGGGTAAATTTTAAATCAGTACTACCATTACAGTCAAACAGTAACGGAAAAAAACTTTACTGGTTTCAAGCGGAATAATCAGAAAATAAACCCAAAGAAAAATAAAACGTTACGCCAACTATAGAAGTCAACTCAATTAATGTTGATCTGATAAGCGCCATTTCAGGCGATCTTAATAAAATATTCATACACAGCAACACACATTATTTAACACTTAAATAAACCAAAGAATAAAAGAAAAGAAAATTTAGAACCTGTCAAAAAGATCAACACTTTTAATAAAAAAAAAGGAAATCAAGCAAAAAAGCACAAGGAAGAAGCCACCTACTTGAAAAAAAAGACATTGGCTACTGGTTAAAAACTGAATAAAAACAACTAAACAAAACAACAGCAATACAAAATACGAGTATAGTACAAAAAAAAAAAAGATTTTCTGTAGTTTAAACTATCACACGCCACCATAGATCCTGTGTTACTCAATAAACTCACACATATGTATGTGAATGGCGGCTATGTATGTGATTCAGTTGAAACTTTGGCATACATATGTGCAGTTATTCTTATAATGACATGTGATGATCATTCCGCAAAGATACAAACTGTAGACAACTTGATCACGCATTACGAACGCGAATAGTAGTCAAAACGTTAAAAATGTTTAAATTTTTGATCAGTGCCCTGACATTTTTTGGCTTATTTATGGCCATTGAAACTTCACAGTTTTGCGAAACTAATAAAATTAGGAAGTTTAGAGAAAAAGCTTTTTTCTATGACAATGAAATATTTCCTTTTATTTTTATAACTTTTTTTTTGCTTTTGCTTCTCTAAATGCGGTAGAGTTAAGGCTATAGTTTGCTTTTATGAACATATATATTGTTTATTTTGTTAAAACTAAAATATTGTATTATTAAATTGAAAAAATATAGACGTATATATAAAGATCTAAAGCCAAATACTTTTAAAAAAGAGCACAAAATTTATTTTAAAACAAAACCACTGATCAGATTTTTGTTAGGCGAGTTTAATGAAAAAAATTAATTTCGTTTAGAGTTCATAAAATTCTGAGAGACAGGTCACCATACTTCATCGTATTCTATTAATTTCATACCGCTTTCGGCAAAGTACCATCTTCAATGTCGTTTTTCTTTCTAGTTCTTTTATAAAGAAGTGCTGTCATTAAGGATAAAGCTTTACCGTGTTAAAGAGCATGAAAGAATACAAGCAGAGGACATACGTTGAAAAGGTAATATATTTATAAATAAATACGACTTTAGACATGATATTTGAACCTCTCAAACAGTATGTTAGAAGAATAAAGATTACAAGAGACAGTACCACTCAGGCTTATAAACGCACATCATAAAACAAGGCAAACAAATAGAAAACTGTCAGTCCCACACAATTATAAGAACGTTAACAGAGACTTGTATGCTTATTAAAAATATAACAGCAGATAACAAACTAGAGTACATAAAAAAGATAATCTACCGGCTTACGAGATAAAAGAAAGGGACAAACAGATGCCGCAGTCATACGCAAATATATTCCTTGACGACAACAAATGTTTACAAACATATTAGCACACGATAAGTTACTACTCCACAATATAGAAAATCCAAATATTCGGTTTCAACAGCTCAGTATATGGACACATATGATACCAAGAATAGTGACAAAGTACTTGATGACTGTTAAGAGACAGCAAACACAAAATGAAATTTATAAGATTAATAACAATTAGGCTGGCATATAGCCGAAACCAATGTGAAAATCTTAAGAACTAAATATAAAAAAATTTATTCATCATAAACGTATAGAAATATGTTAAAATGTCAATACAAATTTGTTTAAAACAAAAAGTTTATTCACTTACAAAATGGTGTGTATAAAACACTATCGGCCGTATGTACAATGAAAAGTTAGCAACTTTTTAGCATATGCGACGAAAAAGTAGCAAGTTTATCACCCGCTATAGACTTGTATTATTAAAACTTTCTATTCCTTCTATTTGATAACTAGTCAGAGAATCCAAAAAATTAAATACCTTGTACGATTGAGTAAGAATTTCCACGTAGAGGAATGACAAACTTAGCCACTGTGTACAACGACCTGCTAATTGTTTATTATAAATAAGACTGTATAGATCTTATTTCGTCTACGGTGATACCGACGTCCTTTCTTCTATACAAGAATAACAATAGAAATCCTTATGAATAGCCAATTCTATAATTCCGCCATCTTTCGATAGTTTCGATAGTTTGTCTATAACAGGAGAAGGACTTAAATTTAAGCATAGACTTTAAAAAACGATTCATGATGTACAAATAATTTAACAAGACTATGGTTACTGTTCAAATTTTCGAGATATAGACGAGTCAGTAGTTGAACACAATAGACCTATAACACGGAAATCAAGGTTTTCCCTTCAGTAATTGCTATGACATTAGTTTTAGAATAATCAGATTATTCATGGACCACTATGTAAATGGATTTGGTTGTGATTTAGAGAGGTATATGTGCTCTCTACTTTGACATATACTCAAGTTTTAAGAAACGGTGCTGCAAGTTAATTATTTATATTAGAAACAAACACTATAATTACTAAGAAATAAAATTAAATAGTGCATAAAACGCCCCCATGTTGACTTCTTGACAAATAACTTTAAAATGAAAAGCTTTACATGGATGTCAAAAGCTTAGGTAACAACATGCCAAACTTGCGCAGTCAATTTGTGTAGTGTATAGGCGCCAGCCATTACAAAAACAGAAAATTATAAGAAAAAAAAGCGGAATTGGAATTGGCCATGGTTCCTCCAATTAAAAAATTTAGATTTTTGTATATCCTAAGAACCCATACTTAGTACAAACAATTTTATTGCCAATAAATGTCTTCCATCAATGTTGGATTTTTGTGAGTGGCGCTGTCCATACATATTTATATTAAACTTCTTTGTTTAGTTCAAATAAGAGATACATGACAGGCTTGGTCAGCTTATTTAAAAAAATCATTTAAAAATATAGTATTGGAAACACATTACTTTTCAATTCCATTAGATTTTCCTTTAGAGCATCAAGGAAGTTTAAAACTACATTTCCACCTCTTTAATTTTTTCATTCTTTTTAGTTTTTTCCATTTAAGTTACAAGAACTTTGTTTACTATTCAATTAACTAAAAACTCATTAAAGTCAAAGCCTTATTTGCTTCAAAACTCTTAATTAAGAATTATTGTTTTATGGCCCAGTAACTTAAAAAACGCATAAAAAATGTTTCCTTAAACAAATATAAGCTTTTGGAGTACTTTAATTATTACCTTTTTTAATAGACTGTACAAGCAAAGACTATAAATATATAAAGATGTTACACTCCCTACATTTTTATTTGAAAAAAATTTTGTTCATATTTAGAAGCGGGGGACAAGTATGTGGTCAGCAGAAAAAAAAACAATTCTCATTTTTTGCAAATGTTAATCATGAGAGCATATCTCTCAACAACAAAATCATACATGCATGCATACATATTTACAATATACATTTGGGAATTCAAATATAAAAACAAAATAAAAGAAACTGTTTTTACACATACATATGTACATATTAATATCATACATTAACCTTTAATTAGGCGCATTTAGAAAATCATATAATTAGTCGTATGGTGTCCCAGAGTTTTCTGCAAGTGTAAAGAAAAATGAGTATGTTTTGTTAAATTTTCAGTTATTTATTTTAATAATACATAAAAAACAAATAAATACAACATATTTTTCGTTTAAAAACAAATCCACCAACATTTGTTTAATTTTAATATTTCCTGACCCCAGGCGCCTAATTAAAGGTTAACAACGTAATCATATATGCGTATGCGTGTGTGTATTTATAATGCACATTGCCAAATCAAATAAAATATATAATTTTTTTAAGAACACTTGGTTTCGTATAAAATAAACGCGCACTTAACCTAAGCCAAAGTCAATGTGATCGACTGTGCAATAGTAGGAGAAGAATACGTGATTTATTGTTGCACACATGGAATTATGTTGATCTGCACCGAATTATAACGTTATTATCTTCGAAGAATTCTCTTATTACTTACAACATATGAAATTAAAATAAAAAAACATTTTTTTCTTTCTTTGGCTATTATTTATTTTATTTGTATACCGCTGATATATTTAATGTTCCAAAATTTTAATCTTTTCGGTACTCGCTGATTTGAATTTATATGTTTATATTTTATAAACAAATTTACTAACATTTTTCAATTTTAATTTTTCCTGAACCCAGTCGTCTAATTAAAGGTTAACAACGCAATCATATATGCGTATATGTGTATACGTGTGTGTATTCATAATGCAAATTGGCAAATCAAAAAATGCGCAACTAACGTAAGCCAAAGTCAATGTGATCGACTGTGTACTTGTACGCCAAGAATATGTGCTTTATTGTTGCAGACATAGAATTATGTTGATTTGCACCGAATTATGATGTTATTGTCTTTGAAGAATTCTCTTATATACTTACAATATGTGAAATTAAAATAAAAAAACAATTTTTCATTCTTTGGTTATTAATTGTTTTATTTGTATACCGCTGACATATCGTCGCCCCGAAGTTATCAAATTTTGCACATGATCATGTGATGTTTTTACCTATTGAGTTTAAAACAAGGTACAGAAAGATCTAAAGACATATATATATATATATATATATATATATATGTACTTATGAACATATAATGAAAATGAGATATATTAATGAAGATCCCGTTTGTTTTACATCCACCAATGTGCCAATAGAATTTACATACATACATACATAATTGGCCATTACACCCTGTTTCAGGATTACGGCCTAGCTTCTCGCAGCACTCATGTTGTGTGTGCCAATTTTTATAGATGAGTACCATGAGCTAGAATGAACATTTAGCCGATATTTTGCTGAATATATAGCACAGCAAATAACCAGCGTTGCCACTATTGGTAGAATTCTACCAAAACTGGTAGAAAATTTTTCGTTTGGTAGGATGGTAGGCTGAATATGGTTTTGGTAGATTTTAGCAGAAACTAAAAAAATCTTCATAAGGAATTTCAATCGAAAAGTTCAAGATTGGCGTACTTATATTCAAGCATAAAATCTAACTTTTAGCTCATATTAAGCAATTTTATCAAAAAATATTTAATACACAACACTGAAACTGATTTTAAAAATACAAATTGATTGATGTTTCAAAAATTTTTATCGGTACAAAAGCCAAAATGTATACTACTAAAAATCTTAACCACGAAGATGGTTAAACATGGAATTTTGCAATTTTACATTGAATTACTAAACCAAATCAATGCTAGATTTGATTTTAATCGAAAAGATATTAAATTGTTACAAATAATTGCTTCTGAGAAAGTATTGTCAAAAGAAGACTTGCTTATATTGTCCCTTGTTTTAAAATTTTCTAATCTTATAGACTGTGAGCCTGATATTATGTTGCGATTAAGAGAAACAAATATTTCAACGGAATTAAACACTGAATTATTTTGGGCTGAAGTTAGTTCAATTAGAAACGGTTTAAATGAGAAAAGTTTTGGTGAATTTAACAACTTTGTTTTTAATTTACTTTCTCTTCCGCATAGTTCTTCAGCAGCTGAACGCAAATTGTCAACACTTTCCTTAATCAAAACCAAATTTAGAAACAAACTCGAAATAAATACAATTAATAATATAATGCTCTGCAAAGAGCTTGTAAAAGCTAATGATGGTCACTATGTGTGTTCAGCAAAAATTTAAATTTTTATACCTACATATCCATTTAGATTATTTAAAAAAAATCGAATTGCTTTTTTTTTTTTTAATTTCTTGTATTTATAAATGTATTTTCGATTTGATTGTTTAGAAATTGAATTGTTTTTGTTGTATTTGTATTTTTTGTTATATGTATTTTCGAAGAACTGAATTCTTTTCGTTATATTTTTTTATTTTTGGTTATTTATATGTACATGTAAAGGTGTTAATTAAAATTGTTTCCCATCTCAACAATGTGTTCTTAAATGATTTTTAAATAAAAATGGTTTTTGGTAGATTTTGATTAATTTTGGTAGATTTTTAAAGAAATTTTGGTAGAATTAAAATTTTTTCAGTGGCAACACTGCAAATAACTAACGTTAAATTTCGTTTGGATATAATTAAACCGTCAACAATTTTGTCATTTCCTTCCGAAATGTTTGTTCACACAATAAATTAAGAAAATGAATCGGACTTTAGTAATTTGTGTGCTCCATCGGACTTATTTTTCGAAGTTTGCACAATTTATATAAAAGTCTTCGAAAAAATATTTTTGGAAAACAAACTTATGAAAAACATAAAAAGATTTATTATTGATCAATGCGTAGATTGTACCAAAAATACTGTTTATTCCTTTCGGTTTGAGGATAACAACGTTTGTTACAACCATAGAATGAAGATGCTAAATTTACTTGTGCTTATATTATTACGAAATCATTTGACATGGGAAACATATAAATACAAATCAGCGAGTACCAAAAAGGTTAAAATTTTGGAACATTAAATATGTCAGCGATATACAAATAAAATAAACAATAACCAAAGAAAGAAAAACTGTTTTTTATTTTAATTTCACGTGTTGTAAGTATACTTATTAAAGAATTCTTCAAAAATAATAACATTATAATTCGGTACAAATCAACATAATTCCATGTGTGCAACAAAAAAGCACATATTTTTGCCGTACAATTACACAGTCGATCACATTGACTTTGGCTTAGGTTAGTTGCGCGTTAATTTATACGAAAATAAGTGTTCTTCAAAAAATTATTTATTTTATTTGATTTGGCAATGTGCAATATAAATGCACACACGTTTACACATGTATGGAGATATGATGTATATTGTAAATACACACACGTATTCATGCATATATGATTTCGTTGTTAATATATTTATATGTTTGTATTAATATAAATACGCTCTCTTCTCTGTATAAAACCGGTTTCTTTTAGTTTGTTTTTATATTTTTTATACGTTGGTAATACACACATGTACACACATGAGAGATGAAAATAAGTTCTCTAAGAAGAATAAGCTCTCTTTTAGTTTTGTTTTTGTAAGTGGAAGTAGCGCTACGGCCATCACTAAAATTTGGAGCTAGCAGTTCATTGTATGGCAGTGTGACATCTTTATATATTTATAGTCTTTGGTACAAGCCTTCGTTTTTAAAGCAAACAAATTGTAAAGTCGAATATAAAATCATATTAAGTTAAATATAGGGTAAATGACTTTAAGGGTTATTTAAAAAAGCAAATTAAGAATCCTATAATTATGGTAAACGAATAATAAAAATAACTAAAAGAAGGAAAACAGGAAAAAAAATAAGTATAAGCAGACAATTCAACTCTCTATACTATAATTCGATATTAATTGTAAATAAAGCTGAACAAATATACATATATGATCATATTTATGTATATTGAACTAGATAATAATTTAAAATATTCAAATTATAAATTATATTGATCTTCAGTAATATTTATGGGTTTTTTTGTGCTTGTGCTAACTTAACTAGTTAAATATTCTATTCCAATGGCTCCTTTCCTTTTACATGTATGCAGCTATAACGAAAATCTAATAAAATGTTAGTTAAATTTTACAATATAAAAAATAATATGAGAATTAGCACCAAAGAATTAACGAAGAAATTTGCAATCCGCTGGAGTATGGCTGTATTTTTATTATATTTTTAGTTCTCTTGGATCAAATTCCAACTTAAGATGAACTTTTTTGTTCCGACAGAAACGGAAAAAAAATCATCACTTTTCCTAGGGCTCGAACCCGAGCCTTCAGCACTTAATTAAGATGTATATGTTCTTACAAGTTATTGTTTTGGAGACCCGCTTTTCGACACATAAATATTGGCGATATACTTTTTTAAAAATCTGTATGTTTTTTATTTAATTTTATAAAACTTTGTGATAAATTAAGTTGTTTTTCCTTTATGTATTGGCCCAAGAAAGGGTCATAATAATTCGTATATTTGCTTAATTGGAGTTGGAGTCAGACATTAAAACCTTCAAACCTGGATAGAATATTTTATTTTGCAGATTCAGAATGCTTAGAAATGTTTAACTCATTTCCATGAGCAAGTTTTTTACATTAACGTCATGTGATTTGATCACATTAACTTAAAATATTATCTTGAAATTTTAAATTAAAATTATTCGTTTTTGTAAGATATGAAAAACTGACGCAAAAAAGTAGTGGCCGTAAATCGTTTATACGGAACATATTTATTTATTCCTGCAAACATAAATATATTCACATAAGAGAACTTTAATCTCAGTTTTCAAATTGCATAGCCATTTGGGCATGAGCTTCAGAGATTTAAGTATGAGAGTTCTTGAAGCATTATTTTTTACCAAATTCACTACAACTTTTTGCGGCTGTAGCTCGTTAATATTACAGGAATCTTGAAAGACAAACTATCATAGAAAGTGTCTAACTCGAATTTTTTCTCAATGAAAATTAAATGATTTATTCAAAAGTAATTTTTTATAATAAATTAAAACAAAAATACTTAAAAGAGAGCCTCCATCAACAGAATTGATAATTTTGCATTTAATATACAGTTTTATTGAAGAAGATTTATGTGCAATTCTTAATTTTGTCACTGGCAAATTACTTACAACATACAACTATTTAAATTATTTTTTATGGAGTCTGTTGTTCAGAGGACGAAAGAATAATACCGAAATAAAAGTTTTTTCACTGTCTCTCATTCAACATTTTTTTAATAATAACGATCCTATTTATCGTGTATCAAATCAATGCCTATTAATGCTAACAAAACTATTTTTATGTACTTGCAATAAAGTAAATATTACATTAGAAACTTACAGATATTTTTCTATTAAAAAATATCACAAAATTTTGTAAATATGGCGTTATAATTTTTCAAATTGAATTCAAATATAATTTGTTTGTGTTGGTAATGGAGACACATGGGATTTTTTCATAAACACTTTCCAAGCTATAGAGTAGAAAAATAAAAACAAAAGAAAGATAAATAAAAACCGTGCAATACCATAACTTGCTATTGAAGTTGTTTTGTTTTTAACGTTTATGTTGCTGCTACAAATAAAATTTTAGTACTAAATTTATGCTAAAATTTTATAGCGTACTTTTAGGCGATAGTTTATAATCTTGTGCTAAAAATACAAAGTTAAGTTTGGTTCTTAAGTCTTTTGAAGTCAATAAGAGTATGTTTGATTAATATTAAGAGAATAGAAAATATTATGTTAAGTTTTAATTCTCTTAAAAAGTTTTATTATGATTTATCGGAATTGCATTTGGTAAACACAAGTAAACATGTGCCTAAAAATAATGCCGCCTTTTGTTTTGTTGTGATTTTTGTTTCTACAGCTATGTATATAGTTATAAGATTTATACACCCGAAAAGCTTAAGATTTAAGGCATTACCATTAGTTTATTACACAAAATGTCTCATATTTATGCTGCACTATATATGTATATACATATAATATACATATATGTATGGGTACATATAATTTGACTATTCTGCAAAGACGGAGTAGCCTGGTAACAGGGCCCTTCCTAATGTTAGTGCACGTAGCTGAGATTTTGAGGAAAAACCTCTAGTTTTTTATGAAGAAAGTGAATCATTTAAATACCTAAAGCTTTGTCGACAACTGTTTACTCCTTCAAAAGATTATGCTTACTTTATTTAGCTTCATCCATGCACATTTCACGATAGCAACATATAACCATGGCCTTTACAACCATGTTTCATGGTTACGTCCTAGCTTCTTGCAGCACTCATGTTGTGCCGGGACCTACAGTTTAAAGTCGATTCCAAACAACAGAATTGAGAAGCTTCTTCATGGAAATCATCTACTCCCAGAGCTTTTGCCAGAAGTCTGCTCAGAGGTAGTCGCCGAAAGAAATATTTTTTTCATATTTCTTCTTTTCTTCAAGACCAAGGGTTTGAAGCACGGCGACTACTGAACCCGATCTTACTTTCATCAAAACAATCACTACTGGAGACGAGCCGTAGGTTTATGAGTACGACACGACAGCCAGACATCAAGCAAGAAAATTTTTTAAGAATTTAAAAATTCGAATACATTATAGTAAGCAAATTTCGGGCATTTCGGGATTAGCATATCTAGTGGCACCTAAACGTCGATCTCTTAGTGTTTCCAGTTTTACTATAATGAATGACAACTAGCAAACTTCCACTCAGGTTTTCTGTTGTTCATTCTCATCTTTTTTTCATGATTTTACCGACTTTCTTTACCTGTTGCCTGAACATCAAAATTTAACAACAAAATTATAAAATTCAAACTGAGCAAAACACTTTGCTGTTGCTTTTTTTTAGTTACGGCATCGTATTAGCACTTTTAACTTTTATATAATAAAAAAGCAAAATATGGCGATAATAATTCCAATTTTCACTCGCTTTTATAGGACAACGCGATTTTAATAATCAAGCTATAGCCTTGTCTCATGAAATTAATATTAACATTGTCAAAGTACGTTTCATGATTTTTAGTTAAATTTCAAATCGAAACTAAGGTTTAAAAGCCGTCAATAAAATAATTAATAAAGCAAACAGTCAAGTGGCAATACATATTTTCATATGACTACCATGTTAAGTAGCAAATTTCTGGAACTAAATGAAGCAGAATTATAAAAATGCCGACAAAACAGCCAGCCAGTCGTATTTAAAAAAGTTCAATTCTTTGTACACATTCAATAATTCTACTACAAATTTTATTTAATTTTTCCTTTTTTTTGTCCATAAACAAGTCAATATATTGATATCATATGGATAAAATCAATAAAGCAGAATAAATAAAGAATTTATTATATGTAACAAGTTACTATACTTGTTATAAATAGAATTCTACTTGGCAATAAATTCTAAACATAAATGAGAAATAATACCAATAGGTTGGTAAGTTAATAAGACGATGTCTAGTATGTACGAGTAAAACGACAGCGAGCGACTTCGTAGTTGTGTCGATGATGATGTGTTTAGCCAGACATTAAGATCCTTGTCAACAATTCGTTAATCCACACGTGAAGATCTTTTACTTCTACTTTTAGGTTAGTGTTCTTTCTTTAACAGCTCATATCCAACTTGAACAGATTTTCTTGCTTCATATTAATTTTCTTTAATAAAATAAAGCAATAAACTCTTTTCTATTTTTAGCAAATCAAAAAAAGTAACATCATATTTTATAGACATTTATAGTTCTAGTTTACTTACTCTTTTCGATTTCTTTAATCATTATTTGAAATACCTGTAACCAACTAACCAACCAACCAACTTAACCAAAACTAAACAAAAACAAAAAAATAAAAAATAAAAAACCAAATCAAACCAAGCCAAAGTGTCTAAGAATTTCATGTCGAAATGACCTTGAATAATGATAATTAATACAAGTTTAAAGACATTTTTTTCCACCAACACCAGATCTACTTGTTTCTCTTTTTTGTTCGTGTGGTTTTTACAACTAAATTCCTTTTAAAAAGAAGTATTACAAGCAACTGATGGCTAAGGTTATGGTCTAAGAGACAGTCATAAGGCCAGCAAAAAATATCAGAAAAAGAAAATACGAATATAAAAAAGATATTAAAATCATTAAATTTGGTTTAATGCATAAAATACAATTCATATGATTGGGTTCTTGTTTGTTTGTTCTCCAAACCACTTACAATTGACTTTTTCTTATTATAAGTATTTATGGCTTAAAATGACACTAATCTATCTACAGTCCTAAACATTAAAAAAGATTTCATATAAGGAACGTCATACATATTATTGTACGGCTTTATCGGACCTCTTAAGTATTATTTGGCTGATATTTTTATTGTGACTTTAAAACTAATCAGTTTTTTCTTAATTCAACTAAATGTTGCAGATTTTTTTTTTCTTTTTGAAGTCAAAAAGCATTTGCTTACAAAGTTCTTCATTTAAACTATAAACTAATAATACAAATAGACACATAAAGAAGTATTAAAATATTTAAAGGGATTTTTTATTATAAGACGACAAATATGAAAACAAAGAAAGAATGGAAATTGGTAAATAAGAACAATAAAAATGAAGTAATTCTTTTGTAATTTCCGTGGTATAGGGGTTAGGGTGCTCTGACATCTTAAAAAAAAGAAATATGAAAAAATTAATTCTTTCGGGGACTACCTCTTAGCAGTTTTCTCTCAAAAGCTCTAGGAGTAATTGATTTCCATGAAAAACCTTCTCAAGCATGTCGTTCGGAGTCGACTTTAAACAGTGGGTCTTGGTACTCATGAATAAAAATTTACACACACAACATGAGTGCTGCGAGCCGCTAGGCCATTACCCTAACACAGGATTGTAATGGCCAATTATGTATGTATGTAAGTAATTCTTTTGTACATTTGAAAAAAGCTTTATTAACAATTTTTGTAGTTTTTGGGTCACCTGTGTAGAACTTCTAGGTTTGCTAAGCGAAAAATTATTTTAATTTCATTTTGCAGCCTTTTATGTAATTTAGATTAACACAATTAAAACAATTTTGCAGATATGGAAATAAATGATATTTTGGTGGATGCATTAGTACTTGCCAATAAAGCACTCTCAGCTTCTGTCGGGACATCAATTTAGTTTGACCTTACAATATACATTTTTTTTCTGAATATTATACAGGTTAGCTTTTAGAACACGATCAGCAATTCCCGAATATACACGGTCGTATTACATATTACATCATATTATGTACGTACGAATTGAAAGTCTCGTATACCACAATCTCCCTCTATGCAGCATTTTTGGGTAATATATCTACTTATATTTGTATGATGAAAATAATAATAATATATCTACTATACAGGTAAATAGTTGAATTGCAGAAGGGAATAGGAACAAATTTTTGACCAGGTTGAAGAGGCTCATAGTGAGCAATACCATGGTAACATGCCACATTTGCGAAGCTTTATGTTAATTCGTCCATTATCATTATCGAATTTTTCAGTTATTGGTCAACAAAAGGCAAGTACATTTTTAATTATAAACTCATCACATCAAAAGCGAGTAAGCAAGAATGGCTGTCTTTTTGCTAGTCTTTGTAAACTTTACAAATTTATTTGTAGCCTGCAATGCATTCTTACTTTTTATAAATTTTAAAAAGCAAAATATGAAAAAATAATCTGAATTTTTACTTAAATTTAAATGAAAAAAAAAACGCTACATAGAATATTGTCATTTCCATAATATCGTATCTGATAACAACCTTAAGCTTAAAAGATAGCATTTCAAATAAGGTATTGCTAGAGATGAATCCATAAACCAATACTTTATTTTCCTTTTCCGTTTAGTAGTTAAATATCTATTAAAATATTTAGCGAATTACACTGATCAATAAAATTTTATCCACAAACAATGACAATAAATATTCTGATTGGGCTATTTAAGTGCAGAAATTTGTATATAAGCGACCAGGAAGTAAGTAAGTAAGGGAATATTTCTTATTATATTAATTGCCTAATAATCAATATAAAAGAACTCCATGGGATACCCATATTCGTAAATGAGTCCATAATTGGTAAAGGACTGTCCCCATGACCAGTAGCCCATAAAAGATGTAAACAAAAAATTTTAATAGAAAAAGATATCAATAGGATTGCGGCCCCTTTAACCAGTTTAGTATTAATATTCACACCGGAAGTGGTCGCCACTTGGCTGTGAGAGAAGAGAGAAAAGCAAATGATTGGAACTCACACAGCATGCTTTCTAGTCATTACTTGGGCCTGAAATATCTTACAAAAGTTTGGAAACTAAAAACATTCACTGTGGTTAAGCATTTTGAAGAAATTTCTCTACTAGGCCTGTTTTCCAGTTTTATTTTACATTTGTAGACATAATTTCATTTTACAAGTAAAGACTAGTTGTTGGCCAGTGTTATTTGCATTAAGAACTTTACTAAAATTACGTGAAGATTTATTCACAATAATGTTCCAAAAACGTAATGCATATAAAAATTTCAGAAAAAGAGATGAAGCCTTGCTGTTTAAGTAGCCCTTTAGACTATTAAAAAATTAAAGCCAACTTTTTTATATACGAGTATTATGCATAATTCTTAAATATTCTTATAAATTACTTGATATGAGACTTATTGTTCGAAAAGGACATGGTGGTAATATACAAAAGATCAATAATGACATCTTCACCTGTTAATGAAACTTTATCCTACATACATATAAATTTAACATACTTGTATGATCCACAATTCCTGGAACTACTTTCAAGCGTGCGAAATAATTTTTCTATTACATACTTAAAAATGACTTTTTTCATTTGCTGCAGACCGGTAATGAACCTATAAATGATTTCAAATTGTCTTATGCCCAACAGCGTTTTATTAAAAACCACCGTTAAAAAATAAAAAATAAAAAATATTTAAATATTTATTACACTTTCCCATAGAATGGAAATTAACCTCTAACATTTAATTATAGCTTTATGTATATAAACGTTTATGTGCAAAAAGAAAGAAAGATCTCTTTATAATTTTCGTTTTTGCCACAAATGAAACTTATAATTTTACTTCGATGTTGCATATACCTACTTATGCTTAATGGTAAAAATTAATATTTTGTTGCATAGTTGTAAGTTCGCATAGAAGCATACTGTTCATATACACATAAGAAGTTAATAACGGCTAACAACTTACACTTTTACACTCATTTCACTGGAGTACTCAGCTTAGCTGTATTGTATTATGGTGTGGTTGGCATGTAAGAATGTTATTAATGGTTAAATTGTTAAAGAAAAGGAATCCAGAAAACAGATTCGATTCAATTTATTGAAATTATAAAATATACACAGGAGTAGATAGATAGTGAACAGAAAATATACTCTCGATTTGGTGTAAGAAAAAACAATTTTATAAAGTTATGACACATGAATTGTATTCGTATATATTATTCGTTTAGTATATCAGGATGTTGCTCAAGACGAAATAATTTAGCAGTTAAAATGGAATTTGTAATATGTTTTCAATTACCCTTTTTTGTTTTATATCGTTGTATCCCAGCGCACAGGTGCAAAGAACAGTTTAATGGCTGTTTAAGTTAAAAAGGTAATTTTATTTAATTTATTTTTTTCTATTTCCTAAATACTAAAGTATTGCATTTACATTCAAAAGGATTAGATATATAATCTTGATTTAATTTTCGTATTTTATATAAATTTATAATCATCATATATTGACGACTGTATTTAGTTTCTACAACTTAGTAATTATGCTGGTGTTCATGTTTAAAGAAACTGAAATTAAAGAAATATTTCAAATTTTTTATACTTTATGTAATTTCGCAAATGATTGCATAAGGTTTTTGATTTGTTGCAATATTTTTTAATTGATCTACTAATTAGAATTACAAAATAGTAACATATATCGGAGTTTAAGTAGCTAAGGTGGTAGTAATTAATTTTTTTATGGATTTTTAAACCATTATTGTAATAAATATAAGAGTAATTTCAAATTTGGTCTCACAATCAGAGTTGAGCTACATTTTGAATTTTGTAAATTTAAATTTGATTTGTTGACTTGATTTGTCAATTGAACTACAATAATCGAGTAATAGAGCGAGCACTTGCTTCCATATATTGTAAGGGGAGTGCGTGGTGCAGGTGTTAGAGCGCTAGCACAAAAACTCAAGCGGCCCAGGTTCGAATCCCAGCAAAGGTGAAAAATGAAAAAGTTAGTTTGTAATTTTTTCAAAATTATAATTTAAAAATAACAGGTCCCCCCTCCCCGTTCAAGAAGTCCATCCACAAAGTAAACGCTCCCTGACATTCCCCTCTATTCCACATTAACCTTTGACAACGAAAAACGAATGATCAGGAGAAAAGCTGCACCTATTTGGAAGTAGCAGGTAACAGCTAAAAGCCTACTTAGCGAAGGCACTCACCGCAATTAACATGCAACGATAGTGCAATTGCTGTTAATCATTTAAGGGTGAAGGTATAACACTGGTCTTTGAATGATCATTTCACAGCAATTTGTTTCATTCCTAAGGCGCTTAATAATATAAAAAAACAAAATATAAGTATGTTCTGTTATCTTAATGTACTGTCCTGTCCAGAAAAATTCCAATACAATGCACAGCATTTGGTAGGGGTTTACCCCTGAGTATTGGTCGTAATAAAATAAAAAAATAAATAAATAGATGGTAAGATGTTAACCACCTTAAGTCAATGGAATAAGTTGCTGCTTCACCCTTGAATGATCAACAGCAATTGCCCCACCTTTTGGTGGATGTTCACTGTAAGTTGTGAGCGTCTTCACTTAGTGGTTAGCTATATTCTTTCTAGAAGGTGGCGCTGTACTCCTGATCATTTATAAATGTTTATTTATTTATAAATATATCCTGAAGACGCTACACGCAGGAGTAGCGAAACATTAATTATTAAATAAAAGTTTTTATTTAAAAAAAAAAAAAAAAAGACCTTAAATAATAAAGGTCGAAAAACCAGAATTAAAAATTTAAATTTCTTTAAAAAAATTTAAAGTTAAATTCATTGGTTTATTTTAATAAATGTTGTATGGATGCATGAAACTCATTTCAAATTCATCAGTGCAGTCCAAATTCATCAATGCATTAACATTAAAAAACGCGAATTTTTGCAAAAATATGAATGTTTCACCGATTGTTATAATATGTGTTTATATAACGCATAACTAATTTACAGTTTTAACTTGCAAATTTAAAAAATGAAAAGAATTATATAAGAATTATTTTTGATGTTACGATTTTTTTTTTTTTTTTTTTTTTTTGATCTATAAAATTTAAAATCATGAAAATTTTTTAATGCCTATTCGGTTTTATTATCAAGCTTAAAAGAGCCTTTCATTTGGTGTCAATCGCGACGGAATCTATACATAACCGCAGATGTCACAAAGCAAAATGTGTTTGAAGATAAATGCCGCTATACCCGCTAAATATGGACCGAATTCAACCGTATTTATATATGATCTTTAGTTCACCGCCGCACTTCATTTCCAATACTTTACATTGAAATTAAATCACTGATTGACTAAAAAAAACGCGAAAGGAAATCTTGAAATTTCGCATAAGTTTTATTTTCTTCATAAAATTTTTGCGTTTCAAAATATTTTAACGCCTTCTTGACGTTGAGGTGCCATTTATTAAGAAGTTTAGATCACGCAATACCTAAACCAGTTTTAAATAAGATTGCAAATGTCAGGCGCGAAAAACTGTCATTTTTGACAAATTTACGCCAATTCTATAAAAGTTTGATGTCATCGTTCTCGGCAACTAGCAGCCTGACATCGACTTGATATGGCGCAAATTTTAGCAAATTACACCATCTAATAAATACTGTTGACGAAATGCAATTTTCTTGAACGGCGAAAAAACGCTATAGAAAAACCTGCGAAAATTAAAAAATCGGAAAATTTTGGTTTCAAAAATGAACCGCTGAACAACTTTTTCCCAAATAGTAGTATTGGCATAACTTTTATAGCGTAAATATCTACAAAGTCCAGCGACTTTATTTTATATCAGTGGGCATCGGAAGTTTAAAACTAAAAGTAGAAAAGTGATGAAATATGAAAAAACTCTTTTCAATTTCAAGCCTTTTTTGAGTTTTTCGATATTTGAGTGCCCATAACTTTTAAAAATAAAGAACTGATGGTCTGAAATTTTGAATTTCCCAATTTTCTAGTGTGGTCTACCATTTTCTTTTGACCGTTTTGGTCAATTCGAAAAACTGGAGAAATATTAAGCGTCTGAACTCACATTCATCAAATGTTGAAAATTATTGAAATTGCCCATATATCGACATTTATATATATATATATATATATTTTTGAATATATGTATGTATATAGATGCTTTGAACAAATAATATAAATAGACACCCTGCATTACACCCTGCTCTCTAATGGACATTCAATAGAATCATATCCTATCCTATCCTAACGTCTGTCTCCGCGGAAATGCCATCAATATTTGAGCCATGTGCTATTCAGTTTGTCGGCTAAGTCATTGCAAAGATTGTCACAGTGACATTGAACTCAACAAGGGTTCATTATATTAGCGGTCATTGGCACCTCAAATCAGAGGTAGGTGCATAGCCAATGCGTAAAAGTAAAAATTAAAATCTACAATGAGGTAATATAAAAAAATAAATAAACAAGAAATAAAACCGTGAACGAAAAACAAGCCATAAGGAAATTAAAATAAGCCCTAAAACTAAATAAAATATGATCCTGGCCGGCATTATTTTATATAGAATAAAATGTTGGTAAAATTTCATAATTTTTGCTGTTGTAGCCTTGTTTACAAGAAAAAAAAATTAAAATTATATGAAATTTTCTGGTGATCATGAATTTTCCTTATGTTTGCCAATATGACTGGTATGTATTGTGGGAATTACATTATATGATCCCTTAAAGGAAAAATAGAAGATCAAAAATATAAAAATATTTTCTGATATTCGCTAAGATGTTGTTGTTTAAACTATATTTACTACGATTAAAATAAAGGTTTAGGTAGGTATACAACTTTTTTTATGATTTTCTTTCCTACAAATTATATAAAATTTTAGTAGATTAGTCTATGACTTTTTTAACTGTCACTACAGCATGTCTAAACAAAATGAAAATCTTAATTTAAATTATTAACTATGCCACTTAAATCATACTATTCAATAAATTATTGATTCCGCTAATAACTTAATAATTTGCTTTGAAATTTATCGCTTGTGAAATCAAAACAGACAAACACATATCGATGATTTTTTTGTGTGTTTTTTTTCAACGACTTAGTTTTTGAACACTTTACGATGATAACGAAACATAAGAAAAGTGCTACTGTTTAATAAAAAGTAAAACCAATGAGGCAACAACAAATGTTGCCACTTGTGCTTCTGCACATACTATTTAGTTAGTTAGAAAGGGTTTGATCATTTATTATTGATTGCATATGTTCTTTTTTCTTGAGTCTGAAAAAGATCCTTGATTGTGTTTGAGTAATAAAAATTACTCTTCGTGATCGTTGTCATTAACAGAATTTTATTTTTAATTTCCAATTAAATTCATTAGGGGCATTCATAGCATATTAAGCAAAACAAATTGTCCTACTTCTAAAATTCAGGCTTTACATTTTTATAACTTCAATAACATGAGTTTAGCCTGATATTGTCTTTCTGGTTTAAATGGCCTGATTTGAGGAAATTAATAATTTTTTGTTTTTCAATTATTATATTAGTAAGACTTGTGTTATGTGGAATATTCGACTATTGAAAAATTCCTGAAAATGTAATACCTTTTCTCTTCAACCACCATAATTAGAAGTTGTCAAAAAATCTTTAGTATTCTAAAAAATCTTATAGTAGTATATAAAATAAATCCTCTGGTAAAGCCTTGACTTCAGCTTTACTAATTAAATAAGCGAGCCAAGAAAGCTGGAATATTTATTAGAGTTTACACCTGCTTAAAAATGAATTTTCTTTTTCTTTTTTATTGGCATTCAGCGAAGTACTTCATTGATTTCTTTAGTTGCCTGGTTTTAATTGATTATCTTCTATTAATGTTTAGGTTTCAGCCTCACCATTACGTAAATAAAACTCCTTAATTAATACTCATAGTCAGCTTTAAAGTAAGGTTTTAGCAAACACATGTACATTACATTTGTATGTATGTGATAAATGTCATAAAAGTATGCCTTCAGCAGATCGTCATTATCATCAATTATAAGAAATCAAAAAAGAATAGAAGTAACAAAACTATCAACATCGGCACCTGATTATTTTGTTGTTTTTCTCTTTATGAGAAGGAGGTTTTAAAACTTCTAGATTATACATATTCGTTGGAAGAGTGTATAGAAACTTCTATTTCTGTTTCTTTTTCTATTTTATTTTCAAAGATTGTTGTAAAACCGTCTATAAAGATAAAAAGGGTACTAAAAATAAATGAAATATTATGCAACATAATTAAATGTTAATTAAACCTTGAAAGTAGAGGCATGTGCTCGAGTTAGATAGTAAAGTGGGCTATACCTATGTGGGACTTTTGTTTTATTGAGACCAATACTTAGGGGTAAACCCCTCCTACATGCTATACATAGTATTGGAATTTTTGTGAAAAGGACAGTAAATTTATGACAGATCATATATTTTGTTCTCTTATATTAGTAAGCGTCTTAGGAATGAGACAAATTGCTGTGAATTTAATATTCAAAGGCAAGAGTTATATTTTCACCTTTGAATGATCAACAGCAATTGCCTCATCGTTACATTTTGATTGTGGTGAGTGCCTTCGCTAAGTAGGTTTTCTGTTATCTACTACTTCCGAATAGGTGGCGATTTTCTCCTGATTAATAATTTTTGTTGTCAATGGTTAAGGTGGAATAGAATGGAATGTCAGGCAGCGGTTTCTCCGTAGATGGACTTCTTGGAGAGGAGTTCCCCGGGTTTTTAATTATAATTTTGAAAAAAACCGCAAACTAACGGTTTTAATTTTTCACTTTTGCTATGAATTGAGTTTTTGTGTGAGCTATCTAACCACTATACCACGCACCCTCCCCCTTCACAAAAAAAAAAAAAATAAAAATAATTAAAAATTAAGAAAAATATACAAAACTGAAATCGAGGATGAATTATTGAACTGTTTCTCAAGCGTGCACATTGCCATTTGGTAAGTAAGACGGTTGGTATAGATCTTTTGATATAGAGGAAATTGTTTGAGTTAAGAAAAACAGAAATGTTACATCTTAACCTTATCTTTTTACTTATGTCCTAAATAAGATGCCACCTCAAGATATAAAACCACACATATTTTTAAGTCATTAACTTTCTGGCTCAAACAAGACTAATCAAATACTCTGCCTTTAGATATTTATTCGAAATCAAACGATTATAACTGGATAGATATAAAAGGCTGGCTCTAAAATCTAATTTCTCTATTAATAATTTTTTATAAAGACCAATACTCAGGGGTAAAGCCCTATTCATGTATTGGGATTTGAAGATATGTACATAGATAAATTTATTTTTTCTTTTTTTTTATCATGCACCTTCTTGTTGATGAGAGAAGTTCCGGTCAATCAACAGCAATTGCCCACCCGTCTGTGGATGTTGAATGTGAGTAGGTTAGCTTTTATCTTCCTTTTCTACAAATGACCCTCATTCAACCAAAAAGAGCTGGAGCATATGTACCCACAAAAGTCCGGTGTCGGGTTATAAATCATAACTATACGGGTAATAAAAAAATATACACTGTGTAGTACGAGGGCGGACCAATAAGTCTGTGACTTTTTGAATGAAACACAGTTTTTTTATATTCTGCAACATAATTTACTTTTGTTTCAATACCTATAGTACAAAGTTTTTTCAATTTTTATAGCCCTTTAGTTTTAGAATTTTTAGAGTTTCATAAAATAGGCATTTACTTGATCAATCATTTCATACTTAGAGCTAAATATCTTCATGCGGAGCCATTTCTTTAGATTTGGAAATATTAAATAGTCACTGGGGACAAAATCCGGAGTATATGGCAGATGAAGTACCAATTTGTAGCCAATTTCATAAATTTTGCAATTGATAATGCAGAGGTGTGCAGCCGTGCATTATCTGGATGAAGAAGAACTTTTTTCTTGCCCATATGGGGTTGAATTTTTTTAAATCATCGTTAATTCGGTCCAATACATATAAATTTGGCCATTACAGTACTGTTTCAGGGTTATGGTCTAGCTTCTCGCAGCACCAATGCTGTATGTGCTATATTTTATCCATGCGTACCGGGACCTACAGTTTGAAACCGACTCCGAACGACAGACCCAAGAAACTTGTTCATGGCGATCAGTTACTTTCAGAGCTTTTGCCAAATGACTGCTAAGAGGTAGTCGCCGAAAGAAATAAATTTTTGTTTATATTTCTTTATTTTTAAGTTTTAAGAGCTGGGGTTTGAACCCGTTGCTCTTGTCCAATAAGTCGGCCTAATATTCACTCTTTTATTATTTTCCCCTTTTGAAGGTAATCGATGTGGTTAATCCCCTTATTTCCAAATTATATATAAATTTTTATTCACTTTACGCAATATTTCATTTTTAAAGTGATAATGCGAAAATTTTGGTTGGAGTATATTGTTATGTTATGGTTAAACCATCAAATTTTTTAGAGGCTTTTTTTTCTTTGTACCTCAAACGTCATGTTTTTAAAGAATTCACTGTTTGAATATAAGTATTCTGACATTTTCGTTTAAACCTACATTTTTCATACATATTCACATTTGCTGTTTCCTGTTTTCAATTTTATTTTTTTCTTTTGTAACATTTTTGCCGTCTCCATTGCAACATTTTTTTTTTTGTCGTAAAAAATTTTATAGATCCTATGGGCTGCAGAGGTTGCCCTTGGGCATACTACTTATGAAAATAAAAAATTTTATAGTAACTCTAATTAAAAAGAAGTCTATTGCTAGAGCATTTATATTGCATTGATAAATTTTTTTGTATCTCAAGTACATACATACGATTATGTACATATATTAGGCCATAACTGACTACAACATTAAAAGTTTCTTAAGATATACACATTTTTTTAATATAAAAAATTTAAACTTGAAAAATAATATTATTAATAAATTTAATAGATTTTGTAAGTGCCAAGGATTTTTACATATAATTCTAACTGGAACTGGTAATTGAAAGTGTGAATTAAAATAATGAAAATATACAAACGTACTATATAGCCAAAATGTGTAAATATGAATAAAAATAATTTTATAAAACTTACATTATAAATAATAAAATGAACAATAGCAAAAATTATAAATCAAATGCTACTATTCCATTACCATGGAATTTGAAAAATATCATACATAAGCCTAAGCAGTGCCGATGGTTCGTTTATTAGCCTGAGGTTTCATATTTAATGTGTCAAATTCCATTGGAGGTCTTTATCACAGTTTATAATTACTACTTAACTCTTATGTATGTCAAAACTGTAAGTCTTTTAGCGAGCTAAAGGTTACTGAAAAGTATCAAATTATAAGTCATTCATATGTGTTTTACAACCACCGATGTATACTGTCTCCTACAATACATGAAATGACCAACAACGCACAATTTAATCTTCCACTTTATTAATGTTTCCACATATAAACAGTCATTTTTCACATTGCAAACCAAAAGAAAGTCTATTGCATTTAGAAGTTTTTTACATTCAATTGTTTGCTGTAATGAAAAAACATTATACTAAACAAACATCTTTTGATCTATTGGCTTATTACCTAGAATTTCAATGAACATTTTTTAGTTTTTTTTTTAATTTTTCTCACAGTTGTGAAAATGAAAAAAATCAAAAAAAAAAAACAACAGTTGGCAAAAATTGGGAAACAAAATATGGTATTCATATGGAGGCAGTGCACTTACTTTAAAAGCATAAAAAAATTTTTCATAAATATTCAATTTATCATTATTAAAGACGACAAAAAGCTACGCACGCAAAAAATAAAACAAGTGCACATGCGCAGTGAGTGGGTTCTCAAAGACACAGAGATTTTTCTAAAATACTTTACCGCAAATGGGTTCTTCTTCAATAAAATACATAAGATCATTAAAACAATAAATGAACGTTTGTAGAAAGTTAAATATATAAGTTTGAAAAGATTTTACTTAAGCAGAAAGTAAGTAATCAAGAACAGAATTTCACAAATAATAACTAAATATTGTTAAATTTTTATCAAACTCTGATTGAGTAACTCACTTCTATCTAATCAAAATTTTTTACTCAAGTGATAAGAATTCTCTAAGAAGAATGTATTGCTAATATTTAAAGAAGGAATTAGGCACGAAGATTTTGTGCAGTAAATAAACATTTTGACAGTTAATAGAAACATTATAATTCTTGTCAAAGAAGAAGTCACATAAATATTAGTTTAAAAATTTAAGGTCTAATAGCTATAGTATGACAGAATTGAATGGCTTTGTTGAAAACAACGACAATACATGCATAAATAATTGGATATTACAACCCTGTGTCAGGGTTACGGCGCACATTGGTTCGGCTTCATACATTTTTGTGCAAAAAATATAAGGAGTGGACCTAGAAACTTGAAAGTTGGCACAGAGTATTATATTGACTAAATTAAGAAAATAAAATAGTTTCATGAAAATCAGCCACACCCATCGCCCACCGCCCATACAACCAAAATGAATATTTTCACATAAAACCTTTCGTATAAAAGCAAAAGTCTTAAAATTTAGTACATATACTACTTAGAAAAAACAAAAGACGCGTGCCAAGTTTCCTTGAAATCTGCCACGCCCATTGCACCGTCTTGCACTCTGTGTAGGCGGTATTTTGGTGACTAAAATTTGATTTTTTAAAACTATTCTTTACAAATCAAATAATTCCGTTCCAAAGAAGAGTGTTTCACTGAGAGAAATTCATAATTTATTTGATTAAAAAGGAATATTTTGTCTTAGAAAAAGTCTACTGAAGTCACTTAAATATTGTAAAATGAAAACTGAGGAAAATTTTTACACAGTTCAGTAGCTTGTATTTATCAGACATTTTAATTAATAACTTTTCAATGCAGTTTTTATTGAAATACAGCTCTTCCTTTATAATTCGTAGAAAAAGTTGTTTAGATTGCGTATGAAGTATAGGAGATATGACCGAATTAAAATTGCCTTCTAAGCCTCAAATTTGCAGTTTTTCTTTTAAATAAAAGATAGGTCCGGCTGTATTAATGGAACCGAATGAACCCTAAAAGCTTATTCTTTGAATTTACCTAAAAAAATCCACAAGTTTTTACAGATCGTTAAACAAACTTATGAATTTTCTTAAAATGGCCGGGAAAACTGCAGACAAGTTGTAATAAAATCTATTGCAGAGAAGTGCAATCCTAAGAGTATGCAACCGATTTTAATACAAACGTCTACTGCAATTACATGATTGTGAAGGAAATTTTTCCTAATTAATTTTAGTTTTTTAAACCGGAATTGCTTAGGGGCAAAAACGGGCAGCTGAATTTTTAATAAATAATTAGCTGAGACTTCAGGATTTAATTTGATATAAGTATCTGGCTGGAGCTCGTTGGAGCTCAGAAGATGCAATCCATAGAGTTTGGAGAAAATATGTATATATTTTTCTACAATTTTTTGTAGTAAAAAAAATTATTTTTTTTAAATTTGAAAATTTTTTCTATTTGCATATATATCATAAAAAACTTCCAATTGTATGAAAAAAAATCTTTTTAGTGTCATTACAAGAGTATTTTAAAAGCATGAAGCGATAGAATGTAGGATACAAAATACAGTCATTTCAAGCGCATTCACTTAGGTCGACTTTGAATGTCTGTGGACAAAAAAGTAATAAAGATATAAGTCTAATATTTTTGGTACATGATAATTAAAATCAGGTAGATCAGAAGGCATGAAACAAATGAATTAATGCCGCTCTTGAACCTGTGTGTGGCGTTGCTTTTCGCAGCACACATGTTGTATGTGTTAATTTTTTATCCATGAGTACCAGGACCTACAGTTTAAAGTCGTCTCCGAATAAGTAACTTTAGAAGCTTGTTCATGGCATTTAGTTACTCTCAGAGCTTTTGCCAGAAGACTGCTGAGAGGTAGTCGCCGAAAGAAATATTTTTTCCATATTTTTTTCATATTTTTTTTATTTTCTTTTTTTTTAAGATGTCAGAGCTGGGTGTCGAAAATGAGCCCTGGTTTCGAGTCTTAGTAAGATAACACACTAACCACACCACGGCGACTATATAAATTCAATTGTAAAAATAGGAAAGCGGAAAAAAATTCCCTGCGAATTTTTATTTAGAATTTGACTGATCTTACTATCTTATTTTAATTGCTAAGAATGTTATTTCACATCTTACTTTTCTCTTCCTAAAATAATTTAAGAATCTCTGTTGTAAATAACACCGCTATTGTTTTAACGCATTGTCTTTTGGTGGTGGTATGTATTTTTCTGTTTCTGGCTTAAAATTTCTATTTATATTTACGCCTCTGATGACATCTTTTACGTTGACTCTTGAGTAATTTCCTTTCTTAAAAAAAAAAGAAAATAAAAATACATTCCAAATAGAAAAGAAAAATATTTGCTTTTATTTAATATTTATTATATTTTGCCGTTAATCTTGTGTTCCTTTTAAATTTCATTTAAATGCTTGTAAAATGTATGCAAAAACACAGTTTTTGCAACACAAAACAAATGTTTAATTGCCATCACTTGTTCAACATTTATTCTCTTGAGTGTTAGAAAACTAATAAGCAAAACTAAACATAACATGTACAACGTGTTTGACAAAAGGAAAAAATCATCAACTTGAACAAAGAATATTAATAAATGGCATTTAAAATCTTTCATAAAAAGCCATAAAGTTTTTGGGTCACTTGTTTTGGCAATTAAAGAAACTTTTAAAGTGTCATCTTAGAAAGCACCATTGCTTTGTAATATTTCTTGGGTTCGCATTAGCATTATGAATATTTGCTAGCAATTAGTTACAGTAATAAATGAGAAAATAAATTATATTTTATGAAATCTGAAATAAATTCGATAAATGAAGGTAGTAAATATACGAGTATGTATGTATCTGTGATAAATTTTATTACCAAATTTTATTATTTACACAAACAGAAAGATCTGTGTACTTTCCTTGATAAAAAAGGAGTCTTAAGCAACACGTTTCACCAGTTTCGAAGTGTCTAATGTAGGCAAATAAGTAACATAATTCCGGCATACCTGATTTGCGGAAGCTAATACTAGATCTTGTATGTGAAATGTTTCATTATGCGCAAACTATAATTAAATTATTTGCCTCAAGTCAGTGGTATACTAATGTATTATTGTGATAATAAATGTTGAATTCAAAAAATATTTTGTGATACTCGGTTATGTTCTGTAAAACGAAACCGATTAAATTAAAATCGAATGTTTTAATTACTCTTAACAAACAAAAGCTCGTGGTTCAAATCCCAGCGCTAACATCTTGCAAAAAAAAATATGAAAAATATTTCCTTCGGCGGCAGTTTTCTGACAAAAGTTCTGAATTCAAATCTGTCTTTCGAAGTCAACTTTTACCTGTAGGTTCCGGTACTCATTAATAAAAATAGGCACTCACAACATGGAAGCTGCGAGAAGCACGACCTTGAGACAGGGTGGTAAAGGCCAAGTACGTATGTATGTATGCATGTATTTATTTATTAATTATTCATATTGTCCACTACTACCTATGAGTAGCGAGACCTACAGTGCGTGGAGTGGTTTGGAGTATAAAAGAAATTTTCTGGAATAAATTATGGACTGCCTCGGGTTTAAACCCAGGTGTCTGACATCTTGAAAAAAAAATTTAAAAAAAATATTTCTTTCGACGACTATAAGAGATAGATAGTCTTTTGGCAAAACATCTGAGAGTAACTGATTGCAATGAACAAGCTTCTCAAGTCTGCCATTCGGGGTCGACAATTGACACACTAAACATAAGTGCTGCGAGAAACCTGGCCGTAACCCTGTAACAGCTTGTAATGACCTACTATGTATATTTTGTCTACTATCTACATTTTGAAAATATAGCATTCGATTACGAAGTCCTAGTTTGATAGGATATGTCGGTTTTTTTTTTTTTTTTGAAATGGTCGAAATTTTATTTTTGTCTCATCAGAAACTCTTTAATTGGATCAAAGTTAAATTCTATAAAGAATAATGCAATGAATTTTTTGATACTTTTAGAAGAGAATGTTGTTCGTGAAGGAATACTACACTAGCCAAACTGAACATATGTTTTCGACTCCAGCTACGGTGTCTCATCAGAGTGTTACCGTAGGATTTTAAAAATTACATGATTTTAATACAGAAAACTTCTTATATCATATAGACTACTAATATTAATAATCGACAGAGGAATGCAAGAAAGAATAGGTTCAATATGGAGATCATTCTTCACAGCAGATCCTTTTATCCGGATCTGAGGTATTTTATTAATAAAATTTTTTTACATTATTTATACAGTGATAAAAATCACCAGGGTAAGTTTAATAAAAATTATACAAAATGCTCATAATTTACTTCACAAATGTTTACCTAAAAATCAGTGAAACGCTATACGTGCTAATCATTATGGGATTAAATTAAGATCTGATTTTGCTGAATTGAGCTTTATGAGAGAAAAGTTTTGGCTATATTTAAGGTTAAGAAACCTGCTAGTAAAACCTAGGACATAAAACCGATTTCCAACATCATTGGACTATATATGTATGAGAGCAGAAGAAAAAACATGTTTCTGTTTCTTTCTGACGCTTTGTTTTAGACTATTTTTATGTATTTTTTTCTTTTCTTTTAATTTTTATTATAAAACATAAATGCGTCTACGTACATACTTATTTATACATATATTTGTTCTATATTTTTTGTTAACCGTGAACTTTTAGACCATATTATTTGCTTTTCCTTTTACTTTGTCTGTATAATTTTTTAGTTTTTTTTTTCTTTTTGTAAATTATAAAAATTGTTAAAAAAAGAAAATATTTATGAATATCAAGTACATATTTCTTGTATCTGTATGATTTATAATAACACGTTTCGTTTATATTCATTTATCTTTTCATGTGTTGATGACAATTCTATTTTTATAAATTTAACAACATTTATAGAGACATTTTATTTATCATCCAAATATGAACATATTGCATGTGACACGTTTATGGCCTTGCATTTGCATTCCTCTGTAACAAAGTTACCCTACTGACTGTAAAAGACTTAATTTTAAAAAGTAGAAGTTCCCTATTATATACTGATTTTTTGTAAAAAGTAGCTCACAACTTTAGTTTACCAAAACTAAGTATATGCAATATTTCAATTTCTCTTTAATATTATTTAAATAAACCGAGTTTAGGGCTTATACCAGTATGTATGTGTAACTTTTGTATGAGAGTATGTTTTTTGCTTACTTTGTTATTTGATTTCCATCACGTTTTTCGGTCTTTCTTGGTGTATATAAATTGTCTTTAAATAGTTATACGTTTTAAGACATTTACATGAACGTATGCTTGATATCCTGTTGTCGTTTTGTGAATGTTTTCCATTTTAAAATATTTCGTTTTTATGTTAATAAACCATTTTAAGTCATGCTGTTTTGACTTACTTTGTTGTAGTTTTTAGTTGGGTGACACATTTTCCCATGTTTAGGAAACACATGGAACAAAAAAATAGATTTCAATTATTGATTTTATTGGAGATGATTGTGGATTCTTGTAATTTTTATTTTTAATAGATTTCCTTGTAATATGTATATCAGGTTTTGTAGATTTTAATTGAAAAATCTTTACTTAGCAATAAAATTTGCTTCCTTCGAAGGAATTAAAAAAATAAAGAAAAAATATTTTTTTTTAAATTAATGTAAACCTAGTAAGAATTTATTATATATGTATATGTGAATATCATAAACCTTCTAGATTTTAATCATAAAAATGCATAGAATTAAATTTCAAAACAGAGAGACGAAATCTTCGTAAAGCAAAACCGGTCCAGAAGTTGCATTTGGTTTTCCGAAAGAAAGGAAGGCAAAAGGTTTAGTGAAGGGTGTATATAAATTGTACTTTGCTGAATTTAACATATCTTTTTTTCACTAATTATAAAAGATACTTCGAAATTATATATTATTTACATAGAAATGTACTTTCTTGATACTTTTGTATACGTATTATAACTCTCCTAAAAGTGAAAGTTGATTTTGAAAATGTCGATGGAACAAAAGGTTTCAAATAGAAGAAAAAAAAAATAGGGTATGAATGATATAAATTAATTAATTTTTTGTTTGTAATGTTTGAATGTGACTCCATTTCCATTGTGTTATTAAGAGACTACTACTCAATCAAATGAATCCTTTATATGTAAATGAGCGACCTCTCACCCACAACAACTCTTAACCACAAATTAGCTTTAAATTAACTTACGTTTCTACTGGATATTTTCATGTGTAAACCCTGAATTTAGTACAAGTTTTGGCATAGACTCTACTCACAAATGTTAAATGAATTAAAAAGAATGTTACGGTTCCATTGGAAACCTAAATTTAATTTTTTCTACTATAATACTTTGCAAATAATTTAAGATTGTTGTAGTGCACAAGGAAAAGTTGTGTAGTAATCTTTTGAAACTGTTATACAAAAACTAGTTTCGCAGACAATTTAAAATGAACTCAAGAATAACGTTTCCTTACAATAGAACTAGAACATTAAAGGAAACAACAAACATCTAAAAAATAGTTACTACATGTTGATGATTAATTTGATGACGATAAAGCTGAGCGTAAAATGAGTGCTCCGTTTGCTCTCAATAGGACAAGAACAGCATCATGAATATGTTTTAATAAAGCATTAGACAATGTTTTATCGCAAAACAGCCAAGTTTTTCGGATGATTCCTAATTAGGCATAAGAAATGGGTCTACTACTTTACATTCGAGTAGGAAAAGCATACAAAACAGTCGACCATTGACTACAAGGAAGACAATAATACTTTGATCTGCAGGCAAGGTCAAGAACTTTTTTTTAGATGTGCGTGAGACTATTTTTATTGATTTTTGTCAGAAAGAGTAAAGCAGTCAACAGCAAATATTACGCTAACTTATTGCAGCATCTAGCTGATTAAATTAATGAATATATCGTCAGAAGAATTAAAGAAGGCTGTAACTGACAAAACCTTAAATGTTCACCAGAGCCATAAAACCTATATGAAAATAGAACAAAGACACTGGTATTTCTCAAAACGCAGACGGCGTAAGTGAATTTCTTTTCACCATAGAAATCTGGGACCGGGACCAATAGACGCGTATTTTTTTTTCTGATAAAAGTGATGCAAAAAACGTATTTTAGATTTTTTGTCAGTTAGAGCGTTCTTTAATTCTGGCGACGATATATCGTCGTGCGGGAGTTTATTTGCTTTATCCCCCGTTTTATATTTTTTACATATCTCGAGTTAATGAAGCTACTTTAGGTTTTCGACCCCAAATTTTTCAAGTCTGCAATCCGTTCTCGGATATCTGGTCCAGTTTCGGAGATATATAGCCGAAAACGAATTGCAGATTTTAAAAATTTTGGTGTCAAAAACCTAGATTTTTTAAATCTTTTTATAGCATCCTTAACAAGTATTAATTACCTTTGAGTGTTATTCAACAACTAAAAACTTCCTGGTAAAGATTTCTGTTTAAGATGTTAACGAAATAAGGTAAACAATTTTTTGTTGCACTTGAAACATTAACGGATAACTCTTAATTGTAATTATATTGTAACTTTAATTTTAGTGCCAGATAATTTACGTTTAAATAAATTTTTTTTATTCAATTATGAGCACTTTCTTAACCAGTTAGTAAAAACAATTAAAAACTATTTCTTGCTAATAAATAATTATTATTTTATTACTGATTGCATAGCTTTAAAAATAAGCAAAATTCACATATTTGTCTCTAAAACATTTTACAAATTTCTAAATTTTCCGAACCTGTTGATTTAACATAAATTAAGAATGCAAATTGTGTACTTGTCAACATGAACAACGTCATAATCATTATAGTCGTTTAAAATCTGCACACAAATTGTTTAAAGAAAAAAAAGAGAATTTTTCAAAATAAATAAAAATTCTTAATGTATGCCTCCTTCATCATTATTGTCCGTTTAAAATAAAGAAATACAATGACTGACACAGGCATATAAGAACAATCTTTTTTGCTACTAAATATTTCTGAAATTTAATGTAAAGTTTCCATTAACAGAAAACTAAAGGAGTGCCTGATTTATTATTTTAAGGCTCAATAATATCTGTTTTTTTTTTCAAGTTTGCTAAACTCTTGAAAAATATAAATATTTAAATCAAAGACGACTTTAAATAATTTTACAGTGGACAATAAGTTTATATATATAATTTAATTCTTTGGAAGATCTGAATTATTATTATCATTCCTAACTGTGAGTCAGTCCACTTAACTACTTAAATAAACAAAATGATGCTGTTGTTTTCAACAATCATTATGACGGTATTAGCATTTAACATATAAAATGGCTTGAAATTATAGCATAATCCGAAATGTCACATTTTGCAAAAATAAGGTATTGATCTTCGTTGAGATTTATAAAACCGAGATTTTTATTTCAATTCCAAAATACAAATTATAAAATCTCTACTATTACTTTGCAAATACTATTGGGTTGGTAACTAAGTAAATGCGGATTTTACTCATTGATTGCATTAGTTGAATTTGTAGGTTAGATGACGTAATTGAAATATCAAATACATTTTGTTATTTGATAGTCGGTACTTCAGCTGTCAATCAGTAAAAAAATTTTTTTTTGGGTTGGTTGCGTGGTTTTTGTTTGGCGTCTGTTGAAAAATGGAAAATCAAAAGGAACATTTTCGTCATATTTTTCTTTTTTATTTCCGGAAAGGAAAAAACGCTTCGCAAGCTCATAAAAAGTTATGTGCTCTTTATGGTGACGAAGCCTAAAAGAACGGCAGTGTCAAAATTGGTTTTACCAAATTTCGTTCTGGTGATATTTCACTGAAAAGTGAAAAACGCTCCGGTCGTCCATTTGAAGTGGCCGAGGACCAAATCAAAGCAATAATTGATTCGGATCGTCACAGTACAACACGTGAGATTGCAAGGAAGCTTCATGTATCACATACATGCATTGAAAATCGAGTAAAGCAACTTGGCTATGTACGAAAACTTGATGTACGGGTTCCTCATGAACTGAAAGAAATTCATTTAACACAACGCATTCACATCTGCGATTTGTTAACTGAACGTAATGAAAACGATCCATTTTTAAAACGATTGATAACTGGTGATGAAAAATGGGTTCTTTACAACAATGTCAGTCGTAAAAGATCGTGGAGCAAGCCAGGTGAACCAACGCAAACAACATCAAAAGTTGATATTCATCAAAAGAAAGTTCTGTTATCAGTTTGGTGGGATTACAAAGGAATTGTCAACTTCGAACTTTTACCACCCAATCGAACTATAAATTCAGATGTCTACATTGAACAAGTAACAAAATTGAACAATGCAGTTGAAGAAAAGCGGTCCGAATTGGCAAATCGAAAAGGTGTTGTATTCCATCATGACAATGCAAGAGCATACACATCTTTGGCCACTCGGCAAAAATTATTGGAGGTTGGTTGGAACGTTTTGCCACATCCACCATATAGTCCAGACCTTGCACCATCTGATTACTTTTTATTTCGATCTTTGCAAAACTACTTGAATGGTAAAAATTTCAATAATGATGATGATGTGAAATCGTACCTTGTTCAGTTTCTTTCTCATAAAAACCAGAAGTTTTATGAACGTGGAATTATGATGCTGCCTGAAAGATGGCAAGAGGTCATTGCTCAAAATGAACAATACATTACATAATAAAGTTATCTCGTTCCACGAAAAAATTGACTTTCATTTTCTAAAAAAATGAACCTTCAAATCTTAAATGAGTTATTGCCGAATTTTGACAACTGCAGGGCACTGGGCGGTCACTGCTAAAAAAGAATATTTGTGCGCGCGCTTCTTGTTTTTTGATAACAATTTTATCGCAAAATTAGAAATTATTAACCCTTTAACTAGTATTATTATTAATATTGTTTGTAAGGGCAAAATTACTAAATAATTTAATTGGTATTACAAACGTGGCCCAAATTTTTTATTTAAAATTGATTTTCCCTTAATTTTTTTTATTTGAAAATATTTCCATGTGTGCTACATGGATAAGAGCTTAGCCGTGTATTGAACGGTTTACATATTCTGCCAACATAGTGCATGCTTTCGTATTTAAAATATAAGTAGTTTAATGTTATGTTTTAATAGAAAAATTTATAAATAAATTAATCGATTATGAACATTGTTTATAAAAAGAAGAATGAAAATACTTTAGGTATTTATAAAATATTAAAAAATAAGCCACAAATATGTTTGTATGTAAAATTTTCTGTAATTCAATTTTAACTTTAAAATTATTTTAAATAAAAGGCAATAAAAAAACTAAAGAGTGCACTTTGTGGAATAAAAAATAAAAGGTTATTGCTCTGAACTATTTTTGGCGTTAAACGACAACTTCTAACTGCTGGTATCTTATCAGTCTTTAATTTTTTTAATTTCAATTCGTTTTTTATAAAAAAATTAAGTACTTAGTTAAAGATGCACTTGCGTAAAAAAATCTTATTCCATAATTATAAAATGGTGTTACTTTTAGAGAATAGAGTTGTTCTCGCTCTTAGTAGTCAATTAAAAACTTTCTCAATTGTGCTAAAGCTGTCAACTTTGCTGTTTAATGCCATAAATTTCAAGTTAATGTAATATAAGCATTTTAATGTGATGTTTGTACATCATGTTAGCTTGGCTAACATTATCAACATTTTAATCATCATTTGCATCATTACTATTATTATCATTTTTATTTGTTTCTATCGTTTAAAGATCAAAAAGGCCAAACAAAACGAAAAAAACCGTTGTAACAAATGTGCTATGCAAAAAATTTACAAAATGCTTTTCTGTCGGTCATATGGTAAAAGCTTTTTTTCTTTTCTGTTGTAAGAACAATACCTAAAATTTTTTGTTTTAGTTGAAATGATATAATAGATATACTATTTTAAATGACATTTCTTTATATGAATTGTCAAGCGATTCAAACATACACATTCATACTTGTGACAAGGATATAAAAACTTGAGAACTTTTATTATATTTTCTCTGGTTATTGGCATGTACGAGATAAAAACAATTTTATAATTTAGCTTAAAAATCAAGTTAAATACAATACCAATTATTAATTGTATGTATTAAAAACGTGCAATTTTATATTTTAACATACATAAGTATACAGTCAGGGTGAAAATTTTTTTAAAATTTAAGATATTTTTGTTTCGTCTGAAACGCTCAGAACTCATCCGAGTTCTTTGTGTATGTATATATTCATGACCAAACATCAACTATTTAATTCACACTTTTCCAGGAAACTCATTCTGAAATTACTTTTTTCCATATGTATGTATGTACATACACATGTACATACACATGTACATACATGAGCCGCTTTTATCATATTCTCCTTTTCTCACAATCATTGTAGTTTTTGTACTTGTTATCTTATTTGTATGACACAAAATTACAATTAGTATTCCTTCATAATATTATAATTTTCTTTTATAGCTAATTCATCTTTCCAATAAAAGAAAAATTAAATTAAATTATTTTAGAAATTATAAATTTAATTGTTAAGCATTGTAGCATATTTACATATGTACTTGTATTAATTTAAATTTGCACTTCTATATTGTCATAATACAAATCCATACAGTACACATTCTCAAAGCATAACACAACCATTTTCATATAATATACGTATAACAATAATTAAACATCTTACCTTAGCAACATGTTGATGAAATGGAATATTGAATCATGTCTAAATTGTTTCTTTTTTTCATAGGCACATTTACTACTAAAACACATACACACACAACACTTTTATCATATTTCTGGGTCTTGCTTTCTCATATTTATTCTTTTCACAAAAACAAAACGCACTGCTTAGCTACAACAACAAAAAAATATGTATATGCATTTTTGCTGAATCATAAAAGCTAAATTTTGGCAATTTTTGTAAGCAATTTTCTCTTAATAATCCGCACATTTTCACTAAAATCTTTAATAAATCTATAATTTACACATTATAAATTAAATTTTTTAAAGATTTATACAATTTTAACGCAATTAAACATTAATTTTAGCAATTTTTTTCTCACTTATAAAATTTACATATTGATCGTACTAAATAAAACCGCAAACTAATTAGATGACAATAAGAAAAACCACAAAACGTCAAGAAAAAAGAGAGCGAATTATGTATTCTGTACTAAAGGTGAAACAACTGTGGTTAGTTTTTGAGGGTGATATTTGGATAATTACTGACGGAATTATGACATTTTAAATAAAATTACATGTTGTCTATAGAAATGAAATGTTGATAAAAAAAATGTTTTAATAATAAATATGTGTGTGGATACCTGTCACATTAGGTGATTATTCATAATTTATAAGCAACATCAATAAAGCGTGTTATTTGTTAAATGAAAATTGTTTTTGTAATAAAAACAAATTTTACCTACTGAATAACGCAACGCATAACCTAAGTAATTTACACAATAACCCTTATAAGTTATTATAGAGCTTAGACATAAAATAAATTAAATATTTATTTGTATGTGTAGCTAATATTTTATTGTTACTCGTAAGTGTTCTATGTACATATGTACGAGTATATGAACAAGGAATAAAAATTGGTCCTGTTGCACTATCCGATATGGATATGCACACATTCACCCCTATTCTGCGTTTCGATTAAGTCTCCACAATCCGTGCCGCAACGATCGAAAATTGGTATTCCAAAAAAAAAAAAAAACGGAATCGAAAGAAAAAAAAGAAGAATACAGTGATGTGCACAGAATTAATTACATTAGTGTGGAATGTGGAAATGAAACAATATAAAGCAAGTTTGTCACCATTTTAACAAACAAATGTTAAATTTAGTACAAAAAAAGTGGTTCAAATAGCTTAAGTGTTAAATAAAATTAACATACAAAATTCAGAAAAAAAAAGTTGTTTTTGAACAATTGTGAAACATCCTCAAAAGCATTAAACTTATTTGTGCATAAATTTCCAGTGTGACGAATCCTTTAAAGTCGGAAGTAATTAAAAAAAATAATAGTGAAATAGTTTAATACGGAAAGATAAAAACAAATTAAAAGACAGAACGTTAATAAAAATTCGTTGTGGACGAATAATTCAGTGTTTGCTTTTTTATTTTAATTTCAAGGAGGAATGGAGTCTGTCGCAGCCACATTATTGCTGGAATAGGAAAAACAACATTACATGTAAATATACAAAGGAAAGGGTTGAAAAGCGTCTTTTGGTCGATGGTGGTATCCGCATCAAAATGTCTGTTTTGCAGTCATTAAATAAGTCAGTTTATCAAATTCCTTTGGTGTTGTTGTGTTTGACATGTAATAAATAAATATGAAGTAAAGTATTCACATTCCGATACAAAAAAAAATTAAAACAAAAAAAATAATTTTTAATGTTTTTTGAAGAATTTGTGCAGATATTATTGTATATTATACTTAAATTTTATAAATTTATTATTTTTTAATTAAAAAAACAAAAATCAGGACAACCTCCATTAAAAAAAAGCAATTGAGAAAAAAGGAACTCCGATCGAAATGCAGAATACCTACATTCGACAGAAATTGAGCGGAATTGAAACACAGAATACCAAAGTTGACAAACAGAGAAAATTTCTATTAGAATCGAAATATATGTATGTACATAAAATTGTAATTATAATACAAATTTATGTTTTTACGTTTCGAAAATGATTTAGGGTGACCAAGGAGGCGTTCTATTTTGTATTGGGTCAGCTTAACGGAAATAATAACATGGAAACAGCCCTGCCGGTAAAACTACAGTGTCGCTTATAGCCGGAGGATGCTTCCAGCACGTCTTTGAAAATAATTATTTAGTGGTTATGTGCCAAAAATGCATAACAACAATGCCAGAGAACATAAAAATTTTGTAAATAGAAGTGTTGATAGTTGGAAAGTGTTTCATTTATTTTTGTAATAGTTTTGGACTTTCTTTTTATATTTTATAAAAATGAATGTGTAAATGAAATAAATTTTAATTTCCTCTTAAAAAATAAAAAAAAATAAAAAATTGATAATTATCTTCAACAATTATTACATATGGAGCATATTGTTAAACAAAAAAATCGTTAAATAATTTTTCGAACGCTCTACTATAAACCTAATGACAGATATTTCCAGTGAAAGCGTTCGATCGTCTATAAGTTATTTAATAACGACTGCGACATTTTCAATTTGAAGACCGAAATTGGAATTTGTTTAGCTAGATCATGATTAGATTCGGGTTTGAGCAATGGGTCTATACATCTTCGAGATCATCTGCAATTACGAATATATAATTAATTGGAAAAACACTCAAAATCACCAAAACTATATTCGCCAATAGATGTTTATTATATCCACTTGTTAAAAGTAGTTTGAAAAATCATTATTGTTGTTAACTAGCTTAAACCCGAAGTGCTTCGCTGCACCTACCATTATCATTTGTCCAACATT
Organism: Metopia argyrocephala; assembly: GCA_963576795.1. Taxonomy (NCBI): domain Eukaryota; kingdom Metazoa; phylum Arthropoda; class Insecta; order Diptera; family Sarcophagidae; genus Metopia; species Metopia argyrocephala. The sequence goes on from OY756211.1 coordinate 83,621,403, forward strand.
TTCGACTGATGATTTTTTGTGACTTCGGACTAATTCAAAAACTTTAACTGTTACTGATTTCAAGATATACTGGACTCAATAGTAAGTTTGTATGAAAGCTACCACGTCTACTTATCCGCCCTTTTTTTTACTGATAAATTTTAATGACTATGAAATCAATCACACTAAATTCAGAGAGTTTAGCTTCAACATTTCTAAAGATACATACATATGTCTAAAGAAATCAATATTTAACTTGTATGGGAGGTTTCACGCCCACTTGTCCAATTTCGCCCACTTTCGGACTGATGATTTGCCTTGTCCATGAAGTCATTTAGACCCAATTCTGAAACTTTAGGTTCAAGCGTTCAGAAGATATACAAAATCAGTATTTAGAGATAATCAGAAAACAATGAAAACTTAAAATGGTTTAACACAAATGTTTGACAGAATGTGCGGGGAAAAATTTTCTTTCCGTAAAAATCTAATTTATATCATGACGATCATTAGAAAGAAAAACTCTTCAAAATCGGTTCAGTCGTTCTCAACTGATGCGATGACCAACGAACAACATTGATTTTTATTTATATAGTTAGACTTAAATGACGTAGTATGTGCATATGCATGTAATCGTATAAAATATTTAGCAGTATAAAGAATCATTTTACTTTTGTTGATTGGAGATACGATGCTATATAATTTGCTTTTATTTCTTTAAGAGATTTCAATATTTTATAAGGGTAAATTTTCTTCTCCATATAAAAGTCCATGTACATAGGTATGGGTATAATTTAAAACACACGACGTTAATATTATATTTCTTTCTATTTCACGAAATTCATTTACTGGTTAAAAAGCTTCTAAAAGAGTTCTTTTAATATTCCTCGTTGGCTTTTATTGTCTATATATAAACATAACACTGCGTATTACAATGCGTCTTAAGTCATTTTAATTGCTTCTCGCTCGTGACTTGAACTTAAATTGATCCATTTTGTAAAGCTTAATATAAATGGCTTGTTAAAATGTTCACTGCCGAAATAGCATCAAAATAAATAGAGGGAATAAATAGTTTTTATTCTGATATATTCATTATTTTCAATTATATATCACGATTTCTTAAAGAGAAATTTACATTGTGAAAAGGACTATTAAATAGTCTTAAATTACACAATATTAAATACGACCTATTACATAAAATAGCCCCCCCTTTAACCTATTGGCAACAAATAAACTATCAATATAACCAAACAAATTCTTAATATGCAGCCTTACGAAAAGGAAAGATACCATTTAAAAGCGATTTAAATGGCAGTTAAATTGAAATATTGTTCCTCATCGCACCAGTAAGAGAACAAGAAGTTACGTTTCGTTCTTTTTTTTTTTCGTCCGCATTTGGCAATAGTATGACTTACACCTGCCGGTCATAAAAAAAACGATAAAAATCAGAAAACAAAAAACTTTTTAAAACATATAAAAAAAGAGATCTTTGTCAATACATTTCAATAAACGAGGTGTGGTAAAGAAAATTATAATTTTTAAGCGTGTTGGAAAAAATGGTATTTTGACAATGACTCAGTAAGTTTAACTGCTGCTAGCATCACAGACTCCTCCGTTCTTCTTTTCACCAAGCTATAGCTCTGCCAAAGCTGGTGCAGAAGTCAGCACGAAACACAGGAGGAGATTGATGCATTCTTAAATACGGAGGTCATGATGAATATTGTCTGTACTGAAATTCAAACCCGAATTGCTCTTTATTGCATTTCAGCAATCTAATGTATTTACTTCACTAAGTCAACCCTCACAAAACCACGATCAGAATATCTTTAAAAAAAATGTTGGCTTTACAACTTTTGAATCGTTTCAATCACAATATTGTCCAGTAAAATTTACAAAATCACTATATTTTTATGACGAACCTCCAATTGGTTTTTTTATTTTTTTGTTCTTTTTTTTAAATGTTAATTCAAATTTAATACAAAAAGGAAAAACTGCCAGCCATTGAGCAGTAGGAAAACAATTTCTGGCGGATGCAGTAAAGAATCAAAAACACTTTCATACAAATCAATAAATATTTCTCACACAAAATGAATCTGAACGCTGAACGATAACCAGCCGTAGGCTTCCTCTGGCTACAAACATTTATTGGCAAGCATTCGAAGAGTGCACATTAACATTTTGGCTTAGGACTACTTAAGTGTTAGTGATGCTTGTTGACTTCTTTGTGGTACTGCTTCATGAACTTCAATAATAACCCAACTCACCATTGAAACTTAAAGAAATTAAAAGAAAAAGAAAAAAAATATTAAAGGAAGTTTAAAGGAATCCCAATAACAACAATGTAATGTATACCTTCTGTCTGTTTTATAAAACAAATCTTCATTCAAAGATGTATTTTTGTTACTGTTGCTGCAACAATAAAAAAACAGTTTTTTCTTCTACTGAAATTGATTTGAATTCGTTGCACTCAATTGAGAGAAACCTTTAATACAGTCACTGCTTTTATGAATGCGTAAGCACGTGATAAAAAGCCATTATGAATTGACCAAAGTATAGAGGAGTAACCCAGTAAACAAAATCGGAAAAATAAATTTTAATCATACTCTTTACTATATCAAAAGTTCAAATTATAGATAAAATGACTTGTCGGTAGTAGATCCAGAGGAGGCTATCGCAACTTACTTACACTGAAATTTGCTTTAGAACACAAATGTGTAAACTAGCTTTGGATATCTTCTGCACCAATTCTTTTTATGTCCAGCGAGAGCTAAATATCAATAAGCGCAATATTTTCTTAAACAATAACAGCTTGCTTTCAGAGTATAATTATCTTCAGTCCATATTCTTTTTATATGTTTAACAGTAAAACTCCACCATTTTTGGAGTGTTTTTCACAAGACACATAGTCGTGAGGGAGTTTATGTGCTCTATCCGCCATTTCATATTTTTTAAATATCTCGAGTTTATGATGCCACTTTAGGTTTTCGACCCCAAATTTTTCAAGTCTGTAATCCGTTTTAAGATATCTCGTCCAGTTTTGGAGATAAATAGCCGGAAACGCTTTGAAGATTTTAAAAATGTTGGTGTTAAAAACCTAAGGTGGCATCATTGTCATCATCAGAGCACATAAACTCCCGCAGGACGATGTGTCTTTTGGAAACAGGCTGTAAATTCTTAAATGATAACTCACTTAAAATATTAAAGTAGACTTTGAAGATTTTGTGGAATTTTTTGTATGAATTTCTCAAAAGTCTTGCTTCAGTAAAAGATATAACTTTTTTCCTAAGAGGGCTCTAGAAGAAAAAACAATACTCCCACCAATGCCTTCATATAAAACTAATCAGTTTATCGTCAGTGTTTGTTGTCAATATCACAGAGTAAGCAAACTGCGTAAAACTAGTAGAGACATCATGATCGTCAGTAAATTTAAGACATGATCTAGAAAGAGCCTTACTTTTGTTGCGTATGAAACGAAAAATTCCAGTAATATCGCAGCTGTGATACCTGGCCATAGCGGTAAGTAAGGAAGTGGAAAACAATCAGTTAATGATCGGTCTAATTGAAGAAGAGAGAATCAGTTCGAGAAAACTAATTTTCGAAAATCTTGGGGAGATAGCTGAATTGAACTTTGACCGACTGATGAAATTTTGAATAGTATAGGCTTAATATAGTCGGGCATAACATAACCGTTTGTCAGGTGGGTAGCGGGGATCCGATATTAGAATGGTGTAAAAATAATAATTGGATTTTTTAGAGCACTATGTTTAGGCAACCAAGCACGCAAAATGACTAAAATTTGAGGGCGTTACTCAATGGCAGATTGGGTACATGGATGTGTTTTAGTCTACAAAAAATGGTAATAGGAAACCTGAAATAATGACCACATTTACAAATAGGCACTGAAGTTGATAATTGAAATACATATATAAAAATTTTAATGCCATTGTCCAGGATTAGCATTTAAAAAAAATTTTTTTGGACTACCAAGATAACAAAATATCAGACAATGCCAAATTACTTTCAGCAAATAAAATAATGGGGGCACTGCTTTTCGTGTGCAATCTCACCACAAGCTGCCCGTTTCCAAGGTGGTAGTCCAACCACCGCCACCCGATGCCGGTACCCTCTAATTTCAGAATGTCTAAGACACCCCGGCAGAAGAAGGTCCATGGACATCGAATTAACAATTTAGCACCAACCACTGCCTGGGTAGTGATACCCGCCTTGTTGAGGGGTTTCTATCTAGCACTACCACAACCACTACGAGTACTCCCAGAAGGGCCGCACTCAAACCATCAGGCCGGTTTGCCTTACTCCCCGAATAACAGGGGAGCACAGGTATAACCGGGGGCTTCCTGATGCCCGTAGTGTAAGTTTCTCTGGTAAGTCCCTGAGATGGTCAGTAATTAAAAATTACCAACCTCTCTGCCTATAGCGAGTACCAGGCCACCCAGAGCTAGGTGAACTCCATATTCCCCGGAGAAAATAGGCCCCTGGTGTGACGTAATCACCAGCAACCTTTACTGTATCCCCGGGGGGGAACTGGTTGGGAACAGAAAGCTATTTAAAATTAGTGTGCTTCCGATGTGTCGCGTTTCCATTTTTTTCACTTTTTCTATTAAACCTATATGCCTTCAGCCACTGTTGTGTGACGTGGTATGAGAGAATTAGAGTTACATCCGACATAAGTTTCCAAAGGCCTTAATAAAAAAGGGCTTAAATAAAGTTAAGCAATTTGAACCATTTAAAGCATGACTATTACAGGCGTATTTAAAGACCAAAGTGAGATCGGCTTTAAATATAAAAGTATACAGATGAATGAAAGAACAATTTCTTTAATAGTTTCTCCTGATAACACTGATTTAAGACATTTTGGAGTTGTTAGAACAACTATTATATCCTCCGTATAACTTTTTTTATCACTAAGCATTTTGCCTAATGGGAAAGGTTTCCAAAATTATTCTTCCTGTTGTGATTTTAAATGCTGGACAATATTCATAAGCTTTAATGAAAAATTACTAAAGTTTTGCATTTAAGCCTAATGCCCTTCTTTAAAATGAGCCATAATAATGGTCCAGCAGTGCAAATACACAAAATAAAATTATGGTCAGGCCCATTCCGTATCTAATCTTAATCACCGACGTGATTATTATTACATAACCAAAAAGAAGGCAGCACAGTCTCTGCTATGGCATTTTCAGTGAATGTGTGCGAAAAGAAAACGTGCGCACAAATAAAAAACAAATACCGACAGTATGACGTAAAACCTTAAATAACTGTTGCTGTTGTTGGAATTCTAATTGTTATGTGTGTAGGTTTCCCTCATATCAAAAGTCTTTGCAGAACTGAAAGCAAAAGGTATTAACGCAGCTTGTTTAACAAGCAAAATCTTAGCCTGCCAACAAACCAATACGGCGGTAAAGCAAGTGTACAGAAAAGGATGCAACATTTATGCAACGCCTTTTCCGTGTCGCCTCACTGAGTTCGATTGATTAATTACATCAATTCAATGGTTCAGCTTTTGCTTGTTGATCTATGTATGTATGTATGTTTGTATGTGTAATATTGTTTAAACTCTAAACTGTGAATGCGAATGAGTTCAATTTAGAAAAAAACCTACATTAGAACGGTTAACAGAGCTTCTTAGTTTCTGCCGTTGAACAAGAAATTGAAGAGCAGAGATCATTTGTTTCTACTTCTTCAGACTCTTAGTGGTGGAGAAGTTCCAATAACGGCAATAAAAACTGATTATTTTGCAATTTGTTGAGGGCTTAACTTTATTTGTTATTACCAACAATAATATCAAATATTATATTGTTGTTGCTATTGTTATTATTTTTTTATTTTATTATTGACCAAAAGAAATGGAAAATTGCTTAAGGATGCGGAAGACTTTAGAATTTTGTTTTTGCTTTATTTTTTTATTTTGTTTTTCTTCTTTTGCTTTTAATTCTATTCGATTTTCAATGAGAAAGTGTTGCTGATGATAAAGAGATTATGGTGTAAGTAGTTATTGTTGTTTCCTTTTAGCACTAAACAAATGCTTATAAAGGCAATTTATTATTTATTGCATAATTTATGAGAAAGTAATTGATAACTGAGCACATTAACGGTTGTTTGTTTCCGCAACATTGTAATTTCTCATCTATATATGTACGTAGTATGTAAGAGAGTTTGAAAGAGAAATAAAAAAAGTGAAATTTATTCAGTGTTGTCATAAGAGCGGTTTTCTTTTGTAAAAAGAAAACTTCAACTGTATTATTCTCTTTTGGTTTAAAATTTTTAAGCAATCCTGATCTTGTAAAAATGTTTTCTACTAAAATTCTTTCTATAAAATATTTTTATAAAATGAAATAGGGAGGGCAAATTGAAAAAAATTGTAAATAATACGTCAAAATAATTCAAATATGTACTTCGTAAATTCGGAACAGAACAAATAGTTGATGTATAGTTAACGAAATTTTATTAAATAAACTTATGCCAACGAGCTGTATATTTTTTGTTACAGCTATAAATTTAGTATATATGCACTGTAACATTTAACACATAGATCACGAAAATTTTGACGATATTACAACAACGTGGCGACACGACCACATTTGTCGCTGTTGCAAGCTTAGTATTACGTCTATTTTGTAAACAGTAATCAATATATCTATCAGTTGGTGCCAGTATTATGAAGCTCATAAAATCATATGTATATGTATGTATAAGCCCTTAAAACGCTATGTTTTAAGAGATGCTTATTAATATTATTAGAATGAAAACGTAAATGTATTAAATATAAAAGTCAATTTATACACAAGCGATTTTATTCTTTTCACTTTTTTGGTTTTTGAGTGATAAAAGTATTCCTCGAATGTGTAAATAGTTTTTATTTTTACTGAAGTGAAAATTACTCGATTGTGGAACCATTGAAGTTCTAGTACCTACCCTCGTGATCAGCTTGGTTGAAATTAATCCACATTTAAGCGTTGTGAGGCTACATACGAAAACCAAAAATAGCCTTATCTTTTCTGTATAATATAGACTTACAATAAAAAAATCTTCTATTGTCAAGAAGAAAATAAAATATTTTAAGAGAATACCATTAACCACTATTGTAAAATAAAAAAATATTTCTTAAAACTTTTCGCTATTTAAATAAATTGTTATATGAGTACGCTTACTTTGAAAAAAAGAAATAAATAAAACGTTAAAATGCTTTAGACATAACCCAATACGGGAACACTGTCAATTTTGCTGAATAAAGTGTAGGACAAAAAGAGAGATGAAAAAGTCTTTAGTTTTAATGTTTGAAAGTGGTACATGACATACATACATATGTGTAGTAAAGTGTTGAAAGAATTTCGAAAAATAAATTTTATTTAATAAATACCTATAAATAAAATAGTGAAATAACAACAAAAGTGAATAATAATTGAATAATTTAAAAATCTGTTACAGTTTTACACGAGTAGGAATTGACAAAATCTCATGTGAGTGCATTTTTTATTTGTTTAGTTGTCTCTATCAAAGTAGCTTTATTTACATACTTTTTTTTGTATGTATGTATGTACATGAAAGCATTGCTAAGAAAATATTGCCGGTTTAATAGAGACTGTAAACACTGTATACTATACAGTATATAGAATACACTAAACAAACGAATGACAGATCCAAAGGTAAATATTTATTGATAGCTTAGTTTTCGATTGTGATACAATTGTACCGTTATTCTAATTGTTGTTATTGTGAATTCACTGCGTTCAATGTACCTAGTTTATGCAATATGATAATGTTCAGCAAATCAAAATTGTTGCTTTACTCATCCAAATTAGTTGATATTAGTGTTTAGACACAAATTGAAATTTAATATTCATCACCAAAAGGTAACAAAACTATCAACATGTTGCATTGGTATCTAAAAAATTGTATATAATCATGTTTAGAAATAAATATTTACAAACATAATTAAATTACATTCATAAGCTACGGTCACAATAAATTGCCAAATATTTATTGTTTTATTATATTTTTATATTCAGTATGTAATATCTGTTTGCTTTTTCGGCTGAATTAAATTTAACGTTACTAAGGGCCAAAAGACTGTTCATGCATTTTTAGGCAACGGTTTAGTAGTTTATTTACACTCTCAGTGTGTTTTCAACAATATCTGTATTTCATACACTTCCCGATAAATATTTGAACATGTCCTCATTCCATGTTTCGACTTCATCTAGGCTAATGAAATTGTTGAAGTTCATTTCTTTCAAAAAGAAAGGTAAAAAGATAATTTTTCAGTGGTATAATATAATAATAACGTTGAATCTAATTTCCGAATTTAAGCGAGTTCTTATTTACAAGCATCTAGTGTATATGATATACATACATATTTGAATATATTTGGGGCGCTCTCATAAATATCAAAACAGACCAGTTTCAAACCCCAGCAAAGGTGATAAATTGAAGACTAAAAATTTGCCGTTCCTTTAGAATTTAATTTAAAAATTAGAGATCCATCCCCCTCCCCCTGCTTCTCACTTTTCACTCTCTTCCACTTGCTATGTAAAAACCAAAAAGCGCCATCTACTCGGAAGATAACAGCTACCTATTGAAGATGCTCACCAATCTACAGTCAACATGCAGGGACAGATGGGGCAAGTGCTGTTGATCACTCCAGGGTGAAAGTATAACACTGACATTTGAGTGATCAAATTGACGGCAACTCGTCTCCGTCTCATTTGTAAGGCGTTAAAAAAAAAAAATACATGCTACACTTTTAGCTGTATGAATGATTTCAATTTACGCTAAAATTATTCGTTTTTTGCTTGCACTTCTAAAAATTTGTGTTTTTAAATATTTTTAATTTTTTTATTTTTGTTAAAACTTCTCAGATACCTACATACAACGATTAGGAATATTATCATAAATAAAAATCTGTTTTTCTAAATACATACATAGGTACATAGTACATACTTACATACAATCTTAAATACTAAAATTTTTCATAACTTAAGTAACGCTTTACTTACTGGTATATAAAAAAATCTTTTTATTTAAAAATGCCAAATAAGTTTGCCACACTTTCGTTGTTATTATCAAGCAAGTTGTATAATAAATAGACTCGCTTACTACATTCAAATACAACTACAACTTTTATACATATTTGTAAGAAAAAAATTAAACTTCTTGGATATGCTTAAAACATTAGCATACGCCATAATTTAAGTTTTTTTTGCTGTAAATCCCCCCTAACGTTTGTTGTTAAATTCTATTCAACATGTTGATATTAAACATTTATATGATGTCAACATGTTTCGTTTGGTGCTTTTACGCTAAATCATCTTAGAAATATCATAAATTAAATATACAACAAGAACAACATGAACAACAATTACACAAATAGAAAAATCCTTGTAGTTCCAAGTTGTTTAATTCTATTGAGGGGTAAAATGGGATATACAGCACGAATTCCTGTAGTTTTTTTTTTGGTTTTTTTACAGAGAATACAAAAAAATAAAGAAAAAATTATTATTAATTTACATATTAAGAAAAAAAGGAAATATCTGTCTCCTTTTTACTACCTGCTGTGTGAAGTTTAAAATTTATTTCGAGACAAGAAATAAATTTTTTTTTTTCATTATATTTCTAAATCCGTTCACATAGCCTGTAAAATGATTGCACTGGTATCTGTCATCACTATAATCAGGTTACATTGCTAAGAAAAGAGATAAAATCTCGCCTAGATGATTAAATCTGTTTAAAGGACAGGTTTAAAAGTATAAGAAGAATATACATATTTTTTAAGTTTTTTCAAAATTTTTAAATTACATGTCAAACACCGCTTTTTAGTGTTTCTTTATGCACGAAAGCTGTCCAAAAATCTGTTGTTCACAAACAAACAAAAAATAATAATACAAATTTAGCGAAATAAATTCTTTATTTCTCAAAATAAAATCTTTTTTTACCCAACACATTTTTCCTCTGCGGTATTTAATAGCTTCGATGCCATGTGTATAACAGTGTACTCGTATACAAAGACGAATCTTCAATAAAATTAATAAAAACCAATACAATAATTTTACCATTACTTGTGAAAGTGATAGCCAATACTAACAATACATACAAACTGCTAATTTTACTTTTTGATTTATCATCTGTGTTCACATTGTGTACAGTGTGAGCGTGTCTACTTATATTATACAAATTTCCTTAAAACTGCAACTAAATTGCAGAATTCCACCCTTCAATGTAGGCAAATCTTTTAACATCAAACCATTTTTATAAGTATGTTTGGATATATAAAACTATCGGACTTATTTTATTGATTTTGGCTATCGTAATAGTGAATGTGTGCACTGATGTATTGTTTTAATGGACTAACACTTCCTATTAAAGGGAAAGATTGATACAGAACACCAGTATATTGCAACCCAAAGGTGGACTGAGCTGTCAGCATGTAGAAACAGCAGGTCACATTGGCCACGGTACGGCTTGAGCAGAACGAAAGCGTTATTGAGCATGGTACGTAGGAAAGACGGTACGATCACGGCGGCGGTGATAACTGGTTTTTTGGGGTTCAATTAATACTGCCACAGCTGTAAACAGCCGAAAAAGAAAAAGGCAGTATTCCATTTCCTTTGTGAATGTTCTGACATATGGAAGGAGATGGTATCAGCTTTGTGTATTCGGCTTTTTTAAAATACTTAGGAGCTGGCTGGTGTGAATTTTGCTCGACTTTTAGAGTTTTCACTTATTTTATCAAAACAAGTTGATAGCGTTAATGTGGCATTTAAACGGTGTGAAAGTTCTAAGTAGATACCACGGAAACCAACCGACCAACCACACACTTTTAGGGATATATGTTGCATGTTAAATTTTTCGAATGGAAAAATAAATGTAGCTAAATTTTTTTCACTTAAGGCTTAAAGCCTGGTATTGAGTTCAATTTTGTGAAAAAAGTTTCTCTACATTTATTTTTCCATTCGATAAATTTGATATGCAACATATATCCCTAAAAACATGCATCACCTTTATACACATCAAATAGCACAGTTCAACAAAATATTTTTTTTTTGTTGCTTTTGACAAGAACTAATTTAACTTTCATTTGGGGCTCAGAATCTACATGTATTTTAGTTTTTCAGTTTTCCTTTTTAAGACCTGCACTTTTTATGCAATCCTTAAGAGTCCAGCTGCTGTGCAGTGAGTTGAAATTATAATGATATATCATGCATTTTATATACAGAAATTGCAAAAGACCACCTATAATAATTCTAATATCCAATATAACTCTAAATAACCCAACACCAAAGGTATGTCAACAGTAAAAACTCTATTATAAAATCCTGCTCATTAGAATAAAAAAAAGTTATTGTAGGCTGGTGTAAATTTATTTTATTTCATTCGAAAGAAATGTTGACTATGTTGTTCCGTACATGAATCAAAATGTTTACAGAAACTTGTTGCAGTTAGAGAAAATGTTGATATGTAGATTTCACATGTTTTTCGCAGCAAGAACAGAGTACTACTTTTGAAACATTTTTTCACAAACATTTCGAACGAAACATTATTATATGCAATTTGACAGCTTTTCGTACGAAATGTTGAACTCAGTACCAGGCTTTAGGTAGCAAAATCAAATGCTAACACTAGTTATTTTAAATAATAAGTAGAAACAAACGAAAATTGAATTGCAAAATACTGTCGTAGATTTTAGTTCTTAGTGTAAACGTTGTTGGTATGATTAATGATTATTTATTTAAATTAAACCAGGAAGCTTCATAATTGTTTATCTACTTTTAAGTGTCATTAATTTAAAAAAAATTCTTTTAATTTTATTTTATTTGTTTAGTCATTTATCTGTGCAATTCAGTAATAACAGCTATTAAACATTTTTATTAATTAAAAAAAAGAACAAGAACGTTAGCATTATAAAAGTATTAACATTTTATGCATTATTTATAAATATTTTTAAATTCTTTTATTGTGCATATACGAGTATTTACTATAAATGATTTATTCTATTATTATTTTCGAATATTTATTTCGAAAAATTTATTTGGATCCTTTTAATATTGCTGAGAAAATTACATCGTGTGACTTTGCTATACCACCCATCTTGTTTCACAATTTTCAATTGATTACTGTCTTATGGCGTTTAATGATGTTACAATGTGTTGTGCATATGGAAAAAATTCAAATAACAATAACCAAGAACAGACACAATGATGATGAAGTGTTTTATGGCTGATTTATAAATCACTTTTGATTTTTCTTCTTCTTACTCCTCTTCAGTGTCGTCTCATATGTCTGTCTGTCTACTTGCCACACTCGAGACACCAACTATAGTTGCGATTTATTTTTAATTTTTTTTTTTTTTGCTTATAATGAAACGAAAATTGTATGCAACTTATAAGAGCAGAAGACAACCATTGCTAGTTTCATTTATCAATATTATTGAGGTTGTTTATTTATTTGCTGTCGTTTTTGGTTGTTGTTTTTTTTTGTGTAATAATAAAAGCGGCATTGTTTAACAATAAAATATGTTCAATAAATTTAAACATAAATAACTATGATGGTTGAATTAAAAAAAGAAAAAGAAAAAGGAAAAATTGAAAACAATACATTTGTTTTTGTAGCTTAAGCCTATAATTTTCATATTAGCAACAGATTTGTTTTCAATTTCAGTGGAGTTGTCTGTCGTTAATTCTGCTGTTTTGTATTTTTGTTACGTAGATTTTTTTTTCAAACAAGAAACGGTGGGACTAGTTAAAGAAATATTTGCAATATATGGGGCTGCGTGGTATAGTAGAGTTAGAGCGCTCGCACACAAACTCAAACGGCCCAGGTTCAAATTCCAGCAAAGATGAAAAATTTAAAAGTTAGTTTGCGGTTTTTTCAAAATTATAATTTAAAAATAAGAATGTGACTATACATTTACTAACATCAATGCAGCAGGTATCCACATACATATTTATTATCAAAACATTTTTTATCATCGTTTCATTTCTATCGACAACATGTCATTTTATTTAAAATGCCATAATTCCGTCACTAATCATCTAAATATTTACCACCCACCTTCACCCTCAAAAACTAACCACAGTTGTTTCACCTTTTGCACACAATACATAATTCGCTCTTTTTTTTTTCTTGACGTTTTGTGGTTGTTCTTATTGTCATCTAATTAGTTTGCGGTTTTATTTAGTACGATCAATATGTAAATTTTATAAGTGAGAACAAAATTGCTAAAATTAATGTTTAATTGCATTAAAATTGTATAATTATTTTAAAAATTTAATTAATAATGTGTAAATTACAGATTTATTAAAGATTTTAGTGAAAATGTGTCGATTATTAAGAGAAAATTGCTTACAAAAATTGCCAAAATTTTGCTTTTATGAATCAGCAAAAATGCATATATTTTTTTGTTGTTGTAGCTAAGCGGTGTGTTTTGTTTTTGTGAAAGAATAAATATGAGAAAGCAAGACGCAGAAATATGATAAAAGTGTTGTGTGTGTGTGTTAGTAGTAATTGTGGCTATAAAAAAAATAAACAATTTACACATGCTTCAATATCCCATTCCATCAACATGTTGCTAAGGTAAGATGTTTCAATTATTCCATGTATGTAAATGTTTAATTGTGTTATGTTTTGATTACATATCGTCAATGGAATTAAAGAACGCTGTAACTGACAAAACCTCAACTGTTCACCAGATCCAAAAAACCTGTATGAAAATAGAGCAAATACACTGGTATTTTTCATTTCGCAGTGAATTTATTTTCATCGTAGAAATCTGGGACCAGGACCAATCGACGCGTATTTTTTTTTGTGATAAAAATGATACAAAAAACGTATTTTCGATTTTTTGTCAGTTACAGCGTTCTTTAATTCCATTGACGATATGTACTGTATGGATTTGTATTTTTTGCCACAGCTTATTATGAAAGCCAAAACTTTTAAGTAAATTTATTACAATCATGTAATAAGTAAGTGATATTTAAGATTTTTAAATCACTGTTGGAAAAATAGAAAAAAAAACGTCGGAGCGTTTCGAAAAGAATGGAAGGGGAGTTTTTCCTTCAGAATACTAAAAATTGTAAGAAATGCATTATATGCCACATTTCAATGCCACGCATCACGAGAATTCCACATTAAAAAGTGGAAATTGCAAAATATACTCCAAAAATATTTGCCTTAATGAAAAAACCCACTTACTGTGCATATTCTTTTTTGGCCAAAAAATTGAAAATATTTGCATTAACGACATTATCAAAAATAGTCTTTCAGATTCTCAAACCACAAACAAAATTTTTTTATGAATCGGTAACAAAGGTCCAACAATTTCAAACAAATGAAAAATTTTGCAGTCAAAATTATTATTCATTGGTTATCGATGAAAGCGCGGATTATTTAGTGTAAAAAAAAAATAGCAATTCTTATAATATATGTATATATATAATATATATGTTATATAGTGGTTCCCCAAATAGTTTTTTGTCATTAGAAGAACTAGAAGATTCAACCCTTCAGGTATCCAAGGCGGGAGAGCTTCTTGTGGAGCTGAAAAAGTCCTCCACTGACGGAAGAAACGCTTTTAAACAGGCGTTAGAAAAGGCAGCGGGCGAGACGAGTGTAGTCAAAGAACTGGTCCCTATGAGTAAAATAGAGATCAGAAATCTCGACGAGTGCACCTCTGTGGAGGAGGTGGAAGTTGCTCTACAAGACATTCTTGTAGAATACAAGGGTGTTCTGGAGGTGTTTCTGCCCAAGCCCAACATAAGGGGGCAACACATGGCCATCGTTAAGATGGAGGCGAAAGCTGCCAAGGTTCTCCTCCAAAGGAGGACAGGGAAAATCGGTTGGGTCAACTGCAGGATGCGCGGCAGAGTGGAGGCCTCCAGGTGCTTTAGGTGCCTGGGGTACGGTCACCTTAGTGGAAACTGCAGCGGACCTGACAGAGGCAATATGTGTTTCCTGTGCGGGGTAGAAGGGCACAAGGCAAAGGACTGCAAGTCCCAGCCGACATGCTACCTATGCTCCGACATAGGGGAAAATGGCCGCAAACATATTGCAGGTTCGGGCGCTTGCGGAGTATTCCGCAAGGCATTAGAAGATGCTAAGCGGACAATATGAGGGTCATCCTACAGGCCAACATGCACCGCAGCAGAACTGCTCACGACCTGATGGGGCAGATCCGTCTCGAGAAACAAGCTGATCTTATTTTGATCAGTGAGAAGTACCGAGACGGATGTGCGCCTACGTGGTTTAGGGACAACCTCGGTACAGCGGCGATATGGATCCCGGACCCGAGACGCTTCTGTGTTTCGGCCCATGGCTCTGGAGATGGTTTCGTTTGGGTGAGAAGCGGCTTGGTGACTTACTTTAGCTGCTATCTTACTCCAAACGAGGGTATTTCGGAGTTCCAAACCAAGTTAGACGACTTGGAGGATGTCTTACGGAGCATGGGAGGTCATCTGGTAGTGGCTGGAGACTTCAATGCAAAAGCAGTAGAGTGGGGCGAGATTAGAACCGATTCGAGAGGTGGGCGAATTTTGGACTTTATGTCCAGGACGGGGTTGGTTGTATTAAATAACGGCTCCGTGTCCACCTTTCGAAGATCTGGCCAAAGGGGGACCATTATCGATCTCACTTTGGCAACTGAAAACCTAGCGGCACTCGTGCAGGAATGGCAGGTGATCGAGGACTTTACGGCCAGCGATCACCAGTATATCACATTCCGAGTGCGTGATATTGCGCCAGCTCGGTCCATCCAACATCATGGACCAGCTAGGTGGAATGCCGCTAGGATGGGCGTTGAAGCTTTGTCTCTAGCCCTAGAACGGGGACGTATGACCACAGAGGGGATCCGTAATGATCTTCCGCCTGTTGAGAGGGCTGATGTACTTGTGGACTCAACCATGAGTCTTATACATCAGGCCTGTCAAAGCGCTGTACCGAGGAGGGGTCCGAACGAAGGGAGAAGTCCTGCTTACTGGTGGACGACCGAAATTGCGGATCTGAGGCGTGTTTGTCTCCGTCGTAGACGGCTGGCTCAACGCGCTAATGGAAACGCAGATCACGCAGCCCGTAAAGCCGAAGAGTATAAGTCGGCGAAAAAAGATCTTCGCCTCGCCATCCAAAGAAGTAAGCGCCGATGCTGGAAGGACTTAACGGAGGACCTAAATAGGGATCCATGGTGGTTGGGCTATAAAATAGTGCTCCGCAAATTGAGGGCGTTTAAGCCAAACGCTTCTCTGAATGAGGATACTATTCGGCCCATAGTGGAAGCCCTTTTTCCGGATCATCCAGTGGTCAATAGAACATCGATCATGGAAGAAACGGAAATACCGCCTTTCACCTTGGAGGAACTGGAGTGTGCCTCTCGTTGTTTGCGCAGCGGGAAGGCACCAGGTCCTGATGGTCTACCAGCAGAGGTGCTGAAAGCTGTGTCACGGAGTCATCCAGAGCTCTTGCTCAATATGTACAACGCCTGTCTAAAGGCCGGGGTGTTTCCCTCCCGCTGGAAGATGGCTAAACTTGTGCTTATTGACAAGGGCAAGGGACCAGTCGGCGCTCCTGGGTCATACAGACCACTATGCCTGCTTGATAACGCGGGGAAACTCCTGGAGAAGCTTCTTCGCCCACGTCTGCAGGCTGCAGTAGTAGCGGCAGGCGACCTCTCCGAAAGACAGTACGGCTTTCGAAGGGGCAGGTCGACTGTGGCAGCTATCCAGGAGGTAGTTAATGCAGGTAGGAGCACGGAACGTGGAAACCACTTTTCACATCCCGTATGTTTGCTGGTCACACTGGATGTGAAAAACGCGTTTAACTCTGTCCGCTGGCAGGACGCGTTATACGCAATGGAGAGAGATTTCAGGCTCCCAGGGTACCTCCTGCGTATCATGGGAGATTACCTGAAAGATCGATCCATACTCTATGATACGGAGGATGGCCGAGAGACGAAAGTCTTATCAGCAGGGGCCGCCCAGGGATCCATACTGGGACCCGACATATGGAACTATACATATGACGGGATTCTACGTATGGAGATGCCCGAAGGGACATTCCTGGTTGGTTACGCGGATGACATCGCGGCAGTTATTATTGCCAAAGATGTCGATGCGGCCCAACTGCGACTCAACCAGGTTATGCGTCGAGTTACTCTCTGGCTGAGTGACCACGGGTTGGAGTTGGCACTGACTAAGACCGAGATAGTGCTTCTTACTAAGAAGCGCATCCCGCTCATTAGAAGCATGCAGGTAGGAGAGGTTACAGTCCAGACGAAGAACGCCGTTCGCTACCTGGGGGTTAGTTTGGACAACAGACTAACCTTCTGGAGCGAAATATCCAGCAGAGCAGACAAAGCGGCATCAGTAGTGACGTTATTGAGCAGGGTAATGGCCAACATTGGGGGCCCTCTTCCCTGTAAAAGACGTTTGCTGCTGAGCACCGCCGAGTCTGTGATGTTGTATGGAGCTGAAGTCTGGGCTGATGCGCTCAGGGTCGAAAAGTACCGAAAGCGCATGGCGGCAGTGCAACGGAGAGCAGCGCTCCGCATAGCGTGCTCCTACCGCACGGTATCGGAGCCGGCTGTCTTGGTGGTCGCCGGGGTCATACCCATCGACCTCCTTGCCAGGGAGCGACAATTCGTCCACCAACACAAGGACGAAATTGGTAGAGAAGGCGCACAATCTGTGGCAAGGTGTCAGTCCCTCCGTGACTGGCAGTTACGGTGGGATACTGAGACACGCGGAAGGTGGACTTACGTCCTTGTCCCTCAAGTAGACGCTTGGCTAAATCGCCAGCACGGTGAGGTAGATTACTACCTCACGCAGTTGCTGACGGGCCATGGGCACTTTCGGTCTTTCCTGTTTAAAATAGGAAAGGCTGTAAGTCCCACATGCGTCTACTGTGGAGCACAATCCGACTCCGCTTTCCACACATTTTTTGAGTGTGAGTAGTGGATGTTGGAGAGGCGTGCACTGGAGAGGGATCTTGGCATCTTGACTCCCAATACCATCACGGGAGTCATGTTAGGAAACCTTGCTGCAAGGAGTAGGATCGCCTTTTTTGCGAGGGGGATTCTTCGTCGGAAGGAGGGAGACCTGGCAAGGTCGACAGGACCGTAGGGTCCAACTGGACCGGCATATAAGGCTCCATCCTGAAGTAATGTCATAAATTGACGGTCCCAGGATGGAGCCGGGTGATATAGAGAGGGGTTTTAGCCGGTAGGCACGCAATAACTGCGTGGAGTCCGGCACGACGGGTGGCAAAAACCACCTAAGTGCGTAAATGCATTTCCCCTCTCACCAAAAAAAAAAAAAAAAAAAAAAAAAAAAAAAAAAAAAAAAAAACCCTTCAGGTATTCAAACAAAATTACCGAAGTTATCGAGATAACCGATATTAAAAAAAAATATGGTGGGATTTACCGCAGACAACTGTGCAGTGATGATGATTTAATACATCAAATAAAAACAATTGTACCATTTAGTCCGAAAAGATAAAATTTTTGTCAGGCTTTAATACCATTTCAAAAATTAAATTTTCCATCCCTGGTTTGTAGTTTTTAATTTGTGACAAATTTCTTCCATAAACTGTTCTCTATATTTATGGCAATCAACAAATTTGTGTTATGTGTGCAGAAAATTACGTACGTTGCTTTACATTCATTTTATAGATTTATTTTATAGATTTAATTTCAGTGTTTTGTTTTTTTCTAGCCCACTGTTTTACCGTATACAGCACAACGTTTTTTCTTTAAAACATCAATAAAGTTTATTGATGAGTTTAATTTTAATACCTTAATGGTTAAAAATTAATCATAGATATAAAATTGTTATTTTTTTTTTGTTTTATAAATATTAAGAGAAGAAATTGAAAGTGCTTTTCTGAACGTAATATTTCATAATTTTGCACTCAAATAAACAAGCATTCAAACAGCTTAAGCCAGTAAAACAAAACAGTGATTACTTATTTATTTAGGCCTATAGAAAAATATTTCTTATAAACTAAAATAATAAAAAAAATATATTGAAATAAGTATTTAAATATAGATTTACTTTTCATTTTATAATATTATTAGTCCCCAAACATTTATAAAATGATAGCAATTAAAAAAAGGATACGGCGAAAGGGGTCTTTATTCGCCTTAAGTTTATCTAACAAGAATTGCGAGTCTACACCTTCAGAAACAAGTCAAAGAAGAACAGATGTACTTGGCATAACCCCTTGACTTTTCATAGTTGGTAACATACTTAATTAGAGCAAGGCTGCTTTAACAAGAGGGCATTACTAATTAATTTTCTCCAAGGACATGTAAAGAAAGACATGTGCTGTCAAGTATAGCTTAAAAAGTGTCGTTAACATAGAAAATAGCTTCATGTGGTTTTTAGGTCTTATGAAAGTTATTACATGTTAATCTTAGAATCTCCTAATCAAACACTAAAATATTTTTATATTCTGATTGGTAAGAAACGTACTTGGGAAAGCACTATTTCATAAACTACTGTTAGTACGATGGGATGGACAAAGCTCCCAAAAATTATGTGCAGACGAAGTTATTTCAATAAATGGAATTTAATTAATTTTCATATTATTTTATTGGAGAATTATTTCCTGCAACCCTGTTATACATTGCGCAAAATAATCTATTATTATATCTTCATCTTTGAATCATCAAAAGCAATTGCTCCATCTGTCATTGGATGTTGATTATTAGTGGTGAGTGTCTTCACTAAGTAGGTTAGCTGTTATCTTCCCAGAAGGTGGCGCTGTACTCCTAATCATCTGTCGTTTTTGATGACAATGCCAAAGGTCAAACAGAGTAGAATATCAGGGAGCGGTTTGTTGACGATGGAATTCTTATAGGGAGGGGGCGGGAGCCTCTTATTTTCTTAATTTTTTCTTTAAAAAAAACCTCAAATTTTATTTTTAATGTTTCTCTTTCGCTGGGATTTGAGCCTGGTCTGTTTGAGTTTTGGTGCGATCACTTTAACAACTATACCTCGACCACCCAGTTTTTATATTTGATTACAATACTTCACATTGTATAACATTGTCTGTACCACAAAATCATAAAGGACTATACCTTATGCCAAGGGAGATCCTATGTATTACATACAAACATACATAATTGGCCATGACAACCCTGTGTTAGGGTTACAGCCTAGCTTCTCGCAGCACTCATGTTCTGTGTGTTAATTTTTATAAAGGAGTACCGGGACCTACAGTTTAAGGTCGACTCCAAACGACAGATTTGCGAAGTTTTTCATGGCAATCAATTACTTTCAGAGCTTTTGCCAGAAGAGTGCTGAGAGGTAGTCGCCGAAAAAAATAATTTTCTCATATTTCTCTTTTTTTTTAAGATGTCAGAGCTGAGATTTAAATCCGTCGCTATCGTCTCAGTAAGCCAACACTCTAACCACTAGACCAGGGCGAGTATGTTTTAGTTTAAGTAAAATATAAGTTTAAATATTAAGAATCAATATATAATTTTGTCGTAACTGCAGTATGAATAGGTCTTGCGAGTGCACAGAGGAAAAAGAATGATTGATACTCTCGTTATAATTTTCTACTATGGTGTTGGACGAAATTATGTTAAAATATTGGCAAAACATTTGAAATGCGCATAAACAACGTCACCGATAATAGCTTTAACAGTTAAAATCCGATGATGCTTTTTGAAGAAAACTTTTGTTAACTGCACTGACATCATCATTATAGTCCAGGATGTCAACGGGTTGTGAAATAGACAGAACATTCCACATTCTATACATAATTGTATACTAAGTCCTCAAAGCTTTATGGCTAAAAGTTGGAAATGTTTTTTTTATACTTACTGGTACAGGTATAGATTATAAAATATTTTTAAATCAAGTAAATATGTATAACAAATCTTTTTTTTTTAATTTTTTTATAAAAACCATTTAATCACTGTAATAAGATCTTAATTTTTTTTTATTTTAATTTAAACATGTACACAGTTTTTTTTTTGTAGATTTATTTATCTATTTACTCGTATTGTGATTCAGCAGCAGTTTTGCTTAAAAATATGTAAAACCCTCCTACGTATTTTCAACGTGATATTGTTAATTCCTTTGATAGCAATGGTCCGTCCATATGCCATTTCCATTCAGCATATCATGGCATATGAAAAGAAAAAAATAAAGGCTAATTTCTTATGTGGCCACGTAAATTTGCTCATTTGTTCGTATGTGAAGAATGTAAATTTCTTAGTTCAGAATTGTAGTGGGTGGTTGGATTTCATACTGTGTTTGTGTTCTTTCTTATATTTTTGTTTTATTTTTATGTTTATTTTTCAAAAGGATTTCTATTTATTTTTGCTTTATTTCTGACTCTTAATAAATGTGCTTAGTTTTTAGTGTGTGTGTGTGCGTTTTTTTAATATATATCCAGTAATTTGTGTTTAAAAAATTCTTAACAAGAAAAAGATTTCATCTGATTTAAACTCAATGGATAAAATAACACAAATCTGTATGAATAATCTGGTGCAGAGTATAATGCACTTGACATTTTAGGAAAACTATTTTATTTCAACTGGACTTTTACAGTTTTTAAAAAGAATTTCTTTTGAAATAATTATAATAGAGTTTTATGTGCGAACTTGTGAAGGCGTTAGTATTGTTCAGGCAATTTGATAAAATTCTTCCGTTTCTTTCAAAGTTGTTGATGGTGAAACTGTAAACAAGTATTTTTAACATAAACTGAAAATAATTTTCTTTATGGAAAAATTAGTTTTCTTCCGTTAACTTATAAAATACATAAAAAAATAAATAAATATAAAGACGCATAGTATCGTTTAATAAAAGTCACGTTAAAAGAAATGTACACTAAGTGCTCCGAAAAATGCAATATCTCCTGTTTGACTGTTGAAAAATATTATAAAACTGTTTTTTATATAATATATTATTATTATATTACACAATCCATATTAAAAATTATTATTACCGTAATGATCGTTATTCCCATATATGCTTTCAGTAACTTCAATTACTAGAAGATTTTAATTCTTTAAACCTATACATATAATCACATACATATAGGTTTCTATATACATATATGTTTTTCATTCGTTCCCCCTTTTAAAACCAAAACTTAATTGTATTTTTTTTTTTTCAATATATTTTAAATGAAAAATAAAAATGTTATTGTGGCTCACGATAACGTGAAGTCAATTTCGTTTTCTTTATATTATTTTTGTTTTTTTTTTTTGCTTCTTTCGCTCTTGCTATAGAGGCAGCAAATAAAACAATTAAAATATTTTTAAAATTTTATTTGATACTTTAAACAGCTTTGTTGACTACATAAGTGACGATGCTGTTGAAATCCCCCTGACCATAATGATGATGGTGGTCTCATGTTTAAAATAGTCTCTTTTAGGTTTTTTGTTCTTGGCTACTGGCTGTTATACTTATACTTAAAATTTCTCTTTTTTTTGTTTGTTTCCATTACCAAATATGTCTAAAAGTATTAAAATTCTTGTCATTTCATAGCAACTGAGGAATGTAGAACAGTCAAGACAGTTGATTTTTTTTTATATTTGTCAGAACCGAAAATAAAAATTTTTTAAGAAATATTTTAAATTTATTTGAGCAAAAAACATAAATATTTAGGAAATTATTTACTGGAAGTTGATTTTAATTGATAATACTTTTGTAATGAAGCCAGCAAAGTAAAATTTCAAGCTTTTCTTCTCTTCTGAGTTACGAGTATATATGTAAGTGTGTTAAAGAAATATTGTACTACCACAGGATTTAAAAATGTGTAACATTTGTACGACCATGCAACGTAACCAAGCAAAGAAAGTATTTTGCTTTAAGCACAATATAAAATAAAAATTTTTTGAAACATTAATTCTTTTAATTTGTTTTTTTCTAAGCTATCAATATCAACAATATAATTTTTTTTTTATTTTATTATAGAACAGTTTTAATGAAGTGAAAAGTAACAAATAACAGACCGAAAAATTTTTTTTGTTCAAATATTTGAAGATCCTATTTTAGTACTTTGTTTCATGGTATAATCATCATAAGGTAGTCCCGCTTTACCAAAACAAATACAGCTGCTTACTTGGAATTGTCAAAATCTTATTCTTTTCCTTTGTTATTTATTTTGACGTTAAGCAAATTTGAAATTAAATTTTTTTCTTTGACAACAAATTAGAAATTAAAATTTAAAATTATGAAATGCAATACCAAATTATCAATACCAAATTTAGTTTTTTATTTTTGTTTTCAATATATGTAAATTGCAAAACGTTTATATTTTTATTAATTTATTTATATTTTCGGACATACACACACATATACTCAATACAAATGATTTTTTTAATACAGTTGCATATTTAATAAAAATATAAATTTTTACAAAAAAATTTGTGTATTCATTCCGGGCTACTGTTGATGCGCCATGAGGTAGCCTTTGGATAATTATATTTCACAACCGGCGAATGTGTTATATTGTTAATAAACTATTTTTTGACAGAACAAAAGTAAAATTTTCAACTTTTAAAAAAATTTTCCACAAAATAAAAAAAAAGAAGAGGAAGATTTTGTCTACAATAATATATTTATTTGTGTATAACGGCCAACTACAGTGCTGCTTTTATTTGACAATTCTAAGAGCAGCAGGGTTGCAAAACTACAGAGTTCTATGCTATTTCAAACTGGGCTGATTATACCATGCTTGGTTTTTTTCCAGTTTTGTGTAGAGTCGTGTTTTATCATGCATGAATAAAATGAAAACGAAGATATTGTAAATAATCACATTTTCCTGAATAATTTTTTTAAATGAAAACATAAAATGAATAATAAAAAAATTTATATAAAATTTGACCCTAAATGAAAATAAAAGTTAACTTAAAAGCAAACAATTTGGTTCTTGAAAAATTATTTCAGCGAAAACGGGAAAATATCTTAAACTGGATAATTTTGTTTTTATAAAAATAAAATTCTTGTGCATTTCTAACCCTCGACCAAGTGCAAGGGCTATAAACTATAATATAGTTGACTTGTGCAGTACATGAACGACCTAGTTAAATTGTACTACTCTTTCAATTGAACTAAGTGAGCCTCTCTTTTTAATGAGATCTCTTAATTCAGTATGTCTTTTGAGGTTTTGTTTCATTCTATTTAGTACATGTTTCTAGTACATGATCTCTTTCAATATATTTCTTTCTAGTTTGCTTGTCAAATACAATAATACATACTTTGGTAGTGGTGGTTACTGCATAAAATAAACACAAACAGTGCCGCCACTAAGCATTTTTTGTATCCAACATTTGTGAAAAAATAATTAACCGAGAAGGATTGTACGATTATATGATTTCGCATAATAATAATAGAATAATTGGTTTATAATGGATTATTGTACATTTCTAGTTAGGTTATTTAGTCAGCTTTCCATTGGTACTATGGATGCATCAATTGGATATTTGGTCAAATTTTAAAAAAGAAGGCCAAAATTCGGGTTATTTTTTCCGGCAATTTTACTGGAAAGTTCTAATTATAGTTTATAATAGAAAATTATATAGTTTAGCTAAGTATCTCAGCTTTCTATTGGTACAATAGGCATTGTAATCGGATGTGGCCTTTAGCCAGGCTTCATTAAAGAATTGTAGAAGGACAGTGTTTTTTTTTTTTTTTTTTTTTTTGACAAATTGTGAAATTTATGGTATATTTACATAAATTATTTTTAAGCTAAAATTAATGTAAATCAGTAAATAAAATATAATAAAACACCAAATAAAGTACTATATTCCACATTTGAACTCAAATATTTTAAGATATTCGTTGTAGCTGCAAGTAAATTAAAAGGAGCCGTTGAACTAGAAGATCAACCTAGTTCATCTTTGCCCTTAGAACTAAAGAGAGCGCTCACTTAAATAAACTATTAAGCACAAGTCTGTAGTATAGCACTTCTCAAATATAAAATACATCCTCCATATAATGGCTTAATTAGGCAAAGTGAAGTGGTTACTATATATTAAATAGAGTGATCATATTGACAGCAACTTGTCTCATCGACAAAAAAAAGGCGCTTAATATTGTCTGCAAATTCCAATGCAATTCACAGCATGGGTTGGAGTTTACCCCTGCGTATGGGTCTCAATAAAAAAATTTTTTTTGAAATCGTGTACCCTGCCTTCCGTTGCTACAGGGGTATTTCGGAAAATAAGAAGGCAGATAGCCTGGCTATGATAGGCTGGATATAAGTCTGCTTATTCATAGTTTGATATCTGCTACCTTATGATTTTGGTTAAAGCACAGACCTCAAAGTTGTTCAACGCCATTGGATTCTCAGTGAACATGAGCAAAGGATGAGTCTGCTTTTTGGCCTTTGCTGCAGAATTAATGGAAATGTTTATGACAGGAAAACTATTGTTCTATTTCTTTGTGATTGCACAGGTCTATCAATCATATGTTTTTTTTATTACCCCTACTAAATTCAGTGCATTGTATTGGAATTTTTGAAAAGGACAGTACATTTATGACAGAACATACAAATTTTTGTTTTTCTTATATTACTATTAAGCGCCTTAGGAATGAGATAAATTGCTGTGAATTGATCATTCAAGGCCAGTGTTATACCTTCACGCTTGAATGATCGACAGCAATTGCCTCATCATCGTTGCATGTTGATTGTGTGGTGAGTGTCTTCGCCAAGTAGGTTTAGCTGTTATCTGCTACTTCCCAATAGGTGGCGTTTTTCTCCTGATCATTCGTTTTTTGATGACATTGGTTAAGGTGGAATAGAGTGGAATGTCGGGGTGCGGTTCCCTTGTATCTGGTCTTCTTGGAGGGGGGGGACCTCTAATTTTTAAATTATAATTTTGTAAAAACCGCAAACTAATTTTTTAAATTTTTTCACCTTTGGAGTCTTTTAGGGTAAGGTACTCTAACTAACATCACTCACATTGCATAATGCAAGATCATGAAACCCTAATTACTGAAAACATAAATGAAAACAAAAATCAAAACTGTACGCAATATTTTATTGATATTTGTTAATGTTTATAATAGTACATTTACTGTATCAAAGTAAGAACAGTGTATTATTAAAATAAGAAAAGTTGGTAACAAGAAGGAAACAGTGTATTATCAAAATAATAACTGTTGGTAATAAACTTCTACCGAATTCTTATTGAAATATTGACATCAACTGTTAACGAAGTAAAGACAAACGGACTCCACTCAATTTCAATACACAGATGGTTTATACCGATTTTTTCTCTGAGTGTATATTTCTTCCTACTTTAACATTTCATGTATTATAAGTAAATCATTTCTGTTTCGTCAGAAACGCTTTAATTTCATCAAAGTTAACTGACGAAAAATTAAATTAAAAAATTGATCACACATTTCATGGAACTCGAACTTCGGGTCTACAGCACGTAAATTATTTCCCAGCAGAAAATTTTTCAAATTTGGAAGCAATAATTAAAATTGTAAGCAATAATGGAAGCATTATATTGTTTTTTTATACATTAAATCTTCCAAATATGCTACAGGGTAAGGTATTATTTTAGATTTTTTGCACTATTTGCTTACTGGTTGCAATAAATTTGCATTTCCATTGCATTTTAGCGGCTCATTTCATATAAAAATCATGCATTATTGATGCGCATGTGTAAGTGATTATTCACAATTTCTCCCTTACAAAATAGCTTATTGGTAAGCACTAATTTCTGCTGGGTTCTTATTATAAATACAAACATTTTTTTAAGTATTTATACCAAACGATATAATATATTGGATAATGACAATGGAAAATAGTAAACGGACAATAATTAAACATCCAAAGTAAAAATAAAAAAAAATGATTACAGGAAGGGAGACTAAGATTTTTTAAGGATTAAGCGATATTAACATTTTCTTGAGCTTAAAAATTCATTTCATTCATAATATTTTTATATATAAGTACTTATATAAAGTATAATACTATTCATCTAATTGACAAACACGCAATATATATTTTTTTTCATTATTAATTTTATAATTTGTATAACCTAAACTATACATTTTAAAAAAGATCAAATACCAAATGTGTCCACCTTATAGATTTTACACAAAATGTACCGAAATATTAAAAATATTTTGCTTTTTTTTAACATCATTTAAGTCATACCAACAGAAAGGGGTCAAATAACATATGCACGATTTGATATACTTTAAATGTTTTAATTGTTTATTCACTCTTTAATACATTGCATAATACAGTGACATTTAGTTTTCACGTGGGTATTAGGGTTTTCACAAGAATTGCTTTTATTTTGATCTTTAAAAATATTCTTGACCTGAACTATATACAAAAGAAAAAAGTAATTACATGGTAGATTTATTAGAACAGAAACGTCAACATGCTTATTTAAAATTAATTTTAATAATTTGTTACATAACACCTACTCCAGAATAAAAGATAGCACTAAGAAGATCATTAGAAAATAAAATACCATTTGAAAGACGCACACAATTTAAACGTAAATAATTTGAAGTAATTTATGAAGTAACTTCAGTTCTGTTTAGTAAATATTAAATATGCTTTGCCAAGTTAGGAATTTAGGAAAAAACAGAAAAAAAAAATAATAAAAGAATAAATTACATATTTTTAATTTTAAAAATTATTAAACATTTTATTTTCAGTAGTGAATCTTATCACACTAGATATATTTTGCATTTATAGTTGCACAAATGATTTTATTTAAATTTAATGAAATATTTTAATAACTAGTGGTCTGATAGACCTCACACTCTGATGTTGAAAAGCTGTTATTATTAGAAGGCTTAATTTGTTAAAGAAAG
Source organism: Metopia argyrocephala (assembly GCA_963576795.1). Taxonomy (NCBI): domain Eukaryota; kingdom Metazoa; phylum Arthropoda; class Insecta; order Diptera; family Sarcophagidae; genus Metopia; species Metopia argyrocephala. Next base: position 83,649,188 of record OY756211.1, read on the forward strand.
AAAACATAATTCTCGTTTCTTGTAGATTTAATGACACTCCCTTAATAGTTTTGTCACTTTAAGGCTATTAATAGATGATGCAAATTATTTTTCTTTTTTTTTTTCTTTTTTATTTAATAAACCCTGAAAGACATCAATTTATTCATAGATGAGTGTGATCATGACAGGTTGCTAATTTTTTCTACATAAATTGAATAACTAAAAAGCTTTTTGCTGTAAAGCGAACCATCTTTTCTTATGGCATTAAATAGTTCAGTTCAGAAAACAGTGCCAACCTTAAATAAATATTTTTACAAAAAAAACAAGACAAAACGTAAATAAAAAATTAAAGAAAAATCAAAAGATCAATAACATTGAAAATTAATTAAAGTTACACATCATTTGTGGTGTTACATTTTATTATAAAGAACACATGTGCTTGTGAGATCATGACAAAGAGGCAGAATTACAAATGATTCCTTGTAGTATTGTGGGCTGTAATGAACATCAGTACATACTCGTACAACCAGTATTCTTCTTATCTGCTTTATAGCCACACTCTACATGAGCATGGCTATAACCATGTTATTGGTTGTAAATTTTATTCATATATTTGTACATACAATGTACACACGTTATATCTTTTTTTCTTTCTTAATTTTATTCTCATGTTTTTGGTTATTTGTCTAATTTTACCCTTAAAGGATATTGGTAATCACACTAAACACAGTGTGTAGTTGATTTTGTACAAAAGGTGGCTGAAGATAGCCTCAGGCCAGAACTTGACTTAATAGCCAAGTCGATAGTAATGGTCATTGGCTTGAAAGCCCTTTTTAAAATACTCGCATATGCCTGTGTTTCGAATTATTTTTGTTGTGCTTAATTGGGTTTGAAATACAAATAACTTTTCTGTTGTGGTGAATAACAACATTTTTAATGCTTCTGGCTATTTGTAATGTGCAATATCTTGGGAAACACTTATTCGTATACTAAAGACCAGTAGCAATAAATGTCAAAAAAATAAAAAAACAACCAAAAACAACATCTAATTGACTTGCAGCCAAAATGAAGGAACAAAAAAAAAAAACGAATGAAAAATAAAACGTATGTGCCTGTCTAATATTATGCAAGAATGTTTGCAAATTGTAATGACACTTCCTTATAGAGTGTAAGTATGCAGTATTTGATGACAGCATTATAAAAATATAAATATTGTTTTACATAAAATCTATACAATTACACGGTAAAATGATTGCCTTCAAAGATACGCATATCCCAGCAAGATTTTTTATCTCATTTTAAGTAGCGAAAGTAAAAATATTGTCATAATTTTATCGGTTTTAATTGGGATTTGAAGGAAATTTCTAATATTACGGCGCGCCGTGGTCTAGTGGTTAGTGTGCTGGCTTACTAGACAGTAGTTCGGGTTCAAACTCCAGCTTTGACATCTTAAAAATAAAAGATGTATGAAAATATAGTTAGGCCGTAACCCTAAAACAGGTAATGTGTAATAGTAGCGACTTCAGTTGACAATATGATAAAGTTTCCAAAATAAAAATTAGAGCCGGGATGCTCTCTTTGTCAACGTTTCAAAATAATTCAAATTACCATATACGTTTAATGTATTTCCGGCTAATGTTTTTAAGAATACTGAGAGAACAGAATTCTGTAGTTTGAATATCGGTTTCCCCTTTTAGTAGCAGTTAATTTTGATTTTTAATTTTAAAGAGGAGCTAAAGTTCTTTAATTGTGCTACACCATTTCTTTTATATATTCACGTCATAGAAACATAGTTATAAAGTAAATAGATTCTGCGGAAGGAACTTTGCGTGTATAAACCTATTATCTCCTACACCAACATCTGTTGCCTTACAAGACATGTGTTTCACTATTACCTAGAGCAGATAACGGGTGTGTTCGGAAATCCATCATTGCACTGCATCATGACGGCAAACTTTAATAGCAGAATAAAAAATAATGCACAACTTATGTATTTGAATTTGAAACAAACAATCATATTATGCATCTCGATTTTACTCGCTAAATTTCATAATGCTGTGCAGGGATGCATTTCTGAACGTACGCAGGGTTCGTTAGTCTTTTTAGAACTTTTAGAGATCGCACATTACTGCGATATCATAAACATTCTGTCCACACGGGGTAAGTTATTTTTTTTAATAATATTTATTATGTAGTTGCAGTGGTCTAGTGGTTAGTGTGTTAGTTTACTAATACTACTCATAAAAAAAGAATATAGATTTATTTCGGCGACTGCCTCTAAGCGTAACTGATTGCCATGAAAAGGTCTGGTACTCATGGTTAAAAATAACATACACAACAGGAGTGCTGCGAGAAGCTAGGCAATAACTATGAAACAGGGTGGTAATAGCAAATTTTGTATTGTATGTATGTATTATGATTATACTACCCTTTGGTTGTAGAATTAAAAAAATTTTTTCCTTTACCTCCGTATTGCAAATGAACTTAAAATTTTTCAGATTAAAATACACCACAAAGTTCAATTCTGCTTCATATAAATATTATAACGGTTCACATTAAATACTTTTTGATTTTTTATTTTTTTGTTACTCATACTAAGTTAATTATGTTTGCTGGGATAGAGTTACCCAAATTGCAGATGTTTTGCTTAAGTTTGTTGAAATATTCTGCACACAATTTCTTGTGATGTTCATATGGTGTTGGTTATAATATGAGTGTGTCTTAATAAAAACATAATTTTTTTTGTAAGTGCTTCATTAATACTACAACCCAGTTTATATGCAGATTTTTTTCTTTTATCACAGTTGTCAATAAAAATTGGAGCTTTTCCTGAGTAAAAATATAGTACCAGACAGATATACAAATTATGTTACTAATTACGAATCAAAGTTATAATTAAGCGAACAAAATAGTTGAAAAAAAAAATATTTTAGACAGCGACATAGAGTATGAAAATAGTTCAACATATTTCGGCAGACACGTGGACTTTATTTAATGCGAAGATGTTAAGAAAAGAAACTTTCTTTAAGTAGAATTCAAAAAGAACAATGCCTTAAAACGACCAATCAAAATTTTGTTAATTTGGTTCAAACAAAATAAAAATAAATCGGATAGCTATAAAGCCAATAATTTAGTCCTCCCTACACTTTATAGACTAAACTTAATATGCAAGAGAGGGCAGCATTTTCTTGGTATGAAATTTGTTATATATTATATATGTTACATATATATTTTTATATATGTTTGTATAAAACTCCTTCATATTACAATACAGCCCTATTCCTTACAAAATATAATTTTTATTTAAAAAATATTCTTTTTTTTTGATTGGTCTACACAAAGCCCGGATAATAATCAAATCAGAAGTCTTTGGGCAAAAGATTTAGAAAATGAAGAAGTAGAAATGCTGATAAGTTTTTTTTTAATGTAATAGCGTTGAAAAATGTACCGTAATACTTTACGTATAACTTTCAATTTTGGTACACTTGAATGTTATATTGTTACAAACATTATCGGAAAAAAATTTTGAACTTTGGCCCACTTTTACCCCCATTAAATTCGTATGTTCACCAAAAAGAAAAATTAAACAAAAGACTTAAGACACAAGCGTTCTATAATGAAGTATTTTGTGCATATGCATTATCAGAATAAAATTACAAGTTCAGTAATTAAATATTCTGTTTTTAGTCAGGTCAGTTACTATTTTTATTTTCAATAAATTTGAAATAAAAGCAACATGGAAATAAATTATTTGAAGTTGTAGTAAAAAATTTTATTTAAAAAGATTGCATATTTATTAATTCCCCATTTAGTAACTTAAGTGTTATCACCCATTTTAGCTATAACATTAACTTAAAGCTACCCAAACAAAACATTTGTTGATGGTTTTATTAACTGGATGTATATACATATGTATAGGCCGGTTGTTAATGTTTTATAATTTAAGTTTTTCCTTTATTCTGCTTTTATTTACTTTTATGTCTTTCATAAATATTTAAAAAATTTACACTTGAAGTATTATTATCTTTTAAGTTAGAAAGTGTGTATGTGTGTGTTTGTTGCATACATTTTGTCAAAAGGTGCTAAAATATATTTGTTATGAGTTGCTAATAAGTGTTTGTGTTTAATATTAACCCTATAGCATATTAGCCTTATTCACCTTTAAGGTTAGTAATGGCCAAAGTCAACCAGTTAGTGTTTATGTGTTATTTCTAACTGTTAGCACTACGTATTGATGTCGTTGTTGGCGTTGTTATGGCCAACAAAAGAAGATTGTTGATGTTTTATTGCTGTCATGATTATGGCATAAATTATTGTGGTCTTATCTTAAAACATACATACAAAATGCATAGAGTAAACCTATGATGCAGCATTATAAAGTAAACGAGGAGAAGGAATAAGAAAGATATGATTGTTAAAACTACAATATTCAATACACGCAATATCTTAGACGTAATAAGAATATTATTATTTTTTATTGCTCAAATTATTTCTTGGCTTTTATTACATTGTTATGTGAATGATTGCAGTTAGACGTATGGCCACTATATCTGTATGAATTTGAAATTTATTTGTGCATTTTTTATTTTTTCTATTTTTTCCATTATTTTTCCATTTCTTCTCGTAAGTTTATAATTATATACCGTTAGTTTAAGTATGCACTAAAATCGGATTTGCAATTTTCAATTTAATGTTGATAAAATGGCCATATAGACAGCTAAATAATGGATTAAATTTCTTGGTCTAGTAGAGTAAATTTAAAACATTGCACAATAAATAAGCCACCAATTAAAAGAAAATTTGCTCGTTATAAGAAAAGACATCAACAAAAAAAACGGCATTATGAAATATCATTCAGTACAGAGATGTTTAGAAAAAAAAATTAATGGAAATCTTAGTTCCTTTTAAGAACTGATTCTTAAGCGGTAAAAAGAGGGTGTATAATAAAAAAAGTAGCATGTTTGGTATAAATATAGCAGGTGTATACGGATAAGCCCCAAATCCATGTTTGTGTGGATAGTTTTAATTTGATTCACCGGAGCGGAGTTGTTTTAAAACAAGACATTAAAATTTGTTTAAAAAGACTGAATGGGACAAAACTCTAGAAATCTTGGGGATTCCTCGCCAGTCCTTGTCCATACTTATTGCTATATTATTATTGCATACTTATATACGGATCACTGACTGATCGGTAAATACGCAGAGAGGTTGGGCTTGCCGTTAAATCTGCACTGCAGAAGTTGGAGGAATACTTCTGAGAGGGAGACTACAGTTCATTTCCTTTGTGATTGCCTAGATGATTGAAGTTTTTTGGGATGAATTTTTTCGTTAGCTTGGCGCAATGTGCGAACCCAAACCCCTGTGCTTTACTCCACTTTATAAACAGCCCTAGTTGGCTGTAGTTCTTATCATATTTAGGGTGATTTCAGTTTGTTCCTGCAATGGTTTCAAAACATCAGTTTGTGCTAATTGTAAAGTGTGATTTTTTAAGAGCTTTAGGAAAGTTTTTCAAAAAAAAAAAATGAAATACACATAAAATTCAGAAAAATTAATGAAATATTTATTTGAATCGATAGTACGGTCCATATAATTTAAGGTTTGAAGATTATTTCATGCAAATATTGGCCGTGACTGCGCCTTAAAAGGTCCATCCGCTTAGTCCAATTTTGGGATACTCTTTCCAACATTTCGGCCGGAATCTCATGAATAAATGCTTCAATGTTGTCTTCCAATGCGTCAATTGAAGCGGGCTTGGCTGTGTAGATATGAGCTTTAACATAGGCGTTAGATCTCACGATCTAGGCGGCCAATTGACCGGTCCCGAACGTAAATAAAATGTTTACCGGACTCGACTCTCAATAAGTCCATTGTAACGCGTGCTGTGTGACATGTGGCACCGTCTTATTGGAACCACATGTCACGCAAGTTAAGCTCTTGCATTTTGGGCAAAAAAAAGTTGGATATCATCTCACGGTAGCGCTCACCGGTGACGAATTGATGGTCGTCATTAACACTGACCGATACAGCTGCTATATTTTCTTCATTTCGCTCTCTACGTAAGCGTGTTGGTGGTTTAATGTCCAACAATGTAAATTTGGTGCGAAATTTAGTCACAATAGCCCGAATAGCCGCTTCAGTGGGTCGATTAAACTGACCATAAAATGGAAGAAGTGCACGTTGAACTTTCTTAACAGAGCACGCATTTTGATAATAAAATTCAATAATTTGCAAGCGTTGTTCGTTTGTAAGAGGATTCATGATTAAATTATAGACCAAACTGAAGATGTTTGACAGTGAAACAAAACACGAAATGTGCGTCAGCTGTTTAAACCTGTGTTACCAAAAAGATAATAGCAACAAATCACCCTTTAGTTGATCACGTTTTTGATTAACTGGCCATTTGGTCTTCCTACCTACCTACATACTTACCTCACTAGAAGCATAGCCGGCTATTTCCGTTTATATTAAATAATAATATTAAAAGCGTTTTTTTAGATTAAAATGATTACTTTTTAACTATTAAATAATGATCACTTAATGTCCGTAAAAAAGTTTTATTATTTTAAAGGCATTTGCAGGTACGAGTATATTAACTTTTATGGATGAATCATAACATTAAAATAAATTATCTAAATGTTAAAATACGAGTATTTTATAAAATTATTTCACATGTACATAAAGAAAATTTAAGAATATGTATTCCATTTAAAAAACATTAAATAATTTCTCATTTGTTTGAAAACCATGTTGTTCGCTATTGTTTTCATCAATAACCATTAGACTTTTGCATGGCTTCACCATTGCTATTGAGAAGTGTGTATGAGGTGACACAATTTTTAATCCTATTTGAGTTCAATTTTACAATATCTGTTTGGTCATACTGTTGTGGAACCCACACTTCTTCGACAACGTTTAGATAACAAAACAGTTTTACAACAATATCTTGAATCAGATCTAAAAAGATCAAATACGGCTAACATGAAATCTTTATTTCTTTCTCCTTCGCTCTTGTCTTAGACTACTTTGAAAAATATGCTCAATGTACGTACACATCTGGCACAGTTAGAAAGAACATTTTTAACCAAATGTACTACCAAGTATAGTTAGTGGTCAATGCCATGTAGAGAGTAATCATTTTATGTAATAACGTAAATCTTTAATTTACACTTTATTTTTATTTGAATGTTGCAATACGAGTACAACTACAAGATAATGATGAGTTTCTACTGCTCCTATAGTGTACAGACTCTTTTTTGTTTTTGTGTTTTTTTTCTGATCTTCTATACCGCATGCCTACTTTAAGGTATTGTTTAAAATATTATGTGTGGTATCCAAATACAAAAAGAAGAAGAAAAATACAAATATTGAAAACTTGTAAAAGATGCCATTGTTACTATCGACAGACTCATTGTGTTCTAATAATTTCTGCACAACCATATGAAAATTTCAGGCCAGCCTATATTTATGCATTTGTTTAGTAGTAGTTCTTTGGAAAAACAAAATTATTATTTTTTTTTTTTTATTTTGTGATGAAAATCATGTTTTTGAATAAAAACAAACACCATAAATATCATTAGCCACATTGACTTACAAGACCGCTGTTAGTTTAGAAATTTCAGCAGAGATTTTGATGATTGCATTTATGGAGCAGACTGCCAGTGCAATATTTAGAGTTTACATTAAACGAATAGATCTTGAGCATCAAGAAAATTGTTGTTAAAATGGTTTGTGAAATTAGAATTAGTTTGTCCTTTCACCTTCCGTGCGTTGACTATTTTGGTTACAAAACTAGCCCACCTTATTTAATGAAGGCGGCAGTGTTTTTCAGCCCTTAATTAGGTGAGTAATGGCAACCTTATTAAACATATGCTTTAAGTCTTAAGATGTCGTGTTGTTTAGTATTTTTCTAAGGCTCTTGAAAATTTAACAATAACAGTGAATGTGTTGACTTGTCTACTTTATGTTTAGTTCGGAGTGAGTTCGATCTGAACTGGTTTACCGATGGTTCCAAAATAGACAATGGAGTTGACCCTGGAGCCAGTCGGGACTAGAAAGGCGTATGTGCTGGGATTAACCTGGATATTGAGCTTAAGGAAAAGACAATTGTTATACATTAGGGTGGGTCAATTTGTTCGGGACCGAAAAACATGACAAAGCGTATAGCAAGGTCGTAATCTACGAGAAATTCTAAGAACTTTTCCCAAAGAAACCATGGTTCTATAATCAAAATCGAGCTTCCGGTTTTTTACGAGAAAATTTGGTGTTTAGGTCATCCGAAAATAATGCTATTTTTTTGGAAGTATTCATTGCAATTGGTGAATAGTTGACCTGTAACGCTGGAAGAGGGCTTATTTTAAAGGAAATTATCTCAGCTTTCTATATCTGTCCTCATTTATAGAAAATTGTTTACCCAAATAATTGTTTTGGAGGTTTATGTCAAAATAAGAATAGTAAAACTGTTAAAAACCTAAAATTATTATTATTGTGACATAAACCTCCAAAACCATTATTTGGGTAAACAATTTTCTATAAATGCGGACAGATATAGAAAGCTAAGATAATTTCCTTTAAAATAAGCCCTCTTCCAGCGTTACAGGTAAACTATTCACCAATTGCAATGAATAGTTCCAAAAAAATAGCATTATTTTCGGATGACCTGAACACCAAATGTTCTCGTAAAAAACCGGAAGCTCGATTTTGATTTTAGAATCATGGTTTCTTTGGGAAAAGTTCTTAGAATTTCTCGTAGATTACGATTTTGCTATACGCTTAGTAGGCAAAAAAATTGACCCACCCTATTATACATATATACATTCATAACTGACCATTACAACCCTGTGTCAGGGTTAAGGCCTAGCTAGCTTCTCGCAGCACTGTTGTGTGTGCTAATTTTTATCCACGAGCACCTGGACTTACAGTTTAAAGTCGACTCCGAACGACATATTTGAGAAACTTTTTCATGGCAATTAGTTACTGTCAGAGCTTTTTCCAGAAGACCTCTGAGAGGTAGTCGCCGAAAGAAAAATGTTATCATATTTCTTTTGTTTTCAAGATATCAGAGCTGAGATTTGAACCCAGCGCTATCGTCTTAGTAATCCAACACACTAACCACTAGACCACGGTAACTACGATTGTTATATGCTCTTATAATCAGGCTACCTTAAAGGCGCTTGGCTCTCATCGTATTACATCTAAACTTAACAAATGTTATTACGGTACATTGCTAAAGATTATCGCTGGGAAATAGGGTTCAGTTGTTTTGAGTACCTGGACACTGTGAATGCATTGGCTAGTAAGAGATGTGTGATATCTTATATTGGTTCGGAACCCTGCTGTGTAGCACCGCTTCCTACTATTCTCAATCTGATTAGAGAATAGGAAATTAGCAAATGCTTAGATCATTGGAAGGCTCAAGCGGGTCTTAGGCACGCAAAAGCGGTGATCCATCCACAATATATATATTTTATTTAGACCAATACTCAGGTGTAAACGTCTACTCATGCTGTGCAGTGTACTGGAATGTGAAAGTATGTAGATAGATTTTATTATTAAGCGGCTTTTTGATCACTCTGCTGACATTTGATCACTCGAAGGCCAGAGATATGAATGATCAACAGCAATTGCTCCATTTTTCGTTGGATGTTAATTATAAGTGGTGAGTATCTCCACTATGTAGATTAGCGGCTATCTTCCAGAAGGTGGCGCTGTACTACTGATCATTAATTTTTAATGCCTACCAAAGGTGGAATAGAATTCCAATGTCAGGGACCGGTTTCTTGGTGATGGACATCTTGGAGGAACTTGTAATTTGATCATAAAGCTGATGTTCTAAAGTACAGAAGGCCAGACCTGCAAGTCCTAATATATTTTCTTATGGATCATTGTAATTTAAGAGTGCATTAAATGAGAATGGCGCTCACAGATGTTGATATTTGTAGACTGTGCTCCCAGGCATCAGAAAAAGTAGAGCACATATTACGGGAATGTGTTTCTCTTGATAGATTTGTATGGGTATGTCTAGGGAGACATATAGTCTCACTGGCGGATATATTCACCACTAAAGTTTTGGACCTGGAAGGCAGTTGGTCTGCTAAACAAACAGTAGACTCAAATGTTATTACTGCTTAAAGAAGTAACTTCTTCAAGATGATAAGACATCATTGCACACTTTGTGAATTTTAAAGGATATTTCTTCCATTTGTTGTTTTTTGTTGAAGTAAATTTTTTCAATTATAATAGGAAAAAAATCTAGTATTTATTTTTAAAAGCGAATTTTTACCAAATTATTTCGTAAAACTTTAAGAAATAATTTTTTTTTCCTCTTTTTTTTGTATTTATTTACATGACAAGAAAACTTTTGACCTTATTAGCTTATCTATATAAAGGAAAGAAGATATTTAAAAAATTAATTTCTTTTTTAATATTCTACTTAAAAATTTAACAGATTCAGCGCCCATTGATATCAGCTTAGAAATTTATATCAATAATCATTTTTCTTACATTAAGAAGTATTATTTACATCTGTTAAAAGTTGAATTTCGCTGAAATCAAAACCTCAATTTTAATTTTCGCTTTTAGTATTTCACAAAAAGATCTGTTATTACTCTCATGATTGGTAACTTCTTGGATGGGTAATAATAGCTTGTTAATCATTCATACTCAAATCTTAAGTTAGAGGTTTCATTAGCAAAGAAAAAAAAAATTAAACAAATTTGGATCCAATAAATTGGACGAGCCTCTACCAAGTAGAGTGGGCACGCGGTGGACAATTAAGCCATTCCTGTATCTTTCAAAAGTCACCTCAAGACTCGGCAACTTTAGCAATAGCCATAACATGTGTAGCCGCATGCAATGTTGAGCCTTCCTGAAAAGGAAATATTTTTCAAATTTTCCTTTGCATATTGAACAAAAAAAAAAAAATCTAAATATTGCAGTTTTCAAACAAAATGTACAACTAACTATTATTTATTGGCTAAAACAAAAATTCCTTGTTCCGATAAAACATGAATGTAATAAAATTTTAGCATTACGAGTACTTTTTGATTCTCTATTTTTTTTTTTTTTTTGTTTTTTTGAGTAATTTTTTTATTTTTGTCTCTGGTTTTGGTTTATCGTTTGTTTGGTTTGTAGTGAATATTTCATATAATCTTGTTGTAATGTAACGACAATTTGGTGCATTTTTCCATATTTGTTTAAATCATGTTGTTGTTAAAAATTTTCAACAACAACAACAACTACTACAACGACAACTATGTATGTATATCTGTATTAAATGTTGGCAAAAGAAACTACAAACAACGACAATGAAAAATCAGGATTTTAGTTAAACAAAAACACAGATATTCACAACTGCTACAAAGAAGTGAGAATAATATTTGTGATTGTGTAGCATAGAAGAAAAATCTAAGCATTTAGAAAAATGTTGACAAACATGATTTTCTAACAGTGCTTTTGTTTTTTTTTTTTTTAATTTTCTTTTTCCTTTGTTTGCTATTCATTTGAAAGCAGAAGTAGTAAGAAGAAATCAGTCTCATATATCATTTTGGTAAAGATACAACAACGACAAAGAAGAATAAAAGCATGTTAAACAACATGATGATTTCTAATGTTGCTACATGTTGCCAATTGCGCTAACACAGGTTACTGAAGATGGCTTTTTGTGGTTGGCTAATATAAAAGTTTTAAGCGGCCAGTTTTTTTGTGCAATAATTTGAACATTCTTATTAATATTCTTGAAATAAAAAAAGGGTTACCTGAATGGTACAATTTTTTGAACAAAAAAAAAAAAAGAAAAAAACTTTCAAATTGTTGCTTTACAATATAATTTGTGATTCACTTATAATTTGGCGGAAGCGCTTTCTGAAAACCCAGAAATATTAAGTCCCTGATTTTGATAGATTTAAAAATTGTGTCGAGGATTTTTGCTTTTATTAAATAACTAAATTAAATAAAATTTTAATAATTACGAATAAATAAAAATACTTAAGAAAAAAAGTCTATAGTTCTGCTTAAAAGTTGTTCCGGATCATACATACATATGTATGTACATAATTGGCCACTACAACACTGTTTAAAATTTTAAATCGCGAATACGAGGGCTAATTTCTAAAAGCGGCTATTGCCATTGAGTTCAGCGTACTCGAATTAGCTTTACCAGTAGTGTACCCAGCTTGTTAAAATTTGAGACTAGTACAGTGTAATTTATTAAAATTTTTATATTTTCCGAAAAAAATTATTTCTGTACAGTTTGCCTTATGAGCAGAAGTAAGTTTTATTTACTAAACTTGAAGATAAATTATCAGTATTGCTCAATCGTTAAAGAAAAACTAAAAATTCCAATTTATTTAGTAAAAATTAAGACTAATTTTGTGCTGTTTTTTTTAACAATAGGTACTTAGAGCTTTGATTAAAAATTAGACCGTAATTACAAAACTTTTTTATAATATTTGAAAGCAACTTGATTAAACTAAATACTTACAATTCTAATGGTATACTTTTTTACATTTTTGGAGTAAAACTATTATTCCATTCATATATAGCTTCTGGGTTTTATGAGTGATAAATTGACCCCCTTGCAAATTGAAGGTACTCAAAAAAATAATACAAAAACAAAATTTATTTATATTTGTTCTATATATAAAGTTTATTTTACACAATTAAATATATTTTTAATATTAGGAACTTTATTATTTGATTTAACACAAATATAAATTGCTGATGATGCTACGCAAGGAAGTAGCGAAATATCGTAAAATAAATAACTTAAATATTTATTCGACCTTAAGCTCAAATAATTTAACTAATAATAAAATTAATAAAAAGGTCAAGGAAAATAATACAAATATAATATGAGGAACATTAAATTGTAGGTTCCATCCTAAATAACAATTTAATTGTAAGAATAAAAAATAAAAATAATTGTATTTACGAAGATTTTTTTTCTATATAAACAGAATTTAAATTTATATCATTAAGAGAATTGTGCGGAGGCTAGAACAGGTGTAAGATCCAGGCTATATGGTGGATCCATAAAAACTTTCTCAGTTTTCGCTGCAGCGTTATTAAAGATGTGTTCAGGTGATTGATCACAGAATCCTCTCGGTTGGTCCATTCTGACCATCTATTGTTGATAGTAGTGATCAGAGATAATCGTTTGAGCAGTTTGTAGAAACTGGTAATAAGCAATCATGCAATGCATCAACCGCATTAGACATGCAAAATTATCTCTATTTTTTTAAGACGAATACTCAGGTGTAAATCCCTCTTGCAGTGCATTGTATTGGAATGTGAATATGATATGAATATTTGTATATTATGCGCAATTGTCTCATCTGTCGGTTGTTATCTTCCCATAAGGTGGTGATGTACTACTGATCATTGGTTTCTGGTGGAATAGACGGGAAATGCCGGTAAGCGGTTTCTTGAAGCGGTTTCTTCTTGGAAGGGAGGAGGTTAACTCTTATTAAAATCCACACTTTCGATTTGTTTTATTTTGTATAGGCTGATACAAAAGTAAGAAGAGAGGAAAAATTTGACTCTGTCCAGAGTTCTGAAATCCCTAGATACTTTACTCTCTATACGCCATTTTATATTTTTTATATATCTCGAGTTAATGATGCCACTTTAGGTTTTCGACCCCAAATTTTTCATGTTAGCAATTCGTTTCCAGATGTCTCGTTCAGTTTCGAAGATAAATAGCCAAAAACGGATTGCAGATTTTAAAAATTTTGGTATCAAAAACCTAAAATGGCATCATTAACTCGAGAAATATAAAATGGAGTATAGAGCACTTAAACTCCCGCACGACGATACATGTAGAGACTTTCCAGGGCTACGAGTTGTGATTGTAGTTTAAAACTAAATTATTTTCTGAAGAATTAAAATAAGAATTGAATTGCATTTTGGAACGCTTTTAAATTGTTTCAACCAAGAATTATTCGATTTTAGAAATTTAAAGTAAGTTACGTAATATACTTTATACTTTTACATCATTTTTGGCTTACCCTGTAATGAAAATATGGCAACAAAGTTCTTTTTAATATTTATGCTGCACTATGTGTCTTTATTCCTTATTTAATCGCTAATACACTTAACTTTTGTTCATGCTAACGTTGCACTTACCTGATAGACAAAGTGTTACAAGACGCCGCTAAAATTTACACAAATCCAAATATATTTTCACATTTATATAACCATATGATGTATATCTAACTTGCATCATATTATGGTACTTGTATTTTCCATATAAATATGTAAACAACAACAATTTCCTCAAGCCAAATCCCCCATAGACCATTTTGCCCAAGTTTTTTTGTCTTTTTTTTTTTGTTGTTTTACTTCTAACAAAGCAAACATTGGCTTTTTAGTAACAACATTTGGTTGGCCATATGTTTTCATCTTGTAGTAGAAAAAAAAACATGTTGTTCATCAGCGGATTTTAGTTTTTTTTTATTTTATGAAAGATAGTATGCGTGCACAAAAGAAATCTGAGCAAATGTATGAATTGATGAATAATGTTCTACGAGTACGTTAAAATTCTGTACACATGTGTGCCCTATTTCTTTTCATCAAAAAATATGAGTTATTTCCCATTAATAAAATGGGCTACCTTGGTCTTGTTTAATTTTCGTTGTTTCTAAAACAATGATATTAAAGACAAAAGGTGTACTAGATTTTCTAAATTTTCGCTTAACTGGTGTAACATCACATTCACGTTTGTTCATTTTGTTAGTAAATGAAATTGGTAGATGCGGAATTAAAAGGTGTCCTCTTTATTCCTAGAAATATTTATGCTCCGTATTGGTTCCGATATGTGAATGCTATTATAGCGCTGAAGCAAGACCTTGCGACGTTCATTATTGAAAAATCGGTTTTTTTTGACATAGAAGTTTTCACCACATTGTAGTAAAAACTATGACAACACTTATGGTACTTAGCAGAAGAAAGTTTTGTCTTTTCATATTTTCATGAAAGTGTCCCGTTCGAAGTAAAAAGGAAAACGGTTCAAAAACTTGATATCGATAATTAAGAGAAAAAAGAACATGATAAAGAAGTGTCGGAAAGAAATATTTCTTATGGCACAAAAGATATTTCATATTTTGTTTCTTTAGGGGCAAAGAGAGTTTGTAAAATTCGATTTTTTTAAATGGCAAGAATTAAAAAAATGCTACGCTGGTAAAGAGGTAAATATCATCGTGTGCGGGAGTTTATGTACTCTATCCTCCATTTTATATATCTCGAGTTAATGATGGCACTTTAGGTTTTTGACACAACATTTTTGAAATCTGCAACCCGTTTTCGGCTATTTAACTCCGAAACTGGAGGAGATATCCCAAAACGAATTGCAGAATATATAAAAAATATGAAATGGCCGATGGAGCACATAAACACCCGCACGACGATATGAGTCAATTTTTATCTATGAGTACAGACTTGAGAAACTTGTTCATGGCAATTAGTTACTCTCAGAGCTTTAGGCAGAAGACTGCTAAGGTGTAGTCGCCGAAAGAAATACTTTTTTAAATTTACTTATTTTTTTTATTTTTTAAATGTCAGACCTTGGCTTTGAACCCGGACCTTTTGTCTTAGTAATCTAACATGCTAACCACTAAACCATTGCGAATACTATTATTTTTTTATAACTAATATTTATAAAAAGCAATAAAAATAGGACTAAATTTGTGTTTTATTCTCTTATGATCGGTGACTTTGGGCCACACTCCTGATGTCAAGTGTCGAGGAGGCAGTGTACGAAAAACTTCAAATTTTAAGTAGCGCATATTAATTAATAAACAAAAAAAACACATACAAGCTGCTGCGACGATTCTAATATATAATAAATAAATATATTTTGGATTAGAAAAATGTGTCTAATATGAAATGACCCACATATGCGCGTACTCTTGACACTGGTAATACTAAATCCTTTATAAATTAAACACTAAAACCAAATTTCCTTTTGAATGAAAACTACTTTTATTTAATTTTTCTTACGATCGACTTATTATTTATTTACAAAAAAAAAATATCTCACAACTATAGCTCGTATGTAGTTTTAGATCAATTTGACGGCATTAGAAGCACTCTGATGGTACTGCCTTAGCTGGAGTCAAAAACATGCAAACTTCTAAACGCTTGTGTCATACTTCTCAAACCACAATCATTTGATAAATTTTAAAAAAGTTTCTTTTCACTTGAATAAAATTTGCTTTTAATTTCTATGCTTTTCATTTATACATTATTTCTTCTTTTAATGCCTATTTTATAAATCTTATTCTCATTCTGATTAGAAATTAATTTCATTATTTATGAAAGCATTTATTTAAGAAATTCTACTCCTCCTCCTTCTTCACTATTAATCCATTATGTTTATGGTCAACATAACATGACGCCATCATGTAATTTATATATTCATTTAGAAATAAATACCGCTACCTTGTATACTGCATTCGTTATACTCGTATCAACAGTCTGTGTTTAACGTCAGCTGTAAGTCGGAAATGGCAGAATTTTTGTAGAAGCTATAACGAGAGTCAGTAGATGTCATATTTGTTGATGTACATGCCAGACGGTTTCAGTTGCTTATTAAAGTTTAGAAACCATAGCTGCCGTTTTAGAATTAATCACACACTTTCGTTTATGAGTGCAGCAGTTTATTAGCAAACAAGTAAGAAAATTAATTAGTTTTTAACATGATTTTAGAAATTATTCATTTCGCTGATTCTATTAGCCATTAAGCCATTCTACCTTTTTCTTTTTTATTTTCGTTTGTTGTAATTTTCTTTGAAACCATCCATCAACTCATTACACTTTACTTGTATGATTAAAAGGGCTTAATAGAATATGCTGGTATTTTGTTTTTTGCTTTAAAATTTTTTATGTGTGTAAAATATATGTAAGAAATTGCAAGAAATTTAAAATTTTTATTAAAAACTTTTAAATTATTTAGATAAATCATGTTAATGAAATATGTATAAATTACACAGTACTATACCAAAAATATGTAGGGGTTCTGACATAGCAATTCTGTTTTGTGGAACTCCAAAGAGTACTGAAATAGTTTTAGTTTTTTCAATCACTTCGTTAAGTGCCTTTTTTAAAAAGCAAAAATAATGAAAATCGTAAGTTTTTTGTTTTGAAGCCGATTTTTAATTCGAAGATATTAGTTTTACCTTTCAAACAAAATTATGTTTTCGAAAATTGGTTGGAAAATGGCTGAGTTATAAATTTTTATTTTATTTAAGCTCTAAGTTGGCCGTGAAGTAGAATATTTTTATTTTTTTATATTTGTAAAAAAGCTTGCTAAAATAGCTTTTGAAAATAGGTAAGTATATAAAAATCGACTTATAAATTAAAGAGATATGCTAAGTTTTGTGGGAACATATTTTTCGATTTTTTTTTTTTGTTTCTTATAAATGCCTCCGTGTCCGTTTTTTTGCATATACTTAAATTATTGACAGTACCTAGCCTTTAAGACCGGCAGTAGTTTGAGAGCATGCTGATTTTAGTTTTTCGAGCATATCGCTGTTCAATCCTCCTCGTTATATAATAAAATAAAAAGTATTTATATATTTTGAAGACAGTTCTAGGAGAAAGAGTATGAGGCTACCCCACTATTTTAATTCAAATGTAATTTAAATTTGAGGTAAAGCCGTTTATAAACGTAGTAAAGAAGTAGGTGCAAAAGTGTGCATGGTCGAAAAATATTATCATGTAATAAGTATTCCTGAGTGAAAGCTGCACACTGTAAAAAATTAAGATCGGTTAACAGGTCCAGCCTCCAATATATCACAAACATAGGTGCGTTCTCTGCCCACTTTTCTTTTGGAACGTATTTCTATTCATGACAATACCATATAGCACATACTGTTGCTGTTGGTCAAAAAATGCCCAAGATATGACGATTGCAAATCTTGGGCACTTTATCCAATCAAAACTTCATATAGCCTATTATTCCTTCCAGAGTTACAGTAACATGTTGTGAAAATTTCAGGAAGATCGGTCCAAGGGTTTGACTCCTATAGAGCACAAACAAACAAACAGACTGACAGACATTCATTTTTATATATATAGATTGAAAGCAGATTAATTATAATTTAAGGCAAAATGGCGAAAAAGGGGGATTTGGAAATAAATCTACCTTACCTGTAGATAAAAAGTGTATAAAACTTTAGGTAAATATAATGGTACAAGTGAGTATCTCAATTAAAAAAAGAGACGGTGAAGTGGGCGTGGTTCATAGTTATATGGCGACGTTAACAGTATTAAGAGCAATATACTACTAAATAAAAAAAATCCGTTGGAAGGAACAAATTTGTATAGAGAACAAAGAGCTTACAACTTTCAAACAAAATTTGTTGTGAAAAGGGGAGTGAAAGGGGACGTGACGTAAGAAATGTTTATTTCTACCTCACCTGGAGTATAATGTGTATAAAGTTTGAAGTTAAAACTACATGGGAGCAATTACATAATTTTAAAAAGTGGGCGTGGTTGCAAAAAATACCGTGTGAATCATGCCAGAGTCCCAGTTAAATGCTGTGAAAGTTTCAGGAAGATCGGTCCAGAGGTACAACAAATAAACAAACACACATTCCATTTTATATATTTAGATATATAAGTAAGTATTTTCATTTTGTAAAGATGTCTAATTTTCCATCGCACTCTTACATTAGTTCAAGAAATTTAGGTGATGCGTATGCGCATATTATGAGACAGAAAGCTTTTGAACTTAAATATTTTTATTTTCGCAATATTGCAAATAGAAAACCTTACTCTTCTTATCAAATTCAACATTTTCAATTAAAAATAAAATGTTTCTATAGTTTCTTATCAATAAAATGTAAAGCATTTAAATGAAATGGAAATTATTTATAAATGTTTGTTCTCTAATGAAATTTAATTGGACTTGCATAACAAACCCACCAAAGAAAATGTTTTGCTAAATATTTGTTTAGACTTGTAGCTGGAATTGTTGGCAAATAAAAAGAGAAACAATATAAACATAGAAACCGAATCGAAGAAAACAGAGTTATGCCCAGCATGAGATTAACAAAATCTCTAAAATATCATTTGCATAACACAAAATAAATTATTTCCTACTTTTCATACTTCAAATACGACTAAAATTTAAATACCAATAGCAACAGTTAACAACGGCTAATAATAAACTGACAACTGACCACAGAGATGAGGATTAGAATGAGTATGATGGCGGTGACTGTGATGATGATCGTATTAGGATGGAGAGGCAATGGCAACAGGTTGATGCCATATAATAAAAACAAACAAAAAAAATTAAGAAACTTTGTATTTCTATTAGAACATACGTATACTCGTAGTCGTAGTCATAGCAGAAGAAAGTACACAGTTGTATAATATGTAACACTATGGGATATAGTGTATACAGTATATGAATTAAATTAATCATAACAAATTTATGTAATTAAAACATGTCGTTCATTTGTGGCAACAGTGTCTCACGACTCACAACAAAGAAATCAAATTCGCCAAAACGAGTGTAAAGTTCAGCTAATAATGGTTAAAAAATATTTCTGTATAAAATGAATGAATTTAAAATAAAATATAAAGGTTTTATTATTTTTACAAATAAAATAATTACACACAAAAGTGAAAAAAAAAATATGCAGGGGTTCTGATATAGCAATTCTGTTTTGTGGAAGCCCATAGAGTACTCAAATGGTTTTAGCTTTTTTCGATCACTTCGTTGAGAGTCTTTTTTAATAGCATATATAGTGGAATACCCTTATTCACGAAATTACAAATTCAAAAAAACGTAGCTTTTTTGTTTTGAAATTGATTTTCAATAATTTTTCTTTTATTCGAAGATATTAGTTTTAAACGAAATAATACTTTCGATAACGAAACACAAAAAGTGAACGTTATGAAGAGACAGTACATGAAATTTTGTGTGCCTACCATGCAATGGGTTGCAAAATGTCCACAAAATTGCACCATCTGCATGCTCATTTGAATATGTTCCTTTCAAATTTAGTCCAGGTGAGTGATGAACAAGGTGAGCGATTTCACCAGGAAATTTTAAGGATTGAAAAGAGATATGTTCGAAAAACTAAAACTATTTCAGTAGTCTATGAGCTTCCACAAAACAGAATTGATATGTCAGAACCCCTGCATATTTTTGGTGTAGCAAAGTGTTATTGAGGAACAATGTGTCTTTAAAGAGATTAGTTTTTTAAGACACTAGAAAGGAAACGATTTATTTTGCATTATTTTGTTAAAACAGAAAAAAAAAATAAATAAAACCTATTATGATTTCTATTTCAATTAATCTGCTGATTTTTAAAATTTATATTTTATATTGAACTCTTTAGTTATCAGCCCACTGTAATAGTACTATTGGCGGTATCTTTTGATGGGCATATTAAACAATCATACATTAAAATTCATTTAAACAGAACATTTTTGTTATGTATGCGGATTTTTTTTATATTCTAAACTGATACTAGAGAAAAAAAAAATAATATGAAAATCAGAAGAAATAACGAAATGTTTAAATTCACTGAATTTAGCTATTCAGCTGTCATAATGTTAAGCGGTAGTTTTCTTAACCGTTCTAATGCTTGGCTTTAATACACGTAAAGAATCGATGTTTTTTTTTCGTCAATATTTAAATATTCAATATTTATTTAATCAAGGCACACATCGTTATGTTTACACTGTAGAAAGTATAGTTTTTCAGTGTAAAGTAGCTGGCCGACTAAGTACAGCACACACGAAATTTTGTAGGCCGATTGATTTTAAATTTGGAAAGAATATTACTAGCAAATCTAATTTTATTACAGCATTCCCCGGATAATTTCCCCACGCTTAATTGTCTTTCACGCTTATTTGCTTCAAATTCTAAATCCCCATATTTTTTCTAATAAAATTCCACGGCTAATTAACTTTCGCTTAATTGCGTCATTCACTCAAATAAATAATATTAAATCGTTTCTGACGGAACAAAAAATAGGTGAGTTTTACTGCAGTTTTTAGAAAATAATTATTTGGGTAATTAAAAAAATCAACTATGTTTATATAATCATAAAATATCCGTTAAAATTACTTTCAAACTACTTTTTTGATACAACCTTGCAATTAAAGTCTACCACGTTTATGTATAAGTATAAAGTTGCTTGCTTTTCACATGTATTGACGGCAGTGTATACAGGTAATCACGCGTATTCGTTTAATTACCTCAAAGAGGCAATTTACCCTATTCGGTTAAATGACTTTCACGAATAATTGCCCAAAAAGTTTGACATTTTTGCCGAGCCAATTATCCGTTGAATACTGTATAAATAAACTAAGCTATACGTAGTGAAAATCTGTAAACAAATATTAATTTTATTTAGAAATATATTTGTAATTGCAATGGATTTAACTGATAATAAGACTTTAATTTACATAAATGTGAATAACTCTAAAACTATTTATGATACGAGGGCTTTATTTTTTTTTATTTATGCTTTCCTTAAGTATTACCTGTTAGTAGACTAATGCCAAGTTGCGTCATCTACATTGTGTGTTAAACAGCTGTTCAAAGCATAGAACCTCGTGTATTTTTTTAAAAATAAAAAACAGCGAACTTCCGGTGTTCATTAAATTTTATTTTTTCAAAAAAAAAAATAACCGTCCATCAAACCAAGGAAAAGCTTGGTAAATACTATGGGGCCTATGAACTATCGATTTCAATGGTACGCAAGTGGTTTACTGACCTTCGTTGCGATCGCACAGGGATTGCCCTGCTCTTAATTAAACTTAAATTTATTACTTTTGGCCAAATATTCAAAAATTTTTGCCGCTAAAATTATTTGTTTTTTTCTATATACGATAGCAAATGGCGTATCGAATGACAACACGAGAGATGTTTTTTTGTAGTTATTCGATTTCGTATGCTATAATCTCAAATTACGATAGATTTTATTCGATATCGAGTGGCGTGATACCAAAATGAAAAATTTCGATACATTTTACTCGATATCGAATGCGGTGAATAGGCTCCAGTTTTCTTCCAAACGCCAAATACTTTAAATTTTTATCAAAATGTTCAGGAAAACCTTTTTTGTTGTCGTACATTTAGTATCGGTTACGCTAGCTGGTCGTATATTTCAGATATGTAACAGCTATTGTTAATTGCTTGTCCGTGATGTGCCAATTGCTAAGATTAAGAACATCTAAATCAATATAATCCAAATCTTCATTTCCTGTACACAATTGTGCTACAAAACAAAAAAAAAAATTGAGAGTTTGGGTTAACTATGATCTAAATGTTGAAATGCATGAGATGCGCGTGTATCCGCTCGAGTAATCTTCAGTCGATTTGTGTGCAATGTGGGTTTAGAACTGACAACTTTTTACAGTAGAAACCATAATACAAACACATGTATATGTATACTTATAGTTGTAGTAGAATTATATGATACACTATTATGGATTATTATTTTCTACAGTTGCTTATATGAAAGATTTTAGGCTTTAAATCTGATTGCATAAAAAAATATTTATTTAAAGAATTTAATTTTGTTAAACAAATATTATGCATGCAATTAACAACATGCACTGCTTGTATTTTATTTCTTTTAATAACGAAGTTTTTAAATTGAATTTTTTAATGAAATGAAAAATGTACATACACGCCACACTTTATAGGATTTTTCAACTAAAAGTACACAAAAATTCAAGTTTTGATTTTCTAATTCAACAGCAAAAAAAAAATTAATTACCCAAATACTTACACATTGAATAGAAGTTTTTGATTAAAAAAAAATAATAATTTTTAATTTATACATTAAAGTAAACTAATATTTCAGCAAATTAAAGTCTTGTAGAATTTAATACCTACTCGGCCATACACTCATTACGTACTTGACTAAAGAGTGCAGTTTTAGGCTTTTTTTGTTATCACACTTTATACGATACTCACAAGTTTAAATACTGGCATCATCAAATGCATTTTATACTGCAGAAATTCTATACCATCGTACATGTATTTTAATTTTATTTCCTAATGATCTGTAATAAACCTTGATGATCTAATGAATAATTTAAGTGTTTTGCTTGCTACATCAGTTGCAATCACTCTGGTTGCAGTGAGGCACACTGACTTTATAGCAATAACAACTGTAGTAAGTAGAACATGCAACAGGGAAAATTATTTCTAATTACATGTGAATAGTAGAAATGATAAAACACATACATACCCTGGCTGCATATTTGTTTATTCCTTTCATTTTTTAATTTTTTTTTTAAAAAAAAAGGTTTGCGGCATTCGTAATGATTTAAAATTTTATTGTTTTTCTTCTTTTTTTTAATTTCCTTTTTTAAATGTTTATTTTGCCACATTATTGTGGCACTTATTCATTTGCTTGCCACACGAAGTTATTGGTTTTCTCTCACAATTAATTTGTTCGTGAGATACAAACGAAACGAAATGAAAATTGAATCTTAATTATAGGTTTACGTTAGAGTATCATCTTTATTATAAAACAAAAATTAAATATCAACACTCGTATGGTGGAGAAGACTACAACAAATTATGAGTATCAATAATAATAAATGATTGTCTAGTTATAGAATTCCTGGTATCATTGCAAATTAATGACATGCTTTAACAATAAATAAATAAATCTCAGTTCACAAATGATTGTTTGAAAATATTAAATGTGTTTTAGGAATTATTGCAAGCAAAACTCTATATAAAATTATAATTTTTTAAAGGATTTTAGTTTTAGAATTCCTTGAAATGTATAACAAGTGCTTATTTAAATGACAACTAATTTGACAATTATTTTTATGGTTTGTTAGTGCACAGTCTATTATAAAGCCCTTTTTAAATTTTAAGTACTTGCGTAGCCTGTAATAATAAGGGAGATAATAGAGAAAAACAAAAAAATTTAAAGCAATTTCAATGGTTCTCTGTTTTAAATTTAAATGCTAATAACCGATGTTTGTTAATTAGATTGTCTTCAGATGAAATTTATTTTTACATTGCCATCATGCTAATGTGCTGTACAATACAATAAAGGAAGCTCTTCCCTACCTAGTTTGTTCCTTCGTTCTGCGTGTACAGTGTTGCTTCAAATCTAAAACAAAGTGGATGTTGATTTCCTGTAGAGAACTGATCACGAAACTTAAATCTCAACTAAAAAATTATTTCGTTTCTTAGTACTAAGTAATAATAAGTTCAAAAGTTATTTAAATTCTTAAAATTATAAAGGGTTTATTTGACAAAATTCTATGGAATGCCTACATTGGCCATTATTTTTTTTATTTTCTTTTTTTATTAAGACCAATATTCAGGGGTAAACCCCTACTAAATGCTGTGCATTGTATTAGAGTTCTTGTGAAAAGGGTGGTGCATTATGACAACAGAACATAAATTTTGTTTTTCTTATATTATTAAGCGCTTAAGGAATGAGACACATTGCTCTGAATTTATCATTCAAACGCCAGTGTTATAACTTTACCCTTGAATGAGGAACAGTAATTGCCCCATCGTTGCATGTTGATTTTGTGGTGAGTGCCTTCGCTAAGTAGGGTTTTAGCTGTTATCTGCTACTTCCCAATAGGTGGCGCTTTTCTCCTGATCATTCGTTTTTTGTTGCCAAAGATTAACATGGAATAGAGTGGAATGTCAGGGAGCGGCTACTTTGTAGGTGGACTTCTTGAAGGGTGGGGGGACCTCTTATTTTTAAATTAAAATTTTTTAAAAAACCGCAAACTAACTTTTTCCATTTTTCACCTTTGCTGGGATTCGAACCTGGGCCGTTTGAGTTTTTTTGTGCAAGCGCTCTAACCACTATACCACGCACTCTCCAATATAACAATGTTTCAAGGTTACGGCCTAGCTTCTTGCAGCACTCATGTTGTGTGTGTCAGTTTTTACCGGGACGTACAGTTTAATGTCTAATCCGAACTACCGACTTGAAAAACTTGTTAATGGCAATCAGTTACTCTTAGAGCTGTCACCAGAAGACTGCTAAAGAAAATAATTTTTTTTTGCTCTTGTCTAGTAAGTTAAAACACTAACCATTAGAGTATTTTTTTTGGGCCGGGCGGTGGAAATGACGTTACCCATACCTGCAGGATCGTCATCCCCAGGTTATGTTGGACTCTAGTCAAACTACCTACCAACTAAAACCACCTCCCGTCTTTTAGGAAATTTCCTCCACCCCGGAACTACTCCTCGTATTACTTCAGGGTGGCTCCCCGAATTGGCCATCATGCCCTCTCATCCTTGTTATGCCTCGTTAGGCCCAGATTTTATCATAGGATCCGGGATACTGTAAGTTGTTCCTCATCAAGATCCTTCTTCTTTTCCCGCGGAACATGTTTCACGTATCGAGCAATCAAGTTCCAGTTGTTCTCACTTGCCAACATTTTGGACGTTATATTCTCAGCAGTTAGGAAACCAATCCGTTCCTCAATATCTGCTCTAAATTCCAGCCATCTATTACATCTAAAAAATGTATGGTCGGCATCGTCCTGATCTGAGTCACCATAAATACAGTTCGGACTAATTGTCTTACCCATTCGGTTAAGATACTTGCGGAAGTATCCGTGGTCGGAGAAGAGTTGTGTAAGGTAATAATTTACCTCTTCAAATTGTCTTCCTATTCATGGGGCTATAATTGGAATTAGTCGAGCCGTCCATCGGCCATATCTCTCTTCTTGCCATCTTCGCTGCCATTCATGTATGGTGAGTTGTCTAATGCTCTGTTCGGTCGTAGAAATCTCTCTTTGGTTCCGTTGCTGCCATTTCCGTCTATGTTTCAAAACCAGCAACTCAATTGGTATTGTTCCACTTATAACCATTATCGCTGCCTCAGAAACAGTGCGATAAGCTGATGCCACGCGAAGAGCCGCAGTTCTTTGAACCGATGCTAAGGCTTTCCTCCGGTTATTGGCCTGAATTGCGTCTGCCCAGATTTCGCTTCCGTATAGTAGGATCGCCTGTACTGTTGCCATCAGAAGTTTCCTTTTTCCCGCCGTTAGTCCCCCGGTATTTGCCATAAGTTTCGATAGCGATGCCGTGGCTTGAGCCGCTTTAGTAGTTGCGTGGCGTATTTGAGGCCAGAACTGCAGTTTCGAGTCGAATGTTATACCAAAGTATTTTATTGCCTTTTTCGTCTGGAATGTATCAAATTGTGTGTGCTTTTGAACTTAAACAGGTATATGCTTCTTGGTCTTCTTCATTAGACTACGGCGACTAATAATTTCAATGCAATACTGGACAAATAACCCTCAGTAAATCTATACAATATCTAATGAATACAGCACTAAGTTTTTCAATTTCTTTTAAAGTACGGAAAAATCAAACTGAAAGAAAATCCATTTATTTCTACTAATTTAATAAAAAAGAAAATAAAAGAATAATTAGAAAATGCGAATAAAACTTTTAATTAATTATTTGTCCCATCTACACTTAAATCATTCTTACTGTACGAGTACCCATTACGAGTTTAAGAATAATTTTCTAAATTCATTGCTTCTTCACAATATATATTTTAAATTGCTTCAGAATGGAGAGCGTATAAAATTTTATTATACAAAATCATTAATTTAATTTATGAACAGTTATAATCTCAAGGAATTTTATAATTCTTGCATGGCATCATCAACTTTGTGAAGGTTGTTGCTGCTTGCTGCCTTTATTCAATAGTCAGTATTGAAAATTTAAATACAAAAGCAACAGCAACTATAGTAAGATTTATGAAAAGCCATATGAAATCGAAATTTACTTGCAACACTTTGGTTTGGTTTGGTTATGTTATGCACTTGAAATCATTATTTACAGTAAGAGTGGTTGCCATTGTCGTTTCATTTCTTGTATTTCAGTATACGGGTACGAGCAGTTTACAGTGTTTGAATGTTCAAAGAACACGCACGCATTTAATTCCATCACCTGTTGCTCTACCATAAAAAGGAAGAAATTGTTTTTTTTTTGCTTTTTAAAATTCCACTTCTATTCGTAGCATTGAGTGCTTGAAATCCATGCAGAAAAGACTTTTATTTTTAGTTGCTGCAACTGCAATTGCAACTGTTGAGATGGGTGCATGCAAACTAATTTTAAACGAAAATCAAAGAATTCTAATGCAATAATAAAAATAATAAAAAAAAAGAAAACGAATAATTTTCCCCCTATTGTAACCATTGCTGTTTGTTAAACTACTGAAAAAGATTTAAAATAAAAATAAATAGATTCACTTTTTATACTTCTAACTTCCTTAAGTTTCTCTTCAAAACCTTTGTTTAAACGTTTCAGGTACATATGCCAATACAGTTTCTCCTTTTATGGGGAAGGTACGCCTTCAAAACCATTTTTCAATAAAATTATTATTCTTACAAGATTTATTGAAATTAGAAAAGTATAGAAACCCTTTCAATAGTTCAGCAAATTTGGAAAAGCAATCACGGTATGTATACCGTAATCGTAAATACGAATAAATATTTGAAACATAATGAATGACAGCTTAGCGGCTAATTGGCTAAGTTAGAGGGGTTCGCGGTATAGTGATTGGAGCGCTAGCACAAAATCTCAAACAGCCCAGGTTCAAATCCCAGCAAATATGAAAAATTAAAAAATTTTACAATAGTTTGCGGTTTTCTCAAAATTACTATTTAAAAATAGGAGGTCCATTGACAAAGAAGCCGTTCCCTGACATTTCACTCTATTCCACCTGGACAACAAAATACAAATGATCAGGAGAAAAAGCGCCACATATTGGGAAGTAGCAGATACCAGGTAAAAAAATCCACTTAGCGAAGGCACTCACCACAATCAACAAGTAACGATGGGGCAATTGCTGTAGATGATTCAAGGGTAATGGTATAACACTGACCTTTGAATGATCAGTTCACAGCAATGTGTCTCATTCCTAAGACGCTTAATAATATAAGAAAAAAATATAAAAACTCCAATACAATGCACAGCACTTAGTATGGGTTACCCCTGAGTATTGGTCTCAATAAAAATAATCTTTACTTATGGACGTGAAACACAGTTTGTTTTGCAGAAAAAAAAATATTTTTCAATATAATCTTCATCCCAGCAGAAAATAGTGCTTACCAGTAAATTATTTTGTAAGGAAGGAATTGTAAACAATTACTTACTAGTGCGCATCAATAATGCATGATTTTTGTATGAAATGAGCCGCTAAAATGCAATAGAATCGAAATCGAATCGAAAATAATACTTTATCCGGTAGCATATTTGGAAGCTTTAATGTATAAAAAACAATATAATGCTTCCATTATTGCTTGCAATTTTATTTATTGCTTGCAAATCTTAAAAATGTTATGCTGGGATTTACCTCAACACACTTACATAGTCCAACATTTCTCAAATTTTTTTTATCCCTTCCGAAAAATAGTCGCCGTGGTCTAGTGGTTAGTGTGTTGGCTTACTAAGACATGGGCCCTGGGTTCGATTCCAGGCTCTGACATCTTCAAAAAAAGAAATATGAAAAAAATATTTCTTTCGGCGACTACCTCTCAGCAGTCTTCTGGCAAAAGCTCTGAGAGTAACTAATTGCCATGAACAAGCTTCTCAAGTCTGTCGTTCGGAGTCGACATTAAACTGTAGGTCCCGGTACTCATGGATAAAAATTGACACACACAACATGAGTGCTGCGAGAAGCTAGGCCGTAATCCTGACACAGGGTTGTAAAGGCCAGTTATGTATGTATGTATGTTCCGAAAAATAGGATTTTTTGAGGTCCTTAGAACAAGCATTTGTCAGATCAATAATTTCATTGTTTGGAGCCGTTAAACAGCTTCAGAGAATTCTTTGAAATTGTTACACGGTTAAGCTTATGGTCAATTGAGAGCCAACGCGACACCCATTTTGTTGACAGCTTTCTTAAACCCAGATGATCATTTAAAATCGAAACCACACTGCCATATGAAATGCCTATGGCATTAACAAACTCACGCACATATCTGGTGTATTGATCTCAATTGCCCGTCCAAAAAGTTCAGCGTCATTTGTGCTTGTGCGGCACAACGAAAGTCAGTAAACCACTTTTGTACCATTTTTTTGTTTATTGTGAAGTGGTGGATAACTTGACTTCGGTGCTGTTCATAGGTTTTGGGCCTTGCTTTTTAGTTCTGACTGTTTACTCAGTAGGTGTAACGCTTTCTCCTGATCATTCATTTGGTGGCTCAAAGGTGAGTAGAGTGGAATGCCAGGGAGCGGCTATTTTTGGATAGACTTCTTGGTGGTGGTGTGGGGGGGGGGAACCTCTTACATATATATTTTAATTTAAAACTTTGAAAATATCGCACAAATGTTTATTTTCCACAATCTCCAGTGCTGTGGCTCGAACCAGGGCTGGTTGGTATTCTTAGCAAGCGCTCTAACCCTTATAATATGCCTTATAATATGACGGAACTTGCTTAAAATTTGACAGTAGTTCATTACCAAGTGGTACTTAATGGGAGTAGGGTTGCCTTTAATATCACTCATATTAAACCGCTCTCCCATTAAGCAATTAAAATTTGTTTCTATTTTTGACAGCCGTTTTTACAGGGTTATCAATTTCTCATTTTCAATGGTAAAGTTAAACAAAATACTTATAAAGTTATGATGTCGATAAAATATACAAAATTTAATGTCATTTAATGCGCTTCTTTTTAAATCTACCGGATTATACGTTAAGCATTAAACACATAGACAACAGCAAGCAGCATGACAGCAAGCAGCAAATGTAGCCGACATTATTTGCTGCCATTCTATCGGCTACATAAATATTTTGAAGGCAGCAGCAGCAAAACAATAAAAATACAAATAAAATAATTAACATGTGTTTGTTGTTGAAAAAAATATTTCAGTGATACCACTTTCAAGTGTACAAAATCGCAAAAATAAAAGCGCTTGTTTGAAATGTACATATGTGAATATTTTTTTTTTATTTTAATGTTTTTATATATTATTAGTATTAAAAAACTTTACAAAACTCATTAACAAAATTTATTTCTCGCTAATTTTACACATAATCTTTAAAAAAAATTAAAATTTTGCTCTCATCTCAAATTATTTGGCAATGTTGCCCGTTGAATTTTGAAATGATGTGTATTTCTCAATTGGTACGGCTGAATATTCGTCAAATATGTTTGAAGTTTAATAATCTTTATCATTTAATTGATCTTTCTGAGAGTAATGATTCCTTGAAGAGAAAAATTATTTTGTATTCAAATCATTATGTAATTATAAAATATTGTTTGTAAATTTTACTTTAGTCTGTAAGAAACTATTATCCATAGACATAAATAAATAAATAAAAAGATATTTGAAAATAAATCTCCTGTTCACAAAGATATTTCGATGCATCAAAACGTATTTAGTTCTTTGTTTTACATTCAGCTACTTTATCGCATTTCGCATCATACTATACAAGCATTTTTAACAACAATGCATATTGATCCCTGTGGATCACCAAATATAATTTTAACATCTTAAACTTGATTAAATAAATACCGCCTTGTAATGTTAAAAGTGTTTGTTATTATCTTTATTAATAAATACATTTTTTAATTGTAATAAAAAATATTTTTTAGGTCGTATTTATTTAACATTTTATATTGTATTAGCATCACTAATTAGTTTTTGCTGCCTCAAAAAATAGAAATTATTCTAAGTTGGGCAGCAGCAGCAAAGGTTTTTGTCTGGGGTTTTGCTGTGCTGCCTTTAAAATAATCGTTTCCATATAAACGTGTGTATTCTAATTTTGACAACTTGCTGCCTGCTGCTTGCTGTCGTCTATGTGTTTAATGCTTTACACTTTCATTTACTGAATCAATATTTTTGAAATCGTTTTCAGTCTCTTCAAATTTCATTACAGTTTTGTTAATACTTAGCTTACCAACAGGTCGATTATGACGACCAAATATCCCTCTAAAAATTATTGCGATATTACTTGTTATTTGTAAATGGCAAATTGATCATTAACTGCATAAGATTTCGGATAACAGATAATAAAGAACGAGCAGTCTTGCTGGATAGATAATTTTAAAGCACTAAGTGATGAATTTAAACGTTAATTTCCCGTTTTGGCATCACAACAGAACAAAAATTACGACGATTAAATACTCCCTAGAAGAGTAGGGGAGTTGTCAGATCTCAGTGAATCCAGAAACCTAATAATATTCAGAATATTGAGGTTGTAGCTGAAGGATGACGGAGTAACAAATAAACGACGTCCCATATAATTTGGTATCAATTGAACAAAAATTTGACGGTTTCTTCTAAGTTGAATACCATTAACCATTAAGCATACCCAAGATATGTTTTGACCACGAGTACGGCAACTTCATTGGAAAAAGTCATGTGCTATGAGGTCCATTTCCATCTCAGAATTATCGTATCTAAGACCTCGAAATTCCTTATGTAAACCATCAGAAGTTATTAAATAACTAGAAGCATCATCGGACCTAAGTTTTAATTTCTGGAATGCAATAAATTGTTTTCTAAGGATACTGTCTTTTTTAATTTAATTACAAAGAAAACAAAACACAAAAAGTTTCAATATTATTTTCCATTTGATTTAAATGATTTTCTATATTTGCACTTTGAAAAAAAAACTATTTTTTTTTTCAAGATTAACTGAAAAAATATGCTCATAGATATGCACGAAGTTGCACATCCTCATCAGAATTAAAATATAAAACTATATTTAACAGATTTAATAATCCACCTGCTGTATTATTGTATGTGGCATGCAATGCCACCATCAAACTCTTCAAAGGAAATATGCATAAAGATTTGCCTGCCAACAACACCTTTAACACACAAATATCACAACAACACTAAACAATGCCACAAACTGAGCAGAAACTTAAGAAATCTAGTGCTAAAAATCTTTTGAGTGTTATGCTCGGTTACCTCATCATTTCATATGTTGCACATATTTCCTCCATATTACAGCCATTGCAACAGCAGGTTTAACAAGGAAGTCGTCAGTACGTTCGTTTGTTTAGTTCTTTTGCAGCAGTCCAAAGTCAGGAAGAGAAGAGAAGAATAGTGCAGCGACTGAATAACTTACCGTTCTTTCTAACCACTTAAAAAGTGTTTGACCAACCAAAGTCATGAACTTGATTTGTTAAGAAAATTATTCCTGTGGTTGCATCTTAATTTTGTGTTAAAAAATTACGGGAGCTAACACTTTCAAGGATACTTGAAAATGAGCAAAAATAATCATAAGACCAGAATTTTTCTTAACTTTTGTTTTAATGGCCATTATTGTTGGCAACACTTAAGCAGCAACAACACTATTAAATAACCCACAGTAATATCGTATTTACTATATAGTTAAAGTGTGTTTGTTTTCTGCTACTTTATTTTCTACTTTTCTAACTTAAGAAACTAATGATGATTTCAGTTGAATTTAAATTCATTTTCTATTTTAAATTATTTGTTTTTTATTTATTTATTTATTATAATCGTAGATATAAAGCCGTATTTCTTTAATTTAAAAAGCATCTTTATTTATTTTTTGTGCTTTTGTTTTTGTTAAGCCTGTTTGTTGCATGCAACATTAAAAGTTCTTGGGACGAAATTAAAAGGAAGAAAGTTTAGCATTAGATCGAAACTGCCCATTCAGACATACAAACTGACAATGATGTTGTTGCGAAATGAAGTTTTTGCATCAGCATCAGCCTCAGCAGCATCATCTTCTATCGTCTTAGTGGCACAACTTTTCTTGAGTTTTAATTCGAGTCTAATGATTAATGGATGTTAAATTAAATATTTGATTTGAATGAGTGTTTATGACTTTTAGCACGTCAACGATAATGATAGATTACATTAGTTTTTCATATTTATCATTAACTGGTCTGGTAGCAAACAATTTAGCAATCACACTGTGGTAAGTAATTGTATTTCAGAGGATTAAAGAGATTTATTGTAATGGCAATTTGGCTTTGAGAGTTGTTTTAATAATTCAAAATTAATAACGATCACAGTGAGTTTTTAAATAATGAATGAAGAAAATTTGCCATCGCTAAGTAATGCAATAGTTTTATTTGAAAATTGTCAGTCCAGGCAATTTTAGGATTCTAATCGGCTGGAGTGTACTTCTTCATTTACAACTATAAAATACTCGTATTAGATAATGAAATTAAGGTGAAGCCGTACGAACTACTAAGACGAATATCAATTCGAACAATTTAAATGTCGACACCAGAAACAGTCGGCTGCCAAAAAAGACTTTAAATCTAATATGGAAAAAAAACTTAATGATGAAATATTTGTACGCAATATTTTTGCTGCGTTTGCTCACACAATTTTAAGACATACAATAACCTGGTGGCGAAAATCACACTGAATCATCGTGACAAACGCTGACAATGCTAACTCATCGATGACTGTTGCTGAATTTTATTTGGGGTCATACTTGAATTTTGAAAGAATTTGTCCAAAACGTCATATATGACTGAAGTTGATTTTGTCTCGTAGAAGTCCTGCTATTGGTGAGTTCTGATAGACATTATCATAGAGAGTCATAGTGAATTTTTACATAATGTGTCGCTAATGACAATATCGAAAAATATCGCTTTGAGTCACTTATGAACCTTTTATTTTTAAATTATAATTTTTGAAAAACCACAAATTTTATTTTTTAATTTTTCTCCTTCGCTGGGATTTGAACCTCGGTCGTATGAGTTTCTGTGCGAGCGCTCTAACCACTATACCATGACCCTTTAAGTTAGCAAAGCGTCAAAGTCATCAAAACAAAAAAACAGAGAGACTAAAAAATAAAATTAATTTTAAAACCTATAAAAAAAAAAAAAAAAAAGCAAAACTATTCCGTTATTTCTACTTACTTAATTCATCAATGGAGACATGTAGCAAACAAAATCCTTTAGAGTTCAGCTTAAAAACGACTCATAACAGACAATGTCGCCAAGTTTGGACATTCTTAGGTAAAGTGTTGCTTT
Source organism: Metopia argyrocephala (assembly GCA_963576795.1). Classification (NCBI taxonomy): domain Eukaryota; kingdom Metazoa; phylum Arthropoda; class Insecta; order Diptera; family Sarcophagidae; genus Metopia; species Metopia argyrocephala. The sequence goes on from OY756211.1 coordinate 83,683,121, forward strand.
AATGAAATTGTCATGCATAGTGTCATGCATAATGTTCATATTGAAAATTTCATGTGAAATGCGACTTGATACTGATTGTGTGATGATGATTCGTCCATGGAAATTTTTAAATGACCATATCTCTTTGAATTCGCCACCGGGAATCTGACAATAATATCCAATGGGTCCAGCTGGAAAACATCTTGTATAAAATCTACTCAAAGCAGTTCAACGTTTCTCTTATTTGTATTTGTATTTGTGCATCTCATTGTGAACTTTTCTATTCGAACTGTTTCTTATAGCGAAATTCAGCATTAAGGCCCAGTTTTTAACTATTCTTTTAATATTTTATTTAGTTTAAACTTTTGGGCTCTATTGAGATAAGAAGTCCTTAAGCTTAGTTTCGGTTTTTTTAAAGATGGAGAATTATGTGCAAAGAAGATATTGTAGTTCCCTGTGAAGGCAAGGTAACATATTTTTTTTTTATATTTTGGTATTTGGTATTTGAATTTTTTGTGGAAAGGACAGTAGATTAAAGCAACAGAACATATATTTTCTTCTCCTATATCGTCGTGCGGGAGTTTATGTCCTCTATCCGCCATTTTTATATATCGGGTTAATGATGCCACTTTAAGTTTTTGACCCCAAAACTTTTAAAACCTGCAATCCGTTTCGACTATATAACTTCGAAAATGGACGAGATATCCAAAAACGGATTGCAGACTTGAAAATTTGGAATCGAAAACCTAAAGTGGCATCATTAACTTGATAGAGCACATAAACTCCGGCACGGCGATATTATAAAGCGACTTAGAAATTAGACAAATTGCTGTAAATTGATCATTCAAAGGCCAGTGTTATACCTTCACCATTGAATGATCAACAGCAATTACCCCATCTTTGCATGTTGATTTAGGTGAGTGCCTTCGCTAAGTAAGTTTTTAGCTGTTATCTACTGCTTCCCAACAGGTGGCGCTTTTTTCCTGATCATTCTTTTTCAAAGGTTAAGGTAAAATAGATTGAATGTCTATATTGTATTGGAATTTTTGGAAAGGATGGCTGTTTTTGGTTTTTTTTTATAGTCGTATTATTAAGCGGCTTAAGAATGAGACAAGTTGATGTCAACTTTATCACTCAAAGACCACTGTTATATCTTCACCCCTGAAAGCTCAAACAGTAGTGCTGGCAAAATATTAAGTAATGGGTACCGAGTATCGAGTAATTGAACTAATTTTTGGGTACTCAATACTTAACACTAACTACTCACTACTTTAAGAGTTGTTTTTCTTCTTCGAAATTGTATGGAAAATTAAAATTTTAACGGATAAGCAAATTTCTGTCTAAAAACACAATACTTTCTGAAATTGGTTTCTCTTAAAAATAAAATCCGTTAAAAGTATTAAGTAGTATTGGATACCCAAATGAAAAGACTCAATACTATCGAGTAATGAAAAGTAGCAGAATTTGACAGCACTACTCAACAGTAATTATTCCACCTGCCATTGGTTCTTGATTAAGTTGTGAGCGTCTTTACTAAGTAGCTGCTATTTTCCCAGTAGGTAGCGCTTTACTCTTGATTATTCATTTTTGATGCCAATGATGTGGAATGAAGTGGAATGAAAGGGAACGGTTTCTTATAGATGAGTTCCGAAATATCGCATATATTTTTTATACTTTAGTTTTTTGCTTCTCTCGGATATGAATCTGTGCTATTTGAGTTCTTGTGCGAGAGCTCTAACCACCATACCACGACCCCATTAATATGTTGCGTTTTTTTCTAAGCTCGATTAGTTTTGGAATCACCCTCATAATTTGTAAGTAAAACATTACTGGTAAAGAAATAATAAGAATTATACAAAAATACGAAAGATGCCATCTAGTGCTTGATGGGATTCCAACAGAGCACTTATAATGCAAAAGATTTTCTAGTTCCAAAAATGAAACATTTGAGCATGAAAACAAGTTACTTAGTTTCATTCATATAACAGAGATTAAGATTCCCAAATATAGTTCGATTACTTAAAATTTTATTACAAAAAGGATTTCTTTTTTGCAAAAATAAATTCTATAAATATTCTCATATTTATATGGAAAAATGTCATCGTTAATATAAAATAAAGCACCTCAATACCTCAATAAAATTCTACAAAAAGTATAGAATAACCAGCTACTGGCATACACTCAAGTAACAACTGCCATACAAGAGAGTATAAAAATAAATGAACATTAAAGAAAACCGCTTTTTAAATTATTCGCTGATAGTACTCGTATGTACTCGAGTACATATTAAAGACAAAAATGCACATACGACAGTCTTACATATGACAGTCTTTCAATACTTTTTACTTAAATCATCGTTTATCAATTGAAGTGACATGTTCAAATAAATAAATGACTTCCTGTTTATTGAATTGATTGCAAATCTTGCTGCATTAACACTTTCAGTCATAAGAGTCATATTTCAAAGTTTATTTTTTTTTCTTAAGTTGCAAAAGGAGCAATAATTGAATTTTGATTTTTTTTTAAGTGTTAATGATAACATGGCATGTTGTGGTGTGAAATACATTACAATCTTGTAAAAGTTAACCAACGTAATGCAAGGGCAATCACCTTTTGTGAACTGTTAACTTTTTTAAGCGTTTTAAAATATTGAATGAAGAAAGAAAAAACAATAAAAAACTTAAATTTTGTTTACTAAACATATTACATTTTTTTTATTTTACAAAAAAAAAGAAACTAGTATATAATTTTTACTGGCTGCTTTAAAGTTCAAGGTCAACGTTCAATACAAGAAAAAAAAAATAATCACTCTTATTAGAATTCGAACTTGAATTTCTAGACCATATGCTACAAAGTTAAACGCTTGCTTTGGCAATGTCCTCTAGCCAGAACGCTATAGTCGTGCATTATATATCATTCAAAGGCCAGTGTTATACCTTTACCCTTGAATGATCAATAGCAATTGCCTCATCGTTGCATGTTAATTATGTGGTGAGTGCCTTCGCTAAGTAGGTTTAGCCGTTATTTGCTACTTCCCAATAGGTGGCGCTTTTCTTCTGATCATTGGTTTTTTTTTTGATTTGTTAAGGTGGAATAGAGTGGATTATCGGGGAGCGGTTTCTTTGCAGACGGTCTTCTTGGAGGAGGAAGGGACCTCTTATTTTTAAATTATAATTTTGGAAAAACCGCAAACTAACGTCTTCTTTTATCACCTTTGCTGGGATTTGAACTTCGGCCGTTTGAGTTTTTGTGCGAGCGCTCTAACCACTATACCACGCCCCCCCCCTCCCCCTTTTTGGTGGATTTTTCTTAAGTCGCCGTTTTGGGGCGAATAAGCCACAAACCATACACCCTGCCCTCAGTCAAATTCCATTACCAAACACAATACTTAGCAAGTGATAAGGTTTAAGAATAAATTAGACGTTAGAAGGCTATTTATGGTGTACAAGATATATCTGTGAAGGTTTAACAGCTTCTTTTGAATTTTGATTTGTTAATGTTTATGTTGGAATATTCTACCAATTAATCATTTAAATTTTTTTTTATTTTTATGCTCAAAAATTTTTCTTACAAAATTTAGACAAAAAACATCGAATTGTTCAAATTGTTAATTTATTAGCCATTCAAATTGTCTGAAGCATTTGTATTATTTCGTTTATATGCCAATCATTGCCAAACCTTAACTACTTACTTTATCTTGAACGTTCAATTTAAATTTAAACAACCATAAAACTATTTTAAATGACCAATTTTGAAATTCCACGTTTAACTAACAATTCTTTGTTTTCCTCCTTCTCCTATACACCAAATCAATTTGAACTTTATTTTCTAAAGAAAGAAAAAAAATTTTTTTTCTGTTCTGTTCAGCAAGTAAAACAAAATCAATTCTCACCTCTAATTAATGGCACAATCAAGAAAAAAAAAGTCAATAAGATATACATTCAGAGAAGTCATTTAAACTCAAAGAACAAGTTGAAATCTATCAGACAAGTATTTTTCCAAAGAACAAAAAGAACAACACAAACATTAAAGGAAAATAAACATATTCTCGTACTCGTATAAGGCGAATACAAAATACAGTTAATTCTCCTACATTGCGGTACACACACACACACAATATAACACAATGCAACAACGTCGTCGACTCAATGATTCGTCATTAACCCACACAATCATTTTTGGACTACGAGTAGTGGTGGTAGTGTAATCATTTAGTGCGGTATGTACAGAAATGCTGCAACCAAGAATTATTGCTTAACAAAATATAAACTAATGTGTTTGTGTTTATGTCTAATTTACATGCAAAAATAAAAATTGAGAGAAAAACAATAAAAAAAAACAATATCTGCCAATATGCTTCATTGTGCTTACTTACAACTACTACATGCTGCAAGTTCAATAGCCCCCGTGGTATATTATTTGCACACAGCCGATTTATTTTTTTATTTTGGAGCAGATAGAGGTCGCCAACCAGTCAGCAATAGAAAAATAATAGGAAAACAAAAGCAAAAAGAATTAAAAACAGGTAGTAAGTAGTTTTGCTTTGTTTTCATTCTTGTTGGTATTTTGTTTTGTTTTGTTTAGAACAGTCGAAAAGGTATTTACTAGAGTATTAGAGATGATGATAATATATGTTAATTTCACATTTTGTTTTGTAACCCACAACACCATAAGTTAACAAGACACGTTAAGAGGCGCAAATAAGGTAGTAAACATGCACATACACACATACCGCTGCACACATTAACATGTGCATAAATGTTTATGGAAAGATAATATGACAAAAAAAAGAAAAATTAAAAACAAAAACAAAAAATTGAAAAAAAGAAAAATAATTGTGGGCCGATTTAGCAGCATTAGATGGATAGATAGGTAAAAGGTATTTAAGAAAATTGAAAAGCCTTACAAACAACCAGAGATAAGTTGCTGGCACGTAATTCACTTGTAACACCCTCGCGATCATATCAACCACTACCACTGCCATCACAAAACAAAAAAAAAAAAAAAAACTACAAAACCAAACAGCAGCAGCTACAGTTTTAACTCAAAACTTAAAGAAAACAAAACAAAAAAAAGACATATCGACATATCGTATATATTGCCATAATGTTCTTGTGTCTGTGTGTGTGTGTATTTAGAAAGAGATGATAATCTGTATTGGAAAAATTTGCATAATCACAGTTATGTTGCTGCATACACAGCAGAATTTTCATTTTCAATTAGCATCCATTAGCTGGTTAAAGCTGCAATGACTGGCAACAGCAGCAACAACCGAAAAAATTCAAATATACGCCCTTTGCTATATTACTCGCTTTAGTGTCTAAAGTCTTCTTCCTCTTCTTCCTCTCTTCTCGTTATTATTTTGGCATGTCATGATGATATAAACCAGTCGAAATGTTATATTCAAACAACTCTTTATCATCTTCGTCATCACTGTTAAGATCTTTTTAGGAATTTCAAATAACATTCACAGCAGCAGCACTATGGCAAGATTTTTTATAAATTTAACCAAAAAAAAAAAATTTTGTTTTTCGTTGCTTAGTTTAAAAAATAAAATTTATTAACAAAAACCACGTTCACTTTCGTCAGAAACGCTTTAATTGGATCAAAGTTTAATTCTATAAAGAATTTTAATTTTTACAATGAATTTTTTTATAATTCAAGGAAAAAATGATATCCGTGAAGGTATAGTACTCTAGCGAAACTGAACATGTTTTCGACTTCACCTACGTGTCAGAGTTCTTTGTCTTCTGTGCATATTCGAGACCAAACATCAACTATTTAACTCAAACTTTTCAAAAAATCACACACTGAAATTACTTTTTTCCATATATGTATATGTACATACACTTGTATGAGTTAGTCGAAGTAAAATCAAACAACTGCCGTAGCTAGAGTCGAAAACATATGTTCAGTATGGCTAGTGTACCATACCTTCACGGACATCATTTTCTCCTTGAATTATCAAAAAATTCATTGTAAAAAACTAAATTCTTTATAGAATTTAACTTTGATGTAAATAAAGCGTTTTTGGAAAAACAAAATTAATTTGAAAAATTGAAAACAATTTTTTCGGGCGCGAACTCGAGTCTTCAGCATCTAAAAACCACTTTCGTTTTTAAGTCTTTTGATTCTTTAATGCTAAATTGACCTAAAAAGCAAAGATCACTTAACAAATCGTCATGCGGAAGTTTATGTGCTCTATCCACCATTTTATATTTCTTATATATCTCGAGTTAAAGCTTTATTTACACCACCTAAGTTCTCATTTGATTATAACAGATTATAACAGTTACAACTCAGACGGCAATAATTTTGAAAATAGAAAATGTTCAATTTTCAACTGAACTCAGGTAAAAACAATAAAAATTAAATTAGATTTGTAATTAAATTATCTGAGTCTCTCTGAGTGCGCTTCTGATATAAAACTCAAAACATAGGTAGTGTAAATATAGCTTAAGGATGCCACTTTAGGTCTTCAACCCAAAATTTTTCAAGTCTGCAATCCGTTTTCGGATATCTCGTTCAGTTTCGGATATAAATAACCGAAAACAGATTTTAAAAATGTTGATGTCAAAAGCCCAAAGTGGCATCCTTAACTCGGCATATACATATAAAATGGCAAGTTTCACTTAAAAATTAAATATCACTTAACATTTGAAAATTGTTTTGTTCTGATGGGTATTTAAATTATTTCGAAAACTGCATTCTTTTCAGTGCTCAAATTTTTAATCATTAGTCTGTGCAAGTTCAAATAAATTTTTTTTTACGCTTGTTGTAAATAAAAATTAGTGTTATTAATGAGCAATATTTTAAGAACATTATTCAAAAGTGCATTCTTCTTAATGCAATGAATGTTTAAACCAAAAATGAATTTACGATTTTAGATACAATAAGAATAATAAAGACACTTAAGATTTTCCAAAATTGATGACAGATTTTCAAAGTAAATACAAACAATTTAATAGGGCTGTTAAAGTCTTAATCTATTCATTATTTTTTTGAGAATAATTTAATACGAGTAATGCTTTTGAATTCCTGTGACTTAAACATGTGGAATTTTAGGCAAGTGTTGTTAAGCAGTGGTAAAATATAAATTTTGTCCATGTGTTGGATATTGTTAGCTATGGCTTTTATGTCAATTGCTGACAGTAAAAAAATATCCGAAAATGAAGTGTATTCCAGAAGAAGGCTTCTAAAAGTTTGTTAGATAAGAACCATCTTTTCAAGCACAAAAGTTCTCTTAATGTAAAGGGAAGAACCAGCTCATTTTGTTATTTAAGTTCCATCAGTATTAATTACGTGGTGCAGAGACTTACACCACAAGGGCTCAACGGGCCTAGCCGGCGGTAAGCAACACCTCTCTGGCAGGGTCTCTCAAGGCAGAAAGACAGTTGAGGAGCAGTAAGTAAAAAATGTCCCAGGGGCTGGATCGACGACAACAACATCATCTTCATCTTCAATATCGTTGTCATCTTTTATTCTTCCCCTAATTTAAACTTCAATTTGCGGGCTTTTTAAGGTTAATTGCTGTCAGATTTTATGTTGAATAATCCATCAAAAGCAACCGATTTCTTTGCAGTTCGCATTTTTAAAGTAAGACCTTTGCTATATATATCAGATATGATATTAGAGAATCGCCTTCCAGATAATTTTCCAAGACTAGCACAAGGTACTGCATGACTAACAGTCATTTCCTGAGTGTAAGAATAAAATAACTCGTTTTTTTATCTGGGACTAAATACTAAGAAGTGTAAAACTCTACTCATGCCTATATTGTATTGAATTTGAAAATTGGATAGTTTTTTTTTAAGCGCCTTATAAATAAGACGGAGACAAGATAATTTGATGACTCAAAAGTCAGTGTTATACCTTTACCCTTTACCCCATCTGTTGCTGCATCTTGACCCTGTACTGTAATTGTTATCTATTCAGTAGGTTGTGCTTTTTCTCTTCTACATTCATTTATAGATAGCAGATGGACGAGAGTGGTAGGCCAGGTGACGGTTTCCTATAGAAAACCAAACCTCAAATTTTTCGTCTTCAACTTTTTACCTCTGCTGGGGTTTGAACGTGGGCTGTTTTGATTTGTATGCAAGCGCTCTAACCAGTATGCTACGCACATATGATGACATATTCTCTTAAAGTGCTTTGAATTTAAATATTTTGAAATCAAATAATTTCTGAAAGTTTCAGTAGAAGAACTATAAAAAATCTAATTACTCAATGAAAAGCTGAATGAACATTCAATTTTTAATATTGCATGTATTTCGCATGTTATAGTATCTACTCTAATTTTTTCTTTTCGACCCATTGTGCTTTAGTTAACACTTGAAAAAAATAATCAAATATATTTGATGAAGAAGTATTTCCTTCTCACTTATATTTTAAATTGATAAAAATCTAAAATCTTTGTATTTCCTAAAGCATATACGATATTATCAACTCAACATTATAAAAATTAAGCACTTACATTAAATAACAACAGAAATAGAAAAAAAAAACCATTTACAAAACACCAAATCAACAACAAATCCTACACAGAAAAAATTATTGCAGGAATATTTTCAAACAAACGCTTGTTTAATTTTTATTTCGTTTTCAAATAAAGTTTTGTTTGATTCTATTAATAATTTTGCTTGAATGTATTTTAAAAGTATCAATGTTGATAAAACATGATATAATAAAAACGCGGCTTTTAATTTAGCATTATTCTCCTTTCTTTAGGTACAAAATTTCCGCACATTTACATTGTTAAAGCTTTTATAATTCTTTTAAAATAGTAAGCAACACTTATTTTTGCTCACACATTTAATAAAAAAAAATCATACAGTATGCTAAAAATAATTTACCACAAAAAATAACAAAGATGTAGTACAGTATATAAGTATTTATAATAGTTTTTAGGCAGAAAAGTAACACAAACAAACCGTTTCTGTGAGTAATTGTACAAGAAAAGACATTCATGTTAAAAAAGACAAAATACAACATATTAATAAATAATTACAACTAGAATAATTTCTCTTTATAATACAAAAAATATTATAGACAAAAAATAATACATTTCATACTGTAAAAGAGAATGCAATTATGTTAAAGAAAGCAACAACAAAAACATTCAAGTTTATTGTTTTTGTGTTTCTTGAATGAACAAATTTTTGTATAGTAAAACTCGGTTATAACGAACACCGGATTTTTATACCTACATGAATTCATTTGCACGGCACATACATACAAGTGTAAATATGTAATACAATAATACATATACATATATAGTATAATATTCAATGTAGTAAAAATACGAAAATTTTTCAGTTCTTTATAAAAGAGGAACATTTATAAAAATACCCCACCAATTTGACAATGAAAATTAGTTCGTTACAACCGAGAATTTGCTATAACAGAGTTCGTTATATAAAAGGATTTGTATATGAAAAGTGCAACTGAAATATTGGAAGTTTGGAAATAGTTCGTTACAACCGAGAATTCGCTATAACCCAGTTTTACTGTAAATAGGGTATAAGCCAGTGGTCTTCACCAGTATTACTCAGGTAAATAAATTGTTCGGATATTTTTTTAGTTTTTCTTACTCTCTTCGTGAATATTACAACCAGGGTTGCTTAATTCCACAAAAATTCTGGCAAACAGCTTCTTAAAATATACCAAAACTACCCGTATCGTTAATTCTTATTATATTAGTTTTAAATTAAATGTATTGTACTTTATTAACAAATATCACTTTTAGAATTCCTGGAAACCAAATTTTATTTTATTTTCCTATGAAAAACTTAATTAATTATAAAAAAATTTGCAATGTTAAAAATCGTTCATAAAAAGAAATCCATTCGGTTTGTTTTCATCATGCTAAACGACAACCACAATTATTACAAAAACATGTGTGTGAGACAAAAATTGCGTATGTGTTTATGTTTTATTAGTTTTCAAGAGAGCTAAATTTGTCTGTCAGACACTGAGAAGTTATGATAATAAGCAACATAAACTTATTAATGTTTATATTTCTTTTAACTACATTTCAATTTGTTAATAGCATTTACAAACAATTTATTTCATGAATAATTTTAATAAATTAGTTTAAATTTTAAAATTAAAGGTTTTTAAAACGAAAATTTTCACAAATTTTATTCAAGTTGTTAAAAACAATACAAATGAAGAAACCAATCTCATCTCTCAGTGTATTTTTGTGTGACTCTCTTTGTGAAGACCACTGGTATAAGCACATATATTTATTAAAAAAATTAAATTTGTTGTGTTTTGCTTGCAATTTTTGTTTGTGTTTCGTCACTGTATGATATCCACATTAACAAACATTGAGAAAAAATAACGGGAACAAGGAGACTAGTGATGAAATTCTTTCTGAATGATTAGTGTTGAAGTTACCGGTGGTGCAAGTAATAAGAGAAAAAAATTATTTAAAAAAGTGAGTTTATTTATGTGTGAAAATGTATGTATAAATAATTTTAATAAATTTACAAATCATAAAAAAAATTATTAAAATTGATAAGAACAAAAAAAGGTAAGTTATTATACAACAAACAAATGATGTGTTTTATTTCTGATTTTGAGTTGTAAATATTAATAATAAATAAAATATTTATTTCACATGCGGAAATAGTATTGGAGTTAAGGTGTTTTTTATGTGAAAACCTATACGTCTCCCCACAAAAATTGTTAAGTCATCTAAACATCTATGGCTTTCCTACGAAATATATAGAAAGGCCGTTTTCAAAAGTTTTATCTAGGTTCCTTAAAAAACATGTTACTAAACATCTTTAAATAAGTTTTTAAATTTTTTTTCTTATTTAAGAATCTGAAAAAAACCCAGCAGTTTACTTACAGTACCTTAAAAGCGAATTTGTTACAGCCGGTGAATTCGACCTGTATTAGCGGAAGTGGAGCGCACTTTAATATCAGAGGCAAAAAAACCCCAAATTTTTGAGTTATGGCTCGATTACACAAACTCTTCTGGTTTCAACTTAGTAAGTATTCCGCATCATTTAATATACGCAAAAAAACATTTCTTTTTTCAATACATATGCATATGTACTTACATATATTTTTTGTTTTTTAGATCGATATTTGTTTTTACCCCCAATTTCCAAAAGCCAAAAGTTTAAAAATCAAAAGTTACAGTTATCAAACTACCCAATATCTTCAAAATATTGATGGCATTGACAATGGTAAAAGGTGAAACAATTTATGTACATACATATGTATATGTTTATATACTTATACTCGTAAATATATATAATTTATTTTTTTAGAGAATACAATATTCCGGCACAACAAAAAAGTTCTACCAATTGCAGATTCCCTGTAAGGATTTTCTTAATAGGTGCCACCAAAAAAGAGTTTTATGATTTACCGGCATCTAAAAAGTATACAAGAGTTTCCAGCATCAAAAATTAAATAATTAACGTAAAATTTTAATTAATATTTTGCTTTGCTTTTGTTATTGTTTGCAAAAATTTACATGTATGTGCACATCTATGTATTTATATTATAAGTAGTTTGTAAAAAAATTTGTTTACATAGAAAACCTTAAAAACTTTTTGTATTTTAGATAATTTTTATATAAAACACATTTACATAAACAACAAAAAAATTTCATTTATAAAAGGTTTTTTATTTAAAAGTTTAAAAGGTAAAATAATTTTTTTTAAATTTGTAAAAAAAATTATTTGAATTTTCTGTCAAATTTCTGAACATTATTTTGTTGTCTCAAATAATTATTTGTTCAATTTTGAATTAATTTTAAACATTTTAGTTTTTTAATTGGCAACTTTTTTCTCTAAAAACAAATTTTTTTTTCAAAAAATATTTTAATTGGTTTGACAAAATTTTTGTTTGCTTAGAACCGTAATATTCAATAAAACTTTTATCTACTTCTATTAAATTTTTTGTTTGATTACTTTTTGTGACTCCAATAAAAATGTTTATTGAATATCGCAACATTTTTATTGAAAATATCGCAATTTTTTTTCAAACAAAAAATTACAAATTTGTTGTTCGAATTCACAAATTTCTTTGTAGGACCGAAATTAAACAAAAAATTTATTAACTCAGTGAATTTCGTGTCTGAATCAAAAAAATAATTTTTTCTGTGTACACATACCTACTTATATAAATGACTATTTGTTATTTGTAGACCTCTAATATCCCGTTTACTATATAGTAGAAAATCATTTGATGTCCTATGCATGTATTTTACTAAACAAAACAATTTTATAATCTCAAGCGAAAATTGTCATTGACCTCATCACTTTGTAAATTATTTTGTAGCAGCAACAATGGTAAAAATTTTTAAGATGCAGCCATAATATGCTTAGAATGTCTATGAATAATGGTCGAAAAGTTGACTGCAACTGTTATCAGAACCATAAATAATAGCAGCAATGAATTTATGCTTAATTGTGGAACGGAATACAGTGTAATGTTTAGAGGAAAGAGTATGGATAAGAAAATAATCATGAACGTTTTAATGGCTTAAGTATTTGTTTAAATAAAACATTTACGTACAACGAAGAGTGGAATGCCAATCAGTGCTTATAACAGCATTACAAAATAAAATTAAATTAAATAAAAAGTCTAAAATATTGTTTAAAAAATGTTAAATTGCGTTTTTAAATTTAATAATAAAATTAATGCCCACGCCAGCTTGCGGCATACAGTTCCTTATAATTTAAAAGACGATTTTCACAAGCCAAAAATATACTTCTAGGTATTGTGTTTTCTGTGATCATACCAGAACACGGTTTTGACTTCCTAGGTAATTTGTTTTTGAAAACTGTAGCTTTTCTCTGAATTTACATACAAATAACTAAGTTTTGACCATTTTTAAATTACATAATAACAAAGCTCTTAATATACAAATTATTATTAATACCGCCGTGCTGTAGTGGTTAGTGTGTTCAAATCTCAGCTCTGACATCTTGAAAAAAAGAAATATGAAAAAATTATTTCTTTCGGCGAATACTTCTCAGCTGTCTTCTGGCAAAAGCTCTGAAAAAGCTTCTCAAATCTGTCGTTCGTAGTCGACTTTAAACTGTAGGTCCCGGTACTCATGGATAAAAATTAACACACACAACATGAATGCTGCGAGAGGCTAGGTCGTAACTCTAAAACAGTATGGTAATGGCCAGTTTTGTATGTATGTATGTGTGAATATCGATACAATGGTATTTCGAAAAGGTCATACTGAAGAGCTCAATTAAGATACCAACAACACCCATCATGTACTCTTACCAAATGTAAGCACCAATTTATACAGTACAGTGATCAATACAAAGAGCAAAATTTAGTTGATTGTGTAAATTGTTAGAAAATTGTATGAAATTTCGATCGATATCGAATGCCATAATTTGTCCCCTGAGTAGGAAAACATACACTTGTACTTACTATCAGGCAAGGTTGGCAACCGTTACCGTTATTAATACCGATACCGTTTAAATACCGTTTAAAATTGAAAACCGGTACTCATACCGATACTGAAATTTTTTTTTGCGTAAGATACCGGTATCTGTATACCGTTTCCGTCAATACCGGTATAATACCGATATATTACCGGTACATAAATATTTCTAAAATTTACATGTCGCCAGTACATTTATGTTTATAAAAAGTTTGCTTGTATTTGATTTTTTCCAATTTAACGCTTGCGCGTTCATTGACCGCTCCACTGGTGACTGGTTGGCACACTTCTCTGAGAAGTAGATTGGGTATGTTCACCGTTTTGGTAAAAGCAAAGTTATTGCTCTAGATATGTATCTCGAAAGTTTTTGATAGATTCTGGTACGAGGCTCACATTTCCACAATAGCTACCTTTGGTGTCGGTGACAATTTTTGTAATTTTATAACGAGCTTTCTCAGAGACCGCGGTTGTAGACAATGGTTATAGACAGTGGCCAGCTTAAGTTTGAATTCGGGAGTACCGAAAGTCTCTTTTCTCCTACACTATTCCTAATTTTTCCAAACGATCTTCTCCTTTCAAATTCCAACCCTATCTCCTCTTTCGTTTGCAAGACATCAGCAGACGTTTTATCGTCGTATTGTTGTATCGTCCTATCGTTGTATCGTCGTATAGTCGTATTGTTGTATCGTTGTATAGTTGTATCGTCGTATCGTTGTATTGTTATACCGTCCTATCGTTGTATTATTGTATTGTCATATCGTTGAACTATTGTATCGTTGTACTGTTGTTTCATTGTATCGTCGTAACGTTGTATCGTCATATTGTTGTATTGTTGTAACGTCGTATCATTGTATTGTCGTATTGTTGTATCGTTGTAATGTGTTATCGTCATATCGTTGTATTGTTGTACAATCGTATCGTTGTATTGTTGTATCGTTGTATTGTCGTATCGTTGTATTGTTGTATTGTTGTATTCCATCTGAGGTAGAGCTTTTCTGTTTTCTAAGCATATTCCAATTGCCTTGTGCAGGCATCTGCGAAATTTAAATTTCCACCATAAAAGAGTTATGCATAGCTCGAAATGAATAATAATATGTAGTAGATACATCACAAGTTCTTAAACAGTCACTAAAGATATGTATGATCAGGTGTTTTGTGGATGGAACACAAAATCATTGCTATTGATAAACGTTTGAACATTTAATTCAGTAGCAGTTAGCAGCTAAAACCTACCTATCAACATGTAATGTTGGGGCAGTTGTTGCTGATCATTCAAGGGTGAAGATATAACACTGGCCTTTGAATGATCAATTCATAGCAATGTGTCTCATTCCTAAGCCGCTTACTAGTATAAGAAAATAAAATATATGTACTGTACATTTCCACAAAAATTCCAATACAATGCACAGCACACTTTACCCATGAGTGTTGGTCTCAATAAAAAAGTGTTTGGTATAATCTCATAAATTGTTGACGGTATGCACCCGAATCAATCGTTTGAGCAGGTTGCAGCAGCTCATACGTATACCGCACGACTTATCACGTTTTTTCGTTTATGATATCGTTCAGGAATTAATTCTGTATGTGAGCCATTTTCCATTGCCCCTGGTTATTCGCTTAAGAAAAATTTTATTTTACTTCGGTGCAGCAGGGAATCGCAAATAGAAATTTAATTTTTTAGGGTTTTCACTTTTAATCCATGTGGATTCCTAAAAAAAAACGCTGGCTATTAGCTCTTGGGTGATGTGCCGGTCGTTTTTAGTAATTGGTGAACCAGATCAAAATAAATCTTTAACATCAAATTATCGGATTAAAAATTTCTTCGCTAGTATTTTTCTAGATACTACGGTGTCTCCGTAAACTTAGAAAAAGTTGTCAGTAACAACAACACAACAGCAACACATTCCTGCCCTTTCGATAAAAATTTTCACAAATTTTTAAACGTAGATAACTTTCCTTTCACAGAATGACACGATTATAACAAAGTATTCTAATACAAACACCCAAGCGGGTCTCAGGCACGCCATGGCGTTGATCCATCCGTAATTTTAGAGTAAATCTGAAGTTCTGAAGTATTGAAGGCTAGACTTAAAAATCTCAATGAATTTTATAACGGGTAATTGTGGTGTGAGATGTAGATGTTTGTGGCCTGTGCAAGGCTTTTGATCTAACTGGCGGACATATCCACCACTAAAGTTTCAGACCTGCTGGTGTTCATAAGGAAGGCAGTTTATCTGCTAAACAAAGGGTAGACTAAAATGGATAATAAAGATTTAAAAGGCCGCAGTGTCTTAAATAATAATAAATAAACCATTTCAGCTCGGTATCTTGAATTCCGTATATAGATAATTTTTTGAAAAGAATAAGTACATAGATCTATAGTAGCAAATACTCTTTTAAAATCTAGAAATAATGCCAATATTTTATTATTTTTTCTTTGCTTTTTCATTAATTAACATTTATTTTAATTTTATAAACATATGTCTTTAAAATAAAACAACAACAGAATTGACTTGTCTTTTAACTTTTCGCAAATCAAAAATCAAACAAATAAATAATAAAAATCATTTATGAATGCAACGATATTCTTTAAATTATTGTATTTCCTTTCGCATTCTATGATTTATTATGCATGTGTTTGTTTGCAGTTGGTTTTGCAATACTAAATATAAAATTAAATTCCAAATAAATCTTCAATGACTGGTCGATTTTATGGAATTCGATATTTTTAAATGCATTGTACTTGGAAACTACTCACGCAATCAGAGAATTAAAATTATTCACAGACATCGTTTTCTTTATGGCGCCAAATCTAACCACCTTCTGGCTGTAGAAAAGAATCCATCTAATTACTGCTTTTTTTTTCTAAGCACAACAAAATATAAAATTTATAAAAATAAGAAAAAAATTTTGTTTAGAAAATAACTGTTCTTTTTTATAATCTCTGTAATAAAAATTATCATTATTTCTCCCCATTTTATAATTATTATTAATGCGTGTGTAAGCATAGGCTGCTTTAAACCATATTTTAAATCTATTACGAAAAACGTTTCATATGTAACATGGCCAACTAACAAAAGAATTATGGCTTAAACAAATAACGTCTATCGTATATTAAAAGGTAAAGTTAAAATTGCATACGAGCATAAAACACCATACGTTTTATATAATTATATGCATTCCATGAGTTAATTTCTAACTTTAAAAAAGTTAAAATTAATTTGAAAAGCAACAAAAACAAAAAAAAAAAAAAAAAAAAGAATCAAGAAAATACCTTCATATAGAAGACTACTATTCTAGGCATAAAACAAACGACATTTTGATTGTTCACAAAGTATTATTAAACAATGTATGTATAGGGATAAGGGAAATGAGTTTTCAGATTTTTATCATTTTCACTTGTGCAACAAAGTCATTATAAAGTAGCGGCGGCATGTAAAACACTTTGATTACAGCCAACTAACCACCAGTGATTCCATTTAGATTGCATAGTTTGCATGCGCACATACTGTGCATGTTTCTTTTCGTATCTGCTTATGAATGAGGCAATTTTTAGAAATACATTTCCCAAGTAATAGTTGATGTTGTTCGTTGAAGATGTGTCACAAACATTTCACTAATACGAGTATTATGAAAATATATTATTAAATTTAATTATCAAGTAGGGGTTCTTTCTTTGAAAGGTATCAGTGTGCTGATGGCATTATTCATTACAATTTGCCACCAACAAGACATATATTTATGTTGCAACAAACAAAAATTCCAAACTAGGAAACTCAAAAAAAGTATGTTTCCCAATTATAAACATGAAATGTTAGAAATTCTAATATTAGAAAATTATTAAGCACATACACACAAATTATTGGACGGTGGAGCAAAAAAATTAGCAATTGCGATCAGTAGAACCGTTTCATCTTTATATCCAGTATATACTTTGTGGTTGGAAGTGTTACTATAATTAAAAGGTTGAAACCAGAGTAGGAAAATAAACAAAACTGAACGTTTGATCTCATTTTGTTTTGTTCTTTACAATGAGTAAAACAAAAGCAAAACAGAAACTGTGAGAACGATTGTCCCATTTAATTTTGTATATTGTTTTTGTTTTGAATACTGCAAATACACTAACTCAAATGTGCGTAGGTACAACAAAAAATGAATGAGAAGAAATAGAAAAGGAGAAGAGAATAAAGAGCAAACTATATGAATGTAACGGAATAACAAAGCAAGCACAAGAGCGAAAAGCTAATTGTTTCATTTGCGCTCTTTCTCATTTAGAAAGTATTTGTTTTGGTTTTGCTCATGTACTATACCATTAAAAAAATTTGAAAATTTTACGACTTTGTGGTAATGTTTGCGAAATGTTTTGTTTGTTTGCCCGCTCTGGTTGAAACACTACTACAGAAATAAGCGAAAAAATCCTTAGTTCGGTATTTTTGAAATATGAAGGTTATTGTATTTCGAACTTTATTTACATCATAAAAGCCTTAATTTTTATTTTTTTTTTCTAATGATTTATTAATAATTAAAGAAGTAAATGACTTCCGTCAAGGAATTGTACACCAGCCGAACTGAAAATATTTTTTTTTGTATTCTATACATATTCATTACAGTTTTGGAATTACATTTTCTTCTACGTACATATAAACTTTGGTTTGTTGTATATAAGTTCCAAAATTCCTTGTATCAGCAGCTTTAATAATTAATAAATTCATTTAAGAAGTTCAATTTTCTATCGAAATGAATTTCACAAGAACATTATTCAAACAAATTACTACACTAACATAAGAGTTTAATCGCTCTCGACATAGCAACCACATGGAATTTTTTAAAATCCAGGATCATTAAGTTAATACTGCATCAGCTAATGAAATGAATATCATTCTCTAAACCTATTCGATTGTTACAATTAGTAAAGTAGAAGAAAAAAAAAACAAGAAGTAAATAAGAAAAATCTATAATATATAATAAGAAATATTTATAATATTTAATATATTTTTATATTATAATAATAAACAAAAATATTAATTTTCAAATTTAACACACTGCTTACTGCTTTCTTCTTTTTTTATGAGGACCGATACTCATGCTGTGCATTGTATTGGAATGTTGCAGATATAGGGCTATGTTTTCTTTTTCTATTAATCGTCTTATGTCAATGATACAAGCTGCTGTCAGTTGATCACTTAAAGGCCAGTGTTATATCTTCAACCTTGAAATTATCAACAGCAACTCCCACATCAGTCGATGTAAATTGTGTTTATTGCTAAGTGGTGACGATCTTTGCTAAGTTGGTGCTAGGTTACGAGTCTTGCTTAGTTTCGTTTATTATTATTATTATTCCTAGTAGGTGGCGCTTTTTCCTGACCATTTGTTTAATGAAAAAGCCTCTTTTTATTTAATTAAAACTTTGAAATACCACACAAATTTTGGTTCTTCATTTTTTCCAGTGCTCTGATTTGAACCTGGGCTGCTTTGTGTTGTAAGTGAGGGCTTTAACTACTACACTACGCTTTTTCATTATTAAATTTTTAATCACTATACGATATTTTTTTTTATATTTGAGACCAATACTCACAAGGGTAAACCCCTACTAAATGTAGTGCATTGTATTGTAATTTTTGTGGAAAGGACAGAGCATATATTTGTTCTCTTATATTATTAAGCGCCTTAGGAATGCGACAAATTGCTGTGAATTGATGATTTAAAGGCCAGTGCTATACCTTCACCATTTAATGATCAACAGCAATTGCTTCATCGTTGCATTTTGATTGTGTGGTGAGTGTCTTCGCTAAGTAGGTTTAGCTGTTATCTGCTACCTCCCAATAGGTGGCGTCTTTTCTCCTGATCATTCGTTTTTTTTTTTTTTTGTTGACATTGGTTAAGGTGGAATAGAGTGGAATGTCAGGGTAGCGGTTTCTTTGTAGATGGTCTTCTTGGACGTTGGGAATTTCTTATTTCTAAATTATAATTTTGAAAAAATCGCAAACTAACTCTTTAATTTTTTCACCTTTGCTGGGATTTGAACCGAGGCCGTTTGAGTTTTTGTGCATGCATTCTAACCACTATATATATAGCATTCTGTCAGTCTGTCAGCTATTTCACAACACACCCTCAAGAAACGATCATTTCATTTTGTGAATTTTTTTTTAATAGTTTTTGAAGTGAAAACCACAATTGAACAACAATTATGATCTAGTTAGTTCGTATTGTAATATATATGTTCTGTTATATATAGGGTGGTTTTTATTGAGGTATAGAACTTTAAGTTGGCATCACTTTTTTAACTGGCGGCCATTTTGTCAGCTGTCAAGTGATTAATATTTAGTTTGGTTTGCCATTTCATCATGAAAAGAACAACGCTTGCAAATCGTGCAAATTTATTTCGAAAATAATGGTTCAGTTCGCGAAGTTTACCGCAAGCTCCGTCCATTTTATGGTCGATATATTCGTCCATCAGAGCAATTAATTCGGTTAACCATGGATCGTTTTCGCACTACGTTTACTCTATGTGATAATACGCATCCGCAGAAACGTCGAACAGTGCGCACCGAAGAAACAATTGCCGCTGTAGAGCAAAGTGTTGAAGAGAACCCGAATGAATCGATTCGCCACCGTGCACAGCAATTGGAGCTTTGTCCATCAATTTTATGGAAGATTTTGTGCAAAGATCTTGACTTGCGACCTTACAAGATCCAGCTTGTGCAAGAATTAAAGCCGCTAGACCATGCAATGCGTCGTGATTTTGGTGTATGGGCCGAAAATGAGATTGATCTCGATGCTGATTTTCATCGCAAAATTTTGTTCAGTGATAAGGCTCATTTTTGGTTGAATGGCTACGTCAACAAGCAAAATTGCCGCATTTGGAGTGAAGAGAATCCACATGAGACCCTTGAGACGCCATTACATCCACAAAAACTGACTGTTTGGTGTGCTCTATGGGCTGGTGGAGTCATTGGGCCATACTTCTTCCGAAATAATGCTGGAGAGTCAGTTACCGTTAATGGAGACCGGTATAGAGCCATGATAACCGACTATTTTGTTCCCGAATTGGATGGCATGAATGTGGATGAGTTGTGGTTCCAACAAGACGGCGCTACATGCCACACAGCGCACATCACAATCGATTTATTGAAGGAAACATTCGATGAGCGCATAATTTCGCGGAATGGACCTGTCAATTGGCCACCAAGATCGTGTGATTTGACACCATTGGATTATTTTCTTTGGGGATATGTGAAGTCGCTCGTCTACGCCAACAAACCAACATACGGCCCCATATGCTCGAAAAAGTGGTTGAAAATTGGACCTGTAGAATTGGCTTTATTCGAGCTAGCCGCGGCGGCCACATGCCCGAAATCATATTTAAACATTAATGGCATAAAATTATCCTTCCAATAAAGCCAAATTGATGGACATTAAAACGATTTTCTTGTGTTTTATTTCAATTCGAAGTTCTATACCTCTAAATAAAACACCCTATAATATTTTATGAAGACTAGAGACGATTTTAGTGTTTGTTGAACTGAAACCTTCAAATGAATGTACTGAATTACCAGGTGATGATCAACTTTTTCATATTAACAGATTCACTGCTTAAATACTCACAAAAAAAAAATACTTAACATCACTGGTTATACTACTTATGCAGCGCTAAAAAGATCCCTGGACTACCAATTATATATAATTAAGTAGATACATATGTGTACCAAGTCGTGTTTCTTCAAAATAGAAATCATATGCATATGTGAATG
This sequence comes from Metopia argyrocephala, assembly GCA_963576795.1. Lineage (NCBI taxonomy): Eukaryota > Metazoa > Arthropoda > Insecta > Diptera > Sarcophagidae > Metopia > Metopia argyrocephala. Next base: position 83,704,280 of record OY756211.1, read on the forward strand.
TGTTAGCATATATAGTACTTTTATTACAAAATGTGAATGTGCTAAAGAACATGGTTTGTGTCTTTACTAATTTATCTTCACACACAGCCTGTGTAAAGAACATGGATTGTCTTTCAAGCATGTATAAATCTGAACGTCAAACAAATTTGCGTTCGTATAACGCGAATGTAATTTTTGTGTAAAAAACGTAACAACTGACAAATTGTCTTGGTTCTTTTAACAGCAATTTGTGGTCAAAAAAAAAACAAAAGCAACTTGAACGGAAATTTATATTTGTCTACAATAACTCAATATAATACAGTGAATATTTCTGATATTTGCACTGATACCGGGTTATCCATTTCGTAGTTTCAAAAGTATGGGTATTTTACTGGTATTCGACATCTGTCAAACTAAGTTGTTAAAATAATTTTTTTCTTTTCAGTTGAAAGTCTGACATTGGCGAAATCACGCAACGCATAAAAATTATCTAAACTTCTACAAACATGCTGATTCTGCCACAGCCACATATCGTGCTTTTAAGAGGAGATTATGGTTTACATAATCGCCCAACTACGCAAGCAATTGGCAAAATTGTGGAGAAATTTGAAGAGACGAGCGTTTCGCTCGTTCCGCTGAAAATATCGCTGTTGTAAGTGAAATGAATATTAAAAAATACAAATTAGAAGTTATTTAACTTTTTTTGAATTCTCTAAACCTACTGTGATGGTGTAATGAACTCAAATTACTTAGTAAAAGGAACATTTCAAAATCTACACATTACTCAAAAATAATTAGAGCTTTAGATTTCATAAGAATTTTCTTTTGTATTTTTCGCAAAAAAAACTTACATTCAGGTTGTCATCACATTCCAAATACTTAAAACAAATTTTAGTTTTTAGATTTTAGACATTGAAATAAACCTCCTGCATACAGTTATTTAAGCACATGGAAAATATCTCATTGTCATTGTAAGCTCCTATCATAGAGAAAAAATCTTAATATTTTTAAATATGGGTTCAGGTTGCATTCATAAGTATTAAAATCATAATACAAAGCGCAATATATCTCAGAGTCTAATTACTTTATAGGAAGGGAGGTTACGTTGCAAACACTACTTCTAATGATAATATGATTCTTCCACCTCCGGTGTGCCATTGCTACTCTAAATGTTTATCACTGCTATAGTTACGTTATAATATTTTAAAATTTTATGAAATTGCTTAGAAATAGTAGAAGAGAAAAAAAAAACGTTTTCCCAGGAGTTAAACATATAAATTATAGTGGATTTTTTTATTTCCTTATTTACAATGGCAGTTAATGTTGGCACTTTTTTTTCATTATTTTTTTGATCTCTATCAACAATAATTGAATAAAATCATGGAAAAATAAATTACAAGTCGCATGAAGCAAATTCGCTTAATTGTGGGATAAAATTAAATATTTTATTAGAATTATTAAGTCAATGGCTTAACTTTTTCAACATTTTCTTTTTCTTCTGCATTTTATTCAATTTTATAAACAGCTGGTCAATTTATATAGATTTTGGTATAACAAACATAGACAAAGTAAAGGAAACATATGTTGTTCAGCATTTTATTTGTGTAAACTCCTAAGGGCTCTAACGAAATCTCATGTACTGCGTTTGAACACACAATTCCTAATTTATGTAAAATATTATGACTTTGAATATATTTTCACTTAAAAATAGAAAACGAAAAAATGAAATTATTTGCAGATGTTGGTACAAAGTTATGCGAGGGTTTATTGATCAGTGAAATTTTTAAATAAGATCAGAGATTGTTATTCAGTGTCTATATCTGTATTATGAAGTAACGATTAACATACGAAATTCTTTTTAATTGCATTAAAATAGTTTTAATTGCAATTATTATTAAGATTTATAAAAAAAGACTTTGAGCTAAGTGTGTTGAATTATAAATCTATCATTTGTGTCTCTTTGTTGGGTATGAACATTTTAACTGCTCTAGTGTAATTCTTTGTTAATTTTTTTTTTTTTTAAGAAACATGTGTTATGCATCAACCAATGCACAAAAACCAGTTAAAATTTTACTCATGATCACGTACCCAAATGAGTACATACACTGGCGCAAAGTAGGCTATGCAAATAAGCTAGGTTTTTGTTGCTAAAGGGAACAAGGTAATATCTAACTGGAATCATTAGTTTCTACCTCAATAAGTTTAGGCCCAACCATAATGTACTTTCGCACATGTATACTAATGTCAAAAATCAACGAAACGTCTGTCATAAGTCTAACGAAGCTTTGGAGTTGCTATAATGTACTTTTTGAACTGAAATGCAAGCTGTTCTTAGTTGCAAACATTAGTACTTATGTAAAACTTGATTTGTCTCTGTATTTCATAAATATATAGATTTTTATCACAAAATGTTATTTATAACCTACAATGGTTAAATATTTTATCGAAAACACGTCAATTATATTAATTTTTTTAATTAAAAAAAATAAATAAATCATAAACAAAAACTAGTACTAAAAAATACAACCGTGAGTTCATTCCAATTGTAAACACAGGCACATTTGTTTAAATTTTGCTATTAATGTTCTACAAAATGAACAGAAAAGAAAAATATTTAAATTGTTGAAAATTAATAAAATACACATTTGTCACAGAGAAATCGTTTTTTATATATTTTCAATAAAATTTCCAATAAAGTTATAATCGGTTTCTATTGCACACTGCGGTCTTTTGTTTATTATTGTTTACACAAAAACAGCTGTTTACATGCGTTTGGTGCGATCGGCTTCGCTCCAAACGTAAACAGATGAAACTAAACGAAACTCAACGAAACGTTGGTTATGTATATTATCGTTATACACATTTAATTGCATGCATTCGCATAGTTGTTTAAGCTAGCCGATGCACATTATGGTTGGGCCTTTTATTTTATGAATTGTAATTAAAGTGTGGAAAACCTTCAACAACCCTACTGAGGTTCGAAATCTGATATCGTCATCATCAACAAAAACTAATGTGGATAAATGGAAAAAATGGGGAAATAGTAATGAAATAATTTTTGAATTGAATCGATGTCGACAGCAGCTTTCAAAATAGAAAAGATTTAAAGATCTTTTAAAGGGAAATATTTAATTCTTATATAAAATTCGGAAAATCTACATATTGTTTTTATTAAATCGTCGCGCTGGAGTTTATGTGCTCTATCCGCCATTTTATATACTTCAAGTTAAGAATGCCACTTTAGGTTTTTGACACCAACATTTTTAAAATCTGCAATTCGTTTTCGGCTATTTATCTGAGAAACTGGACGAAATATCCGAAAACGGACTTGAAATATTTGGAGTCGAAAACCTAAAGTGGCGTCATTAACTCGAGATATATAAAAAATATCAAATGGCGGATAGAGAAAATAAACTACCGCAAGACGATATGTTTGTTTCAAATCCAATTTTTTCTGTAATTATCAATTTACCTACCGTTTATTAGTTATACAACTGTTTGCTGGTTATAACAATACCCGCTGTGTTAGATCGGCAGGTGCTAAATATTTAGTCAGAATGAAGGCTTTTAAAAGCCTTTAAGAGGCTTATTTTACAATGTAAAAAGGGATGGTGGCATCATAAATAAACAGGTTAAAAAAACTAACTTCTGTATAGAAAAAACAAAAAAATAACAACTAATACTGATTCTAATAAGCCCATCATTTGTAATGATTTAATACCAATACAGATAATCATGTTATGTAGCCTGCAAAAAGAAAACAAGTTTTAAAGATTATTTTTTTTTAAGATTTTCTCTTTTTTTTTGTCAATTTGTAAGCTGGTGGTCTTGCCACTATAGGAAATTCTTTAAAATCTTAATTGTCACAAAAGACAAGAAGACATTAAAAGGCAGTACTTAAAAGAAAAACTGCTTTGTAAGAGATCTTTGTAGGCCACCAAGGGCTATGCATTTTAAAAATAACTTTCTGGTAATTAAAAAAGAGTTTTATATCATGACTTGTGCTATTTTTATAGAATATTATCACTTCATTTCTGGCAAAGTATCTCAATATCACACTAATGTCTTTTTAAGGATATAAAAGACAAATTGTTTTCGTTTTTTTTTTAATATTTTTTCTTTGTTCTTCAAAACACATACTCGTAGCTTAACCAAGTTACACATATTGGTGGCTATAAAATGGTTCTGCTACCAGTTATGATCTCTACAGAAGTAAAAGTAAAATACAATTAATTTTATGAATAAAAAATTAAAGGTTGGTTTGTAAAGATTTAAAAACCAAAACAAATTAGTATTCGTCACATGACAACATCAAAACTTTTATTTCGTATTCTGTTGATGACTTTTGCTGACGTTTTACCAAGTTACAGAGATTATTCACAAATTGTTTTAGACGTTTAATACTCCTTTTCCTATTACGGCTTAAGAGTCTCATGAAAGCAACACGAGTAAATGGCTTACAAAAGTATGTTATGCCCTAAGCATAATACTGAAAAAAGAAAAAAAAAACTAACTGAAAACAAAACAAATGAACAAAATATCAATTAACAAAAAAATAAAAGTGATATCAACATACAAATGCATTGAATTGAAATGAAATCCATAGCCAAAAGGCTTACAGCACTAACTTTGACACACACACACACACATACACAGCTGCACACCAGCACACTTAAAAATACCTTCACTTTCAATGTGACCACAAAGGACGTCAACAATGTTACACTTAAACGGATGAATAGATGACTAGACAGACTAGACCGTTGTATGTACGAGTAAGTTTCTACTCTCGTATAACTTGTCTCACATTTGCACGTAAATTTATGTCTTAAATTTGCTCGTATTTGTTTTAACAACAAAGAGACAGACAGTCGTGTAGTCATTTTTGATTCTCATCATTTTTGTCATCATCATTGTCAACTTGATGATCAACAGATAGAAGCATATAATGTTAATGCTGATCACGATGACTATCATGTAGATGTTTTATACGAATGTATTCGAGTGTATGGAATACAACAATCTTCTCTCTATCTCTGCAATTATATAGCCAGTCAGTTATTGACTTTATTGTTTTAATAACGCTTTACATTGTATGCAATTATTTTACCCTATAATCGATTATACAAGAATTATCATATTGGTATTTGGTTAGACTTTAAATCAGTCAAACTCTTATTAATAACAGTTTGAAGAAATTTGATAAATTTCTCATTTGTGATTAGTGGCAGAAAGAAAAGGTTAATAAGGTTTGGACGCATTTTTTTTATTTTTTATTAAGGCCAGCATTCAGGGGATGACCCTTACTTATGTAGTACATTGTGCTAGTCTAGGAAAATATGAGCAAAAGAGGGAAAGAGGGTGTGGAACTTTAATTTAAAGTCACTTATATCATATCACATATCAGTCAGAAAAAAAAAAACAAAGACAATACTTTAGTAGTTTCGACTAAAAATGCGAACCGCAAAAAAATCTGTTGCCGTTGATTGATAATTCAATGGCCAGTGTTATATCTTCACTACTACATAAACTAACAGCAATCAACCTCAAGGAGATCGTACAGTAAAGGTTAAATTAGTGGAGGAGATATGTTGTTGTTGTTCTCCTTGATCTGATATTTTGTAGTATAGAAGGCCCGATTTGAGAACATAAGCACAAAGCAAAAATCAAAAGCATTTCTTCGTCAAAATGACATCAAAGATCATAGATAATTTCTGTCTCACATATAAAAAAATAAAATTAATATTGAGAAACCACTTAACAAACAAAATTAAGGAGCCTATAATCAGTATTTCCGACAAGCAGCAGAATTTCTTTCAAGCGGTCACATTTGAAACTATCCCGCTTCAAAAAACTCAGTTTTTGTAAGAAAAGTGTTAAAGACATAAAGTTATTAAGCCGTTAAATAATATACTTTCGTACATAATTGGGCATTACAACCCTGTTTCAGGGATGCTGCATCAATTCTCGTAGCACCCATGCTGTGTGTGTCAATTTTCATCTGTGTGTACTGGGACCTAAGGTTTAAAGTCGACTCCGAACGACAGACTTAAAAAGAGATTTTGTTGAAAGAGGTAGCCGCCGAAAGAATTTTTTTTTTATATTTCTCTTTTTTAAGATGAACCCGGGGCTCTTGTCTCGTAAGCCAACACACTACCCACTAGATTACGGTGATTAAATAACACATTACTTAAAAACCTACCTATGATTTTTCAACAGGGCTCTGTGCTAAGTTATAGTTCTAAAATTAAAAAAAAAAAAATTCAGAACACCCTCCATACAAAGTAGTCGTTGATTTTTGTATATCTTGTGAACGGTAAATTGAAAGTTTCTGAATTTGGTATCAATGACGTCACTACAAATCATTACCGAAAAAGAGAGCGGAATATTGAATTCTTATATATCTTAAGATATATTTACACTACCTAATCTGATTATAACAGGTTATAACTGTTACAACTCAGAAGGTAATCATTATTAAAATAGAAAATGTTCTATTTTTAACTGAGCTCAGGCAAAAACAATAAAAATTAAATTATATTTGTAATTAAACTATCTGGGTCTAACTGAGTGCGCTTCTGATATAAAACTCAGATGATAACTTAGGTGCTGTAAATATAGATTTAAGAATAGTAATATTGAATGTTTTGAAATTTGATATGAACAACTTTGATGCCAATATACCTCACCATTACATTGGATTCTTAGAATACAACTCATATACTTAGAAGACATTGATTTCTGCACATCTTATAAATATCAATAGCAGAGGTGTGTAAATTTAGCTTCGTGACCAATAGCGAAGTAGGCAGAGGTTTTGCTAGTACATATATACCAACTTTATTTCTCAAATCTGGCAAATCTGTAAATATTATGCAATTTTTTCTTTTTCTGCAGAGATTCTTCCTAAAGAATTATATTTGCCCGCTAAAGTTAATATCTGTAGCTTAAGTATTTTCCCAGTTACATATTCATATACATACATACATACAACATAATTGGTCATTACAACCCTGTGTCAGGGTTACGGCCTAGCTTCTCGCAGCACTCATGTCGTGTATGTTTATTTTTGTCCATGAATATCGGTACCTACAGTCTAAAGTCGACTTCGAACGACAGATTTGATAAGCTTTTTCATGGCAATCAATTACTCCCAATGCTTTTACCAAAAGACCGCTGAGAGGTCGTCGCCGAAAGAAATAATTTTTTCATATTTCTTTTTTTCAAGATGCCATAGCTGAGATTTGAATTCGGCGCTATGGTCACAACACAGACAACACACTAACCACTAGACCACGGCGACAATACATATATCTCTTATCAAATGAGTGTTTCGTCCCGCCTAGTTTTTATCGTATTGCCATATTTACGATTTATATTTAGCGAAATATAATTTTTTTATTTATTTGATATGCCCCTCTTTGACCACGTCTAATTTTTTACGCCATAAAGATTTTTCACTAAGCAATAAATATCAATACGTGCCAAATGTTACTGCGAAAGCTAAATTGGTTTATTAGTTATAAAAATCTTTTAAAGTGGGTGTGGCAGATCGCTAAATTTTATCATATTGGTTTGTTTTAATTTCAAAATCGGTTGAAAGGAGATCGAGTGATAAAATAAGTTATATATGTATGTATAACGACTCATTTTTGTATAGTATACTTATAGTATATATGTATGTATAGATATTTCTTTTATTGTAAAATCGCGGTGACATAAAAAAAAATTATTTTTCAATACTCTTGCCTACAATCGCAAGACTTGTAACACAGTGCGCCGCTAGATTACCTACATGAAATGTTTTTGTTTTTTTTTTCTGCAGAATACAAATTTATTCAACAGTCTCTTTTTAAAACTCAAATTTGTGCTTAAGAACCTATTAAGTCTTCTTACTATTACCACCCTATTAGACAGACACATGTCCATCAAGGTATGTTATAAAAACAAAGAGAAAATATCCCCTATTTTTATGCAACATGATTATTTTTAGCGTGTTATTTGATGCATTTATACATGACTTAATTCATTGAAAACCACAGAAACGACCTCAACAACTACTCTGCCTACAAAAACTTCAACACCATTCGATTCGATATAAATTTTTTTTATTTTTTTTTTTATTTTTTTAACAACTGCTCAGAAACTGCAATATTAAACATATTTTTCTACTCATCCTATGATTTGTAATGATTTTTTTTTATTTTTTTCATGCGCTGTTGTGGTCCTTTTAAACAGGCGACACAAATTGCCATTAAAGGTATTTTCTTTGGGCTAAAAATAGTTTATGTGCCAACATTATAGGCTGTTTTTTTTTAATATTTTACCAGTTAAAGAAACCAACAAAATCTAGGGAGTTTATAAATGCATTTTATGTTGGATTAGTGGTATGTATGATGACAAGAATGTTAATGGTTTTCGATATGTACGCCCATTGGGTCCTTTTATTTTTATTAAGATTTTTTTTTGTTATTTTGAACTTGACAGCAACTATAACAGCAACAGTATAAAGCACAAGTGTACAAATGGATAAATATTGTAAGATATTCACCTTACATGCTACATGTTGCAGGTTATGGACATTTTCATTTTCAACCATTAAGCACATCAGTCAAGTGTGATTTTTAAAATACACTACATTAAGTTAAACATCAATCACTCATTTTTAATAAAAAATAAAAAGTCAATTTTGTTTCTTTTCTTTAAAATAAAGAATCAATGATTATGACAATTCTATTGGCATATTAATTGAGTGTGTTGAATGCATTTAAATTTAAAGTTTTGCCTATGAAAATAAGAAAATCTTGTTATTTTTTTGTTTTAAATTTATATTTAATTTCAAGTCTTTGGAAAATAATAAATTTTGTTTTTGGTAAAAATAAAAAAAAAAATAAAAGTTCCCTCTTTTTATTGCAAGTTTTGATTAACAAAATGTCTTCTGGGTAAAAGAAATTAACACCGGCTTTCACCCTAAAAAAAAAATCCTAAAACAAAAAAAAAAAAAGATCCTGTTTATTCGTACTGTGAGAGCTATTCAAGTAATTTGTGTAATAGTTGTGTTTGAAAGAGAAAATACTACTAAAAAAAGCTCATCAAAGTAAGTTCCCAGCGAGAAATCAGAATCGAGAAGGTAATACAAAGAATATATAATCTGTTGATTCCGGAAACCATTACCTTTAATACAGATCATGTCCTATCTGAAGATGTGGGAATGCAAATGGTAATCAATATTTACTTTTTTGCCACATAAAATTAACTTCTCGAATCCAAAAGTAATAAATTCTGAAGGCAGATGTTATCTAATTGATTCTTAAATAAGTTAATCAATTTTTTCCCGCTGGGTTGTTTTCTCGTAGCCCTCTCGTGATTTTTGCAGAGCATTATTTCTAATATATTTTGGAAAATAATAATCAAGCATTCAAGCAAGTAAATGTTGTTATTTATTCAATCGACTACTGTATGATATTTTTTGTAAGACCAATACTCAGGGGTAAACCCCTACTAATGCAGTGCATTGTATTGGAATGTGAAGATGGTTGATAGATAGAGATTATTTTTTTTTTATAGATATTTGTATATTATGCGCCTTTTTTTTGTTGATGGGACAAGTTGCTGTCATTTTGACCACTCAAGGTGCAGTGTTATATCTTACCCTTGAATGATCAAACAGTAACTGCCTCATCTGTCGGTGGATGTTAAATGTGAATAGTGAGCGTCCTCAGTAGATTAGCTGTTATCTTGCCAGAAGGTGGAGCTGTACTCCTGATCATTGGTTTCTGGTGGAATTGATTGGAAATGTCAGGGAGCGGTTTCTTGAAGACGGACTTCTTATAGGGGGGGAACCCTTTATTTTTTTCTTTAATTTCATTTTTAATATAAATTATAATTTTGGAAAACCACAAATTTTAATTTTTTTAATTTTGTTCTTCGCTGGGCTTGAACCTCGGTCGTGTTATTTCCGTGAGAGCGCTCAACCGCTATACCACTTGCTTTTGCGAAAATATAATATTTGTAAAAGTAATAATTCATTATAAGCACATGCAGATAAATATGATTGAGAGTAAAATTTATACCCAAACACTAGAAAGAAAAATTCGCTGTATTGAAATGTATTGTAAGCAGATGGAAATATTCTAAAAGAGTTTTCTTTTTAGAAAAAAGTTAAATTTTTTACTTTTTGTTTTAAAAGTGCTTTTTAAGTTTCTTTTCCAAAAACTAAATTTGCGTTCAAAAAGGGTTTTGTATTTTTTTTATAAAATAAAAACTCGCGGGGATAGTAGACGAGTATGTACTGCTCTTTAATACGGCACATTTTTCTTTCTTCAGAAAAGAAAACAAAATTAGATTTGTTTTTAAAATGTATTTATAAGTGGAAAAATTTCATTATATTATAAATATTTTTTAGTTGAGACCAGCACTAAAGGGATGAAAGGTGGAACAAATAACTTAAACTTACTAATATCGTATCTTGTATCAGTCAGAGAAAAAAAAACAAAGATCCTACTTTAAAAATGCAAACCGGAAAAAAATAAAAGCTGGTGTCAGGATACAACACAAAAACAACAGGACAGTTTGAATAGTAAAAAATCAGAAAAACAAACTTAACTAAAAACAAGAATATAGAATAAGAAATAATTTTTCTACTATTTGGGATTATTAAAAAATCAGATGTTTCTTCAGCGCCACCTTATATTACTTCATCTAACTTAAGTTGATTTTTGTTTCATCAGAAACGCTTTAATATATTATAAGGAATTTAGATTTTTACAATGAATTTTTTGATAATCAAAGGAAAAAATTATGTCTGTGAAGGAATAGTACACTAGCCAAACTGAAAATGTTCTCGACTATAGCTATTGTAGTCTCATCAGAGTTCTTTGTGTCTGTACATATTCATGACCAAATATCAACTATTTAACTCACACTTTTTCAAAAAGTTTAACCTTATTTTTTATAATAAGTTTCTTTGTTGTAACTTTTAATTTATTTTAAAATCTGATCATGCAGATCAAGGTCATTGAGTGCTTTTCAGGCTGAGATTGTAGCCATTTCCATTTATGTTGAGATTAAACTGCACAATAGTCTCAAGACCACAACAATTAATATTTTCTTAGACAGTCAGGCTGCCTTAAGAACTCTTTTCTCTCATGGTATGACGTCTAAACTTGTCAAATGTTTTAAGGACACGTTGCAAAGATTATTTCCTAGTTGTTTTGGAAATATTAACGACAAACGTTAATTTATTTCATTGAACGAATTGGCAAATCTAATATAGATTTGCATGTAGTTAAATAAGCATATTGGCTCAAGGCAAGACAATTAATATATTCTAGGTTGCCTTAAGGGAGCTTGGCTCTTATCAAATGTTTTTTTAACACTTTGCGAAAATTATCCCTTACAAACAAATTTCAACTGTTTTGCCTACAACTGTGGTATAAGCGGAAACGAGAAAGCGGATGCATTGACTGGGAAGAGTTATGCGATACCTTACATTAGTTCAGAGCTCTACTGTACAGCATCGCTTTTACGATTCTCAATTTGGCAAAAGAGTCAGAATTTGCCAAATATTTTCTCACTGGAACAGTGACGCGAGTCTTACATACGCCAAAGCGGTGATCAGTTTAACATTTGGATGTAAATCTGAAGTTAAAAAGTTTGGAATGTGGAATGGCGATCACAGAAGTGGATGTTTTTAGACTGTGTTTATATTGTCGTGCGGGTGTTTATGTGCTCTATCCGCTATTTTATATATTTGGAGTTAATGATGCCACTTTAGGTCTTTGACACCAAAATTTTTAAAATCTGCAATCTGTTTTAGGCTATTTATCTCCGAAACTGGACGAAAAAAAAAACCTAAAATGGCATCATTAACTCGAGATTCATAAAAAATATGAAATGGCGGATAGAGCACATAAACTCCCGCAAGACGATATGTTATGTTTTTCAGGAATGTAGGGGTTCATACGGAAATCAGTGGGTCTGATGAACATAAACTGAACGATAGACTCAAATGGATGCAATGGATCTCATAGGTCATAGCATCTTGAAATTTGTAATGGGTCTAACTTGATAAAGAACACTGTAGTGTAGGGTGCTATAGAATAGAACTTAACCAACAATTGTTTTATATTTTTTATTTATTTTTATTTTTTTTAATCTATAAACTGGCAATTATAGTAAAACTCTATTGTTGCCAAGTAAGGAAGCAAATTACTTCCAAAAAGAAGTATTAAATAAATAAACACAACCAATAAACAACAAAAGAAAAAAAATTTCTGATCTGCAGAAATTATTTTTTTATTGATTTTTTTTGATTGTTCGTTCAAACATAAGCGTGAGTGCGTGCACGAATGTTTTGCAAAACAGTATTTACAGCTCTGCAGTTTCAATAGTGTCAAGCATTGCATGAAATTGTAAAATGAACCAGTAATCATACTCCTCTTTTCCTTAAGACTGGTATTGTTAAGTCTTGATAATCTTAAAAAAACAACAGCAAAAATGTCTTTCTTTTGTTTTGTGTTTTTTTTTAGCTTCCTTTTCCATAGATCTTCGGTGGTAATCTGAAACTTACAGCTTTTGTTTTTAGAAAATCTCTCAAAAGCCACTGTCTTAGACATTATTAGACTTTAGCGACAGGAATAGAACTAAAAATCATAAAGAACCAAAGATTGCTTTACTTTTAATAATAAAATTGTTAATCTATTTCGATTAAGTCTACTTTAATGTTTATAGCTGTCCTTTTAAAGGGCACATTTTTGCCTTAACAACAGCAATAAAAATTCAGCTTTTTTTGATTTTATAGTTCTATTAAAAAAGTTTTAGTTTAAAGTAGAACAAAACTGCATTCATATAGAATGAATTGTTAAAATTGTTAAATAAAGTCTTATGAAAAGTCTATAAAAATTTATACAGGAAACTAATAAACCTAGAAAAGTGATTTTTTTAACGATTTGAAAACCTGCAAGCCAAATATCTTTAAGGACTCTGAAAAATGTGTTTCTGTACTAAGAGCACATTTTTTTGTGTTCCCGTCCTAAGAGCACATTTCTTCGTATTATTCCTATAGAGAGAAATAAAATTAAATATAAAAAAGAAATCAATGAATTGTATTTGAATTTTTGTGATCATGTCGATGTAATCGGATATGTTCGAATTCGAAAAAATCTCACAGAAAAATAAATTTCTGGGCAAATTATTTTATAATTTTAATATTCGTAGCAGTAACGTTGATGGGGATTAAGCGAATGAATGAAAAGAGTATCCAACGATTTTCATATTTTGAAATTTCTTTTGATTTAAATTTCACTTGAACTCGATATACAGAACAGACATATGTACATACATAATTGGCCATTACAACCCTGCGTCAGGATTACCGCCTAGCTTCTTGCAGCACTCATGTTGTGTGTGTTAATTTTTATCCATGAATACCGGGACCTACAGTTTAAAGTCGACTCCGAACGACAGATTTGAGAAGTTTTTTCATGGCAATCAATTACTTTCAGAGGTTTTGCCAGAAGACTGCTGAGAGGTAGTCGCCAGAAGAAATATTTTTTTCATATTTCTTTTTTATGATGGCATACATACATACATACACACATATATAATTGATTATTACAACTCTGTGTCAGGGTTACCGCCTTGCTCCTCACAGAATATACGATAATGTTTTTATCCTTTAAATAATCCCAAATTATTTTAAGCCAATACTTAAACTTATCACAAGTTTACCTTCTGTCACACTTAAATTTAAATTTTGATTAATAATTAATTGAAATATTTGTTTTATAAATCAGGGATGTATTTTTTCAAATCTCTAAGATGTCAAAATTTGTTTTTGTTCATTTACATAAGTACACGGTTGTCAGTTAAAAACTATTAAAGGCCTCGTGTAAATATGTATGTATGTCTCGGTAAAAATAATATATTTACAGATCTGTTTTTTTTTCTAATTTATAGATTTTTAGAGTTTTTTTATTTATTTTTTGTTTTATTTTTTTACTTAAAACAATACAACATTTTTTCTACAACACGCAACATAAGAAGTCCTTTTATGGCGCCTGTGCAAAGTCTTTTTGTATTTTTTGTTTTTTTTGTTTTTCATTTTAAAAGGTGGCGTGTTTGACTTTTAATTTTCTACAAGCAAGTTTAGCTGCAGTAGTTCAGACTTTAATTCTGTTCAAAAGTTTATGTTTATTTTTACAGATTTTAAAGGGCGTATGCGTTAATTACACGCAGCGTTTAAAGGTGGTTTCTTTTATATATTTTTTTCTATTTTTATATGAATAAAACAAAAAAAAAGAGGAATACCACTAGACATACTTCTTTATTTTTTTTATTTTTATTGTAATTTTGAACATGTCATATGAGTTTTTGAAGGTGTAGACACACTTAAAAAGAATTTCTGCGTGATTTAATTTTATTGTTTTTACTTAAATCAAAAATATCGTAAAGGATAATCTAAAAGAAATAAAAAAAAGAAATACTGATGAAGCTTTTCTTAAACGCAAACTTCTTTTCAATAAAAACAAGTAAATGAACACGATTGTGGTGTTATTATCGACAACCTTTAAAGGTTAAATTTTTAATGTTTTGCCACATTATCTCGTCAGCAAGTTTCTGCAATTAAAAACACTTATTTCTGCTTTATTTTAAATATTTTTTAATTACTTCATTAACAACTGAACAGTGGAATTTATCTTAAAAATAATAATTTTATAAGAGAAGTAAAGATGCCGATTTTATTATTTTTTATTTTTATTATTTGATACAGACCCAGCACAAATGCATGACACTGTGACTCATATGATCTATTGTGTAGATTTGTGTCTATTGTTTGTTCAGTAGACCAACTGGTATAGTGGTTAGAGCGCTCGCACAAAAACTCCAACGGCCCAGGTTCAAATATCACCAAAAATGAAAAATTTAATGTTAGTTTTTTCAAAATTTTAATTTAAAAACTAAGTGTCTCCCCCCTCCATCTTCAGTAAGTCCATCTACAAAGAAACCGCTTCCTAACATTACATTCTATTCCACCTAACCAATGTCAACAAAAACTAACAATCACGAGAAAAGTGCCACCTATTGGGAAGTATCAGATAATAGCTAAATCTACTCAGCGAAGGTACTCACTACACAAGCAACATGCAAAACGATGAGGCAATTGCTTTTGACCATTCAAGGGTGAAGGTATAACACTGGCCTTTGAAACATTAATTTACACCAATTTGTCTCATTTCTAAGGCGCTTAATAATATAAGAAAAATATACTGCCTTTCAAAAATTCAATTACAATGCACAACATGAGTAGGGTTTTACCCCTGAGTGTTGGTCTCAAACACTCCGTGGTCTAGTGGTTAGTGTGTTGGCTTACTAAGACATGGGCCCTGGGTTCGACTCCAGGCTCTGACATCTTCAAAAAAAGAAATATGAAAAAAATATTTCTTTCGGCGACTACCTCTCAGCAGTCTTCTGACAAAAGCTCTGAGAGTAACTAATTGCCATGAACAAGCTTCTCAAGCCTGTCGTTCGGAGTCGACATTAAAACTGTAGGTCCCGGTACTCATGGATAAAAATTGATATACACAACATGAGTGCTACGAGAAGCTAGGCCGTAATCCTGACACAGGGTTGTAAAGGCCAGTTATGTATGTATGTATATGTTATGTATGTTGCTCTCAAAAAAAAAAACTGCATTCCTTATGAGCACCAGAAGGTCTGCAACTTTGGTGGTGGATATGTTGACCAGTGAGACCAGATGTCTCCCAAAAACATCCATCTAAATCTAGCCGCACGTTCACATAATATGTGCTCTGCTACCTCCGATGCTTGTAAACACAGTTTACAAATATCCACATCTGTGATTGCCATTCTCATCAAATCCATTCTTACACTAAAATGGCTCATAAGCAAATCCCTTAGGAATTTTCGGTCTGGCCTTCTATACTTCAGCACATCAGACTTACTTCCAATTTGCGAATGAATCAAAGCCTTGGCGTGCCTGAGACCCGACTGAGCTTTCCAAAGTTCCAAACATTTGACAGTTTTCCACTCTCTAATCAGATTAAGAATAGTTAAAAGCGGCGCTGCAAAGCAGGGCTTGAGCCCAATATAGGTTGTCGCAGAACGTTTCCGAGGCATGCATGCAATGTACCCAAAACAGTTGAACTTTGTTTCTAAGCGATAATTTTCTCAAAGTGTTAAAAAACATTTGATAAGAGGCAAACTCCCTTAAGGCAGCCTAACTATCCGAGAATATATAAATTGTCTTGCACTTGAGCCAAGATGTTGCGTTAAGTACATGCAAATCTATATAAAATTTTGCTGATTTGTTCAATGAAATCCATTAAACTTTTTTCTTTGGCTGCAGTGTTACATTTTTTTCACGCGTAGATATAGTGGGTATAGAATAATACACAGAGTTGTATTCGTTTTCAAACCAGTTTTATCTTGAATTTATTGAACCATGTTACGGTTGTTGATACTTTTTATAGTGTTACCCTTTCTTATTTTGAAAATATTATTACCCTATTTCAAAAATGACAATTCTAACTATTTTTAATAATATCGCCATTTGTACAAATACCTGTTTTTTTTTTTTGTTTTGTCTTTTCGCAGATTTGCCTTTGTCCCACTGTAAACAAAATGTTTGTGTTCATTATTTGTAAACATTTTTGAAAAATTCAAGTGCAACACAAACTAAACACGTCCATAAATCATAATAAATTGACAATTTTTTTTATTTCGTTAATTGGAAAATAAATATTTTTGATCTGATTAAAAACAAAAAGAAACACATTTATTTTTTAAATATTTAAAGGAATTTATTTTTATCTGGCCAACAATTTGCTACTACTTTATATTTAAACCGAAAATCATTAACTGTCTGAATTCCAACATGAGCGAAATAAAACAATTAAGAGACCATCATGCTTTCATAGTCAGTACAGATCGCAAGTCGTTGTACACCCAAATCAAAAGACTAGTACATCAGGCTCAAGATGTGGCCAGCAACGAACTCAATCAGAGGCGTCAAGCATTAAAACTTTTATTGGAATACGAAGACAAAATTTACGAAGAGGAATTTGCCAACAAAGTCAAGTCGCGCATCGATGAGGATATAAGAGAGCGTAAAAATGTTTTACTGAAAATCAAAGAGGAGAGTGCAAAACATGAATTAGAATTCTTAAAATCGAAACGCATACAGCAGTACATGAACAGTTGTTATGAAATACGTGAAGCCTTGAGGTGTAAAGAAATGCAAAACGTTAAAGAATGCCAATTGGAACAAATGCTCGAAAAGGAAAGGGCTATAAGAAAAGAAAAAGATTTAGACAAGTATTGGCTGGAGGTGCAAAAAACCAATTTAAGGGTATTAAATGAACGTCAGCAGGAGGAGGAATGTTTGAAGAAGCGACTAATTAAGTACAACACTGATGTACAAAGAATACAACAACAAGAACTGAATGAAAAGCGTGAGAAAGAACGGCAAGAGAAATTGGAAGAAAAACAAAAATT
Source organism: Metopia argyrocephala (assembly GCA_963576795.1). Taxonomy (NCBI): domain Eukaryota; kingdom Metazoa; phylum Arthropoda; class Insecta; order Diptera; family Sarcophagidae; genus Metopia; species Metopia argyrocephala. The sequence continues at coordinate 83,721,776 of OY756211.1, forward strand.
AGATGCTTTACTGGAAGAATTACGTTTAGAAGAGTTTGATCGTAAAATCCAGGGTCAACCACAAAAGGTGATTAAATATAGAGAAGAATTATTGAAAATGATGCATGAAAAGCAAATTTCAATAGAAAAAGAGAAACGGGAAGAGGCTGAAATGCATCGAAAAATGATGGCTGAAATAAAACGTCTCGAAGCGGAAGAAAAATCCGAAATAAGACAGAAAAAGAAAGCCTTCCATCAGGCCACTCTAGACTTTATACGCTACATAAAGTCCATACGTCACTTTGAAGAACAACAACAACAAAGGTTTTATGAACGTATAGATGACCTCAGACGTGTCGACATATGCACAAAAAATAATATATTACGTGAACGTCAGCGTAAGGAACGTATAGCCCAACAATGTTATGCTGAATTGCGTAAACAAATTTGTGAACAATACGAACAACGTTTACGCGAAGAAGCTCAACACAAAGAGTGTAAAATGTTGGAAAATCGTTTTGTACATGACGAAGTCAAACGTGAACAAATACTCGCCCAAAGGCAAAAGAATCGTAAAGACTTAGATAAACAGATCGAAGAGTTAAAAAAGATACGAGAGGAAGAAGAAAAGAAATTTTCTAAAGATCTTAAGCAAGCCAGTAATGATCCAGAATTTTGTGCTCAATTAGCTGAGAAATATATAAAGGAAGGTATCGATTACTTGGAACCTCATGCTAATTGGCGTATTTTAGCTTGCCCCTCTAAGGAGTACGTACCCAAACCTCCAGCGCGTAGCCTAAATGAGTTAATCGGTCATGGGGCCATACCAAAGAACTATATTGAACCTTGTGATTGTATTGGACAAGGTGTACGAAAAATGAAAAAGGATGGCAGAGGCGACGAATAAAATTTATAAAAAATTTACTTTTTTTTAATTTAATTTTTATGCGATCTTCCTTTTTAGAAAAATTACAACAAATTTATTGAACTTAAGATCTCTATAATACAAATTTATTATAATAGAGATGTCAAGCTCAATAAATATGTGTTCTCTCTCTGGTATTTTAAAATCAAATGTTATTTCTGTACTCAAATTTTTAAACTTAAGGAAAATATTTCTTTGAATTTTTCTTTAGCACTGCACCATACAATTAAGTTTTTTTGAGTATTAAATTTTGAAGAAGGTGTGCTGCTTGAAAATATATAATTTGCGAATGTAGTTTTAAATTTTATAATTCATTTTTAAATCACTTCACTTCCAAAAATTATACGTTCTAAGTAAATTTTTTGTTAATAAAGGCTTGTAATATAAAACTTATTTCAGCCAATAAAAAAAACAAAATTGCTTCTGCATAAATAGCTGGTGAAAAACAACAGAAGCCCAAAACAAAGCAATAGCTTCAACTTAATTTAAATTAATGATCAAGTCATTAGGGAATATATATGAATGCCAAGTGCCTTGTATCGGGTCTTCCATTAAACGCTTTTTATTTTCAAATTTAGTTAAAGTTTGTGTGAGATATGCTCCCATGTTCTCATAAAGACTACGTTTTCAAATCACATTTTATTTTTCAAATGCAAAACGCACATGAAAATGTTCAGACAAACGCGCGATTTATTTGAAATCAAAAAAAAAAAAAAATGAAAAAATACTTTTAATGTTCATGTACACAGAAGTACAGTAGTTACATTAGGAATTTGAAATTGACAAATTTTTAGCATTTTCAGAAGATGGTATTTTCGCCCATCGGAATTTTTTTATTCGTTTGAAAGACTTATTGATGTTGTTATATATGACTTACACCATCCTTCAAATATCTCCAATGACTTCTCTTTGTGGAGTGCACCCAAAATGTATAATTTTATATGATTCTGGCTCATATGTATATCAGGCTGAATGTTATGTTGACTTTGAGAACCTCTTTGGTTTTTGGCTTATTCGAGTACATATGGTCATGCCCTCAAATCGATCGTACAAAATTACAAATGTGATGTTATATACCGTTCATGTCCAGATCATGCAATTCACACCAAAAAAGTTAATAATCATTGGCATATAACGCTAGCGATTGACAGTAATGCCTGCACGGAATAATCATTTTGATGAAATAATTTTCATGACAATTTGACAAAACAGATTAATTGGGCCAAACAAAACTCACGATGTTAATCGAAAATAAAACAAAAGATTTTCAGATAATCATCTTTTTTCTTTAAGACCAATACTGTGGGGTAAACCCCTACTCATGCAGTGCATTGTATTGGAATGTGACGATGGTTGATAGATAGAGATTTTTTTAGATATTTGTATATTATGCGCCTTTTCTGTTGAAAAGTTGCTGTCACTTTGACCGCTCAAGGGCCAGTGTTATACCTTCACTCTTGAATGGTCAGCAGCAATTGCCTCATATGTCGGTGAGTGTTGAATATGAGTGGTAGGCGTCTGTTATCTTCCCAGAAGGTGGCGCCTTACTCCTGATCATTTGTTCTGTTAGTGGAATAGACTGGAATGTCAGGCAGCGGTTTCTTGAAGATCATTATGATAAAAGGAACTGTAGTAATAATGTGTGAAGCAAAATGTCGGCCAAATGCTAGCTCCAACTTCATTGGCATACTTCTATCCGACGGCCCATATTTTCAATGATTTTGAGATATAATTAAGGTTTAAAGTAATTAATGTACCGAATTATTTTATTCTTAAGTACTTGAATTATTTTTTTCTTAATGAAGCAAAGTTTTTCTTTTAAAGAAAGAAGTCTAATGGTGTAAAATCACAATTGAATTTCTCACGTAAAAGCTCTAAATTTTCAATGACAAAATCGGCCGATACTGCTGCAATTTCACATTCGATATTCGTACGAAGTTCATCAATCGTTGCTGGCTTCTTGGCATAGACCATAGACTTGACGTAAACCCATAGGAAATAGTCTAACGGCGTCAAATCGCACTACCGAGGCGGCCAAACGACTGGACCATTTCTTGAGATAACATGTTCTCCAAACTTGGTTTCCAATAAATTGATTGTGACATTCGCTGTGCGGCTTGTGGCGCCGTCCTTTTGGAACCATATGTCCGCCAAGTCCATTTCATCCAATTATGGCCAAAAACATTCGGTTATCATTAAACGGTAGCGATACCCGTTCACAGTAACTTGCCGATCTTGATCATCACGGAAGAAGTACGGCCCAATAACGCCGCCGCCCTTAAACCGCACCAAACGCGTATTTTGTTTATTGACGAAGCCATTTAGCCAGAAATGAGCCTCATCGCTGAAGATGATTTTTCGATTAAAGTCCAAATAATTTTCAAGTTTTTGCTCAGCCGAATTCACGAACATAAGACGCTTATGGTGGTCAAGCGGCTTCAGTTCGTGCGTCAATTTGATCTTGTATTTCAAACATTGAGACACATATTGCAAACATGAATTACGATACGATAATTAAAGAACAATCTTCTATATAAATAAAAGAAAGTGGCGTTAGTTACTACGCTTATAACTCAAGAACGGCTGGACCGATTTCGATGATTCGTACCAATTTGGAATGGTCTCTGACCAAATAAGAAGAATAGCAAAAAAAATTCTAAAATATTCAAAAAAAAAAAAAATGACGTCATATTTTTAAAATACAGGGTTCACACAATACTTCTATATATCTTATATACATAAAAGAAAGTGGCGTTAGTTACTACGCTTATAACTCAAGAACGGCTGGACCGATTTCGATGGTTCGTACCAATTTGGAATGGTCATTATTGCTTAAAGTGTTATTACAGATCACGCTTTCAAACTAAATAGAAATACTGCAATTATATATTTTATGATCTACCTTATCAAAATTTGGGGAGTGTATCCCCGTACCGAGAAAGTGGGTTTTGTCGTTAGTTTGTTGCTCATAAATCTCTCAAACTTGGTAGGAATACTAAATTTTATATTATTTATAATCTTGCTAAGCCCGAACGGAAGAGAAGCATAGAAATTGAGCTTATTTATGTACGGACTAAAGAACTATACATGGGTATGTTAAGCGCTTAAGTTAAAAAAAACCTTTAATTTAAATAGAAGTCCACTGTCAAATATTTATTGAAAAGGATTTATCATGGTATAATCATCATAAGGTAGTCCCGCTTTACCAAAACAATTACAGCTGCTTACTTGGGATTGTCAAAATCTTATTCTTCTTCTTCTTTCTTATTTATTTTGACGTTAAGCAAATTTGAAATAAAAAATTTTTTTTCGACAACAAACTAGAATTTAAAATTAAAAATTATGAAATGCAATACCAAATTTAGTTCTTATTTTTGTTTTCAATATAAATTGCAAAACGTTTATATTTTTATTTATTTATTTATATTTTTCGACATACACACACACATACTCAATATAAATGATTTTTTTGATACAATTTGCATATTTAATAACATATAAATTTTTACAATAAACAGGCCTGTCACAGAAATCCATTCCATTTATCTTTTCATTCATTGATGCAACCATCCAATGCGCTATGTGGTAGCCTCTGGATAATTATATTTTGCAACGGGCGAATGTTTTATATTGGTTATAAAATATTTTTTTACGAAACGAAAGTAAAATTTTCAACTTTTAAAAAAATTTTCCACAAAAAAAGAAGAAGAACTTGTTTACAATACTATATTTATTTGTGTACAACAGTCAACCACAGTGTTGCTTTTATTTGACAATTCTAAGAGCAGCAGGGTTGCAAAACCACAGGGTTCTATACTATTTCAAACTGGGACTACCTTATGATGATTATACCATGGGATTAATGAATAAACAAATAATTTTTTAATTATTTTTATATTTCTTGTCAAAATTTGATTTACTTTTTTATTAAATAAAAAATATAATTTTATTTTGTTAAACGTATTTTTTTCAACTGAGGGCTTCTAAATAATTTTCGATTTTCGATCTCTTATAAAAATATAATTGACTTCAAAAATCTTGGAAAATAGTTAACTTTAAATTTTTTGGCAAACGGCCACAGTTCAAATTCGCTGCTAATTTCATTGGTAATTTTGGTGTGAAGCTCTATTTTCAAACGGTAAGTTAGCAACAATATGATATCTGAGAACATATATTTGCGAGGTCCTGACATCTGTGCACATGTATATATATGTATCAGAGTTGAGTTTACTAAAAATATTATGTATTTACTCAAAAACCTAGCTGGGGTGAACCCGGCAACATTTATAAATAAAAAACCTCAAACATTAAACACTCAAGGTATGGTTATAAAGGACAACTGAGTCCAAGTTGAAATGGCAGCTGTGCTAGTTGCCAAAAAATGTCAAACCAACTTAATTTTGTTTTTTTTTTTTTTGTCAAACTATAAAATTTAGATGCCATCCTTTTTTTTAATACAATTGTGATTTTGAAAAATGGTTTTAATTATTTTAATTTAATTAATTTAATTTATTTTAATAATTTTCTATCTTAAAATAATTTTTCGATTTTTTAATTTTTACAGCATCTGTACTGGACCAGAAAAATTTGTGTTCAATGAAACGAAAAATCCAATCCAGGCAATTTGCATTTGCAAACAGTAACACACCTTAAGAGTAGGAACTTGAATTTTTATGGGGTAAGTAAGTGGACATATAACCACAAGATTTATTTTAATATTTTAATGGGTGGTCTCTTTACAAAAAGGAGGTTACACTTTAATTAATCATATTTAGAGAAAACAGACAAGCTAACATGTTTTTTTAATAAAACTTTAATTAACATGTTTTAGAATATTAAATTAACAAAAGAAACAACATTACATTGAATCAGTTTTCCAAAAGAATTTTATTTTAAATTTAACATTTAATTTTTAAATTTAATCACATAAACGCCTTAAAACATTATTCGATTCATAATGATGACCGTTAGGTTTACGTGTTTGCCATTAATAAATTATAATTAATTGCCAGGTGGTTCATAAGGCGTTACTATCAAAGAAACAGAAAAGAAAAAAAGGAAACAAAAATATAATAAATTTGTTATGACCACTTAAAATTGCTGTTTCTACAAAACAAAAGCAATAAAGTTTAAACAGCACCTACACACACTACAACTACAGTACACAAGTGGGGGTACTGAGCCAGTGAAAAATGTCTTAAATGAAAAACTGCATCTTTTGTTTGAAAATTAATTGAGAAATCATTACAAATTACTCTGATAAATACAGTTAATTTGATAAAAAGCTATTTGTTATTAAAAGTTATATTTCTTAAAAAAAAAAAATAAAATAAAAAAGTAATCAAAGAGTTTAAATCAGTGTTCGAAAATTTACCTTATAAAACGTACTTTAGTGTACTGTACTGTAGAATATTAAGTACAGAAACACTAAAAGTGTTTGTGTAGGAAATTCAAAACAAACAAAAAGCATTATAATATTTTTGAATTTTCTACATAACGAATATACTGTTCTTAACCTATAGAAAAAAAAAAACAAAGGAAAAATATTTTTGTTGTTGTAATTTTTTTTTCAATTTTTTTATTTTAAACTGATTAAAAAAAAATGCAAAAAAAAGAAAATATTTTGAAATTTAGGGAAAAATAACCCAAGATCACTAAACCAAAATGTATACAAACACTAAAACTGTACTGTTTTAAAACAAAAAACAGAACGACTTATTCTGGTTGTGTAGAAATACACAAACACTAAAAAAATAAATACCGTTCTTGGATTTGTGAACCGTACATATAATAATGTACAGTTTATTTTCGAACACTGGTTTAAATTGCTTCCTCAACAATTATTTATTTTTCCCCCACCACCCAGTTGCTAATATTGGTTAATGGAAAAGACAGTATCATGTGTTCTGACCTTCCTGCAATTTATTTAAAAAATTATCTATTTTTTTTTAAATAATTTTTAATATTTATTTACGATATTTCTAAATGGCATAAAAAATTTATTATTTAGCCAATTACTTACTACATGCACTCTATTTATATAAAGAATTAATTTTCAAATAATTCAATTTAATTACATTTAACGTTATAATCCATTTATAACGTATTTGTGAGATTGAAAAATTGATATTTTGAAAAACATCCGCATTATTTAGTTTTATTTAAATGAAAAAAAAAAAAGAAAACTCATTTGCTTTTTCTATAAACAACACATTTATAGGATGAAAATAAAATTGTAGAAATAAAAGTTGAAACATAAAAATTAATAAAACGAAACATTAATTACATGTGCGTGTTGCCATTAAATCCTGTAAAGCACCACAAGACATTAGAATTACAATTCTTAAACAAATTGTCCGACTCACTAAATAGTGGTAGTGAGTAGGCTGATTAAAGATATTCTAACAAGGCTTATGTATATGTACGAGTATGGTGATGAACATTTATTATTTTTAACTCTAATGTTGTATAGTAAACTTCACAATTTTAACTTTTTTTTATGAGACGCTGTACGACTACTGTTCTTATATGTTTAAGCAATTTAAGATATGACCAAAACATCTTTAGATCAGAATCACTATTTGTATCAAAATGTGTAAAAAACAATGCCAATATTCAACGTAATGGCTATATTATAACAAAAGTCAAAACGTTAAGCACTAAAATACGATTATATACGAGTCTTTCTTATAGTCGCCGTAGTCTAGTGGTTAGTGTGTTGGCTTACTAGACAAGATTTCAGCCCTGATATCTTAAAAGAAGAAATATGAAAAATTTACCTTTCGGCAACTACCCTTAGAAATCTTCTGGCAAAAGTTCTGGGAGTAACTGATTGCCGTGAATAAGCTGCTCAAGTCTGCAGTTAGAAATCGATACAAATTGACAGACATAATATGGATGCTGCGAGTAGATAGGCCGTAACCCTGCAACAGGGTTGTAATGGCCAGAAATGTTCTTATAAATGTATTTATGCAATGAATTATCTAGATATCATAATACGGCAGCCATTTATGTGCTACCTGCTGTAGTATTGAGTTCACTTACGTTTTCAATAAGCTATCTGGGTCATAGAATATCAATAGAAAATCAAGTTTCACCTTTTTTGGGTCAATATTGCCGTTTAATTATGTGCGTCTTTTCTCTCTAATTAGTAAAGTGCCCAATTTTTATTTCTGCATATATACTTGTGTTTTTAACAATACGATGTTTCAAAAAATTAAGGCTTTCTGAATTCAAATCAATAAAAAAAGTAGTTCTAGTTTGTTTTGAAATCTAGAGGAAAAGTAGCCAAAACGAAAACAAAATGTGCATCTATACATTGCCGAAGAAATACCAGATTTTACAACGCTGGTTTTCTATACAAAAACCATGGACTGTAACGGTTATAAGTTATATCGAAGAACTTATTTTTTTATGGTTATTTTGAGAGTTTTTCTAAAAAAGGTTAGCAGAAAAAGTTATTTTTCAACGGAAAAATAAAATTGAAAAAAAACTCCCAAAAAAGGGTTTTATTTTTTCGTCATAAAATAAAACTCATTTTTGGAGTTTTATTTTTCCGTCATAAAAAAAACTCGTTTTCATGAAAAAATTTTTTTACACCTAATCCTGATTTGACACATTATCGTCTGCAAACTATTACAAATGTCATTTCTATCATATTTTGTTCCGTGCAGAACGTCGTAATAGACACAGTCATCGAACCCGCTTTCATCCTCCTATCAAATATATGTAGCATTTTTAGCACGTTCAGGCCATTATCGGTTGTAATTGTGTAAATTTGCCTTTTATTAATATTAAAGCAACCTAAAACTCGTTCAACGGTTGTAATTGTGTAAATTTGCCTTTTATTAATATTAAAGCAACCTAAAACTCGTTCAACTTGAGACTTTAGGTATTCAGCCATAGAAAACAATATAATAAAGATACCACAAGCAACGGGATTAGATGAAAAACAAAATCTGTATTAAAAACCAGTTTTATTTTATGACAGAAAAAATAAAACTCCTAAATAGAGTTTTATTTTTTGACGGAAAAATAAAACTAGAAAAACAACGGTTATTTTCTGACTAAAACGGTTATTTATAACGAAAAAATAAAAATCTCTTTTTAAAGGTTTCATCTAACCTTTTATTTTTCCGTCAAAAAGTAACAGTTAAAATCTGATTAATGATCACTTATGCAAGATCACCACAGATTCTGTGAGAGCTCTCCAAGACGATTAATTTGGTATATAACATCATATATGTCTTTCGTCTCTAATACGAAGATTTTTTTTGTTTAATTTTTAAGCAATAACTGTTATTTGCGGTCCCTGACAAAAACAGCTGACCTTGATATTTTAGAGTACAACGTCCGACAAACAAATGCTTGTTCATATTGTTTTTTTTTTGTTATTTTTTTTTTCTTAAAACATGTCGCTTAATGCCCATTTTTCTAAATCTAAAGTTACTAAACCGCACTATCGTTTTAACAAAAAAGGTTATAAGTTAGTGAACCTCATAACTTTTTTTATTGAGGCCAACACTTAGAAGAAAATCTCTACTAATGCAGTACATTGTGCTGGTCTACAAAAATACGAAGTGAAGGGGGAAAGAGGTTATGTTTTCGATTCAAACTTACTAATACCGTATCTGATATCAGTCAAAAAAAAAAACAAAGTACCTACTTTAGGAGTAAAAATGTTACGCAAAGAAATCGAATGCTGTTAATTAAATATTCAATGGCCAGTATTGTACCTTCACCACTGAATAATCCAACAGCAATCAACCCCAGTAAAGTTTACCCCTGCTGTTAGGTAAAAACAAACTTACGAATCTTACATATAGGACCCTTTTGGTCCATATTATTCCTTTTTTCTAATAATTGCCTGTTATAATGTCGAAATATATTTTTGATGCACCCAGTTTGTCTTTGAAGTGTTTTAATAAGTTAACTTTATTTCTGGGATTCCCCTTCATTCGCGGTAGTCAATTTCAATGTATATTCAGTGTCTGACTTGTTTACTTTGCTAAAACAATGGAAAATCGATGATTAACAGTAAATATAAAATGTGAAATTTGTAGCTGCTGCAAAACTAAGTGCGATAGCAAATGCACCATATGCAACAAATTTATATGTAAATTACAACGAAAGATCATTTGCTCATCATGTAGTGAGATGATTCAATAAAAAAACAATAACGGACCAAAATAATTCCTAAAGACGCTACACGCAGGAGTAGTGAAATATCAATAAATAAATAAAAGATTTTTATTTAAAAATAGACCTTGAGCTTAAATAATTCTTTACATTAATTAATAAAGGTCGAAAAGCCATAATTTAAAAAGTTTAAATTGATATGTTGCACCATTTCTTAGTCAAGGCAAAAACAAAACAAAAATGGACCCACATAGTCCAAACTTAACAGTAGGGAGGAATCAAATATATTGGACATGACGTTGTTGTTATTCTCCCTGATCCAGCCCTGGTGATAATTCTTAGTATCTGCTTCTTAATTGCCTTTCTGGCATGGGAAACCCTGCTATTACTCTCCGCTAGCTTAGCCAGTTGAGTTCCTGCAGTGTAAGCCTCTACATCACGACAAGGTGATTAACCCACCTGGGCCAGAATCCAGTTATTACTGCTGGGATTCTGCTCGAGCCTAAGTTAATTACAATTCAAGTACAGTGTTCTCTCTCTTCCTTTCCGAAATATTTTAATGAGAATATATTGATTCTGATCAGCAACAAACTAGTTAACTAAAAACGATAACAATAACAAAATTAAAACAAAGCTGAAGTAAAATATTTTAGAACTGAAACAAAATTGAAATATAACAAATAGAACTATAAATTGCCAATATACTCACATGTATGTTAATGATATGTTTTTTCCTGGTGGTACGAAATCTATTAATAAAAAAAACATAAAATATCTGTAAGTATATTCAACAACTTCCGCCATATACATACATATGTGCATACCCACACGCACACAAAACGAATGGCGAAACCCACAACAGTTTATGTCACTTTAGTCAAGTGTTCTGCTATAGTTTACTGTTATTTTACTTAAATACTACTACTTTTGTTTCGGTATGTTATTGTCAAGCTTATTTCAAAACAAGCATATCAAATGATATACTGATTCATTCGGTATGAAATTAAAACTGCACTAAACACTGTAAATGGTTATACGGTGTAGTTGTGCAGCTGGACTTTCAGCTATAGTTCTTCCGTCTGTAAATGCATTCGAGACAGCAGCTTTAGCAAGCTCGAAAGAAGACAATCATGACAGTAGGTTTTAATAAAATTATTTCTAAAGGCACACTGCTGTGTAGGTTATATTATAGTCATGCTTGTCTAACTAGAATTTTTCACTTCTTTTAAATGCATTCATTCAAAGCGGATGTGCTTCATTTTTAAATTACACTTGTATGTGCTGTAATGGCCACTATAAAAAATGTAAAATTTTAATTAAATATAAGAAAATCCAACAATATTCGCCAAAATGCTACACATTTTGCCTCAAATTACTAATGACCATTGCATGTGTGTATGTGAATGTGTGTGTGTGTTATGTTATATGTACTCGTAATAATAGCTAACAGGATTTGACTTAGTCGTGCTTATGCCTAAAGAGATGAATAAATGCCTCAGTATGTATAAAATTTGATGATTTGTAAAAGTTCTAATGGATAATCAGCAATTTTCAAAGTTTTTGTTTGATATGATTTTCAAATTAATTGACAGAAATTAAATTCATATCATCTGTACATGTAAAGACGATATTGTATGACCAATATCGCTTGCAAAATACGGAATTTGTTTTATTTTTATTATTTTTTTTTTCTTTTCTTTTCAGTTCTTTTAGTATTTGCTGGTAATAAAAGTGATTTGTTTTATTTGTTGTTTGTTTGGCTCCGATAGTTTAACATTTGTTGGTTTGCCTCATCTTTTCAGCATTTCATTTACGTATGACAAGAATGTCAATTGTACGGCAGACACGCGTTTGAAGAACTTACATTTGAAAACGCGTTAGAACCTTTTTGCTTGAGAACAAAGCATACAAGAATATAAGGAAATTCAGTATAAATAATTTGTATTGGTACCTTTATAATGGCATTCTTTAAAGGTCATCTTCTGTAAAAGTTTCATTTATTTCAAGTTAATTAAGTTAAACCGACTATTTATTTTCCTATACTATAATTTAATTTTAAAAGAATAATGACCTGTTTCCATATTACAATTGATACACAATTTTCGTTTGTTTCTGTATAAAAATTTCATTTGGGTTTTTATAAAACAATTTGGAGTAAAAACGTAAGAGCTGTATATAAATTGTATTTTATAAACTAAAAATAGGGTTGCCATTTTTAGATGTAAAAATGATTTTTTATATTAGAAAAATTGAGCAAAACTGAAAATTATATACCCTGGCAATCATAGAATTTGAGCTCAAAGAGAAAAATAGAGAAAATAACGTAAACAAACGTAAAGGCCTCGTTACTCAAACGTAAACATAAACGCTGCGGAACAACTGTTCAGTTTTGCTTATCAAGCCTATGTGTAAATGATTACTTATACGTAAACGTAAGGTTGCGTTGCGGGCAAGTCCAATAAATTTAAAATTTTTCTTCGTTTTTACGTATCAGCTCTTTAAAAATTGTAAACCAATTCTAAACCACTGGCTGAACTCGGCCGCAACGTTTACGTATCCGCAACATTTACGTTTGAGTAACGAGGCCTTAAGTCAGACAATTGTGTTATAAAAACTCAATTTCCTACGTAATTGTTTGTGTATGGATTGTTTGTCTGTCGAACCGATTGTAATATAGAAACAGGCTATTAAAGTTATGAAAATTTTTATTGTTGGTAAGTTGTTTCGATTTTTTTTTAAGTAGAAGGTAAGTTATATAAAAAGTCACTCAACCGTATGATTTACAATGAATCTCTATTCTTAAAAGCAAGCTTTTCTTACCATACAACACTGTTACAGGTTCCATATTTATTGTGATATATGGAATTCTATTCATAGTTTCGATTTCTGAATATTAGGTTATTTTGGGATATCGTCGCGATCTATGAATATTATATATTACACTTTCAATAAATATCGCCATACAAGATCAACTTCAATATATATTTTGACATATAAGGTATACAACTGCCAAAAATAGCTGGCCTCCTGACGTATAGATTTCAGCAGAAGCCTGAATAAAATAATTTTAGTGCATAATGACAATCTTATAAAACAAGTGTTTTAAGTTCTAAAAGACTCCACATTGTCAAATACATATTTATTGTGGAGACCATAAAAGTAAATTTGTTAGCCTGTAAACACTTTTAACGGCTATATTACCTTATTCCTAAGCCAACTACTATTAAATCGAGCTAGAATCTAATCTAGCGGACTTTGTTTTTTCTTTACCGCTGTAAGATATTGAAATACAGATTTAAGACGAAGCTGCACAAAATGCCCAGACAAACACCGTAGTAATCGAGTGTCCACAACAGAAAATGTTATGCTATAAATATTTAATTTAATACTTCCAACTATTGACTACATGACTGCAGAACACGGCGGCTTCAAAAGCAGGCAAAACAGTCGTGGTGTAGTAGTTAGTGCGATCACACAGAAGTCAAACGACCGATGGCGAATCTCAGCGAAGGACAAAAAATTATAAAATAAAATTTGCGCTTTTTCTAAATTATAATTAAAAAAATAAGAGGTCTCCCCCTCCAAGAATTCCATCTTCAAGGAACCGCTCCGTAACTTTCGAGTCTATTCCACCAAAAAATCGAATGATCAGGAGTACAGCGCCACCTTATGGGAAGATAAGAGATAACCTACTGAAAGACGCTCGCCACTGACATTCAACATCCACCGACGGATGTAGCAATTGCTCTTGATCATTCAAGGGTGAAGGTATAACACACGGTCCTCTGAGTGGTCAAATTGTCAGCAACTTGTCTCATCAAAAAAAGGCGCATAATAAAAAATATAATGAATCTATCTAAATATCTTCAAATGCAAAATACACTGCATGAGTAGGAGTTTACATCTGAGTGTTGAAAAAAAAAAATAATAACCAGCCACATATTTATTTTAACGACTGCACCTAAAAAATAATTATCTGAAATGTATACAAATGGGCATATTATTAGTACTTTTCAGTGATGCTACTTAAAACTTTTTTCGCGTTTTTAATAATTATTTCTCATATTTCATGCATTGTCTTACATTGAAAGAACTACAATGGTAGTCGGTAGTCTTGTTACCGCTTAAATAGACGTTATCCTATGCACACATGAATTCTATATTTGATAGCTTGTAGTTGATGGTCGTTAGTCCTTGTTGTGTGTATAGAATTAAGAAAAATCACAAAATTGTTGGGCGAAAGTTAAACTACTAAGTGCAGCATGTGGGGGTTCTCATACTCATATTATAAACGCGTAGAGTTCCTTCTTAGTCCATTCTGCCGTTGTAGATGAATTAAAGATCAATATGTATTGTATTTGCAAATCAATAGAACATATTTGCCTGCATATTTTCTCTTTTATTTTTGCATTTGAAAGTCAAAAATATTTTCTTTATCTTTTTCCTTGTTATTGCTTTCACTTAAAATGAAGTGAAATACGAAGAAGAATCTAAACCTTTTGATTTGAAAGCACTCTTGTTATAAATATACGCAAAATAAAAAAAATAAAAAAATAAAAAAACAAATCAACAAATAATACAGAGTAAAAGGAAAAATATTTAAAGCACCCAGTAAGTATCTTCCTTGTCAATTTAACCCTTAACCTAACAAAACACCTGGTTTTTGATGTACAATAGATGGACTTTTCAACAACAGCATTTAATGGTGTGTTAAGACACCGTTTATAAAAATACGTCATCATTGTATATCTCACAGTATCCAGGTTGTAACGGAATCACACGGTTTTGCGGTATAAAACTGGGAGCAGATTACATTTTTATGGAAATTGTTTGAAAATTTTATTAAATTTTGCTGGATATCGAATGCCGAATTTGCCCCATGAATTAATATAGAAAATTCTTATATATTGCAGGTCTAGAGCTGGGCTAAATTTCTCATGGCTTCGATATGTAAAAAGGATCTAATATAGCCATCGATGTACGAGAGATTGTAATACCTGATGGCCGTCAATTCATAACTTTTAACTTTCTGTACAATAATGATAATGTATAACATTTTTACGCAGCGAAGTAACACCCAAAATAATTTTGTGACTTTTCTTACCTACTTATATGGCCATAACACAACCTATTAACGAATTTCGGCTTGCCTCAACATTATTCTTCACGCATCTCTTCTAAGTGCGCGCCTTTTCCAGTTGTTTAAACCAATTGATGACAGCAGGAACTCATCAACTTGGTCTTTCCAGTGTAAACATGGTACTCCTCAACGCCGACGTCCAGTAAATTTCGCATTAAAAAAATTTCTCTCTGAAGCAGATTATTATATCCGAACAATATGGTCCAGCCAGCATAGCCGCTAGATGTTAATGCGCTAAACAACGCCCAAATCGCCGAGGAGCTCATACACCACATGGTTGATTCTAATGTGAATCTCATCTCCATGCCTTAGTGGACCCAAGATCTTACGAAGAACTTTTCCCTCGAATAGTCCCAGGAATGTTTTTTTATTTTATTTAAAGCAGCAGGACAATAAAAAAAACAGTATTCGTCTCACTCTTTCTTTTCATTCTCCCTTTCTTTTCCATCGCCAATTGACCACTACTTGATTAATACGGAAACAGGCCTGGCTGCCTTTCGGGTATGTTCTTCAAACCGCAATCGAAATCGAGCGTTTTTTTTAGGAAAAATAATTCTTAATTGTTTCAATCGCAATCCGCTCTTTGACATTCCACTCTATTCCATCTTAACTGTTACATACATACATACATAACTGGCCTTTACAACCTTGTGTCAGGATTACGGCCTAGCTTCTCGCTGCACTCATGTTGTGTGTGTAAATTTTTATCCATGAGTACCGGGACCTAAAGTTTAATGTCGACTCCGAACTTAACTGTTAACAGCAAACAAATGATCAAGAGGAAAAGCACCCGCTATTGGGAAGTAGCATATAACAGCTAAAACGTACTTAGCGAAGGCTCTCACCACAATCAATATGTAACGATGAGGTAATTGCTGTTGATCGTTCAAGGGTGAAAGGTATAACGCTGACCTTTGAATGATTAATTCACAGCAATTTGTCTCTCTCTGTTAGGAAGACGCTTAATAATATAAGAAAAAAATATATGTTCTGTCATAAAAATTCCAATACATTGCACGGCATTTAGTAGGGGTCGACTCCGAGCGACAGACTTGAAAAGCTTGTTCATGGCAATTAGTTACTCTCAGAGCTTTTGACAGAAGACTGCTGAAAGGTAGTCGCCGAAAGAAATATTTTTTTCATATTTCTTTTTTTTAAGATATCAGAGCTGGGTCGAACCCAGGGCTCATGTCTTAGTAAGAGAACACACTAGCCACTAGACCACGGCGACTGATTGAATTCTTATCGGAATCAATTACCTTCAGCCTGGATTTATTCCCAAATCTGAGGTGTAAACACTGCTGTTTGGTTTTTGCGATACGTGTGTTAATAAATAAATAAATATTGAATTTATTGTAACCGTTTTTGGATTAATTCCACTGAATTTGAATGATATTTTTCTAACCTTTTTATTTAGAGATGTTTGTATTGCGTTTGACTCTCTTTTTTGTTGCATTTAAAAAAACTTTAAACTGTTTGACATTTGAACAGGATTGTTTGTTCTTTGTTCGATTGTTGGTGTTTTTTTTTGTCTGTTTTTCATCATCATCTTTTGATATGCATTTTGTAAATTTTTTGTTCTTCCTGTTATTGCTTTTGATGATGTGATGTACTGTAGTTTGTAATGTCAGCAAATTTTTGTTGTGTTTTTATCATCTTGAACTGACAGTTGGCAGTATTCAGTTCTCAAACAAACAAACAAACAAATAAACAAACTCTCTCTTTTGTTCCGCTTTGTTCAATTTCAGGCAACGGCAGTCGCTTTGCTTGCTGCAACTAACAAGACACTTCTCTACACATATTTGATGAATAATCAATTGTGTGGCATGAAATTGTAGACTGAATTTCATATATAAAGATGATAATGATGATGGTATGGAGCTTTAAATTAACAGTGCCTGGCATCGCCATATGTTTTAGAGCAGGGAGTCAGTCTGGCATATCTTTCTCGCTTACCTTAAAGGCCAACTTGTAACAATGTTGGCAAAAAAAAATAATCTTTAGAAAGCCAAAAACAAGTATTAAAGACAAGAAGAAAAAAAAAAACAACGAATCATTTCACTGTTACATGTTTAAATGTTCAATTTCGGTCTTCAATTTGATTTGGAAATTCTGAGAAATGCAAATTAAATTTAAAAAAAAAGTTTGCAACAAATCAAAATTAAGTATTAAAACCATTAAAGTAAAAGGGTTCATCAAAAATAAACGATCGTTAATGATGGGGCACATACGTATGCATATTTGCCCATACGCACACCAGGAAAAATATTTCAGTAAATTTGATGCTAAGGAAACATATATAGTTTTTTTCATTTTCAATTTAATAAAATTTATATACAATACATATGTACCTATAAATTATGTACATATGTATGTGCTTCGAATCAGTATTCAAAACTGAATGAATGAATGCAAACTACTTATAATTGAATTGTAAAATTTTTATTCAATTTTTGCAACCTTCACCATCGTTAGTAAGTAATATAACAATCTATTAAATTCCTGTTAATATTTGTAACGCTAAGCAATTCTAATTACAACGGTCAACTTAGAATTACTTTTCAAATCAAAAATATCATGAGAATGTCAAAAACTTCATGGGATGTTGTTTTTAAAATTAATTGATGTACTGGAAATAGAATTTCTTTATTTAAAGTTAAAGCCTATTTAGATAAATTATTGCAGGTGCTTTTAGCTTTTGTGGAAACAGGTACAAAAACAATATACATATATACATATATTCATTTATACTTACATATGTACTCGTATATATAGAGTATGATGAGAAAATTAAAGGCATATTGTACAAAAAATAAAAAAAAACAAATTTGGACAAGCAATAATGCAAAAATCTTGAAATTTTTTTTTTTCTTGACAATATACAGTAATCGCTCGAACTGCGCGGTTTCGGACTTGCGCGTTTTTATTTTTACCACCAAAATTTCTCATTGCGCGGCAAAAGTTTCGCAACAGCGCGGTTTTTTTGCGTACATATTACATATTTCATGCAAAATATGATATGATATGAAGATCTTTCTGTTGAAGAAATAATAACATATTTTGCAGATAATAATGATGATGAAAATGACAATAGTGAAGATGTAGAAATTGTTGAAAAAGCAAATTTAATAGAAAGCACTGGCAGAATTTTTGAAGCGTGGCAATCAACTTGGGGAAGAAGCTATTGACCTAGACCCTGATTTACAGCGCGCTTTAAAATTCCGTTGACGTTTGACGGAAGCTTTAGCGCCGTATAAAGAACATTAGAGTTCAAGAGATACTATTAAGCAATCACTATTAACAAGTTTTTTTACGAAACTATTGGAGGAAAATAGAACAAATTCATCAGAAGATGAAAATTAACTTACTTAAAGATTTTTTTTAAATTACATATTTACCTTATAATTATGTAAATACTATGTACAATGAACGGATTTTAAGATTTTTTTTTTTTAATTTTTATGAATTAATTTATAATTTTTATTTTTTTGTTTATGTTAATGTTTAACTTTATGTTAATATTGAATAAAGTTTTTTTTAGTTATCTACTTGGTTTAAATTTAAAATTTTCAAGAAAATTTTAGGATTTGGAACGTATCCCCCTAATTTCATACAAAATAGGGTTCACAGTGCGCGATTTCGGATTGCGCGCTGTTTTTTCAGAACGTACCTACCGCGCAGTTTGAGGGATTACTGTAACTATAAGTAATAAGTTTTATTAATTTGCATTTAATTGTGACCAACCATTTACAATTAAAAACTTAATAAAAAATAGTTTATAGCAATTTCACTGATTAAGCGGCTTTAATATGGCTTACAATTGCGGTCTTGAAATCAGTTCTATTATTTCAATTAACCTACTCCTACCGGTGTTTGTTTTAATTTCCTCAATATTTTTGTACAATAAAACGAAACTATAAAATATTTCAAAGATTATAGATTATATGGTGCATTCAAATACAGTCTTTGTTAAATCGATGCCAGCAAATGGAAAGCAACAAATCAAAGATTTTACAACCAAATGTATCTATAAAATGGAATATAAAAACGTTAACTGTTAATTTCTTCAAATCAAAGAATGTTAAGAAAATTAAATGAAGATATTGCTCAACAGCATTTCCTTATGATTTGTGTAGGTTCTTAATATTTCAAATCTTAAAAAATATGCTCCAAATAGTGGTCATTTGAGAGCAATAAATTGTTGTAAAAAATAATTGAAAAAAAGCTGCACTAACTAAGTGTTTAAACTTTTTAAGCCAGCAAAATGTGTAACTTCTTTTAATTTAAAATTTTCTTTAAGAAAATTTTCTATATTTTTTAATGGACATACTTTGACGACTTTTTAAATGCAAGAATAAACAAAAACAACTGTCATACTGTAATTATTATATGCTCGCACATGTAACCTCTATTCTGGCATAAGTCTACTATATTAAAATGATTTGGCAGCCAAATAAACTTTATTGCTAAAACCACGCCAACTAACATCGCTATTTTCGAATTCACAGTGACACAGGCCCAAGATGAAGAAGGTGTGAGAGTAAACCGATAAAGTAAAAAACTTTCCTTTTAAAGTAAAATATGCAAATGTTTATGGTCAATGGTTTTCGTATTAAGTGCTGAAAGCATTTAATGTCTTTATCGATTCAAAAGAAAAAAGACAAAATAAATATTTCCCACCGTTTTGAATGAGACTTTTGTATTAAAAACAAAGAAACAAATGCTCCACCCCACAATAAGTGACCAAGAAACATGAAAATCGACCACCTTATATGTATGTATGTACTTAGTCGTATGTGTACAAGCAAGAGAGTAAAAATTTCTTTTCATTTTCTATCATTTTACTGATGAAATGAAAACAAACCATAAATTATTTTTTGGGAATTATTTTTCTTTTTTTAGAAAATGTAACATGTTGCAGTATTTTCGATTTGTATTGAAGTTTGCAACGTTGTTAGTATTTAAAAAAGAGAGTCTCTAAGTATTCTAAGAGAGACTAATGAAATATCTATATAAGTATATAATTTCGTTGTTTGTCCGGATGTATGTCCAGAGGCCTTATTCTGTAACTCTCCTAAGCTAAAACTTTATCGCTGAAAATGTATAAACTTGTTTTAGGACTTTTTGGTTACGAATACAATTCTTGAACGCTTATTATAATTTAAAAGCTTCATGCCTATTATCTCTAAACTTTTTAATTTTAAGTATTCTTAGGCCCAAAAACCCAACATTTTAGCATTTTAGCTTAAGAGAATTACAGAATAGGGCCCCAGTTCTCTTTCCGCAGCTTAAAGCTCATTTGCACCACTTGTGCCAGATTTTTGATTTTCCGACTGTGGTCGGCTTTATGACTAGCTAATAAAAATGTAAATTCAGAAAAATGTTTACATTGGTGTTTGATTAAGGAACTTGAATGTTTATGCGAAAATTTAGAGTAATTGAAATCATTCGGAATGCATGAATGAAACCAATGCCTAATGCCAGATTCTCACAGTCAGGTAAAATGAATTTATCCCCAAATAAATATTTTTTTTCTTTTTAAGACTAATACTCAGCTTTAAATGAATGATCATGGTGTGCATTTTATTGGAATTTTTGTGGAAAGAACAGTATATTTTTCTTATATTATTAAGCGCCTTAGGAATGAGACGAATTGCTGCGAAATGACCAACAGCAATTGCCCAATCGTTGCATGTTACTTGTGGTGAGTGCCTTCGCTAAGTAGGTTAGCTATTATCTACTACTTCCCAATAGGTGGCGCTATTCTCCTGATTATTCATTTTTGTTGTTAATGGTTAAGGTGGTATAGAGTGCAATGTCAGGGAGCGGTTTCTTTGTAGATGAACTTCTTGGAGGGCGGAAGCCTGTTATTATTTTTTTTTAATTAATATTACGCAACACAGCAAACTTTGTCATTTTTCTATGAGTTTGAGTTTTTGTGACAGCGATCTAACCACTATACCACGAATATATTGCTTTGCAGACCCAAAAAATTTTCCAGGCATTTACAATAATAAATTTGGAAGAGCTCATCCCAGAAAAATTACCGCCAGTTGAAAAAGTAATCTTCCCGCTGTTACATTCCTTTTAAACTAACTGACGCCAACTCATGTATCTCAGTTGTGTCCCCAATTACAATTTCCACGTACAAGTCGTCAGCTCTAGACTACAAAATCGTTTTGTCCAAATCTGTAAAATATTTGGCACTAGAGCATTTTGCGACCTGCAAATTTGAATTATGTGACGATTATAAAGAAGATCTTTGTTTGGTATTGGCGTAAAAATTTATTTAAGATTTGTAAAAAGTTTTATCACAATCGATGCTGTGGTTTTGTAGTTGTTGCCATACATGGGCATACTGCATTACTTTTTTACTCGTGTGGCATGTCTATGGAAGATACGCACGTATGGATATTATTACTTTTTTACTGCAATACGCAAATCAGTATTCAGTAAAAAGTACTGTTTACTGAAAAGAGAAATCAGTATTCAGTAAATTTTACTGTTTACTGAAAAGATAAATCAGTATTCAGTAAAAAGTACTGTTTACTGAAAAGGAAAATCAGTATTCAGTAAATTTTGCTGTTTACTGAAAAGATAAATCAGTATCAGTAAAAAGTACTGTTTACTGAAAAGAGAAATCAGTATTCAGTAAATTTTACTGTTTACTGAAAAAAGAAACCAGTATTCAGTAAAAAGTACTGTTTACTGAAAAGGAAAATCAGTAATCAGTAAAAAGTACTGATTACTGAAAAGAGAAATCAGTATTCAGTAAAAAGTACTGATTTGTGTAAAAAAATTCATTAATCATTAAATGACTGATAGTAGATACTGTTTGTTTTAAAAATAATATCTACGCATTGCTCACTGACATGAATAGTGGCATAACTAAAAAACTGCATTGATTGATATTGATTTTTCTTTTCAGTAATCAGTACTTTTTACTGAATACTGATTTCTTTTTTCAATAAACAGTAAAAAAAGAAAATACTGAAAAAGTACTGGTACTGAAAAATGCCCATCTATGGTTGTTACCATATACGGATATTTTTGACTTTTCCATAAATTGCATTTATAATTTCAAACAATCCCGTAAAGAGAAATACTCAATTTAAAATTAAGTTGTTCTGGCTACAAACTCAAACTAATATATAGCAATTTGAAATTTCAGCCGATTTCGGTTTGTACAAACGTGGCGATCAGAGGAGAATCATGGATAATCTCCCAGTATCTGATCACCAGTTTCTAAATTTGAAGAACGATCAAATTTCTTTACATAATTCAATAACTGATAACAGTCTATTGTAAATTTTGCTAAGCCGGTAAACTCAGTAGCGTAACCAATTTCTGCTTAGTGTAAACGACATCGCTTGGACTGCTTCTGATCGTCTAAATATTTTTTAAATTCATCTTTTTCATCTATCTCAGGATTTTCGTTTAATGAATAGTATGCCCCGATTATCATTCATAACATCTAACTGTTAGCTTCAACATATAAAAATGAAAGTTGAAAACGATAGTCAGAGTATATACAAGTATATACAAGAGTATAGTACAACACATAGGTGTTGTAAGTCGACAACAACCGTAATCTTTACGTTGGAAGGACATCTTTCAACTGTATTCGTTTCATACGAATAACTAATTCATATAAGACTGACCGCATATTGGGAAGGTCTTCTTTGACGAATTCTTGCAATTTCACTTTTAAACTTTGTTCGCTGCTGGAATGATGAAGGTTTACTTTTGTTGAATTCTCCTCTATTTTACATATTGTTGTTTGTAGTCGCCGTGGTCTAGTGGTTAGTGTGCTGGCTTACTAAGACGAAAGCGCCGGGTTCAAATCTCAGCTAAGACATCTTGAAAAAAGAAATATGAAAAAATTATTTCTTTCGGCGACTACCTCTCAGCAGTCTTCTGGCAAAAGCTCTGGGAGTAATTGATTGCCATGAAAAAGCTTCTCAATTACTTCGTTCCGAGTCGACTTTAAACTGTAGGTCCCGGTACTCATGGATAAAAATTAACACACACAACATGAGTGCTGCGAGAAGCTAGGCCGTAACCCTGACACAGGGTTGTAATGGCCAATTATATATGTATGTATGTATGTATGTTTGTGGTGTTTGTTGCTACCAACTAAGAACAAAGCAACATTGGGAGCACAACAAAGTCAGTACTCTTCCCCGTTTGTCTTTCCTCTCTCACCCGCAGACTCAAGACTTTGCAAAGAAAGCTTTTACAATGTGCATGGCCTGTCTAAGGCAGCTTTAGCTTAAATTTTGCGTTACTCGGTTAGTAGCGCTCGTACCATGGGATCCATATATACATACATATGCCCTTTAGTAAGATATCATTATTTAAAGATATAAATTCTCTGCGTATCACTGAATACTTAATTAAATCAGCTTTGATTATTTTACAATTAGTTTAAACAAATGAAGTTAAAGGTAACACTCTTTTGTAAAACATATTTATAGTTAAAAGTTAGACTTTTATAACCACAGTATAAGGACGACGAAGACAACTTAAGACTTTTCTATTTCTTCCCATTACAAATTAATAATTATTAAAGCTGGGTTAGTCATGTCATTAAAAAGTCTTAATTCATTAAAGAGTTCAAGCATCAAATAAGTTATTTTTAAAGCAGCTTAAATCAGACAAGTTGCTGTCACCCAAAGGCCAGTGTTATACATTCACCCTTGAAATGCAATTGCGCCATCTGTTGACGTTAATATTTGTCTATTGTCACGTGGTGAGGATCTTTGCTAAATTGTTGTTGATAGGTTTGATATTTAGAATTCTTAAAAACCATTTTCTTATAATTAATTTGAGAACTTGTGTGAACTAACTGTCGTACAAAATAAATGCTCAATTAATTACTCATAATTCTCTGTTAAATATTACGTTCCTAGTTTCAAACAACTTTTATTTTGAAATATAGTAGAAAACTTGTTTGCATATTCGCACTATGCAGTTGGAGTCGAGAATTTTTGTAAATAGTCTGACACCACAACTACTGCTCCCACTTCACAGCCCTGCTGCTAAGTGTGTCACTGCTTTTTCTCTAAAAAATTGGTTGTCTGTAAAGCTTCTCTTTCGTGTAAAGTTAAAGCTGACAATTTTAGCTGAAGATTATAAAATGGGACAATTTGTTAAAAAAAAACAAACAGTTTCTCCTAAATTCTTTTATATACAAAAGCAAGCGGCTACCTATAAGATGAGATCTGCTATTAAATGAACTTTTTATTTAAAAATTAAAAAAACTTCTGAAGATGAGCCACATTCTCAAAGGGTACTAAAAGGTCGTTATAAACTAACTTTTACTTTTTTTCTACTTCATTAGCCAAAATGGTATTTAAGCAACAGAAAACATTCCTCCAAAAACAAAACAAAAAACAATCCTTAGAGTGAAGTTATATTCATAAAAGAAACATTTGAGTACGTTTGGATAAGTGGCCAAACAAAGTTTCCATAACTTAAAACCGGCAGTCAGTATTAGAGGAAATATTAGTGGTGGCGATATCAGTGGAATAGTATTTCAATGAAACACGGTTGTATTAGAAATTCAAGAGACCTTTTGTCTTTTAACACAATTGTGTGTCTAAATAAAGCGGCATTTTTTTATTTTGAAAAAAAAAACGATTTTTTTTCTTCCTGCTGCTGTAGCTGTTGCAATAACATGCCCGTACACATCATCATCATCATCATCTGTGTATATGAATCTTGCCATTGTTAATTGCTTATTGGAACACGTTTAAAATTCGTCGTGACCAACATCTCTTTTGTATACAATTCAGATGTATTACAAACCGTAGAACTAGAGAAATGAAAAATAATAAAAAAAATTTCATTTTTGGGCAGCTACAACCAACCATTCATTGTAGGCTTACATGATATCAAATTTTGGAAAAACTAAGTTTTTCTTTGGCAACTTTTTCAATAACAAACGTTGTGAAAAGCGGCTTTATTAACTTTTCTTTCCGTCTTTAAATAACACCAACTGAACAACAAACACCATCTCGATCTACATCGTCATCAGCTTTTAAATGCGGCACTTTAGCATTTGAATTTATGGTTTTTCTATATGTTGCCACATCTTCTTTTCATATTGAACAGAAAAAAAAAGAATTATGATTTGCCCTACAAGTGCCAACATTGTGTGTCTGCTATGCTAACAATACAATTAAGAAAAGTTGTTTTGTTTATGGTTTTATTTGCTTAACTTGTGTTGTGGACTTCCATAAACTGCGCGCATAAACAAATTTTAAACGCAAATTCGTTCATTCTGTTCAATGAAAAGATGTGAAAAGAAAATTATGAATATGATATGGTTTTGGTCAAAAATGGCTAAAAAATTTAATATTTTTTTATATGTTTTTATTGTTTTTATTATTTTGTTTCATCGCTTGATCTTTTTAAATAAGCCAACACCTACAACAACAGTTCATTGTGTCGCCTTTAATTGTAAAGTATTTTTTATGAACGATTTTCTAAAGCGGGCTTGATGTATCTTTTAAAGGGGATACAAAAAAATAATTGGCTCCTATTGTGTCAGTTTGGCTAGCACAAACTCATATTCTTTCTCCCTTGATTATCAAAAAATTTATTGCAAAAAAAATCTGAATTCTTTATAGAATTTAATTTTGATCTAATTAAAGCGCTTCTGACGAAACAAAATTAATTTAAAAAAAAAATTGATCACTCTTCCTGGGGCTCGAATTCGAGTCTATAATTATTAATTATATTTTTAATAATCCCAACAACGGCCGACTACAGGCCTCTTTTGCATTTAAATCATTTAAAATATTACTATAACTACCAGGTGGTCAGGAATCACCACAAAGTTGATTTTTTTTAAAGTATATGTATTTCATAAAAGTTAACATACCTTGAGGAGCTTTTTTAAAACTCGTTTAGTAAATATTTATAAAGGTAAATCGTCGTGCGGGAGTTTAAGTGCTCTATCCGCCATTTCATATTTTTTATATATCTCGAGTTAATGATGCTCCTTTAGGTTTTCGACCCCAAATTTATCAAATCTGTAATACGTTTTAGGATATCTCGTCAAGTTTCGAAGATAAATACCGAAAACGGATAGCAGATTTTAAATATTTTGGTGTCAAAAACCTAAATTAGCATCATTAACTCGAGATTTAAAAAATGGCGTATAGAGCACTTAAACTCCCACACGACGAAATGTATTCACTTAATAACACTGTGAAATATAACAATGGCGTGGTGTACTACAAAGGACGTCGAACTATGAACTTGAAAGGCCCTGTGTTCAAATCCACCACCAAATAGAGGACGAAACAAAATTTCTTCTTCTCTCACCTCACCCGCCACCACACTCCTCTTGACAAATTTCAATTTATTTATAACCCATACTAGCCTGTAGCAATTAAATAAAAAGTTTTTTAACATACTTAATTATCAAATGATTGACGGACGGGGGGTAACACACACCCATCTTACCAGAGCAGAGCATGAAGAAAACGTAACGACAATTGCTGCCTTTCCCCACTTTGTTCTCCCCACACTCACAAATAAAAAAAAAAAAATTGTTTACTCTTAATAAAAATAGTTTCTTTTTTTATTGTATATTTAGTGACATCATCGTATAGGAAATAATCTGCGATATCAATTGACGGCATTTGCGTTCTACTGGCTGAAACCGTTTAGCCACAGTTGATTAAAAGGTGGAAATAAATCGGTATTTTTTGGCAATCTTATCGATAGCAGTGTCTTTAGAAAATCTTAGGCATGTTTCTGGTAATACGACCATGTAGAAAATTATTAGTTAGTTAGGAGTCTTTTAGCTATCTACATTTGATTAAAGAGGAGTATGATAAGGATAAATGAAGAGGCATTATATTTCTTTTTATTTTCTCTACTTGTGCAGGAACACCAAATTCTAAAAAACTTATTACAGTATTCCCCGGATAATTGCCCCACTTTTAATTGCCTTTCACGCTTATTTACCTTAATTTCTAAACCCACATAATTTTTCTTCCCATTCTCTAATAAAATTCCATGGCTAATTAATTTTCGCTTAACTGCTTTATTCGCTTAATTGCCTTAAATATATTTTTCCCAAGGAGATATTTCACTTAAAATTCTGTTGTTTAATTAAGAAAAATATATATTTTCTAAAAACTGCAGCTTAACTCAATTATTATTATATAGACATAATATGTCGGTTAAATTTACTTTCGAACTACTTTTTGGATACCACCTTGCAATTAAATTCTACCAAGTTTATGTATAAGTATAAAGTTACTTGCTTTTCACATGTATTGACGGCAATGCATACAGGCAATAAAGCGTATTCGTTTCATTATCGATAAGTTTTGCTAAAAAGTGCCAGGTGATCAACATACGAGCATACCTTCATTTTCATTAAAATTTCTTTGTCCAAGACACGAACCCAAAGTCACTTTTTAAATCTTAACACATTAAAATGTTTTCAATACTTAGACCCATTATTACAACTTGCCGTTAGTGAAAGGTAGGATTTTATCAGACAGATAATTTGCTTTTTGTTATTAAAAGTACGCTTTAACCTAAATGTAACGCAATCTTCACAATAATTTTATCGGTTTTTTCAAAAAGCAATTTATCTGTCTGATAAAATCTTATCTTTAACAAACGGCAAGTTGTAATAATGGGCCTTAGTGTAGTTTTTTTTAGCTGGAAATTGTTTTTTTAATAGCGATTTTTATTAAATTTGTATGGACCGATGCCTACGTACATATGTATGTACATACTTACATGAAAACATAACATCGATCATTTTTTATTGTACTTGTAAAAAATACAAAACAATAGTTCCTTTTTCACAAGAAATATAAGGTAATGAAAGAAAATTAACTGTATATTAGCCAATTTTTAATGAAATTTATCCAAACGGCTTATTCTACTGAAAAGCAATGACACTTTCCTTTACGGTGACGTAACCAAATTCAAAATATGTAAAAAATTAACACTTTCCAGATTTTTATATGTACATGTAGTGTGTCTCTTTTGAAATAATTTAGGGTAAACGACCTCTTCTAGAGGAATTAAAAATATTACTCAGATTCAAATTTTGCAGAAAAAAATATTTTAAGAACAAACTTTTTTCATTGTGCTGGTGGTGCATTTGAACACTGGACCTTCAGTTTAGTAGTTCGACGTTCTCTGCTGTACACCACGCTATTGTTATATTCCATAGTGTTAATAAGTGAATACATTTGTTAGATTACTAAAATATTTTTTTCAATGCCCCTCAAGGTATGCTGTATTTTTGGAAAATACATATATTTTTTTGAGAAATCAACTTGGTGTTGATTTCTGACTACCTGTTATTAGTGATTTCAAGGTAGTGTTTTTGGCACTATTTTTAGCTCTGCAGCACTAAATTTTGTTAGTTGGCTACTCTTAAATAATTTTTATATTTAAAATTTTTTTTGCAATGAAAATTTAAAAAAATTTAGTTTTAGTTTTTGTTACCCGTTCTGGGTCTCGAACTTCAGGCCTCCAACACATAATAAATAATTTTATGTTTAATAACCACCTCTGACTGTTATGAGTTGTTTATACAACTCTAGATAATTAAAAAGATTTGTTTTCAAAAATCTAAATTTCCATACGCTATTTAACATCTTGAAAAAAAAAAAAAAAAATATGGAAAAATTTTTTCTTTCGGCGACTTCCCCTCAGCAGTCTTCTGGCAAAAGCTCTGGGAGCAATTGATGGCCATGAAAGAGCTTCTCAAATTTGTCGTTCGGAGTCGACTTTAAACTGTAGGTCCCGGTACTAATGGATAAAAATTAATACAGACAACATGAGTGCTACGAGAAGATAGTCCGTAACCCTGACACAGGATTGTAATGGCCAATTATGTACATGTATGTATGTATTTACTTTTTTTTTAATTTCCTTTATTTTAAACACCTCTTACCTGCTACGCTTATGCTTTTTTATGTTGAATATTTGTAATATTTGCAGTTATTTTTGTAAACTTGTTGTTTAAGCCATGGCCAACATCATTTGTTGGTTGGCGGTATCTTTAACACTAGTCGAGTGTATGTATGTATAACCTTTTGTATAGTACTCAGTCCAGTTCAATTTAATGTATTTGTGTGTGTGTGTGTGTGTGTGGTTTCGCTTTACAACTATCCTCGTGCTAAATGCAATAAAACAAACTCATAAATTTTCGTTGCAATGACTCGTATTTGTAGCACAATTTTATACAAAGATATGCTGCTATTGTTATTGGATACTTTGTGCATAGTTTGCAGTCAGGATAGTACACGGCTGAGAAGAGGCCAACAAGGAAGAAGACCCGACCCATTGAATTGGAGAGAATAATACGAGAGTATGTATTGTGTTGAAAAGTATGTTTAACAACAATAAATGTTTGTGTTACAGTTATAATTTAAAAATTTATTATTGTTTGAAATTAATCGTTGTTGTTGGCCCATTATAACATAGCACAGAGAGGAAGAGACAAAACTGGGGTAGTAGAGATAAGACAAAAAACAAAGATGTTAAAGCGAGTTATTCAGCAGCTACTCCTACTATTTGCTGCTATTCACATAGAAATTTTTCAAGTTTTTGCTATTTGTTGTTATTTTTGTTGTTGTTTTCTTATCAATTGTACCACATCTGAAAGAAATGTCTTAAATTTCTATACGAGTATAAAGGCGGTATGTAGTATTTACTCGTATTTCAAAGGTTATAAAAAAAACTAATTTTTTCAACAATAATTTGTTTTTATTTTTTTTTTTAATATCTTTTATTTATTTATAATTGGTAATAAAAAAAAGTACAGTGATGCTTAATTTTTGTAAATAAATGACCAAAAGAGTATTTGTATGAAAAGGAAAATAAAATTAAATTAAATATTATAATTTAAATTCGTTTTAATACATTTAATACAAAGAAATAAACAAACAAGATTTATTTCAATAAATTTAATAAAAAAAACGGTATAAATTTTTTAATATTTCTAAAACAATTAAAAAAAGCTAAAATACTAAATATTTTAAGGAAAAAAAAAAAAAACGCAGTCTGAAAACGATTTCATAATTTTTTTGCTTTTTAATTTTTTGTTTTTTTTTTTGTTTTGTTTGATTTTGAAAGGTAAATAAATTTTAGTAAAAAATTCTTTATAAAAAGATTTTTTTTAATACAAAAATATTCTTAAATTAAATTTAATAAAATTATTTTTTTCTTTGCAATTTTTTATAATTCTTTTTTTCTTTTAATTTTTATATAGTAGGTATATTATAAATGTGTATTATTTTATTTTATAATCATTTATAAATTTAAATTTTTTATTTTCATATTTTTCATATAAATTATTTAAGTTTTCATATAATTTCAATGGTTACAAAATTACAAGTTTTATGTTTTTTTTTTTTTTTGTTTCATCTTTGTAAATCATAATGGCTTTTTAACGTTTAAAATTATAAATAATTTCTAAATTCTCTGAGGATCATCGGCTACGATTCTGTATAGATTAGACATTTTTTACCTTTACCTACTGAGGCGATGGCATTAAAGTTTGGACTCCAACTGACTGCATTTACTGCCGAGCTGTGAAAAAATCCAAAACCATAACAACTTTTTGTTTAAGTAAAAAGGTTTGATATTTTGGGGTAATGAGCGTGTGCGTATGTGTGTGTGTTTTTTATAAGAAGCGTGATAAAAGAATAAAAGAAAAAAAAAAAAAGAAAAGAAGAGAAGAGCAACAAAAATTTGCAAACCAAAATTATGTTAGAAAGCCCAGTTCATTATCTTGTGCATATAGTCTCACATCATAGCATTTTTAAACCGATATCGTATATTTATATTCTAGAATAACAAAGCCTACAGATATGTATAGCGAATGTATTTTATATGTTCAAAGGCGCGGTTTATTTTTACAAAACAATTTTCAACTCTTTGGCAACCTAACAGTTGGCAGTTACATATCGAAACGATAAGTCGGGATTTACAATTAAGAAATGGAAACACAGACATACGAAGCTTGTAGAAATGAGGACGAAAATATGAAGAGTGTGGTATATGAATAAAAATATTGTAGTCGCCGTGGTCTAGTGATTAGTGTGTTGGCTTACTAAGACATGAGCCCAGGGTTCGACACCCAGCTCTGACATCTTAAAAAAAATATGAAAAAAATATTTCTTTCGGCGACTACCTCTCAGCAGTCTTCTGGAAAAAGCTCTGAGAGTCTGTCGTTTGGAGTCGACATTAAACTGTAGATCCCGGTACTCATGGATAAAAATTAACACACACAACATAAGTGCTGCGAGAAGTTAGGATGTAATCCTGACACAGGGTTGTTAAGGCCAGTTATGTATGTATGTATATGGTATATGAACGTTTGTACCGGACATTTTTCCTTTTTCTTTTCCACTTTTCGAATTTTTTGCTTATTCTGTTTGTCTTCTAAATTCTACATTGTAAAAGTTTTGGGCAAAAGCAAAAGAGAATTGAAGAATGTCTGTCTTTAAATTTCTACATTGTAAATTCTGACAAAAGAAGAAAGTTCAAAAATGGAAATATAGTCGAACTAGCCTACAATGAAAATTACTTCATTATGATCATCACAATAAAGAAATAAAACATGGGATATTGCAAAATAAATAATCAGATATTCCAAATAACAAGTTTTAAAAACTTTTTTTCCCAATAGAAATGTTATTTCGTTGCGACAATTTCGTTAACGAAATATCTATAGTCATGCTATAGAAGAAACATAAAAATATGGAAACGAAAAATAGAAGAGAGGATACGCGTTCTTTCGGTAGGGTATTCCCAACTTTATTTGACTTCCTTGTCGGCACATAGATTGATAATTACTCGTTATAAAGAAAAATTCTCTCTACAGTTTATTATAGGGAAATAAATGTGTAATAAGCAGAACATTATTTTATAGAAGATAATTATAATGAAGGGCAGCTGTGTATCAATATTTTGCTTTTTTAACATTTAAAGTAAGAACTCTTTTAAACTCAGGAAATTTAAGGATAGACAGACAGACGAAGTAGGCAACTATTTTTAGATTAGAAATCTTCGATGTTGCTTCATGCTATTTTTCTAATTTTACGAGCATTTATATCCTGCTGTGTGTGAAAGAAAGAGCGAAAAAACATATCTGTGTGTCTTCCAATTTCCATAATGAAAGGGCTTTGCGCTAAGTCGGACATATTGTTCGGATGGAATAATCTGCTTCAAAGAAAAAAGGTTTTCGATGCGAAGATCACTGGATGTCAACGTAGAAAACGACCATGTTTACGTTGGAAGAACTAGGTTGATGAAACTTTTTCATCAATTGGCGTGACCAAAAATAGTACAGACGCAGGTTGAGACAAGTATTGAGGCAGACCGAAACCCGTTAACGAGTTGTATGGCCAGCTGAATAAATAAAAAAAGCTCTAGATAAGAGCAAAAGAGAATAGGAAAAATGTGGAAAATAAAAATAAATAAATAATTTTCTATTTTTATTTTGACAAACAGCTGTATGTATGTAAGGTGAACAGTTTTCTAAGGTCCAGTGATTTTGCATTGATTTTCAGCACAAAGGATTTTTTTTTTTTCAATATAACTAGCCTTCAGGGGTCGGCCCTTACTCATGCAGTGAATTGTACTGATACACATAGGAAAATATGTTTTCGAAAGCTAGAAAGAAGCAATATTGGTTGTGGACATTTGAATTAAATTTCTTTATATCGTAATGGACGAAAAAAAACCCCTTGCCGGGAAAGTAAATCCAGAAACGAACAGTGCGGCTAAAGAATGATTTCTCTCTGTAACGCATTATACAATTATCTGGAGAATTAGAGAGAAATACGGGTACTACATAAGAATATGAACTGCCAAGCAAAAATGGTATGCTTATGGCTGGTGATTCTTTAAATCGCTTATTAATAAGTATCAAATTTCATCTAATATATTTATCTTAAAATATGCAATACGTTTACACATAAAATAAGTAAAATGGATCAGTAAAAAGGCAAAAAGTTGAAAGAAATTCGTAATTATGATATACCGGGCTTTGTTTATAACTTTTTAAATTGTGCGGTCGCTTTAAACTCATTAAAATTGTATAAAATTGCAAGTTAAATGCACAAGATTGTGAAGTGGACTCATATAAAAAATAAAAAATTTAAAGTAAGAAAATAAAGTAAAGCAGATAAAAGAAAATTATAATATATCGTTGGTCTCAGGTAGAAAGGCCCTAACTCAAATAATTTAAAATTTACAGGAGTAGGTAAAAGTACAACATATACTGTAATTATTAATATACAACTCTTTATTAAATGCTGTACAATTGCTTGTAATACCGTTATTTTTAATAATATTGTTAACATTCTTTGTGAGGAGCGGCATATTTCCTAAAATGCATTGGATTCACTAAAAAAAGTAAGTTTTGAAAAAATGCGAGTTAGGGCCTTTCTACCTGAGACCAACGATATGTACAATACTTATAAATATATAAATATAAAATGAAAGCAAAATGATAGATTTATTATAAAGTAAATTAGAAACAAAAGATAAAAAAAATTCTTCATGAAAGTATTAAAAAATTATATAAATATGAATCTGGCAACACTAAATGTACCCTGCCAACAAATTGGTAGTCGACTACAAATAAAGCTAACTTATAATTCACTTTTATGGGCTGACTATAAGCTAACTACATTGTAATCCAGACCTTACCAAAATCAAAGTGTTTAAAGCTAGCTACAAAAAGTTAACGGCTAGGTAACTAACTTTAAAGTTAATTGAAAGTAATGCAGAGTCGGACAATTGACTACTTCCTAGGACATCGCAATCTTAAAATAGTTAGGTAATTACATATAAAAGTAATCCAAGTGTCAACCACCACTACTTGAGAAATAGTTAGTTTTAAATTAATTGAAAGTTAACTCAATTGCCTGCAGGGTACGTTCAGATTACACAAACTTTTGTCGAAAAAAAGCGTAATCAAGTTTATTTGTGTTTGAAAAAACTCCTAATTTCGTTTTACAGAATACACCAATATATGTATGTAAGTCCTCCTCTGAATATTCTGCTTATGGAAGCGAAATAGAGTTATGAAGTGGAAAGCGTAATTTAATTGCTTTATTAGAGCTTGAGCATCCAATATGATTCCAATCAATACATAATAGCGATTTTAATTTTCATATTTGTTTTGTTTCAATTCAAATGTTGAATTAATAGACACACAACGACATTTTTCGCTTTAAATAGAAATAATACTTCTTCCCTTCTTCGAGAAAGAATCAAACTGATTCTGATAAATCTGAATTGTCAAAAGTAGAGTTTTCATCAGATTCTAGTGTAAATCGCTAGATTTTAAACATATTCTTGTTCGTTAAACTTTCAGTATAGTTGTCATATCACGGAAATTCATTAAAATCGAATGATTTCGATAAAAAGTGCACAAATCAAATCCATTAAATTTGAGACCAGTCCGGTCCCAGGCATGACAAAGTTGTGATTCGTCAGCAATTTGGGAGTAAGTCTGATGTTCTAAAGTATACTTAGATCAAACCTAACGAATTTCCTTAAGGGTTACTGTAGTGTGAGAGCGCATTTGATGTGGGTGGCAATCACAGATGTAGATGTTTATAAACCATGCTCACAAGCATCGGAGACAGCAGAATACATATTGTGTGAATGTGCAGCTCTTGATAGATTAATTTGGATGTGTTTAGAGAGGCATACATACATAATTAGCCATTACAACCCTGTGTCAGGGTTACGGCCTAGGTTCTCGCAGCACTCATGTTGTGTTTCTTAATTTTTATCCATGAGTACTGGGAACTACAGTTTAAAGTCGACTCCGAACGACAGTCGCCGAAACAAATAATTTGTTCATATTTTTTTTTTCTAGATGTCAGAGCTGAGATTTGAACCTGGCGCTATCGTTTTTGTAAGCCAACACACTAACCACTACACCACGGCGACTACAGAGAGACATTGGCTGATATATCCATCACTAAAGTTTCGGATCTGCTGGTGTTCATAAGGAAGGTATTTGGTCTGCTGAACAAGGAGACTCAAAGTGACATAATAGATCTTATAGGTGCGGAGTCTGAACCAGATAATAATAAATCCATTTAATGATTTATAAATGATTGCAATTTTAAAAACATTAATTTTCGAAATCTGAAATCGATGAATATATTCATTTTGGTTGAAATCACTTTGATTGCCAATTGATAACAAGTTTTTACAGTACTGATTGTGCTGGCTTACTAAGACGATAGCGTCGAGTTCAGATCTCAGCTCTGACATCTTGAAAATAAGAAATTATGAAAAATTTATTTCTTTCGGCGACTACTTCTCAGCAGTTTTTTCTCAAAAGCTCTGGTATTAATTGATTTTCATGAAAAACCTTCTCAAGTATGTCGTTCGGAGTCGACTTTAAACTGTAGGTCCCGATACTCGTGGATAAAAATTAACACACACAACCTGAGTGCTGCGAGAAGCTATGCCGTAACCCTGACACAGGATTGTAATGGCCAATTATGTATATATGTATGATTGCTTCAAACTTTTTCTCAAAAAATATCTAGTGAGATCGTATGGTCTTGAAAAAAAAAATTTACCATACAAAGCAAATCCTAAATAGGCGTAAAACTTTAAAATAATTTCCAAATGCCTTTAAAACAGTCACCAGAAAAAATTTCCTTGTGTTGAACCCAAATTAAATGTGTCTAAAAGTGTTTAGTGTGCATATATGTATATAAGTATGTATGTATATGGATTAACTTATTTTTGGAAAAATGACGTACAAGTATATAAGTTATAGTTTAAGGAAACTACTTACGCATGTCCTTTCAGTTCCGCCTCTAAGTTACCATTAATATTCCAAATATATATGACACCATCCGCTGAGCCACAAGCTATTTTTGTTCCATTCATATTAAAAGAGGCACGTGCCCAATCACAGCTTAGTTTAAAGTGTTCATCGCTAAAAATCAAAATTCAATGAAATTTAAAACCAACTTATTAAAAGAGAAAGAGAGAGAGGGAGATAATAAAAAACTTACGAAAATGTGGAAATTATTTGATTTTTACGTAAATCTAAAAGTTTTATAGTATCATCACGTGTTGAACAAATGAGGTAATTACAATCTATTAAATAGAAAAACAAGAAAAATATTAAAAAAGGATAAATTAATATAATTTTTTGTGTGTAGTTTTTATAAAAGAAATAACAAACCTTTTGACAAATCCAATGAGGTAATTTTTGCATTCATTAAAACATCATCGGCCTGTTTTTCCGTGCGTATATCCCAAAATCGTATCTTCTTATCGTAGTGACCACTTATGATTGTTGAGCCTAAACTATCGGTGGTAACGAGATCATTACAACTGGAACCAGCAAATTTTGTTTCTATACATGCTATACTACGCAAGTCCCAAACTTTTAATGTTCTATCATGACTACCAGTAACAACTTTTACAGGTTCTTGAACATATTTAGCTGCCATTACTTTACCACTATGGCCGGTTAAAGTGTGCTGTCATTAAAATAAAAGAAAACAAGAAACATATAAGACTTTAGAAATTAATTCATTAACTTTATGGTGTAGAAGAATTTTTTTTCTTTTTGGTTTATAACGCATGTTTGTTTTGAAATGTATTTGAAAAAATGTATTCAATAATTGTCTTCTCCCTCTAAATTGCAACAAAAGAAATATTTGAAC
The DNA here is from genome assembly GCA_963576795.1 of Metopia argyrocephala. NCBI lineage: Eukaryota > Metazoa > Arthropoda > Insecta > Diptera > Sarcophagidae > Metopia > Metopia argyrocephala. The sequence continues at coordinate 83,758,671 of OY756211.1, forward strand.
TTTATTGTACTCTGTTTTTGAAAAAATTTTCTACGACTTACACTCGAAAAAGTAATGTTGGTAATATCACCTCGTCATTGTAATGCGAAAAAATTTTGTATATTTTATTGAAATATATTTTTTGTATTATAGTCGTATCTTGAGAACGAAAAGACCGAATATCTCTAAAATTGGTTTGAATAACTTCATAATCCACACAAAGCATCAGTTGAAAAAGTTGTCTGAATTAGGCAAGTAGGTATGGTAACTCCTTTAAAAATGAATGATGATTTTGTATATGTAGGTTAGTGTGTCCCAAAAAAAATTTTTTTTGGGGATCAAGCTTATTTTGGACCAATATGAGCCAAAGTATTTTTGAAAATTTTTTCAGATTTTTCGGAAGTGGTTTAGAGGTCGCGCAAATTGATTTTTAATAAAAAATCTAGCCTTTTGGGATCTATTTTAATTTTCGTTATAAATTGGTAAAAAATCGATATTTTTTTGGCTTCTGAATCAATATTGTTAAAGAAAATATTCCGACTTTTAATTTTATGTGCATAAATAATAAGTTTCGGCAATGATTTTGCACATTTTGATACATTATATAACAGTTTTTCCTAAATTTTCAACAAATATCGATGGCTTATAACTTTTAAAGTTTGTATAAAGACTAAAAAAACTAATGATGCAGTTTAAAAGTTTATTAAGTTTTAAATAAGTTAGCAGAAAAAAAATAAAATTTATTTTACCGTTCTCGAGTTGTATCCTTTTAAAGCTTTGTACCCATTTTCAATACCAATTCATACCAAAAATTTAAATAGAGCCCAAAAAGATCGATTTTTGATTAAAAATCAATTTGCGCGACCTCTAAACCACTTCCGAAAAATCTGAAAAAAATTCCCAAAAATACTTTACCTTATGAGTATCCAAATTAAGAATGATCTTCCCACGAATTCCAATTTTTAATTTTATTTGGGACACCCTAATGTAGGTGTATGCACCTTGGGAACGGTTCGAAATTTGATACGGAGAGATATTTATATGAGTAAGAACATTACTTGTAGTCGCCATGGTCTAGGGGTTAGTGTGTTGGCTTACTAAGACGAGAGCTCCGGTTCAAGCCGCGGCTCTGCTATCTTGAAGCAAAAATATTAAAAAAATATATATCTCTTTCGGCTACCTCTTAGCAGACTTCTTGCAAAAGCTCTGAGAGTAACTGATTGCCATTAACAAGCTTCTCAAGTTTGTCGTTCGGAGTCGACATTAAACTGTCCATAACATGAGTGCTGCAAGAAGCTAGTCCGTAATTCTGGCACAGTTATGTATGAATACATGTATGTAAGTACATTACTGTTTATATACAAATTTATATTTAATTCAAATATGTATATACATACATATGTTCTTATATATAGAAATTATCAGCAGAAAAATAGTTTAATTTCACTTTTTACTAACCATGCGTGAGATTACACAGATAAATTAACGCAAGTTCTAATTAAGTTAAACGAAACTGGAAGTATACATAATAAAGATCACATCCGTCGTACTGATAAAAGAGACAGGCTAAAAACCCCATTATATAAAAGTTTTAATACTTTTTAATATATTGTTTTATAAAAACTAAACAAATGATTTAACATATTCATTTTCATGTGCTGGAGGCCCGAAGTTCGAGCCCCATATTTCAGTATGTGATTTCTTGAAAAGTGTGAGTTAAATAGTAAATGTTTAGTCTTGAATATGCACAGGACACAAAGAACTCTGATGAGACTACCATAGCTGGAGTCGAAAACAATTGTACAGTTTGGCTAGTGTACTATTCTTTCACGGATATCATTTCTTCATTAATTACCAAAAAATATTCATTGCAGTTAACTTTGATATAATTTAAGCGTTTCTGACGAAATAAAAACATATTCATTTTAGATCATGTAGACCTTTCTTTGCAAATTCCGGTATTGTGGTTTATATAATTTGGAACTTTCCATTTAAAGCATTACACAAAAATATGTCTATATCTGAATCAGCTGCATTTCTATGAGTGTGACACCAAATTATACTTTATTTTATAACCATTCTTCTAATGCTTACCTCTTGTAAGTATGAATTCAACAGGAAATTAATCAGCGCTCTAGTTGTAACGACCTCAAACTGTGATTTAAGTGCACACACACACACCCGTTCAAACGTACAAGCATTTACGTATGTGCACTTCTGCTTACTTTTTTACCGGCTTCTAAAGTCATATTCACACACTTGTTATATGTAACACCATCACCATTGAGCATTAGTGAGGAAAAAGTGTTTTTTATTTGTTGAAAAATTGGATTTTAATCGCAATTCAACAATTTCACATACACCTTGCAACAGCATTCTTACTCCACACACAAGAATTTCAATGAAAATTATTTATGAGTGTGGTTGTGGTGTTGGTGGCATGATTACATTTCGTGTTAAAAATTTTAAATTATTATTAAAGTGGTAAATATGTTTTAGACTTTTTTTTATTTATTTTTCTTGTTTTATTATTGCTGTTGTTTTATAATTTCAAAACCAAAACCCACAATTTACCAATATTCTTATAAAAATTCATTTTGAGCAGCTCTGTTTTTTGTGTTATTTCAGCTTTAGATTTCCGCTTAGAGAAAGAAATTGTTTAATAAGAACAAAAAGGTTAATTAGTCTTCTCCTCTAGTTTTGAATTGCATTATTTAATTTGTTGTAGGTTTTCTTATTTCTGAAATATGTAACATTTTTGAAAGGTCAAAACAATAATTAAACTTCTTGATAAGAAATCAAATTTAGATTTATTTCTTTAATGGAAAATGCGTTTTTTTTTATTTGTTAAATAATTATTGTATTTCAAATTAATTGGAAAAGTATTTACAATTATAATTACACTGTAATACTGTACTGAATACTACGCACTTGTATACACAAAAAGTGAGACAGACTGACAGACAGGCTAATGAAAATGTATAGAATTATAGCAACCTTTTAATCCACAATCCAAGTTGGTGTTAAAAAGGTCATAATTTACTCGGAATAACAATTCATTTGTAAACTAATGATTTTATTATTGGATCACTAGGTAGATGTAATAAAAAAATCAATTATTTTTATTATATTCTGACTTTTTTCCCTTGTTTTCACAGGCGTCTATTAAAAGATATTTTCTTTTCTTTTACTGATATGGCTGTTCCAAAGTAATAATCAAATCCAATTGCTTATTCGATTGGCCATTACAACCAGAGTTGGGTTTATTGCATTGAATTTATAATGCATTATCGTTTCCACTACCACTAAACCACTTAGTATTAATGCAGCAATATTGCAGCCACCACTAAATGCAGATAGAAATAGTTAACCACTAAATAAAACCATTTTAGTGGTAGTGGAAATTTATTGCATTAAAAAAAACAAATTTAGTGGTAGTGGAATTTTAGTGCATTAAATAAAATAAATTTAGTGGTAGTGGAAATTTATTGCATTAAATAAAAAAAATTTAGTGGTAGTGGAAATTTAATGCATTAAAAAAAAACAAATTTAGTGGTAGTGGAAATTTATTGCATTAAATAAAAAAAATTTAGTGGTAGTGGAAATTTATTGCATTAAATAAAAAAAATTTAGTGGTAGTGGAAATTTAATGCATTAAAAAAAACAAATTTAGTGGTAGTGGAAATTTATTGCATTAAATAAAAAAAATTTAGTGGTAGTGGAAATTTATTGCATTAAATATAAAAATTTTAGTGGCAATGGAAATTTATTGCATTAAATATATCGATTTTTTAATGCAATAAATTTCCACTACCACTAAATTTTTTTTATTTAATGCAATAAATTTCCACTACCACTAAATTTGTTTTTTTTAATGCATTAAATTTCCACTACCACTAAATTTTTTTTATTTAATGCAATAAATTTCCACTACCACTAAAATGGTTTTATTTAATGCACTAAATTTCCACTACCACTAAATATTATAGGCGATAATGCACTATTTTTTCCACTACCACTAAATTTAGTGGAAAATTAAATCTAATGCAATAAACCCAACTCTGATTACAACCCTGTGCCAGGATTACGGCCTTGCTTCCCGTAGCACTCAAGTTGTGTGTGCTAATTTTTTATTCATGAGTACCGGGACCTACAGTTTAAAGTCGACTCCGAACGACAGATTTAAAAAGCTTTTTGATGGCAATCAATCGCTTCCAGAGCTTTTGCCAGAAGACTGCTGAGAGGCAGTCGCCGAAAGAAATAATTTTTTTATATTTCTTTTTTTCAAGATTTCAAAGCTGAGATTTGAACCTGGCGCTATCGTCTTAGTAAGCCAACACACTAACCACTAAGCCGTATTTGAAGTGATGACAACCTCAAGTGTATATTGAGACACCGCGGTGCACCGTTACATGCAGAAAGACTGACTGTTTGGTTTGTATTTTTGGGTAGCGGCATCATTAGTCTGAAGTTCATAGAAACAATGCTGGTCAAAATCTTACAGCCATGATTTTTGACTTATTCGTTTAAACAAATTTACCCACAGCTCGTACCACAGTTGATTTATAAAAATAAAAAAAAAACGTTTGGTGACAACAGGTTACCCTTCTCACGATATAGAAAATTCAATATTTAGCTTATACTAGCTGAACCCGGTGTGCTTCGCTACCCCCTCGTTATATAATAAAATTAATGGCGGTGACGTGGTTCATAGTTATATGGCGACCTTAACAGTATTAAGAGCAATATACTATCAAATAAAAAAAACATCCGTTGGAAGGAACAAATTTATACAGAGAACAAAAAGTTTAAAACTTTCAAATAAAATTATGCGTGAAAGGGGCCGTGGCGTAAGAAATGTTTATTTATACCTCGCCTGGATATAATGTGTATACAATTTGAAGTAAATCTGTTAAAAACTATATTTAAGCAATTACATAATTTTTAAAAAGTGGGCGTAAAAGTGGGCGTGGTCGAAAAAAAAGTACCCTATTAATCGTATCAGAGTCTCAGTTAAATGCTGTGAAAATTTTAAAGTTTATGTTTTATGGAGTCATTATCTACGAGTATGTTGCTTTTTTTTTATACGCCAAGTATATAGAAAATGACATTTTTACAATCCAATTGGTCTAGAGGATTGGTCTCCTATAAGGTACAACTGTATATTGATTTTACGTGTGCACCTGTCCGTAGACTTAATCACACGCCGCCCGTTGCCGGGACGGTAGTCGAATACAATGCGTCCGACCACCGCCACCCGATGCCGGTACCCTCTAATCTCACCATGCCCGAAGGCATAGCTCTCAAAAGACAGCCCATAGCAACGAGTTGGAAATTTGATACCATTACTGTTTGGGCAATGATACCCCCCTTGCTGAGGGGTATCTATCTAGGTACTTCTACAACCACTACGTGTACCTCCCGAAGGAGAACCTCACCAATCATCAGGCCGGACCATCCCGAATGACTGAGAGTCTAAGGTACCGGGGGCTCCTGATGCCCGTAGTACCAGATTAAGGCATCTCTGGTCAGTCCGTGAGAACACCAGAAATGCCTGCCACGCGCACTAAGTACGCGTGGCATTACGGCCATGCACCACATAACCGCCATTAAAGGCGTTCTCTGCCTATATTGAGCGCCAAACCACTCAGGGCTAGGTCGAACCCAATATTCCCCGGGGAAAATAGGCTACTGACGGGGACACTCGTCAGCAGCCCTTAAATGTATCCCCGGGGGGAGAGCCTATAAGGTACAAACAAACAAATAAACAAACACACATTCAATTTTATATATTTAGATGGGAGGAACCCCGCCCATTAATAAGACTCCACCCACTTGCGTATAAAGCTATTTGGAAAAAATTTAGAAGCTCTTGTTTTTACCGTTTTCTATACCTATTTATACTTAACATTTCATTTCAATCAAATATTTGCCGAGAAGTACACCGCAGTTTTTATATATAAATTGCATGGGTGTGAAATAAAAGCATATAATTTTATAAGCGAAAGGTCGTAAGAAAAAAAAACTAACTCTTACAAAGGTTTTATACGCATAAAATTAATTGAAATTTTATGCATTCTTTCGGAAACAGAACTTCAGGATATTGTTGCATAACAGCGTTTTGTTGCGATATACCTTCTATGACCTACTAAAAGCAGCAATTTAAGTGATTATAAACGATTTAATTATAAAAAAATAATGCCGAATAAAAATTTAGAAAATCTCACGTCAGCATGCAGCTTTAATATGCAACATTTCTTTGGCAAACATTTTTCTACAAATTCTTACAAAGAAACAAAAATTATTTCCCCAAAAAATAAAAAAAAATAAAAAAAATTTCAATAAAATTAAAAAAAAAAATCTTATTTAGCACTGCTATTTTGAACATATCACAGTCATAGGAAAAGTCGTAAAATAATGATAAAAAACTTTATAATTAAATAGAAACTTCCTCTGTCACTTTAAAAACACCAAGTTTTGCCGAATCAGTAAAAACAACACCAAGACTTCGACTAATGAATGAAGAGACAGACAGACAGACACACTTCAACATGCAATGTCCAGTGACCACTAACAATTTTCAGAACAAACTAAATTATAGTGAAGTTTAGTTTTTTTTAACACTTTTTCCTTTTTTTTTTTTTGCTGTGGAAATTTTACAAAAACAAAATAAAAAAAAAATAAAAAATAAAAATGATGTTTTTATTCTGATTATTACGGGTGTTGTTTTGATAACATTTTAAAGTTTTTTAATATATTCTTCTGTGGCCTTTTATTTGGCTATTTATTTAATTTCTTTTTTATTCTTGTCTTGATACGTTGTTAAGAAGGTAATTCAATTCCTATGCTCATTTCTTTATTATTTGTTTTCTTATCGACATCTCTGATTATCATGGCTTAGCCAGAGGCTAAAGGCGTGTGTTAAGATTTTTGGGTCAATTTAACAGTACGAGTATATAGAATTACTCATTCAAAATTAATTTCTTTTATTTTCCTTTGAGTGAAGATTTAGGAAACTTTGAAAAAAAAAGTTTTGGCGTCGTGTCTATCTCTAGATATGTTTAAATAATGTTTAACATAAATTTTATGACAGCATTTGTTGTTGTTAATTTAATTAACAATTTGTTAATTGACTGCTAAACAAAAGTACTGCAAAAAAAAAAAAAAATATGCAAATAATTAAAAAAATTAAAGTTAAATCGTTTACTTGAGATCTATTGTGTTTTAAGCAAATTGATATGCTTTGATATGAACTTAACGTTACCATTCTGACAAATAAAAGAGAAGAAAGCTTTCTATTCAAAACTGTCGTGATTTGATTGTTTTGATAGTGGATATGATTATTTTGGTTATATTTTTTATTCTTTTTTCTTTCCTTTACAATTTACTAGTAATAAAAGAATTACTGAGGAAATGTAAAAAAATATTACAAAGAGTTGCTTTGCTGATGAATAATGGCGGCATAAAAACGTATCAATGAAATAAGTTTCCAAATAAAAATGAAATTAGTTATTTTACTCATTGGGTGTTATTTATTATTTGATGGACTGGAGACCCAAGTTCGAGCCCCAAGAAGATATGATATTTTTTTAAATAATTTTTTTTATTTTTTAAAAAAGTAGTGAAAAATTAAATTTTTAGGGTACAAATTGCTCTTTGCTCTAGACACGTTCAGATTGTATTGATATCGACGATGGAATTAAAGAACGCTGTAACTGACAAAAGCTTACATGTTTACCAGAGCCAAAAAACTTTCATAAATGTAGAACAAATACACTGGTATTTTTCATTTCGCAGACGGCGTAAGTGAACTTATTTTCATCGTAGAAATCTGGGACTTGGACCAATCGACGCGTATTTTTCTTCTGATAAAAATGATGCAAAAAACGTATTTTCGATTGTTTGTCAGTTACAGCGTTCTTTAATTCCATCGTCGATATGTTCACGAAAGTTGTTCAGATTTACAATGGCTACAATATCGTCATATATAGTAAATGAAAAATTACACAGAAAAAACTAAATTGTAAATACAATAAACATTTTTGTATATACGATTAAAATATTATTCAATTTTGCGCTAACAATGGTTTTTGTAAATACAATTACGAAATTTGTAGGTTTCTTTAAGAAAAGAAAAAAACGAATGCAACGATACCATCTTTGGGATTTGAACCTGAGATGTTGTGTGTTGTACGCAAGCGCTCTAACCACTACACCACCTCACTCATAACTTTTATTATGTTATTTTTGTATAAAATATGCGCAACTAACCTAAACCAAAGAATTCAACAAAAAATTTATTCAAGCCATTTAATTAAAAATGTATGGTGCCGTAATAATTTATTTTATTTTTTTTGTCAAAGTTTACTTTGAGAAAAAAAAAATGTTACGGTACCAACATTTTTCAATGATTCTGGTTAACAACTCATTTTTTTATTGAATTTTTGTGATTTTTTTTCTGTGTACGAGTAAGTTATGCTGAAAAAAGTAAAAATTTTTTCGTACATTTTTGCAAAAAAGTACAAGAAAAAAATCATTTTTTGCACAAAAAATATTTTGAAATTTGTTCAATAGAGTCTTCACTACATTATTGCCAAACATGACATTTCTAATCCATTCCACCAGAAACCAATGATCAGGAGTACAGCGCCACCTTCTGGGAAGATAACAGATAATCTACTGAAAACGATCACCATTCACATTTATATATCCACCGACATATGAGCTAATTGCTGTTTGATCATTCGAGGGAGAAGGTATAACACTGGCTCTTGAGTGGACAAATTGGCAGCAACTTGTTTCATCAACAAAAAAAAAAAGGCGCAAAATATACAAAAATCTTTGAAAAAAAAAACCTTCTATCAACCATCTTCACATTCCAATACAATGCACTGCATAAGTAGGGATTTACCCCTGAGTATTGGTCTTAAAACAAAAAGAAAATTGGTAGTCAATCTGACCAAATCCAGTACAGGGTTTTACTAACTTTTGGTAGTACAACCGAACCTATACTGTGTGGAGTTCGTGTATTTTTCCAAAAGTCTTAATTTGTCGCGTAGTGTTATTTGTATACGGAAAGTTTTTGTATATTGCAAGCATTTGGTTGAACGAAAGACTTACAAACTCTAGTATAGCGATAATACGGGCAATATTTTTCATTCGTTTTGAAAGTTTCCAGTTATAAAAAAATAAAAAAACTTTCTAATTATTGGTTTTCATTTGTCATCGGTAATTAACGCCTTTTTTTCAACTACACACGTACATAATTGTATCATGGGTGCATCTTGAAGCAAAGAAATATGACAAAATAAATTCTTTCGGCGACTACCTCTTAGCAGACTTCTGACAAAAGCTCTGAGAGTAACTGATTGCTATGAACAAGCTTCTCAAGTCTGTCGTTCGGAGTCGACATTAAACTGTAGATCTCGGTACTCACTGATAAAAATTAAAACACAAAACATGGGCGCTGCGAGAAGATAAGCGGTAATTCTGACACAGGGTTGCAAAGGCCAGTTATGTATGTATCATGGCTGCAAGTAATGCTGAACGGTATCAGTTTCATTTGAAATAAATAAATTCGCCTATTGTATAATATATACTACAAGATTGAAAGATTGATCAAGAAAACACTTGATGTGGGTCGGGTTCTTCATGCTATTTATTATGACTTTCCAAAAATAAAATGAAAATATTTGAATTTAGAAATGCACTCAATTCCCGTAATGATTTTAAAGCCGAGAATAATTAGTCTTTTCTTAAACCACTTCCATTTTATTTTGTTGCGCTTGAACAAAACTAATTTTAGGAAAAATTCGTGTAAACATCTCTTTTATATCAATGCACAAGGAAATCAATATAATTGGCAGATTTATTTTTTTGTCCTCTTTAAAGCATAACAAAAATTTTCTATTAATAGTGGCGAATATAAAATATCGTCAATACTGCTACTGTTTCATAATTAAAAGCAACTGATACTGCCATTTATTTGTTTTTATAACCCAAGTTGAAGTAATTTTTAATCAATGACAAACGGCTGTAGCTATCAATTTAATTTCTTTAAACTCGCAAGACCATTGCAAAACTCAAGTCTAATTTTATTTTTGCGTTATTTTTTTGTTTGTTCATTTACAGAACAAAACTAAAAACTTATTAAAGTTAAAGGTTATATAAATATAATTTAAAAATTTCACGTTTTAGCTAATAAGGAAATTAAAAACGGCATTTTTTCCCTTATTAGAAACTTGGTATCACGTAAAAATGTCATTTTCTATATACGAGTACCTGGCGTTTAAAAAAAAGCACATACTCGTAGATAATGACTCCATAAAACATAAACTTTTCACAACAATTGTTTTGGGATCATTTCCTTTCAAATATGTGCTTGAGTTGGAAAATATTTTATATTTAATTTGATTTTTTTTTTTTAATTTTTTTAAACTTGTTTTTTTATTTTTTTGGTAAAAAAAATAACTTAAATTTACTTGGTAAGTAATTTTTTTTCTTACCAATTTAATTACGCGTTTAAGCCATTCATTAACTGCTGAAAATGAGTCATAAAAACTGCATAATAATTACTCTCTGAGTTAATAAATTACTTTCAAGTATACAAAAAAAAAAAAAAAAAACAAAAAAAAAAAAAAAATAACGGGTTACCCAATCTGATGCTCAGAAAATAAAATCCTACCGGTCGATATGCGCCCTAAATTTTTTTTTGTGTTGCAGGTTTTTCAGTTTGTAGCACTTTTGCAACAAACAATTGTGAATTCAGTGAATATATACGAAAACACTGAATCGGTTACTGATATTGTAAGTCATTTGTATTATCGTAAGACTCGTTCAGCTGAAAATATAGCCCCTATTGCTCAAAGTGCAGAGACACACAAATTTTAATTCTGAGCACTATGGACTCATTTTAACCAACTATTTTCGGAGAGAACTCAAAGACTTTTACCTTGTAGACGTGTAGTTCCGACATGACGGATCTACAAGCCCCACCACACTGGCCAGAGAAATGCCTAGGACGCGTACTTTCGAGTGATGTTGATTGGCCCGAAACTAGTTTTGATTTCTTTTTGTGGGGATATGTGAAAGATCGTGTTTACGCGGACAATGCTCAAACTCTGAACCAACTTTGTTGATGTTATTATCAAGATATTGTCAGAAATGTACAAACAATTTATTGAAAATTACCTCAAAATTATTGATTGATTTAAATATTATATGTTTTAACTTTATTTTCTCACGCACAAAGTGGATAACCCTGTATAGTTTTGCCTTTTGCCATAGGGAAAAGCAATTTAGAATGAAAAACAGCAAGAAAAGTTAATTAAAACAGTGATTATGGCCACTTTAGACTCATTTTAAACATGTGTTTGTTAACAATAATTGTATTGTATAAGTGTAAGTGTAAGTGTATTGATGATACATGCCAACCATTTATGGTCACACATAGTATACCATATGAGACGACTCAAGATAAAGATTCGTGACTTTAAACGCGTGAGAATGTATTCTCTTTTTTTCTGAATTGACGGTGTTTAAATTTTTCGTTTTAACAAAAGTCAATCTCTTAAACATCATTCATATACCTCGAACACATATGTACATATAAACCTTAAATGCAATAACAAAGTAGCAGAGTAGTTTACATTTTTTTATTTACCTACTACAGGGTGTTCAATTATGGCGACGTGTTAAATTTCATTTACAAAACAATGACTAATTATAACGCATTTTAAAGAAATAATTTGTGTTTCGTTTGTTTATTTAAAAGTTTTTTTCTTTTGATTTTAAAGTAAGATAAATGGCATTTTAAATAAAAGCTATTTATTTTTTTATTTTTGCCAAATAATCATAAAAACAAATAATTGATGAACGCTTTAAATCTAACAACGAATATTAACTACTGTTTGTGTAACAACACCTTATGTTCTATTCACCACACATGGCCTGCAGCAATAAACTAAGCACACGTAAAACAGTGGGTCAATTCAATAGAAAAAGTGGAGAAAATTATTAAAAATAGCGGCTACGACTTTTTTTTTTGTGAGCGTACATTTCAATTGGCTATTTTTGTTGGGACTAAACCACCGAAAACTGCGCTACATAAGCCTCTTTTATTTTACTTTCTTTGTGTCAAATATATATTGGAAAACCATAAAACTAAATAAACATATCATGCTTTTCCCTGAAAATTATTTTAAACTGCATCGTAGAACTGAAGTTGCTATTTTTTAAGTACACTCTCAAACAGACTATTAGAATCATTTAAATTAGCCTTAACTTTCTAATTTTACTACAATCGGAAAGGGCATTTTTTTTACCATTGTAAGTATTAGATTTAAAAATGACAAGATGGAATCCAACGTTTTCGCTTTTGTATATATACTGGTACTACAACACTAATTTTAGCTGATATCATTAGGTAATATTGAATTTGATGACACCGAAGTATGATATTTCTTTTGGTCTTTACATCTAATTCCGTCAACATGGAATTCTATGACACTCGTTTCTTTTTTTTTTTAAGACCAATATTCAGGGGTAAACCCCTACTTTTGAGTGTATTGTATTGGAATTTGAAGATACATGGACAGATTCTTTTTATTTTTTTATGTGTAAATGATGAAAGCAATTGCTGTCAAGTTGACCACTCAAAGGCCAGTGTTATACCTTCACCATAGAGTGAGCAATTGCCCCATCTGTCAGTGGCGAGCGTCTTTAGTAGGTTAGCTGTGATCTTTATAGAAGTTTTCGCTGATCATTCGTTTTTTGGTGGTGGAATAGACTGGAAATGTCGGGAAGCGGCTTCTCTTATTTGTTAAATTATAACGTAAAAAACCCACAATTTTTATTTTGTAATTTTTGTCGTTCGCTGGGATTAAATCTCGGTAGTTTGAGTTTCTGTGCGAGCGCTATAACCATTATACCACGACCCTCATTGGTTGTTTCTATTTTTAAAATTTGAAGAAATTGTCCTTTTCGATTATTGTAAAACGCTTGTTGTCAATGAATAATTTCAAAAGATGTGACCTACTAAAAACATAAATTTAAGTGTTTTTTATAATCTGATCGAAAGGAAATGTGGGGATGTGTTTAATTATCGACCGGGTAATTTTTCGTTTTGGCCAATATCATAAGATTTTACGCCATCCATTTTCTTCTTTTGGTATGGCTACGTAAAAGCCTGTTTCTACCCGGTTAGCACTCTACGTGGGATCATTTAGATACTGATATTCGTCAAGTTATAGATATCGTACCAAATGGGCGGACATGGTCGAAAAAAGACAGTGACGGCTGCAACCAATGCTTAGGCAGTCATTCAACTGACAAATAGCAAAGTCCAAACATTACAATGAAGTAGTAAATAAGAATCACAACTTACAATAGAATTTTGTTCAATTTTACTTTTAAAATCGAAAAAATATTTCTGAATAATTGTGCTTCAATATGAGTAATATGTGCAGTAAACGAATTTTCTATTTAATTTTTTTTTAAAGTTTAGAATTTTTGTAGTCTTGTGAACCACTGTGCATTTAAAACAATTTAAATACTATCATCATTATTTACTTATGTATGCGTATTTAAGTGTTAAAATGAAACCCAGCAAGCGTCATGCTAAGAAAATAAAATCAAATTTTTCTATATTTTTTCGTTGCTTGTCCCTCTCATAATATTCATTTGTTATCATTGGCATTATTTGGGACCAAGTTATGACCTATAAATTGTTATGAATAGCAAACTGATCATGTAAATAACACGTCAACTACACTTTGTGTATATTTATCTTAACGGTACTTTTTGTTGTGTTGCTGTTGTTGCAAAGAAGTCTCGTTAAAAGAGGTCTTAAATCTAAAAGCAATTAGCATATATCAATAAATAGAATTTCAGTTAATCTTTTAAATGCAAAGCAAACTGAAATAAAATAAAACAAAAACAAAATCATATCTATTTAAAGAATTCTTTTTCTAAATTTCCTCTTTTCTTCTTTTAACAAATTTATGGCCGCAGCATAAATTTGAATTGAAACAGTTTACTTAGAGACCTTTAGGGCTTTTTCTTTAATCTTGGTAGCTGTACAATGAGTGTTCGTTAAAAACAAATTAAACTTTATCAACTGGAACTACGCAATACAATATGCTTTTATAGTGTACGAGTACATATTGCGGTGGTAGAAATGAATTCCCTAAATTTATATCGCTTTTGACTTTTAACATTTCTTGTAGTTCTGTTGAGGAAATCGTGGTGCCATAAGTTGTTGGTATACATGGCGCTTTGTTTTATTTATTTATTTTTTTTAATTTGCTTAAAAAGAGAAAAAGCTTCAATTACTATTAAATTGATATGCCACCCATTTAATATCGGATTACGTTGGGGTTCTTTATGTCGTCATCGACATTTGCATAAACTTTGGCCACTACACTCAAGAGGAAGGCCACTTAGTCTACTATTAAATTGAGCCACATTTTAATTTAAGTAAAGAAAATAAGGTATTTTTTTATACACTCATTGCTGTGCAACAGCAAATTTCAGTTTAAACATCTTTAATGAGATTATTTAGTTAAGAAGCTTTTAAACTAAAAAAAAAAATACTTCTTGGATAGAAACGTCACAAAAGCTTTAATGACTGTTTTTTATCTTCATAGGAATTTAAACCTGAACTGCTCGGTATTGTATGGTAGCACTTTAGCCACTAACCTTTAATAACCTGTTCTTTAACAACGCTTTAGTGTAACAATACACTGAGAACAAAGTTTTGTTTTTTGGCAATCGACTTTGACAATCATCCGTAATATTTCTTATTTTCAGTTTGACATAAAATTAAACTAAAAAACTATGTGGAATATACGTATAAACTATATTGCAGTTGGCACAATACTTAAAAACTATCGACAAAAATATTTATAAGGAAAACAAAATCAAGACAGACAATTATTCTTGGGGCAGATTACGATATTCGATATAGAACGAAATTTCTATGTAAATTCTTTTAAAATTTTATGAAATTTCGCTCGATTTCGAATGCCGTAATTTAAAATTAATTAAAATAAATTTTTTAATTAGGGCACGACCCCTACTCATTCAGTACTTTGTGCTGTACTAAGAAAATTTGTTAGGGAAAGGGGCAAAGAGGGAGTTGTGCTTGTGTGGAAGGTTGTTCTATAAAAGAGTGGTGAGGCTTAAGAACAAATTCTCTCTATAATGCATTTTACGGTTCACTGGACCATCAACGACAAAAGGATGTGTTCTAAGAAAGGTACTAATAGTCTAGAAAAATAAGCGATTATCCGGTATCAAGTCCTTTATTTCATCAAAGCACCTTCACCGATTTTCCAACGAATCGATAGAGTTAGATACCCTACCGACGCTGATAAGCAGCTTCGCCCTTTCTTGTACACGGTCGAGAAGCCCCAAAATAGACACTAAAACACAGGACTATACATGAGAGTAGTATTCTATGCTAAGTCGGACAAAGGTCTTGTAAATATTTAGAAGTTCAGAAGGAATGAATTATTTCAATTGTATCAGGAATCAATTATTATAGTGTATAAGTATTATATTTTTTGTATAAGGGAATCTTGCATCCATCATATGAACCCATGCTAAACTTCATCTAAATCTGGCATCTATTATGTAATTGATCTTAAAAAAAGGCTATTCTTCTAAACGAAAGCTTAACAACTTGTGATGTGAGTAATTATGTATATAAATCCAAAACCGCAACAACGTTAGAAATTGAAAGTGCATAAAGTAGGTAACGCCATAGGCAACTCAATAATTAATGCTTTATATTTTGCAACAAGACTTACAAATAAAACAGCTTTCTGTACCATCGGGGCCTTGAACCAAAAACGTTTGTTTTTATCAAGCGAAATAAAATGCATTTCACGAGACGTTTCAAAACTGCTGATGAAACATGCAGAGACACAATAGCTATCCAAACAAAAGACTAAAGCCAGTAGAAATGCATCTAGGATGGCATAAGCAGATAAAACGTCTGTCAGGTTGGTTTTCTGGGACTACGAAGGTATTTCCTTGATCGACTGTCTTGGGATATATTCAATAATCACTATCAAATTCAACTTAATATGAAAATTTGGTAAAATGCAAAAAACTAATTTTAAATCAATTGAAGTGTTCTAAAAATGGCAAAATTTGCATCAAAATTGAATGCTATCGAACAGCAAACGAGCTGCCAATTATAAAAATATTGTCTCAGAAATAATTTCAGTATATGGCGGAAAGGGCATATTTATGTCCCTAAAGATCCATTTCCTTCACCATCATTTAGATTTTTTCCCAGATGATTTAGGAGCTTATAGCGATGAGCATGGCGAAAGGTTCCATCAAGACATTGTGGCTACTGAAAAGCGCTTTACTGTTGGTCTATTTGTCGTGATGATAACACAAATGCTTACAAACGCAAAAATAAAAGCCTAAGTTTTTTTAAAAGCGTTGATTTTTTTAATGTAACAATTTTTAATTTGAATAAAAAAAATTCGGTTTTTTAACGAATTGAAACCGTTACAAAAAAATACTATAAGCTTTTTTTTAAAAAAATTCAGGAAAATCTGAGAATTGATAAAAATCAATTTTTTTTTAATTTGGTGTGATTAGGAAATTTTCACGAGCCTGCCTGAAAATATTAAGCTCGATTGGATCACGGAAAAAGGGTTAAAAGTTATTTCAAAGTCTTTCACACAGGCGAACAGACGGATACTACGAGCTTTATACTTTATGCATAAAAAAAAAAATTCTGAGGTGTACATGAAAATCGCCGATACACGTATATTTTTATTTTTTCTCCCCTTTCCGAAAAAGTATATTGGGTTCATAGGACAGAACAAAAGCTCGTTTTTGTAAATTATTATTATCTTTACTGTCAAAGATGTAGCGGCGTCATCAATTTTTAGCCGTTGTAAAATTTGGTCAACGGCGTCCTAAACTTGACCCCAAATCGATATTAATTTAATTATTTGCAATTTTCCTGGCAGCCGTCAATTTATAACACAGTTTTGCGCGGTGTAATTGTTAGAAGAATTTTGAATTTCCCTCGTAGTTGGGAGGGAATTTCTGAATTTCTTATGGTAGGACAGCATCAATATTTTATGAGTACATACATAAAAATCATCTTCCTTTCCTATACCTCATTTTACTAGAACCAGCACAATGTGTAAAAGGCATGTACTACAGCAAGTACTTAGGTTGCCCTCTGTGTGCCAAAATGTGTTATAATTGCCGTTTAGTAGGTCTGGAAAATTTTGTCCACGTAGTTTTTGTCAGTTTGTTATTTACTGATATGCTTAAAACCATTGAAATGGCTAGCAATTAAGAGAAGAAAAAAAACTTTTAATATATTTAAAACCAATTAAAACGAATTTTCCAAGATATTTATTGTTATTCGGCCTCAATTCACTACCACTTTAGGCTACCTGTCTAATTTTGTTCACAAATTTATAGCAGGAACATGAGTCATTTCAAAACAAGTAATCAAATGTAGCCTTTAATTGTACTTTAAGAAACAGGTACAACGTGTTTTCGTTTTTTTTTTTCACTGAGATCAGTGACCCTTAGTCTTGCAGAACATTGGGGCCATCTAGGAAAATATAAGATAAAGTGGGAAGGAGTATGCGGACCTTTGATTTAAACTTACTAATATTGTATCTTATATCAATCAGGAAAACACAAAGGTCCTACTTTAAAAAATGACGATTTCCGCAAGAAAATCGGTTGCCACTGATTGATTATTCAATGGCTACTACACAACGAATTGTCAGAAACAATTCAATTTATCATTTATCACAAAGCGCACTTTATTACCTATGAAGTTGTAAATAATGAAGATGATTTATGAAAAATTCAGCAGTAATGAACTCTAAATACTCATATTATACAAAAAAAAAAAAAAAAAAAAAAAAAAAAAGATAGCGCCTTTAACTATCTTCATATACGATACATGTTTTATAGCATTAAATGTTGGCTTTGTTGGCGGTTAATCTATACAAGATTTTGTTTTTTTTTTTTTCATATCTTACCCTCCGGATTTGCACATAAATATTTTAATATTTTATTAGAGTGACTTTTAATCCAGTATTTACTTCTTTTTATACAACTTCATAAACTGGGTTAAAACCTTAAGGTGCTTTACGTTTTTCGTATTGGCCATTAATATAAAACTGTTGGTTAAATACAGGATATTAGGAAAATATTTTATTATTCTATTTTCCTTATATATTTTATTTAAACATAAAAGTTTCAGGATATGAACATTTCGCTTTGTGCTAAACAAAAAATATTTGCGATTAATTCTATTAAATTAAATGTGAAATTAATGATTTGATTGTAAGCATACGTCGTTTGACGTTTTGCTGGAGGTATTTGTGAACAAATTTTTTAAATTAATTGGTTTATAATTGAATACAGAACAAATTAAAAAAAAAAAAAAAATAATTCCTACAAGTATGCCTGGGCGGGTATTTCTGGAGTCTAATATTTATTCAAGACTTAAATTAAAATCATTTTTTGTTTTACAACACCTAAAAGTTTTTAATTCATTTAACTTTTTTTTATTAGAATTCGTAATATAAAGACGAAGGATTTATTGATCTGCTTTAATTTTATTTCTCTTTACATTCTTTTAAAAAATAAAATGCGTGCTTGTGCGCCTTTTTTTTCTTCCATTCGCCATTTACCAGACATTGAAAAGAAATCAAAATAGAATTCCAATCACTATTTTCTATTATTTATTTAACAATTTTATTGCATTACATATTCTATTGTTGTTGCAAGTATTGGTTTAAATGGAAGGAATGAATGAATTTGTTATTTATTTTTATGCACAACTGATTCTGGCATTGTACATTTATTTGTGGTTAACACGCCTATTAGGTGTGGAATTTATAGATCTTCGAAAAGTTAAAAGCGTAAAATTAAAGAAGACAAACTTTTATGTTTTTATATGGGATATGTCAGGGATTCCCAATTTGCTATAATTAAATAAAAATTTTATACGAGGTATGTACTATAGAAAAGGTGCATTTCAAAATTACTAGGGCTATATGCATTCGATAGGTGATTTTTTTTAAGTTGGAGCAGATGTCTCGAACAAATGTATGTTTTTAATTGAGTTTGTTTGTAGGGTGCATAATAGTTAGACGTGTTTTGCTTGTTCGCCAAAAGAGTTTGTCAAAGAGTTTGTCAAAGAATTTGCATAAATTTTTAATGTACTTTTAGGTTTTTAGGTTTACAGATGGTAAAAACTTTTTAAAAAATGTCGAGATGATGTGAATGACGACGCCCGTTCTGGAAGGACTTACTGTTCTTTCCTTAATTACCATGGCGTAGTGCATCATGAGTTCTTGTCACATGGTTGTACGGTTAATAAGAAGTACTACCTTGAAGTTATAAGCCGTTTGCAAAAACAAAAAAAAAACAAAAAGTTCGTAATTGTGGAAAAGTAACTGGGGCTTTTACATCACGATACTGCACTGGTACTTAGTTGTTTGAAATATTGTGACCGACAAGAATACCGTGGTCATGCCTCAGCTACCGTGTTGAACAAATTTGACTCCTTGAGATTTTTACTGTTGTCAAAATTGAAAAGACGAATAAAAGGATGGTGTTTTGTTACAACTGAGAAGGTAAAAACTAAATCTCTAATAGAGAAATCTCACAGGAGAAATCAATTACATACATACATACATAACTGGCCTTTACAACCCTGTGTCAGGATTACGGCCTAGCTTCTCGCAGCACTCATGTTGTGTGTGTAAATTTCTATCCATGAGTACCGGGACCTACAGTTTAATGTCGACTCCGAACGACAGACTTGAGAAGCTCTTTCATGGCAATTAATTACTCTCAGAGCTTTTGCCAGAAGACTGCTGAGAGGTAGTCGCCGAAAGAAATATTTTTTTCATATTTCTTTTTTCAAGATGTCGGTGCTGAGATTTGAACCCGGCACTATCGTCTTAGTAAGCCAACACACTAACCACTAGACCACGGCGACTACAAGAAATCAATTAATAAATTTTTTTTAGGAACAATTAAAATTCATATATTTCCTTGTACTTCTGCCTATAAATATAAGGACACAGCTGAATTCGTATAGTTAGTGTTTTTTTTTATTTAGACCAATACTCTACTAAATGCTGTGCATTGCATTGGAATTTTTGTGGAAACGACAGTACATTATGACATTGTAAGATGTGCGTCACTATAAAGTGTAACACCCATTTTTCTTAATAACTTTTTTCACCTTTAATCAAAATTATTTTTCTTAATCACAATATCTTTGAAAAATGTGTCAGATTTTAAAATGTATCAGTTTGTCAAATTTGACTTGTTAGTTAGTTCATAATGGATAATCAAAGACAAGTGCATACAAAAATATTCAAATAATTAAAAAAAAACCATATTGGAGTTATACAAAAGTTGCTAGGGAAGTCCACGTGACCAGGCAATGTGTTTCCAGAGTGGTCAAAAAGTTCAACAAAGACCTAAAAATTGAAAGAAAGCCTGGAACAGGTAAAGCAAAACTGGTAACGAACGACGCAAAAGCCAAAAAGGTTGAGAAGCTTTTGTTGGCTCTTCCAAACATTTCTGGTCGCGAAGTGGCCCGGCGCGTGCAATGTTCGGAAAGTTTTGTGCGCCGAGTTAAAGCTAAAGCTGGCCTTAAAACATTTAAAGTCCAAAAAGTTCCGGATAGAAATGCTAAGAAGAATATTGAAGCAAAAAAAAGAGCAAAACTCCTCAAAAAATAATTTTTTTAAAAGTTCGAATGTTGTGTAATGGGTGATGAAACTTACGTTTCTGCAGACTTTGTGCAGCTTCCTAGCCAAGAGTTTTATGTAGCGGATAGTAGAGGCAATGTTTCTGAAGAGTTCCGAACTAAAAAACTATCAAAATTTCCCAAAAAGTTCCTAGTTTGGCAGGCTATTTGTAGCTGCGGCAACAGAAGTGCATCGTTTGTTACATTGGGATCAATAAACTCAGATATTTATATCAAAGAGTGTCTTCAAAAGAGGTTGCTCCCATTTCTAAGACAGCACAACATATCAACATTCTTCTGGCCAGATTTGGCAACATGTCACTACAGTAAAAGCGCAATAGACTGGTATAATAAAAATAATGTTATTTTTGTTCCAAAAGAGGCTAACCCACCAAACTGCCCAGAGCTGCGGCCTATTGAAAGATATTGGGCTCTGGTCAAAAGAGAACTAAAGAAGAGTACATCTATTCCCAAAACCATTACTAGTTTTCGATATAAATGGACAGCTGATACCAAAAAAATCACCGAAAACACTATAACATTGCTTATGGATGGCATAATGAATAAAATAAAAAATTTTATAAAATTAAATTAATTTTTAAATAAAATAATACAGAATATAAATCTGTAATAAAAATGCAAAATAAAACTGTTTTATTTTTAACTCTAGCTTACTCCAGCCAGTTTTTATTTGACTTTTGATGTGTTACAGTTTATAGTGACGCACATCTTATTTTGTTTTCTTAAATTATTAAGTGCCTTAGGAATGAGGCAAATTGCTGTGAATTGATAATTCAAAGGTCAGTGTTATACCTTCACTCTTGAATGATCAACAGCAATAGCCCCATCGTTACATGTTGATTGCGGTGAATGCCTTCGCTAAATACGTTTTTAGCTGTTATCTGCTACTTCCCAATAGGTGGTGCTTTTCTCCTGATCATTCATTTTTCGTTGTCAAAGGCTAAGGTAGAATAGAGTGGTATTTCAGGGAGCGGTTACTTTGTAGAGGGACTTCTTGGAGGGTGGTGGGACCTCTTATTTTTAAATTATAATTTTGAAAAAATCGCAAACTAAAGCATTAAACACATAGACGACAGCAAGCAGCAGGCAGCAAGTTGTCAAAATTAGAATGCCCACGTTTATATGGAAACGATTATTTTAAAGGAAGCACAGCAAAACCCTATACAAAAACCTTTGCTGCTGCTGCCCAACTTAGAATAATTTCTATTTTTTGAGGCAGCAAAAACTAATTAGTGATGCTAATACAATACAAAATGATAAATAAAAACGACCTAAAAAATATTTTTTATTACAAAGAAAAAAAAATTTATTTATTAATAAAGATAATAACAATTAAAAACTTTTTAACATTATAAGTCGGTATTATTTAATAAATTTAAGATTTTAACGTTATGTTTGGTGTCCCACAGGGATTAATATGCTTTGTTGTTTAAAATACATGTGATGGGTAATGATGAAGAGCTGAATGTAAAACAAACAACTAACTACGTTATGTCTTAAAAGAAATATGCAAATGTGTGATGCATCAAAATATCTTTATGATCAGTGGATTTTTTTTTTTGGAGATTTGCAGCCGTACCAGTTGAGAAATACACAGAATTTCAGAGTTCATCGGGCAACATGAAGGGCTATGCAAAAGTCTCAATTTTGCAATAATTGCCAAATAATTTGAGATTATACTTAAATTTCAATTTTTTTAAAGAGTATGTGTACAATTAGCAAAAAATATATTTTGTTAATGAGTTTTGTAAAGTTTTTTAATACTAATAAAATATAAACAAATTAAAATAAAAAATATATATGTATTTACATTTCAAACAAGCAATTTTATTTTTGCGATTTCGTATACTTGAAAGTGGTATCACTGAAATATTTTTTTCAACAACAAACACATGTTCATTATTTTATTTGTTTTTTTATTGTTTTGCTGCTACTGCCTTCAAAATATTTATGTAGCCGATAGCATGGCAGCAAATATTGTCGGCTGCATTTGCTGCTTGCTGTCATGCTGCTTGCTGTTGTCTATGTGTTTAATGCTTTACTTTTTCATTTTTCACCTTAGCTGGGATTTGAACCTGGGCCGTTTGAGTTTTTGTGCAAGAGCTTTAGTATTTAATATCTTGACTAAGTTTACAAAAAAAATTTTAATTGTTACCCTATTATTCTGCAAATGTGAAGTAAAATTCAAAATCGTCTTTGACTAACAAATATAGTTGTTTTATATACCACAAATTGTATGTGTAATCAGATATGATGACAATGTTTTACAAGTTTTTTATTACAGGTGGTCAGAAAAATAAACGTTTTTTTGTATCACAAGACCGAAAGTGACTCAAACGTGAAGAATTTGATGTCCTGAGGACATATTCTGTAACTCTCCTAAGCTAAAAATCTATCGCTAAAAATTTATAAACTTGATTTAGGAGCTTTTGAATACGAATAGAATTCTTGAAGGCTTATTGTAATTTAAAAACTTTATGCCTATTACCTCCGAACTTTTTAATTTTTATTTGTTGATGGAATTAAAGAACGCTGTAACTTAAACCTTAATGTAAACCTTAAATGTTCACCAGAGCGAAAAAACACGTATGAAAATAGAACAAAGACACTGGTATTTTTCAAAACACAGATGGCGTAAGTGTATTTATTTTCATCGTAGAAATCTGGGGCCGGGACCAATCGACGAGTATTTTTTTTTTCTTATAAACATGATGCAATAAACGTATTTTCGATTTTTTGTCAGTTACAGCGTTCTTTAATTCTTGCGACGATATATTCTAACGCCCAGCCTGTTTCAAAAACCCAAAATTTTAGCATTTTAGCTTAAGAGAATTACAGAATAAGGCCCCTGAACAAAACTGTGTTTTTAGTTTTTTCTAAATTTTTGTATCGGGCGTGGGCTCTATTTTTTCTGAGGCCTTCATAAGGCGCTCACACATCTACATTACATCATAACTTGAGAAAGGTTTATCGGAAATTAAAATAAAAAACATAAAACGGTAGAAGATATTACAGAAAATTTCAATTAAATAATTTAAACTCAGTTCTATGCTGTGCTAATAGTTCGCAGTTCCGTGAGATCAGTGTTACTTACAGTGTGATAACTCTTCCCGTATTTGCTTGAGTTGGACAGAAATCTATCACAGACTTTTTTCTTGGGACATTGAAAAGAGGTGTTTTCAGTTTCCAGTAGTAAAGATAATTCTTTGAATCACAGATTCATCAAATTTGAGAAATTCTGCTACAAATTGTTTCGTAAATGTATTTTTTTTTTAGCCTTTGCGTGTAAAAATTATTCTTCAACACTTGTTACTGCCTTGGATTAGACGAATGTTAGAAAAAAAAAAAAAAAAACTGTTCTGTACTTAAACAAAACCGTATACGAAATACATATTTACTATTCATTTTATTCTCCAGATTTTGAATGTTGTTTTTTTTTTACATTTTATAGGCACGAGTATTAAAATGAAATCTAAATCGTTGACCATAACGGCTTGTTGCTGTTGAATTTGTTTTTTCCTCATCTATTTTTGCGTATTCCTTTGAGTTTAGCAGATGAGTGGATAAAATTTTGTTACAGATTTTAGAAGAGATCAGAAACGCAACGAAAAAAATAAAAAATAAAGCAACTGCACATGTGCAGATTTAAACAATTGCTTTACATTTTGACTTCCTCGTCTGGAGGATGATTATTTTACTACCTTTGTTTTTGGTTTTTGTTTTTTTTTTTTTCGTTGTTAACCACTAATGATAACGATTTGTTTGCTATGCACCACATTCTTAACAACTAACAATAATCCAATACCACCATTCCATACAATCAAAACAATTCACTCAAATTATTTGCTTCAAAATGACTTTATTTGTGCGCAGAAGCACAGCATGTCTAAGAATTTTTTTTTTTTTTTTTTGGTTTGTATAAATGTGGTATGTTTATGTGCATGTTTCTTAAAAAACATTTTTTTGTGGCCAAATTAAAATTCTAACCGAATTTATATCTGTGGAAATTGTATTCGTAAATATTTAAGTATTCCCGTATAGTTTCACTATGCGTGCCTGAGTGAATTCTTTCTGAAAACAAAAATAACAAAGAAAACAAAAAAAACAAAAAAGATTTTTCAATTCTTTTTACAAATTAGTGAAGCTCCAGTTAACATTCATATCAGACAATAACATCTTCTTTTTTGATTTTGTATTAGCAAAACAAGGTGTAATATATTTCATATTTATTCTTTTAATTTTATGGAATTTAATTCACATTATTGAAGAATAATAGATTCGACTTTATTTTAATATAATAAAACTATAAATTGCTTAATTTTAAAGCAAAAGATCTTAGTTGAGAACATTAATACATGGCTAAAGAAATATAAAAAAATAATTTCTTTCGGGGACTACCTCTCAACAGTCTTCTGGCAAAAGCTCTGGGAGTAATTGTTTGCCATGAAAAAGCTTCTCAAATCTGTTGTTCGGAGTCGACATTAAATTGTAGGTCCCGATACTTGTGAACAAAAATTAATACACACAACATGAGTGCTGCGAGCAGATAGGCCTTAACCCTGACACAGGGTTGTAATGGCCAGTTATGTGTGTAGGTATATAATACATGGCATTAATAACACGGTGCTACAAATGAGCAACTTTTTTTTATACTTGGAAAGTGACCTAGTGTACGTTGTAGGCCTTATTGAGTAGATCATAAATCAATTTTTAAAAGTTCGGAAACACCCTCAAATTTCGGAGTTATTCCGAAAAAACTATTTTCGGGTAGGTTCGAGTACTTATGACTATGTAACT
Source organism: Metopia argyrocephala (assembly GCA_963576795.1). Lineage (NCBI taxonomy): Eukaryota > Metazoa > Arthropoda > Insecta > Diptera > Sarcophagidae > Metopia > Metopia argyrocephala. The sequence continues at coordinate 83,784,238 of OY756211.1, forward strand.
CAGTTGATTTTAATCCGATTTTCAATTTTTAAACGGTTTCAGAAAGAAGAAATATGTGCCTTTTTAAGTGTGTACATATTTTTGTATATATATAAAATTTTTGCAGTGTTATTTTTAATTATATCTGATTTTAATTTTATTTTTTCTAAATTTTTTAACTTTGGCGCCATTTTTTTAAATTAGATTGTTTAGAAACATACCCTTATGTATATATTTCATTAAAGCTAATTTAGTTCTGAGTTAAACAAGCTTCCAATAAATAAAATCGAGTAAAAAATAAAAAAGTTATTAAGGTTTTTCGAAAGTTAAAAATTTTGCTTTTACAAATATGTATTTATCAAGATACTACATTTTCTTTATTTTTTTAGTCTTATGATTATGAATAAATAATTTTGCCACCATTACACCTCAAATTGCGATACATGAAGCAGTTCGTGAAACGCCTGGATAGGGAAAGCGATGCCTTTTTACACTTAAAATCAGTTTTCCCAAGAATAGGTGAAGCAAAAATAAAAGAAGGTACAAATCTTTATTGATTTCTAAACATAAATTGTATTATTTTTTTATTTTAAGGTATTTTTGTTGGACCTCAAATCCGCAAAATCATGCTTGACGAAGAATTCACAATGAAATTAAATGTGTGGAAAAAAGAGCATGGAGAAGCTTTATTAGTTTATGTGAAAATTTTTTGGGAAATGAAAAAAGTGAAAATTATATTGATGTAGTAAATGAATTTCTTGAGGCTTATACACAAATGGGATGCAGAATGACCATTAAAGTTCATTTTCTGCATGCACATTTAGATTTCAATGAATGATTTCAAATTACTGCTGGTCACTTAAGCGAGAAACAGACGATTTGATGTACAAGCGAAAGAGTCCTAGCAAGCACTTTTAATCAAATATTCAAAATTTCTAAATAGAATAATTTGAATACTTTTATTTTAAAATATTTATATAATCATATCATTAAAATACTAAAAAATAAAGAAAATGTAGTATCTTGATAAATACATATTTGTAAAAGCAAAATTTTTAACTTTCGAAAAACCTTAATAACTTTTTTATTTTTTACTCGATTTTATTTATTGGAAGCTTGTTTAACTCAGAACTAAATTAGCTTTAACGAAATATATACATAAGGGTATGTTTTTAAACAATCTAATTTAAAAAAATGGCGCCAAAGTTAAAAAATTTAGAAAAAATAAAATTAAAATCAGATATAATTAAAAATAACACTGCAAAAATTTTATATATATACAAAAATATGTACACACTTAAAAAGGCACATATTCTTCTTTCTGAAACCGTTTAAAAATTGAAAATCGGATTAAAATCAACTGAGTTACATAGTCATAAGTACTCGAACCTACCCGAAAATAGTTTTTTCGGAATAACTCCGAAATTTGAGGGTGTTTCCGAACTTTTAAAAATTGATTTATGATCTACTCAATAAGGCCTACAACGTACACTAGGTCACTTTCCAAGTATATTTTTACTGTAGCACCGTGTAATTATATGAAAATAATTTTGGCTGTTCTTGACAAAGTGCATTTTGTTCCTCTAATTTCGGGGCGTATGTTTCGAATTTATTTTAATTTATTGGCAATCACCAGTATAGGACGATAACCTGTTCGTAGGGTCCTATTACAAAATAATTTCGGAATGATGGAAGAAAACTTAAAACGCAATTTTGCTCAGGACACAAGGAAAAAAACCTTTACATGTCGACTGAAATTATTACAAAAATTATCAAATTATAACATTAAGGCCCATTATTACAACTTGCCGTTAGCTAAAGGTAGGATTTTATCAGGCCGATAAATTGGTTTTTGTTATTACAAGTTAACTTTTACCTAAAGGTAAGGCAATCTTTCCAATAACTTTATCGGTCACTTTAGGTTAAAATTTATTTGTAATAACAAGCACCAATTTATCGGCCTGATAAAATCCTACCTTTAGCTAACGGCAAGTTGTAATAATGGGCCTAAATATCAAACAATTAAATCAGCGTTTATTCAAAATTCACAAAGTAAAAAACGCCCTCTATATGATTAATCTATTTGTTATATCATAAGAAAAATTTCGGCAGCGCAAATGTAAAAATTTTGTTCCAATTTGTGTATGTGGTGACTATGTATGGTACTTCGAATCATAATTTAAAGTTTTATATGAAGTGAGTTTCGTTTATTTCTTCGATTTTGAATGATAAAAAGATGGAGTCAAATTGAATATGAAATTTTTTACCAACTGTAGTCGGTCAAAAAAATAACATGCATGTAGTAGTCACATTGTGCTGATGCTTCAATGAATTATTATAAATCGATAACCAATCGTCAATGAGAATCGCAGCTTTGGCCTTTCCTGTACTCAGAATAAAAGAACCAAAATAGACTTTGAAGCACCCGCCCTTATATGAGAGTTGTATTCAGTTTAGGTCGGCATAAATTTCTTGTATAAGTATATCGTTAAAGGAATTAAAGAACGCTGTAACTGACAAATCTTAAATGTTCACCAGAGCCAAAAAACCTTTATGAAAGTAAAACAAAGACACTGATATTTTTCAAAACGCAGACAGCGTAAGTGAATTTATTTTCATCGTAGAAATCTGGGACCGAGACCAATCGACGCGTATTTTTTTCTGATTAAAATGATGCAAAAAACGTATTTCGATTTTTTGTCAGTTACAGCGTTCTTTAATTCTTGCGACGATATATTAAGTAAGTCAGATGGGGTGAACAGTTTTTTGCACCCTTTTAAGAAACTGAAAAACCTGAATTTTTCTTCAATACTCGGAAAATGTGAACATGTCATTTGATTTGTAAGCCCAGAATATTAAAAGCTTTCGTTCCTCAATATTTACATTACCCATAGATGAAACAAATGACAACACTGCATCATCATCACCATGTTTATGCATGAGAAAACAACAATGACTTCTGCGTGCATTGAATTCGACCCGGTTTTCTCGACTTCATTCGGAATTTGTCTGCAGATCATTTGTGACATGTTATGTGTTATTCCTATTTTGTCTTATGAGCCTAATATCAAAAAGGCTCCACACAATCAAATGAATGATTGCTAAATTTTAAAATCAGCTGAGAAAGAATAGATAGAAATTGTAGTTAAAACAAGAATATCATTAAAGGCTGTGCTACATTATCCTATAGAGTCGTACGAGTTGTCAAAAAAATCGTGTTTGTTAAAAATGTATAACAGTGTGGCATACAAATGCATCTGTATGACAGCTATTTTGACAAGTCTGTCCGACTTCATAATCTTTCGAAAAAATTCATAAACATTTTTTTCTCTATACGATCAGGGTTGCATTTAATAAGATTTTAGCAAAAAGCAATTCTGCATATGCTATGCCATTTTGATGCGACTTTTAAAAGTGTGACAGAAATCGATGATTTTTTTGTGAATGAATCGTACGACTGTGTATGATAGTGTATCATCTCCTTAAGAAACATTAAAAATAGAGTAGGAGTCAGAACAAAACCGAATTCAACGTCAGATGTCGTATATAATGGGGTGGGTAAGTAAGCTCTATATGCCTGAACAGAGGTGATTACCAACACTAAAAACAGCGAGTTTCGAAATGAGAGCTTCATTCCAGTCTTTATCAAACGCTTTGGAGATAAGCTTGCTCTCAACAAATCAGTTCATATAATGAATCCCCATCTTGGAAGTAATGCCAATCAGTTACCCATGGAGACAAGGGTTGCTTAGTAAGTTATTGGTTAGCATTGTTCATGAAGGAAATTTTTTGCAAGCACTTGCCGCCACCAAATATACATCATAACGGATACATGAGCTCTTGTTTACTGTAGATTTTTCATCTTAATTTTTGGATCGCGTTTTATTCTTTTTTTTTTATTTGAGATCAAACCCTTACTAAATGCTTTGCATTGTATTGGAATAAATTGGAAAGGACAGTACATATACCCAGCAGAAGATTTTTAAGATTGGGAAGCAATAAATAAAACTGTAAGCAATAATGGAAGCATTATATTGTTTTTTATACATTAAAGCTTCCAAATATGCTACAGGATAAGGTATTATTTTGGCATTTGGTAGATATTTGGCATTTTAGCGGCTCATTTCATATAAAAATCATGCATTATTTTTGAGCATGTGTAAGTGATTGTTCACAATTCCTCCCTTACAAAATACCTTACTGGTATGTACTATTTTCTGCTGGGTATATTTTTTCTTATATTATTATTAAGCGCCTTAGGAATGAGACAAAGTGCTGAGAATTGATCATTCAAAGGCCAGTGTTATACCTTCACCCTTGAAGGATCAATAGCAATTGCCACATGGTTGTATGTTGATTGTGTGGTGAGTGCCTTCTCTAAGTAGGTTTAGCTTTTATCTCTGCTACTTCCCAATAGGTGGCGCTTTTCTCCTGATCATTCGTTTTTTGTAGACATTGGTTAAGGTGGAATAGAATTTAATGTCGAGCGCGATTTCGTTGTAGAAGGTCTTCTCGGGGGGGAAACTCTTATTTTTAAGTTATAATTTTGAAAAAACCGCAAATTAAGTTTTTCCCCTTTTTTCCTCCCTTTCTGGCATTTGAACCTGGGCCATTTGAATTTTTATGCGAGCACTCATCTTGCCTTTTTATACATTTTTGCTAAATACTTTTAAAACCTATTTTCTAATTAACACCCTCATCAATTTCATTATGTCGAATTTCTTATTCTCTTCATATTTCCACTGTTCACTTAAATGGTTTATTTTCAGGCTAAATACTCGTAAACAAACAAAAGACGGTTTTATTTCATTATTCATAACAACCGCAAAAATTTGGAGAATATTGTGAACAAAATATTTTTTATTGTTGTTTTATGTTTATGAGTTTTCTTTATAGTGCCGGTACGTGCCAAAAATTAACAAATTAAACGAGAATATATATTTTTTTGTGAACAAGATAAAAAAATATAGAAATTTTAAACAAAAAATATTTGTTTAAAATTGTAAGAAACATGTGTTTAAAACGAAAGCACTACTACGAAAGAACACCTTGAGAATCATTAATCCATACAGAGCACAATGACTTTGCCAAGTGACCCATATTTTATTGGACTCTTTTCTATATTAAAGTTAAATTAAAAATGATTTAAAATAAAGCAGAGTGCCAAAAAGAAGTGAACAATTGAAAAAATGATTTTACATCAAGATTTGACAAGAGAATGATTGTTCTACATACAAATTATTTGACTATTGTTTTAAATAAATGGCCATAAAAATGGGTGGTGGTATGACCATGTCTATTGACTCACTTTTTAAAACTTAAAAAAGACATGAGGTCTTTTATGAAATTGTAATATTTCATAGTTCTTTTAAATAAAATTAATGAAATATTTTACAAACCTGCCCTCATTTCAAGAACATTTTCTTGCAAGAACTATTTTGTGAAACATTAAAATAATGGTTAAAGCTGAACAACTTGTTGTTGACTTGTTGTTAACAAATTTCTATGACATTTAAATAAAAAAGAAAGCTTATTGATGTTGTATGACTGATGATTTGCATCATAGATTTAAAGTAAAAAAAAAAATCAAAATATTGTCTCATTTAGGGAATGGATGGGTTACTTCGGATAAGGCAATGTCTCTTATTTTGGTTAACCTATCGGCCTCCAGAACGCTAATTGTTTCCATTGTATTCAAGTCGACATACAGCCTCCCCGCTTGTTAAATAATGTATGCGGTGTTTTCCAATTCCCTGGACTTTAAATTTTGGTTGCGTGCAGGACTTGGAACACAGCACAGAAAAACTTCCCTCCATAGGGAAGGTGGCGGATGGCTGACATTACCGCCATCTAGGAAATGCGATAGGGCAAGGTTGTACAAATCAAGCAACATTTGACCTCTACTACAGTAGCCATGAGAAGAGGCGCGAATTTAGTTGCGGATTCGTAATTAGCAAGAGACTTCACCACCTTGTCCCGGAGTTCACCTCTGTGGATGAAAGAATAGCAAAAATGAAAGGTTCGCAAAAAGACAACATTTTATAACATCAGCCTAATTTACGTGCTCATCCCGATAGAGGAGAAAGATGATGCGGTTAAAGATGTTTTCTACACAAAACTGGAGGACGTATAAGATAGATTTCCGCCACATTACGCCAAGATTGTCCTCGGCGACTTCAATGCAAAAGTCACTATCGAACAGTCCAGTCTCCATTACTCCACCTCGCAGAATGGCTTGAGACCGAAATATGGTCGTTTGTAGCACCAGTTTCCAGCATAACGATACCCATAAAGCCACCTGGCTCTCTCCCGATCGATCTACCAACAACCAGATCGATCACGTTGTGATTGATGGAATACAAGTTTCTAACCATGCGCATATGCGCATCAAATACGGCATGTTCTAGTTTTTGAGGAGAGTTGGACATCAGAAAGCTGCGATCAAAAGAGACAGCTATGTCGATTGACTTTTTAATAAGCTGTAGTGCTCACAGCTCAAATTCATTACGCATCACTGCTAAAAAAGTTCATGGTTTTTACCGTCTTCTCCGCAGGAACCAAAGGTATGACGAAGAGTGCCACTGCAGCAAAGAACGCTGTCTGCAGAATAACATTGCACTCTTGTTGTGGTGGAGGTGTACAGAGAGAGAGATAGAGAGAGACAACGACTGAAATCAAATCAAAACTGAATTATGAATTTAAAGTACTTTAGAACATTTATTTATTCGTATGATTTACTTTTGTTTGAAACCTTTCCCTTTTTACGAGTAAATGAAAGCATTAAAAGGGAACAAAAATTAATAATTATGGCTTAAATAATGTGTAAAAGTATTTAAAAATGTCTAAACATTTTATTTATGTGACCAATTATAACTATTTTTACATTTTAAATTGTAATAAAATCTTTATAGTTTTATATTCTGGTTTTTTATTAAAGAAAACCCACAGTCCATTGAGAATTTTATTAAATTCTAAAAGTCTATCTATGGAAAAGAAAACAAGAAAAGAAAAATAACTTTCAGTCAAAACACACTTTAATTTTATTATTAAATTAATTAAACGCTTTCATTTAAAAGAAAACCATTAATAAAAATACTTCGTTTATTTAAGTATAAAAGGGAAAACCCAAAGATGTCTTAATATATGTATGTATGAACGTTTATTTACAACGAATTTAAAATTTAAATTTTATGTCGTGTTCCACCACAGCTTTAGATGAATGTTTTCAAAACATTCTTTTATTTATTTAAGGCTTTGATTGTCTTAAAGTCATTGGGAATTAATTTAATTAATATCGTTATTAATCTTTTATTAGAAAAATAAAAGCTATGGAGAAAGAAATTTATAAGACATGTTCGTTTTATCACTTCCGTCTTTGTTAGCACGAAAGTATAAACATTTAATTTTAATTTTTAATTTAATGCAGGCAGTGGTGCCAGAAATTTTTATGATAAAAATGCGAGATAATCAAAAAAAAAAAAAAAGTGCTAAAATGTTTAATTTTTTTTTTATTGAAAAAGTAAACAACAAAATTTAGCACTTGTAACATTTTCGCAGTTCTAATGGCTATTAGAGAGGTCGCAAAGTGGCTTGGTATGAAGTTGACCACGATTAGGAATGTGCGTTGTGGTATCTCTTATCGTTACTTGCCCCCAGGTTTAATTGTGTACCGGAACAAAGCGATTTATCTGGCATTTTTGTAGAAAATGTTTAGACAGATTACGAATACAAAGATTCCTCTGGCATAAGAAAGTTTCAGTATACTGATCTCCACCTGTCTTCTGCGTTTAAGGAACAGGGCGAGCTATTTGTTCTACTTATATGAGATGGTGACAGAGCTTTTCTTGTGGCCTTCGAAGCTGTTGAATGTCTCTGGGCAAAATTCTTTTGAGTTAAAAGGAGATTATGTTTGAAAATAAATATTTTTTTGTGTTCTAAATTTTTGAATGATTGGCTTATTTTTGGATCTCTTCCCTTGTATATTTTAAAAGCCGTTTTGTTTTACGGAAGAAATGTACAGAAGAAAAATAAAAAAATTTACTTTAAAAATGGTAAAGGAAAATAAAAAAAGACTTTTATTATAGTCTATTTTTATCATTCGCCTTTCTTGTTGATGGTGTTAAGGTGGATTAGAGTGGAATGCAGTTTCTTTGTTGATGAACTTCTAGGAGGGGGAGGGGGGGGGGACCTCTTATTTTTTTTATTATAATTTTGAAAAAAACAGTATAAGAAATTTTTAATTTTTCGCCTTGCTAGGATTTGAACTTGGGAAAAAAAAAATATATTGACTATTGTATCAAAAAGTTTAGTTGACCTTATTATTGAGTAAAATATAAACTTTTTGTTGAGCTTCAGGTCAATTAAAATAATTATTATTTCGATATTTCGCTACTTCTCTGTGTAGCTTCTTCAGGAAAAATAAAATCGAGTTTTATACACAAAACATGTTATACTTTGTTAGCCAATAAACTTTTTAGCCCATATCTTTATGCATATTTAGATATATCAAACATAATTTTGAAAACATTGCTTCTGAGTTATAACATTATTGAAGTAAATGAGCGATATATATAAAATATTTTGGAAGAAACAAATTTTAAGGTTGAAAAAAAAAATTTTTTTTTCATTAAAAGCATTAACTAAAGTTTTTATGATTTTCACAAAACAAAAAATAGCATTTAAAATATTAACAAAAATTATAAAAATTTGTAAAATATATTTCTCATGCTTTTTGAAGTTAATTGATAAGATTAGATTTTTACTTCTGTGATTATTATAATAGATTTTATTTTTCATTAAACAACAAACAGCCTTCGTTCAATGATCTCGACGTGCTACTGCTTTTGAGCAAATAATTCAAAAGCAGCAATAAGTTTTGCGTACAAAAATTGTCGAAAATTTAGTTTTCTTTTAATTTGAGAAAGCTTTATGCCAACCGATAACATAAAGCTTTGATGCTCTCTCTTTTCCTGTTAACAAAACAACAACAACAAGAAGTGCTGTTAACCCTGACCAACATAACACATAACAAATAATCTGATAAATTGGGCATTTGTAGAGGTAAAGAGAGAAGGTCGTATGTGCGAGTATAACAACGTTGAACTACACTTCAATGCTCATTATGTTACAACACTGAACAAGTTCATGATCATGGCCATTTCTGTTGGCAAGATGATAATTTGGTAAGTGTGTTTTTGTTATTGTTATTGTTGCTGTTCATGTTTTTGGTTTTCAGTTGGGTATGAAGCGTTTGGTAGCAGAAGCTAAAGGCAACATAGTTTGGCCAAAATAATTTATGAATGCACACAAATACGAGCACAAAACGGAGAGTAGTGTTTATATTCAATAAAAATTTACAGTTAAATTAATAATACAGTAATGCAATAACAACACAATAACTGCAACATCAATAACAACACCACCAACTACAGGTAGATATGTGTGTGTGTGTTGTGTGTGTTAGCGAACTTAAGCAACAGTGAGTAGACCAAATAGCCAACAAAGCTATTTAGCCCAAAACACACAAACCATAACTAAATGTGATGGAAGAGATCGTTATGTGAGTGTAGTGCAGTGCCGGACCAAAGTAATGCGTGCGTGCATGTATGACGATCATCATAATATGCACGATTGAGTGTGTGTCAGTATTTTTCAATTTTTTCTGCTTGGAAGTATGAACCAGAAGATATTTTTTTTTTCTGTTTACTGCTGCCTACTTGAACGGTCATTGTACGTTTAGAATTAAATGCTTGGCTGAATAATTTTCAATTAAAATAAAATGAAAAACAAAGAAAATTCTAAAAAAAAAAATCACCAAAAGAAAAACGTCATCATCCATCGTATTAACGTTTTCTTAAATTTTTGTTTTAAGTACGATTTAAAACGTCTGGTGTATTATTTTGTTTTTTTAGGATTTACCGTGGCTACACGATAAATTATGGCTTCTTTTTTTCGCAAATTAAACAAAATTAAATACAATACTTATAAACAAGATTTAGATAAAAATGCTGGTTTTTGCTTTTTTCATTTAATGTTTGTTGGAAAATTTATTTCATTCTCTTTAATTATTTCTTCTTTTTTCTAACAACAATAATCACTATAGCGTAACATATATATTTTTTGACAGCCGTTTAGAACCAACAGACAAAAAATATAACATGTGTGAGCGCTTCTGTTTCTTAAGGAAAGTTGTTTTGTAAGCTAAACAATACACCACACCAGCAGGTTGTGCTGATCAATCATTTACAATTAAGAAAAGTTTCAAACCACAAAACATGTTTGAGAGAAATTAAAAAAAAAAAAAAAAAAAACAACAACACAAATAGAAATTTGAGTTTGAAGAAAAGTCTTTACAACTTTCTCTAATGATCATTATTTATTTATTCGTATTTAGAGAGTACAGAAGAGAAAATATTTAAACTCAGCTGAGGTTATAAGAAATTTGAATAGAGTACGATTATGCTAAAAATATCAGTGTTGCTACAAAGCGTTTTTATTATTGTTAAAGCGTTATAAGTTAAGGTTCATTTACTTTTTAATATGTACTAAATGAAACAACACGTAAAAGAACAGTTTGAAAAAGAAATACGATAGTGTAAATTTTTATCATGTGATTTATGATTTTTTTTGGCAGTTGGACAGTTTTTTTTAAAAGGTAAATATTTTTCCCTAATTTTATTGATTGATTTTCGTTTTATCGGAGTTGGTTTTTTATGTAAAAATAAGTTTTGTTTTGATTGTAAACTTAGCTGGCGTATAATATATTTTTAATTGTGTGATTTTAAAAAGCCACTACTATTGAGAGGGAGACTATTTTGGTCGTTTTTGCCTTTAAATGCCCACGCCTGGCAATAAGACGTTTTATTTTGTGCCAACCTTTTTAAAAACCTGGTGACATTTGTAGAACACGAAATGTCTTTTAAACGTTGAACAAAGATACTTTCGTATAGAATTCATTTGTTTCTTATTGATGCAAAAAAAAAAAGAAACATTAAATTTGTCAGCTTATATTGGTTCGTGTACCATGTTCGTCTTGTCAAAAATATTAAAGATAGAGCGAACGTTAGTTTACGTTCGTCGACATAAATTAAATAAATTACAAATAATATTTATTGTATTTATGATATTTACACTGATATAACACATGTGTTATGTGTACTGACTAACATATTTTGAAAGTTTGTATTGTTTTTATTTCTTTTGTTTACAAATAGCAGCTGATTTTCTTTCTGCTGCCACATAAGCTAATGTCACCTATGAGCTAATCAAAAAGTTTTGGACACTAGGTAAAAAAAAGTAAACAAAAATGAGATCTAAATGATAAAAAACTGTATGATGTTTATCATTTCATAATCCATTATTAAATGCTTGCTGAGCGGTTAGAAATTATGTAAAATATTATCAAAATTCTTATCATTTGATAACTTGTTACTTCACCACACAATTAATTACGAGAATTTTATAAAAAGGGACTAATTTTTGGCTCAATAATACAAAACTACTTCACTCATCGCCAATGCTTCTTCACATAATAAATAAAGCTTTCAAAAAATTTATTTACGTTTTTTTTTGTTGTAAAGTGTGTCAAAAGAATTGAATACTAAAAAAGTATTGGCTTTCGAAAAATCGCACCCAGTTTTTAGATTAGATTATTCTATTAGTATATTAGATTATTCTTTTCTTTAAAATTTTCAAGTTTAAATGTAACTATTAGTTAATCAGATCGTCAAAATTTTTTCTCCACACATATTCTACGTTTACTCGTACAATCAGCCTTACTGCAAAGATGTAGTGGCGTCATCAATTCTTAGCCGCTGCCAAATTTGGTTAACGACGTCGTAAACTCGACACCAAATCGATATTAATTTTTTGTCGTCGCCATATTTTTCATAATTTCAAAAAAATAAATATCTTTCCTATATACTTTGACATATATTTCATTCTTTTAAATATTTTAAGTGAAGATAGTGATGAAGAAAATGAAAAACTGGTAGTGCTTTAGAGAAAATTATTCAGGCAAAGCTCAACTATTTTTTATTTGCTGAGCAGCAGTAAATTAAAAAAATTGTTTTTGTTTACAGCGAACATGTTTTACTTTTGTTCCTTTATATAAATTTGCTGAACACTAAGAAAAGTCGCATTTAAAAATTTGTTGATAAAATCAAAGTCAATTAGGATCACCATAAGGCCGCCTTTGTAAATACAAATTCTTCGTCAAAAGTATTTGTTTATTGCCAATATTACATGTGACAGAGTTATTAGAAGTACATCATATGTGTTTCGCACATTGGGCTTTTCGCACGTCTATTAAAAAAAAGTTTAAATAGTGTACTTTGATTAGGCAATTTTACAGGCCAAATTTCAACGTTAGGCAACTTTTAACTTTAAGATGCGTACACAGTTGACTTTCATTATACATAGTGAAATACATTTCTGTGTTAAATTTTTTTTAACAATTTATTGATTTCATAATGGAAAAAAATTTTAATTTATTTCCAAATCAATTTTCAATGTATTAATAGAAAAACAGGTAACAACAGCTGACGGTAAGTGCGTTTTGAAAGCGTGTAGTGTAACGTGCCGTTTTTCAAGCGCTAACGTCTAACGTATGCTATGTACTTCTACCTTAAGCATTAAAAAAATGCTTGCCACTAATTACTTAGTCCGGCCATTTATCACTAAGTTGTTAACATTGGTTTTTTGCTGATAAGAAAGTTTACATAGAGAACTTTCTTCTTCAGTTATGAATTTAGTGCTCAAATATAAAATATTTTCTTACACTCTCAAAAGAATAAAAGCAATAACGAAATTAAAGAGGAACTTAATTCCTCAAATAAAATAAATAAAAAAAAAACAGACCTTGAACTTCATTACGAGGTGTGTTTTTGTTGGCTATCGTTTTTTTCTTTTTTTTTTTTTTTATGAACAATTGTGGTTGCGACTTGTGGTTGTAATACACCGCTCTCTTGGCACAGACAAACATTCTTTTAGGCACACACAACAATAATAATAAACTGGTACTTCTTTTACCAGGCCTAACTTGTTGTTCTTTTTTTGCTGTTGCTGTTGCTGCTTTCTGTTATTGTTGTGGCCTATACACCAATTTAGCCAATTTAATCTTTATAGCCAAGAAAACTTCTTTGCGTGTATGAAAGATCTTCCAACTCTCTAAGACTTATTTAGTAGGCCTGTTAAGCGACCAACCAGAAGACAGATACCTCAGCGATAATTATGGTTAAACGTATGTGTTTGTGTGTAAAATTAATACAATAATGACTTGTATGATCATGATTATAACCATAAGCATCATTAGGTTTCTTTTGATTTTGATCATTATGAAATGTTTTTCAGTGTGTTTGATGAGCGACTAGAGGTTGTTAATGATGGTTTGAATGTTTTTCTGCATTTGTATGTGTCTTTCCGCTTTTTTTTTCTCTTTTAAAATGTTTTCTTTTTCCCAGTTCTTTCGACCATGGTTGTTTGCTAAATGTTGCAGATGAAGAAAGAAGTCTTCTAACTTATATAACAACTCATTACCTTGGCAAAAGACTTTAGTTCTACGTCGACCTTACATTGGTCAAGTTCGGTTCAAATAGAAAGTCTTAAGTTTTCTTTTATTATAATATTTGCTTAAATTATCTGTTTCTCTTAAAACAATATATACAAAATAACAATTCTTCTTCTTCTTAACTTGGAATTTTATCTAAATTCTAAAGAATTTTTTTAAATTTTGGAAAGAGTGTGTGTGATGTGAAAATATAAAATCAGCGAAAAAAAAACGTGGATTCTTAAAATATAGAAAAATTTCAACGTTTTTTTTATATACATACAAATAAATAAAGAAAATTATTTAGTTGTTTTAAGAAAAAAAATTTTTGGTGCTAAAATACAAATTTTTTTTCGTCTTTTTTTTGTAATAAATGATAAAAGAAACCCTTTAATTAAATTAAAAAAAGTGACAACAGGTGTTGGAATTGCTTATATAAATTAAAGTAATTTGTTTTTGAAATAACAAAATTAAATGCAAAGTGTTAAAAAATTAACTGCAATTTACTTTATAATTTAAAGAAGTTTTCTTCAAATAAAGGTAAGATTTTTTAAAATTATTTTTCTTTTTAAAGGCAAAACACACTTAAAAAGAAAACTCATACAGCCCTGATACAGTATACAAAATAATAGAATTTCAAATCTATTAAAAAATGAATAAAGAAGTAGGAAATATCTGAAAATTATTTAATTAATTAATAATTAATTATAATTTAAAGGCCTAAAGCTAAATAAGCATGTTATTATTATTTTTTTTTAATTTCAAATTTCAATTGTAATCCACCACAATAAGCTCATAAGAGCCCTCTAGGGTATGTTAATCTCTTAGTTTGAGGGTCGTGGAATTGATTCTCACAAAGATAGCAAAAAAAAAAAATAAATTAATAACTAGATAAAAGCTACATTACATTTTGAATATTAATAACTTCTTAACTGCATCTTCCATGTATTATTTTGTAGCTACTTTATAATATTAAATACTCTCTGGGTGGTAATATTAAATAATAGTGAGTAGTGTTGTGTTAAACTGCTAGTGTAAGTGTTGGTTATGGGTTCGATTTCACAAAAGATCCCGGTCTGCAGCCCTACATAGAGCTTTTTTTTTGGTACTTTGTTCCTTACAATTGATTAGAATATAATTTAATATTGTATTGTAATATAAAAAATAAATAAATATGTATATACTACTCTTACTCACTGCATTATTGACCACACATACAAAAAACTAATTTGGCCTTTAAACCCTGTGTCAAGATTATGGCGTAGCTTGTCGCAGCACTCATATTGTCAATTTTTATCTATGAATACATGGACCTACAGTTTAATGGCGACTCCGAACTACAGATCTAAGAAGCCTGTTCATGGCAATCAGTTACTCTCAGAGCTTTTGCCAGAAGTGTGCTAAGAGACAGTCGCCGAAATAAATATTTTTTTTTGTATTTTTTTGCTTCAAGAAGTCAGAGCCGTGGCTTGAACCGGAGCTCTCGTCTGGCGACATTGCAATCAAAAATAATTATTTATTCGTTTAAATTGTAAATACAGTTTTTATTTAATAGATACAAAAGTATTGAAAAATTTGGCATTTCATTAATAGGTTTGTCAGAAATATAAACATATTTTCAGAAAACACATTAAATTTAATGCCAAATTACAGTGTGAAAAATTGCTATTCGTACATATTTAAAAAATATTATTCATAGGATTATTAATTTTATATAGATAAAATAATAAATATAAAATAACAGTCACAAGGTGTGGGGATATTCTTATTGTCGTAAAGTTGTAACTTTTTTCTTGGCAAGAGAAACTTTTTATTGTTAAAAAAAAAAAAAACAAATTTATGACAATAAGATACTATACCACTGTGAATACCTCAAATATATATTTATTTTTTTATTTAAATTAGAATACAATATTAATATTATATTTAATTAATTCGAGACGAGTGAGTGAGGCCTATGCTCAGTATAGGGTTAGACCAAGGTCTCTGGTGGGAATCGAACCCACAACCCTCAAACAAGTAGTCTAGCTCTCTACCAACAGGACCACTGGTACACCTTACCCAAATATAATATAAACTTATTGCCATTAAGTTTTCATTTTGTCATTAGTAAGAACATCTTTTTATTATTTTATAAAAAAAAATATGAACTATATGAAAATATGACATATAAGTACACATTGTGAATCCCCCAAATGTAAAAAAATAATATAAAAAATTAAGTGAAGCGTATTTTAATCATAATTTTTTAGAAATGCGACAAAACTCACGTGAATAAAAAGTGTGCGAATACAACAGACCTTGCATACTATATTTTCTTTAAGGATTTCATTTGTTCTTATAGAGGTGCCACTTGATTTCTCTGTGGTATAGTTAGTATACACAGTCTTTAAATTTAAAGAAAACAAATTGCTCATACAGAATAACTATGAAAGCTATTGCTTGTAGAGGCGGTGTATGTAAAATCGTGCACGACAAAATAACTTTTTTTTAATAATGGGGGTCGTTTATGAAAATAATAAAAGATTGTTTAGATTTTCCTGATTTTTATTTCATTTACAGAAGACATAGGGTAAAAAAAATTCAGAAAAGTAATGCGATTAACTTATTGATTATTTTTCTTATTCGCAGAAATGAAATCGAAACAGCTGTATTTCGATTAAGAAAGCATAAAAAATCCCACTTTTAATGCTTTAATTACACAATTTTATATTTTATAAATTTAGGACAAAATGCTAAGTGTTTGCACACAAATGAAAAGTTTTTTGTTAAAATCTATGTTTTTTTAATCAGCTCTGAGTTGAAAAGCTATTAAAGTGGTCTACGTGAAAAATTCATAGCATTTAACACTTCTTGACACGTTTCCGCATTGCAAAATAAAATAAATATTAATTAAATAATAGCATAAACGACAATGTTTATCTGACGAAATAATTGAGTTGGGCTATTTGGAACAATGGCAATGCAAAAAAAAACTAAAAATATAAGAAAATATAAAATTATTTCCATTAGATTAGTAATGAAAGGAACAATGCAAAGTAATGTTGAATTACATGAAATGTTGTATTCCCAGAAATGCTGAATTTTACAGGAAAATGCGTTTTAATAGTGTGCAATATATCAATCAAAAAGTAAGTTTCAATTATTTTTTTAATTGAGATTTTTTTTTTTTATATAATATGAGGAAACAGAGTTCATGTAGTATTTTTTTTTTAAATTTTCTTTGAATAAAATACTAAGCTGGTTGGTTAGTGTGTTGGCTTGTGTAGTACAAGAGTTCCGAGTTCAAACCCCAACTCTGACATCTTGAAAGTAAGAAACATGAAATGTAATGTAATGGCCAATTATGTATGTATGAAAGACTCAGCGTGTAGTAATTTCATAGCAAAATTTTAAAATGTTTTTAAATGACTACATATTTTGAAAACTTTGAAATACTTATATGCTTAGCCAACAATCCTAAGATATAAAATATTTTCTTCCAATTTTGGTGGGAAAACAAGAGCTTAAACCTCTGTTTACACGATTGACAGATCTAACAATATTGTCAGAAAAATATACCGAACAATTGTTAAAACCGTGTGAACTTAAAATTTTTCTTTTTTAAAATTGCAAGATAAACCATTGTTAGATCATTGTCAGACTGCTGGAACTAACAATATTGCCAGACATCTGTTAATCGTCTAAACACATTTCGTTGTTATTGCCATATCATTGTCAGACATTCTCAGATGCGCGAATATTTAACATCTGACAACGACATCCATAATTTATTTGTGTATTTTATTTTAATTAATAAAATATGTACTTATATCACAATTTTCAATTTCTCTCACACACATCTTACAATAAGTTTATTCTGTTAATTGAGCTGAGAATTTACACAGATTTGCTGTGTAAAAAAAATTAGAATTTTTTCAAATTTTTTTCTACCAACGTTGTCAGAAAAAGTTATTATCAGACAATTGTCTTACAATGGATTGTCAGACTTTTTGGCAAATATCTGGCAACTGTATGAACTGGCAATATACATTGTGTGGGAAATTTTACATTGTCTGCTAATTGAACGCAAAATGTCAGGTCTAACAACCGTGTAAATAGAGCTTAAGTAACCCTTTGTAGAGAACAACTTTTATTTAATTATAAGTTTAAATTTAATAGAAAAAACTAACCCTAATATAATATAATAGGAAACCAAATAAAAATAATGTCCCTTTTTTTATCACAAAATAACATTCTTTATATATTACATACTTATTATGTCTTTTATAAACTCAAAGTAAATAAAAATAATAATAAAAAAGCCTTTAGTAAGTTTTTGTTTCTTTGAATTTTTACTTTGAAACAGAAATAAAGTAAAGACTCCTTTATTTTTCCAAGTTTATCTGTTGCATAAAAAGAATGCTACAATTGAAAGGGAAGACAAAAATAAAATGTATAAAACGGCCAAGTGGTACCTTTTTTTCAAGACACATAATAAAGCTTGATAAATACCGGCTATTAAAAAAATCACTTTTTATTAGCAAAATGCAGTACATACATACATACATAGGTACGAGTATGAATGCAGAATATTAAGGGTAAGGAATAAGAGCTGGAGTAAATGCATTAAATAAATAGTACGTATATGTATTGATATAAAAGAACCTAGAAATGCGTGACTATACATATATTTTTGTATTGTCATAGAGATAAGACGAGACAATAAAGTACATATTTTATAGAAATGTCGTTTTCAAAAAGGGTTATTAGGACAAAGTTATGATATTATTAGGGGGATTTCAATAGTAGAAAAACTTTATAGAACTGAAACTGAAAAGCATTTTAGGCTTTAAATTACTTTTAAATGGTATGTGCAAGAAAACTAAAAACTATTTTTTAATAATGGCTTTTATGATCAAAATCGTTTTAAGTAAAATAGAGTTTTTTTGTTAGCAATTAAAATGACTTTAAAAAAAAAAATATATAAAAAGTTACATACCGTGAAGTAGAATTAAAGAAAACATTACTCACCTGAAAAGAAATAAAAGGAAAAATATTAAATTAGTCAGGTTATATATAAAATTGGGATCTTAAGGGTAATAAAAATTAGAAAATTTATAAGTACTCGTAGATAATATAGACTCAATAGTGATTCCCAGTTGGAATTCAAAAAATTAATACGAAATTTTAAAATTTGCTGGTAAAGGGTATTTCAAGACAAAATATGTTTAATTCTAAATACAGAATGATGTCTTGGTTCAATTTAAACATTATATTTGAACAAATAGTTGAAGATAAAAATAATTCAACACAAATACCGGTGAGAATAAGATTTAAAAAAATTATAATTCCATAATCTAATTTCAATTTATTGTGATTCAAAGAGATATGTATAAAAATGAAAATAGGTGAATAGCACAAAGAACTGTGATGAGACCTTCGTAGAAGGGGGTGGCGAAAACGAGTTCAGTTTCGCTGGTGTTATTCTCATAAGAGTACCAGTTTCAGGATCTAAACACTAATGAAAAGTTTTACAATAGAAATATATTTTTTATTAATGAGTTTCTACTTAGGATGGCAAAGAAAAAAAAATTGTTTTATTTTATTCACCTCGTACATCTAAGACTATTTTTACACGGTTTTCTTTTGCAAGATTTTAAATTAATGCGGCTAAGAAAATAAAAGTACCAAATACTCATAAGTACCGTATAGTTTGAACAATTTATGGGCCTATTATGGATAGCAATGCAACTGACTTATGAATTCATATTACTTATGTAGGTAACTAACTGTTTTTAGTTGCTATTTTGACATATAAGCAACTGTGAAAAGTAAACAGAAATAAATAAAATAATAAATAACTAACAATAAATATAAATAAATTTGATAAACTGACATAGTAGTCCTGTTTCTTGATGAAAACGAAGAAGTTAAAGCAGCATCTATTATGCGGCTTAAGGCTATTCCACTAGAATTACTGCCTGCACTGTAAGTGTAAACATTTCTAGTTTTTTTTAAGGAATGGATAGTTAATAATATATTTATGCATACATATATGTGTATTTACACCTTATAGCTTAAAGGAATATTTACGTTTTCTTAAAGATACTGTAGGGCACATACTAGAGATTTTATATTGATGGTAATTTTAATCATTTTATTTCTTAATATTAAAAACTTTAATAAAGTTTGATAATTTAATTTAAAAAAATACACTTCCTTTTTAATATGCAGAATTTCAATATACATACATATATATTTTTTTGTCAAATTGATAGTCAACTGCATATCTTGCATTCCAAATATCGTAGAAATACGGGGATTAGAGTAAAAGAAGGACATAGAAATTCTATATTTACTATAAAAATCTTGGAAAATTGTCTAATTTCCAGAGAAGAAGTTTTTTAAAAATTCCACAGATATACATATACTCGTATAATACAGCAGTTAATATTGGGATTCAAATCTTTTATTATTATTGTTATTACAATATTTCTCTACTCCTTTCTGTAGCTTCTTCAGAAATTATTTATTTCTTATAAATATACAAAAGTTTCTGCTATTAAAGCTTAAAGAAAAATTTCAGTACAAAGCACAGTATGAGTACGGGTTTTTCCCCTGAGTACTGGTCTTAGTAATAAAAAAAATCTATTATCTAAGGATTATTGATTTTAATAAATAAAATTCAATTTGTAACGCACATATTTATGAGTACAAAATTTCAAGCTTCTTCACAATAAAATTTATGACAAAACGGTAAGAACATAGAACATAGGAATTATGCAAATATTAAATTCCTTGTAATAAAGCAGTATTTTAATTTTATTATCACTTGTTGCAATAAAATTTATTATTGATTCTTTTCCATTCTTCTTTCTTGCATACCATTAATTTCTTAGATAAAGAAATTTGAGGATAAAAGACTGTTGTAAATAACATGGAGGGGAGATTTTGCAAGATGTTTTTTTATTTCTTTTTTTATAATGAAATTGGATATTCTGTTATCTTAATAATAATAAAAAGACATATTGAATACAAGAAAAGAATAAAGAATAAAAAAGTAATAAATATTAAAAATAAACAAAAAGCATACAAAAGTCTTAAGAGGATTTAGACTTTAATATGGATTTTGTAAAAATATTAGAAATTTTATAGATATTTTTTGATTTAAATTTAAAAATCTTAAAAACAAATTAAAATTACTCTACTTTTCATTCCTTTTAAATGAGTTCAATACTTGTAAATTTTTTTTAGAAACACGTATTCATTAAGCTATATTTACACTACCTAAATTTCTCATCTGAGTTTTATATCAGAAGCGCACTCAGATAGACTCAGATAGTTTAATTGCAAATCTAATTTAATTTTTATTGTTTTTGTCTGAGTTCAGTTAAAAATAGAACATTTTCTATTTTCAAAATTATTGCCGTCTCAGTTGTAACTGTTATAATCTGTTATAATCAGATGAGGAACTTAGGTAGTATAAATATAGCTTTAATAATAACGTTTTGTAATTTGATTTCATTACATGTTTGTCAAGTATTATTTTGCTGAAATAACGTATTTTTTAAACATTGGGAAAACATTTTTTCCTTCTAATTTTACTTTTGTAAGATAAGATTTTTGCATATGTATTTGCTAGAGTATATTGTCTTTGTACAAGCTTCCATACATAACTGGCCATTACATACATTTCAGGGATAAGGCCTAGCTTCTCGCAGCACACATGTTGTGTTCGCCAATTTTATCCATGAGTCCTGGGACCTATAAATGAACATCGACTATGACCGACAGACTTGAAAAGCTTGTTCATGGCATTTAGTTACATTCAGAGCTTTTAGCAGAAGACTGCTTAGAGTTATTCGCCGAAAAAAATATTTTTTTTCATATTCCATTTTTTTATTTCAAGATGTTAGAGCTGAGGTTTAAGCCCCGCAGCTGTTGTCTAGCAAGCCAACACACTACACAATGAACATATGTAAACAAGTGTTAGTGGTTACGCTCATTGGAATATATTGAATTTATTTGCATGAGCCCATTTGACTGCTAAAACAAACTCAAATTGGAGCTATTGTGTCCATTTGTTTTTCTACTGTACTCACTCTAACAACTAGAGATAAGATTTTAATAGTCGTCTTGTCTTATTATATCTTTTTATATACGCTGGTGTGAAAAAAATCATTTTAATCAGCTCCTACAGAAGAAAAAAACACGCTGCAAATGTAAGTTTGGATAATTTTAAAGTCAAGTTTAAGTCATTTTATACGTTTCTTAAAAACTAAATAAAAAAAAGGGAAAAATCAAAAGTAGCAAATTGGCATAAGCAAGGCAATTATGAAATTACGCTTGTATCTTAAGTCTTTCGTTTTAGGTTTTTATTTGAATATACTTTTCATTTCAATTCCCTTAAACAAATTGCTTCTAAAACATATTTTCTTATCAAAATCTTCTACTGCTTGTCCCTTAATTAATATCTTTTGCACTTTTTTTTAGTATTGTTTTAGGTTTTAAATTTTTGCTTTTACATATACATACGCTTCACATATGTGTTACAATATCCATATAATTCGTGTTAAAATTTGATTGATAAGTGTCTGCAATTAAACTCTTTTAAGCTGAAAGATAAATTCAACAAAAATTTATATTTTTAAACCACCAACGATTTTGTTGTTTTTAGTTTTATTCTGCCTGCTCTTGCATTTTTTAAACCATCATTAAAAGTGAAAAAAATTTTTTTTGTAGCATTACAAGTGAAAAATAAAAATAAAATCACAAATAAAATCTAAATGATTCTTATATTTCTGCCTTTTTTGTTTTTTTTTTTTCTTTTTTTTTGCCATAAAACAGTAAAAGCAAAATAAATAAAAGAAAAGAATAAAGACCAACTTGAATGACTAAAATGTATACAGCGAACAGATTATAGGACTAAGACAGCAAATATCAGTCAGTTAGTCAGTTCATATATGTGTGTTAAGTTACATTTTATAAAAATGAATAAAGGTTGCGACTAAATAACAGACTAGTATATGCTAGTTGACTGACTAACTTGATAACTGAACAACATTGTAACTGAATTACTGGCCGGCTAGATGGCTGGCTGCTTTGTAAGTTAACTGACTGACGTATGTAGTCTGCATGAAGGAAAGTAAACTCTAAAAAACTACAGTCTGTTATTATTGTATTGTAAGGCTTCAAATGAAAAGTAAAGTCGATCAACAACCTCTTGCTTTTTCAGGTACTTTAAAGTTTTTTCTTCTCTTCTCTGTGTTTTTTGTTTTTTTTTTTCTGGTTTATTTTAATTTCTGCCTCCACTCATCATCGGTGTGTCTTCGCCTTAAGGCGACAAATGAGAATACAAGTAAGGATAGAAAACTAAAAGTATTTAGAAAAAAATATTAAGGTTTCTTAAATAATTTCATTTTTATTTTGTTTCCTAAAAAATAAGAAAAAGAAAAATTTGTAAAAAAGGCTAAAAATGTTCAGCAATGTTTAGCAAAATTAAAAAAAAAAAATTATAACCCGAAAGTTTTCACATTTTTGTAATTTTCATTCTCTAGTTTGAGAAACTCTGATATCCTGCCTGCATATAAGTTTGAAATTTTAGTATTATTAAACTGTACACACAAAAATAATTACTAATAACACAGTAAAAATTTTCTTTTCTCTTTTTTATTCTTTTACATTCACTTTTGTTTCTAATTATTCATAGAATCATGCAATCATAAAGCATCTCTAGAATTTTATAGGTACGGCATTAGACTTACTTGCCACACCGCTTCTAATAGGAAATTTGTTAACGTTACGGCCAGCTTAGTATTTAAATTTATTTTCGTTTTGTTTTGTTTTTAACTTTAAGCCTCTATTTTGTTATTGTTGTTGTTTAAGCCCTTAAACCTTGTTGGTGTAGCGCACAGTTGGAGATTACTATTACCTATGGGAGGGGGTCTGTGCATAATAAAATTTCTTTTCCCTTGTCTTTAGAGTGGTGATGTTATGTTTCTATTAGTATGCGCCTATGCGCCACGGTTCATATGGGAGAGGTCATAATATTTAAAGCTTCCATATTGATGGGCATATCAAAACAAAATTTAACATTTTTAGAATATTGTATTGTTTTGTAAATAAAACATAAAAAAAAAAAATTTAATATATTTTGAATAAAATCACTTTATTAACAATTAGACGTTTAACTATATTAAATCAAACGGTAAAAAATCTAATAAATAAGAATAAGTGGCAGTTGAGGGTGAATAAAATGTTGATTTTAAATGTCCAATAGTGAACAATTTTCTCTAGAGACACTGACCAGGATTATTAACCTTTTAAATGGCATAAATAAGTACAATAAAAAAAACGGATACTGGTAGCAAGAGATACAGTCTAATTCATAATGAGATAAAACGTGATTATAAGAGCCTTATAAGTAAAACCTCTTAATTTTGTATTCATAAACAAAAAACAGTGTCATAACGCTCTCATAAACCATTTATAAATGAGAAAATTTTATTATAGGTTTCTATCTACTCTAGCCGTGCAATAAGATGACATTTGTGAGTTGGATTGGATATTGTATAAATAAAAGTGGAATAATATTATAATGAATACAACTAATACAATTGCAATTATAGGTACATATGTATGTACATATTTAAATTCACATAATTAAAAATTTTCGTATAGTAGCAAATGATTGCAGTCTCTGTACAAAATAAAATATCTTAATGGCCAAAAAATTGTTTTTATTTTGTCTTACATAAGACATCTCTTTCCCTTACAGGCTCTGTCATCAGTGCCTGTAGAAATTACGAATGTAAATCTTTCTTTCTCTTTCTTTCCAGTTTACAATTCCATTTTACCAAATTTTGATATAAAAAAATGTAAACAGAATAGTGATACACAAACCAAAAAGAGAATGGTAGTATTCGATTACTTTATACATAAATTAAAAAAATGTGCTTCAAAGGAAGATTTTTTTTATTTTTTCAGTTTATTTTAGTTATTTTTTAACAGCAGTAAATATTACTTCAATCACATCAATTTTATGTATAATTGTGTTACTATTACCTTATTTTTATAAATATTAAAAAATTACCGAAGTAACCGATAGCTTTTATTGCGCATCACTATGCTGAAATATCATCATGGTATTGCCAGCATGACATTAAAATCGTTTATTAGTTAATTTGCTCATATGAAAGGATTATGAATAAGATTTTTTATTTTGAGCTTATAAGACAGATAACGTCTCATAACTAATGTATGGATTAAACCTAAATTAAGGAGTTATTATGAATTAGATTGATAGTATTTAAATTAAGCATATTAAGGCTGACTATTGGTATAAAGTTTAGACCCAACACGTATTATTGCTTTATTCCGAAAACTAATAAAGGCGTTCGAATTTTGCTTCTGAATTATAATATAAGAGTCACAAATGTTTCTTCTGCCCAGATTATAATTAATTCTTTAATAAATTTTGTTAAGATTACGAGTTAAAAAGACATAAAATATTTTGCGCCATATAGACAAATACATTTAATATTAATATTGAAAGCATGTATCTATGGCTAAGCTAATAATAGACACATAGAATTTAAATTTGAAAAACATCTTTTCTTTGTATATTTTTTGTTTCTTTGCCTTTTATAAACAAAACGGCATATAATTCTCATTTAGTATATACGTTTTTGAACATAAGAATTTACTCGTATAGTTTTGATACCAACTTTGGGAAAAAGCATTTTGACGAGTCTCTTGAGCAGAGACTAAATGGATATAGAGACATGCTTATCCCCATAAACAATGCATTTCAATAATAATTTTGAATGTATTTGCCTATATGGTGAAAAATATGTTTTTATTTGTTTTGTTTTTTTTTGTTTTTTTTTTTTTTTGTGGTAAACTCCTACGAATGCTGTGCATTGTACTGGAATTTGACCATAGCTAGATTTTTTCTATATGTATATTAAGCGGTCACTCAAAGGCCAGAGTTATAACTTCACCCTTGAATGATCAACAGCAATTGCTACACCTGTCGTTGGATGTCGTTTATGAGTGGTGAGAGTCTTCACTAAGCAGGCAGTTTCTACTATCTTGCCAGCAGGTGGCGCTGTACTCCTCTTCATTCGATTTTGTTGTCAATGCCAAAGGTGGAATAGAATGAAATGTCAGGAAGCGGTTTTTTGAGAATAGCATTTTTTGGAAAGGGGGTGGGGGGAAGTTACCCCACTTTTAAAATGAATGTTGGTAATAGTGATATTACTGCACTTGTGAGCTTTCACACATTAAAGATGCATTAAAACACAACTCCAGGTTATCAAAATATTTCATCACAAAACAACTCCATGGAAGCTTTAATATATAAAAAAGAATATAACGCTTCCATTATTGCTTACAATTTTTTTTTTGCTTCCAAATTTGAAAAATTTTCTGCTGGGTTTATTGCTCGACCAGCTGTTAAAAAAACAAGTAGAGTGAATTCAAACTTTTTGTCGATTGTTTGTCATGATGTCAAATGAAAATTCCTGCAATCCACCTACATTTTCCACTACAATCGAAAGTCGAATACAATTCGTAATTGGGGGTCCATTCATTATAAAATTTAATTTTAACAAAAAAAAAAATTCATTTCTTTTATTGCAGAATAATCTGGTAATGCGAGTTAGAATCCCAACTAAATTCTAATAAATGAATTTTTATTAATATTTTTTTTTGAATCGATTTGTTTATCAAATTTAGTTTCTCTTTTATTAGTATCCTAAAAGACACATGCCCGTATTCATAAAAATTATTTTAGGTTTATTGAGGGTTTATTTGACATATTTCTATGCAATACTTGTCAAATAAACCCTCAATAAACCTAAAATACTTTTTATGAATACGGGCAACAGACTCTTCTAAAATTTCAAATATAAAATTTTCTGAATATAAATCTTTGTTTTTATTTTCACTGTTCTGTAAAGTTTGACAACAGAACATAACAACAGTATACAAATTAAATTGCTCGGTTTTAACCATGAATTTTGAATGTTTTCATTTGAGTCATTTGCCAACAAAAGACTTAAAAAACATGCACAGGTGTGTGTCATTAGCAAGCTATTCAAAATGTAAATATGTAAACAGTAATTAAAAAACAAATTTTGACACTTTTTATTAATGATCGCTTCAGACTTATCTCTTTCGCACTCTGTTTAAACTACAAGTCACTTATACTACAAAAGCCTTATCTTAGCAAACACATGTAAATGAAAAGTATGTCACTAAAACATATTTCAAAAGAAAGCAAACAAAATATTGCAGAATCTTAACGAAAGTAAAAAAGAAGAAATATTTATAAAAAATTCTGTGTTCAGGTATCGAAAAAATTTATAGAATTGTAATTCGGTTGAACAAAAATATTATTTATTTGTTATTGGTCCAAGAGTCCAAGATGACAAGCCAAAATTCAGTTACGGCAGGAGTAAAAAAACAAATCGAAATATCGAATTTATTGGTGAAAGTTGTATAAGGCAATACGATACGCTATAATTATCATACACACAATACAAGATATCTTTAACAAGAATAGTTATTTAAATAATATTTTTTAATCTTTTCGTTGATTTGATGTGAATTTTTTTTTTACCCCACCCAGCTCATATGAATACAAATGATAAATAATGTTTTAATTTTGCTAGAGGGGGGTTGTTTATTGGTTATGACTTTGGAATGTTTTTGATAATTTTACACAATCAACGCAACTGTGCTTAACAAATTTATTAAACAACTTGTTTTTGTAAAATGTTAATTACTTGATTAAGTTTGAGAAACTACAAATATTCTTTTTTTTTCTTTTATTTCTTTCACTGTACGTTGTTGACTTCAAATCAAATCAGTTTTATTGGACTGACACTGTTTTTTATTTGTTGTAAAAATTTAATAGTCATTTGAATAATTTCTTTTCTCATTATCATTATTCTCAATTCTTGTTAAGGCGTTAACTGAAGATAAATTCTAAACCTTGTTTAAATCTGGTTATTTTACATTTTTTTACTTTTTCATTCCGACTGTGAAATTTTCTTCAAAAATAAAAAACGTTATTTTTTCTCTTGTCATGATTCGTTTTTCTTTTTATTTGTGTATTTACCAGGCACATGGCCCGTGTTCATTCTAAACATTCTGACGATTATTTATAATCGAAAAGAAAGCTGTACCATATACCATGTTTTATATTTCCGTTTTGTTTCTTGTAATAAAAATTATACGTTAAAAAAAAGTAGTTTAAACAGAAAAAAGAAAAGAATAGAATAAATATTATAAATTGAGTGTAAACAGTCTTACCAATTTGAGCAAATAAAAGACTTCAGACCTAAACTTTTTCTGTTTGTTTAGCACAAAGTGTTAAAGAAATTATAAGAAAAATCTGTTTAATTTACTTGAATAACAAATAGATAAATAACAAGTCAGAATATTTCCACCTGCTGTAACTCTGTTTTTTTCTTTTTTGTACTCTAAAAAGTTTTTTAAGAAAAAATTTTTGTTAATGAGTTAATACCTATAATATGTCTGCATAATATGTAGATATTGGTATTTCCCCAAAGTTGAATGCTACATTTGTATACATTTAAAGCAAAAAAAAAAAAGTGCGTACAAAAAAATATTTTATTTTCACAAAAGACTAAACTCATACCTCTTGATTAGGCCTATAACTGGAGTGCTAAGGTGGATCTTGTGCAATTAATCGTTTTGAAAATACTTACAAAAATTCAAGAAAATTTTTCAAATTTGGAAGCAATAAATAATGAAAGCATTATATTGTTTATTCATACCCTAAATCTTCCAAAAATGCTACGGGATAAGGTATTATTTTTATTTTTTATAGTATCTGCTTACCGGTTGCAATAAATGTGCATTTCTATTGCATTTAGCGGTTCATTTCATATAAAAATCATGCATTATTGATGCGCACGAGTAAGTGATTGTTCACAATTTCTCCCCTACAAAATAGCTTACTGGTAAGCACTAATTTCTGCTGGGTATGTGAGCGACAAACATAGAAGTGATTCAAATACTGGACAGTTCAAACACTGAATTCAGCGAAATTATGAAAGAATAATATGAAATAATACGACCGCGAAGGCAGTACGAAATATTGTTAGCAACAGCCAGTTTTTTTAAATTATTTTATTTTGCGATATAATATCCTAGAATTTGGGAGGGTTCGTGGTATAGTGGTTAGAATGCACGCACAAAAACTCAAACAGCCAGGCCCCCCTCTCCCCACCAAGAAACCGCTCCCTGACATTTTCCACACTATTCCACCTTTGGCAGGCATTAATGAATGATCAGAAGTACAGCGCCACCTTCTGGAACATAGCAGTTAACCTACTTAGTGGAGACGCCCACCACTTACAGTTAACATCCAACGACAGATTGGGCAATTGGTATTGATCAATCAAAGGTGAAGGTATAATACAAGCCTTTGAATGAGCAGGAGTTTACTCCTGAGCTTAAGGTTGGTGCTCAAGCAATTCGTTCTTCAATGCATTGAATTTTGCTTTTGTTGAAACATTTTTGTATGGTGGTGCGTTGTCTTGCTAAAAAATTATTTGTTTTGTGTTCTAAACCAGGAGGGTTATTTTGTATCACGAGTCGAAAATGCTTTCGAAAAAAACTTCCCATTCGAAAAAACAATAATAATGAAAACTAATTTTTTCGAAAATGCATAAATTTTTAGGAATTCGTATGATTTTTGATTCGAATCGAAATACATGATAACCCCCCAGGTGGTTTTGCTCAAAATTTCAACTTTATTATTTATAATTCTTAGCTATGATTTCTGGCACTATTGCAGTTTTTGTATAGCCAATTCGTAGTTCATCTTCAATATTTGTACGACCACTTTTAAATTCTACTACCAAATTTTTCACAGCTGTGTGTTCAGGAACCCTTCCACCTAACCCATTCGTCATATTACTATGAATGTTTTTTCTGGATGAACCTTTCGTATGTAAATATTTAATCACACCAAAAATGTCGACTTTTTACATTATAAAAAAAATTACTGAAGCGAATGAATATCGGTTACGTATTATGAATAAAATGAAATTCATATGACGAATGGGAAGTTTTTGGCTGTTTATACCACTACTACTATGTCAGGCTAAGAAAATTTCCTACTGCCCTCGTAAGTTAAAAATGCTATGCATCGATGCATCTTAATAATGTTTTTTTTTTGTTTGATTCAAATATATTAAGTAATTTATTTTTTATTTAATTCTATTCAGTGTGGCATGAGACATTTTATCTTCTTACACTTTCTGTTTACATTTTAAATTTTTATGTAATTAGACATGCATAAGAAAATTATAAATGGTTTTTAAAATATTCAAAATATTTACTTCCACAACATAAATTAAAATAAAGAATAAATAAATTTTAAAAAGTAAAAGAAAGACGAAAGTATTTAGAAACAGAAAATAACAGAAACTATCTTAACTGAGAACAGTATTAACCCATTTCCACCGACAGATGAGACAATTGATGTTTGATCATTCGAGGGTGAAGGTGTAACACTGGCTCTTGAGTGGGCAAATTGACAGCTACTTGTTTCATCAACACAAAAAAAAAAGGCGCAAAATTTACAAACATCTATGAAAAAAAAAAAACCTTCTATCAACCAACTTCACATTCCAATACACGGCACTGCATGAGTAGGGGTTTACCCCTGAGTACTGGTCTTAAAAAAAAAAAAAAAAAAAAAAAAAAAAAAAAAAAAAAAAAAAAAAAATAGTACACAACTTAAAATTCAAGTAAAAATTATAAAATGCAGTTTTTTTTACTCGGGAAACGCTTTTTATCAGTCAATAAGAGTACATGCAACATCCACGTGGCTGTTGTACATCAACTTATCATATCATAGTTGAAAAATAAACATAATTGTGGGAATTAACATTTTGGCTAGTGATTTATTTCTTGTGAGATTGTGAATGGCTATGTAGTTTATTTCACGTCAGTTAAATTTGAAGAACGTTAAATAGCAGTTTATTTACTTGATAGCATCACATTCTAATAAAAGCAATATAAAATTTTTTGAGCTATAGCATATTAAGTGGTTTTTTGGTTTTTTTCTTTTATTGTACTGTAAAAAATGTTGTTTAAATCTAGTAATAAATATTGAATTTTAAAAATTATTCTTGGTTTTCATTTGGGCGTTAATGGGCTAAGAATGTCAAATAATGTTCTTTAAACAACTTACTTATATGATTCAGACTACGTCACACACTGGTACGGCTTCTACATTTTTGTGCAAAAAATATAAGGAGTGGATCTAGAAACTTGAAAGTTGGCACAGAGTATTATATTGACTAAGAAAATAAAATAGTTTCATAAAAATCAGCCACACCCATTGTCCACCGCCCATACAATCAAAATGGATATTTTCACATCAAACCTTTCGTATAAAAGCAAAAGTCTTAAAATTTAGTACATATACTTCTTAGAAAAATCAAAAGACTCATACCAAGTTTTATTAAAATCTGCCACGCCCATTGCACTGTCTTGCACTCTGTGAAGGCGGTATTTTGGTGACTAAAATTCGATTTTTTAAAACTATTTTTACAAATCAAATGATTCCGTATCAAAAAAGAGTGTTTACTGGGAGAAATTCATAATTTATTTGATTAAAAATGAATACTTTGTCTTAGAAAAAGACTACTGAAGTCACTTAAATATTGTAAAACAAAAATTGAGGAATTGAGGAATTGTCAGATATTTTAATTGATAACTTTTCAATGCCGTTTTTATTGAAATACAGCACTTCCTTTATAATTCGTAGAAATAGTTGTTTAGATTGCGTATGTAGTGTAGTAGATATGACCGAATTAAAATTTCCTTCTAAGCTTCAAAATTTGCAGTTTTTCTTTTAAATAAAAGATAGGTCCGGCCATATTGACCTTATTACTGGAACCGAATGAACCCTAAAAGCCTATTCTTTGAATTTACCCAAAAAGATCGTTAAACAAACTTATGAATTTTCTTTAAATGGCCGAGAAAACTACAGACAAGTTGCAGTAAAATCTGTTGAAGTAAAGTGCCAACCTAGGAGTATGCAACAGACTTTAATACAAACCTCTACTGCAATTACATGATTGTAAAGTAAATTTTTTCTAACTATTTTTAGTTTCTTAAACCTGAATTGCTTAGGGGCAAAAACGGACAGCTGAACTTTTAATAAATAATTAGCTGAGACTTCAGGCTTTAATTTGATATAAGTATCTGGCTGGAGGTCAGAAGATGCAATCCCTAGAAGTTGGAGAAAATATATATTTTTGGAAAATTTTTTGTAGTAAAAAAATTATTTTTTTTTAAATTTGAAAATTTTTTTTACTTGCATATATATCATAAATAACGCCCAATTATATGAAAAAAATCTTTATAGTGTCATTACAAGAGTATTTTAAAAGCATGAAGCGATAGAAGGTAGCGTATATAATACGGTCGTTTTAAACGCATTTACTTAGGGCAACTTTGAATGTCTCTGGACAAAAAAGTAATAAAGATATAAGCCTAATATTTTTGGTACATGATAATTAGATTGTTTATTAAAAACTGTAAAAAAATCAGGTAGATCAGAAGATGCCGCTCTTGAACCAGTGTGCGTCATTACCCTAAAATGCATGGCTACTAATTTGCCCACCATTTCTCGACGCTCCAACTTTAACTGAGAAAAACGATTAGACGTGTTTTCGTAAGCGTAGTCCTACTGCCGTATTCAGAAAAAATAAAATACTTATACGTTTACGTTTATTAAAGGTTTATGTGACCAATTTCTGTGAATACTGACTGCAGTTATACTTTTAAAATTTTGTTAAATCTACTGGTTTTTAATTACAAAAACCATCACTAATAATACTTTGTGGTAATATTTATTGGAAAATGTTGTGTGCAGTTAATCAAACTAGATTACGATTATATAGCTACAGACAGTTAATTATAGATATACTGCAACATTTATTTAATCTAATAAATCTATGCTAGAAATTATAAAACAGCTAATTAGACACAATTATTAACGCATATTTCATAACACTTATGTATATACGAGTACGAGTATGTACGATGTAAAAAATGATATAAAAAATACTTAAGAATTGAAAAAATAAACAAACAAGCAAACATACAAAAAATATGATGATAATTATAGTCATGTTGTACGATGATATATAAAGAGAAAAATAGAATAGTAAACAAAAAAACAGGAACACTAACAGTTTTATTTACTCTATATATTAACACAATGTATGAGTGTCTTTAAACAGCGTCACTTAAGAGTGTTGATATGAAAGATGTGTTTAAAAGTAGAATTGAAGAGGAAAGAAAATACAAACGAATAACAGAGACAAGTAGAGAAGAAACATAAATTCTTAACATCATTCTATATCACAAAATTTGTTTTATCTTAAAACAGTTATCATATCAAATTATTCAAATTGTATATTTTACATATGTATCTATACAATGTATACTTATGTACCAGCAATATGTATGTAGCTTTAGCTGATGCTATATATGTTGTATGTGTTTAGTACGGGTGGTATGTGAATGTACTTTTAAAAAGATACAACACCTTTAGGTTGTACTTCATTTGAATTTTTCATTCATAATAGAGCCGGTATTTATAAGAAAGAAAAAACAAACAAAAAATTAAATGACAATAAACTTTATTTACATTTTGTAAAGTTTAAAAGTAAAAAAAAAAAAAAAAATAACTGAAACCCAGCAATCATTTAAAGTTAAATTTATACTCTCAACTCTATATGTAATTTTTCATTGCTATTATAGTTTCTATACAAAACACCTGTTCGAAAATTTTTACAAAAATATTTACCAGGTTATGCTCGTATGCTCGTATGCTCGTAAACCTTTTTGTTTTTTTTTAATTTTTTTTTATATTTTTTTTTAACACCAAAAGAATAAAAATTTAATATTACATAAGTTTTTATATTTTTTACTTAAACAAAACACAGGTTAAAGCACTTTATGGTCCTATGCACCTTTATAAAATTATGTTTAAAACGTTTAACAACTCAAAAAGTTAAAAAAAACCTTTGTTCTTATGTGTACTCGTATAATCATGTCTTCTAGTCTACAGGTATATACGAGTACATACGAGTATGTATGTACGTATATGACGACTGCTATTTTTTATATCATACTTTTAGTTTTGATAAAGGTAGTAATGACCTTCAATAGTTAATAAAATAAGAACTTAGAAACTAAAACAATAATTATAAAAAAACAAAAAAATCATTTAAATAAATTTAAGTATGAATTGTATATTTAAGACAATTGTTTTGCATGAACAGTGGTTAAGAAGACAGTACGAAATAGCCACTGCATAATTTATTTTGCATTTTTATTGGTGTCACGAAAGAATTAAAGGCTTGTTTCCAAAAAACAATTTATTAAAAAATTAGCAGGTCCTTGTACACATTGGCTAAGTTTGTCATTCCAATACGTGGAAATTTTTACTCAAGGGTACAAAGTATTTAATTTTTTGGATTATCTGAGTAGTTCTCAAATAGAGGGTATGGAAAGTTTTAATAATATCAGTCTATAGCGGGTGATAAGCCTGCTAGTTTTTTGTTCCATATACTAACGAATTTTACAAGGAGTTAAGTACAGTTAATTACTTTACTTTACAAATAGATACTGCCTCAGTATTCTGGTTATATAAATTTAATATTTAAAGAAGGCCAAATGAATAATAGGAGGATAATTTTCACCCATAAAGAAGGCGGCAGGAAATAAGTTCTTAATAAAATATAGTCCCAGAACGGAAATAAATTAAACAGAATCCAGAACAAATATGCAAATATAAGAACCAAAGAAAAGTGAAGTTAAATGTCCCAAAATATTATTTATGTAAAACTGTGCTTATCTTGTATATTGCAGTTCTTCGGTTGGATACAGAAATTAAAACCTCTAGTATATCGATCACATAGCTCCGCTGTTTCAATTGTTCCATATAGAAGTATTTAACGCAGCGAAACCGTGCAATGACTATACTAGAGTTTGTAAATTTAATGTGTTGTCGAATTCCGAAAATATATATATGCAAGCCATATAAACACAATTTTACTCAATCGAAATCGTGTGATTTGAGGTCTTAGTTCATCTCGTTTAAGAGCTTAATTTGATTTCATTACGCCTTTTTAAAATTTCCAAGTTTGTGGTGTTATTTCATTAGATAGCAATACTTCTTTTTGGGGATTTATTAAATTTTTGCGAGTTAGGAATACTTCTTTGATTAAAATTTTTTAATTTTGAAAATTTTTAAAATTATTTTGGGTTTAATAAAACTGAACTGAAATTGTTTTGGAAACTTTTTTTTATTAGAGACTTAATTAATTTTTCCCGGTTTTACAGCAAGGTCGAATGATTTAAAGTCTTATTTCATTTAATGGAGCTGATTTGCATTCTTTTAGTGTCTTATTTGACTTTCTTTCATCAAAAATTGAGATATTTGTGGGTCCAAATTAGAAGGGGACCCTTTTTTGGGGACTTATTTAATTTTCGATTTTGGAACTTCTATTATTAGGAACTAATTTCAAGCCGGCCAATGTTGCACAGCGAAGATGGTTGATTTTGAGTATAATTTCGTTCCGTTTTGGTACTTATTTTCCTGATTTTACTCGTTTTCAACAAAAATTTTGTATCCAAATTGGTATTTACAAAAATTAAAAAAAAAACAATTTTTTTTAAATGTTTATTGTTTAAAAACACTTACGAATTTAGTGAACTTTTTTTCTCGTAAACAAACATATTTTTATAAAAACATATATAAATTTAGACGGTAGTCTTAAAGAACACGAACCCAAATCTAATTTCCATTATTGGGGGCTTAATTTAATTTTGTTTTTAATATGAAAGTTTTCTTCTGTGTACACCAATTTTAGAAAGTGCGGCCGTGTGATTTGGAATCTTATTTAGTTTCGTTTTAGTTTTTTGTTAGGGCTTTATTTCATGTTCAAATTAGAAATGTTATTTGATTATGATACTTTCATGAAACTTTAGGGCCTAATTCTTGGGATCTCTTTTCAGAAGTGATTTACTGTATGATTTTTCTATATCATAACATCTTTGAATATGTAAAATTCAAAATTAGTATTTGCTAGATTTGCTGCTTGTACAGTTCTTGAGTTTATGCAAACAATACACCATTTGGAAGGCCACGAAAAGAAAATTGAATTAACTTTATTTCGTTGGAATGTATTATCGAATCATACTCCAAAAGTGCATGAACTAGTCACACTTTAAGTACTTTTGCAATGTACGGATCCACAAATTCTTTCGAGTACCACATTGTGCAATCATGTTCATGGCAATCAGTTACTCATCTCTTGCCAGAAGTCTGTTAGGAGGTAGTCGCCGAAAGAAATATTTTTTCTTATTTGTTTGCTTTAAGATGTCAGAGCTAAGGCTTGAACTGCAGCTCTCGTAGTAGTAAGCCTACACACTAACCTCTCGACCAAAACGAATACCCGCCAATATATTTAAGAAAAAGTGCAACCTTTCTTAGGTATTCAGTATCTACTTTTTTTTGTATTCTTCATATATAATTCATTTTGTCAAAATGACATTTTTGTTCTATAGAATTGTTTTTTCTTGGCTAAATTGTTCCACTGTTCTCTTTCTTGATACGAGTATATATTGTAGTTTTTGTTTTAATTTTTTTTTTTGTTAGTTCATTTGACTTTTTTGCTGCTTTTGTCTTAAACAACAACATTTTTACGCTTTATGAATTTTTGAAGTACTCGTGATACAATTGAATTTAGTTTTATTTTACTTTGTAGCAGGTTCATTCACTTCATTATTTTGGTTCTTTTTTTTTCTGTGCAAACAATCCCAATCACAGTTCAGTTTTTTTTTGCGTTCTTTTCCTTCACTAATATTGTTTGTTTAGAGTTTACACGACTTAATCTTAACACTGCATATTGTTGTAATATTTTGTAACATTTTAAACTAATAAGCTTTCTTTTGCTATAATACGAGTACGAGTAATAACCAAAAGAACAGGAAACTTTATTGCTTTATTATAATAAAAAAGAAAGAAACAAAAACAAAAACAAAAACGAAAAAAACAAAGAAATAAATACTAATAATAGTCTACGAAATTATTTTATTTAATTTTTTTTTTCAATCTGGAAATGTTTTTCTGTTACGCTTGGTTGATCAATTTTTTTTTTCTTTAAGAAAAACTCTTTTGTTTTGTCTACTGGGCCATGGACCATACTTGACTTTCTTTAAAGCCTAAAGGCTAAAGTTCTAAAAAAAATTTTAAAAAACAAAAAAATTGCAAACAATTTTTTTCTAGACCAAGAAAACAAATAAAGGCTTAATAAAGTTGTATTATGGTGGTACTAGAGTTTGTTGTTGTTGTTTCTAGAAACTATTGAAGCAAAAAGCACCTATAAACCTGAGAAAAAAAATATTACTTAAACAGGTGACTGGTTTTAGCTTTTGCAAAAAAAAAAGACAAAAAAAGGGTTGGTTTAGTAAAGGTTTTAAGCCGTAGATATAGAGATTTTTTTTTTCATTTATAAGAGGAAAAAAAAAACTACATTTTAATATAATTTTATTTGTTACAGCATGTCCTGTTTCTGGGCATGTTTTACAAGTTAATCAAACTTTGTGTGCATCTTTTGTAAAAGAATGCTTTTAAAATTTTAGCAAAAAAAGTAGAAATTTTGTCTTTGACAAACTCTAAATTGATCACTTTAAAATCAAATGGCTTAAATCTAGATATTACAAAGCTATTCAAAATTGCATATAAAAGACAATGCGTTTAAGCAATCTCTAACTATAAACGCTATGTCCCTACTAGAATTTCATTTAGATTAATAAATATTTAAATTTATTAAATAATTTTAAATTTTCCCTGCAATTAGCATGTCATTAAATAAAAATAATAGAATAAAGATGGATTACCAAAAATTATATATAAAATTGTATTTATCGCAAAACTAATATTTACACAAGAAAGGTTTCTTTTTTTATGGGATATGAAAAGAACGTTTCTAACCGAAGTGAGTTTGAAAATCATAACCCAAGCTTTGTTATAAAACATAATTAAACAACTACGATCCTCAAGGTAATTACGCACCTATATATCATCTCAACCAGCTTCGCTCGTTAACATATTGAATTAATGCTACCTTTATCCAATGATTGCAATAAATGTTACTCGTATTATTCGTTACTTAGTAGAATATGAAGAAAAGCCATTTGCATGAAATAATCTTCAAACATTAAATAAGATGGACTGTACGATCGAGTCAAATAAAGATTTCATTAATTTTTCTGAATTTTATGTGTTTTTTTTTAACTTTCCTGTAGCTATTAAAAAATCACACTTTACATACATATGTAGCATATAACTATGAAACAAAATCTATCTATCTTCAAATTCCAAATAAATACACTTAGAAAAAAAAAAACAGCTAACCTACTTAGTAAAGACGCTCACCATTTATAATTAATATCCAACGACAGATGGAGCAATTGCTCTTGATCATGCAGTAATTGTGTGTTTCAATTACTGTCCATGAGTACAGTGATCTAAAGTTTAATGTCGTCTCCAAACAACAGACTTATTCATTTACTCGCAGAGAATTTTGCCAGAGTAGGTAGTCGCCTAAAGAAATATTTTTTAATATTTCTTGTTTTCAAGATGTCAGAGTTGAGGTTTGAAACCGGAGCTCTTGTCTAGTAAGCCAATACACTAACCACTAGACTTCGGTGACTAAAATATAGCTTCATAGTCAATTAGACAATACTTGAGCAATTGCACAAATGTTTATCATACTCGTACCTCCCATAGAAACAAAATACTGTTTTTTTAGATTTTAAGAATGATTACAGCGAAAGTTTAAAAATTTTGTTTAATATGAGAAAATAATTTTCTTTATTTAAGAATAAACTTTTAGGCGGTGTCAAGAACTATTTGACGGTTTTAATAATCGCTTCGACTCTAGACTTTTACCCGTATTCATAAAAAATAAAACAGTTTTATTAATTGCTTTTTTGACAATTACTCCATAGAAATATGTCAAATAAGCACTCTATAATCTTATTTTATTTTTTATGAATACGGGCATTTATCTTTAATTATGTGTACAGCAGCATTAATTGAAGCAGACTTAAG
Organism: Metopia argyrocephala; assembly: GCA_963576795.1. Lineage (NCBI taxonomy): Eukaryota > Metazoa > Arthropoda > Insecta > Diptera > Sarcophagidae > Metopia > Metopia argyrocephala. The sequence goes on from OY756211.1 coordinate 83,822,931, forward strand.
AATTGGCTGTCAGGAAGAGTGCAGAACGCTGTAACTGACAAAACCTTAAATGTTAACCAGAGCCAAAAAACTTCATACTGGTAGAACAAAGACACCGGTATTTTTCAAAACGCATACGGCGTAAGTGAATTTATTTTCATCGTAGAAATCTGGGACCCGGACCAATCGACGCGCATTTTTTTTCTGATAAAAATGATGCAAAAAACGTATTTTCGATTAAAGAACAGCTAAAGCGTTCTTTAATTCTTGCGACGATATGTTTTTAGGATTCAAAGTCCATAAATTAAAATAAGAAAAGTTTAAATCTCTATTGCTCTTTAATAAAACAATTTTTTTCTTTTTTCTTTTTAGGTAATTTTTAATGAACTTTGCGTTACTTAATAATAAATAAAGAAGAAGATGTTGATAAAGTGAGAACAGTAAATACTTGTTGTTAAGAAATTATGGTGTAAAGGCAGGAATTATGTTCCCAATGAGAAAAAAAAAAATAATAATAGCAAAAAGACCACAGAATGGCTAAATAATAACTGTTGTAACTTTAATTATGTCTTTCTGAAAAATATATATAAAATGTTTACAAGAAAATTAGTTTAAAATTAACAATAATTAGACATGTTTAATGGTTCGAAAATCTATAACAGCCTTATGTATAATAAAAAATTAGCAGGTCGCTGTACACAGTGGCTAAATTTGTCATTCCAATACGTTTAAAATCTTACTCAAAGACACAAGGTATTTAATTTTTTGGATTATCTGAATAGTTATCAAATAGAGGCTATGGAAAGTTGTAATAATATCAGTCTATAGCGGATGATAAACTTGCCAGTTTTTAGTCCCATACTAACAAGTTGCTAATTTTTCATTATACATACGGCCGTAAGTATATATCCTTTTAATTAAACAAAAAAGGTTTTGTCTTTCCAATATTTATTTATTTATTTTTTTTTTTCTTGTTTTCTTTTTTAAATTCTTCTTATAGCAACAATTTTCCTTTCAAATGTGACAATTTTAATAATAGTGATTATCTGGCGATAAGCCCGTATAAAATTTTTATTGACACATGTTTGACAAATAGCCATATTTGATTTTTGTTCTAACGACGATATTTGATGGATGCATTTCTACAGTGAATGACAGTTTTCAAAATGCAGCCATATATGTATGTTGGAGATATAAAAACTTTTTGTTTTTTTTTAATGTCAACAGAGATTGGCAGCCATTTATTTTTTCTGTTTTGTTTAGATATTAAAAAAGTTTTCATAGAAAAAATTTTTTTTCTTTAATATCAAAGAATTAAAAAAAAACAGACAAATATGATTTTCAAATTATTATTTTTGTAAATGCCTGTGAATAGCCGTACAATCGAAATAAGAAAAATTAAGTTGTAACATAATTTAGATCAAATGTTTATTTCGTGATGCTATTAAGGCCAAATAATAGGTGTCTTAGATATGAAACTATACATTCTTTGTCGGGTTATTACAAGTAATATGCGTTTAAACAACAACAACAGCAACAACAACAACGGTAATCAGTGGCAATTTTACATTTACAAAATAAGAGTAAAAACAAAGAGGCGACCTTATATGCGTGCCAATAATTTGTATTAAAATTAAGGCTTCTCTTATTGCTTTTCTGCTGTAATGGCATAAATGCATTTTATTTTATTTCATGCCTTGGTAGTAGCTGTTTATTGATTGTATTACAAGAAAGGTAGCCTTAAGCTGACACGTCTATTCAACATTTCAGTTGGTGGTAAGAACACAATACAAAACAAAAACAGACGAACACAGGCTTTAAAATTTAAATTCCAAATTTTCTTATTTTGTTCTCATGTGCTCGCAGCTTTAACTGAATTAAGCACTTTTCCACCTCATTCTGAATATCTTATTTTATTTTCTTTTTTCTTGATAATATATACAGGTTTGCATGAGAATAAATGCTTTTGATCTGTAGTTTTATCATTTTTGGAATCTTGATTGTAATAAACCATGTGCAACACCAACAGCAAAATAAGACTTTTTTCTTAAATGTGAAACACTAAAGGTGAGAACTTAGTTTCTACTTATTTTGTATTAGAGAACAATTACAGTGATAAGATTTTCAAGTAACTGTTGCATTCTATTAAGTTACAAATCAATCCAAAATTGGCTTAATCGAACAAAGTAGAACACTGAACATTTTAATAAAATTCTTAACTCAAGTAAAATTGGTAAAATAATTTGTTAATTTGTGCCATATTGTGGTTAAGGCTGTCAAAGCTTTATATTGTATTTAGAGCAGTGAAATAAAATAAATATGAAATAGTAAAGTTGTGCAGATCGCAGAGTCAGCTTTCTTTAAAATCAAGTGTCAAGGGATGTGATTTGCAAACAAATTTTTTTGTCCTTACCCATGATAAAGTAGAACCACCCTAAGAAATATGTTACAAGACGAAAATTTCGGTGGAACATGCACGATCCATGCACATGTGTATGACCGAGGATTTAGAAAGCATGACGAAACCAATTTAATTCTTTTTAAATCAATCTTTTAATTTTTACAATAAATGCGGAGCACTTTACATTGAACTTTGGTAATACATTTCTATATTATTTATTATACCGGCAAAATGCAAGCCACTGCTACCTACCTTAAAGTATATTATGCACATTCGAGTCTAATATTTGTTCAGCACACCTCAGAGACTATAGTGGTGGTGAGAATGCATTTAAAACAAATTCAATAAAATTTTTATGATTTAGAAGTCGTAAATGAAAATGCTGGCGGACCTCATCTAAACAAAATATTTTGCATTTAACGATATTGCTATCAAAACGCAGGTGCCAAAATTAGCCGACCTAACAGAGAAAATGCAACAAAGTTTGAAAAAAATTTAATAGCTTTCGATACCCCGCTTATTGTAAGAAATTTTAAGTTTTTTAGAATAGCCTTCAGTCACATTACTTGTAATTTCTTCTTTATTTATTTGGAAAATTACCTGATTTTGGATGATTAATCAATTTGAGTTTTCCTTTGGACAAGTTTCTCCCGTTTCCAGTCTATTGCTATGATTGTCTATTTGACTCGAGTGTAGAGCAGTAAAACCATGTCTCATCCATGATTATTAAGCGACACAAAAACTTGGTCTTAAAGTGGCAAAACATCGCCCCAAAGTCCACAATGCTGTTTCTGAAATTATTGTCTTTTTAGATACAAGCTCTGGGTGGTTACTTTGTATTTCGATTCGAATCGAAAATGGTTTCGAATGAAATTTCTTATTCGTAAAATCAATAATAAATGAATACAAAAATTTTCCGAAAATTTGTAAATTTTTACGAATTCGTCAGATTTTCGTAACCCCCCTGACATAAACCTTTATCCGACGGTCATTTTAGACAATTTTGTGAATTTTCTTAAATCTTTCTGGCGAATAGACTACGTCTCCTGGATGAGACTGAGTGCAGGCTCTGCTTTGAGGAGGAAGAGACAGCAGAGCATATTCTGTGCAGCTGAGTGACACTGAGTAGAACTAGACTACAGATCTTCGGCGGAGATCAGATGGATATGGTGGGGATCAGATCTATTTCAAACAGTGAGCACGCTTTTAAGCCTGCGCAATTATATTATGAGCAAAGTCGGCAAACAAACAAAACATTTCGCAAACGTTACCACAAAGTCATTATTTTTTAAAATTTTTTTAATGGTATTGTACATGAGCAAAACCAAAACAAATACTTTCTAAATGAGAAAGAGCGCAAATGAAACAATTAGCTTTTCGCTCTTGTGCTTGCTTTGTTATTCCGTTACATTCGTATAATTTGCTCTTTTTTCTCTTCTTCTTTTCTTTTTCTTCTCATTAATTTTTTGTTGTACCTACGCACATTTGAGTTAATATATTTGTAGTGCTCAAAACAAAAACAATATACAAAATTAAATGGGACAATCGTTCTCACTGTTTCTATTTTGTTTTTGTTTTACTCATTGTAAAGAACAAAACAAAATGAGATCAAACGTTCAGTTTTGTTTATTTTCCTACTCTGATTATGAGTAACGATTAAGCTGGATGGTGTCGGTGGACGACATGGTTGACCAAGCATCCTCGCCGATAGGCCAGGTCCTGACATTGAGAAGGTGTCATCATTCGTGAATGGAATAGGGCACAAAAGATCCTTTAGGTCGCAGTGTCTGCCTTTGGGCATGATTACTCCCTTATAATAGTAATAATAATAAACCTTTCTAGCATGGACTCTTTAATGATTCGACCATAACTGTGTACTTAAACACCCTATACTGCCTTGTTTGATCTCTGCTACCGAACATTTTGTAACAGTAAACGAAGTAGTAGACTCCGCTAGAGTATAAACTAATTCCGCTTAATTTTATTATTGTTTCGACTAAGAAAAATTATTTGCTCAGCTTTTCATTTAGAAACAATAAAAAGAAATTATTATGAAATGGTTTCTAAATTATTTTTAATTAAAATTTCTAATCTTACCGGTAAATTTCTGTTAAATTTTATGAATTTTAAATTATTTTCGGTTTAATTACCAAATAAACTAAAAGCATAAAAAAACAAATGAACAAACAATACAAATTATGTTGATTTTACACTTTTCTCCAACTGTTTGCTAAGAAACTGCAGGTTGTGATATTGAAAATTATTTCTTTAATGCTTCAGAAAAATAATAATTAACAGAACACGAATAACGTTCTGGTTAATTTTTACTTTACAATAATATCACGTATTGCATAAATACAATGATTTTCATTCTTTCCAACTAATAAAATGCCAAAAATTACTAGAGACTAATAAAAAAGAAAAACAAAAGAAAAAAGAAAAAATTGGGTCAACATTTGAAAAAGACATGAAAATTTACTTTAAAACTATCATGAAAAAGTAAAATGAAATTAAAATTATTTCATTATTTTCTTCCGTTACTTCGCGGCTTAGGAAAACTTGTAATAGAAAAGGAATGTTTCTTTGTTTTTTACTGGCGGCAAACAAAGTAAATATTTCACTGAAGAAATTACTGAAAATTGTAATTAAATATTTATGACTTACCGCTGTGATTTTTTTACCGAAAGAGAACCAACCATTCACTTTATGATAATGCGCATGTGCAATTGAATTGAAATGTTAATACGAGTCTTATGTCAGTCAGGTAACTGTTGTGTACAAAGATTTGATTTTCAAGAGCATTAAAGCTCAGTTGTTTAAAAATTATCAAGAGAGTTTTTAATATTTTTAAGTATTTAAAAAAATATAAAAGAACAAAAATATTGCAAATCAGTAATGTGATTCAGTATGAAATTTTACCGCTACTTGTTTGTGGAAAAAAAGTATTAAGAGCAGTGCATATTCAGTAAAATGTTCCAATGACTTTCGTTAACATTAAGCGTTCTTAGTGGACAACTGAGTTGTTAAAGTGAACACAAAATTAAAATAAAAATTTTATTTTGTGTACTGTCAAGTTATTAAAATATTGGGAATATAATCAATAAACTATTTAATGGGTTCTTTAATTAACATATATATTACTGAAGTAGTCGCCGTGATCTAGTGAATTGGCTTACTAAGACAAAAGCTCCTGCTTCAAACCCCAGCTTTGACATCTTGAAAAAAAAACTGATTGCCATGAAAAAGCTTCTGAAGTCTGTCGTTAGGAATCGTTTTTAAACTGTAGGTCCTGGCACTCATGGATAAAACATGACACACATAACATGTGGGCTGCGAGAAGCTAGGCTGTAACACTAAAACAGGGTTGTATGTGCATTATAATGAGTTTATGTACATTATCCGGCTGTGCATTTTATATATCTCAAATTAATGATACCACTTTAGAATTTTGAAACCAAAATTTTTAAAATCTGCAATCCGTTTTCGGCAATTTAACTCAGAAACTGGATGAGATATCCGAAAACGGATTACAGACTTGAAAAATTTGGGGTCAAAAACCTAAAGTGGCATCATTAATTTGGAATATATTAAAAATATGAAATGGCGATTAGTACACATAAACTCCTGCACCATGATATGAAAAAAGGGCAAATCGGCAACCAGTCTGAAATAAAAAGCAACTTTTATACTTCCAAACACATACTAGTAATATACGGTAGCTTCAGTTTAATTTCAACAATTTGTAATACAATTAATAATTAACTTGTTACTATTCGAAGAAACAAATCTAGTATAGTTTTAATATGTTAAAGAGATTTACTTTTCCGGATATGAGTGTTGCGAAGAAAGAGCACTAAAAAAAAAAGAAAACATAATACTTATATGTCCTGTTGTCATAATGTACTGTCCTTTCCACAATACAAAGCACAGCACTTAGTAGGGGTTTACCCCTGAGTATTGATCTCAATCAGAGTAGGAAAATACACAAAACTGAACGTTTCATCTCATTTTGTTTTGTTCTTTACAATGAGTAGAACAAAAACAAAACAGAAACAGTGAGAATGATTGTCCCATTTAATTTTGTATATTGTTTTTGTTTTGAGTACTACAAATACAGTAACTCAAATGTGCGAAAGTACAACAGACAAGAAAAAGAAAAGAAGAAGAGAAAAAAGAGAAAATTATACGAATGTAACGGAATAACAAAGCAAGCACAAGAGCGAAAAGCTAATTGTTTCGTTTGCGCTCTTTCTCATTTAGAACGTATTTGTTTTGGTTTTGCTCAAGTACAATACCATTAAAAAAATTTGAAATTTGACTTTGTTGGAACGTTTGCGAAATGTTTTGTTTGTTTGCCCACTCTGGTGTCAATAATAAAAAATAATAAATAATCAAATATTCTAAAATTGACGAGCTATTTCGAAACCACATTGCATTCATTTAAGAAACTGTTTAAAATACAAATGACAGAAAATATTTAAATCTTAAGACTCCCGGTTTGCTTTAGAATTTCTATAGAAAAATGATCACATTTCAAGCTTAAACTTTTATTTATGGTTAAGAGTCATAAGAACGTGTCCTCTAACTGTTTTGGTTTATTAAGATTTTGTTTCACTCTTTTTAACGTATAATTGAATTGATTTGCCAAAAACGGATTATGTAATTAAAAAGCATAGAAATCTGCCGATGCGTATGCTTAAGTTTTAAGAGAATGAAAAAAAAACGAAGAGACGTCACAAAATTGTCACTCATCTTAGAAAATGAGTTAGTTGGACTGATACCAAGGCACCGCAAAAAAAGTTAAAACAGACATATAGATAGTCAGTGTAGTCAGCTACCAGTAAATTTAACTGAAGCGAACAAACCATAAGGTTTAATGATAATGGGTGACAGTTACAGCTAATAAAAGTACTGATTTCACATACCGATGTCAAACACAAATATTTTAACAATTTTTTGATATGATCGTTTTATTGATGCTGATAATTCTCTATTCTTCTTTTTTTATGAACTTTTTTTTTTCTTTAATACCATTTAAGATTTATAAAGCTTGACTGGCTTGGATATTGTTTGATGAACACTGGATATTGTAGGCATTAATGTCAAACGGTTTGAGCTGATGATTAGACAGTTGCTGCGATTTCATCAGAAAACATAAAGAAGAAAAAACCAATTCTAAAGATAAGAAGGCAATAAATATTTAACTATTATTACATAAAAGGAAATATAATTGTTTTTTATCATATACGGTAGAGAGTTTGAAGTAGGCATATACTCACAAAAGCTCAACTAGAAAATTAAATACGTGGTTTAATGTCTTAGAAAAAACAAAAATGAAAATAAAATCACTTCCTAAGGAAAAGGGTTGTTATTCTTTAGTTGCAATAAACGAATGTGTTAATAAGACAGTATGGTGTGATTGACAGTAAAAATTAATTACAAAGTGTTTAGTTTCTTGCACAAAAAAAGAAGTCTTCAGAAGTCTGAAGTCTGTCTATTCTTGTAAATTGTTTTATTATAGCCAATAACATTGTTGAAATGAAACACTTCGTTTGAAACACCATAATATTTGCAAATTTTATATCAGAAGTTTTTTTTAAGGAAATTCCTTTATAAGCTTTGAATGCATAAATTTAATGCAATAAATGGTATCCAAGAATTCTGATTTAAATTAATTTCAAAGAGTTTTTTTTTTTTCTTCTTATGCCGTATTTAGTGAATTGAATTGTAAACGCTGGGGAAAATATTTCATAGGCAGTTTTATTTTTAAATATGTATTTACAATCTATGTAAGTAACCATAAAACTAATAAAATAAAATAAAAACTTTCTATATAGATATAAACAATAATAAACAGAAAACTAAAATTTAATTTTATTACTAAAATGTAAACTATTATGATAATGTAATGGCAGGCATGTAAGAAAGTTTTTTAATGTTTAAAAAATAGATTATTAAAAAAGGGTTTGTCGCTTAAGTCTTTTGTTTTAATTACCTATTAAATTTAAATTTAGAAAGTCTTGAAAGCGTATACATAATATTACTTTGAACCTGTGTATTTACCATTAAAATATTTTTATAATCATACTGGGTAGGATAGAGGCTTTTGAGCCGTCTATCGTTTACATATTCTGGTTTTCTTGTTACAGAATACTATGGTAGATAAAGTAGTAAAACTTTAGAACGTTAGAAACGGCCATATTCATAAATTTCATTAGTTGAGTTTTATCAATAATGCTTATAAAATTGTGTTTAAAGTTCTGTAATAGGTTGGTGATTAGTGTGGTAATGTTAAAAAGCATATGTGTTGTATTCCAGAGCGCCATGTTGTTTAAAATTTTATTGGAAACATAAAAATAAACAATCACAGTAAATTCATTGCCGTGGGAAAAATCCATCATCGCTATTCATTCTTTAATTTCGAAGATCTCAGTCAAACCAATATTATAATTGAGGTGGTTTCTACTCTTAAGGCCAGACTATACTTGTAATACAAAAAAACGTAAGAGAATATAAAAAGAAATTGTATACGATTTTTTTAAACGAGTATAAAAATCGTACTACAAAGCTTTTTGTGTTGTCACTTTTGGTGTAGAAAAATAAAATAAGAACAGTAGTTGTTAAAAAAATAAAAAATATTAAAAAATAAGCAATATAAAATTTTTATTTCTTACTAGCTTAAACCCGGCGTGCCTCGCTACAACTACCACTATCATTTGTCCATATTTTTTTAATTGATGATTTTAAGTGACTACGAAATTAATCACACCAAATTCAGAAACTTTAGCTTCAACACTTCTAAAGATACGTATGTATGTATAAAGAAATCAATTGTTCACTTGTACGGGAGGTGTCACGCCCACTTGTTCAATTTCGCCCGCTTTCTGACTGATGATTTGCCTTGCCCATGAAGTCATTCAGACCCAATTCCGAATATTTAGCTTTAATCAATCTAAAGGTATTAAAAAATCAGTATTTAGAGATAAATAAAAAAAAGTGGGCGTGAAAATAGGCGTGAATATTTTTCTCTCGATGAAAAATTAGTCAAATCAATGGAGCCGTTTTCTAAATTTTGGGTGAATAAAAAAAGTGGGCGTGGCAAAATTTTCTTTCTGAAAAAACCTAAGTTTGATCACGAGGATCATTAGAAAGAAAAAATCCTCAAAAAACGGGTTAAGCCGTTCTCAACTGATGCGATGGCCAACGAACAGCATTTATTTTTATTTATATAGAAGATTGTTTTAAAATAAACTGAAAAATGGTTTTTTTTTTATTTCATATTTTTAAAAACAAAAAAATACTACTCAGGAAAATACTACTTTGCAAAAAAGCAAAATAATAAAATTTTTCCATGTTTCACAAAAAATGCGATTCTAATTTTAAATCTTACAAAAACTGTCTGTGAAATTTTTTTTTTTAATCATATGACCTATTGCTTAGTCTATAGCCCCCTTTAGATACGAATATGTTAAGCCGATTACCAATTTTGCTATAAGTTTTTACATTTAATTTTTCTTCATACCTATACCAGTTCAAAGTTCAAAATAAAGCAGGTAGTGGTCTTAGATTTAGCTTCAGACTAGTTAACTTTTGATCCTTGCAGATGGAGATTTATAATGGAATCTACAGCATGTTATGATGCTGGCCAAATTACCAAAAAATTAGAGGGGGTGCTTGGTATAGTGGTTAGAGCGCTCGCAGAAAAACTCCAACGGCCCAGGTTCAAATTCCAGCAGAGGTAAAAAAAAATTAAAAAGTTAGTTTGCGGTTTTTTCAAAATTATAATTTAAAAATAAGAAAGAAATACAAAGAAACCGCTCCCTGGCATTCTACTCTGTTCCACCTTAACCACTGACAACAAAAAACGAATGATCAGGAAAAAAGCGCCACCTGTTGGGAGGTAGCACAGATAACAGCTAAACCTACTTAGCGAAGGCACTCTCCATACAGAATCAATATGCAACGATGGGGCCATTGGTGTGGATCCTTTCAGGGTAAAGATATAATACTGGCCTTTGAATGATCAATTCACAACGATTTGTTTCACTCCTAAACCGCTTAATAGTAATAAAAAAAAATTAATATATACTGTTCTTTCCGAAAAATTCCAATACAATGCACAGCATTTAGTAGGGGTTTATCCCTGAGTATTAGTCTCAATAAAAAAAATGATTACTAATTATAGAGTCTGGTGCAATGGGAATAGAATTTGTAAGCTGTTAATATATTTTGGGGATTAATGAGCACTATTTTGACTCTAGACGATAAACACATTTCAGTTTTAACAGAAGGTATATATCGTCACAAGAATTCAATAACGCTGTAACTGACAAAAAATCGAAAATACGTTTTTTGCATCATTTTTATTAAAAAAAAATCGTCGATTAGTCCCGGTCCCAGATTTCTACGATGAAAATAAATTCACTTACGCCCTCTGCATTTTGAAAAATATCAGTGTGTTTGATCTACTTTCATAGAGGTTTTTTGGCTCTGGTGAACATTTAAGGTTTTGTCAGTTACAGCGTTCTTTAATTCAATTGACGATATATTCACAAAACAGAAGATAAAAATATGTACAAACAATAGCATAAAAGTTCTTACTAAAAGTAGAAACTTTGTTCAAGTGCTGCCAATACTTGAATATATAAAAATTTCATGGAGAAAATGTAGAAAATTTGTTCTGAATCGAATATTCATGCATGTACGAGTTAAATCGTAAGAAATTATGCATTATTTTACCATCTTTTTGGTATGATTTTTTTTATTTAAAGAGTAATAATTCTTTATTTAAAATTTTTTATATTTTAGGTTGCATTTATAGCAGAAACAAAATTGTTTCCTGTTAAGCATATTATTCTGTTTCATATTATTCTCAGCCAAGATATTTATTACTCGAGGGATTAATGCATTTTAAAAATTTAAAATTTTTCTCACAATTTTTAAATATGCATTTATGCTTTTAACCGTTATATTCCATACTTCTTTAATAAACAGCAGCAGCATAACAAATTTACAAATTTATTTGCATAAAATAATCGCTTTTTTTGTTTTTTTTGTTTCATTTGCTTTAGCAAAAGCCTTTTGTACGAGCATTCTTAAGGCAAAAACAAACACTAAAAAATATAATTAAAAGCGTGAAATGTAAAGGATTTTCATGTAAAGAATAAAATTTATGAATTTAATGCAAATGTTAAGAAGAGAAAATATGTGGAAAAGTAGCAGAGCTTAGCAATAAAAAGAAAAAAAAAATTGTACAAAAAAAAAAAAGAAATTAATTACCGCTGCATTTATTTTGACAGTAAAACTAATTTAATGTGAAAATTTGCTAAAAATAAATTTTATATTTATTTCTTACTAAAGGTTGTAAATACAAAGTGCCTTTTAAATTGTTTACTGGTTTTAGGTTTCTCTTTTTCTGTTTGCACTGCAACCAGTTTAATTCATTTTTTATGGTCTTTTCCTTTTCTTTCGCTTTTTTTTTTCTAGAAACTTGAATTTTAATTTATTTTTTGAATTAATTTTTCTAATAGATCTCTAGTTTAGATCTAGTTTTGTTTGACTTTCAATGTTTACAAAACTTTAAAAAGTTTTTTCTTAATGTCTTTTTAAACGACATTTATATCATTTAATCAGTCCCTCTTGTTAATTCCAAAACTTTTATGTAAATTTGTTTTCTTTTCCTCATACAGTCTGTAACATTTGAATTTCCTTCGACCGGTTGACATTGTGGAAAAGTAAAGAGTGAAAAAAGTGGAAATCATTTAAATATTCTTAGAATTCTTCTGGTTATCTAAGGCTGAGAATTTAAGCATTTAGTTGGGTGACTTTAAAGTGACACCAGACAAGTGGTTGGTTGTTAGAAAATAAAACGAAAAACAACTGTAACAATGACATTTTCTTTTTTATTTTTTTATTTTTAATCTAATGGGTTGTCTTAGTTGGCAAAATAAAAGTAAAAGAATTTTTGTTGAAGTCAAATACAAAAATAGAGAGTTGGTCATGCACTACTACTGAGTTCGCTATATGACAGCACAATTCTAGAATTTTCTATTTATGAAATTGGGCGACAAACAGATAATTTCTAACTACCAGGCATATCTCAAAATAAGTCGATCTAACAGAGAAAACACATTAAATTCGTAAACAAAATACAATCCTGTTCCAGGGTTACGGCCTAGCTTCTCATAGCACCAAAGGTGTGTGTGTTAATTTTTAGCCATGAATACCGGGACCTACAGGTTAATGTCGACTCCCAACGACAGACAGTTCGTGGCAATAAGTTGTTCTCAGAGCTTTTGCCAGAATACTGCTTAGAGGCAGTCGCCGAAAGAAATAGTGTTTCACATTCATTTTTTTAAGATCTCAGAGCTGGGATTTGAACCCGGAGATTCTGTCTAATAAGCCAACACCCTAACCAGTAGACTACGGCGACATAATAAACTTTCAGCTCCGTAAAATATATCCGGCGATAATGTACTTTCTTGACGAAAGAAATGCGGAATTAATTAAGGGCAGTAATAAGTTGGCATACTATTTCCATCCGCAGCCCCATTTTTCTATCAATAAATATCAGTTTATAGGCACCTTTTGAAATGCCAGTCTGCTTTAACTAGTTGACCACTACCCAGTTCATCTTGGCCGTACGAGCCATCGTATAAATTCTGCTACTCATTACTCTGTAGTCGTAAATCAAGTAGCTTACTACTCTAGAGTACAAACTCTCTGTGTTTTAATATTGTTTAGACTGAGACCGTTTCTTTTCCCGTATGGCTGGGTTTAGAACACGCCTTATAATACCTGAAAATTAAATATAATTTCTTTATAGGTTACAAACACCAACACAAACCCAATATGCCGAAAAGTGTTTTAAATATATAAAAAATAAGCCATTGATTTCTTTCTTAAGCAAAACTTTTAAATATAATTTGATTTAAAAAGGGAAAAGATCACCAGGTAATCTGTTTTTTTCTTTATTTTGGTTTTTGTTAAAACACTGACAGTAGTAGTAATGGTTTTGGCTATTGGTGTCACGTTAGTGATTTAATTTTTTTTCTTTTAGTGTTTCTAGCCAACATTAAACATAAATCGTGACTCAATGTGGCTTTGAAAACATAAAATATATATTTGCTCTTATTTATTCATTTATTTTTTTTATTCACAAAATGTGCCAAAAACTGCAAAACAAAACTTTACAGTAAAAACAAAAGAATAGTGTAGGCGTTCAATACCATTTTTTTTAAATTTAAATAGGACATTAACAAAAATCAATGTATAGGAAAAAAAAACAGGAGTAACTTCATTAAAATATGTACAAAGACGGGGAAAAACAACTGTGTAACATTGTTTTACTGAAACTTTTAATGACACCTAGAAAACATGTCAAATAATTTCCCTTTTTTCTCATATGACTTAAGCACTTTAGTAAATTTTTTACCAAAAATGCCAGAAAATATTTAAAAATATAAATAAAAGGAAAAAAATATATTTGTTTTCTTATTTAAATTACTGACAATACTATATAAAAATTTTACTGTATAAGTAATTATCGCGATGAGAGTGACTATGATAGTTGCTCGGTGTAGTAGAACAGACCAGCGTATCTGGTGGTATTCGAATCCACAACCCTCTCAAAGACAGTCTATCACACTGCCCACTAGACTACTGGAGCATCCAATAAATAAAAAGCCGGAGTAAACTTTTGGAAATTGATTTTAATTTAGGCTTAAATAAATTAAAACTAGTAAATTATTTAGGTTTACTTTGATTAAAATCTAATAGTAAGGAAGGTGTATAACAAAACATTGCCAAAACTAAATTAACGAAATGCGTAGCATTTCTTTGCAAAATATCAAGAGCGTTTAAGTCATACTAACAATTGCTCAACACTATTCTTTAGGTCATTATCTAACTCTAGGACATGCAAAAATCTCAGTGATGTTTAATGTAGATCCTCTTTATGTAGCCACAACAAAATTTAATGTTCACTTTTTTATCTTTGAATCGAATCTAAAGCGTGCAAAAAAAGTCATAGTCGGCTGGCAAATTTATGAGTGCGACACCAGTATTCTGAAATCGTCGTCTATCCGACGACAACTAGATTGAGTTTATCGTGCATACCCGTTATAATACACACCATACGCCACCTAGTTGCATAGGTGGTAGTCAAATACACTGCGTCTGACCAGCGCCATCCAAAGCCGGTGTCTCTTAATATTGGTCATGCCAAAGACACGCCGCTCAGAAGATAGCCCTATGGACATTGGATTAGCAATTCGGCATACCATTGCCTGGGTAGTAGTACCCCTCTTGTTGAGGAGGTCTATCTAGCACTACCACAACCACTATGTGTACTCCTCGAAGGGTCGCACCCAAACCATCAGACCGATTTGCCTCACTCCCCGAATGACAGGGGAGCACAGGCATAACCGAGGGCTTTCTGATGCCCATAGTACCAGATTAGAGTAGGTTTCTCTGGTCAGTCCCTGAGATGGCCAGTAATAAATTATCAACCACTCTCCTCTACCTATAGCGCGAGTGCCAGGCCACCCAGAGCCAAGTGAACTCCATATTCCCTGGTGTGACGTATCACCAGAAGCCATTTACTCTCTATCCAACGACAGATGGGGCAATTACAGTTGATCATTTAAGGGTGAAGATATAACACTGGCTTTTAAAGTGATCAATTGACTACAACTTGTCTCATCGCCATACTGTGTAATGTACCAAAAAATACTCAATCTATTTTCGCCTTTAATTCCAATACAATCCTCAGCATTAGTAGGGGTTTACTTTTCTTAGTATTGGTCCTATAAAAAAAATATGCTTTGAAGTATATTCATCGATTACTATGACAAGGGTCCGATATGCAATAGAGTTTATTACATAGCATTATGGGAACTTTTTTAAGTCGCAGTAGTCTAGTGCTTAGTAGACAAGAGCTACGTTTTCAAAACTCAGCTCCGAACATCTTAAAGAAAAAAAGTACATAAAAAAATAATTCTTTCGGCGACTATCTCTTAGCAGCAGTCTTCTGGCAAAAGTACTGAAAGTAACTATGAGTAATTGACACGAAAAAGCTTCTCAATGCTGTCGTTTGGAGTCGACATTCAACTGTAGGTACCGGTACTCATGAATACAAGTTGACACACACAATATGGGTGCTGAGAGAAGATAGGCCGTAGCCCTAAAACAGGGTTGCAAGGGCCAATTACTTATGTATGTTATGGGAATTTATAAAGATTAAAATCACAAAACAAACGACCACTACCGATTGGGACTGTGACAAATAATTTCTTTGTTAATGATCTGGAACGCTGAGTTCGAATTCCAGTAATTTTGTTGATAATTTTTTTGAATAATTAATTTCTGTTTCGTCATTAAGCGCTTTAATAGAAATTCTAGAATTTACGAAACAGACTAAATTATATAAATATTCCTAAGGAAGCTGCATAAATTGGTAGTGAAATAATGTATTAAAAATAACTCAAAAGTCTCAAGTTCGGGATAAAGTGGTCTAGTCCCACCAGAGACTCCAGTCTGTGACACTACACAGAGCTTATGGTATTAGTCACTCTGCTAGTAACAATTAATCAGAATATAATTCAATATTGTATTGTAATTTAGTAAATAAATAATAATTGTTCTTGATAATGTAAAATTAGACTTTCAATACATTTTTACTTTTTATTTTTCATTTCAGGTAGTCGTAGATATACGTGGTTCTCTCAGCTTCAATAAAATGTAAGTTCGTTTACAATGAAATAAATTAAAAAAAAACAAAACTGTTCTTAACTATATCGTTGGTCTCAGGTAGAAAGGTACTAACTCAAATAATTTAAAATTTACAGGCGAAGGCAAAAAAAAATTAAATATACAACTTTTTATTAAATGCAAGTTCTAATGAGATTCCAACAAAAATTTATTGTTCAATTTGGTGTTTCCAAATCGTACATTTAACGACTTAGGCCTTTTTGCAAAACCAATTTTTTTTTTAATGAGTTAGGACTATTTGTACAATTGCTTGTAATACCGTAATTTTTAATAATAAACTTTGTGAGAATATTGCTAAAATGCATTGGATTCACTAAAAAAGAAAGTTTTGAAAAAAATTCCTTTCTACCTGAGACCAACGATATGTAGAGTATAATTGTGCGAGTATTTTTTTTTCTTGTTGTAAAAGACAAGTTTCTTAGAAAAATAATTTTTAATATTTTATTTCTAATTATTCTTATTAAATGACTATATGCCCGTCCTACTATCAGCAAAAGTTCATTCACACACTTTGCTATATAATTTTAAAAGTGCTAATTTCTTGCATAATTAGAATAGTTTTGCTAAAATAAAATATTCAAACCAAATTGGGTCATTTCAATAACGTTTAACAATAAAATGTTCTACTACTTAAGAATAATAATTTTGTTTTTTTCTTTTTTATATAAAAATAAAATCAATGCTAACTTTTTTTTCACATAAAAGCCACAACTAGTTTCCGTTTGATAAAACCACCAAGCTTATCATAATCATTTAGTTAATTGTAGTGGCTTGAAGCAATCAGCCAATAATATTCCCACCTTAAGTAGGTTAAAAAATTTCTTTCTTCGTTTTATTTCATCCATAAAATTTATAAATTATAAAATTCTTGTTGTTGTTGTTGTTTGTGTTTCAAAAAAGTCTTGTCTTCGACTGATTACTTTTAATAGCTGTCAACTTAGATTTTTGGTTGGAATTTACTTTCGTAACACAATTTAGCTGTAAAATTTTATATCTATTCTGGCACTCTTTTAGTGTAACAGTTGACGGCTGTGGTAATTGATTATTCACGCCACAACAATTTAAATAAAATTTATTAAATAAAAAACTCTATTTATTTATAAAGTATATGCATATGTATTGGTATGATGAGTTGAGAATGGGGTTTTTTGTTATTGCTTTTAGAAGCCTAAATTCTTTAAGCTGACAAATTGATTAAACATATAAATATTTATTAAAAAAAATTTTATGATTAATTTGTTAGAATTATTGGATTTACGTTTTTAAATTAAGACTGTTCACATCGTGAACAAAAGCTACCACGCTTGTCGCTTAAGTCTTTTGATGTTAAGCGTAAAAATACTTTTATTAAGAATTAAAATCAGAAGGCTAATTCTGATATTCATATACTCGTACGAGGGAATACTTTTTCGAACGTACCAGTATTTGTGGTTTTGAGATCTCACTTTTTATAAAAAATAAAAAAAAAACAAAAAAAAAAAAAACTGTGGACCTTTCTGAGAAAGCAAATTTTAAATCGAAATAATATTTTTCTGTTAAAACATAATTTAAAATTAACAGCCTGTCTCAAAATGTCGAATGTTTTTGTTTGTTCGCATTCTCAACGAAAGACAACTTATTGCCTCCCAGTAACTGCTTTGAGTACGACAAGTCTAATGAAAATAAATTCGGACGATAACGTGAATACTTCAGGGTCATTAATTACTCATTTATATATATTACGTCTTAAATATAAAGCCAAAAAAACGATACTATAGGACAATTTTTCGAACAATATTGAGTGACTCTTGCTTTCGTTTGCATAGTTTTACGTTCCACATCGTGGGACAGGCTGTAAATCAAAGCTTATATAAATATTTTTATTTTTTATTTTATTATTTTATTAAAACTTATTGCTATTTAAGAAATATAACTGGCAGTTAAATCACAAAAACAACAATTTAATTTTCTTTGCCTATCAAAACTTTAATATAAATGGCGAAGACTAAAATTTATTTGTCTTAGAAAAAAAAAGATTTTGTTCCGCAGTTTATCGATTAACAGAATTATTAAATTTTTTTTTTGAATTCGAAACACATTTCGTTCACGACAGCCAATATTAGCCTCCAGCTTATGACTCAAAAACCAGGGGGCAAAATAAAAAACACAAAAACAAAATAAAATTAAGACATTCATTTAATTGAAAAAGCTAATATCCTTCATTACTTCAACAGTTATCTATAGAAATGTACTGAAGTCACACTTTTTAAGTGGGTTAGGAATTGTTGGGACAACCAATCTGTTGACTGGTTGCCTCTTATTGCCGCGATTTACAACCCAATTATGAATAAAAGTTAAACGGAAGTTTTTTCCTTCTCCCATGCTTCTCATATAAATTTAATCGTTAAACTTGAAAAATAGTAAAAAATTTCCGGGGAATGTTTATTTGGAATTGAGTTGTAATCCAAATAACCACTAGGCAAGGAAATAATTATTCTTACATTATAAAAACACAAATGATTTGGCTCGTATTTGGACGGGTAAAACGTTTGTCTATAAAGTTTAAACTCAAAACTAATTTTAGCCAAGCGATCAATCTTTACTTTACTTTATGGTAGTCGCCGTGGTCTAGTGGTTAGTGTGTTGGCTTACTTAGACATGAGTCCTTGGTTCGACACCCAGCTCCGACATCCTAAAAAAAGAAATATGAAAAAATATTTCTTTCGCCGACAACCTCTCAGCAGTCTTCTGGCAAAAGCTCTGAGAGTAATTAATTGCCATGAACAAGCTTCTCAAGTCTGTCGTTCGGAGTCGACATTAAACTGTAGGTCCCGGTTCTCATGGATAAAAATTTACACACACAACATGAGTGCTGCGAGAAGCTAGACCGTAATCCTGACAATGATCAATCTTTACCTCGTTGTTCTTTCAAGTTCAAGTGATTTGTACTTATACTTCTCTTTTGATTTTATCTTTCAAATCGAAAATTAATGCCTCTAAACACTGCATATCATTTAAAATTCCTGGTAAATTTAATTAATTTTTTTTTTGTTTTATAATGAATTCTACAACAAATGTCATGACATTTTTCTTTTACTCTGCTGTTGATTCAGACAGTTTTAAACGTTAAAGTATTAAAATAAACACCTCAAATGATATTCAAATGACTAAAAAAAGATTTGTTTAAACGGATTTAAGATATGCTTTAAATACAAAATTTTAATGCTTATAAGAAATTATATTTCTATTTTAAAAACTTCTTTTGTTTTTCTCTTTTTTTTTCTTTTCACTGATGTTATACTCGTATATGAATACAAAAAAGCATGAGTTTTTAGGCACGCGCAGAATGCAAAAATTAGAAAAATCATAGAATAGTTATAGAAAAAAAAAAATAGCAAAATTAAAAATAAATAAATAAAGAACAGCAAGACAACTGTTTAAATAATAATCTAGAAAGACCAGTTGTAAAAAATGTATTGTATGAAGAAGACAAAAAAAAAGAAAAGAAAATGTAAGAACAAAACAGGAAGACACGCATAAAATAATAAAAACAAGCAATTGAAAAGAATACGATTTTGTTTTAAAGTGTTTCTATTGAAGAATTCTGTCGCTGAACTTAATTAGATATTATTATATAAAACAGGATAAATAATAATAATAATAATAATACTCTGAAAAATAAAGTTATCGAACGGTTTTAATGGCTTGCTGAATATAAATGAATAAAATTTTTAAATTATTAATAGATTTTGAAAAGCTGATAATTCTCTTATTAATGATAGGCTTTAATATGCATAACTGTAATATATCTAATTAATCATTGTCAAGCTGCCTATATAAGGCAACATCACGTTTGGGATTTGCAAAATGTTTCAGATCAAGTAGAGATGCTCTAGATGAAGTTTTATATTTTAAGACTCTTCATAGTCTACTAAATTTAGTAACAGCTCATTAATATTAGATTTTTGTTGGTTTGTTTTGGTAATATAAGAGAGGACAAAAAGAATTCTTGTGAATAAAATAAATAGACAATGTCTGTGAAAAAAATTTTAGGGCACCTATCCAATACACTGATGGAGATTGTAGGCTACTTTGCTGTTGTGAGGTTCAAGGTAGTCTGCATTGAGTAGGAAAGTGAAAAACAAACACAAGAGGGGTATGTTCTGTAATTTAACAGAGAGCATGAGTATGATTATAAACTCCTGAGTATTGGTCTTACCAAAACAAAAAACAAAATTCTAGTCGCCGTACTCTAGTGGTTAGTGTGAAAATATATTTCTTTCGGCGATTACCTGTTAACAGTTTTCTGACAAAAGCTCTGAGAGTAAATGATTGCCATGAACAAGCTTCTCAAGTATGCCGTTCGGAAACAGGATGGTAATGGCCAACTATGTATGTATGCTTTTTACATTGTTACGGTGTCAAGAACAACAGTAGGAATTTATTGCAGTGACACATCGCGAAACATTCTATTGAAATACATTCTTCACGACACTATATTTGTTTTATGGTTAGCAAACGTGGCACCTATCTTACGCGCAGCTTTCTTGTCATCGAGACGTCTATCTATACGCAACATATAGTATTTTTAAAAAATGCCTGTTATTTTCTTTAACTCACGCATCTTTAACTGACAATTATCCAGTATTAATTCTGGTATTATAGCAGCTTGGCCATGTTCAATTTTTGCAGGTTAACTATTTCACTACGATCAGTTATTTTAGCATTTAGAAGATTGTTTTTTTTTCTTTTTGCATTACATGTTCAATCGCAATATAATCAATCATTTGGGTATTTAAAATATGAGTGTTTAGTTTTTGTAATATTCAATGGGTGTAGGATATAGAAAACTGTTTGAAACTGCACAAAGGATTTTGTAATGTACTGTGCTGTGTGTGTATGATTCCATTTTGAGCAAATAATTGAAAATTTTACACATCGTTTTTCTCTTAAACATTGATTACAGACTCAATTTAAATTAAAAAAACATGTTTCGTTTCTACGAGTAATAAAACAGATCTTTAGCTTTTAAGTTTAGCCTTAACAACTCTAGAGAATTTGGTCGGTTCATTAACTTATTGAACTTTCTTTCAAAGAGTTAAACGTTTTAACATTCGCTTTAGATTATTGTTTTTGTTTTTTTATTTTTTTCTGAAACAACTTTTAATTGAGGCTATTATTAGTGTTTTAGTTAGTCTGTAATAAATCATTTATTTACATAAACCTGATTCTAAATGCCTTAAAAACTTAAAATTTTTATATCTTTCTATAATATAAATGCATTGTCTAACACAATATAGATGCTCGTATACAACAGGCTGTCAAAATGGACCGAATGAAAACCAATACATATTTGCATATTGAAAATAAATAAACTACGGCAGCACAGTACAGCACAGCACATTCATTCATTTATTTATCCTGTTCATAGAATGCAAACATCAGTGATTGTCTTCTTTTCCTGATCTTTTAATTCATTTCTATTTTATTATTTTGTCATTATTTAGCGAACAAGTTTAACTTGTTCTACTTGCTGCACTTCATCCACATCCTCAGTTTAACAATTTATTTCTTTTTGTTTTTTTGAATTTCATTTACGGTAATTATAATACCAAGTATTTTATGCAAATAAATAAAACAGAATCAAATGAAAACATTTCTTATTTCAAATGTCAAATCTTAAGTTTGAAAACCAAAAGAAAAACTTTAAATTGAGTTCTCTGGTGTAGCAGCAAGCGTCTACTATTTTAAATGGTCGCCGGTTCAATGGCTGTTTAAGCAGGCAATTTTATAAAACCAGCATAACAATATTGTTTTTTCTTTCTTTGCTGTTGTTGTGTTGTGTTGTGTATAGAGAAATTTTGTTGCTGGCTGGCATAGCTTTAACATAGTTTTGAGTCTATTTGCCTTCCTGATTTGGCTATGGAATAGAGTGACGTCGACAAAGACGACGACGACGTCAAACTTTAGATATTATCAATGGCAAATGCCGCTTTAAAAGCAGCCATTTATTTTATTTGGTCTTAAGCAAATATATTTTATAACTGTAGTGTTTTTCTAAGCTGTACTCGTATTATATAAAAAAACAAAACTCATCATCATCGTCATTATTATCGCTTGCATCATCATTATCGTCATAATGGTAATTATTAATATCCATTATGATAATTAAGCGTGCATGTGTTAAGGAATACGTTAAACAAACTATAGCTGCTGGTATTAACCATTATTGTTGGTATGCCAGGCAAATTGTAACTCTTTAACTTGTTTCATACTCGCGTACTATACCAGTCACAGTAATGCTCATATGATGGTGTTTGGCTTTTGTTTGTGGCCATGTTTACTGATAATGATGCTGTTGACGATTATGTGGCTTTACAAATGTATTAAATATTTCCTACTACTTAACAAAGCTAAAGAGTTAAGTTGAGAAAATTAGGCCAAGCAATTTAATACTCAATTGTTAAATGGTCTTACAGTCAAACCATAAAAAGCAACAACGTATGTTATTACTCTTTAGTTTGCAGCATTTGTTGCCAGCTTTAGATTCAATAAAGCTGTTGTTTTATTTATTTTATTTACAGCCATAAAATTGCGTTTTATTTTTTTATAAGATACTCAAAAATTTGTGGCCAAGATTTTAGATAAATAAAGAGAGAGTAACCTATAAGTGATGCCATTTTCCGGAGAGAGTAGATCTGTTAATACCCATAAACTTGGTAAAATTAAAAAAAATTTTTTACTGATTAAATGGTTCAAGTGTTAAGATTGTATAAATGTATTAATTAACAGGAAATTGTTTTTAATTTAAAAGAAATTAATTAAAAAAGATATGGCTTTTTTAGAGTAGAAAAATAATTGAACAGGTTCTTCT
Organism: Metopia argyrocephala; assembly: GCA_963576795.1. Lineage (NCBI taxonomy): Eukaryota > Metazoa > Arthropoda > Insecta > Diptera > Sarcophagidae > Metopia > Metopia argyrocephala. The sequence goes on from OY756211.1 coordinate 83,845,934, forward strand.
CATTAAAAATATCGAGTATTGACTATTACCTCTTGTCACAACAGCTAGAAAATATAAATTGGAATCAAATCTATTCATATTATGATGTAAATGATCAACTCTCTTTCTTGCTAGAAAATGTTAACTTTCTATTTGAAGCAAATGTACCCCTTAAAACAAAACGAATAGCAACGAATCAAACTCCGTGGTTCACTACACAGATTAAGAAACTGATAAATGAGCGTAATGTTGCACATGCTAGGTGGAAGAAATTTAAAACTCCAGAACTTCGAACACTATTTCAGAATTGTCGTAAAGCAGTTGTTAAAAGTATAGAATATTATAAAAAACTTTACTACCAGAGACGATTTTCATCAGCTATTGATAGCAGTTCTAAATGGAAAGTAATTCGAAAAATTGGAATTGGAAAAGATAACGATTCATCCTTCGATGTTGATGTCAATTGCTTAAACCAGATGTTTATAAATACAAATATCCCGCCACCGACCAGAAATGTATATGATGATCTTTGCAGTGTTTCCACTGAACAATCTTTTACATTCCGATGCGTTAGCCAACAGGAAGTCCTATACAGTTTTCGTTCCGTAAAATCCAAGGCTACTGGTATAGATGGATTGAATCCTAAGTTTTTTGACATATTGTTAAATAAACTTTTACCTCATGTTACTTATATATTTAACACAATATTAACGAAATCTATATTCCCTGATGAATGGAAGAAATCAAAAATTACTCCAATACCTAAACAAAATAATGATTTTCGACCAATATCTATTCTTCCTTTTTTGTCTAAAGTACTTGAAAATATTATGAGTGTGCAGATTAATGAATATATAAGAAAACAAAACCTATTATGTGCTTTTCAATCGGGATTCTCAAAAGGAAGAAGTTGTATGACGGCCTTGACAGATGTTGTGGAGAATCTAAGAGCTGATCTTGATAATAACATGATTTCCATATTAGTCCTTCTAGATCACAGTAAAGCTTTCGATACTGTTGATCACTCCATATTATTGAAAAAATTGGAAAAGCTTTTTGGCTTTTCAGAGTCAGCTTGTAGATTGTTACGCTCGTATCTCACAGATAGATCTCAGATGGTCTGTTGTAATGGAACGTACTCTGAAAGCCTCAATGTTAGTAGAGGTGTCCCACAGGGTTCAGTTCTTGGCCCACTACTATTTTGTTTATACATAAACGATTTACCGGATACTATTGAACACTGTAAAATACATATGTATGCAGATGATGTCCAAATATACAACAGCGGTTCTATTAATGAAATTAATGCATGTGTCGAAAATGTTAACTCTGATTTACAGAAAATATATATATGGGCCAAAAACAATGGACTTTGCATTAATCCCTCGAAGACAAAGTGCATTTTAATAGATAAAAGTAATAGGAAAATTCCTGATAATATCCAAATTAAAATAAATAGTGATGTAATTGAATTTGTAAGTTGCTCAAAAAACTTAGGAGTAATTTTTAATAATAAACTATCCTGGTCCAACCACATTGCTTCTGCAGTGGGTAAAACTTATGGTATGCTGAGAAATCTCTGGGCTGTAAAGTCTTCAACACCTTTTAAAATACGAATGTTACTGGCTAAAACTTATTTAATACCTGTCCTTTTATACGGATGTGAGATTTATTCAAATTGTGATGCAAATGATTTGCGAAAACTGAAAGTTGCATATAATAATATTGCAAGATATATCTTCAGTCGAGGAACACGTGATTCAATTTCTACCTTCTCATACCAAATAAACAATATGTGTTTCGAAAACCTTTTAAAGTTTAAGAATCTGATATTTTTACATAAGATAATTTATACTGCAGAACCAAATTACCTGTATAGAAGAATTAGTTTTGGCAGATCGGCTAGAGGTTTGGTATTAATTCAACAAAAATATAAAACTGCCTTTTCTGAGCGTCAATTCTTTATTTATTGTACTCGACTTTGGAATCAATTACCAAAAAGCATTCAAATAATCAGTAACGCAAAGAGATTTAAAATTGAACTATCCAAATATTTTTGCTAACGGCTAGTTGAGTTATAACAAAAATTGTATAAAATCAAATTATTGTTCTATCTTTTTTATATATTATTGTTTAATGTGTATTTTTAATTAATTTTCTTGACTCATCTAATTATATTATGTTTGAAATTTTTATGTTTGCATGTAATCATTAGCACTTTAATTTATAAGATTCCCATCTTGTTGTGCTAAATTTTAAGATAAATAAATAAATAAATAAAAAATATACCCTAAAAAAATATACCCTAAAAAAATTGGAATACTTTAAGCGTTAGTTTTATTTCACTTGTAATCAGGACAGTAAAGCGTGCAAATAAATTTGTTTAATAAAAATGTTAAAAATTATAAATGAAAATCAATTTTTAATTTAAATAATCATTCAAATTCTAGGCGTTTTTTTTACAAAAAGTTTTATATTTTTTTCTTGTTTTGAGGTATTTCTACAACATTAACCACAGTTGGTTGCACTTTGGTAGCCTTCTTGATTTCAATTGTTGTTCTCTAATGGTTAAACTTCTTTAAATATCGTTTCTAATTTATTAGGTTGGTTTTGATTAAAAAAAATATAATAAATAATTAATCGCTTACATCTGGTTTCGCGTGGGATAAGTTTTACAAATTATCACGAAAAACTAAAAATAATCAAAGGCGAGTATTATAATGACAGACATACATACAGACATAATTGGCCATTACAACCCTGTGTCAGGGTTACAGCCTAGCTTCTCGCAGCACTCATGTTTTGTTGTGTTAATTTTTATCCATGAGTACCGGGACCTACAGTTTAAAGTCGACTCCGAACGACAGATTTGTGAAGCTTTTTCATGGCAATCAATTACTCCCAGAGCTTTTGCAAGAAGACTGCTGAGAGGTAGTCGCCAAAAGAAATAATTTTTTCAAATTTCTCTTTTCAAGATATCAGAGCTGAGATTTGAGCCCGGCTCTATCGTCTTAGTATTATAATGACGAAACAAAAAAAAATGGCTTCACTTGGACAACCCAATATATTTTTCCTTCGATAAAATGTACCAGTTCATACATCCATTATTACAATAGCCAAACCACTAAACTGAATGAAGTCCGCATTGCTTCATCGAACATTTTATTCACCAGGGAGCAAATTACGGCATTCGGTATCGATCGAAATTTCAGACAATTTGAAAAGAATTTTCATACAAATTTCGATCGATATCGAATGCCGTAATTTGCCCTCCTGATTTACATCCCTCGGTTTATTTTCTAATACCAAACTAAAGTGTGATTTTTTAAGATCTATAAGACAGTTTTTCAAAAAAAAAGAAGAAAAATTAATGAAATCTTTATTTGAATCGATAGTACGGTCCATATAATTTAATGTTTGAAGATTATATCATGCAAATGTTAACCGTGACTGCTCTTCAAATGGTCCATCCGCTTAGTCTAATTTAGGCATACTCTTTCCAACATTTCGAACGGTATCTCACGAATAAATGCTTCAATGTTGTCTTCCAATGCGTCAATTGAAGCGGGCTTGGCTGTATAGGCATGAGCTTTAACAAAGCCCCACAAAAAAATAGTTTAAAGGCATTAAATGGCACGTTCTAGCCGCCCAATCTTCACTCTAAAATCGACAATTCTGCTTATTTACGTACCCATTGAACTAAAAATGAGCTTCGTCGCTGAACACAATTTTTCGATAAAAAACTTTCTTAACAGAGCACGCATTTTGATAATAAAAATCAATTATTTGCAAGCGTTGTTCGTTTGAAAGACGATTCATGGTTAAATTATAGACCAAATTGAAGATGTTTGACAGTGAAACAAAACACGAAACGTGAGTCAGCTAGCTTTTTAAACAAAAAGTGTTGCCAAAAGATAATAGCTAAAAAGATAATAGCTAAAAAATCACCCTTTATTAGATGGTAAACAGATTTGATACCAATGAAGAGATAAAGACAGTGTTTGAAGACTATTTTCAAAATACAGACAGATTTACCTAAAAATCCTACTGGATATGGCTGATAAAGCTGTATCGAGTTTCGTTTGTTTATAAGCCATTAGAGCTGCAAAACTATCGATAGTCGGCCCCATCGATAGTTTCGATAGTTTAAAAAACATAATCGATACTATCGATACTATCGTATTTCTATTTTTCTGAGAAAATTAGAATCGCAATACGAATTTTTGGATATATTTTTACTAGTTTCTTCAAAAATCTAGTGGATGAGTAGAATTCAATTTGTATCGGAAGTCCAGTAAGTAAAACTCTATTAAAATATAGCAAGTACCATGTACGTATATGGGTTATTGTTCGCTTTCAACTGTCTTTCATAATAAATGTATTAATTTAAATAAAAGACATATACATACATATACTATGGTACATACAAAAATTTACCGGCGGCAAAAAACCTGCGTTGAAAAAGTTTACTTTTAAAATTTTCCGATAGTATCGCTACCGATAGTGAAACCATCGATAGTCGGCCAAAAATGAAACTATCGATACTATCGATAGTACTATCGATTGTTTTGCATCTCTATAAGCCATGGATAATATAATTGCATTGGTGGTCTCTTACGTACGTATTCAATGAATGAAATTTAAAAAAGAAATCAATTTTATTTGAAAATCAAATTGTAAATCTTTAAAAAAAGGAAACAGTGAAAGCCTCATTTAGGTTTTAAAATATCTTTGAAAAGATAACATTGTTTTGCAATTCTTTAATGTCCAAAAGGTCTTGGCTAATTTTTGAAACGTTTTTTTTTGCATTTCTTTTTGCTTAAACATATTTTCACATAAAATTTCTCTTAGAAAAAAAAAGTAAAGAAATATAAAATATTTTCCATTTCATTTTAATTTCTTAACTTAAAAAGCTAATCAATTTATCACCATTTATTTAACGCCATCCTCAATTTTATTTATTAAACAAAAAGAAAACCAGCATACATGAGATTCATATCGCATTGACCCCATTTTCAAGTGGCTCTTCCTTTAAGAAAAAACCGTCAGTAAGCAGGCAGACATGCGCATAGTGAACAAAACAAAAGGAAAAACTTTATTTATTACTAAAGATTGTATTTTTATATTTTTTATTTTATAAGAATGTAATGCTTTATCAGTCATAGACAATTAACCAATAAAAACCGTACAATATAGGAAGAAAACAATAAGAAACACTAAAACACCACTAAACCAACAGTTTATGATATGAAGTGTCTTTTTGTTAAAAATACTCATAACCAGCCAAGCATATATTTGTTGTAGAAAAAAAAGAGAAAAAGCCAGCATCTTCCCACCAAACTCAAGTAGATTTAACCAAAAAACCAAAAAGTTTTAAGAAAAGTCATAGACTTAAAGTGTAGCCAAAGTATTGCTTTGTTAGGAAAACAGGGAATTTTTTTTTAAGAATTCGAAGAAGTAAAAGATATTTAAAAGTAAAATGAACACTTGTTGGTTTATTGAAAAGAAATTTATTTCATATACTGAGTTTTATTCTTACTTTCTTTTTAAATACAATCTGAACAAAAGGGAATAGATATTTTGGAGGCTGTTGTCGATTTTCGTAAGGGGAGGTATTAAACTTCATTATCTTATCTCTTGCACAAATCACTTATAAAAACAAGTACCACCATCAACATTTATGAGCATGCAGGAGGTATGATGCTCTTTTAAAATCAATTTGTATTTTTTTTTTCTAAACTACAATAACATTTCACCTCCTTTTTTAACAATTAAAAAAGAAAAAATTATGTGAAAATTAAAGATTAAAGTTAAAACTTATATTTACTCCTTTATTTTCAGTTTTTTTTTACTTTATATTTTTTTAACTAATTTATAGCAATTTCATATCAAGATTAAAGTTTTAGTTTAATTTCTTAAGTATGCTTCTCGTTCTTTGGATTTTTGGTGGTGGTATTTTCATTCTAACACCTGAAGTATTAGCACTGTTATTAAAAGATTATCTTAAAAAAATAAAACTTGTAACTGAAATTTTATGGTGAGCAAAGCGAGTTAAGTAAGCGCCATAGAAACTTCTACTTTTAGACTACAACTGAGAAAATTTGATTTATTGATTATGCAAGCTAAGAGTAGTACTTTAGAAAGTTAAGCAAGAATTTTCCTTACAGTTACTGGGTGGCATGAAATATATTTATTTAATTTATTTTCTGACATACGGTACATCATACTGGGTAGAAGGAAGCACAAACTATTTGAAAAATTAAACATCACTAATGTACAGTATTCCCTATTACAGTTTTAAGTGCAACTGTTGTAATAAAACTAAACATTTTATGGTTTTTAGGCACAAACACAAGAACTGCGCCATTGGAAATGCATTTTGATAGCTCAACGCTAGTGTTTATGTATCTTCTTTGACAGTAAATAAACATAAAAAAAATATTAAAGTGTAATGCTTCGATTTGTATAGTCGGTTAGATGATAATCTCTTACAACCCTTTTAGGGAGTCTTAGCTGACTACGTAGACGTTTGAAAGAAGTACCGAAACCTTTTAAGGTTCTACATACAACAGTATGAAAATTTTTAATATAATATTGTCGAAATACAGTTTTAACTTCGTCAACTCTAATTGACTTTGATTAACTGACAATATCTTAAATATTAGAAAACATTCTAATTTGAAAGATTAAAACAGCAAAAGACTAATGACAACATTAGATCCGTACTGAACTTGTTTAGGACAGAACGACCTAGTTCAGTTGTAGTACTCTTCTAATTGAACTAAGTGAGCCGCTCTTTTTAATGAACTCTAATAGTTCAGTATGTCTTTTTAGGTTTTGTTTCATTCTAGTACATGTTTCTTTTGGCTATATTTCACTCATGAATCTCTTTCAACATATTTCCTCCTCGTTTACTTGTCAAATACATACATACAAATACCAAAGTATTTACATTCGTTGTGGGTTATTGCATATAATAAACACAAACAGTGCTGCCACTAAGCATTTTTTGTATCCAACATTTGTGAACAAAGTTCTAAACGAGAAAGGCTATACGATTATATATTATAATAGAATACATGGGTTATAATGGATTATTGTATATCACTAGTTAGGTTATTTTGTCAGATTTCCATTGGTACCATGAATTAGTTAATCGGTTGTGTCGTTTGGTCATATGGGAAAAAAATGACAAAAAGTCGGATTTCTAATGATAATTTTACATGCTGTCTTACAATCTGGTACTGTAGGAAAATTTCAATTCATGGATTATAATAGAAAATTATATATCAGCTTTCATCAAATAAGGTACTATATTGCAAAATTGAACTCAAATATTATTAGATTTTCATTGTAGCAGCATGTAAGAGAAAAGGAGTTGTTGAACTAGAAGACCGAACTAGTTCATCTTTGAACTTTAAACAAAAAAGAGCGCTCACTTAAATGAACTATTAAGCACAAGTCTATTCAGTGTCATGAAAAATAATAACCACTATACTTTCTGTTAGAATTGTATGAAACTGAAGTAGACAATGTGTCGTTACAAAAGAACAGTGTCTCATGCCGTATAGACAGTATAATAATTCAATTACTCTATTAATGCATGTTTTGTCGTTCGTAATTATTCGCTTGATTGTATGATTAATCTGCACTAGATGTCCATATACATATGTGTGTTGGTATGTCATAACAGCTTAAGTCAAAATATGAATTTTTGAAATATTGCCAAATTTATGAACATTTTACGAAAATTTTTGCTTCCAAAAAATGTATAATGTAACACATTGGTAGTAGACTTAACAATTAAGGCACACTCTAATGTTTGACATTCCAATTCTACTTCTACCTAAAATGGTCAATTAATTTGGGCCTATGTCGACTTAAGCTGTTCTTGTATATTACCACAGCTATATATCGTCGGTTGACAAGTAAAACTCACTAACTGTAGTCATATCACATAGCAATTAGTGAGTTTTACCTGTCAACCGACGATATGTAAGGCTATAACATCACGTGTAATACAAATGCAAATTTAGCGCAGCATCAAATGAAAAATTAAAATAAAACAGCGCTTAGTACTAATTTTGTATAATTTCTATATCCAAGGACTAGAAAGTGAGTTTTCTAATTACAAATCTTGCGTTAATGTTCGCACACCGTTAAAATGTGTTCGAAGACCTAGTTTGATTGAAAATAAGTTCGTAATTGTTCTGAAATGGCTCATGCTAATCTCTTAAAAATATAAACATTCAAAACACAACTTAAAGCAATCATCCACATCTAAACATTCGTGGATAGGCTGCTGATAACGAAAAGAATTAAACGAAATTCTGGTCCACAGGAAAAGGTCTTCATTTACAATGCATTACAAAGTAGTTTAGAAATTCAATAAACTGGTTAACTCAGTAAACTGGTTAATTAAGAAACGTTTTTATTTCTTCTTAAATAAAACACAGACTTTCGTCTGAAGTATAACAAGCTTTTGTTGCAGTAAATTGATAATACAAGTTAAGAGTAACACTTTAGAGTAATAAAAAGTAGGACTCGCCGTTGCTAGAATAGTTTTAAGTAGCCATTTTTAAATGGTTTAGGTTCCTCTTTTATAATTCTAACTTAAATTAATTTTGCTAAACTTAATATGTTTCTCAGTTAAGCCTTAAACTAAATCATACCGTTTTTTTCCTTCATAACTAAATTCAATATGATTGAAATTAAATGGAAATGTCCAAATACTGTTTATTAAAATATGGAAAAATAGAACTCAAATATATTTTTATGATTTATTATAAAAAGGAAACAATTTAAGAAGTTGCCAACTTAACGATGACCCAAAAGAATCAATATAAACTTAAAAAAACTTATTAAACACCAACACATTCCTGTCATTGACACGAAATTATGAGAAAAACCTCACATGTTGCGAAATTTAAGCAGTTCCTTTCCACATTAAACATATTTCTTGTAAGATCTTGAATTTATAAAAAATTAAAAAAAAAAACTACATTTTCTTTTGACACAGTGGGTTGTTGTCATCTCAACTGAGCACATTGTTCAAATACAAAATCTTATTTATTCATCACAGCCTACGTTCACACTTGTTAATGACACTTCTATAAGAATCATGGTAATGTTGCAATAAAATAAACGAAAATATAATTTTTCTGTCAAAATTGTCAACATGACAATTTGTTTAAGTGTCCAGAAAAACAGACAGCCTTTAAAAATAGGTGACAAAATAAGTGAAATGTAAATTAAAAAATTGACCAGAAACAAAAAATGAAATACAATGACACTTTAATTAAATATTTTACATATGGTTCGATTAGCGGGAAAGAGAGTAATTGAAAAAATATTAAATACTTTTTAAATAACTTCGTGTGCTGAAGTTTGGTGTATAAAACCAACACAACCATTTTCATAAATTATATGAAACAATAAATCTTTTTGTCATAAAAATAAATGCAAGTTTCTTCAAACACTTAAGATCAAAGAAAACCTTTTCTACAAAAGAATTAACCAGCAAATTTGTTTTTATATGGAAATGAAGTATTTTTATACTGCGCTTAACTTTTTTTATTGAGACCAATATTCAGTGGTAAACATCTATTGATGCTATATTGGAATTTATGGAAAGGACAGTAAATATTTGTTCTTATATTACTATTAAGCGCCTTAGGAATAAGACAAATTGCTGTGAAATGATCATCAAAAGGCCAGTGTTATACCCTCACCCAGCAATTGTATCATCGTTGCATGTTGATTGTGTGGTGAGTGCCTTCGCTAAGTAGGTTTAGCTGTCAACTGCTGCTTCCCAATAGGTGGCGCTGGTCTCCTGATAATTTGCCTTTCTTGTCGATGGTTAAGGTCGATTAGAGTGCAAGTCAGGGAGCGGTTTTTTTTTTTATATTTCTTTTTTTTTCCAAGATGTCAGAGTTGGCGTTTGAACCCTGGGCTCATGTTTTAGTAAAACAACACACTAACCACTAGACCACAGCGACTACCAGTTGGGCTGATAATATATAATTTATTTATCAATATATTCCTATTGGTAAACAATACTTTTTTTTTAACTATCAGACTGTTAAACTGTAACGAACTCAAATTCAAAACACGAAAGTGACTCACAAGGTGTATAAGGAGTGTTAGGCAAAGAAGATATCTGATTATATTGTGCCTGCATTTTTATAACGCAAAGTTTTTTTTTTCTATTAAAAGCTTAATTATAAATAAAAAAAAAGTTAATCACACGTTCTAGTTTTCTATAATTTCTGTTTTTTTTACATTTTTAACACAAAAGAAAGCAAAAAATTAAAGAAAAAATATAAATAAAGTCAATAAAGTTCATATTTATATAAAAAGCAAAAACTATAACCACCTAATAAATTCACAAAAAATAATTAAAGAAAGAAAGAAAAAAACCTTTAAAGAAACTTTCTTTAGGCACGATTTTGCGGCTGCTGGTAGATATGAGATTCTCTTTTTTTATTTTGTTTTTTTAGCAAACCAGAAAAAAAGTTGGTTTTAAAGCATAATTTTTTAATGCATTTATAAATAATAGTCTCTTGAGATTTTATTTTTGTAGACTAAGCAGGTAAATCGTTGCTATAGGTTTGGTTAAATGCCATAGCTTTTGTGAGTCAAGTGTTGAACTAGAGTTTCATGAAATTTTCTTGAATCAGACAATTTTAATTTTTTTCGTTTTTTTTTTTATAAAATATTATAAACTTTGCTCTTTTTCCACACTTAAAGCCAAAAGTGGTAAATTTCAAATAGCTTCTTAAGATGCTGGGGCATTATTTAAATGCATATTTTTTGTATTTTTCTTATTTTTCTTATCATTAGCATTTTAACAACAGCTGTACTCGTAAGATATTTATTTCAGGTAAAATATTTAAAAATAAATTTATTAAAATTAAAACAAAATAAGTTTTGCTAAGATCTTAGCAAGGATTTTTTAGTTGTTTTTTTGTTTCTTCTTACAGCTTCCATTTAATATGTTTTTGATAGATATCTTTCTTTCAATGTTCTTTTGAGATTTCTTATACAGATGTTTTATATACACAGCGTATACCTGTGTGTGTCTGTGTGTGTGGCAAATATTAGCATTTTTATTTTATTTATTGCAGTTGCATAAATTCATGCTACATTGTTGTATGCCTGCTGCATATCAACAACATACCTTTTGTAAGATGTATGCCATATGAATTAATATTGCCACAGAGCAATATAAAATCTTTAGTATGTACGAGTATGAACTCAGTTTATTGGGAACAACAATAGCTCTAACATGAGCCAAAAAGCAGCAAAACAAACATACTCGTAATGTTTATTAAACATTAATCTAATAATGTAAACTTAAGCCACAAGTCGTATTTTTTATTTTTGTTTTTATTTTAATTTTTGTTAAGATTTTATGAAATTTGGTCTGCTTGTAATTTTCGAGAGAAATGTGGGCTTTTATTTATTCAACTGCAACAACAACAAGTTCTCATATGCTTCAACAACCTCCTTTTTACTCCATTTCATCCATTCATATTCAGTTGCTTGCCAAGTCTGGCCGTCGTAATAAAAGCATCAGCATTATCATTTACAGTGGCATTCATTTATAATATTTTTTACTCCTCTTTTTTATGAGTTTTATTATTTTTTTGGTGCAACTATATAAGTTTTTATTTTTCTCATATGTCCTTTGCTATGCAGTTTGCTACTCAGAAGATATTATTTTGTAGTGTTTCTAGTGTAGTATGCTGTTGGTATATGATATTGTCAGTGGCCAACAACAGAATAAAAAATAAATAAAAAAAAAAATATTAAATTTAACCCAGTTTTTCATTTGTTTTTTATTCTTTTCATACATACTATCTATCTATCCATCCTCTATATTCATCTCTTCTCTTTTATAGTTTTCTAAGTTTTTCTGTATAATCTTTTGCTTCTTTTTTGTTACAAGAAATATGTCACATGTTGTTACTGGTTGCTGTTGTCATTTATAATTCATATCAAGGATTTCTATGTGAAATGAAATCATGGAATACTAATGTGGTCAAATCGTTTGACATATAAACTAAATTAGATCGAGTATAGAATGGTTCAAATGTATACCAATGCTTGAAGTTACTTTTTTTTGTTTTCTTTTAAATAAAAATCCATTAAATTTTATGTGCTGCACTTTCATTTGATTTAGTTTTTACTGTTAAAATATATGTATTTTCATAATAAAATATTCTCCATGTGGAAAGAATATGCTTACAAAATGTATACTATAAACTGGTTTCTGCCATTTTGGGTAGAAGAAAAATTATTTCATTAATCCGTTTAAATGCAAATAATAATTTGTATAGAAATGTTTTACATACAGAGCAGTGCTTAACACAACTCTTTTTTCCTTTAATTTTTTTTTCCATTATTACCTACTTCTGTGGCCCTAATTATACCTGATTATAGGGCTACCTTTTCAAATATACGGTTTTATTATTTTGATAAAAAAGTACAAAAAATTAAAAATTTCTATCAAATAGTATTAAATGATCTTTTATAACATTTCCTCGAATTAACGACATTAGGTAGATCCGCCATTATATGTGAGTCCCAACTTCCCTGAAATCGCTCCTCCATTGTCCGAAGACCCTGATGAAACCTTTCACTAAAATCACCAAGAAATGTGTAACTCTATACTAATGTTGCACCCTAGCTCATGTAAACTCGCTCTATAAGCTCGACATGGTCTTCAAAGTTCTCTTTGCCTAAAAAATTACTCAGAAGCTTCTTTCGGTAAGTTCAGATCTCTTACTAAGTCATTAAGTTCTTTCCGTTTACGTCGTTGAGGTTCTGAAAGGATATATTCGTAGTCTGGATCAGCGTCTTCTCCTTATATATTTCGTTCGGATTCACAGAGATTTGGATCATCAGAAAATTTAGATGTGCTGAGTTGTACCTCTCGTAATTTGAATTGTGGGCGTTGAGCGGAGGAGAAGTTAGGATATGACCATTTACTTCGTTTTCAAGCGTAATTCCGCTTATTTTCGTAACACAGAAGTAGCAGTCGTCAGAATGGTTTCCAGGTTTATACCAAATCATCGGTGTTATGAACATTACTGCATCTCTTTTTAAACAGGATCATAACCGTGGACATGCTACACATTTCTGGCATACAATATGAGGAATCCCCAGCTTGTCCTGATTACACAATTTTATTTTAAAGCATTCATGATACGCAGTTATCACAAACACAGATATAGGTTTTTGATATTTTTTAAATGTATATAAACGATAGATATAGTAAAACCATTTCACAGGATTAAGCAGACTTGACGAAGCCATTTTGAAAACAACAATAGTATATATTTTAATGTTCAATAAATAATGAAAATCTAATTAAAAAAATCATAAGTGAGGGCAGTTAGCTATAACTTAAAAACAAGAGGTGTTACGGAAGAACAGTTGGCGTATTGAAAAAATACACGCCATATGCTGCGAAGTGCGTCTTTCACAAACAACTTTCGTTGGATTTGGCTTATCTTCGAAGACCCAAACGATCGATTGTTGTTTTCTTTCGGGCTCAAAAGCATAGATCCATGATTCGTCCACCTATGATATCTTATAAGCGTCTTTTTAAGCACCGCGATCGTATTTTTTCAACATTTCTCTCCACCAATCCACACGAGCCATTTTTTGAGCGATTGTCAAATTGCGCGGGATCCAACGAGAACAAACCTTTTTTACGGCCAGGTGTTCATGTAATATCGAATGTATGCTGATGGGAGAAATGTCCAAGAAATGTCTCACGCTATGTCACATGACGATATTTCATTATCAATTCAAGCACGGCATCAATGTTCTCTGGCACAACGGCCGTTTTTGGACGACCTTCACGGAACTCGTCTTTGTGCGAGTGTCGGCCACGATTGAAGTCATTAAACCAGTTTTTTATAGTGCTATAGGATGGAACTTCATTGCCATACAAAGTTTTAAGTTCATCAATGCACTCTTATCGTCGAAAGTTGTGAAAAATTATCGTTCGAAAATGTTCACCAGTTCCATTCCACTTGTTTGTCAAATTAATTTTTCCAAGTCACTGGTAACAACAGAAATGATGGTCGTACGCCTACGTATAAAAATAATGACAATATTTTGTGATGATATTTGGCACTAAATTAATGTCACTTTCTGGTGATGTTGGGCCATCATCCAAATAAATATGCATTCTTCTCTCAGTGCAGTATCACTGGCAACTAGTCATACAAGATTTATCATCCCCTTTTTATTTAGTCAACCTAAATAAATTTTAATAAATTTGTAAATCCTGATCATAAACACTACAAAAAAATAAAATAAAAGGTTTTTGAAAGTAAACAATTAGTCTTAAATATTCCTAACAAATACTTTTAAATATAAAACATAAAAACACATTTTAGGTTTCTGATTAATTTTGATTTTCTTTTGTTTTTGTAGTGCAGAACGCCATCATCATAATCAGCAAATAAAATAATTTCTTTGACGAAATAGCACACAAAACTGGGTAAGTTTAAAAACTAAATATTTAAATTGTATATTTTATTCATTAATTTAAAGCAAAAACTGAGCCACAATAAAGGTTTATTTATAAAATCAATGACCACAAACAGCTATTTTTCTGCGGTAAAGTAAAAAAGGTCAGTAGGTTTTTTTTCAGTCATTCAGTCAGATTTAATCATTGAAATTTAAATGCAGAGAAATAAAGAAAAAGTCAAACCGAATAAATTAAAAGAAATCCCCCCATAATTAAATTTGAATAATTTTAAGCTTAAAATGACAACTGACTGTCATTTTTTAAAATATTGTATTTAAAGTAGTAGTGTGTTGTGGAAAGAAGAAAACGAAATAGAATTTATTATAAACTTTCTTAATTAATATTTTAAATCTGAAGATTTTCTTTTTTCTGCTACAAACAAGCACGTGCGAATTTTTCACTTTTTTTTTTTGTTTTTTTTTTTTTTTTTTGTTTGTTTTGTGCTCAAAAATATTTATAAAATCCAGTAGTGCACACGGTAGTTGACTTCTTTATAAAGTATGTATATGAAAAGTAATTCCTTTATTAATTAATAAAACGTGAGAGAAAAAAACACTACCGATGTTGAAAAGCAATTCATTTTATTTTAGATTTCGAATTGCCTTATAAAGATTAGATTACTTTGATAAGTTTTTTGCTATTGTAGGCCTGTTTTTTCTTATTTTTTTATTTTAATTAAAAATTGAAGAAGTTACGAGAAAAGCAAAAAATACTACTTCAAATGGTATGTATACAAATGGCTTTGTATATAAATCATTGTTAATCATTTTAAAGACAGACATTTAAAAGAACATTAAATGTCGAATACATGAGTTTATGAGACATGCCGTGCCCTCTTGTGTTAATTTTAATTGTAGCAAGAAAAGTGAAATTAAATAAATTGTAAAATTTATAAATTTCATTAGTTGTTCAATTCGAGTAAGAAGCAGATTTTTAAAAATAATTATTTTTCAGTGAAATGCTCTGCTTAGTGAAGGTAGTTTATCTGAGATTTCCTTTTATGAATTATGAGTTGTTTCGCCGAAAACTGATTAAGACATTTATTCTTCCTTCCTGCTTCCAAGAGTTAATTTTTCTGGTTTTTCATAAGTCCATAGTTTAGCTTGAAGCCAGTCTAAAGCATTTCATTTTAATAATCACCAAGGAACTGCTAATTTTTTTAACCAACGTGAATTAAATAGATACTTATGCCCTCCCCTGAAATAACGAGTATTCCAGTAATCAGAAGGGACATTCTCTAGACTTTAGAACGAGAAGAAACAACTTTTTTTAACCATTAATTTTTATATCGATATTTACTTGTTAAGCCACCTTTAGTTCAACGATATAAGGCTTGAATGTTTCGCTTTATGTTTGATTTTTATATCTTTGCCCGATTTCAGCAAGTCAAACCCTTTGGATTCCGAAAATAGAGAGCATAAAATAGGAGTCAAAAGCCTTTTTTTATTAAGACAATACTTAGGGGTAAAATCCCTACTTATGCAGTGCTGGCATAGAAATTTAAAAGTATAGATAGATATGTAGATGTTAAGCGCCTTATGTCAACGGGACAAGTTGCTGCTAATTTGATACTCAAAGGCCAATGTTATTCCTTCACTCTTGAATGATCAATTGTCCCATCTGTCCTTGGGTAGAGATAACGACTCGAGGTTGATTGTGTATTGTAAAGTGTGAGGATCTCTGCTTAAGTAAGTAGCTATGATCTGCTACTTCTCAGTAGGTGGCGCTTTCTCCTATCAATCGATTTAGTGCCAATAACAAAGTTGAATGGAGTGGAATGTCAGGGGGCGACGTCTTATGGATAAAATTCTTGAAAGAAGCCTCTTATTTTCTAATTAGAAGCTTAAAAATCAGAAATTTATTTGTTCTTCATTTTCCTGAGATTTGAACCTGCGACTTGTGTTGTTAGCGAGCGCTCTAACAACTACACTAAGAATTTGACAATTACTTGGCAATACTTTTCAAATAAGCCCTTAGAAAACTTATTTATATTATGTTTTTATGAATTCGGCAGTAAGTAATAAAAAACAAATTATGGCATTCACTTAATGAAAAAATGCAATTATAAAGATCTTAAAATTAGTTAAACCTCGTATCCTATCGGTCATAAAACTAAGGCAGGATAACACTAGTCAATACACGAATTTAGCCAAAACACTACAAAAATGCAATAAATTTTTTGCTGTAAGAACTTGGCAACTAAAAAAATCTAATTTATTTTAAAACAATAGATTTAAACAATAAGCTCTATGAGCTCTAAACATAAATATTTATATTTTTATAACAAAGATGAAGGAAAATAGCCAAAAGTAAGAAGAAAACCGTTTTTTTACAATAAGTTAAAGAAGGATTTAGGCAAAAAACTTTATTTTTCAAAACAATTTTTTTTTCTGTTGAATTATTTTATTGCAGTATAACCATCCGAAAAATTCTCAAAAGTATTGCAATATTTATTAAATATTTCCTTTAACTTTCTGTTTAAAAATGCGTTAAGGAAATACCATTTTTTTTATTCACTGTGTTTTGGTGCCGATATTATTGTATTCTTTATGACCAACACAAAACAAAAAAACAAAAAAAAAAAATAAAACGATTTTGTTCACCTGCTTTTTTAGACGAGTTTTTTTTCTGCAAAATTCCATTATTATTGCTGTTGCTTTTGTTGATTTGTTAAATTACAGCAACAATAACAAGTTCAAGAACTTGTACTAAACTTGTTGTACTTGTATGATTGCCAATGAATGTTAACAGATTTTTTTTACCGCAAAAGCTGCTTTGAGTCAAAACAACACATACTATGTGCTCGTACTCTCATAAACATATTAAATAAGGCAGCAAATAAGTCGTTTTCAAGAGGGCTTTATAGAGCAGTTATATGTGTTAAAGTCAATATTAAGGGTATTACCATGTGCATATAACAAACAAAGATCGTTTGAAACTATTGTTGAAACTATTGAGATCTTCAAAGTCAGTGCTATTGTGTACGGGAGCATTATTATTATAAGGAACGGAATATAATTTATAGGACTATTTTTAAACAACTACAATAAGTTCATCCCATATTTCTATATAATAAAATATTTTTTTTCACAACCCAGCAATTTTAATTATTTAAGCTGAAATAAATATATCCCTTAATTGCATTGTGAATCATACATTTTTTTGAAGAAAAAGAAAAGAAATGTACAAAAACTTTAGTATAAATTGTTCGCTGCTGAAATATTTCGGAATTAGATTATACCTATTGGACTGTAGTTTTAGATATTTATAATAAAATATTTTTAAATATTTTTCTCCAAAATTGTGCATGAATTTTATCTCAGTAGCTTATTTTAGAAAAATAAAAAAATTCATGCAATTAAGGGATATATTATTTTACGAATAAATAAAATTAAACTATAAAATTGTTAAAATCTTATATACATAATTTATTTGCATGAAGTAAACACCCTTAATTTTTGAAATTTCTTTTTATAGTTGCCATCACTTTTTTTGTTAACATTTTTCAAATAATTTATTTTTGTTTCTTCTTTATTAACGTCTTCCTCTCAAAAGGAAATAAAACTATTTAACATATACGTGTATGTATAGACTGCATTGGCAGTATAAAGACAATACAAATAGAGTAAAACTTAGGCAGACTTCTTTAAGCCACAAATCTAGTTTAATAAGCCGTCTAATTATTTTAATGGTTTATTAAAGGAAATGTTGGAGATTTGTTTAAATTTCTAATAAGAAATGTTTCCTTTAAAGAGAATAATAATCAATCACGTATTTATCCTAAAGGTTCTTTTTGTTTTTTGTAAAGCAATATGAAAAATATGGAACATTAAACATCCATTTCATAACTTAAAAGCTGGGTAGTTCAGCTTTAAATTAATGAAATATTTTTTCTTTTATATTTTCAATATTAACTCTTAAGATTTTTCAAAATTCTAAAAGAAAATATAGTTGACTTAACTTCCAGTTTAACAGAAATTAGAGCAGCAAGTGTCGTTTCACTCAGCAGGGATGTTACAATAAGTAGAGCGTTAAAGCAATGACATAAAGGAGGGTTTAGTTAATAATACAAGTTGTACGACATGCCAAATTCTTGTGTAGAAGATTTATGAATAGTATCGTGTAAACTTGCTATGTAATGAGAGCGTATGATATTGAGAGCAAATACGGATGAAGATTTGACATTCGTACGGCTCTCTTTATTTTTTGAAATTTTTTAAAAAACCATCACATTTCATTAGATCAGGGATGCATTTTTATGTTTTTTTTTTTTAAACGAAACAAAATTCAAATTTAAAGTTCCTCAAGTTCCTCTGACTTAACATTTCTTATATGTTTTTTTGATTCGTAAAATAGTCCTTTAACTCCTGACAAGGGTACCCAGGTACCCGGAAAATTATTCCTACAGTGTGTATGAAAAAAGTATAAGTAAAGTAAAGCTTTCAAAACTTCATTTGGGTACCATATGGTTTAATAAACTACTCTAAAAGTTGTCTATCCTGGAGGATAGTGCATTGTTAAGAGTACACACCCCTCATCCTTTTGGCCTGATCCAAAAAAGTAGTTATTTTGGTTAATACTATAGGAGGGTGTGAATGTGCTGTGGGCGCAGTTCTTTTGGTATTGAATTAATTCCAGAACAGATTATAGAAAGAAAATTTATAAACGAAAAACACACAATAAATTTGTAATTTACATTTAAATCACAATTTAAATATTAAAACACAACGAAAATTCAAATGATTAATTATTTAAATAAAGGATAAACATTTACGGGTACTCTTGTCAGTAGTCTACGTATAAAAATGTTGTCAGTACAGTTAGGGTTAATGTCTTAATATTATTTATTTATTTATTTATTTATTTATTAATTACTAAAGTCTATGGAAGATAATCCGTACAGACTAATAACACTACATATAATGCTTAAATAATAAAATTGAAACAAAAGTGTACAAGAGGAAAAATAAAAGTAAATGTGAATGACAATGTTACGAATTAAGAAATATAATTATCTTATTCCTAATAGTATTTAAATTCAAGGAAAAATCAACAAATTCTGACAAATTATTATATTGGCGACAAATTCTTATAAAAGGGTCAGCAAGCATATAATTAGATCTACATAATGGAATGTACAAAGGTGTATGATGACGAGTATAACGACTAGGAACATTTAATTTAACACAGTTCAATAGAAATTCACAACATATATTGCCATTTAACAGATTCATCATAAAAGACACGTTCAACATAACACGACGACTTTTAAGAGTAGGTAGTTTAATTAGAGCAAGTCTACTAGTGTAGGAAGGAAGATTGGTATAATTCCAACGAAATTCACGCAAACAGAACAACAAAAATTGCCTCTGCACAGATTCAATGATATTATTATTTACATTATAGTAAGGATCCCATATAATTGATCCATATTCCCAAATGGGTCTCACTAGAGATACATAGAGCTGTTTAGTAATATAAGGATCGGAGAACTCCCTAGACCACCGCTTTATATAACCAAGAACGCTTCTTGCTTTGTTAACAGCCATAGTAATATGAGCATTGAAATACAGCTTAGCATCAAGTAGGATTCCAAGATCAATGATTGATTCAACCACCTCCAAATAATTCCCACCCAGAGAGTAATTAACTATATATATATACTGTTGTTGTTTTAATGAATAGTGAGGAGAAAGCGCTACCTACTGGTAAGTAGTAGATGACAGCTACCAACTAAAGCAGAGATCTTTACGACTTCACAATACACCGTCAACATCAAGGCGTCGTCTATCTAATGACAGATGGGGTAATTGCTTTTGATCATTCAAGGGTGAATGTATAACACTAGCCTTTGAAGTAACAGCAACTTGTCTCATCGCCAAAATACTCAATCTGTCTTCGACTGCGATTCCAATACAACGCATAGCACGAGAAGGGCTTTACTTGGCTTCAGAAAAAAAAAAATTAAATAAAATCAAAATTGGAATTAATTTTTTGTGATTTTTCAGGACTTTGGATTTATTTCTGTGAAGCTAGAGTAATTATTGTTCGTTCTATAGTCACTTATGCGGCAATAAATTGGTGGATAAAGACTGAGGAGTCTACCATCATAAGGAAATTGGGCAATATACTATTCCCAATATAATTACTGAGTGAGAAACTGGCAAATGCTTGTTACATTGGAACGCCCAGTCGGGCTGTGATTCGGCGGCGATTTGTGAGCAAGACTGATGTTCTAACATATAGAAGGCCAGACCTGAATATCCTAACGGATTTCTTATGGGTTACTGTAGTGTGAGAGCGCACTTTATGAGAATGGCGATCACAGATGTAGATGTTTCTAGACTAAGCTCAAAAGCATCAGAGACAGCAGAGCACATATTATGTGAATGTGCGGCTCTTGATAGATTTAGATGGTTGTGTTTAGGGAGACATATGGTCTCACTGTTGGATATAGCCACCATTTAAGTTTCGGGCCTGTTGGTGTTTGTTAGAAAGTCAGTTGGTCTGCTAAACAAACAGTAGACTCAAGGGGACACAATAGATCTTATAGGTCGCAGTTCCTTGCATTTATGTTGGATCTAGACCATATAATAATAATAACAATAATAATTTATTTTCGAACGCATATATCGCATTAAACGAGATCTGAGTGTATTTTTAACAAATAGATTATGCTTGACGACAGTCTGTTTGATCTCAAACACTATTAGATACACTTTTTATCTCTTCTATATTGTAACTGCTTTATACTTTGTAACTTTTAAAATGCTTTGATGCGTAATTAGGGCAATTTTCTTTAAACCCTAATCAGATAATTAAAATGAAATTTAAACGTGTTCGATTTATAACTTTTGTTTAACAAATAAATGCAAATACTGACGTTCGTTTTAAGGCACTGTTGTGCTACATTTAAACCATACAGAGATTTTGAATAAATCTGTGCAATTAAATTAAGGTTGTGGCACATATTTTATTGTAAAACTGTTACAAACATATTAATGATCATGCAGTGTCTTGCAATCAATATTTATTAATACACTTAATAGTATATAATTTAGTATCTTTTTAAAATTATAGCATTTAATAAATATAATAGAAATTTATTAGATTTTCTTTAACGTGTCCACCTTCAAAGAAATGTTTCAATACCATAAATATCTTTAAAAAGTACATACAATTTAAAAAGTCACGTATGTATAATAAAAAAGAAAACCACCACATATTACTCGTATAATACTAAAAAGAAAAAAAGTACTAAAAATACTAAAAATTCGAGGCATTTAAAAAAACGTTTAAATGTAATATATTTTAAAAGCCATGTAATTACCAAGCAATTGACTTGACCACAACAACAACAACAATAGCTGACCGTAAAAGACCCACACAAAAAAAAAGAATCCAATAAGTTTTAAATTTAAAAAGAATAAAACTTTAGAAAACAAAAAAGAGGACAAATGCCACATTATTGTGAAAAAAATAATACCAATTGTAGGCTTAGAAACGAATATATCTTTGTGTGTAAAAAAATAAAACACACAGTTGTGGCAAAGACTTAAGAGTTCAAATTCTTTGTAAAGAGTTTATACTCGTACTGAACTAAATGGCCGTCACATGTCACTTGCGTTTAGTGAATTGAAATCTTGTTCTTTTAAACAAATAAATTTCGTTCCACTGTTTTCTTATTCTTTCATTTTAGAAAAAAACACAAAAAAAAAATAATAGAGAAACAAGAAACAGTTCAATTGTTTAGCATTAGTGACACATTTCTTTTAATGCCAGCATTTAGTTTCATTTACAAGAGACATATTTTTGCTTTATTTTCCGAATGTGATGTCAATTGCAAATTGATGCTGACCAAACGAAAATAAATCTTGAATTGAACTATAAAGACTTTTAGCTTTGTTGCATGTTCCTCGTACAATATGCACAGACATGTATGTGGCATTCATTGTATTAGTGAATGCGTAAAAGTTTATTGGTAGATCTTTAGAAGTAAAACTATAACTCTAGTATTGTGTTTTATGTTTTTTTTTTTCTTTTCAGACATAATAATGATAATAATTTTTAGGATGTTATGCTGGCATTATTAAAAAACCATTGTAGACTAAAAATTCTTTTCTTAACGAAAAGTTAATGTAAATTATGGGTTAAGAAATGATTCTTTACAATTTAGAAACGTAACGCTCTACCCACGTTTTTTTCTACATTTTATAAAACTTTACAGGTATTCATATATATATATTGTATTTTTCGATGTTTTTCTTTAAAGCCTCAGTGAAAGTAGACCTTTCTTTTGGGAATAATATACAACAGTTTATTGTACTTATAATTTAATTATAACACAGATTACAAATTTCATTTCACATTAAATGTGTGATGGGATAAAACTAAAGTCAGAAGAGTAGATCTTAAAACCGGGAATTAAAGTGCTAAAAAGCTAAAAAAAACAAGGATCCAAGATCCTCACCATTTCACAATAAATACAATTACCATAGACAGATGGGGAAGTTACTAATGATCATTGCAAGGGTGAAGATATAACACTGGCCTTTGAGTGATCAACTGACAGCAACTTGTCTCATTGACATAAGACGCTTAATAGAAAGGAAAAAAATATCTCTATATTTTGCCGGTTCCAATACAATGCACAGCATGTGTAGGGGTGTAAATCCCTGAGTATTGGTTGTAATAAAAAAAACAATAAAAAAAAAAAAATTGGCGCTTTATAATAAAATTTGCTTTAATTACAAGTACGAATAAATTTCGTTGTTCTACATAACATTGAAAGCGTTATTTCCAACACTTTTTAAAACAAGTATTGGTTTGTAAATTAATTGAATCGTTTTCGAGTTATAAAAGGGCCAACATATTATATAAAAAAATATATTCTCAGAAAAATTCATAATAAAATACTTGTTAAATTACTGACCTACATACTTTACATACATATGTATTCATATATGTATGTTCGGGAAGTGGTTTTCTTGCATTCAAACTATAAAAAATTCGGTAAAATAGTGAAGAAATCGAAAGAAAAATTCAAACATCGAACGAATTGTCGTTTTCTAAACTCATAGAATTGTTTATCAGTACTAAAGATAAGTGGCAAATACAGTAGTGAGCAATAAAAATGCAACTCTGCGTTTCATAGTCTCAAATTGAATTCCATTACGAATAACGGTATCCAATTTTAATTCTTAATAATGAGAAGATGCAAACTTTATATTATTAGTTGATTATCTTTTTAATTGGATCACAATATTTTATTAATTATAACAAATGAATATATTGCGCGAGACAAAAAATGCAACGTAAGCAAGTCATTTATTTAAAAAAAAAGAATTATTTAGATGTAAAGAATATAGAGATGTAAAAATAATAAAATCCTTGGAAGAGAGGATAGAAAAAGAGGAAATGGACGCCGATGAATTGCTACTCCTTGTCAAGGCCAAGAAATGCTAAGCCCTATTAAAATAGATACACCCTATTAAAATAGATGGCAGTAGAAAAAAAAGCTCGACAACTGTCCTGGAGTAGCCCCTAGAGGGGTAAAATGTAAGACCGATCCTCACTAATGTTTTACCCCCAACTTTTTTTCCAAACATATCTAACCCCTATCTCCTTTTACGATATGCGTAGCTAAAATACTCATTAAGAAAATTACAATTAAGTAAGTGTAACTTTGTGCATTTTTTTCCGATTTTCAAGACCTCATATTTCCGGATCCATATGTGTCAGCGCCTACAAAATATTATATTAGTGTTATGATATAATATATTTGTACCAAAAATCAGCAAATTTGGAAACAGTCATTTCAAAATCGGCATATTTTAAGTTGAGTTGAAGTGGTTCAACCCATATATACAGACATAATTGGCCATTGCAACCCTATGTCAGGGGGGGGGGGGGGTCGTGGCATAGTGGTAGAGCGCTCGCACAGAAACTCACACGACCAAGGTTCAATCCCAGCGAAGGACGAAATTATAAAAATTAAAATTTGCGGTTGTCTAAAATAATTTAAATTAAAAATTAAATTTAAAAAAATAAGAGCCCCCCCCCCCCTCCAGCAAGACCATCAGCAAGAAATCGCCCCCTGACATTCCTTATCCAATCCACCAGAAACCAATGATCAGAAGTACAGCGCCACCTTCTGGGAAGACAACAGCTAATCTACTGAAGACGCTCACCATTCACATTCAAACATCCGCCGACAGATGAGGCAATTGCTGTTTGATCATTCGAGGGTGAAGGTATAACACTGGCTCTTGAGTGGACAAATTTTCAGCAACTTGTTTCATCAACAAATAAAGGCGCAAAATATACAAAATCTATGAAAAAAAAAACTTCTATCAACCATCTTCACATTCCAATACTATGCACACTGCATGAGTAGGGGTTTACCCCTGAGTATTGGTCTTAAAAAAAAAAAAAATACGGCCTAGCTTCTCGCAGCAACCACGTTGTGTGTGTAAATCACTATCCATGAGTACTTAGACCTACAGTTTAAAGTCGACTCCGAACGAGGTTTTGCCAGAAAACTGCTGAGGAGTAGTCTCCGAAAGAAATAATTTTTTCATATTTCGTTTTTTGTTTTTTTCAAGATGTCAGAGATGGAGTTTGAACCTCGAGTAAGCCAACACATTAATCACTAGACCATGGTGACTACTACGAGTATAATATTAAAATATGAAAAACTTTTACAATGTTTCTTATTCGTTCGCCTAAGAGGATTGTGGTAAAAGTTTTCTTCATCAAAAATATGGATTAATTTGGGCAATTTTATTTGCCTTGAAAAAGACTCGATTACATAATAATTTTATTCAAATTCGTTTTTTAGAACATTTCCCAATATTAAAACATTTGAATACCTGAATCACCCAATTTATTACGGATTAACTTTGAGCGAATTCACGGAAAAATAGAAATTTGAATTCAGAATTTATAAAATTGACTACTATTGCGCTACCATATAAAATCTAGTTTTGCCCTGACAAGCAATTTTAATAATATCAATTGTTTTAATAAAAATTATTTTAATTTTATTTACATTTTATATTATTATATTTTTTTCATTAAAACATTACAAAAAACTGACGCCCTGCCCTGCCCTGCTTTTGCAACAAAATGAGAAGTGAAAATTTTCTACAATTAATATTTTTTGAAATTCGTTTTCCTTTTACGTAATTTGCCAAAACATCTGAGAATAAATGAAAAAAAACCGTCAATTTGCAATAAAACCTAACAGTTAAAGTTTGTTGCTTAAGTCTTTTGTTTAAAGAAATCATTTTCTTGGGTGTTAATAAAATGAAAGCAAAAACGTGTTAAAGTTAGAGAAACAAAGAAAAAAAAACACTTGAATTTTGTAATAGCAAACATAGATTAAATAAAAAAAATTAAATAAATAATGGGATGACCTATATGAGGATGCTTGCTGGTAGTAAAAAAAACAACAACAAAAATATTCAATATTTCCGATCATTTAGGTAAAACAGTTTTTTTTACAAAACTCTTTCATAACGGACTTGATAGCTAAACATATGAAAAGAACACCCTGGTGTTCAGGTTATTTAATAAACTGTTTCATCATATACGACGATTTTATTATTGCCATAATTTGCATATCCTGAGTAACTGGCTAAATGTTATTTAGCAGTGTGTTCTGTGGTAATATGGAAGAATAACCTAAGTCAAGTTAATTTACTATGTCAGTATATTCACAGAAGTCAAAATAATACTAAATTTGTAGTTTTATAGTACGATATTGTTATTTAACAAATTTCTTAGCAATACTTGTCGAATAAATCCTCAATAAACCTGAAATATTTTTTATGAATACGGGCATTAGTCAACGATGAGTAAGTTAGATTGCAGACTTTTTACAAAAAATAACTGTAAGCGGTAAACACTATTCAGTGCAAACACTCTTGCAGGTCTTGCAAATTTAGCAAACCAAGTCAAAAAAAAAAATGCAAGACAACGAAAGGTTATTACTTTTATAGTAAAATTTACACAAATTGGAATATACTTTTATTTCTGAATAATATTTCTCGACTTAAGCCTTTTTGCTATAATTCACAATTAAAGAAAAGTATACAAGCCGTATGCCAGTAGCCTACTAGTTTGTTAGACAAAAACATTTTGATATGTTTTCCTTGATTTTCTAATGACTTTCGACAATTTTGGCCAATTTTTCATTGCTAGTAGATGTTAAAGCGTCGTATAATGTAATATTCTCCATAACGAAAGATCAAATATAAAAGTCAGGTCAAAAAAAAAAAACAGTCAAAGAAACACTACCAAAATAAAAACAGGACAGGCTAATATGTTGCCACAACACATATGACTGTGAAAAGAGATGAAAAAGATGACGATGAAGAGAAGATGTACAACTTTAGTTTAAGCCTGTTTTAACTCCTTACGAGTAAAAACGTAGAAGTTTTGTAGTTTTACACTTATTCTCTATGGCTTTTTTTTTAAGATAAAAATTCCATTGCAAAATCAACACATTGCGGTCTTACGAAGAAAGAAAATCTGTATTTTTCTTTTTCTCTTTTTTCTGTTTTTTGTTGTTCTTTATTTTCTTTAAAATTGGTGTCTTAAACTTGATTTTGTAACAGTTCTTTCATTCTTGCCTAACTGTCGGCCTGTTTGTCTGTCCGTTTGTCTATAATGCGCAGAAGTAATGCAACTTGTTAGTTGCCTCTACTAGCCACGTTCATATGCAACAACAAAACTAACTATACAACACATTTACCACTCATACGGGAATATACAAATAAATACAAAAAGAAAAAGCAAAAACGAATAGAAAAATAAAAACAGCATCTTCATCTTTTTTTTTTTTCATCTCCAGTTATTTCTGTGCCTATATTTTCTTATTAGGCTGGCAATAAGAAAAACTGGATAAAAAAAATATCGCATTATTTTGTTTTTCTTGCCGCATAACACTATATTTTTTAGTCTTGCATATTTGTGGTGCTACTTTTTTCCATTTTTTTCCATTTTTTGTTACTGGTTTTTCAAACGTTTTTGGTTATAAGGTGTGAGATTTGGGTTGTGTTCCACATTGTCACCATAAGTTAGTTGCACTATGATTTTGTGGCATCTATCGCATATTGTTTGTTAAACGCGTATATGCGTATGCGTGTGCTTATGAGGAAGAGCCTGAATTAACGAAAAAAGAAACAACAAAATGACTTGTTGTGACACTGAATCCCGGTTTTATGACAAGTTTTTTTTTTCAACATTTTCTTTTTGTTTCGTTTTGAAATTACAAATAATTGTGGTAAAGTGGATATTTTTATGAAAATAAAACCAGAAAACGAATACGGAAGTTTTATACATACTTATTAACATATTAGAAAGATATTTAAAGAGACTTTGACATGCCGTAACAAATTATGTTAGAAACTTAAGATGTGATGGCAACTGTAATGCAAAAATAAAATAAATATAATATTTGCAAAATTGTCATTGAAATTTAAAGGCGCAGGCTTTCTAAAGGACCTCTTTCACTATTTCTCTGATAAATATATACAAAGTTGTTAATTTACATTTCTAATAATTTAAAAGTCATAACACCTAAACTAAGAATATAAATTTTTTCAATCCACTCTGTGTAATGTATACTTTGAAGAGTTTCTTTTGAAATTAATAAGTAAATATTTGCGAGAAATTTTTAAATTTATTTCAATTAGAAACCTCGTTCACTTGTTCAAGGAACACCAATTTAAAATTTTATTTTTACGAGAACTGCCACACCCACCAAGTAATACCCAATATACTTAAGTTAAAAGATTTTAGCTTATACCGGTATTCATATATCATATGCTATGCCCAATCATAACGCAAGTTTACAAATTTTTAATTTGGAAAAATACCAAGAACGCCACATGCCTAGATAAGTTAATTGGGACCTCCTGAGCATGAAAAACGCAATTATAATTTTTTTCTAAGATAACGGTACTTTTGTGTTTTTCGGTGTATGGCCCCACTCAAACCATTATGGAGTTTAACCGAAATGTCGGATCGAGAAAGGAAAGGTAATTGAATGCCCTTTCCGTCGATATGCTTTTAAATTCTATCTGATAAGAAATCGCTAAGATATAGCTCCTCAAAGTTCAAAATTTGCCTATTTTTTACGTTTTTTTCAAAATTTTTAATTTTCAAATCAATTTTTTCCTACGTGATATTAAAGATTCGGCGTAAATTCAAAAAATTTTAATTAAAATGATGAGTGACTTGAACTTTTGGCGTTTTTTTCGGATGGATCTTCGCGAATGAGTAACCAACATTTGTTCATCCCACCAGCATTTGTAACGTCTCTCGATTTCTTCTATTTCCTGGTGAAATCTTTCACCTTGTTCATCACTTTCGGAGCCCAACTTCGTGGGGCAAAATACAAATGACTGAATAAGAAATGTAATTTAGGTGTCATATT
Organism: Metopia argyrocephala; assembly: GCA_963576795.1. Taxonomy (NCBI): domain Eukaryota; kingdom Metazoa; phylum Arthropoda; class Insecta; order Diptera; family Sarcophagidae; genus Metopia; species Metopia argyrocephala. The sequence continues at coordinate 83,874,904 of OY756211.1, forward strand.
TGAACCTAAAAGTTAAAAAAAAATAAATTTTCAAATTATAACGGCCTTTTTGTTATAGATGTTTTCACTCAACGCCACTATTCATGTCAGTGAGCAATGCGTACATATCATTTTTAAAACAAACAGTATCTACTATCAGTCATTTAATGTTTATTGCATTTTTTTTACACAAATCAGTACTTTTTACTGAATACTGATTTCCAGGGACAGTAACGGTTATAAGTTATATCGAAAAACTTATTTTTTTATGGTTATTTTGAGAGTTTTTCCAAAAAAGGTCAGTAAAAAAAGTTATTTTTCAACGGAAAAATAAAAGTTAAAATAAAACTCTCAAAAATAGAGTTTTATTTTTTAGTCATAAAATAAAACTTATTTTGTGAGTTTTATTATTTCCTCATAAAATAAAACTCATTTTGTGAGTTTTATTTTTCAGTCAGAAAATAACAGTTATTTTTTGAGTTTTATTTTTCCGTCATAAAATAAAACTCGTTTTTATGAACATTTTTTTTTACACCTAAATCTGATTTGACACATTATCGTCTGCAAACTATTACAAATGTCATTTCTATCATATTTTGTTCCGTGCAGAACGTCGTAACAGACGCAGTCATCGAACCCGCTTTCATCCTCCTAGTCAAATATTTGTAACATTTTTAGCAAGTTCCCGTCATTATCGGTTTTAATTGTGTAAATTTGCTCTTTTATTAATATTAAAGCACCCTAAAAATCGTTTAACTTGAGATTTTAGGTATTCAGCTATAAAAAACAATAAAATAAAGATACCACAAGCAACGGGATTAGATTAAAAATAAAATTTTTCATAAAAACGAGTTTTATTTTATGCCGGAAAAAATAAAATCCTAAATAGAGTTTTATTTTTCAGAGTTTTATTTTATAAAACTCTCTTTTTAAAGGTTTCATCTAATCTTTTATTTTTCCGTCAAAAAGTAACAGTTAAAATCTGATTAATGATCACTTATGCGAGATCACCACAGAATCTGTGAGAGCTCTCCAAGACGATTAATTTGGTATATAACCTCATATATGTCTGTCGACTCTAATACAATGATTTTTTTAGTTTAACTTTTAAGCAATAACTGTTATTTGCGGTCCCTGCTGATTTCTCTTTTCAGTAATCAGTACTTTTTACTGAATACTGATTTGCGTAGTGCAGTAAAAAAGTTATGCAGTATGGCCATGTATGCCACACGATAGTTTCTTTTCAAAAATGTTTTATAATTACAAACAAATTAAAATTATTATTCATTCAAATGAAAACCTGGAGTGAAATAGTCGTATTAAGTTTTCATATTGAATAATAATTTAATTTGAAAAATGTCATCAGTTTCTTTTAAACTAATTTGACAACAAGTATGCCGATTTAGACTTATAACCTTATTATATGTATACCCTGAAGTGTTTTCATGAAAACTTTTACTTATAATGAGCTGACATGTAAAATAAAATCAACCACAAGAATTATTATTAAATTCAAAACTGCTTTTACTAGACCACGTAGACAGTCTGTGAGAACAGGTTAACAAGTACAAATAAAATTATTTGTATCTTTGTTTTTTTGGGTCATGTTCTTTTAGATAAAAATAAATTATGTCAAAATAAAATAAAAAAAGATATATACATACTTATGAGAATTTCATTCCCTGGCTTTAAAACAAAAAAAAAAGAAAAAACAAGAAAAATAACAATCAGAAATTGAAAACTAACTTGATTTTTTTTTTTTTTTTTGTATTTTGTTTTTCTTAAGTGGACTTTAAATAATAACAAATATTACAAAAACAAAAGAAACATGTTGATGAAATAAAAAAATAAAAAAAAACTCCCAGGCTTAGAAAAATTTTAAAGCAATAGAATAGAAAAAAAATTATGTTTTTAAAAAAGCCTGTACCAAGTCATAGCAAAGGACAGACAGTCAAAGAAATGATTTCAGAACCATAGTTAGAACTACAGACATATAGCCGAATGGACGGACAGACACATGTTATCTTAATCAAAAGCACATTTAAACATTTTGACCGTAAACAACATTATAAAGAAATAATTTATATATGAAGACATTGGAAGAAAACAAAAAAATTGAATCAATTTAGCAAAAGAACAGAATAGAGAGAAAAAAAAAATAGAAAATTATAGACAATTTAGATGGTAAGACAACTAAAACAACATCATAAATAAAAATAATAGAAACAACTTATAGAGACATAGTTTAGATGTAATAGCCCCTACAACATCAACAGCAACAGCAACAAAAAAAACCAAAATGATTGTTATAATAACAATAATATTAAGCACATTAACAACATTAAGAATCATATTGCATTTTACTTTTTTTTTTTGTTTTTTGTAGGAAAATATTACAGAAAAATATATACTCGTACTAGTACTCGTATCGCGTGTATGTTATGTAGCCCACACTCACTAGTGGTCAAATTAAGACAAACATGAACCTTAATTACTAACATTTGTACTTTATTTCTGTATCGATGCAACAGCAAACATTTGAAACTTGCATGAGCTGCTTGGAATCAAGATCAGACACACATAGTACATATTAGAGAATAATTAAGGGCAGTCAGTCAAATGGCATTTGTGTGTCTACGGCAAAATAAATGTCAAAATTAAAGTATTTTTTTTAATCATGTAATTAGATTGTTTGTATGCTATGTGATTGACGAAAGTTAACTTCATAAGCTAACCAGGCTTTTAGAAAATAAAAAATTAGGTCATTTGGATAAGAATTGAAATATAAAAGCACTGCCTACTTCTTATAATAGAGATATACCTATATATACAATTATACAACCCTATTCATAATGAACGGTTAACAACTATTTGTAATCAACGGCTAACGCCACACAGAGGAATTTGTTCATACAATATTTGGCAAAAAATATAAGGAGTGCTCTTAGAATCTTGAAATATTACTCTGAGTCTTTGGTTAACTCAATTAAGGAAAATATGAAGGTTCATAAAAATTGACCACGCCCACTACCCACCGCCCATAGGACACAAAATTTATTTTTGGCCCAAAGTTTTTGAAATTTTTCTCTGAGTCTTTGGTTATCTCAATTAACGCCCACCATTCTCCGCCTATAGAACCCATATCATATTTTTTCCCACAACTTTTTGTTTCTTTACCAACAATAATAAAATTTTTATTTCCATTTTTTAATTTTTTTAATTAAAAATTATAGTTATTTTTTTATGATTTTATAAAAGATTATTAATTATTTAATTTTTTTTTTTTAATTGAGAGTATAAAGTCTAACTTTTCATTTTATTATAGCGGGAGCACCTATCACGACCGAGCAAGCTTTGTTTTCTTCCAAGGAAGTTTGCAATTACGACACATTATAGAACAAATTTTATTCTATCATATATGTTAAACCATATGAGCAAACTTCATAATTTTTATTTAAATACGCAGAAAAGTCTATATTTGAAAATAATCACTATTTAAATCTGAGCAATAACATTATGTTACGCACAAGCAGTATAGAGGAGCGTAAACAGTTTTCAATGTTTTGGATTACAATTTCTTTTACATGACTTTACTTCATTATTTCAGAGACAAATAAACGATTTTTTGGGATACAATTTATGGATTTTTCATACTGAATCAGTTTTCTACAAAACTGCATCATTACATTTTTAAATTTTATGTGTCGAAAAAATTACTTATTGCAAAAAAAATCCCACTGTGCGGCCCACAATGTCATTTTTTTTTTTTTGCAAAAACTTAATTTTTTGACTATTGTAATTTTAAAACGTATTGATGCCATTCTATAGAAAAGTGTTTCATTAAAAGAAATGCACATTTGGTGTGATTAAAAAGGAATATTTTGTCTTAGAGAAAGTCTATTGAAGTCACTTAAATATTGTAAAACAAAGGCTTACGGATATTTTCACGCAATTTAGTAGCTTGCATATATGCCATATTTTAACTGATAACTTTTCAATGCCGTTTTTATAGAATTACAGCACTTTCTTTATTATTTAAATAATAGTAGAAATGAGCCGATTAAAATTGCCTTTTAAGGTTCATAATTTGCAGTTTATTTTAGAAATTAAAGATAGGTTCGGCTACATTCGCCATCTTACTGGAACTGGCGTGGCAGATTTTAATGAAACTTAGCATGCATCTTTTGATTTCTTTAAGAGGTATATACACTAAATTTCAAGACTTTTGCTTTTATAGGAAAAGTTTTATGTGAAAATATTCATTTTGCTTGTATAGGAGGTGGGCGATGGGCGTGGCTGATTTTCATGAAACTCTTCTATTTTCTTAATTTAATCAATATAATACTCCCTGCCAACTTTCAAGGTTTCCCCTTATATTATTTGCACAAAAATGTATGAAGCCTTACCACTGTGCGGCCTGGCAGCTAGAATACAGATATGTAACACAGACTTTATTTATAAATTGATTTTTGAATATTTTGAGAACGGTTCAAGTTCATTGCTTATGTAGAAAATCTACACCAAATCTCAAATTTTATCATTATAATACCAGTACCGCGATTCTGTAACTTTTAAAAATACGATATTCGCAAAAGAAGTCGACAGTTTTTATTGTTTGCAGTAACGATTATGTGATTCACTAAGTACATTTTATCGACAGTCGACAACTGTAGGTTTCTTTATGTTTAAATTGCAATAATGGGGCAGCACCGTATAAAATCAGTCAGTTTTTGAGTAGTTGGCAATTAAAATGGCTAGAAAGTTAGCAAAGCTACAAACCCCTAGTTTCTTTGGGTATAAAAAAACACAAAAATGGTTCTCAAACAAACTAGTTAATAGCGTAGGCACATCTCTCTACAAAATTTCAATATAAAAAGTTTACGAATTTCCAACTGAATAAACAGTATAAAATTTTTGGCGTTAGTTTACGACAACAGCCATCGTAAACAAAAGATAATGAATAGCAATATCGACAATTCTGTTGTTTACTATTGAAAACAATGCGATTATCGTAAAAATATTTTACTGAATCGCGCCACAGGCCGGCATCTATGAATGGCCTAAGATAGTAAATTAATTGGATCTTATGCCGACTTAAGTTGTTCTTACGTATTACGACAGAATTGTTTATATCTTCTTACAATAATTTTGATATCTGTAATAGTTTTAGGATTTATGCCAAAAAAACTGTTAGTGTATCTTGATTTTAAAGTAAACTTTGACATTTTCCTTCATTTGAAATTCCATGGTGTTACAAAAACCAGTAGTTAAATAGACGTCGTAAACAAAACATTATATTTTATATGCAAATATTTTCTATAAAAATATAAGATAGACTCAACTAATGAGTTAATTTAAGCTGAGCATGTATCATACGTTTTCTTAAAAAAACTAAAACCTTCAATATGTAATACAGCATACTCGTAGATCTTCTTTTATGACTATTGATTTTGCCAGCCATACGTGCATTTATTTGTTTGCCTGGCACGTTTTCTATTTAATCATCTTTAAAGGTAAAATACAGTTTGTGAGATCTCTTCCTATAGATCATTTGATATATTAAAAAGGTAAAGTAAAAAACAAAATTATTAAACAAAAATTATATATTTTGATGCATGTGGCAAAGTCATGTTTCCAATCATACATATTCATACTACACATGTGAATGAGTCATACTACGAGAGTATTATTTGCCTTGAAAACTTTAAGAAAAAGCCGCTTTGGCAAATAAAGACTGCATCATAACATAGTCAAAGCAAAGAAAATTTTTTAAATAAGCAAAACTAAGAATTTTTGTTTTTTATTTCTGTATATGGCACGAAAATAATTTTTTTTTTTCAATTTTTTTTTCTTTTTTATTTTCTTTTAGGGTCAGTTATTTGAATGCTTGGGCTTTGAATAAAAATCCTTTCCTGCGCGACAGAGTAACGTTTACTTTCTCGAGTAAACAAAGATTTGTTGGTATGCTAAAAAGCGAAATTTATTTATTTCTTCTGCAAAAATTTACCATGACCCATGGTTGTTAAGAAAATCAAAGAGGAAAGCACAGAAAATAAAGAAAACTATTGCTTCTTTCAATTATAAATACGAAATGTAATGATTTCCTTCAGTGCAACATTGGCCACAGCAAACAAAACAAATCAACACACTAACTAAGGCAGGCTTAAAAAGCCAATGCCGACTCGACTGCCTGTGCTTTAGTCACCAATTTAAAGTTACAGCCGTAGAAAAAAAATTTAGTGGCTGTGGTACCCAACCATACAAAAATAATTCTCACGATTTGTTTCGGCTAGAATGGTATTGTAAAAGATTAAAAAGAAAAAATAAAAATAAGAAAAAATAAAAATTAAATATAAAGGGGTACTGCCTGAGTTAGTTGAGACAGTAACTGGGTTATTTGGGCGTAAGTGAAATTGAACAATTGTGTACTTCAAACGCAAAACAATATCAAAGAAATTTTTAGTGAAACTCTTTAACATTTACATTATTTTTTCTTCTCTTCTTGTTTTGCTTTTTTGATCACTAACTTGAAGTTCTATTATAGTGTAAACAAAATAATTTAAATTATAGTTTATCGTGAGCAAATCTTTTAAAAGATTAACAGCCACAAACATCTCATTACCATCAAAAGGTCTTTATTATTATTATAATCACTGTAGTAGTAGTAGCCAAAAGCGGTAACACCAGCTCGTCAGTCGGTCAGTCATACCAAATAGCCATTGAGTATGAAATGCGTGCCTTGTAAATATTACAAGTAAACTAAAAACGCTTTAAATGTCAAATGCTGAGAGTAAAATTATAACTTTTACTGTGGGCGTAGAAAAAAATTACAATATTTTTTTATGAAATTCAAATATTTTGTGCTCAAACAGTCACAATTGCGTGCTCTGCTTGGTTCTTCTTCTCTTATTATATTTCATTTTTTTTTTTTTTTTTTTTTATATTTTTCTTACTTTTCTGTCTAAATTAAAAAAATAAATGTTTAACATTTTCATAAAAAACTATAATTTTCTGTTACAATATTGTCTCCATCTAGCTAATGATGTTTAAATTCAGTTTAGTTTTCGACCTTATTTTTCTTATAAACTGTTGTAACTCAAGTTTTGTCATCGTCCGTCAACACAGGTGCCTTTTATGAGGTTTATTATCTTTGTCTGCTTTCATATTTAATTTTGAGAAAAGAAAAACTTACTTGGTCATCATTGTTGTAAGTAGTGTAGGTCAGTTATGCGTAATTCTTGCAAAAAGAATCACATTCGCTCATCGTAGAAAGGAAAAAAAAATTAGGCCATATTGTTATGGCCTAAACCAAATGAGTCATGAGAACTTACCTGAAATGAAAGAAAACAGAAAACATATATAATTATTAAAAACAAATGTATTAAAAAGTCTATAAATAAAAGTAAGAAAGTAATGTGGAATAAAAAGTTTTTAAAACAGTTAACAGTTTAACAGCTGAGAATTCAAAGTTAGTAAAAATTAATCGATACAGAAACTGATTTTTTTTAATTGAGAATTTTTTAAAAATAATGAAAGTTTAGTAGCCACAGTTGGAAAATTTTATACAAAATATAGTCAAAATATTGATTTAATTTTGCCAATTCTTAAAACATTAATTGAAAACTTTAGAAACATGGATTAGGTTTGAAACGCTAAACCCACCAAAACCAAACTATCAAAATGTCAGGATCGAAGCAGTGAGTAATACTGTTGGTGAATACACAGGACCATCAATTTGGCGTCATGGATAGGAATTTCAAATTTCAGAAAGTTCTCTATAGGGTACCTATACTCACAAAAGATTTGTGTTTTCATGCTTAAACAGAAAAGGTGAAAAATTAAAAAGATATTTTGCGGTTTTTTTTAAATTATAAGTTAAAAAATAAGAGGTTCCCCCTCCCATCTTCAAGAAGTCCATCTTAAAAATAAACCGCTCCATCACATTCCACTCTATTCTCCACCTTAACCAATGACAAAAAAACGAATGATTAGGGGAAAAAGTGCCAGATAACAGCTAAAACGTATTTAGCGAAGGCACTCACCACAATAAACATGCAACAATGAGGCAATTGCTGTTGATCTTTCCAGGGTGAACGCACTTGAATGATTAATTACAGCAATTTGTCTCATTCCTAAGGCGCTTAATAATATAAATATACTGTCATAAATATACTGTCCTTTCCACAAAAAAAGTCCAATTCTATGAACAGCATTTAGTTGGGTTTACCCCTGAGTATTGGTCTCAATAAAAAAATTACTATGTTTAAGGTTCGCAGAACCCACGTGTGGTTTGTTATTGGAAATGCACCATCAACATCAAACTGTTTGGTGCGGATTTGATACAGGCTATTTTATTGGAACAATCCGTTTTTAAAAATGAGGCTGGACAAACAGCAACTGTTACTGACGCTCAAAATCGCAACATGATAACTTAGTGCTTTCAGCCGAAATTGGATTCTATAGATGGGGCTATTATGTGATTTTAACAAAACAAAGCTACATACCATACAGCTATTTCAATTACTGTATGATATATTTCCTGGTCGTATAGCTCTATCGTTTCGGTGATCAATATTAGCGCTCTAGATTATGTGACTTTACAACGCTACATTGCTTCTTATGGAGTTATTGGATATCAAAGATTTATGTCAACAAGCCCTTAACCACACGTGCTTTTAAATTTAACGCTGAATTATTAGTGAAAGGGCAGAATTCTGCAGAAAGGTAATGACATATTACGACATAAGCGCGCGTACGTATGTGACAACAAAACCATGAAGGCCATTTGGCCTATGTGTTACTCTATAAATAACCCTATTCTATGCACTTCATGTTTTAAAACCTAAAAACTGTCTTTATTTTTGTTATTTTTTTTTTTAATTTTAATCTTGCACTGATTTAGGAACACAATTTCGTCTTTCGGGAGTTTATATGCTCTATCCACCATTTGATATTTTTTATATATCTGGAGTTAATGATTCCACTTTAGGTTTTCGACCCCAAATTTTTCAAGTCTGCCATCCGTTTTTGGATATCTCGTCAAGTTTCGGAGATAAATAGCCGAAAACGGTTTACAGATTTTAAAAATTTTGTTGTAAAAACCTAAAGTGGCATCATTAACTCGAGATATATAAAATGGCGGATAGATTACATAAACTCCCGCACGACGATTTAATTATTACAGAGTTATAAAGTTTTATAATAACATAAAAAATCTTTTTTCCAATGTTTTATTCTTTATGCTATTGCTTATTTTCCTTCAAACAAAGCAATTCACTTCTTTGTATAACTCTACTACGAATGGTACAAGTGATGCTATTTCACGACAGTATGCTTAAGGTAAGACTGAGAGAAGTAGCAATTGACAAAATATTTGCACGTTGCCGATCTGTAAGAAAACAGCGGTTGCTCTTTGAACACCCACCATAAGACGAAGCAGACCTTAGCGTATTTTCTTAAGGTAACAAACCTTTTTTTTTTTGTTAGATTTCAAGAAAAGTGAATTACAGAGTGACAAACACACCGCTACAGTTCGCTTATTAAAATAGTTTTTAATGGCAAATCAAAGAATAAATTCCTAAACATAACCCGCTTGCATTAAATCTGAAAGTTATTTTGTATGAGTATGGCCACTTATATATTCAGGGCACAATTGCCACTAATGAACAAATAAAACTCAATTAAATTAATTAAAAGTACAAGTTGTTTCTTAATAAAATTCTTTTTTCACAAACAGTATTCACTGTGTGTATGTTGTCTGCTCAACTATTGTATAAAGCATTAATTAATTAATTTCTTTTCTTTATTTGTTGTTTTTGTTGTTGCCATCGTTTTCCAGCATTTATACCATCATAACTTGAAATCATACCCATTTAATGGTTTTTCCTTTTATTTTATTTATTTTTTCTTCTTCTTTTGTAAAACCCCTATTGCCATTTGCTGAACTTTCATTAGATATTCCAGGTTTATGGTTAATATTTGCAGCCCATCACTAACTATAGAGACATGTATAGAAGAAATATAATAAATAGAATGGCAAAAACATTAATAACTAACAAACAAACAAACGTCATTAGAACAGTGTTTTAATGTTAAAAAGGGCTCTTCCACTTTGTGGCAACGTGTTGTTCATAACGACGCATTACAACATTATCAGTGGAAAGCAGGTTTGTTGCTTAAGTCTTTTGATTTGATTAACAAAAAAAAGTTTAAAACAAAAATGCAACCAAGACTATTTAAAATTGACTTAATAAGACTTTAATGGCTTTCGTTAGAGCAAAATCAAAAAGGAGGCTCTTCTAACAAGTTGTTAAAATTATTGTTGGTCTTAAAAAAAAACATAAATTTCTTTTCTAAATTGAGTTCCAGGAAAAAAAAACTTCTGACTAGAATTATATATTAACAGTGGTATTTAATTAAAATGTTCGAAATGTGTAATAGAAAAGGAATTTATAACACGCGTATCAAAGTGTAAAAAATTATGAATTTTTCTTGAAGACTGTTTGTTGTTAGAAGTTGATCACAAACAGCTATGGATGGCATTGCTTACAAAGTTATTGAACTTATTGAATACGACGAGTCTATCAATTTATTCTAAACACTTTTATAAACTTGTCACCCGGCTGAAAGATCTTTCCTTTTAAATTACACCTGCCAAGTATTGCAATTCTGTCATTAAAACTATAAAGTGGTAGCATATCATTAAATAATTTTTTCTTTGCTAATTATTAACAATCGAGTTATGGGCTTCAATGAAGGGATATTTAAATTGCCAACAACGTTTAATAGGAGTCCAAGTAAATTACTTGACTGTCTTATCGCAGTTTGTGGCCAGTGTAGGTGTTATACTCGTTTTAGATTTAAGATAACGCTATTTTTCTTAGCTTGTGCTGCTTTTCATTCAAATGAAATACGAGTAATTATCACGTTCATGCTTTTATTACTGCCAGTCACTATCATAATAGTATGAATGTTACACGTTTGAATGACGGCTGGTTGTATAAAAACAACCAGAAAAATAAAAAATAAATGATGGTTAAATGTTAAATAAGACATTTTATTTTAAAATTTATTATGTGACAGACAGACCCTTTCCTTGTTTTTTATATATTCTTTATTTGTTTGAAAAAATTTATAGTTTGTTGCACTTTATACATTTTTTTTTTTGTTTTTATATTTCTCCTGCATTCAGTTTTTTTCTTTGCAATAAAAGCAAAAGAGAGAAAATTAAGTGCATTTTTAATTACGGTTTTGAAGCAATAAAGTGTAAAATAATTAACAGATTCTTGGAGAATTGTTGCATATTTTAAATTTTAATTAAATATTACCAAAATTTTTTTCAAAATAAAACAGTAAAAAGATTCTCTGAGACAGTGAAGCGTTACCTAAAATACACTAGACTTTATACGTCAAATCTCTGGAATTTTTATATTTGTTTGGTTTTCAAATCATTTGAAAGTCTCAGACGGCAAAGTTCATTTTTAATGGTAGATTATGCTTTATGGTAAATTCGTTTTGTTGAAAACATCATCAATAATAAATAAGCAATTTTGCTTCCTTAACCAATGTCAACAAAAAAAAGAATGATCAGGAGAAAAGCGCAACCTATTGGGAAATATCAGATAACAGCTAAACCTACTTAGCGAAGACACTCACCACACAATTAACATGCAACGATGAAGTTGCTGTTGATCATTCAAGGGTGAAGATATAACAATGGCCTTTGAGTGATTGTTAGGTCGTTCATAACTTAAGATTTTTATTTAAGGAGTATTAACACAAATCTGGCTAACACGTGACCACAACAACACAAAGTTAAATGGCAAAGTCAAGAATAATCGATTTCAGTTTGTGCCTTAAAATGTCAAACTTCTTTTAAATCCCCCTATAGAAGAATTCATAATTTTCCAAACACGCTATTAAACAACAATATCAAGGAACACTTGAAAAAACAATTTACGGAAAAATATATTCCTAAGAAATTATTAAAAGAAAATTACATACAGATATGTTTAAACATTTTCAAAGTCAACTCTACTCAAGTTCAACTGCCAGTTTGTTCACATTTTTCTTCGTTTAGCCTTCACAGAAACGCAGTCAAACAATTCAAAGAAAAAATAAAGTGTTTCATAAAGAATAAATCCAAATATTATAGGAAAATAAATATGAAATACAAAGACAAGAAATCTCTATTTCCCAAACAAATAAATAAAAATTATTTTTCAATATATTATAAATATTAAAGATTTTAGTATTCCTCTTAGTTCCCACATCCACTTTTCTTTTTTTTTTTTATTATGAAGAAAAATGTGTCTTTGAAAGCTGTTTAAGTAATACAGTCCAGTCCTTTGAGCGGCATATGTTTTTTTAAGAAAACTACAAAAAACAAACTTGTCAATGCTTAAGATTTTTATAGAATTTTTCTATTTTGCCCCATACAAATGGTTAGAGTGCACGAGTGTTTTAAAAATTGAAATGCGGCATTTTATTGTTTCAACTTTTTTTTATTTACAAAAGCAGTATTTACTTGATTGTTTGTATTTTTTTCCTATTTTTTTTCTTTATAAACATAACACATCTCGCTGATGATAATGACGATAATGAAGATAATAATTATGATGGTGATGATTTTCTAAAGGCATTATATCTTGCTTAATTGCACTGTGATTCTAGCAATGTGACAAGTTACATCAATGGCACTTTCTCTCTCTCTCTTTCTCTCTATAAATGCTTTGTACAAAACAGTTGAAAAACAATAAAATCAACAACAATTGCTACAATATTATTGACCGTGTTGCAGTTTATATTGCTGTTGTCATTAGAAATAAGTAGGTTAAAAGCAATGAATGACATTACAAAAAATACTTAAAAGAGAATCGATTTAAGTTTAAATTGCAAACACTAGTACAAAACAAACAAACAAAAAGTTTGTTGTTCAAGTCTTTTGTTTAAAACTACATACATAATAGGCCATTACAACCTTGTCAGGGTTACGGCTTAACTTCTCACAGCACTCATGTTGTGTGTATCAATTTTTATCTATGACGTACCGGGACCTACAGTTTAAAGACGACTGCGAACGACAGATGTGAGAAACTTTTTCATGGCAATCAATTACTCCCAGAGCTTTTGCCAGAAGACTGCTGAGAGGTAGTCGCCTAAAGAAATATTTTTCATTTCTTTGCTTCAAGATGTCAGAGCTGAGATTTTAACCCGGCGCTATCGTCTTAGTAAGCCAACACACTAACTACTAGACTACGGCGACTAAAACTGATCAATTTAATTGCAATATAATACGCCAACAATTAAAGTTGTATTTTAAATACGCTTAACCCTTTCACCATACGATAACGGGCATTTTTAATGTGCATATAAGATGCTCACATAAGAGTACATAAAGTTGCGAAATGTCATAACGTACCTTCAAGTGAGAAGGTATAATACTGGCCTTTAAGTGGTATAGTGTTTTGAGACTCATACAAAAACTCAAACAACCCAGGTTCAAATCCCAGCTAAGAAGAAAATTTAAAAAATTAAATTTAAAAACAAGACGTTCCTTCCTTCCAAGAAGTCCATCTTTAAGAAACCGCACCGTGACTTTCCAGTCGATTCCACCCTAAAAGAATGATCAGGAGTACAGCGCCACCTTCTGAGAACATAACAGCTAACCTACTTAGTGAAGACGCTCACCACTCATATTCAACACCAACCAACAGATGGGGCAATTGCTGTTGATCATTCAAGGGTGAAGGTATAACACCGGCCTTTCACAGATCAAATTGACAGCAACTTGTCTCTTTGACATAAAACGCTTAACTTCTTCACATCTATCCATATATTCAACATTCCAATACAATGTACAGCATGGGTAGGAGTTTAACCCTGAGTATTGGTCTTAATAAACAAAAATCAATTCACAACTAATTTTCTAATTCGTAAGGTTCTTAATAAGAATAAAAGAAAACGAATAAAATATTCCATAATATTATTTACAAATTACCATACACTACACCACCCGCAAGATAGGGGTTTACGCCCCTGAAATTTGATCTCAACAAATAATAAAAAATTTAAGTGGTTCTAATGCACCGACGGGAAGTGTTGATTTTATGTCAACAACCCCTTATATAATAGGGAAGTGTCATAAACTACAACCTATAAAGTTTCTAAATATGCCAATACTTCCAATTTAGCCAGCAATTTGAAGTATAAAAGAAAAGCCATCACTATATTTCTATTGTATTGTAACTAATTTTTATATTTATAAAAACTAATCAGTTTCTTTTGCTACTACTAGAACTACTAAAACAATCTAAACTTTTGGCTTTTTATTTTAAATGAATTGAACTTTCTTTAGTACCAATTGCATATATTTTGGGCACTTTCTTTTTAATTAAAGAGCGCCAAAAAAAAAATTGAAAAAGCCTTAATTGCTCTCGTCATTTACAAGAACTGATGATTTTTGTACAATTTTAACATTAAAAAAGGCGGTAACTGACAGTCACATAAATGGCATTGTCATTATACGTTCAATTATTAATGGGGTGACAGGGTGTTACCAAAGAAGTCATATAAAGTCAAGTTAATGGCATAAATGGAGCTTTTGTCTAAAAAAATTGCTTTTTTCTTCTTCTAATTCATATAATAACTAAGAAATAGATAAAATTGTATTTGAAATAGAATTTACCGTTTTCATAGTATACGAATATTTTTTTTTATAACAAAATTTCTTTCATTTTAAAGCACTGCTTCTGGCCATTGAAAGAAAGCAAAAAATAAATAACTAAAAAGACAATAAATTTGTTAAAATTTCTATACAAAATCCTTTTCTTACTAACTTTTCTTTTTTTTTTCAGTTTATCGAATAGGTGAACACGATGACCCTTATTATCAAAAGCTCAAATGTTAATGCTTGTATTGGTCTTTTTCTATATTTTTTTCTTTTCTTCTGTTTTACTATTGGCCATCAGCCAAGTTTAGTATATGGCTTTGAGCCCATTGCTAGTTCTTGTGCTTTCTGAGTGTTTGTTGTCAGTGTTGTTGTGTGGTGTGGGCATTTTCGTATTTCTTTTTTTTTGTAGCCAGTGAACATGTGTTGGACTTGAATTAGTTCTAGACTGACCTGCAATTTCTTTAAAAGTGGCCTTGTAATGTTATGTAATTTTTTATTTAATTTTTTTTTATTTTTTTGCATTATTTGAAGATAGAAATGTCTATTTTATAAAGTGCTAGTATTTGTTTGAGATTATATAACAAAAACATATTATACGAGTTTTCTTTGGTTTCTGTTTGTCCATTTCATGTTTAAATTGCAGAAAAATTTAATTTAATTCAAAGCAGACTAAAGAAAAAAATATTGAAGTTTAAAGAAGGTTAATGGTTTGATATTCAGTGTATTAAATGTAGAGTAATTTTAAGAGATTATGGGTTTCCAGCAAACAATTGTTAGTTTTTCAGTGTTGACTTAACTTTAGAGAATTGTATGGCCATTAAAGTGCGGATTATAATTTAAGAAAAAGGAACAAAAAACGACTGACCTAGTTTTTTAAAGTTGTATGATGTAAACTTTGATTTTTTATTGAGTATATAATTAATAAAATCATATTTGTATTTCACCAATTTATATAATTTAATAGTCGCCCAGTATTCGATGTACTTTGACTCATTGAAGCTTTCAATTATTAAGACAGGCACCTTCTGAAGTTCTATAGAAATATTTTAATTTAAATATAATTTTTATTCAAAATAATAGTTAAGCAAAGTTTCAAAAAACAACATGACCTAGAATAAGAAGAGCTTTAAAACCATTTGTGGAATTCTTGATAAAGTTTACCTCAAGTTGTTCTATTTTTGGTGTATCGGCAATGAATATTAAACTCAGCTCTTAAAAATACTTGGTATTCTGCCTGCGAACAAGAAACAGTCGATCAGTTGGGCGAATATAGAGCCAATCGAGAGCCAACACCGAAAAAATCACTCCAAAATTTCTCAAAAATTAGGGTCACGTTGACAGTTTTCTTCAAATAGTGTGGTGTTGTGCATTACGAATTTCCTCTTTTGAAAGTACCGGAATTTCGGAAAAGCCATTCCTGGTTTTTGCACCACGATACTGCATCATATCACACTGCATTAATTCTTCGTGACCATTTTGTCAAAAATTCAGCCAATATCGTACTGAAACCACCATATTGGCCTGATTTAGCACCTTGTGATTGTTGGCTGGCTAGCAAACTCAAAACACTACTTCTTTGTTGAATAATTTAAGGCATTAAATAATCGAAGAAGACTGCTGCATCAATAAACTAATCGAAGTAAAATTGTTTACAGATGTCAATAACTGTGCTGCCAAGCGGCTATTGAGACCCTTGAAAATATTTACACCACATGTAAGCTTGTGAATGCCGGGTATCTCTGAAGGAAATTGCGAGACATACAAGGGTATATGGGTCTTTTAACATGAGGACATTGAAGAGATGACATAGCTGATGCACTGTTTAGACTGCAAATTCAGGGGCGATATCGGCATTTGTCTGCTGATCTGCTAATCTTGCACAGACTTTACTTATCCACAGAGGAAAGATGGAAGAATGAACTCAGTTGTTTAATGATCAAACAAATCTGGTCCCACATGGTTATTGGTAGAACGAAGCTTGTGTTAAATCTACACAGAGTCCGTCTTACAGCCTGTTCATAGAATACGAATGGTTTTTGACATTCGTTTTTTTTATGAGAAACTAACAAATTTGAGTGTTTTTATTAGTGTTTCTCATATATAACAGGCTGTTAGAAACCTCATAGGTACTCACGCCTTTAGGCTGAAAATACTTTACAACGACTTCTGTAAAAGCTGTAATGATGGAGAAGAAGAAAAAACAAGGGAACCTTTTCTTTGTCATTGCCTCGCACTAGGAAAGGCTGAGAACAACAATATGTGGGTGCCCTGACAGATCCTGCTTGACTTTAACAGAATTCACATAGTCCATGAGATTATCGGGTTGATTGGAGAACGGGCAAAGATCGTAGACATGCTAAATGGATATAGTGGTATCACAACGGGACCTTAAAGGACCCAAGTGGGCTTTGCCTGGAGACGGCTGCCAATTTTAAAATAACATAACTGTGCTGTCAACTGAAAAGTAGAAACATGTGTCCGAATCGATAAACTAGGGATGTTTAAACTTCTATTTGTTCACAGTAGTAGTTCTTTTGGTGGTCTGCACTTTGGTCTATGACCTGTTTCATATCTCTTTTCTTCTACTTATGACTACACAGAAAAACACTGCTAAAATAACTTCAAACAAAAGTCCGCTTGGCATTATTTTTAAATGTTTATTAAATTTTTTATCTGTTTTTATTAATATTTTCGAAATATTGTTGTTTGAATTAATGAATTTTTCATCGGATTCTGCAAATATTTTACTGAAACAGAAATTCAATTTTCTCCATCAAAATAAAAAAAAAGTTATTTGTTTTTTATATGGTGCTTGTTAACCTAAAAATGCATTAATTAAATCTAATAATGTAAAAATTTTTAGTAAAGCAAAACTAAAGGTATACATTATACATAAAAATATTTTTTTTTAATTTTGATTTACGACTGAACCCTTTAGAGAGGGTTTGTGCTAACCACCACGTTCAATTATTATTGCAGTCAATTAACAATAATTTAAAATGTTCTATTCAAATTATATAAAGAAATTAATGGCTATCATTTAGTTTAATCCTTATTTCAAAACCAATAATCATTTATTTTTAACTGGAATACATATTATTAAGCACAACCCCAATGATTGATTAATCTCTATTGCACACTTGTTTAATCCTCTGCTTTTTTTTTTTCTCTTGGTTTCCTTTACAGTAATCTTTTAAAATAATAAACAAGGAAGGCAGCACTAGCAACTCCCCCAGGAAGCAAAAGAAGGCTAAATTTGCGTATTATATTAACAAACAAGGTTGGTATTCTTCTTTTAAAGTGTGTATGTCTAACCTAAGACGTTATTAAGTAAACCACCTCCCTCAAAATAGAATTGTTTTTTTTATGCCATTAAATTCCATTTAAATTTATAACGTCTAATAAAAAAGAATAAAAATCACACCTCAGGCCAAAAATAATCGTTGCGTGCGGTAAAACTATCTGCCTGCATAGAAATTTTTATTCAAAGAAACTCTTTACTAGGAGTAAGAAAAAAGCCACTTAAAAAAGCATTTGCTGTAAAGCAAACAAAAAAATAAAAAATAAAAATGCCTGCATGTATTTTATTTTGGTGTGTATTTAAACATAAACAAGAAACTGATAAACAAATTATCTTAATCGAAATGAATATAAGAGGAGCCACATGAAATAAAGGAAAAATAAAAAAAAAAAAAGTGCACCACAACTGCTACTTAAATATTAGCTTTTCCTTAAAACGATTTTTAAAAACCCTACGCTACACAAAGTTAAATAAATTCAAATTATATTTGCAGCTCTTAAAATTGACAAACTTTAGATGTTTTTTTAATTGCCATAGAGAAAATATATATGTTTAGGAAGTTTATAACTGGGTACTGGTGATTCAGTGAAATATAAGAAAAATTAATTTCAATTTTGAAAACTCCACATTCAAGTCATTTTTGTTTTTAATTCCTCTATTGAAAGAAAATTTTTAAAACAATTCAAAAATTATTTGCATTTTTTTTTTTAATTATTTTGATTAAAGAAATTGTTGATACAATTAAAAATTAATTGATATTAATTAAATTTGTTGATTAATATTGTTATTAGAAAATTTACTTTCTGTGCATACTTTAGTCTAAGAAGATTAAACAACAAAAAATGCAATGCTCTACATGTAAAAATATTCAAAAATTATTTCTAAAGTAAGAAAATTCGCATCAATACGTCTTGAGCTTTGTTTTAATTTTTTCAATTTCTTAATAAGTGAATAATATAATAACTTTATTGACCTCTTTTTTAAATAATAATAAATCTCTTTTTCCGAGCTTAAGGTCTTTTTATATTAATATTAAATATTTATTTATTTTCAATATTTCGCTGCCCCTTCGAGTAGCGTGTTTAGGAATTATTATTTGTTAAAATATTTATTAAAATAATAATTAAAATAATAATTCCTGAAGGGCTTTTTAGACCACACGGCTTGGTCTAAATTTCGAACTTTCAGGATTACTTTGGTGAAGCTTTATTACTCGCTCATAAGATTATCTTTGTATGAGAGGTTCCAAGGGTTGCCCTTCTTAAGATTCAAAAATGAGAATAAATCCAATCAGAAAATGATCAAAGAGCACTCTAAAATAGTAAGAATAAGGTATCACATTATCGTGTGGGAGTTTAGGTGCCCTATTTATATTTTTTATTATTTTATATTTTTTATTAATCTCCAGTTAATAATGCCACTTTAGATTTGCGACCCCAAATTTTTCAAGTATGATTTTTCTGTCGGATTGCAGATTTTAAAAACGTTGGTGTCAAAAACCTAAAGTGGCATCATTAACTCGAGACGACATAAGACTTATCAAGAAGAGTCCCAATAGATACCATTTGATCTAGGCAATAGAAACAAAGCGCATATTAATATATCCATCCTATGGATCTGCTCATTAACAAGCTTTTTTTTTATAAAGACCAATACTCAGGGGTAAACCCTAGTTATGCAGTGCATGGTATTGGAATTTTAAATTATAAAAAGATATGTGAGGTGTTAAGCACCTCATGTCAATGGGATAGGTTGCCGTCAATTTGATCATTCAAAGGCAAGTGATATACCTTCACCTTTGAATGATCAACATCAATTGTGCCATCTGTCGATGAATGTTGATGGTGAACGTTTTCGTTAAGCAGGTTAGCTGTTATCTTCCCAGAAGGGGAAGGGGCTGTACTCCTGACAATTCGTTTCTGATGGAATAGACTGGAAATCAGTCTTTTGATGATGGTCTTCTTGGTGGAGGATCTAGATTTTTTAGTATTTTTCTTATCCGGCCATTCTATAGAAATCTAAACATTGAATGTTAATATCAAACAGCAAGAACTTAAGTTTTGTAGATATTGCGAGTCACTAAATGTTCTACAAAGAAAAATATACCACAACTAGCAGTAAATAGAAATCTACCAGAATTGGTACTCTACGACCGAACACTTTGCGAAAGACCCATCATCCTTAAGAATTATCAACAATCATAATGTGCACTGTTCCTCCTTAAAAAAGGAACAAAATTGCCAATTATATCAGAATACTCGCTCCAATAAGAACAAAGGGACAAATATATCGAAAGACTTATATTTCCACAAAAATAAATAAATACGAGTAAAACAAAAATAGGAAAAAAAAACGTTACATGGATGCAATGAATTCATATATGCATGTAAGTTTACATAAAAGCTACAAATAAAAATTAGAATCATGGAAAATAAATAAAATTTTATTACTTAAAAACTTAAAATGTTTTTTTTTTTTTTTACAAAAATTTGTTTGTTTATATGAGTACAAAGCTAAAGTAAAGTCATGATTACATGACTGCTTTAGAAAGTCCTCTTTTAAGAACCTACCACTGTTGAAGAAAAATGCAGAAAAGAAAACAACATTTAACATTAAGATTTTTCTGTTGTTATAGTCGAAGTTAAATAAAAACAAATAATAATCAAATACCAAAAAAAAAAGAAAATTCTACTCATATGTACGTACTCCCAAAATACCACATACAAGACAAGAATATTATAGTTTGTTAAAGCATCGTAAGCCATAATAGATTTCCTGCAAAGGTTTAGTTTGTTTGCCAGAAAAACGAGCAGGAAAAAAAGAGTTTTTAAAGATTTTTTTCTTAACTTGCACTTGTTAAAGGCATAGAAAGAAATAATCAATACATGTTGGTTGGTTGGACTACATGGTACACTCGTCGTAAACTCTCTTAAGATCTTAGAAAAAAAAAATATTACTCTTTGGGTAGAAAAAAACAAAACTTTAAAGGAATTTCACCGCAGGTGATTTTAACTATAATAAAAAGATTTTTTTTTTCTTTCAAAAGAAACAAAAAAAAAAAACTATATAAAAATCTAATAATAAAATATAATTCATGTAATAATAAATAAACAAATAAAATTATTGGAAATTCAATAGATACAGATACAGAAACATAGAATTTTATCGCCTTTTTTTTGCCAATAATATTTGTTTTAGCGAAATTCCAAACATAGAATTATAGGCAAACAATAAGAGAAACAAAAACCCAGTAAACCTTTTGCAAAAAAATTTTGAAAGATGAGAAATTTAAAATGTTTTATAATTTGTCTACTTTAAATAGTATCGCAAAACTAAGAAAATGAAAATGAGTTCTTAAATGAAAACTAAATTTTTTGCTGGGTTATTACCAAATAAAAATATCACCAAAGACTGGGGCTGTTTTTTTTTTTTTTTTTGAGATTTCCTTGTTCACATTTTCCTGACCGGATACTAATACTAGAAATCCAACTGTTTTATTATATTTATTTTTAGTAGGATTAAAGCAGTTGTTAGGATTACTATTCGATAATTGCAATGTTTGTTGTTACGTTTTCCTTCCAGATCAGAGTCACATACATACGTATATACGTATAAACTGTA
Organism: Metopia argyrocephala; assembly: GCA_963576795.1. NCBI lineage: Eukaryota > Metazoa > Arthropoda > Insecta > Diptera > Sarcophagidae > Metopia > Metopia argyrocephala. The sequence goes on from OY756211.1 coordinate 83,896,476, forward strand.
AAAAATAAACTGAGCATGCGTGCCTTATGCAAGTATTTCAAAATAAATATAAAATTTATAAACAAACATACATACGTACATATGTACATACTTTCGTATGTGTTTTTGGTAACATTCTCTCTATATGCTTTAAACATTTGTTGGTTATTACGCCTTTACTAACAATAATACTAATTTAACCCTATTTTATGACTTAATTATAAAACTATGAGAGTTATAGATTAAAATCTTTTTTTTTTTTCTTTTTTAATTTTATGGTGTTTGTTTTGTAACACAATCAGAAACAACAACAAAAGAACAAAAAGATTAAAAAAACACTCATATGTTACATGGCAAATAATTTGCTTTACAATAAAAGGAAATTATAGTTTATGAACCCAGAAGAATACGAAACTACATAAAAACACAAGACAAGATTAAGATTAAGGCGATTTAAACAAATATTAATTATATTATAGGTATAATAGTCAATGAAATTTATGCACTGAAAATGGTTTAAAACTTTTTTGTGACTACGATTCCAAGCAATAATTATAAAGTGGCAAATTAGGCTGGATAACCAACATTAGGTAACATATGACTGCTAAAATAGCCAGTAGGAGTTACATATTTTGGTATGTCATCATACAATATAATTATTATTTTAGCAATTTAATTACAAAATATTATAGAAATTTCTTAAAACACAAAAAAAAACTTTATTGGTTGTAAGAAATAATTTCAAATGTTCTATAGAAAAGAGATTTAAGAAATTTGAATTAAAATTATGTTTTTAAGCGCTATTTTAAAAGCTTTAAAAGTACTTGCTATCAGGGGTGCCATCGTCACATCATATCGACAATAATATGAAAAAACATTGTGATACGCCAGCCAATTTAATGGAATGAAATTATGCCAACTTATCGTAATCTAAATATATAAAATTGAATGTGTGTTTGTTTATTTGTTTGTTTGTTTGTTTGTTTGTACCTTATAGGAGACCAAACCTCTGGACCAATCTTCCTGAAATTTTCACAGCATTTAACTGGGACTCTGACATGATTAATAGGGTACTTGTTTTTCAACCACGCCTACTTTTACGCCCACTTTTTTAAAATTATGTAATTGCCCCCATATAGTTTTTAAAAGATTTACTTCAAATTGTATACACATTATACTCCAGGCGAAGTATAAATAATAATTTATTACTCCACGCCCCTTTTCACGCCAAATTTTGTTTGAAAGTTTCAAACTTTTTGTTCTATGTAGAAACTTGTATTTTTTTTATATGGTAATATATTACTCTTAATACTGTTAACGTCGTCATATAACTATAAACCACGCCCACTTCACCGCCCCCTTCTCTTTTAATTCAGATAAGTAAGTATCTAATAATATCACTAATAATGTTTGCTATACAAAATACTTTTTTGTAATATGTATATAAAGAAGGGGTAGCGAAGCACACCGGGTTCAGCTGGTTTTCTATAAAAATCACCATAGTTTTTAACAGAGTGGGCAAACAAACACAACATTTCGCAAACGTTACCACAAATTTTTTTAATCGTATTGTACATGAGCAAAACTAAAACAAATACTTTATAAATGAGAAAGAGAGCAAATGAAACAATTAGCTTTTCGCTCTTGTGCAGCACAAGTTGTGCTTGCTTTGTTCCGTCACATTCGTATAATTTGCTCTTTTTTCTCTTCTTCTTTTCTCCTTCTCTTCTTTTGTTTTTCTTTTCATTCATTTTTTGTTGTACCTACGCACATTTGAGTTAGTGTATTTGTAGTGTTCAAAACAAAAACAATATACAAAATTAAATGGGACAATCTTTCTCACTGTTTCTGTTTTATTTTTGTTTTACTCATTGTAAAGAATACAACAAAATGAGATCAAACGTTCAGTTTTGTTTATTTTCCAACTCTGGTTTTTAACTATTACAGTTTAGTAATACACAATAGATGTGGAACTGTCAAAAATAAAACAAAAATTAAAATCAATAATACAAATTTAATTTAAAAAATCTTATAAAGAAAAATACGCTTAATATGGAACCAGTGTTGTTACTTTAATTACCTGAAAATTACAGTGAGAAACAAGATAAAATTGAGGGAAGGGAGCAATCCATTGTCTCTCTCGTTTACAGCATGAGTTTTTAAAAAACTAATTTAGCAAATTTTTTAATAAATAAATTAAGGTGTGCGTCACTATAAACTGTAACACATCAAAAGTCAAATAAAAACTGACTGGAGTAAGCTAGAGTTAAAAATAAAACAGTTTTATTTTGCATTTTTATTACAGATTTATATTCTGTATTATTTTATTTAAAAATTAATTTAATTTTATAAAATTTTTTATTTTATTCATTATGCCATCCATAAGCAATGTTATAGTGTTTTCGGTGATTTTTTTGGTACCAGCTGTCCATTTATATCGAAAACTAGTAATGGTTTTGGGAACAGATGTACTCTTCTTTAGTTCTCTTTTGACCAGAGCCCAATATCTTTCAATAGGTTGCAGCTCTGGGCAGTTTGGTGGGTTAGCCTCTTTTGGAACAAAAATAACATTATTGTTAGTATACCAGTCTATTGCGCTTTTACTGTAGTGACATGTTGCCAAATCTGGCCAGAAGAATGTTGATATGTTGTGCTGTCTTAGAAATGGAAGCAACCTCTTTTGAAGACACTCTTTGATATAAATATCTGAGTTTATTGATCCCAATGTAACAAACGATGCACTTCTGTTGCCGCAGCTACAAATAGCCTGCCAAACTAGGAACTTTTTGGGAAATTTTGATAGTTTTTTAGTTCGGAACTATTCAGAAACATTGCCTCTACTATCCGCTACATAAAACTCTTGGCCAGGAAGCTGCGCAAAGTCTGCAAAAACGTAAGTTTCATCATCCATTACACAACATTCGAACTTTTGAAAAAATTCTTTTTTGAGGAGTTTTGCTCTTTTTTTTGCTTCAATATTCTTTTTAGCATTTCTATCCGGAACTTTTTGGACTTTAAATGTTTTAAGGCCAGCTTTAGCTTTAACTCGGCGCACAAAACTTTCCGAACATTGCACGCGCCGGGCCACTTCGCGACCAGAAATGTTTGGAAGAGCCAGCAAAAGCTTCTCAACCTTTTTGGCTTTCGCGTCGTTCGTTACCAGTTTTGCTTTACCTGTTCCAGGCTTTCCTTCAATTTTTAGGTCTTTGTTGAACTTTTTGACCACTCTGGAAACACATTGCCTGGTCACGTGGACTTCCCTAGCAACTTTTGTATAACTCCAATATGGTTTTTTTGAATTATTTGAATAATTTTTGTATACACTTGTCTTTGATTATCCATTGTGAACTAACTAACAAGTCAAATTTGACAAACTGATACATTTTAAAATCTGACACATTTTTCAAAGATATTGTGATTAAGAAAAATAATTTTGATTAAAGGTGAAAAAAGTTATTAAGAAAAATGGGTGTTACACTTTATAGTGACGCACACCTTATGTGCTAGATACTCCTCCGGTTCTACAAGTAGCAGCCACCATAGCCCAACATAGTCGGTTGGCTGTAGCCTTTCTTTGAGCACAATTGGAAAGCAAAGTTTTTGCTAAATTTTGATGCTCATTTATGAACTCTGCCATCACTTCTTTTTGTGTGGGATTAAGTTTATTATAATAAATTCAATAATATTTTTTTTATTAAGACCAATGCTCAGGGGAAAACCCCTATTCATGTTGAATATATAGATAGATAGATAGATGTTAAGACGCTGAACGCCTTATGTCAATGAAACAAGTTTCTGTCAATTTGATCACTCAAAGGCCAGTGTTGCACTTTCACCCTTGAATGATCAACAGCAATTGCCCCATCTCTCGGTGGATGTTGAATGTGAGTGGTGAGCGCCTTCACTAAGTGGTTAGCTGTTATCTTCATAAAAGGTGGCGCTGTACTTCTGATCATTCGTTTCATAGTGCAATAGACTGCAAAATGTCAGGGAGCGATTTCTTGAAGATGGACTTCTCTGAGACATTTTAAAAGCAATTTTAAGAGATTTTTTAATTTTCGTTTATGATTTCACTGCCAAAATGTCATACCAATTATTAAGGACACAAACCATATAATAAAAAAATAATTTTAATAAAATTAGTATTAAATATTGCTTCAACAAATATTTATTACGAAAGCAAACAGCAAACTTATCCAGATTAATCCTTTGACGAATATGAGTATGCCGATCATTAAATAATGAAATATTTTTCAAATAAAACAAAATCTACTGGTATAAATTCGAATTGGAAAATTCAAAAGATTTATTTAACGGCATCTAATATTTACATCGCAGAGTTATTAAGCTGCCATTGTACTGTAATTTTAGAAAGTCTGCTAAAGCACCTGCTCGTTCAATAGCAATGTCATACACACTTCGAAATGTGTATCAATGAATAAATATATTTTATTGCCAAAACCTACAATTTCCTCTATAAGCAATACAAGTTTCAATATGTCACTTATGAATCCTATTTCCTTCAAAGTTGCATTTACTCTAAAACATGAAATAGCGACAATTAAAGTTCTAACTGCGTTTTCTTGTACAACAAAAGGAAGTTTCAATTTGTCTTCAGTTTTTCCAAAACATAATTTCCTGCAAAATTACCATTAAAAATTTAGCCCGTTAAAAACGAAAAATGAATCACTATAAAATATTCAAGTTTAATACATTTGCACATCATAAATTTAACAGCATCCTGTCCACAATGTTTAGTTTCAAACAAATAACCAAAAAAAAGAAAAGAAAAAATTACAAATCTGAGACCAGAGCAATAAATTGAATATAATGTGGCACGAACAACTTACAATACATGCAGAATCAAAGAGCAGCGTCAACGTTTACACCTTCTGAAAGGAGTATAAAAAAAATGGAGAAAAACTATAAAAAAACACCATGAATTTCTAAAAAAAAAGTGTCTATAAAACTTGACTACAAAACAAAGACTTCCTGCAGCAGCTGCAAAAACGAACCAGAAATCATGGGCAATAAAATAAATTAATTTTCAGTTTTTAAAATTTGTGTGTTAAACGCAAGCGTAAGAGCGTAATATTAAATAGTTTTAGGAAAACAGAAAAAAAATATATTTCAGAATAGTAACAAAGGGAATAAAATATAGAAAAATAGCAACAAAAAAAAATAAAAGGTTTAAACAAACTTGGCTTAATTAAGTTGGATAAAAAACACCAGTTCTAAAATTAACCAAAAAAAAAAAACAGATAAAACAAGACATAAAAGATTAAGATGTCAGTCAATAAAGACAAACCCGTATGGTTAGTAGTCTAAAACAAAAAGAGTGAATGGACGCTGATTTGCCGTTTTTAGTTTTATATTTTTGTTAATTTTAACAACTGCCACTGCTGTTATGGAAGAACCAATACTGACACTATTGCTGCCTACTCTACTGGTGATAGTAAATGATGGCTTCTTAACATGAGGGTTATTTTAAAAGATTTTTCTCATGTTTAAGTTAAAAAAAACAAAACTTGACTTAAGAAAAACATAAAAATTAACTGCCCTTTTCTTTAAATTACTTAAAACATTTCATACAGACTACGTCTAAGGAGAATTGTTTTCTTAATCTTTTCAGTTTTCTTTGCTCAATAATTAAACTTAATTTTGCTATTGCATGCAGAAAAAACATTTAAAAAAATGGCCAAACAAGATACCTTCTTGACTCCAATTAATATACACTTGGAAAGGCTTATTTTTTAGTTCACAGGATAATTTTTTGTATATGAATTTTTTTATATAATATTGTCGTTTTTAAATAGGCCTCTACTTTTTTAAAGGCTCAAAGCTGATTGATTTGTATACGATTTGTATGTGTGTGTGTGTTGGTATCGTAAAACAAATATTATATATACTTCGAGTACATTTTATAGCATGTTTCAGGATCATAATAAATGGCAGTTCTAAAGTAGTTCTTAAAGCTAAAGTCCAAAGAACTTTACAAAAAAAAAAATCTACACAGAAATGTCAAAAAAGTGAAGTCATAAAATAACACGAACAAAAACATCACGCATTTAAATAAACATTTTACATAAAGCACAGTGGGATGTCAAAACGAAAATTAGGAATTTAATATTAAGAAGAAGAACTTTAGTTAGAGAAGAAAATTTTTTACTCACATAAACATTTAATTTTATCAATCTTATTCTTTTTTTTTTCTATTTTTTTAGTATACATACATACATAGTTGGCCGTTACCACCCTGTTGTCCGTGTTAATTTTTATCTATGAGTACCGGGACCTACAGTTTAAAGCCGATTTCGAGCGACAGATTTGAAAAGCTTTTTCATGGCAATCAATTACTCGCAGAGCTTTTATCAAAAAACTTCTGAGAGGTAGTCCCCAAAAGAAAAAATTTTTTCATATTTCTTTTTTTTTCGAAGATTTCAGAGCTGGAGTTTGAGCCCTGAGCTCATGTCTTAGTAGGCCAACACACTAACCACTAGATTACGGGTTAAGGGTTAGGGTTTTTCAAATCCTCGAGAAATTCAATAAAAGAATGAAAAAAAAAATCGAATGCTACAAAGTTTTTGACTTATAAAGGATTAAACACAGAAAAAATTATGAAATTGTTTTCAAAAATTTTCTTTTTTGTTATTTTTAAGACCAATACTCAGCGGAGAAAACTCCTACTCACAATTTGCATTGTCTTGTAATCGAAACGAAAGTTAAAACCAACAATTAGAATACGAGTATTTACTTTTGGATGTTGGAATTCATTTTACCTCAAACAGTTAAAAACAAGAAGGAAATTACTAGTCTTGGTCGTAATTTAGTAAAATTTGGTTATTTTTTTTACGTTACACAGTACGGCAATGAGACAAGTTTCTGTCAATTGATTACTTCATACTGCTAGTGTTATACCTTCATCCTTGAATGATTAACAGTAATCGTCCCATCTATCGTGGGAAGAGAGGTTGACTGTGTATTGTGAAGTGGTGAGAATCTTTGCTGAAATATGCGGCTGTCACCTACTTCCTGCCAGTAGGTGGCGTTTTCTCTTGATCATTTAGTCAATACCAAAGGTAGTTAGAGTGGAATATCAGGAGGCGGATTCTTATGGATGGACCTTTTATTTATTATTTTTTTTTTTAATTAAAAGTTAAAAAACCGCAAATATTTTGTTCTTCATTTTCTCCTTTGCTGGGATTTAAAACTGGGCTGCTTTGTAAAAAAAAACATTTCCAAAATTACAATGGATTTCTCGGTGCAAACACCCTTGTCCGTCTAGCAAGCAATTGCACATTCTATTCATCCGATGAAGTTTTAATAAATTTTATTACAATTTAAGTGGAAATAAGCAACAATGAAAAAAATTATTAATATTTTTAAGAATGCCTAAATATATGTATACTGAGTTTTTACTATATTTTCCCTGCAGTTTTATTCTGTCAATTGACCCATTTTTGGTTATTTTTCTGACTCAACGTTGTCTTTCGCGATGTCAATTCACACTTTTCTGTCCCTTTGTTATCGAATAAGTGTTAATTCACACTTTTCTGTCCCTTTATTATCGAAGAGGTTTCAATTCACACTTTTCTGTCTCTTTGTTATCGAAGAGGTTTCATTTCACATTTTTCTGTCCCTTTGTTATCGAAGAGGTTTCAATTCACACTTTTCTGTCCCTTTGTTATCGAAGCGGTTTTAATTTGAAGTTATGCCTGTACTCAGAATCATTGTCAATGAAAGTTGAATTTTGTTGCTATGTGAGGTAAATGTGTATGCAGAAAAATAATCCGTTATTCATTTATTTGGTGAGTTGTGCACATAATATATGCTTCAGTTATTATCCTGTTTATAAGTAATTACATGTTTATAAGTAATCACTGGCTTATCTGGGAAAATAAGATGTAAAGTACTTTGGAACTATTTATTTAACCTGACCGTATTCACCAGTTAATTTACTGGTACGACGGCATCAACCACGGGATTGATACTGTGGCACCGGTAAACAGACTGTCCCATAGTTGTCGATAGGGGGGTCAATTGACTGTTTCTACGACTACCACATGTTAAAATCTCCGGTCGTTTTACCGGTAAAAAGACTAACAGTGTCCCTTAGTGATAGGTGAAAGTACCAATTTGGGACCGATCCAGCGCACTGCAGGGTTCCGTTAACAAACAATATTAATACACTTAATATTGGGGGTTTTTTTTTATTTCGAATCGAAAAACTTACCAAAATGATCAATTTCCGAAAAATGTTTATGTAAATTACTATTGTTTTTCCGAATGGAATTATCTTTCGAAAGCATTTGCGATGCGAATCAAAATACAAAATAAGCCTCCTGTTTTTACAACGCAGATAAGTTATAGTAAAGTCGTGTAATATTAACCTACAAAAAAGACTCAACAAAAAAAAAATAAATAAATTGGAAAAAGCGATAAAGAAGGAAAAGTCTACTTTTGTTGTTGTTTGAAAGTAATGCAAAAGCAAAGCGTGTAAAAACAGTATAAGGTGTATGAATTAAATTATATTACACATTTTAATTATTTAATTGATATACTATGTAGGAATTATACTTTTCATATAACTTTGGCTCGTTGTTGTAAAAACTATTTATTTCCAAATCATCCCACTGTATTTTGTTTTTCTGATGAATTACAACAACTTGTAAAACATGACTGTGACTAAAAGTCGATAATGAAACTACAATATAATAAAAGGAATGAAAGAAAAAAAAAACTACACTACTACTACTCATTAGCACATTTTAAGCGCTTGTCTGAAACATTATTGACATACTGTGTGCAAACATTAAAAAAAAATAAAACTAAAGAATAAAACTACAGAAATAAAGCATTTAAACATCAGTATGAGTTTTGTAAATAAAAAAATCAAACCTAAGAAGCGGTAAAATGTTACAAAAAGGATGTATGAAAACTAAGAATACGAAGACGAAATAACAAAAATTAAAAAAAAAACTAAAATCTTATAAATTTTTTTAAAATTCTGGCTACAATAAAAAGAAATAAAGTATGACTGAATTGTCGTACTTTGCTAGGGATTGTCGGCAATAGAATGGTTGACAGGTAGGACCCACAGCAGACTTTTTTTTTACTTTTTTGGTGGAATTAACTGGTCAGGCCAAGGATGAATTGAGAAGAACAATCTTTCAAAATTAAGTTTTCAAAGGCAGAATAATAGGGTTTTTATTGAGTCACTACTATTTGATATATAATCTCAAAAGGGGATATCTCTCGAAAAAAACGGATAGGCCGACTGTGTTTAAAAGATGATTATGAGAAGAATCACTTAGAGCCAACAGATATCAGAAATTCTAGTACCGAAGATTTAATTGATTTTACTGGAACTGCTATGTCTTTTGCTGAGCGCTCACGCTTACTATAATGGCCTTTATTCAAAAATAAGCTGGTAGCCAGCCGCATTAATAATAGTTTACAAAGAAACAAAGTCAGTCAATTAACAAAAAAAAAAAAAAAAAAGGAATTTAAATAAAACGTCTTTTATTAGCTACTCTTTATTCATTAAAAAGTTTTAAATGTTTTATGTGTAATTTCAGAAACTTGATATTTCCTTAAAAACCAAAATAAACAGTATTGTATAAGTGTACCGTTAAGTTTATGCTAAAACAAAGAAATCATATTATATAACATACTCGTACATTGTTCTCTTCAGTTTCCTTTTCTTTTTCTAAATTACGACCAAGACTAGTAATTTTCTTCTTGTTTTTAACTGTTTGAGGTAAAATGAAACCCAACATCCAAAAGTAAATACTCGTATTCTAATTGTTGGTTTTAACTTTCGTTTGGAGGAAAAAGTGATTTCATGCTGGGCTGTTCTCTTTGTTGAATTGTAAAACAAACAAAAAAACAAAATTTAAGTTGTTCTTTGGTATTCTAAAAAGTTAAACTCAATGAAAAAATTAAAGATGTTTGTAGGATTTTCTTACACGTTAAAGTTCACTTTCAGCTCAATTTTGTCTTTACAACAAAAACTAAATGTAAAATAGCTAAAGGTGATTGAAAATATATATTTATATAAAAAACAAATGTTATACCGTAACATATTCATATCTAACTAAGAAAAAAGTGAGAGACAGTATCCAAAAATGTAAAAGAGGAAAAAATTTCTTAAAGTAATTGAAATATAATTTAAATAATTTAAAATTTTTTTGTTTAATTTTTTATTACATTTTTTTAATGAAAGAAAATACCAAGAGCTTTACTTCTAATCGAGTATTTTATTTATTTGTTAACTAAATTACAATACATTAGTATTATTTTCCTTAACTAATAATTAAATTACAATACAGTAGCAAATTATATTCTAACTAGCTCAAACCCGTTGTGCTTCGCTGCACATACCACTACCATTTGACCAGATTTTTCGATTGATGATTTTTAATGACTACTTAATTAATATTAATATAATATTAATTACATACATACATACATAACTGGCCTTTACAACCCTGTGTCAGGATTACGGCCTAGCTTCTCGCAGTACTCATGCTGTGTGTGTTAATTTTTATCCATGAGTACCGGGACCTACAGTTTAAAGTCGACTCCGAACGACAGATTTGAGAAGCTTTTTCATGGCAATCAAGTACTCCCAGAGCATTTGCCAGAAGACTGCTGAGAGGTAGTCGCCGAAAGAAATAATTTTTTCATATTTCTTTTTTCAAGATGTCAGAGCTGAGATTTGAACCCAGCACCTTCGTCTTAGTAAGCCAACACACTAACCACTAGACCACGGCGACTACAATATAATATAATATTAATTATGTAATATTAATTATCCAAATTCAGAAACTTCAGCTGTAACACTTCTTAAGATATAAAGAAATTAATATTTAACTTTTATGGGAGGTATCACGCCCACTTGTCCAATTTCGCCTACTATCAGAATGATTATTTTAATTGACCTTAAAGTCGTTCAGATCAGGTTTAAAAATTTTACCTTTAACCGTTCTTAAGACATACAAAAATCAGTATTTAGTTTGTATAGGATGTGCCACGCCAACCAGTCTAATTTCATGATGATGATGATTTGTCTTGACCGTGAAGTCATTTAGACCCAATTCCGAAACTTTAGTTTTAACCGTTCTTAAGATTTACAAAACTCAGTACTTAGTTTGTATGGGAGGGGTACCACGCCCATGTCCAATTAAAAACAAAACACACCCTATTGTACCTTCAGTAGTTGCGTCTATAATCTATGTTCCAAATTTCAACAAAATCGGTTCAGTCGTTTGGGCGTGATTAACTGACAAACAAAGATACAAACAAACAAATAAACCTACAAAGACATTTACATTAACATTTATAATAAAAATTTAGCAGGTCATTGTACGTGGTTGCTAAGTTTGTCATTTCTTTATATAGAAATTTTTACTCAAGTGTACGAGTTCTTTAATTTTTTGGATTCTCTGACCAGTTATCAAATAAAACATATTGAAAGTTTTATTAAAACAGTCTATAGCGGTTGATAAACTAATCTATGTATATGCTAACGAGTTGCTAACATTTCATTATAAATACGACCGTTATAATAAATATAGGGATTAATTATAACGAGCAAAGTGACAAAGACCATAAGCTCGGTGCAGTGTAGCAGACCAGGCTCTCTGCTAGAAATCGACCCCACTAGACAACTATGGTAGTCCACCCAATCGAGTATTTTAATTTTTATTGCTTTTATTTTATTAGTTTTTATTAATTTTGAAATTATTGTAACTCAATAAGAAAGCTGATTTTTCATTTAAAAAAAAATTATTTATCAAAGTTGGCTTACGTTCTTCAATTTGAGTTTACATTAAAAGGAAAATATAAATTTTTTTTATTACTTGTAAGTGGCGCCAAAAAGGTTGAGTTTCTTCACTGTATTTTCTCATTTTTCTATCTTTTCTTCTGTTCAACTCTCATATTATTTACACACATAAACGCTTTAAGACAACAAAAAAGAATACCAGCCACTTACACTCGTAATGGTTGGTTGTCTGGCAAAAAAAAGCAACATTCACTATTAAATAGAATAGACTTAGAAAATTATGGTCCCCCTCTCTCAGTCCCCTAATAAAAACTGATGTAATAATGATTAAGATCAACGTCTCTTGATACTGAGTGTTGGTACTCGTACTCGTAGTATGTACGAGTATTAGATAAGTTAAGACACTTGTTTTGAAAAAAAGATTACTTTCCTTTAAAAACTTTATTTTTTTATTCTGGTAACTTGACAAAGATAAGAATTTCCAGTTCCTTTTTTTAATATGCAAAATATTTTTAAAGAAAATTAGAAAGAAAAAAATGTTTACACAATTTTTTTTTCTTAAAGAAGTTTTTAAAATGTAACTGTAGTTTTAATTTTTGTTCTTTTGACACGTTCTGACCTCTAGGTTGAAAAGTATTAGTAAATATAAAAATAAATTCTTTAAAGGGTGAGCACACAAAAATAATCTAACATGTACTGTTTTTTATTTATTTTACAATAAACAAGGGGAATATCTAGCCGAACTAGGAAGGCAGATGCCAGGTGTATGCTAATTGACACCTGCAGGATCTCGTAGCTAACTTGGCTTGTTTTTGACATCAGACATACTAGATATTTGTTGTGTCACAGTTGAAAGAATCTCTCCATATTGGTCGTTGTACTTACTGGATATTGGCCGATTGGAAACCATACTCGCCAGATAGATACTGGGCACAACTATCACTGTCGCAGCTATGGTTATGCGGAGGACAGGAGTTCAGCACTTTTTTTGAAATTCCTCGGACCTCCTTATACGTCGTTATGATGTTTTTGGTATGGAATTCGCCGAGTAATATCGCACCAAAACTCAAACGGCCCAGGTTCAAATCCATACAAAGGGGAAAAATGAAAAAGTTAGTTTTCGGTTTTTTTTTTTTTTTTTCAAAATTATAATTTAAAAATAAAAGAAGAAGAAGAAGACAATCTACAAAGAAACCGCTCCCCGACATTCCACTCTATTCTACCTTAACCAATGTCAACAAAAAAACGAATGATCAGGAGAAAAGCGCCACCTATTGGGAAGTAGCAGATAACAGCTAAGCCTACTTAGCGAAGACACTCACCAAACAATCAACATACAACGATGAGGCAATTGCTGTTGATCATTCAAGGGTGAAGGTATAGTACTGGCCTTTGAATGATCAATTCACAGCAATTTGTCTCATTCCTAATGCGTGTGTTTGTTTATTTGTTTGTTTGTTTGTACCTTATAGGAGACCAAACCTCTAGACCGATCTTCCTGAAATTTTCACAGCATTTAACTGGGACTAGGGTACTTTTTTCAACACGCCCACTTTTTAAAATTATGTAATTGCTACCATATAATTTTTAAAAGATATACTTCAAATTGTATACACATTATACTCCTGGCGAGGTAGAAATACATATTTTTTACGCCACGCCCCCTTTCACGTCCCTTTTCACTCCAAATTTTGTTTAAAAGTTTTAAACCTTTTGTTCTATATACAAATTTGGTGCTTCTTTACTACGTTTATTAACGACTTTACCTCAAATTTAAAATACATTTGAATTAAAATAGTGGGGTAGCCTCACTCTCTTTCTCCCACAACTGTCTGCAAAATATATAAATACTTTCAATTATATTATATAACGAGGGGGTAGCGAAGCACACCGGGTTCAGCTAGTAATAATATAATTGATAATAATGTATGTACTGTCCTTTCCAAAAATTCCAATACAATACACAGCATTTAGTAGGGGTTTATCCCTGAGTATTGGTCTCAAATAAAAGAAAAATTGCAACTTCATGTGTTTTCAAATGTTATAAAGTAGATCAGATTTTAGGTTTTAATTGAGGATTTAAACAGACAAAACAAAGTCTCAAAATGGAGAGTAGGCAACTCAGCCTCTTAATACATTAAAAATTTAGTCACGAGAAATTATTGAACTGATGATTTGTATTTGGATCAAATGTAGTCTCTCTTATTGTTAAAATTTTAAAGATATCGTCAGAACGTTTCGTGTACCTCCTTTATAATTTAGTGCCTTCATATTAAACAAAACTGCTTCTAAATTTCCTTTTTTTAACCCTAAGTAAAATTGTGGTTATAAGAGTTTTATTGCCTTCAAACATACAAAAGCAAAGTACTGATATACAAAAGGAATAGAAATATTACGTGGTATACTTGGCTATTAGATACTCTACACCACAACCACAATCTAATTGTGAATATATTTCCAAATAGCACAACAGAATCATTCCTTTAAGATTTACTACTTGTTTTTAAAGCTTTTGATTTATAGAAAACAAATGTTACAATAAGAGTATTGCAATTTTAAAAAAATTTGTACTTAAAATATTAAACGAGATTAAACAGGCATTGTTGCGACGATATTCTATTCATTTGTTCATATTCAAACATAAATTTTAATTGAAACAATTAAATTTTAAATGGATTATTAAATTAAAGACTTGCAGAATTTTTAACGTAAGAATATCAACCACTACTCGCTATAGAGCGTTATAGTGTAAAGTGAAAACCCCTTCCCAAAGTTGATAATCTAGTAAACATTTCTGTTATTAGTTAAAAACAAAGTAGTAAAAAAATAAATAAAACTGAACGTTTGATCTCATTTTGTTGCGTTCTTTACAATGAGTAAAACAAAAATAAAACAGAAACAGAGAGATTGTCCCATTTAATTTTGTATATTGTTTTTGTTCTGAGTACTACAAATACACTAACTCAAATGCGCGTAGGTACAACAAAGAATGAATGAGAAGAAAAAGGAAAGAAGAAGAGAAAAAGAAAAGAAGAAGAGAAAAAATAGCAAATTATACGAATTTGACGGAATAACAAAGCAAGCACAAGAGCGAAAAGCTAATTGTTTCATTTGCGATCATTCTCATTTAGAAAGTATTTGTTTTGGTTTTGCTCATGTTCAATACCATTAAAAAATTTTTGAAAAGTGTATCACTTTGTTGTAAACTTTGCGAAATATTTTGTTTGTTTGCCCACTCTGGTTAAAAATAACATACATACATACATAACTGGCCTTTACAACCCTGTGTCAGGATTACGGCCTAGCTTCTCGCAGCACTCATGTTGTGTGTGTAAATTTCTATCCATGAGTACCGGGACCTACAGTTTAAAGTCGACTCCGAACGACAGACTTGAGAAGCTCTTTCATGGCAATTAATTACTCTCAGAGCTTTTGCCAGAAGACTGCTGAGAGGTAGTCGCCGAAAGAAATATTTTTTTTTTTTCATATTTCTTTTTTCAAGATGTCGGTGCCGAGATTTGAACCCGGCACTATCGTCTTAGTAAGCCAACACACTAACCACTAGACCACGGCGACTACAATAAAAATAACTAGTTAAACAAAATTTTACTTAAAATTTTTATTTTAAAGATAGCTTGTAAAAAAGTAAAAGAACAATTATCATCAATTTATAAAGATTTTTATAAAAATTTTTCATCTTTAAAAATATTAAGTGTTGATATTGATTTTATGAACAATATGTAAATTAATTTCCATCTAAAAGTATAATTTTGTACCACGTCAAATTAAGTGAGTGTAGGGTATTAAATTATTAAATGGGAAAATAAGATTAAAACTTATATATTAAAAAATATTTTAAAGCATAAATTCGACGGAAACAAAAAGCTATAAAACAGATTGTGAAAAAATATTGTGGTTTAGTTTAGACGCCTTTGCCTTTGCCTTTGCATTTACCAGTTTTACCAATAAAAAGAAAAGAGACTTCGTTTAGTAAAAATAATAATGCAGAGAAATGATCAGGTTTTAACCTTTTGATTTACAGTTGTTAAGATGAAATTTCTTTTTTTATTTCAACGTTCTTTTGTTTAAAATACAATTTAGTTTTGTTTTATATTATTCAATAAACAATTTAAAGTACTGACTACCCAATTGAAGTAATTCCAAGTTAAAGGAAATATTCATTTGGTTTATTGCACTGGATATTTGTTAACATCTTATAACGGTATTAGTTTGGAAAGTAAATTATGAGAATTTAATATTTTTCAATTGATAAAAAAAAATTCTATACAAAAAGTACTGATAAGTTTTCATGAAGAATTAAACTATAACTTAAAAGAGCATTAAAATTAAAAAAAAAAAATATTTCTATTTAGGAAATTATAAATATATTTTAAAAAAGAAAGACTGATATTCACAAAATTCTACTCTTTCATTGATCTATTATAGTGGCCGTAAAATTAAGAATTTTCTTACTATATTTTGTTACATCCAAACGATAAGTTATTTACGTAAACCACGTCTGAATTAATATATGAAGTTTATATTGTTTTTTCAAACTTTTTTTGGTTGGTTGATTAGTTTTCGCGGTGATCTAACATATATACATAACTGGCCTTTACAATCCTATGCCAGGATTACGGCCTAGCTTCTCGCAGCACTCATGTTGTGTGTGTCAATTTTTATCCATGAGTACCGGGACCTACAGTTTTTTAATGTCAACTCCGAACGACATACTTGAGAAGCTTGTCAATGCAATTAGTTACTCTCAGAGCTTTTGCCAGAAGACTGCTGAGAGGTAGTCGCCGAAAGAAATATTTTTTTTTTCATATTTTTTTTTTTAAGATGTCAGAGCTGAGTGTCGAACCCAGGGCTCATGTCTTAGTTAGCCAACACAATAACCACTAGACGACGGTGCTACAACGGTGATCTAAACATGCAATTAATATTATCTCATTGTTTTGATGTCTAACTCGTTTCTGCACCACGTGACTATATCCAGTCCGTGCGATTCAGAAATCACATAATTCGATCAATGCTGATATAATCCAGATACGACATACTACCACAAAACGGTTTTGCAGTTTATTTTGAATAAAATGTTGCTTTTTGGTCATTATCTGATTAATTGAAAGCTTCAATTAAAATTTAAATAAGCTTTAATCTAATGTTGAACACTGCACTGTAGTTCCAAATCAAGTTTTTTTTTTTTTTTTGTAAAAATTAAAACAAATATACGTTAAAAATATTAAAAAGTTAATTCATTTTCTTACTGGCAACACTTCAAGCAATAAAGGATATATATCTAAAACAAAAGTTGACAACATTGCCGGACTAATACGCCTTCAAAGTTAAAAATTCAACACTTTCTCTTAAATAAGTGTTAAAACAGTGTTAATTTTGAATAATAAGCCAACCTTCGAAAATAAAGCTATAAAATATGTAAAAAATTAAAATGTAACCCAAGATAAGTAGTTTTATGGTATAGTTTTGTTAAGTTCTTGTCGGAACTCTTGGCATTGTGTCTAGTTTTATAGTCTCAACATTACTTAGAAGTTCTGTGGATCAAAAGTTGTGTTTCGGCACGAATTTTCATCAAGTTTATATGTGAATGTCGCTGTGACCCAGTGGTTAGTGTGTTGGCTTACTAAGACGATAGCGCCGGGCTCAAATCTCAGATCAGACATTTTGAACAAAAAGAAATATGAA
Source organism: Metopia argyrocephala (assembly GCA_963576795.1). Taxonomy (NCBI): domain Eukaryota; kingdom Metazoa; phylum Arthropoda; class Insecta; order Diptera; family Sarcophagidae; genus Metopia; species Metopia argyrocephala. The sequence goes on from OY756211.1 coordinate 83,913,949, forward strand.
AAAAATATTTCTTTCGGCGACTACCTTTCAGCAGTCTTCTGGCAAAAGCTCTGAGAGTAACTAATTGCCATGAACAAGCTTCTCAACTCTGTCGTTCGGAGTCGACATTAAACTGTAGGTCCCGGTACTCATGGATAAAAATCAACACACACAACATGATTACTGCGAAAAGCTAGGGTTGTAATGGCCAATCATGTATGTATATATGTATGTATGTATGTTTTCGTAAAAGTATGTATTTTTAGTGTATATTCATACCTCGACAGCATTTTGCAGCAAACTCCCATATTGTTATGATATACGTATAGTAGGACTCTTAATTAAAAAAAATCAATAAAAATCTGAATAATTCCAATAAAACTAAATCAGGTTGTTCTCATTTTATGTTCTCTATCATCTGTGGAAATTAAAAAAAAAAATCAATAATTTCTGTTTAGATAGCTTTCCTTTTGGTAGACAAAGTATGTGGGCGTGGTCCAATTTGATTTTTGATTTGATTTTTATTTAATTTATATGTCATGGGCATTAAATATGCAGATATAAAAAGCTCTAGCATTATTATGTTAATTTATGCCAAAAATAATCGATTTGGCACCATAGTGCACTAAATTAAAAATGTTTTTTTTTCTTTTTGTAGGCTTTGTATTCGAAAAATTGTAGATGTAGCACAAAAAAATTAAAAATTTGCAAATTGTTATATGATATCGCCATTAGCAGCTGTAGTTTGAATGCTGAAATCTACAGAAATTTATTACCGGCACAATGATTTTCCAGTCGAAAAGATAAGATTTAAAATACCTTGTTATGTTTCTTTCTTTTTATTTTTTTTATTTTTTAATTTGATGGCGTTTCAAAAACAAAGCTTTTCAAAATAACGCTCCTGAGAAGAATTTAATTTTTATACATTATTAGATCTTACAATATATGTAAACTTTAATTCTATAAGATTTTAACTAATGAGTTGTTTAATAAATTAGTTATTAAGTGCTATTAGTAGTGCGTGTGAACTCAAAAGAAAAAATGGGAGAAATAATAAAAAAGAGTGGACAGATTTAATTGACAGCCAAGTCGGCGATAGACAAATACAAACAATTAAAGAATTTATCTTGTTATCAACAAACATTAGGTAATTAAAAGAAAATACAACAACTCAACAAACAAAAAACTGGATATAAAACTCTCTAGAGATTACAAGTGTAAACACAAGAACCAACAGCTACACTAGAGAAAACACCACTCATTACAACAAGATCCCTTTATGGTTGAATGATAAAAGCACAATACCATCAACTACCATGTAATCACTGCTGACAATTGTGTTCTTGAAACAAAAACAAAGTGGTTTTTCTTTAGCACAAATCAATACACCTACCTTGGCCTGCATTTCTTAGCACTCTTTCTTTTTTATTTACTTGTTTCATAGATAAACTCAGAAATTTGAAGAAAAAACAAACAGATATTGACAAAACAAAAACAGAAAGGAAAATAAAATGTTTTATTAACAAGTTTTATTTCTTACATGCCTATGAAAAAAAAAGAAAAATATTATGGGATGCATGTGGTAAAAAACATTGACAGGATACATGAAAAACCATAACTTTAAATGATGTTCTTAAAGTTATGATTAAAAGACTTTGTCTTGCTATGACTGCATACATACGAGTCTTGTGGGTATGTATGTTTTAGATTTGGAAGTACATTATGCATTGCTGTCATGTTATGTAATAATAAATATGGCTATGGTTTGTGGCAAACAGCGGTAATTTCTACAGTGACTTTTTGCTCATTTACTCTATATTAGATATTTTTTATGGAATTCTAAAATTCATAATTGGAAAGTTGGTGGTCTGAATGAATGCATTTTATAGCAAATATGTGCTAACAAGTTACCAGCAAAAACAAGTAGCATAAAAATATTAAGAATACTGTTTGAATATTAAAATAAATAATAAAACCTAATGCCTTTATCAAATGAAAAGTTTCCTAATAAATATATTTTTTCTTTTGTTTTTGCAGGTGCGTTTTCAATTCAACATTGTCTTAAAAGGTAAATCCATCTTTTTCTTTTTTTTAACAAATATTGCTACAGTTTTTATAAAAAAATAAAAATATTTCATATATTTATGTTTTTAGTAAACAATTTAATTGGTAGTCCAGAGTTCCCTACACTTGAATATATGTACACAGTTCGTATTTTATATTGTTTACAAATAAAAGGGTGAGCAATTTTGTTATGTTTGCAGTCCACTCAGGATTACGTGAAAATCGTCTAACATCAATATCGCTTAATGTGAACAAGCTTTTGTTCAAATTGACTACTTTGTATCGTAAACAAACGTATCGTAAATCCGAGTAAAACTCTATAACGTGAACCATTTATTTGTTTTGTATTGCATACGACTTTGATATCAAAATTAAAGCGTTGTTTTATTAACTTCAATGTTGCCTTTAGCTTGCTTTGCTGAAATCCAAGAAATTTGGCAAAACGAGAAAAATCACTACCGCTTTAGTCTTATATTTTATTAAATCAAACAACTTTCAAGCATGTTAATTGTAAAATTATATACTTTTTTATGAAATTCGACTATAACTATGGATAATATCCACCGACAGATGAGGCAATTGCTGTTGATCATTTAAGGGTGAAGGTATAACACAGACTCTTGAGTGGTCAAATTGACAGCAACTTGTCCCATCAACAAAAAGGCTCATAATATATATCTATGAAAAAAAAAAATATCTCTTTCTCTTCAAATTCCAATACAATGCACTGCATGAGTAGAAGCTTACCCCTGAGTATTGGTCTTAAAAAAAAATAAAACTCTATAATGAAATTTCTAAAGTTTCACAAACAGTACTAACGTTTCACGTTTACGTTAAAAATTAAAGAATGTGTATGTTTTATACATATAAACATATATAACTGGCCTATACAACCCTGTTTCAGAGTTACGGTCTAGCTTCTTGCAGCACTCATGTTGTGTATTTCAATTCAAGAGTACCCCAGCAAAATTTTTTAAAATTTGGAAGCAATAAATAAAATTGTAAGCAATAACGGAGGCATTATATTGTTTTTCATGCCTTAAAGCTTCCCAAAATGCTACACGGTAAGGTATTATTTTTTATAATGCAGTAGTTTCGTGGTTTAGAGAACCTAATTATTATCAAGCCGGTTAGTTAAACTTAAAAGTTCGTTATATGCAGTACTCATTTTAAACATCCGCGCCTGTTACGATTTGTTAAAAAAATACAAAAAAATACGAAGCTATAATAAAAACAAAAAGGAACAATTCATATCACATTGGCATGTGAAACTAGCAAATCAAAAAATAGTATATGATTTAATCGTTTTTATATTTCGTGATCTAAAATTTTTATCTTTTGTACTTTTTAAAAGGGTTTCCTTTGACTTTAATTGTGGATTTATTCAATTCATATTTCTTGAATAGATCCTTTACTCGCATATCATTCCAGTTGTCATCGATGATTTCCATTTCGTCTTTCAAAAACAATATTTTTCTTCTACCCATTTTACTCTTTACACAACAAATAAATACGCAAAACTAACTCCATATACTAACTTGAAGAAAAAACTTAGAAAAAGAGATGAAAATAACGGTAAATTTGTTCCTACTCTCGATGGTTTTTGCTACCGTTGTTCTACCAATTTGTAAAATTTATTCTTTTTTAATATAAAACTGTTGTTTTACATTTTCGTTAAATTGAATGAAAATATATTTTGTTCGCTATATAAGGTGGTAAATAGAAAAAAATTCAATTGTTCGTTAAACGCGGTGTTCGTTAAAACGAACGGTGGCTTGTTAAACCGCAAAACTACTGTATTATGGCATTTTAGCAGCTTATTTCATAAGAAAAATTATGCATTATTGATGCGCACAAGTAAGTGATTGTTTAAAATTTCTCTTACAAAATATCTTGCTGGTAAAAACTATATGCTGGGTCAGCACCCATATTGTGTGCGTAAATTTTTACAGGGGCATACAGTTTATCGACGAATCCGAACGACAGACTTGAGAAACTTGTTCATGGCAGGTTATTATTCTCTGAGTTTATAGCAACCAGTGTTTTAAAATCTTGATTGTAATTTCCTTTTTTTTAGCAAATATTTAGTTTTCAGTTACTTTTTAAGTAGTAAGCTTGACTAGGTAAACTTATCACAACGGCGATTTTTGTTTTAAGAACATCAATCTTTCTAATAATACTTTTCTAATCTTTCTAATAATACTTGAATAAGTAACTTATTACCAACATTATTTTTATGGGTGTATTTATATCAATAAAGACCATTTACACCAGCAATAACTTCTGCAATCTTTAAGTTGTTTTCTATTGATTTATCAATTTAACTAAAACTCTATCAGAAAAAGAAATTTTTTTGAGAAAAAAATTGAGAGCCAGAAAGTAATAACACGTTGTGTATAGAACAACAACATGATCATATGACAGTGTAGTTTAACGACAAACGTTGAGAAAAACAAAATTACTATAAATAATTGTTGCTAAATGTACGAGTATATACTCGTATTGAAAAAGGAAACTAAAAACTAGGCTTAAAAACTGGAGAGATATATTTTTCATAATTTTAAAAATTGAAAGTAAGGAGGTGTGCTTACAAAGCATACATGTATGTCTGCATATATACTTTTGTGTTGCTTGTAGTCTAAGATATGTTTAAGAACATATAGTATAGCATGTTGCAAAGGAAATTGCGTAGGTTTACAAAACACTCTTAACGTGAATGTTACAGCCAGCTAAAAAGGAAAATCGGTTAAAGGCAAACAAACAAACAAAAAAAAAACAACATTTATATTCATTAAAATATTTAAGAAAGAAAAATCTCAACTCATTCTGTTAGCTTTCTTCTTAAGAAGCTTTGGCTACTGACTTTTGTACCTTAAGGCAACACACATAAACACACTCGTATAACAAAAATATTTAAATTTTTATTAAGTGTTGGTTATTTCAAACAAAACAGATTGAGACTTTATTAACCTCGACCTGAACAATAAAATAAAAAACTTACAAGCCAAAACAATTTGACTAAGAATTCTTAATAGATTTTCATTTAATATTTTTGCTTAATGCATAATAAGGCCATAAAAAGGCTTTAAAGGTCTTTTTGTTTTTTTGTCTATTGTAGACAGCAAAATACCAGCTCAAATATTTTCTAAATGACCAAAAGAAAAATCACAATAAGCAATGAAAATATTCTCTATTTAAAATTAAAAACAAAACAAAAAGAGGGTTTAAAGCATGTGCTGCTATGCAGTTGCTGTTTTGTTTTGTTTCTTGGCCAATTGCACTTTGCATAACTTAGGATTGCAGTTAAACAATAAGAAATAAATGTGAATTGCCATCTTTTCTTTATGATCATTCTGTTCAAACTCAATAAAAACACACAGCAATGAGTAGAAGAAGAAAAATAAAAATGTTAATGCGAATTCTAACTAGGTGGTTACTTTATATTCTTATGCCTCCTCTGGGCTGCACAAACTTTTGAATAATTCTAGTCTTAGAATCCGTTTAAGTTAAACAGAAACGATTATTTCACTTCAATATGAAGAAGGGAAAAGAAACACAAAAAAAAAAAATTGTAAAGAAAATGAAAATGTGCAGTTTTTTTCTGTTTTGTCTTTTGTTTTGTCTTTATAAATTTAAATTCATTATTTTTAACAGTCTGTCCCCGTTTTTGTTTTTTATTTCTCTTAATTAAAACAAAGTGTAACTGAGCTGCCAATGTTATGACTTTAAAGAGCATTTATTAGTAATTTTCCCATTAGTTTTTATTGAGTCCGGTTGGTATTATTAAATAATTTAAATTCTTTTGTGCTGGAATATCAAAAGAATGTAACAATGGTAGGAATATATTATTAAATTTTATATTCTTAAATGGTATTTCCCCTTCAATTGTTTTCTTAAAGAGAACAAACACCATTTCCCGATTTACTTCCTATGTTATCTTTATGGAAACATAAAGGAATTTTTTCTCTATTTGAGATTAAGTAATTTATAGCATAATTAATTGCATTTTTTGTATAAGAAGCACTACAATAGAAACTTATTTTTACTATTTGTGAAATATTATTTAAGCATTGTTTTATATCGATAACAGTATCTTTATACCTATTACGGTTTTTTAAAATAAAGACTGAAAATATTGGCAATAGTTTCTATAGAAATTAATTGTATCCTTAATGTGCTGCCAAAAAAAAAAAATTAAATCTAAAACCAAAATATTTTGTTAATTGGTATCTTTAGTAATAAACAATGCTATGCAGTTGCACAGGCATAAATTAGATACTGCCTCTCTTTGGAAATGAGTACTTCAGAAAAAAAATATATTAATAGAAAACAAAATCATTAAAGAATCGAATAAAAATAAAAAGAAAAACAAAACTAAAGCAACATAAACTTAAGATGAACATAAATAGAGCAGCAGTTGCACAGACAGAATTTAATTAAGGCTTCTTTTGTTCTTTTGCCTCTCAGAACAAATATACAAAAAAAGAAGCGTTTTAATAGAAGAAAGTAATAAAATAAAATAGAAATAAACAAAAATAAAACTAAAGCAACATAAAAGTCAAACAAAACTTATAAAAACTGAAGCAGAATACAAATATAGTTTCACATTTGAAGTCTATTCCACCAAGAATCAAATGGCCAGGAGAACAGCGCCCCTTCTGGGAAGACTATAACCTCCTTAGTGAAGATGTTCACCACTCACGTTCAACATTTACCGAGAAATAGGGCAATTGACGTTGATCATTCAAGGGTGAAGGCATTTGAGTGATCAAATTGACAGCAACTTGTGCCATTGACATAAGACGCTCAACGTATTGTAAGAACTTCTCTTGTTGATATGAAAAGGCTATGCAGATTTCTAGATATACTCACGATATTTTATCGTTACTTTGCCTCAATATTATATTTTATTTGGCACACAAAACATAATCAAATATAAGTATTATAGTACTAAATACAGATTTTTTTTTTATTTTTTTATTGAGACCAATACTCAGGGGTAAACTCCTACTAAATGCTGTGCATTGTATTGGAATTTTCTTGGAAAGGACAGTACATTATGACAACAGAACATATATTTTGTTTTCTTATATTATTAAGCGCCTTAGGAATAAGACAAATTGCTGTGAATCGATCATTAAAAGGCCTGTTTTGTACCTTCACCCTTGAATGATCAACAGCAATTGCCTCGTCTGTCGGTGGATGTTGACTGCGGAGAGTGCCTTCGCTAAGTAAGTTTTTAGCTTTTATCTGCTACTTCCCAATAGATGGCGCTTTTCTTCAGATCATTTGTTTTTCGTTTTCAAAAGTTAAGTTGAAATAGAGTGGAACGTCAGGAAGCGGTTACTTTGTAGATGGACTTCTTGGAGGGAGGGGACCTCTTATTTTTAAGTTATAATTTTGAAAAAAACCGTAAACTAACTTTTTCATTTTTCACCTTTGCTGGGATTCGAACCTGGGCCGTTTGAGTTTTTGTGCGAGCGCTCTAACCACTATATCCCAAACTTCTGACAGCTAATCTTTCTTTCTTACAAGATGGTCTGTATAGCAATTTCCAGTACCTCTTCCCTTGTCTTATCACATCTTTGGGTCTTCAAAAATCGCCGTATTTCGAAAGGTGTAACTTAGCATTGACTTCCATGCTGTCAAATTTCTGACTGGCGGGAATTACTGATGAGCACTCAATGTCACATAAAATATCATCGCTGCTTATTAAGGATGATGAATCATTATCTCCTAAAAGTGTACAAGAAATAACTATATCAGTTACTTCCAGCATTTTTTAATAATTCCGTAATAAGTGTAGTGACACTTATATCGACTACCTCTTCTGTGTTAACAGAGAATTGTCATTGTCTTTCTTTTAGTTGTTGCATGATATGCTGGGCTTTTTAAATAAATTTTTCTTCTGCCATAAAGGAATATTTCATGCTCAGGTCAACAAGCCACCAACGGAATTATTCTCAGAATTCCCATAATAAAGGCTTAACCACACATATGTACATCAACGTACGCTATAACACCTTATGTTTGAATACCGTTATCAGCAGCGTTCTCATCCCGTGTAATCATATATTAGGTGACACACAAGATCTTACGGTAATACGAGTACAAATGAAAACAATCATACAGTAATTATATATAAATATAATAGAATTCTGTGCTGGAGGCCCGAAGATCGACATCCAGGAATGGGTATGGCGCACAATTTCTAAATAATATATAAATTGAGCGAATCCTGATACTAAGTTGAGCCTACAATTACAATTTATTTGAAGTACTGCGACTTTTTTTTATCCAAAATTAAACAAATTTATAAGAATACAGTGACTTACTAAACTAGAAAACGTATGTTGCATACCAAAATGTAAAGTGATTGGTTGATATGAAAAAATGGAATAACTTTTAAAAGGTTCCACATAGACAGGAGCAAACAAATATTATTTGAGAAAGATGTTGCTTTTCGATCACAGCCTTTGCTAATTCTGAAATATTTCTATTTCTATTTTATCGAAGGAATGGAAAGACAAAATCAAAGCTTTTTAAAACCTGCCATAAAAAGTCATAAATTTAAATGTTTATTATATTCCTACTATATATGTATGTATGTAAGTATGTCTGTGCAACAGCAATATATTGTTGTAATATGCAATTTGCAATTTGCTAAAGTAAATATTATGAAAAGAATAAAACCAAAAAAAAACAAAATCAAGTTATAGGTGAATAGCTAAGGATGTACCAGAACCATCATTGATAATCATAAAGACAAAAAAATAGACAAGAAAGGATCAATGTTTATTACTCAAATAGAAAAACAAAAGAACAAAAAATACGAAAAAAAAATTTATAAATATATGCAGCATAGCATAAAACAAAGAGATTTTATTGACTTTTTCAATTTAAAAACAAAAAAAAAACAAAAATGTTAAATAAAAATTAAATGAAAGCAAAATTTACATCTTTTACTATATTATTGGGGGAATTTATATCTCTTTACGTTCTTGGGTTTTTTCTTCACAATAAAGTATGAAATGTTACTAAACAAACAGAAATTTAAAATAGTAAAATAGATATACAAATTACGTACAAAATTATGTACATATCGTCTCATTATTGTAGATTCGTCATAACTCGATATATAAAAGTTTTATATATATTTCTGTGTGGTCAAGCCTGTGCAACTTTGCAATATACTGCTAAATTTATATGTTCTGTTACTAATTCTGATTCTACGCCGTTCTTTTGCAAATGGGCTCATCTGACACCTCATTATGGCGTATTTTGCAGTTAAATTTGTACCTCCATCCATATAAGGTACATTTGAGACAATAATTCCAGCTGTCTAACCGTTCACAAAGCCGTAGCCGTTATAATTATGTGGAGAAACAACAGACTTTCAATATTGATTTTTCAAACAAAATTTACTCCTTTAATCACTGGCTTGTTTTTAGTCTGCAATTGGTACGTGGTTCCAAAATGTCAGTGCCATGAGCGAAACAGAACGATTGATTTTGGCTTTATTGTATGGAAATCTTCCAAGTCGCATAATTTATCAATTTGGCGCAACAAGACTGTGTCTATGCGGATAATCCTCTATTGTTGGAGTTTAAAAATCAATATTTCTCAATTTATTGCTGAAATACCAACCGAAATGTGCTGATCGACTGCAGCAACCAATTCAGAGGACATCAATTAATTGCATTATATTTCTTATATAAGGACAGGGCCAAATAAATAAAATTTCATTTCTATGAGTAAAACTTATGGGTTTCCCAGTAGTCTGATGGATAGTGTAATAGACTGCATGTGTGAGAGTTGTGGACTCGATTCCAACCAGAGGCACTGGTCTCGTAATAATTATCAATCTACCTTGTAAGGCTATTTAGGCCCAAATTGTCTCAAATAAATAAAATCAATTTTATTTTATATTTCCCAAAATTGCATGAATTTTTTTTTTTATGAAGGGAGTCGTATATTTCATTGTTATTTTAATAAGTATTTAACTTTACTTTTGATGTTGAAAATATATAAAACTTGCATTTTTGATTAAGTATTACATACAAACATAATTAGTGAGGTTATGTGGCGAACAGTTCCCTCCCACTTATGCAAGATGTAAGTCCCATTGTGACACCACAAGTGTCCTCGGTAAATGGGAATCAATTGGCCCTTATGGAAAACCATCACACATACAGAATAAATATTGCTATTGAGAATAGCTAGGACATAATCCTGAAACAGGGTTGTAAGCCAATTATGTATGTACATATGCATTGCGAAGAGTTTAGTCAAAGATGACAAGAAATAAGCGGCCAAAAATCTCCGCCATCTAATAGCAAAGGTCGGATACAGATATGTAAGATGAAAGATAGTCTTCTCCTTAAATGCACAGCTTCTGCAGAAATCATTCGCGCAAATGCCAAGTCTAACGTTATGCGTTCTAATTGAACAGTTGCCTTCGAGAACTGCATTATCGTGAAATATGTCCATGCAATTTAGAAAGATACGACAAAAATAAGTTAAAATTTAAATACAAATTAATAATAAAAAAAGCTATATTAAAATAAAAATTATATCAAAAATAGCAGAACAAAAGCAGGGGGCAAATTACGGCCTTCGATATCGAACGAAGGTAGGTAGGTAGGTAGGTCAAATGGCCAGTTGATCCGAAACTCCGATCAACTACAATTAGCACAAGATGCCGTTTTGATACCATTGCAGGACCAAACTAAAGTTACCTAAAAGTAGAAAAAGAAGAGAATATAACTACAGCCAACCAGAGCTGTCTATAAAGTGAAGTAAAGCAAGGGGGTCCAGGTTCGCACATTGCGCCAAGCCGTCGAAAAAGGGCACCCCAAAAAACTTCAAACGTCTGACCGCCAGACCTGGACAGTCACAAAGAAAATGTTCCACAGTCTCCCTCTTAGAAGAATCCCCGCAACTTCTGCAGTGCGGATTAAAGGGGAGGCCCAGCCTCTCTGCGTGTCTACCGATCAGCCAGTGACCCGTATACACCGCTATGAGTCTGGACAAGGACTGACGGGGAATCCCCAAGATTCCCAGAGTCTTACCCCGGTTATACCGTGGCCAAAGTGTCCTAGAAACAGCACAGGTATTGATGGAATTCCACCTGCTCTGTGCTTTCCCAAGGAAAAACTTGGATATCCTTTCCTTAATGGTGGTCATAGGGCAGTGGACATCCAGGTAGGAAGCAACATGCTCCCCTCCGGCAGAAGCTCCCCTAGCGAGCTCATCTGCCCTCTCATTTCCCAGGATATCCCTATGACCAGGAACCCAGACCAAGGAGATGCCACAAACGTCCCCAAGACGCTTCAGCTCCTCCTTACAACGAAGGACGAGGGAAGAGTTTCCCATGGGCGAAGCCAGGGCTCTGATAGCAGCCTGGCTATCAGAAAAAACCCTAAAATTATATGAAAATTGTTTTTAAATTGTGTGAAATTTCGCTTGATGTCGTATGCCGAAATTTGACCCCAGAATTAAATAGAAGCCATTGAATCATTCGTTGCCATTATATAAACGTTCTGTTACTGTACTTCTCTTAGTAATACAAAATATAAAAAAAAAGCTATCAGTCAATTACCACCAAACTATATTCACAACACGTAATGCTTCACATGTCGAGAGCACAAAAGCCAATAAGATATCGGTGACAATAATAATTTCCTCTTTAGTTTGCAAAGAAACAACGAAAGTAACAAAGATAGTTGTGAGTTTTTTATGAGTGTAAGATTGTGTACAAGCTATTCTCTGAGTACCAGCTTTTCAGCCGCTTAAATGGTTTAAAATAAAAAAGGGCTGCTCAACATTTAAAATAACAGCAGTAACAAAAATAAAAACGAAATAAATGGCATGTCTGTGACAAACTTACAGGTCTAATGTTTTTGTTGTTGTTGTTACAGAAAGTAAAACTAAACAAAATCAAATACGCCTCTATAAAGGAAAAAAAAATTATCAGGAAAACCTACGCCCACACATAAAACTTGACACCCAAAAAGACTAGAAAACAAAAGACTTAAGACACAAACAGGCAGGCATGGACATAAGCATTATTGGCATATATAGACAGAACCATAGACGGACAAGCATACATATATATAAAAACGCACACCTAAAATCGATTTATAAAACCTTCTGCAACTAGGCAAGCAAGCTTCAAAGTGGCATTGAAAATAGAAAATTAAAAACCTTTCAAATATCTATTTGTTAAAAATAAAAAAAAACGGTTTAGAACAGACAAAAAAAATGTTTGAAATAAAATATATTAAATTGTTTTTAATTAAGTTGTTTAGAAGCACAGAAGATGCCTTAAAAACAGTAGTAAGTGAGTAGTCTTCCAGCAAATTTTCAAGAAATAATTATAATTATTAAAACTTAAGAATATAAGAAAAAGAAAACCAAATTTTAAATAAATGAATGCAAAATAAACAAAACAAAAAAGAAAATGAAGGAGAAAAAAATTTTAATTTATGCCAGCCTTAGGCACTAAGCTGACACTATGACACTTGAACGTTTTCTGTAGAAAAATTATTCAACAATAAAAAAAAATATCAGAATAAAAATACAGTAAAACCTTATAATAAAAGTAAATTATGTTGTTGCGTTTTACTGCTTATAATACTACTGATTCTGGGATGGTTCACTGTTTGGGAAAATGGTAGAAATATTTTTCTAAGGCAGCATTAACATATCACAAGTAAAATGAATGAAATTAATGACAATGTGAGAGCTTTTAGGAAGCCTCCTCTTAAAACTTTTAATAAAATATATAAAGACATCATAAGTATGACAGTTGGCGTGAGGAAATAATCATAAAATGCCAGCCTTTAGAAAACACCCATAAAAATTGTATGTTAAACAATCCTACATTTAATATTTTTTCTTTTCTACATAATACGTTTTTTATACAGACATATGACTTTAAGGTTAAGTTTTTTACATTTTTTTTATAGCCAATTAATACAAACAATAGTCACTATGAAGAGAAAATTAAATAAAATTATTTAATTATTATAAATATAAATAAGTTACAACTGAAATTGGAAATTAAATTAAGGTCTACAAGAATTTGTTTGGCATACAAACCCTTGATAATTCTATAGAAAAACATCTGCAGAGTATGACTAAAAATATTGTAAACTTGACGAACTCAATGAAAATATGATATAATGGATATCGTAATTCCAAAGACTTCTTCAAAGTGATGCGTAAACTGTTTATGTGAACAGTACAAAAGCGATGAATAATAAAACCGGTCTCCTTTAAGATCTGCTGCAATTTACATTTATACCTTAGCAAGAACAATGTTAATCAGCACCTTATTGATCAGGTTCATAAAGTTCTTCAGATTTTACATTTTTGTGACGTAATCTCTTTTAAAAACCTTATTTATAAGCTTTTATTACAATGATATTTGTCTTGATTGACTAAAACTTATTTCCTTATCTTGTTCTTTTGTATTAGAGCGATGTTACAGAAAATAGTCATACTATTTGACAGTCAGGCTGCCATTCGAGCACTTGGCTCTTATGAAATCGGCTCGAAGCTAGTATGGAACTATCTGGAGAAACTGAACCGGCTGGGCAGGGACAACAAGGTCAGCATATGCTGGGTCCCTTGTGATATTGGCATTTAGGAGAATGAATTGGCAGATGAAATTTCCAGGAAGGGAATAGCCATTGATGGGGTCAGAACCCTTCTGTGGAATAGGAAGGAGAGTTTGAAAATGCATATTAAAGGAAAAAGAAGACAGGGACACACACTTGTTTTTCTTGGGTCTGACTGGCCTCAGGTTTCCAAACTTTTGCTTAGTAATTATAATAAAAAAAGATTTGAGTGGTGCATTGGGTTCTCTAGGAATAATCTGAGAATACTAGCGGGCCTTCTGACCGGTCACTGCAGACTTAATGGACACTTAAATAAGATAGGAATCGCTTCGAGCGATATGTGCAGCTTCTGTGAAGAGGCGATCGAGTCATCAGAGCACATACTAAGCAACTGTGCAGCATTGATTAACAGTAGAAAAAGGTACCACGGAAACTATCAGTTATCAGATGGGGAATCCTCGGGGTTGGCACCGGCCGACATTATTAAGTTCGTAAGAGTGACTAGACTAGGGGAGATATTGTAGGAGTTCCGGTCAAGTTGAGGGCTGTAGAATAGATCTACATGTCGAAGTACTCTACATACATACATAAGTACATAACTGGCCTTTACAACCCTGTGTCAGGATTACGGCCTAGCTTCAAGCAGCACTCATGTTGTGCGTGTCAATTTTTATCCATGAGTACGGGGACCTACAGTTTAATGTCGACTCCGAACGACAGACTTGAGAAGCTTGTTCATGGCAATTAATTACTCTCAGAGCTTTTGCCAGAAGACTGCTGAGAGGTAGTCGCCGAAAGAAATATTTTTTTCATATTTCTTTTTTTGAAGATGTCAGAGCCTGGAGTCGAACCCAGAGCCCATGTCTTAGTTAGCCAACACACTAACCACTAGACCACGGCGACTACTGTGTCAATATTACGCATGGTTATGTATATAGCAGAATATAAACATTTTTATATATTTAAATCAAATAGGGTGACCCCAGTGCTCTAGTGGGTCGTTTGCTAGACTGTTTTGAGTCGATTCCCACAAGAGACCCTGGTCTGCGGCACTACAAGGAGCTTATGGTTTTAGTCACTCTCCTCGTAAATATTATTTAGAATATAATTTAATACTGCATTGTGATTTATTAAATAAAGATTTATTAAATAAAGAATAATAATAAATTAATTAACTAGTAATCAAACATATAACGAACAATTCAAATCACCTTTTTAGGATTAACAATGGAAAATAAAAAAAAGCCTGAAGGCAGAAACGCCTTTTCATAATCATTTACTCATCAAATCATTATCAACCCAAAAAATAAAGCATAAAATATAAGAATATGAACCCATTAAAGATCTTCCAGCCATCCAGCCAAATAGAAAACTAATAAAAAAAAATAGTTGTCACTTTTGAATCTTCACTCTTAGAAGTGTCTACACATATAGAAAGAAAAAAATTTAAAAGAAAAAACTAACAATATGATATTTCTCTCTTTTCTTTACAGACATCATAATTATTGGGTAAATAAAAGCGGTCGACAATCATACTCGTACAATAGTCATAAATAACACATAACACACGTTCGTCTTCATCGCCATAGTTTTTTACAAAAGAAAACAAAAGTTTTCTAAGCAACAACAAAAGTCTAAAAAAAATAGAGAACGAGAGTAACACAGACTAGTGGAAAAAATAATTTCAATAAAAGACATGAGTTTTCGAATTTTAACACCATTAACGACAAATAGAATGTCACGTCTAATGTTTATAACACTTCTTAGTGTTGTATTGATTTTAACACCTCACAATACACAGGCCGCCAGAAGATCACGTCTAGATTTAGCAGCCGCAAATACTTCATCGTCATCTTCAGTTAATACAGAGGCATTGAAACCAGCGGCAGCTGCACCACCAGCCGCAATAAGTACTGCCAACGAATCTACGAAAATCCAAGAACCTTTAAATAATGCACCGGTTTTGCCTATAAAAAGTGAACAGCCATCATCGTCATCATCTCTGGCAGCTGAATCTCTACCTTTAACGCAGGAAAATACAAAAGCTAAATATTCAATCGCTACTGATGCTAATATTGGCAAATCCTCTGGTACTGATGTAACAGCTGAAGATGATAAAACTTTAGAAGATGCGGAATTGCCTAAAGAACAGAAAGAAGTACCAACGGCCAGTTTTGAAGATGTTGAAATAGTGGACAGTGCCACCCAATTGGCAACATCTGGTAGTGGTGTCACCACACAGCACCAGCATGAGGAATGTGACTCTGAAATGTTGGGATTTGAAATTATAACCGGGTAAGTTTTTGAAATCTACATACTATATACATTGTTTATCCAATCACTACGAAATTTGCCATGTGTCAAAAGTTTATCAAGGAAAATGTCTGAAAATACGGTGTGGCAACCAAATATTATTTATTTTTTGAAATTAAAATGACTCCTACTCATGCAGTGCTTGGGTGGCATATTTTTGTCATATTTCAACATTTTTGTAAAAGATTAAAGACAGATTTTGTTAATTGTCTTTAATCTTGTACAAAAATATCGAAATACGAAAACGACTACGCCAAACACAATAAGGGTGATGGGGATGGGGAGGAAAAAGGTATATACATAATTTTTGCGTCATGTTTGGCAACAGTGCTGTAAAGTAAATTAAAGTTTTTCGATAATTAACCTTTAGACTAAAATTTTCCTTAGCACTAGTAAATGACTCTTGTTATTCTATACAAACTACTCGTACCTATATGTTCTTTGTAACATCTATTATAGCTTCAGCAACAATAATTTTTTAATTATTTATAATTAATTTTTTATACTTTCCTTATTTGACCAACTTTAAGTTAAACTTATGATACAAAGTCACCATTCCTGTTAAGATACGAGTATGTATCTGCATTTGCTGAACATAAAACTTACCTAGAAAAGACAGAAAGAAAAATATGATTTAATAAATAATCAAACAATTTTTATAAAGAAGTTGCACAAAAAAGGTAACGTTACATTTATTGCTCTAAATAAGAATATTATTGTTTGAACATTGAAATAAAGTTCATGCCAATTGGGAGTATTTAATGTTATGATTTCTTTAAACAAGTTTTCATTCCATAATTCTTTTATTTATTTGTGTAATACTGGTTTTTATATTCATTGTTGATCAAATGATGGTGGTCTTGATAAGGTGAGTAGGATGTTAAATAAAATGTTCAAAATAACGAGGACCATATTGTACAGTTAATAAAAGAATAGCCTTTAAGGCAATAAATAACAGTTTTGATTGTTAAAATTGGTTAAAAGGCAGTCGGCGGCATAACAGTTTAAATAAGTTGTAAATGGAAATTTCTCTAAACAGTAATATATTCTAAAAAAAATAAATGTTTACGGAAGTTATTTTATTTTCATATTGGCTGTTCGAAAACGTCTGGTTACACAACGCGTGTAAGTTGGATATTTTACAAAAAAAAAAAACATATTAATGGTATTCACACCGAACTTGTTAATTTGTTACTCGGTAGTTTGTTAATTTGTTAAAGTTAGCAACTGTGAACGACCCCCTTTTTCAAACTTTGTTAGTCTGGTAACTCTCGTAGTAAACCTTTTGTTTATTCACTATAAGAACAGTTTATGATTTATTAAAATAAAATAAAAAATCATTTAATTAACATATTTACTCTCAATATACACGAAAATTCCAAAACACAAATATTTTTTTTTAGAAATGTATCACAAATGACTTTTATTATTTAGAAACTGCAACAGCTGTTTGTGAGTTACCAACTAACAACTATTTAATCAGGGATGCCGTGTCGTTAATTAGTTAAATGTTAATCCGGTAGTGCGATAAAAATACAAAAACAAAATATGTACGTGTAAAACAGTAACTATTAACGACTAACAAACTAACAAGCTCGGTGTGAATACCGTTTTATATATGTAAACATTTCTTTAAAAATTATTTAAAAACAAATTTTAATAATTAACCAAACTTGCAGCAAAGATATTTTACAATATATTGTTGTGCGGGAGTTTATGTGCTCTATCCGCCATTTTATATACCTCGAGTTAATAATGCCACTTTAGGTTTTGGATACAAAATTTTTAAAATTTGCAATTCATCTTCTGCTAATTATCTCCGAAACTGGACGAGATAACGAAAACTGGCTTGCAGACTTGAAAAATTTGGGGTCGAAAACATAAAAAGACATCATTAACTCGAGATATATAAAATGGCGGATAGAGCACATAAACTCCCGCACGACCCTATATTGTCATAAAACAGTGGTTATGTTTTTTTTTTAATATTTGCCCAATGTTACCGTACCCTTAGAGGATAAAACTTGTGGCTTAACCTCTCAGTTTTCTAAGCACAATTTTGTTTTTAATAAATACTTGAGAAACTTCTGTAATTTAATTTTAAAATATTTTTACATTTAAAACATTTGGCAATAATTTGGTTGCAATAACACTCTGGCCAGTTTTTTTTTTTTAATAGTTTATGATTTCCTTTTATTGCAGTTATGTATTCTCAGCACCTGGAAAATTATTGGATTCAATGCCTGGTACCCTTATGTTAACAGATTGTCTGGAGGCTTGCCAAAGTAATGAAACATGTCAGGCGGTTAATTATGAAACTGGTCTTTGTGTAATATTCTCAGCCAATGCTGATCAATTGCCTGGTAAGTAATATTTTAAAACTCATAAATAAAAGCAGAAATAAAACCATAAATCTTTTTCTTTTTTGTTTTCTAAGAATATTTTATTAAGATATTTAATACCATAATTATAACATGATTTTGCTAAAAGAAAAATAAAAACCAATAACTTTTAAAAATTATTCCCCAAACAAGCTATCGTTGTTGATTATTAATCTTCTCATTAATGATAATGATTATATTTCATATAATTTTTGCCAAAGTGTTATTTTGGCCAGCTTTAGTGAGTAGAGCAGAAAGAAAAAAAAAACAAACGTGTGAACAAAATTATGGGTTTTGCATGAATTTGCAAAAATATCCATAAATCTGTACAATTTTGTTGGCTTTCATGCCTCTTGCTGTTACAGTCGTATAATTGAATTTAATTGAAATTTATTGTTCGAAGATTATTTCTTAACAAGCTGCTGATTTTTGTTTCACCATTATAATTGCCATTATACAAAGGCCAAGGAAACGCCTTATGTCAAGTGTTATGGCCATTATAGTTATGGTTTGTTGACGTAGAAAAACAAAAAAGATGAATTGAAAAATTAAACAAGTTTTTGTTAAATCGAAAAGGAAATAAAAGATTAAAATTTAATTTAACGAGTATTAAAATAAGTTTTGAATACATTTGTTAATTGCTGAAATAATTTTTAACATCTTTATGGTGTTACACTGTGAGAATTATATTTTATTAAGGAAAAAAAACGCTTTTTTTAAACAAAATTAAATTTTTATTGACCGGCATTACTAATCATTACTTTATAACTTTGAATAAAAACTATATTGTTCCGCAAAGAAAAAAGGCCTTCAACGCTATCAAAATACATGAAATTCACCTTTTGTTTTAAATTCTAATAAAACGATACTATACTCGTATCTTCTAACTTCCACAACAAAAGTTTTTATCTCTAGCCGTTCAAGGCATAAATCGTTTAAATCCACTTTTTTTGTTTTTAATAAAAATATAGCAACATTCCACAATAATAAAGACAAACATCAATAAACGACCAAAAAGTGTGTTTCGCACAATTTACTTGATTAAGTCAACACTTTAAGTTTCTTAAATTACGCAATTCAAATGAAAGTGCGTTATTAAGTCACGGAAAAAAATTTAATATTGTTTTCATTAGGTAACCGATATAAGATTATCTTCTAATACTTATGCATAACACGCTATGACTTTTATCCAACAATATCTTTATAAAATTAAAATTACATGGCTAATAGGAAAGTTTACTTAAGACATGGTGTATACGAGTAAAATGACATCAACTTAAAATGTTTTATATAGAGGTATAGAAATTAAAGCTGACATCACTTTTTTAACTAGCAGCCATTTTGTCAGTTATCATGTGATTTATATTTAACAAGAATAGACTAACTGGTTACCAAGCAAGGCGTAGATTCTGTAATTGGGCACAAAACAAAATTGCCGTTGATTACGATTTTTATACGCAAATTTTATTTATTCACTTTTGCTTGAATGGATTAATCAATTAATAGAAAAACTGGCGTATTTAGAATTATAAGAATCTTCAATTGTATGTTGAGACACCGTTACATCCAGGAAGACTGGTCGTTTGGTGTGCTTTGTGCGTACTTCTTTAAAAACAATGCTGATCAGAACGCTACAGTCAAGGGTGACCGCATAGTTTCACGTTTCAGACCCGTGAAGTTGCCTCCAAGAAGGAAAATAAACAAAACGAAATGTTTGATCTCATTTTGTTTTGTTCTTTACAATGAGCAAAATAAAAACAAAACAAAAACAGTGAGAACGACTGTTTCATTTAGTTATGCATATTGTTTTTGTTTTTAGCAATACAAATACACTAACTCAAATGTGCCTAGGTAGACTAAAAAATGAATGAGAAGAAAAAGAAAAGAAGATGAGAAAAAAGAGCAAATTATACGAATGTAACGGAATAACAAAGCAAGCACAAGAGCGAAGAGCGAATTGTGTCGTTTACGCTCTTTCTCATTTAGAAAGTATTTGTTTTGGTTTTGCTCATGTACAATACGATTAAAAGAAATTTGAAAAGTTTATGACTTTGTGGTAACGTTTGCGAAATTTTGTGTTTGTTTGCCCACTCTGTGAAAAACTATCTTCTAATACTTATGTATGATACGAATTGATTTTAATTTAACAATATCTTTAAATATTTGAGTTAAAATTATATGTTTACCAGGAAAATTTATTTATGATATGCTGTATACGAGTAAAATAACATCCACTTAAAGTATTTTATATAGAGGTATAGAACAACAACAACAACACTTTTTAACTGGAGGCCTTTTTCTCAGTTGTCAAGTGATTTATATTCAGTTTAGCTTGGCATATCAACATGAATAGACTAACTGATCGCCAAGCAAAGCGTAGACTTTATAAATGGGCCCAAAACGTAATTGTCGTTGAACCCGATTTTCATAAGCAAATTTTGTTTATTCACTTTTGCTTGAATGGATCAATCAATCAATAAAAAAACAGGCGTATTTAGAATGATAATAATCTTCAATTGTATGTTGCGACACCGTTAAATCCAGAAAGACTGGCCGTTTGGTGTGTTTTATGCCCGGGTGGAATCATTTGTGCGTACTTCTTTAAAAACAATTCTGATGGGAACGTTAGAGTCAAAGGTGACCGCATAATTTCACGTTTCGGACCCGGGTCTCCAAGATTGTGTAATTTAACACCGCTAGGCTATTTTCTGGAGGAGGAGCTAAAGTCGCTACCCTACACTGATAAGAACAACATTCGCTACGTTATTGCCGATATACGGCAACAAATGTTAGAAAAATTCATCGAAGATTAGCTCTCCTAACCAGTTGTGGCAGTCGTGTAAGAAATCATATTTAAATTGTAATGCCAAAACATTATCTTCCGAATAAATTAAATTTTTTGAAAATTGAAAAACTCATCTTTATCCTATTCCATTTTAAAGTTTTATACCTTTATAAAACCACTCTTTATAATTTGGATATGACTTAATTGAATATTCCATAATTGTATTATATCCATAATATAGAGCAAAAGGAAAGGAAGCCATTAAGGACCAACTAAAACTAAAACTATTCAACTTTTTAACATATCAAGTGCTGATGAAAAAACATTATTTATATATATAGCATTTTCAGTTTAAATTAAACCTTTTTCAAAATAAATGAAACCTTTTTCAAAATGAACGAAACCTTTTTCATATTAAACGAGACCTTTTTCAAATTAAGCGAAACTCTTTTCAAAATAAATGAAACTTTGTTCAAAATAAATGAAACTTTATTCAAATTCATTTAAACATTTTTCAAATTAAATTAAACCAGTTATAGAATTTAATAGAAAACAAAAAAATAAAACAATAATTTTTAATTATGGATAATGCCAGAATCCATAAAACCCAGGAAATTCGAAATATGGTGGATAATAATGACTGTATGCTTAAACTTTTACCACCTTATTCTCTTATGTTGAACCCGATAGAGAGATAATTTTCTAAGATAAAATTTCACGCCCCATCATTATTAAAAACATTACCACAGAACATAACATAGTAAGTGTATATATAATTGAGGAAAGTGTAGCACAAATTAATCAAAATGATTGTGCGAACTATGTTATGGATATGATAATAATAATTCCTAAAGCGTTCAGTGGACAAGTTCTTCATTCATTCTAACAAGTATTATATAAAAATGAATATGTTTTATTTTTTTTTCTTTTGTTTTCTATTTAATTCTATAACTGGTTTAATTTTATTTGAAAAATGTTTAAATGAATTTGAATAAAGTTTCATTTATTTTGAATAAAGTTTCATTTATTTTGAAAAGAGTTTCGTTTAATTTGAAAAAGGTTTCGTTCAATTTGTAACAGGTTGCGTTCATTTTGAAAAAGGTTTCATTTATTTTGAAAAAGGTTTAATTTAAACTGAAAATGCTATACATAGCTGAAAATTTGTAATAAAAATATGACTTAATCGCGTTTGTCAATTGCCAATTCGATTAACTCCAGCAATTTCTCAACAGTTAAAACATTGCAGACTTTTTTCTTTCTTATTCTTTCGTATTAATTTTAAACAATGCTGAAGAAATTTATTTTTATTGTCATTCTAATATGACATACATATGTTTGAATTTAAGTAATATAGAGAAAATTTTGTTTTATGAAGTTAATCGACTTTTGTACTCAACGGCTTTAATTCTTGATTTTCATGGAAATTTTCTAATATTTTTCTTTACAATTTTTTTTTCTCTTTCATTTTAGGTGCCTTAACAAAATCTCAATTCCCAGTGTTTACAATTTATGCACAAAAGTCATGTTTAGGTATACGACCATGTGCACGTGCTTGGTGTGTCGATCGTGTGCAAAACTATAAACTTAATGGACATGGTAAACGTTCAGTGTCAGTTACATCAAGACGTGATTGTTTCGAATTATGTTTAGGTGAAACTGAATTTACATGCCGGTAAGTTTTTATTTTCTCTCATTCTCTTTCTCTCTCTCTCTCTCTGTTTGTACAGTTTAAGTTTATTAGAAAAGTTTTAAATAACAAAACAAGAACAACATATTTGGATCATTTTGAAGAAATATCATCAAATAAACTGAGAAAATAGCAAAAGTGACAACAACAAAAGTGCTGAAAAAAGTGCAAGTTATATAAAAAAGAACAATTTTTCAAGAGCAAAAAACTTAAATTTAAACTCTTCAAAAAGTAGCAAAAATAATACAAAAAATTTGTGTAAGTTCACTGAAAGGAAGAGCCATAGACAATTTCTAAGAAAAATCGTGCTTTTCTTTTAAAAGCATGACACCTTTTAAAACAGACTTCCTGTTTATTAAAGTCATAAATTTTTGTCATATTTTCATATTAAATAGTTAAAAACAAATGTTGTCGTTTGTTTTCTTTGAAAGGAAAAATTCATTTTCTAAAGGTTATAAATAAAATAGTATACTGATGTCTTTAGGCTGAATGAAAACAAAAGAAAAGAAAAGGAAAATTAACATGACCAAAGAAAAAAAGTTTTAGTTTTTCTTTCATTTTGATAGCAATTCTAAGATAAGACAACTGACTCTATCAACATGCCAAAACATACTTATTCCGCTTTACAAGCTGTTGATTAAGACATTTTATCTTAAAAAAAAAGCCCTGAAGGTTTTAAGTCAATAATTCTCTCAAACAGTTTCTATGAATTTGAATTTATTTTTTTTTTTTGCACTTAAATCATTCGTTTTGTCATATATTTACGAGATTATTAGGGGTAATAATTTTTCTTTTATTGTTTAATATTTTAAAAGCATACATATCGTCATATGAAATTAAAAATGCTCTAAGTTACTACAATATGTTAGCAGAAGTACATCAAATAATTTTTATTTTTATGTATCTTTGCGCGGTTTTGTATAAAAATTTGTATCTATAAGAAGCTTTATTAGAAAAAATTTTTTTTGAAATATTTCGCAATAAAAGAAGATCGATTTTTATTTGATCTTACTCAGCCTTTATAGTTCATCTTCACAATACTTAATTAAGAAGAGAATGTGTCAGATCAATAATAAAACCGCTTCTCTGAGGTAAATAATCACAATATACGTTTTTCAATACGGACTTTCGAATACTGACAAGTCGATAATGATCATATTCAAAATGATGTCGTTTCTTCAGTTTTTATTAAATAAAATAAAAGCCTTCACCAATAGAAAAATATAGTAAATTGCCTAATTGAAAGGGAAGAAAATTGATGTAAATTATTACGAAAAATCCATTCCTGATGATAAGGCCCATTTCTGTATAAATGTGTAGGTGTGAAAGTAAAATTGTTAAATTAGAAACGATGCCATTCTATATGAATGTATACCGCATGTATAAAACCGATATCGAAGGCAGAAAATTTTTCACTCCATTATGCAGGTTTCGGGCTGGAAATATCATCGATTTATTATTGTTTGAGAACAAATTTGATCAGGCTATTACCGTCAACGTTGGACGCTGTCAGACACGATGATAATCAAATTTTTTATGTTTATTGCCAGATATTGTTAAAAAAAAAATCATCTCACTCTTTACTTTTTGTTATAAGCGAATTTAAAGGGCTCTGTTATCCCAAGTAAATAAGATATGAACAGGTGACTCAGAAAATATAATTCGACTCCGATAAACGTTTTCTATTGAGCTTTTTTCTTTTTTAGATCTGTGCAAATAAGCCACAAAACACAGAGGCTCTCAAACCAATAGAACCCATGTCATGTGTCAAATTCTGCCTGGTTTATTATCCAGCGTAAAATATATATATAGTACCATGGGATGTAGTTTTAAGCGAATATCTCACACATATTTTGCTAAAATTTCATTCTAGAAAACAAAAGAGCTACAGAGACTGTAAGGACAGAGGAAATTTCTGAATTTCAAAAGATTGCTTTAAGAATTAATCCATTTATTTACGTCAAATTCTGTAAACAAGATTTAAGGCCCTATATTACAAAAAAGGAAAGCTCAAAAGGAACTTTACTGCTGATGTACTAGCTTACTGAGCAGAACATAAGCTAAGCTGATACAATTGAAATAGTTTTATAATTTTTGTAAGCGAAAGGCGCACTTGAGGTCATACTACAGATTTTAATCTAAGACATATCTGTATTAAATATGTTCGTTTAATAAACACACCACGGTAGTAGATTGTAGTTAATAGCTCATATTTTTTATTTGTAAAAAAATACAATATGATTGTTGAGGACTTATTTAACATTTACTGCATAGAAATTTGTGAAATATGCCTTCAATAATCGTCATATTTTATATTTTATATATGAGTAGATTTGTAAAAAGAAATATCACTTTTCTTAATGTTATTTAACTCCTCATTAATTAAAAGACTAACGCCCATTATTACAACTTACCGTTAGTTAAAGGTAGGATTTTATCAGACCGATAAATTGGTTTTTGTTATTACTAGTTAAATTTAACCTAAAGGTAAGGCAATCTTCCCAATAACTTTATCGGTCACTTTAAGTTAAAATTTATTTGTAATAACAAAAACCAATTTATCGGTCTGATAAAATCCTACTTTAACTAACGGCAAGTTGTAATAATGGGCCTAAATTTATTTAGGTTTAAAAAAGCCACATAGAAAAATACGCCGGTCAACAATTTAAAGGTTTTTTTGTGTCACATAAACAAAATTAGTAAAAACGTGATAACCTGATTAAAGCTGTTGCAATCTGCAGCATATTTTACACTTTTTATTTTTAAAATCCGATAAACCAATATCGAGTTATGCTGTAAGTGAAGTCGTTTTATTAGGCAACCAATCGACTTAATGAAAATAAAAACAGAAAAGTCAGTTATGCTTCACACATCAAATCCTACAAGTTTTAACCATCTTTGTTCGTGAGACATTTTCTTTGTAGACCAGATGTATTATAGAACTGTGTATATACATATATCTACAATGTTTACAAAAGGGCGATACAAAAGAAACTAAAAGCTACAAAAAAGAGTTCTGGGAAAGCTAGTTTTGAAGCATGTAATGGCATATTTATAAAGATAATTTAAACGCCTTATAATGAGCCATATTGAAATTTTAACATCGATATCAATTAACTTTGTCATAGGGCAATGGATGTTATGTTATGGATGTTTTTGTTGTCGTATATTTTGTCTGTTATACTTAGTTCTTTATATTGTAATACAATTACAACAACTATAATAAAAGCGAATATAGATGAAAATTTTTAAATTTCAAAAACCGTTGCCTATCAAAAAATTAAGTTTTAGCAATACTCGTTGTTCATGTGAAAGATTGTTAAGTAGACTTATTTGAACATCTCTGTCTACTCGCCCGTTTAAACTTGTAGTTTATGCCTCGTCTCTGAGAACATAAAATAATACCAGTTAGTTATCTGCTATAAGTAATTTGCGAAGGTTAGTGTTAAATAAAAATAAATTTATACCTTTAAAACATTAAATTAATCTTCGTTTCTAGTCGGTATTTGTGGACTTGTAGAAAAGTCTACAAATATTCTAATTTGAGATCGATATTTCATCTAACTAACCCCTGGTAGAAGTAGCCACTCGTATTATTAAAATATTTGCAGGGTGTCATATATTGCAATATGTACTTACTGATAGCTTTCTGAGTGGTATTTTCATAATCTAATAATAGAAAAGTTTTTCTTTAATTTTTTATATTTTTGTTTTTAAACTACTAAAAATATCGCATTAAATATTGAGCGGAGGTATGTATTAGAAAATGAGTTTTTTATGATACTCGTATATTTACGTGTGGCAATTTATTGCGTGGTAAGATGTGATTGTACATTGTGCAACAAGAGCCACCTTTTTGCCTTGGCTTTTTTTTTTTTTTTGTTATTATTATTTTTATTAAACCTGTTATCTTGATCAACAATTGAGCCGAGCGAGGCCTAGGACAAGACCAATAATATTAAATATTATTTAAAACATATGATTGCTTGTTGGCCACTTTTTCTGCGTTGGTTACTTGGTATATTATTATGATGATGACGATTCTACTGTTACGCATAGGAGCCATATACACTTATGCCACCACACTTACATTGCATTGGCCTTTGGTAATATGCTTGGCAATATAAGTATTTACTGGCTGGGCTTGCTGTTTAGATTATAGCTTTTTGAAAGAAAATTGTAATTGATTGATTTATGTTTATACTCCTCTTCAGTTATTGGCAGCCGACTTATAAAAGAGTGACTGAATGAACAGGAACAAAAAAAACATAAAAAATAAAAATAAAAACAAAAAATGAACGCCATATAACAATAAATACAACAGCAAGCGACTATTTATGTTGCTGGTGATGATGATAATAATGATGGGCTCTTCACTTTTCAAACTTGAATAAAAAAAAATGTGAAAATTAAACGGAAAAATATGTTTCTTATGTTTCACGATTGCGCCAATTGAATTACGGTTACCAAAAGGCCATTGCACTTGATGTATTGTTTTCTTAGCGGCGCATATTTCTTTTGCAACAAATGTTGTATCATTGAAATTTTTTATTGCTACACAGAGGGAAAAAAAGCGTTCTAAAATTATTAACCAAGGGTATCAAATTAAGAACAAATTATGAACAATATTTCGTTGACTTTCGGTACCAAAATAAGCTTAATGCGTTATTAAAATAAGAACAAATGGCACAAAATACCATAAGTTAACAAATCAAGAACAACCGATAGTAAAATCGTGAACAATTGTACAAAAATATCATAAGTTAATAAAAAAAAAAACGATACCAACCGTTAACGAAGTAAGCGCAAACTGACTTAACTCAATTTTAATACCAAATGGTATCAATTTCGGTAGTTTTCTACCACTTTTTTTTCTGAGTGTACTATTGTTGGCGAAGAAATCATACAGGTAACTGGAATTGATTTTGATAGAAAACGTCTGGCTATGGGAAACTTAGAAACAGTTGAAGAAAATAAAAATGAGTATCGTTAATAGCTCTCTCATCAAGCAATTGTTTAAAAACAGTTTAAAGTTGTTAAGCATTATCTGTTTTGAAACATAGAAATTGCCGCTGAGTAATTTTAAAATTTTCTGTTTAAGCGTTTTTTTTTTTTTAATTTCTACCAATTTTAAAGGCATACATACGTGCATATGTACGTGTATATTCCAACTTATAACGTCAAGATCAATTGCTTTACATACATGCCTCAGAACATTGCTTGGTCATTTTTATTAAAAAATTTTAAGTCAATGAGTAAATAGAAAGTACTATTTTTGGAAATATAAAGCCTGGAGGAGTTAAATTAAAATATTGAATCAAATCGAACAAATTTTCTTTTTTTTTATTTTAATTATGAGCAAAGGTATTGGCTGTTAGGAGGAAGAATCCGAACACTCTGGACGGCCAATTGAAATTTTTAACTGTTTGGAGACTGACAGAGCGAGAGATTATAAAAACAATAGACATTCCACAAGGTGTGTAGTGCGTTTGTACAATATCAACAACAAACAAAATTGTGCGACACTTGAAAACTTACTATATCCTCAAGCCGTTCAGCTACTAATGCAGTAAATTGTGCTGGTGTAGGAAAATATGAGGGGAAGGGGGAAGAAGGGTGTGGACCTTTGTTTTAAACTTACTAATATTACATCTGATATCAGTCAGAAAAAAACAAAGAACCTACTTTAAAAATGGGAACCGCAACAAAATCAGTTGCTGGTGTTATACCATCACCACTAAATTATGCAACAGCAATCAACCTCAAGAAGCACGCACAGTAAAGTTTAAAATAGGGGAGGAATAAAAGATTATAATGATATTGGAGATAATGTTGTTGTTATACTACTTTATCCAGCCCCTGAGATAATTCTCAGGCAGGATCTGCCTTGCCAGAGAGGTATTGCTCTCAGCCAGCTTAGCCAATTGATTGCTTGCACTGTAGGCCTCTACACCACTTAACTCTTGAGAAAATAAAATAAAAGACAAACTACTTTGGTTATCATTTAAATGGATGAATGTTTACAAAGACAATGTGATATATTTGTTGGTAGAGTACTGCAGGTTCTCACTAAAAAAGAACTATAAAATCAAGTATGCGTCTTAAGTCTTTTATTTAAAGTAACAAGTGCACTGCGAAACAATTTTAGAAGAATTTTATCAACTTTAAGCGAATACACATTTCTATAACACGAAATGATCACCAATCCAAAATATTCAAGTTATTGAAAACCAAGTAATGAAAGGCTTCAAAATGTTTAACTTAAATATGTCATTTTCTTACTATTAATAAATTAAAGGAAAACTGTGGGCGGGTACATCCTTTTTATAAAAAGCACATGTTTTTAAAAAGTATACAAAAGTGTAACATTTTTCTTTTGAAAAGTAATAGTTTTCTTAAAATAATTAAAAACAGTGAGATAAATGTTACTTGAACAACACTCAAATGACCTGCAAAAAATCTCCGAGTGGGGTCTCGCGAGCACGGTCAAATTTAGTACGCGCAAGACCCAATCTTGTTTTATTGAACTTAGACGTTATGATGTAAATATTGAGGAGGCTGACGCTGAGAATTAATTATATTGTTGGAATGAACACATATTCGAGTGTCGAAAGAAGCTATAAATACTTCACTCGATCTGACCTTCTCAATATTTACAAGACCTAAATCCGACCTAGGAAGGAACTACAACTCTTATGTATGGGCCGGTGCTTTAAAATCTATTTTGGGGCTTCTCGACCACGTACAGGAAAGAGCGAAGCTGCTTATCAGCGACGGTAGGGTATCGAAGTCTATCGATTCGTTGGAACACTGGCTATCTATACTACCATTGGATGAAATAAAGGATTTGATTCCGTATGGTCGCATATTCTTGCGGACTACACGTACTTCTCTCAGAGCACATCCGTTTGTAGTGGATTGTCCAGTGCATTATAGAAAGTATTCGCACCACTTATTTATGGAACATTCTTCCAGCGAATGTTTTTCCTGTCAATTACGATATCAGTAAGTTTAAATCAAATGTCCACAAGCAGTCAAGAAATGGGAATAATTTGCACAGAAATTCATGTCAATGCAAGCATTTATACAGTTCAACGGAAACTTGAAAAGCAACCACTGCTCTTTTAAAATTCATCAAATTAAACAAATAACTAAAGTGATAAACCGTAATTTAAAGTAACACTTTTCAAAAGAAACATCTTAAATACCTTATGAATATTATATGGGAATTATCTCCCACAGGTATTCAAAAAAACTCATAATTACTTGCTTTGGTTTTAATAGGAATGAGAAAATAAAAGCCATGAAAACTGTGTGGTTTTAAAAATTAACTCTTAACCCAAAATACACTTATAATACGAGTAATAAGGAAACTGTAGTTTTAATTTTAATAACACTAAATATCATCTCTAACTTGCATTTGATGATGAGAAAATTTCTTAAAGCAAAAAAGAAATTTTTACCAATTTATACAACTTGTTTTATGGTCATCACGTTTTTCTTGGAATCAATTTAGAAAAATCCCATATCAGGTTAAAAGAGAATCGTTATTAGTTAATTTAATAAATAATGACCAAAAAACAAAACTGTTAAATTATTTTAATTATTTTCTTTTTTTTGATCATTATAGTTCAAAACAAAAACCTTTAAAATATATTCAGCACTGTTTTTTCCCCCCTTTGCTTTAAGACAAAATTAAAGAATGTTTTTTAATGTTTTCTTAACGCTAACGAACAATTGCTTTATTTCATTAAAACAGTTTTACGTTCTATTTAGTCGCGATTTCTTTAAAATCAAGAAGGGAATTGCTGGTATTAGTAAAGGAATTGTAAAATAAATTCGTTCTTTAAATAAAATTGAATTAGAAAAAGAGAATTGCCAGAGGTGTCACCAAAAAAAACCCAACTTGGAAAAGAGTTGTATTACAATACAAAGCAATTGATAAAATAAAAAAAAAACTATTTAATATAAAATCAAGTAACCCATGTTACTTATAAAAAGTCCACAAAAATCTGGACGATTAACGTTTTTAATTGTTGGCCCCCATCAGCCGTAGCACATTAAGCTGCTCGTACGTCTTTAGAAAAGAAAAAAACAACTAATGAACATAAAACTAATTAGAAGAGCAGCAGTACAACTAATGATATTTAGACAAGAAAAAAATATACAATTTTACACCATTTCCATTAAAAAATATATACATTAAAATTGCAAGTCTTGCAATAACAGAACAAAAATGCAGCAAAAAGCTGCAATGACTTGATCGTAAAAATAATCTTAAAAAACTGATTTCACACTTTGATTTAAAAATTAATTCAGGTTTCAGTATTCAATCTTGTCAAAAACCATTTGCAATCAAATTTTCATTGAAATCATACGGTTTAAAACAATTACCCTAAAATCACAACTTTAATGAAAAACAAAAAAAATAAAGTGATGAAAACTGCGATTGTTGTTCTATTTTAAAAGAACAGAGATTTTGATTCTGATTAAATTTTGTTTACAATTACTAAACTTGCTTGAATGAAAGTAATGCCACCAACAACCATTTCACAGTGACTTCAGTTTTCGGGTAACATTGTTGTATAATCCCTAACAATTGCTATGGGTTTCTTAAGATTTTGATTCTGATTAAATTTTGGTAGCA
This sequence comes from Metopia argyrocephala, assembly GCA_963576795.1. NCBI lineage: Eukaryota > Metazoa > Arthropoda > Insecta > Diptera > Sarcophagidae > Metopia > Metopia argyrocephala. The sequence goes on from OY756211.1 coordinate 83,945,429, forward strand.
ATTACTGAATTGACTTCCAAATAGAGTACCTGCAGCACTTAGAAGGCGTTAAAACTGCCCCTAGGCGTCTTTTTTCCATGATTTTGCAAATGTCGAACAACAGCTCTAGCATCTTAAAAAAACAAATTTGAACAAATATTTCTTTCGGCAACTATCTGTTAGCAGTCTTCTGGCAAAAGCTCTGATTGCCATAAGCAAGCTTCTCAAGTTTGACGTTCGTAGTCGATTTTAAAATGTACGTCCTAATCAGGGGGGTTGCTGCTATCCAGGAAATGGTAGTGACGAAATTGTTAACCCAATGTCCATGGGCTCTCCTCTGAGCGGTGTGTCTTAGACATATCCGAAATTGGAGGGTACCGGCTTTGGGTGGCGCTGGTTGGACGCTTAAATTCGACTACCGTCCGGACACGGGCGGCATGTGATATGTCTAAGGACGGTGCGTGTGTACGTCCTAGTCCACAAGTATAAAAATTAACACAGACAACATGGGTGCTGCGAGAAGCTAGGCCGTAACCCTGAAACAGAATTATAATAGCCAATTATGTATGTATGATTGATATCTATAATACAATTACACAAGAGTTAAATAGGGGTGAAACTGTTGTCTCAATTTTGTTTTTTTTTTTTTTTTTTTTTGTGGCCAATACTCAGGAGTAGACCTCTGCTAAATGCTCTGCATTGTATTGGAATTTTTTGAAAAGGACTGTACATATTTATTTTTTCTTATATTATTATTAGGCGCCTTAGGAATGAGACAAATTGCTGTGAATTGATCATTCAAAGGCCAGTGTTATACCTTCACCCTTGAATGATCAACAGCAATTGACTTATCGTTGCATGTTAATTGCATGTTGAGTGCCTTCGCTAAGTAGGTTTAGCTGTTATCTGCTACTTCCCAATAGGTGGCGCTTTTCTCCTGATCATTCGTTTTTTTGTTGACAGTGGTTAAGGTGGAATAGAGTGCAATGTAGGGGAGCGGTTTCTTTGTAGATGGTTTTCCTGGTGGGGAGAGGGGGGTGTACCCCTTATTTTTAAATTATAATTTTGAAAAAACTGCAAACTAACTTTTTAATTTTTCATCTTTGCTGGGATTTGAACCTGGGCCATTTGAGTTTTTGTGCGAGCGCTCTAACCACTATACCAACCACGCCCCAAAATTCTAGACTCCATTGGGACTCCGTAGTTACATGGTGTCCCTGTGACAAGATTCTTAATACAGTAACCGTTATCCAGTTGAGTTATTCTTCTGAACCCATCCTACAACCTTCTTTACTCATTACAAGCACTAAGCTTGTCAAAATATGCCCTGTAAACGGTGTAAAATATTAAGAGAAAATAAAACAGAAATTTAAACATTTGCTACGCGTGAGTTTTCTACGTTTACTTTTTTGTTTCTTTTCTAACACAAACAATTATAGAAAAAATAAAATTCTAATTAGATGCCTTTGCTTGACATAACCAATAGCTTTTTCTAGATCTTGAAAAAGTAAAAGCGGCAAAAAAAGAACCAGATCAACATTTTTGTCAAGTAGTTGTTTTATGCGGCTATTCAACGTTCGACGAAAACATGTTACATGATTGCTGGTAAAGTTACACACATTTACCACAGCTACTGTAGCGAATGTAATAGTAGAAAAAAAAACTGAAGAAAAAAACTATTGGGATTTATAAAGAAGAAGATCGGAAAGTGACGAAAGCTGAAGTGAAACAAAGAAGAGTTTAAAAATTTAAATGCTTGCTTGCTTGCTTAGATATCTAACAAAAATAACGTTTAGCAGCCACTATTACTTAAATATAATGAAAAAGAGTCATGGTACGAGTATAAAGAAACATGCCTGCCTGAATGAAGAAGACCCTTTTTTACAAGGCGCGTATATTCGTCTAAGTTTAGTTATCTATTAAATTAAAATGTTTTCAAGCTAATATTATAGTAAATGTAATGTAATGCTATGTTATGTACTATCAGCTCAGAGTTGCATGGCAGTCTATAGAAGAATATGGAGCCAATGTAGTAGTCGAGCGAATGAAGGCTGCCTTTAACGTTTATTTTTTCCATTTTTTTTTTCTTAAACAAAACGTGTGATATGCAAGAATGCAACAATTGTTTACAACTCAACTGTTGTTGTACAGTTTATACTGCAACTAATTTTCTTTATTTTTTTTTATGCAACATAATATTGCTCTAGTTTTTTTACTACTACTTAAGAGCTGTGCCTGTTTTGCAAATAGTAAATGCAAAAGAAAATACTTTATGTTGTGACAAGGCAAAGAAACGAAAAATAAACCTGTGCTGGTGTTTTCTTAAACACATTTTGTGGCTCATTTGCCACAGCGCCTATATTTTCTTGTTGTTATTGTTGTTGTACGGCCTTAACTAACTATATGTTGCACTTAGTAAATTTTATGTAATTAGTAAAAGTATGTATTAACCAGTTAGCCACATCTAAGGCACAGTAAGTCAATATACAGTGTCGGACAAAACATATTGAACTAAACAGAAATTTTTGTTAAACTTTACAAATATGTCAAATTAAATAGAATAATCATGACATTTATACATACATTATTTCAAAATATGTGCTTTATTGTAAAAAACTAAATAACATTTGTACATTTTATTCAAAGTTTTAAAATATTTATAAAAAGAAAAACAAAAACTGTCAAAAATTCACGCGACAAAACATATTGAACTAAATGTTGGAATTAATATTTTGTGGAATATCCCTTGTTTTTAAGGACCGCAGCACATCTTTTTGGCATGGAAGCAATAAGGTTATCTATTGTCGTTTTTTCAATACCAAACCAAGCAGCCTTCAGAGCATCAAATAATTTGTCTTTATCTCCTCCTACACCTTCTCTGTTGATTCTTCTGTTTACTATTTCCCAAAGGTTCTCTATTGGATTGAGGTCTGGGGATTGCGCTGGCCACTTCATGACATGAATTCCTTCATTTTCAATCCAATCCTTTACATACCTTGAGGTATGTTTTGGATCATTGTCCTGTTGAAATTGCCAAAGAAGTGGCATATTCCACTCCGCATGAGGAAGCATCACACTTTTTAGGATCCCTTGGTACATGAATCTGTCCATAATTCCATCGATTTTGTGTAAGGGCCCTAAACCGTTTCCGGAAAAGCAACCCCAGACCATCACATTGCCACCTCCGTGTTTTAGCGTACCTTGACAATACTTAGGATCAAATCGCTTATTTTTTGGTCTGCGTACTCTCTTCATGCCGTCAGAGTTTTCTAGGTTAAATTTTGACTCATCGGAAAATAAAACTGTATTCCATTTCTGTATGGACCAGTCAATGTGATCCTTAGCAAATTGAATTCGAGCTTTACGGTTTTTCTCCGAAATAAATGGTTTTTTTGCAGCACGGTAACTATTGAGTCCCGCTTCACATGCTCTTCTCTGTACAGTTCGACTACTTATTTGTAAGTTTAGAGTTTCAAGAACTGCAGGAGCTGACTTATCACAATATTTTTTAAATTCTCTTACTATTCTTGAGTCGTCCTTTGATGTCGTACACCTTGGTCGGCCACCGCGGTGAACATTATTAAGCTTCCCCGTCATTATAAATTTTTTTATAATAAAGCTAACAGTGGATTTTGGTAAGGAATATTTTTTGCAAATGTTTTTTTTCGATAGACCGTCTTTGAAATCTTTAATTATCAACTTTTTAAACTCAACGCTGTATTTGTTTCCAGCCATTTTAGGTCTGTCACTAAAAATTGGGAAAATGTAGTAAGAATTTGCTTTCTATTTTGTTAGCACCCACCTTTATCGTAAGAAAGTAATTAAACGACTAAAAAATGAATAATTTAACACCACATGGTTCAATATTAATTTGTTTTACTATTATTCTCTATTTTAAATAATAACGGGACAATTACAGGTTTACTATGATTGCACTGCAAAAAGTTCAATATGTTTTGTCGCATGCTTTTTATACAATTTGAGCACATTTGTATTACACAAGTTAGAAATCCAAAAAAAATAAATTGTTTCGAAATATTTTTGGTTGTTTATAATATATACAATAAATTAAAATTCATTTTACGGGCCCTGTTTGGAAATTTCAAAACGAAATCTACAAAATACTGAAATTTTATTTTAGTGCAATATGTTTTGTCCGACACTGTATGTGTAGGTATGTATGTATGTATTTGTTGTGTTTCTTATAACATGTGGCATTCAACTCAAGTGCAACTGGTTTAGGTTTTGGGCTGTACTTGTAAAAATTTCTGCTACTGCTGCTGCTGCTGTTGTCGCCGCTAATATTACAAACGGCTTTTTGTCGATTTAACTGATGATGATGATGGTGGTGGTGGTGGTGGTTATTGGTGATGATGGTGATGATGTTGTTGCATTATATGTGGGCTTTATAAAATAGATGATGACTAGCGTTTCTTATCATCTCTCACGGCCACAATGCAAAACAATTTCATTCTTTTAAACGCTTCCTTATTGTTGTAACTTTATATTACATGTTACTCTTCTTCCCCCGTCACTTCTAATTCGTTTACCTTTTATTTTTCATTAAAAGTGTTTTTGAATATATTTTTTCTTACACTTTTCTTTCCATAATGTTTCCTATGGAATTTCTTTCATTATAGCTAATTAAAATACCTTTTTTTTCCGTTTCTAAAATGCATTTAGAAGAACATCTTTATTCAGGAAAATGTATTTAAATAATGTAGTGCTGCAAGAGTTTGTGTTTGCCAGAAAGAATTTGTTTTTTTTTTTTTCTGATAAATGAATTCCTAATTCTTCATTATAATATTTAAGAAAAAAATGTATGAAAACTTTCTTAGATAGATAACTACTAATTACTAAACATGTTAAACAGAAATAACAGTTTATTGAGTTAAGCTGCGGTCACATTAGGCAAATATTTGATGAAAAAAGCATAACCACTATTTTATGAAAGCATTTGTATTGTAATTTTCCATTGCTTCAAGTTGAATTAAATAAACATCAAACATCTTATTACAATTTATTTTTAAATATGTAATTATTTTATAAAAAGTTTTGGAGAGAACGAAATTTTTCCATAAACTCTATTAATAAAATAGTGGTTACGCTTTTTTCGTCAAATATTTTCCCAATGTGACCGTACCTTTAGAAACAAAAAAATTTAGCACCAAACTATTAATGTAAAAATACGAAACCGCTATTCCTATTCAGCTCAATGTCAGTGGTTATCAAATGTATTTTAAATTTCTACAGCCCTAAATTATTCACAGTTATAATTCTTTGGCTAATATTTCGTTGGGATAGCAGTTTTTGTGGGAGTTGTTTGAAATCAAATATTTTGGGTGGTGATTTAGGAAAAAAGAAAGGGGGGTCCTGGTATAGTGGTTAGAGCGCGTGCACAGAAACTCAAACGACCGAGGTTCCAATCCCATCGAAGGAAAAAAATTTGCGGTTTTAAAAAAATTATAATTAAAAAAAAAACAAGAGGTCGCCCCCGTTCAAAAAATCCATCTCCGCGAAATCGCTCCGACATTTCCAGTCTATTCCACTAAAAAATAAATGATCAGGAGTACAGCGCCACCTTCTAGGAAGATAACTCCTACCCTGCATAGAAGATGCTCACCACTCACAATCAACATCCAGATGGGGCAATTGCTGTTAATCATTCAAAAGATGGCGGTATAACACTGGATTTTGAGTGATCAAATTGACAGCAATTTGTCCCATTGACATAAGGCACTTAACATCATCACATCTATCTATAAACATATAACATTCCAATACAATGCACTGCATGAGTAGAGATTTACCCCTGAGTATTGGTCTTAAATAAGAAAAAAAGAGCTTCTTCATTAAGTGCTTCGTATTTATAAATATAAATTATCTATGGTAATGATAAGAAAACAACATGCACACAAGGCACGCAATTCTTTATATGGTTGCATTCACTTACGTTGGGCATAAAACACCTGTGTTTTGTAACTTTATGCACAGATATAAACCTCAACTAAATTTAAACGTTGTTAAGTCGCTTGATTTTTATTATCACTGCTGCAAGATAAGGAATCTATAGAGAGATGTTTGGTTTATATTATCGTCTTATTCAAATCCTATAATTATGGACTTAAAGCGCTTAGCTTAGACCCTAATGGCTTGTTCAAACCATATTTTCAAAAAATTGTTCACAGATAAAATCACCAGGCTAAAACTCTTACCAATTAGTGAGATCTTTTAGGATGCATTAGATGGGGTGTATTAGATGGGCATTGGTTTAAAATTTAAAGTAGATTAGCAAAATAAATTGAGTAAATTCGGTTGATATGGGCATTATAAACTGTGAACATTCTAAAGCACTATTCTTAAAAAGCACATTGCAGAGATCAATTTAATTAAAAATAATTTAATTACTTAATAACCGCACCGTGTTTTTATTAATATTCACAAAATATCGGTTACAAATTAAGCCATAAACGAAACACTATTTTTTATATCGAGCTCTATTAAGCCTTTCGAAACGATATCATTTACTCATTTGCAGGGTAAAACCATTGTTCAATCTCTGTAGAAATTCAGTCTTTTCTAAGTGTAAAAACTATTCAACTGTAAGTCTCTACAGAATGTAAATTTGCGCCACACTGTAGAGATCGAAACTAACGATAATTTGCAAGTGTGAAGTCTGGGCTATATTGAGGATAAATTAAAACAGTTTATGTTCGGGTCCGGTCATAAAAATTGTGTGCGATATGGCTTTGTTTACTAGAATTTTTTCCATATGATTTTTGACGAGACGTAATCACAGAAGAAATTGTACCATAAAAATGGTATCAAAAAGTTAGAATATCGCTAACTTATTGAATGGCTTGTTGTATATTGTTTATCCCTTAATTTCTGTCTCTCAAATATTTATTAATCTTCTTCTTCTTCTAAATATATAAATTGAATGTGTGTTTGTTTATTTGTTTGTTTGTTTGTTTGCTTGTTTGTTTGTATCTTATAGGAGACCAAACCTCTGGACCGATCTTCCTGAAATTTTCACAGCATTTAACTGGGACTCTGACTTGAGTAATAGGGTACTTTTTTTCGACCACACCTACTTTTACGCCCACTTTTCTTAAATTATGTAATTGCCCCCATATAGATTTTAAAAGATTTACTTCAAATTGTATACACATTATACTCCAGGCGAAGTATAAATAACAATTTATTACTCCACGCCTTCTTTCACGCCCCTTTTCACGCCAAATTTTGTTTGAAAGTTTCAAACTTTTTGTTCTATGTAGAAATTTGTATTTTTTTTTTTTTTTAATTGGTAATATATTGCTCTTAATGCTGTTAACGTCGCCATATAACTATGAACCACGCCCACTTCACCGCCCCCTTCTCTTTTAATTCAGGTACTTACTTACACCACTAATAATGTTTGCTATACAAAATACTTTTTTTTAATATGTATATAACGAGGGGGTAGCGAAGCACACCCGGTTCAGCTAGTTTCATACAAAACTTGAAGCTTATTAAACATTACAACCCTGTTTCAGGGTTACGGCCTAGCTTCTATCAGCACCCATGTTGTCTGTGCTCATTTTTATCCATGAGTATCGGGACCTACAGTTTAAAGACGACTCCGAACGACAGACTTAAAAAGCTCGTTCCTGGCAATCTGTTACTATTAGACCATTTGCCAGAAGACTGCTGAGAGTTAGTTGTAAAAAGAAATAATTTTTTCATTTCTTTTTTTTTTTTAAGATGTGAGAGCTGGGATGTGAACCCTGATTTTATGACTTAGTAAGCCAACACACTAACTACTAGACCACGGCGATTGTTTTATTAACCAAAAATATGCAGTAAAGAAAACTCAGTATTAGTAGTGCATAATAAATTGCATACTGTAGGAAATGTCATACAAAAGTATTAAATTCTATTGGTGTTTATTTTTAGCTTCTAATGCTTAAAGTGCTCCTGCTTAGCGAATTAAACAAATTCTACATACAATTCCTTTATTTTGCGCTCACAGAAAAACAGAAAAATAAATGACAAATATTTGAAATAAATCCTCTTCAACTAATGAAGTTTCCGGTTTAACAGTGTTTTAAGCACAAATTACAGCCAATTGATAAACACTAATGCATAGAATGGCTACTCTTTAAGATTAGTAACACCTAAAAACAAAATAAATTGTATACGAAAATGTAAATGATTTTTGAAAAACATTTCCTTTACAAAAGTAAGAAATAATTTCACTGCATTCAATAAGTCTTCAATGGCAACTGATTTGCAACAACAGATACAAATTTAAACCTCATTAATCATGCCAGAGGCAGTAAATCTTTAAAGCACCTGCCCCATAATACACTTTTTTTATACGAGTATGTGTGAGCTTTTCTTACATTGGCTAATATAACTAATAACTAATAGATAAAATCTTAACATTTTTTAATCAATTATCGATCTATAAATAAACCCAATGACGGTTCTAACAAGTTATAATGAATTTCTAACATTAATTAAAGCCGGTTTAGAATTTTAAGTTTCTTAACGCCCATCTTTCTCTTTCTTATGACTTCTTAACACACTTCAAATTGTCTAATAAAACTAATTTTTCTTTTTTCTAACTAAAGAGGAACTCATTAGGAAACTACAATATATAAAATTAGAAAATTCAAAAGCTTTTTAACTTAAACACTCATCCATCATTCATTTGGTATTGATAATTGGCAAACATACTCGTACATTACAAAACAGAAAAACGATATTGAAAGATGGCAAAATGTAGAAAAATAAGAAGAAGAAGAAGAAACAAAAACGTTGCAAGAATATTAGATATTTAATATATGGCATAAATAATATACGGATTGCAAGAAAAACCGTAAACCAAATAAACGCTTAAAGAGTTATACTGACTGAATGACTGGGTAACAGATTGACTTAAATACAATATTTCTTTCTTTTTGCAATATTTGTTTTCAATACATACTCGTACATACTTCTTATCGTATGTATGACCTTTAGTAACGGTATGTAAGAACAACCTCAAGTTGTTGAAACACCGTTTCCATATATTAAGCAGACAACACATGCATGTTGCACGATGTTGATGATGATGATGCGCTATTACTACCGATGATTATCATCATATAAACAACAACATATATCATCATATGTATGTAAAAAGAAAAAATGTTAAACATAATCATGTTATGCTGTTGTAAATATATGTTCAACAACAATTCGATAGACAACATGGAAAATAAAACTACAATATTTACAAGTTGTATATGAAAATTTTTATTCATTTTCTTTCTTTTATATTCCGCCAAAACAAATAAAATATGTGTACGTTGAGAAAGTTTTAACTCATCTCAACAAAGCAACATACTGTAGGAGAAACAAAAGAAGGCAAAAAAAAACCATATGAAATGTTGCAGGAATGTTAAGAATAGTGTGTAAAACATTTAAACGAAAACCTAGAAAATAGCAAGAATTACAACATGCAACCGTCATAAGTAGCAATTGCATATTCATTCATATTCCATACATTTAAATTACTAATTAAGAAGTGGTTTTTCCAAGAGAGAGAAAAAAAGAAATACATATACCTCTTAACTTTATATAGTAAAAATGTAGTACGATTTATAAATGAGATTAAAATTAAGATTTAAAATATGCAGAAATATGTGAAAAAGCAATAAAAGTCCTTTTCATATCTCATAGTTATGCAGAACTCTTAGCAAAAAAAAAAAGGATACCTAACAATTATGACAAAGGTGAAAAATGAAAAAGTTAATTTTGTATTTTTTCAAAATTATAATTCAAAAACAAGAGGTCCCCCCCACACAAAAGCAATCTACAAAGTAACCACTCCCTGACATTCCACTCTATTTCACCTTAATATCTGACAACGAAAAACGAATGTTAATGATAAAGCAATTGCTGTTGATCATTCAAGTGTGAAGGTATAACACTGGCCTTTAAATGATCAATTCACAGCAATTTGTTTTATTCCTAAGGCGCTTAATAATATAAGAAAACAAAAATATGTTCTGGTGCCCCATACCCCTGAGTATTGGTCTCAATAAAAAAAAATTAAGATCTAATTCATATTAGTTGATTAAGTAATGATTAGTAGTCGTAACGATTAGTAACTGATTTCGTTTTAAAATACATAATCAAAGAGGATTTCAAAAAGTATTAGATATTATTTTTGATTATTTTAAAATTTAAAGCACAAATTTCTTTTATATTTAGGGTTCTCACGATTGGATCTGTGCAAACAAAAAGTAAGCAAATTTGCTGTGCAAATGGCTATAGATAGTGAGCGTCCTTATTAATTGTATTTATTGAAGTATTTATTTGACATGTAGCACGATTCAGTAACAAATTTTTACGATAATCGCATTGTTTTTAACAATAAACAACATAATTGTCGATATTGCTATTAATTATCTTTTGTTTACGATAGTCCCAATAGCTATTGTCTTAAACTAAAGACAGAAATTTGTATGATGTTTATTCAGTTTGAAAATCGTAAATTTTTTGAAAATTTTTAGAGAGATTGTGCCTACGCTATTAATTAGTTTGTTTGAGAACCATTTTTGTGTGTTTTTATACATAAAGAAACTGGAGATTTGTAGCTTTGCTAACTTTCTACCCATTGTAATTGCCAACTACTCAAAAACTTCCTGATTTTATACGGTGCTACCCCATTATTGCAATTTAAACATAAAGAAAACTACAGTTGTCGACTGTCGATAAAATGTACTTAGTGAATCACATAATCGTTACTGCAAACCATAAAAATTGTCGACTTTTTTTGCTAATATCGTATTGTTAAAAGTTACTGAATCGCGGTACTGGTGCTCCCGAATTTACCGACTCAAAGAAATGTGGCATCTCTTCCCTAAAATGTCGAAAAGACCGCGTGTTCCTTCAAAAAACTAAGTGTATTACAAATAAAAATGCCTAAAAGCAGCGAATAGGAAAAAAAATTATTTTTTTAAGTGTTTTCTACCCACTTCGGCATAAGTGCGTTCTAAAATATAATTTTTTTTTTCTTCAAAACATAGTTAAACGATTTTTTAAAGTTTTAAGAGAAAATATACCTTAAAAATGAAGCGTGACATCACTTGTAAAAAGTAAATTTGTACTTCCCCGTGTTTTCTCAAGTTTTTATTACATAACAGAAGAAGTATTTGGTGCAAGTGCATTTTGTTGTGACTTTAAATCTGTAGTGACGAATAGAAATATCGTCGTGCGGGAGTTTAAGTGCTCTATCCGCCATTTCATATTTTTCTTATATCTCGAGTTAATTATGCCATTTTATGTTTTCGACCCCAAATTTTTTAAGTCTGCAAGCCGTTTTCGTTATCTCGTCCAGTTTCGGAGATAAATAGCCGAAAACAGATTGCAGATTTTAAAAATGTTGGTGTCAAAATCCTAAAGTGGCATCATTCCGTCGAGAAATATGAAATTACGGATAGAGCAAATAAACTCCCGCACGACGATATATTAAAAATATGTTACGACGCCATAGAATGTTAACCCTTACCGAATTACAATTGATGGATGGAATAGTGATGAAGAATCCAATGATGTTGACCATAATATTTTTATTACCCTCCCAGACAAAGTTTATGCAATTAGCGATAACGAAGAGATAGATGACAACGTCCAATTACTTAACAACGAAAAAAAATTGCCTAAAGAAATTCCTGGCCGGTTAGAAGTTGAGTATATTTATGAAGATGAAGATGATAAATCTACCAAAGGAGATACAAACGAATTATGAGTTACTCTGATATTGATGATTATGTGCGCCCATGTTTATCAAAATCAAGAAAGAGTAAGAAGGTTGAAAATAGATAATAAAATAGAAATAATAATGGGTATAGAGCCAATGTGCAAAACTAGAAGATATGGTCATAAACATCGGAAGATGGCTATCGTCGGCTGGAAGATATATAATATCACATGGCATATAAGGGTTTTTTGAAAATCTTATCCGTACATATTCCGCAGTAGTTCATTCTACAAATTTTTTATTTTAAAATATTTATGATCTATGGATTTCTTGCTGTCTTCTAAAATGTTTAAATATCACATCTTCCTAATTTTTTTATATCGGTCTATATCTTCTTTAATCTTTCTAAAAGAAATGTTTGAGCTTTCATTTAGTTCTGTCGAGATAGAATTTTTTTAAAAAACCTCTTATTTTTTTGGGTGTTTTTCTACCCATTCGGCGTTAATGGGTTAAATTTTGAAGGAAAAACAATTTAGGGGACGTAACCCCGAAACGACTTAAACCGAAACGTCGTAAATCAAGGGATTATTGTATAAAAAAACAAATAAAAAAAATTTTTAAAGCAAAAAATATTTTGATAAAAATTTAATAAAAAATTCAAAACTATGGATCTGTGCAACGTCAACAAATCAGTGTAAACATTTTTTGGTAGATTCCCCACCAAGGCCAGCAATCAATTACATTATAATACAGATTTATATTGCTTTCAATTACGAGTAACACTATTAAGAAAATAGTATAACGGCTTAAGGCCATACACCTCAAATTATGGTTTATGTTCACAAAATGTCTGTTATTTCTAACAGCAATAGCGACAACAATGTAACTGCAATTGAAAAATTTGAATATGAACAATGAATTGAAATTTGCATTTTAACCTAAAAACGATATAACCTGTCTTTTTAAGCATTAACTGTGGTTTTTGGTACTTGTAATCAACATTTCTTTTTTCTCTTTTTTGTTTTTGCTGCTTTTAAGCATTCGTCTTCTTCTAAATATCAGTCATGCTTTTCAATTGTGTATGATTTGTAATTTTTTTTTATATTATTAAGAATTACATATTGTAGTTGGATTTGAAGAAAATAAAATAAAAAATACGTACAAATCAAAGACATTAATTAGACATTTTTGTTCTACAGGCGAACAATTACTGTATGAAATATTCTGTTATAAGAGATAGACATATACTATCTGTCTGCTATTTCTCCTCCCCCCTTCGAAGACAACTAGCAGCTTTACCATTAGCTGCTTTATATTGTTTATCTACCAAAATAAACAAATTCTTTTGGTAGAATATGAATATTTTTCTGTCTCTTAACAATATGCCGTTAAACTGATTGATGTTTTTTCTTTTTTTTTTTTTTTTCTTAAAAATATAAAAAAAGAAAAATTTTGCATGATCAGTTGCAATAGCAAAAACACGCACTAACAATTCTAGTGTTATTATGGCAAAAAAATAACGCTAAGGCCGTACTAATGGATCTACGGCTGCCCGTCTAGCTGCTGCCTATTGCTTTGAAAATTGTGTTTTTGTAAAAACAAAAACAAAAATTCTTTACCAGGCTTCTTATTTCATCGTTTCATTATTTTTTTATTTTTGTCAATCATTTATTTAAATTATCTTTTCAGATGTGTGTTGAACAATAACATCGATCAACGTGTCTATTAAATTATGATGAAATGTTAGAACGTTTTTATGCAAAAATGAAATTTTACAGAATCTATTGGCTTTATACACATGCTTCGGTAATTGTTTGTCGTTTTAGCCTGATTGTTTGTCTTTCGGTATTTATTCTCAAGTTGTATGTCTTTTCTCTGTCACTCAGTCTGTCTGTATGTTTATTGATGATGACGATGATGATGATAATAATCATGACTTTGACTTTAAATATTGATATTTGATGGAGATGTAGTCGTACTTGTGCTCGGTATCATTGTTTAGTTGTTATTTTTAATAACGCAAACCGTTGGTTTTCCTGTATCGCTGCCATTGAAGCTCTTCGTGTGTTTGTTTTTTTTTTACTTTTTTTCTGTTCATGTTTATGTGGCTCCTTTAAAATTATTATATAAAATGGTTTTGCATTCAATTGTTTTTTATTATTTTATTACTTTGAGGTTGTTTTCTTTATAAAAAAAAAGTTCTTACTTAACTACTGTTAATTGCCACTTATTGAAAAAGAAAATGATTTTTCTATATCAGTTATAAGTTAGACAAGGTGAAAAAATTAAAAAGAAAAAATTATGTTTCTTGAAAGCGTATGAAGATATAAAAAGCAAATCATGCTAGATTTTAAAGCTTTTTTATTTTTTTCTATAATTATCATCAATTCAGACAGAAACAGTTGCTAGACTTTGTGACCTATAAGAACTATTGTTTCTTTTTAAGTCTATTGTCTGCAAATTAGAGCTACTGGTTTAGTAATGAATGTCTAGCAGGTCTAAGACCAAATCGTCTAACTTTCATATCGAATAACAATATTTAAAATTAAAAAATTTGCTCTTCGATAATGAATACAATCACCATCACCACCTCAGCGGAAAATGATAATCAATGAGAATCGAAAAGGTAATACAAGGAATGCATAATCTGTTGATTCCGGAAAGCATTACTTTAAACAGAGATCATGTCCTACGAAACTAATAAATATTTGTCCCCCAGTAATAAGTATTAGAATTCATTATGTATTTATAACGCATAAAGTTAATTTGAAAGAATAACGAGAAACAACGAACTTTTTTAATAAAATATAGAACAATGAATTTTTTCTTCTGAAGATGTGAGAATATACATGGTAATCAATAGGGCAACCAAAAATATGCATTAGCATCTTTTTTTTCTGAATGTTACTGACAAAACAAACAAAATATTAATTCATTTTATGAAAAACTACGACGTTTAACCCCTATTTGTTACGGAATATTTTTGCATATTTCGTCATAAATGCATACTTTTGCATTTTTCAAATTTTTTCATATTTATTTGGCATATTTTACAAATTTTTACATATGTTAGACAAATTTACGTGTATTATCAAATTTTATTTTTTCAAAATAATGACCATATACTGAAACATTACTTAAGTATAATCTATTAAATAATAAGGGTACTAATGAAAACGCTTAAAACTTACATTGGGAAAATTGGCGAAGCTCCTTTTAGAACTATTGTGCAATAGTTAATGTCAATTTGATAAAAACGTCAAACCAAGAACAAATTAAATACAAAGCTTAAAAATTTTATATACATTTATGGGAATTGTCGTTTAAAAAAATTGCTTAATAATGAATTCTCAATTAAAAGTAACGTATTTTACAACGTTGTACCTATTGGAGAAAAATTGCTATAATTGCATACTATAAAAAATTAAATTAAAAGTTAGTTTTTAAATTGATTAAATTTTCGTAAGAATATGCAGAAAATCAAGCAATCCGTGCCAAACAGACTAAATAATATATTAGCGAAAAAAAAGAGATTTTAAAACTAATACGAATATTCTGTTTTGTAAAGTTTGCAATAAACCAGTGTCAGCAAAGAAAATATTTATCTTAAAACAACACATCGGAATTCAAAAACATATTAAGCTCAACGCAAGAAATTATACTTGAAAACGTTTGCTTTCAAATTTGCATCAATTACTTCCGTTGATATCGAAAGAAGTTTCTCGATGTACAAGAGCGTTTTACGACAAAGCTTCATGTTTCAAAATTTGGGCGATATGATTGTTATTTATTGCAAAAATAATTTAAATTAATTTTTACTCTTTTATTTTGTATTCTTGTCAGTATGAATTTTTTGATATTTATTTTTTTGTTAATTTTGGAATTGAAATAAATATATCGCTCATTTGCGAGAAGAGTGGCATAATTTAAAAAAACGATTCTGAGATAAATATATTTAAACATTTTAATTTAGTCAAACTGATAGGAAAAGAACAAGACACTTTTGGTCGCCACTCAGTGAAAAAAGAGATAAAAATACAATTTTATATATTTTAAATTATATATATAGATTACAGTTTGTCTCATATTTCTGCATTAATAACTCAAAAAACACATTTTTTGAGTTATGTCACTTCTCGCAAATGAGCGATATGTAAATATTAAGGAAATTTATTTTATCTGGTTGGTGGCTAATTCTTACTCTTCATATTTTAAATCTTTTGAAAAATAAACGTAATTTTACATAAACATATTTATGTATTATGAGTTTCATAGAGCATATTTTTAACGCTTAAAACTGTTTTTTCAATGCATATTTTAGGCGCTTAAAACTAATTTTATAGAGCATGTTTTTGGTTGCCCTAGTAATAAATATTTACTTGTGTGCCACATGAAATTACTTTCTCGATTTCAAAATTAATATATTCTGAAGGCAGATATCATTTAAATGATTTTAAAATAAGGTAATCAATTTTTTCCCAGTGGAACAAAACTACGTTCTTAAAATCAGGTTCGTTTTTCTGTATATATTTAAAAGAATTAAAACTATAGCCAAATTGTATAGTGATCATAGCGCCCCTTAAAAGTTCCAATGTTGCAAGCATTTGCCACTTTCCCAATGTCAAATTTAAATAAGCATAGTAATAAACAGTGATGCACTTTGGGACTCTGGATCAATATATTCTTCACAGTAAATATTTTACAGTTCCACGTACATAAAACAAATGGAGTCTTTTTTTAAATACAAGCCCTTTAGACTGTACGAATAAATATTAATAACTTTACTTTTGACAACACTATTCAAGTTGGTCACATCAAATATATTAATAGCTATGATCTCAGAAAAGATTATACATACTTATTGACCTCCCAAACGCAATGGACTAGTTTGGTTTGAGACCAAAAGCACCAGCACCAGTTCCACTTTCCATTTTAAAGAAATTAATATAACAGTACAGATGAAAGTCAGTCTGAACCCGAAAACAGTTTAATTGCCTGTTTATGAGTTTTGAATGCATTCACACAAAACTATCATACTGTTGACAATTGTCACTATTATATTTAAGCAGTACAAGACAACACAATAAAAGAGTGAATGTAGCGAATCGTATGCATTGTATTGCTTGTTTTCTCTTAGAATTATCTAATAGTCAAAATAACAATGAATAGACAACGAATAGTATGAATGGTTAATATGCCTACTGAATGAATATCGAATGAATACACAGCTAAAGCAACGAATGTATAAATACTTAGCAAACGTGAATACCTAAAAAGCTCAGTTTTTTATAAAATATTAGAAACACAGATTATATAAAATATACATACAAAGGTCAAGATTAATTGGTGCGAACCAACATTCACGGTCAAATACCTCAGCTCTGAATCTTTCTTCTGGTAAAGCACAAGTTGAAAGGTAAAGCAGCCAAAACTAAAACTAAGCTCCAGACTACTCTGTAAGGAATGGCCAAACATGTCACCATATTCAGGTTTCTGCTGAACTTACAGCAACTTTTGTCACATAAATGTGAAATAGTTAAAAGCTACGAGGACGGTTTGAAAGTAATAATGCGAATAAATGGCAGCAGTAGTTAAAAAAATACTTTAATGAATAGTGGCAAATCAATCCAAGCAAAATTGAAAACGAGTTACCACTGTACTCTGGGGAAGCCTGCTTCTTCATTTACCACTATAAAAATTAGTAGAAAGTAAAATTTAAACCAAGCCATACCAGTTACCGGACGTTCATTGTAGTGGTTAACCAGAAAATGGAAAATCATAACAATTTTACAAAAAGATAATGGAGGAATGTGCGCGAGTTAGCTGAAATTATAGACGTTTAAAAAAGTGCTGTAAATCACATATTGACGGATAATTCGATGATGAGAAAATTGCGTACATAATAGAACAAAAACAGAGCAGTTACATACATACATACATATATTCAGAATTGGCCATTACAAACTTGTTTCAAAGTTACAGCCTAGGTTCTCCCAGCACACATGTTGTGTGTGTCAATTTGTATCCATGAGTACCGGGACCTACAGTTTAAAGTCGATTCCGAACGACAGACTTGAGAAGCTTTTTCATGGCAATCAGTTACTCCTAGAGCTTTTGCAAGAAGACTGGTAAAGGGTAGTCGCCGAGAGAAATATTTTTTTTATATTTCTTTTTTCAAGATGTTAGAGCTGAGATTTGAACCCAGCGCTAACCACTAGACCACGGCGACTACTAAAACAAAGCAGTTAAGATCTTTTAATTCAGTATTTGGCTATATTTCACCGCAATCAAGACAGGAATGTTCTTATTATAAAGCTATTGAATATCGCTGGAAAGATTATAGCGATCTGAATAACGGCTATGTTCAGAGTAAAGAATTTTTTTTTTTTTTTCTAAATTTGTTGTGTCTTTATGTCGGCTTATTGTGTATGTTTACTTATTGACATAAAATAAAAAAAAACAAAGCCTCACATAAAAAATGTTTAAATACAGTTTTTTTATTTTTTTGTTTTTATTTTTTTTTTTTTTAACTTTGAAATTTAATATTTTAAAAAAAACTTAACCAGCCAAACCACCAAAGAAACCAATTAAGACGATTTAAAATTTGATAAATTTTCTAAACCAAAAAGAAAAAATATGTATATGTCTGCAATGTCCTTCTAAGATTAGCACTTGAAGGCATTCTTAAGCAATTAACCTTTAAATAAATTTTACTTGTTAATCTTTGCTTACATATGTAGCTTTGAAATTTATACATCCTTCACTGTATAAAAACGCACACAAAATCTTGTTTCTCCCCATCAAAATAAATTGACAAATGATTTGTAGAGAAAATAAACAAAAAAAATGTGTATAAAAAACGTATATTAAAGGCCTCATGCAGTGCCAGCTGTCATTTAAAAAAACAACAACATTAAAACATATGCAAACAAAAAATTATTCACTCATACAGTATGTGTGTATCTATTTTTATGCGCTTTGTTAGGAAAACTTTATACAACACTCGGTGTATATCACTCAACCATATAAATAAGCAAATAATGTGAAAACTTTTCAAAAAGTTTTTTCTTTCCACATATCGTAGAACAAGAAATTTAATCATAATTATAAAGCTGTGTGTAAACTTTTTTAAGTGTATGTATGTAGGTTGCTGGTTAATGTTCTTGCTTTTCTGGGTTTAAGACGTGGAAAAACAAGAACTTTTTAACAAGTGCATGAAACTAATAAAGTTAATTAAATTTTAATAAAGGCCTTGCCATTATTTTCTATTTTGTTGAGAGAGAGAAAAAAAAATGAACCTCAGCGGCAATAAAAAAAAATAAATATTTTTTTTTGGTAGTTGTTAATGGTTGACTTACAACTCTTTGTAGGAATGACATAAAACGTGTGCCTGATTGCCTGATGCTTAATGACTTTAAGATCTGGTGGTCATGTATGTACATAAAATAGTAATAGGCTAGACAAGCATGTTATTGTAAAAAAGAAAATCTCAACAACAAAAAATAGTGTCTATAGAATAAAGCTTTTTTTTATAGCTATTAACAAGCAAGCCCTTTGTGCAATAGAAATTACGATATAATCGATCTTAGGACTAGAAAATAAATAACCTTCACTACTATACATATTCAAAGGCAAAAAATTGTATAGAAACTTGTTAAAAAGTTTTAAAATTTTATGTTGCTTGTTAGCTCTGTGTATAAAGTTAAGGGCCTGTTTATGTCTGTCATTTTATTATTTATGTTTTAATTATTTTTTAAAACTTCAAGGAAATTCTGCTGGTATAGTTAAAATAACCAGTTTCATTTAAAACACTCCAAGGGTGGTATAAAACGAATCCATTCATGAGATCAACAAGCTTATTGAAGAGTATACAAAACATTTTAGAAAAAATAATAAAAAAAACAAAAACAAAAAGCTTAATAAAATTACGTACTTTGGTGTTTGTAGTGTAATAAAACTGAAAAACAAAAGATTTAAGCAGGAAACCTTTTTATTTTAGTAACAATTTCGCAAAACAAGAAGGTATTCATTATTCGCAAACGAACAATTTAATACTCAAACGTTAGATTAAAATAAAATATATCTAACGAAGTAATGGCAATATTTATTAAGGTGATAAAGTGGTTAGTGTGTCGGCATACCAAGACGATAGCGCAGGGTTCAAGTCTCTACTCTGACATCTTGAAAAAACGAATTATAAAAAAATTATTTCTTTCGGCGACTACTTCTCAGCAATCTTCTGGGAGTAATTGATTGCCATGAAAAAGCTTTTCAAATCTGTCGTGCGGAGTCGACTTTAAACTGTAGGTCCCAGTACTCATGGATCAAAATTAACATACACCACATGAGTGCTGCGAGAAGCTAGGCCGTAATCCTGGCAATGTAATGACCAATTATGTATGTTTGTAAGTATATGTATGATAAAGAAAAAAGGACTTTAAAATCTTTTTAATTTCGAACGAAATCGATTTCCATCACATACCAGATTATCAAATACATACTTATAAATATTTTTAACAGAACGTCATACTCGTATGTGATTTTTGCTGGCCATAATCTGGCCATTTTAGCCATCAGGTAAAGGTATCTATTTGGTACTTGCACTAATATATACCCAAATTGTTAAAATTACGTGTTTAATTAAAGTTTTTTTAGTCAAAATAAGCAACTCATCCATGAAAACAAATACTTTTGATTAACTGATACAATTTTACTTATATGAGTTTAAGTATCAGTTATTTAATTAAGAGAGAAAAAAACTTTTGCTACATGTGTGGCATGTCTCAAAAAATACAGTCACAAAATAACCGCCCTTTGATAACTTATCAAATTTCTTTGAAGATACTAAACGTGTAAAGGATACTCGTACAAAATTATTATTAAAAAATAACAATTCAGGATTTTTTTTTTTTTTTAGTTTTAAAGTAAATTTAATCAGACATTTTAATAATTCGATAAAACTTATATTCACCTACTTAGATGTCAAAAGACATAAAACACAAACTTAATGAAGTTTTAAAAAATAAACATATTTGAGTTAGTGAATCAAACAAAAAGTTGTTAAAAAGAAATTTCAATATTTCCAAATTAAAAAATGAACTTTCAATAGGCGTTTTTTAATTCAAACAGAGTGTGAGTGAAATATTATATAAGTTTTTTCCAATATAAAATCATGCAAATGGTAGAGGGATTGCCCGTATTCGATGATGCTGAGGCATGAAATAAAAAGGAAATCAGCTACCGTATTAAGAAAATCACACAAGAAAGTCTTATGGTGACAAATTGCTCGATCCCGGTGGCCAATTCACATCAGCCTTAAGTAAAATTTCATTTCATTGGTGTTTATAACTCTCAAGACTATACTTGACAGGGTCATTTCTGTAGTCAATCTTCAATTACTCCGTTTGGGGGTGCGTAGTATAGTGGTTAGAGCGCTCGCACAAAAACTCAAACGGCACAGGTTCAAGTACAAGCGAAGGTAAAAAAATGAATAGGTTAGTTTATGGTTTTATCAAAATTATAATTTAAAAAAAGAGGTCCCCCTCTTTCCAAGAAATCCATCTACAAAGAAACCGCTCCCTGACATTCCATTCTATTCCATCTTAACCACTAACAACAAAAAACGATTCATCATGAGAAAACGCCACCTATTGGCAAGTAGCAGAGATAACCGCTAAACCTACTTGGCGAAGGCACTCACCACACACAATCAACATGCAACGATGAGGCAATTACTGTTGATCATTCAAGGGTCAATGTATAAAACTGGCCTTTGAATGATCAATTCACAGCAATTTGTTTCATTCCTAAGGCGCATAATAGTAATAAAAGAAAAAAATATACTGTCCTTTCCCAAAATTCCAATACAATGCAAAACATCAGTAGGGGTTTATTGGTCTCAATAAAAATAAAATGTAGGCCAAAAAAGTTTGCATTTGCCGTTTTATTAAATTTTAATAAAATTTATTTACTTACGGCCGTATGTATAATGAAAAGCTAGCAACTCGTTAGCATATGGGACGAAAAACAGGCAAGTTTATCACCCGCTATAAACTGATATTATTAAAACTTTCCATTCCATATTTGATAGCTACTCAGAGAAACCAAAAAATTAAATACTTTGTAAGGTTGAGTAAGAATTTCCACGTATTGGAATGACAAACTTAGCCACTGTGCACAACCACCTGCTAATTTTTTTATAATAAATAAGGCTGTTATTTTCTATATATAAGCATGGTGACTTGAAAAACAAACTGAATAAATATCAGCCAATGTCATCTGATTCAGTTTTAATAGTATAGGCTTTATCAGCTGTCATAATTCTGAATTCTTATTAAAAGATCGTTTATAAACAAATGTAGGTTTATGAGACTATTGAATTCAACAACGATAGGCACTACTATATCATAAAAATAATGCAGAGACTTACAAAATATTTTAATATTTATTACCAGTTTTAAGCTGCAACAATAAAAATAGATAAAACTGAAAAACTTTTTTAAAAAATTTTGTAAAAAAAAATTATCGTCTTATAAGCCTGTTATAAATCAAAAAATTTATAAGCACTACACTGGACGCTAAGAAACAACACATTTCCAGAAAAAAAATTTAGAAAATTATCGAGAATAAAATAAAAAAATAAAAAGTATTTATAATTGTTATTGTACAGCTTAATTTGCCAATTACAATGATTACCAATCACAATTCTATTAATATTTTAAATTAAAAACCGAAGAAAACCAACATTTTTATAACAGACTGATACCCTTCTAAAATCAGACCACCCGTCGTTGTTCAATAATTTTTTGTTTTTATGTTCTTTTGCAACCAAATCATTGCCTTTTGTAACAAATTTTAATTAAAAAATTAAAAAAAAAAGAAATCGAATAAAATTTTGTACTCCTCTAGACTAGACAATAAAACTGATATTAATCTTATAAATGTAACGCAAACTTTCCAAAGTTATTACATAAATGAGTTTATATAAGACCTCATTAGAACCACCCACTAGGAATTAAATGACTTTTACAACAAAAGCAATAATAGAAGCAGCAAAATTCTAACAAGAAGCAACTTAATTTATAATGAAATGTTAAAGAATTATAGAAATTCATTTTTGGCAGCTGTTGTTACAGCATTTTAAAACATCAGAGATTTAATGAAAAGAAAATAAAAACAAGTAAGAGGTGTCATCACAACACCCGTCCTAAATTACCAAATTTTTTTATTTCTTTAAGTTAAATATCGTGTAATTAAAATCATTGTTTTAAATACATTGTTTAAAGTATGTATGTTTCCACATACCAGGAGTGTTTCACTAAAAGCAGAAGTATGTTTGCGGAAAGGATTCGAAAGAGTTCGATTAAAAATACTACCAAAAAATAAAGAGGTTTTTCTCATAATCGAAACAATATTTATTAAACCATGTAGGTGCCGTTTTTTATTGAGACCAGTACTCAAGGGTTAACCCCTACTGATGCTGTGCATTGTTTTGGAATTTTAGAAAAGGACAATATTTTTTTTCCTATATTACTATTAAGCGCCTTATGAATAAGGCAAATTGCTGTGAATTGATCATTCAAAGGCCAGTGTTATACCTTCCCCCTTGAATGATCAACAGTATGTGTGGTGAATGCTTTCGCTAAGTAGGTTTAGCTGTTTTCTCTGCTACTTCCCAATAGGTGGCGCTTTTTACCTAATCATTTGTTTTTTTTTTTTTTTTTTTGTTAATAGTTAATTGTCGTAATTCGATAGTTTTGTAAGAGAATAAAGAAAAATGTTGTGTGTTGTCTTGAATCTAGGACAAAAATGTGGGATTGCGTCGACGACGACAAACAATCTCTGGGTTTTCTGAGCGAAAAACTCTCTTTGGTAACCTGTAAGGAATTTATTTTATCCCCTTAAGAGTTCTGTAGGGTTCGAAACAAATGATTATTTGAAGATATCGGCTGTATAATGCGTAACACAAAATCTTCTCAGTCAATCTCTCTCAGTTTCTTCTCAGTTATTAATGGTGCAAGTTGAATAACCTTCTCATGATGTAACATCACGCCTTCTTTGTTGATCACCTCTGACCGCTTAAGTTAAAATACTTGATTTTCCCTCCTAAATTTTTTACAGAAGAGATCGGAACCAATCGTTTAACTATATTTGTGAACAATTTAAAATAAACAACCTTATCTATAATAAGATATTAGTAGGTCGTTGTACACAGTGGCTAAGTTTGCCATTCCAATACATGGAAACTCTTACTCAAAGGTACAAAGTATTTAATTGTTTGGATTATCTGACTAGTTATCAAATAGAGGGTATGGAAAGTTTTAATAATATCAGTCTATAGCGAGTGATTAACTTGCCAGTTTTTTGTCCCATATAATAACGAGGTGCTAATTTTTCAATATACATACGGCCGTAATAATCCCATCAGTTACAAGTCTTGGTGGAAATTCTGGCTTTGCCATCTGTTTAGAAGTTTTACCTTACATTGTCAGTGATGTTTTTCACATTGCATGGTCTGTAATTATTCTCTTTGGAAATAGTCAGTCTTCATTTTGTTATAACAATAAATCGCAAATGAAAATTTGATCTTTTAATGTTATTACTGGTAATTCATGTTGAAAACTATTTGGTAATGAATGCACACGCTGCGTATGTCTCATTAACTATCAATTGTTATTATACTTATAGTGTATTATTTCATCGACTTTTCTGGGGATTGATTGACCAGAACACGCTGCATTTTTAACATTAATATTATCAGCTCAGAAAACGAGAAAACCACCTGGTCCATATTAAACGCATAGTCCTCAATAGCCGAAGTTCCTATATAAAAAAGCAACAACAAGTGTGGCGAAAACAACGTCTGTTGCACTTTTCGTATTTTTTGCTCCCATCCCTCAACGCTTGGCAGTGAAGTTCATTCTAATAAAATAGAATGTAAAACAACACCCGCTTTTTTTTTGAAAAGGAAAATTTTAACAAGAAATCAATTGCAATTTCGTAACAAACTTTTTTTTTTTCCTTTTTTTTCATCATACTGTTAGCGAAAGTACACGAAAATTTTAACATAAAATACTTAAAAAAAATCACCTACAACAACAAGAACAAATACACTATAAAAGTTAACACAAACACTTCCTGATCAAGATGAAGAAATAAAGATGAAATGAGAAAATGTTATTCTGGTTACTCGTTTTTATTTTTTTGGCTGTTTATCCGTCTGTATTTTAACAGTTTTTTTTTTATTTCTTTTTATAACTTCTTGAGCAGTCACGTTTTTTCGCACGAATCTGTTTTAAAAACTTTGTTTCAGGTTGCGGTTTTTATTATTTTATTTTTCTTTTTTTTTTTTCTTTTTGTGGCCACATTAAATCTTTAAAAGCACAAATTTGAGAGTACCATGATTTTATATAATTTTAGATAAGTTTTAAGATATTTTTTAGTCTGTTGTTTTTGCGTTTCTTTTTTTTAGTTTTTATTTTAAAAGTCTTAATAACCACCATAAAGAAGTTGAAAATTATTTCCACCAGCTAATGTTGCCATCTAAATTACATAAAAACAAATAAACATTTTTTTTGTATATTTTTAAAGGGGAAAATTATGATAAAGAATTTGGGAATTAATTGTGGGTTTTATAGTAAAATGGCCAAAACAATTTTTGGTAAGAAAAACACTAGATAATTAAATCTAAAGTTTATTTACTTTAAGAGCTGATGGTGGCAAGAATGTCTTAATGAAACGTGAGATTCAGTTTGTTAAATAATAATAAATGGAAAGGTGGGAAAGAAAATAAAATTTTTGCGTTATTTTTTATTTCGATTCAAATGTTTAGGCTTCTGATTAAGCTTTTATGCATTTTAATTAATTTTAACCACAATTAAGCATTCTATGTATTCTCTTTGGAAATTTTATTACATATAATTATATGCTATAAATTTACTGCTATACTACAATATATGGGAGAGATTTACTCGTACTTGTTTACCCCTTTTATGCTTCAAAGTGAATAAAAGGTTTTCATTATTTTACAATTTTATTAATGAAATGGTAACTTTCTATGCATCTGACAATTGTGGGAAATAAAAAATTGTAATAAAGATTTATATCGAATTAGGTTGGTACAGCAACAGTTAGAGAAATTATTATAATATATAGATAGGAGTATTTAAATAAATTCATTAGTATTTGTCAATAGATTTAATTATTTAGAATATAATTCAACAGTCACGGAAATAAAATTTAAAATAGAGGTGGCCAGCAGTGCAATTTTTTTAATATAAAGGAATTTAGCATGAATATTGGCCTTATAAGGCCTAAATATTGCATATAATTAATATTTAGTTACTTAGTCGAAAAACCTCAATTGAACACACTACATACTACTAGTAAGGCTTAGTATGTGGACATATACAAAACTTTTGAGTGTACAATAGACCTGGGTGGTAGGTGACATTTAAATTTATTCCAAAGGCCGTTAGGCGTAGTGATCTTCCTAAGTGGTATAGACCTATAAGCCTGTCATCCTTACTGTAAAATATAAGCAACAGGCTGATAGATGTTCATCTAAAGGAAAGGTGTTTTGTGGAATTTCCCTGCAGCTTAGTCAGTTGGCGTTTTCTCTTCTTGAAAGCATTAAAAAAGTTGCTCTTTGTAAGTTTTTTGAATACAGAGTGTGCTTTTGGCAAAACAGGTTTTGACTTCATTACTTATTCGTTGGAGCGCAAAGGGGTAGAGAAGCCAGTTATAGACATAATCCCCAGTTCGTCACTCTAAGCAAAGAAATTTACCGTAATGGCATCGAAGGGGTTTCTTTAGAGTGGGGTACTATCACCATTGTAATGGACGGTTGTAATTGGTTACTTGCCTACCATGTTGTTTCATAAAAGCGTCATTGGTTATGCTGATGGTCTTTTAATAACGACTTATGGGAAATTTAATAGTACATTGTATGTGGTTATAAGTAATGGTTTGATTAATTCCTTGAATCGGTGATCAGGAGTACTTTCATTGAATCATAGGTAGGTAGGTAGGTAGGTAAAATGACTAGTTAATCAAAAACGTGATCAGCTACAATTATCACAAGGTACCACGGCTGTAGTAACGTTTTTATTTTTTTCTTCTCAATATCACCATTATGTTTTCCAAAGAAATTAAGTATCTTGGTGCTGTCTAGACTAAAGCGAAAAGAAACTTTAGGGCAACTTGCACTTCTTACAGTAAGGCATGGGGTCTTACAATGAAAATTACGCTATGGATATACAGTAGTTTCGCGGATTAACGAACCTATATATTGTCAGGACAGTTCGTTAAACTGAAAAGTTCGTTATATGCAGTACTTATTTTAAACATCCGCGTCTGTTAAGATTTGTTAAAAAAATACAGGAGGTATAACAGTTTTAATAATTTATTTTATTAAAAAATAATATTTGCATATAATATTGCATTCAAAGCTATAATAAAAACAAAAAAAAAAAAACAATTTATATCACTTTGGCATGTAAAGCTAACAAATCAAAAATAGTATATGATTTAATAGCTTTTCTGTGTCGTGATCCAACATTTGTATCTTTATACTTTTTAAAAGGGTTTCTTTGACTTTAAAATTGTAGACACTGTGAATTTATTCAATTCATATTTCTTGCATAGATCTCTTACTCGCAAATAATTCCGGTGTTCTTCGATGGTTTCTATTTTGTCTTTCAAAAACAATATTTTTCTTCTACCAATTTTACTGTTTAAACGACAATTTAATACGCAAAACTAACTACATATAGTAACTTGAAGAAAAAACATAGAAAGAAAGCTGAACAAAACGGTAAATTTGTTTCTACTCTCGATAGTTTTTGCTACTGTTGTTTTATGAATATGTAAAATTTTTTCTTTTTTAATAAAAATTTTTTGTTTTATTTGTTCGTTAAACTGAATACTAAAAATATTTTTTGTCCGCTACATAAGGTACTCAAAAGAAAATATTCAATTGTTCGTTAAATGCGGTGTTCGTTAAAACGATGGTTCGTTAAACCGCGAAACCACTGTATACTGTTATTGTTAAGCCCATAATTCCTTATTTGACGATAGCTTAGTGGACGAAAGCTAAGAAAGCTACCAGCAAGAGAAAATTGACAAAAATGCAGACTTGCCTGCCACGATGTAAAAAGGGTTGGCTCCTGATTGGTATAACAACAAATTTATTTAGGCAGCAAAGTTTTTTAGCACAACACCTCGAAATGTGACGAGATTTTTGGCCATTCTTCACAGGACGATCAGGAACCCAATGACGGTCTTGCATGCCATGTCTTTGAAACTGTGCTTTGAGATACCGGATAGTGAATATTGAACTACGGTGAGTTCGATCTGAACCGATATATCGATGGTTCCAAAATGCACGAAATAGTTGAAGCTGGTGTTCGTAAACTCCGCCAAGACTTGTCACTTCCAATGAGGCAGTCATTCAGTGTTTCTCAGGTTGAAATAACAATTAAAATCTTAATTCTTACAAAAGAATAATTTTCTAAATTAATTTTGAGGGTTTTCTTATTAAATAAGAACCAGAAAAAAAATTGAAATTTTCTGTAAAGGTTTTGAAATTTCAATTTCACTCAATATCTTCGTTTCATACTTACACTAAAAAGTAGTTACAGAGAAAATATTATTTTTAGTACAAAAAATTAAAACCCATTCTACTTTCAGCATAAATACGAAACACACATCAATTAACTGTTATATGTTTCATTGACCTTTAGCGTATATTTTCATTTATTTTAACTTTATGATGAAAAATTCCTTTCAAATTCTTACTTTCTTTCTTTTTTTTTGTATTTTGCGTTTATTTTTTCAATACAAAAATAAAAAAAAATTTGGAAACAAATTTGTTTTATTTTTTTAAAACTTGATTTTTATTTCTGGAACAACAAAAACTAAATAACGTTTGTTATTTAAGGATTTTTTCGGCACTTTATCAATAACAAGTTTTTGGCTTAAATCTTCTGTTTTGTATGGATGTAACAAAACTGCATTTTTGTTTTTTTTTTTTCCAAAATACGAATAAGAATTCTTTAATGAAGGGATCTTTAAAGCCTTAACAAAAAGTAAAATTCTTTAAAATGATAAATGTGAAGAGTAATTTAAGGCAATAACGGTACAAAAATTAAAGCCAAACATTTAAAAGAGAACTGATTTTTTTTGTTAAATTTCTTTGAATTGCTAACATAACGAATCGTAATTATTTGTAGCTTTTAATATAGATTTCAAGCGATACAGGAAATAGTATGTTTGTACGTGAGAAATCATCTTAAATAACCCTAAATTAACCCATAAGTGTTTTAATAATTATACAACACCATGTTAACAGAGGTTTACAAGTTAAAACATAATTCGACACTATAAATTCTAAGAATAAATTAGTCAAAAGCAAAATAACATCAAGCAAAAAACAAAAAATTATACAGTAGCTGTAGTTCTAAGATCTTGGATTACAAGTTGGTAAAAGGCAAATATAAATCTAAAATAAAAAAAATATATTCAACAGTAGCAGCAACTTTTATAAAAAGAGGTTTTCAGCGAGCATAAAAGAAAAGCTAACTTGTTGCGTGCATTGCCTTTTTATATATTTATTTATTTATTTATGTTTTTCTGACTTTGAATATTTTTGTTTTATTTTGTTGTAGTTGTTCTTTTTGTATAGCTTTTATTGCATAGCCAATGTTTAAATCAGTTAACCTATTTGCTAACAAAATGCGTGTTTTTGTTGCTCTTTTTCTTTTACTAAATCACGTTTGATATAAAGCGCGCTCTAAATGGTCAGCATCATTACAATTCTGTTAAGCTGAACTATATTTCTTAACTAAATTGCGTAGACGCTAAATAAACGTTTCAAACCATAATAGAAAGATAGACATTTATCTTTATAACAACGACAAACACACAAACAAACATTTAATATACGAGTGCATATAATATTTATACTCATGATGGTGATGGTGCGTTATAATAGTAAATTTCCAACACAAGCTGCAGAATTTTCGCCCCTCTTTTACACTCTCCATTGTTTAGAATAAAAAATCAAACAAAATGTAGTTCTGGGTTAAAGAAATAAAATTTTGTTGGTATTAGACAGAAAGATAGTCAGACGAACAGGCTCAAACCGACAGATTAAAGAAAATATATGCAACAATAAACTGACAGTTAAGTAGCCACTGTATGAAATTTAAGTTGAAAAATAAAATAGAAAAAAAACAGTGAAAAAATATTAAAAAGCTTTTATTTCTCGACAACAGTTTATTGAAAGCAGGTTGTAGTAGTAGTAGTTGCACAAAAACTGAAAAAAAGTTGGTGCTGTTTAAATTTCAAGAGCGCTAGTTTTGCTTAACCTAACTTAACGCTACCTAACCTCAACTATCTGTTTCGCTCACTCATGGCAAATATGTCCACTATCCATCTCTCTTATTGTTTTTCTGTAAAATTAAAAACCTACCAAGAGCTTGTGCGAATACAAAACATTTGAACTGAGTGACATGGGTTAGCAAAAATCGGGTTACTTAAGGTTTTAATTTTTTTACTACTTAGTTTTTTTAATTTTAGTTTGCCGTTTTACAATCCTGATTCAATGCGCGGCGAACTTTTACTGGCACTTGCCAAAGCGCTTTAGTACATTTTTTTTAAAGGAGAGCCTTTCAATATATGAAAATTTAAAATTCATAGTTTAACAAATAGTCCTAATTCTACAAGATTTGTGGCAATTGCGTAGTTATTTTTGACTGTGACTCTGTGAACAAAAAAATAAAAATTATCCACAATAACCTAAAAGTGGTTACAGTTTGACCAAATTTCTAGGGTTTTCTTAAATGCCCATAACTTTCAAATTACATGGGATAGATTTTTTTTCTGACTTTTCTCATGATGGTTACAATCAATCCTGTCACCCCATATCGGCTTGATGTTGAGTTCTGTTATATATCTGTTATATATCAGATATAAATTTTCATATGTACTTATAGGTACATAATAAATTAATAAATGTCCAAATTATTCGTCAGAAGGTTGCGTTTTGCTTTGAAATTTACAAAACAAAAATAAAGAATACGTCGCAAGCTGCTAAAATAGTGTTTGAATTTTAGAGAGACGATGACGTAATTAGGGAAAATACCTGCGTAATGATTTTCTCGGTTTTGGTATTAAAAATGTGTCACGCTCTGGTCGACCAATCACTAAATAATTCGACGAAATCCTGATAAAAACTAAGAAGTTCCGACAACTAAATATCGTGGATACAAAGCATTTAACACCACACATTTATCAACCATTTAGAAAAGGTTGGATGTACAAAGAAGCTCCAGGTTTGGGTGCCACATGAATTAATTAAAAATTTAATAAATCGAATTTTCATTTAAGATTCACGGCTAAATCGGAAAGAAATCGAATCAAATTATTAAGAGCGATGAGAAGTTACAGCGTTTTTTAATTCTTGCGACGATATACGATATAGCAGCAGCAATCATTTTAATTAGACGGCTATAGTTGATCAACAGAAAAAATGTGTTTTGGTTCATTTTTACAACATAAGATAACATAAATAAATAAAATTTCTCAGCTTTCTATATCTGTCTTCATTTATAGAAAATTATTTACCCAAATAATGGTTTTGGAGGTTTATGTCAAAATAATAATAGTCAAACTGTTAAAAACCTAAAACTGTTACGATTTTTCTACCTAAAACTTAAAAAAAATATTTAACTAAATTGATTTATGTTTATTTTAAGTTTTTTAAATAAAAAGCTTTAAAAATTTAAAAAAAAAATTTATATATTTTTTTTTTTTAATTTTTTCGTTTTTAGTTTTGACTTAGGTTTTGTTAAATAAATTTTCTTTTAACCAATTTTAAGTTTAATTAATTTTTTTAATTCAATTTTGAATACCAATTTAGTTAAATAATATTTTTTTAAGTTTTAGCTCGGTTTTGATTTTAGAACTATGGTTTCTTTGGGAAAAGTTCTTAGAATTTCCCGTAGATTACGATTTTGCTATACGCTTTGTCATGCTTTTCGGTCCCGAACAATTTGACCCACCCGACGAATTTTATCTAATTTTTTTTATATTTTTTTTTATAATTTTTTTTTATAATTTTAACAAGAGTGTTCAATAAAGTGTACTTACGTACGTATTAATACCAAGAATTCAGAATCTTCGTTTTGAATTTATTTTATGAAGAACAACAAGGTAAATATTTGTATTTATTTGGGCAAATAAGGAGGAGAATTTTTTCTCCTAAAGAATATATTAACTTACTGCCTTTGTTGTAGTTTTTTTTTTTTTTTTGGTTTGAATTACTTCCTTGGGATTTATTGGATATACGCGTAAACTTTTGGGCACCGTAACATTACGTTTGGTTCATCCCAAAACGCCAGTTCTGCTTACCAAAAGTGGCCCACTGGGCACATTATATCACAACGACAACCTTCATACCAAGAAAGGTGAGGTTCTTACCCATTTAAAGTTTGAGAATAGGTTAAGATCGTTTCGACGAACTTGAAAAAATATTTCATAATTGATTTCAGTTAAAGACTTATTTGATTTCCATTTTAATTAATTCAATTATATTTTTAATTTATAAATTGCCAGACAAAATAAATAACATAAATACAGTTTGTTTTTTACAACCGGGGTTAACGTCAATCCTGTTTTAAACCCATTTACAGGATCTATACCTAGCTTGATGATTAGTCGGATTATTCATTCCAAACATCATAAATCACTTGATAGCTGATAGCAATTCAAATAAGTGTTGCAAACTTTAAGTTATTTACCTCTATAAAAAATATGCGATATTTGTTTCTAAAGAAATACTTTTAGATGAAAATTTTTAACGAAGAGTAGTGTTACCGTTAAGCCTTAATATTTACTCTACAAACTATTCTGTATATCACCAGCATTCTGCTTATATTTGATTTAAAAAACTTTAAAGCATACAATGGCGATCTTTTGTGGTTTTTGCATTATAATTTTTAAACTAACGATACTTTAAAATATAACAACAAAACAAATGCCACATCCGTTAGCTGCTGTGGCAAGTGTTGCATGTTTGCATGCTTAAAAACATAAGGAAGCTTTTTTATTCTTGCATTACCCCACCAAAAAACCAAAAAAAAAAACAAAAAAAAAGAAGAAAGAAACTAAAAAATTCAACAAAAAGAAGGCGTTTGCGCTTCATTGTATAATGCGAATAACGCATTATAATTGACCGCATTCATTCATTCATTTATTCACTCACTCACTATCAGAGTTGCCTCTTTAGTGTGCTTTGTGCTATAGCGCAAGTTCAACCATAACCAATATTACGAGCATTCTTGGCTAACATTTGCAGCAGCAACAGCCAGTCAGCCAACTAACAAACATCATCAGTATGGGGCAACAGTAGCGAAAATCTTTTAAAAAGATCTTTATAAAATCAAAATGTGTGTTCGTGTTCATGAATTAATTTGTTCTTTAACAGGTTATTTTCAAAATAGCAGTATGAAAATAGAATAAAAAAAACAGTTGAACTGTTATACTAATTTATAATTAAATTAAATCTGAATGATTTCTCCAGCTTGAAATGTACTTTTTATGGCGAATGAGTAGGTTGTTGATGGTGATGGCATTCATTATTTCATTTCATTTGGTTCAAAATAAAAAATAATGTTTTTCTTTCAGAAGAAGGTAATCATTGTTAATTGTTAGTCAGCAATTAAAAAAGCAATTTTTTTAAACAACATATTGTTGCAAAAATTGATTGAGTGATTGGGGTGATTAGATACTTGTAGAGATGGTAAACTTTTGAACTGATCCTGAGTTGCTTTTATAGACTAATTAGTAACCAAAAAGGTACTTTCAAAACTTTTAGATTATGCGATAATTGCTTTTGGAAATACTCAATGCTTTATGTTAGTAGGTGCGTGGTATAGTAGTTAGAGCGTTCGTGTGGTGAACTCTAAAGCAATGCTCTGCCGTTATTACGAACAAGAGCTAACCAAACAAATACTACCGTGAATAAAATTCTGATACAATTGGTCTAAACTAGACTTGACAAAACATAGGTAGTACCAAAAGTTCATGATTAATTACAAAGGGTTAAAAAATAGCTAATTTATCAAAGCATTTTTACTTATAAAAGGGGATTTTTATAAACGCTGAATTTATGTAATTCGACAAGCTCTAGTAACGTGTTGAGGACTAGTTTCTAGTGGTTTTTATTATTTATAATCGGGCTCAATCTTCCCAATAATGGCTTCCATCGAAGTCACACAACTAACATCGAAACCTAAAAAGTGATACTGAAAACTGTGATAAAGAATTTATTTTTAAATACCTCTTAAGATGAAAATGAAATTTAATTTAATTTAGCACTAACTAATGAAAAAAGAATTTCATAGAATTG
Source organism: Metopia argyrocephala (assembly GCA_963576795.1). Taxonomy (NCBI): domain Eukaryota; kingdom Metazoa; phylum Arthropoda; class Insecta; order Diptera; family Sarcophagidae; genus Metopia; species Metopia argyrocephala. The sequence goes on from OY756211.1 coordinate 83,979,556, forward strand.
TTGCATATTCTTATTATTTTTTAAATTTTATTACTTTCCCTCCCTTAAATGCCCCACAATCAATATATATTGCCAACTAGTCAGCGCTACTGTTTCTTTAGTGAAAACACATGCAGTTTCCTATTCCTATTTTTATCAGAAATAAGGAGTGTACGAAAATTTTCAAAAACTAAGCGTACAAGCCGATGAAAAATAAAGAAATGCGACAAAGCAAATCTTAAAATACAATTTCAATTCCAAAGCCAAGATTACAATCATTAATGCAACATTGTTGAATAAAAAAAAGGCTTCACCAAAGCACACCTCTACTCAACTTTAACATTCAATGCTATCAACCCTGAAGCCTAAATGAACTGAAACTATTTTGTCCAAAAACATATTTTTAAAAACTATATATCGTACGAGTATAAGTACTTATTTACCAACTTATTATTATTAATATATAATTGGAATTTTCATAAAAAAACAAAGTGTAAAAAAAGAAAGACCAACAAACACAATATTTTTTTTTTTTTTTGTCTTTGCAACAATAACATTGAATTCATTTTGTATTGAATTATTGCAATTTCGATTAAGTCCTTTACAACAGAACAATACTACAGTTTTAGCGTTTTACTTATAAACAACAGTACACATGTTGGTAATTCTTTTTGTTTTGTTTTGTAATATACGTACGAGTAGTAAACGATATCCATATTGATTTCAGCACTCACTCTCTTTGTGGTTTTTAAATTTCAGTGCCAATTGAATAGCACACGTTCCATGAGCATTCGTAATTCATATTTATTTTAACAACTGCAATACACATTTATTTAATGCAACGCCACTGCTTCCTCTACCAATATAATTTCCGTGCACGTACATTTATTTAAAGTTAAATTGGCGATTGCAACAAGGAAGATGAAAAAAATCATTCCTTAAGCAATTGCTCTGATAAGAAAAAAAATAGTGTTTTATTTTTATTTCTTTTATAATTCCTATAAAAAATAGAGTGTTGAAATGATTTATTTAATAAAAAGCGATTTGTGTAGAAATGCTTTTTTATTAAAAGGCCTAAAGGTGATTGCTATCTATGTTTGTTGAAATAGAAAATATGGTAAAAAAAAAACCAATGCCATATGGCTGATAAAATGGATTTGTTAACATATTCGTTTTCCTTAATATATTGAATTTATTTCAAATGTTATGCATAATCATTTAAGGGTTTAAGAAATGCACAAACAAGGAGAACAAAGTTTGAGTGGTTTTCGATGCACATGATAGTTCAGCTATAAAGTGGGCAAGTATGTATATGCCTATGAATGTGCACATTTTCTAAAAAAGAATTTATGCATAACTTGTAATTAAAGGCCCTTACACAGCGCTTACAAACTATTTTAAGAAATAAACCCCAAATTTTAAGTAAACAAAAGAATATAGAAGTCGAAAGTAAATTGTAAAAATAAAATATAAAATATAGGTTTTCGGTTTCAAGGTGCCACGTTTTTTAGAATTTTTGAATTCGTTAAATGGTAAAAATTTGTTATCAGTATGTACTTCAATATTTAAACTTTTTCAATATCATTCAGACCACTATTAAAACTTCTGTTTCGTTTGCTACTATAATCTGTACAATCTGCAAAAAAAAACACAATAGTGTTCCAATGTTCGAACTTTTCAAGAAAATTTACATATTGCCTGAAATGACAGGCATTTTATAAAATATATGCACATTAATAGAAAATGTGATAATTAGAAAGTTGTGAGCAATATTACACCACGATAAACCGAGTTTTTGTGGCGATTCGTAATCATGAATGAGACAAAGGAACAATCAACAACACCAATAATCTAAAATGGAAGAAACTTCTCCCAAAGCCGGTCACTCACATACAGTTTTAACTACGGAGCTTAAAACTTAACTGAACAGTTAAAGCTGACAGTTAAAACTGTACATATGTGAGTAATAACTGAGAGTTCAACTCAACTGTTCAGTTTAACGGAGAAATTTAAAATTTTTATATTTTTAACTAATAGTTTCAACTGAAGTGAACGAGTGTGGGGGTTCAACTGTACCGTTCTCAGTTCAATGTGTGTCGAGCGAGAGTGCGTATCATGTCGCCTAAACAGAACCAAGTGATAGTTGATTTTATTGCAATAAATATATCAGAACCTTGCCTATGGAAGCAAATAATTGAGGAAATCTAATGGTTCTTTACTTAATGTGGGAAGATAAATTTTATTGTAATAACCGCTTCTTGCAGCACTGTTTACGCTGTTTATTTATTTTAATTTTTCTTTTTTAGTTACAAAAAGTACACCGAGAGCGGCCAAACAGTTCTGCTCGTTCGAATCCATGTCCAAAACTGAAGTATTGAACTGCCCGTTTGTGTACATCTCAGTTCACAGTTAAGTCTGTCAGTTATAACTGGACAGTTGAAACTGACAGTTAAAACTACACGTGAGTGGCCGGTTAAGAAGGCGAAGATAGTTTAATCTTCAGGCAAGGCCATGGCGTCTGTTTTTTGTATTTATTTTCGAAACTGAAAAACAGTTAAAAACTAGTAGTTGTTGCAGAATTTAGCTGATGAAATTGAAAGACACAAATTTGCATTTGTAAAAAAGAAAGGGTCAAATTTACTAATCACAAGACGCTATGTTGTTTACACAAGCATTGACATATTTTGTTTCTGATGTACTGAGCATAAAAATTAAATTTTTCAAGGATCGAAGGTAGCGTTCAAGTACCTGAGTTCCTTAAAAAGACACGTACGGTTCGTCTGTGGAACAATATTTTCTTGAGTAGTTTTTTTTTTAGTTACGATATGAACAGGTACAAATGAAATGTACAAATCAATCCAAATAAACACTACTTCCTCTTTTTTTTCATAAGGCCAGCACTCAGGGGACAACCCCTACTTATGCAGTAAATTGTGCTGATCTAGAAAAATACGTTATGGGAGAGGGAGTAGTGCTTGTGGACATTTGATTTAAACCTACTGATAATGTAACTAGCAGAAAACACATTCGCTGAAAGCCCGTTCCATAAACGAGGGATACAACTAAAGCACGAATTCTCTCTATTATGCAGAAGGATGTGTTCTGAGAGAGGTACCGGACTTCTCTTTTCTGAAATTGGTAAAATGCACTGCCCGAATGGCCAAAATCAATAAATAAATGTACGAATAGTCAGATTCATGTCCTCCGGATTAGTTTCTAATTACAAACATAAACGGTGGTGAAATTTTTGCTAGAAATGAAGAGGTGAAGTCTGTGATTGATGGGAATAAGATACTGAGAAATAAACATTTTTTTTTTTCAAAATTTTTTGTTTTCTTTATTTCTAATTTTGAAAAAGCCCTCGTACAACCAACACTAGGTCACTTTAACAAAAAAAATTTTGCAAAAAAAAAAAATAATATTTGTATCACCATTTTATTTTAATGTACATAATAATCTGACCATGTTTTTAATTTCATGTTTGCTCTAGTTTTTGCACAAACCAAAGCCTTTATATTCAAATATTTATTAAGAATGTAAATTATGTAAAAATCTCAAATCTAAACACAGAAAACTATAGAATATGTCTGGTCTACTTGAATGTAGGCGTTTGTTTCAAATTATTGGTAAAAATGCTTTTTATTAAAGTCACTTTCAAGTGTTGCTGTATGGACTTAAACTTGTTCACTTACTGCTTAGAATATGTGTGATTATATATTTTAGTTTAAGAAACATTTGGCATGCAACATCAGTTGATAATAATCACAAACGAAAAAGAAAAAATAAAAGAAATTCAAAAGAAATTGTATGTCTGTCTTATAGCTGCTGTTAAAGACAATTTGACCGGCCTATAAAACAAAACAAGACCACACAGAAGTCGTATTTTTATTTTGTTTTATTTTTTAAAGATATGAAAACATACTTAAATGAAGTAAAGCTTCGCAAAAGCATTAAATTGGTTTAAAAAAAAAATGTTGTGATAGATATACTGCATATTGCTAAAAAAAATAAAGTAAATAAAGAAAAGAAAATTCTAAAAATTTTTATACAAAAACAGAAATACGCAAAAAATATAGAAAACATAACGAGTTCTTTGATAAGAAACGCAACAACAGCTAAAGAAAATCTTTTGAAATAAAATAATAAAAAAAAAATTAAAAACTATCATTTTAACCGATCAATGCTGTGCACTTTAGAGAAAAAAAGTTATATTTGGTTTAAAAATAAAAGAATATTGCAACTGTTTTGTTAAAGCTTTTAAGAGTTTAGAAGTTTATACATATAGGAGGCGTGGGTTAAAATAAAATGTTCCGTAAAGCTAATGACATATTTTCAATGTATTGTAGGAGAAGTTGGCCAAAGCAAGGCAAAAAATCATAAATTTAAAAAATACTCGTAAATAAAACAAAAAAGACATTCCTTTGTTTAATCAATCAATTGTTTATCGATTGAGAAATATATGCAGATTTTTTTTTAATTAATTTTTTTTCAAAAGGAAAAATGATTACAATCTGCAATCGAAAAAAAAATTTATTGAGATTGCTAGCTTGTACAATCGATTGCTTTAAACAAAAGTCATTAACTGCAAGATTTTATGTTGCAATCAGTTATTGAATGTAAAATTCTGAACAGCATTCAAAAATGTATTTTAGTGTCACTAATAAGCATTTCAGGAAAATAAAAAAATGTTTTGATAAATCACTATAAATCGTATTGAAATCGCAGTGATTGCAATACCTTCTCCTACTACAACTAATAGATAATGATGTAGTTTATAAAGACTTAAAAAATGTATTGTACATTTAAACATCGATTAACGGGCCTATTAATCGGTCACAACTATTAACCGGCATGCTGTTCTTTTTATTTTTTCCCTCTATTATCCATACTTTATCTCTATAAATCGCGCTTTACATCTATCCGTTCAGCATTCATATGTTTCGTATTATGTAAATCTGATTCCGGTGGTTCCCCTTTTTACATTTTGCATTCTCTATGACGATTTGTATGTTTTGTATAACAGTATGTGGTTGTATATGTATTTGAATCTGTGGTTATATAAAACTAATGTTTAAATGAAAATAAATACAAAAAAAAAATAAATTTCTATATATTTTAATATAACCTCTGTTAACCGTGTATTTCGATTATCCAGGCTGGTGCCGGTTCCACAAGAGCCGAATAATCGAGGTTTAACTGTATATTTCTTAAATAAAACATGCTTGTTTTTTTGAACGACTACTTGCTGAAATATTAAACACTAAAAAATGTTCGCTAGATCATTAATAAAATATATGGGCACATACATATATTTGTCAAAAATTTGTCATGTATGTGGGCGGCATAGATAATATATTAAGAAATTAGACCGTCTTAGGTACATACATACATATATGATCTTAAAAATCTTACAAACAGACTAATATATTATAAATAATGAATGAACGATCCACGATACTAAAATTAGAATGATCAAAAATACATTTTTTATTTAAAATAAGATTATTCGACAATGCCATAGAAAAATCAAAATTCTTTCAGGGCTACAGCATTTTGTTTTTGTGTGGTGTATAAAGAAAAGCTAATTTATAGCAGGCTGCTGAACAAATTCGGAAAGTCAATGGAGGCGATGCTGTAACAGTGAAGTATTTTGTTTCGTTTTCAATTTGATGAACAGTGAAAATCTTAAAAAAAAATTAAAAAGAAGGGTATATTTCAACTAAGAACATTGCTAGAGAAGAAGGTATAAATCATCTAACAATCATCAACTATTTAAAGAAGTTTGGTGGCCACATATATTAACAATGAAAAAATGGACCGAATTTCCATTTAAGATTCAATACCAAAACGGAACGAAATCACATAATTCTGAAACACATAAGTACGGACAATGAAAAGTCGATCGCTCGCGGCAATAATGTCAGAAAAAGGTCATGCGCACAGCATTGTAAAGTCTTACAAGCCAGGATTGACACCATTTTAAAACCACTGACAACAAAAAACTAATGATCAAGAGAAAAGTGCCACCTATCGGAAAGTAGCAGAGCTAGACCTACTTAGCGAAGGCACTCACCACACACAATCAACATGCAACGATGAGGCAATTGCTGTTGATCATTCAAGAGTGAAGGAATAACACTGCCTTTTGAATGATCAATTCCCTGTAATTTGTTTCATTCCTAAGGCGTTTAATAGTAATATAAGAAAAAAAATACTTTCCTTTCCAAAAATTCCAATACAATGCACAGCATCAGTAGGGGTGTAGTACCCCTGTGTATTGGTCTCAATAAAAACAAAAAGATAAAAAGAAACGTAATGCTATGTATCTGGTCAAATTGAAGTTGCTCAATATGATCTTCTACAATCATCTCAAAGTATTAAATCAAATAGAAAAGTTGTTGTATTTAATCAAAACAATGTGAGACCACTCACATCTTTGATGACCAGACACTTTGATAAGCAAAAACTTACAAGTTTTATTGCAACCGTCCTGTATCCTGGGCTTTACGCCTTCAGACTATCATTTGTTACAATCTCTGCAGAACTCCTCTTCAAGTTCCGTAGAAACCTGACTAACACAAATGGATCAAGTTTTCGCACAGAAATCACAGAAGTTCTACAAGTTCTAGGTTCTTGGGACTATACACCAAGAAACTCGTTCTATCTGTTGTTTTTTCATTAGGGGGACTCTAAACCAGGGATTTCAATTATTATTTACGTGTATATTGTGTTCAAACGTGATCCAGATGGTGCTGTACACTTTTGTCGCCCTAAATCGGCAGTTACCTCGAAAATCATTAAAAATATACACAAATTCGTTTGAGAAAACTAATAAAATCAGGAGTTAGAGTTTTTAAATTTTTTTTTTTGAAAATTTGGTCATAACCCGGTTGCTTTCAAAGTGAATTCAGCATTTTTGTTTCATTAAGGCATCGTATAATCATGTGTATTACGACAGAACTTAAAATTGCAGTCTTAAACACATTTTTGCAGTGATTAAACAAATCGATATATATTATACGATAATTCTTATAAATTCTCAAGACTAATACTGCTTACAGAAACTTATAGCACGACCCTCCTTATGTTCAAACACAATATGGTTCTATTTTTTATTTTCTTGATCTGCTTGCGTTATATTTATTTTTGTCATACAACAACTAAAAAAAAGAACAAAGTTGTGCTGTTATTGCCATTTTTAATTGACAGAAATAAATGTTATTGACAATCTTTGTTTTTCTGCATCATATTCACCGCCAACACCACCACCATCATTTCAACTACCAATGCTTATGGATAATATGGTCCTCCTGCTGCTGATGGTATTTAAGCTTTTTTTTATTTGCTTTTTTTGTATTTTCAGTAACAGTTGTCATGATATTACAACATTGATAGGCATATTTTTTTTAAAACAATTTTTTTTTTGTTTTTCATCTTTCTATTGCCAGATATTGATTTTATGCAAGACCATACTACTGGGTTTTTGTTAAAATAATGACAATTGTTTAGTAGTAGTCACTTGTGGTCAGTTTTAGTTTATATGGACAAGGACGTTACATTAGATACCGTTTTTTATTGTATTTTATGGAATATATACCAATAATCGTATATGGTTTTTGGTTATTCAATACTTTTTTAAGAATTCCTACGTTTTTATTTTTTTTTTTTTTGTGTGTTACACAGATGTTAGATTAAGTTTATGGCAGTTGACTCTACAGACATATTTGCTAAGAAATGCTGGTGCACTTAAATATTGTACATTAAATTGATTATTGATTGTTTGTTTTCAAAATTAAATTAGTTGAACGTTGACATTCAGAAAGAAAATAAAGAAGGATTGTAATAAAATATGGTTGAAACTATTTAGATGAGGAACAAAAAACATTTTGCGTAAAAATGGAAAACAGAAAACATTTTTATACACAAAAGGAAATAATTTGGCAAAAGTTTTTGAATCAGTTACGTTAAAAGTACGAATAAGAAACGTTCAAAAATTATTGTATAAAAAAAATGATGAAATAAATCAATTTAGAAAACTGGATTGAATCTAAATGATTGAAATATTGCTTAAAAAAGAAAAAAAAAATTACATCAACGTAAAAAAATGTTTCAGCTTCCATCCCAAGTTTATTCGGCATAACTAAAGTCCGAGATTCATTAAAAGCTGGGAAATTGTTTCGAAGCCAAGTCTGTGTCGTTTTAGCCTTTTATGTTGGTGCGGAATATTGTTGGAAAGTCCAAGGTTGGTTTTGGAACAAGGAATTGTTAAGCGGCTTCACAACTGTTTCCAAAACGGTTCTTGGTAAGCTTTGGCTAAAGGTTTCTTTATAAATCAAATACAGCTGTACAGTACGAACGAGTTGGAGATAAATTGATGTTGAATATAATGTATAATAGTGAAGGTATAGAATAAGTTCTCGACCTTAAAATTATAATGCAAGACAGAAACATTGTTGGAATCTGGTAGATCTAATAGATAATTTCAACTACAAATTTATATTTTAAATATGATTTCTGCCAGGGCTACGACTTACACATGGTCCATACGAACAGTCTAATTTAACACTACTTTTACTCCAATATTTCCTTTCAATGCTTTAAGAGTGGCTGGTTGGTCAGCATAAACCAGTGACTTAATACAGCCCCATCAAATAGAGGAGGCCAGCCAGTTAAAATAACCATTTCTAGAAATTAATTGTTCAATAAATAGATTACTAAGCGCCCTGTATGACAATTTGCGCCGTCCTGTTAGAATCAAATGTCGTTGATGTTTAACCAAATAATTTTTAAAAATAAAAATTCAGTAAGCATGGCTCGATAGTGTTCACCATTGCGACGAATCGTTATTTTAGAGTTTTCTTTAAGACTTCGGGCTACAACTGCAATATTAGTACGAAAACGATTTACAAGTCACTAAACCACTCTAGGAACTATGAATTTCAACAATTTGGAAGCAGTGGTAAAAGAAAGCACTCATTATAACACTAGCAATGAGCAGCAAACTGTTTGGATTTGTATGTAAGAGTATGCAATATCAGGCTAAACTCAAATTATGTTCTCTGTCTCTACTAGCATTTGTCTCCATAAGCCGGATGTTTTTATCTTATATAAACTCAAGTTTCTGAGAATGCTGTTCGACAGAAATTAAATATCCCTGGGTATCACTTACATACCTTTTTTCAATCTCTAAATCATAGGGGCCTTAATATGTACGACTACTTTGGTAAAGTTTGTTACTTATTGTAACTGATTGTTGTGTTTGATGCAGAATTGAATTTTCTCTGCGTTAAGTTTAAAACCGGGGCATACCTTTTACACTTCTTATTTCTGTAGGGATTCTTTTCTGTGGATTATATTTCCGGAATTCTAAGAACTACCCAAGCAGTGAAATTATTGTTGCTAGTGATTTCAATGTTCATAATTCATATTGGTTACATGAATATGGCCGCACGACTGGGTAGCCCGGAATGTAGAGCTGTTTGCCGCAGACATATATCGTGTGTGGTTTGCTATCAGAATTATACACTCAAGTTACTTGCACATCTCGGTAACTCTAATCATTGTACTCTCAGTTCAGCCTGACTATTCAAAAATACATATAATTGTGTATGCATCTCAATTATTTTAAAGAAAATTTTTCTTGCTCTTAAGCTAAAGTTACTTTAAGGTGTGCATATGGTTAGAGTGCTCGCACAGAAACTCAAAACGACCGGGGTTCAATCCCAGCGAAGAACAATAATTATAAAAGTAAAATTTGCGGTTTTTCTAATTATTATTTACAATTAGAATTTAAAAAAAAAGTTAGAGCTCCCCCCCTTCCAAGAAGTCCATCTTCTAGAAACCGCTCCCTAACATTTTCAGCCTAACGAATGATCAAGAGTACAGCGCCACCTTCTGGGAAGCTAACCTGCTGAAGACGCTCGTGTGCGTGGTATAGTGGTTAGAGCGCTCGCACAAAAACTCAAAGGACCCAGGTTCAAATCCCAGCAGAGGTGAAAAATTAAAAAGTTAGTCTGCGGTTTTTTTCAAAATTATAATTTAAAGAAAAGAGGTCCCCCTCCCCCCCCCCTCCCAGACGACCATCTACAAAGAAACCGCTCCCCGACATTCCACTCTATTCCACCTTAACCAATGTCAACAAAAAACGAATGATCAAGAGAAAAGCACCACCTATCGGGAAGTAGCAGAGCTAGACCTACTTAGCGAAGGCACACTCACACACAATCAACATGCAACAATGAGGCAATTGCTGTTGATCATTCAAGGGTGAAGGTATAACACTGGCCTTTGAATGATCAATTCTCAGCAATTTGTCTCAATTCTAAGGCGCTTAATAATAATAATATAATTAATAATAATATATGTGCTGTCCTTTCCAAATTTCAGCACACATTTAGTATTAAGTATTGGTCTCAAATATAAAAAAAAAATAAAAAAAAAACATCTATCGACAGAAGGAGCAATTGCTGTTGATCATTCAAGGGTGAAGGTATAACACTGACCTTTGAGTGATCAAATTGTCAGCTACTTGTCTCATCAATTAAAAAGGCGCATAGTAAAAATAATTAAATAAATCTATGTATGTATCTTTAAATTCTTATACAATGCACTGCATTAGTAGGAGTTTACCTCTGAGTATTGGCCTTAAAAAAATGTACAGTGTATTGTCAACCAAATTTTGAACGTTTGAAAACTTTAAAAAAGAACTGTTTTTACAGTAAAATTATGAAGACCAAATATTGCGGTATTGACTTGAAATTATTCTACTGTGTTCAGCATTTTTATTAATTTAGAAAATCTAAAACGCACTACTCACTACTAGAAAACAAATGTTTCAAATTCTTTCAATTTAAAAAGATAAAAAAGAAAAAACCTATTACAATAAAAATATTTACTACCACTAAATCTAATTTGATTTTATTTTTATATTATTGCATTGTATTGTATTGTATTGTATCGCATTGTATTATTATATTGTTGTCTCTACTCTTTACAGATCGGCCAATTATTATCGTGCCACAAATATTTGTGAATTGTCTGAAATGGATCGTATAACATTGGCTGGTACAAGTGCATTCCAGGCTCATGATGGCAGCGATTATCTTGAAAACAATTGTGCCGAAGAACCAAATAAATTATGTGAATTTAAACGTTTATCGGGTAGAATATTGAAAACAGTAGATTCAGTATATCAGGATGTTGGCAGTATTGATGAGTGCCGTGATTTGTGTATAAATTCACCATACAGGTAAGAGTAAAAAACAAAAAAAAAAAACAAAAAAAAATAAAAATGTAAGCCAATGCTTAAACTAAGACGACAACCATCATTTCTAACTTATTGGATAGTTGTAAGGAGATTATGGTTAAAAAAAACCCCAAAGATGAGTCTAAACAAGTAGATTTGAAAACAAAAAAAGTAAGAGTAGGGTAGTGAAAGAAAGCAGAAAAAAACACTTAAATACTGAGTGCGCCAATTCTAGTGTTCTCGTTTGGTGTGGATGAGTAAAAGAAAACTATTGCAACAGGTTACCAACAACAAGCTGTTTAATGTTTATTTTGCTTTTGGGACCCATAATGTTAACAAAGAAAACCCAAACATACTCCACAGTAACATTACACAAGCCACTGCGAATGCTCACTCCATAATGGTCAAATTGTGCAAGTTATTTATGATTTTCGCCTATTGAGTATAAAAACGCTTTTCTGTTTTTTCCCCCCTGTTTCTATTTTTTAAAGCCTAATAGTCTCTCTATTGCATAGTCGTAGTTCAGTTAAGTATGAGTACTACGTATTTTGTTTGGTTCATAAAATTTATTATGCTCTAAGGTGTTCTCATTTTTTACGGTCGATTGTATTTGAAACGTTTAGATTTGCGTTAAAATGAATTTCTTTTGTGTAATTCTATTGTAAGTACAACAAAACGATTAGGTTTTAGGTGTAGAAGAAAAGAAAAAAAAGAGTTTTTATATTCTAAAGATTATTTCTAAGTTATTTCAAAGCTTTTCTCATTTTATTATTATCATCATCGAATGAATATATACTCACTCGTATATTATGGTTATATTTTAACCTGTCGTAGTAACGGAAAGTGAAGATGCGATGATGAGTGTTTATGACACCGTTTATATGGCGGTCAAATATATATTTATGGCTTGTAATATGAGCCATTTAATGCTGTTGTTAGAATAACAATATTTCTTTTACAAAAAATTATAGAGAAAAAGTGTTAAAAGATAAAAAAAAACAAGAAACACATAAATTTTTATATTTTTAAGATGAACCATAAGCTCTGATCAGCTTTAATTTTAAGTTTCATAAACAAGTGTAAGTGTTGTAAAAATCTATTCAATCCAATTATAGATATTCTTGGAAAATTATTTCCCAGCAAATAATCAAATAAAGAATGAAGATGTTTTTAGTGAAAAATTTAACTAAAAATAGTAAAAAATGGTTAAAAAAAAATTCGGTGGATTCCTATTTTATAAACGAGCCGAATATGAAAAGAAAGACAATTTGCGAAGAATTTTGATAGAAGGGCTAAATATGGAGAAAAAAATTTCGGCGAAAATTTTAATTCAAAATAGGAAAAGATAGAAAACGGAAATTTCGTCCGCATAATTTTAATTCATAATTGGAATGACCAAAAAGCACAAAAAAATTCAATGAAAATTTCAATTCAAAACAGAAAAACTAATAAAAGGAAAAATTTTATATTCATAATTAGGCTGAATAATAAGAGAAATAAGGAAGAGAAATTTGATTTATCGGGTAAGTTCTATAAAACGAATTCGAGTGAAATTAAAAATGTGTGAAATTTCAAATTGCTTTTTTAAAGTCTGTGAAAATTTTTTAACACTCTTTGTTATTCATTCGTTTAATGGTTATTAATGTAAATTCTTTGAATATCAAAACTGTAAAATAATCCGCACATTTAAGTTTTATTTGTCTTTGGCAAAACACACGATTTCACACAATCGTTGCAAAAAAATATAAAACTTCTTTATAGAATATAACTTTGATCTACGCGTTGAAGCGTTTCTGAAGAAACAAAAATTAATTAAAAAATTTGGGCGTCGAATTTCGGGCCTCCAGCACATAATTCTCTCGAATTCGTTTTTCAATAGGGTCGCTACAAAAGTAGAGCGACAGGGACAGCAAACGACAAACGACGCCATATTTCTTGCCGCTCTTTTGACATTTCTCTTCAGTAAGGTTTGCCATTTCATAATGGAAAGATATACGAGCCAACAACGGATCGAAATTATTAAAATTTACTACCGAAGTTGGGAGTCAGTGGCCTCAACGTTAAGAGCGCTACGTTTAATTTATGGGCGTCATAATCGTCTTAGCAAGTCAACAATTGAGCGTCTAGTGAAAAAATTTGAATCAACGGGCACAGTACAAAATGTTCCCGTGCCAGTGAGACAAAGAAGTGCCCGTAGTGTTGAGAATATTGCTGCCGGGGAAGCTTTAGTTGAAGAAAACCCAAATGTGTCTTTCACACGTCGTTCTCAAGCGTTGGGCATCTCTGTGACGTCGTTGTGGCGAATTTTGCCAAAAGATCTTGGCCTACATCCTTACGAGATCAAATTGACGCAAGAATTGAAGCCGCTTGACCACCAGAAGCGTCGTATGTACGTGAATTTGGCTGAGAAACAACTTGAAAATGATTCGGATTTTCATCGAAAAATCATCTTCAGCGATGAGGCTCATTTCTGGGTGAATGGCTTCGTCAATAAACAAAATATGCGTTAATGGTCAGGCACGTACTCCATGAGTCATCATTGCATTTCGAAAAAATTATGTTTGGGTGCGGTTTATGGGCCAGAGGCGTCATTGGACCGTACTTCTTCCGTGATGATCAAGACCGGCACAAATACTGGGAATAGGAATCGCTACCGTTCAATGATTACCGAATATTTTTGGCCCCAATTGGATGGTATGGACTTGTAGGACATGTGGTTCCAACAGGACGGCGCCACAAGCCACACAGCGAATGTCACAATCAATTTATCGAAAATCAAGTTTGGAGAACGTGTTATCTCACGAAATGGTCCAGTCGATTGGCCACCTGGGTTGTGCCATTTGACGCCGTTAGACTATTTATCGAACGTGAAATTGCAGCAGTATCGGCCGATTTATGCTTGAAAACCGGCGAGAATTGGGTTTAGCATCTAGACTTCCGCAGCGTGCCCGTGGTGGCCATGCAAAAGAAATCGAGTTCCATACATAATGGCATCGAACGTACTTTTACAGGAATCAAGAATTTCATTGATATCCAAAACCGTTTTTGTTTTATTTAAAAAAAAATTTTGTATCGCTCTTATTGAAAAACCCGTTAGAACATAACCGTTTAATTAAAATTAAATATGGAAAACAAATGTTAAAGAAAATTTTAAATCAAAATAGTGATTAAGGAAAACTTTCCGTACAGTTTCTATTCATAATTGGGCTGAATATGGAAAGTCAAAACAATGAAGGAAAAAATTCGGTAATAATTTCAATTTAAAATAGAGAAAAATAAGAAAAGTTTTATGTCGAATTAAAAATTTCTCTAAAAAATACAACATACCCGTAGTATAGAAAAAAATGATAATTTGAGGCGTACATGACAAAAAAAAATCGTTATTTTAGATTTATTATCAAAAAGTACAGCTCGAAATTTGGTAATCTTTGATAAAATAATGAGTAGGAATAGAAGTGGTAGGGAGCTATTACTGTAAAGCTCGAAATATACACCACACTCCACCCTGTAAATCCAAAAACTAGTAGCTTTTAATTTTTTACAAATTCTATTCTCGCAATATCGACATATTATGTAAGAGTGATAAAAAGAATCTATAGCTTTTGAAGAAAAAAAAAATTTAGTGACCATTTTAATAAAGCGATTTCTTTGCTCCAGGCATTTTCGAAGAATAATAAAACATTATCCTTTAAGTTTCGCCAATCAATAATAGCACACACTTTTGCTGATTAAAATCAATCTTAAGATATTTTCTTTTATACAAATTTAATTTAAAAAAAATATATAAAATATTTCAGATGTCATTCTTACGATTTTGGTGATACCGGTGATATGGTCTGTCGTTTATCACATCACAGTCGTGCCACTTTGTCTGATGTACAGGATCCTTATTTGGAAGTACCCGAAGCTGCTACCTATGAATTGTCTTCATGTTATAATGTTACGATTGAATGTGGTGCTGGTGATATGGTGGCACGTATTCGTACCTCGAAATTATTTGATGGCAAAGTTTATGCCAAAGGATCACCCAAATCATGTTCGGTTGATGTGAAAAACTCTTTGGAATTTGAATTGAGAATGGGTTATCAGGATTTAGAGTGTAATGTTAGACAACAAGGCTCAGGACGTTATATGAACGATGTGGTTATACAACATCATGATACAATTGTCACCTCATCAGATTTGGGTTTGGCAGTAACTTGTCAATATGATTTAACCAATAAATCAGTATCCAACGAAGTTGACTTGGGAGTTAAAGGTGATATTGAACCGGCCTTGTCTGAAGAAGTTATAGTTGATTCACCTAATGTTGTAATGAAGATCACTTCACGTGATGGTAGTGATATAATGCGTTCAGCTGAAGTAGGTGATCCTTTGGCATTGAAATTCGAAATTTTGGATGAATCCAGTCCCTATGAAATCTTTGTGCGTGAATTGGTGGCCATGGATGGTGGTGATAATGCTGAAATAACACTGATAGATTCGAATGGCTGTCCAACCGATCATTTCATTATGGGACCCATCTACAAGAGCAGTTTGTCGGGCAAAATTTTATTGTCACATTTTGATGCCTTCAAATTTCCCTCATCAGAAGTGGTACAATTTAGAGCTTTAGTAACACCTTGTATGCCTACCTGTGAACCAGTACAGTGTGATCAAGAAGATATAAGTGGTGAATTTAAATCTTTACAATCATACGGTCGTAAACGACGTTCTCTTAATGTAACAGGTGAGTAAGAGGAAAGAACAAATCTAATGTTTTAACACACTTGATATAAATTTTTCGCAATCAAAGAAAAATAAAGAAAATAATGTGAAAAACTGTAATTGCTGTTTTTGCTCCTGACAATGATGGTGATACGCTGTGGATAATGATGATCAGCATCAGCATCATCATCATTATCATTATCGCCAAAGTCATCAGGAACAACAGCAGCTATAATTGCTGGCAGGAGCAATTCAGCTGTTTGCTATTGCTGTCGTTGTTTGTTTAATGATAACATTTTATTTTATCGCTTCATTTCATGTTTACTTTTCACTGTTGAGTCTTTAAGATTTTCTATTTCGTATTTTCTTTTTTTGTTTTCTCTTTTTTGTAATTTTCAGCTTCCTTTGAAAATCAGCAACAACATCAACTGTTGAGAAGACAACGTCGTGAAACTACGAAAAAACCTAGTCAAGAAGATATGCTTTTGGTACAATCAATTCAGATCACTGACAAATTTGGCTTCGATAAACAACAGCAACAACAATCGAAAGGCAATGGTTACGATACAAGTGAAACTGTCTTCATTTCCAGTGATGTAACAACACAAGGATTCTGTGTTAATGCCATTGGTAAGTAAAAACACGAATTATCAAACGGACAGACAGACAAATACACAAACATACAGACAGACAGACATGCATATAGAAAGTCACTTAGACTGACACTAAGAAGAAGAACAACACCAACAACCACAACTTAGAATTACATCAGTTTATATACTGAAGTATGATGGTAAAGTGTTTGCTCCAAAGCTAAGGGTATTAAACGTTTTTATGGTCCTCATCATGTTTTAAAGACATACAATGGTTGTTTTCTCGTTTGATTTCTAAGCCAAAATCTAAACGTGCTTAGACAATTAAGGTTTAAGGTTGTTTTTATTTTAGAGTTTTCTTTTTTGTTATTCACTATTTCATTATTTCATTCATCTGATATCAGGAATTGTTTACAATGTTATATGAATAGTGAAATAAAAAATGCAAAAAGAGTTGAAGAAGCCGTTGAGTTGGGATTGTTGAAAAAAAAACAAAATAGAACAAAAATTTTCCATAGATTTTTTTTTTTTTTTTAGTTTTTCAATAGGAGAAGAGAAAGGTGTGCAATCAGGCGTTAAGCTTTGACGTAATTGTTTTTGTTATAATTTAAGTGGTATATTTGATCTATGATTGTAAAACTTAATGACTTCAAATGAACAAGAAAAAGAAAACAAATGCTTTCAAATCCTCTTTATTTTTGCAATTTTCTTAAAAGAAAAAAAAACAGACGACAAGTGTACTTTGTATAACCTGTAACTTTTTGTAACTTTGCGGCAGGTTGATGTTCCATACAAATCCCAAAAAAAAAATCGAAATATAATGTGGGAAAATGCTATTGCTTTTAAAGGTTTGGCTAGTTGACTATAATAAGCTCTAGATTAGCCATGATGTAATAATATTGCAAGAGAGGAATTTAATTGAGGTTAAAAAAAACACTCCCTTTAAAAGAAGCAAGAAAAGCTAAACTGGTGAAAGCATTTTTTTAGCACAACGCCTATAGGGCAAAGGAGACAAAAACTGCTACAGATCTCATATACAGAACTGTAGTTGTGTTGATCATCTTTGCGAACTAATAAATTCATTATTAATTTAGAATTTTAACGTAACTGGTGAAAATCTGTTTATTAATATTCAAATATTTAAATTATGAGTTATAAAGGAATTTGTAATTAATAGAACAGCCTACTTGTTCATAAATTTGGGATAATTTGAAAATACGAGCTTAAAACAAATAATTAATTTAGAAATAGAATTATGCCCGTATTCATAAAAACTATTTTAGTTTTATTTGACAAGTATTGCATAGAAATTTGTCAAATAAATCCTCAATAAACCTAAAATAGTTTTTATGAATACAGGCATTAATGTTTAGCTCATAATAAAATTGATTTTCAAATATTAATTTTCAAGTATGCGCGATTGCCGAAATTAGCCGACTTAACAACACAGAAAACACAAACACCAAACTCTTCATTCTTCAACATAAACTCTAAAGCTTGATACACTTTTCCTAAAGGTAATAATAACAGCTTCGATATCCTGTTAATAGTTAGAACCCTGCAAAAATATTTTATAATTATGTAAGCTCAAGCTCACTAGGAAGACTTGCCGAGAAGCAGGCCATACGCTAATAAAACTGAAATGAATTTTTTTATTTATTGTAAGCGAAACTAAATTAAGTACTTAAGTTATGTTCAGAGTTGCCAAATACTTGATGAGAAAAGCGTGACATCGCAAAAGGTTTATGCTTTTGCCGAGGCCGTCAACTCGCATGATAAGTTGGACTACCTCAAAGGGGTATACCGACTAAAAACCCCCTCATATCCTCACCAGGGGAAGAATACCACCTTGGAACCACATTCGAAGTACTTCAAGGTGGACCCTTTTTTGGCACGGTTGCCGTCTAGGTTGTCCTGATTCCAGGACCCGGACGCATTGTAAGTGCTAGTAAAATTGTTGTTGGTGTTTCATCACTGTATACACTGTGGAATATAACTCGGTTTTATTATTTGGTTGGATTTCGATCTTGCAAATGAAAGTACAGTGCAACTTCGACAATCCGGACACATATAGTTTTAGGCTCGTTCGGATTATCGAGTTGTCCGGACTATAGTAGTGAAAATTATTGCTATTATATCATTATTATGTACGATGATTTTTTAAAAAACTAAGTTATTTTGCGCTGAGGTTTATTACAATAATTTGGTTTAAATGTTACCGGGTCCATTATAGGTATTCTATTCTATCATTATAGGTGTTTTATCTTCTCCTTATTTTTTTTATGTCTGAAATCGTTGATTTAGGAACACGAACTATTTCGGCAACCTGCCTAATAGTTTTTTCCCTCATCAAGACTTTGTAAAATGTCACACTTTTCCTTTAAAGTTAGTATTTTATGTTTGCGTTTGTTATTTAAAGACATGGAATGAACTGAAGCTGAAGTAATGATAGTGCAAAATGTAAATAAAAGTATGAAGAAGAAAACAAACGGAAAACCCCCGGAATTTTATTTTTTTCTTGGATAAAAAAAATTTGTCCGGATTGTAGAGGTAAAAATTTTAAGTTGTCCGAAATGTAAAAGCGTCCGAATTATTGTAGTGACCGGACTGTCGAAGTTGTACTGTATTGAATTACAAATTAAAGTTTCCAGGTTAACAAATTCATTGCAATTGTATATTTTTCAAATCTCACAAAAAAAATAACTTTAAACAAATATTTTATAAGGTTGTCAGTGTTGACTAGAGTAATATTTTTTTTAAGCAACTGACGACATCTTTAAAATAGTACAAATTCTGTAATTTAATACCAAGATTTTAAAAAAAAAAAGTTTGAATTTTGACGATTTTTCACACTGCATTTAGCAATGACGTTGAAAAGTACATCAGACAACTCTGACTAAAAGTACAACGAAATAAAGTATCAAACTAACAAAGAAAGAAAAAATTTCAAAAAAAAAATTAAATTAATTTGTTTTTAAATTTATTCTTTAGGTCTTGTTGTTGCTGCCACCGTTTTCTTATTGGCACAATTAGCCGTTATTGCCATATGGACTTATCTCTATCAAAGACGTCGAAAACTACAACCCTATAGCAATGAAGGCATAAGCAGTGCATCAAGTTATGGATCACACACAACCTCAAATGTATCAGCAATGCAAGGTAGTGGTAATATACCCAATGCGAGATCAGAGTCATTATGTAAATTATATGAAGGAGGTTTTGCAGCCAGGCATGGACGTCAATTTTAAAAAGTATAAATAGTATTGCAGAAAGACAAGAGGACACCACCTTAAAGAAATGGTTAGCAACTAGCAAGAATAAACTTCCCACAATACATAGAAATTGAAAGAAAAAAGAAATGAATGCAATTAATTAAAAAGCAAATGAAAATTAAAGCCATTTAAATAAAGAAAAGCCTAAAAAAATTATAATTGAAAGTATAACAGAAGAGACAATAAATACAAGTAAATACTTAATGGTGCCGGATAAGCAAAATAATTATTAAAAGAAAAAACAAAACAAAACTCGAAGGCAATATTTATTAATAAAAACTAAAATATTATTTTCTTTATAATTAAATTAAAGAAATTAGATGAAACTTTTTTTTTTTTTTGTTTTTGATTAAATATACTAAAAGCAATATACATATAAAGAGGACACTAAAAAGAATTGCTTTACAAAACAAACTAAAAATATATATTCAAAGAAAACAAAAAGTAGTCTAAACAATATGCATAAAATGATGATTTTAAGCAAATTATTTTTATATATAACATGAAACAATTGGAAAAAAGGACGACTGATTAAAAATATTTTTATATTTAATTTTAAAATTAAGACATTTTATTATTAATTTTTTTTTTTGACAATTGAAAGAAAATATAATAAAATAATTGATTATAATAAAACATAAATATATTAATATTTTAAGTAAGAGCATTAAAACACAATAGACTTAAACAATTAATATGTAATTCAATAAAAGCATTTATATTTAATACGTGCAAGAACAGCAACAGCATAATCATAAAAAAAAATTGTAACTTTCCCCCATACATTTAAAGCAAAAAGAGGTCAATTAGCAAGAAATAAATTTAAGTTTTTCATATAAAACTTATAAAACATTTTCTAAAACATTATATTTTAATAAAAATTTGCAATATAATTTAGTGAAAGCCTTATTTTAATTAATTTTGTTAATTTTATAATTATAAATAATTCTATAATTTTTTCTTATTGCAGAGAAAATTTATATATTTTTCACTTGTCCTTTTTTCTATTATAAGTTTATTTATATTTATTATTTTCTTTATAATTTTTCTGTATGTTTAACTATTTATTTTGGAATTTAATTCTGAAGTTAATTTTAAGTTACCTTAAAAAAACAATAGGTTTTTAAAAACAAAAATATTTAACAAAAAAATAAATTATTTTCTTAGTAATCTTTAAAATGAAATACTTTTATGTTATAATAGAAAATAGTGAAATTTTAGTCTTATTAAGTTAAAATATATTTAAAAATTAAATTTATTTCACTTTTATTATAATTAAAATAGTAGAAGAAATATAAATTCTTATATTTCTTTTAATTTTTATTTTTTCTAATTTAATAAATAAAACCATTACAATATAATAAAATAACAGAAATTATTTTTTTATGTGCTGAAGGCCCGAAATTCGAGCCCCAGGAAGGATGATCAAAAATTATTTTTGCTTGCTAAAGGCCGATATGGACTATCTTATAAAGTCGGGCAAATATATAAAAAAAAAAATCTGATGAATTTCTGTCCTACAACTGTCATACAAAAAGAGATGCAAAATCATATTTTTTTTAATGTAAATACTACCAAAATAAATTTATGTTTTGATTTTATAAGAATTTACAAAGATAGAAAAATGTACATTCCGTATATTGACGGCAGTAATTGTAATTTGTGAAAAAAATAAGAATAAAATTTTAAAAAAATTTTTTCACCTTTGATCGCACGGAAAATATTATTTTATAAAATCCTTCAAAAAAAATATAAAATCGAACACACTTGTCAAAAAATCTGCCAGAGACCTGCATGTTTTCTCCACACTATAACAATTTATAAACAAACATTAAATTTTTGACACATCGAACGACTAAATCGAATAGTCAGTGCCGGCCTTAAAGAAAGTTTTCAAAATTACGGTAAAAACTGTATTGGAATTAAGAAAAACAGAAATAATATATATGTTATTCTTCTCTTTTTAACTTTAAATCCTATCTACCCTTCCACAGATGACAGCAGCATTTGTCACTTATATTCATTTGACTGTAATTACTGTAGTCTAGTGGTTAGCGTGTTGGCTTACTAAACAAGAGCTCCAGCTCTGACATCTTGAATAAAAAAGAAATATGAAAAAATATTTCTTTCGGCGACTACCTCTTAGCAGTCAAAAAGCTCTGAGAGTAACTAATGCCATGAACAAGCTTGTTAAGTCGGTCGTTCGAAGTCGACTTTAAACTGTATGTCTCGGTGCTCATAAATAAAAATTTGTTGGTGCGAGAAGCTAGGCCTTAACCTTGAAACAGGATTGAACTGGCCAGTTATGTATGTATGTATTGATTTAATTGTAGGCGGAGCCTCTTGGATATAGGGGTGAGAAGACATATATGAATAAAACACTCACAAATGACCTGAGGATAATCACCGAGTAGGGTCGCGGGAACAAGGTCGAATTTAATGCACGAAAGACTTAATGTTGTTTTATCACGCATAAGCCTGATGGTGATGATGTAGTCTTGTCATCTGTTAATGTGGATAATGTAAATGTTGAGGAGGTGGACGCTCTTTATGTTATGGGCATGAAAAGTAACTGTGGTGTTCGTTGTAATAATCAAATTTTTCGAATGTCGAAAGAAACATTTTGGTGTCTCGGTTTTTTTAAACGGTACAAAAAATACTTCACTCCTTCGACCTTTATCCGGCCCAAGATGAAATACAACTCTCATTTATAGACCGGTGCTTCAAAGCCTATTTTGGCACTTCACGGCCTCACACAACAAAGGGCGAATGTGCTTATCAGTGACGATAGGGTATTTAAATCTATCGATTCATTGGACAATAAATGAAATTTTAAAAATTTTTAGCAGTAAATCATTAACGTCGACCATTTAAACTTAGAGCAAATAATAATTTTAATGCAACAATACGAAGATTAAAGTTAAAGAAAATTAAAGTTTGTTTATATATATATGTATAAGTATAGGGGAACAACATTTTTAATTTTTTTAAATAATTTTATAAAAAAGAAATATTTTTTTTTTCCTTTTTGTATAACATTTCAGTGTTAATCCAATTACAAATATTTCAGTTTATACATATTTCAAAATATTATACATACGAGTATATATTTTAAAAGTATTCCGGTACGTAATGAAAAATGGTTTTGTTCGAAATTGAAATTTTCTGTATTTTCAAAGTCATATAAAGCTTAACTGTTTTAGTTATATTAAAATGTCAATAATCCACGAATTGTCATTAAGTTAGTGAGTAAAAAGAAATTTTAAATTTTTTTTATATTCGAAAGTTATTGCAAATGGAAATTTCAGTCGAATTCAATTTGGATCGAAATCGTTTTCCATTACATACCAAATTATTAAGTTCTTTTATATTATGCAGAAATTTATTCAAATTAAGCTTAAGAAGTTCGATTATTTATTATTTTTTTACATTTCGCAACTTTTAATATTTTTTTAAATTTCGACTATTAGTTTGTTTACTTTCCCTCTTTCACTATCAAAATCAATTTATTCAAAGAATTATTTTAATAAGTACTTATAAAAAGTAGTAGCGTCATTTTGAATTTAAAATTGTGCCCATAATTATGAAAGTGGTCTAAGTCAAAATTTTAAAAAAATTAGTTTATCAGTTATTTCATACCACATTATTTTAAACTTAATTTAGTCAATGTAATTTTTACGAAATTGTCAAAAATGAACCATTAGATAGTGTTTCTAATTTCCACATTATATGAAATTCATTTAGTGTTAATTATGAAAGTGGTATAAGTCAAAAATTATGCCAAAAATTTTTGGTATCGGCTCATTCCTTTCTACCGAATGACCGTGATTTTGGGTTGATAGAAATGAAAATAAAAAAGCAAATTACTTATACAACCCTGAGCATTATTTTGAATTGATAGAAAAGTGCAGAAGAAGAAATAGTACATTTTCGATAAAGCTAATTTCGCAGCCGGATTTTATTTCAACGATATCAGAATCAATAATAAGAAGAGTAAAAAATACCGCGGGTAAATCTGTCTCTTGGCTACAAATTCAATGGATGAGATTCTTAAAAATGAACCTTACAAAATGTTTTATACAACTTCTTTAGATAATTCTAAATGTCATGTTTTGGATCTTTTTCCCATAAGAGGAAGACCAAAAACATACGGAAATATTAAATTACTTCCATTATACACCATCATTAGACAAGTATCGGAAAAAAAACGTAAAGATATTTTGAGTTTACTACCGTACATCCTTCCAGTTTTTCAGGAACATTTTAAGAATTTTAAATACTCGCAATATTGATAAAAATGGATTACTGTTGAAAAATAATTAACAAATGTTCAGTTAAATTATTGTTTTAAATAAAACTCAAAGTTCTTTATTGCTTTAAGTCATATAGGAAACTCAGTTAATTTTGAAAATGGTCTAAGTCAATTCAAATTTTGAAAACAATATTATCGAATTACATTCACACAAAATTTCATATTCGTAATAAATTTCCATTAATTAAGACTAATAAAATTATAAATTAAAATGCCATATAATGTAAAAACATTTTTTAATTTATTCAAATGTAAATCATTAAATATCTCGAAACATGAAATATATGACTTAGACCACTTTCATAATTATGGGCACAATTAAAAACAAGTATAAGGCTTAACTAATTCCAACATTCTTACTAATGAATTTTATATTATTTAAATTAAAACCTTTATGATCAAATTCACAGTCTTTATTTAGTAACTAAAATCCTTTAGTCAACGTTATATTGTCCACATAATTTATTTTTAGTTTACTTATTTAACTAATGATATACAATATGTGTATAAGTATAAACTAACAGCCTGGTTCTTAGAAGACATCAGGCTAAAGCCACAAACGAATTGTTATGTGACATATGTGGTCATGCAAAGGCAACACACAGTATTGTCATTCTGTTATAAAGCTTGATATGTTTAATCCTTTCTATGAGAGTTATTGTTTTTAATACAAAAAAAAGGGTAATCTTAATATGGCGGCATACGAAAAAACAGGAATTAATTGTAAACAAACAAAATTATATTTTTAGAAGTTGATAAATATTTCTAACTTAAAAGTTTAAAAGAAATAGAAAAATAATTGGATTGGTGAAAATAGCATATGTGTTCGGATCAGTATAAATAACAAAAATATTCGCTATATTTTATTGAATTTTTCGTTAATGAATATAAATTTCTGTCCACGTCACTGTTTCCTTTTTTACAAAAAAAGTTATTCGCTTATATGAATGCAAATTTGCATAACGTTGGCATTTATACGTATATTATAGGCAATTCATTTTCTATGAACAGGCTGTAAATTTAAATAAAAGCTGTGAATAGTACATATAACACTTAATAAATCACTTTAGTTAGCTAACTAAAGACTGTGAATTTGGACTTTACGAAAAAAAATAACGTTACTTTTTTGTTCTTCTAAAAAAATGAATTACTATTGTTGATCTAAATCTGGACTTACCCTTAATCTATTATCTGCAGTCGTCCAAATACGAGCGCCATAATCATTTGAGGTACCTATTACATAGGTGCCAGTGGAATCAAAATCTACAGAATTAATACCAGCACTGCTGCCGCCTAAAGTGGCACGAGGTTCTGAAGAACCTTAAATTAAAAACGAGCATTTGTGTGTTTTTAGAAAACATAAAATAAAATTCATTTTAAGTTTTAATTACATACCTTTCCCCACATCCCACAGTTTAACTTTACGATCTGCACCACCTGTTGCTATGACACGTTCAATTGGACTCCAACGTACTGCATGTGATTCTGTTTCATGGGCTTCAAATTTCATATGAATTGTGGTGGGACATGCACTTTTATAAAAACCATAACCACCTATGGCATTGGTGTTGCTCGCAGTACCAATAAACTGTTCATTTTGTGAACTATACATGTCAGCATCACTACCAGCTTCTACACAAGGATCACCTATACTACTGTTATCACGATCGTCGTCTTCGTATTGATCGCCTCCAGCACCCAGTAAAGAAGGGCTTGTTGAATTGCGGTGATGCTCAGTATAGGATGTGCAGGGTTCTCGTACAGCGTCTTCAAGATCTCTTTTAAGTTTATCTGAACGTTTTCTGAAAATTGACGGCAGTCTTTTTCTAGATTTTGTAAACATTTGGTATGTTTTTTTTTTTGTTTTGTTTTTATTGTATCGTTTGAAACAGTGTATTTTTGTTTAGAGAAGGGGGACATATTGTGTTTTTATTTTTTTTTTTTTTTTTTTTGTAAAGACAGGGTAAATTTTTATATTTTGTTGGTGTTTTTGTTTATATTTTTTTAAGTTTAATCATTACAATAGTCAATATTCGTCAACATTTATAAGACACACAATAGTTATAATAAAAAAAAAATAAATAAAATAAAAAAGGAGAAAAAAGAAGAAAGAAAAATAGTGTTGGTTTTTTGTTGTTTCTTTGTCAAGTAATAGATATTTTTTTTTAACTTTAATTTTCATCAATTAAGCAGTGGAAATTTGTAAAATTTTGTTGGTTTTTCGAACAGGGTTTTATTTTGCTGTAGTTTACTTGTTTTTAGAAAACAAATGATATTTATATGGAATGGATGGTGTATGGAG
Organism: Metopia argyrocephala; assembly: GCA_963576795.1. Classification (NCBI taxonomy): domain Eukaryota; kingdom Metazoa; phylum Arthropoda; class Insecta; order Diptera; family Sarcophagidae; genus Metopia; species Metopia argyrocephala. Next base: position 84,005,966 of record OY756211.1, read on the forward strand.
TTGTGGAAGTTTTGGCCTTAAAAATGAATATGAAATATATGATTGGAACTAAAAGAGAAAAATATTTACACATCTAATAAGTATATGAAAATGTGTTTTAAGTTTTTATAGAAAATTTAGTTTTTAGTACTTTTACCATTCCATTGAGAAAAAAAAATAAAAAAAACAATTAATAGTTATGGTGATTTCCATATATGAAAGCATGCAAAAAAAATCATTGAAAAAATGTTAAACTTGTGATATGAAATGTGAGTGAAAAGAAAATGTTTTTTTTTATAGAAATTTGAATATTTAGTTATTTTAACAATCTTACCCTGCATACATATTACGCTGCGTTATAGTTTCAAATATATACAGGCCTGTCACAGAAATCCATTCCGATCGAAAGTGGAATGAATTCAGTATTTTGCTTCTTCAGAAAACGTAAAATGAAAATTTTTTGCGGAATTAAACCACTTTCAGTTTTCTAAGTGGAATTGATATTTTCAGTGACTTAAATTTAAAAAAATCAGGGACCGGAAATAAGAGTTATTTTTCAATTTTTGAAGAAATAAATCATACATAAAGGAACATTGTAGAAAACTTTTAATTACACCATCATGATTTTTAGGCGAAATGCATTCAACATATTGAATGATTTTTAAATTTTTGATTTTTATTTTAACAATTAAAAATAAGAGTTAGTTTTGATTTTTATTTTCTTAAATAAAAAATAAAAGTTTTTTTTGATTTTTATATTTTTAAATGAAAAATAAAAGTTATTTTTGATTTTTATATTTTTAAATGAAAAATAAAAGTTATTTTTGATTTTTATATTTTTATATCTATAATAAAAATCAATCAATAAAAAACAATTAAAATTATTTTTTGATGCCGTATGTATTATAATATGCTGCTTCATTCAAATTTCTATATGAATATAATATATTATGTGACTTATCCATTATCAGCTATAAAAACATGAATGCATAGAAATAGCTTATAAGTTTTAGCTGCCATTCCAGTCAGTGTTAAGAGGTCGTTTTCAGGTGTTCAATTTTAACATCATAACTAATTTTAAATGTTCCTCAGATAAATTATATCTCAAATCTCCCAATATTAATCTGAGTGCTGAAAATGACCTTTTTACACTGACTTGAGTGGCAGGTATATAATGAACTAATTTTCGAAGCCATGGAAACACAAATTTTTTGCTCTCCCAATATTCCAATAAATTAGCAGAAGTATCTAAACGCTTCTCTTTGTAATTGTCTATTTCAAAATAAGCTTTGCGGACGCTGTCATTTATTGTCGTAGGAGTATCATCGCCGTCCGAAGACGAATAATTCATCTCCATTGACCTTAAACCATCTGCTAAAACAGATCGAAAGCTTGCAACGGAGCTTTCATCTATTACGAATAAGTTTTCTTATTTCACGTTCAAGGGCAATGCACAGCGTAATTTAAAAACTTTGTTACACACATTTTGTTGTTATTATAACTGTGTACTTTATTTTTACTTTAATACGTAACAAGGATTAATAATAAACATATTACCTATGTCACGAATTTTGAATTGATTTTTATCATTGATATAAAAATATAAAAATCAAAAATAACTTTTATTTTTCATTTAAAAAAATAAATACTAAAAATAACTCTTATTTTCTATCTAAAAATCTAAAAATCAAAAATAACTCTTATTTCTTGATTTTATTGATAAAAGTCATAAGAGTTACGGTCCCTGAAAAAAATTAATTAAAACCACTTTTAATGTGAAACAAATATTGTTTTTGATTTATTTTATTGAAAAATAATTTTTTTAACATTTATTTTCTTAAAAATAAACACATTTTTGTAATTATTTCTAAAAGAAGCTATCTTTTAAACCACAAATTTTTTTTCAACAAAAATTAAAAATTTACAAAGTTTATATTCCGGCAATAGGAACATCAAAAGCAAAATAAAAAGAAAATATTTCTATTCCCGGCATTTTTCTTTTATTATTAATTATTTAAATCTGTATAACTTTTTTATACACTTTATTAAAATTTTTCCAATTTGTTTTGCTCTTATTCGCTTAAAACACATTATTTTTGTTTTGGTATACATTATGGTGCCATATTTTAAGAGAAAAATATAAAAATCGGAATTTGTTAAATCGATCGGAATCTGAAGAAGCTAAAACAAAACCGATCGGAATTGAAAATACGAAAGGAAAATCATTCCGATCGGAATCTGTGACAGACCTGATAGTTTGACAAAAATTCAGAAAAAAATTCATTTTAAATTATTTAAAGTAAACTAAATATTAATTGTGAGGATTTTAATGATTCTCTTGACCGGTCATTGTAGACTCAATGAGCATTTAGATAAAATAGGATTCGTTTCGAGTAGTTTGTGCAGATTCTATGATGAAGAAATCGATTTGGCACTGGCCGATGTTTTAAAATTCATCAGAGCGACGATTCTGACGAAAAACTATAGAAAACCTAGATGGGTTGAGCGCTGTATCTTTAGGTTTAAGAACTTTTATTACCTCAATTAATAAATGAATGAATAGGCTTTAAAGCTGAGAGTTTTAGCACATTTTCTTGAATAACTTTTGTAGATTTTTCAGAGATATCGTTACAGCCTGTTTTAACATTAAACTACCAATTGCATTCACACTATAAGTATTCAAAAATGTGGGTTTAATATTTATAGAGCGAACTTTACAACATCTGGTTTTATTTGTAAGAAAAACAAGACATTTTGTTAATGATCCCTAAACTTTAAACTATTTTATATTTTGTACAGATGTCTGTTAAAAATGCTGCATTTCTTATTAACACCTAATTCTCTTTTACATGAATTTGATTTAAATCTAATTAAAAATAAGAAATAAGTTATTTTTTAATAAATTTTATATATAAAACTAGTTAACCCGGCAAACGTTGTTTTGCCATATAAGTTTGCAATCAATGTCTGCGTTACTAATAATTTTAATAAATGATTTTCCGTCATTTTCGGTATTTCAGTTTGCCCTCTCTGAGACTTAAAAAAAAAAGAAAACGTAAACCGTATGTGTTCTACGGTACGCAGATATACATATCTAGTATAAAATTTCATCGACGCCGGTACGTTAATTAGGTGAGGCATAAATTTCCCCTTAGAGCGGCTACCTTAACATTTAGGGGTATGAAAAATAGATGTTGACCGATTCTCACTCCTACACGATACGCACACAAAATTTCATAAAAATCGGCCGAGCCATTTCGGAAGAGTTTGGCAACAAACACCGCGACACGTGAATTTTATATATTAGAATTATTTACTTTTTAAAATATATTAATGAATTATAATATGGAACCGCAAATAAATTAAGTAGGTAGGTAAAAGGACGTTTAGTGGCCAGAACCATGGGTGTGGATAAAAGAGAAGGGGGTAAGCAGGGATCAGTGGTTGACTTCACAAAAATAGATTTACATCCCTCACCCAATCAACAAACTTCAAGAGAGCCTAAATATCAGCTCCCAACAGAGAATTCAAACCCTTCAAAGAACCCCTACCAAAAAAATTCACCTTTAAATGCAAACATTGAGGCAACTAAAACAAAATACTATATCACTTTCTCATCTTCTTCCTCCTTCCTATCGTACAAAAGTCCGGCTGAGATTTATTCCATATCCTCGTCCGCGACTTACATTACATGATACGTCAGAGTCTCGACCATCATTTTCATACATACATAACTGGCTTTTACAACCCTGTATCAGGATTACGTCCTAACTTCTCGCAGCACTCATGTTGTGTGTGTCAATTATTATCCATGAGTACCGGGACGTACAGTTTAATGTCGACTCCGAACGACAGACTTGAGAAGCTTGTTCATGGCAATTAATTACTCTCAGAGCATTTGCCAGAAGACTGTCGTGTGGCTACAAGCCTCTTGCTTACTCCTATGGATGATGCAAGGAATAGTTATCATTTCGGAATTAATAAGACCCAGCTCCGACATCTTAAAAAAAAAAGAAATATGAAAAAAATATTTCTTTCAGCGACTACCTCTCAGCAGTCTTCTGGCAAAATCTCTGGAAGTAATTGATTGCCATAAAAAAGCATCTCATTGGAAAATAAACTTAAAATTTGTGTGATAATTTAAAAAAAGATTACAGACACTTTTAACAAAATTCGAAGTGGTGAATTCAAATTGAAACATTTTAGGAAGACGTTAATAATTAAAAGACTAAGTCAGGTCCAATAATTGTAAAATTCCGTCATGCAACAAAAGACCAATCATTTAAAGAAATATAAGAAAAAACACAAATATTTAAAAGCAAATAATAAAATAAAGCTACAACATGAATGACAGCAAAAATGAAAAAGAAAGGAAAAATCGAATTTTAAGCCAATTACATAAAATAAAAACGAAAAAGCAAAAAAAATTTATTAAATAACGTAATAAATAAAAACAAAAAACACATAAAAACATATTAAAAACATAATTTTGTTTAAAGCCAAAAGCACAAACACAAACACACAAATAACAATTAAAAAATTCTAAAAAATTTAAAAAGGAACAACTTACCTTAAGAAACTCTCGTTTTCCTCATTCAATTTATCAGCATCCTTTGATTTGTAACGCATTAAACGATCCAATAGGGAACGATTTTCGTCCTTTCGACAATATGAAATATAAGAAAAATGGCTTTTAAATTCTGAATACATATAAACAAGAATTTGAAAATCTTTCTGTATAAATATAATATGAAAGAGAAATTCTGAGAAGTGTTGTTTTTAATTTGAAGCACAGAATCCAAATAAAATCTTGTTTTCCATTTGAATTTTCGTATAAAAAAAAGAAAAGTATTTTTAATTCAATATTATGAGTATATGTAGTATAGTTTATAGCGGATGTATGATTTTCACTGTTTTTCATTAAGCATTTATCATTTTAATAATCCAGTAAAACGATAAAATTATTATTTTTAACTGCACAAACGTGAGAAAAACCAAAATATTAAATTATAGAAAACAATAAAGCAGGAATGGAAAATAAGAAAGAAAACACTGAATTAAATTTAAAGAAAAATTTAAAATTGTTTTTAATTTCTTTTACCATCTCTGAATTAAAATTAAAATTAAATTAAAACAAGAATAGTAAAATTCTTTTCAATACATTACAAAAACAAATAAAGATTTCCACCCACTTTTAGAGGAAAATTAAAAACACAAATACAAATCAATTATTAAAAAGAAATATTTAAATTATCAAATATTTCTTTTATTGCATGGCAAACACAACGCTGCTAAATCACTTAATTATTTTCTAAACAACACCGCATTGAGTTGTAAATTTTCTGGGTCAATGTTTTCAATATTCTTCAAATAGCAATTAAAAGCAATTAAAAATTTTGACACAAAATAAAAGTCGTATTCCATACTAAACACAGAAAGGGTGTTTAGAAAAATTATGTATTCTTGCCAAGATCGTTTATTTTTTGCGGTATATGGATACAAAATGAAAATCAAAAATGAAACTAAATTTCAATCATGATACCATGTTCCACGTAAATAAGTTAGAAATTTTTATTCTAATCCATAATAATGAAAAAACAAAAACTTGTTGTTACAGTTCCATTTTAAAGAGTTTGCAATTTAGATTTGATAAATATTCACAAAGCTACGAGTAATATCCACATATTGAACGCTTTCTAAAGAATTATCCATTTTTCTGTTTTAAAACTAAAGTTAAATAAAGCGGACATAGAGTTGCGAAAAGATTTTGGTTAAACTATTATTTTGTTATAAAGCGATCCTTTTGATTTGAATTTTCGATCATATCTTTTGCATATTTCGGGTGGTAACTTTGCGATAATTTGAAAAAAGTTTGGTTTTGAAACACTTCAACGTTCGAGGATTGTCCGTGTAGATACGAATCTTGATGTAAGCTTGATGGTCAAGAAATTGTTAATGCAATATAACCAACCAACCACTTCTGTTGCGTCTCAATTCACCGTCTTAATGAAACCACATATCGTTCATTTCATAATCTTCAATTGCAGACCAAAAAAGTTAATAATTATACGGTTATTAAGACGGTAAATGATTTTCAACTTCGTTTACGAAAAAATAACGCCAAATGATACGTCCAGACTATAATGCGCACTACACGATAATTTTTTAAAGATGAAATAGCTTTTACACATTTACAGCCTGTTCATAGAACACGAATGGATTTTGACATTCGTCTTTTTATATGAGGAACACTAACAAATTTAAGTGTTTTTGTTTCAAATATAAAAAGACGAATGTCAAAAACCATTCGTGTTCTATGAACAGGCTGTTACTTCTGGGTTCTCCTAACACAATATGGCACAATTTTGCTTGTTAACGTAACCGAAAGTCTTCAAAAGGAGGAAAGTAGAGCTAAGTAATGTTCAAATAATCATCCCTCTTCACAATTCCTATGGACCAATATCTGATAAAAGAAAGCATCATTACGGCATTGTGTTGCTTTTACCATTTTTTACTGCTTCTGTGACGTAATGTCACTGTGCTGTTTTATCAGGCGGGAGCCAATATTATGGCTATTCTTCGGTATGGCATCTCTTGAGTATCAAATTACAGTTATCAACGGTTCAATTTTGGTGTTGCTTAACAACATTCGGCTAACACTTTTATTTATTGCCAGATGAGTCCATTTTCATTCGTTGGCAATAATTTTCGTCGAATTCCAATATAGAGATAAAGGCTGACTTCCTAAATGTATATTTACAATGTAGCAATACAGTATTAAAAACAAGTTGATACATTATATTGTTACTTTATTAATACCTCGTATACTAATAGTTTGCAACTCTGTAATCGTTTAGGAACATTTTATATGCATTGTAACATAACAATAATAATAAAAATCGAATGACCGAAGAGCATATTTTATTGCAAAATTGTTTAGATATGTGCGAACAAGGTAACTCCATCTCTAGTATACATACATATATCGTCCCCTAAATATACAAATGTATCATCTACGAAGTTAATATTCTGTAAAGCGCGTTCTCCTAGAACAAAGTGTTTCTTTTTTTTTAACAAAATATTTTCCACTTTCAATCTTGCATTAATTATTAAGGTTTTATAATTATGTGTAAATTTTTTACTGTAATAAATAATAAAGAGATTAGTAAGCAAAATACATTTAAAATTATAAGAAAGAACGCTTTCTTATCTTCCTGTGCCGCTATGCGTTGTATTTATTTTGCATCTAATTTTTTTTTTTATTATTTTCTTGCTTTTTCTTACATATTCACTACAACAATGTTGCAACGTAAATTTTTTTGGGTTGCATTTACGAATACGCTATAATGTATTATTACAAAGCAACATGTATTTAGGAAGTCAGCCAAATTGTCGAAAGTTTTTCAGCTGCTGCTATTGTTAGTGATTATTTGTTTTTTATTATAATTAAGGCCACCACTTAGGGGCCCTACTCATGCGGTACATTGTGCTGGTCTAGAAAAATATGTTATGGAAAGGGGAAAAGAGGGAAAAACTGTTCTGTCTATAATGCATTGTGGGATTCACTGGACAATCAACTACAAAAGGATGTGCTCTGAGAGGGGTACGAGTAGTCCGCAAAAATATGAGATTATTCGAAATCAAGTCCTTTATTTCATCAGAGCATCTCTCACGGTAGTGACGATAGAACAATAAAACGCATACCACATTGCGCCAATGCTCCAAACGAATAAAGTTGGATACCCTACCGTCCCTGAGAAGTACCTTTGCCCTTTCCTGTATGTAGGAACATTAATAGTTATTTTTATTTTTTTATAAAAATATTTTTTATAATGATATATATGAAAATGAACTTCGGGCCTCCAGCACATTAAATAAAACACAAACTTTTATAATTTTTAAAATTAAACAAAAGTTGACTATGATTAAAACTAAAAATTTAAAGTAGTATAACAAGTTCCTACATCTATATAATGTTCCTACAGTGTACACAGTCGAGAAGCCCCAAAATGAACTTTGAAGCACCAGCTCATACATGAGAGTTGTATTCCATTATAGTTCGGATAAATGTCTCGTAAATATTGAGAAGGTCAGATGGTGTGAAGTATTTCTTGCTTCCTATGACACTCGAAATATGCGTTCGCCTCCTCGATACTTATGTACATTACCCATAGTCATAGATGACAAGATTGCATCATCACCACCACACCTATGTGTGATAAAACAATCATACATTAACAATAAAACAATGTGTAATCGCCCTCTTCAGGTTTTATTGCTTTCGATGATATATAGATATATTTAAGCGAAATTTTATTAATTAAATTTGCTTAATGGTAATATGTTTATGTAAACTAAAGATTATCATTTATGTACATCACTTTTGTTTCCGTCTATATGAAGAATATCTCAATATTTTCCATGCGCTGCGAGCAAACCAATGCAAAACAATCAGCGTTATTTGCAAAATTTAATATTGAGTGTTGTTTCTTTCAAATTTCACACATGTGCGGGCATATTTATTACAAAAACAAAATTCAACTGCTTAATATTTCCTTGTACTTAAAAAAAATCTAAAAAAGTGTTGACTGGTCACCTTAGTCTTAGAAAAAGTTACATACGAGTATATGCTTCCACACTTGTACACGAAAAACTTGTCATTCATTAAATTATAATGAACTCAACATATTTGTACGTATTTAGTTGGCAAACATCCAACATTTATAATAAAAAAAAAAATCTTAAATTTCATAACTGTGGCTATTGTTAATATATCAGAAACACACAAAATTATAAAAAAAATGTGAGAATTTGAAATGGATGATCATAATTTTGTACAATTTAGAAAAAAAAGAAAAACAAATTGTTTTATTGTATTTGAAGATTGAAAATATTTCAAGTTAATAATGAAAGATGATTATATTGATATTGATTGAAATAAAAACAAATCAAAATATTATTTTCTGTAAAAAAAAATAAAAATAAGCTAATAGGACGATACCCTACAATACGTATTACGAGTACTTTTTAAAATAAACCTCTTTTTATACATATAAGTAGGATACTGCAAAAATTTATTTGAATTGTATCCAAAGTTAACAATTATGAGATCAGAGATAACAAACGTAAAAATTAAATAATCTTCTTCTAATTCTGCCTATGGGAAAGGAAAAAGGTCTACTGAAATTGTGGGAGACTTTTCTTTTAGAGATATATAGAATGCTTCCTAAGAATACCAGTCGGAATGGTAGTTATGTGAAGATCACCTCACTTTTATTTAAATTTTCTCAATAACATTGTTTGAGCTATCAATCTATGAACAAGATTCTCTATTATCTGCTTTAAGCGACAATAGAGAGCAACCATCTAAATCAGACATTGTAATGCCAATTCACCACAGTATATAAGAGAGAGACAAAAGGAAACATTTTACTTTTCATTTCACCTGTTTACATATAAGTTTACATATAAGAACATATTCTTTAAGCTTTATGAAATGACAACCATCAAACAATGTTGACAATAAAAAATAAATAAAATAAACAAGCCGTAATCAATTATTCTCTGTGGAAACCTTGCCTACGGTTTAGGGTAATTACCATGATATTCACAACGAAAAACAACCATGTACAGAGGATCTTAGAAGTTTAAACAAGAGCCTGCAATTAACTTACAGAAAAGCCAAAAATTTAGACAAAATTATCATGTAAAAGATACATAGAATGAAACAAGGTCAAACCTATTGCCCATTGATATAAGGGGCGCATCTATCTTTACTTTCAAATTTTAATACGATGCACTGCATAAGTAGGGGTCTTACTCCTTAGTATAGGTCTTAATAAAAACAAGAAAGATAGCAATAGTATTATTGGACACCAAGTTTGAAACACAGTACCACAACAACGCCACCAACACCACAAAACATAGCTGGTAAGAAATTCGTAAGACAGCTAATAATATTTTCTAATTTTATACAGACATCGTAAAAATAAATAGAAAATCCTTTTACTAAGAACTTCCTGGTTCGTTTTTGTTGTCTTTTGTGAGCAATTTGTATAACGTTTAATTAGTTCGGTATTCATTTTAAAAGAAAGATTTTTTGAATTCAAATTCATTTCCGTCAAGCCATTTCTTCAGGTTTGGAAACAATGACGATGTCAAGTTGCAGATACCTGGACATGTTGGCAGAATTAATGTTGCTATTTTTGTTAAAGCTGGAATTTCGAAACATTATAGAGTTATTGTCACACCTCCGTATCTTAACACTTAAAAAAAGTATGAGTGAGATATCAAGATTTTTTATTCGCTTAGAAAGTGTATCGATGCGATTATAAGGGGATATGAAATAGAGCAAATGACCGCTCTATTCTCCCAACATTCGGATCTACGCTCCGGAATGACCCGATACCCAGTCGGCCAAGGATTGTCAACTCAGCGAAAGCTGTACAGGAAGTTTTTTTTCCTCAGAGAGGAACTTCCAACAACAGCAGAGTTGTTACAACAACAACAACCGCTGCAGTTTCTTGTAGTGCCGAGCATTCGAAATATTGAATGTTTCATAACATTTTTGCATTAAATAGAATAAATTTGACAGATGATAGGTGATTTATTGCTTTTGAAAGCAACTTAATAGTGTGTGGCTAAGTCGCCTACGAATACTGAAAAAAATCTAACGTGGTCGTTTATTTCCAGCGGCCAGTTCTCATCTCCTACCATTACCATACATTCAAAATGCTCCTTAAAAATGTTCAATGTGACATGAGCTTTGTGGCGCGTAGTGCTTTGTGTGTCACCAATTAATTTAAAATTTTATTCAGGTCGAAAGACTTACTAACAACCATTAACCTATAGCGTTTGGCGTTGATGGCGGTTACCGGAAACTAGTTTTATTGACATCTCACAAATATGTAAGTCCGGACACGTTAGCTGAGTTGTAAAAAAAGATTCTTTTTCTACCTCAATATCTATCAGAAAAGTCGTATTGTTTCCAGTTATTTCAACTTTACTTTTGTAAAGTTCCAGACGATGACCAGAACAGAAGGAAAATTTGGTGTCAATCAATAATAATGAATTAATAGTATTGTATAGTGCTGTAAGGTAAACGATATACAAATATTCATTAAAAATACTTAAAGTACATACATAGATAAGAATATAAGCACACATAATCTATCAATTAATTTTCTAAAGAGTCCCGTTAATGATTGAGTGGCCAATTAATGATCTATTCTCTTCAATATAAATTTATATTGCAATGGATTGTCTATTTGTTTATTAAAATGTGGAGTGAATAGAATTATTTAATGAAACAATAAATTACTTAATTGATAGAAAGTGAATTTCATATCAAAACAAAAATGTTTTCAAACACAGAATATGAATAAGACCAAGGCCGATAAGTCGAAAAACATCATGAAATCCAATATTAATTTTTAGTAGAATACATTCATGCATACATATTATTATGTATGGATGTGTGTAAATATATAAAAACATAACATTTTACTATTATATAGGTACATATCAAACATTTTTATTTGCCTTTTTTGGTGGGTTGATTGCCTTTATAGTTAAGATTACAAAAATGATAAAAATCAACGAAAATATGAATTCTAAATATCCATAGACCTTAACATGTGAAATATTGATTTACTTGCACTATATCGTTTATTGCTAAGCTTAAAAAACGATAGTTGAGTACCTTTTTTTAAACATTCGTAATCTCAATATTAATCATAGAAAACACTCACAAATGGAACAGGATTTTATTAATTCCAATTTTTGTGCTCTGCTCTTTTGCACAAACACCTTTTTTTAATTTTTTTTTTAATTGAATTCAATTTTACTTTTTTAAATTAGTTTTCCGAATGTTGCACATTTAATTTTAAAGAAAAAATTAATTTAATTTTTTTCTAATGATTTTTCAATTCTTTTAATTTCAATTTTCTAATGTCAAAAAAATATTATTTTACTGTTGTTTTGTAAATATAGGGATTTCGATATAAAATTTTTTAAAGCTTTTTTAAAGAATTTAGAGTCGGGCCTCGATTATTCGTGATTCGGTTAACCGGTAACCTTGATTAACCGTAATGCCCAAAGCTCTCAGTCTATGGATTTTTGTTTGCAATGATTTCAAATTGTTTGCTTTGATTAACCGTAATTACCTCTGTTATCCGTGATGAAAACGGCAAATTCCCTTGTTTGCATACGATGAGTCAGAAGCATTTACAAGTGATTGGTTTAGTTTTGAAATTTGAGAAGTGCGGGTGGTTAGATCTAAGTTTATTTTGTATGATATCGTTACCAGTGGTAAAAAGACAAAGAAACATTTTAAATATCGAAGATAAAGTTAAAATAATTAACGTGCATTCAAAAAATAACGCGAGTGTTAAAATGCTGCTCAAAAATACGAAGATGGGATACAGACCGTTTATGACATTGCTATCTTGAATTAATTCTTTTAATGTAAATATGTATGTTCACAACGGACCACTATGCGTGCTCAAGTGTGCCTTATCATTACGAGGCTGCCACTTTCTCCTATCCTATCCTAAATATGTATGTACACTAGACCGTACCTCAAAAAAAGTTTCCCCGTACAGCACTGTGTCTTGAAGGTGGCCAAAAATAAAAAAAATCAACTATCTAATTAATTAGAAATGTTAATATGGTTTTACTGAGTACATCCCAATTAAAAAAAATCAGAAAGAATTTTTTAAAAAAGTTAATTTTTAAGATAGTTCTGAGAATTCAAAGTTCAAAGTTATAAGTAAGTACACAATTATTTTAAAAAAATTTTCAAAAAATGCTTTAAATTTGAAAGGTTAATTGGTAAACAAAATATCAATAAAGCAGCGTAATTTTAATTAAAATACACCTATCCCCCGATTTACACGGTACTTTTTTTACACGATTTTACTTTTACACGGATTTTTTCAAGATCTCTCCCCCGATTTAAACGGTGTTTTTCGCTTTTTCACGATTTTTAAACTGAACGAATTTTACAAAATAAAACTGTTAAAAACAAAAATTTGTGTTATTTTGCTACACCTATTTTTATTTCAAAAACTTCATCCCAAATTTGTAAAATGACAGCACTGAGTACAACCCATAAAAAGTTATATTTTAACACCATGACCCTAATGTTGAAAGGGCTCTAAGGTTCCAGCGAGATATAAATAAATCTTTAGCTCAATATGAAGAGATCTATAAGGATTTAATCAAAGGCAAACAAACTTTAATTTCGGATTTTCTTAACAAATCTCTCCCATCTAAAACTGGTACATCCATCAACTAGAGGATCGCCTCAAATAATATCAAGTGATGAAAGTGACATTTCACCAATCAAGAAAAAAAAGTTAAGAGTCATCGATAGTGATTAAATTTGCTCAAATCGTTGATATATTTTTTGTAATTTTCTAATTTTTTAAAAATATGTAATTCGTTTTTACGTGTACATATTTGTTATTTCAAAACTGAATGTACATATATTTTGTTTCTTTATTAGGTGTATATTTTATTTTTATTTAACGTAAATGAAAAAAATGTATAAATAAAACAAAAATTAATTTAATTAAAAAATTAATTTGATTTTACTTACGAGTACTTTAGATTTTTTCGTTTTACACGATTTTTCATACAAAAAATTTGATTTCGATTTACACGTTTTCTTCAGGAACCGATCTTCCGTGCAAATCGGGGGATAGGTGTATATGTATATGCAGTGATGCTAAAATTTGGAAACTATGGTTTTTACTACAATGTGATTGTCACATGCGATGTACCGTTATTTTGAGTATAAACAAACCGAGAAAAGTCAAAATATTAGAAATTTTTAACTTCAGTGGACAATAAAAAAAGATAAAAAAGGAATTTTTTATACTTTAATATAAGATTTCTGCAAGTAAGTTTAATTCAGGCCTGTGCAAAAGTAAAAATGTAGTTGTGTTGGTGAGAAAATGAGAATTACACTACTGAACGTGTAAGTAGCAGTATCAGAAACTGTATGAATTTTTTCAAATTAAAATTTGTATGTAATATTTCATCTAAAACTTAATTACTTTAAGACAAATTTATAAATACTACTCTGCTATAAAGAAATAAAAGTACTTTTCATTTTTTAACAAAAAAGTTTTGTTTTTTTCATTAAATTTATTAAAAATTTTATAAAAATAATGAAAATGTCGCTGAAAAACTTTTAAACTATATTCTTAATTGTTCTATGATAAAAAAGGTATTGGATTTTCAAATGCATTTATAATAAAAAATATTTGTTTGCAGTGCTATTAATTTTGTTTTCACTGCAAACAATAAATCAGCGTACATCCATCACACATGTTAACTCATCGCTGTTTCAGTGACGACTGAAAACAAGAGCGTAAGAATACATGTGAGTTTAGCTAAGGAACAATTGTGTATGAAATTTTTATTTTTGCACAGGCCTGGTTTAATTCAAAAAACTTGGTTTTACTTCCGTTATAAATTATAAATTCAGAATGACCTAATAGACATGGGCCCTGGGTTCGACTCCAGGCTCCGACATCTTCAAAAAAAGAAATATGAAAAAAAATTTTCTTTCGGCGACTACCTCCCAGCAGTCTTCTGGCAAAAGCTCTGAGAGTAACTGATTGCCATGAAAAAGCTTCCCAAGTCTGTCGTTCGGAGTAGACATTAAACTGTAGGTTTTGGTACTCATGGGTAAAAATTTGCGCACACAACATAAGTGCTGCGAGAAGCTAGGCCGTAATCCTGACACAGGGTTGTAAAAGCCAGTTATGTATGTAATTTAAATTCTTACTCTCGATAAGAAATGTCATTCGGTCATAAATGAGACGATTTTGCTTCTCTATATTATAATTTTATTTATACATTACTTAGTTATTAGATGAATGATTTTAATAATTAAAGTACGAGCTTCATAAATAGTTTACAACTCTTGTATGATGTTAAACTAACATTAATGTCTTAATTAAATTGAAACAATTCTATATTACTTACCTGTACCCCTCTTAACTTGGTTTCAAGCGAAGTAAATGCCAACTGTAATGCTGTATATTCATCTCTTAATGTGGAGTTCAGATTTTTCAATTCCTCTAAGCTTGTTCTAAACATATAAATTTCAGCATTTAGGGAAGTATTGGCAGTTTGTAATTCAGCAACTCTAAAATATAATTATATAAAATTAATGACACCATATAAGTAGGTAATTTTTACAGTTTTAACAAAAAAAAATGTAAAAATTCTTCAATTTTTTTCAAAAAATGATTCATAAAAATATTTTTAATTTATGAAAAGTTTATATAGAGATTCATTTTATAATCATATTATAATTTGAAAATTTTTTTTATAAATACAGTTCATTATATGTAATAATGTATTAATTAAAAATAGTGTTCCAAAAAAAAAATTGTACAACAAGCAATGATGTCTCATAATCAAAGTTTTATAAGATATTGTGTTTAAACTGTTTGTAATAATTCTTAAATATTGTTAGCAAGCATCTTAAGATCATAAAAGAAAATAATTGTTTTTGTAGTAAAATATTCAAAAAGTGCAATTATATACAAACATGCTTGCTTTTTCATGCATTCTTATGACTGACTGTAAACCAATGAATACTTTCTTTTGAATTTAGCTTAGTTAACATTAAATTCTTTTATTTACATAGACTTTTAGAAAGCTTTTCTAAGTTTTTAACAACTTTTATTACCGTTGCTCCTTTTCAGTTAAAAGTTTTTGCTGTTTTTCCATTTTAATATTTAAATCGACGATCATTTGTGAATTTTCACCTTTGCGTTTATGCAAATCAGTCAACTCCACCTGTTGTATCAACAGTTTCTTTTCCATGGCAGCAATAGCCAACTGGGCAGCTGAATTATCTTTGCCACCCACACCGCCACCAGTTGATATAGCTGTACGTAATTGTTCATTTTCAACTGAGATTTTTAAATTATCTGATTTTAATTGTGCCACATTATCCAGTAATCGATTGTCTAGCATAATAAAAGAAACACAAAAAACAAAAAATTTAATTAAAAAATGTAAACAAAAATTAAAATTAAATTTTAAATACAAAATTAACAATAATAAAAACAATATACTCGTGCATAGTATTAAAAATAGAAACAGAAAGTAAGAGTCTGTACTATATACCCTACAAATCAATATGTGTGTGCATATATTGGATTTACTTGTTCATATTATCAAAAGTAAAACATAAGTCGTTTAAAGAGCATCCCTACAAGAAATGGATGACTGAAGCTAAAACGTATGAATTTTTTTTTCTAGCATATTAAAATAACAATTAAATAATAAACCCGTCAGCCTTGATGGGTATATACATGAATTCTGATGGATAATATTCATCATATTTTATTACTTAACTGTGACCGATATATAAACTTCTTGAACGATTACGCCCCAGCCATAACTATTGTTTTCATTGAATTTGATTAGAAAGAGTAGTAAAGAAAAGCGTTGAGATATATTTTCTTTAGACGACAAAATTAATAAGTAGGAGTAATGTTTCAGTCATCAATGATAGTCATAAAACTGATAGTGCTTTTATTGGAACTCTATCGGAATTATAAATTAACTCTCTACGGAAGGTTTTAATGGTTTACAGAGAATTAGAAAAATACCAATTTACAATCACTTGACGATATACTCGTATTAAGTCAATAGTCAAGTTGTTTAAATATTAGTATTACTGTATTGTATGAATTTTAATAGCCTAAGATCCTAATACTGGTATTATTGTGAGAGTTATGAGTTCAGTTCTGCTAGTGTTTGTACATATTCCTTAACGGATGTTAATTCGCATTAGAATACCAAAAGAATACCACTAGTTCAGTTCTGCTAGTGTTTGGACATATTCTTTAACGGATGTTAGTTCTCATAAGAATACCAGTAATAGGATCTTAGGCTATTAGAATTCATATAATAAGTATAATAAGATTTATTAAATATTCGAATTTAATTCGAAAAAATATAAAATATCTAGTTAGGAAACATTTTTTTTGTTCAAATACTTTTGAGACTCTTCACCGAACTGCAAAAGTAAACATCGATATGAGCAATCTGCATTACTAATAATATTAATAAATTAATATCCGCCATTTTCGGTATTCCTGTTTGATAGTTGGGGATAGGGAGAAATATCCCCTGTATCGCCCCCTCTGAGTACTTCTTAAAAAAACGTAAACCATATATGCCCTACGGTACGCAGATCTATCTAGTTAAAAATTTCATCGGAGTCGGCACGTTAATTAGGTGAGGCATAAATTTTCCCTTGGGCCGGGTCAGGTGTTAAGGTTAACATTTAGGGGTATGAAAAATAGATGTTGACCGATTCTCAGATCTACCCAATATGCACACAAAATTTCATTAAAATCGGTAGAGCCATTTCGGATGAGTTTGGCAACAAACACCGCGATATGAAAATTTTATATATTAGATTATTAGTATTGCTGTAAAATAATGAAAAAGCTTCTCAAATCTGTCGTTCGAAATCGACATGAATCTGTAGGTTCCGGTATTCATGGATAAAAATTAACACACACAACAGGAGTGCTGCGAGAATTTAGGCCGTAACCCTGACACAGGGTTGTTATGGCCAATTAGTTAGGTAGGTAGGTATTATTGTTTGGCATGTTTTCAACGTTTAAAGCCGAACTAATGAAGCTTCTCTTCAAATTATTTTTTATTATTTTAAACAATGGAATAACCTAATGATCCTGATTTCGAATTTAAGTTGTACCTGTCCCAATGCTTATAAGATTGCTCAGAATTTTTAATTTTTTTTTTTGTTCTGAGCAAATTCTTGTTGTTGAAGCATTTCTTCTATGAATTTTCGAAGGACATATAATCCATACTTACGGCAAATGATCAAAGACCTTTACACACGCATGCCGCAAAAATCATGCACGATAACCTCGGCAAAAATGTAGACTCAGCATTTTAATCGTTGTGATTAATACTGATTTCGAATTCAGTAAAATTCTGAGGCTTTTTAACGGCGCTTTTGTGCATACTTAATAAAATAAAAAGTTATTCAATGATAGTAGTTTGTCCTCAACCACACAATTGTTAACCTGATTAAAAGGGAACTTTAATATGCCGGTCTGAAGTATAGAATTGTATTTTAAGTGAATGGAGAAATTAGTTTATGTGAGTTATTAATGAATTCACTGCCTCCAAAGTTATATTAGGATATTTATGTTGAAGATATAGTAAATCAAGATATGGTGATTTCCTAAAAGATTTCGGCGTTGAATTGACATAACGAGAAAATAATTTCACAAATTAAGTTAGGGGAGTGCAAGCAATATCGTTAAACATAATGCACCTATAAACTTTGCTATAGGGTATCTACAAAGCCAAACACAAGCACACTCTCTCCTTTGCAAAATACATGCATACACGACCTTGACCCCACTCTACTTTAAACACACACCCCCGCAAGCACATATGGACAAATTGTGCATATTGATGCCATATTTGTTAAAATGATTGATATATTCCTTCGGTGTTGTCATATTTCTAGAACGGCAGCGATATATGCTTGCAATAATAGCGTAACGATAAGCAAACCAACAAAAACAACAATTAAAAACAATTATAAGAACATCAAATAAGTATAATCGATTACTTACTCTGTTGTATGATTTCTTTAAAGGGCAACACTTCCCGACGATTACGTTCCCGTAAACGTTCTATTATTGACTGCCGCCACTCATGATCATCGTTGGCCATTTCTCTAATGTTTTATCAGAGTTTACAGATATGCTGTGCTGCTACAAATTTAAAGTACAGTAAGCAGAGAAGTGACTGCGCCAGAGACGTCAAATTGTCTTAAATTTCCTGACCTCTTCTAGTCCAACACAAACCGTTACCTCTTGACGCAATTTTACAATACTTATCATTTATATTTAAAGCAAATAATGAAGAATTTTTAGGTTTTTAATTATATTTAATTCTTTTTTATGTCAAGTTTTAGGGTAAATAAAATTCGGCGTTTTTAATTTACCAAACGTCCGTCTAAAGTTTTATACGCTTTTGAGACACCGTCAACGTATTCTTGTACCCGTATGTTACCGGCTATTATGGAATCATTTATTTTCCTTTGCGTACGACGAGTTTAAAATTGTTTAAACAATTCCACAACGTTTGTATTTTCCTTTAAATATTTTAATTATTTTTATTCATAATACGATACGCGATTCTCGCACAATCTGAGCAGCAGGTTTTATTTTATATTTTGACATTTTATCACACAGTGTGTTGTTTTTGTTTTTGTGTGTTTTCTTTTCTTTGTTTTGATTGTCATTAAATGTTTTTATTGGAAGGCGTAAGAACACTTCCTATGGTGAAGCGCGTTACCAAACAGTAAAAAATTTAAATTGGATGTCTTTGCGTTAAGCAAAGACAAGAATCGAATTATTGCCAACTGGTAAGTAGTAATTATTGTCAATTGGGATCACACGTAGAAAGAATTTCAAATGAAAATAATTTTATATTTAAGACTGATAAGATATTTAGCGTTCTCACTTAAAAACTCCCACGTTTAAACTTTTTTTAATGTGTGTTTATGATGTACTGATAAAATCAACATAGGAAACTAGAACAACACATTCGGATTCAAAAGATTAACGATCCTAGTTACAGGGCGCCTAGTTTAAAGTCTTGTCTACTTTATACCAGCAGACATTAAGTGTTAAAAAGTGGAAGACGCAAAAGTAAAGTAAAAACACATACGGCCCACAATGTTAAAATGTGGCTTCTGTACAGCACTGCTCATATATTTGTAATACCCAGCATAAAGTTCAGAAAATAAGAAATTCACTTAAAAGAATGGAATAAGTTTAGTGCTTAAACGATAATAAGATGGCGTCGAAAACGCTTTTTTGTAGTTGGGAATTGTGAATGCAAAAATAGGCGTTTTGTAATTAATTTATTTATTTATATTGCACAAAATGTGGCTATTGCTTTGTGAATACTTTTCTTTGCTTTTTACATACTAAATGAGATATGATTCTCATTTAGTCCATAACCATTTATAGTTTTGAAGACCATCTTTGGGAAAAAGTCTTCAGACGAGTCTTTTAAACAGTTATGAAATGGCCATAGAGACATGCTAAAATAAAAAACAATAAAAAATTGTAAGCGATATGGGAAATGGTTATATTATATTGTTTTATGGAATTAATATTAACAATAGGTGCTGCTTTGATTACGAGATTCCAGAATATCTTTTGAAAGAAGTGAAAACAAAGACTGCACATAGTCAAAATACGGAAGATTGGCTCTGTGCTTTTGAAAATGTATATGGC
Source organism: Metopia argyrocephala (assembly GCA_963576795.1). Taxonomy (NCBI): domain Eukaryota; kingdom Metazoa; phylum Arthropoda; class Insecta; order Diptera; family Sarcophagidae; genus Metopia; species Metopia argyrocephala. Next base: position 84,026,275 of record OY756211.1, read on the forward strand.
AGTCAATAGTGTGATACCCGTATGCACTATAGGTTTACGAATTTACTGGTTTAATTCTATATATGTACATTGGTATTAACTTTAAGAATTTGTAAATATAGATTTACGTATAAATTAAATTTATTATAAATTGAATTTTAAGTTAATAAACAGAATTATGTGAGTGAAAATACTCATATAATCTATATACAAAATAGAAATCAATGTTGTTCGTTGGTCATGGCATCAGCTGATTCGGCTGGACCGAATTTAATGATTTTTTTCTTTCTAATGATCGTCGTGATCCAACTTAGGTTTTTGTGGAAAGAAAATTTTTCTCCGTGCTCTTTTACGCCCAATTTTTTGATTTACCTAAAATCAGAAAACGTCTCCATCGATTTGACTAATTTTTCTTTCAAATGTTTGTATTGATCTATTTTAAGTTTTCATTGGCAGAAAAATTTGCCACGCCTACTTGTACGCCCACTTTTGTTTATTTATATCTAAATACTAACTTTTGTATACCTTCAGAACGGTTAAAGCTAAAGTTTTGGAATTGGGTCTGAATGACTTCATGGGCAAGGCAGTGAGTAAAAGGGCGAAATAGAACAAGTGGGCATGAAACCTCCCAGATAAGTTAAAAATTAATTTCTTTATAAATGCCTATCTTTAGAAGAGTTGATGGTGAAGTTTCTGAATTTGGTGTGATTGAATTCGTTGTTATTAAATATTATCAGTAGAAAAAAGGGCGGACAAGTAGACGTGGTAGCTTCCAGACAAACTAACTATTGAGTTCAGTATATCTTGAAATCAGTAACAGTTAAAGTTTTTGAATTTGGTTTGAATTACTCCGTATTCACTAAAAATCATCAGTCGAAAAATGTGGACAAATGATAGCGGTAGGTGTAGCGAAGCACGCCAGGTTTAAGCTAGCATAAAATAAAAACTTTAATATTTTAATATCTATTTGAAAAATTTTATTTTTAGGTCTTTTGCATATTTTTTCACGCTAAAGAAAAAATGTAGAGTTTTCTGATGAGTTTTCGCAGTGTGTCACTCGTCACTTATTATGATTTTTTTCAATCATCGTCACAGAAGAACTCTGATGAGACTATCTTATTTATATAAACATGCGTGTTGTTGCCGCTTGGTGTCTTTTAAACAAATTTAATGCCAAAAGTAATCGGTTCTTGTTCTAGTATTGCCGTATTTAAAATAAAAGTAGAGCTTTTATTTTAAAGGTAAGTTGTAATTAGGAAAAGCATTTAAAGGTCACTTTATTCCTCTCGTTAACGAAAGTTACCTTTAACTATGGGACACTTTATAGCCAAGTTGTAATAATGGCACTTAAACTTTGATTAAATTAAAGCGTTTCTGACGAAATAAAATCGATTAAAATACGAGTAGCGAAGCATACCGAGTAAGAGCGGTATAAATTTCTTCAAACATTTTTTTTAAATGACTGCCCAATTATTGATTTATGGGCTATAGAAATTATTGTTTATTTGTGAATGAAATTACTTTTTGTTTTTTTTTTCTTATTTTTTCTTTTCATTTGTTTATTTATTTAAGTTATGAAAACAAAATTGTATACCAAAGAAAACAAATAAAATTATGAGTGGGATAGGTCATAAGTTAGCTGCTCTAAAGTAACCGGCTATTCGTATTTTTATTACGAATAAATTTATTTTGTATATTGATTTTAAAAATTACGTTATATGTTTACGAGTTATTATGTATGTACGAGTACATACTATGTATTTATTTTATGTTTTTCGGAATGAATCATTTTTTGATTTTTGTTTAAAATATGTATAGTTGAAGCAGACAGTATTGAGATTCAATATCATATAAAAGAGAAAAAAAATAATAAATAATAATACAAATAAAATTAATTAATTGTCATAAAAAGTCATTAACACGTGTTTAAAAATGTTAACAAAACCATATTTTCAAATGATAACAAAATGTTTTTATGTTTTTAATTTAAAAAATTTAATAAAATTAGGAAATTGTAAATAAAAGTTTATTGTTACTTTTTATTTTATATGGCAGGATACTTGTGCACTTATCCGATGTTAAACATTTATTTTTCTTGTTTTGTTTTTACCTTTTTTTAATAATTATGACTAAACAAATAAAAACAGTTTTTTATCTCTGGTCATAAAAATAAAAATTCAAAAAATTTTGTTATAGGAATTATGTATTAAAATTGTCAACATGACATATAGAGGCAAGTTTTATGTCAAACAAAACTACCCTGCAGTCGACATACAAAGCCAGCGAACGACAAACTATTACCTTAACTACCAATCATTATCATTAGCTACCGTTCTAACTTCTAACAATGCTTATGACTGATGATTTTAACATGGCGATGACATGGACGGTAGTCAATTGTCAATAATCTTATACTAATTATTTCACTAATACTTGTAACATGGGATGTGGACTTGCACTGATACTGTTGATATAACAAAATACTGAATGTATTAATGCTAACTATATAGAAAGTACGATTAGACTGAACTATATCTAATCTCGATTTTTTTATTAACAAAGAAAATTTACCGCCTGTCTCACGATGTCGAACGTATAACTCTACGAACGAAAACAAGTCACTCATTATTGTTCGCAAAAGCGTCCCACTATGTTTATATGTATCGTTTTTATTTTTGTTTTATATTTAAGACCTAACCGTTTAACAAGTTAACCGAAAATTAAAAAAAAAATTGCTAAAATGATTAAATAAAAAAAACGTTCAATGTCGTAGGACAGGCTGTTAAAATTTAAATAATATATTTTAAAAGAATAATTGAAACTGTCGTCATAACCAATTCAAATTTTTTATATTCCGTTTCAAAAAAATGTTAAGTTTTGTAAGAGAGTGAGAAGCCAAAAGGTGCTTTCTTACATAACTTGCGGAACCTGAAGCTAACTACTTAGTCTTCAAGTTAATTCCTACCATTTCTGAGTAATTTTATACTTTTAAAATTGTAGGGGTAAGTTCAATATATAAGCATACATAGATACAAGTATATATATGTACATGAAGCTATAATTTGTTAAGCCTACTTAGATAGATTTTATAAATCACTGCTGCTTCTGCCATGCACACCAAAGACTGCATTATTGTATATTCAACGCTAGTTAACCCAATAGACACGTATACTATCGTTTGTTCTGTATATTCCACAGTATTTTTATTCATTTTCGGATAAAGTAGCTTTAATTCCAAATGACTGTTGAGTCTATGAAAATGCTTAAAGTATTTTCTAGTAATAGCTTCAACCCAAGGGGTATTTATCATAATGTGATCAATTTGAGACAAACAAAATTGACAATTCTCTTCACAGTTTTTCTAAAAAAATAGATCAGCTGGTATGCCAAATGCACCCTATAATCATCTGGCAAACAATAAAAATTCGTCTAAGTTGGTTATGGGCTACAACATTAGTCATTTAGTCTATAGCCGTGTTACCGCTAAAAAAATTGTCCTCATATGCATACATGAATTTTATATTTGATAGCTTGTAATAGATGAACCATAGTCTTTGATGTGTTTATAGCATAAGTAGGGTTGTCAGATAGTTTTCAATTTTTATCCCCGATTTCGAAATTTATATCCCCAAAAATCGCCAAAACGCTGATAAGTTTATCTCCAAAAATCCCCACAGAAACTGCATAACTACTTTGCATGTATGTTCATAAGTTATATTATTTACTACTGTACTTAGTGGAATTAGCCTGATTTTTAATAAGATCCAATAAGCGTTTTGCCATTGATTCCACAAGTTTTTAAATTTTCAAGAGGATTAAAATCTTGAGACTGTGCAGACCTTGACACCAGTATTTTAAATCCAACCTTTTGTCTGCTTCGATGTGTATTTTGGGTCTTTAAATTGTTGAAACAACCATCGATGTGCCATTTCATATTTAGCATAAGATATCATGATGTCGTTTAAAATTTTTGTATAGGGCATCATCTATTGTACCATCAAATCGAAATAGATGTCCTGTGCCATAGTATGAAAAATATTTCCTTACCATTAAGTAAAAAAGTAATTTGTGGACGGATACTCAAACGTAGAAGGAATTTAATTTTTTGGATTCTGTGATTAGTTATTAAATAAAAAGTATGGAAAGTACAATTAGCGGATGATAAACTTACCAGTTTTTTGTCCTATATACTAACGAGTTGCTAACTTTTCATTATACACACGGTCGTAAGTGCTTAGCTTTATGAATCGATGTGAGAAAGGCTTCACAAATCTGATCTTTTTAGCATTTACAAGAGACTTATCCTTTCCTGAATGGAATACAAATCTCATGTATGAACTGGGGCTTCAAAATCTTATTCGAGGCTAATAGACCGTGTGAAGGAGATTTCATAAAGTGTAGTCGTTACGTAACGTGTGTTTCATTGTGCTATCGTTATTACACTGGAAAGTGTTCTGACAAAACTAAGGCAATAGATAACCAATTACACGGTGCTACAGTGAAAATATACTTGGAAAGTGACCTAGTGTACGTTGTAGGCCTTATTGAGTAGATCATAAATCAATTTTTAAAAGTTCGGAAACACCCTAAAATTTCGGAGTTATTCCGAAAAAACTATTTTCGGGTAGGTTCGAGTACTTATGAACACGTAACTCAGTTGATTTTAATCCGATTTTAAATTTTTAAACGGTTTCAGAAAGAAGAAATATGTGCCTTTTTAAATATGTACATATTTTTGTATATATATTAATTTTTTGCAGTGTTATTTTTAATTATATCTGATTTTAATTTTATTTTTTCTAAATTTTTTAACTTTGGCGCCATTTTTTTAAATTAGATTGCTTAGAAACATACCTTTATGTATATATTTAATTAAAGCTAATTTAGTTCTGAGTTAAACAAGCTTCTAATAAATAAAATCGAGTAAAAAATAAAAAAGTTATTAAGGTTTTTCGAAAGTTAAAAATTTTGCTTTTACAAATATGTATTGATCACGATACTACATTTTCTTTATTTTTTAGTATTTTAATGATATGATTATATAAATATTTTAAAATAACAGTATTCAAATTATTCTATTTAGAAATTTTGAATATTTGATTAAAAGTGCTTGCTAGACCTCTCTCGCTTGTACATCAAATCGTCTGTTTCTTGCTTAAGTGACCAGCAGTAATTTGAAATCATTCATTGAAATCTAAATGTGCATACAGAAAATGAACTTTATGGCAATTCTGCATCCCATTTCTATATAAGTCTCACGAAATTCCTTTACTGCATCAATATAATTTTCACTTTTTTCATTTCCCAAAAAATTTTCACATAAACTAATAAAGCTTCTCCATGCTCTTTTTTCCACAGATTTAATTTCATTGTGAATTCTTCGTCAAGCATGATTTTGCGGATTTGAGGTCGAACAAATTTATATTTAGAAATCAATAAAGATTTGTACCTTCTTTAATTTTTGCTTCACTTATTCTTGGGAAAACTGATTTTAAGTGTAAAAAGGCATCGCTTTCCCTATCCAGGCATTTCACGAACTGCTTCTTGTATCGCAATTTGAGGTGTAATGGTGGCAAAATTATTTATTTATAATCATAAGACTAAAAAAATGAAAAAAATGTAGTATATTGATCAATACATATTTGTAAAAACAAAATTTTTAACTTTTGAAAAACCTTAATAACTTTTTTATTTTTCACTCGATTTTATTTATTAGAAGCTTGTTTAACTCAGAACTAAATTTGCTTTAATTAAATATATACATAAGGGTATGTTTCTAAACAATCTAATTTAAAAAAATGGCGCCAAAGTTAAAAAATTTAGAAAAAATAAAATTAAAATCAGATATAATTAAAAATATCACTGCAAAAATGTAATATATATACAAAAATATGTACACACTTAAAAAGGCACATATTTCTTCTTTCTGAAACCGTTTAAAAATTTAAAATCGGATTAAAATCAACTGAGTTACGTGTTCATAAGTACTCGAAACTACCCGAAAATAGTTTTTTCGGAATAACTCCGAAATTTGAGGGTGTTTCCGAACTTTTAAAAATTGATTTATGATCTACTCAATAAGGCCTACAACATACACTAGGTCACTTTCCAAGTATAAAAAAAAGTTGCTCATTTGTAGCACCGTGTTATCTATTATGATCCTTCCGCGAGGAGAATTTACATCTTTTTTTTTTGCCGTAACGAGCACACTGTACTACATAAGTAGAGAGCAATCGCCCGTGAAAGAAAACATTTTAGATAATTTTTATTTAAAAAACTTTATTGCAGTATAGGGTAACAAAAAGACGAGTTGTAATAACTGTACGATAACTTTCTATTGAATTTCATTTGCTTAGATTGTTGAACAAAAAAGGAAATTTTGTTTTTTGAACGCAAATCACCAGTGATTTGAATCAGACACAAAAGTTGTTTTAAGATTCGGAAATGAAATGAATTGAATGACTTATGAATGTAGGTGGGTAATCAGTGCCACTTTCAGTGTTAAATTCAACAACAAAATTTGTTTTCATTCCAAACTAATGTTATTCATAATTTGTCTGTAAACAGAGGAGAGTTAAAAACTAAAGACGTAATTTTTAATACAATAAAATACAATATAGCGTCATCGTTATTATTTCTATATTGTCTTATATTCTAATTAACATTTAATTTTATAAATATTTTACAAAACAAAACTGACAAAAGCTGTTTAACCACTATTCCGGCTAAAACAATTTTTATATAGAGAACACGGCTTGCAAAATAGCAGTCTAGTTTTGGAGCGCAAATCAAACGGTTGCAAGTTTTACAATAAAAGTTTAAATAAGTTGAAAAAAAAAGAAAACAAAAAAATTTACTCAAAATGCCTTTAAAGAAAAAAGACGATTATATACCCATTAAGTGTGAGGGTTGGAATGGTAGATTTGTTTATCCACCCGGTTCGACTAATAACGTTTCCAAAGTACGACGTTACAATCAAAATATTACCGATACGCAAAATTTTTACGGATATTCTAATGAACCAATAATTTTACCACCAACATGGGATGGTACTTTCAAAAAAAGTGATGAAGTTTTAATGAAACAAGAACGTAATCGTTCTGATGATTCCAAATATTTTGATTACAATACCGAACCTACTATTTTGCCAACAACATGGAATGGTGAATTTCGCCAGGATCCCAATGATGTGCGCATTATACCGGAAAGAAATTTCTCGGATGTTCGCGACTATGCTGAAGCTAATCGTTTTAAGAGTGTTAATTAAATTAAAAAAAAAAAAACCATTAACAAATAATTTATTGTACTCATCAGCAGAGAGATTAAAATTAAAATTAAAAAAACATTTTTCTCTCATTAATTAAGTATCATTGGATTTAATCTTAAAATCTGTTAGATTTTCAAACACATGTAGTATTAAGAAAAATTTTATTTATTTCTTCATAAATTTGTTTTTTATGCAAAATTATTTTGCTATTTTAATAATAATAAAAACAAATATTTTAATTAATACTTCTTATTAATTAAAATTTAAAATTGAAATCGTTATTTCTTCTTATTTCCTGGTTTCTTAAGTGTGGGTTTGTAAGTTTTTGTATTTTAAACAAAATATTCATTTATTTGTTCTCTATAGTATACAATGTAGACATAATGCAAGATTTATAAGAACAAGCTGGTGACTGTTTAAATTTTGTTGGATTTTTGTTTCGGACCTATTTTGTTATATCAAAACAAACTTAAATTTAAAATAGCTGTTCCAAGATCGGTCGAACAATTAGCAGATCTAACAAAGAAATCACAACAAATATCTTTGTTCAGTATAATATCTTTGACACATTTTTTCCAGAGAATATTATTATTATTATCAAGGAATAATTATGTCCAAAGGCAGACACTGCCGCCTAAAGAATTTTGAGCCCTACTCCACTCACGGATGATGAGCCTGATGATCACCCCTACTCAATGTCAAAGTCTGGCCGAGGGGGAGGATGCCCGGTCAACCATTTCGCCCACCGACACCATCCAGCCAAATCGTTACTCATAATATAAATGAGCAGGCTTAAAGCCGTAATCGAACAACGACTTCTCTGCCCTTCGAATAAAGTCAAGTAAGACACTGAATGAAATAGATCTGATCCCCAGCGTATCCATCTGATGCCCTCGCAGAATCTGTAGTCTAGTTCTATTCAGTGCCTCGCAGCTGCACAGAATGTGCTCTGCCGTCTCTTCCCCCACAAAACGAAGCCTGAACTCAGTCTCATCCAGGAGAAATAGTCTATTCAAGTGATACTTGAGGTAGTAGTGTCTTGATAGTGTCTTATCGTCAAGATAGAGCCTGCACTCAGTCTCATCCAAAAGACGTAGTCTATTCAAGTGATAATTGAGATAGTAGTGTTCTGATAGGAAACCCACTATCCTACCAATATTTGATTTCCGTAACCCAATGAGCCCTTCTCCATACTAAAGCCTCCACCAGCCGTTTGGCCGGTCTCATTCGCGGAGCATTCATTTCCCAGAGATATTCAAGTATGTGAATGAAATTCTAAATTGCTAAAGTTTCTAATTCAGACAAGATTTTGAGTTTTCTTTTATTCATGAGCTTTATGACTATTTACTTGACTTTCTTTATTATGAATACTTAAAGCCAAAAGGGACACATAAATTTTGTATGTCTAGGAAAATATAGTGGATTTCACATACATTCCTAATTCATTCGATATCTTATTTGTAAAAAAAAACACAGAACTATCTGTCTACTTCCTTAAAATAACCATCATCTCATCATTGTTCACAAATCTTTTATCACTGAGACATTTTTTTTTTAAATTTGGAAGAAGAAAGTAATCCGTAGTAGCTTTAATCTGGCGTATACGATGTGTGATTAAGTGATTTAATCTTTGCTATGGCAATTGTTGTTGTGTAAACTTATGCATTGTATTAGTTAAAGAATACTTTTCATTTTGCCAAATGCATTTATTTTTTTGTTTTTAATGGGCTCACTGAATGCTATTATAAGTTAACATACGGATGATTGTAAACTCCTGTTTCTTTTTAAAGATAATCAATAAAAATCATCCCAGATCATGAGGAACGATCTTGCCTGCAAAACAGCCTTTACTTTTTTTGGATAAGATTCTCCCATTCCAGGCCACAGCTTTGATTGTTCCTTCTCTTACGTGTGAAGCAGTGGCTATGAATCGACTCGAAAACTCGTATTTATTGTGGTGAAAGGTCACAAATCATTTCATTGAAATATGTATATTCATGTCACTATTTTTGTTGAATTGTAAGCAATAAATCATCCTATTTTGCGTTAATATGTCATTTATTGTTTTTTTTTAAATACTTGTCATTACCGATAGCTATCGCAACTGCAGACGACGATCATCCAATACAATTTTTAAAAGTTTCTTAACTATTTCAAGCGTCAATATCTCAATTGTTCGACCACTGGTTGAATGTCTTGGCAGTTCGTAAGGCATCGTTTAAATTTCTTCGTAAATATAGGAGTAGACTGCCTCAGATTGTTAACAAACTTGGTTTTAATATTGTTTGGAACTTCAAGTATTGAATTTCAAGTTAAAGTATTGATGACCAGGGGTGGAATCGTCACATACGTTATCGTATAGACAATCGTATGAAAAACAATTACGTAATACGTCAAGCAATTAAACGGATTAAAACGATTGCAAGCTTATCCTATTTTTTTATATAACACTGTGAATAGTGCTTTCAATTCACAATAGGTGTGGAATTTCCAAAAATAATATAACAGAAATCAAAATCAATATGAAATGAACGAATGAAATATTAATACTTATATTATAAATAAATACACGATAAAAATGAAACCGATGTTGTTATTTTATGTAAGTGAAAACGACAGTAAGTAGGACAAAAAAAAAAAAATAAGAATCACAGCGTGAGTTTTTAAAAATTAATATTGGAAAATGTTTTAATAAAATTATTTTTGTAAATTTATAAAGTGGTTCCGTTTAACCTAAAAAGCTTCTGTATATGTATGTGAACTAAGTCGTAAATACTTAAATGCCAAAACTGTTCTCAAGTTTTACGCTCCACCCTGGAATTGAGAACAATTGGAAAACAAATTTTGATACTCTTTCATGAATTCTGCCATCACTTCATTTTATGTGTGATTATGTTTATTATAGTTTTTCCAAAAAAATATATACTAATTACAATAATATTAATAAAATATTCAATAAAATTTTAGTTAACTTACATTTTTTATTAAATTTTAAAAATTTTTCTATGTACTCGCACTGAATTTTCTTAACGGAATTTTCTTCGTAAAAATCATACTTTCAGTGATACGATAACGTATTTCATATCCAGAAATTTGCAATAAGCTGTACGTTCACGTAGTATATCGTAATCCAAAAAATGTATTTTTACGTGACGAGTTATACGTTCACGAATGTGACGATTCGGGGCCAGATTTTTTTAAATTTTAACAAATTAACTGTGATTGTTTATTTTTGAGGTCTAAAAAAATATAAAATACTAAACGACGTGATGATTTCAAACTTCAAATATAAGTTTCATAAGATTCCCACAAATTACCAAGAAATGTCTTTTCAAATTCAGGTCAGTTAGTTTTGAAACCTCACTGATCAAATTGATACGAAATATGAAATGGTTGTTCTGTTCGGGCAATGTACCGAAATCATTTTCAGCAATTAGGCCAATTTTTCGATGAATGATTAAGTGAACAAACAAAATTGTCGAATCTGGAACGATGCCAATTCATACGCATCCCGAAAAAGTCAGTGTTTATTATGGATTTTAAACATTTTGGAAGTGCTCCACCCAAAGAATCTGTAGCGGACGTTTCAACGTTGTTATATTTCACATATAACGGCATAAATAAGTCTTTTAAATCTAAAAAACATTTCGCTGATATCTCTCACACACTTTGTTTTTTTTTAAATTTAGTGATTGGAAATGCTTAATTAATGGCTTTCTTAAAAATTTTATAGTCTCTCTCGTTATATTTGGAAAGATTTTGCAAGTGGCCAGTGCCACGCCCACACTAAATAATAGTAAGTAAATGAGATTCAAATAGTTCTATAGTCAATACCAATCATCAGATAAAAAGTGGACAGAATTGGTTAAATGGGCATGATACCACCTAAGCATTGAATTTTGTATATCGAGAACGGTAATAACAAAAATTTGAGCCAAATAGCTCTAGACGAATGGGCATGGTATGTCTCATACAAAGTTAATATTAATTTGTGTATACCTTGAGATCGGTTAAAGAGAAAGTGAATCGCAAGTCAAAGAGTAGAGCCAATTGAAAAAGTGGTCATGGTACCTCCTCCGAAGTATTGTATTTATTTTTGTAAATTTTGAGAAATATAATTGTAGAAGTTTTCAAAATTTAATTTAAATACAAAACATTAATCAAAAAGGTGGCGGAATCAGACAAGAGGGCACACTTGATTTTTTACATATCTGGAGAACAGTAATAGGAAGTTTCAAAATTTGGTACGAGTATAAACAACTTCGTGGTGAATAAAAAAGAAAAGGTGTCAATAAATATTTCATTTCATTTAAATTGAGGCAGAGAAGCAAGCCCCGGATTTGGCTAGTAATATTAAAATATCTGTAAAGTTAGTTTAACATCTGCCATATATACATAATGGGCCATTACAACCATGATAAAGACATAGTTTCTCGAAGCAACCATGTTTTGTGTACGTGAATTTTTATCCATGATTACCGGGACCTACAGTTTAAAGTCGACTCCGAACGACCGACTTGAGAAGCTTGTTCATACCAATCGGTTACTCTCAGAGCTTTTCCCAGAAGACTGCTAAGTGGTAGTCGCCGAAAGAAATATTTAGTCCTATATTTCTTTTTTTAAGATGTCTAAGCTGTTGTTTGAACGCAGACCTTAGTAAACACTAGATTACGACGTCTACCATAACTTCAATTAAATTCACAGTTAAAACGAAAAATATATTGCGATTGTTCTATTTATGACATAGCGTATACAACTGTTGGTCTAAACCAATAAAATAAATATTAAGTTTTCTATCACCATTCACAGTGTTGGTGGTGTATCTTGTTTATTATTTAAAATTATATCCAATCTGATTTACATTTCTCATATCCAAAATGGGGATTTCTAATTGCTTGAAATGAATCACATTTAAATAAAAACAACAAGGCATGTAAATATATTTTGCCACTATATTTTGCTATAATTGAAGAAATAATTTTCTTAAAACTTTGATAACAATTTGCAAACACAAACTATTTTCCTTAATTGTTGACAAAACGAAATAATAATTTTCATTTAATAGGCACATACAATATTATAGAAAATTATTTTATTTCTATATTTACCTTTAATGGCAAAATTATTTTCTTATCTAATTTAGTTTTAATAATAGGTGATATACATATGTATACACCCACCAGCAAATAAAACGTTTTTTTTTTCTTATTTTTAGTGTTAACCATTTAAAACTAAATAAATAATCGAATCTAAAAAATATTTACTTGTGTAAACTCGACTATACAATACCCTACACCCACACAGATATTGTTTTAAAATTACTTACACAAAATTGAAAAAATTGTGTTGATTTGTATTGATTTGATTTCTTCATATTCCTATTAATTTATTCAGGAAATTCACAATAAAAGTAAATTGTAATATATTGACTGAGCATGTATTTTTCACGTTACTGCTGAGAATATAAGCAAATATTTCTTAAACGATTTTTAGAAAAGAAAAAATTCGTATCAATAGTGAATTGAATTCGACTTGATTTAAAAGGATAGTAAACATTTATAGTGCATTTACACCAAACTCAAATCAACTAATTACTAGATTTCAATTGAAATCTAGTCGTTTTTTACTTGATTTCCCATATAAAACAAAATCTACTTCGTTACTTGATTTCGACAAAATCTTGTTGAAATCTAATATACTTTCCGATGCAACTCTGTATTTTTTTTAAGTTGTACTAAAAAATACAAAACTACAGTAAGTCGGGATTTACAATGTGGAAATTGAAAGGCAGGTATTTTTCAATTCTCTTTTGCTCTTGCCTAAAATAGAACTTAGAAGACAAACAGAAGAAGTAAAAACAACAAAAAGTGGAAAAGCAAAAGGACAAATGTCCTGTACAAACATTCGTGTACTACATTCTTCGCATTTTCGTTACTATTTCTAAAAATTTCGTCTGCATGTCTGTCTTTCAATTTCTGCATTGTAAATTCCGACTAAGATACTGCCAATTGAAAAATGCTTCATAAAACTAAAAGGAAAATAAATTTAAGACTTTTGAATTATTTTTCATTGAATATAGAAAAATAAGAAAAAAAATTGTTTTATTTACTTATTTTTTTATTGAATATAAAATAACAAGAAAAAAATTGTTTTGTTTATTTATTTCTTTATTGGTTGTTATTTTTATAAAAATAAAATCCTGCTAGTTGTCAAAAAATGTCGGGGTAAACACTATAGATTTTCAAAGAGATTTCAAATTAAATTTACTTGATTTGAGTTTGGTATAAATGCACTATTATGAACAATTTTTTTGGATTAATTTTCAATATTCCAATTCTGTAAATAGATGTGGTTATCCACTACTACTCATTTATTATACCAGCACACTGTTGTATACACTTTTAAGCCCTTCTAGTTATTCATTGGCTAAGAAATAAATAAGTAAATTATGAATGCTATGAAACTAGGTATCTTAACAAAATTCTCCAATTCTGCGATCAAAAGTGATTGATTGATTTTCTCTATATAAAACATTGATTGAAATTGCTCTGTCACATTTTTGATTTTCTTTTTTATATAGGAATATGAAAGTTCAATGAGATTTTACACCATCTTCAAAATTCAAGTTCAAATTCATTCAAATACTTAATATCCCTTTTTTCGTAAACAGCAGTATTGAAATGCCAATGCAATCAAACAAGCAAAAACTACGAAAAGTAAAAAAAGAGAAACGAAAAATGTCCAGTACAAACATTCGAGTACTACACCCTTCACTTCTTTGTCCCATTTCATATAAGCTACAGAATACCTTTAAATTTCTACATTACAAATGCAAACTTACAAAGGCCTTTTATAATTTTAAAATGAAATCGTATGCTATAGGGTCAATATTATAGTATTAAGATTTTTATATTCTCTTAAGTTAGGGATTTTAAATTACATACACTACGAGGCATGGCATGCACATAAAAATATATGTTTTTATATCTGTTTGTCTTTATTCGATAGAATCAACAGCCGTACAGCCAATTGCGATTAAAATTTGGGAAATTATTAGGTATATCCGAGAAAAAGTTTTTGCCAGAAAGTGGGCGAAATTGAAAAAGTGGGCGTGGTACCTCCTATACAAGTCAAGTACTAATTTTTGTATATCTTGATAATGGTTGGTTAAAGCTAAAGCTATTAAGTTTTGTCAAAATGACTTTCAAGGTCAAGGAAAATCATCAGTGAGAAATTCTGCAGAATTAGACAGGTCGGTTACAAAACAAGAACGATTACTGAATCTGGCTCGAAAAAAGCCATGACCAACGCAAATCTTTACTAAACAAAGAACTCTGATGAGACTACCGTAGCTGGAGTCGAAAAAATGTTCAGTTTGACTTGTGTACTATTCCTTCACGGACATAATTGTCTCCTTTGATTTCCAAAAAAATTCATTGCAAAAAATTTAAAACCCAAAAAAGGATTTTACGATAGACAGCAATTTATTTACTAATTAGAGGTCGGTATTACAACGAAATAGGGGCGCTTATTGTCGACAATCTCACATTTGCTCTTAAACTCTTTTTTCGTATAGACACATTTTGTTGGATTAGCCAATTGATTGCTGTACTGGTAGTACATATACGAAACAATTTTACAAGAGATATATTTTTAACATCTGAAGGTGGTTATTGGTTCCCATCCAAAGTGCATATGTAAACACTACTCCCTATTTTTCAATTCCAGCAAAATGTAATATGCATATAAAGACAATAAATATCCTTTGAATTTACTTGTAAAATACAAAAAATTGTCACAAATTTGTTGTACTCAATGAGAACAATAATTTATTTATCGATATCTCGCTACTAAAATTTGTGGCAATTTTTATAAAACAGAAAAGATCAATAAAAATTATTGAATTAAAAAGAAAAATACTTTACTATAGACGTTATTTTATGAGTTGTCACAATAAAAAACATTTGAATGATACTATAAGTATAAGATACTGTGGTTACTCCTAACAAAATTATTATATAAATGATAACTAGGGCAACTAAAAATATGCATTAACATTTTTTTTCTAGATGTTACTGAGATAACAAGCAAAATATTAATTCATTTTAGAAAAAACTATGGCTTTTAACAGCTATTTGTTACGGCATATTTTTACAAATTTCGCCATAATTGCATACTTTTGTAGTTTTCATTTACTTTCGTATTTTTATGGCATATTTTACAAATGTTTACATATGTTAGAAGAATTTACGTGTATTTCTAAATTTAATTTTTCAAAATAATGACTACATACCGCAGAGTTGGGTTTATTGCATTGAATTTATAATGCATTATCGTTTCCACTACCACTAAACCACTTAGTATTAATGCAGCAATATTGCAGCCACCACTAAATGCAGATAGAAATAGTTAACCACTAAATAAAACCATTTTAGTGGTAGTGGAAATTTAATGCATTAAAAAAAACAAATTTAGTGGTAGTGGAAATTTATTGCATTAAATAAAAAAAATTTAGTGGTAGTGGAAATTTATTGCATTAAATAAAAAAAATTAGTGGTAGTGGAAATTTATTGCATTAAATATAAAAATTTTAGTGGCAATGGAAATTTATTGCATTAAATATATCGATTTTAGTGGTAGTGGAAATTTAGTGCACTAATTTTGAATAATTAGTGGTAATGGAATATAACTCCATTGGCACTATAGTGGAATGGAAATTTAGTTCCACTACCTCAGTTCCACTATCGTTTTAATATACCTTCATATATGGATATAATATTATTATATGCATACATAGCTAAAGTCAATGTCAAAATAAATTGTTGTGAATGTTATTTTCTTAATTTACTGAGTCCGCCTGTATAAAGTAAATAATTGTTGTTATTGTTTTAATAAGAATTTTAGTACTTTCAAATGTAATATATTATTCAGTTCACCATAGGTAAGATTTTAATGGCGCGGACTGCTAATATTGCCAGCCGCTAATCATTCAGAAGTAGTGCACTAAATTTCCATTACCACTAAAATCGATTCATTTAGTGCACTAAATTTGCACTACCACTAAATTTGTTTTATTCAATGCACTAAATTACCACTACCACTAAATCTATTTTATTTAATGCACTAAATTTCCACTACCACTAAATTTATTTTATTTAATGCACTAAATTTCCATTACCACTAAATTTGTTTTTTTTAATGCAATAAATTTCCACTACCACTAAATTTGTTTTTTTTAATGCAATAAATTTCCACTACCACTAAATTTTTTTTATTTAATGCAATAAATTTCCACTACCACTAAATTTGTTTTTTTTAATGCAATAAATTTCCACTACCACTAAATATTATAGGCGATAATGCACTATTTTTTCCACTACCACTAAATTTAGTGGAAAATTAAATCTAATGCAATAAACCCAACTCTGTCATACCGAAACATAACTTAAGTATAATCTCTTAAAGAATAAAGATACTCTTGAAAATGCTTAAAACTAATATTTGTGTAATTGAGGAAAATTGTGAGAATGGTTCATGAAGCCCCAAATTTTATAACCGCTAGGAAAATTCTGTTTTGTAAAGTTTGCAATAAGCCAGAGTCAGCGAAGAAAATATTTACCATAAAACAATAGCTTGGAACTAAAAAACATATTGAGCTCAACGCAAAATATGAATTTAGGAAACGTTTGCTTTCAATTTTGCATCAATTACTCCCGTTGATGTCGAAAAAACTTCCTCGAAGTAAAAGAGCGTTTTACGATCAAATAAAAAAGATGGTGGCTAATTTTATTTGTTACTTTTGATGTTTTCAAATTTTTGCAAAAAAATTCATGCAGTTTTTTATCATCATATGTATGCATTTTAAGCTTTATACAGCATATTTCTAAAGCTTAAACATGTTTTTGCAATGCATATTTTAGGCGTTTAAAACTAACGTTTTAGAGCATATTTTTGGTTGCCCTAATGATAACCCTAAAGATTTTTGTTAATCTATAAATTCTTTCTAATTCCAATGAATTCTTTAAAATAAATAAAGTATTTTCAACTGCAAATCCATTTCCTCTTACACGTACCAAAATGTAATTTGATTTGATATTAATTGTATCGAAAAAAAAGCTTTAAAGAAAAATAAAATCAAAATTACATGTACGTTTGAATTTCCTGTCTTACAGAGAAAAAATGCAATAAGTCCCCACTTTATTAAAACGTTAATGTAAAATCAACAAAATAAGGAATTCATAGGAAAAGGTTAAAAGAAAAAATAATTAATATGTATAGTTATGTTGTCATATTGTGTTGTACTGTATGTATGGACTGATTTTTAGTAGAAACATTTATTGCAGTTTAGAATACAGATTTTTTTGATTAGTCGGTATAATTTCTTTTTTAAAGTTCAAACTGTTTATAAATAAACGGTTTCAACACATGATAATTAAGTTTTTGTTTTATAAACATATAATATAAAAAAAATTTAAAATTATTAAATAAATATCTAAATTTTTAACACTTGTGCATTTATCAATATACCAGAGTACATACATACATAGATATAAAACACAAAGAGAAAGAGAAATTATTAAATTTCTTTCCTGTGAAACAGTAAACAAAAAAAATAAATTTCACTGATAAGCAAGCGGCAAGAGAAGGCAACAGGCAAAAAAAAAGCCCCAGAATTTGCAAAAATAACACTTTTCACCTGAAAATTTAAAATTAAATTAAAAGATTTCAAATGATAAGGAAATAATAAAAGATATAGCCGAGGTTCTTTAAACAAAAGGTAAATAATTATTTTTAATATAAAAACGTATCTAAATGCCTAAGAAACTTCAGTTATTTTAGGGAAGTTGCAAAGAACAGTATTATAAATACAATTAATTAAAATGTTTGGTTTTAAAATAATTGCCACTGCAGTTTTACTTGGTGTATTGGTGAATGGAGAGGTGAGACAAAATGTTTTTAATATTACTGCCATATTTTTATTATTTTTCTTTTTCTGTGTAGGTGCAAAATGCTACTGCCTTAAGCAAGAATGATAATCCAAATCCTTTAACACGACCAGATGATTATATCAATGCAAATCGCCGTGTTTATGACAACAACATTAAGGATTATGATCAACAAATGGATAATTTTAGAAAATCTTTTACCGGTCGCGTAGACACTATAAATCTACAATTAGATATGCTACTTGATGCCATAGTTCAATGTGAAGAACGTTTGAATCCTTTGGAACTTTTAAGTGATTTCAGTAAAGACTGTGTTAGAAAATATCGTTCGTCTATACCAACTATAGCCAATACTAAATCCTCGGTTGGCAGTTGTGTTACCGCAGCTAATAACATGCTTAATAGCATGCTCAGCAGTCCTCTTAATACTAGAAATGTCCTCTACAATTATTATATCGGTACCTATGACAAGGGTATTACAAACTGTGATAATAAATTCAAGGATCTTCCTATGAATTACACTTTATGTGTTACAAGTCTGGTAAGTTTTGTTTTCTTTTGAAATTTAAAAAAAAAATAATTAAAAAAATATACAATCAATGCATTTGATGTTTAATATTGCAAATAATTTTATTGTTCCTTTAATAATTAAAATTTTTTTTTTTCAAATTTCAGACCACCTCTGCCAACAGCTACACTATAAGCAGTCAAAAGACATTTGCCATTCAAATGGATACCGCTGAATGTTCAGCTAATGCCAACATTAAGAAAGCTTTAGATTGCAGTTTTAATGTTCAAAATCGTACTCTTTCTCTTATAGCCGAGGCTAATGCTTTAATCGATAAATGTTTGCTGGGCCAAAGTGAATGTAAACCCTGCTCTGGCGGTTATTCCTGTCCCGATGTATACTATGTGAAGCGTCATGAAATCGATTATAAGAATAGCACAATGCCAAATCCATTCTATGGCCGTGACAACAATTCTTCCTGTCTATTGCTTGAGATTTATGATTACAATAGAATTTACTAATAAAAGAAAAATATAGCAGTAATCTTACTTCATTGCAAACCCTGTTGTAAGAGTATCTCAAAAAAAGATTACCTTTAATATACATATAAGTAAATATGTTAAAAATTATTTGAATTAAATTTAAATAAATGCATTTAAAATTGAACAAATTTTTTAATATAATTTTTAAATTTTGGGGAAAATAATTTTTTTGTGCTACAGTTTCGAATTAAACTATTCCACATGCTCTGGAAAACCTGATAATCAACTTCAATTTCAGAAATTAACAAATTTGTGCTACGTTTGTACTACTAATTATGTAGTTCGTTTACTAATTTTGTCCTTAAATGGTATCAATTAACGGATTAGTAATTTCGAGTTATGTGTTTCAATTAAAAAAATTAATTGTATTAATTAATTAATTAATTAAGAAATTATTTGGAAAAATTAAATGATACTTTTAATGGGTTATTATCGGGCAAAGATATGTCTGTGTTTAGAAGTCATAATAACTGAATATTCGTTCTCATTCAAGACTAGACGCTTAATACACGACTGGCAATGCCGCTAGCGTTAAATATCGTCAGATAGTCAGGTACTTACTTATCTTCAAGAAGGCAACAACAAAATAAACATCTAATCTATATGTTGATTATTTCTTCCATATACATACATATGTATGTATGTATATGTCATACATTATAACGGGTTATCCAGTTTATTAAATAAAAAAACATACAATATTCAGATTAAGACGAAATTTTTATTCCATACGTGAAACACAATATTGTCTAAATGCTCTCCACAGCATGTCTTACAGTCCTCAATCCTTTGAGGTAATTTTCAATAATTCTTCGTCACAATTCCGGCGATATATCGACAATAACGAAATTACGCATATTGGAAATGTTGTGTGGCTTGTGGCACCGTCCTGTTGGAACCACTTGTCTTTCATATTATTATATTATAATCGGTTACCATGCGTCCATAACGCTCAGTTGACAAATTCGGGTCTTCCTCAACACTTTAAGCAACAACCGCAATACTTCATCAGTTCAGTCGCTTCGAATTTATTCACTGTTTTTAAAATTATTTGTTGTGGGTCGATTATGTTGACCGTAATCGGCTCGTAAAGCCTTAGACGTAGATATAGCAGAATCACCAATTTTATATTAAAATTTTAACGCGTTCTTCAAGTGTGCATATTCCAAACTGGCAAATCTACTGGTGTCAGATGACATACATACATACATAATTGGCCATTACAACCCTGTGTCAGGGTTACGGCCTAGCTTCTCGCAGCACTCATATTGTGTGTGTTAATTTTTATCCATGAGTACCGGGACCTACAGTTTAAAGTCGACTCCGACCGACAGATTTGGCAATCAATTACTCCCAGAGCTTTTGCCAGAAGACTGCTGAGAGGTAGTCGCCGAAAGAAATAATTTTTTCATATTTCTTTTTTCTAGATGGCCGAGCTAAGATTTGAACTCAGCGCTATCGTCTTAGTAAGCCAACACACTAACCACTAGACCACCGCGACTACAATGACAGGATGACAGGATTTTACTTTTCTACCTATATTTCAAACACATTGCTCTATTGACAGCACTAACTTATTCACTATAGCCAGCAAAAATATAAATTACTTAGTCTACGTTGGCCACAACCTGCAACGAAGGCCGAGTAGATATGTAGTAGTGTTGTCATGAAAATAATCAATTTTATATGCACATATGCCTACAATTATGTTTCATGCATGAAACTCAATCATAGAAATACTCGTATAAAGTATGTGAGTATAACAAATCCTTTATACTTTTACAGCATATCTTAAATGTGTCGATAGTAATGAACGGAAAGGAAGTTCGAATTATTAGCAGTTGTCAGCGACTATATTGTGGACTAGCATTTATTAAGTTCGTCTTCTTAAAACACTATAGATCAATCGCTATGGCAATTAAGTATCACTTTGAAACTATAGTAGTTGGAAAACTAACATTCAATTTGAATAAAAAAATTACGAAGAATTTAGATTGTGTTTTGCAATGATTTTTCAATCAAAGGAGAAAATGACACAAAATTTAAGACGATTTCCTATAGGGTTATATCTTTATAAGTTAATTGTGTAGTATTTCATTCATTTTATTTACAAGACTCTTCATTAATAAAACAAAAAATATCTTATCGCCAACAAAATTTCAGGAAATTTGATAATCAGCTACTTCCTCTCAAAATTGATACTTAAAAAGTATTTTCAAAATCAAACGATAATTATTATTATTTTTTAATAATTCATATATGCTTATCAATTTTTACGAGGTTTGCGACTTATTTTTCTTAAGAACTTAAGTGTTCGTATAGTTGCGAAAAAGTAATTTAAAAAAATTACTCGAACAGGCTCACTACACTGTGTTAAAAAAATGAATAAATTGGACATATTTGGAAAGTGATACTAGTTTTCAAAAATTATGTCGATCATGGATTTAAAGTTGATATTGGAAAGAATTGACTTTAGTATTTGACTATGTCTATAGTATAATTAAGTTCGAGATATCTTTTAAACGGTATTATCAAACTATACAATATTAAAGTCAGTAAACTATACAGGAAAATGTTTGTATTTTTCTTCAAATGTCGAACACAATCAAGAAACTGTTTTAAAAAGGTTAGAAATCCTAAGGGTATTATCTTACTTTCTTTTTTAATTGTATACTTTTGCAGAAATTACACCTGTATAGGTTGTAAAATCCAAACCTAATTTTAATTAAACCATCTAATAGTTGAAATTTGCCAACCTCTTGTCCTAAAAAGTAGTTCATCTTTATATATGACTATTTTTTTATATTTGGGGAGTGCATGGTGGTACAGTAGTTAGAGCGTTAGTACAAAAACTCAAACGGCCTAGGTTCAAATCCCAGCGACGGCGAAAAAAATCAAAAAGTTAATTTACTGTTTTTTTCAATTTTAATTTAAAAATAAGAGGCCGCCCACCCCTCCAGAAGCCCATCTACAAAGAAACAGCTTCCTGACATTGCACTCTATTACACCTTAACCATTGACAACAAAAACGAATAATCAGGAGAAAAGTGCCACCTATTGGGAATTAGCAGATAACAGCTAAACCTACTTAGCGAAGACACTCACCAAACAATCAACATGCAACGATGAGGCAATTGCTGTTGATCATTCAAGGGTGAAGGTATAACACTGGCCTTTAAATGATCAATTCATAGCAATTTGTTTCATTCCTAAGGCGCTTTATAGTAATATAAGAAAAAAAATATATATATTCTCCTTTCCAAAAATTCCAATGCAATGCACAGCATCAGTAGGGGTTCACCCCTTAATAAAAAAAACTGCTATATTACGCTTCTAGCTTGTGTTGCAGACTGTAGTGCTAGCAAATTCTACTAAGTACTTTTAAATTTTTAAAATTTTAAAAATAAAAAAGAATCTTAGTATGTACTTCTGTTTAATTAACTGGAAATTTGAATCCAGATTCAGTAATAATTATTTTAACATTAATAGTAGTTATAATAGTTACAAAATAGGTCCATCATATTACATATTACCAATCAAAAGAGTTACGTTCTCGAGAATTTTCTTTAATTAGTACTTGTTCCCAAACTTGCACTAACTTTATAAAAATATAATATATATGTACAGTGTTGGCCATAATTAGAAACGACCTAGCAGAACACATTTTTCTTAATATATTTTAAAAATTAAGTTCACAATACCAAAACTAAATACTATAAATTGTAAAGTATTAAATCATTATTGAATTTATAATAAAAATACATATACAGCTGAGTTAGCATTTAAAAAAAAATTAACTTTTAACAATATATAGCACTTTTATGTTGGTCTTATAAGTAATTAGAAATGACACAAATGTTTTCACCAAACTTAAAATTTTTTCCACAAAAGTAAACAAAAATCGACATATCCTCTAAGAGCATATTCTCTTACATATTTTGTTTTTGACAATATTGGCTAGTATTTGTCTTCTCTGTCAATTTTGTATTAAATGTTGGCATGTTTGCAGAGACATCACTGTATGTATGAGTCACCCCTTATTAAAAGCCATACGCTAACCTTTGTAGTTAATTTTTTGACACATTTTTCATTTATAATAATAAAGTTAATAATAACGCCGAATATCGCTTCTTTTTTGTGAATTGATACTTAATTTTTATATTTTTAAGATGAAACAATTTCATAAAGTTTTGTAGAGTTTTGTTTTGGCCGTTAAAATTTAAATTTTTCATACAACTTTGATGTAAAAATACAACTCTTAAAGTATTGCGTAGTTATTTTCAAGTATTCAGTACCAGAAAATAAGTACAAATATTTGATACTCGGCACCCATTACTCTATACTATTTTAGAGTCGTGACATCGCAATTGTGCAACACATTTTAAAATATATAAAAATAAGAATGAGATATGGTCACCCTAAAAAATTCCCCATATACACATGAAGTCTTTACTAAAGGTTTTTGGCTTCACTATTAATTAGTACAGACGGCGATATAATTTTTTTATTAACAGGTTAGAAGTATAAAATTTAAAATTTTAACTACCGGATAATATCAGAAACTCTAAACTAATTTCAATTTTTTATTTCATACACACACTGACAAAAACCAACCACCCAAATCATACTACAGGAAATAAAACACGAATCATGCACATACATATTAACAAATTAAGAAAATTGCATTTGCATATTATTTTCTTTATAATTTAATAAGAGAACGAAAGTGCGAAGTAGATTTTTTGATTGTGCTTTGTAAGTTGCAAAACATGAATATGGACATTAAAAAAAAATTGGCCAAAACATGAACTTTTTCTGGTAATAATAAATTTTCGCTATTTTTCCTCTTGAAGCCCTATTTACGGAGATATGGGCATTTAAAGCAAAATTGGGAAAATATAAAATTTTTTTTAGTGATCCCCAATTTAATAATACAAAATAATAATATTTTACAATTCTAACTACATATGCTTAATTACATATGTAATACAAATAGTGATTTATAAGTAATACATATGTATGTATGTATACAAGTATACATATACATGGATAATGCTGTGTTTCCTAACGGTTTTTGTCCTCACTAACATACTGTATTTATTTATAAATCTTACAAAATTGTAATACAGATAGCGCCTTAAGGTTTAAAGTCTTACTGTTCAACTTCCCCACCGGATGATAACAAAACCCAAATAAGAATAATTTTTAGCTTACACACACAATGAAAAAAAAAACTTTCATCAGTTACTCATTTATTAACGACAGACAGAGAGATATTTTTTGCTTTTGCTTTTTACAATTTCTTTAGTTTACGCGCATACTTCGTAAGATTAGGTTGACAATTAAAGTTTGTTTGTGAAAAATTAAAAAAAAATATTATTAAAATTAAACAGATTTTGTTTAAATATATTTTAAATGATAAATAATTATTTTGTGTATGGATTTGTGTTAAATTATTTGTGTAAAGTTTTAATTTTCTTGGTGAAAAAAAGCTTAAATATATTGAAAATAATTTTGGCGTCACTTGCAATTTTCTTTTACGGTATCGTTCGCTAAATTGTTGTGTATACGGGTTTTTGAGTGTATGTGTGAGATAATTCATCACAATACGAGATTGATGTAACAATTGTTTTGAGACGCGATCAGATAAAGCAAATAGTTTAAATTTTATTTTACGGTATCGTTCGCTAAATTGGTGTGTTTTTGTTTGTGTGAGTGTATCCGTGTAATTCTCAATGTGCGCTCTTTATTGGAGCATGCAATTTATTTTTATGGTGTCATTCTTTACACTTGTAAAGTCCTATATGTTAAATTCACTTATAGGTGAATATAATATTGTATTTTATTATGATATATCCCGACAATGCGTATTACAAAAACGAACGCTAAACTATGGTGTCATTCATCAATGTAAGTTGTAAAATTTTAATAAAATTGTTGGTATTTTCAATAATTTAAAATAACATAAAATAAATGTGTTCTTAAAGTAATATCTTATAAATATTTTAGTGAAATATATGACACAACTAAAAATTTGAAAGTATTTTGTGGTAAAAATCTGTTTTATTGTATGTAAACTTTTTTCCAATTAACAGTACCATTAATATATTGTATTGATTAAAAAAAAATATTTTAAACTCAAAAACTTAAATATAAAACTTATTCATAAACGTGGCAGAGAAGAAAACTAGACATAAAAAGATTTAGGCTGTATTTATGTAATTGCTTGCATGAAAGTGGTTTTTATGTGAATTAAAAAATTCTTTTGATATGTATTATGTAAGTATATAACGTCAAATTCTATACTAAAGTTTTATGATAATAATATAGCTTAAAGATCAGCTAAAAGTAAACGCCGACCAATTCTTACAACATTTAATACAGGGTGTCCGCCAGGAAGGTATACTACTTTGTTTTTTTTATAATTTTTGATTAAATGAAAGGGAATGGGTAGTATATTAATAAATGTTTTATTTAGGCCCATTATTACAACTTGCCGTTAGCTAAAGGTAGGATTTTATCAGGCCGATAAATTGGTGTTTGTTGTTACAAATAAATTTTAACCTAAAGTGACCGATAAAGTTATTGGCAAGATTGCCTTACCTTTAAGTAAAAGTTTACTTGTAATAACAAAAACCAATTTATCGGTGTGATAAAATCCTTCCTTTAACTAACGGCAAGTTGTAATAATAGGCCTTAATGTCGTCAATTATGTACAAAAACAAACATATTTGTATAGGTTCATGTGTCCACACATGAATATGTATAATAATAAACAAATTCAATCTTTCAACACATATATAGTTTTCTTAAATCTAATTTTAAAAAAGATAACCAATTTAACCGGAAAAATTTCTTAAAATGTTTGTTAGCTGAAATGTACACGAAATTTTGTTTTGAATATGACTGTTTATGTTTTGTTTTAGAAAAATCCAAAAAAGTTTTTTAAACTATTTCAGCTGCTTGCTTCGTATGACAAGCAATTTCAGACGAACAACATTCAATTTGTCTAATAATTGTGTGCACTTTTCATATTAAATTTTAATCGTTTAAAATTGCTTGTAATACGAAATCAAGTAGTGTAGTAGTGAAAAAATTTAAATATGCTCTATTATTTAGAGCCATTATTATAACTTTCCG
This sequence comes from Metopia argyrocephala, assembly GCA_963576795.1. Lineage (NCBI taxonomy): Eukaryota > Metazoa > Arthropoda > Insecta > Diptera > Sarcophagidae > Metopia > Metopia argyrocephala. The sequence continues at coordinate 84,052,657 of OY756211.1, forward strand.
TTAAAAGTTAGAGAAAAGTCTATCTTCACAAAAGCTTTAAGTTAGCTTTTATGTTCTGTATACTTAGGACCATTATTATAACTTTCCGTTAGAAGTTAGAGAAAAGTCTATCTTCCCAATAGCTTTAAGTTAGCTTTTATGTTCAAGTTTACTTAAAATAATAGAAAGCAATTACTCTGTCGAATAAAATGCTACCTTTTGCTGGCAGCATAATAATGGCTCTTAAAATAAAAATAGAAATCGTTCAAGAGTTTATTTCCAGTTATAAATAAACATATTCCGATAATAATTGTAAGGTATGAAAACAATTTGCAGTCATTTCTTTTTAGACCACAAAGTGATCACAGCATATAGTTTGAATCAGAGGTTAACTCAAACCCAATTTATCCATTATCCAACCAAAATAACTTATCCTTAAAAAATATGCTTTCCTTAAACCCATTAACTATATAATATAATGTACAATTATAATTTAACATTTTTCTCTACTTCGAATATAATAAAAATGTTTATTAGCATTTTCAATTAAAGTATACATAAAGTTAGTTTTTAATTTTTAATCTTCAACATTAAACAATCCTTAACTTCATAACGACCATAAAAGGGATTTGCCATTGTTTTACTGTAATAACTCACATCATTTCTATCCACATAAGAAATATAAGAACAATAATAGCCAACCGAACACTGTTTGCATTCATCTTGACCCAACAAACATTTATTAATCAAAACATCAGCCTCAGTTGTTAGAGACATGGTGCTGTTCTGTACAGAATAACTGCATTCGAAAGCTTTCCTTATATTGCCATCAGCTGTACAACGAGAAGTATGCATTTGTGAGGTAAACAATTTCTGGTTATCGATGGTATACTCTTGAGCAGCATTAGTCTAAGAATTTATGAATTTATTTTATTTAGAATTAAAAATCATTAAAAGTACAAATAATTTACTTACCGCATCTACAACACACATGGTATAGTTCAAATAATAGTAATCGGTGTTATATTTACTTTTGCAATTTTTCAGATTGTTTTCATAAACATTTTCGTAATAATTTTCCAAATAAGTTTTGCTGGCTAAAGGATTGTATAACATGTTGTTGACTTGATTTTGGGCTGTGTTAATACAACCCTTAATTGATGTCTTGGTCGGTTGTACTTTTGGTATAGTTCGACGATATTTGCTTACACATGCCTTGCTGAACTCACTTAATGCTTCCAAGAGATTAAGGCGCTCATTTTTCTGGTTGAGACTATCAATAAGCATATTGCCTTGAACTTCGATAGCATTGAGACCGGCAGCATAGGTTTGTTTAAAAATTTCCATCTGGTTATTATACTCTTGTAAATTATTTTCGTGCTGTTGTCTAGTTAAAGTTATATAAACATCAGTGTGAAGTATTGAACTATTGTAGGTATTAATAACGTGTGGAGCAACCTTTTGATCCTTTAGGGAAATATCAAGATCAATATGGTATTTATATAGTACTTATATAATATTCTTACCTCAGCATTTGAAGACGCCAGGACAAAGACCAACAAAGTTAATATTTTGTACATCCTTTTTTAATACTTAAACTTAACGATGCTTTCTTATTGATTAATTAAAACAACTGAACTGCCAAACTAATATTTTTGTCCTAATTTATATTTAAAATGTTTGCAATATTTTATTTTGCTTTGATATTCTTATCAGTAATAAATTGCCTTTAGTTTTAAAATTTCTCAAGAAAATTTTGTCCATTTCTTATCATTCGAAACATTTTACACTCATACACCTGCTTTCAGCTGTTTACTGATAAATCATTGAACTTGTGTTGTTTATCGAAAAATATTAGTGGGAATTACTTTTAGTAGCAACACTTTAATTGGTCTTGACAATTTATAATCAAGATTAATATATTTTAAATAATTGACTTAATTTTCAATTAAAAGTATTTTATATGAAAACCAGTCATAGAGTGACGTATTGTTGTTATAAATAATTCTTATCTAATTCTGGCTGTTTTCGGGGGAAGCTCTATTAAATATAGGGTGGACACGTGAAAAGTTTGAAATTAAAAATGCAATAAAACAAAGTCGGTTTAAAATTTTGCCATATTTTTTTTTTCTTGTGAAGTACAATTGTTCCGTTTAGAAATGTAATGTTAATTCATTCATAAGGCTCCCGCGGATATACTCACAGTCAGAGTTGGGTTTATTGCATTGAATTTATAATGCATTATCGCTTCCACTACCACTAAATGACTTAGTATTAATGCAGCAATATTCCAGCCACCACTAAATGCTGATGGAAAAAATTAACCACTAAATAAAACCATTTTGCCGGCCGCTAATCATTCAGAATCAGTGCACTAAATTTCCATTACCACTAAAATCGATTCATTTAGTGCAATAAATTTCCACTACCACTAAATTTGTTTTTTTTAATGCAATAAATTTCCACTACCACTAAATTTATTTTATTCAATGCACTAAATTTCCACTACCACTAAATTCGTTTTATTTAATGCATTAAATTTCCACTACCACTAAATATAAGAGGCGATAATGCACTATTTTTACCACTACCACTAAATTTAGTGGAAAATTAAATCTAATGCAATAAACCCAACTCTGCTCACAGTGATCAAACTGCACATAGATTTAAACGTCGTATATATTGCTATAGTGCGGGTAATAATTTCAATACATAAGTATATAATAATTTTCCTTTTCTGGTTTTACAATATCTAACAAAAAAAAAAACAAAAAAGATGAAAGATGTATATAAAAATAAGCTAGCATATTTCCTATTCAATCAACAGTTCTTAATATTAGCAGCGCTGGTTTTTAAATATACAGGTATGCTCTAAAAATCACTTAATTTCAAATCATGAGCGGGTTATATACTTATATAAAAAAGTGATTTTGTGTTGTTCTAAAAATCACGAGCTTTTTAGTTTTACACCACTAACTTTAAGATTTTTTGCTTTGTTTATAGTGCTACCAGATTTATTGCATACAAATCTCACATTTATATTTTACAATTACATCAGTTTATGTTAAATATTTTCAATAAATCAAAACAAAAAAAAAATAATAATGATAGTGATGTGAATGTGATCCAACTTAGATTTCTATTTAAAGAAAATGTTGACCCGCCAACTTTTACGCCCATTTTTTTTATTTACATAAAATCAGAAAACGGCTCCATCGATTTAATTAATTTTTCTTTTAAATGTTTGTATTAATCCATTTTAAGTTTACATCAAGAGAAAATTATGCCACGTCTACGTTTACGCTAATTTTTTCTATATATCTGTAAATACAGATTTTTATATATCTCAGAACGGTTAAAGCTAATGTTTCGGAATTGGGTCTGAATGACTTCATGGGCAGGGGAAATCATTAGTCCGAAAGTGAGCGAAATTGGAAAAGTGGTCGTGACATCTACCATGTAAGTTAAGAATTGATTTCTTTATACATACATACGTATCTTTAGAAGTGTTGAAGCTAAAGTTTTTGAATACAGTGTGATTGAATTCGTAGTAATTAAAAATTATCAGTAGAAAAAAGGCCGGACAAGTTCCGTATATCTTGAAATCAGTAACAGTTAAAGTTTTTGAATTTGGTTTCAATTACTCTGTTGTTACTAAAAATCATCAGTCAAAAAATGTGGACAAATGATAGTGGTAGGTGTAGCGAAGCACGCCGGGTTTCAGCTAGTTTTATATATTTTTGTTTTTAATAATTAATTTTATTGACAAATTTACAACTTTGTTAGTCTGGAAACTCCAAAATTATAAATAAATACATAAATTAAAGCAAATTATGAAAAATATAAACAAAACGAATTTTTTTTTTTTTAAATTGTAATATGTTTGAAAATTTATACATTTTGGAATTATTTTGAACGAAATTATAATTTTTTTAATAAAAATAATTGTGGAACAAATCGTGTTATATGTTTGTTACGATGCGACCTTTGGATTTGATGGTTGTTTATTCCGCGACTGTTGTTTATTTGGGTTTGTTGTTTGTTGATTATTAGGTGTTGTTTTTGGTGTTGAAGATTTTCTGTGATCTAGTCTCTTCAGTCCTGATTTGTGTTCCTTTTTGGTAGGCAGGTGCAGGAGCGTGTAGTGAAGCATATTGCACTTTCTACATGTCTCCGTAGAGGTACATCCACGCAGGTAATGGCTTTGGGCTAAAAAATTCATACAAAATTGTTGGCTTTAAATAAATACCTCTTTCCTATCTAAGTTCATCTTTAAGAACTTCTTGCATTGGAATGCTTAGGGTTATAGACTATTTGAGAACATTATTGTAAGAGCAAAGTACTTAATAATTCTCTTAGGGGGAAATTTTATCGTCTAAACAATAGGCCGCGTTATGGTTCCTGAGGAGATGCGTATTTCGGCTGTGCGTACATTATCATCTGGCCCTGAGAAGTTTTTCTCAATTCTCCCTAGTCGCCATTCATGTGGGGGCATCAAGTCGTCCATCACAACTACTGGGTCACCGGCTTGTAAATTTGGAATCGAGTTTTTCCACTTATAATTCCTGTGTAGTTATCGGAGATAATCTTTTCTCCACAGCTTTTAACTTTTCCCATCTATTGAGAAGAGAAATATCTTGAAAGTTTTCTTCCGGGAAAGCCATCAATGGGACAGCGCTCAAAAACGAAATTATAATTTTTTTAACACAAATAATTGTGAAACAAATCGTGTTATATGTTTGTTACTATTTTTAGCCGAAATGAAAGCAAAATAATGTTTACAAAGGCAAGTAATTTGATAACATCAAGCATTTGATTAAAAAGTGCATTTGGCATACAGTGACTCAAACAATTGAACACGTGTTTGAATGTCCTATGTTCAAATGCTTACAACGCCAAAACTACTTATCCGATTTTGTTCAGGGAGCTCTTATTTTTGTGTTATTGTATTTTCTTTTAAATGGGTGCATTAGGAGTACATTCTATGAAACCGCTATTTTTTTATATTCAAATAAATGAAAAAAAGTGCAGGTGGTCAATTTTTTGTGTTTACTTAAAACATGTGAAATTTCTCAAATTACATCAATTAATATTTTATATAGCCCCCGTTGGCAACTATTGCAGCTTTAATTTTTTGCGGCATGCTTTTGACTACGTTCTGGTGGATAGTGGGAGGTTTCTCTCCCCAGGCTTTAACCACATGCCCTACAATTCATTTAAAGAAGTTGGGAGTCCCACCACACTCATTTTCAACTCTCCAACAGGTGCTCAAGCAGATTGAGGTCAAGTGATTGGGGTGACCATGATATCACTTTAAGTCCGCTTTCATTAAGCCACTTTTGAATTACTTTGGTGGAGAATTTTAAATCGTTATCGTGCTGGAATACAATATCTAAGGACTCAACAACCAATTTTTAACAAGTGGCTGGGAGATTCGTGAACAAAACGTTAACGTAATAGTTGACAGTTATCTTGCCAATTATTTGCTGTATAGTGCTAACTCCCCACGCCGTCATATATGTCCCATACCTCAAGATAGGCTTACCGTGTTGTATCTATAAAGTACTGCTAGGTTTACGCCAAGTCTAGTCCCTACCATCTGATTAATAGGATTAATTTTTTTTTCGTCCGAAAATAGAACCCTTTAAAAATCCTCCATATTCAATTTATTTCAATTAAAGTGCGTCCGAGCAAAAAAAAAATTTATTTGTTAAAATTTGAAATCAAAAATTAAAAAATTTTAATTAATAAAGAGCGGTAAAAACGTAATAGCGGTATAACAAATTTAAGTGCCATTACATGTCTTACTAACGTAGAAAACCTAGAAAGCCGTTCTATATTCAGTTGTTGTTTGCTGTGGTTTACTACGTTTGCCAAGCTTGTAGGTGTATTTGCAACGAAGAATGAAAGTAAACATGTTACTTTCGCCTGTAAAAAATCAAAGAGTAGACAGATCTGTTTGCATTTGGAATCACTCCATGTGCTACTTGCGGTGATATTAGTTTAAGCAATAATAAGCAATTAATTATTTTTTATTGATTTAAATTTATATATACATATATGTATATATACTATTTATTTATATATATTTAAGTACAATGAACATTACAAAACAAAACACTTTCGAAATTTTTTTTAATATTTAATTTTCAACATTAAACAATCCTTAACATCGGAACGTCCATAGAAAGGATTTAACATTGTTTTGCTGGTAGAACTTACATCACTTTTATCCATGTAAGAAATATAAGGACATTTATAACCAACCGAACACTGTTTGCAATCATCTTGACCCAACAAACATTTATTAATCAAAACATCAGCCTCAGTTGTTAGAGAAATGGTGCTGTTCTGTACAGAATAACTGCATTCCAAAGCTTTCCTTATATTGCCATCAGCTGTACAACGAGAAGTATGCATTTGTGAGGTAAACAATTTCTGGTTATCGATGGTATACTCTTGAGCAGCATTAGTCTAAGAATTTATGAATTTATTTTATTTAGAATTAAAAATCATTAAAGGTACAATTAATTAACTTACCGCATCTACAACACACATGGTATAGTTCAAATAATAGTAATCAGTGTTATATTTACTTTTGCAATTTTTCAGATTCTTTTCATAAACATTTTCATAATAATTTTCCAAATAAGTTTTGCTGGCTAAAGGATTGTATAACATGTTGTTGACTTGATTTTGGGCTGTGTTAATACAACCATTAATTAATGTCTTGGTCTGAGTTACTTTCGGTATAGTTCGACGATATTTGCTTACACATGTCTTGCTGAACTCACTTAATGCTTCCAAGAGATTAAGGCGCTCATTTTTCTGGTTGAGACTATCAATAAGCATATTGCCTTGAACTTCGATAGCATTGAGACCGGCAGTATAGGTTTGTTTAAAAATTTCCATCTGATTATTATACTCCTGTATGTTATACTCATGTTGATGTCTAGTTAATGTTATATAGACATCAGTGTGAATTATTGAACTATTGAACGTGTTAATAACGTGTGGAGTAACATTTTGAACCTTTGGGTAAATGAAAATCAATATATTGTTGGAAGTTGCGAAACTCAATGTAATATTTTCATTTTTAATATTCTTACCTCTGCTTTTGTAAAGGCAAGGGCAAAGGCCAACAAAGTCAATATTTTGTACATCCTTTTTTAATACTTAAACTTAAAGAACGATGCTTTCTTATTGATTAATTAAATCAACTAAACTGCCAAACTAATATTTTTGTCCTAATTTATATTTAAAATTTTTGCAATATTTTATTTTGCTTTGATATTCTTATCAGTAATAAATTGGCTTTAGTTTTAAATTTTCTCAAGAAAATTTTGTCCATTTCTTATCATTCGAAACATTTTACCCTCCTACACCTGCTTTCACCTGTTTTTTACCGATAAATCATTGAACTTGTTTTGTTTATCAAAAATTTATAGTGGGAATTACTTTTAGCAGCAACACTTTAATCGATTTTGATCATTTTTAATCAATAATATATTTTAAATAATTGACTTGATTTTCAATCAAAAGTGTTTTATATGTTATCTGATAATGGAATGAGTGACTTATTATTGTTAAAAACAGTGATATTCAGAGAAATTCTTTGAAATATTTCGGAAGTAAAAACTTTAGCAAACAATTTAATTTAAAAATAATAAACGATAGAAATATAAACGGAAGATTTACAAAATATTATTTTCGATTTATTTATTTATTTAATAATTACAGTAGCCGCTCATACATAAGAACCACCTTGTTTCTGGGGTAGATTTAAATTTCAAGAATTTCAAATTTCCAGAGGTTTTATTTGTAATAAAAACCAACAAGAAAGTATGCTTACGTCTAAAAAATACATAGAATTAAAGAATAAAATTTAGAGATACTCAAGTTTTTTACCAACTTAAGGGTGGCAACCGGACTTCTAAACAGCCATTGCATACACAGTACGTATTTAACTAGAATAGGTATCATTTCATGACGATTGTGCAGATTATGTCATGAAGAGAATTATTAAAACACATACTATATTATACCATGGAAAAAGGCTCTTAATTTCTAATCAAATATTGAGTAGGAAATTGTCATTGCTGGTACCAGTCAACATTCTAAAGCTTGTCAGAGCAACAAAATTGCTGTAGATCCCAATAGTAAAAGAAATTTAAAATATTACCTTACTGTGTAGCATTTTTGGAAGCTTTAAGCTCATCATATATATGTATATATATTATTTCTAAAGCACTTTTTTTTGTCGGTTGCAATTATCTCCCATACCACCTCATCAAATTGAATGAATGATATCTCATTTTAAAGGTTATTTCTAACACTAATGACGAAAAATAATTAGAAATTGAAAAATTTATATTTTCATTGATAAAAATTATATTTTATATAGAACTGCATGTTGTCATTATGATTATATATATTTGTTCAAGTGTGGTAATACAGGGTCGCTCAATAGTAATGCAGTTCTACATAATATAGTATGTATACATTAAAATCCATTCTGGCAATACCGCTATTTACTATAAAAAGCTGTTTTGGCAATACTTTGCAGTAGTTGTACGTTTAAAGATATTTTTGTTTGTATTAAGGATTCGTACGGGCAAAAAGTTAACGATGATCATGTCATTACCTCTAACATTGTAATCAAAGAAGTATTTAAGTATATTTAAACATATGTATGTATGTATGTATGTAAGTATGTATGATATATTATGATTTTTAATATTTTTGTAAAATGTATTGAAGTTACTAAAATTTCTATTAATTATTTTCATTTTATGTTACAAAAATGACAACTAACGGTGCGAAATATTCGCACGGGTCATCTAGTATTAATAAACAATATAATGCTTCCATTATTGCTTACAATTTTATTTATTGTTTCCAAATTTTAAAAAAATTCTGCTGTTGGTCGCTAAAAGTGATTGCTTTTGGACGTTTATGAAATGTCACAATATTGCTGTCATTATTTGATATACAAAATATAATGTTGCAATTAGTAATTCTTTGTATAGCGTTATATTTGTTTTTAAAATATTTGTGTTAAGTTTTTAACGAAAGTAGTCAACATTAGATGTTGAGAATTGTGAAGAGTTTATCAATTGGATAATCTTGTTCTTTGACGCCCTACTTTTATTTTCCGCCAGAATAAGTAACTTCTTTTATTAACGGAAACCAGGTATGCAGTTAAGAAAATTCTAAATTCATTTAATTTTGCCCTCATCTACATATGTATGCATGTGTTATTTAAACTCTATCTATAATTTCCAATTAGTTATTTTCTTACCAAATATTTACACTTTATATTAAAATAAAATTATTATTTAAAGTCTTATTCTTGACTTACTTCTACTTTTTAAGTACAAGCAAGTACTACTAGCAAAATTAATTCGCTTAAAAAATGTTTGATAACACATACGAGTATTTGGTTTCTACAGATACAATTTGCCCATTTACCAATGGAAAGTTAATAATAACTGTTTATTTGATAACAATTAAAAACACATGCAAGTAATAATTAATTCATTAGAAAATTTTAGGGCAAAGAAAAAAAAATTATATAAATAAGATTGAACACATTAGTTAAACAGTTAAATTATTTTAAGTTTTCGAATAGAAAATATTGTTTAACAAAATGTATAATTTAATCGCGTTTCTTTATTTATTTGTGCTGGCATTGTCAAAAGCAGAGGTATGATTTTCAAAAGCGGTTTTATATTAACGGCTTGCCCGTAATTGTACTCAAATTTTGTTTCTCTCATTAAAGCTTCAAAATGTTACTTCTTATGTTAGCAGCTCAACTCTAAATGCTGAAGACTATATAGCCTTAACAAGACAGCAGTATGAAAAAAATTTACAAGAATATAATAATCAGATAGAAAGTTTTAAACAAACTTTTAATGCTAGTCTCAGTGCTATGGAAATGCAAAGAGATATGCTGATTGCTAGTTTAGACCAAACAAACAAGCACTTAGACATCTCGGAAAGTTCAAACGAATTAAGCAGAACGTGTGTAAGAAAATATCGTAAAACCATTCCTATAGTAAGTTCCATCAAAACGTCAATTAATGGCTGTATTAAAAATGCCCAAAGTCAAGTCAATAACTTGTTGTACCGTCCTTTATCATATAAAAGTTATTTAGAAAACTATTACCAAAACGTTTATGAAGAGTTTCTTAAAATTTGTAAAACTAAATATAACATTGATTACTATTATTTAGACTACACAAAGTGCGTAGTAGATACGGTAAGTAAATTATTTGTATTTTAAATGTATTTTAATTCTAAATAAAATAAATTAATAAATTCTTAGACTAATGCTGCTCAAGAGTATACCATCGATAACCAGAAATTGTTTACTTCTGAAATGCATACTTCTCGTTGTACAGCTGATACCAATATAGAGACAGCTTTGGACTGCAGTTATTCTATGCAGTACTCCACAATCACCGCGATAACTAAAGCCCTAACTTTGATTAATAAATGTTTGTTGGGCCAAGATGATTGCAAACATTGTTCTGTTGGCTATTCGTGTCCTTATATCTCTTACATGAATCGAGCTGATGTAAGCTATTACAGTAAAACAATGCCAAATCCCTTCTATGGCCAAGCGAATGTTAGTGATTGTTTAATGTTAAAACTTTATTAAATAAAACATATTTTATTTTCTTTTATTTCTTATATTTTGTATTGTTATAAATTATACTAATAAAGTGAACAGTTATAAATGATGATTCAAAACGTCGTTATTTCAGCTCATTACTCCAGTTTAAAAGCTATAAAATCAAATTATAAAGTATACGAGTATTTCAAAATTAATTTATTAACCAGAAAATAGCATTTTTTTTTTAAACTACTTAATTAGTCCAAATAAATAATCACTTCAAAAGTTAACGAATGACGTTTTCATTAAAAACCTAAATTAGAGCGTAAAACGAAACGTAATTTTCGGCTTAGCATTAACTCTGTGAGTATAAGAAGAGTAATGTTTACTTACTTTGTTTGATAAAAACCGCTAAATAACCATAATAAAGAGAAATAGAAGTAGTTCAAATGTCATATCTTTACAAAGTGGAATATAAAAATGTAAAAGAAAAAACCAGAAATAGTTGTTTTCAAACTAACTTCTCTTCTTTACGCGCTGTCAAAATTGGATTTTTCGATTGCAAAGTTGGTTTCATACATTTTGAATAGACATGAGAAATGAATTCTGCTTTTTACCAAAGAATATAAATCATATAGAATGCGCATCTCAACAAGAATCCAAATATTTTTTAAAAATTCTATCTGATGCGGGAAGGAAGGGCAAAAGGCAAAACAAAAGAAAAGAGCGTAACAAAACAAGAGAAACCAAAGAGAAATTAATGTGTGTTTTATTTCTTTTGCATTGTGGTTTAGTTTTTTTCGTTCAGCTTTTATAATTTTTATTTTTTTTAACACACTATTGCTTATTCTGTTGTCAATTTTGTGTTTCTTATTCATTGTTTTTAATTTTTAAAACCTAAAAAATAGTGTTGGTTCAAATATTTTTTTGTTATAAAGAATACAGTGCTCCGATACGACTATATAAGCTAGTGTAGGGCAAAGCATATTTAATTTGTAGTTGCTCGAAGGAAAATACATTAATCTACATCGAATATATGGCGCCCTATTTAATATCATAATAAAAAAGTGTAGTTAGAAATATATTTTATTATTATGTATTATTTATTTAAGCTCAATAGTTAATTTTATATTTATTTGAAATAACCAAAAAATGTAATTCCAAAAATATAAAAAAACAAGTATATATTCATTAATGACAAATTTTCGAATTATAAATTAATGATCTTTCAATTACAAGAAATTTATATATATGAATTATATATATGTACGTATACATTCATTTTTAAAATAAAAGATACTTCAATTTTTTTTATGTTAAGAATAAATAATCAAGATTAAAATTATTTCTTACATTATACTTTGATGCATCAAAAAGTATATTTTGAGGATTTTCATCTCCATAAAAAGGCTAATAAAGTTACTTTTTTTAAAAAATATTTATTGGATAAAATATCTATTTTTGGAAATTCCTTTTTCTGTAGTCCAAGAACAATGTTTTCGAAGGAGCACTAATAATAGAAAATCCAATACCTCTATTCTGTCTTGAGAACAAGTGTCGGCAAACCACTCTGGGGTCATTCGTTTACATGACTCAATAATAAAAGATTTTATACCAATTTTTGAGGTTCAGATTTAAAGACATTATGAAATAGTAAAATGTGTTTTTTGCTTGCATCCATTAGTTTATCTGATGGGGCAGCTAAATTTCCAAAATCTGTTCCGCAATACACTTTTCGCACTGTAATTTTGGAATGACTTTAAATGCTATCTCATCGACTCAAGTTCGAAATTTATAGCTGCAGAATTATGGAAAACATCTTCCAAAAAAAATCTGCATATATATTGCTGTCGAAATCAACGTCGTCAATTTTATTGTAACTTGGTTCTTTAAATCTGCTTCAAAGTTGGCATCAACTTGCGTTATCTCGTCCTGTAAATGCACACAATTGCTGGACGAACTTGACTGAATTTTTTTTGTTACCATTAATTTTGCCAAAATGTTATTCAATTCGGCTACGGAAGGGTTGTTATTGTTGCCACCTTTTTGCCGTAATACAGAAAAAGTGTTTTCTAATTTGTCTTGATTGAGGGACTTTGTCATTAAGAAATACAAATCACCACCTTCCCTTAAAATTTCATTAATATAAGACTTGAATTTAACACAATAAGTTTGGATTTTTATCTCCAAAAAAATTCTCTGGGGAAGATTTTTAGCATAAACTAAAAATCAAATTCCTTTGAGACAATGATTTGCTTTTAAAAAATGTTCTCTGTTTATTTTTTATTTTATTATTAGCTCAACAGTTACTTTTGGATTGTTTTAAAAAATTTTACGTTTGAAGGTTTACTTTTCTTGTCATGTCAGTAGTATTTCCTAGAACTTCCTCTAAATACTAAATATAAAATACTATATATATATATATACTAAAATTAAGTTATCACTCATACGTGATATAGTGATATATTTTTAAAAATAATAAGTCACTCTGTTATCAGTTATACTTATACTATAAAAAACTTATGATTAAAAATCAAATCAGTTATTTAAAATAAATTATTCTTGATTATAAAATATCTCATACGATTAAAGTGTTGCTACTAAAAGTAATTCCCAATAATATTTTTCGACAACATTTAAATTCTAAAAACAAGTTCAGTGATTTAACAATAAAAAGCAGGCGAAAGCAGGTGTAGGAGGGTAGAATGTTTGCAGTGACAAGAAATGGACAAAATTTTCTTGAGAAATTTTAAAACTAAAGCCAATTTATAACTGATAAGATTATCAAAGCAAAATAAAATATTGCAAAAATTTTTAATATAAATTAGGCCAAAAATATTAGTACTGCAGTTTAGTTGTGTTAATTAACCAATAACAACCTTTATTCTTGAAATTGAATTATTAAAACAGGATGTACAAAATATTGACTTTGTGGGCCTTTGCCCTTGCCTTTACAAAAGCAGAGGTAAGAATATTGAATATGAAAATACCGTATTGAATATGGAAAGTTCAAACAATATATTGAATTTTATTTACCCAAAGGTTCAAAATGTTGCTCCACACGTTGTTAACACTTTCAATAGTTCAATAATTCACACTGATGTCTATATAACATTAACTAGACATCAACATGAGAATAACATACAGGAGTATAATAACCAGATAGATATTTTTAAACAAACCTATGCTGCCGGTCTCAATGCTATCGAAGTTCAAGGCAATATGGTTATTGATAGTCTTAACCAGAAAAACGAGCGCTTAAATCTCTTGGAAGCATTAAGTGAGTTCAGTAAAACATGTGTAAGCAAATATCGTCAAACCATACCGAAAGTAACTCCGACCAAGACATCAATTAATGGTTGTATTAACACAGCCCAAAATCAAGTCAACAACATGTTATACAATCCTTTAGCCAGCAAAACTTATTTGGAAAATTATTATGAAAATGTTTATGAAAAGAATCTGAAAAATTGCAAAAGTAAATATAACACTGATTACTATTATTTGAACTATACCATGTGTGTTGTAGATGCGGTAAGTTAATTAATTGTACCTTTAATGATTTTTAATTCTAAATAAAATAAATTCATAAATTCTTAGACTAATGCTGCTCAAGAGTATACCATCGATAACCAGAAATTGTTTACCTCACAAATGCATACTTCTCGTTGTACAGCTGATGGCAATATAAGAAAAGCTTTGGAATGCAATTATTCTGTACAGAACAGCACCATTTCTCTAACAACTGAGGCTGATGTTTTGATTAATAAATGCTTGTTGGGTCAAGATGATTGCAAACAGTGTTCGGTTGGTTATAAATGTCCTTATATTTCCTACATGGATAAAAGTGAAGTAAGTTATACCAGCAAAACAATGTTAAATCCTTTCTATGGACGTTCCGATGTTAAGGATTGTTTAATGTTGAAAATTAGGTATTAAACAATTCGAATACTTACAAGAAAAAATTAAAATGGATTTTAAAATTATTAAAAAAACGCGTACCTATACATACTGTTTGTGTCTTAACATTTTTAGTGTAATTAAAAAAAACGAGGTGCCAAACCCACAATTTAATGTATTTTTAACTACTTAAAAATAAATAGTACTTATATTTTAAAGATATTGTCTTTATACTCGCACATGTATGGGTGCTGAAATGAGCATTTTCGCAGCGTTTAAAAACTTCAAAAACTTACCATTGTTTAGACTGCTGCTTCGACTTCGACTTTTAAAAAATTAAACAGTCGCAGTTAAAGCAGAAGTTAAAAACGAATATTAATAAACAATCAAAAACTTCAAACGCCGACAAGTTCGCAAGTTTTTCGTTTGATTGACTTTAACTTCACGTTAATGCCGAAGTTAAAAGCAAAGACAAAATACAAAAACTAAAACTGTAACAAAACGCATAACTTCAAACGCCGACAAGTTTGAAAGTTTTTCGTTTGATTGACTTCAACTGTAGAAGAAGAAAGAAGAAAAAACAAAAACTGCAATAAAACCAAAAACTGTCGACACATATATGTAATACATACATACATATTATGTATATGTGTGTATACGTACGTATGTTTATTATCTGCATTGCCAAACATAAGTATAACATTGTTTATTTTTTTGCCTTTAACTTCGGCATTAACGTACAGTTGAAGTCAAACGAAAAACTTTCGAACTTGTCGGCGTTTGAAGTTATGCGTTTTGTTACAGTTTTAGTTTTTGTATTTTGTCTTTGCTTTTAACTTCGGCATTAACGTGCAGTTAAAGTCAATCAAACGAAAAACTTGCGAACTTGTCGGCGTTTGAAGTTTTTGATTGTTTATTAATATTCGTTTTTAACTTCTGCTTTAACTGCGACTGTTTAATTTTTAAGAAGCGTAAGCTTAAATAACTTCAAAAACTGTAAGTTTAAACACTAAAAACTCGCAGTTATTGAAAAACTTCACGACTTTTGCTACTTTGACTGCAGTTTTTCAAACACTGCATTTTCGATTTAGTTAGCACCTCCCACTTGACCGTGGGACTATTTCTTTTAATTTTTTATGATCTTGTGTGTAGTTCTAAGTCATTTTAGTACAACTAAAATAATTTCATATATTTTTAAAATTTTAAACTTTTTTCCTGAATAATGAAAAATTGTTGCCTATTATAGGGGAAAATAAAAAATGAAAGCTTTACATCTCAGAGATGATTTTATCTATTATTACTATTCATACATTAGGGGGATGAGTGCTACACTTTAAATGAATTTTTTACAAGATTTTTATAAAAATTATGAAATATGTATATGAATTTTTTTTGGGTGATCCCGAATTTTAGCTATTTTTTCTATTGGAGACTTATTTTAGGAGATATGGTCAAAATCATGAAAAATTAGAATTTTTTTGGGTGATCCCGAATTTTAGCTATTTTTTCGATTGCAGCATTATTTTAGGAGATATGTTTGGTAGGATTTTTGTTCAACCCTAAATAAATATCCGAACAATTTCGTTTTCTGAGTAATATGAGTGAAGACCACTGTTTTAAATCTATAATATCATTTGTAACTGAGTTTTTTTTTAAATTTTTTTCACTGGAAATGTATTTTCTTCTATAATAACTCAGAGAAAGGGGTTTTATTTAAAAACAAAAATAAATTTACCGCATTAAGTTATTCACCAGCAACAACAATGACAAATTCTCAACATAAAAAATATATTTTATTGAATGAATGAGAACTTTATTTAAGAACTGATAAGCTGAAATTGAAAGAAAACTAAGCTTTATAAAAAACGTTGCTCTTGATTCGATGAGTCTCAATGCAGATAAGAAGTAAATTTTGGGGGATTTTTTGTTCCTCTTAGTTTTAATATTTTTCTTATATTTAAACATTGTGAAAGTAGTCAGTTATAAAATAAATGTGAAAGAGAAAACAGTAAAACTGTGAATAATAAATAAAAACCATTTATGTTAAACATGATGCATTACAAGATAATTTTAATATGTTGCGGTATATTTGCATTTTTCAAGGTAATGCTGTATTAAAACATTTTTAATTTAGTTTTTTTTTAACAAAATATTCTTGTATTTTAGCTAAATAATGGTGAGGTATTTGGCATTAGTACTTCATATTATAATTCCTCATTTCGTAGTGATGATTTTATCAATATAAATAGAAGACAATACGACCGAACAATTAAAGATTATGACAATCAAATAGAAATGTTTAAAAAAATTTTCAATGCACGTTTAAGCACAATTGATATAGAGCTGGAAATGCTTATCGATAGTCTGAAGTTAAATGATGAACGTTTAAATCCCTTAGAAATTCTAAGTGATTTTAGTAAACACTGTGTTAGTAAATATCGTGCCGGCATACCCTCGGCCGTTACAACTAAAACAAATATACAAAATTGTATAGCCACGGCTAAAAACCAATTAAATAATCTACTCAGTGCTCCCATAACTACCAGAACTAACTTGCATAATTATATAAAGACAAATTTTGAAAAAGAAGTTGTTAATTGTGAGAAAAAGAATGCGGGTGCCTCGTTTAATTATACGTCATGCTTAACAAGTTTGGTAAGATGCTTGTTTTTCAATCTTTCTTGTGCTTATTTGACAAAAAAAAAAAAAAACTCTATTTCTCAAATTTAGGTTTCCGCTACTAATATTGTGGCCTTAAACAATCAGAAAGCTTTTGTAAGCCAACTAGAATCGTCCGAATGTGCATCAACTTCTCATATTAAGAAGGCTTTAGACTGTAGCTTTCTGATACAGAATAAAACTATAGCCCTAACTGCTGAGGCTAATACTCTGATAAACAAGTGCCTGGAAAATCTAAATAATAGTGACGATTTTTGTTCGGATGTTTTTTATATGCGCCAAACGCATATTGACTACAAAAATTTCTCTATGACTAATCCATTCTATGGTCGAAATGAGACTGTTAATTGTTTATTAATTAAATTATATTAAATTTAATTGCAGATACTTATATAAAATAAGATTACCTAGTTAAAGTTAAGTTATTAATAGTTTAAGAAAATAAATTATTTAATTGAAATAAATTTTTCCCCTTTTTGTATGAAGCAAGTTTTTGCTCCACTGTAGTTAATTGGATCAGTAAATATTAATTACTTATTGAGACGTCTTAGTAGGATCCGAGTTGATGTGTTCCCTAAACATTTAATTATCAAGCAAGAATATATATATATATATATATGCAGAATATGTTCCAACACCATGAGCACTTTTAGTCATAGTAAGTATTTTTTTTTTTTTATTTGAGACCAATACTCAGGGGTAAACCCCTGCTAAATGCAAGCGCCTTAGGAATGAGACAAATTGCTGTGAATTGATTATTTAAAGACCAGTGTTATACCTTCACCATTGAATGATCAACAGCAATTGCCTCATCGTTTAGTGTTTATTGTGTGGTGAGTGTCTTCGCTAAGTAAGTTTAGCTGTTATCTGCTACTTCCCAATAGGTGCCGCTTTTCTCCTGAGTATTTGTTTTTTTTTGGTGACATTGGTTAAGGTGGACTAGAGTGGAATTTCGGGGAGCGATTTATTTGTAGATGGTCTTCTTGGAGGAAGGAGGTGTGGAATAGAATGGAATTTTGGGGAGCGGTTTATTTGTTGATGAAATACTTAGACGTAGGGGAGGACCTCTTATTTTTAAATTAAAATTTTGAAAAAACCGCAAACTAAATTTTTAATTTTTTCACCTTTGCTGGTATTTGAACCTGCGCCGTTGGAGTTTTTATGCGAGCGCACTATACCACGCTCAAAAACTACACAATCTAATTTGTAAATTTCACTCAATTCCCGCTTATTTATGAAACTTTAAATACAATTTCCTTAAATTTCAGACAAATCCCCCATTAAAGCTATTGCACTATAATTATATCAGAAGAACGTTTTTTTCAAATTTTTGTATTCTTTTATAAGTTAAAATATCTTCTCTACATCTTTTTAACATTACTAGAAAAATTTTTTGTTATAAAATTAATTTGCAAACATGGCGTTGTACTGTTAATGCTCTTGAATGGATTCACAATCTTTTCCTCAGTTAAATCATTATCAGCCAAATGCCATGTCATTTGATAAGGACAGCGTCCTTTAATTTGATCCAGGTTCTCAACATCATCGATACAAGGTAGAAAATATTCATTGCCAGCCATACAATTTTCCACCAAAGCATTTACCTCACCTATAGCAGTAAAAGTATGATAAATATTAAGAGAATAACAGTCAAAAGCCTCATCTATTTTAGTAGTTGAACTACATTCGGCCGTAGACATTTGAGTATAAAAAGTATTGGTATTGGTGGTAAAAAAATTAGAAGTAGTTTTAATCTGTAATAAAAAAAGAAAACGAAAGCTTTTAAATAAATTATTTCAAATGCATAGGAATTAATATATAAACTTTTAATTAAGCTTTAGGTCGATTAAATAATTTTTATAATTTTTTTTTTTTTTTAATTATTAATATAATAAATATTTCCTGAAGAAGCTACACAGAGAAGTAGAGAAATATCAAAATAATAATTATTTAATCGACCTAAAGCTTAATTAAAAGTTTATATATTAATCAATAATAAGGTCAACTAAACTTATTGATGCAAATGTATAGGAATTTACTCACAACATTTGAAGCACAATTATGATATTTCGCTTCATTTTTTTCAAATTTTCGTTTACAATCCTTAATAACATTTACAAAATTATTATTGTAATGAGTTCTAATAGTCTTCAAAGTATTCTCTGGATTATTTAGCATAGGAGTTAACGCTGTTTTGGCCTTTTTAATGCACGTTTTAAGACTTTCTTTTAACACATTATCAGCTGGTATTTTGCTACGATACTTATCCACACAAAGATCATTAATATCGCCCAACATTTCTAAAGGGTCTAATTTTTCTCTCATATCCCTTAATTTCACATCAACTACAGCGTTGAAGTATTCAACACTGTTCAAACGTATATCAAACTTTTTACGAAATTCTTCTAAATATCTGTCCAAAGTATTCATTTGATCTTCAAATTGCCGTTGATACTGTAGTATATAATTGTCTAGTTTATCTGTAGGGTTTGCAATAGAATAAATGGCCTCGGGCATGACAACTACATTGGCCCGCAATAAAAAGATTTTTTATATATTATTGTGTAAGTAAATGAGTATTATAAATCATTTTACCTGTATTTTAGTTGCTAAAAGTATTGTAGTTGAGATATAAAGAAAAAATAATTTCATTTTAAGCGTACGTATATGTTTCAATACTAATTTGTTTGAAAAACTTATTGAAATATTTTGCGTAGCTTATGATTACACTTTTATATGCACAAATTTCAAGTTCAATTTCATAGATTTTTTCTACTTCTTAAATGCATGTTTATATTTGTAGCTTTAGTTGATAAGGATATATTTTCTTTTATAGTATTTTGAACGCATTACTATTGTACTGACTGATAGGCTTAAGCGCATAATTTTTGCACATTTTTTTTTTTATAAAAAATGATTTCCGAGTTAAGCTACAAAAGAACCCCTTATCACTTACGGGACTACTATACTTATACAATAACGTGCTACATTCATGTTTGTAATGAATCATTAGAAGAAAAAGAATCGTATTTGACATTAAATAAAAATACTATTAAAGATATTGTATTGCATAATTTGCAAGTCATCTAAAAAATTTTGTAAATGATTAAATGTATTTTGCCTTTGGGAAATATTTACAAAAAAAAATAAAAAAATTATGTTTAAAAAACACAGGGAGTCTGCAAAATGTTTGCACTATTAGCTCGATTTTTTTTTTTGTTGAATATCAATAGGTTGTACAAAAATAACATGTGATATTTTCAGCTGATTTGGTTAATTTATTTCTCATTTACAAGCTATTGAATGTGTACAATATAGTACATAAACAAAAGTTATAAGTTTGGATAGGATTAAAAAAATAGTTGCTTTTATACTCAAATCTAATTTGAATCAGAGTAGGCAAACAAACAAAACATTTCGCAAACGTTACCACAAAGTCATAAACTTAAAAAATTTTTTTTATCGTATTGTAAATGAGCAAAACCAAAACAAATACTTTCTAAATAAGAAAGAGCGCAAACGAAAAAAATTCGCTTTTTGCGCTTGTGCTTGCTTTGTTATTCTGTTAAATTCGTATAATTTGCTCTTCTTATCCTCTTCTTTCCTTTTTGTTCTCATTCATTTTTTGTTGTACCTACGCACATTTGAGTTAGTGTATTTGTAGTGCTCAAAACAAAAGCCATGTACAAAGCTAAATGGGACAATCGCTCTCACTGTTCTACTCATTGTAATGAACAAACCAAAATGAGATCAAACGTGTCGTTTTGTTTATTTTCCTACTCTGACACTGAGGCCCGTTGTGATGATAACACATGAGATTTGGCTAACCAGATCGGTCTCGATAATCGGAAGCTTTGTTTAGAAGCAAAACTCTCCTTGAACTACTTTTCAAACCCTAAGAGGTATAAAAGGCATTTAGCAGGTTAAACAAATTGTATTCTAATTATTACGAACGGAGTGACTAAGACCTTATGCTTGGTATAGTGTGACAGACCAGAGTCTCTAGTAGGTAGTACTACCAATTAGACTACGGGAGCACCCTACTGTACATATACATTTATTTTTCTATTTGTCATATTATTGAAGCAATATTAAAGCTTTGCTTTAAACTTATTTTAAAAAGCAAAATATTATTGAATAAAAATGTTCATTTATTAAAAAAATATCCATCGCACACAGGGGTAGTTTAACGATCTGGGCTGACAAAATTATTTGAAGTAAATTTACGAAGCAGAATGTTAAAAAATGACTCGGTGAGGTGTAAAAAAAAAATAAAATAAAATTGGGGGGTAGAGGTGATCTTTTACAGCAGTTGGAAAAAATACCTCAAATTTACACATTTTTATAAAAAAACGGTTTCTATAAAAAAGATAAGATTCCAAGAGCATTGAGATATAGAACACTCTGTATATAAACGAAAGTGTTATAGTTAAGCAGCAGAAACTATTGTATTTTTTCCCCAGTAGGTCATTTTAAATGGCTATAAAACACAAAACCGCAAAAACCCCCAAATTTTTTTTATCTCATCTGAACAATACAATGTTAAAGATTAAGTACATATAACCATAGATTGAAGTGGTGATGAGTGGTGGTGCATAACTTTTTGTCCAGAGTTCACTTTTGGTATAGAGTTGTGTAGCTCATGGACGAACTAGTTCAACTGAGCTATTCACTCAAGTGAGCTAAAAGAGCCATTCATTACAATATGCTCTTTTAGCTCAGTAGTTCATGTTTCTTTCTTTCTTTCTTGTGAATCCACGTTTCTTTTCGCTCGGTAGTTCATGTTTCTTTCTTTCTTTCTTGTGAATCTTTTCGCTCATCTTTCTTATTAGTTCGTTCTCTTTCTTTCTTGAATCTTTTTTATTCTTTGACATTTCATGTTGAAGGTACATACTAATTGGTAATGCCAGCTGCAAATAATATACGTAGCTGCCAGAAACTTTATAGGACGTTACATTTTTGGAAATTTAACGATTTTTATGATAATTTTAGAAGCAATATAAAAGAAAATTATATTTATTTTTTATGTCGAATTTGAATAAAAATTAGCATTTTTAATAAAATATTTTAAATAATTAGATAATGACCAAACTTGCAATTACAATTATACATGCGTAATTTTTGAGATCGAAAATAAAATTGTATATTAATTACAAAATTCTTTAAATTTTTCTGTAAGGCTAAAATTAATTTGTATACCTGAATTTCACTAGAGTATGATAACTGATAACCGATTACTTTAAAACAAAATCGATTGGGTTTGAATTTAAAGGCAAACTACGTATACAAAAGCTACATATACAATTGATGCCCACAACATGAGCAGTACCAGTGGAAAAAAGTTTAATATGATTCAAATGAAAATATTGAACTAAATGATCTACTGAACTAAATGAGCCATTGAACTAAATGAGCGTCATAGTTCATTAAAGTGAGCTGAACTAAGAAGAGCGCTCACTCAAAAGAGCTAAAAAACCCAAGACTATTTTGGTACCCATTGAAATTAACAAAAATACCATATGCTGCTTTACTAAATAGTATGCATTTAAATTATAAATGGATTAAATAATAAATGGATTAAATAATATCGTCGATGGAATTAAAGAACGCTGTAACTGACCAAAACCTAAATGTTCACCAGAGCCAAAAAACTTGTATGAAAGTAGAACCAAGACACTGGTATTTTTCAAAACGCAGACGGCGTAGGGGAATTTATTTTCATCGTAGAAATCTGGGACCGGGAGCAATCGACGCGTATTTTTTTTTTTTCTGATAAAAATGATGCAAAAAACGTATTTTCGATTGTTTGTCAGTTACAGCGTTCTTTAATTCTTGCGACGATATGTACTACCCTTTGAGTTCGTTATTACTATAGCTGACTGTAATACTGTATAACACTTTATCTTTAAAACAGTTTTACCATTAAAAATTTTTGCTCGATGCCTAAAATTATGCAACATATTGAGATATTTTTTCTTACATTAATAATTCATAACTACTTATCCATGCATACAGAATAGTGTTTAGTGAGTTTTAAATTAACCACTTCAAAAACTGTGGAATATGCATGTGGAAAATGCATTTTGACTTTGCGTTTAATTTTTGTTATTTCTTATTAATATGGGAGTGTATTACTGATTATTGTTTTATTTTGCTTTCCATTCAATTTCATGTTGCATTTCTTATTCTGTTCTTATTGTTATTACGAGTATTAAAACAATATCACTATAATTTCTATTGATTTCATTTCTAATAACAAAAGTTAAAGTTTTTCATCAAGTTTATTTAGCTTCTGGCTCTTTTATTGTTGATTGTTAGAAACAACAATGTAATGATTAAGCAGTTTCTTTCAACATTTTTGTTTGTTTCTTTTTTTTACCGGAAATTTTAATAGAAAATTTTGAATTGTTAGATTGCTTTTCTTTATTTTTTTTTTTGTAGAGTTTGTCATTATTGACTGTTAATTCAAATACATTGTTAGCAATTGTGTGGTCTTCCTTTTATTATACGAAGACATTTATTAGAAGGGAAAGGTTTAAAAAATTGAAGGCACTGGAAAACATAAATGAGGTGTGTTGAGTTATCATTTTTTCGTTATAAGTATGCGGAAATATTTGAAATATTTCTTAAAACTTTTAAATTTATTTTTATGATATACAAAATTGCATCAATGATTGGATAAAATGAAAAAAATACATAAAATCTTGACTGCTTTAAAATTTAATAGAAAACCGCTAAGACAGCCGCCTATCAATCAAGAAGTTCTGGTTTTTATAGGTAACCAAACAACGTACAATTTTCAATAGTGGCATCACGACTTGTTATTATGCTTCCCTTTAAATAGGCCTGTAAATAAAATCGAAAGCCGATCTTGGAGTAAACGGTTTTAGTTCCTTCAGTTTTAGTCGGATTAATGAGGAAATTAAATAGAAAGCAGGAAATTGCAGAATAGGCTGGCTAGGGAGTAAAAGAAGTAATGGCCAGTCGTTTAAATATAAATTAATGCTGCAGTAGGTGTGTGAACATAACATTGAATCAATAAATTTAAGCTCATATACAGAGTTGTCCAATTGTGTTAAATTGTTTTCCTTTAGTTCGAGAAACTCATCCTCAAAATTCCTAAAACCTTGTTTGAATTATCCCCGAAAATCTTCACTTTATTGACCATATGCTTAAAACTAAAACTGCAACTGTAAAACTAAAACTGTAACTTCATCTAAAATACACCAACTGATATCGTCTTTTTCGATACATAGACATTTATGTGAAGCCTGAATAAACATCGGGCATTTCTAATCAGAAGTTATTTTCAAAAAATTTATAAAATTTTATTTATTGCATTTTTGAAATATGCAATCGCATAATTCTATGAAAAGTTATCTTCGTTTATTAAAGGCTCCCTAAAATTTAAAAAATGTTGAAACGGTACCCGTAAATTTTGTCTATTTGTTAACTGGTGTTCAATTTTCGGACCTACGGCAACGCCTTTCCTAAGATTTAAGAAGACTCGCTTATTATGATATATTTCAAAAAATGCTTAATTTTTCTACTCAAATTTAGATTTTACTAGCTGAACCCGGTGTGCTGCGCTACCCCTTCGTTATAAAATACAATTAAAAGTATTTATATATTTTGCAGACAGTTGTGGGGGAAAGGGAATGGGGCTACCCCACTAGTTTAATTATAATATATTTAAAATTAAAATTTTTTTTTTAAGACCAATACTCAGGGGTAAACCCCTACTCATGCAGTGCATTGTATTGGAATGTGAAGATGGTTGATAGGTTTTGAGGTAAATCGGTGAATAAACGTAGAAAAAGAGTACGTGCAGAAGTGTGCATGGTCGAAAAATATTATCATGTAATAAGTATTCCTGAGTCAAAGCTGCACGCTGTGCAAATAATAAATACATATTACAAAAAAAGTATTCTGTATAGCAAACATTGTAAGTTGTATAAGTAAGTATCGCATTTAAAAAAAGGGGGCTCTGAAGTGGGCGTGGTTCATAGTTATATGGAGAAGTCAACAGTATTAAGAACAATATACTACCAAATAAAAAAAAATCCGTTGGAAGGAACAAATTTGTACAGAGAACAAAAAGTTTACAACTTCCAAACAAAATTTGGTTTGAAAAGGGACGTGAGAGGAGACGTGGCTTAAGAAATGTTTATTTCTACCTCGCCTGGAGTATAATGTGTATACAATTTAAAGTAAATCTGTTAAAAACTATATGGGAGCAGTTACATAATTTTAAAAGTTGGGCGTAAAAGTAAGCGCGGTCGAAAAAAAAGTACCCTATTAGTCATGCCAGAGTCCCAGTTAAATGCTGTGAAAATTTCAGAAAGATCGGTTCAGAGGTTTGGTCTCCTATAAAGTACAAACAAACAAACAAATAACAAACACACATTCCATTTTATATACAGGTAAACCTCCTACAACGCGGTGAATAGGTTCCTGAAAAACTTCGCGGTATAGGAAATCGAGTTGTAGGAGACTCTAACTCCATACAAAAATCAGAGTTTGGTTCCAAAGACATCAATAAGATATTGGAACTTGTATAGTAAAAACATGTGCTTAATATAATTTTGTGTATTTATTTGTTGAGTTATAAGAACATACTTATATATTAATGCCCGTACTCATAAAAAATAAAATTGGTTTATAGAATGCTTATTTGACATATTTCTATGGAGTAATTGTCAAAAAAGCAATTAATAAAACTGTTTTATTTTTTATGAATACGGGCATATATGTTTAATAACACTTCATTTATTTCAACAAAAACAAAACAAAACAAACTAAAAAAAAATTTCAAAGATTTAAGAAATTACAGCCAAAATAGAACAACAACTTTCTACTCCTCCTCATCACTTTGTTTCGAACGTTTTGTTCGAACTAGCTGAGCTTAATCCACTATCAGATTCGGGCATCATTTCAACGATTATTGGTTTAAAAAAATCGTGCATTGAATTTTGTTTGCTTTTATTTCGTAGATTTTTATAAATTTCTTGATAGGGTACTAAGTAAATTGTTTTGAAGATTTCGTTTAAATATTTCTGCTCTGTCACTTAAGGGGTCGTTCTCCAGAATGTATTCTTCCAACTTACTTGTTCGCCTTACAATAATTTTATCAAAACTCTTTTACGAAAAAACAACAACTGTTTTACAAATTTTTTATAATTTAACTGGAATTCAACTGATTATTTTTTCGAAATTTTTTACACGCTTTAGATTTGCAATGGAGACAACAAACTAACAAAAAAATTATTACATCAAATGAAAGTAGCATAAATCGAAGTATGGACATAATGCAAAGAATTTTATTTAGGCAAGAAAACCCTTTACAAATTAAAATGGTAAATAGTTGAAAAAATTTTCGTAAAAATTGCGTTTTAAGAATAGCGGTGTAAGAAAATGTCCGCATTTTGGGAACCGCGTTGTAAGAGGTTTACAAGAAGAGCTTAAAAATGTCAAATTTGGTGATTGTAGTTTTTTTTACAAAATTTTTAATAATTAGGTAGTTTTTTGTTAGAAAAATATTTTTTTAATAATTCTTAATGGCGGTAATCACTCTTTGCTGCTGTAATTCTGTCAAAAATTATGTGATTTTATAACAAACTTCACCAAGGTTGCCATGTTTTAAATATTTAAAGAAACGATACAGATACACAAGGCAATCAAGCAAATTTTAAATTATTTTTTAATACTTCAGCACAATTTTTTATTTAACCATTTAAATTTTCATTATTTTTGCAATTTCTTGCCTTTCTTAGAAGAGATAGAAAATATTTGTCAATAAAACTATCTTTCCTAAAATAAAATCCAACTGCGGTATTCATAAAGAAATTTAGGTTTATTAAGAGCTTATTTGATTAGTATTGCATAGAAATAAATCCTTATTGAACCTCCAATATTTTATATGAATACGGCAGCAAAAATTAAATTCTCATTTACTTGTATTTATAAAAACAATTTTTCTTACTTTTTTCCTTGCACTGAATTTTTTAAATTTCGAAGGCGCTTATAAAGCCTAGCGGCCCTGACTACAATCTTAGGGGGGAATCGAAAACACTATTGTTACACTGCCAGACTACAACGGTGCCTACTGATATAAGAATGCAGCCCACAATCATAGTTTTAATTGCTCACCACACTTTAAAAGAATAACCATAACACAAACTAAAAAAGTGGTAGTGGGATGTTGTAGTGTTACCAGTTTTCTTTTAAATTAATTTGTATTTACAAACGAACACCAGTTAAGATCTATTACTGATCTAATACATGAAATATTATTCACTTTTTTTTTTTGTTTCTAACTCTTCTTACATCTGTCAAATTTCTACCCTTCTACACATAACAATTCAATTATAGCATAAAATTCCTTTGAAGAGTCTTATTTATGGGAACTATTGTCGTTATTTTCATGTTATGCCGTTCTGTTACGCAGTGTCTTTGAAGATTAAATCACCTCCTGGTTTATTTTGTTTTATGCTTTTCATTTATTGGCTTTCCTGGACACCAGCATTCAGTAGACGCGAGAAATCACTCTTATACACGTAAACATGCAACATTTTCTGCTTAAATGTTATTATTGCTTTTGACCACAGGAAACTGAAATATTTTCTTAAAAAAAAATACAGATAAACTTGTTGTATTTTACACTGTGTATCGATATTGAATTCATTCCATATTTCGTTTTTAAACATTAAAGTGGTAACGTGTGTCTCAACTAATTTCGCATAAATCATGACAATTTATGACATTTTCGTTTGGAAGACAGCGAGAAATACTTACAAAATGTTTTTATTTAAAATATATTTATTATTATTGTTGTTGTTGTTGTTTTATGAAATATTTTATTTATTAATGGTTTTGCTAAAAGCTTTGCAGGAAAACAAAAACGATGGAAAGCAAGTGAAACATAAAATTGTTTTGCACTTGTTTTAAACTAATGAACACATTTGTCGCAAACTCTACGGGGTGGGATAAATGTTGCGTACACTGCGAGAAATTAATCACGTTTGTTTTTTTCCATACAAAAGTTACTTTACTTAACAGCCTCCATTTAAAAATTTGTTGAAACAGTAACAACAAAGTTTACAAAAGCAGAAACGAAAGAGGAATGAAAATAAAAGCCTGCCATATTAGCTATACGAGTAATATGAGCATTGCCAGAATAAAATTTTACTATTGACATTGAAGAGCTGCCATTTAAGAAATTATAATGTCTGTATATACTCGTACATGTGGCCTGAGTCACAGAGTTACAGAGACTCTCTATACTATTCTATTAAACTTCTTTTAAGATAAATATATACTTTCGATGCTGTATTTATGCTTCTAGTTCCTTGTAAGATGGTTTTCATAATATCTGTTAAATACAAAGAAGCTTTATCTGGCTACGTTTGACAAAATTTTTTAAAGACACAATAACTAACATACTGTATTGGGTGTTTAAAATTAAAGGGCTGATGTTGAATGTGAACCACACCTAAACGTCAAGTTTTTTTCTGCATTTCAGTTAAAATTTCTCAATTTCAGACTAATACAATTTGAATCATGGAGAGATACACAATCGAGCAACGGGTTAAAATTATTCAAGGTTTTTATCAGAAAACGCTTTAATTAGATCAAATTTAACTGCAATGTTATTTTTTGGTAATTAAAGAAGAAATGATGTCCGTGAAGGAATAGTACACTAGCCAAACTGAACAATTGTTTTCGACTCCAGCTACGGTAGTCTCATCAGAGTTCTTTGTGTCTTGTGCATATTCAAGACCAAACATCAACTATTTAACTCATACTTTTTTGGAAATGCATACTGAAATTATTACCGTATGTACATACATTTGTCTGAGTTAGTCGAAGTAAAGTCACACAACAGTTAATATCATATTCTCCTTTTCTTACCATCATTGCTGTTCTTGTAATTGTCATCTTATTTGGATGAAACAGAATTACAAATTTATTTTGTTTTTGCCCTTTATTCTACCTTATCCACATTAGTCGACATGAATGATATGTACGACGGTGGTTGAGGTGGTTAGAGCGTAGCACCATAGTCGGGTGCAATTTTATGTTAAGAGCCTAAGACTCGGGTTCGAATCTCAGGAGAGGTGTGATCAATTTAATTTTTGGTTTTTATCAGAAAACGCTTTAATTAGATCAAATTTAACTGCAATGTTATTTTTTGGTAATTAAAGAAGAAATGATGTCCGTGAAGGAATAGTACA
The DNA here is from genome assembly GCA_963576795.1 of Metopia argyrocephala. Lineage (NCBI taxonomy): Eukaryota > Metazoa > Arthropoda > Insecta > Diptera > Sarcophagidae > Metopia > Metopia argyrocephala. The sequence continues at coordinate 84,082,066 of OY756211.1, forward strand.
CTAGCCAAACTGAACAATTGTTTTCGACTCCAGCTACGGTAGTCTCATCAGAGTTCTTTGTGTCCTGTGCATATTCAAGACCAAACATCAACTATTTAACTCATACTTTTTTGGAAATCGCATACTGAAATTATTACCGTATGTACATACATTTGTCTGAGTTAGTCGAAGTAAAGTAACTTAACTCATACTTTTTTGGAAATCGCATACTGAAATTATTACCGTATGTACATACATTTGTCTGAGTTAGTCGAAGTAAAGTAACTCAGACATACGGTACATACGGTAATAATTTCAGTATGCGATTTCCAAAAAAGTATGAGTTAAATAGTTGATGTTTGGTCTTGAATATGCACAGGACACAAAGAACTCTGATGAGACTACCGTAGCTGGAGTCGAAAACAATTGTTCAGTTTGGCTAGTGTACTATTCCTTCACGGACATCATTTCTTCTTTAATTACCAAAAAATAACATTGCAGTTAAATTTGATCTAATTAAAGCGTTTTCTGATAAAAACCAAAAATTAAATTGATCACACCTCTCCTGAGATTCGAACCCGAGTCTTAGGCTCTTAACATTATTCAAGGTTATTATGAAAATGGACATTCAAATCAAATTGTTTATCGTGCACTTTGTGATTATTTCGGTCAATTTAACCGCCAAAATGTGTGTACTATCGGAAAAATCGTGCATAAATTTAAGCACACCAGGTCTGTAGGAGATGTGAAAACATCAGTGCTTGCTCGTACAGATTGTACTGCAGAATATATTGCTGCTGTTCGCAATAGTGTGGCTGAAGAGCCGTCCACCTCAACTCGTCGTCGTGCCCAACAATTGCACCTCTTACACTCGTCCTTGATGAACATTATGACATGGACGATATGTGCTTTCAACAGAACGGTGCAACTTACCACACGGCTAAGAAAACAATAGCTTTTTTGCCCGACAAATTCAATGGCCGTATTATCTCGCGTGGTGGCGATATAAATTGGCCACAAAGATCAATAGATTTGGCACCTATGGACTTCTTTATTTGTAGTTGTTTAAAAGAAAAGGTATACGTCGATAAGCCAGCAATAATTCAAGAGGTAAAGTATGTGACAATTCGGCTCGTTGAAGGCATAGTATGGAGGTGTGCCGCAGAGGTCGCGGCGGCCATTTTGCCAATATATTGTTCCATACATAATTGCACCATACCAAGTTATCATAATAATAAAAAAAAGTGACAATAATTTTGTAAACAATTTGTGGTTTAATCAAAATCGACATCGGCCCTTAAAATTTAACCACTCTTTAGAAAGCCTATTCAAAAATTCTTGAAAAAAATTTTGAAGGTATTTTAAAAAAGTATATCTACACTTACTTGTAGATAAAATCTAATCTTTACTAGATACATAGTATAACCATATTTTATCACATTTCCTTCGATTAGCATATTCCGTTTGAGGTTTCAGTTTTAGGTGCTAGAATTTAGAGAAATACAGCCTTTTCTTATTTAAGACCAATACTCAGGGGTAAGCCCCTACCTCATAGATAGATTTTATTTAATTTTGTTATTATGCGCCTTTTTTTGTTGATGAGAGAAGTTGCAGTCAATTTGAACACTCACAGGCCAGTGTTATACCTTCACCCTTGAGTGATCAATAGCAATTGCCCCATCTGTCGGTGGATATTGAATGTTAGTCGCAAGCGTCTTTAGTAGGTTAGCTGTCATCTTTCCAGAAGTTGGCGGCGCTGTACTCCTGATCATTCGTTTTTGGTAGAATAGACTGAAAATGTCAGGGAGCAGTTTCTTAAGGGTGGTCTTTTTCGGGGGGCTCTTATTTTAAAATTATAATTTAGAAAAACCGCTAATTCTATTTGATAATTTTTGTCCTTCGCTAGGATTGAGCCTCGGTCGTTTAAGTTTCTGTGTGAGAGCTCTAACCACTATATCACCCCCTTCTTCGTAAAAGATTATTGGTTTAAGATGTTCGTCTTTTTATATGAAAAAAACTATCTAATTTGAGTGTTTTTGTTGTTGTTTCACATATAAAAAGACGAACGTCTGCAACTATTCGTCTATGTGTTTCTTTCAGTGTAATTGTTGTGTCTTAATAATTCAGAAAAGTAATAACGCATTGCTATGTGCGAACATTTCAGCACTGGGCTTTACATATTAATAAGTACTGCATAAATATGTAACAAAATATTGGTTTATGGGTTTAATTTGGAATGAAAATTAAAAAAAGCCAGTTTTGCACCGTCGGATTATTAAATGTTCCAAATATTTATGTTTTGTAACGCCTACATGCAACTATTCAGCAGTTGTTTAGCAGAATAGGAACACCAACCAGAATTACATGAGACATTTTACAATTTTAATGGCAAATAGTCGAACTTTACTTAAATTAAAACCAATTAAAACAATATATGTTTTTTTGAATATTAATTAAAATTCTTTAAATTGTGTGTGTGTGTGTGTGCAGAATTTTGTTCATTTTATTTTTTATAGATTTTAGAAAATGATATTTTAGTTTTTTGTTTTTTGAAACCATTAATTTTTGCCTATATGTTTGATAAAAATCAGTTTAAAATTAATCTAATAAAGAATTCATGTTTTTTTTTGTGTTTCTTTTTTTGTAAATCATTTAAAACAACTTTTTACAAAAAATTAATGTGAAAAACCACCCATTGCCTTATTGGCTTAGAAACACTGAGACACCTTTAACAATAAATTGCCACGAAAAGGGTCTGCATCTGTGCCACATTTCCTGTTAGAATGTAAGAAAGAGTTTTGCTGAGAAAAAAAAAAAAACAAAAATAATTCTTTGTAATTTGGTTACAGTGTTATAAATAAATTCGCCTATTCATCTTTTTCTTTTAAATAGTCAAACATATATCCAAAGGCCGTATCCCCTTTTTCTTTTTTTGACAGCGGGATATTCCTTTTGCTTTAATTCCTTTCAAATACACGAAGTCTGTTAAATGTCGAATATAAACGACTTTATTTTTATCTCTGTAAAGTTTTCAATTTATTTTTAAATACAGACTTAGAAGTTGAAAAGTATATCAGTTTCTATTCTCTGCTTGTAAGTTCCTCAAGAAAAGTAAAAGCGAAAAAAATAACCACAAAAAAATGTTGCATGTCTTTCAGACACTTGTTGCTGCAAAGAATTCATAGTGTTTAGCACATGCAAGTGAGTTCAAGTTTATAGTGGTCAGCATTGGTTAACATTTATTCAATCTATATGCGTTTTGTTTTTTTTTTCCTTTTTAAGATGAAGTTTATAGCTGGTAGGGTATGCAGTTGTTTAAAATATTTGTTACATGACATTTCATTGATTGTTATTTAAATATTTGATAATAAAATGCTAAGGGCGAAACAACAACATTTCTTGATAAAATCCAAAATCCGAGCAATAATGCATATAGAAAGACCTCCGAGAGCTCTTGGGTAACTTAGGGCTTAAATGTCTAGCGGATAACTTAGTGTTAGAATATCTAGTACAGGAATATCAAAAAGTGTTGTACATCGTATATTGATAGAAAATTTGATGATGAGAAATCTGTGCGTAATACAATACACTTAATCTTTATTAAGATATTTCAATTGAATGTTTGCCTATGATTAAGCGCAATAAAGCCGAGTTTTTCAATAGCATTGTTACCGCGAATAAAACATTGGTCCACTACTTCACAGCCGAGATAAATGTACAACCAAAGTAGTGAACTGCTTTTGAAGAATACTCTTCAAACAAGGCGAAGATTGTTCTATCCACAGACAAGGAGATCACATCTATTTTTTATAATAATTTTTATTATTATCAAACAGAAAAATTGATAAGGGTATAGTACGAGTAAATCTTTTTCTGTATAGTCAAGTAAAAAAGTACCCAAGAGTTTGCTAGGTTTTATGTGCCATATAGTTAAATGCTTAACCCTTTCGACCCGGATGGTACATACATATGTCTACCACTTAAAGTTTAAATGACTCTAAAAGTTATAACTTAAGTGTTGTTGGGTTGTGAAACGTACCACACCACATTATCTTTAAACTTTGATGGATTCATTCTAAAAGGTCTTTTTAGTTTATTTTCTTTAATTTTTCTATGTTTTCTGTGTCATTGTCTGGTACATATTTGTACCATCAGTCCCATGAGCAATACAAAATGTAATTCCTCATTTCGGAAAAAATGTATGCTTTTCTCGGAAGATATATGAAAATGGATCCGAAAAATATACGAAAACTTTTGGAAGAGAAAGCTCATAGCATTAGCGAGTTAGGAGACTTTTCTGGTGTAAAAGCTCTGAAGAATTTGTGTGTGTCTAGCTCAACTGAAAGAGATAATGATACAGACGACTCGGTCTTTGGCAAATGTTTTCTTTGTGGTGTCTCTAGCTCAGAGATAGGGAAGATATAGCGGACGATATAGCGGATCAAGTGAACGAGGTTGTCGATGAAGGGTTAGTGGGTAATAAACCAAGGGGCGTTTATTTCATTTCTCAACTTGACGCCTTCGATACCAATTTTATTTGCAGTAATTATGTCAAAGTTTTGGCTTAAAGCAATTGTTACAATACAACGATCACGACGGTTACAAAAACATTGAACAAAGACGAAAATATTGAAGTTTCATGTCCGAACCAAATTATACTTTGAAAACCAGCTGTGAATGGCTATGACATACTAAGTGATCTCAATCGAAAACATATGCCATTCAGTCAAGCAGAAACATGAATCTAGGAAAGCCAAAAAACTTCTGCCATTTGTCGATCAATAAAACCAGGTGGAGTACCACAAACTACAATTCTTAAACCAATGTATCTACTAACTACATACTAACTTCAGCGCTCAAAAGCAGCATTCACGCAATAACATAATCTACAAGGAATGCTAAGTGGCACTTTACCTCATACCATTCAGTGAATTTTATGCACAAACACATTTTTTATAACTTTAACATACTGTTCTTTTTCAATAAAATTTAAAATTAATAAACTATGATAAATAATTTGCTATATGTACTTTCATTTTAGTTCGTTTTATAGGATGGTTGGTACATATTTGTACCACTTACACCCTGAGTGGTACAATGGTTCAACTTGACCCCTCCCGCCACGCTTTTAGTACTTATATGATTTCTATTTCCCAATACCTTATTTATTGCTTAAACTACGTGTTGCCACCAACAATTTTAATGCAGCGTTGCTATTCGAATGTCGGGTTGAAAGAGTTAAGACTTTAATTATCGCTCTACCAATTAAACGGAGCCCTACTCTTAATGATGTTGTATGTTTTGCACACGACACTATATTTTTAAAATTATAATATATGGTATTTTGAAATGTGAACTCGTGTCATTTATTTTTACTCTTATCCTATACTAATTGGGCTTAAATAAACCTCCGTAAGTCACAAGCATATCCATTCATTTATCAGCTCATAAATAATTCGATTAGTCTAAAACTAATGTCATTGAAATTATTGAACGGTATTTGGTTTTCTATATATAGGCTTATTGTGGCAAACTATGACCTTTTGTATGTATTTTATTAATATGTCGATTTTTTGTTCATAAAGCATTGGGAAAATTTTTTATAATTTTACTTAAATTAAAAAAAAAAAATACACACATCTATTGCTAATCGAAGAATATCCTGAATTAGGTTCAATAAATTTAAATGTGCTAGAGATCGTTTGTGCAGTTTAGAAGTGCTTAAAAGTATTTTGTCAGGGAAAACAAATACCACTCAGGTTAGCCAAACAAGTTCATCAAAATAACTTCAAGGCATGAATCATAGAGATTTATTGTCAATTGAAGTACATTCTAGAAGCAATTTTAAGAAACCGCATATTAGAACAAGAAGAATTAAAGCCAGTACTACAGATAAATTCAAGAAGAATGTGCAGAAAAATAAAAATAATAAGAGGTTACTCCTCCCTCCAAAAAGTTCATCCATAATAAGTTGCTCCTTGACATTCCACTCTATGCACCCCACCTTTGGCATTGGCACCAAAACGATAATAAAATTATAATATTTTGAAGCAGTAGAATTTATTTAAGAACATTATTATTATTTGATTTAGACTCAGCTTAATTGCAAGACTCTGCGGTCTATAACATCTATTGTGCTCATTTGAGTCTACTGTTTTTTTTTTTAGCAGACCCACTGCGTTCCTTATGAATACTAAACCCTAGTAGTAGATATGTCCGCCAACGAGACCATATGTTTTCTCATAAACCTATTAAAAAACCCACATTCACATAATATGTGTTCTATGGTTTTTGATGCCTGTAAGCATGGTGTAAAAACATCTACATTTGTGATCGCCATTTTCTTTAAATGCACAAACAGGTCTAAAAGTATTTAAAAAAATTTGATGCTTAAAATACTGCTCGAACACTGAAATGAAACAGTTTAGTTTATTACACAAAAAGTCAAGGTTTTAAACACAGTAATACTACAATAGATTGCGAAATTTGTTTTCTTTTTTATAAATTAATAAAATACAGAAATAATTTCATATTTCATATTGCCCTTAACATGCCAATAAAAAAATGCAAACATAACCAATTTGTTTTTCTTTATAAAATAAACATGGAAGTGATAATTCGCTATTTTAATTCCCATAACGTTGTATGAAATTGAAAAAAGGATTCCTACTGGTATTAAGTATGTACATCGGCATTGGACTATAACACGTCCCAAACGATGCGATACAAAATTTTTCTTGTTGATTTAATTTGCTTTACATGTAAAGTTACATATACTCAAACCAAAGAACTTGCAAAAAAAAATTCTCTCCAACTGCGACTCGATTTTAATCCAAACCTTTAAATAGCATGGGAGAGTATTAAACATGGATTGTTATAAATCCAACCGCTGAAAAGATAAATTATGCCACATTTAGATTTCTGCATTGTATCCTATTTTATTTCTTTAATTTTTTTATTTATTTATTAAGAAGCAGCTTCTTTTAAAATGTTGCACATTACAGTTTCATTGGCTGCAATGAACAATACAGTGCTTAAAGCAATATATCTGACCACAATGCCTGTAACAAGTGGTTGAAATAAAATGTCAGTTTTAGTTTTTTTAATGGACAATAAATAGACAAAAAAACTATATTTTTTGTGGTTTTTTGTTTTCTTTTGCGTATATTGAAAGAACCAAACACTGAGAATAACACGTTTGCAATTGCATGTGTAAGATATCAGGAAAAAAGCCATACAAAAGTCAACAAAAATGGGAAGTATTTAATTTTGATTTACTTTGATTTTGGTAATACCCTATAGAATAACAATTGTGGAATGAAATAAAAGAACTAATAAATCACATCTGGACAATATTTGACCAGAAAACATAATTACTATTTTAAAAACACAGAGTATGTATGGAAATATTTCAGAGAAAAATTAGTGAAATTTTCTACATAGAAATAAACTTTTTCCGTCATGTACAAAAATCAATATTTAGTTGAGAGAGATATCACTTCCACTTGTCCAATTCCGCCTACTTTCTGATTTAAGATATTCTTTGCTTGTGAAGTCATCCAGAGCAAATTCAGAAGGTTTTCGTTTAACCGTTGTCCAGATGTAAAAATTATATTTATGAGGAGGTTGCTGGAGGAGTACCCCGCCAACTTGTCCAATTTCGCCTTAATTTTAAGTCATGATTTGCATTGGCTATGGAGTCATTCGAACATAATTCAAAAACTTTACCTTAAACCGTTCTAAAGATGTAAAACAATCAATATTTAAGTGCTAAAGACTCGGGTTCGAGCCTCAGGAGAGGTGTGATCAATTTAATTTTGTTTTTATCAGAAAACGCTTTAATTAGATCAAAGTTAACTGCAATGAATATTTTTTTTTTGGTAATTAAAGAAGAAATGATGTCCGTGAAGGAATAGTACACTAGCCAAACTGAACAATTGTTTTCGACTCCAGCTACGGTAGTCTCATCAGAGTTCTTTGTGTCCTGTGCATATTCAAGACCAAACATCAACTATTTAACTCACACTTTTTTGGAAATCGCATACTGAAATTATTACCGTATGTACATACATTTGTATGAGTTAGTCGAAGTAAAGTCACACAACAGTTAATATCATATTCTCCTTTTCTTACCATCATTGCTGTTCTTGTAATTGTCATCTTATTTGGATGAAACAGAATTACAAATTTATTTTGTTTTTGCCCTTTATTCCACCTTATCCACATTAGTCGACATGAATGATATGTACGACGGTGGTCGTGGTGGTTAGAGCGCAGCACCATAGTATTGGAATTTTTTTTGGAAAGAACAGTACATATACACATATTTTTTCTTATATTATTATTAAGCACCTTAGGAATGAGTAAAATTGCTGTGAATTGATCATTCAAAAGAGATCTTGAATGATCAAAAGCAATTGAATCATCGTTGTATGCTGATTGTGTTGTGAGTGTCTTCGCTAAGTAGGTTTAGCTTTTATCTGCTACTTCCCAATAGGTGGCACTTTTCTCCTGATCGTTTGTATTTTTTTGTTGACATTGATTTAGGCGGAATAGAATAACATGTCAGGGAGCAGTTTCTTTGTAGATGGTCTTCTTGGAGGTGGGACCTCTTATTTTTAAATTATAATTTTGAAAGAACCGCAAACTAATTTTTTTAATTTTTCACCTTTTCTGGGATTTGAACCTGATCCGTTTGAGTTTTTGTGTGAGCGCTCTAACCACTATACCACGCACCACCCAATAGCAAGTATAGTGAAATACCCATATTCACGAAATTACAACTTCAAAAAATTGTAGGTTTTTTGTTTTGAAACCGATTTTCAAAAAATTTTCAATTCCAAGACAATAGTTTTACCTTTTAAACAAAATAATGTTTTCGAAAATCAGTTGGAAAATGGAAAATCTCAGAACCTCTGCATATTTTTGGTGTAGCACAGTGTAATTGTACAGACGTAAGTACGTTGAGTTGCATTACATGTAGCATAACATTTAACTAACCAGGCTTGATGTATGTAGAGTAGCGACAGATTAAAAAATAAAATTAAAGGAAATGAAATCAAAACAAGTTTATTTAAAAGTATATGCATAAAGTCGACATTTTTCGTTCAATTTAAAATACACGAGAACATTTGTTTGATTTTAAATTTGAATATTATCTAGACATTGAAATCGAAGTGAATTGTTCTCCGAAGAATAGCTAAAAATGTCTGTCTGGGATTAATATGAAAAAAAAACAAAAAAATAAAACACCAACACAGAAATAATTTAACAGAATTTAATGACATGAAAGGCAATTAAAAGTTTTTGTAATTTTTTGTTTTATTTCTAACCACCAACAACAAGCGTACATCCATTTAAACATTCAACGTATATATAAGACATTGAATGCCTAAATAAACGCACGAATATTACTTAAACGAAAAACAAAACTGACTGATTGATTGTCTGTTTATGAAGTAAAGCTGGAATGGCTGAAATCTAATAAAACATACATACACACCATTTATGTTTGAATTTTTACTCAAAATAAACTGCATGTTGCTATTTTGGCCGTTTCAGCCCCTGCCGTCTTTTTTTTTTGTCTTTTATTAAATATGAAATATAAATTGTAAAGTGAATGAAATTACTGGCAAAAATTTATAACTTAATAATAAAATAAAAATGAATATTTTCTTCTAGAGTGTTAGTTTTACCGAATGTTGAGTTTTGCTTTTCAAGCAAAATTTATGTTTTTGTGTAAAAATATTTTAATAAACATTATGTTAACATTTAATGTTTAGCGGGCAACAAAAAATAAATATATATATTTATTTTCTGCAGTAATTTTTTTAACACGCATTTAATATTTTTCTGTTTTAATTTTTTTTTTAAATATATTTATTGCGTGCTTATATGGTAAAATACTTTATAAAAGCAAACACACGTTCCCAAATGTTAGAAAAAAAAAAGAATATTAAAACAAAAACTTGTATGATTTATAGTTAATAAATGATATTGTTTAGATTGTTAAAAAAATTCATACGAACATGCGTTTTTCTTGTATAAAAATTCGTACGTGTATGTTGTGTTATTGTACTCGTATTTATACAATATGATAAAATACTCTGAATCCCACTAACAAAAAATTAGAAACTGATTTTAATCGGAGTTAAACGAATGTGTTGAAATATTTTTAGAAGTGTCTTACAGATTTTCTCACATATTGTAGTGCTGCTGTTAAAGTTTGGCTACATTTTTCTACACAAAGGTAAAGTGTTTTAAGTTTTTGTGTTTGTTTTTTTTTTTGATTTCATGCTTTATTCTATGTCAAATGGTGTTAAAAGTCTTTAAAGATTTTGAATTAAACTGATTTTTATCTTAAATTTATTTTATTTATTAATATTGTTTTAAAGCCAAGACCTCTGAACTAGAATATATACAAGTTCTCAGCAACATTAAATTTGAATTATTATGAAATTATGTCATACATTTTAAAGATGGAGATTTAATACGCACACTTAAAATTTGTAAATCAAAATACTAAAAAAAATAAAAGATTTAAGACACAAGCGAATATAAGAGTTTGATTAACATTTTTTTTATATTTTAGATTTCCACATATATACAACTAAAAGGTTAGAAGCAAAAGTAAAAAAATAATTTGTTATTACTTAATATAAAATAAAATATCGATAATTCCTAGTCCCTCTGGTTTTACAATTAGCAGCCTTCCTAACTGATAGACCTGCCTAGTCGGTTGGGTGTAGCTGTTTTTGAGCACAATAGGGAAGCAAATTTTTTGCTAAATCTTGATGTTCGTTCATGAATTCTGCCATCACTTCTGTTTGCGTGGGATTAAGTTTATTATAGTTTGTCCAAAAAAATTATATAAGAATTACAATTATATTATTATATTCAATAAAATTTTATTAAATTTACATTTTTTCTTAAATTTTATTTTTTTAGTGTGAATGCGACACCGCCCAGTTAGAAATTTTAAATCGGTTCACCCGTCTAGTTGTACATATTCTTCAAGTAAACACATATATATGTAAGGAAATTCACAATAATTTTTATGTGGGTCATTCCAAGTTAAATCGGCCAATGGGTGTAACCTACCCCCCCGAATTTTATGATTTTTTGTAGAAATATGGTATATCATAGAACTACAATAAATTAAATACAAAGTTTAAGGCACGGAAACATCGGAATCCGGAAATTAGACTTCTTAAAATCGAAAAAAATACAAATATGCACAAAATTATACATACTTACTTAATTGTAATTTTCTTGAAAAGTATTATAAGTACGCATCTCGTAGAAGTTGAATTTGAAAGGGTATTAAATTACCTTTGATTTAATATGCAACATGATTTTTTTTGTCAAAGGTCAATTTTCTTTACCTATAAGTCGGAAGCCTATATCTCCGAAAGCGACCTTTTTAAAAATATGAAAAAAATTATGCCAAAGATAGTTTCCTCCTCTTCAGTTGTGATAAATTTCAGAGTGGAGGTCTTTCTGGATCAAGAAATAAAAATCAAATCGGAAAGGAAGATATTTTACAAGGAGATTAAAATTATTCTGATAGGGGTGGCTTATTTTGTGAGGTTCAACAACAAAATATATGAGCCAAAAATAAGGGATGTGGGATGGGGCAAATGGCTTCTTAACGGAGTCAAAGCTTGGGTTGAAGGAATAAAAGTCCACAATAAGCTCCCCAACTGCCCTGGAGTAGCCCTTAGGGGAGTAAAATAAAAGATCGACCCTCGCTAATATTATCCGCCCAACTTTTTTTCCAAACATACCTACCCCTTATCTCTACTCCCTATAGTGGTAGTGGCAAATTTTATTTAAAAATATAACTTTGTACTAGAGCAGTGCAACTTAATTTTATAATTGTTAGTGTTATGTTATACTTTATTTATACAAAAAATCAGCAAATTCGGAAACAGTCACTTCAAAAACGGCATATTTTAAGTTAAGTTGAGGTGGTTCAATCCATATATAAAACAAAATTTTAGTGTTCTTTAAATTGACCAATTTTATATATATATATATATATATATATATATGTTTCTTCTTTTATATCTATAAGCTAATAAGGTGAACAGTTTCCTTGTTATGTAAATAAAACCAAATTTTTTATTTATTTAAAAATTTATATATTAATAAAAATAATCTCTCAGAACATGCTATTTTATACATGTATTCCTTTTTCACGTATTGCCCTTATTAATTAATTTATTACTTCAAGTTTTGTTGATTGGAAATTTCATAAAGACTTTATTATACTCTATGATGAATTTTACTGGTTGTTTTATTGATGGTTGTTTTTTGATGGTTGTGATTTGAATTAGAAGTTGATGGATTACATTTTGTTAAACCGCTAATTATTAAGATTTTTACTTAATTTTCTCTTAAGTCTGCATTAATTTCATTATTTTTTTTACTTTCAGATGGTAAAATATATTTTCTACAAATAATATTCAGGTATGTTTTGATTTGAAATTACTTTTGCAACTTTGTATATATTCAAGAAACATTCATGATTGAAAACATTTAATAAATAAAAATCATGAGACTTGTGTTAATAATGCAGAAATATGACACGAACTTATAATTTAAAACATATCTAAAAATTGTATTTTTATATGTTTTCTTGATTGAGTGGCGACCAAAAGTGTTTTCTACTTTTCATTAAGTTTGCCTGAATTAAAATGCTTAAACGTATTTATCTCAAAATCGCTTTTTTGAGTTATGCCACTCTTCTCGCAATTGAGCGATATGTTTACTACAATTTAGACTTTTAGACAAGTTGGGCGTTAAAATTTAAAAACTTATAGATTTTAATGGTGATAGACAGAGAGAAATTATATAATCTCATCATAAAATTCATGAAAATGAAATCTTTTATTTTCATGTTATGCCAGTTTTATTTTCGTTCTCTAGAAAAAAGTTTTCAAAAATATCAAATTTTTCACCTCTTGTCAAATATTATAAATAACACACTTGCTTTATTAGGTTCTGTTATCAATACTTAAGAAACAAATTTTAGTTCAAAACTATTGACCAAAAATCAGCTCAATTAAACAGTCACTAAAAATGTGTTTTAAATCAAAGACTCTCTACCGCTATCGTTAAAGAGCTTTTTGTATATTTCGTTTCTTTAATGGCAGCCACATTTGACGTTTTGCTTCGTTTTTATTTTTTTTATTTTTATTTTTCTTTAAAAATAATGATTACGCTTGCATTAATTGTTTGTTGGTGATAAAAAGTAAACATTTTAAAATAATAGAAGAAACTCTAGCAACATATAACAACTTGAAAATGGCACATGAGTATGCAAATACTCGTACGAGTGTATTCAATAACGTTTGAACACAAAAGAATTTTTTATATTCAGATTTTTGAAAATTTTTTATTTTTATAAAAATAGTAAAACTATTTAATGTTAACTTTAAATTTTAATTCGTGTAGTCTCTTTACCGTATATGCCATTGGTCTGTTTTGGTTTGCCAAATAAACATGCTAATAAACAGCAGTAAAGTTTTTTTTCTTATTTTTTTTTTCTTTAAATAACCATTTGAATGTTTATTCGGCAGCTGCCCACAATCATGTTGATACGATATATTTGTTAGTTAGTCAGTGAGTTCGTTAGCTATATTTTAGTAGGTAAATAATAAAAAGGCATCAGCTAAAAGGGGCCTGTTTAATCACACTTTATATGAATTTAAAGAATATTAAAGAGATTGCCTAGAATTTCTAGTAAAAATGTTCCAATGATGGCATTAAAGTGTTTGATTATGTATTATGCAGATCCAAAAGATGCCTCATTAATTGGCTATTATAATCCTGTTTAAGGGTTAAGGCCTAGATTCTAGCAGCACCCATGTTCTGTGCGTCAATTTTTATCCATGAGTACCAGGACTTACAGCTTAAAGTCGACTTCGAACGACAGACTATAGAAGCTTTTTCATGGCAATCAGTTACTCTCAGAGCATTTGCCAGAAAACTGCAAAGAGGTACATAGTTGTCAAAAATTCAAATTTAAAATTTCTTAAGGCTAATTAAGCATTTGCTTTTATTACAATGATATAGTGTATAAAGAGATTCTACTCTATCGTAGGAGGGCGTTCACAAAACTAGCCGACTTGACGTATAAATGACAGCAGTAGTAAAAAAAATCGTAGCCGTATATAAACAATGTTATATGAGCTGTTAAGACGAACACCATAATTAGTTGTCGACCAATTAAGGTGTACATGAAAGGAAACGGTTGAGATAATTCACAAAATGCTAGTCGCTGATAGCCGGCTGAGTTAGAGCAAATAACAGTAATTTTTGAAAAAGCTATACATTGAATGCCGATTGTAAATTTGATGATGAGAAAATTGTCCGTTAGATAGGTTCACACACAATATAATAAAAAGAACAATATGAAGGTGAGTGTTTGGCGATGTTTCACCGGAATGAAGCCGAAATTTTATGTCGATTCATAACCATGTATAGGAAATGGATTCACCACTATGTACCCAAGGTAAAAAAATAATCAAGGCAGTCGACTGAAATAGAAGAAACGTACCCAAATAATTTCATCTGCAGTCAAGCTATTGCTCATTGAGCATGATATAATTTTTATTGATTATATTCAAAAAGGAAAAACAATTAACAAGGAGTATTATTGAAATTTATTGCTGTGCTTAGATGATGAAATAAAAAAAGATTTAATTGGATAAGAGAAAAAGTGTTGTTGCATCAAGAAAATATACCAGCTCACATATTCACTATTGAGATGGCCACAATTATTGAAATAATTTACGAATGGTTTTACATAATTTTCTAAATTTGATTTCCTCAAATAATTTTCTACTTCCAAAATTTAACAAAACGGTGGTTAAATATTTGTCCACAAATAAGGAATGGAGTCTGCGGTTGATGCCTAACGTATACAGTTCAAAGCTGTTCAAGATCACTGCCAAAAATGTGTTGAACTTAAGGGAAAACAATGAACATGCATGATCAGATATCATATATATGTATAAAAAATATTTATTATAATCGTTTAATATACTGCAAGTGCGGAAGTTGTGGGTTTGATTGCTACCAGACAGTCTGGTCAGTTGCACTACACAGAACAAATGGCCTTAGTCACTCAGCTCGTACTTATAAGAATACAATATTAATACATGTTGAGTGTGTTAATTTGTATCCATGAGTACCGAGACCTACAGTTTAAAGTCGACTCCGAACGACAGATTTGAGAAGCTTTTTCATGGCAATCAATTACTCTTAGAGGTTTTGCCAGAAGACTGCTGAGAGGTAGCCGGTGAAAGAAAATAATTTTTTCATATTTCTTTTTTTTTCAAAATGTCAAAGCTGAGATTTGAAAATGGTGCTATCGTCTTAGTAAGCCAACACACTAACCATTAGACTACGGCGACTACATTTAATATTAATATTGTATCTTAATTTTAATAAATAAATAAAAATATTTAGAAGTAAATCCTTGGAGTTGCATGTTTTTCTTAAACTTTTCCTAAAACTTTTTATTAAAAGTAGTTTATTTATCCCTTACTGTACTTTATTGTGTTTTAATTTACATAGTTTTATTACCTTAACAGCGAGTATTACTTTTATAAGTTCCACACAAGATTTCAGTGCCATTAGAGTTGTCATGGCCGGTTTTCGAATTATTCGAAAAACCGTTTTTTTTTCTATTTTTCCGGTTTTTTTAAACCGGTTTTAAAAAAGTGGCGGTTTTCGAGTTATTAGAAAACCCGGTTTACTATTGTCGAACTATTTGACATTTTTGAATATATTTCATTTTTAGGTATATTATATTTCACTGTTTTTTTTTCTAACAAATTTAAATTACGTATGCAACACTTTTTATTATCTAAAACAGGGGTGAGCAACCTTTTTAATCAACGGGCCACTTTAAATTTTAAAATTTTTTGGCGGGCCGCACATAAATACTAATAATTTACAAAACTCTATTTATAATAAAAATTAGAATAAAAAAATATAACATTTAAGAAAGAGTAAAAATTTCATATATACATTTTAATGCCAAAAAAAAGTATTTGCTTGAAATTTTTAATGAGAAATTTGGCACTGTTTTTTCGTTACAACCTGATCAATATCTGCCGGAATTGATGAGGTAGCTACACATACACAAGTTTCTAATCGTGCATTACTCAGTCTTGATCGGTGGTAATTGGTCGGTGGTAATTGGTCGGTGGTCGGATTTATAAACATTCTCGATGTTTACTGAGAGAAATACATTTTTTACATCAGTATTATTTTGCATGTCCATCACTTCCCTTTGAAAGTCTTCGGGAACTGTATCCACATCGATAATTAATGGTTAGAAAAACATTTTCATGGAAACTGCTGTCTTCTCAGTTTCTTCGTAATTGAAATTCGTTGATTAATGTGTCTATATATTATGTGTATTTTTAAGAAGCAGCAACATTTGTTTGGCGGGCCGCGTAAATATGTTGAAAGAGCCGCAAGCGGCCCGCGGGCCGTGTGTTGCTCATCCGTAATCTAAAAGATCTAAAAAATAAATCCGTTATATTCAGCTTTACTCACAATTAACCCAATTTCTACAATAATTGAACGTGTCCTTTCAGTAAGCTCTACAATAAAAACAAAGCTAAGAAACGCTATGTCATTTAAATATTTACACTGCGTCCTACTTTTAAAATACTATAAGAATTTCAAGAAAAATAATAAAAATATTTAAATTTAGAATAACTATTTTTTGTCATTATATATGTATGTACGTTTCTCTCTATATATGTAATTTTAAATTTATTTAAGATTAATGTAAAGACTGAAATGTGAATATGTATTGCTTCTTTTTTTTAAGTTAAAATAGTTATATAATTTGAAATGTATGCTTTTGGGGATAAGCATGTCTCTATGGCCATTTCGTCATAGTTTTGAATAACACCTTTGGGTAAAAGTCTCCTGACGAGTCTCTTAAGCAGAGACGAAATGGCCATAGAGACATGCTTATCCCCAAAAGCATACATTTCAAATTATATTGAATGTATTTGCCAATAAGGCGAAAAATATTTTTTGTTTTTTAAAATAGTTATAAAAACAAAAAAAAAACATTATGTATGTATGTATATTATATATATTTTTATTTATGGTTATTCGAACCGGTTTTTAAATAAAAGAGCCGAAAACCGGTTTTTATTAAAATGTGCGGGTTTTTAGACTATTCGAAAACCGGTTTTTGGATTTCGTCGAATAGTTGACAACTCTACGTGCCATACTTGCATTTAATTAGTCTGAAAGGAACAATATTAAAGCGATTGTCTCTATGGTCATTTTGTCTCTGCTTAAGGCATTCGTCAGAAGACTTTTTCCCAAAATTGGTAATAAAACTAGAAATTCTTATATTCAAAAAGTTATAAACTAAATGAGAATAATATCCCATTCAGTATATAAAAAATCAAACAAAACATTAACCAAGCAATACATTTCAGTTTTTCAGGAAATTCAAATTCAATTTTTCTTGTTTCACCACAGTCAGCCAGCCATTAGCTGGCACAAAAACCAGTAGCGAATATTGTAAAAACAAAAACTTTTTATCCAAAATATTCTAATTCTTATTATTTTTATTTTAAATACAACTGTGGCGATTTAAATTGGGGTATTTTTGTCACTAAATAAGTTTTCTTCATATTACATTTAATGCTATAAATTCTACTTGCTTTGAAACTATTTTAAATACCTTTTAAATACTTTTGTCCCCAAGAATCTAAGCTTGTATAATTTCGAACTAAAAATTAATTCATTATTGTTACATAAGCTGAGACCCGAGTTTGAAACGAAATTTTTTCCTTTAAAAAGGCCTTTTTACCTGTTGTTTTTATAACTTCTCTTTACCACTTAATAAACAATTTCACTGCACTTAAATTAAGAGTGTAATACTTGCAAGTGGAATTGTTTAATTTCTATCCATATTTTCCATGTAAAAGTCATCTGCTAGTGGCAAACGACGACACGTTGTCTTTGTAATAACTGCTGAAGTTTTGTGATTTTCTATACAAATATATTCAAATAAATTTACAACAAATTATGTGATAATTATTTCTAAATTGCCAACATTATTTTAAATGTTTGTTTTCGTAGCAAAATACGGGTGAATTGAAAGAGATTTCCTTTAACTTCAACATATAACACAAAAGTATTTGTGGCACTGTTACTTTTCATATGTACATACTCGTATAAGTATGAACTCCTGCATACAACACTGTTAATTGAAATTGATAAAAAAAAAAAATTTTTTTTCTTAAGGAAGGAGATTTGAAATGCTTTTTACCTATTTGTATCTGGTCTTATCTTAAATATGCAGTACAGTCGTAAACTAATGTATGGAAAATAACAATAATTTTGTTATAAGATTTGATAAAGACCAGCAGAATGTATGTTAAACAATTACAAACACATATATTTTCCAAAGTAAAAGTTCAATTATTGATATGCTTTGAAAAAATGTAATAATATGGAAAAAAAAAAATGTTCTAGTACAAAATATTTAGAATAGCAAAAGATATTGAGGTCTTACCATGTAAAACAATGTTGAATAACTAAAATTTCGCTTAAAAAACGGTGATAATCTTTAGATTCGAAAAACTTAAGCCAATCAGCTTTTGAAAAGTAATCAGTATTGTAATTGTACGTTTTATATTCAAAGTTCTATACTATTTTAAAAGTTAACTTAAACCAATTATACATTAATTTAACCAGATATTTCCAAAAAACGTTTGCATGCTAAATCATAATTTACAAAAGCATATGATTAAAAGCATTCTTGGATTAAAAGAAAGTAATTTTTTGTTGTAACAAAACTTTAAAAAATTTCCACCCATAGTTATAATATGGGCTTAATAGTTTAAACTTGATTTATTATTGTCGTGGTTATTAAAACCTTCGTGTATTTATGAGGTATAAATCAGTGGCTTTTGTTACTTTTTTCTTGCTGATTATAATCAGTGGTATTGTGAGTGATAGATATTTTTATCCCATATTACGTTATCAATAGATTTTTGATTAACTCGTACTAAATGTTAAACTGTTGAATATTATATGTGCAAAGATTCAAAAATTCACAGTATTCTTCTTACACATTTGTTTATGACTGTCTAAATAGCTTTAATTTACTTAAGACGGATTCAGCAATTTGTTTCCAATTCCTTTTTTAGTTGGGACATAATTTTTTTATATACAATTTGAAGTTTCTCATAGATAGCGAGATCACTGTTTTTGTTCGAAACACTTTTATCTTGCATTGAGTTAATTTTACATTTTGTGCGAACAATTTTTATAAATACTTTGTACACTACTGATAAGTGGAAATACACTTTGACTTTACTTTTTTTTTATTGAGACCAATACTCAAGGGACAAATTGCTGTGAGTTGATCATTCAAAGGCCAGTGTTATACCTTCACCCTTGAATGATCAACAGCAATTGCCCCATCATTGCATGTTGAATGTGGTGAGTGCCTTCACTAAGTAGGGTTTTAGCAGTTATCTGCTACTTCCCAATAGCTGGCGCATTTCAATCATCATTCGTTTTTCGTTGCCAAAGGATGGAAAAATTTTTGTTTTTCCATAAATTTATATCGTAGTTTTGATTAATTTACTTTAACATGTTGCGAAGATAAAAGATGATTTTTATTTTATATAGAAACAAAAAATTCTCGCCGGCTGTTGATTTAATTACTATCTAAACTGCATTACCAACATGACCATAAACTTATTTGCGTTAACACACATCACTCTTTGCGAAACAAGGTATACAATTCTCATATATGGGACGGTATATGGACGGTACTTTGGGGCTTCTAGAAAGAGTACACGAAACAGCGAAGGTGGTTTTAATAAGAGTGCCGTACCTTTCATTGTTCCATTGATAGTAACATTTGAATTGCTCTGATAAAATAAAAACCCTAATGCAAAATAATCGCATATTCTTCGTAATAGTCATACTTTTTAAACAGCACTTCCTTATTTACTTGCATATGCTTGTAATCTGTGTTACTAAGTTCTTAACTGTTTATCTAAATAGTTAATTAGCACGGTTTTTTATAATTTATTATTACTAATTCATAGTCTCCGTGGCCTAGCGGCTAATCAGCTCTGACATCTTAAAAAAAAAGAAATATGAAAATCTATTTCTTTTGGCTACTACCTCGTAAGAGCTCTGAGAGTATTGATTGTCATGAAGAAATTTCTTAAGTCTGTCCTTTGCAATCGACTTTAAACTGTAGATCCCGGTACTCATATATAAAAATTGACGCACACAATATGAGTACTGCTAGAAGCTAGGCCGTAACGCTAAAACAGGTTGGTAATGGCCAATTATTTATATATTTATTACTAATTCGAAAGTTGGCTTTTAATTATAAGAAAAAAAAAATATGAAACGTCGTACAACTATCTATAATGCTTAAAGGTTAAAAAAAAAAGCAAAAATATTTTTTTGAAAGATTTATCCCCATATTCCCAAAACCTAAAGAACGAGTAGTATTAACATGTATTTAATACTACTTCATTATAGTAAATATGACTTCGAACACATTTGAAATCTGTTTTATTTTTTATGAATAAAAATTGATTGGGTTGATGATTTGAATTACCTTAGGTTAAATTTCTAATATTTCTTTTTAATTAACCAGAATCTCTATTAGTAAGTGGTTAGTTAGTTGAGTTGTATTGGTTATTAAACCAAATAAAACTCTCATTGTGATAAACATTATTTTCCTTTCTGCCATAAAACATTTATTTCCATTAATCCGCAATACGAATAGAGAAACAGTTTCTTATTGTGATTTTTAAAATTCACTTTTTAGCTAAATTTTTGTGTGGCTTAAAATTATTTTTATTTAAATTATTCAACAGAAAATTTATATATTTAATAAAACTTGCAATTCATCATTCTTTACAAAAAATTATTAACAAAGCAAGATTTTAATAAATAAAATCACTTTTAAAAATATCTGTTTATTGGTTCTTAGTTAAGCAAAGGAAATAAGTTTTTATGAATTACAGTTTTAATTTAATTAAAAACATGTTACATACACGTATGTATAGAATTCACAAACATGAATATGAACACAACATACATATATGGGCATATACATACTCGTATTTGCATTATAAAAGTACATTTAAATTAATTTTTTCTTTTTTCTTTTACCTTTAATGAACATGTTAGATTTTAATAACTGAATCAATTGTAATTCAAGAGCCAGACAAGACGATCAGAGTTCATACTGGTCACACCCACCATATTTTCAATAATTGTTTAAAGTGGTAGTGACTACCTTTTTCTCATTTCAAATGCCGTTTTTATGGTTTACAGTTCAGTGATTTTCTGATTATTAAAATGGTAATATTTTAATTTATGTGATTTTAAAAGTGTAACAATTAGCGATATTATGACAGTGACAAATTATGTTTCAATAAAAAAATAAAAACCAATTTAAAAACCCAAACTGTTTTTATTATAATGAAAGTGATATTAATATTTAATATGAGTTTTGTTTTGAATTTCATTTAATTGGATTATTAAGAATAATTAAAATATAATAAAAACTACCAGTTTTTTTTTATTAACAATTTATTTTATTAAAATTGAACATAAATGTTGTAAACGATTACAGAAGCAATACATTATTTTTTTATTAAATTAATCATATTAATTTCAATTCTTGATTATTTTTTTAGGAAATAGTGATTTAACATCAATTTAACATCAATTGTAATATGTATGTGAAAATTCTTGACAAAGATATATACAGGGTGGTTAAATTTTAAGGGACGATGTTTAATGTGAACCACACCTAAACGTCATGTTTTTTTCTGCATTTCATTTCACATTGTAGTCGCCGTGGTCTAGTGGTTAGTGTGTTGGCTTACTAAGGCATGGGCCCTGGGTTCGACTCCAGGCTCCGACATCTTTAAAAAAAAAGAAATATGAAAAAAATATTTCTTTCGGCGACTACCTCTCAGCAGTCTTCTGGCAAAAGCTGTGAGAGTAACTACTTAATTGCCATGAACAAGCTTCTCAAGTCTGTCGTTCGGAGTCGACATTAAACTGTAGGTCCCGGTACTTATGGATAAAAATTTACACACACAATATGAGTGCTGCGAGAAGCTAGGCCGTAATCCTGACACAGGGTTGTAAAGGCCAGTTATGTATATATGTCATTTCACATTTCTCAGTTTCAGACAGAGTAGGAAAATAAACAAAACGAAACGTTTGATCTCATTTTGTTTTGTTCTTTACAATGAGTAAAACAAAAGCAAAACAAAAAGAGTGAGAGCGATTGCCTTATTTAGTTTTGCGAAAAGCAAGCACAAGAGCGAAAAGCGAATTGTTTTGTTTTGCGTTCTTTCTCATTTAGAAAGTATTTGTTTTGGTTTTGCTCATGTACAATACGATTAAAAAAAATTTGAAACCTTTATGACATTGTGGTAACGTTTGCGAAATGTTTTGTTTGTTTGCCCACTCTGGTTTTAGACTAATTCAATTTGAACCATGGAAAGATATACAATCGAATAACGCGTTATTATGAAAATGGGCGTTCAAATCAAAATATCGTGCACTTTGTGATTATTTCGGTCAATTTAATCGTCCAAATGTGCTTACAATCACAAAAATCGTGCAAAAATTTGAGTTTATATTCATACAGCTGGTACTGTAGAAAATATTGCTGCTCTTCAGAGATAGTGTAGCTGAAGGGCCGTCCACCTCAACTCGTCGTCATGCCTACCAGTTGTACTTCTTACGGTTGTTGTTTTTGTCAATTGGTCGCCAAGATCATTGTTTGAAAGAAAAGGTGTACGTCGATAAGTCAGCAACAATTCAAGAGTTAAATGATGAGAAAATTAGGCACATTAACGGCACAGAACCGCAATTATGCCTCAACGTCATCTAAAATTTATACCATCGATATCAAATCACATGATGGATTAGGAAAATTAAAAGCAAATTTTTTTTTGAAAAGCAGGAAAGGTTCAATCTACAAATAGTATTGGGGGTGCGTGGTATAGTGGTAAGAGCGCTCGCACAAAAACTCAAACGGCCCAGGTTCAAATTCCAGCCAAAGTGAAAAAATTAAAAGGCTAATTTGCGGTTTTTTCGAAATTATAATTTAAAAATAAGAGGCCCCCCACCCTTCCAGAAGTCCATCTACAAAGAAACATCTCCCTGATACTCCACTCTATTCCACTCTAACCATTGACAACAAAAACGAATGATCAGGAGAACTTCGCCACCTATTGGGAAGTAGCATATAACAGCTAAACCTACTTAGCGAAGGCACTTACCACAATCAACATGTAACGATGGTGCAACTGCTGTTGATTATTCAAGTGTGAAGGTATAACCCTGGCCTTTGAATGCTTAATTCACATCAATTTGTCTAATTCCTAAGGCGCTTAAAAAAAAAATAACGTACTGTCTTTCCACAAAAATTTTAATACAATGCACAGCATTAGTAGGGGTTTACCCCTGAGTATTGGTCTCAATAAAAAAAGTATTAAATAACTTTAAAGAACGATTTTACAAAAGTGTGGGGAGAACGTGGTAGAAACGTGGGATGTAAAGGAATATAAACTGTGGTTTTTCTATATGCAAAATTACTCGTAATTGATGGAAAAAATGGAAAAAACACTCGCAGTCAAAGTTTGTTTTTCACAGCTGGATAGGACCACACTGAAATGTGGATATCCTTTCACTTTAATGTATTTCATTAAAAACCACTTATTTTTAATTTGCAATTCATAACAACAAAAAATGTCCTGATATTACATTCATAGATAAACAAGTGCATTCTGCATAGTTTAAGCACATAAACCCCAAAAAAAGGAAATTTTGAGTTGTTTCACTTTTGAACTGGGTATACGATATGGTGATTAATCATTCTTATGGCGGGTTTAATCTCTCTTTTACTAAAACTAACATATAATCACTTTTCCTATTTGTTTTCCAGTTTGTGAAAAATTCTTAGTAAACTTTACGAAATAGTTATTGGATACCCAAAAAAATAAATTGTAATGTTTGCTGCTGGAGTATGAACAAGTTTCACTTTGCCATAAAAAAGAGAAACAAAAGACTCAAGACTTATGCTTTCTTTCGGTATAAACCTGTACATATGTAATGTTTTTTTTAACAAAATGTTTAAATTATACAATAATTTTCTACACTAAAACTCAAGAAACAACATCACAATTAATGTTTAAAATCAAAACATTTCTTTCAAATGATTTAATGTTAAATGTCCACTATAAACAAAGATTTATACGTTGATTTCTTATGCTTAATATTCTTTACAACAAAAACTACACATGACATTAGACAAGAACATTTGCTAAAACAATTTGGCTTTTTTATGTTTTTTTTTTTGGCTCAAATACCAACTTGTATGCTGTTGGTTTTGTATGTAGTTGTTGGACAAAAGAAAACCAACGCACTTTACTTGTTATGCGCTGTGGCAAAAGATAGTGAATTTCATTGCAATCATTTTGACTCTCATATTGGGTATGTGTATGGAACGTTTAAATGTCACCGAAAGAGTTTTGTTGCTTTAAGACACTTTATGTAGGCAAGAAGAAAACATGACATGTATTTTCACACTATTATCGCTTTTCTTTAAATATTTTTTTCTTAAAGCGAAATATAGCGAATCAAAATGTATATGTGTGGTGATGACAAATATACGAGGTGTTTACAAAAATATGTATTTTATGCACTATTGTAATGTGATATGAAGAAATGTTTTTGTTTATGAGTTTTTTTCTTTCAAGTCTCTAGTAGATATAAGAATTAGTGAAGTGTGACTGTGGAGTTGAAAACTAATGTGACACACTGTCACTTTGTAGTTTTAATCAAAATAACGGTTTTCCTTTTCAACCTGGTCCACGAAAAGTAAAGAAAACAAATGTTTAAAACTTTGTATAAAGATTTGCATAAATCTCTTGTTCTTTAGTGACACTAACAGATGTTGCACACTAGACAACAACACACACTTTGTTTGTGGCATTAACAACTAAGTGAATTAGTGAGTGAGTGTGTGTGTATGTGTGGTGGCTAAATGTGAAGAGGACATTTATTTTATTTGCCTCCAAACTGCCACTTCAAGTGACGGATGGAAATGCTGTGGTTTTATGGTCACTTATGTAGCACAGTTTGTTCTTCATTTTATCAGCAGCATTTGTGTTTGTCATTAGAAATTCCTGACATTTTGCGAAGGAAATTCAATATTTATTATGTGACTGCTGACCTGAATTGTCAAGAAAGCATAAATTTTAAACGTTTTGTGGCCATTTAAAAACGTTTAACAATTTTTTTTCCCAATTCCTTCAGATTTATTTAAAAATAAAATCTTATGGTTTAAATGGGTAGGCATTTAAGAAAAGAAAAAAAAAAACACACACACACACACAAAATTTGCATTTCTTTTTAAAATTATCGCAGGCATACAATCTTATCATAACTAAAGACATATTTGACACCTATTTTCTTCTTCTTCTTCTTAATTGACAGGCAATAATTAAAAATATGACTGTCATTTGTGTAAACTGACAGGGCATAATGAAAGCTAGCATGCGGCTGGTTACATGAAGTATTGGCATTTACATACGCAAGTCTGTATTTATTAATGGATAATAAAAAAATTTAATTCCTTCCTTGAATAAGTACAAGCAAAACTCCCAACAACTATGTGTTGTTTTACCTGTTTAAACTCCTTTTGCCTGCAATCTTACCAGCCAGCCACCTTCAACTTTTATATTTTTCCTTTAATTACTGCGATAAGATGCAACCACAATGCTTACTTAGTGTCTGTGGGCTATTACTTGTTAATGTGTTTTATTTGTTGCTGTTCCTGTTGTTGTTTTTTTTTTTCTTTTTGTATTTAATTTCATTTAAAAATCATGTTCTTTTAAAACGTGAAGACATGTGTCTGTAATTTTTTTTTTCTTTTGATATCGACGCATCTTGTTAAATGAAAATTTAAACACGTACATTTCATGCAACATGCGAAACATTGTTAACTGTCAAATTGCCATCGCTATATTGCCGCACTTTGCAACAATTGTGGCAACTTTAAGAAAAACTACTTACATATACTCTTTGATGTCTATGTGAAAAAAGCAATTGAAATAATATTTTAATAAAAAAAAAGAGAGAGAAAGACAGAAAAAAATACAAACATTTAAAAGTTATGGATTTTTCTAATATACTTCAAAGCAGCGCGTGTCATACGTTAAAACCAAATGGTATTTTTATTATGCGTCTAAAGTTATTTACGTTCCCAATGATGTACAATTGATTTGAAAGATCTTTTAAGTAGATTATAAAGCATTTTTTTCCTATTAAATTAATGCAAATGCAAATCAAATCAAATTTATCAAACAGTCTTTTAAATTGATTTGTTTTTTTTTTAACAATTGCAACTTCTTTTCTTTAGTTTTGAAGAAAAAGTGTAAGCGTGTAAAATGTTGTAAATGTGAGAGCTGACTATAACATCTAAAATTCTGAGGTGGTGCCTGACGATAGCATTTTTGTTTCCAAGAAAATTTAGAAAATTAAAAAAAAGTAAAATATTGCTAAAATATGCGTTTTTTTACCTTCAATCTCTTATAACGTTTGAAGTTGGTATGTAATCTTTAAGCGCCACCGCTTAAGATGGTTATGCCAAGGCGTAATATTCAGCCCAATTTGTGCCGTATAAAAAATATTAAAGCCTTTTTACGGCAATATTACATGCAGTTGCCCTTTGGAAGTGTAGGAAAATTCCAATTCACGGTTAATAATAGATAATTCTATATCACCAGTTACCCAACAGAAATTAGTGCTTACCAATAAGCTATTTTGTAAGGGAGAAATTGTAAACAATCACTTACTCGTGCGCATCAATAATGCATGATTTTTATACAAAATGAGCCGCTAAAATGCAATAGAAATGCAAATTTATTGCAAACAGTAAGCAATTAGTATAAAAAATCAAAAATAATACCTTATCCTATAGCATTTTTGGAAGCTTTAAGGTATGAATAAACAATATAATGCTTCCATTGTTGCTTACAATTTTATTTATTGTTCCCAAATTTGAAAAATTTTCTGCTGTGTAACTAAGAATCTCAGCTTTTCATTAGTAGCATAGGCATTCGAATCTGACCATTTAGCCACAGTTCATTAAAGAAAGATAAAAAAGGGTTTTTTTTAACAAATTTGTTAAATTTAAAGAATTTTACTTGCGCTCCTACCTTTTGGAAGTGTAAGAGGAATGAGAACTTAGCACCACAGAAAGAAACATACTTCCTTTTCGATATTTAGCAGTTCCATCCAACAAAGCAAGAAATGGCATATGATGTAAAAATAGTAAAAAAGGTTTTTCAGAAAAATATAAAATGGAATGCTGAGAAAAAAAAAAGAGATTGAAAGAGATGGATAACAAATAAGGAGCAATAAAGTAACATACGGAGAGTAAATGGATAGACCTATAGAATTATTTAATTTGTTACGTAAACTTTCTGAGGTCGACGTACAGTGTAATCAGATACAAATTCTTATAAAGCTAGTAAGCATTATGAGAGAATTAAATTATAAATATCAGGATGAAACGGTTTGGCAAACAACAAATTTGAAATTATAATCCCAACTCAAAGAAAAACTAAAAAAAAATTTTAAAATAATAAAAATAACTTTATGATTTTAAAAGTATTTTTAAGAGTAAACCCCAACTGAAAATAAATAGATTTTTTCATATAAAAGTATATACATACTATGCGCCTATTTTTGTTGATGAAACAAGTTTCTGTAAATTTGACCAGTGAAGAGCCAGTATTAAACCTTCATCCTTGAATGATCAACAGCACTTGCTTCTTCTGTCGGTGGATGTTAAATGTGAGTGGTGAGCGTCTTCAGTAGGTTAGGGAAGCGGTTTCTTCATGATGGACCGCAAATTTTTATTATATATTGTCATTTGAGTTTCTGTGCCAGCGCTCTAACCACTTTACCATGACCCTTTCTTATATTATTAATCGCCTTAGAAATGAGACACATTGCTGTGAATTGATCATTAAAGGCCAGTGTAAAACCTTAAACCTTAAATGATTAACAGCAATTGCCCCATCATTACTTGTTGATTTTGGTGAGTGTCTTCTCTAAGTAGGTTTTTAGCCTTTATCCGCTACTTCCCAATAGTTGGCGCTGTTTCTCCTTATCATTCGTTTTTTGTTATCAAGGTGGAACAGAGTGAAATATCAGGGATTTGATATGAGTTACGTACATACATATTTTAAAACATTGTTACAGAGAAATAATTTTATGAAGCAAAATCAACATTACATTCCTTTAAAGTAGGTTTTGTTACTATTTCCAGCATTTAAGTTATGTAGTACAAAAATTATTACAAAAACAAATATATTGGGAATATGTATGTTTAAAATTATACATCATTACAGAAACAAAATTCATGTAGGTTTAAAATGTATTCTTATATTAAAATTAAAAAAAAAATACATGTAAGAAAATCAAGTACTTAAAATTATATAAAATTGAAATTTGTAAATGAAATTCTAGTAGTCGCCGTGATCTAAGTTTTAGTTTGTTGGCTTACTAAGACGATAGCTCAGGGTTTAAACCTTCAGCTCTGATATCTTGAATCTAAAGAAATATAAAAAAAAATATTTCCTACGGCGACTAACTCATAAGTCTTTTGGCAAAAGCTCGGAGAGTAACTTATTGCCATTAAAAAGTTTATAAAGTCTATTAAATTAAAAGTCCCAGGAGGATTCTGGACCAATATAAGCCGTCTCAGACCCCCTCCTAGCCAATGAATCTGCTTCCTTGTTCCCGCTTAGACCACAGTGTCCAGGTACTCAGAACAGCTGCGCCCTGTTTCTAAGCGATAATCTTTGTTACATGTTGTGTCAATATTTTACAAGCCTAGATGTCATACGATGTGAGTCAAGTGCCTTTAAGGCAGCCTAACTATTGGAGAATTTATTAATCGTCTTGCTCTTGAGCCCAATATCCGAGTTAATCTCAGCAAATACGGTAATGGCCAGGATGTCAGCCTGAACTATTCATTTTGAAACCATCGGTGTACCAGTTTAGGTCGAACTCACTTCAAACCAGATATCAAGTAGACCAACGTTCCGGGTCCTGTAGCTCAACCATGAATCTCTTGCCAAAGCACAGTTCGGAAGGAATGTCAAAAAGTCGATTTTAATATATTGCTAATTATAAAATAATTTTTTCAATTCATTCTTAAAAGGTTCTAAATATTAAGATTTTATACATAAAAATTTTATTTTAAGATTCCTCTTAAAGCTATATAAACGGTAGTTTTAAAAATATTTTAAATATTTTGTATTCTACTTTGCTTAAACGAGAACTTAAACAAAATTACTTTTTTTTTGTTTTTTTTTAACAACTTTGCAATTAAAATACAGAGTTTAACTGCTTTTTCAAAAAATCTTGGAAAATATGTAAAATAAGAAAAACAAGTAACGCCATCACATAAAACTTGCATAAATTAAATCAGTGGTGCTTGGTGTCTTAAGTCTTTTGTTTTGGTTAAACAAAATTTCTTAAATAACCATTTCATATTTTCTAGGTATCATTTACACTGATAAATTCCAATCATACCTTCAGTTGGTCTTTAAAGTTGTTTGTCTATGACTTTTTATGCTTTTTTATGATATTTTTTCAATTTCAACCATATTAGCGAATTTTTTACTTCACGCTTCTTGCAAACAACACCACAGCCATTTATTCATTACACAGAGTTAATGTTTATCTGTTGACTGGTATTACTTACGATTCCGCATATTTTTGGTCAGAAATAAAAAAAAATGATTTTCTTTTTTTTATAATTTTGTTTTGTTGTTACTCTATACCAACCAACCGTCTAACAACATTAACAAAAATATCTTTTAATTTCATTTTTTATTTTCCACTTTTTTTTCAATTCGTTACCTAAAAAAAAGTGCAACAAAATATTTTTGCAACATCAAATTTTGTTGTTCTAGTTTAAGTGTTTATGGTCAGATTGCACATATTTTGACCATTTTCATAACAATGGAAATAAAAGATTTGTCTTTAACAATCACAATTTGAGTCAAAATTTCATTGCAATTGTGGCATATTTATAAACAAAAATAAAAAATGCAGTTTTGTTGTTGTAAAAATGACATGCATTTCTAAAATAGTAACGAAAGTAATAACAACAGCAACAGCATCAGCAACAGCATCAAACAAGATGTCAATATAAATTAAAGACACGAGAGACTTATGTTTTCAATTATGCACTTTGCGTGCTTTTCAAACAAAAACAAAACACAACGAAAAAACGAAACTTTGTTCAACTTGTAATAGAAAAATTGTTTGACTTTTTTTTTGTTTTCTTTATTAATATTGTAAGACATTCTTTAATATTATGGTTAAATAAAGATATTTTATAGTTTCCTGTTACATGAAAAGGCGTACATAATTTATTGTGAGCAAATAAAACAGTTAAAACGACTTTACGATACACTAAACGGCAGTGATGTTACAGCAGTTTCAAGTTTCTAGAAAGAAATTTTAGATTAAACAAAATTAAATCTAAGCTTACAAAGCAATTTTCAATCTTCGTAGACAAAAACTTTTTGTATTTGCTCCTCAACTCTTGCGTATACATTGGCTAAATTTTTTATCTCGTCGTATCATTCCGATATTATTCGATATTTCATAATGAATGTTTGTAATTGTCATGTCAATCCATAAGAAGGCTGAGGCTAGAACCTTGGAAAACTATTGCTATATAGCATATTGTGTACCGTTTTCCAAAGTTATGGAAAGTTGATTATTTGCCACATTGCACAGTGGGTTAGAATAGCATATTTTCTTGGATCAAATCAGGGAAGCTATGTTCGGATAATTTTTCTTTATTTTTCAGTTAATACCATTTAAATAAGTAAAACAAAATGTTTTCTTAGTATATTTTAGTAGAATTTTATTAAATAATGCCAAATATCAGTGTAGGTATATAGTGCAAGGAGTACAGTATGAGAACTTAAACACTAAATTTTATACATCTTAAAGTTAATCATCAACATCATCATCATATTCATCATCATCGTTATCATCATCTTCATTATCATCATCATCAGCAGAATCATCATCAGCAGCATCAGCTTAATAGTTCACTTAAATAGTTCTTGTTCGGAGCTGCAGGTACAATTAAATCAATTGCCTCTTCTGGCAAGCTTTGAACCTTCTTTGTAGGCAATTTTTGCATGCTTGAAATAATTGGGGCAGAGGTTATCAAAAAACATATTAAAAATGTTTTGATTTGATTTTTCGCACTGCACTTTCGTGAATGAAACTCCCAATATTTTTTAAAATCTTTATTTCGAGCTTCTTACGCTTCTTCTGATAACTTCTCAATAGGTAAAATGGCATTTGACACAATTTCGGGTCGGTGAATAAAATACTTGTGCAAATTGGGAGGCATATTGTATTAAGGATATGTTTTAACAATAAGTCGTCCTGTATTGTGTGCATAAGACGTTCAAAAGACATTCAAAAAATCGAATCCAGCCATGAAGAATGGAAAGGCCAAATATTAAATTGTCTACATGTACAGGTCTTTCGATCAGTAAGAAAAAAGTAACATGAAAACCAACAAAACACAACAGCAGCAGTCGCGAGATCAATGTGATTTTTAGCTATTTGACTGCTGCAACACTTGCATTAAACAATGCATAAGTTCTAAAAGGCACAAAAAGGCAGCGTAAAATTTTGCAATATAATAGAGATTTATGTCCTCTTTAATATAAACTAAAAATTATGACACAAATGTGGACAAATAATAACTATATGTCCATTTAAAATATAAAAATGCTAATTTTTTTTTTGCACTTCCAATATAAATAACTAGATCTAAAACACTTCCACAAACAATTTGATACACAAGTGCTAACGAAGTATTTGCAAAATAACCTGAACTTGATGGTTCCATTGAAAAATTGTTAACTTTTGCAATACTTTTAAAAATAAATAAAATTTTCCACAGGAAAGTTTTCACTTTTTTTTAGCTTTTTTTTGCACAAAAATTTTTATAAAGTTTGACTTTGAAGTTTCACTAGAAAAACACCAGAGCACTTTTGACATTTATTTTAACGACAACTGATGTAGAATTTTATATACTCTAACCGGGTACAAAAAATTTTGACGATACTTAAAATTTTTTTTTTAATTAATCCAAGAAAACAGGCTATTCTAACCCTGTGTGCATTGTGAGGTTTCTATCAACTACATCTTACCATAGAACTCTGAGATTTGATGCAAGTCCATGGAACGTTTAATTGTTAAGCTTTAGCTATTTTTAGACTAGTTAAGGAATTTTCTTCTTATTTGGTTCGTCCGTTATTAAATCAAGATAATTTAGCAGCATTATTTATTTGCATCCCTAAGCCAGAACAATAAAGGCGAATGATCAGAAGACAAGCGCCACCTTAGCAGAGGCACTCACCACAAAATCAATATGCAACGATGAGACAACTGCTGTAGATGATTCAAAGGCATAGGTATAACACCGGCCTTTGAATGAGCAATTTACAGCAATTTGTCTCATTCCTAAGGCGCTGAATAATATAAGAAAAACAAAATATATGTTCTGTCAAAAATGTACTGTTCTTTCCATAAAAATTCCATTACAATGCACAGCATTAGTAGGGGTTTACCCCTGAGTATTGGTCTCAATAAAAAAAAAGCATTACTTATGACAGAACACTGACAATCTTATTTAATTATTAATTCACTATAACGTCAAAGCTAAACGCTTGATGATGTTTTATATGAATCGATAATAAAAATTAATTTATTATGTTCAAAATATGAAGCAATTATTTAGAAAATCTAATTTGTTGTGGTTGTATATTGTAAGCAACACGACAGATTATAGCAACTTGCCGCGTTGGAAAAGTGGGTTTAATTTATAGTTTTCAAAGGTTCATAAATGTAGCAGATGTGATTTGTGTCTTTGAGTTTATTAAGTAATTCTTGTCTAGTAAACAAACTTAAAAGTCTTTTTAAAATTTGTTGCAAATCAAGTGAGTAATTAAAATTGCTTACTGTACTTCACTTCAGTAGTGTGCAATGCATTATATATACTATACATTATACAGCTAAGCTAAATAAGAACACAGTTCAAGTTACTTATTTTCTAAAAAAAAAAACAACTGTTTTCTAAGATAACTTTTAATTAAACACCGTTTCCAAAAAATTTGTTTCAACACTCTTCATCTCTGTAACACATAAAATATTTCCAATGTTTGTAATATATCTGCTTTACGATTCTAAAAATTTTTTAAATATATTGAATGTAAATATAGGGTGTTTAAATTTTACCTAAACAGCTTGAAAGAAAGGGTGTACATCGATAAGCCAAAATCAATTTCAGAGCTAAAGGATGACATAATTCGGCACATTAACAACATAGAATCTCAAGCGTCATCGAAAATTTGGGCCATCGAATGGAGGTGTGCAGCCGTGGTCGCGGCGACCATTTGGCCGATATTTTGTTCAATACATAATTGAACCATAACAAATTATCATAATAAAGAGAAATGACAATAATTTCCTAAATAATTTGCGTTTTATTAAAAATCGACATCGGCCCTTAAAATTTAACACCCCTTTACTTTCCAAATATTTTTTTTAAGAGTAAGTGAAAAGCAGGTATCAAAAACACCACATTCAGAACATAAACAGATTTTTTTTGTAAAAAAAAGAGAGATGATGTCAGATGACAAACCCCCATCTGATATTTCATAATCACCGAGGTATCTCTTTCTACTGTGCATTAATGTTGCACAGTTGCCTAGTATGTGCTCTGATGTCTCGATCGCTTAGTTACAGAATCTGCAGAATGGTATACCTCTGGCCTTTGAGTGGTCAAATTGACAGCAACTTGTCTCATCAACAAAAAG
The DNA here is from genome assembly GCA_963576795.1 of Metopia argyrocephala. Taxonomy (NCBI): domain Eukaryota; kingdom Metazoa; phylum Arthropoda; class Insecta; order Diptera; family Sarcophagidae; genus Metopia; species Metopia argyrocephala. The sequence continues at coordinate 84,116,043 of OY756211.1, forward strand.
GCGCAAAATAAAAAACCAAAATAAACTTGTCTATATATCTTAAAACTCCAATACAATGCACAGTATGAGTAGGGGTTACTCCCGAGTATTGGTCTTAAAAAAAACAAAGGAAATACTCGTTTACCTGATACTCTATGGCTCTTTGAGATATCTCCACCCTTACCAGCACTACTGTTAACAGAATGGCTGATGCGAAACAATAAACACTAGGGAACATATCGTTGTCTTCCCCACAATGAAAATATTTCTTTCTCATGGTAGTGATTTAGGATGGCATGTGAAGCAGTCTTTAGTTCTAAACTGACGAACTGCCTGCATTTTATAAGGAGAGACGTTCAAGTATTTTATAAAATTTTTTTATGAAGACCAAAAATTTATACCCAAATAAGTGCTCTTTAAAATGATATCTTTCGCTTTCTGACTACTTAAATGCAGTAGTGCATCAAATTAAAATTAATTGTCACAGAAAGTAACACTATAGTTATATAAGACATCTAATTTTAAACTTTGCAACTTTTATTTCCTAAATTATCTAAAATTTTCTTTTTTTTTTCTTGGAAATGGTTTAAAATAAAGTTGCTGTTTTCCTCATTACGTTTAGGTAATAAATTTAGCACTTCAAAACATGTATTTCGCTTAAACACCTCCTCCATAAATCCTTATTTACTATCCTTTTTAATATAATACTTGAAGGTAATAAGTGATGAAAACATGATTTGTCTCAGTTATTAAAATATTTATCATCTGCACGTTAAGTTAAACAACGGGTTTTGAACGAGTATCTACTATATGATACTCAATATTGTAATATTTTTACAATAATTTTTTCTTCTTTCTGCCACTTTTTGCTAATAATGTTTGATTCTGCTGACAAAATGGCATAATAATTGACTCTAAAACACTTCTTGCAACAACAAGATCAACATGATCAGTAAAGATTTCAACGCGCCACTTGTTATTTGCCATCAAAGTTTTTTTAATTATAGGTTTTCTTTGTAAAGTTGTATAGTTTTTTTTACTTTATTTCTTATTGAAGCCAAAAGCCTTTAAGTAAGAATCTGCATAGAAGCTTGATTGTTTTGTGCTATTAAAGATTTCCTACAGACGTTAATATGTTCAGTAGATTTTTAAGTGAATCAAATGGCTTCTGTAGACAATTTTCTAATTTTAAAAAATGTTTTCCATAAACTTCCTAGAAAATACCAGTTTGGTATGGTATGTATGGATGGTAATAATTAATTGAGCATATAGTAGTATGTCATATAGATTTAAATGGCAGTTATTTTCATAATATTTGTATATTTATTATTTTAATTTGTTTTAAACCTTCCCATTTTGTTATCTGTAGTATATATTGTATTTTATTTACAGCTATAATAAAGGAGCTTAAGGCGTAATTAGAATTTTAATATAAGAAACGCCAAAACGTAAAACAACCATCATTTGTTACCAAACAGTTATAGCACTTTCAAGACAAATTACTTAATCAATTCCTAAATTCAATCATTTAAGAAAAATTTTAATGGGGATGTATGTACATATGTATCATACATAATTGTCTACTACAACCTTGAGTCAGGGTTACGGCCTAGCTTCCAGCAGCGCTTATGTTGTGTGTGTTAATTTTTATCCATGAGTACCGGGACCTACAGTTTAAAGTCGAGTCCGAACGACAGACCTGAGAAGCTTGTTCATGGCAATCAGTTACTCTCAGAGCTTTTGCCAGAAGACTGCTGAGAGGTAGTCGCCGACAGAAACATTTTTGTAAAACGTCTATTTGTTCAAGGGGTCAGAGCTGGAGTTTGAACTAGAAGGTCTTGGCTTGTGTTAATGTTCTTATATATATGTACTTTTAAATTTTAAATAGGATAAGTCTCTTGTTTTTTTGGAGTGTTATACTTACATATGTGGATAGCAAAAAAGTTACTTTTTTTAATTTCAAAGCTAGTTTTCCAATTTTTAGGACTATAAAATGAAATTTTCCATTACTATTGCAACTTCTTATCTATCTGAGTTTGTCAATAACTCCGACATAAGCTATGTTTTTTTCGAAAAGAAAAAAAGAAAAAACACAAAAAAATCGTTATAATAATCTATAGTGTTAATTTGATGTGACATTAAAATGAAAATGCCATTAATCATTTTAATACATAATATTTTTTTTTGTAGCGAGTAATACATTTTGTTTTTTTATTCCTTCGCAATAATTTTATTTCATTTTATACCGTAGAATCTCCTTAGAAATATAGACTTTTAAAGCAATCCATTGTGGTTTATTTTTTCTTATTTCTTTTCATATATAATTGACAGTTCAAAGGATGTCATGCGACATTTTTACATACGCACCTGGTTCAATTGAAATGGATTGTTAGGAATCTATTCCTTCTTTTGCATTTTGTTGTATGAAGGTTTTCCTATGAAAACAATATCGATCTAAAGAAATATATGTAAAACTTGAGAGAAAAAAAATTCACTTTTAAGGCCACATATAATAAATTTTAAGTCATCTTCACTTGACACTACAATTTTAAAATGTCATTGGGTAGGAAGTGGCATGATATATTGAAAAAATATTTCATGTAAATGATAGCCCTTGCGAAGTTACAGGACACATAAGAAAATGCACATAAATAATGACGGAAACTTGTAGTTGTTTTTTATTAGTATGCAATATAGTTTTTTTTACTCATATGTACAGGAATTATGCATAAAAAAGGAAAGAGACTTAAACATCTGGATGAGTTAAATGAGATGATGAGAAAAAATGTTCTTTAAATGATTATAACTTGACAAATACAATTTCTATCATTAAATATTTTTCAATATTTACAACTAGTGTTATGATGAGATAAGTCAATAAAAAAATTTTAATAATTCTAAAAAGTACTGTAGTTTTTGGTAATTCTGATGCACTGAAATAGTTAATTTTTTAATTATAAATCTTTAACGTTCGTTGTAATACGGGTATTGCTGTGAAATTCTATGAAAATAAATCCCCACTTTACATTATTTAATAATTTTCCTACGACAATATAATGTTAAATTATATACAAATTAAGAGCAGAGTAAAGAAAACCATATGAGTCTCCTGTGGAAAGTGAACACACACAACTTGTACTAGATCTCTAATCGAGTTCTATGGTGTGTTTCTAGAAGAAACTTAAAGTTACATCACTTACGATAAGAAATTAACTTGTAAGAGATATTAATCATAACCTAAAGACAGAAAATTCTTTAAAATTTTGATTGAAAATGTGTGCAGGTTAACGGAAAGGTTGTGTATGACTTATATATTTAATTTTTAGAGTTCGGGTTAGAGTCAACACACTCTCTTGCATTGAGGTAATTGGTGATCTATTGTGCTTTTTCTAATCAGTTACGGATTCGGTACGGCATGCCGCGGCATGGAGTCTAAATTGTTCCTCTACTGGCAAGGTAACCAAGTCATATTCTGTCTCCCCAGTATCTTCTGTAATCCAGTACCCCCTAGTTAGTATAAATTAGCAATTATAAACATAAATGGAAACCACTAAGTGATAAAAGAGATATCTTCGTTAAATTTTTCTAGTTCATTGTTTCCTTAAATTTTGAACGGTTTGCTATCTAAACAGTAGAAAAAAAGTAAAAAAGATCGAATTTTTTAAAAATTTTTTGTTTTTGTTCTTCATGACAAGAGCTATAACTTTGCCTCATAAAGTAAATCAAAATTCCAAACGGGTTGCAAGATATGAGCCTGGGAAAATGATTACTTTTTTGCAAAAATTACACCGAGGCCCCAAATGTTTGGGGGCCAATAAAAAAAATTATGACTTTGGGCAAAACTAGGAGACACGGGTCTTCTTCATTTGGCCTTTTGTCACGTAGTGATATCTGTATATGGTTATTTTTTTTATGCTGCATTGTGTATTCTGTCAGTGTTTTCTCTTTTTTACAGCAATACCTGCAGATAATGGTAATGAGTTTTCTGTAAAATTGGGCTGCAAATGTCCTCAAAATTATTCTATACAGTTCAAGAACAAAGTTAACAAAGCGTTATCGCCGAAGATCAGAAATTGTGCGAGGTCACAAAGATTATTCCAATTTCCTCTTAATGATGCTCTCGTTGTAGCCAGAGGATGGAGTGTCACAGCCACACTTTTGGCATAGATGTCCGCCTTAGTATTTTCGTTTTGGCACTCCATAAATTTCGAATAGTCAAATTATTAAAATCCTTTTAATATTCCAGTAGTGAGCTAGACGTGGCTGTGCTTCTGCTCAGGGCTTTGAAAACTTATTTGATTTCTCAGTCCCAACCGTCTTCTTTCATATACAACTCTATGAGCTTCCAATATTTTGTATAGTTTCGCTTAGAAAATCGTATTGTTAAGCGATTCCTGCTTTCACTTAGTAGAGTGGTTTGGATTGGCTTATTTCCAAAGAGTAGGGCATCCTGTTACCATCACGAATATAGTAGACTTTCTAAAAAAAATTTTTTTTTAGTTAGTCTTGACCATTATTAAATGGGACTTATTAAAATCTTGGGAGATATTCAGAGTTTAAAAATATTCTTTGTGATCTTAAGAAATCACTCTTTTGTCTGTTTACTTTGACTTAGTTAAAGTATTATTGTAATTTTAGATGTCTCCAAGGTATTTGTTAATACCTTTCTTACATCACATTATTTTTATGAAACTTTCTGAAAGATTGCACTATACCTTAAGGGCTTTAAATGAAATCTCAACTGCCGAAGTCATTAATAATTCAGGCATATCGCAGGCTTACTAAAACGAAAGTGCTGGTTTCAAATCTCATCTCTGGCATCTTAAAAAAAGAAATATGAAAAAATTATTTCTGTCGGCAACTACCTCTCAGCAGTTTTCTGGCAAAAGCTCTGGGAGTAATTGATTGCCATAAAAAAGCTTCTCATATTTGTCAGTCGGAGTCAAATTTAAACTGTTGGTCTTGGTACTCATGGATAAAAATTAACACACACAACATGAGTGCTGTGAGAAGTTAAGGTTGTAATGGCCAATTACGAGTATGTCTGTATGTATATCGCAGATACTTGTTTAGGCATCTACTTAAGTATTTCTTTTTTCTATTTTTTTCTTTAATTTTTTTTTTCTTTCACTCCTTTGTACTCATTCGTTTGTCAGTTCTATTAATTTGACCGTACGTTCAGCCTGTTGATTAAGCCCAGAAGGCGAAATTTAATTAAAAGTGCGCTGATAACTATTTCACTATGAGGGCGTTATAATTGGCATTTTGTGATTGGGATTATCAGGCGCTCTTCATGTTCTAGACGTAAAAAATAATTTTGCCGTTCTTAGTAAAGGTCATATTTTTTGAATAAAAAAAAACCTACTCTCAAGTGCTCCAGTTTTCTGAAATAGGTACTTTATTACAATTAATATTCTTAATATTTCCATGATTTTTATTCCACCCAAAATAGAATAAAACTATCAAGTAGGATCAAGTGCTTTTAAGTTTATGTCAGACCTATCTGTGTACAGGTTAAGGCAATAGTGGTTTTTAACTCCAATCTAATTGTTTCAGAAGAATAGCTCTTGGAACTACGGTAATGTCATATAATTTCAATGGTACTATAATGAAATGTGTTCTAAAGCGTATTGTGGCAGGGTAAGGGTTATCTAGTGAGTGCCAAAATGTACTGCTTTTTTGTTTCCTTTTAACAACAAATATTAATAAGTTTAATTCAATCATTCAGAAACCGCAGTGTTTACTGCATGTTTAGAGGCAATTATTTCAATGCTGGATTTGCATATGAAAAATAATATTATTTAGAAACTTAAAAATATAATTTAAAAACAAAACTTGATCAGTTGCAGATTAAAGCTGATAAAAATTAGTCCTTCCATACGATACAATAATTTTACACTCTTCAAGTTTTAATTGGCTTCGTTATTAAATTATATTTATTAGAACATGGCAATATAACTGTGTAGTATTTTGGCTAGCCTAACTTAGACTAATTAGACTTGAAATATAATTTTGAATCAGAAGCTGAAGGGTTGGGCGAACCTAAAGCTTTTATTTTAAGACTTTACAAACCTACCAACGTTTACATTATACCTACCAAAAGGCATAATATGGACATTGATTCTCGTCTAGCCCTTTAATTTTTAATTATTTGAATAAATTCTTTAACAAGTACGAGTACGTTTCTTGCTCAACAATAATTTCTTCATCAATTACTGTCATTGTAAATTAAAGTATGTGTCTTGAGTCTTTTGTTTGCAATTTAATATTAAATTCTAATGGATTCAATTTATCATTTTTTTTTTCTTTTCGTAAATATAAAACTTTAATTTATGCAATACAAAAAAAAAAAACAATAAATTTTTTGTAAATTTTTGTAATTGCTGTTGTTGCTTTTAATAAAAACATATTTTTCCTTAAAGTGTTTTTATGTTAATTCTAATACATGTGGGTTGTTTATGTTCATATATGTCTCAACAATTGTTGTTTTCTTTTTTATTTTCATAAAAAAAAATATGAAAACATTAGAAGTAGGAAAAAACAAAAAAGCAAACGCAACAATTTATTTATTGATGTGGTTTCAGTACTTGGCTTACTTGGGCAGGTTTGCTGGATTGGTGTTGTATCATTAAAAGCTTTTATGACAAGTGTTTACATTTGTCTCTCGCTCTCTCTTATTAATATACTGTTGCATGTTGGTGTCTTTTTTTTTTCTGTCATACAAGAGGTAAAAACACAGTAAATAAAAGCAATAGAATACAGAATTCTTTAAAAAAAATTTAAATACGTAGGAATTATTTTTAAAAATATTTTAATAAAAAAGAAAATATTTTATTTTAATTTTTAATTTAAAAACAATTCTAAATAATTGTATTTTAAATAAATTTTTAAAAATAGAAAAAAGCATTTCATTGGCTTAAACAACTTTTGCGAAATTTCCCAACATAATGCCATTTTATTATTTAAAGCCACTTTTGAAAACGGCAGCCAAATTCAAGGAAAAAAATATTACTCATAAACAGTTAAAGTACTTTTTTTATCACTGCATGTCATTACAACAATTACTCAAAATTATTGTTGACAGCCACAAAACTAAGCAGCCAGCAAAAAAGTAATATTTAATAATGAAAAATGAAACGTAAGACAATATTTCACAGTCTCTTCAAAATACTTACCGATACTTGTACTTGCATATGACTAAAATGAAATTTCTTCAGTTACAAACTGTGTCTCCCAAGACAACAGTCATTATACAAAGGCGGGCCTCTTATGTTTTTTTTGTTTTGTTTTTTTGTAATTCATATCATCATGCCACTTGATGTAAAATATAAGTATTTATAGCTTTCAGTATTACTGAAAAATAGAAAAACTGACAAAAAGAAAATTGCGAAAAAAATCATATTTATTGTTGAATGTCGAAAACCACCAACAAACATGACATTGTAACAAATGATAAAAGACATATAGACGAATGAATAATAAGACTTTTGGTTGATGGTTATAGAAATGCATGCCTTGCCAAGGCATCAACAAAGAGCTGTGGTATAAATAATATCGGAAAAATTGAAATATGGTTTGAAATATTAAACCACACCCGCCCACAGCACGGTATAAAGTAAAGAAAAGTAAAGAATGCTGAAAAATAATAATTTGACTCTAATTTTTTGTTGAACAGCAATGCAATTCTACTTACTAAATATGTATGTTATTGAAGATATTGATCGGTTAAGTGGCAAATTGCATAAAAATGTACATTGTTCATCTGAAAAAAGGCATCCTGAAGTATTTTAAGGGTAGTCGCCGTAGTCTAGTGGTTAGTGTCTTGGCTTACCAAGACGATAGCGCCGGGTTCAAATCTCATCTCTGACGTCTTGAAAAAAAAAGAAATATGAAAATAATATTTCTTTCGGCGAGTACCTCTCACCAGTCTTCTGGCAAAAACTTTGGGAGTAATTGATTGCCATGAAAATGCTCCTCAAATCTCTCGTTCGAAGTTGACTTTAAACTGTAGGTCCCGAAACTTATGGATAAGAAGTAACACACCCAACATAAGTTCTGCTAGAAGCTAGGCCGTAATTCTCAACAGGGTTGTATTGGCCAATTATGTATGTATGTATGAAGTATTTTAAGTAAACTTTTCAATTTCTTAAAAACTTCATCCAAATATTATCACTTATTGTAAGATTCTTCAGGGGTACCTAACACTTAATTAATAAATACATGGAAGAAACTTGTATCATAATACCTCAGTTATGAGTTCATGCAGAACTTAACAGTCACTAAACACTCATTATACTGATTTTTCTCATTCTCATGTTTTGATCGATATTATCGATTTGAACTCAAAATCTTTTCTATTGATGTTTCTTAGCCGTTTGAACTTAAGTGCGTGGAAACAGTTAAATCTAAAATTTTTGAATTTGATCTGTATTACTTCGTAGTTTCAGAAAATCATCAGTTGAAATATGTGAAAAAAATGGGCGTGGCAGATGCAGCAAAGCATGCATGTAAGGTAATAGGTATTGCTGTTAGAAATGAATTTTATTCAAGTGGTCGGTTACGCAGATGCTTACCTAGGCAATTGCGCAATATCGTGGGAGTCTTAAAAACAACCTACTACAGCCCTCAGCAGCACAGAAGCTGAATATATGTCTATTTCCAATGCATCAAAAGAAGCAGTGTACTTAAGAAGATTGCTACAAGAACTTAGATTCTTAAAGGAGCAAAGTATTGAATTAAACGTTGATAACCAAGGAGCCCTTAAATTAGCAACAAATCCAGTATACCATATTCGCAGCAAACACATAGACATAAAATACTACTATATTAGAGAAGTTATACAGGACAAAGAAATAAGTTTAAAAAATTGTCCAACAGAGGAAATGGTGACAGATATTTTCACAAAGAATTTGTCTAAATCAAAACACAAGAAATTTGTTAATTTGTTAAATTTAAAAGATCAGTAATAATTGCTAATTGTAAAAATATATATGTTGAGGAGGAGTATTAGAAATGAATTTTATACTTGTTAAAGAAAAAACAAAAACTACTTTACTTATTCAACATTTATATTTTCGAGTAGTCAATGAAATTTGTTTTATGTCAAACATTAGAAAAAATAGAAATTTTTTTAGACAACTTTTAAACTTCATAGAAAATAGTTTACTTTAATAAACTTTATTACTTTTAATTAAAAAGGAAAATCGTTTAAATTTATTTGCGAAAAGGATTTTCATCAATTGCAAAAATGTTCAACATTTGTAAGAACCCAATTAAAATTGTAGCTTCTCGTCGTGCGGAAGTTTATGTGCTCTATCCGCCATTTTATATTTTTTATATACCTCGAATTAATGATGCCACTAAGGTCTTAGACCCCAAAGACTGCAATCCGTTTTCGGATGTCTCGTCTAGTTTCGGAAATAAATAGCCAAGAACTGATTGCAGATTTTGAAAATTTTGGTATCAAAAACCTAAAGTGACGTCATTAACTCGAGATATATAAAAATATAAAATGGCGGATAGAGCTCTTAAACTCCCGCACGACGTTCTGTTGGGAAATTTCAACATTACTTTTAGGCTCCTTTCTAATATTTATAGGAAGACCAGGATTATAATCTCCAGGCTGATGTTCTTCAAGTTCAATCTGTTATTTACAGAGAATGTCGATCAGAATAAATGAAATACATACATACATACATAACTGGCCTTTACAACCCTGTGTCAGGATTACGGCCTAGCTTCTCGCAGCACTTATGTTGTGTGTGTCAATTTTTATCCACGAGTACCGGGACCTACAGTTTAATGTCGACTCCGAACGACAGACTTGAGAAGCTTGTTCATGGCAATTAATTACTCTCAGAGCTTTTGCCAGAAGACTGCTGAGAGGTAGTCGCCGAAAGAAACATTTTTTCATATTTCTTTTTTGAAGATGTCGGAGCCTGGAGTCGAACCCAGGGCCCATGTCTTAGTAAGTCAACACACTAACCACTAGACCATGGCGACTATAAATGAAATATAAAAGCAAAAAGGAAAACACTTTTAATTGTTATTCATCTATATAAAGCGATACACACCGGTGGTTCTTTAAGCTTTTGGCGACTGTTTCCACAACGGGCCTGTTCTCTTGGCGTAGGTGGAGTTCATCTAGCTCTGGGTGGCCTGGCACTCCATCTAGAAAGATAGTTGTTCATAAATTACTACCGCTCTCAGGGACTGACCAGAGACACCTAATCTTATCTGGTTTTACGGGCATCAGGAGCCCCAGGTTTGCCTGTGCTCCGCTGTTATTCGGGGTGTGAGGTAATCCTGCCTGATTAGTTGTTGTGGTAAGTGCTGAATAGTATCACCTCCTTAGCAAGGAGGGGTGTTACTACCCAGGTAACAGTAGTACCATGATTGCTAATCCCTTGTCATAGCGCTTTCGATTAGAGCGGCTTGGCTTTGGCATAACCGATAGTTGATAGTACTGACATTGGGTGGCGCTGGTCTGACGGGTTGTATCTCATCTCTACTCCTACAACTGGGTAGCGTGTGACAAGATTAAATTAGAATATGATAGTGTTTGTTGTAACAATACTTTGGCTAACGAATTACAAGGTGTGGCTAACGAATTAATCTAATAAATGATTTCTACAGAAAACTGTGAGTTAATTATCTCATGATTGTCATGAATATGTACAGAAGGGGAAGAACTCTGAGGAGAATACCGTAGCTAGGGTCGAAAACATGTTCATTTTAGCCATTGTACAATTTCTTAATGAAATTGATTGAGAAATTATAAAAAAAAATATGTCATAGAATTAAATTTTGAACCAATTAAGGCCTTGCTGACGAAACAAAAAACTAAATTTTTGTTATATATGCTTACGGGTATCAGAGATAGTGGAACATATATTGTATGAATTTCTATTAACAGACTAACAGGGTCTCAATGGGGGACATAACCCCTTCTTCATTCATTTGGAAGATAGTAGGTCCGTGAAATAAAAGGTAGACTTGAAAAAATTTAAGATTAAATAGTATTAGAGCTCTTAATGTTGATTCTTGTACTCTTTCCACGCTACTCCCCTCAGTTTAACAACAATTTTTACAAGAAATCTGTCTAATTAGACTGAAAAATCTACTGCTGAGTACCGTTTTTTTTTTGTGCTTGAAGACTTTATTTATTGCATAACACCTTCCTCATCATGTAAGGTCAGAGTGTTTTCTTAATAGAATATCTTTCCCCAAAAAATTACTATGGTCTAGTATTTAAAAAAGGAGCGAAATGTTCTCCAGAAGATTTTTGGAAAAAATACCTTTATGTTTCAAGGTTTATACTCTCTTATTTGTTGATATTTCTAGCATTTAAAGGCTGCAAAAAACCAGGAGCAGAATGTCAATAAATATAAAAATCAAGCAAAACTAATGAATCATTTTACAATTATTTTTTTTCTTTTCTTTTACTTGAGTGCTGTTTATATGCAATTATAACTCTCAATAGCTATTAAAAATACAAGTAAATAGTCTCTAAAGCCCATTAATGCATGACTTGTAAGTAAAATGTGCAAAAATGCACAAGAAAATTAATTCAAAGATAAACAATTTTACAAAACCATGACTGGTTAAAGTGCGCATGGAAGGAAACCTGTTGCTTGTTGTCATTAATAATTTTGCATAATTAATAATTTTAAAACATTTAAATGTGTTTCTATTTTTTATTTTTTCAATTTATATTTCCAATAATTTATGTACTTACTGTTGGTAAAAGATAAAATATTGACAGCCATTGCAGTAATCAAAGAAATGCTACAAATTTATTGCAATAAAATTGTTCGTTGTATTATGATTGTGACACTCACTTGTTTTCATATATTGAAAGTTGAACACAATTAATTTGCATATCTAAGTAATTAATAAATAAAAAATAAGAAAATAAATAAAATTATTTACTTAATAAAAAAAAATATAAAAGAATGGCTTAATTTGAATATTAAAGCTAAAATCATAAGAAATGGGGTAAAATGGGGTAAAACAATGTTGAATAGAAAATATCTCTACCAACTTGCCTGAAAGGTGTATAGTTAGCTGCTGGCAAATAGTTTTTAATTTATTTATCTTCAATTATATGTAAACTGAAGTGTTAATTAAAATGAAATATTAAAAATTAAATAATAAATTCATTTTCATTTCATTGTTAATTTGCATCAGCAATTGGTTATAAAATTAATTGCAAACAAATTTAATAATAGACTAAATCATTGTGGTGACATTTAATAGTTATTATGTTTTCTAAAAGAGTATAAATCTTTACAAATTCTTATACATTTTTTAATTTTAAATCTAATTTTTTAAGCTTTTTTATAATTTAAAAGCTTATAACTTTTTAAAAGCTTATAAATAAACTGGTGTTGGTTGGTTTACGTGGTGATCCAAAAATTCAATTAATACTCTCGTGCCGTTTTGTTACCATATCCTCGCTGCCAATTTCTTAAAAAAAGAAACGTTCAGGCATCACGTAACTTTATCCAGTCCCTGCGATTCAAAAACTTCATATGTCGTTCAATGCTAAATGTCATCAAACAGTGGGTTACCCAAAGTTGATACTGTCTCCATAGAGCAGGGCATTCGCAAAAAAAAAAAAAAAATGAAATATCATCTCTCTTTCCTCCGGTGGTTTATAACTGAGGCAGTATGACAGTATAAATAATATACTCGTCCCAACTGCTTGCTCCCTAATAGCTCAAAAACCAGTAAGCACTGCAGTGATCTTGCTGATATTTTCACGTTTAAGCATAGCAGTGATCAGGTTGTATTTTGTCTAAAGCATCCTGATACTGCAAGTCGTTAGACTGGTGTATTAAAAAAAAAATATTGTAGGCTTATTAAGGACTTTATTTAGAAATATTGAATAGAAATTTGTGAAATAACACCTTAACAAGCGTATAATATCTTTTTTATAAATATGGCAGAAAATATTTTGTTTTAGTAGCCTTAAAATTATTTAAAAGGTTTATGTTTCTAATGATAGGCAAGAAGTTCTGAAATAAAAATGCCCATGGAAGAATTCTATCAATAGTCAAAATCATACATTCATACATAACTTGCCATTACAACGCTGTGTCAGGGTTACAGTCTAACTTCTCGCAGCACTCATGTTGTGTGTGTTAATTTTTATCCATGAGTACCGGGACCTAAAGTTTAAAGTCGACTCCGAACGACAAATTTGAGAAGCTTTTTCGTGGCAATCAATTATTCCCAGAGCTTTTGCCAGAAGACTGCTGAGAGATAGTCGCCGAAAGAAATAATTTTTTCATATTTTTTTTCAAAATTTCAGAGCTGAAATTTGAACCCGAAGCTATAGCGTGGTGAAAATTATTGCCACAGAATGTGGACTGGCACCCTTAATAGACAAGTTCACTATCTTAAAAATTTTCGAAGTTAACAGACAGTTCTACAGTAGTACTCGATTGAAATCGACTACACAATCAATCTTTAATCGACTTCATATAGTCTTACTTCTTATGAACTAAAAAAATTAATCCCTAATGCAAAAGTTAAATATGACAAATAGAATCGGATGTCACTGATGTATTTTTGCTATGAGTCTTATTAATATAAAAACATAACAGAAGCTAAAACACAACCAGTTTAATTCTTTGCCATTGTGTTCATACCGGGCTTGTAATAGTTAAACATTCCTTTTTTACTTAAATTTTGTACGTAATGTATATGACATCCATGTAAATTAACACATGACATAAAACAATAATAAAAAACTATAAAAACCAGCAATCCCAGTGCGTGCTTTGCCAGGCAAAACAAAATAAGAAATTTTTTTTAATATAAGGAATGAATTTTAACCATAGATATACAAAAATTATTATTTAGTCTGTAAGGAAGATAACATTCGCACTGATCCAATTCCGCAAAATTTTTCAGTGATGATTTGTATTGGTCGTGGAGCGAATGGATTAAAGTTGACACAAACTACATGGGTGCTGTTGTAATGGAGAATTATGTAGGTATACATATATGCAAGATGGAAACAATGTTGATATACAAAACCTATTAAAATAAATTATTAACATTTAATATTTTTTTAAAAAAAGAAAAAAGTTCTCAATATATACAAAAATCAAAGACGGTTTCAACTTTTCTCCACACATTAATAGAAACCATATGGATCTCAGTACCTACCATTTTCTTAAGTTTGTTTGAAATCGGTTCACGTGTTTAAGCGTGATTCGGCGAAATGCATAAAACAAAAATTGTCTAAATTTTTTTGTATATATAGATATCATACTGCAATTGTCAATTTTACCTTAAAAAGTATGTTTTCCATGATCATAGTGCTCTTCGAATTTATTAAATTGAAGTTGTGAACTATCTTTCGCTAGAGTAAAAGTCTCCACCTTAATGTTAGTGCAAAAACACTGTAGAAGAGTAGTCTGCTTTAACGATATTTCTTTAAGGAATGGTAGTTTGTTCATTACAGACCAGCTTTTTAATTTTGTGAAAGATTATACAATAAAAAAAAAATAGATTTCTAATTCCTGAAATTTTTTCCGAAAATGAACCACAATATTAATTTATTTCTACATATTATTATTATCTGGTTCAGGTCCAGCACTAATGCAAGACACTGCGACCTTTAAGATCTATTGGGTCCCTTTGAGTCTACTGTTTGTTTAACAGACAAACTGCCTTCCTTATGAACACCAGCAGATCTGGATATGTGGTGAATATGTTCGCCAATGAGAATATATGGTTTCGAAAACACATCCATCTAAATATATCAAGAGCCGCACATTCACACAATATATGCTCTGCCATCTCTGATGCTTGTGAGCATAGTCTTCAAACATCTACATCTATGATTGCCATTCTCATCAAATTCGATCTTACACTACAGGGACCCATAAGGAAATCCATTAAAATTTTAAGATCTGGCCTTCTCTACTTTAGAACATCAAACTTACTTCCAAATAGAAGATGAATTTATTTCTTTAACAAATGTGATGTATTACAAATCTTTGGCGTCTTTAAACTTTATATTTTATTTTAGTGTATTATTCTTTTAAATTAAATTAAAAGATTTACGGTCTTAGCCTACATCCCTGATGAGAAATTCACTTAAGGATTGCAAAGCTTGATTTTATTATTATTATATTTATTGTTTTTTTTACAAGCTTTATAGCTATAAAAAAATTATTAAAGGCTACATCAATCACCTTAAACATGTTTGTTATACATTATCTGTTTTAAAGTAAATGTGCTATAACCGGTGTTCTTCATAACTGTGTTCGACTGTACAATATATATATGCCAGTATAAACACCGTTACAAGATTTAATTTCCGATTTCTTGATAAAATGTGTGTTTATAAATGGTTTTTATTGATACATAAACATTAACAATTTTCTGGTTATGGAAATAAAAAACAAAAACAATTCAAAAATTATTGGCTGTATCGATTATTTACCGATAATAATTCACGATATTTAAAAACGCAAAAGTAGACAAACTACTAACGGAGATATTTTGTATAATAAAACAACTTTTTTTTTCTTCATATACTTCATACACCCCATCTGTAATAATAAATAAATGAGAAAATTATAATTAAATCAACATGTGGATTATTAAATAAGAACGAAACAAAAATAAAAATAAAAAAACGTTATACAATCCTAACCATGATCTTTACACGATTTGTTTAAGAGTAAGAGAAAAACAAAAAAATTATTTGTAGGTAAATTTAATAAAATGGCTTGTGCTTGCATTTGATTATTGCAGAATAATAGAAAAGACATGATTTTATATGCATTGAGATATTTTATGAAGATATAAATGCTATGAAATGATTTCAGTTATGGAAAAAGGTGTTATAATTGTATAAATAAAACCATAAAAAGAAATAAATTATTCCACTATAAATCAGCTTCTGGCCTACACAATTAATTTTTTTATACATTTTAAACAAAACTTAAAACGAACTATAAACTTAAAATAATAAAAATTTAAATACATGGAAAATTTATATTTGATATAACCCTCTCTATATCTACAACAGGTTGCTGAAGTCACTAAATTTTTAAGCAAATTATTAAAAATATATATATGTATATTCTAACGAGTAGTTTTTAGTATAGTTATCTGACAGCAATGACAATATTTATTTCGTGTGGCAACATATTGGCTGGCCAATAGAAACGGAGGTTTTAACCAGAGTGGGCAAACAAACAAAACATTTCGCAAACGTTACCGCAAAGTCATAAACTTTTCAAATTTTTTTAATCGTATTGTACATGAGAAAAACCAAAACAAATACTTTTTAAATGAGAAAGAGCGCAAACGAAACAATTCACTTTTCGCTCTTGTGCTTGCTCGGTTATTCCGTTACATTTGTATACTTTGCTCTTTTTTCTCTTCTTCTTTTCCTTTTCTTCTCATTCATTTTTTGTTGTACCTACGCACATTTGAGTTAGTGTATTTGTAGTGCTCAAAACAAAAACAATATACAAAACTAAATGGGAGAATCGCTCTCACTGTTTTTGTTTTACTCATTGTTAAAAACAAACAAAAAATGAGATCAAACGTTTCGTTTTGTTTATATTCTTACTCTGGTTTTAACTGATTACTTGAGGAAATTCGTTAGGTTTCTGTGGACCAATCACATTCTGCCTTCTAAACAATGTCATTCTGAAAAATGTTTTTTTGTGACCTTAGACAACATCAAGAAAACCTTTGATAAGAAGCAGGCGCTCAAAATTTAAAAATATAAAACTGAAATTAAAACGAAATAAAAACACTACTTTCCAAAGTCTAAAAATAATTTTTATGGTTTTACAGAATAATTTGGTAAAAATAGCTTTTAAAAAAGAATACAAGATTATTTTCCTGGATGTATTAAAGATTCTCCTTGGCCATATTATGCTCGTAAAGACACTAGCAGAAGTCTTTAAAAAGAAGGCGTATTCTTCCAGCCACCAAATCGCGATTTTAGTTTTAAAGAACGTCTAAGCTAGGCTGCACAATTTTTGTCAAACTCGGACAATTGAGACAGTCAAAAGACAGCGCAGCCCAGTGTTTTGTGCCATAGACGAAAATCAATATAAAAATAATGTCTTCGATTTCAACAAAACGTAATTAGAAATAACTTTACAAGAAGTTTTTTTTTTTTTTTTTTTTTTTTTTTTTTTTTTTTTTTTTTTTTGTTAAGGTTTTTTCTTTTTTGCAATTTGGCAAGGACAATATCGTCAATGGAAGTAAAGACCGCTGTAACTGACAAAACGTAAATGTTCACCAGAGCCAAAAAACTTTTATAAAAGTAGAACAAATACACTGGTATTTTTCAATTCGCAGACGGCGTAAGTGAATTTCTTTTCATCATAAAAAATCTGGGACCTGGACCAATCGAAGCGTATTTTTTTTCTGATAAAAATGATGCAAAAAACGTATTTTCGATTTTTTGACAGTTACAGCGTTCTTTAATTCCATTGATGATATATTTATATTCAAGGACAAATAAATGATCCTAAAAGGCAACTTTAATCGTATAAACTAAATAAAAAATATATCAACTAAACTTTAGAAGCTTTGATCCATGGGATTTTTTGTTTTCTTTTTGTTTGAGACCAATTCTCAGGGGTGAACCCCTACTAAATGTTGTGCATTGTATTAGAAGTTTTTGGAAAGGACAGTATATATATATATATTTTTCCCTATATTATTGTTAAGCGCATCAGGAATGTGACAAATTGCTGTGAATTGATTCATTCGAATGATCAACAGCAATTGCCTCATCGTTGCATGTCGATTGTATTGTGAGTGCCTTCGCTAAGTAAGTTTAGTAGATTAAGCTGTTATCTGCTACTTTCCAATAGGTGGCGCTTTTCTCCTGATCATTCGTTTTGATATTGTTTAAGGTGGAACAGTGGGGAGCAGTTTATTTGTAGATTGTCTTTTTGAAGGGGTGGAAGGGGGGGGGGGAGGTGAACCTCTCATATAATTATAATTTTGAAAAAAAAAAACTGCAGACTAACTTTTTAATTTTTCACCTTTGCTGGGATTTGAACCTGAGCCGTTTAAGTTTTTGTGCGAGCGCTATATCTATCTAACCACTATATTACTCACCCCGAAATTGAATTAATTTCACTACCTTTTTGACTTTTCTGAAAATCTATGAATCTATGAAGACCCTGCATACTTATCATAATTCGAACTTTTATCACTATAAGGCCCATTATTACAACTTGCCGTTAGTTAAAGGTAGGATTTTATCAGGCCGATAAATTGGTGCTTGTTATTACAAATAAATTTTAACCCATTATTAACGGAATTCCAACGAACGTAACTACAAGTGCGTGTATTTCGAAATGCAAGAAAACGTAAGTACATACATATTTATATGAAAACCTTACATACAAACTCATTTGTTGTATATAAGTATTCCAATCTCTATATCTCAATCCTTATTATATAATTTTCAGGATTTACAAAAATTTTTATTTTCAGGTTTTTGCTTCTCCTGTAAAAAACAAAAAGTGTAGGTACATCCGTTTGCATTTAATATAACGATTAATTAATTAATTAATTAATTAGAGAGGCCACATCTACATTTCACCTCGAACCACATACCCGCAAACGAGAATGTAAGTGGTAGTTCAGTTGGCTAGGTAATCAAATCGTAATCAAGTACAGTTACCACGTTTTGATACCATTACAGAACTGAACCGAACTCATTTAAGTTGGAAAAAGAACTACAGCCAACCTGAGCTGTCTATAAAGTGAAGTAAAACGAAGAGGTACAGCCTTGAACACCGTGCCAAGCTATCAAGATGTACACCAAAAAACGTCAAAACGACTGACTGCCAGACCTGGGCAGAAAATATAACAAACGCTTTTTTTAATCCCTCTATGTAAAATAAAGCTTTATTACATATGTAGTTGTTATATGATCAGGCAATCTAATTCCGATTCCAAGTAAGAGTGATCATTTTTTTAAAAAAGTTAAATTCCATTTAGGATTCAGATGTTTTTGCAATGATAATTTGATAATCAAAGGAGTATTACAAGTGTTTACTTGAATGCTGATATTTAATAAAATTAAAAGCTCCCTCTTTCTCTCTATTATTTTAAGAATATGATAAACTTAGTTAATTAGTTCAAAACACACTTCAAATAAAGAAAAAAGTTTCCTGCAGAACATAAAAACTCACTCAGGTATTTTTATAAAAAACCTCTTATAAAAAACCATCATTTATTTCCTTAAAGAAGATTTACATAAAAAACAAGCATTATTACAGTGAAATAAATTATACAATAACTATAAAAAATATTACGGCTAAATAGAACACCTGTTACTTAAATAAGTACACAATTTAATTATCAGCCAAATAAATTCTTTTAAATTCATTACATTCTCTATAAACAATTCCAAAAATTTCTACCTGCTGAGCCTTAAACGGGCTACTGAAATATCCAATGAAAATGTAATATTTCACTCACTGTAGACCATAATTAGAATTTCAGTGTAAATCATTTGATATTTTTGCCATTTTAATGGGCAATTTTATAACTTCCTTATGTTGTGTTGAAATATTTGTCAGAGAATTAGAATTTTTAAGAGCATTCACCACTTGCTTGTGTTTCGGTGTGTACTTTTAGCAAATAATTTGACTGCTTGAATAGTTAATATTTGCTTTTCTAATTTTAATGGTTCTATGCATCTTGTCGGCTGTTGTGCTGTTTTGCAATTCTATTTTAATTTTTGCCACGGGTGGGTATTCTATAATTTTTTTTTATCTTTAGAAAACTAAAAACTTAACTATACTACCACTTTTACTAGAAATGCTGGTGGTTATGGAGAAAAAAAAAAGAAATTCTTTATTTTCTGTTTTTAGCTTTCTACGTTTTGGTCGTATAGAGATCATTTGTAGTACAACATTTTTATGCCTATAGTAACTGCAACTGCTCATTTTTATTTGTACTTTTTCCTTAATTTTTTTTTTTTTATTTATTTCCTTGTGTATTTAGTAATTACCATTATTTAGAAATATGAGTAGTTTGGAGATTATTTTTTGAGTTTCATATTTAAATCAACATTTATTTTTTTCGTTTTAATTATGTTAAAATCAACATACACCTCTTTTTTTATGAATATCAGTATAGTTCTTTAACATTACACATCTAAACAGTGTTTATTACTTCATTATACATTTATAGTGTAGGATATAGCATGTGGTGTCCGTTGGTAAATGCTTTGCATAAATATTTATAATCTTCTTTAACTGTATTAAGGACCATATTGCCCATCAGGTATGTGCTAATTACAAAAATAGCAAACTTTTATATATTCTTGGCATAGTATATTATTTTTTCTATTTTATTTTTCTGTGTTAAAACAGTTATTAAAGACCATAGGCAAAGCTGTAATGCATTGAAATGAAAATAGATATAGGGTTTGGTTCTTAAGTCTTTTCTTATTTACATATATTGAAGATTTTCACAGTGTTGCCAGTTTAGAGTATTTTACCCTATATTTAGATATTTTTAGTTCCATTTAGGGAAAAGAGTAAACTTTTGTTAGAGTCAAGTTAACCCTGCTGTTAGGTTTGGATCATTTTGGTCAATTTTTGTCCATGCGTTGACTAAGAAATGGTGCAACATATTAACTTAAAACGTTTGCTATCGTGGTATTTATATATTTTATTACTCTTGAAAAACTTTCAACCAAAAATAATAAAATGAAAGTTAGAAAAATAACAAATTACGAATCTTGGGTTTAGAATTATTTTGGTCCGTTATTGCTTTTCCAATAAATCTTCGCACTACATGATGAGCAAATGATCTTTCGTTGTAATTTACATATAAATTTGTTGCATATGGTGCATTTGCTATTGCACTTAGTTTTGCAGCAGCTGCAAATGCTACGTTTTTTAGTTGTTGTTAGTTTTGGTAAACCGCTTGTGGATGCTGTACAATCAGAAGTTGAGATTCTTATTTCGGTAAGAAGCTCAGCTGAAAATTTATTTATAGAGAGCTTTGACCTTAGATCATGTAGACTTGAGCTAAACATAAAAATAACTGTCGCAAAAATTGCAATTTTTGTCTACTGACGCCCACGAATCACCAATTTTAGAAAACAATATAAAAGCGTATGAAGCCAATATGCCAATTATATTAGAAAACAAAATAGTTGGCCATCTAATTGATTTCGTTTCAGACTGTAGTATTCAATCCTTTGATCGAAGGTATCAACACTTCCTGAAAAAGAAATTATCAAAGTTTTCCATTTTCTATTGTTTTATCGAAGTAAACAAGTCAGACACTGAATATAAACTGAAGTTAACTACCGTAAATAATATGTAAACTTAAAAAGGGAAATCCCAGAAATAAATGTAACTTATTAAAACACTGCAAAGACAAACTGGGTGCATAATGTGTATATTTCGGCATTATAACAGGCAATTATTACAAAAGAAGAACAGTAGGAACCAAAATGGTCCTATACCTAAGATTCGTAATTTTTTTTTTACCTAACAGCAGGGTTAAGAGGTTAAACAATTAAATTTGAATACTTTTGCGGTCTTTTTATATAAGTAATAATTTGGTAGTATAACTTCGTAGTCGATTCTCATACGGCTACATTCAACAGTTAATTTTTGTAACGTATAAACTCTGGGTAAATAAGGCAATAGGTCATTTTCTTTGTGATTGCCCAAGTTTTGCAGTCAGATGTTTGAAGTTTTTGGGGTGCCTTATTTTGATAGCTTGGCATAATGCTTGAGCCTGGATCCTCTCGTTTTACTCTACTATATAGACAACTCTGGGTGGCTGTAGATCTTTTTCCGACATAGATGAGTTCGGTTCGGTTCTTTAATAGCATCAAAACGGCACCTTGTACTAATTGTAGTTGATCGCGGTTTGGTTAACTAGCCTACCTACCTGACCTACCTACCTACAAGTATTAATCGTCACGCTGATTTAATAAAAACGCTAGTATGCAAATCAAAATGCCTAAAATAAGTTCGGTTTATACAACTAAATGTACTGCATTGATATGTTTTGTTAAAAAAAATTTTTATAGAACGAAAATACATCAATTTACGAAAGAAAAAAATATATATATATACCCGTAATTGACCATTATAACCCTGTTTCAGGGTTACAGCCTAGTTTCTCACAGCACCCATGTTGTGTGGTTAAATTTTTTTTTAAAGAGTATTAGTATCTATAATTTAACGTCGACTCCGAAAAACAGACTTGAAAAGTTTGTTCATAGCAAAGAGTTACTCTCAGAGATTTTGCCAGAAACAGTCTTCGAAGTAAGAAATAATTTTTTTTTATGTTCTTTTTCAAGATGTCAGCCCTGGGCTTTGAAGCCTGAGATCTTGTCTAGTAAGCCGATACATTAACCACTAGAACTATTTATTATTGCCAATTTATTTTTACTCCCATTTTAAACACTTATTATTTAAATTATACTTCAAACCATAATAAATGGTTTTCTATATCGATTTCGTAATATTTCTCAACACAACTGCATAGTGCGTGTAATAGCTTAAGCAGTTAATGTTTAAATTTATTCTCACGTTTTTGTTTTAACTACAACGGGCTACAATTTATAGCCCGACTTCAATCATTTAAAAACCAGGCATTATTTACAAAAGAGAATACAGATGTTATACTTGAAAAATTTTGCGTTAAAACTTAAAAGCATTTTAATTATTTTAAAGAACAAACGATTATCACGGAATTATGTTATATGCTACAGATTGGTATTTAGTAGATAATAAACAAATCATAATTATGAAAAGTTTTTGCAAAAAAAACTGGTTTGTTTTTTCAAAAACTTAAAAAGCAACTTTAGCTTTTAATAAAAATATTCACAAAAATAGCACAAAAAAAACGTTAAAAATTTATCTACAAATCATTGCAAAATTTTCCAAATTATCAGCAATAGACAAAAATCTTATCTTTGTGAAAAACAAAAACGTGTACAAGACATAACGAACAACCAGCACCAGTGAACGTTGGATAACATTTAAGAGGAGAACCAGACAAAAATAAGAAAAAAAAAAATTCAATATAAACACCTGTTCGTATCAGCTACTAATAAACATAAATTAATAGACAAATTTTACCAATAATGTAGGAAAAAAACGAAAAAAAAAGTAATAGAAAATAAACATATTTGTGGGCTTTTCCCTTATAAAGCTAAACGGGAAAATAGTTGGCAGAAGGGGGGGTTTCTGCATTGAAATTAAAGCCCATACAAAAATCTAACATTCAAAAAGGCGTTGATTCAAACACCGTTAAGAAACACCACCCAAACATGTTGAAGTGCGTAAATACATTGACATCCAAGCAACACGAACACAATGCTTGCTTCTTGCGGCTCTATACTTACTAAAGAACAGTGTTGTAAACATAGCAGCCACATACAGAATCACACCCAATACAAATGGCTACAAATTGAGAGATTAATTCACTGGACGTTTAGTACATAAAAGCGAAGAAATAACTTGGAAAAACATATGTTTTTGAAGAAAAATTTACAGAAATTAAAAAAACTCTGCTTTTTTTGTAGGTGGAGTTAATTGCTTAAATAAATTAATAAAACTGTTGTTAAAGAAAAACAAAAAAAAAAAATTTTAATTTAAAAATAATTTACGTTTTTATAATAATTATGTAATTGCATAAAAAAACAATTATAAATTTTAAAAAATATGTATAAAAATGAAAACTATGCCAGTGGTAGGTTGAAGCGTAAACAGATAGAAATATAATTAAAAATTTCGTAGCAAAAAAAGAAAAAGGAAAGCAAAAATCAAAACAAAAATCTAAAGAAAAAAAAAAAAAAGAAAAAACTTGAATACCTGCTGTTGGTCATTTTAATTAGATAATGACATATGACTAAAGTTTAATCAGCTTTTAAACTATTACATACGAATATACATACAGAATTGGCCATTACAACCCCGTATCAGGGTTACGGCTTAGCTTCTCGCAGCACCCATGTTGTGTGTGTAAATTTTTTATTCACGAGTACTTGGACCTACAGTTTAAAGTCGACTCTGAACGACAGACTTGAGAAGCTTGTCCATTTCAATCAGTTACTCTCAGAGCTTTTCTCAGAAAACTGCTAAGATGTGGTCGCCGAAAGAAATATGTTTATCATATTTTTTTTTAAGATGTCAGAGCTGGGGTTTGAACCCTGAGCTCATGTCTTAGTAAGCCAAAACGCTAACTATTAGACCACGGTGTCTACTAGTACTAATAGACAAAGTTTTTAATATTTATTATTGTTCGTTGTTTTAAGGAAGTTATGGCAAAATGATTTTCTGCTTTTCTTCTGAATGTGCAGACTTTCGAACAACAGCAGGAAATTTTTAGGATTTGGAAGCAATAATGGAAGCATTATATTGTTTTTATACATTCAAGCTTCCAAATATGCTACAGGATAACTTCAAATCTACTTATCCGATCTTGTTTATTGAACACTTATTTTTTTTGTTTGTTATTGTGTTTTCTTTTAAATGGGTGCATTAGGAGAACAGTCTATGAATTATTACAATTTAATTTATTATTATTACAGCTTTAATTTTTCGTTGCATGTTTTTGACTAGGTTATGGTAGATAATAAGAAGTTTCTCTCCCCAGGCTTTAACCACATGTCCTTAAAATTCTTTAAAATTCATTGGGACTCTCACCACACTCACTTTCAGCTCTCTCAGAGGTGCTCAAGCTGTTTGAGGCCAGGTGATTGAAGTGACCATGATATCACTCAGTCCGCCATCATTAAGTCACTTTTGAGTTATTTGGCGGTGAATTTCAAATTATTGTAATGCTGAAACACGATACCTGAGGACTCAACAACCAACTTTTAACAAGTGGCTGCGAGATTTGTGAACAAAACGTTAACGTAGTAATTGGCAGTTATGTTGCCAATTATTTGCAGCATAGTTCCAATTCCCCCCACCCCCCTAATCATACATGCCCCAAACTTCAACTTAAGCTTACCGTGTTATGCCTCTAAAGTACTACCAGGTTTTCATTAAGTCCACTCTGATTAATAGGATTAATTTCGGTTGATTCCGAAAATACTACCATCTTCCAATCCTCCATAATCCAGTTTAATTCAATTTAAGTTCGTACGATCAAAATCCAGGCGAATCTTCTGATGTCCTGCACAATGTGTTCTTTACTTTTTCTCGACCACCCTGACCAGCAGTATACAATGAATATCTGACTGACTACATAGACAGATTAAAATTGTCAAATAAGATAAAATTTTTATGAATTTGCAGTCTCCACTCTCTCTGATGCTGCAGATCTCGAAGAATCCGTCTTCCCTGCTCTACTCTAAGGATTTTATTTCATCTACTTGCAAAAATAGGTAGTGGAAAAGCCACATTTTAGTGCAATTTTATAACGACTCTTTTACTAAAGTCGATAATTGCTGCTTTTGCACTACAGCTTTTTACCTTTTCTTAAAAACTAGTGAATTACGCTTCACAATATTCTTCGGCCAAAAACGTCCCATTTTTTTCTTTAAAAATACTAAATGTATCAAAACTTCTTAAGAAAGGGTTAGACATTTTCTTAACAACTCCAACATATTCTCAGTGTTAAAGTTTTTCTTAGTTATTCCCTTCGATTTTACTTCTAACTGCATTTGGGGATGTAGCAAAATTTAACACAAAGAATTGCCAACATGCACTTTTTTCATTTATTTGAATATAAAAAAATTACGGTTTAAAATACTGTTTTCCTATTGTACCCATTTAAAAAAAAAACACAAAAAAAAAAAAAAAATAAGTGCTCCATGAACAAGATCGGATAAGTAGTTTTGGCATTGTAAGCATTTGAACATAGGACATTCAAACACGTGTTCAATTATTTAAGTCACTGTATTCGATTCCAGTAACAAATATTTAAAAATACATACATACATACATACATAACTGGCCTTTACAACCCTGTGTCAGGATTACGGCCTAGCTTCTCGCAGCACTCATGTTGTGTGTGTAAATTTTTATCCATGAGTACCGGGACCTACAGTTTAATGTCGACTCCGAACAACAGACTTGAGAAGCTTGTTTATGGCAATTAGTTACTCTCAGAGCTTTTGCCAGAAGACTGTTGAGAGGTAGTCGCCGAAAGAAATATTTTTTTCATATTTCTTTTTTTGAAGATGTCGGAGTCTGGAGGCGAACCCAGGGCCCATGTCTTAGTAAGCCAACACACTAACCACTAGACCACGGCGACTACCATGGCTTCTCAGCTTTATGGCTAAGATCAAAGTGAAATATTTAAAAATAAATTTTTTAATTGCGTTTTTGAATGCACTCCTTTATGTTTATGAAAATTGCAATTTCTTTTATTTTAGAAACCTGTCCACCTAGCCTAGTGTAGTGTATCTGGTAGTACTGAATTTTTTTCCAATTGATATAATGCTAAGTGGTGAAGTATATAATACGTTGATGTTTGCAGGACCTTTAACTATAAACATGTACTGTCATGCCTGAGACAAAAAAATTAACGTGACAATTTCGTCAAACTGATATTCTACTCTATTCCACTTTTACCACTGACAACAAAAAACGACTGATCAGAAGAAAAGCGTCAAAAGCGTCACAATCAACATGCAACGATGAGACAATTGCTGTTGATCATTAAAGGGTGCAGATATAACACTGGTCTTTGAATAATCAATTCACAGCAATTTGTTTTATTCCTAAGGCGCCTAATAGTAATATAAGAAAAAAATATACTGTCCTTTCCAAAAATTCCAATACAATGCACAGCAACAGTAGGGGTTTACTCCTAAGTATATATTTATTTTATTTTCAAGTGCTTTTTAAATATAAAACATACAAACTAAACGTACATATAATAAAGAAAAGTTAATAACCCCATTTGACACTTGTTACCTTTTAACATTTTATTTCATAACAGATATAAGTTAAGCAAAGTTTAGTCATGAACTTGCTAATAAAATGTTATAAAACTATTATGACATTAAGCGATTTACCAATATTGTTAATAAATTTTGGATAGAAATAAAAAATCCACCATTAAAATATTCTCACCATTTGTTTAAAAATTTTACACTCTACTTTTGTTGGCACATCCGCCAGGCAATCTTCTCATGACACACATTTTGCACCATCATATTTTTTTTTAAATTTTAAAGTGTTTTTATTTTTTTCACAATTTAATTTTTTGTTGATTTTAAGTAGTAAAAAAAACAAACAAACTGTGAATAATCATCTATTAATTTAGCCTTTTCTTTTAATATTTGCTGGTCTTTTTTTTGGTTTCATCATCATTGGCCTAATGTTGGTAAAAGTTGAGCATAAATATTACTTTTTCATGTTTAATAGCCATTAATTGTTGTCCGTATCATAATTCAGACCAAAAAAAAAAAGAATAATAAAATATGAAGAATATGGCTATTAAAAAAAAAAACTTTTCTCTGTTTTTTTTCTTTATTTGCCAAACGAAAAGTTCAAAGTCGAAATCATTTTAAATAATTATAGCCTTTTCCGAAAAAATATGAAAATTAGCAAATAAATTACAATTTTTATAATTTTATAAGAATAAAAACAACGGATGTCTGTTTAATTTTGCATTAAGTTATTTTTTTGTGGTTTAGTTTAATTAAATTTATCCATTATTTTGATTTATTTAAAGAGATCATTGATCTTAAATTTATATATTACGCTTAAGTTTTTATTCCTTAATTAGAAAAATAAAAAAAATATTCTTTAAGAATAAATATTTATTCCAAGTGTTGGCTTAATAAAAGACATGAGCCCCGGGTTCAAGCCCCAGCTCTGACATTTTGAGAAAAAGAAATATAAAAAATAATATTTCTTTCGGCGAGTACTTCTTAGCAGCCTTTTGGCAAAAGCTCTGAGAGTAACTGATTGCCATGAACAAGCTTCTCAATCTGTGGTTCGGAAACGACTTTAAAACTGTCCTGGTACTCATGCATAAAAATTAACACACACAACACGGGTGCTGCGAAAAGCTAGGCCATAACCCTGACACATGATTGTAATGGCCTATTATGTATGTATGTATGTTTCAATAATTATTATTTTTATTCAGTCTTGGTTCCAAAAATATTTGTTAGAGTGATAGGGATTGATTATTATTTGATTAGATATATATATGATATATTTCTATACAGACATAAAGCTCCTGTGAGTTCTATGCGAGAGATTGTCGAAAGCCAAAATAGTGCAATAAACAGTAAGTTGTGTAATTCAAGAAAAGAATACAATTTGTGATTTTATATTTGAAATTGGTCGAACAGAGCCTATCAATATTGCACGTTTCCTCGTGCTTGTGCTGCAATGGTAATTGAGCTTCGTTATATACTGTCCGCAGGATATATAGTTTTACCCGTCAATCGAAATATCTATGATTCCTTCTAGTTAAAAAATTTTGAGCATCGTACGCGACCTGTGGCAGGATTTAGTAACATACTTTTACGATATTCGCATTGCTTTCAACAGAATTGTCGATATTCCTATTCATTATCTTTCGTTTACGATGGCTGTTGTCGTAAACTAACGCCAAAAATTTTTATGCTGTTTATTCAGTTGGAAAATCGTACATTTTTTACATTGAAATTTTGTAGAGAGTTGTGCCTACTCTATTAAATAGTTTGTTTGAGAACCATTTTTGTGTGTTTTTATACCCAAAGGAACTAGAGGTTTGTAGCTTTGCTAACTTTCTACCCATTTTAATTGCCAACTACTTAAAAACTGACTGATTTTATACGGTGCTGTCCCTTTGTTGTAATTTAAACATAAAGAAAACTAGAGTTGTCGACTGTCGCTTAAGTGTACTTAGTAAATCACATAATCGAATATCGTATTGTTAAAAGTTACTGAATCGCAATTAATGACGAAATCTATATGACTCAGAATCAATATAAGAGTTAACTACGAAATATTCGAAACTTCCCTACAAAACCTTTAAAACTCTTAAACGAAAATATATATTGAGGTGCTGTCCGCAAGATTTATTTTTTTCAGAAAACTTGTGCTAATAAATAACACTGACGTAAGTAATTAAAGAAACAATAGAGGGAGTAGTGTTTATATGATATGAGTTTATTATAATGTTCTTTGAAAAACATTGACGGGAGATTGTGCCTTATATAAACCGTGCATTGAAAGAAGGCATTTTTTCTTATTGCATTGTATGTTTCATTCGACAATTATACAAAAGTATGTGTTCTACAAGATATATGAGTATTGTATCGTCGTGCGGGAGTTTATGTGCTCGAGTTAATGATCCCACTTTAGGTTTTATACCCCAAATTATTTAAGTCTGCATTCCGTTTCGGGATATCTCGTCCAGTTTCTGAGATAAATAGCTGAAAACGAATTAAAGATTTTAAAATTTTCTGTGTTAAAAACCTAAAGTGGCGTTATTACTTCGGAATATACAAAATGGCGGATAGATTTTTAACAATAATGTTTTTATTTCCATAGAGCACCTCCATTCATAGTACGCATAGCATAACGAAGCACATGCCAAATTGCGCCGACTTTATTACAGTCTGACTGTCCAAGCAAATCAGAACATTTTGAGAGACCATCCTACCACTCACATCCCAGCAGAAAATTTTTCAAATTTGATAGCAATAAATAAAATTGTAAGCAATAATGGAAGCATTATATTTTTTATTCATACCTTAAAACTTACAAAGATGCTATAGGATAAGTTATTATTTTTGATTTTGTATAATATTTGCTTACTGGTTGCAATAAATTTGCGTTTCTATTGCATTTTAGGGGCTCATTTCATATAAAAATCATGCATTATTGATGCGCACGAGTCAGAGATTGTTAACAATTTCTCCCTTACAAAATAGCTTATTGGTAAGCACTAATTTCTGCTGGGATGTACTGTACAGCCTTCAGTAGAATAATGATTTCTCGAGCAATGCACTGCAGGTCAGGCAGATTATACATATTTCTAAGTTTAATGTCAGTACATTTACCGTAGATTTTCTTATTTCCAACAATATTTAAAAAACTATATCACGCCTTTAAGTATTAATTTAAATTTATGCATTTATTATTCTACCCATAATTAGTCTTGGCTCTCATCGGAATCGTTGCAACCTGAAAAACCCATAGTTTAATAATTCAAAATTATTTGTCCTATTTGGTTTCTATGGCGTTCAGAATCTGTTGTACCTGTCTTAGATTTAATAAATCCTTGTGTGCAACCAGGTCATTTGGCATCGTCCTTTTACGGTGGTAAAAGCATTAAATAGAACACTTTTTAATTATTGAAATTAAAGTGCAGAGTAGCCAAAGTATTTATCAAACTTATCGTTGAAAGTGTTTTCTTTGCAAAACATTCCAGCAGAAAACAGTGCTTACCAATATGCAGAGTGGGCAAACAAACAAAACATTTCGCAAACGTTACAACAAAGTCATACACTTCTTAAAAATTTTTTAATGGTATTTTTCATGCGCAAAACCAAAACAAATACTTTCTAAATGAGAAAGAGCGCAAATGAAACAATTAGCTTTTCGCTCTTGTGCTTGCTTTGTTATTCCGTTACATTCGCATAATTTGCTCTTTTTTCTCTTCTTCTTTTCTTTTTCTCTTCTTCTTTCCTTTTTCTTCTCATTAATTTTTTGTTGTACCTACGCACATTTGAGTTAGTGTATTTGTAGTACTCGAAACAAAAACAATATACAAAATTAAATGGGACAATCGTTCTCACTGTTTCTGTTTTATTTTTGTTTTACTCATTGTAAAAAACATAACAAAATAAGATCAAACGTTCAGTTTTGTTTATTTTCCTACTCTGCCAATAAGTAATTTTATAAAGGAGAAATTGTGAGCAATTACTTACTTGTGTGCACAAATAACGCATGATTGTTATATAAACTGAGCCGCTAAAATGCAGTGGATTTTGCCACCAGTAAGCAAAAAGTGCCGTGTGGCATTTTTGGAAACTTTGAGGTATGAAAAGCACTATAATTCCTC
The DNA here is from genome assembly GCA_963576795.1 of Metopia argyrocephala. NCBI lineage: Eukaryota > Metazoa > Arthropoda > Insecta > Diptera > Sarcophagidae > Metopia > Metopia argyrocephala. The sequence goes on from OY756211.1 coordinate 84,147,039, forward strand.
CATTATTGCTTATTTAACTGCTCGTAATAAGTGAAGCTTGGAGAAGACTACGTAGGGAATTTTAGACTAAGCTTTTTGCAGAAACAAAATAATAAAACGTTTTAGCTAAATTATTGAGTAGTTGTTAACTGGCAATTCGGTTTAACTTTACTTGACATACATGCTTAGACTTTCCCAGGTAATTAGGTAGTAGTATAAAAATCACGCAAATTCGTATGTGTGCCTAAGAAATTGACATTTTATCCACATGTTGTTTTTCTCTCTCTTTCTAATTTACTGTTTTTGCCAATTTTAAACTCACACACGGAGAAAACACACACATTTTCCATTAAAAGTTCCCATAAATAATTAGCTGATAATCAATTTCTTCTAAGCGTTGAGCTATTTTTAGTTGAACATTTTGAATAAATTACGACACAATTCTAAACCCAAGTGTTCATGCTACATGCGTTCAACATGAACGTAAAAGAAACAACAACAACAAAAAAAAAAAACAAAAATTAAAAAAAAGCAAACATACTACCAAATGGCGCCATATAAATGGCACAAAGCCATAATGAACGATATAATGGAAGTATTTTTAATTACAATGCGAAAGAGGAAAAAACTTTTAATGTTGAAAACTTTAATTGTTCTGCAAATGCAATTTATTATCAAGAATTAAGAACAGTATACTTGTAATTGAAGGAATTAAAAGAAAAGTATAAAAAACAAATAAACACCAATTAAAATACTTAATGAAACAGTTGATACGCGTACACTGGCAAAGAATATAAAACATTTGAAATGAAAAGAAATAGAAAAACAGAAATAGAAAAAGTGTTAATGGGTCAAAAGAACAGAAATCAAAGAATGCCAATTACTAGAATGGAAAATACAGTAACAATTGCAAGATCAGAATACAGAATAAGAATTTTGATATTTCTTATGTAACAAAACTTAATAATGATGAGGTCAAAAGAGGCGTTTAAGTAAAAAAAAAAGAAAAACACAAAACACCGACAAGTCTTTAAAGCTTTTTTAATTAAGTTTTTTTTTTTTAAATTATAAAATCTAAAAATGTTTAATCGAGTTAATAAAGGAAATTATGTTCATGAAAGAAAACAAAAACCACAAACTATAAGTATAACAATTATTGCCGTTTGGAGATCTTCTTTTTCAAATAGTAAAAAAATTAACAAATACTCATCAAAGTCATAGAAAGCCGCAAAATAATGAAATAAAAATGTATTGAGATAATCAAAATATTTATACAGCGCAATCACTGCTTAAAATAATAATTTTATTAAACAAATGTGGCCAAATTAAAACAAAAAGAAACAAAAATTAAATGAATAATCTTTTGGGTTCATTCAACTTGCTGTGAGTGAAGTATTTATAAACGATTCAACAAATTCGTGATCATGCGTAAGATTTACCTTTAAAATAAATAAAAAAAAAAGAAAAATACAAATAAAGCAAACCAGAAATTATTGGTGGCTTAAGCTCAGCTGTACAATACCCTGCTTTACTCTTAATTTTGTGGGAATGATCAACTCCACAGATCATGCCGACTGTAATAAAAACTTGGATATATTAATAATCGTCTTCTCAGCAGAATCTGCATATATTTCTAAAAGAGCAGGCTTCTTAACCCCTGAAACCCGTAAGTGACAAAAGGAAGCACAACTGATCATATGTGATCGTAGCTTAATAAGGAGTATTGCGTCAGACCCCACTTTAATAAAAAACAAAAAAAAAAAAAAACAAAAAATGAAAAAGACCTGTGTTATATAATGATCGCAAAATTTCTAACTGTACACTTTTATAATTACTTACTTACTTAGCTGGCCTAGCACTAGTCTCCAGGCGCTTTTTCCTAGCGAGTGCTTTCTCCAGTTGGTCACACCAATCTATGACAGAGCTTAATCAAGCTGATCTTTCCAAAGTAAGCAGGGTCATCCTCTACGCCGACGTTTCGTTGCATAGAAAACTTTGCTCGCTGGAGCAGATTCTTCCATCTGGACAATATCACCGAGCCAGCGTATCCGCTGGACAATGCTGTTAATGCGCTAAACAACGTCCACATCGCCGAAGGGCTCATATTGGTAAACTTATCGCCATGCCTTAAAGGACCAAAAATCCTACCAAGGACTTTTCTCTCGAACACTCCCATGAGTAGTCGCCGTGATAGCGCTGGGTTCCAATCTCAGCTCTGACATCTTGAAAAACAAAAAGAGTATGAAAAAATTGTTTCTTTCGGCGACTACCTCTTATTAGTCTTCTGGCAAAATCCCTAGAAGTAATTAATTACCGTGAAAAAGCTTCTCAAATCTGCCTTTCGGAGTCGACTTTAAACTGTAGGTCCCTGTACTCATGCATAAAAATTAACACACAACATGAGCGCTACGAGAAGGTAGATCGTAACTCTGAAACAGGGTGGTAATGGCTAGTTAAGTATGTTTGTATGCACTCCCAGGACCGTTGCACCATGGAGAAGCACCCGAAGAATAAACGACTAGACATGTCTCTGTTACTAAACGACCTACAAAGAGACCTGTTGATCAGTGTGATTCTTCGTTTGACCTCTAGACTGACATCATTCTTGCTGGTAATGGCGGTGATAAGGTAGATGAACTCCTTGACTAAGTCCAACGTGTAGTTGCCGAGTGTAACCTGGAAGCCAATACATTCAACGTCCCTACTCGTCTACAATATGTACTTTGTCTTGATCACATTTACACCAGATCTATTTAAGCAGACCCCTGTTCATCTCCGTTGGTATGCCCAATGATGTCTATAATGTTTGTATACACGAGGAGCTGAACACTTTTGTTAAAAATAGTGCCATACCATGCACACCCACCTTTCTCAGAATACTCTCCATGACGAAACTGAAGAGGTTGCCTTTAATTAATTAAGGGATAGCCTTTTCTGAAACCTCCCATGGTATTAGAAGGCTCGTAGATGTCTTTTCTCATCTTGACGGAGCTGCAGCAGTTGCTCAACGTCATTCTGCAGAGCCTACCAGATTTGCAAGAATACCGAGCTCAGACAGTGGTGTAGCATGATTACATTCCTTTGAGTGCATGTTTGTTAAATATTATTAAAGTGCCTACAAATAAAAGAGTATCATGTGTCATTCAAAAGAACACAAATGCAGACGATACAAGACACCTCTTTTGGTGATTCCGCTAACCGTCGTCATTCACACATTAAATACTTAAGGTCAAAATATTAATACTACAACTGCACTCTATATTACTGCAGGAATATGACACGCTTCATATTCCAACTGTGGGAAAATACTTTATTTTCTCGTTATACATGTACGTATGTTTATAATGTTTTAGTTATAAATTAATATACATTTACACAAAATAATGTTAAGGGTAGGTTAAGTTAGATTCTCATAATTAGTATATAAGCAGATAAATTTTGTAAATAAAAGACAATTAAATAGAAACCTTGCGTAGCTCACACAGCTAGTCCAGCAAGTGAAGAACAAAAATACAAAAGAGTTTTAATTACTATTTTTGTTTACAGTGGGGCATATACACGATCCCTTATTGGGCTTACGGACGCTACTTTATAATCGACGAAATCGTGTGTGTCGATTTGATTTTTGTGGGTCTTCCCCCAAATTTGGCACAGTGTGAATATCTGGTGTGAAATCCAGGTCTGAGGCCGCACTGATCAGGTCTAATCAGTGAGATGGCAAATGGTTTCAGTCTTTCACACACTAGGAACCTTATATGCACCCTATAGTTGGTGCATATCGTAGGGTCTGCGTTTTTTAGAAAGGTACATAGGGCACTGAGCTTCCCATCAAGCATACTTTCCTCCAGCCATATTTTGTAAATGAGGTGGTGCATGCACTTTAAGCTACAGAAGATTAGAAGTAAATATAGCACAAAACATTTTTTAGTCTTAAGCCATAAACATTTTTTTAACTTTTTGATACATTTTTAACAGTATTTTTGTGGCCGTTTTTATCAAGGAATGAAGAAATATTTTTTCGTTTTTTCTAAATCTGTGATTTATTGTAAATGAATTGCAAATAGTATTCGTTTCATTTTAATTAATTTTCTAACATTTTAAAGGATTTAACCTAAATATTTTATTTAAATTCCATTTTGATTTTATGCAAAATATTTTATTTCATTAAATTAATATATAAATAAATTCCTGGCATTTTATTTCAGAAAAAAAGTGCACTAAAATCTATGCATTTTGTATGAAATTGTGTTGTGAACCAAAACAAAAGACTTAAGAAACAAACCTGTTTATTTAGCATTTTAATCGTAAAGCAAAATAAAATTTATTTATACACGATGTTATAATATATTGTTTGTTGCATTTATTTTATATATATATATATATATTACTTAGTTATTGTTGTTGTAGCGGTTTTAATATAATACGCCATTGTACAATAAATAAATAAATGAATAAATACTTTTACAATAAACACAACAACAACAACATTTACCACAAAAAACTGGCTGTAAAAGACGTCAAAGCAACAACAGAGTGAACAAGCACACCTGCATTTAAGATTTGACGTTTTTTTTTTCTTTTCTACAGTTAAGCTCTTTTTTTTATGCCTTTTTTTTTTTTGCTATTTTAGTTGTTAAATAATGTTTATTATTAAAGGCATTTTATTAACTAGACTTTAATAACATCAAAGAAATAGAAATAAAAAAACAAAAATAACGCTATTAAAAATCAAAACTAGAGACAATAAACTAAATAACCAGTTCGTTGAAAACACAATTTAAGGGTGACCAGCTAATACTGAAAAAAAAATGAATTTAAAATCAAACTGCAATAGTATGAAATGTGACATTTTATATGAAATATAACAATTATTTAAAACTTGTTTTCAGTTTATCGAATAGTAAATTGTGCTGCAATTGCTTTAGTACAGCATAATATAGTAATAAATTGTTGATTATCAGACCAACTCTTACTTGTCGGAATAGATATTCCTTGTTAAGGTATTAAGTACTGCATAGAGCTCGCTTAACTTCTCAGTGCATTGCTTTTGCAAGTCCTCAGTGCTATTAGATTATGAATTAAATCAGCCATCTAATGTTCTTTATTATTCTTATTCCCACTCAAATAAGTTATTTAGTTTCAGATATATTCAAATCCTACAGCAAATGCCTAACTGAACATAAAACATTTATTGCTATCTGGTCAACCTAGACAAAAATAAAATGGCGAATTTGTATTCAATTCAATTTAAGTTAAAAACTACAATGAAAGCGATCCGCAAATATAAAATTAAAAAAAAAAACAAACTGATGTCAGAACAGCAAAGTACATGGCGAACTTTTCAGTTTTATTTATTTGAAAGGAAGTGCATTAAATTATTCTTCTTTTTTTCTTCAATACCTACTATTTCTTTTCTACAGTTTACGCTTTGTCGTCTGCATTATGTTTTCACATCAAATATAAAATTCAAACTTTATTTTGCTTTAATACGATCATTTGTACGTTATATATTCGTTTTAATAAAGCATTTTAGCAACCAAATGGCTTTGTGTTGATATACGCGTGTAGGTTTTATATTCTTTTAAATTTCATTATAAACTTTACGTCACTACCATTTTTGGCGTCTATTTGTCTCTTATTGATTTCTATACCTGTGGGTCCATTGCCTGACTTACTGGCTGGCTGAATGCCATTTTGGCTGGTTGTTGCCACTATTACTGTATTTGTTATAATTGCACTTTAGCTTGAAAACAACTTTTGTTTTAATGTTTGCAACAATAACAGGCAATACCAGTTGCTTTAATTAAATCAAATCATTAAAAAAAGTATTTTTTAATTGTAAAATAATTAACAAAAGTTGTAGTTAAAACGAAAAAGAAAAAAATTCATACTCTTAAAAGCATAATAAGTAACCGGTTTTTATAACACTACTATGGCGTGCCATATTGTTACCTATTTAAGTGTTATTGAAGTGTCATCTTGGCATTAAAATTTTTTATGCTGCAATTGTAAATATCGATGAACATGCTGATAATTTTGTGGCTCTTTTTCAATCAGATATTTAGATTATTTAGAAAGATATCATTAATTTTTCTTTTTTGCTTTTTAAATACTCGTACACACGATTCTAGCCGGGAGTTCTTAGTATACGTTGCTGTCAATGCTTTATATCATAGACATATGTTTGTATGAAGATGTTGTTTGACGTTAAGTATCATATCATGTTTACCTTTATTATATTTCTTTAATTGACAAAAATATTCTAATCATCTTAGTTTATTACAGAATTATTCTAAACTTGAAATGATAAATATGGAATTAAAATTGAAATTAATTTAAAACCTATTTATTGAGAAATAAGAAGAGAAATATTTTTATTTGGGTAATTACTTATTTTGGCTCAAATGATTGTTTTAAGCTTTGAGAGCAGATGTACTTTATTTACTTAGATTTTAATAGTTTATATTATATTGGTGCTATTTTTATAATTTGAATTGCCGCACAATCGCACTTTACTCTGGATAATTCTTTGCTTAATATTTTTAAATCATACATACTCGTACATACATAATTGGACATTACAACCCTATGTCAGGGTTGTAATGTCATGTTGTGTATGTGTTGTGTGTGGTAATTTTAAGACATGAATACCGGACACTACAGTTTAATGTCGACTCATTTGACAGATTTGAGAAGCTTTTTCATGGCAATCAATTACTGTCAGAACTTTTACCAGAAGACTGATAAGAGGTAGTCGCCGATAGAAATAATTTTTTCATATTTGAACTCAGCGCTATCGTCTTAGTAATCCAAAACACCAACTACTAGACCACGGCGATTACATATTTTTAAGTCATTTTATCAAAATAATTTTTTTTCAAACTTATCATGTATGTACTTTGTTCAGTTTATGGCCTGACTTTTAGGCAGTTGAAAAAAGTTGTATTTCATCTTGGGCCAGGTGAAACAGACCTTGACCAATATGATCATTTCAACTGACACACAGTTAACTTTGGTTCTTAGAAAGACATCAAGTGCATACCCTCCGTCAATATTTACATTACAAATAAGCATGAGTATGAGAAAACATCGTCAGCACCATGACGAGTATTGTGATAAATATTGGATTCTCACTATCCCCTTCTAGATAATAAGGTAATCATTTATACATAATGGATACATCAGCGATAATGTTTGCTTGCTCTTAAGAAATTTTAATTTTTTTTATTGAGACCAATACTCAGGGGTAAGCCCCTTTGTGGAAAGGACAGTACATTTATGAGAAAAAATATATTTTATTTTTCTTATATTAGGAATGATACAAATTGCTGTGAATTGATCATTCAATGGCCAGTGTAATACTTTAACCTTGAATGATCAACAGCAATTACCCACCGTTGCATGTTGATTGCAGTGTGTACCTTCGCTAAGTAGGTTAGCTCTTATCTGCTACTTCGCAATAGGTTGCGCTTTTCTCCTGATCATTTGCTTTTTGTTGTCAAAGGTTAGGATGGAATAGAGTGGAATGTCAGGGAGCGGTTACTTTGTAGATGGATTTCTCTTTTCTTTGGGAGGGGGGAGCGGGAGAAACCTTAATTTTCAAAAAACCGCAAACTAACTTTTTAATTTTTCACCTTTGCTGGGATTTGAAAATGAGACGTATGAGATTTTGTGCTATGGCAAATCGACTATTGTGGTATAACCGGTTTAAGGAAGGCCGAGAAGATGTCAATGACGATGGATTTTGCACCATGATAACGCACCAGCTCACACATCGATGCTTGTGCGTGACTTTTTGGCCAAAAACAAAACCGTTATCATGCCTCAACCACAGTATTCACCGGACTTGCCCCCGCTGACTTTTTTATCTTCCCAAAGCTGAAGACACCGATAAAAGGAAAGTGTTTTGCTACGATTGAGGAGATAAAAAAAATCGAAACAGAAGCTGTTGACAATACCAAAAAGCCCGTTTCAGAAGTGTTTCGAGTATTAGTCAAAACGCTGGCATAAGTTTATTATATATGAGGGGAATTACTTTAAAATGGACAAGGTAGTTATTGATGAATAAATAAATACTTTTTTTTGAAAAAATTTAAACTAACGGTTATTTTTTTATCATACCTCGTATATACAAATTCAAGTTTTCTGGAGCCTATATTACATACAGTCTTAAATTCTACTTATATATAAAATTATTTGAACGAATTAAAATATATAAAAAATAAAACAAGTTCCGTATAATAGGAAATTTCATTAACACAAATTTGTTGGATATAAGAAAATATTGGCGACATTCTAGGTACACTTTTTTTGCATATTGTCATCATGTGGGCTATGTAAATGACAAGTTTTATGATATTGTCTTAAATATTTTCTCTACGTGAACTCAGTGCAACGAAGCACTGTATTACGACGCCTTGTAGGCAGTCGTAGATTACGGATATATAAATAGATTTACTAACACAAAGCCTTTGACGGGGGAAAATTCTTACATGAATTTAATAATACTTGTCTTTTAATTTCTGATCTATAATGTTTTTTGTATACAATAATGCAAATAATAAAATACGAGTTCATTATAAATCTTTAATGAACCTTTATAAATTGCCTATATCCGCTCAAATTGTTGTAAAAAGTTTAAATTCCATTCCATTAAAAGTTACACCCTCAACCAGCAGACTGCATTTTAAATATTGTACAACAATCGTCGTTACAATCATCAGCAATTACAAATTCATACGCTGATATGCCATAATTCAGTGCTACAGTTGTCCACTAAAGTACAGAACAGAAACGAAATATAAATGTAGAAATACGTTGCATTTCAAGTCACAATAAGTTATGCAATACCTTAAAACATATGACTACTTGTATACGATTTGCATTTCTATGCAAATCTAATTTGAAAACATTTTTCTACCTTTTCATTTCATTTGGCTTCAGTTTATCTCTTTAATCAATTCTATTTTGCATACAAAAAAACCAAAAAAATTATCTTTCGAATGCATAAATTTTAAATAAGCACTGCCAGTAGTGTATGCGTTACGCATGCTTTATAAGAACTTTTACTTTAGTTTTGTCATCTCCTTAGTTTTGTCATAGACTTAGACAGGCTTATTGTCTGTAATTTTACTTTTTAGTATTTCATTTCAGTTTCATTTGGTATTCTACTGTTTTCCTTTTTGTTTGTTTTTGGTTTCAATCACTTATGGCTCTAAAGTGTGATAAATCAGTCTTGTATTGTAATCTTTTACATTTTGTGTATTTGAATTTTACAGTCAACTAAAAATACAGTGTCCACATTTGTACAGAAAAATGTTTTTAATATTTGTTTGGGCGCAAACAATTTTTTTTGTTTTAATATAGTACGAGTATATACCAGTATGTTATTCTATAATTTATGATTATTTGAATAAAATTTATGATCGTTTAGAAAATTATAATATCGTAAATCAAATGGTAGAAGCTAATATTCAGTAGTAGATATTTATTGAATTGCAATTTGTCGTAAATGCTTATTAATAGTTTCGTTAGGGAGTAGTGCAAATCTATAAAGAATATACAAGAAATACAAAAACTAATGCAGCAATATTCCGAAGCTTCAACTATAAAAGACAACCGAGTAGCAAATTAGGGCTACGACATGCCTTGCTCTTGGGCTGGATTATAAATAGCATTAGTAGCAATAAAAGTCATGAAATGACCACGACTTTCACATAAGCAGCAGACAGCAGACATCAGATACTGGATAAAAATTTTAGTTGTAACAGTACTTCTTACTTTCTTACTTACGACGACCAATCGACATATATCGGTGTCCTCGTCAAGATTTCCCGCTACATTAGCAACATTCTACTCGGTAAGCACTTTTCTTTATCTTGTTGATGGTTTTAAATAGAGAAGAGTGCAAAAACGATCAAGCACTGCACAAATTCTTTGCTTAGTTGGCCAACTATGTTTATCTTACAATAGGTGAAGTACTCTGTAAACTTTATAGAGAGATTTTTTTTAAAGTAAATTTTGAAAATTTGGAAATTTTGTTCTGGTGTTAGTAGTCGCCGTAATCTAGGGGTTAGTGTGTTGGCTTACTAGACAAGAGCTCTGGTTCAACCCCGGCTTTGACATTTTGAAGCAAAGAAATATTAAAAAATAATATATTTTTTTCGGCGACTACCACTTAGCAGACTTCTGGGAAAATCTCTGAGAATAACTGATTTCCATGAAAAGGCTTCTCAAGTCTGTCGTTCGGAATCGACTTTAAATTGTAGGTCCCGGTACTCATGGATAAAAATTGACACACACATGAGTTCTGCAAAAATCTAGGGCGTAATCTTGAAACAGGGTTGAAGAGGCCATTTATGTATGTACGAAATTAAGTTCTGGTGTTAAATGATTAATGGTCTGACAAGCCTTATTAAACAGAATGTCTCATCTGTTAGTTTATAGTGACTGATATTGATAGTTTTCTTGCAGCTAACAAAGCCATTTGACACACAAAATTACATATCAAATAGAAACAATTACAATCGAAAAAATCAAATGCGTTTAAAATAATGTCTGTTGTTGTAAAATTGCCTGTGCTTTTAACCCCAAATTGTGAATTTTTTCTGCCTTTACTCACTTCTTTGACTTTTTGCCTTTCTATCTTTCCTGCACTTATTTTAGATGAAAGAGAAAATAAAAAAAAACTAAAATAAAGATTAAAATTCTCACGATTTGAGACGCATAAATACAAACAAATTTGATAAAAAGAAATTAAAAAATGTCGGGTTGTTTTGTGCTATAATGTAAATGGCATGTAAGTTGTCCATTAATACTTATTTAAAAAAAAAATAATTTTCATATTAAATGATTGTCTTGTCGTATTAACAATTAATCAATTTTTTTAAATTTAATTTACAATATTATTTTGTAATTTGAATCTGAATTTGTATGTGAATTTTTATTTTCCATTTTTATTTCATCCTGGGATAGTTGTGTTTTAAATGCATTGCTTTTTTAGGAGACATGATTTTTTACTTCAATGGACATATTTTTAAATGGTATTTAAATGTTAATTTTAGAAAGCCTTCATATTCAGTTGTTATCTAATGAATTAACAAAAAAAAAAAACATTTTATTTATGTTTCGACTTGTGTGTTCTTTTTTAATGCCAAGAAAACATGAAACAAAAATTTTCCAAAAATATTATTAATCTTAAATGAATTTCTTTTATTTTTTAAGCAATCTTAATAATAATTAGAGCTTTTGTGTCATTTGTATCAATAAATGGAAGGGAAATATTGACACAAAATGAAATGAGAAATGTCTCATTTATATTTAGAACCTTTCGAGGTGCAAAAATTTTTAATTTTTAATTATAATTTTTAATTACAATTTGTTGGTATTTTAATTTCTTTAAAAAAAAAGAAAATGTTTAAAAATCATGGAAAATAAAAACATCTTTCTGATAACTTTTGAAAAAAATTTTTTTTTATTATTAAGGCCAGCACTCAGGGGACGGCCCTGTGCTGGTTTGGAAAAATATGTTAATTATTTTTTTAGTTCTGCAGGCGTGTACATATATATATATACATACATAAATAATTGGCCATTACAACCCTGTGTATCAGGGTTACGGCCTAGCTTCACGCAGCACTCATGTTGTGTGTGTAAATTTTTATCCATGAGCACCGGGACTTACAGTTTAAAGATTTGAGAAGCATTTCAATGGCAATCAATTACTCCCAGAACTTTTGCCAGAAGACTGCTGAGAGGTAATCCCCGAAAGTAATAATTTTTTCATATATCTTTTTTTCAAGATGTCAGAGCTGAGATTTGAACCCGGCGCTATCGTCTTAGTAAGCCCACACACTAACCACTAGACCACGGCGATAGCCATGTACTTTAAATTATTTTGATTTTGACTTTATGTATGTATAAAAAATATTTAGTTTTAGTTTATTTAATAATTGTAAAATTTAATCCCTGTATTTATAGAAAATATTGTATGTTTTTAAAGGCTTATTTGATGTATTTCACTAGAATAATTGTGAAATAAGCTTTAAGGTTTTACAAAAATTTTTATGAATACAGGAGTAAATGTGTAAAATCATAATATAATAAAAATTGTGTTCGTTATAACCGTCTTTTATTGTATATTATTTATTAAGACCATAACCGATCGAATGAAAGATAATATGCATGTGTAATTAGTTCATACGTTATGCACGTTTTAGCAGTAGCACTTTAAATAGTAAAATGTTTGCTATATAATTTTAGTATAAAAATACGTACGTGGCTTTTAAATTCAAAATGAAAATTTTTGGTAAATAAATCTGGGCATAATTTTATATATCTAATGAAGCCGCTGGATTATTTTCAAAATTTTTAAATACTCGTATCGGCCTATCAATTGTAATATTTACGGAAATTTTGTCTATTACAAAATTAGCTAATGAGTATTGCACGTATAAAAAAAATTAAAAAATTAAGGCAGACTTAAACTCAAAGGTTGCATGGCAAATAGAGTTTTCAAGTCTACTTTTTTAGCATATGGCCGTATATTATAAAACTCAACGTCTTTGAGATTTCTAGTAGCTTCCTCGTTATTCGATAAATATAAATTTTTTCTTTCGATTTCCACTCCCATACACTGACCTTATATGCTTACTTATGTAAATCTTTTAAAATTACTTTTCATTTGTTTGATACACTAAAAATAATTTCGAAAAAATTTTGTAAAATTTATTAAACAAAAGAGGATAAATTTGTGATAAAATCAACTAATAAAGATTGAATTTCGTAAAAAAAGATAAAGTTAACATTAATAAAAAAAAAAAACACAGCCACGTTCAAGTTTAGACGACCCTTTGTCACTGTTACAATAACGTACATGTATCATACAAACGGAAATGTTGTCATTTCGTTTATCAAATAATATGTATCTTCAATGAAAAACAATATTTTTTTTAACATATAACAACTACTCTTAGTCATTCTGCTGTACTCCATAGAAATCAAAAGCGCCATATGTCTTGAAAGTGATTAATAATTTTGAAATGGAATCCATAATGTTGAATTCAATATTTCTTCTTTATAAAAACAAATCTTTGTTTTTATTAAAAAAATTGTTAGAAAATTAAAAATTAAAAGAGAATAAAGTTTTAGGCCAATGAGTCCAAACTGCAAAAATTATACCCAAACAGTGGTCATTTGTTCTCGAATCTTGAACGAAGCGTATTTTGAAGATAAGCAGCCTATAATTTTTCGCGTAGTCGAAGGACGAATTGACAATTCGAATGAAGAACATAAATTAGAATGACCACATTTTTTTAATTATGTCTGTCTTTAAGACGACTATTCTTAGCTATACCATTTTTTTTTTTGAGTTTTCCCTGGAAAGCAGTTCAATTGTTTCACTTACTAATTTAAACCATTCTAGGCACATGTCCGATGTAGCTCATGATTTAAAATTACATTTAGACGGAGCGTTTCAGGAGATAGTAGTCGTCGTAGTCTAGTGGTTAGTGTGTTGGATTACTAAGAAGAAATTTTGGTTTATTATATGAAAAGCTTTTACTGATACTCATTCATTAAAACAATATTTCGTTACAGCAATCGTTGTGATATTTAGTCTTTAATTTCGATTTTTAAGCTCCTCATCTACGTATTACTACATGATATGTTGAGCTGTTCGTGCCCCAATTAACTAGTGGATAGTGTGGTATTGTGAGGGTGGTGTGTTCACTATTTCATATTTCATATATACTTACCTCATCACTTGTCTCGTAATTTGGATATAATTTAACATTGAATTGTATTCGAAAAAAAAAATAGGTAAATAAATACATATTGAGCTGTATTAACATGCATTTATATCCTCTCAACTGTCTCAAGAAGTCTTTTTAATTTTTTTAAGGTGTTAACATACTGTTCTTGTTATTTTTAATTTGTCCAAAATTTTTTGAAGATTAAAAAGCGAAATTAGTTCCTTATAGAGGAATATATTCTCATCAATGATAATGAAAAAAGAGTTTTTTTTTTATCTCAAAAATCAAAAAGATGGTGTTAAACCGCAATAAGACTTTATTTGAATTACACGTTTAATATTTAAAATATTTTTATAATTGTCTAGTTTTTCTCTGTAAATGTTAAACAATTTTATTTTTTATAAGTACCTACACTGAAATAGCTTCAAATCAGTGTATGATTTGTTTGACGGAGGCAATATAAACCGAAATAAAAACGTTTTGTTTACACTTTACCTGACACTTTTGAACAAATAAAATTTATTTAATATTTATTTTATTAAAATATTTATATTCACTCCTCATAAAACAAATTTTATACCCACAAACAATTTTTGTCTATTAAATAAAAGCATTTTAATTTTATTTTTTTTTATTTTTTTGTGATTTGTAAACCTACCGCAGTTTATGGCCGACCGGTCATTGTTGTTTGTTTCTTTGATGATGATGGTTATGATTTTTGTTTTTTCTGTTTTTAATAAAGAAAAAAATATTTTTTCATGTAGATTTTATCTCCATTTCTGTACGGGGTTTTAATTTTCCTTTTTTTTTTTTTGTTGTTTAAAAATCGCTTGTAATACCTGAGGCCATAAAAAGTTTTCATGATATTTTCAAATGTGGAGTCTGTCTTGATATCAGTGATGCGTGTTTTTGATACGTGTATTGCGTAAAAAATTATGTGATTTTCAGTTTTTATTTCTAAGCATACATTGTAATCGATATGCGCTTTTAATACCCTACATCCTCAGAAATAATTAATGATATCATATTAATTTAGTTTATTAATTGCAAACAAACTCTTTAATGATTATCTCAAAGTACTGTCAGATTATGCAAATATTGGAGCATCAAACCATGACCACTATTTTATGGAAATATTTTATGCAAACATTTTTTATTTAATTAAACATTTTTTCGATAATATTTTGGTATTAATTAATAAATTTGCAAGTAATAAAGTATTGGTTGTTTATTTCTGGTCAAATATTTCTTTAACTTGACTGTAGTTTTATATTTAAGTCAGTGTTTAAAAATGTAGGGTATATAAATTGTCATACATAACTGATTCGGTTTAAATTTCATGCACTCATTAAGGAAATGCAACTTTTTTTGATTTCTGCTCAGAAAAAAATTAAAATTAATTGAATTGAAAAATATTCAGTCTTATGGATTATTTTAAAATTGACAGGGATATTATTAAGAGACATACTTATTAAAAATTAAATAACATTTTTGATTATTATATACTCATTAAGGAAACCGAACAACATATAAGTATTATTTGTATATTGAAAAGTTACGAGCAGTGTTGCCAGTTTAGTTATTTTTAAACTAAAAATGTTTTTTTCTTGGATGTGTAAATGTGTATTTTTTTTTCTCATTTATTCATACCAAAAAATCAGCAAATTCGGAAACAGTCATTTTAAAAACGGCATATTTTAAGTTGAGTTGAGGTGGTTCAACTCATATGTAGATTATTATGCAGAGAAATGAATTTTTTTTTTTATAAAAATCGACTATTTGAAACTTGACTATTTCTTAGCCACTTTCATTATTAATTTTTTTTTTAAATAAAATTGGGTTAAAAAAAAATTAAAAGCTATGGCAACACTAGTAACGAGTAAATGATGACATTAACGATGACTTGTTTCTTCTTTTATTATTTTATTATTAATATATGACAGCAGATCTTCTGACAGAAAATTATCACGATTTGTTTGAAGCGGATCTTTACTAAAAATCTAACAATACTTAGGAAGGTAAAATACAATTCAAATGTCAAGCAATTAAAAATTCAAGCACAGAATCATTAAAAAAGAAAAAAAAAACAAAGACTCCCTCTCACTATTTTTTTTATTATTTTTAATAATATATGATACGAGTATAATAAAATGTTTAATATATTGTTTACAAAAAAACATGTTCTTTTCTCAAGCAAAAGGACAAAAAATCTTTTAAACTATTTCAAAATTTATAATGAGTCGTATACGACTAAATAGTGATATCTATATATAAAGAACTTATTTAAAAAAATTTTTTTTTTCGGACGTTTAAGCGTTATATAACTTTGATACAAAGATTTACTGCTGTATTCATAAAAAATATTATAAATTTATGAAAGACATATTTGATAAATATCTATGAAATACTTGTCAAATAAACCCTTAATAAATCTATAATATATTTATTGCATACAGCCATTAGAATATCAATTCGGTCCCTGTGCTGCTGCATGTGATACGCAAGAGTGATTAGTTTCCAATGCTGATGCAACTCAGCTGATGTTGATGCTTTATTATTGCAAGGCCTGTTTACAATTTCAAACACGATGTTGATATACTTACATCAGCTGATGATTGTTTGTTAGATAGGTTCTTTACAATATTAAATGTTGAGATAATAATAATAGATAGAGTCGTTAAACAGACTATTACTATAAATTTTGTTATTTTTCTGTCTATTCCGAAGCAAAAAGAAAGGAAAGCATGTAGAGAAATCTTCAACTCATTTACATTTGTGATATGTGTTTGACAACTGTTTGATGAGAAGGAATTCCATTATATTTCGTTTCATTTTGTAAATAACTGTCCAAGTTTCCAAATTTTCCCATTCGAATTTAATAAAAATTGTAAATATAATTCAAATGCATATATCATATATATTATATTTTTTTTATTATTTCTTAATCAGTATTCCTGAAATGAAAATAAAATTTTAAAATTTATTGATAAAAATATATAAATTTTTTTAGATCAAGGTTAGAAGTAAAGTACTGCAAAATCCAACATTTTTTTGAAAATTTTCATTAGAAAACCATGCTAAGCCATGTCATGTCGTTCCGAACACAGTGTCATACCATGTCATGCAAAGCAAGTAAATTTGCTGGTATTTGGTATTCAAGTCTATGACTGTTTTTGTGCATAAGGTTTTTAATACTATAGTTGTATTAAAATTCGCTACATCACTCGATGTTACAGAGTATATTTACTTACATAACTGGAGTTTGTAAAACTATACATAAAATGTATAGTGTTTGTTTAATATTAGAACAAATAAAAATTTAACTTTAGTCTGCTAGCGTTATCCCTTATTTTGCTTTATTCATATTTTACAATAATATTTTATTAAAGTTTTAAATACAACATTTAAAAATAATTAAACAAATTTTATTAGAAAAAAAAATAGTTTAAATATAAAAAATTTTTGTTTTAAGAATTCCGATCCAATAAATGTATAATTTATTTTATAAACTGAGAATAATAATTCAAATGTTCAAAATTCACAATTAAAACCATATGTCGCATGAAAAAAATTAGTTTAAAAACAATCCATAGATTTAACTCTATCATATTTTACATTGTCTTAATACGCCATTATCGAACATGTTTTAACCGCATAACATGGCATGGCAATTGCATGATGCAATACTTGTTACCATGTTTTATAGATCAGCATGTGCAGTGCTTTAGTTAGAAACTTTCGCTTAAACCATTTACATATTTGAGATTTTTTAGCCTTTTATCATTTTGCAAATATTGACAAATAAATATTTAGGTTTTAAGGACGTGATAGTTCTTTCCAGACATAGAGAGGTTAAGGACAAATTAAGAATAAATCTACTCAGCTGTTAAATTCCCTATAAAATTCAATACAATCTTATTAGCAGTATTGCATTTAAATTGGGTTTGTGTTGTTTAGAGTAACTGCACATGTTATTCAGAGTTCAATAAATTATTTATAGAATTATTTTATATATTGATTTTGCTGTAGGGTATTGAAACATTGAAAATTAAAAAAAGGGAAAAAAAACATATTGAGTCTGAAGTAATGAATTAGAAATAGAAACACTAAGAATTCCAAAATACATGTTAGATGAAATACATGCAAAGTTTTACAAACAATCTATGCAAAAAAAAAAAAAATTAAAAGGAAAGGCAAAACCTGACAAAAAATTTGCTTTTTTTATTGATTTAAATATCAGTGCCATTTTCTAAACTCAAACTAATGAGACTAAAAAAAAGTCGAAAATAAAAGTTAAAAAAAAGATATAAAAACTGAAAGAAGGTTAAAATAAACAGCATCCAATAAAAAATGTAAGTTTTGAACTTCATTAAATGCATACTCTAAGCAAATGAGTTTTAAACTCATAAAAAAATGTTGGAATTCACAATTTCAAGAATTTTGTGATTGGGCCCGTTCACATTTAAAGAAAATTTGGAGGAAGTTAAAGTAAGACAGTGTTTAAACTAGTAATTTTAAAAATAAATTAAATTTTAATTTTTTATTTCATTTGAAAAAGTTATTATTTAGATTATATGTGACATCCTTCGCGGCGGGCTTTGGTTCTCCAGAACCCTATTGTAGGGTTGATTGGTCAGAAGTCAAATCGACAGTGGACCAGTACGCATAATCCCTTAAGATTGGGGGTATATAGCACTTTATTTATTATTTTTCTTTATTTTTTTGATACATTACTTCTTATAAATTATAAAAATTTTTCTCATACATCGTTAATTGCTTGAGAACTTAACAAACATTTTTCTTTCAGTGTATTGTAGGGTCTGTTATTGTTCTTGTTATCTCTGCATAAAGTTGACTGTCGAAGTGTTGTGTTGAAAATTGGGTTAGTGAACTACATACTCATTAACAGCCAACAAAAATATAAATTTCACTAGTAATAAGCTCTACATTTAAATTGGCCTATTGTTGAGCGAGTGTAGAAAAGTGAATTTAAACAAAAACCAAATAATAGTGTAAAAAAGAATTGGAGGGTAAAAAAAGAAAATAAAATGCTTTCATCAATTCCTAATATAATAAATAATATAATATAAAAAAAGAATGAAAAAAAAAAACATAATTAACATGTTCCCCAATGAAATGAAGTGTTTAAATAGTGAAAGTTCTATTGTTTTGAATCGGTGTTGAAATGAATTGCTTCGTAAGGGGTCAATTACCAAAGCAATGGGAGTATAAAAACCAAATTAAAATTAACGAAATTTGCACAAAAAAAAAAGAAAAAAATTGAAAGTTTATAACTAAGCTTAGCTTAGTATTTGGCAAACAAATAAACTGTAATTTAACACAAATTTGCAATAAAAAAAAATAGCAATAGGATTTAATATCCTCTTTACTGCAAATGCTTTTAAAATGTCTGTTATTAATAGAAGAGATTTATATTTTATTTTTTTTTTCTTCTTAACAAATTACTCACCAACGTATAATTTATAATAATAATTTTCAAATTTGTTCACCGTTGGGAAAATACATATTTCAGGTGTAATAAATTTTAAAAAAGATTTTTAAAGAATTATTACTGTTGTTGTTATGGTTGTCATTATGCTGCACATTAATGAGAAAAACGTGTCGTGTAGCACCTTTTGCTTATTCACTTTCAGTAGTGCGCTTCTTCTTCAGTAATGCAATTTGCTGTATGAGATAATATTGAGAATAGAAAATTTGTAAATGATCAACACCGAACCTTTGGTAACCTAAAAAAAATTTTGATCAACACTGAAATAGAAAGAGCGCTCTCACAAAAACTCTAACGACCCAGGTTTAAATCCCAGCAAAGGTGAAAAAATGACATAATTTAAAAATTTAATTGGCTGACCAAATTTTAACCCCTCCCCCTGCGTATCGGTCTTTTCAGATTTTTTCTTTGTTTTTATCATTGCTTCAGAAATACACAAATCGGAATCCGGAAAACTACTTTGGTTTTGTTTTTCTAGTTACAGCTTTGTAACCGTAAACTTCACAAATATCTTCAGCACACTGTGGAGCATTCTAATAGTTTCTGTTATAGAGAATCATATTATAAAGCAAAGGCTTGGAAGATTCCTCAATTTGATTTGGTTTCAAGCATATCTAACCAAATCAAGTAAAATTTTACCCTTCAAAGACGCCACGGCATTATCTGATATAATTAGTTTTGCATTTTGGAGTCATCTTCCGACAATTTGTAACAAACTTTTTTCAAAATTATATTTTTAAATATTATATTGCAATACAAAATAACTATCATTTTGTATTTCACTCATTTTAGTGACGATCAGAGTTTCTGGTGGAACTCGGGCCATTGCTGTTGCACACTTCAATACAGGATCACTGCTTGCGGTTATAGGGTATAATGAAGTAGAAAAATGAATATTCACATCTACTTATGTATAAAACCACTTGTATTTGTCTATGCTTTTATTTGTCACGACTCTTTTTTAGCATTTTCTTGTTTAGTTTTAGAAAACTGCACTTGTTAATGTTAGAAATTAAAATAATTTGGATATGAAATAAATTATTCTTAAATTAACGAGTATGTGTTTAGAAATCCTAAACTATTTTTTTTTTGTTAACAGTGCAGGTGACATTTTTTAAACATTATTGCACATATGTATTTTGTTACTTTTTTTTTGTTTTGTTTTACAAAAATCTAATAGTAGCGGAACATATTCTTCGTTTAAATATTTTTTAAGACTTGTGCAGACTTACATTTTGTTGTGGTAACGTAGCTGGGATTACACCAAAATGTGAATTTCTTTACTATATTCGCAAAGGGTTTAAAATCGGATATAAGTTTTATATAAAAGAGAATCTTTTTAACTCAGCAAGAAAGGGTCGTCTTAAAAATGCCCAATAAGTTACTAAAGGTTTAATATATCTTTCAAAGTAAGCAAAATACACAGAACTGTACTCGAAAATTTACTCTAAAAAAGAAACTGTAAAGACATGTTTCCGCTCTAATGCTGGGGTAGCGCAGAGAGGTCCAGTGTCGAAATAAAGCAATGAAATACAACTTTTACTTCTTTTTTTATTACAGTAGGACCTCGATTATCCGTGGCTTAATTAACCGGTAGCATCGACTATCTGGCAATGAAAATTTGTAATTTTCATTTACTTCATCCATTTAGTTTTTTACAAAGTGGCAAACAAACAAAACATTTCGCAAACGTAACCACAAAGTCATAAACTTTTAAATTTTTTTAATGGTATTGGCAAACAAACAAAACATTTCGCAAACGTAACCACAAAGTCATAAACTTTTAAATTTTTTTAATGGTATTGTACATGAGAAAAACCAAAACAAATACTTTCTAAATGAGAAAGAGCGCAAACGAAAAAAAAATCGCTTTTTGTTTTGTTATTCCGTTATATTCGTATAATTTGCTCTTTTTCTCTTCTTCTTTTCTTTTTCTCATGTTCTTTTCTTTTAGTTAGTGTATTTGTAGGGCTCAAAACAAAAACAATATACAAAACTAAATGGGACAATCGCTCTCACTGTTTTTGTTTTGTTTTTGTTTTACTCATTGTAAAGAACAAAACAAAATGAGATCAAACGTTTAGTTTTGTTTATTTTCCTACTCTGGTTTTTTATTTTACATCGATTAACCGTGTTTACAGGATTTAAAAAAAAATTTTCAGTTACTTTAGAACAGATAACAATGTGAACAAAAAACCAAAAAAGGGGAATTCCCTCGTTTAAATAAAATATATAATAATGATGATGATAATTGGGGATGACGGGGATGATTTAATTATTCCTAAAATAAATTTAAAAGAAGCAATACATGCATGGAGACCTATGGCTATTCTCATATTACAGAGTATGATAAAACCCAGTTTTCCGCATTCACAAAAAGTTAGTTAAAAAGAAAACATATACGTAAAATGAAATCCTTATTTATTATTTACTGTTTTCTTATTTCCTAAAATTGTTATTTTTTGCTCATATTCTTAAATATTTTTATTAAATCCTTGAATAGTTTAATTATATATGTAAATAAAAAAATGTTTAAAAACATTAATCAAAATTATTACTCAATTAACCGGAAATATTGATTATCCAGAATGCTTCCGGTCCCGACCATTGCGGATAATCGACGTCATACTGTATATTTTTTATATTTTTTTACAATTAAAAACAGTTTTATGCTATTTTTACTAATTGGTTCTAACATTATTACTACACAAATAATAGAATTTTAATAGATTCTAAGTAGTTTTTAATGTTTTTGCAGTATCTTTATTGAACAGCTACGCTCATCCATTAGATAATCGCTACCGTAGCTCCGAAAACAGAAATATGTTTCAAAACGACGAATCGAGGAACTGAGACATGTTGAAACCATATATCTCCCACTTCATATTCTTGAGTTGTAATATAAAAATGGTCGATTATCGTATAAACCATAATTGTTTTCTCATCGTTATTTTAATGTGAACAACTCAGATGTGCATCCAATAGTCACTTTTTCCAAATGCAATCGCATTTTCATAGACACTTTTGGATTATTTGTGTTGCGTATACGACAATTACGCACAAAAACTCGAATGGCCCAGGTTTAAATCCCAGCAAAGATGAAATATGGAAAAGTTAGTTTGCAGTTTTTTTAAATTATAATCTAAAAAAAGAGGAGAGAAACAGCTCCCTGACATTCCACTCTAATCTATCTTGACTAATGTCAACAAAAAACGACTGATCAGGAGAAAAGCGCAACCTATTGGGAAGTAGCAGATAACAGCTAAACTTACTTAGCGAAGGCACTCACCCAACAATCAATATGCTGCAATGATGGGTCCATTGCTGTTGATCATTCAATGGTGAATGGTTTTAGTATGATCAATTCACAGCAACTTTGTCTCATTTCCTAAGGCGCTTAATCATAATATAAGAAAAAAATAAAAATACAATCCTTTCCAAAAATTCCAATACAATGCACCGCATTAGTAGAGGTTTGCTCTAGAGTATTGGTCTCAATAAAAACAAAGAAACCACCAAACACTTACTTTTGAAAGCCATTTTTTTAATCTTAACTTGCGATCGGTTCTTGTAAATTTCTTAAAATTATATTTTCGCAACACAATTTTGGATAAAAGAATATTGTTTTTTTATCATCTAACTTCATATACATACACATCCTGCTTTTGACATATCCAGACATTTAGAAAGACTTTGACAGTTTTATCTCTAACTAATTTAAACATCATAATCTTTCTTTAGAAAAAAAAACAATACTTATATACAAGTATTTGCATTAATTAGAGTTTAATAACATACAAAAAATCTACAGAATTTTCATAAGAAAAAAGAAAAACTGACTGACTGACTAGCTGTCTGGAGTAATTTTAAAAGTAGCAGCGCAAAAAACATGCAACAGACCACAGGCAACAGTTGCCATTTCTAATGCTGACAAAATATTATATAGATATAAGTATACTTATATAAAAAACTATAGAGGACATGAATGTCAAGTGTCATATAATAAATCACAGCAGTAATTACATGTGATAACTATGCTGCCATGAAAGAGTTATGGAGAGATAAAAAGAACAACAAAACGATGTTAAACACTGCAAAACTGTATTGCAATTTGCCTTAAATAAAACAAATAGCCAAACAATTGCATTCGCAATAGCAGTCATAGCAGAAGCAACTAGAAAGTAAATATTGCTATAAGAAAACAAAACTGAGCGCAATAACCAATTTTAAAGTGTTTTATTGCGAGCAGAATGAAAAAAAAAAGAAACAAAATTAGAAAATGATGCCATTTCATGATTTCTTACTCAGTCTTATTATAGTCCGAGATTGAGTTTTATAAAACAGCATTTCTTTTGGTATTATAAAAACAAAATTTCTAAATGGTTACTTTTAAATACGAGTAAAGTGAAGTTTAAAGTGAATGTAGTGAATGTATATAAAAAAAATAAAAAATAGCAAATATACAATATATTTAAGGAAAAGAATAATTTTATCAAAGTCAAGAGCGGACCACATTTACTAGACAGCGTGTTGTGTTGTGTTGCTAAAATTAATGTCTTTAAAACACGAACTGCGACATAAAAGACGTTCATAGAAGGAAAAGAAAAGCTTTTCTAGCTGTCATTTAACTTAATTTTCTGCTTAGAAGATTCATCGCATTAATGAATGTTTTTTGTTTTTGAAGGAAATTATTAAAAAAAGAGATTTATATATATAATTTTTTCATTTAGTAATAACAGAATTAATAAAAAGTGGTTTCTTTGATAACTTTTGGCCGAATTCAACATACAATTATCGCACAACAAACAGTCATATGAAATTTTTCTTAATACATATCTGTGGACTTTGGACAAAACGTCTTCTCTCTAAATCAACAAATTTTCAGTAGAGCCAAAAAACAGTTAAAAAGGCTAATAGAAGTTATTGCTTAGAAAATTAAAGAAATTTTAAACTTGGATATTATACACAAATACTTAACGAACATTATGCGACTCTAGAAGCAATAGTTTTCTTTAAAACGACGAAAAATTAATTTAAGACTTTTTGTTAAATAGATTTTAAAGAAAAAAAATTAGCTTCCACCATACAAGTCGTTTCGTCCAAATTTTTTTGATTAAATTTGAAAATTATTTTAGTCGCTTAAGTCAAGACAAGTTGTTTTGTTAAAATGGAATATGAAAAAAAAAGGATGAAAGAAGTTGATCTGGAAAATATATTACGGTTTTATTAAAAAAAATAATTTTATTTTTCTCTACAATATGCAAATAATTAAAAAAATATTAATAAAAATTAAATAAAATTTTTAATAGACATTTAATTTTTTAAATTATCCTTAATTCTCTGAAAGAAGTCGTTTTGTCAAATTGAAATTGGGGGTAAGTCTGAAAGAGGTCGATCAGTCAACTGCATATCTTGCGTTCCAAAGGTCGTAGAAATACGGGGATTAGACCAAAAGAAGGACAGGAAAATTCTATATATACTATAAAAATATTGGAAAATTGTCTTATTTCGAAAGAAGACGTTTTTTCAAAATTCCACAGATATATAATTAAAAAAGAAAGAAAGTTTATATTACAGCTAAAGTAAACCCGGCGTGCTTCGCTACACTAGCCACTACCTGTTAGCATTTTTCAACTGATCATTTTTATTGATTACGAAATCAAATACACCAAATTTAGAAACTTTGGATTCAACACTTCTTAAGACATAAAGAAATCAAAACTTAACTTATATGCTCATTAGTTTAATTCCGCCCACTTGCTGATTGACCAAATTTAGAAACTGTAGCTCTAACCGTTTTCAAGATCTACAACAATTAGTATTTAGATTTTATGGAAAGTGTCACACCAACCTGTTCAATTCCGCCCACTTTCTGGCTTATGATTTGTCTTTACCCTGAAGTCATTCAGTCGAAATTTAGAAACTTTAGCTTTAACTGTTCTCACGATATTCGCCAGGTACAATTTTGAAAAAATAACTTTGGGTAATTGAATCTAAGTATGTTCCAAATTTAAAAAAAAAGAATGATCAGAAATTGAAATGTAGCAGATAACAGCTAATCCTACCAAACCTACTTAGCGAAGGCACTCACCACACAATCAATATACAACGATGAGGCAATTGATGTTGATCATTCAAGGGTGAAGGTATAACCCTGTCATTGAATATTTATATGTACTGTTCTTTTCAAAAATTCCAATACAAAGCACAGCAGTAGGGGTTTATCCCTTAGTATTGGTCTCAAATTAAATAAAAATGGGTTTAGTCGTTTAGGTGTAATTGACCGACAAACAAAACGACTTAAAAAAAGTTTTACATTATTCTTAATTACCTTTCTCGCTTATTTACTTCAATTTCTAAATAGCCATATTTTTTCTTACCATTTTCTAATAAAATTAATTTACTTTCGCTTAACTGCGTTATTCGCTTTATTACCTCAAAAATATTTTCCCCAAAGAGAAATTTCACTTAAAATTCCCTGGTATAATTACCCAAAATTATTATTTTCTAAAAACTGCAGCTGAACTCAACTATTTTTATATAGGAACAAAATGTCCGTTGAATTTACTTTCAAAGTACTTTTTCGATACAACCTTGCAATTAAAGTCTACCAATGACTTCCACATATAATTGTGCAATAATTTTAAAATTTTAATTTTTGTTTCGTCAGAAACGCTTTAATACAATCAAAGTTAACTGCAATGAATATTTTTGGTAAACAAAGGAGAAATGATGTCCGTGAAGGAATAGTACACTAACCGACTTCAGCTACGGTAGTCTCATCAGAGTTCTTTGTGTCCTGTGTATATTCAAGACCACACATGAACTATTTAACTCACACTTTTCAAGAAATCACATACTGAAATTATTTTCTTCTATATGTATGTACAGTCGAAGCAAAGTCACACAACAGTTTCTATCATATTCTCCTTTTCTTACCATCATTGCTGTTTGGATGAAACAGAATTACAATTTATTTTGTTTTTGCCCTTGTTATTCCACCTTATCTACATTAGTCGACATGAATGATATGTACGACTGTAGACGTGGTGGTTAGAGACTACCGTAGCTGGAGCCGAAAACAATTGTTCAGTTTGGCTAGTGTACTATTCCTTCACGGACATCATTTCTCCTTTAATTACCAAAAAATATTCATTGCAGTTAACTTTGATCTAATTAAAGCGTTTTGGGTTATTTTCGAGATACAATTTTTTTTTTATTTTTTTATTGGTCGCATAAAAAAAATTATTTTTGATGTTGTGAAGTTTTGTGTAAGCTTTTTTTATGCCATTAATTTTATGCGGTCCCTATCTACCGCATAAAAACAGATTCCACTGTATAATGCTTCCGTTATTGGTTACAATTTTAATTGTTGCTTCCAAATTTTAAAAATTTTCTGCTGGGTATAGATAGAATTACTTATACTTAAAAAAAAACTTCACTGCAGTCTATTTTAAATTACGAATTTTAAATACAAATTTAAATAAAACTTTTATTTCTATAAGACAACACTTTTTTCCAAATTTTCAAATACAAAACTCTGTCGGTTTGATCGATACAAGTTTTTGTACATGAAAAATGTGCGTTCTACTTCAACTGAAGTTATAGGTGCATTATTAATAGAAGACAATTCATTTGGGGAATACTCCTTTTTACATTCATTTGCTTTGATTTCAAATCAAAGAAAAATATGCAATAAAAATCACGAAATATGCGCTTAAAAGCACAATATGCAAAAATGTGCAAAAACAAATCGAGCCTATTTTGTTGCACATTCTTTAATTCGGAAAAGTATGTGGTCAGAACCATTTTAAAGCTACTGACGGTAAATACCTGCTTATTACCTTATAAATTATAATATTATGATAATAAGACATAATAGCACACTTTGTGAGTACCCCAATTCTTTTTATAACTTTTAAAATTGTGCCTGAATTAAATGTTGTTTTTTCTTTGTCTTTTTTTAATAAATTATGCCAAATTTTTTTTTTAGTATTTCATGTTACTTTTTTCTTTTTTGTTTTGTTTCGTCTAATCTTGTATTACATACTCGTTAACCACATGTACCGCTTGAAACCAAATTCATTCAAATTCATAAGACAGTAACACAAAAAAATTTAAATTTTAATTTAATAAAAAAAAAATTTTAAATTATTTTTATTAAATATAAGACACAAAAACAAAGGATCAACACATACTCATTTTATCACACACACACACAAATGGCTAATAAAATAAAAAAATTATCATTTAAAAAGCTATAAAATCATAACCTTAAGGCATAGATAAGTTGCAACATTTTCTTTAATCTTAAAAAAAAAATACTGCAAACATTTGAAAACAATTTTTAAATAACATGCCACAACTTTTCAAGTTGCACTTACTTGCCACCAAAAATTTTTACAAACTATTAAAGTAGGCGTTTATTATTATTTTTGTTTGTTTGTTGAAACAGTTTTATGAACCGCGTAATGCTGAAATTTACTCGTAATGATATAAAATTATAAATTAAAGTATGAAATCAAAACGATAGTCAAATTAAACTTTTGCAATAAATAAGCCATCAATCATTATAAAATGTTTTGCTGATTCATAAGAAAAAAAAATATATAGAAATTGAGAAATCCATTTTTAAATTAAAATTTAATTTAATTGTAAAGATAAGCTTTTTATATCATCATTAGAAATCTTAATTAAATCAGTACTGGATGCCATTAAATTAATTTAAATTTTTGTTTGCAGTGATTTCTTAATCAAGGAGAAAATGACATCCGTCAAGGAGTCTCGATACACGGCTGTGCATCTTATAGCCATAGAGGCTCCAGGGAAATGCAAAGTTCGTTTTATGGACTTTCGTGTACAAATTAGTTAAAATTTTTATATTTGCTTTTGCTTTCTCTGTGGAAATAGATTCAGTATTTAATACTGCTAATTTAAGATTTCAATTCTGCTTTTTTTCTTGATTACCCTTGAAATATGATTTTGGTGGGTATCATCCATTAAATGCCATTTAAATTGCATCAGTACATCGATATATCTAATAAATGTATATTAAACGATAATTTTGAAAGAGTACTAAGTTATTCGAGCAACCAACACAATGGCCCCAACTATCGGTTTCTTTCGTCACATTTCTTCCACCACACTTTTCCGTCTTTTGGGTTATTTTACTTTTTTTTAGAAGGTAACAGGCTTGACATTTTCTGTCTTATGAAAACCAATAAAAATCCAATTGCTGCTTATGATAGCATTTAAGAATTTTATCACTTACGACAAAATTAAGCTCAGAACTTAGCTTCGTACAGAATATACTACTTTGTGTCCAAACTATGAACTCAGATAACTCAAAGAGTGTAAGAAATTAAAATGCCAAGTATGTCATCTTGAGATTTAAGAAGCTTTTTCATGGCCATCAAGTACTCTGTCGTTCGGAGTCGACTTTAAACTGTAGATCCCGGTACTTATGAATAAAAATTAACACACACAACATGAGTGCTGCGAGAAGCTAGGCCGTAACCCTGACACAAGGTTGTAATGTCCAATTATGCATGTAAAATGTCTTCTTTTAACAAAAAAAAAAAAAAGTAAAAAATTTCTACAAAAAAATTAAAATATTAATAAAACATAATAATTCTTTTCCATCATAAAATTTAAGAGTATGAAACCATTAGAATGCTTTGACAAATAAATTAAAAATTGCAATAACTTTCAATTTCATAGGTTGTTTCGCAAAAAAAAGAGACCCGTTTCCCACACCAACCAGTATTTAAACAAAATTAATGTCACCTTTTTGTACATTAAAAGTATTTTCAATTGCAATTTTATTACAATTAAAATTGTTGTCGTGGAACAGTAAAGAAAAGTAGAGAAGTAAATTCTGGTCGACCAGATTGTGACATATAATCAGTCTTGGCAAAAAATTGAGGACAAGATAGTATTTCATTGTTCATTTTGTTAAGATATGTATGCAACTTCCAGTGCATTCAATCAACTTGTAATAATTTTGTGGCACATTATGTTTGAAACAACAAAAGCAATACTTTTCACTACTTTTTAAAAAGTATCTAAAATTTATTTTTAATAATTAGAATTAAAACCTTCTTCGTTAAAATGAGATCCCAACGCCTTTTTTTTAAATGCTGCGTCTTTTTTCTCTCTTCAGCTGCTACAACAAGCAGGTACAATATCTTTTATAAGGAACTTTATAGAAAACTCGTTTGAAAGGAATAGGATTATAGCATATAATAATATCATTTTTACGAATCCGCATTTCTACCTGCATGTTATCACAGACTTTGTTTTTAGGAAAATTATGACATTTTCAATATTTGCAAAAGATTTTTTTTTATAAATCGGCTAATAAAGATTTCATATAGGAACACTTACCATATCAGTTTGAATAGAATAGAAAACGGAATAAACGAAATATGGTTCCGTCATTCCTTAAGAAATACATATTTTGCTATATTGTTATATGGTACAACTATGTGGGGGTTTAACATGCGCACCGTCCTTAGACATATCACACGCCCCCCATTGTCTGGGCGGTAGTTGAATACAATGCGTCCAACCACCGCCTCCCAAAGCCGGTACCCTCCAATTTCGGATATGTCAAAGACACACCGCTCAGAGGAGAGCCCATGAACATTGGGTTAACAATTTCGTCACTACCATTTCCTGGATAGCAGCAACCCCCCTTGTTGAGGAGGTTAAACTACTACCCAGCATATACCACTGCCACTACGTGTACTCCCCGAGGAGCCGCACCCAACCATCAGGCCGGTTTGCCTCTCTTCCCGAATGACAGGGAAGCCCAGGCTAACCGGGGGCTACTGGTTAAGTCAGTTAAGTAGAAGAAATTAGTCTACCCTGAAATGCAAAATCCAGAAGTTTGGTTGTAGGTCGTGCAGAGTGCGGTTTTGTTTAGTCTGTTGTATGCACGTGTTTGCCAGTTCCAATTAGTTCAAGTGAAGTGGAAGAAATTCGAGGATATGAGGATTTTTATGTGTTTTAAGCGGTTTTTCGGTGTTCCAGAGGCGATAATTTAACTTTTTCTTGCGCCGTTAAGCTTGTGTGTGCAGCTTTGTCCATTTGAAACAGTCCAGTTACGGCGTCCGGATCGGAAAAATAAAATGCTATGAACAAAGTTGTACGGGTAACTATTAGACGACGTAATTGCTCTTTGTGTCTGAATTCTTCTAGTAGAGACAGCAAGAAGTTTTTAAGCATGCATTTGTAGAGCTGGCCATTCACAGCAGTAATTTGGTCCAAGGCGTTTTCAAAGAAATAAGGTTTAATAAAGTGTCCAGAATAACGACGACAACATGTACTATATGCCATGGGATTGTGTGTGCTTTTGCAGGTTTACTAGCCCCAATTATTGTCGCATTTGAAAAAAGAATTAAATAAAAAGTAATCGATGACGCGTCACCCTATAAGTAAACACTACACTATCTTCTACAATTGTTTTAAGAAGAGTACTAGGTTTCTGTATGCCACACGGATCTTTAGTGGCTTAGAATTTTTCAATTCTGTCTACTCACTTCAATTCTGGTTTCACTGAGAAAATAAGACTCATTACTCATGATGATTTTCGTTGAGAAGGTTATTACTTCGTGACGGGACACTTAAAATGATTTGAGTATAATTTGTAGATGTTTGATGGCCGAACGCAATCAGATGATACACTGTTTGCACCTTGTAAGGAAACTTCTTAAAATTTTTCATCAAAATTTTCTGTAATGACAGCCGATTTTGTGCTCAGTTATGTGACATTTCATCTGTACGATACTTCAACATATTTACGATATCCTCAGCCACAAGTGCTTTATTTTCAGCACTGTGGAGGCTGCCCAACATCTCACGCTATTCTATAATATTCTAGGTGTTGGTACCATTATTAGTATATTCACGATGTGCCAACAATATCGATAACATAGGATAGGATAGGAAATTCTCTGAAATTCCACTCTTTTTCAACTTACCCATTGACAACAAAAAACTAAGGATCAGGCGAAAAAACATATGGCCTCATTCCTTTCCACAAAATTCGAATACAATTCACAACATTTTTATGGGTTTACCGCTGAGTATTGGGCTCAATAAAAAAAAAGTAGCATCTCCCGAGACGATAATGGTTTTACGCCACTTATTTATTTTAATTTCTTACAACTTACGCAATCAAGAGACAACTAGCACTTGATCACTAGGAAGCATCCCAATGAATTAATGCAGCCATCTTGCTTAATTTGTCTTTTCTATAAACTCATAATAAGCGCTGGTAAAACTGCAAACTATTCAAAATATTAGGGAATACAACACGGGTAGCTTAGTTTTATGCTTTTGAGCAATATTTTTGTGGTAAATCTTTTGTCTAAACTATTGCACTTGAAAAAAGATTGGGGAAATAAATCAAATAATTCTTTATTTATATAAATAAAGTACAAGTTATGTGAAATTCAATAAGTAAAGTGTACATGATAATAACTATGCTTTCAAAAACCTAGCAAATTTTGTATTTTGTATCTTTATGAATTTTTATGATTCTTTCACAATTAATTGAAATTTGTTTCCATGGCTGTTACAAAGCCTAGAACCAACGCGTGATACCCTCCCAACTTTTTACAGAAAACAGTTTTTTTTTAGTTTTTGTTTAATTTTTAAAGAGCGAAAGGAGAAGAAAAGAAACAAAACAATTGCAACATGTATTTAATCATAAAAATTCAAGTATTGATTTTTTTCCATGTTGTTCTTGCTACAAGTAGTTGCAAGTGTGTGTTTTATTTGGCGAACATGTTGCTTCTGAAGGAAGTAGGCGTTAATACAGACAAATAAAAACCAAAAATATTTCACTATGATTACGAGTGTTAAAGTGGATTTCGTATTGATTATTTGCTGTGATTTTGGTTATAGTCGAATTGTTGTATAGGCCACAATCTGTGCTGTTCTTATTTTTGCTCATGTTGGTGTTATTGTTTTTGTTTTAATACAAACATATTGAAAAACAAAAAAAAGATTTGTGATATGAAATCATTCATGACAAGTGCAAGTTAATATTGTAACTTTTTATTTAATTTTTTTTTAATTTTTTGCGGCACATGAATTTATTTAAATTGCAATTGTATCCAGTATCCACCCATCGTTTGATTTGTTATTTCTTGAGCTGTTATTATATTATTTTTTTTTTATTTTCTTATTATTATTTAGTGTTGAACATTATTATGTCATAATTGTGTTGGCGTATCTTATGTCTTGCTGTCTGTCATTGATTCTTACTTTTATTTTTATCTATGCTGTGTGTTGCACAGTTTGTACAAGTATTTTGATTTGACATAAAATCAAATAATACATGTTTAGAACAATCATCACAAATAAAAATGACTTCAGGTTTTAGTGATAGCGTTTTTGTTTTTACTATTTCTCTTCCATGATGTCAAATTAAAATTCTAAGAATTACATTACAAACAGGGAAAAATTATAAAAATTTGTATAACTTCATATATCCTATAAGTAACATGTGGGCAATATAACCAAAAGAAAGCTCCTAAAAAAACTCATTTTTTTTATTGAGACTAATACTCAGGGGTAAACCCCTACTAATGTTGTACATTGTATTGAAAATTTTGTGGAAAGGACAGTACATTATGACAACAGAACATAGATTTTATTTTCTTATATTATTAAGGGCTTTAGGAAAGGGAGACATTATTGTGAATTGACCATTCAAAGGCCAGTGTTGTACGTTCACCCTTGAGTGATCAACAGCAATTGCCCCATCGTTGCACCTTGTTTGTGGTGAGTGCCTTCGCTAAGTAGGTTTTTAGCTGTTATATGCTACTTCCCAATAGGTGGTGTTATTTATTTTTCCTGATCATTCGTTGTTTGCTGTCAATGTGAAATAGAGTGGAATGTCAGAGAGCGATTTCTTTGGGACTTCTTATTTTTGCTGGGATTTGAACCTGGGCCGTTTGAGTTTTTGTACGAGCGCTGTAACCACTATATCACTCACGCCCCAAAAACCATAAAACTATTTAAATTTAATTTGAAAACGAATGATTTTAAAGTTTTGTTTTTATTTAATTAATATTATAGATAATACTCGTATAGAAATATAACTTTTATACACTCATGAACTCTCAGAGCTTTTTCTATAATTATTTGCTTGTAACAGTTTTTCCATTTTAATTTAAAATCTTTAATATTTTGGGGACATCTTTTTGTGTTCCTTAATTGTCTTTACACAACGGCCCGATAGTTTTTCTATGGTTTTAGCTCTGGGTAATTTAGAAGACTTTAGTTCTCTTGAAACACAAACAATGAGATTTTGTACCATAGTGCCATAATGCCAAATTAAGCCAAAAACATATGAACACATTGTGCTCTCTTATGAAAACAAAACGAGTTTTTTTTTTAAACATACTTTGAAACAAACACATCCACTGTTGTTACTTCATAAATCTTGTCGTACAAAAAATTTCGTAAAAAAATTTGTTTCCAATTTTATTTTCAACATTTCATCTATCATTAATACCATAAATATGCCGAGCCGGATATCTAAAATCATAAGAATTTTTGTACGAAATTTGATTTTAATTTCTGTGTCCCATTTTTGGCTTATTTTTATCTGAATTTTTTTTTTTTGTTTTCCGAAGCTTGAATTGGCTTTAACTTTTCCTACTGACTCATCAGAGAACCGAGCTAACCTACCTGATTTTTTAACATAAGTATTTGGATCTCTTTTCAGTATGTTTTAAACTTTCTTATCTTCCATAACATTATGCAACATCGACCTGATTTCCTTTCTGTAAGAGGTATGCTATCAATTTCCAAATTCTTCTTATACTGCATTTTAATGTCGACTCCGACCCACAGATTTTAGCAGCTTGTTCATGACAATCAGATACACTCAGAGCTTTTGCAAGATGTCTGCTAAGAGCTAAGTAGTTGTCGAAAGAAATATTTTTTCATATTTCTTTATTTCAAGATGTCAGAGCCGGGATTGGACCGAAGATCTCGCCTTAGTAAGCCAACACACTAACCACTAGACCACGGCAACTACTACTACTGTTTGATAATATTGTCAATTATTTGATGGTAGAGTGTTACTATTTTGACTAACTTTTTACAGTACCAATTAAACATTTTTTTCTTTTTTTTTTTGACAATTTTTAAGAATTTTCGCACATGCACACGTTTTTCTTCAACATTAGGTTGTGAAATTATTTTGTATCTCATGTATTAATAAATACTCGAATATTATTAACGGACAAAAAAAGTGTTAAAATTTTTTTCGTTCACACATCTTATTCCTAAAATGCCGTGTTATTTGCTATTTGACTTTGAGAATTATTTTATTTTTTTTTTCAAATTGATCTTTAAAAATAAACATATTTAATAAATTTCAAATAATTTTTTGTTTCTTTAACGATTAAATTTTCATTTACAGTTTTTTGTAAATTTTCTATTAAGAATTATACTCTGAACTGTTCCATTCAATTAATAAATTTTGCTCCCAATATATTAATTTTTAATTGAATCACGATTTATGTTTATAAATTCAGAAGTCTGTTAATAAAAATAGTCAAATTAGCATTTGATCTTTAAGGAAAAATTGGCCGCAATTATTAAAAACGAGAACGAAACCAAAAATCAAACCAAATGTTTTTAATATGGAAATTAATTACTTTTAACAAGTAAACGAATATAAATACACAATTTATATCATTTGTAAGCAAATATCAAATGAACAAATTCAAATGCACATTTGACAATTGTCATTTTGACCCAAAACACTTTAACAAAAATGTAATTTTATATTATACTGTCTGTCAAATGCAAATGCAAACAACAAACCAATTGCTACGCTATAACCAACTTACCACTCACGGACTGAGTGCAATACTCAAGTAATAAAAACAAAAATGAGATCAAAAAATGGTCTAATTTTGACGACAACTTGTTTTGCCAGCATAATATATATTACGAGTAGTATGTATGTATGTTATGTACTGATACATTTAATAAATAGTTATACACGTACTAACTAGTTAAAGTCACTTAATACTTAATTTTAGTATACGAGGTACGAATATCGAATAGATATCTAATTTGGTAATATGCTGGTGGAGAGATATTGAATTAAAATATATTTATTTAATTTTCTCACAAATAAGCATATCATGCCGAGATATCAGTTTTTGTTTTGTTTTTGTCGTCTCTTTACAAAAAAAAAAAGCATAGAAGTTACTAACACAGACATTTGATCGTATTGTGCTCTGCAAAATTTTATATGATGGGAAATTATTGTTGAGAATAATAATGTTGATTTCCCTTTTTTGATTAATTTGGATTCAATTCTTTGTATGAATGAAACAATTCTTCAAGCTCAGGCAATAGAGGATCGGCTTTCGAGATGACTTCTTGAGGCAGCAACCGGCGCATAAATATCTTTTCAAAAGCAGTATCAGAAATAGCCGACATGAGGTATAGATGGCGGTTTGAAAAAAATTTATTTGTTGAATAGTGACAACCTTACCAAACAAACGCTAAGATGGAAATCAATACTTTCACTCGAGATGTTTTAGTCTAAACAATATTATAACTGAGCCGGATTCCATTTTGAAGGGTTCAGCTTGTATACGTTTTTACGGCTATAGAAAACATATTTCGGTAACAAAATCAAAACAAGGCCATACGAATTGACCAGACAAGCACCGCAGTGGTTGGAAAATTTAAGTGTACATACTAGAAAAGGTGAAGGAACTAGTATTAGCTGATAATATGCTAAATATCCACAAAACCTTTCAAATAGTGCCTTATATCGCTTATAATGAGAAATCTGTGCAAGACGAATGTAGTATTTTCTTACAATATAATACAAACAGCATCATAAAAATATTATAATGGGGTTTTTTCACAACATTAAGGACGAGAATAAAATATGTATCCATGGGTCCACCATTTCGCAGCCGAGACAAAGGAACAATCAAAGTAGAGTAATGGATTGGGAGAATCCACTTTACAGCCGAGATGAAGGAACAATAAAATAAGGGTAATGCATTGGGAGAATCGTAAAGCAAAGACTGTTTCAACTGGAGACTTTTGCTGGAATAAGCTCGGGTTAATTT
The DNA here is from genome assembly GCA_963576795.1 of Metopia argyrocephala. Taxonomy (NCBI): domain Eukaryota; kingdom Metazoa; phylum Arthropoda; class Insecta; order Diptera; family Sarcophagidae; genus Metopia; species Metopia argyrocephala. The sequence continues at coordinate 84,183,404 of OY756211.1, forward strand.
TTATTGTGTTCAACACGAAAACGCGATTAACAGTGAGTATTATGAATAATTATAGTTGAGCTTTAGCGATGTTATTAAGAACAAAATTATGAATTTGGTAAAACAAGAAATAATTGTTTCATTAAAAACAATGCACCAGTTCATACATTAACAATTATTAGATTAGATAGGGGGTAGGTATGTTCGAAAAAAAAGTTGGAGGTAAAATATTAGTGAGGGTCGGTTTTACATTTTATCCTTCTAAAGGCTACTTCAAGGCAGTTGTGGAGCTTTTTGTGAACTTTTACTCCTTTAACCCAACCTTTGACCCCGATGAAGAGCCATTTGCCCCCATCCCACATCCCTCGTTTTTGACTCATGTATTTTTTGTAGAAACTTACAAAAAAATCGGTTCTAGCTAATCGAAATCGAAAAATCGTATACTATCTCACCACTATTAGACTAGTTTTAATCTCATTCTTTTGCGATTTGATTTTTATTTCTTGATCTAAAAATACCTCCACTCTGAAATTTTTCACAGCCGTAGAGAACGAAACTATCTTTGGCAAAATTTTTTTTAAATTTTTAAAAAGGTCGCTTTCGGAGATATAGGCTTCCGACTTATAGGTAAAGATAATTGACCTTTGACTTTTTCAAAGAAAAAATCATGTTGCATATTATATCAAAGGTAATTTAATACCCTTTCAAAAGCGACTTTTACGAGATGCGTAGCTATAATACTTTTCAAGAAAATTACAATTAAGTAAGTATAACTTTGTGTATTTTTGTACTGTTTTCCGATTTTCAAGACCTCATATTTCTAGATCCAGAAGTGTCAGTGCCCCCAAACTTTGTATTTAATTTAGTTCTATGATATACTATATTTCTACAAAAAATCATAAAATTCGGCGCCGGTGGGTTAAATCCATTGGTTGATTTGACTTGGAATATTCCATAAGCAGATTATCGAAGCTATTAACTTAGCGAAAAGATTATCGAACTAGGAGCAGATTATATTCAGAAAGAACGATTCCCATTTGTAAGATCGACTTATACTGAGATCACCAACGAACATACTATACGATATCTTAGGAAGCTGATAATAAATTCAATCATTAAGTACAGATATTTGTTTGCTGCAACGAATATTTTTTACAGTCCATGATTAATATCACAGTGGGCAAACAAACAAAACATTTCGCAAACGTTACAACAAAATCATACACTTTTCAAAATTTTCTTAATGGTATTGTACATGAGCAAAACCAAAACAAATACTTTCTAAATGAGAAAGAGCGCAAAAGAAACAATTAGCTTTTCGCTCTTGTGCTTGCTTTGTTATTCCGTTACATTCTCTTCTTCTTCCTTTTTTTTCTCATTCATTTCTTGTCGTACCTACGCACATTTGAGTTAGTGTATTTGTAGTGATCAAAACAAAAACAATATACAAAATTAAATGGGACAATCGTTCTCACTATTTCTGTTTTATTTTTGTTTTACTCATTGTAAAGAACACAACAAAATTAGATCAAACGTTCAGTTTTGTTTATTTTCCTACTCTGATTAATATAAGTCTTCTTTATAAGAAATTAAATTAATTCGTTACAATTGCAAATCAACAGAATTTTAATCTAAAACAACTGTTTAGTGCTAAAAAAGCCTGTGAATAAAAAATGCGATCAGAATAGAGATCGGTGCATAGCATTTAAAATTTTGACACAATAATATCATTTTTTAATAACACATATATACATACATTCATACAAACATACCACATAATTGGCCATTATAACCCTGTCTCAGGATTACAGCCTAGCTTCTTCCAGCACTCATGTTAAGTATGCCAATTTTTATTCGTGAGTACCGGAACCTACAGTTTAAAATCAACTTCGAACTACAGGCTTGAGAAGCTTGTTCATGGTAATCAGTTACTCTCAGAGGTTTTGGCAGAAGCCTACTAAAAGGTAGTTGCCGAAGGAAATATTTTTGAATATTATTATTAAAGCACTTCTTTTTGTCGGTTGCAAATATCTTTCATACCACCTCATCAAAATTAATGAATGATATCTCATTTTAAAGCTTATTTCTAACACTAATGACGATAGATAATTAGAAATTTAAAAATTAATATTTTTATTGATAAAAATTATATTTTATATAGAACTGCATGATAATACTGTTGTCATTATGATTATATGTTTTTCTTCAAGTGTGGTAATATAGGGTCGCTTAATAGTAATGCAGTTCTACATAATATAGTATGTATATTTTAAAATCAATTCTGGCAATACCGGTATTTACTATAAAAAGCTGTTTTGGCAATACTTTGCAGTAGTAATAAGTTTAAAGATATTTTTGTTTGTATTAAGGATAAAGTTAACGATGATCATGTCATTACCTCTAACATTGTAATCAAAGAAGTATTATAAAAGCATTTAAACATATGTATGTATGTATGTAAATATGTATGATATATTATGATTTCTAATATTTTTATACTTTTAATAAAATGTATTGAAGTTACTAAAATTTCTATTAATTATTTTCATTTTATGTTACAAAAATGACAACTAACGGTGCGAAATATTCGCACGGGTCAACTAGTTTTTTTATATATCGTTTTTTTTTTAAGAATTAAGAGCTGGCGTTTTACCCAGAGCTCTTGTCCACTAATCACTAGGCTATGGCAACTACACGGTAAAGTAGAATCACCTATCTTTCACTTAAATTGAATCACTTTGGCATGAGTTAAAGTCATGGTATCTTTACACTTCCGTCATGCATTCCTTTCTTTTTCAACTGATTAAGTGTTGTTTTTTAATTTTAATTGAAATTCTTTGACATTTTTCTTTCATAGCTACTAATTTTCTTCACCATCTTATTCGCCAAAAGAAATACAGTAAGAAATACTGTAGGGTAGGGTATTACTTAACTATTCAAATTAACGTATTAAATATCATATACAATCACATGTACTATATGGATTTTTCAGTCGATATTTACAACTTCAAACAATAAAATGTAAAATTGAAAGAAAAAAACTTAATAACTAATAAAATTGTGTTACTACAGTTATTCGAAAAGTACTTTATGATGTTATACGATATTTTTGTAATTGTAGGTATATTCTGTTATTGAATAAAAAATATTGTAAAAATATTATATTTGTTTTAAACCTATGCAACAACATGGTGCACATGCTGTCATCCGGGCATATAATGTTTATGGCCATTATTTAATATAAAATTAAAATATTTGTAATACAACTTTTTTAAATATCATATTATTGTTGATTTTGTTGAAACAAAATGCCCAGCATGTTGTGGTAACAGACAAATGAGTCTTTTTATTACAAATCATGTGAAATATAAATATCACCCTGTGGTGTCTATTTCTTTTGTTTTTAGTTTGATTTTTTTTATTTTTATAGCTAGATTGAGGTTAAAATATTCAGTTTTACTGCTTGACCTTATGGCTGACTTTCAAGAAGAATTTTAACAAAAAATATACAAAAAATATGACATTAAAATATTACATCTTTGATTTGTTTTCAAATTTAAGTTTATGAGAATCAAATCATTATGGTGATGAGAAACGATGATTGGATTTACTGAATACATATGTGACTGACTGCTTAAGTATTTAAATGAATGGCTCTACTTAACTATTTAAGGTATTGCTGGTTTCTTTGAATATTTCTCACAAAAAACAAGTACTTCTAATTTCCTTTTCTTTAAGTAAAAAAAAAGATATTATTCTTAATGAACAATATGAGAAAATGTTAATGAAACCAAAAATAAATTGTGATTCTCAGCAATTTTTATTTATTTAAATCAATTCATTTTTATGAAGATGTCCGGTTCATGGTTAGTACGCTAGATTGCCAGTGTGAGGGTCATTGATGGGATTCACACTGGAGGCTCACGCCTTTTACGCCTTAAAAAATAAATATTACAAATGTATTGTATTATAAGAAAATAAGGGTAAACGATTAATAAAAGCATTTAAGGTTACACCTCAAGAAAAGTCAGTAGCTAACTGGTAGCAAAGCGGTTTAATTGATAAACTCGACATTCTTAATTCAGGCGTAGATATTCGCTACTAAATCAGCGTGCTAGTTACTGACCTCTTATGGTCTCCGAGTTCCCAAAAAAAATGTTTGTGAATTGTCGAGCGGCCCTCTTTGCTCTTAGAAGAACAATGAAGGAATACACTGAACTGTCTAGCACGACATTTGTTTGGATACCGGGAAATAATAGTGTTGATTTAAATTAAGCGCGAAATTGTCTAACCTTTAACTACTGAGGCGGTGGAACATTTTACCATCTCCTTAGATTTTTTAATTTATTTTCTTCGGTTGAGCGCTGTTGAGTCCCTGGTTTGTTGTACTAAATCTTTAATTTTTTTATTTTTATAACCCTGTTTATATAAAAATGTATTTTCTTGTTCTTTTAAAAATAAATTATTAAAAAAACTTTTTTTTTTGCTTATTTTTTTAGTAAAACAAAAGGTGATAAAATTTACCCCACGTCAATAATTACTACAAAATATTTCACCTCAGTAGTTAAAGGCTAATGTAGAATGTTGAGACAGATTTTTAATACCAGATATATTCGATCGCTGTTTAGTCACAGGAGCAAAGGAAGGATTTGTGACTGAACATATAAGGAACTATCAAATTTGAAACAATACTCAACAAATAAGTAGGAGAAGTAGATGTTAGAGCTCTTTCTTTACAATTGCTAGGCCCTCCTCGGTCGACCTCATGATGCTTTATGATATTTTTTCTTCTTCATATCTTATACAGAACATATATCGTTCATTGAAAGATATCCTCAGATAACTCAATCTAGCACTGAATATGAGGATTCTTCAGACTGTGGTAACAAGTGCTGTAGAATTTATTTTTAAATGGTGTCCTTAAAGACTAACAGATAATCGTGGTCAGCGGCTGATTAAGCCAACCAACCAGCTATACGATATTTAAAACGACCGCTTAATTTAACCAACCACCACTACCAACTAAAAAGCAGTCTGATTTTGTATTTATCACACCTTTCGCATTGAAAACCCACCAGCAGACTATGTCCCTACTGTCTAGGATGTTTTTCTAAATTGGCATTATTTCACAGTATTTAAAGTGTCTTGGTTGCATTTCATTAGATATTGACATTCAATCGGACCAACGGGTAGCCTTATAAAAGTTACATAGAATAAAAAAAAAAATTATAATGTTTAGACAGTATTTAAAATAACTTATAATATAAATGTTTTTTAAAACAAAATTAATATATCGTTTATAGAAGAAGCTTTATTAAAAGTTTAACTCTACAAATTTTATTAAAAAGAATTTTTTCGAAATGTTTTTCTATTCTATATATCTCTATCAGCTTATCATGTAGTTTGAAAAGTGTAACACGTTTTTGAAAATAAACTTTTGCCATTTTATCAAAAATCAAGCTGTTTTCAAGAGTAATGAAGAATGATTGATCAACGCAACTTTTCGGTAATTGCAATGTCCCGATTTTTTCAAGCTACGAAAATCGAGCTCGCAGTGTATAATTCATTCAGTTCTAAATGTACTACTGAGGGAGGCGTCTAAGTCTAGCACACTTCCTCTAATGATGCAAAACACTAGATTTTTAATTATCTAGGGTTACTATTTTTACTACATATTTAAGGAATTTTTTTTTTAATTTTTATTTATTAGCACTAAAAACTCTAAAATTTTGTTTTATTATATTTCAGATTCAATGTGCAAAAGGGTAATGAAAAGTAAGTACTGCATTCCAACTATTTAAAACTATTTATAGGGTATTTAAAGGCTAATAAAATATATATGGCTTTAACTATATGAAATATTTTTGTATTTGTAAATTATTTATTTTACACCGTAAAATATTCAGTTTTTGTTTTTTGTTTTTTTGGTCATTTTAAGCAATTTGTCACATCAGGTTTGCGGCTTAAGTCTTTTGTTATCTTCCTAATTGTTTATTTTTTATTTAATTTTATTTTTGTAAGACATGCAGACAATAAACCACAAAAGGTCATTTTTAATTTTAACATTTAAGTTGAAAAAAATTGTTGAATGTTTTTAAAGCTATTATCCAAATTAGGAACGAGAAAAAACAAAATTATTTTCTTAAGACTTTTTCAAAGATCAAAATGGGAAAGAAATTTTAGCCAATACTAAACCAAATTTTTTTAAAGCAATTACACCTTACAAACTGTAAAAACAAAACAAAAAAAAAAGGTTTAAATACTTTTAATGAAATATTTTTTCAACAGTTTTAATAATATTAGTTTTTCATAGATTGACTTTAAGCAGCTTTTACGCATTTTGAATGTTATTCACACATTCATTTCAGTTCACATGTCAAGTATGGCTGACTGGCTATTGCTTTAACACTCCAAAGATTTCTAATTAAGTTTACATGCTTGTGTACATATATCTACTAAAACAAAGAAAAAAAAAAAAAAAAAACAAAAGTTATAAATCGAAACGATAAAAATCACTGTGAATTTTTATTTCTAAGTGGCAATATCATATCAATGTATCCTCTGGTTCTTTTGGTGCGCCAATGGCAATAATTAGCAACAGCAACAGCAACAACAGTAGGCGCAAATTAAAAAAAAAAAAAGATTTCCAATGTGTTGGTACATTTCATTCACTTGTCTTTTTAATTATCCTGAGAGTTGGCGAGTTTTTATTTTCATTTAATTATACAGTTTTTCTGCTAATTTTTATTTATTTTTTTTTTTTTTTTTGGTTTTGTCTCTGTTGTTAGACATCCGTTTATTCATTACGCTCAGCTTAACATTTTTGGGATCTGGCTGTTTAATTGCCTTTATTTGGAAGTGTTGCTTAAAGTTTTTTTTTTCTAAATTATTTTCTGTTACTCATCTTTGTCAGGCGTTAATTAAAGCGATTAATGTTTTATAAAAGATTTTTATATAAGCATGTACACTAGGGTGGGTCAATTTGTTCGGGACCGAAAAACATGACAAAGCGTATAGCAAGGTCGTAATCTACGAGAAATTCTAAGAACTTTTCCCAAAGAAACCATGGTTCTAAAATCAAAATCGAGCTTCCGGTTTTTTACGAGAAAATTTGGTGTTTAGGTCATCCGAAAATAATGCTATTTTTTTGGAAGTATTCATTGCAATTGGTGAATAGTTGACCTGTAACGCTGGAAGAGGGCTTATTTTAAAGGAAATTATCTCAGCTTTCTATATCTGTCCTCATTTATAGAAAATTGTTTACCCAAATAATGGTTTTGGAGGTTTATGTCAAAATAAGAATAGTAAAACTGTTAAAAACCTAAAATTATTATTATTGTGACATAAACCTCCAAAACCATTATTTGGGTAAACAATTTTCTATAAATGCGGACAGATATAGAAAGCTAAGATAATTTCCTTTAAAATAAGCCCTCTTCCAGCGTTACAGGTCAACTATTCACCAATTGCAATGAATAGTTCCAAAAAAATAGCATTATTTTCGGATGACCTGAACACCAAATTTTCTCGTAAAAAACCGGAAGCTCGATTTTGATTTTAGAATCATGGTTTCTTTGGGAAAAGTTCTTAGAATTTCTCGTAGATTACGATTTTGCTATACGCTTAGTAGGCAAAAAAATTGACCCACCCTAATGTACACATATACGAACATATATGAATATTGTAATTTTGTTTGGGTGGCCTCGGCTGTAATTTGCCATCTTTAAGCTTAGATTAAAGTAATTGCAAATTGTTTAATATGCATTTAAATTTTTACTTTCTCTTCAATGTCAATCTAATTTTATGGCTTAGATATAAAGTGGTTTCAATTACAGACTAAAATAATGGTAGAAATGAAAGAAATTCTCCTAAAGTGTTATTAAATTGTTTATTAATAAAAAACTTTCAAAGACTTAACTTTAACTACAATAAGTTAGAGTGCAAGTTACAGTTGGTGCGCTTTGCTAACTAAATATCTCTTGAATGTTGGCGTGAAATAAGGCTCCAAAAATGTAGACTCTTTCAGCAAGAAATAATACCCAAAAGGAAAATATTTAAAATAAAACCGCAATAAAATAAAAATTAACCCCAAAACCAAATGCAATATGACCAAAAGTCATCCCAGCAGAAAGTAGTGGTTGCCAGTAAGTTATTTTGTAAAAGAGAAATTGTGAACTATCACTTACTCGTGCGCATCAATAATGCAGGATTATAATTATATGAAATGAGCCGCTTAAATGCAATAGAAATTCAAATTTACTGCAACCAATAAGCAAATATAACAAATCAATTAATAATAATATAAAAAATTTTTGCCCGTATTCATAAAAATTATTTTCGGTTTATTGAGGGTTTATTTGACAAATTTCTATGCAATACTTGACAAATTTCTATGCAATACTTGTCAAATAAACCCTCAATAAACCTAAAATAATTTTTATGAATACGGGCATTTATTTATTGCTTCCAAATCTTAAAATTTTCTGCTGGGATATGGCTTTGCTATGTACGAGTAGAATTCATTTACTGGAAAGCACTATTTTCTGCTGGGATTATGTTATGTAGTTTTTGGACTAACGCAAGGACTGCAAACTTTATCCCCATGACTTCAAAACCTTTAATTAAGACGTTTTGATAACAAAAATTATATATTAGACAAATAAGTCTGGACAGATGTAGCATATAATAGCATCCAAGAAAAATATTAATGTGGCTTAGCATTTTATCTCTATTCCGTGAGGTAGGCAACCACATCGACAGAAATATTTACCAACAGTAAGTATAGATTAATGGTCTGCACGGGTATGTTTGAAACGATTTTCAAGACATTCTAAAATTTTCAAGCACACTTCCAACTCTAATTCGTAAAAGAGAAACGAATAAAACAAACATAAAAGGCGGTTGTTTTCGTTAGAATGTTAATAATGAGAGAATGGAGACAAGAGAGTATGGAGATATGAGAGAATGAAACAAAAAAGTTAGAATGGAATCACTGGCGTGAATGGAATGTCTTGTTTGTAATATGATAGAGAAGAATTTCTTGAACTGGTTTTAAAAGTACCAAAGAACTGAATAATAATAAGTAATGAACTGCATAATTTTTTATGTTATTTTTCTTTATATTTTTGGCTTAATTTTTAAAAATACATAGATACTTATTAACAAAAACTTAAAAAAAATTATAAATAAATTACATATTCAAAAAGTAATTGTTTTTTTTTTTTTTTTTGCTTTTAAAAGCTTTAACGCATTCACTGCCAACTACGAGTTATCTCGTAGTAGCAAACCTTACTCAACAGGCCAACTACGAGATAACTCGTAGCAAGAACTTTGCGATTATATTGAACATAATTTCGATATGGCTTATTGAATTAACTTTATTATTTCATTTTGGCACATGGAAAAAGTGCTTTTTTCAAAAAAAAAAAAAAAAAAACTAACATTAATGGTTTTATCAAATTGGGAATTCCCCAAAGAGTAATGCTTTATTGAAGTTGAATTTTTATACATATAAAATTTAGTGGTGCTTAGATTTTTGAGATTAAAGGTTGTTTTTGATTTTCTTAAATAGTATTTGTTTTTAAATAAAATTTTTATCGTGTTGAAATGGAGGATGAAGACATAGAAAAATATTTAGATAGTTTAGAAATATCTAGTGACAACGATTTTTCTGCTGATGAAGATGAATCTCGTATTATTTAAAAATGCTTAAATTTATGTTGGCACCTGACGTTAGATTTATAAAAACGGCCTTGGCAGTGAATGCGTTAATATACACAGACTATTCTTCTTGCTAGATTTCAATTTGTTTGTTTTTATTCGCTTGTTTGTACTACAAACTATAGCATTTACTTCAATACATGTTTTCATTCACAAAGGAAATTCAAGACATTGAAGACATTCAAGACATTCCAAGAGATTCGAATGTCTCCATAATAATGAGAATTATGAGAGTAAATTTAGATTTATTGTATTCTATTCTCTTCGTTTATTTATTCTGTTCATTTAGTTTCATTTCGTTGCCTGCAAAACGAATAGAATGAATATTTGTTTCGATGCTTGAATTTACTCTCAATTAGAGTTCACTTCTCGAATCATTCTCAATTGGCAGAAAAGCAAAACATTCATGTAGACCATTATTATAGATACAGATATCACAGCCTATAACTCTATAAAATGCCTTGAAGATAACTGGAACAACAATTTCATGTTCATCAAACTGGTGAATAGATCTAGCCGAAAATATGTATGTTACTTAGTTGGATTGGTTTTTAATTAAAATGAATTAAGTGCATCAGATATGCTAAAGCACCGGCCGATCAATAAAATGTTTAATGAAAAGAAAATTTTGGTAAATCTTCTTCCTCTCGAGTAATAAGATTTATTCAAAATGTAATGAAATTCTTCTAGTAATTGCCTTTTTTTTCAGTTACATGTATATGAACGCAGCTTGACAGATTTGTGACTCTTTAGTTTTTAATTTCTATTTGAATTCGAAGAGTTGTAGGAATAAAGAACAGTTAACAGCTCGTTGTATACAAATCGCTAACATTATTTTCCATATCTTTGGAGAGTGTCGAACAAACTGTTAACGGACTATAATTATAAGGATTACTCGTATTACCCTGACCCATTATAGGGATTACCATTGCGTCAGCTACTTTCCATTTAGATGAAAAACACATCGGCACTGTAAGCCGCACTTAGTAGGGTAGACTAACAATGCTGGAATACAACCCGGCCTTAAAACTTTCGTAAATAAAAGTCTGCAGAAAAATTTTTGACAGCACTGGCTTGAAAACAAATACTCGGCATAATCACTGATACTTTTTCATGCCTAGGCAGCCATTTGTCGCACTCTCTCTCTCTCTCTCTCTTCAATTTATGTGCATTAGAAAACCCTTGAAAAATCTGCACATTTAAGACAGCTCATCTTCATGCAACAGATTATTGAACAAGAAAGACAACAAGTGAAAACATAAAAAAATGTTAAAAATTATAACCCGTAGACAAAATATCGTCCATGTATAACAAACAAATGCTGCATCAGCGTACACATAAAATCATAAAAAAATTTATGTCGAAACGAATTGTTTTTTTTTCTTCTTAACAATAAAAAAAAATCCATCATAGAGCCAAAGTGAAAGGTAGTAGCATAGGTACATAGAATTTAAACAATATTTAATCTTTATATAGATTAACAGAATACGCAGCTTCTTCAGTAGCAAGTGAAAATAAAAAAGCCATAAACAAATTCCAGAAAAAACACACAGTAATGGTGGCGGCCATAGACGTCATGTTATGTAAATGGTGCAACAAGCTTTCTGGATTTTTTTTACGCTGTGGAATTAAAGAACACTCTTGTGAAGGGGAAATTTAAGCGACTGAATTTTATATTTTTTAGCGCTTCAGTTTTTATTTTATATTTTATATTTTCTATTATTTTAATTTTAATTTTGTTTTTAACATCATACCCTGCAAAAAAAATTGGACTACATAACCCAGATGAGTAGTTACCAGAATAGTCCTATGTAATCAAATTGTGTACTTTTTTGTATGTTTGAAGTAAAATTTACAATTGGGTAACACTGGCGACACATTTAAGTTAAAAATTACTGAATGGTAACGCTGGCGACGTCCATGTTCAGTTTTTCTCAAAGTCTGTGTATACAAAAAAGTGTAGTAATAAAATATATTAGGGCTTAAAGTGTTAAAAAAATATAATTGAAACTTGATTTATAATTTTAAAGGTTTGTAGGAAATAGTCTTCTGTTAGTAGTCCATGAATTAATGACATAAAGTAGTTATCAAAATAACTACAAAAGTTGATCCATGGAATATATACGTGAAGTAGTTATGAAACTAATCTCAATTGTATAATTCACGGAGTAGTTACATGGGAGTAGTTTTGAGGTTACTCTTATGTTATATTTGGTTGGACCTGGTCCTCTCCTAGGACATCGCAATGTAAAATGGGTCACTTTTTTACATGCATAATGGGTAAAGGATGTTACTAGTCATGGTCCATCATGGAGTACATTTTACACACGTGCATGGAGTAGTCGCACTTTTTGCAGGGTAGCCACTGCTTTTTAAAATTTGACAATAACATTTTTTTTAGTTTTCTTTTGACATCGTAGCCACTGCTTTTTAAAGTTCGATAAAATAATTCTCTTCGTTTAACGTAAACATAACAAAGTCATGCACTTGGCAATGTTTTATTTCTTTGGTTTTTTCCTTTAACTTAATGATGTTAAAACTTGACCTTTTTAAAAATTGAGGCAAGAAAAAAAATGTCAGATTAAGAAAATAAAAATGCTTCATCTTAAAGAGAAAGGTGTTTAACGGTAGTTTATAGTGGTTGTTTGTAAAAGAAGGTTTTTACTTCTAAACACAAGTGGACACCATCAAGAGAGATAAAGTAAAAAAAAAAAAACTAAACTGAATTCTCAACCGACCATAATCGTGTTAAATATCTTATTATATAATTGCTTGCGCTAAATTAACGAAAAGAGAAAAAAAATTCAACAATGCATGACACGATTCAGTTTTCTATTGCAACTTGGTAACCCAATATAAGAAAATAAACTATTTAAAAAAATGAAAAATAGAATTGACAGGTATTGGCAAAATTAAAAAAAAACCACTTGGGTAATCCACTTGAAGTAATCATTGCATATAGTTCGAGAATAACTACTTGCCCAAGAGTCAAAATAAAATGTTTATTTTCTTAGTTACACAAAACTTGAGTCCTAAAAGTGAATACTCTGAACTGTACAAATTAAACAAAAAAAATAAAAAATAATAAATAAAATGAAAATATAAGTCTATTTTAAATTTTTATGAATATTAGAGTTAAAATAAAATACATTTTAATTTTTACAAAAAGTCATTCATTAAATGTACGTATTAAAGTTTAGTGCCCGTATTCATGAAAAATATTTTAGGTTTATTGGGGGTTTATTTGACAAGTATTGCACAGAAATTTGTCAAATAAGCCCTAAATAAACCTAATAATAAATATATATAATAATAAATAAATGTTATTTTAAATTCCTATTATTTGCTTGTAAACTTTAAAGTCTTCTACATATATAAGTGAAAAAATTCCGGTGTAGTTTGCTTTTAAGTTCAATAAAAAAGTCACATGGAGCATAACATTATTACGAAGTAATAATTTTAAAAAACATAATTATCATAACATTTCTTTAAGTTAGTTTTTGTTACTATTTTTAGTATTTAAGGTATATACAAAATTTAATACAAAAACAAATACACGAGAAACATTCGAGTACGTTATAAAAAAATTACAAAAACAAAATACATGTAGAAAAATCAAGTATGTTACAGTTATAAAAATTTAAAAGTTGTAAATTAAATAGTTTGCTTGCAGTATTATATAAAAACCTATACACAGAAACAATATTAATTACTAGAATAAGAATTAGAACTATAAATAGGTTTTGAGTTAGTTGTATATAAGACGTTATTGAGTTTAAATAAAGTTATAAATAAATATGTATCGGAGTTTTTAGTTTACAAATATCCAACCCTTCAGTATAAAACGTATTATGAAGTTCAATTCGTAACAATATTATTCATTGATATATATATTTTTTTATTATTTCGTAGTCAATACCCTTAACGTAAAAAAAATATTGATCGATATATAAATATATATATTTATTATAATATAAGATCATACCATGCCGAAGACCCGAATGTTTCGATTCCTCGTCGTTCTCAGGAATTAGGACTGTCTTACGGCACATTATGTCATATTTTGCATATAGATCTACACCTACATCCGTAAAACGTCCAGCTCACGTAACAAATGAAGCCAGCTGACCATTCACAATGTCGTAAAAACGTGGAATGGGTGCTTGAACAACAGGCTGTGGACGGCAATTTTTCAAACAAAATTTTCTTCAGCGATTAAGCACATTTCGCACTCGGTGGGTATGTTAATAAACAATATTGTCGTATTTGGGGGTCTGAGAATCCTCAAGTAATTGAAGAGAGGCCATTACATCCAGAAAAAGTCACTGTTTGGTGCGCTCTTTAGTCCGAAGGTGTGATTGGAGCTTACTTCTTCGAAAACGACGATGGAACGACTGTCACGGCCACTTCGGAGTTTTATGGACTTTTTTGCCTTTTGACTTTTTTCAACGTTCAAATTTTATAATAAAAAAAAAAAAAAATATCATGAAACTATATTTTATATGTGTTTTATTTACATTTACTTTTGAAACCGCAAAATGGATAACCTTTAAGTAAACAAATTCCGGTGGAGTTTTCTACCCTTATTTAAGTTCAATAAAAAATTTATTATCGAGCAAAATATTGTTACGAAGAAATAACAAAATCATCATTACATTTCTTAAAAGTAGTTTTTGTTACTACTTCTAGCATTTAAGTTATATAGAAGAATTTACTACAAAAACAAATACATGAGGAACATTGGAGTATGTTATATAAAAATTACGAAAACAAAATACATGTAGAAAAATCAAGTATGTATAAAATTATATAAAATTGAAGTTTTATTTTTTTGTTCGCTTAATTAATTTATCCGAATTAATGAACATTTTTTTCATTCAAATTGACACATTAAAATGCTGTAGAATGCAGTCGTGAAATAAAATCTATTTTATTTTGACAGCGATTTTTCCTATGCTCTCATTTTAAAACACAAATTCTCTCAATAATATTACCACACTTTTATTAAATGTCATACATTTTGTAAACAAACCCATATGTTTTTAGTTTTGGAGCAGAGTAAAATTCAAACAAAAGAAAACAAAAGGGAATTTGAAACTTTAAATAAACATTATATGACAGTTTGTGAAGCTTCCTTCCTTCCTTTTAATTATGAACCAATTTTCTATGAGAGTCGTTTTTGCTTGAAGTTGCGGTCGTTTCTGTTTTATCATTTAAACTAAATCGGCAAAATGTACGACCATAGTGAGATGTTTTATGTTATCATTGAGTTTTAGTGATAAAGTAAAAATAAATAATGTCAGAATTCGCTAAAGTTTGTGGTTATAAACTGCTAGAGCCTTAATAACCTACTGGGTATTGTTTTAATCCCTTAGTTTGTCTGGCCTAGTGCGTAGAAATTATAATTCTATTAAGAAATAGCAGAAATTATACTACAAAAGCGAAATAAATTCCTGACAAACAGCATTACTTAAGTAAGAAATTAATTATTTTGAAAATATGTATATGCAAACATATGTAGCATGTACCCAATCATGCACTGAAAATACAAAAAATACATGCAATGCAAAAGTAATGCAAATTGCCCAACTCTGATTGTTTATACTTCACTCGTAAAGATCTTAATCAAGCGAAACAAAACAAAAACAACAAAAAATTATTTACTTGTTTACATTAGTTTATAAATTTACCAAAGAGCCTAAATAATAATTTTGGCATATAAAATTCGTAATAAATTTTTCGCTTATATTCTCAGCAAGTCTATAATTTTAATTTAAAACTAGTTTTTAATTTATTCAAAAACTGAAAAAAAGTTATAAAAACTCTACCACAATAATGTCTTGAAATTGTTAAACATACTCTTAATAACTGGTGTATGAGTTTTAAAATCAAGTTAATTTAATATATAGAATAAAATAAAAGCATTTATTGTGAACAATTGCCACTTGCAATAACATTTATGTATAGCATGTACGAGTACACTAACAAATCATTAATTTATGAGAATTGTTTCAGTTACAATATACCCGTGTCTGCACAGAAAGCGAACATTAAAAAAATAAATAATATTTGGAATTAAAATGATAGAAAAAGTAAAGGTACTATATTGATGTATATATGTATGTACATGTGTGCATACAAACAATACCAAATCTACTTAAAAAAAAAAACTGTAATTATTTATGGCCCAAAGATAAATAAAAAAATAAAATATATAGAAGGAGTGGTGCAGTAATAAAATTATTACCCCAAAACAAGATAATATGTTATGACTGAATTTTAATATAATAATTAGCACAATAGAGGTAAAGACTAATAATAAAAAAATTTGTTTAACGATGATTATTGGGTAAAAAGTCCTCACTAAATGTCTATAAAATTTGTATAAGTATTTAATAAAAAATTTAATTTTATTCTAAGTGGTGAAATACGAAAGACTTAAGACACAAACTTTTCTACATATTTAAAGAAAAACTTCCTCTACAATTTTTTAATATTTTTTTATACTCATATATTATATTTTATTTTATATTTTATTTTATTTTTATTTTTTGTACCATTCAATAAGAAATTTAGACTTACACAAGACTACTGAAACTTACAATTATCGCTGTCGAAGTAAATCAAACATTTTCTATATAAATTATACATTAAATCAATTGAAAACACAAAATACTCTATTGATTGATTTACACAACGATTACAATTCATATATTCTTTGGTTTCCATCTCAATTCAATTCATTTAAGATATTTTTTTATTTTTAAGTTTTATATTCATTTATTTCTTACAAATTTTTTTCAACAAAGAAAATCTTCTAAAGTTTAAACATTTTCAAGTATAGAGTGGTATATGGTTTGATGTTCAACTGTCATGTTTTCTAACAACACATCACATCATTCCGACAACTTGAGTCATTTGTGGCAATTTTCACATCAAAATGTTGATATTTTATGGTGGTTTTTATGTTTTTTTTTTTTGGTCCAACTAGTGCTTTTATGTTTTTTTTTCTTTCTTTACAATGAAGTGCATATAATTTAAAAAAAAAGACAAAAAAAAATTGAATTGAATTTAAGTTTCAAACTTAGATTTTAAGAAAAATCATTAAACAACAACCAAACAGTTTGTGATTGATTGTCGCAGTAACAATTTCCAATGACAAACATATACAATTTTGTAGTTTTAGGTTTTTTTTTTGTTTGTTTTTTAATTGCAAAATTCTTTGGGATTTTTTTTTATAAATTTTTAACAAAAATGTGATGTGACATGACAAGTAGCTACCATTTCAATTTTTCAACTTCAATTGAATTGAGTTGCTTAAAAACTCCACATGTATTGTAAACAGCTTTTCAAGGCTTTTCAAATATTTCATGACACAAGATTTTAGGTCGAAAATAAAATTTAATTTTTATTTTTATGAAATTTTTAGGTTTTAAAAAATTTTCACGAAGAGTTTGATAAGAAGACACACTTTTGATTTTTATTTTGATTATTTTTATATAAGTATATATAAATACGGTTGAAAACTTTTCCATAACTTGTTATTGATGAATTAAATAAATTTTGCGTTACAAAAAACTCGTTATCTCTAAGTACTTATAAAGATGCTTTAAATTAGATTAGGTTCAAATTCGCAGCTGCCAACAGTCCATACTTGGGTCCTATAAGGAAAGTGTGAATTTCGTTCAAATCGCCTCCAGTTAAGCAGGATCTGTTGATAAATTGAGAGCGCCCAAAAATTGTTGTTCTCAGAACCCCCAGTCCGGGACAATAACAGAGAAAATGTTCCGTTGGTTCCTCTTCTTCTTCGTCATTATAGCTTCTACAGAAGTCAACCTGCGGGCGTGAGTACCTATGGGCAAATGACCCGTTATCACTGATAAAAGATTTCCATTTCTGAGATGGGCTCTTTTTTTCTTTTTTATGCTTTATTAAATTGGTTATTTTATTGCTAAGAGTGATCTATTCTTATGTTATCACAAGTCTTCAGACATGTTCTTTCAGGCTCTTGGAATTCTAATTGAAAATGTGATGAGTTTTTTCCAAATTCATTTCTTTTTTTATCACATTTTTTTTTTAATTCAATTCAAAAACATTAATATTTCATTTGCAATCACTGCTTTATCTTTCACATTTACGAGTACTCATTACATTCTGTTGCGCTAATGTACGAAATTTTATGGACATGAAAACCTTTTTTAATATGTTTTAATAAATATTTGTTGTAAGTACAACTACTTAAGTTTAACGGTATATTTTATATCTTGGAAATATTTTCCAAAAAAAAAAAGAACACAAGAAAGAGAAACACATTTTCCATTTGGTTTTTTCTTTTCTTTTCAAACACTCGTATGTGAGAAATTCTTTAAATCACACACTTTTTCAATATTTTTTTTTCTATTTTCATTTCCTATTTTTTAATGTATTATTGAAGTAAGTAAAGAATATAAAAATATTTATGCTTAGAATCTATTTTTTTTTTCAATCAATCTCTTCCTTTATTTACTAGAGAGTTTTTGTATTCATTCATTTGTGATATCGAAAATGAAAAGGAATGGCATATGAATGCTGTGAGCTTAACATGTTTGCTGGAAAAAAGAGGTGTTTTCTTTTATCCTAAAAAACAAAATAGAAGAGAAGAGAAAAGAAAAAATAGGGGAAAAAATTTAATAAAACAACAACAAAAGTAATAAAAATTATGTAATTTATTTAGTAATCTCTGCGCTTTTTTTTTTTTTTTTTTTTTTGCTTTCTTTCTTTCTTGATCTTCTGCTGCTTACATGTGGCAGTCAAAAAAGTGACTTGACTAGGCCGGCCTGGCCCACATGTACTGCTACGTGAACAACAAAATTTGCTGTTTATTTTACATTAATATTAAGTAATAAATGTGGCTGTTGTTGTTATTGTTGTTTGTTGTTCCCAAAAGAAAAAGAAGATGAACTGTAGAGCCTTTTTGCTTTTAAATTTTTTTTATTGTTTAGCTTTCTAAAGCTTTTGTCGGCTTTAAATTTGTTTTTTTTTTGTTTTTTTTCTCTATATTTTCATCTTTTCTTGAGTATGTTGAGGTAAAAACACTGTTGTAAGATGAAATATATGTTGTTGTTATTAATGCTGCATGTGTTGCTGTTGCCTTGAGTACGCATTACAATGATTAACAAAATAAAGTTTGTGTGTGTTTGCTGATTTTCAGCTGAACATTAATTTAAAAAATTCTTGTTTTCAATTTCTTAATGCGTTTATTTGCAATTTCTTAGCGGGATTTTGCTACTTCTGATTAATGGGATAAATGAGCATATACACACTGTGAGAAATTTAATTATACATTTGAGTTCTTTAATAAATTTTGAATTGTAAAGGATGTTTTTTATAGAGTATCACATCTTTGAGTTGGCATCACTGCTTTATTGGACCACCCACTTAGCATCTGATAGTTGCTTTTTGTTAAGTTTGCTTTGAAATTTCAATATGAATCGACTTACACCAGAGCAACGCGTGCAAATTGGTGAAATTTTTAATCAAAATAATTGCTCTATTCTATTGATGTCGATTTTGAATTTCCATTCAAAATTTTATTTTCCGATGAAGCTCATTTCTGGTTGAATGGGTACGTAAATAAGCAGAAATGCCGCATTTGGAGTGAGGTGAATGCAAATGCTTTTGCAGAAACACAATTACATCTACAGAAAATTACTGTTTGGTGCGCTTTATGGGCCGGCGGAGTCATTGGTAAATATGTATGTGAAAAGTTGTTGAGAATTGGTGTTTCGGATTACGCTTTCTACGCGCCAACCGTGGCGGCCACATGGCAGAAATTATATTTAAACATTAATTTCATAAAATTTTCTTTCCAATAAAGCCCGTTATATTGATATTAAAATTTTTTTCTTGCTTTATTACACCGCGTTACACACATTTTGTCCTATGAACCAAATATACTTTTTCGGAAAGGGGAGAAAAAATAAAAATACACGTGTATCGGCGATTTTCATGTACACGTCAGAATTTATTTTTTATGTAAAAAGTATAAAGGTCGTAGTATCCGTTTGTCCGCCTGGGTGAAAGGCTTTGGATCAATTTTTAACCCTTTTCCCGTGATCCAATCGAGCTGACTTTGCAGGCAGACTTGTGGAAAATTCTTTATCACGTCAAATTAAAAAAAAATTTTTTATCATTTCTCCGATTTTCCTGAGTTTTATTTTTGAAAAAACTCTTTTTTTTTCACTGTTTTCAGCATACCTTAAAGGGACTCTAAATTTTTAAACTATTAAAGCGTTCCGAAAAAAAATTTGTTTTTCGACCCATCCATCGTATTTCTTTATATTTCATCTGAGAAAGAATGCAGTGCCCGACTCGAAATAACTTTTGTTACGTTTGTGGCTTATTCGCACCAAGTAAAAATTTGAAAAATATTACGAAAACAGTGGTTAAATCGTTTTGGAAAATGATGTGTTTGATTTAAGGTGTTTCAATGGTCCGCAGATAAAAAAATAGTTGCAAGTTATGAGTATTCATCAGAATTGAATGCTATGGAACAACGTGTATGGAAAGGCATAATTGCAGTTATTGAGCAGTTTCAAACGATGCCAATTATAAAAATATTGTCGCAGAAATGATTTCGGCATATGGCGAAATGGGCATATTAATGTCGCTAAAGACAAAATCATTTAGGTTTTTCCCTGATGATTAAGGAGCTTGTAGCGATGAGCATGGCGAAAGGTTCCATCAGGACATTGCGGCTATGGAAAAGCGCTTCAAAGGGCAAGACATTACGCATATGCTTGGCGAATATTGTTGGTCTATTTGTCGCGATGCTGGCACAAATGCTTACAAACGCAAAAATAAAAGGATTAAGTTTCTTTAAAAGCATTGAAATTTTTAAAGTAACAATTTTTAATTTTAATATAACAAAATTAATAAAAAATTCAGATTTTTAACGAACTGAAACAGTTACAAAAAAACCGATAACCATTTTATAAAAAAAAAAATTCAGGAAAATCTGATAATTAATAAAAATCAATTTTTTACGAGGTTACTTACTTTACTTTATACATAACAAAAAATTCTGACATGTACATGAGAATCGCCGATACACGTGTATTTTTATTTTTTTTTACCCTTTCCGAAAAAGTATGTTTCGTTCATAGGACAGAACAAAAGCTCGTTTTTGTAACGCGGCGTTATGATTGAAGCATTTATCTCTCTATAAAAAATCCCCTTTGGTTAAGCCCGTATGACACCTACTTTTTTTTGTATTAAAAATGATTTGTAGAACAGTGCAAATATAATATAATAAGAAAGTATAAAGGGTGTAAAGAGTTCAACTATATTCATATAAATACAGAATTGCCAAAAAATGTACAAATGTTATCGATAAAAAGTGGAGTGTGTCAAAAACAAGTTAAAATATTTTACATTAAAATTGACATTTAGAATTTAAAATATTATAGTGTTGCTAACTTTATGGTGTTATTCTACAATTAAGCGATTTTAGGGTATTTTTGCCTTCAAGGTAGCGTTTTTTTTACAATATAAAAAGTATTAACATTGAAATAAATGTGAATACAAAAACAAAAATAAATATTTTGTTTACATTTTTTATATTCCACTCTTTCTAGCATTTGTTGTTTCTTTCTTTCAATTCTATAACAATTCAATACAAAAAAAAGTAGGTGTCATAGGGGCTTTAATAAATTATTTAAATTACAAAATTTTTATATTTTTGAAAGCAAGTATTATACTTTTTTTTTAACTTTGGAGCACTAAATTTTGTTCGATTTTTTTTCAGTGTATTTAATAGTCAAATATTTTAGTGTTTGCGTAAATCTCATTAATGAAAAGATTTTTTTTTTGTATTCTTATTTGAATTTTTGCAACTACCTTTGATACAGTAATAAAACAACTGTTATAATGTTTGCAGCAAATGGTTTATCATTAGTATTTGAAAGAAAGAACAAAAAAATGTTTAAAGGTTTCGTTTAAAACCGAAAAAAGAGAAAAGAAAAAGTGGTTAAATGGTAAAGTACTTACACTTGCTGGTAATTTTGTACAGCAAAAAAATATTTATAAACATTCAAATTAAGTATTCATTTGCCTACTTAAAGTGTAGTGTTACAAATTGTCATTTAAAAATAAGTTCATAGTTCGCTGGTTTCCAACTGATATTTAAATATGAATAGTGATTTGCTTCTGTCAAATGATGACGTCTTTATTTAACTCAAAACTTTTGTTATAGCACGCACTGATGCTCGTCTTTGTTACTGAATACTGTGGATTTACCCTTCGACTTTACCTGATTGTTCATGAGCGGCATTTTCTAGATCGCCAACATTTGAATATTTCATTTTTTTTTTATTTAAGACAAATACTCAGGGGTAAACCCCTAATAAATGCTGTGAATTGTATTGGAATTTTGGAAAGGACAGTACACATATATTTTTTCTTATATTATTATTAAGAGCCTTAGGAATGTGTGGCCAGTGTTATTCCTTCACCTTTGTCTGATCAACAGAAATTGCATGTTGATTGTGTGGTGAGTGACTTCGCTAAGTAGGTTTAGCTGTTATCTGCGAGTTCCCAATAGGTGGCGCTTTTCTCCTGATCATTCGTTTTTGGTTGATAATGGTTAAAGTGGAATAAAATGGAATGTCGGGGAGAATTTCTTTGTAGATGGTCTTCTTGGAAGGGGTAACCTCTTATTTTTTAAATAATAATTTGGAAAAACCGAAAACTAACTTCTTCATTTTCCGCCTTTGCTGGGATTTGAACCTGGGCCGTTTGAGTTTTTGTGCGAGCGCTCAACGACTATACCACGCACCCCGCACTTGGATGAATTCAATTTAAATTATGAATTCAAATTGTGAATTTCAAAAAATTTGCTGATTTGAAAATCTACTAAACAGACAAGAGATTCTATGTATGAAATTCCTAACCACACTTTAGCGACTGGTTATAAATTTTACACAATGCGGTGAATTAGTTGCAACTCATTGATTAAGAGAAGTTCTCCCAACGGTTGTTGCGGAGAAAGCGTTACGAATTATACAGATGGGCCTAAGACTAAAGGCAACACAGAAGCGGAAATATTTAGCCTTCAGACGAAATATTCTGAGCTCCTGAGGAAACTCGCTATGATTTTCCACGCAGAGGCTTATGCTATTGAAAGATGCTCTCAATTCAACCTGGACAAAGGGCAGAAGATAGTTCTTCTATTTATAATCAAGCTGCCATCCGAGCAGTTGGCTGCTATGAAATTGCCTCGAAGTTAGTACGGTACTATCTGGTGAACCTGAATCAGCTGAGCAGGGAAAATAAGGTCAGACTATGCTGGGTCCCGGGTCTTGTGGGCATTTATACATACATACACACATACATAATTGGTCATTACAACCCTGTGTCAGGATGCAGCCACGATACTGATGTAATCAGAACCCTTTTGTAGTATAGGAATAGGACTTTGGAAGAGCATACTGAAGACGAGGAGGAAGAGGAGATTCAAATACTTTTCTTGGCTAGGCATATCTAATACTTTTCAAATTTCTACTTGGTAATCGGGCACTGCAGGGTCAATAGGCATTTAAATAAAATAGAAATCGTTTCGAGTAGTTTGTGCAAATGCTGCCATAAGGCAATCGGGTCATCAGACCATATATTCGGTACTTGTGTATGCACCGATGCAAAGTAGAAAGAGGCAACTTAGTGATTATCAATTATCTGTTAGGGAACTGTCAAAGTTGCCACCGGCCGACATTTTAAAGTACGTCAAAGCGGCGAAACTGGGGAAGAGACTTTAGTAATGCTAGTTAAGTTTAGGGCTGTACAATATTTATAGATTTTCCGGTCAAAGTAATTTGTTTGCCTCATAAACGAATGCATGAATGAATATGCAACAGTAGGAAAGTAAAATGTTAAAAAATTTTACTCGTTTTGGTTAAAATCAATTTTAAGTTTTTCAGAGAATATTTTTTTTCAAGGTTTATGGAAAAAATGTTCAATGAAAATTTGTTTCGTTTTATATCTTTCTAATATATAAAATTCTCGTGTCGCGGTGTTTGTTGCCAAACTCCTCCGAAATTGTTTGACCGATGTTCATGAAATTTTGTATGCATATCGAGTAAGTCTGAGAGTCGGTCGGCATCTATTTTTCATACCTCTAAATGTTAAGGTCACCCGCCCCAAGGGAAAATTTATGCCCCACCTAATTAACATACCAACTTCGATTAAATTTTAAACTAGATATGTATATCTGCGTATATTATAGATTTGCGTACCGTGAAGAATATATGGTTTAGGTTTTTTTTTAAAGTAGCCAGAGGCGGTACAAGGGCTATTTCTCCCGTTCCCCAACTATCAAATCAAAGTACCGATAATGGCGATAATCATTTATTAAAATTATTAGTAATGCAGACATTGATTGCTCATATCCATGTTGACTTTTGCAGTTCGGTGAATAGTATCAAATATATTCGAACTAAAAAAATGTTTCCTTGAGCAAATTTATATGGCAAAACAGCGTTTGCTGGGCTTACTAATATTTCTATAAAAATGTTATCAAAACCATTTTTGCTTTCAAAAAACTAAAAGTATGTATTTTGTAGATTAGCAGTAATCCATTTTGAAAATTGGTATTGAATCAATCAATATTCAGGGTACTTTTTCTTAGCGAAGTCAAAAGCAAGTCCTTTTGTAAATGAAAAGTTTTCTTTTTCCTGGTAAATCTGTTACAATAAATTGATTTAAATTTGATAGTTTTTTGCATAAAACAACCTCGTATTTATAAAAATAAATTTATTACAATATTTCAATTAAAAATTTTTTTAAATAATTCCATTAAAATTGAATATCAAGTGATTCATTTTTAATATGTCAACTGCGTACGTTGTTCATTAAATTAATGTTTTATCATTAAAAAATCTCGAAAAAGTTGAGCTCAAATAAGTATTTCAGCAACTCAATACAAAAATACCATTTAAATGAAAATGTAACATTTAAGGATTTCGATTTCTTATTACATTGGCAGTTTTAGCTGGCGTTTCGCATTAGAAAGATAAAATATTTTCAAGTCTTATTCGCAATTAGACTCTTTCTGTTTTCTTTTTTTTATTTTGATTTCCACATTTAAAAAACAAGTATATAACGAAAACTAAAATCTTGTCTACCACCACTGTACGTCTATTCAAAAACGACTTATTTTTACTTTTAGGCGCCCATATTGATAATAATGATTAGATAAAAGGAAAAATACATTTATAGAAATGAAATGTAGAAAAACAAAAACTGTCAGAGACGAAAATAGTTAGAAGGAGCAACAGACAGACAGACACACAACAGACAGACAGATATAGAAATGGTAAACCACATAATATATAAATAAACTCGCTAGTCATAGAAATCATTAATACTCGTATTTATTTTTATATTTACAAATATATTTGCCATTATATGGCTAAGAAGTCAGGTTAAAGAAAAAAAAAAAATAGTGCAAAAGATCTTTTTACCGCTTTAAAGGCGATTAAAGGCTTTTCAAAAAGAAAAAACTCCAAACAAATCCCCAATATAATGAAATGAAATAAAATTTAATATTATCATTTGGTTCATTCATAGATGAGTATCGCGTATTGCAATAAAAACAAAATAATTTCATACTTTATACAACGTTGATGGTGCAACTAAAGACCAGACCCCAATTGTAAAACATATACACTCTGGTAATACTATCAGAAGCGGCTTTAATTTTTTGGGCTTGTTTGTGTGCATATGTCTGGATTATTTAAAATTGAATGAATTTTTTTTTTCATCTCGCGTGCTGATACCAGTTTTAAATTTCTTTTTCTTTTTCTTTCTTCGAATTCATTTTTAGTTCAATTTATATTTTGCTTCCTTTTACGCCAGCCTCCCTGTGCTGTGCTTTATGTCTCTGCCATTTAGTGACAAGTGACAAATGTCGTAGAGTCTGTATTTGTCGCCACCGTAGCCATATATTGTAGTGAAACAAGTGAAATTAGAGCAAAAGTGTTGCTCACAAACAAATATCAGTGTTACTCGTATATGTGAAATTGAAATCCAACAACAGTAGCCAGAGTACAACATGCAATCATTAACCAGTCTGCTTATACTCTATATATGTTGCATGATATGTTTGTTGCATATATTTCTGTGCTAACGATGGCATGAATGGGATTAAATGTTGTTGCACGTATTAAATAGAAAAAATATATATAATAAAATAAAAACAAATTAAAAAAGCAAAATGCCCATAGAAATTAAACGAAATGGAGAGTTAGAAAGTGTCAATGAAAGTCAATTATTTAAATTAAAAATGAAATTGAAAGTATATTTGTTTTCCTTTTTTTTTACTGGCGAGACACATTTCAATTGACCATTTGCATTTTCTTTATTTTTTTATTAAAATTTTCTTTTCTTTAATTAATTTCTATATTTCTGTATTGAGGTAAAAAAGAAAATTAATTTTCTTTATTTTATTTTATAATTAATGGGTTGCATTTGTAAAATACAGGAAATTTTCAAAACCGGTAAATAATTTTCATTAAAAAGAAAAGTTTCTTATTGAAATTTCAGCAAAACAAATTTAAAGTTTTATTAACTTCCATTGCATACCAAGTATTTATAAATTTTTAATTTACTATTTCAAAACAGCTTTTTTGTTACTTCAGACCATATATTTCAGACTATTATTCCAGCGAAACATAGTGACGCTATCTGACAACACCATGTAAGCTGACGTCTATTGCTCTTATGCTTGAGCTATTGTAAAGCATAGGGCGAATCGTGGTTTATATTAGTATTGATATTTTTGTTATTGAACGTCATCAGAAGTGCGTTCGCCATTAAAGTGAAAAGTAATTAAAATATAAATATTGTTTCGAATTGTCCTTTATAATTCGTTTTCGATATTTGTAAACTAAAACACCGTTACTTTTCGATTTAAAGCTTTATTTACACTCTATAACGTTTAAAATACAACTAACTACTGACTGTAAACCTTAATGTGTAGCCCTATTTATATTTCTAATGTTTTATTCTAGTAATTTCCAATTGTTTTTATGTATTAGTTTTTACATAATTATACAACAACAATTTCATTTTTAATTATTAATTTTATGTAATTTTCATATACATTATAAACCAACGTGTATTTGTGTTTGTGAGTTTCTATATACATTTTCCCCTACATGTATATTTGTTTTTGTAATGATTTATAATTTTATAAACATATTTGAGAATGTTCCTAATATATTTGTTTTTGTAATAATAACAGCAAAACCTACTTTAAAAGTCTGTAATGACGACTTTGCTTTATCAAATTATGTTTTCGTAACAATATATAAAAACTATCTTAAATATCTAAATAATTTGATAAAAAGTGCTACTTATTAAATAAATAAAGTTGGAAATAAAAATGGAATACCAAAAATTAAATATAGAATTCTATTTATCGCAAAACTAAAATTTGCACAAGATATGGGATATGAAAAAAAAGAAGAGACCAGAAATACAATTTGTTGTTTCACAGAAAAAAATATCACCAAAATTCAATCAACAAAGTGGGTTGTTAATGTAAAATTTTATTTTTAATATGTGTTTTATAAATACAATCAAATATTTTTTTGATATTACAAATATTAGGATTTATTTTCAACAAATTATGCTAATTAAAATTGTTGTTATTATTTAAGCAATATTTTCAAAAACAAGAAGACTTAGTTAAAAAAAAAACAACAAAAACATATGAGATTTATAAGGAAGTTTAACAAAAATATTTATTGAAATTGTTGAAATTATTCCAACAATTGGGTTGCTAACCACAATTGTTGAAAAAAGATGGTACCGTTACATTTTTTTCTTTTTTCAAAGTAAACTTTGACAAAAAAAATAAAATAAATTACTTATTACGGTACCATACATTTTCAATAAAAACGATTAAATAAATTTTTTGTTGAATTCTTTGCTTTAGGTTAGATGCGCATATTTAGTACAAAAACAACATTATAAAAATTAGGAGTGATGGTGTAATGGTTAGAGCGCTTGCATACAACACACAACAGCCCAGGTTCAAATCCCAGCAAAGGAGAAAACGAAGACGATTTAATTTAAAAAAAAAGATTGATAAAATAGTGCAACAAAAACATTTACTGAAAGTCTTGTAATCTTTTCAAAAAATAGTTTGTTAACCACAATAATTGAAAAAACATGGTACCGTTGCATTTTTTTTTCTTTTCTTAAGGAAACCTACAATTGTCGTATTTGTATTTACAAAAACCATTGTTAGCGCAAAATTGAATAATATTTTAATTGTATATACAAAAAACTTTGTTGTATTTACAATCTAGTTTTTTCTGTGTTCTGTGCTTTCGTTTCTAAGCGAAGTGAGTTTGGAGATCATTACCCAAGCTTTGTTATAAAACATAATTAAACAACTACGATCTTCAAGGTAATGACAGACCTTTATTTATATCATCTGAACCAGCTTCGCTCGTTAACATATTGAATTGGTGCTACCTTTATCCAATGATTGCAATAAATATTACTCGTATTATTCGTGCGAACCTGGACCCCCTTGCTTTATTTCACTTTATAGGCAGCTCTGGTTGGCTGTAGTTCTTTTCCTACTTTTAGGTAACTTCAATTTGATCCTGCAATGGTTTCAAAACGGCACCTTGTGCTAAATGTAGTTGATCAAGTGTTCGGATTAACTGGCCATTTGACCTACCTACCTACCTACCTATTCGTTACTTAGTAAAATATGAAGAAAAGTCATTTGCACCAATATAACAAACTTTTTTATTGCACTTTGTGTAATCATTTTAACATTAAAAAAAAATTTTTGTAGTTTTTATACCGAATAAAATTTCATATTATAATATGGAATACGAATTTAAAATTTAGGGCTATACAATGTATACGTTTAGCTAATAAAGATATACTGTATAAACCCTAATGTACAGACACCAATTTGGATACGTATGTCTTATTGGAACACAACAGTGATCTCGAACGTCTGAGGATGATCAAAAGCAGGTCAAAATATGCTTGACTTCCTGAGGGACACCGTTGCCCTCCATCTGGCATTTGTCTCCTTATAAAAGTAAGTATGGTGATCCAATTGGTGCAAGATGGGATACCTTTGAGGCAGAAACTCTTTAAAATACTTGGTGCTCAATGAAAATGATAAGATTTTGAAACAACTCCAATTCCTTTTTTTCGGTTGATTACAATAATTTTAAAGCAATAAATTTTATTCAAAAATTTTGTTTTTTGTTTGTTTTTAAGACCAATACTCAGGTGTAAACCCCTTCTCATGCAGTGCATTGTATTGGAATTTGAGGATACATAGATAGATAGACATATTTTATTTTTTTATTATGATAGTGTCAGAGTCCTGTGTTCAAAATCCCCCAAAGGCTTTGGACTTATTTCGTAACTCGGAGAATATCTGCCCTTAGAATGTAAGTTAATATTTTACTGTAGTAGGAAAACAAATAAATAATTAAGAATATTGTTTATTGCTCCTGAAAAATTATTATTTTTTTTGTCTTCATTTAGTAATAAATAAATCTCGATATACGTTGAATACTAAAAACTCTTGCCAAACTTTTATAATTTGTGATCATATCTAATCTAAATATTCAAAAGGATTTTCAATAATCTATATGTTCGTTTATCTGTTGTTATCTATAATTCTTTATTTTTTTGTACATATTTCTCTTTAAACAAATACTTAAATTTAATTCAACATCATTAAAAAATGCAATTTAAAATAATATTTAACAAAATGAAGAAAAAACAATCGTTTCAATTCTAAAGTTCGGAAACAAAAATAGCACTTTATTTTAATCAAGTTTATTTTTGTAATTCTTTTCAGTTGGTTTTTTTTTTTTTTTTGTTTTTGTTGAATTTTTTGCGTTTTAAAAAATAGTCTTTGTTAAAATATTTTTTAATACAATTGTTTTAGGTTTCTGTTGTTTCTGCTGTTGGTGGTTTTTAATGCCCAACAGGCATTTAAGCCACGTCAATTCAGTGCAAAATTTCGTATGAATGTTGAAAACAAACAATGAAATTTTGTTGAATTTTTTATTCTTTGCATTTTGCATTTGGGTTTTAATTTTTTTCTGTTTTTGTTTTCATTTTTATATAAATTTTGGTTTTTTTTTACGAATACTTACTATTTGGCTGTTGTTGTCTGCGAGGTGTAAACAATGCAAATTCCATTGCATTGAGCATCTGAAGGACTTGTCAATAAACATTGTTTCCACAATAAGTGGCAATGGAATGGAATTAATTTTTTGTTTTTTTGTTTATTTTCGGTTGAAATATTTTACATGAACACAAAACACATTAAACTTGTTTAGATGTGACGGCTTCTTTTTTAAATAAACCAAAATATAAAAATAAAAGAAAAACATTATTTTACCTCAACTCAACCTTCATAAAACCCTACACAAATATTTATTTTCTAAAATTAGTTTCAGTTAAAGAAAAAAGCATAGATTGAGGATATCTATGTCATGAGCTCATTTGGCAAAATGTAATTTGTGAAAGAAAAAGGATTCTCATATCTTATTTTGCCAAATTATTTTTACATTTACAAACGCTAGAGTCTATTCAACTTGGTGAGCTGTAAGGTGTTAAGAGTAAACTGTTGTCAGCATTAAGTGGGGAAGTGTTAAGTTAAACAACACAATTACGAGTATCAATAGCAAAAAAATTTTTCAAAAAACGAAAAGATGTCATTAAAATTTAGCACTCTTTAAACGAGGTTTTTGTTATGCGTTCTTAAAAATTTTATAAATGTTGAGGGGGGTGAGTGGTATAGTTATTAAAGCGCTCACACAAAAACTCAAATGGCCCAGCTTCAAATCCCAGTAAAGGTGAAAAATTAAAAAGTGAGTTTTCGGTTTTTTCAAAATTCAAGAAGACCATCTACAAAGAAATCGCTCCCCAACATACCACCTTAACCAATGTCAACAAAAAACGAATGATCGGAAGAAAAGCGCCACCTATTGGGAAGTAGCTGATAACAGCTAAACCCACTAATAAACCTACTTAGCGAAGAAACTCACCACACAATCAACATTCAGCGATGAGGCAATTGCCGTTGAACAGTCAAGGGTGAAGGTAAAACACTATCCTTTGAATGAGCAATTCACAGCAATTTGTCTCATTCCTAAGCCGCTTAATAATAATATAATATAAGAAAAATATATATTGTACTGACCTTTCCAAAAAAATCCTATACAATGCGCAGCATTTAGTAGGAGTATTGGTCTCTCTGGTAGTCGCCGTGGTCTAGTGGTTAGTGTGTTGGCTTACTAAGACGATAGAGCCGGGTTCAAATCTCAGCTCTGACATCTTGAAAAAAAGAAATATATAAAAACTATTTCTTTCGGAGACTACCTCTCAGCAGTCTTCTGGCAAAAGCTCTGGGAGTAATTGGTTGCCATAAAAAAGCTTCTCAAATCTGTCGTTCGGAGACGACTTTTAACACAGACAACATGAGTGCTGGGAGAAGCTAGGCCGTAACCCTGACACAGGGTTGTAATGGCCAGTTATGTATGGATGTATGTATGTATTGGTCTCAAATAAAAAAAAAATTATCAACTATTTTTATCAAAACGGCTTCAGACTACTTGGAATCCACTAACTTTGATTAAAACAATAAATTTACTACTAAATTTTATTTATCTAAAATTCATATCACTTGCTTGACAAATCTAAAAGTTAAGAAAAATGCAGTTCTGATTACTACTCATGAAAAATTTTCCGCTACTTACAAGTGAGAACTGCCTAAGGCATGATAGTATGAACCTTATAAAGCACATGCAAATCTAAATCCATTTGTTGGCATTATTTCATATTCTATTCTTCATCAGAAACATTTGCAGTCAATATGGCCAATTAGCACAAGCCTGAAGCACTTTTCGTTCACATAACTTGTTTGACTCACAATAGTTCACTAAAATTGTCTACAAGGACTGCCGATTGATTGCCAGTTACATGGCAAGTTTTTTGTAGTTATAATCTGGGGTCTTTTGCAAAATCTTTGTCCACGACCGCCTCCGTCTGATAGCATCTGATTTTGCTTTATACTCTTCTCAGCGAGCAGCCAAACGCCGTAGTGCTTATCCAGTTAGAGTCGGCTGAACGTGAAATCGGAGTCTAAAAGCATGCTGCACCGATTATTATTATGAGAACAAACCGAAACAATTATTTTGCGTTATTGACGAGTATAGCGATTCATGTCTTATTGAAATATGTATATCGTCGCAAGAATTAAAGAACGCTATAACTGACAAAAACCAAAATGTTCACCAGAGCCAAAAAAACGTGTTTGAAAGTAGAACAAAGACACTGGTATTTTTCATTTCTCAGAAGGCGTAAGTGAATTTATTTTCATCCTAGAAATCTGGGACCGGGACCAATCGACGCGTATTTTTTTTTTCTGATAAAAATGTTGCAAAAAACGTATTTTTGATTTTTTGTCAGTTACAGCGTTCTTTAATTCTTGCTACGTTATGTTTTTTAGTTTTACTTACTCAAATGCTAAGAAAGAATTGCCATCTAACGCCTTTTACAAAAATTAAAGCATCTTCCGGTATGGTGATGAACTGCAAATGAAAAACAGCCAAAAATATTTGGTTACGACACACTAATGAAGTTAATTTTAAGCTTAATGACTGAATGACTGCATTGAACAATCAACTAAACAACCAATAAGGAAAAGCTGGAAATTAAGGAAACTGCAATTTTGGGAGGTTTTCTTTAAGACTTAAGACTCCCTCTTTAAAATAAATTTAAAAATTTTGGTTTTTTTTGTATTTTTATAAATACACACGCAATTGCAATTAAAGCCACATAAAAAACATCATTCAAAATGTTACTATTGTTGTTGTAATGTTGGCAACTTGAAACTTGACAACAACAAACACGAAACTTCAAACGTGTTTATAAGCCAACGGTTAAGTTATTGTTGTTTTTGTTATTGCAGCAATTCGAAAACAAAAATATTTTGGTTTTTTGTCTTTCATTTGATGATTTCTGATACTGATGCATGAATAATAAACAAATTGTGTAATTTTCTATGTTGAGTTTTAGTGTTTTTTTTTTCAGATTTTAAAAAAAGAAATATTCAACTCTTCAAAAGCTTTTATTTGTTTTCCTTGTCTTATTGACTGAAAATACATATTTTTTTTGAATATGCATTTATTAAAATAATTTATCATTACACGAGTTCATGTGCATGTGCAT
This sequence comes from Metopia argyrocephala, assembly GCA_963576795.1. NCBI lineage: Eukaryota > Metazoa > Arthropoda > Insecta > Diptera > Sarcophagidae > Metopia > Metopia argyrocephala. Next base: position 84,216,365 of record OY756211.1, read on the forward strand.
GTGCATGTTAATGTAATTCATGAGTTACATTTGTGGCGTTGGGAAAAAAACCCTCCCATAGTTATGCATTTTTAGACCTTCATTTACTTTTTGGTTTTAGGATTGCTTTTAAAATTAAAATAATTTTTTTTATATAAATAATGAATATTTTGATTTGCTGTGGTTTATAACAATTAATCACATTATTGAAATTTATAGCCAGTATTTATTATTTGAATTATTTACTTTACTTCTTATAATTTTGTTTTAATTTTCATTTAGTTTTCATTTACTAGACATTTTGTTTTTTTGTTTCTTTAATTTGGTCCTTTACGTTTACATTTGTAAATTAATGGGTTGTTTTAAACGATTTATAACACCTTCTTGTATTTTATATTATTTAATTATAAGTTGTTGACTTGTGTTGTTAACATATGATATAGTTGTTGTTGATGTTGCTGGTGTTGTTGGTATAGTTGCTTAAGACGAATTTACAATTTATCTGTTGGCCATGCGAATAGAGTCATTACTGTAGTCGTGTTTTAAGAGTAATAAATATGAAATGTTTATAGAAATTTATTAGTTTTAAGCGAGTAATGTATGTAGTTGGCACATAAATTAAAAACAAAAAAATTAAAATTACAAATTTTTAAAACGTGATAATGGTTTTTAAATGGAACTTTAGTTGTTCTGTTTAATCTCAACATAAAATAAAAAAAGAACCCCTAAGAAAAGATTATCAGCGAAGAATATTGGGTGATCGCCGAATGTCATATCTCTACTAGAATTAAAAAAAAATTATAATTGTTTTTATTAATAAATAACTACTAATTACTTATTAAATAGAACTATAACTATTTAAAAAATAAACTTTAATCGACAGGAGCTATAAATCTCTGGTCGTATTAGTTGCATTATCGTGGTATAGTGGTTAGAGCGCTCGTACAAAAACTCAAACGACCCAGGTTCAAATCCCAGCAAAGGTGAAATATGAAACGTTAATGTGCGGTTTTTTCAAAATTATAATAAGAGGTCCACCCACCCCTCCCCCCCTCACCCAGGAACCTATCAACAAAATAACCGCTCTCTGACATTCCACTCTATTCCACCTTTACATTTGTCAACGAAAAACGGATGATAAAGAAAAAACGCCACCTATTAGGAAGCAGCAGATAATAGCTAAAAACCTACTTAGTGAAGGCACTCAACACAATCAACCTGAAGATATAACAGAGGCCTTTGAATTATCCACAAACAGAAATTTGTTTCATTCTTAAGGCGGTTAATAATATAAGAAAACAAAATATATGTTGTCATAATGTAATTTTCTTTCCAAAAAAATTCCAACAGTATTTAGTAGTGGCTTACAATTGAGCATTGGTCTTTATAAAAAAAGACAACACTTCATTTGTGTTGAAAAACATTATTCAAATCATGTAGTTTTGCAAGAATTTACTTGCGCTTACAAATTAGTAACTTTTCAAAACAATACTTTCACATTTTGCTTATTTAGAATATGTAAGAATATGCTGCAATCTGCATAAAAAAAATTCAGATTCAATCGTTGTCTATCAGATAACTTCGAACATTTACTGAAAAAATCAATAAAACAATGAAAATAATAGAGAAAGACTGGAACAGAGTGATAGTTGCTACAGATTATATTCTAAATATCTACGAGTTCAGTGAGTCTCACCGACCAGGGTCTCTTATGGGTATCGAACCCACAACCTAAGCACTAGCAGTTTAGCACATTATCGACTATCCACATACAGAACTATCGATAAGTCGTCAAAAAGTTATCGAACACAAAGAAGTTCAGTGATTAGGTTTCACACGCAATAACAGCAAAAACTTTTATAGACGAATTTCCATTTACGATTGTTTTTATGTTTTTTTATGTTTCGGGACTTGGCAACCTTAGTGTTGCTATCGGACAACTGGCACAACTCTTCGTTGGACATTTTTTAGGTTATACGTACTCAGAACGTTTTGACATACGAGTGCTAATTGTGTTGATTACAATAATTTAAAAGATTCATTTTGGCCAAAAAATGGAACAAAATCGTAAACATTTTCGTGCGATTATTTTTTACAATTTTCGGCGTGAATTAACTCACCAATATTGTATAAATGAACTTAATACAGTTTTTGGCAATGAAGCTCCATCAAAGACCAGTGTTTATCGATGGTATGGCGAATTCAATCCTGGTCGTAGTTCACTCCAAGACGAATTTCGTGAAGTCCGTCCAAAATCAGTTATTGTTCCGGAAACCATTGATGATGTGCCCGAACTGATATTTGAATCTCGTTATGTGACCTATAGTGAGATTCAGATAAACTTAGTTGGTGGAACCGGCATACCTTTAGTATTGCATAAACATTACAATGTCAAAAAAAAATGGTTGGCGTTGAATCCCACACAATTTGTCAATCTCTCAAAAAAAGTCTCGTATCGATTGGTCGAAAGAAATGCTCAAAAATTCGATCACGGTGCTTCGAAACACGTCCATGACATCGTGACAGGTGATATATCGTGGATTTATTCATATGAGCCCAAAATTAAACAGCAGTCGAATTTATCTGTATTTCAAGTTGAGCAAAATCTAACAAAAGTTGTTTGCGCAGGAAGCACTTCTAATCAAATGGTCGCCTGTTTTTTCGGAAAAACTGGACATGCCGTATTCGTACCACTAGAACACCGCAGAACAGTCAATTCTGAGGAGTATACAACCATTTGTTTGCCAGTTGTTTTCCAAGAAATGAGAAAAAGCAATCTCCCGAAGACAGATCACTCTTCACCACGACAATGTGAGCTTTCAAACATCGGCTCAAACAACTAAATTTTTGAACACCTAAAACATCAAATTAATGACTCATCCGCCGTATAGTCCTGATTTGGCACCGAATGACTTCTCTTTATTCCCGTATGTAAAAAACAAACTGAGGGGTCAACGTTTTTCGATATCTGTAGAAGCGGTTGCTACATTCGGTTCATACGACAATTGGTTCATACGTATGCAAAAGTGTCTAGATCTTCATGGGGAATATTTTAAAAAACCAGAAACTGTTTTTCGATGATTAATATTTGGATTTGTTCTCTATAATATAGAAGGCAACCTTCGTACTATTCGTTAATACAATGAAACGAAATCTAACAATTTCTGAAGGGAATGATTATCTGATTTTTATTCCAATAATTCCAAACTAAACTAGTTCCAGATTTTTCATTGTTTTATTAATTTTACTTACTTTTGTTGGCTTTAATAAAAGTGGCGTTACTATCTGTCTCGCTCACTCATGGCAAACTTGTCCACTATTCATCTCTCACATTATTTTGCTGTAAAATTAAAAACCTACCAACAGCTTGTGCGAATTCAAAACATTCGAACTTAGGAAAATGGGTTAGCAAAAATCGTGTTACTTGTGATTTTTATTTTTTTTACTATTTCTTTTTATAAAAATAACAAGTATTTAACTATTTTATAATTTTCTTTAAATACGCGAATTTTTAATGTCTGTTGCTAAGGCATTTTGGTATATTTTCTTTAAAGAGGGGCCTTTCAAAGTCGACAAATTTTGAAAATTTTAAATTCATAGTTTCCCAATTAGTCTTAGTTCTGGAAAACTTGGGGCAATTGCATCATTATTTTTGGCTGTGGTTCTATAAATGTTATCTACAGTTACGGTTGCAAAGTTTAAATTAACAAAAATAATAAAAATTAACCACAATAACCGAAAAATAGTTACAGTTTGACCAAATCTCTAGGTTTTTCTTAAATGCCCATAACTTTCAAACTGCATGGGATAGGTTTTTTTTTCTGAACATTCTCATAGTGGTTACAATCAATCACGTTAACCCGTTTCGGCTTGACATTGAATTCTGGGATACCCTTTATAGAATAATATTATCGCATGGTTTGTTTGTGAAGTAAATTCAGCCTCAGTTTTTTTTTTTTTTTTTTTTTTTTTGTTGATTTAATTTTGTGTTCGGATACGCGGTCGTCGAGGGGGCTTGGAACCCCCTGGGGATAGAACAGTTAGCCGGATGCCTCGCCGATCAACCGGTCTGCAACATAAATGTCCATGTTTGGTTTTTCTGTGTATTTATCTGCTAAAATTGTATTTCTATTTGTTTTCTTAATGACTTAATCAACATTCTTTGTTGTACATTATTTTAACGCAAATTGCTCTTAATTAAACACATATTTTATTGCAATTGTTTGTTTTTCTTAAAACCATAAATAGGAACTACTGCTCAAACAACAAAATATTTTATTGCACGAAATTGCTTCATAAATTAATTATTTAAATTTGCCACGCTCTAACAAATTGAGTGCATTGGTTTAACAAACGACTTAAGAAGCAAACTTGAGATTTATACTCTGAAGTAAATATTTTTGCCTTAATTTTTGTATTTTGTTTTTAATTCCATACTAATTAAAAGAATATTTTTTCTGTTCTCATAAACTATGGACACAGAATATAATTCTGCCACTTCCTGTGCTGTCTGTGTCTGTCTACTTTTTTACAACAAACATTTCATTCATCTTTGTTTATGTTCTTAAAGAGTATTGTTTTTTCTTCCAGAAGATTTTTATTAATTAAACAAAAGCATTTTATTAATGAAGCCATTAAACATTTTCGTGTAGAAATCAGGTAGTCTGACTTGTTCTCATGAATTTTTATGATTTAAAATCGTATTCCATCACTTTCCAACAATAAATGGGAGTTGGCTTATGAAACATTTGTGTTGCTAACCGACTAGTGCTTAGTTAAGAGCAATTTGTTTTCGTGTGTGCATGTAGAGTTTTTAAGCCTAGAAAAATTAGCGATAAAATGTCAGTACTAAAGTAGACTGATGATGACAATATAACCATACAGGCCTTCTGGTTGTTTATGTTTGCCAGTCTCGGCATAAAATGAAAGATTTTTCTTGGTTTAGACTTTTGCAGAGACTTAGTTAGTGTTGGTTATTTATAAACAAAATGTAAGTAGTTTACTAACAGATATTTTTTTATATTAAAAAAAAGCGCTTTTTAAAGGTGATGATAGACATGTGTGCCTGTAATATTATTCATATTTATGTAAAAGCCTTAAGGGTTTTAGGTAGTTATCCATTATTATATGTAATATAATGGAAATACTTGATTTTAAAGGTTATTTTAAGCGCATACCTAGTCATGGTTAAGCAAAAATAAATTTCTAAATTGATCAGAAGGGCAGTTTTATTTCTAGAGTTTTTTTAATGGCAACGACAAAAATACCACAATCACTCATCGCTGATCATTAATTATACAAAAGTCTATGTTTATAAAAATACCCTCAGTAACGTTAAGGTCTGTAAGGCTGTAAGACTTAAATAAAAAAATCTATATTTGAAGTCTGCATATACTACTGAAATAAGAACGCTATTAATTTCAATACATTGCTAATATTATTACGAATTGTCTTTTATAATTTGTTTATTCCCTTGATTTATAATTTTAAATACACTTTTGACCACTTCTTCCATACAACTACTTCAAACAGTCATATGATCTTACTTTTATGGTTTTTGAGTTCACTAGGTGTGCTATTATCAGAGTTGGATTTATTGCATTGAATTTGTAATGCAGTATCATTTCCACTACTACTAAACGACTTAGTATTAATAAAGCAATATTGCAGCCACCACTAAATGCAGATGGAAATAATTAAACACTAAATAAAACCATTTTAGTGGTAGTGGAAATCTATTGCATTAAATAAAGTGATATTAGTGACAATAGACTCTAAATCCATTTGCACTATAGTGGAATTAATTTCACTACTTCAGTTCCACTATTGTTTTCACATAAAAAGAACTACATATTTTAATACGACGAACACCTTTTTATGCGGAAAGGAGGGTAAAAGGTTTATGCTTCCGCGAAGGTCGTCACCTCGTATGATATGTCGGATTCATTCAAAAGGATATACAGACTAAAAACCTTGTCTTCTCACCAGGGGAAGAATACCACTTCGGAACCACATTCGCATTATTCCAAGTTGGAACACTTTATTGCATGGTTGCCATATTCGTCTTGGTTGTCCTGTGTCCAGGACTCGCATTTCTTATAGCCTCTAGGTCCTTCTTTTTTCTTTTTAGGATACGTTCAAGGTATCCTACAATGGAGGTCCAGTTCCCCATCTTTGGCGTCATAATCCCAACGATATTCTCGACCGTAATTCTTCCAACTGCTAACATCAGTTCCGGTAGATAGCACTGCCAGAGCCTGCACTCGAAAATAGTGGGCTGACGTCGTCAATCCTATCTTTATCCTGCTCGTAAATGCAAAAGGGGAATCACACGTTTGCATTTGGTGTAGATATTTTCTTAAAAACGGCAAACACTTTAGAACTTCATATATTTCTTTAATTTAATAAAACTTAATTTATGAAAACATGCATTAAGAAATTTTTTCTATATCTAATTAAAATTTTTATTTAGTATCATTAACGTGCGTGATATAGTGGTTAAAGCGCTCGCACAAAAATCCAAATAGCCCAGGTTCGAATCCCAGAAAAGATTAAAAAATTAAAAGTTAGTTTACGGTAAGACGTTCCCCGCCCGCAAGAAGTCCGTCTACAAAGAAACCGCTCCCTGACATTTCACTCCATTCCACCTTAACTATTGAAAAAAAAGGATTAATAAGAGGAAAAACCGCCATCTATTGGAAAGTAGCAGAACAGCCTAACCTACTTCGAGAAGGCACTCACAACAACGCAATCAATATTAAACGATGCCAATATAATACACAGCATTAGTATGAGTATTGGTCTCAATGAAAAGAGAAAAAAAAAATTAAATGTGATTTTTTGCATTCGTCGGGATCTTTCATCAAACAATCAAATGAAACAGAATACCGTTTATTATAGAAATATATGGAAATACGATATTTTTATGAATATGTATACTGATCCGTTAGAAGTTTCAAGTCTAGAATTTTCAAATTGTCAACTGCTCACCGTCTTGGCATGTTTTAGACCTAATTCAGCATTTCAATGTTTCAAGCACTCACCAATTTTTCTTTCTCTAATCTAAAGGAGAATAGTAGGAAGCGGTGATGTATAGCAGGGCTCGTTACCAAAAGCTCTACTAATTCTGGCGTTAAGTCTAAAAAATTTTCTAATTAGCACCCAACTAAAATTATCATCAGTTAGTATATAAAACAATATCATACTTTGCTGGGGAACTGCTGGGGCAATTAATAAAAAGTTTTCAATATATTTTTAAGAGAAAAATACGTACATCTGAAATTCAAATATAGTCATATAAAATAAACTAGGCCCAAAATAAATATATTACGAAGCCCCGGGATCAAACTCCAGCTCTGACATCTTCAAAGAAAAACAAGAAAATATAAAAAGAATAAAATATTGATAACTAAATAAAAGTTTTTATTTAAAGAGAAAAAAAAGACCTTGAGCTTGAGAATTTAATTACATTATAAAAAAAAATATTTCTTACGGCGACTACCTCTAATCAGTCTTGTGGCAAAAGCTCTGAGAGTAACTGATTGCCATGAATAAGAAATAATAAGTCTATCGTTCGAAGTCGACTTTAAAGAAGCCAGGCTTTAACCCTGTAACAGGGTTGTAATGGCCAATTATAAATGTATGTATATGTGTGGGTATGCGGCATGTTTTTCTCTGATGTAATTCGATAATTTTTCAGAATGTATGATACAGTGGAGGCACATTTTAGCCAAATTTTAACCCCCCCCCTAAAAAAGGATGGAAAAACACTGTTATATTAGACGGTCTCCTAATATATGGATTAATACTTACAAAATAATTATTTTAAAATATTTTTCAATTTACATTTATTTTACTGAAATTATTTCTTGCAATAAATCTGCAATTTGTCATATTGATACCAAAATTCTTAGATAACGAATGTACTTTAAATGTTAATTAATTAGAGGTTATGTCAATGAAGGATATTTATATCACCACAACAATAAAAACTAAAATCGAAAATGGAATTTCGAATTTTTATACTTTTGAATTGTAATAATGTTTTGATATATTTTTTATCCATTATATTAATGAATATCTTTAATTGTTAGGATTTTAATATAATTGCAACAATATAAGTTTTCTCTACATTTGAAAATAAAATTTGAAATTTTAGCTTCTCGTAGGGTCACTATAAATACTTGTATATAGACAAACATATACGAGTATATACATATTATTGTATCCATTTACGATATAAATGTCAACAACTTTTATTATATTGTTTTCATAAATGCAATAAATTATAACATTTAGGAAAAAAAAACAAAATCAATGAAATTGTTATAAAACATTTGAAAATGTTTTTGTTCTCTCAATTCTATTCTACTTTTAAGAAAGAACTGTGTCAGTTAATGCGTGAGTACTCAGCAGGTATTGTGGCACAAATAAGCAAATAACAGTAATTGATTTACAATGACAAGTTGTCTTGAAGACATAAAATGATTTGTTGAAAAAATTAATGGCAAAATAAATTAAAATGAAAAGATCAATTCAAGGTTGCAGTAATTGTTTTTTCTGAGACAAGCAAACCTTTTACAAAAATGCCACGTTAACAGCAATTAATCACAAAAGGAAGAAAAAAAAAATTAAAGAAAAAACTTATTTCTTCAAGAATTCAATACAAAATTTTAAATAAAGCATAATAGCATATTATTAATATTTACAGGGTGGTTTACTTTATTAAATAATTTTTCTTAATATATGACAAAACAATTTTTGAAAACGTAAAAACTTATTTACCAAGAAACAAGTGTTTTAACTTTATTTTTCTTGCTCTTATAAAAATATAAGTAAATGCATGGAATTTTTGTTGGTAACAAAATACTTAAATTTGACCCAAATATTTGACTTTGATATGATTTCATTTTCTTGAACTTTTTTTTCTTTATTTATAAAAAAAGAAAAACAAACAATCTCGTGTTTTTGGTTTCATTTTTATTTACAAAATCAAAGTAATTTTTTTTCACTCCAAAGTTGACACCCACAGCACGATTTGATTTTTACCAAATCATGCATTTAAACGAGATGAAAATGCTTTGCAAAAACTTTGCAAATATTTACTTTGTTTGTTAAAATATGAACCGCTAAAGGTTTTTAGCCTTGGAGTATGTTAACACATAAAGTCAAACTGAAAGGGTATCGCAAAAAGAAAAATGCCGAAATTTTTACATAAAGAAAATGTTATTAATATTAGAGTTGATTGTATGTAAGAGCAGTGGAAAATTGTAGACGTACTTTAATGTAATAATTTTGTATATAAAAGGGTTAAGACACAAATTTTTTTATTGAGTTTACAATAAAAATTTTTTACAATATTTAACAAAAAACTTATATTAGTGTACACATGTATGTGTAGGCTTCAAATAATATACTTTATTCGTAAACAATATTCCTCAGGATAAGAAATAAAGGTCTTCTCTATTCACAAACTATGGGCCAGTATGCTGTAAAAAATTGGGAACATTTTGCGAACATATTTAAATATTAGTTGTAATCACTCTTCGTTACAAACGATCTTACAAGCCTTTCAAACACGTAATCGTAACATATATGCCTACATTTGGTTATTGTTTTCCTATTTTGCACTTCTTCCAAAAGTGTCTGAAAAAGAAAAGTGATTACCACCATTACTCGTAAAATCATTGAAATTCAAAACATACATATTTTTTTTATTGAGACCAATACTTATGGGTAAACCCCTACTAATGCTGTACATTGTATTTGAATTTAATACAATTTCATATTTCCATTTCATATTTTTATATATCTCGAGTTAATGATGCTACTTTAGGTTTTCGACCCAAAATTTTTTAAACCTTCAATCCGTTTCGGATTTCTCGTCCAGTTTCGGAGGTAATTAGCCGAAAACGGATTGAAGATTTTAAAAATTTTGTTGTCAAAAATTAAAAGCATCATTAACTCGCGATATATATATAAAATGGCAGATAGAGCACATAAGCTCCTGCACTACGATATAATGAAAGCAAAATATATAAAATTGTATTAATAAGTTTAGTTGACCTTATTATTGATTAATATATAAGCTTTTATTTAAGCTTTAGGTCGATTAAATAATTATTTTTTCGATATTTCGCTACTTCTCTGCGTAGCTTCTTCAGGAAAAAATAAAAAAAAAAAAAAAAAAATAAAAATAAAAAATATTTCCTGAAGAAGCTACGCAGAGAAGTAGCGAAATATCGAAAAAATAATTATTTAATCGACCTAAAGCTTAATTAAAAGCTTATATATTAAGCAAAACATATTTTTGTTTTATTTTATTATTATTAGGAATGAGACACATTGCTGTTAATTGACCATTCAAAGGCTAGTGTTATACCTTCATCGTTGAATGATCAGCAGAAATTGCTCCGTCGTTACATGTTGATTGAGGTGAGTGCCTTAGCTAAGTAGGTTTTGGCTGTTATCTGCTACTTCCCAATAGGTGGCACTTTTCCCCTGATTATTCGTTTTTTTTTGTCGAGTTGGAATAAAGGGGAATGTTAGGGAGCGGTTTCTTTGTAGATGGACATCTTGGAGTTGTGCTACTTAAACTTATGTAACTGCAATAAAACACTTTTTAAATCACTGAGACATTCCGATAATGATGAATTTCCCTTTGCGCATATACTCCATGCTCATGGTTGATTTCTTTTTTTTATTGGGACCAATACTCAGGGGAGTAAACAGTTCTCATTCTGTGCATTTTAGTGAAATTTTGGAACAAGTTTGGACAAGTTGCAGTCAATTGTGTAGGAGTACAGTATAAACTGGTATCGAACGAGCTATCCAACGATAACGACGTATCCTATAGTTTATCTTACTTTTTTTGTGTGTTTGTAATAGTTTTTAAGTTTATAATAAATAAAATTTAACTAAAAATGTTTGAATATATAAAAATTGATTTGCTTATTCAAAGGCCGGTGTGATTATGATGAGAATTTTTGATAAGTAGGTATCCCAGTAGGTGACGCTCTTCCACCGATCATTCCTTTTTATGCTAATAAGAAAGGTGGAATGTCAGGGAGCTCTTGTTTGTTGATCGACTGCTTGGAGGGGGAAACCCTTAATTTTTTCAATTAAAATTTCGAAAACTGCAAATTTTTTATTCCTCATTTTTCTACTTTACTGGTATGTATTTGAACCTGGGCTACTTTGGGTTTTTGTTAAAGCGGTATTATGCTTCGAATGCTCCTATGATTTGAAGTCCATACTAATTCGACGTTTGGTTCCACAATTAATTCCCAAATAAACCTTCTAGCTCCGTCTACGACAAATATCTAAAAGGCAATGCAATTATGTAATAATTTAAGAGAGATATCGAACGGCAACTTAAGATCTCATTTTCGAGCTGCTAGTATTGAGTGGATCGCGTCTTTTTAAAAGACAGAGGTTGTTAACGTTCTATCACCTCAATGTCGCCCTCTTTTTCCAGCACTTCTCATAACGTGGTGTGGTCCAAAAAGCTTTTTGATTCTAAAATTTTTCGGAGACACTTTAGCATAGTTATTCAGGAAGCGTTTGCCCATTACTCCAATAATTGGAAGACAAATAATGCTTCCTGACGTTCACTGATTTATAATAAACTTTTAATTGCCACAGAAATTTGTAATTAGAATGTAATTTTTTTTTTCGTTGAAGCCAGCACTCAGGAGATGACCCCTACGTATGCAGTACATTGCGCTGATTTAGGAAAATATGGTATGGGAAGGAGGAAAGAGGCAGTAGTGCTTGTGGACATTTGATTTAAACCTGCTAACATCTTAATTGACAGAAAAAACGTTAAAGGGAAGATAGTTCCAAAAACCAACGGTACGGCCAAAAAACGAACTCTCTCTATAATGCATTATGCGATTCACTGGACAATAAACCACAAAAAGATGTGCTCTGAGAGAGGTACGCGTAGTCCGCAAAAATACGCGACCACACGGAAACAAATCTACTATATCATCAGAGCACCTCCCATGGTAGCATCGATAGAACTATAAAACGCACGCCACATTGCGCCGATGCTCCAACGAATCGATAGAGTTGGTCTAGAAGCCCCAAATTAGACATAAGATTGGTATTCCATCCATTGAGAAGACAGTTTACTCAAATTTTAAGTACTCACTATCATTATTGTAAGAAAGTTAAAGCAGAATTTTTTATTTTATTTTACAAATACTGTATTATGAATATATTTTTAATGTCAATTAATTAGTTTTCATCAATTCTTATTGCGATCTTTCGTTTCTTTTTTATCACATAAACTATAACTCAGCATGTATTCTGAAATAACTTTATTGAGTATCAATATTGAAAAAATTGCCTACCAGACCAGCAAAATAAAAATTTAAATCTTGACAACTGTCAATTGCCTATAAATGGTTAACAAAAATACTGAATAAATCGAAAACTACACACTAAATACGATATTAAATTTTAGAAATTTTTGTTTTCAATTCAGCTACAACGGTTAAGTTTTAACATCGATATTATAAAACTTATGCATGTCGAATTATTTTTTGGCATTGCTGCTGTAAAATATATTTGTTTTTAAATAATTCAACTTTGCTTGTAAGTATTTAGTGATCATAGCAAATAATCACTCCGTTTATGGTTTAAGATCATTATTGTTTGATTTTTTTTTCTTCTCTTTCCTTTGTCTAATTTTTTCTTTAATGTTTTTTGCTTTTTTACATTGCCATTGCACAGTTCACTTGTTGTTCAATCGATAATATGTCTGTTATTACTTTTTAAGTATCTTTTGTGGTAATTGTATGAGATGTGTTTGAATAAAGTGTTCAAGAGTTTGTAATTGTAAATAATTTATTGTCAATATTTTTTTGTTACACACTTTTAATAAAATATTTGTATGAATATAGAAGTAACATTGTAGTTTTTGGTATTTTGGTATGTCAAGTCAATAAGTGTTTAGGACACCACAGGTGTAAGATTTAAGGTCAGTTAAGAATTCAAATTGTTTTTAAAAGAGGAGTATTTGACATTAAATTGAATGCCTCACTAGCCAAATCGATTAACTCAGATTTGATCAATTACACTCTTCAACACAAAAAAAATTATGGGGTAGAGGAGATTAAAAAATATATACGTGTGACGGCGTTTTGTCAGATCACATCGGAATTTTAATTTAGAGGCGATTAAAATTTTCCATTTCTGGCCAACAGAATATCGGTGTATAAAACTATGTTTTCCTTACATCTGAGGTGTATGGTATGTCCAGCAACTTTGTAGAAAATATCACGAAAAATATTTTTGTAGGACATATTAACCCTCTAACTCCCCCGCATAACTGCGTTTTACGGCTCTATTTTAACAAATCGTAAAAAACACCCCGAAAAAGAGGAGAGGCGGGGATGAAATGTTCTATAAAAATGTTGGCCATAAAATTTTATTATATGTGTCAAAATACACCAAAATGCAAAACTCTAAAATAAAATTCCGATGTGATCTGTCAAAACGGCTATACATGTATATATTTTTTTAGTCTCCTGTACCAGTAACAATCGTCAGAACCTCGTAATGTTTCGAAAAGTTTGAAACTGTTGTACAGTGTTATTTGCTTTAAATATTCGAAAATTTTTAGGGAATGCGACAGCGAACGCAAATGTCTAATATGAAGTATAATTGAAATACAGTCGGGCCTCGATTATCCGTAATCCGGTTAAACGGTAACCCCGATTAACAGTGATGGCCTAAGATCAGTCTATTGTTTTTTTTTTTTGCAATGTTCACAAATTGGCTTGCTTCGATTAACAGTGATTAGCTCTATTATCTGTGATGAAAACGGGGAATTCCTTTATTTGCATACGATGAGGTAGAAGCATTTACAAGTGATTAGTTTAATTTTGAAATTTGTGAGATCGGGGGTTAGATTTGAATATATTTAGTATGTCACCGTTATCAGAGGTAAAAGGACAGAGAAACAGTTTAAATATTGAAGATAAAGTTAAAATAAATTACGAGCATAAAAAAAAATTTGTGCTAAAGAACATATGTACATGCATACATAATTGACCATTGCAACCCTGTGTCAGGGTTACGGCCTAGCTTCTCACAGAACTAATATTGTGTGTGTTAATTTTGATCAATAAATACCGGGACCTACAACTGTGTATGGGTTTAACGTGCACACCGTCCGTAGACATATCACATGCCGCACGTTGTTGGAGCGGTAGTTGAGTTCAATGCGCCAAACCACCGCCAGTCGATGCCGGTACCCTCTAATCTCACACATGCATGAGAGCACGGCGCTCAAAAGAGAGCCAATAGCACCGAGTTGGCAATTTAGCACCACCACTGTCTGGGTAGTGATACCCCCCTTGCTGAGGGGTTTCTACCTAGCACTACCACAACAACTACGTGTACTTCCCGAAGGACCGATATTCCCCGTAGAAAACAGGCCACTGGCGTGAGTACTCACCAGCAGCCATTACTGTATCCCAGGGGGGGAACCGGGACCTATAGTTTAAAGTCGGCTCCGAACGACAGCTTTTTCATATCAATCAGTTACTCTTAGAGTTTTTGCCAGAAGACTGGTAATAGGTAGTCGCCAAAAGAAATATTTTTTTTTTAATCTAACTGAAAAATACGAAGCTACAGACCATTTATGACATTGCTATTGTGAATTATTTTTTTAATAATATTTTTAATATGTATGTACACAAATGTTTACTTGTTAAATAAAAAAAAATATTAAAAAAAACTCTATAATCCAAATTGTTATTCGATTAACTGTGAAAATCGATTGTTCGTAATGCTTCTGTCCCCGACCATTACGGATAATCGAGGTCCGACTGTAGTTTTCTTTTAGTTGTTTCAAGTGTACCACAAGCTTATTAATTATTTGTTTTTAATTAAAAAATAAAAAAAAAAAAAATAAAAAAAATATAAAAAAAACTAAAAACTATTTTAAATTTGATATAAATTTGATAATGGAGAAGCCATAAAAGTTGCAATGTGTACTGCCATTTCTTCTATATAAATATCAAGTTTTTTAAATAAAAATATTTAAAAGCGGCATGTGTCATATCAATTATTTGTAAATGAATTAATTATTTACTGCATAAATCCTGTTAAATAATCCTGTTAATGTTGTAACTGCTGTTCAAATGCTGTGATAAAAATATTTTGCAATTTGTACAAAATTTACCACATGCCATCTAATTTATAATATTTACAGCCTGAAAACTTGTCACTTTAGCCATTTTGAAATTCTCAAAAAAAAAAAAAAAAAGACAATCAAAAGTAACACGTAAATTTTAAAAAAGAAACTCTAAATAAATACGTAAATATGTGTTTGCACCAAAATAACACCAATTGAGACAATTTTAAGATCGATAGTGAATGAAATTATTGGTGCTTTTGATTTTAACCATTAAAACAAAAAGAAAATACAAAAAACGAAAAATATAAAAGAGAAATAAATGGAACACTAAAACTCACTTCAAGTCACATAAAGTTGGCTTTAATAAGATATTTATCCCACGGTTTTGGATGTCATTTACAAGTGTGAGGCATTAAATTATTGCTACGGTTTGTCAAAGCGTTTTAAACTCGTGGTGGTGTGAATTTTACTCCTAAAATGCTACATTTAACGGTTTTTTTTCGTCTTAAATGAGGTGAATGTGCGCCTTGTATCCATTAGTTTAAATAGTTTTTAGATTTAATTTAAGTCGTTAAATTTAATAAATATTTACACAAAATATACAGGTTGGTGGTAACATTAAATTTGTTTTTTTTTCTTTTTTTCGTTTGCAAACATTTAAAAAATTGTTACAGTTTTTATTTTTCTTTGCTGTTTTAAGTTAAACAACTTGCATTTCGATACACCAGGGGATTTTTTTATTTAGTTTTTAAACGTTATTTATTTTAGCAAATTTCTGTTGACATGTGTCTTTAAAACATTTTTTCAAAGTATTCTCATTACATGTGATGTAATTTCAAGCAGGCACAGGTGAAGAAGTCTATAATGAAATTTGACTGAAATTTTGTCCCAATATTTGAAGCAATCTTCTTGCTTAAAGAAAATAGTTATTCACAATAACTCCTTAACATTGGACTGAAGTACACGTAAACACTGAATTCGTAAAAGTTATTGTATGTTAATTAGAAGCATATTTGACGTTTCACTATATGATAATTAAAAAAAAAAGGTTTTTTTAACTTAATTCTGTTTGGGTTCCAGAGAAAAAGAAAAAAAAAAATTTGGAGCTGTAACTATTTCAATTACATGTAAATGCCCAGAAAGAACCATATTAATTAGATAAGAATGGAAAAACCGACTTGACGTGATTAGTGGCCGCCTTAAAAAATAAGTGTTTAAAGTTCAAATGCGCCAAGTTGTTTAATATGTAATTCAGGTTTTTCATTCAAAATATCTCAGTCCTAACAACCGAGCTAATTTTTTTTAAATATTTAAATGCAAATACAGTGGATACACAACACTTGACTGCAATGTCACTTTCTCTTTCTTTACGATCGCCAGCGGGGTGTAACTACCTTCCAAAACCTTGCCGTCTGCATCCTCAGAATCACTACAACCCAGAAAGTAAATATGAAATAAAAGTTTCAGAGACTCTTCCGCAGTGTCAGCCCATGTTCCATCCGCCTTTCTGAACGAAGATGCCATCGTGCGATCTTTGGAAATTATAGGCTAATCCTTACAGAGTCACTAGTGGACTCTTTTGATGAGCAAAACTCTCACCATCTCTTTTTCTTAGCAATGTTAATTTCCCTAATAATTTGTTTAACAGGAGTCCCCTTATATTGTCATTGACTTTAAATTATATTCTTTTAAAACTATGCCAGTGGGTTCCCAATAGGTTACGATAAAGTGAGAGTGAACTTACCATGAGATTCACATCAAAAGAACCCAGCCATGATCTGAGAAGGAATTTTTAAACGAAACCCGTCAATTATTCCCACTCACACAAATTATCATTTGCAGGTAACAAGGTAACGTCAATCATCTCCTTCCAGCCTCTACCGTGTTTCGTACTCGGGAAAATAAAAGTGGGAAAACTACCTTTATAATATACAGAGAAGTTTTTATCAATAATGAAATTATAAAGAGACTCACCTCAATCATTTGTTTCGCTGCTTCCCAATAACACATTGCTAGCATTTTCATCGCATTCAAGCTGCATTCTGTTTCTCTGGTTGTCAAGAATATCGTCATAAGGTGCTGATTGGTCACTTCCCATATAGACAAAGGCGATTTTCTATTTGACTTCATCAGCCGCCACTGCCTGTGACACAATCACGTCCGATGAGCTGTAAGACGGAATTAAATATGAGTTAAAATGTTTCTTTACCAAAATACAAGACCTAAGATTACCTTGGACCTTCCTGTAGTAAAGGTTATAGTTCCTAATCTTGAGACCCTTGATCTCTGTGCTCCGCACCTAGTGTTCCTGAGTTTCGAAAGCAGTACTATTAGGTTGTCCGTTGGAGTTCCTGAGTACTACAGATTTATCTGGACAACTTTTAGACCCATATTTACAAAGACGAATCTTAGCCTACGGTGTCCACGAGAAGAATTCCACTGATCAGCTCTTTCGCACTGTACACCTCGTTCTGCTCCTCCTACGGAATCGAAAGGGGAAAATTTTCAACTGCGACTTCCCAGTGTTGAATCGTAGCGTCTTATCCGCCTTTTCTTGCGGTACAAGGCTATCCTCCAAAATCAGCAATAGGAAGGACATGCTATTCTTTTGCGGAGCCTCCGCCTTGATGACACTTCAATCACTCGGTGGGATATTGAGCAGACGGTGTTTTACAAAAAAAAAACTTTCAACCCTATTTATAATAATAAGTTAACAGCTCGGTGTACGCAGTGGCTAAGTTTGTCATTTCTACACGTGGAAATTCTTACTCAAACGAGTTCTTTAATTTTTTGGATTCTCAGACTAGTTATCAAATAGAAGGTATGAAAAGTTTTAATAAAATCAGTAATAAACTTGCAAGGTATTTATTCCATATGCTAACGGTTTGCTAACATTTCTTTTAAAATATAGCCTTTTGTTTCTTCTAAACAATGTTTAAGCTCACATATCCAAGACCGTAATGGCCAAAATAAATGAATTAAAGTTAAAATTGCTGTATCAAGAGTAATATTCAGCAGATTTGGTTCCGTTGTCTTATGCTCTGTTTGTAAAAAAATGATTTGCCAGCAAACAAAAGGTGAAACTAGACATATCAGACAGACAATTATGACAACAGAACATATATTTTTGTTTTTCTAATTTCATTCCTAAGGCGCTTAATAATAGCCTTAGGTTACTCTGAAGATGGACTTCTTGGAGGGGACGGACTTCTAATTTTTAAATTATAATTTTGAAAAAAAAGAGCAAACTAATTTTTAAATTTTCACCTTTTGCTGAGATTCGAACCGGGGCTGTTTGAGATTTTGTGCTAGCACTCTAAACACTATACCATCCCAACAGAAAATTTTTCAAATTTGGAAGCAATAAATAAAACTGTAAGCAATAATGGAAGCATTATATTGTTTATTCATACCCTAAAGCTTCCAAAAATGCTACAGGATAAGGTATTATTTTCTATTTTTTATACTATTTGCTTACTAAGCAGTTGCAATAAATGTGCATTTCTATTGCATTTTAGCGACTCATTTCATATAAAAATCATGCATAATTGATGCGCACGAGTAAGTGATAGTTCACAATTTCTCCCTTACAAAATAGCTTATTGGTAAGCACTAATTTCTGCGGATATTACTATAAATGTGAAACCAAAGCTATAGAATATCTCTTAGAAGAGTGTATCGAGTTTAAATGAAATAATTTTAAATAATAGAAAATTTTTGCTACAAATTTGTTGCACATACCTTTTTGTGAATAACCGAAGTCAACTTACATGGCGTAGGGTATAAGCAACTTGCTAACACTGAACAACAAATTTAATTTTAAATTAATATGTAAACGAAAAACACAATTTTTGAAATGTATTAAAAAAATTTTAAGATTTTTTTTTTTTTTTGTGAGCAAATATTAAAACCAAAAAAAGAAAAGTGCTGTAAAATTAATTACAACTAATAAATGAGGCAGACATTTTCATATTAAATGTTTGGGCTTCATTTATTATTTAATATTTCTTTTGAACCTTTTGTTTCGTGTAATAATTTTTGCATTCATTATGATTTTGGAGTTTTAAATGCAATGATGCCACATTGCATTTCACAAACTCCACAATATTTCTTTTTCGATTTCTGCTTTATTTATATTTATGATGCAGCAGAAGTGATGCCCAGAAGCCACAAAGCGGTAGCTGATGAAAAACAAGAAAAGAAAAAAACAAGAAGTAACAAGCGCAATAAAACTTTTGCTAAAACTGCAGTCAACTTAGCCCAGTAGACAAATATATTTCCTTTTGTTTCTTTTATATAAAAAATGGTTTCATTGATTAGAGGCGGCATCTTTTTTTGTGTAACCATTGCTCCTTTTTTTTTAATCTGTAAACATATTTTGACGAAAAAAGAAAAAAACTATGAAAAGGCGGTTTTTTGTAAAGTGGTCCTAAAAAAAAAATAAAATAAGTGCAACATTAAAAATTCAAAAAGAAAAACCTTCAAGTCACGTTAAAGACATTTTTATAGTTGATAGTTTTTTTCTTATTTTTTTTTACTAATGACCCATGATTATTAAGCATCTTACAGAGATATAAAGATGTACTTGAACAACTGTCCATATTAATTTTTTTGTATAGCATTTTTTTTTCTTTAATAAAATAAAATGCAAATTTTTCTTTTTGCGAAATTAAATTGATTTTCTTTGTTTCTTATTTTTCAGTAGTATGAAAAAGGAATATCTGGTAATATATTTTCCATTTTTAAAAAGCCATTTTCTTTGTCTAATCTCTTATTATTTTGAGTATATTAGCCTTAAAGCTATTGTTAATGATACAAAGTTAATGGTACTTCAAGTCTTAAATTTACGCTAATAATAGGTTTTACTTTTTAAAAGAATACAAGCGTTTTTTCTTTTGTGTTTTCTTTTTTTTTTTCTGCCAACCTATTGGGTTGCATGGCTTAGCTGTGGTATTTGAAACGCCTTTTAGACGCCAGTAAATCAGTGCTCATTTACACCATCTTCCTTATTTTTTCTTATAATTTTGTTGTGCTTTTTTATTTCTATTTCAATATTTTTATTTTTTTATTTTTCG
The DNA here is from genome assembly GCA_963576795.1 of Metopia argyrocephala. Classification (NCBI taxonomy): domain Eukaryota; kingdom Metazoa; phylum Arthropoda; class Insecta; order Diptera; family Sarcophagidae; genus Metopia; species Metopia argyrocephala. The sequence goes on from OY756211.1 coordinate 84,236,570, forward strand.
TAGAAAGAATATTATCTTAAATTGAAGATATTCATATAGTATGTATGTATACTCGTATGTACACACGTAGTAGGCTATTGTTACATGAGAACAATGTGCACATAAGAGCAAAAACTATGGCGTCAACAGTAAGATCACTTGAAACTGGAGACAATATTTTTTCGGAATAAATGCATGCATTTTTTACTTTATGTCTGTGTATAGGAAAATTTTATGTAAATAATGTTTTTCAATGTTCGAACTTCGCTGCTTGTTGAATGTCGATAAGCCAAGATCAAATATATATTTTGAGCTGCCTTTATTGCCGAAATTTTTATTGCATTTTATACTCATGGGTAAACCCCTACTAAATGCAGTGCCTTGTATTGGTATTGTTTGGAAAAGACAGTACATTTATGACAAAACATACATTTTTGTTTTTTCTTATATTAATATTAAGCGCCATTCCTAAGACTAATTGCTGTCAGTTGATCATTCAAAGGCCAGTGTTATATATTTAGCCTTGATTGATCAACAACAATTGTGCCTCATCATTCTTGTATGTTGATTGTATGGTGAGTGTCTTCGCTAAGAAGGCTTAGCTGTTATCTGCTACTTCCCAATAGGTGTCGCTTTTCTTCTAATATTGGTTTTTTGTTGACATTGGTTAAGGTGGAATAGAGTGAAATGTCTGAGAGCAGTTTCTTTGTAGATAGTCTTCTTGGAAGGGTGGGGACCTCTTATTTTTAAATTATAATTTTGAAAAAACCGCAAACTAACTTTTTCATTTTTTGCCTCTGCTGTGATTTGAACCTGGGCCGTTTGAGTTTTTCTGCAAGAGCTCTAACCGCTATACGACGCATCCCCAAGTATATAAGAAATATTAAGTCTATCGAACAGGCTAAGATCTAATAATACTGAATGTTGCTTAAACCACAAAGGTTATTACTTTCACAATTGTGTTTTGAATCTTACAGGGTGACTGATATGTATTGCAACCATCTTCAGGTTGTTATCATTTGTAAGCCGCTCGTCTAACAGCTGACAGATTTATTCCAGTGACAGTTCATTTTATTATTTACAAGCTTACAAAAGCATTTTGTTCTATTGCATTCAGAAAAAATATTGCTTCATATTTGGCTGGAAAACTACAGGTGGCTATCGTTAGAGCCCTCCATCATTTAAATGTGAATAAATCTTTTGTTTCTCGTACCATAGTTCGTTACCGTGATACTGGCAGTGTTGAATCGCGTCCAAAAAGTGGACGAAAAAAAACGGTAACAACACCAGAAATGATCCGAAAAGTGAAGGCCAGATTTTATCGAAATCCACGCTCGTGAGCTGAACATATCGCGAGAACGCATACAACACATATTGAAAAATGAGCTTGGACTAAAGCAATTGAAGTTCCAAAAATTTCAAGAGCTCACCGATGAACAAAAAAAAAGTTAGAATGGAAAGAGCCAAGGAGTTACTTCGCTTGCACGAAAGTGGCCTGTTGCCGAATTTGGTTTTCTCCGATGAGAAGCCATTCCAAATTGAGCAGTTTGTGAACAAACAAAATGATCGGGTTTACTTGCCAAGAGGTCAGCTGAAAATTTACACCTGCGATTGGCCACCAGAACTCAAGCGCCGCCGATGGTAATGGTGTGGGCCGCCGTAACGGCCGATGGTCGCTGCCCGCTCGTATTCATCGACCGTGGGGTCAAAATAAATGACGAATATTATGGGGAAAATGTCTTAAAGACAGTATTGAAGCCCGCAGACCATGGACATTTCAACAGGACTCAGCACCATCGCACTCAGCACGAGTCAACCAAGAATGGCTTAAAAAGGAGGTTCCTCGCTTCATTTCTACCGCACAATGGCTACCAAAATCTCCGGATCTCAATCCGTTGGACATTTGCGCCTAGGGTATTTTGGAGAGTAAGGTTCTCACTAAAAAATACCAAAGTGTCAATCATCTCAAGACGGCGCTTCGCCTGGAATGTGCCAAAATACCGCAGAGCCACTTTCATGCAGCCTGTGATGGATTTGTTGGCCGTTTAAAGGCCATAATTCGTACCAAAGGAGGCCTATTCGAAAAAATCTAAACTGATTCTAAAATTTGGTGTTATTTCCAAAATTTTTTTGCTTTTGAACAACAAAATTAAAAAAGAAATTAAAAAATATAGAATTTTACTTTGTTGCATTATATATCAGCAATTTTGGGTGCAGTGTAGATTTCAACCCTTTATCAGTGTTGAGACTGTTTACATTAGAATATTTTATTTAAAGATAAAAAATTATATTATTTTTTCTGAAGAGTGTTGCCAAAAGGCGATATATTTTTTACATCTTTTGTGTGAATTTTATTTTCATTTGTTTGTGAAAATAAGAATATTGGGTTTAGTGGTTCTGATACTCTTTGAACAATGCAATACCATGTGTATGTGCTCAGCAAATTCATTGACTTAAAAGTTACTACACGTACTTAAGTTACTTATAATATTCTAATATTTTATTTAAAATAAAGCATATCATTGTTAAATCATGGTATAATATAGGGTATACGATAGTTTTGTTGATCAATTTTGCTTATCTTTTGCTTTAAGCCTTTGTAATGTTTTTTTTAGATGTTTTTTGATTTCAAATGAGAGGCGTTAATATGCCCGTCAAAATTAGACTTTATTTTAGTTTATTGCTAACGCGATAAGATACTCAGAATTCATTTTAAAAAAAGGAATTTAGAGTTAGGTTTTAAGAAGCAATATTATTTATTTATTTATTTATTTATTTATTTATTTCATTTTTGTTTCATTTCATTTATTTATTTCATTTCATATTTAATTTAATTCAATTCAAAAAGAAATTCAAATTTTCAAGTTGAACTTTTATTATAACTTTACATACGACTTTCAACTTTTTACTGATACTCTATGACCTCTGTTCTCTCTCTTTCACCGTATTTCTTTCTTCTCTCTTTATCTACATCACTTAAACAAGGTGTCGCCGCTTTCGGCGACAATAAAAAAAGTCTTATTGTAAGTTTTTTTAAGACCAATACTCAGAGGTAAACCCCTACTTATGCAGTAATTCGTATTGGAATTTGAAGTTGCTGTCAAATTGACCACTCAAAGGCCAGTGTTATACCTTCAACCCTTGAATGATCAACAGCAATTGCCCCATCTGTGGGTGGATGTTGAATGTGAATAGCGAGCGTTTTCAGTAGGTTAGCTGTTATCTTCCCAGAAGGTGGGGCTGTACTCTTGATCATTCGTTTCTAGTGAAATACATACATACATACATACATAATTGGCCATTACAACCCTGTGTCAACGTTATGGCCTAGCTTCTCGCAGCACTCATGTTGTGTGTGTTTTAAATTTTTATCCATGAGTACCGGGACCTACAGTTTAAAGTCGACTCCGAACGACAGATTTGGGAAGCTTGTTCATGGCAATTAATTACTCTCAGAGCTTTTGCCAGAAGACTGCTGAGAGGTAGTCGCCGAAAGAAATAATTTTTTCATATTTCTTTTTTTCAGGATGTCAGAGCTGAGATTTGAACCCAGCGCTATCGTCTTAGTAAGCCAACACACTAACAGCTAGACCACGGCGACTAGTGAAATAGACTGGACATTTTAGGGAGCGGTTTCTTGAAGATTGGCATCTATGAGGGGGGGGGGAGGGGAGAACCACCAATTTTTTTAAATTATAATTTAGAAAAACCGCAAATTTGATTTTTATAATTTTTGTCCTTTGCTTGGATTAAACCTTAGTCGTTTGAGATTCTATGCGAGCGCTCTAACCGCTATATCACGACAGCCCAAGTTCATAGTGTACCCTGTAATTAAAATTTGAGTTGAAATTAAAACTACGGCGGGAAGATATTTAGTTACTGTAAAAAGATTTACAATTTTCAAGTTCAAGTTTTTTTTACTTGTCGCCATTGCGTTTAATTTTTGCAGCTGGTTTAGCCAAATCAGTACGATAAGGTTTTAGTCCAAAGATATGTTCCATCATAAAATACTTAAGTACACCTAACCTGTTGGTTCGCCTAAAATTAAATGAAATTCTCACAATATCCATTCTTAAGACAATTTCTTATCATGCTTATTAAATACTCAGGTGCCGCGATATGTTTCCCCAGAACCTGTAAAACATCTACAACAATCTGCCGAACTTTTTTTTGTGAGTGGGGAAAATACATTTCCATATGTATGGAAAGAGTTCCGGCACTCGTGAGATATAAAGGCTAAAATCCATCCTTCCTTACATTGGTCTGATTGGGTAATATTATCATTTTATTTCATATGCAACCAACAGCAGTTTGTAATTATTGGTGATTTAAAGCGACTTTCATTAATTATGGGCATACGTACATATGTACTTATAGTATATGTATGTATGCATATATTAAATAAATTGAATTGTAGTTTAAAAATTTATATTGTAGAGTTTTTTTTTAATTTTTCTATTATTATTTGTAGTCATAGTTAGAACTGAAATTTTTTGCAATTCTTTATTCATTTAAATTGCTTTCTTTCTCCAGCTGTGCATGGAAATAATCAAAATTCTATGAAAGTAAATATTATTTATGGAAGATAACTGTAACGAACTTATCCTTATATGAACTCCAGTATAATTATTCATGTGTAAAAAGCTTTTCTATAAAAAACATATAACACAAAATATAAGAATTACTTTTCTTATGTATGTTTGAGTTATAAAATCGAATCATTTTTTTTATTTCTTTTTATTTCTTTTTATTTTTTGTACTATGGCTCGCTCCAATCTATTTTATTTCTAAATATTCTAACTCTGGCTTTATACCTTTACTACTGTACTTGTTATGTTATAAATTCCAATCTATTTAATTCTAACGGTTTTCTATTAAATAAAACTGTTTAAATTTTAACAGTTTTAATGCATTACGAAAAGAAATATGTAACAGGAGCAGCAGCAGCAGCAAAAGAGAAACAACAAAAACCACAAAAACAAAAAAAAAACTAAAATATTATTTTGACTGCTGTAATTCCCCATTTGAAATTTTCTTAATCTTCTTTGACTAGACAGATAATAATTCTCTTTTTTTAGAATGTTGAAATTGTTTCTTTTTTTTCTATATGATAGCTTGCTGTTCACGTGTGTAAGTGTGAGTATATGTATTTCTACTAAAAACCTAACCTTAAAAATTAACTTGAACTCGGAATACCATTCCTTTCGTAGTAATGTGTGTTGTTACAGTTGCTATTGCAAATGTTATATTTGTGCTTAAAACAAGATTTTTAAATTGAATTGTTAAATGAACGTTTTGCTCCTTTTTGTGTTGCTGCTTTCAACATTAAATGGGGCAATATTTATAATTTCTAAATACACCTGTGTAACTATACTCTTGTATACTTTGGTCTCGAGTGTTTGTAAATTTGTTAAGTTAGCTGTGTGCATACTGGACTGTCTTCCTCTCTTTCTCCCATTTATTTAATTTGAATGGGTGAAGTAAAAGCTATCGTATTAATGGTTTGTGGCACGTTAACTGTTTAAGATTAATATTAACTTTAGATTTTTACATCTACTTTCATGAAGGAAATGTGTATTTGTGAGTTTGTTTGATTGTAGTCTATGGGCAAACATATCTCTTTATGACTAGAAGGAACTATAGGCTATACGTATTTAAAAAAAACCAAAGAAAATAATTTTTTGCCTTTATCTCCAAAATGTTAACAGTAAGATTATGTAAATTTAGTCCAAATAGCTTCATATTCAATCCAAACTGTGGTATGGCATGATAACTTCCATACAATTAATTATTAATTTGTTTTCTAAATTCGACAGAAACACCTACACTGTTATTACAAATGCCCGTGCTTTAGTGGTTAGTGTGTTGGCTTACTAGACAAGAGCTCCGAGTTCAAACCCCAGCTCTGACATCTTAAGAAAATAAATATAAAAAAAATATTTCTTTCGCCTACGGCCTCTTAGCAGTTTTCTGGCAAAAGCTTTAAGAGTAACTTATTGCCATAAAAAACTTTAGGTCTCGGTACTCATAAAAAAATAAAATTTATACACACAACATGGGTGCTGCAAAAAGCTAGGCCAATAGCCAATTATGTGTGTAGGTATGTTATTACAAATTAAATGCCAAAAAATTTACTGAAATGGATAAGTGTGGTACCTGCCATATGAAATAACTTTAGCTTTTAATATATCTTTACAAGACTAATAGTACGAGTAGAAGTTTATAATTTTGATCCAAACAATCTCATGGTAAATACAAGCCATTTGGCAAAAAATTAATTAAATGGGACAAGGGGATATGTTTCACCTTAAGCGAAGGGTTTTAAACTTTTTCTAAACGACTTAATAAAAATTTCAAATTATCAGTTAAAAAGCTGCTGGAATTGGGCAAGTGGGCATACGAAGCAAATACTTATTTGTATATCCTTAGAATTGTAACAGAAAAAGTTCTAAAATTTAGCACAAATAACTTTCTTGCCAATACGCATTAATACAATTATATTAAACTGTATATTCAGTTTAAATAAGAGTAACGAAGCTCTCCGGGGTTTAGTTAATTTATATATAAATTACAAACACTTACTAAATACCATCAGAAAAAAGAGCAGACTGTGACCAGAGCTTAAAAGACTTGTGTCTTTATGAGACTTCGATTTGGTGTTATAGTTGTTTACGATATACGAGAGCTTAGCAAAACCTAACCCATCTGACTCATTCTTAATTTACGACCATAAACTATTGTGTAACAGAATTAAGAAAAGATGACATAATGAACTCCATGTTTTTCGATATATTGTGGTGTTTACGAGAGAACCGACTTAACAAATTCACAAAACAGCATTGTAAGGTAGTCGGCTAAAGGAACCTAAGCTACCTGAAGTAACAATGTTGAAGAAAAATTTGATATCAAGAAAGCCGTGTGCAAGATGGATGCCGCAAAATAATACAAAGCCGTAGTATGTGGTCGCCGTGGTCTAGTGGTTAGTGTGTTGGCTTACTAAGACATAGGTTCTGGGTTCGACTCCAGGCTCTGACATCTTCAAAAAAAGAAATATGAAAAAAAAATATTTCTTTCGGCGACTACCTCTCAGCAGTCTTCTGGCAAAAGCTCTGAGAGTAACTAATTGCCATGAACAAGCTTCTCAAGTCTGTCGTTCGGAGTCGACATTAAACTGTAGGTCCCGGTACTCATGGATAAAAATTGACACACACAACATGAGTGCTGCGAGAAGCTAGGCCGTAATCCTGACACAGGGTTGTAAAGGCCAGTTATGTATGTATGTATGTACGTAGTATGGGAAGATGTTTCAATATAGTGAAACATGTTGTTCTATCGACTTAAAGCGAAATTTATTCATCAGATCGTAGTCATGAATACGATATAAAAGAAAACAGCAGAAAAAAAAAACAGAGTAGGAAAATAAACAAACCGAAATGTTTTATTTCATTTTGTTTTGTTCTTTACAATGAGTAAAACAAAAACAAAACAAAAACAGTGAGAACGACTGTCCCATTTAGTTTTGTATATTGTTTTTGTTTTGAGCACTACAAATACACTAACTCAAATGTGCATAGGTAGAACTAAAAATGAATGTAAAGAAAAATTAAAGAAGAAGAGAAAAAAAACACAAAGTATACAAATGTAACGGAATAACAAAGCAAGCACAAGAGCGAAAAGCGAATTGCTTCTTTTGCGAAAATATTTGTTTTGGTTTTACTCATGTACAATACGATTAAAAAAAATTTTTTAAGTTTATGACTTTGTGGTAACGTTTGCGAAATGTTTTGTTTGTATAAAATAAAAAAAAATTTTTGTTTCACACTGCTATTACCATTAAAGTGACGGTCAAAGCCAATGAATTGTTTAACTACGCACCCTATTTGCCCCACTAAGCTTCCACGAATTATTTCTATTACGCAAATTAGAAAAAAAAATGGCTTTGCTGACAAATGATTTTCTAACAATAAAAAGGTAGACTCTGTGGTTGATTGATATTTTCAGAACATTGATAATTATTTCTAAAAAATGGGTATAGAAGCTACTGAATGTCACAAGAAAACGTTTATTGAGCTAAACAGAGACAATGTTCTCAATTAACAAATTTTTTATCAAATTCTGTTTTCTTTTTATTGCTGTAAGTTGTGTAATTTGAGACCATGTCTTGTTTTATATATTAAGAAGTTAATTATACTTTGATTTCATTATCAATGACATTGATCTGTAATTATGGTTTTCTTATGATTTTTCTTTCTTAAAAGGGAGCACAATTCCAGTATTAGAGTATATATGTATGTTAGGAATTTACACACATTAACTGATAGTAAAGTGGTCATTAAGACTGTTGAAAATGTGTATGGTACACCATACCTAAGAATGTCATTTGTCTCTAGATAATTCCAATTAAGTATTAGGCTGGACTTGGTGATATTAAAGGTAACAAAACTAATTCCACAGTTAATAGAAATAATGGCATTCATCTCTTAAAGGAAAGACAGCCTCCCACAAACTGTTCTCATCCACAAAAGAAGTAGGAAAGAATAAATTCACGTGTATTCGTGGATTCACGTGTAAAGGGACTAGACAAATCTGGCCCGTCATGGATACAAATAGTATGAAGGATGTGTTGAATCAATACAATATAAAGACACTGGCCCTTAAATACTGACGCCCGTAGATTACGAATACCTCACAACGACTTCTGCAGAAGCTGTAATACGGTGGAAGGAGAAAAAGTGCCTAGAATTAATAAACATAAGCTGTTCGACTAAAAGTCTAAAACTTTATCATAAAATAGTTAGCTGATTAGAATATAGCCAAAATAAATAAAACGGACATAATAGTACCACAATAGAGCCTCATAGGACACAAGTTAGATTTGCCTTGAAGCGGCTCTTAATTTTGGCCCAACCTAAGAGAGTTTTGAATTATAAGACTTTTTGTTGGCTCAGCTATAGATTTTTTCGTTGTTAGTAATATTGCACAACAAGTACAGTTTACTTCACTAAGTGATGTTTATTATATAAATTTAACATTTTTGTTTTTAATATTTAGTTGATCAGCTTTTTGACTACTAATATCATCAAAACTTTGTACTCGACGTTTGTACAATCAAACTAAATACTTGTTGAATTCAATGGATTCACATATACGAACCAGTGTGCACTGCCATAGTAGGCTGTACACTATTTTAAATATGTGTACCCTCATAACTTATAATTATCTACTGTTTATAAGTTTTTGTTTAATACGAAAATATTAGGCAACATTCGGGAAGAAACCAAAATCCCCTGTCCAAAAAGAGAACTCCATATATTCGGAACCAGAAAGTAAAACACAATATTTTAGGTAATTTAGCAAAATTCTTTTAAACTTCTGACTCATGTGATTGCATTCTATGTATCTACATATTAATATATCTGATACATACAAATATACTCACATACTAATACAATTCAAAATTCTAATACAATTCAAGTGTTAAAAACAAGTTAACCAAAAAATTAAAACTGATTTTTTTTTGTTCTGTCCTCAAATTCAACCAACGATCTTAACAAGAAGTTCTTTTTTTGTGAAGAAAAGATACTCCTATAAAGTTAAGATATCAAGTGGTGCAATTATTGCCATTTATATGCCGCGCTTTTATACAAAATTTTAACAGAATAAGAATAATCATCGCTGAAATTGTTGTCGATAGAGCAATACATTATTGTTTGTAGCTGATTAAACATTTTTTTCTTGTTTGTTCTTTTTTGCAAAGATTTTTTTTCTTAGTCTCTAAGAGTGTTTGTTTGGTGTTTAAGTGATTAGAGTATTAGTGGCAACATAATTTATTTTTACTACCATTTTAATATCACAGGCAATTGTTGTTGGCTGAACCATATAGCCAGTTTGTCTACCTGCATATGGGACTTTTTCAGAAAGTGTTGTTTGCATTTCTTATTTTAAAGTATAATACACAAAACAGAGATTTTTATACTCAAATATTAGAAGTTAGTATTAATAAATGGTAGTGATAATATATTCTTAAACCCATAAACCTAAAATAAATATTTAAATTGAATGAAGCCTATCCATATTGAGATATTAACGAAAGGTTGAATTTATAAAAAGTTTTCAACAAAATATTTATTAATTTCTTTCCAAATATAATGCTGAAGCGTATTGAGTTTCATTGAAACCAGAGTGGGTAAACAAACAAAACATTTCGCAAACGTTGCTACAAAGTCAGAAACTTTTCAAATTTTTTTAATGGTATTGTACATGAGCAAAATTAAAACAAATACTTTTTAAATGAGAAAGAGCGCAAACGAGACAATTAGCTTTTCGCTCTTGTACTTGCTTGATTATTCCGTTACATTAGTATTATTTGATCTTTTTTCTTTTCTTCTTTTCTTTTTCTTCTCATTCATTTTTTGTTGTACCTACGCACATTTGAGTTAGTGTATTTGTAGTGCTCAAAACAAAAACAATATACAAAATTAAATGGGACAATCGTTCTCACTGAGCAAAAATGAGATCAAACGCTTAGTTTTGTTTATTTTTTTACTCTGATTGAAACATTTACTTATTTACTTATTAAGCAAATCAAGGGTCGTTTATTAATTGTGTGATATTGAACTCGAAAGCAAATGCTGGTTTCTGGTGTGAATACCTCACCTATGGCATTTAAATTCTCTTACCCAATATTTCATATTCGTAAGGAAATGATCACAACTACTTACTCTTAACAATTTCAAGCAGTCTAAACTTCAACCCGCTAATCAGACACTATGTCTGACTTGTTGCTTAAATGATTTCGTCACAATGTATACAGTGACGAAACTTTAACAACTATAACAAGAACAACACACAGCAAGATAGCCACAACAGAATTGCACACACAACATTACAGTGTATAATAAGATAGCCTAAATTTAAACTTTTTGAGCTGTCATTTCCTTCATCACGGTATGCACTGTGATTTCGTGCTTTTATGTATTAATCTAGTTCTTGTAGGGAAATAATTATATGCTTTAACCAGACGTGAATCTACTACATATTTTTAATAACTAACAAGTATTTTTCGAGTGTATTATTATAATTCTTTTTTTAATTTCTGTATGTTTTTCAAAGGGGTTTGTTCAGGAAACATTTAGTTTTTGGCAAATAGTTTAAATGGATTTAAACTTCCTCGAAACGACCACTTTATTCTTTTATTAATGCAGTTCAGTTCTCTTTGGTTTATTAGAAAAAGGAGTGGTTTTTCTGTTGTTTTTTTTTTATTTTTGCAATTTTTAATTGAAAATAAATTTTAAGGTAAATAACTTAAATGAGATGTTGATCGAAATTGATTTATTGAAAATTGTTTATTACTCTTGTTTAAACACTTGAAGTTTTTCAAACGTTTTTCTTTTTTTACTCATTAGCCAAATGTATTGAGTTTCTCTACTGTCTTGTATTTAATTAAAATGTTACACATTAAATGTGTCTGATTTGTTAGTAGTTTCCTTTGTATTAAAAAAAATTTTTGTATATGTTACTTGTGCTATTCTACTTTAAAATAATTTCATAAATTTTCGGCTTTATTTCATATATTATTTAGCATTAATACTCTCTTAATTCTTTTCCTTCTATTACAGATTTAATACAAGTTAATAAGGTAAGTAATCGTTGCGTTTTATATTTTAAAATTAATTTATTTTTAGTTTTTTTACAAATCACATGAGATGTATTGATATTATCTGCCAAAAAAGAAAAATAAAATGAGTATTAAACTATAATGAATTTATTTTAAAATTATTTAAGATATTGAAACTGATATTTAGAATAAAGCAAATATATAAAAATAATCTTTCTTTATGTGAAAAGGCAAAAAAAAAACTAAAAATATGTGATTTATACAGCTCTGACATTAAAAAAAGAAGAAATATGAACAAATTATTTCTTTCGGCGACTACCTCTCAGCAGTCTTCTGGCAAAAGCTCTGGGAGTATTTGATTGTCATGAAAAAGCGTCTCAAATCTGTCGTTCGGAGTTGACTTGAAACTGTAGGTCCCGGTACTCATGGATAAAAATTAACACACACGATTACAGAGTACTGCGAGAAGCTAGGCCGTAATCCTGATACAGAGTTGTATGTATGATTTATGCAATAATCCCCTAAAAAATAAAAACTTGTGTTTTATCTTCAATTTTTGTTAAATTTTTTTTTTGTATCAGTTGCAATATTGCCATATTAAAAATGATATACTTTTTCAACCCTTAAATTTGTATAAATTTGTAGTATTAATTTTCATTGTCACACCAATACAAACAACAAACTTGACAACTCATATTAAAGTATTAGAATCAAAATATCTTAATATTAAAACAAATTTTAAGATGCCATTGTAAACATCCTTATTGTTATTACTTTGAAATGTTAATCACTAAACCAAATTCTTATATATATTTATTTACCGAGTTTATGCTAATATACGATCTATAAATATTTTAACAATCAAAAATTTCTTTGAAAGTTTTAATATCTAGGAATAGAATAATATGTACTTGAAAAAGTTAAGAATCATCATTTAATTTACAAGCGATTTTGAGTTATCGGATTTCCTTCATTAAATGCTATTTTTATTGACACTAAACAATAAATAATTAAATAACAATAATAATGTTAATAAGCAAATAAGCAATCGTAACAGTTATTAAATATGTAAAACTTCTTAAAGAGATTTCAGTCTTCCAAGCATGACTTTTAAATACTTACAGTACATAGCGACCATGCTGCAATTCATTCAGTTTGCATCCAGCATTGAAAGATATACCCAAATTATCAAAATTTCAGTAAAAAAACAGACCATCTTCAGCGTTGAGTTTTATTTTTGCATGCAGTTTCTTAAATTTAGAATGATAACAATTCACGCAAGATCTAATAGCCCTCCAATGAATCCTAAAAAATCACTGCTTGCTGTGTCGTTGTTAATGTTTGAAAAAGTAGCCAATTACATCAGATATTTAATTACATAATACCAATTCTACAAGATAACATATAACTAATATCCAGTTGTCATTGCTATGTTTTTAATTTTTTTAAAATAATTATTGACATTTATTTTCATATCTTCTTTAAGGTATCACTTATTATTAATGGCAAATTAACCTTTAGCTCTGCTATTGGTTATATGCACATTAAACTAAGAAGTCAAATACTTAAAGAGTAAAATAAATTGCGTTTGTTTAACGCCTTAGAAAAACACGCTGAATAAATTTTGCAACCAAATGATAATTGAATGCTTAATGCTTTAACTTGTTTTCAAAATACCAAATACTGAAGAGACATTACAAATGTGTAGACAAAAATTTGTTGAAAAAACGCATTTTAAATACAAAACGAAAAAAAAAAAAATAAATAAAATAAATATTAAACATGTATGAAATTGCTTACAAAAATTAATTGATTTTTAATTATAAACAAGTGGTTAACCACCACTGACTATTTGAAACAATACTTCCATATGAGATTTATCATTTCTACTTCTTCAATTTCTTAATAGTTGAAAAGTTCAAAAAAGATCCGATGGGACAAATTTTGTTCAGCGATGACAAACAAAACTGCTGCATTTATGACGAATAGCAACCTGAAGAGATTTGAGAACTGCCACTTTATTCAGAAAAAACAATTGTTTGGTGTGGTTTGTGAGCCAGTGGTATCGTCGGTCCATATTTCTTTAAAAATGATGCTGGAACTTAACAGTCAATGGCGACTGTTATCGTGCCATGCTAACCGACTATTTGATGCTTGAAATTGAAGCTCGTGATCTCGGCGACATTTGATTTCAACAAGACGTCGCCACCAATTTCAAGTTTCGGGCCGGTCGATTGGCCATCAAGATCGTGTGATATCACACCGTTAGACTTTTTCTTGTAGGGAAAAATGTATTCGAACAAACCCACTTCGATTCAGGTTTTGTAGGAAAACATCATGAGTGTCATTCGCCAGTTACCAGTCGAAATGCTCGAACAAGTAATAGAAAATTGGACTCAACGGATCTGCGACGTAGCAACGGACAACAGTTGATAGACATATTCTTCAAAAAATAAATGTGAAAGAATGTTCTTTCAACTGGTAATAAACATTCCTGTTTTTTTATTTTCTTTAAAAAAGTAGGGAACCTCGAAATGGATCACCCTTTATTGTAAGATATTGTTTTTTAAAGTAGATTTAACATGAATATTAATCAATATAATTATTTCAAGATACGTGTATACTACACACATCAGCTTAAATAGGTAGTATATTAAGATTATGTAGACCATCGTGTTTCCAAAATAATATAATTAATTAATTTTAAATTACCTTAAAGAATTAATTTTGAAAAATATTGAAGCCCAAGATAAAACATTCACTTACTAGACAAAAATTGTTAAGCATTTATGATATTTTGATAGTTTTAACAAACAAATTACTGTTAAAAATTTGTTTTAATTGTAATGCGTAGTAAGTTTCAATTGATTAATACAAATTAAACACACAACAACAACAAAAAGTCATCAATAATAGACACAGTCATTAAGCAAATAAATACATACTAATCAATCAAAATAGCATAAAAATACTAAATGCCACAAAAAAATACCACAACCATACAGAAAAAGATGCTTCCACAAGTAGTGCCATATTAGAAAAATATATTCACTTTGAAACCGGATTTAAATGATATTTCAAAAAAAAGTAATAAAACCTAACGAGAATAAAAATGTTCATACCATCACGTCAAGGCTACCAATTATTTGTGGTATGAGTTGGAAATAAATCACGAATTTAAAATAAAACATGTGACAAAATTACAAACAAATAAACTTAATATTTAAATAAGATTCTCTGATTTCTGTATTATTCTAGAATTATGAATAAAATAAAGATCACAGCTGTACGGCAAGCTTAAAATAGTATCATCTTCTTTATACTCGCATGCATGTACATATTTTTGCTGTAAGTTCCATTAGTAAGGAAAGAAGAATCTAAACTGCGTTTGTGGTTAAAAAATAATACATTCTTAGTTCATTTATGTATTACATTGGTACTTTTCTTATGTAAAATTTTAATCTTAAAGGTTTTGTTGCTGTTTTCTGTTTAAGATATTTACGCTTAAGGTTACCAAAGGTTAATGCAACATTTGTTCTTTTAATCTCAAAGAAGATTTTTATTAAAGTGATAAACAAAAGGAGTGAGTTACTAAGAAATTATATAGAAAATAATTTTGTATTTCAGTTTTAATCAACAAAAATTCATTAAGGTAAATTTACTGCCTTATTCATAAAAAGTATTGTTGGTTTATAAAGGGCTTATTAGAAACTTATTGCATATATATTTTATATTTTTTAAAAAATTTTCTTAAAAATATATTAATTATAAATTTAAAAAAATTAATTAAAATTTAAAATGAAAACAAAGTCTTCAAGTGTACTGATGCTATGAGAAATCTACAATAAAAACAATATTCATCCAAATCAATGTACTTAATTCTCGTATTACAGGCTCGTTCATATCATAACCGGTGACATTTTATTATTATTAGGCCTAAACGCTGTGAAAGTTATGCGAAACCGAGCTAAATTAATTAGATAATTGCAATCAATAATATCATTGATTGGATAATCCACTGACCATAATTTAATTAAATTTTTTCTAAACGAGCTGAATATCTGATTTCGGATTCCACTTGGATTTGTGATTGGCAATCGAGCAGAATTTTTGCAGGCAGATTTGTGTAAATATCAGTATCACGTCAAATTAAAAAAAAAATTTTTTTATCAATTCTCAGATTTTCCTGAATTTAAAAAACAAAATTTTTTTCACTGTTTTCAACATAACTTGAAGGGACTCAACATTTTTAAACTACTAAAGCTTTCCGAAAAAAAAAATTTTGTTTTCCGGCACATCCATCGTATTTCTATATATTTCATCTGAGAAAAAATGTAGTTCCCGACTGCTACGTTTGTGGCTTACTCGCACCAAGTAAAAATTTTAAAAATATTACGAAAACAGTGGTAATTCGTTTCAGAAATTTGTGTGTATGATTTAAGGTGTTTTAAATTGTCAGCTGATAAAAAAAATAGTTACAAGTTATGAATCTTCATAAAAATTGAATGCTTCCGAACAACGTGCATGGAAATGCACAATTGCCGTTATTGGGTAGGTTCTTGGCAACAAACGAGCTGCCAATTATAAAAATATTGTCGCAGAAATGATTTCGGCATATGGCGAAATGGGCATATTAATGTCGCTAAAGATCTGATGATTTAGGAACTTGTAGCGGTTAGCATGGCGAAAGGTCAGGACATTGCGTCTACTGAAAAGCGCTTTAAAGGACCAGATATTACGCATATGCTTGGCGAATACTGTTGGTCTATTTGTCGCGATGCCGACCCAAATGCTTACAAATGCAAAAATAAAAAGCATTGTAATTTTAATATAAAAATTTTTAATTTTAGTATAACAAAATTAATAAAAAAAAAAATCGATAACCATTTTTTCAAAAAAAAAAAAAAAAAAAAAATCAGGAAAATCTGAGAATTGATAAAAATAAATTTTTTAAAAAAATTGATGTGATACAGACATTTCCACATGAGAATCGCCGATACACGTGTATTTTTATTTTTTCTCCCCTTTCCGAAAAAGTATATTTGGTTTATAGGACAGAACAAAAGCTCATTTTTGTAACGCTGTGTTATAATACCCACCATCTATTGAAATAAGAAAACTGGTGAAAATTTTCATTTGAAAGACTAAAAGCATATAATTGACATAATCTAGTGTATAATTCCGTCACGGATGTCGTTCTCTGCATTTGGAAAAAATTTAAATTAAAAAAATTTTTTTTTAAATATAAAATCTATAATTCAATTCAAAATTTGTAATAAAGAAGGAAAATAGGATCAAATTTGTTTTTTTTTTTCCTAATATTGAAGACTTTGGGCCCAATTCGGCACTATATTAAGAATAAGTAAAAGAAAATCTGATACAAGCTACGGCCGGGACACAATGCAGGAAAAATGACAAATTTTGGTTAGAAAAAACCAAAAAAACGGCAATACTAACGATTTTTATATAAACTGACTACGATCACAGGGACGAGCATATTTCATAAATGTTTTCTGAATCATTTTATTATGTGGCCTAATTGAAATTTACGTTATTAGAAATGTCTATGATAAGGGTGTGCATAGATGGGGGGTGCGTGGTAACTCGATTAGAGCGTTCGCACAGAAACTCAAACAGCCCAGGTTTAAATTCCAGCAAAGGTGAAAAATTAAAAATAAAAATTTGCGGTTCCTCGAAATCTTAATTTTTGAAAAATAAGAGCCAACCCTCCATCCAAGAAGAAATCGTTCCCCGGCATTCAACTCCATTCCACTTTTAGCATTTTCTTCAAAAACGAATGATCAGGAGAAAAAGCGCCACCTACTGGGAAGTAGTACATAACAACAACCTACACAGCAGAGACTCTCACCAGAGTCAACATTGAATGGCAGATGGGGCAATTCCTGTTGATCATTGAAGGGTGAAGGTATAACACTGGCCTTTGAATGATCAATTCACTGGTGTAAAGACTGGCCTTTGAGTGATCAAATTGACAGCAATTTTTCTCATTCGTAAGGCGCTTACAAGGAAAAGACTCTTTCATTATATAATTCCAGTACAATGCACAGCATGTGTAGGGGTTTACTCCCCTGAGTACTGGTTTCACTAAACAAAAAATAGACTTATTTGATAACATTTATTCATAATAAGATATTTGCGGAGCACCTTGCCTGGCAAAGCTAAGGCCATCACATCTGTGCTGAATAAAGGACCCTTTACATACATGTGTTATGGCGATTATATATCGTCGATGGAATTAAAGAACGCTGTAACTGACAAAACCTTAAATGTTCACCAGAGCCAAAAAACCTGTATGAAAGTAGAACAAAGACACTGGTATTTTTCAAAACGCAGATGAAGTAAGTGAATTTATTTTCATCGTAGAAATCTGGGACCGGGACCAATCGACGCTTATTTTTTTTTCTGATAAAAATGATGCAAAAAACGTATTTTCGATTTTTTGTCAGTTACAGCGTTCTTTAATTCTTGCGACGATATGCAATTAAATTATTAAAATAAAAATAACGTTTTTCTTTATATCTTTTCTTTCAAATCTTTTACATTTTGCAAAAATGTTTATTATTTGTTTTTAAATAATTGTTGGTTTTTGTTTTTTCTTGTCTATTGATTTTCTTTTTCAACGAGTATTTTATTTATTGATGACAAGTGTTAATTAAGCTAATAACAGCTCAAATGATTAACAAAACCTAAACACACACGCGAATTTAAAGACTTCTTTAGCTTGCAATGAACTTTCTTATATTACAAAGGCCAATGATGGAAAGAAAAAAGAAAATTAACAAAAAGGAAAACAGTTTACACCTTCTTAAGAAATGTCTGACAATATCTCTGTCTGTGTTATGTTTTGCAACCACGCAATATTAGTGCAACAATATTGTGCTTTTTACTGTTTGCCACAAAACCAAAGGAAATATTTGTTTTTCAATGTTCAATAAGAAAAGGATCAAATTTACTTTCATTAACAACAAAGATTCACAAATGGAAGAAGAAAAAAAAAAAAACCAAAAAAAAAAATGGATTTAGGCAGTTATCTTAGCATTTATATCGCTTTTTTATAATTCAAAGGTTCTATGCCTGCCAAAATGAAAAAAAAACTCATTTTGGTTTGCTTTTCTTAATAGTGCACAATAGCTTTGGCAGCAGCCTATTCACTACTGTATTACGAAATCTATTCCTATTTGATTTTTAATTTTCAACCAACAACTAGAATATAGTTAAACATGTTGGGTGTCAGTCTTGTCTTATGTTAAGATTTTGGTGGTTCTGTGCAATATTTATTTAATTTTTTTATTATTTTCTTCGCATGTCGATTAAGTAATTTTAATTGCCTTTGCGTGTATATTGCGTTTTTTTAAGTGTTTCTTTTTTTTTAATATTAAATTTTAGTTTAAGAATGCATTACACTGCAAATAGCATGTAAGATTGGGTTCGTTTAAAAACTATATGTATTGTTTAACAAAAAATAGAAAAAAATAGAAAAAAAGAAATATTAATACTCGTTCATATGGATTATTTTCATTCTTGAGTATGTGATTTTAGAGCAGCGATAGAATACATTTTACTGAGAATATTTTCCGGTTTAAAACTGACAACGTATTTAGTTTGTCGATTTTTATTTCTGCATTATTTCGTTCGTTTTTTTATTCTTCTTTCTTGCAATGCTTAAATTGCGTGAAAGAGTTTCAAGATATTTCATTTCTGTTGTCTATTTTTCTCAAATGTTTATATAAAACTAAGAATAGAAGTGTTAACATGAAAATATTTTTATTTATATGTTTTATTTGTATTTCATTTTTCTTTTTTATTTTATATCAATGATTTCTTTTGATAATTTTTAACATGTGCACAGTTTGCTAAAACGTAAGAGTTTAAAAACGAACTCTCTAGCTTTAATGCATAAAATGTAATTACATTTGCTAAATGTTTATGTTTCTGTCTTAAGTCTTTTGTTTTTCATAATTTATAATTGTTTGTAAGCTTAAAATAGTAATCGTTTTTAATGAAATTAAACAGTTTTCTTATACTTAAATCCTCTAATTATGGGAATGAGGAAAGTAATTACATATGTAAATACATATGACTGGTTGGGGAACGTAGGTGCTTTACACGAGCGTCAATTAGCATTATATGTACGACCGCGACAGCACATACGCATGGGAAGTGCTACAGGGGCAGGACTATATATCCTTGAGGCAGAAACTTTCCCAACCCGTTCATTCGCCCAAATCCACGATATCAGTTTAAATGCTGTATATGATCAAATTGGTGAATCTAATTGATGAGGCTATCCATACAAATACAAATACGATCTAAAAGGCCAGTAGACACCAACAGCAAGCAGGGTATTCCAATAGCAAAGATCTCCGAATTAAAAACGCTATAGCTGTGAGTAAGACTGTAGTAGTAATTTAAATTGCAAACACCAGTGCCAACACCACAGTCCCTCTTGGAACCACCCGTGTAAACACTGATGTCGAAATTCTGTAGAAGGTTCAATTCAAATTTAAATTCCTTTTCAAACTGGAAGGAATCTCCATCTCGAAAAGTATATAGAAGTCAAGTCTGAAAATGCAGTAATCAGAGGAGGCATGTAATTCACTCGGATGTTTCAAAAGAACTATAGCATGACTATATTCCCAGAGATGAAGGTCACATCGTTAAAAGCCGCGGTAGCAAGAATAAACACGTCGATTGAGAGCAATGCAGTATCACATTAAGAGCCACACTCGGACAAGTATTCTTTTCTCTCTCTCATCCGAATTTCTGATGGTTTTATCCACGCCAGGTTAAAGTGAAGGAACTCAATTGCCGTAATGTGTACAATTTTGAAAGCTTCTTCGACATCCAGAAAGGCCGCCACAGTGAATTTCCTGTTCTCCATTGATCCATCAATGATTCCCACTATGTCAAACGGAGCCAATATAAGCAGAGTTTTGCATTTTTTTCAAATTTATAATTTAAAAATAAGAGGTTCCCTTCCTCCAAGAAGTTCATCTTCAAAGAAACCGCTCCCTGAGATTTCACTCTATTCCATTTTAATGAATGATCAGGGGAAAAAAACCACCTATTGGGAAGTAGCAGAGATAACAGCTAAACGTATTTGGCGCGGGCACTCAAAACACACAATCAACATGAAACGATGCGGCAATTGCTGTTGATCATGCAAGGGTGAAGGTATAACACTGGCCTTTGAATGATCAATTCACAGCAATTTTACTCATTCCTAAAGCGATTAATAGTAATATAAGAAAAAAAAATATACTGTCCTTTCCAAAAATTCCAATATCCCTGAGTATTGGTATCAATAAAAAAAACATCATAATGTCCTTGGTCTTCGTTGATTACATACATACATAACTGGCCTTTACAACCCTGCGTCAGGATTACGGCCTAGCTTCTCGCAGCACTCATGTTGTGTGTGTCAATTTTTATCCATGAGTACCGGGACCTACAGTTTAATGTCGACTCCGAACGACAGACTTGAGAAGCTTGTTCATGGCAATTAGTTACTGTCAGAGCTTTTGCCAGAAGACTGCTGAGAGGTAGCTGCCGAAAGAAATATTTTTTTTATATTTCTTTTTTTTTTGAAGATGTCAGAGCCTGGAGTCGAACCCAGGGCCCATGTCTTAGTAAGCCAACACACCAACCACTAGACCACGGCGACGACGGTCTTCGTTGATTGCAGTGTCTAAAAAGCTGCCACTGTGGCTTTTTAAACTTGGTTGGAAGTTCAGAATTAGGTCCAAAAATATAAAAGCTAAGTACTGTTGGCATAAATTCAAAACGAATAGAACCATCATCATAAACAGCGTCTTTCACAACCAGTATAATCGAATTTGTGTTGAGAGGCTCTCAATGCGCCAAAGAAGGGAGAGTCCCCTATATAATAAATATTCATTGTAATACTAATGCCGTAGTAGTGGTGGTCTAGTGGTTAGTATGTTGGCTTACTAAGACATGAGCCCTGGGTTCAACACCAAGCTCTGACATCTTAAAAAAAAAAGAAATATGAAAAAAATATTTTTTTCGGCGACTACCTCTCAGCAGTCTTCTGGCAAAAGCTCTGAGAGCAACTAATTGCCATGAACAAGCTTCTCAAGTCTGTCGAGTGCTGCGAGAATCCAGGCCGTAATCCTGACACAGGGTTGTAAAGGCCAGTTATGTATGTATGTATATCTAATACCACCGTATGTTAAAAAACGTAGCAAATAAAAATATTTAACCAGTGATTCCTTTCTCTTCTCTCACATATATGCATAAGGACACATAGCACACTCTCCATATAAATAGTTTACTGGGACATTTGATTAGGCTTTATTCTTGTTTTATTTTTTACATCATATTGTCCGTCGTAAATCATTTGTTATTCGGTATGAGTAAATTGTTACAGTTTTCAATGCGAGTATCACTGATAAGCGTTTACAACGTGCTGGCTAGTTGCCCTATTTTGTAATCTGATTCATAGTTTACTTTTGAATATTTCTTGACATAAATTGATTACTTTATTGACTTGTTTTGAATTATTTTTATCTTTAGTCTATATTACTAAGAAAAATTTATTTAATTTTTTTTTAATCTGAAAAGGTGTTAGCAAGTTCATTTTTTTTTTCTATATTATATTTTAATTAAATTTATTATGCAAGTTATCAGAATTTTAGTATTTATTTTATAGATCTGTGTGTGTAAAAAAATTTTATTTATATCTTTGCTAACTTGACATATATATGTTAATCTTTATTAAATCTTGTTTAGTGTTTTGTAAAATGTAAAACATTTATTAACTTTATTATCTGTAGACTTATGTATTTAATTATAAATATAGATACATATACACGTGTATGTATGCACTTATATTAATTAATAAAATAATATAAATTAAAAAAATATATATGGGCAATTTCAAAAATTTTCAACATTTGTTGAAACTTAGTTCAGATGCGTATTATTTCTCCAGTTTTTCGAATTGACCAAAACGGTCAAAAGGGAATGGTAGGCCACACTAGAAAACTGGGAAATTCAAAATTTCAGACCATCAGTTCTTTATTTTTAAAAGTTATGGGCACTCAAATATCGAAAAACTCAAAAAGAGGCTTGAAATTTACAAGAGTTCTTTCATATTTCATCACTTTTCTACTTTTAGATTTGAACTTCCGATGCTCACTGATATAAAATAAAGTCACTAGACTTTGTAGATATTTACACTATAAAAGTTATGCCAATACTACTATTTGGGAAAAAGTTGTACAGCAGTTCATTTTTGAAACCAAAATTTTCCGATTTTTTAATTTTCGCAGTTTTTTCTATAGCGTTTTTGCGCCGTTCAAGAAAATTGCATTTCGTCAACAGTATTTAATAGATGGTGTAATTTGCTAAAATTTGCGCCATATCACGTCGATGTCAGGCTGCTAGTTGCTGAGAACGATGACCTCAAAATTTTATAGAATTGGCGTAAATTTGTCAAAAATGACAGTTTTTCGCGCCTGACATTTGCAATCTTATTTAAAACTGGTTTATGTATTGCGTGAATTAAACTTCTTAGTAAATGGCACCTCAACGTCAAGAAGGGGTTAAAATATTTTGAAACGAAAAAATTTTATAAAGAAAATAAAACTTTTGCGAAATTTCATGATTTTGTTTCGTGTTTTTTTTAATTAATCCGTGTTTTACAATTAATGTAAAGTATTGGAAATGAAGTGCGACGATGAACTAAAGATCATATATAAATACGGTTGAATTCGGTCCATATTTAGCGGGTACAGTGGCATTTTTCTTCAAACACATTTTGCTTTGTGACATCTGCAGTTATGTATAGATTCCGCCGCGATTGACACCAAATGAAT
Organism: Metopia argyrocephala; assembly: GCA_963576795.1. Taxonomy (NCBI): domain Eukaryota; kingdom Metazoa; phylum Arthropoda; class Insecta; order Diptera; family Sarcophagidae; genus Metopia; species Metopia argyrocephala. The sequence goes on from OY756211.1 coordinate 84,260,027, forward strand.
GGTTTTTTTAAGCTTGATAATAAAACTGAATAGGCATTAAAAAATTTTCATGATTTTAAATTTTACAGATCAAAAAAAAATCCTAACCTCAAAAATAATTCTTATATAATTTTTTTTATTTTTTAAATTTGCAAGTCAAAACATTGTTTTTCTGTAAATTAGTTATGCGTTATATAAACACATATTATAACAATCGGTAAAACATTCATATTTTTGCAAAAATTCTCGTTTTTTAATGTTAAGGAATTTTAATTATACTTGATATTTTTTATGTATTTTATCAGTGCATTGATGAATTTGGACTGCACTGATGAAATTGAAATGAGTTTCATGCATCCATACAACATTTATTAAAATAAACCAACAAATTTAACTTAAATTTTTTTTTAAAGACATTTTAACATAAAACCTCCATAACTTTCGCTCCGTTTGCAATAAATGATTAACGCGAACTGTTTTGGTATGCTAAAATATCACCCTTCACGTGACCAAAGCGTCATTCGTGTCATCCAAAAAAAAAATTTGGAAAAAAAAATATCAAAATGTCGAAAATATTTGAAATTGCCCATATATCCTAATATGTTTTAGTTATTAAACTAAAATAAAAATTTTAAATAAAAAATAAAACGATTTATTTTAAATTTATTTTTTAATACTCATAGGTGTACATACATATGTATACAAGTATGTTCATATATGATCCGTTTATTTTGAAAGAGAGTTAAGTTACCATTTTCAAAAAATCAAGTTTAGATAACACTGATCACAAATTAATTTCGATCGGTCATATGATGTTTCGATCCGGAAAATCTAAAAAAATGCGAAGAGAGCGTGGAAGAATAGTCATTAGATGAAAGAACCGTTACTCGCTGCAAGCTTTGCATTTGGCTATTGTATTAAATTTAGGATTTTATAATATTCGTATGACTAGTATTTCGTTTTGTATAAAACATCTGTAGAAAGTCGCAATTCTAAACCTTAACATAAAACTGGCATTAAAGCATTAAACACATAGACGACAGCAAGCAGCAGGCAGCAAGTTGTCAAAATTAGAGTACACACATTTATATGGAAACGATTATAGAACGATATGGAAAGGCAGCACAGCAAAACCCTAGACAAACACCTTTGCTGCTGCTGCCCAACTCAGAATAATTTTTATTTTTTTGAGGTGGTAAAAACTGATTAGTGATGTTAATACAATATAAAATGTTAAATAAATACGATCTAACAAAAATATTTTTTAATACATTAAAGAAAACTGTACATTATTAATATATTGTATTTATTAATAAAGATAATAACAATTAAAAACTTTTCACATTACAAGTCGGTATATATTTAATTAAAGATTTTAAAGGACACATTAAAGGCGAAAATCAAAACAAACAACTAAAAGCATTTCGTACACTTGACAGTGCTATCACTGAAATATTTATTCAACAACAAACACATGTTGATTATTTTATTTGTTTCCTTTTTTAGTGTTTTGCTATTGCTGCCTTCAAAATATTTATGTAGACAATAGCATGGTAGCAAATATTGTCGACTGCATATGCTGCTTGCTGTTATGCTGCGTGCTGCTATCTATGTGTTTAATACTTAAGTTGGATGAAAAACGTTCAACATTACGAAATTGATATTGAAATTGTTTATTAAGACCTATACACAGGGTGCATTATATAGGTATTCGAAGATAGATAGATAGATGGTTTCTTTTTTTTTCTATAAATATATAATTATGCGCCTTTTTTGTTGATGAGACTAGTTGCTGTCGAATTGACCACTTTCACCCTTAAATGATCAACAGCATTTGCTCCATTTTTCGGTGTTGATTGAGAGTGATGAGCGTCTTCACCAAGTAGGTTGGCTTACTAGAAGGTGCCGCTGTACTCCTTAATATCAGAGAGCGGTTTCTTGAAAATGGACTCTTGAAGGGGGGTGGGGGGGACCTCTAATTTTTAAATTATAATTTTTATAAAACAGCAATTTTATTTTTTAATTTTTCTCCTTCGCTGGGAATTTAACCCTGACCGTTTGAGTTTTTATGCGAGTGCTCTAGCCACTATACCCCGACCCCTCCAATTCTTAATTATTAAGTCATTTATTCATACCCAATTATCGTGAGTTTGGTATAATAGGAATAACTTTGAAAATATAAAATGCTTTATACAATCGAATTCATTACTATATTGTGATTGATAGCCGGCTGCGGCAAAAAATCTTTCACTTTACAGAATGTGAGGGGTTTTATTGCAAAAAAATCATTCGGAAAAAATGCTTCAGGGCATTAGTCCAAAATAGAAATATATCGCCTTTTTACTTCAGCAAAAATAAATTAATCGAAAATTAAAGATGCAACTGCAATAAACATTTGCATTAATTTTTTTTATTTTTTATGTTTATGTGGCGAAAAGTGCAAAAATTAGTTTGCAAGTGATGTTAAAAATACTGGGTTCGATAGAACATGTAACTCCTCTTGCTACAGCAAACATCTTTGACCCGCGATTGAAAAAATGCACTTCATTAAAAAGTTTTAAAAAAACCAAGAGTAATAATGGAAAGGTAAAAGTTTCAGAAAGCTAAAAATATGTAAACCTCTACCCCATACAATGCCTAATATAGCCTTTACATTAATTGCGTTGTATTTTAAAAAAAATCGGGTCTTAGCAGCACAAACAAATAATGCTTGGTTTCTTTTGTACTGAAACTTTAAGTTAAAAGTTTTAAACAAGTGTGTCTGCTAATATTTGTTCTATTTTTTTCTAAGTGCTGTAAAGATGAAAACAAAAGTAAATTTTGCAGTACAATTTATATTGAAAAAAAGAGAAAATATATTTTAAGAATTATTTTTCTTTTGAAGGTTTAGTTCTTTTCATTAAAAGCTATAAAAAGCGCAAGAAATTTTCTAAAAATGGGTCTACGATCATTTTATGGTAATTCGATTAATTAAATGAAATAACTAATGATTCATTAGGGTGAATATCAATATGTATTTGACAGTAAAGCAGAAGATCATAAAAGTCAACCGTATGATCAGGAACACATATGTATACCGGAGTCTGACGACTTAGATGACTATAACAGACCTTCTTCATCAAAAAAAAAAATATATATAGAGAAGCTAAGAGCTCTACTTTGGGAATAAACTAATTTTCCTCCTTATTTGAATGAAAATTTTTAATGTCCTGACCTTGTCGAGGAATTGGAGACATCAACTGTACAAATGTCGATCAAATTTATGTAAATACATATCGTCGCAAGAATTAAAGAACGCTGTAACTGAAAAAAAGTCGAAAATACGTTTTTTTGCATCATTTTTATCAGAAAAAAAATACGCGTCAATTGGTCCCGGTCCCAGATTTCTACGATGAAAATAAATTCACTTACGCCGTCTGCGTTTTGAAAAATACCAGTGTCCTTGTTCTACTTTCATAGACGTTTTTTGGCTCTAGTGAACATTTAAGGTTTTATCAGTTACAACGTTCTTTAATTCCATCGACGGTATGCTAATGAAATACATCACGTATATAGGTGAATTCAACTGCTTATACATATATAGTGTACAAGAAATTTCTAATATATATATTTTTTTCAAGCATTGTCATGTGCATAGTATAAGCATTGACGAAGAATGAATATACAACGACTAGTAAGCATTAACAAATCTTTACAGTGACGGCCGGCTTCACCTCTAGCAGGGACTTTTTTCACTAAATATTTTCATTTTTTAATGAATCAAAAAAAAATTAAAGAGACATAAAGCAGGCTACATTTGTTACCTGATGTTAATTATTAAAAAAATATAAAATGTAACGAGTTAAAATCTAAAAAAGGATAGAATTGGATGCCGTTACATTTTTGGAGTTTCGACTGAATGTCACATGCGCAGAGTTGTATTTTTACAATATTGCAGCTATAACTTTTAAACATGCTATAATGTTACCTTATGTACAATTAATATTATCAGAAGCGTTATTTTTTAGAACCCTTTACACATTAACTAAGTTTAACCAACATCAATATTATTAATATAAATGTTCAATTTATGTGTTTTCTAATTTATTACAAAAAAAAGTAATTGGCACTCTACCCTCGTACATACAGATCTTTGCATAGATTTCATAATGTGTATGAAAACTAAATGATTTTAACTTGTTTTCCTTCTATTTTCACTTCACTTGAAACCGCATGACGCCTAACAAACAACTATTTGTTACATGTCATCTTTAACACATGTAGATAAGGATTTAAAAAAAAACGGGATAACTTTTACAGAAAAAAAAAAATTTAAAAAAACTAAAGCAGTAATAAACCAGCAGTCAGGCAAAAACCCATGTGACAAACTTTCATACAAACATAGCAACACATTTGAACGCTTAAACGAATTTGCCAATATCAGAAATATTTATATTTATTTGTAATTCTGCATTTTGGAGGCAAGCAATAATATTGATATTTTCCTATAAGTTCTAAGCAGCAGCAAAAGAAACATCAGCAAAAAAAAAAACAACAGGCAGCCTGTAAAAAAAAGAAGCTTTACAAATTAGACATGATATGGCAGACATAAAAAGATGTCATGTCTTTACCTAACAGTCACATAAGTACAGATTCAAACTGGCCAGATATATGGTATACACAGCCAGTCATCAAAACCATACAGCACGGCATGAGTACAGCTCATTTATTTACCTTAAAGGCAAATTACACAAACGTAACCAAATACATACATATGTACGTAGATCTTAATTGAAACAGTAAAGATAGAAGAGGGGTCCAGATAAAAAAAAAGAACACCAAAAACAACCTGACTGAAGGCGACATTAAGTATAAAAAACAAAGATGAAAACAAATGGAAAATATATTTTGAGTACTGACTTAATACGATAATAGACAGTCTGAACTTTTAATGTTAATGCAGCAATATTTAAACTGGTTTTTGTTAGTTTTTCTGTAGCCAGATTAGTGAATTATAAAAATGGCATTTCTAATGAAATTATAAGTTTCGATGCTATGAAATTAAACTTCTTTTTTCATAAGATTCCCATGGCATTAATGCTACTTTTAACTCTTTATTTACATACAGTCTTGTGAAAACAAATAATTTGCAATATTTTAAACATTTTTTTAATGAAAAAATATGTATTTTTTTAATATATTAATTATCTCACTGAATTAAGTTTAAACTACACCTGTGCTGTTGAATACACAGAGGATATATGGTTGTGTGGTAAAGTTATCTCTCAAAGTCATTGTAATTGTGATGACAGTTGCGCATAAGAGTAGGACATTAATGATTTATGAAGAAATAAAAGAGGAAATAAAAGCAACTGAGACAGAGAAACTCATAACCATAAAAATATATTTTCCATTTTTTTACTTTTGTTAAAAGCCAGAATTCGATCCATTATATACTACTGCTGGGAAACTATTCATAGTGGTGACCATCGATGTATTCCGACAATATATTGCTAAACTCCGATTGTATCAATATAAGATACTATCGGTTTGGATGCAATTTTTAACAGGAAAATGGAACACAATTTTTAAGTAAAGGTTTGATTTTCTTCAATAATACGAGTATAAAATATAGCAGATGAAACAAAATACTAATTCATGAAAAAAAGGCAAATGTTACCTATTCATTAAAATACCTAATAGGTAAAAAATTTATTTCATTGTAGGAATACACATTTAAAATTTCATCAGCACCTGAAAACCTTCATTTAAACACCACTGATATAGCAGGGAGTATAAAATATTTTAAAGCCACGTTTGAAAAAGACAAATATTGATCCCTATTGTTTACACAAAACAGGTTGATTCGTTCGTTATTGGGTTATCAATGTATTTTTTTACGCTTATAAGTAATAGTATCTGGGCGAATAATAGGTGCTCTTCAAGACAATGTTTGCTTTTATGCTAGACAAAATGTTTGAACCATGATATGCCGTGGTTAAGAAAGCTTAAAATTGTTATCTATCACAAATTCTTTAAATCCAGCCTCTTCAACTAGACCAAGGGTGCCTAAGCCCTATGCTCTTGGTGCTCATTTGTTTTTGTAAATGCTCTTAGCTATAGGCTGTGTATTTTAAGACACACATACAGGACTCAGCACTAGCAATACGAAAAACACAAACAACTATAGTAAAACTGTTAAAAACCTAAAACTATTATTTTTTTGACATAAACCTCCAAAGCCATTATTTGGGTAAATAATTTTCTATAAATGAGGACAGATATAGAAAGCTGAGAAAATTTCTTTTAAAATAAGCCCTATTCCAGCGTTACAGGTCAACTATTCACCAATTGCAATGAATACTTCCAAAAAAAATAGCATTATTTTCGGATGACCTGAGTACCAAATTTTCTCGTAAAAAACCGGAAGCTCTATTTTGATTTTAGAACCATGGTTTCTTTGGGAAAAGTTCTTAGAATTTCCCGTAGATTACGATTTTGCTATACGCTTAGTAGGCAAAAAAATTGACCCACCCTAGTATTGGTGTTTACTCTTCCATAAGAAACTTTTGGGCACCCCTGAACTAGACTGAAAGGTTGAAAGTCTTTTTCATTAGATAAAAATACATACACACATACATACATACATACATAATTGGCCATTACAACTCTGTGTCAGGGTTACGGCCTAGCTTCTCGCACCACTCATGTTGTGTGTGTTAATTTTTATCCCTGAGTACCGCGACCTACAGTTTAAAGTCGACTCCGAACGACAGATTTGAGAAACTTTTTCATGGCAATCAATTACTCCCAGAACTTTTGCCAGAAGACAGCTGAGAGGTAATCGACGAAAGAAATAATTTTTCCGTATTTCTTTTTTTTAAAGATGTCAGAGCTGAGATTTGAAATCGGCGCTATCGTCTTAGTAAGCCAACACACTATCTACTAGACCACGTCGACTACATGTATACGTAGATAACAATAGTTTTTCTAAAAGTAATTTGTATTTTAAAATGTTCACGTCACAGGCTTTTTGGGTGTAAGGTTAGGTTAAAATGGGCAAGCCAAGCACATTCTTGTCCTGTAAGGTCCCGTTGTGATACTACTACTTATATATCTATTTTACATGTCTACGACTGTTGCTCATTCTTCAATAATCACATGAAAGTGTAAATTCTGTTCAAATCACCTCTAGTCAAATAAAACCTGTCTATAAATTCAAGGCGCCGAAAGATCTTTCGTCACAGGTGCCACAGTGCGGGACAATGACGGAGAAAATGTTGCTTTGTTTCCTCTTCCTTTTCGTCATCTCAGATATTTTTAGCTTTACGAGCGGCAGCACCTACCCAGCAGAAATTAGTGCTCACTATTTTGTAACTGAGAAATTTTGAACAATCACTTACACGTGCGTATCAATAGTGCATGATTTTTATATGAAATGAGCCGCTAAAATGCAATAGAAACGCAAATTGATTGCAACCAGTAAGCAAATAGTATACAAAATCAAAAATAATACCTTATCCTATAGCATCTTTGTAAGCTTTAAGGTATGAATAAACAATATAATGCTTCCATTATTGCTTACAATTTTATTTATTGCTTCCAAATTTGAAAAATTTTCTGCTGGATACAAGTATTTGGCTGTAAAGTATAACTAGTTGCAGCTGGCAAGATGATGAAAGGGCATTTTAAATTTGTGTTTGTCGTTTATAATCTATAATATCAGTAGTATTTCTTCTTATCTTACATTCTTTATGGCAATATAACAAATTAACATAAATATTCCACTGGCACTTTTTGTTAAAAAGTTCCATACTTTAGATTTTTCACATGTTGTCGGTAATTTTTAATTTATAATACATAGAACTCTGAAGAGACCTTCGTTTCATAAGGTAAATAGAAATAGTTGTGTAAACTATTTGTTTTATTTATGTGCTTAAACATTGCATATATGCATGCTTTTCTATCGTGCTGTAATTTTGTAAATAAGGCAGCTTGAGTTTTTGCATTTTTGTTCTAGCTTAAATTTTTCGTATGCAATAACGCTCGATTTAAAAAATTGAACACTCCTACACTTTTTACTTAAATTTTATAAATACTCGTTTTACGACCGGCCATCTTGTGAAAGCTCAAAGGATGGGCAGAGCAAAAGGAGTATTGTCAGTTATGACTAAGGAAACTTTATCCAGTACTTCCGATTCTGGGAGAAAACTTTTTTAAATTTCTGCAATATTGGTGGCTGTGCGACTTATAGCGTCTTATACAGGTTCTGTCAATATAACTATGGACAGTAAGTCCATATTATTATCGACAAAAAGCATGTAGAGGATGAATTTACTTCATTTGCTATACTATAGCTATCCCACCCTCAGATGAGAGAGCAATGTAAGGGACTTGGCCTATACTTGATCAAATTTATTTGTTATTAAAACTTTATTTAATAAAATCACTAGGTGCCATAAACCGTGGATTTTGTATAGATGACGAAGTCCTAATTTGCCACCATAACTAAGAGGCATAGATCATTTCAGCTGAAGTTTTTTCAATTATTTCCTCCAGGTTGGGATCAAATCTTTTCAGGTGGTCTCTTTAATAACACTGTGCGAAAAATTAGGACTTTTGGAAAAATGAATGGACTCGACAGTATAGGTTCAATTGTATTCTCAAAAGATAATAAAACCCTGTACTCAGTTTCATCCGATTACGAATTTTTTTATGGACTTCAAAAGATTTTAAAAATCAATGCATTACTCAAAAAAAGTGTCCTCAGTTTTGGCCAACAGCTAACTCAAACTTAACTATGTGTGACAATAATGTAGTGAAGACTCTGCTGAATAAATTTAAAAATATTTTTATTTCGACAGAAACGCTTTAATTAGATCAAAGTTAACTGCAATGAATATTTTTGGTAATCAAAGAAGAAATGATATCCGTGAAGGAATAGTACACTAGCCAATCTGAACAATTATTTTCGACTCCAGCTACGGTAGTGTTTTTCAGAGTTCTTTGTGTCCTGTGCATATTCAAGACTAAATATCAACTTTTTAACTCACACTTTTCAAGAAATTATTTTTTATATATGTATGAGTTAGTCGAAGTAAAGTCACACACTGGGTAGGGATTTACCCCTGAGTATTGGTCTTAAAAAAAAACTGACTAAGTGAGTGGCGAGCGTCTTTAGTAGGTGAGCTATTGTCTTCCTAGAATGTGGCGGCGCTGTACTCCTCATCATTCAATTTTGGTGGAATAGACTGGAAATGTTAGGTAGCGGTTTCTTGAAGATGGTCTTCTTGGAGGGGGGTGGGAGGAACCTCTTATTTTTAAATTATAATTTTAGAAAAAACCGCTATTATTATTTTATAGTTTTTGTCCTTCGCTGGGATTGAACCTTGGTCGTTTGAGTTTCTATACGAACGGTCTAACTGCTATACAACGACCTCCCCTTTGAGAAAACGTATAACAATTTTTTGTTGAAATTTTTTTTTTTTATAAAATACCATGCGATCCAGCCAACTGATTCGTTCCAAATTATTTCCATGTATACCACTGAAATCTTATTATCTTACAATGAGTAAGTTAAGTGATATACGAAAACTTCATGTAGGCTGCTAATTTGTCAATTATTGCATAATTTTTAAATAAAATTGAAAAATCAAAATATTTATTCGGAATTTATGTATTTGCAAGTAAATTATTTTCTTAATTAACACTTATTACCATCTTTGAATGAAATGAAGCATCTGCAGATCTGTGAAAATATTATTTTATTACTGAAGACACATTTGCCCATTCGACTTGAAATGTAGTTCAATTGATTATTTCCTTTTTTAAACCATATGTTCTCTTATATGGCAAAATGTTTGTTGCTTAAGTCTTTATTTTATTATTTATTATTTACTTAAAAATAAAAATAATTAAAGAAACCTTGAAATTAAAATAAATAAATAATTATAAATTAAAAATTTAATAAAACTAAAACTACAATAAATTCATAAATTAATGGACAAAAAACAATTGAAAATAAAATCAAAATACAATCTCCAGGCACATGTTTGGCAGTGACTCTGAAAAAAGTTTTAGAATTTATTAAAACAAAACATAAAGCTTTTGAATCACTCATATGATACTTAAGACAAAAGCCAAAAGTATTAAAAAACATTTAAACCATGAATACAATAAAATTCAGTAAAATTCTAATGAATATTCTCTATAGTGTCAGTCATAAATAAGAACATGGTGTTAAATATCTATTGTATGTGTATTGTATGAATGAAGAAATGAAGGCAGAAATGTCCAAATAATTGCTGAATGTAACAACAGTACGAACAGCAATATAACGAAAAACAAACTTTTTATGGTCAATTGCACTTAACAATTGCAATTTAAAATTAACAAAACAAAAAAGCGAAAACGAAAAAAAAAGAGCTGTTGCTACTCGTACTAATAAAAAACAATTTAAAATAAAAAGAAAAAATCATAGAAAAAAGTATAATTCCAACTGAGCAGTAGCTTTCCGTAAAAGGCATACGCCAAGCAAAAGATATGCAGTAATTACTGCATTATTTTTTTTTTAAATTTTATATTGAAAATGCAGCATTTGCCACGTTAGGAATATAAACGCTTTTTTCCTCCAACGATTTATCTAAATGGTCAACTATCGATTTAGATACCCTACGGTATTGGTTGGTTTAACATTTTTTGTTTTATTATTTCACTCGCACTATAAAAAAATTTTCTTTGCCTACGACTTAAGGCCAAAGAAGGTAGATAAATGGAATAATAAACCACTTAAAAGTGCTTTTAGAAATTCTATAATTAAAAAAATATATAAATGCGATAACTCTAGTGTGATTCTGCTCGAAACTTAGCCAACAATTATAAAATTCACTTTCTTCTTTACTAAGCATTCTCAATAACTAGCTCTGTCTTTGTTGTTTAAATAAACACAAAATTAAAATAAAAATGTTAGTTTTATACAACAAAATTTTTAGAATATTTATAGTTTAAGCCAGTGATTCCCAGCCTCTTTCTTTTGTTGCGGCACACCTTTAACAATTTAAAAGTTTGGCAGCACATAAAGAAGATACTCGTAAGTTTAAAAAGTATTTATGTACTTAATATAACACTTCAGTAAATGTGGATAAATGTAATAATATGTTTAAAGCTTTTTGGCTATCATTGAATAATCGCATCTTATGTTAATCCAAAATGAATTGATTCTTCTGAATGTTTTAAAAATATATCTCGATTATTGGAAAGCAAAATGAGTTCACTCTCTTCATTCAAAGTAAAGTCAAATACAGAAGTATGAGAAATACATTACGAACCCAATAAAATTTCTTTATATCTAATATTGGGAAATACAAATTAATTCTCTCCAATAACTTTGTCAAATGGTCAATAATAATTATTCTAATAGTTTTATAACAGTATTTTAGCTGTAACTCAAACTTTTCTAAATTGCATAAAGGAGCTTTATTTTTCCATAAAGTTATTTGATTCTGGTATCCCACCAAGTTATCGGTTGAGTTTAAGATATTGTCTTAGGCTCTTGTATACTTGAATTTATGTTATTGAAAATAAAAAAAATTTCTGATAAGTAAGCCAGTTTAGTACAGCATATTTTATCTTTCAACAAATGAATAAAAATTATAACTTTTATCTTTTTTTTTTTTGTTTTGAGACCAATACTCAGGGTTAAACCCCTACTAAATGCTGTGCATTGTATTGGAATTTTTGGAAAGGACAGTACATATATTATTATTTTTTCTTATATTATTATTAAGCGCCTTAGGAATGAGACAAATTGCTGTAAATTGATCATTCAAAGGCCAGTGCTATACCTTCACCCTTGAACGATCAACAGCATATGCCTCACGGTTGCATGTTTATTGTGTGGTGAGTGTGCCTTCGCTAAGTAGGTTTACCTGTTATTTGCTACTTCTCAATAGGTGGCGCTTTTTTTCGTTTTATGTTGACATTGGTTAAGGTGCAATAGAGTGAAATGTCGGGGAACGGTTTCTTTGTAGATGGTCTTCCTGGAGGGGAGGAGCCCCTTATTTTTAAATTATATTTTTGAAAAAACCACAAACTGTAACTTTTTCATTTTTCACCTCTTCTGGGATTCGAACCTGGGTCCTTTGAGTGTTTGTGCGAGCGCTCTAACCTCTATACCACGCATCCCCCAAAAAAAACTTTTTCATTTCGACTTTTAATTCCAGCACTCGATGTAAAACTTTTTTTTTCTTTTTAGCGGCACACTTTTAGAATTTTGCGGCACATTGGTTGCGAATCACTGGTTTAAGCAATAAATTAATAAATACGCTATTTAATTAGGTTTCAAAACTCTTGAATTATTTTAATAATTAAGTTTTATATTAAATTATAGTATGAAAAATCCATATTTATACGTATTTTGTAAAAGTATTATCGTAAATCTCTACTTTGTTATCGAAAAAACAATAAAAATAATATCTAAAAAAGTAAAATAAAGAAAAATATATTTTTACAAATAATGATTTTAAAAACTGTAAGAATACGAACATTTCACACTGTTGTTTGTTTTTCTTCTTTTTTTCGTAAATTTTTTTTTTTTTCGTTTTGAGTGTGTTAATGAGGAGTTGCTAAATCGCACTATTGTTTGTGTACTGAAATACCTTTTCAAAAAAAAAATATTTTTCAGGGCTCTTGCCTTACATTCAATGAATATTTTATGCAGTATAATACCTTAACTTAGTTTCTGAACTGAAATAAGTTTTACCGGCATAATTTTTTTTTCTTTTAATACCCTTTTTCTCTCACTCTCTGTATCGGAATTATTTTTATATTCAAAATAAAGACACAATATCAGGCTTATACGAAATCATAGCAGGAATACCATAAGTACGAGTGGTACAAAGCCAGTTTGATACGAACACAAATGTTGATATTTTGCAGAGATATCATTCAAAATTTAGCTTCTCCAGGATTTCTCCCAAATAAATGTATTGGGATATATTTTAATATACATATCGTCGGTTGACAAGTAAAACTCACTAAGTGTAGTCAGACCACTTAGCACTTAGTGAGTTTTACCTGTCAACCGACGATATGGTAAGAAAGAAGATTACAACATTAAATAAAAGCTCTCTACCAAAATTAGTGATGAGTCATTTGGCCACTAAATGCTATTTAAAAGTTAATTTTGAGAAAACTAAACTTATGGTAGTCTCTACGTACAAACCACCTCTGTTTAGATTACTTTAAAGGGGGTCAAACGGGATATTAGATTAAAAATCGCATTAGAGCGGGTGAAAGAAATCTGCGTGGCTTTTTTCTCCATAGGTATCTAATGTTAAGCCGACACCGGGGATTTAAACCACGAAGGCTGCTTTGGCTATACTACCTTTTGGTTTTGCGAATTCTGTCATATGGTGGCTAGGCGTAGTTGGTAGCTTTTTGTCGGAGATATATATGCGCAATATATTTTCATTTTATACTTTCCTTTTTCTATAAAACAAACATATTACTAAAATGTTTTCACATTTTTACATTTTAGCAATTTTAAATTTCATTCGATTTTAATTTCACTCAAATTCGTTTCACAGACCTTTCCTTGTGCCTGAACCTTGTCGTGGTGGAAGGGCTTGAGTGCATCAATGATGAGTCGGGCTATGTCGACGGAGAGACTGAGTGTCGCTCTGGTAGGGTCTCCCATGTCGAACAGGTTGACTCTGAGATGTCAGACTAAGACAGGTACAGACACTTTAAGCTAAGGTGTTGAGGCACCCGTGCCGAGAGCTAAATGGCTGGTAGTGTCTAAAAATAACCAGTCCCTAACGGTCCCCTCCGACGCCCGGGCAAGGTCAGTTGTATTAAGTGCCTTACCCCGGCATGCCGGCTCTGCCGGGGTGGACCATCCTTTCCGTGCATACTCGTGGGACCAATTTATGACGGACAATACAATTAATAAAATGACTAAGGAAGATTCAGGGAGTGTCCTGGGTACACTCTCTGAGGATGATCTTCTGGCCTCAAGCCAGGAAACGATCATCCAAGCCAGCTCACCGAAGGATGTCACCCAAAGCACCCCACGGTTGCTCAACAAAAAACGGAGGAACAGGAAGTCCTCCGGTTCACTGCTCAGGGCACGTTACCAGAGAGCCCAATTCATTCTGGCCAAGATAGCCAAGAATGAAAGGGAGGGTAAGGTCCATGAGCGCGATGCGGAAGACCGCATCAAGTACGAGGCTGTGGTAAAGGAGTACCAAGAGACGGTCTCAAAAAAGTCTGAGAACCCTCTCGTTCAGCAGTAGCAGACGAAGCCTCAAAGCTCTTCGAAGCGTAATAGGTCGCATGAGGTGATAGAGCCTAGCGCCAAGAAGAGCAAGAACTCCTCGATCCAGGGAGTCGAGGGTCCGTGTACCAGCATTAAAGCGATGGCATCGACAGGGACAGCCTACAGCAAGGTGGCAAGGGACCATCTGCAGGTTGCCCTTGTGGATGCTAAATCCAACAGTGGCAAGCGGGTGTTGGCTCTCTGGGGCGCTATTGAGGGACGGCTATCCGACATGGTCGTTAATCATCTCTTAGCTAACCAGGGGCCAACTCCTAGTTTTGACTCCGATGAGATCTGTCGGGGCTGTAGGGTCATCAAATGCGCGGATGACTTCTCTAAGGGATTTCTGGAGAAATGCGTTGCTAAGGTCAGCAGCGCATTCGATGGGCTTTCACTCAAGCTCATTCCGGCTTCAGAAATACCGAGGAGGCCTAGGGCGCGCATTTGGTTGCCCCAAATAAAATTGGACGGCTCGAAGATCGTCAAAATTCTTCGCCTCCAAAACCCTGAGGTTCCCATGGATGACTGGTCTGTCATCAAGGTTGAGCAGCCTCAGGGTAACAGTACAACAGCATTACTGCTGATTTCCGACGAGTCCCTGGGGGCGCTCGAAAGTCGGAAATATAAACTGCGCTTTGGCCTCAGGCTGGCCAAAGTCAAAGCATTTCCCGCCTCGGCAGTGCCGGACGACCGCCTAGAGGAGGTCGAGGGTGATACTGACCGCCTTCTCGAGGGTCTCCGTCTAACTGGGTCGGACGGAGACTCGGAGTCCGCTGGTCAATCCTAAATAGGATTGAGTTTTTCTTGGTGCGACTATGATGATGAAGGTGGCTCAGATCAACTTAAGGCACACCAAATTAGCCACAGATAACCTGCGTGTCGTCCTCCGGGAGGAAGACATCGATATCTGCCTGATACAAGAACCATGGATCTGGCAGTCTAAAGTTATGGGTCTACAGGATGGATCCTATAACCTATTCTATGTTGAACACGCAGGTAAGCCTAGGGCCTGTGTTCTTGTCAGGAGAACTATTAATGCGTTTTTATTGTCTAATTTTAGCTCTCCCGACGTAGCGGCTGTTAGAGTGGAACCCTCAGGAAGCCGTTGTTTCTTCCTGGTCTCCGCGTACATGGCCCATGACTGTGCAGCGCCTCCTGATGAAGTGCAGCGACTGGCGGGGTATCTTTTACCCAAGAAGGAGGACATCCTCTTCGGCTGCGACGCAAATGCCAGACATACCATTTGGGGAAGCAGCGAGATCAACGAACGGGGTGAGTCTCTTTTTGATTTTATTATTAGCCATGATTTGTCCATTTGTAACAGGGGCAAGACCCCCACTTTTGTGTTTCCTGGGTCGGTGGGGACCGGTGGTTGGGAGGAGGTCCTTGATATTACCCTTTCTACCCGTTCCCTCAATGTTGAAAACTGGAGAGTTTCTGTTAGCGACTCCTTTTCAGATCACAGGTTGATCTTTTACCATATCGGGTCCGGTCGGGGTGTCCCTTCACCCCGAAGGGACCCGAGAAGGACGAACTGGGATCTGTTTAATAGGGTTTTCAGGGGAAAGGTGAACGGGCTGGAATCTCACATTTCTTCCGTGGGCGATTTGGACAGACACGTCGAGGTCCTTGAGGGGTCGTACCAGTCGGCCTTCAGGGTGTCTTGTCCTCTCACTTTTTGTAAGGAGACCTATCCTCCCTGGTGGAGTAAGGACCTCTCCGAATTGAGGAAGAGGGTCCGAGCGGTCTTCAATGCTTGCTACTCGGCCAGGAACTTTCAAGCCTATAAGGAGTGCTTGAGGGACTACAAAAGGGCCGTTAGAGATGCGAAGCGCGATTCTTGGAGGAAGAATTGCGAATCCATCGAATCTATTAAGGACACTGCGAAACTCGGCAAGATCCTTTCTAGGGACCACTCCTGCAGGACTCTAATTGCGAGGACAGACGGGACGTGGGCGGAGTCGTCAATGGAGTCCTTGGAAATACTCGTTGACACTCACTTTCCGGAGAATTCCGAGGAGGTTGATGAGTCGGTGGAACAGGGGGAGACGTGTGGTATTTCACAGGAAACCTTTCTTTCGCCGGAAAGGATTTCCTGGGCCATTAACAGCTTCTCTCCCTTCAAGTCACCGGGTCTGGATGGTATAACGCCGATAATGCTGCAGAAGACGCAGGGAACTGTAGTCCCTATTCTGCGGACGATTTTCTCGGCATGTTTGGCCCTCAACTACGTACCCAGTAGTTGAAGGAGGACCAAGGTGGTCTTCATTCCCAAGGTGGGTAGAAGGGGGCATGTTATGGCGAGTGATTTCAGGCCTATTAGTCTTACCTCCTTTGTTCTTAAGGTGCTGGAGAGGGTGATAGAAAGTCATCTCCGTCAGAACCTTGAGAGCAAGCTCTCGGCTGCCCAGCATGCCTATGTGAGGGGGAAGTCCACCGAGACGGCACTACATGAGGTGGTAGGTTCGGTGGAAAAATCCTTGGAGTGTAAGCAGTTCACTCTTGCCGCCTTCATTGATATTGAAGGTGCCTTCAATAATGTAAGGACTGTGTCTATTACTAGGGCTTTAAGGGACTTAGGGGTGGAGAGATGTATCTATCTTTGGGTCGCTTCTCTGCTCCGATGCAGGGAGATAAATGCGGTGCTAGCTGGGGCTAAAGTCACAAGATTGGTGAGCAGGGGAACACCCCAGGGTGGTGTTCTTTCACCCCTTTTATGGCTAGTCACCGTTAATGAGATCCTATCCGTAATTAATGGCGGTGGGGTCAAGGTAGTTGCTTATGCTGATGACCTGGTCTTGCTGGTTTCTGGACCTTTCCCATCAGTTATGAGCGAGATCTTGGAGGGTGCTTTGCGTAAGCTGGGTGATTGGGCCGCCAGGTGTGGTCTTCGGGTTAATCCTTCTAAAACTCAGCTGATGCTATTCACCAGGAAGTACAAGCCTCCGCTGTTTAGACTGCCCAGAATGGGGAGTCGGGCTCTGGAGCTCTCATCCAGGGTCAAGTATCTGGGTGTAATACTGGACCCCAAGCTCCATTGGAGACTTCATGTAGAGGAACGGGTGAAGAAGGCCTGTGTGGCCTTCTACTCCTGTAAATCTATGTTTGGTCGAAGATGGGGACTCAGACCCCATATGGTGCTCTGGATGTACAACCAGGTGGTCTTGCCAATTTTAACCTATGGTTGCTTGGTGTGGTGGGTGGCCCTTCGCAAGGGCTACATTGTCACTAAGCTGGAAAGAGTGCAGAGGACTGCGTGTATAGGCATCACTGGGGCCTGCAGGACTTGCCCTAGTGCGGCTCTGAACGTCATTCTGCACCTACTGCCTGTGGATCTTCAGGCTATGTCAATGTCAACTCAGAGTGCCGTCAGACTGAGGGAGCTGGGCCTCTGGGGACGTTTTTCAGGGGGACATAGCGATATTCTGGGGCTACTCCCTCCTCATATACGGGATGTACGTACTGACCTGGCCTTCCGGAAGTTGGATTTTGGGGGGTGTGCCAGGGTTGTCTTCCCCAGTAGGGAGGAATGGGCTTTAGGGAGGGTTGGTATGGGTCCCGGTTTTTCGGTCTTCACGGATGGCTCTAAGATGGATTCCGGCGTGGGGCTGGTATTTTCTCCGAGTCTGCCAATCTGGCAGAGTCTTTTAGATTGCCGGACACATGCAGTGTTTTCCAGGCCGAGGTGTTTGCAATCATGCAGGCACTATGGATACTGAGGGAGCGGCGCATAGAGGGTGAAGTTAGGGTTTTTTCTGATAGCCAGGCTGCTATCAAAGCACTGGCTTCTCCCATGGGAAACTCTTCCCTCGTCCTTCGCTGTAAGGAGGAGCTGAGGCGTCTTGGGGACGTTTGTGCATCTCCTTGGTCTGGGTTCCTGGTCATAGGGACATCCCGGGAAATGAGAAGGCAGATGAACTCGCTAGGAGAGCTTCTGCTGGAGGGGAGCATGTTGTTTCCTACCCGGATGTCCACTGCCCTATGACCACCATTAGGGAAGGGATATCCAAGTTTTTCCTTGGAAGAGGACAGAGCCGGTGGAATTCCATCACTACCTGTGCTGTTTCTAGAGCACTTTGGCCGCGGTATAACCGGGGTAAGACTCTGGGAATCTTGGGGATTCCCCGGCAGTCCTTGTCCAGGCTCGTGGCGGTGTATACGGGCCACTGGCTGATCGGTAGACACGCAGAGAGGCTGGGCCTTCCCTTTAATCCGCACTGTAGAAGTTGCGGGGATTCTTCTAAGAGGGAGACTGTGGAACATTTTCTTTGTGACTGCCCAGGCCTGGCGGTCAGACGCTTGAAGTTTTTTGGGGTGCCCTTTTTCGACGGCTTGGCGCAATTTGCGAACTTGGACCCCCTCGCTTTACTTCACTTTATAGACAGCGCTGGTTGGCTGTAGTTAGTTTTTCCTCTTTTTCTACTTTTAGGTTTCTTTAGTTTGGTCCTGCGATGGCATCAAAACGGCACCTTGTGCTAATTGTAGTTGATCAGGGTCTGGGATCAACTGGCCATTTGACCTACCTACCTACCTCGTTTCACAGAACATAGCTAAATATGAAAAAGCCATTAAAAAGCAAATTCTATTTTAATGTTTATTCATATTCCATTTTTGTAGAATTATGCCCGTATTCATAAAAATTAAATTGGTTTATAGAGTGCTTATTTGACATATTTCTATGGAGTAATTGTCAAAAAAGCAATTAATAAAACTGTTTTATTTTTTATGAATACGGGCATTAATCTTTAAAAAATAATAAGGGTACTCACGATTGAATCTGTGCAAATTAAAACTAAGCAAATTTGCTGTGCAAATGGCTATAGATCGTGAGCGTCCTTTTATTAATTATTTTTTTAATTATTAATTATATAATTGTATTTTTTGAAGTGTTTGTTCGATTTAGTGCTGCCGGATTTATAGACTCAAAAACATCTGGCATCTTCTTCCTAAAATGCCAAAAACACCGCTTATTCATTGAAAAAAAAAAATAAGTGTATTACAAATAAAAATGCCTAAAAGCAGCGAAAAGGAAAAAAATAATTAATTTTTTAATAAATAAAGGCAATAACTAAAAAAGAAAGCACGTGTTTTGTATATATGAAGTAATATAAATATTTGGTTTTAGTTGTTATTTTCACATTCATAAATATATGGCTGTAGAAATGTCAAAACTTTTTAAGCAATTAAGGCAAATTTCAAATGCGTATGTTTTGTTGTTGCAGAGAAAAAATTTGATGTATGTTTACACATTTTTCATCGTTTGCATACTTTGCAAGGCCCTTCGTGAGTAACCTTAATATTTATATTTTTTAATTTAGAATATTTGATTGTTTTTGTTCATGAATGCCAAAAAAAAAATTAAAGTTTAAAAGTCTGAAATTATGGGCATTGTTTAAAAAATATTTAAAATTAAAGTTACCTTTTCTTTATTTCTTAGTAATTTGCTTAAAAATATAATTTTTTTTGTTGTTTTTTGTTTTTAAGTTTTTAACAGCATAACGACTGGATGATGAAGGCAAGTGTCAAGTCAATGACTCAAAAAGAAAGAAAAATTTAAAAATTTGTGTAGCAATTTGTTAAAGATGCTGTCAGTTGCTTAAATTTAAAGACTTCCTCTTTGGATTATCATTAATAGTGACAAGTGATCACATGGCTTTAAAATTGCTTTCAAAAGAAAATAAAATAAAACAAAACAAAATATTTTTAATATTCAAAATATTTGACACTTTTGTGTGTTTATCATGAAAGGAAATGTTTACTCTCAAGTATTTTATTTGTTTAAGAAACACATACTCGTATATCTTTATTAAACACAATGACTACAATATTTTGCCTTTTTCTCAACATGGAATTGAAAAATTCTACTTCGAATGCATCACAAACTAATAGCAAATCAATACTTAAATCACTACTTAACATGACTTTAACACCTGGTCATTAGATTTCCTTCCTTATAAAAATGATCACAAATAAAGATATTCCAGTCCAACACTTCCGTTTATTATTTGTTAGTGTTTTAAAGAAGCAAATGCTGTTATCTTTACATGATGTAACTACTAATTGTAGTAGAATTTCCTGCTATTTTCTTTGAAAGACATAAAAAACACATTTCTTCTAAGTGAGATATTAAAAATGGTTTCTTGATTAACTTGTTTAAGTTTGACGTGTATTTAAATCAATGGATAAATGCAATTTACTCGCATTGAATAGACTTTAATCCATATTTGCTCACGAAGAAACTAAGTATGCAAAATGTAAGTAAATAGAAAAAATACGTTAGTACTGGAGAAACTTAAGATTTTTTTTTTATCCAGACATTATATGATGTCCTAACCAATAGCACAATTTTTGTATTGACACACTTAGCAAAAAAGCAATAGGCTATTGAGGGTCATCCAAAAAGCATTAAGAAATTTCGGAAACACTCTTGTGAAGAAACATTCCTATATTTTGTTCAAGAATATAAATTAGTAAAAACTCCCACTATCGTTGGCCTTTAAGTTTTATATTCTGTAATGAAATAAAAGTGAGTAATAGTTCTGGCTGCCAGAAAGGATAGCTAAAAAATATTTTCTACAATTTTCAATATGGCCAAATGAACTGTTTTGATTTTAATATTTAATGCATGTAAAATGAAGTCTGTTATAAAATTACTGCCTTTTAAAAGCAATAAATAAATACTTTAATTTTAAGAAATATTTTTAATTGAAGTTCAATATACTTTCAGCTCTATTGCTTGTATTCTTTTATCCTAAGCATCGTTTTATAGTTTTTTGCTTGTACATTTATTTATTAGTTGCCTCCAAGTCTAAGAAATCTTTAGATGTGACACTTCGCAGAAAACATTGAAAATGCATATAAAATGCAGCATAACTGCATTAACATACGCACCTGGTCGTTATCAATACTGCAAACCTCTCCCTTACAACGTTTAATCCAGACTCAATGCGGTTGCTTATCTTCAAATTCATACTGTACAATTTGTTGCAACCACTGTTTGTGAGAGCATACGTCCAGCTTTAGCCATATGCTTCTTTGTTGTCTTTACTTTTCAAAAAAGATGTCTCAAGCTTTCAAACTAAATTATTTATTTACTTTAGAGTTTCTTATTTTGCCCCTTTCCCCCACCGGTACTGGTACTGGTCTCTATTTATATATCTTACACGTTTTGTACCAGTTTAACTACAACAATAAATGAAAAAAGAAAAAACACAGAGAAAGATTTTAAGCAGACAACAGACAAGCAGGAAATGCCATTTAACTTTGAAAGCTGTTTGGGGAAGCTGTACTGACATTTTCTGTGATACGATATGATACATGAGTGTGTGGTCAAACAATGTCTTTTTTCCACATCATTCCGTTTTTGTATAACGTTTTTCTTTCACTACGATGAAAGCTTTAGGAAAATTATTTGCCGGCCTTAGGTGAGAATGCGTCATAGTCATTGAATAATGTTGGTTTTCTCTCTATGTATCTTTTGCTAGATTTTCTCTACATATTAAGGATTATGTTTGAAAGTGAAAATTGGGTGGTCTTAACAACAATTGCCGGTAATGATTGTAATTTATCTTTCGTAAATTAAATTTAATATGAAAATATCATCGGGAAAAAACAAACAAACATCGATTTAAATTACCTGCTATAGTGAGAGTACGAGTATGTAAGAGGATAAAAGAAAGTTATTGCATCGAAAATGGGCTAAATTGTAAATGATGCTAATGACCATTAATAATAAAAGACTAAAGATACAAACTTATCATATGCATATGGTTTCTATGAAATTTTTATCATAAATAAACTGTTTTATGTTGGGAAAAAACTTCATATTTTTTTTAATTTTGGATGATTTTAATATTGCAAAAAAAAAAAAAAATAATAATAAATAATTGGATAAAGAAAATGAATAGTAAAGTAGAAAAGGGAATAAAATTTAAAACTTTTATAATTTATGAATTTATTTTAAACACAGATTGTCATTGCAATGAACACCTTACCCTACCGCATATACATATATCCAGGTGTTACGAAAGGTCTTCTAAAGAAGGACTGCTACAAGAACTTCTGCAAAAAATATGCAAGAAGGATTCAAAAACTGAATTAATTGAAAACACTCTGTGTAAAATGGTTTAGAACAGCATTGCTCCTGAAGAGCAATTGCAAAAAAAAATTTTACAAATGTTTGTAGGTAAACAAAAATTAATTATTTGTATAACAAAATTACCTACAGTTTTTAGTTCAATTTTAATAATTTTATTCATATAAGACTAAACAAAAAATTAAGCACTCGAAATATCATAACTTTCAATTTTAGTAATGGCACTCAATATTTAAAAGTTTTTAAAAAGGATTTTGATCGCATGATCTCGATAAACTACATTCGTACATACATACATAACTGGCCTTTACAACCTTGGGTCAAGATTACGTTCTAGCTTCTCACAGCAGTAATGTTGTGTGTGTCAATTTTTATTTATGAGTACCCGGACCTACAGTTTAATGTCGATTCCGAACGACAGACTTGAGAAGCTTGTTCATGGCAATTAATTACTCTCGGAGCTTTTGCCAGAAGACTTCTGAGAGGTAGTCGCCAAAAGAAATATATTTGTTTCCCAATCTTTCTTTGCTTCATGATGTCAGAGCCGGGGCATGAACCGGAACTCTCGTCTTAATAAGCCAACACACTCTCAGTAGGATAAATAACTTAATTTTAACAATTATTGATTTAGAATTTTGTTTACTTTTTTCCAATATCAAATACATATGACTGTGAAAGATAAAGTTCAGTTTTTGAATTAATCCTTACTTTTTTAGCATTTCAATCCTATGCACGATTGATCTAATAAGTGTATAATTGATATCTTTAAAATACAAAAAAAAAATAGTGAAAAAAATTTCTGTTATTTTCAGTGAATTAAAAAAAAATAATCTTCAAACTATATTCATATTAAACGCCTATTAAACATTTGCTTTTTAAGTTATAATTGGTTGCATGAAAAATATAAATATTTTTTGTTTTCTTTTCATATTAAAAAAATAGTTGTCTTAGCAAAAGACATGAATATGAACATACATTTTCAACTGTCATGTTTGTACATCATGTTAACAAACACGTTGCAAATATTTTTTGTATGAGTCTAGTTTTTTCATTAAATTTTTTTCAAATATGAACGTTTTTTCTTTTTAATATTTTTCTATATTAATTTATGGCTACTTATGAAAATGGTCAGAAATATTATTGTAAATTTAATCATTAAGTGTGTCAATATTGATAAAAATTGCGTGTCTTTATTACCAAAATGAATATAAATACACACATGCACATACATACTCATAAACGTACTCAGCGGTAAAAACTCATGTAAAGGAAGCCTTTTAGAAGGCCTTGTTTAGTAGAAATAAGCTTTGCAATCCCGACTGATTTATTTTTAGCATAGATTGTCATTGGATGAACGTTTTACACTCTTGTAGGCTTTATAAAAGGTCTTCTAAAAAAGTACTTCTACAAGGACTTCTGCACAAAATATGCAAAGGGGCTTCATAAACTGAATTTACTGAAAACCGTCTGTATAAAATAACGTAACAAAACAACAGAAATAACAAGAAAAAACACAAATTTTACTAACATCGAAAATGAAAAAGATACTTATATATGTTTTTTACTTTTAAGTGATAGAAAAATTAAGAACAGCTTTTTTTTGTTGAAGACCAACACTCGGGGGCAAACCCCTTCTCGTGTATTAGAATTTGAAGATACATAAATAGATTTTTTTTCATAGATATACGAGTATATGTATATACATATATGCGCCTTTTTTTCTTGGTGAGACAAGTTGCTACCAGTTTGACCACTCAAGGGCCAGTGTTATACCTTCACTCTTGAATGACCAACAGCAATTAATCATCTGTCGTTGAATGTTGAATATGAGTGGTGAGCTTCTTCGGTCAGTTGTTTTCTTCCCAGAAGGTTGCACTGTTCTCCTGATCATTCGTTTCAGGTGGAATACACTGGAGAGGTTTTTTCAAGATGGACTTCTTGGTGGTGGAGGGAACCTTTTTTTTTAAATTTAAAAAATTTAGAAAAACCTCTAATTTTATTTTATAATTTTTGTCCTATGCTGGGAAATAAAACTCGGTCGTTTAAGTTTCTGTGCAAACACTCTAATCACTATACCATGACTCCCCCACCCCTCCACTGATTTTTTCTTTTGGCCAGTGCTTTAAAGTTGAGGATTTTTATCCAAGATTTTGGGTTTTTTTACTGTGAGAAATTTTGGCGAATAAAAGAAATTTAAGTAAACCATTTAGAGGGCAAACATTTTAGTAAAACAATAAAAAGTCTGCTGTAAAGCACGAATGGCATTTTAAAAGAAAGTTCCTACGACTGGAATTTGTAAAGAAGTTGATTTGATGGTCTTATTAGAATGAAGTTTGCAACTATTTTTTGTTAAGAGTACAAATATGTTAATATAAATCAAAATTTCTAAGAACATCTGCAATTTCTCCTGAAGCATAGAATATACAAATGTCCCAAGCTAAGAATTTAATTAAAACCTTAAACAGAAACGAGAAAAAAGTTAACCTAAAGTTAATCCTATTAATTACTTTTAATACTACATACATACATACATAATTGACCATTACAACCCCGTTTCAAGGTTACAACCTAGCTTCTCGCGGGACTCATGTTAGGTGTGTGTTAATTTTTATCCATGAATACAGAAACCTTCAGTTTAAAGTCGACTCCGAACGACACACTTCAGAAACATGTTCACTTACTCTCAGAGCTTTTGTCAGAAGACTGCTAAGGTGTTGGCGCCGAAAGAAATATTTATTTTATATTTTTTTAAGATGTCAGAGATGGGGTTTAAACACCATTCAGCTTACTGACTAAGTTAGATAAGGGATTTCGGCTTACCTTAAGACTACGTCGTGCAGGAGTTTATGTGCTCTATCCGCCATTTTATATTTTTTATATATCACGAGTTAATGATGCCACTTTAGATTTTCAACCCCAAATTTTTCAAGTCTGCAATCCGTTTTCGGATATCTTGTCCAGTTTTGGAGATAAATAGCCGAAAACGTATTGCAGATTTTAGAAATTTTGGTGTCAAAAACATAAGGTGGCAATATTAACTAGAGATGTATAAAATGGCGGATAGAGCACATAAACTTCCGCCCGACGGCTAGTCCATAGGGGTTTCTGCTAAGCGCGCACCTTCTCCAGTTGGTCACACCAATTGATGGTCGTGCTTTACGTCGTCGTCCAGTATTCTTACTGCTTAAAATAAAATCGATGATAATTTTTAAACCCCTTATTATTTACACTATATATTCATTCATCAGTTAAAAATTTATTGTTTTTGATAGTCTTTTTAGCAAGTGCATGGCAGTTCTTTAAAAGGGAATTCAAATTCAATTTGGCAAACATTATGAATATCGAATTACTCTCTGAAGAGTTCTCTCTCTATATTTAAATATTAATAACAAAATAGGAACATTACCATTATATTTTGTTTTTCTATTATGACAAAGAAAATTACCACACAGGGCTCAATAAAGTACCTCAACTTGATGCTGGATACCAGGCTAAACTACAATGCTTATCTAAAGGGTGTAACAACAAAGGCATCAAAAAACCGCTGCATCATTAAATAGGCTAATGGCATATAAAGGAGAGAACTTTACGGAACAACAGAAGAGTAATAATGGCATCTATTGTTTCAGTGCTAATGTACGGCTGTGAAATATGGGCAGACTCAATACAAGAGATATTGAGGATATAGCATACGGCTGCACTTCATGCATCCATTTAGAGTATGAAACTAAAAACAAACAAAAAATTAAAAGCGATATATTTCTGTTTTTCAAAATTAATTACTACAGTAATTAATATGCCTTGGACGGCACTAACGCCTGCAACAAATGAATAGAAAAAAAAAACAAAGGCGCTGGGAGTATGTATTAAATCTTTTAAAGGGAGATCACAGAACTGCTAGAAGAATTTTTTTTTTTGACTTCAGATTAGAATTAGAATTAAATCTTAAAAAAGGAGATCAAAAGGCAATCAGAAAAGCCTGCAATGGCCTTTTGATATATGTATACCTCTGGGTATATACATATATATTTATGCATGCGGGTACGTTTAGACTTTAGACTATATATAAGTATATAGATTTTTCCAAACAAATTAAAAAAAACTTCATAAAACCGTACGTAAACAAAAATCTCAATTGTCATTCACATCTAGTATGTATGTATGCACTCACCAAAAAAAAATCTATAATTGAGTCACCAGTCAGCACGCATGCAACGACGAATGACTGAATGTTTGGCTTGATTCGGTTATGCATTTATTTATGCACCACAGAGACTAAAAGCAATGGTAAAATAAAATCGATGATAATTTTTAAGCCCCTGATAAATGACTATTGGAATCATTTTTATTTATAATTTATTTTAAGTTTTTATTATTTTAAAATTAAACATGAAACAGAAAGATGACATTGCTAAAATGGTGATCTGTCATCATCATTTCAATTATCATCATCGAGTCGATCAGACGAACAAGTATCAACGGTATATGCTGTTGTCATCATCATCATGTTTATCATCAATGCAGTTATTGGTCACTCCACTTGATGGCAATCAGCAGGCCGGCATGTTTACCTCTATAATGAGTGGTAGTCGTAACCATATTTAAAGTATTTCTTTTAAAATTGCAATTTTATTACTGGAGTTTGTTGCTTTGGATTATTTCCCGAATAGGTAAAATTATAAAATTGCGAAATCTATGGCAAATTTGTTGCTATATTGACTTTATATCTTAATGTTGTTGCAATTGTTTGTTGATGAAAAGTGATTTTGATTATTCATGACATTTATATGATGATTTTTGAAAGCTTGCAATTTTAGTTTATGGTTTTTGGTAAAATCAAAATGAATTATTATTAAACTCTGGTTGGCACAAGAGGAAAATAGATGGTGTCACTATTGGTTTATTTATGGAATTTTAACTTAATTCGTATAAAGTTTTCTGCAATAATTTAAAGTGGACAATAGTCTTTAAGGCTTGACAGTTGTACAAAAAACACACACAAAAAAAAACCAAATGGAAATAAACAGAAGTTTTTAAGCAGACCTACAAATTTGTATATATTTTTTAAACTTTTTTAATTTTAATATTTCTA
This sequence comes from Metopia argyrocephala, assembly GCA_963576795.1. Classification (NCBI taxonomy): domain Eukaryota; kingdom Metazoa; phylum Arthropoda; class Insecta; order Diptera; family Sarcophagidae; genus Metopia; species Metopia argyrocephala. The sequence goes on from OY756211.1 coordinate 84,287,489, forward strand.
AACTCATATGTTATAATTTAAATAAAAACGTAATATGGAGACTATATATTCATCCATCAGTTAAAACGTAATTGTTTTTGGTAACCTTTTTACTAAGTACCTGGCAGTTCTTTAAAAGGGAACTTAATATTTTTTTCTTGTAAAATCAAAAATTTCAGGGGAAAATTGTAGGTAGTCAACACTAGAATCCTATTCAAAGAAGACATTGTCAGCTTACTCACTTATATTACTCTTTGAAAAATTTTCTATTTTAAAAAATTAGAAAAAGTCGGAACATTACCATTATATTTTGTTTTTCTTTTTTGACGCAGAAAATCATCACACAAAACTCAATAAAGTACCTCGGCTTGCGACTGGATTCTAGGCTGGACTATAATGCTTATCTAAAGTATGTAACAACAAAAGCATTCAACACCGCTGCTTCATAAATAGGGTAATGGCAAATATTGGGGAAGGTTTACAGAATAAAAGAAGAATAATGACGGCATCTGTAGTCGCCGTGGTCTGGTGATGAGCGTGTTGGCTTACTAAGAATATAGCATCGGGGTTACACCTCCGTTCTGACAACTTGAAAAAAAAAAACGAAATATGAAAAAAAAAATATATTTTTTTCGGCGACTACCTCTCAGCAGTCTTCTGACAAAAGCTCTGAGAGTAGCAGATGGCCACGAAAAAGGTTCTGTCGTTCGGAGTCGACTTTTAACTGTAGGTCCCAGTACTCATGGATAAAAATTGACACACAAAACATGAGTGCTGCGAGAAGCTAGGCCGTAACTCTGAAACAGGGTGGTAATGGCCAATAATGTATGTATGTAATGACAGCGTCTATTTTTTCAGTGCAAATGTCAAAGTCAATAAGAGAGAAATGCAGGAGAAAGATTTTAGTTAGGGTACAGCGTACCTCTTCCTCTGAATATCGAACCGTCTCAGAAGAGGCCATTTCGGTGTTAGGTATTATAATACCCATAGATCTATTGGCTAAAGAAAGAAACATTTTATGGGAGACAAAAGATAAATTGCGCTCAAACAAGAGCGAAATTACTAGGCGAGTAACAAATTAAATAGACCAGTGGAAAACAAGAAGATGGACTGCATGGCTTATAACCGACGTTGTTTTGTGGAAGAAAAATGCAAAAGGGGAAACAAATGTTTACCTTACGCAACTTATACAAGATGGGGAAAAAAGGCAGTCCATACTGCATTTATGCAGGTGACTGCATTGATGGTGTACAATAAACATTTTTCGAATGCTCGAGATGGGAAAACGAAAGGTGCGCAGTTTTAAGAAAATTGGATGTTTACAAGGTAACTGTGGTATATATTACTGAAATATTGCCGACAGGCTTGAAAAATTGGAGATATGTAGCAGCGTTCGCCAATGGTCTACTACTTACCAAAAGCGGGATCTAGACAGAGGTAAATATATAAGACAATGAGAACAGAGTAGGGTACCATCCTAAAGCAATTTAAAAGTGGTCGCAGGATGGAACCATGCACTAAGACGATGCAGATATGTTAGACATTTGTTCTCCTCACCGCACGAGAAAAAAAAAATTATAGAAATGTTAACAATGATATCCTGAAAGTGGCAAAGTGGTGTGGAGCCCATCTGTAATTAAACCAGAAAAATCTAACCATATAGAAAGGTAATATTTGCTCAATCGAATCGGGGAACACACGTTCAACAAGTGTAGTGCGAACCACTTGGGCACAAGTAAGATTTTCAATATCAACTCAACCGAGTCCAGCCTACTACTAATTAGAATTTATCATTTTTTTCTTGAGGAAGGATTCCTTGAAAACAAATTCATTCTAATAGTTTGTCTAGTATTTATTCAAAAGCGATCCTTGTATTAAGTTAGCAGTTTTTCGAAATCAGAATTAAAAAATAAGAGGTCAGGAGAAAAGCGCCACCTAATGGGAAGTAGCAGATAACAGCTAAACCTACTTAGCGAAGGCACACTCACCACACAATCAACATACAACGTTGAGGCAATTGCTGTTGATCATTCAAGGCTGAAGGTATAACACTGGCCTTTGAATGATCAATTCACAGCAATTTGTCTCGTTCTTAAGGCGCTTAATAATAATATAAGAAAAACAAAAGTGTATGTTCTGTCATAAATGCACTGTCCTTTCCAAAAATTCCAACACAATGCACTGCATTTAGTAGGGGTTTACCCCCTGAGTATTGGTCTCAAAATAAAAAAAAATAAAAAAATAATAACATAAGCCCTTTAAAACTTTGATTTGCATTTTAAAATTCATGTTTAGTTTTCTGTAATCATTATCCTTACCAAAGGTTAACAACATTTAAAAAATATTTGCTTAAAAAAAACAATGAAAACTAAAAATTTCAAATTTAATTCTACTCACATTTATCTTGAACAAAATCCTAAAAAGCAAAGTATTTTAAATAAAAACAGAATGATTCCTGTTAATGGTTTTTCTAACTCTGAAAAAAAAACTAATAATAAAAGTTGCATATACACATGCAGCCGATCTCAGGCAACCCATCTAACAACAAATATATTTTAAGCATTCCTGTTCTTAAACTGCTTGCTTTTGCCATTATGTATTCCTATTTGGTATGTGCACTTTACATACGAAAAGCGGCTTTCATTAAGGTATTTTAGATTTTCATTTGTTTCTGTTTTTTTCTTTCCTTTCTCTCTACTTTTTACATTTCAGATTATACCAATTTTTTTTTCTTTACTTTTGGTTGTTGGTTTTTTTTTCTATTCTCTGCTCAAATAAAATCGAGGAAAGAAAAATGAATAAAACTAAAAAGTCCATCTAGAAAAATATTTAAGACGCAATACGATAAACAAAGTCAAAGTATTAAATTACCACACACATGTTACCTACCAGTTCTAACTAAGCAGTGAATATTTTTTTATTTTTTTGCTTTGCAATAGGATAAGACTGTGACCACTAAGTATTACATTTATTTGTTTAGAACTTTACAGAGAAGAGATGATAAAATTAGCCTCTACGATCTCTATACTCTACACTATTAAATGTAGTCGAGGTATATACAACTGTATGTACAGATGTTGCATATGGCTTAATGTTTAAAACCAAAATTTTATACACCAATCAGCTTAAAATCATTCTTAGATTTTAATTTACAGAATTAAGTCAAGTTTATTAAAACAAATTTAGATAAATTTCTGTTTTTAACACCATATAGGGTATTAAAACTGCCTCTGAGACCTCATTTGTTTAATTTGAATTCCTTCCCCTTCCTTAGCAATATATTTCTTAAAACTTTATAATGATCAGAGCAAAAGTATTTGCTTAGTTCTACCGCATTCATCTTAATATATGTATATACTTATAAAAAAAATTAAACAAAATGTTAGAATAAAAATGAAAAATTAAAAAAAAAAATACATAAAAACCACAAAAACTGCACGTGCTCAATTTGCTGATAGTAGGTAAGTAGTAGAACTTAAAGCTATATAGAAATTAAAAATAAAACAACATATGTATGTAAGCATATGTATCTGCTTAATATTAAAAAAAAATCTATATTTAAAATAGTCAGTAAAACAGAAATTTTTAAGGCCACGTTGAAATTCTATTGCAAAAAATAAAGGGAAAAATTTACAGCGCATTAAAAGCTTAAAGAGACAAACATTGAAACTAAAAAATAAAAAAAAAAAATTTGTTAAAATAAACCTTAAGAAAATTACTGTATAACATGGCTAAATTTAATTTAAAATTATATATATTTTTTCTTATTTTTTTATTGACGCCAGCACTCAGGAATGACTCCTGCTCCGGCAATACACTGTTCTGGTCTAGGAAAATATCACCGAAAGGAGGAAAGAGTATGTAAACCTTTGACTAAGACTTACTAATATGAAATAAGATTGCGTTAAAAATGTGTTCGACTGTATGAGTATAGATATACAAATAGAAAATAAAGAAATCGACACATGCCAAGTTCACAATAATTTCTATTAATTTGCTTATAAATGGTATATTAGAAGCAGAGTGGGCAAACAAACAAAACATTTCGCAAACGTTACCACAAAGTCATAAACTTTTAAAATTTTTTAATGGTATTGCACATGAGCAAAACCAAAACAAATACTTTCTAAATGAGAAAGAGCATAAACGAAACAATTCGCTTTTCGCTTTTCTGTTTGCTTTGTTATTCCGTTACATTCGTATAATTTCCTCTTTTTTCTCTTCTTCTATTCTTTTTTTTTCTCAGTAATTTTTTGTTCTACATACGCACATTTCAAAGTTCTTTAAATAAACAAGCACTTTTAACATTATTCCCTTTTTTACACTAAACAAAAAAACATCTACAAAGGGACAAACTTAATGGGAAGGTATCTCAATCCTCATAACTTCTCAACTTTAAGAAATAAAATTTTGTCAACATACGGACTTAATATCATCGAAATATTATTTAAAGGAGATGTGCGTATGTATAATTCTAGTATTTGCATAATTACACAATCTAACCCTTATTGATTTCAAATTTACATTTAATCAACCTCTATTTAAGTTGAAAATAACCCATTTTTTAACTTTTGCCCTATACCCTAATTGGCATTGATGTCTACACCCAAACATCAATATACATATTTGTAGCGTTCAAAACAAAAATAATATACAAAACTAAATCGGACAATCGCTCTCACTGTTTTTGCTTTGTTTTTGTTTTACTCATTGTAAAGAATAAAACAAAATAAGATCAAACGTTTCGTTTTTTTTATTTTCGTACGTACGTACTACATACGTAGTACATTATGTTCTATACGAGTATTAATTTCAGTTATTTATTTACACAACTAAGGCCCTTTTAAAATTGTAACTATTACAAAATTATTTGTATGTCTCTTTTACCTCGATAGTAGGATAGTAGGAAAGAATGGGCATTGGGATGGGTTGAGTTGATCGGTTGTAGTTGATTGGATTTTTGGATTAACTGGCCATTTGACCTATGTACATATCTCCCTACCCTTCTTCGACCTCCTGAAAACTCTTGACAAGAGCTTTTTGTATAGTTTTTGATTCTTTCCTCACTTGCTAATTTTATTTCTCGTTGATAAAAATGTTCAGAATTTAAAAAGAGCAAAAGCTGCAGTATTTTGATTTGATTAGTTTGCCAAAATTTAATACTTTTTATGAAAGTTTGTATTCGCAAGAAAAAATTGAAAACAGGGTCAAGGATCACTCGGCTACGCTATATCAAACTGGCCCAAATTTCCATTTGGTTCTCACTCCATTTAATATATTTTTTTGGATAAGACCAGTACTCAGGAGTTTAAACCCCTTATATCAATGGGACCAGTTGCTGTCAGTTGATCACTCCAAGGCCAGTGTTATAGGTGCACCTTTGAAATTATCAACAGCAATTGCCCCATCTGTTAATATTAAATCTTTTGTTTGTTGTGAAATGGTGAGGATCTTTGCTAAGCTGAATGGCAGATTTTTTTGAATTCTTACTTATTTCTGTCTATCTCACTACTTCCCAGTATGTGACGCTTTCTTCTGATCATTTATTTGCAAATTCTAAGGTGGATAAGGTTGATTGTTATTGGGCAGCTTTCTTATGGATGGGATTTCTTATAGATCTGGGGAAACCCCAAAGTTTTTTTTTTAATTAGAACCTCGAATACCGCACAAATTTTTGTTCTTAATTGTCTTCAATACTGGGACTCGAACCTGGGCTGCTTGGTGTTGTAAGGGAGTGCTCTAACCGCTACACTAGACCACCCCCCCATGGGAGTGGTTTTGATTGAAGACGTTTTAAATTGTTAAATTAAGGAAAATTTATTGTTGTTACAGCAAAAATTATTTTTGAATTTTAATTTACAAATTTTCCAGATAAAAAGAAAATTATTTTATTTACGTCTTTAAACTGAAAACAAAAATGCTATTTAAACATGAACGTCGTCATATTTCTTAATAGATTCAAACTATTTAATAACTTTATTTTAAAAATTATAATTTAAAAGTGAATCAAATAAATACCGAAATGCAGCTACTAAATTCAAGCAAATTGTAACCAATAATTATAAAAAAAAGTTTGAAAAATTCCTTTAAGCACAACACGCTTTTTCCCCAATAGAAACAACATGGTGGTGTAACAGAAATATACAGCAACGCTGAATAATTTTTAAAGATTTATAAATATTTTTGTAAAATACATATATAAACGCCTTAAAGTCTAAAATAAAAAAAAAAAAAAAAAATAAAAAAAAAAAAAAATTGAAATTTGTTTTAAAAAAGAACAACAAAACAGTGGAATAAAATGCATATAAAATTTTTTTTGTTTTTTGTAAAGGGGTAAAATCTTTATTTCTTTCATTCATTTTCATGGTTTGGTGTAGTTCTGTATTATAGTGTTGCAAGTTGCAAGCTGCCATTAAAAGTGAAATATGTGTGTCTACCTTGGCATTTTGGCATAAAAATAAAATCTAAAACTAAAGCTTTTGTAACAGCTAACTTTATATACAACACTGTGCCACAAACTGTGGTAACGCACTATAATTTAGATGTTTTTGCCGCTTTAGATATTTTTTTTTTTTGCTGTAATCCTACAGAAAACAAAAAAACAAAAACAAAATATGTTTTAAACATAAAATATGCTTTAAGGGAGTTTTTTTTCTTTCTCTTAGCAGTTTTGATTATCCCCTTCAAACCGCCCTGTTTATCCAACTTTTTAGTTTGATTGTTAAAGAATAATAATTTGTTTGCTATTGTTGCTGGCTGGTGTCTTTAAGGCTGTATTTCTTTGTTTTATTATTATAACACTAGACACTAGAATGATATTCATCTTTTTTATTTCTTTCTTTCGATCTTTCTCTTTTCACAGTGTTATGTTTGTGTCTTGAACATAAATTGTATTTTATATTTTTTTTTTTTTCAATATACTTTAGAGTTATACTGTTACAAGAATAGCAACAACTTTCGTAGTTGCAAAAAGTAAAAATTATGAAAAGTAAATCTATTCGTAAGATTAAGTTAAACGGCTGCCTGTATTCTTCCTATAAAGCTTGTTGCTGTTCATTTATGGCTGCACTATGGGGTGGTAGATATAAAGTAAAACCTAAGCTAATTTCACTATTCAGGTTATAATAGAGCTTCTTTGGATGTTGTATCAATTGCCAGGTGGCTTTCTTTGCAATTGAATCGTACATTACTACGTTACATTGAACGCTTTGTAAGTTTTCAATAATTTGGATTCTGAGCCATCGTGGTTTAAACGGCCTTTTTTTAATAAGCAACGTACTATATCGCTGTTCATAATTAGGAGGACGTCGCCAGATTGGTGAATGTAATAACTTTACGCTAGCCGATTGGAAACCATGGTCGCTAAATGCGTATTCAATACAACGATCACAATTGCAGCCATGAGATTACATCTATGTAATCCAAATATTTATTTTCTGCACACAATTGTGTTACAGACGCATTTAATTTATTGAGAGTTTTGGTTAACTATCCACTACATCGACGTCATTATGCTCTTTGTTTGGAGTTTATACAGGAGAGCGTGAAGATATCGTGTAATATTCTGGGAGACATCCTCAGACATCTCACTCTGGCGAACTGGATATAGAGAGCATTCTGCCCATGATTACGAGTATGATATTTGTGGTATTTTTTAAAAAGACGACATTAGATGCTAATCGATGGACGTGTGAGAGCGGCCAACTAAGCAATAGATTTCAAATATATAAAAAAAAAATTAGTAAAAAATTTGACTTAAACACACTTTTAAATCCACATCTTAATAACTTATTAGGAACTGAGTGCTGGATTTTAAAAAGAACACCTTTAGCTTTGTATCCTTCCTAAACTTAGCTTGTATCTAAAGACGCCAATTGGAATTTCCCGATTCTGAAACTCGGTGAATATAAATTTGAAATCCCGAGATTTCTGGTATTTAAAAATCACATTTTAGTTTGTATAGAATATAGTATTTTGTATTTACATACATACACAGAGTAGATATTAATACTCTTATTCATAAAATATATTATTAATATGGTCGCCGTAGTCTAGTATGTAGTATGTTGACTTACTAGACGAGAGGTCCGGGTTCAAAGCTCAGTTCTGACATCTGAAAGAAAGATATATGAAAATATACCTCTCAGCTGTCTTCTGGCAAACGCTGTGGGGTAATTAATTGATATGAAAAAGTTTATCAAATCTTACGTTCAGGGTCGAATTTAAACTGTAGGTCCCGGAACTCCTGGATAAAAATTAGCAAACACACAGTGAGTGCTGCGAGAAGCTAGGCCGTAACCCTGACACAGGGTTGTAATGGCCAATTATGCATGTATGTATGCAGGATTTCCAAGGACTGTTGCAGGCATTTTTAGAAGCTCCACGTTATTAAAGATATATTAGGAAAAGGTTGTCCTAGACTGGGTGTTTTGTTTCATGGGAAGTGTATATTGATATTATTACAATATTATCTATCTAAACACAACGCTCAATCTACAAGTAATTTTCTTAGTGAGGTTTTCAAAATATCTAGTACTATACTAAGTGCTGAAGACTCAGGTTCGAGCTATGATTTTGCTATTAAAAAAACAGATAAAAAACCCACAGTGCTTTAAAAAAATTAATAGAAAAAAAGATTTGTTGTCTTCTCGCTGTATTCATTGTTAGGCAGAAGTGCCTGTTTAGGGTGTGAATTATGTTTCATAGCTAACATTTGTAAAGTTTTAAGTAATTTTTTTTTTTTTCGTTTTTTATGCTGCCAATCGCTGTATGAGAGTATTTCTATAAAAAAAAGGAAAAAACTTAGAAAAATAGATGAAGAATTATAAGTTCACGTAGCAGCAGTTTTGAAGTTGTTTTATGCGTTCGCTGATAGTTTGATGGCATAATTTATAGTTGTTAATAGGAATTGACGTCTTAACTGGCAGGTATATAACTTTATATTATGGACGTGCATAACTTACGAAAAATCTTTGGCGAAAAATCATTACAAAAAGGAAATATTAAAAGCAAAGAAATAATAAATGCGCCTATTGATATACGACTCCTGTGAATATAAAACAAAAATATACCGCAGCAGTTTGATCGAAATATTAAGGTGTTAATTTAAAAGGAAAGGAGAAAAAAAAAAAAACAAAAGAGTTCGTAAAATATTACCCTTTTAGACTGATAGTTTGTTTAATTCTTTAAATGATTTTAACTATTAATTATGTTTAATAATAATATATGTTTTTATATTTTCTTTTTCTTTCCATCTTTCTTTCATTATTTTGTCTGATTTTTAAAATTTGCATAATATTCGCTATTCATTTTATATTGCTAAACACCTGTGTAGCGTTGCTCATATACTTTTTATTAAAAATCATTGATGCATTTGGTTTATTGTAAAAACTCAACATTAAAAATATTCAAACCTTTCAATTAATATGAACTTGACATTCTTTTGTGCAACGACAATTTATTTTATTTTTGTGAATTAATTTTCTATATCAAAAACTTTTAATTTCCGTTGCAATGCAAAAAGTATTGTGCACTAGAAAAAATATTTGATTCGTTTTATATCGTTTTCTTGACTTTTAGTTTTAAATAGATTTAAACTTCTGTTTGAATTTTTTTGAAAATGCCTAAAACCACCTGAGTTATTCTTAAAGGGCGAAGAAAGAAGGGGAATCTAGATATATCGCGTCCGCCATCAAATTTTTTTTTCAACTAGTGCTTATTTCGTGAACGGTAAAGCTTAGCTCAGGTTTGGTTTGACAGATAATTAGTTTTGTTTTGTTAGTATACGCTTGAATCCCGCTTTGAAATATTGCGACATTACTTTGAAAATCATGCTGTGATTTTGCCAAAAAAATCATATTTTCAGATGAAGCTCATTTTGATTTTGGCGGGTGTGTAAACAAGCAAAATTGTCGCATTTGGGGCACAGAAAACCCGCACGCATACATTGAAAAGCCGATGCACCCAAAACGCGTCACTGTTTGGTGCGGATTTTGGTCCAGAGGATTGGGCCATTTTTCTTCGAAAATGAGCAAGGAGTGGCCTTAACAGTCAATGGCAATAGTTATCGGGCCATGTTGAACGAATTTTTGTTCACAAAAATTGAAGATAAGTATTACGCCGAAAAGCCACAGACAATTGAAGCTTTAAAGAACAATATTCATGAAGCCATTGGTGAAATACAACTGCACACAATCGACAATTTGCTTAAGAATTGGACCGATCGTGTAGGCAACTGCTTGGTCAGCCGGGGCAGCCATTTGAATGAAATTATCTTCCATTATTAGCCGGAAGGATTGTACTTTCAACTAAAAAAAGAGATTTCAGAAAATATTCAGTAGTTTTTTTATAGCATTTAAAAAAAAAGTTATTTGGCGGACATTATATTTCAGCAAGATGAGATGAGAAGACAAGCTGATAGCTTGATGCGGGCGCCAATTCTGCTGTTCCCAGACATGGGAGAGTGAAAATGGTCCTTATGAAGACGTCACTCTGTGCCTTTCTGAAGTAATGCGTAAAGCTGTTCCGGGAAGTTATTTTCAGCAGAAGATGAGAAGGGATTATTTTAGGGGTTTCACCACTCAAAGCAGCTGGTGATGATAAGCTGTAAGTGCAAAGGCATTTTAAATCCTACCTAACACGCAACAAAAAAAAAATGTTAAATTTTTATAAAGCAAAGAAAAAAATATAATATAATTCATTTGCATTCTATCAAAAAGTATTGTTACGACGAAGTAATTTTATAAAGAAAAACCATAATTACAATTCTTTGTATATTTTGTAGTCATTTCAAGGAAATATTTTAAGTAGAAAATTCTAGTATGACTAAAATTATATAAAAATTATAAATCATTACAATAATAAAATTCATGTAGTATTTTGAATTCCGAAGTCCGCAGCTTTTACAAAGACAACTCATAAAGGAAAATACACAATATCCTTTCGAGATCGCTAATCAATAGCTTTGATACTCTGTTTCAAGTAAGAAATGCGTATAGTCATAAAAACAGCCATCAGACGCAGACTCAACTTCTTCATTGTTAAAGAAGCTGTTACTATAGAACCAATTTTGAAGTTGAAAAAGGTAAATAATACAAGGAAGCTAAATCTGTCAAATAGTAAGTGTTATGAAGCAGTTTGAACTCTAATTTATTGCTTTTGATCACCAAAATAGTTGATTCTTAAATTGGTGCATAGTTTTGATAAAACAGCGTTTTTTCAATTGATTGTCTTTTCTTTTTAAAGGAAATTAATAAAAAATTATCTAATTTGCTATTCCAAAAACAAAAAAAAAACAAAAAACTAAAGGCGCTTAATAATATAAGAAAAAACAAAATATATGTTCTGTTGTCCTTTCCACAAAAATTCCAATACAATACACAGCATTTAGTAGGAGTTTACCCCTGAGCATTGGTTTCAATAAAAAAAAAATACAAACGCCATTATCTTGCCTACATGTATGGCACCGTCTTTGTTATATTTGCACAGGGTTCTTCTATTCTGGGTATAGAGTTCCAAACATGGTCATCAATCGACGCCAAAACTGGGCTCTTAATTCTTGTTAAAAGAGGTAATTGCCTCACTAATGGTTTCCACTTGGATTTTGAATAAAGAAAACTAGCGCTTGATTTACTTCAGCTTTATTAGCTAATTTTCTTATATTAAAATTCCTATAAATTTTTTAATTAATATTAATAAAATTCATACAATATTTAGTGGTTAGACTACTTACTTTCTGGTATGAAAACCACTAGAAAACTTAATTTTAATTCTATATCTTATACTTATATGTGTACAGACTTAAGAAAAATACCACGTCAGCTAAGTAAGACAATTATATAGAAAAAAGATGGAGTTACATATAAAGCGCGGTAAAAATAATCAGACATAAAATGTAATAGATTAGTCTAACAAAAATGTGGTTAATTTAGCGGTTTTTGTGAGTGGCGATAACAATTCTATAAAGGAAAACAGTTTTTCTAAGACTGTCACTATTCACCAAAACATTTGCTTTTCAAACTACTACTGCGATCTATACCTCAAGTTGTTTAGATGTGGGACTATTTTTTGTATATATGGTATAGCACTTAGAACGCTCGTATAAAAACTTAAACGGCCCAGGTTCAAATACCAACAAAAGTGAAAAAATGAAAAAGTTTATTTTTCCCTTTTTTTTAAATTATAATTTAAAATAAGAGGTCCTTACTTCCAAGAAGACCATCTACAAAGAAAAAGCTCCCTGAATTTTCACTCTATTCCATCTTAACCAATGTCAATAAAAAACGAATGATCAGGAGAAAAGCGCCACCTATTGGGAAATAACAGATAACAGATACTTACTTAGTGAAGACACACTCACTACACATTCAACATGCAAAGATGAGGCAATTGCTGTTGATCATTCAAGTGTTCAGATATAACATTGGCTTTTGTATAATCAATTCACAGCAATTAGTCTCATTGCTAAGGCATTTAATAATATAAGAAACAAACATGTGTGTTTTGTCCTTTCCAGAAAATTCCAATAAAATGCACAGCATTAGTAGGGGTTTATCCCTGAATATTGCTCCATAAAAAAAAAACTTAGGTCTGTTAGATATGCGTTCACTCCAAACAGATTAGCAATTGGATCGCAACAATTATTGCTTTTAAAGTTAAGATATTATGACGACATCTGTTATTATTACCAATCAGCACTACACGTATACATAAATTTATTAATGAACTAGACCTGCAGTGTTTAGTCAGCAAGGTGAACGATGTGTAATAATGATTTGAAAAATTTTTTTTTTTATTTCAATTTGATTTCTTTGTTTTAATTAATTATTTTTAAATCAAACAAACAATTTATTTTTATGAGTGTAAACCATAATACCTGTTGAAATGTTAAAAAAAAAAAATATTTCTTTTACTATAAACCCCAAATAATGCAATTTATTGTTGACTGCTTTAATGTGATATTAATGTTTTATTGTGGATATTTGTTAATCACCAGACCATGATTTTAATTTTCCTTTTGATTGTTTACAAATATTTTATTTTTTTTTTGTAAGCTTTAATTCAATATCAAAATTTGTTCAATATGACTTCTCATACATACAGACATATATGTATGTGTGTTCATGCATACCACCCCTGCACTACCAAATAAAATCAATAAAAATGTAATTAAAAAATAATGTTGTTTTAAAATAAAACAAATAAAAAATTGGGGGAAAAAACACAATAACGACTAAGTACGATATTTGTGTGAAATGTAATAACCATGATACAAGTACGATATTGTAAAAATACAGAAATGTATGTATAACAAGAAATCACTGTTTATTTGTGCTGGTTTTGACTAAAACACACTATGACTGATTGCCTGCAACTGGCCATATAGCCGTAAAATAACGAAAGACTTAAGCAGCAAACATACTCGTATTTGTGATTTGTTAACAAGTGATATCACAACTAATTAATATTGATGCATTTTTCATTTGATGAATTTTCAAAATAACAAAAAGTGTGGGAATAGAAAAGATCGTTTATTAATTTGATAGATTTCCAAAGTTTATATTTTTTTTTTTTTTGGTTTTTTTTGTTTTTTTCTCAACTATTTTGGTTAAAAATGTGTGTTTTAGCCATAAATTAATTGCTAAAAAATGAAACACAAGCATTAAAACCATTTTGTATGCATTTTATTGATGGCTGTAAATGTGTGACAAATTAAAAATATAAAAAAGATACTCCAAAACGTAAAAATTAAATCCCTAGAGACTAATAGATGTAGTAACACTTTAAGTAAAATGATTAGTTGGTTGTTTGGTGCTTTTAAATACGAATTAAATTTTAAATTAATTAAGAACATTGCAGCTCATAAAAGTATATGAAAAAAACACATAAAACACAAACATTTATGTGAAAATGTAATTAAAAAAAACTCCTCTACTACAAGTATTGCATAATTTTTTTGTTACAGACTTGGTTTTATTAATAATTTTAGCAATAATATCGAAACATGAGTAAGGAATAAAGTGAAATGACCCAGTTTCACTTAATATTGCAAGCAATATCAGTTGTAAGACACATAAATTTAACCCTAACCCTCTTGACACGGATACCCAAAAGTTTTTAAACTTAAATATTTTCCAAGTAAAGCAAAATACAAATTTGAAGTTCCTCAAGATCTTTCAGTTTGATATTTCGTATAAGTTGTTTTGATTCGAAGGTCTCCTGATATATTTAAATTGACTACATAGCCTCAAATAGTCCCTACCCTACTGATAAGGGTACCCAAGAATTTATTCTGACAGGTTGCATGAAAAAAGTATAATTCATTGTATTTTTTAATTGGCTTTTGAAACAAACATACCGGGCTATCCACTTCGTGATTTCAAAATTATGGGACTGGAATTCGACATCTGTCAAACTAAGTTGTTAAACCAATTTTTTTCTTTTCAGTTGAAAGTCCGACATTGACGAAAATGGATCGCTTGACTATCATACCATGCATAAAAATTATCAAAACTTTCTACAAAAATGGTGATTCTGCCACAGCCACATATCGTGTTTTAAGAGGAGATTATGGTTTACATAAACGTCCAACTACGCAAGCAATTGGCAAAATTGTGAAGAAATTTGAAGAGACTGGAGCAGTAACAAATATTGTAAAGCCTGTGCATTATCGTATCGCTCGTTCCGCTGAAAATATCGCTCGCTGTAAGTGAAGGTGCTGCCGAAGATCCAAATGTGTCGATTATTATTATTGAAGAATATGCACATTGCTGCAAAAAATTAGTTACTATGTGTTCACACGAGAGTCTTATTTTTAATATTTTAGCTTATTTTTCTTTAAACTATCATTGGCGTTCACACTACAAGTGTTATTTTTGAAGCCATATACATTAGTGTGTCCCAAAAAAAAATTTTTTTTGTTCCCCCACCTTTTTTTGAAAGCTTATAGGGTAAAGTATTTTTGTGATTTTTTTCAGATTTTTCGGAAGAGGTTTAGAGGTCGCTAAAATCGAATTTAACCAAAAAATCGGGGTTGCTCGACTTTTTTTGAATTTTGCGCATTACTCGGCCCATTAGCACGATTTTCTTTGTTACTAAGTCAATTTTTTTAAAGAAAACTGTTCAAACTTTACTTCTCTGTGCAGATATTATAAGTTTCGGTAATATTTTTGCTCATTTGAGTACCCTTTAAGTCATTTTTCTGTAAATTTAGCATAAATTTTAAAAACAATGCTTTGTAACTTTTAAAATTTCTATTGAAGTTAAAAAAACTAATGATGCAGTTTAAAATGTGGATAAATTCTGAGTCATTTAAAAAAATAAATATTGAATTTGCACTTACCGTTCCAAAGTTATGCCCAAAAAATCTAGGCAGATTAATTCTCATACCCAAAAAAAAAATTAAAAAATTATTTTGTTTATTAGCTTTCAGTTACACTCGTTTACAGCCAAAAAATACTAAGAACGCCACATGCCTAGATAAGTTAATTGGGACCTCCTGAGCACGAAAAACGCTGTCATTATTTTTTCCTAAGTACCGTTTTTTAGATAACGGTACTTTTGTGTTTTTCGGTGTATGGCCCCACTCAAACCCTTGTGGAGTCCAACCAAAAAGTCCGATCGAGATAAATGGCATATCGATGGAAAGGTAATTGAATGCCTTTTCCGTCGATATGCTGGAAAATTCTATCTGAGAAGAAATCGCTGAGATATGGCACCTCAAAATTCAAAATTTTCATATTTTTTACGTTTTTTTCAAAATTTTTCATTTTCATTTCAATTTTTTCCTACGTTATATTGAATATCTGGAATGTTTTATTCTTTTACCAAATAGCTTATTTAATAACCAATATTTTAAGCGTATTTTGAAAAAAAGCGGATGAAAAATAAGCTTTTTATTAAGGATTTTGTGGAACGACAATATTTTCATTTTCATTGCTTACACAGTATATTCGACGTAAAAAATTTAAATTAAAATCACGAATATACTGTGTGAGCAATGAAAAATCCTTCATAAAAACTTTATTTTTCATCCGATTTTTTTGAAAATACACTTTAAATATTGGTAACTAAATAGACTATTTGGTAAAAAAATAAAACATTCCAGATCTTCAATATAACGTAGGAAAAAATTGAAATGAAAATGAAAAATTTTGAAAAAAACGTAAAAAATAGGAAAATTTTGAATTTTGAGGTGCCATATCTCAGCGATTTCTTCTCAGATAGAATTTTCCAGCATATCGACTGAAAAGGCATTCAATTACCTTTCCATCGATATGCCATTTATCTCGATCGGACTTTTTGGTTGGACTCCACAAGGGTTTGAGTGGGGCCATACACCGAAAAACACAAAAGTACCGTTATCTAAAAAACGGTACTTAGGAAAAAATCATGACAGCGTTTTTCGTGCTCAGGAGGTCCCAATTAGCTTATCTAGGCATGTGGCGTTCTTAGTATTTTTTGGCTGTAAACGAGTGTAACTGAAAGCTAATAAACAAAATAATTTTTTTAATTTTTTTTTTTTGGGTATGAGAATTAATCTGCCTAGATTTTTTGGGCATAACTTTGGAACGGTAAGTGCAAATTCAATATTTATTTTTTTAAATGACTCAGAATTTATCCACATTTTAAACTGCATCATTAGTTTTTTTAACTTCAATAGAAATTTTAAAAGTTACAAAGCATTGTTTTTAAAATTTATGCTAAATTTACAGAAAAATGACTTAAAGGGTACTCAAATGAGCAAAAATATTACCGAAACTTATAATATCTGCACAGAGAAGTAAAGTTTGAACAGTTTTCTTTAAAAAAATTGACTTAGTAACAAAGAAAATCGTGCTAATGGGCCGAGTAATGCGCAAAATTCAAAAAAAGTCGAGCAACCCCGATTTTTTGGTTAAATTCGATTTTAGCGACCTCTAAACCTCTTCCGAAAAATCTGAAAAAAATCACAAAAATACTTTACCCTATAAGCTTTCAAAAAATGCTGGGGGACCTATAAAAATCGAAAAAAAATTTTTTTTTGGGACACACTAATATACATGCGTATGTTATGAATAATTGTGTGCACGCATATGTGTAATTATGAATAAGAAAGTAAAGCTTATCGCCAGTACAACATAGAATGAACGTGTTTCTTTACCCATCGCCTATAAACTAGAATTCTTAAAAATAAGGAACAGACTTAGACACGGCTTTGTATTGTATAAAGTCTAAATATGTTGGATAATGAGTGTCTATTTTGTGCATGTTTCTAATTGTCATCTCTACGCCAAGTAATACTTAACGAAAGTTAAAATTTTCTGGGCGCTAAGATAGAATTATGTTATAAGGATAGGCTAATGTATAGTGGATGATTATTAACCATTTTAAAGCTGCATTTGATTACCATTTGGTTCAATAAATCACTCTACAATTTGTCTATCCTCGAGAATTATTTATTACTGACATACATTGGCATACTGCATTACTTTTTTATTGCAATATGTGTTTCAGTATTCAGTAAATTTTACTGGTTACTGAAACAATAAATCAGTATTCAGTAAATTTTACTGATTTTTTTTTCACTAACCAGTTGTTTCCTTACAATGTAAGTAATTTCACGAAAATAAATAAACAAAAACATAGAATGTCCACTGAACAATAATTAGTGGACGTTCACACTATGCGCGTAAACACCAGCAAAAACAGAAAATACTGAAAATGTACTGTTACTGAAAAATGCCCATCTATGAATACTGACAGTACACACCCTTCACCTTCTGGACCACGACCGTCAAAATAGTCACTTTGGTTGAAACCATAGCAACCCAGAAGAAAATTTTTAAGATTTAGAAGCAATAATGTAAGCATTGTTTTGTTTTTTTACATTAAAAATAACAAACATGCTACAGGATAAGGCATAATTTTTGATTTTTTTATACTATTTGCTTACTGGTTGCAATGAATTTGCATTTCTATTGCATTTTAGTGGCTCATTTCATATAAAAATCATGCATTATTGATGCGCACGAGTAAGTGATTGTTTACAATTTCTCCCTTAAAAAATAACTTACTGGTACGCATTACTTTCTGTTGGGAAGGTGTACTAAACATAATAAACATACTAAACATGTCCTTTGGTCGTAGTTCATTTACAATACACATTGAAAAGTAGGGACTAGACTTGAAGCTAAGTATAATATTTTGTCAAATTTATTAAAGATAATACACTAATATGGCTATATACATAGGTTTTGAAGAATTATAATGATTATAGGCATATCGGTTTTGAACCCTTAAATCGAAATAGTTTCCAAACCAGTGTAACACTTTCAGCTGTACCATACTTTTTTCCTACATCTTTCATTAATATGCTCCAGTTTTGCGTTTAATATCTCTTGACTAAAATATTCATATTTTGTAGTTAAATACGTACGTATGAAAGGAATATCGAAACGGAAAAAGTACAATAAATTCATAATTTGTATTTAAAAAGCAATTTAAATATTAAAATACAATATTATAGAGTAAATTTGAATATTTTAATAATTGAAATAAAGGACAAACAATTACGGGTACCTATAGATATCCTTATCAGAAACCTACATATACAAATATTATCAGTACTGTTAGGGTTAAACACACAAATTAAGTTAATCCTCCTATCTGTGGTCTTGGTTGGGGAAGTGATATTCCTTTTATCTCAAGTGCTCACAGTCGTCAAGATTTTATGTGCCGTTGTTCATAAAGTTTACCATATAATAGATTGAGAGTTTCTGAAAGTATTAATGCAGAAATTTGGTTTTTATAATGATTGAAATAGAAATAAAAAGTAAAGATTCTTGGCGCTGCATGACTGGATACATCTACAAATAATGCTCTCGAATTCACTTTCCGACATTCCACTCTATTTTATGTCAACAAAAAACGAATGATCAGGAGAAAACCGCCCCCTCTTGAATGGCCTTTGAATGATCAGTTCACAGCATTTTGTCTCATACCTAAGACGCTGAATAGTATTATAAGTAAAACAAAATGTATATTCTTACATAAATGTACTGTCCTTTTCCAAAAATCCCAATACAAATTGGTCCTAAAAAAAAAAGAAAAAAAAAAAAAAAATAACACTGCACACCACCTTCAGTACATTCCCAACTTGCCAACATTTGGTAAACATTTTGCAATGATAAAATCCTCGGTCTATATTTATTTCTTTTAATAATATAGTTTTACATAAATGTGATGTCATAAACACCAAAGATAAATAACCACAACACGATGTCACCACGTGACTATCAGCTTATGGCAATATACATAATTATCTCGCGCTGAGGTACAGCCAAATTTGGGAGTCACTGGTCTATTTCAATTTATCCATTATTGTGTGAATTTAAATATTTGAAAATACTTCTCTGCTAAGTTCTTGATTTTTTTTTCCTTAAAACCCATGATTTGTTCCTCTTTAAAAGAATGTTTTTTTTTTTTTCTTATACATTTAAACAGATATTTACTTATATTGTTCCCCAATAGTGTGTATCATGTATCATATGTAGTTGAATACAATGTTGCAAATATTTGTTTTTGTTGCAGCATCAATATCTTAATTTTGATGACTTTTTGATCTCGTACATGACATCCTGCTGTTTTGTTTTCACGAAAAGGATGCTGATGATGATGTTTTATTTTCTTTCCCCCTTCTCTGTCTGGCTCTTAATGCATATGATTTGTTAACGACAAATGAATTAATTTACACTAACATGTATCAAATATGTTGCTGGACAAGTAGCAACTGCTGCATTATATTTTTTTATTTATATTTGTTTTTATGTTATATTTGCTGATTTTTTAATATTAATTTTACTATTAAAGTAAAAATAACAAAAAAAAAAACTAAAAAACTAACAACACAAGCTTGCTTGCAACACATGTAACTACAACATGCTTTCACCTCATGACTAGATTTAAGGATCTCTAATAATTTTACATTTGGAATGCGTAAGAGGAATGACAAGTCTGAATTACGATTTAAGTTGCTGCTTAACTATCGATGTCGATGTTGCTGTTATTTCTTGCCATTGCTATTGCAAGTGATGTATTATGTTCGTGTTTCGTGCAATAGTCTTTTTATTGTTAAATATTAGGGGCAGCATATTTAAATATAATTTTATTATTTAGCAAAAAACTGTTCATGTTTTATCTTTGAATAACCCTAATGAACGAAACCACTTGATATAAATAAATTTCATTTTTATGCAATAATTTGATCAAATTGTCATAATTTTTTATTTATTTTTTCTTTCTTCATACTCGTACATGATTTATTTCAGTCAGAGATTAGAAAGACATGGCAACTAGCAAGATGTATATTTTGTATATTTTATTTTATAGTTTTATTGATTTACTATGTGTGGTATATACTCGTAGTTGGCAACAATGTTGTGCAAAAACAAAAAACTAAATTTGAGATAAACAAAAAAACTTAATTTTGTTTTAATAAATAAAATAAAAATGCTAAAATAAGTGTATTGAAGAAAAACGCCAAATCATTTTCATTAAATATGATTTAATGCTTTTAAACCGCCAAAAAAGGAAATATTAGTTTTTTTCTTTAATAATTTTTATTTGATATACAAACAGACACACATTTATAGATATTATGAAAATTAAATATTAATGAAAGTGTTTTACAAGTTATCTGTGTAAGTAAGTCAAAACGATTGTTATCAATGCTGTAATAAAATTGAAACCGATTTAGTGAAAATAATCGGATTAATATTTATGCAGTAATAGAAATACAAATTAATATTGTTTGTGCTCAAAATATGCTTGGGATTGTGTTTATAGCGCTATGAGATGGTAAACATTCGACGGAATTAGGCATGGTAAGGCAAAAAAAAAATTAAATAAAATGAAATATTGTATATATAAAAAATATTACATACGAGTACATACATAATTGGGCATTACAACCCTGTTTCAGGGTTACATCCTAGCTTGGTGTTTTGTGTGTTAATTTTTCTCAATGAGTACCGGGACCTACAGTTTAATATCGGAGGTAATCGCCGAACGAAGTAATTTTTTCATATTTCTTTATATTCAAGATGTCAGGGCTGGGCTTTGAACACGGCTCTCTTGGCTTAGTAAGCCAACAAACACATTAATCACTAGAGTGTTTCGTTTTAATACTTCACACGATATGACTGTAGCAGCAAAGATATACAGCCATGTCGCAGAGTACAATTCCATTCGATTATGGAATCGAATGCTTCTCATTTAAGCCTGTTCGTCTCAAATAGACTCGCTAACTCCTTTATTATTCATCGCCGGTAATTTCAGTACTTTTATTTTGAACCCTACTATAGTAACTACTTTCGGATGCTCTAGAAAACAACATCAACCAATCTTTTGATTACTTTATTGAGGTCTTTATCAAGTGTGCTGTAAATATTTGTAATTGTAATTTTGAAAAAACCGCAAACTAACTTTTTCATTTTTTCATCTTTGGTAGGATTCGAACTTGAGCAGTTTGAGATTTTGTGGTAGCGCTCAAACCACTATACCACACACCCCCTATATTTGAGTATCACCAGTTGATCTTCAGGGTAACTCTCCGTGTTTGCTGTTTTATCATACGTCATACCTTCATTTTAATACGGACAATAGTTACTCAATGGAATACAAGTTTATTTAGCCCTTCTGATTTTTAACCTTCACTTACATCTTTCATCAATGAAGATAATTTTTGATTACTGCAGCAGATAATATAAATTGACGTTGTTGTTGGTTATTCGTGAATTGGTGATTCTTTTTATTTGTTTTTATAAATTCTGATGATTCTGCATCATTCATGTGGGTAATCGATTAGTCCTTATTCTTCTCTATATGATTTGGCCTAATATCGGTCATGGACTTTATATTTTTGCTGAAGTTAGTTGATGACACTGAAGCTTCTAATATTATATAGTAATACCACGCTGTACCCTTCTATTCTCAATGTCTTCAGCTCTCTTGCTACTTCATTCTACAATTTCGGCAAGCGTCTTATTCGTTGCTTTTTTTTCAGCAAGCACTACTTTTTTTAAACTCCGCTCCTCTGCTAATGCCCATAACAAAGTATTTAACTGCTTAACGTTTTTGTTAAAGACTTTTAAATACTTGTTCAAAAAAAAAAAAAAAATATATATTAAAAACAATTAATAATTGCAGTTTTTTTGTGTTTAAATGAGTATTTCTATTACAAAATTATCATTTTCTTCGGTGATTTAATTTGGCCGGTCTTTTTACGCGTAGACACTTGGACGCCAAGTGATGGCTTGAACAAAAAAATAAAAAATAAAAACAAACAATAGCAAATCTTTATACTCTGAGTGCTATTGCTAATTAAAATTAAAATATGCTGACAGTAATTTAATGCAGGTGTTTCAAATTCAGTTATTACGAGTATTATTATTAGTTTTTTTTTTCTTTATAATCTCCGACCTTAAATCAAATTTGTAATTTAAGAGTTTCTTTTTATTGAAAAAGAAAAATATCATGTTCAACAGCTTAACAGATGAATAAGTTGTTATGAATTGCACATATTTTGAAATTATGATAAAATACACTGAGAGAAAAATGTGAAATATTATTAAAATAATAAAGTTTTTAAATAATAATTAATTATTGTAATATGAATAAATTTGTTGGCTTTATAAAATTGTTACCTTCAACCTTTTTAAATATGTTGTTTGATTTAACCTTTTCAATTAGTAACGAAGAAATTTGAAAAAATTATTCTTTCGGCGATTACCTCTTAGCAGACTTCTGACATAAGCCCTGAGAGTAACTGATTGCAATGAAGAAGCTTTTCAAATTTGTCGTTCCGAAACGATGTTACACTGTAGGTCTTGGTAATCATAAATAAAAATTAAAGTACACAACAAGCGATAAGCTAGGCCCTAAAACCCTAAAACAGGGTTGTAATGGCCAATTATGTCTGTATGCATGTTGTAATAGTAAGGTTTATTTCTGTAGATTCGTTATTTCCAATTTAATAAATAAAAACACGTTTTTTAAATGTCCACTAAATAAATTATTTTGTTTTTGTTGTCCAATTGCTGAAATTTATATAGTGTACTAGCTTTTAAACTGTTTTTTCTCCTTTTATGAATAAATTTTGCCCACACAATGCTACACTCTTGTACAACGAACTGTCAAATATTTATTGTATAGATGCGTAAAATTCAAACTTTTGCATAGACAGCGAATTATAAATTTTTGGTTTTCGGTATATTTTCTTTAGGCTGCCGGATGGTTCTTTCAGGAACGACTTGGTGTTAGTATTTATTATTGTTAATATAGGCAATTTTATACTAAAACTGTTGTAACGATTCTTTTAGTCAGCAAAAGTATGCAACCAATTATTTTGCAGAGTTTCACCAGAACTAATCGTTATGTCATTAATATGTATTAACTCATCTTGGAAATCCTAGCGGTTCTGGAAGGAACCAACCGGTAATTATGAAGCTTTCACCTTTAAATATTAGTTAGGAACGAAGTTGTAGAACAAAACTTACTTAGAATTGCGAATTCCCGTACATATTTTTTTTTTTTTTTTGAGCCTAAAAAATTAAATCGGAATATTAATTAATACTTAGTTTCCATTGACCAATTCACAAGACCCTTGCATCGTTTGTTTTAGACTACAACAGTGTATGCTTGTTGTTGGTAATGAGTTCTATACACACATACAATTATTTTTCATGTATTTTTAAGAAGTTTTATTGGTTTCTATGCTATTAATGTAAAGTGAATGCCTACTATTGGAAGGAGAAGAATAAAAACACAAAAAAAAAATTATTCATTGTCAGCAGAAAATTTATTTCAAGAAAAAGATAACGAAGAATATAAATATAGAAATGAAAATAATGTTGATAAAGTGATAAAAATATAAACTAAACATACATTTCTTCATTTGTGAATATGTAATACTGTAGTACTTCTTCTTATGTGATTTTTGGCACTTTCGATACAACGTTCATGAATGCAATGATACGCCAGGCGTTCACAAGCAAGTAAACAGAAACTCTTTTCAATAATGCATACAACGATAGAGAAGCTTGTGAATTCAACATATATTTCCTCTTTACCTCTATATCAATAAAACAGAATTCATTTAAAAGCAAGTTTTATTATTTTTTTAAGTGTATAATTTTTTTTTTAACTTAAATTTTATTTCAAAACTCAAATAATTTTTTTTTTTCATTTCAACAGAATCTCATATTACCAAATATTTAAGAATTTGTTTTCTACAATTTAAAGATTTTTTTCCAGTCTTCCACTTTGCGTTCGATGCTGAATTGATTTGGTCCAAACAAAAATACTCGAATATGCTTTTAGAAATAGGAAACATTGACTTTAATTTTTGTTTTTTTTTTACCTTAAAGCTATATAATTTTTTGTGTGCTGATATCAAAATCTAACTGTATATATTTGATTATACGGTTTATTGTTAGTGGTTTAAAAGTTTAGTGCACAAGACTATGTATGCAACCCAGGTAGCATGACTGGTAACGACATTAATAAAGTTTTTCTTTTTGATAGAGTCTGAGGAAGGCAATAGTTTGAATTTAAGTTGCCAGTATTTGTTTTCAATTTCATCTCTTTTCGATGTGTGCACCTGCAACTCAAATTATTTTAAAGCATTTTTTAATGTTTTTTTTAATATTTTTCTTTAAAGCATTTGTATCGTGTTGTTGAGTGCTATTCATATGAAATCGAACACGCGCGCAAAAAGGCGTTTTTTTACAATATTTTTTTTTCTGTTGAAAATTTTCAGCGTAACACACACACAGCCTGCTAGCATTCGTTATAATAAAGCCATGCATTATTATTTTATTTCTTTATGAGATTTGATTCTCCTTTTTTTTAAATTTTTAATAATTTTTAACATTATTAAGAGTTAAAAAACATTAACACGGGATTAAGGTGCTTAAGGCCAAAAATCAAAGAAAAGGAAGTTTATGAGCTTAAAAATGTTGTCTTTATTATGAAAGGAATTTAATGAAATAAAATTTGAATATAAATTAGACCTTAATCCCATAAATTCAAATTTGTATTTCCTTTTCTGCGCAAAAGAAATTGTCGCTTTCAATTTCACATGATTTTTATTTTCGCATATTTTTTTGTTTATCATTGTTTTGAAGTGTTAAAAATACTATGAAAATAATTTTATTTAATAATTATTAGATTAATAAATGTTATGCCTCTTTAGTACTGTGGGTTGTTACTAAAGTTTTGGTAAAACACATTAGTAAATTAAAACTAGTCGCCGTGGTGTAGTGGTTAGTGTGTTGGATTACTAAGATGATAGCGCTGGGTTCAAATCTCAGCTCTGACATCTTGAAGAAAAAGAAATATGAAAAAATTATTTCTTTCGGCGACCACCTCTCAGCAGTCTTCTGGCAAATGCTCTGGGAGTAATTGACTGCCATGAAAAAGCTTCTCAAATCTGTCGTTCGGAGTCGACTTTAAACTGTAGGTCCCGGTACTAATAGATAAAAATTAGCACACACAACATGAGTGCTGCGAGAAGCTAGACCGTAACCCTGACACAGGATTGTAATGGCCAATTATGTATGTATGTATGTAGATTAAAAAAAAATATATGAAAAAATATTGGCATGCCAAATAACATGTCAGTTACTTAGCGTTACATTAGGTTGACTTACTAAAATACCGAAAAAATAACAAAAATTTGTGATGATTATTTACTACTAAAAGATCAGCTGCTAGTTTCTGCTTTAATCTTAAACAGCATTGTATCAGTAGCAGCATTTGGACTTCCCACAGTATTAGATGGTATGGTCCTGTAGCAATTTTTGTCAATATTTCTGAGGCGCTTATTTGAAATATCATGACTACACTATTTCGTATAAAGTTTAAATTATTGGACATTAAGCCAACAATATGTATACGGAGAGTGCTACAGGTCAGTAATGACCATGAATTATCATTTCGTAGACATTCGCAACAATTAAGCCTCTGTTGCCCCACTAATTGGAAAATTTGCTTAAGGATTTGTATTTAAAAACTTTTAAAATTTAGCTGACCACAATGGCCAACTTTTGGTGGATGAAGGTCCAGTTTTATTTTATTAAAAAATTTTGTCCCGGGATGAACCTCAATTCAGGTTGAATGGATACGGGAACAAGCAAAATTGTCGTGCTTGGTGCGAAAGGTAGCTGGAAACTTTGCATGAGCTGCCAGTGTCACTTGAAAAATTCACTCTTTTGTGTGGATTATGGGTATGCGGTATTATTGGACGGTATTATTTCAAAATCAATAAGGACAGGATCGTTACAGATCGTGAATGATTAGCTCTAGTGTACAGGGTGGTGGTCAAATACGCCGCGTTTGACCAGCGCCATTCGAATCCATTACCCTCTAATTTCGGACATGTCTATAACAGGCCGGTCAGAAGAAGGCCTATGGACATCAAACTACCAATTTAGTACCACCGCGATATACTACACATCACTCGAAAAAATGGCCTAAATAAGATGTGAGTTCAGTAGACATTTTATTTTATGCCTTGAGTCGGGCAACTATCAGCCTTTAGTGTATTTTTTGAGAGGTTTTTTTATCACTTAAGTCTATAGAGACAAGCCTGTTACGACTGACCCACTAACAATCAATATTGAAGAATTTATTTGTGAAATATCGGCCAAGATGTTGGAGAGAATATGCCAAAACTAAACCCAGTGTATCGTTTTAAGTGTAGACGCCGTCAATTTTTGTGTGAAATCATCTTTAAACATTGAATTATAGAGATCGTTCCAGCGATTTGAAATTAGATTTCATACATTTCTTAAAATTTCATATGATTTTTTTTAACCAAATCTGAAAGCACTCAAGTAAGCACCCAATATTGTTTTAACAATTATTTAAGCAATTCTGAAAGCTTAGAAAATTGACAGTGTTGTCAGTTGTTTTCTGCTTTTAAAGACTCATATACATATGTTTCACATTCCATTAGACGTAATAGTTCTTTTTATCACTGCCAGGTTCAGCTACTTGTTTTTCCGTAGGGGTATAAACAAAAGAAATTAAGCAGATTTATTTTTTTTTTTTTTTTTTTTTTTGGTGTCTTAATACGGTAGTGGCTACAGTATTAGATTGTGTTGTAATATTAGAATATCTAAAACTTGTTTTATTTACCCTGTTTGATTGATTACTATATATTTTTTTTTTAATTTTGTACAACCGAAAATTGTAAATAATATTTGAAAATGTGAAATTTTTACACAGAATATAATGTCGAAAAGAAATTAAATTCCTTCTTGATCTCTGCAAAAGCTCAATTGTTAATATCGTATTGTTCTAACTGATACTTTTAAAAACACTGAGAAAGACTTAAGACAAAGAAATTAATATCCAAATTCATTTCCTTCGTACGAATAACAGAAGTTAAAAAAAAGGTTTATGGTCCAGCCTCATTCAGGAGTGCATACTTTTAAACATTTTAGAAACATGACTTAAGCCTACTAATGTCCGACTATTGCGATGGACTACCAATTATTGTTTTCCAACCAGAAAATTAATTTCTTTTTACATGAACTTTTTCTCTCCTAACCAGAGGTTAAGAAGTCCATTTTAAAGCAAAATTTATGAAGCCTCGTGTGTAGATATGTAAGTGAATTGTACAATATATGACAATTATGCAATTATAGCATATTAAGAATTATTAAGATTTCCTTATACATACTCGTTATTCTTATAGATAAATAAAAAATTTGATATTCTTTCTTTATTAGTTTTTTTTCCAAAAGCAATATTGATATCCATTAACTGTAAGTTAGAATACATAAGATTTATTCCAAAATAATGTGTGTGTGTTACATAATATTTGCTTTAACTCATATCGTATCAAATAGATATCAGCATACTACAGAATTAAGGAATACTTAATGGTAATAACGTTTAATGAAATCCATAAATTGCATACATCTTTGCATGCACACTCTACACTTAATTTGAAACATTCGCATACACTATCTATTAAAAATAGAAGAAGAAAAAAAAACATATTCTTACTAAATGCCCAGAAATCGATATTCTAGAAACGATAATTTTACAAATTATAATGAGCTGTTAGAAGAAACATTAATTGGAAACTTGGAAACATGCAGCCTTAAGCTTAAATATGATTTTCTTTTTATTCTAGATATATTGCTATAGTTTCAGGAAAGTATACTAAATATGTGCTAATGTTTGAGACTTTTTAGAAAAAATCTATCGCCTTATATTTACCTAAAATTAAGTTCAATGAATGGTAATGGAAAAAGCTGTTTAATTTAGATTTTGTATTTCGTTTTTAACGTTTAGAAAATGAATAACGATTCATTTTGTAGGTGCATTGTTAATATAAACTTTTAATTAAGCTTTAGGTCGATTAAATAATTTTTTAATATAATAAATATTTCCTAAAGAAGCTACGCAGAGAAGTAGCGAAATATCGAAATAATAATTATTAAATCGACCTAAAGCTTAATTAAAAGTTTATATATTAATCAATAATAAGGTCAACTAAACTTATTGATACAAGTGCATTGTTTATAAAAATAATTTAATTTTTTTGCATACCGCGAGTATGTGCGTTTACTCTAATATTGGTATTTTTCTTCCAAACACAATTATGTTCCAGACCTTTTAAGTAGTGATTAAATTAGTTTTTTTTAATATTTTTGCAGATTACTAAAATCAATTCAGATTAATAAGAAAAGTATTGCGATAATTATAGTGATCATTTTTCAAAATATTAGCATTTGTTTTTTTGAATATTATCTTTCCATAAATCACTTTGTAGGTGATACCTTATAAATTTCATTTACGAAAACATCAAAAACATGAGCGAAATTAGAGCACTGCCACGCCCCCCTCCCATTCAACTTCAAATATTTATATCTACTATTATTAGTGTTTTTACACGCTGCAGCGTCTTGCGGTATATCCAGAAGTCCATATCTTCCATTAATAATATAAATAAGACGCCTTTTCGATTTATTTAGTGAGTTTTTACCGATTCTTTAAAAATTTCCTTTTGCGAAATAGTGAAGATCATACTGGAAAATATAATTTTACGTCGAACATATCTGAAATAAATATTATTAACTCTACATGAAGAGAAGAATTGTTTTATTTTTTGCACTTTCTAAATTGCTCACAAAAAAATCCTTTGGTTAGTACTTAAGGTGTGCGTCACTATAAACTGTAACACATCAAAAGTCAAATGAAAACTGACTGGAGTAAGCTAGAGTTAAAAATAAAACAGTTTTATTTTGCATTTTTATTACAGATTTATATTCTGTATTATTTTATTTAAAAATTAATTTAATTTTATAAAATTTTTTATTTTATTCATTATGCCATCCATAAGCAATGTTATAGTGTTTTCGGTGATTTTTTTGGTACCAGCTGTCCATTTATATCGAAAACTAGTAATGGTTTTGGGAACAGATGTACTCTTCTTTAGTTCTCTTTTGACCAGAGCCCAATATCTTTCAATAGGCCGCAGCTCTGGGCAGTTTGGTGGGTTAGTCTCTTTTGGAACAAAAATAACATTATTTTTATTATACCAGTCTATTGCGCTTTTACTGTAGTGACATGTTGCCAAATCTGGCCAGAAGAATGTTGATATGTTGTGCTGTCTTAGAAATGGAAGCAACCTCTTTTGAAGACACTCTTTGATATAAATATCTGAGTTTATTGATCCCAATGTAACAAACGATGCACTTCTGTTGCCGCAGCTACAAATAGCCTGCCAAACTAGGAACTTTTTGGGAAATTTTGATAGTTTTTTAGTTCGGAACTCTTCAGAAACATTGCCTCTACTATCCGCTACATAAAACTCTTGGCCAGGAAGCTGCGCAAAGTCTGCAAAAACGTAAGTTTCATCATCCATTACACAACATTCGAACTTTTGAAAAAATTCTTTTTTGAGGAGTTTTGCTCTTTTTTTTTGCTTCAATATTCTTCTTAGCATTTCTATCCGGAACTTTTTGGACTTTAAATGTTTTAAGGCCAGCTTTAGCTTTAACTCGGCGCACAAAACTTTCCGAACATTGCACGCGCCAGGCCACTTCGCGACCAGAAATGTTTGGAAGAGCCAGCAAAAGCTTCTCAACCTTTTTGGCTTTCGCGTCGTTCGTTACCAGTTTTGCTTTACCTGTTCCAGGCTTTCTTTCAATTTTTAGGTCTTTGTTGAACTTTTTGACCACTCTGGAAACACATTGCCTGGTCACGTGGACTTCCCTAGCAACTTTTGTATAACTCCAATATGGTTTTTTTTGAATTATTTGAATAATTTTTTATGCACTTGTCTTTGATTATCCATTGTGAACTAACTAACAAGTCAAATTTGACAAACTGATACATTTTAAAATCTGACACATTTTTCAAAGATATTGTGATTAAGAAAAATAATTTTGATTAAAGGTGAAAAAAGTTATTAAGAAAAATGGGTGTTACACTTTATAGTGACGCACATCTTACAATGGAAATAATTAAATAAAAATTGTAGCAAGTTTTCTTATAATAGAGCGCAATAATAATCGTCGTAACCTTTTTAATTGTGAACCATAGTCACACAAAAAATACAGTTTTCTTTGTAATCTGAACGCACATGTAGACAACAATTGACTTTAAGGCTTATTTTTTTCTAATCAGAGCTTAAACCAAGAAAAATAAAACATGAATTACAGTTACCTGTTGTACTTAGAAGTTCATTAAATGATCAGCTGGATTCGTCCAGCTAGATTTGTGATTTAATACACTAGGCTGGTGTTTGAATGCAGAGCTCTCGTCTTAATACGCCAACACAGTAAATACGGCGACCACGACGATGATTATTTGTATTCTATAGAAATTCGGATTATTTTTTGATTATTTCGAAACAAATGGAAAAAGTTGAAAGAAATAGAAAAAGCTCGCGAATGATAGAAGGCTGTCCAAAAGTACATATCGTTTTTGGAGGAAAAAGCAAATGCAATGGTAGTGAAATACTTTTATATTAGTTAATTACTTTGTGTGTTTTTAGACCGATATTATTTAACACGTTCACGCCGGCGCGTATCACCGGTGGCTCGCACATGTCTGCCTGATAGGGCGGCGCGTACCACTGGTGGCTCGCGCTCGCCTGATAGAACGAAAAGCTTTCAGTGCAACCGCCTATGGGCAAGAAACATGAATTGCAGTGCCGGCGTGAACGTGTTAATAAAAAATTAATAATTAAAAAAATTTGTATTTGTAAATCAGTGGTGGGATGAAATAAACTTTAAGTTCTGTTAATTAATGTTTTAATCGGTTTAAAATTTTTGCGCCAATTAATTTTTTAATTGTACCAATTAATATATTTGATTAAAAAGTGTCTGAATTTAAAATTAATTGGTTCAATTTAATATTTAATTGAAAATTTTTTTTGGAATTAATACAAATTTTAATGGATACAATATATTTTCAAAAAGCTAGACACTATTAATTTTTTAATTGATATTATTAATATTGTTTGTAGAGGCAAAACTAGTAAACAATTTAATTGGTAGTACAAATTTGTTAATTGAAATCGATTTTAAATTTTTTCTGTGTGGTAATTGTAAATTTTCTAAAGTTAGAAAATAACCTATAATTGCTTTCAACCTTATATATACGTAGTTAAGAAGTTTGATTGCGTTTGAAATTACCTTTATCACCGGAAAGAGCAATAAACTGGAACCAAAAAGAGATACCAAAACACTTTAATATTGCAGATGAGATCTGTTCCTTAGGAAACATTTTGGTGATATGAGAGGGAAATTGATTTTAGTACCTATGTATATAGTCACAATTACAGCCTGAGAAAAAATATTATTTGTTTAACACAACTAGTCTTCAAATAAATAAATTAATTAATAGAGCTTAGGGAGAATTTTTATATAAACCTTTTATATATTGTATGAAATTTAATAGCCTAAGATCCTAATACTGGTATTCTTATGAGAATTAACATCCGTTAAGGAATATGTACAAACACACTCATAAGAATACCAGTATTATGATCTTAGGCTATTAAATTTCATACAATGAGTATAACAAAGATCCATTAAAATATTCGAATTTAATTCGAAAATGTATAACCATTTTATATATTTTTTTAATTAACATTTGTTTTTTGATTGTATGTGGTTAAATTTCTGCGATTAACTCAATAAAATGGAATATAAAAGTGTTTATGTAGTATCTTCATATAAAACAGGAAGTGTGTATAAAAATTTGTTTTTTTTTTGTTTTCTTTTTAATTTTAAAACCGTTTGAATTTGGAAAGAGAGAGAGAGAATCTTGCATTTGAAACTCTATTAGAAGTTTTGTTTTCCAAAGTCAGAACTAGACATCAACTACCTCTAAGTACATACTTACATAAATAATTGGCTATTACAACCCTGTTTCATGGTTACGGCCTAGCTTCTCGCAGCACTCATATTGTGTGTGTGAATTTTTATCCATGAGTACCGGGACCTACAGTTTAAAATCGACTCCAAGTGACAGATTTGAGAAGCTTATTAATAGCAATCAGTTATTTTCAGACCTTTTGCCAGAAGACTGCTAAGAGGTAGCCGCCGATAGAAATATTTTTTCATATTTCTTTTTTTCAAGATGTCAGAGCTGAGTTTTGAACCCGCAGATTTAGTCTTAGTAACCGAACACACTAACCACTAAACCACGGAGACTTTCAATTACATGTAATATTAAATAACACCCAAATAAAAGAATAATTTTGAAGGCTTTGAATATTATAGTCTTGCCGACTTAAACTCTCTTCTTAATGTTTTTTATTTATTCTTTAAAAGGTTGGTCTAAATTACCTTAATAAGTGAAGCAAAATATTAAAAATAAATATATACATGATAGTGCAGGTAATAATTTTAAAAATCAATAAAAATCTTATTTAAATGATGATGGGGTTTTAAAGATTTGTAGTTGCATTGTAAGTAAAGTAAAGGCTTTGTGAAAATGGAAGAATGTTAGAAACATTCTTAATAAACAAAAAAAATTTAGTTTAAAGCATAATTATATGTATTAGAGGTATTAGTTTAACCTGTTAAATGTCTTTAAAATCTATTAAACTCAAAGAAATGTATGTACTTAGGTTTATGAGTTTAAGGGGTGTAAGACGCTTTTGGCGGATAAGTTTAATGATTTGAAATAATTCAGTTTCTATAATGAAATTTGAAAATTATTTTTGTAAAGCTTTCACTGTCGTCTTAAATTCTTCTCCAAATAAACTTCGTTTTCTAAGTCTTTTGTTTACATGAAATTATGCTGCTGCTCTTGTCGCAGATCATATATAACCTCTAGGCTTTATTGGTGGTAGAAATTTTGCAAGTTTGTAACGTTAACTTTTAAATTTTATAATATGAAGTATTTTTTAATAATCTTTGTTTTTTTGTTTTTTTTTTCTACACAAATATTGCATTAGTAAAGCAAATTATTATTTTTTTTATATTTTGATTTTTACAATTCTCTCAACATCTCGTTGTATTGTAATTACAAACTATGCAGGGGAGTTTTAAGCATTTTATTTCAATGAGTGCTCTGCTTTTGTACAATATTTTATGGTTCAACAATCTAGCAAACAAGCAAACTTTGGCTTTAGAACTGAACGCCCTAATAACAACACGTCTTGAGAACATAAAAATCAAGAAGATGAGAAAACTCCCCCCCCCCCCAAAAAAAAGAGAAAAGAAATTGAAAACATTTCATAGCAACATTGCGTTTTATAGTTTGTGATATTCGTGCAACTATTTATCGTATAAGAGTATGAGTATGTGGTAAAATGCAATTGTTTGTTACCATTGCAACATGCTGTGTGTAAACGAGATTATGTGCAACTTGTTGTTTTTATTACAATTTTTTTCTTCTTTTTTCTACCAAAACTCTACAGCCTCCTTCATCATCATGTGGTTTAAGCCAAGCCAAGCTCTGTCTATTTAGATAAAACTTCTTGCACTTTTATTAAGAAGAAAAAAAATGTGCCCCCTTTGTTGGGACATCATCATCATCGCTGAAGTACATTCTACATATTCGCTTGTAAGAGTTTTTTACTCATCTGCTTACATGTTTCATGTTTAATCACTAACAAGATCAGCACACATGTAAGCACTTTTCATGTAGATTGCTTAGGCTGCTACTCTTCTTTCCACTACTCTTCTCTCTATTGCATACTGAACTTTAGCGATTTGCGTTTTCCTTAAAACTATTTTTCCCGTTGCGTTTTCAAAAGTGCGGTGTGGATTATTTTTAATGCTTGTAAAACGTCAACTGCATATTTAAGATGGGGTGTAACATGAATGCGGACGTTTAGCTATAGGCCTAGTAACACAACATAAAAGAAAAAATTGAAGGAAAAACGCGATCAGCGGAAAACATTTATTTAGTTGTTCTTCTTTCTTTCTTTTATTATTAATTTTCTATTGCTAAATTCGAAAGTGAAACAATTTGTTTTTACAGTTTTTTTTTTGTACGTGAAAAATTGAAACTTTCTAAATTCTGGATGAGATTTTTTCTCCTTAAATCGATATCGATTCCGATAAAATACAACAATTTTTCTTTAAGTTAAGTTTATATTTAATAAATAGAAAGCTATTAAAACAATTTTATCAACTTAAAGATAAAAAGTTAAATGTGGTTCTTACTGTTTCCTTTTATAGCTTCAAAATTATTGAATCCTTTGCCGCCAATTACAGAATTAATTCTAAAAAAGTCCATGTGATTTAAGTTATTGTATACTCGTTTTTTTTTCTTATACAAATAGACTAAATATGTAAATCGCTAAGTAGAAAATCTTAACACAACTTCATCTGGTTCTATGAATTTTAAATATTTCAGCTCCAATAGTTGTTAAAACCAATAAACTATTTGTCATGTTACGCTACCGTATAAAAAATTATTATTTCATACTTTGATTGCCGCATAATTATAAAATTAATTGAATGCAACAAATCATTATTAAAATATTTATGGTTATAATGCAAAAAGCATAGCAAATATTTAAGTTATTTATACGTTTAACAAAAGAATTAAAATGATTAATGATTTAAAAGCTTTTTATAATCAAAAATAAATTAATTGTAATGCAAAAAAAAAAAATTATTTTTTAAAATCATTACTTGCATTTTAATGAATTAAAAAAAATTATAAAAATTGTGGCTGCTGTGTGTTGTTTATTTTTGCGTATTCATTTAAAAATATAAAACAGACAATACAACCACCTCCATAACTAGAAACACCTACCAACAGCTGAGTAATACGCTGACTGACTGTCTAATTGATTTTATTACTACTTATGTTCAAATCAGTTGCTTTTTGTAAGCTCTGCTATACCCAGTAACTAAGAAATATAATAGATTTATATTTTAAAACTCATTAAATTTAAGACTATCAAGTCTGAGTCAATTCTAAATTACAGAGCTCGGAAACTGTATAACGTTCACATTATTTTTGGCGTGTGAGGTAGGCTTAAAAATGCCTTCGCACTTACAACTGGTTATCACCGGTTTCGAGGAGTGGTGAATCAACTAAAACATTCCCTCCTCCTCCTCCTCTGGTGAGAATACCTTCCCGGAATGGCTTCCGGCATTACTACGGAATGGCACAGAGCATTAAGCTATCGGCATATCTTCTTATATATCATTTTTCTGCAGATCATCATTCCAACTGTCTGCATATTGAAGCATTTTCTTTACAATATTCTCTGGACTGAAATGTCAATTTTCTCTATCAGTACGTTGATCCCAGTTTGCCATCTGGTGAACTCGAAGAAAGTATGTTCAGCATCATCGCTTGATGAGTCACAGACTGTGACCCGGTTTGATTACATTTCCCAACCGTATAGGTACTTTCTAAAATATCCGTGGTTGGAAAGAAAGTTCATATAGATTGCTCAATTTGTATTTGAACTGATCCATTGTAAGTAATTTCATTCTCAAACATTTAAGGACTTTTATCTATTTATTTATTTATTAAAAACTTTCTCCGTCTTAAGAGAAAGAAATATGAAAAAATATTTCTTTCGGTGCTATCACCTCCTAGCAGCCTTTTAGGAAAAGCTCTGAGAGTAACTGATTGCCATGAACAAGCTCCTAAAGCCTCTCGTCTCGTATTCGACGTTAAACTGTAGATCCGAGTACTTAGAGAAATAACTGAGTGCTGGGAGAAGCTAGGCCGTAACTCTGAAAAACGGTTGTAATGGCCAACTATGTATGATAGAGCCTTCAAATAGAGAGTTTTTATCTTTTAGCATTAAATCGAAATCTGTATGAATTGCTGCCATTTATTAAGTTTGCTTGTGAAGTGATCTACATTTTTATGTATATTTTTGTATATATGAAGCGGTTTGGCTTAAGTAACAAAATTGTATATTTTGAGACAATAGTGATCCATATGGAATCAAAGAGCACTCAATCTACATATTTACTAAAAAGAAATCACTCTTTTATGTGCAAATTTTTCGATTGTCATATATTTGTTCCATATTTTCTTGAGAAAAACCTTTGTCATCGCATTACTGTTAATTATTAGATATATAAGGCTTGACAACTTCCTGTCTGGCCTGTCTATATATGTTCTTGTTATATAACTTGTTCTGGCTGATTGATTAAATATCGTATAAACTAAGGGTGAGCAACCTTTTTAATCAACGTGCCAATTACTTACTTACATTTTACAATTGTTTGGCTGGCCACGCCTAAAGTAACACTTATTAATAATTTACAAAACTTTATTTATAATAATACAAACTGATCAATCAATCAACCAGTATTGATGAGGTAACTACACGTACGCAGCTTTCTAATAATGCATCACTCAGTCTTGATCGGTAGTCATTTTTGATTAATTTCATGATTCAAATAATTGTTCTCAAACATATGTACCTTCGAACAGAGATATTATTTGCTTTGAATTGCTCGTCAAAGGCAGACATTTTTCAGGCCTCACATAAGATTTATAAAAATTTTCTATGTTTACTGAGAAAAATACATTTCTTTAAATCCGTCTGCATCTTTCATTTGAAAGTCTTCGGGAACTGTATACATATCGATATTAAATGGTGAGGAAAATGTTTTCATGGAAATTGCGGTCTTCTCAACTTTGAATATTTGTAATCGTAATTAAAATTCGTTGATTAAAATGTCTATATATTGTGCATATTTTTGAGAAGTTGTAACGTTTGCTTGGTGGGCCATATTAACATGTTTAAAGGGCGGCATTCTGCCCTCGAGCCTCGTGTTGCTGGTTCTTGGTATAGACGAATTTCTATGATTTGATATTTCTATTGATTTGAAATTTAAGGTGATTGTTTCTTTTCTTTAAATTCGCTTTACAGATATACTTAGATATGTATGTGCCTATACATTTCGTCTCAAGAATTAAAGAACGCTCTAACTGAAAAAAATCGAAAATACGTTTTTTGCATCATTTTTTCAGAAAAAAATATGCGTCGATTGGTCCCGGTCCCAGATTTCTACGATGAAAATAAATTCATCTACGCCGTCTGCATTTTGAAAAATACCAGTGTCTTTGTTATACTTTCGTACAGGTTTTTTGGCTCTGGTGAACATTTAAGGTTTTGTCAGTTACAGCGTTTTTTAATTCCATCGACGATATGTACAATATATCAAAATTATTGTGAATTTATTAATGGGTTTGAAGTCTAGTTAAGTTCAATGATAAATAGATTGTTTTGAATCTTTTACAGTATTTCTCTGGATGTCTCAAAGCAATTATAGGCTATATTAAATTAAATAATTCCAACTAATCTCTACCACGCCTTTACCTAATTAATATTTATTAGCTTATATCTTCAGTCTCTTAATTCGGTTCAAATAACTTCATATCTAAAAGATTTAAATACTCAATAAGTGGGGGGAATTAGACATGTGGGTATGACACTTCCTAAACATACTAAATATTAAGTTTCGTATATCTGAGAACTGTTAAAAGGAAAGTTTCCAAAATTGGTCTAAATAACTTTATAGTCAATAAAAATTATTAGACAAAAAGTGTTTCGATATTCCAAAAAACGCATATTTTTTATATTAATTTTGTTTTTAATTTTACGTTTATCGAGTAAGAAGTAATAAAAATTTTGTATTAGAAGTTCATGAACATATGTCATTTGTTAGTTCGGCATTGCCTAAGATTATATGTTAACCGCTTAAAATAAACGATTTGTAAGTAGTAGGCCAGTAAGAGGTGGCTTTACAAAGTTAGCGATATTGGACGAATTGACGAAATCCATATTAAAGGCTTACAAAATCGCAGGTTTCTGTTGTAGGCAATCATCGATTCCCCTTTTAAACGAATACAAAATGTGTATAACTTAACACACAAACTTTTTTTTATTAAAATTAATTAAAGGAAACGCATTTTACTTCTAACTTCTTTAAATGACAACAAGTTCGAACTAAAGTTTTGACAGAAATGAATTCCTAAGTTTTTTCTACCAGTCAGCTAAGTTTGTTTTCAAAAAAACAAAATTTCAGCGATTGACTATAAACTCATACACAACTTTTAACCATCTTTAAGTAACATTGGATGGAGTATTGAATTGTTGCAATTCATGTATTTTAAAATATCAAAAAGTCGACCATTTTCATTAACAGTTTCTTAATTGAAAGTTATTTTTAATTTTTATAAACAAAAACATACACTTTAGTTCACTTTTTTCCAATTCCTTTAATTTGCTTGAAATGCACAATGAATTTAAAAAGTCAGAATTAATAAATAAATAATAAAGAGAATAATAAAAACCGAAGAAAACAAAAAAAAATATATTTTGCAAAATCATTGTAACCACCCAAGTTTAGTTGCAGGTTAACGAATTGAATGCCTAAATGATTATGCGTTTTATAAAGATTTTATTTCTTGCACGTACTGTACTGATGATGTAAAAAAATTTAAAATTTTAATTCATAAAATTGTTCATTTAATTACTAATTCGAATTGGGTTTTTGGCAATATTTGTTAAGATTTTGATGTAACTGCGAAGTACAATAAATAAAAAGATAAAAAGTTTTATACAAAGTTTGTACAAAAGCTAAAACAGGATTAAGATTTACGATATTAAACATACATACTTACTAAATTGGCTATTACAGCCGTGTTTTAAAATTACGGCCTAGCTTCTCGCAACATCCATGCCATGTGCGTCAATTTTAATCCATGAGCTCTACCTCCAGTTTTAGTTTATTGTTTGAATGTAGTGAAGACTCCAGTTCACGCTCAAGGAAAAGTGATCAATTTTTTTTTTCTTTTTTTTTTCTTTCATTTTTGTTGCGTCAGAAACGCTTTAATTAGATCAAAGTTAACTGCAATGAATATTTTTGGTAATTAAAGAAGAAATGATGTCCGTGAAGGAATAGTACACTAGCCAAACTGAACAATTGTGGACAACCTTTTCACCTGTAATTTCTGATGCAAAATACAAAGTAGTTTATCCCTTAAATGGTATATAGAATTAGCTATTTCACGTACTTTGACCCGTCGACCATATACTACAATATAACACACTTTCAGGCATTGTTACTTCTACGGCTAAGTTTACTTTTAGCAAGCCAACTTTTACTGATCATTTTCTTCTAATGTATTCATCATATCATTATAAATTTGTTGCCCAATAAATCTTTATCACATTATATAAAAGTTATATAAGAACATTAAAAAGCCTTTTTTGAAGACACACTACTATAGGAGTTAGTTGCCAGAACTAAATGAAATTTAACATGCGACCAAGTTCTGACATTTTGATCTCTAGACACTATAGGGAAATAATTTTCTTATATTTGATATACTAATTAACTGTAAATTTATATAGATAGAGATAAAGTGTAATGGATCATTAAGTGTTGAAGTTTATCTTTTTAACTCTAAATACATATTTCATTAATTGAACTAATTTATTACTTTGGTTATGAACTAACTTGTAACTTTCAAAGTATTAATGCCCATTGCTGCTCAATTCCTTTGATATTAAATATAACAATTTTATACTAAAAAAATAAATGTGTCAACAGCTTTTGCGCATAAACAGCATGTTTCAAATGACAGAAATTGCAATTAATTTTTTCTTTTAATTTATTTTCCTTAAACAAACAACCTGTGCTGCTACAGATTCAAGATTATCATCACTTGCGGTTTCTCTTTTCTTAAAAAGCCATATTTTTTATTGGTTAAGATTGATCTACTATTGCTGTTTTTATTTTTTAATATTTATTAATTTTGTTATTATAGAAATGGCAAAAATTATAGATATTTATTAATACTATAACTAAAAAAAAAAATTGAATTGATTTATTAAATAGGCAGGCTGTCTGCTTGATTAAATCGTTTACAAATACAAAAACCACAATTTAAAAAAAAAAAAAAGAATAATATGGAACCATAGAAAAATTGTAAAAAAAAATACAGCAAAAATACAATTCATTGGTTAATTTGCAGTTAATGCTGTTACTTTTGATATAGATTTCTATTTATTATTGATTTTATACAATTTAAAATGACAAAAAACTTTCAGCAAAACCTGTATTTCTTATAGATTTTCTTCCATTTTCTATGATTTTTTTTAATTCAATCGTAATAAAATTATGTCAACATTCATATAATGAATGTTTTAAACAAAATGCAATAATAACGCATGAAAATATAAAAGAAAATAAAAATACAAATAAACGAACCAGTCGAAATCACATTGCATACTAATAGTTACAATAGGAACGACTGACGACAAACTAATTTAATTCCATATGTACATGGGCATATAAAACAAATATGAAAGATCTACAAGTGTGACCAATAATATCAAGTTGTGAACAGAATTCCTCTGAGTAGTTATTAAATAGATTTTGTACTTGTTGCATGTTGTTAAAGTTATGCTTTCTTTAGCATTTCCCAATAATTAAAAGGAAACTTTGCTGATCACTTAAGCCTTTCTTAAAAATACATTGAAACCCGCAAAAAGGTATCAGAAACGATATATGAAGTAATCAATCGGTAAA
Organism: Metopia argyrocephala; assembly: GCA_963576795.1. Lineage (NCBI taxonomy): Eukaryota > Metazoa > Arthropoda > Insecta > Diptera > Sarcophagidae > Metopia > Metopia argyrocephala. The sequence continues at coordinate 84,328,513 of OY756211.1, forward strand.
GACTGACTATTTTATACCCCATGCTATAATTCAGGCAAAACATTATTTGATTTTTAAAGAATTTTTAAAGGCTTGCATTATATATACGACTTAAAAAACTTTTGCAAATTATCTTGAATTTCATCTATTTTTTAATCTTAAACTTCGATTTTTCCGTGCAAAATATTTGACAGACAACAAATATGCTTAAAAGTATGCAACATATTTTTGCGCAAACAAACAAAACATTTCGCAAACGTTACCACAAAGTCGTAAACTTTTCAAATTTTTTTTCAACCGTATTGTATATACTTGAGCAAAACCAAAACAAATACTTTCTAAATGAGAAAGAACACAAGCGAAACAATTTGCTTTTCGCTCTTATGCTTGGTTTTTTATTCCGTTTATTCGTATAATTATCTCTTTTTCCTCTTCTTCTTTTCTTTTTCTTCTCATTCATTTTTTGTTTTACCTAGGCACATTTGAGTTAGTGTATTTATAGTGCTTAAAACAAAAACAATATACAAAACTAAATGGGATAATCGTTCTCACTGTTTTTGTTGGGTTTTTGTTTTACTCATTGTAAAGAACAAAACAAAATGAGATCAAACGTTTCGTTTTGTTTATTTTCCTACTCTGTTTAGAAGTGATACATATTTACAATTTGAGGCTCGGAAAGAAGGGAAATCAGTTCTAGAACTGTGTTATTTATTGCGAAATAAAAATGATGCATTTTAATTTTTCAGCGCTATTTTTTTAAATCTGAACTTTTTAAGCAATTTTTAAAAGTCCGCTTGCTGTTCCTTGATTTCAAATTATTTTGTTATACCACCTGCTTCAGGTACAAAAATTTGAATTGAGCTCCCTAATGTATTCTAAATATCCAAACACCAACTCCAAACACCTCGACATCATATTAGCTGTCTCTTAGTCTGTGGATTTTGGAGGAATCTTGTGAATAGTTGCCTAAAAACTAAAGTAAAAGTGTCAAAGAAAAACTAATATAATATTTACATTCAGCGCTTTATTTGTAACTAAAATCGGGACCAAAAAATCAAGTAATATAAGAGCTTTCGTATTATTTGTATATTTGAAAGAATTCAAATAATACCAGATTAACTATTCTGGCAGCACTATGAAAAACTCTGGGCTTATTAATAAAAGGTGGTTAAATTTTAAGGGCCGATGTTAAATGTGAGCCACACCTAAACGTCAAGTTTTTTCTGCATTTCATTTGGTATTTCTCAATTTCAGATTAACACAATTTAAACTATGGAAAGATATACAATCGACCAAAGCGTTAAAGTTATTTAGGCATATTAGGAAAATGGGTGCTCAAATCGAAATGTGATTTTTTCGGTCAATTTAACCGTCCGAATGTGCGTACAGTCGGAAAAATCGAGCAAAAATTTGAGCAAACCGGGTTTGTAGGAGATGTGGAAACACCAGTGAATGCTCCTACAGCTCATACTGCAGAAAATATTGTTGCTGTTTGCGATAGCGTGGCTAAAGAGCCATCTACCTCAACTCGTCTTCGTGCCCAACAATTACAACTTTTATGTTCGTCGTTGATGAACATTATGATGTGGACGATATGTGAATTCAGCAGGATGGTGCCACTTGCCATACAGCTAACGAACACGTGTTATCTCACGTAGCAGCTATGTCAATTGAACGCCAAGTCCATGTGATTTGACACCGTTGGACGTCTTTCTTTGAGATTATTTGAAAGAAAAGCTGTACACCGATAAGCTAGCAACAATTCTAGAGCTAATGGATGAAATAATTCGGCACATTAACGGCATAGAACCTCAATTATGCCTCAGCGTCATCGAAAATATGGTGGATAGAGTTGTGCAGCCGAGGTTGCGCCGGCGATTTGGCCGATATTTTGTTCCAAACATAATTGAACCATTCCAAGTTATCATAATAAACAGAAATGACAATAATTTCCAAAATAATTTTGCGTTTTTAACCAACCTTTATAAGGAATTTTTTGTACGGCTATGCATATTTATATAATTTCTTATTAGCTATATTATTTATTTTATATGAAAATAAATATTTCGTACGAAATATTAAACCCAATACTAGTGGAAAAATTACGGCATTCGATATCGAGTAGAATTTCATACAATTTTTAACAATCAACATAGAAATTTCGTTAAAAATTTTTAAACGGGCTTTATGTGTAAAAAGCAATGAATTTGTTTTTTTTTTTGGTTTATTTTAAACCCATTTTCTTTGAACTCTCTGTAAATCCTTAGTGACATACAGATACACATACACTTTTTAAAAATTTAAACTAGGCGGTGCCACTACAATACATAGTAAGTATTTTTTTTTGTCAATTTTCAAAATGGTAATTCTATGAGTGTCTTAATTCGGTCCAAATAGCATCATGAGTAAACAAGTAGTCATGGTACCTACCATTCAAACTAAATATTGATTTTTGTATATCTTGAGAATGGTTGGAACAACAGTTTCTCTGTTCAGACTAGATGACTTCCAAGTTGATAAAATTTGACAGTCAAAAATGGACATGCTGCCTCTTCCAAAAACTAAATATTAACTTTTGCATGTCTTGCAAAAAGTAATAGTAAACCTTTTGAAATTGGTTTGAGGTTGCTTCATGATCAATATATACTTATATATCAACAGTTAAAAAAATGGCCGGAATTTGAAAAGTGAGCATGACACCTTCTCTGCTAAATATGTGTTGATTTTTCCCTGTATCTTGAGTACAGTAATAATGAAGGTTTAGAAAAAGGGACAGCTAGGAATGCCGGAGACAAGCTAGTGCATTTTGTAAAAGTTTTTGTGAGCACTTAACACAAATTTTTCGTTCAATCCATCAATTATTCTTCGAATATTTAAAATGGATGTTTACTTTTGAAAAGTTGTTAAAAATATCGGCTTAAAAATAATTCATTAAAACTGCATTTAATGGTTTATGTGGCAACAAATTGACAACATTTTTCCATACAATCATCTCAGGGATTGATCATAAACAAACGAACATGTTGACACAAAAAGTTGTTGACTGTAAAAATTTTTGTAGTAAAACGACAACAATTTCGAAAATTAAAAACAGCAATTAAATTGTGTAAAACTTTAATTGATCTGTACCATAAAATAGGAAAATTTTCTTGTATAAAATACTTATCAAATAACATAAAAAATTGAGTCACACTTACAGGCAGTCAAAGATTTTATGAAACATGTTTTCTATTGAGAAATTAAAAATTTATGGCGGAAATTAAAGAATAAAATTTATTTTTAATTATTATTATAAAATCAAGTAATTATTGAAATGCAAAAGGCAGATGAATGAAATTAATAGACATAAATAATATTATTTCTAATAATATTTTTTATTATTTTTAAGTTTAAAATTGTATTTCGTATGCTGGAAATTGTAGAATTTGTAGCATCTCATAAGAGATTATGAAAGCTACGAACAAGCAAAATTTTTTTAGTTCGGAAATATTTGCCTTTGTTTTGAGTCTTAGAAGTTCTTGTATTTATTCTGTTTATGGCACCATTTCGAGTTGCAAAGTTCATTTCTCGCTTAAAATTGAATGGAACGGTGTTAGAAAGTATATTTTAGGTCTTCTCAATCGCAGTTAGAAAAAAGACGGTTTAGCAAAGCAGATCGCGTATGGCTAAATTTTTATATCGTCGTGCGGGAGTTTATGTGCTCTATACGCCATTTTTTAAATGTCGAGTTAATGATGCTAGTTTAGGTTTTTTAAACAAAAATTTTTAAAATCTGCTATCCGTTTTTGGCTATTTATCTTCGAAACTTGACGAGATATCCTAAAACGGATTAAAGATTTGATAAATTTGGGGTCGAAAACCTAAAGTGGCATCATTAACTCGAGATATATAAAAAATATGAAATGGCGGATAAGTGCACTATCCCAAACGACGATATGTTGAATTTTTTTTTTTTTTGCAAACTTCTTAATTGTATTTTAATTTAATTTTAAAATCTTAATTAAACAATTTTCTTTTATTCAACATGTCCACTGCTTTAACAGGGACCACCTACACGGCTTCTGGTGATATGTTTTATTTACACCCACTTCTATGGTACACCTTCTACTTTAAAAAAAAGTTATGGCCTATAACACGATTTGTTTTGGTTTAAGCTTTTACCATTTCATTACCATTTAAGGATAATACATTGTTAAGAATTAAAACGATTATCAGTAGTCATCAGCTCAAAAAAACAATAGGCCACCCTTCTTAAACTTACAAATATAACGCATAATATATGACCATTGTTACAGATCTTTCTTTAAGAGATTTTTCAGAATTGATAATGCAACAGCATTACAAAAATAAATAAATCATTGTTGCTACGGTGTTGCAATGTGCATAATACAACATACTTTTTGTCAACTGACAAAATGACTGACAATGTAGAGGAATGCATGCAAACAGAAAACAAAAAATATGTTTAAACGAAAAGGGCTTCTCTTGAAAACAACAAAATTACCATCATTGTCGTCATTGTATGGTGTATGTAAAGCAACATTTTTGATGATTGATGTTCAAAAATTATACCTTTAAGCTGTAAAATCGTCACTCACAAAAAATTTTTCTTTTAGTTTTGTTTTCGCTTTCGTTCTTTTGATTTTTATAGGCTGTTTGCGTTTTCTGCAACTGCAACATATTCATGCATAATGGCAGTTGTTGAGTAATCATTATTATCTTCTTAACGATTATGTGGTTGTTTGGTATGGTTTGATTTTGCTATCAAAGTCAAGTCATGATTTAAACAATTATTTCTTTTCGAGTGTACTTTTTTTTTCGTCTTTTTAATTTTTAAAAATATTTTTTTCTCTTCATGATCATGATTTGTTTTGTTTTGTTGCCGTAAATCGTACTCCTCACATAGAAGAAAAATGGGATGTGGTTGTGGTGTCGCCATCACCTTAAATTTACTTGGCTTGGTATGCTATGGCCATATCATGCGTCCATCTATGTTGGTATTCATTCACTCATTCATTCATCTTTCGTAAAGCATACAAACATACATACCAGCAGCACACAATCGTAATGCAAAATGATAAAATTGAAAAAATATGAACAACAAACTCATAGCCAACAATAATAATAAGCTGCCGCTAGATGCTGCTGTTGCTGCTGTTGTTGTGGCAACTGCTATACGTAAAGAAATACAAGAAACAAAGAAATAAAAAACAACTTTAAGCCTATATAACACATAATAAATTTTCCTTATGTACCATTATGTTTAACCGGCTGTCTGTCTGTGCGTCCTTCTTTTGCATTGTCTATTCATCTTTCTGTTTGTCTGTCTGAGTGCTGCTTAGTTAGTTGATAATGGTTTTTGAAATTATTTTTTTCGTTTTCATTTTCATTTTTTTTGGCATGATTTGTAGTATTTTTTAAAGAATGCCGCCTTGTTTTATAATTTTGTTTTTCTTGTTTTATGTGTATATTTCCCTAAATGCACAGTGGCTTATATCTTATTAAAAAGAAAATTTAGGTAAATATTAAAATAAGAAGCTGAGTGTTTGATTTCCATTTAAAATGTCGGATCAAGGCGTGCCATCGGGAATAATTTTTACAAATCCAGGGAAAAGACGTTAAAAAAATCAGAATCTCGATTTTGGGATCTCGAGGTTTCTGGAATTTTTAACTCCCTATGTAAATTTGTTAAAATTCATATCTAACATGAGTTGGGAACGGCTGGTCCGATTTCGACGATTTTTTCTTTCAAATGATTGTCCAACTTAGGTTTTTACGGAAAGAACATTTTGCCCCGCCCACTATTACGCCCATTTTTTTTTTTTTTGATTTACCTAAAACCAGAAAACGGCTCAATCGATTTGACTAATTTTTCTTTTTAATGTTTGTTTTAATATATTTTACGTTTTCATAGGGAAAAAAATTTGCTACGCCTACTTTTACGCCAACTTTTTTCTATTTATCTAAAAATTGGAAAGCAGTTGTACCGATTTAGCTAATGACCGTCGTGATCCTACTTAGTTTCTTATGGAAAGAAATTTTTTCCCCGCCCACTTTTACGCCCACTCTTTTTACTTACCTTAAATCATAAAACGGCCTCCTCGATTTGACTAATTTTTCTTTCAAATATTTGTATCAAACCATTTTCAATTTTCATCGAGAGAAAAATTTTCAACGCCTTAATTTACGCCCACTTTTTTCTATTTATCTCTAAATACTGATTTTTGTATATCTTCATAACGGTTAAAGCTAAAGTTTAGGAGTTGGGTCTGAATGACTTCATGGGCAAGGCAATTCATAAGTCAGAAAATTGGCGAAATTGTACAAGTGGGCAAGACACCACCAATACAAGTTAAAATTTGATTTTTTAATACATACGTATCTTTAGAAGTGTTGAAGCTAAAGTTTCTGAATTTGGTGTGATTGATTTCGTAGTCATTAAAAATTATCAGTAGAAATAAGGGCGGACGTAGATACAAGTAGACGTGGTAGCTTCCAGACAAAAAAAAACTATTGTGTTCAGTATATCTTGAAATCAGTAACAGTTGAAGTATTTTTAGTTTTGAATTTGGTCTGTTAGTCACTAAAAATCATCAGGCGAAAAATGTGGACATATGGCAGTGGTAGGTGTAGCGAAGCTGTCTGGGTTTAAGCTAGTATTCTTATAGTTTTAAATATTTTTTGGGTGCCCAAATGTTCTAGTGAGAAGTTTTCTAGACTGCTAGTGTGAGTTCTCACTAGAGGCCCTGGTCTGCGACATTACACCGAGCTTATGATCTTGGTTACTTTGCTCGTAATAATTAATTAATTTTATTGAAGTGCAGAAAGCTTTTTGTTTTTCATATATACCATATACATAAACATTATAAATTACTTTGGAATTTGGAACACATATGTAATAATTTACATTTCTTTTTAAAATTTAGGTTTAAGCTTCTGAATTTAGTTTTGTCATCAAGCAAAGGTTAAAAATTAAAAAAAAATAGTTTACGGTTTTTTTCAAAATTAGAATTAAAAAAATAAGAGGTCCCCGCCCACCCTCCCCATCACCAAGAAGTCCGTCAACCAAGAAACCGCTCCCTATTATTCCACTCTAATTCACCTTAACGCCATTAAAAACAAAGACGAATAATCAGCAGACAAGCGCCATCTATTGGGAAGTAGCAGTTGACAGCTTAACCTACTTAGCGAAGGTACTCACCACACAATCAACATGCAGCGATTATACAATTGCTATTATTATTCAAAGGAGAAGGTATAAGACTGGCCTTTGAATGATCGATTCACAGCAATTTTTTTTTTTTTTTTTTTTTTTTTATTAAGACCAATACTCAGGGGTAAACCCCTACTCATGCAGTGCATTGTATTGGAATGTGAAGATGGTTGATAGAAGGTTTTTTTTTTTTTATAGATGTTTGTATATTTTGCGCCTTTTTTTTTTTTGTATTGATGAAACAAGTTGCTGTCAATTTGCCCACTCAAGAGCCAGTGTTATACCTTCACCCTCGAATGATCAGACATCAATTGCCTCATCTGTCGGTGGATGTTTGAATGTGAATGGTGAGCGTCTTCAGTAGATTAGCTGTTATCTTCCCAGAAGGTGGCGCTGAACTCCTGATCATTGGTTTCTGGTGGAATAGATTATAAACGTCAGGGAGCGGTTTCTTGCAGATGGTCTTGCTGGAGGGAGGGGGGGGGAACCTCTTATTTTTTTTTTTTTTTTTAAATTTAATTTTTTAATTTAAATTGTAATTTTAGAAAACCGCAAATTTTTATATTATAATTTTGTCCTTCGCTGGGATTGAACCTTGGTCGTGTGAGTTTCTGTGCGAGCGCTCTACCACTATGCCACGACCCCCCTAAAATTTGTCTTGTTCCTAAGGCGCTTAATAATAATATAAAAAATAATATTTACTGTCCTTTCCAAAAATTCCAATACAATATACAGCATCAGAGGAGCTTACCCCTTAGTGTTGGTCTCAATAAAAAACAAACATCTTATTAAAGCAGAAACTAGATTTTATAAAAAAATTAGATTTTTTTTCAATAATTTCTCATTCACGTGAAAAACTGACTTCCGCAAAAAAATTGTAAACCATTACGGAAGCATTATCAGAATTCTTTGTATACAGAAACTTATTCATTCACATCATTAACTATTTAACTCACACTTGTTTATACAAATCATATATTGAAATTATATTTTTCTATCCACTTTCTACTGAGTAGGCGAAGACAAACTAAATACAGCACATTTTTATCATATTCTTTTTTCCTTCCGAGTTTAGTCTGAATGACTTCATAATCAAGGAAAATCGTCAATCAAAAAGTGTGAGGAATTGAAATTGGTATTTCTCATACAAGTTAAACATTAATTGTATTATATTTTGAGAACTATTAATGGTAAAGTTTCATACACATACATACATACATAACTGGCCTTTACAACCCTGTGTCAGGATTACGGCCTAGCTTCTCGCAGCACTTATGTTGTGTGTGTAAATTTCTATCAATGAGTACCGGGACCTACAGTTTAATGTCGACTCCGAACGACAGACTTGAGAAGCTCTTTCATGGCAATTAATTACTCTCACAGCTTTTGCCAGAAGTCTGCTGAGAGGTAGTCGCCGAAAAAAATATTTTTTTCATATGTCTTTTTTCAAGATGTCGGTGCTGAGATTTAAACCCGGCACTATCGTCTTAGTAAGCCAACACACTAACCACTAGACCACGGCGACTACAGTTTCATAATTTGGTGTAAATGGCTTCGTAGTCAATAAAAATAATCAGTCGGAAAATTGGCTGGCCAAGCAGGCATGTTACGTTTAATACAAACTAACTATTGATTTCTGTATATCTTGGGAATGGTTACATTAAAAATTTTAATGTTTGTCTGACTTACTTTGTAACTGATGGTGGAGAATTTGATAAACATGTCTGTTCCAATAGGAAAAAATGTTTAAAGATAATTTTTTTACTTTGCAGTAGGACAAAATTTAAAAAAAAATTAAGGTATGTTTCTTTGGGCGCCTAAGCAAGAAATATATATCACATTATGAATAATTCACCATTAAACAAGCGTTTTTTTTAACAAAATAATGGCACTTTGAATGACTCTGTTTTTACAAGTAAAGACAAACAGAACTTTGTTCAGCACGATCATATTTTATATTAACAGAGCTATGCCGAAAGTGTATCATTACCGAGCCGATTTAGAAGAATCACGTCTTCCTACACATATGTGATTATATACTATTGACGGTACAGGGAGTCCTGTATTAAAATCTATAAGTAACATAGGAAGCGGTGTATGTCTTTACTACTTAAATTTGAATTAGTCTTCACACACATAAACAATCCTACTTTTAGTCACGTTTTTTCCGTAGCCCCTGGGAATTAATTTTAGTAATCATCTGAAATTCAATAAGCATGTTCCTACAGCTGCAGCGCATTGTTGGAATTGCATATGAAAGGATATTTTAAAGGTACATATTTATCGATTAAAACAAAATTGTATCATATAATCTTAGTATATACATATAATTATTGACAGCAACTTCTGTCATTAACAAAAAGGCTCATAATAAAAAAAATATATTAATATATTTATGTAACTTTAAATTCTAATGATTAGTAGGGGTTTACTGAGCATCGGCTTTAAAAACAGGTATAAAACTAGTGTTTTTATATATTTTTCTCGTCTTGTTTATCATTTGGCCTTCTGTTTTAAAGGAATTTAAAGACTTGGAAAGGAAGATTTTAAGATGTTGTATCGTTCTTAATAAAAAAAAGATTTTCATATGTATTTATTTATTTTTGGAAATTAAAAGTTATTCCTATCGGTTTATTTGTTTGTGATTTCCGCATCATTTAGCAATGGAGCTTAACGTCATTACTACACATTAAGAGGTTAGAGTGCTTTATATAGAGAAAGATAACTCATTAATGTATACCAAGAAAACTTTGCCGATCGAAGGTAATATCATACTCGCTCTTAATTATTTTTATTTTTTTTTAATTACCAAATAAAAATTATCTCACTCGCATTCCACACTACATGGTATGAAATTGCGTTTGTCCTTTTTGTACAAAATTCTTCAATCCATTTCACTGTTTAGGCTGTTTTCTTGTCTCAAGTTCCATCCATTGTTATGAAGTGATGCAAAAACTCGACTTTATTGCGATAAAGCAAAAGAATTGCAATATCTTCACGGAAATATTTTTGTATTGTAAAGCAAATGTGATATCCATTTTGCGTACAGCAGTTTTAGACTCCCTGTCATTTCAGATAGCTCACACACATTCAAGCGACTATAATCCGGCACTATTTTGTTAATTTGCTTAAGCATTTCTAGGAACGTTGATTGGTCTTGAATTACTACTATGGTTTTTCTAATGAGAGTACTGATTTACATATTAATGAACAGCCTTATCCATCGTAATAAATTCGCTGATTCTAAACGACGTGAATATTCGAGCCTTAATACATATATTTCACAAAGTATTCACAAAACTATTATTATTATTTTTTTTTACAAATATTTTTTAACCCATGGTGTCTTTTAAAGATCTTTTGCAAATTTTAACAATATTTTTCTACGTATTATTTTTATTATTTTTCGTGCATATAATTGGCAAGAAAACAGTACGTGTTATTGCAACATAGTTTTTAGTTGTTTTGGTTTTTTTAACTGTTTCGTTTTTTGGCAAAATGTTATTGCCACAATGGTGGCAGCATTTATGTTTTTTTTCTACCATCCTGTTGGTATAAAATTTTGCATAAATTACAATTTACAAGTCATCTGCCTGTCAACACTGACATAAACTAAACCGGTTTCTCACTGCCACACACACACACATACAAAGCACCTTAAAGTTCAAAGCAGAAAAAAAGTGAAAAGCCCGAATATTGATAAAATAATATAAAGGAAAGAAAACAAAAAAAGAAAACATTTTAGAAAATAACAAATAAAAAAGGAAAACCAACGAAAAGGAAATTTAGCTGTCCGTCTGCAAACAGGAGAAAGTAAACAAATTTATTTCCAATTTTTGCTAAACCAACGAAATTTGTAAAAAGTGAAAATTATTTTTGTTTGTCGTCGCTGTTATTGAGTTTTTTTTTCTTTTTAATGATAATAATGATAGTGCCGGTGGTGTTGGTTGTTGCATACAAGTATTGTTAAATCAAGTTTGCCTCTTAAGTCTTTTGTTTCAGTTTGTGCTTGCATTTACTTAAATCGATGTAATAAGTTTGTTTTTATTTTTATTTTTTTTTTCTCCTTCTATTTTGTAAAAACAATAAGAAAATAATGACACACAGTGTCATCAATATCACAATTATCATTTGATAAGATTTAGCAGCAGCGACAGTAAAACTAAATTGTGTTTATATGCAACGACAGGGTTGATGTTACCAACTGACAAAAATTAATGAAAATTATTTTTGTCATTATTATTGATGCTGTTGTAAGTTTTAACTTTTTTGTTTTTTTTTATAGCATTTGTGTAGTTCGTTAAAATTTTTATTATCTTATGTTTTACAATTGCAGCTGTAGTTGTTATTGGTGTTGTTGTGGCTTAAGCATCTTCAGCATCTTCTCGTTTGAGTTTAATTGCTGCTGCTTCAACTATATTAGTGTAGTTTAAGAAAAATTTTTACATTTTTAAATTTATTACAATAAATCATATGTTGCGCAAACGTAATCTGTATTCTTCATTAGCTTGTTGAGTCTTCTTCTGTGTTTCTGTATTTCAATAAAATAATTTTTTGTTCAACTTGTCATTTTGTATCAGTACTATTAATGATGTCTACCAATAAACTTGACTTGTCTTGGAAAAAGAATAAAATATTATAAATTCCGAAGGTTAAAATAAAATTGTTTTTTTTTTTAACAAATAAATCATTAATTTGCTAAGAAAAAAATTTAAACGTCAAATTGAGCCCTAAAGTGTGCAAGTGCTCACTGCACGATTTTGTAGGTAAATCAAAAAAAAAAAAATTGAAAATATTTTAAATTAATTAGTTTAATTGAGTTTTAGCTGTACAATTTCGTACTTGTTTTATAAATTCAACTGCAATAACTTCTTTCTAGTAAAATAAGCGGGTCGGTGGTAAAAACGTTGCTAACAATTAAGATATGAAGGTGGAAAAATTAAAAATAAAAAAGAAAATAAAAAATAAGAGATTACCCCCTTAAGAAGTCCACCCACCAGAAACGGCTCCCTGACATTTCACTTAAGTCCATCTGTCATCAAAAACGATCAGATGAAAAAGCGCCACCTACAGGGAAGTAGTAGATAACAGCAACCCACATAGCGAAGCCCCTCACCACAATCAACATCCAGTGAAAAGATGGCGCAATTGCTGTTTGTCAGTCAAGGGTGAAGATAAAAACACTGGCCTTTGAGTGATCAAATCAATTGACAGCAATTTTTTTTATACATAAGGCGCTTAATAGGAACAACAAAAAAAAAACTATTTCTTCTATAATTTCAAATTCCAGTACAATGCACAGCATGACCATATGTTTATTTCCATGAGCACTGGTCTCAGTAAAAAGAAAAGAAAAAAAATATGAATAATTCTTACTATAAACTGAGGGTTGAAACTATGGTTTATATCTAGGAAAAGTGCTTCAACTGCATCTCTTTAGTCGACGTTATGTAGTGGTTAGTGTGTTGGCTTCCAAAGACGATAGTGCCGGGTTCAAATCTCAGCTCTGACATCTTCAAAAAAAAAAGAAATATGCAAAAATTATTTCTTTCGGTGACTACTTCTCAGCGGTCTTCTGGCAAAAGCTCCGGGAGTAATTGTTTGCCATGAAAAAGCTTCTTAAATCTGTCATTCCTAGTCGACTTTAAACTGAGCTAATTTTGGGTTTGCCCTCATAGGTCACCTGATAACATTCTACATTTTTGGCATGTAAAATTTTGAAGAGTATTCATATGTTGCTGTAAAACGGCCGATCTATAAACATTTCTGTTCCTAGATTTAACTCAACTTCCACCGCTTGCTTAGTTTGTGTTGAATTATTATTTATTAATTTGAAGCCGGTTAGCAGCGCATAGTGTCGTTCAAACTTTCGTAAATTTACTTCGGTCTGCATTCAATTGAGATTTTCACCAACAGACTTTATTTATTTAAAATTTACAAACTATATATAAGTAAATACAATATTTAATAATTGATGATTTAAATACAAAATAATTTTTCTCTTAAAAGAATCATTACTCTCAGGAAAATCAATTAAATGATAAAGATTATTAAACTTCAAACATATTTGACGAAGGGCTTCGTTGCTGGCATGTCCTGTACGGTGATATTTTAAATATAATAAATGAAAGCTACGTGACGGTCTAATTAGAACATTAAAATTAACTTTACTTAACAAATACTCCTAATAGAATTCACCACGTCTTAATCTTAAAAGAAAAGACACACTTAGTATTGTTCTTTGACTTTTCAGTGTAGGCAGTTTCATAAGAACTAGTCTGTTTTCATATGAAGGAAGAACCAATGAGTTCCATCCTAGAACTCTCAAACAAAATAAAATAAAGCGTTTCTTTACACATTCAATTAAGTTAACGTAAAGCCTGGTACTGAGTTCAACATTTCGTACGAAAAGCAGTCAAATTGCATATAAAAATGTTTCGTACGAAATGTTTGTGAAAAAATGTTTCAAAAGTAGTACTCTGTTCTTGCTGTGAAAAATATGTGAAATCTGCATTACAACATTTTTTCTAACTGCAACAAGTTTCTGTCAACATTTTGATTCATGTACGGAACAACGTAATCAACATTTCTTTTGAACGAAATAAAATTAATTTACACCAGTTCTTGTCAAAAGCAAAAAAAAAAAAAAATATTTTGTTGAACTGTGTTATTTGTTGTGTATAAAGGTGATGCATGCTTGTAAGGAATATATATTGCTTGTAAAATTTTTTGAATGGAATAATAAATGTAGCTAAACTATTTTCACATATTTGAACTCAGTAGGCTTAAGTGAGGATGTATGGATCCCATATAATAGACCAGTACTAGAGAATAGGGCGCACCAAAAATGTATATAATTGTTTTGTTACATAGGGATCAGTAAATTCCTTTGACCAACGCTTTATAATTCCCAAAACTCCATTTGATCATCATTGAAATATCCCAAGACCCCAAGATCATTAATGATTAACACCTTGTCCAGAATTTTATCCTTAAAATGATAAGAGGTTTCAAGTTTCAGTGAATGATAAAATGACATTTGCTTACATTTATAAATATTTAAATCCAATAAGTTGACATCACACCATTGAGGATATCTGAGGATTTCAGTACAAAGTTTATATTGAATTTTTGCCAGTTTACTTGCGGTTTGTCGACATCGTTTGTACACCTCCGAATTTGATATACAATTGTGCGGCGACAAAAGGTAAAATATATGCAATTTGTAAATTCAATTACATATCTTAGCATCCATAAAGCAATATAGATTTTATATTTCTATGTTGTATGGTAGTCAATATTGAGTGTAAAGTCACAAATATTAGTACTTATCATCTTTCATCCATTTTCTTGTTATTTTATGGAATAAAATGTCATCTATTAGTTTATAATTTATTCATATTTTTAATATTTGTTAATCATGTTTCACTGTCTTAATATGTTGGCACTTTTCTAATTCAATAACGTTTGAATTATGTCCTCTAACAACCATTTGCGATATCTAAAAATATAATTTATAATGACATGACACCATAGCGTTTCAACTGGTAAATTATGGTCTATTGTCGGGAATGCTAAGTAGCCATTTAAAATTAAAACAAAAACACATAAAACCCTTTGTATTAATTTATGGCTTTAACAATTAAAAAAAAAAAAGTATTTTAATAAAGATGCAACCAAATGTTTTTATATTATTTTCAACAGTTGTGCGAATCAACTTCTAGTATAAGAATCTTGTCTTCACATTTGTGTTCTTAAAAACTGAAAAACAACATTGATAGACAAGAGAAATACAAGTTTTTGAATTAAATTGTAAGACTTAAAAAGTCATTCGTGTTGTATGTAAAAAATGTTGCAAATGGTTGGTTGCAACATTTGATTGCTGAAGAAGAAGAAGAAAAATAAATATTTTATTTGTTGCTTTTAAAACATGGTATGAATTATCATGACAGCGGAATCTACAATGACATAAGTAGAGAGGAATGCAACTGCAACAATTTTACTATTTTACATGCAACACACAGTCAACCAGACTTACTTACATACTCGTATATCCTTTGAATGTAATTTTACACTTGTATCGAAGACATTTAAAGTCAAATCGAGATTTATCATTTGACATTAAAAGCAATTAAGAAATGTTTGTTTTGGAGAACAGAAAATGATCTACATGCAGCATGTTTTCATTATTTTGTTCGAGACAAGTAAATCGAAATCATTTGAATGAAATTGAATTGTCAGTGTAGTTTTTGATTTGAGGAAATGTTTGGCATATTTTTTGGTCAAGAGTGAACAGCAGTAACATGCGTTTCTTAGTTATATAAACTAAAATGCAAAAAACATAACTCTTAGGATTAAAAAAAAAACATTTTAAGTTAAAAATTCTTTTTTAAAAGTATTCAATGTGCCACTGTCAAGAGTTTGTGTGTTATTGGCAAAATATAAGAAGACATCTGTCCAAAAATATTACCAATGTCAACAAAATAAAGATCAATCTAGTGAAAAGCACTACCGAAAGAATGTTGTATCAGTCAATAGATTATATAGAAAAGAAAAATGTCCAGACCAAAAAAAAAATTTCCTTGAGAATTATAAAATGTGACTGAAATTCTTTTATTAAGAAATGGCTTGGCTTTATATATTTTATTTATATTTAAAATTCTACATAAGAATAAACAAATATTTTTATATTTTAGGACATCTTTTACACATTGTATTAACATCTTAATAAAAATGTTTTAATTATTTTTGTTTTCTTAAAGAAAGAATTAACTGCTCTCAGTTATATTTTTTGTAGCTTTAACTAAATTTAGAGAATGTTAAAATATATGTTCAAGAACAACTTTTTCTAAAAATGTAGAGGCTTCCAAAGTAGTTGGCTGAAGTACTCTTAAACGCACAACAAACAAGAACTTCAGAAAGTACTTGAAATCAAATTAATTTCATTAATATTAATCTTGTTTTAATTAAATGATTGATTCAAATTGATTGAGTTATTCATTAAGTGAAACTTTAAACTTTTCAATTTCGAACAACTAATTATAGAACAATTCTTTGATGAATCGAATTAAATTGATCGAGTCCATACACCACTATGTAGACTTCACTTATTACAAACTACTCCCTCTTAATTGATTGGCCCCACGAGAGGACTCTAATATCTGAAAAGAGTTCAAATTCTGATATTTCTGGGTTTGAGTTTCATAAAAACTTCAGTTGCTGTTTACTAAATTAGTTAAAACAATAAGGAAGTAAGATTTTCATTGAATTATATTTTTTTATTGATATAAAAACAAATAATTTAACAGTTTTTAACAATTCTTAAGACCAAAAGAATATAAAACTTTAATAAATTTGCTACAGATTTTACTGTAGCTGGTACTACATTGATTGGGATGGATGGGATACTTCGGACAAGGCAAAGTCTCTGATTGGGGTCAACCTGGCGGCCTCCAGAACGATCCTTGTTCCCGTTGTATTCAAGTCGACATACAGCCTCCACGCGGCCCTCCTGGATAACATTCTAGCACCCGCTAGCTTGTTAACTAATGTATGCGGCGATTGTCCAATCCCCTGGACTTTAAATTTGGGTTGTGCGTAGGGCTTGAAACCCACCACGTAAAAACAAAAATTCAATGAAAGCTAAAACCAAAGCCTCTAAACGGTCCCCCTTTTATGTTGACGAACTTGGCAAACGTTTTAAGGACTATGATTTAAGGATATGCACCTGGAATGTGAGAACCCTTTATAGGGAAGGTGCCTCTATCCAATTGGCGGATGCTCTCACGAAATGTAGGGCTGACATCACCGCCATCCAGGAAATGCGATGGATAGGACAAGGTTGTACGAGGCAAGCAACATGTGACATCTACTACAGCTGCCATGAGAAGAGACGCGAATTTGGCTGCGGATTCGTAGTAAGTAAGAGACTTCGCCATCTTGTCTCGGAGTTCACCCCCGTGAACGAAAGAATTGCTACGATCCGAATAAAGGCAACGTTTTATAATATCAGCCTTATTTGCGTGCACGCCCCGACGGAAGATAAGGATGATGCGGTCAAAGATGCTTTCTACGCAAAGCTCGAGGACGTATACGATAAGTGTCCGGCACATGACGCCAAAATTGTCCTCGGCGATTTCAATGCGAAAGTTGGACGTGAAGGTATGTTTGGCCCCACTGTCGGACATTTCAGTCTCCATAATTCCACCTCACTGAACGGCATGAGACTGATCGATTTCGCCTCGGCGCGAAACATGGTAGTTTGTAGCACCAGGTTCCAGCATCTCGATATCCATAAGGCCACCTGGCTCTCTCCCGATCGATCAACTACCAACCAGATCGATCACATTGTGATTGATGGAAGGCATGTATCCAGTATACTAGACGTGCGCACATTTAGAGGTCCAAATGTCGACTCGGACCATTATCTTGTCGCAGCCAAGATGCGACTGCGCATATGCGCAGCGAATATGGCACGTTCTAGTGTTCGGGGGAAGCTGGACATCAAAAAGCTGCGATCACAAGAGACAGCCAGGTCGTTTTCCGATCGTCTTTCTAATGAGCTCCATTGCATCCCGTCCTCTCTCGAGGGTATTGGTGGACAGTGGTCTCACATTGCTCACTCTCTGCGCAACGCTGCCGAAACAGTCCTTGGTTTTGAGCGTCCTCCACGCAGAAACCAATGGTACGATGAAGAGTGTCGTGAGGCCACTGCGGCAAAGAATGCTGCCTACAGAAGAACGTTGCAGTCCACCACTACAAGAGCAACTGTGGAGGTGTACAGAGAGAAGAGGAGGGAAGAGAGACGAATATTTAGAAGAAAGAAAAGGGAGCAAGTAAGGCGTGATCGTGAGGAAATCGAGATGTGCAGGAGTAGAAATGATGCTCGAAATTTTTATAAAAAGATAAGGCGTCTTACTACTGGTTTTAAGCCCGGAGCAACCTCATGCAGAGATGAAAATGGTAACCTGGTTACAGATGCACAAGGAACACTAAGATTATGGAGACAGCACTTCTCTAATCTACTGCAGGGCGATGGCGACACAAATTCCGCCCCTAGAGATGCTGTGCCGGACCCAATCATTAACGACGACATCGAGATCCCGTCCCCCAGCCATGAAGAGGTCAAGGTTGCCATATGGCGACTGAAGAACAATAAAGCAGCTGGGCCTGATGGTTTGCCAGCTGAACTCTTCAAGTATGGAGGCGATGAGTTGGTTAGGTGCATGCACCAGCTCATTTGCAGTATATGGCTGGAGGAAAGTATGCCCAACGATTGGAATCTTAGTGCTCTCTGTCCCATCCTGAAAAAGGGAGATCTCACGATATGCACCAACTACAGGGGTATAAGCCTCCTCCCTATCGCATATAAGGTTCTTACGAGCGTATTGTGTGAACGACTGAAGCCATTCGCCATCTCACTGATTGGACCTTATCAGTGCGGCTTCAGACCTGGTAAGTCCACCATTGACCAGATATTCACACTGCGCCAAATCCTGGAGAAGACCCATGAAAGTCAAGTCGACACACACCATCTTTTTGTCGACTATAAGGCAGCGTTCGATAGCCCGATAAGAGATCGCGTATATGCCGCAATGTCTGAGCTCGGTATTCCTGCAAAGCTGATAAGACTGTGCAGAATGACGTTGAGCAACTCCTGCAGCTCCGTCAAGGTAGGAAAAGACCTCTCCGAACCTTTTAATACCGTGCGAGGTTTCAGACAGGGCGATCCCTTATCCTGCGACCTCTTCAATTTCGTCATGGAGAGTGTTTTGCGAAAGGCGGGTGTTCATCGAAATGGCACTATATTTAACAAAAGTGTCCAGCTCCTTGCGTATGCGGACGACATAGACATCATTGGGCATACCAAGCGAGATGTCACCGCTGCCTTTAATGCTATTGAACGGGAGTCTGCAAAAATGGGTCTGGCGGTAAATGAGAGCAAGACGAAGTACATGTTGTCGACGAGTAGGGATGTTGAACGTATCGGCTCCCAGGTTACAGCCGGCAACTATACATTCGATGTTGTTAAGGAGTTCATCTACCTTGGCACCGCCATTACCAGCAAGAATGATGTCAGTCTGGAGATCAAGCGAAGAATTACACTGGCCAACAGGTGCTACTACGGTCTCGGTAGGCAGTTTAGTAATAGAGACCTCTCTCGTGCGACGAAATTAACACTCTACAAGTCGCTTATTCTCCCGGTGCTTCTCTATGGTGCGGAAGCATGGACGCTATCTTGTGCCGATGCAGCGGTCCTGGGAGTGTTTGAGAGAAAAATTCTTCGCAAGATCTTTGGTCCACTGAAGCAAGGCGATGAGTTTCGCATTAGGACCAACTATGAGCTGTATGAGCTCCTCGGCGACATAGATGTTGTCCAGCGCATTAACATCCAGCGGCTGCGCTGGCTCGGCCATGTTGTTCGGATGGAAGAATCTGCTCCAGCGAAAAAGGTTTTCGATGCGAAGGTCACTGGACGTCGGCGTAGAGGACGTCCATGTTTACGTTGGAAAGACCAGGTAGATGGAGCCCTGTCATCAATTGGTGTGACCAACTGGAGAAGGCGTGCGCTTAGCAGAGACGCCTGGAGACTAGTGTTGAGGCAGGCCGAAACCCGTTAACGGGTTGTTATGGCCAGCTAAGTAAGTAAGTAAGTGGTACTACATTATCTTGCTGTACTTCGGCTGAGCATAAAATTATGACTTCTCTTTAGCCAAAGTAATAGTACGTACATGTAATAGCAGTTTTGAATTTCCAGTACAGCTCAAGTGTCCCTTATCTATTACAGAAGTCTGTTCAATATTTTATTTAAAAGTAGCACTTGCATTGCCTTGACAGCCAATACGATTATCTTTTTGCTCTTAAATGGTGTAACTCTTCTTCTACTACTAGGTGTTCATTTGATTATTTGGTTTAATGTAATTTTTATGGAAATGAAAGAGCAAATAACACTTTCTAATCATTCTTTCGTTACTGATAGGCACAATTTAAAGATCCCTTAGTATTTTAAAAAGATTCTATACAGATTCTATATAGGCGAATAGATTTCCATCGGTATCATGGAAATGGAGTCTTAACTTAGTTTTTATTTCGATTTCTTTTATATATTTTCCACGCTTAAATAATCGGTTAATTGGTGAGTTGTCGTAATCGCTCATACACGAGTGTCAATTAGCATACTACGACGCCATTTCTTAAAATAGCACAGCACTCGTGATCAAGAGTGCTGCTCTATATTCTGCACTGTATTCTGTTTAAAACCCCAAACTAAAAGCATTACACATACATACATACATATCTGGCCTTTACAACCCTGTGTCAGGATTACGGCCTAGCTTCTCGCAGCACTCATGTTGTGTGTGTTCATTTTCATCCATTAGTACCGGGACCTACAGTTTAATGTCGACTCCGAACGACAGACTTGAGAAGCTTATTCATGGCAATTAGTTACTCTCAGAGCTTTTGCCAGAAGACTGCTGAGATGTAGTCGCCGAAAGAAATATTTTGTTTCATATTTCTTTTTTTTGAAGATGTCAGAGCCTGGAGTCGAACCCAGGGCCCATGTCTTAGTAAGCCAACACACTAACCACTAAACCACGGCGAATACAATATGCTTAAATAATACTATTCACGTGAATTACATGACCCAGCCATTGCATTTATGTTACTTGAACAGCTCTCCGTTTGCCTGGGAGTAATACTATTCAATGGTTTAAATAGGTCTATTTAAAGATTTTTATTCTTAAATACTCCCAGTGAAGATTCATCTATTCACGCAAATACATACGATTGAGCACCTTGCAAAACCAGTCATTTTAGGAAAAGCAATTTGCCTACTCTTAGAGAATTCTTTTTTTTATCTGAAGTCTTTGTTACAACGAAATACCAGCGCTTAATAAAAATTAATCTTTGCTTTATTTGTAAATTAATGTTTTTAAACTTAAATGAAATAAAAATTTTTATACAGTCTTGTTTGTAATTTGATAATTAAATGTTAATTACTAAAAAAATATTATTCAATTAATAAAACTTAGTTTTCAATTACATGATAACATCAGATAACAAAAGCTGTAATTATTTGTTTAGTATACAGAATAATTTTATTACCATTTAATGTACAATTAATAATAAAGTCTATATAACAAGTTAATTTAAACTAAATTTTAAGATTATAAATCAATAAAATAAAACCCGTTTGAATATTAATACATAAGTATTTATATATAAATATATATGATTTATAAGAGGCTTAAATAACGAAGGTTTATGTACATTTTTATCCAAATAGTTTTTTATATAATGGGTGTTTTCTATAAAGTGACACAAGTTTTAATCATAATTAAGCAATTAAATTTATTTTTTAAATCAATGTAACGGGCTATATTAAAAAGAAAATTGTATGAAATTAATGCTTAAATATTTCTTTCATATGGCCGCCACGGCTGGTGCATAGAAAGTACAATCTGGAACACCAATTTTCAACAACTTTTGGCAGGATTTTTTTTATTATTTAAGACCAATTCTCAAGTGTAAACCCCTACTAAATGCAGTGCATTGAATTGGATTGTTGAATATATAGATATACATGGATAGATAGATGTGAAGATGTGATGTTAAACGCCTTACTACAATGGAACAAATTGCTGTCAATTTGATCACTCAAAGGCCAGTGTTATACCTTCACCTTTGAATGATCAATAGCAATTGCCCCATCTGGATGTTGAATGTGAGTGAATGTGAATATGAATCCTGATCATTCGTTTCTTAGTTGAATAGACTGGAAATATCAGTGAGCGGTTTCATGATGATGGACTTCATGGGGAGTGGGGGAAACCTCTTTTTTTTTAATTATAATTTTTGAAAAACCTCAAATTAGTTTTTTTAATTTTTCTACTTCTACCTCGGTCGCTTTCAGCCCATAAAGCGCACTAAACAGTAATTTTCGACAAAAGCTTTTGGATTCTCCTTACTCTTCTGCTTACTTACATACCCATTCAACCAGAAATGGGCTTCATCGGAAAATAAAATTTTGAATGGAAATTGAAAAGCGACATCAACAGAATAGAACAATTATTTTGATTAAAAAAATATCAACAATTTGTACGCGGTGCTCTGGTGTAAGGCGATTCATATTGAAATTTCAAAGCAAATTTAACAAAAAGCAACTATCAGCTGTTAAGTGGGTGGTCCAATAAAGCAGTGATGCCAACTCAAAGTTGTGACACTTTATAAAAATACTCTGTATATGTAAAACGTATATATATTACACACTAAACAATCTAGACTTTAAATTCTACATAATTTTGTATAATAAGAGATTAAAATATAGTATTTATGTAGTGCTGTAAAGTCAAATACATAAATGATTAAAACCAGCAAAGAAAAACTATTATGAGTACGAGTATAAATGCTATTGCTTATGAGTAGAAAGGCGACAACGCCAACATCAGTCAGCATTGCTAGTAAAAAAATGGTATCAATATTGGCCAAACGCGTTTAACAACTCAACACTTGCTGCAGAAGATTCTGAAAAATATAAAATGCCATGCAGTGTGCTTTATTGCGTTTACCAGCAAATGCGACAAATTAATTATGACAGAATGTTCTCATTTTTTTTGTTTTCTTTATTCCTCCTTTCTTAAAATTGAATTTCATTAATAAACTGGTCAATAATAACTGTAAAATTATGAATTATTAATAGTGATTAAGTATGTCTGCCTGCATTATTTATTAGAAATTGTGTGCTTTAACACAAAAGACTTGAGACACATACTTCAAATAGAAGATGATGAGCTCTATTTACAATAGGAAAAAGGAAGCATATTAAAGAATTTATTAGTCTATTAAGTAATTTATTACAATTCATATATGGTGTTGAATGATTGATAATAATTCATAAGTATTTATTTTATTTTTTTCAAGCATTCATGCCAGTACATCCGTTCTTCCTTCAGCTTGTTTGCTTTTTTTTTCTTTTCATTTCTATATGCTTTTATCATATTTTATTCTTAAGAATTTAGCAATTAAAGCTAATGAGTTTATTAATTGGCCATAAATTGTTTTTTTAATATTAAAGGCATTTTTCCTAATGAATAACCATTAGAAAATTGTTGAATTATTATTTAACAAAAAATGATCAACTGTTTTACTTAAAAAAAAAGTAGCCAATTGGCGAACTCTTATTCTGTTTTGATTATTTGAGACTTTTTGCAAAACACCACGGGATATGAGATTTACTTTGTTACTTTGAGTATTTTATTTGTTCAGCAGAGTTATTGCTTTCTTAATAAGCTTCAGCATGCCTGAAACTTAGGTGGTAGAAATTATCTTATTAAGCATAGCAAAATCTATCAATACCCTTACATTCATACAAAATGTTTTGTGTGTTAATAGATACTTACTCATAAAAATTTTCCATTAGGAATATGTATGTTTCGGCCAGATTTTAGTTCTATAAAAAACTGCGTAAACTTAATCTAATTATATATCTTCGTTCCGCAAAAAATTCGTTTATGACCGTTTAAAAATGCATATTGAGAACAACAGTAAGTAAAAAAGAAATTTGTTTTGATTTTAAATATAAAAAACATTTTAAACTTTAGCAATCATCTGATTTCCTAATTCAAGTCACTTATTGAATCTTTATTATGAAAATCTATTTTATAATTATTGTATTGGTCGTAAGATCCCAAAACTGGTGTTCTGGTTAATTTCCATAAAGAATACTCGTTTAAGGAACTTACTTTTTTATATAAAATTATATACAGTTATGGGAAAATTCTAATTCACGCAATTGATACTGGTACATATTTCTACGTGCGGGAGTTTATGTGCTATATCCGCCATTTTATATTTTTCATATATCTCGAGTTATTCATGCCACTTTAGGTTTTTGATCCCAAATATTTCAAGTCTGCAATCCGTTTTCGGATATCTCGTCCAGTTTCGGAGATAAATAGCAAAAAACGGATTGCAGGTTTTAGAAATTTTGGTGTCAAAAACTTAAGGGGGCATCATTAACTCGATATATGTAAAATGGCGGATAGAGCACATAAACTCCCGCACGACGATTTAACTATTTTCATTGAAATGTTTTTTAAGCCGTTTATAATATTAAACAGCAATCTAATACAAACTGTCTGATTTAAGCATATAACGAAGATATGCAGAACTGACTCCAGTAACATTCTACTAATTTACCCGATCATGTAATCAGATCTAAGGATTTCAATGAACAGACAGAAACAATTTTAGATTTAATATTAAGCATATGTTCATTATTGAAGCACAAGATTGTATAGGAATAGTAACTAATGATAAACTACGAAAAGAATACGAAATTGATAATATAATGGATAATATATCTGCCAACAAATGTATGTTAGTTTCCAAGGAGATATCCCCCATATACTGTCGTTCATAGACGTTAGAATGAATGTACATAAGAATATCAAAAAGTCCATCCAAAAGAATTCGTTCCCTCACATGCCACTCTATCCTCGTTGAGATTGTCACCAACATGAATAATCAGGAGAAAGCGCCATCTACTGGGACATAGTAAATGACAGCTACCTACTTAAGCAGTGATCCACACCATTTCATAAAAGGTAGTCAACATCAAGGCATGGGGAAATTGCTGTTGATCATTCAAGTGTGAAGATATAGCACTGACCTTTGAAGTGATCAAGTGAAAGCAACTTGTCTCAACGCCATACTGTATAACATAAAATAAAGAAGCTTAATGGAGAAACCTAAATAGTCAATCTATCTTCGACTTCGTTTACAATGCAATGTATAGAATGAGTAGCAATTTACTTCTCGAATGCACGAATTTTTATGTTTTTCGATTTATGTGGCTTATGACTGTGTCGGCTGCAGGTTTACCAGTCCTGTAACCTTGAGATCAATTAACTTAATATACAATAATAATTAAAATCATTAAGATTTTTACATTCCAAAAAAAAAATATTTTGGTAGAAGAAAAAAATTGTTGCTACAGATGGTAGGGGATTGGATAAGATACTTTAGAAATAAAATATATGTAAATGGACTGTGAACTTATTCAGGACTGGATTTCCTCCAAAATTAGAATTGTGTGTACCTTCTATTTGTGGTCAACGTATGAAAGAAACCAAAGTACTATGTGATTTATGGAGTAACAGGAAAAAAACGAAAGAAAAAAAGAAACAATTGTTTGTAAAGGGTGGTTCAACCAAGGGTACATTATTATTGTAAATAAAAAAAAAAACATTTTTCAAAAAATTATTTTAATAATTTGTATTATAATAGAAAAATCTATTTAACAATTATCTATTCGATATTCCATATTTTCAGTGACTCACACACAATAATTGAGTTTTAACTACGTTAAAGTGCCTAATTTCTTCATCTCTTAGTTTTTGAATTGTTCTTGGCTTATTGCTGTACATACATACATACATACACAATTGGCCATTATCATCCTATTTCAGAGTTACGGCCTAACTTCTCTCAGCACTCATGTTGTGTGTGTCAATTTTTATCTATGAGTACCGGGACCTACACTTTAAAGTCGATTCCGAACGACAGACTTGCGAAGCTCTTTCATGGTAATCAGTTGCCAGAAGACTTTTAAGAGGTAGTCGCCAAAAGAAATAATTTTTTCATATTTCTTTTTTTTTTTTTTCAAGATGCCAGAGCTGAGGTTTAAACCCTGAGCTATCATCTTAGTAAGCCAACACACTTACCACTAGACCACGGTGACTACTTATTGGTGTAAATCCTTGCTTTTAAGTATCCCTTATCAAAGCAACTCAACGATGGCACCTGGTCATAGCGGCTATAAAATTTAACCCTGGCATTGTTTCGCTAGCTTTGTGCTTATCGCTACAATCCTGTTAAAACCATATCGTCGTGGGGTAGTTTAACTACTCTATCCGCCATTTTATACATCTCGAGTTTTGGACCCCAACTTTTTCAAATATGCAATCTGTTTTCAGCTAACTCGTCCAGTTTCTGAGATAAATAGTGTTTGATTTGTTTTATATCCTTTAAACCAGAATTTTGTGTGTACTAATTTTGATCACATAGAGCACTTAAACTCTCGCACGACGATATGTCGTCCAGATCCATACGTTCAATTTCTGCCTACAAGAAGTCTGTTATTCCAAACTGCATTATGGACCACCCTTTATACCAACTTTAATTGCTACCACCGCATTTTAGAATTTAATTGAAATTTATTCTTAAAATAAAAACTTCAAATATACAAAAAAGAACTGCAATACCTGTTCGCATATATATAACATAGAATATAACCATAAAGTACAAAAAAAATAATGGTAGAAGTTAAAAGGAAAAAACTTCACTAAAAACTTAAAAACTTAATAAATTTTAAAACTTTGCAATAACAAAAAAACGCGTGTGAACTTGTCAAAAAAGTGAATGGATATTTTTTTTTATTTGCAGTCACTGCAAAGAATGAATTTCAATAAAATTTGAAAAAGTTAAATTTGAAGCAAAACTTTGTTGCCCTACACTATTGCAATAAAAAATAAATAGATTTTTATTTCAACACTTTCATAAAAAAATAATTTATTTGCTTAAAAGAAACAGAAACTTAGATAGAAATTGATTTACAATATTAAATTTAATATTAACCACTTGAATCGACCATTAACTCTTTAATATTTCTGCTACTCTGCCTACCCATTTGAGTTTGTTTGTGCACATTTGTGTTCTAATTCGTTTGTATGTTCGCATAGAAGTCTTATCGTTTTTGAACGAAAAGAGTTCAACTTTGAATGCACGTTAGTAGACATAAATTGGCAACAAATTATGTGATAATTACTTTAAAATTGTAGTCATTACTTAACGCCATATGGTTGGTTGGTTGGTCATAGAACACAGAATACTTTTAGTTGCAAAAACTTTTAAAATTATTGGGCAAAAAAAAAGAAATAAGTGATACGTTTATAGGTGATAAGTGGTTTACGATAAAGCAATTATAGGTGATGTCTATAAGAAAGAAACAAATATTTTAAGAAAATCTGAAGCAAAACAAAAAAGGTAATGGATTTAATATTTCTAAATAAGTTTGTAATACTAATACGAGTATATAATAAAAAAACTAATACGATTATTAAATAATAACAAAGAAAAGTTTAAACTATTTTTGCTGCTATTTAGGTGCCACTGGATTCTATTTGATTATTAATTTTTATATATCCACTAGAGACGGTTGTAGGCGAAATCCTGTTCAAATAGAATACTTTCATTACTTTTAAAACATTCACATTATACGCTCCTTTCTTAAGAGGTACTAGATGAACGTAACGTTATGCTTTTAGCGTGATATATCGTATACTCTGGGAAAGTAGAAAGGAAATCGAAGAAAGTTAGTCTGCTAGTAAGTAAATATAATATCACTAAACAAAACGAATTTCCATAAGACTTAGTCATACTATAGATGGTTTATGCAGTAAAACCTTCGGGAATTACGAAAGCAGAAGAGGTATTACTTACAATACATACATACATACATAACTGGCCTTTACAACCCTGTGTCAGGATTAGGGTCTAGCTTCTCGCAGCACTCATGTTGTGTGTGTAAATTTTTATCCATGAGTACCAGGACCTACAGTTTAATGTCGACTCCGAACGACAGACTTGAGAAGCTTGTTCATGGCAATTAGTTACTCTCAGAGCTTTTGCCAGAAGACTGCTGAGAGGAAGTCGCCGAAAGAAATATTTTTTTTCATATTTCTTTTCTTTTAAGATGTCGGAGCTGGGTGTCGAACCCAGGGCTCATGTCTTAGTAAGCCAACACACTAACCACTAGACCACGGCGACTACGATATTAGTTACAATGTGTGCATGAAATATGACCAAACTGCGATACTGGTAAATACTTGTATTGCATATACCGGAAGTAGTATGATCATCGCTGTCATATATACATAGTTAAGAGTTTTAAGATGTGTAATTCTTGGAAAACGGCTGAAAATGCTCCAGAGAGCATATTATATAGAAACTATTTAAAATTAAGTTGTAGAATAGGCCATAGTAATATCCTGGGGCTACTTCCTCCCCATATAGGGGAATTATGTGCGGAAGTCGGGTTTTGAGTGTTGTGCTAGCGTTTAATTCCCTAGTAGGAAAGAATGGAAATCGGTTCCGGGCGTTTGTATAGGTTCCGGTGTTTCAGTTTTCACGGATGGTTCTAAGATAGAATCCGGCGTTGGGGTTGGTGTTTTCTCCAAGTCTACCAAATTCGCAGAATCATTTAGATTGGCGGACACGTGCAGTGTTTTTCAGGCTGAGGTATTTGCAATTATGCAAGCTTTAAGGATACTGAGGGAACGATGATTTGATGCTGAAATAAGGGCGTTTTCTGATAGCCATGCCGCTATCAGAGCCCTGGCGTACCTCGTTAGAAACTCTTACCTCGTTCTTCGGTGTAAGGAGAAGCTGAAGTTTTTGGTTATACTTGTAGCATATCCTTGCTCTGGGTTCCGGGTCAAAGGAATATCATAGAGAATAAGAAGGCGAATGAGCTTGCCCTCTGCTGGAGGGGAGTCTGTTGCTTCATACTCAGATGTCCAATGCCCTATGAATGTCAAAAAAGAAGGGATATCCAAGCTTTTCCTTGGAAAAGCATGGGAAGGCGAATGAGCTTGCTATCTAATAGCATATCTAGTGGAGGGGAGTCTGTTGCTTCTTACTCAGATGTCCAATGTCCTATGACTCTCTTTAAGGAAAGGCTAACCAAGTTTTTTCTTAAAAAAGCACAGAACAGGTGAAGTTCCATTACTTCCTGTGCTATTTCTAGGACACTTTGTCCTCGTTATAACCGGGGCAAGACTCTAGGAATCTTGGGGATTCTTCGTCAGTCTTTGTTCAGGCTTATAGTGGTGTATACGGGTCACTGGTTGATTGATCACTGGGGTCTACTCTTTAATCTGCACTGCAGAAGTTGAAGGCATACTTCTGAAGGAGGACTATAGGTTATTTTCTTTGTGGTTGCCCAGGTCTGAAAGCCAGATGTTTAAAGTTTTTTTGGGGTGCCTTTTTTTGATAGCTTGGCGCAGTGTGGAAACTTAGATCCCCTTGTTTGACTTCACTTCATATACAGCTCTGGTTGGCTGTAGTAGTTGTTGTTGTTGTTGGCTGTTGTTGTAGTTGGCTGATTTTAGTTTGGATCTGCAATGGTTTTAAAACGGGAGTTTGTGCCAATTGTAGTTGACAAGTTTTTGGTTGACTAGCCATTTGACCCACCTACCTACCATAGAAGAAATCATAAGGGCTACTTCCAATATTGTGCAATAATTTTACCTCCAAAAATCCAAGTATTGGATTTTTGCATTGCCGGAGAAGTCTAGAAAGTTCACAATATTTCACAAGTGGTAACATGACTCTAACCCGTTTTCTTAATCTATGCAAATTGCCACAGTAGCAAATGTGAGACGAAGCTCTATTTAAGACTACTAAATAAAGGGTTCAATTTAGACTATTATTTTATTTATTTTTTTTATTTCTTTTAAAATAAATTAGAACTTGGGTATAGAAAAAAAAATTAAATAATATAATAACTTTGTTGACCTCATTTTTAAATAATGACAAATCTCTTTTTCCGAGATTAAGGAAAAATTAAATTTTAATAAATCAATAGATCTTAACACACGATGATGTCATCGTCAAATAAGCAAATAATTGAAACTCAAATGCAAATGAAGGCATCTAATTCTTAAATTTTAGTTTCAACTCTTTTAGAAACAGACAAATCACATAAATCGGCCTCTGAGAATCTTTTCAAACGTCAGAATAATATTAAAAAAAGATTTTTTTTTATTCTACATAATTTTGTTTCAAAAACCGTATGTAAAAGCGTCTTAAATTTCTCACATACTCGTATAAATGCATTTTCACAAACATAAAATAAAATGGAATGGTCCAATAACCATTAAAAACAAAATATCTTAAAATTGTTTTGTGTATTGAAATGTCACATTTATTTTCACTGTCAATAAAAATAAAGTTGTTTAACATTTTAATGATACGGTCATGTCATCTCAGCCTTTAAGTCTGTGACACCGACGCCACTTTAAGCAATTCCTCTTCTGATTTCTCTTTCACAGCCTTCCTTCTTCTCTTCTCTTTTTTTTTTTTTTTTGTTTGACTTTGATCGATACAATTCTTGTGTTACGGGCCCTTTATTCCCAAAAAAAAAAACAAAAGAAAAAAACAAATGCGGTGTGTAAATTTTATGTGGCAACCAAGCACACAAAATGAATGCCCTTCCTTTTATTTTTGTGAAAGAAAAAATTCACATGTTGCATTTTGTTTTTTGTGATTGCAAAGAGTATTTAAGCGAGTGTTTAATCAAGCTTAAGGAAATTGGTAAAAAAAAAGAAAAAATCTATCTAGCAGCAGCAATAACAACAACAGAAACAATCCCAGTTATAAAATAAAAATTAAATTGACTGACATTTACCATGACAGTGTAACAAGTTACACACAGTAGATTTAATTTCTTTAGAAAATCAAGATAAAAAGAAGTACAATTTAAATTAATAAATCGTGCCTAAAAATCCCAAGACTTGCCATTGTTTCTCTAAATAAAAACAGCTGAAGCTGAAGCAGAAGCTTAACATTTTTCTTAAATTCAAGAAGTTATGGGCAAGGTTTTTGTCTTCTGGTATACATATGGCTCTTTAAGCTTTTATAAAAAGGACAGTTTCTTTTACCAGCTTCATTTTTTTTTTAAATTTTGCCGGTCTACATACGAGTAAATGTATGTACATGGCCAAGTCAAGTATTGCAAGCAGACATCCATGGGTGGTGGCTGCTATTATTGCGTTGTTACTTCAGCAACAAAAACCTACAACAATTTGGCCACTTTCAATAGAACAAAGTCGGTATAAAATCTATATGTTTCAAAGCATTTTATTGTCTTGTGTTACGGTTACTAATGCGGCAACAGCAAGCAAACAAGTAACCAGCAAACCGACCAATGAACCACTTTATTAATGAGCCCACTGTTGTTATCATGACCATAGGATCAGCATCAATTAAACATTTTAAATGGTCTTTGTTTAGTTGAATTCTGTAGTTTTTTTTGTTTGTTTGTTTTTTTTTCATTTATTTATTTGCATTTAACTATTTAGTATAGAGTTTGAATGCATTTAGTTTTGTCATTTTATTTTTCTTTCATTTGCTACAATCAATTCAAGTTTGATTTCAATACATTTCTTTCATGACAATTTTAAAGATTCAATGAAATAAAAATTTGAAAGTTTCGATGTTTTTTCGTTTCTTCAACTTCTTTAAGATACTCGTACACTTGTTATTGGCCTGGCCTGGCCTGTATAAGGTCTGTATATGCTGGTAGAGAACATTCAGAAAACAAACATAATTTCTTAGCAATTTAATTTGATTTGATTGTCGCTGAAAAAAAGGCTTAATTGCTCTTTTGTATAGTTAAGATCGTAATGTAATTCTTATTTTCTTTTTGAAGTTTTTCTTAAAGGAACACAAATCTGTCATTGCTGTTTTCTTTGTTTTTTCTTTTTTTTTTTTTGCTTAATTGTCAGTACTTTATATTTCTTTTAATTGATGCTGGCGTTTATTTTGTAGTGCAATTTGATTTGAAATTATTCAAAGACTTATAACGATGGTTGGTAAGAGTTGAATAATTGTCGTAATTAGTTAATGGCTATTTTATAGCAGTTTATATGGATATTTGAATGAGGAACGTAATTTAAAATATTTTAAAATGTCAACGTTAGGAAATAGTACCGTAAAATTTGAATTTCATTAAAATGGCTACGAGAACAAATCTATGCACCACTAGAGCACGATATACAATGTCAAATTTAGAGAATGCAAGCTGAATTCCTTTTCTCACAAGCGGAGAAAATAAAGCTAAATAAATTATGTTGCGATTGCATTAAATCTTTAATGTATAGGAGATATATACTGACCATGTATACTATAATAGGCTTTTTTATTTAACCGTTATATATTTTTTTATTGAAACAATACTCAAGGGTGTAAATCCCTACTCGTGCTGTGCATTGCATTAAAATTTTTCTAAAAGGATGGTATAGAGTTTTTTTCTTATTAAGCGCCTTACGAATAAGGCAAGTTGCTATCAATGTGATGATCACACTCAAAGGCAAGTGTTATACCTTCAGTCTTGAAGGAAGAACAGCTATTGCCCCATCTCTCATTGAAAGTTGATTGTGGTTAGGATCTTCGCTAAGTAGATAGCTGTTATATACTTCTTCTTAGTAGGTGGAAATTTTCTGCTGATCATTCATTTTTTGATGTCAATGCCAAAGGTGGAAATAGAGTAAAATGTCGGGGAGTAGTTTTTTTTTGTTTTGTTTTTTTTTTTTTTTTTATTTGAGACCAATACTCAGGGGTAAATCCCTACTAAATGCAGTGCATTGTATTTGAATTTGGAAAGGACACTACATTTATGACAGAATATACATTTTTTGTTTTTCTTATATAAATATTAATCGCCTTAGGAATGAGACAAATTGCTGTGAATTGATCATTCAAAGGCCAGTGTTAAACCTTCACCCTTGAATGATGAACATCAGTTGCCTCATCGTTGCCTGTTGATTGTGGTGAGTGTCTTCGCTAAGTAGATTTAGCTGTTATCTGGCATTTCCCAATAGGTTGCGCTTCTCTCCTGGCCATTCGTTTTTTGTTGACATTGGTAAAGGTGGAATAGAGTGGTCTTTTTGGTGGGGGGCGGGGGGCGCTCTTATTTTAAATTATAAATAATTTTGAAAAAAACCGCAAACTAACTTTTTCATCTCTCACCTTTGCTGGGATTTTAATCTGGGCCTTTGGAGTTTATGTGCTTGCGCTCTAACCACTATACCACTATACTATACGTGTGGACGGACTTTTTGGCGGGAGGAGGGAAACTTCTTTTTTTTAAACTAAAATTAAAAAAAAACGCAAATATTATTCTTAATTTTTTCCTCTTTCTGGGATTCAAACCTGGTCTGTTTGAATTTTTTCGCGAATCTAATATATAAAATTAAGTGGCAAAACTTCCTGTTCGCATACTCCTTCTAGACGGCTTGCAAGATTTCAATGAAATTTTGAGGAGTGATTGGGGTCTATGTGGATGGTGCACATAAGAAACGGGAAATCGGCCCATTGGTTCCGGAGATATGACGTTTAGATTTTTCTATATATTCCCATACAAATTCAATGTTCAATTTTTTCATATTATGCATAACTTATATCTTGAGAGCTGTTAAAACTAAATTTTCTAAATTTGGTCTGAACGAATTTATGGTCAAGGAAAACCATCAATCAGAAAGTAGGCGTGGTAACTCCCGTGCAAGTTAAATATTACTTTCTTTATATCTTGAGAAGTGTTTAAGCTAAAGTTTCTGAGTTAGGTATAATTGATTTCAGTCATTAAAAATTATTAGTCGAAAAATGTGTACAAATGGTAGCGGTAGGTGCAGCGAAGCACGCTGGGTTTAGGCTAGTTCTCTATATAACTATGCTACGCACCACCCTAATTGGCCATTACAACCCATTTTCATAGTAACGCTCTAACTTCTCACAGCAGCCATATTGTTTGCGTCAATTTCTATTCACGAGTACCGGAAAATAAGCCAACACGCTGCATAGTTAACTAAATTAATTGAGGATTTACATACATACATACATACATAATTGGTCATTACAAGCCTGCTTCTCGCAGTACTCATGTTGTGTGTTAATTTTTATCCATGAGTACCAGGACCTACAGTTTAAAGTCGACTACAAACGGCAGACTTGAGAAGCTTGTTCATGGCAATTAGTTACTCTCAGAACTTTTGCCAGAAGACTGCTGAGAAGAAGTTGACGAAAGATATAATTTTTTCATACTTCTTTTTTTCTTTTTGCCTTAAAAATATCACGTAATTGTCACAGAAGATTCAAATGTTGTTTTTTTTCTATTCAAATTTAAAAACTCTAATTGCATGACATTTTGCAATCCTTTTTAGTCATCATTACATAATAATAAAACAAAAATTATATTCTGTTTACCATTTTGAATTTCATTTATATTTGTTATATATATTTATATAAAATTCAAACTCTATTGCATTAAAATCTAATCAGATTTAAAAATTACGAAATATCATAAATACATACATTCGAATGCAAAAACTAGAGACATGTTTCTAAAATAATCGCGGAAATAATTTTTAAAAATGTCCAAATAATAGCACCTTCTTTTGTATATAATTTTTTTTTAGTTATTGTTAAAGAAAAAAAAAAAAATAAAACATCAAAATTTACCATTTAAAGCTTCCATTGAAAATTTTGCAATAGACAGATGAGAAAAAACTGTATAATTTTCACGAAAAATGAAGAAGACTGACCCATCTTAAACAAGACAATGAGTTTTTATGATTTTCCAAGCAAAACCAGTATCAATATTTGATGCGAGTATGAAGAAATATGGAAAAGAAAAATAAGCAAATGATCAATAAAGAGTTTATTTGAATTTTCGTTTTTTTTTTTTTTTTGCTTTCAGTTTTTAATGATTTTCACTTTTTTTAAGTAACGGTTTGTTAAAGCCTAAATAATTTGTTTTCAATTTCTATGCCTATTGATGCACTGAGAAAATTACTCGAGTTTTTTGGAAGGTAATGCAGTATCCGTTTATTCATATTGAAAATAAATGAATAACTAAATAAGATGAACGATTTTTTACCATATTTTTTGATCGAATAAATTAAAATAAAATAAAATGTAACAGGAGAAACGAAAACATAATTTAAAACACAATAAATTTAAAAACCAAAAATATCGAGCTAATTTTTTTTAATCCATCCATTTATTAAAAAATATATATATAGATATAAATAAAATTTTTGCAATATTTACACTAACAATTTAAACAAAAAACTATAATTTATATTTTAACTATCATGTCAAATATTTTTATTCAAATATTACATTAAAAAAAATTTTTTTTTTGAGGCCAATACCCCGGGGTAAATCCCTGCTGATTTTGTACATTGTATTTGATATCTTATATTATTATTATGTTTTTGAGCGATTTAGAAATGAGACAAATTGCTGTGAATTGATCATTCAAAGTCACTGTTATACTTTCAATCTTTAAAGATCAACAGCAATTGCTTTATCGTTGCATGTTGTTTGTGTTGAGGTGACTGCCTGAACTAAACAAGCTTAGCTGTAATCTGCTATTTAACAATAAGTGGCGCTTTTCTTCTGATCATTCGTTTTTGTTGTCAATGGTTAAGGTAGTGTAGAGTTGAATATCGGGGAGCGGTTTCCTTGTATATAGACTTCTTAGAGGGGGAACCTCTTATTTCTTCAATTATAATTTATAAAAAACCGCAAACTAACTTTTTAATTTTTTAAACAAAAAACTGTAGTTTAACTACATTTTCAATATCACATTAAATATTTTCATTTAAAAATTACAATTTGAAACTCAAATACTAAGTTAAGTGAGCGAAAATAAAAAAAAATATTAAGAATTTATTTTTTTAATGATTTTTTGACAATAAAAAGAGAAAATAATGTCCCTTAAGGAATAGTACACAAGCCAAATTGAACATGCTTTTGACCCAGCTACGGTAGTCATACTCTGTACATACACATGCCCGTCATATCAATTATTTAGCTCATTCTTTTTGTAGGAATCATATATGGGAACTATAATTTTTCCTTTCTATACATACACTTGTAAAGAGTTAGTCGAAGTATTGTCAAACACAACACATTCTATCATACTCTACTTTTCTTACCATCATTGCATTTTTTTAAAATTGTCATTTTGTTTGAATGAATTAGAATTACGACTTTTTTTCTTATTGTCTTCTAAATCTATTTTATCCACATTTATCGACATCGACGACATGTATGACTGTAGTCGTGGTGGCTAGAGGTCACAGCCAAAGCAAGCATATAACTTTGTTGTTATATGGTCAGAAAACCCGAATTCGAATAGCAGTAAGAGTAAGCGTTTCTGATAAAACAAAATCAGTTTAATAAATTATCACTCCTACTGGAATTCGAACTGGTTTTTTCAAACCATATAACAGCAAAACCATTGAAGTAAACTTAGTTTTCCAGCGCACCCATTGATTAATTGGTTTTAAACAAAATTTTTTATATAATAGTCAAAATATAGTTAAACTACAGTTTTTTATTTAAATTTTTTAATATCACAGCAAAGGAAAAAAAATGGAAAAATAATTTTTTGGTTTTTAAAAATTATAATTGAAAAAAATAAGAGGTTTCTCCTCTGCAAGAAGTCCATCTACAAAGAAAACGCTCCCTGACATGCAACTTTATTCCACCTTACAAAAACGAATGATCAGGAGAAAAGCGCCACCTATTGGAAAGTAGAAATAGTAGCCAAACTTTCTTAGTGAAGGCATTCACCACAATACAATAAAAATTCAACGATAATAAAATGGCTGTTGATCATTAAGGGGCTTAATATTATAAAAAAAATGTTTAATGAAATGCACAGCATTTAGTAGGGGTTTACCCCTGAGTATTAGTCTCAATATAACAAACTGTTTAAATGTGACTAAACAAGAAATTACATACACAAGTAATTAGTCATTATAAGCCTGTTTCAGGGTTAAGGCCTAGCTTCTCGCAGTATTCATGTTATGTGCATCAATTTTTATTTATGAGTACCGGGACCTACAGTTTACAATAACGACAGACTTAGAAGCTTGTTCATCACAATCAATTACTTTCAGGGCTTTTGCCAGAAGACTGCTAAGAGATAGTCCCCGAAATAAATATCGCTTAATATTTCTATCTTTCAAAGTATCAGAGCTGGGGTTGAAATCCTTATGTATTTATGTCGTATGTATTTTGTAAGCCAACATACTAACCACTAGACTATGACGAATCAAGAAATTATGGAGTATAAATATTATGAACTCATCTTTAGAATGCGACCTGTTGAGCTAAAACATAAATATACCAATACGTAAAGCCTTATAAAGCCTGCTACTGAGATTAATTTCCTTTTCTACGCAAAAAGCAAGTTTTCAATCAAATCTGAAAAAACGGTACAGTCCAGTACGCAGATGCAAGATAGAAGAATTTACTGAGAACTCTCCGGCAAATTTTCCTTTTCACATCCATATTAATGTGAAGGTTTTAATTTCACTGTATTTAGTTTTGAACAAGAAGTAAAAGGATGATTATTCGTTTTGTTTTTTTGCAAATTTCAAATGTAAAAGAAAAAAAATTATTCAAATTGAATGGCCACTTTTGTTTGTTAAAATATTAGTGGCAACCAAATCCTTAGCAAATGTCAAAAGTTAAATTGTGTTGGAAAAATTCCATTCAATTTATTTAAAGAAAAGAAAAAATCAAAATGCCTTTTTAATGCAATTATTATTGTAAGAGGGCAGGAGCTGTGTTACAACATGAATCGCATAAAGAAACTCATAATCAGGAAAATAAAAACAAACCAGTCAGCCAACCAGCCAGCCAGCCAATGCAACTAAAATACACATTAAAACGAATCATTAAAAATCCCGCAATGACGTTTTGTGTAAAACAGAGGATTGTACACTCACAACCCAACACCAGCAACAAGCTGACAAAGCATTTCGTACTAAATCTATACGTTAAACCAGGTTTGTCTGTCTTTTAATTTTGTGTTTTTTTTTCTTCATTTGAAACATAATAGATAAGTAGTAGAGTATTGATTGACAAAGTTGTAGTCAAATTTTTAGTTTTTTTTTTTTTTTTGTTTTTACTTCATCATTTTGATATTCAAAATCCTCCAAAATTACAAAAGAAACAAAAAAAAAAAAAACAAAAAGTCACATACACTTTTGATTTTCGATGGCTGCTTGTGTTGTGTTTCATATGGGCCATCAAGTGTTTTACCAATAAACAGCGTTTAAACGTTAAGGTACTCCAACTTCAAAGCATCTTTTGGTTTTCTATATATTTTAAAAGATTGAAATTTTTGTAACAAACCTCTTCTCTCCTCTTCGTTAAATATTTTCAAAGATGTTTTTTTTTTTATTATTATATGGTAAGAGCATGTGTTTATTTTCAATAACTATCAATCAATATTTTTTTATTTACTTATTTCTTAGTTTTTTATTAAATTTTTTTCTTTCTTATAGGTTTTACTTATTCCGTCATTCATTGAATCTTAAATTCATGTCTGCGTTTTGTTTCGAGACGTGTAAGTTAAATTGTTAGCAAATCTTTTATATTTTATTGTGTTTCAACAAACAAAAATGTCAATTTGGTTTATGGCCAGGTTTTGTTTTTATGAATGAAACCACTTGTTATGAATTTATTGAATGAATGACTGGATGGATGGATAGCTGTTTGAAAATTAGTTTAAAAGTAGACAAAAATAAGAAACATGTGGAAAATGTTTTCCTTTCATTTTTCACTATTTGTCTTGTATATTTTAACCCATTAAGATTGGGTGTTTCGTCTTAATCAGATATTTTTATACGCTCGTAATTAACGTTCGATTCATATTAAGCAGTCGAG
This sequence comes from Metopia argyrocephala, assembly GCA_963576795.1. NCBI lineage: Eukaryota > Metazoa > Arthropoda > Insecta > Diptera > Sarcophagidae > Metopia > Metopia argyrocephala. The sequence goes on from OY756211.1 coordinate 84,367,235, forward strand.
AAGATATTGGTTAAAACACCACCGTTTAAGTTTTATCTTCACTAAATGGATAATATTTGATTAGATTTGAATAATTTATATACATATGTAAATAATACTCGTTAATTAAATGAAGTTGAATTAAGAAAAATCTAATAAATTTACAAGACATGCAATTTATACCAATAGTTATTATATTAATCGTGTATGCATTGTGAAAAATGGAAGACACATTTCTGAACTTGGGAGTTCTTTAAAAAAAAAGATTTAAGTCACGAGTACTTTTCACTGCAGATAAGTTTAAAGAAGTTCAATGCTTTATGAACTCTTTGGCAAAGTAGTTCTACAACTCTTATGTAACTAAACAGCTTTATATGTCAAAGGTGATTAGAATATTAGAATATTCATCGATGATTTTGGATACACGGCACCGTTTGTATGTAAAAACAATTAAATCTGTTTAAAAACAGTTTTTTCTTCCACCATTTATAGGCTATAGTTTTAAAACATCTTTGGGAAAAAGACACTTTATGAATCTCTTAAGCAGAGAAAAAATGGCCATCGCGACATAGTGATCTTCAGAAAGTAATACACTTCATCTTATTATTAATATTGAATGTATTTGTCTATATGGGAAAAACATTTGTATTTTGAAAATACTTTAGTTTCGCTTCTGTTAGTTTTACAATCGCCGTTAGATTAAATTACAATATCTCGATAATAAGTTCCTATATTGCTGAATGACTTACAGATCTCACAACTCGTAAATTCAAGTAATCTTACAAATGAAGTCTTAACGCTTAAAATCGAGCCAATATTCCGTCGTGAGGGAGTTTATGTGCTCTATTCGCCAATTTATATAACTCGAGTTAATGATGCAATTTAAGGTTTTTACACCAATTTTTTTTTAAATCTGCAATTCTTTTTTGATTATTTTTCTACGGAGCTGGATGAGATATCCGAAAACGGATTGCAGACTTGAAAAATTTTAGTACGAAAACCTAAAGTGGCATCATTAACTCGAGATATATAAGAATATGAAATGGCGGATAGAGCACATAAGCTCCCGCACGACGATATGTATATGGTATGTTATGTTTTGTTGCTTTGATTTGATCGAGCTATACGTTTTCCACTCATAATTCAAGCAAATTAAGTAAAAAAAAGTTTATTCATCATACATACATACATAATTGGCCATTACAACCCTGTGTCAGGGTTACGGCCTAGCTTCTTGCAGCACTCATGTTGTGTGTGTTAGTTTTTATCCATGAGTTACTGGACCTACAGTTTAAAGTCGACTCCGAACGACAGATTTGAGAAATTTTATCATGGCAATCAATTACTCCCAGAGCTTTTGCCAGAAGACTGCTGAGAAGTAGTCACAGAAAGAAATAATTTTTCATATTTCTTTTTTCAAGATGTCAGAGCTGAGATTTGAACCCTGCGTAAGCCAACACACTAACCACTAGACCAATCATTCATCTAGCTCACTTTATAGAGCTTGGAGTTCACTGTAGTCGATTGCCTACATAGAAGCGTTTTCAGAAAAGCTTAGACAGCTGTCTAAACAGTAACTTTGAGTAGTGTACTGGCTTTCAGTGTGTCGAATACAGATGTTTGATATCCCAAACGTGGTAATAATGTTTATTAACTTATTGACTGAGATAGAAATACGACGGATTTCCACAATTAGACAAACTACTAAAAACACTAGACTTTGCTCATTTATGTTCAATAGCTTAGATACCCTTTTTATATTGGGAACTGCCTTGGTCCTGACATTTCCAGTCTATTCCACCAAGAAAACGAATGATCAGAAGTACAGCCCCACCTTCTAGGAAGATAACAGCTGAAATAACAGGAACTAAATAAAAGAGATGCTCACCACTCACATTCAACATCCAGATGGGATAATAGCTGTTGATCGTTCAAAGTTGAAGGTATAATACTGGCCTTAGAGTGATCAAATTAACAGCAATTTGTCCCATTGACATAAGGCGCTTAACATCACATCTTAACATCTATCTATCTATGTATATATTCAACATTCCAATAAAATGCACTGCATTTAGTAGGGGGTTACCCCTGAGTATTGGTCCTAAATAAAAAAAGCCTTGTCTCTCATGATGATTCTCCTTGTAAAATTATCATTCTCCTAGTTAAAATTGAGGCTGTCCTGAACGTGAATTACATGCGATCATTGGTCAACTGCTGGTAGCAGATTCACGCCTTAAAAGAAAACATTTCCAAGTTAAAAAAAAAAAAATAACTCCAATGAGCACCAATTCCATGGTAAGTTATTTGGTCGATATCTGGTCAATATTTTGGGATATCCACAGCCACAGTCGCAAAAAGGAAGAGAATAACTTGAAAGTCTTCCTCGTTATCTTTGATTCCTAACTTAAACATCTTTAAGCCTTACATGCATTTCTTTTTATGTTTTACAAGGAGTGGCGTTTACTTAAAGTACGAGTAGCTTAAATTAATTAATATGCATTGATTAAAAATCCAGTAGTATTTTTGGAAAAATGCCTTTAAAATTAATTGTCATTCCAGTAACTACAGACTTCATGTCTTATTTTATAGATAACAAAAAAAAATAACTTTTAATCACTTAAGAATTGTTCATAGAAAATGATTTTAAAAATTACATAAAATAATTTTATAAAAATTCTTTTGAATTTCTACAGAAAAACAAAGTACAGGTAGTTGGGGAATATTTTTGTTTTACTGTTGTAAATCATGACAATTACATGGTCGGCACACGTGTATGAATCACCTTTAACACTCGCGCACCTTTTCGTTTCAGTCATTTTGTTCACATTTTTGTTTTTATTTTCACAGGCCCCAAATGAAACTGAAATTTAAACATGTTCGTTCTCAAATACCAAATTCATGTGTTTCTTTTGTAATATTAAATTTTATTTATTTTTTTCTTTCTTTTTTAAGGTGTCTGCTATATTTGTAATTGTAATTGTTAAGATTTTGTTTGTTTGTTTTGGCCATTAATACTTGTAGTTAAAAAAACTGAGACTTGTTAACAGACTAGAGACAGACATTTGTAGTATATTTTTTTTTCTTTTGGGTCCTCCTTATTAACACCCGAATTGTTGAATAAAAATTTGCTTAAAAAAATTTCTTTTGAATTTAAATTGTAAGTGAACTCTGTTAACCTTTTCTTTTGAAATGGGAAAGAAAAAATAGTTTTAAATGGAATTTTATTTATTATCTGTAAATGTCAATTTATAGATTATTTTCTTTCTTTTTATATTAAAAAAAAATAATAATAAACAAGCACGTATTTTCTGTTCAAAAGTAAAGAAAATCTTAATTTTTTTATTAGTAGTTATGAGAATATGATGACGAGTACCTGGTTCATAATGATATAAATAAATAAAGTATTTTAAGATCACATTTAAAATTTGTGGTCATAAACATATTCAAATTAAAAAACAATTTTTTTCATTTTGATTTTCATTCAAATTGCTTAAAAGACATGCTTCGTTCATAAACTAAAGTGTCAGTTTTAAATTTGTGTGATAATTTTCGTCGGCTTTGATACGTCTAATACAGTTGGGCCTCGATTATCCGTGATCTATTTAACCGATTAACTGATTAACTGATTAACCGTGGTAGCCACAAATCAGTCTATTGTTTGCAGGTGGTTAGATCTAAATTTAATTTGTTTGGCATCGTTACCAGTTATAAAAAGATAGAGTTAAAATAATTATTAATCATTCAAAATATAATGTGAGTGTTAAAATGCTAGCTCAAAAATACAAAGTTGTAATACAGACCGTTTATGACATTGCTAAGTGTCTTGAATTCTTTTTTTTAATGCAAATATGTATGTGTGTACACCAATGTTTACTTGTTAAATAATAAAAATATTGAAAAAAAATCCATAATCAAAATTGTTATTCGATTAACCATGAAAATCGATTATCCGTAATGCTTCTGGTTCCGACCATCACGGATAATCGAGGCCCGACTGTACATATTTGAAATTTAGAAATACAGCATCATCAACATTTCAATATTATTTAGTTGAATAACAACGAAAAAAAAGCAATTTACGAAATATATACGAGTATTTGTCTAACTAAATACGAAACTGCGGTTAATAGTAAAAAGATTCGGCTACCCTACGTATCACTGTAAAAATAGAAAAATTTTGAAAATAACTTTGATCCGTGATCTATTTAACCGATTAACTGATTAACTGATTAACCGTGGTAGCCACAAATCAGTCTATTGTTTGCAGGTGGTTAGATCTAAATATAATTTGTTTGGCATCGTTACCAGTTATAAAAAGATAGAGTTAAAATAATTATTAATCATTCAAAATATAATGTGAGTGTTAAAATGCTAGCTCAAAAATACAAAGTTGTAATACAGACCGTTTATGACATTGCTAAGTGTCTTGAATTCTTTTTTTTAATGCAAATATGTATGTGTGTACACCAATGTTTACTTGTTAAATAATAAAAATATTGAAAAAAAATCCATAATCAAAATTGTTATTCGATTAACCGTGAAAATCAATTATCCGTAATGCTTCTGGTTCCGACCATTACGGATAATCGAGGCCCGACTGTATTTGAAATTTAGAAATACAGCATCATCAACATCTCAATATTATTTAGTTGAATAATAACGAAAAAAAAGCAATTTACGAATTATATACGAGTGTGTATTTGTCTACCTAAATACGAAACTGCGGTAAATAGTAAAAAGATTCGGCTACCCTACGTATCACTTTAAAAATAGGAAAACTTTGAAATTAACTTTGTTCAGCAATTGATTGAAAACTGAATTTAATACTCATACACGACTCAAAATATAATTTTAATTGGACTACACCCTTCTGATAACTTAAGTTATAACAGCAAATTTTGCTGATTTCCATTTGCAAACAATTTTAATGTGCATTGAGTAAAAGGTATTTTTCTTTTATTTAAATTATTTTGTAGTTAATCTTACTATAGATGTCTAACCGAGAAATTACTGATTTTGTATAATTTATGTAGAAGTTTTAGAATCTATTAATGCCTTGTTTTTAAACAAACTTTCACGTTCTACTCAATTTCCTGTATGATGTTCTTCTTCTTCTAATTCGTTAAATTCTTTAGGTAATCAAATAACATTTGTATTATTTGCAATATATATGATCGTGGCCGAATTTTTTGGTAATTGGGGTAGAAAGTCTAATCACGAATGACATTCTTGGTACTAATCTTTGAGTGGGGTACGTTTAAAACACCGATGCATTGAGACTGATGGTGTGGTGTCAGTTGTAGACAAGGGTAATAGTGTTGTCCAATTTTTAGGGTTCTGTCTCCTCATTTTAATATTTTTTGGTTGGAGAATTTTCTTAACCAAAATTTTGAGATTTTCTTGCTTTTCAAAAATTGATGCACACAATATGGGTATTGTGAGAGGCTAGGCTGTTACCCTGAAAGAGGGCTGGAGTAAAAATATACTCATAAATTGTCATTAAATTCATAAGTAATGCTCAGAGGTATACCCCTACTAAATGCTGTGCATTGTATTGGAATTTTTGTGGACATACATATATGACAACATATATTTTGTTTTTCTTATATGTATAATTAAGCGCCTTAGGAATGAGATAAATTGCTGTGAATTGATCATTCAAAAATCAGTGTTATACTCCAACCCTTTACTGATCAACAGCAATTTCCTTATCGGTACATGTTTATTGTGGTAAATGCCTTCGTTAAGTACGTTTTTCCTGTTATCTGCTACTTGACAATAGGTGGCGCTTTTTTTTTTTTTTTTTTTTTTTTTTTTGTTTGTTGTCAATGGGTAAAGTGGAATAGAGTGGTATGTCAGGGAGCCGTTTCTTTTGTAGATGGTCTTCTTGGAAGGGAATGGGACCTCTTATTTTTTATATTATAGTTTTGAAATAACCGCAAACTAACTTTTTAATTTTTCACCTTTTCTGGGATATGGATTATACTTTGAAGTATGAAAAAGGTATTAAAAAGACTTTATTTAAAAAAAAAAAGTTCAGTTGACGGACATTCATTAGTCTAGTGGGTAGAGTTATGAATTCGATTCCGACTTTTGTGTGTTACACTACACCGAGCATTTCGTCTTCCTCAGTCCGCTCGCAAAAGTTAGAGAATAATTTCAATATTGTATTGCAATTTAAATAAAATTAAACTAGAGCGTAATACAAACTACCACAAGTGTTTTCTTAACATGTGTTTGTTCTGATATTTGCTGTATTCCAAAATCGGCCCTAAGTTTATGAATAAAGTAACACACTATATTGCATGCTTAAGGCTTTTAAATAAAACCTAAGTTTTTTGTTCTATTTGGTCTACAAAATAAAAATCTCATATTTATTGAATTGAATGAATACATTATCTGAAACCAATATTTACAAAAATTTAACAAAATTGTTTGAAAAACTTAAAAAATTTATTGAATTTTTAAAAGTACCTGTGAAGTATACAGAAACATTTAATTTAAAGCGATATTTCGTTAAGATAAGTTTCTTGCATCAATTATTGCAGCACAAAGAACTAATAAAAACATGTTTTTTTGAAAGGTGATTATTCAAACATCGAACCTTTTATAGGTAAATCATAACAGCGTACTTCTTTATATAAAAAATAAATACCAGGCACATGAATCATTACGTATATATGCATGTATGATGTATTAGTACAACATGCGTTACCATCTATAATCCGAAAACGTAGTCTCATTTTGATAAATTCTCTAGAAATCATTTAAATAAATTTATCAACAAATTTAAATCTTAATTTAATATCCTACAAACCGCAAACAGTACAACATAAAACAAAATGGTTCATAAAAAATTGTCAAACGCATACTGTAAAGCCAAAAGAAGTCCATTGAAATTCCCAGCACACCTCTCGTTTTCCAGTTAAATGAACATGAATTTCATTTATATTTTGGTTACACACAGATCCCATAAACACTTTAAAGTATAACTTACCAGACAAAGTACACGACAGTGCACATACTTTTCATTGCTTTGGATATTTTTACTCACAATTTAAATTCATATTTTTTTTCTTTTTTTGTGTATTTTGTTTAACAACTAAATTATAAAAAACAAAGTACATTTAAATAAAATAATAAAAAAAGGAACAGGAAAGAGACAAAACAACTAATCTCCCACACTCCATTAACATAAAATTGAAACTGAAGCATGTAATAATTTTTTATTTTTTGGTCTTGGAAATACAATGATAGCCAGTGCTGCCAGATTATTTTCATTATTCTCCATATAATTTACAGCAGTTCACACCAAGTTCTCGTAATGTCTAGATTGGTTTCGATTGTATGCCGTCGTTAATATGGTTTATCAGCATTTATCTCATACTACTAAAGAATACAATGAATTATGTAGTGATCGAAGGTGATCCAACGTTGTTTAAGAAAGCAAAATTCATAATATTTAACTCACCGGCATGCATAACGAGCTGCATAACCTGAACGGAAAGTTTAGCATAATACATCGAATAAAAATGTGTAAAAATCGCTGAAGTTCGGAACAAAAGAAAAACGGCAAAGGAAAGCACAAAAACGCTGGCATAAATATCAAGCTGAAAAAGACTTTTTCTGTCTAATATGACAATAACTGAACGACAGAAATACTTATACTGCATATAAAGGAAATGCCGACATATCTTTTGATAGGTCAATGGTTTTAAGAATTGCAATTCTATGGTAAATATTCATTCAGTTTAAGGAAAAACTATGAACGTCGGAGATATATTTTCCTAAAATATGAAATACTTCAGAAAAATGTTTTTATAAGTATAAGCATATTTGAATGCACTGTAAGCCGTGACAATAAATACATGGATTGAAAGGGCAAGAAATTTGCGTCTTAAATTTTAATTAGAGTTTAGGAAGAGTTGATTCAATTATAAAAATTAAAAAGAATTGCTAAAAATTACAGGGTTATATTACTGTATGATTAAAAGTGAGCCTATTTGGCTTCCTTACCATTGGCTTAGAGATTAGACCACGGACACTGCTCACATATTGTCAGAAAATTTACTACGAACTATCAAAGCAAAAATTTTAAATTTAATTCCTATAGAAATTTTATAGGGAATTTAAATATGCTGTTTTCCATAAAAAAAATTACTCCCAATACTCCCAAATCCCTACTGAAGCTGTGCATTGTATTGGAAATTTTGGAAAATACAATGCATATATATAGAGTGTTTTTTATTGTGCTATAGAACTTTAAGTTGGCATCACTTTTTTAACTGGCGGCCATTTTGTCAGCTGTCAAGTGATTAATATTTAGTTTCGTTTGCCATTTCATCATGAACAGGTTGACAAAAGAACAACGATTGAAAATCGTGCAAATTTATTTCGAAAATAATGGTTCAGTTCGCGAAGTTTACCGCAAGCTCCGTCCATTTTATGGTCGACATAATCGTCCATCAGAGCAATTAATTCGGTTAACCATGGATCGTTTTCGCACTACGTTTACTCTATGTGATAATACGCATCCGCAGAGACGTCGAACAGTGCGCACCGAAGAAACAATTGCCGCTGTAAAGCAAAGTGTTGAAGAGAACCCGAATGAATCGATTCGCCACCGTGCACAGCAATTGGAGCTTTGTCCATCAACTTTATGGAAGATTTTGCGCAAAGATCTTGGCTTGCGACCTTACAAGATCCAGCTTGTGCAAGAATTAAAGCCGCGAGACCATGCAATGCGTCGTGATTTTGGTGTATGGGCCGAAAATGAGATTGATCTCGATGCTGATTTTCATCGCAAAATTTTGTTCAGTGATGAGGCTCATTTTTAGTTGAATGGCTACGTCAACAAGCAAAATTGCCGCATTTGGAGTGAAGAGAATCCACATGAGATCCTTGAGACGCCATTACATCCACAAAAACTGTCTGCTTGGTGTGCTCTATGGGCTGGTGGAGTCATTGGGCCATACTCTTCCGAAATAATGCTCGAGAGTCAGTTACCGTTAATTAATGGAGACCGGTATAGAGCCATGATAACCGACTATTTTGTTCCCGAATTGGATGGCATGAATGTGGATGAGTTGTGGTTCCAACAAGACGGCGCTACATGCCACACAGCGCACGTCACAATCGATTTATTGAAGGAAACATTCGATGAGCGCATAATTTCGTGGAATGGACCTGTCAATTGGCCACCAAGATCGTGTGATTTGACACCATTGGATTATTTTCTTTGGGGATATGTGAAGTCGCTCGTCTACGCCAACAAACCAGAAACGTTAGGGGACTTGGAAGCCAACATTCGTGGCGTTATTGCCAACATACGGCCCCATATGCTCGAAAAAGTGGTTGAAAATTGGACCTGTAGAATTGGCTTTATTCGAGCTAGCCGCGGCGGCCACATGCCCGAAATCATATTTAAACTTTAATGGCATAAAATTATCCTTCCAATAAAGCTAAATTGATGGACATTAAAACCATTTGCTTGTGTTTTATTTCAATTCGAAGTTCTATACCTCAATAAAAATATTTTCTTATATTATTATTAAGCGCCTTAGGAATGAGAAAAATTGCTGTGAATTGATCACTCAAAGGCGAGTGTTATACCTTTTACCCTTGAATGATCAATAGCAATTGTCTCATCGTCGTGTGTTGATTGCATGGTAATTGTCTTCGCTAAGTAGGTTTACATGTTATCTACTACTTCCCAGTAGGTGGCGCTTTTCTCCTGAACATTCGGTTTTCTTTTTTTGTTGTGGACATTGATTAAGGTGGAATAGAATATAATGTCAGGGAGCGGTCTCTTTGTAGATGAATTTCTTGGAGGAGGCGAAAGTGGTGGATTAGGAACCCTTATTTTCAAATTATAATTAAAAAAACCGCAAACTAACTTTTTCATTTTTCACCTTTGCTGGGATTTGAACCTGGGCCGTTTGGGTTTTTGTGCGAGCGTTCTAGCCACTCAGAAAGTATAAGACAATAGTTTCTTTAATTTATTTTTTTTATTTTTGAATACTGCATTAAAAATCTCTATAATCTGGCAACTTTGGGTGATACTTCTTAGTATTCGAAAACTTCTATTAAAAACTAAAATTAACCAGTGCATTTAAAAACGACTTTAACGACTGTCACATTCTGAGATTCTTATCATGTTTGATTTTCTACAATAAATGCTAAACAACACTTGTATGGACTGTTTATTCGTTTTATGAAATTTAAGTTAAAATATTAATTCTTCCATTCACAAAATAAACTGTTCTCTTGGCATATAAACTCTTTTAAGGTTTCCATTTAACAAATAGGGGTGTTTTGCAATTGAACAACAAAATGCCAAAACAAAGATGAAATTGTTTAACAAGTCATTTGGGTTTAAGAATACAGAACCTGAATAAATTCTCACACTTAATAAATATGTAGTCTGGAAGTTTTGAAACATCATCATAAATCATTATGCACAAGTCGTTCTATTAAATACACTACATAGATTTGAAACTGATCGCCAAAGGAATAATTATCAAAATATACGAGTATGCCTTTTAATATAAATAAAAATTTGTTTGTTTTTGTTTGTTTCTTATCTTTCAAATTTTTATATGCATTTCCATGCTGCAATTAATATTCTACCTGTTCGTCTGTAGCGTGCTTTATGTTGACCCTCAAATTTTAATTATAAGAATTTTTTTTAATTGTTGAAACGGAAGTACTATATTTGGATTACAAAGTGCGGTTTGTTGTAAATGCATCCAACAATGTGTACATAAGTTTAAGCCCTTTTTGAAAATAACCTTTCAACCGCATTGTTAAGGTTGCATTGTAATTTTAATTTATGTTTTCTACTCTGCTCTGTTAATTTATTTTTGATATGTTTGAGAGCGTTGTGTGTTTTTAGTATTCCGAAAAGTGGTTTTCAGTAACATGTGTAAATTACATGTCTCCTTTCATGGTTGACATTAATCGTTGACATTCGGTTAAAGAATTTAAAAATTATTTTCTATAAATTAATATTCTTTGAAAGAAATATTTATTTATTATATTGTAACTTAAAATAGTTCAGTTTAAAGGATTTTGTTTTTTAGTTTCTATATAAATGTAAACCAATTTATTATTCAAACTTAAGATATTTAGTAGCAATTACACTGTTCAACACGAAAAAAAATTACAAAAATTACATTTTTGTAGAACACTTATTCCCCGCCCCTCCCCTTTTTCAAGGCGCTTTTCACGATTTGTTAGAATAAAGCATCAAAACGCGGTTATTCAGGGAAGTTAAAGGGGAAATATTATATATTACGAAAATATTTGTCGTGATATTTTCTAAAAATTTGCTGAACATTCCATACACCCCAGATGTAAGGAAAACGTAGTTTTATACACCGATATGCTGCAAAAGTTGGCTAGAGATAGAAAATTTTAACCGCCTCTAAAATAAAATACCGATGATTATTGGTTTTTGGTGAAATAGACTGGAAAAGTCAGATAGCGGTTTCTTGAAGATGGACTTCTTGGAGGTGGAGGATGGTAATTTATGCTTAAAAGTTGACAGTTTCGTTTAGGTCTTGTTGAAACGCGGAAAGCAATTTTACTAAGAATTGGCTTCTCTAGCAATACTCGACGACTTTTTAAAGTACATAATTTAATAAAACCAATCTTAAAAGTATATAAATCCTGCACCAAAAATTTCCACCCTAGAATATGTAAACAAAATAACAAAAACTTCGTTTGAATAGATTCAAAGCTTTTTCTATAGATGTTATATTAGGGCTCCCATATAATCGATCCATATTCATAATACATATGTATGTGTATTAAGTTTTATATTTATCATGTAACAAACCACCATGTTATAAAGTTTAAAAATTTTATTCTAATATTGCAAGTAGTTTACATTTTGTAAAGTTGTTTGCTTCTCCTGTAAGTCTTTGAAAAAAGTTGATATGTTGGATGTACGTTATTTTGCATTTTAGATGACCACTTATTACAAATTTTTTTTATTTAAAGCAATTAATAATAATTAATTTATATGGTCTCATTAGGGAGTTTAGTAACAAAGACCTCTCTCGGGCGACGAAATTAACACTCTATAAGTCGCTTATTCTGCCGGTGCTTCTCTATGGTGCGGTCCTGAGAGTGTTCGAGAGAAAAGTTCTTCGTAAGATCTTTAGTCCTCTAAGGCATGGCAAAGAGTTTCGCATTAGAACCAACGATGAGCTCCTCCATCCAGCGCTACGCTGGCTCTCTCATATTGTTGGAATGGAAGAATCTGCTCCAACGAGAAAATTTCGATGCGAAGGTCACTGAACGTCGGCGAAGAGGACGACTATGTTTACGTTGGAAGGAAAAAGTTAATGAAGCCTTATCATCAATAGGTGTGACCAACTACAGAAGGCTTGCGTTTAACAGCCCTGCAGAAAATTTTTCAAATTTGGAAGCAATAAATGAAATTGTAAGCAATAATGGAAGCATTATATTGTTTATTCATACCTTAAAGCTTACAAATATGCTATAGGATAAGGCATTATTTTTGATTTTGTATAATATTTGCTTACTGGTTGCAATAAATTTGCGTTTCTATTGCATTTTAGCGGCTCATTTCATATAAAAATCATGCATTATTGATGCGCACGAGTAAGTGATTGTTTACAATTTCTCCCTTACAAAATAGCTTATTGGTAAGAACTAATTTCTTCTGGGAGAGACGCCTGGATACTAGTGTTAAGGCAGGCTGAAACCTGTTAACGGGTTGTTATGGCCATTTAAGTAAGTAAGTAAGTATATATCGTCGCAAGAATTAAAGAACGCTGTAACTGACTGACATTTAATATTCACTAGAGCCAAAAAAACCTGTATAAAAGTAGAAGAAGGCACTGGTATTTTTCAAAACGCAGACGGCGTAAGTGAATTTCTTTTTATCATAGAAATCTGGGAGGGAGACCAATCGACGCGTATATTTTTATCTGATTAAAATGTTGCAAAAAAAAACGTATTTTCGATTTTTGCCACTTACATCGTTCTTTAATTCTTGCGACGATATTTTTCTGTATTTTATTTTTTTTATTTAGTATTTATCACAAATCAAATCGATTTAAAGTTCTAAAACTTTGTTTTGTTTCAAATTACAGTGTCATTTTATACACCCAATAAACATAACCAGCGCCAGGTAATGATACACGATTGATACAAAAATGTATTAAAATACTCACGAGAAACATAATATTCAAATATGATAAAAATCTTAGTTATTTTTAATATAAAACTTTACAATCGATTAAAACAATCAAAGAAAAATTTGAATTTAATTTCATTTTAATGTCAACTTATAACAAATTTCATCAAATTTCAAATAATGCCAAGTTGAGTAGAAGCTTGTCACTGTTGGAAAGTAACGGAAATTTTTAATTAATGGCTTAAAAGGTCTGTCTGTCTGGCTGTCTGTGTGTGTGTGGCTGTGTATTTATTTCTTTTAATTGAAAAAAATGTTTAGTAGTTGGTATGACAATAAAAATTACCAGACAAAAGCCATTAAAACAAGTCGTAAACTTTCAAGACAGTAAGTAATTTTGGTATTTGGGTGTCGACTTTTGAAATTATTTATTTGTTTATCTTTTTTCAAGATTTTCTTTTTAATGGGAGGCAAGAAGAAATTATGTTTTACTAATTATTTACATGACTTTTGTAAACAATAATAACTGCAATCAAAATAATAACAAAAATTTTAACAAATCATGTTTGTGTCTTAAGTCTTTCGTTTACTATTGGTATGTGAATATCCATATGTATTGAAAATTTTAATTTGAAATTTTAGAAACAAGAAAATTTAAATATATACTTATACCTGCAGGCACATGTTATTATAAAAATATTTGTACGTAGAAATAAAATATTTTTAAGTTATTTGTTTATTATTCTCCGATCTTTTGTTTTCAAGTAAAATTTATAAATTAAAATATATAAATAAATATATATGCCCGTATTCATAAAAAAAAAATTGGTTTATAGAAATATGTGAATTCTATGGAGTAATTGTCAAATAAGCAATTAATAAAACTGCTTTGTTTTTTATGAATACGGACAATATTTTATATTTTTTGCTACTTATTGGTATAGAATCATCCCAATTTGATTAAAAATTAAAAAAAAAAACTAAAAAATATTTATTGTATGATTTTTAATAATCCTAAGATCCTGATACTGGTATTCTTATGAGAAATAACATGCGTTAAGGAATATGTACATCACTAGCAGAATAATAAATATTCGAATTTAGGTTTCCAAAAAATGTATAATAATTATATTTTCATTTTAGTTATATTTCTTAAATTAAAATATCCATTTCATTAAAGCTATAGTGTCTATACCAACATCAACCCAAAATGTATGTAATGCAACTTTTAAAAGTGGTATAAGTCTGTTCAGAACCAAAAAAGTTAATATTTTAAATATTTCAATAGTTCATAATTCATAATAAAAGTTAAAAGTGTTTAGTGTTAAAAACATAATTAAAAGAAATAACATCCGTTAATATTTAAAATCAATTAATAATGAAAAATAATGCCTTATTCTACTTTCAAAAATATGCTTGTATTCAATTTTATTTATTGTATATTGGGGGGTCATGGTAGAGTGGTTAGAGCGCTCGCACATAAACTCAAACGATAGAGGTACAATCCCTGCGTAGGAAAAAAAAAACTATAAAAATAAAATTTGCGGTTTTTCTAAATTATAATTTTAAGAATATAATAATAGCTTTCCCTTCCCCCAAGAAGACCACCTTCAAGTAACCGTTTCTTGAAATTTCTAGTCTATTCCACCAGAAACGAACGATCAGTAGTATAGCGCTACCTTCTGAGATTATAACACCTAACCTACGCTCGCCACTCACATTCAAAATACACCGACAGATGGGGCAATTGCTGTTGATCATTCAAGGGTGAGGGCATAACACTAGCAGTTAAGTGGTCAAATTGACAGAAACTTGTCTCATCAACAAGAAAATGGCACATAAATACTTTTCTATGAAAAAAAAAATCTATCTATCTTCAAATTTCAATAAAATGCACTGCAATTTTTGGTAAGAATTCTGCTACAAACCTGTTGTTAAGAAGGTTACAAAAATAGGGCTTCAGTATTTTAGTTAAATAATTGTATTACTTTTTTATTTAATAAAGATTAATAACTAAATAACTTAAATATCTGTTTTATCTAGTCACAGTTAAAAGAAATTCCGCAACATGTTCGTTAAAGATAACAATTTCTAAAACTGTTTCTAACACCTACAAGTACTTGCTTTGTTTCTTCTTTATTATTTTCATCATTACTTTACCATTGATATACCACAGTACCGACACACTGTGCACGAATTTTGTTTTTATGTTAAATAATGTATTATAAATATCTGAAACAGGTTGCATTTGAAATTTTTTATAAATTGCACGTGAATACTCACACCAGCCAAGAAAAAGAGAACAAACATTTTTGTAATATTAGCAAAAAAAAAAAGTAAAAAAGAATTGTGTGTGTGTAGAAACAGTGAGGGAAATTGGTTTTAATGCAGAAATCAAATAATTATTAATTAAATTTTAGGAAAATTAAGACTTAATTCACTTTTATTTGTGCTGCTTATCAAAGAGCAAATTAAGGCCAAATGTAAAACAATTAAAATGAAATTAAAAACTAATAAAAAATGTTAAGAAATCTAATAATTTTAATTCGTGATAAAATGTCTTAACTGGCTTTGAATTAAATTTTATGAAATAAATTGAATTATTATTTGCAATGTTTTAACAATTAAAAATGCAATTGACATCCGTAAAGGAATGTTACACCAGCTGAACTGAATATGTTTTCGATTCCAGCTATAGCAGTGTCATCAGAGTTCTTTGTGATCTGAATATATTTTTAACACACATCAACTATTTAACTCACAGTTTTCTCTAGCATCCTCTATAATAAGTTGATCAAAGTCTTATTAAACACGACACATATTTTCTATATTCTATTCAACAACCTTCCTTAAGGCTTTTATCGCTGCAACTGAACAAATTTCTACGACTGTTAAAAATTGGTAGTTGGCGGCACCTTATAAGTATGAATGATGCTATTGCTTGAACTGTTTATTACTTTGTTTTCAAACATCCCCTCTCACTTTTTCGCTTCTCTGCAGATGTCTATGCACTTAAATAATTCTTAGCAGCTTGTTATTACATAGTTAGAGTGTTGCTTTCATAGCATTTACTTTGTGAGCTCGTTAATTCAATTTGAATATTCAAAGGTGTGCGACATAATCGTGACTTGTTGCTGAGCTTTTGTAATATTACCAACACTTTAAGATCTACTTCTGCTTACTATGGTTTTTTGTCGCTAATGTCGTACGTCTGGCTATTTTTTTTTTCTTTTTTCAGCGTAAGTTTTTACATTCATAAAAACCAAACAAGAATTTTCAAATTCTATATTTATAATCAAACTTGTGTATGTTTTTTTTTATTTTTCTCTATAATACTCGTATTATAAATGAAAACTACAACGGGCATTTTGTTGTTTTCAGTTGACTTAAATATATTAAACGGTCATACACACATGGTTTACATGAAAATAACAAAAAAAAAAAAGAAAAAAACAGAGGAAAATAATATTTGAATACTTTAAAGATGTTCTTGTAAGTCTTTACTTTTATGTGTCATTAAGAAACCATATTCTGGCAAATGGAAAACTAACAGCGGGTAGGCCACTTGTGATATAAAGAACTCAACACAATACAAGAAAAAAATAAAATGCAAAAGAAAATAAAATGGAAAATTTATGGTGTTTTAAATTGTTTAGGAAACAAAAATTATATTTTGAATGGCAAAATAAAATATAGCGAAATTTATTTATTTTTTTTTTTCTAAATAACAGTACATCTCTAAATAACAAGTGATTTTATGTTTTTGTACTTTTTCCTTTTTTTTTTGTTCTGATAAGTCATTTTAATCTTTTATAGTTGCCTAGTATGTGACTATCATTAATGAATTTTAGTATCGCGAATAGAAAAAAACAACCATTCACATTCAGACTATAAAAAATTGTAATATTTTGAAATTATTTGCACGTTTTTTCCATTTTAGAGATAATTTAACAGATTATTCCTTAAGTTTGAAATGTCAGCCACACTGATAGAATAATTGTAATTTTGCCGCCTGACACTTCCTTTGTATTTTTTGTTATTCATTTAATTAAAATAAACTTTTGCAGCATATTAAATTGTATTTAAATGACAAGAAAATAATATGAAAAACATCAAATGCAAAATCTAATAAAATTGTTTTATATAAGAGGTACTGCAAACAATAAAATCTTACCTCGATCATTCGTAGAATATTTCCAGCTTCAGTGATCGACTCTAGGACTGAATAAAAAGGTTGATGGACATAACCAACTGAATAGATCAAAAATGATCTCAGTATTTAAGAGCCACCTTATAAGCCAACTTAACCCTTAACGAACGAATGCCACGATACTCTCGACATTGTAAATATTCTAAAAAAAACGAATGTCATACACGCGGCATGACGTGATAGGAAACTGTAGGTTTTGCTTTAATTATACATGCAACAATGAAGGGCAATCGGCAGTTGTTTTTTGTCGCACTCTGGTGCGCATTTTTCTCATTCCTCTCCGAGCATCGAGCGAAAATACATCATTTTATTTAAGATTAATAAAGTTTGTTATCGTTATTTTCGGAGCACTATCTGTTAGAAGAGAAACGAAGTCGTACGTAGTTTTAGAAAAATGCGCTCGTTCGTTAAGGGTTAAATTAGAGCGTAAAGCGCAAACTATTTGTCAAAAATTCTCATGCCTTTACAAAATGTATGAGATCAACCCAATACCGTGCGGCTAAGGCTTTTCAATTGGAAAATCCAAGTTTGATGGCTCGTAAAGAAGTGAAATTAGTTGCAAAACAATTGATGTTGTTTTTGGCTTCTACATTTTTACCTGCCATTTTGTTAAGTAATGATTTTTTTAGCTATTCTCAGGCCAGGACATTCCACTCTATTCCACCTTAACCAACAAAACACGAAGGATCAGGAGAAAAGCGCCACCTATTGGGAATTAGCGGAAATAACAGCTAAGTCTACTTAGCGAAGGCACTTACCACACGCCATCAATTCAATTTACAGCAATTTGTTTGATTCCTGAGGTAATATAGAAAAAAAATATACTGTCCTTTCAAAAAATACCAATACAAGTTTACTGCAGAGCATTAGTCTCAATAAAAAAAAATTTTTTTGATTAAATTTCTACTCTACTCTACTTCTACATTACTAGTCTTGACAAAACGTTGACGCCTTTATTTAAGGCATTACAGAGTTAATGATAACGTTTTATACAACATGGACGCTTTTATTTAATAGCATTTTCTTTTCTACAAAAAGTATAACATTTTATAATTATTTTATATAAATATAATATGATACATAATTTTCTTCTTAAAAAAATTCAATAAAGGATAATATTAAAAAATGCAATATTTTGTTAAGCTGAAAGGGAAAAAAAATAAAAGGGCAGCATTTATTTGGTAGAAAAGAAAACGCTGTAAGTTACTTATTAAAGCGTTAATGGTAACCGCAAAATTAATTACGTTGCGCTTTCCGCTCTAATTTAGGTTGGTTTGTTAAATTTGAACTCATCTTCAGTACATTACAACTGCAATAATGTGACACCGAGCCTTATGTTCATCAAGTAACGGATTGCCATGATCAGTATACAAACATATCCTCGCAAAAATTAAAGAACGGTGTAACTGACAAAACCTTAAATGTTCACCACAGCCAAAAAACTTTTATAAAAGTAAAACAAATACACTAGGATTTTTCATTTCGCAGACGGCGTAAGTGAATTTCTTTTCATCATAGAAATCTGGGACCGGGACCAATCGACGCGTATTTTTTTCTAATAAAAATGATGCAAAAAACGTATTTTGGATTTTTTGTCAGTTACAGCGTTCTTTAATTCTTGCGACGATATTTACTGTCATATCCGCTACATTAAGTAGTACTGATACGTTTACATACTACGTATGAATGTATATGTACGTACATGTTTATTCTTAACTGTGACCTAATTATGCTATTTTTTTCTATAAATTTTATTGTACATTCAAAGCTAATACTATAAAAAAATTCATTAAACAATTTTAGTTTTTAATTTTTTTTAAGTTGCAACCTAAAATCGAAAACCATAAATACCCATTAATAAAAAAAAATAAAATATTTATTGACACATAAATAATATGTTCTCAGAGTTACGACTATAATAACTGGTTATGGTTAAAAATTAAAAAATAAAATATTAAAAAAAACCCCAACAGTTTTGATTTACAATGTTTAGAATTACAATGTTATTAAGAAAACAGCGAAAAAAAGAATGGCGTTCGAAATAATAAACAGATCATAGCCCAGAATACTTAACGAACAAACAATTAGAAACGGCACTCACTCTGTCTAAACAGTTGTGCGCTTATAAGCTTTGTTGTTACACTCCTAACAGCATCAACAACTTCTAAGCCAGAGACAACCTGCTATAGCTCCCCATGATATGAAACTGATCTTTGACAAGATATTTTGTTTATTTATAAAAACAACAACAATCAAAATATGACAAGTGAAATACAAGAATTTTTGTTATTTAATATTTAATACGTAGGGTTGGAGAGTAAAAAACAAAGAAAAAAAACATAAAAAACAGTTAAAGCTCTCTTTTTCGTTTTCTCTCTTTTTATTTTGGGCAAGAAAGTGGTGATAATCGTTTAGTTTTTATTAAATAAATAACAAATAAAACTGGTTTGTTTATAAACATTTTTCAAGTAGATATTTACCTGTTGGTTATTTAAGTTTAAGTGCTGTTAACCGTTTCATTATGTTAAGCTGTTAGAAAAAATTGTGTTAAAACATTTTAACCGTTTGCTGTTAAACATGCTTTAACAAAAACTCTCTTCATTGTAAACTCTGCCTCTTTTATATACTCGTACTTTTGCTTATTGATACACCTGCACTGTAATAATAAAACAAAACCAGTTTTACTTATTGGTTTTTCATTTATGCTTTTGTTTTTCTTGTTGGTTTTGCTATTACAAGTCTTGTACATATCTTTTAACTAAACATGCTTTATTTTGCTTATTGATCTGTTTGTTTATAAAATTCTTGTTTTCATTTCATTTTATTTCTTTTTCAAATTCTCCCCAGTTAAGTCTATTGAATTTGTTTTACAACAGGCTCCCACTTGTTTCTCTGTTATTGTTTAGCTTCAGTTAAGAGCGAACTATTGAGGCGTTTTAACGTGTTGCGGCAATATTCAAGCGTTAGCCACATTTACCGAGAGTTTATTTTATAAATGTTGGTTTTGTTTTTTTAATCTTACTTTAAAATAGCGGTTGTTTATTTAATTAAGAAAATAAATAAAAACAGAAGATTTTAATTGAACGTTCTAAACCTACAGTTTAAAAACGCGGTTTTCAAATTCTTGTGTAAGCGTATGAATATTTGTGTTAATGAGTGTAATGTTTAAAATATTGCCCATGCGCAGTAATTAAAAATAAGCAAAAAAAAAAGGTGAATAATTAAAATCCAAATTATTGGCAAATAATATTTTGCAAAACAAAAAATTATTTATCGGTGGTGTCAAACAACAATAGCTTCATATAATTGACTGTTGATTCTTCGTTGGTAGATTACAGAACAACAGGTGTTTTTTACTTAAACGCTTTTAGCAGAGGTGGATTATATTAAACGGCGAAATAAGTTTTAAGCGATTTCTTGAAAACGGAATATTAAAAAGTGAGTTTATGGCAATAAAATCAAACAAATAAAAATATTAAGTATTTAATAAAATAAAAATAAAATTAAAAATCAAAATATTTTTCTAATTTCTATAAAAAGCCGAAAGAGTCAAGTCAATATTAATAAAATTAAATCAAATTCAGAATTAAAGCTCAAATTATATTTTTAAAAATTTAAAAAAAAATTCACAGTCTATTACCGAAAAAAAATATTTGAAAAGTGAATGTTATTAAATATTTTTCAAGTTCATAATTTGTTTAATTATGATTTTTGATCATTCCTTTTTAACTTGTTTTAAACTATTTTATTGAGAAACAATAAAACACGCTTATCATGAATACCGATTAAAGAAAACTCTGTTTGGAATGGCCTGTATTAGTTCTTTTGCATAAATTACTACTTTTAAAACGGACTAGAAGGCGTGCCAATGTGTTCTTAAAAAAACTTTATATATCAATGCATAAAAACGTACAAACAATATCAAATGGAGGATAAAAATATAATTAAAAAATTTACTCAAATTAAAATAAATCCAAAAAAATCAACATCAACATCAAAACATTTTGTTTTCTTGAATAAAATTTCCTTTTTCTTACGAGTTTAATAACTTAAGTTCCCTATAATCGTAATCAACTGTAAGGAAACGTATTTTAACGCAATAAGCCAATAAAGCTCTGTTTTTTTTAAGTAAAGATGTGCGCCTTTCCAATGATCGTATCGTTCTATAAATTGAAGGTTTATAAGTCAAAATGAAATTAAAACCAAAACCGCAAAAAAACATGATCGATTGAATTCAATAATAATTATTTCCGTATTATCGTATAAAATAAACTTTTTAATAAAGAATTGTAAAATATTAATATTTTTCTTTCATTTATAAAGAAACCCAATGTGTTATTGAAATGAAAACCTAAATAGAAAACAGAAAAGAAAAGCAAAACAAAAAAATTCTATAAAAAATGTAAAAAATCGCAAAATTTTAAATGCCAAAAACAAAATTCATAAATAAATAAAAAAAAAATAAAATAAAATAAAAAAAGTAATGAAATACAGAATTGAAATATTCAATTCACTCGCAAATAAATTACCAAGCAAAGGATAAAAACTAATAAAGCTTTTCGGATCGTTAAATTTTATAAACTTTTACTGGCGTATTGAATGACCCAAAATTGAAGACGTTCTGCGTACGCGTAACTTTTCCCTAAAAATATTTTTTATTCTTTACAAATAGTCATAGTTTGGCGCGGTTAAAACGTGGAGCATAGTTCTTCAAATTTGGCTTGAAAACTTAAAATAAAAAAAAAATAAATAATATATATATATATATAAGGTGTACTTACGACAATAAGTCAAAATAATTCAAAAAAATTACCGTGAAATGTTATCCGAGGTATTAAATTACTTTAACCTGCAGCCCTCAACTATTGTATCTCCCGTAGTCCCCTAGCTCTGACGAATTTTAAAATGTCGAGCTTAACTATTCCCTATACGATATGTGATCATTACCAAGTTACCTTTTCCTACTGTACATCAATGTTTCACAAGTGCCTAATAAGTGTTCTGATAAATTGATTCTTATAGCTTTTCCTATCCACTTTAAATGCCCCTCGAGTCTGCAGTGGCCGTTTAGTACTCCCGTTATTGTTAAAGATTCTAACGCAATACTCTTTTCCTATTATAGTTAACGAGAAGAAATTTGGAAAGTCTAAGCTTATTAGTTTGTAAAGTAAAGAGAGAGCATTTGTTCACATCAAGACATAGTTTCCGATAATGGGCTGCAATTTAAATCATCAACTGTTTTTCTTTCTCCTTTTTAATCAAAACTAAAACCTCTAATTGGCTTAACTGCTCGTTTTTCTGACTCATTTATAACTTTCATAATTCGAACGTTATTGAGGCCATACTTTTACAGCCTTATGTATAATAAAAAATTAGGAGGTCGTTGTACACAGTGGCTAAGTGGAAATTCTTACTCAAAGATACAATGTATTAAATTTTTTGGATTATCTGACTAGTTACCCAATAGAAGGTTCGGAAAGTTTTAATGATATCAGTCTATAGCGGGTGATAAACTTGCCAGTTTTTTGTCCCATATACTATCCAGTTGCTAATTTTTCATTATACATTTTTGCTTAAATAGCAAAGCTTTAAAAAATCGTTTTTTCTGATATAAAAAAGTTCCAAGAAGTACAACTCTGGAGTTAAATACCACATATGATTACTTTATTTGCTTGATGACCCATGTCTTAGCTTGTCGTCAATACTTTTGTCATTACGCAAATCTACAAGGACTTTTAAATCCTGCAGAAGGAAGCACAAAATGTGTGTTTTTATCTAACTTTTTATGTACATTCTTACAACATAAATGGAAATGTCTCTAATACTGTGTACTGTCTCTAATCATGTGTCTTTTTAAAATTAAGGTAATAAACAGCTTTCGACATTCAACAGGTATAAAGAAAAGCCCAGGTTCTTGTTTAAGGTAAATGTAGTCGCCGTTGTCTAGTTGTTAGTGTGTCGACTTACTATACCATATATACCTACATGGTAATTATAAAAGGTTTCCGGAATGCTTACACTTTTCTGTCAATCTATATTACAGGCTCTGGTATAACAACATAACATAGCGTACTTTTTCAATTAGATTCCCTTCTTGCAATAGATCATCAACTAACTCCCGCTTGTGGATATTCGTTCAATATGCTCTCGTTGGGATTTCAAGAAATGTTTTTTATCAGGGTATGATATGACCACGGAAATTCGATCAATGGACTCTTTTCATATTGCTAATGGGACACTTATACCACCCCAGTGAATTGTAATGCTACTAATTTCTTCTTTATTGACTTACAGCCAGGCCCACGATATCGAATCGTGTAGTTTTATGCGACAAACAGCTGATTTGCGGCACACTAATTTTTGTGTCGCCAAAAATAAATGCGATTGGTAACACAAAATTTTTTTACAAACGTATACATAAATAAACAAAATCGGAATAAGTTTGTTTACTACATTTCTGTCAAGTTAAACTAGCACACGGTTGCATTTTTTACTGTACAATTTAAACATTTCAGCGCTTTTTTGGTGTATATTCGCGATTATTTTTTGATATGTTGATATGGGAGCGTTGTTGTTTATTTGCATTACGTTGGTAACGTAAAGCAAAGCGAACGATAAAGTGCCAATTAGTGGGCCGCAGTTTAGATTCACAGTGAGTGACTGAGTTTCTTTCGCTTAAGTTTTCTTTCGATATCGTGGGCCTGGCTGTTATTTTTTAACTTTTTCTCCAGTTTTAACACGAAGTTCTGAGCGGTTTTTGTGAAGAAAAGTTCTATTTTTTCTTTGAACTTTTCCCGAACACCGTCCTTTTTTAGGTCATCAGTGTTCTTCTTCGGAATCATTATTTAAGGATTTGGTTAATTTTATACCGTTTCTGTTTATTAAAAAAAATAATTACAAAAGAAAATAATTACTATGAAAGGGCTGATAATAACAGAACTCTATTCTTAACTTAATGTTCTATAGACACATGCATAAAGTTTACTGGAGTCGATTTACACTATAAAGCTAAAAAATTTAGTGTTCACAAAGTTTTACTCAGCATTCTAATAATTTACAAGTCATAAGGTCAGAAGAAACATGTTTTTACATAAAATACGAAATTTTTTAACAATAGTTCCGTAAAATATGTTTTTTTTTTGTTTTGCTAATTTTTTGCTAATCAAAAGAGAAAATGATGTTTGTTTGACTTTACTTCGACTAATTCATATAAGTGTATTTACATATGGAAAAGGAAAAGTAATTTTAGTATGTGATTTCTTGAAAAGTGTCAATTAAATAGTTGATCTTTGGTCGTGAAGATGTACAGACACAAAGAACTCTGATGAGACTACCGTAGCTGGTGTCGAAAACATGTTCAGTTTAACTAGTGTACTATTTCTTCACGGACGTCATTTTCTTCATAGAATATCAAAAAATTCATTGCAAAAATCCAAATTCTTTACAGAATTTAACTTCGATCTACTTACAGCGTTTCAGATGACACAAAATTAATTTACAAAAAATGGTCACTGTTCCTTGGACTCGAACTCGGGCCTTCATCATTAGGCTTTTGCAAAAGTATAAAAAACAAATACTTAAATACACTCTCTTTTTTTCGTCAATTTATTTTACTCTACTTTCTCTTGGCAAATACAAATACAAATACAATGTTCTCTTATAAGAAACAAACACAATAAATACTGTTTTCGTATTAAATATGTAAATGAAAGAAATTTCAATTCCTGCAAGTACTAAGCAAAGTAAATAACAAGACAATTTTGTATTTGGAGCAAAAAACAAGTAGTATTTAAAGTATTTGGTATAATATTTGGGTTTTTTAAACAAGTCTTATTGTGCTTGCATGAAATGTCATTTCTGTTTGATTCGAAATGTATGTGTGTATGTACTCAGGGTTTACCACTGAGTATTGAACTCAAAAAAAAAGTATGAATAACTAACATATAGACTGCTATCACTTCTAGATATGTTGTACATAATTCGACTCGACACCCTAAACCACCAAATTGTGGCAAACGATATACCGTTATTCTATTTATGTGCACTAAAAAAGTGTCAACAATATTCAAGCGTGGCTCTAGTCCAGGCCTGTGCAAAAATAAAAATTTCATACACAATTGTGCCTTCGCTAAACTCACATGTATTCTTACGCTCTTGCTTTCAGTCGTCACTGAGACAGAGAATATTGTTTGCAGTGAGAACAAAATTAATAGCAATGCACACAAATATGTTTTATTATAAATGAATTTGTAAATCCAATACATTATTTATCATAGAACGTTTAAAAAAATAGTTTAAAAGTTTTTCAGCGACATTTTAATTATTTTTATATAATTGTTAATAAATTGAATGAAAAAAAGAGAACTTAAAAATTTTTTTTGTTAAAAAATTAAAAGTACTTTTTATTTCTTTATAGCAGAGTAGTATTTATAAATTGTTCTTAAAGTAATTAAATTTTTATATGAAATATTAGATATAAATTTTAATTTAAAAAAATTCATACAGTTGCTTATACTGCTACTTACACGTTCAGAAGTGTAATTCTCATTTTCTCACCAACACACTTACATTTTTACTTTTGCACGGGCCTGCTCTAGTCTAAGTCTGTTTATAACTAAATGCTAAACCAAACTAAACACCATTATCTGTTAAATTGGTTGTCAATTTAAGCACCCTTTATAATCGAGTCTTATTATTAAAAGTTTTAAAGTAAAAAAAGCTCTAACGTGACAAGGATTTATTTATATGTACTTATACATATATTTTCTTAAAATATACAACAATTTAATAAAGTCTACTAAAGTATTTATTAAAAGTTTCGCTTATGACTGTATAGTCAAAAACGTTTATTTAATTCCCAATTAAAATATTTTCCATTGCAACTGATTATTTATAAAAAAAGCAACAAAAAAAAAAAAATTATAATTTAAATTAACGAAATAAATTTGTCTTTTTAAATAAAATTTTTCTAATTAAATAATAAAAAAGTGATTTGGGGAAAACCTGCAGATATATAAAAAGCTTATGCAATACAATTAAATCATTAAAAAAGAAAAAAAATGTAATAAAATAATTATTTCATTTGTATGTAATAGACCAGACGCCTTCAACATACTCTTACATGCCTGACAGTCAGCAACGTAACATACTCGTATTGAAATAAAACATTGAAATTTAAATTAAAAAATAAAAAGAACTGGAAAAATATAAAAATCAGTAAAACAAAACCAAAAGAAATTGAATTAAAGTGAAAGGTACTCGTTGTACAAAATGTTCATTAAAATCATTCTTCACACTCTTGTACAACAGAGCGTACACAAATTGTAAAAAGTGAATATTCATAAAATTCAGGCTAATCCTTAACGCTGTCTGCTGCTTAAAGGCAATATCTTGATAAAAAAATAAAGTTTTTCTTTTCTAGCTGATTTTTATTTTAAGTGGAAAACGTCAGTGAAATTGTTGTTTTTCTTCGTCGTACTCGTATGAATAACAACAATATTCATATGAAATTTAAGTACTTTTTTTCTACACACAAAGTATGTGTGTGTGTGAGTAAGATCATTAATTGCAAGGAAAAAAGCAAGAAAAGTAAAATTAACTATTTTGTTAGTTGTTGGTTTATGGCCTTAAACGTTTAATAGCCATACAAAAAAAAAAGAAAAAAAAAAACAAAATACAAAATAATCAGACAACTTTTACTTAAAGTACTACTGATATCAAGAAAAAAAAAATAAAATGAAAACAATTTCAAAATACTACCAACAATTTACCACCAACAACAAATTTAATAATAATCATCATCATTATCATAGTGATGACGAACATGACGATCATCGTCAAGGTAATAGCAATAAAAACCAAAGTTAACCAAGACAGTTCCAAATAGAAGCCTTAAGCTGCTTCTGACTTGTTTCTTGTTTATAAATATGTTGTGAGGTTTTGTGTGGCATGCAACAACACCAGCGCTTACATGGCCAGCTATATAATATTGACTGCACTTTATTTTACTTGGTGCACAAGTAAACCAACGTTTTGGGGACTCTTTTTTATTCTCTGTTTCTTTTTTTTTATTTTTCTTGAAAGACAGTGTAGACGCAAACGTTGTTGTTATCGGCGGCGCATGCAATTGACCCCATTTGATGAATAGCAACCAACGACTACGTACTGAAAAGAATTGTTAAACGGGCTGTCAGGCACTTACAGTCATACAGGCGGCTAAAAAAAAGACAGGCAATTTCAAACCAAATAATTGTTACCTTTTGATTGTGGCCTGTGTGTAAATGTGTTAAAAAGTAATAAAAATAAAATACTGCCGCTATATGTCCGTTTTTCCATTTCTCTCTCATTTTTGTGTAACTGCACTTTTACCGCCAAGTGCTTAACAAAAAAAAACCGCAATTTCTTTGACTAAATGAGGTCAACTCTACAGTAACAACATCATGGCCAATTTTAACAATAATTCAACAATACGATACAATTCAAAACCGGGCTGCCAAAAAAAAAAAAAAAAAAAAATAAAAAAAAAATGAAATAATAAAAATACAAAATAATAGTTATTGAAAAAAATATTTTTTTTTTATTATTTTGAAGCCTTTTTCTGTCAATAATTTCTATGTATGGTTTTTAATGTGCTCTACATTTTTCTTTTTATTGTATTGTATTATTGTAACAACTTTCTGCTCATTGTTTAAAAAAAAATTGCAATGAAATATTTTTTTAACACAAAAGCCATTAAAAACGTAACATAAGTCTAAAGTTTCCAATTCTTATCTTAACATAATACAAGTATTTGCTATAACGTACATACTCGTACTCTTATGTTGTAGATTTTTGTTTTAATAAATTGTCATGAAATGTTTGCTTTTCTTTTTTAACACAAATCGAAACTTAGATTTAAGTGCTTACATGGGTACTTACACCTACACACTATTCTATTAAATTAAAACTACGCATGAAAATAAATCATTCAAATATTTTTTATATGAACTTTTTAAAATCTGAATGAAGAATATATATATTTCAATATTTTATAATTTGTAAAACCACCAATTCTTAGGCGAAGAAATATAAACCTGTTTTTCATAATACTGTTAAACCTCTTTAAATAAAATCAGTAGTTTCATTCATTAAAATTATTCTCATATTAAATGCATGACTTAATTATTTCCATTATATCACACCCTTCCTATGTACTTAAAAAAATATGATAATTTTTTATTGTAAAAATAAACAAACAACATATGGTACAATTTAATTTTTTTTTTATTATTGAGACCAGTACTCAGCGGTAATTCGCGGTGAGTATCTTCGCTAAGTCCGTTTTTAGCCGTTATCTGCTGCTTCCCAATAGGTGACGATTTCATTTGTTTATCGTTGTCAAAGATTAAGGTCGAATAGAGTGGTACATGCCTAATTGGCAATATTTAAAAACGCATATGATTTGTAGTCCTTAAGTCATGCTACTTCAACTGGTTTTAAGCTCAGAACACTTTTATATTGATTTTAAATCATGTCCCCGAAATTTATTTAAAAAACCCTCTTTTTTATTCTTTATTTTTTGTTCGGGAAGGGCAGAAAAAGCTTTATGATTTCGTGTAGGTCATCACATCGCATTATATTATGTCAGACTCGCCCAACACCACATTATCTCCTACCTAGGGGAAGAATATCACCTTGGAACCACATTCGCATTACTTCAAGATGGAGTAATATAGTTTAATTCAATTTAAATTTCGTTCACAATTATTTATTGGTTTTGATATCGATTAACTCTACTTCATCAGTTTTATACTTAATAATGTATATTTTCTAAAAGTTTTCTGCGATCGCTATTCAGTAGTGGTGAAAAAAATTACTAGAAATTTGTTTTGAATGTTATCAAGTTATATAAGAACAGTGAATAAAGCATTTTCATATTACTAATTTATTAAATTTTGTAGTAGACGTGGTCTAGTGGTTGGTGTGTTGGCTTACTAAGGCATGAGCCCAGGGTTCAAACCCCAGCTCTGCCATCTTGAAAAAAAGAAATATGAAATAAATATTTTTTTCGGCGACTACATCTCAGCAGTCTTCTGGCAAAAGCTCTGAGAGTAACTGATTGCAATGAACAAGCTTCTCAAGTCGACTTCAAACTGTATGTATGTATGTACTCATGGAAGCTAGGCCGTAACCCTGCACGGCGTTGTAATGGCCAATTATGTATGTATATAATTTATACAATTTATAAAACTGGAGTCAATCGATACGGCAACTGAATCATGCATATACCAAAAACAATTTAACAGGTTTTTAAAAAAAAAAATTGTCTTGGAACCTATAACATTAAAGCAAAATACATGGTTAATGTTAGCTTCACAATTTTATTTTTTTTTTTCAATTAAATATGTTGCTTTTGTGATCAGCATAGTCTAGTACGAAGTGTTCCGTGTTAAAACTCAAGCTCTAAGATCTTGAAATAAAGAAATATGAACAAAATTTTTCTTTCTATAATCACCTTTTAGCAGTCTTCTGGCAAAAGCTCTAAGAGTAACTGATTGTCGTTCGAAGTTGGCGTTAAACTATAGGTCCATGTTCTAATTGACAAGAATTGATCTACACGATACGGCTGCTGCAAGAAGCTAAACCGTAACTCTGAAAAAGGTTGTAATGGCCAATTATGTATGTATGTAAGCATGTATGTGTGTGTTGAAAAATTTGAGCTGAACTAAAGATTATAACTGTTTTTAATATGATTCCCTTTGAAATACAAAGAATCTGAAAAAATACTTCAATTTTTATTTTTTCTAGAGATCTAGAGAAAAATTTAAGAGGTTTTGAATGCTTACGTAACAGGCTTTAATTAAAATTTGGGAGTGTGTGGTGCAGAGCGCTTTTACAAATGCTTGCTCAAACGGAGTAGGTTCAAATCCCAGCAAAGATGAAAAATTAAAAAGCTAGTTTGCTAATTTTTCAAGATTACATACATACATAAATAACTGGCCATTACAGCCCTGTGTCAAGATTACGGCCTAGCTCCTCGAAGCACTCATATTGTGTGTGTCGTTTTTTATCCATGAGAACAGAGACTTACAGTTAAATGTCGTTTACGAACGACAGACTTGAGAAATTATAATTGCAAAATAAGTGGTCCCCCCTCAAGAAGTCCATCAGCAAAGAAACCCTTCCTGACATTCTACTCTATTCCATCTTGATAACAAAAAACGAATGATTAGGAGAAGTAACAGCTTTTGAGAAGTAGCAGAAAACTGGTAAAAAAACCTACTTAGCGAAGGCACTCACCACAATCAACGTGTAACGATAGGGCAATTGCTCTTGATCATTCAAGGGTGAAGGTATATGATGAATTCATAGCAATGTCTCTCATACCTAAGGAGCTTAATAAAATAAGAAAACAAAATGTATGTCCTAGTGCCACAGTGTACTTTCCTTTCTACAAAAATTCCAATACAATGCACAACTTTAGTAAGGGTTTACCCCTGAGTATTGGTCTCAATAAAAAAAATATGAAAAACAGAAAACAAATGAATGCTATTCTTATTGCATGTTTTATTGGGTTGTGTTTCGTTTTAACAAATATACTCATACATATTTTGTAAATAAAATCGAAACTTTTTTTTAATTTTTAGAGAAAAAAAAACAATTTGTATAACAAACAATGAAAAGTAGGATCACTAAAATCATTTTGTTCGTTTCTTTCTAAATGGAAATAAACATGTCATAACGAACAGTTTAAATATTTACAGTCTTATTTCTTTGTACTTCTTTTAGACGGTCTCTAGGTTTTTTTTTTATTTTATACGAATACACACACATACATTTGTATACTAATTATTATCGAAACTTCTTAATCTAACACTACAATAAAAAATTATATCTTAATTTTTTTTTTTTCTTTTTTTTTCTTTTTCTTTTTTTACAGAACTCAACAAAGTTTTCAAAACCGTACGTGGTGGTGTATCATCAGGTTTTCACGTAACAAAAGCAGTTTAAAGCTGTTTAAAAAATAAAAATAAAAAAACACTCCCTAATTGTGTTTTTGGAATTAAAAGAAAACATAATAAAATAAAAAATAAATAAT
The DNA here is from genome assembly GCA_963576795.1 of Metopia argyrocephala. Lineage (NCBI taxonomy): Eukaryota > Metazoa > Arthropoda > Insecta > Diptera > Sarcophagidae > Metopia > Metopia argyrocephala. The sequence goes on from OY756211.1 coordinate 84,398,666, forward strand.
AATTATATTAAAGATATAATACAAAGAGGGAAGAAAGAATAACAGAAAGAAAGAAAAATAAACGATCGTAAACTAAATTTAAAACACAAAATTATAATCTCGATTACTTTAAAGTATCTCCCGAAAATGAGGTGAATAAAACAAGAAATAAAATAAAAAATCCAAAAAAAAAGGAGGCATAAGTAATAAAGTGCCTATCAGTGTATAAGATGAAATATTGTTCGATTGTTAAATGTGTGTGTGTTTTTTTTTTCCTTTACAGTGTTCCTTAAATATATTTTAAGTGAAACGTGTTTATAATTCTAAATATTACAAAAAACAAAAAAACCTTATTTCGTTTAAAATAAAATAAAAGAATATGTAAAATTAAATATTTTAATAAAAAAATAATTTATAAAAAGACATTTAAATAAGTGTATATTAAAGGTTGTTTACGTGTTTAAAATGCAAAAACAAACTTAAAACGACCACAATAAATAAAAAGAAAACATTTTATTAAAATTAATTAAAAATCATTTTTATACTTTTAAAAACAATATTGTCATCATCTAATGTAATCAACGGCAAAAAAGAAAAAAAATATACAAAATGTTTTTGTTATTGTGTCATACCATTTAAATTTAACGTTAACGTTTTCAAGTGTTTAATGTTTTTTGTTTTTTTTTTTTTGTTACCTTAACTCTTAAATCATAAATTGTGGATTATAATCGTTTAAACATCTTTAAAAGGTGACAACAATAACGATCCAATATAAGGTGAGTTCGTTAAATTTTTTTTAATATTTCCTTAAATAAATTATAATTAAATTTTATTATGCCAGTTTGCTTAAATAATTATAAACCAAAGAGGTTTTATTCAAAGTATTTTTCTTTTTTAATACTACAGTTGTGTAGATAATTATAGTCATTAGTTTAGTATTCGAATCATGTCAAATATCCTCCATATTAAATATTCGCATTATCTGATAAATATTTTTCACATCGAATCTATTTTTTATCATTTTGTGTTTTACCCGAAAAGGTAATCAGTAAATACCACCTCAAAATTAGGCAAAAAATGTGTAATTGGTACAACTTTTTTCTTCGTTTTTCCAAATTATGCAAACATGCATCGTAAGTGATGATGATGATGATGATGAGACTTCTATCTGCCATCCCTAAATAAAAGCGGCAAGCGTTTTCTAGCTGTCAAAATTTCTCATGCCCATACAACTTGTATGGAGCATCCCTAAATAACACGGCGGCAACGCTTTGCAATTGGAAAATCCAATTGTGACAGAGCGTTTAATAGTAAAGTTGGTCGCAAAAGGCAACTAAAATGTAAACAAATAGGAAAAAACAGGGTTGTGATATAAAGATTTGGTATTTGCATAACCATGTTTTATTCGTAAAGGCAAAAAATAAACAAAATAGAAGATAATAAATATTCATATAAAATAAATAAATAAAATATAATAAAAATAAATAAAATAGTACTATAAAATTTAGTTTATGCTACAAATACCAATAGTGAAATGCAGTTTATTATTAAAATAGTCAGAATTGTTATATAAGCATATGTTTTTGTATTACTTTGTTTTTAATGTTTTGACAAAACGTTGTCGCTCTTATTTAGGGATGGCGGTTCAGAGTAAGCGCTGAGCGTTGGAAAACGTTCCTCTTGCCGCTTTTATTTAGGGCAAGCTATGTCTTAAAAGTTAAAAGTTTTGTTCGACAGTACTTATGCCCGTATTCATAAAAAATAAAATTGGTTTATAGAGTGCTTATTTCACATATTTCTATGGAGTAATTTTCAAATAAGCAATTAATAAAACTGTTTTATTTTTTATGAATACGGGTATTAGTCTTTACTATTATTGATAAGGATACTATGTATCCGTATGTATAATTTTTTTTTAATTTTTTGTAAATATTTTTTGTTACATTGAATTGTAGTGAAATAAGGGACAGAAACTGTTTTGTCCACAACAATTGTGGCTTATAGGTATTAATGGAAGGGCTTTGAAATCTCTCTTAATATATTTTTATTAATATACATAGTATATATAAATTTTAAAATTCATTTTAATGATCATGCTGTCAGAGTGAAAAGAAATTTTATCACAGTATATCACATAGGCCCTATGCTATATATACTTAATTAACTTAAATTGAGTACACAAGCTGTTTAAAAACAAAAGAAATAATTTGATTGCTAATTTGATTACGAGTACTCTATAAATACTTAAGCTTTTATAAAGTTGCTATATGCTAATAATAATTCGTTTTCCTCATTTTGTCCTTCATCAATTACTGCACAATACCTATAGTTTTAGAGGTTTTGTTTTGTCATATTTATACGTCCATTCCATTGCATTTTTCTATACAAATCTCGCATATATGTTTGAAATCCCATAATCTTGTGCTTTCAAATGTCCATTAGTGTCGGATAATTTGTAGCTTTTATTGTAAATGTGTGCTTACAATGCATTTTGCCATTAGACAAATAAATAATAATATAAAGTAAAAAATAAAAAATTATTTTAAATATACAACCGAAAAGCAACAGCAATAAATGGTTTTAAACTTGACTCGTTGGCCTTCAAAATTATTAAACATGAAACAAGTTATCTGGTACTCGTATGTATTTCTTTGTCATTTAACATAAATTATGGAAAAAAAATATATATTTTTGTATATACTTGTATCACACGAAAAGATATTTTCTATTGTGGGTACAAAAATGCATACTTTAAAAACAAAATCAATTCATTTATAACATGACAGCTTAAAGCAGTTATTGAATTAATGATGCCCAAAATTTATTAGCATAATGGATAATTAAAATTTTAGAAAAAAATATCTCTTTTCTTCTTGAACATATGGAAATACTCGTACAGCATAATTAAATTTCTTTTGTGTAAAAAATTGAAAGTTAAATTATATTCTTTTGTGTTTTACACTTTCTTTTTCAAAATGAACTCTAAGGAATATTTACTCATATTTGTGGTGGAATAATAAAAAAAACTTTCTTAGTGTTTTTTTGCCAGAAAATAATTATCCAAATGCATATTTAATTATTTAAAAATTACTCAAGCGTTTTGTTAAATAAAACAATTCTACAGCTTTGAAAACGTAACAAAAGTAAAAGTTGTTATTTAGACGACGTCTACATAAGTTATAGTTGGTCAAGCCCAACAACATCATAATTATTGTTTGGAACAACTAAAGCCTTATAAGGCCAAATTATATAATAAGATGATACACATGGACGGCCAAATTAACTTTTAATATTTAAAATTAGAAAAAAATTTTTGAGAATTCTTCTCTTTTTAGTTAAGACCAATATTCATGCAATGCATTGTATTGGAATTAATTATTATTATTAAATAAATGGATCTTTTTTTTTCATAGATATACATGTTTTATGTGCCTTTCTGTTGGTGAGACAAGTTGGTGTCAATTTGACCACAGAAGGGCCAGTGTTATACCTTCACCCTTTATTTAGTAATAAGCGTCTTCCCAGAAGATAGCGCTGTATTCCTGATCATTCGCTTCTGGTGGAATAAACTAAAAATGTCAGTTAGCGGCTTCTTGATAATGGACAACTTGGAGGGGGGAACCATTTATTTTTTTAAATTATACTTAGTTAAGAAGTATCGCAAATTTTTATTTTATAAATTTTGTCCTTCGCTATGAATGAAACTCGGTCGTTCGAGTTTTTGTACGAGCGCTCAAATCACTATACCATGACCTCCTCTTTCATTACAGAGAGTAAACACATATAACCCATATAATCTAATTTCAATAGATGGATAAGGTATAGAAAAGAAAATGTACAACACAAAGAACTCAGATGAGAACTTCCTAACGGAGGTCGAAAACTAGTTTAGTTCCGCTAGTGTTTATACATATTCCTTAACGGATGTTAATTCTCTAAATAATGCCAGTTTTATGATCTCAAGACTGGTATAGAATTTATAAATTGATTTATATAATAAACTAGCTGAACCCGGTGTGCTTCGCTACCCCCTCGTTATATAACATAATTTAAAGTATTTATATATTTTGCAGGCAGTGTTGGGAAAAAAAGAGAGTGAGGCTACCCCACTATTTGAATTCAAATATATTTTAAATTTGAGATAAAGTCGTTAATAATCGTAGTAAAGAAGAACCGAATTTGTATATAGAACAAAAAGTTTAAAACTTTCAAACAAAATTTGCCGTGAAAAGGGGCGTGAAAGAGGGCGTGGCAGAAAAAATGTGTGTTTCTACCTCGCCTGGAGTATAATGTGTATACAATTTGAAGTATAACTTTTAAAAACTACATGGAAGCAATTACATAATTTTAAAAAAAGTGGGCGTAAAAGTGGGCCTGGTTGAAGAAAAGTGTCCTATTAATCAACAAAGAGTCCCAGTTAAATGCTGTGAAAGATCGGTCTAGCGGTTTGGTCTCCTATAAGGTACAAACAAACAAACAAACAAATAAACAAACACACATTCAATTTTACATATTTAGATATCCAATAATTTTTCCTAATTAAAAATTAAAAAAATAAAATTGTTAAAATTTTTTCTTACCAAAATTTCGTGGCAACTGTACTTTTGTGAGTATAAAACATGTCAGAATTGTAAATCATAATTTGATTTCAAGTGCTAAATTTTCTATAGATCAAAGTAATTTTTCTACAAAATATTTAGCAATATATTGCAAAAACTTGTATATATAAACAGATTTGTATGTATAAACTTAACTAAATAATTTTGATTTTTACTTCTCTTATGACACTATTGAAGTATAACGTCCGATGTTAGAATATTAAAAAAAGAAAACATTACTTAAGAGAAATTATAAAAACAATAAAAAAAATTTATTTTTATTTCTAAATCCTAAAACAACAAATGACATAATGAAAAATTAAATAAACATAGAAACTATTTGTCTTTAATACTAAAGTACTCGTACTTTGAGACAACCTTTTAAATCATTTCAAAAAAGGTGGGTCCAAAGAAAAGTTAAATAAACAAAGTCGGTTGTAACATTGTCAAAACAAATAAAACAAAATAAATATCCCATTTTTCTATTTTAACTTAATTTTTCTATTTTTTTGGTTACTTAAAATTTTTTGTACATTTTTTTGGGACTACAAAATGTCACGTATCGTATACCTCTTAATCATCTTCTACAGAACTGTGTTTTAAAAACATGGCTTAGAAAGAAAGCAACAAAGAAAACGAAGTTAAATAACACAGAAATGAAGTAATAAAAATAAAAACAAAAAAAAGATATATAAAAATTTGCTGGAAAAACAAAGACCAAATAAAAACAAATACAGAAATGATCTCTGAAGACTGATAGAAAAATATTCGAATTAAAAAATCAAATAAATTAAAATTAAAAATATGAAAGATGACTCCAATGAAATGAAAACCGTGGTTTAGAGTGAGTGAGGGTCATGTAAAGTTATGCATGCAGCTAAAGCACGTACATTTTGGGTTAAGAAATAAATTATATGAGACAAAAAAAATAAGAAACAAAATATTAAATTTTGACAAAAATAAATAAACATACAGACATACATAAACATATGTTTAAAATAAAAAACTTATAAGAAATGAAGAAACTATAAAAACATAAATAAAATTTTTAACGATATTGTTGTAGAGCTCATGAGTAATATTTAAATTAAGTACATACATACATACATACATACATACCTATATAGACAAATAAAAGAAAACATGAATTTATTTTAATATGTATGTCAGCTTGTTCTTTGTAAATATTCTTAGATTTTTATTGAAAAAAAAACTCTTTTACAAATAGCTATTATCAGCTGTCTAAAAAAATTAATCAGAATGGTAAAAAAAAAAATTAAACCTTTCTTTAAGCTTTAATAGACTTCAAGAATTTAATTCATAAGAGTAGTGGTATATATAAAAATGTATTTGCGTGCATTTTTTTAAAAGACAAACATTTTTTAATATTTTCCTAAGCTTTTGAATTAATTACAGTACCTGTATATTGTTTTAGAATATTATGCAGATTATATATTTATTTAGTACATGGCAATATGAAGGGTTATGTATTATGAAAAAGAGATATAACTATATTTTAACCATGATTTAGCTTCTATTTTATTAATTCCAATATGAATATACGCCGTTAATTTGGTAACAGAAATATCAAATGTTCAAACAAAATCATATCAATTGTTCAAATCCAAGCGGTTGTTTAAAGGAATAAAAACTTAAGAAAACTAAAAGAAATAATTCTACTTTAAGTAAATAGATACATACATACATAATTGGCTATCACAACCCTGTTTCTGAGTTACGGCCTAGCTTCTTAAAGTACCCATGTTGTTTGTGTGTCAATTTCTATCGATTAGTATCGGGAAAAAAATACATTGATGTTTTTTCCAATGCTATGCATCGTGAACTTACATCGATGTTTTGCGATGTATCGAATAAAAACATCGATGTTTTCGATGCATCGTATCAAATTTATATATACTAGCAGAACATACAAAACATATAAAAATTTCAATAAAAATAAATATTTTGCTTTACCAAAATTTAGGATAATTTAATAAGACCCAATATTTTTTGTCTAGAGTTTGCAAAAATAGTATTTTATTAACCCTTTTAGCCTGCACTCTACTTTGCTGTGCCAAAATTGATGAAGCTTTTTAAAACAGGTCTGCAGATGGCAGGGAACTAGTAACCATTGCTAAACTTTTATACGCTTTATTGTACAATTTTAGGAATTGTACCTTATAATCGGCACACACCTCTAAACAGTTTTTATTAAATTGACTTACAGGACTACGTAAACACAGAGAGAGCACGTCAGACAGGCTTTCTTAATTTCTATTTGTTTTTTCAATTTTTGGGAAAGAATTTGTGATAATCGCTTCAAAGACTAAAATCGTCTGTTATCTTATCTGAAGTATCAAAGCCCGACTCCTCTGTTAAATCCTTTGCTATCATCTCTTCCAACGGCTTTGGAACGAGCAATTCGGATTACAAATTTATTTTTTTAAAGCGTGGATCCAATAGCTAATTGGAAAAAATGCTGTCATTTAATTTTAATAATTAGAAATTCTCATTGTGAGTACTAAACATTCTCAACTTACATACATTTACAAATTAATCGTGGAAATAATACTCAATTATGTGTAAGCAGCGTTGAAGCAGGCTGTCGGGTGAAATTATAAGTATGGTTTTCGATGCACAGCAAAAATACATTGATGTATCGGATGATATGATATCATATTTTAACGATACAACGAATTAAAAACATCGACGTTTGCGATGCATCGGAAAACATCGAGCATCCTTAGACCTAGAGTTAAAGTTGACTCCGAACGATTTTAGAACTGTTAAGAGGTAGTCGTCTAATAAAACATTTTCTTTCATCTCTTTTTCTTTCAAGATGTCAGAATCCGGAGCTCAAGTCTAGTAACCCAAAACATTAACCACTAGAGTACGGCGACTACTCATTAAATACATTAAATAAATACATTTAAGAATACTGAATTGGTTTATTTTTATTTTTATATTTGAAGAAATTATAAATACCAAAACAAACATATTTACGATTCAAAAATCGAAAGTCATCTTTTGATTGTTAATTTGTCAGCATTATTATATGTTAAACATGAAATGGTGGTGTCTTATGTCTTCGATACGATTTTTTTATAATTCAATTTAGGGACTGAACATTTAGCTACAGTTACATTTTTCGTTTTTTGTTCATAAAATTATAACTTAAGTTCATTCAACTCTAAAAATAAAAATAAATATTATTCAGTAGTAAAACACTTCAATTAACAATTAACTAGTGATACATATAGCAGTAACGAAAAGTAATAAAATCAGACAATTTTTGAAAAACTATATTGGAAAAAAAGAAGAAAAATTGGTGTGTCATGGCCTCTAAAGGAAACCTTATAACAGAATATGATATTGAAGACAATAAACACGAGTACTTCTTAAAGTACAACAAAGCGAAAGGAAAAATAAAACAAAAGAATACAACAAATTGGTAACACTTCAATAAACTTAAAACAAAACCAAATAAATTTTTTTCAAGTGGATTTAGCAAAAAAATTAAATAAGTTTTTGGTTTCTTCTTATTTTTTTTTATATTTTTTATGCCCTGGTACGAAAACCTTATTTATTAAAATTTGTAACAAAAAGAAAAAAAAATTGATATTCAACACATTTTATTGCAGACATTATATTTTAATCGACATCATAATTTAAATTTCAAGAATTTCGTGTACAGTTCAATAAACTATAGAGTGCTTAAAAGGTAAAATTTTATATAAAATTAAATAAAATTGCCTATTAAGAGTGAAGAAAAAGAGCTTAATCTACAAAAATCTTAAAAAAAAATGATTTCGTTTCCTTTTAAATCAAAAATTGGCAGAAAACAAAATCACTTACAGTTTAGTTGGCTGGTAAACAAAAATGCTTCTTTCCTTTTAATTTTATTTTACAACTTTTATTGAAAGAAGTAAAAAATGTTGGCCTGGCCTTTTATATTTTTTTAAATAAGAATAAGTAGACTAACCCGCCCGACCGCCTGCCTGCCATTTTTTATATATACTTTTATTTATTTATTTATAAGAGATTCCATTTAAAAATACTTTTTTTTTTCTTTTTAATTTAACTTTTATACTTGAGATCAATTACCCATATTTTTTTTTTTTTTGCTGCTGTGACTGTATTTCTTTTGGTATTTTCTTACCAATTAATGTTTATTTGTTGGTCAAATACTGTTTGGTTTTCATTCGATAAACCCGTAATGTGTGCAATAGCAAGTCAGTTGTTGTGGCGCTGCTTGTTAGAAAAATTATAAAATAAAAGAAATATTTGAAAATAAATCGATAAAATAAGCCAAACGGTTTTATAAATGCAAAACCATTATATAGCCCAGCTTGTGGTCTTGAGCATAATTTTTCGTCTTAAAAATTTAAAAAAAAATTTTTTTTTCTTTCTTAGTTGTTGCTTTATACGATATATAAAAAGTAGCTGGTTTTATAAGGTAAAGAGATTAAAAATTAAATATTTTAAGTGTCTAAAAACGCTTTAAAGTGAATTAAATTACATAGAGACTCTCCAGTCTATTCCCTTTCTTAGGTTTTTTCATTACCATTATTTTATTCGTAACAGCTGAAGGTGTTGAGAGAATACACCACCTAAAAATCAACAAAGCAGCCTCATCTGCATCGTCCATATAGAAGGTTGCAGTTGAGATGCATCATAAAGCCTTGTAATTCTAAATTTTTTGTTATTTTATCACAACACCAGAGGCCTTATTCTTTAACTCTAGTAAACTAAAACCCTATCGCTAAAACTTTATAAACGTGATTTAGGACTTGTTGACTGCGAATACAATTCTTTAACGAGTAGTCTAGTATAAAAGCTTTATGCTAATCATCTCTAAGATTTTTAATTTTATTGACCCTAGCACCCAGCCTGTTTTAAAAGCCCAAAATTTTAGCATTTTAGCTTAAGAGAATTACGGAATAGGCCCCAGCACTTAGAAGCGAAGGAATTAGATTCATCTGTAATATTTTTATTTGATCAGAGCAACTTCCATTGCATAACCGACTGACTTAGCTCCGATGGCTCAATGGTTTGAGAGATTAAATATCATAAGATTGTGATTCATAAGTTTTATTAATAACAACACTTTCTTGACAAAAAAAAAAGCTGCTTTTGACGTTTTGCTATTTTGATGGGTTGCAAACTACACTATATCGTCTGCAAAATGACACTCTCTGACTCAACATTAGGTGAGGTTTCAAATAAGTTGATATTCTATCACTTTATTCTATTAATTTTTAATCATTTAATTGCTTTAAATTTTGAACAACAACAGCTTAAACATAATTCAGACACCTATATGATCTGGGGCCAAATCGCCGCATTCGTGATCGAATGACTTTGATCGAAATTTTAGTTTTTGAAATCGCGGCATACGTTATCGAATGTCTTCTATCGAAATTTAGGATTTTATCATTCGATAACGAGTAGTTGATCGAATGATTTCACTCGAAAAGTAATACGATAGATGTAGAGCTTTCGTAAAAATGATTAATGTTGTCAACATTTTATTTTTATGGCCGAATAAGCCGATTTAACACAAAATAAACCGATTTAACGCTACTTCTATATCAACGTAACGTTTTTTATTTTTTTTTAATAAAAGTAGACAACATTGAAAAATACATATGTGTTTTGTTTACATTTTTTTAATTATATTATTTGATGGCACTGCTGTTGACATATTGTTTTTTAAGTCATGTTGATCCAGTACAAAGTTGAATGCCTCCTTTGTTAACCTAAATCGTTTTCGAAACCTATCAACATAGATTTTTTATAAAAAAGAGAGATTTTTTATAAAGAAAAAGGTTGTGAGTTCATTTTCTACTTACGCAGTATCTGATAAAGATAAAGGGTCGCTTTTAATTCGCAATTGTCTTCTAATACTCGTGGTAGGTTGTTCCTCTTAATCAGAGGAAGACAAATAAAATAAATATGAAGGATCCATTATCTATAGAAAATAAGTAGTTTTAATCAACTAAAATATTTAATTTAAATATATTTACATTGAATTACCTCTATTGTTTAATCTTTTTTCTTTGTTGACATTTAATATAAACACTAATGTAAACAAAAAATCTATAACATTTTTAAACAAATTTCGATTCGAAAGCTATCGAATGCCGCAATACCGTTTTTTACATGTCACGAAATTTTATTCGATACGAAAACTTACTCAATCACGAATGTGGCGATTTGGCCCCTGTTTTCTATCAAACAATTTTCAATCTTCTAGACGAACATATATTACATATCATATCGTCATCATATTTTAAAATCCATAATGACGGTGATCCATTTAGGATTTTTTTTATTGAGACCAATATTCAGGGGTAAACCCCTGCTGATGTTGTGCATTGTATTAGAATTTTTGGAAAGGACAGCGTGTTTTTTTTTTTCTTATATAACTATTAATCTCCTTAGGAATAGGCCAGTGTTATAGCTTCACCCTTGAATGTTTAACAGCAAATGCCTCATAGTTTTATGTTGATTGTGAGTGGTAAGTGCCTTCGCTAAGTAGCTTTAGCTGCTATCTCTGCTACTTCCCCATAGGTGGCGCTTTTCTCCTGACCATTGTTTAAAAATAAAAGCTTTTTGAACTAGTTTTGAGATCTCTTCTAATCCGTAAGTAATTATTTAGTTTTTGATTACTAACAGTTCTCCAAAAAGTACTCAACAAAGTGATTATGAAGAAAGCAGTCTTTTATATGTTAGCTGAGTAATGTATTAGGGAGGCTTCTATTTTAAACTTGGCTTGGATTATTTTTTGCATAAACTGTATCTCGCATTGCATCTTGCAAAAAAAAATTTCCCTGTCTTTAGTTGTTACTTTGTTTTGTTTCCATTTTAATATCATTATTTTTTTATCTACATGACATTCAGTTTAAAATGTTTGGTAAACAAAAACAAAAAAACAAAAATAAAACAAAAAATTATTTTACAGCAAAAAAAGAGTGAGAGTCTTTTCCTTCATTAAATGCATAAAGCACGTTAGTTTTTTTTTTTTTTTTTTTTTTTTTTGTATTTTCTTTTTTTGTTTTTTAAGTATTTTTACGTGGAACAAAAATACCAAAAGGGTCGTCTTCCTTTTTTATATTTGTAAGTTTCTTAAGAAAGCTTCAGGGGTCAACTGAATTTAACCCAATGCAACAGTTAAAGATCATCAGAAAGAGACAAAAAAAAATTGCATCCGCAAATAAGTCATCGTCTTTATGTGACTGTGTCGCTAAATTTTATAGTGGAGATGTCTCCCAAATGTTTAAAAGAAATGTAAAGCAGGAAAATTAAACTTTTTTTGTTTGTTTGTTTGTTTGTTTGTTTGTAATTTAATAATATCGAATCAAACTTAAAGGTCTTAAAGGCTCTTTTGTTACATTTGTTAAGACAAGCAGGTTTCTGCTATAGAAATAGAAAATTACTGCCAACTGATATGAAGAAAAAAATAAAATTTTTTAGTAAAATATTGTATTATTTTTATGTGAGTCATAAATACTTAAAGCAGATGCACATATTCTATCTTTATATATATTTGTTGAAAATAAAAAAAAAATACAATTTTTTTTTAATTTTGTGTGGTCAACAAAATTGTTAATTATGACTCATAGTTTGTATACATACTTAAATATAAGTAAACTCTTAAAGTTTATTGAAGACCGAAATTTATAAAAAAAAAGATGAGAAAGATTTGTGTCTACACATTTGTAATTTTAGCCAACTCATTTACTTAAATCCCAAGTATGTATGTCGGAAGTAATCAAAAAAAAGAAAAAACAACAATTTTGGGTTTATTAATCATATAGAAGTTAAGTATTAAGATCAACTCAATACTTACGAATAACATAAACAACTCTTAGAACAAAGCAAATAGAAAGGGGTATTTTTATCATAAAATTTATCACCATTTTGTTTATTAACAGATTACGACTTCACCACGCAAATAGAGTGTTGAAGTGACTAAGATTCGTAGAACACTTACTTTAGTCACTTTCGTAGTATAATATGGAGTATTATGATAAGCCAAAATTTAAAAAAGTGTAATTCTCTAAAAAGATTTATAAAAATTTTAGCTCACGGATGTTATAATTATAAGCAAAAGAAGTATAACAAAAAATTTATAATTTGTTCCTATATTTTATTTATTTATAATATTTTTATTTGTTTTAGTGAATAATAACAAAATAACAAAATAACAAAAATTAACTCCAGTTATATGCTGTAAAAAGATAATAATGCATTAGCCATGAAAAGATTACAAAAATTAAAATCGTGTATATAAAAATGATTATACGCTTATACATATTGTTGTGCGGGAGTTTATGTACTCTATCCGCCATTTCATAGTTTTTTATATACTTATCTCGAGTTAATTAAGTTTTCGACCCCAAATTTTTCAAGTCTTCAATCCGTTTTCGGATATCTCGTCCAGTTTCGGAGATAAATAGCCGAAAACAGATTGCAGATTTTAAAAATTTCGGTGTCAGAAACCTAAAGTGGCATTATTAACTTAAGGTATACAAAATAGCGGATAGAGCAAATAAGCTCCGGCACGACGATATGAGATTGACAAAATCTCTTGAAAATCGTAAGACGTGAAAAAAATATTAACATCTGTACTTGCTGTAAAAAATATCGATATAGATAAAATAAAAGACGAAATTACTGTCACTCAAATGTTTTTCGGTCTCAATGAAATTATATTATTACTAAGGCGTATATATAAGGTTAGACAATGGTGATATAGGCAAGAACAGCTATAGTGGCCTGAGTATTTAGTTGACCTTATTTATAGGTCTTCATAATTACTTCTTTCAACTATTAAGCAAAAAAATAGCGTGAAAAAATATATGAGAGATTATTTCTTTAAAAGTTTAGTGAGAAAGTTTCTGCATTTTCGCATTTTCCAAGTTTTCAGGCAATGTCCATATAATTAGTTGTTAAGCTAAAAAGACTCAAGCCAGAGCAAAATGCTATTGCCGGTGTATATCTGGACTCAGCCATTTTCAATGGATTAAATTGTTATTTATTTAGCTATTAATAATAAATATTTGAAATTACTCACACATTATTAGAATATGTTTCTATAGAAAATTTAACGTGTGCATTTGTTAAATGTTAGTCTAAACCAATGTAATCCAAATCTTCATTTTCTGTACACATTGTGTTAAAGAAGCATTTTATTTATTGAGAGTTTTGGTTAACTATGGTCCAAATGAATTTTTTTGTAGCACAATTGTGTACAGAAAATAAAGATTTGGATTACATTGGTCTAAACCAGTGGCAAGCATCCGGCTTTATATGTATGAGATAAAAATCGTTTCGTTAGATTACATCAGATTTAATTACGAGTACACATGTGTGTATGAGACCAAATATTATAAATTGACAATAAAAGTTATTCCTGACAGACAGAGAATTTTAAAATAATATTGCCATACAAAAAATTCCACTTTTTAATTATAAGGGGAACCAAATTTAGTAAGTCTTGATGGCATAAGATCTTAAGCAAATTTTATAATAGAACTTTTTGCCTGTTTTGTATTACAGGCAGGTTTTATATAACCTAAAAGAAGAATATATCAAATATTAATGAAAAATGTATGACATTTCTTAATTGTTTTTTTTTTTTAATTTCAAATTAAACCATATGGTAATGCGAGTACAATAGCAATTTATCACATTTTAATTATTTTATTATGTTACTTTTTTATTAATTACAAACAAAAAAAAAAAATTATTATTTGGCTCTTCATTTGCAGTTTCTTCATAAAGTGAAAGTTGAGACCAGTTATACCTACTAAACAAGCTATAAAGTATGATCAACGTAATTCACACACTGTAGTCAAAATAATTTTGCATATTGTATTTAATAAGCAAATATTTTATATGATGATAATGATGAAAACTTATTTATTTTCTTATTATGAACATAACCCAAACAAAAAAAAAAAAAAAAATAAAAAAGAAAAACCTTAAAATATATTTAAAAAATAAACAAATCAATGCAAACAACCATTAACAAAATGAAGTGGTCATTCTGGTCTTTTGTAAGCCCAAGTAGACAGAGTACTGACCATATAGCCCACATGTAAATAAAGTTTTGTGTGAAAGAAAACTGTATGTACATACATAAATACGGTATGTATGTATACATACATATACAAAATACTCGGTGAATATAATTTCAAACATTTAAAGTTAAAAAAAAATTAAACGTGTTTTTTATCGAATGTAATATATAAATTGTATCGTTTATCAAAAAAAAAATATTTTTTTTTGCAAAATCATTATTATCTTGGTTTTAATTTATTTTTTCTCCAGTTCTGTAAAAATTAATTTTATTTTTCCGCCTCGTTACTTTACTTTTTTTTTTGTCTGAGTGCCTATTTTGTTTATTTTTTTTATATATACACATGTATGTATGTATGTTTGGCTTGTAATAACTTTGTTTTTGTTACATTCAACAAAGAAAAAAATTAAAGTTTTTATTTGAAATAAAAATTTATTTCATTTTGGTTACCAACTTAATTAGCTTTTAAAAAAGCATAATTTTGTGGGAAAACTTGAAACTGGTTAAAATTATTATTCATTCCCTTATCAACGTAACTCGTTTTTCCATTACGATTATGAAAAAAATAAATAATTAATTACTTTTTAAGTAATTGTTAAATAAACTACTTATTTTAAATATAAGGTATGTGATACTTTTAAAAGCTTAATTTTTTGTCCTCTAAAATTCGTTTAAAATTATATTCTCCAAATTATTTATGAGCATATATATGTGAATACTTTATTTGCTTAATTCGTCATCAATATTGGGTCTTCAAGGAGTTTTAAATCCTGCAGTAGGAAGCACAAAATGTGTGTTTTTATCCAAATTTTTAAGTACATTCTGACGACAAATCTAGAAGTGTCTCTAATACTGTCTTTTTAAATTTGGAGTAATAAATAGCTTTCGACATTCAACAGTTATGATGAAATGCCCTAGTTTTGTTTTAAGCCCCAACTTTAACATCTTTAAACAGAGGAGATATGGAAAAATATTTCTTTCCTCTACAACCTTTTAGTAGTTTGCTGGCAAAAGCTCTGAAAATAACTGATTGCCATGGACAAGCTTCTCAAGTCTCTCATTCATAGTCGACTTCAAAACAATTGGTCTCTGTACTCATCGATAAAATATGGATGCTACAAGAAAAGCTAGGCCGTAACACTAAAAGAGGGTTGTAAGGCCCAATTATGTATGCATGTATGTATTAGTATAGATCAGGGGTGAGCAACCTTTTTAATCAACGGGCCACTTATAAATTTTAAAATTTTTTGGCGGGCCGCACATAAATACTAATAATTTACAAAACTCTATTTATAATAAAAATTAGAATAAAAAAATATAAAATTTAATGCCAAAAAAAAAAAAAAAGTATTTGCTTGAAATTTTTAATGGGAAATTTGGCACTGTTTTTTCGATACAGCCTGATCAATATCAGCCGGAATTGATGAGGTAGGTACACATACAAGTTTCTAATCGTGCATTGCTCAGTCTTGATCGGTGGTAATTGGTCGGTGGTCGGATTTATAAACATTCTCGATGTTTACTGAGAGAAATACATTTTTTACATCAGTATTATTCTGCATGTCCATCACTTCCCCTTGAAAGTCTTCGGGAACTGTATCCACACAGATAATTAATGGTTAGGAAAACATTTTCATGGAAACTGCTCTCTTCTCAGTTTCTTCGTAATTGAAATTCGTTGATTAATGTCCGCCTATTAGAGCTGTCCGCCAGTGGAGCTTTTACTGTACCTTCCTTTCCAAAAATTCTAATACAATGCACAGCATCAGTAAGGGTTTACCCCGAGGTATTGGCCTCAATAGAAAAAATCATATTTATAATAATAAAAGAACACAAATTAAAAGTACACTCTGAATATGTGTGAAATGTTAATTGATATTGCGGATACTGATCGCTTTTGACAGAATGACAACCGTAATATATGTAAACACATTTCGTCTTCTCTTTCTCAGTTTGTTGTTTTATACTTTTATCATTAACAGCAGTATATGTGCTAATTATTCAAAAATAAAACTTCAATATTTGTATAAAATTAGCACTTTCTGAATATTTAAAATACTAATTAATACCACTTATCAGTTCATCTTTATTTTCTGTGTGCTATTTAAATTAAATTTCTTTTAAATACGGTTATTGAACGAACATTGCCAAATAAGCACGTCTTCATATTCAGATTCATTTCATATAAAACTAAAGCACAAAAAAGAAAGAAAAGTTAATAAAAATTTAAAACTTGAAAACAGGTTTTGCTAAATTTTTTTTTTTTAGTTTTGTTTTTAATGGATTCTTTATTATAAAAAAGCTTTTATTATCCTCCAAATTGTCATTATAAATTTAGGTTTTTATTTTTTTTTTTTTTTTTTGGTTTCTGTTTAGCATAACAGCATGACATACAAAACAAAATTTACATAATTTCGTGCATACAATTATTAATTTTACACATCATCGTTTTGTTTTTTATTATTTTAGCGAATTAAAATTCAAACCTTTGTTAAATTAAAAACTTGTAGTTTTAAGTAACTTGTTTCTTTGATCATCAAAATTCTAATTATACGTTTTCATCTTAAACTATTAAGCCATTAAATAGATCGGTTTTATAAAAAGAAGTTTTGAATTTTTTAATAAAGAACTAGAAATTTAAAAGCATTGCTATCATGAACACTGTCCCTTTTTTTGAAAATATTACAAATTTTTTACTACTGGAAAATTTCAAGCGAAACGGCCCTACTCTGGAGAAAAAATTCAAACGTTTTTAATGAATATTGAAAAATTTATACTCACAAGAATATGACAATTACGGACAAGTAATTTGGCTTCGATTTAAATTTGGATTAATCTGATCAATTTACTCATTTCTTCTTCAACTGATTTAGAAGTAGTGAAAATGTAATTCCTTTTAAACTACTTCCACTTATAACTCTCGGCTCTTTTTCAATATTGTGGTGCAGAGTAAGAATTAAATTATTTTCTTGTTTGGTGGTCTGTTAAGCCTGTGTCTGTTAAGAGGTGTTGACAAAACAAATGCTAAAACAATGTCTATCCATTAAAAAGTATTTTAAGACAAAACACAAAAACTTAATAAAAACTGCTCTTAAAATTTGTAACAGAAAACAGTATGTATTACAAAAAAAAAACGCATTTAATGGCACATTTTATTTATTCTTTATTTAATTTTCTTTTTTGAAGCCTTATCTTAAAATGTAGCACAAGACAAAAGAAACGTTTTTTATTACAAAAAAAAAAAAAAAAAATAAACAAATTGTGACAAAAAAAAATGTTAATGATTCTTAATTAAACAAAAAAAGTAAAAATAAAATTTGTTGTTCTTCTAACAGTTCATAAAGATAAAGAGACACACATTTGAACAAAAAAGACTTAAGAAAATTGTGTTTTAATAGCTGAAAATTACAAGATTTAAAGAAATTTAATGTTATTGAACTTATACCACAGCATTAAATTTAGCTAAGTAGTAAACCCGTAAACCATATAAAGATTATTCTAAAATTTGTTTTTACTTTTTTGGTTTATAAAACGAGATGAGAATTATTTAAATAAACATTAGAATACACGAGTAATAATTGAATGAGTGTCTAGTATTTAGTTTTGTTCAGCGATTTAATTAATCTTGCCCTTCTAAGTGAAGTTTTATAAACGAGTCAGTCAGTCAGTCAGTCAGTATGACAAGCTTCACTTCCAAAATTTATATAAGTTGAAATTTTGTGTCGACATATGTATCTATGTATAGGATCTATAATACCTTATACCTATAGTTCCTGTCATCTCCTAAATAGTACTATAACTATATGTGCCCTTAAGTCTGTCTTAAACACCCATAATTCTTTATCATGTTTTATCTTATTTTATAATATTTAAATAATTGACTAATAATTTCGAATTTCTTTATTTTCAGGTAAGTTTCAAACAGCAATTTTTTTGGTTAATTGAGCAAATCAATAGTAAGTCTTGTCGGCTTTTTAAATAGTAAACGAACAGTGAATATTTTACACAATTTTTATTCACAATTTTGATTTTATATTTGTTGCCCAGCGATTCTTTCAATTGTTTTAAATAAATGAAATCAATAAATTTTCTATGTGTTAGAAATATATATTTTTTTCTATAAATAGTTTTAAAAAGTGTTCTGTAAGTCCAATTAAACTTGAAACTTTAAGGCAATATAAGACGCACACCAGTAAGTGATTGTTTATAATTTCTCCCTAACAAAATAACTTACTGCTTAGCAATATTTTCTGCTGGGATAAAACTAGTGCAGCTATTCTAAGCGAAGCACATTCTAGACGTGTAAATTTAAGTCTCGTTTTTTTAATATTATTGGCCATATTTCACAGATAACAAAAAAATTATTGGCTCCTAAGGCTAAAATTGTTAAAGGTTTAACAGTCTAGCTAGTGACTAAATGTCATCTTACAGGAAATAATGCAGAAGCGCTAAATTGCATGGTCTAGTTCTTGGCAACACTAGATAATATTTGAGGAGTCGAATCAATGTGCCAGGGTGTTTTTTTTTCACATGTAATGAAGCTTTTTGGAACTCTACTTGGATTGGTTTCATTTCATATGTAAAAATTTGGTTTATTAAAAAATGATTTATTTTACTTTTTCTATTGCCTGGTTCCGCATGACTGATTTTCATATCTTACCAGGATAAATATTTTTTGTTTACATACATACATACATACATATTTGGCCGTTAAAACAATGTGCCAGGATTACGGCCTAGCTTCTTGCGGCACCAATGCTGTGTTAATATTTTATCAATGAGTACCGGGACCTACAGTTTAAAGTCGACTCCAAACGACAGATTTGAGAAGCTTTTACATGGCAATCAATTACTCCCAGAGTTTTTGCCAGAAGACTGCTAAGAGGTAGTCGCCGAAGAAAATTATTTTTTCATATTTCTTTTTTTTAAGATGTCAGACCTCAGATTTCAAACCGAAGCTATCGTCCTAGTAAGTCAACACACTAACCACTAGACCAAGGCGATTGTTTACAAATCTGAAAAAGAGTCGACTTTAAGTACGAACTTATTGTATAAACTAAATACCTTTATTAATGAACTCAAAAATTCGTATATTTAGAAATAAAAACAAAGTAAATTTGCAAAAGCTTTACAGAAAGTGTATTGATCTCAGAGTAGAAACATAAAATTTAATTTAAAATCCCAAAGTCAGTGTTCCATTTAAAAAGTTACCGACTTACTGACGCTCTATTTCACTTTAAAAGTATTGCAACAATACAGCATACAAATAAAAGTACTTTTCAAGTTTTATATGCGAAGGTTACTCTTTAAATTTTTTAGTTTTAGATTTTAATTTTAATAATTAATCATATTTACTAACAGTGAGATTACCTCAACTTAAGTGGATAATTGTTGATTTTTTCTTTAAAAATTTAACTTTTATTTAAACATACAAAATGCCCTAAAATCAGAGTGTTAACTTATTTGTTGTTACCAACAGCCCCACCTCCGTTTAAAAATGGTTTGAAGTGTTTTACGTTTAATACAATTTGCAAGTTATATACTACATAAGTGAACATTCATTCTGCTACCTGAGATACTAAAAAAATACGTTGGTCATGTTTATTTTATTTATATTTTATAAATGTATATACAATATATTTTTATTATTTTGGTTTCTTTAAAGTTTTTAAATGAATCATATGGATTTGTTTTAACAACACGATTCTATTTTTATTTTTTCTTTTTAAATTTTGACATCAAACAGTTTTTTATTATACCCCTTTATTTTGGCCTCAGCTTTTTTGCATACACGATTTAAATGCTACTTCTATTACGGGCTACTTAATTGCCAATGAGTTCATGGTCTTTAATTGGCCATATGAAGCCATTAGTTTCGTTTTTGGATTTTTATTTTTTTTTTTCTTTTTTTATAGTTTACTAAAGATTTGCCTTTTTATGGAGTGTTAAAAAAGTTTCATAGGGTGATTTTTTATGCCCCAAAGAATTTATTTTTTTCTATTTATTACCAACGTTGTGGAAAGTTTCACACTGAGAGGAGAATACCTCTTTCTCTTGATCATGATCTAACATTAAAATTGTGTCATCAATGTTAAAAATAATGGCACTAAGGAGCAAAAAGCTACACCAATTTAACCCTAGGAGGTATAACCAGGTCTGTGCAGACTTTTGGCATATAAAAGTGTGCATAACTTTTTTGTTTTTTATGTTAGAGACAAATCCTTCCATGACTTTCTGGAACAACTATCTCCAATCACGATTGGGCGATTGTTGATCCGGGTTCAGGTTAATCCAGGTTTACAAATATTTTGTCATTAATGGCGTAACCAGGTCTGTGCGGACCTACATAGGATTTGTATGGAAATGCATAGACAGATGTGTTAAAAGTGTGTTTAAATGCATTTTATGCTGGGAAAACCACAAAATGAACACTAAAAACGCATTTTTATACATCTTAGTTATCTATTAACAGTATTTTATTAATAATGTGTAAACAAAGGAATTTTATACATGTCATTTAACGCAGAAGTACCTTGGATTTGAGAGTTGTTGGCATACCAGATTTTTGCAAAACATGCAATGAAAATGTATTTTTCGCTGTTTTTTTGTTCAACTTAAAACACAACAAGCACAATGATCTCTTGGACGGTCATCTATGGGCGGGTCTGCAGCTACCTGCAAACAAACAAAGTTTGTCAAGTACGTCGAACTCAACTACATCGTACAAGTCAAAGGACAGTAAGATTTGGTCGACAGTTCCTCCGGCCCCTGGCAGACCTCGTGCACAAAACTTTATCGAACACTTTATTTTAAAATTTACTTGTACTAAAAAAAAGCAATTTATCTAAGTGATAAAATCCTACCTTTTACTAACGGCAAGTTGTAATAATGGGCCTCAATCTTATAAAGAATTAAAAAGTATTAAAGTACCGTGAACGCGCGCTAATGTGAACTAATTAAAACTGGAGTTGTTTACTTTTGCGAATTGTTCATATTTCCGAATACTGAAAATTTTAAAACAGAATTATACTACCATCTTTAAAAAAAAATCTTTATTTATGAATTTTTTATTTTTAAAATTACTCCATATTATAATTTAATTTGTGTATAGTTATTCTTGTGTATGAATATATTCATAATTACACACATATATACATACAATACATGCACATGTTAATAACTAAGATTAGCAAAATCTATTGGCATATTAAAAAAATCTGGGGGCAAATTACGGCATTCGATATCGAACGAAATTTCTTTGTAAAATGTTTTAAAATTTTATGAAATTTTACTCCATATGCCGTAATTTGCCTCTTGTTATTTTTTCTGTTGGTTTCATTTTTCCAAAATTTGCAACAGAACACATACATACATACCTAAGAATGTTGTATATGTACACCTAAAGCGGGGATTCCCTCAACTAGTAAACGCAGAATTTTAACGTTTCAAATTAAAAAAAAAAAAATCTGTTCAAATTATAGGGCTTTGTTCATCTTTTAGAGTAGTCAATGAAAGAAAAAAAATGTACACATTAAGCGGTGTTCATAAAATCCGAATTTCACATTAGCCCGCGAGCACTGTATTCAGAATAGCTTTTTTTTATAATAAAGCTGTTTTGAAACGTTGCATGATAAATAGGTCTTTCACAAGGAAATTTAGAATACAAATTCAAGTTTTTTTACAAATCTTAAAAGCTACTGTTAAGATATGAACCCCTCTAATATGGTTTAAGTTTAATACTACCAGTATTTTATTCCTCTCTCTCCTTAAGTCTGAATTTCTTAGAAATTCTTTGCTATATTTAGAATGAAGTTAATGATAATGCGACGGTGAAAGATCAATAGTTTGTGGTTTTAAATAAAATAAAAGTAAAGAAATGAAATGAAAGCATGAAGATTTTTTATTTTTTTTTCAATTCCATCAACATAACATGATCAAAGTAATCAACTATCAGATTACATTATAGAAAGCAAACACATACATAAGTTTTCTTTATATGTAATAATGTACGAATTAAAGGATAAGCTTTGTAAAGATACAATAGTTTTAAGGAAATAGAAAATCAACATAAAACCCAAAGTACAAAAAGAAGAAAAAATATTAAACCAATAATGCAGTTTTATGATGATTTTTATTTGTGAAAAAAAAACCCTAAGCAGATGTTGTGTTTCTGTTTCTCTATATTTAATAACTTTCATTAGCTTTTGCCTTTCCATTATGGCAAAAACAAAATTAGCTTTTCATTTGTGGCCTCAACACACATGCCTAAAATGCCATTTACAATATGCATCATTTTAAAAATGGCCAGTACTTTACCACAGTCATTCTTTCATTTCGTGAATATGCCAAACCAACAGCCAACTTTTAGTTTAAATTAAAGTTTTCATAAAAAAAGAAAAAAAATAAAACAAAAAAACCAAAACGAAGATAGGTAAAAGTGTTTAAAATTACATGCGTTTAGTTGAACCTCATTATGGAAATTTATTACGTGTGGCGGCAACTGGTGATGAGTGACGCCACGGTTTGTTTGGAGTTCAAAAAGTCACAAAGGAAATCGTTGTATAAATAAAAAAAGAAATTACAATTGGAAAAAGCAAATACATACTACTTTCAAGATGATTGAAGAAGTTATATACGAGCATAGATTTTTCAAATCATAAAATCTGGCATATGAACACTAGAGAGACACAAACTTACATATGATTAGTAAATACAGCTCTCGTATTAAAAAACTTATAGAAAATGTTTGCCAAGAGGTTTAAATAAGTAGAAGAAAAAAATGTTCCTCAAACTCTCAGCACTTGTTGTCTGCTTCTTTTCTCTCTATATTTTTGGTAATCATTTCTATCTATTTAAGTTTTCGATTTCTTCCTCTTTCACTTCATTTTCCTAAGGTTTTGATCTACAACTACTAGCCATCAATCACGTTTTACATTTGCATAAATCTACTCCTCTTAGTAGATACTCAGAAAATGATGCAAAAAGATGATGATGGCTTAGCTGACTGTATTACTGTTTGATTGCCTCTTTTGTAGTTGCTATATAGCATTCTATCTGGTGTGTAAGTTACGACTACCAAAGAAGTTCAACAAAAAAAAAAAAAAAAAGGAAGAAAACAATCTCCAACAGCATTAAGTGGAATTCTAAACTGGTTGTTTTGAAAAGTGCTAGAAAAAAATTGAGAAAAGAAAATATTGAGAAATGTTTAAAGTACTATATATGAAGATTTATTATGTTATTTTATTATTTGTTGATATGACTTCTGAAATTTATAATAAAATAATTTCACATAGCATTAGTAAATATAATATTCTTATTGATTGTTGAAAACCATATGCGATTATATGTTCATTAAAAGAGTTGTGATCGATCATTAGAGGAAATATAAAATATTAAGAAATACATATACTTGTATCAATAAGTTTAGTTGACCTTATTATTGATTAATATATAAAAAAAAATTTTAATATAATAAATATTTCCTGACGAAGCTACGCAGAGAAGTAGCGAAATATCGAAAAAATAATTATTTAATCGACCTAAAGCTTAATTAAAAGCTTACATAGAAATACATATACAGTAGCCGTTCGGTTATATGAATATCCAGTTATGTAAAGTTCCAGAATAGTGAACAACAAATTTAAACGCGGGAGGTTCTAAAGTGTGATCACGACCGATCTCTATTATGTAAACAGTTTTCAACCGTCGATTATTTTTCTTTTTATGTTTGTCTTATTAAAAACCTGTTTTTCCCCGAAATAAGTGAAGAACCTGCATTCGCTGATTTTTGTAATATTTTGAGAGTTGAGTTGTTGAGTTCTATGTGATTGTCTTTTTTCATCAAAGTAGGAAAATAAACAAAACTGAACGTTTGATCTCATTTTGTTGTGTTCTTCACAATGAGTAAAACAAAAATAAAACAGAAACAGTGAGAACGATTGTCCTATTTAATTTTGTATATTATTTTGGTTTTGAGTACTACAAATACACTAACTGAAATGTGCGTAGGTACAACAAAAAATGAATGAGTAGAAAAAGAAAAGAATAAGAGAAAAAAGAGCAAATTATACGAATGTAACGGAATATCAAAGCAAGCACAAGAGCGAAAAGCTAATTGTTTCATTTGCCCTCTTTCTCATTTAGAAAGTATTTGTTTTGGTTTTGGTTTTGCTCATGTACAATACCATTAAAAAAATATTGAAAAGTGTATGACCTTGTTGTAACGTTTGCGATATGTTTTGTTTGTTTGCCCACTCTGGTTGTCATTTAAGATCATTAGTATTTGTTACATAGTGTATCGAAGATGAAGCACAAGGTGTTAGCGTTTGGCAAGCTTGGACAAAGGCGCAAGCGTTACATCTCTTGCACATAGATATTAAGAGCCAAGTCAACAATTTGTGCTATTAAGAAGGCAATTTTGGAAGTGACTGCAAAATGTGAAGGCAAAATTCAAAGGAAAACATTCAGAAGAAGATAAATTCCTTTGGTGGAGGTGAAGCTTTGCCATTGGTTCAATCAACCAAGACCTAAAAATTTACTAATTACAGGTGAATTAATTAAAGCATTGAAAGATCAATTGAAAGAAAAAAGTTCTTTTAATGCGAGTGATGAGTGGCTGCAGAAATTCAAGCGACGATTCGGTATAAGTTTTTTTAAGGCATCGGTTGAAGAATTATCGGCCAATCCCGAGTTTGTAGAACCTTTTTAAAAATAACTTCATTCTTTAACAGCAGAACACAATTAAACACATGATCATATTTACAATGCAAACGAAACAGGCCTATATTGAAAACTGCTGCTCCCAGACAAAACCTACGTTTTAAGAAGTGAAAAATGTTAGAAGAAAAAAGAAGAAAAGCCTTTGGGGACTACAAAGTAAAACCACCGGTGATAGGGAAGGCAAACAATTTAAAATGTTTCGACAATTTTACGCCACCTGTAGATTAGAGTCGTTCTAAAAACGCATGGATGTACAAAAATATGTAACGGACTATTTTCATTTACATTCGTTTTTAAAAAATTTAATAAAAATTATAATTGAATGTAATAAAAATCATTTAAATTATTTATTTTATATTCTCTCGAGTATGTGAACTTCTCCATTAAGTGAACAGGCTCTGTTTGAATGAGTTCATACAACCAAGCGACTACTGTATAATAATTTTTAAAATATATCACATTTATTTATTTACAATCTATAAATAAATAAATTTGAAAATAAATATTACTGGTAAATATTATCCATAAATATCCTTCTCAGTTCGGAGATATGTACGCATTTATTCTACTTTTTATTCAAAGACACCATTGCATGTATGCGTTTATTAAAGAGATGTTCGGTAATCTATTGTATATGGCATTTGCAATAAAATGTAAGACTGTATTGGTTGAAAAGATAAACAAAAACTTTCAGAGCCATTATTGCAAAACAAATGATAAACAAAATCAAACAAAACAATAAAACACCTTTTTACACAAAAAAAAAAAAAAACAAAAAAATAAAAGACAATGACAAGTTCAATGGCCACCTTTTTTTAAAACAAATAGAAAAAAGCTCACTCACACACGTATACGTTTCAAATTATGCTTTGAATACAAGCCTCTGTTTACAAACAATGACTTATACCAGAGATGGATAGTCTGTTTGCTAATGCATAAAAGCATTAACAGTAGACACACGGTTTACTGGTAATATCTGTTCATATTATTACTTTTGAAATTGATCACTTACCGAGTAAGAAATTGTTTTTGTTTTGAATTCAAAGCCGTAAATGGTACAAAAACGTGTTTATTTGTAGGAGAAAAAAAAACTTTTTTCTTTGTTGCACATATTTAAATACATATTAGTATGCAAAATATCAAATAATTTTAATAAAAAAGGGATTGTTTTGTGTATTTATTTTTTATTACTTTGAAAATGAGCCAAAAAGAGAGAATATTAAATTTCATATAGACATGTCACGTTAATAAAAAATAAATTTATACAACAAGCGGGTACAAATTGTGTAAATATTTGGAGTGATCAAGAAAGAAAAACATAATTCAAATGAAACCGGATTATGTGTGAACTTTTTTTATGTGCATAATGGTGCATTTGCTATAAATTTTCTTAGGAATGTGCTCTTGATTTTTTACGTGACTAACTAAACCCCGGCATGCTTCGCTACATCTATGTGAATTAAATAAAAATTTTATTTAAGATCAATAGAGAGAAAGAGAGAGAGAAAGAGAGAGAGAGCCACTTCCAAAAATTAAATCAAATTGCCTGTTTTTTAATTGATGATGAAATGTTCACTATTACAGCTCTCAAGATGTAAAAAATTATCATTTACTTTTTACCGTTACCGTTTGACACATCTTTTGACTAATATTTTTACTGACTATATACCCATTTAGAATAAATTTAGAGACTAAAGCTCTAAATATTCTCAAGCTATACAGAATACGCCCACTCATTTCTTTACTAAAGATCTTTATTGACCTCTATTAGTCTTCTCAAGCTGTACCGTACTTTTTTTAAGGTTTTTAAACGCACTGTGAATCGCGATCGCTAATATTCCTTTCTTACAAATTTCGTTCACCGCAAAGTGGAAGATCTAAAATTGGCTGACATGTCTTACCAACAGGACGATAGGTCATGCTTTACAGTAATTAAAACAATAGCCTAATTAAGAACTCAGTTTAATGAACAGTTTTTGTAACATTTGGGGTCGGTGAATTGGCAATCAATTTTACAACCAATACTCAGGGGTAAACCCCTACTCATGCAGTGCATTGTATTAGAATTTAAAGTTGTATAGAGTTTTTTTATGCAATGTATTATGCACCTTTTTGTTAATGAGACAAGTTGCTGTCAATTTGACCATTCAAAAGCTAGTGTTATACCTTCACCCTTGAATGTTCAACAGCGATTGCCCCATCTGACGGTGAATGTGGATGATTGGTGAGCGTCTCCACTTAGTAGGTTATCTGTTATCTTCTCTTTTAATTTTTAATGTTTCTGCTTCGCTGAGATTTGAACCATAGTCGTTTGAGTTTCTGTTTGAGCGCTCCAACCACTATTATCACGTTTTAACAGCTTTAAACTCTTTTTTGAGGACAATGTTAAGGCTCATGACGACTATAAGGACAAGACAGCAACGGTTAATGTACTGCAAGCGAATATTGAAAAATTTATTTTTAAGATAACGTCTGATATGTTGGAGAGAATATGCAAAACTAGGACCAATAAATAAAATAGTAAGCAATAATGGAAGCAGTATATTGTGTTTTATACATTAAAGCTCCCAAATATGCTACAGGATAAATTATTATTAGTATGATTTTTTGTACTGTTTGCTTACTGGTTGCATTAAATTTGCATTTCTATTGAATTTCGGTGGCTCATTTCATATAAAAATCATGTATTACTGGTAAGCACTATTTTCTGTTGGGCATTTGAGGTGTAGCCGCTCACAAAGTTTAAACACTGAATTATAAAAATCCCATTACTTATTACAAAAAGTAATTTTATGTGTGTTATTTTTTAATGAAATCCGAAAACTCTTACACAGCCACGTATTTCAAATAATTTGGGCTAGGAAAACCCTTTTTGAGACAGTTAGTAATGCATAGAAGCCATTAAAATTATACTTCTTCCGCTCTATTTTATATATGTATATACTTATATATACTGACATTGAAACAAAACAAATTTAGAGGAGAAAATAATAAACTTTTAAATTTTACGACTTACCTTCGATTTGCATAAAACGAATAAATTAGTGAAGTTGAGTTGAGTGTGAAGTTGAGTTGTTTAAAGTGATAATAACCAGTACAGTAATACATTTGAAAACTTGCTTAGAGATTTTGGCCAAGGAAAAAAATTTTAAATAACTTGAAAATCTATTAAAAAAAATAGATTTTCAAAAAAAAAATTTTTTTTGTAATATCCAGTGAAACTTAAATCTTAGAAAATAAATTTAAATAAAAAAGAAAAACTGAACATTTCTATTTATATAAATAAAAATCAATGTTGTTCGTTGGTCATCGCATCAATTGAGAACGGCTGGACCGATTTTGACAATTTTTTCTTTCTAATGATCGTCGTGATCCAACTTAGGTTTTTACTTAAAAAAATTTTCCCCGCCTACTTTTTTTAATTTATATAAAATCAGAAAACGGCTCCATCGATTTAACAAATTTTTCTTTCAAATGTTTTTGTTTGCCACGTCTAGTTTTATGCCCACTTTTTTATATTTATCTTTAAATACTGGGTTTTGTACATCTTCAGAACAGTTAAAGCTAAAGTTTCTGAATTGAATCTGAATGACTTCATGGGCAAGGTAAATCATCAGTTAGAAATTTGACGAAATTGGACAAGTGAGCGTGACATCTCCCATACAAGTTAGAAATTGAATTTGGTGTGATTGATTTCGTATTCATTAAAAATTGTTAGCAGAAAAAGAGGCGGACATGTAGACGTGTTAGTTTCCAGACAAACTAGCTATTGAGCTCAGTATATCTTGAAATCAGTAACAGTTAAAGTTTTTTAATTTGATCTGAATGGACAAATGATACTGGTAGGGGTAACTAAGCACGTCAGGTTTAAGCTAGTATTATATTAAAATGTATTGAATTTAAATGAGCCCAGTATGTATGGCTGAAGAGAGAATGAAAGAGATACATATATATACTCGTATAAAGTCGGTACATTTCGGCGCTTAAGCTTTCAAATATACAGCTAGAAATTACACAATTTGTGTAATTTCTTTTATAGCATAATTGTGTTGAAAGAGAACTCAGACGTATTCTTATCCCGAATTAATTTAAATTTCATAAATTATTCCCACAACCATAGTTTTAATTTTAAGATTATTGATTTAAATACGCCATATTGTGGTCTAATTTTGATTAAATTATGCTCAGTTCACTTAAGATCAGTTTTAAATATTTCTAATTCATAATAAAATCGTACAAAAGTATGTATCCGGCTTTAGTAGTAATTAACACATAATTCAATTCCAATATTTTTTACTTTTACACTTTCTAGATGGACTACATAAATAATTAATTAATAACTTGGTAATGGTTTTTTGATGTTACAAGTATTTCAAAATGAAAATAAAATGCTAAAGAAATAAATGAGTATATAATTCCTATGCTTACATTTCAATGATTTGTCACTTTTAATATTTAATAAAGAAAATAATACAGACATAGAAAATAAATAGAAAATCAAAATGTCATACAGGATTAAACAGCCATTATGAATTTAATAAAACACCACCATAACACTTCCGCCTTGTCACAATCATGCCAAGTATACACAGCAAAAGCTTAAAAAATATTTATTTATTTAGTAAAGAAAGAAAGAAAGAAACATAAAAGTTACTCGTACAAACCATAAAAAATTAATACCAATATAATTAACAGGATAATAAAGAGATTTTTGAGATTTTCAGCATGACTAAACTTTTACTCGAAACCAATTCCTAAGCTGCTTGTGATGATTTTCAAAAGTTTTAATAGCATGTGAACATTGTACCAGCCGGTTGTTACTGGTCAATTTATACTCTAGAGATGGTGCTGAAATGTGTAGAAAAATAAATATAAAATAATTGCGTTTATAAATATTTGTATGTTTTCTTTATTGTTGTGCAGTATTTGAAGCTCTAACGAGGGGAAAGGAGCAGACTACATGACTGTTTTTAGTTTAATAATGCGTAGGTAGTTGTGGCTGAATCACCACAATAAACCCGGGCAAAAAACTTTGCTCACATAGTCTGTATAACTAAATGAAAATAAAACGTTTATTAACATTGTCAAATAAATTATGAAATTTGTTTATTTATTAAAAAAAAAAAAAAAGAAAGAAGGAAAAAAAAATTATGACCATTTGGCTAACATACTCGCTTCTTAGCCCGCATTTTTATGGCATCTTGTTGTCGTCTAAGCAATATGTTTAAAAATGTGAAGAGAAAAATATTATTTCTAATGATGTGCCAAATAAATAAAAAGAAACATAACACCAACAGAAATGAGAGGTAAATTTTAAACTTGAAAGAAAAAAAAAAAAAAAAAAACAAACAAAAATGGTGCAAAATGCTTGCAAATGCATTTGTTTGTTAAAAAATTAAAGGCCTCAAAAATCGTAATCGTTAGCAAACAACTCTTTTACTGTCTTTACTTTTTAAACAAGTTTAGTAAAACGATAAAGAAAAAAAAATAAAAGAAATTCACTCGAGAAAAAAAAAAGCTGAAAACATTGCCTAAGGGGCGTATGAGTAGTTGATGTTTATAATGTTTAAATGCTGTAGATGCTTTTGTTGTCTCTTTTTTTTTTGTTTTCATGCATGCATGTCTTCATGCAATACAAGTTTTTAAACATCACTCTGGTTTTAATTTTGTTCCTTTTTCAGTTTTCTCTTTTTTTTTGGTTTTTGTTAAAGTTAACAAACAACAGTACAATCCTCAAGTGGGCAGCAGCTGATGTGGCAGCAACACAGCACAATATCCACGGATATATTATATTAAAGATTTTCTTATTTTTTTCTTTATCAATTTTTCTTTGCTGCCTTATGTTGCTGCAACTTTTTTTTTATTTTTTTTATTAAAGTTATCTTAACATTATAGACAACATTTTAACAACCGCAAACAACCAGTCAATAAGAGCAATCAAGATCGTCATCCTACACGTATTGGATGGATTGTTTCAATTCACGTTCATTTATTGGCAATATACTCATATGCACACAAACATACACAAGTATTTGCACTACCAGAGCAATATTAACTGAATACACCACGCTTAAGCAGAGCTGTAAAGGAAGGCATCCTTTTCATAATAACGAAATATTAATACATAGTTACATACATAATTGGCCTTTATAATCCTGTGTCAGGATTACGGCCTAGCTTGTCGCAGCACTCATGTTGTGTGTGTAAATTTTTATCCATAAGTACCGGGACCTACAGTTTAATGTCGACTCCCAACGGCAGACTTGAGAAGCTTGTTCATGGCAATTAATTACTCTCAGAGCTTTTTCCAGAAGACTGCTGAGAGGAAATATCTTTTTTTCATATTTCTTTTTTGATGTCAGAGCTGGGTGTCGAATCCAGGGCTTATCTCTTAGTAAGCCAACACCCTAACCACTAGACCACGGCGACTACATAATACACAGTTAAGTGTTTCAAATTTAATCCTGCTAATATAGGGTGGGCATATTCTAGGTTAGGAAGTAAATTGGCTGTCAAATGATGAAATGACATTTAGCCATTAAATAAAGTAAATAAAATAAATACTATTGTTTGCATCGAACATTTGTGAATTGGCTGTTTGAAAAACAAAACAAAAACAACACATATTTCAGCAAAATCATCGTAAGTGATTAGACCATGATAATCAATTTTTGGTGCCCACAATTGGCGAGTAAATATTGTTTTCAGCGGGATGGCAACACCAGCCACAGATCCTGATAATAAATTCAGATATTGCATAAGAAATTTCCCGGTCACGATTTGTCAAAAACAAAATGCCGCCGCGTTCTTGTGATTTAATTCCGCGGGATGATTTTCTGTGGAACCATTTGAAAGACCTGGTTTACATGAACAAACCATAAAAAACTGAAGCAATCAAAGATGAAATTTTATTGAATTAAATGAGCTAAAAGTCAATTATTCGATAATAATCTTTATTAGACTTCCCAAATGTTGCTTTCCGTTTCTATTTAACTCATTCACACTTTTATAGAAATCAAATATTGTAATTATATTTTTTTTCCACATATACTTGTAATGAGAATAAATTTCCTTTATATCTTTTTCGAAGGACAAATTTGCAGGTACAGCTCTCCAGAGATTTATAGAACTTTACCAATATGTTTTTATTTTATTTTATGCAAAAGAGTTAACATTCAATTTCCATATACACTAAAATAAATATAATTATTAGTATTAAATATGCCACATCTGTATAACTTACGTAGATAGTAAACGTAAAGAATTTATACTTTTACAGTGCTGATGTTCATGAAACATGATTTTTCCAATAAATATATACATACTCGTATATATATATATATTTTTTTGTTATATATCTTGTAATTGTTGTTGTTTTATTATCATATATTTAATGTCATTATTGTTATTGTTGTTGTTTTTATTGTTGCTATTCAGTTATATTACATTGTAGTGGCTTTTAAATACAATTTATGTTCTTTATTAATGATCATCGTAGTGTTACATGAAAATTGACTATTGACAGCATAAAATATATTATTGTTGTAACTATTGCTGTTGATTTCCATTATTGTTGTTATTGTTGTTATTGAAGCTGTTGAAGCCATTACAATGGGTCATCAACATTTGTTTTTCCTTTTCATTTTGTGTCTTTCATGATGAGTTTTATTTGACAAAAAAAAAATTATTTTCGATTTCATCAGTTACAAATATTGTTTATATTTAAAAGCCATTAAATACATATTGTTAAACAAAAATACAAATCTGTAGACATATTAACAAAAGTCGAAATATTTAGTAAAGCCCTGAGATATATTTTAAGTTTTATTGTCATAAAATTTTAAATAGTTGCTGCTGCATTTTATTGAGATTTTCTATTTGTTTTTATAATATATTTATTTTGCTATAGGAAAAATTATTTAACATTATTAATAAAAATCCCTAAACATTTTGTGCTTAATATATGTTTTTGTTACAATTAGTACACTTCCTTTTAGCTTATGAACTATTAATTTTGAATTTTTGATAACATAGTAATAAGCATTATTAAGAAAAGCATCTATAGGTCTATTGTGACGTCATTTTTATGCTTATAGAATGTGTTCAAATGTAGGAATATTATTGCCATTCTAAGTGGAACTTTCTTATAGTAAAACTATTATATATTTTTCCAAAATAAATTCGAACATATATTAGATCTATATTATACTTATTGTCTGAATTTTGATAATCTAAGATCCTAATACTGGTATTTATGAGAATTAACGTCCGTACAACACTAGCAGAACTGAACTAGTTTTCGAGCCAGCTACGAAAGGTCTCATTTGAGTTTTTATACATATACATATTCATATTTTAATATTACTATTAAAAGCACAATCTATTGGAAAGAGATTATGTGAATTATATTGGATATATCGATATATGTCATTGGCGCAATGTGGCGCATGTTCACTGTGCTATCGGTACTACGACGGTAGGTTTTCTGATGAAATTCCAAATAATCGTATATTCATACGTACTACTCGTTATTCTCACTGAGAACATCCGTTTGTAGTTGATTTTCCGCTGAATCGATTGCAGTAACAAGAATATGAAATATTTTTTTTATAGAATAATATTTAGTCTAAAACGTTATTTTATATATTCAATATATATGTACTTATCAATTTGACGTTTAAGTTATGGAGTTTAATAGGCTTTACATACATAATAGTATGCAGCCGAATTAAAAAAATGTGAACTAAAATATTTAATATTCTGATATCATGATAATCTTTAAAGAGGCTTGGTCATCGTCATTTTTGCTACAATAGCAGTAGCCAATATGCGAATGTGCACAATGCAACCATGGCTATAGAAATCTTTTGAAATCTCAAATCTACATTCTTTATGTTTCGAAATTTGAAGGGTTTAATAAAGAAATTTTTAAGAAATAAAATGCTATTAAAATACCATTTTAAAATTTGTTGTAATTGTTTATAAATTTTTTTGCATTATTTACAAATACAGGAATGTTCCCATCAGCATAAAAGCGTATTAAAAAACAGGTTGTATAGTTTGATAAAAAAAGTATAGAATTAACTATCAAACAGAGATATCATTAATAAACGCCTACTCATACGGCTCATAATCAAACATTAGAAATAATAAATGAATCAATGACATGTTAAGCATTTATAATATTTATATACTCGCATATGGCAAAATTTAAGAACCAACTGTTTAATATTCCACAGAAAACAGGCATAAAAACATGCCAAACATTTGATCAAAGATTTCTTGTATATATATACGTACATATGTATATGATCATATTTCTATTTTCATTTAGAATTATTTATTCAAATGCTGACTTTAGTTTTTTTGTTATTTTTAATGTTTAGAATTTTTCAGATATCTTGTACTTCAAAACTGTACGCAGAAGTCATAAAAAAGGGTTTAAACTTTTACATATGGCTGAATAAATAATGGAGTAAACAGTAGTCTTGCACCGGCTTTTTGTGGGTAACCTTACGGCTGGTTAATTAAAAAATGTCCCACAATTGTGGTTTTAAAACAAATAAACATTTAAATTTGTAATACCCTACAAAAGAGTTGAGCTATATTGCATAATTCGTTGCACAATGTATGCAAATATTTTAGATAGAATGCGTATAATTCAGCTGTCGGATATTTACTAATAAAGCTGAAGGTCCACACTATACGTATATACGTCTTTCCTTTTTATGCATCTGACAAAAAAGTAGAATCAGCGTAATTGTATGTGACAAGTTACATAGCAAAACGCATAGAATGCACAAACGTATCAATGCAACAAAGTAGGATTACTTTCTACTTTTGTATCCGCCGCATGAGGGATAAAAAAATGTCAGCTGTTTTTGATAGTCATAGAAGAGAAATTTATTTTTTATTTTAAATGTTATCGATAAATAGTTTCTTTTTGTATAAAAAAAGTTTTTAATAAAAGATAAAGCTTTCATTAAAAAGGTTGCAATAACTTTAAAAAAAAAATACATAAAAATTAATTTTTAATACAATTTTTATATTTTGTTTTCTTTTTAGCAATTTGTATTCTCTTTATCGATTACTTTTATGTACTGAGTGCCATCTCTATTGTGTTTATTATTATTTAAAAAACAAATGCTAAAAAGAAGATGAGGTGAAAAGTCACAAATTAGTGGCACTTTTAGCACAAAATATTATAAATATAAAATCAATAGATTCTATAAATTTAATATAAATAATATATGAAATGTATTGCTTTGGGAATAAGCATGTCTCTATGGACATTTCGTCTCTGCTTTAGAGGCTCGTCAGGAGACTTTTTCCCAAAGGTGGTAAGCAAAAATACAAATACTTATATTCAAATAGTTATAAACTAAATGCGAATTACATTTATTATATAAAAACTAAACAAAAGTATTTACAAAGCAATACATTTCTGTCTTTTAAAAAATTTAAATTCTATTTTTCCTGTTCACCACAGCCATAGAGACATGCTTATCCCCAAAGCAATACATTTTATATATTATGTATATTAAATGTATTTGCCTATATGGCGAAAAATATTTTTTGTTTTTAAATAAAAATATTTTCGTTTCGTTCCAATATTCGCTACAGGTTTTTGTGCCAACTAATTGTTGACTGACTGTGGTGAACAGTCTTTAAAATTACAAGTATTACATAGAACTTTAATTACCTACAATAACTATGTAGTTCAATATACACAATCAACCAGTGTCTAGAGTTCAATTGAGTA
Organism: Metopia argyrocephala; assembly: GCA_963576795.1. NCBI lineage: Eukaryota > Metazoa > Arthropoda > Insecta > Diptera > Sarcophagidae > Metopia > Metopia argyrocephala. Next base: position 84,434,811 of record OY756211.1, read on the forward strand.
TTTCCAAGTGTTATGAATTTATTAAATAGAAAAATGTTGTAAAACATTTGCTGGACTGGCCAAAAGTGCGGTTTATAGCTGGTTAAACATGTTTTTAAGAATTTTCCCAAATTAAAAATAAAATTAAACAAAAATGCATAAAAAATAAATTAAAAATATGTACATACATACACGTTAGAAATTTAAGTGCAACTTAATTCATATCAAAATATCATAAATACTTATTTTTTTATATGATAAACACTTTTAATAAAATATTTTTAAAACATTTAAATATTTTGATTAATTTATTATCAATTAATATTGTATTTTATTAGTTATGAAAATGTGTAGTTTGAAATATATACATATTTATTATATTTATAGGGACATTTTTATAGAGCGACACAATTTTAAATCATAATAAAGCAATGAAATATATTTTTACTATCAATATAACGGACTTTATTGAAAAGATTTTATGAAATTAATGTTTAAATATAATTTCTGCCAAGTGATACCAAATTTCAACAACTTTTTGAATACACATGGGCCAATGACTCCGCCGGCCCATAAAGCGCACAACACAGTAATCTTCTGTGAATGTAATGGTGTCTCTACAAAAGATTTTGTATTCTACTCACTCCAAATGCGACAATTTTGCTTGTTTACGTACCAATTCAACCAGAAATGGGCTTCATGGGAAATTAAAATTTTGAATGGAAATACAAAATCGACATCAATTTGAGTTTGACGAATAGAACAATTATTTTGATTAAATATTTCAACAATTTGCACGCGTTGCTCTAAAGTTTTAAAGCAAACTTAACAAAAAGCAACTATCAGATGCTAAGTGGGTGGTCTAATAAAGCAGTGATTCCAACTCAAAGTTGTGACACTCTATAAAAAACACCCTCTACATTATAACTAATTTAAAAAAATGCTTCCACAACTTGTTCACTCGTTTGAAAATCAGAGTGGGAAAACAAACAAAACATTTCGCAAACGCTACCACAAAGTCATACACTTTTCAAAATTTTTTAATGGTATTGTACATGAGCAAAACCAAAACAAATAAATTCTAAATGAGAAAGAGCGCAAATGAAACAATTAGCTTTTCGCTCTTGTGCTTGCTTTGTTATTATGTTACATTAGTATAATTTGATCTTTTTTCTCTTCTTATTTTCTTTTTCTTCTCACTCATTTTTTGTTGTACCAACGCACATTTGAGTTAGTGTATTTGTATTGCTCAAAACAAAAACAATATACAGAATTAAATGGACAAACGTTCTCACTGTTTCTGTTTTGTTTTTGTTTTACTCATTTTAAAGAACAAGACAAAATGAGATCAAATGCTCAGTTTTGTTTATTTTCCTACTCTGTTGAAAATACAATAACCAAAAAAAAATAATGACTCCCTATTGATTGTGTTTGATTGTTCTACGTCAGCGCAGTTACACTTGCGAAGAAAATAACCTCTTGTGTAAACTTTATCAATATATTTTCTTGTGTTATCTTTCAAATTAAGCGTTAAAAGTAAAACTAATTTTCGAAACAATTTAATTTAAGACTAGCTTATCGATTTACCTCCAATATTGCCAATTTGCAAAAAAAAAAAACTAAAATTTTATCTTTAAATTTCCGATCCGCTTTCTTTTTGAAATGTCTTCTAAAGGTTTTAGACTACTGACTTATTTTATTGTTGCTGACATTTTAGTTTTCTTTTGTTTTAAAGATGGATCACAGTTTACCTACAAATTGCTTCTATTGGGTCACATAACAAATGAGTGAATATTTAAGTTTTGCAATATTTTCTTTAATTTGTGTCACCAACAATTCAAATAGTCTTGACCAAAATCATAAAAAATACAATTAAGAAAATAAATTGCCAACAAATCAAAAACAATATTTTGCAATCATTTCATTGGAAATATGCTTTTTTGTTTTTTTTTTTTTTTTGCTTATTTTTATATTTTCAAGAAATACATAAAAAGTAAAACAACTTGTGTTCCCATTTATCTGTTCTTTTATAATTTTTGCATTTTCTGTATTTTTTTTTTGTTGCTTTCTTATAAGTTTTACATGAAATATGATATTAAAAAGCGATATGCAAATAGCACCTGCAGCAATTGCTGGTCTTCTATTCTATGTATGCAATAGTTTTTATTCATGTATCACGTTATACAGATAAACGAATATACCAGGCAAAATAATATTTTGGCATATTGGGTGGGTTTTAAAGATAAATAATATTTTTCTTTAATTTGTTTGTTTTTATTGATAAACAAGAATTGTAGAATTAAGAAATATTCCGTAAACTCGTATGATGTAAATTTAAATTATCAAGAATAGAAAAATACAAAAACAACGTAAATTTTAACTGGAAATTTAAATAGGGAAGCATTTACATTCGCTATATTGTAGATTTCCAGAAAACTAAATGTTTTGTTTTAGGAAAAGTTTTAAAATAATGCATAAATAGGGCGAAAATTTTAAACCTTCAAGAGGTACGTCTTAACTGCTTTTGAAAGTTGAATTACAAAGGAAGCATGTAGACTTGTGTGTGAATATATTGTATTAGCACATCAAGCCAAATTAGATGCATATGGGATCGGGTCGGTCAGTGAAAAAGTTGATCAATTTATTCAAATAATAAAGTAACAACGGCAACCAAGATATTAATATATAGTGGTGATACTGGATGTTTAAATTAATACGTTAATTTTGCGGTACCGTAACACCTTCAGTTAGACATTGTTGAAAGCAATTAATTTTTAAAGTAAATAAATTTAGTCTATTAAATAATGGGTAATAAATACTTAAGTATTAAGCTTAAAAAACCAAATAATATGCAGGAGACCAGAGTTAGAGCCTCAGAAAGAGTGATAATTTTAACAAACCAAAGCTGGTGATTCACCAACAACGAATGGACAAGATTTAGTTGAGTTTTTAAAATATTCTTTAAAATTCTCATCTCCACTGATCGCAACTCTGCCATTTGAAAGAAGCAATCAGGAAGGAAACAATGACGAGAAGTGTGCAAAACAAATATTTCGTGTTTCATCACTACCTTGTTGACTTACCATGTTGCTCTGACAATGCATTGTCTATATTATATACATAATTGGCCATTAACAACTTGTTTCAGGACAACGGCCTAGCTTCTGGAACCACCCATGTTGTGTATGTTAATTTTTATCCATGAGTACCGGGACCTGCAGTTTAAAGTCGACTCCGAACGAGAGATAAGAGAAGCATTTTCATGGCAATCAATTTCTCAAAGTGCTTTTGCCTGAAGACTGCAGATACGTAGGCGCCGAAAGAAATATTTTTTTCATGTTTCCTTTTTTTTTCAAAGTGTCATAGCTGAGGTTTTAACCCAGAACACGGCAATTACAATTATCTATATTAATAATTATAAATAAACATAAATTTACAAAATATATTCATAAGGAGAAAAGCGCCACCTATTGGGAAGTAGCAGATAACAGCGAAACCTACTTAGCGAAGGCTCTCACCACACAATCAAAATGCAACGATGAGGTAATTGCTGTTGATCATTCAAGGGTGAAGGTATAACACTGGCCTTTAATAATGATCAATTCACAGCAATTTGTCTCACTCCTAAGGTGATTAATATTCCAAAAAATTCCAATACAATGCACAGCAATTAGTAAGGGTTTGCCTTCGAGTATTGGTCTCAAATGAAAAAAATTTATATATTCATTTTATTTTATTTTCGAATTAAGATCTTAAAATCATGTAATGCAGGTTTACTTTTGCGGACTATAAATTTTTTTATTTTTGAAGAAATATTAATAAAATTACAAATTTTCATAAAAAAATTACTTTAAAACGAATAATAATTTTACATACTATTGTAGAATAAAAAGTTTTCTTTCTTTCTTTAGATTGATAACAAGTATACCGAAACATCGCTCATAATATCACCCAATCCATTTATGATGCCATAGTCATATTCATAGTCTTTTCAATGCATTTCAATTCGTGTATTTTAGTAATAGAGAAAGCCATGGCAGATATCACGATTGAGTAAATATTTATTGAAAAATTTATTACTTTCTTCAACTTGACCTCTTTCTCTATATGAACACAAACAAGTCATTTGACGCACTCAGACACAATGTAAAGCGTAAAAAAAGAACAAACAAAAGACTTTCTTTAACTCACGTCGGTAAACAGCGCAAATAAATTGTTAAAAGCAAATAAAGCTTCAAGTGCTTTTATTTTTTTTTTTTTCTTATCTTTTTGTTTTCCTCACTATACATGACCATAATGGACTTTTCAATAAGTATTGCTGGATTTTATCTCAACATGAAAATCAATTGTATTTCTATGCAATGAAAGTCGCAACGACTAAAACGCATTTTTATGCGTTACGCTAAAGAAAGACAATTTGTGGTTGAACGCTTCTCTTTTTTTAATCTTAGAATTTATTTTTTTTTTTTTTCATGGTATAAAATAAAAAACATTTTCTACATTTGACTTTTTCAAATCGATGTCTGGTTGGTTTTCTAAGATGTTTTTATTTTTTTGCATAAAGTTCCTTCTTATGCGTCTGCAGTTGGGAACAAAAAATTAAACCGCCACCGACACTGGCATCAAAACATCTTTTGTTATGTAAAAATATAAGTATATTACAAAATATATGTACATTTTTTTTAGTTCTTGTTATGAAGCCTAAGCGAAAGATGAATAAATAGTCAATAATTTTATACGAAGATCAGTATTTGTTTTAGTTTATACTATTCAAAGAATGAAATCTTTTATCCCCCTCTCTCTGCTGTTTTGATACCACCTCTTGTGTTTCGTTCCTTTTTTTTAATTTTAAAGTCAGCGGTTTATTTATAATATTTAAAATATAAGTAAATATCAGCAGCTACAAAAGTTCGACTTTATATGGTTGCAAATGATAAATCTTTTCTCTATTTTTCTGTTTCTTCATACTTTGCTGGCCAAATTGTGTTTCTTAACTGTTTTGTTATGCATGTATGTGAGAAAGAAAATTTATTCGAAGCTTCTTAAGAAATGTTGCTCTTATGACTTCCAATAAATCCATAATAAATCATTCAAAATTTAACTTTTCTTTTGTATTTTTGCTTTTGGTTGGTCATCGCCATTATTTATTGTGATTCTATTGAATAGATGTTGACAAGTTTTGATTTTTTTTTTCTCCTATTTCTTTTATATGCAAATTGTTAACAAAGATCTAAAATTTTGTGTTTTTTTTTTATTTAAAAAAAATTAAAAAAAAATCTATTATGGGTTAAAAATATCTGCAATCAAATCATGCTTTTAATGTTTCTTTTTATGGTTTAATAGCTAAACATTATCATCAAAATAGAAATAGCAATTATAATATGACTCTAATGAATTTTAGTTTACATTTGACGATGCCATTGCTCAAAAAGCAATGAGAATATGTCAATTTATTACTTTTCCCATTTGTCCACTATTTATATATTAAATTACCGTTAAATAAGGCATAATCAAAATGTCAACTCAGATTAATTTAAGCCTGGATTGGAGTCTAGTCTAGTCTCAGTTGTAGACATGTTTTAATTTTTTTTTTTCTCAAACAGGTTCAGCTTTTAACAGTTCTATCAAAAAACAAAAATGCTTTGACAAAGCCTACAAATATTTGACGAATGAAAGTTTACAAGTGGATACAATTATTCATTTTCTTAATAAGTTAATGACTGAAAAACGTTATATCTGATAATTGTTATTAATTTGATCAGACAACACTACAGCTTAATTAAAATTGTGAAGACATTATTTAAACTGATTTATTTGATGAGAACTTCTCTGTGATTTTTTTATTTAAGACCAATACTCAGGGATGAACCCCTACTAAATGCAGTGCATTGCATTGGAATGTGCATTTTATATAGATAGATGTGAAGACGTTAAGCGCCTTATGTCAATTTGATAACTCAAAGGCCAGTATTATACCTTCACCTTTGAATGATCAACAGCAATTGCCCCATCTGAATGTGAATGGTGAGCATCTTTTTTTTATCTATCTAGAAGGATAGATAGACTGGAAATGGAGTGTTAGGGAGTGTTTTCGTGAAGATGGACTTCTTAATTTTTGAAAAACTGCAAATTTATTATTTTTTTTTTATTTTTCTCCTTCGCTAGGATTTGATCCCCAGTCATTTGAGTTTCTGTGCACGCGCGCTAACCACTAAAAAAAAAGATTTTTAAGTATTTAAACCAGAGTGGGCAAACAAACAAAACATTTCGCAAACGTTACCACAAAGTCATAAACTTTTCAAATTTTTTTTAATGGTATTGTACATGAGAAAAAACAAAACAAATACATACTTTCTAAATGAGAAAGAGCGCAAGCGAAACAATTGGCTATTCGCTCTTGTGCTTGCTTTGTTATTCCGTTACATTCGTATAGTTTGCTCTTTTCTTCTCATTAATTTTTTGTTCTACCTACGCGCATTTGAGTTAGTGTATTTGTAGTGCTCAAAACGAAAACAATATACAAAATTAAATGGGACAATCGTTCTCACTGTTTCTGTTTTGTTTTTGTTTTACTTATTGTAAAGAACAAAGCAAAATGAGGTCAAATGTTTAGTTTTGTTTATTTTCCTACTCTGATTTAAACAGGCATTCCCAAACAGTTATCAAGTATTTCAAGCAAGATGAATACAAAGCGCCATGTTTATGCTCCACATAAATTAATAATAAAATATCTAATAAACCAATTACCTTTAACTGTTCATTGTTAGAATGAAACGAAATGAAGACATTTTTGAAGCAAATGATTAAAGGTAGTAAAAAGTAATGACAATACATACATAACTGGCCTTTACAACCCTGTGTCAGGATTACGGCCTAGCTTCTCGCAGTACTCATGTTGTGTGTGTAAATTTTTATCCATGAGTACCGGGACCTATAGTTTAATGTCGACTCCGAACGACAGACTTGAGAAGCTTGTTCATGGCAATTAATTACTCCCAGAGCTTTTGCCAGAAGACTGCTGAGAGGTAGTCACCGAAAGAAATATTTTTCTCATATTTCTTTTTTTGAAGATGTCAGAGCCTGGAGTCGAACTTAGGGCCCATGTCTTAGTAAGCCAACACACTAACCACTATACCACGGCCACTACTCTGATTTAAACAGGCATTCCCAAACAGTTATCAAATATTTCAAGCAAGCTGAATACAAAGCGGCATGTTTATGCTCCACATAAATTAATAATGAAATATCTAATGAACCAATTACTTTTAGCTGTTCATTGTTAGCATAAAACAAAATGAAGAAATTTCTGCAGCAAATGATTAAAGGTAACAAAAAGTAATGACAATAATGAGGGGAAAAATATCCTGTATTTTGCAAACCGTGACATAGTTAAGATGGACAGGTAGGAAAGAAATTCTGTGTGTCTGGTGGCATTGACAAGGAGTATAATTATTTAAAATGTCCTCTACCTGATAAAACTCTTGATTCTGATCTCTAAAGTAACCTGGCCATAGGGAAGGAGGTAGACTCTACCTATTACTCTATGCTTAACTCTCCGTCTACCGCAAAAAAAACTTGGAGTAATTACCATTCTAGGTCCATTGAACCCATTTGTACGGAAGTAGTATGGGTCTAAATGAGCCGAGTGTCAGTTTACGGTTGTTCGCGGTAGAAAAATTGGTAAAGGAATAAAGTAAAAAAAAGAATAATTATCAACTCTAAACAGGTTTTTTGCTAAGAGTTGACAATATATCTAAACTTTGTAGCTTCGTAATGGCTTTTTTTATTAGAGCAATACTCAGGAGCTGTGCACTGCACTATTTAAAGTTTTAAAGAAGAGCCGTCGCTGACATGATCGCAATTTGATTTTTTTTCCCGAAAGCTGTTTAATTCGCCTTTAATTAATGTATCATTTAAATATTGTACTTGTACTTGCCAGTTACTACAATATTAAATAGAATTCTTAAAAGTATTGATGATATTTTAAAAAATTTTTATAAAGGAATTTCAATGCTTGTTTAAGTGAAGAAAACATATTTTGAAATTACGGCACTATCTAATAAATTACATGGTATTTAAAATCTTTTAAAATATTGTTTTCTCTTTAAAAATCAATATTGATAATAAAAAAACATGCAAAAATATATACAAACATACATATTTGTTAAATATTTTTGGCATTTGAGGTTTTTTCTCGAAAAAAATTCTACCAAAAATATCAAAATCCAGCAACAGAAATAGCACATAATCGCTAATAAATGATAAAATTGCATAAATTTTGTTTATTTTGTGTGTGTTCTTTTTTAACAGAAAAATATATTTAAGACTCTAAACGAGTGTCGCACCAACATTAAAATGCTTAAATATTGATTTAAATCAATAAAAAGTTACTTCAGCAACGAAAAGTTAAAAAAAGCAATGATTCCCTTGGTAGATAATTAGCAAAATATGACAACAAAATATTTATTTGTTTTATTTTCTTGCTGTGTGAGTTTTCACAATCGCATTTTTGTGCTGCCTTTGTTTCTAAAGTTTGGCGCTGAAAAAAAAACTTAAAATTAAGCGATTTAATACCATAAACTATAACGACCACACAAATCACTGGAAAAAATACCTTAACTTTGGTAGACAAAGAGAAGAAAAAAAAATTAAATCCAAAATAATTTTTGAACAAATGACAAACTTAAATTATGTTTATTGCCTTGGCAAATAGAAAAAGGCAACAAACAAAAAATATCACAAGTGCTTTGTAGATTTCCTTTTTTTTTGTCTTTAACTAATATATGAAAGAATATAACAATAATTTTTATTGAAAAAAAAAACAAAATTATAAATAACTTAAAGGCTTAAAAAAACTGCAGCTTTTTTTTTTGTTTGTGTTCGTCTGTCTTTTATTTCTGAGACACAAAACACATTAGTTTTTATGAACTTAAAGAAACGTTTCTTTGGAGACAGAACTTTAAACAGTCAAGTATTTAAACATATATAAAATGCTTATATTCGATGCATTCCATTTTCTGTTATTGCCTTTCTATGTGACTTCAAGTTTTTGTAATATGAAGGCTCAGTGAGTAGTGTCTTAAATTACACGCTATTTTAAGTGTGGCATAGTGCAGAGTCCCAGCAAACAAAAATATTTAAAATCTATTATTCACAATAAAATTTTTCAATTCAATCTTTATTCACAGTGCATCCTTTTCAAACATATGTTATATGAAAATTCAAAATATTTTTTAATTTATTTAAAGTTTTATATAAAGTTATTTGTTTATTGGATTTTCTTCCAACATATGAATAATGTTCACACAATTAAGGTATTACTCAACTAAGGAATTTACACAATTATGGCTTTAATTTAGTTCAGTTTAGTAATTAACGAATAAAGTGCAAAATTTATTTTTTGATTTCTTTGAATTCTTCAATTATTACTTGACCAGGGTTATATGCATCTGTAGCGTCAAATATATCAGTTGAAAAACAAGTGTTTTGCTATTGACTTTGTAGTTACAGCAGCGCACAGTGGGATTTGTTCATACAATGTTTGGCAAAACATATAAGGAGTGCTCGTAGAATGTTGAAATTTTGCTTTGAGCCTTTGGTTAGCTTAATTAAGAAAAATATAAAGTTTCATCAAAATTGGCCACGCCCACTACCCACCGCCCATAGAACCCAAAATTTATTTTTGCCCCAAAGTTTTTGAAATTTGGCACAGAGCCTGTATTACCTCAATTAACACCCATACTCACCGCCAATATGCCATATCATATTTTTTTTTCACAACTTTTTGTTTCTTTACCAAAACTAATTAAATTTTTCAAATTTTTTAATTAAAAATTTCATGCATTTTGAGATAAATTTTATGATTTTATAAAAGATTATTATTTATTTCCCCTTTTTTTTTTATTTAATTGATAGTATAGAGTCTTACCTTTCATTTTCTTATAGTGGGAGCACCTAGCACGACCGAGCAACCTTTTTTTTTTTCTTTCAAGGAAATTTGCAATCACGGCACATTATAGAACAAATTTTATTCTATCACATCTTTTAAACCATATGAGCGAACTTCATAATTTTTTTTTAAATACGCAGAAAGGTCTATATTTAAAAATAATCACTATTTAAATCTGAGCAATAAAATTATCATACGAGTATGTACAAACACTATAGAAGTGCGTAAACAGTTTTCAATATTTTGGACTAAAATTTATACTCGTATTTGACTTTACTTCATTATTTCAAAGGCAAATAAACTTTTTTTTGGATATTTGGATTTGGATTCTTCATCTTTCTTCTACAAAACTGCATCATTACTTTTTCAAATTTTAAGTGTCGAAAAAATTACTTATTGCAAAAAAAAAATCCCACTGTGCACCGTGTCTTGTAAACTTTAACAACTTTTCCGCATATATATTTTTTTCTATATATGGAAAAGTAATACAAAATTAGTAATATTTTCCAATAACATAAAAATTAAAATTTCTTCATCAAATTTATAAAAATTATGGATATTTTGTCTCAATTAATATGTTTTGGTTAAATAATTTAATTGGTTTAATTAAATTTTTAATGTTTTATAGAACTTTATTGATAGCATCAATTTGTTTACTGGTGAAAAAATAAATAATTTTTTAGTTTATATTAAAAATTTTTTAATTGAAACACATTTTTATTTTTTTTATTTTTCTATGAATGGTAGTATAAAAATTATGCTAAAGGCGTAGGCTTAAAATTAATGTATTAAAAATACAATTATAACATACAAAAAACTGAAAAAGTTTTAATATATTTTTTTATAGAAAATTTTAGACTTTAAATATCTTAAGTTTTTTTTAACTCCTGGCAAGTTTCTCAACTTATTCACTGTATTTGGAAAGTGAAAAGAATATGTTATTGAAATAATAAAAAAGTAGCAGATAACAACTAAAACCTACTTAGCAAAGACACTCACCACACAATCAACATGCAACGAGGAGACAATTGCTGTTGATCATTCAAGAGTGAAGGTATAATAACACTGCTCTTCAAATGATCAATTCACAGCAATTTGTCTCATTCCTAGGTGATTAATAATAATATAATATAAGAAATAATATTTACTGTACTTTCAAAAAAAAAAAAAATTAAAAAATCCAATACAATGTACAGCATTAGTAAGGCTTTATCCCTGAGTATTAGTCTCCATAAAAGAAAAATAGTGTTTGAGGGCATTTATTTGGAGTATTTAGTATCATAATTCACTGGAAAAATTTTAGCCGGAAACTAATTCCATAAACAAACACTGCATTTGAATCCGAAAATTGTTCTGTATTGAAAGGAGAATTCCTGTTAAATCATGCTTCTCCGGAAGAAGCAGGCTAAGGGCAATGATATCCAGACAGCTGTGAAGGTTTCTGGAACTGTTGGCGGCGTTTCATATGCTGCTGCCGTAAGATCTTCGGATAAGTTGGAGAGTCGTAAAGGCGGCGAGGTACGAAAATCGACTAATACAGGTGTAACCTTGGCATCTGCAAAGACGGAATTCGATTTAATCGATGGGGACTGCAAGCGATTATTGGGTGGTGGCCTGATGGAATGTATGAGGAAAATGAGGGGATTTGCTCGTGAGTATAGATTACTGACAGATGAATCCGAGAAGACAAGAGCTCTTCTCGGGATGCTTATTTCTATTCAACATGATGGTTAGGTTATTTAAGTGTATTTTTATAAATGTGAACTCTATTGTCTCTCGACACAGGAGGCACTATTTGGAATTGTTTTTAAGGCAGCATCGACCTGATGTACTACTGATAGCCGAGCATAAACTTTCCCCCAGGCACACATTGGACTTGAGTGGATACAGAATCTTTAGGCAGAATCGATTGGGTGGTCGTGGGGGAGGAACCGCCATACTCGTGAAGAATAACTTGTCTTCCACTAGAATTGAACTTGATTTGGGGCATGTTGAGAACACCGCGGTTAGAATCCACAGGATGGATGGTAGTGTCCTGACCGTCATCTCAATGTATCTGCGACCCCAAGAGCCGTTGATTGTTAGCGATCTGGATCCGATTCTAGAAATGTCTGCACGTGGGAGTATCCTGATTGGTGCAGACTTGAATGCCAGACACTCTTATTGGGGTGATGATGTTTGCAACCGTAGTGGACACAGTCTACGTGATTTCTTGTTGTCCTGTCCTGATGTTGACATACGCCGAACTGATGGTCCGACTAGAATAACTGATCGATCATCTTCTTTTCTAGATGTTTTTATGTCTACCGCTGATATCTCATTGGCCCCGGAGTCTGCTAACGGTTTGAGGACATTTGATTATGAATCTGACCATAGAGCCGTTGAGATCATAATTGAGACTGGTACCTTTCAGCACAGGACGGAAAATAGAATATTCGATTTTGACCATATGCAGCGGGAGCGTTTTAACGGAATTCTGGAGCGTGAACTTTTGGCACACCAACTTCCAATCGATCGGAATGCCACACTCAATGAAATTGATGAAAGCATTTTAGGGATGAACTCTGTGTTCAAGACGGCGATTGAGGAATCTGTACCGACGATAAATGTTAATAGGGGACTCCTTAAGCTACCTGCTAACATTCTGCACCTCATATCGGAGAAGAAACGCCTACGAAGGACGCTGTGGAGAACAACTGATCCTGGGAGAATATCTATTCTGAAAGCGGACATAAGAAATCTGGACAGAATCATCCAAGGTGCCATAGCAACTTTTGAGGAGAGCTACTGGACTGATTATCTCGGGAAAATACGGGTGAACCATAGGACATTCCGACAAGTGAAAAGATGCGCTGGTATTTTGAAAAGAGCTCCACTATCCGATTTGGTAGGATCGGAGGGAATTCTCCTCTCGGGTGATAAGGACAAGGCTGAGTTACTTGCTGATAGATTCCGCGAGGTTCATGATAGTGGAAGGAATTCTGCCCCAGCTCCTTTTACGGAGATGGTACTACGTGGGATTTCGACATTGTATGACCATGAACCGTCCATATGCTTTGGGCGGGAGGTGATGGCTGATGGTGGTGCAGTCGCGGGTGTATCATATGATGGGGATATTATCACGCCGGCTGACGTGGGCAGTGCTCTAAAAAGTAGGGCCAACAAAAGATCGAGTGGCATAGATGGCATACCGGATTTTGTCCTTAGGAAGACGGGCATGATTGCATGGCGTTTTATGGCAATTTTATTCAACCATTGTATTAGCATTGGCTACTTCCCAACACAATGGAAAGACGCTCTTATAGTTCCCGTGCTAAAACCAAGATCGGACCCTAAACGGGTGGAGAATTATAGACCGATTTCATTACTGCCAGCTTTTGGTAAACTTCTAGAATCGTTTATGCTATCGAGAATGCGGCGAAAGATGGAAACTTCTAACATCCTGCTGGACAACCAATTTGGCTTCAGGAGTGGTCATTCAACATCCCATGCGCTGATGGTGTTTGCGGATTACGTTGCCAGAGGCCTGAATAGGAGATACCCTACGCTGGCAGTCAGCCTTGATTTTGCGAAGGCCTTTGATACTGCTTGGCAGGAGGGAATTATCTACAAGATGGTGCAAATGGGTTTTGAACGTGATGTGTGCAGAATGGTTGCGGATTTCTTGAGGGCGCGGACTTTTAGAGTGCGAGTTGGCGAGGAGGTTTCCAGTCGTAGGATGATCACCGCTGGTGTACCACAGGGATCCTTATTGGGTCCTGTATTATACAATATCTTTATCTGTGATATACCTCTCCCCTCCTCGGGGGATATAATCTTAATGTATGCTGATGACATACTCATTGCTATGAGAGGACCTCGGGCTAGAACCCTGAATAGCAGGATGAATTCCTATTTGAATATACTTCATGCATATTTTGAGAAATGGAGACTTCGTCTGAACATATCCAAGACTGACAGTGTGCTGATTAAGGGGAGGCGAGGTCGCCTATTCAAGAATTGTAGGAGTTATATCCCTTGCCTGACTATTGGTGGGGAGCATATTGTTACATCTGACAGGTTCAGGTATCTTGGAGTTGTTTTTCATGAGAATTTTGAATTCTACAGACACATTGATTATATTCTGGAACGGGTTAAGGTGGTCTACCACTTGTATCACAGACTAATTGGCCGCAGGGTAGGACTTAGTATTAGGATCAGGCTTCTTATTTATCGACAGATTATTAGACCCTTGATAGCATATGCTTTTCCAGTGTGGTTTGGTATTTCTTCACACCAGATGGAGAGGATCAGAGTCTGGGAGAGGAGGATACTCTCGTCTTGTTTGGGGCTTAGACCTAGGATATGCTCTGACGGTTCTATCCGGAGGCCGTCCTGTAGGACTGTGTATAATAGGGCTGGCGTTCAGAGGATAGACGTTTTCCTGATGGATGCTGCGGTTAGGTTTCTAGAACGATCCTCTTCGCTGCGGAATAATATGGTCGCGGGGTGCTTCAATGGGGCACTTGACTTGGTGACGTTACATCGGGGTAGATACCTCTCGCCGGTTGATCTCCTCGCCCTTAGGGACGGAAACCTTCTATATAGGGATGCAGACCTCTTATTTTATCATAGGAGAGTTAATACATTAGATATTGATAGGTTGGTGTACAACACCGAACAATAATCTATATCATTTTTTGAATTATATTATTTTGTTTTGTTTTAGTTATAAGTGTTATTTAGTTTTTTGTTATTTTTAGAATTAAGTTAGTTTGTAAGAATTTATCGATGGTCATCCTTTTTAGCCTTTTTATGGATTTTGATTTATGAGTGTTGATATATATGTATATGTAATCAAGAGTTGACAGTAATGCTGTTTTGTATAGACCGATAGTTTTAATCTTAGATAAGTATTTAGTACGTTAAGAAACTCTGTAATCAAAAGTAGTTTAAGAAACATTGTAAACTGAAGTAATATGGAAATAAATAAATCAAATCAAATCAAACCTGTTAAATCATCTGCAAATGAATCTGTTTTATCAAGAACACATTCTTTTATTTCGTTAGAATATTTTCCATGCCACAACTGTCTAGCTTCAATGGAGTTGGATAGCCTACTGTCTTTAATAAAAACATTTCTTCTTTTCGGCGTGGAGGCTTCGATCATTTTGGGTAGAATAAAAGTCGAGTGGATTAGCTGAATCATTCCAGCGAACATCTCTTAACTTCCATGTTACGAATAATGTAAATGTTACAGCAACTGCTGCTAAAATATTTACATAGCCCATAGCCAAGGTTGACAGGAAATCATTAGAACCATAGCATCTACATATGAGTAAATAACATTGTTCATGTATTCTATCTCAAAAATTGTTATTACCTTATTGCAAGTGTGGCAAAGTCTAAACTTGCGATGATATAAATATGAAAGACAAATATAATAGTTGGGGTAATCTAGTAAGACTGTTACAATTACATTTTCTTTTATCCTATCTACAGACAAATAATTTGTTTCCCTTTTTGTATGTGTAAAATCTGTCCTTTCTGTGATTCAACAGGAACTCGCAGTCCTGTGGGCATTTCGCATTTTTGGGCTGCCTTAGGATGTATTCAATACACAAGCACTATCGTTAGATTTCCAAGACTACTAGTCGTTATCTTGTAAGGGCTCATAAGAATTCGTTACTAATTAAATTCGATCAGTATATGCACATTATTTTTCCTAAAATTCCTTAGGATAGGAAGAAAAGGCTAGATATGAAAGAGAATTGAAAGGTATAACTGGCCGCTGGTATATTTGAAATTATAAAGCTTGCCAGATTGTATATAACTATAACATACACTCAGCGAAATATCCAACATTTACCAATTCGTCGCATTTGTGATCGAAATTGATTCGAACAACATTAATTTTAATTAAAAATGTCAGAATTTGGACTAAAGCCATTCGATATTGAATGCGGCTATTTGGCTAGTGTTGAATTTTTTGTTTGTGTAATGTTTTGTTCTTATATGTTCCTTTAAATTTAAAAATAATTAATTTTTCTCAAAAATATTTTTTAATTTCAGATGTAACTGATACTCGAATTCAGCTGGCGTTTAAAACAAATATTAAAACAAAGGCCAAATTACAACTATAATGCAGTAACAAAGAGAATAAAAAAAATGAAAATTCATAACATTTCAAAACCTGTTTTTTTGTCATTAAATTTGAGTGAAACCAAAAATAATTAAAAATAAAAAAAAATTATTTACTCAAAAGAAAATTTATGCAAAAATAAAACAAATAAAATTAATGATGATAAAAAGTTGTTAATGTCGTTAAAATATTTATAAAAGGAATAATAGTACGCGCGTGATTTTTTTAATAAATCAAAATAAAAATAAAATAGTGCTTGTTGGTCAACATATAGGAAAAGACGCCAGCTAGACGGGTTTATATATATTAAACAAAAAAGTATACGTTTTTTTCATAATTTTTTTTAACCATAATAATTAATATTATTATATTGTTGTTGTAATTTCATTCGTTATTTTTTGTGTTTTGTTCAACCTTTAAGTACTTCTTATTATCTTTATTGTTATTGTAAACACGCATTATATTTACGCCCTTATGTGGATTTAAAAAAATTCCGAAAAATTATTTAAAAAAAAAACAAGTTAAACAAAAATCGTGCATTAAGAAAAATGATTTGAGTTAAAGAAGAAACAAAAAAAATACTTGAAAATAAATTTTTTATGCAGCAGCTTTATTGCATAAAACGTCTGTACGTAGTGGTCTGCACTTTAAACTTATCTACCCTACCACTCTTGGCAACGAAACCACAAAAAGTTACAACAAAAAAGTCCTTGATTACATGGCTTTATAATTGAAAATTAGTCCACCACAACGCCAGTCAGCCGCTTTGTTGCTGTCTTGCGTAACAAATTTCCTGTGAATCAAAAAAGGATCGTTATTAAATTTAAAATCAATTCAACTTTAACAACAAAATCGAGATAACAAACCAAAAGAAATACAAAAAACACGTAAGTGATAAAACAATTTACAAGTATTACTTAAGGTTTTCGCTAAACATATAATTTTATTCAATAAATCATTTCAATTTCTGTTATTTTTATCAAAATAATTTTTATTTCCATTATAATGGAAGTATATTTAGTTTATTTTGTTCACAAATTTGCTGTTCATTAACACTTTTTAAAAGTACTCGTATTTCTGTAAATTTATAAAACACAAAATTATAATTATTTTTTTTTAAATTTTTGGCGAATTTGTATTAAATTTGACATCTCAATGGTTTAATCCAAAAACAAAGATATTTGAAAGATTTCAATTATACTGAGATAGGATATAAAGGGTGGATGGCATACTGGGTAGAGCGCTCGCATACAACTCAAAACAATACAGGTTAAAACCCCAACAAAGATGAAAAATTAAAGAATAAAAATTCGCGATTCTTCTAGATTTTAAATAAAAAAATAAAAGCCCCTCCCCCGCCCCTCTCCAAAAAGTCAATTAATATGAAACCGCTTCCTGACATTCCACTCTTTTCCAACTTTGGCATGTTTTCTAACAAACGAAGAATCAGGAGAAAAAGTACCACCTACTGGGAAGATAACAGCTACCTACTTAGCAAAGATACTCACAACTTCATAATGAACATGCAGCGATATATGGAGTAATTGTTGTCGATCATACAAAGGTGGTGATATTACACTGGTCTTTGCGTGATCAATTTCACAACAACTTATCTGGGCTCATTTATAAAGTGCTTACAAAAAAATCCAATAAAATGCAAGCATGAGTATTGGTTTACACTCCTGAGTATTGGTCGGAGAAAAAAATCTATATAATTTTTTTTTTAATTGAGACCAATACTCAGGAGTAAACCCCTACTGATGCTGTGCATTGTATTGGAATTTTTTGGAAAGGACAGTATATTTATGACAAAACATATATTTTGTCTTCATAAATTATACGACTGCTTTAGGAATGAGACAAATTGCTATGAATTGATCATTCAAAGGCCAGTGTTGTACCTTCACCCTTAAATAATCAACAGCAATTGACTCATCGTTGCATATTGATTGAGTGGTGAGTGCCGTCGCTAGGTGGCGCTTTTCTCCAGTTATTGAAATTATGACATAAAACTATTATTTTAATTAATAAAAGTCTTTACAATAGATTTATTTTAAAAAGCATTTTTTTCAGTATTTAAATTGTAAGAAATGAAATATAGATTTAGCCAAAAAGTTCCAATTAGATTAAAGACTTGTTAATCCTGAAAAAAACACAAAAAAATTCATATTTGGCAAAAATATAATTCTAATATATGACTTTTACAGAAGAGTATGTACACAATACAATGACCTGTCATGCCATTGCAGGAGTGGAAAACATGTTCAGATCGGCTGGTGTACAACCCTTTACGGAAGTTATTTTTCTCCTTTAATTGAAATACAACAAAAAATCTAAATTAGTTAATTATTTAGTTTCTGGTCTAATTGAGGATATTAGGACAAAAAATGTGCATTCAGGCATAGAGAAAAAAATTTCACTTCAATAAATGTTTATATCTGCATTTCAGTTTTAGAAGTATTTTTAAAGAAAATTTATTATAATACTTGAGTTCTGCTATACTCTATGAAATAATACATACATATTTACATACATAATTGGCCATTACAATCCAGTGTCAGATTTACGGCCTAGCTTCTCGCAGCACTCATGTTGTTTGTGTCAATTTTTTCCATGAGTACCGGGACCTACAGTTTAAAGTCGACTCCGAACGACAGGTTTTAGAAGCTTTTTCATGGCAATCAATTACTCCCAGAGCTTTTGCAAGAAGACTGATGAGAGGTAGACGCAGAAAGAAATAACTTTTCATATATCTTTTTTTTTTTTAAGATGTCAGAGCTGAGATTTGAATCCGTCGCTATCGTCTTAGTAAGCCAACACACAAACCACTAGACCACGGCGGCTACATGAAATTATATGTTTCAGTAGTCGATCCTTTCCGCAAACTCCCAATAATATTGTTCAAATAATGAAAAGAAATAATAACGGCGTCAAATTACAAGATCTTTTTGGATCTTTGACAAAGTTAAATCATAAAATTCTGTGACCGGAGAATTTTCATGCATCAAAACTAAAATCGGTCGTTGTTTGCGGCTCGTGACAAAATCCTAATGCAGCTACAAATCGTCCAATGCATGATCTTCAATTGCAAGCTAAAAGAGAAATTATCATACGACCACTCTGAATTAACGGTATGGATTCTTCAATAATAGTTTACGAAAAAATATGGCCCAAACACCTTCAGACCATAATCAACTAATCACACATTCCAATTTCAATATTTTTTTCCACAATCACTTGTGTGTTCTTTTAGACCCATATGAAAAAATTTTGCTCAGTAACGTTACTACCACATTGTAATACAGTGATGAAGGGAATGACAGCTCAAAAAATTTAAAATCAGCTGTTAGAATTTGTTATGGCTATCTTTTTATACACTGTGATGTTGTGTGTATGCTAAAAATTTTGTTGTGGCTATATTAAGTACTGGAGAAAAATAACATAGCTGTATATAAATACTAATACATCTACCTCTCATGATCATAATTTGTGGCTATCTTTGCTGTGTTGTTCTTGTTATAGTTGTTGGAGTTTCGTCATTGTATTACGCTGTGTTACTACAGAGTTGAAAATGGGTCTCATTGCGGAAGAAAATTTTGTTAGAGAAATCAGTATTGAAAAACTGTTGCTCTAGGAAAGAATCAGCATACCTATGGTGTTGTAAATGGTATTTCAAGTTTAATTTTTGTATCAATTAGTTTCTGTGTAATATATCCAATTTCTGTTAACACTTTGAATCGATTTCCCACCATGCTTTCATCAACAGAGGCACCACTTTTCGTAATGTTTAATGTACACACTAGTGTTTAATGTCATAGACCGGACCTAAATTATAGGGCTATCAGTCTTTTAAAATTGTTGTTGCCAATGCATTGCACAATAGGTTAAGTCGTATATTACAACCATAAACATTCAAAAATTTTTAATTAATTTTATTCTATATTTGCAATTTTTTAAATTACTAGTACTACGAACATATATGTACAGGGTGTTTTTTAGAGGTATAGAACTTCGAATTGAAATAAAATACAAGAAAATCGTTTTAATGTCCATCAATTTGGCTTTATTGGAAGGATAATTTTATGCCATTAATGTTTAAATATGATTTCGGGCATGTAGCCGCCGCGGCTAGCTCGAATAAAGCCAATTCTACAGGTCCAATTTTCAACCACTTTTTCGAGCATATGGGGCCGTATGTTGGCAATAACGCCACGAATGTTGGCTTCCAAGTCCCCTAACGTCTCTGGTTTGTTGGCGTAGACGATCGACTTCACATATCCCCAAAGAAAATAATCCAATGGTGTCAAATCACACGATCTTGGTGGCCAATTGACAGGTCCATTCCGCGAAATTATGCGCTCATCGAATGTTTCCTTCAATAAATCGATTGTGACGTGCGCTGTGTGGCATGTAGCGCCGTCTTGTTGGAACCACAACTCATCCACATTCATGCCATCCAATTCGGGAACAAAATAGTCGGTTATCATGGCTCTATACCGGTCTCCATTAACGGTAACTGACTCTCCAGCATTATTTCGGAAGAAGTATGGCCCAATGATTCCACCAGCCCATAGAGCACACCAAACAGTCAGTTTTTGTGGATGTAATGGCGTCTCAAGGGTCTCATGTGGATTCTTTTCACTCCATATGCGGCAATTTTGCTTGCTGACGTAGCCATTCAACCAAAAATGAGCCTCATCACTGAACAAAATTTTGCCATGAAAATCAACATCGAGATCAATCTCATTTTCGGCCCATACACCAAAATCACGACGCATTGCATAGTCTCGCGGCTTTAATTCTTGCACAAGCTGGATCTTGTAAGGTCGCAAGCCAAGATCTTTGCGCAAAATCTTCCATAAAGTTGATGGACAAAGCTCCAATTGCTGTGTACGGTGGCGAATCGATTCATTCGGGTTCTCTTCAACACTTTGCTCTACAGCGGCAATTGTTACTTCGGTGCGCACTGTTCGACGTCTCTGCGGATGCGTATTATCACATAGAGTAAACGTAGTGCGAAAACGATCCATGCTTAACCGAATTAATTGCTCTGATGGACGATTATGTCGACCATAAAATGGACGGAGCTTGCGGTAAACTTCGCGAACTGAACCATTATTTTCGAAATAAATTTGCACGATTTGCAAGCGTTGTTCTTTTGTCAACCTGTTCATGATGAAATAGCAAACCAAACTAAATATTAATCAATTGACAGCTGACAAAATGGCCGCCAGTTAAAAAAGTGATGCCAACTTAAAGTTCTATACCTCAATAAAAAACACCCTATACTACTTTTGTCTTCAACTCCTGCCAATTCCTTTGATATGAAAACTAAAGACTTAAGAAACAAACCTGCACAAATTTAACGACCATTGTTTTGTACTTATTTTTATTGAACAAAAATACTTCTTCTTTTTTTATATTTGATTTCTAATTTCGTATTATTTTGAATATTAAAAATTTTGTTTAAATAAAATCTATTTCAAATTCAAGTTGAATATAAATTGTAGTGGCATTTAGAGGTTTTAATTATTACTTAATGCTTGATTTAGAATTCTACAAATAAGCACCTATAGTTTCGAACTACTTCCAACTTGTGTGATATGAAGGGCTTTCAAATCCTAAAGAGTTAATAAACAAATTTGCTCAAATCAAACAAACCAAAAGACGTTGCCTTTTTTTCATCTTATTTTTATTATACCATAAATGATTTTTCCTCTTGCAATAACCAATTTATTTAAAATTGTATATTTATTTTTGCTCATAAAAAGCAATGACTTTATTAAACACAAAAATTATAGCATTTTGCTGAACTCAAATATCATAATTTTGTTGTTCTCTTTAAGCAAATCATAAATGCAAACACAATTATAGCCTTAAAAAACATACTGAACAATAATTTGAAAACATTACAAGTAAAACCCACCAAAATTTAATGTCTTTATTTGTCAGGCAACATTTGGCCAACAATAATGATAACCAAACAACAAATAAACCATTTCGCATATAAATAGATGGCCAAAAGGCAAACAGCAAAGAAAATTATAAACTTTTAAGCCAGGAAATCATAGAGTTGCTACAAACAATTGTCAATAACTGAAATATGCAATATGACCTTTTTTGTGCCCAAAATACAAACAAAATAGAAAACAGAAAACTTATAAATATTAAAAAAAAATCTTAAATTATGACAGTTTTGCGTATGATGTTTATTTGCCTTTTCTAAGCAAAATTTTTTTTTCTTATGCGATTCGAAATTTATAATAGAAAATCATACAAATGAATGTATTATTTATGGCAATAGTTTTTGTAAAATATATGGCAGTAAATGTTTATGCACTTGATTTTGGCTAAAAGGTAAAACAACTCAAAAATAATTAACCAATAAAATTTAATGATTTATAGTTTTTTGTAGTAAAAGAGTTAGAGTTGAATGAATTAAGAAGTAAAAGTAAGAAATTTTGTTTTAAAATCAAACAAAGAATGAATGTCATATATTTTAATCAAATATTTTTATTTTTTTTTATTTTTGAAAACCAAAAGTACCGGTCAAAATCTTAATTTTTTTTTTTTCTAACAAAAATGAAAAATTGCTTTATTTTTTTCACCAAAACTATATCGAAAGCAATGTGAAGAGACACGGCCGACACACCTTTATATTTTAATTCTTTTATTTTTAACACTCTATAGTCGTTTAGTATTAAGCATTACTTTCAACCATAAACAAATGCATAAATAAATTTATTTTTCTTTGATTTTATGTCTCTATTATCTAAAGAAACGGCATAAATAATATTACACAGTTATTAGTGATGGTTCAATAAAATTTGTACAAAAATAAAAATATAACACCCTTTTACTTTTAAACTTTATGATCAAATGTAAAGAAAAAGTGGGTGTTTTTTATTATAAATTACACTTAAATGTGTATATATTTTATATTAAATTTTACAACACTATTTATTTTTAAATAACTAAATGCTTGCCATTAGTTTTGTTTATCTTTTTTTATAAGAAATAAAAATGTCATATTACACATAAATATGTAATTACTCCCACATAATGAAGATGTTGATGAAAATTTTTTCTTAAAGAGGAAGTTTCTTTTCAGGTGTATAATAAAAAAAATATTAATTAATTTGTCATCAAAAATTCTATTAAATAAACAAGATCATTTACTTAATCATTTTATACAGACAGGCCTGGTTGAATATAATTTTGAATTAGATGCACTGGACATCTAATAGGCCATAGTAAAAATTAGGAATTAAAGTTAAACGGCGCACAGTGTGACAACGCCGGCATTAAATACAAGGAGTCATTGTAGAGCTCTGAAATTTTGCACAGATTATTTTTGAGACAATTCCAGTTAAAAAAAAAAAAATAAGAAAATCCGCCCACTTTTACGCCCACCTCCCATATAATCGAAATTTGTAAAATACCGTATTGTCCGTAAAACTTTAGGTATAACTCTCAATTTTGTTATACTTGAATATTATATTATTACAAACATTATTGGAAAAAAATTTTGAACTTTGACCCACTTTTACCCCCACCACACATACAACCTCAACATAAAAAGTGCCATATTTTCTAAAATATTTTAGGTACAACCTTCAAATTTGATATTACTGTAACTTATATCATTCAAAATGTTTCATACAAAAATTACAATAACACGCCCCCTATTACGCCCACCTCCCATTGAAATTCAATAAAAAAGAAAAATTTTGTTTTTCATTCTATCAATAATTCTTTAATATCATCATAGTATTCAAATTTTTTCAATTTCATTCTCACTCTAAATGAATTAATATAAAAAATTGTAAACAATTAAAAAAATGAAAGTAAAAAGTTGTAAACATGCTATTGCATGCTAACATACGTATAGCGACAGAATGCGTATTTTATGCAGTTTTTTGTATGTTTAAAGTACTTTTGCAAAATTTTGCTATACGTTCTTTACTTTAAATAAAAGATGAGACTTTAATCTTTCATGTGATATAAATCTGCACCTAGGGCGAGGGGCTGCTCTATATTTCCTAGTCCATTGAAAATGCAAAATGTTCAAATTTTACACCACAATTCTGTTGTTAAGAAATTTTTTTTCGTGTTTTTTTTTTATTTATTTTTTCATCCACTCATTCTACAACAACTGAACTAAATAAAAAAAATAGTTTAAAGTTATATTTTTTATGTATTTGATTTTATTAATAAGATTTTGAATATTATATATTGAATTAACATATTTCAAGCGCGTTGGTATACCTCAACTTTGACTTGCTCTAGACCAAAAAGTAATGAAATTTTGAGGCTGAAATTTCAAGGAATTGTTACTCATATACCTGTTAACCCTTTGCACTCGAAGCTTTTTTCACTCATAATACCAGCAACTCGAATCAATTTCAATAGAAAAACCATATTCACATATAAGTAAATGATATGCGCATAAAAAGAAAAGTCATAGTTGTATTTTAAATCTTTTTTAATTAATTATAGATACAAATGTTATAATATATAATAAATAAATATAATAATAAATAAATAAATAATAAATAATATAAATAAATAAATGAAGTTATTACGATTTGTTTTTGTCCTTATGTTATGAACTGAAAATTATTTGCATTGTCTCCGTAGCGGAGCCCTCGAGTTTGAAGATAAATTTTAAATGGCTCCGCTCCGGAGCTCTCGAGTGCAAAGGGTTAATATACTGTGAAAATTTCATCCAAATTGGACGACACGCCAAAAACCACTTTTTGCCGGTGTTACTATGGGACTGTCACACTGTGCGGCGTACTAAAGAATCACTGACTTATTGACTATAATGAACTCCGCTAATTGTTTAGTTCCACAACATACCGATTAGTGTCTTGAATATATCTATGCAGATGCACATCTCTTTCAACTACAGCTAGAGAAATTTTTCTATCGGATTTATGCACAATATCGAAGAAATAGAGTATATTGATACAATCAGCAGCTTCAATATCTTAATATAAAATAAATGCTACTGCAAAAAAGTGTTATACGTCGTGTGGTAACTAATTTTTTCAAAATTTTTCCATTATTTTCTTAGACTGTGCCGCTAGTTCCGCTTTAGAGTCATACTAAAAATTATTTGCCATTACAAACCTGTAATAAATCTAGGCTATAATTATTATACTAAACTGCATAATATAGAATTAATTTGTTGGTAAAATTTTCGTTTCTCTTATTAAATTTATATATAATTTATAATTAATATTAAAACAATTTAATAAAAATTAATTAAAACAAACTTAAATGGAAGAATGCATACATCTTTCATTAAATATTCTAATTTTTCCAATTATTCTTTTATTTTTTTAAAGTATTTTTCCTGCTAAGTGCGCTTGAATATAATTTTCCGACCAATTAACTGAAATAAAATAGAATATTTATATCTTATGTGTTCTAAAAATTGCTGTTTCTTCTTAAAAATCCCATATGTAATATCTACAGACTAATTAAGCAAAACACTTTACGGAAATTCTCTGCCTTAAACACTAAAACCCATCTGTTCTTGTTATTGCTTTCAGTCTGCTACCTTAAGTATTGAAAATAAAAAACCTACATTTCTTTTTTCTAACTATCGCAGTAAATGTCAACTCATCTTGAAAATTTCTCATAAATTATTTTTCTTTTATATTCTTTCTATTCTTCTTATTTGGCTGCTTTTAGATATTTTTCCTTTTTAAATTTTCTTTTCAAGACTGTTTGAATTTTTTACGACTTTTTGAGCTTCTCATAAATTAAAAAAAGAAGAAACTGCAAAAATTATTTGTCTAGTCTTTTGATGTAATTTTTATACAAATGGCGGTATTTATTAATAAATCATCTTGTAATTACGTAGTGCTTCTTAAGTATTAAAACAAAATTATTATCATCATTGCAACTTTAATTATTGTTTTGAAGAAAACCAACTTAAAATAGAAGAAGTTGGAAGTTGGAATTAGTAAAATAATTTAAAATAATGACAAAATCTTGATTCGTAGAGAACGGAATATAATTTCTCATTTCTCGGGAACGAATTTAGTTTTTAAAAACAACTTTCGCATAATAAAACACAGATTTTTTTTTGTTAAATTTCTTTAACTTTTATATCTAAAAATCTATCCATAGAATATTACACTTATGAAACCAGTTAAGTCGTTTTATAAACAATTTTAAATTTCTTAAGTAGAAGCTCTACTCGTATTATATGGAAATAAAATCAATGTCTCATAATTTGCTATTAATCTCAGTTTCTTAAATGATTCAGCCGGATGTACAACTATTTACTACCACGACAGTATGGGTGTTCTGTATTCATATTTTTTATGATTACAAAAATCCCTTTGCTGATTGCTTTTGTTTGTAAGAAAATTCTTTTTTTTATTACTTTAATACGCACAGTAAAGAAGAATACACAAAGTTGAAATGATTTTAATTAAAGGGAAGAAATAAACCTGTATTAACAACGTTTTTAATATATAAAATTCTTTAAAAATTTACATACATACGTATGTATGTTTGTATGTTTATATAAAAAAGGAACGATTCTCGTAAATTTTTCTTTATTGATTATTAACGTCAATTTTTTTATTGTTTTAAAAGTTTTTTGAATAACACAAAAGGAGAAATTCATGTAATTTTTTTTATTATTATTATTTGAATTTTAATGTCATAAATACTGATTTTATTGCTAAGCAATTAACTTTTAAATTTAAATATTTTTTTTTTATTTGTTTAGGGAAATATAAGCGGCTTATAAAAAGCATTTCCAAATCCATATTTGAAAATTTTTTTTTTAAAGTAAAGACTTAAATTCCAGTAGTAATTAAGGCCAGTTTACACCATAATACGTTGTCTTACGAAAACAAAAATCAAAATACTTATGAAATGTCGCAGGAATGTCAAAGAATAAATATAAAATATTAGTTTCATCGTTTTCAGAAATTTTTCGAAATAATTCCGTTTTTCATTTAATCAGAGTTGTATTTGTTGCAAAAGAACAAAAAGAAAATTAGGGATAGTACTCTTAGATGATTTGCCTTGACCATGCCGTCATTTAGGAAAAACACAGAAACTTCAGCTTTAAATATTGTCAACATAAGCTAAAGTTAGTATTTAGTTTGTATGGGAGGTACCACGGCCACTTTCCCAATTCCACGCATATGTGATAAGTTGCCTTGGTGATGTAGTCATTTAAACAGGAGTTATTATCTTTAACTTTAGCCGTTCTTAAGATCAACAAAAATCAGTACTTAGATTTTATGGCAGGTATCACGCCCAATTTTGAATCTATGAATCTTGAATTTATCGCGTACAAACAGACTTAGAGATACAAATTGATTTATAAAAATAATAAAAGAAAGTAAAACTACATATACGTCGACAACGAGTATTCGTCCAATTCCGCCCACTTTCTTATTGATGATTTGTTTTGACTATGAACTCAGTCAAACCAAAGTAAGCATCTTTAACTTTAGCCGTTCTTAAAACCTACAAAAATCAGTACTTAAATTTTAGAGCAGGTACCACGCCCAGTTTTTAATTTATGAATCTTGAATTTATCTAGTACAAACAATAGAAAAGAAAAACTACACATACGTCAACTACTCGTCCAATTCCGCCCACTTTCTCATTGATGATTTACTTTGACCAAGACATCATTCAAAACAAAGTTAGCATCGTTAGCTTTCAAAAAGTATCGCGTACAAATATACTGACAGACACAAATCTATATATGTATATAATTTCGTTTTATGTCCGGATGTATATCCAATTCTTTTTCCGCAGTTTTTGAAGCCGTATGACGTCGCAGAAAGCTGAAATTTTGCATACTTAAAGTTCATTTTCTCCACATGTGCAAGACGGAGTCAGAAAACTATATAAAATAATTGGGACCACACGCCCGCATAAAAACTCAAATTTCCAAAAATTATAATTTAACAATAAGAGGTTTGCCTTCCTTCAAGAAGCCCATCTTCAAGAAATCTCTCCAGTCTATCCCACCAAAAACCGAATGATCAGGAGTTCAGCGCCATCTTCTTGGAACATAACAGCTAACCTACATATTGAAGACACTCACCACTCACAATCATAATTCACCGACAGATGGAGCCATTGCTGTTGATCATTCAAAGGTGATGGGTTAACATTGGCCTTTGAGTGGTCGAATTGACAGAAACTTGTCTCATCAAAATATGGTCTAAGAAATATATTAATTTTTCCATTCATGTTTATATAGTACAAAGACTTTCATTTGGAATATTACAGTTTTAAACGAGAAATGTAATGATAAAATTCTCTATTTGAGTTATTGAGAATACCCATTATTGAACATCGATTGTTCGGGTCTTTAGAAACCCAACATATATATTAATTACAGTAATATAAAATGGTGCATTAGGATCACTTTCAGATATACGTTTTTTTCTTTGGTAAGACCAATACTCAGTGGTTTACATCCCTACTCATGCTGTACATTATATTGAAATATTTGAAGATATAAGTAGTTCCATTTTAACGTCTTATGTCAATGGGAAAGCGGTATTTGTGAGCACTTGATTTAAATGTATTAATATCGTTACTAAAAGGCAAAACTTTTGTCTGAAGGTTGCTTCATACACGAATCGTACGGCTAAAGAACAAATTATTTCTAGAATGCTCTGTGGGATTCACTGAAAAATCAACTACAAGAGGAAGTATGAGTCAAAATATGCAATTATTTGGAATTAATGTTTTTAATGTTTTAAAACAACAAATAATACCCCACGGTCATTGATAATTGCCGGTCGTATATGAGAGTTGTATTCCATCTTGGGTTGTATAAAGATCTTGTAAATATTAAGCAGATCAGATGGACTCAAGAATTTCTGGCAGCGTTTTAAAAACAGAGGTACAGCAATACTACTCTCGACCCTCGAAAAATATAATCATTCCATAACATAACAGTTTTTTCTCTTGCCCGAGACATCAAGAGCTTCCGTCCTCTCAATATTTACACTGCCTGTAGTCGCAGAAAAAAAAACAACATTGAGTTTTGCACTCATTATGTTCGACAATGTTTACGCGACCCCACACGTAGATTGACAGCAGATCATTTGAGAGTGTGTCACTCATATTCTGCTTTATCAAGTATACATATATGAGTGACAAATGTTGCTGCCATCTATGAAAGAGTAGAATGATTTTTAATGAGATAATTTAATGTGTTAGGAATCTATAGATCAAAGATGCCCAGTAGTGGCTGATATCAGCAAATTAAACTCACACGTATACTTACGCTCTTTCGTTTGATCGTCAATCAACCAATAGGAAATCAGCATGTTGAGTGGGTGAGACAAACTACACTTGCAGAACTGCTGTGTCACCAATACTACTACCTTGGGCATCAATGCTATAGACATACCGAAATCATAATCATAGAAGTTTTAAATTAATTTCTGTAATTATTTAACAAGTTCTTTTGTTATCTATTCTTTTACTAAAGCTTAAATAATTTAGTTTTCTTTAAACTTACAAAACAACGAGAGACAGAGAGAGAGAAAACGACCATTTTATCTTAGTTTTAAAGAAGACATAAAATCTAGGCTACGTTGCTGCCCACTTAACGTTATTATCAAACTGACAATAAAATATCATCTAATTTCTTTGTGCAGTATTTTTACAAAAATGTTTATCTCTTTTTGTCTCTTCACCCAC
The DNA here is from genome assembly GCA_963576795.1 of Metopia argyrocephala. Lineage (NCBI taxonomy): Eukaryota > Metazoa > Arthropoda > Insecta > Diptera > Sarcophagidae > Metopia > Metopia argyrocephala. Next base: position 84,464,570 of record OY756211.1, read on the forward strand.
ATCTCTTTCGTAAATAAAAAACTAAAAAAAAAGAAAATCGTCATCCTCATTTTTGTTGCCTTAATATCCTTCCTTAGAGAACCCACACTATCAATCCAAAATAGCACAAACCGAAAAACGTGATGTATAAATTTTTATCTGGCCATTTTATTAATACTCGTTTGTTGGCTGGTAACGTCTCTCTTATCAGTCTAAAAAAATCAAATACATTTTCTAGGCATCTTCAAAAGCAAACTGTAATACGAAAAAAAAAATTAAAAATGACTCTCTAATATTTCGGGAGGTAAGATCAAATGTTTATTTTATTCATTATTTGTTTTTTTATTATTTATTTCCCTTTTTAGAAAAAAAACATATAATCCTCTTTATTATGGATTCACTGTTAAACTTTCTAAATGCAAAACGAGAAAAATAAGCAGAAAATAAAAAAATGCCTACAAATTTGTAAAACTGTTGCAAACATCTTGCATAGACACTGGTAATGGCTGCTGCAGCCGTACTACTATCACCATAGAAATGTGACTGTTGAATTCATGAAAATGGCAACAACTTGTTTCCATGTTTTATATTCGCGTTTATTTCTATGGTATTGTAGAGTCTCAGCTATACTACGCTATACATTCACATTGAAAGTGGGTCATTTAAACCGACAAAAAAAAAAAATTAAATTCAATTTTTTTTTTTTTTTTTGTTATTTGCCAGCTTCCAGCAACTGTGTATCTGGCAATACAACATTGCTTATAATAAAAATAACAAGAAATTAAACAAAATCCTGTTTTCTTTTTAACAAGATTTTAATGATTAACCAGAAGCGGTTGGTGGTGGTGTTGGGTGTGCATTAACAGCAAAGGTAGCGGTACAATATTTAATAGACACTTCTCTCAGTTTGAGAGCACTTCTGCTACAAATTCTGTTGACTGGCTTGAAAGCCAAGAAAAGTTTTTTTTTTCTTTTTTTGTAATTTTCATTAATTTGCCAATGGTTTACATTGAACTGTAAAAATTTGTGAGTGGGGGTTAGAAAAATATTTGGCAAATTTTCCAAATTTTTCAATTTATTGTTTTGCTTTTATGGCTTTAAACAGTTAAATCAATTAATAAAATTGTAGAGAATTTGTAGGTCATTGTGCGGTCAATGAAGTGTAACCGTTAAAAACGGTTCAACGAAGAACAATGTATTGTAAATCTATAAAATAGCAACAAATTGGGCAACATTTTCTTTTATATTTTTGAAATTGAAGAAACTTTTTTGTGCAATAAAATAATTGTTTTACATTTTATTTTTTAATGAAGATTTTTTTTCGTGTTCTTCTTGCAAAAATTGTTAACTTTTGAAGAAAAAAGAAACCAAGATATTGCTTAATGATTGTAACATAGTCGTGTTTTAAAAATTAAATATTTTGGTATTAATAAAGAAAAACCGTGTGTGATATTCAAGATCAAATTAACGAAATTAACGATATAGAACACCAAATTTATGCCGTATCCAAGTGGATTTAAAACGTGGTGTTTAAATTGTTGTTTGTTTCTCTTTTTAAGCGTAAAAATCTATAGTTTAAATAATTTTGGGAAAAAGGCAATGCTTAGCTTCCTAAGCAATTCGTTTTTTTTTTAATATTTTGGTATTAAGCACGAAGAATGTTATATACAGTACATTTTAAATACGTAAATTCCGAATAAATATAATTAGGGGATTCAGATGGTTGTTTTAGTCATATATCATATCATGCTGTGGACAACTAATCATAGTTTAGTATATTATTGTATTTTTCATATTCTTTTTTTTTATTATATTTATTATTTTTTATTTTTTAATTTATGACAAAATGATAAAGTTAGATTGAAAAGTCTTATTGTTTTATGGCTTTTTTTTTCAAAGCCCAACAACAAATTTTTTCTCTATATTAAAATTTTATGACATTATGACAATATGACTTGATAGGACACCATTTGAATAGCCCAAATATAAATGAGTATCAAATTTTCCCATAAAAAATAGAGTTTAAACAGGAGTGATATTACCCAAGAAAGTCACATCTTTTCCTGGCGAATGTGCACAAAAAAAAAGGAAATTGATTTCTATTAACAAATTAATACTATAAATTAAATTGTTTACTAGTTTTGCTCTTGTTAAGGCTATTAAAGTATCCATTAAAAAATTAGTCTTTTCGAGTTTTTCGAAATTTTAAAATTTTAACAGCAGTGTTCATAATGAGCCAAATGATCCGTAGTATAGCGCCACCTTCTGGGAAGATAACAGCTAACCTACTTAGTTGAAGACGCTAACTACTCACATTCAACATCCACCAACAGATGGGGCAATTGTTGTTGATCATTTTAGGGTGACAGCAACTTGTCTAATTAACATAAGGTGCTTAACAGAAAAAAATAGAATTTATCAATCTATTTTCTATCTCTCTATCTATCAGGGTTTACCCCTGTGTATCGGTCTTAAAAAAATAATAAACAAATGATTTTAATTTGTAACGGGCTTATAAAACGAATTTTCATATCAGTTTGGTTTAATAAACCTTTTATAAACCAAGAATATTATTATGAAGCAAGAAAATATACTCACAAATATTTTATTTGTGTCTTGCAATTAAAACAAAATAAATGGGATTAGATATTTCATTTCAATTTTTCCGCTAAATATTCCCTTTCGGTGGATCATTTCTGCAGATCTTTTTATACTGCTAATCATGCATTATTTATGCGTCCGAGTAAGTAAATTTTTACAAATTCTCCCGTACGAAATAACTTACTTGTAAGCACTATTTTCAGCTGGGTATCTACTACTTCCCAGTAAGTGGCACTTTTCTTCTGATCATTCGTTTTTTGTTGGCATTGGTTAAGTTGGAAAAGAGTGGAATGTAAGGGAGAGGTTTCCTTTTACATGGACGTCTTGGAGAGAGAGAGGGGGGCGGAAACCACTTATTTTTAAATTATAATTTTGAAAAAACGGCATATTATTTTTTTTTAATTTTTCACCTTTGCTGGGATTTGAACCTATGCCGTTTGAGTGTTTGGGTCCTATCTTTAGCTTTATTTATTCTCTGTTTTAAACACTCCATTATTTGTTACTTTTATTTATTAATACCGCTGCACTTGGTTTCTATTTACCTGCTTTACAAAAATGAATGATATTGGTTGACAAAAAATTAGCAAAAAAGGATTTAAAATACAGTCCTCTCGCGGTAACGTGAACACCGTCTAACGTGAACATCGCTTAACGTGAAAAAGCTTTTGTTTACATTGACACTACTCTGTAAAGTAAACAAATTTAGAAAGCTCTATAACGTAAATTATTTTTTTTATTGCATAGAACACTGATATCACAATAAAAGCATTGTTTTACTAACGTTTATTGTGTGCTTAGCTTGCCAATGTTTCTTGTGTTGACGGTACCACTGAAATCCATAACATTTGGCAAAACTATCACTACAATTATTTTCTCGTGATCGCGTTTTATTTTAGTTTTATATTTTAATAATTCAAATAACAAAATAATTCCACTTTCAAGTGTGTAAAACACAGGTTTATATTGTAAAATTTTATACTTTTGTCATAAAATTCGACAATCGCTAAACTGAACAATTTCGCCAACATGAAATCCCTTGGTTTTAATTAGTTCATGTTACCGCGAATGTACTGTATTTTGAGCATAACACTAGCATTATTGCAATTTTCTTTCTAAACAAAGAGAAAACTTAATACTAAAACTGACCTTTCAAATGTTGTACGAGAATATATTATATAGATATAATTTAAATTACTAATTGTCACAATAAAATATAATATATTTAATACATTTATATGTTTTTTTTTATTAAAGCCAGCACTCGGGGTATGATCCGTACTCATACAGTACATTGTGCTGGACTGGGAAAATATTTTATTAGAAGGGAGAAAGAGGGAAAAAGGGAGCAGTACTTGTGGACATTTAATTTAAACTAATTAATATCGTAATTGGCAGAAAAAACATTCGCCGGTAGATTGTTCAGTAAACGAGCGGTTTAACAATTTTGTAACCTTTCCTTTCATTTTGGTTAAAATTCTTTTTAAATCTTTTTCATATGCACACAAAGTGTGAAATAAAAAGTAAATAAACTTTAAGCGCTTATTAAACAGATTTATTAGTATTGGATTTAACAAAATGAAACGGAATAAGCGCATATAGTCGCACCTTTCATAATTGCTTTTTTATGCATATTTGTCTTATTAACAAAATTTTGTAGAAATTTTTTATGTAAATTGATATTTTTAAGGCTATCTATTATATTTATGTGTTTCTGTGTCTGTCTATTCACTTGATTTTATTTTTTTAATTTTGGCCAACAATCGATAATATTTGCAAAATATACTCGTACAACATTTAAAAATTGAAAATAGTAGGTGTACAAGACCTCATGCTGATGGCTATATATGCAGCTAAGGGAGCCACTTTTTGTACAAATAAACGTAGATTATGTAAATCCTAATAAACCATAATAGATCTGGAACAAATTTGTCTATACAAAATTGTTTTACATTTGGCTATGCTTAATTCTCTATTCATTGTTGTTGTTGTTTTTTTTTTAAATTTTTATTAATGATCATAAAAAATCAAACAAAAGCTTAAATTGAAATTGAACCAGTTTGTTTATGGAGAGAATACAAAAAACAAATTAAATTAAAATCAAAATCAAAATATCACATCGAATCAATATTATAAATGAAAATAACTTAATAGATAAATTGACTGACTATTCACAGTAGCTTTGTATTGAAGGTTACCACCATTACCAAAATTAGATTTAAATTTATAGAGTTTTTATATTGACTTTTGTTCTTTTTTGTTTTTGTTGTTTTATTATCTCAGCTCAATGCACATGTGGGCGCCATTTATGTTGTTCTTTTTCTCCTTAAATTTGTCTTGTATTTTGTCTTAAACTGTTATGTTATATTGTTAACTGAAACGTTATGGATTAAGGTCGCTGCAATCCAATCAAATTCAAATTGCTGTTACAAAATTGAAAAAATTTTTGAGTTTTTTTTTTGTGTATATTTTTTAATTATTTTTTTTTTTTTCTTTTTCTTTACATTGCAATGACAATTATTTAAATGATTTATTAAGATTTTCAAGATAAAAATTGTATTTCAAATGAAAATATTTGTTTAAATTTTTTTGTTTTTAATTTAAAACAAATGACCTTAATAATGGATATCGTTTTGTGTATAGAAAAATGATCTCAAATTCGTGATAGATAAATTTGTTTTTAATTTATTAGTTCTATTATGGCTTTCTAATATGTAGTCAGTTTTTGTTTTTATATTGCTTTTTAAGTGTTCAATATTCTTATTTATTTATGGCAAAACCATTAATATGCTAATTTTGAAAAATTATTTTTAACATTTTGGCATTTTAGCAGGTTGATGTTGGTAAACAAGAAATCATTAAATTTTGGGATGTGCTTCTTAATTAATTTTTAGGGTATTTAATGGCTTACGAACACTATGTTGTATTGTTTTGGAGATAAGAAATCGTATTTAGTTAACACACATATATGAGAATTTCAACATTTTGCTATTATTAAATTCTAATAAATAAATTAAAAATATGTAAATCTGTTCTTATAATATAATAAACAGGAGATTAAAAAAAGATTTTAAAAATTAAATTCAATTTGAAAATAAAACTATAGTAAACCAACAACAAAAAATAATTGAGCAACTTTGGATGTATCGAGCAATACACTATAATGTGGTTTATGATAAAATTGGCTGGTTTGTTTAATCAATTTTATCGAACCGATACTAAGACATGAGTTCATACGTAATGTAAAAAATTTTTTTTTGTACTCCCTAAGCCAACAAAGAAAAACAACTGAATTAAAAAAAAAATTACAAAAATTCTTACCCAAAGAGTTATAAGTGATAACTTGCATTAAAAAAAATTATTGAAAACATTTCAGAAAAAAGGAAACATGACTAATCGACCAAATATATCGTCGTGCGGGAGTTTATGTGCTCTATCCGCCATTTTGTATAACTCGCGATAATGATGCCACTTCAGGTTTTTCGCACCAAAATGTTTAAAATCTGCAATTCGTTTTTGGCTATTTATCTCCGAAACTGGACGAGATATCCGAAAACGGATTGCAGACTTGAAAATTTTGGGGTCGAAAACCTTAAGTGGCATCATTAACTTGAGATATATGAAAAATATGAAATGGCGGATAGAGCATATAAACTCCCCCACCACGATATATGTAAATGGCGGGATTAATTTGAAAATAATAACTTTTGCAAATAGTGGCAACCTTATAAAGCATACGTTTTAGCATCTAAAATACCATGCTATTGAGTTTAAATTTTCAAATCGAAATCTGGGCTAAAGGAATAATCAACATGCAAGAAATTACAGAGGATCTAATTCTGAAATGAAACACAAAATTGTAATCTACCGTTGCTTCCATATCATTTAAAATTTTCTTTGCAAACTTATAGGACAAAACTTAAAAAATAAATCGTTTCCGCACTGATTACATTTAGGTCTGCCACCGTAGTCTACTGGTTAGTGTGTAGCCTTACTAGACAAGAGCTCTGGGTTCAAACACCAGCTCTGCCATCTTAAAATGAGATATATGAAAAACTATATTTTACGGCGACTACCTGTCAGCAGTCTTCTGGCAAAAGCTCTGAGAATAACTCATTGCAATGAAAAAGCTTCTCAAGTCTGTCATTCAGAGTAAACATTAAACAACTGTAGGTGCCTATACTCATGGATAAAAATTGACACACAGAATATGTGTGTTGCGATTATGTATGTCTGAAAACACTAAAAAAATTCTGTTATAGAAAGCTATACAAGGACTGCATAAAATTTATAAAAATAACTCTGTTCATACTAACAGCTGCAAAAGCTATATTGCAATACAGAAAAACTGTGTATTTATTCACAAATTAAAAAAAAAAATAAAAAAACAAAAAAATTTTAAGAACTTACAATATTTACTTTAAATAGAAATATGCCTTAAAAAAACAAATGACCGTCAGCAACATGTATTAGTAACAACACATTTTAGACACTGTTTATTAAAAATAGGATTTGTTTAAACAACAAATTTATATTATTTATTTATTGTTATTTATTATTTTTTAAGAAAGTATAGATTTAAGCAATAGCACAGTATTCTAAGTCATATCCCATTTGTCTGCATTAAAAACAAACCTATCAATCAAATCAGCACTGACTCTTTTGCTACAACAGATTATATTTTATTAGTTTTATAAAAAAAATGTTTCTTTTAAATTATATAAAAATTTCTTTTTTTTTCATTTAATTCATATTTTGCTCCCATTAATGTAATAGCCAGAAGCAATGGTTACAAATTCTTTTAAATATTCAAAAACAAACTACTTTTAAAGCGTTCTGCATTAAAACAAAACACTCTCATAAAACCTTATCAAGTCATAGGAATAAAAATAATGTGCAATTTGTTATAAACTTTTATAAATTTATCAAAAACTATAAATTGAATGGCAAAGCATATGTAGTATATGCCCACTCTTATAATTTTGTTTTATTTTTTATTTAATTCAAGTTAAAAAATAATTAGAACACAGATGTGCACGTAAAAATGCTGAATTATAATAGGCATTGAACTATGCAGTCAACTTGTTTGAGCTTAAAATTTGAAACTGTTTGAACAAAGATTCATATTTATTTCTGTTTACGCAGATGAATAAATTTTAAATAAATTTCCAATAGGTGTACAAAAATTAAAGAAAATTCCTCTTACAAGAGCTTCAACACAAGGGTAATAACTTTTTGCATTTTTTGCAAATATCAAATCTCCCCAGACAAAATCGCGTACGGCATAGACAAATATTAAGAACTGCGTTTTTAGTTTTTCGCTCTGGTTAAAAAAGGTTACGCACCAATCGCGTTAAAGTTTTGAATCAAACAAAGTTAAAAAAAAAAACTTTTTTTGATGCCTTAACGTCTGACCATCACATCTATATAATTAAGGCATGCTGATTTCAATAGTAAAGTCCGTTTTAGAGTCAATGGAATAGTTTTCTTCTAAATTTGCTTTTAATTTCCGCTATTTTTTGGCAGTTTTTTATATAAAAAAAATCTGTTTTCACATATTATATTTAATTTCTTTTTTAATAAAAATTCATGGCAAGTCTTGTCATTTTCATATATTGGTTGTAATTTAAAACAAAAAATTAAATCGGTTTGGTAAAAATGAATTATAAAAATAGCAAAATAAGTGTTGAAAAAAATTCCCAGATTTGGACCAAAAACTTAACTAAATTTCATGATGTTGTTTAAAACTGTAGAGATATATCTGTCGTTGATGTACCATTACATGAATTAAACAAAATGCCAAAGGAAGATGATATTATAGGAAGATTTATTGCGTCGGTCAATTTTAAAAAGTGTAAAGAAAAAAAATTTTATTAAAAAAATTAAAAAAAAAATTTTAAAGGCATTTTAGAAATCGCTGTCGGCGCGTATTGAACTGAAATAGTTTTTTTTAATCATTAATACAATATTTGCCATTAGAAAACCCGTGGGGAGAATATTGTCCAAAAAAAGTTATCACCCTATTCAACACATCACTCGGTCACACTTTAGATCAGTACAAAATTTTTAACCTACTCCCCCAAATTACACGGTATTAAATACTAACGTAAAAAAATTAGTATACTTTCGAAATAAAGATTCCAATACCTTTGAATAATTTGAAGGCCGAAATAAACAGTGAGGAGAGGGTTGAGATTGAGCAAAATTGTGATGTCTTCTCAATCAATCAATTTATTTAATCATTAACAAATTTAAGGTTATTTTGGAATAAGACTATAAAAATTTATATGCATTTGTTAGTGAGATTTAAATTTTACCAACAAAATTAACAAAAACAAACAAAAAATTAATGTAAATATAGATCATGGGGTATGCGTGATTTAGTGGTTAGAGCGCTAGCACAAAAACTCAAACGGTCCAGGTTCAAATCCCAGCAAAATTTAAAAATTAAAAAACAATTAGTATACGGTTTTGTTCCACCTTAACCATCAGCAAGAAAGACGAATGGTCACGAGAGAAACGCCACCTATTGGGAAGTATCAGATGACAGCTAAACTTACTTAGTGAAGGCACTCACCACAAAATCAATATGCAACTATGAGACAAATTCTGTTGATCATTCAAAGGCCTGTATTATACCCTTTTCATCTTTAAATCATCAATCCTCAGCAATTTGTCTAATTCCTAAGGCGCTTAATAGTAATATAAGAAAAAAATATATATACTGTTCTTTCCAAAAAAAATCCAATACAATGCATAGCATCTGTAGGGGTTTACCCCTGAGTTTTGTTCTTAATAAAAATGAAAAAATATATATATAGTCGTATAGAATTAGAAAAATTGACATATTTGTAGTCGCCGTAATCTAGTGGTTATTGTGTTGGCTTACTAAGGCAAAAGCTCTGGCTTCAAACCCTGGCTCTAACATCTTAAGAACAAGATATATGAAAAAATATTTCTTTCTGCGACTACCTCTCAGCAATCTTCTGAGAAAAGCTCTGAGAGTAACAGATTGCCATGAAGAAGTTTCTCAAATCTGTCGTTCGGGGTCGACTTTAAACTGTAGGTCCCGGTAGTCATGGATAAAAATTAACACACACAACATGAGTGCTGCGAGAAGCTAGGCCATAACTCTGGATTAAGGTTGTAATGGCCAATTATGTATGTATGTATGTATGTATGTATGTATGTAGGATATATTTGTCATTTTATTTGCACTCAATTTCTAGTAAAGAAATATGTGAATTATTACAAAACTGACATCCTATTCTACTATTTGCTTCAGAAGGTTTTTAAATTTTCTGTAAAAATTTCTACAAGAGTTGCTGATTTTAGTTAAATTGATAAACTGGTTTATCGAGACAGCCATTAGCATATACCGCCACCATTATTTCGTACTAAAAGTGATCCTGAGTCGACCAGTATATTAAATCTTGGCAAAACATTTTTTATTTTAAGGTGCCACAAAATAATCACAAGCACAATATGTTCCACATTTTTAATAGCAGCTACATACCTTTAAATAAACGATTTTTCTTTTTTTCATTAAATAACTTTATAAAACAAATCTGTCTTCTTATTTTTACAAAACATTGATTTCTCCGAACACCCAATGTTAAAATCGCGTACAGTAAATGTCACGCCAATCATTAATCATTTTTAGTATCTGTAATAAAACGTATGTACCATTATATTTAAACGCATATTTTTTGTTAAATATTGATTATAATTTGCACAGTCAAGATACAGGTTTCACTTTTTATTTCAAATCATTTATCCCACATTGAAGTACACAAAAGATTTCTCTGAAACTTTCACTTATTCTGACAAAGAATTAAATCTTTAATTTTAAATTGTATATAATTGTATAGTTTTTTAAGTGAAGTTTGGCAAAATGGTAATTATTTTTTAAAATGTTCAAATTGATTTGTTTTTTTGTTGTTTCTAATAAAAAAAAAAAAAAACTATCAAACCTGAACTTAAAAGGCAAGCTAAAACAATTCAAAAAAAGAAAACACTTTAACAACAATTGCCAGAATACTATAAAAGAAACGAACAAATGTTTAGCATTTAATGATGATGATAATGGTAAGAAAAAAATAAAAAAATATCTAAAAGACTGTCATTATTTTATGGGATTTAAGCAAGAAAAAACAGTGACCGCCAACAGCTAAAAAGCAGTGAATGAAAATAAAATTGTATTCACAGCATCAATGACATTTACATGGGTTTGAAATTAAGAAAACGCCAAGGCAGCACTTGTGCCATTTAAAATAAAAAAAAGTTTAGCCCAAATTGAGCAACACAAGTCGCATTAAACAATGTTTTAAAAATGTGGTTGCCTTGGTTTTCTTAAATTAAAAGCATATTTTTATTTTTTAATAATTTTTTTTTCTTTGTTTTTCTTTGTTCTCATCATCATCATCATCATTGATTTTAAGAATTTTAGGTTTGTCTCTCAAACTACTGCCATAAAAAAGTAAACTTCTAAAGTTTATCTGCATTATGTGTATTGAGGTTTTATGCATTTTTAAATGCTTGACATTAAGATGAGAATATTAAATTAATATTTTAAATAAAATTTATGCTCAAATGCTGTTCAGACAGACATACATACAATGTTGTTAGATTAGGGGATTTATCCCCAAAATGGGGATATTTTTTCTGAAATGGGGATAAAAAAAATCATTTGGGGATGGGGATTTTATTAGGGATGATCGACAAGTTTTCGGCGATTTTTAAAATTTGTTTACTTATTTAATTATATATTATAGACTTCTTACATTCGGAACACATGATGAAAGATTACAATTTTCAAGACTTGCTTATAAACTTGTTTAAAACTCATACTTTTATATAAAATTTTTCAAAGTGTGCTCCTGGTTTTAGCTTGATTTATTTTCTCACATAAATAAAATCATCCCTATATCATTATGTTTCCGCCACCGTTTTTAATGGTTTTTATTGCGAAGAAAGTCAGTATTAGAGAGTTTTCTTACAGCTTCTTTCGTAGATAAACAAACTAATTTTAATTTCGTCCGACCACAATTGCTTCTCCACTTATACTTTATGGTATGAGTGTCTTTTCCATTACTATGGCACAGGACATCTGAAAAACATATCGAAAATAATGACCTCAAGATTTTAAGTTGATCTGCACAGTCTCCAAATTTAAATCCTATTGAAAATTTATGGCAAATTGACAAAGCAGCACTTAGAGGACAAACCCCTTCTTATATGGAACGTTGCTTGGATCTTATAGAAAATAATGGTAATTCCACTAAGTAAGAAGTAAATACACGGTAATTGAAAGGAATAGTTTGGTTTAAATAATTTTTTTTAATTTTAATCTTAGGAAGTTTTGTGTTTTTTATATAATTGAAATAAAATAAAAGCAATAAAAAATATTAATCATGTTTTTTTAATGATTTTCAGCCTCAAAGTTAGTGTGGGGATTTTTGGGGTTGAACTAATCAAGGTTTTGGGGATTTTTGGGGATATGAATTTCGAAATTGGGGATAAAAATTGAAAACTATCTGACAACCCTGCATACATAGACGCCCATTGGGTTTTCTTTAAGATCAAGTTCGATTGTTTTTTTTTTATTATTATTATTTCTGATGATATTTAAAGCATTATAGTTGTCTTTTTGGTTGATGAAAAAAAATTAATTTAAATTTTAATTTCTTTTACTTTTAGGTAAGTAACACCTGGTATTTAACAAAATTCAATTTAAACTGTAAGTAAATTAATAAAAAAAATAATAAAAGTCAAAACATAAATATTGAATATAGTTATTGTTCTAGTAAACTCTTTTATGAGGGAGGTCACAAAATTAAACGACCTAAGAAAGAAAATACAACAAATTTAGAGAAAAACAATTCTTTTTTCAATATCATCTCAATTTAGCTCGATTTATATTTCAAAACGGCATTCAATAGCTCCGATGACCAGTTTATAGTTTAACCAAAATCTAAAGATATAACAGTTTAAAATCTGTAGTTCTTTGCATTCAAAAATAAGTTTTAAAAATACAAGAGTATTTGCATTAAAATTAAACTACTTCTTAATAAGATCTAAAGGTAAAAGTAAATAGCATGTGTTACGTCATTAACAGTGGTTTCCAACTACAATGCAAGCCAACTGAGGCCTTATTCTGTAACTCTCCTAAGCTAAAACTCTATCGCTAAAAATGTATAAACCTAACACTTTTTGACTAGAAATACAATTCTTAAAGGCGTATTTTAATTTATAAGCTTCTTACCGATCTTCACTAAAATATATAATATTATGTATCCTGACGCCCATCATAATTAAATATCACAAAATTTTAAAATTTTAAATTAAGAAAATTACAGAATAGGGCCCCTTTACAACTGTTAATTCATCTGAAAGTTAAAATTTGTTCAACTACTATACGTTAGATGTGTAGCCGATTTTGCCAGTAACTTATTTTATAAAAATTAATTATTTAACAGACATTCAAAACACACAATTGGCGCAACACATCGCCGTGCAGGAGTTTATGTGCTCTATCCGCCATTTTATATATCTCAAGTTAATGATGCCACTTTAGGTTCTTGATACCAAATTGTTTAAAATCTGTAATCCGTTTTCGGCTATTTATCTCCGAAACTGGACAAGATATCCGAAAACGGATTGCAGACTTGAAAAATTTGGGGGCGAAAACCTAAACTGGTATCATTAACTTAACTCATTAACTCGATATATATAAAAATATAAAATGGCGGATAGAGCACATAAACACCCGCTCGGCGACAAGTTACGTACTTCTACCTTAATTTCCAAAAAGAATTTAGATTTAAATTTCATTTAAGCATTATATTTGAGTAAAATAAATATCAGTTTTATTTTCTAAATATAAAATTATTATTATTTCAATAATTTTACAACTTAACTTAGTCGTACAAAGTTTTCCTTTCTAACATTTGCACGAAGTGATTTTAAACACGCAGGTTTTATATGTTATCGTTCTATTCTTCTAAACATAATTTAAGTAGAAAAGTAATATTTTTTTGTAAATATTTTCTTTTTTTTTTGCCTTATTTTCTTGCTTACCAAAAGCAAAAACTTGACTTGCCTTAGTATTCTCTTCAGCAGGAAAACTTTTTTATATAAAATGATAAACAAAATAAAAATAATTTTTATAAAAATCAGGCAAACATAAGTCTTTCTTATTGTGGTCACACTGAAAATGTTGAATGGCTAAGCAAAAAAGCAACAAAACAAAGAAAATATAAGAAATAACAGGCATGAAATTACTTCCACACTATTAAATGTAATCAGTAAGAAAATATCAATGGGAAAAGTTTTGCTTTAAGAAATACTACCGCTAGTAAATTTCGTAAATTTGTATTTGCAAAGAGACAGGGAGAGAGAACATTTCGTAGCCAAATAACTGAAGAAACAAAAACTGTAAAATCAGAAACTATTTGCAGGTTTTTTTTTAATTTATTTTATTTCTTGCAGTATTGCACAGTTAGTTTATGTATATGGCACTTTTAAAGTCATCTTTAAACCTATAAAGAACAACTAGATTTTTTTCAAATAATTTCTTTTTTATTACAGATTTCAAATAAATAATATTGAATTAAAAACACTTGACTTCGAATTCTATATGAAAGTTGAAAGTTCTAAAATTGTTTTAGAGTAATATAAGTTGAAAATTTTACATGCTAGAAGTCGACTAGTTGTTGAATTTTCGGTTCACACAGTCTGTTCGTTTCTACTACATTTCAGGTAATATAAAAAGTTTGTGTCTTAAGTCTTTTGTTTTTTTTAGAAAATTATTTCCCTTTGTGTAATTTTATAAAAATTATGTTGCATTCTTCATGAGGTTGTTGATTTATTGATAATTTTGTCTTATTTTTTGTTCGAAATTTCATTTAGTATTTTCCAGTATTTAATGTATGAAAATAGTACTCATCTAAAATAATTACCCTATTGTAAAAATATGCTGACACTAGATGACCCGTGCGAATATTTCGCACCGTTAGTTGTCATTTTTGTAACATAAAATGAAAATAATTAATAGAAATTTCAGTAACTTCAATACATTTTATTAAAAGTATAAAAATATTAGAAATCATAATATATCATACATATTTACATACATACATACATATACTTAAATGCTTTTATAATACTTTTTTGAATACAATGCTAGAGGTAATGACATGATCATCGTTAACTTTTTGCCCGTACGAATCCAAACGGCATTACTAAAATGGCTTTTACAAATTTATATATTATGTAGAACTGCATTACTATTAAGCGACCCTGTATTACCACACTTGAACAAAAGCATATAATCATAATGACAATAGTATTATCATGTAGTTCTATATAAAATATATTTTTTATCAATGAAAATATTAATTTTTCAATTTCTAATTATTTTTCGTCATTAGTGTTAGAAGTAAGCTTTAAAATGAGATATCATTCATTAAATTTGATGCGGTGGTATGGGAGATATTTGCAACCGACAAAAAAGTGCTTTAGAAATAATATATATGATAAGGCAAATATTTTTAGTAAAAAAAAACTATTATTTAAATATAACACTGGCGGATATATTTACCATTAGAGTTTCAGATATAGTGGTGTCCATAAACAAAGAAGTGGGCCAAATTGCAGTGTCTTGCAATTGTACTAGAACTAAGTCTCATTAATACGTTCACAGTGGCTAAACATTTTAGTGAGCTGCAAAATATAGAGGCAAAAATTTGAATGCTACAGCATTCAGGTAATTTTGCATCAGCATGAAAATGAATGCTATACGATTCTTGTCAGCGAACGTGTTAATTGAATTGGAAGAAATTAAAAATAAAAAACACATGTTCCCATAAAATATTGGATACGCCTTTTTTGTAAAACATTTTTTTAGTGCGAGTGCAGCTTAACTGTCCCTGGCACACCAATTTTAAAATACGAAATGCTTGTTCTTTGCAAAAAAAAAAGGGCTAATCACACATAATTGTCAATTTCAAGTATAAGGTTTATGATAACCTGGGAAGATATGTATAATATGTATAATAATTATATCTATTTGAGATTCTGCATTTCTAATTCTGGCTTTTCGACCTTTATTATTTAATGTAAAGAATTATTTAAGCTCAAATATTAATTTATAAATAAATTTCGCAGGAGTAGCGAAATATCGATAACTAAATAAAAGATTTTTATTTAAAAATAGACCTTGAGCTTAAATAATTTTTTAGATTGATACTACATTTCCTTAACCAGATATTTCCATCTATAACCATTGCCTAGAATACTTGATTTAAAAATAGAGAGCCTGGTTCTTTAAATGCAATGTGCTTTTGAATAATAAGAATATTTTAGAAATATTTTTTTACTACACTAATGGGTTAATACAAAAAAAAAATGTTAAGAAGCTGACATGCTGCTGTTATAGCCTAGGCATGATGATGTTTTAAAATGAAAGGTGTGAAATTTTTTGTGCTAAATTTGTGAAGATTCATATTTTTTTTTAAACACCTTTTTTAGCTAAACTTAATAATGCTATAACTTTGTATATTTTTACTATATTTTGGTTGTTGTTGTTGCAGTTGTTTTTGCAATTTATACATTTAACCTTAAGTATAGTAAATTTAACATAAACTAGCGATAAGAATAAAAAGCCATATTTAACATCAGCAAAAATGATTGAGAAAAGCCAAAAAAAAAAACAAAAAACAAAAAACTAATGCCAATGTAGTAGTATTTTAGGCAGTCAAGATAATCAAGTGTTACCAGTCATGTGGATATTGCTAATGCTGCTTTTCTAGCCATAGTGATGATAATGATGTTTGTGAAACGTTGGCTATGGTGATGGTAATAAGGCTGCGTACGTGTTTTTATAGCAAATTTAAGCACATGTTAAATGCAAACAACGCAGTACATCACCAATAAGTCAGCAGCAACACCATAAAGGAGAAAAAATAATAAATAAAAAGCGTTAAACGTAAAGCACTCTTATTCACAACAAAACAACTACATATTTAAAAAACAATAAAAACAAATATTCTGTGCTTTACTGTGATCAAAATTCATTAAACACAAACAATCAAAGATAAAATACGATAACAAAAAAAAAAAAAAAAGAAGTAAGAACTGAACTCCAGGCAATAGATATGGAGTTTTTTCTTAACTCAAGAGTAGGTCAGCAATGTTTTTATTATTTTTCTATTTATTTTATTTTTTTTTTTTTTTTTTTTGTTGCTTCTTACCAAATATTGTTTAACTAACTTATACTCTTCAATAAGAGTATTATCATTATTTCTTTATTAGCCAAAGGCATAATAAAATAAACAAGGCAACTGAAAAGCAAATTTTAAATGTTAAATTTATGCAAAGCATGACATGTTTAATTTCTTTTAAGCATAAATCAGTTTCTAGTTACACAAACAGTTAAACAAAAAATTGTAGAAATTCTTTAAACATTTTGCTACTCTGTTTCATAAATTCCCTATTAAAAAACAAAAAACAAATAAGCAGGTCATTAGGTGAATCTCATCATTTTCAGTATTGTTATTTGATTATAATTCTATAAAATGAATGCCCAAAAAAAAAAAAAAAAGATTTGTGTGTCATCTTTATTATCATGAATAACCCTTCTGTTTGTTATTTGACTTTTTTCTATTTGGAAACGTTTGACTCTAATGTTAGGTTTTTGCTTAAACCATCTTTTGGGGTGTCATGCTGTTCCAACTCGAATGTATATTTTTGTACCCTACACTTCTAAAACTGTTATAGTTGCTTTTGCATTTCTGAATTAAAATTAATTATTATCTAAATCTAAAATCTAAAATCTAAAAATCCACTGTATATCGTTGTGTTTGTTTTACAGAAAATATATAAATCAAAGGCTTATGGTGATGTAGGGAACATGTAGACCAACTAAGTGGATTTGTTGCTATTTTAAGTGGTTCTTCTTAGCTTTTCTGTTAATTTTTTTTTTTTAACTGTTAATTTTTTAAAATTGTCATTTGTTTGTCTTTTAAACACGATTCTCATTTAACAATTCATTTTGCAACACAATTTATCTTTCATTTTTATTTTATTTTTTTTCTTAACTGCTCACCATCAACTAAAATGCTGGTAAGAAGCATTGACTGCATTTAGAAAATTACCTGTCATCACATGTGGTGTTTTGTGGCGGCAACATTAACTTTAATGAACTTTACGGGTGACTAAAGATGAAGTCATTGTTGAAAGGCATTTTTTTTCGGTGATATTTCTTAATGAGAATATGTTTTAATTGCTATAAAGTAAGGAATTGTAAAGATACAAAATTTTCGAATTAGCTGAAATTGTTATAGAAAATTCTTTAAAATTTTTAATATTCATTGTATCTTGTTATACTGAACTGCTTATAAAATAAATATTTCTTTTATGTGAAATTAATCTGACGAACAACAAATAAATAGTCAACATCCATTCTATGATACAATGCTGCGATACATTTGGTTTGGTTACTGAAAGAGGGCAGAAGAGTGAAAAAAGGTACTTTATTTCTTGTACTTGCTGAGTACATTTTGGTTTTTAGCTTTATTTTTTTTTTTATAACAAACAATCAAATATAGCGTTAGCTAAAATCTAATATGCCGTAAGTGAACATTTCACCAATATACAGGAAAAACATAAAAACTTTTTAAATTAAATATTATCATCATCATATATATTATTTTTAAAGCACTTTTTTTTGTCGGTTGCAAATATCTCCCATACCACCGCATCAAATTTAATGACTGATATCTCATTTTAAAGCTTATTTCTAACACTAATGACGAAAAATAATTAGAAATTGAAAAATTAATATTTTTATTGATAAAAATTAAATTTTATATAGAACTGCATGATAATACTGTTGTGATTATGATTATATGTTTTTGTTCAAGTGTGGTAATACAGGGTCGCTTAATAGTAATGCAGTTCTACACAGAAAAAAAAACGTAGTAATGGCAAATGATTTTAACCTTACCGCAAATAGAATTTACATTAGGATCGTTCCCAATAGCAATTTCTATTGTCGCAACTACAAAATTGCTGTTACATTAAATACAATTGAGCAAATGCAAAAATGGTTTTAACAAATGCAATTGTCTTTGCCTCAAATACAATCCGACAAATGCAAAAACTGTCCTACCAAATACAATTGTCTTTGCCCCAAATGCAATAGTCTTTGTCACAAATACAATTCGACAAATGTCAAAATTTTTTTAAATTTTTAGATTTTATTTACAAACAAAAATAAAATTAAAGATTTTTCAGGAATATGTACAATGAGTTGGTATCTTATTTTTAATTATATCTAAAATATTAATATAATACATAGTAAGGCAATTGAGAGCAGAATGTAATAATACATATATATATTATATAACACTTATAAATAATATAATTTACATGTATATAATTTACATAATATATAAACTATATTTATATACAGTTTTTAAAGTCGACTCCGAACGACAGATTTGAGAAGCTTTTTCATGGCAATCAGTTACTCTCAGAGCTTTTGGCAGCAGATTTCTAGTGGTAGTCGCCGAAAGAAACCATTTTTTCATATTCCTTTTTTGTAAGATGTCAGAGCTGAGATTTGAACCCGGCACTATCGTCTTAGTAAGCCAACACACTAAATACTAGACCACGGCGAAGATATACTCCTAAAGATAACTCACACATATTTGTTTTTTTTTTCACACGAACGTGTTTTTAATACCGCAAACAAAATTCAAACGAATGAGAGAAAATGCCTAAACAATAAAACAACACTAACTGCGGATTGCATTTGAAAATACAAGACTACTGTTACCACAACAGCAATCCGTATTTGGCGTAAATAATTTTTCTCATGTAATCTCAAATAAGAAAGCATTTGATTTTAATAAATTGCTGTTGACATGAATTTTTAAATGCAATTACATTTAACTTAAAGAAAATTCAATTTGGATCAAATAATTTTGCTCTTGATTTATATCTACTGCAATTTTGTAGTTGCGACAAATACAGTGTATTCGCCGAAATTCTTTGTGGCAAATAAAATATCATTTAAATCAAATACTTTTTATTTGTGACAAATACAATTTCCTCAACTGCAAAAAGTATTTGCCATAACAACACTTTTTTTTTTCTGTATACATAATATATAAATTTGTAAAAGCCGTTTGGATAATGCCGTTTGGATTCGTACAGGCAAAAAGTTAACGATGACCTCTAACATAAGTATTATAAAAGCATTTAAACATAAGTATATATGTATGTAAATATGTATGATATATTATGATTTCTAATATTGTTATACATTTAATAAAATGTATTGAAGTTACTAAAATTTCTACTAATTTTTTTCATTTTATGTTACAAAAATGACAACTAACGGTGCCAAATATTCGCACGGGTCATCTAGTTGAATTCTTAATAGCCGAATTTCATCTGAATTCAACAGGCTGTCGAACAGTTATCTACTTTAGAGCATTTACAATATTATATTTTCAGAAGATATTTATTCACTATCATATTACAATATAATGTAAACTAATATTCTAATTATTCACCACCATTGTGACGAAGACCACTGTTTGGAAAAGAATATCAGACCAAAGTGTTTAGTGTTTGCACTAACAAATTAGTGCACTATCCATTAGTTTACTGAGGCTTTCATATTAAGAATATATACAGTATTTTCCAGAAGAAATATTTTTTTTTGGTATTGAAATAATAATCCACAATTTATGATTTGAATTTGGTAAATCATATCAATCACCACACAAAACCATTGAGAAATTCTTAAATCTGCATGGGTACCAAATTATATCAGGTTGGCAACTAAGTAAATGCAGATATTACTCATTGATGGTATTAGTTGAATTTTTAGGTTAGATGACGTAATTGAAATATCAAATACATTTTGTTATTTGATAGTCGGTACTTCAGCTGTCAATCAGTAAAAAAAATTGTTTGATCCGTTGCGTGGTTTTTGTTTGGCGTCTGTTGAAAAATGGAAAATCAAAAGGAACATTGTCGTCATATTTTGCTTTTTTATTTCCGGAAAGGAAAAAACGCTTGGCAAGCTCATAAAAAGTTATGTGCTGTTTATGGTGACGAAGCCTTAAAAGAACGACAGTGTCAAAATTGGTTGGCCAAATTTCGTAATGGTGAATTTTCACTGAAAGATGAAAAACGCTCCGGTCGTTCAGTTGAAGTAGACGACGACCAAATCAAAGCAATAATTGATTCGGATCGTCACAGTACAACACGTTAGATTGCAAGGAAGCTTACATGCATTGAAAATAGCGTAAAGCAACTTGGCTACGTACGAAAACTTGATGTATGGGTTCTTCATGAACTGAAAGAAATTCATTTAACACAACGCATTCATATCTGCGATTTGTTAACTAAACGTAATGAAAACGACCCATTTTTAAAACGATTGATAACTGATGATGAAAAATGGGTTCTTTACAATAATGTCAATCGGAAAAGATCGTGGAGCAAGCCAGGTGAACCAGCGCAAACAACATTAAAAGTTGATATTCATCAAAAGAAAGTTCTGTTATCACTTTGATGGGATTACAAAGGAATTGTCTACTTCGAACTTTTACCACCCAATCGAATGATAAATTCAGAAGTCTGCATTGAACAACTAACAAAATTGAACAATGCAGTTGAAGAAAAGCGGCCCGAATTGGCAAATCGAAAAGGTGTTGTATTCCATCATGACAATGCAAGGCCAAACACATTTTTGGCCACTCGGCGAAAATTATTGGAGCTTGGTTGGGATGTTTTGCCACATCCACCATATAGTCCAGACCTTACACCATCTGATTACTTTTTATTTTGATCTTTGCAAAACTCCTTGAATGGTAAAAATTTCAATAATAATGATGATGTCAAATCGTACCTTGTTCAGTTTTTTTCTCATAAAACCAGAAGTTTTATGAACGTGGAATTATTATGAATTATAATGCTGCCTAAAAGATGGAAAGAGGTCATTGCTCAAAATGGGCAATACATTACATAGCAAAGTTATTTCGTTCCATGAAAATATTGACTTTTTATTTTCTAAAAAAAATCCGCAATTACTTAGTTGCCAACCTATATCAGAGCAGAAAATTTTTCAAATTTGGAAGCAATAAATAAAATTGTAAGCAATAATGGAAGCATTATATTGTTTATTCATACCATTAAGCTTCCAAATATGCTATAGGATAAGGTATTATTTTTGATTTTTTGTACAATTTGCTTACTGGTTGCAATAAATTTGCATTTCTATTGCATTTTAGCGGCTCATGTCATATAAAAATCATGCATTACTGATGCGCACATGTAACTGATTGTTCACAATTTCTCTCTTACAAAATAGCTTATTGGTAAGCACTAATTTCTGCTGGGATGTATGTGGAAAAGAAGCAAACAATTGCCACAACTGAAAGATTTAAATGTAGAAAGTTGTATATGACGTTCATTTTAAATTCAAATACTATAATAATAGGTGATATAACAGATCAGATGAATTAGTAAAATACTGTATATATAAACTGCTATATTTTCTTGTATTTGTTTACAAAAATGTTACATAGGCAAATACGAGTATGTTAATCCGCTCAAGTTCTTTATATACAACATAACGAGTTACAACACTAATGTTTTGGAGCAAGAGTTTCTAAAACAAAACCCTACCCACCACCCCAGCACTAGTTGAGTATTACACTGCATACTATTCTATTTAAGTACTAAGAACATTGTTTATTAGCAACACACTTTTGCAAGTCATATATTCATAATACGTGACCTATACAGTTCGCAATAATAATTTAAAAATTAATAAGAAAAAAGTTGTCTTTTAACAAAAATTTATTATTAATTTCTTACAGCAACACCAAAGCCTTTTATTTATATTATCTCAGCACCTGTTTGCATTGTCTTTTAAAGCAAATTTATGTTCTTTTCTTAAACACACCCAAAATGAAAAAAATTAAAAAAGTAAAAAATAAATCTATTAAAATATTTAAAACTGTTTTTTGTAAATATTTTTTTTTTTCAGTAATTGCATATTGTATTTTCACAATGTAATGTAAATATTCTGCCTCGGGTTCTAATATTTTTGTAATATAAAACAAATATTTTTATTAATATTTCTAACATTTTTTTTAACAAAAAAATTAGCAAATTAGTTTTACCAAGTAATCAACAAAATCAACAAAGTTGTTAATAATTATTGACTCGACTACTACAAGAACTGCGTATAGGTAGCTGCTTAAATATATTTGCTGTTAGTTTAAGTATGACAAGATTTGTTTAAAAGAAAAAAAAAATATTGCAATTAAATTGCATTAAGACTTCATGTCTAGTAATTATTATTATTTTGTAATTTTATATGCAAATGTATAAGTATAAGAACATGCTGTAAAAGAAATAGAAGAAAAAGTTAAAATTTATGTACGAGTTCCTAGGAATTGTTTTACACGAATTGGTTTTTATTGATTTCAAGTTATAATTCAGTATGAATTATTTGAAAGGAAAATAAAAAGTTATTTGAAAAAAAAGAAATATTTTAATTGTAATAAAATAGATTGCTGTCAATTGTATTACATCTATCTATTAGTTTTACAAAACATGTTGCTTTTTAACACTTTTGATTGCTTAAACTTTTTTGGAACTACGAAAGACTTAAGACACAAACTTTTTAATATTTCAATCGATTTCATTTAATAATAATTTCATATTTCTTTTCAATTATTTGTAATAATAGTTATTAATTATTAAACGTTTTTTTTTTTTATTTAATTGCTTATAATTACTGTTATTTAGTTAAAAATTATACAATATTTTAACGCATATACTGCCATTTATAAGCCTGTTGTACAATAGAAGTGTCATTTAAAATATTCGTACATTTCCTAGAATAATTATGCTCCCATTTTCTTTATATTTTCACAATATCTACTAAAATCTGTATACATGCTGGGAAATATAATAGAAAAGTGTGTAAATTTAAATAGTATCAATCAATATTCATTAAAAATTAGTTCGTCATTGTATTAATTAAAATAAAATTAAATTAAATTAAGCCAGTGAATCCATTCGCTAGGAGTAATATTCAAGAATTAGAAATTTTTATTGAGTGTTTTTTTTTCTTTAAAAGTGAGAAAGGCTTTGAGTTAAAATATCTAAAGTAACTGATGTAATTTGCATATTCTTTGAACAAATTCGGATTTAGTACAGCTCAAGCTCTAAGAAAAATATACTCTTGCCTCAGGGTTAAATATTTTTAAATCAATAAATAGTATATATAATTAAATAAAAAACCAAGGATTGAGTTGTGAGAATGTCAAATTATCATTAAACCTAAAAATCAAACGTATGTACATATATATCGTCATATAAAAGCAAACGGACGTAACTACATAAAACTTCAAAATTAATGTTTTTTATTGATTATGGTTCGTTTTATCAATATACGTGTTTTGGCAAATTTTTAGATTCCTACGATTGAAAATCTCGATTTTATTAACGAAATTCAAACGGATGTAACTACAAGTGTGTGTATTTCTAAATGTATGAATTGTATAGTGTATAGGGATGCTAATCCTTTTATCTCGATTATGAAAATTATATGGTTTTCAGGATTTACAAAATTTTTGATTTTAGGATTTTTTGCTTCTTCTGTAAAAAAAAAACAAAAGGTGTAGTTACGTCCTTTTGCATTTAATATGACGATATCTATTTGCATGTGGGCAAGTCATAATGTGATTAACTGCGAGTAATAAAGAAAAGCATACCACAGTCTGCTGCATCATTTAAAAGCACATAAAATAAAGGCAAATTTGCTAAAGAAAAACTTCCGTTGATCTGTATTATTTATAATTTGGTTTGGATTAAAAAAGTTTGATCTTTAAATACTCAAAAGAGTCTACATAACTAGTGTTATTTAAACTGAAGCAATTCTATTTTGAAGATTTTTTGAAATCTTCTCCTTCCCAATAATATAAAACTTATTATTCTAATAATTTCTTTATTACGTGTAGATAAACTATTTGTAAAAGTAACCACTGTAGGGTATTTTATTTATTAACGATATTTGTGAACTTCAAATAATATTCAAATTATTTTACTTGACCTGTTTTGCAATCACGTCTTTTGTGTAAAACTAACACAATTTTTTTTTTTTGTGTGGCATATTGTTGGTTTTTTATTGTTTTACATGCCACACCAGCAAAAAAAAAATAACATTTTAATTTTATAACGGATAAAAAATTATAATAAACATTGGTTTGCCTGGCAAAGAGCACGCGCCTCTATGTGACGCATACGAATAAAAAAAAACGATAAATCAAAAACGAAAGCACAAAGAAATTTAGAAAACATGAGTTTTTGATGTCGGAAAGCAGTAAAAAATATTAAAAAAAAATTTAAGGCATTATTTTAATGAGGCAGATCACTGAAAAGAAGTAACTTAAAATAGTTTGTAAATTAATTCTTTAGGAAATAAGGCTCATAATCATTAACTTCCATATATACAAAAAATATATACCAGTTTAGGAAGGGTTTACATGACAACTATAGCGTAAATATTTGTTAAAAAAGTTCTTAATCAGAGTTGTTTTATTGCATTAAATTTATAATACATCATCGTTTCCACTACCACTAAACGACTTAACCTTAGTCCAGCAAAATTGCATCTACCACTAGTTGCAGATGAAATAATTAACAACCAACGCAAACAATTTTAGGTTTAGTGAAAATTGAGTGCACTGAATGAAGCGATTTTAGTGAAAATGGAAATTTAGTACCCCGCATACGCAACTGGTATCAACTCCTGCCGTATAAAGACCAGTTTTCGTTGGATATTGTAAGACGTCAATCCAATGGTTTTTCTTCTAATTGTCAAGAATGAGGAAGAATATATTAACATTAAATTTTGCAGTGACACTATCAAAGTTTAAGTAAAATGAGAGTTCTTTGTATTATACATATAAGCAGCTGTTTCGTTATACTCTTTGGGAATGAAAGACTTAACACGGTCGTACTTTTTTATACTTTTTGAAAACAAATTATTTTAAAATTAAAACAAGTATTTAAAATTTTATTTTTATTATTTTGTGACTGTTTATAAAAGAAAAAGAAAAATTATGTGAAAAAAATTTTAATTTTTCATCTCAGATTTTATTATAGTGCTTGAACAAATAGAGGGTGTTTTTTATTGAGGTATAGAACTTTAAGTTGGCATCACTTTTTTAACTGGCGGCCATTTTGTCAGCTGTCAAGTGTTTAATATTTAGTTTGGTTTGCCATTTCATCATGAACAGGTTGACAAAAGAACAACGCTTGCAAATCGTGCAAATTTATTTCGAAAATAATGGTTCAGTTCGCGAAGTTTACCGCAAGCTCCGTCCATTTTATGGTCGACACAATCGTCCATCAGAGCAATTAATTCGGTTAACCATGGATCGTTTTCGCACTACGTTTACTCTATGTGATAATACGCATCCGCAGAGACGTCGAACAAGGCGCACCGAAAAAACAATTGCCGCTGTAGAGCAAAGTGTTGAAGAGAACCCGAATGAATCGATTCGCCACCGTGCACAGCAATTGGAGCTTTGTCCATCAACTTTATGGAAGATTTTGAGCAAAGATCTTGGCTTGCGACCTTACAAGATCCAGCTTGTGCAAGAATTAAAGCCGCGAGACAATGCAATGCGTCGTGATTTTGGTGTATGGGCCGAAAATGAGATTGATCTCGATGCTGATTTTCATCGCAAAATTTTGTTCAGTGATGAGACTCATTTTTGGGTGAATGGCTACGTCAACAAGCAAAATTGCCGCATTTGGAGTGAAGAGAATCCACATGAGACCCTTGAGACGCCATTACATCCACAAAAACTGAATATTTGGTGTGCTCTATGGGCTGGTGGAGTCATTGGGCCATACTTCTTCCGAAATAATGCTGGAGAGTCAGTTACCGTTAATGGAGACCGGTATAGAGCCATGATAACCGACTATTTTGTTCCGGAATTGGATGGCATGAATGTGGATGAGTTGTGGTTCCAACAAGACGGCGCTACATGCCACACAGCGCACGTCACAATCGATTTATTGAAGGAAACATTCGATGAGCGCATAATTTCGCGGAATGGACCTGTCAATTGGCCACCAAGATCGTGTGAATTGACACCATTGGATTATTTTCTTTGGGGATATGTGAAGTCGCTCGTCTACGCCAACAAACCAGAAACGTTAGGGTACTTGGAAGCCAACATTCGTGGCGTTATTGCCAACATACGGCCCCATATGCTCGAAAAAGTGGTTGAAAATTGGACCTGTAGAATTGGCTTTATTCGGGCTAGCCGCGGCGGCCACATGCCCGAAATCATATTTAAAAATTAATGGCATAAAATTATCCTTCCAATAAAGCCAAATTGATGAACATTAAAACGATTTTCTTGTGTTTATTTCAATTCGAAGTTCTATACCTCTAAAAAAAACACCCTGTACATCTCTGATCAAATAAAAAATGAAACTAATTAGAAATATTTTAAAAACTCCTTGCGACTGGCATATTTCAGTAACGTATTTTTGAAAACTTATAATATATTGTGTCTATACAGTGGAAAAACACCAACAATAAAAAAACAAGAACAACAAAACAACATTACTATTATTTAAAATGAAAGAGATAGCAGCTGATTTATACTTTTTAAGCTGTCATTTGTTTCATCACTGTTCACACTATAGTGTTTCCACTATTATACTTTCTATATTGTTTTAATTTCTTTTACATGTTGTAATACACAGTATTAT
Source organism: Metopia argyrocephala (assembly GCA_963576795.1). Lineage (NCBI taxonomy): Eukaryota > Metazoa > Arthropoda > Insecta > Diptera > Sarcophagidae > Metopia > Metopia argyrocephala. The sequence goes on from OY756211.1 coordinate 84,491,975, forward strand.
TGTGTAAACGGACCTTAACCAGCTGCATAGTTATTTTGACCATGACAGCTGATTGTGTTATATTTGTTTATAATATATTTTAGTGATGCCAAACATCAAGTGCAGGTAAACCTCTTACAACGCGGTTTCCTATAAAGCGTTTTCGCTACAACGCGGTTCCCAAAATGCGGACATTTTCTTACAACGCTACTCTTACAAAGCGATTTTTAGGAAAAATTTTTCAACTATGTACTATTGAAAAAGGTTTTCTTGCCCAAATAAAATTATTTGCATTTTGTCCATACTTCGATACCTATCTTTTTTATAGCATTGCCACCCTACACTTGAACATGTGTTTACAAAGTGACAAACAAGAGCAGAAATATTTAAACGAAATCTTCAAAACAATTTAGTTCCCTATCAAAAAATTTATAAAGATTCGCGAAATAAGAGCAAACAAACTTCAATGCACGATTTTTTCAAACCAATAATCATCGAAAGAATGCACGAATCTAATAGTGAATTAAGCTCAGATTTTGAACTAGTACGAACAAAACGTTCGAAACAAATCATACTAAGTGATGAGAAGGAGTAGAAAGTTATCATTCTATTTTGGCTTTAATTTGTTTTGTTTTTGTTAAAATAAATGAAGTGTTTATCAATTACATAATATGTATGTTCTTATGACTCAACAAATAAAAAGACAAAATTATATTAAGCACATAAGTATTTTTACTATACAAATTCCAATATTTTATTGAAAATTTTTTTACTTTGGAACCAAACTCTGATTTTTGTATGGAGTTAGAGTCTCCTACAACGCGATTTCCTATAACGCGGAGATTTCGAGGAACCTATTTACCGCGTTGTAGGAGGTTTACCTGTACTTCACTTTATCAAAAATTAAGCTTGTTTTTATGTTTATGTACTAAATTACTGGGGCCCAATTCTGTACTTCTTTTAAGTTTTATATTCTTGTTTTTTTGTCGTTTAAATATTAAACAATTCCCTATAGTTCTCGATGATAAATTGAGTATATTTTGCCTTTTCTTGTTTATTTAGTTTTGATTTTTATTACCTCATAACCATTTATTTTATTTTTAAGTCACATTATGAAAAATGATATGCAATCGCATTAAAATTTTGGTGTTGTTTTTTTTGTCTCTTTTTTTTACAACATTTACCATTTTATATGACACTAATAAAACATGCATAACAAATTGATATTGTACGATTATGGTTGGTGTTGTCTTATACGTTTTTTAAATACATATTTTAATTTATTATAATTCCTAATAATTTGTTTTTTGTGATTAAATTGAATAGAAAAATTGCTTGTTACACCTAAATCCATATATACATGCCTCTTGTAAGCAATAAAAATTACATAAAATTTTACTTAATTTGTCTTGAGGAAAAAAAACCACTATTAACTTGTAGGCAATTGTAGAAATTAATACTGAATGATAATAATACCTAAAGGCATTATTTACAGGCGGGCCTAGCAGGTATTATTTGTGCCATAATCACTCATTAATTAATTTTTCTAAGACATTCTCAACGTTAATGGTGGTTTTTTTTATTTTTTTAAGCTAGAATTGAATATAAAAGCTAATTTAATTTTTTATTAAGCACTGCATGGAAAGTCTTTTTGCAATTTTAACAGTAATTAGTATTAGTATTTTTTAAGGATTAGTTTTTCTATTCTTAAAAATAGAAAATTTACTCACACACAACCACCGCCGCTCGATGCCGGTACCCTCTAATATCACTCATGCATGAAGGCACGGCGCTCAAAAGAGAGCCCATAGCACCGAGTTGGCAATTTAGCACCACCACCGTCTGGGTAGTGATACCCCCTTGCTGAGGGGTTTCTATTTAGTACTACCACAACCACTACGTGTACTTCCCGAAGGACCGCACCCAAACCATCTGGCCGGTAACCCCACTTCCCGAATGACTGGGAGTCTTAGGTTAACCGGGGGCTCCTGATGCCCGTAGTACCAGATTGAGGCATCTCTGGTCAGTCCTTGAGAACGCCAGAAATGCCTGCCACGCGCACTAAAGTACGCGCCTATATCGAGCGCCAGACCACTCAGTGCTAGGTTGAACCCGATATTCCCCAGAGAAAACAGGCCACCGACGGGACATATCGTCAGCAGACTTTACTGTATCCCCGGGGGGGGGGGGGGCTCTCTATGAAAAGTTTAAGGTATTGCATGATACATTCTGAGTCATATAATCAACCACTTATATAAATAAAATTATTTTGGAATAGGAAATCTAAGAGGCCACTTAAGGTATTGCATGATATATTTTTTTAAATTAATAATCTCTATCACTCTCTCCATTGTACCTCCCTTACCATAATATTCTGTTCTATATCGAACTGCGAATGTTAGTATTTAATATTGCAACTTGGGGTTGGTGTTCCCACACAATATATTTTTTTGCTCCACTATGCTTAGAAATTATTTCCAAGATGTATACAAATATGTCGGGCTCTTTTTTCTAGTTCATATAGTAAAAAGCCTCATTGGTTTTGCAGTAAATGTGTGTACTGGTGTGCTTCAGTTCTTAATTTAAATACCTAAACGCTGGACGATAGTTAATAAATATTATTGAACCCGCTTCCCCAAAAAAACACAAATGCTAATGTAAACTGCTTTTGTTGTTTCTTTATCTTAAGTGTGAACTAGTGGATCCATGTCTCATCCATGGTTATGAATCGAAGTAAAATCTCTGATCTATTGCAATAAAGCAATGCCAGGCAATTCACTGCAACATCTTCACAGCACTTTTTTAGTTTTATTGTTATTAAATCATAGTCACCGTGGTCTAGTAGTTAATATGTTGGTTTACTAAGACGATAGCGCCGGGTTCAAATCTCAGCTCTGACATCTTGAATACAAAAATATGGAAAAATTATTTCTTCGGCGACAACCTCTTAGCAGTCTTCTGGCAAAAGCTCTGAGAGTAACTGATTGCCATGAAAAAACTTCTCAAATCTGCCGTTCGGAATCGACTTTAAACTGTGGATCCCGGTACTCATGATTAAAAATTCACACACACAACGTGAGTACTGCGAGAAGCAAGGCCGTAACTATGAAACAGGGTTGTAATGGCCAATTATGTATATATGTATGTTATCAATTTTGGCACTGTTCTTGCGTACAGTTTTGTCGTTCGCAAATTATTTGATATTATGTAAAGTACATCACTTTTTGAAATGCCTGTCATTTCAGCTAACTTGTGCAGTTTCAGTTGATAGTTTCGATAACATTCCTAACCTTTAATGGAGTGAAAAAATGAAAGCATTGAGCTGCATAGTAATGCCTTGTTTTCATAATAATAAATTTACTGTGATAGATTATTTTTTGAATCAAAAACATTAAAAATATATTTTTATTCATCAAAGTAACTTTGTTTTTTTTAATTACTGCCTGCTGCCAACTGTACGTTAGGTGCGATCTCTATGTACTTAACCCTTAATTGCATCAATTTTTTTTATTTTTCTAAAATAAGCCACTGATAAAATTCATGCACAATTTTAAAGAAAAACATTTTATTATAAATATCTAAAACTACAGTTCAATGGGTATAATCTAATGCCGAAATATTTCAGAAGCGACCAATTTACACTAAAGTTTTTTTCTTTTCTTTTTCTTCAAAAAAATGTATGATGGAAATTCCCATCACAACGCAATGAAGGGTTAATTCTTAAGAAAATTTTTTAATTTAGAAAAAGTTCGATTCTTACCAATACAACATTTTCAAAAATAGTTGTACATAGAAAATAAAGTTGTACGATAAAAAAAAGAAATTTTAATTCGACACATTGTCAATTGTAATTATTGCTGTTTGTAATGCTCTGAATTGCTTACCCAATTAAATGATACAAATAATATCTTATTTTACTGAAATAAGCAAAACCTTAATATTTTTTTAATATAAACTTCATGCTCGTATATAGTCCATAAAATAAACGATATTTACCAATATTTTAATTTTTTTAAGGCCAACATAGAAAAAAGTTGAAATAACAATTGACAACTTTAACTGCACCTGTATAATGAGATTTGCACTTTAGCGTTTTATTTGGTTGGAGATTTTTTGTTTTTCCAGCTTTTGTTAAACTCAAAAATAAAAACAAAAACCATTAATATTACTTGTAATAATAACAACAATAAAAAATTGATGTTGGCTTTATTTAGCCTTTTTCATGCCATGATTTTGTTGTTGTTTCTGTTATTGTAAACAATACCTGGTGGCATTTAAACATCTTGACATTACAATAGAAATTTTTTATTTTATTTTTGGGGCTATTGAAGCGTGGTTTTGTGCACTGTTTGCTGCACTGCAGTTGTACGAGTAGTTGAAATATTTTTCACTTACTCGTATTGTATACGATTTTAGCAAATTGAACTTTAACCTTAAAATAAAAGAGAAGCGGTAGTAATATTGTGTTGTGTTGTAGTGATAGTGTTGGTAATATTTCCAAGAAGTAGCAGTTTTTTGTTTTTTAAATACCAAAAACTAAAATTGTAAAAAATCAACAAAGAAATAAAGCCAAACAACATGAATGTTTTATAAATGTTTCCTTTTAATAAATGAGCGAGAGAATGAATGAATGAATGAGTGAATATCCAAATGAAATAACATTTTAAATGATGAGCAATTTTTATATTTTTTAGTATTGTTGCTGCAATTTCTTGGGCTTAACATTTCTAGCTGTTTGAAGTTTGTGGGATTTTTAATCATTAATATATTTTGCACTTTTTCTACTCTGCATTGCATAGAATTTACAACAACAAAAAAAAATTAAAAAAAATTATGCCACAGAAATGTTAAAATTTTCCATGGGAATCTTAAGACATGGTAACATAGTTTTTGTTGCCTTAAGTACTGCTTAACATGCGATAATGATTTATAAATTTTGAATAATAATTATGGGATTTATTATAATTTATAAAAGGGCAAATAAAGTGATGCAATGAATAATAATATGAAACATTATTTGCATATACATGCACATACTCGTATGCAGATATAGCCAAACATTTTTAATTTTTTTTTCTCTTGTAATATTTTAGGAATGGTTTATAAATGCTATAATGCTCATCTATGCTTCATATGTAGACATGACGTATAACACAGTGCGAACTCCTTTTCGTGTGTGTCTTTTCGAAATATAGGGTTATACGTTTGGTGTTGTGATTGTTTTTTGTTGAGTATCTGTCATAAAAAATTTAATTTGTGAAGTCTAGAAACCGAAAACCACTCTGTAAAAAAACTGTAAAGAGATTTAAATTATGCATGTAATGAGGTCTGTAAGTCATCTTCATGTATACAATACATACATAATTGGCCATTTCAAGCCTGTGTCATGGCTACGGCCTGGTTTCTCGCAGAAGCCCTGTTATGTGTGTTAATATAAGTACCGGGACCTATAGTTTAAAGTCAACTCCGAACGACAGACTTGAGAAACTTGTTTCATGGTAATCAGTTACTCTCAAAGTTTTTGCCAGAAGACTGCTAACATGTAGTCGCCCAAAGAAATATTTTTTCATATTTCTTTTTTTAAAGATGTCAGAGATGGAGTTTGAACCCTGGGCTCATGCCTTAATAAGTCAACATACTAACCGCTAGACCACGGTGACTACTTTATAATATTATTTATGTACATGTTTGTTTAAGTGTAAAGGAAAATCTGAATTTGCCAATTCCCCATTGATCGCAACCATTATGTCTGTGGCAATAAATAATAATGGCTTAAGTTGACATAAGTGTTGTTTCATTTTATTACCTAATCGTATTCTCTTCATCCAGAATTATCACTCATGTAAATTTAAAGTATTAAATCGTCATGCGGGAGTTTATTTGCAATATCCGCCATTTTATATATCTCGAGTTAATGATGCCACTTTACGTTTTTTACACCAAATTTTTTATAATCTGCAATCCGTTTTTGACCAATTATATCAGAAACTGGACGAGATATCCGAAAACGAATTTCAGAATTTAGAAATTTGTGGTTGAAAATATAAAGTGGCATCATTAACTTGAGATATATAAAACATATATGTATAAAATGGCGGATAGAGCACATAAACTACCGCACGACGAATGTCATTAGTAATAAAACTATACGCATTTAAACTATTTATTTTTGGCAAAACCCTTTATATCTTAAAACCAGAGTAGGAAAATAAACAAAACTGAACGTTTAATCTAATTTTGTTGTGTTCTTTACAATGAATAAAACAAAAATAAAACAGAAACAGTGAGAACGATTGTCCCATATAATTTTGTATATTGTTTTTGTTTTGAGTACTACAAATACACTAACTCAAATGTGCGTAGGTACAACAAAAAATGAATGGGAAGAAAAAGAAAATAAGAAGAGAAAAAGAAAAAAAAAAAAGAGAAAAAAGAGCAAATTATACGAATGTAACGGAATAACAAAGCAAGCACAAGAGCGAAAAGCTAATTGTTTCATTTGCGCACTTTCTCATTTAGAAAGTATTTGTTTTAGTTTTGCTCATGTAAAATACCATTAAAAAATTTTTGAAAAGTGTATGACTTCGTTGTAACGTTTGCGAAATGTTTTGTTTGTTAGTCCACTCTGCTTAAAACACAAAATTTCGACAAAAGACATTATTATTTATTGCCATAAGTACATATATATGTATATAAAATTTTGAATTGCATTTTCATTCATTTAAGAAATCCCACTCACGCAACAAATTAAATCCAATGATCATTCACAACGTCCTAGACATGCTGCTTTTGTTCTACAGAAACCAGCCTTCAATGCATATTTCTCGAACAAAATTTTCTTTACCCTTGTATTAAATTGCTACATATTTGATTGTATAAGAGCCATTGTATTCGAAAAAACTAACTCTTTGTACCCATTATAGTTAGAAGGGCCGTAACATAACGAAAATGACGCTGAAAGAAATGTTGCCATTATTTAAAACCCTTTTTTACCATACAATTAATTACTATTAATGGATTATATGTGGTTTGAACAATAAGGTCCCACAATCGATACAACTGGACTGATTTTGCGGTATTTGTGTGTAATTTAATGATTTGGCGACGTCTATTAGCCACTTACATAATGAGCCTTAACGCCGCTAAGCGTTTCTTGACAGGCTATGTCAAAAAGTCTGTCTGAGTGTATAGTAGCCTAACATTTAGAAACCAATACTCGTCCATTTAACGCCAGAATACCGCCTACAATATGCAAAACATTTGTGTAAAATTACCCCAAACCAAATCTAAATCCAAAAGAGGTCTTCAAATGTATTTGTATTTTATATATAATGATAAGGTTCAAGCTTCATAACAAAACAAAATTTTGTTTAACTTTGTATTTTAAGGCGTCTTGAATTGCTAATTAAGTCCTCAAATAAGCTCAGATTAATTACTAAAGTTAATTAAAATTAAATAGAATATTAAATAAGCAGCCGATTAATCAATTCCTAAAATTTGGCAAAACCTTTCCAAATTTCTAGCATACAAAATACAAGTTAAAAATGTCGTTAAAGCGGACCTTTACACAGTAAAAATTAATGTTTAACTCAATATTTGCTTTAAAACCAATAAATTGGCTTGAACCTTGCAATAGTCACACTTTTTTCATTATATTTGCATGAAATGATAAATTCAACTGATAATTCCTATTGAGTAGAATTGCAATTATAGATAATTGGATACTTCCTTCACAACGACAATTGTTTTATGCCATTTTGCATATCTCTTCTTGTACAAAAGTGGAGTGGAATGGTAATGTGTAGTTATAATTCAAATATTTTATTTCTGTAACATAAAGCGTTATACATCTTCTTTGGTTATCCAACAGCCATATTTTTATTCCAATTTATCTGAATTATTTCTAATTTACTTGTCTTGTTATTAAATTGTAATCATGTTCTGTTACTCATTTCAACTATAATTTTTCCCCAGTTTTCTGTTCTTGTATATAAACACAGATTTTAATCTAAAAAAACAAAAAACACCAACATTTTTATTTTTTCAAAGATATTAAGTTATCAAAACATGAAGGCTGTGCTGCTGTAATTTGTGTTGCCAAACTACAATTTTGCATGATTAGCAGTGGTGCCAAGAACTATATATATATATTTTTTTTTAACTTTATTTAGTGCTTAACTGTTACAAAAAGGAAGAAGAAGAAGAAAAAAAATAACTAAAAATGCAAAAATTAAATGTTTGCTTAACACACACAGGGTGAGAGATGGATGGATGGATGGCTGGCTGGATGTGGCAGTTATAGAAAAGTTTTGCACTCTAAAACCTGCATCGATAAAGATATTATCAGAAACCAGTGTAATAAAATAATTTTAAAGGAAAAGAACGTTAAAAAACTGAAATTTCTACATTTGAAAAAGGATGGAAAAGAAGAACAAGAAGAAGAAAAAAAAATCAAAAGGTGTTGTAAAATAAATTATTTGTAATTTAACAATATTCTGCTATTTGCTACTCTTATTACACCTAATAATTCTGACACTTAAAGTAACTCTTTTGCGTCTGTCTCTGTTGTTTGTATCAATGTTGTAGCTTTTTTCTAAGCAAACAGTAGGAAAAGTACGCAAGAGTTACGTATGCACTACGCTCGCTGTCTTGATAATAAATTGCTTGGAATTCCTTTTTTTTATTTCTAAAGAACAGCGGGATAAACTACAGCAATCGATATCGTTGATAAATGTATTGATTAATTTTTAAAAATTATAATGAAAAATCTTTACGTTTCCACGCAAAAAGCATAAATACGACAAACCACTACTGATAACTGAAAATAAACTTGTTTCTTTTTTTTGGACAGAAAAAGTTTAAGGGGGTTTAAGCAAAATGTAGATATTGTATAACATGAAATTTTATTTTTAATAATAAATTTATTTTCTTAGCAAAAGAAAAAAAAATTAAAGCATGTGAGATAATAAAAATTACACTTCATTTACTTTTCTAAGATGTAAAGCTAATGTCTGGTTAAATAGCCGCCTGTCTGGTTGCAGTTTTATCGAGAATACAGTAATGAATAAAATAGTTCTTTAAGAAAGCGATGTATACAGTTAAGCACAAAAGTAAGGGTTTTAAAGGGTTTGTCAAGAAAATAAAAAGTGTATGTATCACTAATAAATAAAAATTCTAAAACTCTACACACAGCAGAAAAAAAATTATTATTTTAAATAATTTTCCGTTAAAACACATCTTTTAATATTTAGACGCCCTGATTCTTTCGGCGACTACCTCTCAGCAGTCTTCTGGCAAAAGCTCTGAGAGTAATTAATTGTCATGAACAAGCTTCTCAAGTCTGTCGTTCGAAGTCGACATTAAAACTGTAGGTCCCGGTACTCATGAATAAAAATTTGCGAGAAGCTAGGCCGTAATCCAGATACAAGGTTGTAAAGGCCAGTTATGTATGTATGTATGTATGTATGTATGTATGTATGTATGTATGTATGTATGTATGTATGTATGTATGTATGTATGTATGTATGTATGTATGTATGTATGTATGTATGTATGTATGTATGTATGTATGTATGTATGTATGTTTTCGTGCATGGACAAATAAAACACTTTATCTTTTATTTTAAAAATGTTAGAAATAATAATTACCTTGTGTGTCTGTAAATGTTTTAATATTTTTTTACTAATGAATCATGTAGAAATCCCTATCTTAGATAGGTGTTCTAATAATTTTGTTTCGTCATAAAACGCTTTAAACAGGTCAAAAACTAAAAAAAAAATTTAATTGAGCCACTTTTGAACTGGGTGTGTGATGTGTAAATATTGTAATTCTATACCAATATGTGTTTAAACATTATAATCATTTTTTTTTGGCAATTGAAAAAACATATCCAGAAAAGGTAACTAGACATTAAAGTTTGCAAGCTGAACTTGAAATAAAATTATATTGTTAGCTTTTTTTAATAGAATTGTGTGTATATTTCTTTAGCGGTATAAACATAGAATATAAATAAATTTTCAAAACTAACAAAGAACTCATCCGATATTTCATTTAATTTTATTTTTGCTAAAATTTCACTTTATGTCTCTTTTTCACTTATTTCATGGCTTGTTACCAAAAACTGTACAATTACCAAATACCATCACATTTAATCTAATTTTGTGGCAAAAAAAAAGAAAAAATTAAAAAACCTTAACCAGCAAAAGAAGATGTACCTTTTTCTCATTTAAGCCATTTTAAAAATAAAAAAAAGTTCAGAAAAACGGTTTCTTAACCTGCTTGTAATGTCACACTTCTTTACTCTTTTAACATTTAATAAAATAAAATTTTCTTTGTAACTTTAAAAAAAATTCTGACAATTTTTTACCTGTTTTTTTTTTTCTCTTTTCTTGTTTACCTGTTTCAGTTTGTGTTTCTTATTGTTTTGTCAAGTTGCAGGTTGTAAAAACACAAAAATCCAAAAGAAGACAGTAAAAATAGTTGGCTGTGAAAAGGAAGTATCCAATCTTGCACATCATCGTTACTATTATCATCCAAGATCTTTGTTGCATTTTGAAATTCATAAAACTTAACTGGTCTTAAAATATAACCACAAGGCTTTAAGTGTACTGTTAGTGCTGCTATTGTTGATATTTTTGTTTTTTTTTTTGAACCTTAATTGTCACTGCATCATTAGTTAAAATAACAGTGAAAATTATTAAAGTTTTCATACAAAAATAATTTGATGTTAATGATAGAAACTTAAGAAAACACTTTTTACTCTTATGATAGGAGGGAATTTATTTGTTCGTTTTATACTCACAGAGTTACAATCAAAAATACTTATTGTCAGATTGAAAGTATTGATAAAACTGTTTGAAAAAAAAGTGCAATTAATTGCAATGTAAAACATAATCCATTTAAAAATAGATCCTACATTAGGGTTTATGAATTGGTGGAAAGGAATAAAAAACAAAATTTTTAAAACATATTTTATTTATTATTATTTGGCAATTACATTAATAAATATAATTATAAATTAATGCCCGTATTCATACATACATACATACATACATACATACATACATACATACATACATACATACATACATACATACATACATACATACATAACTGGCCTTTACAACCCTGTGTCAGGATTACAGCCTAGCTTCTTTTAGCACTTATGTTGTGTGTGTAAATTTTTATCCATGAGTACCGGAACCTACAGTTTAATGTCGACTCCGAACGACAGACTTGAGAAGCTTGTTCATGGCAATTTGTTACTCTCGGAGCTTTTGCCAGAAGACTGCTGAGAGGTAGTCGCCGATAGAAATATTTTGTTCATATTTCTTTTCTTTTTTTTTAAGATGTCGGAGCTGGGTGTCGAACCCAGGGCTCATGTCTTAGTAAGCCAACACTAACCATTAGACAACGGCGACTGTATTCATTAAAAATTAAAATTGGTTTATATAGTGATTATTTGACATATTTCTGTGGAGTAATTGTCAAATAAGCAATTAATAAAACTGTTTTATTTTTTATGAATATGGGCATTAGTGTTTGCAGACAGTTTAACAAAATTACTATAAAAATTTCAATAGTAATTAAATATTCAATTTGTTATTGAACGGATTCAACTTTATTTATGTGAATATTATATTGAGAGCCTCATACCGTTCGCACATACTCTAGGATTGGCCGTACCAATCTTCTTTTCAAGGAATTTGATCATTAAACCTCTTTACTTAGCGTTTAATATAACCTAAAACTTCCTTCACATATTTCGCTGTTTGGGAGTTGTGGAAGTTAATACGAATCATATAATCATACAACTGTTGATAAGTCAAAGTCTACTAAATTCATAAAACTTTAATTGAAATAATGTGCTGGAGGCCCGAGGTTCGAGCCCCAGGAAATTCTCTAAGTCATTTTGTAGTCAAAAGCTAAAGCGAAAACCGATTTTATTGAAATTTTTATTACTCTGTTTAGGTAGAAGGAACTATAAGCTTAATAAATTTTTAAATGGGAGGAAACACGCCCCTATAAAGTAACTATTTATTTGTCTACATCTTCAGAATGATAAGAGTTACTAAATTTGGCTCAAATGAAAGAAGTATTCAAGTGGCTTAGTTTTTTAAAACGTTGCAAGAAATACTTCACTCCGTTTGACCTTCTTAATATTTACAAGACCTTTATCGGACCCAAGATGGAATACAACTCTTGTATGGGGCTTCTAAACTACGTACAGAAATGGGCGAAGCACAATGACGGTAGGGTATCCAACTCTATCGTTTCGTTGGACCATCGATGCAATGTGGTGTGCGTTTTATTGTTGTATCGGTACTAATATGGGAAGTGCTCCGAAGAAATGAAGCACTTGATTCCGCATAATTGCATGTTTTATGAACTAGTCATACTCCTCTTAGAGCACATCCTTTTGTAGTTGATTGTCCAATGAATCGCACAATACATTATAGAGATAATTTGTTCCTTAGCCATAAAGCTCATTTATGGAACAATTTTAGAGAGAATGTTTTTCCTGCCAATTATGATATCAGTAACTTTAATTAATTCCTATATCTCATAACATATTTTCCTAGACCAGTACATTGTGCTGTTACTGTATCTTCTTCTGAATGCTGGCCTCAATAAAAAATAAAAAATATGTCTTCATAATTAATTATTTGTCATAATTACTATAACATTTTCAATGAAACGCATTTGAACTATAGGTTTTCACCATATTATAGAAAAGACTTAGTTTTAACTGATTTAAGAGTGAGAAAAGAAAATAACCTTGTTGACCTATGGCAAAATGCAAATGCTTACTTGATGGCTTAAGTGTTTTTTTTTGGTTCTTGTATTTATTTTATAATAGGTTTTTAAACCCATTTGAAATTAAAATGAATTTAAAGAGAGGCCATTAAACTTAAAAATATTTTCAAAATTTATTTTGATTTTGAATTTTTTAGTAAGAAATAAAATGTGTTTTTTGTAGGTACATCCCTGTATACTATACGAGTATGTATGTAACACACAATTTCATTTGAAAACCAAATCCACATTTTAAAAAATTGAAAATTAATGTGTTGCATTTAAAACTGTTTTCAGTTGCATGTTCTTATTACAGAATATATTTAAATGCCACAATTCCTGGCACTTTTTCATATTTCTTGCTATTTACATCGTAAAGTATATCTAAAGTTGTCTATGGATTTTATGGCTGAGCCAGTTGTTGGTTGAATTTGTTACTTCAATAAACCAGGTGCTATCGCCGTTATGTTTCACTAAAAAATATAATTCTTTTCAGCTAGAAACCAAAAAACCACTACAGCAACAAAAGTCTTGCATATTTCTTTTCAAATCTGCAACAAAATTTGTTTTTGTTGCTTTTGTTGTCATGCACTTTTTTGCTTTTTTTTATTTGGTAGCACAAAAATCATTGAAATATTACAGCATACTCACAAGAATAAAGCTCAATATTCAAGTATAACATGGCTTGGACTGGGTTGGGTTTGCTGTGTTGCACACTTTTTCAAAAATTCTGGTAGCACATAACAACAACAACAAAGAGTAGACAAGTAAAAAAGTAGATTTTTACCACAAGTTGTATAGATTTATGATCCGTTATGTTTATTATGGCATTCTTTAGCACACATACATTCACAATTTGCAAGAAATTTTTTTGTCGTATACCCAGCAAACAAAACAAACATGATTTCAAACTGGAAATAATTTTAAATTAATTTTATTTTCTCAATAAAACAGAGAATATTTTTCCCAATTTAGGTAAAAAACTTACTTACAACTTAGTTTTAAACAAATTTGTATTGCTTATGGGGATAAGCATGTCTCTATGGTCATTTCGCCTCTGCTTAAAAGACTCGTCAGGACACTTTTTCCCAAAGCAATGCAATATTTTTGGTTTTTTTCTTTTTGTAAAGAAATAATTATAATCTAAAAATATATGCTTAAACGATTTGAATTATTATTTGAAAATTATGTCTTTTGAGAGTACTTTGTAGTCCAATTTTGGAGAAAATAAGGTTCAGTGATATCACCAAGGGTGTAAACCTTACGTAATGGTACATTTTGCTAAATGTAGTGGTATCTGTAATATTTGTAGTTAAATAGTTTCACACCACGCAGCAAATTTGCTGAACAAAAAAAAAACACCAGTAAAGTTTTCATCAGCTGTAGAGTACAGTCGCATAAAGACCAAGGCATATATGGACATCCGTCACCGGAAAGAGTGCTTCGAGCGTAATTTTTTTTTTGTTTGGCACTAAAGACCTAATTGTTCATACCTGCTATTTGCTTCTTATGCAGTAAAAAAAAGCTAAACCGAAAGTGTAAAGATGAAATTCTCGCTTATAGAAAATTATTTTGATTTGCCTAAAATTTAAATTGGTGATGGACAAAACTAACATTCTTCATCTTAGAATTAAATATTTGAAAGTTTAAGGTATTAAAATTTCATTCTAAACTCGCCATAACTTGTAATAATAATTCTAAGAGCAATTTATAGAAAAACACATCCTTTCCTCGAGCTCTACTCCTCTAAGTTAAGCTGTGATAAGTCTCCAAAAGTGTCTATATTTCAAATGTTTGACACTTTGCTTGATGGGTTATTTATAAAACCAGTCTAGCTTCTATATAAGAGTGTTAAAAGTCCGTAATTTTTGAGGCAGTCTTTTCTTGTATGCATTGTATGTGTGCATTTAGTAATCGAGTTTGTGTTTTTCTAATGTTCTATAATCTTGTTATACTTTATTATTATTTCATTGCAGCATATTTTCTATTTTCTTAAGTTTTTTGCTTTAATTCTTAGTCTATCTTTAAATATATGCTGATTGTTATGTTTGTCTATCTTTGTTGGCTTTTTAAAATATTTTTTTTTTCTTTTTTATTCTTTTGCTGCGTGGATTTGGACTTTCTTCATCAATTTAAAAAAAAAAGTCATAACTAGACACTTTAAGTATATATTGCTGATAGTATAGGAAGAAAATTATAAAAGACAAAAAAAGAACACATAAAGTTATACATTTAAGTAGAGCTTGATTGAGTTTAAAGATTTATGCAATTTGAAAGTCAAAGAACAATAGTTTAAAATTAGAAATCAGGTAAAGACGAATACAAAATGTATGCTATCAAACAGAGTTCATTGATGAAAGTTAAAGTATCTACCGGGAGTTGAAACCAGGTCTTCTATACATATATACAGCGGTATCCATAACAAAGATTTCAAAAACAAAGGTTGCTGTGTGGTATAGTGGTTAGATCGCTCGCACAAAAACTTAAATCCCAGCAGAGGTAAAAAATTTAAGAAATTAGTTTACGGTTTTTCAAATTATAATTTAAAATAAGAGGTTCATCATCCCCTTCTCCAAGTAGTCCATAACCAAAAAACCGCTCCGTGACTTTCCACTCTATTCCATCTTGACAACAAAAAACGCCACCAATTGGGAAGTAGCAGTTAACAGCTAAAACCTACTTAGTGAAGGCACTCACCACAACGTTGGGGCAATTGCTGTTGATCATTCCAGGGTGAAGATATAACACTGGCCTTTGAATGATCGATTGATAGCAATGTGTTTCATTCCTAAGGCGCCTATCAGTATAAGAAAACAAAATATATGTTCTGTTGTCACAATGTACGAGTACTGTCCTTTCCACAAAAATTCCAATACAATGCATAGCATTAGTAGGGGCTTACCCCTGAGTATTAGTGTTAAAAAAAAATTTTTTTAACACATAACCAAAGACCTTGGTGTCAAAGTAAGTTATGGTTATAGTTTATGGTATTATTTACAGTTTCTAAGAAGTATAATTGAAATACTGGTGAAAAGAAGTTCCTAAAAAATTAAAGCCTCGATTTGTATAGATTACCAACTCTACTAAACCCTTGCAGTCACTATTAGTCAACAGATCATCCACCTAATGTATAAGTATACGGAGTAGCTAAATTTTAGGTACAGAAACATTTGTTAATATATTAATAATAACAGAACCTATTTAATCGATGCTGTGATTTAAAAAAAATATATATATTTTTGATTTAAAAACCATGTAATTCTTAAAACCCCTTGGTTGGCGACACATCAAGCTGTTTCATCTAATTTGAGTTTATAATGGATGGTAACCTACTGTTTCATGGTAACCTACTACTAGGCCGTAATCCTGACACAGGTTGTAAAGGCCAGTTGTGTATGTATGATATCAATACAAGCTTTTTTGGTATTCTTACATCTGCATATGATATTTTTTCGTAAATATTAGACTGGTTCCTAAGTGACAGTGACCTGATCCAGTTCTAACAGTTTATATGAAGGAGATTTGTCACAGATCTAACTTAAACTAACCAGTTTACTTCAATTTGCCATAACACCTGTTCCAATTATGGTTCTTAAGGGCATATCATACAACTAGCCTTGGAAACCTCTACACAATTGTTTAACGGCTAACGAAATGAATTCTGCATTAAAAAAATATACATTTATTCCTCTGTACACTTAAGACGAATTTAAGAAATTGATTATTTTAAACTATTTGAAACCAGTTATATGATATGTAAACTCTTAATCGGTCATGATCATGAACTTTTGATGCATCCTACCATTTCACAAGTCTTGGACAAGTGTTTTTAGAATAATTGTCTCATAATATCCCGCAGATATATTATATGTTCTCTTTATTACTTTCACAATAAAAAGAGTTATTTGTATTGAACAGTATTGAGTAAAATGTCGCAGTAGGCTGCCACTCATTCTTACTTTGCAATAGAGAAGCAAACAATAACACTAATTTTCTAAATTTTCATACATACATACATAATACATTATTGGCCATTACAACCCTGTGTCAGGGTTACGGCCTAGCTTCTCGCAGCACTGACGTTGTGTGAGTTAATTTTTATCCATGAGTACCGGGACGTACAGTTTAAAGTCGTCTCCGAACTACAGATTTGAGAAGCTAGTCGCCGAAAGAAATAATTTTTTCATATTTCTCTTGTTTTTAAGATGTCAGAGCTGAGATTTGAACCCAGGCTTTCGTCTTAGTAATCCAACACACTAACCACTAGACCATGGCGACTAATATTTAGACTTAAATGTCAATATTCAAATAGTGTTCTCTGATGCCATTAATATTGCTCGAGATATTCTATTTTAAAGCTATCTACTGACAATTTGTAACTCAGCCTATTTAAAAACGATAAACAGTTTTATACAACACAAAACCTTTCTTAAAAAATCAACAACCAAATGATAGCAAACAAAGCTTTTAAACGAATTTTTCTTGAATGATCAAAGAGAACTACAAAATTATTTTCACAAAAATTTTTAAAACAAAATTTGTCAAAAACTTTTAAAGATTTATAAAATTGTTTAACTCTTATTAACGAAACCATAAAAACCTCTTAAACTATTTTGTTACATGTTACGAAGCTATCAGCAGTTTAGCACATACCATTCCAATTGCAGCAGCCACTTTAAGACCATGATTAGTTTAGTTTGGCAGTTTGGTAAAAAAAAAAAATTAATAATTTTTGCATTCTAATGCAATATCTTGAATACTTTTATTATGGCTGTTGCTGTTTTTCTATTATATATTTGTTGCTGATGTTGTTACAAATTTTTTTTTCTTAATTCCCCAATGGCATTTTCTATAAGAAATTTTCTCATCTTTTGTTAAGTGATTGCATTTATTATATGAATTATTTTAACCTGCTTTGAATTTTTTTTTTTACATTTACCATTACGTATTACAATCTATCATCTTTATTACAAAGTTATTTAAGTTGAGATTTTTATTTCAATTGTGGTTTTCTTTACTATAAATCTTAATAGAGTAGAGAAGTATTTGTTATATTTAGTTTTTTTTTCTCTGGTTAGTTTTTTGCTATTGTTTACTGATTACTGTTATAAAGTGCTAGATTTTTTTATAATTTTTTTTTCTTGTGATTTCTTTTGCTATCAAAATTTGCTGATATTGTGTGAAGTATGTTTAATGATATTGTATGTAGTAAGTTGCAGTTGTTGCTGTTTGATTTTGTAGTAACAATATTGCCTGTAATTAAATAATATTATCTTTTGACACCTTTATATGGCCATTCACATGGAAACATGCAACTACAACTTGAGAAATATATTATGGAATATATATAGAAAATAATCTAAATATGGTGTGTTATTTAATACGATTTCTTAGAATATGTCTCTCATTTCTTTTTTTTTATATTGTTTTTCTTTTTTTTACCGAAATGTATTTGTTTGCCAGCAATATTAAGCAAGTTTTTGCTACTCAATTACGTTTTGTTGTTCATGGCTTGAAAATTATACACTTAGAATAGTTTTCTCAAAACATGTTAAAAATATCAATCAAGATTAAATGGTCATAATTAACACTTGAAAGATTTATTTCATAAAAAGAAAATCAATGCTTAAAGTTACAAAACAAAAGACTTAAGAAACAAACTTGGTATATATCGTGTTTAAGATGTTATTGACGTAAGTTTTTCTTATTCAAAATTTACACGAACAAGACATATTGGATGCTCCCTTCATCTATTATGTAGTATGCTAGTCTTTTGCGGAAATTGTGAATTCAATTCCTCTCCAAGAATCTGCCCTATAAGACTATCCAAAATATCACACAAAAATCACAATAAGGTGCATAACTCAAGACAAAAAAATTATTTTTTACACAAATCGACTGTAACTATTATTTTGAGTTTTGTAACTATTACAGTAAAAAGTGTTCAGTTTTGTGGTGTATTATATGAAATAGTGTTTCTTTAATTTGGAGAGGTGAAGTGTTACAGTAAAACTGTGCTTTTAACCCTAGTCCTTATACCCAACATTTGTTACAAGAACGTATACATAAGTATAGGTGTGGCCAGTAGCAATTTTTCACGTTTTTTCTTTAATTTTCTGAGTAAACATTATTTTTATTAATGCATTTTTGTTAGTTAATACATTTTAGAATATTTTGAGTGAGCATGAGTGTATATTTCGAATACTGAAAAAAAAGAGGACAAGGAGAATTCCTAACTGAGTACCTAACATCCGACAATTCTACAATAATGATGTTATCTATAATAATGAAGATAACGGCTTAGAAATGTACACTGAATTTAATTCTATGCAAATTAATTAATGCGTGCAGCTAAATTCATTCCACGTGAAGGTATTATAGTAAGAACGTCATCGAGACTGTTACGCCGGGCTAGACAAGAACATATTTTGCGACGTCGAAGTGGCCCGGTAATATATAAAGCTATAAGTACATTTAAGTGTTATATGAGTGCGGAAATGGTGGATAAACTCGTATCAATACGCTACAAAATCAAAAAACATACAAAACCTAGCACTCGGAGCCGCAACCAAACTCTTAGAAATATGTGACATTGAGCGAAATGTATGCATTCATAGTAGTGCTTATTGTAGCTGGTACAAGCGATGAAAGTGTAACATACTTGTGGTTGGTTGAAAATTACCTATTTTATCATTTTGTAATGGATTTCAAACGATTGAAAACAAAACTTGTGATTTATAACTTTTGATCATTCAAACACATAAGGGATACGCCAACAAACCAACAAAACTACACTAAGCCCGAGTTACATTGATAGTGATAAATTACTATTTTAAACATTTGTACAAAGCAAGGGAGAATCTTACAGTGGACCAGTAGTTGTTTCTGTATCATGTCCGTACGTGATTCATACTATGCTTTCCGTACAAACCGGTGAATTGAAAAATTGAATACATACTTATATGTATCTACGATGCCTAAAACTCATACCTTTGCATAACAAAAATATACCTGGCAAACTGATTAGGGACGGGAAACAAATTAGGGTAAAGGCATGGTTAAGCATTTGATAAGCCACTTTCATGAAAGCGAACTCAATAAAACAATGTAACATTTTTTTACAATCCGCAATTTATTTGTAAGGTGTTTCTTATTACATATTACATATATTCACATCAAACGAATACCAGTATCCGTAATATGTATCCTTCATTTAAACGGACAATGTTTGCAAATTTTGTAATAGCCAGTAGACTATGGCGACTACAAAATCTGGAACACGGAAAAAATATTTTTAATTTAATTAGTTCGGGAAGGATTTGTTATTTGAAAAAATTTGATTAAATTTTTGTTTTTTGTTTTAATAAAACAGATTTAAGGCATAAGCTTTTCTTTATACCAGGTGCTTAAGCAATTTAATTGCACGTAATTGGTTATTATTTTTTGTTAATTGCAAAATTTACTTTTAATTTCGATTTTTCAACATCATTGGGGTTCTTAAATTAATCATAAAATTTAAAGCATTCATTACATGCTAAGTAACAATAGATTACAAAGTGAAATAAAAGAAAATTTTTACAAATAAAAGAGAAGAAAAATATTATAACAATAAAGTAAACTCTAAACACTTTCGTACAAGAAAGGGGAACAGAAAGTGTTTAGTTTGACTTATTCTAAATACTCAAGATTTCAAGAGTCACACAAATCAACTCAGTAATTATTTTTAGTTATACAAGTATTTAAGAAGATTTGTTTAATTGCCCTTAACTTGGTGCAAACATAACCCTTCAAAATAAATGTCCATCTTGAGAGTGCATAATGAATGCAAATCTGTTTATTTATAGTAAACTTCATAAGTAATTTTAATTTAATATGGATTAAACAAGTTAATAATAATAATTTTTTTTTAAATGTTCAAAATCATAGCATTATTGTAAAGGGAATGTAATACATGTTAAATTAGTTAATAATTCTGAATTAATACCTGCTACTGTTTTACAACATCTATCTTCTATAATACTCGCACTGTGTAAGTAAACATATTATTATATTTGAAGAGAGGCATTTAATTGGTTAAAAAAAAATACTAAAGAACATAAGGCACTTCTATCATTTTAAACAACTCTCATCATTAGCATAAAAGAATGTTGTAATTTTTCTTTTTGATTTCTTTTAACTTAAACTTTAGAAATATTTCAAACAAGATGCATAACCCTTCTAGAGTTGCACTGCAACGAAACAGAAATATAATTATACGATGTTAGACATTTAACCTCATGTTTGATGGTAACAAGTATGAAATGGTAATACATAGTACATAAATAAATGCAAAAATTAAATGAAAAATACTGAAAGAAATTTAGGCAGCAAATCCAAAGCTGACAGAAGTTGAGAAAAGCAACAATTTGTAAAAGCTTCTATACATAAAGCATAAATTATTTTCCTAAACTTCTTTATATTACTTGCTCACTGATACAGAATGGGAATGAATGGATTTTTTATAGGTTGTAAAAATAGAAAATTTGTAAGATAAAAAAAAACAGTCGCTTGAATAAAGAATTTGCGGTTAGTGTTACATATACGAGGACTGAATATTAATAAAAAAAATGTTTGGCTAGTTTAACTTGCTTTTGAAATACATAAGTATTCATACACGTAAAAAAAATTACAGACAAACATCGGAAACATGGTAAACAGTTTACCTAACAACACTCCTACGTAATAAAAGACCAAAAAAAAAAAGAAAACCCTTTTCAGGAAACTTTTATTTATGCGGCTGCCTAAGCCCTAACTATGTTTAGTTAAGAATCAAACTGTTAAAAATTTAAAGAAACAACGGACTACAAAACTACTTTCTAAAACATATGAACTTCCTAGGAATGATTCTTAGCATCGTTTAGGCAGCGCTTTTCGGCAAACTTTTACTTTTGCGGCTACCTAAGCGCTACCTGATCCAAATTAAGAATCTTTCCCAAATGTTTGTGAGGCAAAAAAAATTTTTTTTCATACATACATACATACATAACTGGCCTTTACAACCCTGTGTCAGGATTACGGCCTAGCTTCTCGCAGAACTCATGTTGTGTGTGTAAATTTTTATCCATGAGTACCGGGACCTACAGTTTAATGTCGACTCCGAACGACAGACTTGAGAAGCTTGTTCATGGCAATTAATTACTCTCAGAGCTTTTGCCAGAAGACTGCTGAGAGGTAGTCGCCGAAAGAAATATTTTTTTTCATATTTCTTTTTTTGAAGATGTCGGAGCCTGGAGTCAAACCCAGGGCCCATGTCTTAGTAAGCCAACACACTAACCACTAGACCACGGCGACTAAGTACTTAAGTGCAATATAGAGTTAAGCAGAAATGTTTTTCAATATCATGAAAGGATTGAATTAAAATTCAATTGATATTTTTGACATGTAAAGGTAAGCACTGGCTTGAGAACTATTTGCTTAAACTACATAACACATCCTTTCAAATATATTAAAAAATTTTCAACTACCTGGATTGTCTGTCAAAAAGCTTGGTAAGCAAAAGATATTTTAGAAAATTGCCTGAAAACAGCTGGGTTTTTATATCAAATTATATTGCAAATACAAACTTTGTTTTACTACCCTCGTTGGCAAGAAACTTTATCTGCAGAAACAATTTCGAAAGTTTTCTATTTCTTCTATTTTCTAAGTATGCATAACTGTTTAAAAGTTAATTATTGAAATTATGTTCAGCAGCCAAGTATTTTCAAAGTCTAAATTTGTTTCAAGAATTAAACTGATAGTGGCGATTTCAAGACGAAACTATTAAAAAAAACCTGCAATAATTTGTGTATCTTTGTGGTTAACCATAGCGACACAGAAAAACACACAAACAGACTAAAGCTTAATATCTTATAGGCAAACAAAAAAAGGAAAAAAATAATGAAAAATAAAAAAGATAAAAATGAATTCAACAATTGGGTTAGAAAGACTTATGAAGGAAGCATACAAAATAAACGGATGTTCTTAAGTTACAACATATAACCGTTTATTTATATTTTCCTCACTCGTTGCTATTTTCTCTTTTCCTTTCTTTCTTTCAACGGCATCAAGGGCAATCATGCTTTTGAGCATGTTCTTAAACATAAACATCCTGGTACTGCTGCTGTAACACAAACAAACAAATAAGTGCTGCTGTAACTAGAAAACTCAGAGCACAATTATGCAGACAGACAATTACAAGAGAAATAAAAACTGAAAAGAAAATCATTCAAGTAGTCAAACACTGTTTTTGTTGTGTATGGACTATTCGTTGGTTTTGAATGTTATTTTTGTTTATTTTTTTTTTTTAACGGTAAATAACTGTTTTGTAAAGTTTAAGCAAGTGCTTTAGTTTAACGCTGCCACCACTGTTTTTCTAAAACGTTACCGTACAAAAAGCCAGTTCTACTTGTATTTGGTTGTTATACTTGTTGCTGTGCTTGTTGTTGCTGTAGCATTTCATTTCGAAATTTTCATTTAATGCACCTGATCTGTTTGTCGTGTCATAGTTGTTGCATTTGGCTGTTTATCTTAGCGGTAGTTTGATGTCGGTTTCAGCTAAAAGCCATTTAAAGTCTTTGGAGAATTTAAGAAATGACAGCCACTTTAAACATTTCTACTATTTTTTTTATTTATTTCTTTTTTTTTTTTTTTTTTTTTTTGGAAATTATTATTTTTTAATATTTTCTTCAATTTTCTTTTACACAAAATATCATATAACTTTTTTTCTTTTTTATTAATATTTAGAATATAAATTTTCTTAAGTGGGTGTATTTTGCTTTGAACCTGTTACACAATTCAAACAATGTGACTTACCCGGTCTTTGTTGTTCATTTTTAATTTAAAATCTAACCCACTTGTTATTTTAAGAATGACAAAAGGTTGGTGGAAAACCAATTTAATTTAAATTAGCATGCGGTGTCTGAATCTTATTTCGTTTAACTCATTTTGAAAGTCATAAATTGTAAATCAAACTGGTCAAGTATTTTATGAGCAATAAAATTGTTATGCTTAACTACCATAATATTAAAAGTTAATTGACTTTTTCAGTATTTATATTGCAACGTTAGAAAAAATGTGTTTTTTTTTTCGTTAAGAAAAATAATTAAAGTTTTGTTTTAGAACAGCTTTTATGAAAAATTATAAATAATATGGTCACAAAGGTTATTCTACTTCTTGTAATGCGATAATTGAAAAAATTGTTTTTAATACGTATAGCAGGCCTGTTTAGAGATTAAGAAAAAATTTTTAAGAATTTTAGTTATTTCTTTATTTATTCTGTCATTTGATTTAGTCCAATCTTGGCATATTGTTTTGTAACACTTTAAAATGATTTTTTGTTAGCAGAGCTAAACTATTTTAAACCGTTTTACTGTCTTACTCCTTAGCGAAACTTTCCTCATGAGCGAAACTTTGCTAAGAAGCTCAATTCTTATTGTTTTGCTATTTTTATAAGCTGCTGAAATCAGTAGTATGGAGTGAATACCCATCAAAAAATAGTGCTTACCAGTAAGTTATTTTGTAATTGAGAAATTGTAAACAATCGCTTACTCATGCGCATCAAAAATGCATGATTTTTGTATGAAATAAAATCCAATAAGTAAGCAAATAGTACAAAAAATCAAAAATAATACTTTATCCTGTACCATATTTTAAAGCTTTAATTTATAAAAAATAATATCATGCTTTCATTATTGCCTAAAATTTTATTTATTTATTTTAAAAATTTTCTGCTGAGTATGGGAAAAAAGATTAATAGACTAAACTCTCTGATGACTGGACAAATGGGTCACTTGGCTGGTGTTGTTATATGGCGCAGTCTAGTAAGTAGAATTTTGGATTACTAGATGAGAGCTTTGTGTTCAAACTCCAGTTCTGGAGGGTGGGTGGTGTAGTGGTTAGAGCGCTCGCAAAAAAACTCAAACGGCTCCGGTTTAAATCCCAGTAAAGGTGAAAAATTAAAAAGGTGGTTTGTGGTTTTTTCAAAATTATAATTTAAGAATAAGAGGTTCTCCCTTCCCCCCTCCTCTAAGAAGACCATCTACAAAGAAACCGCTCCCCGACATTCCACTTTATTCCACCTTAACCAATGTCAACAAAAAACGAATAATCAGTAGGAGAAAAGCGCCACCTATTGGGAAGTAGTAGATAAGAGAAAAACCTACTTAGCGAAGACACTCACCACATAATCAACATGCAACAATAAGGTAATTGCTGTTGATAATTCAAGGGCGAGGGTATAACACTGGCCTTTGAATTATCAATTCACAGCAATTTGTTTCATTTTTAAGGCGCTTAATAATAATATATGTAATATAAGAAAAAATATATATGTTCTGCTCTTTCTGAAAATGTCAATACAATGCACAGCATTTAGTAGGGATTTACCCCGGAGCATTGGTCTCAAATTAAAAAAAAATTTCAAGAAAATAATATCAAAACACATTTCTTTCAGCTACCACCTTAGAGTGCTGAGAGTAACTGATTGCCATTACGAGTTTTCTCAAATCTATCGTTCGGAGCACACACATAACATGGGTGCTGTGAGAAGCTAGGCCATAATCCTGAAACAGAATTGTATATCTTTACTGGAGCTTTTTTGGCCTCAACCTTATTCTTTAACTCTGTTTCTGATTTGGTGATTATTTAAGATAAAATGAACTGAATTGATAGCAAAAAAATCTAAAAAACCGGAAGTTATTAAAACATCTACAGAAGTTTAAGATGTAACCGGTAATCGAGTCATTGCACTAGAAATACTAAAAATTATAAAAGTTTTACACTACCTGTTCTTAAACCTAAAATGTATTGGTTTATTGTCTGCTTCAACATGCCACGAAATGACTTTTTTTTAATATTCTCTTCGCAAACGCAAATTTTCACAACGCAACCCAAATCGTACGTAAAATTAAACTTTACCTTAACAATTCATTGCCAAATTGTAATATTGCATTTGAATTTGTATTTCTGTTCGTATTGTTTTTTTTTTGTGTTTCTTATTTTTTTAGTTTTATAAAATAAAGTTTTGTGTATACTATAGAAATTTCCTTATATGGAAATGTCATAGAGTTTCATTGCTTAAAAAAAAAACGTTGTTTCGTAGATAAAAAGAAACAATAGAAATGGTAAAATTCTAAGCAATTTTTTCTTACAATAGCGGTGACAGTAGTAGTACCGCATGCAACTGTTATTTACAATGTTTTTTTTTTTTTTTTTCTTTTTATTTTCGTATCATTGAAGTGTTGTCATATATGGCAATATGCAATTTTCATAAATGTGCTAATATTATGGGCATATTTTACAAACGTTTGTTTGAAATTTTGGTTTCTTTATTTGCAGTTTCTATTTAAATTTAGGTTTTTGTTCTTTTCGTATTACGTAGCTGTTCTTTTCAGACCAGACAAAAGAATATTAATTTTTATATATTTTTAATGTTTCCTTTTGGAACCATACAATTTAGCTTTTTTTATTTTAGAACAATTGAAATTTTGAACTACTTTTCGTTTTTCTTTTTTTCTAATTGTACTTGGTTGTTTTTATTTTTATTGCAGCAATTCAATTCAATTTATTTTTATTTAATTTTTATTTAAAATTGTTTCAAAGTTTTTATATTTTACAAAATTATCAAGAATTTTATGGTTTTAAAATAGAGTTTTTAATAACGGAAGTGTCTCCAAAAACTATTATTAGAGTAGTTTTATGTAATTGCAAATAACTAAATAATAATTGTACAATTTTTCTTAAAACAAACTACCACATTAGAAAAACAAAAGGCTTAAAACCAGAGTACCAATTCGTTCACTCACTTTTCACTCATGAGTGGACGTGTGCATTTAGTTTTTATTTATTTTCTCCTCACACATGTTTGAAAAAACAGAAAATATTTTGCTTTGCTATTTTTCATGTGTGAATATTACTTTTTTTTTCTTTTTTGACGCATATTCATTTATGAAAAATTACAATTTTGACGAATACTCTTTTATGAGCATGAATATTTTTTTCACACACTTACTCGCTCACGTATACCCGCTTTGCTTTTCAAGTGACAAATTCAAATTTACAATTATACGTATGTATGTATATACAACAGCAATACTCTTCTATTTGGGATTTTTTTATGTGTGTTCGCGACAGGCAGGCGTCATGAAACAATTTTGCTTAGAAAAATATGAACGTTCGCTTGTGAAAAAAAATTTGTGCTACTCATTTATGTGCATGAAGAAAATAAAAAAATTTCTTTACTCTTCATATATGAACGCTTAGAAAAAAAATGAATGCACACGTTCGCGTGTGATTTTAAGAAAATAAATTTTGCTGCTCGTTCATGTGCGTGAAGAAAAATAATAATTTTTAAAAATCGCATTTTTGATAATATTCATAAAAGTTAGTTTTTGAGTATTCATAAATGGAAAAATTTGAACTCTGCTTAAAACACATATAGAAATTAAATATTAAAGCTGTTTAACTGTTTGGTAGCAAATTTAGTGTATTTTGTTATTCTGAAAATTATAAGATTTTAAATTGTTTATTAGACTACTGTTTTGCAGAAAAAAAATTACAAACCAAAACGAGTTGTATTAAAAGAGGAGTATTATTTAATAACTTTTTACTACTTTAATCATTAAAGATGTTTCTTATATATGAAAGCATTTTAAAGCATACACAGAAAAAATTTTTTCTGAAAAAATATTTCTTTGTAAAATAACGAACGGATCGATGATCGATACATAAATATCAGCAAAATCTATGGACATACTACGAAATTAAAATGCATGTGTATTTTAAATAGATCCTGCATGCATTCCAAAAAACTGCACCTTATTTGAGGACAAACTTACCTTGGCTTTCTTAGAAGCGGGTCCACCCGAAAAAACCCATTCCTCAGACTGCTGCTTGCTCTCCGGAGTTACAAAACGTCGCACATATCAATCAAGTTGCGGTTAAACAGCTCCAAACAATTCTTTGAAGCTGTTACACGTCTATGTTTGTGGTCAATTGAGATTAAGCGCGTCACCCATATTGCAGACAACTTTATTAAATCCAGCTGATCATTTAGAATAGAAACCACACCGTCTTATGAAATCTCTATGGCATCAATAATCTCAAGCACTTTTACTCATTCGATTGTGGATTTTTTCAACATTTTCGGGTGTATTAATCTCAATTGACCGTCCAGAACGTTAACGTTACTGTACGAAAGCCAGTAAACCATTTTGGTACCATTGAAATCGATGGTGCAGAGTCCTCATAGCATTTACAAAGATTTTTCTTGTTTTGATTGACGGTCTTTTTTTTCGAAAAAATAGTAAGTATTTAATGAGTACCCGAAATTCAATTTGTATGGTTCCAACAGTTGTTTAACAGTAAATGACAGAACTTGCTCAAAATTTTACAGTAGTATACAAAGGTAGTAGTTAATAGTACTTAACCTGTACTTCATATAACTACGAGGGAAGTTCTAAAACTTACGAACTAATTAATCCGTCCTCGTACATATATATTTAAAATAGATCTCAAGCTCAAACAACTGAAATACATATATAATTAGGCAGGTCTGTCAAATATATTGATCGGAATGGTTATAATTTCGCATTTGCAATTTCGATTGAATTTGTATTACTTTCTATAGATTCCGATCTATCACATATCATCGTGCAGGAGTTTATGTGCTCTATCCGCCATTTTATATGTCTCGAAATAATGATGCCACTTTAGGTTTTTCAGAGCAAAATTTTTACAATCTGAAATTCGTTTTCGGCTATTTATTTCCGAAACTGGACGAGATATCCGAAAATGGATTGCAGACTTGAAAAATTTGGGGTCCAAAACCCAAAGTGGCATCATTAACTCGAGATATATAAAAAATATGAAATGGCGGATAGGGCACATAAACTCCCGCACGACGATATGATTTACAAAAAGTTAAAACAAAATAAATTGACGAGTGTACAAATTAAATTTGTTATTAAAGGAAAGACAAATTTATTTTTGTTCTGCAACCATTACCATACATATTTAAAATTTTTGTTAAATTAAAAATGAGGCTTGCACGAAAAAATTTTTTGGCCACACGTACTGAAAAAAATCGTTTTTTGCTTTCTTTTGTACGAAAACGTTGAATTATTATTAAAATATAGCAAAATATAATTAAATTGCTGCTACAATAATTACGATTTTTCATAGTGTCTTCTTCACTCATTAAAATAAATTTTATTTACTTTTTTGAACTTTAGTTTACTACAAAAAAACTCTAACCCTTCCACTTTGAAAACTTAAAAAGTTTTTCTTTTACTTTTCTGTAGAAGCAAAATACGGAATTATTTCCACTTTTGATCGGGATTCAGTTCTGTGGCATACCCTATATTTAAAAAAAAAAGTTCGAAAAACTAAATTTTATGTGAAAAATTGAAATTAAAACACATTTTAAATATATTTTGTTGTTTGTGATTGTTTTTTTTTTATTTTTTTTTTTTTTATTTTCTTTTTTTAATTTTACTTATTTATTTTTTTTGTTATTTTTTTAGTTTAAAGTAATCATGTCTTCTCCTGTCACCTCATTTACCTGCCATCATCGTATTACATATTTATCAGCTTTATATTTAGTTTTTGTTTTACTGTTAAAATGTCATAAAGTGGCTGGCATTTTGGGCAAATCACAGATGTGTGAAGTGGAAACCGGACAAACGAATATAATTTTGGATATTGAAGAGAGCAAAGGTGATTGTAAGTATTATTTTTTATTTATTTTTTACTTTGTTTTTTATACAAGTATCTATAAATTATATTAATTTTAAGTAAAAAAAATATTTTTTGCAAATAATCCTCTTATGCTTCAAGTAACGATTAAAATAATTACTTGCATATCAAGAATTTTACTGCTATAAGTCGGTTTATTAATAACTTCTATATTATGCAACTGTTATATTCAATAAAATCATGTGATTTGTTTTTAGTGATTTAATTACACATACAAGTCTTATAATTGTCAAGTCAATAGAAATAATCCTCTGATCGACAGAAACAATAATAAAAAAACTTGTATATGCTCTGTATCCTTCTAAACTATTTTAATCTTTAGAACAATTGATTTTCTTCCGTCATAACACTCTGTAATTAGATGTGAACTAAATTCTTTTTAATAAAATCGAACGAGGATTAGTTTTGCAATGATGTCTCAATCAAAGAAGAGAAAATAATCCAACTGAACATAATTTCAATTCCAGCTGCGGTAATCTTATCAGAGTTCTTTGAAAACTGTACATATTTATGATTTGTTTAAAAAAATAACTGCTAAAAATATGTTTTTTTAACAGAAATTAGTTCTGATCTAATTAAAGCTTTTTATGGCGAAGCAAAATTAATTAACAAAAATGATCACCGCTTCATGCCAATTTGAAATAGAAATACAAAATGGAAATACTGTTGAAATATTTTTCTTATTATGTACTATGATTGGGTAAATAATTTCATGGCTCTCATATTTAAAAAATAATTTTCGACACATAATCGCCGCTATTACTAATTAATAGTACTTAGTCCATTCAATCAGTCCTGTTTTTGACTACATTTTCAAATAATTTTGTTCGTATGGTTTCTAATGCTTCAGGAGTTACTGTTTCTTGGCATAAACTAATAGCCCCATAAAACGTAATCCAGCAGCGTTAATTCACACGAATAAGTTAATCAATAAACTAGACAACATCGAGAAAAAAGTTGTCACCAAATTGGCTTTGCAATAAATTCGTAATTAACTGCGCTATCTTGTTCGAACAAACTGTTGTGGATGATTCATTTTGGAAAACAAAAGCTCAATCAGCATAGCTCGATAGCGTTTACCATTTATGTAGCAGCAGATTGTTGCTTTTTTTAGGTGTGCCTGATGGCGCGGACACTATCTAAACCGCAGCAACAAGCAAATTTTATTGAGTGCTATGACAATTTGTTAATGGCTTGAAAATAAATACAATCGTTCGATAAAAACTCTCAGCGTTAGCACGTTTCAAATTAGTCTAATCAGCAAACATGCTATGCGAACTGTTCTAATTTGGCTTCAGGTTTTCAACCAGCTGTATTATACAAACAAAATACATTAAAATTCGCACATAAAATTCTCCACGTGGACGAAGAACAAAAGCCAACTAGTTGAGATCGACGTTGACGAATTGACATTTCAACGTCTTTTCTAAAACTTTGTGTTACAGCACCAATATTTTTTTTGCTACACTGATTTCGAGAAAAGTGAAATTAGTTTGCAAACGATCAATAACTACACGAACTCTTGCTTACTCTAAGCCGATTATAATGAACTCCACAAACAGATTTTTTTTATTGAGGCCAGCACTCAGGGGATGACCTCCACTGTTGCAGTACATTGGGATGGTCTATGAGGAGAAGGAAGAAAGAAGGTATTCACTTTGGATTTAAGATCACTAATACATACATAACTGGTCATTACCACCCTGTTTCATAGTTACGGCCTAGCTTCTCGCAATACTCATATTATGTGTGTTAATTTTTATCCATGAGTACTGGGACCTACAACTGTATATTGATTTTACGTGCGCACCTGTCCGTAGACTTAATCACACGCCGCCCGTTGCCGGAACGGTAGTCGAATTCAATGCGTCCGACCACCGCCACCCGATGCCGGTATCGTCTAATCTCACCATGCCCGAAGGCATAGCGCTCAAAAGAGAGCCCATAGCATCGAGTTGGCAATTTAGTATCACTACTGTCTGGGCAATGATACCCCCCTTGCTGAGGGGTATCTATCTAGGTACTTCTACAACCACTACGTGTACCACAGGCTACTGACGGGGACACTCGTCAGCAGCCCTTAAATGTATCCCCGGGGGGACTGGGACCTACAGTTTAAAGTCGACTCCGAGTGACAGATTTCAGAAGCTTTTTCATCGCAATCAGAGCTTTTGCAAGAAGACTGCTGTGAGATAGTCGCCGAACGAAATAATTTATAAATAAATAATAATTAAACTCACTAATACCACATTTTAATATCAGTCAGAAGAAACAAAAGTCCTACTTTAAAAATGTGAACCGCATAGAAATCGGTTGCTGTTGGTTGATTATTCAATGGCCTGAGTTATACCTTCACCACTAAATAATGCCACAGTAAATTTTAATTTGGTTGAGGCATAAATTATAATACTGATATTAGAGATGATCTTGTTGTTCTCCCTGATCCAGCCCCTGGGATAAGTCTTAGTAACTGCTCCACAACACCCTTTTTGGCATGGAATAACCGACCAGAACGCTACTGCTCTCTACCAGCTTAGCCAGTTGAGTCCTTGCAGTATAAGTTTCTATACCACGACAAGGTGATTATTCCACGTAGAGGTGAGAATGACTTTTTACTGAAAACCTATTGGCCTCAGACAATTGAATTTTTATCAAAAATACTGATAATTTTAAGTGTTTTTCATACAAAAAGATGGTCATTTGTAGTACAGAATTTATTTTGTTAAATGAATTTCAGTATGCAGTTTGAAAGCATTCTTCTTGCATAAAACAGTCAATAGTTCTCAGGCAGCTAGAAATATTACAATTATCACTGTAGTTATGCTGATATTCGTTGCCACTTAAAAATTTGCGTTCAAATGGGAATGACTTTTTACATCAAATAAGACAGTTCTGAAAACCCATTAACTTGAACTGAACAGTACTGATAAATTTAAGTGCTCTTCATACAAAGAGATGATCGTCTGTAGTGCTCAACACAGTCTTTTAACTCACGGTTTAGATTTTTTTTAATCTATAATTATAGATTCTATCTCACACTGTGTAATTTTTTCTAAAAATTTCACTTTTATCTTTCTTTATAAGCTTTCCTTTTACGCGAACTTTTAATTACACTAATAAATAAAAAAAAATTAATGAAATTGTATCAACAGTATAATCACAACTCTATCAAACATATTTACACGTATTATAATAGTCTTTTGTTTTTGATAAATTAGGAAAAAAGAATGTTTATTTTTTTCCCCCGATTAAATCACTGAATAAAATTAAACTCATTTTTGTTATCATGTAAACAATTTATTAAATGTATGTGTCTTAAGTCTTTCGTTTTGTACTTTGCAGATTATTTTTCTTTTAAACTTATTACACCCATTTTCTTCCTTTTCTTTCTAACTATTTTATTTTCCATATAAAAAAAGCACACTTGTTAGTGACTATCACTGCTGCTGAGCGTGCAGGTGAAAATTAATTACGTTTTTAATTAAAGTAAATGGTGAAAAATAGAGGAGCTGTTTGTGGCCAAGAATCAAGATTTTATTAAATAGAAGCAAATTTATGATTCTTGTAGTTACACTTTAAGCAAAATAATTTCAAGTTGTTGTTTTAAATAACTTAACTTTCTGATAAACTTGGGCGGAAACAAATTTAATATTTTTTTTTTCGGAAACATGGAAAATATTTTCAGAAAAAATATGTTTTATCGGGAAGAAAGATTTTTTTTTTAGTTAAGGAAGATATTTTTTAATCAAAATAAACTTCTTCTTTAGGCTGTTTTGATATTATTTCCTTTCAAAAAGGTGTTGTTCTTCTCTTCTCTTCTTGTCTTAATACGATTACAACATCAATATTATCAGTTATTTTAAAACAACATATGCCATTCAATGGCCTTAAGGGCTTTTGCATGTTCTTTTTGTATTTTGAGCAACAGTCAGAAATATAAACAACTAATCATAGCTGTAATAACCAGCATGTGTTGTTGCCTTGTGTCATGTATAAAAAAATCACCAAAAGACAAGAGGCACATGTCTATTGAGTTAGGCAAGTAAAAGTAATAAAACTTTTTCGAAAAAAAAGAAAACAACGGAATTGGTAAATGGCTAAAAACAAATGAAAAATGTTCAAGATTATTGCTTAAAAGTCAAATTTATGCCTTTAGCTTTTTTGGTAGAATTTATGTTATTGCATAAACATTCACATGTACAGATATATTATGTATATGTTATAAGGAAGATAAACAAATTAGTTTTTAAGCTTTGGAAATAAAATTCTAACTGTTTTAGATAAATATTTCTACAAATTAGTTTATTTCGTTTTTCTTCTACGTTTAGCAGACTGCCTTGTGTTGGCATTTTCTAAACATTTTCGAGAGTAGCTTCAAAAATTTTATATTTATTATTTAAAACGAATTATTTAACATCAATCATAGACTATAATAAATGTTCAACATCAGTTATTGCTATTTTGAGTAAATATGTATACAGACATGCCATGTTTAGTGTCCTCAACCAGAAGTCAATATGTTTCGAAAACAAAAATTTTTAAAATAAACGGTTGTTTGATGAAATATTAATTTTTAAAAAATTTGGTAAATTTGTATTAATTTCCACAAGTTTTTTTTTTGTTAAATAAGGTTCTAATTTACAGGTGCATGCATAACTCTGAGAAAGGTCAGAAGAGAAGAGAAGTTCACCAAGACACCTGCATCTAAACTTTCACGAACCATGCCATTCTGAAGGAATGTATTGGTTTAAAATTATGACAGATAAATCTGCCTCTTTAAAAAATATTTAATAAGAATAATATATGATGAAATTTTATTTATAGTACGCTTCCTAAGCAAGATTTAACGATATCGTGTTACATTTCTGTCGACCCTCCTAGTTGGCTAGTTGAACTTTCTCAATAACAGAGTTTTTTTTTTTTATTTTACTTTAATGCCAATATTGTCATTTTCAATTAAACTTTAAACTTAAATTCTAACTGTTATTGAATTCAGAAAAACGATTGTTCTATCATGCGTTTATTTAAATGGCTTATAGGGGAAAATAAAAATAAGAAAAATTTTTCGAAAACAAAATCAGATGCTTTCTCTGCAGCAATAAAAATACCGAATGGCTATACATTGTGGTCTCGATTTACGTCGCTTACTTTATTAAAATATGATTTCCATTTTCTCTATGTGTTTTTATACACGAGAAGTGTTTTTAAAGTATATACTTAAAAGGGATATAAAAACTGAGATTTGCCTTATAAAACTTAATAAGGTGACTCTATAAAGTTCTGAAGATCAGAGACTTGTATTTAAAACTTTTCTACTTCAATTTCTTGTATCAAGTTTTAAGAGATCTAATATTTTTAAATACCTCCAATGCAATTGAGGTTTTGTTCTATATCTTCTTTCTGCATCAAAAGTATGACCTGCTGGAGAACTTACGTTCATGTAGTGTATATGGGTAGAAACAGAACTCTATTGTCCAAAGAGTACTGTTTTTTAATGAGTGTGTTTAAACTAAAATACCATCTGTTTAAAAAGCATTCTTCATTTAATTTTTAAACTATGAAATATGCTATTTTTGATACCTACTTTTACCGACTTCTTCTCCTATTAAATTGCTGTTTCGTGTAAGCTAATTTTAAATAGAGACGGTAAATTGTTAAGCTTTAATTGACCTTAATTTTGAACATACATTAGTATAATAATTTGTAACATCTGATGACAACATACAGTAAACACTTATATTTTCAAATTTTTTCAAAAATTCAAAAATTTTCGTTTCAAAAATGTGCAACTCAGTCGAGTTGACACTTGTTGCCTTTATTATTATCAGCCTTTATAATAATAAAATAATTCAATAAAATTTTACATGTCAACACACACACACAAATGAATTTAATGCGATATAAGTCCGTAACAGACTGCCGTTTTATTTTATCTGCGTGTAGAGAAACACTGGAGATGGCATTTTAATATATACTTAGTAGCATCGTGTTTGTATATGACACGTAAAGAGTTTATGTCTCTAATAACACTGTTCAATACGAAAAAAAATACGGTTTTCCGACAATTGATCCTGGTAGAGGAGACTAAAAAAATATATACCAGTATCGGCGTTTTGACAGATCACATCGAAATTTTATTTTAGAGGTGGTTAAAATTTTCCATCTCTGGCCAACCCTTGCAGAATATCGGTGTATGTATAAAATTATGTTTTCCTTATATCTGAGGTATATCAATTTCTAAGACTTTGTTATACTAATTCCAAATAATAACTAATTTAACCCTTAATGGGCAATCTTGTATTTGATTGTTTTTAGGTGTTTGCCTTAGGTTTTAGGTTTTGGTGTCTTCTGACATATAAAGGAAAATTTTATGACCAACATTTTTATAAAAAATTTAATTCCCCCCCCTTCCCCCTCCCTTTTCAGGGGTATTTTTTACGATTTGTTAGAGACTAGAGATTCTCTGTGGTCTTATTATTGGCATTCTCTGCAGTACCATAACATATATGCCATATGTATGACGCAGCAACAACTGGAAAAGCTTTCTAGAGCTTTTGTAACT
Organism: Metopia argyrocephala; assembly: GCA_963576795.1. Lineage (NCBI taxonomy): Eukaryota > Metazoa > Arthropoda > Insecta > Diptera > Sarcophagidae > Metopia > Metopia argyrocephala. The sequence continues at coordinate 84,528,082 of OY756211.1, forward strand.
AAAGGAAAAGAGCTTAATGTCTGAATTCCGATTATTATTTATATAGCTAGAATTTTCCTTGGTAGATCACCACGTAATAAGCAACTTAATAAATATTATTAAATTCTGAAAAATGTTTCCTTTACTTAAATAAAAATATTTCAATTCAAAAATAACCGGTACAGAAACATTCAAAAACTACCGGACTTGGGTCAATTCGGATTGCTTTTATTGATAGATTCAGCATCTATTAGTGGCGTAAATTGAAGCTTTAGTGTAAATATTTATTTAACTAAAAACTTCATATATTTATGTAAGAAAAAAAAACTAATGTATCCTTTATTCTTGTTGGTAATACATAGTAGCATGCAACATTCAAAGAGGCAACTAAAAGGAAATAAACAAAACAAAATAAAACAAAAATAATTGCCGGGGTTGATGTGTTTCTTTTTTATTTTCTGTTTTTCCTTTTTATGTAAAATTCAAACAATCAAAATAAGCTTAAATAATATTTTTTCATTGTTGCAAGAACAGAAGGAAAAAAAGAGGAACACAAAAATACCGCAGGATATAAAAATAAAAAGAACGAGTGAAAATAAAACCGAAGCAAAACTGAAAATAAATGTAACCGTGTTTTTGCTATACAAGTTCAATATGGGGATCTCTGTAAAGACACCAAACTATGCTGCCATTATAAGTAGCAATTGTAGTCACAATATGAGAAAAAAAAAAAAAACACACCCTAAAACCACACATAAGTACCAGAAACATTGTTAAGTCTATGCGTGCCAAGTATATTTACTAGTGCTCTACAACTTAGACATCTTCTTGTGTGAGACAAATTACAATGGAAACGACAGGCGACAGCATGAAAAACCCATATAATTTAAAAAAAAGGAAGAAAAAAATTTATATGAATCTCATATATAATTTATATTTATTTCCTTCTGCTTTTAATTTTTCTTTCTTTTCTACGGCTGTGGTTTGAACTTCTCTGCGCGAGAAATGTAATTTAAGATTATTATAGAAGAGAACATGCTATATAATGTGTCTTTGGTGATTGTACTCGCATAGATTAAAAAGTTACCTGGTAAATGTTGTAATAATAGGTTTTTCCCTTGCGTTTTATTTATAACTTTTTTTTTAAACATAAAGTAGAGTATTTTTATTTGTAGTTTAAGAAGACGCATCATCATCATCATAATCACTGTTGTCGTCATCATCACTGAAAACATGTTTTACTTTTTTTTTTGTTCTTTCTTTTTGAAGACCTGCAACATTTATTTTTATTTTCTACTATCATCATGTTCTAGAGCTTAAACTTCTTTTTCTTTTACTAAATGGCTTCACGTTTTCAGCTTCTTGTATACCCCAATATCTGTTTATCACATTAGAGCAGAGTCTTGAAAAAAAAAACACTTGCACAGAAAAAACATTTCTTTTTTTTTAATATTTTATAGAAAGGGAATGTACGAGTATGAGTTGTGATATGTTTGTTGAAGGCATTTTAGAAATATTCAACCACTAAAATGGTAAGAAAAATATATTAAAAACTCATATACGGCTCTTAGTAGACGGTCCCCATACAATATAAAAAATTAATAGCAATTAATAAAATTAAAAAGTTAATTCAGAACATTCGAAACAATCAAAATTGATAGTATTTGGGCTGTATTCTCACAAACAATAAAGGGGCATAGCTAATAATTCTAAGTCACATACAGCAAGCGCGAACGACGTTTGTCAGGCTACGGAAAATACGGGAGTGCAAAAAACAGAAGCACTGGGAGTAAATGCAAAATATTCAAAGAATACATAAAGTCTGTACTTCTAAATCAGAAATCTAAAATCAGAAATCGTGGTATTCAAAATTTCGTGTAGAATATATTTGACGGTAATGGAAATTAATATTTGGTTTAGAAGAAGTGATATTATTAACTGTTTACATCTGAAGACTTTTTGACAATTTGACTGTTTGGTAGTTAGGATTGAATACTTTTGAAACGATTTTATAACTATTTTTTCTAGCAACTATGTTTTGTAAGACTTTACAAAAGCAAGCAAAAGACTTACGACACATTCACAACTTTTACTCCAGATTAATAAGGATAATTAAAGCATAGCTTTTAAAAATCTATATATTTGCTACTTCTATACTACCAAAATGTACTGACATTTTCCATTAAAATACGCTGCTAAGGTTACAGTCCCTACTATATTACACCAATTTCAAAAAAAAAAAATCTTAAAGTAGAAAAAAATGCAATTCTGTTTTAAACTTTTTATTTTCTATTAACGAAGACTTGGTTCCTAAACACAACATTTAACTGATGCATCAATTGCGATATCAAAAAATGCTGCACAAGTAAAAAACCTCCAATAAAATATAACATGTTTTCCCAGAATGTTTTATTTGTAAATTTTTCATTATAAAGCAGGCGTATGGGCTGTGTTATATGTCGCTTTCATTTAAAATTACAAAAACAAAATAAAAAAATAGAAAGAAATACCATATTTTTCTTTTTTTATTTCTTTTGCTTTTCATTCCATTCGATTTCAATCTATGATTAATGAAACAACTCATGTTCAAGTGTTTCTTATTGCCTTGGTGACTACTTTATAAATGCTTGAAACGTCCAAAGATCTAGAGAATAAGTAGTTGATGAAGAAAAATTGTTGTTTCTCTCAGCAGTAATTGCACAAAGGAACGTAGAAAAGTGGAATTTATAGTGGTGGGTGTTACCTAAACTTTTGATTTAGGTATTAAAATAAGAGCATTATCTTGAGTCTATAATGAACTTTGAAAGATTTCATTTAATATGTTTGATTCTGTTTCTTGCTCATACTTGTTTCATTTTTGTTCTCATATGTACATAAAATGATTGATTATAATACAATATTATTGGCGAAAGGGTTCCATTGATTTACTAATTAATTATTTCTTAAAAATGCTTTATAGCTAAAGTTGAAGAACTTCATATATTTACAATGTCTTATGATTAGGATTAATAAGCTTTAAAAAACCACCAGCCATTGTACGAGAAAAAAATTAACAGAAAAAATATAAATTGATCAAGCTCGTATTAAGGTGTTTTAACTTAGCTTACTTCAGTAGTCATAAACTGAGAAGTCAAAGTTTTTTACTTTACCAAATTAGTAAAGAAAAATAATTATTTTAAATACTTTTTTGAATGACCGTAATTACTCTCTCTATATACAGAAATTTCACTTTCTTCTACTCTCTGAGAGCAACAGTAATAGGCTTTAAAGTGTATAATTTTGTATATTTAAAAAAGAAACTGCACCAGTTTTCTATGATCTGGTAAAGGAAACAGCGCTGTTTCACAATTAATTTTTATTTTTAAATTTATATACATACATTTGACATTTTCTTTTTGTAGAATTGGCAGCTCTGAAAATGCTATCTCTCTCATATATTTATTTCGTTTATTAAAAACGGAGTTGTTTACAAAAAAAAAAAAACAATACTTTATAAACATAAAAGTTTTTATAAAAATTTGGTCCCAAACCACAATGAATTTTCAGACATGAAAGCGATAATATGTCAAAGAATTCAAAGAGTGACCAAAAAATGTAAGTAAACTGGTTCGATTGTGAACAGTAAAAATATCTGTGCGTCAATGTACTGGTCAGTCAGGAGAACCTTAATTCAGCGGTGACTTCTAATGGCATTTGTTGCGGAAGCATGGTAACGAAGTTTGTATACTCTGAACAGAGTTGCATGGATTTGGAACACATGTGATTTCATAAAGAAGCTCCTACTGCCACACCGCGCATTAAGAAATCGATTTTAGCACAGCAAATTATCTCAAGAAACTCTGATGTCAACTAGCCATTAAAACTATGCGATTTAACACCGATTTTATTCTTTACAGTTTTTTAAAATCTCGGGTTTATGCAAATAAACCAGAACTATTTCTTCTTTTTAATATGTCATCAATGAAATTCACCCACATCTTAAGAAGTCACTAAAAATATCACGACAAGACGAATGGCAAATTGATGAATGATGGGGGGGTCGTGGCATAGTGGTGGAGCGCTCGCACAGAAACTCACAGGACCAAGGTTCAATCCCAGCAAAGGACAAAATTATAAAAATAAAAATTTGCGGTTTTCTAAAATTACAATTTACATTAAAACGTTAAATTTAAAAAAATAAGAGGTCCCCCCCCTCCAGCAAGACCATCTGCAAAGAAACCGGCCCCTGACATTTCTAATCCATTCCACCAGAAACCAAGGATCAGGAGTACAGCGCCACCTTCTGGGAAGATAACAGCTAATCTACTGAAGACGCTCACCATTCACATTCACATCAGATGAGGCAATTGCTGTTTGATGATTCGAGGGTGAAGGTATAACACTGGCTCTTGAGTGGACAAATTGACAGCAACTTGTTTCACTAACTAAGAAAGGCGCAAAATATACAAACGACTATGAAAAAAAAAACCTATCAACCATCTTCACATTCCAATACACTGCACTGCATGAGTAGGGGTTTACCCCTGAGTATTGGTCTTAAAAAAAAAAAAAAAAAAAAATTGATGAATATCTCATTCCATACTTAATCGAAACCTGTTTTCTTTACAATCCCAATAAAAAAAGAAACTATTTTAATTATATACTGAAGACTCAATTTCCAGCCCCAGAAAAAGTGATAAATTTCTACAATTAATTTTGTTTCGTCAGAAACGCTTTAAATCTACAAAGAATTCAGAGTTTTGCAATGAAAATATTTTAAATAATACGTTGATTTTATTTAGTTTTGGTCCTAAGCACATTCTAACTTTAATTTTTAATTTATCTGGAATGAGAAAAAATTTGAAATTGATTTTTCAATTTTAGTAAGCTAATTATATCAATGACACAAGTTGCTGTCAGTCGATATCTCAAAGGCCAATGTTATACTTTCACCTTTGAATTATCAATAGCAATTGCTCCTTCTGCTCCATCTGGTGAATGTTGAATGTGAGGGGTAGCTCTTATCTTCCCAGAATGTGGCGCTGTGCTCCTGATTCATTTCTGGTGGAATAGACTGGAAATATCACGGACCTCTTACATATAAATTATAATCTTGGAAAAAGCGCAAATCTTATTTTTTAACTTTTCTACTTCTCTGGGATTTAAACATCGGTAGATGGAGTTTCTGTGCGTGTGCTCTAACCACTATAAACAGACCCCACGTTTAGTACAAAAAGATAAGATAATTTACATTTTTAAAAATAAAACAATTATAAAATTTATTTTTTTTCCTAATTATACGAAAGACTTAAGACACAAACTTTCCACATTCTCTATTTTAGTGGCTTTAAAAACCACAGTTGTTGCATTAAAAATGCATTCATTTATAATAAAAATTTTTATAAGAAAATAAAAAAAATTAAGTCGAATACAAGTATAGCAATCACCGTTTATAACGATCTATAAATCATTTGGGCATGTGCTGAAAAGTTAAAGCCACTGAAATTAAATTCCAATGAAATTTCAAATTGCTATAATTTTTAATTATGACAAAATTTTAATACATACTTATATATACATGCATACATATGTACATACATAATTTGCCAATACAGCCCTGTTTCAGGGTTACGGCCTAGCTTCTCGCAGCACTCATGTTTTGTGTGTTAATTTTTATCCATGAGTACTGGGACCTACAGTTTAAAGTCTACTCCGAAAGCTAAATTTGAGAAGCTTTTTCATGGCAATTAATTACTCCCAGAACTTTTGCCAGAAGACTGCTGAGAGGTAGTTGCCGAATGATGTCTTTTTTTCAAGATGTCAGAGCTGAGATTTAAACCCGACGCTAGCGTCTTAGTAAGCCAAAACACTAACCACTAGACCACTAGGCGACTATATATATTTTATTTTATTCATTCTCCTAAGGAATACCCGATATCAATTTCGATTTTAATGTTGTTTGGACTAAGAATTTTTAATTGAAAGGCACCGTGATTGTTAATTTTTAAAGTCAAAAAATCTATTAAACATCTCGAAGCATATTGCAAATGTTCTACATTCTAAAAGATTGATGCCATTCACTTTCGTGTTAAGGTAAGTCTGTTTTAAGACAATTCGGCTATTTTTTTAAACTACAAAAGGAAAATTTTTGTAGTTCATATTGAGTAATAGTTGTGTGTGCTTTTCTTGTATGAAAACGCAGTATGAGAATTTTTATGAACACATAAAAACAACAACATTTTTTAGTACATACTAGTGTAGCACGTTGTAACCGCTTTAGACTGTATATGCATATAATATGATATTTTTCAATATTAATAGTTATTTGAAATGAGAAAAATATGTAAATAAATAAAAAAAGATATGTTATAGCAACCCACAGAAGTTAAACTTTACTAAGATTTATTTTCTATCTGCAGACAAAACCAAAAAACCCTTTTCTTTTACAAAAAAAAACACCATTTCTTCTTAATTAAATACAAATGAATAATTCTCACGCAAATTACTTCTAATAAAATGATGTCGATTTAAATACTGCATTCTGTTCCTTTTATTTTCAAAAAACTCTTAATGAATTTAAATGTGACTCATCAGGTTATATCCGTTTATGGATATCATACATAGATTTTAATCTATTTTAACTGGTTTGCCTTAGTCTTCTCTTCGTCTTCATTTCATTTTCTTTTATTTGTTTTTTATTTTTTTTATAGTAATGAAGTTAATTCGAAGATTTTGAAAACTTTTAGCTTAAATTTCTACAAACACGCTAACCTCACAACTACCATATTTATAATCTTTATAAATATCGGTTGGACTACCTACTCAAACATCTTTTTTACAATTTAATTTCATTCTGAAATGAGCATCATCTGACAATGTGTAACATGTGTGTATGTTTTCTTTTTCTTTTCTTCTGTGTATTGTATGTCTTAAGTAATAATAATTTGGCTTAAGGCCATTTCCTTTTATGAAAACTTTTTTATTTATTTTTAAATAAACGTTTGTAAAGTATACCTTTAGCGAAACCATCATCGTCATCAGTATCATCAACAACATTGTGATTGGTGAACACACATCAGCAACACCATCTCTATTATTAAAGTCTTCTATTACACTTTTACTAGTTACTGTAGTTGCTGCTACGTTAGCTATAGCCAGAACCTAAATTCTTACTGCCTGTTGTACTTTGTTATTAGACTTTCATTAAATTCATAAATTCAAGTTCAAATTTAAACTGCTTTGGAAAAAACGGCACATTATGTCATGGAGCTTTTTTCTTTTTATACACTTAAAGAAATATTTTAGTTAAGAAATACATACAAAAATAATTTTAAATGAAAAACCTTGATAAAATATTTTTATTATTTCCAAAAAAAAATAAGTGCTTATTTACTCATATTTTATGCAAAATATTTTAATTACTTTTAATAGATCATGTGTTTTACTTCTTTTTTCTCGGTGTAACTCCCTTTACGTTATATAGAGCTTTTGTTCGTATACCCTTCAGATTAAATTTCAGTGGAAAATCATTTTTTCTTTAACTACTTCTATAGACTTGTATTACGTGGTAATTTCGTTGTAAACTACAATAAATTTTAATGGGAATTGTTTTTTCAGAGTTTTCCTTTATCACTAAGTAGCCATTTATATTTTTCATAATCATTTGAATGTTTATGACTTGATTGTGGCTACATTGTAATGATTTTTGTACTTTTAATAACTGAGATTTGATATTTTAATCGAAAAAGTAAGCCTCAAGAAAAGAGGGTTACTTACTAAGCTTTAGATATTATTTGATTTTTAGATATTTTTGTAAAATTATTCAACAAATATGTTTTATAATTAACGGATGTTAGTTCTCATAAAAATACCAGCATTAGGAGCTTAAAACTATTAAAATTATGCAATACAATATAATACCAATCCTAGAAATATTCGAATTTTGAATTCAAAAAATGTACAATAACTATAAATTTACTTGTTACAGCACAAAGCCCTTTACAGATAAACAATTGGTAAAAGGATCATTAGATAAATGTGTGTTATTCTAGTTACTTAGAATGGTTATAATTATGCTGAAAAAATTGATTTTGAAACATTTTAATACAAGAGACTGATGAGAATAATATTCAAGTAAAATTCCCATAGTCTAATTTAAATAGAATGTGATTTAAATAGTATTAGAGAAAATAAATATGTATACTCGTAACACAAAGACCTCGAAATCTAGTTCAGTTCTGCTAGTTTTATACGTACTAATTAACGGATGTTAAATCTCGTAGGATTACCGGAAATTAGAATCTTAAGAGTTGCACATCAACTTGCCATAGAGGAGCATCCATGTCACTTGTGGGGCCAGAACCCATATAAGTAAAGAGGGCAGATAGAGACGTTTACTCTTCTTGAGCCAAACGGGCCTTAGACTTTTTCAAGCTTTTTCTAGGTAGCTATTATATGAGGAAATTTAAATCATGCATTAAATACTCTAAGGATAATCTTGGAATATTGGCGGGACTTCAAACCGGCCACTGCAGACTCAATGGGCATTTGAATAGGATAGGAATCGTTTCAAGTGATATCTGCAGATTCTTTGACGACGCTATCGAGTCATCAGAGCACATATTAGACAATTAATACACAGTAGGAAGAGGTGCATTGGGGATTATCAGATATTAGAAGGGGAATTATCAAAGTTGGTACATTTACCGTTCGTCAAAGCTACGAAACTGTTGGAGATACTATAGAAACCCCTAGTTAAGCTGAGGGCTGTACAATAGAACTACAGGTCAAAGTACTTTTAGGACCTCATGAATGAATAAATAAATCTTAAGACTATTAAATTATGCAATAATTAACCACAAATAAATAAATCTATAAACTGGACTTCTTAAGCAATAATTACTAATCGTAATAATCAGCAATTATTTTATTTTGTTCCAAAGTGGAATGTAACGAATAAATTTCGATTGTTTTCAGTTACTCATGATTTTTTATTAACACGATTACAAATACATATGTAATCAAAAATAATCGGGATTAGTTTGAATTGTAAAAATTAATCAGAAATAATCAATAAATTATTGCAATATTTTTTAACTATTTTTAAATTTAAGCCCTAACTTCTTCATATTTCCCAAAAGGATATTACAACAACTTTGTGCACCGGATAATTCGAATTTCAAAAAATTTAGAATATCTACACATGTTTTATTAAAGAAAATGATAAAATTATAATAAAATTAGTTGTGTAAGCTTTTCCTTAACACAAAACAATTTTTATTTATTAAGATTTAATTAATTGAACATATTAAAGTCATAGAAAAACTTTCGAACAGTTTTTTAATTACAGACACACATATTTGGTACTGAATTTGTTTTTAACATAAAATCAGTATGCATCAAGTATTAACACATTAGTTTGTACTTCAGCTGTCAACGGTCCCAAATTTTTACAAACAAATCAAATTTCATACCCTAATCACCTACTTGTACACACCATGAATAACTCGGTGATTCCCCGTTTTATTTCTTATTTTTTTTTTAATGAACAAGAAAAATAATTTGTAGTGAAAATACAAAAAAAAAAAAATACAAAACATCCAGTAATTCTAATTTTAGAGTATCCAATACATTGAAATGGGAGGTTATAATTTCTAGAGTCTGGATTCGAAATTGTGAGATTCTACTGTATTATTTTTCCTTTTTAATTTTTTGTTTTTTTTTTTTTTTGTACGTAAAATAGTACATCATTTTTGCCTATTTCATACTGAGAGCTGTTTGGTGATCAATGTTTGAGATTTTAGTTTTATATCATTTTGCGCAGTAGTAATACCCTTCTTAATTTCATATTGAACGTTTTCCTTGCTTTATTTAAAGTTCAGTGCTCTTTTTCTGGTTTCAAAAATTTTTTCTCGAAGGTAGCGCTTCCAATGAGGTAATTAAAGAGAGCCTGATCTTTTTCTATTCAAAGGTAAATACTAGATAGAGAGCAGGATATCAAGGTTGACTTGTCCTGTTCTTGATATTAGACGTACTAGTTCGCTATTATGTCACAATAAGACGGACGTATACAGGTGGCTGTACTTAAAAGACACTCGCCGATTGGTAACCATGCTCACCATATGAGTATTCAATTATATAAAAATTATCACTATGGAAGAGAAACGAACTGGCTGTATTATTTTTCAATGCTAATGTATTACCATGATGAATTAATAAATAAATAATTGACGCTCGTATATGAGCGTCTACATCAACCAACTAACCAGCCATGTCATGAATAGAGTTACACGATAGATTTCTCTGTTAGTTTGAAATCTGTTATATTACTTGTACAGTACAAGTTGCACCCAATCAGAACGATATATGTAGAAAAAGCATTCGTTGCTATTCACAGGCAGGGTTTAGTTTTTTTAAGGTTAAATTCTTTCCATAAATTAAAAAAAAAGGAAAATGATATCAAAATTAAAAATTTTAATTTTAAAAGTGAATTGATTGCAGTTTTTCACCGCATATACTAAAATTTTTTTTAGCAAAACTTTTAGTAGTCTGATAATGCGTTAAATTTCTTATCGTGAATTGGTTTAAAAATCGTTCAACTTCGCAATCGTTTAAACTTGCTGAAGTTATCGTTAAGTGGGTGATTAATTATTAATTACTGTTATTTCACTAAACACTCTGTAAAAAGATAAACAAAATTAAAACACATTTTAAAACCTTAAAGCTGTTTCATAAAAAAAAACAAAATATTTTTGGCTTATTATTGTAATCGCATGTATTTACGCCTTACTACACATATTAAAGCAATTAAAGTGCACAGTCGAATCCTATTTTTAATATTTTAATGCCATATTATTAGGCGCTTTCTGCTCAAGTGAAGTTATTAAAACTGAAAAATTTTTTATGGAAACATTCTAAGAACATTTGTCTGTTCAATTTTTCATTACAACACTAAACCTTTATAAAGAAATTTTCTTCTTTCTATAGATGAATGCAATTTTGTATAATTAAAATGCCGCCTTACACTGTTTGAATGAAATAAAAGTTTAATGATGTGAAAACTTGTCTTTATACGTGTAATATCCAACTTATAATTATAAAATATTCTTTAAATGACGTCCAGACAGTTGAAAGAAAATTTTCAAAGAAAAATATTATAAAAATATTATTCTACAAATAACATTAAAAAACAATTAAGATGGTCTAAAATGTTGGTATAAAAATCATTAATAAGTTTTACAAAAAAGTACAAAAAAAAAAAAAATAAATTTAAAGCCTTTTCTTCAGTCATAAATCCCTTAATAAAGTTAATTAAGAGTGAGAGACGACGGGATTTAATAAAAAAAAACTCAAACTCATCAAACTAAATTATGTTGTAAATCTTGGGATTTTGTTTATTTTTCCACAGTCTGTACTGTTTTTAGGACATTAAGCCAATATTTTATTACAAAAAAAAGAGATATAAAATAAAAATTAAACAAAAAACCCTTTTTGATATTCCATGCTAAACAAAAAGAAAAAAAAAACTACACAACACAACACAATCAAGGTGTTAAAACCTTGAAAGGAAGTTTACTATCGTCATCATTAAAAAAGTTTTACAAAAACGAAAAGGAAAAAGAAGAAAAAAACTTTTAATTTTTTGGCTTAAAACATAAGTATATTCTATATGGTGGTATCTTTTTGTCTGTTCTCGCCATTATACCAGAGCTACTGACCAGTCAGTCTGCCTGCTTGATCAATTTCTTTAGCATTAGCATTTTGTAGAGGTATAAACAATACAGGGGCTTCACAATTTGTTCTTATTTTTAAAATTTTCTTGATTACTTTTTTCACTTTTATGGCTAATAGTTGGTAATCTTTTGAAAGGCTGATATTGTTCTTCCTTTAATACTTATTTTAATGGTGTTGCTGTTGCTATTGCAGTTGCATTTATTCGTAATAAATCAATGTAAAACATTAGTGTTTATGAATGCCACATGATGTTTATTGTTTCGTTTTATTTTATTTTAAGACTTTTTTTGTTTTGTTTTTCATTTTATGCCTTATAAATCTTGAATATTTTTATATCTGAATTATTTTAACATCTTTATTTTTGTTTCGTTATTGCTGTTAATGTTGTACGTAATAAATAATGGATTACAATTTTGATAGAGAAAAACATCTGCCAAAGACGTTGGTATTATAGTTTAGGATTCAATTAAAAAAAGGATTTTATTATTTTAAATGAAAATTTTTAACTTTAAATATATTTTGGATATATTAGTAGTTGAAAGAATTTATTTAAATAATCATCAGTATAGGGCTCTGTAGATAGTACTCAGGCTAAACTTTTGCTTGTTTAAAAGGATTTTTTTTATGTTTCATCTCTTGTTAGATCGAATTATTCTGTTAAAATGAGTATATTTTTCGGAAATTACCGTCATATTTCGTTTCTCTACAATATCATAAAACAGTTAAGAATGCTAAATATTTTCCTGCCGAAAAAAAATTTCTGAAGTTTGCGAAGAGAATGTTACAACTAGAAATGAACAAATCGAGGGATGGAATTGAGACCGACACACAGGCAGCCTGGACACTGCTAGTGAGTGAGTGAATGCATCAAAACAGGTATCAACGATTTTTAGAAAACAAAAAAGCTTCACGTTTGTGTGCCTCGTGAATTAATTAAAAATATAAAATAGGCTTGGGAAGGGTGAATTTAGCTTCTCTCCCATACAAAACTACCTAAAAATTAGTTTAAATTTTTATTAAAAAACTAGTTCATTTTTTAATAGATTTTTAACCGACATTTTTTTAATACCATTTATACAGCCAATTCATATATTTTGTTGGGAATAATTTTTATTCCGTATTTATTATTCCGTTGAACATTTTTTTTTGCTGTCCGACTTCATCAAACTAAAAAACTTTATAAAACATTGTTTATGTAATTAGTTTGGCAACACATACATAATACACACATAATTGGCCATTACAACCCTGTGTCAGGGTTATGGCCTAGCTTCTTGCAGCAATCATTTTGTGGGTGTTAATTTTTATCCATTAGTATCGGGACCTACAGTTTAAAGTCGACTCCGAACACCAGATTTGAGAATATTTTTCATGGCAATCAATTTACTCCCAGAGCTTTGGCCAGAACACTGTTGAGAAGTAGTCGCCAAAAGAAATAATTTTTTCATATTTCTTTTTTTTCTTTTTCAAGATGTCAGAGCTGAGATTTGAACCAAGCGCTATCGTCTTAGTAAGTCAACACACTAGCCACTAGACCACGGAAGTTGGCAACCATTTCAATTAAAAAAGGGTAATGTGGTAACAACAGTTTTAATTTTTTAATACATATGTATGCCAGTGTGGATTCCATACAAAAAAGAAGAATGGCAATCCTGCGTAAATCTTTTCAAAAAATTTTGCTTTAAATTTAACAAATATAACTCGAAGAAGTGTTTAAAATAAACTATCTGCTAGAAAGTAAATAATAAACTTGTATTTCCACTGACGAAAAGTAGTTTTGTAGGAAGATAGGTTAGATGGCTAGTCAACCAAAACCGTAATCAACTACAATTAGCACAGGTGCTCTTTTGTTAATACTATTACAGGATTAAAGCGAACTCATCGAAGTTGGAAAAATTAACTACAGCCAACAAGAGCTGTCTATAAAGTGTACAAAAAGAGGGGACCAGGCTCGCTCACTGCACCAAGTTTTGAGATAAGAAAAAGCAAATATTAATTAAATATTAAAATTGCTATCATTTTTCCTTTTCTGAAGCATCAAACTTCAGATTTGATTCCGTAGAGAGTTGAAGTCGGTGACACAGTTAATAGTATTATATATAGAAGTTTTGTGTCTCAAAAGTGCATTAAACTTTATATGTAATATACATATATACATACATAATTGGCCATTACAACCCTGTGTCAGGGTTACGGCCTAGCTTCTCGCAGCACTCATGTTGTGTGTGTCAATTTTTATCCATGAGTACCGGGACCTACAGTTTAAAGTCGACTCCGAACGACAGATTTAAGAAACTTTTTCATGGCAATCAATTACTCCCAGAGCTTTTGCCAGAAGACTGCTGAGAGGTAGTCGCCGAAAGAAATAATTTTTTCATATTTCATTTTTTAAGATGTCAGAGCTGAGAAAAAAGGTATATAAATTCAAAAAATTATATTTCAAAATAAAGCGTAAAGATTTATTAGGGGTGCGTGGAATAATGGTTAGAGCTCACGCATACAACTCAAAACCCAGGTTTACACCCTAGCAAAGGTAAATAATTAAGAATGAAAAATTTGCAGTTCTTTAAGATTTTAATAAAAAAAAAATTAGATGTTCCTCCCCCTACCATCACTACCCCCTGACATTCTACTCTCTTCCATTTTTGGCATGCCATCAAAAACGAAGTATCAAGAGAAAAGCCCCACCAACTAAGAAGACAACAGCTACCCATCTGACGAGATGCTCACCATTTCCTAGTCAACATATAGCAATGGATGGGGCAATTGCAATTAACTATTCCAGGGTGCAGGTATAGCACTGGCCTTTGAGTGATCAAATTGACAGCAACTTGTCTCGTCTTATTTGTAAGGCGCTTAATAAAAAAAAAACCATTTTGATGAAGTATTTGCCAAGTTGTCCTTTGTAAGGATATATTAAAATATAATTAAATGATGCCTATGGATATTTTTTTTATTATAACTTTAAACTAAATTTATCCCTTGCCTTTGCTTCAAACAAATTTTACATAAAAAATATAGGCAATGTGAGCAATGCAATGAAATTTAATACAACTCTTCCTCATTAAATCAGGACTTTAATTACATATTTTGTTCTGTTTTTTCTCCTCACAAATAAAAAAAAATAAATCTTTAAGAAATTTAAAACCAAACCTTTGCAACTAAGCAGGCGCACATAGTCACAGAGTGTGTCAATCAGTGAATGTACAAGAAAAATAATCATAATAAAAACGAAACATGTATAAAATTTCAACATAAAAAAGAGTACATGGCAATGAATCTTAAAATAAATAAAATAAAAAAAAAATTGAAGACAAAAAATAAATAAAAGAATTTCATACAAATGCGATTACATGTAGTGGCAGCAGATACACAAACCAATGAACTGTGAATAAAATTTCGTTGAACATATAAAATAAAAATAAGAAGTTCTAAACCTAATACAATCTATATACATATAATCAGGCACAACAACCACACGAGTTTACTATCCACACTTATGTACGATGACTAAAAGATGGCCAGCATTAATGCGTTAGTACGTCTTGACATTTACTGGCCAACTAGTATAAGATATAGAAAGAGAAAACCAAAATCTATACACACTTGGTATAGTTTTTCTTTTCAATTTCTTTCGCAAAAAAAAATCGTAATGAAAATTTACAACATGAAACTTTGAAATATTTTTTTTTTATATTTAAACACAAACAAAAGCATATTTGCATATGCAAACATTATCAACTTAGTTGGTACACATATGCATACTATTTACTTATGGTCTTTAAAACAATATTATGCGTCTAATAAGATTTCATAGCCGTATGTAGATTATTTGTTTGTGTTCTTAGTTTTAAGCAACAGTCAAGGCAATTGTTTGTTTTTGCAACGTTTTATAAAAAGAGAGAGAAAACGAAATCATATTTTAACTTAAGTTCTTAAGTAAATTCTATAGCATTGCCTTCCTTCATTGTCTTACTTTAAACATTTCAAGCTTAAACACAATCGCTTGTCCAAAGGTATCAACATAAATATTTAAATTGTATATACATTTGTAGATTCTCTGGGCTTCTCTTTCTTTTTTCTTCTTCTCGAATACACTGCACTGCATACACTACATTGTGGCTATTTTCTTAAGCCGATCAAGACTGCTCAACATTTTTAATTGCCACACTGAAAATTACTGTCATTTCTAAGGTTACACAAATGTCTTATGCAGTTTCAGTTAAGGGAAGGCATTCTTTACACCAAAATGAACATTTCATTATGCAATTAAGATAATTTTAATATTCCAAAAATATTTGGTTTAGCTATACTTCCCTCGAGTTGTTGAACTGTAATATCAGTAATTAGGCATAAGTAGCTTAAGCCATTAATATTTTAAAGTAGAATTTATACTTTTGGATTGTATATTCTTTTTACATGCTTAGTCTTTAATCAGACTTAAAGTTAAAATGTTTAAAAATTATTGGAAAAACTTAAAAGGGATTAAATGCAAAACAACAAAAATTATACGCAGCTGGTTTGCAGCTGATTATAATAATATACAGCGGTAATACTGTAACTAGTAATTAAACAAACTATTAGTTGTCTAGAGAATAATATTGCAAACTAAAAAATATACAATAAAATAAAATGATAGCAAATGCAAGGAGGCCTTATAAACTTAGTTCTTTTCACACGTGAAAAGTCTACGTAATAGTCTATGATACTCGTAATAGAGAGTGTGTAAAAATAACATAAATGGCTTGCAAATCAAACCAACATCCCTCATTATAAATAGTTTAAGTTCCGGCAATGTGAACTACCATTTTGTATTTCTGATATTTTAACTATAATATGAGGAGAAACTAAAAGCCTTATGGTAGATATTTTACCTGGATATATGTATTTCTATTTAAATATTATAAAGATTTATCCACTTTGTGCTTGAGAAAGCAAAGTTAACTAAAATACATATTTACCTATTGCATTAAGCGGATTGAATCTTGCCAATTTGAGTGAAATATAATATCATTCAAATGTCCTCGGTGAGAACTCTTACAGGTCACAATTCTTTTGAGGCAATTTTAAATAATATTTAGGCACAGAGAAAAAGAGTTTAGAGCGTGTCCGCGTAAACACTATCTTTCACATAGTCCCCATAAAGAAATCCATAGGTGTTAAATCTCTTCTTCTCACGAGACAATTAGCATCGCTTAATTTCAATTCATCTTACAGAAGAGCTCGATTGACTAGTGCCCAAATTTTTCAGGTCTGCAATCCGTTTTCAGCTATCTCGTCCAGTTTCGGAGATAAACAGCCGAAAACGGATTGCAGATTTTAAAAACTTTGGTGTCAAAAACCTAAACCTCAATCACCAATTTGCATTCAGCGTGTTCTTGAGGCTTCAGTTCGTGAGTGAGTTTGACTTGAAATGAAGATGTAAGTCCAAATACTAAATTCGCCACAATATATTGCAATGAGTCTTAAGAGAATTCCAAATTTTGAACACGTCGAAGAATTGACAAATTCGGGATTTCCTTCACATTTTTTTTTTTAAGACCAATACTTAGGGGTCACAGCCATAGTTATGCTGCGCATTGTATTGGAATTTTTGAAGATATAGTTCCATTTTTAATTTAAGAGCCTTATGTTGTTTCTTTAAACAACAACCTCAGTATTTTCAGCTGTACGAATGTTACGATGATGCACATGGCTTAATCAGATACCCTTCCAGTAGTCACGAATTTATTCATTGTGTTCGAAATTGTTTGCTGTGTGGGTCGATTGCATTGAAATAAATACTGCAGAATTACCATTTTTATAGTATCTTCAACTATTAAACTGTCCATATTCCAATATGGCAAAACTAAAAAAAAATCAGTATGGCGATGTCAAACGGCAGGGTTTTACTTTCCTTTACTTTTCCTCAAATTGAATAAGCCATTATTTGTTTGCGTAGAAAATTTATATTTCCGCAATTTCTAAAGCATTTAATGTAGTGTCACAACAAATTTGTCGGGTATTGTGAACAACCCTATACGAATTTCAGTCTATTTAAGAAAGCATTATTTTAATTTTAACACGTTTAAATAAAAACTTGAGGTATAATACTTCATACTAGTTTTCCTTTTCCAATAAACCAGATTGGGCAGACAAAAAGAACATTTCGCAAACGTTTCCACAAAGTCATAAACTTTTCAAATTTTTTTTAATCGTATTGTACATGAGCAAAAACAAAACAAATAATTTATAAATGAGAAAGAGCGCAAACGAAACAATGCACTTTTCGCTCTTGTGCTTGCTTTGTTATTCCGTATAATTTGCTCTTTTTTCTCTTCTTTTCTTTTTCTTCTAATTAACTTCTTTTTTCTACCTACGCACATTTGTGTTAGTGTATTTGTAGTGCTCACAAACAAAAAAAATATACAAACATAAATGGGACAATCGTACTCACTGTTTGTGTTTTGTTTTTGTTTTACTCATTGTAAAGAACAAAACGTTTTGTTTATTTTCCTACTCTGCAATAAACTATCTTCCTACCTTTAGTACAATGAACTTCATGAGCACAGGCCATCCCCTAAATATTGGCCTCGTAAACAAAAAGTATAACGATGATAAGATGGTAAAAATCTAAAAACGAGAGAGCTCAATACTAAATATTCTCTGAGAAATATTTTGCAGAGAACAAAAAAAAAAATTATTATTATTTTGTATTACGAATTTTTTAGAAGTTGTTTTGACTTTGACAATTTCTGTAAATACTTTTAATCAAGTTCATATGACAAAAATTGTTTGATTTTGTTATAAATCACAAGATTTAAATTTGAAGAGGATTTATATATTAACAGATTTTATAAACCTATAGGTTTATGGAGAAAAAGTGAAAATAATTTACCATTATTATTAGTTGTTTTTATGAATAACTACACAATATATTTGTAGTTAATATATTTCTCAGCCAAATAATAATGCGTTAAAAGCCTGAAGCAGTTCTGTATCACACTCTTAACTCGTAAAAACATGCGAGTACATATCTGTTAAATCAAAACAAAGTAATAAATTTATTGCTTTCCGTCTTTTCCAATCATTTTATATGTAGTTTTAGTTGCATACTTTAACAAAATCGTTTGTCTTGTTTTATTTCGTCTTGATTTTTTTTAATTTAATATGGATTTGTTTCATTTTCAATGGCATTCTTTTCCTCTTTTAAACACAATTTTCATGTATTCATACAATAATTTATTGCTTTATTATAAGAATTGTAATTGGATTTGTATCTTTTCATAAGATTTAAAAAAAAGAAAAACAAAAGCAAAATCTGATCAAATTTAAGCATAGAGAAGAATTTTTTCTTTGTTATGCATAAGGAAATTACCCAGAGATGTCATGGAATCAGATGATGTCGGCACAGGATTTGAAAGTAAAACCAATATTATCGAATGGGTTTTATAAAACCAACACAAAAATGAAAAGACTTGAGTACATTTTTAATTCCTTTCATCAGAATAATAATTTTACAGTTTAAAGGGAAATTGTCAGTCAACTATTTAATTGTTTCAACAATATTCATTAATTGAAGGCATTTTTAGCAAAAACTAATTGAACCTGAATTCTATTGAATTTAATTTCTACAAAAACTAATTTAATACTGTGCAAAGTATGTGTTATTTTCTTGTTTTTAAATCCAATTCCAAAAATATTGGATTCTATGCCAGCTTTAAAATTTTTTTTTTTTTTTTTTTTTTTTTTTATTGAGACCAATACTCAGGGGTAACCCCCTATACTGCTATGTATTGTATTGAAATTTTTGTGGAAAGGACAGTACATTATGACAACAGAACATACATTTTTTGTTTTCTTATATTATTTAGCGCCTTAGGAATGAGGCAATTTACTGTAAATTGATCATTCAAACTCCAGTGTTATACCTTCACCCTTGAATGTTCAACAGTAATTGCCACATCGTTGCATGTTGTAAGTAGGTTTAGCTGTTATATGCTACTCCCCCAATAGGTAGCGCTTTTCTCCTAATCATACGCTTTTGTTGGCATTTATTTAGTAACAAGTTGGGAAATTTTAACCATGGAACGCTACACTACCGCTGTTTGCGTCCAACGTTTGTGAATTGGCTCTTTGAAAAACTGACAAAAACAATGAATTTTTCAACAAAATCGTCTTTAGTGAAGATATCATGATAACCGATTTTTTATATCCATAATTAACTAATGTCGACATTAGTAGCCTTTCATTTCAGTAGGACGGTGCCAAAAGTCATACAGCCGGCCAAACAATACAGTTATTACATGAGAAATTTCCCAGTCGCGAATGGCGATGTCAAATGGCTGCCTTATTCTCATCCATATTTTCTCTGAAGCCATTTGAAAGACTGACGCTCTGAAACATAAAAATCAGCGCTGCATTGACGAGATAAGCAAAGCTTTGTTGCAAACTGTGGTTTAAAATATTGTAAAAAGAGGGGACGTTCGTCAAGTTGCTAGAGATGGACATTTATCAGACACCATGTTTCGTTATTAATTTCAATTTTTCTACTTCACATTACATAAGTACATACATAATTGGCCATTACAACCCTATATTAGGGTTACGTCCTAGCTTCTCGCAACACTCATGTTGTGTGTGTTAATTTTTATCCATGATTACTGGGACCTACAGTTTAAAGCCGACTCCGAACAACAGATTTGAGAAGCTTTTTCATATCAACAGAGCTTTTGCCAGAAGACTGCTGAGAGGTAGTCGCCGAAAGAAATAATTTTTTCATATTTCTTTTTTTTCAAGATGTCAGAGCTGAGATATGAACCCGGCACTATAGTCTTAGTAAGCCAACACACTAGACCAAGGTGACTACAAATTTGTTTACTTTACATTGGTATGAATAAAACTGAATTGGTTAAAAAATAAAAATATGTTTTTAAACCAATTTACTACCAGAAACGTTCAAGAGAATGTTTGTTAATTAATGCCTGTTATGAGTTTTATTTCTGATTAATCAATTTCGACATTTAGAATCACAGCAATGGTTAATTCTGCCATAATTCTAAGACTCTTCATTGCTGTTTCCGATTTCATACTAACCGGCAATGTTGTTGATACATATTGCTCAAAAACAATTTATCATCTTTTTTCCATTCATTGCTTTTAACGAGATATTGAATTGGTCTATTTTCTTCATTACAATTAATTTAATATACCAACGTGTAGATTCCCTAATAAAAATATCTAAAATTTCTTCGAGTTAAAAAACGATTAAAAAATAAAACAATTTTAACCGGTCTCTGTGTTCAAGATCATAACAAAGAGTTAAAGCTGTTTTTAAAACCGTTTAACACAATAAGTAGAGTAAAGTAGTGTAGAGCAGTACAAAAAAAAAAGAAGAAAAACTTAATAATCTAATGGCCAATTTGAGAATTAAAACCATAAAAAGCATTAAAATGTAAATATTTCTAATTGGACAAAAAGCAAAAGAAGCTTCAGCCATATTAACAGCCATAACTGTCCACAAAGTATTCTGAAAGCTATTAAAAGCAATTGTAAAAAGATAACATCCTGTGGCTGTTGAGTTGAGTTCTGTGTGTCTCTAAAGTTAAAAGAAAAAAAGTTGTCAAGCAATACAACTAAGCAGTTTTAAATAAGGTGTGCGTCACTATAAAGTGTAACACCCATTTTTCTTAATAACTTTTTTCACCTTTAATCAAAATTATTTTTCTTAATCACAATATCTTTGAAAAATGTGTCAGATTTTAAAATGTATCAGTTTGTCAAATTTGACTTGTTAGTTAGTTCACAATGGATAATCAAAGACAAGTGCATACAAAAATTATTCAAATAATTCAAAAAAACCATATTGGAGTTATACAAAAGTTGCTAGGGAAGTCCACGTGACCAGGCAATGTGTTTCCAGAGTGGTCAAAAAGTTCAACAAAGACCTAAAAATTTAAAGAAAGCCTGGAACAGGTAAAGTAAAACTGGTAACGAACGACGCGAAAGCCAAAAAGGTTGAGAAGCTTTTGCTGGCTCTTCCAAACATTTCTGGTCGCGAAGTGGCCCGGCGCGTGCAATGTTCGGAAAGCTAAAGCTGGCCTTAAAACATTTAAAGTCCAAAAAGTTCCGGATAGAAATGCTAAGAAGAATATTGAAGCAAAAAAAAGAGCAAACCTCCTCAAAAAAGAATTTTTTTAAAAGTTCGAATGTTGTGTAATGGGTGATGAAACTTACGTTTTTGCAGACTTTGCGCAGCTTCCTGGCCAAGAGTTTTATGTAGCGGATAGTAGAGGCAATGTTTCTGAAGAGTTCCGAACTAAAAAACTATCAAAATTTTCCAAAAAGTTCCTAGTTTGGCAGGCTATTTGTAGCTGCGGCAACAGAAGTGCATCGTTTGTTACATTGGGATCAATAAACTCAGATATTTATATCAAAGAGTGTCTTCAAAAGAGGTTGCTCCCATTTCTAAGACAGCACAACATATCAACATTCTTCTGGCCAGATTTGGCAACATGTCACTACAGTAAAAGCGCAATAGACTGGTATAATAAAAATAATGTTATTTTTGTTCCAAAAGAGGCTAACCCACCAAACTGCCCAGAGCTGCGGCCTATTGAAAGATATTGGGCTCTGGTCAAAAGAGAACTAAAGAAGAGTACATCTGTTCCCAAAACCATTACTAGTTTTTGATATAAATGGACAGCTGGTACCAAAAAAATCACCGAAAACACTATAACATTGCTTATGGATGGCATAATGAATAAAATAAACAATTTTATAAAATTAAATTAATTTTTAAATAAAATAATACAGAATATAAATCTGTAATAAAAATGCAAAATAAAACTGTTTTATTTTTAACTCTAGCTTACTCCAGTCAGTTTTTATTTGACTTTTGATGTGTTACAGTTTATAGTGACGCACACCTTAAAATACGTTTTTCTTAAATGATTTTTTTGTCTCTTTAAACTGCTGCATCAGTAGATCATTTAGCCAGTTATCCTAAAGACCGTTAAAGTGAAAGGCTGAATTGTACTGTTAACGGTTTGTGTGTCTATGAGTGTGTGTGTGGTTTTTTCTTCTATTTTCTTATAAATAAATTAACATAAAAAAGAAAATTTTAATTGCAAGAATACAATTTGTTTTTTTTTTTTTTAATTCTATTTCCAGATATTGGCCAACAAACAAATCCACCACAATTACCCATATTTGGTGATCCCTTTACGGAAATTGCCTTAGATCTAGTCTTTCCTAAGGGTAATCCTATATTTTTATTAAATGGTAAAAAATTACAGCTGCTACAGCCATTAGATCGGGATGAAGAAAATTTAAGTCACATTGTTTTTCAAGTAAGTATACCTTTACATATCGTTTAATAAAATGTTTAAAATTCTAAAAAAACATTTCAAATTAAATAGCATTTAAAGTAAAAAATACAAGTATACATTAGATAACGTGGTGCTGCTACAACTGCTATATTTACAATATAACGCAATTGAAAAAAAACCCTGTTTCAGTACATGTATCACTACAAAAAGTGTCAAATCTTCAAATCTTCGAAAGCACATGTGTAACTTAAAAATTGTATAAAACGTAACTACCGCGTTATAAGATGGATATCTGTACTTTAAGCTTATAAATTAAATATATTAAATAAAATTATTGCTTTACACAAGACTTGTGCATGCTAAACTGATGGCCATAGGAAATTGGTGTAATTTTCGTTTTTATTGAAAGAAAAAGTCATGCATAAATAATTTAAATTTTATTTAATTGGTAGGAATACATATCGTCGATGGAATTAAAAAACGCTGTAACTTACAAAACCTTAAATGTTCACCATAGCCAAAAAACTATCATAAAAGTAGAACAAATACACTGGTATTTTTCATTTCGCAAACGGCGTAAGTGAATTTATTTTCATCGTAGAAATCTTGGACCTGGACCAATCGACGCGTATTTTTTTTTCTGATAAAAATTATGCAAAAAACGCATTTTCGATTTTTGTCAGTTACAGCGTTCTTTAATTCCATTGACGATATACTTGTCGTTTTCATTGAATATTTGCATAATTTGCAAATTAAATACAATATATCACCATGTTGTCCTACAAGTGAAGTGATAAATATTTAACATGACAAGCTAAGAAGATGCTTATGTTTTTAATTTTTTTTCTATAAATCATGATTTCGTGCGACCAAAATCATAAATTAAACAGAGCCATGATATCCAGTCAGTTTATTCCTCTTTCATATATGTAACGTGACTTTTCGAATTCAGTAGAAAAAAATTAAGCGAACTGAACGCTTAAATTACTTTAAATTTTACAGATTTTTCTTATGGATTTGTGTGGTTTGACTGCGCATTTAAAAGGAATAGCGATTACATATGTACAGATTAGTGAGTTGTATTTAGAGGCATCAGAGACAGCAAAGAATACATAAAATTTGAATGCAAGGTTCTTGATGTATAGATCTCTACCACTTGACTTTCAAACCATATACTTAAAAGGCGGTAGGTCTGCTAAACAAATAGTAGAGTGGAAGGGATACAATAGATCACATAAGTCGCATTGTCCTGCAAATTTGCTTGGTTTAAATTGAATTACAATTAATGCTAAAATCGTCCAGTAGCCGCAATTCGACTATAATTCATTAAAGTTTTCGTTTTAAGTTTCATGGAACATTTTAATTGTCAACAAAAAGAAATCTATTCTTTTTCAACAGAATTTTTATTTAAAATATTATTATTTATTTACTAGTTGACCGGCAAACGCTGTTTTGCCATATAAATTTGCTCTAGGAAACATTTTTTAGTTCAAATATATTTGATAATCTTCACCGAACTGAAAAAGTCAACCTTGATATGAGCAATCAATGTCTGGGTTACTAATAATTTTAATAAATGATTATCCGCCAATTTCGGTATTTCAGTTTGATAGTTGGCGATAGGGAGAAATATCTCCTGTAAACCTTAACCATATGTGTTCTACGGTACGCAGATCTATCCAGTTTAAAATTTCATCGACGTCGGTACGTTATTTAAGTGTGACATAAATTTCCTCTTGGGGCGGGTACCTTAACATTTAGGGATATGAAAATAGATGTGAAAATTTACATTTGTTAATCTAAAGTTGTGTTAAGATACCAAAAAAATTTAATCAAAATCACTTTGTAAGTTGGGGATAGGAAGAAATAGCCCTTGTACCGCCTCCTCTGAGTATTTAAAAAAAAGCGTAAACCATATCGCACACCTAGTTCAAAAGTGACATCTCTCAAAAAAAATTTTTTTATTGCTTCATTATTTTTACGAATAAACAAATGCATTTAGCATAGTTTAAGCATATAAATAAAAAGAAAAAAATTTTGAGTTGTGTCACTTTTGAACTAGGTGTGCGATATATGCTCCACAGTACTCAGATCTATCTAGTTTAAAATTTCATCGAAGTCAGTACGTTATTTATGTGCGGTATAAATTTTCCCTTTGGGCTGGTCACCTTCACATTTACATACATAACTGGCCTTTACAACCCTGTGTCAGGGTTACGGCCTAGCTTCTCGCAGCACTCATGTTGTGTGTGTCAATTTTTATCCATGAGTACCGGGACCTACAGTTTAATGTCGACTCCGAACGACAGACTTGAGAAGCTTGTAATTGGCAATTAGTTACTCTCAGAGCTTTTGCCAGAAGACTGCTGAGAGATATCGCCGAAAGAAATATTTTTTTCATATTCCTTTTTTTGAAGATGTCAGAGGCTGGAGTCGAACCCAGGGCCCATGTCTTAGTAAGCCAACACACTAACCACTAAACCACGGCGACTACTACCCACGACCGACTACCTTCACATTTAGGGGTATCAAAAATAGATGTTGACCGATTCTCAGACCTACCCGATATGCATACAAAATTTCATAAAAATCGGTCGAGTCATTTCGGAGGAGTTTGGCGACAAACACCGCGACACGAGAATTTTATATATTAGATTAAATCACAATGCAATATTAAAATTATATTTTAAGTGTTACGATCAGAGGTCTTATTCTGTAACTCTCCTAAGCTAAAATTCTATCGCTAAAAATTTATAAATTTGATTTAGGACTTTTTGGCTACGAAAGCAATTCTTTAACGCTTTTTGTAATTTAAAAGCTTCATGCCTATTACCTCTAAGCTTTTTAATTTTATATATTCTAACGTCCAGCCTGTTTCAACAACCCAAAATTGTAGCAATTTAGCTTAAGAGAATTACGGAATAGGGCCCCAGAGTAACTAAGACCATAAGTTCGATGTAGTGTCGGCAGGCCTGAGTCACTGGTGAGATTAGAACCAACAACTCTCACACTACCAGTAGAGCACACTATGTAATAGAATGCTGATGCAACCCTATTCAAAAGAAAATATAACAAATGTTTTAAAAACTACATGAACGTCCTCTTCTAATTCAGAGACTCAGAAGCTTTAAAGAAATTTTTTTCACAATAAAAATAAGTTGTAAAAAACATTTTAAAAAGCAATGTGCTTCTAATTGTTATATAATCTGGAAATCAGAGTTCGAATCCCAGTAAGGGTGATAATTTTTTAAATTAATTTTCTTTCTTCAGTAACGCGTTAATACAATTCAGACGCGTATTATTAAATTTGTTGGAAAAAAAAGAAAAGACAGTTGTATGAAATACAGCCTTATCGTAATTATCGTTTTTTTTTTCTAATGTCATACCGAAATTAGTGGTAAAAAAAGACAATTTCAGAAGAATTTTTCATTGGGATGTAGTAATGAAATTTATGTGAATTTAGTGCTTAAATTACTGACAACGATTCTGACTCCACTATTTTAGTAACTTGTATGCACGTGTTTTTTACCTAAAACCGTTTGGTATTCTTAACTTCACTCTTGTCACTCTACGTAAATACTAACAATATATCTATGGGCACCATAGAAGTTAAACAATTGGTTCTAAACATAACTTTTTAATAAAAATCTAATTCCATTTGATTACCTAAATATACCTTGAGAACAGATACTTCCTTTCCGTTTTATCCATATGATCATTTAAGATGTTTATTCTCATATAAAATTTTTTGCTAAAAACCACTTCCTTTACCTTTGCCGGCAACTAAGGATTGAGTGCAGGAAAAAGGGTGTCCATAATTGATTTAATTTGTGTGTTGTAGTACTTAAATAAAACTTTTTATTGAAGCAAAGTAAGGCACACAAACAATAGGAAGTGTTTAAATAAAATATTTTTCTTAATAGTCTTTAATGACAACTCTATTGGGGTTATACTTGAAACTTAAGATCGCATTATCGCCTCTATTTTTATTAATTTTATTTTTCTAATGACCATTTCTTTTTATGTTTCTTTATTATTTAGGTTTCCTGTACAATACGTTCCTCAAATAAACGTCGCAATATACCGATTATAGTGCGCGTGTCCGATGTTAATGATAATGCACCACGTTTTATGAACACACCTTATGAGGTAACCGTGCCTGAGGTAAGTCTTAATCAAAAAAAAAAATAAATAAAAAACTATGCTACAAAATGAACAATTTATTTGTGTTTGTATTTATTGTTGTTTAGACATTGTAAACATTGTATTTACATGAATAGTAATAACAATAATAATAGAAACATTTTCACTGGCAATGCTTAAATAACAATTAAAATATTTTTCTAATGTTACAGTAAAATATTTGCTTTTTTTTTTTTGTTGTTTTCTTTTTATCTGTTTATTGTTGTTGTCGTTCTACCAAATTTGCTTTGCTAAGAATTAGAAATCATTCTACAAGTAAATAATGCAGGAGTGGGTGGCTTTTAGTTTGTCTTGGATTAGCTTCTTAGATTGGATTATTTTCTTGTTGGTTTTAAAATTGTGTTTTATTTTAAGCATTATTATCTCTGAAATACCCTACTTTAGCATTGTAAAAAAATATACTGTGTGTAATTTTTTAAGTCATGGAAATATAACCATATAGGGACCCCACTACGTGAGAAAAGGCCAAAGAAATAAAGAGCCGTGTCTCCCAGTTTTGCCCAAAGTCATGAAGTTTTTTCTTATGGGCCCCCAAATATTTAGGGCCTCGGTGTAAAATTTGCAAAAAAGTGATCATTTTCTCAGGCTAAAATCTTGCAAACCGTTTTAAATTTTTTATTTTTGTAGTAAAGTTGTAGCTCTTGTCATGAAGGACAAATATTGTGAACATATAAAGTAAAAAAATTTTCACCTTCAAGACCAAAATCGCAAAAAACTTTAAAAAATTCGATCTTTTTTACCTTTTGTTTTCCCTGTTTATGTTCATACATAGCAAATCGTTCAAAGTTTAAGAAAACAATGAACCACAAAAATTTACCTCAGATCTCAATAAACAGCTTTCTAAACACCGTTTAGGTGGCGCTAAAGTAATTTTCGGGAAATTCTTACTTTTTCTTGGTGTATTTTGTCATGCAGTGGTGTCCATAGGATAGGATAGGAGGAAGTGGCAGCCTCGTAATGACAAGATACACTTGAGCACGCATAGAAGCCCGTTGTGATACCACATGATATAGGAAGCCCTGATAGCCAGAGGCTCCACACAAAGCACTACTTCCACAGAAAATTATGCTGGAAACCAGCCAGAGAGCCTAATGAATTTGGCAATTAGTTCAATGCCCAGGATCGTTAGTTCAGTCAAGCCATCGAGAAAGAAGATCCTAATGTAAGAAATCTACGTAGAGTCAGAGATGGGCAGTGGCAAATATAGTGAACCACACTCTCCACTTCCTCAACCGACCCATAGTCACGACAGAAGTCATTTGCGGGTAAACGCAGACTTTCTGCATGCCTGCACATCACGCAGTGACCCGTGAGGATAGATACAACGGAAGAGTTATCCCTGCGGTCCAGTTTAAAGAGTTGATTGGTACGCCTCAAGTCCAGCTTAGGCCAGGTGAGTCTAGCAACTTGACAAGACTCCTCTTGTAACCAGGATGGGTCCGCGTCCAATTAATTTTTCCTTCTAATAAGGAGTCTAACGGAGGAAAGAGTTGTACTCACTTCCACATGAGGATGAACATCCGGCAGAGACGTACCCATGTGGTGTCCATGTATGGTTATTTTTTTCATGCGGCACTGTGATCATCAATGGCATATTAAATTTAATACAAGCAATCAATTTGTGAATAGACCCCCGATAAAAAAATCAAGGATGAACTTGTATTTTTAAAGGAAAAAAAAAACACTAAAAAATGTGTACAAAAAATTCTCCTAAATCTCCTAAAGAATTTTAAATTAACTCAATTCATTAAGTAAACCAACTTTATATTTGTGCTACAAACCATCTAACAAACTAATTTTTAAATTACTTGAAAATCTAACAAATTTTTTGTTTGTTTGTATATTATCTTATCACACCCACGCTTTTCATTCATTTTAAAACCACTAGTCTTTTACTAAAACTTTATCGCATTTGCATTATTTCAAGCATTAAAATTTATTGTGGTCTTGCTATGTTTATTCTATACTTTAATACGTTCACTATTAATTTTTATTTTTTTTAGTTTTTGTTTTTGTTTGTTTGCATTCTAATTGTTTAAAGTGCATTCAACTTAAAAGAGTATTTGAAACAATTGTTTAAGTTAAAGCCTCTTTTCATGAAAGCAAAGAAACAAAAAAAACAAAAAATTCTAAACATTCTTAAGTTGAGCATTTTGTTCTTACTTTTAATTCCGTTAAAATCTTTGTTAAACAATCTTGTGGCCAATTTTATCGAGATGCAAGTAATTTTTGTTAACTGTTTAATTCTAATTTGTTTCTACTCCAATGTCCCCCTACACTGCTTATCTTATAATAGTTAGAGAACAAAAGAAATATTTAAAATTTTTGTTTTATTCAAAAGTTTTAATTAAAAATTGTGTTTTTGTCTCTTAACTGAGATATTTTTATTAAATTAATCACGTTAAAGTGTTAAAACTTAATAAAAAAAAGTCACTTAAATTAAAAGTTCAAGTTTATAATTACTTTATGCAACCAAATCTGTGCTTAAAATAAACAGGCTTTTTTACTTAACGATCAGTAAGTAGTATATCTTTGTCTCCCCTTTGTATAAGTATAGTATGAAACTTGTTAAAAATAATAAACATCAATATATAAATTTGCAATTGCTAATAATGTTATTCTAAAAGAAATATGGAAATATGAAATACAGCCAATCAGAAATCCCCACTAAACATCGATTTGTTCGCATTGTCTGCTTTTAGAATTGATGCGAATTAAAATCATTACAAAATCGACAATTTGTGTGTCCACAAACACATACATCCAGAAATGAGCCTAATTTTTTAAAGCAAAATGTTTCTAGATTGGCTTAACAAAACAACAATTTTAAAAAAACAATTTTGTTATCCGACCAAATTTTTAAATAGTGAATAAATGACAAATAATATGACAGAAGTAGCTTCATCAAGTTGGCTGCTAGTTGCTAATTGCTGGAATAGTGTAGGAGCCCGTATTGGAAGACCTACACTCTAAGTAGTACACTCTAAGACAAAAAATAATAAAACTGAAAATTTTACGAGTAAAATGGGAACACGTTTTTGAAATTTAACAAAACTGAAAATGAAAATATATTTCTTCTTCCATTTAATCTGATGGCAAAAGCCCTGAGAGTAACTGATGGCCATGAACAAGCTTCTAAAGCAATGTAATCGAAATCTTAATTTTCTGTACACAATTGTGCTACAAAACAAATCCAAAACTGAGAGTTTTGGTTAACTATTTTCTAAAGTCTATTGGTCGGAGTCGACATGGATTAAAATTGATGCACACAATAATATAAGTGCTATGAGAACCTTCACCATAATTCCGAAAAGCGGTTGTCAAGGCCACTTAGGTACTTTAAAATGATGTATGTATTCATTTCTGACCGATGGAAATATAAACTTGGTACTCCGCCATTTAAATTTTTTGAAAAGATTTGTGTATAAAATACAGATGTTTTCTCAAAGTCTGAATGGTAATAATTAGTATACTATGCTGTCTAATTTAAAACTAAACTGTTCCAATTTCAAAGACATTTGAAAGCAAACAGTAGAACAAAAAATTTTGAATTAATATACGAATATTTAAAAAATTTCTGTTCTTTTATTTTAAAGGAAACTGCAAAATTCTTGATTTCTCTTTTTTTATTATTAATTATTGTCAACAATTTATATTGGCTTGAATTAATTATTAATAAACAAAGATACGCTACAATTCAATTATCGTGTAAATAACTCTATTGTAGAATCAACAGCATAATAATAAAAAAATGCATATCTTTTTTGTTTCATCATTTTTCAACAAAAAATTTAAAAAGGCGGCTGAATACACTTTGTTAGACCATCTTATATTTATATATGAGTACCATAAAAAAAAAAGATAATGTCTTTAGTGCATTTTTTTACATGATTTTACATTGCGTAAAATATAAAATCAATTTGCATTTAATTACAGACTTATTGCTTCCGCATTTTGTTTATATAAGAAATTATTTTCTTTTATTCGAGTTTCTGTATTTCTTCTGTTCAATTTTTATCATAGAAGAGCATAAATTTTCCTTATTTTCTCTTTGTTTCTTTTTATTATTTCTTACTTATCAAAGTCAGCCAAATACGATAAAACAGACTACAAGTGGGTAATTAAATAGAAAATTCTATCAAAGTAAGTAGCAGTTATACACTTCACTGACTGACAGCTGGACAAACACTGAAGTAAACAGTGAACTAGTTTTCTAAAGGAAATTTATAGAAAATGAAAAACTTTTTTCTTCTTATTTACGTTTATTAAAGAGTAACAATAGCTTTTTAGAGCGGATGGTTATTTGATGAATAGATAAATTGTTGCTTTTCTTTACAAAAATATAAAAAGAAAAGAAATTATTAATATTAGGTTTTCTGATATCATATTATTCATTTTAATCAAAGAATAATGGTCATCAATCAAATTGTATGAATTAGAATTGATGGGGAACATAGATATCATATAATGCTAGAACATTGAACATTAGTGATTGATACCATAACAAGGAATTTTTCAGTAAACATCTTAATAATAAAGAGGACATTTTTATTTTTATTTTTTTTTTCGGTAATACAAGCTCTTAATAATTTAAAATTCTAAAAAGAAACATAACGTTAAAGTTTAAGCGCCTGTTTTCTTAAGACTAACAATTTAAAACGATTGAAATTTGTAACGACAACTCTTAATTACTCTAATAATTTTGAGCACTTTTCATTTGAGTTTTAATAATTGGAAAAGACTTTCATACGCAAACAGCTTGATAGCCTAATATACTGGCAAATCTATTGCGTTGAAACCAAAAAGTTTAACAAAATTTGTAGAGATAGGAACACAATAAGTATTAGTTCTAGTTAACCCAATCACTACTAATGCTGAACTATAAAGCAAGCCCACAAAAAAAATATATAAAGCTATCAGTTATGGAGATATTGTGAAATACTATGAGTATCGTGGACTATGTCTATTGTAAATGTGATAGTACTTAAAGGATAGAAGATATGCTTATAAGAAAAATAATTAAATTATTCATTAACTATTTTTGGCGGCTTTTTAGACGAGAAGTACCTTTGGGAATTTTAATTGTTGATTGATAAAAGTGAGAGTATAAATAGCAGAAGGAGATTTTCAATAGAGTGAAAGCTTGTACCGCTGATTTAAATTTTTACACTATCTTTAAATAAATATTTTAATTCAAATTATTTTCGAATAAGGAACTATAATTTCTATATATCAATATAAACAAAAATCAAAATATTTGTCAAATGAAAAAATTTCCCCTCAAAAAGTGCAAATTTATTTAACAAACAATATAGAAATAAATACAGTGACAACCAAAAAACGTTTTTATTACACATAAATATTACAATTACAAATTTATATATAAAATTAATAATAAAGGGTGCTCCAAAATTTACGCAAGATTTGAATTAAATATAAAATAGATTTTAAGTCTTTAGACAGGCTTTAGAGGCTTGTTCATGGCATTTAGTTACTCTCACAGCTCTTGTCAGAAGACTGCTAAGAAGTAGTCTCTAAAAGAAATTATTAAGATGTCAGAGGTAGAGTTTGGAACTGGAATTCTTTTCTAGTAAGCCAACACACTAGCCAATAGACTACGGCGACTACAAAACACTTTAGGAAAATGAAAAATATTCACTGTTTTACCAGAAAATAATATCGAAAATATGCAGAAGCTATTAGTCAGAATAAAAAAGACATTCTCTTTCTAACCCAATAACGAAGGTGATTCTGGTACTCGTGATGTGTCTGGTATTTATCTATTTGACACAAATTCGTGAGCCTTGAGACCATAATAATTAGTGTCGATTAACTTACTATCGATTTTCAATAAAGTGTTTTGAAATCCCTATTTATTAACTATCTACACTCGTAAAAAATTTGTCAGTGCTTACGAAACCGGGATTATTTGGCAATAATGTTTTTTTTTTTTCAAAAAATTCGAAAATTTCTACAAGCCTTAGTAAGCTTTTAAATTTTTTTGAAAGATATTTTATTTTAACGAACTTTATATAGAAATGGGTTATAAATTTAAAAGATCTTACGAACAAGCATATTTATGACAGGAATAAAAAAAAACAAGACATTTGAAATCATATTGATTTGTATTTAATTCCCATATAATCAATAAAAAAAATGAAATCTACTTTCCAACAAATTCCAAATCTATTACTGTTACTAAAAGTTCCCATAAAAATTTTGGATGTATACTTAGTGTGAAAATATTGATAAAAATCAGATTGACCCATTGTCCACAAAAACCATATTAAAAAGTATGTTTCTTAAGTCTTTTGTTTTAGCATCATTTTTAGTAGTGTTTTAAACGAAAACATTGACCTTTTTTATTTAGTTTGCAAATAAAATTCAATTAATTTACTAAACCTAGATATTATATATAAAAATGTTTACTCTTCTTTGAGATGCATTACTAGAGGCTCTTTTATGTGTTTATTTGTTTTTTTTTTTTTTTTTTTGCAATGCAGCATAAAGTGATAAAACATGTCATACATTGAAACCATTAGAAATATTTCCGTAATTGATTGAATTTTGCCAAAACAAATACATATACGAGTATAGAACAAAGACAAAACAAAGGAAACAAAAAACTAAACTGGACTAAAGTTTAACGGTATGTTGTTTAAAATCACTTGTAAAAATGTTGGGAAAAAAATTAACCGCCACAAAAGCAAACAAAAAATTGTTCAAATGTTGAAAAAAGGCAGAAAATTCCCAATAAAAGTTAAAGGAAAAAAGTGCACTTGTTAGTCAAAGTATTCATACAAAGGTGCTCAAAGTTTATGGCTGACGTAAATGTTGCTTTTAATGTTGTTGATTTCGTGAAATGTTGTTGATTTTATTGTTTTTACTGTTGCTAATGTTGCCGCTGTTTACTTACATTTTAACTGAAGTTGTTGTTTATGGCCTCTTGTGAACATGTTGTTTAACATCCAATGACTGACGTCCACAGTCAATTAAACGATAAATTACATCCTTAAAAACGGTAAAAATTACAAAGAAAAATCATCAAAACTCAGTAGTTCTGGTTTAATACAATTCTTACGTTCTTATATGCAACAATAAACTTTGATTAAAATACGAATTTAAGCACAAACAATAACAATAAAGAGGAATTAAAGACCAGAAAGCATTTTTATTAACGCATTTTATTTGTTAAAGTTTAAATAGAAGCGATAAACCAGCATCTGCTATAGAATCTTTACACTATTTAGTTATATCTTATTTCGTTTTTCTTGGGTTGTAGTCTGTCGTTTTAATTGTATTATTTTACCAGTTTCAAGTTTGATAATAACCAGTGGTGTTGCTTGGTTTATTCTACGCATAGTATGCCTTTTATATTTAAGTTCTCATTTTTATACACGCTTCTGTGTAGCATTCATTTTCTGTAATTATTGTGAACAAAGAAAGATATGTACTTAAAAATCGTATAAGGCTGTTAAGTTCAGATCGTAAGACAATAATGCAATATTGAACCGAAAATGTACAAAAACTTACAAAAAAATTATTGCAGATGTGGCACTCATCACTCTATTTAATATCGAGAGAAATACTATTTTAAAATAATTTTCATACAAATTTTGTTCAATATCGAATGAAGTCTCTTATCTCCCAGTTAAAGCATAGAAGTTAAGACTTGGTTTTTCCCATGATTATATACTCAATATATCCTCTTAGCTCTAGCATATTTTCTCATATACCCGCGTTATGGACATTCCCATATACATGAAGTGATATTTTTCTTCCAATTAACCGACTGCAATATATTTGATCGTTATGTATATTCCAATCAAATTGATGCACATATTTAAAAAAAATTTAAATCAAATACATTCGAAACTTTGTTATTAAAAATATCAATCAAATTAGTGTATATCGTATGTAACATAGTGGACATTCCTGTCGAAATTTCCATATGCAAACCATAACAGTCATTGTGCTGCGTATGAATAACTAATAAAAGAAACTGATTAAATAATTAAAAGCTGATGCAGCTCATGACCTATTTGATGACTCATCGACAATATGTTCAACAATTTATTTTAGTTTTAAAATCACCAAAAAACGGCCTTATCTACTTGCGCTATACAAAAGAACGTCATTATTGCTTTTAAATCTCTTTTTTATTTATCAATTCTTGTACTTTCTAAATGGTACAATGCCCAAAAATCCTATGATGATTAAATCTCATGTAGCTCTTGCCGTTTCGTTGAGAAACTCTTGCAAATTATCGATTATTAAAAGCGGGCTTATATTGGCAAATAGTTGATACGTGTTGATTTGTGTTGTGTGTGTTTTTTTTTTAATTGAATCCAATACTCAGGGGTAAACCCCTACTGATGATGTGCATTGTATTGGAATTTTTTGGAAAGGACAGTTTATTTTTTTTTTTTTCTTATATTACTATTAAGCGCCTCAGGAATGAAACAAATTGCTACGAATTGATTATACAAAGGCCAGTGTTATACTTTCACCCTTGAAAGATCAACAGCAATTGCCTGATTGTTGCATATTGATTGTGGTAAGTGCCTTCGCTAAGTAGGTTTAGCTGTTATCTCTGCTACTTACCAATTGGTGGCGCTTTTTTCCTGATCATTCGTTTTTTGTTGTCAGTGATTAAGATGGATTAGAGTGGAGTATCAGGGAGCGGTTTCTTTATAGATGGAATTTTAGAGAAACACAAACTAACTCTTTACGAGAAGCTAAGCCGTAACTCTGAAACAGGGTGGTGAATGCCAGTTGTGTATGTATGTAACTCTTTCATCTTTTTCTTCACTTTCGCTGTGATTCGAACCTGGGCCGTTTGAGTTTGGTGCGAGCAATTTGTAAAACTTTTTTGCCTTCCCTTTGTTTTAATGCATGCACTTTATAAGCTTATGGTCTAAGTTCTTCAATAACTAAAGCGAGGATTTGTAATGATCTTCAGAATTGTTATTTTTCCGTAGTGATATTCCTGATTTGATATAATTTTGTTTGCCAGGTTGACACTCAACAAAATTGTTTTTGACTGGTCACTAATGTAATACTAATACACTTGCACATTATAAAGTCATAACCTGCATTCTTAAATAAGTAAAGCGGAACCAATCTTCACTACAGCTTGAATATTCCTATTATGACCTTTGGCCGCTATTAACAAATACTAATAGATTGGAAAAATTGCGTTTCAGAATCTATATGGCAATCACTGTAATAGTCATCAGATTTCATCCTTATAGGAAAAAAGCAATATTTCGTACTAAGCGCTCACAAACTTATTAACTGATTTGAATGTTTTCCCAGGATCCAATTTCATAGGAATGAATTATTTGCATGTCAATAAATTTACATGATTTTTATTTTTTCCATTTTGTTGTTTTCATCATTCGAAATAAATAATATTTCATGTTTAAACATGAAATATCATTCTAAATACAACACAATATTTCTTAAACTTCTTAAAGGAAAAGTCTGCACTAAGACTTTGGCAAACAACTTTCAAAACTACTTTTATTCTTTAAAAAAGAGAAACTACAATAAAACCTTCTAAAAGTATTTATGACTCTCTATATGCATATATTGAAATGGAAAATTAAACAGAATTATATTAAAATTCACAAAAGAAACAGAGTTCTTTTAATGAAAGGTTTCGAATGATAATAAATTTTTAAATGAAAAATTATATTTTTAATTTAAATGGCTTTTTAATAAAATCAGAAATTCATACCTTTATTAAAAACATGCTCGAGACATTTTTTTTTTTTTTTGAGTTTAATGAAGGTTTTTAATTCAATTAATTTTGAAATAATGTGTAAGATGTTCACAAGTTTTTCTAGCAGGTTTTTATACGTATTGAGTGCTATTTTCTTATCATTTTCTCACATACTTTACATAAGAATTTCAACATAAATATCAATGGATGTTCTAGAGTAATTCTAAGGCTTTAGTAGTAATTTTATGGCATTAAATTCTAACATCATTCTTATTATTATAATAGTTAATTGGAAATCGAATACTACGTTTAGGACTTTTTAAAACTATTTCATTAATTTTTTTATTTTTTATTGTTGCAACAAATACAATATCTTCTTTGGCTGTTGACTAAATAAAGTATTTTAATTGGCTGTAAAACAGTCTGCAAGTATTTTATTTCTTTCTTTAATTCTACTTAAAGTTCCAAGAATTTTTTTCTGAAGCAACCCAATAATAACATCAGGGATTATTTGCTATTTAGTTTTACTTGTGCTTTAAATGTTATTTTATCTGAAAAAAACTAACTCTCTAGAGATTGCTGTCTTCCTCGAGTTGATTTTATTCAGTAATATACTGGTATTTCAATTTTATTCTATAAGTTGTTGCTTTATTTCTTTCAAGATGTTTAAAATAAGTGAATAACTAATTTTTACAACTTGTTTCATTTCTAATAAGTTTAAAAAATACCATACATACATATGTATCATCTTTATAAGTTTTCTTTTTTTTTCTGGCTGTCTTTCAATACAAGTTTTTGTGTTGCTTTTTTCTTTTATTTTTCTAGTTCTGTATGCCTCCTTTACACTCATGTTTATTTATTTGGAATTTATAATGTAATATTTAGTCATAAGATGTCAATTAATTTACAATCGTTTTGAAAACTAGCAGCCACCAACAGTTTTTAGAGTGGCAAACAACAATGTAGACTAACGTTTAGCGTTTTTTTTTTTTTTTTTTTTTTTTGGTCATTACAAGGAAATTGATTTTTAATTTAACACATAATTAGCCTTGTTTGGTTAAAATAGCCTAAGCTGGTTCTTGCTTAGAAACCCCTCCTTATGGTATCTACTCTTCTTTGGTTGTATGCTAGTAGCAAACAACTGAATCAAGTAATTAAGGATTTAAATAAAATCAAGTTTTTTTCTTAAATCTTTTGTTTGCGATTGTTGATTAAGTCGCTCTTTTAGGCTTTTTTTTTTTTTGTCTGTTTGCTTGTTTTACTTTTTTCTTTTTTTATTTTTATTATACGTATAAATATTCAAACAATTTTATGTAATTCTTGGGTTAAGCTTAGCTCCTTTTTAATTGTTTCAATTGATATTTAAGTGCACATTTGCATATTATTATTATTATTATCAGGTAGTATACATATTTCTCAGATTCATAGACTTCGATTTAACAGATCTTTGTGTTTTACTCTAGTAATCGATAATGGTGAATAATGTAATCATTTCTAGATGATGACCATTAACATACTTGTTGACTGGGTGGTAATCTATCTAAGTGATGCCCATATGATGATGGGTCTGAATGACTTCATGGGCAATGCAAATCATCAGTCAGAAAGTGAGAGAAATTGAACAAGTACGCGTGACACCTCCCATACAAGCTAAAAATATTATAGATACTTATATTTAGAGTTGTTGAAGCTAAAGTTTCTTAATTTGGTGTGTTTGAATTCGTAGTCATTAAAAAGTATCAGTAGAAAAAAGGGCAGGCAAATAGACGTGGTAGCTTCCAAACAAACTAACTATTGAGCTCAGTATATCTGAACTCAGTAACTGTAAAAGTTTTTGAATTTGATCTGAATTACTCCGTAGTCACTAAAAATCATCAGTCGAAACATGTGGCCATTGATAGTGGTAGGTGTAGAAAAGCACGCCAGGTTTAAGCTAGTTTTTAATAAATTAAAAACTTGTATAGCTTAACAGCCTTATGTTGTATAATAAAAAATTTGCAGTTCGTTGTATACAGTGGCTAACTTTATCATTCCAATACGTGGCAATTCTTACTCAAAAGTACAAGGTATTTAATTTTTTGGATTATCTGACTAGTTATCAAATAGAGGGTATCGAAAGTTTTAATAATATCAGTTTATAGGGGGTGATAAACTTGCCTTTTTTTTTGTTCCATATATTAACGAGTTGCTAATTTTTCATTTTACATACGACCGTAAATGTTTTACCTCTTTGGTTGATTAGATAGCATAGCCTAAAAAAGTTTTTTTACTTTGAAGATTCTAGTTCGTATATTTCTTTCCTCCCCTAATATTTGGCTAATTTAGCTGTACCTTTAATTTTTTTTTATCGTACCAGTTTAAGTTTTCTTACTACAGTCAGAAGAAAAACTTTTTATTATAAATTGATTAATAACTAAAGGGGGGGATTGGTATAGTTATTAGAGCGCTCGCACAAAAACTCACACGACCGTGGTTCAAATCCCAGTGAACGAGAAAAAAATTTCAAAATAAATTTGCGATTTTTAAAAAAATTATAATTTAAAAAATAAGAGGTTCCCCAGCCTTCCCCCCCCCCCCCCCATACTTCTTGAAGTCCATCTTCAAAAACCGCTCTCTGACATTTCCATTCTATTCCACCAAGAATTAGAATCAAGAGTACAGCGCCATCTTCTGGAAATATAACAGCTAGCCTACTTAGTGAAGATGCTCACTACTCACATTCATTATCCACCGACAGATGGGATAATTGCTGTTGATCATTAAAGGTAAAGGTATAACACTGGCTTTTGAGTGAGTGATTAAATTGACAGCAACTTGTCCCATTGATATAAGACGCTTAACATAACTTCTCTCTGTCCATCTATGTATTCAACGATCCAATACAAATCACCTGAGTATTGGTCTTAAGTTTTTTTTATTTTTTTTATTTGAGACCAATACTCAGGGTTACTGAATGCTGTGCATTGTATTGGAATTTTTGGAAAGGACAAATCATATATTATTATTAATTATTGTTAAGCGCCTTAGGAATGAGATAAAGTGCTGAGAATTGATCATTCAAAGGCCAGTGTTATACCTTCACCCTTAAATGATCAAAAGCAATTGCTTCATGGTTGCATGTTGATTGTATTGTGAGTGTGCCTTCGCTAAGTAGGTTTAGCTATTATCTGCTACTTCCCAATAGGTGGCGCTTGTATTCCTGATGATTCGTTTTTTTTTTGTTAACACTGGTTAAGGTGGAATAGAGTGGAATGTCGGGGAGCGGTTTCTTTGTAGATGGTCTTCCTGGAGGAAGGGGGGGGGGAACCTCTTATTTTTTTTAAATTATAATTTTGAAAAAACCGCAAACTAATTTTTTCATTTCATCAAATAAAAAAATATGACGATTCGTCAACCAAAATTAGTACTATTTGTCTATTTGTAAAAGACAGTTACTTTCTGTCGTTTAATAACTTGTTGGTTTTTAATGTAAAAAGACAATCATCTAAAGATAAGCGTTTTCTGTTTCAGACACCACAAATTTTGTTATATCGCAAGGAATTGCTTTTTAACGGATATAAATGTTAATGATTTATAAAAATATTTCTCGGTTAAGGTGTAGCTCATTGAATTTTAAAAATTCTAATTTTATTTTTTTTTTGTAGCAATTAACGATTAAATTTTATTATATATTTTTTTAAACATTATTTCTCTTGTTTTATATCATAATTATAATTTATTTTGTGTTATTAAACAATTTGTTTTTCAACTACAAATTAACAATTTTTTCATTAAGATTTTTTTCAGATATGCCATAACTTAATAAACATATTTTTATAACAAATTAATTATGGGCAATTTTTTAATTAAAAAATGTTTTTAAATATTTTAATGTTTTTTTGTGTTACAAAATTTAGCAATTTTCTATAAAAACCAATTACCACCTCCTTAGCAAAATTTAGACAACAAAATTGCAAAACTGCTTACAAAAAAAAAATAATTTTAATAAAAGAAAAAGAAAAATAAACAGGTTGCACTTTATGAAAAAATAATTATTTATTTTACAAAAAAAAATTACTTGATTAATTATACTGGTATTTTTATGAGCTTGTAGTACTTCAGTGTTAAAATAAATTCTTACAAAATAGCAACAATTTAGTAGTTTTTCAATAAGTTGTGTTGTGGCCAAAATATCAAAAACCTACTGTGTTAAGCAGCCACTAAACCAAATTATTATTTTGTGTTTGAAACTTAAGAAAAGTAAAACTGGGTGAAGTTTGTTGAATTTTTAAGACTAGCAAATACTGCTAAATTTTCTTTGAAATTATCCAACAATTAAACAAACACCTTAAATAAATGGCAATGAATAAACAAAGTTCAATCACGAAACCAAACAAACAAAAAAATTAAAAAAACAACAATATCTAATTGTGATTTTTCTTTAATATACGAGTAAACACTTTTCCTTTAAGTTCAACTTAAAATAATCACTAAACAAATCTTTATATGCAAAGGAATTTCCAAGTTTATTTTCCCCTTTTTCCAC
Source organism: Metopia argyrocephala (assembly GCA_963576795.1). Lineage (NCBI taxonomy): Eukaryota > Metazoa > Arthropoda > Insecta > Diptera > Sarcophagidae > Metopia > Metopia argyrocephala. The sequence goes on from OY756211.1 coordinate 84,569,537, forward strand.
GTTTGCAACGAACAATTCACATATAAATCTTAGTTTATTTGATTTTATTATATATCACTGCTTATACATATTTTTTTTATTACAATGAATTCTCCCACACTTTAAAATCATCCTATATGTCTGTGCATGTTTGTTCAAATGTTAAATTTTGCCAGGAAAAATGCCCTTTAAAAGGTGCACCAAAAAAATGAACCAGCTCAGAAACAGTGCATAAAAAGTTCATCTATAAAAACCAATTACTCTACCGATATATCGTTATTCACCTTTTTTTGGTTACAAGTATTTTCTCTAAAACAATAATAAAATCGATAAGTGATTCGTTTCTTTTTACCATTTTTTCTGTTGCATTGACTTGTGTTTGTTTTCAGGTTAAATTGAAATAAACTTTGAACTTTGTGGTTAAACAAACATGTTTACCACCTATTTTTTCTATATTTTTATTGATTTTCAAGGTTTATACAATATAAGGTAAGAAATAAAGATGAAGAAGAGCTCAGTACCAATATCCTGGTAATGAAACAGAAAATAAAAAAATCCACGTGCATCCATTAAACACATACAAACTTTTTGTTACGCTTGCCGGAAAAACAAAATTTGTTTTTTTTTTATGCATTCATACATAAGTAAGTATATATGTATGTGCTTGCATACATCTATGTGAGTTTGCATATATTCGTACATACATTAGGGGGCGCCTTATAAATATAAGCAAAAAAACATTTTTTTTTTTGTGAAGTTTGGCACGTAACTTCCTTCAGAAATGTTCTCATCCGCCCACAAGCTGTGAAATTCATATGCAAGTACATATGCCAAATTGCGGGTTTTTTTATGAAATATTCTGAAATAATTACATTCACTTATATTACTGTTAAGCGCCTTAGGAATGAGACAAATTGCTGTGAATTGAGCATTCAAAGGCCAGTGTTATACCTTCACCCTTGACTGATCAACAGCAATTGCCTCATCGTTGCATGTTGATTGTGTGGTGAGTGTCTTCGCTAAGTAGGTTTTAGCTTTTATCTACTACTTTCCAATAGGTTGCGCTTTTCTCCTGATCATTCGGTTTTTTGTTGACATTGGTTAAGGTGGAATAGAGTGGAATGTCAGGGAGCGGTTATTTTGTAGATGGTCTTCTTGGACAAAGAGGGGGGGGGGGGGAGGGGGACCTCTTATGGCTTGCGACCTAAGAAAACCATATAAGAAAAAGTCTAAAGGGGGCAAATCGCAGCTTAACATGAAGTGGTTATGCTATCAAATCACTCGTGCAGAATATTCAACGGGACATGATCTGTATTTCTCCTAGCGCCGCTCTTTTAAACTACATGCGGTTGATGTCCAGATTATCCAATTCATCGACCCATATATAGCGCTCGTAGTTGGCAGTAATGACCTGCCCCATATCGCTCTCAAAAAAATGTGCATCGATCACAGCACCAACTCAACATTCACATTAAAAAGTAACTTTTCGGTGTGTACTGAATTGATATCGCTCCAATTTCGAAAATTGTCTTTACTCAGGTACCTTTTTGCTGAAGTTGATTTGTGTCAGAAACTACCCTCATTTTCAGTCACTCCTTTCAATAAAAAAAAAATATTATTTTTTGCCATATCCATTCATGGTGATGTGTCAACGCAGACTGAGCGTTATCAACTGTCACTGTTCGGAAGTTTCATCTGAAAGGCCCGATATAATAATAATTTTTCTTTTTAAAATGCCAAAAATCAGCAAAAGAAACCGAAACGATTCATTTAATGTAGAATAAAATAAAGTGAACTTACTAATTGAAACTCCATTTTAATAACTAATTAGAGTTGCAATATGTATTTCTGAATTCCAAATCACGTGCTTTTTAAGCTCATAAATATCAAATCCAATATTAATTTTTCATTTAAAGACAAAAGCGAACAAAAACTTGACAACCAATATTCAAGTATTAAAATGTATAACCTCTCAATGTTCAAACACATTTAAAAATGTCAATGTGAACACCCTGAAGTTCTTTTCTTTTTTGCTGGCTTAGAAATTGTTTTTAAAAAAGCTTAACACAAATGGAAATATTTGTATAAAATCTTTCCCTTAAAGAGTGGTTATGCTTTTTTGGTAAAATTTTTGCCTAATGTAACCATACCTGCAGTTGTTCTTTTGTACTTTTGTTTTTTTTTTTTTTTCTTATTTTTCTTGTTGTTGCCTATTGCCAATTTTTTGTTTTAACATATTTTTGCGCTTGAGCGCACGCGTCGTGTTACAATCTGTTATAAAAGGTTATATTATATGTTAGATTTTGGGTATATATTTTATTGTTGGCTCCGTAGTTGGGAAGGCTTTGCCTTTTGTTTATAACCTTTTCCTCTAAAAATTATCAAAAGGAAATGTATATGTGAAAGATTTTTTCCTAGCAAAGAAATTTAATTTTTTTTGTTCTAAACAATGGGGTGTTTACTTCTATATTCTATTCTTTAAAAGTTTTTTATATGTACTATTAGGTAAGAGTAAAAGTATTTTAAAAATACTCATAGGGATCATTAATATTATTCAATTTCAACTGTGTTGTACTGAGGATTTTCATGCTTCACTTCATTAATATTTTAAAAATAAATTGCTTTGCATTTGGAAACAAGACCACAGAGACAAGTTTTTCTTGTTGATACTATTAAAAAACTGTAAATTATAGACTATTATGTTCCAAATTGTATACACCAATATTACATTACATTCCTTTTAGCATTACAATTAAAACGAAAATGACTAATTATTGTTACATTTTAAATGCCAATATACACTAATATTATTTATTCAGAATTCAGAAAAATAATATTTTACGATTTTTAAAATATTTCCGAAGAAAAAAACAGTAGTAGTAGAGTAGAATGGAGTAGAATGTTCGAAATAAAACGAAGTGATTCTTCTTTAACTTTTCCAACATTCCTCGAAAAATGTTGGAAAAATATTAAAATATTTTCGTTTAGAAAATTTTCCTTTAGAAGAAATTATGTATCCAAAGTCTGTTTAACTCTTACAAATCATATGATATGATAAAACAGTTCAGGTGTGATACGAGTATTTACATATAAAATGTATATTTAATATAAATGTTAAGTAGTAGATATTAACTATATCTAAATTGCAATACAAATAATATTAGTTATTAACACAACTTTTATTTTACAAAGAAATCTCTTGTTTTTGACGATTTTATTCCTATCAATTCTGGCAACACTGACAGTAGTATTGATCACTACTGATAAAAAAGTTCTTTCTAAATAATTGTACATTTTTAAGCCTATGACCTGCAATATTATTACTGTTTTATTATTTTATTAAAGTTTCTCATGTAGCCATTTTAGATAGAGTGGTCCACCTCAATGTGTAAATATTATGACACAATAAAAAACCAAACTTTCATTAGAGTAGTACAATATGAATATATACTAGAAATGAAATTTCTACCAAATAAGATTTCTTTAGGTAATTGTATAATAGAAGAATGAAGTTTTTAGGAGAGGAAACGAAAAAATTAAGGGTGTAGTATACAGATGTCTGTACAGGGCATTTTTGGTTTATATTACTTACTTTTAGTAATTTTCAATTGTACCGTCTTATAGTTTTTCTCATTTTATTAACAGTTTACTACTCTTTGATACAGAATACAAAAACCTTCAACCATTCTGTCTATTTTTAATATTCACAATGTGAAAGCTTTAGGCAGTAGCATAAAATAATTAAAAAAGAGTATCTCATTCAATTATCAAAGTCTAAAACGGGTATACTTTTTAGGTGGTTCAGTTTTCTCAACAGACTATATGGAGACATTGATTCGTTTAATCCAATTCAAGATGGGTATCACCACTTTAAACAAATATGTGGTCACGAAAAACATAGAAGAGCCTTTGAGTGATCAATTCACATCAATTTATCTCATTCATAACATAAGAGAAAAAACTGTTGTCATAATATACTGTTCTTTCCACAAAAATAAAAAAATACCCAAAATTACATTAGTCTTGCAGAAAAGAACATTTCTGTGGCATTTTGACAAAACATCTAAAGTCAAATTTAAAAAGTTGAAAAAAATGTTGTTAATGATACGAATTTTATTAAAAAATCATTTTTGTGTACGTTTTTAAAATTTTGTATTATAGGAGAAGATTTTCTTTAATTTCGGTTTATTTTATTTTTTAATAAAAATTTTTTTCCCCGAGTTTTGTTTTTTTAACTTTTTGCTATCTTATCTGGACTTAAGGTGTTTTGCCAAAATGCCACAGATATACATTAAATCAAAATTTAATTTTCAGGCACAAAAATTAGATTTCCTTTTTATTTAAATGCAGTTGTATTTTGTTGTGTTAAAATTTTCAAAAATATAAGTAAATATTGTCTGCACTTTTATGACGTATTTATTAATTAATTAAATATTATAATCCTCATCTATTTATTTATATATGACATCTTCACTAATTACACATAATTCCCTGTTAAGTTTCTCAACAATAAAAATATATCTTTCCCAGTTTTCCAAATAGTGACTCCCGAAGGATGAGTATTTGTATGTCTTTCTCATTAAATCATACAATGTGCAAAAATCCTATCCCTAAGAGACAACTTTGATTCACAGTGGTTAAGAGTTGAAATTTAATACCCTAACCATATATATTCGTGACAACTTTAAGGGTGCCGGTTATTAATTAATTTATTTTATAAAGCAATATTTTTTATTATATTCTATAAAATGATTTTTTCCCTTACCTAATGCTCACAAACTAACTTGAGTTCAATTGCATATTGTACCGTTATAAATCACATACATCTTTGCAAAAAATTTTTTCCCCAAAGCAACTTGTATTTTTGGCATTTGTCACCATCACCCATACAAAACAAAGCCATACAAACAAGTTTGTTTCATAAGTCTTTTGTTTAGAATCAACTTGGCTCTAGCAGTGGATTATAAATATTTATCTAGAAGGTCTACAAATATATCGCTTTCCTTGATAAACCTAACAAAGAAGACTATAAATTATCACATATTAAAATAAAATTTTATATTAATTTCATAAAACGAGAAAGACAAATGACATCATCATCCACCTTTAAATTTAAAACTGGGCGTGTTAAAGGTGAAAAAATTCAAAAACTGTTAAAAAAAACTTACTAAACTAAAGGAATGAATATATAAAACTGTTAGATTTCTTCCTTTTTTTTTTTGTTGAAATTAAAAAAAAAATATATATATGGACATCATTAGCATAGAAAGACACCTTTTTTATTTAATTTTTTGTTTTTTTATCAAGCGGTGTTCTTAAGAATAATTTTATAGAGAAAATATACAGAAAAATCAATTTCTGTCTTCAATATGAGAATATAATGTTGTGTGTATTCTATTGTGCTTCTGCTTAAAACATCAGCTGCCTAGTTTTTCTTTTTCTAGTTTTTTGATTCTATTATATGAATAATTTATGAAAACCATGTAAAGATCAGGTTAAAATACAGCAAATATTTAAATTGCATTCATATGTCGCAATATAAAAACACATCAGCCAACAAATATTTGAAAAAGAGAAATAAAACACAGTCTCACAGTTGTGTGACCATTGCCATAGAATGTTTATTTTTTCTTCTTTTTTTTCAAATGTCTGTCCAATTCATTCTGTCTATCTTCGGTTGTATCTTTTTCATTTTAATACTCTAAACATTTCTTTTCCATAAACAATTTATGTGTGGCTTTTAGAATAAAAATCCCTCCCATAAAGGATTATAATATGAAAAAGACAAATTTTTATGTTGCTTCTTATTTTATTCAATTCCTTTTTTTTTCTCTATTTATTTGTTTTCTTTTTTGTCTTCATGTCTATTTAAGTCTTTTGTATTTATGGGTATATTTAATATTATTTTCTTTCAGCCTATAGGCCTTTCAGACTATTTTTCTCTCTCATTTTGGTTACATGTTAAAATGTAAAATATTATTGATATTATATATTTTTTTTCTTTCACTTCTGTCCATTACTACTTTTTTATTTTGTATTTCTGAGTTTTTGGCTGAGCTGTTGTCTGATGTGTTATGGGTAATATATTGAGTGCGATTTTGTACGTTTGTGTGGTCAATGCATACGACGTTTTTTTTTTCATATTAACTTTGTTGCATTGTCTTTAGAGGTTGTTTTGGTATGTTGGCTTTTTATAGACGTTATGTTGGCCAAAGAGATTTTTTGAATAAAATTTAAATAATTTTGAAAATCCAAGAAGAATTAATAGAAAAACTTGTTTTGTAGTGAAAAATAAATTTTATAAATTTGCTAACAATAATACTTCCACACTTTCTTAAAAGTGTCAAAAAAGACAACTTTTAGTATATTTTTACATGACCAGTGGGGTGAGCACTCATCTAATGGCCCAACTCATGCAATGCATTCTACTGGTCAAGGAAGATAGGCCATGGGAAGGGGAAAAGACTAACCTTCTCTTTATTAGGTCCCATACATGAGAGTTGTACAGAAATATTTCCTGTACCGTTTCACAAACCCCAGTCACTGGAATAGTTTTTTCGACAATTGAAATGATGACTTCAAACGGCACTACAATTATTTCTCATGCTCAGAACAGAGCGTCTAATATTTGCATTACGTATAGTCACAAATTATAAAACGCCACCATCACCTAAGTGCAGTGCATTTTGTTGCAATATTGAATATATAGATAGACAGATGTGAAGATGTTTTTTTTTTTTTTTTTTTTTTTGAGACCAATACTCAAGGGTAAACCCCTACTGAATGCTGTGCATTGTATTGGAATTTGGAAAGGACAGTACATATTATTATTAATTATTATATTATTATTAAGCGCCTTAGGAATGAGACAAATTGCTGTGAATTGATCATTCAAAGGCCAGTGTTATACCTTCACCCTTTAATGATCAACAGCAATTGCCTCATCGTTGCATGTTGATTGTGTGGTAAGTGTGCCTTCGCTAAGTAGGTTTAGCTGTTATCTGCTACTTCCCATTAGGTGACGCTTTTTTCCTGATCATTCGTTTTACGTTGACACTGGTTAAGGTGGAATAGAGTTTAATGTCGGGAAGCGGTTTCTTTGTAGATGGTCTTCCTGGAGGGGGGAACTTCTTATTTTTAAATTATAATTTTTGAAAAAACCGCAAACTAACTTTTTCATTTTTCACCTCTTCTGGGATTTGAACCTGGGTCCTTTGAGTTTTTGTGCGAGCGCTCTAACCACTATACCACGCACCCCCACGCGCCTTATGTAAATTGGACAAATTGCTGTTAATTTGATCACTCAAAAGCCAGTGTTATACCTTCATCTTCATCAACTATGATCAAGAGCAATTGCCCCATATGGATGTTGGATGTGAGTGGTGAGCATCTTTTATGTACCTTCCCTGAAGGTGGCGCTGTACTCCTAATCATTTGTTTCTTGGTGGAATAGACTCGAAAATTTCAGAGAACAAATTTATTTTTTTTTTCTATTTCTCTGAGATTTTAACCTTGGTCATTTGAGTTTCTATGCTTGCGTTCTAACCACTTTACCACGACCCTCCAAATTCAATCCTGTTCGTATGACCCCATTTATTAATTGTTCACATTTCATTAGTCTGGAAGAAATATGGATACGCTATAATACATCGATAACAAACACAAACGTTTCACAGCACCACTTGAATATCGTCTTTCACCTACAAACGCAAATGTTTCTCAGCAAATATTTTATATTATTAAAAACTAAAAACGTCTAAAAACTTTCCATCTTGGAAGAGGCTTTTTCTATACGCAGCAAAGTGTCAATTCAAAGCAAATAACCAAACAATCTGCAAAAGAGTAAAATCAAATATTTCATTGTATTAATTCTGATTTAAAGCTAATTTGAAATAGTTGAGCCTCATAAGGTTAAAAAATTTAATCAAAATCCTTCTAGTTTTTACTTATATCTTCCTTTAGTTCTACTTAAGTTCAAAAGCAGATTGAAAATTGACAGCTTGATCTCAATCATAGTATTCACATACAAATTTTCTAAATTCTTTTAAAGTTAAAGTAAAACAAAAATAGGAAAAATAAAAGATAAAGTAAACTTTCATTACTTATTTCTCTCACACGCAAAAGGTTTTTTGAATCACATTTATTTTCCAGCAACGACTAGAAGTCGTAGAAGATGAAAAACCATAACAATTTGTAAATCAAACTTAATTTTATCGTTTACGTTTTCAAACTAAAAATAATATTAAATTAAGTTGGAAAAAAGATTCAACAAACAAGCTGTGTAAGTACTACTGTAGAATAAAAATACTAAAATGGTAAAGGAACGTAAAGATGGATGGTCATGCGAACACAACAATGATTAACACAATAACCATTTATGACAAGAAACAGCCATCCAAAGAGTCAGAGTCTTTTGTCATTAAAATAAAACTGAAAATGAGTTGAACTGAAAGAATTTTTTTCTTCCCTTTTTAAAACTGATTAATTTTACACACAGAATGACAAAAACGAAAAAAAAAATTTGAAGGTTTAGAACTTCAAATGAACACAACTAATGTATGTGTCTGTTTTACTACTACTAATGCTGCTGCTATTGCTGATAGTCATGAGTAGATGTAAGGCAATAGATGAATAAAGTTAAGAATGTAGTTGGCAAAAGCTGTGTCTTTCAATTTAAAACCTAAACTGTATTATATTTGATATCGTTTAGTCGTAGTTGAATGTATACTTATAAAGCTAAAGGGACAACGACATTCTTTATAGACACTCGATTCAACTGACAATGATAAAAGCAACTGTGTTAACATGAAGCCAGTAGGCTGTGTATTGAAGTCTTAGGGAAAATAGTTTTAGTTGTAAAAAATAGTATGAAGATAAGTACACTGAAAAAAAAATATTTATTGTGCATGAAATGATATTCGTTTTTAATAAAATTTTAAGAAACAAAAAGCATTTTAATAGAATACACAAAGTCTATACGTATAGTCGTATATCTTGATCTAATCTCATTAAGATCAACACAATTTTCTCAGCGATATCCGATCTATAATAAGAACAGTACAAGTTCTAAAAATAAGCAGATGTGAATTGTGGATCCATATATCATCTAAGTTCACGCACCAGCCTTTTTGTATTGAACATCGCCAAAGACAATGTTGAAATACATATGTACATGAAGTTGCTTTTGTTCTATTGTGAGCAACCATGTTAGCCGTGGTACTGACAGCTTTCTTATCATAAAATTGTACATCAATATACGATGTATAGCATTTTTTTTAAATATATCGTCGTGTGGAAGTTTATATGTTCTGTCCGCCATATCATATTTTTTATATATCTCTAGTTAATGATGCCACTTTAGGTTTTCGACCCCAAATTTTTCAAGTCTGCAATCCGTTTTCGGATATCTCGTCTGTTTTCGGAGATAAATAGCCGTAAACCGATTGCAGATTTTAAAAACATTGGTGTGAAAAGCCTGAAGTAACATCATTAACTCGAGATATATAAAATGGCGGATAGAGCACATAAACTCCCGCACGACGACATGCCAGTTCAGCCAGGGATCAGTATGTACTATATTGCGAATTTTTTTAACTGTGTCTGGGGTGAGCAGTGTTCAGCTTGGAAACTTGTACGGGAGATTTGTTTAAATTCTTCTACCAAAATTTTATAATCGTAAACAAAGGAACAGATTTCCCTAAAATAGAATAGATCCCAGTTTGGATATTGATTGGACTGAGGCTTTTTAACAGAAAAAAAAGTACATGGCGATGACTTTGCATTTATTCCAGTTTTATTCACTAAAGTAGACTTAGTAGGTAAGATCTTATGATTTTTCATAACATGCATTCTTTATAATTTCGTTTTTAATTAAGTTTAGAATATCAAAAAAGTTATCTAATAGTCTGCCAGTTATTATAAATTAAAACCCCCCCGAATACGAATATATACGAAAATTAGTAGGAAAAGAGTTCTATTATAGGATTTTATGTATATTTGATTATTGCATCAATGAGACTTTTGTACATAAAATTAAACCATGAATTGTATAATTATGTAATATGTATATCATATTGGTGTTATAATTGCAATTTTTAGGTCTGTTTTTTTTTATTGAGACCTATATTCAGGGTAAACCCTACTAAATGATGTGTATTGTATTGGAATTTTTTTTGAAAGGGCAGTACATTATGACAACAGAACATATATTTTTTGTTTTCTAATATTATTAAGAACCTTAGACAATTTGCTGTGAATTGATCATTCAAAGGCCAGTGCTATACCTTCACCTTTAATTGATCAACAGCAATTGCTTCATCGTTGCATGTTGATTGTGGTGAGTGCCTTCACTAATCAGGTTTTTAGCTGTTATCTACTACTTCTCAATAGGTGGCGCTATTCTCCTGATTATTCAGTTTTCGTTGTCAAAGGTTAAGGTGGAATAGAGTGGAATGTCAGGGAGTGGTTAATTTTTATTAATTCTTCATTTCTGATTCATACGATTTCATTAAAAAATCAGCATTTTTGCATTTATTCAAAAGAAGACTTTGTAAAGATCGTACACCTAAACAGTGATCCTTATTAGAGAAACTCCATGGGGCAATTTTCTCTGTGTAATTTTCCTGCTGTAAAATATTTAAAAGCCCTTTTTCTGTAACAACTTTTATTTATTTGTTTCTGTCTCTGCTGCAATATTGTGTGCATTGTGGTTGCTTTGTGATTTTTGTTTTCTCTTGTAATACGTATTTGCAAAACCTCTTCTATTTTATATGCTACAGGCATCTACTAACTTTAGCAGCAAATTAATTTATGGTAAATGCTGTACATAGAATTTTTAAACAAATCAAAAAAAAAAAGGAATGCGTTTTTTCATTGCGGTTGTTGCTGTTACTATTGTGACTGTGTTGTCTTCATCGCAGTTAAGATTTCATTATTTATTTATAACATTTTTCCGATATCTGTTTTTTTTTTTTCTTACACTCTATTACACAAAACACAGTTGATGATTTTATACCATTTAAAGCATGTATTGCAACAGAATGAATTGAGAAAATCATATAGAATCTGTAGACAGCAGTAATGCTAAAGTTGATGTGAAAGAATTATGCTAAAAAGCTATATATTTGGATAGGGTATTATGGTGATATAGAAATGTTTGTGACATTATTTATAGCCTTACTTACAGCCCTTAAAAATCTTTAAACAAATTTTTTTTTTGGTGTCTGTTCCTCCAGCCCACGACTATTATCAGCTTAACTAACTATCCTTTAGCGTAATAAGAAAGTAGTTTCAGTAAAAAATAATATCAAAAAAATTTATTAAGTTACTTTAAACTCGACCTCAAGCCTAAAGTACTTTAATCTATAATTATACATGAAATAAAAAAATAGAATATAATTCAATTTTAAATATTTAATTCAGAAACGAAAAAGTTTGTTGCTATATAGGCAAATACATTATACACTAAATGAGAATTATATCTCATTTAGTATATAAAAAACCAGACTACAGGCATTTATGCCTGCTAATTGATAGCTGACTGTGGTAGAACAGAAAATAATGTATAATTTTTTTAATACAAAAGTTAATTGTTTAATATTAAATTTGGGAAAAAGTCTCCTGAAAAGCCAGCGCAGTCGAAATGGCCATAAGGACATGCGTCTCTCCATAAGCAATACATTTTATATTTGATATAAAATATTTATAAAAATATTTTTTACTCCATACTTTTTGCGCATTATGGTTCTTCTAACATTTTTATATTTATAAAAATAAAGGCAGGTATTATATGCCAGCATAGTATGTATATACATTCTTACATACATACATATATGGTATAATCAAATTTTACAGATTTACATAATTTTTCTTATAAATTTACGAGTAAAGATCTATATTACATTAATATGCATATATACTTAGTATATGAATAGTTTAAAGAATAAGATGAGATTTTTTTCCAAACAACTTGATATGCCGATAAACGATGCATCATGTAGAGTGCTTTTAAATATCTTTGTTTTCCTATTTATACGATTTTATCGTACCCTAATGTTTTACTATATTTTGTGACCATTTTTCTCAGTTGATTTTACAACAATATAATTTACAATTATATTTTATTTATATGTGTACATATTGTATATACGTATGTATGCCCGATAAGTATATACTCGTATATTTTCATTATACACTTGATTTAATGTTATTTTCTGTAAACATTCATTTCATTTTAGAGCACACCAGTGGGTACAACGATTTTTCGTAATATTCAAGCATTGGATAAAGATGCCGGTGTTAATGGCCTGGTTGAGTACTTTATTGTGGAGGGCTCTACAAATACCACAGAAGATGAAAAGATGACAATTGCTGATGGTTATGGCACGTTTGCCATATCATTTCCCCATCAAGGCCAGGTGAGTACGAAGACAAATAAATAAAGAAACAAACAAGCCAACATAAATACCCTCCTCGTACGCATAGCATAACACAAATAAAGTGCGAAATTCAGTAACAGAAAAACAAATCCACTAATACAGTCAATAATCATTATAAAAACCGAGGAAGAAGAGCCACATTGGTTAACTGGCTGCTGAAGATGTTTATGTTTACGATGAAGTCTTTTCGTTTCTTTTTTTTCTTGTTTTTCGTTTTTAAGTCTACAATCAGTATGATGTGCAGCATTTAAGTCATGATTGGACTGATATCCTTTACTCATGAATACAATTTTCATTTCACATTTAATACAAAATTAATGTATTTGATTGTTAATGCTATGAAAGGACTTGAGAAATCTTCTTCTATTTAATGTAAAAGCCTTAAACCTGTTACAAAGAACCAACACAACATACATACATAAAACCGAAGGTTCAATAATTTGTTAAGATTGTATGAATAGTTTGTAGTATGAAAATTAATCAAAATCAATTTGCCATAAATATAGATCACCCAATATTTGTTGTTGATGTCTATCTATGGCTTTTACATTGTAAGTAATATTTTACAACAACTAAAAACTATAAAGTGGCTGCCATTATTTATTTATTATTATCGTATGTTGTAAGAAGTAATTGTGATTGGATTTTATTTTATTAAAGATGTGGCTGCCACTGTTTGTACTATTACTGCATAACATCATAAAAGAAATCAATCACTTTCAATTACTTTGATTGAATATGGACGACCACAAAACAATATTACAACATTGCTAATGATTTTTTCTTTACAACGTTTTTGTTTCACACATTACCATCTGTCAGATAAGAATGCCATAATATGCTATTTATTAACACTTGGTTATCTGTATAATGAAATCTTTATGCCTGAGACTACAACCCGAAAATTATAATTATTTTCGTATCACAAATTGTTAACAACATTCCAATTATTTATAAATAGAATTTGTGTTTTATAGATACAGTATTATATTGTATTAATAAATAAAAAGAAGAAGATTAAGTTTACATTTTTAAATTCTTAACTTAAAAGAATGAAAACAAATAAAAAAATATTATTTATTGATCTAATTATAGTTGTATTTTAGAGTGTAAGGACACATTAATATTTGCAACAAATAGGAAATATAGTTGCGAAAGTTATAAGTGGAAAAAAATGAAGCTTCTTATTAAATTTGTAAGGATATTTAGAAAAATATTTTTTTTTGAAGACAAGTCAATATTTCTGAAAATTATTTTTTACAATAGTTTTATCGGATGTTAAATAGCTCCTAAACCATTTCACCAATCACCATAAAATTTATAAATATTAAAAATAAGTATGTGCGATCAAAAAGGGTGTTTGAAATATTTAAAAACAATGTGTTCCCTTTTTTATTTATTTACTTTTTTTTTGAAGCCAGCATTAAATGGATTTACCCCTACTCATGCGGTACAATGTGCTGATTTAGGAAGGAAGAGGAATATCCATAGCCTCTGGACCTTTAATTTAGGCTTTCTAATATCATATCTGAAATCAGTCAGAAAAAAAACAAAAGTCAGTCCTACTTTAAAAATTGCGAACTGCAAGGAAAGGTTGCTGTTATTTAGTTATTCAATGGCCTGTGTTATGACTTCACCACTAAATTTTCCAACATCAATGAACAACAAGAAGCCCACACAGTAAAGATTAAATTAGGGGAAGAATATAGGATTATATTGATATTGGAGATGATGTTATTCTCCTTCATCTAGCTTCTGGGATAATTCTTAGTAACTGTTCCTTAACTGCCTTTCTGGCATAGGAAATTCTCTCATAGAGCTATTGCTCTCCACAAACTTAGCTTGTTGAGTTCTTGCAGTGTAAACCTCTAAACCACGGCAACCCAGCAGAACATTTTTAATATTTGGAAGCAATAAATAAAATTGTAAACAATAATGGAAACATTATATAGTTTTTTATACATTAAAGCTTTCAAATATGCTATAAGATAAAGTATTATTTGTTAAACTTTTCCATTGCATTTTAGCGGCTCATTTCATACAAAAGTCATGCATTATTGATGCGCATGAGTAAGTGATTGTTGATTATTTCCCCCTTACAAAATTATTTACTGGTAAGCACTATTTTCTGCCGGGAAGGTGATTATTCCACCTGGCTATTCTACATTGATAAATGGATGTCAATTTCTCAGTATGAACTCGAAACATTGTCAAAATTTTCGTTCTGTAACTACTTAAGTTATGTTCTATTCACATACCAAGTGTGCAAATGTAATTAAAAAGTAGATGTTTATCGTGGTATAGTGGTTGAACGCTAGCACAGAAACTCACACGACCAAGGTTCAATCCCAGCGAAGGACAAAATTATAAAAATAAAAACTTGCGGTTTTCTAAAATTGTAATTTAAATTAAAAATTAAATTAAAAAAAAAAACACAAGAGGTTCCCCCACCCTCCAAGAAATCCATATTTAAGAAACCGCTACATGACATTTCCAATCTATTCCACCAGAAACCAATGATCAGGAGTACAGCGCCACCTTCTGGGAAGATAACAGCTAATCTACTGAAGACGCTCACCATTCACATTCAACATCCACCGACAGATGAGGCAACTGCTGTTTGATCATTCAAGGGTGAAGGCATAACTTGTCTCACCAACAAAAAAGGCGCATAATATACATATACAGTGCACGCGCGCTAATGTGAACACCGCATAATATGAACACCGCTTAATGTGAACATCTTTTTGCTTCATTGACTACTCTAAAAGATGAAAAAATGTAGAAAGCCCTATAATTTGATCAGATTTTTTTAATTTAAAACGTTAAATTCTGGGTTTATTAGATGCTGAAATAGTTTTTGCTAAAATTTTTATTTAACATGTGCATGTATTGTATGAGCATATGTTGTATGTGTGTAATTATGAACATATTTATGTATATAAATATACATATACCAATTAAGCTATCATTCGGTGTAAAATTACAATAAAGAAATTCATAAATAATGATTTTTGTTTAAAAGATGGTATAATTCTGTTTTAAAATTATCAGTATTCGGAAATGTGAACAATTCGCAAAAGTGAACAACGCCAGTTTTAATTAGTTCACATTAGCGCGCGTGCACTGTATCTATGAAAAAAAATTCTCTTCAAATGATCAACTGCATGAGTAGGGGTTTACCCCTAAGTATTGGTCTTAAGGAAAAAAAAATATTTTGCCTTTACGCAACCAAATAGCAATATTCAGTTATTTTTGTTAATTTTATGCTGGTTTAAGATTATAAAACATAAAAGACAATGGCTTATATTCATAAATTATAATAAAAAGTAAGAACTATTAAAACAGAAACTAAAAAATTGTTAATAGATAGGTATAGATCTTATAATTCATAACTAACGCAGTAACTACTGTCAGCTGGTACATAAAATGTATCGTAGCATTTATAAGTTATCTTTGAACAATTAAAAAAAAAATAGCTTTGGCGAAAAATACTCGATTTGGTACTACACTGCATTGGACAGAGTAATTTAACCAATCATTCACATGTCAATTGTTTATGTCCATGGGGTTCTATGTACCAAATACTCTCCAAATCATGTAAGTCACTACATTTTTATAGCATTTTGATCCCAAAATAGGGCTGGTTAATAAGAGAATGACAGCATTAAATTGTACACAATGCCATCGCCATCAATAAATAAAATAAAAATAAAATAATACTAAAATAATCTTAATTATATTATATGTGCATATACGTATATTATAAGCCCCGATATGTACTCTGGATTCTTGATAATATTTAAAAAGTACTATTAATTAATTTGGCAAATAATTTATGTTCACAAAATACATCATTTTTTTCATAGAAATATAAATGCTTTTTACAAAAAAATCAAAATTGAAATGTAATTGATATAAAGTAACACAAAAACAAAAGAAATTAAAAAAATATATATAAAATACTTTTGCGTTGGTGGTTTTTATTTAATTTTAAACTGCACAAAACAGCTCATGCTGTTCTAAGCATTTGACACAGGCGACTTTCTGATATTTTGTTATTTGCTTTTCCTCTTAAAAATATTTAAGTTTTTGTTTTCATTGATTTCTCTATATTTGATAAGCTAATACATCAATCAATTGTGTGGTTTATGTTTTGACGCTTTTGACAATAAATTCTTTAAATGATTGATGATTGAAGTGTTCACTTTAGCGACATTGGCTCAGCAGCCACTAAAAAATGAAAGAAAAAACCAATAAAAGAATAGCAGCTCCTGTTATATCACAGCATTATAATGCAACTCGTCAATGTCAAAACCTTAATACTATAAGTTAAATATTTCATCATGATGGTTCTTTTTTTTTTGCCTTTTTCCTCTTAAAACGAATAGATTTTTTTATTTTTCTAAATAAAAACCGCTATAAGTTATGCAAGTTTATATATTGTCTTGCTATTGACATTTGTAACACCATGAAAACTTGTTTTTAAGATGCACTGCAATTTTGATTTGCTAAAATTTTAAAGGTCGACTTTTAATGATTAGTGAATAAAGGAACTTTTTCTTCAAATTTAATTGATTTCAAAAGACTTAAAATTGAACATATTTACTCTACATAAACTCCCGCACGACGACATATACTTTTGCATATTTAAAAATAAAAATCAAATGTTAACGCTACTCCCGAAATCCCCATGATTTCTCTTCAATCCGGCATCACTTATTCTATTTCGAAAAGGGAAATTTAATAAGTATGACGTGTATATTATTTTAACGAAAATTCTATTTGTCGAGAAACATTTTACCGCCTTCGCCATCTTTTCTTTTTGTAAGCACTTGATTGTGAAGCGGTTCAGACGTGATTGCCTCTTTATTACATATAAATAGAATTTTCCAGGAATTTTATTACCAAAAAGTATGTAAAATTATTTTGCAATAATTTCTAATTTAAATGAATATAGAATATTTATATATGTATTATTTTTTGTAAAGGAATTTTAATAAAATTATATTTCGTGATAAATCAAGCCTTTTATTACGATTTTGTGATTTATTCAAAATCCCATGGAAATTGCTGGCTCGGCCGACAGCCTTCTCAACAAAAAAGTCAGTTATTTTTTGAGAGACAGCCAAAAAGCAATTCAATTCATAAAACTTTAATCCCGATTTTAAATTTTGTGCTTAATTTTCCCTAAAAAAGATTGACTGGTAAGGTAAGGATGTTTAAATTAACAAAAACCTTCCTGTAGGTCATCATAAGGTCGGTTTTACCTTATTTTTGTTCTCTATTTTGCTTGCTTTTTTGTTTGTGAATAAAAGTTTTATTATATTACATGATATATGTCAGAGTTGGGTTTATTGCATTGAATTTATAATGCATTATCGTTTCCACTACCACTAAACCACTTAGTATTAATGCAGCAATATTGCAGCCACCACTAAATGCAGATAGAAATAGTTAACCACTAAATAAAACCATTTTAGTGGTAGTGGAAATTTATTGCATTAAAAAAAACAAATTTAGTGGTAGTGGAAATTTAGTGCATTAAATAAAAAAAATTTAGTGGTAGTGGAGATTTATTGCATTAAATAAAAAAAATTTAGTGGTAGTGGAAATTTAATGCATTAAAAAAAACAAATTTAGTGGTAGTGGAAATTTATTGCATTAAATAAAAAAAATTTAGTGGTAGTGGAAATTTATTGCATTAAATAAAAAAAATTAGTGGTAGTGGAAATTTATTGCATTAAAAAAAACAAATTTAGTGGTAGTGGAAATTTAGTGCATTAAATAAAATAAATTTAGTGGTAGTGGAAATTTATTGCATTAAATATAAAAATTTTAGTGGCAATGGAAATTTATTGCATTAAATATATCGATTTTAGTGGTAGTGGAAATTTAGTGCACTAATTTAGAACAATTAGTGGTAATGGAATATAACTCCATTGGCACTATAGTGGAATGGAAATTTAGTTCCACTACCTCAGTTCCACTATCGTTTTAATATACCTTCATATATGGATATAATATTATTATATGCATACATAGATTAAGTCAATGTCAAAATAAATTGTTGTGAATGTTATTTTCTTAATTTACTGAGTCCGCCTGTATAAAGTAAATAATTGTTGTTATTGTTTTAATAAGAATTTTAGTACTTTCAAATGTAATATATTATTCAGTTCACCATAGGTAAGATTTTAATGGCGCGGACTGCTAATATTGCCAGCCGCTAATCATTCAGAAGTAGTGCACTAAATTTCCATTACCACTAAAATCGATTCATTTAGTGCACTAAATTTCCACTACCACTAAATTTATTTTATTTAATGCACTAAATTTCCACTACCACTAAATTTATTTTATTTAAGGCACTAAATTTCCATTACCACTAAATTTTTTTTATTTAATGCAATAAATTTCCACTACCACTAAATTTGATTTTTTTAATGCATTAAATTTCCACTACCACTAAATTTTTTTTATTTAATGCAATAAATTTCCACTACCACTAAATTTGTTTTTTTTAATGCAATAAATTTCCACTACCACTAAATTTATTTTATTTAAGGCACTAAATTTCCATTACCACTAAATTTTTTTTATTTAATGCAATAAATTTCCACTACCACTAAATTTTTTTTATTTAATGCAATAAATCTCCACTACCACTAAAATGGTTTTATTTAATGCACTAAATTTCCACTACCACTAAATATTATAGGCGATAATGCACTATTTTTTCCACTACCACTAAATTTAGTGGAAAATTAAATCTAATGCAATAAACCCAACTCTGATATATGTATATTTGTTCACTTATTTATTTCTATTTTTTTTTTCAGGTTACGGTGGCTAAAACATTGGATTACGAGAAAATACAACGTTACTATTTGACAATTGTCGCATCGGTAAGTCAAAGTCATGATCATATGTTATAATAGAAAACAAAAATAAGAGAGAAATGAGAAAAAGCCATTTTTTAAGGAAAATGTCTTATTCTGATCCCACTATACAGGGGAAATACTGGAAAACAGTGACAGCAAAAATAAATCAAAGATTTCGTTTTCTAATGGGCATTAAAATTTTTTATTATCATTATTTCAATTTATACGTTTAGTTTGTATGATCATTGTATTTGGGGCTTTTAAACAAAGTACACAAAAACAAAAACAATCGCATATTTCTTTTGCAATCTTTGGGCCATCAAATCAACTCAAGACAGACAATGCCAGCAAAAAATAAAATTACAAAAAAAATAAATAAAATAAAAAGCAGTAGCAATTCTAAAACTCAATCTAACATTTATTTGCTTAGATCTGTTTCTGTTTTTATTTTCTTTTTGAGGGGAGGGCATTATTTTTTACTTGAATTGATTTCTTTTTTATACATTTTATTCTATTTTATTTCTTATTTGAAGTCTTTTTACAAATTCACTTCCTGGATTAATTTGCCATAAAGCAACGCAAAAGCATAAATCTCAGGAACTATTGGACAGTTATTTCTTTTTATTTTTTTGGAACAGCCAAATAGACGCTCAGGCATTTTGTATTTTGGCCATTATTTTATTCAGTTGCTATTAAAAAAAAAGCAATTCACTTGTAATGATATTAAAAAAAAATAAGAAAACAGAAATACAATTGGTTGTACATATGCTTAAGCGCCTCAGAAGATGTGTTTTCTTTCTTTGATTTTCCTTTTTTTGCCTCAAGTCGAAGAAATTTCTTTATATGGTTTTTGAAAGACACATGTATTTTGTTAAACATGACTTGAGGGATACGTTTGTTTTTGCAGAGACTGTGGAATATGACGCCTAAAGTAATTCTTTTGGAGTACATAATTATGAAAGTTTATTTGTAATTTGAAAATTAAATTTTAATTTTCCTAATTTGATTGAATTAGAGAAAAATAATAATTCTTTAAATATATTTTCTTTAGTTTCATCAAACCATCGCCCACCCATGACCTGCGATCCGATATCATTCCATATCTATCGTTCCTTTACAACTCCCATTGGTGGGGAGACTGTTTCTGCGTTCATCTGCCATCTTGTTACCTTCTTCTTCTTTCTCTCCAACGGCATCCATTATGGTTCATTCCCAAGGTGTTAAGGCTGCTTCTACTCCACTCTACCAGTTAGATTTAGTCCCAGCAGATTCAAATGCCGGGACAGCAGCCTGGCTCTGCCTGAGATTAGCGACATGTTTAGATCTCAAGCCAATCGTATCGCCAGCACTTCAGCCTGGAAGGCACTGGGAGTATAGGGAAGATGCACATACTCTTAAAATCCCAGTCTATGACAGTAGATATCCGCTCCCACACCATGATTCATTTTAGAACTATCAGTGTAGACACCAATATCAAAGTTCCTCAACGGAAGAGCCCAACTCCATTCCTCTCTGGAATGAATGAAAGCGGAAAAGTTTCTACCAAATCGTCGTGCGGGAGTTTATGTGCTCTATACGCCATTTTTTAAATCTTGAGTTAATGATACTATTGTAGGTTTTTGACACAAAAATTTTTAAAATCTGCTTTCTGTTTTCGGCCATTTATCTCCGAAACTTGACGAGATATCCCAAAACGGGTTACAGATTTGATAGATTTGGGGTCGAAAACCTAAAGTGACATCATTAACTCGAGATATATAAAAAATATGAAATGACTCCGTCGGTAAAATGTAATCAGTCACAGCAGTGTACTGAGTAATAATTTAGCATGGCCAAGGGTAGAATTTCTCCAGCGTCTCGCTCCCTTCACCCGTCGCTATCCGCATAATATGCAGATTAATCTGGATGACATGTGTAAGTACGTTTAAGACTTTATCTGGGCATGTTTAAGTCGCACTTACGGTGAAGGCACATGCAGTTCTCTGGATTTTTTCAAGAAGCCTAATAATATAGGCTTTCTCCAAGGCCCTCTACCAAACTACAGATCCATATGAAATTGGGCACATAACCGCTTTATATTACCACAGTGTATATTTCGGTTAAAGCCCTTACCTTCTACCAAGCATGCGTCTATTTATGCAGGCATACAAAGCAATCCCTACTTTCCTGACTCTTTCCTAAATTTTAAGCTTCCAATTAAACTTACTGTCCAAGACAACTCCCAAAAATGTTTGCACTGGACGAAAGTGTCTAGATTCGTGGTAAATCGAAAGTGGATACCCTATACCCTGTTGAAATTAGCATAAGTCAATTAATTAATTAAGCAATTAATTTTAATTTTTTACATAACTTGAGAATGGAAATAGCGAAAGTTTAGGATCAAGCAATATAGAAAGGATACCGGGTTGTAGCTTGTAGGTGCTAAAATTGTTTTTTCCTAAAAATTGGTTGATATTCCACAGATTTTTAATTTACTAAAAGATATGCAGGAAGGCACATAACTAAAAATTTATAGAATTTATTCGATTTAAATGCAGGCTGATAAAAATTCTGCCATAATATTGTATACATTTGACCTTCTCTAGAAAACGGCATATTAATACAACATTTTAAAAATAATAAAATCCTAAGATACGAGCAGACATTTTGGTTTGAGTTTTACCTTTCTAGTTGGTACTTTCAGTCAAACCTTAGTGCGTATTGTATGGAAATATTACTTTTGTTACCAATTCCTAGAGTGCATCTTTTTTTTATACATTTTTTT
The DNA here is from genome assembly GCA_963576795.1 of Metopia argyrocephala. Lineage (NCBI taxonomy): Eukaryota > Metazoa > Arthropoda > Insecta > Diptera > Sarcophagidae > Metopia > Metopia argyrocephala. Next base: position 84,591,601 of record OY756211.1, read on the forward strand.
TTCTATTTATATTTGTTTGACTGTCATTGTCATATAAAATGAGGTTTTTTGTTTGTTTTATGCCTGCTTTCGAATAAAGCGACAAATGTAAAAAATTTTATTAAAATTTCAAATGATATTTTTTTCTCCTTTTCTGGAAAAGTTGTCTGTGCTTCTTTTATTCATGTCACCTATTTATGTATATGCAATGCGTTGCATCAAACGAACTTAGTGCCCCTGTATGGTTATGTGAGGCCAAGTGAATGTCAATATATTATTGTTGGTTTTATTATTTCATTTTTAAAGATTTAACGAATTTCATTGTAGAAAGTGGGAAATTTGTGCATGAAAAATTTGTATTTTTTATTATTTGCAATAACAGAATAAAAAATTTCAGAACTTTGAATAAAGTAAGGAGTTATTAAAATAAAATTTTTTGAATAAAAGCATACATCTTTTTATAAGCAATTTAAGCCTATTTAAATATTTTATTTTAACAAAATATTTTACAATAACAAATTAGTACAACAATTTTGACAAAGTTTTAACAAAGACCAGCTGTCATGTAAGGGCGAACGCAATGCTAACCGATTTAACAAAACAAGCCTAACAAACTCTATCTGAAGCTTGATATACTTAAACAAAAATAGCCGTCAAAAACATAGTCCATCCCCGTTGTATACAAATCTTTTATCATTGAGCAATTTGTTTTAGTTTTAAAATAAAAAATAATACAATGGAACTGAATATGGGGAATTATGTGTTTTGATAAAATACTGAGCTTATTGCCTAACGCCGCATTTTTCTTTAATTTTATCACTTTAATGCTTCAATATTCGCCTTTCATTATTATGAAGATAATTAATAAAAACTTCTCCCACGCCCATCCCAGAAAATAGACGTCGTGATCAACACTCATATCGCATTCCGGTCCACTGCTTTTATTGTTTCTTTGTCTAGGGTATGAGTGTTTCATGTCTTATCTTAATGAAATAGCGCAAACACTCCACTGAAACACACACACACGACGCTGTTGTTGTTCTATTATGAGCAAGCGCTGCACTCATCTTACTCACAGTTTTTTATTATCAATAAATTTCAAGCACATACCTTCAGCCGATGATTATTCATATAGGCAGCGCTTATCGACTCGTTTAAACTCTGCCAATATTTTATAGTCATAAACATAGAAGCAGACTCCTCCAGAGTAGAAATTATTCAATTACAGAGTGATGGTCAATAGCGGATAGAGCACATAAACTCCCGCACGATGATATGTTTCGAAAGCTTGTCACTATTCATCAAAGTTATATAAAGCTTTGCCACCATTAGGACGACTAGTCTAAGGACCGCCCCCGTATCTACATATACAATATTATTAAAAATAAATCAATAATATTAATATTATACTTATATTATTTTAATTTTATTAATTCTTAAAGTTCTAAGACAGTTTTTCTAACTGTGTTTAACTGCTTACCAAGGAAAACTGTCAAGAATGTTTCTTTTTTCCCCCCACATTCATTCTTTTATTTTAGCTCTTAACTGCAAAGACAAAACAACAAACAAAACAAAACCAACATCTGTTAGGTTGATTCTATTGCAGGCAATAAAATATAATACAGTTGACATTTTAAGCCAAAAATAGCACAACAGAGAATATCTTCTTTTAAGCTTGACTTGACACCTGAATGGAATTTAACGTGACACTCAAAAGCAGACGTGACAAGAAAATCCACATATTTAAACAGACACTCAAGTACACATAAAGAGAGCGCCCAAAAAAAAAGCCTTTTTATAAAAGGCCTTAAAAAAAGCCGAAACTGCAAATGTAAAAAGCAAGAATAAATAGAAAATGTCACCGTATGTGGTTTAGGCAAAAAAAAAAGTTTTAAGAAAGAGGTTTTGCTTTTTTGGCAGCTTTATATCAATAGAACACTGTCAGTGACTGACATATGTGTGGTAATCAATTAACGACAACGTTTCCCCAATGATGAAAAACATTTTCCCACCAACATTGCTGACTTTTTGAAAAGCCTTAAAACAAATTCGTAAAAAAATTTCAATTAAACTTTTCAATCAATATATCATGATTTTTTTTTTTTTGTTGTAAATTCTAGACTAAATGTTAAACTCTCTGCTATTAATAAAAGCAGTTTAACTCTAAAATTTAGCATTCATATATCAAAAATCAAATTACTTTGCATTTAAGGAAAATCATGTGCTATTTAAGTGCTATTAGCTGTTATTAATAAAACTTAAAAAAAAAACAAGCACACATACACACACATTCTATAATAAATTGCTGTAAGCTAAAGCATGAATGAGTTGTACCAATAAGTGTACGTGTGAGTGTGTGTGTATGTTTAACATTTTTTTTATTACAGCCACCTTAATAATGCCAATTATTGTCAAAATAGCAAAATAGCAACAGCAACAGTAAACTTAAAATCAATTATTATTCATATAATCTCTTTAAAAAATTAAAAACAAGAAACCATGTCTAAAATCGTGTCAAGCTTTAAGCCTTAAACTGAAAAATACTTGCCACCACTACCACTACTTCCACTACCACCAGCCATCATTATTATTGGCACCAATATCACAACTAATCGTACTACTGCCACTACTATCATCAGAAAACTTGTCCATATTCCATTCACTAAATCTCTCGCGTCAAAGCTCTTGCTTATGGCTAATGGCAGTTGTTAAGATTCAAGCTTTAGCACAACACTGCTATTACTGTTGCCATTGCTCATTATAGTGTCATTAAACACTATTGATAGTCAACTTTAGTGACTAAAAACCACAAGAATAAAGCAAAAACTTAAAGTTCAGGTGCCAACTAAATGGCTAAGTTGATGCCAATTTTTATTTTTTGTTTTAAGACAACATTTACAGGTTAAAGTTTGAGGCTGGTGTCATCTTTTTTTCTTAATGTGACTGACTAACTTTAACTTAAGCACTCAATTTTAGTCGTGATTTAAAGAAAAAAAACAGTGTCTATTTTACCAGTTTTTCGTTATTCTATTGGAGTTGTTTTTTTTTTTCGTTTAGTTCTAATGATGGCTTTAAGTGTGACATACAGTTTTCAAATTGCCATAATTGTCACTTATTTCAGTTTTTTTTTTTTTTTTTCTTCTTTGTTTTTTCTTTAAAATATTGTTCAAAACAGATTCTAACAATCCTTTCACAACTAAAAAAACGTTAGAATAGTAAACGTTAGATTAACAATAATGTGCCAAAATTTTTTAAAACTAATTAAGACGCTATAAGAAACTTAACCCTCTGCGACTGATGTGGTAGTCTATCAGACACCAACAAATACAAAATAGTTTTTTGAAAATTCATACCATGCCGATTAATAACATTAAACTCGAATTTTCGCTATAAATTAGAAAAATAATTATATAAATAACACCTTATACTCATAAACAATAAAAAAAAATGGTTTTATTAGTTTTACAAATAAGAACTTTGAAAAATATAAGCCATGGAAATGGTAGACTACCACGTCATTAGAATTTTAAGAACTATATCACTATATATAAATATATTATAAATACTCGTATAAAGACTTACTAGTATGGTGTGGATTATCATCTACTACAGATACATCTACTATGATATACGAGTACTTTAATATATACGTATTATTCCTTAGCCTAGTTTTAAAATTTATAATCAGGGAGCAAGTTCCGACTACATTTTTGAATGCAAATAATGAACTAAAATCTTTTCTCAATCCAGGGTGTTCTGTTAGTGCAAACTATTTGCAAATTGCATACAAATTATAACACTATATCAGCTGGACCACCAAAACTCTATCATGCCCCTGGACCCCCACAAAAAAGGGCCTTGAATATGTTCCAATGGCCATTTTTCGCAAAAAATTTCTATAAAAACAAGCCTATCTTAATTCAGAAGTTTGCTGTTAAAACTTCTTAATTCCATGCAAATAAAGTAAATAAACAAAATTAGTCTTATTAGCTTTAGGATTTTCGAGCTACAAGACATTCCATAAACAACCACTATTTTTAAATTATTATTATTTATACCTATTATTTTTTAAATTATAATTTTTGAAAAACCGCAAATTTATTTTTTAATTTTTTTCTCCTTCGCTGGGATTTGAACTTTGGTCGTTTGAGTTTTTGTGCACGCGCTCTTATCACTATACTACGACCCCCCTTACATTATGTGAAAAATATATGATTTCTATTGAAAGATGTAAGTTAAACATTTGATGACTGTCATTAATATGTAATTCCGTAGCTGGAATGTCACCGATGTGAATTTTCTAATTCAGATATAAAAATAATCTAAATACATTTAAAATAATTAACTTGTGATCTAATAAAATGTTTAGTTATGAAAGAGAAATTAGAAGAATATATTTAACTAGCTGAACCCGATGTGCTTCGCTACCCCTTCATTATATATTCTGCAGACAGTTGTGGGAGAAAGAGAGGCTACCCCACTATTTTAATTCAAATGTATTTTAAATTTGCGGTAAAGTCGTTAATAAACGTAGTGAAGAAGCACCAAATTTGTATATAGAGCAAAAAGTTTAAAACTTTCAAATAAAATTTGCCGTGAAAAGGGCGTGAAAGGGGGCGTGAAAGAGGGCTTGGCGTAAAAATATGTATTTCTACCTGGCCTGGAGTATAATGTGTATACAATTTGAAGTATATCTTTTAAAAACTATATTGCGTGGTCGAAAAAAAAGTACCCTATCATGCCAGAGTCCCAGTTAAATGCTGTGAAAATTTAAGGAAGATCGGTCTAGAGGTTTGGTCTCCTATAAGGTACAAACCAACAAACAAACAAATAAACAAACACACAATCTGTTTTATATACTATATAAGAATACAATAAAATCAGAATATATCAGTAATTTTTAAAGACTCGCTTAAGTATTCTTTTCCCTTTTGAAAAAGAAAAACATAAATAAATAATTATAGAAAATTATATAACGTATTGTGTCATATATAAGCATAAGTAGAAATGCAACTTAACTAGAATCACACAAATTTTGGTCCAAAAGTCTGATGTAGGTCTTAGCTGAGCAGGTCATGAAATAAATTAAACGTTTCCTTGCGTCACTCCTATAACATTTTAATCACTTGTTAAATTTATTCGCGTTTCAACATAAACTAGAATTACTGTAGTGAATTTATTAATCATTGGTACGTTCTTTTTTTGTTTGGTTATTAATTTAAGCCAAACATCTTAAGAGTAAGAAGAAAACAAATATCATCCAATCTGTTATACTCCGAAATACATTTTCATCACCAAACAAATCATCGTCATTATATCAACTCAATATCAGTAGACATGACAACACTTAAATCAAATCTAGCACTGTATCAAGTGAATTTGACAGTATTTACAAAACTTATTAAAAGCAAAAATTCTTTGAAAATGTTTTTGTGTATTTTAACAGAACTTGACGGCACCAGCAGCAACCCCTATTTAGTTTTAGTTTTAGTCATTCATTCATTCATTAAAAAAAGGATCATTTTTGTTGATTGTTAACAAAACAAAACGTAAAACTAAAGCAAAAGTTAAACAAAAACAAAAAAAAACTAATGGCCATAATTTAAAAACAAGAAACCAAAAAAAAGTAATTTTTAATAGTTTTGCCATAAGATTTTGCGTTTTTGGTGTATAAATTGTAGCTAATTATAATGTATTATGGTAAAGACTACAATTTTTTCATTAATTTTTCTTCTTAACATTTTTAGAAATATTTTTTTTTTTCGTAGTTTTCATTGAAAGAAAAAATCCAAAACAATATTCATGCCACCAAACCAATTTGGTATTACCAAAAAAAAAAAAAAAATAACCACATTACCACTAAATGTAAATCGTTAAATTTTTAAAGCAAAATATACTGAAACTATAAACACAATAGAAGCGAAACGTATAAAGCAAATACAAGAAATTTAACAGAAACAACATTGAAAACCGCACGCAGTCAATTTAAATTGCAAACAACTTTTCTACATGTCGAACGAAACAGCAACAACAAATAAATGAGCGCTCTATAGAATTGGTTTTTGTTTTGCGATTTCTTATTCTGTTGCTGGATATGTATTTGTTTTTTGTTTTACAAAAAATAATTCTATTTTGTGTAGTTATTTTCTGTCGATTTTGTAGTTGTTATTGGATTTTTATTTTAGATCAATTTGTCTAGAATCTAGATCAAACGTGCTGTGTTACAATACAAAAACAAGAGCAGTAAAACTGAATTAACAAAAATAAACTAAAAAGCAAAATAGATAATAAAAGTGTGGCTTGTTTAGACCCAGATATGTAAAGTAAACAATAAAACAATTGTTTTGGGGTTTGGGAATATTTTAGAAGATTTTCAAAAATATTTTGAGGATTTTTTTGGGGACTTTCTTTCTTTTCAAGTTGTAAAAAAATTGATAATAATCTTAATTGATCTCTCCTTAAATTTGTTTGTCAGTAGAAGTCCGTATAAAAATTTGATAAAGGTAGATATTTGGTAAGTATGATTGCCGACAATTTGGGTTTTGGGTTGCTTCAAGTTGCTGCTTTATCAGCAGAAGTCCGTATAACCATTTTGGTGAAGCTAGCTTGCCAGGAAGTACTATTTGTCATTACTTTGGAAAAAGGGATCGTGGCAGGCCAATTTTTTTTCAAGTTACACTTTTTGTCACTAGACGTCTACACAACAAACTTGGTGATGCTATCTGTACGGGAAATATTTTTTGCCTCTAAAATCTCGATTTCGGCCATAGTGCAATGCTATGACCAGAGTGGGCAAACAAATAAAACATTTCGCAAACGTTACAACAAAGTCATACACTTTTCAAAATTTTTTAATGGTATTGTACGTGAGCAAAAACAAAACAAATACTTTCTAAATGAGAAAGAGCGCAAATGAAACAATTAGCTTTTCGCTCTTAAGCTTGCTTTGTTATTCCGTTACATTCGTATAATTTGCTCTTTTTTCTCTTCTTCGTTTCTTTTTCTCTTCTTCTTTTCTTTTTCTTCTCATTCATTTTTTGTTGTACCTACGCACATTTGAGTTAGTGTATTTGTAGTACTCAAAACAAAAACAGTATACAAAATTAAATGGGACAATCGTTCTCACTGTTTCTGTTTTATTTTTGTTTAACTCATTGTAAAGAACACAACAAAATAGGATCAAACATTCAGTTTTGTTTATTTTCCTACTCTGGCTATGACATTAACCCCATAAACCGTTTAGAAGTTTACTCCAAGCATATAAGATTAACAATTAAAATCTATTTTTTAAAATATTTTTCATTGTAACTTTTGAATTTTTTATAGTTTAACCCATTTGTAATCAAAATGGCAGCTCTGTTTAAGACGATATCAGTTCTTTCAGATTCATAAAATAAAATTATTGATTTCATTCTTTCAGGGCCTATCTAAGCTGCTTGGTATGGTTATGAATTGAGATTGCAATTTATAGTTTTGGGTTACATTTGAATACTTTTTGTAAGCGCTCTGTCTTTACAAATCAAACTTGAGGCAAGAAAATAAAAACAAAACTTAAAATAAAAATAAGTTAAAAAAAAATTAAAATATTTTATATCAGAAACCATAAGCTGTTGATTAGCGTTACCAATTGCGTTATTATCCAAAAAGTATTACAAACCGGATCACCAGTGGCTACTAATATGGTTGCCTAACAAAATAGTTGTTGCAAGAAAAAATAAATGCAAAAATAGGTTTTATTTTCAAATTTATGAATCCATTCATTTATTCATTCATCTGTTTTTATGGATTTTTTTGTAATACTGACTGTATAGGGCCTTAGTGCCACAAATACGTATTGCTATTGTAATTACTTCACCCGTAGTTTTATATTAAATTAATAAAACAATAACAAGAATTTATATCAATAAAAAGTGTGCAATTTTAAAATTAAAATTTGTATTCTTAGTTTATATGTTAATCGATTAGAATCGACATATTGGATAACTTTAAAAGCAAAACCTATATATATATATATATATATATATATGTATATGTATATATATATACATACATACACAAGTAAATAAGTAAACAGCAGATACTTTTTGAAAGAAACTAAAAAACTTTAACAAGAATTTTGTTTATGCTATAAATTCTAATAGTTTTTGAATTGATAAAATTTTTCTAGATTTATTAATCAACAAATTTTTTCCGAATACTGTGATAAATCAATTACAAAAAAATGTGGTAGTCAAAAGATTAATTTAAAAAATAATGTTAAGAGACCCAAAGTTGAATATTAATTTTTTTAAACATTTTTTAAATTATTTTTTATTCAGATTAGACATTTAGATTATTTTTTAATTACGATTTTATATGTGTATACATTAGATCTTTAATGAGAATTAAGATTTTAAAATTAAAATATAAATTTTATAATTCATTAAGCCAGAAAATTATTAATTTTTTTAGTACAAGTTAGCTTGTTATTGTGTGGTATATAGGGAACGCATAAAAAATCAAAAAAACTTCAAGAGTAATAAAAGGTAATAAAAGTACTTTGTACTCGGTGCCGAAACTTGACAGTTCCTTATCAGGTATTCGATAATCACTAAGGTACCTGTTTCAAATTTACATCAATGCTGAACAAGTGTCCAGCATGTACTCTGATGACTTGATTGCTTCATCACAGAATCTGCAAAAACTACTAAAAACTATTAATCTTTGATTTAAATGCTTATTGAGACTGCAGTGCTCAGTCAGAAGTTCTATTAAAGTCCTTAGATTTCTTTTAAGACTCAAATCTCCTACAATTATAATTACCAAGTAGAAGTGTGGAAAGTCCAAAATCTTTTTTGCCCATAACATGCGTTCTTTTCTTTTCCAGCACAGTAAGTGTAAGTAAGCTATTTCTAAGGCTTTAATTTTGGCTGGCCCTCTTTTACTGAAAGTAATTGGTTGTTGTGTAAATTTTTTGTTGAGCAGCTAGGCCGTTATCCTGACACAAGGTTGTAAAGGCCAGTTGTGTATGTATGTAGTTAGTTGTTGTCGCCGTGGTCTATTGGTTATTGTGTTGGCTTACTAAGACGATAGCTCAGGGTTCAAACCTCAGCTCTGACATCATGAGAAAAAGAAATATGGAGAAAAATATTTCTTTCGGCGACTACCTCTTAGCAGTTTTCTGGCAAAAGTTCTGAGAGTAATTGATTGCCATGAAAAAGGTTGTCAAGTCTGTCGTTCGGAATCGACTTTAAACTGTAGGTCCCGGTATTCATGGATAAAAATTAACACACACAACATGAGTGCTGCAAGAAGCTAGACCGTAACTCTGAAACAGGGTGTTAATGGCCAATTATGTACGTTTGTATGTGTGTATGTATGTGTGTATGTAATTAGTTAACTTGCTTCGTAAAACTGAATCTTGTTTTGTTTTTTTATTATGACCTATACGAATCATCAGCAATTGCCTCATCCACCGTAAGATGTTCATTATGAAGTGGTGCATATCTTCGCTATTTAGGTAGCTGCTATCTTTCCAGTAGATGGCTTTATTTTCCTGATCACTTTTGATGTCATGAGAAAGGTGGAATAGAGTGGAATGTCAGAGGGCGGTTGAGATTCTATTCATTTTATTTTTCGCAGTACTTCTTGTATTATTTTAAACAAAACTTTTGAATCTTTTTTATCAGAAAAAATTTGTTCTGTAAATCCCCGTCTTTTTCAATATTTTCACTAAACAGAATTTCATTATTTTGCCTTTTATAGTATATTAAAATCCTAAATTCGAAACAAAAATATTCTAGTTGAGATTTAAAAAAATATTTTAAACGCATACATTAATGCCCGTATTCATAAAAAGTCTTTTAGGTTTATTGAGGATTTATTTGACAAGTATTGCATAGAAATATGTCAAATAAACCCTCAATAAACCTAAAATAATTTTTATGAATACGGGCATAAGTTTTCAATTCTCTGTTATTTATTTGAATTTTATTTAATTTCGATCACCTTTCAAATAACTCAAGTTTTTATTTTTACTTTTAATACAAATATTTGTTTTGTTTATCAATATCCTCAATATCTGGAAAAATCGAATTTTTTCCAATCAACCAGGTTTATTATTGCGACCAGCTAATATGCAGTAACAAAACACTTTTAACAAAAACTCTTTCAAAAAGTTTATCAACATGAACAACCTTCAATTACGAACTTTGATTGTGTGTTACTTTTTGTTTTCAATATTGAATAACTAAAGAACTTTTGTTTTTCTAACAGGTCATATTTTTCACAAATCAGACCCACCTGTTGTGTTCAAAATATTTTTGTATATCTAAACAATTTATATGTATTTACTTATATAAAAAACAAAAGGCTAAAATGAAAAATGCCAGCTATTAAAACAAAAAAATCTTAAAATACAGCAAACCTTTAGCATAGATCTTTTATTTTAATCTAAAAAAAAAAATAAAAAAAAAAACATATCTTGCAAAAAACTAAAACCCCTTTGTGAACCCACACACATTGTTCTTTTAGTTTTTTAAATAGTATTTCTTTATAACAACAATTTCTGTGCCACAATATGACAAAAATAACACACAAAAAGGAAAAAAAGAAGCAGGAGACCATATTTTAGAATTGCAGTTTTAGTTTTATTTTAGACTTTTTTCGTTTTGGTAATTAAATTCAACAAAAGAAACGCAGAAATGATACAAACGCCATGGTTGTAAAAAAGTTAAAAAAAGAAAAATAAAAAGTACACCTTTTAAAAAAGCGGTCCAGTTACCGCCGGCAGTTAACAAAAAATCAGCCCAAACTAAAATGAGAAATAAACATGACTGGAACACAGTTTACACTGTGTCCGTCCATCGCTACATAGTTGTTAAGATGCTTGAAGCGGCCTTTTGGGAGCTGGTATGAGACAAAAATGCACCATATAACAGAAAAACTAGAGCACATGTTGTTTTCTCGTATTGCCTTTTGCATTTAAAAAAGCCTTTCAGAGACGCCAAAGCTAGTGTGTCTTAAACAAAAAGAAACTCCTCATACCTACCTTACAACCAAAAAACATTCCTTAAGATGTAATTTTGTTTCTTATGCTTTTTTTGTGTGATTGTTCATAGACTTTATTTTAGATTTTTGTGTAGGTAGCATTAGAAGTTTGATAGAAGACAACAAAAAATAAACAAAATATATATACATATAAATAAATAAATATGTATGTATATAATATTGGTAATTGCACGATTTAGTATGTGCCAACTATGGATTTAGTATGTGCCACTATAACAAACAACAGGCTACACCATTTACATAATTTATTTAAATTTTAATTTATTTTTAAGGCTTTGGTAATCATTTTATTGTGTAATCTCCATATACATATGTTTGCTTTTTATGTAATTTCTTTGACTAATTAAACGTTTTTCTAAATTCATTTAAAAAAAAAACTAACTAGATATTTATACTTCAAAACAAAAGACTTAAGACACAAACATAATTAAAACTTGTTAAATTCGAATTCATTGAAATTAAGACTGTTTAAAAAACTACTGGTTATTTTATAGAGAAAAATTAAAAACAGAACAGTTATTAAATATTTTGTTTGTGTTTAAAGGAGTGTGTTAAAAAATAAATGGAAAAAAATTAAGTTTTAACAATAACCTAAAAAGTGATATGAATACTAAAAACATTTCGTAATAAGTACTTCTCTTTTTTTTGATAACTCTTATATACAAAAAATATATAATTTTATGCAAAAGGCTCAAAATGTAATGTTTTAATGCAAAAAAAAATGGGAAATAACTTAATGCTTAACAAGGATTAGGGATAAAATATTGCAAATAACTGCATCCGTAACACAATGATAAAACCTTTATTCGAATTCGGCTTTACAATTTTATACACCTGCTACACAGAAACATAAATAAAAGAACTAGAAAACTCACAGAACAAAGCCGTTCGATCAATACTGAAGTGCATTTTATACGCCTGAATTCAACATAAGCTGAATACACTAAAACGAGTTAATATTCATTAAAAGCTGATAATGAATACAGTAAAATTTATTCAGAAAATAAAAAGGAAAGAAGCGCCTTATTGAGCATTTCAGCTGTATGTATGGATTTTTTTGACATTGACAAGGGCAACAATAATGAATGCAATATGCTTCCAAATAATATTAAATCAATAACAAATTATTGATATATGTAATAAAAGATAGTACAGTATATTAAAATTAATATAATTCGAAAATAATAATTCGTATTTTATTGAAATTTATAAAATAATTTTATTTAAAGAAATTAACAGTTCTTAAATGAACTAAAATTTTATTAAAAACAAATTTTTGGTTGAGTTTGAAAAAATTTCATCAAATAGTTGAATTTGAAAATTTTCAATACAAAAGACTGATGAGAATATAAACTCTGATAATATCCTCGTAGCAGAAGTCGAAAACTAGTTATATTCCGCTAGTATTATTCATATTCCTTAACGGATGTTGATTCTCTTAAGACTACTAAAATTATACAATAAATATTTTTTGTATTACAATCTCAAAGGCCTGCCTTTGAAAATTTCTTATTTTTTTTCCATAGATTTTGTATATTTTTGCCAAAGTTGCTATCAATTTGTCCACTCAAGAGCCAGTGTTATACCTTCACCCTCAAATGATCAAACAGCAATGGCCTCATCTGTCGGTGGATATTTACATGTGAATGGTGAGCGTCTTCAGTAGATTAGCTGTTATCTTCCCAGAAGGTGGCGCTGTACTCCTGTACATTGGTTTCTGGTGGAATAGATTAGAAATGTCAGGGGGCGATTTCTTGCAGATGGTCTTGCTGGAGGGGGGGAGGGAACCTCTTATTTTATTTAAATTTAATTTTTAATTTAAATTGTAATTTTAAGAAAACCGCAAATATTTATTTTTTTTATAATTTTGTCCTTCGCTGGGATTGAACCTTGGTCGTGTTAGTTTTTGTGCTCTGCGCTCTACCAGTATGCCACGACCCCACCAAAGTTACAAAGTTTCAGGGTCCTAAGAAAACTTTTCAGTTGTAGGTACAAAATTACAGAAAGAATTTTTACGTTACCTTACCTTTATTCTATTTCATTCACAAAGTTAAAAAAATTTAAATTTTAGGATATTTTAGAATTTATTTTAAATTAGCTTTCGTTTCATACAAACATACATAATTGGCCTTTACAACGATTTTACAAGGTTACGGCCTAGCTTCTCGCAGCACTCATATTGTGTGTGTTAATTTTTATCTATGAGAACCAGGACCTACAGTTTAATGTAGACTCCGAACGACAAACATGAGAAGCATTTTCATGACAATCTATTACTCCCAGAGCTTTTGCCAGAAGACTGTTGAGAGATAGTCGCCGAAAGAAACAATTTTTTCATATTTCTTTTTTCAAGATATAAAAGCTGAGATTTGAACCCAGCGATATCGTCTTATACTATAGTAAGCTTGGAGAAGACCTAGGAAGTAAAGAATGTGCTAAGTCCTATCCCTTATTTGTTAACTTTCAACAGACTGAAATGGATAACTCAACGTCAAGCATAGCTATCTTTAATGACTCAGAAGTAGTTAAATGAACACTTTTAATCTTAATGACAGGATTAATCTCCTTCGAGAAATTCAGCTTTAATGTGTCTCTCTGCTATTAATCACCTTAGGAATAAGACAAATTGCTGTGAATTGATCATTCAAAGGCTAGTGTTATACCTTCACCTTTGAATGATCAACAGCAATTTTCTGGTGAGTGTGTGGTGAGTGTTTTCGCTAAGTAGGTTTAGCTGTTATCTGCTACTTCCCAATAGGTGGCGCTTTTCTCCTCATCAACTTTTTTTTTTTTCCTTTTTTGTTGACGTTGGTTAAGGTGGAATGTCTGGTAGGGGTTTCTTTTAAATTCTAATTTTGAAAAAAAACGGCAAACTAACTTTTTTATTTTTCACCTTTGCTGGGATTTGAACCTGGCCTTTGTGCGAGCGCTCTAAACAGTATACCAGCACCCCCTATTTTACAATAATTTTGAGGTCTAAGTAATGACCATAAATAATGCTTTGCAGTCAAGATCTCTAACTTCTCTGAAAGCCAAGTGTAAGTTACTTCTATTTCGAGTGTGATTATTAGTACCATGATTTTATTGATATTCTTTTGCGGCACAATCCATTACCTTGGATAACAATATAATGTTAAACTCAGGCATTGAGACATTTTGTTATCAGTTGAACCCATGATTAATTAGTTGGTGAATTAGCAATTTGAAACATTTTCATGCCACAAATGCCTTTTCACAAAAACGGAGATTAGAAGTCTGTCCAGAATTAGTAGTATAAACTAACAAAGAAAAGAAGACCAGTTAGATACATTCCAAAACTTGCATTTTTGTCCATAATTTGTTTCCTTAATAAGTACAAGTATGTACATATGTGTCTTAAGTCTTTTGTTCAATGCAAAGAAAAACTTCTTCAAGTTTTCCTAGCAAATCAATTTAATTTCTATTAAAGATCAAATACTTTTTTATATTTCCTTTGAAAATGGTGTATATTATTGTTACACAAAAACAACAAACAGAAAATGAAAAAGAAAAAAAAAGCGTTCTTTATAATCATGTTCTTCAACACTGTAACTTCAAGTGTATGTCTATGTTTCTTTATTTCCTTGGGCAAATAATACTGTTGTTTTTCTCTCCTGTCTGTGTTATAATTCCTTAAACAAAAGTTTCTTCTAACAAATAAAAAAGAAAACAACTTTTTGCAGTTTTTCTTTTGCTTTATACAATACGAGTATATTGACAAGCAACGTGGTGGACATCAGGAATTTTTTAACATCTCGCTTAACATTTGTTAAAAGGAGAATTTCATTTTGAAAAAAAAACTATATATATATATATGCGATATTCTTATTTCTATTTTAAAGATCTTAAGCGGCCCCCCATTTGGTTGGGATCATATTAAAAACGATTAAACGTACAAAAATGCATACAAATATTACAAATATTTGCTGTTAAGCTGATCCTTTTTTGTTTGCTTATTTATTTGTTTCGTTTCGTTGCCTTAAAGTTTTATCTGACCAAAATAAGAAAAACCTAAACACAATTACAAATGGCATTTAAACAGAAATAAATGCATTTTAATTATGCATAAAAAATATAATTTTTTATTTGGTTTGGTTTCAGTTTTTCATCTTTTAGTTTGATTTCTTTTAAATTTATAAATATTTTCATGAGTTTAATATGCTTTTCGTTAAGTTTTATTAAAAGATTTCTAAGAAAATCTATAAATTTAAGATTTAATTGATTGCATATGCCTGAGTTTTTTATATTTTCTTGTATAAATTGTCGTGTTTGACTATAAATTTTTTTATATTCTATTAAATTTGTTTATTTTTTTGGAAGATATATTATGTTGGTAGTTTAAGCAATAGTTTTTCTTTAACTATATTTGTGCATCTCGTTTAAAGCTGTATATGCTTGTATTTTTATTATTTGCTATTGATAGTTTTAAAAAAGCCTTTTGCTCTGAAATTTATATTGCTTTAGCTAATCAAAGAGGTCATCTGAGACGAAACATGGTATTAAAGATTTGGTTATTCCGTTTTTTAATTGTAAGGAAATAAACAAAAATTAATCTAAAATGTCTTTTAAAATGTTGCAGAATTTTTAAAAATCTTAATACTAAAAAGAAATTTTAAATTTCAAAACGAATGAAAACTATTTAAGAATTCTATAAAATTGGTGTAAAGTTTGTAAGAAAATGGGGCATAAATTGTGATGTTTAGGTTCTTTAGTGTTTGTTTTTTAATATATTAAGTCGATATAGGGCTTGTCGTAGTTGATTTTCTAACTACTAATTTATATTAGGGCTTATTGCTTAACTTAAAATTCAAACATAATTCTATAGAAGTACACTAAAAAAATCTAAAACCAACAAATTAGTGTTTAATAGGGAAAAGTATAAAACAATATAGTCCGCAGGAAGTATTTTCACTAATTCTAGTTTTAATATGTTCTCATTTCTTTTTGAAAATGATAATTTTTCTCTGTAGAGGCTTCCGAAATCATACGTTCAGTACAAACAATAGCCGTGTGTGCAAGGAGTTCATCTACGACATCAATCCCAGATTTTTTTTTAATTTTAGTTGTATTTGTAAACTCGTATACGACATTTTTTTAATAACCTGGTAACTTTAAAACAATCTCAAAATCTTTTCTGGACTAAGCTGAATTAAGACTAGAAAAACGTAAAAATCATAATAAGCGTTTTTGTTTCCACGACATCTTCCAATTTACTATTTTGTCAAATAAGGAATTTCTTGAAGCAATTTTTTGTCGCGGTTTCCCACTATCAGTATATATTTTACCTTACCTTGGTTCATATATAAAAGTCAGCAATCAGATAAACGTCAACACTAGCGGTTTTTTTTATCACTTTTTTAATTTTTAAAAATTCTATATTTTGAAGAAAAATTAAAATGAATTTTTTGGGTGGGTGTGTGTAAAATCTTTTATAACTTGAAAAAACCAGCTGCATATTTTATTTAACGATGCTTCACCAAAGAAGAGACCTTAAGATTGAAATGGCCTTGTGATGACAAATTAAGGCATCGATGTCTACCGAAATATCATATGATTTTCAAACAATTAACATATAAATTTTATTCAGCATCAAATGCCGTAATTCACACAAGCAGGTTTATAAGTTGTTTTTTGCATTGTAGGCTAATGGTTAATGTCTTGGCTTACTAGACAAGAGCTCCGGGTTCAGGGAATACCTCTTATCAGTCTTCTGGCAAAAGCTCTGAGAGTAATTGATTGTCATGAACAAGCTTCTTACGTCTGTCGTTCAGAATCGACATTAAACTGTAGGTCACGGTACACATGGATAATAATTGACACACACAACATGAGGGCTGCCTGAATCTAGGCCGTAACCTAGAAAGAGGGTTGTAATGGCCAAATATGTATGTATTTATGTTTTTCATTGAAACAAACTGGAACTAGGTCACGAATGGAATGCGAAATTGCAAGATTCTGCGGCTAATTAGATCTATTGTGTTCGTTCAAATCTACTGTTTGTTCTGCAGCCTCCCGTCTTAATCAACGTCAGAACTAAAACTTTAGTGGTGGAGGCATAGCCATCTGAATCTACGAGTATCATGAACCTGAAATTTCTTAATTATGTGTTGTATTGATACCAATAAAGATGGTTTTTGTTATAATTTTGTTATAAACTGTATAGTGTATTAATGCATAGAGTTTCTCCGTACTTATATAAACTGTTACGGATCTCTTCATAATCAATACATCCGCAGTCTCGTTACCACTCATTTCACAGCA
This sequence comes from Metopia argyrocephala, assembly GCA_963576795.1. Classification (NCBI taxonomy): domain Eukaryota; kingdom Metazoa; phylum Arthropoda; class Insecta; order Diptera; family Sarcophagidae; genus Metopia; species Metopia argyrocephala. The sequence goes on from OY756211.1 coordinate 84,608,908, forward strand.
TTTATGGATAACTACATCATTACTATTTCTGAGCGTTAGTCAATGCAGCATTTGACAAGCTCAGATATCTTTGCTGCTCGAGTAAATATTAATTCGCTTATTTTTCCTTTCTGGCTATTTAAATTTTTTCTAAAATATTTGTCTCGAAGATGAAACCTGAATAATTTTAAATAATTATGTGCTTCAAATTAAATATTCTTATTATGAATAATATTATTTCCATATAAAATCAAATATCTAAAAAATTTTTATATATAATGTTTAAAGTTTTGAATTCAATATGTAACACTTTTTATAAATATGGCCTTAAGTTGAAATTTTACAATAAATCTTAATCATACAAGTACTGCAAAAAAAAGGTTATTGTTTTCCAATAATTTTTGTAAGTTGTCTAATTTCTGTTCAGCTACTACAGTTGTCTTTTTAATCTATTTAAAAACTTTAATTTATTAAATCTCAAAATTCCAATAAAACGTTGAAAGATTTATGATTACTGGCTTAATGAAAAATCATAAAAAACCATTAAAATTATAAATTGTATAAAAGATAATACTTTTTTATTATTAATTATAATCTAGATTAAAAGCAAAAATTAAATACAAAAAGAATAAAAACACAGCAATTGTAAAGTAAAATTACCAGGTAGTTGATTTGAAAAACAAAAAAATGTACAAAGAAAAAACTACAAACATTTAGCAAAACTATAATCAAAGAATGTACATTTTTTTCTCTCTCTTTTTGTAAATGAAAATTTATTAATAAAACAAAAAGCAATCATACCCAAATCATTACAATGTGTGTGGCCCTTTAAAAAAATAATACAAAATCGAATAACACATTTCGCTTATTTTATTCGTATATCACTCTGTATGAACACGAATAGAGAGTCTCCTCCTTCGATTTTTACAGCTTCTGCTAACGATAGCTGTTGGCTTGTTGAATTAGCTAAGCGTGATTTTTATTTTACAACTTATTGGTTGGACAACAAGGAACAGTAATATTTCTTAGAAATCTACTATTAAGCTTTAGGCAACGACAATATCAAAAACAAAGAAATAAACAAACAAACCAACAAAAAGTAGCAACATGTTGTGCTATGATTTTTCTATATGTATTTTAAAACATGCATTTAATGCTTTGATTTCTTTTTTGTCTTTTAATACGAATATTGGTTATACCTCTGGACTGAAACTGCAATATAAGAAATTGTATCATTTACTTGTAATAAATATTTTTTGTTAAACTTACTGTTGTTTAAACAAAGTTTGTCCCCTTTAGGTGGTTCCGTTTTATATCTTTCTTCTTTAATATTAATAATAAAGTTACAAAAAAAAGCAAATACTTCATATATATTCAATAAATGCTAAGAAAGAATATAAATCACTTTTTATCACAAGTAACAACGACTTCATTTTACTCTTCTGTTTTTTTGTAAGAAAATAATATGAATCACTCTGACAATAAACATCATCAGTAGAACTCTAATTTCTTTTGATAAAACCCTGCAATTTATGTAACACTGAACTAATGTAACGCTCTAAGTTTGTCGAAATCAAAACTGCATATCATTACAATAATTTTATATATCACATAGCACTGGCAGAGATCCCATCATTAAGTTCGTGACTTATTCATTATGGTTTTTCAAGTTTGTGGATGATATTTTATTTGTCAATGTAGTCTCTGCTTATAGAACCCTTTGTCTGACGTTTTTCAAGTTTTGCTTAGGCCTTTTAAAATATTAATGCCAGTATTCATAAAAACAATTGTAGGTTTATTCAGGGTTTATTTGACAAATTTCTATGCAATACTTGCTAAATAAACCCTAAATAAACCTAAAATAGTTTTTATGAATACGGGCATAAATGTTTGAAAATCATTAAAATATTTGGGTAATTAGTTCAGACTAATTTCGCAGTATGAGTAAAATGTCTTACCAGCAAGCCATTACTTTAGATTGGAAAACAATAAAAATAAATAATAACGGGCTTTCTATGGCAACTATGTGCAATGTCCCAGCAGAAATTAGTGCTTACCAATAAGCTATTTTGTAAGGGAGAAATTGTAAAAAATCACCTACTCGTGCTCATCAATAATGCATGATTTTTATATGAAATATATATGAGCCGCTAAAATGCAATAGAAACGCAAATTTATTGCAACCAGTAAGCAAATATTATACAAAATCAAAAATAATACCTTATCCTATAGCATCTTTGTAAGCTTTAAGGTATACATAAACAATATAATGCTTCCATTATTGCTTACAATTTTATTTATTGCTTCCAAATTTGAAAAATTTTCTGCTGGGGTACTGGTACAAGAAAAACAATTTTTCTTCTTAAATTAATTCAATAAGTTTGACATCTAAAATGTTCGTCGTTAATTGTATATCCCTTTTTTCTGCGAACGGTTCATGACTTACACTTACCCACCTTACATGATCAAGGAGGGCACATCCTAATTAAGCAGGGCTGGTACATACTAGGGTGTATACCACATCGATTTAGTACAAGTATTAAAATTGTCAGTATAATTAAAAAACAAACATAGTAGTCAAAGACCTGTTTTAAACTCCAAGTTATATTATAAGATATTAAAAATTAAATCTTGAAAAGTAAAGCAAATATAAACTTTTTACGATAACATTACACAATGAGCTAAAATTAACACCTAATCTTCTAATTGGATCAGCTACTGATTGCATTTATTATATAAAATATTCATTAAAATTTATAATCTCTAAGCCGGGTATATAATTGGAGTGTTTTGCTTAATTTAAATGATTTAAGGAAACATAAAGTGATAAATAGATAGAGAAAAAGTGTAAATTTTGTTAATTCTGATTATATTATTTAAAATATTTCTATTATAAACCAATACTCGTACTTGGTTTTAAATTTGCTTTCGCCAAGTACGAAATCGTGCAAACTAGATTCTTAAATACTACGAGTATATATTTACTAATGTGAATGACAAACAAATTAGCTGTGGGGCCAATTAATACAAAGACCAAAATAAAACTGCAGCACTTAAGGATATTTAGAAATTTTCCCTGTAACAGTACTGAGGATATGCAAAAATCACTATATACATACTTTGTATGGACAATACCATGCCAACTTTTTTTATTGAGACCAATACTCAGGGATAAACCCCTACTGATGCTATGCATTGTATTGGCAGTTTTTTGGAAAGGACAGTATATCTTTTTTCTCTCTCTTATATTATTATTAAGCTCCAATTTTTCTCACTTTATGCCTTATGATTTGAAGAAATAGACAAATTATTATTTATTTTATACGAGCGTTATAACGCCCATTTCGATTTTTTTAATTTGTATAGTCTGTAGTGCTTTTCAGAGAGATATTGTTTAAATTTCAAGAAAATCGCTTTAGCAATTATGCTAGCTATAGACTGTAAGCAAACACACACATTCATTATATTACATTATATATAAAATAATAATGTCGAAATAATTTTCTGAAATGAAAGGCAATTTTTCAAATAATTTGTCCCAATTCCCATTGTTACTATTTAGCGCAAACAATTTCTATAATTCGTTACCAATTAATGGCTCTACTAAAAATATTGTCAAAAATGCTGATTTTCAATGTACTTATAAAACCAACCATGGAATTTAAATCCTCCACAACAAAAATAAAAAAAAAATAAATTAAAAGACAAAACTGATAAATGACTTTATAAATGTTATGGTGCATGCAAAGATGTTTTTTTTTTTTTTTTTTGCTTTTCTTTTATTTTCTTTTTTGTACACTTATCCCAGGAATTAAACTTTAAACTTTGTTGCAACCGTGTAACAGTAGTAGTAGTACATACTTATAGTATTAGTGGTGGTATGTGCCGTTTTTTAATGCTCTAGTTGCATAAACTGAAAGCTCTTCTTGAGCATCTACACCTTTTAAATTAAAAACAAACAAAAATAAGAAAAATAAATCCAAAACTACAAATAACTCCTTATATTGGCACATTAGTAAAGCGCTTTTATCATATCTGTTATAGACGGTGGCTGGTGCTGGATTAGTTGGGTAACTTTAAACGTAACGTACATACATACATACATATATCCGTTTTACATTATTTACAGCACAACATGAATATTTACTTGTTGCTCATGTTTATTGAAAATTGTTGATCAAAAAAAAAAAAAAATAAAACCCAATCACGGGGAATAAATATGGAGTAGTACCTGTTATAGGCTATTAATGTTGTTGAAAAACAAAACATCCAAAAAAAAAAAACATTAGTTTCGCTTTTTACCATTAATAGTTGTCGTCATCCTTGTTGTTGTAGGATATTGAGTTTCGATTATTTTTTATTTAATTTCATTTTATTTTTTGGTAGCACGTGAATCAGTTTTTATATTTAAGCAGAAGATTTTCTGTTTCAGTTGAGGCTAAATACTTTGGCAAAATTGTTTAACATTTCATAATACCCAGAAGGAGGCTTTGGTTGTATATCTGGCCATGACCTATGCTGTGTAGCCATCATCAATATCATCAGCATACGCTTGTTCATACAATATCGTACAACCTAAACGTACAAGTACATGTTATGTTGCATGTTATTGCTTTTAAATTGTTAAAATAGGTTTTGAATGTTCAGATTTTTTTTTGAAGATATTTTTTATTATTGATACTTCTTTGATTTTTACTTGAAAATTAATACTTTTTTCGAAGGTTTTCATTAAATGATTTATTATTAATAAGTTTTGTATGTGTGGGGGGTATATACATAAAGCTTTTAATAATTCGTAATGTAGAGACACAGTGAAGTCGCAACATCTTTAATTTGAATATAAAAATAAAATTGAAGCAGTAATTAAATATAAAAATAATTTGGCATTTACCAACATGTTTAATATTTATGATGGAATTACAGAAACTTTTAAAATATTAATGCAAGAGAGCTTTAAATAGAGGCCTTTTATAATATCTCTAGCTTGTACATTTTAAGAGTTTTTTAGCCTTTGCTTGATTCTTGATACTGACTATAAATCTCCAAACTTTATTAAGCGTTACAAAGTTCAATAGTTTTTCTTTAAACTCTATATAAATTATTACTGAAGGCAAATCAGTAATGCTTTTATATGCAAAATTTTTATTAAACCTAGTCGACAATTAGCAAAAATTCGTGTTGTCACACCTTTAAATTATTTTTACACAATTTTATACATATATTTACCTAATTGCTTTAGACGCCAAAGAAAAGTTTATACGTCGGAATGGATGAATATGAATAATATGTATACAGATCGATAAAAGAATTTAAAATAGGGTATTTTTCTAGCAAACTCCTAATAGTAGAGTAATAGTAAGAACAAATGTAATACAGCTATTGCTCTATGTGAGCTGCATAAAGTTAAAAATAAAGTGAGATTTGATATTCAAAAAGAAATTTTGTAAAAATGAACTTTTCCTTAAATTATACCAATGAAGTTGTTCGTGTCCAAATAATAAAGGATACTTATTTCAATGATAAGTTATAGAAGTATACTGATCAGTAAAATTTGAAACAAATATTTACCATTATTCGATAAAAAAAATCAAAATAAGGTTTTATGATTATAATGTGTAACTGGAGGCTTTAAATTATTCTGTTATAAAAAAAGTGTGGATTCTTAACTTTTTGTAAACATACGAGCATTTTAATATTTATTTGAGAAGCTTGGATCTAGTGGTCGCTTACGTAATCGAACGAGTGAACGTATCGAAAATAATTTCGATACCGTAAGAATGACCTAATAGTGACATTCGATTGCTATCGAATCATAAATTATAAACTTGTACTAGATTTTTTTTAATCTTTGGAAGAGAATCAAACAAGAAATTAAATGGAAAAGAGAAATTCCATAAGAAAACACTGTGAAAAAGCAAAAAATTAAATAAAAAATTAATAAAGTAAAGTAATAAAAAATTGAAGTGGTAGAAAATGGCTGAAGAATTATTATTTATAGAATTAATGTTATCGTTGGACTCAGAACATGGGATTAAGACTAACGCACTATCCTTAACAGATAATTCGTAAGAAACTCAACTGAGTATCAATCGTATTTTATTAATATGGACATATTTATATACTTCTGAAGTTTTAAGTAGGGTTGTAGAGTGACAAAAGTTGCATTTAACTGTCTACTTAAGAAATTATAATTTACTGGGCACATGTCAACATCAGTACCACCACACTCTTTCTCTCTTTCTTCTGGATAATGGTAGTTTTCAGTACATATGTATTTGGCAATGACTTCTTAGTTAGCTTATGTCAAACACTGTCAGGAATATATAAAATATGTATGTATTAAAGACGTTTACGTTAAAAAAAGAAATTTATACTTAAATTTATTTAATTTATTTGTTTTAACAAATCTTTTTTTTTTTTTCTTCTTTAGAATAAACAATTTGTTACTCGTACATATGTTTACAATAGCCACATATGTATCGAATGAAAATACTCGATGAAACACTCAATCGATTACTCGTTATTACGTATGCTATCATCTCAGTAACTCGTATGAGTTGTTCGATAACGAATGCGGCGATGCCAAACTAACAAAACTCGATTAAATTAACTCGAAATCGAAAGCGACGATTAGACCTCTGATGTTTAGGCATGAAAACGTCTCCATTGAAATTGGTACACAAACAAAGAAATTTATTAAAAAAATTAATAAAATGAATAATATGCGTAGATTATAAACAAATTGTATTTTTTCATTTGAAAAAATTAAAAACAAACAGGATAGTGTAAATTAAAAAAGTACTTTCTGAATTTAAGAAAAAATAACCAAAACCAAGAACAATATACGTGACAAATAGATCAATTGAATTGTTTGATGTATGTATGTTGGCATACATAATCATGATATGTATTTGTAAACTTAGTCTAAATGACTTCATGGTGGAAACTAATCATCAATCGCACAAGTGGCTGTCGTATGTCCCATACAAACTAAATACTGAATTTTGTATATCTTGAGAAGTGTTAAAGCCAAAGTTTTTAAATTTGGTTTGAATAATTTCAGGGTCATGAAAAACATCAGCCAGAAAGTGGGGAAAATTGGACGTGTGGGCGTGGCACCTACCACACAAGTAAAATGTTGATATACTTGAAGCTAAATTTTCTGAATTTGGTGTGAATGACCTCGTAGTCAATTAAATCATCAGCAGAGAAAATGGCGCACAAGTAGGCGTGATACCTTTTACACAAACTAACTATTGACTTCTGTATATCTTGAGATCGGTTACAGCTAAACTTTCTGCTTTTGATCTGAATTACTTCGTAGTCACTAATAGTTATTAACGAAAAATTTTAACAAATAGTAGTGAATGGAGCAATATTTGCTGTTAGAAAGATTCCAACTTTTAATTGTTTAAAAAATATTTTTGACTTAATATGGCATACGAGCGTATAAAAACTAATCTACTCCGAATTTAAAACTTCGTTTTTCAAATTAATTTTCTAATCATTTTCCTTACATGTTTCTTTAAAGAACATTTCTCATAATTAATCATTTTTGCAAGTTTTGTTTTAAAAGCTAATTTGCATACCCATACCTTTTTGTTTTCATTCTATTCAATTTGCTTGTTAACATTAAAGCCAGATATTAACACATCCGGCTCAGGTTAACGCCTCATCTGCAAACCATTATTAAAAGTTTTAACTTAAAAACATAAAACATAGTTTTAAAACGCAACAAAACATGTTCAATTTGGTAAAAAAAAAAATTAAAATTACTAATTAACAATAGCTTTAAAAAAAAATTCATATTGTTTTTTAACTCAACTCAAAATTATACAAATACTACGTTATTAATACTTAAAAGAAAATCAAATTGTTTATGGGAACTTAAAATTTTTTGGTTGGTTATTGGCCATTAACTGATCATACAACTGACTAATAGGGTAAAACCAGAAAGACTATTAGACAAGTGTTTGCTGGAGATCAACAAGTTGCATTTATCATTTCATTGTGACAAATTATTGTGGGTTGTGTTTGCACTTTTTTGGTTAATAGGCCTTAAATGGTAGCCAAAATTTTTATGGATTCTTAAAAAAAAATTTGTTTTTTTTTTGTTTAGATGAATTAGTTTTAACAAATTTTTTGGTGATTAGTTTTCAGCTTAGATAAGCTTAATTAAGCAAAACCATAATTCAATATTTTTAGTTTTTCTAAACCATAACAAAATTAGCAAAAAAAAAACAAAAGCTAAAATTTTAAAATTGGCAATAACAATTTCAAAATTGCCTCAAGAATATTAAAAAGTAAAACCATTTTTATAAATTGCTAGTAATATCGTAAATACCCGTCTCTTACCACCCTCAAAAACAGGCTGCAGACTTTAATGAAGTTTTTTTATATTTTACTTTTTAAAATGATACCTGATTCCAACACTTTGTTTTCATTGTTCTGCTACAAAATATTGTTCCATTTTTTTATTTTTTGCAGCGTGTTAATCTGGTTACAGGTTATTACAAGTATTTCTTGTGTTTAAGTTTTACTTTTTTTTTTGTGTTGATTATGAAAGAATCATAAATACAATTACTATATATTTTGGGTAGCAGCAGAATTGAATTTTCATTTTTAACTTCAAATCCCAAGTTGTTGTGAAGGTTTGGGAAATATTGTATTCACGCGCCATTAGTTCTTACCTAAGCAACCAACACTTTATAACTGCAAGGGTTTCGATAATGTAGTATGATTTTCTAGCTGAATAAAATCAAAACAAAAAAAATTGTGGCCTGTGGTTTTTTTTTATTTTTGTGTTGCAAAAATTGGGTGAATTGTGAGTGCATGTGTTAGTCCAATTGAAGTTAAAAATTATTTTGTAATAAATCTATACCAAAGTATTAATATTTTTGCAGCAATGATTGACGTCATTTTTGAAAAACTACCTAAGAAGCTTATGATGTTGGGTAATTGAAGTTTGAAGTTAATTTTTAATAAGTTATAGAAATGTGACATTTATTATAGAAAATATATATTAATTTATAAACTTTCTTCTGTTTAATTAATTAATGGCAATATATGTTAAAATATTTTGTAAGCATAAATCGAATTGTTCTCTTTTTCTTAACATTCAAACATTAATCTTTCATTACGCTTCAACCAAGTAAAATTAAATGGAAATGTTGCAATTGATTTGCAATGATATGCAATAAAAACGATTTAAATCTACTCTCCCCAATATATGAGAAGAAAAATGTCTTTAAATTACAAGTCTTCTTTTTCTTTTTTTGTGTTACCTTGTCCAAATATTACTCGTATATTTTTTTTTTAAATATTCCTTTATGATATCTATTAAAGAACAAGATTGAAATGAAAGGAGATGACAACAAATTTATAGAAAATTTTGTATTTGTTTAATACTACCCAAATCCCGCACAGTGGAATTTGTTCATACAATGTTTGGCAAAAAATTAAGAAGTGCTCGTAGAATGTTGAAATTTTGCATTGAGCCTTTGTTTAGCTCAATTAAGAAAAATATAAAGTTTCATCAAAATTGGCCACGCCCACTACCCACCGCCCATAGAACCCAAAATTTTTTTGGCCCAAAGTTTTTGAAATTTTACCCTGAGCCTTTGGTTAATTCAATAAACTTTTTTTGAGATACAATTTATTGATTCTTCATACTGAATCTTTTTTCTACAAAACTGCATCATTACATTTTTAAATTTTATACGTCGAAAAAAATTATTTATTGCAAAAAAATCCCACTGTGACCCAGTGTGCTTCACTACCCATATCTGGAATAAATAAAAAGTTTAATGAAAATCATATTAAGAGAAAATTACAAAAATTCAACTCCACTCACTTTTTGGTTGTTGTTGTTTGTTCCAAATTTCGAAACTTTGAATATTACTATCTGCAAATTAAAATTGTAGCCTGTATGCTTACTTTTCCGACTCCACCCACTTTTTGGCAGATGACTCGCATTGTCTATAAAGCAGTTTGGACCATATTTGTAAACTCTTACTAGTACCATTTTAAAAATATAGACAAGTATTTATATATTATGTGTGGACGTAGCACCGCCCAGCTGTAGTCCACTGAGGCTAATTTAAATCACTACGTTGTTGTCTTCTTGGGACGTAGGTACCCAGACGGCTCTACTTGCACTTAAATCGTACATTACTACCTCTCCACTACGACAGGGATGCACTGAACACCCGGTGTATTCTCACTGTGACGACACTATTCTGAATTTGATGGCATCTTGGGTTTAAGATGCATGAACAGGGGTATACATATATTGGCTCAAATGGGTAGCTCCTCCTATAGGGTCTTTGAAGTGAGGTATCCTCTTCTACTTCTGTAAGAATGAAATTGCCAGACTCCTGCAGAATCTCAATAATGACTTGGAATACAAAAGAAAGAACTTTTTTAGATTGGTACCTGTACTTAATGGCCACAGGCCGATTTGAAATCATGTTTGCCATTTAAGTATTAAATACAATGATCACTGTCGTGCTTTCGGTAACATGTTGCAGTAGAAAACAGTTGACCTTTACAATGGCCAGGTCTTCCTTCAACATCATCATTATTATGCTCTCGGTTGTGAGTTTATACAAGCTATCGTAGAGACATTCTCAGATACGTGAATCTGACAGACTGCATATGAGGGACATTTTGACCGTCATCAGAAGGTTAAAATGGCGTTGTGAGGTGCTAATTGATGCATAAGTATAACCGCATTGATCAGCTAGCCAACCATAGTTCCTTTCAAACACACAGAAAGATGCTGCAAAAATTTCACAAAAATGAGTTCTGGCATTAGCTGTATATAGAGCTTCAAACAAACACATACACTTCTAGATTTTGTAAAATGAAAATGACATAAGTTAAATGTTAAATGAATGCTTTTAAACAAAATATAAATATTATTCGTTATATTGTCTCTGCTGTATTATTTCAAACATTTCAAAATAAGTATAAAATAAATTACTTACCTTTACCCAATTCTCGCATTGCAGACAATACAAATAGTGCTTCTTTTTATTGATAATTAATTATTTTAATTGGTTAAACAAAATTTTTTTCTACGTTTCTACGTTTCTGCATACAAATAATTTTAATTTGTGAAAAATCAAAGTTGTTTAAACGTTTTCAAAAAAAAAAAAAATTCCAATTTTTTGTTTAAATTCTTCAAGAGAAGCAATAAAAACAAAAATTACCCACTTTGTAAGATAAATAAATTGATAGCAATAATAGGAAAACCTTAAAAATAAATTTTGGATTTTGAATCGTAAATGAGCAAATTGATGGCATTCTTCATCGAGATAAAAATAAATATTTGGTGGAATTTAAGAAAAACAAAATAATTATAGACATATTTCACAGTAACATATACATACAATGTAAAAAGTATATATTTTAAATATAAAAACAAACATTAGAATTACACTATGTTACAAATTGATGTTGATAATTAATGTTCTTTTAAAACGACGTAGTGTAGGTTGAAAGCGTTTGTTGAGTGAATCAATTTCAATATAAATTTTTATACTTTTTAATACACCCTCAAAATCTGAAATTATGGCGTAACCATTATAGTTAATGAAAGCTGAAATATTTCTTAGCACACTAAAAAAGAAACACTTGCTTACACATCTCTTAAAAATAAAAAAAAATAAAAATAAGAATGTCAGCTTAATAGATGCGTAATGAATAAGTCTGTCTGTAGAAGTTCATTGGTTTAATTTCTACCAGAGACACTTGTCAAGTATGTATATTCAGCTTTAAATCTGCCTGTGAAAAATAATACAATAAAAGAAAAGCAAAACTTCATTCTACAAATCCTAAAGAATTGTTTAAAGCGCGCTGAGCAGTAGTAGTAAATACATGATTCTTAAGCCTTTTAGTTTAGACTCAATCAAATCAATAAAATTCCCTTGTGTCACTGTGTCATTAAAATATTTATATGTGCACCAAAATTATTTATACAAATAAATATTTTATTCAATTTGGCTTAAATTAATGCATTATTTGTATTTCAGGGGAAAAAAACACAATAAACAAAAACAATGAATTTTAATTTTCCTCATTTTAAACAGTTGTAATGAAGTATGTGTCTTAAGTCTTTTGATTTTTGTTGGCATGTAACTCTAATTGTGTTTATGTTGGTTTTCACAGATTTATACAGATTGGTGTTGATTTTTTTGTTTTTTTCTGTTTTGTATGTTTTGCTAAATTACTATGAATTCAAAAAAAAAATTCTTTTTGTGGATTTGTGTGATAGCGTAGGTGTTTATTTGAAAAAATAAAAAAAAAATAAATAAATTTTTGTTGATATTTTTATATTTTTCTTGGTTACAACTGTTGGCAGCTGCTACTGCTGGTTAGTTACTCTGTCTGGCAAATTAATGAATTTCACAATGTACATTTAAAAAATAATTGTATGCGATGACTTTTTTTATTTTTGTAAAACAAAATTTTTAAAGAAAAATGATTTGTTGTGTAGTAACTGTGCTTGTAAAGTCTCTTCTGTGTTTTAAATTAAATGAATTCGAAATGAAAAATTGTCTACATTTTACGACTACTTTAAAGTACAAGCAATTAAAATCTTTTTAACTTAAGATCGGTTTGCACTGTTTTTGTTTTTTGTTTTCGTACATAATTTTTTACTACAGTGGCTGGCGCTCATTCATACTATTCATTCATAAAATACTCGTACAAACGTAGCTATTATTTCATTTAATGAAACGTGCGTTTTAGTTTTTATATACGATTTTTTTTACCAATCGTCTCGTAACAATGCAATAACATGAATTTACAGTTTTTGGCTATTCGAGCAAGAACAACAACAACACATGGTTAGAAAAAATATCAATTGAAAAAATCTTTTAGCAAAAACAAAATAGAAATAAAAAACTTTTACCTCTTTTATTACTTAATTTTGATTTAAAATTCAATTTATACTTTTCCGTTATTGTTGTTGGTGTTTTTTTATAGCAACTAGCCATGCAATCAACTTTGACATGTCAAGTACTTCATGGATGTTAAAATGAATAAGCCATAGGAAAAATTTAATTTTAATTGCAGCTTTAAAATATCATTCAAATAAATTCCTCTGCAAGTGTGTTATAGATCTTGATTTGATTCGATTTTGTTGTTCTTTTTTTATGTTTCAAAGTTTAATTTTTGTTTTCGTTTTTATCGTCTGTATTAGGAAATTGAAAGTATGTGTTTTATTCGCCAAACACGTTATTGCAATTTTGATGTCAATTGTAATTATTCACACTAAATTGAAAACAAAAAATAATCAAAAATAAAAAATAGTGTAACAACTGCGAATTGAAGCAAAATGCTTTTAAAGAAACTGTAATAGACCTAGTAAACGAAATGAAAAAAAAATAAAATAGAAAACATATTTTAAATGTAACACTTGCATGTCGACCGACATCAAAAACACACAACACCAATGAATCTGTTACCGAAAATGCCAATATTCGTACATTTCTGTATCAATTGATTTTTGTACGGATATGGAAATGAAAATAAAATTTTCTCTTTTTTTTTCTGCGAAAGTTTTTGTTATGCAAGCAGAAAAAAATTGATTGCAAAATTTTATTGGAAATTTTTATTAAAAAAAAAAAATAGAGATGTCGCTGTTAAAAATTTTTGATGCTTTGATCAAGAATTGAGACCGGGACGTACTGGTTGGTAGGTAAGGGTCTTACCTATCGTCCCACAGTGGCACACTTTATATTAAAATGGCTTTTAAGATATTTCCTTTTTATTGGTTTTTTATCTATTTTGGTCCAACAAGGAATTCATTATTAATTATCATTCATTGCTTATTTTCATTACAGGATCGTGCCCGCAATGTTTCGGAACGTTTATCATCAACTACCACTCTTACAGTGAATATAGCCGATTCTGATGATTTAGATCCTTCATTCATATATCGAGGTTGTGTTCTTTTGGATGGTGCTTGTATAAATCCCGAATATACAGCCTCTGTACCGGCAGGCTCCTTACAAGGTGTACTAACAGTAACTCCCGAAAGAATCCAGGCGGTGGATTTAGATACTATTAGTTCACCTATACGTTACACTTTTGCCAGTGGTATGCCTGGCAATTATGCTGACTATTTTGAAATTGATGAACAAACCGGCGTGTTAAAACAAATAAAGGCAGTTGACACCTCCACAGCTAAGAAGTATGATATCATTGTTAAGGCAGAAGAAGTTTCGCCGGCTAAACGATTTACTACAGCCAAATTATTGATTAATGTCAAGCCAGTGGATGCCAATCCACCCGTTATATCAGCCAGTTCAATAGTGGGTTATGTGGATGAAAACTCCCCGCTAGGAAATAAAGTTTTAGATGAGCATGGCAAGCCTATATCATTTAAAACTACCGATGCTGATTTGACTGAAGATGATCCTAAACCAGATTATATTTATGAATTAACTACACCTTCTTTCGAGGTTACTTCGGATAGTATATTGGTGGTTAATGAGGAAGGTTTAGATCGTGATCCACCAGCACCCGGAAAATACAAATTCCAAGTAGTGGCTCGAGAACCTAAAACTAATGCGGCTAGTGCTCCTTTAAGTCTAACCGTTATACTTAAGGATGTCAATGATAATGCGCCCAAATTGTCTATGGTTCCTCCAGTTTCCATAACAGCTGGTGATGGTGTACGCAAAGTAGCTAATGTTAGTGCAACTGATAATGATGAAGGTCCCAATGCTGTGATAACCTATTCTATATACCATGTTTCCAATAATGGCATGCAAAAGTTTGCCATCGATGAACAAACAGGAGAAATTGAAACTCATGGCCGTTTGTTGGCTGGAGAGCAATACAGTATTACCGTTCAGGCTAGTGATATAGGTGGACTATCGTCTCAGGCTATAGTAGAGGTAACTGTAACACCGGGACCCAATACCAAACCTCCTAAATTTGTGAAACCCGTTTACGAGGTGCAAGTAAGTGAGGGTGCCGAAATCAATTCTACTGTCACAGTAGTTCATGCTGAAGATCCCGAAAATGATCCCGTAATTTATTCCATAATATCGGGTAATGATCTCCGACAATTTGCTGTTGGTCAAGAGTCGGGTGTTATAGCTGTTATACGCAAATTGGATCGTGAGAGTTTAACACGTTACCAGTTAATTGTAAAAGCTGAAGATAATGGCGGCTTATCTAGCACGGCTACAGTAAATATTAAAGTCACTGACATTAACGATAAGAATCCCGAATTTGATGAATCCACCTTGCCATATATGTTCCAAGTGGATGAAGGTAAGGTAGATGCTTTTGTGGGTATTGTTCATGCTACCGATGCTGATGAGGGCATCAATGCTGAAATTACCTACTCCATACCAAATGATATACCTTTTGCAATTAATGGCTCATCAGGAGAAATACGTACAGCGTCAGCTTTAGATTATGAAAAACAAAATGAATATCGTTTTGTGGTTACTGCCAAAGATGGTGCTCCTGATGCTCGTCTGGGTACTGCAAGTGTTACAGTTTTGGTGCAGGATCTTCCCGATGAAGTGCCAAAATTTGTGGACTCCCGCATAGATGTCCGTATACCTGAAAATGAAAATGATGTTACAGTAGCTACCGTGCAAGCATTTGATCCAGACACCATGCCCGAGATAACTTATGTTATACGTAAAGGAGCTACTGATCTGTTCAAGATTAATGCTGAAACAGGCGAAATCAAAACCACAAAAGGTTTGGATTATGAAAAACAAAAGGTACACGAATTGATTGTTGGCACCATAGAAAACGACGGTAATGGTGCAGGTGATACTATTAAAGTGGTTGTGGAGGTAGAAGATCGAAATGATGTCAGACCAGTTTTTGTATCAGTCCCCGAACCTGTAACGGTCAATGACGATCAACCTATAGGCGCTATGATAGCCACAATGCCAGCCATAGATGGTGATGGTTCTTCACCTGGTAATGTTGTACGTTATGAAATGGTGGGTAGAGGCAAGGCTTTAAAATATTTCCAAGTCGATCCCGACACAGGAGCCATACGCATACGTGATGAGTTGCGTAAAGAGGAAGACACAGAATATCAGGTAGATATACGAGCATATGATATGGGAGAACCTCAATTGAGTTCTGTGGCCACATTGCCTGTATTCGTTCGCCATTTATTAACTGATCCCAATGAAGACAACTTAATGGAGGGCAGATTAGATAATGGTGTCATTATGTCTCCAGAAAGTTTAGGTTTAGCTTTTAGTGACGACAGCTATACGACTGGTGTGCCCGAAACTACAGGCATAAATGCCACCATTAAGCTCATTCAAGTAATAAATTCTAAAAAATCTTTAAAATCGAATCCCGGTTTCAAATGTGAAATTATTCGAGGCAACGATTTAAATTTATTCAATATTACACAGGAAGATCATGGTTGTGGCATAAAACTTATTAAACATTTGGATTTTGAAAACAAAACCGCCCATTCTTTGGATTTGAAATTGATTTCCCATAAATATTTCATAAATCCGCAGAAGAGTACCACAACCGTTAAAATTATAGTACAAGATGAAAATGATAATGCACCTGAGTTTATATATAACCGGGCGCGAGGTCGCAAAGATACCTTCTATGCTGTGGTAACACCAGAAATGGATATAGACACACCTATATTGCAAGTACGGGCCACCGACCGAGATTCCGGTAAATTTGGCATGATACGCTATAAAATTTTCGATGAGGAAGATAATGACATAAGCCATGATAATTTGGTAAGTTACTTGTAGATATGCTATGTGTGTGACTTTAATAGAAATTATTTATGTAAATATGTTTGAAAATCCTTTACAGCCAACTACTTATTTCATAATGACTGAGGAGACTGGAATTTTGCGTACAGCCAAGGTATTTCGTGAAGAAACTCACTTTCCTATGATCTTTTATGTGGAGGCAAGAGATAATGATGGCCAGGAAATGGGATCTCATTATACACGAGCTCGTATAGTTATTAATCAGATAAAAGATCTGAACCGTCTGTCATTGGTGTTTTCCGATGCCACACCCAATGATTTACGCAATCATTATGCTGCCTTGGAGGAATTATTCTCTGAAAAGACTGGTGGTTTAATATCTGGCATAGAACGTTTCAGTAATCGTAAATTTTTAAATGAAAATGGCACTGTATTGGAAAATCCTTTAGCTACGGATGTTTGGTTTTATCTTATCGATCAAAAGACAGAAACCATATTGCAAAGAAATGCTTCAATAGTGCAAGAAACTTTATTGGAGCCAACTGCTAGAGCTGAATTGAATTTTGCTGCTTCTGGAGTGGCCAGAGCTACAGCAGAAGGTATTTATCCACCAATAGAGTTAAAGCAACAGGTGCATAAGGTAAGAGAAATAAATTTAGAAGAAAATTGATTCGGTTTTTAATAAAATTTATTTACTTAATATTCCTGCAGGTGAAGGCTGCAATTGCTATAAATGATGAGGTATTTCCCTACACACTCATAGCAATTTCTATAATTATATTAATACTGGGTACAATAGGTATCATCTACATTTGCATATCTTGGTCGAAGTAAGTGTTATTATATGAATTTCTTTATAAATAAAATTTTTTATTATTTTCTTTACATTCTTAAATATTTACTTTCTTCTCTTTTTAAGATATAAAAACTTTAAACAACGTATGCGTCAATATTCTACACCAAGTCCCACCCGTTATGATCCAGTTATTGTGAATTCTCAGGCCTCAAATGGTGGTGATACTGTAGCCAACCTTAAAGAGTATGAAACGCAAGTTCTAGCCATGGCTGTGCCACCAGATGGTGATGACGAACTACAAATTGATTTCAGTGCTAAAAATCATGCCTTCTCTCTGGATAATGTCAGTTATATAACACACAAAGAACACAATGGCAGTTCCAGTGGTGGTCAGACAAGTCCCTCACACTCAGAGGCGACTACAGCCACCATAACCACGCTTAGGAGAAATAATAATAATAATCTGAATAATATGTCCGCCAATAATAACATAAACAATCACACCATGAATAATCGTCAAAACACGTTTAATCGCACCTTAGAAATGAACGTACGAAATAATGCTAATCCTTTGGCCGCCAATGGTACTTTACCAGGCACTTTAACGCTGGGTCGTATTAAACATCAGAATTCAAACCATTATCAAAATGGAGGCTATAAATTGGATACAGTCAGTCGTAATAATTTAGCAAATGCCCAAAATAATGCCTACAGTACACTGGGGCGAAGGGGTAATACTTTTGGTAATAATAATAATGCAAATTCGGATATGCCGAATGGAGAACTAATGACCAATACGTTGGGTAGAAATCATCAGCATAACATACAGAGAGGATATAATGAAGTGCCTATATCAAATCCACTGTTTCAAAGGTGAGGAGAAGCGTTTTATAAAAAATGTTTTCAATTTTTTTTTTTTCATTCAATTTTATTAAAATTAAATTCTGGGAAATATTGTCAAACATTCGAACTCGATTTTTGGCTGCCAAATTATTGAAAAAAAAGATTCATTTATTGTTCTATAATGCTATGAAAGGGAAAATGGATTTAAACTTAATAATTGTGTGTTGGCTTACTAAGATGATAGCGCTGGGTTCAAATCTCAGCTTTCACATCTTGAAAAAAAGATATATGAAAAAATTATTTCTTTCGGCGACTACCTCTCATCAATCTTCTAGCAAAAGCTCTGGGAGTAGTTGTTTGCCATGAAAAAGCTTCTTAAATCTATCGTACGGAGTCGACTTTATAGCCTGTTTCCAGAAAACGAATGGTATAAGACGTTCGTCTTTTTATATGAAAAACACTCAAAATTTTGAGTGGTTTGTTTTTGTTTCGCATATAAAAAGACGAACGTTTTAAACCATTCATCTTCTAGAAACTGGCTGTTAAACTGAAGGTCCCGGTACTGATGGATAAAAATTAACACACACAACATGAGTGCTGCGAGAAGCTAGGCCGTAACTGTGAAATAGGGTGGTAATGGCCAGTTATATATGTACGTATGTATGTAATTGTCATGTACTTAGATACGTACATACGTATATATAAGTATATATGTAACTAAAATAATTCATATTTAGACTTTTTTTAAATTACTTACTTACTTACTTACTTGGCTGGCCATAACAACCCGTTAACGGGTTTCGGCCTGCTTCAGCACTAGTCTCCAGGCGCTTCTGCTTAGCGCACACCTTCTCCAGTTGGTCACACCAATCGATGACAGGGCTTCATCAACCTGGTCCTTCCAACGTAAGCAGGGTCTTCCTCTACGCCGACGTCCAGTGACCTTCGTATCGAAAACTTTTCTCGCTGGAGCAGATTCTTCCATCCGAACAATATGGCATTTACATTATTCTATATATTCCCATACAAATTCAATGTTAAATTTTTTCATATTATGCTTAACTTATATCTTGAGAGCTGTTAAAGCTAAATTATCTAAATGTGGTCTGAACGACATTATGTTCAAGGAAAATCATCAATCAGAAAGTAGGCGTGGTACCTCACGTGCAAATTAAATATTAATTTCTTTATTTCTTGAAAAGTCTTAAACCTGAAATTTCTGAGTTTGGTGTAATTGATTTCGTAGTCATTAAAAATCGTCAGTCAAAAAATGTTTAAAAATGGTAGCGGTAGGTGTAGCGAAGCATGCCGTGTTTAGGCTAGTTTTATATAAAATTATTACCCATGTACATACATATTTCATGTCCAGAAAACCACATTAGTCTCAAAATTGTGTAGCAATAGTGTCAATTATCTTTTTAATAAAAAGTGTAACTAAGTTGTTTGGTATCATAGGGTACAAATTTTATATTTGAAGAGCTACATATGCAGAAGTTTTTAAATTTGGTGTACATACGTTACTTCAAAAACAAAGAAAATAGAATAAACTTGTAAATGGTAGCGGAATTTGAAGAAAATCGATTTTAATAACAATTCTTTAACAGGAGTACTTAGAAATGAGTACATAGCCGAAAAAAATATTATTGGGCATTACCAGAGTTGTAAACGAATCATTCATTTTTGAATTAATTCGTGAATCATTCATGCAATGAATTGGAAAAACTTTGAATTAATTCTTTTCTCCAAAAAACGAATTGAATTAAATTTGAATCAATTCATTTGAATTAAGCGAACATGAATTGCAATTCATTTTCAATTCAAATGAATTGGTAAAAAGAATTGCAATTCATTTCCAATTCATTTGAATTGAATTGATTTTGAATTAATATAAATGAGTTAGAAAAAATGAATTGCAATTCATTCCCAATTCATTTGAATTGATTTTGAATTAATTCAAATGAGTTAAAATATGAATTGCAATTCATTTTATCAATTCATTTAAATTAACTCGAAAAATGATTTTGTTATACATTTCCAATTTACTTGAATTGAATTGATTCTGAAAAAAAGACTGCAATACAAAAGCATCACCCTTTTTCCAAGTACTTCTATTCTGTACTTTATAATAAAAATATATCCACTACTAATAATGAATCACCCATTTTCTATTACTTTTAATCCAAGTATTTATTACTTATTTATAATAATTCTCTTAATAATATAATAATAATATAATAATTATAATAATTTTCATAAGTATTACTAAAGTGTTTGTCCTTTAATGTTCGTGCGTCACAAAATTTCATAAATTATTAATAGGTTTTAAATACTGAATGTCTTGTTATTCAGCGTATATCAAAAGCGACATAAGTAGTACTTGAAGGACCAAACTCCAAACACCAAGTTTACTTCAATTGAATGCAATTCATTTTTGATATGATAAATTTGAATTACAAGTTACTTTCCAATTCATTTGAATTAATTCCAAATCATTTCAATTCAAATGAATTAGAAATGAATTGCGATTCTTTTTACCAATTCTTTTGAATTAAAAAATGAATTGCAATTCATTTTGCCTAATTCAAATGAATTGCAACTCATTTTGCCTAATTCATTTGAATTGGAAATGAATTGCAATTCATGTTCGCTAAATTCAAATGAATTGATTCAAATTTAATTCAATTCTTTTTTTTGTTGAAAAGAATTAATTCAAAATTTAGCTAATTCAAATGAATTGAAATCAAAAAAGAATGATTCATTTACAACTCTGGGCATTACAAGACATAGAACATATTAATATTAAAAAAAGTATATACATATTTCTCAAATTGAAACATACTAATTACATGTGAATTTGAATTTATCTCTTTTTAGATCTAATGGCGACTTAAGCCATATAAGTCCTTCAAATGAAAATGTAACATTTGGTAAACGAGATTATGGTCAAGTGGGTTTTTCATATTTAAATGATTTAGATCGCTCTGAAGTCGAAACTACAACCGAATTATGAAAATTTCATTATAAAAAACGAAGCAAATCCCTAAACAAGCCAAAATAATTTTTAATAAAAATGTTAGCTAATTTGTAAAAAATCTAAAGCTATTATCTATTACATACGTAGGTAGTATATTAAAAAGAAAAAAAATTAAATGCAATATGTTTAATGTAAATTAAATAAAAAAATTATAAATTTAAACAAAAAGTAGCAATTTTGTTGCCATTTAGCTAAAAATTCACTTTAAAATTTTGTACAGATTGTAATATTTGTTTAAAAATAAACAAAAATATTTAATTAAGACTTTGTGTATAACAATATTAAGAAAAAAAATAAAAATTAAGAGTTATTTATAAAATAGTCATTAATAATTAAGTTGTGATTTACTGTGTAACATCATAAGTTAAAAATCTTTCAAGAACTTATTAATAATAATAGAAAATATTGTATACTATTATAAATATGTACATATTTATGTATATACTCAATAGCAATATAATATGATATGTACATACATACATATATTAAATGTAAATTCTTTCTTCTCAATAAGTAGTTAGTTTATTTTTAAAATAAAATAATTCTTTTGAAATTTTATATATATAAAAAAAATTATTTTAAAAATAAAAAAATTTTATAAAACGAAAAATAAAAATTTTTATTCAATAATTGCGGTTTTTCAAATTGTGAACAAATCTGGTAATACCGTTTTCATAACACTCTGTTATATGACACTACCGCAAAGTACGACCATGTATGATGACAAACAAACTCACCACAATCAAATAAGAAAATTTTTATTCTTATATGAAGCTCCCGGTTTAGTTGTGAAAAAATATTTTTTCTTAACCGGTCGTAGTTTTCTGTTCCTCTGAAATAAAACAGAAATTTCCTTTAGATTTAATAGAAAAATTAACGATATTAAAAAAGTAATAGTTTTCATATTCCCTTAACTGCCCTACAAAAATAGTAAGTTGATAAAAAGGATAATTAAACGTTATGTATAAGATTTGTTCGCCCTCAAGTTTTCATCTTGATAACAATTTTACAACAACAACTCGATTTGTTTATACTTATGTATCACAATAAATGAATAAAAAAAAGAGGGAAAAGTTAATCTATGTGAATTATTTTCAGTGGTCAGCCAATTTAAACAAAAAGAAAAAAAAGAAAAGTAAATATGTATGCATTGTTTTCTAGTTGTTAATTTCTATAAAAAATAATATATGCAGTCGTCGAATTTTCTTCTCCTATCAAACACGTGCCGCGTCTTTGTGTATTGATTGTTTTCAAGTCAAATAATATTAATGTTTAAAAACAAGTACATCAATATATACGTAACAGAAGGAATTTATTGCATAATCTGAAAGGGACTTATATCAACTGGAAGCTTACTTTCTTATGGAATCCAATAGTAAATAAAAAAAATTCAATCAGTACCTATATCAAATATAAAGTTTGTTTCTAGAGCATTGATAAAAATAACGGTATGCTTGTAGTTTTTAAGTTTAAGGGTTGCCGTAATTCTGTAATTTAATGCAATTAACAGACGAATTAAATAGATATTTATTGCATTAATGAAAAATTATTACCTTTAGAAATAAACTGACAACCTTAATTTGTTGATTCCATTTTAATTTGTTCAATCCATCCCAATATTGTACACCCATATGGTGTCCAAATGCATCTGATATGCCTGTATTTCGATTGCATATGATATACGGAAATATAAACAGTTTTCTTTTGTAATCTGAATTTATATTGTTTTAAACCATATACCTCTACTATAGAATTTGTGTTACACAATTTTACATTAACAGATCGTTTGTTTACAAAGTAATTAGTAAAAATTTTTTGGTATTGCAATCAAATTGGCAAAAAAGCGTAAAGCTTGGACATTTTTCATAAGCATGTGACCACTCAAGTTCCGAATTATAATCGGCTTTATACATACAGCCACATTGCTTCTGCTTTAATTTCAGAATCAACTTAAAGTTAAAGTCACTCAAACAAAATACTTTTGAACTTATCCACTGTTGAAGTTTTGCATTTTTTGTTTTTTGCTGTTGCTTTAACAACGACTGATTGATTTTTAGGAAGCAATAGCAAATGAGAAGCAAAAGCAATTAAATATTTTAGCAGTTTTTAAACGCTGATAGTATTTGCCTTATTTTTACATTAATTCTTTCAGAAATGGCGAAGCTTGACGAGAAAATTGGTTTCATTGGTGGTGGCAATATGGCATTTGCCATTGGTTCTGGTCTAATTAATCAAGGTATTGTAAAAGCCGGCCAGGTTTTTGTTTCCGGTCCAAATTTAGAAAATCTTCAACGCTGGCGTGATATAGCAGTAGCAACAACAGAAGACAATAATGCTATTGTAGATAAATCTGATATAATATTTATATGTGTAAAGCCCCATATATTGACACCATGTGCCATACAACTTAGAAATAATCATGTAAGAACAGATAAGGATAAAGATAAATTATTTGTCTCTGTTTTAGCAGGTGTAAACTTAAAGGACTTAGAAGAGGTAAAAAAGTGATGTATAGGTTAGAATGTAAATTAATTATTTTGTTATTTTAGGCTTTTTCCTTTATAGATTGTTTAAAAATGATACGAACTATGCCAAATACTCCTATGCAAGTTGGTGAGGGTTGCACTGTATATTCGGCGGGTTCATATATAGTGCAGCAAGATTTAGAAAAAGTTCATTTAATGCTGAATTCATTGGGAATAGCACAACAAGTACCCGAATCAATGATTGATGCTGTGTCGGGTGTATCAGGCTGTGGGCCTGCATTTGTTTATACCATAATAGAAGCATTGGCAGATGGAGCTGTTAAAAATGGTGTGCCACGACAAATGGCTTTACAATTTGCTACCCAAACTGTTTTGGGAGCTGCTAAAACTGTTATGATTACTGGCAAGCATCCAGCTATTTTAAGAGATGAAGTTTGTTCGCCAGGTGGAGCTACTATTGTTGGTGTACATGAATTGGAAAAGGGCAATTTAAGGTGAGCTATATATTTATTATTCAAATATTCAATTAAAAATGAACAACAATGTTACATTTTTTTTAAATAATTTTCTAGGTCTACTTTGATGAATGCTGTAGAAAAAGCATCCCAACGTGCGGGTGAACTGGGACGTAAAGGTAAATAAGTTTTTTCATTCCCCTCCCTCTTAACATATTATGTCGTTGGCGGTAAATAAGTGTTTTTATGTTGAATAAATAAAAAACTTTGTTCGAATATTTTGGCTTAAAGCTATTGAAAAAATAGCGTATATTAAAAAATGAAGCATCTTAAACTCTACATACAATTAAATGTTTTAATTAATTTATACATACATAAATTTATATTTATTCACGATCTTTTTTACTAACATATTCAACACATTTTGAAGGATCTGTAGGAAAGTATTCCTGGCATTTTGTCATTAATCTCTTTAAACCTTGTATGTATTTACGTTGTGTTTCATCGTTCATAACGTGGGCAACATTCTTTGAGAAGATCTTTTCACGACCAGTACGAGCGTGTATACCAACCATAGTTACACCTATGGGCCAGGGAGCATTACCGATGGCCATTTCCAAATAAGCATCACTGGCGTGTATATAGTTTCGATTAAGTAAATGTTTACAAATATCGCTTAGGCTTTCTAAAATATCATCGGGCAAGGATCTGTTCTTTAATTTACGAAACAGAGGTTTAACATACTCTTTTGTTTGTGTGTAGATTACTCTGGCCATTTTAACTTTATTTGACATCTTTTCTTGTTTGGAATACCCTGATATCTGATCACTCCACAATTTGAGTATATATGTAAGTAAGGTCATTATAACATCCATGTCATATTCTTTATTATTACGTCCCATTTTCAAAGACATTACTTTTATGCTTTCCCAATTTACGGACTCGTCTAACTCGCCAAATTCGTTTTTCTTTTCCTCTTTCGATGTGGGGGTGTTGGCAAACATTTCTTGTAGATATGCCTGGTCAACTTGTTCCATAGCTTCTTGGAAGTCATTACGAAAACCACGATTAGCTTCCGGCTGCGAAATTTCACACTGTCGTAGACGTTGGAAGGCTTCTGGTTCTGTTTCGCTAAACAATAATATCGGCTCGCCACGCTCTCTTAACCTTCGTATAACTTCTGCTCGAGGGAGTATATTCTGGCCATCATTTGTAAAATTGAAACCACCATCACTAGTATTTTTGTCCGATTCATTGCTTTCCTGTGTCTTGTACCCTTGTTTTTGAAGGATTTCTTCAGTGCTTTTAGCTATAAGTTCTCCACGTTTAAAGTATTTCTTCTTCTCGTCTACTAACTGTTTTTCTTCCAGTAGTTTTCGTTTTCTAGCTATTTCAGCTTTTAAAATATCCATGTTGAGAAGATATATTTACATTTATTTCAAGTAGAGAAAATCACCATATGTGATGCTCTTTATACGCAGCTGTTTTTTTACAGTGTTGTGTTTTAGCTTATTGTCTGGCAGCACGGTTAATTATAGCACATGTACAGATTATTGCCAGCTTAGAATTTCATATTTTCTAAAAGGTTGTAAAATACGGAACACAACTGCCGTGGAAAACAAATGTATTTCTCTGGCAACTTTTTTGATTTAGTCTGGCAGAACATTTTATTGCTTTTGTGCAATATAAATCGGCAAAATTTGCAACAAAATCAGCAAGAATATTATCCATAAAATTCTTTTGTTTTAAAAAGATTAAATTACTATTAATATTCAATTTATTCAACGATTGTCAATAAAGCAGTGTAAGTAAAATGCCAAAAAAGATGGGTACCAATTCAAAGGCCGTAGAAGCTCGAGAGCGAAAGGCAGCCGTGAAGAAAGCCACTCAAGAAAAAGCAGCCAAGGAAGCAGAGGAACGTCTATGGCAGGATGACGACAAGACATTGGCTCGCAAACAACAAAAACGTGAAGAAGATGAGCGTAAAAAGGCCGAAGCAGCTAGAAGAAAGGCCGAGGCGAAGGCACTATTAGATCAGGAAATGAGTTCTATTAAAACCCAGGGAAAACAGCCTCTGGCCAAAATTAATAGACAACAAATTTTGGAGGAAATGGAAAAGAAACAAAAAGCCATTGATGCCATCAATGCAGCCAATAAACCTTTACCAAGTCGAGTTGTGATACAAAACGACTTAATCGAGGAAAATCTCAATAGGACTTTGGCAGATGTGGAAGTAGCAACGGGTATTGATGAAGCCATTGCCGTATTGAGGTTAGTTTTTGTTTTATGCGCTTATTTGGTTGGAAGCAATTTAAAAATTTGTCACTTTCACTGTATAGCGTTAAAGACGACGAAGACGATAAACATCCCGAAAAACGTATGCGCGCTGCATACAAAGCATTTGAATCTGCTAATCTGCCTCGTATTAAAGCCGAGAATCCATCATTGCGTATGTCTCAATGGAAGCAAATTCTAATGAAAGAATGGAATAAATCTCCTGAAAATCCTTTTAATCAAGCACGTTGATTTAGATAAACGGGGGTGTAAATTGTACGTGATCGCAACTAGTAATTTCTTGGTTAGGAATGCCTGCCATATATTTGGAATTGTAAACAGTTTTAAGGTGATTGCAAGTCTTCTGATTTTGTTATTGATTTTACTTTAATTTTAGTAAATACAATCTTGTAAAATATATTTATTACAAAAAGATTTATTCATGTTTGTATTTTTTTTAATGATAATACAATATGCTGGTATTGGATCCAGCAGTTTTCTATTTAAATAAACGTCTATACAGTTCCGATCATTGTCCACTGGTAATTCTTATAAAATGGGACATTTCTGTGCTTTTGCCAAAAATTCTTAAAAGTATTAAGTCGATATTGGCTAGGCCATTTTTTAAAAAAATTCAAAAGACCGTGAAATCCGTATTATTGTTGTTGTTTTTTCTATATGAAATGCTTTTAACTATTCTGATTTAAAAACATTTCGTTCAAAATTGAAATCATCTGTACCATGGTACAAGAATATTATTATACCATGGTCTGTATTTTCAAAGTCATATAAGAGGCAAATGTGATTATTTTAAAAATTTAATAATCAAGGAAGTACAACCAATGGTCGTTATGGTGATGAGTAAAAGAAGAGTGACATACCTTTTAATTTTTGGAATTTATAACAACTTGAAATTTCAAACGGTTTTAATTTTGATCAAAATAAGACTTCGACTGATTTATTACAAAAAATGTACTGGTATGTGATGAAAAACGATTTCGATCGAAATTGTAATCGTTTGTATTTTCAAAGTCATATAAAACTTACAGTTACGAGCAGATAAATAGGTTCACATCAAAATGATAAATCAATTTTGTTTGACTATAGTTTACATTACAGCAATAAAAAAGGAAAACTCGCTAATTACTAAAGCAAATACCCACTTTTAATACTGCATCACAATAATTAAATTATTATGTAAAAAATTGCCCAAAATTAAAAAAAAAAAATTACCGTATAAAATCAAAGAGCAAATAAATAGGTTCACTTTGAAAAATTTGTTAGTTTAAAATGTTAAACGCCAAAATTATAAAAATTATTGTAGAAAACTTTAGATTCAGCCTTTTAATAGAGCTTATTAAAGCAAATACCTCTAAAAATTTAAAAAATGGGACGTTCTAAACATTGTAGTGAAGAGGAAAAAAAGATTATAAAGGATCTACACAGCCGAAGTTATAGCCAACGGAAAATTGCTGAAATTCTTGGGAGATCGCAGAATATGATAAGAAATGCATTGCAGCCTCCAAAACAAAAAACTTAAAAGAGGTCAACAGCGAAAAACCTCGAAAAGAGACGATGATCGCATTAATATGTTGTCAACTCGTAATCCTTTTATGTCCGCAGTTCAGCTGAAAAATGAGTTAAAGCTTCCCGTATCAGAGTGGACCATTAGACGTCGTTTAAGAGAAAAAAATATATTCGGAAGATCGGCCCAGAAGGTTCCAATGCTTAATAACACACAAAGAAAAAAGCGCATTGAGTTTGCAAAAGTACATGCTGAATGGGCCGGCCCGGAAGGTATAAAAAATGGAGAAACATACTATGGTCTGATGAATCCAAGATAAACTTAGTCGGACCTGATGGAATAACATGGGTAAGGCGTGCAAAAAATAAAGCATATGATCCAAAGTACACCACGAAGACAATAAAGCATGGCGGCGGCAACATAATTATATGGGGTTGTTTTTCCTGGTACGGTGTTGGGCCAATATTCTGGATCAAGGAAAATATGGACAAACATCTTTATCTGCATATTCTTAAAGAAGTAATGCTTCCGTATGCCGAGTAGGAAATGCATTTAAAGTATGAATTTCAGCAAGACAATGACCCCAAGCATACTTCTAAGAACGTAAAAGAATGGTTCCAAAAGAAAAATATAAAGTTAATGGAGTGGCCTTCACAATCGCCGGATTTAAATCCCATTGAGAATCTTTGGAGAATCGTTAAGGACAAAATTGCACCACTCAAGGCTAAAAATAAAGAAGATTTGTGGACAAAAGTGAAGGAAGCTTGGTACTCAATTCCATTAGAGACTTGTCAGTCACTTGTCGAATCAATGCCCCGGAGATGTTCGGCGGTGATTCAAAATAAGGGATTTTCAACAAAATATTAGAAATTTTCTTGCAATTGCACTTTTTTTGTATAAAAATGTCATTCTCTTTTCAATGAACCTATTTATTTGCCCGACAGGCATCAATTAATATATTAAATATATCAATTTTTCTCATTTTTTTTAATTATAATTAAATACATTTAATGTGATTATTTATGTTTAATATAATAAATATCGCTTTATTGTATATTACCGCTGTTTAAGTTATTTGAAGGCGAATTTATCAAAAAATGTGATGTGAACATATTTATCTGCTCGTAACTGTATATGCTTTAATTATATTAAAATAATAATGATGAAGGATGTAGTGGCAACAGTCATTAACGTAATAGGTAAAAGAGGAATTGCAAATTTAAAAAGACTTGGATGTTATAGTAATTCGAAATTTCATTCGATTTTAATTTCGATCGAAATCGATTTCCATCACATACCAGATAATATTTAAAAAAATATAATTCCAATATATGAATTCTTTACAAAAGCGTCAATTAAATAGTTGATTATTGTCAAGAATATGTATGACCAATGAACTCTGATCAAACTTACGAAGCTGAAATCGAAAACATGTTCAGATCGTCTGGTGTACATTTCCTTAATTGAGAAAATATTGCAAAAATAATCTAAATTCATTTAATAGAATTTAGTTCTGGTTTATAAAGGCGTTTAGTGAGAAACATTAATTATAATTGCAATTGTTTTAAAGTAGATGCATTGTAGTCACCGTAGTCTAGTGATTAGTAGGTTGGCTTACTAGACAAGAGCTCCGGATTCAAACCCCAGCTCTGACATCTTGAAAAAAAGAAATATAAAGCAAATATTTCTTTGGACGACTGCCTCCAGTCACTAGAATTCAAAGTTCATTGCCATGAAAAAAATACTTGTTATCATCTTATTTGAAAACATTCAGGTATGTGATGGAAATGGATTTCGTTCGAAATTGTAATCGTTTGTATTTTCAAAGTCATATAAAATTTATCTGTCAAGTTATAGCAACTTGAAATTTCGTTCGATTTCAATTTCGATCGAAATCCATTTCCATCACATACTAGATTATTTTCAATGAACAGCAATTTAATAAATTTATTATATTTCTAATATGAAATGCTTGTATGACGTACTACATAAACTTAATCACTTTTTCATGAGTAGTATTTTCAATATATTATATATTGCTGGGAGCTTGAAAATATTCCTTTGGGCATATGTAAGTAGTTGAGGAAACAATGTTGAATTGTAATTCTCTAATTACTTTTTGTAATTTCATGTAATAGTCTTTATTAAACTTCAAATACTCCCAACAAATATAAATTAAATTTCACGTGAGAAACATTTTCAAAATTTTCTTTTAAATCTAAAATGGGCACCATTAACTTCGAAGTAAGATAATTGAAATGTATGAGACATACAAACATAAAATAAACAAAATGACTAATAACTTGACATTTTAGGTTAATTTGTTTCTCAAAATTTGCTTTAATGACTATTTAATGTAATAGTCCAATTGTATTTTAAAATTTTCTCAAAATTATAAAAGAAATTAAAACAAGTGCAGCAAATCTACATAAAAGTTCACTGAGCAAAAAAGATTTAATGAAATGATAGTGAAAGCGGAAGACATCTCTATAATAGTTTTATATGATACAAAGAGCCCAATGATTAAACAGAATTAAAGAAAAAGAGCTTATAAATAGGTATAACAAGTTGAAAATAAATAAATAAAAAAAAAATGATTTAACAACTTTGTTGTTGTAAAGTTTATAATACAATACGAGTATTACGTATCTTTTATTATCATTTTTTTATAAAACAAAAAAATGACAACAGATATTAATTTAAAATAATATTTTGCTTTATGTTTTTCTAATTTAAAGGGTTACAATCAAACCCATTTAAAATGGGTGTAATAAGAAACTGGCCAAATCTCGGCATACTTCGCTACCCATATAATCAAAAGTAATCAAAAATGATCGCATTACTTTTTTGATTTATAGGCTTATTTTTTGTAATCTCAAATAATCGTGATTATTTTTTTAATAAGTCTAATCATAATCAGTGAGAAATCATAAGAAACTGAACATAATCATAATTTAATGATTTCTTTTCCATTTTGCACAATGTAATTTAATTACTAAAGGCCGTCATGACACATTGAGTCGTACAATTTGTTGAAAAAAATCGAGTTTGTTTTAAAAGTATGCCTAAAAATGCATCTGTGTGCAGATTTTTCGGCAAGTCTGTCCAACTTCATAATCTTTTAACAAATTCATAAATAATTTATTCTTCATGCTGCGAGAGACGTTAACAAAAAGCAACTCAGCATGTATAAGTACATCTTTTTTGTATGATAGTGTGGCTTTAATTTTGCCATTTTGATGTGCTTTTTAAAAGTGTGACAGAAACCGATCGCATTTTCTTGTGGATAAATCGTGCGACTGTATATGATAGTGTATCACAGCATTAATGATTACGTTTATTAATAATTACTTAACAGATCTGATTTTAATTATATAGTAAGTTGCTTACAAATTTTATACGCACATACATATGTATGTATATTTTTTTATGCTCTTAAGGAAAATAAAAACTCATCTTAGCTTTTGAATAACTTTCGCTTTAGAACGCAGTTGTCTAATAAAAGAATTATATTTTCATTCGGCTGTAAACTCGTTTATGTATAAGTAAAGTTGGTTACACTTTGGCTCTTGACCGCTGAAAAGGCTTAACATCTTATTATAAAAGTACACACAAAAGAATTTTTTACATAAAGCAGTTAATGGGCTCAGTAATCTAAACATAAAATTATTATTTTTTTCAATACCAACTCATATGCATTGTCTCTAGGTGTGATCGTTAGAATATCCTTCTCTGGAAAAGCACACCTTGATCCCTTTCAACTGAATAGAATTTATTATATTGTAGTCGCCGTAGTCTAGTGGTTAATGTGTTGGTTTACCGACTCTGATATCTTGAAGCAAAGAAATATTAAAGAAAATATATTTCTTTCGGCGACTATCTCTCAGCAGTCTTCTGGCAAAAGCTCTGGAAGTAATTGATTGTCATGAAAAAGCTTCTCAAATCTGTCGTTCAGAGTCGACTTTAAACTGTAGATCCCAGTACTCATGAAAAAGTGGACACACACAACATGAGTGCTGCGAGAAGCTAGGCCGTAACCCTGACACAGGATTGTAATAGCCAATTATGTATGTATGTATGTAATTAGAAAAACGAAAAATCGAAATCATTTGTTTTGATTTTAACTGTGGGAAACAAATCTCAATAAATTGGTAAAATTAAAACTTATTTGTAATATTTTAAGTCAAAAAAAGTGAAACCTTGGCAAAGAATATTCTATTTTATTATACAAGAACACTTTTACAGGAATTTGTATACATAATTGGGCTTTAAATTAATAATAGCAGTTTAATTACAAACTAAATTTGGAATTTTCTTTTAAATACTACATATTGTATAACGATTATGTTTATTTTTATATTGAATAATTTTTTTTTTAAATCTCTTTCCTTAAACATTATTGTCCGTATTCATAAAAAATAAAATTTGTTTATAGAGTGCTTATTTGATATATTTCTATGAAGTAATTGTCAAAAAAGCAATTAATAAAACTGTTTTATTTTTTATGAATACGGGCATATTATTTTATTTTAATATATATAAAAAAGTAAATAGCATTTTGTTGTACCTTTTATTTATACTCATTATTTATTTCTTTCCGCAATAAGTAAAAGTTTAACTGTAAAATTTAATGCAATTAATTGACAGCGTTTTTTTTATTGCTGTTCTTCCTGCCTTTAACTTGGGCTCACCTTAAATTTTATTTATTTTTCTTTTCATTTTATCTATAAATAACAAGTATTCTTGCTTTTATTTTATTATTTACATTTATTAAAAACGAAACATATTTGAGCTATTATTTTTCAAAGCGGCATAAGTCCATTTTTTATGTACTAAAATAAATAATGTTTTGTATTTGAATTAATTTAAAAATACTATAGGCAAATGTTAATCAATTCGAGCCTTCTAATTTTATCATGAAATAAAAATCATTGAAAATATTTAGCAAGTTCACGTTTTTTTTTTTTAACTTCAAATGGATTTATACCATTTTCAAAAATAAAATATAAGAAATAATATGAGGAGATATTATATTCACTGAAATGAGTTTTTATTAATTTGAGAAATATATATAAAATGCACCTTCCATTTCTTTAAAGAATAGTTTTAATAATATGAGTTTTAAAAAAATATTAAATTTTAATTTGTTTGTTTTTATAACTTGAAATAATAAAATTATAAAGAACCGATGTTGATTTTGAATAAAACACAAATTATTTAAGAAATTATTGTATTTCCGTTTTATTATGATAATTTGGTATGGTTTAATTATGTATGACACAAAATATCGGCAAAATGGCTACCGCGACCTCGGCGGCACGGGTTATTCGTCGTACACTTTTTCTTTCAAATAACCCCAAAGCAAGAATTGTCAAATCACATTATATTGGCGGTCAATTAATATCGGCACCACGTGAGACAACACGGCCATTGAATTTGTCGCAAAAATGACCCATTCTTTCGTTAGCTGTGTTGCAAGTGGCATCGTCCTGTTGAAACCATATATCGTCCACATCCATATCTTCCAATTCGGGCCATAAAAAGTTTATTATCATCTCACGATAACAAACACCATTCGAAGTAACTGCCTGCTTAATGACCAGACAAATCTGGCCCAACATAGATATGAGTAGAAGGAAGTTCGCGCTGAATCTAAACAGAGTCCATCTCAGAAATCTTATTTCAGTGATAACGGGCCATTGGCCCATAGGCACTCATGCCCGCAGGGTGAAAATAGCTCACAATGACTTCTGTAGAAGCTGTAATGACGAAGAGGAAGAGGAAACAATGGAACATTTTCTCTGTCATTGTCCCGCACTAGGGGAACTTAGAACGAAAATCTTTGGGCGCCCTGAATTTATCGACAGATCCTGTTTAACTGGAGGTGCTTTGAACGAAATTCACACCTTCGAAAGATTATCGGGTTGGTTGGAGAGTGGCCAACGGTCGTAGACATGTTTTAGTGGATATAATGGTATCACAACGTGACCTTATTGGACCCAAGTGTGCTTTGCATAGAGGCGGCTGCCAATTTTAACCTAACCTAACCTAACTGCCTGCTGTACGAGCATACACTAGTGTTTTCACATCTCCTACAGACGCGGTTTGCTCAAATTTTTCACGATTTTTCTGATTGTACACACATATGGACGATTAATTTGACCGAAAAAATCATTTTGATTTGAACTCCCATTTTCATAATAAATCTGAATAACTTTAACGCGTTGCTCGATTGTGTATCTTTTCTTGGTTCAAATTGAGTGAATCTGAAATTGAGAAATGTCATATCAAATGCAGAAAAAAAATCTTGACGTTTAGATGATAGGAAGGGGGAAAGAGGTACTAGGGCTGGTGGACATTTGATTTGAACTTGATATCGTAATTGGCAAGAAAAACATTCGCTGGAATATTGTTCCATAAACGAGTGTTGCGGCTAGAGAACGAATTCTGTCTATAATGCATTGTGCGGTTCACTGGACAATCAACTACAAATGTATGTGCTTTAAGAGAGGTACGAGTAGTCCGTAAACATATGCGATTATCCGGAATCGAGTTCTTTATTTCATCAGAGCACCTCCTATGGTAGTAGTTAGTTAGTAAAGTAGTTAATATATAAGGCAGCATATTCATCATATTTCTATTGGTATTTCTTTTGTATTGTTGTTTTTGGAATTTTTATACAGTAGCAAAATAGGATTTTTTTACAAGATTTTTTGTTTTTCAAATAAAAAAATTGGTTTAGTGAGAGCAATTATGTAGGTCAGGCCTTTTAAATTTAGATTTCATCCCTCATCAGCTGCTTTATTAACAATTACAGATCAGCCTCCTAACACACGATTTCTCGCAACATGAACCCTGTCAGAAATTTGCAAAAAAAAAAACACGCCTTTGTTACTTTTTATAACACGGCTTGTAAAATGTACCCGCATATGCTTATTTCTGTATTTATATAGTATAGTACATATATGGTTAACTGTAATTATACCCCCTTTACGATTAGATTATAAGACATACGCGTATATGTTTGTATGTGTACTTGATAGCATTGTGTTCTAAAAGTCACAAGAGTTTACTTCTTGAAAAACCTTTTCTAATAGAATTAAATTATCTGAAATTTTTTTAACACGGTTTCACACAACAGGGCATCTTTTAGGAATATTGGAGGCCGACCTATTTAAATATTGCTTAAATTTAATTTGAGAAAGAAAAGTATACAAATTCATAGGAATAATACAGTTAACTTGCTAACAATGTTGGTTTCGTTGATAATTCTAATGGGCAGTGAACAATAAAAATTGTAAAAAGAAAGTTGATTTATTTTGGAAATCCGAATTCGAATCTCAGTAAGATTGCTGATAATTTTTATTACGAAACGGAAAATTGATTTATAGTTATTGAGAAAAAACTTTAAACAAAAAGTAACATTTTATAGTGAAAAATCTTCTGGTTATTTTATAAAAATCGTACACCAATGAATGTGTTTGTTTAACTTATTTTATTACAAAGCGGACTTAAACCACTTTTTGAAATAACAGCTCATTTAAAACTGCTAAAAAATATTTGTTTACTTTTAAGTTTCTAAGCGAAATTTATTGGCTATACAAACAAATAATGTCACAAATACTCCATAAAAGGTAGACAGACATATTTTTTTTTCTCTGTTTAGAAAATAAGTTTTTGAGGTCTTAAGAATACATACGTATGTACATAAAATATGCTTATTGTAAAATAATATATGGAAATTCATGTACTTACTATACAAATAAAATCAGGGACAGAAAATAACAGTTATTTTTAAAATTTTACATCAAAAAAGCACATATAAAAAATGATCGTAGAAAATTTTGTTTGGTATCATTATGATGCATAGGTGATGTACATGCAAATTTTTGTATGATTTTTAAATTTGTGCCTTTTTTGATAAAAGTCGAAAAATAACTTTTAAATTTTGACTTTTATTTTTTAAGGCAAAATTAAAAGTTATTTTTGACTTTTATTATTTTACTCAAAAAATAAAAGTTATTTTTTAACTTTTAATATTTTAAGGCAATAATAAAAGTCACGTATTAAATTTTGCGATAAAACCAGCGTATTACTGTGCAATACTTAATTCAAGACTTTTATTTTTGCCTTAAAGTATTAAAAGTTAAAAAATAACTTTAATTTGTTGAGTAAAATAATAAAAGACAAAAATAACTTTTATTTTTTGCCTTAAAATATAAAAGTTAAGAAATAACTTTTATTTCTGCCTTAAAAAATTAAAGTTGAAAAATAACTTTTTTTTCTTGACTTTTTCGGTAGAAGTCATAACAGTTACGGTCCCTGAATAAAATACTAACTACACTTTCTATTTAGGAAAATAAATTTTGTAGGCAAGTGGAAATGAAAGAAAACCGAATTTTTTATTGAGTTTTAAAAAAATACATTTAATCTTCATGAACTTCTTTTGTGTAAAATGATTTCAAGTGATAATCCTACATCTACTCGTATTTTTAAAGCATTGTCTACATCGACATCAGAAAATTGGCACTTGCATAGTCGTTGTAGACAAAACTTAACTACTATTAATAGGTCTTAAACCTTCTTCAGGATTTCTTTGTACATGTTTTAGTTTAAAGTGCCAGCAATAAAAGTTCTGAGGGTAACTGATTGCCATGAACAACCTTCTCAAGTTTGTCGTTCGAAGACGACTTTAAACCATAGTTAACCAAAACTCTGAATAAATGAAATGCGTCTGTAGCACAATTGTGTACAGAAAATAAAGATTTGGATTACATTTCTTTAAACTGTAGGTTCCGATACTCATGGATAAAAGTATACACACACAACATGGGCGCTGCGAGAAGCTAGAACGTAACCCTAAAGCAGGGCTGTAACGGCTAACGCCTGTATTCATAAAAAATATTTTAGATTTATTAAGAGTTAATTTGGCAAGTATTGCATAATATAATATTTTTTATGAATATAGCAGAAATTCTGTATGTATGTATGTCATCGATTTCGTATAAAAGTTTCAGCACTGGCCTAAAAACAAACCCCCATTATCACATTACCTTGACAGTATCGAAGATGTACATAATCGATGATTTAATAATAACATCAAACTTATCGACTGATGTTTTGTAATTTTCCAAACTTAAGTCGGGATTTTTTTTTAAATTTTGAGCAAAATAAATGGATTTGTTTTTGCCGACCTGTAAGATTTTAAGCCTTCTTTCAGTGCTTTTCTCTGAAATATGTTTTGCACTTAAATTGTACTTATTTTACATTTGAAGCAGACTTATAAGGATTTATCCTACATTCTCTAACTAACTGCCGACTTTTATACTGGCATTGAAATAGAATATTAATATTTAAATTTTATAATTTAAATGAAGCTCATGAGAGTCTCCTTTTTTTTGAAATAAATAATGAGGTTGTTTTTTAATTTCATACTGTGCTTTCTTGTGTGTTTGGCAATATTAGTGTTCACTTCTAAAAATTAAAATTTATCAAGTTTGTATTATGGCAGGATGTTGGGGTTTTCGTGTTGTTCTTATTTACTTTAGAATTGGGTTATTTGTTTTCATAAAAGAGCAAGAATGTCTTTTTAAAAGGATTTCATATTTCTACTACAGTCAAAATTTGAAAAATTTCTCTTGTTTTTGTTTCCTTTAAACCAGTGTTCGAAAATTTACCCTATCAGTTTATTTTGGAACACTGCTTTAAACAATGTGTATAATGGCAAGATTTGTTCAATTAGATTTGTCCATTATATGCCGTATGCCGTATTCATATCATATATATACATATATATGCTTCCGTCGTTCCTATAAGTAGCATAGCGCCTCAATAAACACGTACAGCGCGATTTATCCGCTGCAAGAGATTTTATTACGCTACAAATTTTATTCATGGCCGCAATTTCCCGGCGGATTCCAGTCTATATCATTTCTGCTAATGTCGTTTGATAGCCTGAGAAGAATATGGCCGATCCATTTCCACTTACTTCTTCGTATATACATTACAACCGGGAGTTATCTGCTTCGGCTAATAAAGGGCTATTTTTAATTAGATTCGACCAGAAAAATCGCATTATTCTGCGAAGGCACTGATTAAAGAAAACCTGTAATTTCTGCATACTTCGAGGTACTGCATTCCAGCTTTCGCAGCCATAAAGTAATACTGGTTTTACTTTAGTTACACCCGGCGCGAGAGATTTCGGGAGCTCGAGACAGTCTTTAAGCAAGCGAAAGTTTGCCTTACTTTTATGATGCGATTTTCAATATCTTCCTTCGAACCACCCGTCTTTGTTATAATGCTACCTAAGTAGCAGAAGAAGTGCACATCTTCTAAATTGTGGTCTTTGATACGGAATTGTTCTTGCTTCGTCGCAATGTTTTGGTCTTATGGGTGTTAATCCTCAACCCAGCTCTTTCCGTTGAATTCGGCCATTCTCGTATCGTGTCTGCCATGTACTCGAAGTTGTGAGTCAATAATACAGATATAGTCTGCGTAGTCAAGGTCGCTTAGACTTCCATTCAAACCCCATCTTATCCCTCTGCCATCTTGTATTGCCTTAGCCATAATGAGGTCCAGGACTATGTTAAAAAGAAATGGTTAGAGGGTACATCCTTGACGTACTCTCATATCAATTAAAATACATTTGTTAAAGGTTTATATGACAAATTTCTGTTTAATACATAAGTATGTCAAATAAGCTCTTAATTAACCTATAATATGTTTTATGAATTTTTTTGATTTCTTAAATTTATTTCAGATTTAATTTAAGAGTAAGTGTGAAAGTTTTAAAATATAATTAGATTAAGCATTTACTTGTTTACTATAGTCTACCGTATACAAGTATGTACGTTATTTAAATTGCACTGAAATAAATTATTCACGCCTATGATTTTTACTATTTTTCCCTTAAAATAATGCTATCATAGCATGTATGATAAACCTTAAGACCTTTAACATGTTGAAACTGTATGCTAAGGTAGTGTTTGTTAAAAGTGTAGGTGAAAATAAAGTCTTTTGTTTTATTTATTGCTTTCACAATATTTTTTTTTCTTTGAGTCGGAGGCAAGTAATTGTAGAATTATTTTAATTGAACTTAGGAAAAAGCAATTATTTTATATTTTTAAAGGATAATTTATGATGTATGACGAGTCTATTATGCATTAATAACACGGTGCTACAAATGAGCAACTTTTTTTTATACTTGGAAAGTGACCTAGTGCAAGTTGTAGGCCTTATTGAGTAGATCATAAATTAATTTTTAAAAGTTCGGAAACACCCTCAAATTTCGGAGTTATTCCGAAAAAACTATTTTCTGGTAGGTGTGAGTACTTATGAACACGTAACTCAGTTGATTTTCATCCGATTTTAAATTTTTAAACGGTTTCGGAAAGAAGAAATATGTACCTTTTAAATATGTACACATTTTGGTATATATATTAAACTTTTGCAGAGTTATTTTTAATTATATCTGATTTTAATTTTATTTTTTCTAAATTTTTTAACTTTGGCGCCATTTTTTTTAAATTATATTGTTTGGAAACATACCCTTATGTATATAGTTTATTAAAGCTAATTTAGTTCTGAGTTAAACTAGCTTGCAATAAATAAAATCGAGTAAAAAATAAAAATGTTATTCAGGTGTTTCAAAAGTTTAAAATTTTGCTTTTACAAATTTGTATTGATTAAGATACTACATTTTCTTTATTTTTTTAGTCTTATCATGATATGATTATATAAATATTTTAAAATAACAGTATTCAAATTATTTTATTTAGAATATTTGATAAAAGTGCTTGCTAGACCTCTTTTGCTTGTACATCAAATCGTCTGTTTCTCGCTTAAGTGA
Organism: Metopia argyrocephala; assembly: GCA_963576795.1. NCBI lineage: Eukaryota > Metazoa > Arthropoda > Insecta > Diptera > Sarcophagidae > Metopia > Metopia argyrocephala. Next base: position 84,648,887 of record OY756211.1, read on the forward strand.
CCAGCAGTAATTTGAAATCATTCATGGAAATCTAAATGTGCATGGAGAAAATGAACTTTAATGGACATTCTGCATCCCATTTGTGTATAATCCTCAAGAAATTCATTTACTGCATCAATATAATTTTCACTTTTTTCATTTCCCAAAAAATTTTCACATAAACTAATAAAGCTTCTCCATGCTCTTTTTTCCACACATTTAATGTCATTGTGAATTCTTCGTCAAACATGATTTTGCGGATTTGAGGTCCAACAAAAATACCTTAAAATAAAAAAATAACACAATTTATGTTTAGAAATCAATAAAGATTTGTACCTTCTTTTAAGTATTTTTGCTTCACTTATTCTTGGGAAAACTGATTTTAAGTGTAAAAAGGCATCGCTTTCCCTATCCAGGCGTTTCACGAACTGCTTCATGTATCGCAATTTGAGGTGTAATGGTGGCAAAATTATTTATTCATAATCATAAGACTAAAAAAATAAAGAAAATGTAGTATCTTGATCAAAACATATTTGAAAAAGCAAAATTTTTAACTTTTGAAAAACCTTAATAACTTTTTTATTTTTTACTCGATTTTATTTATTGCAAGCTAGTTTAACTCAGAACTAAATTAGCTTTAATGAACTATATACATAAGGGTATGTTTCCAAACAATATAATTTAAAAAAATGGCGCCAAAGTTAAAAAATTTAGAAAAAATAAAATTAAAATAGGATATAAATTAAAATAACACTGCAAAAATTTAATATATGTACCAAAATGTGTACATATTGAAAAAGGCACATATTTCTTCTTTCCGAAACCGTTTAAAAATTTAAAATCGGATTAAAATCAACTGAGTTACGTATTCCTACGTACTCGAACCTACCCGAAAATAGTTTTTTCGGAATAACTCCGACATTTGAGGGTGTTTCCGAACTTTTAAAAATTGATTTATGATCTACTCAACAAGGCCTACAACGTACACTAGGTCGCTTTTCAAGTATATTTTCACTGTAGCACCGTGTAATTAAATCAAAGAAATCTTAATGATATAAATGATTTTAAATTTTAATTAATTAAGAAAAAAACAATGTTATGAAATTTTAGTATTTATATACATAAATATAAACATCCAAGTTACACAAGCTCTCCAAGTTTAATACTTGATAAATGAAGGTATGCAGGAAAAGCTTCTTGAGCTGCAAAAGAAATGCTTTTGCCACTCTGTTAACATTATTGGTCTCTTAACTGTAGCACAAGTAGTAGCACTCAAAAACCAAATGACTACTCACACAACAAAAATTCAAGTAAAAAAACCAAAACGTACTTCAGTCAAAGTAAAAATAAATAAAATGAAAGAAAAAAAAATGGTTTGCTTTCTTTTTTCATACAAAAAATTTCTTTCGTTCAGCTTACAAGTTTCATTCAGTACGCGGCCATACGGTAATACAGTCGTATTTGACGCGATTTAAATTTTTTACATTTTCCACTATTATTTATTTAAAGAAAATATAAATTAAATAAATAAATAGCAAATAAGTAAATGAAATGGTGTAAATAAGCAAATGCATTAAAAAAAAATTAATAAATAAATATATTTAAAACAAAAGCTAAAAAAAATAAAAAAAGAATAAAAATAAAAAAAAGAGAACAAAGCATATAATCGTTTCGTTTCTTTAAGAAATTTCATAGATTTTATCGAAATTATCATTATCATCAATATTTACATAAAAAAGAAAAACGGTAGTTAAATAAAAAAAAAAACGTTAATCTAGACAAACCTAGAAAAATATAAAGAAAACTTTAAGCAATTAAAGTTTTTAAATTAAAAAAAAAAAAATATGTTTTTTTAAAAAAGAAATTCTACAAATTTGAACTCCAAACAAAGGGATTTATTATAAAAAGAAAAACCTAATAATAATAAAAGAAAAGGTAAATTTCTTAATTGAAAATGAAAATAAAAGATATTTTTTGTAATATTTTATGGCTTGAAAAAAATCGAGACAAAGTTTGTTGCTTAAGTCTTTTGTATTATGCTAACGATACACAGACTTAAAAGCTTGTTGTTTTAAGTCTTGTTTTTTTTATTAACAAAAAAATTAACACATTAAATTACAAGATTATATACCTACCTATACCTTTAACTGCCGTGTGAAACCAAAAATTTAACTTGATTTGATGCATAGGATGTGTAGTATATGACAAATTTAACTTGAAAGACTATTTGAAAAATATATTTTCTTTAATTTTTAATTTTGTAATATGGCAGTAAATAAAAAAGTACAACTTTGTGGTATAATGAAGTTGAAGTTTGTAATATTTTTCATTAAGTATTTGTTAAAAAAAAATTCAAAAAAATAGAATCAAAAAAATATATACAATATTATGTTACATTTTTAAACTTAACAGACGTAATGCTTTTGTACTGTTGAACTTTCATATACTGTACTTGCTAGTTTGAGAAATACAGTGAAACTGAAATATAATTAATCTGAGGGAGATTGAAAAAATACTTCTTTAAAGATATTAGGCCGTATTCCAATTGGCGACGTCGTCGTAGTGTAACGACATTTTTGTAATAGATTAAAGGCAAGAGAAACATTTTTTCTTTATTCTGCTACAAAAATGTCGTCAGACGACAACGACGTCGCCAACTGAAATAAAGCCAATTATTTTGTGTAATATATGTAATGTATTGCTTTGGGGATAAGCATGTCTCAATGGCCATGTCGTCTCAAATTAATCAAAACTACAAATAGTTATAAACTAAATGCGAATCATATCACATTTAGTATATAGGTAGGTAATATGGCCAGTTAATCAAACACGTGATCAACTACAATTAGCACAAGGTGCCGTTTTGAAACCATTGCAGGACCAAACTGAAATCACCCAAACTAGAAAAAAAAACTACAGCTAACCAGAGCTGCCTATAAAGTGGAGTAAGGCAACCCAAAAAACTTCAAACGTCTGGCTGCCAGACTTGGGCAATCACAAAGAAAATGAACTAAGTATATTTTCACTCTCAGAAGTATTCCCACAGTGTGATTTCAAGGACAAGCACAACCTCTCTGCATGATTACCGATCAGCCAGGGACCTTTATACACTTTAAGTTTGGACAAGGACTGACGAGGAATCCCCAAGATTCCTAGAATCTTGCCCCGGTTATACCGAGGCCAAAGTGTCCTAGAAATAATACAGGAAGTGATGGAATTCCATCTGCTCTGTGCTTTCCCAAGGAAGAACTTGGATATCCCTTCTTTAATGACAGTTATAGTTATTTAATTCTTGAATGCAATTATCTATTATCGAAATAATATGTGATTTTTCTTTTGACAGATGCTACAGTATCGAACGTATGTGTAGGTGTGTAAATTCCTGTGCCTTTAGAAATGTTTAAAATTTGCCAACAATTCGCTTGGTTGGAACGCGGTAGCGGTTACAACGTTCTTAATTTCATTCTCCTCCTACCCAATTATCTTATGGTTTCTTCGCCTGTGAGGCACCCAACAGTAATAATGCTGTCAAAATTTACAAAATTATCAAAAAAAATTTTCGCTATCTGCGTGGTAAACCAGAAGTAAGAAGCTTTTGAATGATATTTTGTTATATAGAGGTCGTACAGCTCAGAATTTATTCGTTGTAGCTATGGAAAATTTTTGTATGAAAAACTTTGTAATAAAAATGTTCGTTATATCAAGTTTCCTGTACCAACGAAATTCGTTATAACGAAGTTTAACTGTATGAAGGGCATATAGCAGATTAAACCAATACCTCTAATAGCGTAATAAAATCATAAAAACTTTTTTTTTGTTAAAAATCTAATATTTTCTTTAAATTTTACTTTCTCATTGAACATTTAAGAAGTTAAGTAGTTTTGTTTTATGAAATGAATCATTTTTCTTTGTTTTTTTTTAGTTCTTGCTGACCTAAAAAGAAATATTTTATATAATAAAAATGAATTTGTATATGCTTCTCTTAAAGCTCATTTACAAATGTGTATAATTGACTGTTAAAATATATATTTTTATCAATTTTTTATTAATTCTTCTTTGAGTTTTTTTTTTTTTTTTTTTTTGTTACGAACTACCGCTTTTTTCTTATGTTTTCCGCATTTTTTTACATTCTTTTTCTGGCTGAAATGTTTTTACGAATGTAAAATATTTTCTTCATTATTTTCTTTGTATTTGCGTGCTTACGTTTATCTAAGCAAATCAATTACGACTACAGGGTATCTAATGCATTAATAAATGTTTGAATCTAAATGCATATTTTTTTTATTTTCCATGCTTTCTTGAGCTTTGTTGCCAATAATTCTCTTGTTTTATTTAATTTTTTATTATTAACTCATTACTATGGCCATGTATGTATGCATGTGTTTGTGAAGTTTGTGTGTACTACCATTATAATTAAATGAATACTTTTACTCAATATGTGTTGTTTGCCTATTTTTTTATTTTTAGAAACAATCTTTTTATTATAAAACATTTCTAAACCATACTCGCAATTCCTTAAAAGTACTTGCGAACCTAAATCTTAATTAATTAATTAAAAAATTTCGTATTAAGAAGAGCCCAGCAGAAATTAGTGCTTACCAATAAGCTATTTTGTAAAGGAGATATTGTAAACAATCACTTACTCGTGCGCATCAATAATGCATGATTTTTATATGAAATGAGCCGCAATACAAATGCAAATTTATTGCAACCAGTAAGCAAATAGTGCAAAAAATCAAAAATGATACCTTATCTTGTGGCATATTTAAAATCTTTAATGTGTAAATAACAATAGAATGTTTCCATTATTGCTTCAAAATTTTTTAAATTTTCTGCTGAGTATAGTTCATTGATTAAGACCGCTGGCTATGGTGCGGAATACTTATGGACTTATTTCGCTTTATTATTAAGTTTGTTCTGTTAAAACTATTAAGAGGGTTTGAGGGCTTTCTTATGACAACTTTCCTAATTTAAATTGCCTTTCTATTGCGTTCTGAATATATCTCGATCTGACCTTAGTCAAATAATATCCACCAAGGGTTGTTTCGGCGGCAGACTTATGTTTTGCAATTGATTTTAAGTACATTTGTTTAAAAAAAAAATTACGAGTATTTGTGTTAAAATCGAAATCAGTTTAAAAATACTTGCTATTTAATATGTACTTATTTTAACTTATGTATGTATATATGTACATACATGTACATACATAATGTATGTATGTATATATGTATATACACACTTGATATTAAATTTTAATATGTACACACGAATAGCGGAAATAATTATTCCACAAAATTTTTTTTAATTTAAAATAATTTCAATTTTAAAAAGAAATTAAAAAAAATCCAATTTGCATAAATATTTTAATAATTAAATTCCAATATTGAGCCATAAAGGTAGTTTAAATATTTACAAAGAAAGACACAAGCATTTACTCGAACAGAGTACGTTAAAAATAGCAATGAAAGTAACAGTGAGCGTTTAAAATTCTTATGAATTAAATGAAAGAAATTTTTTAAGATTAACTTTTTATACGCACTCGTATACTCGTATACCAATGTACGCATGTATGTTGATCTTACATGCATGCATTCATAATACATAAATAAAATTGTAAGTGTGTGAATGTATAAAAAAGTAAATAAAAACAATTATGATGTTAAGAGACAAGCATTGTTAGTGTACTATGCACAGTGAGGTGAAGAATATTAAATATGTATAAAAAATGAGAAATTGTAAAATATAGCTAAAAGTGTGTCTTCTAACTCAATCCAAAGACTTAAGAAACAAACTTTTAACTTTTGCGAAAAATAAAATACCCAGTACCGCGATTCAGTAACTTTTAACAATACGATAATAGCAAAAGAAGTCGGCAGTTTTTTTTTGTTTGCAGTAACGATTATGTGATTCACTAATGGTGTTTTCTTTTCTACCAAAAAATGCGTCATTTTATTTTAAAAATGCAATTTTGTGTTTGTTTCTTAAAAATGTTTCGCACTCTAAAAGGGTAGCAAGTTCTATTCATAATAATTCCCCTTGCTAATGGCAAAAGGTATTTCATTGTACGCCCTCTATAAATCGAGAGTGCTGATAATGCTCTGTAGAACAGATGGCTTTTGTTTATTTATAGGGCTACCAGATAAAATTTGAGGAAAAATCGCTTGTACGCGTTATCAAAATTTTAAGTTATTTTCTTCATTATTTTGTTTAATAAACATATATGTTATGTTTATGATATAAATTAAGTTGCATATCGTGTCACAAAACTGTGAATAAAAAACCTTCTTATAAAAAAAAAACCTTTAAAATTTTAAGGCGACGAATTAGCAATCTGGTAGCTCAATGTTTACATTTATGTATTTTATTGGAAGCAAAACGAACAGCCAGGCCCACGATATCGAATCGTGTAGTTTTAAGCGACAAACAGCTGATTTGCGGCACACTAATTTTTGTGTCGCCAAAAATAAATGCGATTGTAACACAAAATTTTTTTACACACATACACATAAATAAACAAAATCGGAATAAGTTTGTTTACTACATTTCTGTCAAGTTAAACTAGCACACGGTTGCATTTTTTACTGTACAATTTAAGCATTTCAGCGCTTTTTTCGTGTATATTCGCGATTATTTTTTGATATGTTGATATGGCAGCTTTGTTGTTTATTTGCATTACGTTGGTAACGTAAAGCAAAGCGAACGATAAAGTGACAATTAGTGGGCCGCAGTTTAGATTCACAGTGAGTGACTGAGTTTCTTTCTCTTAAGCTTTCTTTCGATATCGTGGGCCTGGCTGGAAATAAATTTCTGAACTTTATTAAATAAAAACCAAAATATGGAGTTTGGGCATCTATTTTATGTGCTAGAATTGTTTTAAATCAATTATTAGACACACTGGCATTTCTTCAATCATTTCCTCAATCATTTTTTATATTTTGCAAATAAAAATACTCCGCAGCTGTTAAAAATAGTGCATTGCCCTTTTTATATTTGTGTTATGTTCTCATTGAATAATTAATGACATTATCACAGGGCTGGTAACACATTTTATTCATGTACCTTTTAACAGAGGGTGGTATTTTTCTTGTAGAAAAGAAAACACCATAAGTACATTTTATCGATAGTCGACAACTCTAGTTTTCTTAATGTTTAAATTGCAATAATAGGGCAGCACCGTATAAAATCAGTCAGTTTTTTCGTAGTTGGTAATTAAAATGGGTAGAAAGTTAGCAAAGCTACATACAAACCTCTAGTTCCTTTGGGTATAAAAACACAAAAAAATGGTTCTCAAACAAACTAGTTAATAGCGAAGGCACATCTCTCTACAAATTTTCAATATAAAAATTTACGATTTTCCAGCTGAATAAACAGCATAAACATGTTTGCAGTTAGTTTACGACAATAGCTATTGAGACTATCGTAAACAAAAGATAATGAATAGCAATATCGACAATTCTATTGTTTACTATTGGAAACAATACGATTATCGTAAAAATATATTACTGAATCGCGCAACTGGTCCTGATTAGTAAAGAAAGTTACTTTAGATATCTTACTCTAAAAGGGACTGTAAATATAATAAATTTAAATGTAAATAGTACAGTGGATGCTCGTTAAGTAAAGCCACTTTGTTTCTGCGCTTTTTAATAAAATGCAAAACACATTTCTGTATAATTTTTATTACTTTATTTATATAAAGCGAACCAAAGCGTAAAATTTTATTAGGAATATAGCAAACTGTGAGTATTGCTTAAAATTAATCATACTCCACTGTATTTATTAAATATTTTACTTTAACACGTTGACTGCCACGCGTGTTTACAACAAAATCCCCGTCAGGCCACCGGCGCCACTGTAAGATGCGTGCTCTGCTACCGCATGTCTGTTTACATTTCTTTCGGTACTCTCAGCCCGATATCGATATTGCGGTGTTACGCAAATAAAAGAGAAGAACTGGAACGATCAAAGGCACGAGCAAATCTCAGAAAACCCACTACTTTTTGTCCAAGCTGCCCTGGTCAACCGCAACTTTGCAGTGAATGCTTCAATATTTTGCACTGTAAATAATTTTGTTAGTAAACGATTTTTAAAAAAATTCAACAGTATTATTATCTCCTGTCATATATTTATCTAAATATGTTCGGAAATCCTTTGGAAGGAGTCACCCGATGTGGCCTGATGAGAACTCTTGCTGTCACCCGAATACGGGTGACGTGGCCTGATGAGAACTTTTGCTGTCACCCGAATACGGGTGACACGGCAGTTAACGTGTTAATAAAGCTTTTCAATTTATATAGACGATAGTCTAGTCCTTTGGTTTATAGTATATGTTCTCGTGCATTGATTTTAAAATTGTGTTAGGTTTGTTTAAACAGGTGAACATTTAAATTTTCTCGCTCCACTGTACAAGTACAACAATTTTTTTACTGCAGTCCACAGCTGTATGGTGAAATTTTTTTATGTTTTATGAACAAAAATTACTTAAATATTTAGTCATACTCATACATATTTTTTTACAAAATTTTTTTAATTTTTCTTGTCATGTTTTTGTTATTGGTTTAAATGACAGTTTACATTTCTTTACATATGTATAGGGAGAGAGGGAGAGAGAGAGAGAGAATGATTTGTATATATTGCATGTGAAACAAGAAAACAACAACAGAAATATTGGTTGCCATGATCATTTTTAAGCTTAAATTTTTGTGAACTAAAACAAAAAAGAATACAAGAAACAAAGAAATTTGCATTTTTATAAAACTTTAATAGATGAAATTTATGCTAAAGGAAATAGAAATTTTTATTGAATTTTATTATAATAATCCGAACGTGTCACGAAAAAAACAATAACTTCAACAAACCTTTATTATATATAAAATATACATAAAATGAAAAGTGAACTGAAAATGAAAGTGACATGATAATAACTTAAAAACAAAATTTGTATTTTCAAGAAATATGTGTGTTTTTTTTTATATAAAATATTTCAGTCTGTCTTGAATGAAGTTGAAAGTAGTTTTATAACATATTTTCTTAAATAAGTAATTATTTTTCTTTCACAAAGTTAAGACCTAATGCTTAGATTTATTATAATTTCCTTTCAAATTAATGTCTGAAACTCATGGGATATTCCTTTTTAAGACTTTATATTAAACCAGAAACACAAAATTGCAAAAAAAATTTAACATGGAAATTTGGTTTGCGTGTGTGTGTGGTTTTTTTTCCTACTTAAGCTTTATGACTCACAAATTTTGCTTATTTATTTTCAAGTAGGAATTCAAAATTATTCAGATCTCTGATTAAAAATCGAAAGTTTTGTTAGGTAGCTCCTGAGATTATATAAAGTTTCTAATAAGGTATTACTCATCAGGTATAAAATTTATAAGATTTAACTTTAATTAAAGACTATGATTAAAAAGATAACCATTAAGCAAAAGACATATTAAAAACAAACTTCGTTTTGTTTTCTCTGTATTCAAAACAATCTTTAAAATTTTACAAATACCTAAAATAAAACATTTTTTATTTAGAAATAAAAAAATTGAATAACAAAAACAAACAAAATTGGGAAAATCTTTTCAAAACTCGTAATTTAAGATTCATTATTTCAACTTAACGCACTTTTACACTATTCCACAAGTCTTAAGATTTTTATTCTAATGATTTTTGGTCTGATTGTTAAAAAATCAAATAGAAAATTTTTTAAAAAACCGAAATGTATTGTTTTGTAAATGCTTTTGTTTGGTTTTTATATACTAAATGGGATATGATTCGCATTTAGTCTATAACTATTTTAACATAAGTATTTATAGTTTTGGGAAAAGGTCTCCTGACCAGTCTCTTAAGCAGAGACGAAATGGTCATAAAGACATGCTTATCCCCAAAAGCATACATTTCATATCATATAGAAAATGTTTTTATTACATTTTGCTTTTACACCGTCCAGTGATGGAATTCCACCTGCTCTGTGCTTTCCCAAGGAAAAACTTGAATATCCTTTCCTTAATCGTAGTCATAGGGCAGTGGACATCCGGGTAGAAAGCAACATACTCCCCTCCGGCAAAAGCTTCCCTAGCGAGCTCATCTGCCTTCTCATTTCCCAGAATATCCCTATGACCAGAAACCCAGACCAAGTAGATGCCACAAACGTCCCCAAGACGCTTGAGATCCTCCTTTCAGCGAAGAACGAGGGAAACGTTTCCCATGGGCGAAGCCAGTGCTCTGATAGCAGCCTGGCTATCAGAAAAACCCTAACTTCACCCCCTATGCATTGTTCCCTCAGTATCCTCAGTGCTTGCATGATCGGAAACACCTCGGCCTGAAAAACACTGCAAGTGTCCGGCAATCTAAAAGACTCTGCCAGTTTGGCAAACTCGGAGAAAATACCAGCTCTCACGCCGGAATCCATCTTAGAGCCATCCGTGAAGACTGAAACATCGGGACCCATGTCAATCCTTCCCAATGCCCATTCTTCCCTACTGGGAGAGAAAACCCTGACACACCCCCCAAAACCCAACTTCCGGGGGGCCAGGTCAGTAGGTAAATCCCGTATATGGGGAGAGAGTAGCCCTAGAATATTACTATGGCTACCTGAAAATCGTCCCCAGAGGCCCAGCTCCCTCAATCTGATCGCACTCTGAGTTGAAATGGACATAGTCTGAAGATCTACAGGCAGTAGGTGCAGAATGACGTTCAGAGCAGCATTGGGGCAAGTCCTGCAGGCTCCAGTGATACCTATACACCCAGTCGTCTGCACTCTTTCCAGTTTAGTAACAATATAGCCCTTGCGAAGGGCCATCCACCACACTAAGAAACCATAGATTAGAATTGGCAAGACCACCTAGTTGTACATCCAGAGCACCATATGAGGTCTAAGAAATAATTAAATAAACAAAAAATAATAATTAAATAAATTAGCCCGTATGGTTTTTCATTAGTTATTTCTATTAAGAACCATCGAAGTCTCCGTGTGCTTTACTTTTACCGGTTTTCACGTGCACTTCCATCTTCCTCTCTATAAAATGTTTTTATTTTTGTTAAGAAATTACGGCCATAGCAAAAAAAAAACTAAAGTAGACTTGAAGTTTCTATTTGCCATACAAGTTTTTAATTAAGGTCTACTTTAATTTTTTTGCAATTTTAACCAGAAATATAAAATTATAAATTTTTATTTTCGTGTTTTTTCACCATAACTTTGTTTTAATCGCAATACTTTTTTATATTGTATTCGTAAAAGAATTGTTTATTTATTAACAGCTTATTTGACATGAATTGCACAGAAATTTGTCAAATAAGCCTTTAATAAAGGTACAATATTTTTTATGAATGTAGTCGCCGTGGTCTAGTGGTTAGTTTGTTAGCTTACTAAGACATGGGCCCGGGGTTCGACTCCCGGCTCTGACATCTTCAAAAAAGAAATATGAAAAAAATATTTCTTTCGGTGACTATCTCTCAGCAGTCTTCTGGCAAAAGCTCTGAGAGTAACTAATTGCCATGAACAGCTTCTCAAGTCTGTCGTTCGAAGTCGAGATTAAACTGTAGGTCCCGGTACTCATGGATAAAAATTGACACACACAACATGAGTGCTGTGAGAAGCTAGGCCGTAATCCTGACACAGGGTTGTAAATGCCAGTTATGTTTTTATGTATATGTATTTTTTATGAATATGGTAGTAAAAGTATTTCGATTAAAACAAATTTATGTTAAAGGAACATCAAAAAAATATGTAATTATGAATTCAGCCTACTATAACTTGATTCTATAGTAACACAAGAAAAACACTAAAATAACTCAATATTAAAGTTTTCAGTAAATATTTTAAAATTTCTTATATCAGCCGACTTAATTAAAGCATATGTGCATGTATCCATGTTTTGTCTTTATGAATTACAAATATTTTCTAATAAACTGCAATTTCGCTACCAAATAATTGGAAAAATGCAGTTCTCAACAAGCAATTTTCATACATGAATGTTTTTCATATTTTCTAAACAATTTTCTAGCAGTACAATACCATTTTAAGTAGTCAATGAATAACACAAACAAGTGAGCCAAAATTGATGAACAAATTATAAGAAAATTATGGTAGAAATAAAAGAAATATACAATAATTTTATAGATTTTTGCTTTATTGCCCACATAAAAACTATGTCAACAATTACATGCATGTTTTAACACACAAAAAACTGAGCACCCCACCAATTGTTGATATCATTATGAAAAGCCAAACCATTACGTTCTTTACAGTAAGCCATAATTATTGCAAGACATAATCATCATCGCTACGCTAAGCTTATTGTGCGTTATATTACATATTTTAGCTGTTATTTTATATGGTTGGTGTTGCTTTTTCATGATTTTCTAACACCAAAATCAATAAATCTTTATGTCAATACCAATGACCAATACGGCCAGTATAAAGCCAGTGCAAAATATTCAATCGTAGCAAAATATACCATATTTGGTAGAAAAGTGTGACTTCCTTATAAATAAAAGAAACTATAATGATGAAAACAATGTATTATTTCCTTTCGACAAGCGATCTACGAGTATTCGCAACAGTTCCTCAATTCCATTGCAATTATTATGTTTAATGTTTTAACAATATGATTACTGACAGTTAGTCACTCGCATACGGTTGATTGTGATGGTGATTTTGGACAACCACAATTGATTTCTATTTCGTTTATAAGCATTTTGGTTTGTCCAAATTAACACAAGTGGGTTAGAATCGTTTTTTTTTTAACTCGGCAAATTTTTATTTTTTTGAACAAAGAGAAAATAATTAATAAATTTTTATTTTTAGTCTGTTGCATTCTTAATTAAATAAAACGAAGAAGGTATTCTTTTGTAAAGGTTTTTTTTTTGTTAAGAAAAATTGGTGTTAATAAATTTTCTTTTAAATTTTATTTAAGTCACGTTTTTATAAGTTTTGTGGTTTGTAGAAAATCTTTTTAATATTTTTTCAACAATACTTTCTTAATTATTCTATTTTCTTTTAAATTTTTTTGTTAGTGTAATTTGAAGACTTTCAACTATTACTGTCAGTACGTATTTTTTTATAAACTTTATGGTCATTTGATTTTTGAGCGCAGTGGTGTTGTTGCTCACCACCACACAATACTTTTGCATTCTTTTATGTCTGGCCAACAGAAATTTTTAAAACAATTTTTACTTTGTATTCAAATTGACCTATTTTTGTCTATGCTTACTTCAATACGTATGTAAAATTATGTGAAAAAATCAATTTAATAAAAATAATAAAGTGTAAAAATTTTTTACAACAAGTTAATATTTTTTATTTTTAATTTATATACATATATACATTACAACCCTGTGTCAGGGTTAGGGCCTAGCTTCTCGCACGACCCATGTTGTGTAAGTTAATTTTTTATCCATGAGTACCGGGACCTACAATTCAAAGTAAACTCCGAACGACAGACTTGAGAAGCTGTTATGCCAGAAGACTGCTAAAAAGTAGTCCCCGAAAGATATAATTTTTTCATATTTTTTTTTCAAGATGTCAGAGCTGAGGCTTGAATCCTGTGCTCAGGTCTTAGTTTATATTTATATCTTATTTTTATTTATTTAATTTATATTCAAAATTCCATTTCCTACTGTCTTAATTGAAGTTCAGTGGCATACACTGTCATTGTGAGAATTAGAATTTTCTATTTCCGGATAAGAGGTTTTCGCATACATACTTATTATTGCAGCTTTTAAGATCCTTTTTGTTGTGTTTATTATACTGCAGTGCAATGCGATTTTTTTCAAATGACATTATTTATTTATTTATTTTCTCTTGGTACATATTAAAATATTACCTTCATTTAGGAGAAGTGTACATAAAGAGTTCGATCTACTCGATATTCATTCTCTCTATATTCCACAGCCATATACTTTACCCATGTGAAGATAGCAGCTAAAATGTGTAAATACGATAATTGCATTTATCCCTTTCAGACCGTGATGCATCGATTGTGCGGGTGGGTTCAGGTCGCACTATTTTCATTTATATTTGATCAACATCAAAAAGACCGACATGCATCGATTGCCCTGATTGTTCTTTATATTTATTTCTCACACTATTCTGCCATTCGATTTACCGTTATTTAAATTATTTCGAAAATCTTGCGTCAGATTTCAGTTTTGTCAAAATGAGCGGAAGGAACAAATTGTGTTAACAACTACAAAAGTACTAATGGCTAGTAAACAGTGAATTGGGCATATTTTAACTAAAAAAATTATAAATTTTAATGTCTCAAGCCATTTGAAGTCATATGATGCAATAAATATGTGTTTCAGTTAAAAAGGTTAACGAGTGCATCAATTGTGTGTGTGTCCTGAAAATCCTTAAAGAATATAAAAATGGTAAAATCTAAACATTGATTATATTTTCATACGATATGGAGACCATATATTCCAAAAATCAGTAAAAAATTCCCATTTAGTGGCAGGTCTGAAAGGGTTATAATATTACCTGTATACAAAACATCAGTTTTTTTGTTTTTGCGTTAATACCATTATTTATTAAAAAATCAATTATTTTTTCCTTTTTGCTGCTTTTAGGCATTTTTATATGTAATACATACACTTTTTTAAGTAATACGCGATGTTTTTGACATTTTAGGGAAGAGATGCTAGATTTTTGTGAGTCGGTGAATCAGCCAGCACAAAATATAATAAATTATAAAACGACGCTCACGATCTGTAGTCATTTGAACATCAAATTTGCTTAATTTTAGTTGGTAAAGATTCAATCGTGAGTACCCTTAATGTTATCTGGCGATAGTGTTTTAAGAGGAACAAAAGATATGCAACGTTTATAAAAACGCTTCTATTTTAGAGATAGTTTTGATCAGTAAAAAATACTTGAAAAAACTGCCATGTATGACTAGAAATCACCGGATATGACATCCCTGCTTAGTGTTGGTTAAAGAGAATATAAATAATATTTTTGTTTTTCATTAGACTGTATATTATTAAATGAGTATATTAAGACAATTAAATTGTAATTAAAGTATGGTTAAAATGCTCTCGCAGTTCAATTGTCCTTAATAACACTCATATTTCTATTTAGATAAAACTTTCTATAGCAATGTAATTATCTATACCACTGTATCATAATGTTTTGTGACCCATGTTATCCTACCTTTTAGCTCTTAGTGCCACAAAAACTTTTTTCGAGTTTATAAGTTTATAATTCTATGATGCTCGGGCCTCATATAACGTTCATGGGTCACTTCTGTAGAAATCATCGTTTATCACTCTTTAGCATTCATTCACGGATCATTATCGTTCAAGATTTTGTCATGCCTTTTCAATGTGCTATTCTTTTTGTCACTGAAATAAATTAATTTATAGGCTGAAGGGTCGAGTTCGAGCCCAAGGAGAAGCGATCAATTTATTTTCATTTTAATTTGTGTTTCATCAGAAACGCTTTAATTACATCAAAGTTAACTGCAATGATTTTTTTTTCTTTTTTTTTTTTTTGTGATCAGTATGTGATTTCTAGAACAGTATGAGTTAAAAAGTTGATGTTTGGTCTTGAATATGCACAGGACACAAAGAGCTCTGATGAGACTACCGTAGCTGCAGTCGAAAATATATGTTCAGTTTGGCTAGTGTACTATTCCTTCACGGACATCATTTCTCCTTTAATCACAAAAAAAAAAATTAATTGCAGTTAACTTTGATCTAATTAAAGCGTTTCTGACGAAACAAAAATTAAAATTAAAATAAACTGATTGTATGATAATTCTAATAAAGTTATTTTTCTACAGTTAGAGCCTTATTAGCAAATATTTTACAAAAAAGCCTAAACACATCTATTTATATTTACAATCTATGGACTTAATCCAAGGTAGCTCACGTAAGTGCGGGAAGAGAACTTTGGACTTCTGTCATAAAAGTTAAACTAGTGGCTTTATATAAAATAAGGAAAACATAAACAATATTATGACGCGTTTGCGTCAGAAAGCTAGTTAACACTAAACTTTTATTTTTATTTTGGTTTTGAAAACGATTCGAAATCTAGAGCATTCTTTGCATTTTGCAAACAGTTTCGTAGCTTAGCTATGGTTCTCTAGTTGCTTATATAAAAGTTAAAAGAATTTATTTATTAAAAATAAAAATTGTATTCAAATTTAAAATCAAACTTAAATTCATCTTTAACTTTATTTCTGTTGATACGTGTATTCAAAAGATTACAAATTGCTAAAATAATTTTAAAACAATTAAAAGAAAAAAATTTTATTTTTCAAATCATAAATATTCTGACCTTATAAACTAACAGCTAAAGTAAGTTTTATGCAAAAATTCGTAAAAAAAAGTCATACAACGTAGCACAGTTTAAAATCGCCTGAGGTTTTTTAAGACTTTATTTTCTAATACCATTTAATTTGTTTATCAACTTTAATGCCATAAAGCCCTCTAAGCATAAAAACACTGTAATGACAAGTTAGCATTTTTCCTAAGTTTTGTCCAAAAAGTTTTGAGTTATTATATGTAGTTAGAACAACTGTAAAAAGAAAATAACAAAAATGCTTCTGTTATTTTTAATTATTTCTAATCTTTAAAGTCTTCGAATCATTTTTCTAAGCATTTAAACAACAATTAACGTCAATGAAAAGATAACATTTATAATCTTTTCTATTCTTTCTTTAACCAATAAAATATTTTAAAAGAGTAAAGAGATCTCAATTATTTTGAACTAAAAATTTAAAAAAAATAATAATAAAACCACACCGCCTTCCTTCATTCATTGCAATAATAACACATAAGAGTACTGCTGCCTATAAAAATAATTTCCGATAAATTTGAAATTCAAACCCACTTACAAAAAAAAGCACAAACACACACACATGTATACAAAAATACCACACATACATACATTTATATAAAATTAAAAAGACAATATTAAGTCAAGTTAACAAGAGAGAAGTAAAGCTACTTTCACTTTTTTGCCGGTCTTGGTCACAGCAATGACTGGGTTTTGTTTGTTAGTGGCAGTGCCAATGTCAGATAGACTATATGAAAACAAATAAACAACAACAACAATTTTAATTTCTTATTTTCTTTAAGCACCGGAATTTTATAGTTCTCATATGATTACAAATTTAAATACACACACATACATACATACAAGGAATGTGCTATAGATTTTTTATACAAACAAACTCACTGTTTCTGACTCTGCTGCTGGTTCTGCCGCTGCAACCGCTTTATAAAACATTATTTATTTATGACTGAACAAATTTATGTCTCAAAATTTAAAAACACACAAACATTTTTTTTTTTTTATAAATGAAAGTAAAATATTAAAAATAAAATATTACAACCAAAAAATCAAATTCATGTTACCGAAAAGGTAAACAGAAAATAAATATCTATGCACATACTTATATGTATACCAGTGGTCTGTATATGTATACATATGTATATACATTGTATACATATACATTGTATACATATACGAGTATATAAACTTTTTTATTTTGTTTTTTCTCCCTCATAAACCTGAAGATAAAGCTCTGCCACAAGAATATTTAAGAAACTTTCTATGTATGACTTGTGCACAAAAACTAAAATAGGTTTTGAATTTGACATTTGCCTGAAATGGGAATTGGAATTTTTATTTATCAAAATTTTAAATCATATAAAGTTATTAATTATTATGTATCTAAAGCAGTTTGCAGTAGTAGTTTGAAATTTTATTACTTACTTACTTACTTAGATGGCCATAACAACCCGTTAACGGGTTTCGGCCTGCCTTAACACTAGTCTCCAGGCGTATCTGCTAAGCGCGCGCCTGAAATTTTATTACATATGCAAATATTGTATGTATGTATGTACTCTATGATAACAACCATTTTTGAGCCAATTTTTCATCTACGAGAGTTATGAATTGGATCGAGTGTCTGAAGAACGGCATATACACTCCGGTTCAAAGCTGTTTTTCATTAAAGTTAGTTAAAGTGCCTTTATTCAAGTGAACCAAAACAAAATACCACATTTTTAGTTTTTTTTTTATAAATTCCTCAAAAAAAGGTTCCTTAGTTAAGAAACCACCATTGTCATGATTTTGTTTATATCTCAAGATGTCTAGCTTCCATTTCTATTTTAAAATTCTGGAATCGGTTAAAAATTGCAAAAGATACCGGCTCCTGAATATGGGATTATTTGTGCCTTTAAATAAGTGAACCGGAGTGTATAGTAAGAATTTTTTCAATTTATATGTAGAAAACATACAATTTCGATTATATTCCAAACGATATTATTTATTTTTTTTAATTACATGCATACATACATAATTGGCCATTACAGCCCTGTTACAGAGTTACGGCCTAGCTGATCGTAATACTCATGTTGTGTGTGTTAATTTTCTTGCATAAGTACCGGGACCTACAGTTTAAAGTCGACTCCGAACGACAGACTTGAGAAGCTTGTTCATGGCAATCAGTTACTCTCAGAGCTTTTGCCAGAAGACTGCTGAGAGGTAGTCGCCGAAAGAAATATTTTTTTCATATTTCTTTTTTTCAATATGTCAGGGCTGAGATTTGAACCCGCAGCTATCAAAATTTAATTACAATACAATATTAAATTATCTTCTAATTAAATACAATGAGCAGGAGTGGCAAAGACGATAAGCTCGGTGTAGTGTCTCAGATCAGGGTCTTTGGTAGGAATCGAACCTACAACTCTCGTACCAGCAGTGTAGATCACTAGACACACTGTAAATATTTCAAAAGTTTGGCGATATATTAAAAAAAGTTTTGTTCTTTAGAAAATATATACAAACTCGAAAAAAGTAATTTGTTGCTTGTAATTTATTTATATAATTAAAATAAGGGGTTTACACACCCTTTATGTGAAAGATTAATAAATAGAATATTATCGACCAAAGCACAAATATCACTATTTGACGAAAAAAGCGTAACCACTATTTTTTAGACATGTTTTATGAAAAAATTTCATCTTATGAGAACATTTCTTTTAAATATTAATTCGATATTTAGTTATTCAAACTTAAGGTAATAAAAAAATAAAAATGTAAATATTTTTACGAAACAGTGGTTACGCTTTTTTCGTCATATATTTATCTAAAGTGATCGCAGCTTTAGCTTTTCATCTCGTAATATTTGATAAATTTTCATAATTTTTTGTCATTTCTTTAGACTCTTGTTATCACTTCAGAAATGTTTCACTTTTCAAATAAAGTGTGAAATATAAAATGAGATCAATCAGCTGATCTTTGAATCTGTTAGTTAGTTGACAATAAGTTACACTATTAAGTGTAAACTTTTTATGTTTAAAGAAACAAAATCTGAATATCCTTAATATACATATGTATATTTAAAAAATTGAACACTTAAGGCCATAATAAACCAGTGTTCGAAAATTTACCTTATAAAACGTACTTTAGTGTTCTGTACTGTAGAATATTAAGTACAGAAACACTAAAAGTGTTTGTGTAGGAAATTCAAAACAAACAAAAAACATTATAATATTTTTGAATTTTCTACATAACGAATATACTGTTCTTAACCTATAGAAAAAAAAGCAAAGAAAAAATATTTTTTTTGTTGTAATTTTTTTTCAATTTTTTTATTTTAAACTGATTGATAAAAAAATGCAAAAAAAGAAAATATTTTGAAATTTGGGGAAAAATAACCCAAGATCACTAAACCAAAATGTATACAAACACTAAAACTGTACTCTTTTAAAACAAAAAACAGAACGACTTATTCTGGTTGTGTAGAAATACACAAACACTAAAAAAATAAATACCGTTCTTGGATTTGTGAACCGTACATATAATAATGTACAGTTTATTTTCGAACACTGTAATAAACTATCATTCACAGTCGTACGATTCAGTCACAAAAAAATCTTATCGATTTCTGTCACACTTTTAAAAGCCGTATCAAAATGGCAAGATTAGTGCCACACCATTACACAAACAGTGACGAAACTCCAACAAAAATAACAAAACAATACAACAATTTTGCTACCTTTTAAAATTAAAATATTAGCAAAAATGGATATAATTGTTGTTTTTAAGTGGTAGTAAAATTAATAGCAGCTGATTTTTACTTTTGGAGCTGTCATTTATTTCATCACTGAATACACTGCTCTATATGATTGGTTAATAAAAAGACAATGACAATTTTTTATGTATACTCCACATATGTATATATAAAATTTTAAACATTTCACCATTTCTCAGTAAAAAGAAATTATGACGAAGAACTAGTTACTCGTACATAGCGAAAGAAGGTTTTCAAATAGTGACGGATTCATTCGACTTAAGGGAATATACATGCTTAACAAGGAATTGTTTTATATCAAGGGGAGAAAAAAAAACTTAATAACTTTAGGGTCTAAAAACCCAGGACAGTATGTATTTGAATTTGACTACTATTTTTCAATTAAAAAAAGCAATTTAAAGTAAGAGTGTTTTTGTTAGTGTTTCTCATATAAAAAGACGAATGTCAAATACCATTCGTGTTCTAGAAACAGTCTGTAAATTAGATGCTTCACAATACAAATATATTTCAAGTCGTATAATAAATTTTATTCTCCTTTTTTAATTTATTTTCAGGTAAATATTTTAATAACTTAAATTGTGATCATATGAAAATATTTCCTCTTATCTTGTAAGTACATATTATTTTTAATTTTCTTTTTATACATTTATCGACGTTGAATCTCAATTGTTCGGAATTGGGATCGGGTTTAACATGAATAATTGAAATATGGGGAGCTTTACACAAAACAAGTGCTACAAGATTAGAATTTTATTTGAACATGAAAAAGTCAAATAAATAAATTAACAAATACCGGTATAATAAAAAATGTTGCCCGGATAACCGAGGTTGAGCCCTATTTTATTTTAAATATTTTAAACGCAATTTCAGATTTAAACACTTAATATTGATTGATTGATCTTTGTGCCTATTATTTGCTTTGTTCTTAACTCAGAAAGTTTTTAAAAGAAATTACTGCCGGGTTATTAAAAAATTTTTTGCATACTTTCCATCAGTAAACAAAACTTTAACAAAAACACCTTATATTTTTTGTTTTGTTTTGTTTTTTACCGCGTCTATTTACCACATTTCGTTTTGGTTTACATTAAGTAATGATCACTTAATATGAGCATCAGGTTTTTTATTTGCTACTTTGTTTTTGTTGAAGTTTATATTTAATTTTTTTTTTTTGTTTTGTTTTTTTTTTTTTCTCAAATCTTAATGTCTGCCAGTTTGTTTTTTTTTAGTAGCTTTAGTAGTTTTATAAATGAAAACTAAAAATATAAGTAAAATGTGTCTGCTGACCACGTTTTTCACGGCAGAGTCTTGTCAGTGGGTTTCTAGTTTGAAAAGAAATTTGTTAATTTGCTTAAAAGTGATGTTTGTTTATATTAATTTTTTCAATTGTATTTACTCGTATTCAAATCATTATGATGTTGCAGTGGTTATGTGAGTTATTATTAGTGATGTGTTTGCTCAGGCACAAAGGTTTTTGACATTAAGAATTTGACTAGACACCACTGGCAATGTTTCTTTTTTTTACATACTTTTGACGTTAAACTATCTATTAACTTCCGCATATCTTGAGATCGATTACAGCTAAAGTTTCTGAATTACTGTCACTAAAAATCATTGGTGGAAAAATATTGACAAATAGTAGTGGTAGGTGTAGCGAAGCACGCCAGCTGTAGGCTAGTAATGATATAAACTTGCTGTTAGCAGTTTTATCGACAGAACCTGTATTAAAAGTTACAAATCACACAGACGCCGATATCGCAGATTCTGTACGAATTTCTCTCTTAGAATGAGAAGTACTGGATAAAGTTTTCTGACAATGCTGTCTTTGCAATTCCCACACTTTGAACTTGCTTGTACAAGATGGTCTGTCGCAAAATAAATATTTAAAAAATTGGAAAAACACTGTAGGAGAATTCTACAATTTTTTAAATCGAGCGTTATTGCATGTGTACAATTTGAGCTAGAACAAAAATGCGAAAATTGGAGTAGCATATAAGCAATGTTTAAACACTTTATTAAAGCAAAATAGTGAATTTCTAGTGTATTTTTGCCAAGCTTAAAAACGTCTACTCCGTTTACTGCTGACAAAATTAGTGTGATTTTAGGTCTATTTGCTATTGTAAAATATTTTCAGTCAATATACCAAGCGCCGCACATTGGGGATTTTGAGGAAAAAAGTCTAATTTTTAACATACTCTTCATGCAATATTCAGTGATATTTTGACATTTTAGACTAAATGGTACAATCAAATCAAAAAGAATTAATCCAATCTGACTGCGAGTTTTTTTTATAGCCTTCTCAAACTCAGTACTTGTATGTTATACCGAAACAACTTAATTTAAACCTTAGAATTTCAAAGCGAATATTACTTTATTATGTGAGCTAACGTTTTTCTTTTTATTTTTTATTTATAGTAGGATATTTTAGCATACCAAAATTTGGAAAATAAACTTTGCAGAGACTGAAGTCTTTTTTGTGTGTTTATTTTTATGAACATATAACAAAAATCATTTGTTTCTCCAAACATTTGGACCTGTAATTTTAGCAATACTCATACGTGTTTTAACATTTTTAATCAATTTCAAGTGCCACCAGGTGCCACCTCTCAATTTCTTGCTTTACACAGTACAACATTTTTCAGCTGATTGATTTGCGACTCAATTCTGATAAGGCTCTTTTGTTTAATATAACTCAAGAACCACTAGTCGCAAAGTAATAAACGATAATAAATTTGGAAAGTGCACTTTTTTAATTATTTGTGTTTATCATTGATAGATTTTTGTCATTCAACAAGTGCCGACTAACCGGAAAAGTACTCGTACAAGCGATTTTTCTCTGGTTTTGTAATTATAACTGAAACTAATTCCCAAGACTTTTACGACAATGGAACGTTTTTCTATTTTACATGGGGTTTTATGCTCGAAGCTTCTAGAGTTTAACAAAGACAGAACAAAATTAAAAAAATTAAAATTGGCTTGAACGCACATTTACAATAAAGTTTACTGAAACTGAATGTCCTACCAGTTCTGCACTTGGTCGGCCACCTAAATCGTTTGAGGAGTGTACCTCTACAAAATCTTTTGGCTCATACTGCTAAAAGAGTCCTAGAGAATAAGTCAGTAAAGGCTCAAGAAAGTCGTAACAAAGACTATTAAAAATATCGCCTTAGACACTCCAGAAAATGCATTTAGCCAGAAAAGGCATACTGTTATAAGCTCTTTTAGAATAATAATTTAAAAATTGATTTAAAATAAATAATAAATTAAAAAAATCATTTAAATTTTTTTGTTAGTTATGGCCTTTTACATTATAGGTAACGATATACATTTCTCTAACTTTAACTATATTACTATATAAATAAACCTAAATTTGTGATAAAATCACTACATTTATCGACAAATATATTTTTTTCCTCACCTTCATACAAAAATCCCCAGTGTGCTCCGTGGTCTAGTTGTTAGTGTGTTGGCTTACAAAGAGGATAGCTCGGGGTTCAAACCTTAACATTGACATCTTGAAAAAAAAAAATATTTCTTTCGGCAGTCTTCTGGCAAAAGCTCTGAGAGTAACTGATTACCATGAAAAGGCTTCTCAAGTCGGAGTCGACTTTAAACTGTAGGTCCCGGTACTCATGGATAAAAATTGACACACACAACATAAGTGCTGCGAGAAACTAGGCCGTAACTCTGACACAGGGTGGTAATGGCCAATTATGTATGTATGTATACCAAGCGCAGTAGTATAAATAGTCTAAAGACTACTGTAGATAAACGAAACTATCGATAGTTTCCCACCACTTTCTACAACCTATTTAAGTTTTTCTTTTTATTTCTTTACAGAGGAGTGTTTTTAGGAGTTGATGGCAGCATTGACAACTTAGACTTTCTAACACTTTTATTATTTTTTTAAAAAATGCCTCAACAACAACAATTTTTGTAGTTAGTCCTTAATTTTTTTTTTTTTTTATTATAAATTAAATTATTTTGAGGCTCTTCATTAAGGCGCAATGAAAAAAAAATCTAAAGAAACACATTTTTATGACTGATGACTTGAAAGGTTATATCTTGTAAGCTATAACCAAATTTTGAAATTTTATATACATACTAGCTGAACCCGGTGTGCTTCGCTACCCCCTCGTTATATAATAAAATTAACGGCGGTGACGCGGTTCATAGTTATATAGTGACGTTAACAGTATTAAGAGCAATATACTACCAAATAAAAAAAAATCCGTTGGAAGGAACAAATTTATACAGAGAACAAAAAGTTTAAAACTTTCAAATAAAATTTTGCGTGAAAAGGGGCGTGGCGTAAGAAATGTTTATTTATACCTCGCCTGGAGTATAATGTTTATACAATTGGAAGTAAATCTGCTAAAAACTATATGGAAGCAAATACATAATTTTAAAAAAGTGGGAGTAAAAGTGGGCGTGGTAGAAAAAAAGTACCCTGTTAATCATGTCAGAGTCCCAGTTAAATGCTGTGAAAATTTCAGGAAGATCGGTCCAGAGGTTTCGTCTCCTATAAGGTACAAACAAACAAACAAATAAACAAACACACATTCAATTTTATATATTTAGATAATAATTCCTATAATTTTAAAATATTTTTTCATATTTTTTTATTCGTTCCTTTACTTTTTTTAAAAAGACCTTAAAATAAAAAAATTATTTTATTTTTTTTATTTTCTTTATATTTATATTTTTATTTTCGTTATAATTTTAGAGTTTTTGAACTTAAAAGTATATAATTTGTTTATACTCGTATATACTATTTGGCATAATTCGTTTATATCTACTTGATAAAGTGGTTAAATTTAAAGTAAATTTATGAATTAAAACTCTACCATATTATAATACTTTGCATTTTCTCATATACCGTACAATTTGTAATCTTAGTCACTGGCTGGCTAGACTCATGAACTCTGCTAAACTTTAGTTTGAAAATAAGAAAAATTTCACTTTTTTTCTTAACAAAGAGAGAAAAAAAAATAAAATAAAACTAAACAACGTATGTAATCTCATTATACAAGCGTCTTATCTTGGCTGATATTTAGCAAATTTATAATTTCATTAATATGCTGTTTAGTTAGCATTCTTACTTTCAATTTTGTCATACGAAAGCATGTTAGCTCAGTTATAGCTGCTGACTGGCTGTGTATTAAGTCAATAAACTTTATAAAAATTTTATATTTTTATTTTAATTATTTATATATTTTTTTTAGTAATAAATAACCATTTAACCTAATTTTGTAATTATACACGTAAATGTTTTAAAGATTTCCGAAAATTCTACCTTTGTACGCATGTGTCTGTTTCAAAAAATATTTTTATGCATTATAAGTTTATTTAACGATTAATTAGCACTTTCTACTTTGAGACTTTTATCTATATATGGCTATCATCAGGTGGTTGTTTGACAACGTTTATAATATTTGATTAAGAAATTAATTTTTTATACTTTTTATGGAACAATGACCCAAATTGTTTCAATTTATAAGTAAATATCCAATTTACTTGATTAAAAAGGAAACAAAAATTTATCAAATTTATTTTAGCAGTCTAACGTAAATAACTTTTACTTATCGATTAATTATGATGTTCTATTTTTTCGCTTTAATAAAAATAGCAAATTTATGTATGTATGTATCACGGTAATTCTGCGTAAAGTGAAATTATATGCAAACAATTTTTTGTTTTGTTTAGACACTTCCAATCCCGTCAAACAAGAAATTGAATGATTGAAATTTTATGGAATTTTGATTTAATATTTAGCGTACATTCTAAGTGTTGTTAAGCAAAACTTAGATTTTACTTTTGAAATATTTTTTTTTAATAATTTGAGTTCAGTTATTACTTTTAAATTATTTAAAATCTGGCTCCGTCTTGCACATGTGGAACAAATAAGCTTTAAGTATGCAAAATTTAACCTTTCTGCGACGTCAGACGGCTTAAAAAAGCTCCGCAGCGAGAGAATTGGACATACATTCGGACAAACAACTAATATATAAATATATATATATACAGGTTTTGTACGAAATTTTAAGCATGTTTTATAATTTTGCAGTTATTATTCTATTTTTAATATTCCCTTATGTATTCCCATCAATTTATTATTAAACATTATGAATACTAATTAAGAACAAAGATTTTTCAAAATTTAATTTCTCAATTATATTATGGAATTATTCTCTGTTTGTCTATAGACAGCTAAACATCTGCAAAAAATATTCTTGAAATTTGTATAGTCTCTCCATATATGTATGTTTAAAAGGAACTATAGGCTGTATAAATTTCAAAAGTTCAATTTGGGCGGTACCACGCCCATATAAATTAAATATTATTATATCTTCAAAATAGTAATAGTAAGAATTTCTAAATTTGGTCCAAATAACTTCGCTATCAATACAAATCGTCAATTAAAGAAAAATTAGACGAAATTCGACAAGTGATACAATGAAAGTTTCCAAACTAAATATTGGTTTTTGTACACCTCTCCAAAGGGTTAAAGCGACAGTTTCTAAATTTGTTCTGAAAAACTTCAGTCAATACTTCATTACTGAAGATTTTTTTTTGATAAGTTGCAAACTGCAGTTTTGATAAAACAATTTTATAATTTACATGTGCTGCTAAATGCTTTATACGGCCATGCAAACTTGGCCAAACAGGCTAAATAAATGACACATATTTTAACAGATGTAGCGTCAACAAGATGGCCATTAGAAGACCCTGTATATTAGACTTGTGCTTAATAGTTCATTTAAGTAAGCGCTCTTTTAAGTTGAAAGAGCAAAGATAAACTAGTTCGTTTTTCTAGTTTGACGGCTCCTATACTTTTACATACAGCCACAACAAAAATCTAATAATATGTATTTGGGTCAATTTTAAAACATAGTACTTTATTTGATGTTTTATTATTTTTTATTTACTCATGTACATTAATTTTAGTGTAGAGAATAATATATACCCTAAATTTCACAATTTGTTCAATAAACCGTTCTTTTACCATTCTGTAATAAACCCTGGCTAAATGTAATAATCCCCGAAAACAATGTCTATGGTACCAAGGGATACATAATTTTCTACTATAAACCATGTATTCTATAATTCTAGAAGGTATGACGGCTTGTAAAATTGCCGTAAAAATCCCAACTTTTTTCCGTTCTTGGCATTCCGATGGAAGCATCCATGGTAGCAATAGAAAGCTGAAAATATAACCTAACTTGAGATATACAATAATCTATAATAGGCCAAGTATTATATTATTATGTATGTATATAAGTAATCTATAATCGTGTAACCTTTCTCGTTTAGGGAGTTTTTCTCAAATATTGGATTAAAAAAATGGTTAGTGACAACACTATTTAAGTTTATTATATGCAATAACCAACCACTAAAGTATTTATGTATTTGATTCGTCTACTTGAAGGAAACAAAACCTAAAAAGACCTAAGAGAGCTCGTTGAAAAGAGCGGCGCACTTAGGTCAATTGAAAGAGTAGTACAATTGAACTAGGTCGTACAAGTACTACACAAGTCTACTGTATATATCCTAGATTGGTCCAGGCCTGTGCAGTATCGTCTTGTTATGCCAACCTTATTAGAGTTCTGCAAGTTCAAAAATGCTCGAAATATTTGAAGGCAAGAATTCTGATGTTCTAGTCTGTAGAAGGCCTGACGTGAAACTTCTAATGTGTGGAAAATATATTCTGTGAATATAGAATTTTGATAGATATAAGTGCTTTAAAAAAACTTCGCAGTTATATGGTTTTTTATTTAAGCTAACGCTATGCAAGTGCACATGTATACCGGCATTAAAAATTCTAATATTCAAAGTATATGCATTCGTATATCTATATATAAGTATGTTCTTTGATTGCAAGAAGTAATATTAATAATCTGTAAATAAATACCTGTTAATATTAGTTAAGTTAACATAGAAAATTACTAAAGCATATCAGCCATTAGTATAACACACACACGAGCATACATTCACAACATGCAACCATTTCTTGTTGCATGTAGAATAATTGTAAATATAAAAGCGCCAATTACAGGGGGTTCTCTGGTATTATGCTACAAATACAAGTTGAAAAACCATAACTTGCAAACAATATGTAGTAGAAAAAATTGACAACTTATTTGTATTTTTTCTGTTTTATAAAAACTAAACGAACCACTAAACAAAAAATAAGAAAAACTCGCTCACATAGTTGCATGTTATTTGTTGTTGGTGGTGCTTACCAATTTCTTTACTCACTTTAAATGATAAAGTGTCACATGGTTATGTGGTATCAGCAGGTATGTAAGTACGTGCAACAAGTGTTTTATGGTTTTAACTTGAGTGTTTACTGGTACATATTTGTATAGTAGGGTTTGTCGTTTTTGTTATTATTGTTAATACATACGAGTACTATTTTTTTTGGCTTTATGGCATGTAAATAAAATGAAACGATATGTACGTTTGTAGTATAAGAAACAAACTAGGCAATTGGGTCACAATTTAGGAAAACTTGTTTGTTTAAAGGCAGATACATATGTACCATATACTTGAATATATAAAAAAACAAAAATTAAAGAGAAACACAAAAACTGCTCAAGAAATAAAATGAATGAATACAAATTTCTTGCACTTCTCACTTACACAATAACGTTAGCCGTAGAGCGTCGTCCTCTATTTCAAAAAAAAAAAAATATGTATAATGTAGTATATGTATATAAAATATCTACATAATTTAAGTTAATTGGAAAGAATTTTTTTAATTATTATTTATTTAATTAATTGTTGATAACACAGTGCGACAGTGAAAAAAATTCAGGGAATCCACAGTATAGGTTCAATTTTACTACCAAAAGTTAGTAAAACCCTGTATTCGTAAAATTGCAATGTTAAATATACATCTGGCGCTGTACTCCTGATCATTCGTTTCTTGTGGAAAAGACTGAAAATGTCAGGGAGCGGTTTCGTGAAGACGGACTTCTGGGAGGGGGAGGGAGGGAGGGAACCTCTTATTTTTTTTTAATAACTAAGTATTAATTGTTGCTTATCTGCAGAACGATTAAAAAAATCTCACAGTCAATGAATTGAATTGATGGAATTGAAACCTCCCATACACACTAAATAGTGATTTTTGTATATTTTGAGAACGATTAATTAAGTTTCTAAATTTGGTCTAGACGACTTCATAGTCAAGGAAAATTATTAGCCAGAAAGTCAGCGGGGTTAGACAAGTGAGCTTGGCAACCCGCATACAAACTAAATATTGATTTTTGTATATCTTGAAAACGATTAAAGTTCATTGCTTGTGTAGAAAATTTCTTATTTAATTTTACTTGGCAAAACAGGCAAAAGGTCCGCTAGTACATTATAAAAATGTTAAGACGTATTAAAAATAACCAAGAATTACAATATGCTAGAAAAAGTTAGACATTTTAGGAAAAATGTTACAGGCTAGATGGATTTTTTTATGTCATGACTTTCAAAAATGCTAAATCTAGCATGAAAAATGCTAAATGGGCAGCACTGCCTTATACACATGTTGCAACAAATACAAGTTTATTCACTTACAAACCATCTAAAATTTAGCAGGTTTTATGATTTTATTAATTTTTTTTTCTTTTTTTTAATTATGATACATTTTATGGAATTTTAAGTTATTTTTCTTCTTACTCGTATTTTCTACCTCTGCATAAGATTGGTAATTGCTAGAGAAATTTTGTTTGAGAACACATCACTTTTTTATGTATTTTTATAAGCGTTTCTTGTAATTTTTCTTAAAATACTTGTACGAGTGAGTATTTAATTTAGGGGCATTTTCTATTACTCAGATAATGTTTTGATTTCTTCTTTATGTTACTTTCCTATGTTTTTTGTGAAAGCCAATTATTAAAAAAGAAAAAAAAAATCAATTTACATGATTTGATATTTTCTAATAAAAAAACAATCTTTTTTCTTTTTTTAGATTAAAATTGATACAAAAAAAAGTGTAAATTGTCTTATAACATAACAGGTAAGCAATTATGTTTTTAAAGAGAAATTTTAATTTACTTCCTATTTCCTTTTGATGTTTATTTGTTTTTTTTTATAAATACTATTACATATGTATAACACTTTTCCTGTTCAGTATGTGGATTTGTGGAATATTTAATCGAAAGATAATAATTTATTGCTTACTTTTAAATATTTGAAATGGAACGTTAAATATTTATTACTTTCATTTTTTTGTACAATCAAATTGTTTTTTTATGGGAAATGAATACAAAATAATTATGAAATTAATGTTTTCTTATAAAAGAAACATAAATTAGACAAACCTGATAAGCTTTTTACTTTACTTATGTATTCCGCTGTTTATTGAATGTTTTTTAAAATACTTATTTGCCACAGTTTATACTCGTAGCTTCGCCGACATTCTATTTGAAACCTATCTAATATAGTTCTTTAGATATAAAATAATTTAAAACTTTATGTACAGGCGCTGCCTTTTAATTCCAATTAATTGGACCATTACAGGAAACCATTCTTTCATCAAAAGTTTTTTTGAGTAAAACAATTGTATCGCGCGTCTTTCTCCTATTGGAACTACATGTCAGCAATATTAATGCCAGGTAATTGATGTACGAAAAAATTTCTTACATTCCGATCAATGACTTTGTGAGCCTATAAAATGCACCAACGAATTTTGTTTTCTTCTTTTGTTTTTTTTTTTTTTTTGGCATAATAACGGGATTTCGACAAAAGCTTTTTGATTATCCTCACTCTAAATGCTACAACTCTGCTCTTATTTTTGTATACCTCCAACTAAAAATTTGCTTTACAGGATAACAAACTTTGAATCAAAATTCATTATCAATTTGTGTTTCAGTCCATTCGGCAAATGTGCGGCATATATAATAGCTAATATTTCTTAAAAGCTTAGAAGCCAAAATCCTTTCATAAAATCTTTCATAAAGAGGAAAGTTATAACCCCAGTTGTAGAGAACGACGATGAATTAATTGATTTGGATCTTATTTACTGCTATCCTGTACAGTTGATACGGCTACTTCGTTGTACACTGTTTGGCATTTAATGGAATGTGCATTATCAGTAAGAATAAACATGGTTCGAAAACTTTCAATTGTTATTCGAATTAAACGCTCTGAAGTACACTTATGTACACCATTAAATAGATGAAATACACGACAAATTTAACGAATAAAACCATTGTTTTAATAAGAAATTTCATCAATGTCAAACTTTGTTCTAGTGTAAGTCTATCCATAGTGGAATGAAATGTCAATAACAACTGTTAAATCGGTTGTCAAATAAAGCAGTATTACCAACTCAAAATCGTGAAGCTCTAAAAACACCCATTACTTCTGTTAGAGCAACGAAGACAATCGACTACAACCCTGCATATGCAATACTTTTTGTAACAACTGAACTGTCAAAATTATTTCTTTCATAGTGTTTTCCTTTTTATTACTCCTTTTCTATTGGGTTGGCAACTAAGTAATTGCGGATTTTCTTTAGAAAATAAAAGTCAATTATGCTTTACGCGATTTTCAATGTATGTACATATGTGATATATGAAGCTTCGTTGCAATCTCACGTGTAGTACTGTGACGATCCGAATCAATTATTGCTTTAATTTGGTCGTCGTCCACTTCAACTGGACGACCGGAGCGTTTTTCATCTTTCAGTGATAAATCACCAGAACGGAATTTGGCAAACCAATTTTGACACTGCCGTTCTTTTAAGGCTTCGTCACCATAAACAGCACATAACTTTTTATGAGCTTGCAAAGCTTTTTTTCCTTTCCGGAAATAAAAAGCAAAATAATACGAAAATGTTCCTTTTGATTTTCCATTTTTCAACAGACGTCAAACAAAAACCACGCAACCGATCAACAAATTTTTTTACTGATTGACAGCTGAAGTACCGACTATCAAATAACAAAATGTATTTGATATTTCAATTACGTCATCTAGCCTAAAAATTCAACTAATGCCATCAATGAGTAAAGTCCGCATTTACTTAGTTGCCAACCCAATATTTTCTTATTCTTGTTTTACCATTCAATACAGTAATTTGAATTATTAAATACGTGTGTGTTTTTTAATAACTTCTCCTATTTCGCCCCTGTTGCTCTTTATCTTCCCAACTCGTCGGAATCCATATATATATTCCCATTGGTGTTTGAAATATTTTGTGACTGTATGTATAATCAAGTCAAAATGTTGTTAATTTAGTGGTTTTATTGATAAAGAAAATACTTAAATCTCAGTCAAAATTATCCTCTTATAACAACAATGAATGCATAAATCCATCGATAAATACTTATTGAAATCATAGAATTGTAAAATCTTCTTATAATCTTAATATTTAAATAGATATTAAAATTTTGCAAATAATTGGACTGCTCATGTTTAGCAAATAAATTAAAAACTTTCATTTTTAATTTTTTTCGTTTTTCTCGTCTTTTAAATATTTTAATTAAAATCGAAATCAACATAGAAATGATCAATTATAAGTAATTATAATCATTTTGTAATTTATTTTTGATTTTTCTTTTTTTTCTTGTTTTTTTTAACTTTTATTTCACTTGTTCACTGTCTCTATTTAATATTTATCACTTTTCATTTTCAACTGGTCAATTGTCTATCGGCATGAGCATTGATTGTTTGCATTAAGCCATCATATTTTTCTGCATTTCAATGATTCGAGTAATGGCACAACAAAGATGAAAAGATGACAATAATAATAATCACGTTTTGTTTTATTATTGGCCAGTATTTTCTGGATATTAGTTTTTAGGAAAACATAGAAAAAAATTAACAAGAAAATCATGTGAATATTAATTGCATTTGAAACTAAATGAGACAAATAGTCAGACAAGAAATATAAATCAAAATTATATAAAAAATCACACTATCAATAGTAGACTAATATATAACACACTACATACATATGTACTATGTTGTCTCCAAAGATGAGGCATTTCAAATGAAATCATACATACATACATACATAACTGGCCTTTACAACCCTGTGTCAGGATTACGGCCTAGCTTCTCGCAGCACTCATGTTGTGTGTGTCAATTTTTATCCATGAGTACCGGGACCTACAGTTTAATGTCGACTCCGAACGACAGACTTGAGAAGCTTGTTCATGGCAATTAGTTACTCTCAGAGCTTTTGCCAGAAGACTGCTGAGAGGGAGTCGCCGAAAGAAATATTTTTTTCATATTTCTTTTTTTGAAGATGTCAGAGCCTGGAGTCGAACCCAGGGCCCATGTCTTAGTAAGCCAACACACTAACCACTAGACCACGGCGACTACCAGTCTTTAAAATATTTAGATTTCTTTCACGATTAGACTTTTAGACTTTTTAAAGTACACTATTAAAAATTTTAATAATGCTGTTTTTATCACTTATGTTGCCAAAATTGTCTGACATTTTGTGGGTATTATTAGTTCTTTGATCAGTAAAAGACTTGTATTTAAGTCCATTGATGTAATAATTTTGCCAGATTGTACAGGGCTACGAGGTCAGGAAGTGACATAGTGTAGGGGTTAGAGCGCTCACTTACAACACAAAGCAGCTCAGGTTCGAGTCCCAACACAGGAGAAAATTAAAAACAAAAATTTTTGGAGCATTTTAAAGTTTTAATTAAAAAAAAATAGCAGGTTCTCCTCCCACCTCTAAGAAGTCCATCATTAAGAAAGCGCCACCTAATTGGAAGTAATAGACAGAACTAATCAAGGATCAAAACCTATAATTCAAACTAGCAAAGATTATCACCACTACACAACAAACAAACAAACAAAATCAACAACCAATTGATGGGGCAATTGCTGTTGATAATGAAGGTATAGCACTGGCCTTTGAATGATTAACTGGCAGCAACTTGCTCCATTAACATAAGGCGCTTAAATATGACTATATCGTCGCAAGAATTCAAGAACGCTGTAACTTACAAAAAATCGAAAAAACGTTTTTTGCATCATTTTTATCAGAAAAAAATACACGTCGATTAGTCCCGGTCCAGGATTTCTACGATGAAAATAAATTCACTTACACCGCCTGCGTTTTGAAAAATACCAGTGTATTTTTTTTTACTTTCATACAGGTTTTTTGGCTCTGTTGAACATTTAAGGTTTTGTCAGTTACAGCGTTCTTTAATTCCATAGACGATAAGAACCATATTGAAACATTCCAATAAATGTACAGCATGAGTTGGGGTGTAAATCCCTTAGTAATGGTCTTAACAAAAAAAGAAAATAAAATAATAAGAATGTACCTAACTCCTGTTTAAGATCTTAAGGTATCTAACGCTGCGTTATTATCAGCATAATTGTTTCCTTTTGCGATTTTGATCCAAACGAACGAAGCAAGAAAAAAACTTCGTACGACAATGTTCCCCAATGCTCTCTTGATCATAGGCTATCAAGAGTTTATCGTAGCCGCCTTGAACGCCTAACTTTTTGATAAGAACTCCAACTCTGGCTCGAACCCGAGTCTCCAGCATGCAATAAAAAAACCTTGGTCATGTAACAGTTTTTTGGTTAAAAAAAATCAACAAATTTAAAATAAATTTTTCCTAAATTAAAATTCGGAAACATTGCATATGTCAGCAATATTTCTACTGAACAGGCGCTGTCATTTTCATATTTTTGAAATTCTTGTCAGCGCATGTAAATATACATTTTTAAGGACATTTTTGGTTATTCAAATTATTGGAGTAAAATCGAGTGACAATGAAATAGAGTGTTTTTTTAGAGATCAACAAACCTTATTTTAAAAATTAAAGACCAATAAATGGTACTGGTCATTAAGCGAACGAATAAAAAAGTATTTCTCAAAAGCTTGTTACATTTTAAATTTATGCATATATAGATAGCTATTTGAATTATCATTAGATTTCATTATAAGTCAACATGAAGTGAAGTAAATGCAAATCAGTGTTATTGTATATTACCGGTAATAACTCTTCGTTGTAAACGTAATATATATGTTTACATTTCATTGTTGTTTGATGTGATTTGCTAAACTTGAAGATTGCTTAGGTACAGGTTTTATGTACTCATTTACCTATTACAATACAATTTTTAATTATATTCTATTGTAATAACGAGCAGAGTGACGAATACCATACCCTCACTGTAGTGAAACAGACCAATGTCTCTGATAAGCATCAAATGCACAACCTGCACACTGCCGATTATTCTACGAAGGCACCCTAATCGTTGTATATCTTGCTTATAACTATCGTACTCTAATAGTTGCCTATTGTAGGGTATATTTATACAGAAAACAGAGAAGTTTTCAATATATCGACTTATTTATAAAAAGTAAGTCCATAATATCATAAGTTGAGATCTTAAAGTATTACAGGTTTTGTTTTATTTGTTTACTTTGTCCACCATATAAAATGAAAGTTGGACTCCTACATTCCATAATTTGAAAGAAGAAAAAAAATAGCAAATACAGAAATATAAACACTCTTCAAGGCTATCTTTCTCTGTAAGGCTTAAAGTGACAAATGCTGTTTGTTTTCGATTTTTGTGCCCAACATTTGTTGTTTCTTTGTGTTATTTTTAAGTTTTATCTTCAAATGATGACGATTTTGTTTAAGAGCCACACTTTGTTTAACCAAAGACTGGTCTATACTGAAATGTCTTTAAACAACAAAATACTTAAGAAAGAGAAAAAGAAAAAAGAAAAAAAAAACAACTTGATTTAATACCACAAAAGGT
Source organism: Metopia argyrocephala (assembly GCA_963576795.1). NCBI lineage: Eukaryota > Metazoa > Arthropoda > Insecta > Diptera > Sarcophagidae > Metopia > Metopia argyrocephala. Next base: position 84,684,646 of record OY756211.1, read on the forward strand.
AAAAAGCGACAAGTGTTTTAAACGCACTTTCGTTGAAAAATTCTTTTTCAATTTAACACGTAATAAAATGTTGAAAAAAATAAAAACAAACGAAACATACACAATATGACTTAAAAAGAAGTTAAAATGTTTAAATAATTGAAATATTTATTTTAGGAGGTGGTATTTCATGCAATAAATATTAAAAGCAAAAGTTATTTGCCATTTTGAGATATTTATTTGATACGAATAAGTTAAATATAATAATAATATAAATTAAAACATTTAGATGTTATTTGTATTTATTTAGTGTAAAAAAGTGTAAAAAATCTTCAAAAACATTACAAAGGACGCATCAGCAGGTTTACTTCTTAAATCTTTTGTATGTTTGTATATGGTTATTACATACATACATACATAACTGGCCTTTACAACCCTGTGTCAGGATTACGGCCTAGCTTCTCGCAGTCCTCATGTTGTGTGTGTCAATTTTTATCCATGAGTACCGGGACCTACAGTTTAATGTCGACTCCGAACGACAGACTTGAGAAGCTTGTTCATGGCGATTAGTTACTCTCAGAGCTTTTGCCAGAAGACTGCTGAGAGGTAGTCGCCGAAAGAAATATTTTTTCATATCTCTTAAGATGTCGGAGCTGGGTGTCGATCCCAGGGCTTATGTCTTAGTAAGCCAACACACTAACCACTAGACCACGGCGACTACAAATACTATAAGTAGTAAAATAAAAAACTAAGCTCAAACAAATCATAGCTAAAAACGAAAGGCTTATGATGGTAGTAAAAAGTGTAAGTCAACATTTTACAAAAGAGACTAACACATGTATTTTAAACTCTGTTTCAAAATTATTATGTTAAATATGTCCCAAGTACATCAGTATAAGTAGATGTTGAAAGAATATTTTCAATTTACAAAAGTTTATTCAAATGTAACAGACAACGTTTGATTCTTGATTCAGTCTTCTGGCAAAAGCTCTGAGAGTAATTAATTGCCATGAACAAGCTTCTCAAGTCTGTCGTTGGAGTCGACATTAAACTGTAGGTCCCGGTACTCATGAATAAAAATTTACACACACACAACACACATGAGTGCTGCAAGAGCTAGGCCATAATCCTGACACAGGGTTGTAAAGGCCAGTTATATATGTATGTATGTATGTACTTATTATATTTTGAACGGTCTCATTTAGTATTGAAATTTGAAACAAAACTTTTTTATGAAACCATCTAAATATGCATCAAAAATATATAAAATGCTCTTTAAGTAGAAAAATATGCCAAAAATATGCTATTAAAGTTTAAATATGCAAAAAATGTTTCTGTTCCTTTTACGAGTGTAAAAAATAGCCTGCGTTTTTTTACAAAACGTATAAAACATTTTGAATGCAAAAACTCTTACTAATAAATATTTATGTACATAAATTAATTTTCAAGCGATTTTTATCCATTTAAATATACATACAAATTAATTACTAAATCAGATGTGCGTAAAATTAATATCTAATTTATTACAACAATACGTTTATTTTGATAAGTATTTATTTACTTATACTCGTATGTATATTAAAAAATAAAACATTAAAATTTGTTTTTAAACTTGATACGCATTAATGACAGGAAGAAGCTTTCAAAATGATACAAATTCAACGTTCAAGTATGTACACAAGCCATTCACAAAAAAAGTTGAGCTTTCAACATAAAAACCAAACGAACTGAACAAAAGAGCATTCAACAATTTCATGGCTAATGTGTAAACACCTGAAACAATTAGCAATTGTTGTAACATCATATCACTTTACAATGGAAAATAAAGCAGCATCACCAACAAAATAATATTTACAAAAAACATAAGGCAGCATATCAACTTGTAAAATATCAGCAATAAAAAAACACAGTCATGAAAGTAACAGTTACTTTCAAATCAAATATTCACTTTCATTATCATCAATCACATGCAACTTTTTCAGATGAATCACAACAGTGCACTCTGTGAGGCAACCATTACGCATTTACAAAAAAAAAATATTTTTTTGTAAACTGTTGTTGAAAATAAAAGTGTAAACGATGGTATTTCCTGGCTGAGATGCATAATTTCGGTTGAAAAAAAATATGTTTGTATGTATATATTTTTATTTAATAAAAAAAGAAATACAAACACATACCATGAATACAGGAATGTAATTGGAAATTATTTAAATTTCAAAAGAAATACTAACTAAATTTAATACAAAAATTGTTGAGATGCATTTAAAATATTTTAAATAGATTTTTTTTATTATTTTATTAAAAAAAATAAACGACAAATAATATTTTGATCATGTTCAAGTTGTCAAAAACATTTCGTATCAAAAGTGACTTTAAAAAATATCATTTTTAATGTCAATCTGTCTACAGATTGTTTTCTTTTCATTTTCGATGTTTTTATCAGTGGCGCTTTTTGCATGTCCATTTACTTTACATTCATTGCTACTGTTCATGTCAATCAATCATTAATAGTAAAACACTGATTTTTTATGTTTTTCTTTCTACATATTTTGAAAATTTCGATTTTCAATTGTTATTTTTGTTTAATCCTACCGCTTAAAGGCTGTTTATTTAATCTTTGACTTGAGACTTTTTCTGCATTTCAACTTGACTTTCATCGTTAAAAAAAAAAAAACGAAATATTATTTGAAAAGACACTATATAGTTTTTTTGTTTAATTTTAAGGCTAATTGATGATTGATTAACTGTATTTAATTGAAGTTTGCTAAAATTTGAAACTAAAAAACCTTATGACCTTTTATAGCAAAACTCTCTCTCTCTTACTTTTTAAATGAAGCATTTTGTATATGAAAGTTTATTTGAATATATTATAGAAGCTGCATTCACTTGAAAGAAAGTCGAAATATCATATATTATCATAATGTCTAGGGTCATTCTAGGGCACTTAAATAATACATACAGTAAGCTATTTTTATGTTTTTTTTGTACGAGCTGTGTTGGAAAATTACGGCGTGTACGCCCGAAAGTTATACTACTTTGCTATGTCGCCATTTTGGTAAACATTAGTCTTGGCACTCGTGAAGTAAAAGCGTGGCAAGTTTATTATGGAAAAATATTCGGTAAACAAAAGAGTTTCAATCGTTAAAACATTTTATCAAAACCAATCATCGATTAATGCGACAATGATTGAAAAAGTCATAAAGAGTAACGGGGTACTTTTTCATTTGAATGGATATGTGAATAAACAGAATAGTCGGTTTTGGGCAATGGGAAAACCCTCAAATTATTCATCACCTTTGCATCCATTAAAAGTGAGAGTCTGGTGTGCAATTTAGTCCGGAAGAATCATTGGACCTTCGCCGTGGTCTAGTGGTAAGTGTGTTGGGTTCAAATCTCAGCTCTGACATCTTGAAAAAAAGAAATATGAAAAAAAATATTTCTTTTGGCGACTACCTCTCAGCAAGCTTCTGGCAAAAGCTCTAGGGGTAATTAATTGCCATGAAAAAGCTTCTCAAATCGGACGTTCGGAGTCGACTTTAAAATGTGGGTCCCGGTACTCATGGATAAAAATTAACACGCACAACATGAGTGCTGCGAGAAGCTAGGCTTTATCCGTAACACAGGGTTGTAATGGCCAATTATGTTTGTATGTAAACATTGGACCTTACCGGAGTAACGGTAACTGTCAATAGGGAGCGATATCGTGATATGATTGAAATCTTTTTAACGCCACAACTGCATGCTTTGACTAACATGTGGTTTCAACAAGACAGTGCCACATCGCATGAATCCAAGATTACAATAGAATTACTGCGAGATATCTTTCCAAAACAAATTATTTCAAGGAATGGTGATGTTGATTGGCCTATACGGTCGCCTCATTTGACTGCTTCTGACTTCCTTTTGTGGGGATATGTGAAAAGCGAGGTTTATACAAACACACTAAAAATGTTGGACCAAATCAAACAAAATATTCGTGATGAAATTAATGAAATACCGCGTGATATGTGTGAGAATGTAATGAAAAATGTGCTCAAAAGGCCTCCCATTTGTGAGGGTTACAGAAGCGGATATGTATCTGATATTGTTTGTATTCCATGCATAATTGCCGACATTAAATAAACCACTTATCAATATAAAATCCATTCCCTTTCATTTAATCAAAAATTATAAACACCCTAAAATTGGAATATGTATAAAACTAGCTGAACTGAAAATGTTTGCGACCGCCGCTACGAAGGTCTTATCACTGTTTTTTGTGTTGTACATATACATTTCCTATATTATCTATTGAATTCACAATCTATTGAAATTAGATTATAGGAATAATAGTTTTTCCCTTTCGAATGAAATTCTCACCAGTTTTTTGTGTTGAATTCTTTTTATTTTTAACTAGAGAGATCTTCTCCACTGTAATCGCCGTGGTCTAGTAGTTAGGGTGTTGGCTTACTAAGACATGAGCCCTGGGTTCGACACCGAGCTCCGACATCTTGAAAAAAAAAGAAATATGAAAAAAATATTTCTTTCGGCGACTACCTCTCAGCAGTCTTCTGGCAAAAGCTCTGAGAGTAATTAATTGTCATGAACAAGCTTCTCAAGTCTGTCGTTCGGAGTCGACATTAAACTGTAGGTCCCGGTACTCATGGATAAAAATTTACACACACAACATGAGTACTGCGAGAAGCTAGGCCGTAATCCTGACACAGGGTTGTAAAGGCCAGTTATGTATGTATGATCTTCTCCACTTCACAATAAAACACGGTTAACATCAACATATGGGACAATAGCTGTAGAGCATTTCTAGGGTGAAGATATAGCACTAGCCTTTGAGTGATCAACTTAAAGCAACTTATCTCATTGGCATAAGGCGCTTAATAGAAAAAAAGTTATCTCTATATCTTTCCAAATCCAATACAATGCACAGCATTAGCAGGGGTGTAAACCCCTAAGTATTGGTCTTAACAAAAGAAAATTTATTATTTATTGAATTCCTAGTTGGAATCGCTTGCTGGATCTTTATTATGCAAATTTATTGTGTAACATTCATATCGGTCTAGAATTATATTGTAATACTCTATTTGATGGAGTAACAACTGAAAACGTAGTTTTGCTCAGAACATTGAATCATTTATATCAGAGTATTAAAATAAACAAAACGATACGTGTGATCTCATTTTGTTTTGTTATTTACAATGAGTAAAACAAAAATAGTGAGAGCGATTGTCCCATTTAGTTTTGTATATTGTTTTTGTTTTGAGCACTAGAAATACACTAACTCAAATGTGCATAGGTACAACAAAAAATGAATGAGAAGAAAAAGAAAAGAAGAAGAGAAAAAAGAGAAAATTATACGAATAACAAAGCAAGCACAAGAGCAAAAAGCGATTTTTTTTTTTCGTTTGCGCTCTTTCTCAATTAGAAAGTATTTGTTTTGGTTGTGCTCATATACAATACGATTAAAAAAATTTTTAAAAGTTTATGACTATGTGGTAACGTTTGCGAAATGTTTTGTTTGTTTGCCCAGGCTGATTTATATATTTACCACTTTTGTTTTGGTAAAACAAAAAAACTCTGTTTTTCTAGACCATGATAATTAATTAAAGCTATTCAAGTAAAAAAAATCTTCTTATTTTTAGCACACATTTATAATATTTCAATTAATTATGACAAGTTTATGTTTCTTAATGTTTGTACAGAGATACAGCAAAATGCAAAAAATTACATCATAATCGCACCTAAATTATATAAATTGTAGAGAAAAAGTAATTTTTTTTTGTTATAAAATTGTTCGTATTAATTGAATAAAAAAAAATTACAAAAATAATCAAGACACGTAATTTTAACATAATTTAATATAAAATTAATACATTAACCATTTCTTTTTAATTTATTTATTATATATATATTTTTTTTTCTTTTATTTATTATCATTTGGGATTTTAATTAATTACAATAAATACTCGTATTTACGAGTATAAATAAAATGTATTGATTAAATAATTAAAGAAAGTTGACTTCAATTGTCATGATGAAATTAACGCAATGAGTTTTATGATTCAGTTGGTCTCAACATCAAATATATTTTATAACACTTTTCTTTTTTTTCTAATTTTTTTTCAATTATACAAAACACATCGTTTAAAATACATATGTTTTTATATGTTTAACTATAATACATATGTACATTTGACTTACAGTAACCATAACATGTATAGCAATTGAAAGCATCAAATACAATCAATTAGAAATTTCAAAGAATCGATATGTGATGTGCATATATTATGTGTCATACACCATTTTCATAAAAAAAAAGAAACATATGAAATTGTATAGTGGCTGCTTTTTAAAAAGCTTAAAAGTACTTGCACATTAGGCAAATTATTTTTACTGCTTTAGGAGTAAGCTCGATTATTTATAGATCAAAATATTCAACAATGTCATGGACATCAATTCCTCTCGGAACTGGTTTCAATTCTGAAAATTCAGTTTTTTTGAAAACGGTAAATTTTTCGAAATAAAACAACTGTTAACTTTGAAAGTATCAAAGTTTATTCGTATCAAAAATATACATATACATAATATGTGTAAGTATATTTGGAAGAAATATTTAATATTCTACAAGTTCAATTTTCAGAATTATAACCATTATCGATCGGAATTGAGTTCCATGACATGACTGATTATTTTTTTTATTTGATTTTTAATTATTTGAAAAGAAATATTTATTTATTTAAAAGTAGACATTTGCATGAAATATTTTTATAAAATAGAGTTTTCGAATTTTTAGTCCAATATTTACTTCGGTTATGTAATAAATTCTACAACAACTGGAAGAAACATAAAACTATTTGATCAAATTTATATAAATATGTTTGCCTTTGTAAGTTTCGCTTAGTACATACGGAAACAAACAAATTCATCTTATCAAACTCAATTTAATTTATATATGTATATGAAGTTTAGTTTTTTAACAATTTGTATATTAACACATTTTAAACTGGCATCAAATTTTTGTTTCGTACGGTCAAAAGTACGGTTTTATTTAAGAAAACGTCAAGTATACATACATATACATACATTATTGGCCATTATAACCCTCTTTCTGGGTTATCGAAACATGAGCACCGGGACCTACAATTTAAAGTCGACTCCGAACGACAGACTTGAGAAACTTGTTCATGGCAATCAGTTAGTCTCAAAGCTTTTGCCAGAAAACTGCTAAAAGGTATTCGCCGAAATAAAATGTGTTTTTTTTTAATTCTTTCTTTCAAGAAGTCAGAGTTGGGGTTTTAACCCTGGCCTCATGTCTTATATTCATTTTACTCTGGAACACATCTAACATCTAACATCTATCATCAATTCGCAAAGATGTTAACATCTTCCCATAAGAAATATACAGTGATAAAAATCAACATCATTCTACATCTAAAAAAGATGTTCCTACCTCAATTTATTCCATCTTAAATCTTTCGATAGTTTTATTGTCATCACTAGAAAAATGACAAATACTATCGATTTTTTTTTTTTTTTTGTGTGATCACTAATAAAATGGCTGTTATTTATGTATAACGAATTTTTTAATTTTAAATAAACGGCACACGCGGTGTTATTTGTTTTTTTAAGTTTAAATATTATAAATAAATATTTTTTTGTTTTTAGTAACGAAAAAAACCAGCCTTCGCATTAAGTGGTCCATAACTATGAAAAATTTTCTACTAAACTTGTGAGAGGAAAAGATAGATCAATTAGGAGGGACAGAAAAAAATTCACACGTGTACCAAGAAATGGCCTTAATTATGGAAGGAAGTGATTTTTCTGAATCCAATTATTAATGTGTCCTCTATATTAATTTTTATTTTTTTTTTTTAATAAAAAAAAATTGTGCTTTATCTTTTCTGAAATTTTTTGACAGCTGATTGATGGTAGATGTTGCCAATGTAAAATCATATTTCACATTTTCAACATCTTCCATGCGTTTCACCAAGATGTACGTGAGTGGAAAAAGGCTATTAGTATCCACACGCAAAATTCCACATACCCGAGTGTATTAGAACACTTCTTATCTCTATACACCACGCGTCATAATTTTTTCGTCGAATTTTTCTGTCTCCTGTTTATTTTTACAATTTTTTTCTTTTTCTTTTTTTAAATTTTTATATTATTTTTTGTATTGCCTTTAATCTCGCCTGGGCCCACAACCGGTTTTTATTTTTCTTGTAATGAATAACTTGATGCTTTCAGCTTGAGCGTTTATTAAAGAGAAAGGTTAAAAAAAGAATAAGAATAAGAATACAAGACAAATAAAAGGAAATTGTTACATGAGTAGCAAAGTTGTATTTTCAAAAAAAATAATCGCATTAAGTAACCGATTAACACTCCAACAGCTTTTGTCTGAAGACTGCCAAAACAACATATACTCCTTAAGGTGCTTTTACACTATTCTACAAGTCTTAAGATTTTTATCGGATTTTGTAAGACACAAATCCAATGGTTTTCATCTGACTGTCAAAAAAATCAAATAAAAAATTTGTTCATTACATATTTCTTTTACACTATCACACATTATATAAAATGAAAAATCTTTGTAGAATGTAATCAGCTGTTCAGAATAAACAAAACTTATTTTATAATTTTAAAAGTTTGAATTAGAGCGCAAAATGACGATGCAAAAGAAAACTGAAAAACAAAAAATTTTGGGAGTTATAATGGCTCTAGCTATTTATAAAAGAGTTTCCAAAGAGAGAAAAAAAGTAGGCCGAGCTACCAAACGCCGTTGGTGTCGCGAATGGCTTCTTCGGCGATACTCTGGAAAGGACTTAACCCATATTGCCATGAAGGAGTTATGTTTAGAAGACACAAAAAGTTTTCAAAACTTTTGTAGGTTTCCTAAAGAGTCGTTCGAAAACTTGTTAAGTGTTGTTGGCCCTTTAATTTCCAAAGAGAACACAGTATTGAGGGAATCAGTTTCAGCGACAACGCGGTAAATACAATATAAATATTTCTGGAACTGGTAATAATTGTTCATGTATTTTCTTATTGCAGTCTTTTGATTACTTTAAGATATTTAGCGACAGGAAACACCTACACCGACCTCTCTTATGGATTCCGGGTATCTGTTTCTTTAATTTCAAAATTAGTGCCAGAAACGTTACAAGCTATATATACGTCATTGAGTGGGGAGTATTTAAAGGTATCTTTATTATATTAAAAAAAAAACCTTAACCTGGTAATTGCAATTACACTTTTAAAGGGTTGTAAAACCACTTCAGAGTGGAAAAATGTAGCGGAAGACTTTAGACGCAGATGGAACTTCCCAATGTGCCTTGGAGCTATAGGTAAATTATATACTTTCATTTTAATTTTTAAAACTACTTTAAAAACTCTAACTTTTAGATGGCAAGCACATTGCGTTTAGTCCAAGTGCCTCAGAAGGATCCTTTTATTATAACTACAAAGGGTTCAATAGTGTAATTTTATTGGCGGTGGTAGATGCTAACTATAAATTCATATTTGTTGATGTCGGGACAAATGGTCGGGCCAATGATGCTGCGGCATTCAATGACTGGGCTGGATAAATGCGTAGGAAACCGATATTCTGATGACGCTTCAGAAGTAAGGAATAAATATAAACATTACTTTAACAACGTTGATATTCTCGAATGGCAGGACGAGTGTATTCAAAGATTTAATTTTTAATGAAAAACATTTTTTGTAAAGCTTTTAATAAAGGTTTTATTTTCATTTCATGAAACTTATTGTTTTGCACATTTTCAGGTATTCTGGAATAGACATTTCAAAATAATATTAAAAAAAATCAAAAGAACATAAAAAAACAAGAAAACTAAACTTAAAATAATAAGTAACAATTCAGTTTACAACATGTATATTATTTTTGACATTAGTTGTTAAAATTCTATAAAATTTCATTTCGATCTAATTCGCGTTGCTTTTTCATATATTCAAACATCAAATTTAATATTTTTGATGAAACTTCATCTCTAAGATTTTTGTTTATAATTTCTAACATACTATTTGAAATAAAGTTAGTTAAACCTCCAATGAACGTATCTTCAGTCTTCTCATTTTCCGTTAATCTTTTTAGATAATCTGTGGCTGTCTTTAAAGCGTCATCCGTTTCCGAACTGGATATTTTCTTTTTAACTTTTGCCGGAGTTAATTCTTCTGTTGCAGTTAACGAACTGTCGTCATCAGACTAATAAATATAAGAAAATAGATTATGCTTATTGAACATGCAATAAAGGGGCTTTAAAACCTTCATCACAATGTACACAAACACATATGTATGTATAAAAAAGGAAATCCACAACACTTTTCCACTTATACATACATATATGTATAACAAATAAATACTTTTTACCTGTTTCCGTTTTGATGAAGATGGCTGTTCATCGCTTTGATAGCCGGACAATGAAATATCGTCTGTCGCTTGCATCTATAAGATACAATTTTAAATTAATAGCCTACCAATTTTTTCGATTTTTGTATATACCTGAAAGATATTTGATTTCCCCTTACGAACACGAACAAAATCTTTTATAAAATGTAGCTGCTCGAACCAGTAGGCAGAAGAAACGTAAACATCATCTGTCCCAACACCGCTCTTTTTACTTTCCAAAGCCTTTAACAGTTCCCTTCCATATTGTGACCGAAGATAATTTAATTTAGTCTAAAAATAAAGATTATAAGTGTCATATTTAATTCAATTACCGCCTTTATTTCTGGAAAACCCACCTTTATTTCTACCGGTGTAATTCCGGGCACAATGTCAGACATTTTAATTGCCAAACTTTCTAACGCATCTGTCCGGGCGTGTTTATTATGGTAAAGATGATGCTTCGTGTTGTACAGACATTCAGTATTTTTAAAATACTCTATTAACTTCAGAACTGCCTGTGTGCTCCACTCAAGCTGGAAAAATGAAGAACAAACATATCAAACATTGCAACTTTTTTAGAAGCTACATAGAAATGTATGTTATGAACTTACCTTCATAACTAGACTTGTATTTTGTCCATCAGACATATTTTTGTTTATATAATGTATACCTATATAATATTCTTTACACTTTTTCTTTTAATTACATTTATATTTTATTAATTTAAATTGAATAATAAAAAAAAACACTTTTATATGGTAATCAATTTTTGCTTATTTTTTTATTGATGGCGCAAATAATTCAACAGCTGTTTGCAGGGATGGAAAAGTCGATATGGATTGCTTTTTTTGTAAATTTTTCATACTGTTCAACGTTTTTAATTAACGAATACGTGTAATTTATTTATAATTAAAATGAAATATTTGAAATTACACGTTTATCTTTATTATTTTACAATTATATGTCAAAAAAAAAGAAACAGTAAAATAATGTGAAATTAATTTAAGTTCTCCATTCCTGGCATTCTCTTTGTGCTTCTGTAAAAAAAAACATCTCTGATCAAATGAAAAATCTAATCGTTTAGAAAAATTTCTAAAAATGAAGAAAACCATACGACTGTCAAATTTCTATCCGTATTTTTTGACAATTCATTACATATTGTTTTCACACTATTATACTTTTTCATTTTATTTGAGTTTTTGACATGTCGTTATACTCAGTGGGATAGTGTAAAACCACCTTTAGTAGTCGTTGTGGACAACAGTTGGCCACTATTAAAGGCTTTTGTTATTATCTGAGACCTAGAAAACAGCAAATAGTAGTCAACAATGTACAACTATTACTTTCGACGTCGACATAATAACAGAGACAAACAATTATTTTTGTATGTTCTTCTATTTTTTGTCCATTCTATCTTCCCTAAAATCATATTTAAACTCGTTCATGTGAATGTTTTAAACAAACTTTTCCTTACAATTTTTTAGTTGTCTGAATTACAGGCAATTCACATATTCAAAGGTGTTCAATATTTCTTAAAAGCAATGGTGTAGAAACACAAACTGTGCTCAAGTTTTTATTACGAATATGTATACGAGAATTAAAAACTGTTTCAATATCTTTATTAGTACTCCAATTTCATTTGAAATCTTTAATAAAAAAAGGTTTTTTTTAAATCATAATTTGTCACAAGCCATTATGACATAATACTTGTACATGTTTTGAAAAATGGTTAAAATTTAGTTCAGTTTAGTTAACTTAACTTAACATAGTTATTAATTTCAAAAATTTACAAATATTTGCTTACAAGAGGCATAAGTTCATAATAAAAAGAAAATAAATTTAAAATTTACATTTTAAAGAAATGTTGCTTGCTTAGCACTCTACAATATAAACTAATGACTGGCTGTAATAAGAAGATATTTCTTTGAATTTAAAAACTTACACTAAAAAAAGTGAAAAAAAAAGTAAAAAAATTATGGGCAACGTTACAGGTTAAATATACATTGAACGCGACAAATCCAAATATCCAAAATAATAATAACTCAATATTCTGTAATCTAAATAAATAATGAATCACGAATATACATTATCACAGAATATACGTTTATGGATCGTATAACAGTGCCCCAAGACTTAAGTTATTAAATTATTTTGTTTAAATACTTTGTACTCGTATTTAAACTTTAGCATTTATTTTTTAAAACTAACCATCTATTCATAATGAATAGTTAGCAGCTTGTTGTGCACAGCCGGTAATGAACTTCCAATTAGAATACCAACTTGCTAAAGTTCATTCCTTTTGCTAACTTTTCATAAATAAAATTTGAACTTTATTTTTTTAAATACAATCACAATTTCTGATTTTGACATTTAAATTTTTACTTTACAAAAAAAAATTGTGTGTCATAAAATTTGGCCAGTGTATTATGAATAAACTGTATACTAAGTACTTGACAACTTTTTATTATGAATAAAGCTGTAAAGATTTGAGACACAAACATGTTATATTTTAAAAAGTTGCATAAATTTATCAATGGATATTTCTGTTTCTTCTTTTTTTTTAGACATCTCCTCACTATGATGACATTTGCTTTAAGGCTTTTTATAGCCTGTACTTTCTGTTCATTCTGCACTGCAGCTGTTCTTTCTTCAGCACAACTGCCACTTGAAGCTCGTACTGTTGATGGTTCTTCAGAAGAAGAGGAAATCATCTCTACCAGTTATGTTTTGCCAAATCAGATTTTTAATAATGGTAAACCGTATTATGCCAGTAAAGATCCTGTGTCTGGTCAATTAGATTTTAATTTAAAAAAGCCTGCCGGTATTGATTCAACCGTCAATGAGGTAATCGATCCTAATGAAAAGGCAATTATAACTTCTTCTTCGCCCAATATACATGATTTTCTTAATTTGCCTGTGAAATATTCATCATCGAAATTTGTCTATCCCTTGGTTTCAAGTTCATACGCGAATCTGAAATATCAAGGAAGTAATAAAAACTACATAACCAATAAGAAACCAACACAAGTAGTGCAATCAACATCGGCCCCCAATTATCATACTGCCAATTATTATACTGTGCCAACAACTAGATTGACACCAGTATCGCCTACTTCACCAGTATTAATTAGTACAGTAGACACTACAGTTACAACATCTACTACAACAACTAAGAAGCCAACAGAAGCATCATCGTCCACCACAACCTCAACAGCTTCTACTACCACCACATCTTCCACCACAAGTTCACCTAGTACCACCATAACAACCACTACAAGAATGCCCATTGTGAAGACATTAGTATCCGTGCAGTCTAGCAGTAGCTCTCAAAAATACACCACATCTACACGCAAACCTATACCAACTACAACCACACCAGCTCCCAAAACTTCAACCACACGCAAAAAGTTTGTACCAAGTAAAAAATATACTCCAATACCTCCTCAAACATCAATATCAACAAGCTCAGTGCGTTTTCCTGAACCAGAACTCGTCAATACTTCAAGTTCTCCCAGACCCACAACAACCGCTAGCGTAATTACCACCCAAGCACCTAAAACTAGTGAACCTGTGATGTTTACTGAAGATCCTACAGCTCCACCACCATTTAGTCCTTTCCCCAGTAGCACACGCATTCCTAATTTGGAACCGGCCGATGTCTATCAAACTTTGGGTCAAAAGAACACCGAAAATAAATTTGAACAAAAACCTTCCATGACTCTGGCTGATATTTTCAACAGTTTAATTGAAGAGGAATCAGCAGTAGCAGCAAATAATCCTATGCATCAAGGTCTGGATGCTCAAGGCAATTTAATGGAACCTTTGGATCCTTCAAAGCCTTCACCATTTGCTGTGCATAATGATGAAGAACAAGTACAACCACTGCCAACAAAACCCTCTTTAGGTACTACACCTATGGTCCACCAACAAAATCCTCAGCTGGCTCAACAGCAACCCTCTGTGGTTTCTGGTAGTCAGGAAAATTTTAGCAACGAATATGTATCCTATCAAGTACAACAACCAAATATTATGCAATATAGACCCGCTCATAATGCTATCAATAACGTTGTCATATCACCTGGACAAAACTCAGCTTCTTTCGTTTTGGGTAGCCAGCAAAAAGTGGGTCAGAATGCTTTTGGTTCTGTGGAAAAAGAGCCCTTATTCTCTAAAGAACATCCTGTTCAATATGGCACTGTGATTAATGAAGACATAAATGGCATTAATCGGCAACCCGCACCAAATTCTCCCTCACCATATCAAGAAATGCCGAATAAATCTACCAATTCCAACTTCCATCAAAATGGAAATTTCGCTTTAAATATTAACAGGCCCGATATGCTAAGGCCTTCGACGCCTGGCTCAAGTTATCAAGAATTGCCACCAGTTCCACCCTCCCCTTACCAACAATTACCATTAATAGGTAATGTTAGGACTAAACCTAACAATCCTTCTAATCAAAAACCTCTACAAACACCACCCAACCAAGTTTTATCATCATCGAAACCTGTTGGTACAGTGCAGTCCGTTAGTACTCAACAAGCAGGCGATAGCTCTATAACACTGGGTAACAGTCAAGATACCAAGGAGTTGTTGGTTTCCACAAACATTCGTTTTCCTGGCAATGAAGAACAGTCCGCTGACGCTGCCTTAGCTAATGGTCCACCAACTGGACCTCAGGTCAATGGACATGCACAACCTTTAAGTTTGCAACAAATACAGAATTCCAATCCTATTGTATTCCCCAAACAAGAAGAAGGTAAACCACAACCAAATGAAAACATTTACCATAAAGGTTTGAACTCTAACACCGATGGAGTTCAAATACAAAAACATGAAGTCTTGACCATGAGCCAACATAAACAGAAACTGGTGAGTTATTAGTAAAATAATTATAAAGATTAACTTAAAATTACTTTATTTTCTTATCCCAATAGACGTTCCCCTCTACCAATGAACCCCATACTCCGGTTCAACATATGGTTCCTCCCCCACCACCACCACCCAATAGTATTGCTGTGGAACACGAACTGCCAAAACCCCAGCGTCCTCAATTCTCGTACAATGAATACACTCGTAAGCCCATACCCGGCATTACACGTCCTAATCCAGACCGAAACTTGCCCAATATCCTGCCGCAGTTCCGCCCCAATGCTAAAATATCAAGTGGTCATCCCCAGCAGGGCAATTTTAATCAAGAACCTGGTAATATTAGAGTGACTGGACCCCAACAACCTCAACGTGGACCCATTAATGGGAATCCACAGTTTGCACATAGACGTCAGCCTTTAGGAAATCAGCCAAAGAGATATCCTTTTAATAGAATGGCCGACACAGGTTTTCCACCTTCAAATGAAGTGGCAAACAGGCGTATATATCGATTACCACCTTATGGGGGAACTGGTGTCCAATATTTAGATAGACCAGGTGTGCACTTAAGAAGGCCTGTGCCTCATAATTTACGACAAGCCGAATCTGTAAATGTCGAAAGGCATGCTTTGGCACCAGTCCTAGAGAAATTACCGGCCTTTGAAGAGGAAGATTTGGTAATTGATGATCCTCCCCAGCCTGTAACATCAAACAAAGAAACCGTTTTATTTAATGAACCCAAATTGGAACCGGTAGTCACTTTGCAAATGTTACAGTCCCAGAAGAAAGCTGTTTCTTTACCCAGCGATGATAGTGGTGATGGTGAAATCCAGGTGCCCAGTTTAGATAATGATGAGGCTGAAACAGGCTCTGGATCACAGGATAATCAAGATGGTTTATACGTGGTGTATCCTATAAAAGGTGATAAAAAATCAGAGAACAATGAAGAAAGTCCAGAAAATCAAAATGCCTTACCAGGTGTAGCTCATGTTGAACCTCCCACAGGAAGTGAATACCAAAACACTCCTTTCTCTATAATAAGAGATCAGCAGCAGGAACCAGTTTTGAAAAATAAAAAGCCTTTGTCTTTGCAACAACAGAACAAGTCTCAACTGGGCAAGGCCACTTTCCCTTATCCCATAGAAAAGCCTGATCCGTCTTATAGTGAACTAAATTCCGCTCCTAGGGTACCAGGTATAGTAATTGCACCAAAAATAAGAAATGGTGCCTATGGTATGGCCACAGAGGCTCCAATAGCAATTGCCTATACACCCACTGAACCCAGTCGTCATAATCCATTACCCGAAATACAACAACAGAGGAAACAACAATCCCAATATTCTGATATTAATCTGGCAACGCCTGTTATTAAAGAAATACGTCCTGACTCACAAACTGAGACAGCATTGAACGGTCATGACTTTGATTTAAGAGCTCAAAATTTTGAAAAGAATTTCATGGCACCATTTTACCCCAGCGTTAGTTTAGACTCTGTTACCAGTACACCCAAAAATGGTTGGAATGTACTGCCATCTTCAACAGCTCAAAGTTTGTATGAAAAGAATAATATTGACAGATCGGACATTGGCAGTAACGAGAATAAAAACGAAGTAACTGTAGAATCCTCTACCAAATCATTTGAAATGGATAAATTTCAACCAGAATTACAAGGTGGTTTTAAACCTATTTATCCACCAGGCTATAAACTAGATAGCGAACAAGTTGAACAAGAGCAACTGCAACAACAGGAAACCAATAATATGCCTTTGGCTTTAGCAAGCCGTATGGAGCCGCCGCAAAAAATACAACAGTTCTCAGACGGTTTGGGAACCATTTCTTCAGCATCTTCAACTACCAGCACCACAGCTAGTCCTCTCATAAAAGACGACGAGCAGCCTACTGAAAAACCTGTAATCACCCCAAAACCTACTAAAAGAACAAAATCAAAATTCGAGGCTAGTTTGGCGGCGTTACTTTTCGGTGAAGATGAAGAAGACGAAAAAGCAGAAGCCAACGAACCTGTAGAACACACTCAAGCACGTCAAGAGCCGACCAAAGCCATGATGAGCGGACCAAGAAGTATACCACGCATGGGTCCACGTAGCTTAAAAATTTAATGTGTCGTTTTAATATATTTTAAATAAGATTTTAGGGTCGATTTTTGTTTTTTAAAATCTAAAATAATTTTTAATTTTTGCATTAATTTATTCTAATTAGTTTCTCATGAATATTCTTTGATAATTTGTCTATTTATAGCAATTTATTTCTTATTTATTTATTTATTTATTTATTTATTTTAAACCCACTATTTATAATATTTTATAAGTAATATTCTTACAGCTCTTCTAACTAAATCCCTGAAAAGAAAGTTACCGTTTTATCGGAAACAAGCACCACAAATAACTCGTTTATACATATATAGAGAAAACAAAGTTGCAACTCTTGCGAGTCTAATTTGAAATTTTGTATTAAAATGCAATACAATATACATACGTATCTATTGTTTCTTATTAGACTAGCGATTTGTTGAACTTATCCATATAATTTTCATAATTTCCATAAAATCTCAAGAAAATATCATAATTTATAAAAATAAAGAATTGTTTTTACTTAATCTAATATATAAAAATAATTGTAAAACTCTGTTATTATTTTAAATACTACTGTCATCATTATTAACAAATTACTCTGCACAATCATTAAACCAATAAGTACTTATGTATGTATTTCATTTAAATATTTATTAAAAATAAAAATGTAAATGTCTTTTTAATTAAAAATGTGGACTTTATCCCTTTTATTTACTGCTTTTTTTAAGACAAGCAAAATTGGTACTATGGCCTCCGGGTGTTATTTGTACTTACCTACCTACCTTTATGAAAACAAAGTTTAAATCAAAGAAATAAAAAATATAACCATAAAGGTTTAGTTCTGGATGTTAAAAGCATATCGTCGATTGAATTAAAGAACGCTGTAACTGACAAAACCTTAAATGTTCACCAGAGCCAAAAAACTTTCATAAAAGTAGAACAAATACACTGGTATTGTTCATTTCGCAGACGGCGTAAGTGAACTTATTTTCATCGTAGAGATCTGGGATCAGGACCAATCGACGTGTATTTTTTTTCTGATAAAAATGATGCAAAAAACGTATTTTCGATTTTTTGTCAGTTACAGCGTTCTTTAATTCCATCGACGATATACTACTGTGTGATTAGTTTTTTTGATTTTGGAAATTGTGGAGCGTTAAATTATGTGCCCTTCTAATATCCCAGCATCTGATATATTACTCATGAAGTTTTTGAGACACAAACAAAGGAAAAAGAATTACCTTCCACTTAATTCTGTTATCGTTTGAAAAAAAGCATAAGGATACTCGTACAACAAATTATCAGCCTGTTTCTAGAACACGAATGGTTTTTGACATTCATCTTTTTATATGTGAAACAACAACAAAAACACTCAAATTTTAGTCGTTTTTTTTACAAGTAAAAAGTTTTAAGCTGTTTTTTATTTTCTTTTTTTGTCAAACACCAGGCCAACAGAATCAAGTAGAAGGTGGATTTCGGAAATTATTTTTCTTTTTTTGCTTATATTAACAAAACTGTACAATATATAGACATGAAACTTTCACTAGCTAACACCTCTAATATTGGGCTTTCAAAAAAATATATATTTTTCCGCCCACTGCCACGCCCTCTTACATTAAAAATTGAATTTATTTATAATTTCAATATTTCAACAAGCCACACAGTGATGAATATAAAATTCCCTATCCATTCAATAGCTTAAAATCATAAGTTTTATGTAGTAAAAGTTTCAAGTCGATATCTTGCATAGTTTTCGAAATATTAACAAAAGAAATTTGTATATTGATGTTACATTTGTTTTACTAAAGTAATAGATTATGGTTTTTATCTACAGCCGCTTTTATTAAAATCTCAAAAACTATTAAAGATATTTAAATGAAATCAACTGTAGGAGATGGAGTGGACTTTGGACTTTAAAATGTATACGTTTTAGAGCCTGTCATGCCAATACGTACTGAGATACTTACGAAAATAACATTTATTGACAATTTTTAAATAGGGGGCGTGGCAGTGGGCGGTAAAATATATATGTAACTTGTAGCCTATTATCTAAGCTATGGCACGTAACAAATTTCACTTCCACAACTTAAGCAGTTAAAAAGATATACGCAAAAGAACAAAAAGTATATCTAAAATCTACCTGCTATTTAATCCTGTTGACCTGGTGTTTGACAAAAAAAAAGTCGTTCATAAAATTGCTAAAATTACTATATTTCAAAAGTCAGCTGCCCAAAAGTATGCTAAGGTTTTTGCTTTGCTAATTTTAACTGTTGCCTATTTATGAAGATTATCACTAATAGAGGGCGCTGGCATCATTAAAATAAAAACAAATACTTCAGGCGTTACTTTTTAAATATGTTTTTTATTACTCGTTTTATATATATAATTTCAAAATTTATAGCTTATAATACAATATTGTATGTATATGTACTTAAAAATTTATTAATTATTTTATTATTATTATATAATTATTATATAATTAATACTTTATTTTATTTATTGTTTTAAATACTTTTTTTTCTTGTGTTTCACTTAACATGATAAAATTGTAACAAATGTTTGTTTGGTAATGCTTGTAAAAAGGAATTTAAATGATTCAATATTGATTGATCAGGATTGCTAATACGATTTAAGATGGCTTATAATATTAGGTGCTAGTGTTTATTGAATGAAAATCATTCAATTTAGATTTTTGTTTTTATGTTTGTGTTTGGCAACAATGAGCGATTTTTTTTTAATTATGGAAGTAATGAATTGATGAGGTTTGTAATATTGTGTACATTTGGAAGTTTTATTTTTTTATTTTTAATTAATATGGGTATTAGTGTAATCTGCTAAATCTCTCTTGTGCCTCTTAAACTCGTAAAAAATTTTAAAAGTTTAGCAGCCATATGCAAAGAAATAAAAAACAGACTTGAATGCTTTATTTGCATTCAAATTTTGAATTAAAGTCTACTTTAATTTTTTTTTACTTACTAGCAACAGAGTTTTTAGAGGCGTATGAGGCATGCAGCAGTTTAAACAAATACCCCTAATGCTACAAATAATGATATGCTAAAAGTATATATATATTTTTTAAATAAAATTTAAAAAAAGGAGTTTTAAAACTCTGGTAATAAATCAGGGAGGTTACTTTGTATTTCGATTTGAAACGAAAACCTTACGAATCCGTAAAAATTTACGAATTTTCGAAAAATGTTTGAATTCATTTATTATTGATTTTTCGAATGGGAAATTTCTTTCGGAAGCATATTCGATTCGAATCGAAATACAAAGTAACCCCCAGTGTACTCATGATCGAATGACTTTGCACGAAAGTTCTTTCGGTCACAAGTATGGCAATTTGGCCGTTGTTTGGTTTAAAATTTATGTAAAATTTTTTTCAATAAACACAAATTTATTTAAGTTTAATAATATTTTTAAATTTATTTATAACTTATCGTTGGTCTCAGGTAGAAAGGCCCTAACTCGATTTTTTTTCAAAACTGATTTTTTTTAGTATTCCAATAAATGTCAGAAATATGCACATCCTAACAAAAAATCTTTGCAATATTATTAAAACTAACGGTATTACAAGTAATTGTACAGCATTTAATAAAAAGTTGTATATTAATAATTACAGTTTCTGTTGTATTTTTACCTCCTCCTGTAAATTTTAAATTATGTGAGTTAGGGCCTTTCTACCTGAGACCAACGTTATATGTTTTTTTTATTTTGCAACTAAAAGTTTTACTTATTTTTTTTTTAATTTTCATGGACGATTTTTATATACGTTTCGGCGCCGATTATGGTTCACCATAGTTGTAAATTTGAAATTTGTATTTTTAAAATTGCGCTTATGATTTACAATACCTATGTGTTGTACTATATACAACATTTGTTTTTATATGTTATAGCCAATACCATACAACATTTAAGTGTTGTGAACGATAATCGGGGCCTTAAGCTATATATTTACACCACTTAAGTTCACATCTGATTATAAGAGTTACAACACAGACGGCAATAATTTTGAAAACAGAAAACTTTCTACTTTCAACTGAGCTCAGGCAAAACCAATAAAAATTAAATTAGATTTGTAATTAAACTGAGTCTATCTGAGTGCGCTTCTGATATAAAACGCAGATGAGAACTTATATAGGTGGTGTAAATATAGCTTTAATGTCAATGAAATTTAAAGTGAGTTTGTTTTGCTGTATTTCAATTCCAATTTTTTTTTGTGATATTTTTATTATATTCCAATGAAAAATATTTAAATAGAGCCCTATAAAAAGAAATTAACTAATTTAGACAATATATACAACAATTATATTTATACATATATATTTTTTATATTATTTGAATATACAATTTAGATAATTTCAATGTAACGCCATATTGAATTCATCATAACCAAACGAATTTCAGTCTTTGCGGGATGCTTTTTGTTAGAGAAAAAAAAATTTTGTGGATTTAATTGCAATTAAAACTAAAAATAAAAGAAAATAAAAACAAAAACATAAATTTTATTTTTAAATAAACATTTTATTTTATTTTTTTAGAAATCTTAAATATAAATTTCAAAGCACAAATCAATATGAATTCAGTATATTGGTTTTTTCTTATCATAAATATAAATAATAATATATTTAAAAAAAGAAAAATAAAAAGAAAAAAAAAAAAACTATAGCAAGCAAATGTTGTCATATTTAGACATTTTTGTAAGAGAATAAAGAAAGGTTAGGTCTCTTGCCGACAACTGCCATAAGAACAATTTGTCGTGCGAGAGTTTATGTGCTTTATACGCCATTTTATAGTTTTTATATATCTCGAGTTAATGATGCCCGTTTAGGTTTTCGTCTCCAAATTTTTCAAGTCTGCAATCCATTTTCGAATATCTTGTCCGGTTTCGGAGATAAATAGTCAAAAGCGGATTGCAGATTTTAAAAATTTTTGGTGTCAAAAACCTAAAGTGGCATCATTAACTCGAGATATATAAAATGGCGCATAGAGCACATAAACTCCTGCACGACGAAATGTTGTCATATTTAAATATTTTTGTAATAGAATAAAGTAAGATTTTTTGTCTCTTGCCGACAACTTAAAAAAAAGGACCATTGTTTAACAAAAAAATAACTTTTTTAAATTGTATGCCATAAATTGTATTCGTATTTCATAAGTTTTGTAATAGATTAGAGAATTAATTGACATCTCGTACAAAAAGTAGAAATATGACGACAACTTTTATGGCAAACAAAATATAAAAAGTGGGTTAAAAAAAATAAATACAAAATATTAGGTATGTTCGTTCTGTAAATCGTAAACGAGTGAAATTGAAATCAAATAAAATTTCTAATCGCCAAAATTTTGAAATACGACAAGTAGTCGATATCAATTTTTTTTCATTCTCTTAATTACCATTAATATAACAAACTTTTAAATAATTCTTGGAATTAAGCTTTCATTGTTCTTGAAAAAACACTATAGGCCATATTCCAATTGGCGATGTAGTCATCGTGTAACTTCATTTTTGTAATAGATTAAAGGCAAAAGAAAAATTTTTTCTTTATTCTGCTACAAAAATGATGTCAGACGTCAACGACGTCGCTAACTGGATTAAGCTGATATATTTCAATTTGACTCGATTTCGTTTTTCAAAACATGCCCGATAAAAAAAGTGAAATTGAAATACGGTTATGTTCTCAAAAACGAAATCGAATGAAATTGAAATCGTGTGTTTTTTCAAAGACAATTAAAGTTTACATCAATTATTTCAAAGTTTTGATTATCATATAAGTTTTGTTAATGGTTATTAACTATATATAACTTGTCTTATTTTAAAATAATAAATATTTGAAATTTTATCCGATTTCACTTTCATTCGTTTTCGGTTTTTATAACACACCCGATAGAGTGTACTTTCAAAGTCAAATAAAATTTATTTGCTTTATTTTTATTTATTTTCAAATTTTAATAATCAGTAGAAAGTAGTCGAAATAGTTATTAAGAGGATGAGTAAAAAAGGGAACTCTGTTTCTGTATGACAAACAATTTTAAGCAATTGGAAATTTATATGAAAACTGCTCAAAATTATTTGAAAAATTGAGTATTTTTCATACAAATTTTCAATTGTTTGAAGTTGTTTGCCATACAGAAACAGGCCATTACTCCCTGTTTCCGTAAAAAAATAATTTCAAACGATTGAATATTTGTATGAAAAACACTAAATTATTCAAATAATTTTGAGTATTTTTCATACAAATTTTTAATTTTTCAACTAATTTTGAGCATTTTTCATATAAATTTTCAATCGTTTGAAATTGTTTGTCGTACAGAAACAGGCCATGAGTGTTTCCAGATTTGAAAGTTATAGTAATTTGAAAATTTTGTTGATTTCAATTTGAGAAATAATAATAATTTTAAGAAACCAAAAAAAAAAATTATGTAAATACTTAAAAAAATTTGTAACTTAATTTTTGCTTTTTTTGTTTTTGTTTTTTTTTTTTTAATATAAATATTTCTTAAACAGCAATTTAAAAATAAACAAATATTTATATTTATAATATGTGAGTATGTATTGTATGTATTTAAATATAATTGTACACCCACTCAAGTTGTTTAGTGCATAAATAAATTTTTTTTTATTTTTTATTTTTTTAAGTAAATTAATTTTATTGTAATATGTATATGTATGTATATAATTTTATGTGTTTAACTTGAAATATACATTTTGTTTTATTGAATATTATTAATTAATAGTATGTTACATATTCATTTTTTTTTTTGTTTTACTTAAGTCTTACAACCCTTTTCGCTAATAATAATACTAAACAAGAATATAATTTTAAAATTAATGTTTAATAAACTAAATAAAAAATACTTTTTTTTTATTTTTTGATTAATTTTAAATAAAGTAAATATTGTATATATGTATGTATATACAGGTATATGTATATATTTTAAATACATGTACATACACTATAAATAAAATTAAATTACATTTTTTTTAATTACATTTCTCTTTACTTGTGTAGGCGTTAAATATATAACTTTTCACTCGTATTATTAATGTTCATTTAAATAAATAATATATAGTATATAATAATTATATTTAAAACTTTATATGCATATGTTTAGATATATAAAACATGTTTAACAGCTTGGCTTTCAGAGAGTATACCCGAAAAAAGGAAACTTTTTTTTTTAATTAATAAAATAAAAATATGTATATGTATATATAGTACATATATAAATATATAAATAATTACATATAAAGCTTTCATTTTCAAACAACTTTCTTTGTACATTTATTTAATTATTAGTTTTTAACGTATACAGAGTACTATATATATAAAAATTTTTATTGTTTTGTTTAAAATATTTTAAGAAATTAGTATGTTTAGCAAAAATATTCCTTAAACACAATTTAATTTTTGTAAATTTTTATTTCATATTTAAGCCTAAAAATAAATTATGGAATTTAGTGTTAGAATTTCAACACTTTCGTCGTTATCTACAATTAGTTTTATTAACCTCACTTAAGGAAACTCAATGGCAATTATAAACTAATGACGTTTTCTTTTCAAAAAAAAAAAAAAATATATGTAACATTTCTTTATAGGGTATACTTCGCAATTGGGGTAATCACAAAGAGTTCTATTTAGTCATATTGTCTTAATAGCAAACTTTGTGAATACATACCCCATTTCGAACTTGCCTTATTTTAAATTTTGTTTTTAAAGTATCCTATAAAGAAAAGACATATACAAAAGCCAACATACTTTGATAGAAATGAAAATGCCATACATGTCAAAAGCTCAAGTAGCATTGTGTGGCGTACAATTTGTCAGTTTACAGCATCGATAATAATTTCAGTGCAACAAGAGTTTCCATTTTGCTTAAAATATTTGGAAGATTCATAAAGTATGTTATTTTGTCATATTGTCATCAAGTTGTTTACTTTTTTTATAAATAAGAAAATGTTTCTTCAACGAATAAACAAAATAAAACTTTATGACAAAAAGACTTAAGAGCACATACACCTTGTGAATACCCCAATAATGCCATGCATGTGTTTTAAAAGCCTTTAACAACAATAGCAAATAAATACTTTCAAAACGTTGAAACCGAGCCATATTTCAAGTCAAACGATAAGCAAAAATTTAATCTAATTAAGTTCTAGCAATGGGAAAACCAAAAAGCTTATATTTTTAAAGCTAAAAGTCTTATACCCGTATTCATAAAAAATAAAACAGTTTTATTAATTGCTTATTTGACAATTATTTGTTGTATATTAAATGAATCTAATACTTTACTTTAAAACACTTTGTCTGAATATATTTTATTTTAATCAAGTTTGATTTTATTTATTTATAATATGAAAATTTTTCAAATTCAATTATTACAAATATAGAAATAAAACTGTAACGAACTATAAAAACTTTGTGTCCGATAAATATACAATAGGTTATGGGCCCAGCTCTTAATCTCGTGAAATAAAAAGAAAGGAAATAAGAACAAAAAAAAAATGAGTTTTTCAAATTTTAAAATAGAACCATTGTGCAAAGATAATTTTGACACATGGAAAATTCAAGTGGAAGCTTTGCTCATCAAAACCGATGGATGGAAATATGTAAATGGAACATTTACAAAACCAGAAAGCCCTGCAGAAGATGTCAGCTTCTGGGAATCAGAAGATGCAAAAGCCAAAGCTGATTTAATTTTACTAATTTCTACAGCTGAACTGAAGCAAGTCAAGAACTGCAAGACATCGAAGGATGTTTGGGATAAATTGCACAGCATTTATCAATCGAAAGGCCCTGCCAGAAAAGCAATGCTGCTCAAAAATTTAATTTTGTTAAAAATGAAAAATGGTGAGGATATTAGAGACCATATAAGAAAATTTTTTGACATTGTCGATAAAATAAATGAAATGGAATTAGAAATTATTGATGATTTATTAGTAATTCTATTATTATATAGTATTCCGGATGAGTATGAGTCTTTTAGGATTGCCATAGAAACCCAAGAAAAACTACCGAGTCCTGAAATTTTAAAAATTAAACTTTTGGAAGAATACGAAGCACGCAAAAGAAACACTATTGAAGAACCTTTAGATGCAATGATGGCACAGAAGAAAAATAAAAAATATTTTAAAACAAACGAAAATAAGAAAAATGATGACAAGAAATTTAAGTTTGCTTGTCATAATTGTGGTAAGTTAGGACACAAAGCCAAGGATTGTTGGGCAAAAAGTAGAAGTCAATTCAAATACGTTAATAAAAATCAAGAAACAACCCGAACTGCTAACGTCGCGCTTCACGTAAATGAAGAAGTCAAGTATTGGTGCCTAGATTCCGGTGCGTCATCTCACATGTGTTCGGATAAATCGAAGTTTTCAACAATTAAGATGTCTAGTGAAACACTTCATTTGGCAAATAACGAATCAACAAAAATTGAAGGTAAAGGAATGGTTAAAATCAAAACAAAAACTGGATATACACCAAACTTAGAACACGCTCTATACGTCCCGGACTTAAGGTCAAATTTATTATCGGTATCTAAAATAGCAGATCATGGTTACGAAGTGATATTTAATCGTAAAGAAGCTGTAGTAAAAAATCCAAAAACTGGTGAAAAAATACTGATCGCAAAACGAAACAAAGATTTATACTACGTGGAAGAAACCGTTGAAAATACTAAATTAATTCAAAAATCCCACATACAAGAATGGCATGAGCGTTACGGACATCTTAATGAGAATGACCTGAAAAACTTATTACGAAAAGAAATAGTAAAAGGTATCGATTTTGATATTAATGAAAATCTACAAAATTGTGAAGCATGTATTAGAGGAAAGCAAGCCCAAAAACCGTTCAAGAGATCAATTACGAAGTCAACAGAATTATTAGAACTAATACACACAGATGTTTGCGGCCCAATGAGAGTAAATTCAATTGGTGGTTCAAAATATTTTTTAACTTTCATTGACGATAAATCAAGATGGTGTGAAATTTATTTTCTAAAGAAAAAGAGCGAAGTGTTTGAAAAATTTAAGGAATTTAAAAGTATGGTGGAAAGAAAAACAAATTTGAAAATTAAAACCATTCGATCTGATAATGGAACAGAATATACCAGTAATGAATTTAAGAATTTTTTGAAGAATGAAGGTATAAAACATGAATTTACCGTTGAATACACACCACAACAAAATGGAGTTGCTGAAAGAAAGAATCGTACTTTAATCGAAATGGCAAGATGTATGATGATACAAGCCGGGGTAAGTCAACAATTTTGGGCAGAAGCTGTACTAACCGCAAATCATATTCGAAATAGATGTCCCTCAAGAAGTCTCAATGGTGAAACTCCATTCAAAATTTGGACAGGAAGAAATCCAACAGTTAAATATTTCAAAAAATTTGGCACGATAGCTTATATGCTTATAAAAAATAAAAACCTTGGTAAGTTTGAACCAAAGTCAAAAAGATGCATTTTCGTTGGATATTCAATTAAATCAAAAGCATATAGATTGTGGGATGAAATGGACAGAAAAGTTGTATGTTCAAGAGACGTTAAATTTACAAACAAATTCCAAACAGAAAAGCGATTTAGTAAAAATGAAACTGAGAAACCTCAAGAGCAATTTATCGAATTAAAATTTACTCCAAAAGAGAACATCGAAAACGAAGTACAAAGAAATATAGAAGAATATGAAGAAAGTGAGAAAGAAGAATTTTATGGCTTTACAGAACCTGAGGATGAAGCTCAAGAAGAAGAATACGTTGAAAATTTTAAAACACCTTTAACTTCTAAAAATGGACCCGGCAGACCAAGAAAAGTAAAAACCAGCAAGAGAGGAAGACCAAGAAAATTGTTTAATACAATACAAAACTCTGAAATCGAAAACGAACAGAATTTCGCAAATCTAGCTGATCAAAATGATCCATTAACCCTTGATGAAGCCCTATCTGGTCCAGAAGCTGAAGAATGGAAAAAAGCAATGAAGTCTGAATTTGATGCCTTAATAAAAAATGAAACTTGGAGTTTAGTGTACTATCCACAAGACAAAACGGTTGTTGATTGTAAGTGGGTACTGCGAAAGAAATATAAAGTAGATGGAACAATTGAACGCTATAAAGCAAGACTTGTGGCGAAAGGTTTTACGCAAATATCAGGCATCGATTATACTGAAACATTTTCACCTGTTGCAAGAATAAGTTCTATTCGGTTATTAATGGCTATTTCAGTACAACTTAAACTTGATGTATACCAACTTGATTTTGTAACAGCATATTTAAATGGAGATATTGAGGAAACAATATACATGAAAGTGCCAAACGAAATTGAAATGTTTTTGGATGAAAATGAAACGCAAAAATATAAACGTAAAGCATGCCTATTGAAGAAAGCTCTATACGGGCTAAAACAATCGGGAAGACAGTGGTACAAAAAATTAGATGACAAACTTAAGCAAATGAAATTCAGATCATTAAGTTCAGACAATTGTATTTACAACCAACAATAAAGAAAAATGGGAAGAATTGAAATCAGAATTAGCAAAATCTTTTAAAATGAAGGATTTAAATCGTTTAAATGTTTGTTTGGGCATCGAATTTAAACAAGATCCATATTCGAAGGAAATAACTATGAAACAGCGAAAATATATACAAAACATTTTAAAGAAATTCAACATGGAAGGTTGTAAGCCTGCAAAAACGCCATTTAATACAGGTATAAAATTATCAAAACAGATGTGTGCCACAGAAGAAGAAAAACCTGAAATAGAAAGATTAGCATACCAAAATTTAGTTGGAACGTTAATGTACCTAGCAGTTTCAACAAGACCTGACATTGCACATGTAGTAAGCGTTCTAAGTCAATATAACACCAACTACGGAAAAGAACACTGGATCGCTGCCAAAAGAGTTTTAAGATATCTTAAGGGTACACAAGATTTTGGTCTACACTACAAAAGAAATACTGAAGAATTAACAGGATATGCCGACGCAGATTGGGGAGCGAATATAGATGATAGGAGATCATACACGGGATATGTATTTAAATTATCAAATCCAGCAATTAGTTGGGATTCAAGAAAACAAAGAACAGTAGCAATGTCAACAACCGAAGCAGAATATATGGCACTATCAGAATGTACAAAGGAAGCAATCCACTTAAGAATATATTTTTTTGTCGAAATTGATTTCTGTGGGAATTTTTTTTTTTCTTTTCTTTTTTTGTTAAATAAAAAAATTTTAATTGTATAAAAAATTTTAAATTTTAAATTTTAATTGTATAGAAAAATGGCATTTATTGGTTTTCTCAACTTTCTGAGAGAAATCCACTTAAGAACATTTTTGGGAGAAATTTTGGGATATCAAAATTCAACACTTATTTATAACGATAATCAAGGTGCTCGATTATTAAGCAAGAATCCAATATTTCATAACAGAACAAAGCATATGGATATTCGTCATCATTTTGTTAGAGAAAATGTAATGAAGAAAACAATTAAAATAGAATATCTACCTACTGATGAAATGCCTGCTGATATTTTAACAAAAGGTTTAGCAAGTACCAAACATTACAAATGTATTTCTCAAATAGGTATAATTACCGCTAGTAACTAAATATTGTAAAGTAATAATTCAGGGGAAGTGTTGTATATTAAATGAATCTAATACTTTACTTTAAAACACTTTGTCTGAATATATTTTATTTTAATCAAGTTTGATTTTATTTATTTATAATATGAAAATTTTTCAAATTCAATTATTACAAATATAGAAATAAAACTGTAACGAACTATAAAAACTTTGTGTCCGATAAATATACAATATTATTCCATAGAAATATGTCAAATAAGCACTCTATAAACCAATTCTATTTTTTATGAATACGGGCATTAAGCTACAGTCACATTGGGAAAATATTTATTTCTTAGTTTTTCATTTTTTAACGTTTAGTTAATTATATATAAAAATATTTCTTCTTTTTAATATCGTTTTTAAACAATTTTTGAAGAAATGTTTACATAAAGAGAAATATTTGCGTAATATATTTCCAAAAAATATATTGGTTACGTTTTTTTCATTAAATATTTGCCTAATGTGGTGGCTAATTGAATAAGCATGGACATTTTTTAAAATAAGACTTTTATAAACATATTTTATTTTCTACGAATACAGCAATTAATCACCCTTATAGTGTTTGGCGTGTTTTTTGTCGTATTTCGACATTTTTGTAAAAGATTAAAGACAGATTGTGTTAATTTTCTTTAATCTTGTCGAAATACGGCAACGACTAGACCAAACACAATACGGGAGAATATTCATGCTTTAACTTATTGGATACATTTTGAATAGGGCCTGGTAATGTAATTTTTCTATTGTCATCTATTCTACCTAGAAACACATTTGGATAAAATACTGATAGCAAAGACAAGGTTGGTTGTGTCTCCTTGGCCTAGGAGTGTTTATAGTATAGAAAAGGCCATGGTGATAAAGATCGTTTGACGAAATTAAAGCTCTATTATAAGTTTTTGTATACAGGGGGGTTGGCTTTACTTTGTATTTCGATTCGAATCGCAACTTTTACGAATTCGTAAAAATTTTGGAATTTTCGAAAAATTTTTGTATTCATTATTATTTACTTTTCGAAAGCATTTTCGATTCAAATCGAAATACAAAGTAATAACTCAGAGTTTGAGGTTATTATTGATTTAAATTCACTTTAAAATTCAGCTCATTGCTGGCTTTAAAAATAAGTTTCATATTTATTATTATTTTCACTTTTACTGATATAATACAAGCAAATGTATATCCCGTTCACTAATTACTTTAAATGAAAGTTGTTTGAAAATGAAAGAAAAGTAATTATTAATTTTAACAAAAAACATTTAATGTAGTATGTACCTTAAAAAGAAAAAAAAG
Organism: Metopia argyrocephala; assembly: GCA_963576795.1. NCBI lineage: Eukaryota > Metazoa > Arthropoda > Insecta > Diptera > Sarcophagidae > Metopia > Metopia argyrocephala. Next base: position 84,715,890 of record OY756211.1, read on the forward strand.
TATATATAAAGGATTATAAATATAAAAAGAAAGTTATATATATTTATATATATGTTTGTATAAAAGAACAGAGGACTAGTTTATTATAGACTTTTACGAAAGTTTTCTTTTATATTTTTATTTATAATAATTATTTTTTAATACACATTTGTTAGTTTTTTAAAAATAAAATTTTTTTCTCTTTTAAATATATATTTATATAAATTACTTTTGGCATTATCTGGTTTAAAACACTTTTTTTTTATTAATATATTTTAATTTGCAAACACTCGATTTCTTTTCATTTTTTTTATAGACACTTGAATTAAAAAAAAAAAAATATTAAAAATTATATTTGTAGTGAAACAGTAGATTAATTTTATGGTTTTAGTTTTTTATTTTGTTTTCAGTTTATTATAATTCACTTGTGATTGTATATATTCTGTATGAAGAAAGATTTGTAGACCTACAAACAATTTCTCTTGATGGTTGGAAATATGAGGCAAATATTCAAAAAGGATGCTGTCGACAGGGATTGTTCTTAAAGCTTGGTAATGAAAATAGATTTCTTCTGAAATATGTTACCAGTTCAAAATATTAAAATTCGAAAAAAATTGTTGTTTTCGAAATTCTTTAAAAGTAAAGTTTTGTCAGCAACAAGAAGACTCTTGGAATATAAAAGTATATATATACATATAACTGCTTAGTAATTTTTTTTTTAAAGCCTTTAATTCCTTTGATTGGTAAAATACAATAAAAGTCGAAATTCAAGTCTGTTTGTTATCAAACATGTGAAACTAGAAACATATTCTCCCAAAATAAAATGACAAAAAAGAAATATAAAATATTTTACCAATCTATAATCGATTTAAATACATATTCAGGTATGCTCATACACATGTGATGGAAATCGACATCAAGTGGTATTAATATCGACTAAAACCTTAAATTACTATAGATTTTAAATCTGATAATATTTTGAATATTTTTAAATACCATTTGTTTAACGCTCCTCTTGATAATGAAAACTTTATGTTAAATGACATGTAAGATTTAATTTAAAAGGATATATAAGTATACAGTCCATTTGCCTTTGAAAATGCAATTGATTTCCATCACATACCTGATTATGTCTGGCGAAAATTGTATGCAGAAAAAAAACAATTTTTTTTTCAAATTTTATATAATTCATCTATTACTACACACTCTAAAAAACAAACCATAATCAAATCATTCTTATTGTAGGAACCAAATATGAAACTTCTCGTCTTCTTGTACACGCTGACTTTTAAAACAGCCAAAAATTCTTTCAATGTTCAAGCAACAAACCAACTTCAGTGGTGAATAATAAAAGCAATTATTTGGCTTGATCTGGTAAATACTAAATATTGCCTCCTCAAACTTTAGAATTATAAAGTTGTTTTATAAAAAAATTTCAAAATAAATAAAAACTTCAACCGAAAACAATTCACATAATATTTCATTTAAATAAATTCATTGTAAATAATTGAAGGAAGCGAAAATAAAAAAGACACACAACCCGGTTAATAAAATAAATAAAAGGAAAAGCACTATCTAAAGTAGGGAGAAATACGAGGTACATATGCATGTAAATATTAATATTATTTAACAAACTACTACATAAGAAAAAAAAAACTAAATAATTTTAAAACAAAACAAAAAGCTGCCGAAATATTTAGAAACTTGAGTAAAATTTCTTTAACCAGCTGTATTGATTTTTGAACAATTGGTAGCAGTACTCGTTGATGATTGTGTGGGTGTTTTAGAACTAGTTGGCGTAGTTATTGTTGTCGTTGTTGTCGTCGTAACATTTGTATTACACATAGTGGAACAGCTTGTTACCATCAAACCATTGGCGTTATAATGTACAGAGGAATTTGTAGATATCTGAGATGCCATTAGAGGAAGGGCTTGAGTTTGTTGTGTACTCGTATGATGATTTGTGTTGGACGTATTTGCTATACTGCATGTTGGACGTTGTTGCTGTTGTTGTTTTAATTTATCAAATATTTGTAATTTTGATTTGACCGCTCCCTCACATACCATCAGACGTGCCTGTGTAGGTTTTTTGTCTAGATCGAAGCAAAATGCTTCATAGTCTGAATTTAAAGCTGTATGCCGTTTAAAATCTGAATACTGACGAGTTTCATATGATGATAAATAGGATGAACCTAAGGCAGATGCTGCAACAGCCGCTGCCATAGATGAGGACGATGAGGTTGAACCACTAGCAGTAGCCGAATTGTGACTACCAAAACCATTACCACCACCTCTTGGTGGCGGAGTACTATCAGGTACTTGACGTTTACGTTCAAAATATTCTACAATTTTAGCAATTTGTGCTGATCTTGTACTGGTCGGATAGGCAAATGAACGCTCATCCCAAAGCAGAGAATCTGAACCGGCCAAACTACTTATGTCGTCGGAACTGTCGGTATATATGGAGGAGGTACGATTTTTGCAATACAACAATTGATTTGTGGCAAATGGGCTACGCTGCATTAAAGAATGTATTTCAGAATCTAAGGCCAGTCTATTTATAAGTCCTGCGGTAGCAGTAAAATTTGCATCATAATTACTGCTGCCCAAGAGATGATGATGACAAGTGTAACGTCGATGGCTACGTGCTGCATCGGGTAATTCCAAATCGTCTAATGAACGTAAGGCAGCAGCACTGGAAGAATTATTAATTCCAGCTCCGCCACTGCTGGTTGGCTCATCGATAAGCAGTACTGAGGAAGAGGTGGATGAGGAATCATTAACTAACTGCTGATGTCGACCACTTTGTGACGTGGAACCATAATAGCAACAGCGACATAAACTGGCCAACTTATCGCTAAAAATCAAATAAATTTCTTATATAAGTTTAAAGATTTTCTTGGGTGAATTACAATTATAAAATATTTATTTATTCGGAATCTATTAATTAATAACAACACGAGTTCGTATTGTATTGCATTGTAAATAGGGCATAATTTTAAATATATAATAAAAAATTAAATGTGTTGCTTAAAAGTGCAGCTTAAATGTGTATTCACCTACAGGCATGTAAATAATTATACGGTACAAATTAATCATACATAAATGTTACTTTGCAACACACCATTAAAAATGTCTTCCTAATGATATTTTTGCTCTTATATTGTGATTATGATGGGTTTCCCTGTTATTTACATTATATTATGATACAAATTTAGAATTATATGGTCTTGAATTAAATCCAGTGGAAAACCTCTGGGCCTTAAGATTTAATAACAATTGCATAACTGTAATAGATGTCATGAAATATAATTTTCTAAAAATATAATATAAAAATATAGAATAATTTTTAAAGAAACATTTGTACCATATAAGTCTTTTCATGCCTTTATACGTATCTATGTGCAACATAAAAATTTATAGTTTGAATAAAAAAAATAAATAAGAAATAAAAAAAAAGTATCCTGACCAGTTGGTTAAGTTTCTCATACAGACAAGCGTATCCTCATAAGTAACACATTTAATTTTTAAAACATATTTTTTTTTTGTAAACTATATAATTTAATTTTGCTGACCATTTATTTGAAATATATTTATGCCCGTATTCATAATAAATATTTTAGGTTTATTGAGGGTTTATTTGACAAATTTCTATGCAATACTTGTCAAATATACCCTCAATAAACCTAAAATATTTATTATGAATACGGGCATTAAACTTTATATTGAGCTTGATGTCTGGCATATAGTATTTTCATTTCGATATTTCGCTACTCCTTTATATAGCTTTGCCAGGATAAGATAAGAAAAAAATAATTTCTCACGATGCTGTACAAATGAATAGCGAAGTATTAGAATAAGACTATGTAATAGTGCTGTCAAATTCTGCTACTTTTCATTACTCGATAGTGTTGAGTACTTTCATTTGTGTACCCAATACTACTCAATACTTTAAACGGATTTTATTTTTAACAGAAAACAATTTCATAAAGTATTGTGTTTTTATACAGAAATTTGTTTGGCCGGTAAAATTTAAAGTTCCATACAACTTCGAAGAAGAAATACAACTCTTAAAGTATTGAGTAGTTACTTTAAGTATTGAGTACCCAAAAAGTACTTCAAATACTCGATACTCTGTACCCATTACTCAATACTTTGCCAGCACTACTATGTACACATGTTTGTATATATCAAACCTCAAGCACAATTTAAAATTAACATTTATTTTCGTTTTAAATTAGAATTTTAGACAATATAAAAAGATGTATTTAAAAAAATACAATCACACTGGTACTTACCTTAGTTCACCATTGGCACCCACTTCTAACATAAGCTGTGACTTGAGTTGTTCAAAACAACAATTGCTACCGCCACAGCCCAAACCTAATGAGGACACTCCGGCATTATTAAATTGACGATATGTTGTAGCAGCATCTGATTCTTCATTAAAACATGAATAGAAACCACTTTCTATAGAATCTCTACGCGTCAGAGAACTTTTTGTGGGTAGAAAATCGCTTTGCTTGATATCATTCAAATCAAAATCTGTACACGATGACACTGAAGCGGGTGTGGCTGCTGTTGGGGCAGAAGTTTGAAGTGGTGGGGTTGGCGGTGATGGTGTAGAGGCTGTTAAAGGTGCATCTTTGGTAGATTTTAAACCTTTCTCACAGCCATCTTCCGAAGAGTTACAGTCTTCGATAGTAACATTAGCTGCTGATGCTAACACTGATGCATCCTCCAATTTACTTGTACCAGTTGTGCCACGAAATAGGGGATGGGTGTAAAGGGAGTTAGCTCGATACTTTCTAGACAGTGGTGCTGGTGTTGGTCTTTCCGCCGAATCATCACTACTTGATTCCGCATCAGCACAGTTCCCACCACCATCTGCATCTTGTTCGTTATCGGATTCTTCACAGTCATCATCCTCTTCAGTTGTCAGGCAACGTGGCATGTTTAGTGTTGGTGACAATTTCATTTCAATAGCACTCAGTTTTCTTGTAAGTTGTGGTGATGTGGGTAGACTCTTTGGTTCATTAGGTGAGGTTACAACAGTTTTGCCATCCTCTCCGATTATGACTTTTTGCTGTAAAGCCACCAGTTCCTTAAAGAAGGGTGCACAAATTTCAAAGCACGAACTGAATAAATCACCACCACCAGCCGCATAGATTTTGGGATTTGCTCCCAGTATCTTTTTTACTCCCTTCAAATGAGCCAAAGCAGTAAAGGGATTGGATTTAACACCATTATTATCAGTACGTATGGGTTTATATTGAGGATCTTTGAGGCACATGGTTTCAGCTACTTTGCGTAACGTTAAAACAGGTGGCGGGGATTCTCGAGTTGGTAAAGTATCTGCTATTATGGTAGTAGCACTGACACTAACGCCTACAGGCGGTGGTGTAGGGGAATGCGTTGATGATCTTTGCCTTTGCATTTGATGACATCTCGCCTTATCGCTGGGCGTAGTATGCAAAGGAAAATGTATGATATTCTCACTTAGAGAACGACGATGTTGCTGTTGTATTAGTAATTCAGCAGCAGCCATATTTTCGTATTTTTTTGTGGCTCTCTTAACACGATTTTTACTGATACGATTCTCGTCGATTTCACTAAAGCCACCATTCGGTATTGAATTACTGCGATTTCCAGTTTCTGGGAAGAGAAAACCATTTTCACTTACTTCTCTTAAGTGACGCGGGGTGATATGATCGGCTGGCGCCGTATTAGCACACGATGTTAAGGGGGTATTAATTAAAGGTTTCTTAATAGCCAAATGCCGGGTGCAGCCATTTTTATGATTAAGAGCTTGGCAAAAATTTTCAGTATCACTGCCATTTGGTGAACAGGTCATTTCCAAAGAACTCAAAGGACTGGAACTGGAACTAACAGTGTTGTTTGAAGTACCATTACAGCCTAAAGGACTGTGTTCGTATTTTTCCAATAGTGAGGTGAGTTTATTAACAGCATCATGAAATGTTGGTCTACTTTTAGGGTCAAACTGTTGAATATTAAAGAGTTTTGCCAAACAAAATATTACAAAATTATATAAAAAAGAAGAGATAAAGCAATTTAAATACTTACTATACAACAATAAAAAGCCAGTCTTAAAAATGCAGGTGGTGTATCCATAGGACACAAATCAATAAAAGCCAAATAATCGAAACCGAAAGAATCAGTTCGTGGCATTATATCCGGATCTGCTTCTATACGTGCTATTATCTCACAAGAGATAATGCCGAAGGAAAACACATCACTGCGTTCATCATAAAATAAATGATTTAAGCATTCGGGACTAACCCAATACGGTGAACCTACATACTCTAAACGGGTCTTTTGCCTAAAGAAGAAAAAAATTACAGTTTTTGATATTTAAAATGATATTTTTAATAATCTCACTTTTTATCGGGTATTTTTGCTGCCAAGCCGAAATCTCCCACTACTGATTCAAACTGTCCTTCTGGTAAAATTCTTACTAAAACGTTCTAAAAAAAATTAATGAAAATGATTAACAAACAATTAATTTTTGAATTTGATTTTATCTAGGAAATTCAACTCACTTTACTCGTTAAGTCTCGATGGAAAATACCTGCATCATGCACATAAGCCATGCCACGGGCTATACCCAATGCCAGTTTCAGTTTAGCTGCAGCACTCAGTGTTATCTCTTTATTGGCCAATAACTGTTCCAATGAACCACCACTTATATATTCGGTTAAGGCATGCAATTGTCCCTCCTGCACGCAAACGCCCATGAAACTAAAATGTAAAAAATAAAAAATTGTAAAAAGGTTTTTTGAAAAAAAAAAAAAAAATTATAACAAAAAACAAAATTTTTAGATACAACTAGAGAAACCTTGTCTATCTTGCTAGAAATTATATAAGTGTGTAGTATTAGTTTATAATTTTATATTAAAACTGGGATCTTCCAAAAATAATTGGAAGATTAAAAAAAAAATTATAAAAGTTGAACATCAAAGAAGAAACATATCGTCGATGGAATTAAAAAACGCTGTAAATGACAAAACCTTAAATGTTCACCAGAGCCAAAAAAACTTTCATAAAAGTAGAACAAATACACTGGTATTTTTCATTTCGCAGACGCGACCAATCGACGCGTATTTTTTTTTTTCTGATAATAATGATGCAAAAAACGTATTTTTGATTTTTTGTTAGTTACAGCGTTCTTTAATTCCATTGACGATATTTATTGCAATACTTGATGTTTTGGTGTTTTCACAAAAAATTAGTAAAGACAACTTGCTAATAAATGAACATGCAACATAGAGTTGACAGTTTGAAAATACACGAGCTTCTAAATTTATGCCTCAAATTGGAATTTATGTCCTGTAATTGGAAAAGCCAAACGTACCGGAAACTGTACTCGTTCAAATTCAAATTACAAAACAATGATGGGAGATCAAATTTTTAATTATAAACTATGCGGTGACAGTCCAGGGAAATCAAGAGAATTCAAAAATTCTGTGTAAATTCAGTGAGTATCAACAGCTTTGTAAGAATGATAAAATAAAAATCATTGACATTCTTGTTTTTTCCTGCCAATGCTGCTCTTTCTGTTGCTCTTCTATATGTAGTAAATCTTTTTGAATAAGCTCTTCTTTTGATTATATGAATATGCAAAAATCTATTGAAAATGCTATGAAATTATCCTTATTAGTTCGCAATTTACCATGACTTATTAAAATCAATTTTGATATTTTAGTGGATATTTTCCCCAAATGCCAGTATGGAAAACAATATATAAAAGGCAACCAATAATAAACATACAAAAGTTATTTACTTTATTTTATTTCGGTTGGAAAAGTGTAAAAACACACTTTAAATACTTTCTATAGCAGGTGCCACTCCCACTAACCCAATTCCGCCCGCAGCTGATAATTTGTATTGATAACAAAGTTAATTATATCAAATTAAGAAGCTTTCCTTATTAATTGTCTCTTATCTTGTATGGGAGATGCCACTCCCACCTACCTGATTCCGACCACACAAAGTTATTTGGACTAAATTTGGAAACTTTGACCAAAACAAATATTTATTTTGTATATGGGGTGCCACTCCTAATTATCCAATTCCGCCCACATTTTGGCTGATGATTTGTTTTGATGAAAAATTTGTTTTGATTAAATAGAGAAGCTCTGACTATTACCATTTTTAGGATACAGAAAAATAAACAACAATTTTGCATTGGCGTGGCGACACCGCCCAGTTATATAGAAACCGTCCGTGAGAATATACCTTTCCATCGCATATGTATATTGGTTTGTAATTCGATTTAGTGGTTCTCGAGTTATAAAATGCCGAATATAGAACAACTTATTTTTATACATGTATGTAGGAGTATATAGATGTTGATATTTTCATTCCATTTTAAACAATAAAATTCCTGAAAAAATGCTAACATTTGGTTGACTAAAGTCGTTCATCATTGACAACTTTATTGACGATCAGCAACTTTTTGTGCGTCATTTTTAATCCCACAAAATTTTGACAGTTTAAGTTTGTGCTACTTTTCCCATTTTTATTTTTTAAGTTGTATTTCTAATACAATTCTACTTTTTATAGGTACATCGTAAACTTGTGGAAATTTAAAATTTGTATCTTTAAAAAAATTTTTTTTATTTTTTTGGTGGAAAATTCAACCTTTCCGAAGACTGAAATATTCCACAGATGACTTTATATTATTTTCTAATACGAGTATATTTGTATGTCAATATTAGTAAAATTGCTGAAGCAAGCAAAAGAATTGCATATTCGAGCAAAGTTATTTTTTCTGTATAACAGCAACATAGTTCCTGATAAAAAGTTAGTGACAGTGACAAAATAAAAGCATTGTAAGATTTACGAACACTTCGGCTTCCGGCCGATAGTGGGTTAATTACTTGTATGCTTTAACTAAATGAAAAATAAAAACTTACTACACTATCTAAAAGAAGGCAGAGATAATATCAGATCTTTTAGACCACTAGAGGACTTTCTTTGAAAGGCAAGTTAGAATGAGATTTCAATCTTAAAAAAGAAGGTCAGAAGGGCATCAAAAAGCCCTACCACGAGAAAGCCTGGTGAGTGACGATAAGCATTTCACAATTTTACTTGCAATAAATTTATTGCTAAAACTGAGCTTGGGTTGTTTTAAAATTAAAAATTGTTAAAAAAAAGAAGTTTCTAAAACGAAAAACAGTATCTGAAATTTGACAATGCATTGCAGCTTTGATGTGCAAATCATAATTCATTTTATAATAATATTGATATTTGATTTTTTTCTTTAATTAAAAATTCTAAAAACGTTGCTACAAGGCAATTAAATTTTGAACTGTTAAAAAATTATCTTTTTACTAATGCAGTTGACGTTATTTCTCGGCATGTGTTTCATTTTTTTGTTTTTTTTTTTGTGTTGTTGGGCTTTTGCAAACTAATAAATTATTCCTCAAAAGGTGTTACTTTAGTTCATTTCCAAGTACAAGGATAAATGAGTACCTGCTTCTTTAAAAAAATATTAAAACGATTAATTATTGCACTGTTACTTAACAACATACACAATTTATGGTACGAAAATATGGAGCGTGATTGACTTGAGGCTGTTTTTTGTTCTCTCTCATATTTTCCTTAGTAAAGGATATTTAATAAATAATACACTTCTGCTTACACAACTGTCGATTAAACCAGCCAACGTAATAATCAAATTAATTAAAGTACATGACTTTCTTAATATTTTTCTCTCTTCTTTGACTGCTAAAATGTTAAAACTTTTGAAAATACTCTACAGTCAGCTCTGTAAATAGTAGACCTACATACGAGTATGTACTTAAACACTTTCAATCTTTTTATTAGAATATTATGTGTTTGTCAATATATATGAGAGTTTACTTCTGAACTCAATGCGTCTCTATCTACGTCCCTTGTTGTGATGTCTTATAGTGTCACCTGTACCACCCAAGCGACTGTATTGGGGTACAGAACAACTTTGCTTCAATTTATTAGCCAGTTTTAGTTTACTTTTTCGCTAGCCATATGCCACAAGTATAACGAACATTTTAAATCTCTAAGGCACCAATTGCTGCTGGTTTATCAGTGACTTTATGTGACCTAACAGAAATTAATCAGGAAGTGTAAAAACACACACATGGTCAACGTTTTGCGGTATCATCCGAATCAATTTCTTTCATATTAACAAAAAAAAATGCAATTTCGGCGTCATATTTATACCGTGTAAACAGCAACAAAGGGTGCATTTTACTGGATAAAAAGAAGACTGCAGAGCGTGTTGTGGATTTAACCTCATATGTAACAATTCTTAACAAAAAATATTTACGCAATTCTTTGCGCAAATTGGTGACTAATGCTTAAGCATCAATCCAATCATAATGCTATGCCAGTATATAGTGCTCATAAAAGTCAGTAAATGATGAAAGTATGATACTTCATTTGACAGTTAAGGGTTTCCCAATTAAGAATAATAAAATAAACATATGACTGAACGAATTGAAGTTATACGGAAAACTGAACGCGTCCGAGCAACGAAAAGAAAACAAACAACCAAAAAATTCGAACAAATGAACGGGCTGATCAAAAAGAGCTGGCAACGTATAGCTCTTGCTGTCAGCAACTGTACTGTGACCATAGAATTTAGTGACTAAATTGCACAGAGAGGTCACAAAAGGAGCCGGTGCACGAAGAAAACCTGGTAAAATTTTACAAAATGATGCTTCATTTCATTTTACAATGAAAGTTTGTTTTTAAGAGTACACCAACCCATGGTCAAAATTTCTCACATTTTTACTAAATAAATGGCTGAGTTCTGGAAATTTCATTATTTGACAGTCTAATTACTTCCTAACCTCAAATACCAGCCTATACAAAAAGGTAATCATACTAATATACATAAATATCGTCATATTAAATGCAAACGAACGTAACTACAGTTTTTAAAATCAAAAATTTTTTAAATCCTGAAATCATATAATTTTCAGGATCGGTTATAAGGATTGGCATCCATATATACTACAAATGAGTTTGTATGTAAAGTTATCATATAAACATCTATGTAGTTATGTCTTCTTGCATTTAGAAATACATGCACTTGTAGTTACGTCCGTTTGAATTTCGTTACTAAAATCGCCATTTTTGATCGTAAGAATCTAATATTTTGCACGAACATGTATATTTACAAAGCAGTACGATGTAAAAGAAATATAGGATACCTGTACTATCGAAATAAACCGCAAAATATGTATATTTTGGTTCCCTACTGTAATCCAAAAAAGCTGCAAACAAACATGTTTTGCAATTCTTCTGTACATGTATTCTTCAAAAAGCAACTCTGATTGCACATTAACTATTATTTTATGAAAACGTTCAAAAGATTATCAAATCGGTCATAGTTGTCAAGAAATTTGTCACACAAATTCAGTTTTCTTTTATCCACACTATTACATTGGCTTAACACACATGAAATTTTTGTCACAACATTAAAGGATATCGAGTATGTTCGTTTATAACTTTCCAAAACGTATTCCTTTTGCTACCGCATATGTATGTATGATGGATGGGTGAAATTTTCTGTTAAAGAATTACAAGTATTTTGCGAAACTCTTTTTTTAAGTGTTTAATGTGAGAATTTTTTCTTATACACTGTTAATATAGGAGTATGTATGTACTATACTTTAAGTTCCATATACATATTTCAATATAATTTTATGGGCATAACGAATGTAATTTTTCGTATATTCCATATTTTTACTTTATCTTTCCCGTTTTTATTTAAACCGCAGCTACAAGTGTTTTGCGACGTTAATGTCATTAAAAATAACACTTTAAAAAAGAAATTGCGATGAGTTTTAATTTTTTTTGCTTTGTAGGTTTATAGAACGGTTTTATAAGCTGATTTTAAAACAAAGTTGTATGTGGGTACCTTGCACATATACATACATATAAAAAAAAAAGTAAAATATGTAATAAAATATTTTCATATATTAACGGTTTAAACATGTAAACTTCATTAATAATTTTTTTTTGTTTCTCTTTCTTTAAAAATTCCATATTTTGTTTTGAAATTTTTACTAGAGATTTTAATTCATATTTTAAGGTAATGTAATCAATTTATGTCTGGCAATTATTTTATATATATTTGTAAGTAATAAAGTGATTAAAAATGCTAAGAAACAATCGTAAAAAGATAAAAACAAATACTTGTTGTATATATTGGGAATAATAAATGGCTTATCATTACTTTATAAAAATGAGTTCAATTAATTTATTACTGACGTTTTTTAAATTTATAAGAAGGATGTAAAATAATTATTGAGGTCATTTTTAAAAATACACAAAAAAATATATGATAAATCAAGCAAAAATATTTTTATTACTTCATTTAGTTCCTTAATGTGTATTTTGTAAGTCTAAATGAACAGAAATGGAATAATAAACGTTTTAAAATTAAATTTATCGAGTCAGCGCGGCCAGATGATGATCTATCATTAAACAAACAGTCACAGAATTTGCCCTACAAGCAGTAATTCTAATAGAACGCTGCTGAGCATTGTCTGTTTGCTAAAAATATTCAAGCTTCCACAAACCATTATATAGCCAAATAGTGCGAAGTGAACGCTTTTGCAATAGGAAAATCCAATTTAGACAACGTGTTAAAAAGTGAAGTTGGCTGCAGTTTGACAGAATAGCTTTTATAATTGTCTAAAGATAATGCCACGTCAAATATGGCAATGTTCTCACTATTACATTTCAATTTAGTTTTGTTAAAAAGTTAGGTTCACATTAAAGTTCATAATACAACTTTAATGCTCTTATTTCAGCGTTTTAATTGTGCACCGGTCAACGCTATGCTTAACACTCCAATTTAGGTTGATCTGTTAAATATTGTCTGTAAAAGGTTTAGTACGCTTCTGAAAGTGTTCTTTTCTTATTTTAATTCAGCTTTTAAGAAACAATGATTCTTTTTACATACATTTAAAAAAATTTTTAGCACACAATCTATTAATATATTCAATAGCTTTCTTTCTATCTTTTGTTCGCAAACAATGTCAAATTAGTTGTGTTTAAAATATTCAATTGTCAATTATAATTTATAATATATTTGCTTTTTCTAAGAGACCATAAAAATTGCTTAAGCAAAACCATTTAGAGTGTTTTAACGAAAAGAACGAAAAGTGTCGTAAATGCACCCGTTTAAGAAAAAGCTCATTGTGCTGAAATTTTAATTAAAGAAAAGCCAAATATGCATGTACATATTTGTGTAAGCTGAAAGTCACATCTTTTAAATTCAAAGCAAGATATTAATTTAAAAAAAAATTATTTTTTCTCAGAGAATTATGCAATATCCCAGCGGGAAATCGTAATCAATGATAATCGATAAGGTAATACATGTGACCGATCTATTAAGAATAAAGGAGTACCGAGGTCACATAGATTTGGAGGAAATAATGAATAATTATTTCAGTTAAATAAAAATGGTATAAAAAATATGTACTATCCATCCCTGCACTATGTTGAAGAGAAGCTAAGATCTAAAAAGAGTAAGAGTAACAATATTTCATTTTATTATGTAAGTGTTTGACTTCGACGTAAGCGGAATTTGTTTTCCTATCACGCGTTATAGGGAAAGAGATTTTTTGACATCACTGGTTTAAAGCATTAGACTTGTCCTACTGAAAACAGTGACTGGACCCAAAACAGCTGCCTTTCGTTGAGAATGCGAACAAACGAAAACGTTCGATATCGTGGAAAAGATGATGATATTTATCTAAGCTGATCTACAATTTAAGAAAATAAAAACTAAAAAAAAAAACATTTACACAAATAAATTGAAAAAAAAAATAATTTGTTAATAAAAAAATAACAATTTTAAGAGAATTTTTAAGAAAATAATTTTTTTTTTTTTTTCAATTTTTTTTTCGTTTACTTTTTTTGAAACTTTAGCCCCCATCCGCCAAAACGCTAAGAAAAAATCCACTTGGAAATGAAAAAGTAGAAGCTGTTTTAAGATTTATTTTTCCGTCAAAGTAATATATAACTTAAAGTTTAATTAGAAAGAAAGCAGAACAGTATAGAAAAGAAACTCTTATTTTAGCATAAAATATGGCCAGACATAAAAGATTAAGGAAATAACAATAGAACAGCTGACAGCTGTAACTAAATAAAGAAATTGGAAAAAAGTTGTAGTAAAGAGACAGGCAAAGCCACAAACAAGACTGGCGAATAATACAGTCGAATGCGGCTATAACGTACTCAATAGAGGCACACAATTTAAATCATAATAAGTGTTGTAGGTTATATCCGTAGTCCAGTGGTTGAAAAACTGCAGTCAGAGTAGCGAAAGCCGTGAAATTTTTCAATTGCTGCATCTTTTTCATTTTCCATTGATTAAAAAGAAACTATTGATCAGCTTATGCTCTTCAAAATCAAACAGTCAAAATTAAAACAAAACAAAAAAAAAAAAAAAAAAAAAAAAAAAGCGTTTAATTAAGCTTTAGGTCTAATATATAATTATTTTTTCGATATTTCGCTACTTCTCTGCGTAGCTTCTTCAGGAAATATTTTTATTTAAAAAATTTTTTTTAAAAATACATACATACATACTACATACATATTAAAAAATTGTGTCACATGAAAAATATTCTATCAAGAAAATTTGTCATATAAAAAAATTTTTTTAAAAATAAAAACCAACAAACATATTTAATTAAATATTACAACCAACAAACATTTTTTAGAAAAAATAATTACAAAATAATTAAATTAAATAACTAAAACATAAAAAAAATATTAAAAAAGAATCATAATGATATATGTATAAAAACAAAAATTATTTGTTAGGTGGTATTATATTAAAAAATTTAAACAAAAAAAGAAAAAAACAAATAATTGTAACATAACAACTTTAAAAAAAAAGTAAATAAAAAAACGAAGTATTTTAGCAGTCTACACTTGTTCGAAAATTTTTTGTTTGACTTACTTTAACTTAAAGTTTATTCCGAAATTAAAGCAGAAGCAGTAAACAAAATACCATAAAACTTGAGATTTCTTAAATTCACACTTCTTTTTTAAAAAGAGCAATTTACAATAAGTGGAAAAAGACCAATGTAAATGGGACTGGATAAACAAAAATTTAAAGATTAAAATTTCTCTCCTTTTTTTAATACAATTTGATTAATATTTTTTGCAAATTAGTAAAGAAAATTGAAAATTGAATTGAAAAATTAAAAAAAAAAATTAAAAAAAAAAACAATAAAAATTTCATACTTTATGAAAAAATCTAGAAAAAATTATTGCAAGCGTAAGAAACTGATGTTTGTTATACACGTATTCGACTGTATAAAATAAATAATATATGTGCATTTTTGTGTAAATGAAACAACAGCAATAACACATACTTTGCAAAGAATTATAAAAAAAAAATTATTTCACCTGTCATTTTGGTAAAAAAAAATACAAATTAACGGAGAGAAGCAAACACAAGAAGCTGAAAATTAGAAGAACATAAAAAATAAAGAAAACAATGTCTGGTAAACTGTAAAATGGTTTTATCCTATTAGACACACACACACACAAACACTTGAACACTTTTAAAAATTAAAAAGTTTTCTTCTGTTCAGAACAACTTTTTAGATATTTTTCTAAAGCCATAGCAACGGTCAGACAGACAGTACAATCATCGATACAGCAATAGACTTTGACTTTATCAGTTAGAAAAGTGTAAAAATCAGCTAAAAGATGAAAATCTTTTGAAAGAACACTGAAAAAGAAAAAAAAAAAAAAAAACAGAAAAAAAAATGGAAAAGTTTATATGTATGTATATAAGAGTAGAAAATAAAAGAAGGAAATAGAACAAAAATTAAATCAAAAGAAAAACAAGTGCAACAACAACAATTTCAAAATAAAAGCGTAGACTGTTAAAGAATATCCGCATATTAAAAAGTTCATTGCCAGAGTATCCTCTTCTTTATTTTCAATAATAATTATTTTTCAAGTACAAAACAAAAGAAAATTGGAAAAGGAAAAAAGCAGAAGTAACAGAATTATAAACCATAACTTTAAGAGAAAACAATTGCCCGGGTGTCATACATACTACACTCAAGTGAAGTGTTTCAAACTAAAACTTTTATACACTGAAAAAAAATAACAGAAAAAAACATTACTGAGTGCACATACATATATTTATTTCTGTATGCTAAACTTGGTTACAAACATCACCGAAAGAGTGCCCTAAACTGAACAAAAACATGTCATCTTGTGGGTAAGCGAAGTAAAATGCTGCATACGAACATAGACTGTTGAGAATAGGTGGTGTTTGTTCTTGAGGATTATGTAGTATAAACATAGAAAGGTGTTGTCTTTTCTTTCAGTTTTAATACGAACGTGCAAAGAAGTTTTTAACCTTTTGCACATAAAACGTAAAACAATACCACGATAATAATAAAAATAAATAATAACCATAATAATAATGATAATAATATGAAGACAAGAGAGCATAGCAATAGGGAAGTAATGAACGAGACAAAAACATCAACAAATTAACAACAACAAAAAATATACTATACATTTTATGACTGTATGGGACACATACTATTAGGGCGACACACATTTTATTTTACAAATTAACATGATTGTCTCTGTTATTATATAAAGCGTTGCAGATATCAATTCAGTCCGGCGGCAAATAACTGGCCTCCTGTGTAGTCGTTGTAAATAACTACATTGGACTACTAGCCACTACACTTTTAAGAGAGTCAGAGCCAGTTAACAGTGTCTAAATGCTGACGATGTCGGCTACACATGGGCCCATTTACTGCTTAAAACATGCAATTAGCGATTGTAAAACACATGGATACAAAAAAATACCAAAGTTCCACTTACACATACATAAATGTAAGCTGAGGTTCATGCCATTTAAAGAGGTGCACCATTCAACTTCGATACGAAGACCAAGGATGGGACATAGCCATAGCTAACCTGGGGTAGACCAGAATGGATAAATTTAACCAACTGAGCACAACAACATTCGGGGAAATGAAAGTGTGGACTTAAACTCATACAGAGAGGAGCTTCCACTCTACTGATGGGATCAGAACCCTTTTATTGATTGGACCGAGGAGCCTGGAGGGACATTATTAGCAAAAGGGAGAAAGTAATTTTTTCAGGCCCTCTGGTTATTTTCTTGAAAATCACTAAAAGTCATTTAATTTTAACGATTTTAATGAGTAAATTATATAGCTGAAGTATAATCGCCTTTGCACATAATAGTACACAGCTGAATAAGACAAAATTTATTTCATTCTCTCTTTAGCCAGCATTGATTTTGATACAATATGGTTTATAACGACATAAATCAATGAAATCAATGAAATCAAATGAAATAAAAGTAATTTTTCCCAGCGGTTGTGGGTTACCCTAATAATGCATAACACATATCCATATGATAATGGAATAGCACCACATACTCGAACTCTATTTAGTGAATAAGACTCCTACTTTTATTCTTTCTCTCTCTATCTCTTTCTTTTTACCACCCACTTTATTTGATATGACGACTAGAAGACAAGAAAGTTGCATCAAATGGCACTTCAAGTTGAAGTTCATGTTTAAAGTTGTCTTACATACATACTTATACAGGCACACATTCACATAAATTAAAAGTATAATTTACACAGAAGATTACTTTGGTAAATAAAACAACAACAATATACTTTACAAATAATAAGAATAGAATATTAAGAGAGATAAAAAATAAATAAAAATAAAAGAATATGAAATAAAGAAAAGCAATATTAATAATAAGAAGAAGAATTATGTTTTCACATGCATGAATAGGGGCTTTTGTGTGTAAATTTGTATTTTTTAAATATGGATTTGTTATGAACATACACACACACACACATACGCAAATATGTATTGCATATTTAAAGAAAATATGCAACTTCCGCATTAACAAAAAAAAAATGAGAATAAAAACAAAATCTAAATTGAAAAATAAGTGCTTATGTATTCATTAAGTTTGTACCCTACACTACCTATGTGTATTCTACATACATACATAGATTTTTTTAAATAATGTTTTGTAAATCGTAAAAAAATAGTAATTTTTCGAAAATTTTTATAATTCTCTGTTTGTATCTAACAGTTTACAGATCTTCATAACGTTCGTTTTAAATTTAGGCTAGAACTGTAAACATTCAATTTAATTTGCTACAAATTAAAATTAAAAAAATTTATAAAAAACAATGTCAAGCGGTTGCCATATCTAAGTCGGAGTTTGTTTGGATAACACACGGCATTTAGCATCTTATGAATAAAAAAAGTTTAGAAGGTAAGTGAAGTTTCCGTCACCATTTCATGTTTGTGGAAAATTGGTTTATTTTTTAGTCTTATTCTCATACAATGAAACTGTAAAAATTTCACTTAAAAGTTATGTGATTCACGTATAGGATAATAAATAGTCGACACTGACCGTTGTTCTCTTATTTTCTACTCTCTTTTCCTGTTACTGTGTCATGGTTTGGTTTCATGCCTGCTTATTTATTTACTACTCTATTAAATGAATACAAATATTCATGCATTATGGAGATTTTGTATAAGAATATTTTGTTTTGCATTATGGGATATGATATTTTTTTGAAAGGAGTTATTTTTTTTCAGAGCTACTTGATTTAAAGCAGCTTACTTATGTGTATATCCCTATATGTATACACCCACACACATACACTCAATTTATTATTTGTATTATTTGGCAGTGATAACAAAACACTTAAAAACGCTCACACTCCTTTTCGGATTTTGTTCTTATTTTTTATATTTTTTTCCTGCTAAGAGTAGGAGTAAGTGTCACATATTCATTACTTGGAATTGGCGTCATTTAATAGCGGAAGAAAAAGAATGAAAAGAAAAGGATTAATTGTTCTTTTCTGTCATTGTAAAAGTAAATGAACAGGAACTTCTTCAATAGAGTGTTTGTTCTAAGTGACATGACAACAAAAGGAAGTTGTTGTTTTAGAAATTATTACCGTTATAATCCGGGATATATTTTTAATTTTTTAAAAAGCATATTTATTACCGTAATGCTTAAAAACCAATTAATTAAATAGAATTCTAGTAAAAAAAAAACCTTTTTTACCAAACTAAACAAAAGGTATTCTTACTTTATATTACGATTTTATAGTTAAAAAGATAAATATTTCAAAATAACAAATATAAAATGAAAAGCCCGCCTTGGTTTTGTATTAAAATCTGAGAGAACAAATCATAATAAATTAAAACATCTGCATTTATTGGGTATAAAAATTAAATTAAAAGAACTGCCTACAATATGTATGCATATATGTACATTTGTATATACAGTCGAAATCGGATAATTGCAAAACAAATGCATTTACTTTTGTTTTCTATTAAATTCAAAGGAATTTAACTCCGTTTAAAAGTAACTCTGTTTTAAAGAAAAACCGCAAAAAAAGAAAAAACATAATTTTGTATAAAAAGAACTCCGCTTAATTGCAAATTCGAGTATGTATTAAAAATTTACCGACGACAAAAAAATTTTAACACCGAATCACTTCATATATATTGTGCATACTTATAAGTACTTTTTATTGCAACAATGAGCATTTACTGCTATAATTTTATACAATTTGTTTGTTAACTATTTTTCAGAATTTGAATCGATTTGGTTAATAAACAATTCAATAATATTTTAAAAGTTCGCTTAAACGAAATAATTTTGTATTTATATCCGAAATCCTTTTAATGAAAAATTCCGCTTAAAAGAAATACAAATGCTGTTTTTTTTTACAATTTCTTACAACCAAATTGGGCTGTATGCCGATTGCTTAAATTGAAAAAGGCATAACAATCAAACAAATCAAAAATTGGTTCTTTTGCAAAATTATATTTTTGTTCATTTATTCAAAAACAAGGTATTTAAAAACTTCGACTTCGAAATGTCAGTCGGTGGCAACCTTGAGAATTTCTTATTCAATACCTGATAATCACCAATTTTCCTACTGTGCATTAATGTTGCTGCACAAGCGCCTAGCATGTACTCTGGGGGCTTTCTTTGTTTTTCGATTCGAATCGAAAATCTTACGAATTCGAAAAAATTTACGAATTTTCGAAAAATATTTGTACTCATTTATTATTGATTTTTCTAAAAAGATATTTCTTTTGAAAGCATTTTCGATTCGAATCGAAATACAAAGTAACCCCCCTGATAACTCTATTGCTCTGTTGCAGAATCTGCCACAAATCACTCGAAGCGATTCATATCCTATTTAAACGTTCATTGAGTCTGCTTGACCGGTTACGAGTCTCTTTAATATCCTTAGAGTATTCCTAAGAGAATCAAATGTACGACTCAAATCTCTTCCTATTATAGTTACCGAAAAAAAGTTTGGAAAGTCTACGGCCCATTTTGCACAAGAAGAGTAATCGTCTCTTTTTGTCCTCTTTTGCTTTCAGTATGAACTTCTAAAGAAACCTTCCCATCCCACAAACGGGGTCTGATCCGATCAGTGGCACGGATAATTTTGCAAGTTACGCACTTTTGCATTTTAGCTAGTAATATGTACTTATAGCTTATTTACTTCTACAGTGCAATAATCAAGCGTTGCCATGTAAACAATTTTATATCTACAAAAACCGATTGCAACAAATTGTTGCTTAATACTTATGTATTAACTCTGCATTCCTGTAACTACTGTTCATACATATATAAATTTCCATTTATATTAAAAAAAATATCTCTAGATTGTGCAGTTTGTCTTCAAAGATTAGATTTTTAAGAGTTCGGGACATATTTTAAATTGCTTGCTTTTATTTCTCATAAAAAATGAGATATATTCGTATGTACATATTTCTATAAATAAAAAATTTATTTCTATTTTGCCTGTAAAATTTTTTGTTTTAATTTAGCACATAAAAAAGTATATATTAGCGGTAATCACTCTTTGTTGTAAATGCCCTAGCAAATTTTTCAAAGGTGCAGAAAAACTTTACAATTAAAATTTTTCAAGATTTATAGAAATGCATTTGTAATTTTAATGTGTTTTTCTTTTTCGTTTTTAATAAAATAATGCAATTTCTGTAATTAACAGAGTTTTCCTTTTAAACCTCTTTACAACTTAATAATAGTCCGGTCACAGTAGAGAAAATAAAAACGAACGAAGGCAATTAACTTTATCACTCCTGCTTTGCACTCTGTACTGACTTATGGGAGTTAAACAGGAAAAATTAAATGACTCCTTCGTTATAAAAAGACTATGATGTCTGCAGTCTTTACGCCATTCTTTTAATTTGTTTTTATCTATTGCCAACTTAAATGGTTGGCATGACACTGATGGCTAATGTGCGTGATTTAAAAAAAGGATTTATTTTTGTTCTGGACTAGAAAGGTGTAGCTTAGAATTAATCTTTTTAAAACAGTTAATTTAATAAAATACTAATTAAGTTTAAATTTCAATCGTTAAAATACTCTACAGCTAAATAAATCAAAAGGAAATCAAAAACATCGTTAAAGTCAATTGCAATTTAACAATTCTTTTCTTGTTTATATTTACGTTTTATTTTTAAATTTATTTTAAATGAAGTTTATGCGTAACATTAAAAATTAATTTCTTTGTTTTAATTTCATTTAAACATCATTTGATTAAATAAAGAAGACAATTAAAAGTACTTATTTTATATCACAAAACAGGATTTAATTCATTCTTTTAGCAATACAAGGCAAAAATTCAAAACCAGACGAGTATTTTGACAGATACTGTATGTAAGAAATGGTCATATAAAAACAAGAAAAAATTTCAAAACGACGAAATAGAACTTTAAATAAATATCAGCTTATGTTTAACACAAAAATTTATGTTAAAAAAAATAGAATATCATCTCACTAACAGTTGATCAAATTTTTAAAGCCTTAGCGGTCAAAATGATGATGATCAAGCTTTGATGGCATAAACAGAAATAATTGACGTTACTCTTAATAAGGCCTCCATTTATGCTGTAAGAGTTTTGTTAACATATAACAGCAAAATTTAATTGCCCTTGAACCAATAAAAGGTCAATAGTAAGATACAGTAATTTTGACATGTTTTCTGTTAAAAAAAAGTCTGTTCGACTGTTTGCATTAACGATAGTAATAATCATAGTAAGCCCACGATAATGCCGGTAATTAAAATTGAAAATGCAGTGACATGTCTGTAAGAAAAAAAAAAACTTAATGCAAATAGAGTGTGGAAAGTTAGTATTCATACAACCTCAAAAAATTATTTAGTTAAATTGTACCATATTTTGAAATATTATTTATTATTTCTTTCTTTTTGTTCATTTGTTTATTAAATACTATTAGTTTTTCTATTATTTATTCTTTTGCAGAGAGTATAGTTGTTGAAAATATGTATGAATATGGATTTTACATACTGTACTTTGACATTGGATATAATTTTCTCTAAATTTAGTTTTCCCTTTATTTTGAGAAAGTAATTTATGGAGTATGTGAACTAAATAACCAATTGATTTATTTACTGAAGTGAATACATTTAGTGTTTAAAAAACTTTTACGCCAAAGAAATATGGTTTATTTTGCTGTTAAAAATGTTGATTACCAGATGGAAAACTATTGACTCCTTCAGGCATTGAAAGCAAACCTGATTCAAGTCTAATTTACTACAGTAAATAGTCTTCTATAGTTTGACTGGATTTGGCTACATTAATTCGATCGCAATCATGGCTGTGGCAATGTGGATGCAGATGTTCTGCTTAAGTCAGTCGATATAATAGGGTCTTTAGTATCGATCTAGTTGTCGCCTATAAGTACTACAATTTGAGGAACACACAACCTGTGCATAGTGTAAGATATTTCCAATCTAGATGGACATTAGAAAAAAAATTGAGAAAATTAGACCACTGCCACACCCACCTCCCATACAACTGCAAAAACGCATATCTATTATTATTGTTTTTACACGCTGCAGCGTTTTCTCGTATATCTTGAAGTCCATGTCTAACCATTAATTATATCTTTACGGTGTATTTTGGAAGTTTTTATCCATTCTTCAAAAATTTCGCAAGATGTTTTTTTTTTAAACATCAATACTTAGGGCTAAAC
Organism: Metopia argyrocephala; assembly: GCA_963576795.1. Taxonomy (NCBI): domain Eukaryota; kingdom Metazoa; phylum Arthropoda; class Insecta; order Diptera; family Sarcophagidae; genus Metopia; species Metopia argyrocephala. Next base: position 84,738,991 of record OY756211.1, read on the forward strand.
CCTTACTCATGCAGTGCCTTGTATTGGAATATAGATGGTTTTTTTGTATTTTTTTTTCATACACCCTTGAATGATCAAAAGCAATGGCCTCATTTCTGTGGATGTTGAATGTGAGTGGTGAGCGTCTTTCAGTAAGTTAGCTGTTATCTTCCCAGAAGGAATATGTAGATGCTTGATTCCAATTTAAGTCATAGATTAAAAGCCTAATAAAGTAATTTTAACCCTTAATTGCATGAATTTTTTTTATTTTTCTCACATAAACCACTGATAAAATTCATGCACAATTTTAAGACAAAATATTTAAAAAATTTTTATTATAAATATCTAAAACTACAGTTCAATGGCTATAATCTAATGCCGAAATATTTCAGCAGCGATCAATTTACACTAAAGTTTTTGTACATTTCTTTTCTTTTTCTTCAAAAAAATTAATGATGGAAATTTCCATCACTATGCAATGAAGGGTTAAAGCTTTAAGGGGGAAAAGAATTTAATATTTTGAAATATTGAAAATGAGTTTTGTAGTTGGGTGGTGTATAAAAATATTAAAAATAAAAAAGAGAAGAAAAAGGAAGAACTTAACCGCTTATGTTTACTTTAAGCCTTCCCCGCAATTACAAGTGTATGTTTCTTAAGTTTTTCTTCTTTAACGCTAGAAAATATCAAACATTTGATGTCAAGCCGCTATAAAAGAGCATAAGAACATCCGCACATTTATTTTTTATACACACAAAGACACACATTTTATTGTCTGTTTAAAAATTGCCAATATTTTATAAAATAAAAAAATCGTCATGCCACACACAAAAAAGCTCTCAGGATACAAAGAAGCAGCATTAGTTAATAAAAAAAATTTTTTTATTTATTTTTCTAGTGTTATGTTGCTGCTGTTGTTTCTTATAAAATCTAAAAGATTTCAATACACAGCCCGAGGAGACGTAAGCCAGACAAACAATTTTTTTTTTCATTTTTTTTTATTTCTAAAATTAAAGTGACTCTTATGCACAAGAACTTTTGCTTAATATGAAAACAACAACAATGGCAAAAAGCAAACACCTTTTAAAGTGCGTAAAGTATCTTAAGACAACAGTAACAACAACTTCTAAGAAATATCTGCATGTGTGTGTTTTAACAACAACATCAGTAGAACAACAAAGTATTATATGAAAAAAAATATAATAATAATAAAACAAAAGCTCTGTCTATGCACTCCTATAGTATAGTGTCTTGTAATGTTACTGCCATTTGTTTTGTTAGTCATACGAAAGGTATGTATGCTTTTAAAAACAACAACAACAACAACAGCAACAATTACCCCCCACACAGCCTACAGTAAAACACTTAAGCAAAGACAAGCCAGCCGACAGAGATTTGATAGTCTGACAAAAAGAGTCACACGTTTTATATATTTGTGTTGCAGATTGATTACATTCTTGGTCATATATAAAAAGAGATGTAAGAGAATTATAAATCAGAAAAGTTAATACTCACTCTTCTAATCGTCGTGTATAATAGCAATGAGCGATTACTAGTTTTACTGATTTACTACTAAAAATTTATATGGCACCTAAATTCCACTATAGTCCGATTTCTATACAAATAAATTCGATTATGTGCGAAATAGAAATACAATGTTATTTAAATAACCGTAAAGTAGTTTTCGACCATTTGTTTCTTTCATTTCAGGCGGTAAATGACAACTCAGCCAATATTTGAATGAGGTTGTAAAACTAAATGCGCTATAATACGCCGTAAGAAAATACACAGACACGCATGTATGATCTTGGTGAATAATTGACGTCGCCACATAGAAACCTTATGATTCCAGAAAAAAGGCTAAAATGTTGGCTTACTAAGACGATAGTGCCGGGTTCAAATCTCAGCTCTGACATCTTGAAAAAAATTATGAAAAAATTATTTCTTTCGGCAACTACCTCTCAGCAGTCTTCTGACAAAACTCTGCGAGTAATTGATTGCCATGAAAAAGCTTGTCAAATCTGTCATTCAGAGTCGACTTTAAACTGCAGGTCCCGGTACTCATGGATAAAAATTAGCACATACAACATGAGTGCTGCGAGAAGCTAGGCCGTAACAATAACACAGGGTTGTAATGGCCAATTATGTATGTATGTATAAAGCTAAAATCGACCATATTGTAATTTTATAATCTTCAAATGCAGGTCAGAAACTCTGAATTGACAGTATGTAAAAAAAAAATACGGACCAGTGACAACTCTTAATTGAATGGTAAGATAAACCCAATTTGCTGAACACGCCGTAGAATAGAGAAACTAAATTATACGAAACAATTTCATTTACAGAAGAGAATATCTGTATTTCAATAGTACGCACATTGGGATGGTGCACATTTATTTTCTTTATTATCTTGTTAATTCCTTGTGCAGTAATTAAACTATAAAGACCATAATCACCTTGTAATGCCAGAAAATAAATTTTAACTAATAATACGCGTTCTTCGACTATTAAGCGATATATATTTGTAAATGGCAAGTCTTTCACTAATAAGTTATACTGCAGATGGCAAATATTTAACAGCGGTTTTCAAACCACTTAACGAATGAAAAATATATCTTTCGGCGACCACCTTTTAGCAGTCTTCTGGCAAGAGCTCTGAGAGTAACTGATGACCATGAACAAGCTTTTCAAGTTTGTCGTTCAGATTCGATGTTAAACTGTAGCTCCCAGTAGTCATGGATAAAAATTGACGGACATAATATGGGTGCTATGAGAAGTTATGTATGTATGTAAAAACCTATATTTCCCTAATGTGACGGTACCTTGACAACGTTAAGATCTTAAAAGCTATGAATTCATTTGAATTTATTTCACAATATAAGTTTTTGGGTTGAATAGGTTGAATATGTTTTTGTTTCAAAGTCACAAACAAGTGATCATATACATATTTTATTGAGTGTAATAACAAAATTTCTATGTTGCTGTATATGTAACAATATTTGCCGTACATAATATTAAAACTATGAAAACTGCAGAAAGGAGATATGTGTACACTTATAAAAAAGGTAAACACACACACACATATACATATATATGCGGCAACTGAGGTAAGAGTATTATTGTATTGTTGTAACATCAAGTTTAGACATGTTATAAGATATTTTAGCCAAGTTTTAAATATCAACTATAAAGTATACAGCCATAGACAGGCTAAACACACGGCTGCAAAAGTACGATGTAAAATAAAAAAATAAAAAATAAAAAATAAAAAAAGACAAGACAGAAGGTCCTGTAACAACTTAATTTTGTTTATGAAAATATTGAATTTACATTGTTTTTCTCTTAAAACAAAAGAAACAAAATATAGAAAATATAAAAAAGAAGTAAAATTAACTTCCACATATGTACGTATAAACCATTAAAGCGTAGGTTTTTTCAGCCACATTTTCCAATTGTCCATAAAGTTTTAGTTTTGGTTTCAAACCATTGTTTAGGTTTTTGTTTTTTTTTTTTTTTTTTTTTTTTTCTCTATAAATTTTTAAGAAAAAATGTAAAAAAATAATTATTTTTATTAAGATTTTACTTTGATTTATTGTCCACTTCATAGCCATAAATAGTATCCATTTATTTTTTGGTATTTGGGTCGAAGGTTTTTTGTTACAAAATCACAGTTTCTTCTTAAACAAGTTGTTTGTTGTCTACTGTACAAAAGTATTTTTAGGATTTTAATTTTAAATTTATTCTTTTTTTATATTTATTTTTAGTAAACAATTGATTGCATGTTGGGTTGCAAATCAGTTTTTAAGCCATAATTTTAATATGTTGTGCTTTGTTTTAAATCTTAAGCTGCTGTTTTGTTATCCCTTTCTTTTTACAACTTTTCCTTTTATTCTGGTATTTTTTGGAATTTTTTGTTTCTGTTTCTTAATATTTTTGAATCATTTTTATGTCATATGATATATATCTCTCTGTGGGATACTGCTATATTAAAAGACACTCATATACTTATACATATGTATGTATGTACATATGTACATTTGTTTAGTTAGTATTAATTTTTTATCGGTAAACGAATTTGTAAAAGTGAAAGTTACCCTTTTCCTTGTTAGAAATTTAATTTTCACTTAAAGTTTGGAAAATATAATTAAATATGTATCCATATGTATGTACATATGTACATATATTCAAATTTATGGTAATTTACAGAAAATTTATAACTTTTTTAGAATACCAGGACTATTATTATCATATATGTGTGCATTGCAACAGCAATAATAACAAAAAGCTTTTAAAGTTCTCATTGGATTTTTTTAATAGTTTCCATTATATAAGTACATCGTTCCTTAATGCATTACAAGTACTTTTTCGTCATGTGCATCACCAGCCTTCAATCAATTTTCTTTCTTTTAATTTGAAACCAACAACAACAAGAAGATAAAAGAAAAACAAAATTATTCATTTTAATTGTTATTGTTTCCAATTACAACAATTAAGTGCATCATCTTTATACGCCCTCTCACAGCACAATGCCATTTGTTACGATCCGTGTCTATGGGTAAGTGTGTGTACAAATATTAATAAAGTTGTCATGTTTAACAAAATTCTCATAATAATTCTTTTTAACTCATCGTAGAGAAGACCTAATCGGTTTTGTTTTGTTGTGTTTAAAAATAATATGAAATGCGTGATTGCGCTCAAGCTGGTCATGCCATAATTTAATGCTTCTTGTGTAAATCCACTATTTTTTATTATTGTTCCTGTTATTGTTGGATAAATTGGAGTCATTTTATTGTTGCTCTCTCTCGTTTGTTTATTCTTTTGTCGGTAAAGGTGTGAAATTTATAACTCTTGTATGCTTGACTTCTAGTGATGACTATAATAATGGTGATAATTTTTTGTTGTTTTCATTAATGCTTTACAGTACTCGTACCCTATTGTTTTGAATAGTGCATGTACGCGTACTGTGTGCTCTGTTCTTAGCATTGTTTTGTTCTCTTCTGTTTAGTTCTGTTAAGTAATAATAATGGAAAAATTTGTAGGTGTAGGTAAAAGGGAAAAACCATTGTGTAGGCGGATATCGGTTCTATTGATGTAGAAAAATTTGTTACACTGATAAGGTGTGTCATGTGTGTGTAAAAATAATGTTTTATTACGATTTTTTCATGTTCTTTAGTTGCTTTGATGTTTAACAAAATTAGGGCTATTGACAGATTGGAAATAAGTGGAAACTTTTAATGAAAAGTTGACTTTAAATTGAAATATTAAAAGCATTTGCCAAATTTAAGAAAAAAAGATGTGTGCGTTAAAATGCGTACTATAAAAAATAGAAAAATTAAGGCATAATTTGATTATTGCACAAATAAAATTTTGTTTCTTAACTTTGCTTTTTTTTTTTTTCAATGGAAGTTTTGCTTTTCTATATTATTAAAAAAACATTTAAATTTTCACAAAAATTTTATCCCTGTCGAATATTGCGCGTCGATTATCTTATCTATGATGAGCCCAAAGGACATACCTTTTAATAATGACAAAAATATACCTAAGACTTTCAACATTCTAAAGACTCTACCGTATAAAAATCCTTCTCATACGATTTAGAGCTATGCCACAGCCATCATTTATCTCTATCATTTTCATCTCTATTTATCGCACAAATTGCCGTGTGTGGGTTTCGGAGAACCCACGTGTGACGAATACCAAATTTTTCCACAACCTGTCTCAGTTGGCTGCAGAATTTAGGCTGACAACATGATTGGACCAAACTTTTTTAAAAAAGAGGTTCGTCAAACAGTAACTGTTACTGGTGCTCGATATATCATGTCGCCATATTGAGTTTTTCTGCTAAAATAGGATGCTATTGAAGTGGCCAACATGTTGTTTCAACAAGGCGATGTCACATGCCGTAGAGCCAATGAAACAATTCAATTACTGCCTGAGACATTTCCTGGTCGTATACTCTCTCATTTCGGTGACCAGAACCCCTAGATCATTTTTTTAACATCGTAATATTTCTTCTTATGGGGTTATTTCAAATTAGAGGTTTAGATATATAAACAAGCCCACAACCACATTTGATTTACATGAGGATAATAAGTGCTTTAGACACGAAATTTAGCGAAAATTATGCAGAAGTCATAAAAAATTCAGACGAAAGAATGCGTATGTGTTACAAAAGCCGTGGACGACAACGATGAATGATCTATTATTCTATAAATATCCTACTTACTGATTAAAAGAAAAAATAGAAAGCTAAGACTAAAAACTCATTTTATATTTAATTCAAGTCTTGTGATTATTTAATGTACTCCTTATATTTATGCATGAAACCATTCACTTTTTGTTTTTTTGGTTTGCCTTCTGATGTGAACAGCCTAAATGTTGCTAATGACCATTTAATAGATGATATTGATGTTTTATAACACCCCTTTACAACCTTAAAAGAACACATTATAAACAAAAAAACATATGTGACGTCATTTAGTTCCTCAACAAATTTTTTTATAAAAATATTTCAAAGGCATGAAAATAAATTAACTATCAATCAATGTTTCAAAGTTTGAAGGAAATAATAACCAAAATTTAAAAATATTTACAAATTACTAAAGTTTAAAGAAAAATTAATAAATTAATAAGAAAATTTGCTTTATTTTTATAAATTATTGACTAAATTTACAAGCTTTTTTATCAATGTATGTTGTAATGATAACACAACTAGTTTTGGAACATCTAGTGTGTCAGTCTACACTTGATGTATACGTTGTATCTCAAATAAAAAATATTCATAAATATTTAAAATATCCTTCACTTACACTCGTCATCACCTTTCCAACGATAATTACCATTTTTGTATTAATGTATGCATTTAAATATATATTCGTTTAAACGAATTTGTTGCTGACAATAAATAAATAACTTTGTGTTTTAATTCTTCTTTTCAATAATAGTATTAGTATGGAAATCAATATAACTTTTTAAAAACTAATGAAAAACAATTGTATGTCATGGCTGATGAGAATTACAAACAAGCATACACTCTTGTACTCCAAAAGCAACGACACAACCACACAAGGTCCTTGTGATTTTGGGAATTAAAATCTTAGGCCAAATACACTTTGCTTTTTCAACAACTTTACTCTGCAGTGTTTTTTTTTTTCGTTTTTAAAATTATAAATGAAAAAACTAATTTCCTTTTATATAAAATTGTTTGTTCTACTATAGTTTTTTTCCTTTATAATATATCTGTAGTAATGAATTTTTAATGCTTATAGTGCATATTATTTGCATAACATTTTAATTTTCTTTTTATGCATGATTTTTTTTTTTCTTTTTTTTAATATTTTAAAATATAACTTTCACAACTTTTGCTGCGATTGTTTATAGAGTTGAAATAAACTATATGTGGAGTACATACTATCTGGGCTATTTTGATCAGTTGGATGTAGAAAGCATGCACGAATAAGTATTGTTTTTGTAAAAATCTTCAAAACTTCTTGTTTAAACAGTAACGATTTGGATTTTTTCTGTCACTGTAAGCCAATGATATGGAAGTGAGTTGAAAATAAACTAAGAAATGCAAGTCTTACAAGGGAAAATTTTTTATTTTTTAAATTAAACTACAATAATAATATTCGGGTATGTGATGAAAAACGTTATATTTCATACGAAACTGAAATCGTCTTAATTTTCAAATTCATACAAGACTTATCTCTTTTATTTTTTCAATTTTAATAACCAAGGAAGTAGTTTCAATAGTCGTTTAAGTAATGAGTAGAAAAAATTCAAAATATTTTCAGATTTTGGAGTTGTAGCAGCTTGAAGTTTCAGTTTATTTCAATTTTTGTCGTTTTCCTTCAAATACCCGATAAAATTGTAATTATTTTTAAACGGAGTGGTTGGGAACATATGCTTGGTGTAGTGACAAAGACCACTCCTCGAATCGAACCCACTAGATAACTACATACATACTAGGGTATTCAATTATTCGACTTTTTTCTTTGGTCGATTAATCGAGTGAGTAATTATTCGGGTTTTTTTCTTGATCGATTAATCGAATAAAATTTCAAAATTGATCGATTAATCGCATTTTGTTTTATATAAAATAAAATACAAATTTTGTGTATTATTAAAACGTTTTATTCAAAAAAACAAATAACCAAAAACATAGTAATGTAATAACTTTTTAAAAATTCATTATTTATAGTTAACTGTAGTTGTAGAAAATGTAATGAGATCGTATATTTTACTTCCAAACATATTATTGAAAAACTAAGCCATAAATAATTCCTTAACTATTTTTAATATTTGAGATCATATATATAACGATTTAATATATAAAAGTAATAATTTACTACTTCGTATGCAATAAAAATATTAAATAAGTAATAAAAAATGATTCATATTATGAGTTAAAAATTAGTTAAAAAAAATTATGCACTTCTTTAAAGCAGTCTTTTAAAAAAAGGATGTAATTTATATGTTTAGCTTTCAACCGATTGTTTTCTTTAGTTTCAATAAAACTCGATTTTGAGAACACTTTCTCGCTGATTGTAGATGTTCGAGAAATTGAGAGAAGTGCATGGAAAAGAATATATAATTTCTCGGTTCTGTTTTTGGTTTTTTCTAAATATAAGAAACCATCCATTAAATCATTGCAGCCTCTTTTAGGTTTTTTGAAATTTTGTACACTTTTAATTGTTTCATTTAATTGTGATAATCGATTATTTTCGTTTATTTCAATTAAATCTTCTGCAATCATATCATCATCTGACACATTTTGTTCCATATTTTCTAAAAACATTTTCAAAAACAATTTGTTTGCAAAATCTTTTTTTTCAGATTTTGTGCAATATTTTAAAAAAGTGAAAATGTACCAGAATTTAAATATAAAATAGGTGTACAAAGTAGTTTTACACGTCTTTCATTTATTCGAATCTTAAGCCTTTCTAATAAATAATTTGGAAAAGGATTGTTTGCATTTTCCATTGTATTAATAACAAATTGTATAATGCCTTCTAAATCTATCAATGTAGCAGAATCCTTGCCGAGCTCCTTAATAGCGACATCAAGTGGTTTAAGGGTTTTATTCAAATTTGATAAAACTTTAATTTCCATTTCTGTAAAAGTCGTCAAACAAAAATCAGATAGAGCGTAATTTACGTATTTATAAATACGAAGAAAATTTTCAATCATGGTAGAAAAAGACGACCATCGATGCTTTACATCATGTACAAGACGAATTTCTTTTTCTTTTCTTGCAGCATAACATGTGTTTGCAATTTCTTTTGTTTTTCATTAGATTTATTAAATATTTTACAACACTTAGGAAGTTTATTAATACCATTTATTATTTCTATAAATAAAGTATTTTTTTATATGGATTAATCGATTAATCGTAGGAAATTATTCGAGTTATTCGTTATTCGAAATTTGACTATTTTTAATTGTTCGAATAATTATTTGAACAAAATTCTTCGATTAATCGACTAACGATTAATCGTTTGAATACCCTAATACATACATACATAACTGGCCTTTACAATCTTGTGTCAGAATTACGGCCTAGCTTCTGTTGTGTGTGTAAATATTTATCCATGAGTACCGGGACCTACAGTTTAATGTCGACTCCGAACGACAGACTTGAGAAACTTGTTCATGGCAATTATTTACTCTCAGAGTTTTTGCCAGAAGACTGCTGAGAGGTAGTCGGCGAAAGAAATATTTTTTTTTTATATTTCTTTTTTTTTAAGATGTCGGAGCTGGGTGTCGAACCCACGGCTCATGTCTTAGTAAGCCAACACACTAACCACTAGACCACTAGGGCACGCTTTATGGGTTTAAAATCATTAAAATATTTGTTAAATTGTTTATATTTCATTTTTAAGAAATAGCTCTATACACCCCATATATGTTGATAATTCGGACCAGCAACCAAACTATCAAACTTAGTAAAGAAACAATTTTTTTGAACATTTTTCATTAGTATTCGGCGATTGAAATAAAAACTCAACGATGCGAGCGGCTCTGATCAATTTAGTAGAGCTGTATAGTTTTAGTCCCATTATTACAACTTGTCTTTAGTTAAAGCTGGGATATTATCGGACAGATAAAATGCTTTTGGTTATTACAATTAAACTTTAACCTAAAAGTAACCGATAAAATTATTGGGAAGATTGTCTTACCTTTAACTTTTAACGTGAGGTAAAACTTTTGAGCTTGCCATATTTTATTGAGGCTGCCATATTTTTTGTTCGTTGAAAGTAACGTTAAATACGAAAAAAAAAATTAAGGAATGGCACGTTTTCAAGTTAAGCTTAAGTCATGTCTTATTTAATCATTATTTTCTTTCAAAACTCCTTTTTGGAGAGATATTAATATATTCGCATATGCATGATTTGCAATTAAATTTTTATAGAAGTTGTAAAATATGAAATTAAAAATGAATATTTTCATAAATATTATTCAAAAAAAGGCACGCTTATAAGTTGAGCTTAGAAAATGACTCATTTAATCATGGCAATTTTATTTAAAAAAAATCCTTTTCCAATATGTAATAACAACGTTTATTCATATCGTATTACCACGATATGTATTTGTAGGTTCCCAGAAACTAACAAATGGCAGTTGTTATCTGTCATTTATCAGTTTATTTAACGAAATTTTTTGCAAGTATTTAAAAAATTAAAGCAAACAGACTTAAAGAAAACTAATAACAATAAACAGTAATTGAAAATATAGGTCATAAAGCGATTGCAAATATAGTAGGAAAACAAAGGAAACAGAAACCAACATTAAGCATTTAGTAATATGCTACGAGTACTACCACCAACTACTTAAAAAACTTACTGGTAAATGGGTTAATAGAAGCAGGCAGCAACAATAACAACTAAACTCTGGCAAAAATTAAGCATTAAAAAAAAAAACGCATAAACAAACATGTATGCTATTGGACTTTAAGCACATACTTCGTGCTTCATAGTAAATTACCCAGCAAACAGTTGGGAAAAAAATACAAATTAAAAACAAAAATAAAGGAGCTTACGTTTAATTTAAAATTAAATTCCAGGTAATTTTGTTATTTATTTAAATAGTTGTTTTATTTATATGTTTGCTGGGTTAAATATCTTTATATGGCATATGTTTTGAGCAGATTAATGTTGCCGCCGCCACTGATATAGTATTTTGTTACTGATTTTAAAATTTATGTGGCCAAGATTAAAAAAACTATGTTTTGGGTCAATTTTATTCGTGTTGAGCACAAAATATAAAAAGAAAAAATTAAACAAAAATAAAAATAAAAAAAACTTGGTTAATTTTCATTATTGATTTTTCACATGAAAATTTCATTTTCTTAAAGTTGCAACTATTTTCACATAAAATTATATACATGCATTGAAATGAAAGAAAATCAAATATTTTTAAGTCCGATAAATACAAAGTGAATATGACAGAGTTTTTGCAAAAATGTTGTGTTTTTATTAGAAAAGTTGTATTAATGAATTGAAAATGTTTTAAGAAAATTTCGAAGTTTTTTATAAGTTTCTTAATTTTCCAGGGTATGTTAATAGAAAAATTATAATAAAATGCTACTGACTTTGTAACTTGTACAACTAGTAAGTTATATTCCGTTTAAAGCTGTCTACTGTTGACACTTATCCAGTTGATGTCATAGAAAATCCACCAATAGACTATGAGACTACTGAATTGGTAGTTCTTTTGGGGTCACAGACGAGATAGATATTCAAATCAAATAATACTACATTTTAGTCTAAAATAAAGACTGTCCCAGAAAAAAGTGGGCCACTTTCATTTGCATGTGTTTGCGTCATACGCGATGCAATTTCCGCAAACCATGTATTTTTCGGTTATAAAAGGCCGACACTTAATGCATGCCCTCATTCGTCAAAGTGCAGTGAAAGTGAAAACAATGACATCAAAACAAAAAATAGTGCACGGAAAAATTTTGTCCGGATACCTGGAAAATCCAGGTATTTCTCTCAATTTATTGGCGAAAAAATTAGATTTACCCAGAAGTACAGTGCAAAGAGTTATCAAAAAGTTCAAGGAGGAGAAGAGCATCGAAAGGACACCTGGGTCAGGTAGAAACCCTGGTACAAGTAATCCTGAGGTCGCTCAAAAAGTGTTAAAGGCGTTTCAGCTGAATCCGAACTTATCGGTACGCGATGTCGCCGACAAAGCCGGAACGTCAAAATCAACAGTGGACAGAATAAAGAAGAGGGAAGGCCTAAGGTCGTACCATGTCCAGAAGACTCCCGACCGAACTGCGGAAAAACAACGGGACGCAAAAGTCAGAAGCCGCAAGTTGTACGAACGCTACCTGACCAAATTTTCCTGCGTGGTTATGGACGACGAAACCTACATAAAAGCGGATTTCAGTCAACTTCCTGGTCAGGAGTTTTATGTCGCGATGGCCAGAGGTGAAGTTGACGAAAAATTCAAAAACCGGAAGTGCAGCAAGTTCCCGAAAAAGTTCCTGGTTTGGCAGGCCATATGCTGCCGTGTACAAACGCTAATGGCTAGGTTAAGGTTTAAGGTTAAAAATTTTTATAGTAGTAGTGCAAACTAAAAAAAAAAGTTAACAATTCTTCTGTAAGAATCATGTACTTTCAAAATAAAAAATAAAAAAAAACATTGCAGCACAAACAGTGATTTTAACGTCCATCAAAAGTGGCCCACTTTTTTCTGGGACAGTCTTTATTGTTGCTTCTCTGTTGAGTTATCTTGTAGTCAATTTAACAGAATGATACACCACTAATTAAACAGATTCTATTACACGAAAAAACCTAAGATTATAACAACCCTAAAGGAAATGTCAACATTAAAACTGTATTGATTTGCTTAATTTTCTTTTAATTTTCATTTATTTTATAATTGTTTATTATTTCTTTTTCTTACTATAAATATTTTTTGACAGAAGCCTGCATTAACATTTTCAAAGGAATAAAGTATACCTGAAGTGTTCTTTAGTGGTGTTTTCGTTTGTACATAAATTGCTGCATTTAATTATGCTCGTATATGTATTTACATAATAAAAAGACAAAATCCTTTTTGGAGAAATACGCGAACAGAGCACATTTATAGTTTATATGGAGAAGAGAAGAAAGTATTATTTTTTATATAAAAATATACACACTATAATAGATTTAAAACACATATGTATGTACTATATCTTTTAAGAAGTGATATCTGGCAACATATATCACAGTATGAAGCTCGGTTCACATTATGAAATTTAATTTTGTTCTTTAAACTCCAAATGTGGCAGCATCGTAACGAAAGTATTATTTAATGCTACTAAATTCGGTTTGTGTTTACGAATTAGAATCCCATAAAGAGGCTGTATTTCATAGGATTATTCTTCCTCTTCTTTTCTACATATCCATAATTTTACAATGTGAATCGTTCTTGTTATTTTTGAAATATTTTTCATAGTTTAGTTTAAATAAAAATTGTGTTGAACAAACAGTTTTCTTAACCATTTTATTTCTTGAATTCATAATGGAATTAATTATTGGGCCCTTATTATGTAAATAAGTGAAAAATGAGAACTGATTGACCGATTTTGATGATTTTGTTTTTCTAATGATCACCGTGATCCAACTAAGGTTTTTACGGGAAGAAAATTTTGCCACGCCTACTTTCGCGCCCATGATTTTTGTATATCTTCAAAACCGTTAAAGCTAATGTTTCGGAATGGGGTCTGAATGACTTCATGCGCAAGGCATGGGTGAAATTGGACAAGTGGGAATGACACTTTAGAATTTGGTCTGAATTACTCCGTAGTCACTAAAAGCTAATAAAAACTAACTCAACACAAAAACACTGGTGAGAATTTTCATTTGAAAGAGTAAAAACTAAAAATAATTCATAAAGGTAATATAAATTCAACAGATGGTGAGTTAAGTAAATAATGTAAAAATGACAACATAAGGAACTCTAATGAGACCGTCATAGCCAGGGTCTAAAACTATTTCAGTTCCACTAGTATTTATACATATTCCTTGGCGGATGTTAATTCTCATAAAGAATACAAGTTTTAGGATCTCAAAACCGATATAATAATAATAAATAGATTCAAATAGTTTCTTTAAAGCTTTTGTTAGCAGGTAAAGCATCTGAATTAGAACATGTCATTCATTTCATAGTTATTTAAAATGTTGTTTTATTCAACATACAAAAGAGGTTGCAGATAAAATATTTTTTAACGTTTCTCTTGGTATGTCTGAACAGTTGAAGCGTGTATCTGTGATTTTAAAGGCAGTGCTTGGCAAATGAATGCTTTAATGAAAATTAAATTAAGAAGCTTTAATAAGTTCGAATTTAGAGAAGTAAACATAATTGCTTTTAATTAAGTTTTGCTTCAAGCTTGGTGAGAGAAAAATAAAAAATAAAAAGGACAACACTAAATTGTCATTAGTCAAATTAATCCGAGAAAACTTATCTTAAAATACACTTCAAGTCCACTTTAAAACTCTTTTTTTTATTATAACAATTTTGTTACTGAAAGTGATCATGTTTTGTTGACAATGTCTATAAAAATTTGCCAATTTGCCACATGAAATATTGAGAGTGGCATATGGTGTATGCAAATTCGTCCAGAAAAATGTTTCCAAGTGATACAAACTTTCCAGAGCAGGTGGAGAAGATATAAATGACGACGCTCGCGTACTAGCAGGTCCATCACTTAAAAAAACGGATGAAAATATTCAGGGAATGAAGAAAACTGTTATGGAAAATCATCGAATATTTACTAGACAAGTTAAAGAGAATGTCGGTAAATGGGTTTGCCCATACTTTATAACTTGTTGCAAATTCTAATTCATTTCAAAAGTGGTGAATTTTGTAGTTATAATAGAAAAAATAAGTAGATATAATAGAAACAAACTTCACCGTAAAAATTCTAAAAACGTTGCCCGAAATAAAATATGAATTATATGGTTGCAATAATGCTGAAATAGAAACATAAATACAAACATACATATGTTTGGATGTATGCATTTATACATCAATACAATATTAATAAATAAGTAAAAAAATGGAATTTCTGTCTTACCAGTTTATATTAACGATTTTTCATATAAAGTTTTTGTTTACAACTTACCTGTAAAGAAAATAAAATATAGAAATTAATTAGTTGGCCAACATAACAAAGTTTTAGAAAATAATCATTTTATAGAAAATAATACAAGAAATACAAAAAAATAAAACTTGATTTTAATTTATTTTTTGTAAAATATGAACTGAGTGATATCAGCAACGTCCGTGAATTGTTTTTTTGAAGTCAATTCAACAAAAACAACATGGGGACATCATTATTGTTGGCAAGCAAAATGAAGCAAAATATGTGCATTGTAAAATAAAATAAAAGAAAAATAATAAAATAAAATAATTTAATGCTATTGCAGATTGTAAATATTTTTGCAAAAATATGCAAGAAAAAATTAAATCATCAAAGAACAAAAAAATGCAATACAATTTCAGTGACAATGAGTGCCAAATATATGTATATACATATAAATATATTTTTAAGCAGTTCAACGACATTTTAAATTCATTTATATTTATTAATAAACGGCATAAATGACAGGCAGACAGACAGACAGAAAAAATAGGCATCAGTAGACAAAAGTCTGAAGAAAAAAAAAAAAGAATAAATTTTTACATGAATTTTAAACCCACAATCATAAAAATTCACAAACAGTAGAGAAGACATTTTTAGCAGAGATTTAGAAAGATAAATCCCAACTATATGATAAAAGCACAGAAGGAACTTTCTAATTTGAGTCAGATTAGATCAGATTTCTTCTAATTTTCTCCTTAACTTAAAACTGATAATTTTTAATTAAATATTTCTTTATCAATTATTAAATTGTAATCTTAGTAATCCCACACACTAACCACTAGAACACGGCGACTACTGAAAATATAAAATAATCCAAGAAAATTAAATATAAAGAATTAGGTGTATCATGAAGGAATTTGAACTTTAATTTATTAATTTTGGCCATCGAAAAAATGGAAATCAATCAAGTACTAAGCACTCATAAGTTAATTGTTTTCTTTTTTGAAGATAATAAATAAAAATTATGCCATGGGCATTCCAAAGAATAGCTGACATGACCATGACCTTGCCTGCAGACGAAATTGTCACCTTTTTTGAACATAATTTTTCCATTCCACTGCTATAACTGTTTCTTTGTTTCCGGTGTGCAATGTAGTGTTGGCAAAGTATTGAGTAATGGGTACCTAGTATCGAGTATTTTTACTAATTTTTGGGTACTCAATACTTAAAAGTAACTACTCAATACTTTAAGAGTTGTATTTTTCCTTCGAAGTTGTATGAAAAATTTAAAATTTAACGGTCAAAACAAATTTCTTTAAAAAAAAAAATACTATTTTATGAAATTGTTTTCTCTTAAAAATAAAATCCGTTAAAAGTATCGAGTAGTATTGAGTACCCAAATGGAAGCACTCAATACTATCGAGTAATGAAAAGTAGTAGAATTTGACAGCACTAGTGCAGTGGTAAAGCTCAATCTTATTCACACTTATAAATCAGTTTTATTTCGGTGAGCCACTGCTAAACTTTCCATTGAAACATCTTTATGACATAGTTTTTGAGCAAAGGCGCCAACCCCTTACTGGCTTTCTGATCAACCAAGTTTTCGTCAAAATGCGATTACTTTTTAAATCCCAATTTTTACAGCAAGTCACGGAATATCCTTTCGCGAGTTTACTTCTCAATTTTTGCTTATTTAATATTTTTTTTTAGATATTTAGACACACAGTTTATATAGAACAATAGATGATAAATTTGGTATGTGCTGCTAAAAACTAAAGACTATAATTTTCGCCATTTCTGTATTCTTAAAGAGAAACTGTGAATAGTGCAGCATATAAAAAATGCATAAAACTAAGCGGTTGACCGACCCAATTTTAGGCCAACGAGCTGAAGTGTTTTTTTATTTCTTTTCATTTTTTAAAAAATTTCAACACAATACGAATAAGTGTTATTGCAGTTCATAATTACAAGCACATAAACATACAAATCCAAATATTAAACCAAACATGGGGTGTTTGTTAATGGGTAAAATTAGACAAGAAAACACATGAAATTATTTTCAATTTTCTGGTTTCATATAAAATAAGTTGACAAAATAACAACAATTATCATAAATATGGTCTAAATGGTATATTTTATTCATTTATTTATAAAGATTTTGAGCAAATTTTCAAACAAATGCAATTAAAATGATTTGAAGCCTGGCGAAATATTGTGCAATGGCCTTGAGTCTTGACAAAAATTTGTTTAAAAAAATATGTATATTTTTCAATTAACGGGGTGTTTAACAAAACCTTTTGAATTCCTATATGCTATACCATCATACATGCATAAGAATGTACAAGTATTTGCTAAATTCTTATACAAAATTTGTATTTTTCTTACCTTTATAATCGAATTTTTTTAGAAAATAATTATAATTTTTGTACAAAATAATTCTAATTATCACACATGTCTGTACTTTTACATGTTGCGGTCTTTATTGGTCATTAATTAAAAGAAATTTGTTATAAATAATTAATTTGATTTGCTGATACTAAACGTTTTTGGCAGAACTTATTCTTGTGTAGAACGAAAAAGGAAAATTATTCTGTTTTTAATTTTAAACAACTATTGTATATGTATGTGAAAATTTTCATTACTGTAGGTAAAATATTTATCTAAATAGTTATATGTACCTCTTGAAATAGGCGTGACTAGGCTTTTTCTTAACACAATTTTCAGAAGTACGATTTGTAGAAATCGTGGTTTTATATTTGTTTTGATTTATTAAATGTTTAATTTGAAGACTAAAAGTTGTTTCCACACGCATAGAGATGATGGTGATGATGTAATCTTTTCATCTGTGACTGGGCACAAAAATTAATTGTGATGACTTTTAGAATGTTCACTTATTACGAGTATCGAAAAAGGCATTTAAGTGCCTTGGGTTTTTAAAACGGCGCAGAGAACTACTTCCCTCCATCTTAATATTTACAAAACAGCCTTATTCCACCCAATATGAAATACAACTCTCATATATGGGCCGGCGCTTCAAAGACTATTTGATGGTTTCTCAATAGCGGGAAAAAAGGGTGAAAACGTTTATTATAAATTAATTTATTACAGCATCAGCACAATATGATGTGAATTTTTCTGATCTATCAGCACTAGCATGGAGGTGCTGATTATATAAAAACGATTCAAAACATTTCTGAGTTCCGTTGTAGTCAGAGAGAACCTCATCAATACATTGATGTCACTTTTTTTTATTGTGCACTTTCAGCATAAATTTTTTAATTTTAATAAATCAAACGCTTTTCTTTTTATTGAAATAAAACATTTATATAAATATTTGTATATATTTCTATACATACATATATACTTATATATCGTCATATTAAATGCAAAGGAATGTAACTACACTTTTTTTTTTTTAAAGGAGAAGCAAAAAACCTTAAAATCAAAAATTTTTTAAATCGAAAAATCATAATTTTCAGGATCGAGATATAAGGATTGGCAACCTTATGTACAACAAATGTAAAGTTTTCATATAAATATGTGTGCAGTTATGTCTTCTTGTATTTCGTTAAAAAATCGCCATTTTTGATCGTAGGAATGTAAAATTTTACACGAACATGTATTTTGATAAAACGAACCATAATTAATAAAAAAAACTCAATTTCGAAAATTTGTGTAGTTACGCCCGTTTGCATTTAATATGGCGATATATAAATCAAAACAAATAAAAATAAAGCTTTTTCTTTTATTTCATCTTTCAACGCTCTATAAATGAAATTTCTTTAACAGTCTCTCCATAAGTCATTCTAAATGTTTTATAAATTGTCCTCAACAGTAATTGCAACAAATCAAGTTTGTTCTTCATCTTCACTAAACAGAATTGATCTGATTTTTCCGCATTTTATATTCAAGTTGTTGCAACAACTGCAACAATTATTACCGCTAAAGTATGTGCAACAAAAAAGTTTCTATATGTATATGTTTATAATGTTTTTGTTTTCTTTAAGTCATGCTCATTATCATCTTAATAAATGGAGTATGTGAAGCATATAGACTAGGTTGCACTGGGAAGTAGGCAGAGCAGAAAGGAAAAATAAATTGTGTGGTAAGAAGGGTTCATTACGTGGCCTCATCATCCGCCATAACACTAGTGGTGTTAGTAGTTGCTGTCCTGGTACTTATTAGTTTGTTAATGGATTTCAATGAACGCACGTTTGGGCAACATGTTTAACATTTTCTTGGAGTCTTTTAAAATTCCCTCCGTTTATTATACGTGTTGACTATATTTGTTTTTCAGTTTTATTTTATTATTATTATTTTTTTTTTAATTTAAAAAGCGCAAAAAGTAGTAAAAATAATGATTAATGAGCCAACAAGTATAACAAGTTGTTGTAGTTATAAATATCTAGTTGCTTTAAATACTTTTAATACAAGTTTCTTGCGTTATTTCAGATTTTCTTCCACATGTTGCATTGCATGTGGCATGAAAAAATGCGACAACAAAACAGTAAAAAAATGTCTATTAACTGTAAGAAGAGAGCGCCAGTGTTGTTGTCATATGGCAGCTGGTCTTTATCTTTCTCCTTTTTTTTTCTTTCTTGTATAACAACAAAATCATTGAACTTGGCAACAAAAACTGTCAATGTTGCACTTATAAGTATATTTAAAACAACAAAGTTACACAGAAAAAAAAAAGTGTTGTTATGGCAAATACTTTTTGCAGTTGAGGAAATTGTATTTGTCCCAAATAAAAAGTATTTGATTTAAATGATATTTTATTTGCCACAAAGAATTTCGGCGAATACACTGTATTTGTCGCAACTACAAAATTGTAGTTGACATAAATCAAGAGCAAAATTATTTGATCCAAATTGAATTTTCTTTAAGTTAAATGTAATTGTATTTAAAAATGCATGTCAACAGCAATTTATTAAAATCAAATGTTTTCTTATTTGAAATTACATGAGACAAATTATTTACGCCAAATACGGATTGCTGTTGTGGTAACAGTAGTTTTGTATTTTCAAATGTAATCCGCAGTTAGTTTTGTTTTATTGTTTAGACATTTTCTCTCATTCGTTTGAAAATTGTTTGCGGTAATAAAAACACGTGTGTGTGAAAAAAAAGCAAATATGTGTGAGTTTTTTACAGTAGTATATCTTCGCCGTGGTCTAGTATTTAGTGTGTTGCCTTACTAAGACGATAGTGCCGGGTTCAAATCTCAGCTCTGACATCTTACAAAAAAGGAATATGAAAAAATGGTTTCTTTCGGCGACTACCGCTCAAAAATCTGCTGGCAAAAGCTCTGAGAGTAACTGATTGCCATGAAAAAGCTTCTCAAATCTGTCGTTCGGAGTCGACTTTAAAAACTGTATATAAATATAGATTATGTATTATGTACTATAATGTATGTATATTATATTATTTATATATGTTATATAATATTATATATGTATGTATTATTATATTGTGCTCTTAATTGCCTTACTATGTATTATATTAATCTTTTAGATATAATTACAACTAAGCTACCAATTCATTGTATGTATGTATTGTATGTATATATTCCTGAAAAGTCTTTAATTTTATTTTTGTTTGTAAATAAAATCTAAAAATTTAAAAAAATTTTGACATTTGTCGAATTGTATTTGGGGCAAAGACAATTGTATTTGGGGCAAAGACAATTGTATTTGGGGCAAAGGTTATTGTATTTGGGGCAAAGGCAATTTTTTGGTAGGACAGTTTTTGCATTTGGGACAAAGACAATCGCATTTGTTAAAACCATTTTTGCATTTGCTCAATTGTATTTAATGTAACAGCAATTTTGTAGTTGCGACAAATACAAATTGCTATTGGGAACGATCCGAATGTAAATTCTATTTGCGGTAAGGTTAAAATCATTTGCCATTACTACGTTTTTTTTTCTGTGTATAAATAAAACAGTTTATAAAATATTGATTAATACCGGCTAATTAATACCCTTTATCGCAATCCAAATGTCATTTGTATTTAGATTCGATAGGCCTACTTTCAATGTTCAATATTAAATTGAGCATTTTTAGTTGTAGGGGATAAGTAATTAGTACACACCAGTCTACGTAACGAACTGTATTTTTTAATTAAATTTTTTTCTTTGAGTTGAATGGTAATATTATGAGCTGGGAGGAAAAACAGAATTTCGCGAAAGCGATACAGTTTTTATGGTTGATATTGTCGAGCCGTTTATGAAATTTAACTCCCTCTTTCGCAATCATTTTTTTTTTTTTTTTGCTTTTTAATTGGGATTTAAAGTTGAAAATATTTTAAATACAAATGCTCCAGTTGACTAGTGGACAATGTATGTCTCTACTAAAGCGCAAGTCGCGGTTTCTGTCATTCCCATATACAAATTATACATGCATACATACATAATTGGCCATTGCAACCCTGTTTCAGAGTTACGCTCTAGCTTCTCACAGAACCATTTTCATCCCTGCGTAAATTTATATCCATAAGTAACGGGACCTACAGTTTAACGGCGAATCCGAACGTCAGATTTGAGAAGCTTTTTTATGGCAATCAGCTACTCCCCCTTTTAGACATGCGGTACACATACCATACTCTAGCATTCTATACCACATGTCTGTGAGCTTATACCACAATTATACCATCGAAAAAACTGGTTTATGGCTAGTTTATATACTACGTTTATGTGCGTAGTATAAAGGTGGTATTGTATTAAACACAGCTAAAAATAAAAATAAATTTTCCAAACACTTTCAAAATAAAAATAAACAAAGCTAAAATTGTATTAAATGTCATTTGATCAGCTGTTTATTAAATTAATTAAAAATGTCCAAATGTATGCAAATATTGTGCAAAATTAAAGAAGCTTTAAGAATAACGTTGATGTTATTCATGTGAACCTCCATGGCCTTAAGATAGCCAAATGTGTTCTCCACGACACAATGACATGAAGAAAGTCTTTAATTAAATGTCCCTTCCTTTTCGTTTTCATTTTCATTTTGAATAGCGTTAAAAGGAAAAATTTATTTTTTAATTTTCCATAACATGTGATCAAATGTCAATCAATCACACACAATCTATGCCAAACTATATGTGTGCAACTATATTGTAGTATGTAACACCATAGTATACGTACTATAGTTTCTATACCACATGTCTGACAGGAGTATTAGAGATAGTCGCCAAAAGAAATATTTTTTTTTGTATTTCTTTTTGGTTTTTCTTTTTTCAATATGTCATGGCTAGGGTTTGAACCTGGAGCTCTTGTTTAGTAAACCAACACACTACATACTAGACTACAGCGACCACAGCTTAAAACCCCAACCAAAATTAAATTAATCATAGTCCCTGCGATGTTGAAGACACATGCAACTACAATTGAAAAACCAAGTTCATTTTTTTTGTGGAAACTTTAGACTTGACACATAACTTATCACAACTCTTTCTCTTTGATTAATTTTCTCAACGCCATAAGATAAGCATGTCGATAATAAACTTTTTACAATTTGTGGAGATTTTAGAATTAATTTTAAAACTTTTAAGATATTTATCAGAATTTTGTTTTGGCCGTTAAGTTTAAATTTTCCATTCAACTTCAATGAAGAAATGCAACTCTTAAAGTACTGACTAGTTACACAGAAAAAACTAGATTGTAAATACAACAAATTTTTTTGTATATACAATTAAAATATTATTCAATTTTGCGCTAACAATGGTTTTTGTAAATACAAATACGACAATTGTAGGTTTCCTTAAGAAAAGAAAAAAAAAATGCAACGGTACCATGTTTTTTCAATTATTGTGGTTAACAAACTATTTTTTGAAAAGATTACAAGACTTTCAGTAAATGTTTTTGTTGCACTATTTTATCAATCTTTTTTTTTAAATTAAATCGTCTTCCTTTTCTCCTTTGCTGGGATTTGAACCTGGGCTGTTGTGTGTTGTATGCAAGCGCTCTAACCATTACACCATCACTCCTAATTTTTATAATGTTGTTTTTGTACTAAATATGCGCAACTAACCTAAAGCAAAGAATTCAACAAAAAATTTATTTAATCGTTTTTATTGAAAATGTATGGTACCGTAATAATTTATTTTATATTTTTTGTCAAAGTTTACTTTGAAAAAAGAAAAAAATGTAACGGTACCATCTTTTTTCAACAATTGTGGTTAGCAACCCAATTGTTGGAATAATTTCAACACTTTCAATAAATATTTTTGTTAAACTTCCTTATAAATCTCATATGTTTTTGTTGTTTTTTTATAACTAAGTCTTCTTGTTTTTGAAAATATTGCTTAAATAATAACAACAATTTTAATTAGCATAATTTGTTGAAAATAAATCCTAATATTTGTAATATCAAAAAAATATTTGATTGTATTTATAAAACACATATTAAAAATAAAATTTTACATTAACAACCCACTTTGTTGATTGAATTTTGGTGATATTTTTTTCTGTGTACTTTTAAGTATTGATTATCCAAAAATAAGTACAAACGATATTAGATACTCATTACTAAATATTTTGTCAAAACTGCATTTCAGTCGTTAAATTCATGGTCTTTTTTTTTTTTTCTTCTAACTTAATTAGAGAAGAAAATTTGGTCTGGCTAGACCAAGTAGGACATTCTAGTTTGAAAACAAAAATCCATTATGTTAGTATTCAACTCCTCAAGCAAATTGTTAACAGTTAATTTTTAAGATAAGGTTTAACAACAAGACTTTTTATACAAACCTGATATGGCTTTTATGCCTTTTACATATTATATCAAATATTCTACTATGGGATGAAAAACAATTTCGTTCGAAATTCAAATCGTCTGTATGTATTTTTAAAGTCATATAAAACTTATCTATCTCTAGATTTGCTTCAAATATATGCATATAGGATAGAATACAGATAGTCATTTTTCTTACCGTATCTAAAACCCGCTATGTAGTAGTATAGTAGAGTATATTAACGACTATGCTGAAGATATCTCCTAAGATATATAGAAATAACTCAACATGAGAACAAATTTTAAATCAAGCTGGTTTAATTGATTTTACATTGTTTTTTGCTTTATGAGTGGAGGGGGTTCATTCATTACTTTTTTAAACAATAGATATTGGCGAATTCCCACACTGTATGACTAGTTCTGATTCCATAATCTCTTTGAGGTGGCACTAATAGTGCTGGCATTAACGTCACCGTAGTATTTTTTAAAACTTTTATTTGTTGTCAATGATGGTTATTTACTCTTATTTATTTATTTACAAACTTTTTCTATTGTCCTTTTTAATTATAAAATTGACGGGTTAAAATTAAAAGAACACTGATAAAAGCACAAGCACTGTGGATAAAACATTTAATAATAAATACTAAAAATAAATCGGACTTGGTATATTCACGAAAAGAATATTTAAATGAAAAATTAATTGATAAAACGAAACAAAACATATCCAATAATATTGGTAGTATGTAGTTTTTAAATTACAACTTTTAATATTCATAAATGTAATCACATTGTAACGTAAGTGATAATCAGAACGCAAAATCATAATATCTGTTATATATCAATGCTTAAAATAGAATTATGTACATAAAAATCTCAACAAATTTTACAGATGCCTTTGCAGGGCTCATTCCGCAGACCCCTCTCAGTTTGGTAATGAATAAAAAAAATTGCTTTTTGTTACAATGAAAATTATTTAAAATTTCTTGAAAATTTTTCATTCATAATGCCAAAAACACAATTAATGTTTCCGCTTGTAAAATGCAGTAAAAATGAAAAGAACACGGACAGAGCACTTGTTGAGCAATAATAAAATATTAACAAGAATTTATTATAACAAAAATATTAAAAAAAAAAATTATAAAAATAAAAATATAATTTTTAAGTATAAAGAAAAAAGGAAAATTATTGCAAAATTTTGTTAATAACAACTGTTGACAGTGTGAATCAGAAGAAAAAATTTTTTAAATGGCATATAATTTTTTGGTATGAAAAAAAAACAAAAAAATAAATAAAAATTCTGTGAATCATCAACGATCACAAAACAGCTAAAACGTTGTTATGACAGGCATCACCAAACTTTAAAAATGTTGCATAATATGAGTTTTCTTTTCAATATAAATAATAAAAACTGAAATTGGAATTTATTTTTTTAAAAGAAGAATGAAACGCAAATTAACACTAAACGGTGGCAAGGGTTTTTCAAAGCCACATATCAATTCCTTATAGCGCTTTTTATTTATTAAAAATAGTGACACGTCTTACTTCATATATTGAGCATGATGGATAATTTTACGTGTTCAAATAAAAACAATAAAAACTATAAAGAAGAGAAAAATTTATAAAAAAAAATTTGACTTGGAGTCTAAAATAAATTGTTTACGGAACAGTTTTAATAGCCAACCCACTCAGTTAGAAGGCAATTTTCATTCATTAAAGCCAGTTTCTATTACTGTGAAAATATTAAAAATATTTTTAAACAGGCAACTGATAGATAATAAAGTTTTTTTTTTTTATTTACGTTCAACTCTTTGAGTAAAAAAGTAAACTCCACCAGTGCCAATGTAAACAGTTGTTGTGCTTTTTCACACATACATACATACATAAATACGTAATAAATTTTTTATATTTAAACAAATAATTTTTTTTTTTTTCATTTTGCCTAATGAAGATGCAACAATCAAACGTTAAACATATATGTACAGTAATACTATTTGTATCATCATTATGTTTTTTATGTGGCAACTACACTGTAATAGTCATACTGGTACACATGCCTACATATTTAGTAATAATGTTCGTAATATATTACAATGTGTACATCAAAAAACACAATATGCTCAGAGATCAGTGTATAGAATGTTTGTCTACCTACCGGTCTGTCTCATTTGTCTGTCTAATAATTGGCTTGACCTAAATTTACACGATTACACGTACATATGTACTATAACATTGCTGGTGCCTCTATGATGGGTGTTGCGTTTCTACACTTCTATGGTGGCATGGTGGCCACTGATATTACTACTGCTTCTGAGTACAATGTTTTAAATAAGTCATCATTTTTTTAGATTTTTTTTATTATTTTGATTTGTTAGAAAATAAAACAGATATTGTTGGTATTTATTTCTGCATCGTGTCAGTGAGAAAGCATGTAAATATTAGATGTTAAAGATAATTATAAAGGGGTGTAGTAGTATAGGTCCATTTAAATATGCACATACATATTAAAAATTGTTTAAATGTAAAATTATTTAAAATAAGTAAAATAGTAGTTCTGTTTTTACGTAGTTAATCATTACTTTGAATTAGTTATAGAAAAACTAAACTTATAAAAATTCCACTATCACTAACCACGGAAACGGATGAATCGATTTCAGCCAGGGTACTTTGGAGATAGTCTGTAGATTGTTTATGCGAAGTTTGCGCGAAATCGATCTATTGGTTCCGGAGATATGGCATTTAGATTTTTCTATATATTCCCATACAAATTCAATGTAAAATTTTTTCATATTAGAGACCAGGGGCCTTATTCTGTAATTCTCTTAAGCTAAAATGCTAAAATGTTGGGTTCTTGAAACAGGCTACGCTTTAGACTATATAAAATTAAAAAGTTTAGAGGTAATAGGCATGAAGCTTTTAAATTATAATAAGCGTTCAAGAATTCTATTCGTAGTCAAAAAGTCCTAAATCAAGTTTATAAATTTTTAGCGATAGAGTTTTAGCTTAAGAGAGTTACAGAATAAGGCCTCTGTTGAAGCAAAATTTTCTAAATTTGGTCGTAACGACTTCATGACCAAGAAAAATCATCAATCAGAAAGTAGGCGTGGTGTCTTGAGAAGTGTTAAAGCTGAAGTTTCTGAGTTTGGTGTAATTGATTTCGTAGTCATTAAAAATCATCAGTCGTAAAATGTGTACAAATGGTAGCGGTAGGTGTAGCGAAGCACGCCGGGTTTAGGCTAGTATATTATAAATTTCTTTGTTTGTCGGTCAATCACACCTAAACGACAGAAGCGATTTTGTTAAAATTCGGAACAGATCGACTTAACTACCGAAAGTGCAATAGGGTATGTTTTTTTTTAATTGGACGTGGGCGTGGTACCCCCCATACAAACTACCTACTGATTTTTGTATATCTTTGGAACGGTTAAAGCCAAAGTTTCTGAATTCGGTCTAAATGACATCATGATCAAGGCAAATCATCAGTCAGAATGTGGACGGAATTAGACAAGTGGGCATGGTATCTCCAATGCACGTTAAATATTAATTTCTTTAAATTTTAAAAGTGTTGAAACTGAATTTTCTGAATTTGGTGAGTTGGGCTTCGTAGTCAACCAAAATCATCAGCAGGAAAAAGGGCCGGCAAATAGGCGTGGTACCTCCCACATAGACTAACCATTGACGTATGTATATCTTCATATCGGTAACAGGTAAAGTTTCTAAATTTGGTGTAAATTACTTCTTAGACACTAAAAATCATCAGTCGAATAATATGGACAAATGATAGTAGTCGGTGTAGCGAAGCACGTTGGGTTTTTTTATATTTTATGTAGAAATAATTCAAAAGCTCAGCGGATTTGGTTGACATATCGATTAATCCATAATTTCTACAAAAAATGTCAAGTTAATAAAGTTCACGGAAACTTTAATGAATTACGTTGTAACAGAAAATTTTAAAATAACATTTTGAAACATTAATGAATTCTTAGAAAATTTTGCTATTTAAGTAAATAAGCGATATCGTTGTTGTATTGATATTTTTAACTTCTTTGACTGATTTTTCAATTCATAAACTAAAAATAAAATTCAAATGTGATGGAAATTTAATAACGCAACGAAAACTAAACGAAGCTTAATATCTTAAGGCGGCTGATTATTAAATAAAGCCTTTACACTTAAAAACAAAATTGTGAATACAATGTCATATTGCACTATTTAAAAAAATATTTATATAGTGAAAGCTCTTTGAAATACACAAAACCTTAATCTCTAGAACCGTTTTTATAAACCTTAAGGAAATATATTTCAGCTATTACTATGACAGTGTCCATGGAACGCTTACAAATTATTGAATTTTATTCATGCTCGGTTAAGACAGAACATCGTGCACTTCTTCTATTTTGTGGCCAGTTTGTTACTGCGAATAACTTGCGCTACCGTGCGGTAATGAAACAATTTTTTTCCCCAAATGGACTTGGCTGAAATGTGGTTTTAACAAAACGGTGCCACACAGCACGAACGGTGAACGATTTATTTCACGTTTAATCAAATTCGAAAGCGTCTATGACTTAGAAACTTCTAAAAATGTAAAATTCAGTTGGCTTACGATAATTCAAAAATCGATTCATTTGGTTTTAAATTATTTCCTGCTACTCGGTAAGTATTCATGATAAGCTGACACAATTTTTTGCCGGCGAAATGTTTCGGCATATGCGAGTTGTCACTGTATAAATACACTGCATTGCATTACGGCAATGAAATAAATGAAATGGAAAATTAAAAAACAAAACAAAAAGTGTAAAATGGTAAACGATACAGGCTTATGTTAATGCCTCATTGATTTTAGAATTAAAATGTATTGAGAAAATATTTAATAAAAGTACCGCCTGCATTGTTTAATTAAATGACCGTTCAAAGAAACACAATTTTTTTCTGTAGTTTCTACGTAAAGGTAACAAATATTACAATTTAATAATAACATTTATTTGTAAGTATATGTATGAGCATAGGTACATATATAAAAAAAGGTATCAACTGTCAAAAAAAGAGGGAAAAAATTGCCTTTTTTCTCAATAGCTATTGGAAAGTAATAAGCCTGTGGTAGAGCCAAATTATACATGAGCTTGTTTTATATACCTATAATCAAAGTCGTCCAACTCTATAATTCAATGCCAATTTTCGCTTTTCAAGCCAATGTAAAAAATTTTTACTGATTAACAAACTAATGCATGTCACTTAATCACTAATACTTCAATGTGCTTAACAAACACTTCAATGGTCATTAATGTTCTTCTCATTCTAATCATATTTAACATGATTACTGTACAAGACTTTATTATGAGTATTTAATCTTCTATTTAAAACCATAATCCAGCCAAACCAATCACTTCATCTAAAAGAATTTAAACCAAATGAAACGCAAATATGTTGCGACACTGACTGTGATGGCCACAATTTGCATTCATTCGTCTGTATGAATATTTTCTTGTTGTCTTTGGTTGACTGATTGTTTTGACTTTGCCTCAGTGACTGACTGACTGACTGAATGAGTGACTAACTTCAGTTTGTCTATTTAACTGCTTGGCTGGCTACTTGGCTGACTGCCTGGCTGAAGTGATTGAAATTAATGTTGTCTGTGGCTTAGTCTCTGCTTAGGGTTTTTGAAATGAAATATTTTTCTACTGTTTTTTACATTCTTTGTATTTTTATTTTTTTGTCTTGTGTGTCTTACTAAACCACACTTTAGACTTGTTAAAACCACAACATTTTCAGTTCAAACGTCATTATTAAACTGCAAGAATGTAAAAACAACGTCATTATTAACATACTAAATGTCATTATTACCACTATGTAATACTCATCAACATTCCAGAGCAACCAATAATTGCTGCTCAATGCTGTCAACAAACTGTGATCAACAAAAATATTTTACAAATAAAAAGTAAAACAAAGAAATAAAAAACAAATTGGCTAAACCAGCATTACTTCTTTACAACAGCTATCGTAGTAATAATAATGGTATTAGTTGGGTTATATATCATATCGGTGAGACTTTTGATAATAACGATGATTATGTTATACTGAGATTATCAATTGTGTTTTGCCACATTCGCACAATATTTAAGAACAATTAATATTTTCTACGAATTATGGATAAGATCCACTGAAGCTCTTATGACACTAGCTAGTTTTTATATACCTTTTTACAACTGGTAACGATGTCATACAAAATATATGTATTTAGATCTAACCACCCGCACTTTTCAAATTTCAAAATTAAGCTAATCACTTGTAAATGCTTCTGACTCATCGTATGCAAACAAGGGAATTCCCCCTTTTCATCACGGATAATAGAGGTAATCACGAGTAACCGAAGCAAACAATTTGAAAACATTGCAAACAAATAACAATAGACTGATCTTTGGCCATCACGGTTAATCGGGGTTACCGGTTAACTGGATCTCGGATAATCAAGGCCCGACTGTAGAACATAACTTATCACAATTTAGTTTCGATTACTTTAATAAAAAAAATTTTCATTAAGGGGAATACAATTTTGAATTTCCTGGTTAAATAATAACACAAATATTCCTTTCCAAAGCTTATTTCTATCCTAGTCTTTTTCAATTAAATAATTACTTTATAACATTGGCTCGCTAAAGAACTATTAAGTGGTTTTGTTTTATAGACTTTTTATCGTAAAACAATAAATAAATGTATGTGCCTCTAATCAATTGTATTTTATATTTTAATTCATTACACGTTGCCTGCAATAAAATTTTAAACTTTAATTGTTTTTATTGCATTTGAAGACGGCAGACTTCATATGAGTCGCTATTGTTTCACATCGTATCGCATTTTAAGTGTGTTAAAATCCATTAGAAATAAATCACTTACATACTACCTTGATAATTAGAATTGTTTATGGATAACAGACGGCTTGTTTTTTAATGTCTCCTTGGTTGATTGATTTAAAAGCCAAACAAACTTTATGGTCATTTGAGAGACATTTCATACACCGTCCGACAGTAAGCGGCGTTCAGACACACACCCTTTTTTAAAAGCTAAATCTTAGGCTAGCTATAACTTAACCCCTGTATTTAGCAACCCTTGTTAAAGACAAAGTAATTGCATTTTTAAGTTATTATTCTTTGGGATGAAGCCAACAGTAAATGGCAATAATTAGACATGATATGCATACGTTGGACTTGACAATCCAAATACTAATACTACACTTTTCAGCAGTCACAAAGAGTGGTTAAACGTCACCAGTCATAAGTAATGAAATGTCTGTTCTTTGTTGAAGTATTTTTGTGGTTACATACGTTTGAGTTTTAGTGTGTTCAATTGTACTCTTTCAGTTTTATATAGCATTTTTGCAGTGTCAGTGTTGTTTGTTTTACTTATCAATAATAAGACTATAGGGTGTAAAACCCAGAACTTTTATAATGATTTTTCACTTGGTATACGCACCATACATATGAATTTCATTCATTGGCATTACCCTTACCCAGCTACTCACACTTCATTCATATCTAAAGAGAAAAAAATGTGCAAAATTCCTCAATATTCGTTTCAACTTTAAAGTTTCAGCAAATCCATATCTATTTGGTTTTTCTTTTTATCTTTCCCAGCTATTTTCTTTTAATACTTCACATGCATATTCATATATCTTTACCATATAAATAAAAATAAAATTAAAAAAAGGTGTGCGGTAACAATGCCGCAGTATTTTTAAATATTACAGGCGCGCAGATTCCTGGTTATTTTTTCTTTAAGAAAAATATTAAGATTAAAAAAAATTCTTAAAAAAAATATTTTTAGTAGAGAACTAAAGAAAAACAGATATCAACTTAAAACAGAGAATAGAGCACAGAGCAGAGAGCAATTTTCAAGTAAATATTTTATTAGAAAAGTAGAAAAAAAGGAAAATATTGTTGTTTTTATTCCTGTTATGTTTTCTTTTTGGTGTTTCTGTTTCTTTGATTCAAAAAGACGCCATAATGGCGCGTAAATAGTGTTGCCAATTTTTTTTTTACTCAAGATTAAATACTTTATTGTTGTTATGGTGTGCTATTTTATCATTGACAGAAACTGTCATAAACTTAAATAAAGTCAAATAAATATTTCATTTCTTTCTATTTTTATCTTTTATGGTATTTTTTTTTTAAGATTTCTTTATAAGTAAATATTTATTTAAATTATTAGCACTCTTTTAAAGTTGATTTTTCTTTATTATTGAATAAAAGAAAATAAATATAAGAATTATAAAATGTTTTTTTTTTCTTTTAAAGTGAGTTTATTTTGTAATTTCTCAGGGTATTGTATGTTAAATACGCATTAATTTTTTCTTTCTTAATTTTATATTTGCTTTGTTGCCGCCACTAATTAAATTGACTTTAAAAATGTTTAATAAAACAATTAAGTGAAATGCATCACTGGGTGGTAATAAGTTCAGAGCTTTATTAGGAAACTAATTAATAGATTATTTTTTATAAAATGTGGATTAAAACAAACTTGCAAAAATTTTGATTACAACAAAGTTCCAATTGTTCCATTTATAGTTTAATATTTAATAGCAGAGTTGATTTTCTTGTATTAGATTTAATTTTCCACTAAATTTATTGGTAGTGGGAAAAATAGTGCATTATCGCTTCTTATATTTAGTTTTAGTAGAAATTTAGTGCTTTAAATAAAACAAATTCAGTGGTAGTGGGAATTTAGTGCATTAAGTAAAATGAAATTAGTGGTAGTGGTAATTTAGTGCACTAATTTTGAATGATTAGTGGTAATGGAATAGAACTCCATGGCACTATAGTGGAATGGGAATTCAGTTCCATTACCTCAGTTCCACTATCATTTTAATATACTTTTATACATGGATATAATATTATTATATGCATACATAGCTTAAGGCAATGTCCAAATAAATTGTAGTGAATGTTATTTCCTTATTTTACTGAATCCCCCTGTATAAAGTAATTAATTGTTGTTATTGTTTTAATAAGAATTTTAGTACTTTCAAATGTAATAAATTATTCAATTCACCATAGTTCAGACTTTAATCGCGCTGACTCTTAATATTGATAGTCACTAATCATTCAGACTTAGTGCACTAAATTTCCATTGCCACTAAATTTGTTTTATTGAATGCATTAAATTTCCACTACCACTAAAATGGTTTTATGTAGTGCTTAATTATTTCCATCTGCATTTAGTGGTTGCTGCAATATTGCTGCATTAATACTAAGTCGTTTAGTGGTAGTGGAAGCGATAATGCATTATAAATTCAATGCAATAAACCCAACTCTGTTTAATAGCATGCTGGGAAAAAATAATTTAAACTGTAAAAATAGCAAATTGGTGCTTTCATGCTTAATGGAACAGAATTGAATTTAAGTTAAAAAATATTTAATATTTTTATTATTTAATTTTATTCCCTATTTAATATTTTGATTCTATTAAAAAGATAACACGTTTAGTAATTAAAGTACCATAAATGGATTTTTGAAAACAAAATAGTCATTGTGTTTTCATGACGATAAAAACCTTGAAATTCAGTCACAATCCCTGGTTACACAAATTTATTTATAAAAAGCAAAAAAAAAAAAAAAAAAAATAATGTGAGAACAAAAATTAAAAAAAAAACTTAAAAAATTTTTAGAATCGAAACAATATGAATCATTTATATAATTGAGAAACAAAAATCGAAAAACTTTAAATTATTCAAGGTGATAATATTTTTAGTTATAAGGATTGCGTGAAACCAATACATTTTACACTTCACGTTTTACTTATTTTGTTATTTTTGAACGAAAATATCAGTTGTATTTTAATTGTATTGTATTTGCTGTGTATAAATATTAAATCATCTACCTTTTTAAAACTTTATTTTTCCCAAAATTCCAGAGTTGGGTTTATTGCCTTAAAAGTTACTGAATTATTTTATTGCCCTCGTATTTCTTTGGCGTCATTAAACACCTACATAGTTCGTAAGTAAATTTTATTTATTCTAATTCTATGAAATTCTATGCAAAAAAATACACGAGCTACTCCTCATTGTGAGGATCTAAATACAATGTTATATTTTTCTTTTTTTATATTTTTTCAATAATACTTAACGATTTAATACAAATACCCTTGGAGTTATAGCAACATAAGGAGTCAATTACGTACCTAAAAAGAAATGTAAAAATAAATACAAATGTTAATAAGATTTAATATTTGATTATAAAAAACAAAATACGCAACAAATTATTTTTATAAAATTCAAACCAAATAAAAATCTTCTTAAATTGCTCTCAAAATAAAATTCCTAGAATCTCCTTTACAGTAAATTGTCAATTAAGTAGTCTTCATTATAAACATAAATAAAATACTTGTTTCGTTTTGTTATTCTATATAAAAACAATAATTACTTGCTTTTATTTGTTATTATTTCTG
Organism: Metopia argyrocephala; assembly: GCA_963576795.1. NCBI lineage: Eukaryota > Metazoa > Arthropoda > Insecta > Diptera > Sarcophagidae > Metopia > Metopia argyrocephala. The sequence continues at coordinate 84,773,209 of OY756211.1, forward strand.
CAAAGTTTTTATTTCTAAGAAGACTTTTTTTTTAATAGAATATCTTTAAAGTAAACTGTACGAACCAACCACCATGAATCAATAAATTTATCATTTTTAATGCGGGCAGATGTCAACATTTATTAGAGTAAGCAAAACGGCTAATGTCGACGATGTCAATGACGACCATAAATGATAATGATGATGAACGAAATGCAGAAAAATTCCAAACAACTTGGCCTTGAAGATAAAAACAAATTAAAAAGAATCTAAAAGAATCAATTCTTAAAATTAAAGCACTAACAAGAGAGGTTTTTTAAATACTAAAAACCTATTTCAAAATTAGCCAAGTTAAAAAAATTTTAAAAATTCTTTATTATTTCTCAACATAAGCTTTATTCAGCTCCATACGCTTCTCCCAGCGATATTCAATAGCATTGATATCCAACTAAGAAGAACTGATCAAAACCGCAGACTCCAAATGTTCATTGTTGGCACATTTTTTCAAGCAATTTTTATTTATCTATGTTTTTTAGGAATAGCCATCAATCTCAAAATACGTATCTTCGTTCTTAGTAAATAATTTATTACAGAATAATCAGCCTTATTGTGTTTGGCGTAGTCGTTGTCGTATTTCGACATTTTTGTACAAGATTAAAGAAAATTTACAAAATCTGTCTTTAATCTTTTACAAAAATGTCGAAATACTACAAAAATACGCCAAGCACAATAAGGAGGAATTTGTTTAAGTGTCAAATGCCGTAGAACTAAATATGGGGCATACTTGATTTTGGCCATATTAAGGTGTGCGTCACTATAAACTGTAACACATCAAAAGTCAAATAAAAACTGACTGGAGTAAGCTAGAGTTAAAAATAAAACAGTTTTATTTTGCATTTTTATTACAGATTTATATTCTGTATTATTTTATTTAAAAATTAATTTAATTTTATAAAATTTTTTATTTTATTCATTATGCCATCCATAAGCAATGTTATAGTGTTTTCGGTGATTTTTTTGGTACCAGCTGTCCATTTATATCGAAAACTAGTCATGGCTTTGGGAACAGATGTACTCTTCTTTAGTTCTCTTTTGACCAGAGCCCAATATCTTTCAATAGGCCGCAGCTCTGGGCAGTTTGGTGGGTTAGCCTCTTTTGGAACAAAAATAACATTATTTTTATTATACCAGTCTATTGCGCTTTTACTGTGGTGACATGTTGCCAAATCTGGCCAGAAGAATGTTGATATGTTGTGCTGTCTTAGAAATGGGAGCAACCTCTTTTGAAGACACTCTTTGATATAAATATCTGAGTTTATTGATCCCAATGTAACAAACGATGCACTTCTGTTGCCGCAGCTACAAATAGCCTGCCAAACTAGGAACTTTTTGGGAAATTTTGATAGTTTTTTAGTTCGGAACTCTTCAGAAACATTGCCTCTACTATCCGCTACATAAAACTCTTGGCCAGGAAGCTGCGCAAAGTCTGCAAAAACGTAAGTTTCATTATCCATTACACAACATTCGAACTTTTGAAAAAATTCTTTTTTGAGGAGTTTTGCTCTTTTTTTTGCTTCAATATTCTTCTTAGCATTTCTATCCGGAACTTTTTGGACTTTAAATGTTTTAAGGCCAGATTTAGCTTTAACTCGGCGCACAAAACTTTCCGAACATTGCACGCGCCGGGCCACTTCGCGACCAGAAATATTTGGAAGAGCCAGCAAAAGCTTCTCAACCTTTTTGGCTTTCGCGTCGTCCGTTACCAGTTTTGCTTTACCTGTTCCAGGCTTTCTTTCAATTTTTAGGTCTTTGTTGAACTTTTTGACTTCTCTGGAAACACATTGCCTGGTCACGTGGACTTCCCTAGCAACTTTTGTATAACTCCAATATGGTTTTTTTGAAATATTTGAATAATTTTTGTATGCACTTGTCTTTGATTATCCATTGTGAACTAACTAACAAGTCAAATTTGACAAACTGATACATTTTAAAATCTGACACATTTTTCAAAGATATTGTGATTAAGAAAAATAATTTTGATTAAAGGTGAAAAAAGTTATTAAGAAAAATGGGTGTTACACTTTATAGTGACGCACACCTTAATAGAGGAAGTGTGAACTACTTAGTTTGTGCATTGTCTTGATGAAACCACTTTTTAACCCTTTCTTTGTTACTTTAATTTAATATCCTAAACGCCCACAACAAAATGCTTAATTTCTTTGTGCCTCATCCATGGTTACGAATCGATGCAAAACTCCGGCTTTACTGCGGTAAATCCAAACACTACATTGAAACATCTTTACAACACTGTTCTTTTTCCTTCTATTCTTAATTAAAGCGGCAGCTATTTCTCACAAAGCTTAGCACTTTTTGAAAAGTCCATCGCATTACGTGACGATTTTCTAATACCATTTTGTAAATTTTCTTAACTGTTTCTGGCGTAAAAAACTCATTTGGTCGACCACTTAATTAAAATTGCTTTAAAAAAATAAATAAAAAAATTTGAATAGAACCTTATTACTGAAAAAGGTAACATCACTTTTACTACTGTGTTTATATTATTTTAATGCTCTGATTTTAAAGTCATTTTAAAATCTTTGGCCTGCGGGGAACAAATTTAGAAAAGCATGAGTTAATTTTGTGGCGTCTAAATATGATGTCACTTTTTTTTCCTTTTCAAACGCAATTAAATTCTTTTAAAAAACAAATGAAAAATAAGCAAAAGGCAAGCATTACCAGACGCCAGAGCTGACTACACACACAAACACAAATTTCAATGAGTAGCAGTTACATGAAGTAAAAGTCGAAAAAAGTCACAAGTGCTTTGCTTTTTTTAATTTAATTTTTCTATTCTTTTTTTTATGATTCTGAAGTTCAAGTTTAAATTAATGCTGGACGTATAATGTTGTCTAAACATGCAAGAAATAACGACAACAACTTCTATTTTTACAACAAAATTATGAGAACCAGAAGACATTATTAAATACAAAAACGAAACAAAAAACATTAACAAAATTGCCCACTCGTTTTTTTTTCGCGTTGCATGACACGAGAGGAAAGTGGCATTTCCATTTATTTCGACATTTTATTCCCTCTTCTACTACGAGTATAAATAGCGGCTGGCTGGAAGTTGGCACTTGACGTGCATAAGGTCAAGTTCATGACAATGTGTTTTAAAACATTACATTGTTGTAGAAATTCAAATTCATATGCAACAGCAGCAATTGCAACTAAGTTGTACTCATACTTATTGAATAAAATAAAAGCTCACAGCGCACAGAATAAGCGCACAGACTGACAAAAGAAAAATGAAATTTAACTCTAAGCGCCATAATGTTTGCAATATTTTTACTGTTGTTCTTGTCATAGTTGTAATTGTTGCTGTTGTTATTAGTGTTGCTTCCATAAGTAAGAAAATTCAATACCAAAATACATTCTATTCTTTGGCGAATATTTAGAAATTAATTTTTTTGTTTTTCGGTAAACATACAGAGAGATATTTAGAGACATACATTCATATATACTCGTACATACCTACATACATGTATATAAATGCCAATTTATATACAACATGCATGCATATAAAAAAACGCATACCTATACACATACACCAACATACAGTTTAATAAAAGCAGAGTTAAGCTGGCAAATATTTACGAAATATTGGTTGTTAAAACGACCAGGTGTATTGGTAAAAGCTTAAAGAAATTATCATAGGGAAGGTATGCCAAGTGGAATAAAGAGACATAGAAAAACAATAATATGAGTAATTTGATTTTTAAATTACTGATTGTCAGAAAGTGATACTCATTATAAATTGATTTTTTATTTTAAAGTTTTGGGATTACTTTTTCTCAATGAGTGTTTTATTCAATATCACTGTACAACAATTTCAAATTTTTTGCAAAATTATGGGGTTCTGACGATTGATCCTAGTAGAGGAGACTAAAAAAATATATACGTGTGTTGGCGTTTTGAAAGATCACATCGGAATTATATTTTTGAGGCAGTTAAAGTTTTCCATCTCTGGCCAATTCTTGCAGCATATCGGTGTATAAAACTATATTTTCCTTACATCTGAGGTGTATGGTATGTTCAGCAACTTTGTAGAAAATATCACGACAAATATTTTCGTAGAACATACTAACCCTTTAAATCCCCCGCATAACTGCGTCTTGGCGCTTTATTCTTACAAATCGTAAAAAGCACCCCGAAAAAGGAATAAAATGTTATACAAAAATGTTGGCCATAAAATTTTACTATATATGTATGTCAGAACACACTAAAACCCAAAACGTAATGCAAATACCTAAAATTAATCAAATTCAAGATTACCCAAGATTTTGGTAGAGATGGAAAATATTAATTGCCTCTAAAAAAAACTCCGATGTGATCTGTCAAAACGCCAACACACGTATATAATTTTTTAGTCTCCTCTACCAGGATCAATCGTCAGAACCCCGTTTTTGTTTTTTTTTTTTTTTTTTTTTTGTTGAACAGTGTAATTACTTTTTGATTGTTTTTTGTTTAATAAAATAAGTGGACGAAGCGCTATAATTTATTTTGTTATATATTTATATGAATACTCTATGCATCAGTTTTATACTTTATATAAATACTCTGTCTATTTAAAGAGAGTTTTCGAGAAACGTATCTATCACGTAAAAGTAGAGTTGGAAGTCCCCTAATCGGACAATCACGCCAAAACAATTTAACCAATATTGTTAAAATTTGGAACATAGACAGATTCAACACGCCAAAGCGTGCTTTTCTCTTAATATGACCACCTGGTACACTCATACACAGTAAATAGTGATTTTTGTATATCTTTCTGAATTTGGTCTGAATACTTTTATGCTCAAGGGAAAACAAGAGACAGAAAAGATAAAAACTCTCATACAAAATAAATATTGATGTTTGTATATATTAAGAAGGTTATAGCAAAATTTTGACTTATTTATACGTGTTTCAATATGTAAATGTAAATATAAGAAAACAAATACCAATAAATCATGCATACCTATATATTGGTTGACCAAATACCACTGAAAGTTTTTCTCTTTTCTCAACAGGTACTGTTGCTTAGTCTTAAAAAAGTGTATACTTCCTTCCATCGAATATAATTTCTCTCTGACACAAGTGCTCTAAAACTCTTTCAACCACCGGTGTTAAATACTACAGAAATTGTTCGGACGACAATAACAGCCAACAAAAGCCAACGGATGAATAGCGGAAAAGCGGTGGATATACATAATTGTTGCTGTAAAAATAACTTGACTTGGCTTTATGTTCGACTTGACTTGGCTCATTTGGCAGCAGTTGGCTTTGTTGATGGTATAGTGGTTGATAGACAATATCACTTAAAAACAACAACAATTAAAAATACCTGAACTTAAAACACATGGGACAATCAAGCCGATGATAAAACAAAAAATGAAATAAAAAAAAAACTACAAGCGAATGCATTGCTACTTGACACAACAATTTCCACATCACGTGACGTAAAAATATAAAGACACAATACACAGCAGCAGCCGTATTCGTTTAAAAAGTAAAAATTTAAAAACTTTTTTTATATTTAAAATGACTTCCCTACTACAAAAAAATCTTTAGAGTAGCAAAAAGCAATGAGGCACGCAACTCTCGTATACATATATTTTTTTATATAAATTATGCGAAAAAAATATATTTTTTACGTTACAATTTTATATTTTTGGAAGACTGCATCCTGGGGAATACCAAAAAAAAAATAATAAAACTTAAAAAAACATTGATTGCATAAAAACATATCTAAAAAGTTCCATTAGACCAGCCTGACATATCCCTGCCACAAAGTATTTTCATATTAATTTAAGATGATAAAGACAACGATCATAATGATGATACTGCAGATGCTGATGCATTTAAAATATTTAAGCCTTGTGGTGATGGTTTCGAAATGATGCATAACATTTTGGTGGTAGGAGTTGCTTTATGCAACACCCCATATATTGCATACATGCATACATTTACAGCACAAGTCATGTGTAGTTTTTTTTTTAATTTTGGTTGAGACATATTGCAACATATATGTGCAACCTGTGCACAAGTTAAAGTTGTGGCATTTATACAAGTTTTTTGTTTTTTTTTATGTACATAGTGCATATTTACACATATATTTTTTTAGAGACAAACAACGCCTACCATTTTGAAATTATAACTTCTGGTAAATGTTGTGCAACAAAATGTTGCATATTTTCATGATATTATTTGTTAGTTGAAATGCTACAAAAATAAAAAATAAATAAAAAAAAAACAAGAACAAATTCCATATCGAGCCACATGTTGTGTGTGTCAATTTTTATCATGAGTACCGTAACCTACAGTTTAAAGCCGACTCCGAACGACAGACTTGAGAAGCTTGTTAATGGCAATCATGTACTCTTAGAACTTTTGTCAGAAGACTGCTAGGAGGTAGTCGCCAAAGAAATATTTCTTTAAGTTCATATATATTTTTTTTTTTGTAGTTTAGATATATAGGGTGGGCAAATTTGAGGTTAGGAAGTAAATTGGCTGGCAAGTGATGAAATGTAAAGAATTGAGCTGTCATCCTTAGTCATTTACATATTTAGTAAATACTTAGGAAATTTTAGCCATAGAACGCTACACCTTGTCTTTCTCGAATTGACTGTTTAACGAGATAATTGCGGACATGCTGATGTGGATAAAATGGAATAAGAAGGTAAACAAATTGTAATTCAAATTCATCCAAATAAGATGACAATTACAAATAATGCGGTGATGGTGAGAAAAGGAGAGATTGATGGAATGTGTTGTGATTGACTTTACTTTGATTAACTCATTAAAAGTTTATGTACATATACACCCCTATCGTGAATATTATGGGACTAAGTTCTTTGGGAGTAACATTTTTTCTCATCCAAAAAAATCGGTATCGCGAATATATTGAGAGTTAAAGTTTCTATTGTGACTTATTTATGAATGCTGTATAAACAAATGTATTTATTGTGAATTACCTCTCAACAATTTTTTAAACTAAAAAACAAATATTTAAAAAATGAATAGCATATATCTTCGTTTTTTAATCTATTCGAGATGAATCGGATCCACTAAGTAAGTAAGTAAGTAAAGTAAGAATTATACATACAAAATTATATATGTTTGGCTGTAAACCATGTGCTCTTTACAGATTCCACGAATATTACATGTTTCCTTCTTACAACTTACATATTTCTTTCTTATTCCCTTCTTGTTCCCATTGGCATTTGTTGCGAATTGTTTTTACAAAATAATTTTGAGGAGTAAACATTTCTCCTTTGATTATCAAAAAATTAATAAAAAACGAAATTGTTTTTTTTTTAATATAAATTTTTAAAGATTCAGGGAAGTTTTTTTTTTTTACAGAATAATCCTTGTATTCATAAAAAAAAAAATAAAATTCGTTTTTAAAAACTTATTTAGCATAATATTATTACTCTATTCTATAATCAACGGGATTTCTAAACTAAACATTCAAAATAAAAACTGGGTAATATTAAAATCTACATGAAACGCACCCATAATCTGGCTCTGCATGAATACAAAACTCATTTTGGAAAAAATTACAAATTTTAATGATCTTGAAAAACCATTAATTATTATCTCTATGAAGAAAAAAATTATTTGTCATATTAACAACATTTAATTGTGCACTTTACCACTTTACAACATAATAATTAATGGTTATCGTTTAATAATAATGTTAAAAACAATTTTTATTTAAATGATCTCAAATAGACAAAAAATTAATTAAAAACTGATTTGAAATAAATGACAAATACGAGTAGATAAAAAGGCAAACCAGTGGCTGACAGCTATTATCTCATTATGTTTTTTTTTTACTATTTTTGTAAACTAAAAAAAAATTATTTACAACAATAAATTTAATTTTTGTTTGGTTGCTTGTTTTCTAAATAAATTAGCAAATAATCGTTGGCTTTTAATACGAGTATACGGTGTACCACATGTGCCCAATTTAACAAAAAGTAACAAAACCATTTTCAATTCATTTCTATAGTAATCGTTTTAGATTGTGGGTCACTTATCGCCACCACAAAACTCTTCACTAATTTAGTCACTTTGCGGTTAAGTGAGTCACATTATTTTGATTCATGAATTTATAAATTAGTTGCTTTTGTTTTGTAAAAAAAAACTGCATTATGGGGGTTATTTTTGTTTTACATGATAAATAAAAAAATAGTGTAGTATAGTACACTGTTTACAAAACGAAACTATATTTTCAAATTGTTTCAAATATCAGATATTTGATGTGTTGAAAAGAAATGCCGGTTAACAACACAGATTGTTGATTATCACTATATAGTAAAAAAAACCAATATAATTATAACTCTGAACTGAATATCTTTCTTTTAATTGAATGAAACGGGTATGTTTGCCAGCCTTTAATTTGGAGATAAAAATATACTTTTATTAATTTTTTTTTGTTACTTACAATGGCTTCGGTTAGCTCTCCATTGTGTATTACTTCAAACATTAACCCTCATGTCTATTTCTTCTTAACTAATTTTTAACCGCACCCTAATTCTCTCTAAAACAACCTGATTCACTTAATTATAACTGAGTCGAAAACCTTTAATATAAGTACGACTCAATATAACATTTTTAAACAATATGATACTCTTTTAACAAATATGATACTTTTTTTTTAAATGATTTGCATTAACCACAGATGTCCAAGAATAATTTTACACTGAGCGGTTGAAATTTTTGTTACGCAAAATATCGTACCAATTGGAGAATAAATCAGGCCTGATTTAGCACTTGATCAACACTTGCAGTCAAAGCTTATCTAGATGCAACAAGAATCGTCAATGCCGAGTACAGTTGGAACAAGACACCACTTTGATACTATTATAGGACCACACTGAACTTTCCCAAGTAGGACAAACAACCATAGCTGTCTATAATGTGCTCGCGCTCAGCCAAAATAGCCACTCCCTTAAAGACTTCGAATAACTGACTGCCAGACTCTGACAAACACAAAGAAAATTATCAGTAGCCTCTCTTTCAGACCCAAGCTTTTATTACGATTTTACCGATCATAACATGACCCACTATATGCATCAGAAAAGATGGACAGCTGATCCTCGAAGTTGTCAGCGTTCCACCCCGGTCATACTGAGGCTTAAGTGTACTAGAAACTGCTCCAAAAACTCATGCTGTGCATTGTATTGGAATTTTTTAAGATAGATAGATAGATAGATTTTTCTTATATAAATATTGTATATTTTATGCGTCTTTTTTTTTTGATGAGACAGGTTGCTGTCAATATGACCACTCAAAGGCCACCCTTTGCAATTGTCTCCTTTGTCGGTGGATGTTGATTCTGAGTAGTGAGCGTTTTCACTAAGTAGGTTAGCTGTTATTTTCCCAGAAATTGGCGCTGGATCATTCGTTTCTGCTGGAATAGACTGGAATGCCAAGGAACGGTTTCTTGAAGATAGACTTCTTGGAGGGGGAGGGGGAGGGAGGGACCTCTTATATTATTATAATTTTATGAAAAACCGCAAATTTTATTTTTCATTTTTCTATTTCGCTGAGGTTTAAACCTGGGCCGTTTGAGTTTTTGTGCGAACGCTCTAACCACTATACCAAGTGGTTCAAGTTTAAGACTTTTTTAGCGTTGTTTTACGCAAAAACTAATAATGTTTGATGAGCATAAGACAGGGCACTTTTATTCATTTTCTTTTCAAATCGCAAAGTAGTCTGCTATACAATGGCTGTCGAATAAAAATCAAAAGACATAAGCTTTTCACATTTTAACAAAGCATTGAGAGACACCTGTTCACGGGTACAGTGTTGCTCTTGCAGTTAAGAATGGGAAAGGCGCATACATTAACGCCGAAGTATTATAAAAGACGATAACAGAAACTTGTTAAACACTTTACATAAGAATTCATTTAAAGGCTTCCAGTATTATCTGTAAGTACTTCAGTGTTAGACATATAGCAGACACACAAACTCGCGAACAAATACAGTCCATTGTGTAAAAAAGTAATTGTATGAACTAGAACTCTAGACATCGAAAAATTTAAGCAACGAAATGCTCTAGATATGAATTTTTGTATATAAACGAAAATGCCAGAAGCCGCGCTCATTGAACTAAAATTTATGTCTGTAACTCTTCTATTTATAAATATATTGAGTAAAAATTAGACAATTCCTGAAATATTTTTAAATTTTAAATAACAAAATCATAAATTAAAAATTAAAAGAGCACCAGTTCAGTGCCTTTTTTATTTTGGCACCAGAGCCAAAAATGTGCCAAAAGCACTAATTTAGCATCGTTGAATATAATAAAGATTTTGACCATAATAGCAATAAACAAGAAGTATTCTATCAGAAATCGGCATTAACAAATCTTTCACAAATGAACTAAATCCTTGAAAACGTTCGTATAAATAGCATTTCAAACTTTCGCAATTAGTAAGAGAAATGTCTGTATTCTTGCCTGAATCCGATTTTTACATTCCAGAGGTACGTTTTTGCTTGACAAACTACTGTGCAAACTTAATGAAAGAATTAATTTTTGAAATCTATGGTAACAGTGTAAACAATTTTATAATTTCTATAAATAAAATTAAAAGTGATAACATCCATAAATTAAAGTAGTGTTTGTATTTGTCTAAAAATAATTATAAAAAGAAATTAGAAAAAATATATAAACATTTAGCAGTTACTATTGTTGTAGGTCAGTGCCATATTAAATTAAACTGATGATACTTATGCACGTCATTACTGTGCCCCATCATAGAAACTAAATTTATTTTAAAAAATTATACATTTTTTATGTTTTTGTGATAATAAAAAAAAATAAAAATAATGAATAAATAAATGGAATTATTTAATTGAAAGAGTAGTAAAATGTACTATTAAAGAGATTTAAAGGTAATTTACGTTGAAAAAAGGGGAAGGAAAGCAGAGGCAAATAGTTTCCAAAATGTATTCAGCAAACTATGAATTATTTTTTGTTTATTTTCAAATTTACTGGCAATGAATCAATGTGATGACTACAATGTGATGTCATATACTATATATATATTTTTTTTTTCATTTAAAATATTTAAATTATAATATGTGCTCAAATAAAGAAATTAAATTGCAAAAAAAGAATGTTCATAAATAACGTTAAACAATTAGTGTCATTAAATAGTGTCAAATAAATTATTTATTTCATTCTTTTCATTGGAATTTTTATGTCTTTGTGACTTTGACAGACACCGATTGAATGACTGATGATGATAATCATCGTACCCAATATAATTATAATAGAACTATGTAGCCTATATATACTATATTTTTTTATATTTCTGTGTACGTGTTAAAATATAAATTACCGGGTAATTGTTACACAAATCAAAAGTATTTACTTTATTTTATGTAAATATTTATAATTAAGAAGGTGTGTTTCTATTGGCTTTATAGGGGGATTGCCTGATTTAAATATTGATCTCTATTAAAACTATTTAATTCAATTGTAATTGATGGATGATCTTCTTTGTAATTAAGAATAAATAAAATACAATCTGTTTTTATTGTTTTAATTTATAATTCTTTAAAAGAAATTCCAATTTAATTGCAAAGGAGTGGTTAAAAGGAAAAATATAATGCGTCATTATGGATGGCAACCGGACTTGAGTTGCGTTGCCAGTTGCCATGTGCTCAAATGGTATTACAGATGGCAACTGAGAACTGAAAGCTGGCAATTCAGTTGCTAATTAGTGAATATATTGGCAACTGCATACGTATATTTGTGGTTGCTGTGTAGGTATTTTAAGTCATAATTTTTTTATCCCATTTATGAAATAAACCATAAAAAACGTGGATTAAGCCATTCCAAAATTAAAATCGTTGCCGTGGGATTTTTGAAAATTGCCTTCTGTATAAAACCTTAGAGCCACTTTTCAAACTGGCGATATTGCAGTAGACCAATTTTGTCAGCTGTCGTTAAATAAAATTTCTAGTATGTAGCTGACGTAAATATTGCTTACAGGTATAAGATATAAATACACATAGTACATATGTACCTATACATAAGTATTAAGTATATTATTAACTATCCATACCTTAAACAAACTATACATTTCTATACTTACAGTGCAGGCAGTAATTTAATGGATTAGAATAGTCACTTAAATGTCACCTAATAAATGCTACTTTCATTACTTTCACTTCGTTATCACGAAAAAGAGGTTTACCGAGCTCATCAAATTTAAAGTTTATTTGTCTTTTAATTTGCAAAATATTCACAGCACAAAAATCAACACAATTGTTTATCTCTTCATAGTTGCCTATATGTCAAAATGGCAACTGAAAACAGTTGCCGTATATAATATAAATTTTTAATTCAGTTGCGTAGCTAATTGCCATCCATAATACTGGTTTACAGCCAAAAAATACCATGAACGCCACATGCCTAGATTAGTTAATTGGGACCTCCTGAGCACGAAAAACGCTTTTGTTATTTTTTTCTAAGTACAGTTTTTTAGATAACTCAAACCCTTGTAGAGTCCAACCGAAAACTCCGATCGTGATAAGTGGTATATCAATGAAAAGGTAATTGAATGCCTTTTCCGTCGATATGCTTAAAAATTCTATGTGATAAGAAATGGCTGAGATATGGCACCTCAAAGTTCAAAATTTTCCTATTTTTTATGTTTTTTTCAAAATTTTTCATTTTCATTTCAATTTTTTCCTACGTTATATTTAATATCTCGAATGTTTTATTCTTTTACCAAATACCTTATTTAATTACAAATATTTTAAACGTATTTTGAATAAAATCGGATGAAAAATAAAGTTTTTATTAAGGATTTTGTGGAACGACAATATTTTCATGTTCATTGCTCACACCGTATATTAGGCGTAAATTCAAAAAATTTTAATTAAAATGACGAACGACTTGAACTTTTGCGTTTTTTTCGGATGCATCTTCGCAAATGAGGAACCAACAATAGTCCGCCATCATTTATACATCGCACCAGCCTTTGTAACGTCTCTCGATTTCTTCCATTTCCTGGTGAAATTTTTCACCTTGTTCAGCTCAAGTTCGTGGGGACAATATTCAAATGACTGAATAAAAAGTATAATATATGTGTCATATTTTAACCTAAAAGTTAAATAGAATAAATTTTCAAATGATAACGGCCTTTTTGTTATATATGATATATGTTTTCACTCAACGCTTACCAATGGCATTGAATTTTTGCAGTAATGTACATGCCAAAATTACTTTATGGAAAGTTTGGTTCTTTTAAGATAAATGACACATAATTTTAAGACAAAACATATAGTTTCCTTTTTTACCCCAATAATTGTTATGTATTTCAAAAGAAGGCACGCAATGTAAAAGGCGTCGACTATATAATAGTTGCAGATCCTGACATTATAATACAATCTGTTCCATGAGAACAAACACAAGAGAAGCAGTATGAAGTGTTCTTAACTTGAAAGTAGGATGGAGAATAGAAAGAAGAAACCTTTGTATAATGCATACCCTCTTCCGTTATTAGCTCCCATGAAAATCTCATCTCATACGATTCAATGATTGTTTTACAGTGGAAAAATTGGAAACTAATGGTGTGATTTGGCATTGGCATAAGAAGGTTTTATCGGGATAAAAAATTCATAATGATATGTTGCTCCCTCATATGCAGTAGTAACAGTAATTTTCCTGAATTAGCTTCTAAACCTAAAAAAAATTTTTGTTGTCAAACGTTCTACAAGCAATGGCAGTTGTAAACGACTATTTGAGAAGCTCCACGAAAATTATTGTAATCAAAGGAATCCAATTTTTAGAAAGTGTACTAAAACTTCAGTAGATAATCTTGAAAAATAAAATAATTTTAATAATCAAGAGCTAGTTCTTCATGGTATGGCTAAAAACATTTTGTACTGCACTCGTAAGAAAAAAATATGATTTTGTTTTAAATCTAAAAAGCTGGCCCACATAATATGAAAAATAAAGGAAAATATTGTAAAAAAAATAAATGAACTTGTGCTACTTTACATTCAAAGATTTAAAGTAGAAAACAATAACAAAGTAATAAAATAAATAAGAAAATAAAAAAAGTCATTTAAATACGATAATTAATATTAAAAATGAGTTATTAGTATATAAATGTTTAACAATAATATGTAAATTGTAACAGTTAATTAAACGATTATTTAATACTAGTCAGTACATACTCGTTACATAAATTCGTTTTTAACAAAAGAAAACCTTGAAATCTTTTAATGTGTTGGGAATTTTTTATGTTTTTTTTTTCATTCAATTTGTTTTGGGAACCCAAAATTAAGTAATTTAGAAATAAATAATTCTATAACTTTTAATTGTATAAGTATATGTATAATTAGTTATTAGGCCACTTTAGGAACATTTCAAATGTTTGACCTCAAAACCTGTGAAATTTCAAAATAAATTCCCATTTTACTCCCGTTAAAGTTTTACATAAAAAATCAATTTTTCCTTTTTAAATGTAAAGCAAAGGAAATGGATAAAATATTAAAAATTCTAAAAACTCAATTAATTATAAATGTTTAATGAATGTTTTCTATTGACCCAAATATAGTTTTAAAATTAATTTTCGTGTTTTCTTTTTTCGTTGTGATTTTCTATTTCTAACAAATAGAAACAAATATTTTCAAAAAATTTAAAGCCATTCGTTTGAGACAGTAGACATTAAAGATAAATTTGTAAAGACAGAAAGAAAAATTATAATAAGTGGGTGTTTGTTTTAAATGCATTTGAAACAAAAAAAAATTAAAAAAAAATAAAAAATAAACAAATTTCAGACTTTCCCCAAAATACCACTCCTACAAACATTTTCTTTTTGTTAATTTAATTACGATGTACATGTATTTGTTTAAAAAATTTTACATAAAAAATATTTTTCTATTTTCAACATATACTTCGTACAACTTCTAAGTAGCAGGTGTAGCAGCTGGCTGTAGACTTTTTCGTCCATATAAGTTATTAATGTTTTAAACCAATTGGGAAAAATTTATGATCGTTTTTTCTTCTCCAAAACAATAAAAATATTTCTTAATTAATTTTACGATCAATTAAAAGTGTTTTCAAGTCGTTAAATTTGAAATTTAAAACCCTTTAAATTTTTCAAAATTTTATTAGATTTGAGTTGAAAATGATTTTGTGAAATGTATTATAAATTGAAGATACTTTTATTTTTGTAATATTGGTAGTAAAAATTTTAAGAAATATTTTAAACATTCAAAAAACAAATTACTTTTTTTAAAGATAAACCAAAAAAAAAAAACAATGAAATTAAAAAAATAAAATTTTAAAATTTCAATAAAAATTGAGAAACTTAATAAAAAATTAAAACTATCTTAAGAATTTATCAGTTTTTCATATAAATATTCAAAAATTTACTTCTATTTAGCTGCTCTGTGTTATAAAAATTATTACAAATTTTTATTTATTTTACGAGTATTACACTAATGTTTTTTTAATGCAAAACTTTTCCACTATTTGACTTGTAAAAATCGTTAATTTGAAAGTAAAAATATAATTATTTTTTTTTTAATAAAAGCATGGAAAAAAATCTGGATGAAATCTATTCTTCCAAATAGAATTTATGACGTCATTTTATCAAAAGGCGAAAGTACATATTATTAAAAACTAATAAAAAAAATGAACTAGTGAAGAAATCTTCAATGTGTTTTATTTAATTTTTTTTACTGTTTTTTTTTTTAATATGCACCTACATATATTCAATTGAAGTAAAAATAAACAAAATAAACTTTTTCCAGTGCTCTTTCCTCACACTCTTTTTCTCAAATGTCAAACCTTTAATAAAAAGTACAACAAAATTCTCTCCAAGAATTATCCTGAAGCAGCAAGCTTAAATTGATTACTAAAACACTGCACCTATTCATGTGGAACGCAGTGCATATTGGCAAAAGAGTTATAAGTACATACATACATACATACATACATAACTGGCCTTTACAACCCTGTGTCAGGATTACGGCCTAGCTTCTCGCAGCACTCATGTTGTGTGTGTCAATTTTTATCCATGAGTACCGGGACCTACAGTTTAATGTCGACTCCGAACGACAGACTTGAGAAGCTTGTTCATGGCAATTACTACTCACAGAGCTTTTGTCAGAAGACTGCCGCCGAAAGAAATATTTTTTTCATATTTCTTTTTTTGAAGATGTCAGAGCCTGGAGTCGAACCCAGGGCCCATGTCTTAGTAAGCCAACACACTAACCACTAGACCACGGCGACCACTAAAGAGTTATAAGTAAAATTTTATAATTGTATATTATACATAATGAATTTTTCTCATATTTATAAAATTTTTATTTTATTTTATTCCATACATCAACCAGAATTCCTTTAAAAGAAATCGATTTCAAACTTGTCCATTCGTTAACTTAAACTATAAAATATAACTGAAAATTAATTACAAATCATAAACTCACCTTAAAATATTTGGATGTGATAGTTTATTTAGAAGTTGTACTTCTCTTAGCATATTTGGACGATTAGCACGCAATTGATTCATTTTTAAAACCATCACTTGACCAGTTGTACGATGTGTGACCTTAAAATAAATATAAAAAAATTAAATAACATTTAATATTATTATTTTCTTTTTTTTAACAATAGAACAAATTCATGTATATTGTATGAGAAAATATTAATTTAATTTAAAATTAATAAATAAAAGTAACAGGAGAAAAAAAAAACAAATATTTACTTAGAAATACAAGCACAAGTAGCAAAAAAATTATGACTGTGATTGCCAATGCCGAGGTCATTGGAAACAACGAAAGTTTAAAACAACAATAAAAAGAAAAGTTAAAAATAACCATAAAATATTAAAAGTAATTATTTGTAGTTTATTTTGTGGCGTTAAGAACACGTGTTAGAAAGGAAATTAGTTAGTCAGCTATGCATTTAGTGATTGAGAAGGCTTAAGGAAGTTATACAAAATTCCTATTTACATATTAATTACATATACACTATAATATAGGTACTATCAGCCTTAGATCAGAAAAAGAAAAATTTAGATAAAATTTACATATAAAAGGATTAATAACATGAAAAGGCATTGATAATCACTTTCAAATCGGTTTTATGTTTTCAAAAAAATGTCTACCTTTATACCATTAATACTCGGCTGATCATGTAGGAACTCAATAGCCGATGAGTAATCGGCTTTACAAATGTATGTATAATACTATAGAGCCGACTACAAAACAATCTCTGACATTCCCCCTTTGGACATTTTACTAAAGTCACATTAGGCAAGTATTTGATAAAAAAAATCATCGAAAAACAGAGTCCATAAACTAATCAAATAACAAATAAAATATACTCGTATAAAAGGAATATAGTGCATGATCATGGACAATTACATGAAAAACCTGTGTCCTGTGTATTATAATCGCGTAAACTACAAAATTCTGATGATAAACTTATAGAGCAATGTTTAGCAACTTTAACCGTAATAAAGTTGATATTTTATATCTTTCGACAATCACTGAATCCAAAAAGTATCCAAATTGTAGGCTGGCAGGCTTTGGAAATTAGTAATCTTATATATAGATGATTATCGATTAGATCGAAAGAAACCAGGTGATCAACGGCGGTAATTGTCAGTGACATTTAAAGAAACAAAATCAATATAACTCAAGAAAACAATGACAATATTGCAGTCATTTCTACGATTTCTCCGGATCTAAAAAGAAGATAATCGTTAAAACAGAGTTTTTTCGGAGGCTAAAGATAAATCTCACAATAAATATGTTATCATTTTTCAAATTCAAAACACATTTATAGTGTTCTGAGTCTGCCGTTCTGTAAGAAACAGAATATTATTTAAATACCAATTTAAAGCCTGTGATTGGTTCCAATGGAAGTCGCCAATTCTAAGCTCTGACAATAGAAATAAAAAAAAAATAAAAAAATGAGTAGTATTGTGTGGCTCGTAGGACCGTCTTGTTGCAACCACACATCGTCCAGTTCATAATGTTCAATTGAGGTTGATTATCATACAGCCATATCCCTCTAATTTAATGAAAATGAAAAACAAAAAAAACTTACAGATCACAATGAGCTTCAATTTTTTTTTCGGATGCAGTAGCCTTTCCACAATCGCTTCTGGGTTCTCCCATATGCTATACTATTGCTTGTTGACGTAATCACTGAGTGGGAATGAGCTTGATCAGTGAAGAAAATTTTGTTCAAAAAATCAGCAATGGAATTCTATTTCTATACCATCCACTTAGCACAAGGGTCATCATCGATTTCGATTAGCTAGAATCGCTTATTTTGTGTTCAACAAACAAATACATGAACCAAAAAGAGAAGATGTGGGATGGGGGGCAAATGGCTCTTCAAGGGGTCAAAGGTTGGGTCAAAGGAATAAAAATTCACAAAAATCTCCACAACTGTACTGGAGTAGCCCCTAGAAGGGTAAAATGTAAGACCGACCGTCACTAATACTTCATCCCAAATTTTTTTTCCGAACATACCTAACTCCCTAGAGTGGTAGGCTCAAATTTTATATAAAAATGTAACTTTGTACTTGAACCCCTTACGGAGTGGAGATAGGGGGTAGGTACAGTCTGAATAGGCCCTTGTGACAATACAATTACAAGTTTTCTATTAATGGATAATAAGTGGAGGCCATAAATAGTTTATATTTTTATATGGAAATGTTAAAATTTTAAACACAAAATTTATTTCTCACGATTGAAAAACATTTTTAAAACTCATCAATATTAATATTTAGTTTTTTTTTACATTTTTGTAGTTTTGCGTTCAAAACTCGCAGTTTCAATTATGACAGTTTTTAATGTGTCGCCTCTAAAATAAAAATCGTTGAACTTCTCCATTTCGTCAGCATAATAAACATGTATTTTGTAGGGGTCATTTGGCCTGTTTGGTTGATTGGCTGGCGATAGTGACCTTAGGCTGTATAACAACATATTTTCATGATTAATAATGATCTTTAGAAAATTGTAGCCAATTTAGATAAAATTTTGATTTATTTTTGTTATTGTTATTTTTTTTTTTTTTTCAACTGAAAAACATACAAAATATTACTGAACTTTCTAAAAATAAAAAAAATTAAAAAAAAAAACTTTCAAATACAAAACAAATGATGCAATGCAATGTACTCGTAATGTCACGTCACAAAACTATATACGTTACTACACCAATAATAACAGCCGTTAGGTGAAGTGGAAAACACAGAAGAAGCGGGTGTTATTGTATATCAAGCAAACAATTTTAAGTGATTTTTCTTTTTATTTTCAAAGCAGTCAGATTTTACAGTCTACAAAACAATTATCCATCATCATTTATGTTTTTAATTTTTTTTTCCAGTTTATCAATAGCAGATAAACAGATAGACAGGCTACGGCTACCAAACAGATAAATAGATGGAATGACCGTTTGTAACGACAGATGTGTGCGAATTTATGCACACGATTAAGAGAAATTGATAGTCAAGTCAGAGGCAAAATAGGCTGAACAACAATACGAGAGGACATAAACTCACAAAAAAGTGCTTTCAAATTATTGTATTTTAAGCCAAATTGCACAGACATGAGACAATGCACATGATTGGGTAGTTGATGAGATTTTACAGTAGAGGCGAGTTTACGAAATTTTGTATATTAGGCAACGTACAGAATAATAAATAAATCCTTGTGAAGTTTACGAGAAGAATATCGGAAAATTTTTTCCTTTCCTATTCGTCTATAGCTTCAAATTTTAATTTGAAATAACTTTTGAAAAAATCAATATTAAAGCAAAATACTTTATTTAAAAATCATTTAAATCTTAATAGTAGCAGTGCTGCAAAAAGGTCAAAACACTAAAGCTTCAAAGGTAATTTTGGACTAAAGCATAGTTAACCAAAACTCTAAATTTTTGCTTTGTTTTGTAGCATAATTGTGTACAGAAAATGATGATATAGATTACATTGGACTAAAGCATAGAAGCTGTACCACCATAGGCATGTTGTTCGTGCCACATCCAAAATTTTTTAAAGACATTTAGCAGGAGGAAAACCTATCTAGCATATTTTTAGCATTTTTACAAAAATGTCTAGCATTTTCTAGTATTCTTTATGGTTTTACTTATTTTCAATATATTTTAGCATGTTTTAAGAAGATTTTATCGTAAAATTTTTAATAAGCTCGAAAAAAAAGTGAGATATGGTTTTTTTTAATATGAAGTTCCAAAAAAACTTAGCCAATATAGATAGAAAAGTTATTTTGAAACTCTTCCTAGACGAAAGCGCCATTAGAGTTTTTGTGCGAGCGCTCTAACCACTTTACCACGCATATAGGAAATTATTATTTAAAGTGCGGCGCTATCTGCTTTATGCAATACTTTTACTTCTTCGAGATCATTACGGTATGAAAAACAAAAATTAAAGTAAACTTTAAATCAAAATTTCTTTACGTCCGCTTAATTTTTTTTTTTTTTTTTTGCATATGATTTTATATATTTTTTATAACTTTAACTTTTCATAAAATTTGGCTCTTCAGCTAAATTCAAAATTTATTTGACTTTTTTTTTAACTTATGGAATCTATTATGAATATATCTTAAACCTAGCTTGCTTCTCTACAGCTACCATGCCCATTTGTTATGTAGTAATTGAGACCAAATTCACAAACTTTAGTTGTAACCTTTCTCAAGATAAACGAGAGATATACTGTAGTAGCAATTCTTCACGTTTTTCTATTCATTTTCTTAGCAACCATTTTTCGTTAATAAAATTTTGTGCCTTAATACATTCTCTCACATTTTGACAGGGCATAAGTATATATTTCGAACACTGAAGATATTGAAAACAAAACAGAGGAAAAGTTCTGCTATTACGATTCTATCCATAACAATGATCATGATGACGGCTTAGAAATCTACGCTGTGTAATATCTTGTGTGTAATGTGACAAGAGTTTCTGATTCACCAGCTCACACCAGCTCGATATCGTGAAAGAAAAATATATTGAAAAATTTTACTTTAGCGACCCCATCTTAGCAGTCTTCTGGCAAAAGCTTTGAGAGTAACTGCATGCCCTAAATAAGTTGCTCAAGCCTGTCGTTCGGATTCGACGTTAAACTATAGGTCCCAGTACTCATGGATAAGTAACATTATTTTACTATAAAAAAATACACTCTTTACTAGCTTTAAAAGAATAAAGTGTATTTGATTTAGGTTACATGCTCTGGTTTTAGCCACAATTTAAAGAATGACGAGAATTTATCGAAATTTTCTTTTATCTATCATGAGTTGTTTTTACATTTTATGGCATGTAATATAGAGAAATTTTTAAAGAAAAAGGAATTCGCTTGATCATCAGTAAATTGTCATACAGTTTGAGATGATGCCAATTAAAAATAATTTTCTTTAAAAAACAAAAATTCAAAAAAAAAAAAAAAAAAAAAAAATAAAAAAAAAAAAAATTACAACAATATAGCAGTTATCCATCCAAGTATGAACAAATGTTATCATTTTAAAATCAGTTTTTGTTGTTGTTGTCTTTTTATCATTTTCGGCAATGAAATCCCCAAAAGATTTTCGTTACCAATATGTCTCGTCTATGTATGATTCTTTTTTTCTTCAAACGTATTTTTGATTAGACATGGATGGATAAAAGTTGAACGGTGAAGTAAATAATGGTGGTACAGAAAAAGTCTAAAAATTGTTGATAGACAAAATGGAGCCATACAACGGCAACAATTTGAGAAAAAAAAAGAGAAAAATGCCAGACAAATCCAAATCTTTTCTTTTTTTTTCAGCTTTTTTATTGACTTAAATGTGTTTAAATATTTATTGTAGAAAAAAAAACACAGTTTCAGCCATATAAGGACATACAGACGGACATTTACTTATAAAAATATTAAAGACACTAAAATTGCAACAACAGCATATGGAATTTGGAAGTTGTCACTTTAAAATCAATTTGTTGTTTAAGGCAAGAATTTTGATTTTTCTTTGTTTTAGGTTTCTTTTTTGGATTTTTCCAATACCTTTTAAGTAAAATTCATCAGTTTACATTATAGGTAGTGTATTTTCGTAATATTATTGTTGGTTGTTTGCATAGATATTGCAATTGCCAATTTAAGTTTGAATTTAAAACAAAAGTAGTCTTTAATAGATAAGCTTTAGTTGGTATGAAATTGAATGCGAAATTAAAGCATTTTTCTACATTCAAGTTAAATTTTTTAAATTTAGAAATAGACTCACACGTCTTCCTCTCTTTTAGTATTACCTGCACACTTAAGAAAATTTGTAAAAATTTATATGTATTTTAATTTTAATGTAATGAAATTCTCAAGCTTAAGGTCCTTTTTTTAAATAAATAAAATAAAATAAATAAAAACCTTTTTTATTTAAAAAAAGGACCTTAAGCTTGAGAATTTCATTACATTAAATAATAAAGTTCGAAAAACCAGAATTAAAAAAAAAAAAAAAAAAAATTATTTAAATTTTAAATATCTTATGTACAACAATAATAAAAACAAAATGTAAATAATTTATTTTGTCATCACTATTATGACAGTTTTTATTTTCTAAAAACGTAGTAAAAGTTATGAATTAAATTATTAAATAAAAATAAACAAAAATTCATTGTAATCGCATTAAGCATTCCCAATAATTTATATAATCTCATAATGTTCATGTGACACAAAAAAAACATTTTCAGAGAACTTTTTAAACTCATTAACGTTTTATATGTCTGTTCAATCAAGGAAAAAAAATTTTTGTTTTCCGGAATGCCAAAATAACTTCGCATTATACGAGAAAATAAATTGTAAAAAAAAAGAATATTTTAACGCACATTAATCTACACGAAACATAAGGCAGTATTTTAATAAGAAATAAAAGTTGAACACTCATTTAAGCATGCCAATCAAAAGAACTGAAAAAGTAAGAATATAAAAAATATATACAGGGTGTTTTATCAAATACTGTAGAATTTAGAGGACTACGGATTCAAATGGATCATCATACTGCTGTTACTTTATGACATTTATGATCATCACGAATAGATTGGAGCTTAAACAACGATTCGCTAAATTGTATTGTCACATCGCATAATTGTGTTCAGCGATGAAACTCAATATTTTGCTTTAAAGGGTTTTTAATAAACGGAATTCCCGTATATTCATTAAAACCAGTCAAATTATAAGTCGTTTATACCCTGGAGGCGAAACTAGTGTTACAGTCAAAGGTGATCGTTACAAAATCACCTATGATTTCTAGTTTCTAGATATAGCTGATAGGGATCCGTCGTTTTAAACAGAATTAAGTAACTTGCCATATGGCGGACGGAACTATTTAAATAAAAAATTTGGTGATAAATTGATTTTGAGAGATAGACCTTTAATGTTATGGACTCGTCCCCTTTTGATTATTTCCTGTCAGGTCATATTATTGGTTTAGGTTGAGTAACCAGCAACAATTATTATCTTGAAGATCTACATTAATCACGCGAATCACAATGCTGGATTAAGTTGCCCAAAAATGGTTATTCACAATACGCTTCGCCAAAAAACCGCTCTAACAATATGACTTAAAAGTAATTTTTTTGTATTTTTAAGCCCAAATTCATGAAAAATTAAAATAACTTTTAAATTTATTTACAAAAAAAAACTTTGTATGGAAAATTTGGCTTCAAACTCATTTTAAATTTATTTTTTATGAATACGGGCATAAGTCTTTACAATTTAAAGTTTTTTGAGTTAAAAAATCAACTTCCATTAATAAGTTTGACAAATGTTTTATAACAAAAACATTTATGACATGACAGAATTTAAATGAAAACTTCACAAACCCATAGACTTGAAATCCATTTAAATATTTCCAAATGTATGAGAGAAGAAAAAAAACGTTTTTTTTTTTTTATTATTTGGAAAAAAATTTTTTTTAAATGGTATTAACGAGCATAAAAGCCTGTTAAACGTTTAATAAATATTTAATTTAATAATTAATTGCTTGTGCCATATTTTTTAACAGGCAAAAATTACAACAGAATTGTTGATTTAAGTCAGTAAGCTGAAGGTATAAAATGTAGAGCAGTCACGCAATTCTCTTTTCATTAAAGAAAATTCATAATAAATTATTGGTAAATAGGCTCTGAGTTATGTATGTTTGTATTTGCAAATATCATGATAAGGAATATCCAGACCTAAAAAGCCAAAATGTTCACTAAATATACTGCCACCTTAATAATAAATTGCAATATAAAAATATATAGAAAAATATTTCCCATACAAAAACGCCTTCGTCTGGCACTGTAGGTAATATTTACGCAATATTTTATTGAATAAATTATAATTTAACAGCGTTTATTTTATTAATCAAATTTTTTTTTCTCCCAATAGTAGACATTCTACCATGTTTTACAGGGTTTCCCATTAATTTGTTAAACATTTTATAAAAGCACAACCGCAACAACACCTGCGCACAGAATTTTTATTTTAAGGAAATAAGAAAGACAAAAAAAATTGCAAAGACACATATTCAATGGCGGTTTATTAAAGAATGAACAAAATTATTGGAAAATTTAAAAATAAATCAATATCTTTGGCTTATGTATGTTGTCGCTTCAGCCTTAAACACATGGACCGATTTCAACCAAACTTATGAAGAGGGTAGGTACTGGGGCTTATGTGGTTTATATTAATTTTTTTTAAAAACCGAAATCGCATGTCTGCGATAAGTAAGCCCCTATTCGCCTCTAAGTTGCCTTTGATTTTTGTATATCTTGAGAACGAATATTAGACAAGTGGGCATGGAATCTCTTATAGTAACTAAATATTGAGTTTTAAATGTATTAAGAACGGTTAGAGGTAATGCTTCTAAATTTAGTCCAAATGACTCCATAGTTATAGACTGCTAAAACTAAGAATATTACCAGACATCTGGCAACCGTGTAAACACATTTCCTTGTTATTGCCATATCATTATCATACATTGTCAGATGTGCGAATATGTAACATCTTACAACGACATCATTGTCAGAAAAACAACATCCATGTATTTGTGTATTTTAATTTAATTAATAAAATATGTACTTATGTATATCACAATTTTCAACTTCTTCAACTTGACAATTTTTACTACATAGCAAATCTGACTACCGTGTAAACTAAAAATTTTTTTCCTGCTAACGTTGTCCGAAAAAATTATTGTCAGACAATTGTCTTACAATGGATTGTCAGACTTTCTAGCAAATAACTTGCAACCATGTGAACTGGCAATATATGTACACTGTAGTGGAAATTTTACATTGTCTGGTAATTGACAGCAAATTGCCAAGTCTGACAATATTGTTAGAGCCGACAGTCGTGTAAAAAAATTATTATTCGAAATATTATTAAAAACTTTTGAGAAACATTTGTTAAGCATTTGTCTAAATTTTTATAAAAAATAAAAGCAAGAAGCAGAAAAGCTTTTACATTTTTACAAACTTTAGTAAAATGAAAAAAAAACATGACATGACATGTAATGTAATTTTTTTTTTTTTTTTTTGCTTTAGTTTTAGTTTTACTAAACCAGCAAGAATATAAGGTACTCCTGTAATCATAAAATATATTATAGGCTCCGTTAAGGGCTTTTTTGACAAGTATTACATAGAAATTTGTCAAATATGCCCTTAACAAACATATATTACTTGTTTATTTATGTTTTCTTTTCATGAATACGGTAGTTAGTTTTCAAATATTTTGTAAACAAGAAAGGCTTTATATTATACTATATTATTTCCTATACATATTTAAACATAAATTTATTTTACCGCCATATCTCCGTAATCCTGTATTTAACAAGAAAAAATTTGAATCATATTTCCGGAGTTTCTTTAGTTTGTAAGTTTTTCTTTAGAAAGAAGCTTGAAAGACTGACGAGAATAAAGACTTAACTTGTATCGCTTTATGAAGTACAATCTCGCAATTTACTTAAAATGTCATATTTAGTGTAATAAAGGTAAGGTCTGACCTAAACGGTCCTTTTGCACTCCAATATCTGTTCTATTCTGTATCCCATTGTCAATCATAGTCTATTTACGTCAAGGCATTGGAATAACTATTTTAATGGAAGTGTCAACAAATTCTGTTCTGTTGTAATTTTATATTCGAAATCTGTTGTTAAAGCGACAGTTATAATATAAATTAAATATGAAATTTTACATATGAATTTAAATAATATTATCACGCATTTTAACATTGCTGTCGTATATTTTAATAACATTTGACATTTTCATTAAATTATCTTTTTTATGAATTTTACTTGAAACTAAAAAATAATAATTAATTTCTTTAGAAATAAGTACTCGTACAAATTGTAAAGTTCTGTACATTACAATATCGCCAGATATGGCAATAACCCAGTAAAATAGTTATTATTCTAGTTATTACAATACTGTCATATTTTTAAAATAAAGATTTCCAGATCAGTATTGTAAGGACAACATTATAAGATAACCTTTTTTTTATGAATTCTTGCACAAATTCTAATTTAAATTCTTTTAGAGTACTGCTGCGTTGTATGCAACTCTGGCAACAAAATTTTAATGACAAAAATGTCTCCTTAAAACGCAATAACTAAAAAGCCAAATGGGAAATATGTTACACAAAAATTCAAAAATAAAAAAGGCATAAAATAAAGCTTTCAGCACTTGAATTGTATTATCAGACTTTAAGTTGAAACTATAAGTTGCCTATAACTAAACTAAAAGCAAAAAATATTAAAGTATATATTATTTTGCTCTAAAATATTTTGCTTTTGTAATCTAAATGTTCTTGAAGACGTTTTCCTATAAAAAAAAAAATAAATGCCTACAAGTCACTCATCATATACGAAGAGTGTAAAAATAAAATATTCTATATGTGTACGAGTATACTTGCTAAAAATCATTGTAAGCCAAGCCTCCCATTCAAAACAGCTTTTGGCAATGTTTTATTGTTTTTTATTTTATTTTTTTTTTTTTTTTAATTTATTTTTTAGTTGCAGCTCATATCTTGAAGATACTATTATTGCAACCAAAGAAAAGCAACTACTTGTATATGCACTTTTACGTTATTCATATTGTGTTTGTGAATAATGCTGGCGCCAACCAGAAAAAAATGAATGTAATATTGGTTGCAAAGAAAAAAATAAATTGTTTGGAAATATTGAAAATTATACTGCCATCAATACTGCCACCTACGCCTTAATTTAGTGATAAATACTTGTGCCACAAGTATGAATTGTTGTGCATACATGTTTCTAGTATTTATGCCCATGAATGCAATATATTCTTTTTATGTACAAAAATCGATATGGATTTAAATTTCAATTACTTAAAATAAGATTTAAGGCAAATATACATAGTTTTTCTCTTAACTAAATGAGAATTATCACAACAGACAATAATGAATGAACTAATCAATTTATTTTATGTACTAATAGATTTTTTTATTAATTTTAATAGCTTACGTTTTAAATGAACGCCGGTTTCATGATCCACACTTATTTCTATTTTTATAGTGGTATAAGTGATACCACTAACATCTGCTTTATATTTACGGTAGCTTTTGTTAATTTCTCATAAATAAGCAATAGCTTGTTTTAGGTTTAAAATAAAGGTACATACTGAAATTATTATATAAAGTCTTTACAAAACAAAGTACAAATTTCGTGTTACACAATTTTGTTTGAAACTTGTCTTGAAACTGTGTGATACTTACTTACAGCCTGTTCACGGAAGACGAATATTTTAAGGCGTTCGTCGTTTTATATGTGAAACAACAAAAAGACAAAAGTCTAAACCTTAAACCTATCTTCTATGAACAGGTTGTAAAGGAATTACCATGTTAATTTTCTTCCCCGTATAGGTCGTAAAAAGTTTCGTAATAGCTTTAAATAACATCACAAACATTTTAAATCGGTCGTCGACTTACAACTCGTGCCCGACTTGCCTTTCAAATGCATGTTATTCACACTAATCCATACTAAGCCTAACGATGATGCCTCTGCTTAACCAAAACCTACACATACACATGGTCAACAGACTTACAGTAAATTTCGATATCGAAAAAAAGATTATTCCACAAACGAACGAACGAATGGCTAAAGAACAAACGATGCTCCAAGGACTCCATAGAGTTGGATACCCTAGAGAAGCCCCAAAATAGACCTTGGAGCACCGGCACATATATTCACCTTAAATCGGATAAAATTCTTGTAAACGTTCATAAGGTTAGATTGAAGGAACCGAGGCACTTGAACACTTCTTTCGACGCTCGAAAAATGTGATAATTCCAACGGACGTCACAATTAATTCTCATGCTTCCGCCTCCTTAATACTTATATTACCCGTAGTCACAGATGGCGAGATTACCTCATCACCACCCCGTCTATGCGTGATTAAACAACTCGCGCGACCCCACTTAGAGATTGTTTGCAGGTCGTTTGTGAGTGTGTCATTATTATTCTGTTTTCTCACACCAATCTCCAAAAGGCTCCGCCTACAAACAAATGGTAATGCTGAGTTACGAACGATATAATCAAAATATATCTTATCTTTTTCCATATAAGCAATTATAATGATTTTTGTATTAAAAAAGAAAAAAAACTATAACTTTATCTAGCATCTAAATTGATGGCTGGTTTCAATTAAATTTTTATAGCTTTTGCCTCTGTTTTTTTTTTTTTTTATTAAAAATTTCCCAAATTAAATATGTTTTGTGTGTACAAGTACTTTTGTTTTTGTTATTTTTTAGATTTATTAAAACGATTATATTGGGAGCAGTTAACACGTTTTATTTGGAGCTTTTACAGCCTTAAACTGTAATAGAAAATTTTAAAACGAGGGTATACACCCAAATGTGGCAATAATTGATGATTGAAGATTATGTTTCAATAAAAAATATTTTTATAATTGAAAAATTAAACACATATAGCAAATAAGTAATAAAACGAGCTAAATTTATAGCGCATGACCAAATGAAAATTACATTTTTAACAACTGTTATATGTTAAAAAATAACATCAACCACAAAGTATAATTTTTGGCTGTCTGGATGATATAGAGTCGGAAAAAAAATAATTAAAATTAGAATATTTCTTATATTTTTTACGTTATCAATATGTCACTGTTTTACTAAACGATTTATGAATTCCGTACAACTTTTTACAACTGCTTTCAAAAGTTAGAAAATAAAGATGAAGATCAAAAAAATATGAACTTTATACATATGGTTGCACAAGCAGATAAAGCTGTTTTTTGGGTTTTCCATATCGTCGGGCGGGAGTTTAAGTGCTCTATACGCCAATTAATATTTTTTATATATCTCGAGTTAATGCCACTTTAGGTTTTCTACCAAAAATTTTTCAAGTCTGCAATTTGTTTTCAGATATCTCGTCCAGTTTTGGAGATAAATAGCCAAGAACTGATTGCAGATTTTGAAAATTTTGGTATCAAAAACCTAAAGTGGCATCATTAACTCGAGATATCGAGCCGTAACCGCCAAAAAAGCGTAACCAACATAATTTTCGATTTTCGTTTTTTTCAATAAATGAATTCATTGACAATATCTGCATCATCTCCTAAAATTTCATCGTCATACAAAGTACCGTTACAAATTTAGAGCAAAAACAATTTTAGCGTAAGTGCACAATGTTTGTTTGTTTACATTTTTGATGACCGCAGATTGTTGGTTACACTAAAATTCTCTTTTAAACCTAAGTAAACAGTAAAAAAAGCATTTTGCATTCATTAAAATACCTTTATAATATTAAATATTGTTGAAAATTCGCACATTATAATAATATTATAATCTTTTAACAATATGGCGGAGGAAATAAAAATATTTTTTATTCCATTTGGATGTTATATAAGTATCAATTTATAAACGTGTTCTTCTAGAAGTGCCTTCGATATGATCTAGTACCATACAGTGATAGTGATACATCTTCAGATGTAAATTGTTCGAAATCTGAGACTTATGAAGAAACATGTGTGGGAAAGAGGATATAGAAAGCAAAAAAATACCGAAAAGACTGCAAAAGGCTAAACTTCGTGATAGAGGTGTTTTGCCTGACCCATGCCAAAATAAAAAATGTGGGAATTCGTGTTGCTCTAAGCTTACGGAAATTGATACAGTACAAAATAATGAATACTTCTGGGGAATTGACAATAAAAAAAGTTTTTTATTTTTGTTCGTACATTTTTACCCACAACCTTAGTAAATTGTTGTCATTGCATAATAAAATTTTAGGAATCTAAGATTGAGTTTTATTAAAAAATAATAATTTCTTTTTTATTGTACAACGATTTTGTAGTGCCTGAAATCTGTCGTTGTTGTATTAAAAAAATAAGTAGTATCGAATCACTTTCTGATCCTAAACGCTCAAAATCATTCCGATCACAATAGGTTTTATACACAATATTATTTACGATATTGAGAACATTTCTACATATTTAACTCAGAAAAACGCGATTTTGAGTTATGTCACTGTTGCAGCAAATGAGCGATATATACATATATATATATACAGTATACAATTGTTTTTCTAAAAAAAGATTTTTTAGCTTAACTGACACAAATATCATCAGTTGGTTACAAGAGTGACAGCGAAAAAAGCGTAAGCGACAAAAATTACCGTTATTATTCTAAAATGTGAGCAATTTTAAATGTAGTATATAAATCGTGAAAAATAACACTTACATACTAAATTTCATGACAATAACTGCAAAAACAACGAAGATATTAAAAAAAACCTTCTCCTTTAAAATTTTATTTTTGTTGGTTACGCTTTTTTGGCGGTTACGGCTCGATATATAAAATGGCGTATAGAGCACTTAAACTTCGCCACGACGATATGGTTCAAATACCGAATAAATCATGTTCATATTGATATAGTTTCTAGTTTATATATGCTTGAAGATCAAGTTTAAGTTGATAATTCTAAAATTAAGGTGAACAATTGGAGAAGCAATCCAGCCGAACGCAAGGTTTATTAGTCTATTCTTATTCAGGGAATATACGTACGTCAACAACACATTAAATTTTTTTGTATGGCATTCTTCCCATGAACGAAACTTGTTGAAACATTTAAAAAGACGTTGGAATTTTTTAAACACAAAAATTTTTATTCTTTATCAAAGGAATAATTGACTCAATTAAAAATTAATTGATAATAATTGGATTGTTTAAATAATTCTTTCATTCGAGAATTTATTTTTTCTGTGTAAGTAAAAAACTCCAACGGCAGCAATATGCCAAATTGATAGTAGCAGTCCGTAAAGTTTAAATTTTATAAATTTTTAATAGTATAAGTAGATAATATTCATATACATAATACTTTAAAGTTGAAAGTATAACCGCAATTAAAAAACGCACCTGAAAATAAACGAAAAGAAAAAAAAACTAATTTAGTGGACATCGTTAAATCAAATTTCTTAATAGATAATTATTTTTTAAGATTTTTAATATACATACTATATATGTATTTCGATATAATGTTCTATATAACAAACTAACAGAACCCCTTTTAAAGATCCATCCCCAAAATAAATAAATAAAAAAAAAAATAATAAAATAAACAATAAATAAAAATTCGTTCGGGAGGAAATTAAGAAAGGGCAATACAATAGGCGTTGTAGCTACAATCAAACATTGAACTACCAATTGCTAAATAATTTAGCATAACCCTTCAAACTACGGCTGGTTAAAGAACAAACGAAAGAGATTGATTGTTTTTACATTCGGCTTACTTTTATATGTGAAGCCGTTTGCACTTGGATCCTTAAGCGCCCACATGGCTAAGCATGTTTTAAAGTTACTTTCAATAAAAAAATAGTACCTACATCAGCATTTGAAAATCTTACTGGCAATTACAGTATTCCCCGGATAGTTGTCCACAATTAATTGCCTTTGACGCTTATTTACCTGAATTTATAAATCCCCATATTTTTTCTTACCATTTTTAAATGAAATTCCACGGTTAATTAACTTTCGCTTAACTGCGTTATTCGCTTAACCCTTTAACCGCCAAAATAAAACGAGAAGAGATAATTAACAAAAAAGTTAATTTTTTAGTTCATTTTGTATAAACTTAATACAAATTAACAAAAAAAGTTTTAAAAGTAATAAGTAGGCTGAGTGGGATGGGTGTACTCAATTGAGTATAGCGGCGGCTTACAGATGGAAATCTTCAAAACATCTTTTTGCAATGAATAAAGTTTTTAAACATTTTTTGCATTGCCAGCGAACTCTTGCATAACATAAAACACATCTTAGCTGTTTTTCTAGTTTTTGGGCGTAGTGACCTATACCATCTAGAGGTAACCCCAGTACCAATGAAGATGAAGGTCGAGCTTTTGTTTGCAGGTCTTGGCGTAAATAATACCTTGCCAAGCTGGTAGATGATTTCGGCTTCTCTTTGCCTTTTAGGCCAACGGTTCGTCATCGCTATTCTCGCTATCATCACATAAAATGGTATTATTGTGGCTTCTAAATACCTCGATGCTACCTGGCACATTTCTCGGCAAGTTGTCAACTGCTATATCCTCATTAACACATTTCTTTAATAAAAATATATAAAATTACTAAATGGACAGCATAATAAATGGTGATTAAAACAGGTTGCAAATTATGGCATTCGATATAGAACGAAATTACTATGACAGTTTTAAATTTGTTGTAAATTTAGATCGATATCGACTCCTAATTTTGTCAGTTTATAAAAAACTGTTTCATAATATTTGATTTTTATTTATAATCTTGTGTCACCCTTTTCTTTTTGTTCCTCTACAAATTCATTGTAGTTGAAGATTTTACGTAGTATCACAAAGAAATCCCATCAAAAACCTATACGACTATAAAAGAAGAACATTTTCGAGAATCATAGTAAATCTGATTGTATTTTGTACCGAATATTTTATTGCCGAAAAAAAATACAAAAGACCTAACATTGAGATATTGACACACTTCAAATGTTATAGTGCTTTTTGGTTTTACTATAAAAAGCTGCACTTAAGGTTTTAAGCAAGAATTGAAAAAAAATTCACAGAATTATTAAAGTTCCCTCTGTTCTCATGTTTATAACTAAAAATTAATAGCATTTTAATTCTAATGAAAATGTTACAAAAGAGAAAGAAAATTATTAAATTTCTAAAATGAAAAAGAACAAAATTGAAAAACAAAGAGAAACGAAAAAAAGCAATCGATTATTGACACATGTTGTCTATGAAATGTTGCTGATTGTGATAAAATTTAATGTAAAAATTATTGAATGACTGCTGGCTGAAGTAAACAAATAAACAAACAAAAAAAAATGAAAGCAAAAAGAAGAAAAAACACCGCAAATACGTCGTCAAAAAGAAATGAGGACAGTGTATCAGAATTAAAATTAATTTTTGTAGTTTTTTATAGTACATACTTTTATTAGAATTGTTTTTATTAACGATAAACAATTATGCGTTTAACATTGTTTAAATGAAATTCATTATTGCCTTTTTCGGAGAGCATAATTACTATGAAAAAAAAATTGATTGTTTTGTATTAACAACACTCTGTTCTAGTTTCTGAATAATTTTAATGAGAATTTTATTGAAAGGTTTTTTCGTTTACTTTTTAATTCTATTTTTACTATAATAATTATATAAATATAATGAAATAAAAGCTAGTAGAATGCATTATTTATTAATATATAATAATCACTATTTTATAGCAGCTGTCTAATAACATCTGAATGATCAAATATTTGCTTAACGTGACCGTAGCTTTAGTCTAAAACTGAATTGGTGGAAATTTAAATTAAATCGGACTACTCTAGCCTTTGACCCACAGAAGTCAAAGTATAAATTTGCAAAAAGTCAGCAACTGAACAGAAAATTCTCTGTATTTGTGCTAATTTTGATAAAATCCAACCAAACTATAGTTTTATATAAAGTAGGCTATAACCTGTAGCCCATTTAAACCTATTTTATTCAAAAATTTTCATCATACTCAAAACAAAACATGGAAAATTATCTTTCTCTGTAAATAGAATAAAATTAATGGAAAATGTGTAAATATTTAACAAATTTCTATGCGATATTTGTTAAATAATGACCCCTTTTTAAATAAAAACAATTTGGAATACATTTTTACTGGTATACCCTTAAAATAAAATATAGCAAACTGAAGTATGCAGAATGACGATAAGCAACTCCTGCAGCTCCGTCAAGGTAGGAAGGGACCTCTCCGAGCCTTATAATACCCTGCAAGGTTTCAGACAAGGCGATTCCTTATCCTGTGACCTCTTCATCTTCGGGTGTACATCGTAATGGCACTATTTTTAATAAAAGTGTCCAGCTCCTTGCGTATGCCGACGACATAGACATCATTAGGCATACCAAGCGAGATGTCACCGCAGCCTTTAATGCCATGTTCTTAAAATGTTGTTCTCTTTACAAATATAATTTTAATTGCCAACCATTTAGTCGCTTCAGTTTTTCAATTATTCAATATTCATACAATTAGTTAAAACTCTCTTATTAAGCATTAAACACATAGGATAGAAGATAGACGACAGCAATCAGTCAAACTTAGACTACATTAACGTTAGAACAGAAAAGGCTAAGACAACGACATTAGCAACCTCTACCCAACTTAGACAAATTTCTATTTCCATGGGTAACTTAAAGGAAATTAGTAACTACAATATAAAATGTTAAATAAACAAAAAACAACAAATAAAATTTAAATCTGAAAAACATGAATGTATTGCTTTTAAATTATTTATTTTGTTTTCTGAATGAATGTTTTTTATATACTAAAGGGAATATAAGTCTCTTTTACTGTATAAGAATTGGCTTTAAAAGATGTTTTTCTGAACTGTTTTACCTAACGTAGGGTGTTAGTGATAAACCAGTGTGCATGTAAACATTATTTTAAGAAAAAATTAGACAATAAAAAACATTAAAAAATGTTTCGCTTTCATTATTATTTTTTTTTTTTGTATCTTCATAATTATTTTTATGCGGTCTTTTTTAATTTTTTTTTTATTGTTTTATTTTATTTGCATTGTTTTATTGTTTTAATAAATATAAAAAAATTTAATTATTGTAAGTTTTCAAATGGAATATTGTTATAATTTTTTTACAGCATATTTTTAATGCTTATTACGCATAAATTAAGAAGTGATTGAAGTAATTTCGCTTTTATACCGCAAATAAAATATGAACGCATTCGCAAATGCAATTTTTTTTTATGAGAAAATGATAAACAAGGAGAAATTTATTTAAAAATTAAATTAAAATATGCATTTAAACTATTTAAATTTTTAATTTGTATACA
Source organism: Metopia argyrocephala (assembly GCA_963576795.1). Lineage (NCBI taxonomy): Eukaryota > Metazoa > Arthropoda > Insecta > Diptera > Sarcophagidae > Metopia > Metopia argyrocephala. The sequence continues at coordinate 84,808,575 of OY756211.1, forward strand.
TCTAAAGAAATATATGTAAAATAACTAAACAATTTCAAAAGAAAGTAATTTTTTATTTATAAACGCCTTTTACTTTTAGAAAATTTTTTTGGTTTGTTTTGTTTCACGTTGATTGTTAAAAAAAGGGTTGGTGAAATTAAAATTAGTAAATTTTCTTATCTGATCATAGAGTTAATATTTAGCATACCTGACTCACAGTGGATATATGGATGTCTACTATGTTATTAGACTCAAAAGGCTACATTCGTATGTAGCTTTAGAATCGAAGCCAACGAAGAGTTGTATTAATTAATTTAGCGAAAAATAGTGTAAAGAACTTAGTAAAACTTGATTAAAATGCCAAATTAAAAACACTCCTTTCTAACGAAATTATTTATAAATAATATTTAGGAAAACTATTTTGCAATCTATAAATATATATACATATGTATGTATAAAGCATATGTTATGTACACTTGTAAAATCAGTTTTATGGGAATGGTTTACAATTTCTAAGGCTAGTTTTTTGTGATATAAGAATTTTGATATACTAATGGGTGTCTTGTTTTTTAGATTGACACAGGTTTAAATCATAATAAAACAATGAAATATATTTTTAATATCAATATAACGGGCTTTATTGAAAAGAAAATTTTATGAAATTAATGTTTCTGCCATGTGGCCGCCACGGCTGTCACGTAGAAAGCGTAATCTGGAACACCAATGTTCAACATTTGCGGAATGTTGATTTCCATGTGTTCAATTGTTTGTGGCTTACCGACGTAGACAAGTGACACTTAAAATACATTCATTACTGGCCTTTACAACCCTGTGTCAGGATTACGGCCTAGCTTCTCGCAGCACTTATGTTGTGTGTGTCAATTTTTATCCATGAGTACCGGGACCTACAGTTTAATGTCGACTCCGAACGACAGACTTGAGAAGCTTGTTCGTGGCAATTAGTTACTCTCAGAGCTTTTGACAGAAGACTGCTGAGAGGTAGTCGCCGAAAGAAATATTTTTTTCATATTTGTTTTTTTGAAGATGTCAGAACCTGGAGTCGAACCCAGGGCCCATGTCTTAGTAAGCCAACACACTAACCACTAGACCACGGCGACTACAACACTTAACATAACCCCAAAGAAAATAATAAAATGTTGTCAAATCACAAATGACCAATTAATTGGGCCATTATGTGAAATTATTCTATCGTTCTATTGGAACCACATGTCAGCAAGATTCATGCTACGTAATTGAGGTACTAAAAAATGTCGAATCATATTTCTATACCGTTCACCACTGACAGTAACATTCTGACCGACCATCATCGTTTTTAAACACATATGGGCCAATGACTATCCCGGCGCATAAAGCGAACCAAACAGTAATTTTCCGTGGATGTAATGGTATTTCGACAAAATCTCACTCTCTCTCCTCACTCCAAATGCGACCATACTCCTTCTGTAGGTACTCATTCAACCAGAAATGGGCTTCATCGGAAAATAAAATTTTTGAATTAAAATTCAAAATCGACATCAATAGAATAGAACAAATATTTTGATTAAAAATTTCAACAATTTCCACGCATTGCTCTGGTGTAAGTCGATTCATATTGAAATTTCAAAGCAAACTTAACAGAAAGGAACTATCAGCTGTTAAGTGGGTGGTGCAATAAAGCAGTGATGCCAACTCAAAATTGTGGCACTCTATTACAGTCTGTACATATATTTTTAGATGGCATGGACTGTTAATAATGCCAGCCTGTGTCAGTAGTGGGAATGAAACCGAAGACCTTCGGACGCTCACTATCTAAAACATGATATAGTATATATTGACTTGTGTCACTAGTGGGACTGAAACCTGAGACCTTCGGACACATACAATCTAGCTATTTAAATATATCCCACACCATAAATCATATTAAATTGCGCTCTACATAGACAATTAAATTGTTTCCTGATAATACTTTTTTCAAATTTGTCTATTTATTACTTATCACGGTCTTATAATTGTTTGCCATTTAGTTTGCTTTTAATTTTCTCTTCGTCTATATTCTTAAAAAAAAAATCATTTGTTACCATTTTCTTTAATTGAATTAAATTTCTTTCTGTTCTTTTTTAGGAAAAAAAAAACACAAATATAGTAGTTTATGGAGTATAAAAGAAATTAAAACAACTAAATTCCATCCCGTGACAATATGACAAGTAGACCACACGAAATCCCATTAAAAGAAATAAACAGCGTCAGAGGCAGTTTGGAGCAAGGAAACTGCAATTGCAACTGCAAATGCTGAATATGAAACTGCAACAATATAAAAACATACCGAAACAACAATAAAATAATGGAAAACAAAAGCAAAAGAGAAAAAAAAAACCTGGACTCTTTTTACAACTTAATGGAAAACATCAGCATTGTCAGTATATGCGAAGAAAGAAAAAGCAAATAAAACTCAAGACAAGCAAACGTTATTAGAAAACTGGGTTAATAACCACAGCTAGCCAGTTAGTCAGCCAGCCAACCAGTCAGCCTGTCAATGTGACTGCAAATTGAGACTACAATAACAATTTAGGATCATAATACGTTACACATACTCGTATGCAGCAACTACATCACACACTATATTGTTAATTATTAGCACTGCGACAACCACTATACGACTATAACAATGATGTTGAAGTATCAGCAGCATCATATTGACAAAATGACAAAAATAAAAAGAGTCTGACGGCGACACACGTTATACAAACTTATATGCTTTTTTTTTTTTTTTTTCTCTTGTGTCATACAATTTTTTTCCAAATTTTGCTTAAACAACTTGTCCAGCTACTGAATTTTGAAATGACATGCGTATTCAAACTTTATTTGTTTACAGTTGTGTTAATAATTCTAAAGACACTTTTAATAAATTCCACTGTTGCTCTTAAAACATTAAAAAGGAAAACACTTGACTTTCTTGCAACATGTTGCACGTGCTGATGTTGTAATATATTGCCTTTTAAAGTATTATTTTTTTAGAACTTTTGGATTTTATAAAAAAAAATAAAAATTTACAGAATTGTATAAAATCTTTAAATCGAAGGAACGACTTACATGTATAGAATTCAATGATTTCATGTAAATATTGATCACGGCTAAGCCTCAAATAGTTCATACTCTCTCCAACATATCGGCCGTTATTTCACGAATAAATTGTCCAATATTGGCTTTCAGTGTGTCAACCGTTGAAGGCTTGTCGTTAGACATATGAGTCTTAACATAAGAACCGCAAAAGATAGTCTAAAGACATTAAATCACACCATCTAGGCGGATAATTGATTGGCCCTACACATAAAATAAGCTTTTAACTGTTTCGCGTACCCAGCAGAAATTAGTGCTTATCAATAACCTATTTTGTAAGGGAGAAATTGTAAACAATCACTTACTCGTGCGCATCAATAATGCGTGATTTTTATATGAAATGAGCCGCCAAAATGCAATAAAAACTCAAATTTATTGCAACCAGTAAACAAATATTATACAAAATCAAAAATAATACCTTATCCTATAGCATCTTTGTAAGTTTTAAGGCATGCAATAAAAATATAATGATTCCATTATTGCTTACATACATAACTGGCCTTTACAACCCTGTGTCAGGATTACGGCCTAGCCTCTCGCAGCACTCATGTTGTGTGTGTCAATTTTTATCCATGAGTACCGGGACCTACAGTTTAATGTCGACTCCGAACGACAGACTTGAGAAGCTTGTTCGTGGCAATTAGTTACTCTCAGAGCTTTTGCCAGAAGACTGCTGAGAGGTAGTCGCCGAAAGAAATATTTTTTTCATATTTCTTTTTTTGAAGATGTCAGAGCCTGGAGTCGAACCCAGGGCCCATGTCTTAGTAAGCCAACACACTAACCACTAGACCACGGCGACTACTACCATTATTGCTTACAACTTTATTTATTGCTTCCAAATTTGAAAAATTTTCTGCTGGGTACTTTGTGGCATAGCATCGTTTTGAAGAAACCACATATTTCCTTAGTCCAGCTCTTCCATTTTGGGTAGAAAATAAAATTGTAATCATCGTACGGTAGCGCTAGCCAATCATAGTAAGTTTCCACACCCAACAGCACATTTTTCGGGATGCATTAACAGTTGTTACATGCTTCTGAAAGCTTTTTGCACTAATACGGCAATTTCTATTGTTCACGTATCCAATCAACCAGCAATGAGATTCGCACTGAACATAATTTACTTTTAAATAATTAAAACTTCATTCAACTTTGACAGCCCTCATTCACCAAAAGTTAGTCGTTGTGGTAGGTCGTGTGGCTATAATTCTTATACCAGCGTTATTATAAAAAGTTTTACAACCAAATTCTTCCGCAAAATTTTCCAAATAGTAGAGTAACAGAGACCCATCTGCTGCGAACAGCTGTGAAATTTTTATCACTCTTCACTCTGCGCATGCGTGAAGATATTTAGTTTTATGGAAGCCTCATAAGAGATTTAAGACAAATTTTATATACAAATTCTTTTCTAAAATACGAGTACATGTCAAACCTACTTTAAATTTTTCTAGCTTATGAGAACTGAGATATTAATGTTTTTGGCATACAATGAGACTTAAATAAATTAATTTAAAAAATGTTGCGATAAATACGTATTCGGAGTAATTGTTTCTTACTCTTCAGAAAAATTTCAAAGAAAAACAAAAGAAAAATTTTTTAAAATTGTGGTCTAATATGGAGAACGAATATAATAATGCAACATTCAATGCAATAAAAGCAACATAGTAAGCACAAAAAATACCGTTTAAAAAAATTTATAATCTGGTGGCAAAGTGGTTAGTGATTGTTGTTATTGCTGTATAAACACTCACTTCAGATGAAGTATTTACATTTCACACACTAATCAATATAGAAACAAGTATGCTTCGTGTAACTGTGATAACATTTCATATTGCAACTCAGATTTAAAATTTTTTTGTTTGACAAAAAAGAAAGAAAGAAAAGAAAAATTGAAACAATAAATAAAACGGTTTTATTTAGACTTTAAATTATTAAAAAAAAAAAAATAAATCTGAAGCTATTGTAAAGTGTAATTGAACTGGTTTTTTACTGTTTTTTCTTTAAAAGCCGTGAAAAAAAAACAGAAAACGTAAAAAAATAAACCTGAAAAATCGCTCAATTGTTTCAAGAAATGCTACCAAAACAAGCAGTAAAAAATAGCACCTTTAGACGTTGAATATTTTTTTTTTTAATGACACTGACCAAGAAAGTTTCAGTTTTATAAACCCGCTGTCAGAAATTTTTTGGTATTATTTTGCGTAACAATAATAAAAGTTGATATAAAACTTCTTATACAAAAAACAATGTTGCATAAATAGTAATATGTTCTTATTGTTTGAAACATGTAAAATGTATCTGGCAACATAATGACTTTCAATGTGTGCGAAGACATAATACATATGTGTGTATGTATATAAATATTTTATAACAACACAAATCGAATCGAAAATTCCGAGTTGGCGCTGTCTTAAAGACATCCTTGAGGATGGGTGCACGACGACAGACTATCCTGCACGACTCATAGAAGACAGCCCGAACAATTCGTCAGCGACATTTTCAAACAAATGTTGCAAAAATCGTACATGACTGGCCGAGCGACAATGTCACTGAAATTGTCGTCGACCGCATATTGTATTAACTATACAGGCGTGTCCTTAATGTTCTGTTTATCTACGACAACTTCTAGGAAATAGACTACAAAACATCGTGCACGAATACCTTCGCGATGCTGTCAACAACCGTTAGTGACATGTCTTAAAGACATAATTGACAACAATGTCGTGCACGACGATTGTGCAAACTGGGTTGCTTTCAAAAGTATTTTTATACAATATTCCGAAAATTCGTAAACAGATCAACCATCGATTGTGGGCTATATCTAGAAAATATGGAATTGCCTCGGTTTCCTAGTTTTGAAATAAGTAATCATATTAAAAGACAGAGGACAAGTCAATTCTGATACTTAAATAAGAAATTCTTGCATTCCATATATATTTATATTCATTCTTCATTTCTTGCGAACTAAAATATGATTTGAACTCTGTGGCATGGAATTGGACTCTGTTATACTTTGCCTTTATATTACAGAAAGGTTAAGAATGCATTGCAAGTTGCTGGAAAATATTTTTCAAGCTTACGGACACGATGCTGTAACTAAAAGAAAAGTTGAGTAATCAATAAAAAATTTTATGAAATGAACAAAATTAAGAAAGATATGGATGTTGCTAGCGGATCAGTTATTCATAACCAAACAGAATATTTCATTAGAAGAAAGCTGAATATACAAAGAAGCTCGATGTTTGAGTGCCATATAAATAATTCCGAACCGAATTTCCACTTGTGATTCACTGATAAAACGGAACACAATCGAACCATTTATGCAACGAATGGTTACGAGCGATGAAGAATAGACCAAATACGCCAATAATGTGAGAAAACGATTATAAACGAATCAAGGTGTAGCTTCATTTACATTAAGAAAGATAATGCTACGTGCTTGATGGATAGGAAGAGAATTTGGTCATGGAATTGATTCTCATCTCTACTTTCAGTAGTTAACCAGTTGACAAGAATAAAACAAGCAATTGTGTCCATAATGCTTTCACATCTTTGATATTCAGACAGAAACTGAGAGGAATTGACTGACAAATTTTAATCCATTCACCATATAGCCCAGACCTTGCACATATAAATTGTAATTTGTCTTGATTTAGTGCAAATTTAAAGTCCATACAGTTCTGGAAAAGGTAATTGAAAGTTCTACACCCATTATCCCACCAATAGCAAAATTATACTGATCAACACGAAACATAATAGCTTTAATTAGGCTCGTTTCATATATTATGACAAGAGAGTAAGTAGTTGGTGATTGTCATGAATATGTACAGAAAACAATTAAGTCTGATGAGACTACGGTAGCTGAGGTCGAAAACATTTTCAGTTCGGCTTGTGTACAATTCCTTTACGGAAGTCATTGTAAACAAAAATCATTAACTTCTGAGCTGATAATTTTCTATTAAAATTCTTTTTGTTTTCAAAAAACGTTTTTGTGTAAACTTTTTCTTTTTGTACTTTTCATTTAATGCGGTATCAATCTTCGTTGCAAACGCCTTTGGAAGTGTTGCAAACAATAACAAAATGTACGCATATATGCTACGATTGCTTGCTTGTACGGTTTTCAAGGCTCTTTGCAACGAAGAGTGATTACCGCCAATGTTTTGTTCTGAAATTGTTTTTCTCCTTTGTTTGCTTGGCAATATGTTTATAAACATGTTTAACTGTTTGGTTCTTTCATAAAAAAAAAGTTTTCATTTTTATTATTACAAATTGTCGGCCTTTTAGAAGTTCTTTTTCATTTAAAATACTTTAAAATAACTTGTCAACAGTATGCTGCCTTTAAATGTGATACTTTATTGTACACATTTAAAGAGTCTTGGGTATTAAAAAAATTATATTTGAATAAGAAAAAAAAGAAGCATTCAAATATTTTTGTAAAAATTTCATAACTCCGTTACTCAATTCTGGTATGCACCAGAGATCAGCAATGAGTCGCTTTTTAGCGATTCATAAGCACTTATGAAATTTTAAGTATAAGTGAGTACAAGTAGTTGAAATTTAACTACTCTGACTCACTCATTCTCACACAACGTTGATTCATTAACAAAGGTTGCAATAAATATGAGTAAAATGTTGACATCAAACTCATACTTACTTGGATTCATAATTTTATAAAAATACTTATGAGACTCACACTTGATTCGAGTGACTCGAATCATATGAAAAAAAATTTACCGTTTTAGTCGATAGACGTATACAATACAAAAGGAAATTTACATGGTGTATACAAAAATGAACATGCAACTAATAATCACAAATAAGCGAAAAAGTTTAAGTTAATAAGAAATGTATTAAAGAAGATAAAAAGAATATATTATGATACTCACAATTATATCATAGTTATTATTTATACCGTGATTATTTTTTAATTTTTTATAAATAGGTTCTAAAGAAATTCATAACAAAAAAAAATATTTTTAAATTTTTTCTAAATTTTACATTGTAAAAACTTATAGTATACTTAACAAACTACATCTTTATAATCAATATTTTTAAAATAGATTATTGGAACGAAAATTGCCCATATTGGGCTATTGCCTTTATGTTTCCGAACTAATCGGAGACCTCCGACACTGATTTTCTCCTTAATCTCACTTGCAATCCTGCTTATAAAAAAAAATAATTAAAAATTGTTTAATTTCTTTAAAATATTTCCTATACACATTAACTTTTTCACTTATGTAAATTCTTACATTTTGAATGTTAATTATAATATATACTATATCTATTTTCTTTTTATTGAATAATAAATTACATAGTCCAAAACATAGTATTTATTTAACACGATTCATAATTTAACCTAAAACTTTTTCTTTTGCAGTCGTGTGGTAAATGGTTGGTAGTTAGGAATGTGTTTATAGCATTAATTTACTCTTGTACTAACGCAGTAAGCAGAGCAAACACTCAACAGTTTGTATTCGAATCATACTTATTTTTTCTCATCTGTATGCACTGAGTTAAGGAGAGTTGAAGTCAACAACATCATACGTATTATTAAGTATAAATGTGATGAGTACTTCAAACTTTTGAGAAGAGTAGAGTATCCGTTACATTAACAAGAGTATGAATGCGTATAAGTACAAGAAATTATGAATCATGATTCGAGTATACTCACTTTTTCAGTACTCATTGCTGATCTCTGGTATGCACCAAGTCGATGTTAATCGAAGTGACGTTTTATGTTCAAATTTCTTCCAAATTTTATTGATGGATAAGTTTCTGTCTTTTGTCGGCCTATATAACTGTTGTTTTGGCGGCAATTTACCCATAATAATGGATTTTTGCCAAAAATAAAAATAATAAAAAATTACAAAATTTGTGCAATTAACTTAAACGCATGGAAAACCTGTATGAAATTTCTTTTTTCTTTTGCCTTCGCTTTCTGTTTAATAATATTTTTTGTAGTTTTTCAAGTATTTAATTTTATATACAAAAATACTTAAAAAAAAAGAAAGAAAGAAAAAACATTGAATTGAAATTCATCAGCGAAACATGTGTTCACTTGATTACAACAACGATTGTATCGTTTACTGTTCACCTGGCGTATTAGCTTATATAGAGGGCACTTTATGAGTTGTAAAGCACATGACCATTGTCCATGTCTTTACGTTTTACAACACCACCAAGATAATAATTTATGAAACAAAAAAAAAGTTTATTTGTTGTTGTTTTTGTTTGTAGTGAGTGGCTTTTTTTAAGTGATTATTTTAAAATGATTACTTGTTTTGCATTGCGTTTTAAACCGCAATTTTTGTTTGTAATGCCAGATTTTATTTTTATTTTCTTCTTTTACGTCTTTTATTGAAAACATACAAAACAAAACATAAATTATTTGAAAGTGAATTGTTGCGTTTCGTGCAAAAAAATTACAACGAAATGAAATGAAAATGTTGACATAACTGATGTGCATTCATGGGATTCATTTTCTCATCCCAATGTTAAAACAACATACATAGATGGGTAGACAATTAAAGAAATATGTACGAGGGTAGTTTGGCATTTTTTATCATTTTGTATCGCCTTATAATTACTAGTACTTACTATGGGAACCATCAACCATCATAAATTTAAATATGTACTTGAGAAATGACCGTCATGAAAAATAAAATTAAGAAAAAAGTATGAGTCAATAAGACAAATTGTTGCCATATTTGATTAATTTTACAAAAAAAGAACTTTAGACTTAAAAGTTGGTATCTAAAAAGACTTATTTTAACCGCCAAAAACACCAATACTTCGCCTGCAATTTTCTAAATTCAATTATTTATTCGTATCGGTTTAAGTGATATCTTCTATTATTAAATAATCGTTAAAGGCAACTTTTAACAAAAATATTTTTTTACTACTCGTAGTATAGATAAGATTAAAGTTTATTAAAATATTAATATTATGATATAATTTAAAGCCGAATATACAAAAAAAAAAGCTTTTAATTTAATATACAAAACATGTGAATATTTGAGTGGCCTCTGGCAAAAGTTTAACTGCTGTATTTATAAAAAAAATGAAAATGTATTTTAATCTCCATACGAAATAAAAACAGATTTAACTCGAAACTCATTTGTTTATGAAACTCGTATGTTTATGAAAATAAAAAGAGAAGTTAAAAATTAAATTCACTGTCACATTAAAACTTAATGTAATATAAAATGAAAATGGAAAATGAAATCATCAGTCTTATTTAATTTAAAAATAAACCTTGACCTTTGGTGTACCTAAAAACCTTGAATGTAAAGAATACATAATATACAATTGCATGCCAAATTTCATAATGATTGGTTCAGCGGTTTTTAAGTTAAAAGTTCTATTTTAAAATAAGGAACTTTTGTACCCTATTCAACAGTGGTGCCAACTTTTTGTAACCAAAAAGCGCTGGTCTCCGTCCCCAAACGCGCTAAAACGCGCCAAATCGCAGCGTTTGCAAATATTTATAAGAAAAACGCGCCGTTTCCTAACGCGCTAAATTATATTTTAAGAAAAGTCGACCCATATATTAGAACAAATACAGTATTTATTCAAGCAAAATTAGTAATATTGGTAAACATATTTGTTTTTGAATTTAATTCAGGCACAAAAATAGATTCTTACAAACTTACAAAAAACAAACAAAATATTTTTTTGGTATATCAATAAAAATTTAACTGATTTAAACATTACCTGAAATTGTACTTGGTTACTTTAAATAATCACTCAAATATTAAGATAGTAACTCAGACTTTTTTTATTTGATATTAAACTTTTAATATCTTACTGACTAAAATCATTAATAAAGAATTTTTTAATATTATAAAAATAATGGAGAAAAGTATAGTTAAGATTGATCTTCACTAATTTCATTCAAACCGTCTAGCTCATCTTCTGGCCATAAAACCAGAATAATTCGAAGCGTGTAATACTCGAATTATTATACGTGTTAATTGAATTAATTTTCGCATATACATCTAATGGAATATCATGATTTTCACAACAAGAGTTTTTTAATCTCAGGCCATATTTAATGTGTATTAAGGAATTGACTGTGTTATTTCTTATTTTTAATTTAAAATAATTCATTCTACTAAAAGCTTCCTTCTTATATAAAAAAGATTTATAATAAATTTATAACTATAGAAGACAGCTTGATAAAAGGATTGACATTAAGAGAATTCTTAAAATTGTGGATCTCAATCCAAAAAGATAATTAACATTGTTGTTAACCATTATACAAACTATACATACATATATGTATGTATATGTACTTATGTAGACAAAAATAATTTCACTAAAGTATTGTTATACAATATATAACGAAATGAAAAAATTTTCAGCGAAACTATACTTGCGTTTTGATATGTTGATATTAAAATAAATTATACAAATTTGTTTTTATAAGTATAGTTGTAAAAAATAATACTGGAAAATTTATGAAAAAATAAGAAAATGTTGGATTGAAGTGGTTTGTTAAGGTTATTAAAAAGGCGCCAATTTAGCGCGTTTTTTATTAAGCGCGCTAAGACGAAAAAAAACGCGTTTTGTATGGTTAAATAGCGCTAAATCTAGCGCGAAACGCGCTAAATTGGCACCGCTGCTATTCAACTATAGATTTGAGGAAAAGAGCGCATTAACGGTGTTTTCTTTTCTCCATGTTAAATACCACCCTGTTAAAATACATCAATAAAATGGCTGAGCAACTGTGCTAAATGTTTGTATTTTTAACAGCAGGTATATAAAAGACTACATTGTAATAAATTCATTAAATATTTTTATTAAATGACGAAGACAAAATGAAGGTTTTTTGTGGCATAGATCGAAAATGGTAAAAACATAAAGGATTTGATGTCCTGAATAAAACACTTCTTTTAGCTTTTTCCCTATTAGATAGAGATTTTTTAAATTTGGTTGTTTTAAAAAATAGGTCAAGGTCAAATCGCTTCTTTTTTACTTAAATGTGAATCAAATTAGTATTTGTTCATCGATTTTCAAGAGATATAATTTCTTTTATTTGTAATAAAATTATCTTTACAAATTTAAATTAAATTTAAATTTTAAATTTATTTTTACTTGAATTTGTTGTTGTTTTTAACTTTTTATGGGCTCTAAAAGAGCAAAAATTTTGCAATTTTTTTAAATAATTTTTTTTTTGCCATTAGTTTCTTCAGATCTCTAGATCTGTTGAACATAACAAAGGGCAGTATTATAGGCAATTTTTAGCAGAATCTTCTGCCGTTTTATTTCGTCAAATCATTCGATATCGAACGCAATTTATTTGTATGAAATTGCGTTCAATATCGAATACCGTAATTTGTCCAATGATGTATTACAGAAGTACAGTCGGCTTATTAAGTGGGCAAAATTTGACACGCCCATAAGAAAAATCTCAAAGTGAGAGAGAAAAACCAATTACAGGTTCGAATTCCGAATCTTGTTGGCTAAGGTTTTTGATTTATTCTGATTTAAGCACATGAAACAGATGCGTCAATATAACTATTTTGGTTTTTATAAAATATATTCATAAATATAAAACAGAATTGCCAGATTCAAAAATTAAAAAAATTTAAGAAGCTTTTTTCTTATTATATTTCTATTATTTATTTTATTTTTTCTTCTATAAACAAAATACTATTAATGAATAACATTTTTATAAAACACGATTGCTTTCAGGCGTTTGGTAGTTTGTATAAAAAATACACCTACTCTTTAAGAATTCTTCACATAAAACTTTGATCGTCTGAAAACATTCGTCATCTGTAAATAGGCAGTTCACTAACGAACTCTAAAGGAAACTAGAACTACCAACTTATCCATTGGCACACTAAGAAAATGGATTTATTTTACACTAATTAAGTTATAATTTCTAACAAATATAGTCAGTAAAAATGAAGACAATTATGGGCCCATGACCATGCAATATTTTATTAACTTTTTCTGAATATAAAAAATATTTTATACAGTTTACCTGTTTCAGATTACATTGTAATACTTTGCAATAGCTATTACGCCAAAGTGTTAAAGTGTCTATTTTATGAACGTCTTTTGTAATTATTTACCTGTAAATAGAAGAAAGGAATAAAAGAGAAAAAATTAATTATTGGTCATAAAATTATAATCAAATAAGGTGTGTATGTACTATTAAATAAAAAAGAAAAAAAAATGGCACATGATTTTGATAAAAAAAAAAATATTATTTTAATCTTATCAGTGCAAGAAAAAAGCAAATAAATTAAAAAAAAGAAAAAAACTTTAATCACAAACACTAAAAAAGGGAGAAAATAATGTTATAAAGTAATCAAATAAACTTTTAAAGTAAAAGCACCTGCTGCTTTAATTGATATATTTTCTTATGCGAAAATATAAATTTTGAATTTTTTTTTTTTTATAACACTTCAAAGTCTTATAAACGTCAATACATTGTCATAATACGACTTAAAGATATTTATCTTTAATAAACCTGCCGAGAAAAGAAAAGAATTTATTTATTTTTATAAAAATTTGTTAATACGTGTCTTGTCATTTTAAAAATTTCCAAACGAAATGAATATAACTGGAGGGGTCAAAGCAATTTGTCATTAATATTGTTGTCTTGAAGCAAATTCAACTATCAAAATTGGCCAACAGCTGTTGTCATTTGTGACTGTAATTCAATATTCCTCCCATTGATGATAATACTGCTGCTAATGTGTATGTTATGTTGTGTTGTGTTGTTCAAGAATTATCATCCATATTATCATTAACTTTTATAAATGTTTAGACGCCATTATGTTGGTGTTTAAAATTAAAAATGTTCTTAAATTTACTTTGGTTTACTGGTTTAAAACAGAGTAAGTAAAAACGCAGCGCAGCGCCGCTCTTTTGGCTCTTTTTTGCTCTTTGCGCAAAGAGCAGAGCAAACTTTTTGTTGCTCTTGCTCTGCGCCATTTTTATTGCTCTGCGCATTACAAGTGCTGCGCATAGAAAGCGCATTTGAATTTTGAGCTTTCTTGCGCCACTCTTTTTTTTACGCAATACACAAAAGAGCCAAAAGAGTGCGCAAATGCGCATTGCTCATTTACTGTGGTGTAAAATACCTTTGAAGTCAGTAATTTTAATATGAAAAAAGAAGAAATAATTAAATGTAAATAGAATTTATATTAGTATTTTCATATTCTTTAGAGTAAAATAATAAAACAATTTTTTCTTTTTTATATTAAACTGGGGCCTTATTCTGTAATTCTCTTAGGCTAAAATGCTGGGTTTTTGAAACAGGCTGGGCGTTAGAATATATAAAATTAAAAAGTGTAGAGGTAATAGGCATGAAATTTTTAAACTACAATAAGCGTTCAAGAATTCTATTCGTCGCCAAAAATTCCTAAATGTAGGTTATAAATTTTTAGCGATAGAGCGTAGGAGAGTTACAAAATAAGGCTTCTGTTTATTTTTTTTCACGCACATAAATTAGTACAACAAAATTTTTCTGAAAATCACACGCGAATATATGCATTAAAATTTTTTCTAAGTATACATACATATGTGAAGAATGAGTGAAAAAAAAATTTATTTTCTTCATGCAAATAAACGAGTATCATAAATTTGTCCCGAATGTCCCCATCCATCTCTTTTTAAGTATATTTATAATGGAAATTTCCATCAGTAATACTGCATAAAGTCATTTTCTGTACCGCAATGATTGACTGCACATAAAAATTTTTTCGAATGGCAAATTAAAAAAATTTGTTGCTGACATGACACTGTAAATATAAAAAGCGCATGCGCAATGCGCTGCTCATTTTGCTCAATGTGCAGAGCAAAGCGCCAAATAAAAAATTAAAATGCGCATAGCGCAAAGAGCAGCGCTTACAAAAAAAGAGCAAGAGCCAAAAGAGCCAACAACTGCTCTTTTTTATTGGCTCCGCTCTTTGAGATTGCGCAATTTTTCGAGGCGCAAGAAAAGAGTGCGCAATGCGCAATGAGCAAAAGAGCGAGCAAATTCTTACTCTGGTTTAAAATATTACTGTTGGTGGAGAAAATAATTTTAAGATAAATCCGTAATGCCAGTAGAAGGGTGTTTAGAACAAAATTATAAAATTTATTTTTAAGAAGTTTTTGGAAAAATAATAAATTAAACATTTTTGGTTATAGTTTTTGTCCAATAATTGTCAAATTAACTGTTTATGAATACGGCAGTTAGGTGAAAAAATATACTTTTTTAACCGCCTGTAAGAACGATCACTGAAGACAAATTTTTTTTATTTTTTTATTGCTTCCAAAATTTCCAAATAAATTTTAATTATATTTTTATATTATTTTTTTACTATTGTTTGTTTTTAAATATGTTATACAAATGCAAAAATAAATATTTGCCTGAAGTGACCGCACCTTAAGAAGCACAAAAAATTCACTTATTATCATACGAACACACATAATTGGCCACTACAACCATTTTTCAGAGATACGGCATCCATATTGTGTGTAGTAACATTTTGTCTTTGAGTATTGGGACCCACAATTTCACGTCGAATACGAACGATAGACTTGAGAAGCTTGTTCATGGCAAGCAGCTACTGTCAAAGGTTTTATCAGAAGAAAGAAATATTTTTCAATAAGAGTATTTCACTAAAATCGGGAACACAAAAAAAGACCTAAACACTTTTTAACAATATAATGATTAAAAGTGGCAATAAAACGCAATGTTTGAAGTGTGACAATTGATTTAAAATTTATTTTCAGTATTGTCAGAAAATGACGAACAAAGAAAGCTAAATTCGTATAAGAAATTTTGCTAAAATGTTTCGCAACAGAAAAGTACTCGTAAAATGCTAAAGTTAAGATTTTTATAATTTTTTAAACACTTCTTTAAAGTACTGAACTTTAATCAAAAACCTACACACACATTTATTCTGGCGCAATTAAAAGTTTAAAATTAAATATGCAACAAAACAAAACGATTTGAAATTTCTCCAAAAATTTTTTTAATAAAATGTAGAAGATGTGGTAATCAATATTTACTTGTGTGTCACGTGAAATAACCTTCTCGATTCCAAAAGTAATAAATATACTCTGAAGTCGTATATTATTTAATTGATTATAAATTAAGGAAATCAATTTTTTCCTGCTGGGAATACTCAGAGATAAACCCTTACTCATGCTGTGCGTTGTATTGGAATTTTTTTGAATATAGATTTTTTGACGATGAGACAATTTGCTGTCAATTGGATCACTTAAAGGCCAGTGTTATACTTAACTTCACCCTGATCACCAGCAACTGTCCCATCTGTCAGGGGATGTAGATTGTGTGTGGTGAACGTCTTCACAAAGTGGTTATCTTCTCCTGATCATACTTTTCTGATGATGGAATGGACTGATATGCCTATGGCAATTTTGCGTACTAACGTACCCATGAAGATGAAAATTAGCTTCATTCGAAAAGATGCTGCTTTTTTCATTTTCATGCAATTTTCAACAAATAGTTTTCGTTTTTGAAATAAATTTTCAATAAATTCTAATGTTGGTTAAGCGTAAATCGATTCATTTCGTTAGCGGATTAGAAATAATTCAAAATAACCGGTGATTAAAATTTAAACCTATAGTTCGCCCCATACAAGCGGTAATTTCTCTTCGTTGCAAGCAGCCTTGTAAGCTTTGCAACTGCAGCAAACTAAGTCAAGCAACAAAAATTTCTACATTTGCAAGACTTGTAAGGGTGTTTGTAACTATTGTTTTTTTTTTTTTTTCAAATAAACAAAGTTATGTACTTACTTTTCAGTTTTAGTATTTATGTACATACTTTTTTTAAATCATAATTATGAAATATTGAAGATAAAAAATTAAAGGTTTAAATTTAAAAATTAAATCGCAACCAGTACTAATTTTTTTAGAGCCTGCAACTGAACTTAATGTTTCAATTATAATTTACAGCAGTGTTCCAATACAAACATTTAGGATTTAGAATACGAAAAGGTTATAAAAAGTTTAGAAAAGTTTTCTTGTTATAATCATTTTTGTTATAGTCATTTTTTAAATGAAAAAAATATAATAAAATTGGTTCAATCCTTGTTTTTTTCCAAATCTTAACAATTTATATCTTAAAATTTACCTGCTTTATATGCTTTATAATAAACATGAAACTTTTTAAGGAATTTACGTAAAAATTTCAATATAGGAAATTATTTTAAAAATTCATGCTGAAAACGATAGCAAGTTTAAAATTTAATACAATTTATGTTAATCTTCTTACGATAATTTCTTTTGGAATGTAAAAAATTTTAATATTTAACAAAAAATATATTATGCAGCACAAATTAAAAATAATTTTTTTCTTTAGTTTTAATTGTAAGTTTTCATTTCCTGTCTGGTAAACATCCTCGTAAACATATTAATGTTTTCTTCAGGTTTTAAATTATAAAATAAAAACAAACAATATTAAAAATTACTGTTTTGAATAAAAATATAAAAAAAGAAACAATAAAAACAATATAAAGCAATAATTATCATGTCTTCAGCAACAGTACAATTTTATTTTTGTTTTCTTATAACTCCTTTATAAACAAAAAAACACAAAAAAAATGAAAAACAATAAATTTTCCTTAACGTGAACATGAAAAGTATTTGAATTTAATTGGTGAAAAACTGCAAAAAATTTTAAACCACATATTTGGTCTTAAAGCCTAACTTTTACAAAAAAATTTACAATGTTTTTAATTATTAAAACTTGTGTTTGTATTTCAATGTTGTTATTGGAAGGTGTTGAACAAATAGTTTTTCTTTTATTATTATCACACTTTTGCAGTCTTATTGAATTATTCCGCTATTTCATATCACAAACCTACAATATAAGCGTTTCAGCTCTAATTCAAGCTAAAGAGCTGAGTTTAGTTGAAACTTATAAAAATTCAGTGAAAACAAACCGATTTACATAATCCACAAACACACTTCCGTTAATAAATTTAAAACCGCAGCAATAAACAAAAGAAATTAAATAGAAATTTGTGGAGAAAACAAAAACCGAAATATTATAAAAATTTATTTGAAAATTAAACCACTTATGCATATGAATGCGAAACATATTGTTACCCTTGCGTCTAATTAATATTTTGTTTCTTCTTTAGTATGTAAATACTTGTAGGTTTTTTACTGTTATAAATTATTTTCTCAATAATTGTTTTTTTTTTTTCATAACAAAAATTTGTTTTATTTATAGCAGTTTTCAACAATACACAAATATGGTCCTTCTGATCAAAACGAATTTTTTTTAAGACATTAAATTTTGCAGTTTGAAAGAATTAATTCGAAACATGCCTATAAAGAATATTGCAGATATTTTTTTCAGCAACAATATCTAACAGGGGTTTATAAAAAACGTCGGGGCAATCCCTCATTGTACCTCAAATCCGCAAATGGAACCGACGTGGAAGTACGTAACGTAAGCAAAGTGACAAGAGACACGATTGACTGGAATACACAGGCATGGAGAAGACAACTCTACAGCGATATTATACGGATTGGTATAGACTTAAAGCAAAATAAAGTTTTTGTCCTGTTGGCACTTATTTGTTATTTCGCCATGTTTTAAATTGAAATTGGGGTAAACATTTCATTATGTACGAAATACAATGTTATTTAAATAACCGCCTCTACATTAGTTGCAGCAGTCAATCCTTTTGGACTAGTTTTCGACCACTTTGTCACACATTTTGGTCAGCGGCACTGTCTTATTGAATGCACATATCGTCTATTTTATATTTTTGAACTGCAGGACAAAAAAAGTCCATTATCATACGGCCATAGCGTTCTGATTTAAGAGTAGCATAAATAAAAAAATATTCGTATGCAATGACTTACTACAATCACTTTTAGCCTCTCCGCAATCTTACTTCTTTGTTGACATAACCCGTGAGTGATAATTTATCTTCATTGCTGAATAAAAATGTTCTCGAAAAATCGGCATTTGAAGCCTGCTACTCAAGCTTTCAATCAGCGTATCTATAACGTTGTGATTGGTTAGCCGTCTGAAGAGGAAAAAGGTCAAATTCAGGTGAAGGATAACATTTTCGATTTCCAAATTATTAGAAGTTCTAGAAAAATTTGTTTAACACCTTCACGCCGGCGCGTACCACCGGTGGCTCGCACAGAAACATTTAGTTCGCGCCCGCCTGATAGAACGAAAAGCTTTCAGTGCAACCGCCTATGGGCAAGAAACATGAATTGCAGTGCCGGCGTGTTAAAATAGACTGAAATAAAACTAAAGCCTTAGAATCTTAAATTTAACTACTCGAAACAATAGCTAAGGAAAGGCCTTGGCATAGACCAGGTAAGGAAAATGTTTCTTTGCTTCGACCCATAATTTCCCTACTTTGGGAAGACAAACCTTTGTTTTGGAAGGGGGAAAGATTGTGTGAACAATTAACTTAAGATTACTAATATTGTATTTGATATCAGTCGGAAAAAAACAAAGGTCCTACTTTAAAAATGCGAACCGCCAGGAAATTAGCTGCTGTGGATTGATTATTCAATGACCAGTGTTATACTTTTACTACTAAATAATCCAACAGCAATCAATTCCAAGAAGCCCGCACTGTGAAGTTTAAATTAGAGGAGGAGTAAAAAAAACAAAAATGTGCCGCAAATGGTGCCATAATAGCCTCAAATGCGCCACAACCAGTTGTCCCACATGCAGTGTGAGAGCAAACGAATTGAATTAATTTTTTTCGTTCCAAACGATATGGCATCAGTTTTTTCTTTACCATTACCATACGTTTCTTTATTTCTCCGAAAAAGCAAAATTTTTCACTTTCGGGTTTTATTTCGCCTAATTTGGACTAGTGTAGAGTAAAGTAGAGACGAAAAGTTTGGAAAACGTTTACAAACCCAGGCAGTATTTAGGAATATAGGGGCATGGCTTCGAGATCTACAAATTGTGTTGGGGTTATCAAAACGATAAACTAACTTT
The DNA here is from genome assembly GCA_963576795.1 of Metopia argyrocephala. NCBI lineage: Eukaryota > Metazoa > Arthropoda > Insecta > Diptera > Sarcophagidae > Metopia > Metopia argyrocephala. The sequence goes on from OY756211.1 coordinate 84,828,625, forward strand.
AATATTTTTTTTTGCTTTTATATTTCTTTAAATCATTTAAAAAACGAATATCATATAAAAAACTTGTAATTTTAATAATACCGGAAAAAATTTAAAAACAATAAAAATAAAAATGACCATAAAAATATAAACAAAAAACAATTTTTCAAACTTCCCCAAAATAATAATAATAGAGTTCATACATACATACTACATTTATGCATATAAACAAAGAAAAACTAGAAATTTCATGGTATTGTTGCAGTGGCATTGCTGGTTGTAGTCAATCATAACACAAAAATAACAAAAATAGGAAAAAAAAACAATAAATCGAACAACAATAAAAGTAATAAAAAAAGACAAAAAAAATACAACTTAAAAGTCATCAACTCAAAAACCATACAACAAAGTTGCTATCAACGTCATCATCATTTTGCAACAGCCCATGTTGCTGTTGAGATTTTAATTTTTTTTTGTTGGTTGTTGTTGTTAGTGATGTTTTTATAGTTGTTAAGATTACAACAACAAAGACTACAAAATTACAATATTTAATTTGCAAATAAACGGGAAATTCAAATACAGCCAGCCAACACAAGATGTTGCAACAACAGAAAAATAACAAAACATCTCATTGCATACCCTCATCAACACCACTGACAGTTGCCTTTTTCTTTCCTATTATTAGCAAAGTCAGCCAGGCAGCCTGCCTCAAATACCATTACCTTCCACTAACACCATCTCCTTTAGTACCAAAATAAACAACAATTTCAACAGTTTTAAAAAAGAAAAATATTGAAAAAAACGGCAACCACTACAGTAATATGGTATGTGGCATGAAACTGATGTTAACGGAAAATTGTTGCCACAAAAATATAAAAAATGCCGGCAATTACAACAACAGCATTATAGAGATAAGTCTCGAGTTTATTATTTAACATTCAACTTGCACTTGAATTTTGAATGTCTTTTGCAAAACGAATATCAAAAACAAAAAAGACAAAAAAAAAGAAAAGAAAACTTCACTATTGCCTTTAAAACACTGAAACGAAAAAAAAAATATATTTTTTTAGAATTTTATAGTCATTTTATGCCGGCAGTTTTTGTAATAAAATTTAAAAAAAAATAATAAATTGATATTTTATAACGTTTAGTGCCGAAGTAGTACATAACATGCGTCAATTCATCGAAACGAATCGTGAATTTACAAAACTTTAGTGCATGATAATTCGTATGTTACGCAACACGTGTTATAACGAACTTTTCTGTTTATTTTTAGTTGCTTATTAACTTTGGCTCTTCGTTCTAATTAAAAGCGGGTATTCCCCATAAGACTAACAAGCCATGAAGTAGATTTGCCGTATACTATGTACATATGTTTCTGTAAGACACTGTCAAAATCAAAATAAAAAAATTTGTATTTATTCAAAATAGTGACCAAAGTGACAAAAGATCATGTAAAAAAAAGTTGAGTGTAATACATTCATAAACCAGTGGATTGTTGGCTAAGTGTACTACGGAACATTAGTTTTTAATTTGACGATTAATAAACCCTTACACACTCCTTCAAATAATTAAGGATTGGATTGGATTCAATAATATTTTGAGTATGTGTCTCATAGCCAATTAAAATAATCCCTAGAGCAATCAGAACATCTTTAACATTCTAAACGGCCATGTATTTCATTCAGCTCAAGGACTATTCTGCAAGAAAAATTGGAATTTGCAGCATTTTATCATTTATTTATATCACAAAGCATGTCTACCTACATCGTTTTAAAATAGCATTGGATAGACTGTTGTTCGATTGCCACAACCAATCTTAACACAATAGAAAACGTATGGCCTTTCATAAAAAGTAAGACAGCTTTACAAAAAGGCCAAAAGCATGTACATAATTTGAGTTGGCGATATCAATTGGCCGCCTTGTTTTTGTGATTTAACATCGCTGGAATATTTTGCCTGAGGCGACTTGAAACCGGGGTTTTCGTAAACAAACCACAAGCAACTGACGCTGTCAAAAATGAAATTCGGTGCTGCATTGACGAGATAACTGAAGGTTTGTTACAAAATTTTTTGAAAAGAGCGGACGTATGCCGAGGTGCAAGTGATGGACATTTGCCAGACATCATATTCTATTATTAATTTTCCTATTCCTACATACATACATAACTGGCCATTACCACCCTGTGTCAGGGTTACGACCTAGCTTCTCGCAGCACTCATGTTGTGTGTGTAAATTTCTATCCATGAGTACCGGGACCTACAGTTTAATGTCGACTCCGAACGACAGACTTGAGAAGCTTGTTCATGGCATTTAATTACTCTCAGAGCTTTTGCCAGAAGACTGCTGAGAGATATCGCCGAAAGAAATAATTTTTTCATATTTCTTTTTTTCAAGATGTCAGAGCTGAGATTTGAACCCAGCGATATCGTCTTAGTAATCCAACACACTAACCACTAGACCACGGCGACTACCCCTATTCCTACTTTACCAAATAAACAACAACTCAAATCGTCAAAAAAAATTTGCTTTATTATTTTTTATATAAATTGGTTCCTAATCCTAATCCTAATTTGCCCGCCCTATGTTTAGGATTGCAATAGGTACAGAGAAGGAATAAAGCAGCAAGATTATATTTTTCCAAGCAGACTTCAATTTTAAGATTGTGTAAATGCATGCAGACGTATGCCTGTATATTAAACCAATAAGTACTCCAAAAAAACAAAGAAAGGGTCAAATTCTTTTAATTACAAAACCAAAAATACACTGCCGCTCACTTGAATAGGTTTACTATTTTCATTACATTCAAATTAATTTTTTTCTAAAAGTAATTAAGTTTTTAGTTATATTATTTTCTAAAATGGTAAAATATTGGATTATGTGTGTTTACAATAAAAAAAATTGTTTCAATAATTAATAACTGAATTTTAGTAATTTTTTTCCCAAAACGATTATGATTTTCAGCACAATTTTTTGGGTCATTTGAATAGGTTTACTATCATTAATTTAAAAAATTAAATAAAAAAATGATTTTTTTGTAAACCTTTTTTAATTTTTTAAGATTTCTTACAATACTTGATGATTTTTTAAGGAGTATATCCTCCTTTATTCGATATAACTTCAAAAATACCATTTGGGAGGGAGCTATAAAGGTTTTCAATTAATGATAACAAAATTTTTGGACCAAGCTTTTTTAATTCCTCCAATGAAAGCCTATTTGGTTTCGTATTGTCTGCCGGACTCGTAGACTTTGCGAGAAAGCAAGCCCCATACATTTTCTATAATATTTAAGACAGGGGAATATAGTGGCCCCATCAACATATCGACATTTTGGCTTTAAATCCACACTTTTACAAACCTGGCATTGGGTATCGGGGCATTATTTTGTTTAAATATCCAAAGAATTGGTCTAAAAATAGTAGAAAAATATGGAAACACCTTCTCAAGTACTGTTTTGTAATTATTCGCGTTCATTTTTGATGTGAGGAATTGAAGCACAAATGTACCATAATATGAAATCGCCCCCCACACCATTACACTTCCCTCACAGAGACGAAACGACTAAGGTAGCGTTCCTCCTTATGTTGGTCGTGGAAATAGTAGTTGTATCCATCCGGAATTTCCAAGTTAAACATTTTTTCGTCTGAGAAGGCAACACGATACCACTCATTTTTATCGTTCATGTGTTCTCGTGAAAAATGAGACCGTGTCGCTTTACGAGCAGCAATAAAAGATGTTTTTTTTTAATTTTTAATCTCCTTAAATGTTTAGAACGTCGAATAACACATCTTACAGTGCCTATGATAGCTGTGATACCCAATTTTTGTCTAATTTTTGCAGCAAAATCGCTCGAATTTGAGGCAGCTCTTACATTAACTCTTCTGTCCGCTTCTGTTGTGGCTTTTTTCGTCAGCCCTTTCATGTTTTTATACTAATCGGACAGATTTCTTAAAAAATTACTTACAACATTCTGGCTGCGATCAATTTTTTGTCGATATTCCTATGGCTTAAGCCAGTTTCATTGAATGCTTTAATTTTACCTTTTCCTTCTTCAGTTAATCCCTTGCTACGCCCAATTTTACGTAAAATATATAAAATATTATTGCAGTAACTCACAAATATTTAAAATTTAAATTATACTGTCGATGGTCAAAAGCAAACTAATTTTATTCCTATTAAACCTATTCAAGTGACCCAAAATCTACACCTGTTTTCGCAGCATTTTGAAGTAAAATCAAAAAATAACAAATTTTTATTTATTGTACCGTTATTCTTTTCTTCCTAAAATATGATTATTCATAATATCTCTTAATTTAAGTGAAAACAAAATTATTCTCCTAAAGTTTATATGAAGAAAAATTAAAATATAAGAGCAAAAGTTATTAAACCTATTCAAGTGATCGGCAGTGTATAACTAAAAGTTTTTTTTTAAGTATTTATTTTCCGAAGTATACAATGTTTTCATTATAGTACTTATACAGTATGAAATTTATTTGACTGTTGAGCGTAATTGCTTAGGTTTGGCAAAAGGTGTTATTAAATTCATACTGTTCCCTGGTTGTCTCCCCTTTTTTTTAATTAAGAATGTTAAAAGACAACATAGGCCGGGTATTAATAACAAATCAAATTAAAAAAAACCCTTTTTGAGACAAAAAAAGGAAAAGTCAAAAAACCCCTTCAGGCATTACAAACCCCCTTAAATTAACGAGAATAATTCGCACGTATTTAAAACAAACAACATTGGCACTGCAAAAATACTCTGCAAAGATGGAAGAAAATAATTAAAAACAGAAGACATATGTACATATGATTACTAGCGAATGGCGGCGTTTAACTACCACTAACTGCTTCAAACTGTAGTATTAGTACGTGGGTTGTCAAGTCCAATTCTTGTCATTCACTTCAGCGTTTATCTCATTTAATTGACAATGAAAAATGACTCAAAAATGCAATTATTTTTGCCTTAAACTAGGGTTGCTACATACAAGGGCTATCCTTTTAGTAGCAGAGAAGTAATACAGATTAAAATTCATAAACTAAAACCAACTTCTAAAAAAGGGTGTGCGTTTAAACGCTACTATTCAACTGAGGTTGTGTGACACATTCAGGTAATGTTTATAAAGTTTGTTTGGCTTTTAAATAAATTTGTCAAAGAGGCGCTAAAAACAAACTGTCAATTTTCCATAGACGATTTTAGTTATCGTGGTAAGTGATTTATTTCCAATGGGTTTTAATACACCTAAAATATGATAAGCTATGAGACAGTAGCGTCAAGTATTCAAGATTCATATGAAATATGCCGTTGGTCTTAAAAAATATAAATTTCTTCGATAGCGATAAAAAACAATTAAAATTTCAAATTTTATTAAATGCAACGTGTAATGAATGAAAAAACGTAATAATAAAACAAAAGACAATTGGTAATTGATTAGGCACAGACAATAATTTGTTTACGATAACAAGTCTTTGTTTTTTTTTAGACTTGTAGACAAGAATCGAGATATTAAAGATATAAAAAATGTTTTGGAATATAAATTTAAAACGTTTCCAAACAATTGTCGCCATATGATATCCGTTTTGCATTCCAGTTTTAAAATTTAAAATTTTAATTTTAAAAATAGTTTTCCATTAAATTATATCCGCAACTTATTGCATAATCAAATATTTTATTGCGCCATTTGTAGAAATTTACGGCAACATTGGCAGCTATTTGCAAAAAAATAATAAAAAATTCGTTATATAATTAGAATAAGTGTGTAGCATATTTAATCGTTTTATTATTATTAAATTGCAGTGTGCTGCATAGCTACTGCGTTCGCATATTTACTCTGTTATATAGAAGTTTTATGTGCACTTTCTTTTCTTCAAAAGACAGTGTACGCATTTTAACTCCTTCCTTAAGTAAACATTTACTTTGTTGGAAGAGATAATTTGTTTAGGCAATTACTTTCTGGCTTAATTTCTTGTCAGTGGAGCCAACTTTTTAGAAGCAAAAAGAGCCAAAAGCACATTAAAACAGGGCTAAAAAGAGCTAAATTTAGATTTAACGTTTTAATTGATTTTATTTGTTCTTTCGAGGTAAAATTAATTTTATGAGAATAGTACGTAAAAAAGTTTATAACAAAACAAAAGTGATATTTAGAAGCAAACAAATTTTACAAATTCGTTTACAACTTCTTTAATTATCCTCCATATTGACGGAAAAGATATCTGTTACACTAAATTTAGAAACGCTTTTCTATATTTAAAAGTTTGTTAGTAATTTCGCTCTTATTTCATATATAAAACTGTTAGTAAATTTCATCAAGTTTTCCTTAATTAATTTCTTTTCTGAGTGAGACATTTTCGATTCCGCACAAGCTTTCTCAAAACTATAACCAAGATAGCAGTTTTCATCTAAATTTTTCGCAAAAGTGCTTACATCACTTTCAAAAATGTCCTTTGCAGCTCTTTTTTTAAAGGGCTAAAAAAACGGCGTAAAAAGGGCTAAATTAGCAGCGCTGTTTGCCTTTTTGATGAACGAATGATTTCGTTTCTATATTGAATGAATAGGCCAGGCAAGAACCAACATCGTACCGTTGCATCGATTTTTGCGGCAAAATTTTTAAATATAATCGTTTTTCTTTTTAGAAATATATAATACACATTATTTGTTATAATAATAATTCCTGAAGACGCTACACGAAGGGGTAGCGAAATATTGAAAAGAAATAAATATATATTAATATAAAAAGACCTTAAGCTTAAAAAAAAAAGAGATATATTATTATTTAAACAAGAGGTCAATAAAGTTATTATATTAATACGCATTAGTTATAAATTGAGCAGATATCTTGTTATGCATGGCTTGAAGAGTAAAATGTGTGCATCTGCATTATCTGTTCAGAATTACAGAACATTTTTATTAATTTTTAATAAATTAGATTCGGAGTAAGTCCGATCTAAACTGGTATACTGGTGGTACCAAAATGGACAGTGGAGTAGGGGCTGGCGTCTATAGACCCAATCAAAACCTGTCAGTTCCACTGGAGAAGTCGTTGAGTGTTTTTCAGGCTGAAATTTTGGCCATAACTCCATGTGCTGAAATTAACCTGGGTATCGGGCTCAACGGCAAGGCAATTAATATATTTTCAGATAATCAGGTTGCCTTAAAGGCACTTGACTCTCATCGTATGACATCTAGGCTTGTCAAATATTGTTACGATACGTTGCAAATATTATCGCTTGGAAACAGGGTGCAGCTATTTTGAGTACCGGGAAACTGTGGTATAAGCGAAAACGAGGAAGCGGATGCATTGTCTAAGAGGGGGTCTGCGACACCTTATATTGGTCCGGAGCCCTTCTGTGCAGCACCGGTTTCTATTATTCTCAATATAATTAGTGAGTGGGAAACTGGTAAATGTTTGGAACGTTGGAACGCCAAGTCGGGTCTCAAGCACGCCAAGGCTGTGAATCGTCCACGATTTGGGAGTAATTCTGATGTTCTAAAACATAGAAGGCCAGACCTAAAAATCCTAACAGATTTTCTTACGGGTCACTGTAGCGCATTTGAAGAGAATTGTAATCACAAATGTAAATGTTTGTAGACTATGCATCAGCGACCGCAGAGCACATATTATGTGAATGTGCGGTTCCTGAGAGATTTAGATGGATGTGTTTAGAGAGACATATGGTCTCACTTTCGGATATATACACCACCAAAGTTGGTCTGCTAAACAAACAGTAGGCTCAAAGGGTCACAATAGATCTTATAGGTCAGAGTGTCTTGAATTTGTGCTGGGTCTAAACCGAATAATAATAATAAATAAGATAGTACTAAATATGTATAAATGTAAAAACTTTTCCGTTTACATGCTTTGAAACATTTACTGCTGAATTCAAAAAACATATTAAAGTTTTATAAAGAGCTTATTCGACAAGTATTGCACAAAACATATGTCAAAAAATCCTCTGATAAGCTTACTTTATATTTTATGAATACAGCGGTTACAATTAAAACAAAAAGACAAAAAGTTATGAAATTGCTATTTCATCATCCACTCTTTTTCATTCATTTTTTTAAAATCAAATATATCTTCAGAGCATGTCGCTTTCATAATATGTTCACATTGTACTACTTCCTATTTAAAAACTTAAATATATTTTGTTTTAAAAAATACTCTTTTAATATGGTATTATTATCTGAATTCTTTATACAAAACAAAATATATACTTTTTTTGTAAAGAAACAAAAAATATATTTTTTTGTACGTTTTTAATCTGCTTTACAAGTCCCCAAACGACGTGTCGCAATAGAAAATCCGAATATATTATGACTTCTCCACTTTTTTTTTGTCTTGGCATACTCATATTAAATAAAGAAAAAAGACAAAAAACCCCAAGCCAATATTTGAAAAAGAAATGCCCTTAAAAGACCGTCTACAAACGGTTAACAAATTGTTGGTGTTAATCCTTGTAAGAGAGCAGAGTTACTGATAACTTTTACTACCACTTTATGCAGTTATTGTTGTCATGACTATTCGCTATTGTTTTGCATTTTGGCCAAAAGCCAATTTGCTGAAAAAGAGACTCCCTTGAGTTTTGAAATATTTCATTGCGTTGATCCAAAAAAAAGTACAGACAAAAGAGTGCAGACAATAACAAATTTAAATTAAAAATTGTCCCAAAACCCCAAATAATGAATGGAAAAAGTGAAAATAGAACAAAAACCTATTTAAAGTGAAACAATAAATTGAAGGCAAAAGTTTTATTTCTTGGTTGGTTGTAAAATGATAAAGCTGTAAAAAAATTATAGAGAAAAATAAAATCCGAAGGACCATAAGTTTTGTTTTTTATTGAGGAGACGAAACGAAATCATGCAGTGCATTGCATCAATTAATATTTTCCAAGTAAAATTAAATAATTTTATAAAAAAACCACTAGAAATCTTCAAAGAAAAAAAAAGAAAATTAAAATGAAGCGAAGGACCATCTTAAAAATAAAACCAAAAAGTAAAATAAGTTATTTAAGTCACTTTGCATTTTAATTATTAATATTTACAATTCACCAGATTTATTACTATAGAAGTCGATTGTATTCAGGTGACTAAAAGTTTGTTTGTAAAATACATAAAATTTTAAAGTAATTTTTATATACATTTACATACGCCTCAAAGCACGTCAATTCTACAAGTAGGCAGTAAATTAAATCAGATGCAAGCAAATCATTATTTACGTCATTCTAGTGGTCCATCCTTCTGTTTGTATTAACTTTGTAGTCAAAGTACAAATCACAGTTTTAAAAAAACAAACTTATAAATTATAATAAAATGTTCTAAAACTAAGTTGACTCTTAAGTTTTGGGAATAATTCAGATTCACAGAAATGTGAAATTTAAAATCTACGACTTAGTAAAAAATCTGTTTTTGAATCCCTATCTGCGGTTTCTCTTTTTGTCTTGAGGAACTGTACTATGTATATTCCTTTAGAGTTTCAAAATATTTATTTCCTATAAAAATTATTTTTATTCCAATTAAAACACCAACCATTAGTCACAAAAAATTCTTATATATACTAATAAAATTCTAATTCTTATTTCAATTAATCATATGATGACGGCGTGCACATATGATATTTAATTTTTACATCTTAATAGCCCTGTGGGGGTTGGTTTGATTAGATTTTATTACTGAAAATTACTTGTTGATCTTACAACAACTAACACTAGTAAAGAAATCTTTACTGAAGGCATGAATTTAACGAAGTAATTTATTTTTAAATGTATTATTTCATTATTTAGTAACACTAGACAACAAAAAAAACTAGTTTCTCTTTTCTTTATGCGAATACATAAATAAATAAAATTCATTTTTCATCCATCAATTTTTATTTAAACAATTCTTGTTAAGTGTTTATCTATCATCCTTGTGCTGGAATCCGTCGTACATTCAATTTTGTTACAAATCGTAGAATCGGTGTGCTTCTAATCGCGTTGCCGTATCGTAAATTCGAAATTTGTAGTGTTCAGGCATACCAGAATCCAACAGAAATGTCAATTTAAATATTTTCCATAAAGTTTCTAGAAAGACGAACTGGTATCGGAGTTTTAGGAATTTTACAAAAAATACGACCAAATACGAGTGCATAGGTTAAATACAAACAATAAAATCTGCGTTATTACACGTAAATGTACGTTAAGATAACGGAACGTCTTAGGGAAAGGCCGAATATTGCTAAGGAGGATGTGGAGGTTTTCTAAAGCAATCTCACTGAAGACTTAAATAGCTTGGGCCCCCCAATAATAGATGTGATCACTTGGAAAAAGGTACGCATTAAATTTTAATATAAGAAAATGTATGATATTAATAAAAGCTGTGGCTAGATTATAAATGCTGCATTAAGCATAAATTGTTCGCCAATAACTCAGAGGCTGGAGCAACAGGTGGTGAACCAAGTAAAATGCATGTACTTATCTATGGTGTGATAGAAAAAGTTATTGATTTAACTGAAATGCGAACAAGCACATCAGGCTTTCTGTTTTGGTGAGAAAACAGTAGAAATATTGTCAGCCAGTTATTGAAATTTTTTTAAGACTAAGTTTTTCTAATAGAAGCGAAAAAATATTATGGAAATAAGATGTTTTCCAATAGTACTTGTACATATATTATTAATTTTTTTTTGGTTCTAAACAACTGATAAAGAATTTCGAATGTCCTCGTTATAGTTGGCAGCACATTAGAGAGTTTGAACGTCTTAGAGCATACAATTTTTAAATACTGCGGAGCGAATACGTAAATTCGGATTCTAGCACAAGAGTGCATAATTATGATTTAGATGATGTTTTGCTTTACATGTCAATTAAAATATTTTTTAATCAGCATATAAAATCCATTTCTTGCCATTAAGTGTTAATTTATATGGCTATCAGAAACAAATTAGTAGACGCAACTGAACCAAAATTTTGCAGCAGTCCATTTATATGTACTGCTCTTCTACTTTTTGTTTGTTATCTCTTAATGGAGTACATACGTATGTAATTCTTTCAATATCTCCTTTAAAAACGTTGTAGCAATAGAACTGTGAATATGCCTATTTCTTAGTTTCAAACTCATATGTATGTTTTGAAATTATTATCTTTATTATAATTCTTTATATACCTATACAGCTACATAGTATGTATGTGTGTACATTAAATTTTTTTTTCTAATTATACGACTTATTAAACGAAAATATAAATATTTTTTTCAATTTCATCAAAGGTGTTATAAAAAAAAACAACCGCAAGTCAATATTGACAACTCATTTCAAGTAATTAAAAAAAATAGTTGTAAACAATTTTGTTGTTTGTTTTCTAAAAGAAACTATAAAGAAGAGTTAAAAAAATGCGAAAAAGTAAATAAAAATAAAAGTTAAAAAAAAATTATTTATAAAATGAATGTTAAAGTCACGGAAATGCCTTGAACAGGAAAAGTGTTTCAAACTGTTTGTAACGAAATAAAACGAAAAAAAATTATTTTTAAATTCATAAACACCAATAAAAAATAAATTAAGAAAGGTAAATTAAAAAAATACAGTACAATATGCCTAAGCTGGACACTCGCTGATTCGAGCTATCCAGTAATGCGGACATTAAAATTTTTCGGACAGTTTAGAAATTTTACCTTTATAGTTCAGACAAGTGTTAGTTTTTCTCAGTAAACATTTTCGTTATTTTACCGCTACACAGAGTAAGTAAGCATGTGTAGGAACAAGAATTAAAGAAAATAAAAAATATTTTATTTTACATGAGTTTGTGTGGAATTAAGAATATGGCACCTGTAAATAAGCAACAACATAAAACGTTTGCGTTGTCAGTAAAGACCAAAAATATCAATCAGACCATTGGCTGAACAATACACTTTCTCAAAGTCTACAATATATGTATATATTTATGATATAAAATCAAGAAAGGAAAAATAAGAAAATATGTGTTTCAAACTTTTATTGATTAGCGGTTCAATCCCAGCGAAGGACAAAATTATACAAAATAAAAATTTGCGGTTTTGTAAAATTATAAAAAAAACAAATAAGAGATTCCCCCCCACCTCCAAGGAGACCATCTTCAACAAACCGCTCCCTGACATATCCAGTTTATTCCACCAGAAACCAATGATCAGGAGTACAGCGCCACCTTCTGGAAAGACTAACTACTGCTACTAACTACTAACTACTACAGCTAACCTACTGAAGGCACTCACCATTCACATTCAACATGCACCGACAGATGAGGCAATTGCTGTTTGATCATTCAAGGGTGAAGGTATAACACTGGCTCTTGAGTGGTCAAATTGACAGTAACTTGTCTCATCAACAAAAGGTAAAATCTCTATCTATCAACCATCTTCACATTCCAATACAATGCACTGAGTATTGGTGTTAAAAGAAAATTAAAACAAAATACTGAACAGGTAAACGGAAAACCTTGAAGCAAGATGAAAAACCTAAATTAGCGAAGCGTTGATGATATGGCTCATTCGGCAGAGAAATTCTACGTGCCTGTTAAACAGAACTTATACAATCTAAAAATACTTTCCCCGAAAAATTGTTTGGAAACGATAATTTTTCAGCGTGCAACGACTAGCTGAAGAAGTTTAAATTACGAAATTGAATCAGATGCTTGAAAATTTGTCGGGAAAAGTTGACAAGCGATACATCTGGGGAGAACATGGGACTGAATAGAGATCTTGATGAATCTGCGCAATTTTGGAAGACACTTTTAAGTACAATTTGGGTTTATAGCTGCAAAAAATCGGCTGAAGGTAGAAAAATATTAAAAAACAGATTTGCTTTTCGGTAATAATATTAAATTTTATATATGTATATGAAAATATGTATATATGTATATTAGGATTAAAATTTTATTTTAACTGTAGTCCGGACGTTCCACTAATTCGGATTAGAGAGGTCATACTGCACATAGAATACTAGCGGATACGCTGTCTGCCTTGCCAGGCAAACTTAAAAAAAAAATTTCTACCTGAGAATTGATCTTTAACCGTTTTCAGGACATACAAAAATTAACATTTACTTTGTATGGGAGCTACCTCTCCCACTCTCCCACAAGTGGGAGAGACTTGTCGAATTCCGCCTACTTTCAGTCTAAAGATTTTTATTAATTGTGAAATCATGTAGTTAAAATTTAGAAACTTTAACAGTTCACCAGATGTACAAAAATCAAGGATAATTTAGAGGTGATTTGAGCCTCACTTATCGTACATATGCGATTTATTGTTTTAGCCCAACAATAATATAAACCATATAGGTGCCAATACCTACCCTCCTCATAAGTTTCAATTTAATTGACGCAAAAATAAAACCCATTTTTTTATTTTTACAAATTACAAAAACAAGCACAGATAAAATCTAAAGGAACTTTTTCGAGTATTCTTTCTTCACACTCTTTTTCTAATTGTCAAACCTTCAATAATAAGTACATATAACAAAATTCTCTCCATAAATTATCTTGAGAGCAGCAGGCTTAAATTGATTGCTAAAATACTGCATCTATTCATGTTGGACGCAGTGTATGTACATACATCTGAAATAATATATACAAACACTGTTCTGCGTATTTTTCAATGATCATAATTATGATCGGTATGTTGATTTAATTACGTTATCGATTCATAATACTCGTAGCAATTCTATACAAGAGGTTTATAAATTAATTTATTTGTTTATTTAACCCAATTATTGCAGAGAAAAAAATAAACAATAATAAGTAATGCAGTGAAACAGTAATCAATAAAAAATATATTTTTAATTTTATTTATTTTTTGCAAAAATGTTGTGGAATAATACTTAATAAAGATATACGTTACTAATAAGACGTGAAATATATTCTTCCATAAAACTTATGAGTACAAAAAAATTGAATTTTTTTTTTTTTTTTTGATCGCAGAAACGTAAAATTTTGTTAAGACATGCAGTTTAATGGCATTCATAATACTCGTAATCAATCAATATGTGATGTTTTTAAGCACATGTTGTTTACCGAACCTATTTTTTTTTAAATCTTTCCTTATTTCTTTGCTTATTCACTGTTATTATTCCTTTATTAGAAGCAATTTAAATTACTAAAAAGCGTTGGTTCGATATTTCTGGAAGAAATGTTCAACAACATTCTCTTTGTTGTCGTGTCACTATAAACAAAAAACATTTATTACCAAAATTATTAAATATTAAAATATACTTTTAAATATTAAAAATTCATAAGACTGGCCACAAAACGGCAGACATAAAATCATGATTACTCGTTTAAAAGTCCAACTAAATTCATTAGTTTGCTTTGTACATATGAATGACATTTTTAAAATACTAATGAGACTACCTCTGTTAGTCTACAGGTTGGTCACCTTTTTTTGATTTCATTTTTGCTTTATAATCGTCATTTAAAACTAAATTTAATTATAGCTTTTTTTTTTTTTAAATTATACTAAATTCCATAGAATGTTTCCACCAATTATTATGGGCTACATCGTGTGTCTATAAATGATGGTGGATGGGCTTGTAATTTTATCCTTTTCAAATTAATGCTTTGCCCTGACGATTCGCTTGGAACACAAGCCTACAACGAGGTACCATGAAAAGTTTTTTTTTTTCGAATGAACGGAATTGAATAATAAAATAAAAACAGAATAACTTGGCTTGTTAACCGCCGTTTGACCATTATGCCTGCATGAACTCGTATATTGATGTTGTATTTATTAACAAGGTTTTATATGTTTAGTTGTGAGTTCTTTTTTTGTTATTTTTGTTACTGATCGTGTTTTGAAAAAATATAAATACTTTTTATTTTTTCTTTTTTTAATTTATTCTCTGGCCATATGTTTTCTTAGTCGTTATAGGAACTCAACATCGTTTGTACTCTTATGAATACGCGATTCGTTAATTTACGTGTTTCTCTTAATGAATGGCACGTGACTCGATCATTTTTTTTAAATAAATTTCATCGAAATAAGAGAGAAAAAAATACGCCGATATTCAATATCACAGACATGAGTATTCAGGGTCATTTTTATTATTGTTAAATTATTTAAACTAGAAATGTTTTTTATATTTAAAAAACAAGCTATAAATTATTAATTCCATTGTATTTTTAAATAAAAAAATGTTTGCATCAAAAGCACACATCTTGAGAAAACAATTATAATGATATTTCTGACAAAAAAAAATGGTTTAAAATTTAGAGATGCCTTACAACAGAATGATGAAAAAAAAATAAGAATAGATTCTTTTATTAAAAATGTATGTCATGAGTTTATTTTTTTCTTTTAAAACTTTCTTTATTAAGAGTTTTGTATCAAAATAATAACACTGGCGGTTAGTTTTAAAGTGATTTTTTTTTCATGTTTTTATAAATTACAAAACAATTTTGTAACGGGTACTAGGGTACCCAATTAAATATTCCGAGTAAGAAGATTGCCAAGCGGTTTCAGGTTGCTGCTCGCCCTTGTAGGCTTTATAAACTAAAATTCTGTAAAATTCAATAACATTTTTCAATTCTACTTCTTAAAAATATTTAATTTTTTAGTCGTTAACTGGAAAATCAGCCAAAGTTCGGTAGTAAGCCTTAATTACTACTCAAAAGATAAAAATGATAAGAATTAATAAAAAAAAATTTTAATGTTTAAACGAAAGCAACTTTGTGTCTATATCTTTGGCATTGCAATAATTTATTTTCTTCTCATTTGTGTCAGAATTTCTGTTCCGTTTCGCCCCAAGCTTACATTACTAACAAAAATTCTTTTTGAAGAATTCTATTCAACAGTTTAGTATTTACTAATAACAGAGGTTCTTAACGCATAATTAAGTACCAGCACTAAATTAGCCATTGGCATGCTTTTTTTCTACAGCAGTGTTTGGCAATATTTTTATTTTTTATTTTTTTTTTTTAATGTTTAAACATGTTATCTTACGTTTTATAATTCATTTCAGTATCTTTCATGTTTACTTTTAATATTTTTTTTCTTATTTTGTTAAATCTTCATAAAGTTTTACAAAAAACAAAACACTGTAAACTACAAAATATTCTCACGCGTTTATTCTCTAATGACGAAGCGAACTCTAATTGTTTAATAAAAAAAAGAAAACTTTCAACAAAACACAACCTATTTGAACCAGACAAACTAGACAGACAAAATCATAAGCACCTGCTGAATACCCGGGTACGTCTGTTGTATGAGGAGGATAGCATTTATTGTTATTGCTTTTGGCATTATAACCGTAATTTGAAACTGTTAAATACTATAATTATTAAATCATATTTAAAAAAAAACCTTTAGAGAGAAACGATAACAGAGGAACCTCTACTGCATAGACAGTAAAAAAATGATGATAAAAAACATGACGAATGCAATAGTTGTAGAACGTTAAAAGACGTTAAGGGTAAAATTGTACATTTAGTTTTAAATATAAAATATACTTTTTTTATTATTATTGTATACAAAAATTCTAAATTCCTGAAATAATATTGCACTAAAATAAAGTTGTCGTTTAGTTGCAATAATCAAAGAAAAAACACGTACGTATGTTTGTTTGAATATATGTCCCCACTAACCACTCTGCATATAGTAAGATGTGCGTCACTATAAAGTGTAACACCCATTTTTCTTAATAACTTTTTTCACCTTTAATCAAAATTATTTTTCTTAATCACAATATCTTTGAAAAATGTGTCAGATTTTAAAATGTATCAGTTTGTCAAATTTGACTTGTTAGTTAGTTCACAATGGATAATCAAAGACAAGTGCATACAAAAATTATTCAAATAATTAAAAAAAACCATATTGGAGTTATACAAAAGTTGCTAGGGAAGTCCACGTGACCAGGCAATGTATTTCCAGAGTGGTCAAAAAGTTCAACAAAGACCTAAAAATTGAAAGAAAGCCTGGAACAGGTAAAGCAAAACTGGTAACGAACGACGCGAAAGCCAAAAAGGTTGAGAAGCTTTTGCTGGCTCTTCCAAACATTTCTGGCCGCGAAGTGGCCCGGCGCGTGCAATGTTCGGAAAGTTTTGTGCGCCGAGTTAAAGCTAAAGCTGGCCTTAAAACATTTAAAGTCCAAAAAGTTCCGGATAGAAATGCTAAGAAGAATATTGAAGCAAAAAAAAGAGCAAAACTCCTCAAAAAAGAATTTTTTTCAAAAGTTCGAATGTTGTGTAATGGATGATGAAACTTACGTTTTTGCAGACTTTGCGCAGCTTCCTGGCCAAGAGTTTTATGTAGCGGATAGTAGAGGCGATGTTTCTGAAGAGTTCCGAACTAAAAAACTATCAAAATTTCCCAAAAAGTTCCTAGTTTGGCAGGCTATTTGTAGCTGCGGCAACAGAAGTGCATCGTTTGTTACATTGGGATCAATAAACTCAGATATTTTTATCAAAGAGTGTCTTCAAAAGAGGTTGCTCCCATTTCTAAGACAGCACAACATATCAACATTCTTCTGGCCAGATTTGGCAACATGTCACTACAGTAAAAGCGCAATAGACTGGTATAATAAAAATAATGTTATTTTTGTTCCAAAAGAGGCTAACCCACCAAACTGCCCAGAGCTGCGGCCTATTGAAAGCTATTGGGCTCTGGTCAAAAGAGAACTAAAGAAGAGTACATCTGTTCCCAAAACCATTACTAGTTTTCGATATAAATGGACAGCTGGTACCAAAAAAATCACCGAAAACACTATAACATTGCTTATGGATGGCATAATGAATAAAATAAAAAATTTTATAAAATTAAATTAATTTTTAAATAAAATAATACAGAATATAAATCTGTAATAAAAATGCAAAATAAAACTGTTTTATTTTTAACTCTAGCTTACTCCAGTCAGTTTTTATTTGACTTTTGATGTGTTACAGTTTATAGTGACGCACACCTTAAGTAACCAATATTTGGTATTAAAGAAAAATCACTTTGATTTATTCACTTTGATTTTCATATCTAGCGACATGATACAAAATCGTTCATTAAACCTTTGCAAGCAAATTCCATATTTAACTCTTGACTTTGCACAAATATTTTTATTTAATTAATTAATTATATTGTATTTAATTTATTTGGAAAATTAAATTATTTTAAATATTTTGTACTCACATTCCAATCAAATTTAGCAAATAAAATCACTTGAATGATATTCACTATTCCAGCTGAAAAACTCACCTAAAAAGACAAATAAGAAAAACGAGAAAATGTTGGTGATTAATTAAGAAATATTAACGACATAAAAATATATACATACATATATAATACATATTTACATATATGGATAAAAGAAAATTTAATTAATTTTTAAAACAAAGGCAGCAGGCAGCAACACCGGAAATTAAAAAATAAAATTGTACAGCAAAAATCTTTGTTTAACAGGCAATGCTTTATAAATTAAAGTGTAAAAAAGGCAAATGTTTGTTTGACAAAGATAAACAGAGAATGTGCAAACAAACAAACAAACACTGACACAAGTATTTAATGACATGCCAAACAGGACAGGCTAACATCAAAATATGTATTGTTGTAGTTGTTCAAATTTTTGAGGACCTAAAAGGAGCATTATGTAGTTGATTAATATCAAAACATAACCAGACGTGGGTGGGTTTGTTGGACATATTGTTGTAGAAAGAAATTCATTGATTTTAGTGTGAAAAAATATGACGAATACTGAATTAAACAAACAAACACCAATTCAATAAAAAAAAAGAAATCAAATAAATAAAATACTAATGAAGTGTTTGACAGTCTTCTCTTTCTCTACATGAATAGTGCTTGCAAAGAAGAAGAAAAACTGACAGAATGTTGTTGAACTTTAACTAAACGCGTCACTAAAAATATTTGCAATTTGTCGAAAAAGAAACAGACAGCACACAGTGATTATTGTATTGCTTACAACGATAATAATGACAATGCTATCGGATTTCAACGAAACAAATTCAACCTCCCCCAATATTAAGACTTACAGCAAAGTTTTAGGTCAATGAACTTTTCTAAATTCGTTAGAAAATTAAAAATAAAACAAGATTTCTCTGTTTATCGAAAACGAACAATGAAAGTTTAAATTCTACAAAATAAAACACAATTTTATCAACGAATAGATTATTAACACGTTCGCGGACGTGAATGTTATAGCATTCATTTTCATACTGATGCAAAATGACGTGAATGCTATAGCATTCAAATTTTAAAGCCAATTTTTATTCATTTAATTTTATACAATCTTAAGTTTTTGTAATTAATACACATTCAAAAAAATGACCAATTGGTTCATTAGATACTTTCGTATATATATATGTATATGTATATAACGGTTAAAATACGATGTTCTGACTACTCTTATAATATATGTCTAATTAGATTTCGGATATTACAACTAGTTTCAAAAATAATTGCCTGTATATTTTTGCAGCTCCCTAAAATTTTTTGCGTCCGCGAACGTGTTAAATAAATAATTTAGTTTAGAAACGACACCTACTTAAAAAAGCTGTTGTATTGAAGAACTTTAATATTGAATATCCTCCAGAATCCTTGCATGGAGGATTGAAGTTTGGGATTTTCTTTGCAAACCTTTGATACTAAATTCTTTGGAATTCAGTTTGTAACGTGAACTAGTTAAAACAAAGGGAGATCATGTAAGTGGAATTGTTCATTTTAACGGTTGAGGACTTTATGAAAAAATATGAAATTTTACAGTATAAACCTGTACTTAACACGTTTGAAAGTGAAATTCTTTTATTGTTGTTTGAATTATCAAAATATAAAATGAACTCAAAACGAAATCACGAGAAAATCATGATTGTGATTTTTTTCGATTTCCCAAATTTCATGGATTTCAGCGGTACCATCAACTCAAGGAACATTGGTCAGCTAAACACACCATAAAAGTTGGTAAAACAATGCTTTAATTGTGATATCATATATGTAATTAAAATTATATGGTTCACGTTATAGAACTTTCTGAGTTTGTTCATGTTACAGAGTAATCACACACACAAACAAGAGCTTGCTCACGTTAAGTGGTGGTTACGTTAGACGTCGTTCGTTTGAAAATCACTAAGACTATTTACAAATCAAGCGTTGAAAATGTACACTTGAACTGACAGTTTTTGCATAACTGAGTGGTGTCACGCCTCTACTAAATTTTCTTTCGTCTACATCGTTAAAGAGGCCAGAGCTTCTCTATTTAGTAAAAACAACTTATTATCCAATTATCAGTAAAAAAAATTTGAGGAACTGGATATGTGGGAATGGCACCACCAACAAAAAGCAACAGAATTAAGCGTCTAATGAATAGAAGTGATGAAGCTAGTTTAGGTATGGATGTCAAATTCATGACTAACCAACGTTTTACCCGCAGAAACAGTTCGTCGTGCGGGAGTTTATGTGCTCTATCCGCCATTTCATATATTTTATATATCTCGAGCTATGGATGCAAACCGTTTTCGAATATCTAGTTCAGTTTCGGAGATAAAAAGCCGCAAACGGATTGCAGATTTTAAAAATTTTTGTGTCAAAAATCTAAAGTGGCATCATTAACTCCAGATATATAAAATGGGGGATAGAGCACATAAACTCCCGCACGACGAATTGGTATCGTGCAAAAGATGACAAACGCTTAAGCTGCCACGAAAATGGCAATTTTTTTACAATAGATTTTTTATACAATAATCAAACGATTAGAGTGGGATGTAAGTTTTCATGTGCCGCCTTAATATATGTTTTAAGGGGAAATGAAGGAAATATCGTCCTAAGAATTAAAGAACGCTGTAACTGACAAAACATTAAATGTTCACCAGAGCCGAAAAACCTGTATGAAAGTAGAACAAAGACACTGGTATTTTTCAAAACGCAGACGGCGTAAGTGAATTTCTTTTCATGATAGAAATCTGGGACCGGCACCAATCGACGTGTATTTTTTTTCTGATAAAAATGATGCAAAAAACGTATTTTCGATTTTTTGTCAGTTACAGCGTTCTTTAATTCTTGCGACGATATGAAACATTTTTGTAATAAAAAAAATTTTGATTGTGTCCTATCAACATTTGGCGTAGGTACAAGACCAAACGGTCTGCATGTTAGCTAGAGTTAAACCATAATAACGATCGCTTGGTTTTAGCTCAATAAGCTCACACATCCCACGGATTCGTGTTTATATGCCATGTATTTGCTCTAGAATTACCACAATTATCCAAATGAATATCAACATTCTAAGGAACCATAACTGATATACTGAGCCTTTTGAATCGTTTTTGCTTGAACATGCATGGCAACTTAATCTTTCAGACAAGCCTTCAAGTATTGGCAGGTTTAAACAGAATAATTTTGTAAAATGAGCTATTTTATATAGCTAATTTAATAACAAATAATCCCATTGTACAGTTGTAATATTGTTGTTAAAGCTGTTAATAACAACCAAAAACAGATTATGAGCATCTGGGAGCAAACAAACTACAAAAACTGTCTAATTAAATATTCGCAAAAAAAATGTTAATGAGTGATTAAATAAAAATCACCACTAAATTTATTTATTTTAAAATGCAAACAAACACACAAAAAGCAAAACAAATTTCATTAACAAATGCAGACAACCAATCAGCAACAACAGACAACAAATAATTACAATAAATAACCGCCGCCATAAATATAATATGTGTGTGTGGTTGTTGTTGCAAATGAATTAAAAAAAAATTATAACAAAAGTTCATTCAACTTAAAGTTGGAATTTAAAAGAAAAAAAAGAAGCAATGAAATGCATAAAAATGCATATGCATGACTAAAAACAGCAAAACAAACATGCCATTCAATTGTTCAAATTTCATGTCATACCATTCAATGGCATACCATAATAGTAATAACAGCCAGCAAGCCACCCCAAATGTATTGGAAAACAACAATTTTTGTATGGAAATTATAAAAAAAGGATTTAAAGAAAAAAGAAAAAAATTAAACGAAATTCATAAACTTAAAACAAAACCAGTAACAATAACAACAAGTTTTGTAGAAATGTTGATATTTCAATTGTAGTGTTGTAATTGTTGTTGTAATTGCTGTCATTATCACTGTCACGTGCATTCCATTTAATTGTACGCAAATGTTTACTTTGAAATACAAAATGAAAAAAAAAGACCAACAGAAAATCGTCATGACAACGACAATTTTAATGATGCTGATGAGTTGCATCTGGTTTTTAAATGGTTGCGTCTACTTAGCCTTGAAATATTGTAGTAGTTACAACTACAACAACAACTAAATTAATAAAAAACATAATGCGTTTCTTCTTTTTTCTTTAACTTAATATGCACTTAACATACACGTTGAACAGACATTACATGACACGCACATAAAGATGAATGACAGTCAAATGGCATACCAAAATGTCATCACTAGGCGTTGGATGTGATGTATCATTTAAGCCTCTCAGTGGGCCTTGTTATAAGAAAACTAAACGTTTAATTTATTTCTCGGTTGAGTTGAGTTTTGGGCACACGCAAGAATATATTCAAATCAAAAGAATCTACAAAATTTAATCATTAGCAGGATTATTGGCAAAGATCACCTGTGTACTATTTTCATAGCGTAATACGCATAACCAGTTGCTATCTAATGGTAATGCTAATGGTGATGCTATTAGGGTGATTATGGTACGGCTAGGTATTTTGGCCACGAACCTGCCACTGATATCTCATAAATGAAAGAATGTCAATTACAACTGATTTTTTACGGCTGGCGCGTAGAAAGCGTAATCTGGAACACCAATTTTCAACAACTTTTTTGAACACATTTGGGCCAAAGACTCCGCCGAGCCATAGGGCCCACCAAAGAGTAATTTTCTGTCGATTTAATGGTGTTTCGACAAAAGGTTGTGGATTCTTCTCACTACCATTCTGCTCATTTACGTACCCATTCAAAGAGAAATGGGCTTCATCGGAAAATAAAATTTTGAATGGAAAGTCAAAATCGACATCATTTTGAGTTTGACGAATAAAACAATTATTTTGATTAAAAATTTCAACAATTTGGAAGCGTTGCACAGTGTGACTTTTATCAGTTTTGGGATGCCAAAAGTCGTAAACAGTCAAATAAAAGTAGATATGGCAATAAAATTTAGCAATAATATTGATGAGATCGATATAGCACAAAAAATGGGCGTGTTTCGCCTACTTTTTTGGCCACCCCCATATAAGGTATGTTTTCAAAATGCCGTAATTTCTAATTTAATAGTACTTATTGCGGCGGAAAGAAATAAAAATAATTTTAATTTCACAACATTTTTAGGTATACACAATTGCCTTCAATTAGTAGTTGTTTTGAGATGATTAATCTATATTTTTGAAAACAAATAGAATTTCATATTAAAAAAAAGCAATCTGGAAATAATAATAATTACTCCGAGTCAATGTCGTTTCCATATTCCGGTACGGATAATAAGCCAATAGCTTCTTTTGGTAATGTTCGTCGATTTGTCTTAGTCGCTTTCCGCAAGCTGCATATAAAGGGGTCTGACGATATGAGTAATCTGTGCAACTAATCCAAATTACTTTCAAATCTAGATGTTTTTCGGGTAAAGAGTTCTCGATAATTTCTTGCATCTTTGTTTCTGGCTCTGAGCCTCTTCAGAAAGTTGACCAATAGGAAGAATGTCTCACATCGCTATTATATCCTTTCCATGAAAAAGAAATTTATGCACACTCACTGGCATATTGTACCATGCATATTCCCATCTTGACCGAAAATCAAAAGAAAGTTTGATCACAAACTTTTTTAATTTATGTTGGTCCACATCTTTTTCAATTATACTGCAAATGTGATTATGTACGGCATCATTTGTGTTTTCTTTCTTGCTTCTGAGCCAAACATCAAAGAGCGCATTTTGTGAAACTGTCATGTTTGTTTTTGCGAAAAAATCAAAATATCGCAAAAAGGAGCAAAAAGAAGCAAAAACTTATTGTTCAATCTGAAACTAGATATATAAACCTTCAATCTCCATATAATCACTTAACAGAATCATGCACGTTTTTCTCTATCAAAAAACAAACATTTTTATATATCACTCAATTTGTGGTGATTGCATATTTTTATTGATTGTAAATTTAAATAATAACGTTAAAGCTTCAGAAACTTACCAGCCTTTATAGAAAAGGTTCCAACTTATTTAAAGCAAAAAAATTTTTTTAAAAATATTTTGCCAAAAAAAAAATAATGCCACCGCAAAGTTCAACAACAAATGAAAACTATAAACAGTTTATTACACTTATCACAGTGACACAAGTTTGATAACTGTTATCATGTTAATTGTTGTTTTTTTGTTTTGTTTTGAGTACATATTCGTAATAGTTATACTGTTTAGTATTACATAGCATAAAATTATTCAAATCGGAAAACATATTTTGTTTGACTTTTGGCATCCTAAAAGTAACAAAAGTCGCACAGTGGGTTGCTCTGGTGGAAGCTGATTCATATTGAAAACAAGCAAAGCAAGCTTAACAAAAAGCAACTATCAGATGTTAAGTGGGTGGTCCATTATTTAAGAAGCCTGTGGTGGTTTACATTATATGTTTCCTTCCCATTACTAAATGCACCATTCAATACGAAAAAGTATTATTTAGGGAACATTAGTTGTCGTTAAGCAGAGATTTCTAAATGAGTCTATAGCAGTAATCACTCTTCATTGCAAACACCTTTGCAAATCTTACAATAATAAATTCTAAATAAATTTGCTAGGGTTGCCAAGTTTGCTATGAAGAGTGATTAATTTAATTTAATTTATAAAGCGAATTAAACTGAAAGTAATATGATTCGTAACTTAGTAAACAAAATTAAAATTTGTTAAACCCCGCTTTGTTTTCAAATAAAACAGAGAAGATAACCAACGAAAAAGAGTTTTCTGATTCAGTTCAAATATAAAATAAAAATGAAAGTAATGCTGGCCGTTTTACAAAAAAAAAAAAAGATTAAAAAATTTTTATAATAAAATTTATTGCGTATATTACTAATAAAAACATATAAAAAAATAAATATATAATTTTTTTTTTTTGCATACATGCACTTATACAAAAATTTTATTTATTTTAAATGCATGAAAACACAGCAGCAAAAACAAAACAAATTAATTTTTAATTAAATTGCAAATTATTAACAACAATTTTGAAAATAAATAAAATTACGGAATTTTAAATAAGCGCGGAAAATAAATTGGTTGCATGAAAAAAAAAGAAAATTAAGCTGGCAAAAGAAGGAATTTGAAATTTTTAATTTTGTTGTTTCGTGCCATTTTTCGGCAGAGAAAAAGGTAAATGACTTTTGGTATGTATGGCCGGCCAATAAAAATTTTTTAAATAAATATTTATTTTTTTTTTTGTTTTTCTTGTTAATTATTTAAATATGTAAACAATACAAAAAAGAGATTTATAAATGAAATTATTGTTAAATAAAAAAATAATGAAGGTAAATGCACAAACAATATATTTATGATTGGGTATATAGCAAAGAGTTACGAACATATAAGATTTTGAATGAGACCAAAATTTCTAAAAGACTAACCAAATATCAACAAAAGGGTGAAATAAAAAAATCTTACGTTATATTTTTAAAAAATACTTTTTTCCAATTAAAAAAAATTTTTTGATTTAACGAAAAATTATTATTTATAATAAAAACTTTAGATATATGTATAACGATTTTCTTTTAACAGATCTAAAATTTAATAGTACTTATTTTGTGAAATTTGAGAAGATCGGGTTTAAGGATACATTTAATGTTCTAAGCACATAGACGTCAGCTGGCTACAGGCTACAACTTGTCAAAAATAAAATACACTCGCCTATATGAATGCGATTATTTTGACGGAATCAGATCTACAAAGCTACACGACCACCAGTGTCGCTGTAGTCCAATTTATAATAATTTCTCTTTTTGTTGACGACAAAATAATATTAGCAGAGTTGGGTTTATTGCATTAGATTTAATTTTCCACTAAATTTAGTGGTAATGGAAAAAATAGTGCATTATCGCCTATAATATTTAGTGGTAGTGGAAATTTAGTGCATTAAATAAAACCATTTTAGTGGTAGTGGAAATTTATTGCATTAAATAAAAAAAATTTAGTGGTAGTGGAAATTTAATGCATTAAAAAAAACAAATTTAGTGGTAGTGGAAATTTATTGCATTAAATAAAAAAAATTTAGTGGTAGTGGAAATTTATTGCATTAAAAAAAACAAATTTAGTGGTAGTGGAAATAGTGCCAATGGAGTTATATTCCATTACCACTAATTATTCAAAATTAGTGCACTAAATTTCCACTACCACTAAAATCGATATATTTAATGCAATAAATTTCCATTGCCACTAAAATTTTTATATCTAATGCAATAAATTTCCACTACCACTAAATTTATTTTATTTAATGCACTAAATTTCCACTACCACTAAATTTGTTTTTTTTTTAATGCAATAAATTTCCACTACCACTAATTTCTTTTATTTAATGCAATAAATTTCCACTACCACTAAATTTTTTTTATTTAATGCAATAAATTTCCACTACCACTAAATTTATTTTATTTAATGCACTAAATTTCCACTACCACTAAATTTGTTTTTTTTAATGCAATAAATTTCCACTACCACTAAAATGGTTTTATTTAGTGGCTAACTATTTCTATCTGCATTTAGTGGTGGCTGCAATATTGCTGCATTAATACTAAGTGGTTTAGTGGTAGTGGAAACGATAATGCATTATAAATTCAATGCAATAAACCCAACTCTGAATATTAGTGCTATTAATATTTAATAAATATAAAATAAATTTACGATTAAGGAAAACCATTTCGTATGTTAAACATATTTCGATTAGAGTTTGACTTTTTTTGTAACTCAAATGTAGGGGATTTTATGTGGGTTGGTGAAGAGAATAGAAAAGGTAGTGAGATTGAAAAATGTTCATGAATTCTGTTTGCTTTTGACTTCTCTTTCCCCTTTGTATTTCTATCGTCTTGCACTTGCTTTAGATGAAAGAGACAATTAATAGGATTGAGAAAGTAATTAAGAACAGATAAAAAAAACCTACGATTCGAGACCCATAATGTGAATACTATATAATAAAATACTACTACAGGATGGTAACTCCGAAACAATGGTTTTTTCAAATTTTTTTCTTTTTTTTACCATTTTTTACTTATAATTGCCTTAATACGGTGTTTCCAAAAAAATCTGGATAAAACTAGCGTTTTTTTAATAAAATATACGAGATGATTGAATTTGTATATGTCAATTGGAATTTTAACTGTGGTTATCGTTTTCAAAATAATTAAGTAGCTGACTAAACGGCGACAACTGCCGCCAACGACATTTGTTGCCTTGTAGTCGTGAAGCCTACTGGCTTCTAGGTGTTTAGAACAATAAAATGTTTAAGCACAGAATAAAGTGATCTTTAATAAGAATTTATTTTTAATTTTCCTTAGATCTTATTCTAATTTTACACGAATTATTTTTACAAAAAATGTTTTCAAAACGTATCCATCGTGTAAAAAGAAAATTTTGTGCAGTAGTATTTATTTAGTAAACATTACTTTACTAAATCAGAAGCTATCTATCAGCTGTTATGAATTTCTTAAATTCTACTTTGAATTTAATTCTTAAACTCCTTTTCAAAATTCAAATCATGTTTGTCTTTAAGAGGAAAATTCTAAAGAAACATAGAAAAATTAATCACGATTTTAATTAAAATGAGGGTGACTATTTTGCCCTATCATTAACAAGCAAATAAAATCAATTAAAATTTCATTATTATGATAATTGTTGTTGAATCGTTTATTATATAACAAAGTTGTTATTCTAATCATTAACAATTCTATTGCAAACAATGAAAAAAACAAAAATGAAACAAAAAACATTCTTCGACAAGACACTCAAGTCAGTCAGCCAGCCGGCTAAATGAATAACAAAGCGAAACAATTTTGTTTTTTTTCCTTTTTATTTTTAATGAAGAAAAATTAAAGCATTTCCGGCGAAGAAGACATACGAATACAAATGCACACAGACAACACACCGACATCATAATTTATGCCACGCACTGTTTTAAAGAGCGTGCAACAAAGGGCAACAATAGTAAACAACTTAAAACAAAACAAAAAAATAAATAAATATGTTTGTATTCTAAATAGAGAAGACTAAAAACTAAATAATGAATTTAATATTCAGAACATTAAACAAATGACTACAAAAAATACGAGTAAGTGACAGCAATGACAATAATTGCAACAACAACAACAAAAAAGGCAACCTTTTAAAAAAACACTAATTCATTATTGTTATGGCTGTCATTGTTGCTGTTGCCGTTGCCGTTGCAGTTACTAAAGTAAATAATTTTCTTTTAAAAATAATAAAAATAAAAAAAATAAATGACCCAAAACAAAACTGTAATCATGTGTCAACAGCAACAAAATAGAATATAATTGTTTGATTAATAAAAGAAAACATATAGTGCGTTACAAAAGTTATTTGAAGCCAAAAGCTTTACATCAAATGAGTTTGAATATAAAACTATTAAACTAATAGGGATAAAGTAACATTTTCTATCTGTTATATCAGAAATTTCTATCTATGTAAATATATGTATATTTAAAGGCTGCACAAAACCTTTTAATTGTCAAATCTCAATAGTATACTATAACCCATATAGTACCATAAGTGCAAAAAGACGATATTAAATGATTATACTCGTATTAACAAATGTACAACAGCAAGAAAATAAACATGTGCAGTTAGGCAGCACATGGTTCTATTTATTCTATTTCGATTACGCGGCAGTTTTGCTCGGTTTTAATTTTAATAGAATTGACAATTTTCTATTAAAATTATTTAGCCCAACAAAATGCCAATATATAGAGGTATGGAAATAAAATATTGTTAAGGAAAACTATTATATTATTAAGTATTATTCATATTCACAATTTCGTTATGAGGCAGTCTCTCCGACTCAAAGGATCTTTTGTTTCCTACTCCAATCTCGAATTATAAACCATGTAAAGCCATCGCAAAGGAAGAACCGTGGTCTAGTGGTAAAGTGTTTGCTTACTAAGACGATAGCGACGGGTTCAAATATCAGCTCCGCTTCTGGCAAAAGTTCTGGGAGTAATTAATTGCCATGAAAAAGCTTCTCAAATCTATCGTTCGGAGTCGACTCACAACATGAGTGCTGCGAGAAGCTAGGGCATAACCTTGACACTGGGTTGTAAGGGCAATTATGTATGTATGTAAAGGCGGATTGACCCATGAGTTTCTGAAACATTTTTGGTTCGGACCAAATTTTTTTTATATGTAGTTTGACGCTTCTCTCAGAGAGCGAGAGAAATGATTTCGTGCGAAGTGCTCTCTGCTTGATTTAAATTAATTTTAAATTTGGTCCGAACCACATTGAAAAAGGTTGCCACATTATACAAAATTTATGCAAGAGTCATGCCATATTGCTTGGCATTTGTATTAAAAAATTAGTATGGTAAAGTGAATAATGTAAAGAAAAAGCAAATGAGAAGTAAATTTATTAGAAAATAAGAAATATTGGTGGCAAAAATAATAAAAAAATTAAAATTAAAAAATACATAAGGAGGTAGTAGTTTTAAATAAATTTACTGTATAATTGTAACAATGATTTTTATCCATTTCATTCATCACAAAACAAAAGCTTTTTATTCTTGTTGAATAATTCGTCACAAATACTACATATGTATTAATTCTTTATTTACTTTAGTTATAAATTAGAATATTATTAGCTTTTTATTTGCTTAATTTGTAATTATTAATTGAATATGGCAGCACTGATTTTAAGAACAAAATTTCTGAAATGGGTGAATCGTGGTGCAGAAAACTCTCAGTGAACAAAAAATTCGTTTGCACAAAAAATGTTTCAGAAACCTATGGGTGAATCCGACTTAAAGGAAGCTCCACTACCGGTACAGTCCGGCTCAAGTGTTCCTAATTATGTATAAATAAGGGCCATGCCCAAAGAACAACTTCCCTACCTCCGATATAAACAGATCTAATTCCCACCACATCCAATTGATTTTAGGCTGTGCTACAAAACGAAACCTACACTCATTTTAATCCAATGGAAAGTGATGAGAGTGCAAGTAATAATATCCGTATAGAAAATGTCCTATACTAACAATACTCGATCTCCGTAGTTTGTACAGCCGTTCTCCAAAGCAGAAAGACTGCACTAACCGTTCTGGCATCCGTTCAATTAATTCTGCAATAGAATTCTGTACCAATAAACTCCGAGGAGGATTCTCCTTCCATCACTGTTTGTAAATGATAGTTCTGTCAATGTATTAGAATACAAAGTCAACATTGCTGGTAAAGCTGTATAAAGCTGATAATATGAAGCAGTGTTTATCCGAAATGCTTAGTTAAATCTAACACAACCGTACGTTTACATCTGAAACCTATAACTTAATTGATAAATTTGTTAATAATGCTAATTGATGAATTTATTTCTCTAACAAATATTATATTTTTAAAACAGTAACAACTAAAATTTGTTTTATTTTTACATATTCAAATATTGCTACATCTGTGGGTATAATTTTGTACGTTACTGTAGCCGTTATTAAACATATGAAACCGAGTTTTGTTTTATTCATTTTAATAGTACGAGTATGTTTTGTCAATGAAAGTTTAGTTGTTCCCCCATTCTTTAATATAATTTTTTGTTTTTGTTTTTCGTTTTCCTTTTAAAACAAATTTTACACAGCAGAACAGAACTGTCATCTAAAAATCTGACGCATTTTTAATGCGTATTTCTGAAACTGAATATGAATGGATTGCATCCATCCACCAGTGTTTATTATATTCGTCCGTATACACTTATGAGATGAATTCATTCATTAAAATTTATACTGACACAGCCTTGATCTTTGGCAGACATAAAAAATATACAAAAAAAAAAAAAAACTTAGTTTGTTGAGATTTGAAAAAATAAAAAAGCGATAATAATGTTCATTCGTATCATTACTGATGATGGAACAAAGTTGAGTAAAAACATCACAAAAGTGATATTTGTTTATGTGGTAAGTGTTAAATGCGTTTATTTAAATGTTACTCCTCGTCGAGTTCGTTCTCTAAATAGTCACTCTATCAAAAAAGATGGTTAAACCTTACTTATCTAAAGCACCTCGAACAAAAAAAGGGTCGTATTAGCATTTAGTATTATTTCTTTTTTTAGGCCCGCACTCGGGGATGGCAGCTACTTATGTAGTATATTGTGCTGGTCTAGGTAAATATGTTATGGGAAGGGGGAAAGAGGGAGTAGTGCTTACGAATATTCGATTTAAACTCATTAACATCGTAATTGACAGGAAAATCTTTCACAGGAAGGTTATTCCATTAACGAACCGAACCGTGTAGCTATATTGCATGGGTATGGGGTCTAAGAGAGGTACGGCTAAGACGTAAGAATATGAGATCATTCGGAATTAAGGCTTTTATTTCATCAGAGAAACACCAATGGTAGTACCGATAGAACAGTGAAACGCACGCCACATTGCGCCGATACTCCAATGAACCGATAGAGTTGGATAACCTACCGTCATTGATAAGTCGCTTCGACCTTTCCTGTACGCGGTCGAGAAACCTTCAAAATAGACTCTGAAAACCTACCCATACATGAGAATTGTATTCCATCTTGGTTCGGATAAATGTCTTGTATACATTAAGAAAGTCAGATGGAGTGAAGTATTTCTTGCACCATTTTAAAAAACCGAGGCACTTGAAAGCTTTTTTCGACACTCGATTTATGTATGTGATCATTTATATACATATATCTGGCCCGCGTTTTTTCTATATTAATTCAGCAGTCTTATGACAAAAGCTCTGAGAGTAACTGATTGTCATGAAAAAGCTTCTCAAATTTGTCGTTCGGAGTCGACTTTAAACTGTAGGTGCCGGTACTCATGGATAAAAATTGACACACACAACATAAGTGCTACGAGAAGCTAGGCCATAACTCTGAAATAGGGTGGTAATGACATGTATGTTTTAATTTCCCGGATTTTTTACTCACACGTCATCAATATTACTTTTAGCATAGTTTTGAATGGAAAACCAAAGATAAAAAATTTTTCTTAACAAATTTAAAGTACTTGGCTTAACAAATAAGCTATTAAGTAATCGGTAAAAAGTATCAATTACCTATTTTCAATGTAAACGTATAACTTGTTATTTTTAGATCACAATGTCCTTAAATTTACATACATGTAAAGATTATTTTATTTATGCAATTCAATTCAAATAAAATAGTAAAAAAAAATCAAATATATTATTTCGCAAAAAAATTGAAATATAATAGTTAAAACAAATAAAATTTTAAATTGGGCAAGAT
Source organism: Metopia argyrocephala (assembly GCA_963576795.1). Classification (NCBI taxonomy): domain Eukaryota; kingdom Metazoa; phylum Arthropoda; class Insecta; order Diptera; family Sarcophagidae; genus Metopia; species Metopia argyrocephala. The sequence goes on from OY756211.1 coordinate 84,860,981, forward strand.
ATTGATTATTTCAAATAGTTTAAAATCATAAATGGAAAACTTTATTTCGACTACAACTTGACGACTTTTCAACTTGACGACCGACTTTACGACTTCTTAACTGCTCGCCTTCACCAACTTGACTTCTTCTTTCTTTTTTGCTTCTTATTTCTTCTTCTTAGGGTTTTCTTTACAACAGGCCATTTTTACATTACTTTAACCCATAAACGCTTTTACATACATATGTAATAAGTTTTAAAAATATATTCAAGCTATTACGTAGTGACTGGTAATGCAGAGAGTGTAAGTTTAGTGTAAGTTTTTCCGAAGCAATGCATTATGGTTTAATCTTCTCTAGTACTCAAAGTCTAGAATATCCTCTAAAACTCCCATAAATTTTTCGAAATACCAAGATAACACAACAGTTTGTTAGGGTATAGTAATAAGTCATTTGTGCCACAATTATTATTTTCAAAAGTTTTAAAGTTTATTTTTCTGTTGTTTTCAATTTCATTTGTACACAAAAACTGCACCTATTTTTGTGTCAATTATTTGAATTTTATTTGAATGTGTCACACATTCGCATATACATATATTTTTTATTTCTAATTTTTCAATTTCGTATTTTTGTTTTCTATTTTATTTCAAATGAATAATGCGAATGAATTTGTAATATTTGTAAAAAAAAGAAATAAAATACAACGTTTTTGTTGGAAAATTTTCAGTTTCAATTGAAATTTACGCATTTGATTAAAAGTAACGGAGGTGATGACAATTCTAAATGTGTTTTTATTAATTTATTTTATTTTTTTTTTTTTTTGTATAATACAATATTATAAAGCGTTAGAGAAATTGAATAGTAACTATAGTGAATATTTTCCATTCAAATAAGTACTTGTTTTTGTTTCTTTTTTTTTCTTAAGTCTTTAACAGCCAAATCAAATGCTACTTATGGCTGGCCACGAAACTTTAATTGAATTGCTAATTACAAAAAAAAAAAAATAGGTGTTAAAGATGTAAATTGGCAACCAATATATTAAAATTTTACTTGGAAAAAAGTGATTATTTTTTAGATACCAGATGACAACGCGGCTGAATTTGCTTTATGTCCATTTTCGACCCATAAAATTGGTGATAATTCTTTCAGCCACACAATTTCTTTTACACGTAAAAAGGCCATAAAACACGGTAATTCTTTAAGGCATTAATGCATGCATTAATCAATATTCTAAATTTTTTAGTTAAAACCATGTAAAAACCATTGTAAAATTTTACAAAATCTTAACTCTTTCCAAAGGTCCATCGGTCTTAAGGTTAAAATACTGCAATCTATAGCTCTACACAAAATATCAATCACAATAGCCTTTTTTTCTATGTGGACTACAAAGGTCGAAAAAACGATGTAGAAAATCAAAGAATTTAAACTCTTTAGTCTGAGTCTTACCGACTTTAGTTCAAAATGGAGTAATAATCTTGTATGTGATGCAAATCGACTGAAATTTCCAGTTGCGGATTTTAAAAAAATAATCAAGAGGATCATCATTTGTAACAAAAGTATTTGATAAAAGATATTTGAAAGTGTGGTTTAAAAAGCTGGGCTAATAATAAATAGCAAACTATCCACTGCTTAATTTGGTTACACACAACTAAATAGACATTTGTTAGACCCATTTTAAAGGTATGATGGCCTTCTGTCTTTTCACCTAATCACATTTTTAGGTAATCGCTTTTTCTCTTCATCCGTCTTTATCTTTTTGGCCTATCGTCTTATATTTAGTTTTATCGATTTATCGTTTAATCGGTGCATCGCTATATAATTTTACCACAAAGCAGTGAAAGTCTGAGAATCAAAGTTCATTAAAAACCGGTTATTTGTGTCTGTTTATCAGTTTTGCCATTTTTTGTATAATATCTTTTTTGATATACCGTTTAGAACTCAGTCATTCATGGTACCAAAATTAAAAGAATCGTTTTTTTTTTATTAAGCCCTAACTTGGGTCCATGTAATCTTTCCCATATTGTCTTTAAAAGCATTATTTGTATTGGACATTATTTAAGCATTTTTATTAAAAAATTACTTTTTTAATTTAAACTTGTATGAATACAAAAGCATAAACTATATTATGAAAATAATGAAAATAATTTTCTAACTTTCTACAAAGACAAGTAGTTCATTTCAAATGAAATATAGTTTTGAATTTTACCACTAATTTATAAGACGGCTGTAACTTTAATGCAAATTTTCCTTTAAAAATTTCACACAATTTCAATGCATCTGAATTATAATCGCTCTTCATTTTATAGATCATCGTATGTTATTATTATTATAATAATAATCTTAATTATAATGATAATAATGAAGTTAAATTCTCATTGCAATTCAGCAGTGTATAGAAATTTCCCACGCATATAGACTTTTTTATAATGTTTTATTTGTTTATGCTTCTATTTGATTTGTTTATTATTTTTTAATGTTTATTTTGAATAAGAAAAAAAAAACATGAATTTTCCTGCCCTACATGCCATAATAGGACATTAAAAGTATAATTTGAAACAAGAGCAAATTTAATTTTGATAAATCAATCACTTCAGACTCTTTGTTTAAATTTATTAAAATATGTGTATATAGCACTGTGATCCATAGGAGATCAAAGTCCTCTTAAATGGCTTGTAAATTTCAGAGCCCGGTGGTCACAGAAGAAAAGTATATTATGTACACTAAGGAAGTGGTGAAAGTTTAATTAGAGTGGAAATTTTCATATTCCCTTACTTCTTTTGTTTCCTATATTTTTAAAAATCAATTCTTTAATTTGTGGCCGCCGTAGTCTGGTATGTCGTTTGTTGACTTACTAGACGAGAACTCCGGATTCAAAGCCCACCTCAAAAATTATACAAAGAAACCGCTCCCTGACATTCCACTCTATTCCACCTTAAATAATGATCAGGAGAAAAGCGCCTTCTATTTGGAAGTAGCAGATACCAACTAAACCTGCTTAGCGAAGGCACTCACCACAGACCTTTGAATGATTAATTCACAGCAATTTGTCTCAATTCCTAAGGGGCTTAACAATAATATAAAAATGTATGTATAATATTCATTCCAAGAAGTTCAATACAATACACAGCAGCAGTAGGGTTTTGCCTATGCGCATGGGTCTCAATCAAAAAAAAAAAAAAAAAAAAAAAAAAAAAAAAAAAAAAAAAAAAAAAAAAAAGTTAGACCAATACAAAGTGGGTTACACCTCTACCCGTGCTGTGCAGCATTGTATTGGAATCGAAGATTGATTCCTTTTTCTATTAAGCGCCTTATGTAAATGAGACAAGTTGTTGTCAGTTGATCACTCAAAGAAAGGCCAGTGTTATACCTTTACCCTTGAAAATTATCAATAGCAATTGTCTCATCTGTTGATAAAAAAATTTTGTTTGTTTGTTGTGAAGTGGTGAGGGTCTTGGCTAAGGTGTTGTTCATAGGTTTTGTTTCTAGCTTTTTAGTTCTACCTGTTTACCCAAAATAAGTGGCTCTTTCTCTTGATTATTCATTTGATGGCTTAAAGGTGGTGAGAGCGGCTTTCTTTGGGATGGACTTCTTGAAGGTTGGGGGAACCTCATATATTTAATTTAATTTAAAACTTTGAAAATGTCGCACAAATTTTTGTTTTTTTATATTTTCCAGTGCTTTATCTCGACCTGTGCTGCTTGGTGACTGTAATTGATAATTTTTAATTTTTCTCAGTATGTACTTTGTATTTGAGCTTGCCTGACTAACTCTTTCATATTCGCTTTTAATTTGAAGTATTAAACTGAAACTATTTTCATTATTATTGATTTATTCTCTTTTGCTAATTCAGGTTAGGCGTGTAATTGTGTTTAATGAATTTCAATTACAACAGATTAAAAGGAGCCGCTTATAATCATGATCTTAAAATTCTTTACAGTTCAGTTTCAAATTTTCAAATTCGATTTGGCGAAATGTATTTGTATTTTGAAATTGTCATTTAGTTTTTAATTTTTTGAATACAATGTAAATTTTTTTTATATACTATTTATTATAATTTTTTTTTTAATTTTCCATGTAAATAAACTTATTTTAGAGCATGTTTTTCTTCTCATTGTTTTTAACTATTTGTTGTTATTGTTGATTTCTGTTTAATTTCAAATATCGAAGAAAAAAAATTAAAACTACTGACGCTATTGTGACGCTCCCATTTTTCTGTTTTATTTGGAAATTAAGCAGAAGTTGTACTGTCATGCTGTTTTCGTTGTCTTCTAAAATTGCAAAATTTAAACACAAAGAAAAGCACAAAAATAACAACAACAACTTACAAAATCAACAACATTTGCTTGTTGACAAAGTTTTGCAATATTTTAACTGAAAAAAAAACATTTTTCCCATTATTTCATAATAAAATATGGGAGCAGTAGGGTTAGAAAAAATTGGACTCTAGTATTAGAAAAAAAATAAATAAAAATTAAAGAAAAAATTAATTGAATAAAGTATTTGCAAAATTAGAACAAAAATAAACAAATATGTTTAATAGTGGTGAAACAACGTTTACAAAATTATTTTTTTTTTACGTTTATTTAAAAAAATTCAACATTATTTTTGGTCATTACTTTTACGTAGTCCTATACTTTATTTTTAACAACAATAATAAAACATTATTTTTTTTAACTGTTAGGGTCGTGCCTGAATAAAAGCGTACGGCATACACATATTTTGTGTCAAAATTGTTTCATGCCCATACATTTTGTATGAGAGCTACCGAAATATATTATAGATTTTAAAAATCCAAATTTGACAGAGAGCGCACAAAAAAATTAAAACAAACATAGAAAAAATAATATATAATAACATTTGTTTAAGGTTTTTGTCTAATACAAACAAAAGTAAAAACTTGACAAAACAATAGTTTAGTTTTTATTTCTTTTTCCTCTTTTTTCATTTATTGCGTATTTCGGTAATTCGGACGTATACACTTTTAAACTTTTTATACGTCGTACCTTGTACACTTTTATTCAGGTACGACCCTTAAAAAACCATAAAAAATTTTTGTTTCTAAACAAATTTATTTAAAATTAATTTTCATAGTTTAAATAATTTGTATAGACAAATAACTGCAAATTATTGACATAAAAATTAATAAAGAAATATTTGTTAAATACTTAGAAACAAAAAAAGAAAAATAACACATTAATAATGAAGACAATAATCATTAACATAAATTATAAAATATGTATAAAGAAACACCGAACTGAAATGCGTAGGCTAACATATTTGTATAATTTCACTTTTTAAAACAAAAAATTGCTCGCTACGCCAATATTTCAACAAGAAGACTGTTTTTTAACAGTTAGTTTTTTGTTTTTTTTTTTTTTTTAATGTTTTTTACAAATAATTTGTTTCTTTTTTTTATTAAAAATGGGATATTTTCAGGTACAATAAAAAGGGGTCGATAATTGCAACTTTTTCGGTAATTGCAAGAGACCAGATTTTTTCAAGTTGCGAAAAGCAATGCTAATATATTTGAAAAAAAGTGCTGTAAAAACTTCTATAAAAAAACTTTAATCCAAATTTAAAAATATACTTGTACAATTAGAAATAAGATTGCCTCAGTAGTAGAGTGCGTAGTGTGCTTGACTGTTTTGGCGTGGTCGTCGATTCTCATCTAGTGACCCCGGAGTGTTTCAATAGACCAAGCCTATTAGGCTTCATTTAAGGCAATTTTTTAAATAGTTAATAATAATTTAAACTACGTTAACTTTTGTCAAATATTTGATGAAAAATTTGTGTATTTCGTTTATTGTTTGTTGTTTCAACGTCTATTAAAGCCCGTAACTAGTGTCGAATCATGCAATTGCCATCCCATGTTATGCCGTTCAAACATGTTCCACAAAGACATATTTAGACAATGTAAAATAGTGTATGTTGTATTCAAAGCTATGTAGTGTTTTTGTATTCATTTTTACAAATCAACATGGAAAATTAATATGTCAACACATGCGATATACAGTATGATGTTAATGATGAACTCTGGTCCTTTGTTTGAGTTATCATATCTATAAAATAGAACTTTTTTTAAGCTATATTTACACCACCTAAGTTCTCATCTGATTATAACATATTATAATAGTTACAACTCAGAGGGCAATTGAAAATTTTTTACTTTCAAATGAGCTCAGGCAAAAACAATAAAAATTAAATTAGATTCGTAATTATTTTTTTCATAGATTTTTTGCACTTACGTCCGTTTGCATTTAGTACGACGATATGTATTATGCGCCTTTACTTTTTTTTTTTTTTTTTTTTTTGATGATGAGACAAACTGCTGTCAGTTTGACCACTCAAGATCCAGTGTTATACCTTCACCCTTTGAATGATCAACAGCAAGAGGGGGAACTTCTTATTTTTGGGATTGAACCTCGGTCGTTTGCTAGGTTTTTATAGCATTTTTAATCGAAACCACCAAATACAAAACTGCCGATTCATGTTTTATTTTCTTATTTTCTTTAGTTTTTACATTTCAATTCAATCTGATTTAAATAAATTGTATGCTCTCTGATTAAAAATTGACATCTTTAATACAAAAAATGTTTTTCTATTAAAAAAAAATTAATGACTTTAGAACCATCCCAGCAGAAATTAGTGCTTACCAATAAGCTATTTTGTAAGGGAGAAATTGTTAACAATCACTTACTCGTGCGCATCAATAATGCATAATTTTTATATGAAATGAGCCGCTAAAATGCAATAGAAACCAGTATGCAAATATTATACAAAATCAAAAATAATATCTTATCCTATAACATCTTTGTAAGCTTTAAGGTATGAATAAACAATATAATGCTTCCATTATTGCATACAATTTTATTTATTGCTTCCAAATTGGAAAAATTTTCTGCTGGGATGTACCATGCGCAACTGTACATCTGTGATCATAAGACTCTTCTCACTACAGACTTTCGTCTAAAAATATGAGTGCTTTTAGGATGATTTTGGATCTTTGGTTATATGGACGTGTTAGAAAACCTACCGGATTCGCATGGTAATATGTTGACCATTAATGTTTTAAATTGGTAAAGTCTGATCCACAATAAAATCTTAAAGCCAGACAAATCCTCAAAAATTTTAAAACAAAAACTAATAATTTAAATACAATTGATATAAAACTATAATACGAGTACAATAATTATGCAGTCATATATTATTTTGTTTTTTTTTTTTTTTTTGTTTTAGTAGACAAGCAATACAAACAAGACTGGCCATTTATAACTTTTAGTTTCATTTTAATTTTATTATAATTCAATGAACAAGACAATATTTTTAACAGCAAAATAAGGGAGCGCATAAAACACAAGTTTAGTGAACTTGTTTATAATATACCACGACTATTACCAGTTTATACTTTTCAATTTATCAATTTTTCACTTTTCTTATATACATATTTCCACATTTCTCATATAAATTTCAATTGAAAATTAAAATATCTCTGGCAAATAAGTATTGGTAATAAAGAAATTACAAGAAAATAATTTAAACCGAAAACACCATCATAATGGCTAACGAATGCGATAAAATATAAAAATGAATCCAAAAAGAAATGAAATAAAATAGTATAACGCCAAGAGTTATTTTAAAACTTAACAATAGGGTGTTCATTTAAAAGTGTAGAATGAAATATTTTATAGATGGCACAACAACACAATCAATTCTAAAGCACAATACAAAAATCAAAGTACAGTATAAGTATTTGTTTTATATAACGAAGAAGTTTGTTTTTAAACTTTGGCAATAAATTTAATATATGCTTTATGGCCAAAAATATCCAAAAGCTCAGCAAGTGTCAAATAACATAAATAAAAAGATATCGTTAAAAATTTAAAAACTAGTGTGTCATCCATTTTATTTATAAGTAATGTTCTTGAAACATTAATTTAGCCTAGAAAACAAAAATTCAGCAAAGTTTTTTGATGAAGTAAAATTTGTATTAAATTTTGTGGTTTTGAATATGAAAGTGCACTTGGTCAAGCGTGTAAAAACACGAATAGTACTAGATATAAGATTTTGCAGTTGTATGGGAAGTAGGCGTGGCAGTGGTCCAATTTCTCCAATTTGTATTTTATTTTTTTATTTATTTTTTTTCTAGATATTGGCCTAATGACACCTTGTACCAAAATTCATAAGTCCAGTTTCATTATTTTCCAAGATATTAATTTTGTCGAAATAAATTGGTAAATTTTACCCGGGTGTCCGTCTGGTAAGATTGTCATCTGTCATGTGAAGTCATTTATTTAGTAAAGGGTCTGCCCTTTACTAATATAGGTCGTTTAAAACGACAAAAACTTGTAAAAATAAATAAAAATTACTACATAAATGGTACACGAAGCGACTTTTAGAGCATTATTCGGTAACTATGATTAACAAAATCAATCATTGTTTTTTCGGTATTACCATGGAAGGTGCTCTGATGAAAAAAAAAACTTGATTCCGGATGGTCGCATATTCTTGCGGACTACACGTACCTCTCTCAGAGCACATCCATTTGTATCTAGTTGATTGTCCAATGAATCGCACAATGCGTTATAAGGAAAATACGTTTTTTAGCCTCAGCGTTCGTTTGTGGAACAATCTTGCCGTGAATGTTTTTCGGCGCAGTGTTATAAGTGTTATAAGGCCTCATTTCTCAATAGAATGAGAAATAAAGTCATATGGCTTTATTGCCCCCACCCAAGTGCAATATCACCATAATCGTTTTGTAACCAAATTGGAAATAACGCCATAATATTGTAGTTGTCATGGTTACAAATTTCCAAAAAAGTTGCCATTATAAATTAAAAACAAATGATTGAGGAGGTGAGAGGGAGGAGAAGCGCGGCCGGAAGCGATCGCGGCGGTCCCGCAACGTGCCCGGCGCGCTCTATCGCGGAGTGCGCAGCGGGCCCGCGACATGCGCGGTAGGTGCGCTCTATATTGCATTTTAACCGCCGTTCTTCAATATATTGAAAACATTTTTGTCCGTTGCTATGAATGAGCGATAACACCATAATGGCTTTATTTCATTCCTTATCTGGAATTAAAACCATAAGGCTTTATTTCCCACTCCTTTGAGAAATTAGGCCATATGACTTTATTACCTATGGCTTTATAACACTGCGCCTGTTTTTCCTGTCAATTACGACATTAATAAGTTAAAATCAACTGCCCACAAGCACTACTCCCTCTTGCCTCTTCTTTCAATAACATATTTTCCTAGACTAGCACAAAGTACTCGGGGTCATCCCCCGAGTTCTGGCCTCAATAAAAAAAATTATAAGAAAATTTTAAAAGAGTGAAAGCGTTCAAGATGCAGTCGGCAATTGTGTCTTACGGATTATTATGGCGTATTTTATATTCAAATTTACTCCTTTGCCCATATAAAGTCGAATTCATGTAACAATTAAAACCAGCAAACCATTCACAACACCGTAGATTTTGATATGTGAAAATGTTGCAGGAAGCTTATTTTGAATAGATACGTTGGAAGGCATCTCATGGGGCACCATGTAACATTGGACTGTTTGTTTTGTTTTCTAAATGAAATATCAAAATTGGATGACACTTTTCAACCAACATTTCTAAATTTTTTTAGGCTTTTTTATCTATGAACTCCCTAATATTTTTTTCTTTTTAAGTATATTTATTATTATCCATACCGTGTTTTTGATTTTTTTTTTTTCTTCTTCTTCTTTTTATTTTCTTTTTAATATCGTCTGCACAACAGTTGGTTTAGAAATCTCTTACGATGGTTTTTTGACAGTTTTGGCTTCATTTCAATGTTTTAATGTGAAGGTGGAATAACTGAATGAATGCCAGTTTGACTAAATGAGTTGCTGACGACTAAGCGATTGACTGACTCGTAAACAATTGAATATGGATGGTAGTAGTTTGACACTCAACTTCAAACTGCTGTGCTATGTTTTCGTTTCGCTTGATTTCTTATTGTTGTTCAATATAATGTTGAAGATTTTTTTCAAGTCTTTTTGGGCTTTTCAAACTCTAATCATATCATCGAACAAAATTTTATTTTATTTAAAAAAGAAATAATGCTTTGTATTTCTTTCTTTCTTTCTATTACTTTTTGGTAATGGCGGTCGGTTGGGCTGTTTGCTGATTTTTATAGTGTTATTCAGCTGCTATTGATAACAGTCACGTTTAAGCCATCAACATTTTTTTTTTTCTATTTCATTTCAAATCATTTTCTTTCAATTTTAATTTGCAATTTAACCACCATTTGTATAAAATTTTGTTTTCTTTCCTAACATGAGTTGTTTTCTTTTACAAACATTTTGTGTACGAATTGAATTTCTATGGAATTTTTAAATAAAAAACGGGAAGAAGATACAATAACCTCTTACGTACTAACTCCCTCACTTATACTTAATATGGCTTTTTAACTACTTGTTAGTGATGAGAGATGATCACCTTCAAATTGTTGAAAAAAAAATAAAAAAAAAACAAAATAAATTTAAATTTAAATGAAAAAAAAACGTTACTTTTGGTATTGGAAATTAAAAAAAAATTCGTGCAAATGCGTATTTGCATTTGCGTTTAACGAGTATTTGAGAGATAAAAACTAATGAAAACGAAATATTAAATAAATTTTAAATGAAAAAAAAGAAAGCATAATTGATAACAAAAAAAAGAGAAATTTTTAAAAAGGAAATAGAAATAAAAAGTTTATACTCGTAAAAACGGAAGTAAACTGAATACAACAAGATAAACAGCCAGCCATGCATATAAACGAGAAGATATGTACATACGTAGCTGGCCATTAGAACCCGAACCCTTCATCAGAGTTACGGACTAGAGTAAAATAACAGTTTGGTGCAACTGAATTTGAAATCTCGCTCAAAATCTAGTGCTTTTAGTTCTAATATTTTGACATTTAACGGGTTTTTGATTTCATTAAAAAAGACCATAACAAAGCAGTTGCTTCGTTCTCTCCTGCATCCATTCCAACCCGGGATTTCAGAGAAGAAAATCCTAGTAAAGTCATAACTGCATATTTACTGTATGACAAATAATCTGAATGCATAAATATAGGTGAAAGCTTCTTTTACAATATAAAAAAATGCACTTGCAAGCCTATATTTTGTTATTGTTTCAAATTGTTTGCTACTTTTGTAACACTTACAAGGGCGTTTGCAACGAAGAGTGATTAACGCTATAGATACTGCAATAAGTAAATACTCTTAAAAAAACCTGTTTTAAAATACCGAAAGAAAACCTTCCAGAGTTAAAAATTAAACAAACCAGTTTTGTCTCATAAATGTCTTATAAATAGACCAATTAAAACTTATCGCTAAACAAATTTATAATAATTCTTTTTTAATAAGTATTTTATGAAAGGTGTTTACATTTAAAAGAAAAGACGTTAAATTTTTTTTTTGTTTTTTTTTGTTTTTTTGTTTTTTTTTTTTTTTGTTTTGCATAATCCACTACTATTTATACCCGCAGTTTCAATTTCTTCAGGTATTGAATGTATTTTTAGCAATATATTAGTTTTTATTTCTATCACTGCTGGCCATTTAATGTATTTTTCTTATAATTTATATCCTCGATTCCTCTTAGTTGTAGCCGCCTTTTTAGGAAAACCTATTACTGCAACGATTGGGTGTTATTTTGCGCTACAAAATGATTAATGTTGCACTATAATGACCATATGTCCTAGACAAACACTACTGACGACATCTTCTTCATCTAAAACGATAATTCATTTGCTATGGAATCTCTCATGATATCAACCGTAACATGACAAAGAAGTTAAACATGATGGCTGTGTGGCTGTATTCCGAAAAAGAACAGAAAAGGTTCATATTCATATAGGGTGCGCCAACTTGGACTGAGTACTTTAAAGTTGTGCAAAGTTTTTTGTTTTATTTTTACATATATATAAATATATTAGTATTATTTTATTTTTTAATTTTATTTATTTTTTATCTTGTACAAAATAAATTGTACATATAAGTTAAGCTACATTCACTTTTTTTAATATTTGATGAAAAAAGGGTAACAACTATTTTATGGAAACATTTTATACAAAAATTTCGTTTTGTGTAACCATTTCTTTAAAAAATAATTAAAAACAGATAAAACCAAGAAACAACATTTAAATTTTTAATAAACAAAATAATTTCTTCAAAAAAGTAGTGGTTACGCTTTTTCATCAAATATTTGACTTCTCATATAAAATAAAATAAAAAAAAACTGTAAAAATAAAAAAATTACAAGTAATTCAATTCAAAGTCGGTCCACCCTGTACTATAACTGTGCATATTGTTGTTGGTCATGTTTTATTGCGGCTGATGTCATTAAGGGTCGTGACTACTGGTGAACGATGGTGGCCAAAAATAAAAATAAAAATATAAGTAAATGTTTAATCGGCTCAATTTAATGTTTTTTTTTTCAACGAAGACAAAGGCCGTCAAGAGCAACAGGACACAAGTATAAAAACTTAAAAAAAAAACAACTGCTAAAATAGCATTTGCAGTAAGAGCAGCAACTGCAAATGGTTAATGTCTTGTGATAAATGATAATTATTGTAAATGTTAATGTCATTGCATGCAGAAGGGATAAAACATTATGCATTCTTTTGAGTTCTTGGACAAAAAAGGGTTTTAAATTAATGTCACTTTTATTTTATTTATTAAAAAGACTATTAAACAAAAATACAAAATTATGTTAAACGACGTTTAACTTTGTCTAGTCCTAGCGAATCTATACATAAGGAAAATGTTAAATTCTTGATAATAATTAATAAGTTTGACATCAAACATGAGATATACAGTATACGAGTATATAATCAATAATTGTACACTATAAAAAAAAATTAAAATTTAAAACAAGGTTTGGTTGCATTTATTTTTTATTTTTAAATTTATACAGAAAGAATTATTTTATATTTTATTTCAATTAAACGCTTAATTGACTTTGGTTTTAAGTTCAATTAGTTTTTTAATTGATTTAATTAAATGTTTAATAGAATGATGAAAATTGCCACATATCACACAGAAATACGTTTTATTTCTCATAATGGCAATTTTATTTGCAACAATAGTAGTAATAATAATACTTTTTTAATTGATTCAATAAAAACTTCAATTGATTTTTGATTTCATTTCCAATTAAACATTCTAATTCATTTAATTGACGTTCTTAATTGAATTTTGATTATGTTTTTAATTAAATTTTTTAATTCATAATATTTAAAATTTAATTTAATATATTTTCAATTAAAATCAATCAAAAATTTAATTGATACTACAAATATTTTAATTGAAATTTTTACTTAATTTTTTTCTGAGTAATTTACGGAAAAAAATTAATTTTTATAAATCTCTAATAAGAAACAAACTTATTAAAATTCATTATAAACTGTGTAATTTGTTATTTTTGTTTTATATTATGATGTAAGATTTGAATTTGCCGCCATTTCTGCAACAAGTTATTGGCAACCTTGAAAAAAAAGCAATCGGATGGCTGAGAGTTTAGGTTTAGTAAGAATAAGCGTTATACAAAATACCAATGTGGAATGGCTTATTAATCATCAGCAATTGGATGCAGAGTAGGAAAATAAACAAAATTGAACGTTTAATCTCATTTTGTTGTGTTTTTTACAATGAGTAAAACAAAAATAAAACAGAAATTGTCCCATTTAATTTTGTATATTGCTTTTGTTTTGAGTACTACAAATACACTAACTCAAATGTGCGTAGGAACAACAAAAAATTAATAAGAAGAAAAAGAAAAGAAGAAGAGAAAAAAAGAGCAAATTATACGAATGTAACGGAATACCAGAGAAAGCACAAGAACGAAAAGCTAATTTTTTTATTTGCGCTCTTTCTCATTTAGAAAGTATTTGTTTTGATTTTGCTCATGTACAATACCATTAAAAAATTTTGAAAAGTATATGACTTTGTTGTAACGTTTGCGAAATGTTTATTTTTTTTCGGATTGGATGCTGCTTTTTTTATTAAAATAATCCTAACGAATTTTAGCTTTGTTAATTGTCAAAACTGTTGTGTTTGGGGTTCGGAGAACTTGCGTTTGGTTGACGAATAACCAAAGCAATCATAACGTGTCACTGTTTGTAGTGGATTTTGGGCGGGAGGCATCATTGGACCACACTTTTTCAATATGAGGATGATCAAGCAGCATGTGTTGCCGAAATTGGATGTTATTGCTGTGGCCAATATAAGGTGTGGCATCTAATAATATTCAATTGCTGAATGAGTCAGTTCCTGATCATGTACTCCCTTCATTTCGCTTATCGGAATGGCCCCCTCGATCATGTGACTTAACACCGATTTCCTCTTATTTGAAATCAAATGTCTATGTCAACAAGCTCACAGAGACTAAACTCTGCATCAGCGAAATCATAAAAAAATTTCGACGAAAAAGTAGACCCCTTATGTAGTTTGTTTCAAAGAAAATGTAAAATCTAAAGACTAAAAAAACTCTTAAATTTAGCTTTAATTTTGGGACACTCTTTGGAAGAGAAAGAAAGAGAAAGAAGTCTGAGCATTGACTGTGTTAGCAAGAAATTCTGTCTGCAAAATATTTCAAAATTCTTCATAACTTTTAAACTTTATAAAAATCAAAGTTTTGTGTCTGCTTTTTCCTAACATTATACTATAAATTCATCTCAGAAGTCTTAGAAAATTTCTAAAAATTATATAAAATTTTTAATATTGTTCTAGATTTGCAACTTTTCTTTTAGGAATTTTGATTCCCTTTCTTTGTAGATATTAATTCAACTGCATTTATTTGCAGTTAGTTTTTTCTTAACATATGCCTCAAAAGAACAGGAAATGGTGTCACAGAAAATGTTTATCATTTTTCTTTTCCTTTTATAAAATAAAACATTTTCTAGTGCTATTGTTATCACTTTAAAGTTCTTTTTTTTTCTCTCTCTCCCTCTTTACATAGTTTTCTTTCTTCTAAACCGATATTCTTAAAATGAGTTCAGCGTTTTTCTAGCCACAGTTTCTGTACCGTTTTTTTTTTTTTTTTTTTTTTTATCTATTTTTGATAATTTTATGCCATAAAGTTCTTTACAACATCGCGTGTCTTGACGAAAAATTTTTATTCTTAAATTTAGAAGCAGGCAAACAACACTGAGATAGTCTGTAGCAAGCAGCAGTGGGTCGTCTTTAACATTTAAAATTAAGAAAAAGAAAAAAAAGAAACTTAAAACCCAAGTGTTTGTTGCAAAAACAAGAGTTTCTTATCATTACAATGGTAAAGATGATGATGATGGTGGTGGTGGTGGTGGTATTAATAGCAGTTTCAGTTCTACATCAACAATTTGGGTGCTTGTGAAAAAGCATGCTTGGGAAGTAACAAAGGGCTCAAACAGAACATGCAACGTTTGCTTTTTCCTGCATTGGTTTGTAAGTTAACAACTGTACTCTTTTATATGTTATTGTGCTATTTTCTACAAAATTATGCTCCGTTTCTGTAGATTTTTTTATAGAATTTCTTACCTCTTTTACCATTTTTCAAAAGGAAGCCATAGTACAAAGTAGTAGTTTTGCTGGTGATACTTCCTGCAGATGATTTTATGGTTGAAGTATTGCTTATGTTATTGGGTGTTGGAAAACTTTTGTTACTTTTTTTTTTCAATTAAAAATTCTCTAACAATAATGAAAATAATTACGGGCTGCTGGTCTTGGTACAGATAGTGTAAACTTAGAAGTGTTGAAGGGTTAGCAAACAAAAACAATCAGCAAAAAAAGTGGGCGAAATCGAATAAATGGGCATGGTATCTTCCATACAAACTAAATTTGGACTTTTGTATGACTTCAGAAGAGCAATAGTAAAAGTTTAAAAATTTGGTCCAACTAGCCTCATAGCAAATACATATCATCCAGTAAATATTGATTTTTGCATAACACGAGAACGTTTAAGGGTTCAAATGATTCAATCAGTCAAAAATGAGCGGAATTGTTCAATAGGTGTGGTGACTCTCATGCAAACTAAATAATTATTTTTGTATATATTGAGAGGTAATATTGAAAGCCTTGAAATTATAAAAGACCAATAAAAAAGTGAGAGATGCTGGATTTAGCGAAATGGCGCTATCCATACTTATTGATTATAAACTATTTAAACACGCAATGTTCGCAGTTATACTTAATAAATTCTATTAAAGATCTAGAATTTTTTTGAACTAAATAAAGCTTTTCAGCCTAGGCGCTAATGTTACTATTAATTCTAATCGGATATTTTTTAGTATACTTCTTAAATTGGTAGCAATATTTCAAAAATGGATTTAACTACCAAATTGGATGTTATTTAAAAACCAAAAATATAGGGAATATATCTTCACAATCGGTTTATGTGTTGATTTAAAACTTTAAATTTAAGCTACCGATGATTCTTTTGGCAAAAACTCTAAGAGCAACTGATTGCCATTAACTAGCTTCTCAAGTCTGTCGTTCGGAGTCGACATTAAACTGTAGGTGGATAAAAAATGGACTCTCACACTGTAGGTTGTGTGAGAAGCTAGGCCGTAACTCTGAAAAAGAGGGTTGCAATGGCCAACTACGTATGCACTCGTATATAATATGAGAAATTTTACAATTAAATTTTATCTCGTTATGTTCCTCAGAGTTTTAAAAGAATTATTAGTTTTGCTAAGCCTCGATTAGGTACTAAATTTTTATGAAGCTCAGCATTTTACATCTACTACGCACAAAATTTTTTTTAAAACTGGTTTTGATTAAATTAACACAAATGTAAAAAAAAATTTATATAAAGAAACTAAAGCATGTTATGTTATATCTTGACTATCAAACTAAAGAAGTATGATATTGAAATATGTATGTATATTTATTAGTCAGAATTAGTTGAGAAGAATTTTCTTAATTGCTTCTATCAGAATTATCATTTTAATTTGGTTACAAAAAAATTAAAGGTCCTGGCAACACTGGATATAATATATGGCTATTTTTTAATGGCTACTGCGAGTACAAGCTCTCTCCCTTTCTATCTCTACTTTAGGAATGTTGATCTATATTTCTTTCCAGCCTTTTGTTTGCAATGCTTTTAATTATTTATACAAAATGTTACCTTTTATTTTTTGTTGTGCTATATACACAACATGCATATGTATTTGGCAACAAAATGGAGTAGGAAGAAAAGCTATTGTTGCCAAACTTAGAAGAAAAAAGTCTATAAGGGATGTATAGCTTTTTTTAGTAACTTACTGATAAAGTATTATGAAAATGATAAAATACTTATAATGGATATAAATAAATAAATAAAAAAACAAAACAAAAAGTCATATATTGGATGGTCAGCCACATTATATAATTTAACTCCGTATTATACAAATTTGTGTGTGACTCTAAGCGGCAACATCGACCAATATCCCTTCTTAATTACGAAGAAAATGGACTCGAAAATGTTAATGCTCAAAGAAAGTAAAGGGTGGGCTATTTAAAAGTTTAAATTTAAACAAAAATGGTTTGAAATTTTGTCCAATTTATTATTTTGTTGTGAAGTACAATTGTTCCGATTAGAAATGGTATCTAATTATTTCATTCATATGGCTGCTGCGGCTGGCCTCACAATACCCCATTTGATCGAAGCAATTTTTGAGCACTTTTTAATTTTCGAAGAAATAGGAGCCAATGGTGCTTGCACTCCACAGTAATTCGTAATGAATGCATTGGCTTATGTAAGAGCATGTATTTTCTGAGCACCAAATACGGCAAATTTTCGTGTAATTTCCAAAAAATTGTCTTTTTTTTGAAAACATATTTCCAATAAATCCGAACTTTGCTTAAGCGTATATCGATTCATTTTGTTCAGCAGCGTGAATATATTGAATTTTGTGACAGAATAGAATAGAATAGAATGTATATGTAGTAGCTTAATACTTGTACATATATTATGTAATGCATTACACATGACAATATGAAGTATATTACTGACATTAGAAAGAACAAATTTATTGCAAAAAATAGATTTAGATAAAGAAATATGTTTCTTACCAACTATGAATAGTAAGTTTAGCAATAGCAATAAAAACACACAAACCTAAAAAGACAAAAAAAAATTTGGTTTAGACAATATTTATTTTAAAGTATTTAAAAAGCATAAATCTAATTAAAAAAGCAAAAATATGTGTTCTCTTATGTTAAAAATATTTTCAATATCTCAATAACTTATTTAGCGTTTTAATTCAAATTAAAACTCTGCAAATGTTGGTCTATACAACATAGTAACAAGTGTCACATCATGCAGTTGCAATGCCATGTTATGACGTTCAAGCATGTTCGACAAAGATATACGAGTATAAGGCCAATGCATTGTTTTTATACACATTTTTTACACATCAACATGGTAAACTAATATGTTAACACATGCGATATATATTCTTAATGATGAATTCTAATCATTTGTTTAAATTATTACATTAGAATTCCTAATACAATAATTTTTTATAATTAATATTTTTTTTCTAATACAATTTTTGTGTCTACTGCAAATATAATAAAAAATTATTATATAATATGGCTAAAACAAAATGAAAGATAGAGCTAACAGACTAAAGGAACATTAATATTCGCTCTATTATTAAACAAACATTGTATATATAGTTTTGCAAACTCCAATTATATAAATATACCCTGTAATACCAGACTTAAAAACATTATCAACAAAAAACATTCATAGACATTGAACTCAACAAAACAACCCTGCAGCTAAAGCTACAACTAGTAACGTTTTGAGACAGTCATGCTACCAGCTGTAAAAAGACTGTCGCTCAATCGACAGATATTAACTGGTCCAAAAAAGACAAAAATAAAAAAAGAATGAAAAATCATGAATGGTGCTCTATGTTACTAGTGTAGTACTAGTACGTAACTATGCACAAATGTGCTAGTTGAGCTCCTATGACAACCTAATATTAAAATTGATAGTTCGTTATATGAAAAAAGGATAGATAGGCAGCCACTCTGAAGTAAAAACCAACTAGTGTACTTCTAATCACATACTAGTTGTTTTGTCTGCAGGGACGCTACAACAGCTTAGCCGATTTGTATTAACATGTTAAGACACTATGATGACTTTGCATGACATGGCATAACACTGTACTTGAGATGTCATGATATGGTATAGGATGGTTTTTTTGCAGTACTGTAATACAAATGCCTAAAATAGTATTTTCTAAATATTTGAATGGTATATTAAAAGAAATCTTAACAAGTGTTTATAAGTTCATATTAGAGCATGACACGTAATTTAACGGTAAAAAATTCTTATACCTATACAAAATGTATGGCACCCACCCAAAAAGGGTGTTGTCTATGTTTGGCAGTAAGCTAATCCGCTTTTAGCATTGTACTAAGAAGTAAAGTTGGTGTTTTCGACTTTTAATAATATTTAGCGTGTTTTGTTGAACAAAATAACTTAACATTATTGGTCATTAAACTTTTTTAACGTACACGTTGAGCGCAACTTAACTTGGCACTTGACTCTCTATTTAAGGTTGCTATAAAATTTAAACTTTTGAATAATTTAATTAATAGATTTTATTTATTCTTCTATATATACATAGTATACAGTTTTTAAATATATTTAAAAACCATTTCTGCGGTTAAAAATTACAACTTTATGACCAAAATGTGTATTAAATTTGTATGTAAAAACATTGGTTAATGAAAAAGTTACTTGTTTTACCTCTAAGGCATTTTTCAATGTAACATTTCAGCTTTTCTGATTTCTACTACCTACTAAGCTAAAAAAAAATCAATGTATTTAGCAAAGGATACCATCTCCTATCATACGCCACCATTTGTTTTACTTTACAAAGTTTTGTTTACATTTTATAACATTCGTTTCCCATCTCCCTTTTATACATTCTTCCTTTAACAAGTTTCGTGTCAATAGGTTCACTTCGTGTGTGTTCCCCATTGTATAAACAGTGTTGTTGTACAAGACAACCAACCGACCACTACTTTAGTCGTTATCATTTTTTTTTTAATGTAAACAATGCTAGAATTTCTTATTATTATTGTTGTTCTGTTACAGTAGTAAGTGAAGTGTTTCTTTTTATATTGAGTAAAAAACAGAGAAGAGTAGGTACAACAATTAATTGTTTCATGTTGTTATTAATGGTGGTGATGTTGGTGTTTAATTTTGTTGTTTGAGGGTATTAATGCTTAAACGTAATTGTTTTTATTATGTGGCATATGTGTGTTTTTGTTCGTTTTTAAATTCAAACATATTAAAGAGAGTAGCGGTAATTGTTTTGCTGTTTTTAAGAAAACACAAAACAAATCAACAGCTGTTTTTTGCAAATAAATGTGGATGTGTGTATGGCTGCATGTCTGATTATTTTAATCCAGAGTAGGAAAATAAACAAAACGAAAAGCTTGATCTCATTTTGTTTTGTTCTTTACAATGAGTAAAACAAAAACAAAACAAAAAAGTGAGAGCGATTGTCCCATTTAGTTTTGTATATTGTTTTTGTTTTGAGCACTACAAATACACTAACTCAAATGTGCGTAGGTACAACAAAAAATGAACGAGGAGAAAAAGAAAATAAGAACAGAAAAAAAGAGCAAATTATACGAATGTAACGGAATAACAAAGCAAGCACAAAAGCGAAAAGCGAATTGTTTCGTTTTTTCTCTTTCTCTTTAGAAAGTATTTGTTTTGGTTTTGCTCATGTACAATAAGATTAACACGTTGGCTGCCAAAGCCCTTTTATTTTTTTTGATCGTTCAGTAGCAATGTCATTTAACAATTTTGGTCACCTGCGACCAACAACTTATTTTTGTTATTTTTTGTTTCTTAGTGCCTAAAAATAAGTTGTGACTACTCGCGACTTTATTTTGGTCCCTAATTTTGCAGATATAACGGTTTATTGGTGTCGCACATTTACGTGCGACATGGCCTGGGAGAACATAAAACATACACAGCGGCCATGGGAAATACACCAAAATGTTCACCACAAGTCAGAGAATCCAAATTCCATGTAAAATTCCATATTAAAATGTAGGAAAATGTGCGACGTGGCCTCTGGGTAACATTTAGGTATCGCACGAAAATGTGCGACGTGGCAGCCAACGTGTTAAAAAAAAATTTATGACTTTGTGGTAACGTTTGCGAAATGTTTTGTTTGTTTGCCCACTCTGTTTTAATGTTACTCTTTTGTGTTACCCGTTATTATTTACTTATTTTTAATTAGAATTTTAAGCTAACGCGTGTGTGTGTGTGTTAAAATATTTAAAATAAAAGAGAAAAGAAAAACGAGTGTTCTCTTTTGTGTTTTTGCAAGTGCGTGCATGCATATGTAGGTAATCCCATATCCTGAAGTCTAGTGCTGCCAAATAGTATTTTATTACATAAGGTGTTAATTTTTACACTATTTACTTTCTTTCTTTTTAATCTAACTTGATTGTAGTAAAATATGTGCTTTTTTATATCAAATTTCAAGCAATATGTTTTTGCTTATTTAACCCTTTAACCTTCTTCAATTTCCTTTTAGTCAAGAAAAAAATAAAAGAAAACTTGCATTTAGACCAAAAACCCCTTTGCATTTAGGCATTGTTCTGTTCTGTATATTTGTGTACAAAATATTAAGGCTTTAAAACGTATGTATGTTTGTATTTGCATACATTTTTTTGTTATACATTGGCTTTTCTACTTTTCTTCTATTATTTGTTAACAAAACTAGGCTAAACTATTGTTGTAACAGAAAAATATCAAGGCCATTAGACAATGAGACGCTTAAATACAGGCAGCAATATTATTTTTTTTTATGTTTTTTGTTTCCTTTTAAACAGAAAAGCACATACATAGTATAAACTTATGTATGTACATATGTTTGGATGTCTGCTTAGGAGGGCCTATTAAATAGATATTTTTTGTTAAATTTATAAATTTAATGTTTTCCTTTGCGTCTCATACACCCACACCCTTTTGATGTAGAATCAGTTGGCTTTTAAGAGAATTAAGGGTAAAATTCTTATTTTTTATATACTACATACTCGTATACATAGGTACATATTTCAATTTAATTCTATTCTTTTTTTTTAATTATTATTTTAATAACAACAGGGTTCGGTGGTAGTGGTGTTGGTATATATTTTTAGTGTATTATTTATGTATTTTTCGTAAATGATTTTGGGTTGGGTAAGGTTTGGTTTTATTGGATTTGGATTTTTAATCAATTTTATTTATTCGTTTGTAAATTATCTCATCAGAATAAATGTGTTTCCATTTTCATTGGCTAATTTGTGGTAGGTTTTGCTTAATTAAGAGGGAATGAAAAAGAACATGAGCGCCCATATCTTTAAGCCATAAATAGCATATGTGATTAAATTTTATTACAGCCGTTAACACCACCACTACTTTTTGGTGTTTTTTTTTTTTTTTTTATTGAAATAATAAGGGTTTTATTATTCCTTCAGTTAGAGCGAGCAGATTACAGCGAATTTAGTAAATATTTTAACTTTATTGGATACTTACAGTGGTTTATTATTTATTTTTTGCTGTTACAATCATTTCGAACATATGTAGGTATGTATGTATGTACTTCAAATCATACTTAAAAAGAGAAACAAGCTTTTCATAGATTTTCTTTTTACAAAAAGTTCAATCAAACTTTGTATAACAAATTACATTTAAATGTCTGAAAGTCTAGAAATGTGAACAGTGTCGTCATACGATGCATACGCTTTGACTAAAAAATGCAATACAAGCGCTTCCAAGGACGATAAAAGTTAAATTTAAGAGCATCGCCTGCTAAAAAAAACACTAAGAAGGGAAAGAATATCGTCATATGATTTGTTAATGGCATTTCAAATATTATTACTACCGATAAGGTGTACTAAACTATTGTCTATTGTACTGCTGTATATAAACTGTAACCGTATATCGGACTTAAATCTTCTTATATCGACGCCTGCCCTAAAGCAATGGAAACAGTATTGTCTTTGTTTTGCCAACCGCAAACTACTATTTTTATAATTGTACTGATTTGTAGTGAAATGCTCAGGGATTGTATTCACTCTTATCCCGAAAAAAGAACTGGCTCGTATATTGAACACTTGACGATGTTTAGGGCCGCCAACACATTCATATAAGCCTAAATTCAACTCCAATGTACGTACACCTATCAAAAGCAATCTGTTGATATTTCGAAAGAAATATTTTTGTTTTTCTTTACGTATGAAAACCATTTTCATTTTTTAACTTATCCGGGTTAGCATAGAAATTTGCCGCATTTGACAGCTGAAATTTGTTAAGAAATTGTTAAGAAATATTTGATTTTTGATATGATTTTATACTCTATGAGGCACTCTGTGCTTTAAGACTTTTATTCGGTTGGATATGCTGTTACGATTAGGAGATTCTGTTATAGACGGTTGTGAGCAACTAAATTTTGTTCTATTAGTGACGATATCTATTTCAACAGAACGGTACCACCCTACACTTGTGAAAACGTAAATAATACCAAAAATTCATTATCGTGGCCAATGAAGATTGAACATGTTTTTAAGTGGTGTGAAATGGTTAAAAAATAACCAATTTTTTAACACTGAATTCATTTAATTTACAAGTTCTGGAGAGTTTTTAAGACAAAGTTCTATAATATGTTTTTAAGAACCCTAAATAGGACAAGAATTCTTGCAAATGAAAGTGATCGGCTTAGTTTATGTTAGATCTCACAGATCTACCAAAGAATTCAAAATGGTGTCAATTAGACCCGTCCTATGACATCAGTTTATAGAAGTGGCAAGTCCCTTTCATATATATTTTTGGAACTCAAACTGATTTCTATTCTTTAGGAATCAGTCACGTAACTAATTTGTTGTCAGTTAATTTCATTTCAGTTGACAAGTATTGCGTAGCAGTTTGTCAAATGAGCCTTTAATAAGGCGAATTGGTGCGATCAGTTTTACAACAAATACAATAGTATTAATTAGTATTAGTATTGATCCCACCTCATAAAATCAATTCACCTTGTTGCTTATTTTATTTTTTATAAAAATGGCAGTTAATTTTTTGTGAATTTAAAGCAGCCACTATGTAAACACACAACAAAATAAAGTGGTTAAAATAAATTATATTGTTGTTCGTGGATTAAAAATTAATCAAGCTTGACCTTTAAAGAAATGTGTTTTCGTGCATATAAATAATACATTATCACTACTAAATGAATTTATTGAGTGAACAAATTTGTTTATATAAAATCATATATGTATGTATGTACATACATAGACGATTGACATTCTCCATTTTGAAATTATTATAACTTTTCTTTCAAACAACAATGTGGCAAAAATTATTAAAGTGTTACGCATGACAAAAGACCCCTTAAACTTCTGTTGACTCGCAAATTTTAATTCCATAATCAATAAAGATCAAATGGCTGACCAAGCGTTTAGAAAATTATCTTTTGATTTGTAAAAATTCCAAAAAAAGGAAAGGGAATTAAATATATATTTTCAATTGTTACTAATTTACAGAGTTATGTACATATATATTGTTTTCATTTTTATACAAACAGACATACTTCAACTCAATTAGACTTTTGGTACTTGAAATACTAAAAATTTTAAAAAAAATTATTTTTTTTTGCGTTATGTACTGTAAATTAATGAGCACTAAAGTAGTCGTAATATACATATCGTCATATTAAATGCAAACGGACGTAACTACACTTTTTGTTTTTTTACAGGAGAAGCAAAAAACCTTAAAATCAACAATTCTGTAAATCCTGAAAATCATTTAATAATCATTTAATTATGCTGAAATTGAAAACAAAAATTTTCAGTGTATTCCAGGTTCTATAATTTTTATTGTAGGGTTAGAAGATGCCTCTAATTAAAAAATTTAATATATATTAAATATCTATCCTTAAACCTACGTTAATAAGTATTAAAACGAAAAATATTGCTACTAAGAACCTTCTTTCAATTTTACTTTTTTTTTTCTTAGCTATGTATGTGTTATGTTTCTTAATTACTATACATACTACTTAATAATATATGTTTATTAACACGCACTTCTGCGTAAATTTGTTTGTGAAAATTACATGGTGGCTTACTAATCCATCGTTGAATTTGACAAGCATTTAAATAAATATTGAAAAGAAAGAGCTAATTTTTTTTAATTAAAAAGCAAACAAAAGTTCAGTGGCTTTTTCGTAATACACACTTTAAAAGGCAAAGTTATTAAAGAAAATAAATATTTCGATAGGTTTTACTATCAATTTTTTTAAATCTCTATTTGGTTTTAAATATTCAAGTTCAATGACACTTAATTATTTTTGTACTTTACTAGCTGAACCCGGTGTGCTTCGCTACCCCCTCGTTATATATTAAAATGAAAAGTATTTATATTTTTTTTTTTTTTTTTTTTTTTTTTTAATTAGATCAAAGTTAACTGCAATGTTATTTTTTGGTAATTAAAGAAGAAATGATGTCCGTGAAGGAATAGTACACTAGCCAAACTGAACAATTGTTCTCGACTCCAGCTACGGTAGTCTCATCAGAGTTCTTTGTGTCCTGTGCATATTCAAGACCAAACATCAACTATTTAACTCACACTTTTCTGGAAATCGCATACTCAAATTATTACCGTATGTACATACACTTGTATGAGTTAGTCGAAGTAAAGTCACACAACAGTTTCTATCACATTCTCCTTTTCTTACCATCATTGCTGTTCTTGTAATTGTCATCTTATTTGGATGAAACAGAATTACAAATTTATTTTGTTTTTGCCCTTTATTCCACCTTATCCACATTAGTCGACATGAATGATATGTACGACGGTGTATATATTTTGCAGACATTTGTGGAAGAAAGAGAGTGAGGCTACCCCACTATTTTAATTAAAATGTATTTTAAATTTGAGGTAAAGCCGTTAATAAACCTAGTAAAGAAGTAGGTACAGAAGTGTGCATGGTCGAAAAATGTTCTCATGTAATAAGTATTCCTGAGTCAAGGCTGCGCACTGTGAAAATTTAAGATCGGTTAACAATTTTCTTTTGGAACGTATTTCTATTCATGGCAATGCCATATATAGTAAATATTGCCGTGGATATAGAACAAAAAATTAAAACTTTCAAAAAAAATTTGGCGTGAAAAGGGGCGTGAAAGGGGGCGTGGCGTAAGAAATATTTATTTCTACCTCGCCTGGAGTATAATGTGTATACAATTTGAAGTAAATCTGTTAAAAACTATATGGGAGCAATTACATAATTTTAAAAAAGTGGGCATAAAAGTGGGCGTGGTCGAAAAAAAGTATCCTATTAATCATGCCAGAGTCCCAGTTAAATGCTGTGAAAATTGCAGGAAGATCGGTCCAGAAGTTTGGTCTCCTATAAGGTACAACAAACAAACAAATAAACAAACACACATTAAATTTTATATATTTAGATTGTACTTTATAGAGGCTCAATAGAAATTAAAAATAGTTTTTCTATTAAAGAAATGCTACCAAGCATTCAAATTTGTTTAAACTTCAGATGATTTGTGTAAGTAACGCCTGGAATCGCTATAGTATGGTCTATTGTAGGGAACAGAATCCATATCCTATTTCGAAGGCCTTGAAGAAACCTATTATTTTGTAGCAAATAGAAAAAAACTAGAAAGAGAAATGTTTTCTTCTTTAAAATTGTAAATGATTTCATAAAAATCACCCCAAATAGCAAACATCTATACACAGGCATACGTACAATAACAAGTTCTATTTCTTCTCTTATGCAATCCACTAATGCAGAAATTAGTTGTCAAACCTTCGCCCAAACTACTCAGTTTTTTAAAATCTTTCATTTTTTTTTCTAGTGATGGTGGTATTATTTAGGATTGAAAAACAACCCAATTGTAGCGTATATGATTATGACTAAAAGTATTGGTAGAGGGGTTTCACAACCATTGATTTTTTTTTTTTTTGGCAGAAGATCAAATAAACAAAAATAATAAAATCAAATATGACACACAACCAAACTAAAAACAAAAACGGGACCAAAGAAATCAAAACAAAATAATTAAACATTAAAAAAATGAACCAACAGGAATTTAAATAAACTACGAATGTTTATTTAGTAGAGCATAGAGAATAAAAAATAAACTGAGAGAGATAACAAATACAAACCACAAAAATGGGCAAATTGTTTAATTATTAAAAAAGAGAATGTTTTCAAAAGTGTCTCACTACTCCTGAATATAAAACTTTGCCATTCAAAAAATTTTTCGAGTTTGTAAACGATGTTTTTCTGCATTTTTCTTGTAATTTAGAAACACACAAATTATATTTTCCGTGATTTATTATAATTTTTAACTGCACATTTTTCTTTAATTTAAAAATAAAACCAAAACTAATTAAATTAGAAATGTAACGAACCAAAAAATAAAACTTTCCCCAACTTTTATGGATGATGTGGATGAGTGTGAATGTGATTTTTTTTTCCTTTTTTAATGAAATTTAAATCACATCTCAAAAAAAATAAATAAATCAAATAAACAGAACTGCCAACCACCAGCTATAGCACTGGATGAAATTAATCAAAAACTCAAAAATATTAAAAAAGAAAAAAAAATAATTAAAAATAAATGAAATATGGGGTAATGAATAAAAAGATTTTACAACTTAAAAACAAAATTACAAAAAGTGTAATTAAAGACAAATAATTAAAGGGTCAAATAAAAAACTTCAGAAAAGAAATTATATTTTCAATCAAACATAACGGTTTACGTCATGACTGATTTAAGAGGCACACATTGAGTATTTTCTTCAATCAACTTCAATATACTGTTTTAAGAAGCCGAAGACGCGGTCCCTAGCTATTGTAAAAATCATTTAAAATTGGTCTCAGTAATTGCTGTTTGCTTACCTGCAAATACATTGTCGAATGGGGACTGTACTGCTAAAATGTGGTTGCCAAAAGAAATGAAATTTTTTTTTTTTCATTATTCTTTTTTTCAAGATTGCTGGGGTTTGAACCCGGAGCTCTCATCTATTAGTAAGGTAACAGATTACATACTAGACTACGGCGACCACAAATATATTGATAAAAATCTGAACTAAATGTCAAGAAAAAAAATTAGCAAAACATTGCAGACGTCAGTAATAAATTTATATTTTTGGGTGAATTGAGTTTAAAAATAAAGAAATCAAAAAACAATTTTTGCTGCTTATGCTGTTTACGAAACTTTTATACTTTTTTTTATTATTTTATGTCTTCAGGAAATGTTAAAACTCTAATGCATACAACGAACACTCAACTCAGTTTAAAAAAGAAAAAAAAAACTGTAACGAAATACATAGAGGAGAAAATTAAAAACAACAACATTTTGAATTGAAGTCAAGCAAAGCGAATGTGTTACACTTTTTGTTTTCCCCTGTAATGCATAGTTTTTACATATCTTGCCTTTAAATTGGTAATTGGCGTTAAGAAAACCCTTACGGATTCCCTCAATTTTTTTTAAAGGCATTCACAATATATTTAAAGTTTACTAGGTTTCTAGAGCGTTTGAATTTTTATTTGGGTTATGTTTTATTGAGTGTTAAGAATAGAAATAAAAAGAAAAATTATTTTTTAACACCAAAATCGATAGCACAATATACATACATACATACGTGTATTTCTTTAATTCTTAAAGAGTTACGTTCAATCAATAGTTACTAGAGAAGCATTGTAAGACTCTTATATGCTCTGCTTAATTTAAAAAAGGTTCTTTGAAACAAAGATCCATGATGCACTTGCAAATCATTGTGGCATCACTGGTCAAAAACTTTACTTTTAAGCTTTACAGTTTAAGAGCACAATTAAATAACAAAGTCAGGATTTAACAGAAGAAAAAAAAACAAATTACTTACTTACTTACTTAGCTGGCCATAACAACCCGTTAACGGGTTTCGGCCTGCCTCAACACTAGTCTCCAGGCGTCTCTGCTAAGCGCACGCCTTCTCCAGTTGGTCACACCAATTGATGACAGGGCTCCATCTACCTGGTCTTTCCAACGTAAACATGGACGTCCTCTACGCCGACGTCCAGTGACCTTCGCATCGAAAACCTTTTTCGCTGGAGCAGATTCTTCCATCCGAACAACATGGCCGAGCCAGCGCAGCCGCTGGATGTTAATGCGCTGGACAACATCTACGTCGCCGAGGAGCTCATACAGCTCATAGTTGGTCCTAATGCGAAACTCATCGCCTTGCTTCAGTGGACCAAAGATCTTGCGAAGAATTTTTCTCTCAAACACTCCCAGTACCGCTGCATCGGCACAAGACAGCGTCCATGCTTCCGCACCATAGAGAAGCACCGGAAGAATAAGCGACTTGTAGAGTGTTAATTTCGTCGCACGAGAGAGGTCTCTGTTACTAAACTGCCTACCGAGACCGTAGTAGCACCTGTTGGCCAGTGTAATTTTTCGCTTGATCTCCAGACTGACATCATTCTTGCTGGTAATGGCGGTGCCAAGGTAGATGAACTCCTTGACCACATCGAATGTATAGTTGCCGGCTGTAACCTGGGAGCCGATACGATCAACGTCCCTACTCGTCGACAACATGTACTTCGTCTTGCTCTCATTTACCGCCAGACCCATTTTTGCAGACTCTCGTTCAATAGCATTAAAGGCTGCGGTGACATCTCGCTTGGTATGCCCAATGATGTCTATGTCGTCGGCATACGCAAGGAGCTGGACACTTTTATTAAAAATAGTGCCATTACGATGCACACCTGCCTTTCGCAAAACGCTCTCCATGACGAAGTTGAAGAGGTCGCAGGATAAGGGATCGCCTTGTCTGAAACCTCGCACAGTATTAAAAGGCTCGGAGAGGTCTCTTCCTACCTTGACGGAGCTGCAGGAGTTGCTCAGCGTCATTCATAGCCTTAACAGATAGATTTAACAGAAGAAAAAAAAACAAATTAAAGGAGTAAAAAAAAATTAGCAATAAAATATATTTAAAAGAGAAAGATATTGAGAGCGAGAAAAGGAGAGTGTTAAATAAGGTGAGATTTTCATTGTTCAATCAATTAATCGATTGTTTTTGTTTTTTTTTTTTTTTTTTCTCTTTACTTCATCATTGTTATTGTTATTACTATTGTTGTTGCTGACTCTAGACCTTCCTAAATAAAGAAACCTTAAATTTAAATATTGCCAACTGCAAGAAAAAAACACACCAAATAACATCAAAGTATATTGTTTTTATAGTTGGTTTGCGGTTAGAAAAATATGTAAAATAGAAATCAAAGCAACTGAATGGAAAAACAATGATGATCACCTTTGAAATAAGAAAAATAAAAAAAAAAATAAAAAAAAAATAAAATAAAAAATAAGAAGAAATGCAATAATAAATCAAGAATGACATAAAACATGTTTAGTATCGATTTTTTTTACAAACTTTTGCGATTCGTTGTAGTTGTTTAAAAAGAAAAAAAAATAATAAAAAAATAAAAACATCTAAATATTATCGCATTTGACCATCGGTTTTTATTTTCTTCTTTTTTATATACATATATATATACAATATATATATATTTTTTGTAGACAGGCAACTACAATACAATAAAATTTTTTTTATGCTAAGATGTTATGCTGCCCATACACACAGCTATTAGTTGTACCACCCTTGACCCACGTTGCTGAGGTTTTAAAATTGGTTGTTTTTTGTTTGTTTAACAACGAGAATGTGGAGCCTTCCGGCTGTATTTAATTTAAGTCTGGACTCAACAATACTGTGATATGTTCTATAGTCACGTGATAATAAGTATTATATAAAAATATATGTAGTTAAATAAATAATATAAACAGTAACTTATAACATTTTCGTGGAGGTTTTAATAACTTTATAATATATTAATAACATCTAATAATTATAAGTATTGGGATATATTGCCATGTTCAATACATTACGTTATACATATATATAATACCTGCAAATGTTGCTCTAAGCAATACAGTAAAACGTGTCACATCATGCAATTGCCATGCCATGTTATGCCGTTTAAGCATGTTCGACAATGTAAAATATATTGGAATCAAACATATGCATTGTTTTTATCCAAATTTTCTATATATCAACATGGAAAATTAACATGTCAACACATGTTCTTAATAATGAATTCTGATCACATGTTTAAATTACTATATCTATAAAATAAAAAATTATAGAAATATAATAAAATATTATTGTAAAATATGAATACAACAAAATGAAAGATAGCGCTAAGAGACTAACGGAACATTTATATTTGTTTTATATTAAACAAACATTGTATTATATGTTGCAAACCTATATTGTTTTACAAACTCCAGTGAAATTAATAAATATACCCTGTAACACCGTATGAAGAAGCGAATATTTATACAACAGTTTTAAAAACATTATTCACCAAAAACATTCACAGTCTTGGTATTCAACATACCGAGCTACAACTGCTTAGCGGATTTACAATATCATATAATACGATACTATGATGACTTTGCACGACATGGCAAAACACTGTGTCTGAGAACATGACCTGGCTTAGCATGGTTTTGTTAAAAATTAAATTCATACACAATATGTTTTTAATAAGATATTCAGAATGAGAACGAACAAACCACTTCTAGGACCATCGTGTTATTACATTCTTTTGCACCGTATAGGTAAAAATTTTTGGGCCTGTTTTTGTATTGTTCATAAATTTTTTTCAATGAATATAGCCTTCACTATTCATTTTTTTCTCTAAACAAAACCCACTTTTTTTAAATTTAGCACATATATATTTAAATCAATTAAATTAAAGCCAACAACATAAATAAAAAGTAAACAAAATTAAACAGCTTTTTCCTTTCAATTATTTTTATTGACAAACGCAAAAATGTAAACAATAAAAGGTAACATTAAAAAATAACAGAAACAAACCATTTACGATTAGCAAAAAATGATCTGCTGTGTGAGAAAAAAAAATGAGAGTAAAAGCCACACGCATGCTTCACTCACCCACACTCTTTCACCCACATTTCCATTCATACAACAAGTTTCTATCATTTAATTGCCTTTTACATGCCATGTTGACAATTTATTTATTTTGTTATTTTGAAAGTTTATTGCGTTTTTTAACAATGTTAGTGATATTTGTAGTACATGCTTCATATTTAGTCAAGGCCGTTTGTTTTAAAATATTACTTCATTGTTTGAAGAAAAATAGAAAAAAAAACAGTAACGTTTTTAAGTGCATAATTTAATTTATCTTGTTAATTAAAATATGTTTAACAACTCTTATAATACAAAACTCACGTTTCCCTATTTGCCGCTGTTACCTTTTGTGTGCTAATTTTAAGTAAGCGAAATTAAACAAATAAAGATTTATTTAAGAATGGCAATACTGCGTTTTGACGCCACATGACGTACTTAAGACGGACTAAAAAAGGACGACACGTTACACAAATCCAAAAGTCTTACATATGAATACGCAATGCACGATTTGTACAAATAGGGTGCAAAATTGTTTAACTGTCTTGTTCTAAAAAGCAGTCAATCAAACTTGCCTTCAATGGTTTTTATACCCTACTTGCTAAGTCTACTTTAGAAACTTTACATAATATATTTTAAAAATAAGGTACATAATTCTCCCCACTCATTCATCCATAAATATTTCTCTTACATACATTTACACACACACACACACACGCATTACAAAAGTTGTAGTTGTATTCAATAATAATTTCTTACCGTTAGATGTAAGAGAGAGTCGTTTTAGCATCTATTTATAAAGGTGAATGAATTGCCAAGTATTTTTATGAAGAGTTAAAGACACGACTGACTGTAAATCATTTCATTTTAGTTTTTTCTTGCACAAATCACTTTTGCATTTTATGTTTACGAAAAAAGAAAAATATAAAGAACTCATAATAAATTTAACGCCTCATAAATAAGAGGTATTGTATATTGAAAAAAAACAACAACAACAACAAGTATAAATGTGTAAACATCTTAACCTACATACTCATATACATACATACATATCGTTATATTAAATGCAACCGGACGTACATATATACACTCTTTGTTTTTTACAGGAGAAGCAAAAAACCTTAAAATCAAAAATTTTTTAAATCTTGAAAATCATAATTTTTAGGATCGAGATATAAGGATTATCATCCCTATATACAAGTGAGTTTGTATGTAAGGTTTTCATATAAATATGTATTTAGTTATGTCTTCTAGCATTTAGAAATGCACGCACTTGTGGTTACGTCCATTTGAATTTCGTTAATGAAATCGACATTTTTGATCGTAGGAATCTAAAACTTTGCACGAACATGTGTATTTTAATGAAACGAACCATAATTAATAAAACTCAATTTCGGAATTTTGTGTAGTTACGTCCGTTTGCATTTAATATGACGATATGTACATACCAAAGTATTTATGTATTTATTGTTGTTTAAGAATTAAGGTTTGTGCGTGTGTATATGTTCAATATGCAAAAGAGAGTTCGTGTGTTTTGAGTAGTGTGTGTTTTTTAAGCTCAATAGAACTTAAGAAAGCGTTAATTGTCAAACAAACTGTCATACTGCACACATTATTTTACATTTATGATCAAATGATCATGAATAGGTCGGTATAGTCTATGTTGGCTTATTAACACGAGAGCTCCGGGTTCAAACACCAGCTCTAACATCTTTAAGGAAAAATTGACGCTCACAATATGGGCGCTGTAAGAAGCCAATTACATATGTATGTACGTAAGTGTAGGTTGACACTTAAACAACGCTGCTACATTATACACATTTACTTTGAATATCACTCTTTTGCAAAAACGAAAAAATCGAGGCACATGTTTGGCTTAACAAGTTGTTAATAAACGAAATTACTACATATGGCACGGAAAACCAATACATCTACAGACTCTGTAACTTGCACAAAAATCACAGTCAATGGCTTTTTGTTTTAAGGAAGAGAGAACTGTTCCAGGCGTGATATAATTCAAAAAGGATGACGCTACGAGCACAACATTGTCCTATTGAAATGAAAATCTGGCAAATAGCTAATCTCTAAGATATTGGCCTTTAAAATTGATGGGTTATGCTACATATCAATACTTTCCTATATGTTTACGTAAAATCACTAGTGAATGATCATAATCCAGCATCAAATTGAAACCTTGAAGAACCGAAATTATCAATGTAAAAAATTTATTTAAAAAAAATTGTTTCTCAGTTCTGGAGACCCAGACAGTTTACTGTTGTAATTCTATTCATCCAGAGTGGATGACAATTACAATTAAAGAAAATGTAATGATGGAGATAAAAAAGCAGAATATGATAAAAAATGTGATGTGTTTAGTAAGTCTTAGGGCCATTATTACAACTTGCCGTTAGTTAAAGGTAGGATTTTATCAGACCGATAAGTTGCTTTGTGTTATTACAAGTTAACTTTAACTTCAAGATAAGGCAATATTCCCAATAACTTTATCGCCCAAGTTAGGTTAAAATTTATTTGTAATAACAAAAACCAATTTATCGGTCTGATAAAATCCTACCTTTAACTAACGGCAAGTTGTAATAATGGGCCTTAGACTATCTCATTACAGAGTATGCAGAAACAATATAATTCCAATATATGATTTTCATATTAAAAATGTGAGTTAAACAGTAAGGCGAAACAAAATTTTATTTTAATAAATTTTTTCTCTTTTTTTTGCATTTAAAAGTTGTATCAGTCTTTAAAAAATACTCTTTACAATTATACAAAATGTACTTTGTTTTAAATGCAAATTTTTAGTTTTTAAATAAGACTTTAGTTTTACTCTGTACTTTTCTCATTGTTCAGCTTATAGTGCAATCTAAATCAGAGCGTTAAACGTAATTTCACTGCTAAAAATGTATATGCCCATGCAATATTGTATCAGATCAACCCAAATAGCATTGTTTTAACGCTTTGCAATTGGAAATCCTAATTTCTAAAGTGTTTAAAGGAGAGAAGTGGGTTGCAAAACTACCAGCATTAGTGCCAGTGTTGCTAGCTAGGTACTTTTAGTATTTAATTTTGCTCTTTTTGATACTTCAAAACGATCAATTTTTAGCTCTGGTATATCACAAGAAAGAAAAGTCCTACATAAAAACAATCATTGCAAAAAAAAACAATCTAAATTCTTAATAGAATTTAGTTTCTGATTAAAAAAATAGATCGCCACAGACTGTCTGAGAATCGATCTCGATTCTGTAGACCATGTTAACAAAAATTTAAACAGTATTTCTTGTTACACAAATTAAAAAAACACTTTTTTTCTGTTTGAATTTTTTAAGTTTTTCGTAAAGATAAAAAAAATCTTTAAATAGCATTTAAATTCAATTTATTATGGGCGCTATGGTCTCACCATATACAGACTTTAATAATTAACAATTTTGAGTTTTTAATACAATAAAAAAAGGTGATAAAATGTTGTTAACTGGTATTTATTTTTATTTTTATTAAATAATTGCTAAAAAAAAAAATAAAAAACACCTACAGATATTTAAGAAAAATAAATAATGAAACTGACACACGACCAGAAACAAAAAACAATAAATTTTTGCTTTATAAAGTTTAAGAAACAAACAAGTTTTTTTTCTAACAAACACTCAATAAAAAAACTAATTTTTAAATATTACAATTCTCACGGTTGTTGCTGAATTTTATAGACGAACATACATATAAGTAGAACGTTGTTTTTTTAAGATATAATTTATTGAAAAAGAATTAATACAAAAAGTGGCATATAGTGTTTAATATTTTTTTTTAATCAACAAAAGAAATTTTTATTTAAAAATTCTAAATAAATATTTTTGTTTCAAAATACAAGTTTCATTAGTCAGTTTTTAATCACGTTTTCTCTCAAATTTTGTGCTCATCTTAAAAAAGAAAAATATTTCTTTTTTCAATAACTGGTAAGTTTTTTTTCTAAATTGTTTAAGAATTTAAAGAATGTTATACACATTCCATATCTATGACACTGATCTAAAACAAAAAACTACAACGCAAAAAGAAAAGTATTAATAAAAAAAAATTCTTTAATTAATTTATAATCAAGATGAATGACACCTATAAAATTAAAATTAAAAATAGCACACAATTTTTCCGTTTGTAAGTCATATAAAAAAATATTGAAATAACAATAATTGAATGTTATTTAATTAATTTCTAGTTTTTATTGTTTCTTTTTGTTTTTTACCCTACATCTCCTTAGTGTATTATGTGTTTATAATAATGCTTCTATATTCGGTTAATAACCAAAATCAAGGGCTATCATGTTTATCATGAGGTGTTTTCCTGGGGTTTGAATCCGGAGCTCCTGTCTTCCACACATCTTTAACAAATTCTCACAACTGTTCGTTTTCAGAAGGTTTTTTCCTCGAAAAGCCGCTTTGAAAATTTGCCATAAATTTTCAATAGGATTAAAATCTGGAGACTGTGCAGACCAGCTTAATACCTTGACATCATTATTTTGAAACCAACCTTTTGCTCGCTTTGATGTGTGTTTCAGGTGGTTAACTTAGTGAAACACCCATCGATATGCCATTTCATATTCAGCATAAGTCATCATGATGTCATTTAAAATATTTGTGTAGAATACGGCATCTATTGTTTCTTCAGTTCTATAAACTAGTAGATGTCCAGTGCCATAACATAAAAAACATTCTCATATCATAAAGTATAAGTGGAGAAGTAATTTGTGGTCGAACGTATAAGAATATGCTTTAATACTGAATTCCTCCGCAATAAAAAATATTAAAATCGATGGCTGGAACATAATGGAATGGAGAAGTTTTTATTTATATGAGAAAATATACCAAACTAAAACTAAAAGCACACATTGCAAAAATTGTATATGAAAGCATGAGTTTTAAACATTATCCCCATTTCAGAAAAAAAATTCGCATTTTGGGGATAAATCCCTTAATCTGACAACACTGTCTCAATAACTCTGTCAATGGAGAGCATTGAAATTGTTTTGAAATTTGGCAGAGAATCGAATACGTTTGTATTATTTGGACGTATGTATGTGGCGGAGTGTATAAGGTAACTAATTTAGGAGGAGTTTAGCTGTCCATATACGTACATATACTTATAAATTAAACAGTAAATTTGATACTAAAAAATATTAAAATGCCTTTATTGCAAGGAACTAAAGTCTTGTGATTTTATTTTAAATTTAAAATATTAATTCTTGGCTTCTTTTCTTTTTCTTATTTTTTTTTTTTCTTTATTTTTTTTTTTTTTTTTTTTTGTAATTCATAAATTGCTTTTAAATTTAGAATAATAACACTTATTATAAATGAAAAATTAAGAGAAATGGAAAATAAAAACTAAAAATCATGGAAAACATTTCCTTATTGCATAGATTGAAATTGGAAAAAATTAAAACAAATGTGGGTTTCATTCAATTCAATTCAATCCAATTCAATTCAAATCTATTCAAACCACTCAACATATGCATTGGAAAATGGAGAAACAAGAATGTTAAATGAAAAGAAAAAAAATGCTAGACTTGTTGTCAGTCAAGTGATGATGATGATGACAACGATAATGGGAAGAAACGTATTGAAATGTATGAATAAATGGCCGACTGACGAAATGACTGACTGTCTGTGTGGTTGTGCGAGGGGCTTTATTTGAATTTAAATTCTATTTAAAACAAAAAAATTAAATAAGAAATTTAAGCGCGTAAGTATTTTTGCTGCTGCTACTTATGTATGTTGTATGATGTTTGCTTTTCAATGTGTAGCAACAAGCATTGATTGCTATAAATTATGCAAAATTTCATTCAAACCTCCATTATTAAACTGTAAACTCTTTTTTTTTGCATTTTTGTTTAAATATTTTCTAATACTTTTTTTTTTGCAATTTCATTTCGTTTTTCGTGAATTGGTGCATAAACCGTTTAAACAAAAACTCTGTTTTTTTTTATAAAATAATAGAAAAAATATATGCGTGCGCTACTGCCACTCTGCCACTATAAAGATTCCAATTGCTGCCATCATTTAGATCTTCATTTATTTTGAGTTTTTATTTTAATTCTTAGACTTGTTTTACATTTTCTTGTTTTATAAAATTAATGGTTAAATGAACGTATGCATAACAATATATTTAAAACAGTATGCAACAAAAATTTACTTACGCTTATGATAAGTCATACAAACGTTTGAAAACATACCTAAAAAGAAAAAATATGTTTTTATTGTAAATAGTAAGTTATAAAATATCAAATTTAAAACACACATAGCAAAATAAATTCTCTTTGCTTCACTGTACTAAAAATAAAGTATGTATGTGTTTATTATAATAACCGATTAAATAAAAAACAACATTACTTTCTTCATAAAAACTGTGAGAATATATTTCCGGGTTTCTGAGTACCCTTATCAGAAGGGTAAGGAATATATGATTTTGAGAGACTGTAAAGTCAACCCAAATAAATTAGGAGGGCTATAGATAAAAACAAACTATAAGAAATGTTAAGCTAAAAGAACTTGTGGAACTTCACATGAACGTCTCACTATACTAGTGCCAGGAGGTTTAGGGTTAACTTACACATCTAGTTGTGCAAGTAAGCTAGAAACCATAATGAAGTCTGCACCTTTCTTGCGATTTCTGAAAATTTGTCATGCAAACAGTGGCAATAACTTTTTATTATCTAACTTTCTATATAGTTACATATCGTTAATGGAAAAAACGCTGTAACTGACAAAAAATCGAAAATACGTTTTTTGCATAATTTTTATCAAAAAAAAAAAAAAAAAAATACGCGTCGATTTGTCCCGGTCCCAGATTTCTATGATGAAAAGAAATTCACTTACGCCGTCTACGTTTTGAAAACTACCAGTATCTTTGTTCTACTTTCATACAGGTTTTTTGGCTCTGATGAACATTTAAGGTTTTTTCAGTTACAGCGTTCTTTAATTTAATCGAGGATATCTACAACAAAAATGTCAAAGTCCAGTGATAAAATTTATTATTATGGCATTACTTTTAAGCCATCTTGTACTTTATAATGACTTGTGTCTTCATGCAGTTTTATTTATTGTAGTACGTTATTTTTTTACCGCCCATTGTATGGATAGGATTAAACTGTATCTTGCTTGTGTTAAAAGTAAAAAAGTAAATGTTTTCTGGTTTTTCTGTTCGTTTAAAATTTCAATGCCTGTTTGACGATTAGTTTGCACAAACTGAAAACCAAAGATTTTAATCATTTTATTGTGCCTCTTTTTATTATTATTTTTTTTTTGTTTGCTTAAATTACGGTATAAATATTTTATTCAAATCTATTGAGTTATAAATATATTTTAGAAATAAAAGTATATTTCAACTGAATAAAATTTCTGCTATTTGATATTGACTTGTTTAGTACACTTAGATATTTTGGAAGAAGTGTTGATTTACACAAAACTTCAAAACATTTAAAGAGAGTGAAAATATCAAAAATGTATATGTATATAGCTATGTATACATATACAGTATAACTTCGATAATTCGGACAATTACTCGTAAAAACCATACACTGCCGCTCACTTGAATAGGTTTACTATTTTCATTACATTCAAATTAATTTTTTTCTAAAAGTAATTAAGTTTTTAGTTATATTATTTTCTAAAATGGTAAAATATTGGATTATGTGTGTTTACAATAAAAAAAATTGTTTCAATAATTAATAACTGAATTTTAGTAATTTTTTTCCCAAAACGAATATGATTTTCAGCACAATTTTTTGGGTCATTTGAATAGGTTTACTATCATTAATTTAAAAAATTAAAGAAAAAAATGATTGTTTTGTAAACCTTTTTTAATTTTTTAAGATTTCTTACAATGCTTGGTGATTTATTAAGGAGTATATCCTCCATTATTCGATATAACTTCAAGAATACCGTTTGGGAGGGAGCTATAAAGGTTTTCAATTAATGATAAGAAAATTTTTGGACCAAGCTTTTTTAATTCCTCCAATGAAAGCCTATTTGGTTTCGTATTGTCTGCCGGACTCGTAAACTTTACGAGAAAGCAAGCCCCATACATTTTCTATAATATTTAAGACAGGGGAATATAGTGGCCCCATCAACATATCGACATTTTGGCTTTAAATCCACACTTTCACAAACCTAGCATTGGATATCGGTGCATTATTTTGTTTAAATATCCAAAGAATTGGTCTAAAAATAGTAGAAAAATATGGAAACACCTTCTCAAGTACTGTTTTGTAATTATTCGCGTTCATTTTTGATGTGAGGAATTGAAGCACATATGTACCATAATATGAAATCGCCCCCCACACCATTACACTTCCCTCACAAAGACGAGACGACTAAGGTAGCGTTCCTCCTTATGTTGGTCGTGGAAATAGTAGTTGTATCCATCTGGACCTTCCAAATTAAACATGAGAAGGCAACACGATACAACTCATTTTTATCGTTCATGTGTTCTCGTGTAAAATGAGACCGTGTCGCGTTACGAGCAGCAATAAGAGATGGTTTTTTTTTAATTTTTAATCTCCTTAAATGTTTAGAACGTCGAATAACATATCTTACAGTGCTTATGATAGCTGTGATACCCAATTTTTGTCTAATTTTTGCAGCAAAATCGCTGGAATTTGAGGCAGCTCTTACAATAACTCTTCTGTCCGCTTCTGTTGTGGCTTTTTTCGTCAGCCCTTTCATGTTTTTATACTAATCGGACAGATTTCTTAAAAAATTACTTACAACATTCTGGCTGCGATCAATTTTTTTGTCGATATTCCTATGGCTTAAGCCAGTTTCATTGAATGCTTTAATTTTACCTCTTCCTTCTTCAGTTAATCCCTTGCTGCGCCCTATTTTACGTAAAATATATAAAATATTATTGCAGTAACTCACAAATATTTAAAATTTTAATTATACTGTCGATGGTCAAAAGCA
The DNA here is from genome assembly GCA_963576795.1 of Metopia argyrocephala. Taxonomy (NCBI): domain Eukaryota; kingdom Metazoa; phylum Arthropoda; class Insecta; order Diptera; family Sarcophagidae; genus Metopia; species Metopia argyrocephala. The sequence continues at coordinate 84,901,889 of OY756211.1, forward strand.
AACTAATTTTATTCCTATTGAACCTATTCAAGTGACCCAAAATCTACACCTGTTTTCGCAGCATTTTGAAGTAAAATCAAAAAATAACAAATTTTTATTTATTGTACCGTTATTCTTTTCTTCCTAAAATATGATTATTCATAATATCTCTTAATTTAAGTGAAAAAAAAATTATTCTCCTAAAGTTTATATGAAGAAAAATTAAAATATAAGAGCAAAAATTATTAAACCTATTCAAGTGATCGGCAGTGTATGGTGCCCGGAATATCGAAATGTTTGAATTTTCTCAACAAGAGAAAAACTAACTAACTAACTAATCTTTTTTTATAATATATTCACTTTAAAATATGAATATGAAGAAACATGAATAAATTTAAACTTTTTGAAAAGTATACATTGCTATCGCAGATACTGATTAATGATTTAATTTTTTCCACCTTAATCAACTTCACAACACATATTATAATAAATTAAATTTTTGGAAACTGATATATTAACACTTATAATGCTGTAAAATGGGCAGAGTTGGGTTTATTGCATTGAATTTATAATGCATTATCGTTTCCACTACCACTAAACCACTTAGTATTAATGCAGCAATATTGCAGCCACCACTAAATGCAGATAGAAATAGTTAACCACTAAATAAAACCATTTTAGTGGTAGTGGAAATTTATTGCATTAAAAAAAACAAATTTAGTGGTAGTGGAAATTTAGTGCATTAAATAAAAAAAATTTAGTGGTAGTGGAAATTTATTGCATTAAATAAAAAAAATTTAGTGGTAGTGGAAATTTAATGCATTAAAAAAAACAAATTTAGTGGTAGTGGAAATTTATTGCATTAAATAAAAAAAATTTAGTGGTAGTGGAAATTTAATGCATTAAAAAAAACAAATTTAGTGGTAGTGGAAATTTATTGCATTAAATAAAAAAATTTAGTGGTAGTGGAAATTTATTGCATTAAAAAAAACAAATTTAGTGGTAGTGGAAATTTATTGCATTAAAAAAAACAAATTTAGTGGCAATGGAAATTTATTGCATTAAATATATCGATTTTAGTGGTAGTGGAAATTTAGTGCACTAATTTTGAATAATTAGTGGTAATGGAATATAACTCCATTGGCACTATAGTGGACTGGAAATTTAGTTCCACTACCTCAGTTCCACTATCGTTTTAATATACCTTCATATATGGATATAATATTATTATATGCATACATAGCTTAAGTCAATGTCAAACTAAATTGTTGTGAATGTTATTTTCTTAATTTACTGAGTCTGCCTGTATAAAGTAAATAATTGTTGTTATTGTTTTAATAAGAATTTTAGTACTTTCAAATGTAATATATTATTGAGTTCACCATAGGTAAGATTTTAATGGCGCGGACTGCTAATATTGCCAGCCGCTAATCATTCAGAAGTAGTGCACTAAATTTCCATTACCACTAAAATCGATTCATTTAGTGCACTAAATTTCCACTACCACTAAATTTATTTTATTTAATGCACTAAATTTCCACTACCACTAAATTTGTTTTTTTTAATGCAATAAATTTCCACTACCACTAAATTTGTTTTTTTTAATGCAATAAATTTCCACTACCACTAAATTTTTTTATTTAATGCAATAAATTTCCACTACCACTAAATTTGTTTTTTTTAATGCATTAAATTTCCACTACCACTAAATTTTTTTATTTAATGCAATAAATTTCCACTACCACTAAATTTGTTTTTTTTAATGCAATAAATTTCCACTACCACTAATTTTTTTTATTTAATGCAATAAATTTCCACTACCACTAAATTTTTTTTATTTAATGCAATAAATTTCCACTACCACTAAATTTGTTTTTTTTAATGCATTAAATTTCCACTACCACTAAAATGGTTTTATTTAATGCACTAAATTTCCACTACCACTAAATATTATAGGCGATAATGCACTATTTTTTCCACTACCACTAAATTTAGTGGAAAATTAAATCTAATGCAATAAACCCAACTCTGAAAATGGGTATATGTACATGTATTTTAATTATTTTAAGTTATATTTGTTTAAAATGTATTACAGGTATAACTGCAAACTGATCACATTTAAATTATATTTATGATGAAATTCTACCTTATTATTGCAAATATATAATTTTTTCTTAACTGGTGTTAAAATGATTGACAGCTTTATGGTTGAAATAGACAGAAAAATGAAAAGGAACAACCCACTGTCAATTGTTTTTTAAATGCTTTTCACTCAAGCCATTACTAACGTGGCAATAAAATCTTAACACGTAATTACTGTTTGCAAGAGTGGGTCAAATAAACGGTAAATACGACTGCCTATAACCTACAGCAATATGATATTGCAGCTATTACTAAAACAATATTCTTCGTATTCCATCTCTTCGTGAAAAACATTGATCATTGCTTACATTTTCTTTCGTTGTACATATTTTGATTGTTAGGCATGGTGGGCAGCATTTGATATTGGCTGGCGGCAAATATTACAAAACCGTAGTTAAATAAACCGGCTAATATTATTTACAAGCTATTATTAGAAAACTAAAAAATTAAAAACAATAGAGAATATTGCTAAATAGAACAGTGATGTGCAGATGGTAATAACGTTTAAGTAATAACTAGCAAAACGGGTAAGAAATTAGATTTCGTTTTAACTTACTTGTCAAAATATCAGACTCATAACAGGGTACTCAAAAATATTGTATTTTGTCATATAAAGGTTTATGTATACGTTTGTTTTTATATTCAATAAGAAGATTTATATTCAATGAATATGTTACAAAAATCTTCATCTTCACAATTTCAGTCATTTCACTTGTAATGCTCCGAGACATTCCAAAATTTAAAAAAAAACTCTCAACACGGAATTAGTGGAAAACGAGAGCTCCGGTTCAAGCCGACTCAAGAAATATGAAAAAATTATTTCTTTCGGCGACTACCTCTCAGCAGTCTTCTATCAAAAGCTCTGGGAGTAATTGATTGCCATGAAAATGCTTCTCACGTCTGTCGTTCAGAGTCATGGATAAAAATTGACACACACAATATGGGTGCTGCGAGAAGCTAGGCCGTAATTCTGACACAGGGTTGTAAAAGCCAATTATGTATGTAATGTATGTAAACCAATAATATTCTGCGTAATTGGCTGAACTGTAGTGTTTTAATGTCTTCAAATCTTATAACGATAATCAACTGATTTCGCTTTTATTAATGGTTTAAATTTGGTTTTGACAAAATAATGATAATAATTTAATGTCTTCAAACCTTATAACGATAGTCAGCTGATTTCGCTTTCATTAATGTGTTTTTAAAAAAAAAAAAAAAAAAAAAAAAAAAAAAAAAAAAAAAAAAAAAAAAAAAAAAAAAAAAAAAAAAAACTTTACAATAATTTTGATTGCACGGAGAACAAGAAATGTTGCTAATAATCCATAAAATATAAATTATTTTACATTTTGTAAATTTTTCAGTCACAAAGCTTTTTTCCCTTTGGTATGTTATTATCTATTTTTTTAGTACTACCTTTATCAGCTGTTTTCAGCATTTTCATGAATTCAGTAGCACTGAATTCAGTAAATCGAAAAAAAGGTTGTAAAGGTATCATAAAACCTTCAGAAAGGTTTAAATTTGGTTTTGACAAAATACGAGTAATTTTGTATAGTAAAACCGGGTTTAAATGTTAGTTAAAATCAATTTTGGAGATTAGGCTGCCCAGGCACAAATATTGTTTTTTAGCGACGAACATTTGTAAATTGGCTGTTTGAAAAACTGAACAAAACAACACATTTTTTCAAAATAGTCTTTAGTGATGAGTCCATGATAACCCACTTTTTGTCGGTAGATTTCTAATTAGCTAATGTTGATATCAGTGACCTTTGGTTTCAGCAGGACGGCGCCACAAGCCACACAACCGGCCAAACAGTTTAGTTAATGCATGAGAAATATCCCGCTCGCGATTTGGCGATGTCAATATACCGCCTTATTCTTGTGATTTAACGCCGCTTATTTTCTCTGGGGCCATTTGAAAGATCGGGTTTACGTGAACAAAGCACAAAAAACTGACACTATGGAAAATGAATTTCGACAGTGCATTGTCAAAATAATCGAAGCTTTGTTGCAAGATGTGGTTCAGAATTTTGTGAAAAGTTCGGATGTCTGCCTTACATGCTAGAGAAGGATATTTGCCCGACATCATATTCCATTATTAATTCCCATATTTCTACTTAACATTGGTATCAATAAAACTAAATTTATAAAAAAAATGTGTTTAATAAGCCAATTTACCTCCTAACCTGAAACTTGTCCACCCTTTATTAAAAAAAAATTGCAGATAGTAATTTTTTCGTTTAGTACGAGTAACTCCAAAACTTTCAATATTCTGATAATATACTCTTTACAAATCTAATTCACTGTACTAATTTTATTGGCATCATTGTGAATAGCCAAAGTCACGGTCTAACAATGCTAAAGAGCATAAGATAAACGCAAAAGAAACGAGTTATTGAGTGTAAATATAGAAAAATATTTAGTTTAAAATTTTGTATAAGCCTTAAGTAGCATTTAACTTTTTTTTTCTTGTTTTTAAGGCATTGATAGTTGAGAAAAAAAAGTTTGAGGAATAATTTGTTTAACGGCATATAGTTTTTTTTTTAATTTTCACAGTATTTATGATGTAAAATAATACGTTTCATTAATATAGCCAAGCAACGAGGCAATATGATACAACAAGCTACTCACTTGAACTTATATTTTAGTACTGGACATATTGTATATGTATGTAAGGTGTGCGTCACTATAAAGTGTAACACCCAATTTTCTTAATAACTTTTTTCACCTTTAATCAAAATTATTTTTCTTAATCACAATATCTTTGAAAAATGTGTCAGATTTTAAAATGTATCAGTTTGTCAAATTTGACTTGTTAGTTAGTTCACAATGGATAATCAAAGACAAGTGCATACAAAAATTATTCAAATAATTCAAAAAATCCATATTGGAGTTATACAAAAGTTGCTAGGGAAGTCCACGTGACCAGGCAATGTGTTTCCAGAGTGGTCAAAAAGTTCAACAAAGACCTAAAAATTTAAAGAAAGCCTGGAACAGATAAAGCAAAACTGGTAACGAACGACGCGAAAGCCAAAAAGGTTGAGAAGCTTTTGCTGGCTCTTCCAAACATTTCTGGTCGCAAAGTGGCCCGGCGCGTGCAATGTTCGGAAAGTTTTGTGCGCCGAGTTAAAGCTAAAGCTGGCCTTAAAACATTTAAAGTCCAAAAAGTTCCGGATAGAAATGCTAAGAAGAATATTGAAGCAAAAAAAAGAGCAAAACTCCTCAAAAAAGAATTTTTTCAAAAGTTCGAATGTTGTGTAATGGATGATGAAACTTATGTTTTTGCAGACTTTGCGCAGCTTCTTGGCCAAGAGTTTTATGTAGCGGATAGTAGAGGCAATGTTTCTGAAGAGTTCCGAACTAAAAAACTATCAAAATTTCCCAAAAAGTTCCTAGTTTGGCAGGCTATTTGTAGCTGCGGCAACAGAAGTGCATCGTTTGTTATATTGGGATCAATAAACTCAGATATTTATATCAAAGAGTGTCTTCAAAAGAGGTTGCTCCCATTTCTAAGACAGCACAACATATCAACATTCTTCTGGCCAGATTTGGCAACATGTCACTACAGTAAAAGCGCAATAGACTGGTATAATAAAAATAATGTTATTTTTGTTCCAAAAGAGGCTAACCCACCAAACTGCCCAGAGCTGCGGCCTATTGAAAGATATTGAGCTCTGGTCAAAAGAGAACTAAAGAAGAGTACATCTGTTCCCAAAACCATTACTAGTTTTCGATATAAATGGACAGCTGGTACCAAAAAAATCACCGAAAACACTATAACATTGCTTATGGATGGCATAATGAATAAAATAAAAAATTTTATAAAATTAAATTAATTTTTAAATAAAATAATACAGAATATAAATCTGTAATAAAAATGCAAAATAAAACTGTTTTATTTTTAACTCTAGCTTACTCCAGTCAGTTTTTATTTGACTTTTGATGTGTCACAGTTTATAGTGACGCACACCTTACATATAACTGAGTAGATAAATCTTAAACTTAAAACAGAACAGACAAAATAATATCAGACTACACAACTTCTTACTACTTTTTATTCAAATTAGAGACGAAAAATTTATCTTTTTAACAATAAAAACTACTCATCAAAGTTTACTTTACACGAAAGCGTTTAACATTTCACTGCATGGCAGGAAGTTTACTCTTAGCGCTGGACGTTAGAATTGTGTTTCATAGGCGTGTTGGTGAGCCATAGCTTAAAAATAAAAAGAGAGAGTAAGACGGAAATAGTGATTGTTATTGTTTTATTTGTTCTCTTAATGTGTTGCCAACACAAAACCCAATAATAATAGTTCTTGGCTACTTTTTAAAGAGTAATCAAACCAAATGGTCATTTATTAAAGCACTGTTAGTTGGTTGAATAATTTTCTTTTTCTTAACGTCATAAATAGGGGTTATGAAAATGTAAATACAATAGGAAAGAAAGCATGATTTGAGCATTCATTTGAAAAATGCTAAAAAGATTGTAATTCTTTCTTTATCTGAAAGTGTATAACTTTGCGTATAAATGAAAAGTACAATGGCCAAAGATATTTATAAGGTGTATTCACTTTGTAAATAATTTGTTTGTGAAGTAAACGTGCAGATTTAATCAGAGATTTTTTCTAGGAAACAATTGTTGTTAGAAGCCACTTTAGGTTAACAATATTGGTTAACAATATAATAATTTTATTGCCATTTTCAGTTTTATAAAACCTATAACTATAGTGGTTAGTGTGTTAGCTTACTACATGAGCCTAGGGTTTAAACCCCAGCCCTGACATCTTGAAAGAAAAAGAAATATGAAAAAAATATTTCTTTCAGCGACTACCTCTCAGCAGTCTTCTGGCAAAAGCTCTTATAGTAACTGATAGACATCAACTAGCTTCTCATGTCTGTCGTCGAAGTCGGTCCGTCAGAAATCCTAGTTTAATTAAAGGCTGTACAATAGATCTTCAGGTCGAAGTACTTTTAATACCTAGAGAATGAATGAATGTACAACAACAAAGTTACATTAAAATCTACATATTTTATAGCGTTAATAAAATTGAACTAAAAATAATAATTCCCTCTTTAAAAGAAAAATCAATTTTATTTTTGATTTTCAAATATAGATGCATATTTTTGTTTGTTTTGCTTTTAAGTGAATACCCCTGCTTTCTTAATGATCTCCCCTTTTAAAATTATATTAAAAACCATTATTTAAATTTAAAAAGGCATTGTATCAAGTAAGTGAAAATTGAATGCAATTTTCTTATTACATTTTCTAATATTTATCTCTTTAATAATAAATCTAAAGCTTAAGTGGTTGCTTAAGCACCGCTTAAATGGATATTTTTTTTTCTTTCGATTTTTTTACTCATTTTACCTGGAAGGCGTTTTGATTAAAACTTAGAGAAAAAAAATTAAAATTTATTCCCAGATTTAAAAGCAAGCTTTACAGTTAGAAAATTGTAAAAATACGATTTTTTTCTTCTTTCATCTCTTATTTAAGCATAAGAAATGCAAAGAAAATTTTTATAAGTTAAACTCGTATTTATAAAACTACTGACCTTAGAGCACAAACTACTTTCTAAAAAAAATTTTCGCACACGAATGATAGGGATTATTTTGGATTATTAAAATGTATATTATAATAAAACTGTAATTAGAATTTTTTTAGCCTGTCACCTTAATTGGCACTGTCCATTGTTACTCAGTATCATTATTTAGAAAATTTTCAATTTTGCCTTTAATTTAACAACTAGAGATTTTCAGATATAATATTAGTGAGTTTATATCAAAGGTGGCTTTATATCTTCTCCTCTTATTTTCATAGAACAGCACAATGTATAAGTACTGACCTAAGTAAAAAATATAAAAAACTAGTGATTTTCAGCGAAACTTTGGCAGAATCGGAAGAAAATGTTCTATACTCAGAAGATGCAATCTTTGGTTATTTGGATACGGTTTTGTTACCATTTTGCAGCGTATCAAATGAGTATTTGTTCAATCAAAGGTGTTTCTGAATCAAAGTAACGTTTTAAACACAGACTTCAAGTACTTCTATCTCCAAAAATGTTATGGAGAATGTCATGAGCTCAAACTTGGTCCGTTTTTATAATATCCAATATACTCATGCATTACATGTATGTATTTGATACAATTTCATTTCCCGCTGCCTTTAATCTATATAAATAAAAATCAATGTTGTTCGTTGATCATCGCATTAGTTGTGAACGGCTGGACCGATTTTGATGATTTTTTTCTTTCTAGTGATCGTTGTGGTCCAACTTAGGTTTTTAAGGAAAGAAAAATTTTCCCCGCCCACTTTTACACCCACTTTTTTGATTTACCTAAAATCAGAAATCGGCTGCATCGATTTGACTAATTTTTAATTTAAATGTTTGTATTAATCCATTTTTACTTTGCATCGAGAGAAAAATTTGCCACGCCTACTTTTACGCCCACTTTTTTCTATTTATCTCTAAATACTGATTTTTGTTTATCCTCAGAACGGCTAAAGCTAAAGTTTCAGTATTGGGTGTGAATGACTTCAAGGGCAAGGCAAATCATCAGTCAGAAAGTGGACGTGACACCTCCCATACAAGTTAAAAATTTATTTCTTTATGCATACGTATCTTTAGAAGGGTGGACGCTAAAGTTTCTGAATTTGGTGTGATTGATTTCGTAGTCATTAAAAATTATCAGTAGAAAAAAAGCTTCCAGACAAACAAATTATCGAGTTCAGTATATCTTGAAATTAGTAACAGATAAAGTTTTTGAACTTGGTCTGAATTACTCCGTAGTCACCAAAAATCATCAGTCGAAAAATGTGGACAAATGATAGTGGTAGGTATAGCGAAGCACGCAGGGTCTAAGCTAGTTATTAATAAAAATAAATAAATTTAAAAGGTATAGTAGTCTTGTGCCTACACAACAAATTTGTCAAAAGCTTCTATGAAATTTTATGGAAAAAAATGAACTTCGCTTATTTTACAAGAAGCCTTCAGCGGATGGTACATAATACTACATATTTATTCATTCAAATAAAAAAACAATATTTACACTATTTACAGACTACAAAACTTTTTACAATTAAATTAATTTTTAAATTATTATTTTTTTTTTCAAATTAAAATTATCTTGAAATTAATTTAAGCCTTCGGCTTCAAAGTTTATGAATACAGTTGTTAATTAATATAATTATTAACCATCAAATGATAATTATTTTGTGATTAAATTTGATAAAATAAAGAAACATTAAATAAAAGCCGATTTTTCAATCTGAAAGAAAAATAAATTCATTTCAAGCATCGGAAAAAGAATATAAATATTTTATAGCGCATAAATGTAATTTGTTAAGATTTAAAAGATACTAAAATAGAAAGTCTCATCATTAAAACATTTACAACTTAATTAATTTTATTTAACAAAATACAGTTAAAATACCAGTGGCAAATAAAAAGCGCCAACATTTTAAATTCATTAATTAAAAAAAGAAGTTTTAATTGCAATTGTTTAGTTTTAGTGCCTAGAAATCAAAAAGGGAAACACAGTCTTAAATATACAGTTAAAAATTATATAAATTTGGCATCACTTGGCTAGTTTGCGTAGTGATAGTATAAATAGATTTAATCCACAACATTAATTTTTTTTTGTTAGTTTATTTCACCAACATTTATTGCCAGCCACAATGTATCCAACGATTGTTTGTTTATATTTTCTTTCATGGAAAAAAATGCTATAAAATTAATTAAAAGTTTATCAAACCCTTTAAATGCACACTACTAATTATTAAATTTTTTTGTGCATTACTTTCAATAATAAAACAGAAATTAAAATATAAATTGCGTGTTAAAAGTTAATCTTCTTTACAGCCATCAGATAATAAATAACAATGGCAAGGCAACACTAATATGTAATTTTAACAAAAGAAAACTCTAAAATTCCCATAATTTCAAAACACCTACATAAATACACACATACATATACGCATGCATTACTATTATTATTTAAGATAACCCCTGTTGCAGAAGCAATTTATTGCAATAGGTATTGTTGTTGTTCAAAGTGTTACTAAGAAAGTTTTTATGTTTTTTTTTTTTTTCTAAACGAATCTAGTAAAATCAATGTGCATTTAACGGTTATTCCCAATGTACATCTCTGACACTCTGTTTCTCTCATTTCATTAATTGTTGTTGCCAATTGGTTTTTAGTTTTTTTTTTCTTATTCTCTTTTTAAAATGTATACTCGAAGGTTTATTATTGTTTCCTTTCAATTTTTGTAAAATTGAAATATTGTTTTGTTGAAGTTAAATAGAAATTTTAAATGAGAAAAAATTGAAAGCAAAACAAGTTGAAAACTATTTTTAATTAAATAAATTGAATTCATAAAAAGTTTGAATGATGTTTTTAATATCATACTTATAATAATTATGGTATTTGTTGTTGATGCGCCATAATGTAAATTCTATTTTCGTATGAGATAATGAATGTTGCCATTTTTACGCTTTTCAGATAATTATCTACGCTCACCCATAATTTATTTTAAACAGACTTGGCAATATTCTAAAATTTCTTTTAAAATAAGCTAATATTAGCAGATGTTTTTTAAACTTTTTTTCAAGTTTTTAAAATAAAACAGTCTGTTATGAACTGTCAAAAATATAAAAAGATATTCACGTCAAATAAAAAACAAACTTTTTTCGAAATTGATTAGATTTGTCTTATATCCATTCTCTAATGCAGAAATGGAGTATACAGTAACAGAGATGAGTATTTTACGAAGAGAAGTAAGAAGTGCATTAAATATCCCTTAAACTGTTTATCTCTTTGTTTATGCCAGCGTGAAACGATTGCGCCAATTTCGGTTTTTACACGTAACTCCACCACGTTTTCAAACTTCTTCTTGCCATAATTTTTATTTTAAAATTATTTTTATTACATAAAAACACTTTTTTTGAAAAAATGGAAATCTTTTCTGTCGCATAAAATAAAACTTTTGACTTCGAGAATCGTAGTATAACAAATTGTAAAAAAAATTTTTAGCTATGTTGTACGAGTACGTACTACCAGATTGTAAAACTGGCTGAATAATTAAGATCATAAAATGTTATATTTTCGATAAATGATGTTCGATAACGAATGCGTCAACTGTAAGATAAACTTATACTGCCGGATTTATAAAAATAAAGCTTTGTCAATGGTTTATTTGACAGGTATAGCACAGAAATTTATTAAATAAGATCTTAATAAACGTGTTTTTTGTGAATACGGCAGGTGTATGTACTATTATAAGTTAGGAAAATTAACTGTGTTTGTATAGAATTGTAATTAATAATATCGGAAATCAATCTTCGTTGCAAACGCCCTGCCTGTTACAAACCTTGTCAAATAATACCAAAATGCAGGCATATACATATGCTACGATGAAAGGGCATTTGCAACGAAGAGTGATTGCCACCATTGGTTTTTAATGAATAAATATTTTAAAATTTTTAAGTAAAAATAAAAATTGACTTTTTATTTACAAAGCCCTTCTATATAAACCCTTTTATCTTTATTGGACGCTTTTCTTCACTTCTAAAATCATAACAACACTGGTGATACTATTGCATTAAAATTTTAAAATAAAGTTGCAATAAGGGAATATGGAATAGAGAAAGAGTAAGAGTGTGGGTGAGCAAGCTAGAGTGCATATGAATAACCAAAAGGAATTTCACAGCAAAAGTAAAAACTACTGCAAACAAAACAAACATGATTTACATGGTAAATGACATCTGAAGGAAAAAAGTAATATATTTTTTTCTAGTTTTTAATTAATGACACCAACTTAAAAATAAAGGGTTGCTAATATTTGTTCATTATCAAATCAAGACGTTTTTGTATAAGTGGCATGTGTTTGAGAATAGTTGTGTTTAAGATCAGTTGTTTGAGGATAGTTTTTTGTTGGTCACATTTAATATGAATTGTTTGAATTGACAACATTTCTTCTCGTATTTCATTTACAAAATCAGAATTATTAAATGCGTTCAAATAGTTTTGCATACACATTCTCATACATATATCTACATATGTTTTTCTCTTTCCTATTAAATAAGAAATAGAAGAAAAACATACTGGAATCCATGAATACATATGTATGCATAATATAAAGCCAAAATGTAATAAAAAGATATAAAAAAGGCAAAAAATGTTAAATAAATAAAAATCTAATACTGTTGCTGGTCTTTTGAAAAGAACTCATCACTTTTTTATTTGCCTTTTGGATTTTAAGTTGCCATTGCTAGAGGAAACAAAAATTAATGCATATACCTATATGTGTGGTCTGGATGAATCAACATTAAAGTCAACCTCTACATTTATGATACTTAATATTTTCAACATTAGTATCAGTATCACTGTTTCTTTTCTCTTTTTTTTTTTGCCTTTTTTTATTAGAACTTTTTAACGTTTGGCATTCAGTCATTCATATTCATAAAGACTCAGTATTGTGTCATGAATTTCTAGTTTTATTTTCTAGTACATTGACTAGAGAGGATATCCAATTCTTTGTTTTTTCATAGAGACTTTTTTGTTCTTCTTTTGAACGAAGGCAAACAGACAAGTATTATAAAAGAAGTTCCTTTTAAGGGTTATTGACACAAATTAATGGTTCACAAAATGTGTTTTTTTTTTCAAATATTAATTATTTTCCGGTTCGATAAAAAGTAGTCACTAAATGGATTGTGTCTAAGGAATAGTATGTGATGTAAATGTGGACATTTCAGGCTACATTTCTTAACAAGACAATTCTTAAAAAAAAAATTAAAGAAAAAGTTTGGTTTCTAATGAGAAAAATGTGAGAAAATATTGCCGTTTCGGAAAAAGTGACTGAAATTCTACAACTGGTAGCACAATTGGGGGGGGTGTCGTGGCATAGTGGTAGAGCGCTCGCACAGAAACTCACACGACCAAGGTTCAATCCCAGCGAAGGCAAAATTATAAAAATAAAAAAAAATGCGGTTGTCTAAAAATTATAATTTAAATTAAAAATTAAATTTTAAGAAATAAGAATTCGCCCCCCCTCCAGCAAGACCATATGCAAGAAACCGCCCCCTGACATTTCTAATCCATTCCACCTGAAACCAATGATCAGGAGTACAGCGCCACCTTCTGGAAAGATAACAGCTAATTTACTGAAGACGCGCTCACCATTCACATTTAAACATCCACCGACAGATGAGGCAATTGATGTCTGATCATTCGAGGGTGAAGGTATAAATAACACTGGCTCTTGACTGGACAAATTGACAGCAACTTGTTTCATCAACAAAAAAAGGCGCAAAATATACAAATATCTATTAAAAAAAAAACTATCTATCAACCATCTTCGCATTCAAATACAATGCACTGCATGAGTAGGGGTTTACCCCTGAGTATTGGTGTTAAAAAAAAAAAAAAAAAAAGACTTAGCAAAGTCTTTTTCAACAATACTATACTTGGAAATGGGCTTCCTGAATAATGGACTAATGGGGCTATATTTCCCATGAAACATCGAAACATTATAAAATACGAAGTCTGGTTCCTAAACGTAGAAGTACATAACGTGTGTTGATATATCTTTCGTTGAAAATTTTTAGCGCATGAAAAATGGCAAGTTACACAACACGAGTTAAAATGCATTATCCGTCGTTATTATGCAAGTCACAATGTACAATGCAAGTCAAGTTTTCCAACTTCTAAATGTCAGAAACATTGACTATTTTACGTGAAATATGAAAATACACTATTTGAATTTTTAATTTTTGATTGACGTGCGAAACGCACAACGGGCCCAACGCATGTTATTATTATCTCAGAAAACAATTAAACAACTATCGCGGAATATGTTTTCATTTAAACACATTTTTTACCATACGAATGAGTTGCTAGATCTAAATGAATGTTTTACGATGTTTTCATATATGAGAGTGTGTGTTGTTGTACCGCCATCACTATGTCAAGCTTAGAGTGCTTTCTTCTGCCCTCGTATGTATATAATATATAATTTTTTAATCAAAGTTTGGTAGTAGAAATAAGTTTTCAGGTCTTTTTAAACAGTTTTTGCTTTTGAGATTTTTAGAGAATTACAGCGTTATATTACACGGCTGCTTAAATTTGTAATTAATTATTATGAAAAATTTTTAAAACAATTAATTAAAAATTTACCCACAGTTTCACTATTTTCTTTTTCTCTCTTTTTACCTGATTGTTATAGTTTTAACGAACCCCAAACATAATGAAAAACAAAATTTAAAATAAAATAATAAAAAAAAACCTAAAATAGTTTAATTGTAACATCTTTGCTTTTGTCTTAAATATGGCTCAAGCACTCAAAAGTCATTCAGATTTTCGCCCATACGAGTACATACATACATGTTTAGCTTTTCATTTTACTGTTTCTTTTTTGTTTCGAAAAAGTTGTTAGACTTTTAACGTTTTTTTGAATTTTTTTTTTCAAATTTATTTGTTTTGTAAATTATATCAGCCGACAACGGTAAAAACAATAACATAAAAGTTATTTAAAAATAAACCATGTTTTCACTTTTATGTTGGGAATGTTTTTTTAACCGAAAAAAACCAGTAGATAATAATGAAAACAAAAAATCAAAGAAAAAATAATCTATTGTTTGCAAAATTTTGTATCTCTAGTAATTAAGAGATAAACAATAACAACGAACATCAGCACCAACAAATTGTTTTAATTTAATGAATGAAAAGATGAGATACTTTTAATTGAATGCTTGAAATGGAAAATTTTTCTTTTTAATTGTTAAAATAGAAATTGTAGAAATTTGCTCAAATGCCTAATTGCTGATTACGATCTGTAAAACTGAATTTGTCCCAAAAAAATGTGTTTTTAAACCAATTTACTCTCAGCCTTATTTACAATAAAAAGTTAACAGCTCCTTTGTGCATAGTGGCTAAGTTTGTCATTCCTATACGTGGAAATAATTACTCAAGTATTATTTAATTATTAATATAAGCTTTTAATTAAGCTTCAGGTCGATTAAATAATTATTTTTTCGATATTTCGCTACTTCTTCTTCTGAACAAGCTACGCAGAGAAGTAGCGAAATATCGAAAAAATAATTATTTAATCGACCTAAAGCTTAATTAAAAGCTTATATATTAATCAATAATAAGGTCAACTAAACTTATTAATACAATTATTTAGTTATTTTTTTTTTTTTTTTTTTTTTTTGATTCTCTGACTTGCTATTAAAAACAAGGTATGGCAAGTTTAATAATGACAGTCTATAGCAGGTGTTAAGCTCGTCTGTTTTTTGTTCCATCTTCTAACGAGTTACTAACTTTTCATTATATAGCATTTTCAGTTTAAATTAAACCTTTTTCAAAATAAATGAAACCTTTTTTCAAAATAAACGCAACCTTTTTCAAAATGAACGAAACCTTTTTCAAATTAAACGAGACCTTTTTCAAATTAAACGAAACTCTTTTTAAAATAAATGAAACTTTATTCAAATTCATTTAAACATTTTTCAAATTAAATTAAACCAGTTATAGAATTTAATAGAAAACAAAAGAAAAAAATATTAAAACATTAATTTTTAATTAAGGATAATGCCAGAATCCATAAAACCCAGGAAATTCGAAATATGGTGGATAATAGTGACTGTACGCTTAAATTTTTACCACTTATTCTCCTATGTTGAACCCGATAGAGAAAACATTTTCTAAGATAAAATTCAACGCCCGATCATTATAAAAGTGCCATCACAGAACATAACATAGTAAGTGTATATAATTGAGGAAAGTGTCACACAAATTAATCAAAATGATTGTGCGAACTATGTTATGGATATGATCATGTTAATTCCTAAAGCGGTCAGTGGACAAATTCTTCATTAATTTTAACAAGCATTATATAAAAATGAATATGTTTAATATGTTTAATATGTTTTATTTTTTTTTTCTTTTGTTTTCTAATAAATTCTATAACTGGTTTAATTTAATTTGAAAAATGTTTAAATGTATTTGAATAAAGTTTCATTTATTTTGAATAAAGTTTCATTTATTTTGAATAAAGTTCCATTTATTTTGAAAAGAGTTTCGTTTAATTTGAAAAAGGTTGCGTTCATTTTGAAAAAGGTTGCGTTCATTTTGAAAAAGGTTTCATTTATTTTGAAAAAGGTTTAATTTAAACTGAAAATGCTATAAATACAGCAGTATATTTTAAATTTTTTAGCATTATTTTTAAATTTTTTTCCAACAAAATCTAGCAGTAAGTTCTGTCATCATTAGGTTATAGTGAATAAAAAAGCCGTAGTGAAATAGCATTCCTGAGGGAAAAAAGTTATATTAAAAAAAAAGTTCTTAAATCTCAGAATTTACTTATATAAACAGTGTAATTAAAACCAAAATATGTATATCATTATCAGACATGAAATGAATTAAATAAAATAAACTTTGGTTTCTATATAACGAAATATCTCACGAGAACTCATTTAGGATAAATTAGACTGTAGAAGAAATTTTTTTTAAGTAACAAAAGTTTACTTAATAGTTTTTCGTCAGAAATACTTAAACTAGATGAAAAATATGGAATGGATTTATTATTTTCTTTTTGGATAATCTTTTAAATGCCCTAAAGCCAATAATTTATAAAAAATAATCCGGAAAAATTCCGGATTGAAAGCTTAAATAACAAAATAAATGTACTACTTAAAACTCAAAGCACTATTATGCATATACATACTTCTTCACTGCATTATCATTTATTTAACCACAAATATTTTTGAGTACCATTGTTTTTCTAGTTGAGAAAAATGTAAATTAGAAGAAAAATCATTTACGCACCTTATAAACTTCCGAAAAAAAACCAGAGCCAATTTTCTCCTTAACAAAATCATCCACCGAATATAAAGCTGAAACCGCTGTACGTAAAGCTTTACATGAAGGTCCTGTTACCAAACGATCCGATGATATAGTGCGTGCCACTGGCGGTATAGGTGTATTGGTTGAGCAGCCATTTGTTAGATTTGGGCCAATACCACCAACTACAACCTTGCTAACACCTAAGCCACCATTATTAAGTGAACTACTATTACCTGTTGTTGTATTACAATTAAAGGCTGTTGATGAAGTCATATTGTTTGAGGCACCAACATAAGCACACATAACCGAAGGCGATGCAGTAATTGTTGAATTTAATTTGGCAGCACCACAATCCACTTGATCGTAAGAGGTGGATGGTGTTGTTGTGCAAGACAATAATTTATTGTCGTTCAAAGATGTTTTATTACTATTGGTATTGGTAGAGGTGTTATTTAGGGTGGGTGTAGTAGGTATGATAACAGCACTGTTAGTAGTGGTGGTATTTGAGGAATTTTGTATAGTTTTCATAATTTTTTGTTGCTGTTGCTGTTTATGATGTTGCGGTGGACCAGGACCACTGTGTCGATTTAAATTCATTATTATCACCGTTGTTTAACGCGTACCAGCGCGCTGTTATGATTATAAAACATTACCGATGTTGATGCAATTGAAAATAACAGCAATAATAAGAAAGCAATTTTTTTTTTCAAATTATTTTAAATAAAATTACACATTATAACGCCAACGGTTTAGGCGTCTTATTTAGAAAGTAGTTTATTATAGATTTTTTTCTTTTTTGTATAGACACAGCAAATTTTTAATAAAAATGAAAATTAAATACAAATTTTTAAAGAATTTATTTGACACAATATATATATTTTTTTTATAAACACTTATATTTTATTAGGGAGGGCCATATGTAAAATTTTAATTTTTATATTTTTTTTTTTTTTCTATATGTTTGTATATAATATTTTTTAACACGCCACTTTTTAATTTATTTTCAATAATTTTCTTTTTTAATAGGGAAGCACTTATAGTTGTTTTAGTTGTTTTTTTTTTTTTAATCTAAAAAGAGAATAAGAAAAATAACACAAAACATTAATTTTCAATTTGTTTAAAGGTTTAATTGTTTATCTTAAATGATTAATAAATAACAAAACAAAATATGTACAAAAAAATAATCAAAAATCAATATTATCTTAAATAATTACTCTTAATAATATTTACTTGCCAATAATTTTCATTAACTAATGGAGAGTGAGAAAATATAATCAAAAAATATTTTATTTTAACTTTTGCACACATGGCACTGAGGTACAAAATGGTAATGTGATATAGTACGAATACTTTGTTCTTCAATAACACCCAGTATATTTTTAAGTACAAATGAATTGAATGTTTTTGCTGAATGGTATGATTAGTAATACTTTTGAGTATTCGACTCAAAAAATATACCGTGGAACCAGTGTTCGAAAATTTACCTTATAAAACGTACTTTAGTGTTCTGTACTGTAGAATATTAAATACAGAAACACTAAAAGTGTTTGTGTAGGAAATTCAAAACAAACAAAAAACATTATAATATTTTTGAATTTTCTACATAACGAATATACTGTTCTTAACCTATAGAAAAAACAACAAAGGAAAAATATTTTTTTTGTTGTAATTTTTTTTTCAATTTTTTTTATTTTAAACTGATTGATAAAAAATGCAAAAAAAGAAAATATTTTGAAATTTGGGGAAAAATAACCCAAGATCAGTAAACCAAAATGTATACAAACACTAAAACTGTACTGTTTTAAAACAAAAAACAGAACGACTTATTCTGGTTGTGTAGAAATACACAAACACTAAAAAAATATATACCGTTCTTGGATTTGTGAACCGTACACATAATAATGTACAGTTTATTTTCGAACACTGCGTGGAACTACTCTAACACATTTGGTACACTCAGAATAGATTACAATTTTAAAACAATTTTGTCCCTTTTTAATTAATTTGAAATAATACTGGTCACAAATTGTTTGAGATTTTTGTTCTCAAATGACCCAGTTGGCACAATCGTCGTACATGACATTGTCGTCAAGGATGTCTTCAAGACGTGACACTAAGGGTTGTCGACAACAACGCGGAGGTGTTCGCACATAGTATTTTGTGTTCTATTTCCTTGAAGTTGTCGATGATAAAGAGAACAATGAAGACATGCTCGCATAGCGCATACAGTGTGAAGTCGAGGACAATCTCAGTGACATTGTCGCTCAACCAGTCGTCCACGATTTTTGTGACAATTGTTTGAAAATGTCGTCGACGGATTGTTCTGGCAGTCTTGTATGCTTCGTGCAGGATAGTCTATTGCCGTGGATCCATCCTCGAGGATGTCTTTAAGACAGAGCCTTTTTATTAACAATACAATGTTAAATACTTATAGGTATGTACATACATATATACGTATATTATAAATCTCTTTGGAAGTCTGTTTGTTTGTCGGATAATCATGCCTAAACTATTGAATCGATTTTGTTGAAATTTAGAACATTCATAGATTCAACTACCGAAAGTTCAGCAGTATATGTTTTCCTCAAAAATTGTAATGGTAACTTCTATACAAACTACATAGCGTTTTTGTATATTTTGAGATAGATTAAAGCTAAGGTTTCTGAATTTGATCTGAATCACAATGTATGGTAGGGGTGAACAACGGGTTTGAGCCAGTTATATTATAATTACGAGCGGAGTGACAAAAAATGGAAAGAAACGTATCATTAATTTTGCTATATGTATCTAGAAAACTGACAAAGATTAAGTTTCTAAGTTTAGACTGAAAAACTTTATAGTCGATGCAAATCATCACAATTAGGCAAAGTTAAACGAGTGGGCGTGGTGACTCCCATACAAATCAAACATTAATTTTTGTATATCCAGAGAAGGGTTAGAATTTATTCTTTATATAAAAAATGTTTGATTTTATGGTCCGCTAGTATTCTATTGTGGATTGCTCAGCAACACGGACAGGCTTATTATAGTTTTCCATAAAACCTGTTATAATCCAGAATAGTAACGTTGTTGTGATATCCCGGCATGCGTTAGATGGGCAATTTTATCCCTCGAAAAAATTTATCGAAAAAATTCGATTGTAATTATTGCTAAATTATGAGTTCTGTAAAATATTTTTAGGTAAAAAAAAACAACAACTGGCCCCTTTTTTGAATTTTCAAAATTAAAGAAATTCAATGAGTTAGTTGCTGTCAAACATAAAAAAACTTCAAATTAACGGATACAGTTTTGCATTAAAAAATATTTTTCAAAAATGTCTCTCTATTTTCAGGATGCAGTCAATAAAGCAATGGATGTTGGCTGGCATATTTAATGGCATTTGTTTACATGCACTAACTTAGCAGCCAAATTAAAGTTCTAGAAAAAAGAAGCGTTTTCATACAAATTGTAATGGCTGGTAACACATTTTGTATTTTCTTTTTGTGTAAATAAGTAATTTTAACAAACATTTTTTATTAATTAACAAAACATTGGATAAAAAAATGTATTTTAAGCGTTATTTTTTTGCCACCTTTAACTTCTCTCTTTTATGCCCCTCTCCGTTGTACGTTATATATACATATTTTGCAAAACAAAAGTAAAAAGTTCTGATATCAAAAATATTTTATCACGTGGTTTATTTTTGAACTTGAAAAATAACAATAACAATAACAAGAAAGTAAAATAATTTAAGCTAATTTTTAAATATATTTTTATTTGCGGTATTTGAACAGTGCGTATGGTGTTGTGTGACTTATCTAACCTTGAAAATTTTGAAATTTTTATTTTCATTTATTATACAACAGCTTTTTTTATGACAATATAAATGTAACACTTTTTTAAGTGCTTTAGAAGCTATTTTTTGTAAATATTGTCACAACAAAAATAAATAAAAACATTTTAAGTCTATTGTTTTTTTATTTCCTAATGTGTGTACCTATGTGTGTGTTAGAATGTAAGCCATATTTCTATTATCGTTATAATTTATCTTGAGAAAATTTTTATTTGTAAAATAAAAGTTATTACTTAAAGGTATAAACTTTTTAAAATTTAATAAAAAGCGTTAAAAATTGTTATTTTCTATAACAATCCAAAGAATTCATTACGTAATTTTCGGCTGGTAGGCTTCTGCCAAAAAAAAGTAAATCTAGTACTTTTATATACCTATAGAACAAGTTATATACATACATAAAGAACATTTGGACGTGTTTGCGGAAGAAAGTTGCTTAACCATGAACTTTTTAACGCTTTGTGTCTGTTTGTAGTCGCCGTAGTCAAGTGGCAAGTGTGTTGGCTTACTAATACAATAACTCCGCTTTCAAACCCCAGACAGCTCTGACATTTTGAAAATAAAAAAAAAATATGATAAAAATATTTCTTTCGGCGACTACCTCTGAGCAGTCTTCTGGTAAAAACTCTGAGAGTAATGGGCCCCATACACGACAACAGTATGCACGCTCAATCAAGTGTCTTTTTATGTGATTGTACACTTTGCTGTAGCAATATCAATCAGAGTTTGATATTTTGCTGATGATGCACTCTTGCCATTGTAGTGGGTGGCGAATTTACTCAGTTCAGCAGTTTTTTTAGAGTGAACAACACATACATATTTTATTTTGTGACAAAAAAAAATGAATTTCAAAGAAAGTTTTTTGGAAAAAATTCCTTGAACTTTACGAGTCCATGCCTTCCTTATGGGGATTTAAAAGTTCACAATATTTAACTCATTACAGCACAAGCAATATCACGCGCCAGTTTGATTACATGTTGTGGTACGACCTTGTTTGGGCATTCACTTGTCGTATATGGCCTGCTAAGCTGATCGCCATGAAAAGCTTCTCAAGTCTGTCGTTTAAAGTCAACTTTAAACTGTAGCTTCCGGTACTCATGGATAATAATTAACACATGGGTGCTGCGAGAAGTTAGGCAGTAACCCTGAAACAGGGTCGTAATGGTCAATTATGTATGTATGTACGTAGGTATGTCTGTTTGACAAGCTATCAATCAGCTGACATTTATTGTCAGTTTACTTGTAATAACCAAAAACAATTTATCTGTCTGATAAAATCCTACCTTTAACTAACGGCAAGTTGTAATAATGGGCCTAAATCATTTTACGGTTAACATAATTGCCTTGGGGAACACGCAATTAGTGCGTTATTAATCTTTTTTACACTAATTTTTTTCTTCTCTATTCAAAACTATAAAAAAGAAGAAAAACAAATGTGCGTAGCATACTAGTGCGAAGTGTAGAAAAAGATTTAGCAATGTAGATTCTTCGTGGTTCTCATATTTTTAGCCTTGGTACTTCGAAAGCGTGGAAAATTTTGCATAAGGATCTCGTTTTTTTTATTATTAGTATTTTTATTATTATTATCAACACTCAGGGGACGACCCCTATTCATGCACTACATTGTGCTGGTCTAGAAGAATATGTTATGTTATGTAAAACTTTTCGTTATCGAAAAATTCCACTTAGTAATGAGGCTCAGTTCTGGTTAAATGGTTATGACAATAACTAAATTGCGGTGTATGAAGTGAAGAGGATACTCAACTTGTTAACGAATCGTCATTTTCTCAATTTAAATTGATTGTTTAGTATGGTTTACATGCTGCTGGCACCATAGGTTCTTATAATAAATTACTATCCAGCAGAAAATAGTGCTAACCAGTAAGTTGTTTTGTAAGGGAGAAATTGTATACAATCACTTACTCGTGCGCTTCAATTATACATGATTTTATATGAAATGAGCCGCTAAAATTCAATAGAAATGCAAATTTATTGCAACCAATAAGCAAATAGTACAAAAAATTAAATAATAATACCTTATCCTGTAGCATATTTGAAAGCTTTAGGCCCATTATTACAACTTGCTGTTAGTTAAAGGTAGGATTTTATCAGACCGATAAATTGGTTTTTGTTATAACAAGTTAACTTTAACTTAAAGGTAAGGCAATCTTCCCAATAACTTTATCAGTCACTTTAGGTTAAAATTTATTTGCAACAACAAAAACCAATATATCGGTCTGATAAAATCCTACCTTTGACTAACGTCAAGTTGTAATAATGGGCCTTAATGTATAAAAAACAATATAATGCTTCCATTATTGCTTACAATTTTATTTATTGCTTCCAAATCTTAAAAATGTTCTGCTGGGTAGAATAATCCATAAGTAGTCGGAATATATTCGACCTCACTTCCTCCTAACATGCTGTTAAAATCAGATTTTGCTCTTAATTTCGGTTTACTTCATACAAAGTGTATGGAGACAATTTTTGATAGCTTAAAAACACTCGCCACTCTTGTACGATTGTAGGAGTTGCAAGGTTTTTCTATTTTAAAACAAATTAAATAACTTCAAGTGCTTTAAAAAAACAATATTTTAAAAAGAAGTACATAAAAAATTATTAAAATAAAAAAAAAATAAACGCCCTCCTTAATCTATATTTAAAAAAATCAAAGAAAGAAAAAGTGTAAATATTTTAAAAGAAATTTGAAAAATTTAATTAAGATTAATTACTTAAAAAAAACAATTTGGTTTCTTGGATTGTTTTAAAACAAAAGTAAAAGTATGAAAAAGAGCAATTTAGTAATAGAAATGTTTAAAGAAAAAAATGTTTTTTAGACGGTTTATCAATGTTTTAAGCTTCTTTTTTTGTACACTTTTGTACTCAAATTTTTGCTTCATTTATAATCTTATCAAACATTTTTTATTGTTTTTTTTTTCTTATTTTGCACGAGTTTATTGTTAAACTGTGACACTATAAAATTTCTTATCTTTGTTTGCGATATACATAATATATATATTATCAAATTTTACTGTTATATATTTAACTGAGCAAATATTTGCACAAATAGTCATCTTCACCTTTTTTTTTTTTTTTAAAGTGTATTTTTTAATTTGTTTTGAAAAAAAAAACAACAATGCAAAAAACAAAGAAATACATATCTGTGGACATTTGACAAAACGTCTTCTTTCGAAATCAACAACTTTTCAGTAGAGCACAAAAACAGTTAAAAAGGCTAATAGAAGTTATTGCTTAGAAAATTAAAGAAATTTTGAATTTGAATAATATACACTAATACTTAACGAACATTATGCGACCTTTTTTTTCCTTCTAGAAGCAATAGTTTTCTTTAAAACGACAAAAAATTAATTTAAGACTTTTTGTTAAATAAATTTTAAAGAAAAAAATTAGCTTCCACCATAAAAGTCGTTTTGTCAAATTTTTTTTGATTAAATTTTAAAATTATCTTAATCGCTTAAGTCAAGACAAGTTGTTTTGTTAAAATTGAATATGAAAGAAAGGTTGAAAGAAGTTGATTTGGAAAAAATATTTCGGTTTCATTAAAAAAAATACTTCTATTTTTTCCTACAATATGCAAATAATTAAAAAATAATAATAAAAATTAAATAAAATTTTTTATAGACATTCAACTTTTCAAATTATTCTTAATTCTCTGAAAGAAGTCGTTTTGTCAAATTGAAATTGGGGGAAAGTCTGAAAGAAGTCGATTAGTCAAGTGTATATCTTGCGTTCCAAAGGTCGTAGAAATACGGGGATTAGAGCAAAAGAAGGACAAGGACAAGGACAAGATATTTACTATAAAAATCT
Source organism: Metopia argyrocephala (assembly GCA_963576795.1). Taxonomy (NCBI): domain Eukaryota; kingdom Metazoa; phylum Arthropoda; class Insecta; order Diptera; family Sarcophagidae; genus Metopia; species Metopia argyrocephala. Next base: position 84,926,505 of record OY756211.1, read on the forward strand.
TGGAAAATTTTCTTATTTCGAGAGAAGACGTTTTTTCAAAAGTCCACAGATATAAAACCGATTAAAACAAATTAATTTTATTTTTTATTTTAATCCACGTTAACAACTTTTCCAATCCAGTCTTTACATCTCGTATTTTTCAAAAGCTACATATAATTAATAATATGTATGTAATAAGTATTGTTTTCCCCTGGCCACGCAACTTATTTTTAATGTTAAACGAGAAGTGGTTTAAATTAAATTGGTCCACACTGTTAATTGCATTGTAACATACCTGGTGTATACGAATAAGAAGGATAATTCATATAAGCAAATAAAAGTAAATTTGAAACATATGTGTGTATGTATGATATTGATAACAGTGTTACCACAATTTAATTAAATTTTTTTATGTTTTACTTATTATTTCTGAAAATTGCTCCTAACTGAAATAGAAGCCCCAATAAAAGATTTTGCAGAATTCATCAAAAAGAAGAATTAAAGCAGTGGTCGGTCTTCATCCATATTACCAAACTGGCAAAATTGTTCGGCCATTCATTTATTCTCTATGGGAACAGTAAAACCTAACGGTTTCTTGAAGTGGTCCAAAATTAACCATATTCCTTCCTCCTAACCATATTCATGGGGAATATCAAAATTATAATTTTTAACTTTAACCGCTTTTTATTCTAATTGGAATTTTATGAATTCATTAAGAAGTTACGTGGAATTAAGTGCGTATTGATTTCAAGTAAAACGTGCTTTAAGAACGTTAAACTAAATCCGTCGGCAGTAAAATTAGGAAACTATAAATCTGCTCTCTTACCTAAATTTTATACATGAAAATATACATGCGAGTATATTAAAGGAAATAAAATAATAACTTATTTAGATGTGGCAAAATCATGACAAATTTTTTTTTTAATTATTTGAAATTGACCACTTTAATTTCATGTGAGCATGTGTACAATTCAGCACAAGTGTAGTCAATAATAAAAATAAAAAGAAACAATTATTGTTATTGTTTATTATGTTTTATTTCACACACACACACACAGCCAACAGAAAAATATTATTCATTGATTTCCCTTGGTTTACTCAGGTTGTTTTGAATTAAAAAAAATAAAATAAAAAACTGAAAGCCTATATTATTACGTTCCCAAACTCTATAGGTATAAGTTATTTTTAGGCCGGTAACAATGTATATGCCGGGGCTTTTTTTTTTTTGCCATTTTATAATGATTATGTACATATGTAGTATGTATGTATAAAAATATTTACTATATACATACATATATGCACGTAAATACATATGTACTATATAGACTAGTAGTGTATATTTGTTTTTCACTTTTCAAAGTAGGTATTTAAAGAATGCCGCCTCCCTTTGCTCTTCTTCTGCCTTGGAAAGAGGTATTTGACCTTTTTAAATTTATGTTTACATTTTTTATTAACAAAACATTATTTGATTTGTTTGTTTTTGCTGCGATCGTCTTTTACATTGTAAATATGTACGGGTATAAGTTGTTATTTGTCTATTAAATTTTTTGGTTTACGAGAAAGTTTTTTTTTATGTACCTCTTGACTCAATAGTAAAGGGGTTTTGTTTCTTTATATTCTTTTAATAAAGAAACGGCTCTAAAGCTTGATTATAATAAACAAAAGAAGAAAAGCAAAAAAGTGAGAGTAAATGCTACTGATTTTCTATTGTTAGAAATGGAAATAAATATATAAAATATGAAAAACAAGTTTGTTTTACAAGATCTTAAATTTTTTAATACAAAAAATAAATATTAATTATATTAAATTATTTATAATAGAAAGTATGTATACATATATCGTTGTGCGGGAGTTTTAGATAGAAAAGCAGCTTTACATGTAAGTTACACACAACCGAGACCGTAATTACACATATGAAAAAAAATATGCACACAGAAGTAGTGTGCAAGTATGTATGTACATATGTTAGTGCTGGTGAAGTGAGTTCGATTCCCACCAAAGACTCTAGTTTGTTTAACTACAAACCTAATAATATTGATCACCTTACATGTACATACATACATAACTGGCCTTTACAACCCTGTGTCAGGATTACGGCCTAGTTTCTCGCAGCACTCATGTTGTGTGTGTCAATTTTTATCCATGAGTACCGGGACCTACAGTTTAATGTCGACTCCGAACGACAGACTTGAGAAGCTTGTTCATGGCAATTAGTTACTCTCAGAGCTTTTGCCAGAAGACTGCTGAGAGGTAGTCGCCGAAAGAAATATTTTTTTTTTCATATTTCTTTTTTTGAAGATGTCAGAGCCTGGAGTCGAACCTAGGACCCATGTCTTAGTAAGCCAACACACTAACCACTAGACCACGGCGACTACTCACCTTACATGTAATAAGTAATAAGTGGAAATTTATTTTGACATAAATGTCGCTCCCCGACATTCCACTCTACTCCACCTTAACCATTGTCAATAAAAAACGAAAAAAGGAGAAAAAGCGCCATCTATTGGGAAGTAGCAGATAACAGCTAAACCTAATTAGCGTACTCACTCACCACATAATCAACAAGCAACGATGAGGCAAATGCTGTTGATCATTCAAGGGTGAAGGTATAACATTGGCCTTTGAATGATCAATTCACAGCAATTTGTCTCATTCGTAAGGCACTTAATAACACTTTAAGAAAATACATATATTGTATAATGTATTGGTCTTAAATAAAAAAAAAATTAATAAAATGGAAAATATATAAAAAGCAAACATACTCGTACCAAATAGACTGACTGATCTTTATTTTGATTTTCCGACTGTGGTCGGTTTTATGCCTAGAAATATATATGTAAATACATAATTTATACCTATAGAGCATAAAGAAATTTGAAAAAAAAAATAAACAATAATTTTAAATGATATACTTTATTTGATAAAATATTTATGTAGTAGTTGAAGATATTTTAAGAATTAAATTTTTTTCATTACTTTTTTTATGTTAATGCACAGTTTACTTTTTCCTCCTCTTCCTTTCCACAAACAGTATAAAATTTTGTTTTTGTTTTCCTCAAGTATGCTAATCTGTCATATGCTTAAAGTGCTCAACTTAGAAACAAATTGAAATTGAAAATTACTTTTAATTTTAATACGATTTCTTTTATAACTTTTGTGCACATTTTTTTTTTGAATTGCAACCCACAGAAATTGATTGCTAAGCATTTATTTTCTATTTAAAATTTACGTTTTCCTTTAATTTTTTCTTTATTTATTTTTTAAATACAATGCAGTTCTCTTTTTGGAAAGAAAGAAAAAGTTTTTATTTTAAGTTTTAAATTTAAATGTTCTTCAATACATTTTTATTGACCGTTTTGCATGACTTTGGCTCTTGGCATTACTTTGTCGCGCGATTGGTTGAGTTAATTTTTTATTTTTTAATGGTATTTAAAACAAATTTAGAAATTCTTGAAATTTTTATAGGTTTAGATTGAAATTGGCTATAAAAGTTGTATTTGCCAAATTAAATATATTGGCGGTATAGTATGGTCGCCATATACTTAATTGGTGTCTGGGTATAGCTTAATTTTCTGGTCGTATGCACATAAATATATATCTTTTTTCTTTTTCTTTTTTAAAAATATAAATATTAAGTGTTGCCAAATTTTAATTTTTTAAATGTCAAGCAGTAAGGCAGTGTTTACTCTATACAGAGCACTGTATAAAATTTTCTCATATGTTCAACGCTGCTTAAAATTGTTTCTTTTATATTTAGACCTAGCTTCGGTATAGTGTGAATTACAGTAAGGGACAAAATTGTTCACAAAAATACTAAAATTTATAATATATCCAAAAAAGTATGTTTTATTCAAATATATTTTAATTTTTTTTACCTATATAGAATAATGTACATCTAAAAAACTTAAAAAGAACAAAATTTAAAAAGAATGTGTGTTAAGAGTAAAAAAAATAAATATTAATTTAAAAATTCACATGTGAACAATTATGACCGTTGTTGAATATTCCATTGATTTTAGGTCCTAATATTTGGTATGTACACCATTTGCTTTTTTAACTGCCTTAATACTTTTTGGCATACTTTTCACTAAATTCGTCAAGACATTAGGGTCAATACTTTCCCAAGCTTCAACAGCACGCTCCCAGAGTTCGTCTACGGTCTTTGGAGGGTCTTTTTGAGCAAAAATTTTTCTCTTTAATATGGACCACAGGTGTTCTATCGGGTTTAGATCCGGCGACTGAGGAGGCCAATCCAAAAGCTTGATCCCATTTTCTTCCAACCAACGTTTTGTTATCTTCGCGGTATGCTTAGGATCGTTGTCCTGCATAAAGATGCTATTCTGTCCCGGATCTAAACCAAATATGTCGAGACTTGGAATGTATGAGTCTTCTAAAATGTCTATATAATCTTTAGCACACATTTTGCCTCTAATTCGGCGAAGTACTCCAAGTTGATTCCCGCGAAAACAGCCCCAAGCCATTAATGAGCCACCTCCAAATTTAAGTGTTTGGCAAATATTTCTTTCTTTGACACCAACACTTTTATCCACCCATGTCCATTGTCGTCCGTCTGACCCGATTCTATTAATTTTTGTTTCATCGGACCATCTTACACTCATCCCGTCTTCAAAAGTGAATATTTCATATTTTTTCGCGAACTCTAGGCGTCTTAAATTAAATTTGGAGTTGGCTCATTAATGGCTTGGGGCTGTTTTCGCGGGAATCAACTTGGAGTACTTCGCCGAATTAGAAGCAAAATGTGTGCTAAAGATTATATAGACATTTTAGAAGACTCATACATTCCAAGTCTCGACATATTTGGTTTAGATCCGGGACAGAATAGCATCTTTATGCAGGACAACGATCCTAAGCATACCGCGAAGATAACAAAACGTTGGTTGGAAGAAAATGGGATCAAGCTTTTGGATTGGCCTCCTCAGTCGCCGGATCTAAACCCGATAGAACACCTGTGGTCCATATTAAAGAGAAAAATTTTTGCTCAAAAAGACCCTCCAAAGACCGTAGACGAACTCTGGGAGCGTGCTGTTGAAGCTTGGGAAAGTATTGACCCTAATGTCTTGACGAATTTAGTGAAAAGTATGCCAAAAAGAATTAAGGCAGTTAAAAAAGCAAACGGTAGACATACCAAATATTAGGACCTAAAATCAATGGAATATTCAACAACGGTCATAATTGTTCACATGTGAATTTTTAAATTAATATTTATTTTTTTTACTCTTAACACACATTCTTTTTAAATTTTGTTCTTTTTAAGTTTTTTAGATGTACATTATTCTATATAGGTAAAAAAAAATTAAAATATATTTGAATAAAACATACTTTTTTGGATATATTATAAATTTTAGTATTTTTGTGAACAATTTTGTCCCTTACTGTATACGCATCAAACAGAACTCTTATTATATATGTATATGTATCAGAGAAGAGATTGAATGTATTCATGTATTCAAGGTTTTAAGCTGGTCTATATAGTTTTTAGACTTAAATCCTATTTAATAATTTATGGCAAATTTTTAAAGCGGTCCTTCGGGGATGAAATCCTTCCCATAAAGAACTGTTGTGGGAATTTTTTAAAGATTCCTGGAAGAACATTACTTACAATCGAAACGTTTTAATGACTCGGACTCAATGCCAAAACGCTGCTTGGACCTTATTAAAAATAAGGGTAATTCCATTAAGGGTCGTACCTGAATTAAAAATTGTTTCATGCCCATACAATTTGTATGAGAGCTACCGAAATACGTCGCGTACGTATATTATAGATTTCAAAAATCCAAGTTTGACAGTGCGTACAAAGAAAAAATTAAAATACAAATCAAAAACATAATAAATAATAGTATTTGTTTGAAATTTTTTTCTAATACAAACAAAAGTAAAAACTTAACAAAACAATATTTTTGTTTTTCTTTATTGTTTTCTGATTTTTATTAATGGCGTATTTCGGTAATACGGACGTATACAAATTGTACTTTTTATTTGTCGTACGTTGTACGCTTTAATTCAGGTACGGCCCTAAGTAAGTACTGAGGTTAACAAACAACAATTGAAAGGAACAATTCGATTTAACTAATTAGGCCATTAAATTTGGTGATTCTACATATTTTTGTGAACAGCAAAATTAATAGATTTTAACAATATTTATGAGCACATGGTTTTTTAAAATTATATGTTGGAAAGTTTTGTATTTTTTATATCGTTTACTTTATAATTGAACCAAAATTAAAACAATCAAGAATATTAATCGCATTTTTCTAATGTTTTTCGTCCTCAAAGATGTTAGATCAGGCTGAATATATTTTATTGAACACCACTGTATATATTGCGTTTCATTCAATAGGCATGTCAACCATTCATACCATTCGTTGACCATTCGCTGCTTTTTTTGAGAGTTAGATGACTTTCAGAGAAAACAAACAATGCAGTGCATGAGATTCGTTAAATTCCCTCTTAGTGGGTTGCCTTGTATTGCTTAATTCTTTATGTGAAAAATTTTTCATAAAGGATATACAATTTTCTTTATTTTCTATATCTTGAATTTATTTTGAATATTTTATGCGCTAGAGGCCTGAAGTTCGAGCCCCAGGAAGAGTCATCAATTTTTTTTTATCAATTTTTGTTTCGTCAGAAACGCTTTAATTAGATCAAAGTTAACTGCAATGAATATTTTAAGTAATCAAAGTTAACTTTGATCTAATTAAAGCGTTTCTGCCGAAACAAAAACAATAAATTTTGAATAGATTACGTTGTAAACAGAATTTGGAAACATTGTATTTGTTTGTATTCTGTTTCATTTGAAGGAATTTATAAATACATAAATACATATATATTAAAAGTGGTAAAATGTATTACATATAAATATAAAAAATTCAAATATCTTTAAAAATATTATTTTATATCAAATTTAATATCCAGTTTTCTAATTATACTGAAATTTTGAGATAGCAAAATTTATTAAAAAATTTTTAAAATCACCAAAAAAATTATAAAAGAAACTGATTATGCAAACAATTGTTTCATTTTCAAAAGAAACATTTACACATGACGATGCTCAAATAAACACACACATAAGTATATCCAGCAATCAAATGAAGTGCTTAAAAAAATGGAAGGTGAAGACATAATTTTTCCTTAATTCGAAAATAAACTCAAATATTGCCAACACGGAAGCAAAACAAAAAAAAAAAACCAAAAATACCAACAGAAAATAATAGTGGCAACAACAACAACGAGAAAGACCAAAAAATCCAGTAATCAAGATCTCAACATATGGACAAAAGATTTTTAAAATTTAAATTTTGATTAAGTATGTAAGTTAATGATGTGTTTGGTTATGCTCGTTGTTATTTTAACGTGCAACATGTTAAAATAACACACTACATACACATATATGTATGCATGTGAATACTTGTACTTATATATATGGGCAATTTCAAAAATTTTCAACATTTGTTGAAACTGAGTTCAGATGCTTATTATTTCTCCAGTTTTTCGAATTGACCAAAACGGTCAAAAGGGAATGGTAGGCCACACTAGAAAACTGGGAAATTCAAAATGTCAGACCATCAGTTCTTTATTTTTAAAAGTTATGGGCACTCAAATATTGAAAAACTCAAAAACAGGCTTGAAATTTACAAGAGTTTTTTCATATTTCATCACTTTCCTACTTTTAGTTTTAAACTTCCGATGCCCACTGATATAAAATAAAGTCACTAGACTTTGTAGATATTTACACTGTAAAAGTTATGCCAATACAACTATTTGGGAAAAAGTTGTACAGCGATTCGTTTTTGAAACCAAAATTTTCCGATTTTTGAATTTTCGCAGTTTTTTCTATAGCGTTTTTGCGCCGTTCAAGAAAATTGCATTTCGTCAACAGTATTTAAAAGATGGTATAACTTGCTAAAATTTGCGCCATATCACGTCGATGTCAGGCTGCTAGTTGCTGAGAGCGATGACCTCAAACTTTTATAGAATTGGCGTAAATTTGTCAAAAATGACAGTTTTTCGCGTCTGACATTTGCAATCTTTTTTAAAACTGGTTTACGTATTGCGTGATCTAAACTTCTTAGTAAATGGCACCTCATCGTCAAGAAGGCGTTAAAATATTTTCAAACGCAAAAATTTTATAAAGAAAATAAAAATTTTGCGAAATTTCATGATTTTGTTTCGCGTTTTTTTTAATTAATCAGTGGTTTAAAATCAATGTAAAGTATTGGAAATGAAGTGCGGCGGTGAACTAAAGATCATATATAAATACGGTTGAATTCGGTCCATATTTAGCGGGTACAGCGGCATTTTTCTTCAAGCACATTTTGCTTTGTGACATCTGCAGTTATGTATAGATTCCGCCGCGATTGACACCAAATGAAAGGTTTTTTTAAGCTTGATAATAAAACCGAATAGGCATTACAAAATTTTCATGATTTTAAATTTTACAGATCAAAAAAAAAAATCCTAACCTCAAAAATAATTCTTATATCATTTTTTTTATTTTTTAAATTTGCAAGTCAAAACATTGTTTTTCTGTAAATTAGTTATGCGTTATATAAACACATATTATAAAAATCGGTGAAACATTCATATTTTTGCAAAAATTCGCGTTTTTTAATGTTAAGGAATTTTAATTATAATTGATATTTTTGTATGTATTTTATCAGTGCATTGATGAATTTGGACTGCACTGATGAATTTGAAATGAGTTTCATGCATCCATATAACATTTATTAAAATAAACCAATAAATTTAACTTTAAATTTTTTTTAAAGAGATTTTAACTTAAAACCTCCATAACTTTCGCGCCGTTTGCAATAAATGATTAACACGAACTGTTTTGGTATGCTAAAATATCACCCTTCGCGTGACCAAAGCGTCATTCGTGTCATCCAAAAAAAAATTCGAAAAAAAAAATATCAAAATGTCGAAAATTTTTGAAATTGCCCATATAACAAATGACAGCAAGCATGCAGATGCAACATACAGTAAAAAAATTGTTTGGAGTGAAAATACAAAAAAAAAAAAAATAAAAAACATTTGAGGTTCCAATTTCAGAGTATGCAATACAGGTTCTAATTTCTGGACGGTTCGAATTTGTGATGTTTCGTATTTGTAAGATTCTACTGTAAATGGATATATAAACACAGATTAGATGACCCAGCAGAAATTAGTGCTTACTAATAAGCTATTTTGTAAGGGAGAAATTGTAAACAATCACTTACTCGTGCGCATCAATAATGCATGATTTTTATATGAAATGAGCCGCTCAAATGCAATAGAAACGCAAATTTATTGCAACCAGTAAGCAAATATTATAAGAAATCGAAAATAATACCTTATCCTATAGCATCTTTGTAAGCTTTAGGGGATGCATAAACAATATAATGCTTCCATTATTGCTTACAATTTTATTTATTGCTTCCAAATTTGAAAAATTTTCTGCTGGGGATATGCTTTTATGATATAAAGCTTATTTATTTAGTTAATGCAATTTTTTTTGTTTTCTTTTTTTTAATTTTATTAAAATTTTAATTCAAAAGTATTTTGTTTTGGTATTTATTTGTTGTGTTAGTATTCATGCAAGAGAGGACGGATTAAAATAACATCCATAATACTCTTGGCATAACTTTGAAATTTTATTCTTTTTCTTTCATTATTATTATTATTTATATTATTTTAATGTACTTTTGTATATATGGTTTTTGTTTATATTTAGAAGATATGATCCCCCCTGTTTAATATTTGGATTTTATTTTTATGATCATCATTCTTTGTTATGATTTAATTTAAATTTTTTTGTTTTTTTTATTTTTCTTTTGTGTTGCCAAACTTTTTCAACACTACGTGTATTTATGTTTTTATTTGTTTCTTTCACTTTCAAAAACAGTGTGTCAAATTGTGAAAATGTAGTATACATTTTTAAATATATAGTAAGTAGTATTTAAACAGTTTTGGCATAAAGAAATATATAATTTTAATTTAAGAATAAATAAAAAATTTTAAATCTACCTTTTGATTAATTATGATGCGATATATCAAAATATATATCAAAATGACGACGATTCTATGAGGAAAATTTTTATTGTTTTTCTATGTAAATTAATTGCTTACTGAAAAATGTTTTTCATTTCTGTAAACTTTATTCAATGTCACTTAGGGCTTTTATTAATTCAAATGATGATATGTATGTGGGTTTTGTCTTTTTTACCCTACAATACATAATGAAGAACGAGTGATACTTATGTATGTATGTATGTTCTCTTTACCCTAAAAAAAATATATATGCCTATGTTTATAAGGGTCGAGGTTAAATTAAAAACATTGACCCATAATCATAGTCATGAAAAAATAATACTTTAAGTTTATATGTATATATAGGCAAGTAAAAACCTAATTTAAATGTAAAAGCACAGTTTAAAGTTAAAACAAACCGAAGGTGTATCTACATTTTTTCATCCATGCTACAGAATGGTTCTGTGACTTTAATCTGTCTCTAGCTCATTATTTTCCAATCATAGCTTCTGTTATTGTTGAGAATATAATTTTGGCAAATATCTTCTAATAAGTTTGTTGAGCACATTTCATTAAAAAGGCTATGCTTTTTATTAGGCAGTTAAAATATAACAATTTTTATAAAATACTGCCAATCATTAGCAAAAGTTGTGCCAAAATACAATGTCAAATTATATACATATTCCAGCTATAGTGTCACTAATTATCATGCCACAATAGTCGTTAAACAATTTGATCTGAAATAGGAATTCTAGGTTTTATATGGAATTCTCTGTCGAATGCCTTCAAAATTCACATATACGCGTGTGTTCTACAAAACGAATTCAAGTGAAATTGAAATCGAGTGGTTTTTCAGAAACAAATGAACTTAATTGTACAAAATATTTTACAGTTTTGGTATTTAAAAAAGTTTTATTAATGTTTATTAAAGGCGGGTTTAGACGGTAATACTTTACGTACGTAAAATCAAAGAGAAAATATTATGAAGTTCCATCCGTATTTTAAAAATGTGAGTAAAAATTTTACGACAGATTTTTTACGTTAACACATTTGGTAAAATACCAAAACAAAGTAAAATGAAAACATAAAATGCACATACGCATGCACACAAAATTTACATGCATTGTGAATAAATACATTTAACATAAACAAAAAAAAAACATAAAAATGCATCCCTGATCTAATGAAGTGTGATGGTGTTTTTAGAGAAATTTTCAAAAAACAAAGCAAATAAATTACAAAAAGTGTCAAAACCGTTTCCAATTTTGAAATTATGGAAATTTAAAATTTCATTCCGTTTCAATTTCACTTAAATTCGTTTTTCAGATCATATTCGATAGTGTTTTCTATAAATGTTTACGAACTTAATTGGATCATCAAACCCGAGCTCTTTAAATTTCACAAAAGGAGTACTCTTAGAGTATACGATCCCCGGTGTGTAAAGTAATTAAACTTAAAAAGATAATTATTTATTTCTGAATTCCTAAAATAAGATATATTGGTGTCATGACAATAACAATTCACTTATACAGTCAAACTCTTTGAAATAACTGTCCACTCTGATATTTTGCTTATTTTTAAGACAGTAAAAGAAGAACAGAAACCACAAACAAAAATGGAAAGAACACCCAATTATAAAATTTTTATTATAAATGTTATGGTTTGTAAAAGAAAGAGAAAGACAAAAAAAAACACGATGATTCCCATGATTTTTATGCAAAATTTTGTAATTTACTGTAGAAAAATTAAATAAATCTGTTTCTAGTTCATTGTTATACTGTAAAATAATGTGATTTTTAAAAATACATATGTATAAATAAAACAAAAGAAAATACGTAAGTATGTACATACATATGTATGTACTTTAAATTACACTATTTTATTTCCAATGGCGTAAAATGTATTTCAACTTTGCTGCCTGGATGGATGTCTACGTCACAATTTTATTTATTTAATTAATTTAGGACTATTTATAATACTTTAAGTATCTTTAGAAGAAAAATTATTTTACTAGATATTCATTTCATTATTTCTTACAAATTGAACAATATTAAAATTTTGACAACCAGACCTATTGTTTTCTGACAGAACTGCACTGTCTAATGTAAAAGTAAGGTAAAACAATATTTGAATTTTGAGTTTTCTGAAAACGTTTGTTTTACATAAACAAACTGTTAAAATGACTGATTTTACTTATGACAAATTACATATTTTGTTTACAAATTTAATCTACTTATGAATGTACATAAATACTTGTTTTAAAGACTAAAAACTTTTGATAAAAAAAGCTCTATTACAAATCAAATCAGTAAAGCGTGATTAGACAAAAAAAGTACAAATAAAACTGATAAAATTTCAATTGAAATTTCAAACGAAAAAATTTTGATCTGAATGGCGTTAAACAAATGAAAAATAAAGTTTATCTGCTGTACCGTTAATTTAGAGAGTTATACTGTAAATGGCATCACATAATACAGGCCCACATTTAAAAATTTTTCTACACTAAAATAAATTGCCTACCCTGTCAGCAATTGGAAGATTGTTTTTTTTTTCAAGTATGACCAAAATGAGTCTTTTAAGACACTCTTATGTGATCAAAAACTGATTAAATGTGAGGAATCATAAATGAATCGTGCAGACGTTCGTAATATGACTGCTTTAATAATTATTTTGCTTCCTATTTTTTTTTAATTCTGTATTTTATTATAACAGGATTTATTTTATTTGAAAAACAAAGTTTTGCAATTTTATATTATTTCTTCAGTTGAGTTTGAGCTGCGGTTGAGTCACTTTATGTTTTGCAATGTTATGAATTTGTTTGTTTTTTTAAATACTTTTAAAACAAAATACCAATCAAAAAACCGCTATATTTTTATTATTATAAAGATAATTAAAAAGGTAAGTAAAACAAGATAAAACTAAAGTTTAAATAAAATCTCTTATGATTGAAAATTTAAGTTAAAAATGACTCAAAAAATCAAAATAGTGGAAAAAATTATTAAAATAAGACAGTATTGGTACTCGAAATAGTATAGCAGTTGATCCACAAAATAATTGCAAAAATTTTTCAAATATAAGTCGTAATAAATAAATAAATAATCGTTAAGAGTGCGGAGTCACAAATGGCTCGGTCAGAGGAGGCACTAATGATTCGTTCAGAAATAGATTTATTGGCAGTAAAAATCATCAGTCAAAGAGTGAACGGAATTGGGACAGTGGGCATAGTACCCCCTTAATAAAGTAAATACTATTACTTGTATAGGTACCTATCATAATACCGGTTAAGGCGTGATTTTCTACATTTGATCTAAATTGTCAACAAAAATCATCAATCTAAAGGTGGGCGATGTTGGTTTTTCAGGAGTGGTTCTCTCCACATATGTATATACAGGGATATGTATGTATGTACCCATAATATACTTTATTATACAATATGTCCAAGTAAACTTGGACAATATTTTATATTTAGTCCAAGTGGGTATATCGAAGCACGCAAGGTTTAAGCTAATAAGATACATATGTATGTATGTACATGTATCTAGAATTTCATCTGGAGAATTCATACTTATGTAGGTGCTTTAAGACGCAAATGATGTATAAACAGCTCAAGTTAAAAAGAAAAATAAATAATAAATTTCTACATGTTTTATCTTTTTTTTAATATAAAAAATTTATGTTTTTATTTTTCTCTTTTTCTCTTCACGAGTTATTTTTAAATATCCGGAAAACAGATGTAACACTATTACAATAACAACATTAGCATAGAAAATCAGCCAGAATAAAGGTAGAAACGGAAAATTAGAAAAAACAAAAAAAAACATTTTTCGCGGTGTATAAAGTGATAATTAAAATATCTAAATAAGTATATTAATAGTAGTCATGCATACATACACAAGATGCACACATGCATACATATCTTTAGAAAAATGTTTAGAAATTAAAGCATAAAACAAATAATCAAAATGAAACGGTACATTAACAACAACTGCAAAAATTATAAATGCCACGAAATAATTAATAATAACAAAAAAAACTTTAATGCGAATGCATATAATAATCATTATTATCATTCACTGAGGCATCATCACTCTGCAATGAATTTTTGTGATCTTATTTTTATTATTATTGTTTTTATCTGGGGATGTTTATATGCAGGGTAATTTGTGTGGTCGCAAATGTATACAAGAATAAAGGTAAAAGAAAAATAACAAAATAACCAACTCAAGAAAACTTTGACAGAGTAGGAAAAAAAGGAAAAACATAAAAAGAAAAATAACAAAAATTTAACTGAGAGAGGGGTACAGCGAAGAGAATAAAACGACACATACAAAAAATGCAATAAGAAATAAAAACAAGAGTAAAAAGCATAAGAAAAATATACAGCTAAACTGAAAAATGGTTGAGGAAAATGAAAATTGGTAGCTTTTAAATAAAAAAGAATTTACTTTTATTGTACGTCTGTAATTAATTAATATCCACAAAGTAACAAATTTTGTTAATATCCACTTGCAGGTTTAGTTTTTTTTTTATTAAAAATTTTTTTTAAAATACATTTCCCTTTGAACACTTCAGAATTGTCTGCTCTGGCTCTGCTAAATTTTTCTTTTTGTGTACTTATTAGAGGAAATTATCTTTTGCTTTCCAGAATTACACTTAAGCAGTATGTTTTGTCTGGATAATTTTATATGTTTTATTAACTTTTTTAGCACTTTAATAAGTAATAATTTATTTACTATTTTTAAGATTTATTATTGCATTTACGTTTAACATTAAAAAAATTACAAAAATCGCATTACAGAATGATATAAATATTTTTCGCAAGCAAATACAACGAACGACGGCGCGTAGATGACTGAAAATTCCAATCGTCTGGCAAAAATGTTTTCCAAAAGTAGTATCTAAGAAATTAAGGTGCAAAAGAAAATGTCAAAAATTTTAAAAAGTAATGCCAATTGGTAAAAACAGTGAATCCAAGTTAAGTTTTTTAAGTAACCCTTTAAATACAGTTTAATACGAAAATATAAAAAGTATATTAAAATATTGATTCCTATAATTTATAATAATATAATATAATTATAATAATATAATTTATTTATAACTATAATTTACATTCTTTTTAACAGACGTTAGAAATTTTGTAATTTTTTAAAACAAGGACTCGGATGAAGTGAATAGTTTTATATATGTATAAGGTTTATCAATTTAAAAACATTTGATTTTGATGAATTGAAATTACCAAATGTTCTTTTTTCATCATTATCTTTACGATACTCTATATCAGTCTTCATATTCATATTATGTCTTCTACTCGAAATGTAGTTAACAAACTGCATTATATCATTACATGTATGCCAAACTAGACGTTTCAGTTTTTTTATGCAGCTGAGTGTATCCGAGTCCATATGGTAAACATGTATAAGCGATTAATCACCGAAAAGCTAGTGCGAAGATATATGAGATTAGATAGGTTATCAAAGAAATTCGATGGCGCATAATAATAATACGCACATCAATTTTTTTTTAAGTAATTTAGAAATGTTATGCAATGATTGTGCTGCTTGTATAAAAGGCCTGAGCCCAAATTACCACATTCGATATCGAACGAAATTTCTATGTAAATTCTTTTAAAATTATATGAAATTTAGCTCGATATCGAATGCCGTAATTCGCCCCCTGATGTTATAAAAATTAAGTTTCATTACATATCAATAGTTTTAACCATCACAATTTAATATATTATGGTAATATCACGGTAATCTTATTATAAGGACCCTTTCAAATTACAACAAGTAATAAATGAATAGCAATAACATGGGTTTCTGTTGTTGGTTAGGCTAAAAACCTATTAAAAACACGAAGAACCAAAGCAAAGTGAGTAAACAAAAACAATTTATATGAAATAGAGAAAAAATGTACATCTCTTCACAAATTGTCTCAAAAAAGTAGCTCAGATAATATGTCAGATACTATCATGAGTTATATTATTACGTCATGGATTATATCATGGTAAATTATTTATCCAACGGTAATATACAATTGCGTAGCTCTTTCGTGTAACAAATGATTATTATAAAAAAGTATAGGCATATTTTAAGTTAAAGTATATATTTTTATTGGTTTATTTTCTTTTAATGTACTTCATATATTTTCTGGCATTGAAATTATCCTCAACTTCTTCAACAATTTTAACCTTTTTGCGCGGTTTACGTGCTTCGAGGCGGGCCTTACGCTCAGCTTCAGAAAGAGTGCTTAAGTCTAAAGGTAGCTGAAAAAGAACAAAAATATATTTATGTTATGAATTAAGATAACATTATAATGTAAATTATGGCTGTATTTTTATGTACTCTTGTAAATTTAGAGGCAATAACGAATCCCCAAAGAATAAGTGTTTCATTATTAAAAAGTATAAAATTTTAACTTTTTTTTAATCAAAACCGTAACACTACATTATACCATCTATTAAAAATCCCCATCCAATTTTATATATTTATCAGTATATATATATATATATATATGTACTAGCTTTTAAGACTGTTCCGATCAGGCAGTACGAAAATGAAGATCTGCAAACATCATCATGTTTTTTCCAATTAGGTAAATTTTATAAACCAAAGAAGGGTAGAATATAAATGAACTGAAGTAGTACAAAAATTGATTTGTTATTTATATAAATATGTACATATATGGCTGGTAATTCTGCGTAAATACATATATGGTTCTTATGTCATTGGGAGTCTTTAATATAAGCTAGAGTATTAAAACTTGAATTTGGGCAATTTTTCATCTTAATTCTCGCCACTGGCTGTATAAATGAGATTTGGGATCGGCTTTTTATTATGTGCCTGCTATTATACAGCTTTCTACCCCATCAGTGGGCATAAAGAAGCTCTGGATAGAGCGGAACAAAAACACACAAATAAGGAAAGTATACCTTCCCAAACGTCAAAGCAGTGTATAATTGAAGTAATTATACTTTACTACATTGTAAATCAAATTCAATGTGTATACAAAGTATTGTCAATTTAAATTACGCCTAAATTGATTTTGATTGCTCATCAACTTGCGTTTAAGAATACATTGTCAGACTGCAAAGCATCTTGCGTTTAGGAAAGCAGACACATTTATATGCAACCATTTCAAAATTATTTAAAATAGTTTTTCGATAAAAATTATAGTTCTTTTCTTAATACTCTCTTTTCATGAAACAGTTTATTAGGATATTATAGGTATTTGATAACAAATTGTGATCAGCGAAAACTATTATCAACAATTTAGATCTTCTTTGTTAAAAGCTCCCCGTTTTACAATAAATAGTTTGGAACATGTTAAACATTATGCTATCTTGTCCTAAAAAGGCTGGCTTAGACAATTGGTCAAATGCCTTCTTTAATTTCAGAATTTTGCTACCGCTCATTTTACTAAAATCTATATTTTTGGCATGTCTTGCTCTCAAGCAATGCGAAGCCATATTACGAGTCCAGCAATATATAATTAACAAACATTATAATATACTACATACATATAGTTCCTTATAGAGTTTAGATTTAGTCATTTACCTTTATAATCTTTCGTGGCTCACTATAGCGAATATTAATTGTAGAGCCATCGGGTTGAACCACTACAGTTGGATATTGACGTGCATAAATAGAGCGATGTAACCGAGTTACTGCAGCTGATGCAGATGAAATTTGTCGTAATTGTTGTTGAACAACAGGTATTGTTTGTTTTAATAACATTCTGAAATTAATACTTTAAAAAGAACTTTGATTATCTAAATCCGACAATATGCTTACGAAATGAAATACACAAAACAGGTGAAACAATTGACATTTAACAGCTGAGCAAAAGAAACGAATGGACAGTCAAAAATGCTGCCAAGTTATCAAAAATATTAAATTCAAGACCTATAGTAAAAAATTTATTATTATATTTTAAATGGAAATAGGGCATGCATTTACTCTACAAACTATTTTTATAAATATTTTATTTATTCTTTTTTTTATTTATAAAATATATATTTTATTAAAAAAAGAACCGTGAAACTTTTCTGCAACAAGCTTAAATGCAACTCTATACTTTTATTTTCTTTCTCCTCATCCACTCGCTAGAATTTGACAGTAAGTAAATTGTCATTTGTGGATCTCTGACAAGTTGTGTGTGTAAGATATTTCTTTGGTAATATATTTTTTTCGTGTTTTTATTATAAAATTTCTCTGAAAATTATTTAAGCAAGTAATACCTTTAATAGGTTTTTTCTATTTTTTAAATTGTATAAACATTTGTAAAAAAACGTTGATATTATTTGTTTAAATTAAAGTTTTCCAAAAGAAAAGAAAATTGTTCAATCGTCTATATGCAGATGTGTTTCTAATTACATAACAAATTTTTAATCACAATTTGTAATCAAATATAATATCCTAATTAACTGTTTCATAAAAAGTATTTATGTATAAAAATTAAATTTCAACAAACTTAAAGTTGATTGATTGATAATATTTTCGATTGATTTTTTTATTATATTACATAACCTCAAATTTATATGGACAATTAATGTTTGACTACCCTGCATATTTCCAGCTCTTGAAAACTTAACATAATGGCAGCACGTCGCGTTGCACAATCCTCCATTAACTGGTCTGCCTTGGCCGAACGTGTTCCTCCTAACCAAAAGGCCAACTTTGCAGCATTCAAATCCCGTTCGGATGTCTATATGCGCGCTGTTTTAGCAAACCCAGAAAATCCACCAAAAATCGATTGGGCTCACTACAAAAAATTTATTCCCATTCCTGGTTTAGTTGACAGTTTCCAAAAGCAATATGAAGCCTTGAAAGTTCCCTATCCCGCTGATAATGTCACACCCCAGATTGAGGCTCAAGCTAAGGAAACCCAATGTGAAATCGATAATTTTAAGAAAGCTTCTGAGGATCGTATTGCTAATTTGCAAAAAGAAATTAACCATTTGAAATCATTGTTGCCATATGATCAAATGACAATGGAAGATTACCGCGATTCATTCCCCGATTTGGCTTTGGATCCTATCAATCGTCCCACATTCTGGCCTCACACTCCTGAGGAACAAGTTGGTTATGTTTCCAAGGAAATGGAAGCTGCTCGTGCTGCTCACGACCATTAGGATATTTTGTAATCAGCAACAAGGGCAGGATGTCGTTCTATATTCAAGTTGTGAGAAATTTCGCTAACCAGGATAAAAGTTGTAGTTTTATTACTCTCTATAATAAATATAAAGAGTTCCAAAAGTATATATAATCTAATGAAAAAAATATTTAAAACTGAAAATTAAACATCTAAAATAAAAACATTCAGTTAAAACAGAAAAAAATCAAAATAAACTTTCTTTATTTATTCAGTTCAAATGTAATACATGTAGCCCCTACGGCAATAAAAAATTATTACAAGATAAGTCTTAAAGGGATTGTTTTTTAAGAAAGCCGTTTTCGGGTCTTCTTTTTTCATATCTGCTATAGCTCTAGTAAAACTATTATCATCAACAAAATGCATTTGATGATTAGCAAGAGGAAGACGTGCCGTGTAAAAGTAAGAAAAAAAATTATTTTATCCAAATGAATTGACAACTTTTAGATCGTTGATTATATTTGCCATATACTAAAAATATCATTAGACTTCATATAATATTGTACAAAATTATAATTTTGTAATTATTTTTTCAATTTTAAATTCAATAAACTGATGAAAAAAAAGATGAAAACTACACTGAGAAATAATGTTTATAGAATGTTAATTAATATTAGAGAACTTTCTTGCACTTACATGAATTTTCTTTAAATATATCAGAGAACAAATTAAGGATACAAGGAAACTACATGCACGCATTCGGAAACTCATACTAACTCTAAACTTAATCTTTAATTCTTCTAAATTGTTCACATTATTTCTCATATGCATGAGATATTATCATATACCTACATAGTAAGTTTGGTGTTCATTTACATCAAATCAAACATAATATCATATCAACCACTACATATCAGCCAAAATATTTTTGTGATGCTTTTGAAAAGTTTTATATACCATTAAATAAATATGTATTAAAAAATATTAAATTCAATCTGTCATATTCGTTTATTTCCTTAATTATTTACAAGAACACTGCTATACCAACATAGCACTGCTCTATCAACATAAGAATGATGTCAAAAGCGACAGCTGACTCTCATAGGGAAGCCCTTTCTTATTATTTTTTAATATTTTTGTCGTATTTTAATTTTTTTAGTTTTCTATTGCAAAAATTACATTTTTAATATTATAGACGAATAGACCGATAACGAAACAATTTAATATGTATACTAGTATATATGTATTTCAATCAAAATACAAGTAAAATGTGTATATATTGGAAATAAATTCACCCATTCACCAACTCCCATGAGTAAGCATTTTGCAAAAAACAAAAAATATTTAAAACTTGTATCTTATTAAACTGTCTTCATCACCTCTCGTTGAGGTGAACGAGGAATAAGAAGGTTTTTTTCTGCGACTTCCTTTATTGGATGTTGCATGAACTACTTAACCATTTTATTGTGCAACCGTAAACCACCAACAATGCTCTCACGCCGGAGCAAAGATAAACAGACAGCTGCACACAAAGAGGGCGTTGTGGGGAAATATGTGAAAAAAGAAACACCACCCGAAATTCCCGTTATAAACGTTTGGTCATTCGATGATCAACGGACTAAGCAAAAATCCAAGACTTTACAGAGATGTGCTTCAGCTTCACCTAGCTGTGATGGTGGGGGCGGTGGTGGGGCTCGTGGTCGTTCAGGCAGTGTCAGTCGTAATACGTATACAGACACTCAACCTGATTATTATCATGCTCGTAGAGCCAAATCTCAGCTGCCAACTTCAACCAATTCAATGCGTTCAACTCTGCCTCAGCCTCCCCAAACGATACAGCCCACCCGGCGTATGCAGCAGTTGCAACAACAGCATCCACCTCAAATTAATTCCCACTCCTTTTACTCCACTAACAATTTAGATATGTCTTCCGCCGCACACAGTCACAATAATAATTTGAGTAGTAGCAGCAGCAATTACGTGAATATTGAACAAATAGATCGAATGCGTCGTCAGCAATCATCGCCACTTCAACATTCACAATCAAGTTACTTTCAACGCAGCTTTTCTTCTAATCAAAAGCATGCGAATTCTTTTGATGGTCACCCAAGTATAATGAGGGAATGTTTAGACTCAATGCAATCGAGCAGGTTGCAGTTGCCTAGGGGAGCCACGCCAAGGCCACAAACTCCACCCCACCACCTATATCAACAGCAACAATCGCAACATCATCATCATCACCAGCAACAACATGCGCCATTAACACAAACCTACTCTTCGGAATCGTCATGTCCCATTTATGAGAATCCCTATCGTGTATCAAAAACACTATTACCACCTTCAATGACTATTGCCGAATCGCAAATATCATTGTCTACACATGGCAATCGTTCAGAATCACCAATTTATAGCAATACTACATCGATGGCCAGTAATATAAATCATTCACATCAACAATACCAACACTATCAACCTCAGCATCAAATCCAGCAACAACAGCGTCATAATTTTAATAATACCAACTCCAATTTAAACCAAATGATGTCTTCGTATGATCTCAGTTCACGAGCAACAACACAATCTCACAATCAAGCCAACTCTTCATCATCAATGCAATCATTATATCAAAATACTAACAACAGTAATCCTGTAAGCAATACCAATAGTAACCATGCCCCATCTGCCTCTACTAATACCACCAATACCCAGCAGCTTCATAAACATCCTTCACAACAATCTTTAGACGAAGAATTACCCTTGCCTCCTGGCTGGGCTACGCATTACACTTTACATGGTCGGAAATATTATGTGGACCACAATGCTCATACAACGCACTGGTCTCATCCTCTGGAACGTGAAGGCCTTCCTGTAGGTTGGCGTACAGTTGTATCAAAAGTCCATGGTACCTACTATGAAAATCAATTTACTGGGCAATGTCAACGCCAACATCCTTGCCTTACATCTTATTACGTATATACCACCTCAGCAGAACCACCTAAAGCTATACGTCCTGAAACATATTCACCGCCTACACATACTCATAATGCCTTAGTACCAGCTAACCCTTACCTTTTGGAAGAAATACCTAAATGGTTACTTGTCTACTCTGAGGCCGATTCTTCCAAGGATCATCTGTTACAATTCAATATGTTTAGCTTACAAGAGTTGGAGTGTTTCGACGGCATGTTAGTACGTTTGTTTAAGCAAGAATTGGGCACAATTGTTGGATTTTACGAGCGTTATAGGTGAGTTTTCATAAGAAGTTAAACAAAAAATTATTTTTAATTATATATGTATAGAAGTTTAATTAATTTGGTTTTTCACAATCCAACTAACTGTACTATGTACATAAGCATGTATAATAGTAAAACTGCTTTGCCTTTTTTGTGTCGGTTAAAGTTCTATTTGCTTAACATCCTCTGTATAATAGTTTTTAATCTGAATATATAAAAATGAGGCGATTTTGGGCTTAGGTACATATGTCACATAAACGCGTGGAGAGATTTTAACTAAAATTATGCAGAGGGTAGGTATTGGGATCATGTATATAGTTTGTATTATTAAGATTTGGTTAAAATCAGATTTTGCATGTGTGCAATAAGCAAGGCGGAATTGATCAAGTGGGCGAGGTACCTCTCATTAATTAATTCATTAATAAACGAGGTTCTAGAGTACTTCGATTCGTACAAAAGTAAAAAAACATCAAACAGTGTAACGTAAGATATAAAACAATGTGAAAAAAAGAAAAAACCCATAGAATGTTTGATTGAAATAAAAAAATAATTAAATGCATATTGCACATATTAAAAATAAAAACTCAATTAATGTTTACTCGGGTTGCAATCTGATAAGTAGACATAAGATTATAAAATTTATAATTCACAAGTTAATTAGATATGTTTTTTGAATTCGGCCAAGCACTCATCTTTCCGCGTATTGATTTATCTTTAGAATGTTATGATAGCTCAAGATTCTGTACATTTTATCTAAGTGAGTATATCTTTGTCAGAAATTCTCAATTCAATTTGAACGAAAATTTCTAATTTCAAACTGCTTGTTTTTTTCTAATATACTGCCTATTGTACTAATGGTGTAAATCAGTGTTCGAAAATAAACTGTACATTATTATATGTACGGTTCACAAATCCAAGAACGGTATTTATTTTTTTAGTGTTTGTGTATTTCTACACAACCAGAATAAGTCGTTCTGTTTTTTGTTTTAAAACAGTACAGTTTTAGTGTTTGTATACATTTTGGTTTAGTGATCTTGGGTTATTTTTCCCCAAATTTCAAAATATTTTCTTTTTTTTTGCATTTTTTATCAATCAGTTTAAAATAAAAAAATTGAAAAAAAATTACAACAAAAAAATATTTTTCTTTTGTTTTTTTTTCTATAGGTTAAGAACAGTATATTCGTTATGTAGAAAATTCAAAAATATTATAATGTTTTTTGTTTGTTTTGAATTTCCTACACAAACACTTTTAGTGTTTCTGAACTTAATATTCTACAGTACAGAACACTAAAGTACGTTTTATAAGGTAAATTTTCGAACACTGGTGTAAATGGTCCTTTGCTAATGTCTATTTCATTGTTCACAATTTATTAGATCTCGTTTTACCCTATCAGCTTTCCCCAGCACCCATGTTGTGTGTGTCAGTTTTTATCCATGAGTACCGAGATCTACAGTTTAATGTCAACTCTACAGTTTAATGTCGACTTGATAGAAGTCTGCTAAGAGGTAGTCACTGGAAGAAATATTTTTTTCATATATCTTTTTTTGTCAATATGTCAGAGCTGGGGTTTGGACAACACTCTAAGGCGACTACTTTTTTGTCCTAATAATGCAGTTCTTTTCTTTTTTGTAAAACATTAGGCTAAAAATTATTTTTTTTTATTTTATTTTCAGGCGAGCTCTAATTTTGGAAACGAATCGTCGTGCTGAACAAGAACATTATTTGCAAGAATTACATGCTGCTGCTGCTGCCAATGCTGCTAACAACAATGTCAACAATAATATGCAATCAAACTCTGGCATGGTGAATCATATAAATCAACAGCAACTTTAAGAAGTTTTATAAGAATAAAAAAGAGAGAAAAAAAAAAAAAATATATATATATATATATATATATATATATATATATATATATATATATATATATATATATGTATATACATATACATATACGAAACACATCCTCGCTTGTATGCAGACTTTGTTCAATATATACATATATGCATATGTATACATTCATATATGTTTTTATTTATTTATTTATAATTTATAGTTTTTATATTGTGTTAGCGTTTTTCAATGTAGCAATTTGAAGAAAAAAAACAAAAAAACAAATTAAAATAAATAAAAATCTTAAGCCAGGTAGGTGCCTTATACATATTAAAGTAAATGTTTTAAAGGAACAAATTTTTAAATTGTTGTCAATTTCTTTACAAATTTAAGTTTATAATGTTTAATTTTTTTTATTTTTTTTGTAAATTTTATTATTTTTTTTAATACAGAACTACTTATATTTAATGTAATGAATGTTATATTATCCCTGTAAATTTTGTTTAGAAAATAAAGTTGTGTTTTTTTAAATTATCTGCTGATGCAATATTTCATTCAAAATAAAATCGTTTTTTCTCTTTCCTTTTCTTAACAGTATTTAATTTTGAAATATGTACAATGGGCTTTAAAACATTGATAACGAATATTTTAATGAAGATGTATATCGTTTAAAAAATATATATTTTCTTGTTTGTAGGTTGGTATGGTTTTTCAATTACATTAAAAATCAATTATTTTCACAAACAATAACAACCATTGCAGAAAACTTGTTCTGACAAAGATAAATAAACAGGGTAATAATACTTCAGGTGTTTTCGTTGGTAGATTAGATGTTTGTATTTTAGTATACATTTCAATTCTACTTGTTTTTAAAGACTTTTAAATGACTAATATGTTTAAATATAAAGGAATTTGGATACTATACGTTAATAAAATATTAACAAAGAAAATTTAAGATTTATAATTACATATTTCAAAAAAAAAAAAAAAAAAATTAAAAATAAATTTTAATTATAAAAAATTTAAAAGAAAGTTTCTTTAAATATAAGACTACACTTTATATACGACGAGTAACCTACTTATACATTAAATACAAAATTTTGTTGTATAATTATCGTCAATAACATTGCATTTTTTACCTGTGCGCTGCTCTTATTCTTTTTAAGTTTTTGTTGTCGACATTTCTTTTTTGTTTTGTTTTGTGGTGTTTAGAGCAAAATTTCAGTGGCTTACGCAGCACTTTTGGAGTACTTGACATTAATATAGTGGTGCTATCATAATGGTAATACAACACGCAACAATAGTGTGTATGATAAACAAATTTAGGTACTTAAGTGCTTAATAATAGGGTTTTTAGTATGTCTGTATTCAGAAGTTTTTAGTGAGCGTTCTATATGTAAATTACAAATATTTTCGGCATTTAGAAATGTTTTTCTTTTTATGCTGATTAAAATAAAAAAAATATTTAAAAGATTTATGTTGTTGAATTAAACCTCTAAATGCAGCGTTTAACAACTTAAAATATTCAATTGCTTTTGCTTCTCGTTTGCTAATGTTTTTAAAAATCAAAGAGTCGCAGATTAAGCCATAGGCCAATAATTGCCAACATCTTTTGGCTTGAATTGAATGATATGGACACCTATGACATGTGGTTTTAACAGGACGGTACTATATGCCATACAGCTCATACCACATTGGATATTCAGTACGAGTATGTGGGATTTGAGGGCATTATCATCTCATGTAGAGGTAATGTGAACTGACCAATAAGATTATGCGATTTGACCACGTTGGACCTTTTCGTGTGGAATTTTCTTAAGTCTCAGGTAGTATATGCGAATAAGCAACAAACCACAGTGAACATCAAACCAACATAACCCATTCGACAGAGTCGCGGTGAATAGGACGTTTCATATGTACTCCAGCCTTTGAAGTTGCAACGGATATTTGAACAATGTTATATTCCAGACATGATATCATCAATAGGTCCTTCAAACCAACAATAAATGTCGATGATATCTTACACCCACTTTGTTTTATTTAAATTTAAATATGCAAAGTACATAAAGAATGACACGATATAGACTAAAAATCTAAAAAGAAGATAAAATGCAAACCTTGCGTTTATGTAGGAGTACAAACATATATATATATATATTTGTATGTATGTACATACATATGTACTTAGGTTTTACAACATTTTTAATTTAGACACTTTGTATTGTTAATTTTTTTGCTTTGTTTTTGCTTAAAAAAACGATTAACAAAAAACAATTCATCTTTTAAATATAAAGTTTAAATAAGAAACACTTGTTTAAATTATTAATCTACACTAACAGAGAGACCGAAAATACATACATATTGATAAAAAAAATGGGAGCGCAAAGAATATATAAAAGCTTTACTCAAATTAGCAAATATTTGCCGCAAATATATTTAATCTTATTTGTTAAAATTTTGTCAAAGCTACAATTCACGGATGAGATGAATATCTTATCGTCTTGAAATGAAACCGAATGGTAAAAAAGAATAATGTTTCTTTATATGTGATCGAAATCGAATTGAATCGATTTCATATTCCATATTTGCTTTATTTTTAGTTGTTAAAAAAAAATTCAAAATCAAATCACAGTGTTTCCACCAAATTCGATTGACTTAAAAATTCGGTTGTTACAACGAAGTTGTTTTTTTCGTTTTCTTTTTTATATTTTTTGTAATTAATAGAGAGTCGTTTTTGTGAGTTTTCACCACAATTACAGTTGCCCCATGGCCGATACGCTATGATTTTTACTAAAGGGAGGTTTCAGCGATCTGTCGGCAATGATGCCTTCATTGCATTGATTGTAATGATGGGCCAGGCCAGCCTCCTTATAAAGGCCGCAAATTTCACCAATTACTAAATGTTAATTTTTGTACTCTCAAATTACTAACTTTTGTGATGAATTTTGTACATTCCTGCAAAATCACATTTTGTATCGTTGTATGTTGTACAAATAAGAATAACGAAAAACGTTTTCATAAATAATAAAAGGCATTCACCACAATCAATATACAACCAAGAGACAATTACTGCTGATCATTCAAGGGTGAAATTATAACACTGGCCTTTGAAAGATAAATTCACAGCAATTTGTCTCATTCCTCAGGCGCTTAGTAATATAAAAAAATTAAAACACTGTCCTTTCCACAAAACATTCCAATACAATGCACAGCTTTAGTAGGGGTTTACCTCTGAGTATTGGTCTCAATAAAAAAAAATGGCGGCATGAAATAACTCCCCAAAATCAAAATTAAATAAGTCCCTCAAAAAAATTTTAAGAAAACAAAAACAACGATTTTTGGGGAGTTATTTCATTTTTTGCCGATTTATTTCAATTTTTTTATTGGAAACTTATTTCATATGAACTGATAGTGAAATAACTTCCCCAAAATAATTCTTGAGGATTTATTTCAAATTTTTAATTGTCGCTTAGTAAAATTGTAGAACTGATTCTAATTAATGAATTTTAAAATTATAAATGGCTTTCGGAGAAATAGTAAATTACTTACTTTATGTAATTGATCAAAAAGTGATTTTTATTAAAAAATTGGTGTACAACAATGTAGAAAAATATAGGGTTTGTGTAAACCCTCATGGGAAATGTGAGGTTGTAAAAAACTAGTAGACCACAATCAGGAATGTGAAGAAGAGCTTTACAAAGAGCGGAAGGCTATTTACGAAATAAAAAGAGTGTCATGAGTTTGCAGGAACTCTAGGAGGTAACACGAAGGCAATGAGCTCCATCAGATCCTTGTGCCGAAAGATTGGTGAAAAATAAGTATTAATATTTCATTTGTAAAGAAATGTACGGAATAGAGTAAGCACTTCTGTAAAGTTTTATTAAGGGCTTATTTGACAATTGTTCCATAGAAATAAGTATGTCAAATAAGCATTCTATAAACCAACTTTATTTTTTATGAATACGGTAGATAGTATGTAAGTATGTAATATAATAAATGAAGAAATTTTAACATGGTATATTAAATAAAAATTCGCACGAATATTCAAATTTTTAACGATTTACAATTAAAATCTAAAAATATATGTATATACATACATACATACAGGAAATTAAAAAAAAAAATATATGATTTTTAATCAGATTTAAACTATTTATTAATAATAATATTTTCTTAAATATTGAAGTCAAAATTGATTTATGTATAGTACAAATAATAACATACATACATAGTACAAGTAATTATTAACATAAAATAATATACATATGTATGTATAGATGTATATCAACAATATACATACAAGTGTATATGTATATACATATCTGTGGAATTTTGAAAAAACGTCTTCTCTCGAAATAAGACAATTTTCCAAGATTTTTATAGTAAATATAGAATTTCCTTGTCCTTCTTTTGCTCTAATCCCCGTATTTCTACGGCCTTTGGAAGGCAAGATATGCAGTTGACTTATCGACCTCTTTCAGACTTTCCCCCAATTTCAATTTGACAAAACGACTTCTTCCAGAGAATTAAGAATAATTCAAAAAATTGAATGTCTATAAAAAATTGTATTTCATTTTTATTATTATTTTTTAATTATCTGCATATTGAAGGGAAAAATAGAACCCAAATATATTTTCCAGATCAACTTCTTTCAACCTTTTTTTCATATTCCATTTTAACAAAACAACTTGTCTTGACTTAAGCGATTAAAATAATTTTCAAATTTATTCAAAAAAATTTTGACAAAACGACTTGTATGGTGGAAGCTAATTTTTTTCTTTAAAATTTAAACAAAAAAAAAATTTAACAAAAGGTCTTAAATTAATTTTTTGTCGTTTTAAAGAAAACTATTGCTTCTAGAGGGGAAAAAAAGGTCGCATAATGTTCGTTAAGTATTTGTGTATAATATCCAAGTTCAAAATTTCTTTAATTTTCTAAGCAATAACTTGTATTAGCCTTTTTAACTGTTTTTTTGCTCTACTGAAAAGTTGTTGATTTTGAAAGAAGACGTTTTGTCAAATGTCCACAGATATGTACATACATACATATTAGTGCTGTCAAATTCTGCTACTTTTTATTACTCGATAGTATTGAGTAATTTCATTTGGGTACCCAATACTACTCAATACTTTTAATGGATTTTATATTTAAGAGAAAACAATTTCATAAAGTATTGTGTTTTTAAACAGAAATTTGTTTAGCCGTTAAAATTCAAATTTTCCAAACAACTTCGAAGAAAATTACAACCCTGATAGTATTGAGTAGTTACTTTTAAGTATTGAGTATCCAAAAATTCGTATAAATACTCGATACTCGATACCCATTACTCAATACTTTGCCAGCACTAATACATATGTGTGCCTATAAGGCAAATTTAATTTTCAAAACTAATACAGTAACACTTTTTAGGTGGTGCTAAGGAAACAGTTGTTTGTTTTTACTCATCCGGTATAGTATAAAGTATAAAAACAATTTTACTTTAGTTTTCGTTTTTTCATTTGGACGTTTTGTTCTTTATGTTTTTCACTATACGATTTTTACTTTATTTATATTTTACATTACTAAAACATATGTATATGTAGGTATGTATGTATGTATGTAAGACATCGAACAGATTTTGAAAGGATTTCATATGAAGAAAGTATGTGTGAGGAGATGGATGAGAATACTAAGTATTTACATTTCATATCAAATTTGTATTCTACATGTAAAGTTTTCTTATGATGCTGTATTTTTATGGTTTTATTGAAGCCAGGGGGCAAATTATGGCATTCGATATCGAGCGAAAATTGATAGAAATTTCATAAAAATTCCGTTCGATGTCGAATGCCTTAATTTGCCCCCAGACTTAATTTATATCTATGTATGTATTTTATATTGTTAATACACACGATATACACACAACATGAATGCTGCGAGAAGCTAGGCCGTAATCCTGACACAGGGTTGTAAAGGCCAGTTATGTATGTTATGTATGTATGTAATACACACGAATTACTATTTTACATTATGTATTTTAACTACATATCTACAAATGCGTAAATTCCTCCAAATATACTAAAAAAAAGCTAAAGCAGAACTAAGGGCTAATTGAGAATTATTAAATTTAATTCGCAAAAAATTAGGTAAACGGTCATATATGTATATATTAAATAATTGCATAGTGTAGACCCAGTCTAAGGGAGCAAAACCCAAACATAAATTATATGAGATTAAAATTAGACTTTGATAATTTTGCTCTTAAATTAATACAATACGTACATGTACTGCCAATATGATCGTCAGGCAATCATTTATTCATTCATTCATTTAATCACACATACTTCATTACTAATTCACTTACGCGCTAGTGAAGCCAAGTGCAGAATTTTTAACTACAGCAATAAGCAGCAGTAGCAGTAGCAGCAAAAGAAAGAAAAGGTTTATTTTACCTCTACACTCCATTCAACATTCAGTCATTTTGAAAACGTCAAAGTATTCGTTCGCTTCTCTGTGCATTAAATGTTGAATTAAAACTTTTGTTTGATCGCCGAATAAAAAAGCGGGATTTTTAAAGCCAACAACATTTTAATTTTGTGTTTTTGATTATTATTTTATTTAATATCTTAATTTAGCAATAATAAAAAAAGAAAGATTAATAAACGGAGAGTGTATATTTTAAAAACAAATGTTAATGAAAATATCTTTGGAAATATTTTAATCTAAAGTGAAATATAAAACAAACAAAAAGGTACGAATATATTTCTGACTAAACAACTTCTTTATAGTTATGTATGTACATATGTACGAATATGTTGGATTTATTTACCAAAATTCATATTAAATATTATTAGAAATATTATCTTAATCAAAACACGAATACTGTCGTTATAATATTTAAAAAGAAAGAAAATAAATGTACATATGTATGTATATGAACACTTTTTAAATTATGCCATACTTTTAAATATTAATAAAAAGAAAAACAAAACCTGAAAGTTATGGGTAAACAATAAACGATATGTTTTTAATTGCAATATTGATTTGATAACTTTAGCTCTGAATAATTTACAATTAAGAAATTTTGGAACTGATTAAAAAATATGTGGAAAAACAAATTTGTGTTTAAATACCAATATATTTTTGGCATAGCCGATCATTGTCAAAGCGCTCTTCGAGAAAAAGGGTAAACAAAAAATGTACAATTGATGTAATGTATGTATGCATATGGTATTTATAATATACATATACCTATGTATGTAGATATATGAACGTGAAACTCAACTAATCGATCACAAATTAAAAAAATTATAACCCGGCTAACTTTTGCTATAAGAATACAACAATGTATGTCCATACTTTGCCGTTTATGAATAATCAAAATCAATCTATTGTATAATGCTAGATACACCCTTTAGAACATGTTTATGAAACCAGGCATGTTCCGTTGTTTGTTTACATAGAGTGAAGCCATGTTTAGAGCTTAATTTCGTGTTCTATTCGTTGTTTCAAAAATATCAAAATATTTTGATATTTTCTGGCTGCATTGATGTTGGTTCCAGTTTATTATACCTTATAGTGAAAACAAGCAAACTTAATAAATTAACGGCTGTATTCATAAAAAATATTATAGATTTATTAAGGGTTTATTTGTATATTTATAAGCCTTTCATAAACGTATAATATTTCTTATGAATACAGCAGTTATAATTCAAAAATACAGAATACAATGTTTTGGTTATGGTTTAATTGTTGGTGCCAATGGGTGTATTAAATTATGAAACACGAATGTTAAATGTGCTCCGTAAACCTGTTCCAAAGTATGTACCTAGCTTTATAATGTGAAAACATACATATTTTTATTTCATATGAGCCGACTTAGGGCGATAAAACTCGGTGCATATTATGGTATATACGCCAATAGTGAGATTACAGTTTTAAACCGAAAACAAACAAATAAGAAAACTCTAAGCATTTAACCCTTCATTGCATTGTGATGGAAATTTCCATCATAAAATTTTTTGAAGAAAAAGAAAAGAAATGTACAAAAACTTTGGTATAAATTGGTCGCTGCTGAAATATTTCGGCATTAGATTATACTCATTGGACTGTAGTTTTAGATATTTATAATAAAATATTTTTTCCTAAAATTGTGCATGAATTTTATCAGTGGCTTATTTTAGAAAAATAAAAAAATATCATGCAATTAAGGGTTAAGGCTAAAGCTAAGCAGCCGTATTATGTAAGTAGCCATCGACACACATATACTTAGTTTATGACTGTTTTGAAATCGGTTCGACTCAAAACGATTTCACTCATAACGGTAACTTCATATGGGTTTATGCCTACAATTTTAAAACTGTTTGAACTAATAGCTTATTCTGATTCTAATTGTTTCATATTTTCTATAATAATATACATAGAATAATAAAAACAACCAATAGAAGAAATATGCAACCCCATAAATTTTCCAGAACATTCTTTACAGCTGATTTTCACAAATGATTTAAACCGTAGGCGGCGACGTACATAATAGAGCTGAAGATCTCATTAACAACGTTAATAGCAATCGAACAATGCGTCTATAGTGGGATCTTAATTTTTGATAATGTAAACGTAAAATATTTCTCTTAAAGAACAATTAGTATTCCCATTGATGTTATACTAATATATTGTGAACAATAAGAAATAATACATTTTATACTTGTAATATCCATTATTTACCCTTTACTCAAATGGAGTTTCAGGTTTACGTACATAAGTGTATTATATAGAATCTGCACCAAAATACAACCGCTTTAAAACAAACTTGATTCAGCAACAAATAAGGTAATTAACCTTACACATACTGAAAGGTTAAAAATTAAATTCTTCTTTTAAAGATAACTCGATTTAAAAAAAATTAATTTCAATATTAATCAAAAATATTTTCTTTCTTCGACATAAACGTCTGTTGTGACAATCTTTACTTTTAACAATTTTTTACTTTTACTTTTCTTTATCTTTTTAAAGTACTGATCAAATTTATAGCGCACTTTACTAGTAAATGTTTATATATGAATTATTTTAAAAGTTATTCGTAAAACTGATTGTTATATCAGCTATAAAAAGCTATTTAAAATAAGAAAGAGGTACATCATTTTGCATCTCTTGCCAATGAGTAATAATGAATCAGATTTATAGAGCAAAAAGAAAAATCACTAGAATTCGTCAAAGAAAATTTTCCCAATGTGCGACCAGTCTAATAAATGCATTCAGTTAAAACTACGATCTAAAAGCGTGTGGTGTTTTGCATATCGGTCAAGATTTATCCAAATGTTTGTTCTACAGTCGAATTCGGGTATAAGCACACCGTTTAAATGAAAAAAATTGAATAATTGCAAAACAAACGTATTTACTTTTGTTTTCCATTAAATTCAAAGGTATTTAACTTCGTTTAAAAGAAATTCTGTTTTAACCTTTAACTACTGAGGTGATGGTAAATGTTACCCCCTCCTTAGATTTTTTAATTTATTTTCTTCGGTTGAGCGCTGTTGAGTCCCTGTTTTGTTATACTAAATCTTTGATTTTTTTATTTTTATAATCATATTTATATAAAAATGTATTCTCTTGTTCTTTTAAAAATAAATTATTAAAATAATTTTTTTTGACTAATTTTTTTTTGTAAAAAAAAGGTGGTAAAATTTACCCCACGTCAATAACTATGAAAAAATATTTCACCTCCGTAGTTAAAGGTTAAAGAAAAACCGCTTAAAAGAAAAAAATTTTGTGTTAAAAAGCAAAAAATTTTATGATAAGAACTCCGCTTAATTGCAAATACGAGTATTAAAAAATTATCGACGAAAAAAATTTTTAGCGACGGCTCACTTCTTTTCTATTTTGTGCATACTTACATTTTCTAAAATGTGCATTTATTGCTAAAATTGTATACAATTTGTTTGTCAGCTATGTATTTGTAAGAATTTGAATTTGTTTAAAAAATATCGATTTGATTTATTTCTATAACCGAATTCGACTGTAGATTGTATTTGAGTTTGAGTCGTAAAAGTGTTACTACTTATTAAGCAAAATATTGCCATAAAGACTATGCTTTCTGAAAATATTTTCCATACCGAAATATCTCAGCGGCTAGGTATTTTACGGAAATGTATGTACAATATTGAAAAAAAAATTGTCTGCTTGAGAACCACTTTTAAATAAACCCGGCCAGGGATGTTCTAAAAGGACAACTTCCACACAAGATTGTTCAAATTTTAAAGCGATATTGATCCGATGGATGTCGCTTCCGAATGGTGATCAACTCTTGGAAAATTAATTGGCACGACATAAAACTTTTTCCAGCAAAATGCAAAAACAGTGATGGTCATATCACAATGTATACAGTTACTACCAGGTAAAGTAGATAGGTAGAAAGTATTACCGAAAATAAATATATACGTACATACATATACGTGAATATTTATTATTTTTAAGAGGTATGTGTGTATACTTCAGTTCTATAATTTTTTTTTTATAGTCAGAGTTGACATGCAAGTATATCAGTCACATCTGATTAAAAAACCTTCTAAATATATCTATCACAGCTGATGTATAAACTCCTCAGGACTAACAAGTATTTATTTAATAATATAAAACAATTTCCTAAACTGTTGTATTAGTATTTAGATACAGTTTTGTTTTGGCCGTTCAAATTAAAATTTTCCATACAACTTCGAAGTACAAATACAGCTCTTAAAGAATTAAGTAATTATTTTTAAGTATTGGGTACCCAAAAATTAGTACAAATTACCGATTAATACAAAATTTTACCTTTCCTACAGGTAGTTCCTATAAGTCGTGTTTTTGTAATTTTTTTTTTTTTTTTAAATTTAATTTTTTACTTTTTTACCGAATTTTAAAAATGAAGCAATACTTTTAGAAACTAAACAAAACTCTGCACATATTTTCTATACACCACAGGCGGTGGTGGATTTCTTGATCTTTAATGTTTTTCTGAAAAAGAGAAAAATAATGTAAAAAGATCAAATATTTTGCCTCAATGTTGTTGATAGAGCTTTCTGGATACGATATTTTTTTAATTTAATTTTTGATCTATTGTGTAAACACCGTAACTCGTGTTATTTTTTTAACAGATAAAAGGTATTTATTTTAATATTTTTCTATATACGAGTATAACAAAAGACAGTTGTATGAGGCAAAAGAACATGTGTGAATCTAGACAAAGAAATATAAATTGTTTTTCCTTACTCTTTCCCTCCTAAATCTCTTAAATACTAATATTATACAAAGGCTTTTGGGAGTAAATACGCTTAGTTCTGTTTTTATGCTATAGATACGATCCTAAAAAAATCGCGCAAAATCAAATTCGAGTAAAAACAGAACTGCTTGGGCTGGCAGCATAAAAGTCGAATGAAATTTTTAAATTATCTAAAAGCAATCATATTTCATAAACAAACAGAAAAATAATTTTTGTTTATTAAATAGGATATAAGACTACTCTAATAATATTTTTAATTACTTTATTGTGTGTTACAGTAGTTTACGCTTTTAGATGAAATACATACATATCGTCGTATGAAAGTCAAATGACTCTAAGTTAACTTGAAAATAATTTACAGGAGAAGCAAAAAACTTTTTAAAAAGTAAAATTAACCACATTTTTAAAAAATTTTTTCAGGTTCAGCTTATTTTTTTTTTAACAATTAGTATTTGGAGAAAAATGTCGAGTTTTTGTATTATTTATAGAGATATGATACTTACTTTGAGAATTGGTTTTTTCGGAAACCGAAAAGGGCGTAAGTCAAATTAACATGATTTTAGTAATTTTTTTGGTCTTCATTAATTGGATTAAATTGTATTTCTATTTTTATTTATTTTTTTTTTACTTTTTATTTCGTTTAATTTTTATGAATTAAAAACTACCGTATAAGGAAATGAACTGTCACCAAACTAGTCAGGTA
The DNA here is from genome assembly GCA_963576795.1 of Metopia argyrocephala. NCBI lineage: Eukaryota > Metazoa > Arthropoda > Insecta > Diptera > Sarcophagidae > Metopia > Metopia argyrocephala. The sequence goes on from OY756211.1 coordinate 84,962,606, forward strand.
ACCGTTTCCTAAATGACAGATACTGGTTTGAGTTCTAACACATTAGAAAGGATCCAATTGACACAATTTTGAACCCTTTGACAGGTTTCAGATGTATTGTAAACAAGGCACTGTCATTTACAGTAATGCTTCTCCTAATCATGCATTAAAAAATAATTTTTTCTTTGTACATATAAAAATGCTTTGATAAATTGGTTATCTTTTTAAAGAAACAGAATGAACTTTTATTTAAAACACAACCAAAGCAAACTAACTTTTTATAAAAAAAATGATTTTCTTCCCACGTTGAGCCATAATCAATAAAAAAGTAGATTTTGAATTTTTTGTAACTTATGGCTTTTTAGATTTCATATGACGATATGAATGTATAAAGAAAAATTGTTTTGAAATATTTAGATTTTGGAAAACAAAGTATCAAAAACCGCTGCTTGTGTTCCTTAAATATATATTTTTTTTAACTTCATAGTATTGTACGTTTTTTAATTTTATTTATTTAATCAGTGAAATGTTATCTTTAATCCGATTAAAATGCATAAAATTTTAATCAATTTGTTAAAAAAAAAAAAAAAAAAAATTTAAACCAACAATCCAATTGTGATTCAATTTTATTAAACCCGAAATAATTTTACAAATTTTCAAAATTAAAAAAAAAACTTTTTTTTTTTTTTTGAATTTATAAATACACATTTTCTGTATTTAAAATTTGAAAATAATTTATAAATAAATATATCCTGAAGACGCTACACGCAGGAGTAGCGAAATATTGAAATATTGATTATTAAATAAAAGTTGTTATTTAAAAAAAGACCTTAAGCTTGAGAATTTCATTACATATAAATTTTAATCATAAAAAAATGGGGTTAAAAAAAATGTTCCATTGCCTTAAAAAAAATAAAATTACCGGTAATGTAATGAAATAAAAAATTTAGAAAAAACTGAAACGTTCGGCTAAAAAAAAACACTTTTCGAAATCTCCTTGCAAAAATACTTTATATTAAAGGCAATACGGAGAAACATTTTTTTTATCCTTGTAAGGTGGTACGCTCTAGCGTACATGTTTGTTGAATATTCAATAATTTTGTTTTTAATTATTACCAGAATATACTATTATTTAACTTTAGGATTTAGTACTATGATATATAGGCAGATCTTATTTCTTCATAAATTCCTTAAATATTTACTTATCAGATTATTTACTAATGAATTCAATTATTTGAATTAAACAGCGATTGCAAGCAAAATCAGCAAGTTTGAAAACATATGAAATATTAAAACAAATTGTCGTCTTTTATTTTAATTTATAAAACAACCCAGCAAAGAAATTTGAAGCTGTTTAAAAAGACTGATGCAAGTAATGGAGGCATTATATTGTTTATTCATATCTTAAGGATTTCAAAAATGCTACATGGTAAAGTATTATTTTTGATTTTTTATACAACTTGCTTACTAGTTGCAAAATCTATCGCATCTTAGCGGCTCATCTCATATAACAATCATGATTGCTCACATTTTCTCCCTTACACAATAACTTTCTGGTAAGCACTATTTTCTTTTGTGTATTTGCTAACTTGTTTCCTTTTTTAGGCAAATTCAATGGAGTATAATATACATAATAAACCCTTCTTATTTAGTTTTCTCGACTCATTTCTCATTGGAATATAATATAATAATTAAAGTGTATGAATTTAGCTGTTAAGCACTGTACTTACATACATTTATTACATGTAATTATTTCCGAATTTGGAAGTCCTCCTTATAAGCAGGTGCAGACAATATACTAAACAAAGTCATTTATAAATGCAAGCAGGAGAAAAAAATTGAGCAAACTGACCTGAATATGGAAATTTGTAAAACTGTTTAAGGTAAAAACTTAATTATTGGATAACAGAATTAAGAACAGAAACTTCTTAACTGTATGCAGTTTTTAAATTATTTTAATTAATTAAATTAGTGGCTAATGTGTAAGTCTGCTAGTTTAAATGTCGTGGGTTTGATTCCTCTTACAATGCTAGTCTTTAAGTATTTAACGTCTCCTAAAACTCGATATAAATTTTTTGGCTAACAATCTTTAAGATTTGTTGTAAACCAATTAGGTAAGTCAACATTTATATTACTCATATTATTTTTAAAGAGACAAAACAAACTTGACGGCTTACTTATTATATTCACTGCAAGTTGGGGGTATATGGATTTTTTTTTTTTTTTTTTTTAAGACCAATACTCAGGGGTAAACCCCTACTCATGCAGTGTGCATTGTATTGGAATGTGAAGATGGTTGATAGATTTTTTTTCATAGATTTTGTATTTTTTTGCGCCTTTTATTTGTTGATGAAACAAGTTGCTGGTAATTTGTCCACTCAAGAGCCAGTGTTATACCTTCACCCTCAAATGATCAAACAGCAATGGCCTGATCTTTCGGTGGATGTTTACATGTGAATGGTGAGCGTCTTCAGTAGATTAGTTGTTATCTTCCCAGAAGGTGGCGCTGTACTCCTGATCATTGGTTTCTGGTGGAATAGATTAGAAATGTCAGGGGGCGGTATCTTGCAGATGGTCTTGCTGGAAGGGGGGGGGGGGGGAACCTCTTATTTTATTTAAATTTAATTTTTAATTTAAATTGTAATTTTAGAAAACCGCAAATATTTATTTTTATAATTTTGTCCTTCGCTGGAATTGAACCTTGGTCGTGTGAGTTTCTGTGCAAGCGCTCTACCAGTATGCCACGACCACCCCTAGGATTTGGTAACTAATAACTTTTTTTCTTTATTGCATTGACCAATAAATGGCACAAATGTTTACCCAATTTGGTTCAATAATTCAAATATGTATATCTCCCTAAGTCACAAGCAAATGCGTTTATGTAGCGACCCATGAATAGTCCAATTATTCTAAAACTAATGGCATAGGAATTATTGACCGGCAAAGCTTGGTTTCTGAGATAGAGACCTCTAAGTTCCAACTACTGATCAGTATGGGCATCATTTTTATTTTTTTAAGCAAAACCTTATAAGAGACTTTGTTAATTTATTTCCTTCCTTTTTTAACAAAACTAGTTTACTTCTCTAGATAAATTTATTGTCTCACTTAAAAGCATTCTTATTGAATTAATAATGCTTTTTGAAATGCACTTTTCATACAGTCTATATACTCGTACATAAGTATGTATGTGCATTGTATTCTGTTACTACAAGACCTTGTCGAAAATGTTACACATTTTTTTAATCGCATTTTTTAAACAATAATTTATGCATCGCCATCAATAAATTCTAAAATGTTGGCAATTTTCAAGTTTTAAATTAAAACATAAAGTCCGTCATGTTTTTAATTGATATTTATTTTGTCTTAATGTTAATGTTAAACTAAAAATATTTATTTAAAAAAACTCGTAAAATAGTTGAATATGTTATTGACAATGAATATTTTTTATCGTTGTCGAATACTTTAAAAGATTATATGTACCTATGTACATATACTATGTATGTATGTACATAGTATGTATAAATTGAAAAATTTTAAAATGTGCTAATTTTTGTTAAACAATGATGGAGAAAATTAATAAAGAATAACTTAAAATATACAAATTTGACAATTTTAAATAAAAACAGTTCTTTTGTTCTTTAAAGCTTTGTGGAATATAAAGCAAACTTGTGTTTTCTTTAGTCCTTTTTACACTTTAGCCAGTTAAAAATTTAAAAATTTGTTAAACAACCTCGATAAATTATAAATAAAATTGTATTGCTGTTATTACTGAATTCTCTCATTCATTAAAATCGAGAAAATTAAAAAAAGACAAAACTGTCAAAAATTTTAATTTTTAAAAGGATTCTAATCGCAGCACATTAGTGCGGTCTCTAAGCTAGTTGACACAAGTAAATGGACACTGAAGTTTGAAATACTTTTTAAAATATACATATGTAAACAGATATTTTGTGTTTGTTTTTGGAGACTTCAAAAACAAACGATCACAGTAAACTTGTTAACATGAAAAAAAACGAAACTAGATTCTAATCAGCTCCTGTGTTTATGGTTAAACGATTATTAATAATAATAATCATCAATTCTATTTAAAAAATAATCTAATTGTTTACTATCCGTAATCGAAGTTTAACAGGTATTTTTTGAAGTTCATAATATAGTCGTAGTATGCGCCAGTTGTTTGTGGTTAGTTCACATAAATTCGGTCTTTCAAATGGCCCAAGAGAAAATAATCCGCCGTAGTTAAAGCACAAGAAAGAGGTCAATTGACATCGCTAAATCGATAAATTATGAGACCGGGAAATTTCTCATGCAATAACTGAATTGTTTGTGTGTTCTGCTGAAACCAAAGGTTACTGATATCAACATACATATATACATAACTGGCCATTACCACTCTGTTTCAGAGTTACGGCCTAGCTTCTGGCAGCACTAATGTTGTGTGTGTTAATTTGTACCCATTAGTACCGGGACCTACAGATTAAAGTCGACTCCGAACGACAGATTCGAGAAGCTTTTTCATGGCAATCAATTTCTCTCAGAGCTTTTGCCATAAGACTGCTGAGAGGTAGTCGCTAAAAGAAATAATTGTTTCATATTTCTTTTTCAAGACGTCAGAGCTAAGATTTTAACCCAGCGCTATCATCTTAGTAATCCAACAACCTAACCACTAGACAACGACGACTACATGTCAACATTATTAGCTTATCCTGGCAGAGAATTCACGGAGAGGGCGTTTCCATGCTCATTAAAAAAAAAATACAGGCCGATGATGCCGCCTAACCACAAATCGCAACATAAGGTCTTTTTCTTTAGATGTAACAGTTTTTCAAGGACTAGTTGTGGATTTTGTAAGCCCCATATGTGACAATTTCGTTTACATAACCGCCTAATTGAATAAAGATGATTTTGTTGGAAAATGCATTGTCTTCGTTCAATTTTTCAAACAGCCAATTCACAAACTACAATCGGCAGGATTTAATTCTTGGACGAGTTGAACTTTATAAGCGTAAAGATCAAGATATTTGTACAAAATGTTGCTCAAAGTGCCTCTGGTGATGTCCAATTGATACGAATGTCGACGAGTTGATGTTGCGAGCTCATTCTCAACACTTTTCTGTCCAGCGGTTATGTTTGTATTACTACGGCCATTGAGAGCGTATTGTTTTGATCTATTGTCATTAACATTGCGGTGAACCTTGAACTTAGCGATTAAATTTCGCATAGCGGTCTCAGAAAGAGCCTGATTTAGAGGAAAAGCTGCTTGAATTTTAAGAAGTAATACAATAAAATTTTAACCATTTTGATAGTAAATTTTCCCAATTAAAATTCTTTATTCAAGAGTATAGCCATCCCTGATTAAAATTGTCCACAATTTTTTACTAAATAAATGTCAACGTATGGCAGTTCAATTCTTGACATATTTTATCATTTGACAGACAATTTACCCATCCTTTATAAGTATGTGGTATGTATTATCAGTTCTGCTCCCCACTGTATCAAAAAGGAAGATGCTCAGGTGCACACATTATTGACAAATGTGTAAAACATCCAATACTCTTTTAAGATCATTACTACTGCGTCGTCATTACTTTGTAGTGTGTTTTTTGTCATGTACATATATACGTATTTTGTTGAGAAGTACAAAAGTATGAATCATGGTTTTTACTGGGCATTCCCCAATTAGAATTAATAGAAAGTGTTATTACCATAAATCTGCCAGTAACACTGTCACGATCTAGGGTTATCAGATCTGGGTATTTCTCACCAAACGTGCCTATTTTAAAACTTGTCTAGCCGTCTAATTTTTTATTTGATTCTAATTAGTGATTTTTGGTTAGCCATGAATTTGTTTTGAAAGTATTTGGTCCCAGAAAATTTTTTTAGGTTTAAGTATCGAAACAATATTACGGACAAAACTATAACGACACTTGAATTTGGCGTTTACTTGTATTTTGTATGCTGGTAGTGCCTGTATTGTATTTTCCAATCCTGATTTTTGCTTATATTTGTGTCAAAAAGCAACTTTGATAAAACGAAAAATCTAATGGTTTAGAAAAATTTCTAAAACTGATGAGAGCAATACGACTGTCATATTTCTATCCGTATTTTTTGACAATTCACTACATATTGTTTTCACACTATTAGATTTTTTCATTTTATTTGATCTTTTGACGTATAGTTATACTCAGTGGGATAGTGTAAAACCACATTTACTGACTATTGCTAGTACATGCTTGATTTTTAAAAATTTTAAACTAATTAAAACAGATAAGTTTCATGTGATACAATCGATTTCAATTTCGATCAAAATCGTTTTTCATCACATACCGGTTTTTTCGATTTTGGCGATTTCTCATATTAAATTTGACGAAAGATATCAAAATGAAACAGAGAACCCTGTCACTATCAGGTAAAGTGCAAAATCATTCTTTAAAATCAGATTAAAATTATACATACATACATACATGTATGCATGTATGTATATACTTACAAGTAAATAATATTATTTTCCTATAACAGAATGCAAAAAAGAGATATATTAATAAGGCATGACATTTTTGATACAACAAATAATTTTCCTCTTTCCATGTAAACAATATTGCGTTCATAATATTTTTTTATGAGTGGTGGTATGTGAATTACAATTAATCAAAACAATTTAAGACAAGAAATAAACTTTGTAATGTAAATCACTGCACTATGGTTCTAAATCGATTTTTAGGCAAAAATTATAAAAAAAAAATTAACAAATTTTTAAAATTTATTTTCATAATGCCAACACTCCAAGCAATCAAGACAAAATATTGAAAGAAAACAGTTTCAAAGCTGAAAGTTTAAGCGCGTGTTCTTAAATAAGTGCTAAAATAGCATTACAATTGTATAAGTATAACAGGCAAACCTTAAAATATAAAATTATAAAGTATTTCGAAAATGGAAAATATAGCCCAAGGTATGTGCCTAGTTTTATGGTACATTTTTGGATTTTTTTGTTTTGTTGAGTTTTTGTCGTATTTCTTGATATTATGTTCCACATCCGTGGAACAATGGGAAAATCTTCATCTAACTGTGTATTTTATGTAGATGTTTACATATACCTCGCAAGTATTTTTCAGCAAACTCCCATAATTATCATATTATTTTAGCACAGTTTTTGATTTACCATATCGAAAAGCTTTCGGTTTGGAAAGCAAACGGGCACAAAGATGATGTACAATTAGAGTGATTTCTTGAAATATCAACAAAAATCTAAATATTAAAAAAAAGATAAAACAAGTTGATCTTATTTTATTTTCTCTATCATGATTGTAAATTTCAAAAAAAAATTATTAATTTCAGTTTGGATATCTTCCCTTTTACCGGGTATAGGCGTGGACAAATGGACTATTTGCTTTTCTAATTCATGTATAGTCGATAGCCATCAAATGAGCCACAATTAAAAGCTCTGACATGATTATTTGAATTTATGCCAAAAAAATCGATTTGAAACCATAGTGCAATGGAGTAAATTAAAATGAACTGAAGCATTAAATAAATATACAAATTTAGAAGAAAAAAAGTTGTGTACAATTTTAAATAAATTGAATTCATAATTTTGCACTTTAAAAAGAGACACCATTATTTATGATCAATTGATTTTCTGTTGAATTGAAATGCAATTGGATGCATCAGACTTGTCTGATGGAGTTTGATTTAATTCAAAGTAAGTGGCAAAGTATTGTGCTTTAAGATGAGCAAAATAAATATTTTGAGGACACTACACCGTTTTCTGATTTATAAGTAAGTATGCAATACAGGGCTGCCTAAAGAAAGAGTGGAAGAGTTTGTTTTATTTTTTATGTAGATCTCTTGTCACAAATTTTGCTAAACCATTTCACTAGAATAAATGAAGTCGAACAATGAAGGGAAAGTGAATAGGTATAGAGTGTCAGACAGTAGTAGCGTTGAAGTGTGTAATATCAAACCTGTCATTCCTGTAACTCAGGAAACACATATGTATCTATTTTTTTGGACATTCGTAATAATATTATTTTATCGAATATTAATAAGATAACAACAATATTACTGAATTCACGTTAAAAAAAAGTGGAATAGTAATTAGCAAATTATAAAAAACTATTGGACATAATGTGTACGCTAATAGACATTAATCCAAGGTTTGGTTTTAACCACTGTCAACTAATAAGGAAATTTAAAGAAAATCCAAAAGAAAAATAAATCTGTTTCACGTGATTGTCAGTTCAATGCTAGATGAGCTGATAAAACAATTTTATAAAAAAATATTCTTCTTAATTGAATTATATTGCATTTGTTTTCAAAAGTACGTGATTAATTTCAAATCACAGACATATTTATATTTTACGACATTTTTTAAGGGTTTAACTTATAGTTCCACATCTTTGAACTTTGAATATAAAATTATATTATTATTGCTATCAGCAGACCTAAGGGTCAGATTATGTACATAAGTACCCACGAAATAATAAGTAAATACTTTAATATATAATATTTATTATCACTTAACTGTTTAATGAGATTAAAAATAAGAAATATTTTAATCACGTTCCGAGTATTAAGCCAGCTAAACAAGATGTTTAAAAGAAACGTGATTGCGGTAACTGTGACGTTTGTATTGATTTTTTTTATGAGTTACTACTACATATGTGTTACTAATTTAAAAAAGTAAAAAACAGTTTATAATAAAAATAGACGTTAACAAATATACATACATATTAGGGGTATAACCAATTTTTTGGCATAGTACCATGAGGTCAACCATACCCTAGGAACCACAAAAATTATAATCTTTTGTAATTTTTCTCAAAAAAGTTCACCCACCAATTGGTTTTTCTAAACAGATGTATATTGGATGTTCATAATTTTATACGGTGTTTTTTATTCATTTTTAATTTTTTTTTTTTTTTTTTTGGTTAAAAAAAAATTTAAAACTACGTTTTGGAAGATATTTTTTTCGGCAACCACCTCTTAGCAGCAACTACTACTCTAAAAGTTCGTTATAAATAACTCGCATGTACAAATTAATATGAAAAAATTAAGAATTTTACACAAAAGGCATTCCATAATTACATATACTCGTATTAAAAAAGCAAACTACAGTGGTTATTCTTCTTTTCTTTTTAATAAGACCTTATTTTGTTATTTTAGCATAAGAACATTTTCATTTATCTAAATATCAATTATTAGAAATCACTATTTAGTTTGTATAGGAGGTACTAAGATCAGGTCTAATTTTGAAAAAAAAAACATATTCTACTGTACTTTCGGAAGTTGAATCGGTGTAATCGTTTAGGCGTGATTGGCCGACAAACAAACAGACACACAAAAATTTATAATAAATGAAAATAAATTTTCAAATATAATGTTTTTTTTTTAACACAACACATTGTTTTCTTTGAAATCTATGCGGTTTTTTATAAAGCTCAAGCTGAAATATTTGCCATTCGGCTGGAGCAAGATTTTATATTGGTCCTCCTAGTTATTTCTAAACTACTTTTACTTTTTTCTTAACCGAATCAATTGAACTACCCTAATTAATAAATAAACATCTATTGGTGTTAGATTTAAAGAAAAAAGTATTAAAGACAGCAAATAAATAATAGACAAGTACTTAGAACTTATTGTATTCAATAGAAAAGCACTACTTTTTACTACTTCTTAATTGTTAAGTATTGGCGTACTGCAACAAGCAAACTAAATACTGAATATTGACTGGGGTCAGTAACATGAAATTCAATTAACATACATAATTTAGTTTCTTTTTATCTACTTATGTTTTTCTTACATACATATTTGTACTTTCTTTGTTAAAATAAAAGTTAATTTGAATTTTGTTTTGCTATAAACAAATATGGACGTACAACGGTTTAGAAAAATTAAAAAAAAATATTGTATCTTTACTTTGATTTTAGATATTTTGTAATATATTATTCTTGATGAAAAAAATAATATTTAAAATTTTTAAAATTTTAAATAAAAAATAAATTACATTTAATGAATATTATAAATCAATTTTATTGAAAGAAAATACATAATGAATTGCAAGTACAGTAATAAATTTAAAACATTTGTTTGGAGTCAACTAAAAATGTTTGAATACCGTTAGCTTAAATGCGAAGAGGTGTAACTAACAAAAAATGTAAAACTGAGTGTTTGATTGATTATTATGAATTATTTCTATTATTTGATTGATTTTTCTGTGTAACAAATTTGCTTATTAAAAAGTTGTTTGTTTTTGCTATAGAATAATATTTTTATTAGTTATGTTTTTTATTATTTTAGCTACCGATATTCACTTTCAATGTTACACTCTCGTTCAGTTATCCACATAAATTTTATTATTTAGGGGACAATATAATTTTGATCTATTATGAGTATTATGAATGACGAGCGTAGTATTTGAGTGCGACGGTATTTTAAGCACAATATTTTCGACAAATTAAGAAAAGAAAGTTTTATTACATACAACAAACAAACATACAAACATATGAAAACATATTTCTTTCGGCTACCACATTTTGGATTTGTGAGTAACTGATTGCCATGAACAATTTTGTCGTTTCGATTCGACGTTAAACTGTAGGTCCCGGTACTCATAGATCATAACTCTGAAAAATGGTTGTAATGGTCGATTATGTATGTTTGCATAGATGTTACAGACAACAATTTAAATTTGAGTGTAAATTTTTGTAGTGTTATGGTTAATGATTCCTCTAAAATTGAACAGGATAGGGACAGAGGAAGAGACACCTAAAAGAAGATAATTTTTGTCATTTATTTCAAAAACTATTGCAGTATGTTTTCACTAAATCTGTAGGAGGTTCTGGCAGATGCACATACACCTTCATACAGAAAAAATATAACTTTCAGTTATTAAGAAAATTATTACAGATAACGACTGTCTTGCAGTATGATCTTTCCATCAGGAGTCTCTGCTCTCGGGAAATATGAAGTGGCCTGGCTGCAAGTAGGAGGGAGATGTCTCTGTGTGAAAATGTTCGGGGTCTGACCAAAGACCACTTAATCTGGTAAGGACACCACGGTTACCCCAATGTTCCTGCATGTTGGTATTTGCATGCATATTACTTGCTTTGTAATCATGCATATTAAGCTTTGAGATCAGTATTATATTGTATGATTTTACTAAAACTGAACAGAATAGCTGCAGATGAAAGGCAATATTCAAGCAATAATAATACTAAACATACAATTTTTATAAATATGGGGGATATATCTTTAATCGTTAGTTTAAAAGCCAAGATGATTTAACTCTCCACCCTCTCACATAGTAGACTTTAGGTTTTAATGGCATAAGTAGATGCGAAATTGTTATGATTTTTATGTTATAGTTCGCTTTAGTTTCAACGATATTAAATTCAAATGTCCAAACCAAACGATAACCAAAAACAATTTTCGTATAAAAAAAATATTTTATTTTTATTAATTTTTAATTACAAATCTACAGAGTTGTTGTTTATATCAGCTATCAAAATGCACTATTATTTAAATTAAAGAAAGGTAGAAATTAAAAATTGTTTTTATCTACTCGTATTATATTTTTATTTTTTCAATAAACATTTCCTGTAATGAAATCGCGTTTTAAAATGCAAATAATTTGGCAGACGTTTACTATACGATTTCATAATATGGAATTCAATTTAAAATCAAACAAATTTCTCGTTCAAAAGGTTAATGACATAATAAACCTAAAATTGCTTGTTAGAGATTTAAGCAGAATTTCACTTTTTATTAAAATTATTATTATTTATTTATTATATATTATTATATTAAGGCCAATTTCACACCTTGACATTATTTTTTATTAGCTTTGGTTTATTACATACATATATACTTGTGTAACCAATAAAACAACTGTTAATTACTGGTATTATTTAATTAATTTCCTTTGAATTCTTACTTGTATTTTGTTCTATTATTAGTTTGCTTTAATTTAGTTTAATGGATGTACATACTACGAGTATTATTAAGTGGATTTGATAAAGTCTAACAAACGTTATCATCTCCAGTCAGCCGCATAATATTATTTTATCAAATTCTAAAAGAATCAAGATAAGATTTGATTTTTTATCAAAATTATTAAATAATTTACCAAATCGATTCATGGCTATAATTATCAATATTGTAGATAGACAAGATTTATTGCAATCATCTGACTGGCAGATGTGGACGTATGTTGTCACATTCTTTTTTATATTTTTAATGATTTTATTTGAATAGATTATAGGCTTAGAAATACTCGTACGTATAGAAACGAAATTACTTAAAAATGTTGAAAAAAATTGTACTTAAAATGTACTTTCAAAGTTATCAAAAATTGTGACCAATTACTTAATAAAATTGTACACTAATTTTATTTATAAATAAAATTTAATAATTAGTTGTTTAAATTGTTTTATTCTCACTTCACTTTGCTGGTATGTGATAATCATTTCTAAATACTTAAAACTAAATTATTAATCTTATTCAATAGATAAACGGACATTTGAACAACACATCGAAAGAGTGTAGATTTAAGTTTCTTATTTTGAAATAAAATATTATTATTCATCTCATTAAAGACAACTGTTTTCTGTGAAAATACAAGACCAATTATTTCTGTAACGAAAAGTTGTGTTTTTTTTTTTTGTTTAGAATAACTGATTCATTGAAAAAAGCATTTCAAAGAGTATCCTCTTTCATTTTCTTTTTTTTTATTTACAAATACTCGAAAAAAGTCTTCTTGCTTCGCTACCCCTATTTGAATTAAAGAAAAAGTAGAATACAAAGCATATAAGTACATATGTACACTCCGGTTCACTTATTTAAATACACAAAATATCCCATATTCAGGAGCCGGTATCTTTTGCAATTTTTAACCGATTCCAGAATTTTAAAATATAAATGTAAGCTAGACATCTTGAGATATAAACAAAATCATGACAATGGTGGTTTCTTAATCAAGGAACCTTTTTTTTTTGAGGAATTTATAAAAAAATCTAAAAATGTGGTATTTTTTTTTTTTTTGATTCACTTGAATAAAGGCACTTTGTTGTTTTTGAATTATTTTTAAAGTAAGCGGTGATTTATTGTTGAGGGCGTTTGTTTATTGCAATTTATTATAGCTTAGTCGATTTACGACTCAAAATGGCAAAACAAAAAATTTTTAATCTATCGGAAAGGGCTAAAATCGATGTTTACCGTTCTGAAGGATATTCTAACCGCGCAATAGCTAAAAAAATTGGACGGAGCCCAACAGTTGTCGACAATTACATCAAGGACCCCGAGGGGTACGGAAAAATTTTTAAAGGAAGGGTTTCGTTGTCTTTATCTACTTATAAGAAAAGAAAAATCATCAAAATTGCTTCTAATTCTGCCTTATCCTTGTCAAAAATAAGAGCTCAAGCTGGAGTGCAAGCGAGCAAGTCATCAGTACGCAGAGTTATTAAGAGCTGTGAGTATCTTAAATACCAGAAATTACAAAAAAAGCCGCCACTTAATGGTCCTCGTAAGGAAAAGCGTCTTCAATTCGCAAAAGACTTCATGGTGTGCAGCAAAGAGGCCATGTAAATGACTGGAAAACCGTTGTATTTACGGATGAAAAGAAGTTTAATTTGGATGGGCCTGATGGCTACAACTATTATTTCCATGACCTGCGTAAAGAAAAGCGATTTTTGAACCGACATCACAGCCGAGAGGGCGGCGTTATGGTGTGGGGTGCTATTACGTACTATGGCACCATCGATCTTGAATTTCAAAGTGCAAAAATGACTGTTACATTACATTACATAATTGGCCATTACAACCCTGTGTCAGGATTACGGCCTAGCTTCTCGCAGCACTCATGTTGTGTGTGTTAATTTTTTTCCCATGAGTACCGGGACCTACAGTTTAAAGTCGACTCCGAACGACAGATTTGAGAAGCTTTTTCATGGCAATTAATTACTCCCAGAGCTTTTGCCAGAAGACTGCTGAGAGGTAGTCGCCGAAAGAAATAATTGTTTCATATTTCTTTTTTTTTTAAAGATGTCGGAGCTGAGATTTGAACCCAGCACTATCGTCTTCGTAAGCCAACACACTAACCACTAGACCACGGCGACTACAAAAATGACTGTTGGAGTCGGTTTTTCCGAAGTTCAATGAACTATTTGGTCCAATATCTTGGATATTGCAACAGGATAATGCCCTATACACAACCCCAGTGTAGTAAAGGAGTACATTGCAAGCCAAAATGTTAATATTCTTGACTGGTCACCCTAAACGTTAGCCAGATCTAAACGTTATTGAAAATGTGTGGGGTTGGTTATATCGTAAGGTCTATGAAGGAGGTAGACAATTTGATGACAAGCGGTCACTAATTCAGGCCATTAAGGATGCTTGGAATGAAATTTCGTTGGATTACATCAATTCTCTTTATCTGTCAATGAAAACCCGTATATTTGAAGTTATTAAAAACAAAGGGGGTTGTACCCATTACTAATAGTTCTTTAATAAAGCAAATAAAGTAATAATAACTTAAAAAACAAGAAAAGCTGTTTTTCATTAAAGTTAGTTAAAGTGCCTTTATTCAAGTGAACCAAAAAAATACCACATTTTTAGATTTTTTTATAAATCCCTCCAAAAAAGGTTCCTTAGTTAAGAAACCACCATTGTCATGATTTTGTTTATATCTCAAGATGTCTAGCTTCCATTTCTATTTTAAAATTCTGGAATCGGTTAAAAATTGCAAAAGATACCGGCTCCTGAATATGGGATTTTTTGTGCCTTAAATAAGTGAACTGGAGTGTATATATGTATATGTACATATATATACATATCGTCGCAAGAATTAAAGAACGCTGTAACTGACAAAAAATCGAAAATACGTTTTTTGCATCATTTTTATCAGAAAAAAAAAAAAATACGCGTCGATTGGTCCAAATCCCAGATTTCTACGATGAAAATAAATTAACTTACGCCGTCTGCGAAATTAAAAACACCAGTGTATTTGTTCTACTTTCATACAGGTTTTTTGGCTCTGGTGAACATTTAAGGTTTTGTCAGTTACAGCGATATATACTTATATATCTCACTTTATCAAAAATTTTAAAATAACACTTTTTGCAAGAAATCAACGATATCTACCTACTGTTTTAATTTTTTAATTTTATATTTTTTTTTGAAGAGTAAAGATTTTTTAGTTTTTTTTTTAATTTTTCACTATTATTTTTTTTTTAATATGGTTTTATTTAAATCTTGAACAACGAACTTGAAGAATAGTTTGTTTAAATATGTTTTTAAAAAAACAAAAGTAAAAAAATGCTCATATATATTTTTTTTTTTTTTTTTTTTGCAGAAAACCTACTACCTCTCCTTGGACTTTGTTGTCCCTGATTTCAAGTTACGGCGATGAAAATACTTAGGCTAAAAATTCACTTGTTATTGAGTTTCTCCTTAACGTTAATCACAATTTGTAAGTTACGATAGAAAATAATAAAGAATACTTGTAATTTTAATAACTTTTAACAAAATATTAATAGCAAAAACATGGGCACAAGCGCCAAAAGGTTTGTCTGTATCCACACATGATATTACAGTTTTAATTAATAAATCCGAAACTGTTAGCGTATATGTGAAGTAAGTTGTTTAGGTTGTACAAATATCTAAGTTATTAAATTAAAATTTTATTTGAATAAAGCGAGCCCTTAAAAGAGGATGTAACAGTCATACTAAAGCCACAACATGATAATCTGGCATTAATAGAGCCCACACAATTTAATATTACGGTGGGAAATGTACAAAATCAAAGCATACTTGTAACAGGTTTAAAACCAGGACACCTAGAAATAACAGCTAATAGTGTACCAAATGAGGAGTGGATGTAAGTAAAGAATGCAACACGAAAGTTTATAAAAAATAAAGAAAACGTACCTAAAATATTGTAGATAAGCTAAAATTTTGCAATTTTAGGAGGATTAATTAAAAATAAAAAAATTTTTTTGTTTTCTTTTTTTTTTTTCTTTGCAAAACAGTGTCAAGGATGTTTTCTTTCGTGTAACTGTGGCCAATTCCGAAGCTATTATTTACACTTCTTTGATTTTTGGTTGGATTTATTTTATAGCCTGGTCGGTTTCGTTTTATCCTCAAATATGGGATAATTATCGTCGTAAATCTGTTGTGGGTTTAAATTTTGATTTTGTTTTTCTAAATATTGTTGGTTTTACTTTGTACTCAATATTTAATTGTGGCCTATATTGGATACCAGAAATCCAAGTTGAATATGCCAGTCGTTATCCTCGTGGTCTTAATCCTGTTATGTTAAACGATGTTGTATTTTCTTTGCATGCCATGTTTGCCACCGCTATTACAATTTATCAATGTTTCGCCTATGAGGTGGGTTTTCATTGTTGTTTACTGTTTTTTTTTCTAATTTTTTTTTTTCTACTTTTTTCTATTTTCAGCGAGGTGAACAAAAAATTTCAAAAACCGCTACTGGTCTGTTGAGTTTATTTACATTATTTGTGATAATTTCAGCTGGTTTAGCTGCCGGTAATATTATTCACTGGCTTGACTTTTTATACTATTGCAGCTATGTGAAATTGACAATAACGATAATAAAATATGTGCCACAGGTATGTACATACATATGTGTGTTGTAGCAATGCATTAATATTTATGATATGCTTTTTATAAAAAAAGAAGAAAAATTCAAAGAAAGCTTATACAGAAATGTAATATTTACTTTTTTAAAAACAAGAATTAGAAATAATCAAAAATGTTATGCTTTAAAGAAAAAGAATTATCTTCCACAATTATATACTAATTAGAGCAACTCAAAAGTAGTGGAGCAAATTGGTATTAAATTTTTGTTCTTAAAACATTTTGAAGTACAACGTTAGGCGATTGAAAAAAGGCGTATTTAAATAACTTATTTTTTGCTGTAAAAATGTATAATTTATTTCTTTTTAACGAAATGTTAAAATTTTTTGTATTCGTCTTAAATACTGTATTTTCTACGAATGTATGTGTTTCCATGGTGTAAAACGTTTTTTTTTTTTATTGAAGCCGTCACTCAGAGAAAGGACCCTACTCATGCAGTACATTGTGCTGGTCTAGGAAAATCGTAGGGGAGGGAGGAAAGAGACTCTTGGATCTTTGATTTAAACTCACTAATATCGTATCTGATGTCAGTGAGAAAAAACAAAGGTCCTACTTGATGACAATGATATTGAAGACTATGTTGTTGTTGTATTTAGTTACTGCTCCTCAACTACCTTTCAAGGTAGTGATTATCCCACATTTTCATTTTACCCGCTTTTTATACTATATGTATACTAGTTAACTCGGCAAACGTTGTTTTGCTATATAAGTTTGCTCTAGGAAACATTTTTTTAGTTCAAACATACTCTCTTCTCTTCACCGAACTGCAAAACTTAACATTGATATAAGTAATCAATGCCTGCTTTACTAATAATTTTAATACATGATTATCCGCCATTTTCGGTACTTCAGTTTGATAGTTGGGGATAGGAAGAAATATCCCCTCTATCGCCCCCTCTGAGTACTCCTTAAAAAAAACTCAAAACCATATATGTTCTACGGTACCCAGATATACATATCTATTTTCAAATTTCATCGACGTCGGTAAGTTATTTAGGTGAGGCACAAATTTCCCCTTGGTGCGGATACCTAAACATTTAGGGGATGAAAAATAGATGTGAAAATTTACTTTTGTTAACCTAAAGTTGTGTTAAGACACCAACAAAATTTAATCAAATTCAGTTTATTAGTTGGGGATAGGAACAAATACCCTTATACCGCCCCCTCTGACTACTTAAAAACAAAAAGTAAACCATATATGCTCTACAGTACATATATAGTTTGAAATTTCATCAATGTCGGTACGTTATTTAGGTGAGGCATAAATTTTCCTTGGGGCGGGTCATCTTTACATTTAGAGGTATGAAAAATAGATGTTGACCGATTCTCAGCCCTACCGTATAAGCACACAAAATTTCATGAAAATTGGTCGAGCCGTTTCGGAAGAGTTTGGCAACAAATACCGCGACATGAGAATTTTATATATTAGATGTATGTTTGTACAGTAATTCACGAATAATTACCTCGACAAAAATTTCAAAATTTTTGTGCAATTATGCGTGGAAGTCGCTTAAAGGAATACGCTCTTAGAGGCAATTAGACGATTACGTTTAAATTTCTTGTAAAAACAATTATCTGAATATATACAATTATGCATAGTATGTAGGAAATAATTCATTACAAAACAAGAGAAAAAACAATAAGCGTATTTAATTATGTTAAACAAAAATGTTAATAGAAATAAAAAAACAATAAATATTGCTTAAATATTTATACACAAATTTAACGGACATTCTATGCCTATAAAAACATAGCTGAGTTAAGCTAAAATTTTTGGCAAATATTTACTTTGGGTGAAAATCTTTGGCATAAAAATCTATTAAAAAGGAAGAAATTTCAATGGAATTTTTATTCCTAAAAAAGCTGAATATACATGAACGTATCTTGTAATATTTCGAACTGCATTAAAGATTTTTTTTATTTATTTGAAATTAACAAGTAAATAACATTACGGACTAACTTAATAATATTAGCAATAGCTTATTAGTAGGTGTTAAAAATTTTAATTTTGTTATACTTGCCTGCTGAATTTTGTACAGAACTTTATTGCTGTGTATGAAAAAAAAGCGAAAAATTATCGTCTCCAATATCCAGAATGCACAATATTTTTCAAATAGAACTTCTTTTATATAAATTTCACATATTAACTGTATTGATAAATTTTTTTTTTTTAACTTTGTAATGAAAACAAATTTAAGCAAATATTTTCACATAACTTCTGGTAAACAAATATCCTAAAAAGTGATGCCATGTTGAAAGGTATAAGCAAAAACAATGATGGGCATTGCCAGAGTAAATGGATGGTAACATAAATTTGAATTATGTAAACAAATTTTTCAATTTTAAATCAAAGAATTATGTACATAAGTTTTTTTTAAATACGAAAGTAATAATGCATTAATTAATAAAATTAATTATTTTTCTAGGCTTTAATGAATTATCGACGTAAAAGTACTATTGGCTGGAGTATCGGTAATATTTTATTAGATTTTACTGGTGGTACCTTGAGTATGTTGCAAATGATACTCAATGCTTATAATTATGGTAATTTTTATAAGAATATGTATATTTTTTAATAAAATTATAAATATTTTATTGTTTGTATTCATGTTACTAGATGATTGGGTCTCAATATTTGGTGATCCCACCAAGTTTGGTTTGGGTCTGTTTTCGGTATTATTCGATGTATTCTTTATGTTGCAACACTATGTTTTCTACAGGTATGTTTATAAGTTTTTCAAATATAGCAAATTTTGTATATGCTTCTACTTTACCAAGGGTTTTACGGTTTTATTACATACATATATACATACATACATATGTATATACTTATATATTTACATAAAAATTTACAATATTTTTTATATATTTTATTATTCAGCGATTTACATTTTTATTGTGGTGCATATAAATTGGCAACTAAAACAGATATTTATTAATACAGAAAAACATACACAGTATACATTGTAGAATGTAAAAAATAAGCAAAATTATTTAAAATACTCTTCATATTTGTGTGCATTTCTAATATTATTTTTCAAGTCTTGCAATTGCTTTATCCACCTACTAATCATTTTAGAACTTTCTGTTTTATATTTTCAATCACACTTTACTTTTGATTTCATGTTTTTTTTCACCCATTTTTGTTTCTTGTCTTTTATCGAAATCAAATTATTTTAGGCATTCTGGTGATATTTCCAAATCTAATGAAACTGTGGAATCTGTAGTATCACCATCTTCTAAAGCCTCTACTGTTTCTGTTAATAATAAGCCTTTAAAAGAGGAAGTTTAATTAATAATGTTTGTCATAATTAGCTATATACATATATATATTTTTTACTGCAATTATAAAAATATTTTAGCTAATTTAAAATTATTTCTGAAATTACTATTACATATTTTTAAAGTCATAAATTGTAATATTTTATGTATGTACATTAGTTGTATAGTTTCGTAAATTATTCTATAATTTATTTGTTAAAATATGTTGTTTTTTTTACTTAATGTAACATATTGTAGTATTAAATAGATTTGTGTTTTAAATTTTTAAGAATATACCTGCACTTTAAATTCTAGCCAATCAAAACAAAAGTGACTTTACAACGTATTGCACAGTCGGCTAATAATAAAATAAATCATAAACGAAAATTTGTTTTTTAATAATTTTTTTTTTTTGTTTTTTTTTTTTTTTGCAACATTTTAAATTTACACTGTTGTTTATTTTGCTTGTTTGTCATGTACATACATACATATACATACATACATAGACATACTTATGTATTAAAATTAAAAGTTATTTCTTTTATTTTACTAGATGATTGGGTCTCAATATTTTGTGACCCCACCAACCTAAAAGTTTATATATCACTCAATAATAAGATCAACTAAACTTATTAATACAATTTAATAATCAAAGAGCACGAATATTCATAAGAGAAGACATAAATTTTTTCAATAAATTTATACATGTACATATGTATAAGTATGTATGTAAATACATATAGACAATTTAATGCATTATCTATTTGCTGTCTTTTTTCGGTTTTTTTACACTTTTTTTTTCTTAAATGTAAAAAATTTAACTATAATATTATAGGCATTCTTAAAAATATTTTAGAATACTTAAAACATCGTAATAAAGGGGTTAATATTTTAAAAAACATCAATGGACATCCATTACATACATACATACACATGGCCATTACAACCTTGTTTCAGAGCTACGGCCTAGCTTTTCGCAACACCCACGTTGTTTGTGCCAATTTTTATTCATAAGTACCGGAATCTACAGTTTAATGTCGATTGCGAACGACAGACTTAGGAATCTTGTTCTTGGCAATTAGTTACTCTCAGAGCTTTTGCCAAAAGACTGCGAAAAGGTAGTAGCCGAAAGAAATAGTTTTTCATATATATTTTTTTATGATGGCAAGAGCTATGGTTTGAACTCGGAGCTTTTGTATAGTAAGCCAATACAATAGCCACATCCATTACGTGTGCAATAAAATTTATTTGAACTAAACCGGATGAATATAATTGATTTTAGTAGCAACTGAAAAATTGTACTTAGCATTTAAATGTTAAATAGAAATAAATATGAATGTATGTATATATACATATACATGTACTTTGTAAATTAATAAAAGAAATTTAATAATTGTTAACATAAAACTTTTATCATCAACACATATTCGACATATAGAAAATACTAATTAGGTTTTTGTTATAAATTATTTTTGCTTTTCATGGTATTTCAATTTTAGTTTTTTTTTTGTTAAAGCCTGTTTGTTAATCACAATTGACCCATAAATTTTAGTGAACTAAATTCAACATTGTATAAAAATAAATTTGACTTGGCTTTTATAAAATTAAAAGTGTTACTTAGTCGATAAGTATAATAAATGATGAAACAAATTTGTTTTAAAAGGTGTTTCTTTGGATTTTTAACTTTTATTCTAAGAAAGAATCGAATTATTTATTTATTTTTAATATTTTTTGTTCTATAGGTATACGACCATTTGAAATGTGTCAATAGATTCCTTTTTTATAACATTAACTTTGAATAATTTTATATTTAGGAAGAAATAATTATGCAATTTCAAACTAAAATAATTTTATTTATGTATATATGAATGTATACATATACTAATTATGTTTTTGTTGCTTACAAACCCACTGTGCACACTATTAATCCTTTTTTACACAACAATATGCACTGGCTTTTAATTTGTGTTTAAATGGTTTATAGAACAATACAAAAAATATATAATTTTTGAACAAAAATGTATAATTTAATTTAGCATTAGAAGACGTCCTTCATTTCCCTGTAATTGCAAAAATGTTTGCGATATTTTCAAAACACAAGTTTGCACCTGTACTCCCTATAGTCATAAAGCCAATAGTCTCAAACACTATTCAGCACCGAATGATGATAAAAGTCATCTTCAACATAGTCAAATAGCACATGCTCAAATATATTATGAAAAAATTCAATAAAAATTATAAAATTTAATTAAAATTATTTTGTTTAAATTAATTGCAATAACCAAGGTAAAGTAGAAAAAGTATGATTTTATATTATTCATATATTTCGTTTTACAGAAATAGCCAACCTTATGAAAGATTGCCTGGAAATAATAATGTCAATTTAATTAGTAATCAAAATGATGAAAATATCATAGAAGTCAGTACTAATAATAGAGTTTCAGCCATAAATATTTAATCATATAAAACAAAAACTGCGTTAAAATAGAATTACAAATTTATTATAATTTTCTAATATATTTATTATGTCTATAGCTATTATTCATAAAAAGTATTGCACAGAAATTTGTCAAATAAGCCTTTCATAAATCTATAATATTTTTTTATGAATACAGCTGGTAATTTTCTAAATATTTGTTTCCTCATGATGCTACGCAAAAAAGTAGCGTAATTATGGAAAAATAAATACATTTAATCAAATTTAAACAATAATAAAATTAATAAAAAAGTCGAGAAAATTAATACAAATATGTTATAATAAAAATATCAGATTTCACTAAGATAATGCATAAAAAGTATAATTTTTTTAGTGTAATGCTTAAAACTAGATTTAAGGTACAATATTCCAGGGCACATAACTATCAGCTGTTGGTTGGTCAAACTGAAAAAAAAAATTGTATTAAAAAATTAAATTAATACATAATCAATGGTTATCATCATCATAATCAAAGTCATTAGTAATTAGATTAGTTTTCTAAAAAGTAATTAGATTAGTTTTCGCAAGAATTAAAAAACGCTGTAACTGTCAAAGCATTTAATGTTCACCAGAGCCAAAAAACCTGTATGAAAATAGAAAGAAGACACTGGTATTTTTCAATTATTATGAATTTCTTTTCATAATAGAAATCTGGGGCCGGAACCAATCGATGCGTATTTTTTCTGATAAAAATGATGAAAAAAACTTATTTTCGATTTTTTGTCAGTTACAGCGTTCATTAATTCTTGCCACGATATTATTTAAAACTGTTTCAATGTCTTCGCTACTTTCTACTAAATTTAAGAGAGATCAATTGGACTACCCCTGCTCTTCTAAATATTTTTTGAAATCATTATTTTCCACAACCTGAATGATTTAGACATATACGATAAACCAATTCATATAAAATATCTTTAGCTCTAATTTTACATACAAATAAGATAAAATTGTCTAAGAGTGTAATTTCTCTGCGTATCATTGAATCCTTAATGAAATCACCTATTTTACAATTATTGTAGTTTGAGAAAAATGGAAAATACCGCTAAACCATTCTCTGTAAAATGTACTAGTAGTTCATAGAACGGCTTATAAGGATGACGATGAAAAGTTTCAAGCCTTTCTGCTTCTTCATATTGCGTATCAGTCATTGTTACAACTGAGTTACCCATGAGTGCAAAAACAAGGTTTAGTACAATGATGATTACAATCATTAAATAAAAAAAAATGTCCTCCCCCACAGCGTAGCCTGATCTAAAATTGACTGAAACTTTCGCAATTAATCCGAGTGTTTTAAATTAGCGAAGCATGTCTTTTTTTTAACTAAGTATATGAATAATAGAGTGAGTATAAGTTCTGCTAATGCAATTGAAACTCTTGCTTGAACATTTTATGCACGTGTAATATCGAAAAGTTATGGAGACGGAGTCGCGAATTTTTATAGTTACTCCGACTCCACAGCCCTGTTAATTTGTAGTAATTAAGAGCCTAGTAGTCACATAAGTATAAAGTTTTGTGAAACAGAATTATAATTCGCCATTATATGTAATTATCGTAAGAAATTAAAATACTACTCCCAAATACCGAAAACTAGTATGATAAGTTCATTTCACTTTTAGTGCGCAACACGAATTAACAAGAAATCCTATTGCACAGTAGGCATGTATGTGCATATGCATATTTATGATTAGCATACAAGTTTTTATAAGTTAGGCAAAATTTCAATTCGTTAGTGTAACCAAAAAGATCTTAATTTATTATAGTTTACCATATTAGTAAATTCATCCTGACATGCCATACGTATACGTGCCGCCGTGGCTGGTGATTCTAATTTAAAATCATTGCTCAAACCATTTGATTCACGGGCAGCGACTATAGCTTCTTTAATTGCAAAGTATACAGTGCTTCCAATAAACAAAGGTGGTTCACCAACAGCCTGAAATGGAAAGTTTGCTTAATAAAACTTTGAAATTCATGTTAAAACAACATTTACCTTAGAGGAGTAAACAGCTCTGGGATTAGGAGCACCTGTCAATATGGTAACATTAAATTCTCCAGGTATATCAGCAAAACCTGGTAGCTTATACATGCCAGGACCACGTGAGTATAAAACACCTTGTGGTGAATATATCAACTCTTCCAAAGTAAATAGACCGTAACCCTGCATAAAAGCCCCTTCAATTTGACCTATATCTATAGCAGGATTTAAACTTGAGCCAATGTCCATGACAATATCGGTGCTCAAAACTTGATGATCGCCTGTAAGACAATCAATTTCTACAACTGATACACCTACACCATTGGTAAAGTAGTTATACATTAGGGCATTTGGATTTTGTACAGGATCATAACCAATATCAGGTATTTTATAGAAACCTGTAGCTGAAAGACTTATACGTTCAAAGTACGCTTTATTTATCCATTCTTGCCAATTACCCTTAGGATTGGCCTCTTTAATAGGTGCTAAACGTTTGTTTAACTTTTCGCAGGCATCTAATACAGCCATACCATTCAGGTCTGAACCTACACTAGCAGCTGTTGCCGAAGTATTGGGAACTTTATCAGTGGCAGTTTCCGAAATGTGTATTAGATCTGAAGAGATTTGCAATGCTCTCGCACAACACTGTATCATTTTTGTATGCAAACCCTGGCCAATTTCCACACCGCCATGAGAGAGTAGCACTGAACCATCTGCGTAAATATTAATTAAAGCACCAGCTTGATTTAGGTGAGCAACGCCAAAGGCTATGCCATATTTTGTGGGCACTAAGGAAATTCCTCGTTTACGCCAACGGTTTCTTCGATTAAATTCATCAATGTCTTTCTTTTTCTCATAGTAGTTGGATTGTTTTAAACAATCTTGGAAGCATATTTTGATGGGGAAGTTGTCCAGCTTTTGTTGATAGTGGGTAATGTCACCTTCTTTATAAAAATTTAAGGCCATAATTTCTAAATAATCTTTTCCCAGTATACGGGCCACATCACGTATTATATGCTCACCAGCAAACATACCCTGAGGACCACCAAAACCACGAAAGGCGGTGTTTGAAGGCAAATTAGTTTTGCAAACCCAACCACCAACTTTGATGTTGGGTATTTTGTAACAATTTTCAAAATGAAACATGGCTCTTTCCAAAACCGAAAAAGAAAGGTCCATAGACCAACCAGCGTTATTATAGCATTCAATATAGCAGCCCGTTAAACGACCCTTAGATGTGAAAGCAATTTTGTATTTGAATAAGAAAGGATGACGCGTACCCGTTATCATCATATCCTCATCACGATCTAACATACAGCGCACAGGCCTCCTAAGACGGTGACAAGCTAAAGCCACCGGCAAAGCCACTAATATAGAGCGGGATTCTTTGCCACCAAAACCACCACCCAAACGCTTAGCACGACACACTACGCGATGAGCAGGTATAGACAAGAGATGAGCTATAAGTTTTTGCACTTCTGTAGGATGTTGTGTTGAGCAAAAGATTTCAATTTCATCAGAATCTCTTGGAATAGCTATGGAGGCATGAGTTTCTAAATAGAAATGCTCCTGGCCACCCATGCGGCATGAACCTTCATAAACATATTCAGATTCCTTGAAAGCCTTTTCAACGTCACCGATTTCTGTAAAGCGAGGATATTCCGGAAAATAGGACTTATGTTCAATAGCTTGTTCTATGGTTATAATGACTGGCGTCAAATCTTCATAAGCAACTTTTACTTTCCGAGCCGCTCTTTGAGCCAATGATTGCTTATCAGCTACTATAGCACCTATAACTTGACCCTGACAATATACCTTATCAGTGGCAAATACCTGTTCATCATGAAATACAGGCCCAACTTCATTTTGATGTTCTGTAATATCTTTGCTGGAGAAGAAGGCATGAACACCAGGCGTTTTTAACGCTTCTGAAGCATCGACACTTAAAATTTTGGCATGAGCTTTAGTGCTTAAAACTAAGGACAGATATAATTCATTATCCATGCGGGGTATGTCATCACAATAAATGGCTTCGCCTGTAGCTTGTTTTAATCCAGAAGCATGTACTTTGGGTCGACCTATAGGGTCATTTTGAGCTTGTTTGTTTGACACTTTTTCAAAAAGTTGAGCACTTTTCAAAACAGGAGTGTGAAATACTTCTGAGCCGCTTAATTCTTCTTTAGGCAAGGAATCCTCAAGTAATAAGCCGCTCTTAATCAGCTTTTGCGTTATATTCAAATAAGCTTTAAAGAATAAACTTACTACTAAGGCACGTCGATAAGCAATCATACCTCCTGGAGCCGAAGGTGCCAAAGGCAACTCAGCACATAAACTTTCTGCCACTCTTTCCATAAGAACTTTACTCCACTGTTGCTTAATCATAATATCTGCGGAACGTGTAGCCATAATAGTTGTAGGTCCCATACCACCAAAAACAATGTATACCTTTTCCACTGTAATAGTTTTGGGGTCAAAAAACACGTTTACGACCGCATTTACTATGGCAATGTCATCGTCTCTACGTTTTGCTTGTTTGAAAGCTACCACATATTGGTGTTCCAAAGTTTTGGGAAAGTATATACCTACCAAAACTTCTGAGGGTTCTATGATATTTTTGCGATAGCCCGTAAAGAAACCGGAACCCATAGTTATCTCTTTGAATTTAATTTGACCCTCTGTATACTTGGCCACTTTTAATTTGACGTTACCAGACATTAGCACAGGATTCATATCGGATATGGGACTGCCGGTCATAATATTACCACCTAGGGAAGCCACATTGCGTATCTGTTTTCCAGCAAAATAATGCAGCATATTAACTGAACATTGGAAAAATCTCGTTTGATGTTCGGGCAATTTTTTAATGTATTCCTTTAGAATTCTATCGATCTCCATTAAGCTTACAGAAGCACCAAAATAAATGCTATCCTCCAATTCTTTTACTTCAATCATTTCTTTAACTATTGTGGGATTTACCAAAACGGGATAAAGAAAATGTTTAAATTTTATTTCAACTCCTACTTCAGTATTGCCCACCACCAATTTCGCCTCGGGAAACTGAGCCTTAATTTTAAGCAAATCCTCCATATTAGACGGTCTATACCAAGTAACACGTTCTCCTTGGTACACCAAACTCTGGGTATCCCATTCTTTATTCAGTTGCAGCTCAGGCGGAAATATTGGTTCCTGTGAAGGATCAAATGGTACAAACTCGCTTTTATCAAAGAGTTTATTGTCACTCAACACACCATTAGATCCGTCTTCACACTTATTGCCATTAACTTTGCAACATTTATCACCCATGGCACAGGAAAATTCCTTTGTAAATGTTTTATAGCCTTCCAATATAGGTCTATAACCTGTACATCTACACAAATTGCCCTGGAAAGCTACTTCTAAATCTTTCATTGACGGCTGGGGTTGACTTCTTAAAAGCGCGTACATAGACATTACAATGCCGGGTGTGCAGAAACCACACTGACTTCCATGAGCCTTAGCTAGACGTTCTTGTACCGGATGTAGTCTAGTACGTGTGCTACCAATACCTTCTACGGTTGTTACAGCATAACCATGCATAGCACATACTGGTGTAAGACAAGCATTTACGGCCAAATGTTTTATTTGATTTGTAAGACGATCCTGTCGTGATATCATCACAGTACAAGCACCACAACCACCCTCACCACAACCCAATTTTGTACCACATAAATGTAATTTTTCACGTAAATATGTCAGAAGAGTACATTCTGGGTCGGGATTGTTATCAATTACCTTTAACAATAAAATAGAAATGAAGAGATTTTGTCATTAAAGTCTAAACTTAAATACTCGTATGCAAAGAAAAAAATTAGAGTAGAGTTTAATATAGGAAAAAATGGTTATGGCAAATAAGACTTCAAGTCCACTTTATTTATTTTTTTTTTGTTGCATATGGCCTAAAATCTTTTTTTACAAAATTAATATTTAAGAATTAATATTTGATTTCGTGATTTACAAGTTTACAGTTAAGTTTTTATGTTAAATAAATTTTAGATAAAGTGGTGTTTTTTTCGAAACGAAAGTGTATAAATATTCCATACAAATTTTTGTTTATATCCGCTTATATAAGCGGTTAATTTTCAAACTGCTTAAAAATTAAGCACATATAAAAATGCTGCCAAGTTGTTTGTTTTTTGTTATCTTGACGTTATCTTTTTAAAATTCTATAACATTTCATAAAGTATTGTAATAAAAGAATAAACGTTGTAAATATGGCTGAGACGAAGGAATGTAATTATTTTTATATTGTTTGAATTGTTTTTAAAAAAATAATTACATATTTTTTTATAAAAATTGTGAGTAATGCCCAATTTAATATATAATACATATATATATCGGCTATAGGTATCGAAAAAAACACCACTTAAATAAATTTACGACAAAAATGTTTGATGTTATGCGTTTAACTGACGTCAAAGTGGTTGACTTAAAATGAAATACATACTATATGTTTGAATGAAAATTCGAATAAATTTCTTGGTACCACTACTCGTAAAATGGCGTTTTTTTTCATGGGATTTAAGTAGTTGTACTTGGAAATTTTAATGATTTCCAATTGCTCATTCAAAGTAAATTCAATTATAGTGGTATTTTTTCGATACCTATAGCCGCTTAGATTAACTGCTTCGAAAAAAACGACATAAGTGCTTAAGAAATTAAATTTGGCATTACTTACAATTTTTATAAGTGTTTTCATCCCTATTTGAAATCGTATAATATTGAACAATTTATTATTTCTTATTTGCAAAAAAATAAAAAACATCATTAGGGGGTCTGAATGCTATCAATAGTGATAAGATTTGTATTTTTTATATATAAATATGTATATGTGCGTATATATTTTATATATTTACATTTATAGTCTTATGCATTAAATTCATTTACGACTACAGGTCACCAGTCGATGGCCAATAGTTTTGAATGTATTTAATATGTACATTAAATCGCTTAACTTTTAATTTGTAATGATGAATCTTTTTTAAATAATAAAAACAACATAGAATTTTTGAGAGGACAACAATTTAGAGTGCTTATCAACAAATAATAGTTTTAGTAAAATTTTATTTTTAATTTATTTTGTTACTAGCTTTACCTACCCTGCGTTTTCCGTCACTTGTAGCTACACAACCCTTAATTGCCAAATTTAAATTGCCTTATATAATTACAGTTCGAGCTCGATTTTCGCAACCCCCGATTAACGCAACACCCCGATTAGTGCAACAGGCAAATTTTTTACATTACAGTCTTTATAAGTGCAACGATTTTCAAAAATGAGTCTCAATAAGTGCAACACTATTTTTTTAAATATATTTACAATGATTTCTGTTTGTATTTCTTGTTCAGAAACGTAAGTAGTTTTATAAAAGTA
The DNA here is from genome assembly GCA_963576795.1 of Metopia argyrocephala. Classification (NCBI taxonomy): domain Eukaryota; kingdom Metazoa; phylum Arthropoda; class Insecta; order Diptera; family Sarcophagidae; genus Metopia; species Metopia argyrocephala. The sequence continues at coordinate 84,992,354 of OY756211.1, forward strand.
ATCATATTTAATCAAAGAATCCCATTTCAATAGCATTTCTCCCACAGTTAGTGCTGTCCCAAACACATTTTAAAACAAAAATACAAACGCATCAGTTTTCTGTTTTGCAGCATATCGTCGATGGAATTAAAGAACGCTGTAACTGACAAAACCTTACATGTTCACCAGAGCCAAAAAACTTTCATAAAAGTAGAACAAATACACTGGAATTTTTCATTTCGCAGACGGCGTAAGTGAATTTATTTTCATCGTAGAAATCCGGGACCTGGACCAATCGACGCGTATTTTTTTCTGATCAAAATGATGCAAAAAACGTATTTTCGATTTTTTGTCAGTTACAGCGTTCTTTAATTCCATTGACGATATGTATGTTTACACAGATGCGTAGGCTAACATATTAGTATAATTTCACTTTTTAAAACAAAAAATTGCTCGCTACGCCAATGTTTCAACAAGAAGACTGTTTTTTAACAGTTAGTTTTTTGTTTTTTTTTTAATAAAAAAAATGTTTTTTACAAATAATTTGTTTCTTTTTATTCAAAATGGCGTATTTTCAGCTACAATAAAAAGGGGTCGATAATTGCAACTTTTTCGGTAATGGCAACAGGCCAGATCTTTCAAGTTGCGAAAATCGAGCTCACACTGTAGTTAGTTCTATAAAATTTCTGTGTAGCTATGACTGTGTAGCTAGGACCGCAAACGAAAATAGTTTTGAAACATTCCCCTAATATTCCTCGTGCTCAAGAGTGTATTAGACACCCTTGAGCAATGAAGTTATTGGATTATGTTTCCGCCTTAGAACTGAACTATCTCGTTTGTTCTGTGTTTATAGCAAGAGCCCCACTTGTAGCTACACAACCCTTAATTGCCCTGCGTTTTCCGGGATTATTTACAGAGAGCAATAGCTCTCTGGCAGGGTCTCCATTGCCAGAAATGCAGTTGAGGAGCAGTAATTAAGAATTATTCCAGTGGCTGGATCAAGAAGAAAACAAACAACATCATCTCCAATATCATTTTTATCTTTTATTCCTCTCCTAACTTAAACTTTACTGTGCGGACTTTTTTAAGGATGAACGCTTTTGGATTATTTAGTGGTGAAGGCATAACACCCTTAATTGCCCTGCGTTTTCCGGGATTATTTACAGAGAGCAATAGCTCTCTGGCAGGGTCTCCATTGCCAGAAATGCAGTTGAGGAGCAGTAATTAAGAATTATTCCAGTGGCTGGATCAAGAAGAAAACAAACAACATCATCTCCAATATCATTTTTATCTTTTATTCCTCTCCTAATTTAAACTTTACTGTGCGGACTTTTTTAAGGATGAATGCTTTTGGATTATTTAGTGGTGAAGGCATAACACTAGCCACTGAATAATCAATTAACAGCAACCGATTTCCTTGCTTGGTTCGTATTTTTAAAGTAGGACCTTTGTTTTTTTTCTGAACAATATCAGATCTGATATTAGTAAGTTTAAATCAAAGGTCCATACTCTTTTTCGCCCTTCCCCTCATATTTTTCTAGACCAGCACTTCAGTGCTGGCCTCAATAAAAATCTAATCCAAACTTAAATCCACTTTAAAATATCAAACAAAACTCTTTAAGTATATTGTTTTTAGAAATTTTTAATATACTTTAACCAGCATTGAATAATTTCTTCTAAATTTTTTATTCTGATAATTATCACTGAGATATGCTACTACAAATAAATAAATATTTTCTACTTAAGTAAATATATAAACTTTATCAAAATTTTTTAAATATTATTTTGCTCTATATATAAATACATTCGTACATTAATATGTACTATTTATTTTCCACTTAATAAGACTAAAACGTAAGATAATTAAAATTTATTGAACCTCTTATAAAATGAATACTTTAAGGAAATAAGCGTGCCTCTGTTTATGGTTAATAGATGTACTCGTATATGAACATACATATGTATATTATATATAGAAACTAGTTAACCTGGCAAACGTTGTTTTGCTATATAAATTTACTCTAGAAAATATTTTTTTAATTCAAATATACATATTTGATACTCTTTACCGAACTGCAAAAGTCAACATTTATATGAGCAACCAATATTTGCATTACTAATAATTTTACTAAATAATTATTCGCCATTTTCGGTAGTTCAGTTTGAAAGCTACGCAGATCTATCTAGTATAAAATTTCATCGAAGTCGGTACACCATTTAGGTGAGGCATAAAGTTTTCCTTGGGACGGGTCACCTTAACATTTAGCGGTATGAAAACTAAATGTTGACCGATTCTCAGACCTACCCGATATGCACACAAAATTTTATGAAAATCGGTCGAGCCACTTCGGAGTTTGGCAGCAAATACAGCGACATGGGAATTTTATATATTAGAGATATGTTTGTCTGTGAATTTATATATATATTTTTTATTTAATGAGAATCTTATAATAATTACAAAATCAACATTAAGACTTCGAGTTGTTTCAAGGTTTTCGATTTCCCCCAAAGGTTCTGGTCTGGTCAATCACTTGGTCTTAGTCACTCTGTGATAGTTAAAATTCAGTACTCTAATTTTGTGGTTAATATTTTTGTACATATATTTTTTTTATACAAAAGGAACCCCACTTATTTTATATACATTATATATATTAATTTATAACAAGTGTATAAAACAACATTTGTATAAAAATAAAATCGAAAAAATTTTTATGATGCAATAGGATTTAAAATTTATGAAACTGTGTAAGTATTTACTTAAAACATTATTGTGCATAAATTTATATAAAAAGTAACTGATTGAAGAAGATATTTTGATATTTTTAAAATGTGTTGTTTAACAGGAATTAATAAAGTACGAGATCAGTACGAAATGTTTTTAGCCTGACAATGAAAAACAAGAGATGCTATATAATCTCCTGAAACTTTAATATATTTCGTCCAGAGTTGTTAAAGCAATTCTGCCCATTGATTAAAATAAATCTCCTGAATCTGCTCAAAATAAAAGTTTACAGCTGCCATTACATCTTCATTCGAGGTTAAACGTAGCTAGCAAAGAATTTTTTTTAGATTTGGGAACAATTAGAAGTCAGAGGGAACCAAGCAATTCGTACCCAAGTTTGTTGAATTTTACATAGATGCATAATTAGCCTTTACAACCCTGTCTCAGGGTTACGGTCTAGCTTTTCGCAGCACCCATGTTGTATGCTGGGACCTACAGACCATGAGTACTGGGACCTACAGTTTAACATTGATTACAAACTAAAAAATTGAGGAGCTTGTCCATTGTGCGGATAGTTCTTTTGCCGAAGGTGTATATAATATACAGTGCCAGCTCGCTAATCCGAATTAATGATTGCATACCCCGATTCGGATTAACGAGATATTGGGATTACTGAATGTGCTCTCATTACATACATATGTATTATAATTTACCATATTCGAAAATCTAGGATTTCAAAACAAATTTATTAAATTTTTGTTGATAAAGAGTGAAAAAACTAAAGCTTTTAGTATTATGTTTTTTTAACATGCATAATTTGTAATGTAGGTTTGTTTTTCTTTCAGTGCACATGCTTCCAAAGCATTGTTCCGCAATTCTTTTAGCACCAATATGTAATCTGTTTGCATACCACGTTCTCTTATCCAGTCTATAGTAGTATTTAAAGCCTGCACAGCTTCACGATTTTTAACGTATTTCGTTGTAGTCTCTGATTCCATATTTTCTGTGTCTGACTCTGAACTAATACTTATTAAAGAAGTGTTCTCAGAGTTAATAATCCAGCTAAGAATTTCATCTTGAGAAATATTAACGTCATTATTGCGGTGAAATTAGATGGTTATTGTGAGAAATTCTTCAGTTTCTTCTTGCTGTAACAATGAGAGTGGGATGTTATCATCTGAATCCCACCGCTGAGAATGAATATGTTTTCAACAAGACTTTATGGAAGAATTGGGCACAGTTTAGTAAGTCGTATTTTCAGTTTGATAGTCTTTTACCTGTGGTATAAACGATTTGAAAACCCATTCGGTAAAGATATGTGTAATAAAAAACATCGATGATTTGTCGGTGAATGAATAAACTTTGTGTAAGCCCTTAGTATTACAGCTACATTAAGTTAGCCTACAACTGTATTCATCTTTTATAAGGCTTTAATTTTTTAAATTAAACTCTTGTGTAGGGTTTTAAAATATCGTGCTTATCGAACTATAAATTTCTAATTTGTTTACAAATTCTTTTTTTCTTACATACACTGACAAATATTTAAATTATTATTCTATTTAAATTATGGCGCACGATTGATAAGAACAGAAAACACACAACAAAATTCTTTAAAAACTGGGCTTGAATGAAAGCAAAACAAATGGGTACAATGTTTAACACACCTTAGCCTTTATTTACATATTAAGCCTGACTTGTTAAAATAATTATTTCAAAGCTAAAAAAAAATTATCCAGATCATACATTTTTTTACACTCATCATGTTTGTCCTATAAATCCATTTTATATTAAAAATGTATGGCACTGTAATTGTGTAAGACAAGGTTCTATTTAATTCGCCCACATATGTAAGCAATATCATAAGATTTCACCAAGTGGATTTACTATGGCACCTGAGCCATTTCCTTGATTGTAAAGGCACTTTAATAAAATAATACTTTTGCTTAAGTTAAAGCAAATTTCAACTATGTATTCAAGAACTCTATTCGAGAAAATAGCACTGGCATTGAAACTTATGGCAACAAAGAGAATAACGAGAGCCATAACATCATTTAAGACTTGGACCTTTATTGTAGTTGATAGAAAAAAAATGAAAAAATATATTTCTTAGAAGTCTTCTAGCAAAAGCTCTGAGAGTATCTATTTGTCATGAATAAGCTTCTCAACTCTGTCGTTCGGATTCGACGTTAAACTCCAGGTCTCGGATAAAAATTGACGCACACAATTTTCGTCTGTAATGACCAGTTATGAATGTACTTTTATTGTTTATTGATGATAAAATGAACCAATATTATTACAAACAGTTTTTATGAAGCAATATACATATATACATACATATGTACATACATACATATATGTTAGTTGATTGCGTAACTTTACACAAAGCAGCATGTTCAGAATATTTTACAAAGGAAAAATTAGAAATTTTAATTTATTTGTTAAGAAAACCTAAAAAATGCTTAAAAATTTTGGTTTATACTACTCCTGATATCACAAAAAATCTGGTCCCATTAATGCCAACACGTCTACGTACAATTTTTTGTTTCCTAAATCAATCATTTGTGGTACGAATATACAATCTGATTATTGTCAGAATCAGAATTTTAAACGAAAAAAAATATTTTGGTATCCAGATCAGATCCGATCAGATGGAAAAAATATCAGATTTAAGGGCTGTACACACTATAAACATGACTGACTATTTTGCTCAAATTTCTCTTGATCGAAAGTGTGTGTTTTTGACTTCTAGTACATAATCGTATGAACATAAAGCCTTTAGTTAGGAATAATTTTCTCGTATTGAAACATTGCAAATCAGAGAATAATTTTCGCAAGGAATTTTTGTATTGTTATGAAATATAGCATTTTTATGGGACATTATATGTGTATATACTTTTTATATTATTGATCATTGCTTGCCAAATTGTCTAGCATGACTGACAGTTTAAGCTCGAACATGAGTAATAGTACGGTCATTGAAGACTATTAATCAAAACGGATAAACTTCCGACTGTCACTCAAGTTCAATATTGTGTACTGCATATTACGAAAAATATTATTTCTGCCGAATTCAGGTATACCAACATTACGAATTTAAAATTTATGATGTAATAACGTGGATATGAACATAACAATTCTAAAATTGGTAACAAAACTGAATGTACGACGGATTCTAGGATAAGGATTGTAAAAATCTACATACATTAACGAAATTGTTGTCACAATCTTTGTCATTTAAAAGTTTTTAGAGTATTTTTACACCAAAATTTGTTTCCCAGTATATTTTTAAAATGTAACAGTGAATTTACATTTTTGGACACAAAAACAGAGTTGCAATACAAAATCTACTTCGCTACGAGTTTCGTTTATTTATTTATTTATTTATTTCAGCCAATGAAATACAAAAATTCTTACAGGCTATCTGGATTATTCTTATTATTCAAAATATAAAAAAAAGAAAATTAATTAATTCAGTTATTTAAAAAGTTCGTTATTCTATTTTTAAGAGCGTTAAAGTTTAAGGAGTAATCAATAAGGAAAAAATAACTGTTGAATTCTGCACACATTCTCCGAACAGGATCAAAATTGGCGTAATTAGATCGAAAGAATTGCAGTTTAAGAGGAACATAATATCTAGTTGGTCGAGTAGGAATAATAAATTCCAGCTGCATAAGTAAAGTCTCAGAATCAATAACTCCGCATATCAAATTATTAATGAAGGAAATGTTGAAACAAGTTCTTCTGCTTTTGAGAGTAGGAAGTTTGATAAGTGCTAGACGGCTTTCGTAAGATGGTAAAACTCTATTCGGATTCCACTGAAGATTTCTGAGGCAAAAAAGAAGAAACTGTTTTTGTACAGATTCAATTTTATTTATATGAATTTCGTATTGAGGATCCCAAACTATAGAAGCATACTCAAGTATTGGTCTAACCAATGAGGTGAACAGCTGCTTTAATACATATGGATCTCTGAACTCCTTTCCCCAGCGTTTAATAAATCCCAATACACCTTTTGCCTTATTTACAATTTGTGAAATGTGTGGGTTAAAAGTTAGTTTTGGATCGAGTAGCATACCAAGATCAAGAAATGTATCGACTTTTTCAATATTATAAGTATCAAATTTGTAACTGCAGATAAGAGGATTGGCTCTATAGAATACCATGTACTTACATTTTTTAAAATTAAGTTGCATTAAGTTAATTTTACACCACTCATAAAAATTTTGTAAGTCGTTTTGAAGGAGATTACGAAAATTGGAATCGTTGAGGTGAAGAAAAATCTTAACGTCATCGGCATACATTAAAATATTGCAATACTTTATACAGGATGGTAAATCATTAATGTATATAAGGAACAATAACGGCCCCAAGTGACTACCTTGTGGGACACCAGATGGAACAGAGATAGTTTTTGACTTTTGGTTCCTAAATAAAATACATTGAAATCTATCGATCAGATACGAAGATATCCATTTAAGAAAAGCAGAAGATAATCCAATTTTATTTAATTTGTGTATGAGGAGATTATGGTTGACTTTATCAAAAGCTTTGCTGAAATCCGTATATATGGTGTCGGTCTGCATGCCTTTGGTAAAAGCGCTTATAACTGACGAAGAAAATTCCAGTAAATTTGTAGAAGTAGAACGCCCTTTTCTAAATCCATGTTGTAAGGGTGACAGAAATGATGAAATTTGATGAGAGAAACATTCAGTTACTATTTGTTCAAAAAGTTTAGGAATAATACTTAATTTAGCTATGCCTCTATAATTCGATATGAAGGATCTATTTCCAGATTTAAATAGAGGTATAATAAAAGATTTTTTCCAAAATTTTGGAAAATATCCAGTAGAAAGAGATAAATTAAATAAGTATGTAAGCGGCATAACCAATGCTTGCGAGCAGTTTAATAATACACAGCTTGGGATACCGTCAGGACCAAAACTTTCAGAATTTTTTAATTTATGTATAGCTTTTAAAATGGTAGTTGGATGTATTTTTGGAAGTGTTATTTGTGTGAATTCTGGGATTGGATAAGGATATTTATTTAGTTGGTTCCATTTTTCTGTTGAATAGGAAGAGGAGAAAATTTCTGCAAACATATCAATTATTTCATGATCTTTCGATGATACAGTAGTATTATTTTTCATTAATGAAGGAAAACCAAAAACTCTTCGTTTGGAATTAACAAATTGAAAAGATGATTTGGGATTAGATTTAAAATTTGTTCTGACTTTTGAAAGATATAATTTATATGATTGTGTATTCGTCGAGTTGTAAAGTGATCTGTAGACTGAATAAAGTATGTAATCCGAACTGGAACCAGATTTTTTATATTTTTTATAATATTTATTTTTTGTATTTTTAAGTCTTGCCAGCCTTTTTGTGTTCCAAGGCGGACCGCTGTGAACTCTTTTCTTCATCGTTGGAATTGATCGTTTAAAAGAAATGTGTAAACCAGTATAGAACTTATCAATTATTGTGTCTATTTCTTGTGGAGACAAATTGTAACTTAAATTTAAATCAAATAGATTTTCTGTTTTAGTGTTAAAAATACATATGTATACTTTATACTTAGATTTAAAAGATGTAGAAAAAACTTTAGATCAACTTATTGGCAGATAATTGCAGATTAAAAAAATCCCAAAACAAAGAGCAGAGAAACATATGTATGTATATCTATTGTCGTTATAAAAGTAATTTTATATAAATTTATAAAACTGACATGTGTTGATTTGTAATACGAATTTAAGAAGCCTGAGGAAAGAAAGTTAAATTAATTAATACATTATAAGTTTGTCAAAATTTAATTGATTTATAAAAATAATTTTTCATGTTTTATTTTTAGTTTTATTACAAATTTCTGCATTAATAAGGATGCATTTACATATGTAGATATATACATACATATGCATGGCTTTTATCCAGCAAAATCGTTATTTCTGAATGTGTATGAATATGTACATAGTATGTATGCAAATATCAATAAAAATATAATATAAAATATTGTGTTATAGAAATAAATTATTAATTTATAATATAGAATTGTATAAAAGTCGTAATTTTTAAGTTTTTTAAACAAGAAAATAAGCATAAATTTTCCTTGCTTTAGTTCACTTGTCACTACAAAAATGGCTTTTTAATAATTTCTTAACCCTTCTTACATACGTAACAAGCGTTCGAATTCGTATTACAGTGTCTGCATTTTTTAGGGATATTGGAAGAGAATGTACGAAGATCGTATTACGTGGTGCGGTTGTTTTTACGAATTTGCATATTTTATCTTTCGAATCGAGATAGATGGTAGATGCCCAGATATGATCGAGGTATTGGTGTTTGATTAATGAAAAATTTAAGAGAAATTTGTAGGCACCCGCAAATAATTTATTTATGAAAGACATACTTATACCAATACAATAAAAAAAACACAACGTGTATAGTACATTTAAAAAATACATAACATACAGCCATACATATACATATATACAATATTTGTAAATTTTAACTAAAAAAATAATCTTTTGTACAAAACATATCAAAATAAATTTAAAGAAAGTTTTTGAAAACATGCGACAAAATACTTTCATGTGATTTTTTGTTTTTATTTGTTTTATTTTGATCAGATTTTTATTTCTATTATTATTTTTTTTACATATGTATGTAAATACACACATTATACTCGTACTTATTATTACCTTTTTGCCATTAACGAAAAATATCAACGAAGAAAATGTTGAAGGCAAGTTCAAAACTGCACCATTATCTTGCGTCATTTTCAATAATGTTTATACAACAAAAAACAAAAAAAAAAACACTGGATTAAAACCGTTTATCAGTTTGTTTTCAATTAATCAAATGAAATGTTATTTTCCTAGCTAAAATTTTGTAAACAATTTAATAAAGAAAAATTCGAAGCTGTTTAAACACTAATCTGAGCAAAAAAAATCACTTGACGACTCAATAAGCACACGTTGCAGACTGAAGAATGGGAAGCGAAGTCTTAAATATATATTTTTATTTGAAATTTGTATACTGTTTATAGAGTGTTATAAGAGTGAATAACGGAGAAAATATCAAATAAGAGAAACAAGTAGCAAAGTACTCTTATTAACAGAATTAAATATAAAACTTTTAAAATCTTCTAACATATAAAATTCTCGTGTGGCGGTGTTTATTGCCAAACTCCTCCGAAATGGCTCGATCGATTTTCATGAAATTTTGTGTGCTTTTGGGTAGGTCTGAGAATCGGTCAACATCTATTTTTGATACCCCTAAATGTTAAGGTGACCCGCCCCAAGGGAAAATGTATGCCTCACCTAAATAACGCACTGACTTCGATGAAATTTTAAACTAGATATGTATGTATATCTAAGTAGAGCATATATGGTTTACGCTTTTTTTAAATACTCAGAGGAGGCGGGTATAGGGCTATTTCTGTTTATCCCCAACTAACAAAGTGATTTTGATTAAATTTTGATGATGTCTTAACACAACTTTAGATTAACAAATGTAAATTTTCTCATCTATTTATCGTACCCCTAAATGTTAAGGTACCCTCCCCAAGGGGAAATTTATGTCTCACCTAAATAACGTACCAATGTCGATGAAATCTTAAACTAGATAGATCTGCGTACCGTAGAACACAAATGGCTTAGGTTTTTTTTATTAAGTAGTACTCAGAGGGGTAATACAAGCGATATTTCTCCCTATCGCCAACTATCAAACTGAAGACCGCGCCTGGAGACTAGTGCTGAAGCATGCCGAAACCCGTTAATGGGTTGTTAGGGCCAGCTAAGTAAGTAAGTAAGTAACGCAAACAGTGATTGCTCATATCAAGATTGACTTTTGCAGTTCGGTGAAGGTTATCAAATATATTTGAATTAAAAAAATGTTTCCTAGAGCAAAACAACGTTTGCCGGTCAACTAGTTATATTATAAATACTTATGTATAGGGCAACCAAAAATATGCATTAGCATCTTTTTTTCTGAATGTTACTGACAAAACAACCAAAATATTAATTCATTTTAGGAAAAACTACGACGTTTAAACCCTATTTGTTACGGCATATTTTTGCATATTTCGTCATAAATGCATACTTTTGAATTTTTCAAATTTTTTCATATTTTGTGGCATATTTTACAAATTTTTACATATCGTCGGTTGACAAGTAAATCTCACTAACTGTAGTCATATAACATAGCAGTTAGTGAGTTTTACCTGTCAACCGACGATATGTTAGAAGAATTTACGTGTATTACCAAATTTTATTTTTTCAAAATAATGAACATATACTGACACGTTACTAAAGTATAATCTATTAAATAATACGGGCACTCATGAAAAGGCTTAAAGCTGACATTGAGAAAATTGGTGAAGCTCCTTTTTAAACTATTGTGCAACAGTTAATGTCAATTTGATAAAAACATTAAAACAAAAAACAAATTTAATACAAATCCTACAAATTTGACATACATTTATGGGAAATAGCGTTTAAAAAATTGCTTAATAATGAATTCTCAATTAAAAGTTACGTATTTTTCAACGTTGTACCTATTGGAGAAAAATTGCCATAGTTTTTAAATTAATTAAATTTTCGTAAGAATATGCAGAAAATCAAGCAATCTGTCTCAAACAGACTAAATAATATATAGCGAATACCGAAATTTTTAAACTAATAGGAATATTCTGTTTTGTAAAATTTGCAATAAGCCCTGACACTGAAAATATTTACTATAAAACAACACCTCGGAAGTCAAAAACATATTGAGCTCAACGCAAGAAATTATACTACGAAACGTATGCTTTCAAATTTGCATCAATTACTTCCGTTGATGTCGAAAGAAGTTTCTCGACGTACAAGAGCGTTTTACTACAAAGCTTTAAGACCTCGTTACTCAAACGTAAACGTTGCGGCCGAGTTCAACGAATGGTTTAGAATTGGTTTACAATTTTTAAACAGCTGATACGTAAAAACGAAGAAAAATTTTAAATTTATTGGATTCGCCCGCAACGCAACGTTACGTTTACGTATGAGTAATCATTTACACATAGGCTTGATAAGCAAAACTGAACAGCTGTTCCGCAACGTTTACGTTTACGTTTGAGTAACGAGGCCTTTATGTTTCAAAATTTGAGCGATATGATTGTTATTTATTGCAACGATAATTTAAATTAATTTTTTACTCTTTTATTTTGTATTCTTGTCAGTCTGACTTTTTTGAAATTGTTTTATTTTTTGTTAATTTTGGAGTTCAAATAAATATATCGCTCATTTTCGAGAAAAGTGGCATAACTCAAAAAAAGCGATTCTGAGATAAATGCATTTAAATATTTTAATTTAGCCAAACTGATAGGAAAATTACAAGACACTTCTGGTCGCAACTCAGTGGAAAAAGAGATAAAAATATAATTTTTTGATGTATCTCACTCTTCTCGCAAATGAGTGATATGTAAATATGTATAAAGGAAATTTATTTTATCTGGTTGATGGCTAATTGTTACTCTTCATGTTTTCAAATTTTTGAAAAAAATATACGAAAATTTACATCAACATATTTATTTATTATAAGTTTTATAGAGCATATTTTTAACGCTTAAAACTGTTTTTTCAATGCATATTTTAGGCACTTAAAACAAATTTTATAGAGCATATTTTTGGTTGCCCTACTTATGTAAGTATATTGTTTATATATTTGTATTATTTTCCTTGACCTTTTTATTAATTTTATTATTAGAAATACAGGGATTATTCCAAATTACAGTTAAACCTAGATTAATGACAAAATATGTTGATGATTTATTTTGCATCATTTCTGATGAAGGAATAAGTGACATGCTTGATTCTTTGAACGGGTTTTGTCCGTTTATTAAATTCACAATTGAGAATGAGTTTGGTTTTAAACTTCCTTACTTGGATACCTTATTAATAAGAAAAGATAAAAGGATAATGATTGATTGGTACCAAAAACCAACATCTTCAGGACGGATTTTGAACTATTACTCTAAACATGATAAGAGGATCATAATTAATACGGCTAACAACCTCATTGGGAGAGTTCTTAGGATAAGTGATAGAGAATTTCATAAGAGGAATATGGAGAGGGTAAGGTGCATATTAATGGATAACAGTTTCCCAGTTAATGTTATTAATAGGTTAATAAGACAATCTAGGGATAAATATAGTAAGAATTGTGATGTTAATTATCATATTAATAGGACTGATGGTGATATTGGCGCTGATAGTAAGAGGGAGAATAATGTTATTGGTTCTGATGGTAACGTAAATAATGAAAAGAAGGAGTTTATTTATAAGTCTATGATTTATATACCGTACTTGTCTGAACGATTAAGGAGGTCAAAAATTTTCGATTCTGATAAATATAAGATGACGTACAGATCTTTCAACACAATAGGTAAACTTTTTAGCAGAACAAAGGATAGACTTGAAAAATGGGACAGATCAAATTTAGTATACAAAATAACTTGTAACGGTAATGACAAAGAAGATTGTAATGGTGTATATGTAGGTACGACAAAGAATAAATTGAAGACGAGAATGGCAGGTCATAAATCTGATCAGAAATACAGGAGTATTAATTCGCAAAAAACGGCTCTATCTTCTCACTGTTGTGAAAAGGACCACTATCCTAACTTTGAAAATGTTTCAATATTGAACACGGAAATTAATTATAAGAAACGTTTAATGTTAGAAATGTTACAAATTATTAGTGTGCCTACAACACAGAGGATTAATTTTAAAACAGACACAGAGGGTTTAGCCCAAACATACAGACATTTAATATACAAAACATAATATTTATATATATTCATTATTACACTTATTGTTAATTTCTTTTTTATTTGGTTACTGCGTTTTTATCATTGTTATTTTATCGTTGGTATTTATAATTTTTTTTTATATAAAATAATTATTAATTTTATTAAAATTCAGGGATGTGATGAAAGGCGATTTCTTTCGAGATTGAAATCATTTTAATTTATTAAAATTTTTTTTTTTTTCTTTTCTCGAAGTCATATAGAACTTTTCTGTTTTTAATTATATTAAAATAATAATAAAGGATGTAATGACAATAGTCATTAACGTAATGAGTATAAGAGAAATTCCAAATCTGAAAAGAATTGGAAGTTATAGTAATTTAAAATTCTTTCGATTTTGGTTTCAATCGAGGTCGATTTTCATCACATACCAGATAATTTTTGTTACTTTTATTTTTATTATTTTTGTAAATACACACATATCGTTCCTACTTGTTATTATTTTTATTAATGCTGTTTGTTGGTTAATTATTATATTAATTTTTTTAAATGTTCATTATGTTTTTATTTGAAAATATGTATGACCTAATTTTTTATGTATTTTTTTTTATAATTTTGTTATTGTTTTGTCACATACAAATATATATTCCTGATGATGCTACGCAAGGAAGTAGAGAAATATCGTAAAATAAATAATATAAATATTTATTCGACCTTAAGCTCAAATAATTTAACTAATAATTATATTGTTTATTTATATTTTTTTTTTTATAAACGACATTTTGGGTCTTAATATATGTACGAGTAAAAATTTTGGGAAAAAAATTATTTGAAAATTGATTGTGTAAGGAATTGGTTTTGGAGAATAAAACTTATTTAAATTCTAAAAATGTATTGCCAAAAATTTACGTAGGTACATACAGTGGTGGCCATATAATTAGAAACGACTTAGCAGCACACATTTTTCTTAATATATTTTTAAAATTAAGTTCACAATACCAAAACTAAATACTATAAATTGTAAAGTATTCAATCATTATTGAATTTATAATAAAAATATTTACAGCTGAGATAACATTTTTAAAAAAATTAACTTTAAACGAAATATAGCACTTTTATGTTGGTCTTATAATTAGAAACGACACAAATGTTTTCACAAAACTTAAAATTTTTTCCACAAAAGTAAACAAAAATTGACATAATCCTCTAATAGGATATTCTCTTACATATTTTATTTTTGAAAATATTGGTTTATATTTGTCTTCTTTGTAAATTTTGTATTAAATGCTGATGTGTTTACAGAGACATGTTTCCCTAGGTTTGCTGCATCATTTGGAACTCTAAGACTTTTTTTTGGACTGTTGTTCGTGTGATCCCTTTTTACAATTGCCTATAAGTTTTCAATTGGGTTTAGATAAAAATTTTACGATAATAAGTACAAAATTTTAATATTTTTATACGAAATCCAGTATGTCAATAACTTAGAATTTTGATTTGAGTCGTTATCATGTTGAGAACGAGCATTTTCTCAAAAGAAATATTGTTTTATTACATTTTTTAAATTGTTTTTTTATTGATGCTTATCAACTTTTTTCTTTATTCTAAGAATGGGTTCACACCACGAAATATCATACCAAGTTATAATACACCACCACTGTTTTAACAAAATACCTAAAGTCTTAAGGATTTTACTGAGGAACATCTTACGTAAGATTTTTCGTCAGGTGAAAACAATATATTCTTAAATTCTTTGCTTTTGAGAATTCTATTTCTGATAACATGCATCTTTGTTGAGCATTTTGCTTGCAAAGCGTCATTGTTTTTTAATATTTTTTTGCCACATGCGTTTTTTTTTTATACAATACATTTACGAAAGCCAAAATGCTTATAAACGCATTGTTATTGTCCGTGTAAATATTTCTTCTCTCATTTGTTGCCCAGTTTCACCCCAATTTTGTGTGAATTCAGAAATTGGTTACCTTTACTGATGCTCCAAATAATCTTATTTTCTACTTGAGGAGTTTTTTCTAGCACTGGGCTTCCAGGCTAGGATTACAAACTTCTTTTGTTTAATTTTAGAAGTGAATTGCACCGAACTTCACTTGTTTGGATTATGAAAACCTTTGTGCCATAGCCCACATTGGCAGTAATTCCATTGGATACGCCTTGAAGAAGCCCTCCCTTATTTATGGAGTGCATCACTGGTTTTTTCCAGTCTTGAAAACTAAAACGTATTAAGGTTATTTAAATACGATCTACTGAATTTTAAATTTAGGACTCATAATAAAAAAAAAGTTAATTAATTAAAGAAAACCTGAACGTTTCTAATTACATGGCCAGCTAAAAACCAAGTACTTAGAAATTAACCAAAATTTTTGTAAAGTGCAAGCTTTAGACTTTTTTTCAGCTGCAATAATGTGGACTGTGGGCTGTTCGAATAGCGGTGCTTATAATTTTTAATAATGGTTTTAAAAGAAGTTACACTTTGATTTCATTTTGATTAAACATCGTTTCTAATTATATGGCCACCACTGTATGTCAATATGGCAATTTAATCAATTCAATCCACATTGGCATCAAAAACAAATGAACTTTCAATAAAAACTATAAAAAAAATACTCAAGAAGAGCTTAAAAAGCGAATGTAACAACGTGGTTTCTTATCAGCCGAACATTGGTTGGAGCGACCATTTAATATTAGAAGAAGAAGAAGGCTTCGTGAACTATGACTTTGGGTTTTCCATGTTTGTTTTCGGGGTTTCCATGTTTGTTTTTTAAGAAATATTCTTGGTATTTCAAAGCATATTTCGCCACAATTAAGAGGATGCGACCAACCCTTTTAACTGAGAGAGACTAAACGACTTTGTAATCTATTGTTACTTAGCATGTAATGATTGCTTTACATTTTATGATTAATTTAAAAACACCAATGATATTGAAAAATCTATATTAACATTAAACTTCGCAATTAACAAAAATCTTTAATCTGTTTTATCTATTTTTATATAAAAATAGCGAAGAAATTCTGAGCTGTAAGACCAGATATAGGTATATAAAGAATAAAAAAAGTTAATATTAAGCAAAAAAAGAAAGTCCGTCTTTAAAAGGAATTAAGACTAAGTGTGATTGAACAGAATATCAGCCGCACAATATTTTTAATGCTGACGAAGCTGGATTATTTTTAAGTATACACAAGAACGAACAGAGTACTTCCACGCCGGAAACCATAGCGAAGAAGGATTGACTATATTATTCACTGTTAATACAGGCACTGAGAAGAAAAAATTGCATTTAATCGGAAAATCAACTAACCCAAGGTTTTTTAAAAAGTCAAAAGTTTGCCAGTGGACTACGCTGCGAACAAAAAAGCTTGGATGTCCAGCGATATATGGTTTATTTATCTGCAAAAATTTGTCATTGACATTTGACAATTATTTCTGGAGGCACAGGATTCTACAGCGCAACGTACGTTCGACAGTTTAGCCGCTGATTAATGATTGCTTGCATAAACAAACAAAAATTGCACAATATTTTAATAAAAACTTAAAACCAATAACTTGGAAAACACATATTTTTTATTTACTCTTAAATAAACAATTTTTTACCACATACAAAATAGGTGGAAATTTTTATGTAAAAAAATCGTTGGATAAAAAACTTTAGTTATAACCATACATACATACATAACTGTCCTTTACAACCCTGTGTCAGGATTACGGCCTAGCTTCTCGCAGCACTCATGTTGTGTGTGTCAATTTTTATCCATGAGTACCGGGACCTACAGTTTAATGTCGACTCCGAACGACAGACTTAAGAAGCTTGTTCATGACAATTAGTTACTCTCAGAGCTTTTGTCAGAAGACTGCTGAGAGGTAGTCGCCGAAAGAAATATTTTTTTCATATTTCTTTTTTTGAAGATATCGGAGCCTGGAGTCGAACCCAGGACCCATGTCTTAGTAAGCCAACACACTAACCACTAGACCACGGCGAATACAATTCTTACTAACACTAGTTTTTATTTCATTATCACTAATTTTTGGTCAGAAACGATTTTTTAAGATTCATCTCCTCATTGTGTTACTATGGCTTGATTCAAACGAGACAGTTGGAAACATTTCTGGTATTTCCACACTCAAGAGCGGAAGATACTGGATTATGTTTCCGCCTAACATCCGAACTGTCTTGTTTAAAGGCGGCGCAAGTCATAGTGACACACCCCTTTGAAAGCTTTAATTAGTTTTAAGATTAGTTATAACCACGGAAACCAAAAATATGCAATTGCATGTTATTTCTCGTGCGACCTACGAAGATAGGTGTGAGGTATTTATCCGTTTCAGGAATTTTTATTAAATTTGGAATCGATTTGTTAGAGCATATTTTGCTCTTAATACTAGTTCTTGCATATTTCAACTTCAGTATTTTTATTGGTATAATTGAATCTAGCACAACAAGATAATTAACCTTTTAATTTACAGTGCTAGTGAGAATACAATGAATAAATTAGACGCAAACATAAGATAATAATAATACAATAAGAGTTTAAGTAAATACAATCATAGTGAATACGAAGCACAACTTTAAACCGTTTTGCATTGCTTATTATTTGAATTTGGTTGGGTAACTGATTCCAGAGACTCTTTGTCTTTTATTACATATATATCTCTCAATGTTGTTGTACGCTACGTTGAGTTTGTTAAAGTCATAGCTAGAACAGTTTGCATAAATGTCACAACCGTACAGTAAGACGGGTATAAGGTAAGTTTTTGCAAGTAAGTTTTAAATTTCGAGCGTATTAGAGTATTTGACAGCCCAGAGATTTCTTAACATTCCATACACTCGTCCAACTACAGCTGTTATATGACTTGACCAAGAGAGTTTATCATCAAATGTAACTCCTAGATTTTTGCAGAACTTTTTAAACTGGTTAATAGAGCTATTTATTTTTATTTCGACTACATTGTTAAGATTTATGTTACCCCTGCTAAAAAAATACATTTTGATTTAGAAGGATTTATGTGTTGTCCATTGGGCATAGCATATTTATTTAATCTCTCTAGGTCATTGTTGATATTGTTATTGCATGAAGATATTTCACTTGGTTTACAGCTGCTGAAAATCTGCACTTCATCAGCCTACATTTGAACCTTAATATGTCTTATATCATCCGCCAGATCGTTTATGTACAAGCAAAAAAGTAGCTGCCCTAGAATTGATCCCTGCGGAACACCTCTTCTTACATTAAGAGTATCTGAAAATTTGCCATCATATTGAATTATCTGAGATCGACCAGTTAGGTAAGTTCGTATTAGTTCACAAGCTGTTGTAGAGAAATAAAAGAATTTCTCCAATTTTTTCGTCAAGATAGAGTAGTCCACAGTAAGGAAGCCTTTGCTGTGATCTAGTAGTACTAAATAGAAGACCTTATTATCACCAAGATTACTTCTGAGATTTTCGACAATGCCCGTTAGAGTCGTGATGCAGCTTTTTCCCTGAACGAAACCGGATTGCACTTCAGACAACAGTTTGTTGTTTCTTAATATAATCGTTAATCTACCAGCACATTAGATTTTCCGTTACTTTTGATAGAAAGGGAAGGGCATGATTTTATACACCCCAATTCTAAATAACAATTCCTTGGGAATTTTTTCTCTATTCCCTTTTCTCTTATTCTAAACGAAATCTCCCCGGGAAATTATTTCCTTTTCCCTTTTCTCCTATTCTAAATAAACTTCGAAAAAGGGAAACTGTTCTCCGGGAAAAAAGTAGGTATTATGAATATTGTCAAAAGGGAGAATAAGAAAACAAATTTGGGAAATTATTCCGCCAGTAAATTCAAAAGGAATTGCACCAGAAAATGTAAGTACATAAACAATTGTATGAAAAATTTATAATATAATAATAATATAAATTATTCTCATTTTCAGGTCAAAAACAACAAACAGAAAACAGTTTGAAATTCTTTTGAGTACTATGCAATTACATCCAGATATTGCATGCGGGTGGTTCAAGGGAAACAAAGAAGAGCTAAACAGAGTATGGCGCAATTTGAAGGCGGAATTGAATGCAGCAGGACCACCATCAAAAAGTATTACCGAATGGAAGAAGGTATGAATAACAAAATTATGTATAAATAGTATGTGTATATAGTGGTAAAAAAGGAAAACATTTTTGAGGTTTGGTGCGAACAGAAGAAGTACGTACGGCACAAACCTGCACAAAATTTTAAATTTTTATAGCTTTCTGCAAACGAAGAGGTAATTTTTAATTTAATTGGTATGAAGGAGTCAGTAGAAGGTGTGGCCAAAACGTTCGGGTTAATCTCCTCAAACAACTGTAAAGAAACTCCAGTGAGCGTTGAAAATGCATTGCAGGAGTTGTTGAGAGACGATGAAGTAGCTGAAACCATTTTAAACGACAATGACCGAGAAACACCGCAAAAGCCACCGCAAAAAAAATTAAAATTTCAAATAATAATGATGAGACAATCGTCTCCTCTATCGATGTTCTTACAGAGGAGATCTGTATTCAAAAAAAGATGCTGGAAGCGCTGACGGAGCAGCAACAAAATACAAAAAAAGTATATCGCTCTATTGACCTCTATGATTTGAAAAAGGCACAACTGGAAGAGCAAAAGCGTCACAATTTAGTCATGGAAAAATTGCGACTCAGGGAAGTGGAGGATAAAATTGACAAAATCCGTCGACTATTGGAGCTAGAAGAGCTCAAACACTTAAATTAAAATACAGCGTGCATATATGTGTTAAATAATTTAATTGTACCTGAAAATATTTAAGTTTTCTTTTATTTTTTTTTTTAATATAATTTAAATGAATTGTTTTGTTTTTTAAGTTTTAACATAGTTTTTTTCCTTTACTTTTTAATGCATTTCCATTTGTTTTTTAAGTTTTTTAAATGCTGTATGTTTTATATTTTGTCATTTTTTTTAAATATTTTCAAAATTTTTATTTACGACAAGACAATAATACAAAACAGCTGATTTCGAATACTTAAAATTCTCTTTCCCTTATTATTCCCTTCCCAAACTGTTTAGAATAGGAGGATTTTTTTCTCGGGAAAAATGAATTCCCAAGGAATTATTTCCCCGGGAATATTCAGAATAAGGCTGATAATGTTTATGTCTTTAAGACGAAAAGTCGAACCACGGTTGAGCTTTCTAAGGATATTAAAAACTGGTGCCTGTCATAAGGTAACCACAGCTAAACAATAATCACCGCACCTTTAAAATTTTCCGGCCGTTTGTTGTAGTGGATTCGGTGGCGTTAGATAGATGTTATGTTCGGGGCAGGGATTTTAATGACGTTACAAATGTTTTGAAAAAGTTTAGTTAAATCCTCGTTGTCGCTGAAAGAAACTTCATTAAACCTCAGCTCAGAAGAAATAGAGAAGTTTTCCTGGCTTCTAATTTTTGTTTTTAAAGTTTTTTAAAGTTAAGGTAGAATTACCCAAACGTTGCGTAATGTAGTGTCAGCTGTTGGTTTTTGGTAATATGAACATCAGTACAAATGATTACCGAAAGTTATTGTAACGTTGCTCTCACCTAGCAGTCTGTAGAAAATAGAATTTTACTGCATCGTTACATGATATTTGTTAAGCAGTGATGGACTGTTAGTTAGTTCAATGTTTTAGAAGTACTTTAGCTCTATTTTTTGTATTTTTTTTTAAATCGTTTGATGTACGCAATACTTCTCTTATATCTTATAGGTATATATGTATCAGAGTTGTAAACGAATCATTCATTTTTGAATTAATTCGTGAATCATTCATGCAATGAATTAGAAAAATTTTGAATTAATTCTTTTCTCCAAAAAACGAATTGAATTAAATTTGAATCAATTCATTTGAATTAAGCGAACATGAATTGCAATTCATTTTCAATTCAAATGAATTGGTAAAAAGAATTGCAATTCATTTCCAATTCATTTGAATTGAATTGATTTTGAATTAATATAAATGAGTTAGAAAAAATGAATTGCAATTCATTTCCAATTCATTTGAATTGATTTTGAATTAATTCAAATAAGTTAAAATATGAATTGCAATTCATTTTACCAATTCATTTAAATTAACTCGAAAAATGATTTTGTTATACATTTCCAATTTACTTGAATTGAATTGATTCTGAAAAAAAGACTGCAATGCAAAAGCATCACCCTTTTTCCAAGTACTTCTATTCTGTACTTTATAATAAAAATATATCCACTACTAATAATGAATCACCCATTTTCTATTACTTTTAATCCAAGTATTTATTACTTATTTATAATAATTCTCTTAATAATATAATAATAATTATAATAATTCTCATAAGTATTACTAAAGTATTTGTCCTTTAAAGTTCGTGAGTCACAAAATTTCATAAATTATTAATAGGTTTTAAATACTGAATGTCTTGTTATTCAGCGTATATCAAAAGCGACATAAGTAGTACTTGAAGGACCAAACTCCGAACACCAAGTTTACTTCAATTGAATGCAATTCATTTTTGATTTGATAAATTTGAATTACAAGTTACTTTTCTAATTCATTTGAATTAATTCCAAATCATTTCAATTCAAATGAATTAGAAATGAATTGCGATTCTTTTTACCAATTCTTTTGAATTAAAAAATGAATTGCAATTCATTTTGCCTAATTCAAATGAATTGCAACTCATTTTGCCTAATTCATTTGAATTGGAAATGAATTGCAATTCATGTTCGCTAAATTCAAATGAATTGATTCAAATTTAACTCAATTCTTTTTTTTGTAGAAAAGAATTAATTCAAAATTTAGCTAATTCAAATGAATTGAAATCAAAAAAGAATGATTCATTTACAACTCTGATATGTATGTATATTTTAGGTTTTTTTTTACATTTCAGATTTTCTTAGCATTTATGTCTATTTTCGTATTTAAATCACAACGTAACAAAAACGATTTACTTATTAATTATAAAATACTACGCTGATTTAAGGTCAAGTTCTTTTTCTGTTTCAGTTCCCTCATATATGGCTTGGTTACGCATTGCCTTTTTTAACTGATCATATTCCAAATTATGTAAAGACCATTGGTAACTACGGTGGGTGAAATGCAACATTAGAAATCAAATTACGACAAAATTAGTTTAACAATAATATAATAGTTAGATTACCGGCACCAACTCCAATAAGCTATAGTTCCACAAAAGAATGTACCGAAGCCAACATGTGTGGAAAATGCTGTACGTGATGTTCCCAGAAATGTTAAAAGACCAATACTTACTCCACCGCTGATGCCATATAAAAAGCTATTGCGAAAACATGGAATTCGTGAAACATCACGGCCGAAAAGTGTTAAACCCTAAAACATATAATTTAATTTTTTTTATCATTCAAAAACAAGAAGATATAATTCAGAAACCTTTTTTGGCTCTTCCTCCACCATTGTGGTTACGTTAAAAATGTATTTCTTATTGGCCCATGTTGCTGATTTGTTTTTGTTGGCCAGCTGTTTAATGTTTTGACATTTACTAAAAACAGTGCTGCCAAATTTGTATAGTTTATTATTATGTGTTTTTAAGTTAAATTTGGAGACTTTTAGTTAGAATCGTTGTGTATTTTGATTAAAAAATCAGAGTTTCTATTATTAAATTAATGCTTTATATTTGGGCGATAGTATTTTTATTTAAAAACGTTTATAAATTGTATAATATACATACATGTAATTATACTTTCTACAAATAAAAATGTGAACAATATAAAAATTCAATGAAAAACTACAGTCCCGTAAGTAAGTACGTAAGTAAGTCACGTTTTGTTTTTGCCCGTTGCGATATTTGTAAAATAATTATTACATATATTTTTATATTTTAAGGTAATTTACATTCAAACATTAATAATAAAGATCATAAAACTTTATTTGACTTTTTAGTTACGGAGCTACAGGTAGCTTAGGTGCTTGAGATAACATTTACAAGATTCATATTTGACTAGCTACTTACATACATGCATACATATATTGTATTTGATGTAATATACCAAATAAGTTACACGAATGCCCAGGAATAATTTCTTTGTTAGTTTGTGATAGTTATAATGAGAATTTTATAGAAATAATTTAACGTATACAAATTTTAATCTTTTCGTACAGACAGTGTATCATAACTCCTCAGCCTGTTCGTGTTGTGAAATGATTATTTTCTAATTTTTATTATGTATTTGATTTATATTTGTGTTAATTAGAAAAAAAAGTGGAGACACCATGACTGAATGATTGCAGCAGTTCAATAGAATTATAGGATCTCAGAAACATAAATTTATCTTGCTTTGAGTAATGCAGCATCTCATCCTGGTGAATGAAATTTATGAAATCAAACATTTTGTTTTTGCCTTCAAATACAACTGCAGTTTGCCAACCTCTGGATCAAGGTATAATCCAAGGACAGATGGGGCAATTGTTGTTGATAATTCAGGGATGAAAGTATAACACTGGCTTTGAGTGATCAAATTGACAGCATGAGCAGGGTATTGGTCTCAATAAAAAGATCGCAGAGCTTCATTATAAATAA
This sequence comes from Metopia argyrocephala, assembly GCA_963576795.1. Classification (NCBI taxonomy): domain Eukaryota; kingdom Metazoa; phylum Arthropoda; class Insecta; order Diptera; family Sarcophagidae; genus Metopia; species Metopia argyrocephala. Next base: position 85,016,374 of record OY756211.1, read on the forward strand.
CTTACTAGTAAAACTCGGTACAGCAAGTACGTCATATACTTTATAAAAGCTTATTGGTTGAATCAGCAACAATTAAAAACTTTTTACAAAAAGCTTGATTTTCAGCAGTTATTGATGACCTTCCTGATTTTGATGCCGAAGATGATATCCTACTTGCAACGTTAACAAATTTAGGAGAACTGTTCGGTCAATCAAATGTTTTAACGAGTTTTTAAAAGTAGATGAAAGACTGCATTGACATACTAAAGTTAAGCGCTATTGTGAAGAAAAGTCAATCTGAAGATGGGATACTTGTATATACTACATACATACAGTGACTTAAGCTACGGTCACATTAGGCAAATATTTGACGAAAAAAACGTAACCACTATTTTTTTGTAAATATATTATGCAAGTATTTCTTTTTATGTAAACATTTCTTCAAAAATTTGTCTAAAGCGATTTTAATAAGAAAAAACTTGTTGATATATAATTAATTGAACTTTAAGAAATAAAAAATTTTAAAATAAATATTTTTATACAATAGTGGTTACGTTTTTTTCGTCAAATATTTACCCAATGTGACCGTAGCTTTACACAACTGTTCACAAAAACATATACGGCCCTATTCTGAATATTCCCGGGGAAATAATTCCTTGGGAATTCATTTTTCCCGAGAAAAAAATCCTCCTATTCTAAACAGTTTGGGAAGGGAATAATAAGGGAGAGAGAATTTTAAGTATTCGAAATCAGCTGTTTTGTATTATTGTCTTGTCGTAAATAAAAATTTTCAAAATATTTAAAAAAAATAACAAAATATAAAACATACAGCATTTAAAAAACTTAAAAACCAAATGGAAACGCATTAAAAAGTAAAGGAAAAAAACTATGTTAAAACTTAAAAAACAAAACAATTCATTTAAATTATATTAAAAAAAATAAAAGAAAACTTAAATATTTTCAGGTACAATTAAATTATTTAACACATATATGCACGCTGTATTTTAATTTAAGTGTTTGAGCTCTTCTAGCTCCAATAGTCGACGGTTTTTGTCAATTTTATCCTCCACTTCCCTGAGTCGCAATTTTTCCATGACTAAATTGTGCCGCTTTTGCTCTTCCAGTTGTGCCTTTTTCAAATCCTAGAGGCGGTCAATAGAGCGATATACTTTTTTTGTATTTTGTTGCTGCTCCGTCAGCGCTTCCAGCATCTTCTTTTGAATACAGATCTCCTCTGTAAGAACATCGATAGAGGCGACGTGTGTCTCATCATTATTATTTGAAATTTTAATTTTTTTTGCGGTGGCTTTTGCGGTGTTTCTCGGTCATTGTCGTTTAAAATGGTTTCAGCTACTTTATCGTCTCTCAACAACTCCTGCAATGCATTTTCAACGCTCACTAGAGTTTCTTTACAGTTGTTTGAGGAGATTAACCCGAACGTTTTGGCCACACCTTCTACTGACTCCTTCATTCCAATTAAATTAAAAATTACCTCTTCGTTTGCAGAAAGCTTTAAAAATTTTAAATTTTGTGCAGGTTTGTGCCGTACGTACTTCTTCTGATCGCACCAAACCTGAAAAATGTTTTCCTTTTTTACCACTATATACACATACTATTCATACATAATTTTGTTATTCATACCTTCTTCCATTCGGTAATACTTTTTGATGGTGGTCCTGCTGCATTCAATTCCGCCTTCAAATTGCGCCATACTCTGTTTAGCTCTTCTTTGTTTCCCTTGAACCACCCGCATGCAATATCTGGGTGTAATTGCATAGTACTCAAAAGAATTTCAAACTGTTTTCTGTTTGTTGTTTTTGACCTGAAAATGAGAATAATTTATATTATTATTATCAGAGTTGGGTTTATTGCATTGAATTTATAATGCATTATCGCTTCCACTACCACTAAACGACTTAGTATTAATGCAGCAATATTCCAGCCACCACTAAATGCTGATGGAAATAATTAACCACTAAATAAAACCATTTTAGTGGTAGTGGAAATTTAATGCATTAAATAAAATGAATTTAGTGGTAGTGGAAATTTAGTGCATTAAAAAAAATAAATTTAGTGGTAGTGGAAATTTATTGCATTAAAAAAAATAAATTTAGTGGTAGTGGAAATTTATTGCATTAAAAAAAACAAATTTAGTGGTAGTGGAAATTTATTGCATTAAAAAAAATAAATTTAGTGGTAGTGGAAATTTATTGCATTAAAAAAAACAAATTTAGTGGTAGTGGAAATTTATTGCATTAAAAAAAATAAATTTAGTGGTAGTGGAAATTTATTGCATTAAAAAAACAAATTTAGTGGTAGTGGAAATTTATTGCATTAAAAAAAATAAATTTAGTGGTAGTGGAAATTTATTGCATTAAAAAAAACAAATTTAGTGGTAGTGGAAATTTATTGCATTAAAAAAAATAAATTTAGTGGTAGTGGAAATTTATTGCATTAAAAAAAAACAAATTTAGTGGTAATGGAAATTTAGTGCATTGAATAAAACAAATTTAGTGGTAGTGGAAATTTAGTGCACTAAATGAATCGATTTTAGTGGTAATGGAAATTTAGTGCACTAATTCTGAATGATTAGCGGCTGGCAATATTGACAGTCCGCGCCATTAAAATCTTACCTATGGTGAACTGAATAATTTATTACATTCAAAAGTACTAAAATTCTTATTAAAACAATAACAACAATTATTTACTTTATACAGGCGGACTTAGTAAATTAAGAAAATAACATTCACTACAATTTATTTTGACATTGACTTAAGCTATGTATTCATATATTAATTTTATATTCATATATGAAGGTATATTAAAACGATAGTGAAACTGAGGTAGTGGAACTAAATTTCCATTCCACTATAGTGCCAATGGAGTTATATTCCATTACCATTAATTATTCAAAATTAGTGCACTAAATTTCCACTACCACTAAAATCGATATATTTAATGCACTAAATTTCCATTGCCACTAAAATTTTTATATTTAATGCACTAAATTTCCACTACCACTAAATTTGTTTTATTCAATGCACTAAATTTCCATTACCACTAAATTTGTTTTTTTTAATGCAATAAATTTCCACTACCACTAAATTTATTTTTTTTAATGCAATAAATTTCCACTACCACTAAATTTGTTTTTTTTAATGCAATAAATTTCCACTACCACTAAATTTATTTTTTTTAATGCAATAAATTTCCACTACCACTAAATTTGTTTTTTTTAATGCAATAAATTTCCACTACCACTAAATTTTTTTTTTTTAATGCAATAAATTTCCACTACCACTAAATTTGTTTTTTTTAATGCAATAAATTTCCACTACCACTAAATTTATTTTATTCAATGCACTAAATTTCCACTACCACTAAATTCGTTTTATTTAATGCATTAAATTTCCACTACCACTAAATATAAGAGGCGATAATGCACTATTTTTACCACTACCACTAAATTTAGTGGAAAATTAAATCTAATGCAATAAACCCAACTCTGATTATTATATTATAAATTTTTCATAAAATTGTTTATGTACTTACATTTTCTGGCGCAATTCCTTTTGAATTTATTGGCGGAATAATTTCTCAAATTTGTTTTCTTATTCTCCCTTTTGACAATATTCATAATACCTACTTTTTTCCCGGGGAACAGTTTCCCTTTTTCGAAGTTAATTTAGAATAGGAGAAAAGGGAAAATTAAATAATTTCCCGGGGAGATTTCGTTTAGAATAAGAGAAAAGGGAATAGAGAAAAAATTCCCAAGGAATTGTTATTTAGAATTGGGATGATATATTCTGTGAGCGTTGGCTCAAATTGAGAATTCAAAACTATATATATATATATATATATTCCTTCACGGACATCATTTCTTCTTTAATTACCAAAAATATTCATTGCCGTTAACTTTGATCTAATTAAAGCGTTTCTGACGAAACAAAAATTGTAAACAATTTGGTTATTCTGTGAGCGTTGGCTCAAATTGAGAATTCAAAACTTTATTTTCGCATTTAAAATGACCAGCTTTAGTTTTAATGGCAAGCTGGAACCTTTTTGGCATGCTATTTATTACAATTCGTACATTTATTTTGGACCTGTCACTGTCCAAAGCTCCTCCAGATTTTTCGGAGTTGAACTTCTCGTTATAACTTTTTTTCCAACAAATCAAAAACATTAAAAGTCTTTTGAATCTCAACAGCTTAAATTGAACCTGTCTTAATTAAAGCAGTCAAATCTGAATCAATTTATTCAATCACAACAGGACATTGCTTTAATAAAACGTTGCTTTATAAAATAAAATATTTTAAATATTAAGGATATACGCCATTTAAAATAACAACTCTTGTAACTGAACCAGTGTCTGATTGTGAGAGTTTTCATTGTAAAATAATTTTATTGTCTAGGGGCTACATACATATATTTCATTTGGAAACTTAAACAAATAAATAGAAGTGGTCGTACTTCAATTGGTGAAAAATTGACTATTCGACCATTTCTACATAGATTTCTTTGTTTAGTATGTTGTCCCCATATACATACGTACTTACAATCCCTTCTCTAAATCATGATCACAATCCTATAGAACATCTGTAGATCTATCTGCAAAAACAGATCGAAAAACATAAAATAAAAAACGAATCCGACTTAAATGCATGAACTGAACATACAACTGAAAATAAACCCACAAAAATAATAACTGACACTTGCAATATTCATAACAAAATAATTAATTCTCCGAAATTTTTTCAAATTTTTTTTTAGTTAATTCGTATTACGATGTTTGCATATTTTTGTTAATAAAATTGAAAGGTTTTTAAGTTCTAATTTTGTGGAAGAGAAGAATGACTAATAATAGAAAGTCATTTTGTTGTTTAACCTTTTTTAAATTTTAAAAGGCATATTTAAAGGCTTACTAAAGAGCTCTTTGCATGTCACTACATACATGCTCTACATTTTAATTACTTTAATCATTATCTTTTCCAGTTTTCAAAAAAAAACCTTTTGCGAATAATCTCCTGTTAAGTTTGTTGAACTCAAATCAAACCATTGTAGAGAAACACCAAATGCAACTAATTCATTTTTTTAGAATTTTTTATTGCACAATAGTAATAATTATATAAGCTTCCGAATAAAGATTTTATAAGTTAAACTAAGTAAAGTTTTTGTTACTAAATTGTACAAAAAATTGATTTGAATAATTTGAGCCAAAGGAAAACAATTTATTACATTACACCTTCTAATACACGGGAAATGAGTATTAGATCTTTTAGATTGGAAATCACAAGCCTGCAAGAAGAATTGCTTTAGACGGCAGATAAGAATGAGAATTAAGGCCCCGGTATGGTTCACAACAGTTGTAAATTTTATGTTGTTTTTAAAGTTGCGATTATGGTTTACAACACCTATGAATGTTATTTTGACTATCTTTTACAACATTTATCAATACAACACAATATTTAGGTGTTGTGAACGATAATTGGGGCCTAAATCTTAAAGAAGGGGATGAGATTACAATCAAAAATGTCTGCAGAATGTAAGCCTTTTGATATATTTGTAGTCGAGTTGTTTCAGTTAAAAAATATTTTGATAAATATTCTATTCTACATTTGAATCATTTTGATGTTAAATTTTTGATATAGAATAAAATTTATATATTGAAAAATTAAAACCTTAAAAGCATTGGTCCCCATCCGATTGCCTTTTGTATTCTTCAAAAACCAATTTAAGTAATTTGGTTATTACCATGACAAACTCGTATGAAATCTAATAAATGTTTTTATTCCTAAGTAATAATTAAATTCCTACACATATCTACATTTGTATAAAAAACCTTAAACAAAACAAAAGCACAAATAAAATGCACACCAGCTTTTTTCTTTTTTTTTTTTTTTTTGCTCAACAAATACTTTTTTTATTTCAAGATTAATTCATCAACTTAGGAACTAGACTTAAATATAAAAAGTCTAATAATGAGTCGTTTTCAAGTGCTAGACAAGAAATTAAAATATGTAAATTTAATTATGCTCGAATTTTCATCAAATTATGATTTTTTTAATAAATAATCTTATAACTCTTGTATGGAATGTTTCTTAAAAGGACTTTATTTAATTTTAATCCACCTCCTCAACGGTTGGGCCGCCATAGTTGCCACCGCTAAAACCACCAGCTTGGCGACCACAACCAGGACCTGCATTAGAATCAGCTCCACCGCCACTTGCTTGTTGATGTAAACGGGTCATTATAGGTTGGCATACTTTTGTTAACTCTTCTAATTTATAATCAAATTCCTCCTTTTCGGCGGTAGTATTGTTATCCAACCATTTTACTGTTTCATCACACTTCTGTAAAATCTTATCACGGTCCGACTTGGGAATTTTTTCACCAGCTTCTTCAACCGATTGTTTAACATTGAACAAGTATGATTCCAATTGATTGCGTGACGATATACGTTGTCTCTGTTTCTCATCCTCTTCCGCATATTGTTCAGCTTCACGAACCATGCGATCGATATCGGCCTGTGATAAACGACCCTTGTCGTTCTTGATTACAATATTCTTCGCATTGCCGGTGCTCATTTCTTTGGCTGTTACATTTAGAATACCATTAGCGTCTAGATCAAATGTTACGTCTACTTTGGGCACTCCACGTGGTGCTGGTGGTATACCAGTTAAATTAAATGTTCCCAGAAGATTATTATCCTTAGTCATAGCACGTTCACCTTCAAAAACTTGTATAGTAACTGCAGGTTGATTATCGGCATATGTTGTAAACGTCTTTGTTTGCTTGCAGGGTATGCGTGAATTGCGTTCAATCAATTTCGTCATAACACCACCAGCTGTTTCAATACCCAACGAGAGAGGAGCCACATCGACTAGTAAAACATCTTGAATGGCACTACTCTTATCTCCACTAAGGATAGCTGCTTGTATAGCCGCTCCATAGGCTACAGCTTCATCGGGATTTATAGACAAATTCAAAGTTTTGCCATTGAAGAATTGTTGCAAGAGACTTTGCACTTTAGGTATGCGAGTAGAACCACCTACTAAGACAATATCATTAATTTGACCCTTGTCCATTTTCGCGTCGTTTAAAGCCTTCTCTACGGGCTGTAATGTGCTACGGAATAAGTCTGCACACAATTCCTCGAAACGAGCACGACTTATTTTTGTATAGAAGTCAACACCCTCAAATAGAGCATCAATTTCTATTGTTGCCTCTGTACTCGAAGACAAAGTTCGTTTTGCCCGTTCAGCAGCAGATCTCAGACGCCGCAAGGCACGAGGATTAGATCTTAAATCCTTTTTGTATTTGCGTTTAAACTCTTCGGCAAAGTGGGTAACAAGGCGATTGTCGAAATCTTCACCACCTAAATGAGTATCACCAGCTGTCGCTCTTACCTCAAAAAGAGAACCCTCATCGATGGTCAATATAGAAACATCAAAAGTGCCACCGCCCAGATCAAAGATAAGAACATTTTTTTCACCTTTCAAATTTTTATCCAGACCGTAGGCTAAGGCTGCAGCTGTAGGCTCATTAATAATTCTCAGAACATTAAGTCCAGCAATGGCTCCTGCATCTTTGGTGGCTTGACGCTGTGAATCGTTAAAATAAGCAGGTACTGTAATTACTGCATCTCTGACTGTAGTTCCCAGGAACGCTTCTGCTGTTTCCTTCATCTTTGTAAGCACCATCGAACTGATTTCTTCTGGCGCGAATTTCTTTATTTCACCTTTAAATTCTGCACAAATTTTCGGTTTGCCACAATCATTTACGACTTTAAATGGCCAGTGCTTCATATCATCCTGTATTTTTTGATCATCGTATTTGCGACCAATTAAACGTTTTGCATCAAATACTGTATTCTGGGGATTCATGGCAACTTGATTTTTTGCAGCATCACCAATCAAACGTTCTGAATCTGTGAAGGCAACATAACTTGGTGTTGTGCGGTTACCTTGATCGTTGGCAATAATTTCCACTTTGCCATGTTGAAAGACACCAACGCAGGAATAGGTTGTACCCAAATCAATTCCAATTGCTACCATTTTATTTGTCTTTATACACACAATTCTTTTTTTTTCTTTAAATGTTTTAATACTTTGAAGGTATATTTAAATTTATTTTCCAATTTACACTTAATCGAAGTTATCTCTTTGCTTTCTTGTTTTATACTATGCCCATTGAATGCACTCAACAGCCTTTTATACTTGCCAGCCTTTCGCGTAATTACTTACTAGAAATTTCTTGTGGAAAATTTAATATTAAAGAAATGTTTGTTTACATTTGTATTAAAAGAGAATTAAAACAGTGTATACATTTATAAATAAATATACATGTGCAAGTGTGCGAGGAGAATTGCACTTAAATGTGCATAAAATTGTCTCTTAATTCAAAAGTATACCGGTTTTATTTTTTTTTGTTTCAATATGCATAAATGAAATGTTCTCTTTCGATTTTTCTGGAATACTCTTGAAATCAATATTGAGTGAAATGTAAAACAGTTTACTTGGAAATTGTTTGATGTGGAATAGAGCGTTATCAGATTTATTTTATAATTTTTCGCCAAAGTCAATATGAAAGATCACCAAAATCGCCAAATAATTTTAATTTTAGGATTTTGGCAATAAATACACGATTTCAAATTATTAAAAATATTTATTATACACATATATCGAAAAGAAAACTTATTTGGAAGCGTTTAAATATGCCAAAATTGGAAAAAATTGCCATTTTGTTAAATTTTTATTTAAAAAAAAAGTTAAAAAATATTAATATACTCAATAAAGACACGATTTTAATTATAAAATAATCGAATAATGAAAATGAAAAACATGTTTATGAATAATATTTAACAAATGCTGGTATTACTTAAGGTAATAATAAGGCGTTGCGCCCATTGTGCATATCGCACGTCTGTCAAAAACAAAGTTAAAATAGTGAATTTTCGTAAAGCAAGTTATTGGCAAAATTTGCAACGCATCTAACGTTTTAAACTTGGATAACTTTTAGATGCGTTGACAGTTGAACAGTTGATTTGCATTATACATTCTAACCCTTGTTAACCTTTAGAGATTAATACTACACTAAATATTGTAAAATTCTTACTAACATACATACATAACTGGCCTTTACAACCCTGTGTCAGGATTACGGTCTAGCTTCTCGCAGTACTCATGTTGTGTGTGTCAATTTGTATCCATGAGTACCGGGACCTACAGTTTAATGTCGACTCCGAACTACAGACTTGAGAAGCTTGTTCATGGCAATTAGTTACTCTCAGAAAATTGCTGAGAGGTAGTCGCCGAAAGAAATATTTTTTTCATATTTCATTTTATTTTTGAAGATGTCAGAGCCTGGAGTCGAACCCAGGGCCCATGTCTTAGTAAGCCAACACACTAACCACTAGACCACGGCGACTACAATTCTTACTAACACTAGTTTTTATTTCATTATCACTAATTTTTGGTCAGAAACGATTCATGTTTATTTGTGCTATTTTTCTTTATACTGATTTTCTTTAGATGTTTCATGATGCAGTAATTTAAGCCCCCTATACATTTGAGTCAAGCTCCTGACGTTACGTGCCATAAACGGATAAAAGGTACAAAGGAAAGGTGTGTAAACTTTTCAGGGAGTCAAATATAGTAATTACCATCGGAAGAGTATTGCCTTCGAAGTTGCCGTAATATTATTTATAATCAAAACTGGTTATTTTTTTGTACTGTGCATATATTGTATATTGCTTCTCTTGAAGCCAAGGCAAATTTAAATTATTCTGATTTCAATGACTTCAATTGAAAATAATAACTTTTTTGTTAACTGTTTTGAAAAAACGTATTATATTTAAAGACATAAGTATAAAAACTTTTATGATGAGTTTAGTTTAGTTTGCGTATACATACATATGTACATATGTAGGTCATGGTTAAGATCTTCCATATTTCTTCCGTAGAACATTTTAGCAGAATTTTTTTTACGGATGTAGCATTTTCTCCTCATCATTTTCTGGCAACACTGATTACTGGTATATATACATTATATAGATATAACCTCTCTTGAAAAAATTATATATATGTATGTCTCTTTAAAAGAAAAATTTTAAACAATTACATCAAGAAAATACGAAAACAATCTCGAAAAAGTACCTGTGAATAATACACCGTGGTACAGGGATGGAAAATTGGTATTCACAAATTGTACTAACGAAAACATTTTTTCTATCCCGATTGTACTAAATTAATTTTTTTTATTTTTTGCTCAACATTTCATAAAAACAACAATTTATTTTACTTAGATTTATGTATATGCGTAAAAAAACATAAAAATTAATCAAAACATACACGGCAGTTCATTTGTACAAAGTACATACATATACTATGTACAATACTAGATAAACTTAACAACTAACATTAATGCTTATCTATGTATGTATGTATCTATGAACAGTCAAATTCAGTTATAAGAAAATGTAAAGACAGCATTTGTATTCCTTTTAACCGGAATTTTATTTAAAAGTACTTCGGATAATTGCAAAATTATTTCATTTAAAAGAACTTTTGAAAATATTATTCAATTAAAAATAAAACAAATCGATATTTTTAGATAAATGCAAATTCTGACTAATACAAAGTTAACAAACAATTTTAGCAATAAATGCACATTGTTGCAAAAAAACTACTTTTGAAAATGGAAAAATTTTTTTTCGTCAATAAATTTTAAATACTCGTATTAGCGCTTAATTAAGCGCAATTCTATTTGTAAAATTTTGTATTCTTAACGCAAAATCTGTTTTTAAGCGATTTTTCTTTAAAACGGGTTTCCTTTTAAACGAAGTTAAATACCTTTCAATTTAATAGAAAACAAAATAAATACATTTGTTTTGCAATTATGCGATTTTTACTGTATAAAAAAACACAAAAGTTTATGATATCTAAATTTGAAATCACTATTTAAGATATTTTTTTAACCAGCAAACAGTTTGTAATTTCAAAATTGTAGCAGCTTGAATTAGATGACTTCAATAAATCCCTTGTTAGGATTAAATTGGATACAGTCGAAGAGAACAGTCTATTTCTCCCTTTGGTTTTAATTTAATTTTAGTACGAAAATATCCTTTCTACAAATGCTGATAAATATGAAATGGATAGTATTCCCCTTATCACTCTTGAAACGTTCGCGAAAACTATTTCATTTACATAGTAGTTCATTTACAAGTAAAACAGTAGCAAAAACAACATGGCTTTTGATGTTGGCCATGGTAGACTGTCAAAAAAACAACAGCAAAAAGTATAAAAACAAAAACAATTAAATATGCATATAAAACAAAGAAAAGATTTACAGCTGTCTACACAAATTTTCTAAAACAAAGTAGCTCAAATGCACCTCATAATCAATACGCCATGTTAAGGCTTTTTATTTTGTTTGGTTGTTCTGTAAGTTAGCATTTGATTTTCATTTGGGCGAAAATTTAACATTTAGACAATGTAGGGAAAGTTCAGAAACAGTGCTAAATAATTCATTGAGGTTATACGGTGGTTTTGACTTGCAAATAGTGCAAAAAAAAAGTACAATTGTATCAACTTTTCCATCTGTGCTATATATGCATGTACTATAATTATATTTCTAAACTCTCTTAATCATATTATATATTTCAAGGTTGTCTCTTCGAAAAATGAAAATATACAACATCAACTTTATTTTTGTTTGTGGTAACCAGTGTTGCCAGATTCGACAGGGCTTGAAATCGTCAAAGTCAAAAGATTTCTTTGTGAAACATCGTAAAATCATTCCTGAAAATCGGTGAAAAAAATCGGCAAAATAAAAAAATAATTTTTGCTGCTCTTTAATTATTTTATTACAAAAAAACCTATAAATATAACCATATAAATAAGTGTTGTGTTAACAATAAATATTATATATATTACGAACAAAATTTGTTAAATTTGGAAAAGTCAAAATTTTCAAATTCAGTTTTTTTTTAAATGTAAGTACATGGGTTAAAATATTTTCCATATTTTTTAAATTTAGTAAAATCAGTATTTTGGTGTTTTGAGGGGTAAAAATCGTAAACAGTGGTGGCAGCGCTGACCATAATATAAGAATAATTTATTTATGTATTTTAATATAAACTCTCTTAAAGAAATTTTTGTATTCGAATATTGTCTCTTCGAAAAATGAAAATATTAAAGAGTACAATTTTATTGCTTCTAGAAAATACGACAACAATCAGGAAAGAGAATCTTGAAAGTACGAATGTGTGTGTGTGAATCGTATAAATAAGGGCACAAATCGTCAAATCTGGCAGCTATGATTATATGTATTTTAATATAAACTCTCTTAAAAAATATTTATATTCGAAGACTGTCTATTCGAAAAATTAAATTATTGAAGAGAACAATTTTATGACATCTAGAAAATACGACAACAATCTGGAAAGAGAATCTAGAAAGTACGAATGAGTGTGTAAATCGTATACAGTGTTGCCACCAACAGCTTTGTGAGTAACACACAACCGAGACCGATATTACACATTTTAAACAGAATTACACATAAAATTTTGTTTTAATATATACAGATTCATGTATATGTATGTACATACCTACATATTTGAACACTAAAACTTCATTATTATATACATATGTAGATACATAAATAATTGGCCATTACAATCCTTAACTTCGACTAATTCATTACAAGTATAGAAAAATGAAAAAATATAATTGTGATATAAGATTTCCACAAAAGTGTCAGTTAAATAGTTAATGTTTGTCATAAATATGTACAGAACACTAAGAACTGTAATGAGTCTACCGTAGCTTTAGTTGAAAACATGCTGAGTGTGGACATCTTTTTCTCCTTTGATTATAAAAAAAGAAAGCAATAAAATCTAATTAAAGCGGTTCTGGCAATACATAATTAAACTATTAATTAAATGAATGATTTCTTCTATAACGAATTAGTATTTCACAGAAAAACTTTTATAATGCTTAATTGCAATATACATATTTACATTTGCATGTTTTGACATACATATAAATACCAACAACGCTTTCTTTCTTTCTAACATTTTACTATTATATATCAGGTTTCAAATGCACTTTGTTTGACGTCAATATCTAAAAAACTCATAATTTTATGCGCTATTGGGCTGGATAACTTTTTTTTCACTTTTTTTAGCTATGTTGTAATGAATTTATACTTAGTTTTAATTTAAATATTTTTTTTTAATTTACACCATTGTATACTAAAATTAAACAATAAAAGACTAAAATCTACCAAAAGAAGTATACGTTGTATCAATTTATAAGTTGAGACGATTTCAATGGATAATGCAATTCAGGGTCGATAAGACCCATGGTTAGTAACCATGCGACATGATTTAAGGTTAGTAATGCCGGGTTAAACATACAAAACGAAAAATGTAACGAAAATTTACGAATATACTGTTCTCTTTTTTTTAGCAAAAGATCTGCAGTAAATGCATTATGAACATTACAACTACATATTTATATTAAAAGAGAAGGTTATATGTTTTTGGTTTTATTTTGAAAATTAGTGCTGGAAAAAGAAATAAATAGAATTCAATGTTAAAACAAATTTGGTGTAAAATTTTACTAATTAAAGGAAGCGTGAGATGTAAAATCACACACAAATTACACATGAAGCCAATTACACACGGGCTATACACAGAATCAAAAATTAGGCACAAAGTGGCAATACTGATCGTATACCAGCGGAAAGTTTAGAAACAATGCTAAATAATTCATTGAGATGATACGGTGATTTTGACTTGCAAATAGTGCTAAAAAAAAGTATAATTGTACCACCTTTTCCATCTTTGCCCTGTTTTTGCAATTTTGCGATTTTTACTGTATAAACAACGTATACCAGCGGAAAGTTTAGAAACAGTGCTAAATAATTAAATGAGGTTATACGGTGGTTTAGACTTGCAAATAGTGCTAAAAAAAGTACAATTGTATCAACTTTTCCATCTCTGCCATTATGCTATATATTAATGTACTATCAATATATTTATAAACTCTCTTAATCATATTATATACATATTTCAAGGTTGTCTCTTCGAAAATTAAAATATACAACAACAACTTTATTTTTGTTTGTGTCAACCAGTGTTGCCAGATTCGACAGGGCTTGAAATCGTTAAAGTCTAAAGATTTTGTAAAAAATCGTAAAATCATTCCTGAAAATCGGTAAAAAAATCGGCAAAATAAAAAAATAATTTTTGCTGCTCTTTAATTATTTTATTACAAAAAAACCTATAAATATAACCATATAAATAAGTGTTGTGTTAACAATAAATATTATATATATTGCGAACAAAATTTGTTAAATTTGGAAGAGTCAAAATTTTCAAATTCAATTTTTTTAAAATGTAAGTACATGGGTTAAAAAATTTTCCATATTTTTTGAGGGATAAAAATCGTCTACAGTGGTGGCAGCGCTGACCATGATATAAGAATAATTTATTTATGTATTTTAATATAAACTCTCTTAAAGAAAGTTTTATATTCGAATATTGTCTCTTCGAAAAATGAAATTATTAGAGAGTACAATTTTATTGCTTCTAGAAAATACGACAACAATCAGGAAAGAGAATCTAGAAAGTTCGAATGTGTGTGTGTGAATCGTATAAATACCAGCGGATGATTTCTCTTCGAAATAGTTTCAAACAAACAAGCACCCCGATAATATTAAGGAGAGATTGAAGAAGTAAACGCGCTATATAAAGTGTATTTTATAAAACGCTATAAATTGTGAAGAATATAAAAAAAGTAAAATCAAATATTAAATCGGAAGATTTGTAAATAAAAGTTCAATTAAGAAAAAGTTGATTTTTGCAAATTAAAAAAAAGAAAGAGTAACACTCATTCATCAGAATGGTAGCAATTGGTATTGATTTGGGTACAACCTATTCCTGCGTTGGTGTCTTTCAACATGGAAATGTAGAAATTATTGCCAACGACCAAGGGAACCGCACAACACCCAGTTATGTTGCATTCACCGACACAGAACGTCTAATTGGAGACGCTGCGAAAAATCAAGTTGCCATGAATCCAAAAAATACAGTTTTTGATGCAAAGCGTCTTATTGGTCGCAGATATGATGATCCAAAAATAATGGAAGATATCAAACACTGGCCATTCAAAGTAGTTAGCGACAGTGGAAAACCAAAGATTTGTGTTGAATTTAAGGGTGAACAAAAGAAATTCGCTCCAGAGGAAATCAGTTCGATGGTACTTACAAAAATGAAAGAGACAGCTGAGGCGTATTTGGGGCAAACGGTTACCGATGCTGTAATCACAGTTCCCGCATATTTCAATGACTCTCAGAGACAGGCAACAAAAGACGCTGGTCGTATAGCTGGCATAAATGTTTTGAGAATCATCAATGAGCCCACTGCTGCTGCTTTGGCATATGGTCTGGATAAGAATTTAAAAGGTGAAAAAAATGTCCTCATATTCGATTTGGGTGGTGGTACCTTCGATGTTTCCATCTTAACGATCGATGAAGGTTCTCTATTCGAAGTAAGAGCCACAGCCGGTGATACTCACTTGGGTGGTGAGGATTTCGACAATAGACTCGTCAATCACCTGGCGGATGAATTCAAACGCAAATATAAAAAAGACTTGCGTTCAAATCCCAGAGCTTTAAGACGTCTTCGTACAGCTGCTGAACGTGCAAAACGTACATTGTCATCCAGTGCGGAAGCTTCTATTGAGATTGATGCTCTATTTGAAGGACAGGATTTCTATACTAAAGTAAGTCGTGCCCGTTTCGAAGAATTGTGTGCAGATCTCTTCCGCCAGACGCTGGAGCCTGTGGAAAAAGCTTTAAACGATGCTAAAATGGACAAAAACCAAATACATGATATTGTTTTGGTTGGTGGTTCTACTCGTATACCTAAAGTTCAAAATCTCTTACAACAGTTCTTCTGTGGTAAGAGCCTTAATTTGTCTATTAATCCGGATGAAGCCGTTGCATATGGTGCTGCTATTCAAGCGGCCATTCTCAGTGGAGACAAGAGCAGTGCCATCCAAGACGTCTTGTTAGTTGATGTGGCCCCACTGTCACTTGGTATTGAAACCGCTGGCGGTGTCATGGCCAAAATTATTGAGCGCAACACACGCATTCCTTGTAAACAAACACAAACATTTTCGACCTACTCGGATAATCAACCTGGTGTCACCATACAAGTCTTTGAAGGTGAACGTGTTATGACTAAAGACAACAATCGATTGGGCACTTTTGACCTGTCTGGCATTCCTCCTGCTCCCCGTGGTGTGCCACAAATTGAAGTTACTTTCGATTTGGATGCCAATGGAATTCTGAATGTCTCTGCCAAGGAAATGAGTTCTGGAAACGCAAAGAATATTACAATTAAGAATGACAAAGGCCGCTTGTCTCAAGCTGAAATTGATCGCATGGTCAACGAGGCAGAGAAATTTGCTGAAGAAGATGAAAAGCAAAAACAGAAAATCAGTGCCCGCAATAATTTAGAAGGTTATGTTTTTGGTGTGAAACAGGCACTAGATCAAGCCGGCGACAAGATTTCTGCACAGGAGAAGAGTGAAGCTGTACGAGCATGCGAGGAAACCATCAAATGGTTGGATGCAAATACTTTAGCAGAAAAAGAAGAATACGAAGACAAAATGAATTCACTAACGAAACTCTGTACACCAATTATGACAAGATTGCACAATGGTGGCAGTAATACTAGAGGAGCGTCGTGTGGCCAACAGGCGGGAGGATTTGGTGCAGGAAGAAGTGGTCCAACTGTAGAAGAAGTTGATTAAACAGATTTAGTAATCTCAGTATTTATTCCGAAAATGTTTAGTTAAATTTAAAAATTATTTATTGTATATACAAACATGTTGCATTCATATACGTATGTTTAAGTTTATTGTAAAAAAAATTAGAATAATAAATTTTTATATTTTTGATTTACTAATCGTAAGTAAATTAAATAAAGTGATATTGTTTTATGTTAAAACACAATAAAATGTTCATCTTGATTTAAACAAGTTTTTGGTAAATGCGTAAGTAGTTATACATGCCACATGTGGTACATAGGCACTTTAACGAGCCAAATACAAACGACAGGTAATGTTGCTGGCCCTTATGACTTAGAGAATTATTGTTAAAATGTTAAACTGCGTATATGTATGTATTGCTTAGGTTTTTATTATTCACCGCTTAAAAAATTTTATGTTGTGATACTGAATTTAATATTGAAAAACGAAATATTCTGGAATGTGATGGATATCAATTTTTATACAAATTGAAATCAATTAAAATTTTACGTTGCTATAGACCCCTATTATCGTTTACAACACCTAAATGTTGTGCTGTATTGGTTCCATACCTGCTAACTAATGATTTTTAATCGTATTTTAGGGCCACTACTCTTTATATTATATGTGAATGATCTTCCGAGTTTTTTTTTTTTTTTTTTTTTTTTATTTTAAGACCAATACTCAGGAGTAAACCCCTACTAAATGCAGTGCATTGTATTGGAATGTTGAATACATAGATATACATAGATACATAGAAATACATAGATATACATAGATGTTAAGCGCCTTATGTCAATGGGACAAATTGCTGTCAATTTGATCACGAAAAGGCCAGTGTTATACCTTCACCTTTACATGATCAACAGCAATTGCCCCATGTGGATGTTGAATGTGAGTGGTGAGCATCTTTTTTTAGGTAGGTTAGTTGTTATTTTCCCAGAAGATGGCGCTGTACTCCTGATCATTCGTTTTCTTGATGGAATAGGCTGGAAATGCAAGGGAGCGGTTTCGTGAAGATGGATTTCTTGGAGGTGGGGGGGGGGGGGGGGGAACCTCTTATTTTTTTGTTAATTATAATTTTGGAAAAACCGCAAATTAATTTTTTATTTTTCTCCTTCGCTGGGATTTGAACCTCGGTCCTTTGAGTTTCTGTGCACGCGCTCAACCACTATGCCACGACCCCCCCCTTATATTGATAATAGTGTATGCAAGTCTTTTCTTTTTGCCGATGACGTTTTTCTTTTATTTAGTGCTGACCGGGACAATGCTGATGTGCTTGAGACTAATATAAATTATAGCCTGGATCATTTTCGGCAATGGTCTTCTTGTAATTCTTTGAGGATCAATTCCTCTAAGACTAAGGCTATTCTTTTTGGAAATCCTACCAGTTCCTTTACTGGCTTGAATGTTTTCATTGAGGGGGACCGTATCGAATTTGTTGATCGATTGAGATGTTTAGGTGTTTATGTTGATGATAAACTAACATTTGAGAGTCATATCGATCATATTTACTCTAGAATTTCTAGTATTTTGCGTGGAATATATTCTAACAGTATATATTTGTCGTCCTACATGAGGTATAGACTTGCTTATGCTTTATTAATGCCCCATGTACTTTATGGCCTTGAGGTGATGTCTGGAACGTTGACGGGAATGATTGCTAGATTAAATCGCATTATAAACTCTATTGTGCGTTTTGTTTACAATGTTCGGAGACGTACGCATATATCTGAGTATGTAAAGGATTTTCTGGGGTGTAGTTTTAGGGAGTTTATTTTGCATCGGAATTTATTTTTCTTCTACCGAGTTCTGAAAAGTGGTTTGCCATCTCAGCTTTGTTCCGTATTTACCTTTTCTCATTCTATGAGAAATCCTCAAATTACTATCCCTAGGATCAGGTGTAGTTCTTTTGAGCGGTCCTTTATTGTTAGGGTGGCTCGATGTTGGAATTATCTGCCTCTCGACCTTCGTCTATTTTCTTACTCTAATAATGCATTTCGGTTAAAATTGTTAAGGCATTTTTCTGCTCGCAACTGAACTTGCTTTTGGAGCTCTTTTACAAATATTTTTCTTAATTTTCTGGATAGTCTACTATTGCATTGGACCATACATATCTATATGTATATATATATATACATATTATTTTATATTATTCTTTTCTTAATTTGTGGCTGGGGAGCCAACTTGTTAGACGCTTTTAGCTATAGTTTTTATAATTATCTATTATTTGTACTTTTTCCATGTACTTACTTACTTTTTGTATTATTTGAAAATTTTTAAATAAATAAAATTAATAAATGAATATCAATTAATTTAAACGGTATGTACATATATATTTATATTAATTATATTGTATTTACTTAATGTATTATTTTTCTATTATACAACATAGATATTAATCCTACAATGCATGTATAATTGGCCCTTTGGGCTTTCTATGTATTGATATTAAATGAATAAATAAATAAATAAATAATAATATTACTTTTTTATGGGCGAAGTAATGATTACATATATAGCTTTAGCCTTATGTCTCTCATTGTTTTTTATGGTGTTAAAATTTTTTCGGGTACCTCTCAATAGAATTTAGATAATCTTAGGTTGTTTTTAACAGAGTTATTAGATTTGTTTACGGTCTTCATTATAGAGACTACATAACTGAATGCATTTATAAATTAATTGGTTGTGACATTCAGAGGATAATGTTACTATTTTATAAGATAATTACGTACAACTGTCCTTCGTATCTGGCTCAGAAGTTTAAATTTGGTCACATCACTCGTACTAATATTTTAATCTGTCCTAATTATACTTCCCTACATATGAACGGGTCTAGTGGTTAGTCGCCGTTGTCTAGTGGTTAGTGTGTTGGCTTACTAAAACATGAGACCTGGGTTCGACACCCAGCTCCGACATCTTAAAAAAAAGAAATATGAAAAAAATATTTCTTTCGGCGACATCCTCTCAGCAGTCTTCTGGCAAAGGCTCTGAAAGTAATTAATTGCCATGAACAAGCTTCTCAAGTCTGTCGTTCGGAGTCGACATTAAACTGTAGGTCTCGGCACTCATGAATAAAAAAAAATGTACACACACAACATGAGTGCTGCGAGAAGCTAGGTCGTAATCCTGACACAGGGTTGTAAGGGCCAGTTGTATGTGCATATGAACGGGTATTTCGTGGTGAGAGTTGTCAGAGTATGGAATTCTTTACTACCTAATGACCTACGTAACTTTGGTTGTCCTGTAGAACTTGATTTTCGTGTACCTCAAGGCTTATTTTTGGGAGCGCTTTTATTTACATATCGCTCATTTGTGAGAGGACTGGCATAAATCAAAAAAAGCGATTCTGAGATAAATACATTTAAATAAAGTAGTGTAACAGTAAAAGTGACGATTCTCATAGACATTTCCTCAGTTCACTTTTGTATTTATGAACAGGACAACCAAAGTTACGTAGCTCATTAGGTAGTAAAGAATTCCGTACTCTGACAACTCTCACCACGAAAGACCCATT
Source organism: Metopia argyrocephala (assembly GCA_963576795.1). NCBI lineage: Eukaryota > Metazoa > Arthropoda > Insecta > Diptera > Sarcophagidae > Metopia > Metopia argyrocephala. Next base: position 85,036,690 of record OY756211.1, read on the forward strand.
CATATGTAGGGAAGTATAATTAGGACAGATTAAATTATTAGTACTAGTGGAGTGACCAAATTTAAACTTCTGAGCCAGATACGAAGGACAGTTGTACGTAATTATCTTATAAAATAGTAACATTATCCTCTGAATGTCACAAACAATTAATTTATAAATGCATTTAGTTATGTAGTCTCTATAATGAAGACCGTAAACAAATCTAATACTTACTTACTTACTTAGCTGGCCATAACAACCCGTAAACGGGTTTCGGCCTGCCTCAACACTAGTCTCCAGGCGTCTCTGCTAAGCGCACGCCTTCTCCAGTTGGTCACACCAATTGATGACAGGGCTCCATCTACCTGGTCTTTCCAACGTAAACATGGACGTCCTCTACGCCGACGTCCAGTGACCTTCGCATCGAAAACCTTTTTCGCTGGAGCAGATTCTTCCATCCGAACAACATGGCCGAGCCAGCGCAGCCGCTGGATGTTAATGCGCTGGACAACATCTACGTCGCCGAGGAGCTCATACAGCTCATAGTTGGTCCTTATGCGAAACTCATCGCCTTGCTTCAGTGGACCAAAGATCTTGCGAAGAATTTTTCTCTCAAACACTCCCAGGATCGCTGCATCGGCACAAGACAGCGTCCATGCTTCCGCACCATAGAGAAGCACCGGAAGAATAAGCGACTTGTAGAGTGTTAACTTCGTCGCACGAGAGAGGTCTCTGTTACTAAACTGCCTACCGAGACCGTAGTAGCACCTGTTGGCCAGTGTAATTCTTCGCTTGATCTCCAGACTGACATCATTCTTGCTGGTAATGGCGGTGCCAAGGTAGATGAACTCCTTGACCACATCGAATGTATAGTTGCCGGCTGTAACCTGGGAGCCGATGCGATCAGCATCCCTACTCGTCGACAACATGTACTTCGTCTTGCTCTCATTTACCGCCAGACCCATTTTAGCAGACTCTCGTTCAATAGCATTAAAGGCTGCGGTGACATCTCGCTTGGTATGCCCTATGATGTCTATGTCGTCGGCATACGCAAGGAGCTGGACACTTTTATTAAAAATAGTGCCATTACGATGTACACCCGCCTTTCGCAGAACACTCTCCATGACGAAGTTGAAGAGGTCGCAGGATAAGGGATCGCCTTGTCTGAAACCTCGCACGGTATTAAAAGGCTCGGAGAGGTCTCTTCCTACCTTGACGGAGCTGCAGGAGTTGCTCAGCGTCATTCTGCATAGCCTTATCAGCTTAGCAGGAATACCGAGCTCAGACATTGCGGCATAAACGCGATCCCTTATTGGGCTATCGAAGGCTGCCTTATAGTCGACAAAAAGATGGTGTGTGTCGACTTGACTTTCATGGGTCTTCTCCAGGATTTGGCGCAGTGTGAATATCTGGTCAATGGTGGACTTACCAGGTCTGAAGCCGCTCTGATAAGGTCCAATCAGTGAGATGGCGAATGGCTTCAGTCGTTCACACAATACGCTCGTAAGAACCTTATATGCGATAGGGAGGAGGCTTATACCCCTGTAGTTGGTGCATATCGTGGGATCTCCCTTTTTCAGGATGGGACAGAGAGCACTAAGATTCCAATCGTTGGGCATACTTTCCTCCAGCCATACTCTGCAAATGAGCTGGTGCATGCACCTAACCAACTCATCGCCTCCATACTTGAAGAGTTCAGCTGGCAAACCATCAGGTCCAGCTGCTTTGTTGTTCTTCAGTCGCCATATGGCAACCTTGACCTCTTCATGGCTGGGGGACGGGATCTCGACGTCATCGTTAATGATTGGGTCCGGCACAGCATCTCTAGAGGCGGAATTTGTGTCGCCATCGCCCTGCAATAGATTAGAGAAGTGCTGTCTCCATAATCTTAGTGTTCCTTGTGCATCTGTAACCAGGTTACCATGTTCGTCTCTGCAGAAGGTTGCTCCGGGCTTTAAACCAGTAGTAAGACGCCTTATCTTTTTATAAAAATTTCGAGCATCATTTCTACTCCTGCATATCTCGATTTCCTCACGATCACGCCTTTCTTGCTCTCTTTTCTTCTTTCTAAATAGGCGTCTCTCTTCCCTCCTCTTTTCTCTATACGCCTCCACCGTTGCTCTTGTAGTGGTGGACTGCAATGTTCGTCTATAGGCAGCGTTCTTTGCTGCAGTGGCCTCACGGCACTCTTCATCGTACCATTGGTTTCTGCGGGGAGGACGCTCAAAACCAAGAACAAGCGCTGCGCAGGGAGTGAGCGATGTGAGACCACTGTCCACCAATACTTTCGAGAGAGGATGGGATGTAATTGAGCTCGTTAGAAAGACGATCGGAAAACGACCTGGCTGTCTCTTGTGATCGCAGCTTTTTGATGTCCAGCTTCCCTTGCACACTAGAACGTGTCGTATTCGACGCGCATATACGCAGTCGCATCTTGGCTGCGACAAGATAATGGTCCGAGTCGACATTTGGACCTCTAAATGTGCGCACGTCTAGTATGCTGGATACATGCCTTCCATCAATCACAATGTGATCAATCTGGTTGTTGGTAGATCGATCAGGAGAGAGCCAGGTGGCCTTATGGATATCGAGATGCTGGAACCTGGTGCTACAAACTACCATGTTTCGCGCCGCAGCGAAATCGATCAGTCTCATGCCGTTCAGTGAGGTGGAATTATGAAGACTGAACTGTCCGACAGTGGGGCCAAAGATACCTTCACGTCCAACTTTCGCATTGAAATCGCCGAGGACAATTTTGGCGTCATGTGCCGGACACCTATCGTATACGTCCTCGAGCTTTGCATAGAAAGCATCTTTGACCGCATCATCCTTCTCTTCCGTCGGGGCGTGCACGCAAATAAGGCTGATATTATAAAACTTTGCCTTTATTCGGATCGTAGCAATTCTTTCGTTCACGGGGGTGAACTCCGAGACAAGATGGCGCAGTCTCTTACTTACTACGAATCCGCAGCCAAATTCGCGTCTCTTCTCATGGCAGCTGTAGTAGATGTCACATGTTGCTTGCCTCGTACAACCTTGTCCTATCCATCGCATTTCCTGGATGGCGGTGATGTCAGCCCTACATTTCGTGAGAGCATCCGCCAATTGGATAGAGGCACCTTCCCTATAAAGGGTTAAACAAATCTAATAACTCTGTTAAAACACAACCTGAGCTTATCTAAATTCTATTGAGAGGCACCCGAAAAAAATTTTAACACCATAAAAAACAATGGAAGACAAAAGGCTAAAGCTACAATGATTGCATATGTGTAAAAATTGATATTCATCACATTCCAGAATATTTCGTTTTTCAATGTTAAATTCAGTATCACAACATAAAATTTTTTAAGCGGTGAATAATAAAAACCTAAGCAATACATACATATACGCAGTTTAACATTTTAACAATAATTCTCTAAGTCATAAGGGCCAGCAACATTACCTGTCGTTTGTATTTGGCTCGTTAAAGTGCCTATGTACCACATGTGGCATGTATAACTACTTACGCATTTACCAAAAACTTGTTTAAATCAAGTAAAGATGAACATTTTATTGTGTTTTAACATAAAACAATATCACTTTATTTAATTTACTTACGATTAGTAAATCAAAAATATAAAAATTTATTATTCTAATTTTTTTTACAATAAACTTAAACATACGTATATGAATGCAACATGTTTGTATATACAATAAATAATTTTTAAATTTAACTAAACATTTTCGGAATAAATACTGAGATTACTAAATCTGTTTAATCAACTTCTTCTACAGTTGGACCACTTCTTCCTGCACCAAATCCTCCCGCCTGTTGGCCACACGACGCTCCTCTAGTATTACTGCCACCATTGTGCAATCTTGTCATAATTGGTGTACAGAGTTTCGTTAGTGAATTCATTTTGTCTTCGTATTCTTCTTTTTCTGCTAAAGTATTTGCATCCAACCAGTTGATGGTTTCCTCGCATGCTCGTACAGCTTCACTCTTCTCCTGTGCAGAAATCTTATCGCCGGCTTGATCTAGTGCCTGTTTCACACCAAAAACATAACCTTCTAAATTATTGCGGGCACTGATTTTCTGTTTTTGCTTTTCATCTTCTTCAGCAAATTTCTCTGCCTCGTTGACCATGCGATCAATTTCAGCTTGAGACAAGCGGCCTTTGTCATTCTTAATTGTAATATTCTTTGCGTTTCCAGAACTCATTTCCTTGGCAGAGACATTCAGAATTCCATTGGCATCCAAATCGAAAGTAACTTCAATTTGTGGCACACCACGGGGAGCAGGAGGAATGCCAGACAGGTCAAAAGTGCCCAATCGATTGTTGTCTTTAGTCATAACACGTTCACCTTCAAAGACTTGTATGGTGACACCAGGTTGATTATCCGAGTAGGTCGAAAATGTTTGTGTTTGTTTACAAGGAATGCGTGTGTTGCGCTCAATAATTTTGGCCATGACACCGCCAGCGGTTTCAATACCAAGTGACAGTGGGGCCACATCAACTAACAAGACGTCTTGGATGGCACTGCTCTTGTCTCCACTGAGAATGGCCGCTTGAATAGCAGCACCATATGCAACGGCTTCATCCGGATTAATAGACAAATTAAGGCTCTTACCACAGAAGAACTGTTGTAAGAGATTTTGAACTTTAGGTATACGAGTAGAACCACCAACCAAAACAATGTCATGTATTTGGTTTTTGTCCATTTTAGCATCGTTTAAAGCTTTTTCCACAGGCTCCAGCGTCTGGCGGAAGAGATCTGCACACAATTCTTCGAAACGGGCACGACTTACTTTAGTATAGAAATCCTGTCCTTCAAATAGAGCATCAATCTCAATAGAAGCTTCCGCACTGGATGACAATGTACGTTTTGCACGTTCAGCAGCTGTACGAAGACGTCTTAAAGCTCTGGGATTTGAACGCAAGTCTTTTTTATATTTGCGTTTGAATTCATCCGCCAGGTGATTGACGAGTCTATTGTCGAAATCCTCACCACCCAAGTGAGTATCACCGGCTGTGGCTCTTACTTCGAATAGAGAACCTTCATCGATCGTTAAGATGGAAACATCGAAGGTACCACCACCCAAATCGAATATGAGGACATTTTTTTCACCTTTTAAATTCTTATCCAGACCATATGCCAAAGCAGCAGCAGTGGGCTCATTGATGATTCTCAAAACATTTATGCCAGCTATACGACCAGCGTCTTTTGTTGCCTGTCTCTGAGAGTCATTGAAATATGCGGGAACTGTGATTACAGCATCGGTAACCGTTTGCCCCAAATACGCCTCAGCTGTCTCTTTCATTTTTGTAAGTACCATCGAACTGATTTCTTCTGGAGCGAATTTCTTTTGTTCACCCTTAAATTCAACACAAATCTTTGGTTTTCCACTGTCGCTAACTACTTTGAATGGCCAGTGTTTGATATCTTCCATTATTTTTGGATCATCATATCTGCGACCAATAAGACGCTTTGCATCAAAAACTGTATTTTTTGGATTCATGGCAACTTGATTTTTCGCAGCGTCTCCAATTAGACGTTCTGTGTCGGTGAATGCAACATAACTGGGTGTTGTGCGGTTCCCTTGGTCGTTGGCAATAATTTCTACATTTCCATGTTGAAAGACACCAACGCAGGAATAGGTTGTACCCAAATCAATACCAATTGCTACCATTCTGATGAATGAGTGTTACTCTTTCTTTTTTTTAATTTGCAAAAATCAACTTTTTCTTAATTGAACTTTTATTTACAAATCTTCCGATTTAATATTTGATTTTACTTTTTTTATATTCTTCACAATTTATAGCGTTTTATAAAATACACTTTATATAGCGCGTTTACTTCTTCAATCTATCTTTAATGCTATCGTGTTGCTTGTTTGTTTGAAACCATTTTGAAGAGAAATCATCCGCTGGTATTTATACGATTCACACACACACATTCGTACTTTCTTGATTCTCTTTCCTGATTGTTGTCGTATTTTCTAGAAGCAATAAAATTGTACTCTCTAATATTTTCATTTTTCGAAGAGACAATATTCGAATATAAAAATTTCTTTAAGAGAGTTTATATTAAAATACACAAATAAATAATTCTTATATCATGGTCAGCGCTGCCACCACTGTTGACGATTTTTACCCCTCAAAACACCAAAATACCGATTTTTCTAAATTTAAAAAATATGGAAAATTTTTTAACCCATGTACTTAGATTTTAAAAAAACTGAATTTGAAAATTTTGACTCTTCCAAATTTAACAAATTTTGCTCGCAATATATATAAGTTAACACAACACTTATTTATATGGTTATATTTATAGGTTTTTTTCTAATAAAATAATTAAAGAGCAGCAAAAATAATTTTTAATTTGCCGATGTTCAGAAATGATTTTACGATTTTTTACAAAGAAATCTTTAAGGCGGATTCACCCATGAGTTTCTTGGTTCGGACCAAATTTTTTTTATATGTAGTTTGACGTTTCTCTCAGAGAGCGAGAGAAATGATTTTGTGCGAAGTGCTCTCAGCTTGATTTAAATTAATTTTAAATTTGGTCCGAACCACACTGAAAAAGGTTGCCATATCATACAAAATTTATACAAGAGTCATGCCACATTGCTTGGCATTCGTATTAAAAAATTAGTATGGTACAGTAAATAATGTAAAGAAAAGCAAATAAAAAAAGGCCAATAAGAAAAAAACATATTAGAAAGAAAATATTCGCGCCAAAAATAAAAAAGTTAAAATTTAAAAATATTATATAAGGTAAGTTGTAATATTGAAGAAATTTACTGTATAATTCCTACATTTTCTTTGCCCTTTCTGAATAAATTTAAGATGGAGTTGTCATAGCACTAAAATTAATTAGCGAAATAAAAAAGCCGGGGAGGGAAAGCTTATATGATTTGAGCAATAGCTCTTATAAAAACCATCATGTAAAACAAATTGTTTGGGCAGAAGTAGCAGAAGCAGTTGGAATTGGCAGTAAGTGCATTTATTTTTATAACATAGAATTCAAGAAACAAATTTACATCCTTGGGTGATGCGATATTTTTTTAATTTTTTAAATAATCCGGTATGTGATGAAAAACGATCAAAATATTAAAACATATATATTAATATACATATATGTAAATATATATGTTTTAATTATTTTAAAATTTTGATAATCACGGATGTAGTGGCAATAGTCAGTCAGTAAAGTAATGAACAAAAAAGGAATCCCGAATATGAAAAGATTTGAAAGTTAAACCAACTTGAAATTTCATTCCATTTCAATTTTGATCGAAATCGTTTTTTATCACATACCGGAATATCTTTTTAATAATATAAATAGTATTAACGTGCACTCTATTGCTTGCCTTCCATGGATATATATTTAAGACGAATTCAATAAAATATTTTATTGCTTTTTTTGTAATTAATAAAGACGAACAAAAAATTAATCTTATTACAAAAGGAAATGAATGTCAAACACATTGGAAAAGCTTGCGAAGACGCCATAAAACGGCTATAAATAAAAGCGTTGGAAAAAGTGGCAGTGAACGGATAGATATAAATGGGTTCTCCAAGCTCTTGCTAACAGAGATGGACTATTTCCTTTATTTTAATGAAGATAAAGAGTAAGTATATTGAATATGAAATGAAGATGCACAGCTAAACTGTTCTACTTTTAAGGTCAACTGTGACAAACTACACTAGCCCAAATGCTCAAAATTTTCAAAGTTTATTTGATGATCTTCTCTTGTTTATGTTTGACTTTCGTTTTCCAAAAATATATTGCGCAAGTAATTTCACTTTGTTCACTTCTATGGCAAACAATGATAGCAAATGATTTTTATCCATCACAAAAAAATATTTGTCTATTTTTGCTAAATAATTTACCACAAATACTATTAATTGTTTATTTACTGTAATAAATATTATTAATTCTTTATTTGCTTAATTGGACACACATATTAATTTTCTTTTTCATTATGCACATATGTATTTATGTAATTTTCAATTGAATATGGCAGCACTGATTTTACGCACAAAATTTCTGAAATGGGTGAATCGTAGTGCAGAAAACTCTCAGTAAACAAAAAATTCGTTTGCACAAAAAATGTTTCAGAAACTTATGGGTGAATCCGCCTTTAGACTTTGACGATTTCAAGCCCTGTGGAATCTGGCAACACTGGTTGACACAAACAAAAATAAAGTTGTTGTTGTATATTTTAATTTTGGAAGAGACAACCTTGAAATATATAATATGATTAAGAGAGTTTATAAATATATTCATAGTACATTCATATATAGCATAATGGCAAAGATGGAAAAGTTGATACAATTGTAGTTTTTTAGCACTATTTGCAAGTCAAAATCACCGTATCATCTCAATGAATTATTTAGCATTGTTTCTAACAGCCAGGCCCACGATATCGAATCGTGTAGTTTTAAGCGACAAACAGCTGATTTGCGGCACACTAATTTTTGTGTCGCCGAATATAAATCAGAGTAGGAAAATAAACAAAACTGAACGTTTAATCTCATTTTGTTGTATTCTTTACAATAAGTAAAACAAAAATAAAACAGAAACAGTGAGAAAGATTGTCCCATTTAATTTTATATATTCTTTTTGTTTTGAGTACTACAAATACACTAACTCAAATGTGCGTAGGTACAACAAAAAATTAATGAGAAGAAAAAGGATAGAAGAGTAAAAGAGAAGAAGAAGAGAAAAAACAACAAAAAACAAAGCAAGCACAAGAGCGAAAAGCTAATTGTTTCATTTGCGCTCTTTCTCATTTAGAAAGTATTTGTGTTTGTTTTGCTCATGTACAATACTATTAAAAAAATTTTGAAAAGTGTATGACTTTGTTGAAACTTTTGCGAAATGTTTTGTTTGTTTGCCCACTCTGATATAAATGCGATTGGTAATACAAAATTTTTTTACACACATACACATAAATAAACAAAATCGGAATAAGTTTGTTTACTACATTTCTGTCAAGTTAAACTAGCACACGGTTGCATTTTTTACTGTACAATTTAAGCATTTCAGCGCTTTTTTCGTGTATATTCGCGATTATTTTTTGATATGCTGATATGGCAGCTTTGGTGTTTACTTGCATTACGTTGGTAACGTAAAGCAAAGCGAACGATAAAGTGACTATTAGTGGGCCGCAGTTTAGATTCACAGTGAGTGACTGAGTTTCTTTCGCTTAAGTTTTCTTTCGATATCGTGGGCCTGGTTGTTAGTTTTTAAAAATGTAAGTGGGCAATTTCAAAAATTATCGACATTTTGATATTTTTTTTTCCAATTTTTTTTTTTGGATGACACGAATGACGATTTGGTCACGTCAAGGGTGATATTTTAGCATACCAAAACAGTTCGCGTTAATCATTTATTGCAAACTGCGCGAAAGTTATGGAGGTTTTAAGTTAAAATCTCTTAAAAAAAATTTTAAGTTAAATTTATTGGTTTATTTTAATAAATGTTGTATGGATGCATGAAACTCATTTCAAATTCATCAGTGCAGTCAAAATTCATCAATGCACTGATAAAATACATAAAAAATATCAATTATAATTAAAATTCCTTAACATTACAAAACGCGAATTTTTACAAAAATATGAATGTTTCACCGATTTTTATAATATATGTTTATATAACGCATAACTAATTTACAGAAAAACAATGTTTTGACTTGCAAATTTAAAAAATAAAAAAAATTAAATAAGAATTATTTTTGAGGTTAGGATTTTTTTCTTGATCTGTAAAATTTAAAATCATGAAAATTTTTTAATGCCTATTCGGTTTTATTATCAAGCTTAAAAAACCTTTCATTTGGTGTCAATCGCGGCGGAATATATACATAACTGCAGATGTCAGAAAGCAAAATGTGTTTGAACAAAAATGCCGCTGTACCCGCTTAATATGGACCGAATTCAACCGTATTTATATATGATCTTTAGTTCACCGCCGCACTTCATTTCCAATACTTTACATTGATTTTAAACCACTGATTAACTAAAAAAAAACGCGAAACAAAATCATGAAATTTCGCAAAAGTTTTATTTTCTTTATAAAATTTTTGCGTTTCAAAATATTTTAACGCCTTCTTGACGTTGAGGTGCCATTTACTAAGAAGTTTAGATCACGCAATTGTTACGTGTCCCTGATTTGGCACTGTAATGGCGTGGCCAGCTAGCTCAATGGCACATCCAGGGAAGGTTCCAACCCGTCATTACAGCCTCACAGGACAAGCACAATTAAGTAATAACAAAACAAACAACAACAATTTTTAATCAAACAACAATATTCAAACGAAAAATGGAAAAAAGTTAAATAAGTCAAGTCATCGCAGTGGAACACTTCAAATGAGGTTTTCTTTTTTCATCTTCAGGTGTACAAAACCTCCACTTTTCGCCCTCCCTACCTGGGTCATAATAATGGCCATCGGAATATAAAACATGACCCCCTAACATTACCATTATGCACTTCTCACGATGCCCTCAACTTCCCCGCCGAATTACAAAATTAACAAGTCATCCTTTTTTTTTTGATAAAAACACACAATTTACATATTTATTCATATAATTAAGTTAGTAAATAATAATAATAAAAAGACGTTAGAAATATGTTTTTTTTTTTTTTTTTTTTGGTTTAAAAAAAATTTTTAATTAGTTATATGTACAGTAAGGGACAAAATTGTTCACAAAATTACTAAAATTTGTAATATATACAAAAAAGTATGTTTTATTCAAATATATTTTAATTTTTTTTACCTATATAGAATAATGTACATCTAAAAACCTTAAAAAGAACAAAATTTTAAAAGAATGTGTGTTAAGAGTAAAAAAAATAAATATTAATTTAAAAGTTCACATGTGAACAATTATGACCGTTGTTGAATATTGCATTGATTTTAGGTCCTAATATTTGGTATGTCCACCGTTTGCTTTTTTAACTGCATTAATTCTTTTTGGCATACATTTCACTAAATTCGTCAAGACATTAGGGTCAATACTTTCCCAAGCTTCAACAGCACGCTCCCAGAGTTCGTCTACGGTCTTTGGAGGGTCTTTTTGAGCAAAAATTTTTCTCTTTAATATGGACCACAGGTGTTCTATCGGGTTTAGTTCCGGCGACTGAGGAGGCCAATCCAAAAGCTTGATCCCATTTTCTTCAAACCAACGTTTTGTTATCTTCGCGGTATGCTTAGGATCGTTGTCCTGCATAAAGATGCTATTCTGTCCCGGATCTAAACCAAATATGTCGAGACTTGGAATGTATGAGACTTCTAAAATGTCTATATAATCTTTAGCACACATTTTGCCTCTAATTCGGCGAAGTACTCCAAGTTGATTCCCGCGAAAACAGCCCCAAGCCATTAATGAGCCACCTCCAAATTTAAGTGTTTGGCAAATATTTCTTTCTTTGACACCAACACTTTTATCCACCCATGTCCATTGTCGTCCGTCTGACCCGATTCTATTAATTTTTGTTTCATCGGACCATCTTACACTCATCCAGTCTTCAAAAGTGAATATTTCATATTTTTTCGCGAACTCTAGGCGTCTTAAATTAAATTTGGAGTTGGCTCATTTATGGCTTGGGGCTGTTTTCGCGGGAATCAACTTGGAGTACTTCGCCGAATTAGAGGCAAAATGTGTGCTAAAGATTATATAGACATTTTAGAAGTCTCATACATTCCAAGTCTCGACATATTTGGTTTAGATCCGGGACAGAATAGCATCTTTATGCGGGACAACGATCCTAAGCATACCGCGAAGATAACAAAACGTTGGTTTGAAGAAAATGGGATCAAGCTTTTGGATTGGCCTCCTCAGTCGCCGGATCTAAACCCGATAGAACACCTGTGGTCCATATTAAAGAGAAAAATTTTTGCTCAAAAAGACCCTCCAAAGACCGTAGACGAACTCTGGGAGCGTGCTGTTGAAGCTTGGGAAAGTATAGACCCTAATGTCTTGACGAATTTAGTGAAAAGTATGCCAAAAAGAATTAATGCAGTTAAAAAAGCAAACGGTGGACATACCAAATATTAGGACCTAAAATCAATGCAATATTCAACAACGGTCATAATTGTTCACATGTGAACTTTTAAATTAATATTTATTTTTTTTACTCTTAACACACATTCTTTTAAAATTTTGTTCTTTTTAAGGTTTTTAGATGTACATTATTCTATATAGGTAAAAAAAATTAAAATATATTTGAATAAAACATACTTTTTTGGATATATTAAAAATTTTAGTAATTTTGTGAACAATTTTGTCCCTTACTGTACATATAATTTAAAACTGAATCTACGTAAAAATATAAAAATACCGCAATTTGTGAATTGTATCTTCTAATTATATATTTGGTTTTCTCTTTTTTTTCTATTTAACCCTGTAAAAAAAAATTGTTTAACTACAATCCTTCTGAATTTAAACAAAGCCTTTCCACACAGCCTTTACTGCCGCCTATTTACTTAACAGATTAATTTATAATACACCTAAAGGAGCTCCCTTAAATGATCTTTTATTTCGAAAAAAAACCCACACAAAAACAAATACACTAAAAAAAAAACGTTATGTACTTTGTAAAAAATTCTTTTGGGACGAGTTTCAGGGGTATTTATTAAATTTCACAAATTTTGGTTCACAAAACCGAATAAGAACTACTAAACACTAAACACTAATATATTATTTTTTTTTTTTTCTTTTTCGAAATTCTTTTAGTTTTCAAAAATTTTTCTTATATAAAAATAATAGGCTTGTGCCCCATAAATTTTCCGATAACGGCACCTATGTACGAATTATATTTATTTTCTCTTTCCTATTTACTATAAGTATATATATATATATTTTCCTTTAAACTTTTTACAAAAATAAATTACAGTTAATAACAAACAAAAAAAACACGATTTTCCTCTATTTTCCAGGTATCTTTTTAGACACAAAGATTACGATAACGTTCGGCCAAATAACGTTTTAACGGGATCTTCACGCCCCGTTCACTTGGTATTTTGAGATATATATATTCTATGGACTATAATCTGTTACCTGGAGGATAGATAGATGATGAGGTTTTAGTACCAACAACACTACCCGTGGTTATCCGTGGGGCGATGATTTCAATTATTGTGCCAACCGCTGAAACCACCACTGCATCCACCTCCAGCTAAAATAAATTATCATCTTTCATATGTGTCTTTTCAGTCGTACAAAAAAGAAAATTCGCCCTTAATCTAATTTTTACACTTACGTTAATAAATATTGTTTGCGATTCCAAAATAAAAATGTTATACGTTCTATTCTTCTCTACTTGTTTTTCGTTTCCGAATACCCGCTATCTTCACTGATTTTCTTGTTGTAAACGAAACACTATTTTTTTATTTCAAAACTTTCTCTGGCCCGAATATAAAAATTATCTTAGAAAGTTATAATATAACTAACCGCCTATTCCCTTTTTTGCAAGATAATAGCGCTTAAATTAATTTGACATACTCTCCAACATATCATAGCCTTATCCTCCACTCCCCTACAAAACTACATTTTTACCTCTCATGCGACACTTAATTTATAACAATTACATAAAAAACACAGGAATGTTAAGATCGACAAACTTGCCCCCAAAATATGAATGAAAATCACACAAAATTACACCACTGTTTTACGTTGCCTATTCCCGAGAACATGGCAATACTTATACATCCACTACCTAAAACAACAGTCATGTAAATTTCTTCATATTTGGGCGCTATTCTGGGAAGAAGACGATACGAGAGATAAATTTAGGATTTAACATACAGATATTAACATTTAACTCACACAAAACGTACATAAAACATTAATACACTACATTCTCTCAATAATCAAGAAAAAATAAACAAAAATTCAAATTATAAAAACGAAAAGATTATCAGAAAAATGTGCAACAATCAGTCATGCCTACAGAAATTGAATAAGTACAGGGTGTGGCCATTCGATTCAGGTCGTAGTCATCGGACCGCAATTTTTCAATCGGGTAAGTACATACATAATATTCTGCCTCAGTGATCTTTGTCAGTTCGTTACAGGTTACCGTCAAGACACCCGCAACACAATACATAAACCAGTTTTAAATAAGATTGCAAATGTCAGGCGCGAAAAACTGCCTTTTTTGACAAATTTACGCCAATTCTATAAAAGTTTGAGGTCATTGTTCTCAGCAACTAGCAGCATGACATCGACGTAATATGGCGCAAATTTTAGCAAATTACACCATCTACTAAATATTGTTGACGAAATGCAATTTTCTTGAACGGCGCAAAAATGCTATAGAAAAAACTGCGAAAATTGAAAAATCGGAAAATTTTGGTTTCAAAACTGAAATTTTTCCCAAATAGTAGTATGGGCATAACTTTTATAGTGTAAATATCTACAAAGTCTAGTGACTTTATTTTATATCAGTGGGCATCGTAAGTTTAAAACTAAAAGTAGAAAAGTGATGAAATATGAAAAAACTCTTGTAAATTTCAAGCCTTTTTGTGAGTATTTCGATATTTTAGTGTCCATAACTTTTAAAAATAAAGAACTGATGGTCTGAAATTTTGAATTTCCCAGTTTTCTAGTGTGGCCTACCATTCCCTTTTGACCGTTTTGGTCAAGTCGAAAAACTGGAGAAATAAGCATCTGAACTCAGTTTCAACAAATGTTGAAAATTTTTGAAATTGCCCAAGTACATAGGTTGAAAAAAATTTCCATATTTTTTACAGCCAGGCCCACGATATCGAAAGAAAACTTAAGCAAAAGAAACTCAGTCACTCACTGCGAATCTAAACTGCGGCCCACTAATTGTCACTTTATCGTTTGCTTTGCTTTACGTTACCAACGTAATGCAAATAAACAACAAAGCTGCCATATCAACATATCAAAAAATAATCGCCAATATACACGAAAAAAGCGCTGAAATGCTTAAATTGTACAGTAAAAAATGCAACCGTGTGCTAGTTTAACTAGACAGAGATGTAGTAAACAAACTTATTCCGATTTTGTTTATTTATGTATATGTGTGTAAAAATATTTTGTGTTACCAATCGAATTTATTTTTGGCGACACAAAAATTAGTGTGCCGCAAATCAGCTGTTTGTCGCTTAAAACTACACGATTCGATATCGTGGGCCTGGCTGTTAAATTTAGAAAAATCGTCATTTGATGTTTTAACAACATCAAAAATCATTTTGGAATTTTGAGTGGTAAAAATTGTCAACAGTGGTGGCAGCGCTGATCATGGTACAAGAATATTATATGCATAGCTGCCAGATAAATTGACCATAAAATCGTCAAACACCGACAAAAAAATCGTCAAATTGATTCCTTAAAATCGTCAACAAAATATAAATAAGAAAATAGCACCTTTTAAAAAAAACTTTTGTTTTTATTCGAAGTGGTGTTTTTTTCGAACCGAATATAAATATTCTATACAAATTTTTATTTATATCCGCTTATATAAGCGGTTAATTTTAAAACTGCTTAAAAATTAAGCACGTATAAAAATGCTGCCAAGTTGGATTTTTTTATCTTGACGTTATCTTTTTAAAATTTTATGACATTTCATAAATTAATAAAAGAATAAACATTTTAAATATGGCTGAGGCGAAGCAAAGTAATTATTTTTATATTGTTTGAATTGTTTTAAAAAAATAATTATATATTTTTTTATAAAAATTGTGAGTAATGCCCAATTTAATTTCTTAAGCACTTATGTCGTTTTTTTCGAAGCAGTTTATCTAAGCGGTTATAGGTTTCGAAAAAAACACCACTTGAGTAAAACTGAAATATAGAATTGACAGTACAAATGTATATAAAATTTCGAAACCTAAATGAAAAAAACATCAAAAATATATTATATTTATTATAAACATGCATTACCATTGCACATTTTATTCAGTTTAAGTACAATTTTAAATTAATTACAATTTTAATTTGATTATTCTCAATTCCTTATATTAGAATGGTTTTTTGTAAACGTAATGGCCTCCAAAGACGACTTATATTTTTTAGATTTATTTGTCTAAATATTCGTTTTCCGTTTGCAAAATATTGTAGTAAATCTAATTTTTTTTTCCGAATAAATTTAGCTATCTAGTTAGGAGGAGGATTAGTTAGGAAAAAAGAGTGGAGTTTCTCATTTTCATTTCTGATATTTTTTTTACATCTAACAGTTTAAAGTTATTTTGGGCGAAATTGTTCTCTAAATTAAATAACTTTAACTATCTTAATTCAGATTTTAGCTCTTGCCTTTCACATTCTTCAATAAAATGGCTAATTTTTTTCATAAACGAACGATTTTCTTTGTTTAATATATATTAAGTACTTAAATATTCGTTTTTAAAATCAAATCTTATTTGGCCACACTGTTCTAAAAAACTGAATGAAACAAATAATAATGGTACGCTTTTATATTTACTCAAAAAATATCTTTTCTTCGAAGTTTAAAAATTTGGATGTTACTGTGTAAAAACAGCATAAAATTCCTTTGAATTTCCAAATTTTTGATTTTTTTTAGTGTGAAAAATACACAAAAATCACTTCAGAAATAAAGTAATATTCTACATTTGAATTTCCAAAAACAATAGTTACAAATAGTGTGATAACTGTGGTGTTTTTTTCGATACCTATAGCCGTTTAGATAAACTGCTTCGAAAATAACGACATACATACATAAGTGCTTAAGAAATTAAATTGGGCATTACTCACAATTTTTATAAAAAATATATGTAATTATTTTTTTAAAAACAATTCAAACAATATAAAAATAATTACATTCATCGCCTCAGCCATATTTACAACGTTTATTTTTTTTAATTTATGAAATGTTATAGAATTTTGAAAAGATAACGTCAAGATAAAAAAAAAATCCAACTTGGCAGCATTTTTATATGTGCCTAATTTTTAAGCAGTTTTATAATTAACCGCTTTTATAAGCGGATATAAACAAAAATTTGTATGGAATATTTATATTCGGTTCGAAAAAAACACCACTAATAATTGTAACAAAATTAAAGACTTCAAAGAAATAAACGTTGCAAATTTTAAATTTACAAAAATCGTCAAAATAAATAAAAATCGTCAAATTAAGGACAAAAATCGTCAAATCGTCAAGATGCTATTTTTGTGTCGAAAAATCGTCAAATCTGGCAGCTATTATTATAGGTTCTTTAATATAAACTCTCTTAAAAAAATATTTATATTAGAAGAATGTCTATTCGAAAAATTAAATTATTGAAGAGAACAATTTTATGGCATCTAGAAAATACGACAACAATCTGGAAAGAGAATCTAGAAAGTACGAATGAGTGTGTGAATCGTATACAGTGTTGCCACCAACAGCTTTGTGAGTTACACACATCCGAGACCGATATTACACATTTTAAACAGAATTACACACAAAATTTTGTTTTAATATATACAGATTCATGTGTATGTACATACCTACATATTTGAACACTAAAACTTCATTATTATATAAATATGTAGATACATAAATAATTGGCCATTACAATCCTTAACTTCGACTAACTCATTACAAGTATAGAAAAATGAAAAAATATAATTGTGATATAAGTTTTCCACAAAAGTGTCAGTTAAATAGTTGATGTTTGTCATAAATATTTACAGAACACTAAGAACTGTAATGAGTCTACCGTAGCTGTAGATGAAAACATGCTGAATGTGGACATCTTTTTCTCCTTTGATTATAAAAAAAGAAAGCAATAAAATCTAATTAAAGCGGTTCTGGCAATACATAATTACACTATTAATTAAATGAATTATTTTCTTCTATAACATACATAACTGGCCTTTACAACCCTGTGTCAGGATTACGGCCTAGCTTCTCGCAGCACTCATTTTGTGTGTCAATTTTTTTTCTTCTATAACGAATTAGTATTTCACAGAAAAAGTTTTATAATGCTTAATTGCAATATACATATTTACATTTGCATGTTTTGACATACATATAAATACCAACAACGCAGATCAGTATATTTAAACATACAAAACGAAAATTGTAACGAAAATTTACGAATATACTGTTCTCCTTTTTTTAGCAAAAGATCTGCAGTAAATGCATTATGAACATTACATCTACATATTTATATCAAAAGAGAAGGTTATATGTTTTTGGTTTATTTTGAAAATTAGTGCTGGAAAAAGAAATAAATAGAATTCAATGTTAAAACAAATTTGGTGTAAAATTTTACTAATTAAAGGAAGCGTGAGAAGTAAAATTACACACAAATTACACATGAAGCAAATTACACACGGGCTACACACAGAATCAAAAATTAGGCACAAAGTGGCTACACTGATCGTATACCAGCGGAAAGTTTACAGCCAGGCCCACGATATCGAAAGAAAACTTAAGCGAAAGAAACTCAGTCACTCACTGTGAATCTAAACCACAATGTATATATGCACTGTGTCTAAACTGCGGCCCACTAATAGCAAAGAATATAAATCATATAGAATGTGCATCACGTACAAGTAAAATTTCTTATGGCGGGTCGTAATGTTGGAACCCGCAAAAAGAATTGTTACTCTCTTACTTAGCAAAGAGAATTCGTTTATTCTCTTACTTTGCACACACAACATCACAGTGTATAAGACGATAGCCACAACAAAATTTTTACTTCGTGTCTTTTTTTTTGCTTAAGTACAGAAACGGTATCATGCTAACAACAATATTCACATACAATACAATTTATGTGTGTGTGTCTTATTTCATTGTGAGCTGTTTTCGTTTTTTAAATTTTAAAACTTAGAGAATAATGTTGTTGGTTCAAATATTTTTGTGTATTAAAGAATACAGTGCTCCGATACGACTATGTAAGCTAGTGTAGGGCAAAGCATATGTAATTTGTAGTTGCGCGACGGAAAATACATTAATCTACATCGAATATATAGCGCCCTATTTAATATCGTTATAAAAGTGTAGTTTTATTATTATTATTATTTATTTAAGATCAACAAGTATTCTTATGTTTATTTGAAATAAAAGGTTAACTAAACCAAAAAATGTAATTCCAAAAATATTAAAAAAAAAACAAATATATATTCATTAATGACAAATATTCGAATGATAAATTGATGATTTTTCAATTATAAGAAAATTGAAAAAATTTTATTTTTAATTTATGTATGTTTAAAATATATAACTGTATGTATATATTCATTTTTAGAAGAAAAGATACTTCAATTTTTTATGTTAAGAATAAATAATAAATAAATAATAATCAAAATTAAAATTATTTCTTAGATTTTACTTTGAAGCATCAAAAAGTATATTTTGAGGATTTTCATCTCCATAAAAAGGCTAATAAGGTTACTTTTTTAAAAATTATTTATTGGATAGAATATCTATTTTTGGAACTTCCTTTTTCTGTAGTCCAAGAGCAATGCTTTCGAAGGAGCAGCAAATCCAATACCTCTATTCTGTGTTGAGAACAAGTGTTGGTAAACCACTCTGGGGTTATTCGTTTACATGACTCAATAATAAAAGATTTTATACCAATTTTTGAGGTTCAAATTTAAAGACATTATGAAATATTAAAATATGTTTTTAGCTTGCATCCATTTAGCTATCATTCTAAATTATTTTACTTCCCAAAATGGTTTATCTGCAGATTCTTTAAGTGAAATTGTTACAGTAAATGTAAATATTTTAAAAAGCATTGGTATTAATGTTTATGCCCTTATATGTGATGAAGGCTCGACTAACCGAAAATGATTTTCCAATCTTAAAGTATCTGCTAAAAAACCGTTTTTTGAATTAAGCGATCAAAATGTTTTTTGCCTATATGATTTCCCACACTCAATTAAGTCTTTGCGGAATGGGTGGCTGAAATGTGACATAAAAACCCCGGATGGGACGGCAAGCTTTCAGGTAATTAGGGAATTGTAAGAAATGGAAGCAAATGCAAAAACAAAATGTGTCCAAAACTAACACGGCAACATATGTTTCCTAACACTTTAGAAAAATGCTTGTAGTATTTGCCACACAAATTTTCAGCAGGCTTGTTTCTGCTGCTATTAAAACAACGTCTGAAACCACAAAATTTAAGACATGTTCCGCAGAATTGACTTTATCAACAGCTCAGTTTATGGAAAAAATGGCAAAATTTTTGATTGTCTTAATAGTGGCTCCCTTTATCGAGATAATTGCTACAGATCTGCAATTCAGATTAACAATGAAGTATATTAATATATTCAGTTCTTTTTAGAATATTTCAAATAAAATGAAACTCAGCCTAAATTCAATTCTTATGTTAACAAATGAAATTTTAAGGGAAGGTGGTGATTTATATTTCTTAATGACAAAGTCCCTCAATCAAGACAAATTAGAACACTTTTTCTGTCTTTAAATCTGAAACGCGAAAAATTGGTACAAAATCTTTTATTATTGAGTCATGTAAACGAATGACCCCAGAGTGGTTTGCCGACACTTGTTCTCAACACAGAATAGAGGTATTGGACTTTCTATTATTGGTTCTCCTTCGGAAACATTGCTCTTGGACTACAGAAAAAGGAAGTTCAAAAAAAGAAAATTAGATATTTTATCCAATTAATAATCTTTAAAAAAAATTAACTTTATTAGCCTTTTTATGGAGATGAAAATCCTCAAAATATACATACTTTTTGATGCTTTGAAGTATAAAGTAAGAAATAATTTTAATCTTGATTATTATTTATTTATTATTTATTTTTAACATAAAAAAATTAAAGTGTCTTTTCTTTTAAAAATGTATATATACGTACATATATATAATTCATACATACATATATAAATTAAAAATAAAAATAGAATTTTCTTATAAATAATTGAAAAATCATCAATTTATCATTCGAAAATTTGTCATTAATGAATATATACTTGTTTTTTTATATTTTTGGAATTACATTTTTTGGTTTAGTTAACTTTTTATTTCAAATAAATATAAAATCAATTGTTGAGCTTAAATAAATAATAATAATAAAATATATTTCTAACTACACTTTTATTACGATATTAAATAGGGCGCTATATATTCGATGTAGATTAATGTATTTTCCTTCGCGCAACTACAAATTAAATATGCTTTGCCCTACACTAGCTTACATAGTCGTATCGGAGCACTGTATTCTTTAATACACAAAAATATTTGAACCAACAACATTATTCTCTAAGTTTTAAAATTTAAAAAACGAAAACAGCTCACAATGAATAAGAAACACAACACATAAATTGTATTGTATGTGAATATTGTTGTTAGCATGATACCGTTTCTGTACTTAAGCAAAAAAAAAAACACGAAGTAAAAAATTTGTTGTGGCTATCGTCTTATACACTGTGATGTTGTGTATGCAAAAATTTTGTTGTGTGATGTTCTTGTTTTAGTTGTTGGAATTTCGTCACTGTATGTACTGTGGCTGAACGAAAAAACCTAAACAACAATGCAAAAGAAATAAAACACACATTAGCACAGTGCATACACTGTGACCATAGCTGCCAGATAAAATGACCATGAAATCGTCAAAGATCGACAAAAAAATCGTCAAAATCGTCAAATTGATTCCATAAAATCGTCAAAAAATCGTCAACAAAATATAAATTAGAAAATATAACCTTCTTAAAAAAACTTTGGTTTTTATTTGAGTAAAACTGAAAAATAGAATTGACAGTACAGTATATAAAATTTCGAAACCTAAATAAAAAAAAAACATCAAAAATATATTATATTTATTATACACATGCATTACTATTACACATTTTAGTCAGTTTAGGTACAATTTTAAATTAACTACAATTTTAATTTAATTATTCTCAATTCCTTATATTAGAATGGTTTTTTGTAAACGTAATGGCCGCCAAAGACGACTTCTTTTTTAGATTTACTTGTCCAAATATTCATTTTCCGTTTGCAAAATAATGTAGTAAATCTAATTTTTTTTTTTAAATAAATTTAGGTAGAGTTAGGAAAAACAAGTGGAGTTTTTCATTTCCATTTCTGATATATATTCTTTTCAAATCTAACTGTTTAAGGTTCTTTTGGGCGAAATTGTTCTCTAAATTGAATAAATTTAACTGTCTTAATTCAGCCTTTAGCTCTTGTCCTTCACATTCTTCAATAAAATGGTTAAGTTCATTCACAAAACGAACGATTTTCTTTGTTTAATATATATTAAGTACTTAAAGCTTAATATTCGTTTTTAAAATCAAATCTTATTTGGCCACACTGTTGTAAAAAAATGTTTGAAAAAAATAATAATAGTACGTTTTCATATTTTCTTAAAAATATATATTTTTTTCGAAGTTTAAAAATTTGTTTACCTTTATAATCTACCAAATCAAAATGTTTGATCTTGGGTTTATTTCTAATAATAACATCTTTCAAAATTAAATTCATTAACAGCCAGGCCCACGATATCGAAAGAAAACTTAAGCGAAAGAAACTCAGTCACTCACTGTGAATCTAAACTGCGGCCCACTAATTGTCACTTTATCGTTCGCTTTGCTTTACGTTACCAACGTAGTGCAAATAAACAACAAAGCTGCCATATCAACATATCAAAATATAATCGCGAATATACACGAAAAAAGCGCTGAAATGCTTAAATTGTACAGTAAAAAATGCAACCGTGTGCTAGTTTAACTTGACAGAAATCATGGCGCAATTATCATAAGGTGCCTTTGAGATTACAACAAGTATAACAGTAACAAAAACAACATAGTATTTTGATGCTTGTTAGGGTAGTTAACTGTCAAAAAAACCAAAACAAAAAGTATGAAAACAAAAACAATGTACATAAAACAAAGCAAAAATTGACAACTATATTCACAAAAAGTAGCTCAGCTGCCATGTCAAATGCACCTTATAATCAATACGCATGACAGAAATGTAGTAAACAAACTTATTCCGATTTTCTTTATTTATGTATATGTGTGTAAAAAAATTTTGTGTTATCAATCGCATTTATTTTTGGCGACACAAAAATTAGTGTGCCGCAAATCAGCTGTTTGTCGCTTAAAACTACACGATTCAATATCGTGGGCCTGGCTGTAAATTAGTGGATGCAACAGTTGCCAATTTTGGATTTTACTGTATAAAAACAGCATAAAATTTCTTTCAGAAATAGAATAATATTATACATTTATATTTATTAATTTGAATTTCCAAAAGCCAAATTTGGATTTTATTTGTGTAAAAAATACAAAATCTCTTCAGAAATAGAGTAATATTCTATATTTGATTTCCAAAAGCAATAGTTACAAATAGTGTGAAAATAATTATAGCAATGTTAAAGAATTCAAAGAAATAAACGTTGCAAATTTTGAATTTCCAAAAATCGTCAAAATAAATAAAAATCGTCAAATTAAGGGCAAAAATCGTCAAATCGTCAAGATGCTATTTTTGTGTCGTAAAATCGTCAAAATGACGATAAATCGTCAAATCTGGCAGCTATGACTGTGACATTAGTTTCTCTTTGGTTTCTCTTGTTTTGTTACGCTCTTTTCTTTTGTTTTGCCTTTTGCCCTTCCTTCCCGCGTCAGAAAAAATGTTGACAAAATATTTGGATAAGTGTTGAGATGCGCATTCTTTATGATTTATATTCTTTGCTAATAGTCACTTTATCGTTCGCTTTGCTTTACGTTACCAACGTAATGCAAGTAAACAACAAAGCTGCCATACCAGCATATCAAAAAATAATCGCGAATATACACGAAAAAAGCGCTGAAATGCTTAAATTGTACAGTAAAAAATGCAACCGTGTGCTAGTTTAACTTGACAGAAATGTAGTAAACAAACTTATTCCGATTTTGTTTATTTATGTGTATGTGTGTAAAAAAATTTTGTATTACCAATCGCATTTATATTCGGCGACACAAAAATTAGTGTGCCGCAAATCAGCTGTTTGTCGCTTAAAACTACACGATTCGATATCGTGGGCCTGGCTGTTAGAAACAATGCTAAATAATTCATTGAGATGATACGGTGATTTTGACTTGCAAATAGTGCTAAAAAACTACAATTGTATCAACTTTTCCATCTTTGCCATTATGCTATATATGAATGTACTATGTACTCTTAATCATATTATATATTTCAAGGTTGTCTCTTCCAAAATTAAAATATACAACAACAACTTTATTTTTGTTTGTGTCAACCAGTGTTGCCAGATTCCACAGGGCTTGAAATCGTCAAAGTCTAAAGATTTCTTTGTAAAAAATCGTAAAATCATTTCTGAACATCGGCAAAATAAAAAATTATTTTTGCTGCTCTTGAATTATTTTATTAGAAAAAAACCTATAAATATAACCATATAAATAAGTGTTGTGTTAACAATAAATATTATATATATTGCGAACAAAATTTGTTAAATTTGGAAGAGTCAAAATTTTCAAATTCAGTTTTTTTAAAATGTAAGTACATGGGTTAAAAAATTTTCCATATTTTTTAAATTTAGAAAAATCAGTATTTTGGTGTTTTGAGGGGTAAAAATCGTCAACAGTGGTGGCAGCGCTGACCATGATATAAGAATTATTTATTTGTGTATTTTAATATAAACTCTCTTAAAGAAATTTTTATATTCGAATATTGTCTCTTCGAAAAATGAAAATATTAGAGAGTACAATTTTATTGCTTCTAGAAAATACGACAACAATCAGGAAAGAGAATCAAGAAAGTACGAATGTGTGTGTGTGAATCGTATAAATACCAGCGGATGATTTCTCTTCAAAATAGTTTCAAACAAACAAGCAACCCGATAACATTAAAGATAGATTGAAGAAGTAAACGCGCTATATAAAGTGTATTTTATAAAACGCTATAAATTGTGAAGAATATAAAAAAAGTAAAATCAAATATTAAATCGGAAGATTTGTAAATAAAAGTTCAATTAAGAAAAAGTTGATTTTTGCAAATTAAAAAAAAGAAAGAGTAACACTCATTCATCAGAATGGTAGCAATTGGTATTGATTTGGGTACAACCTATTCCTGCGTTGGTGTCTTTCAACATGGAAATGTAGAAATTATTGCCAACGACCAAGGGAACCGTACAACACCCAGTTATGTTGCATTCACCGACACAGAACGTCTAATTGGAGACGCTGCGAAAAATCAAGTTGCCATGAATCCAAAAAATACAGTTTTTGATGCAAAGCGTCTTATTGGTCGCAGATATGATGATCCAAAAATAATGGAAGATATCAAACACTGGCCATTCAAAGTAGTTAGCGACAGTGGAAAACCAAAGATTTGTGTTGAATTTAAGGGTGAACAAAAGAAATTCGCTCCAGAAGAAATCAGTTCGATGGTACTTACAAAAATGAAAGAGACAGCTGAGGCGTATTTGGGGCAAACGGTTACCGATGCTGTAATCACAGTTCCCGCATATTTCAATGACTCTCAGAGACAGGCAACAAAAGACGCTGGTCGTATAGCTGGCATAAATGTTTTGAGAATCATCAATGAGCCCACTGCTGCTGCTTTGGCATATGGTCTGGATAAGAATTTAAAAGGTGAAAAAAATGTCCTCATATTCGATTTGGGTGGTGGTACCTTCGATGTTTCCATCTTAACGATCGATGAAGGTTCTCTATTCGAAGTAAGAGCCACAGCCGGTGATACTCACTTGGGTGGTGAGGATTTCGACAATAGACTCGTCAATCACCTGGCGGATGAATTCAAACGCAAATATAAAAAAGACTTGCGTTCAAATCCCAGAGCTTTAAGACGTCTTCGTACAGCTGCTGAACGTGCAAAACGTACATTGTCATCCAGTGCGGAAGCTTCTATTGAGATTGATGCTCTATTTGAAGGACAGGATTTCTATACTAAAGTAAGTCGTGCCCGTTTCGAAGAATTGTGTGCAGATCTCTTCCGCCAGACGCTGGAGCCTGTGGAAAAAGCTTTAAACGATGCTAAAATGGACAAAAACCAAATACATGATATTGTTTTGGTTGGTGGTTCTACTCGTATACCTAAAGTTCAAAATCTCTTACAACAGTTCTTCTGTGGTAAGAGCCTTAATTTGTCTATTAATCCGGATGAAGCCGTTGCATATGGTGCTGCTATTCAAGCGGCCATTCTCAGTGGAGACAAGAGCAGTGCCATCCAAGACGTCTTGTTAGTTGATGTGGCCCCACTGTCACTTGGTATTGAAACCGCTGGCGGTGTCATGGCCAAAATTATTGAGCGCAACACACGCATTCCTTGTAAACAAACACAAACATTTTCGACCTACTCGGATAATCAACCTGGTGTCACCATACAAGTCTTTGAAGGTGAACGTGTTATGACTAAAGACAACAATCGATTGGGCACTTTTGACCTGTCTGGCATTCCTCCTGCTCCCCGTGGTGTGCCACAAATTGAAGTTACTTTCGATTTGGATGCCAATGGAATTCTGAATGTCTCTGCCAAGGAAATGAGTTCTGGAAACGCAAAGAATATTACAATTAAGAATGACAAAGGCCGCTTGTCTCAAGCTGAAATTGATCGCATGGTCAACGAGGCAGAGAAATTTGCTGAAGAAGATGAAAAGCAAAAACAGAAAATCAGTGCCCGCAATAATTTAGAAGGTTATGTTTTTGGTGTGAAACAGGCACTAGATCAAGCCGGCGACAAGATTTCTGCACAGGAGAAGAGTGAAGCTGTACGAGCATGCGAGGAAACCATCAAATGGTTGGATGCAAATACTTTAGCAGAAAAAGAAGAATACGAAGACAAAATCAATTCACTAACGAAACTCTGTACACCAATTATGACAAGATTGCACAATGGTGGCAGTAATACTAGAGGAGCGTCGTGTGGCCAACAGGCGGGAGGATTTGGTGCAGGAAGAAGTGGTCCAACTGTAGAAGAAGTTGATTAAACAGATTTAGTAATCTCAGTATTTATTCCGAAAATGTTTAGTTAAATTTAAAAATTATTTATTGTATATACAAACATGTTGCATTCATATACGTATGTTTAAGTTTATTGTAAAAAAAATTAGAATAATAAATTTTTATATTTTTGATTTACTAATCGTAAGTAAATTAAATAAAGTGATATTGTTTTATGTTAAAACACAATAAAATGTTCATCTTTACTTGATTTAAACAAGTTTTTGGTAAATGCGTAAGTAAGTTATACATGCCACATGTGATACATAGGCACTTTAACGAGCCAAATACAAACGACAGGTAATGTTGCTGGCCCTTATGACTTAGAGAATTATTGTTAAAATGTTAAACTGCGTATATGTATGTATTGCTTAGGTTTTTATTATTCACCGCTTAAAAAATTTTATGTTGTGATACTGAATTTAACATTGAAAAACGAAATATTCTGGAATGTGATGAATATCAATTTTTACACATATGCAATCATTGTAGCTTTAGCCTTTTGTCTTCCATTGTTTTTTATGGTGTTAAAATTTTTTTCGGGTACCTCTCAATAGAATTTAGATAAGCTCAGGTTGTGTTTTAACAGAGTTATTAGATTTATTTACGGTCTTCATTATAGAGACTACGTTACTTCTCAATAGAATTTAGATAAGCTCAGGTTGTGTTTTAACAGAGTAATTAGATTTGTTTACGGTCTTCATTATAGAGACTACGTAACTGAATGCATTTATAAATTAATTGGTTGTGACATTTAGAGGATAATGTTACTATTTTATAAGATAATTACGTACAACTGTCCTTCGTATCTGGCTCAGAAGTTTAAATTTGGTCACTCCACTAGTACTAATAATTTAATCTGTCCTAATTATACTTCCCTACATATGAATGGGTATTTCGTGGTGAGAGTTGTCAGAGTACGGAATTCTTTACTACCTAATGAGCTACGTAACTTTGGTTGTCCTGTTCATAAATACAAAAGTGAACTGAGGAAATGTCTATGTGAATCGTCACTTTTACTGTTACACTACTTTATTTAAATGTATTTATCTCAGAATCGCTTTTTTTGATTTATGCCAGTCCTCTCACAAATGAGCGATATGTAAATAAAAGCGCTCCCAAAAATAAGCCTTGAGGTTCACGAAAATCAAGTTCTATTGCAGTTGATGTTACATTACATATTTACATTTGTAAATTGTCTTCGATTCACTATTTTTCAAAATAGGTGTATGTCTATCTACAGATTCAACGGCTCTTTGTACTTTTAAAAGCGACTTTTAGGCCTTGTAGATTTATTGAATCCAATTTAGATTTAGAGCTTATCGTAGGTATGTATGTACATATGCTTGTGGTTTTGATATTGCATATCATCTGTTAGAACCTAGAAACAATGGCAATCTATTTACAACAACATAATTTATAACTGTTTCACAGGAATAGAGGTTTCTTAGTCCTGATTGAAATTGTGACAAGAAACCATATTGTTCAGTGTACTTTTTAAGTACAAGAACTACAGACAATTACTACAAAATAATCAAAAAGTATCAAAAGTTATCCCAATTATTTTATTTATTTATAATGTTCAATGAATTAGAAGCCTTAAAAACCAAATTAATTCAGTAATACTTATGTGTATGGTAAGGATAAACAAACAAAAATATATATACAATATATATATATATATATATGTATATCTTAAACATAAGTCTTATATATATATATATATATATATATATATCTTAAACATAAGTCTTATATTAAAAAATGCAATTAGTATGCCAACAATATTGATCTTAATCTAGCACCAACAAGAGTCTTGCTTGTTATATCATCTTTATTTTCCTCTTTCAAATTTCTCTTTCTTAATAAACAGTAACAGTGACGATTCTCATAGACATTTCCTCAGTTCACTTTTGTACTTATGAACAGGACAACCAAAGTTACGTAGGTCATTAGGTAGTAAAGAATTCCATACTCTGACAACTCTCACCACGAAAGACCCATTCATATGTAGGGAAGTATAATTAGGACAGATTAAATTATTAGTACTAGTGGAGTGACCAAATTTAAACTTCTGAGCCAGATACGAAGGACAGTTGTACGTAATTATCTTATAAAATAGTAACATTATCCTCTAAATGTCACAACCAATTAATTTATAAATGCATTCAGTTACGTAGTCTCTAGTCTCTCCGAAAATTTTTAGTTAAATTTAAAAATTATTTATTGTACTTATATACAAACATGTTGCATTCATATATGGGCATATCCGAAAAAATGTCAACCAACAAAAAATTTTTAAAGTTGATCAAAAATTATTCTTGATCATTTAGAGTAATAGACTATATTTGTACTCTTACAAATATCATCATAAAATATTTTTCTGGCAGTCCATATTACAAAAATCAGGACTTAAGCTTCATCAACCTTATATTTTTAATATTTGGCCAAAATATGCATG
Source organism: Metopia argyrocephala (assembly GCA_963576795.1). Lineage (NCBI taxonomy): Eukaryota > Metazoa > Arthropoda > Insecta > Diptera > Sarcophagidae > Metopia > Metopia argyrocephala. The sequence goes on from OY756211.1 coordinate 85,066,022, forward strand.
TTTTTTGGCTGCTGTTAAACAAGCTTTATTCAAAACACGGCTGCTCCATCTTCGAAAAAGTTTTTTTTTTGATTAATTTTCTGCAACTTTATGAAAGAAGCGCTTTAAATACTCTATTGAAACATACTTAATAAAACTGAGTAAAGTTACGTCCACGCTTTGTAACGTCCGCAACGGAAAATAAGGGTTTTTATATATAACGAAGAAACTAAAAATTTTTTTGACACCACATTAACTATCCAAACAAAACTAAAACTGTGCTTTAAAGTAAGAAAAAAAAAATTCTAAAATATACAAAAGTATGTTTCATTTTTTAATATCAAAGTTTGTAACGTCCGCAACGGTATCGATCTGTGCTAAAATTAAGTTCTGCTAAAAGTTGTTTTGTTTTCACAAATCTATAATTTTAAACCGCATACATCAATACTTATGAACGCATAAGAATTGAAGGGTTAAAGAAAATTAAAAAAAAATAATTTGAGAACACAGTAATCTTATTTTGAAGGATGCACACGATTTTTACAGACTGGCCAAAAGTAATATCGATGGGGTTAAACTAATATACGTTACAGAAAACGATATAAAAACCACAACTCAATATCTAGGTGAGAAATGGCTAAATATAAAAAATATTTCAGGCGTAAAATCTCATCACTTTTCTTCACTTAATGAAAATTTTATCGAAATGGCACGCACTGCAGTATCTCCTAAACATAAACTACAAGTTTAAAAAGAAAAATAAAATTTATATTTTTTGAAAATAAACACAAAAATATTTTTTTATTTATATGAGTAGGACAGTAGTCAAAAATGCAACGTCCGCAACGTAACGTCCTCAACAAATATAAGACAAAATTGTGAATAAACTAACAATTATTTTTTTGCCTCGAAAGTGGGTTTGATATGCTTAAACATTCCTCTTTCTTTAATGTATTTGGAGTTTTTTTGTTTATACTGTAAAATTCGCTAAAATTTATGAAAGTTTGCATTGATCTCCACAACGACTTCTGTATTGTGTAACGTCCGCAACGGCAATTTAAGTACAATTATATCGTAACTGATAAAACTCAGAAAATATTTGTAACTGTCATTTGAAAGTACTCTCAAAGGCCAACGTACCAATGTAGGTTACTTAAGAATATAACGCTCAGACCGCCAACAGTATTCAAAAATATGCGTACGAACGTAACGTCCGCAACGCAGGATTAGCCCATATATATATTGAACATGTACTTTCGCAAAAAATAAACGACAATAAGTCGAATTATACATGCTAACTAAGACAAAAAAAACCTTTTTATGTAAATATTGAATTAAATTATACTATAAGCCTTTCACGGCAGGTTTATAAATATTTTTAAATTCAACTTTTGACATTTTTTTTAGTTTTCTGTACTTTTCATTTTTCTATTATTTTTTAAACAGCTGATTATTTGTTTACTTGCACAAACTAGCCCGAAGAAAAAGTACGGGCTATTTTGTGCATGAAGAAGAAGAATGTTACTCTCTCAAAACTTCTCTCATTTACCCAAATTTTGTGTACGGGAACGCTTTCTGGTAAAATTGGGATCCCGCGGGCGCCCAATGTAGAGTAAAGAAACAGACTTATTTTCGTACTTTTTTAAACAATCAAAAAAAGTAACAAACTGAATTGCCATCTCAAATTTTATGTATGACCAAAACAGCTGACACGATTTTACGTTTGGATAAGTGCAACTACATTTACGCAACTTTTACGAATTCTACGTTTGGCTAAATAGGCCTTTAGAAAATTGTTCGTTGTCGAAATTATTCTCTATTCGAATGTAATTTCGATCACGACTGCCAGAATTAGCCCCCAGGTGGTACGTCAATTGCACCGTGTAATCAATTCGCTTTGGACAAATCAATGCATAAAACAATTAGGTTGTCCGGCAGCACTACTTACATAAGTCATTAAGTATTGTAAAATTTAATTTGGTTTTTCCCCTTATACTCGGATATATTCGCAAATCAACAAAGAAAACATAAAAAACTGAATCAGCAATAATATAATAATAAAAATGTCAAGTTTTAATATGACATGTGCAATTTGTACAGATGAATTTAGAAATTCGCAGCTAATCGAAAGCACTTATTGTGGTCACATTTTCCATAAAGGCTGTTTGGACAGTCGTGCATTAACGTAAGTTTTACAAGTCATTTTCTATTCATTGGATTAATAATTTTATTATTCAAAAGGAGCAATAGTTGTCCAATATGTAGGTATACTTTTGGTAATCCACGAAGCCACCCCTTATATATAGACATTAATGATCAGGAATCGAATTCGGAAAAATTTGAGGAGCTAAACGCAAAATTGAAGAGCGCAGAAGAAAGAAATCAAGAGTTAAAAGATCAAAAGAAAGAACTAGAGGGGAATTTTGGAAGGCTTCAAAAACAATTAATTGATTCCATAAAGTCAAAGGAAGAACTAGAACAACAAATAAGAGAACCAAATTACACTGAGGACGACTTTTTAGATCTTCAGCACGAATTTACAGAATCAGAAAAAACCACAAACCACCTTAGACAAGTAATACAAGAATTAAGTTCGGAGATTGAGCGAAAAACTAATGAGATTAATTTAAAAAATGAAGTCTCTTTAAGAACACATTCGTCGGCATCAGATACGGGTTCATCAAATAGCAGTGGTATAAAAAGCCGAATTAATCTTATGGAGCAAAAACTTAAATATCTAAGTGAAGAACTTGAAAAGGAAATTTTAAGTAGTACACAACTTTCTATAGAAAATATGAAACTAGAAAGTTATATTCAAACATCTAAAAATAATGACCCCAAACCTATTAAAAGTTTCAGCTCCAATAATGGAGAAACTGACAACATTTTGATAATAGAAAACTTTCCGAAATCCCATTTAAGATATCCTTTAAAAAATATAATTATTGATTTGGCTGCCAGAATTATGGTGCTGCCCATCTGTCAGGAGGAGGATGTATGCGATGTGAAAATGTTTGACAAAAATGAATATGAACCAAATTCAATTGAATGTGTTGCTTTATACGTCAAGTTCAGAAATAGAGACATAAAAACAAATTTCATCTTGAGGCAAGATGTTATGAAGAGTAATCCTTTTACTTCTTACTACACTTTTAAAGAAAATGTGGACGATAATTTTTTACTTTTCTTATACGCAAAAGATAAATTACAAAACAATGGTTTTGTACAAGTTTTGTGGAAAAATAATCGAGTTTTTACAAAAAAACATGAGAATAGTACACCTTTTCAAGTGCATAACAGGAGACATGTTAATAATTTATTAAAACGACACATTGAAGTATTGAAATCTTTAGCTGCCAAAATATAAAAAGACTATTGATTTTTGTTCTTAAAGGTGGTTTATTATTGAAGTTCTCATTTTATGTTTTTGTTAATAAATTATTTTAAAATACATACATATGTATGTAGTTTCTATCCTAAAACTATTAAAAATAAAATATGTATTTTTAAAAACCAATTTAAAATATGTATATTACATAAAAAACTACTTGCGGATCAACCATGATTAATAAAACTGATTCGTAAAAGAATGTCAATAGGGATTTACAATATGGAAATTGGAATGCAGACATTTTTTCAATTTTCTTTTGCTCTCGCTTAGAACTTAGAAGACAAACAGAATAAGCAATAATTTCGAAAAGTGGGAAATAAAAAGAGAATATGTCCGGTAAAAACTTTCGTGTACTACACTCTTCACATTTTCGTCCCCAGTTCTACGAACTTCGTCTGTCTGTCTTTCAATTTCTGCATTGTAAATCCTGACTTAATGCGACTATATAAGGTTAAGGCTTATTAATAAGGACAACGAAACTTTCCAAAAATTTCACCACACAAGACACAACAGACATTTAGAAGTAAAGTAGCGTGGAAGTTTTTATTTTTTAAACGAAATTGGAATTAATTTTTTTTTAAATTATTTTGCATATGGGCACAATTTGTTTTAATTTTTGTTTATAAATATGTTGTAATTACTTGTCGGTATACTTGCAATGGCATAAACCTCAGCCTGGAAGATACTAGCGAGTTTTCCCATTGGCTCAGCATATTTCGTCCAAGGTCCAAATATCCCCACTCCTTTGCCACCTTACGTAGGTAATAAAATTTTGGAGGCGGTTCTAACTACATACTCCTGGTATTTCTATCAATTTTAGATTAAAAGATATGAAAGCACCGATTTGTAACATTATTTTATGTATGTATATATTTATATAAAATGTTTGCTCGATAAATTAATTTACTACTTCTGTTTTCATACTTTTATAAGACACTTATTGGTTCTTAGGAAATTGTAGTAGATATAAAGTGAACTTACTTTGTAAACTATTAATAATTTTTGGTGTTTTTACAAAATTTTCTGCTTACATATGTATGTAAAATTTGTATTTTATTTTAAATAAATTCTTCTATCAGAAGTCTACAAATACAATTTAAAGCCTTTTTTATATGTATAAAACTATTTTAAATTCATTAATAACTGTGAAAATAACCCATCTTCAAAATAGTAAAAAATTTTCAAGTAATTTAAGTTAAAAACAAAATACATAGAGTAAAAATACTGTCTATAGAAAACATTTAAAACGAGTATTAATATTTAAAGAAATTCGTATGCACACCAAATTTATTATATTTATTATTTTAAAATTATTAAATATAACTTAATTTATATGCGTATCCACCTATGCACATATGTATATACATACATATATAAGAACATACATACATATTTAGTATACATACATTTTTTTAATAATGTTTCGAAATAGTGTTATACGTGTCTATTCCCGTATGTGCATTTGAGTATTTCAGAAACTTATTTTAATTAAGTTTTATGTGTTCTTTTTTCAACATTCATACATACGCGAATATATACATGCACAAGCATATTGATTACTTGTGAAGACCTTCCTTTTCAGACCACTCTGTCCAAGATCCCAAATAGTTTTTACTATTCCAATAACCAAGAGTTTTAGCCAATTCGGCTGCCTGTTGCGATCTCTTACCAGATCGGCAATAAAATATTATGTTACTATTTTTTTCCGGTTTATTACATCCATATTTTGTTTTAAAGGTCGCATTATTTACAGCTGATCCTAGTTCTTGTTCAATTTGGCTTATGGGTATATTGATACTTGCTTGTATTCTACCTGTCTCTTGTAACTCTTTGGATTCTCTTACATCGATCAACAATTGTGAAGATTGTGTTGTTAATTTTTTTATTTCTTCATAAGTTACCACTGGAATTTTATTTTCGCCTATTGTTGAATACTTTTTAATAAAATTTCCAGAGTTTACGAATTTATAAGTGCTTGTAAAATTGTTGGATATTTCAGATGTGGTAGTTAGTCTTACAGCATCAAGACAAAAAACTTTAATCAGTTTGCATGTTAAAGTTCTTGTAGCCATTATTTAGAAGAATACTTTTTTCTGTAAAAAAATGAAGTATATATATGTATACGAATTATATAATATATAAATCCTTACCGGTATATGAAATTATGACTTTTAGTAAAATAAACATTAAAAACTGATTTGAGTACTTGTCTTTGAATTAAGAACATGCCAAAGTAACACTTTTCTAACAAATTACATATATTATAATTATTTTAGTATTATCAAATTAAATAAACGTATAATGCTTTCGGCGACTACCTCTCAGCAGTCTTCTGGCAAAAGCTCTGAGAGTAACTAATTGCCATGAACAAGCTTCTCAAGTCTGTCGTTCAGAGTCGACATTAAACTGTAGGTCTCATGGATAAAAATTGACACACACAACATGAGTGCTGCTAGAAGCTAGGCCGTAATCCTGACACAGGGTTGTAAAGGCCAGTTATGTATGTATGTATGTATGTATAATGCTTAAGAAGTAATATGGATTAGGTATAGTAAGAACAAATATGTATAAAGATCTTCATTTGCATCATCATGGTTTTAAGACCAGTGTGAAACATTATTATTGACACTAAAATTTCATTCCTATACAGAAATAAAGTAAGTAATAAACTTTAGCCGTTCTCAAGATATACAAAAACAATTCCGATCACTTTTCGACCAATGATTTGCCTTGACATGAATTCATTTAGACCAAATTCAGCATTATGAGGCCACATACGTAAGCCAAAAATAGGCTCAATTTGTATATATAGATTAACTACCACAGTTTGTAGTGCAGCTTTTTTATAAAATAAAATTGTTCTATGGTTTAATTTGCAGCAAATCGAACTCTGAATCACAGAAATACAATCGCAAGACACTGCGACCTATAAGAACTACTATGTCCATTTGAGTCTACAGTTTATCAAATCCACTGCCTTCCTTAGGAACACCAGCAGGTCTGAAACCTTACATACATACATAACTGGCCTTTACAACCCTGTGTCAGGATTACGGCCTAGCTTCTCGCAGCACTCATGTTGTGTGTGTAAATTTCTATCCATGAGTACCGGGACCTACAGTTTAAAGTCGACTCCGAACGACAGACTTGAGAAGCTCTTTCATGGCAATTAATTACTCTCAGAGCTTTTGCCAGAAGACTGCTGAGAGGTAGTCGCCGAAAGAAATATTTTTTTTTTCATATTTCTTTTTTCAAGATGTCGGTGCCGAGATTTGAACCCGGCACTATCGTCTTAGTAAGCCAACACACTAACCACTAGACCACGGCGACTACAAAAAAAAATAATTTAATTGACACAATAAACAGTTATTTTCTACGACTAAGAGTTTAAATAACTAAACTCGGAAAAATTTTGACAATATATACAACTATTTTTATTTTTTTGCTTCAAGCTCACATGTAAGCTTCGTGTTCTTAATTAGTTGCACGCAGCTGTATATACCAGAGTTGGGTTTATAGCATTAGATTTAATTTTCCACTGAATTTAATGTTAGTGAAAAAAATAGTGCATTATCGTCTCAAATATTTAGTGGTAGTGGAAATTTAGTGCAATAAAACGAATTAAGTGGTAGTAGAAGTGTAGTGCATGAAATAAAACAAGTTAAAATTAATTAATGAATAATTCCTTATTTGAAAAATCTTTTACTGTTAGAATATCACGTCGCTGGAATCGTTTACCACTTGAACGTAGACCTTTTTCTCTTTCGCCTAAAAATTCTTTCTTATTTCAAGGGTACAAATGATACGCATAACTGACATAATTCCTTTACTTTAATCTTGCTGCTAATAAATTTGGAATCTATTGTACTTTTGCTCTTGCTTTTGTAAATACCTTTCGTTGGGAACCACTTACACGTTTGTTGTAATCCATTACAATTTCAAGTTGCTATCTATAGTCTGAAACCTTAGTGGTAGATATAACCGACAGTGAGATCATATATCATACCCATCTAAATCTATAAAGAGCCAAATATTCACATAATAAGTGCTCCACTGTCTCTGATGCCTGTGACCAGTCAACAAACATCTATGTACATCTGTGATCGCCATTCTCTTCACACCATAATGCACCCATAAGAAATTCCATTGGTATTTTAATGTCCTTCCTTCTATTCTTCAGATGAAGTCCACATCCAACTCACTTCTTTTAATTAATAAAGGCTAAACCCAATATTTTCTTTTAACTTTATATAATTTTATATATTTATATTAATTTTATATTATTTTTTTTTTTAATTTCTAGAAGTAAAACAATTTCTAATAATCGACGCTCAGAAAGCATTTTTAAAATAAACTTTAACTTTCATATGCAAATAGAAAAAAATTAAGGTAGTTGTCGCTTTCATTGAAATTTTTATTTATAATCATAGTAGGAAAATAAACCGAAACGTTTGATTTCATTTTGTTTGGTTCTCTACAATGGGTAAGACAAAAACAATGTCATTTAGTTTTACATATTTTTTTGTTTGTGAGCACTAAAAATACTCTAACTCAAATGTGCTTGATAGAAAAAAAAATTAATGAACAAAAATGAAAAATGGGAAGAAAATACTTTTGCAAACGTTTGCGAATTGTTTTGCTCATTATAACTCTCTAAAATATTTAATATTCATACTTACATACCTAAATAAAACAAGATTTTTGGCAGAGCAGTAAACATTTTAATTTTATTCAAAAAAAGAAAAAATATACATACGAACCAAATGAAACACTCAAAAAATACGTTTCTCCTTTTGTTTTGTACGCAATTATACAAAAATAACGGAATATCAAAGCAAGCACAAGAGCGAAATGCCAATTGTTTTGTTTGCGCTCTTTCTAATTTAAAAAGTATTTGTTTTGGTTTTCCTAATGTACAAAACGGTCAAAAGTTTCAAAATTTTATGACTTAGTGAAAACGTTTGCAAAATGTATTGTTTGTTGGCCCACTCTGTTTATAATACTCATACGGAACTTTCATGTGTAAGATTATTTTCTGTCATGTTTTTCTTGTAGGGTATATCCCAAGGCCTATTAATAAGGTCAACTCAATTTTTAGGATGATTTGAATGTATCGTTCATGTGCTGGAAATCGCAAATCGCATGAAATAGGCGAACTCGATATGAAATCGTAAGAGGTGTGCTAGAGTTCACAATCGCCAGAAATCAGGCGTTTTCAAATCACAAACTTTTACGCATGTGATCTATAAGTGAAATTGCATATTTTCTTAAAAATTTGCATATAATTTAACATAAAAGCATACATGAATAAAATCTAATATGTTTTTTATACATACAAAGTAAAAAAAGTAATATTTTACAATTAATTTTAATAGAAAATGTAAAATAAAAAGTATGTTCTTTTTCATTGCTCATCTCTAAGAAAACGCTTTCTAATACGTTGTTTTCTTTCATATTGTTCTTTAAAAAAAATTAAACTTAACAATGACACATCTGGCATTTTTATTAATTTTATTTAATAATTTGTTTATATTATGTTTGTTTTTATTACTTTTGACACTTAAAACATGTTTTCATTTTTCGAACATAACTTTGAAAACGCACGATTTCCAACACATGAAAAACTAAAATTGGCGATTTTGAAATCACAAGCGATTTGAAATCGCACATTTTCCAGCACATGGGCGTATGTATACAATTCTTTCAGGCATATTCTGAAAATCACTTTTTATGAAAGTTATTTCAAATCACGAAAAAGGGTGTTCTGAGCAAACTTAAAATTTTAATTAATTATCAAATTTCTACAGATGGACGATCGCTAGTCTTCTTATCATAATTAATAAACCAATGAGGAATCTTTATAGATGCTAAAATATGAATCTTTAACTTTGTCTTCAAACACAGCGTTGGTTAAACTTTGTGTAAATTTTTATATATAGGTATAACTCAAATGTATTGTATATGAACACTTTTTTGGAATCAAATTTTTATTAATAATTTACTTGTTAAGACCTTCCTTTTCTGCCCATTCTGTCCAAGATCCTAAATAATTTTTACTATTCGTGTAGCCTAACGATCTAGCCAACTCTGCAGCGTTTTGTGACCGTTTACCAATTTTGCAATGAAATATAATTTCAGTATTTTTTTCCGGTTTGTTACGACCATATTTAGCTTTAAAGGCTCCATTGTCCACACTGGCGGACAATTCTTCTGCTATCTGTCCTAGGGGTATATTAATACTTGCGGGTATTTGTCCTGTCTCTTGCAATTCATTTGGTTCTCGAACATCGATTAACAGCTTTTCTGGTTGTTTGATTAATAGTTTTATTTCTTCATAAGTCACAATAGGAATATCGTTTATAATACCGCTACTGTAATGCCTCGTCAAATCGCTTAAACGACTGTTGATTGCAAAGAAAGATGCGGTGCCTCTTGTAATTTCTTTTACTGAAATTTTTGAAGCTAGTTTCCTTGAGCTCAAGAATAATATCTTTGTTATTTGTGGCAGTAAAGATTTGGCAGCCATTTTTAGATGCAACTAAAAACTATAAAAGATTAAAATAAATTTTTTTATAAATTGGAAGTTGCATAAGAATAAATTACACTTTGAGCCCAAAAGAAATTGTTGTTATGTTGGCTTTTAGATGAGAACAAACATGGTATAATCATCATAAGATAGTCCCGCTTTACCAAAACAATTACAGCTGCTTACTTAGGATTGTCAAAATCTTATTCTTCTTCTTTCTTATTTATTTTGACCATGGTACAATCATTGACAAGGTAAACTCGGTTTACCATGAGAACAAATAATTTTATTTTTGAATTCATTCTGTTTCCATATTAAACATGACGAATTCATACAGATGGTGCTGGAGAATCAGTCTGTTAAACCTAGTTGTGTCACAATCAGAGTTGCCGTTTAGTTATTTTAACCAAAATTGGTTACTTTTTTCTGCAATGAGTACATGTGGACTTTTTTTTTAATTTTGATTACTTTTTTCTCAAAGAAGAAATAAAATATTTCCAGCAAGGCCCATTTATATTATTATTGTATTAATGGGCCTTGATTTCGAGGAACTGAAACTAACACATATGAAATTTTTTTACTAACACATTTACACTAGTTACAGTTACAGAAAAACACATAAGAGTGAAACAGCTAATGAAAATTGTGATTAAATATATTGTAACTAAATTTTTATATTTACAAAAAAATTAAGAAAATTTGGAAGCTTATGAAATTTATCTGAAAAATAAAAAACATAAAATCCTTTGGATGTTATCAGATGAGTATATAGAAATAATACTTTGTATATTCATGTACTCAGTAAATAATAGTACATCTTGTCTTCTCTTAATAGAAAACGCTGTTATGAATCGTATCAGAGCTCTTCAATACCTTTTATACATTTCTGGACACCAAACTGTAGAATCTATTAAAAACATCCCATCTGTTTATATGAACAAAAATATTTACATATGGGTATGTAATGTTATGCAGAACGAACGCTGTCGGAGCTACGAGCCAAATATTAAAAAATAACAAATGCTTTCGTTACACATACTCTGAGGCAGAGTTGTAAACGAATCATTCATTTTTGAATTAATTCGTGAATCATTCATGCAATGAATTGGAAAAATTTTGAATTAATTCTTTTCTCCAAAAAACGAATTGAATTAAATTTGAATCAATTCATTTGAATTAAGCGAACATGAATTGCAATTCACTTTCAATTCAAATGAATTGGTAAAAAGAATTGCAATTCATTTCCAATTCATTTGAATTGAATTGATTTTGAATTAATATAAATGAGTTAGAACAAATGAATTGCAATTCATTCCCAATTCATTTGAATTGATTTTGAATTAATTCAAATGAGTTAAAATATGAATTGCAATTCATTTTACCAATTCATTTGATTTAACTCGAAAAATGAATTTGTTATACATTTCCAATTGCAATAATGCAAAAGCATCACCCTTTTTCCAAGTACTTCTATTCTGTACTTTATCTATGTCTATTACTTTTAATCCAAGTATTTATTACTTATTTATAATAATTCTCTTTGTTACATTTATTTCATAAGTAGTACTTGAAGGACCAAACTCCAAAGACCAAGTTTACTTCAATTGAATGCAATTCATTTTTGATTTGATAAATTTGAATTACAAGTTACTTTTCTAATTCATTTGAATTAATTCCAAATCATTTTAATTCAAATGAATTAGAAATGAATTGCGATTCTTTTTACCAATTCTTTTGAATTAAAAAATGAATTGCAATTCATTTTGCCTAATTCAAATGAATTGCAACTCATTTTGCCCAATTCATTTGAATTGGAAATGAATTGCAATTCATGTTCTCTAAATTCAAATGAATTGATTCAAATTTAATTCAATTCTTTTTTTTGTTGAAAAGAATTAATTCAAAATTTAGCTAATTCAAATGAATTGAAATCAAAAAAGAATGATTCATTTACAACTCTGCTCTGAGGTTATAGTAAAATGGATTGGTTATTGAATGGAAGCGGGAGCTAAAAAAAAAACAGTTCCTTTTACCACACCTTGTTGGTAATATCACCATGGCTTCAACTAGCAATATACGACTTTAATTGTTGCTTCAAATTTACATATCGTCATATTAAATGTAAACGAACGTAACTACACAAAATTTCGAATTTGAGTTTATTAATTATGGTTCGTTTTAACTAAATACATGTTTTTAGATTCCTACGATTAAAAATGGCGTTTTTTATTAACGCAATTCAAACGGACGTAACTTCAAGTGCGTGCATTTCTAATTGCAAGAAGACATAACTACATACATATTTATATGAATACATTATATACAAGCTCATTTGTTGTGTATAGGGATGACAATCCTTATATATCGATCCTGAAAATTATGATTTTCAGGATTTACAAAATTTTTCATTTTAAGGTTTTTGGCTTCTCCTGTAAAAAAGTGTAGTTATGTCCGTATGCATTTAATATGACTATATGTATGCATATATAATTTTTTTTTTCATTTCATGTGTCTAAATTTCTGTTTTAATTAATTGTTTACATAAATTTTTTCATAACATGGAAGAGCAAAAAAAGAAAAACTATTAGAAAGTCTACTATCACATTATGATTTTTTTTCTGAAACTTTTTGTTGTTCTCTTTTAAAATTTCATTGGTCTTCACACATTGAAATTATTTTTAGAGAAATTAAAGGTTTTTACAAAAACAAAACAATTACGAATGAAGGAACGAAAGATAATTTCAAAGAACGTGAAATACTGTACTTTCATAATGTGACACCAGACAAATATATGTAGGTGCATTTATCTTTTACTCTATTCCTTGGGTAAACCTTCATGTTCAGCCCAATCCAACCAGGAGCCCATATAGTTTTTAACATTTTTGTAACCAAGTTTAATAGCAGTTTCAGCAGCTTGTTGAGCACGTTTGCCAGATCTACAGGTAAAAATAAGTGGTGCATCTGCCAAGGGTTTGTCACGACCATATTTGTTTTTAAAATCACCATGATTTACATCAGAAGACAGTTCTTTTTCAATAATAGACAATGGTATATTTATACTGGTGGGTATTTTTCCTGTTTGTACAAGTTCTTGGGGTGTACGGACATCAATTAGAAGTATTTCGGGATGATTTGTTAGATCTTTAATTTCTTCATAGTAGGCAATTTGTACTTTTGGAATGATGTCAGTATTTTTTGCATTACTTTCAGCAAAGAATAAGCATAATTGTAATGCAAATATTGCGAAAAGCTTTTTAATTATTTCTTGTTTCATTGTTCACACTATGATCAAAGTGCTATGATAGACATTGAATAACTAGTTTGGATAAGCTTCCTTCAACTGGGAGCTACATATTTTCGTATAAGAAACAGTGTTGCCAGTTTTTGTGTTATTACACAAAAGTGAAACAAATTTTTTTTCTTGAACTAATTTCGGCCCATAATTTGTTTGCGTAATTTTTTCTCACCGTTTAGCCTATTTTTAACAAGTCAATTTTAGGAATATTTCACGATTAATAGTAAAACATTTGAATAATTTCAAGATTACTGTCCAAATTTATACCAATTTCAAATATGTATTTTTATATTACAGTGGTCGGCAAAGCTTTTTTTTTAATTAATGAACCTACTAATTCCCGCATTACATACTTATTTCCTTTTAAAATTATTAATCACTAAAAGAAATTTATTACATATATTCGATAGTAAATGGAGGTGTCAACGCGGTTTTTTTAAGAAGCATTGGCCCCTATTCATAGTCATACACAAAAGTCGACTCTTGCTATCCCCCGTCTACACGTACAATAATTATTTCCAAACATAAGAACCAGCGTCGGCAGAGTAACAGTAAAATATTGTTTATGTTCATGTTTTTGTTTTGAGGTGGAGAACACTTACAGCCTGTTTCTAGAACACGAATGGTTTTTGACATTCGTCTTTTTATATGTGAAACAGCAACAAAAACACTCAAATTTGTTAGTGTTTCTCATATAAAAAGACGAATGTCATAAACCATTCGTGTTCTAGAAACAGGCTGTTATTGTAATAAAAATAAATAAATAAAATGCCTAAAACCACACTATATATATATTTTTTTTCATAGAACAGTCAAAACTCTCTTTTTAAATAATTTAGCGTAATTACAAACGAGAATAATTATTATTTCAAGCAAAAATCGAGTTTAAAAATCTAATTTCACAGCTATTTCTATGCAAAATGTGCGAACAACTATGTTAACATATATATGCAAATACATATTTTTATGGTCTACACTTGAACATTTGATGTTGAAACTAGAATTTGACAATTGAAAACATAATTGTTTCCGAATTTATGGCGCGTGTAGACTGGGGGTAAAGTAACAGCCTGTTTCTAGAACACCAATGGTTTTTGACATTCGTCTTTTTATATGTGAAACAACAACAAAAACACTCAAATTTGTTAGTGTTTTCCTGTAAGTTTTTAAATAAAAAACTCTTACCAAGGTTTTGGTGTTCATAATCAAAATATACTTTAAGTTGAGTTGGCTCTAAATGGGTGTTAACTTTTATTTGATAAACGTTTTTCTATAAAAACTAATAAATAATTACGAAGTGGCAACGTTGAACAGCTGTTTTTGTTTTGTTGATGACACACGTTCAATGTTATAGCAATTTTATTATTTAAAAAAAAAACTATGAAAGTCGTACAAAAAGAAAAAAAAAGAAGAAAAATTACATGGCGAATTGATAGTAAATTGACACACTCGTATGCGTAGGGCTTGAAACCCACCACATAAAAATTATTTTCAATGAAAACTTCAACAAGAACGGCTAAACGGAAACCCGACGGAAGAGAAGGATGATGCGGTCAAATATGCTTTCAACGCAAAGCTCGAGGATGTATACGATAGGTGTCCGTCAAGGTTGCCATATGGCGACTGAAAAGCATCAAAGCACCTGGACCTGACGGGGTGCCCGCTTAACTCTTCATGTATGCAGGCGACAAGCTGGTTAGGTGCATGCAACAACTCATTTACAGAATATGGCTGGAGGAAAGTATGCCCGATGATTGAAATCTTAGTGCCTTCTTCCTATCGCATATAAGGTACTTACGAGCATTTTGTGTGAACGACTCAAGCCATTTGCCATCTCACTGATTGAACCTTATCAGTGCGGCCTCAGACCTGGTAAGACCACGATTGACCAGATATTCACACTGTGCCAAATTCTGGAGAAGACGCATGAAAATCAAATCGACACACACCATCTTTGTTTCGATTATACAGCAGCGTTCGATAGCCCAATAAGGGATCGCGTGTATGCCGCAATGTCTGAGCTCGGTATTCCTGCAAAGCTGGTAAGGCTGTGCAGAATGACGTTGAGCAACTCCTGCAGCTCTGTCAAGGTAGGAAAAGACCTCTCTGAACCTTTTAATACCGTACGAGGTTTCAGACAAGGCGATCCCTCATCCTGTGACCTCTTCAATTTCGTCAAGGGAAGTGTTCTGCGAAAGGCGAGTGTGCAACAAAAGTGTTCAGCTCCTTGCGTATGCAGACGATATAGACATCATTGGGCCCAAGCGAGTTGTCACCGCAGCCTTTAATGATATTGAACAGGAGTCTGCTAAAATATGTCTGGCGGTAAATGAGAGCAAGACGAAGTACATGTTGTCGACGAGTAGGGAAGTCGATCGTATCGGCTCCCAGATTACAGCCGGAAACTATACATTCGATGTGGTCAAGGAGTTCATCTACCTTGGCAACGCCATTACCAGCAAGAATGATGTCAGTCTAGAGATCAGGCGAAAAATCACACTGGCCAACAGGTGCTACTACAGTCTCGGTAGGCAGTTTAGTAATAGAGACCTCTCTCGTGCGATGAAATTAACTCTAAGAGTCGCTTATTCTTTCGGTGCTTCTCTATGGAGCGGAAGCATGGACGCCATCTTGTGCCGATGCAGCGGTCCTGGGAGTGTTCGAGAGAAAAGTTCTTCGTAAGACCTTATAAGTATATATTACGAATTGTGCTTTAGAATTCGTTTTGTTATTGCATTTTTTAAATTTAAATGCTAGAAATAATAAAGACTAATTTAATGGAATGTAATGATGATTTTGCTTTATAAAATTATTTCTACGTAACAATATATACATACTTATGTATATATGTATAGTGATTACCGCTAATATAAATAAAATTAAATTTTGTTTTAACAAACAAGTTCTTTTTTACATTTCAATGTATTATAATCGTATATATGTATGTATATAGTAAACCGTAAGTTGGACCTTGTACTTCATAAAGGGATCACCGAAAAACCTTGCCCTTTTTATATTTTGAGATTCCCATTAAAAATGTAAAATTCTGTTTTGGTAAACACTTTTTCGAATTCTCCCATACATATGTATGTGTGTTTGTATGTACATACATGTTTTTTTTTTTATAAACATTTTTAGATGTTCAATTTAAGTAACGATAAATGTTTAAGAATGTCTTAAATGTATACATATATGAATTATTTATTATAATTTTTAATCAATTTATTTAACCCTCCGTCAGTCAGATGTTCCGATAGTCACATACGTAGCGCATGCAGATGCACTATGTATTTCAGTACATTTATATTAAAAATATGCAATTTTAGTGATAACATTATATTGTTATAACACTATAGTACATATGTATGTATTTTAATATTTATTTTTTTTTTTTTTCAACTGAGTCGAAAAAACAATTCAACTGATGCAAATAGAAAAAAGTAACAGTTTTTTGTATTTGATTTCATTGCTGCGAAAGTACGAACTATGAAGAGCGTGGGGCCTAGCCAAAAATCTGAAACTTACAACAGCTACAACAACGCAGAGTACTCACAAAATTCACTTTGAGTTGATTTGAATCAGAGTAGGAAAATAAACAAAACTGAACGTTTGATCTTATTTTGTTGTATTCTTTACAATAAGTAAAACAAAAATTAAACAGAAACAGTGAGAAAGATTGTCCCATTTAATTTTGTATATTCTTTTTGTTTTCAGTACTACAAATACACTAACTCAAATGTGCGTAGGTACAACAAAAAATGAATGAGAAGAAAAAGGATAGAAGAGTAAAAGAGAAGAAGAAGAGAAAAAAAAACAACAAAAAACAAAGCAAGCACAAGAGCGAAAAGCTAATTGTTTCATTTGCGCTCTTTCTCATTTAGAAAGTATTTGTGTTTGTTTTGCTCATGTACAATACCATTAAAAAAATTTTGAAAAGTGTATGACTTTGTTGAAACTTTTGCGAAAAGTTTTGTTTGTTTGCCCACTCTGATTTGAATAAACAAACGCAAAAAAATAATACAAATAAATCTCATTATTCTCCATACAATATACAGTGCACGCTCGCTAATGTGAACTAATTAAAACTGGCGTTGTTCACGTTTACGAATTGTTCACATTTCCGAATGCCGAAAATTTTAAAACAGAATTATACAATATTGTAAACATAATTCAATACATATTTATTAATTTTTTATTTTTAAAATTATGTCAAATTATAATTAAATTTGTATGTATTTATACGTATGAATATGTTCATAATTACACATACATAAACATATGTACATACAATATATGCACATGTACACCTAAAACGGGGATCCCGCAAATAATAAACACAGAATTTTAACGTCTCATATTAAAAAAAAGAAAATTCTCTTCAAATTATAGGGCTTTTTACATTTATTCATCTTTTAGAATAGTCAATGAACCAAAAAATACGTTCACATTAAGCGGTATTCACATTAGCGCGCGTGCACTGTACACGTGTTCTGGCCTGATGCATGCGCTACGTATGTGATGTGTAGATGAAGAAGTCCATATAAATAATTTTTGGTGGTTTTATATAACTATTTTTTTCCAAAAAACGATAGCTGACAATATTTGTAGAGAGTACCTAGAGACACAAACACCTAGCTAAATTAGAAATTTGTCTAAATGAGTGTTAAATTCGTAAAAGATCTAGCCAGATACATGCGCATAACGGAGGGTTAATTTACTTATCTACAATAATTATTTTAATCTTTACAAGTAAGTTCATACATTGTGGGATAATCTAATCTGGTTCTTATCACCTCTAAAAAAGAATAGCGTTAAGCGCCAGTCGTCAACAATTCAAATACAAATAATTGTTTATTACTTGTGAGCTATTTAGTTTTAGTAATATACAAATAGTCTAATGACTATATTAGATTAAAAATGTTTTATCATACTTAAAAAGTTACATATGTATGTATATATTACATCAAATTTTTAATTTCAATATTGCTATTGATGTGTTATATTGTAAGTATGTATGTAATTAGTTGACCTACTTCTTATACATTTTGAAAATTCTTAGGGGCTTATGTATTTTTATTTAATTTTGTAGATAGCTTACAAAATCAAAGGCTTATTTGACAAATTTCTATGCAATACTTGTCAAAAACCCTTAATAAACTTATAATATTTTATATGAATACAGGCGTAAGCCTATAATAATAAAACTCGTTCATCTTCTCGGTTTTAAATTAAATGAATGCAATTAAATCAGTTTATAAATATATATTTTTTACATATTGTCCTAAATTCTTTTCAGTTCCTCTGAGAAAAAATATAGCAGAAGAGAGGTCTAAATTAAAAAATGAAAGAATGCGTGTGATTTCCTTCATCACAATTGTGTTATAAAATGGGCATGGATAACAATGCTTCAATATTGTGCAAGTCAGGTTAATTCATTTATAAACGAGGTACTAAAGTACTTCGACTTGTAGATCTATCTATTGGATTACAATATCTACCCTAGTCTCGTCGATCTGACAAACTTTAAAATGTCGGCCGGTACCAACTTTGACAATTCCCCATCTGATAATCACCAAGGTACCTCTTCCTACTGTGCATCAATGGTGCACAATTGTTTAGCATATGCTCTGATGACTCGATCGCCTCGTCACAGAATTTGCACAAATCGCTCTAACCGATTCCTTTCCTATTTAAATGTTCATTGTGTCTGCAGTGACCTGTCAGGAGACCCGTCAATATCCTCAGATTATCCCTAGAGAATCTAATGAACGACGCAAATCTCCTCCTATCATAGTTACCGATCAAAAGTTTGAAATCTAAGGCCAGTCTGTCCAAGGAAAAGCAATCTATTGTTTTTTCCTGTCCTGATTTGCCTTCAGTATGCTATTCTTATCCTACAATAGGGTTCGGGCCCCACTATTGGCATGGATGCTTCCTTTCGGGCAAGTTGAACTACTACTTCTTTTCTTTGACAACCGCATGATCCTGGACCCAACATAGGTTGATCCTATTGTCTCTGCCCAGTCAGTTTAGTTTTACGAGATACCCCCATACTAACTTAGAATCAAATTCATAGCAGCCAAGGGCTCGGATAGCAGCATGAAAAATGCTGGTGAGTTTCCCCATGGTTTCCGAATATTTCGTCCCAGGTCCAAATATGGCGGACCTGTGCCGCGTTCAGTCTTTGATCCTGCCGTGTATCCGATGATACTTCTTTCCCTAAAAGAGTTATCAGCCCTTTATACTGTTCCATTCAGTCTTATTACTCAGTTCAATTTTAAGTCGCTTTACAAAGATATATAGTGTACTGATCCTGTCCGAGGGACAGTGAAGAAATAAGTTGCCAACCAACATTGACTAGGTTTCCTCAAAAGTCCAGGGGGCAAATTACGGCATTCGATATCAAACGAAATTTCATACAATTTGAAAACAATTTTCATAGAAATTTCGTTCGATATCGAATGCCGTAATTTGCCCCCAGGATTTCTTTGAAATTTGTTCTTATTCATAGAACACGAATGGTTTTTATCAAGAATTCTTCTTTTTAGCTATTTTTAAATTTGTTAAAACTTCAACTGGAATTCTGACCAAATTATACAAAATTTTTTTTTTCATTTAAATGTAGATATATAATAAGTATAATAAGTACGTAAAGCCGATTAAACTTCGACTGGTATAGGTGAATCAGTTATTTGGACTATAGGTATTTTCTATTTGCTAGACACTACAGAATTTTCTTTATTGTTTTAATCTAACGTAAAAGTCTAATCTTTATAACTACGTCACCATGTTCTCTTTTTTTGTGAATTTGTGGATGGCGTGAGGTTTGCTCAATTCAAGTCCGGGTTCTGTTTACTTTTTATATACATACATATGTATGTGTATAATTCCGGTTAACTTGTCTTTTTGTTACTGCCGAAATGATCCGATTCTTATCAATAAAAAAATACAAACATATGTATGTAAACATACAATATACTTGCATATCGTCATATTAAATGCAAGCGGACGTAACTACACAAAATTTCGAAATTGAGTTTTTTTTTTATTATGGTTCGTTTCATCAACATGCATGTTTGTGCAAAATTTTAGATTCCTACGATCAAAAACGGCGATTTATTAACGAAATTCAAACGGACGTAGCTACAAGTGTGTGTATATCTAAATGCAAGAAAACATAACTACATATGTACATATTTATATGAAAACCTTACATTCAAACCAGAGTAGGAAAATAAACAAAACTGAACGTTTGAATCCATTTTGTTGTATTCTTTACAATGATCCTATAAATACAACAAAGGCTATCGAACACCGAACACAAGACTACAAAAATCGCTGGCTACGAAAGTAGCCAAGGAGCCAGCTACTTAATTATAATAATGACTACAGCTACAAAATAAACATCTGTTTTGACACGTTGAACATAACCTCAACAAAATATAACAAACTTATTTTTTGTAAGTGAAATTGTAAGGAAACAAAAAACAACAAATGTCTGAAAACTTATGATAATTTAAGATAACTGAAAAGGTTCTTAAATAATAAATTAAAAATGAAATATAAACTGATGTAAATAAATGAAATAATAAGTAAATGAAAATTAAACAAAAAATGTAAACAAATAATTTTTTTTAGTGACGCAACTTAAATTTTTTTCGCATTTTTTATGTATATACTTCATGTATTGCGTTTTTTAAACACCTTTTTCATGCATCTAATTGTATTAGCATCACTAAACTGTTTATTGTCGCCAAGAAAAATAGAAATTAGCCTAAGTTAGCTACGGACTACAAAAGTAGTCGTGTGGTCGGTAGTCGTGTTGCCATTAAAATAATTATTCTCATATGCACACATGTATTCTATTTTTGACAGCTTGTAGTCGATGGTCGGTAGCCTTTAATGTGTTTATAGCATGAGTAAAACAAAAATAAAACAGAAACAATGAGAAAGATTGTCCCATTTAATTTTTTATATTGCTTTTGTTTTGAGTACTACAAATACACTAACTCAAAGGTGCGTAGGTGCAACAAAAATTGAATGAGAAGAAAAAGTAAAGAAGATGAGAAAAAGAAAAGAAGAGAAAAAAGAGCAAATTATACGAATGTGACGGAATAACAAAGCAAGCACAAGAGCGAAAAGCTAATTGTTTCATTTGAGCTCTTTCTCATTCAGAAAGTATTTGTTTTGGTTTTGCTCATGTACAATACCATTAAAAAATTTTTTGAAAAGTGCATGACTTTGTTGTAACGTTTGCGAAATGTTTTGTTTGTTTGCCCACTCTGATTCAAACTCATTTATTGTATTGAGGGATGCCAATCCTTATATCTCGATCCTGAAAATTATATGATTTTCGGGACTTACGAAATGTTTGATTTTAAGGTTTTTTGCTTCTCCTGTAAAAAAACAAAGTTTAGTTGCGTTCGTTTGCATTTAATATGATATATATAGGAACAAGTAACATGCCAACATAAAAACAATATATTATTGCCTATATTATTAAAAGTAAAACAAGTACACTCAAATAATAGATTGGAGAAAACTTTTTAACTACCTAAAAAAAGAACTGGTTTCTGCAAAACTTTTTTCCAAACAAATAAATGTCCATATGTACATACAGCTGCGTGCAACTAATTAAGCACAGTAGTACTCAATATTTAAATCATTATGTTGAAAATAATACTATTAAAAAAACCGCTAAAATTTTACCCTGTTTAGTTAATCCAACTTTGTTTATTGAAACTTCTCAATGGCAACCTTATTTTTACAGTTATTTTTTTCTTTGTGGTGTTTTTCATAATTTGTGAAATAAATTACTCGTGCACTTAATTAAGGACAGTGAAAAATTTTTGAAAATTTTAAGATTCAAGTAAGTTTTAACAGTTAAATTCAAATAAATGAGATTACACAGAGTGTTTTTCAGAATTTGATAAACTTTTACTTATTGCAAAACATGGGTAAAAATAAGTCCTGTGACATCAGTACTCGAAAGATTATTGTACAAATGCATCAGGAAGGAAGCTCTTATAGGGAGATCGCAACAGCCTTAAAAGTTTCTAAAACAATGGTTTTCCAAGCGGTGCAATATTTCAAAAAACATTCGACAGCTGATAAGGTGCCTCGTAAACAAAGAAGCCGAATTATGACAGTGCGTGAAGATGCACTAATGTCCGCGAGTCGAAAAAAAATCCGCATAAATCAGCAAATGAAATTCGGATAGCAGTCTTTAGTGAAAATGGAGCAAAACCATCTGTAGACACAGTAAGACGTCGATTGCGGGAAGCTGGCCTCTTTGGAAGAATTTCCCGAAAGAAACCATTGTTGTCTGAGCGTAACCGGAAGAAGCGAAGAGTTTGCAAAAAAATTCCGCCATTGGACCGCTGTGGAATGGAAAAGAGTGTTATTTTCGGGCGAAACAAAAATTAATAGTCTCTCCCGATGGAAAAAAATATGTTCGCCGGCCAAAGTTAAAAGAATTTGATCCAAGATACACCCGCGCCAATTTAAAGCATGGAGGAGGTTCGATTATGCTTTGGGGTGCTATGTCGTCACGCGGTGTTGGACCGCTGCACAAAGTTGGCGGAAACATGGACAAGTTCCAATATGTAAGAATCCTAAGCGATACAATGATGCCGTATGCAGACGAGAATATGCCAGTAACATGGATATTTCAACAAGATGATGACCCGAAGCATCACGTCAAACAATGGTTTATAAACAATTCGGTCACTGTACTTGATTGGCCTTCATGCAGTCCAGATCTCAATCCGATTGAGAATTTATGGCAAGTTGTAAAAACCAAAGTAAGCGCAGTAAAAATAAACAATTTAGATGATCTCTTCGCCGAAACAAAGAAAGCTTGGGAGGCCATTCCAACTAGTGTATGTGAAAATCTGGTTAGCTCGATGCCTCGGAGGTGTCAAGCTGTTATCGACAACAATGGTTTTGCAACAAAATATTGATTTTTTTTTAATAAATACAAGTTTTTCTTAAATTTTACGATGTGTCCTTAATTATATGCACGACTGAATTTAATATTCTTTAAAATATGGCTCACTGCTTTATAAAAAATAATTTACATACATACATACATACATAACTGGCCTTTACAACCCTGTGTCAGGATTATGGCCTACCTTCTCGCAGCACTCATGTTGTGTGTGTCAATTTTTATCCATGAGTACCGGGACCTACAGTTTAATGTCGACTCCGAACGACAGACTTGAGAAGCTTGTTCATGGCAATTAGTTACTCTCAGAGCTTTTGCCAGAAGACTGCTGAGAGGTAGTCGCCGAAAGAAATATTTTTTCATATTTCTTTTTTTGAAGATGTCGGAGTCTGGAGTCGAACCCAGGGCCCATGTCTTAGTAAGCCAACACACTAACCACTAGACCACGACGACTACAAAAAAAAATAATTTAATTGACACAATAAACAGTTATTTTCTACGACTAAGAGTTTAAATAACTAAACTCGGAAAAATTTTGACAATATATACAACTATTTTTATTTTTTTGCTTCAAGCTCACATGTAAGCTTCGTGTTCTTAATTAGTTGCACGCAGCTGTATATACCAGAGTTGGGTTTATAGCATTAGATTTAATTTTCCACTGAATTTAATGTTAGTGAAAAAAATAGTGCATTATCGTCTCAAATATTTAGTGGTAGTGGAAATTTAGTGCAATAAAACGAATTAAGTGGTAGTAGAAGTGTAGTGCATGAAATAAAACAAGTTAAAATTAATTAATGAATAATTCCTTATTTGAAAAATCTTTTACTGTTAGAATATCACGTCGCTGGAATCGTTAACCACTTGAACGTAGACCTTTTTCTCTTTCGCCTAAAAATTCTTTCTTATTTCAAGGGTACAAATGATACGCATAACTGACATAATTCCTTTACTTTAATCTTGCTGCTAATAAATTTGGAATCTATTGTACTTTTGCTCTTGCTTTTGTAAATACCTTTCGTTGGGAACCACTTACACGTTTGTTGTAATCCATTACAATTTCAAGTTGCTATCTATAGCTTTCAAATCCTTGCATATTTGAAATTCCTATTTTACTCATTACCTTACTGAGCATTGGCACTACATCTTCGATTAATAAAATTTTTAAATAATTAAACAGATAAGTTTTATATGATTTTGAAAATGCAAACGATTTAAAAAAACTGCAATGAAACTTGTTTTTTGTATGTATGTATGTCTAAAATATTCAGAATTAATTTTTTTCCTTTTCCAGTATATCCTTTTTATATTCAACCATAGATATATAAAAAATTAATCATTTCATTTACTATATGAGACAAGTTCTTGTCTATAATACAAAATCATATATTAAAAATTTAATTATTATATGAAAAATACATATATTTAAACATATTAATTATTTATTAAATGGCTTTGCCAGACAATATATCTAATGCATGTATTTCTGCTTGAGCCCTCAATTTCTTTTCTTCCGCCAATTTTGCGTCACGAATTGCTTTTAGTTGTGTTTCAGATTCTCGAATTGCTGCCTCTTTCTTCGTTAAACGCTTTTGATTATAGAATCCATAAATAATTCCAAATGTTAGCATGGACCATCGTCCAAATTTAATTAAAGGTGATACAGGTACAGGTGGTTGAGACATTATTTTTTACTAAATTATAATTTAATTTATTTTAAGTTATACTTTTATACAAAAATATTTTTTTATACTGACAGCTTAGAGATGATATATTTGTAATGCCTTTTAAACTGTTGTCAATTTTATAAAATTAAAAAAAATACTAATTTATCGGTAGATTTATTATCATATACAATTTTTTAAAAATTTTACATATGTGTGTATGTATGTATGTACATATTAATATAAAATAGTGCCCTGAAAGACTTTAATTAGCAATTTTCGAAGAATACTATAAAATTATAAAATAAAACAAAGAAACAATTTTCGTCGATTATGGTGTACTCACCAATAATACATACATAACTGGCCTTTACAACCCTGTCAGGATTACGGCCTAGCTTCTCGCAGCGCTCATGTTGTGTGTGTCAATTTTTTATCCATGAGTGCCGGGACCTACAGTTTAATGTCGACTCCGAACGACAGACTTGAGAAGCTTGTTCATGGCAATTAGTTACTCTCAGAGCTTTTGCCAGAAGACTGCTGAGAGGTAGTCGCCGAAAGAAATATTTTTTTCATATTTCTTTTTTTTGAAGATGTCAGAGCCTGGAGTCGAACCCAGGACCCTTGTCTTAGTAAGCCAACACACTAACCACTAGACCACGGCGACTACAAAAAAAATAATTTAATTGACACAATAAACAGTTATTTTCTACGACTAAGAGTTTAAATAACTAAACTCGGAAAAATTTTGACAATATATACAACTATTTTTATTTTTTTGCTTCAAGCTCACATGTAAGCTTCGTGTTCTTAATTAGTTGCACGCAGCTGTATATACCAGAGTTGGGTTTATAGCATTAGATTTAATTTTCCACTGAATTTAATGTTAGTGAAAAAAATAGTGCATTATCGTCCCAAATATTTAGTGGTAGTGGAAATTTAGTGCAATAAAACGAATTAAGTGGTAGTAGAAGTGTAGTGCATTAAATAAAACAAGTTAAAATTAATTAATTAATAATTCCTTATTTGAAAAATCTTTTACTGTTAGAATATCACGTCGCTGGAATCGTTTACCACTTGAACGTAGACCTTTTTCTCTTTCGCCTAAAAATTCTTTATTTCAAGGGTACAAATGATACGCACAACTGACATAATTCCTTTACTTTTATCTTGTTGCTAATAAATAATAATAATAATAATAACCAATAATATAAATAATAAATTATGAATTTATTTTTGTATTGCTGGATATGAATTTATTATATTTGCTTATTTTGTCTTGCCTCTGTAATACAGAGGCAGCATAATGAGCATACCATAATTAAAATGGAATTGCGCAAATCTTTTATAAATTGCTTTTAGTTGTATATATACATATACATATATCCAAAGAGGAAGCAGCCTAAAGTATTGAACATTATTTTCTTTTAACCGATTAGAGAATTTAATCTATTAATAGAACACATCAAATTTATTTTACAAAACTATTTATTTAACAATAGTAGATAATTACAAATTATAAATGAAAATTATTTTATGTTACAAAGTTAACTGGATGTAATTAAACTTTAATTTTTTTAATAATAATGTATCTATATTTCAATAGCTTACAATATCGCATTTTTGTTTTGTTTCGAAGTTTAAAGTTACTGGACGTTACCAAGTCGAATATACTATAAGAAGGTCTAATCAAGTTTACAGCAAACTTCAAGCATATGTACATTACAATTTTAAAGTTTCAAAATATTCCGAATATATAGCCCAGATAAGCGCACTAAAACAAACAAGCATCTTACAGTTAATTCGTCTTGGACGTTACTTAAATATTTATTATATGTATATAAATAACATAAAAGAGAAAAAAATTTAAATACTTAAAAATTATTTAATGCATGTATAAATTTTTTTTATCGCAAAAGGCACAAAGCTTTGTATAATTATCCAAAACGACAAAAATTACAGTATGTATGTATTTATGTATGTATAAATTTATAAACGATTTTTTAAAAATACATGTATGTTTCGTATTTTAAACGTAACTGCTGTAACTTTATATAAAACAAGAATAAAAACAAGTTTCTACACAACATTTTTACCTCTGTCAATTTGTTTTGTCGAAATGCTTTTTGCAGGTTTTTCTCATTGTTTTGTTTAAAATTATTAGAACATGTAAAGTACATCTAATATTAAACTATGCGAATTAAAAATAATACGATAAAAATTGTTTTTTAATAAAAAGTATAGATAGCTTCCCTTCAAATATTCTCGATTAGCAAAAAGAAAAAACATAAATCGATTAAACTTTAGCTTAAAGAATTTTTAAACCAGATGCCCT
Source organism: Metopia argyrocephala (assembly GCA_963576795.1). Classification (NCBI taxonomy): domain Eukaryota; kingdom Metazoa; phylum Arthropoda; class Insecta; order Diptera; family Sarcophagidae; genus Metopia; species Metopia argyrocephala. The sequence continues at coordinate 85,093,161 of OY756211.1, forward strand.
AATGCTTGCCCCACTTTAACTTTTTGTCCAGCCTCTACATTAAATTTGAAATTATTAGGAGCCTCAAATAATAATACAATAGTACTACCCATATTGAATTGACCCACTAAATCACCTTTCTTTAGTAATGGTTTTTTTATCAGTAAAAGTTCATCATATTCACGATTGGTTTTTAAACCAGACCAGCAATTTGTTTTGAGTTTTTCGTCCATAAAAATTTCCATTGAACCAACATTTGTAGCACCAACTGCAGTGTAACTGAAAAAACCGTGCTTCCAGTGACCCAAATATACAGCACGTTCGTTAAGTACAAAAAGGCCGGGTAACCATGTGGCAATTTTAGGATTAACTGACAGTAGCTCACCAGTAAAATGTCTTCTAATTAAAGGTTGCCATTCAACTGGTGAATGGAAACGGTGATAATCACCAGGTGCCAAATATATAACACACTGATATAAGGCACTCGAACCATCTTGCTTTTGTTTTATGACATCACAATACTCTTCCAATTTACTTTTATTATTTGTCCAAGTAGCAGGACCAAGGAAATCTTGAATACTGTAGTTAACACCTTTAACTTGTTCTATAAGAGATTTTGAGGCAATACCAAAATGTAATATTTTTCCGTCCGCTGGAGATACTATAGGTGCCATCGTATCGATTGGCCTGACACCATCTCGTAGAGGTCGCGTAAAAAATTGCGATAAACTTTGATAATGCTTAAAGTCTGTATATAAGGCCTCTTCTATATTAACACCAAACGATTTCGAGTACCAACCGTAAACGTAAGGTCTCAAATTCTCTGGTATATAACAAGCCGCTAACCATCCCCAAGCTCTACTTAACAACCTTAAAGGCAAAGAACAGTAAAACTTTGTTTGGAATTCTGAAGCAGTATGTGGTTGTTGTTCACGTAAGCAATTTTGCTTATGTAATTGCCATTCCAAAGCACCAATTACACATATACCCACAGGAGCCCACTTTAATAAGAATCCAGTCCATTTTTGCCAAAGATTCAAACGTCTCTTTTGTACATCATTATGATTTTTCACTTGATAATTAGAAGTAGTCTTGGGTAAAGTATTATTTCTTATTAGGCTATTAACTTTTGATTTCGTAGTCGCGTTTGTAGCAGCACTATTTCCTCCTGAAGCTTTAGTAGAAAAAGTTTGGCGAAAACTTCTTATAAATGGCCATTTACCGGATTGTTGTTCTGATTGTTGTTGTCTTTGATGGGAATGACGTAAATTTCCAGCTTTAATAAGGAAACGGCCTCGAGGTATAAAATATGAAACCATCCCTAAGCAAAAATAACACAATCGCACGTTTTACTCTTAATATTTTTTACTTTTCTCGTAGTTACGTATGTCACACAAAAAATACTTGGGAATGCGATATATAAATAATCTTTATTTTAACGGAAAACTGCGGTTTCCGAAAAAAAAATCTTTTCTTGTATTTTCAAAATAAACCACGTCTTTTTCAATTGAGTTTACAAAACTGAATGAACGTTTGTTATCACCTCTTTTTCGAAAATTGGGTTATGATGCTTTTACACTGTGCAAGACACTCGTTTTCAGATTCCCTTTTTGTTTTTGGAAGTTATATTGCTGCTAGTGATTATTTCTTATCGCATAATAAATTCTTAATTGATTGTATATTTTCGACTTTTGTTATTATTCCACTTTTCGTATTGGAATTCAGTCAAGGTTGTATTTTTGTTCATTTATTTTTATTTTGGTTACTTAATTCGTTGTTCAAGTATTCGAGTAAATTCAGTTTACAACAAATAATATTTAGAAAATAACCTTTTTTCTTTTTACACACGATTCAAATCACGACTCAAAAATCCAACAATTTTTTAATTTTCATTATGGCAATATTCTGAAATCTTCTCGCTTTTTTTATAACTTCTTTCTTAATCTTTATTTAATAATTCAACTAATGCGGCCCATACACTACGGAAGTTCACTGTCCAAGTTTGGTACTAAATAGTGATTTTGTATATTGTATGAAACCGCAGAGGTCACAATTTCGGGTTTTTAATGATTTTTTTTTTAAGCGAGGAAAAGACATTTCCTTCTCTTTTCGTAATTTCCAGTTGTTGCTTTATATTATTTTTCTCATTTTACGGTCCTTTTTATTCTGCTATGTGTTGAAGAAAGTAAAAAAATGTCTGCCTATCCTGTTGAGAACAGGGTGTACAACTTTACCGATTTGATAGCTAGCATCAGCTCAATATAGCATGCGTTTCGTACAATGAATTATAGAGATATTTCGTTCTTTAGCCTTATAATTCCTTTATGTTTTCTTGTCTCTTGTAATATCTTGTGTGCAATCCCTTATTTGTTCCCTGGACTCACTTTCTTCGTCGAATCGACGAACACAGTTTATTATTATTTTGATTTTACTCCTCCGTTGATCACTAAAATTTGCTCATATTTTACATAGCTTTAATCTTCGTTAACCTGCTGAAGAGTGCTCAAGTACAGGCTGATTAGTTGTGTGAGTTTGAAATTTTCATGGTGGTGCTCATCGGAACGACGAGAAAGTTCTTTGTGCCACCTTTTAATTTTTTGCAGTTTATATAATATGAATAGATAAGTATTTTATGTACAGTAATCCCTCGAACTGCGCGGTTTCTGACTGCGCGGTTTCGGACTTTCGCGTTTTTATTTTTACCACCAAAATTTCGCATTGCTCGGCAAAGGTTTCGCAACAGCGCGGTTTTTTTTTTTTTGCGTACATATTACATATTTCGTGCAAAATATGATGAGATATGATATGAAAATCTTTTTGTTGAAGAAATAATAACATATTTTGCAGATAATAATAATGATGAAAATGACGATAGTGAAGATGTAGAAATTGTTGAAAAAAAAAACAAATTTAGTAGCAAAGCACTGGCAGAATTTTTGAAGCGTGGCAATCAACTTGGTGAAGAAGCTATTGACCTAGACCCTGATTTAGAGCGTGCTTTAAAATTCCGTAGACGTTTGACGGAAGCTTTTGCACCGTATAGAGAACTTTACAGTTCAAGAGATACTATTAAGCAATCACTATTAACATGTTTTTTTTCCGAAACCATTGGAGGAAAATAGAACAAATTCATCAGTAGATGAAAATTAACTTATTGAAAGATTCTTTTAATTACATATTTACATTTTAGTTATGTACATACTATGTACAATGAACTGATTTCAAGATTTTATTTGTTTAATTTTTAAGAATTAATTTATAATTTTTATCTTTTTTGTTTGTGTTAATTTTTAACTTTATGTTAATATTGAATAAAGTCTTTTTTCTAGTTATCTACTTGATTTAAATTTAAAATTTTAATGACAATTTTAGGATTTAGAACGTATCCCCTAATTTCATACAAAATAGGGTTCACAATGCGCGATTTCGGATTGCGCGCTGTTTTTTCAGAACGTATCTACTGCGCAGTCCGAGGGATTACTGTATGTTTAATATGTATATTATAGAGTTATATATGTACATACACACATTATATGTATTTAGAAAAGAGAAAAAAAACTTCAAAATCATGTCAATTTTATGAAAAACCTACACCTACACCTCTGATCAAAAATACATTAAATAGAATTTTAGAAGATTCTACTTTAAGACATCCACACGTCAAAATATTTGTACATCATTACGAAGATGAAATTGGCCCTGAAAGACAAATTTAGAAATTTTGTTCATATACAAAACGACCAAATCTATATCTTCAAGATGCAAAAAACACTTCTGTAGAGAACTCAAAATTGATCTCCGTGCCTATTGCACTTCATAACTTACAATGTTAAAAAATGTATGCCCGTATTCATAAAAAATAAAACAGTTTTATTAATTCCTTATTTGACAATAACTCCATAGAAATATGTCAAATAAGCACTCTATAAACCAATTTTAATTTTTATGAATACGGGCATTAATTTTTATTATATTTTAATGCCTTAATTTTTTTACTTACTTTTTTTTAACTGTTACCTCAGTTGCTTACTGTTATTACGTTGTTTTTTTTTCAAAACCTAAATTTTATAAGTATATTTGTTTTTTTAGTTTTAGGTTTTAAAATTTTATGCAAAACACTATTTTAAACCAATAAAAACTAAATTATCTTGCTAAATAAGTAAACTTTTTGAAGTTTACTTGGTTTTTATTTTTTTTATTTTAAGACCAATACTCTTGGGTAAACCCCTACTAAATGCAGTGCACTGTATTGGAATGTTGAATATATACATTAGGGTGGGTCAATTTGTTCGGGACCGAAAAACATGACAAAGCGTATAGCAAGGTCGTAATCTACGGGAAATTCTAAGAACTTTTCCCAAAGAAACCATTGTTCTAAAATCAAAATCGAGTTTCCGGTTTTTTAAGAGAAATTTTGGTGCTCAGGTCATCCGAAAATAATGCTATTTTTTTGGAAGTATTCATTGCAATTGGTGAATAGTTGACCTGTAACGCTGGAAGAGGGCTTATTTTAAAGGAAATTATCTCAGCTTTCTATATCTGTCCTCATTTATAGAAAATTATTTACCTAAATAATGGTTTTGGAGGTTTATGTCAAAATAATAACAGTTTTAGGTTTTTAACAGTTTGACTATTATTATTTTGACATAAACCTCCAAAACCAATATTTGGGTAAATGAAATTTTGAACTAAATAGATCTGCGTACCGTATAACACATATGTTTTACGTTTTTTAAGAAGTACTCAGAGGGGGCAATACAGGGGATATTTCTCCGTATCCCCAACTATCAAACTGAAGTACCGAAAATGCAGATAATCATTTGCTAAAATTATTAGTAATGCAGACATTGATTTCTCATATCAATGTAAACTTTTGCAGTTCGGTGAAGAGTATCAAATATATATGAATTAAAAAAATGTTTCCTAGAGCAAATTTATATGGCAAAACAACGTTTGCCGGGTTAACTAGTATAACAGCCTGTTCATAGAACACGAATGGTTTTTTACATTCGTCTTTTTATATGAGAAACACTAACAAATTTGAGTGTTAATATAATAAATAAAATTATACTCGTATTTTTTATTTTTGTATTGTTTTGTTTGGTTTACTTTTTCCTTGACTACTGTCACAGTGCAATACAGTGACGAAACTCCAACAACTATGACAAGAACAACACAGCCAAGATAGCTGTCATTTCCTTCATCACTGTAATACACTGTGCTACTGTGTTGCATTTTTTGACGTCTTGGCTGATAAATACGCAGTGTTGTATCCGATTTCAAACAAGTTTTATCTGGTAAATTATTTTACCGTGGTTATACACTGCGCCATGGTATATGATGATTATACAATGACATATACAAAATATTGTATTCGATATTCGATTCATTCATCACTCTATTCATTCATCACCATGGTACAATCATTGACAAGGTAAAACTGGTTTGAAATCTGATACAACACTGTGCATTTAAGACCTTTTACGTCAGAAAAATGCAACACAGCAGCCAAGGAAAAACCATGGCGTATTGATTATAAGGTGCATTTGACATGGCAGCTGAGCTACTTTTTTTTCAGCCAATTTGTGAATATAGTTGTCAATTTTTGCTTTGTTTTATGTACATTGTTTTTGTTTTCATACTTTTTGTTTTGGTTTTTTTGACAGTTAACTACCCTAACAAGCATCAAAATGCTGTGTTGTTTTTGTTACTAAGGGTACTCACGATTAAATCTGTGCAAACTAAAACTAAGCAAATTTGCTGTGCAAATGGATATAGATCGTGAGCGTCCTCTTATAATTAATTGTATTTTTTGAAGTATTTGTTTGACTTAGTGCTGCCTGATTTATAGACTCAAAAACCTCTGGCATCTTCCTCTTAAAATGCCAAAAGAAAAATAAGTTAATTACAAAAAAAAAAATGCTTAAATGCAGCGGAAAGGAATAAAATAATTAATTTTTTAATAAATAAAGACAATAACTAAAAAAGAAACCACGTGTTTTGTATATATGAAGTAATTTCATTTTTTGGTTTCAGTTGTTATCTTTACATTCGTAAATACATGGCTGTAAAAATGTTAAAAGTTTTAAGCAAAAATACACAGTTAATTTACTTAAGGTTTTCTCAGTGCAATTAATGCAAATTTCAAATGCGTATATTTTGTTGTTGCAGAGAAAAAATTTGATGTATTTTTACACACTTTGCATCGTTTGCACAGTTTGCAAGGCCCTTCGTGAGTACCCTTACTGTTTTACTTGTTGTAATGTCAAAGGCACCTTATGATAATTGCGCCATGGAAAAAACAAAGCAAAACAAACAATACAAAAATAAAACACATGAAAATGGTTAAAAACTAAAAACTATCAAAAAATATTTATATGCCTTTAAAATTACAACAGGATTAAAACAAGTAAGAGAACGTCAAAATATATTATATGAAATATTACTATTAGTGGATTTTAATGGAAGACAGACAAAAAATTGAGGTATAGGTATGTGTTTTGTTTTTTATTATTTTGTTAAATTATAAAAACTTATATCACCTATATCACTCTTCTTAAATCAATTTTACACTTAATATATAAAATATATAAATATTTATAACTTATTTCTATTTTCGATTTATATATCAAATTGTAAAAACTTAAAAAATCACTTATCGCAATCACTTTATTCAGAATCAATTTAAGCAAGAAAAGATTTAACGTTCGATTTAAATCAACATTCAAATAAGAAGAATGAGAGAAATAAAGCAAACGAAAAACTTTGACACATAGATACAAAACATATGAATTTGTTTTGGTAAACCGAGTTTACCTTGTCAATGATTGTACCATGGTGGAATTACTTACAAGGTAGTGTTGCCAACCCAGCTGGGTTTTTTTTTGGTCATACCGCTCCTGTCAAAAGTTTTGTTTGTATTTATGTTTTGTTTACATTTTGTTTTGTGTGTATTCGTGTTTTTGTTTTGGTGTAGAGACATGCATGTTGTTAACAAAACACACACACACTTCTCACATGTGCTTTTTTAATTCACCATACCTGTTTTTGACGTTAAAGAGCTGAAAAAACAATAACAAATTCCCTGTTGTTTTTGTACTATATTCACCTGCCACCACCTTGTAAGTAATTTCACCATGGATTGTACCATGTTCATCATTTTATTACACTGTGCTACTGGGTTGCATTTTTTTGACGTCTTGGCTGATAAATACGCAGCACGGATGGAAATCATGGTACAATTGTACATTTTTGGTACATTTTGGACCTTGTTGGTACCGTGGTACTACCGCGTCTTACTTGATACAATTTAAAAATATAAACGTTTCGCTGTATGGCAACATTAACTTGTTGTGCGTTTTTTTTCTTCTTTTTAATGGTCAGCTTTTGTGCTTTTGTTGCAACGTTGTTGTACTAGGCATTTTTGTTAATTACATGTGTTGTTACTGCCGTCTTCATTAGACATGAAATGCTGTTAAAACACGATCTTATGAAAGCGTTGTTCGAACAAATGCTATAACAACCATGTTAAAACATGAAGAAAATATTAACATGAGCAGTCTACATTTAACATTAACATGTATACGTAAAGTTATGTTGGTTAATTATATGATTTGTTAACACTTGTTGCCAATATCACGTTTATTATGATTTTATTTGGCGTTCAAGACTAAAGTTAATAAATTCTTGAAAATACATTTTTTTTAAATGAAATACAAGTTATTGGAAATTCAATAGTACCCCTTCTGGTGAAAATGTTCCCATATGAACAAAGTAAATTTGAGGCAATAAATAGCCGATACAGAGTACTAGCCGATTTTTCAAGAGTTGTAACAGACATTCTATCTATTCCAAATTCGTCGGCCAACGTCGAAAGTGTTTTGTCTTTCCAAAATCTTATAAAAACAAAGAAAAGACATAGACTACACGTTTCCATTGTCTCCAATTTGATACAAACTAAAGATTTAATAAAGTCAACAAATTCATGTTGCTTCGATTTTAAAATAACAGAAAATTTATTATCTAAAAATATTTTATAAATAATTATTTTAATAACTGATCTCAAGAATTGAAAAGAGTAATGTATGTGCCTTTATGTATTTAATATTTATTATTTTTGTTATTTTTTATTTTATACTTCTGAATTTTTATACACACTTTTGTTAAGCTTCTGTTTTTAATAAATATTAAAAAATGGTACCATCATGGTATGAAAAGTACATTTAGTTATCATAGTTGGTACAAAATCATAAAAGCCATTTTCCTTCCCTGGTACGCAGTGTTGTATCCGATTTCAAACAAGTTTTATCTGGTAAATTATTGTACCGTGGTTATACACTGTGCCATGGTATATGATGATTATACAATGACAAATACAAAATATTGTATTCGATATTCGATTGCTTAAAAAATTTCACATCACTACCCTATTGTTTGTTTGTTTTTTTTAAGCAGAGCAAAACAAAGAAGAAACATCGAAAATTAAAATAATTGTGTTTATCTCTTTGGCGAAAATACATCAGTTATTCTACAATTACAAGTTAACCAAAAATAATGACAGAAGTGGAAAAGGTACCCGTATCCTTTGCTTGCCAAAGATGTTTGCAACCAATTATCATGGATGAAAATCTCGATCATATAAGTGTTCATGCAATGGCCGAGTTATCTTGTAAGCTATTTTACTTTTATCCTTAATAATTTTAAACTAAATACTAAAAAATGGCATATTTTTGTATGTTAAATAAAAAAGTACCCATATATGCCAGCAATGTTAATACAATCGATACTCATGACAACAGCGGATTCGATCACTTTGTGCCGCCTTATCGCTTAACAGATTCTATAAACGGTACTGGATTTATGTTAGTCTCAGATGGAAGAGACAATAAAAAATGGAACGCAGATTTTAAGTTGAAAGCAGAACTTTTCGATTGTTTGTCTTCGAATTCGGAAATAGATCATCCATTATGTGAAGAATGCGCGGACTCAATGTTAGAAATAATGGATCGTGAGCTAAGAATTGCTGAACGAGAGTGGACTGAATATAAAAATTACTTAAAAAAATTGGAGCAACAACCAGACTGTCCAAATGTGTCTGAACTAGAGAAAGAATTGGCGGAGCTAAAAGAAAATGAACAAAAACTATTAAGTGAGCTTAGTGAATTAAAAGAAGAAGAACAGAGTCTTAATAAAGAAATTGAAACGCAAGAGCTAGAGAAGGAAAAACTGCAAGAACAAGAGACAAACCATTGGCGTGAATATACTAAACATCGTAGAGAACTCATGCTTAGAGATGATGAAAAGCGTAGCTTAGAATGCCAGATAGCTTATGCTGAACAACAACTAGAGAAATTAAAAGACGCCAATATATTTAATATAACATTCCACATATGGCATGCTGGACATTTTGGTACAATAAATAATTTTCGATTAGGTCGTTTACCTTCGGTTTCAGTTGATTGGTCTGAAATAAATGCTGCTTGGGGCCAAACGGTTTTATTACTATGTGCTTTAGCTCGCAAAATAGATTTGACTTTTGAACGTTACAAGATTGTTCCATTTGGTAATCATTCATATGTTGAAGTGTTGGGTGAAAATCGAGAATTGCCACTCTATGGTACAGGTGGATTTAAATTTTTTTGGGACACAAAATTTGATGCAGCTATGGTGGCGTTTTTAGATTGTTTAACACAATTTCAACAGGAAGTAGAAAAACGTGATCCAGAATTTCTATTACCCTATAAAATGGAAAAGGGCAAAATAATTGATCCTTCTACAGGGAATTCATACTCAATAAAGTAAGTAATCAATACCCTAAACCAATGATACGTAAACAAAATATTTCTTTTTTTAGAATACAATTTAATTCAGAAGAGCAATGGACAAAAGCGTTAAAATTTATGTTAACAAATTTAAAATGGGGCCTTGCTTGGGTGTCATCTCAATTTGCAAACAATCAATAAATTTTTTTTAATTTAATCTCGCCGTGGATATTTAATGTGAATTTTATTTTTAAGTCAATAAATTTATATACATATGTACGAGTATATTTAATAAAATAAAAATTATGTCGGTCTTTTATATTTCTGTTATTTGTAAACCCTGTTTTGAAATAGAAGCACATCCAGAGTCTTTATCACTTTCACATGATTTTGCTTCATTTGTGTTATCAGAGTCATCTTCCTTTTCATTATTGTCGTCATCTGAATTTATACAATCATCTTCATCACTTGAGTCTGAGGAAATATCATTATCTATCCATAGTGCTGTTTTAAATTTTTTTGCTTTAACCTCTTGCTGTGCCTTTTCTAGTTTACGTTTCAGATGTGTTCCAACGGAAGAATTTGCCTTCTTAAATCCTTCTTCCACAGCATCGCATACCTTTTCGGTAAGTTTTGATCTGGCTTCCTCATAATCGCTATCTTTAAATTCGTGCTTTGGAACAGAGAGTAATTTCTCGATCTTTCTTTTTTTCCTCTCCTCTGACTCACGTTCCCTTTCCCCCTGTTTCTCTAACCATGCTTTCAACCTTTTTTCTTCATTTATATCCCTTAAACGACGACCACTTAGATCTCTGCACGCCTCACGATTGGTAGTTTTTTCAATTTGCGCTCCAATTGCTCTTAACATGGAACCGAACCCACCTTTTCCACCAAGTGTGCGTAAACGAACATACACCGGAAAACTGTTATCTACTTTGTCATGTAAACGTTTGCCATTTTGCTCCAAGAAGAAATCTCCTGGCACCAAAGACTAAAATAACAAACAATAAATTTAATTTCCATATAATCGTTATTATGGATAATTTCAACTTACCGTCGCCTCAACAATGCTTAGAACTATATCATTAACATTTTTGGATGGGATTTCAATTACGGTTGATTTATTAACATGAACTTGCAACATTTTAATATACTTTCAATTAATTTCTACGAACTTTCTTGACAACTGCGTCTTTTTCTGTATTGCAAAAATATTCCTAGTGCTGTAAAGTGTTTTATATGAATAAAAGCGTCATTCATTGCGCACTAATTACATCCAGGGTTGCCGTACTTATTTTTTCCTCTTTCTCAAACTCTATGTAAAAGATCACCAAAATCACCAAATCATTTTTATAATAATTTACTGATAATAAAATACACATTTTTTGTTTATTAATAAAAATATTTTTTATATATTACGAATATTTTACTTGTTTTGAAGTGCTAAAATCCACCATTTAGTTAATTTTTTATTTAAAAAGGTTAGAAGCTATTATTGTAAAATAATTGTAAATGTTTGAATAAATAACTTGCAGCAGGAAAAACCGTTTATATTAATAAATAATTAAAACAGTTTTCGTTGCCAGGTTTTTTAATTAATAGTCGAAATCAAATTTAATTAAAAACTATTATTTAAACTTTTTGGAACCAATATAAATTATTTGTTAGTTCTTTTTAGTAAAATGGATCACTTTTTTCAAGAATTTCTTTCAGACAAAGAGACTAAAGGACTTTTGTTTATTTGTGCTACACCAAGAGATTTTATATCTATTTTCCAAAGTTCATTGATAAACTTTTAAATGTGTAAAAATATTACATGTTTTTAAAAAGGGGCAAATTTTTCTACTTCACTAATTCTAACCCGGCAATAGCATTTTAAGATAAACAATGAAATCGCCAGCTACTTTACCCGGGGTCTACACCTGATATCAACTTTGATATGATATGAAAGAAAACGTCGGCAGAGAAAATAAAATGCCATTTTAATATTTCTCTTCATATCTAACAACAGGAACACGTTGATGTTGAAATATTATAATATTTCATTTTTTTTGTACAGCAATGAAAGAAAGAACATGTCGGTGAATTTTATTTGTGGAAATTTGTTTAAAAATAAAGGGAAAATTTTATAAAAATTAAATAATTTTGTGTATAATTATTATTAATTAATATATTTTTTTTTATTCTTTTTATTATTTTATTGCTTTTTTCTTGAATTTAAAAAATTCGATTTCAGTTTATTTTTTTGTTTTTTTTTTCTTTATATTAGCTGTTTTTGACAGTTCATATCATGATATTGTTTTCATAATATATATTATGATATCGATATCATAATAGATATTATGATAGCTGATTCGCAGTCTACACGTAACAAAATTATATCGGCTATCGAATTTGACGTACGCAGATATAAAAATATTTCGTTTCATATCTCGTGGAGACCCCGGGTTATAAATCACCAAAAAATCGCCATTTCGCAAAATCAGAACGTGAAACAAGTTTTAAAACCGATACATTTGGTGAGAAATCGCCAGATCTGACAACGCCAATTAAAATTTTTTTGGCATACTAGCTGAGCTACTTTTTTTTCTAAACTGTAAATTGCTTTTTTTAATTTTGTACAAATTGTTTTGGTTTACGATTTTTGTTTAATTTTTACAGGTTTTATAAAAAAAACAACAAAAGGTCATGTTTTTATGAATTTGGTATCTGTTGTAATATGAATGGCACCTTATTATAAGATTGCCTCCCTCTAAGACCCTAAAAGTATTTTTTTGGCATTTAATATAGTTTTAGATTCATTGGTTTTTTTTAAATGTAAACAAAAACACATTTGTATTCATATAAAGGAAACTGACACGTGAATTCAGAAGAATTATTGAAGCAATTTGTAAATAATGAGTTCCTCCGGTGAAACCAATAGTTCTTCCGAGGAAGAAGTTTCAGAAGAAGAAAAGGTAAAAGCCTATTAAAAAACAAGGAAAAAGAGAAATAATTTTTTTTTTATAGAATGAAATTCGTGAAGATTTAAAATCAATGACATTTGAAGAAATCATGAAACTTAAGGAGGAACTTGGGGCAAAAGTATATAAAGAAGCTATATTGGGTGTAAAAGATACTAAAAGAACTGTAAGCAATAGGAAACCTACGGATTTCAAGCGTCTAAATAAAAACAGACCACGAGAACAAAGTGCTAAGCGACAGGTCCCATTCCTGGGTGTAGAAATGCGTGCTAAACGTAAAAAGGAAGAGGAGAAATTGAGAGATCCTAGGTTTGATGAAAGAGCAGGAGAATATGATTCAAAAAAATTCAAAGAAAACTACCAATTTATTAGTGAAATTCGTGAGAAAGAGGTGCATCATTTAAAGACACAATTGAATCAAGTAACAAATGAAGAACAAAAAGCAGAACTAAAGAAAACAATGCAAAGATTAATTAATAAAAATGTTGAAGATAAAAAATGGCACAAAAAACAACAAATGCTCAGAGAAGAGCAAAATGAAACACAAAAGGCTCTGGCTGAAGGAAAACAACCTAACTACTTAACTAAAAGCAAGTTATTTTTTAAATTAATACATATTTAAAAAAAAAATTCTTAAAAATATTTTAACTCTTGCAGAAGAAAGAAGAGCTAAGGAATTGGTGGCACAGTTTGAGGAATTAAAGCAAAAGGGCAAACTTAATAAACATTTGGAAAAACGACGCAAGAAGAATGTGACTAAAGATCGCAAAAGAATTGGTTTTGATTAGATTACTTTCTTGGTTTCAACTGTATTTTTAAGATAGATTTATTTTAATAAATTTAATTAATTTATCCTGTACGTAACATTTTGGCTTCACGTTTCTCTTGTAATTCACGTCTTTGTTCTTCGACTACAACCCTTCTTTCTTCCAAAAATGCTGCATATTCGTCGGCTTTTAAATCACGTACCACCTGAATGCCACAAGTTCTGGCAACGCCCACCAGCATTTCACACATTTGCTAAAAACAAATATTTCAATATACATATATAATTTTTAATGAAGTGATAAAAATATAAGAAACAATATTTCCATACTTGCATAGTTAGTAATGCATTTGGAGGGTCTTGTATTTTGATAGCTGCTATTTCGTACAAATGCTTCAGTGTTATTTTGCCGGCAATTTCCTTGCCTGGATACATAGCGGCTCTTTGTACACCTGCAGCTTGTTTAAGTAAAAATGTACTAGGTGGCGAATGAATAGTCAAATTGTAACTGCGATCACTATTTACGCTAATGCGACAAGGAAGTGGGATGCCTTCCTTTATTTCCGCTGTTCTGGTATTGAAATCTTTGCAAAAAGTTGCTATGTTAATAGCACGCTAGTAAGTCGTAGAGATTTATTAATTTATGTATTTACATTTGTTTAAAATCATTGTACCTGACCCAACATAGGACCTAATGGTGGACCAGCAGCTGCCATACCTGCTGGTATATTTGTTTTAAGCTTTGTTGTATGTGTTATCTTTTCCATGGACTTTTTCATTGTTTTTAATTTACCAGCCGCTTTAGACATTTTTTTATATTTGGTTTTCTCTATATTATTTATAATAAAGAAAGGTAGTGTGGTTATGCAAAAACTTTTCTTCTACTTTCGTGTTTTATTAGATCAGCTGAAACCAGTGTGGCCAACCTTGAATTATTTCTATGAGTTATATAGAGGGAGATTTAAAAATATATTTGGTTTTTTAAATAAACTATATTTAATAGATCAAATGGTGACAGCATATATAAATAAATAGTATATATGTATTCTATTTAAATAATTATATAAATTTAATCTATTTAAAATTGATATAGTATGATTTGCCTTAAACTATATTAATATAGTTTAGGAAGCTTTGCAGATTTTGACAGCCATTTTTAAGGGCTGAAAACGTTTGACAATAAACGAGAAAAAAATATTACTTTTCAGTGTGAAGTTCTTTCCGTAAAAATTTTATAAATATGTAATATAATCTACTAAAATAAAACTTATTTGTAGTTGGTTTAATGCTTTTTACTGCAAACTAGGAAAATAATTAAAAATTAATAAAGAAAAATATTTGTAATGTATGTATGTGATTAAAAAAGTTTTTATAACTTAAAGAAAAAAAAGGGGATGAAAAGATAGTTCTTGTGTCTCTCAAACAATTTTTTCTCATTAAAACACATCGTTAATAATATTTGAGGGGCATTTTTTGAAACCAACCCCTTTATAGAGTTGAATTTTCCTTTTAATTATTCGATGGTTCGTAACAAAACGCAATCATCTTCATCGTCTTCATCATCGGGCAATGCAAGTAACAGTAGCAGTACCAAATCACCAATACGCCAAAATACACATCGTAAGTCCTCCAGTACTTGTAGTGTAGCTTTATTAGATGATGTTAAACCCTCTACATCATCAGCCCGTCGTTCGCCTAATTCTTCGCCAGATGATGACACTGACGACTATGATACTACACCCGTAAACCAAAGATCAGCTTTTGGATCGGTACACAAGCAAAACCTCTATGTTGTTTCATTTCCCATCATATTCCTATTCAATATACTACGTACACTAATCTATCAGCTGTTTTGTATATTTCGCTATTTGTACGGAGCTAGTACAAAAGTTATTTATCGTCCACATAAACGTGAATATAACATAGAAATTGTAGTTGGTTCATCTTCATCGTCAGGCACTGCACAAAATTCGTCAGCCCTTACATCGGTTACATCGAAAGATAGAAATCAACAGCTTCTTGAGCAGGCGCATCAAAACTCATCCACAACTGCGATTGCTCCTTATCCACTTGTCGGGTCACAACGCATACGTCCACAACAACAGTTAGAAATGTTTAATAGAAATAACGTCATAGCATCCGGTCCAGGTCCTGGTGATCCATTATTAGCAAAGCAAAAACATCATCATCGACGTGCTTTTGAATACATTTCCAAGGCGTTAAAAATAGACGAAGAAAATGAAGGTAATCTAAGCAAACAAGTTTTTTATTATTTTTTTTTTCAATATATGAATAATACATATATGTAGCCCAGTGGCCAATACAAAAAAATAGTACAAGTAATTATAAATGAGCTAAAATGAAATTATTTTAAATGCATGACAAAAATAAGTACGAGTATACATATATGTTTACAGTAGAAGTAATAGATAAAATTATTACAAGTAAATATAAATGAGCTAAAATGAAATGCATATTTACAACGTATAACAAAAATAAGTATATAGGTATAACAAATATTAAAATCCATTATAAAGGTCCAGAAACTTAACCCAACGACACACTCAGTCGCAAAATACAATAAAAATCCATAGTAAATAAGTTTATTCTTTTTTTTTTGTTTATTGTCAATGTTAGGTTTCGTACGTATAAAAATTACAGCAATACTACAATATGACTCATAAATGATGAGAGTAGATGAGAAGTAAAAAAATACAAAATCAATATATAGGTATACAGAAATCTCCTAAAATTATCTGATGCATCATTAGTATGCAAATATTGACTAATATAGAGATCCAAGCCCTTAATAAACGCTTATGTACATACATATTGCAATTGATCAATAATAAGTAATTAACTCAGAATTTTTAAAATTTCACTTTTTACAAGAAATCAAATAACATCGATATCTATTTACTGTAAAAATTTCAATGTATTCCGATTTCTCTTTCATGTCTAAAACCACATATAAGACTATTTCCGTGAAAATGTAGTGACTACCTTCTTATGAATATTATTTTGAGTTAATACTTAAGTTGAAATAAGAATTCATCGTATATTTTCATAAAAAAAAGGATTATTTTGATTTATGCCTTTTATTGAAGTTAAAAATAATCAATTATTTTTTATTTAAATTTGGCTGAATTATGAGTTGGTAGGTAGGTACTTTTTTAAAATAATACACACAAAAAGTTAGATATTCCAGAAGAATGGTATTAACTAAACAAATTGATTCTCTTTTCAATAATTGCAAAAATTAAAGGAAAAGCAATGTAAATATATTTTTAAATGGAATTTTTTTGCTATGATGTATTCGGACTTTCAAATTCTTTTGAAATGCAACCACTATTCAAAAAATTCCAAACTGAATTAAACATTTTTTTGATAAAATAATTTATGGGTGCCTAAGTAAACTGGAGAGTAGTGTAATAGTCGTTAGTTTGGGAGGCCAGTTCATTTACAATTAAAGGCTCTAGTCCGTTACATATAGTATAGTATATATAGTATAGTATATATATATATATATATATATATATATATATATATATATATATATACTACTAGAACTGTCTTTAAAGAGAAGTAGAACAAGGGGATCCAGGATCGCGCACTGCGCAAATTTATTGCAAAAAGGTAACCCTAAACACATCAAACTGCCAGACCTTGAGAATAAAAAACATATATATATATATATATATATATATATATATATACACTATGGTCGCCATCATTCCGCTCGTGTTGAGAATATAATTTAACATTTACCCTATTCACAAGGGAGTTAGATAAAATAGCATTTCGATATCATTACTGAACCACAATGAATTCACTCAGGAAAATATTTACAGCCTACTAGAACTGTCTTTAAAGAGAAGTAGAACAAGGGGATCCAGAATCGCGCACTGCGCAAATTTATTGCAAAAAGGTAACCCTAAACACATCAAACTGCCAGACCTTGAGAATAAAAAACATTATATTACCAATAGTGTCCCTTTCAAAATTATTCCTACAACTTCTGCAGTAAGGATTAAAATGCAGGCTTAACCTTTCATCCTGTCATGTCACTTAATGACCCGTTTACACCGCCCGTTTACACCGCTGGCGCATAAATTGACCAGGGATCCTCGATATTTTCAGAATCCTGTCATGCTCATACTGAAGTCAAAGTGTCATAGAAATACCACATGATGGAACACTATCTAATCTGTGCTTTTCCACAGAAAAATTTTGATATATTTCCTTTAATAACAGTCATAGTTGAGCAGATATCAGAATAGGAATGCAAATCATCACTTAAAAATTGGGTGAAATTAGACAAATAGACGTGGTATCTCTCATACAAACTAAATAATTTTTGTATATCTTGAGAGGGTTCGCTAGTTAACTATGAAGTTGTGTTATGTATTTGTAAAATATATACTTATATATTTTAAAGTTCTTAATTTATACCCGTGATCACTCAGTCTTTAAAATTCGAGCATATGTATGTCCATACTTGGTTTAAGGTTTAAGTTCAAATGTTAAGACTCTATTGATAAAGAATATACCTCAAAAACGAAAAATTTTCCCAAGGTTAGGCTGTTAGTTTGTCATTTTCGTAAAAAAATATATACCAATATCAAATAAATTATGTACGTATATATATATACGTATTCTGTATGTACGGACGTAATCTATGAACCGAGTGTAATTAAAATCAAATGAAATTTCATATTGCTATAATTTTTAAATTTGAGAAGTTGATTAATTTTTTAGTTTTATTTATTTGCTTATTGACTGACCATTAACATAATTTTGTTGAGTGTAATTAAAATCAAATGAAATTTCATATTGCTATAATTTTTAAATTTGAGAAGTTGATTAATTTTTTAGTTTTATTTATTTGCTTATTGACTGACCATTAACATAATTTTGTTGATTAATAAAAATTTTGAACCATTGGCGTAATTAAATTTTATATGTCTTTAAAAACGTCCTCGATTTATGTTTACAGAACATGACAGAAAATTGTTGTTATTTTTACATATTTTTTAAGGATTCTTGTAAAACAATTTTAAAAACAATTTGCCTTTTTTTTGCAAAAAGGCAAACAAAGATTCTTTCGTGTATGCATTAATATGTATGTACATACATACATACATACATACATACATACATACATACATACATACATACATACATACATACATACAGTTGTCATCCTGTTTTTTTTCTGAGATTTAAAAAATTATACGTATTATTCATGGTACAATCATCACAAGGTAGTCCCAGTTTGGAATGACAGAAACCTGTGGTTTTGCAACCCTGCTGCTCTTACAATTTTCAAACAAAAGCAACACTGTGGTTGACCGGTGTACACAAATATGGGACAATAGTTCTGTAAAAAAATATTTTATAAAAAATATAATATGAATATTCGCCCTATGTAAAATATAATTATTCCGAGGCTACCTCATCGCGCATTGGATGATTGCATCAACAGTATCTGTATATTTTGTTGTACAAATTTATATTTTAAAAAATTTGCAATTTGTATTAAAAAAGATTCATTATATTGAGTATGTGTGTATGTAATTAATTAATACAAATATAAACGTTTTGCAATTTATATTGAAAACAAAAATAAAAACTAAATTTGATACTAATAATTGGGTATTGCATTTCATCACTTTTAATTTTAATTTCTAATTTGTTGTCAAAGACAAATTTTAAATTCAAATTTGCTTAACGTCAAAATAAATAAGGGAAAAAAAGAATAAGATTTACAGCTTGTTTATAGAACACGAATAGCTTTTGATATTCGTCTTTTTATATGTGAAACATAAACAAAAACACAAAAAAGACGAATGTCAAAAACCATTCATGTTCTATGAACAGGCTTTAAGCCAATCGCAAGTAAACAACTGTAATTGTTCTAGAAGTTATTTAGTTAATGAATTGTACATATCGTCGCAAGAATTAAAGAACGCTGTAACTGACAAAAATCGAAAATACATTTTTATGCATCATATTTATGAGAAAAAAATATACGCGTCGATTGGTCCCGGTCCCAGATTATAAATTAATTCACTTACGTTGTCTGCATTTTGAAAAATACCAGAGTCTTTGTTCTACTTTCATACAGGTTTTTTGGCTCTGGTGAATAATTAATGTTTCGTCAGATCTATAATTCTTGCGACGATATGTTTATACATACATATGTATATACTATATGAAATTACATTCTTCAATTACACTAACGTTTATTTGCCAAAACAATGCATACAGTTGCTAATGCATTTATATTGTATATATATATATATATATTTTTAGGTCATAAAGAATTAGCAATCGAATTATATCGTAAAGGTATTAAGGAATTGGAAGATGGAATTGCAGTTGATTGTTGGAGTGGTCGAGGTGAGGTTTGGGAAAGGGCACAACGATTGCACGATAAAATGCAAACAAATCTCTCAATGGCAAGAGATCGTTTACATTTTCTAGGTAATTATAAAATAACAAAAAATAAACAAATCATTATTTCCTTATTATGGTAGTCCAAATCGTATGTAGCATGATTTTTTATTTATTTTTATTTTTTGTTTTATATATTTTTTTGTTAGTTTTATTTATTCTTTGTTTTTATTTTTTTTTATCATAAACATCATTTTGTTATTGTGATTGTTTTGTGGTATAAACAAAACCAAAAACTGTTTGAAAACAAACATGTAGAGTTGCTTGAGGAACAACTACGTTTGGAGCAAATAAATTTAAACGAAGTAAAAAATCGATCACACTTGATATATAGAAAGTTAAATGCTACTTCTTCAAAGACATCATCGCCAACCTCAAATATACAAGTTGTACAACCAATGCAACTAGATACTAATAGTAGTTCTACTACAATACCAATGGTTCGTACAAATAATACCACAAAATTACGCAGCATAGCTGCACATAACATAAGAAATAATAATTCAAATACTGCAAATAACGCCTCAACATTTGCGGGGTCTTCACAAGGTAAGTTGTAAATTTTTGTATAAAATTAGAATAGCGGTATTCAATTTTTGCTACAAACACTCTTGCAAGTCTTACCAACGCTGCAAGCCTAGCATTTCTGCCTACATTTTGTTTTCGTTTGACTTGGTTTGCTATGTTTGGAAGTCTAGCAGGGAGTTTGCAACAAAAAGTAATTACCTCTATTGTCAATGATGGCGAACACAATAAACTAATGTTTGCACATAATGTTCTCATTTGTTAAAGTTTTTTATTTATTAATTATTTTTAATTCGATAAATGTTAAGGCAATGCTTACTAGAGAGAATCATCATCATCACTCACAAAATGCACATTAAACAAAATGATTTTATTATTAAAATTCTTATGTTATTTTAGAAATATGCTTTTTACAAAAACAAAAAAGAAAATCCATATTTCAGTAATTTTTTATTTCAAATAAATATTTTTGTATACATATTTTTTTAATTTCAGCTTCTGGACGAAAGCTTACCGTAAGTTCTAAACGGCCGGGCAATCTGGCAGTTGCAAATAAATCTCAAACGTTGCCTCGAAATTTGGGATCAAAAAATGCAATAGTAGGTGTTTCCCGTCAACCTGTTAAAACTGCAGCAACACCACCAGCTGTTCGTAGACAATTTGTAAGTAAAATTAAACGCTTAATCGATTAACCCTAATGACTATATGTATATACATGTACTCTATGAGATCTTTTAAGCTTTTTTAAACCTTAATCACTTGCATACACTAATCAAAAATACAGATTTTCATTTTCATAAAGTGTCTATTGCATATAAATAAATGAGATACACATGCGAAAAAACTAGCAAAAAAAAAAAAAAAATTAAAAATCCTATTACTTACTACAAACCCGTCAGCGAATACGCATTACAATTTTGCTGTCCACAATTGGTTAAATTTTTGACAAAATCATATGACGTGTAAAATAATTTTGAACTTTTTAAAATATATTTTTAATTTAATATGTATAAGTATATTGTATAATTATTATATCGGTCTTAAGATTCTAAAACTGGTATTCTTTAAATTAACATCCGTTAAGGAATATGTAAAAACATTTGCAGAACTGAACTAGTTTTCGACCTCCTCTACGAATGTTTTGGCTTTCTAGACAAGAGCTCCGAGTTCAAACCCCAGCTCTGGCATCTTGAAAAAAAAATATGAAAAAATGTTTCTTTCGGCGACTACCTCTTAGCAATTTTATGGCAAAAGCTCTGAAAGTAACTAATTGCAGGTCCCGGTACTCATGGATAAAAATTGACACACACAACATGGGTGCTGCGGGAAGCCAGGCCATATCCCTAAAAGAGGGTTACAATAAGCCATATATAGAAACGTTTACTTTAGTCATTCTCCAGATACCACGCCCGTTTATTCGATTCCATCTTCTATTTGACTGATGATTTATATTCTCAACGAAGCCATTTGGACTAAATTTAGATACTATTACTGGTACAATTTTGAAGATATTGACAAATAACTATCTTATATGGGTGTGTGCGTTCTATCCTCAGACCTACTGAATATACACACAAAATTTTTTAAGAATCGATCAAGCCGTTTCGGAGTAGGTTTGTTTAAATCAAATTACAATATAAGTTTAGCTTTTTATATCGAAAATGGGATATTCCGAAAAGAATTGATAATTTCCTCAAAAGAAGTGAACATTAAAGAAAACAAAATTATTGCAACGTTTATTTCATTTTTAGTATTAAGAAAAAATGAATAAACACGATGAGTTGCCTACACGTGAATATGCAACATACAGTTGACCATTCTAGCTTCTATTATATAATTCATTAATTATTTTCCGTAACTCTTGATCCGTTGCATAATTTTCGCTGATTTATAATATAAATATAATTATTGAGGAAAGAATTTTCAATTGTACATTATGCCATGGCATTTCAGACAAATTAAGAGAATTAAAAAAATTAATGCGATAGTATAGTACGTTTTCTGCATCAACAGATTGTATGTGATCAATTCGCCAACCATTTGAGATTAAATGCTGAAATTAAAATTTAAATTGGCATTATTTTTTCTTTTTCCTGCCAATATAGCTCTTTCACACACCAAAAATATTTTTTGTGTTGCTCTTGTATATTTAAAAACCATGTTTTAAATAGTTCTTCTTTTGATTGTTGAGTATGCAAAAATGTCTTGGAATTGTAAAGAAACCATCCTTATAAGTTGGGATTTTACCATCGCCTATAAAAATAATTTTTATATTTTTCTCACTATAGAAACATTATAAAAGATAACCAATAAACATATAAAATGTATTTAATTCAAACTTTTTTTTTGGCTGGAAGAGTGTAAAATTCGACTTTAATTAATTTTTATATGAGGTGTCCCACGTACCCATTTCTTCACACTTTTGATGAATGATGATGATTTGTTGTGATAACACTACCACTAAAATCGTTTTAATTATTGCACTCAATTTCCACTACCACTAAAATGGTTTTATTTAGTGGTTAATTATTTCCATCTACATTTAGTGGTGGCTGCAATATTTCTGCATTAATACTAAGTCGTTTAGTGGTAGGGGAAACGATAATGCATTATAAATTCAATGCAGTAAACCCAACTCCATCCTTTCCTAGACGACAAAGTTATTTAGACTAAATATGAAAGCTATATTATCATTTTAAAATGTTATATAGGAGTGGAACCACCCAGTTAAATAAAAATATCAATAAAAGTATACATATATACTTACATATACTTATGTATGTACATTAGTGTTATGAGGTTTTATTATTTTTTTTTTTTTGAAAATACCAAAACTTCTATTAAAAAATATTAAGAAACGCGACCTTACTGTTAAAAAAATTTTCGCAACAAACGAGTTAAAATTTGATTTACAAATTTTTAATTTAATTTCAATATGTATTTCTTCGAATTTTTAACAAATTAAGTTTTAAACAATATTTTTAACTTAGAAATATGTGTGCCAGTAAAAAAATAAATGACTATGTCACCTACTTACTTGAAAATATTTTAATAAATATATATTAAAAATAACAACAATTTTTTTTAAACTTTTAGAAATTGCATCTGATGCGAAAGTTTTTATATTTTTATGTCGTTTTGACATTAATCAGCATCTAATATATACAGTGAATTTTCAAAGATTTCAACATTTTCCCAAAAAAAGTACATGGGGCAAAATATTAACATCTTTAAAAAATACTCTTATCGAATTTTGGTTCATATAGACCGATGCATTAATTTTATTGTTATCATTAGAGAAAGCGGAAAATGTGTGCCATACGAAATTTTGGCCATTAAAATTCATGTATGTATGTACATACTTCCAAAATATTTTCTACTATATCAATGTACTGCAGTTATACATAATTGTCGTATTAATTGCCATGAACAAGCTTCTCAAGTCTGTCGTTCGGAGTCGACATTAAACTGTAGGTCCCGGTACTCATGGATAAAAATTTACACACACAACATGAGTGCTGCGAGAAGCTAGGCCGTAATCCTGACACAGGGTTGTAAAGGCTATAGAAAATATACATATGGGCATATCCGAAAAAATGTCAACCAACAAAAAATTTTTAAAGTTGATCAAAAATTATTCTTGATTATTTAGAGTAATTGACTATATAAGTATGTACTCTTACAAATATCATAATAATAAATCTCTTTTTCTTTTTAACAAATAATAACAAAATGAAAAAAAAAAATAATTCCTGAAGACGCTACACGAAGTGGCAGCGAAATAATGAAAATAAATAAATATTTAATATAAATATAAAAAGACCTTAAGCTCGGAAAAAGAGATTTTTTATTATTTAAAAAAAGAGGTCAATAAAGTTATTATATTTTACAAATATCATCATAAAATATTTTTCTGGCAGTCCATATTACGAAAATCAGGACTTAAGGTTCAGCAACCTTACATCTTTAATATTTGGCCAAAATATGCATGTTTTTTGGCTGCTGTTAAACAAGCTTTATCCAAAACACGGCTGCTCCATCTTCGAAAAGTTTTTTTTTTTTATTAATTTTCTGCAACTTTATGAAAGAAGCGCTTTAAATGCTCTATTGAAACATACTAAATAAAACTGAGTAAAGTTACGTCCACGCTTTGTAACGTCCGCAACGGAAAATAAGGGTTTTTATATATAACGAAGAAACTAAAAATTTTTTTGACATTCCAAACAAAACTAAAACTGTTTTTTAAAGTAAGAAAAAAAAGTTATAAAATATAAAAAAGTATATTTCATTTTTTAATATCAAATTTTGTAAAGTCCGCAACGGTATCGATCTGTTCTAAAATTAAGTTCTGCTAAAAGTTGTTTTGTTTTCACAAATCTATAATTGAAACCACATACATCAATAATTATAAACGCATAAGAATTGAAGGGTTAAAGAAAATTAAAAAAAATAATTTGAGAACATAGTTACAAAATTGTAATATTTTCTATTTCTCTTATCATTATTTCAATGAAATTTGGCAAAGGGAGCTTCGCTTATTTTATATCTTTCTTTAACATATACTGGCACTAATGTTGACCGTCAAACGGTGCATTTTTCTCTTCGGATCTTCAAAAGAGTTATTGCTAACCTACGTTGACAGACGTACACATGTCGATTTCAGTTTCTGATCATTTGAACTGCGAAAGAAAGATCAAAAAAATGTCGAATCAATTTAAGAAACAATATAAATAGCTTGCTGAAGCAAAGATTAAAAGATGCTGAAAGAAAGCGAGCTTATCGGCAAAAAATTAAAGATATCATGGCTAAATATAAAAAATATTACAGGCGTCAAATCTCATCATCACTTTTCTTCACTTAATGAAAATTGTATCGAAATGGCACGCACTGCAGTATCTCCCCTTTGTCCACTAATATTTGTTTTTATCACACGTTTCTGTATTTTTTTCGCTTTATTTTTGTTGATAATATAATTTAGATATCCAAGGAGTTAAATTAGCCAGTTAAGGTTGCTTTAAATAAAAGAAAAAACGGCTTTGAGGTTCTTATATATAAATTAAAAAATTTTAACACTTTATTTTGTGTTTCTTTATTTAATTTATAAATTAAGTTTGTATAATTAACATAGATAAAGAAAAGGTTCACAACATATAAAACTTACATATAAAAGAAAAAACTATATATGTAAATAAATTCTTCAATTTTAGTCGTCTGGACGGAATACACCTCCTCAACGTTCGCGTACTCCAATCAGCGGCATTGGGCAATCGAATAGCGGGGCCAATACACCAAGTGTTAGTGTCAAGGGTGTAGAACAGAAATTAGTTCAAATAATATTAGATGAAATTGTTGAAGGTGGCGCTAAAGTAGAATGGAGTGATATAGCTGGACAGGAAGTTGCTAAACAAGCATTACAAGAAATGGTTATATTGCCAGCTGTTCGACCAGAATTATTTACAGGTAAACTCTATAGATGGCGTATTTTTTAACCAACTGAGTGTTTATATATGTAACTTTTTTCCAGGATTACGTGCGCCTGCTAAAGGCCTTTTGTTATTCGGCCCGCCTGGAAATGGCAAAACTTTGCTTGCTAGAGCAGTTGCAACGGAGTGTAGCGCAACATTCTTAAATATCTCTGCAGCTTCATTGACTAGTAAATATGTAGGTGATGGTGAAAAATTAGTAAGAGCACTTTTTGCTGTAGCTAGAGAAATGCAACCGTCTATAATATTCATTGATGAAGTTGACTCCCTTCTCTCTGAGCGGAGTAGTAATGAACATGAAGCTTCTAGACGATTAAAAACTGAGTTTTTAGTTGAATTTGATGGACTACCAGGAAATCCTGATGGTGATCGAATTGTTGTATTAGCAGCTACAAATCGGCCGCAGGAATTAGATGAGGCCGCCTTAAGACGCTTCACAAAACGAGTTTATGTGGCATTGCCCGATTTGGAGACAAGAGAATTATTGTTGCGACGTTTACTTCAAAAACAAGGCAGCCCTTTAGATACAGATGCTCTCAAACGTCTTGCCAAGCTTACTGAAGGTTATTCTGGTTCAGATTTAACAGCTTTAGCTAAAGATGCAGCCCTTGAACCGATTAGAGAATTAGATGTGGAGCAAGTAAAATGTTTAGACATAAGTGCTATGCGTCCTATAACGGAAAATGATTTTATAAATTCTTTGAAACGAATTCGTCGCTCCGTAGCTCCGCAAAGCTTGACATCATACGAAAAGTGGTCTCAAGAATATGGTGATATAACCATATAAATTATATTTATACTCTGCAAATTTATACACATACTCGTAATCCCACAAACAACATGAGATACTCCCCCACAGTTTTTAACACCATTTTACATCATTTAATTTTATTACATGCCCAATTACTTTCAATAATTATTTGTTCTATTATTACTACAGCTATTGTTTAATAATCACGTTCTTCTTACTTCCCAAATAACGTAACCTCCTCTACAATATTTATAATAATTTAACAAGGCCAGAAATTCAGTGAACTGTTTTGGCATATACATATTTCTGTACGTACTGAGGAGTATATATGTGAGTGTTTTCAAACCCTTGTTTTTCTATTTTTTTCTTTCTTTTCGCTTTTCTCCTTTTATGTTTAAACAATTTTTTAGTACTAAAATTGAATTTTTTCCCAATTTGTTCATTAATTTCATAATTCTATGCATAATTTTAAATATAAATATTTCATATGCCATATTAAGCCGTATTTATACAGATGGCGTTAATTTTACAATATCAAAAACTAAAAATGTGAGCTTCTATGTATGTATGTATGTATGTATATATGTATGTATATGCATACAAATTTAGACATGCAAAATAATTACGACTTGAGCTATATAATATATTAGATATTTGCAGTCAACATTAAAAACTCTTTACTAAAACAGATTACATTAAATTTGTATTCCTCATCATTCCATTCTTATTTCATTAGATACATAAGATTGTTTTCGTAGATTTATACAATATTTAGATTAAGTATTTTATTCATTACGTATATTCATAAATATTATTATATATTTTTTTGAGATTTGTTTTAAAATTTCATAATCATGTTTTTGAAACTCCGATTGCTATTTTCTTGTTTGCTTTAAAACAAAGTTTTTGAATTTAGATTAACACTTTGTATATCGATAACTTGATTGTAACAAAATGTATACTTGTCGTAAAAAAACAATTCTTCATTTTCAATTATTTTCCAATAGTTTCAAACGTTTACGGATTATATGAAATATATTAGAAACATTTAAACTAATTAAATAATTCGCCTTAACAAAACAGCAATTGTCAAATAAACTTAGTTCTATTAATAAATTCTTCTACATTAGCAATAAAAATTCATTTTATGTTATTACAAAATAGTCTTAAAAATATTTTATTAATTGATTTCCTGTGCTGTATTTATATTAATAAGTAGTTTCCTCAGTAACTCATTGATAATAATAAAAACTCACCAAAAAATTACAATCTCTAATCTACTAAATATATAATTTGAATTTTACAATAATTGTTTACATTTTAAATAAACTTACATATGTATGTACTAAATCTCTCATTTTCTGTTTTTTGTTTTGGTGGTTTACTATAGTATCTTAAAAAAGTTGCTTTTCTTTGCTTCTGAAATATTTCAAATGGACTTTTACAAAACTCGTAAAAAATAGAACAACAAACTGTTAATGTTAATTATTTCCAAACTTAAAATCAAAATGCATAAACTATTATATGAATATTATAAAACACTATCATACTTTAAATTTATTTAGTTAGAGATACCCGTAAGCTCGTACAATGCCTGATATAATATTTATATTATTATTATTATTTAATATGCAGAATTTTTTTATTAAAAAGTTTACGAGTAATAGAAAAAATAAATTACATAATTATATTAAACTTCTTTCTTTAGTGTTATACTCACAAATACATAGTTTGAAAACATAAAATTTTAAGTTTTTAATTTCTGTCTTCATTAGTATATACAATGTATTTTAAATTTCATTTCGGTTAGTGTAAAATAATAGTAGAAAAAAAAAAAACAATACATAAATAAAAAGCATATTAATTGTAAATGTAGCATAATAATTATTATACATATTTTATTATTAGTATGTATGTACATATAAGTATGAAAAGTAGTCGTCGTGGTCTAGTCGTTAGTGCGTTGGCTTCCTAAGGCAAGAGCCTCGGGTTCAAACCCCAGCTCTGACATCTAGATAAAAAAAGAAATATTAAAAAAAAGTATTTGTTTCGGCGACTACCTTCTGTCAGCAGCTCTAAGAGTAACTAATTGCCATGAAAAATCTTGTTAAATCTGTCGTTCGGAGTCGACTTTAAACTGTAGATCCCGGTACTCATGAATAAAAATTGACACACACAACATGAGTGCTATGAGAAGCTAGGCCGTAACCCTGGAACAGATTTGTAATGTAATGTAATTCGTAAGTGGAGGAAAAAATAACATATTTTGGAAAGTTTAAATAAAACTAATAAAAAAAAACTTAACTGTGTATTTAAATAGTACTTAAGGCCGTGATACACTATCCTATCGGGTCGTACGATTTGTCAAAAAAATCGTGTGTGTTAAAAAAGTATAACAGTGTGGCATAAAAATTCATCTGTATGGCAGATTTTTTGACAAGTCTGTCCGACTTCATAATCTTTTGAAAAATTCATAAAAATTGTTTCTCCATGCGTTCAGGGTTGCATTTTATAAGATTTTAGCAAAAAGCAACTCTGCATATGTTTTGTGTGATGGTGTGGCACTAATATTGAAATTTTGATTCGACTTTTAAAAGTGCGACAGAAATCGATAAGATTTTCTTGGGAATGAATCCTATGACTGTGTATGATAGTGTGTCATGGCCTTTATATAGTAATAGTTGACATATGTGCCAGTTTTGAAAAATAAACATGTCTACATTTTAGACAACTAGTAAATGGTAAATGCTATATCTGAAATTGTTTCAGAAGAAGGTTACCCAAACAGCTATTGAAGTTGGTTCTTTGTAAATATATTGGCTACGAAAATACCTAGTCCTGGATACAAAAGATAAATTTGTTGGGAAGTTAAAACTCAGTGTTCGGAATACGTCTGTTCTTTATTGATATATAGGCTGAATATATAAATATAGTTTGCAGTATAGTGTTCAAAAAACACATTAGACATACTTTTGGTGATGACGTAAGTATATTAATGCATAGAAACACTTGCGCAACATCTTTTAAATCTGTGCATTGTTTTTATTTTTAACTCTTTACTACTTTGTGTG
Organism: Metopia argyrocephala; assembly: GCA_963576795.1. NCBI lineage: Eukaryota > Metazoa > Arthropoda > Insecta > Diptera > Sarcophagidae > Metopia > Metopia argyrocephala. The sequence continues at coordinate 85,122,916 of OY756211.1, forward strand.
TATTAACTATATTTTTGACAGGAAGTTTTTTTAGTCTGTGGAATTACTTATTTCAATGCATATTTATGACAGTTTTACAAAAATTAGAGTTTTTGAAATTTTGAATATTGCCTCAATAAACAGGACTTTTGCATGTTCATAAATAGCCATAGGTAGTTAGATCAGATGGCTAGTCAACCAAAAACGTGATCAACTATAATTACCATAAAGTGCCCTTAAGATACCATTACAGGACCAAACTGAACTCAAGCAAGTAGGAAATGAACTACAGCCAGCCAGACCTGTCTATAAAGGGAAGTAAAACGAAAAATGGAATCCCCAAAAATTTGAATATCTTCTCTCTAATGATAATCATAGGGAAGCGAACATCCGATTAGGAAGTAACAGACTCCTCCCGCAGAGGCACTCCTAGCAAGACCATCTGACTTCTCATTCCCTAAGATATCCCTTTGACCCGAAATCCAGAACAAGGATATGATACAAGCATCCTCAATAAGCTTCAGCTCCTGATTACTTACTTACTTAGCTGGCCATAACAACCCGTTAACGGGTTTCGGCCTGCTTCAGCACTAGTCTCCAGGCGCTTCTGCTTAGCGCGCGCCTTCTCCAGTTGGTCACTCCAATCGATGACAGGGCTTCATCAACCTGGTCCTTCCAACGTAAACAGGATCGTCCTCTACGCCGACGTCCAGTGACCTTCGCATCGAAAACTTTCTTCGCTGGAGCAGATTCTTCCATCCGAACAATGTGGCCGAGCCAGCGTAGCCGCTGGATGTTAATACGCTGGACAACGCCCACATCGCCGAGGAGCTCATACAGCTCATGGTTGGTTCTAATGCGAAACTCATCGCCATGCCTTAGAGGACCAAAGATCTTACGAAGAACTTTTCTCTCAAACACTCCCAGGACCGCTGCATCGGCACAAGACAGCGTCCATGCTTCCGCACCATAGAGAAGCACCGGGAGAATAAGCAACTTGTAGAGTGTTAATTTCGTCGCACGCGAGAGGTCTCTATTACTAAACTGCCTACCGAGACCGTAGTAGCACCTGTTGGCCAGTGTGATTCTTCGCCTGATCTCTAGATTGACATCATTTTTGCGGGTAATGGCGGTGCCAAGGTAGATGAACTCCTTGACCACATCGAATGTATAGTTGCCGGCTGTAACCTGGGAGCCGATACGATCAACGTTCCTACTCGTCGACAACATGTACTTCGTCTTGCTCTCATTTACCGCCAGACCCATTTTAGCAGACTCCCGTTCAATAGCATTAAAGGCTGCGGTGACATCTCGCTTGGTATGCCCAATGATGTCTATATCGTCTGCATACGCAAGGAGCTGGACACTTTTGTTAAAAATAGTGCCATTACGATGCACACCCGCCTTTCGCAAAACACTCTCCATGACGAAATTGAAGAGGTCGCAAGATAAGGGATCGCCCTGTCTGAAACCTCGCACGGTGTTAAAAGGCTCGGAGAGGTCTCTTCCTACCTTGACGGAGCTGCGGGAATTACTCAACGTCATTCTGCAAAGCCTTATCAATTTTGCAGGAATACCGAGCTCAGACATTGCGGCATATACGCGATCCCTTATCGGGCTATCGAACGCTGCCTTATAGTCGACAAAGAGGTGGTGTGTGTCGATTTGACTTTCATGGGTCTTCTCCAGGATTTGGCGCAGTGTGAATATCTGGTCAATGGTGGACTTACCAGGTCTGAAGCCGCACTGATAAGGTCCAATCAGTGAGATGGCGAATGGCTTCAGTCGTTCACACAATACGCTCGTAAGAACCTTATATACGATAGGGAGAAGGCTTATACCCCTGTAGTTGGTGCATATTGTGGGGTCTCCCTTTTTCAGGATCGGACAGAGGGCACTGAGATTCCAATCATCGGGCATACTTTCTTCCAGCCATATTCTGCAAATGAGCTGGTGCATGTACCTAAACAGCTCATCGCCTCCATACTTGAAGAGTTCAGCGGGCAGACCGTCAGGTCCGGCTGCTTTGTTGCTCTTCAGTCGCCATATGGCAACCTTGACCTCTTCATGGCTGGGGGACGGGATCACAACGTCATCATTGATTGGGTCCGGCACAGCATCTCTAGCAGCGGAATTTGTATCATCGTCGCTTTGCAGTAGATTACAGAAATGCTGTCTCCATAATCTCAGTGCACCATGTGCATCTGTAACCAGATTACCATGTTCGTCTCTGCAGGAGGTTGCTCCGGGTTTAAAACCAGTAGTAAGACGCCTTATCTTCTTATAAAAATTTCGAGCATCATGTCTACTCCTGCACATCTCGATTTCCTCACGATCTCGCCTTTCTTGCTCCCTTTTCTTTCTTCTAAATAGGCGTCTCTCTTCCCTCCTCTTCTCTCTGTACACCTCCACAGTTGCTCTTGTAGTGGTGGACTGCAACGTTCGTCTGTAGGCAGCATTCTTTGCCGCAGTGGCCTCACGACACTCTTCATCGTACCATTGGTTTCTGCGGGGAGGACGCTCAAAACCAAGGACTGTTTCGGCAGCGTTGCGCAGAGAGTGAGCAATGTGAGACCACTGTCCACCAATACTTTCGAGAGAGGACGGGATGCAATGGAGCTCATTAGAAAGACGATCGGAAAACGACCTGGCTGTCTCTTGTGATCGCAGCTTTTTGATGTCCAGCTTCTCTCGAACACTAGAACGTGCCATATTCGCTGCGCAAATGCGCAGTCTCATCTTGGCTACGACAAGATAATGGTCCGAGTCGGCATTTGGACCTCTAAATGTGCGCACGTCTAGTATACTGGATACATGCCTTCCATCAATCACAATGTGATCGATCTGGTTGGTAGTTGATCGATCGGGAGAGAGCCAGGTGGCTTTATGGATATCGAGATGCTGGAACCTGGTGCTACAAACTACCATGTTTCGCGCCGCGGCGAAATCGATCAGTCTCATGCCGTTCGGCGAGGTGGAAGAATGGAGACTGAACTGCCCGACAGTGGGGCCAAAGATACCTTCACGTCCAACTTTCGCATTGAAATCGCCGAGGACAATTTTGGCGTCATGCGCCGGACACTTATCGTAAACATCCTCGAGCTTTGCGTAGAAAGCATCTTTGACCGCATCATCCTTCTCTTTCGTCGGGACGTGAGCGCAAATGAGGCTGATGTTGTAAAATTTCGCCTTCATCCGGATCGTAGCTATTCTTTCGTTCACGGGGGTGAACTCTGAGACAAGATGGCGAAGTCTGTTGCTAACTACGAATCCGCAGCCAAATTCACGTCTGTTATCATGGCAGCTGTAGTAGATGTCACATGTTGCTTGCCTTGTACAACCCTGTCCTATCCATCGCATTTCCTGGATGGCGGTGATGTCAGCCCTACATTTCTTGAGAGCATCCGCCAATTGGATAGAGGCACCTTTCCTATAAAGGGTTCTCACGTTCCAGGTGCATATTCTTAAATCATAGTCCTTAAAACGTTTGCCATGGTCGTCAACATAAAAGGGGGTCCGTTTAGAGGCTTTTGCTGAAGTTTTCATTGAATATTATTTTTACGTGGTGGGTTTCAAGCCCTACGCACAACCCAAATTTAAAGTCCAGGGGATTGGACAATCGCCGCATACATTAGTAAACAAGCTAGCGGGTGCTAGAATGTTATCCAGGAGGGCCACGTGGAGGCTGTATGTCGACTTGAATACAACGGGAACAAGGATCGTTCTGGAGGCCGCCAGGTTGACCCCAATCAGAGACTTTGCCTTGTCCGAAGTATCCCATCCATCCCATCCAACTCCTGATTACTGCGAAGAACAAAGGAAGGGTTGCCAATAGGCGACTCAAAGCATCGCTCCCTCAGTATCCTCAAAGCTTGCATAATTACAAATATCTCAGCCTGAAAAATACTAAACATATCCGTTAATCTAAATGACTGCCAATTTGGCAGAATTAAAGAAAATACCAGCCCCACGCCAGATTCCATCTTAGAACTAACCATAAAGACTGTAATACCGGAACCTGTGCAAACCCTGCCTGATGCTATGCCCTGCTACTGAAGAATACCCAAAATCCAACTTTCGGAACGCCAAGTCCGTAAAGGGAGGAAGTAGCCCCAGAATACTACTATGGTCACTAAAAAATCGTCCCCAGAGGCTCGGTTCCCTCAGCCTGATCGCATTCTGAGTCAAAATCGACATAGCATGGAGATTAAGAGACAATCAGCCTTATTGTGTTTGGCGTAGTCGTTGTCGTATTTAGACATTTTTGTACAAGATTAAAGAAAATTAACAAAATCTGTCTTTAATCTTTTACAAAAATGTTGAAATACGACAAAAATACGCCAAACACAATAAGGGGGAATAAGTGCAGAATGACGTTTAGAGCAGCATCGGGGGAAGTTCTGCATGCACCAGTGATAACTATACACGCAGTCTTCTGCACTCTTTCTAGCTTAGTGCAATATAGCTTGCTTATAGCGGCCCAATCACCCAGCTTAACTAAAGCAACCTCCAAGATATCGCTCATAACTGAAGGAAATGGTCCTGAAAACAGCAGGATCAGGTCATTAACAACGACTTACCATAGAGGAGGCAAAAGAATACAGGGTGGTATTCCTCTGATCACAAATCTAGTTACCTTAGCACCCGCTAATACCGCATTAAATTACCGGCATCCTAGCAAGTATACGAACCAGAGGTAGATATATCTTTCAACCCCTAAATTCCTCCATGCATTGATAATAGAGCAAGTCCTAACATTGTTGAAGGCACCTTCAATAAAGGCGCCAGAGTAATCTGTTTACACTCCAAGGATTTTTCCACTGAACTCACAACCTCATGTAGCGCTGTCTTAGTAGACTTCCCCTTCACGTAGGCATGCTGGGCAGCCGAGAGCTTGCTCTCCAGGTGACTGTCACCCGCTCAAGTACCTTAAGAACAAAAGAGGTAAGGCTAATTGTTCTAAAATCATTGGCCATTACGTGCCCTCTTCTACCTACCTTCGGAATGACGGTCATCTTAGTCCTCCTCCAATTTCTCGGTACGTAGTTAAGGGTCAAACAAGCCGAAAGAATCATCTACAGAATAGGGATCACAGATTCCTGCGTCTTCTGCAACACTACCGTCATTATACTACCCAAACTTAAAAGGAGAGAAGCTGTTAATAGCACAGGAAATCCTTTCCGGCGAAGGAATAGATCACTCATATCCTCCTGCCCTCTCGGCTCATCAACTGGAATTCTCCGGAAAATGTGTTTCAACAAGAATATTCAAGGACTCCATTGACGACTCCGCCCACGTCCCATATGCTCTCTTAATTAGTCTTGCAGGAGTGGCATTAATGGATTCGCAATACTTCCTCCAAGTATCACGTTTCACGTCCCTGATGGCTTTCTTGTATTCTTTCAAGCACTCCCTATAAGCCTGTAAGTCACTAACCAAATAACAAGCATTAAAGACCACTCTGACTCTCTTCCTTAATTCGGAAAGGTCTTTACTCCGCCAAAGAGGATAGGTCTTCTTGCAAAAAGTAACATGACAAGACACCCTGGACTTCGACGTTCTCTTGTCGAATTCACAAGTTGAAGAAATGTAATACCCTAGCCTGTACGATTTCCCATTGAAAACCCTATTTAACAGATCTTGCTTGGACTTAATTTGTGATCCGAAGAAAAGTCCGTACAAGAAACCTTCCAGTTCTCAACCCTGAAGGCACGGGTCGAAACAGTAACATCAAGGACCTTCTCGTAACTATTTGACGATATCGATCCAGGCAACACAAATGTGGGGTGTTGCCCCTATTGAAGATAAATAAGCCATTGCTGATTATAAAATCAAAAAAAAGACACACTTCTTGTGTTAATCTCGCTGCTTCCCCAAATGGTATGCCTGGCATTTGCATCGCTGCCGAATAGTATGTTCTTCTTTTTAGATAAAAGAGACCCCCTCAGTCTCAGCACTTCCTCAGGAGGGGCTGCACGGTCGTGAGCTATACATATATACGGAGACCAAGAAAAAGCAAAGGCTTTCTGATGGTTTCACCCTAACAACGGCTACGTCGGGACCTGAAATTTTGCAACAAGGCGTTTATAGTTCTCTAAGAACACAGGCTCTAGGCCATGTTGAAATTAAATTAGGTTAAAGGATCCATCCTGCAGAACCATTAGGCCTTATTCCAGTTTGCAACGCTGTGGTCGTCTGACGACATTTTTATATTAGAATAAAGAAAAAATGTTTTTCTTGCCTTTAATCTATAACAAAAATAGCGTTAGACGACGACGACGACGCACAGTGTCATGTTTTTATATAAAGAGCGGCCAAAATAGAAGGAGTTGACGTAGAGTTATAGAATTTGGCACACTTGTTTGACATGATGAAAGATAGTAAAATTGCAAATATGGAAAATTTCGGAGCAAGGATTCGAGTCCCTACCATATATCTTGAAAAATAAAAATGTCATAACAGAAGAAAAAAAGGTTCTATCATTATGAAATATTGTATACTGATTACCCTTAACAACGTTAACGTTTCGGCCAAATATGGTTCAATTCATAGTAAGGACAAGCCTAGTTCAAAAATCTTTTTCGAAAATTTAAGAAAAATGGTAAACGTGTAAAATTGTTTTTTTTTGGTACATGAAATTTGAAATTTTTAGATCATTCTGAATTTATAAATTATTTTTTCAATTTTGAGCAAGGACACATCCACCGCTCATATATTCTGAATAAAAATTAAATTGAAAAAATTAACCACTAAATAAAACCATGTTTATTGCTTAGCAAACGCAATTAATTTTGTGAAATTATGGTATCTCCACCCTTTGCTTTTTTAACTGCTTTATCCTTTTTGGAATACTTTTTACTAAATTTGTCAAGATATTCTTCTACGGTTCTTGATGGGCTAAAATCTTTCCCTTTAACCTCTTAAGACCTGGGGTACACATATGTGTACCTTAAGTTTGGTGCAGGTATAGAACATGTTGTAACCTTTTGGTAATTTTTTTCGTTTTTATTGCAATTTATAAAATATTTAAATTTACTCTGTGTCAAGAGATGGCACTGTTCTCAAATTTCTAATGCTATATTTGCATTTGAATCTAGCGCTAACATTTTATCTAGTAGGGTATGGCTGAAAAATATGTTTTTTGTTCTTTTACAATTTACCTTATTACTTGGGTTGAACTCTTTTGTAGTTTTGGGAAGCACACTAGTAGGTCAAACGTTTAAGAAGATAAGTTTTTATTTTATTTTATATTTTGACGCAGAAAATCTTCGTTATATTATTGGTACACATATGTGTACCTCAGGATTTAAAACATGTTTTCAAAGAAGTTAGCTTGAAAATGGATGAACAACAAATTGCTGATTTTTTCAAAGAAAGTGACATAGATTTCTTTGGAAATGATGACGATGAAGACTACTTGCTTCCAGAATTGCTAAGAGCTCTTCAAAGGCCTGAAGAATGGATTGTTGATTAAAAACTTATACAAGATGAAGTTGATATCAATGAGGGAGGCAGGAACCCATCCTGTCTATCTTGGCGCAGTAAAGAAATGCTAAACTGTGGTCCAGACATTAGAGATGATATGCTTATTTCTCAAGGAAGTTCGAAATAAATATATTATACTCTTTTATTGAATACTTAGACCTTAAAATTTGGGAGCTGTTTGCAGAACAGAGCAATATATATTCAGCGTAAAAGCGGTATTTAAAATCTATCAACACAAATACTGTTGAAATGAACCCTTAAATACCCTCAAATAAACCTTTATTGGAATAAAGAACTTTGCGTACAGATTATAAGAGAATAGGTTTTTTTTCAAATCAAGAAATATTTACATTTCGAAGATAGCAATTAACCAAACGTAAGTGATAAGCTTTGGAAAATAAGACCTATTTTAAAGAAGTGTCACAATTTACCACGTTTAAAACATATGTCTACTGGCGAACGTTGTGAATATGGACAATACATATCAGCCAAACCAAATCTATTAGTAGAAAACACTATTTGTAGATAGCAAGTCGGCATCTAAATGTTGTCGTCCAAATTTCTTCTCACACTGTAGTACAATATGTTCCAAATGCAATATCTAATTATATATTTTGAAAAATAACTGCCTTAGAAATTACCAAAGAGTTTTTCTTCCAATTTATAAGTCGTTAAGACCTCAGGTACACATATGTGCACCCTCTATTCCTAATAGTTAAAATAAAAAAAATATAAAAATAAAAAAACGGGTGTTTAATTTGTTGTCCATTGTGTGGGAAAATCATATAAAAAATAAATAATATAAAGGGATTCATGGTCAGGTCTTAAGAGGTTAATACGGACCACAGATATTTTATTGGATTTAGATCCGGCAACTGAATAGGCCAATTTAAAAGCTTGATCCGATATTCTTAAAACCAATGTTTTTTTTTAAATTTTCGAAGTGTGCTTAGAATCGTTGTCCTGCATAACGATGTCATTCTGTCACTCATCTAAGCCTGTTTTGCATTGGATCACCATTTTCTAGATTAATCTACAATAGGCACTCTATCAAATATACGATGAAATAACTTTTTACCAAAACAGTGAGCCACAACATCCAAATATGAATATTATCAATTTAACTAAACAAATTTTCATGTATTTTCATATGAATTTTGTATATGTTTCCAAATCATCTATTTTTTAAATATGTGTAATAAAAATGATCGAAATTCCATTCTACTCTCTTCCTAGTATATGTGTAAACAACCATGACCTAGTAAAAGTTTCTACAAATTTACACAAATTTTAGTGGTGTTTTTTTCGAAACCTATAGCCGCTTAGATAAACTGCTTCGAAAAAAACGACATAAGTGCTTAAGAAATTAAATTGGGCATTACTCACAATTTTTATAAAAAAATATGTAATTATTTTTTTAAAAACAATTCAAACAATATAAAAATAATTACATTCCTTCGCCTCAGCCATATTTACAACGTTTATTCTTTTATTAATTTATAAAATGTTATAGAATTTTAAAAAGATAACGTCAAGATAAAATAAAATCCAACTTGGCAGCATTTTTATATGTGCTTAATTTTTAAGCAGTTTTAAAATTAACCGCTTATATAAGCGGATATAAATAAAAATTTGTATTGAAAATTTATATTCGGTTCGAAAAAAACACCACTTTTGAATACGCAAACAGACCTATTTATACTATATACGCACACATACATATCCATACATACCTTATATGTTGCGATAAAAAAAAAACAAATTTACCTACATATATTTAATTTAAACCTAAAATTTGTGAAAAATTTTAGAAGAAATATTAGTAATAATAAGTGTTATTTGTGAAAATACTTTTTACCATGAATTTCATGGTGAAATAATATTTTTTTACATTTCACAACTGAAAACCACAAAAAAACGCCCTGTTGTTGTATTATTGTATTACATACATATATTATTTCACCATGCTACTAGGTTTATGAAGATTTTTACTGTTAAATTAATCAGTAACTTGACTTCAATTAGAAACGCAAATTTAAACACAATAGAGATTAATACCATCTCACAAAAAATTATATATTCCAAACACTTACAGCCCAATTATAGAAAAAAATGGCCGGCATTTTCCCATCTCCCATTTTTTTCCATATAAATTCAATAGTAAAAACTCCTAAGAGGAAAAAACTTGCGGGAAATTTTTTTTATAATTGAGCTGTTAATTTCTTGTTTGCTTGGAATATTTATCCCTATTCTGCGTTTCGATTGGAATTGAAATTTTTCCATTTAACGACTTTTGTATCTGCGTTTCGATTCCACTTAAATTCATTCGACTGTATGTCTTCTGTATCTCGATCGCAACTGTTGCTCAGTTGGTTTTTTGATAATGGTGGTTTTTTTTTTCAATTTTTGTTATTTTAGGTTCAAAAGTAATAAATATATACACCCCTATTCTGACTTTCGATTACGTCTCCGCATTCAGTTACGCTACGATCGAAAATTGGTATTCCACACAAAAACTGAATCGAAAGAACAAGAAGAAGACAACAATGTTTACAAAATCAATTGTTTCACTTCGGAATGTGGAATAGAACTAAAGAAATAAGCAAGTTTGTTACTATTTTAATAAACAAAAGTCAAATTTAAAATAAAAACAAAAAATTTGTGCGGTTATCAATAATAAAAAACGCAAAAGATTTACTTATTGCTTATTAACTGATTAACTAATAAAAATAAAATATAAAAGACTTGTGTACTTACATACATACATATATCTTTAATTATAATAAATCATTGTATCAAGTGGAAGTGCTTTTCATAATTTCAAGGAGAAATGGAGTCCATAGCAGTGGCTTTGATAGTGGAAGAGAAGGACAACGTGGCTCAGAACACAGAGCCAAGGCTTAAAAAACGGAAACTGAGGGACAATTGCAATACATTTGAAATGAGTGACCAGTTGTAAGAAGTTATATTTAATAAAAATGAAAACACTTTTTAAGTTTTGTATATTTCCTTTATTTAATTTATTATAATGCGAATAAATTTATTTATTATTTCATTAAAAATAATTAACTTAAAAAATCTTACACCATTTTTAAATTTATATCACAGTTTAATCAGATTCATAAGATGGGTGCTCCAGCCTAAGTATTTTTAAATTTCTTTTTCAATCACCCCTATTCTGACTTTCGATTACGTCTCCGCATTCAGTTACGCTGCGATCGAAAATTGGTATTCCACACAAAAACTGAATCGAAAGAACAAGAAGAAGACAACAATGTTTACAAAATCAATTGTTTCACTTCGGAATGTGGAATAGAACCAAAGAAATAAGCAAGTTTGTTACTATTTTAATAAACAAAAGTCAAATTTAAAATAAAAACAAAAAAAAAATAAAATAAAAACAATAATAAAAAACGCAAAAGATTTACTTAGTGCTTATTAACTGATTAACCAATAAAAATAAAATATAAAAGACTTGTGTACTTACATACACTCCGGTTCACTTATTTAAAAGCACAAAAAATCCCATATTGTGGAGCCGGTATCTTTTGCAATTTTTAATCGATTCCAGAATTTTAAAATAGAAATGGAAGCTAGACATCTTGAGATATAAACAAAATCATGACAATGGTGGTTTCTTAACTAAGGAACCTTTTTTTGAGGAATATATAAAAAAAAATCTAAAAATTTCGTTTTTTTTAGTTCACTTGAATAAAGGCACTTTATTTTTTTTTTTGTATTATTCTTAAAGTAAGCGGTGATTTTTTGTTGGGAGCGTTTGTTTATTGCAATTTATTACATCTTAGTCGATTTACGAGTCAAAATGGCAAAACAAAAAATTTTAAATCTATCGAAAAGGGCTAAAATCGATGTTTACCGTTCTGAAGGATATTCTAACCGCGCAATAGCTAAAAAAATTGGACGGAGCTCAACAGTTGTCGACAATTACATCAAGGACCCCAAGGGGTATGGAAAAAATTTTAAAGGAAGCGTTTCGTTGTCTTTATCTACTTATGAGAAAAGAAAAACCATCAGAATTGCTTCCAATTCTGCCTTATCCTTGTCAAAAATAAGAGCTCAAGCTGGAGTGCAAGCGAGCAAGTCATCAATACGCAGAGTTATTAAGAGCTGTGAGTATCTTTAATACCAGAAATTACAAAAAAAAGCCGCCACTTAATGGTCCTCGTAAGGAAAAGCGTCTTCAATTCGCAAAAGACTACATGGTATGGGATGTGCAGCAAAGAGGCCATGTAAATGACTGGAAAACCGTTGTATTTACAGCCTGATGGCTACAACTATTATTTCCATGATATGCGTAAAGAAAACCGATTTTTGAACCGACATCACAGCCTAGAGGGCGGCGTTATGGTGTGGGGTGCTATTACGTACTATGGCACCATCGCTCTTGAATTTCAAAGTGCAAAAATGACTGGTGCAACCTATAGAACGTTAATGGAGTCGGCTTTTCCGAAGTTCAATGAACTATTTGGTCCAATACCTTGGATATTGTAACAGGATAATGCCCCTATACACAACGCCAGAGTAGTAAAGGAGTACAAAGCAAGCCAAAATATTAATATTCTTGACTGACCACCCTATTCGCCAGATCTAAACATTATCGAAGTTGTGTGGGGTTGGTTATCTCGTAAGGTCTATGAAGGAGGTAGACGATTTGATGACAAGCAGTCACTAATTTAGGCCATTAAGGATGCTTGGAATGAAATTTCGTTGGATTACATCAATTCTCTTTATCTGTCAATGAAAACCCGTATATTTAAAGTTATAAAAAACAAAGGGGGTTGTACCTATTACTAATAGTTCTTTAATAAAGCAAATAAAGAAATAATAACTTAAAAAAACAAGAAAAGCTGTTTTTCATTAGAGTTAGTTAAAGTGCCTTAATTCAAGTGAACCAAAAGAAAATACCACATTTTTAGATTTTTTCTATAAATTCCTCAAAGTTAAGAAACCACTATTGTCATGATTTTGTTTATATCTCAAGATGTCTACCTTCCATTTCTATTTTAAAATTCTGGAATCGGTTAAAAATTGCAAAAGATACCGGCTTCTGAATATGGGATTTTTTGTGCCTTTAAATAAGTGAACCGGAGTGTATATCTTTATTTATAATAAATCATTGTATCAAGTGGAAGTGCTTTTTATAATTTCAAGGAGAAATGGAAACCATAGCAGTGGCTTTGATAGTGGAAGAGGAGGACAACGTGGCTCATAACACAGAGGCAAGGCTTGAAAAATGGAAACTGAGGGACAATTGCAATCCATTTGAAATGAGTGTCCAGTTGTAAGAAGTTATATTTAATGAAATTATTTTTACTTAATTTTTTAAGTAATTCTTTAACTTTTAAAGGTTCAAAAAGACGCGTTTAAATATGTATTAGAAACATTTGAGCAAGAAGCTCGGCGCTGCTCCCTAAAATCTTCATTTCCGCTTAACCATGTTGTGTCCTTGGGTTTCTTATGGTAGCCGCAAGCAATATCTGGTTTTGCTGACATTATATCTGCCAGCTTTTCGTACTGCTCTGGCGTCGTTGTTTTTGACCTGACAAAATAAATCTTTATATTTTAGCACAAAAAAAAATAAAAAGTTTTTAACATTCAATACTTACATTTTTTAAATTAAACAATTTTATATTTTAAAAACAAAATCGAAAAAACCTCCGTCACTAAAAATACAACTTAGAAAAACGTAACTACGATCGACATGCAGAATACATACAATCGAAAGAAACAAAACGGAATCGAAACTCAGAATACCATACTTGCCAAACGGAGATAATTTCGATTCGAAAGCCAGAATAGGGGTAAATAATTCTTCCTTGATTTTATTATGCCTGCGCTCTTCTTCCATCTGCTTCTCTGCGATTTCGGCCACTTTTTCAAGGGATCGGTTCATACGCCTTAAATGCTTAGACACCTCGTCATACTTTTCCATGACACCTTTGTGGAAGTTTTTAGATTCCTTATAAAATTCTTTTTGGGCATCTATTTGCTGAACTTCCTCCTTGGGTTTCTTATGGTAGCCGCAAGCAATATCTGGTTTTGCTGACATTATATCTGCCAGCTTTTCGCACTGCTCTGGCGTCGTCGTTTTTGACCTGACAAAATAAATCTTTATATTTTAGCACAAAAAAAAAAAATAAAAAAATTTTAACATTCAATACTTACATTTTTTAAATTAAAAATTTTTTTATTTTAAATACAAAATCGAAAAAACCTCCGTTACTAAAAATACAACTTAGAAAAACGTAACTACGATCTACATGCAGAATACATACAATCGAAAGAAACAGAACGGAATCGAAAATCAGAATAGGGGTGATAAACAGTAAGTATAAAATCCAATAAAATTTGCACAAATGATTGAAAAAAATATTCAAAATTATATTTGTTTAAGCAAAAGTTCTAACCTTATACTTAAACGCATACATGCCAATAAGACGAAAAATATTTTTTGTTTTTTAATAAAAACTTTTTGTTTTTCTATTCATTTGCTACAGACATTATGCCAACCGCTGGTTGGCTTGCTGTGGTAGAACAGAGAAGTAGAATTCGAATTTTTTAAAAAACTTAAATGTATTGCATTGTAAAAGCTTTTGTTTGGTTTTATTTCATATTACAGTAGTTTCGCGAATTAACAAACCATCGTTTTAACAAACACTTGAATTTTTTCTATAGAAAATGTTGTATTCAGTTTAACGAAAAAAAAACAACAATTTTATAGCAGTAGCAAAAACCATCGAGAGTAGAAATGAATTTACCGTTATTTTCAGCTCTTTTTCTATGTTTTTTCTTCGAGTTACTGCATGTATGTAATTAGTTTTTGAAAGATAAAATAAAAATATGAATTGAATAAATCCACAGTGTCTACAATTTTAACCCATTTCCGCCCGCTGTACTATATATAGTACACAACTTAAAGTTCAAGTAAAAATTATAAAATGCAGTTTTTTACTCGGGAAACGTTTTTTATCAGACAATAAGAGTACATGCAACATCCACGTAGCTGATGCACATCATAGTTGAAAAATATCAATTATGGGAATCTCCATTTTGGCTAGTTGTCTAGGAATCTCCATTTTGGTGATTTATTTCTTATGAGATTGTGAATGTGTATGTAGTTTATTTTACATCAGTTAACTTTGAAGAACATTAAATAGCAGTTTATTTACTTGATAACATCACATTCTAATAAAAGCAATATAAAGCGGTTTAGTTCGTATAGAATTTTTTGAGCTATAGCATATTAAGTACTGCTGTACTAAGCTTAGTACACCTAAAAACACAACTCAGAATATTATTTTTGGTTTTTTTCTTTTACTGTACTGTAAAAAATGTTGTTTAAATCTAGTAATAAATATTGAATTTTAAAAATTGTTCTTGGTTTTCATTTGGGCGTTAATGGGGTAAAGTCAAAGGAATCCATTTTAAAAAGTATAAAAGATACAAAATTTGGATCACGAAACAAAAAAGCTATTAAATCATATACTATTTTTTGATTTGTTAGTTTTACATGCCAAAGTGATATGGATTGTTCCTTTTTGTTTTTATTATAGCTTTGAATGCAATATTATGTATATGCAGAAATTATTTTTTAATAAAATAAATTATTAAAACTACTATACCTACCTCTTGTATTTTTTTAACAAATCTTAACAGGCGCGGATGTTTAAAATGCACTACCGAACACTTGAATAGGTCCACTATTTTCATTACATTACAGAAGTAACTAAGTTTATAGTTGTATTATTTTCTAAAATGGTAAAATATTGGATTATGTGAGTTTATAATAAAAAAAATTGTTTCAATAGTTAATAACTGAATTTTAGTAATTTTTTTCCCAAAATCAATATGATTTCCAACACAATTTTTTGTGCCATTTGAATAGGTTCACTATCAGATATTTAAAAAACTAAAGAAAATGATTTTTTTTGTAAATTTTTTTTTATTTTTTAAGATTTCTCATTTATTCGATATAACTTAAAGAATACCGTTTGGGAGGGAGTTATAAAGATTTTCAATTAATGATAATGAAATTTCGGACCAGGCTTTTTTAACTCCTCTTTTGTTTTATATTGTCTGCCGGACTCGTAGATTTTGTGGGAATCAAGCCCCATACATTATCCATTACAGTTCCCCCAAAGTTATTGAAACGACTAAGATAGCGTTCCTCATTACGTAGGTCGTGGAAACAGTAGTTGTACCCATCCGAGCCTTCCATTTTAAACTTTTTTTCGTATAAGAAGACAACACGATACAATTAATTTTTATCGCTATGTGTTCTCGTGCAAACTGAAGCCGTTTCGCTTAACGAGCAGTATTAATGGATGTTTTTTTTTAATTTCAATCTCTTTAAATGTTTACAACTTTGAATAACATGTCTTACAGTGTTATGATAGCTGTGATACCCAATTTTTGCGGCAGAATTGCTCAAATTTAAGGCAGCTCTTATAATAGCTCTTCTGTCCGCCTCTGTTGTGGCTTTTTTCGTCCACCCTTTCGTGTTTTTTCCTTAATCGGACAGATTTCTCAAAAAATTACTTACAGAGTTCTGGCTGCGACCAATTTTTTGGCGATATTCCAATGCTTAAAACAGTCGTTTCTTTGAATGCTTTAATTTTACTATTTCTTCTTCAGTTAATCGCTTGCTGCGCCCCATTTTGAATAAAAATGCAAAAAAAAGGCTGTAGTAACTCTCAAATACATATTTAAAATTTTAATTATATTGTCGATGGTCAAAACAAAAATAATTTTATTCCTAGTGAAAACCTATTCAAGCGACTCAAAATTTACACCATTCATAATATTTCTTAATTTAGATGAAAAAAGATTTGTTCTCTTAAAGTTTTTATGAAAAGAAATTAAAATATAAGGGCAAAAATTAATGAACCTATTCAAGTGATCGGCAGTGTAAGTTTGTTATCATTAAAAAAATCCAAATTTAGTAAAAGTAATTATTGCATTTTTTAGTAAAAGTATTTAGTTGCATTCATCTTACCATCATGTCGCTCTATTATATAATTTTTCTTTTTTGACAATATTACAATTACAGATTCATATTTTGAAGACCGGAATTGAGAAACATAGCATAACATAAAAAAAATCAATTCAGAAAACTGAACACAGTACAATTGTTTTTTTTTTTTATTTCTCTTTTGTTTTTGCCTTTTTTACATAAAATGTTTTTTTTACAGGGTTCTTCATTTCATTCTTTTCTATTAACGCTAAAAATGGCGTTTTTTAAATATATATATATATAGGCATATATATATTTTTTTTGCTTTTTTTAGTAAGTTATTTTTTTTCTATCCTTTCTGCTGCTTTTTCAACTTCTTCCTAATTGTGTATTTTAGTAAAATAAATTATTTCAACAATAAATTTAATATTTTTTGTGGATTTCTTAAAGAGACTAAAATCCCAGTCAGTATTTTCCTTTTTTTGACGTTACTTAAACGTTACATTTTTGTTTTGAGTAGTTACTTAATTTAATTTTTTTCTTGTTGTTGGTGTTTTGGTTGCCTCACACGAATTATGTTGTAGTTTGTTTTTAGATACATAAATTACAGTATTTTTCATTTATTTTATTTTTTTGTAGAAAAAATATTTATGATATATGACTAATATTAATCAGTTTTTTGTTTTGTTTGCTAAGCAAAGAAATGAGAGATGGTAACGACAATTTAATAATAAAATATGATAAAAGGACGAAAAAGTGACAGATTCTTCTTTAGTTTTTACTATCACCTATTGTTGATTTTGTTTCTATTTATACATATACATACATATTTGTACATATACACATAATATTTTCAATTTTTTCTTTTTTTTGCAATAAAATTTTTGCAAATTTTATTTTAAAGTTTCTTTTTTATATTTATTATAATTATTCCTTTTTATTTTAAATATAATTTAATTAACAACGACCTAACATCTATATGTTTATTTTATTTTTTGTGTTTTAAGAGATTGTAAGCGAATATTACAAAATATATTGGCGTACTTTTGGAGACAGAAATAAATACTTAAAGGAGAAATCATTCCTACGGTTTCTTATGTACTTTCGGTTCGTGTGTTTGCTTTCAAAAGTCAATAAAAACCAATTTCAATTTTAATGATTATGTGCAAACTTACGATATTTAATTCATTGAATGATGATTAAAATCTGAATTTTCTAAATTCAAACTGCATTGTAAAACTTAAATACGAAAATATAAAAACTTCAAATGGCTTTCCTCACAACAGAAATTAAATCAATCCTTTAATAAAATCTATTAATAGTTAATTAGTAGGCTGATTGGCACATAGCTTTGCAACCTATATATTTTACATTTATTTGATTGATCGATCGATTTTTCGACTATTACTAGATGCTGATTTTATAGGTGAATGATTAAAAAATTCTTGTGGCCGCCGAGGATATGTGCATATCTAAATTTCATATATATATTTTGTATTATTCGCAAACAGTCAAGGAATATAGCGAGAGATTTTTTGTTTAATATGGTTGTTTTCATGTATGTATTTGTTTTGTCTTATTTAAATATATTTATATCGATTGTGTTCTTTTGGAATCTGGATTCATCTTATTCTTTGATGCGCAGAAACAATTTAAAATCAAATGGTTTTATTTCTTTTTTTGACAATAACAGTAGTATTTAAGCATGTTTGTGTACGAGTTGTAAAATATGCTTTTTAAAACTCATAAAATGTGTTTTATGTCTCTCTCTCTCTGCTTCTTAATAGTTTTTACCTTATTTTTATCTTAATAATACACAACATCACACTTGTTCATTTGTCCAAATACACATTTGCGCTCTTGTGGGTTTATGACAATTAAATTAAACAACAATCGTGAAAAATTTTGTTTTTTTCTAACAAAATTTGTACAAACATGCTCTAGTTTAGTAGCTTCATTGGGTTTGATACTGTGGCATTGCAGCGCTATACATCATTTGTGGCCCCAGAGAACCGTTTGCTGCTGTTGCTGCTGTAACACCAGGTACTACAGTACCAGGCACCCCCCAAGCTACGTTTGGCTGGACCATTCTGTACCCTGCAGCTGTATGGACAAAAATTTGATTAGTAAAAAAATAAAATTAAATATATATAATTTTTTCAATTCACTTACGCATGCCTCCAGCTTGTTGCGCACTTGCGGCGTATGCGTATGGGTAGTAGCCTTGCTGCATATATTGAGTTTGCATTTGAGCTGCTTGATAACCCTTTAATAAAAAAGAAGTAGTACCATTGTTAATAGAAATATTTTCACAAGACCTGTTGATTAAGCGAAACTTTTGGAAAATATTTCTTTTAATAATTTATTTTAATTTAATTACTTTATTTTAGCCTGCCTAATGTATTATGAAAAATATTTAGCAAAAAAAAAAATTTGCTGTTTTGTAATTCTTTCGTTTTAAAGTCCTCATTCCAACCAATATCAGGAGCCTCCGTTTGCGACTACAAAATATTGGGTGTATGTTTGAAAAGGTTAAAAAAATAATGATTAAAAAGTCAAATGACAAATACGTGTGGGACTAGCGTTTGTTAACAATTGAATAAACACAGTGTCGTAATAAAGTCGATATTTTGCGTTTAATGGAAACCACACGGACCCGATACAGGTAAGGTAAATTGTAAAATCAATTCCAAAAAAAGTTAAGACAGTTCAATCTGCAGACAAGATCTTGTTTATTTTACGAAATGAGCGTAAAATAGTTTTTATTCTCTTAAAAACAAAATAATGAATTAAAGTTCGAATTGTAAATGAACAAAAAAAAAATATATATCTAAACACATTTTTAATTTATAAAGCTAAGATCACATTATCTAAAAGCTTAAAGTGATCGTAGCTTAACACCTTAAAATTTTATGCGATTATCTTTACGAAAAGTTATAAATATTCGAAACTTTAAAGATGTTTAAATATTTTCCTAATTGTAATTATAAAACATTTGAACATAAAAAATTTTTTTTTTTGAAAAATAAAAAAAAATAAATAAATAAAAAAAACCGTTCACGAATTATGGTGGAATACAGTAGCCTCATTAACGGTGCAAAATTTGACACTCACATTACAAGAAATTTAGACCTGATAGGGATAAACTGAAAACGCAGTTTTGCTCAGGACATCAAATCCTTTACAATCACTTTTGTCACTTCTTTGTGTACTTTAGTAGTATCAGAACAAAACTGTTTATATTAATTTTAAACCGATATGTGATATGATCTCATTAAACTTACCGCCGGTGGATACCAGTAGCCCATCTGTTGATATGCCGTTGCATATGGATACTGTACAGCTGCAGCAGCAGCGGCAAGTTGTTGTTGCGTCATCATTTGACCAGGAATTGCTGCACCAGCAGCTGCAGCATTAGCTGCAACTTGTGCAGCAGCTGCTTGTTGAGGTGTAGCTGGCATACCGGCAGGTCCAATAATGGCACCAGCTGCTGCTGCGGCCGCCGCAACAGCAGCAGCACCAGCTGATGCGGCTGCCATGTTGTTCATCTGATTATCGTTGCTAGCCGCGGAATTTATTCCCCCGTTTTCTTTGCCCCAAAAACACTTGACGGTATTCCCAAGTACTTCCGAATTATGTGTATGTTCGATAGCCCGTGCTGCGGAATCTTTTGTAAGAAACTTTATGAATGCATATCCTTTGTCTTTAAATACACGTACATCTTGTATATGACCAAATTGCATAAAATGCTTTTGCATAAGTTCATCGGTAATCACATTTGGTGGAAAACCACCACAATATACAGTTGTGTTCATAGGGCTTGACTGATTGTAGACTTCTTCAAAAGTTTGTCGCATATTGTTTTTTACTCCTCCACCACCGGCGTTTGTGTTCGTTTTACTTGTTTCACGTGGGGGAGCTACTTTGCGTGTCGACCAGTTAGTACGTATAGAACGTGATCCTATCCATTGACCATTCATAGCTTGTATTGCGTTTTCGGCTTCTGCTTTCTTTACAAACGATACAAATGCATAACCTCTTGATTTCATTGTCTGCGGATCACGTACAATGCGGCAGTTAGAGATCTCTCCAAATGGAGCAAATGCCTCTCGCAAAGTTTCAGTTTCAATTTCAGGACTTAGATCGCCAACAAAAATATGGTGATGTGAGCTTATGTCTGTTTTCGGTTGATTGCCTGGACTAGTGGCCCAATTAACCTTTATTTATTTAGAGAGAACAGGGACAAATATTAATGATTTTATATGCATATAAACATAAATAGATATAGTATGTATCGAACTATAAGTATGTATGAATTGTGAAAATTTTTTTTTAATAATTTATCTTAAATTTATTTACCTTTATTTCTTTATCGAGAAACAAGCGTTTGTTCATGGCTGTTAAGGCGGTCGTGGCTGATTGATAAGATGAATATTCAATGAAGGCGTAGGGATCATTCCCGGGTTCACGTATAATTTTACAACTTTTTACTGAGCCCATTTGACTGAATAATGCTATTAGTAAATCTTCCGATACAGATGCATCCAAATTCCCTACGTACAACGTTTTCGGCTGTGACTCGTCCATTGTGGTAAGAAATTTAATTATATTGGTTAAATCGATTGATTTTTATAGATGGATGGATGATATTTCTTGGTCTGTTTTAAACTTATTATTGTATTTGGCTAGACTATCTATTTTTAATATTGTACTCTATAGCTCTAAATAGATTTCAAGTTACTTAGCCTATAGTTTACGTTTAAATTTATTTTTTCAATTATCGTAAAATTGTTTGATGTGGATACAACGAATATAATTCCCCTGAGCTTTTCTTATTTACCCTTGTTTTTCTTTTGCAAGGAACAGCAGCCTTTATTTGTCTTGTTGGATTGAATACAATTTCTTGTTTTGTTTTATGTATGATTGTTAATTAATTCACTCTTTTTTGTTTGTTGTATTAATTTGAAAAGTAATATTATATCTCCTATGAAGTTTTTTAAGTTTCGAAGCGACAGCTGCTTACTTTTTATTTTCAAGTATAATTACTGTTGCTTTTTGTGTAGCACTGCTCCAATAATGCTTGACTTTGCAATAGCTTTCGTTATTAAAAGATGTAATATTCTTGGTAACAAACACACACATTTATGTTAATTATACAAAAGTTTGGACAATATACTGTTTGAGTCTCCTTTTCGTCCTTTGTGTTTCACAACTAAAGAAAAAACCTCTTGGTTTAATTAAATAATAGTTTTTAGTATTATAAATAGTATTTGTAGTACAACACGTCCTATTTGGAGAATTCTTTTCTAAAGATGGTGTTGTATGATATATAATATATCATATATAGCGTACTATATATTTTTTCGATATATTTATATTCGATTATATTTATATTGCAATATTCGAATATCCTTGATGTTATATATTTAAATATATATTGTATACATTTATTTTTTTACATATACTGTTTGACCTCTTTCTGGCTGACTTTAGTATTAACTCGTTTTGTTTTTGCTTGGCAGGTTAAATTGTTTGGGTGGTGGTTGGCTTTACAAGAAATCCACAACGATGTATTCCTCTTTCATCCTTTAAACTGTCTAGCCTATTATACTGTTATGTATAGAGCAGATGATGTTATGTTAGTTTAGTAATGTGTTTGATTTATTTTTCTTTATCTCGATTAAATCTAATCTACAGCTCAAATGGAGTGTTTAAGTTTTTATTATCTTGAAAATCATATTTCGTCAAAAAAAAATTATAATATTCTCTTGGAGAAAAAACAAAAGTTATGTGTCATGTAGTTTTCTATTTTAAATCCTATTTACTAGGAATTCATTAATAATATAAATATTTCTTTGTTGAAGTCAATCACTCGTTGCTGTTGATATTTGTTTTAATAAAATTTACTTACAATATAATTTTTTTCTTTTATTTTTATTCTTGTATATAAGATTAATTTGTTTCAAATATCATCGCAAGATAGCAGTCGGGCTCTAATGGACACTTTGAGATGCACTGAAATATAAGAAACGAATTATAGTAGTAATTAGCAATAATATCCTGTTCAATTTTATTTTTTTATATATGGATTCCTTTAACACCTATTAGAATAAAGAGCGCTAAATCTGTTAAAGTTAAAAAAAAATCAAAATTATTTTTTAACTAAGGTCTTTCAGCGCTTGAAAGAGGTAAATCTTTTTTTTTTTATTATTTTTTATTGAAATGGTAAAAAATAAGTTGCAAATAATCCTAAAATGGTTTTAAACTAGCACCTAGTAAATTTTTGAAAAACTATTATGCTAAATTAAACAAGAAATGTTAGATCACAAAATTTGTTAAATTGTTATTCCTGATTTACAGACTGAATGCTTGAGAAAATTTTTTTCAAGGCCTTCGCATCTACCAAAATATTGGTTTATTTATATTTATGTTACATGTTATGTACAGTTACGAGCAGATAAATAGATTTTTTGATAAATTCGCCTTCAAAAAACTTAAACAGCGGTAATATACAATAAAGCGATATTTATTACATTACACATAAATAATCACATAAAATGTATTTAATTATAATTAAAAAAAATGAGAAAAATTGATATATTTAATATATTAATTGATGCCTGTCGAGAAAATAATTAGGTTCATTGAAAAGAGAATGACATTCTTATACAAAAAAAGTGCAATTGCAAGAAAATTTCTAATATTTTGTTGAAAATCCCTTATTTTGAATCACCGCCGAACATCTCCGGGGCATTGATTCGACAAGTGACTGACAAGTCTCTAGTGGAATTGAGTACCACGCTTCCTTCACTTTTGTCTACAAATCTTCTTTATTTTTAGCCTTGAGTGGTGCAATTTTGTCCTTAACGATTCTCCAAAGATTCTCAATGGGATTTAAATCCGGCGATTGTGAAGGCCCCTCCATTAACTTTATATTTTTCTTTTGGAACCATTTTTTTACGATCTTAGAAATATGCTTGGGGTCATTGTCTTGCTGGAATTCATACTTTAAAGGCATTTCCCACTCGGCATACAGAAGCATTACTTCTTTAAGAATATGCAGATAATGATGTTTGTCCATATTTTCCTTGATCCAGAATATTGGCCCAACACCGTACCAGGAAAAACAACCCCATATCATTATGTTGCCGCCGCCATGCTTTATTGTCTTCGTGGTGCACTTTGGATCATATGCTTTATTTTTTGGACGCCTTACCCATGTTCAGGTCCAACTAAGTTTATCTTGGATTCATCAGACCATAGTATGTTTCTCCATTTTTTTATACCTTCCGGGCCGGCCCATTCAGCATGTACTTTTGAAAACTCAATGCGCTTTTTTCTTTGTCTGTTATTAAGCATTGGAACCTTCTGGGCCGATCTTCCGAATAAATTTTTTTCTCTTAAACGACGTCTAATGGTCCACTCTGATACGGGAAGCTTTAACTCATTTTTCAGCTGAACTGCGGACATAAAAGGTATACGAGTTGACAACATCTTAATGCGATCATCGTCTCTTCGAGGTTTTTCGCTGTTGACCTCTTTTAAGTTTTTGTTTCGGAGGCTGCAATGCATTTCTTATCATATTCTGCGATCTCCCAAGAATTTCAGCAATTTTCCGTTGGCTATAACTTCGGCTGTGTATATCCTTTATAATCTTTTTTTCCTCTTCACTACAATGTTCAGAACGTCCCATTTTTAAAATTTTTAGAGTTATTTGCTTTAATAAGCTCTATTAAAAGGCTGAATCTAAAGTTTTCTACAATAATTTTTATAATTTTGGCGTTTAACATTTTAAACTAACAAATTTTTCAAAGTGAACCTATTTATTTGCTCTTTGATTTTATACGGTTATTTTTTTTTTTTTTTAATTTTGGGCAATTTTTTACATAATAATTTAATTATTGTGATGCAGTATTGAAAGTGGGTATTTGCTTTAGTAATTAGCGACTTTTCCTTTTTTATTGCTGTAATGTAAACTATAGTCAAACAAAATTGATTTATCATTTTGATGTGAACCTATTTATCTGCTCGTAACTGTATGTATGTATAATGTCACAATCTGGTACTAAAAAGTTATAAACAGAGAGCTTTAATATTTTGTATTCATTTATTATTGATTTTTCGAATGGAAAATTTCTTCCGAAAGAATTATCGAATCGAGCCGAAATACAAAGTAACCCCCCTGGCTTGGAAATAGATTGAAAATAAGGTTGGATCTCAAAATTACATGCATACATAATTGGCCATGGCAGCCTGTTATAGCCTAGCTTCTCGCAGCGCCCATGTTATGTGTGTTTTTATTTATGAGTACTGCGACCTACAGTTTTGAGAAGCTTGTTCATGGTAATCAGTTCCTATCAGAGCTTTTGTCAGAACACTGCTAAGAGGTAGGTTGGGGTTTGAACCCGCAGCTCTGGTCTTAGTAGACCAACACAAAATTACTGTTGTAAAATATTTAGGGTTTTTGAAATACTACATTTTATTTCGTGTTAAAACAGTAACCGATAAAATACATTACGCAATACCTATACTCGTAAGTTACAGAATGGTAACAAATCCATACTTAGCAGTTGAGGTTTAGCTTTAGAAAATTGCAGAGTACAGTCCTCAAATGTTTAGTGCTGAGATGTCATCCAACGGATGTAATATTAATAATCGTGGAGTGGTAATGTTTTTTCCTTTCTATTAATACGAGTATAGTGATTTTTTGAACTTTCACGCTTAATTTTTATATACTTTCATGCTATTTATTTATTAATTATATGAGATAGACGTCATTTGTTAGAAAGTGTTAATATTCTTAAGGCCCATTATTATAAATTGCCGTTAGTTAAAGGTAGAATTTTATCAGACAGATAAATTGCTTTGGGTTATTACAAGTATATTTTAACCTAAATTGGCCGAAAAAGTTATTGGGAGCACTGCCTTACCTTTAGGTTAAAGTTTACTTGTAATAACAAAAAGCAATTAATCTTCCTGATAAAATCTTGCCTTTACTAACGCAAAGTTGTAATAATGGGCCTAAATATATTTTGAGCTTATAAACGCATTTACCAAGGGTTCTTTTTATTACCTGTTTTGACTCGTCTTTCGCTTAGATTACTTATGTGTGTGGTGTATTGAGACAGTGTATCGTTAAATACATTATAAGGGAAATAATTCTTCTTTTATCACAACTGAAATCAAGACTCCTTTAACATTATAATTTTTTCAGAATACCTATAATAAATAAAAGTCAAATCCATAGATATTGACCTAAAGAACATAGCCAGGTTTTTCAATACACACAAAAGGTATTGTATTTAATCGAGGAGAGAACTCTATATTTTTACCGAAAATTTGTAGATAGGTACCTACATTAAACAAATTCAGTAAAATTTAACATCTACCAAGGATTATAAAAAAGCCTTTTCTTTAATTTAAAACAATTTATGTACATATTCGTATTCTTCCTATCCTGAACACATTTATTGTCATGAATTATCATTGCAATTGATAAATGGTATTAGAGCAAAATTATAATTATACAAAAATATTATATGCAATAATATTATTTGTAAAAATAAAACAAATCCTTTCATTGCAAAAAAAAAAAATTAAAAACTTATACATTATCTTAATCTAAGTTATACAAATTTTTGGCCTTAAATACATATTTTTCTTAGTTGGCGCTTTGTAATAGACAATAATACACACATATCCATATGTACATAGGCTGGCTGGCAAGTCAATCACACATACAAAACATTTTTAACGCGCCTCATAAAGAAAAGAAAACGAGACTTGACTGCTTTCTTTATGAGTAATTTTTGTATTTTTTATTCAGAAACTTACATAGATACTTTTGATTATTATAAACTCTGGTCTGTTAAAATTAAGATTTAATGAGCACAAAACAACTATTTTTATAATAAAATATTATTTTAAAAACTACAAAAAAATTAAACACACAAGAACAAAACCAACTACAGAATAGTTATTCGTTTGACAAGAAATAGAAAGACAACGATGATGACTGATGGAAAGAGCTGTAAAAATAAGAAAAACCGGCTCAATATAGTTGTACTTTTCTTATACATAACTAATAGACAAAAAACTTTTGCAAACAATGAATGTGAACAAAGCATAGAAAAATGCAAAAAAAAACCGGCCATTGCAGTGTTGCATTTACAAGCGAATTAAAAAGAGTTGTCAATTTGAAATAAACCGAGAAAATACAAAGTTGTATTATATGTATGTACATATATATTTTCCTTAATTTTTAAAACATTAAAAAAAAGGCTTGCTGGAAGTCTGTAAAAAAAGCTACATTTTAAAAAGGTTTGATATTTCTATGGTGCCAACATTGAGTTCAATTTCACTTTATTTAATATTCAGGCTTCTTTGTCAGATAAATAAAAGTTTAAGAAATTTACTATTTTATTTCAAACATTCCAAAAACTATTTTTATTTAGTTTGTTTAAGTTATTTGCCTTTTTAACATTCTTAAAAATCTGCACAATTACCAGCAACAACAACAACCACCACTTTTTCGTTTACCACTAACGCTGTCGTTCATTGTGTTCTTGAAAAAAATTAAAAAACTTACGACACGTCTCTGGCGTATATGTGTATGTTTATAAGTCTGTAAAACAATGGTTTGGAGAAAAAATAAATTAAAAAAATGAATATAGTTAAGCTATTTTTCTTCACGCAAACTACATTCAGTGACGTGGCTTAATCATTTGTTAATTCTATAAATCACATAAAAATTTAACAACTTCGTTTATTATTCGATTTTAAATAACATTTTCTTGAATTTTTTAATACATATATTCTCAACTTTTAATTGTTTAAAAACGCGTCGCCAATTTCTTTTTTTACCTTGCGCTAGAAGCGAACTTATAAAACTAACATGGCTGCAACACAAGCCGTAGTAGTATTTCAGGTAAAGAAACGTTAAATAAAAAAAGTACTTAAAAACAAATACATTTTAACAAAAGATACACTTAAAATGATGCACTAAATTTTAATTATTTTGAAAATATTTTTTAATTACGTATGCTATTAAATTTTTATGTAAATTCATTGAAGAAATAAGTATTTTGCCAATGA
The DNA here is from genome assembly GCA_963576795.1 of Metopia argyrocephala. Lineage (NCBI taxonomy): Eukaryota > Metazoa > Arthropoda > Insecta > Diptera > Sarcophagidae > Metopia > Metopia argyrocephala. The sequence goes on from OY756211.1 coordinate 85,150,448, forward strand.
AATAACTACCAAATTTTGCATCACTTACTGTATTAAAAAGAGAATGTTCTTATTATACGAAATTAGACATCTCTTTTACTCTAAAGCAAAAAACAAATAAATCACATATGGCTGCCAGCTGCATTCAGGGATGGACAACTAATAGTAGTCCAAATTTGTAAGATTTGCTCTACTTTCTTACATAGTTCCTTTGTATATTAGAAATGATTCTTTTACCGATCTTTTAAACTTTTCTGTAGATGCAAAGTCGTTTTTAACACGATAATTATTTTATTTCTTCGTTTCCATAGAAATATTAAGCATAATTTATATTACATAACAAAGCTTAATTATTAATACATATAACTTTAATGTCCTCTTTTTACAAATAATAATATATCTCTTTTTTGAGCTTAAGGTCTTTTTATGTTAATATTAAATATAGGTATACTATTTATTTTCAATATTCGATGCTTCTTCGTGTAGCGTCGTCAGGAATTATTATTTTAACAAATAAAAAAATTAAAAAAAAAATTAAATTTTTAATTTTATTATTTATTATTTAATAATTCCTGACGACGCACACAAAGGGGAAACGAAATATTGAAAATAAATAAATCTTCTATATAAATAAAAATCAAACCGATTTGGACGATTTTTGCTTTCTAATGATCGTCGTGATCCAACTTAGATTTTTACGGAAAGAAAAAATCAAAAAACGGCTCCATCGATTTGACTAATTTTTCATTCAAATTTTTGTATTAATACATTTTAAGTCTACTTTTACGCCCACTTTTTTTTATTTATCTCTAAATACCGATTTTTGTATATCATCAGAACGGTTAAAGCTAAAGTTTCGCAATTGGATCTGAATGATTTCATTAGCATGACACCTCCTATACAAGTTAAAAATTTATTTCTTTATACATGGGTATCTTTAGAAGTGTTGAAGCTAAAGTTTCTGAATTTGGTGTGATTGATTTCGTAGTTATTAAAAATGATTAGTAGAAAAAAGGGCGGTCAAGTAGACGTGACAGCTTCCAGACAAACTAACAATTGGGTTCAGTATATCTTGAAATCAGTAACAGTTAAAATTTTGAATTTGGTCTAAATTACTTCGTAGAGATTAAAAATCATCAGTCGAAAAACGCGGACAAATGATAGTGGCAGGTGTAGCGCCTGGATTAAGCTAGTTTATTAATAAATTATTTTAAAATTTCAAAAACAGAAAATATGTACATATAAAATCAAAAAATGTTTTTGTCAAACGAAACAAATTTTTTTATAAAAAAAAACAAACAATAAATACAATAATAAAATCAATAACATAAAAATGTTTATAAAATCATAAATAAAGTAATATTAGTGTAAATATGTAACAAATTAATCCAAAATATTAAATGAAATATTAAATAATAAATCTAACAAAAAATTAACAATTTTTTTTTCTGTTTATTAAATGTCTATATTTGTGCTATGTTATCTCTGTCGGCCTTAAAGTTAATTCTGTGTGTTGTTGGTACATTAATAATTTGTAGCATTTCAACATTAAACTATTTTTATAATTATTTTTTACATTCAAGAAATAAACATTTTCAAAATTTGGATAGTAATTGAATTTTGAACAATGTGCGGATAAAGCTGTCTTTTGTGAATTAATATATTTGAAAATAAATAACATAACGCTTAAATAGTAAGTTTTTGTAGAATTAAATAAAAAAATAAAAAGCTTTTATATTAAAATCAAAATGTAAACAAAATTCTCCCATATCAAATATTAGTGTGTGTGTGATTGTGCTTTATGTTTATGGTTGGTGTGACGTACATGTATCATGCAGATTACTTTACGACACTGGTCAGTAACTGTATTTTCAGTTGCAATCTGACAATTATTATTAAGTGTGTTTCTTTACTTTTTGGGTAAAGTTCGGGAAATAGAGAGTAAACAATAATTTCTCTCTATAAGAGACAAATTTGCCCAAAAGTACGGGAACGCAAAAAAGCAAATATTTTACCCATTCACATAAAAATATGAAAACACACAATTTTATGTCACACACACACGCATATTGAACATGTACTTTCGTAAAAACAAACAACAATAATTAGATTTATACATGTTAACTAAGGCAAAGATAAACTTTTTTATATAAATATTGAATTAAATTATACTATAAGCCTTTCACTGCAGGTTTATAAATATTTTTTAATTCAACTTTTGAAATTTTTTTTAGTTTTTGAACCTTTCATTTTTCTATTATTTTTTAAACAGCTGATTATTTGTTTACTTGCACAAACTAGCCCGAAGAAAAAGTACGGGCTAATTCGTGCATGAAGAAGAAGAATGTTACTCTCTCAAAAATTCTCTCATTTACCCAAATTTTGTGTACGGGAACGCTTTTTGGTAAAATTGGGATCCCGCGGGCGCCCAATGTAGAGTAAAGAAACAGACCTATTATTTCAATGGGATGTTATGATATTCCAATTTATACGAAAATTTTTTTTATATAATGTATAATAAAAAATAGTGTGAAGAATACGATATTATTTTTTATTATTACATCGTGGATGGAATTAGGGAACGCTGTAACTGACAAAACCTTTAATGTTCACCAGAGCCAAAAAACCTGTATGAAAGTAGAACAGAGACACTGGTATTTTTCAAAACGCAGACAACGTAAGTGAATTTATTTTCATCGTAGAAATCTGGGACCGGGACCAATCGACGCGTATTTTTTTCTGATAAAAATGATGCAAAAAACATATTTTCGATTTTTTGTCAGTTACAGCGTTCTTTAATTCTTGCGACGATATTCTTGATATGTAATAGTGCTATCATACATACATACATACATAACTGGCCTTTACAACCCTGTGTCAGGATTACGGCCTAGCTTCTCGCAGCACTCATGTTGTGTGTGTCAATTTTTATCCATGAGTACCGGGACCTACAGTTTAATGTCGACTCCGAACGACAGACTTGAGAAGCTTGTTCATGGCAATTAGTTACTCTCAGAGCTTTTGCCAGAAGACTGCTGAGAGGTAGTCGCCGAAAGAAATATTTTTTCATATTTCTTTTTTTGAAGATGTCAGAGCCTGGAGTCAAACCCAGGGCCCATGTCTTAGTAAGCCAACACACTAACCACTAGACCACGGCGACTACAATAGTGCTATCAGTGTACCAAAATTATACATACTTTAAAAGTCACTATGAGCAACATAAATCAGAATATGATAATTACCAGAGAATAATGAGACAAGAAAAGTTAAAAAAGTTTAAGTTGGGACTAAAAAATATTTACTAAAGTGTTGTTATTGATAAACATGTAGTCGCCGTGGTCTAGTGGTTAGTGTGCTGGGTTGCTAAGACATCTTGAAAAAAAGAAATATGAAAAAATTATTTCTTTCGGCGAATACCTCTCAACAGTTTTCTGGCAAAAGCTCTGGGAATAATTGATTGCCACAAAAAAGATTCTCAAATCTGTCGTTCGGAGTCGACTTTAAACTGTAGATTCCGGTAGTCTGGATAAAAATTAACACACACAATATGAGTTTTGCCAGAAGCTAGGCCGTAATCCTGACACAGGGTTGTTATGGCCAATTATGTATGTACGTATTAAAGGTCTGCATGAATGTTTTGCCAAATGAATGAATGTGACGCCAAAATTGTCCTCGGCGATTTCAATGCGAAAGTTGGACCTGAAGGTATCTTTGGCCCCACTGTCGGACAGTTCAGTCTTCATAATTCCACCTCACTGAACGGCATGAGACTGATCGATTTCGCCGCGGCGCGAAACATGGTAGTTTGTAGCACCAGGTTCCAGCATCTCGATATCCATAAGGCCACCTGGCTCTCTCCTGATCGATCTACCAACAACCAGATCGATCACATTGTGATTGATGGAAGGCATGTATCCAGCATACTAGACGTGCGCACATTTAGAGGTCCAAATGTCGACTCGGACCATTATCTTGTCGCAGCCAAGATGCGACTGCGTATATGCGCGTCGAATACGACACGTTCTAGTGTGCAAGGGAAGCTGGACATCAAAAAGCTGCGATCACAAGAGACAGCCAGGTCGTTTTCCGATCGTCTTTCTAACGAGCTCAATTACATCCCATCCTCTCTCGAAAGTATTGGTGGACAGTGGTCTCACATCGCTCATTCTCTGCGCAGCGCTGCCGAAACAGTTCTTGGTTTTGAGCGTCCTCCCCGCAGAAACCAATGGTACGATGAAGAGTGCCGTGAGGCCACTGCAGCAAAGAACGCTGCCTATAGAAGAACATTGCAGTCCACCACTACAAGAGCAACGGTGGAGGCGTATAGAGAAAAGAGGAGGGAAGAGAGACGCCTATTTAGAAAGAAGAAAAGAGAGCAAGAAAGGCGTGATCGTGAGGAAATCGAGATGTGCAGGAGTAGAAATGATGCTCGAAATTTTTATAAAAAGATAAGGCGTCTTACTACTGGTTTAAAGCCCGGAGCAACCTTCTGCAGAGACGAACATGGTAACCTGGTTACAGATGCACAAGGAACACTAAGATTATGGAGACAGCACTTCTCTAATCTATTGCAGGGCGATGGCGACACAAATTCCGACTCTAGAGATGCTGTGCCGGACCCAATCATTAACGACGACGTCGAGATCCCGTCCCCCAGCCATGAAGAGGTCAAGGTTGCCATATGGCGACTGAAGAACAACAAAGCAGCTGGACCTGATGGTTTGCCAGCTGAACTCTTCAAGTATGGAGGCGATGAGTTGGTTAGGTGCATGCACCAGCTCATTTGCAGAGTATGGCTGGAGGAAAGTATGCCCAACGATTGGAATCTTAGTGCTCTCTGTCCCATCCTGAAAAAGGGAGATCCCACTATATGCACCAACTACAGGGGTATAAGCCTCCTCCCTATCGCATATAAGGTTCTTACGAGCGTATTGTGTGAACGACTGAAGCCATTCGCCATCTCACTGATTGGACCTTATCAGTGCGGCTTCAGACCTGGTAAGTCCACCATTGACCAGATATTCACACTCCGCCAAATCCTGGAGAAGACCCATGAAAGTCAAGTCGACACACACCATCTTTTTGTCGACTATAAGGCAGCCTTCGATAGCCCAATAAGGGATCGCGTTTATGCCGCAATGTCTGAGCTCGGTATTCCTGCTAAGCTGATAAGGCTATGCAGAATGACGCTGAGCAACTCCTGTAGCTCCGTCAAGGTAGGAAGAGACCTCTCCGAGCCTTTTAATACCGTGCGAGGTTTCAGACAAGGCGATCCCTTATCCTGCGACCTCTTCAACTTCGTCATGGAGAGCGTTTTGCGAAAGGCAGGTGTGCATCGTAATGGCACTATTTTTAATAAAAGTGTCCAGCTCCTTGCGTATGCCGACGACATAGACATCATTGGGCATACCAAGCGAGATGTCACCGCAGCCTTTAATGCTATTGAACGAGAGTCTGCAAAAATGGGTCTGGCGGTAAATGAGAGCAAGACGAAGTACATGTTGTCGACGAGTAGGGACGTTGATCGTATCGGCTCCCAGGTTACAGCCGGCAACTATACATTCGATGTGATCAAGGAGTTCATCTACCTTGGCACCGCCATTACCAGCAAGAATGATGTCAGTCTGGAGATCAAGCGAAGAATTACACTGGCCAACAGGTGCTACTACGGTCTCGGTAGGCAGTTTAGTAACAGAGACCTCTCTCGTGCGACGAAGTTAACACTCTACAAGTCGCTTATTCTTCCGGTGCTTCTCTATGGTGCGGAAGCATGGACGCTGTCTTGTGCCGATGCAGCGGTCCTGGGAGTGTTTGAGAGAAAAATTCTTCGCAAGATCTTTGGTCCACTGAAGCAAGGCGATGAGTTTCGCATTAGGACCAACTATGAGCTGTATGAGCTCCTCGGCGACGTAGATGTTGTCCAGCGCATTAACATCCAGCGGCTGCGCTGGCTCGGCCATGTTGTTCGGATGGAAGAATCTGCTCCAGCGAAAAAGGTTTTCGATGCGAAGGTCACTGGACGTCGGCGTAGAGGACGTCCATGTTTACGTTGGAAAGACCAGGTAGATGGAGCCCTGTCATCAATTGGTGTGACCAACTGGAGAAGGCGTGCGCTTAGCAGAGACGCCTGGAGACTAGTGTTGAGGCAGGCCGAAACCCGTTAACGGGTTGTTATGGCCAGCTAAGTAAGTAAGTAATGAATGTTTTGCTTTTCTGCCAGTTTAGAATGATTCGAGAAGTGTACTCTAATTGAGAGTATATTCAAGCATAGAAACAAATATTCATTCTATTCGTTTTGCAGCCAAGGAAACGAAACGAAACGAACAGCCTCAAAAAACGAATAGAATTGAATAGAATAAATCTAAATTTACTCTCATAACTCTAAATTATTATAGAGACATTCGAATGTCTTGGAATCAGCGTTACCCTTGTGACCCGAAAGTATCAATTTGACCCTTTTTTGGAGGCTCTGCCACTTTTTGTGACCCCTTCTTTAATTTACCCTTTTGTATCATTTTCAAGCAATTCGTGTCACTTTCTAGTCTTTTTGATAGCTTATGTACGAGTATTTTATAGCGATGGTAAATAAATCAATTGTTCCCAAAACAAGCAGTTTTTTGTATACAGAGCATATCACAGTAAACAGCTTTTACATGCATGCCTGTATATTATTATAATTATAATACATAAATTTCAAATTTAATGTGAAAGGATTGTGTGCAAAAATAAAAATTTTTTCATTAAAAAGACTAAAATTAAAAAAAAAAAAAATTATAAAAAAGCTAAAACTGAAAAAAATTTTTAACGAAAATAAATTGTTTACAAACATTGACAAATAAGTATTTTTTTCCGATTTTCTTATGTAATTTTCTTATTGTTAAATGTTAGGTTTGTTGTAAAGTTGAAAAAACAAGATGAGCAGCCAACTTCATCAAACAACATGCATGAAATTCAACCCAATGACGTAAGCTCCGATTTGGATATTAGTTCTTCATCAAATGGGTCAATTACATACTGCAAAAAAAAGCAGGAGAAAAGAAGAAGATTATTCGGAAATATTCGTTTCAGTGGGAAAGGGAATTTAAATGGGTTAATCTGGACGTAGAAAAAAGAAGCCCATTTGTATTATATGTAAGCAAATACTAAATACACACTCTAAAACTGCTAAACAATTGGCCAATTTAAAAATTGCAAAGCAAATTTTATTTTAAAATACAGTACGTATTCCTTTGTACGTGAAAAGCAATTCTTATTAAAAAAATTTTTTTTTTAATGTAAAGTACAAATATTTAATTTCTTTTTTGCTATTAATATACAATGACCTTAAGCTCGAAAATAAGGGATTTATTATTATTTTTAAAAGAAGTCAATAAAGTTATTAGATTATTAGAGTTTTTTGTTAAAAAAAAATAGTTGACCCTTTTTTTTCTTTCAAATACCCTTTTTGAGACCCTTTTTCTTACCAAATACCCTTTTTCAGACCCTTTTTAAAAATTGTCAAAGGTAACCCTGATTACAAACAAGACATTCTTTCACTCTATTCATTCCATTCTAACTTTTATGTTTCATGTCTCTCATGAATCCATACTCTCTTGTCTCTATTCTCTCATTATTTACATTCTAACGACAACAACCACTTTTTATGTTTGTTTTATTCGTTTCGCTTTTACGAATTAGAGTTGGAAGTGTGTTTGAAATTTTTAGAATGTCTTGAATATCGTTTCAAACATACCCGTGCAGACCTTTAGTACGTATATTAAACGAAAGTGAAGCAGCGGTGCATGCAACCTATGTTTTGTCAAAGCTAACAGCTAAACACTCGAAACTTTTTACCGAAGATGATTTCATCAAAGAATGCAGAAATTGTTTGTTCTGGAAGTGTCAAGGCATTTCAAGTAATCTCTTTGTCTCGAAATACCGTTGTGGAAAGAGTTACTGATATGGCCAGAAGTTTACGTTATCAAATTAAAGCCAAATTATCTTGTTTCGAAGCATTATCCATTGCCTGTGACGAGAGTACGGATATTGGCTGCGTTGCATAGTTACCTGTTTTTTTGACCGTGCGACACAGACTTCAACATTTACGAAGATTTATTATAACCAGTACCGATGCATGGCACTACTACAGGAGAAAATGTATTTAATTACGTATACGAACTTCTGCAGAAATACAATTTACCTCAGTCGAAATTTGTTTCTGTAGCAACGGATGAAACTCCTTCAATGACCGGCAAAAGCAACAGTTTTGTAGCATTACTGCAAAAAAAAACTAAGTGAAATACATGATTGGTTCCGTATTCATTATAAATTCTTCATTGGAAAATATTCTGTAATAAAGTAATAAAAATGGTAAATGTGTTGAAGCCTATAAAAAATTATTAATTTCATAAGATCTCAACGACAGTTCTCTAGGTTTCTAATAGAATTAGAAATTAAATGAATTTTTCAGTCATGCAACATGTATAAATCCAGTTTAGGGGAGACTTAATCATATGAAATAATCACTTTAATAAAGGCACTTTAACTAACTTTAATGAAGAACAGCTTTTCTTGTTTTTTAAGTTATTACTTTATTTGCTTTATTAAAGAACTATTAGTAATGGGTACAACCCCCTTTGTTTTTAATAACTTCAAATATACGGGTTTTCATTAACAGATAAAGAGAATTGATGTAATCCAACGAAATTTCATTCCAAGCATCCTTAATGGCCTGAATTAGTGACTGCTTGTCATCAAATTGTCTACCTTACCTTTGTTTTGCCATTTCGACTCATATATCGACCAAGATGTAATAAATTGCAATAAACAAACGCCCCCAACAAAAAATCACCGCTTACTTTAAAAATAATACAAAAAAAAAAACAAAGTGCCTTTATTCAAGTGAACCACAAAAAATTAATATACCACATTTTCAGATTTTTTTATAAATTCCTCAAAAAAAGGTTCCTTAGTTAAGAAACCACCATTGCCATGATTTTGTTTATATCTCAAGATGTCTAGCTTCCATTTCTATTTTAAAATTCTGGAATCGGTTAAAAATTGCAAAAAATACCGGCTCCTGAATATAGGATTTTTTGTGCTTTTAAATAAGTGAACCGGAGTGTATATGCAAATGCAGGTTATTGATACCCAGTGTGATTCTAATTTAAATGCAAAATTAATTGAAGTTAGAGTGTCTGAATTTTACAAATATTTGCCAGCCAGATTTGAAAACACACAAAGATTCGCATATGAAATTATGTGCATGTTTGGAAGTGCTTATCGGTGCGAACAGTTATTTTCTCTTATGAAAGGAAATAAGTTTCCAATCAGATCAAGAATTACTGACAGTCAGTTTTAAAATTAATCGCTTCAAACAAGATTCCCCCGAAGTCGGAAAGATGTTTGCAGAAAGGAAATAATATCTGAAAAGAAATATTATTTTACCTTTTTTATACTTTTAAAAATAAACCTAGTTTACTATAAATATTTAAGACAATTTCTTTTTGTGGCCCACATAAACTTTTATATTCTTAGGCCCCGATTATCGTTCACAACATCTGAATGTTGTGTTGTATTGCCTACAACATCTACAAACAAATGTTGTAAACAATATTCAAAGTATATGGTACAACACATAGGTGTTGTAAATCATAATCTCAATTTAAGAAATACAACATCAAATTTACAACTGTTGTGAACCATAATCGGGGCCTTAATTTTGCCCGTGTAAGGATTTGAGTTTGATAGGCTCGGTGTTGTTTCTAGTACAGGGTGTTTTTTATTGAGGTATAGAACTTTAAGTTGGCATCACTTTTTTAACTGGCGGCCATTTTGTCAGCTGTCAAGTGATTAATATTTAGTTTGGTTTGCCATTTCATCATGAACAGGTTGACAAAAGAACAACGCTTGCAAATCGTGCAAATTTATTTCGAAAATAATGGTTCAGTTCGCGAAGTTTACCGCAAGCTCCGTCCATTTTATGGTCGATATAATCGTCCATCAGAGCAATTAATTCGGATAACCATGTTGAAGAGAACCCGAATGAATCGATTCGCAGCGGTGCACAGCAATTGGAGCTTTGTCCATCAACTTTATGGAAGATTTTGCGCAAAGATCTTGGCTTGCGACCTTACAAGATCCAGCTTGTGCAAGAATTAAAGCCGCGAGACCATGCAATGCGTCGTGATTTTGGTGTATGGGCCGAAAATGAGATTGATCTCGATGCTGATTTTTATCGCAAAATTTTGTTCAGTCATGAGGCTCATTTTTGGTTGAATGGCTACGTCAACAAGCAAAATTGCCGCATTTGGAGTGAAGAGAATCCACATGAGACCCTTGAGACGCCATTACATCCACAAAAACTGACTATTTGGTGTGCTCTATGGGCTGGTGGAGTCATTGGGCCATACTTCTTCCGAAATAATGCTGGAGAGTCAGTTACCGTTAATGGAGACCGGTATAGAGCCATGATAACCGACTATTTTGTTCCCGAATTGGATGGCATGAATGTGGATGAGTTGTGGTTCCAACAAGACGGCGCTACATGCCACACAGCGCACGTCACAATCGATTTATTGAAGGAAACATTCGATGAGCGCATAATTTCGCGGAATGGACCTGTCAATTGGCCACCAAGATCGTGTGATTTGACACCATTGGATTATTTTCTTTGGGGATATGTGAAGTCGCTCGTCTACGCCAACAAACCAGAAACGTTAGGGGACTTGGAAGCCAACATTCGTTGCGTTATTGCCAACATACGGCCCCATATGCTCGAAAAAGTGGTTAAAAATTGGACCTGTAGAATTGGCTTTATTCGAGCTAGTCGCGGCGGCCACATGCCCGAAATCATATTTAAACATTAATGGCATAAAATTATCCTTCCAATAAAGCCAAATTGATGGACATTAAAACGATTTTCTTGTGTTTTATTTCAATTCGAAGTTCTATACCTCTAAAAAACACACCCTGTAATTGTTACCACTTTATAGAAGAGTTTGTTTTCAAATATTTGAGTTGGCAGCCCTGTAAACATATGGATGTTAATCCAAAACAAAATGTTTTATCACAATAACCCAAACAAGGAGATTCTGTAGTGTATAAAATAAAAATTATACATTAGATAAAAATGGGAAAATCTAATAAACAGGAGAAAAAAGTAAAGAAAAAACATAAACATAAGGAACGCAAAGAAAAAAAGAAAAAATCTAAAAAACATCGAAGGAAGAAACACGAATCTGTGTTGAAAAAGGAAATGGATGAGCAAAGCAAAAAGCTTGATAAAACTGTTTTAACAGGAAGCACATCCAATAAAGACGACATTGGCGATTTTTCTATACCAGTTGAGTTAATGAACAGTAAATCACATGCACCGGAAACACCTGAAGAATATCAACAGCGACAAAATCGCATACGAAGAGAAATTGATCCCAGCACTGGCCGTTCCCGATTAATAAAGGGTGACGGTGAGATACTTGAAGAAATTGTTAGCAAAGAACGTCATATAGCCATAAATAAACAGGCAACGAAGGGTGATGGCAACTTTTTCCAGGAAAATACAACGGGTAAACTTTACTGATGCAGGCAAACTCGAGACGATTGTTTTTACATCGATATGCTAAAATAATAGGGCGAAGACAATACACATACAAAATCTTATTTCAAGTTAGGAGCTTCTTCTGGTTAATTAAAAAATAATGATAGGTAAGCTTTTGCTTAAGGATTACAGCAAATTATTGTTTCTGCGGTATATGTAAATAAAGTGATGATGCACCATGCATTAAAAAATACAGATTAAAAATAAAGTTTTTAATGCTGCGTACACAATTTGTTTTATCGACTAATACCCCTAAAAAATTATTTAAAACCTTATACAAAATCATGGTTTAAATGCTACAGGAAATATATAATTAAAGCGCTGTTTTATGGCTAATAATTTCGAGGAATAAGTCTTGTAAATTTTTGTAACAAATTGAAATCTATATTTGTTTAAAAAAACGATTTTAAAACAAATCCATGGCACATTTATAGATTTTACTAATTTGATTTTACAGTTTTTTATAACTTCTTACAAAATAAATTCTTTTTTTTAATATTTTATATACGTAGGTAAAAGGAATGCGTCTTTATTTTAAAATAATTTAATTCCAACAATATTAAAATAAAATTAATAACGAAATAATATATGCTTATATAATTGGAAAGAGTAAAAATAAACTTATACCTTTTTAATGACCTAATAAAGTTATAAAACAATTTAAAATTAACACAACTGATAGAAATATGTTGTGGCACCATCTTGCCAAGTCGGATCTTCGCTTACTTTGGCTCGACACATTGGACATGTTTGTTCCCGCTTAAACCAGGTGTTAACACACTCATCACAAAATATGTGACTGCATTCTAAAACCACTGGCGTTGTATAAGAATCATGGCAAATGGGACAGACAGTACCTGCAGCTTCTAATTCGTCTTTAGTTGGTTTACGATCATAATCCTTTTCATATTATTTTTTGCGGTAGTAAAATTCGTTTTAATAGAGTGCAAAGCAATAAAATATATGTATATATTTTCAGAACTTACCATATTACGTATAAAGTTAACCAAAGCCTTTTTCAAAGGCTTACCACGCTCAACAAATTCAAATCCCTTGGCGCCCATATAAAATGCAGAGAAAAGTATGCCAGAGATCTAAAATTAAAATTTAATACAAATATTAATAAATAATACAAACAATGAAAAAAGAAACAGTATACAATTAAAAATCTTAACATCGGTTTAATATAGCAAAATTCATAGATGAATTACAAGAACGTAGGTGATTATATTCACTCCTAACGGAAACAAAAATCAAACAACATTTTTTATTGGGGAAAAAAGGATTAAAATTTTCTACAGCTGTCTGAACTGTATCCGATGTAGGCAATCTGCCATTTCAGGCACCGGGGTGCTTCATTACTTTACCTTGTTAATTCAGATCAATTTTACCGTTCTCAAGATATACAAAAATTAATATTTAACTTATATCGGATTGATTGACCGACAAACAAAGTGACATACATATATAGATTTATAATATATACTTTTATATACATACATATTACAACCCTGTGTCAGGGTTACGGCCTAGCTTCTCGCAGTACTCGTGTTGTGTGTGTTAATTTTTATCCATGAGTACTTATATTATATACTTATATATGTATATATATTTGTTTATAACATACATACATACAGCTTTCGGTAAGCACCCAAAATTAATCATGTTCATAAAAATATGTATATTTGTCGAAGATTGTAAATTAGAACGACATATAAATTGATATTGCAATTTATTTATTTTTTACGAGATTTTCATTACTGAAACTATTAACATTTAAAGAGTGCCTTTGTGGTTGTCGACCACAGCAACCATTTGTGGAAGATAAAATAATAAATGTAATTTTGCATTTGTTTCTCATTAGTGTATACTTACAACTTCCAATCCTGTATATGATTCAAATAGAAATGTTAACCATACTCTCATGGGAACTAGGGCACGATAAAATTGTGAAGTATATTCAATTAAAGCATATAAACGAGCCTGAAATATAAGAACATTTTGTAAAAGCTTTAAAATTGTTTCATAGAAAGGACTCACTCTAGATTTGTGACGTATAACTTTAGTTGGTAACATGGTTAAGATAATCTTAATCAATTGTGTTAGCAATTTCAAAATCAAATCATTTACAGCAACGTAATATAGTAGGGTTCCTAATGAGATCGTCTTTGTTACCGAAATTGTACTATTCATGGGATTTTTTGTAGGAAAAGGCACTTCATCAATTTTTTGTTTTGAATTTGTAAATGGATTCAGGTAATTTGTTACTACATCAGAAGGTAACTCATTTGAGGGACTTAACTTTTGTGTTGTAGACAAATTTAATGTGATAGTTGCACCAGGAGGGTTTATAAGCAGGCCAAAGGGATCAGGTGATGTAGTTGATAAAATTAAGCGATAGGAAACAAAGCAAATTACTAGAATCATATCTCGTATTAGAGCCGCGTAAGATTTTTGATTAACCTTCGCTATCTGCTCCTTTATGGACCTATTTAATTGATACTGGATACGTTAAAGCTTTTTTTAACGCTTTACTTAAAATTGAAATTGAAAAATAAAAACAAAAACAAAAATTTTTCCAAAGGTCAATTTATTTTAAATTCAATTTAATTTTAATTTTTTAAGTCTTTACTGTTGCTGATCTGTTTTTATACTGACTCAAATCAAAAATCATAAAAAAGAATTAAACTGTAGGTATACATAAAAATTGTACATAATAAACTCACATTATTTGTAACAACAATAATATTTAAAGTACAGTTATTATTTACTGTATTTGTCTCTGCTTGCAAGTTACATTTTTTAATTTGTATTTTAGTTGTTGTTGTAAATTATTTTTCTTTTTGTTACAATTGTTTTTTTTTTTTATTTCAAAATTGAATTTTAACACTTTGTGAGACAAAGTATCAAATCTTAACATTCTGCCGCCCCATCGGAAGCAATGCTTACGATGTTATTACTTGGCTCGACTGGTAGCTTGCATACTTTTGTAATTGCTCTTTTATGGATACCATCTGACGTTTTGATCACAATCACACGAACTCTGCCATCGTTTCCTTGAATTATTTGTATAACACGTCCGATGGGCCATTTTAGTGGTACAGTGTTTTCGTCCTTTAACAAAACTAAATCATTTACTTGTAGGTTTGTTAATGGGCGATTCCATTTTGATCGAAGTTGGAGTTGTTTAATATACTCGTTGTGCCATCGAGACCAAAATTGTTGCTGAATTGATTGTATACAATGATATCTTTTAAGTGAGCTAATATTGGTAACCTGGACAAATGGTTCTGGTACTGTTGTGAGATTTCTACCAATTAAAAAATGACCTGGTGTTAGCGTAGTGAGATCATTTGGGTCATTGGATAGTGGTGTGAGTGGTCGACTATTAATGACAGCTTCAGCTTGGCAGCAAATGGTGTGTAATTCATCCCATGTCAAAATATGGTTTCCAATACAACGACGAATACATGTTTTGGCTAGTTTTACCGCGCTTTCCCACAATCCCCCAAAGTGTGGCGATCTGGGCGGTATAAATTTCCATGTTATACCCTCGTTACGACATGAATTTTCTACTTCACTAATATGTTGTTGTGTATGAAAATGTGCTAACATTTTTCGCAGCTCACGATCAGTCCCAACAAAATTTGTTGCATTATCTGAGTATATTGTCCGGCATTTACCACGACGAGCGATAAATCTTTTTAAAGCCGATATGAATGCTACTGTTGTCAAATCCGGAACTAATTCGATGTGCACTGCCTTGGTGACAAAACAAATGAAAATTGCCAAATAAACCTTAGTTGGCGGTCTGCCTCTTATTTGATGAGTTATAAAAAATGGTCCACAGTAGTCGACACCTGATACTTCGAAAACATACGATTGAACGACTCGATCAGTCGGTAAATTGCCCATAATTTGTTCTGAAATCTTAGGTCGAAAACGATAACACAATACACAATCATGAATTACCTTTTTTGCAGCATTTTTTCCATTAATTATCCAAAATTTTTCGCGAAGTAAGTTGAGTAATGTTTGTACACCGGCGTGAAGATTTGTTTGATGATAATGACGAATGATAGTTATAACAAATGGATGTGTGGTTGGTAACAATATGGGATGTTTTGAGTTGAACGATAGTGATGAATTTTTAATTCTGCCACCTACACGAATTAATCCATTGTGCAGAAAAGGTGTGAGTTGTTTAATTTTAGACGAATTCTTGATGAAGTTATGTTGTTGTAATGATTTAATTTCAGCAGCAAAAAAATCATGTTGAATTATTCGACATATTAAAAGTAAAGCATCTTCGATTTCTTCTGATGAGATTGGCTGTTTTGATGAATTTTTGGTAATGAAGCGATGAACATAGACTAAAATACGAAGGAATTTATTATAATTGTTTATATATTTGTGATGATTGAACGATGTTAAGGATTGTGTGCATGCTAATGCAATTTTTTTACGACGTTGTTCAGGAATAGTTTCTATAGACGCAGGTGGTGTGGTTGGCCATGAATTTTTTTCCTGTTTAATAAATTCTGGCCCACAAAACCATAGTTGATTGCCGATCAAATCTTTTACCCTTGATCCTCGCGAGACTATATCCGCTGGATTTTTTAACGATGAAACGTGATGCCATGTAAAATTCTTAGTTAGGAGTTGGATTTTTGTTACCCGATTAGCAACAAATTGTGACCAACGATATGGTTCACCCTTTATCCACGTTAAAGCAATTGTAGAGTCTGACCAACAGTGAATGTTTTTAGGGGGCAACGAAAAAATTTTTAAAACATAATGCAGCAATTCTGCTAATAAAAGTGTTGCACACAATTCCACTCTTGGCAAACTTATTTCCTTTGTAGGTGCTACCCTGGATTTAGCACATAATAACGATGATGAAACCTTACCATTAAAGTTAGTGACAGCGTAAATGCATGCGCCATAAGCACGAGTACTGGCATCTGAAAATGCATGAATTTCAGTTGAATTAATTATAGGAACATATCGAGGAATATGAATGTGGCTCAACATAGTTAAATCTTTTTGAAAATTAATCCATCGGGTGTAAATTTCTTGGGGTACACTTTCATCCCAATTTATTTTGAGCTTCCACAAATCTTGTATTAAGATTTTACAAGTAACAATAATTGGATTTAAAAAACCTAAAGGATCGAATAAACTCGCCATTTGCGACAATATTGTTCGTTTGGATACCTTCAATAATTTGTCTTGCTCATTGTGATAGAATAAAAAGCAGTCTTCCTTTGGTGACCATTTCAACCCAAGTGCCTTTATGTATTCGGTGTTTCCAAAAGCCACAATTTCTTCTTTATCACATTCTGCTACGTCTTGAATGGTTTTATTATTGTTTGATGCGAATTTACGAAGTGGAAAACCACCCTTGTTTAACAAACCAATTACTTGCCTTTTAATTTCGATCACATCTTCAATTGTTGAACCACCTGTAAATAAATTATCAACATAAAAATCTCTTAATGTAACAGTTGAACCAATAGGAAAATTAACAGCTTCTTCAATTGCTAACTGTCGAAGACATTTTATAGCCAAATATGGTGCACTACTAGTGCCGTATGTAACAGTTTGCATTTCGTAAATGTCAATTTCATCACAGCTTGAATTTCGCCACAATATCGATTGCCATTTAATATCTTGTTTGTCGATTAAAATCTGGCGGTACATCTTGGCGATGTCTGCCATTAAAACAATTTTATGTGTTCGAACTCTGATCAAAATAGTTGCTAAATCGTCTTGCAATGTTGGGCCGACACGTAGTATGTTATTTAGAGAAATTCCATTTGAAGTTCGACACGATGCGTCGAACACAACCCGTAATTTTGTCGTCGAGCTATCAAGTTTTGTGACGCAATGATGAGGGATAAAATTACGCGATTCTAAGGTGTCTTCGATACGAGCCATATGATTTAATTGTTTATACTCTTCCATGAATCTTACATATTCCTTCCGTATATTTTCATCTTGTTTCAATCTTTTCTCTAAACCAAGTAACCTATTTCGTGCAATATGGTAGGAATCGCCAAGACATTCTGGATTCTTTTTAAATGGTAATCTGACGACAAATTTGTTGGTAATTGGACATCGGGTAGTTGTTTTGGCAAAAAATCTTTCGCATTCTTCTTCATCAGTTGTAAATTGTGTATGCGGTGATGTGTACATGTGCTCTATTGTCCAAAAACGTTCTAACATTTCGTCTAGTTTAGTTTCATCAATTGTGGTATGAAGCGATATATGTAATGACGATGATATCTTTGTACTTACTGGTCCTGACACAACCCAACCAAGTTGCGTTTTTTGTAATATTGGGAGATTGTTGCCTAATTTAATTTGACCAACCATAAGTAATTCATAAAAAATGCTGGCACCAATTAAACAGTCAATATGTCCAGGCTGTTCGAAATGTGGGTCAGCTAGATTGATATTACAGGGTATGTTGATTTTGTTTTTATCGATAGCACTAATAGGGTGAAGGTGGGTTATATGTGGTAAAACTATTGCTTGTATTGTCGAACTATATGAATTTTGAAGTGACTCAATTACGACCAAACATATGCCTTGTGGTCTGACTGCTGTAGTTCCAATACCATGAATTTGTATATTGGATTTTTCTCGATGTACTTGAAGATGTTGTGCTATTTTTGATGATATAAAATTTACCTGCGATCCTGAGTCTAATAAAACACGAGCTCTTATTTTAACACCAGATGTTGATCTAAGATTTACGAGAGCAGTTGCTAATAGGACATCACTTTTCTGTTCACTTGCTTGATGGGATGATGAAGAGTTTTCTGGGATGATTGCCTTGGTTGACTCAGATTTTGATAGCGATTGTGACGGCTCACGATGTAACAACGTGTGATGCGAAGCATTGCATATTTGACACTTGTATTTAGAGGGACAATTGCTCATCATATGATTTACGCCTAAACAATTTAAACATAATTTGTTGCGTTTTGCCAATGCAAATCTGTCGTGCGGTGTCATTTTTATAAACGATGGGCATTTGAAAGAACTATGTATACCTGTCTGACATAGCGTACATTTATTTGATTGTTCACTGGCCACGAATGAAGATTTATTTTTATTAGAATGGACTTTTTGATGATGTGAAGACGACGAAGGATGATTTGAAAGAGCTGAGTCGATGAAACTGATAGTTTGACACCGTTTTTCTAAAAAACTGGCTAAAGCTTCCCAATCTGGAAGCTTAAACAAAGTTGAATCACACTGAGTAAATTTTGATGCTACTTCTTCTTCCCATAGAGCTTGCGTTTCTTTATCTAAGCGTGAAGTTACCAAATACAGCAAAATGCCATCAGCAATTTGTATTTTAGATGCAAATGATTGCAGTGCTCGAACGTTTGCATTAATTTGATCAATAAATTGACGAAGCGATGACGTACTAGGTCGCATAATTTTTTCTACATCAAAGATTTTGCTTAAATGCGCTTGAAAGATGTACCTTTTATTATCATATCTTCCCTTAAGCAATAGAATAGCCTTTTCGTAGTTGGCGCCAGTGATTTCTAATGACTGAATGATATTCGCAGCGTTACCTTTTAAGCTTGACTTCAAATATTGAAACTTTTCAACCGATGATAAATCTTTACTTTGATGGACTAATACGTTGAAAGTGCTATAAAAGTCAGTCCACTGTTCTGGTTCTCCAGAAAATGTCGACAATTGTAAATTAGGTAAATGAGTACGACTAGACGAAGCTACAGCTGTTTCAACTCGCGTGCTGCATAGATTGCTTTCCAATTGAGCCTTTAGACCAGCCATGTGTGCTAATAATTTTCCCTTTGTTTCGGCGTAGGTTTCATCAATAACTTGGCGAATAGGGTCATCAAATTGTGATTCATCTAGGGTTTCTAATTGTGTCTGTAGCTCGTCAAATTGTTCGTACTGGCGATCTAGTAACGATATTTTGATTTCAGTATAGTGCATTGAAAATGTGTCTAGGTTACATAAGCCGTCTTTTGTTGATTGAATGCGGTTTATAATTTGCGACCTTCTAAGTAATTGGATGCGAGTGTTCCGATCTGATGGTGGAGTTCGAGACTCATCAGGAGTACCTTTACTAAATTCGTCCTCCATAACGATAGAATGATTTCGATGATTTATCGATTTTATTTTTTTACAAAACCTTTGCAAAATTAAATTAATGATATCCGGTTCGAAGGACCTATGGATACGTTAAAGCTTTTTTTAACGCTTTACTTAAAATTGAAATTGAAAAATAAAAACAAAAACAAAAATTTTTCCAAAGGTCAATTTATTTTAAATTCAATTTAATTTTAATTTTTTAAGTCTTTACTGTTGCTGATCTGTTTTTATACTGACTCAAATCAAAAATCATAAAAAAGAATTAAACTGTAGGTATACATAAAAATTGTACATAATAAACTCACATTATTTGTAACAACAATAATATTTAAAGTACAGTTATTATTTACTGTATTTGTCTCTGCTTGCAAGTTACATTTTTTAATTTGTATTTTAGTTGTTGTTGTAAATTATTTTTCTTTTTGTTACAATTGTTTTTTTTTTTTATTTCAAAATTGAATTTTAACACTTTGTGAGACAAAGTATCAAATCTTAACAGATACACAACACCATGTAAAATCAAAACATCTAGAAGTCCTAATAGATGATCATGAATAAATTTAACGAATAATATAAATATAAAAGGTAGGTAACGGATAAAATGTGTAACAAGTTTAACAACCATTTCTCCCATGGCATTTGTATCAGCATCGTCGATCATATCTATAGTGGGAGCGGTACTACCTGCATTTGAAGATTGTCTTTGCGGTTGTCGACCACCACCACCATTTGTGGAAGATGCAGTATTGCTTTGTCTTCTACTGCCACTGTCACCACTGTTACCATTATCTTCACTTGGTAGTTCAACTGTTGGCGATTGAGGTGCTATAGATGTATTTTCATCAGTTAAACGCGAATTTTGTCTCGATAATCTTAAAGAAGACATTGATGAAGAAGCGGCATGATTTTGGTTTCTAAATGGTGAGTGCATATCAACTTCAGGTTGATTAGTACCCTGATGATTAATCAAAAAATGAAATTGCTCCTCTGGTAGTACTTCATTTGTGGGCAAGGAATTATATCGAACATTTGCAGTTGACGAAGGTGTAAAAATAGCCCGCAATACTTCTGTTCGCGGTGTTACCGGCGAAGCTAAAACATCATATAAATTCTCACGCCAAGTGCGAGCATGTGAAGTGTTTTCTCCATTTGCTGTCGCTACAATTGGATGAGGTTCACGCAGAGACTGTGAACGATTTAACTGATATCTGGCTTCACGCAACATAGAAAATATGTTGCGAAATCTTTGTCTCTCGTCAATATTAGCGTTTTCGTGGTTAGATGCATTACTATTTGGTAAACTTGCGTCCATATTAATTCTTGTCGTACCCATATCTCTACGCAATTGCTGCAAACGTTGTTGTCTTTCTATATGTTGCTGGCTTGTTCCTGGTGCCGTATCATGCTCAATATTAATGGTTGTTTCATCGTTACCCACCTGCTGAGATTGTTCTGGTTGCTGTAATAGTATTTCCATTTCATCATTGTCAGACGAATTTTGTCCATTGCTTGTCCTCCCTGCCATTGAATGGTAAACATTACGTGTGTTATTGTTGCTGCTATTGTTACTCATACTTTTCTCTCTCTCTTACTATATTTTGCAGCACTAAAATTTTTTTATATTTTCTTTATTATTTCAAAACAAACCTCCAAAATTTACCTTCGGATTTTAAATTAATAATATGGAAATTTCTTAAATTATTAAACAATCCTTCGTTTCTTACGAAAAAAATAGTATAACTTTCTTTATTATCGACATTTCACATACTTTATTTTTGTTAAACTTTGCAAATACCGATAACACACGTTGAAAGAATTATGTATGAAAGAACAAGACTGGTGAGTAGTGTGACCAGATTCTTAAGTATTATTAAGCTAAATCATGTTAAAAAAATCTAAAAAGGAAAAACAGAAGATTTAAGCTAAAAAAAATAAAGCTAAATTTTTCTATAATTCTTCAGGTTACATAATTTCGACTTCAACGTGCAGTTGCAATACTTGCACTTGGTTGTTATTTACTTTAATAATTCAGTATGAAAGTCTCTTATCATTGAACTAACTTTTTCTTAATTTTTGTGAATATTTTCTAGAATAAGAAATGTTTTCATTTCAAACATCTTTTATTTAAATTTTTAAAGTTTACGTATTGCTTGGTGTAAGACAACATTCATCTTCTTTTGTGTCACTGCTCTTGTCCAAAACTTCTTCGCTATTATTTTCATTTCTTTTTTAATACATTTATGTACATATATGCACATTATACATTCATATTATAAAATTCATGTAGTCGCCGTGGTCTAGTGGTTAGTGTGTTGGCCTACTAAGACGATAGCATGGGTTCAAATCTCAGCTCTGACATCTTGAAAAAAAAAAAAGAAATATGAAAAAATTATTTCTTTCTGCGACTACCTCTCAGCAGTCTTCCGGCAAAAGCTCTGGGAGTAATTGATTGCCATGAAAAAGCTTCTCAAATCTGTCGTTCGGAGTCGACTTTAAACTGTAGGTCCCGGTACTCATGGATAAAAATTTACACACACAACATGAGTGCTGCGAGAAGCTAGGCCGTAATCCTGACACAGGGTTGTAAAAGCCATTTATGTATGTATGTATGTAATAATAATACATGTAGTGTCCTTTTCAAAAATTCCAATACAATGCACAGCATTTAGTAGGGGTTTACCCCTGAGTATTGGTCTCAAAAAAAAAGCATTTGAAAGTCTTGAAAACGTAGTTAAGTCAACAACGCAAAATAATAACAAAATGTGGACAGATATGCTAGATTTGCTACGGCTCAACGACTTCTGAGTAGTGATTAGAGTGATTGCCTTTGTTATTAATTTCCACATATATCCCAAGTATGTATTTATACTATTTACTCGTATTTATAAGAAAAGTTATGTACATATTTAGTGGTTTCATAAAATTCTTCATTAAGCTTATTATTAATTAAAGCATTTTAAAGACTTTCTTTTCGATAATAGCTTACATATAACGTTTAATGTGTTTTATTTAATACAATTTTGAAAGGATTTGCTTAAAAAGGTCGTTTGTATCCTTTTAAACGACATCTTAGTTCTAGTCTGACTTTATTTATTCATATTTACGGTTATGTATGTATGTATGTATTATAAAATTCATATGTATATATGCTATTTACACAATGACTTTTCCATATTACAAGTACATAGTTCTATGAAAATTTGCAATTAACTTGTTACAAAAATTACAAAATTCGACAAAAGAATATTATAGGGAACACAGATGCACTTTTTGAAACATTAATGAATACCAGAACAACAAAAACCTATATGAAAAAAAAATATCAAAAATATACTAATGCTATTTTTAATCAATTAAGAATGCCGAATTTTATTTTTATTATTATTATATGGTTATCACTAGGGCAACCAAAAATATGCATTAGCATCTTTTTTTTCTGAATGTTACTGACAAAACAAACAAAACATTAACTCATTTTTGGAAAAACTACAACGTTTAACCCCTATTTATTACGGCATATTTTTGCATATTTCGTCATAAATGCATACTTTTGCATTTTTCAAATTTTTTCATATTTATTTAGCATATTTTACAAATTTTTACATATTTTAGTAGAATTTACGTGTATTACCAAATTTTATTTTTTCAAAATAATGACCATATACTGACACATTACTTAAGTATAATCTATTAAATAATAAGGGTACTTATCGAAACGCTTAAAACATACACAAATTGGCGAAGCTCCTTTTAAAACTATTGTGCAATAGTTAATGTTAATTTGATAAAAACGTCAAACCAAGAACAAATAAAATACAAAGCTTACAAATTTTAAATACATTTATGGGAATTATCGTTTAAAAAATTGGTTAATAATGAATTCTCAATTAAAAGTAACGTATTTTTCAACGTTGTATCTATTGGGGAAAAATTGCCATAATTGCATGCTATAAAAAATTAAATTATAAGTTAGTTTTTAAATTAATTAAATTTTCGTAGGAATATGCAGAAAATCAAGCAATCTGTGTCATTCAGACTAAATAATATATTAGCGAATACTGAGTTTTTAAAACTAATAGGAATATTCTGTTTTGTAAAGTTTGCAATAAGCCAGTGTCAGGAAAAAAAATATTTACCATAAAACAACACCTCGGAAGTCAAAAACATATTAAGCTCTACGTAAGAAATTATGCTAGGAAACGTTTGCTTTCAAATTTGCATCAATTACTTCCGTTGATGTCGAAAGAAGTTTCTCGATGTACAAGAGCGGCTGACTTCCAAAATGTATGAATACAAAGTTTGTATACAGTTCTACTGCGGTATTTAAACTTTTTACATATGCAAAGTTCCGAAACAATGCAACTATGTGCTTTGTTTACATTTTCATTATGAAACAGAAATGTTGCAATGCACCATTTTTTTTTACTGACAAACAAGAAAATGGAAACGGCGGTTGCAAAACTTTTATTTGATAATTTTTTTAAATTATCAGAAAATTCAAGTGGGAGCTCTGCACAAATAAAAGCCTTTAAAAGAAAAAGGAATGCTTTAGTAGTGCCAAAACACTTAAAGCGTAGAAAGTCGGATTCATTTCGCAACCTTGTTATTAGGATCAATTTTTTTTGCTCGTGATTCCATTTCTTTTCACTGAAATATGTTAAAAAATATAATCATTTCCTGTTTATATGTATATATTTTTTATTAAAAACAAATTAACTTACTTTTGTGATTCGGTCATTATTTTTAGTTTTTGTTTTTATATATTTTTTTTATAACAAAAACGTTTTAATGTTTGTAAACAAACCAATAGCAAACAAAGTATCAGCTATAAATCCGATGCTTGATTGCTTTTTTACTGCGTTAAAAATACTTATTGGCGACGTTTTGAAATCGTTTACATTGTAAATATTTTGTACAGCGATTTTATGAAACAATATACTTTGTTCGAATACAAAACAATTAACATTTTGGAAGTCAGCCAGCGTTTTACGACAAAGCTTCATGCTTCAAAATTAGGGTGATATGATTGTTATTTATTGCAAATATAAGTTAAATGAATTTTTACTCTTTTATTTTGTATTCTTGCCAGTATGAATTTTTTGACATTTTTTTATTTTTTTTGTTTGTTTGTTAATTTTGGAATTGAAATAAATATATCGCTCATTTGCGAGAAGAGTGGCATAATTTAAAAAAAGCGATTCTGAGATAAATGTATTTAAACATTTTAATTTAGCCAAACTGGTAGGAAAAGTACAAGACACTTCTGGTCGCCACTCAGTAAAAAAAGAGATAAAAATACAATTTTAGATATACATATTTTAAATTACAGTTCGTCCCATATTTCTGCATTAATAACTCAAAAAGCACATTTTCATAGTTATGTCACTCTCTCGCAAATAAGCGATATGTAAATTTATTTTATCTGGTTGGTGACTAATTCTTACTCTTCATGTTTTAAAATTTTTGAAAAAATATACGTAATTTTACATAAACATATTTACATATTATGAGTTTTATAGAGCATATTTTTAACGCTTAAAACTGTTTTTTCAATGCATATTTTAGGCGCTTAAAACTAATTTTATAGAGCATGTTTTTGGTTGCCCTAGTTATCACATATGAGTTAAATTTTAAAATAAAATTAATTAAAATTTACCTTTTTATTTTAATATATTGCAGAAGCAGAAAAGGCTCAAAAAGGCAAATGCAATTTAAGAAAACAGCTTCAAAAAGGCTAAAAGTCAAATGAAATTTTTAAAGCTAAATTGCAAAAAATTAAGCTAAATTTAGTTTTAAAAAAGTCAGAATGGTCATACTTACTGCTAGTGAGATATACGGCTTGCTCATATTCCTTCTCTTCAAAAAAATTTTTTTTTCAGAGGAAGTTCTTTTAACGTGTGTTCTCGGTAAAATAAAAACAGGGTTGATATAAAATATGAGAGCTCCTATGTTTTATTTTCTAATTTATTTATAGCATTTTCAGTTTAAAGCTGGCTACAGACAACGCAATCTGTTTCTGAAATCTGTTGCATTTCATTACAGATTGCGTCGTCTGAATTCGTGCTTCGTGTTTCACTTCGGGTTGCAATCCAGGTTTCATTAGCATCAAAATGTTTTGATATTTTTTGGTTGCATTGAAACAGATTGCATTGTTTGTATCGCTGTTTCATTATATTATCAGCCAGGCCCACGATATCGAATCGTGTAGTTTTAAGCGACAAACAGCTGATTTGCGGCACACTAATTTTTGTGTCGCCAAAAATAAATGCGATTGGTAACACAAAATTTTTTTACACACATATACATAAATAAACAAAATCGGAATAAGTTTGTTTACTACATCTCTGTCAAGTTAAACTAGCACACGGTTGCATTTTTTACTGTACAATTTAAGCATTTCAGCGCTTTTTTCGTGTATATTGGCGATTATTTTTTGATATGTTGATATGGCAGCTTTGTTGTTTATTTGCATTACGTTGGTAACGTAAAGCAAAGCAAACGATAAAGTGACAATTAGTGGGCCGCAGTTTAGATTCACAGTGAGTGACTGAGTTTCTTTCGCTTAAGTTTTCTTTCGATATCGTGGGCCTGGCTGTATGTGTTTAGTACAATAACAACAAGCAAGCTGTAAACATCTATGTATGTAATTAAGAAAGAACAAAATGATAATCGAAAGAAATGAACACTGAATAAATTTTATTAACTTATACAAAAATTTACCTAAATTATGGGATGTGAAAAGTGATAAATAGGGCAACCAAAAACATGCATTAGCATCTTTTTTTTCTGAATATTATTGACAAAACAACCAAAATATTATTTCATTTTAGGAAAACCTACGACGTTTAACCCCTATTTGTTACCGCATATTTTTGCATATTTCGTCATAAATGCATTCTTTTGCATTTGTCAATTTTTTTCATATTTGTATGGCATATTTTACAAATTTTTACATATGTTAGAAGAATTTATGTGTATTACCAAATTTTACTTTTTCAAAATAATGACTATATACTGACACATTACTTAAGTATATATAATCTATGAAATAATATCGGTACTCATGAAAACTCCTTTTTAAACTATTGCTCAATAGTTAATGTCAATTTGATGAAAACGTCAATGCAAAAAACAAATTAAATACAAAGCATAGACATTTTACATACATTTATTGCATAATAATGAATTCTGAATTAAAAGTTACGATTTTTTCAACGTTGTTCCTATTGGGAAAAAATGTCCATAATTGCATGACATAAAAAAAAACTTCAATTAAAAGTTTATTTTTAAATTAATAAAATTTTCATAAGAATATGCAGAAAATCTCGCAAATGAGCGTTATGTAAATATAAAGGAAATTTATTTTATCTGGTTGGTGGCTAATTGTTACTCTTCATGTTTTAAAATGTTTGCAAAAAAAATATATACATTATTTTATATTTATTTATATTTATGTATTACGAGTTTTTTGGGCATATTTTTAACGCTTAAAACTTTTTTTTGCATATTTTAGGCGCTTAAAACTAATTTTATAGAGCATATTTTTTTTAGTTGCCCTAGTAATACATATAAAAATAAAATTATAAGAGCAGCAGCATTTGAAAAATTATTAATTGAATATAAAAATATTGATATAAACGCAAGCATTGAAAAAGTTAAAAACGGGATAAGGGACATGCGAATATCATATAGAAGAGAATTAAAGAAAAAGTGACAAGGTGAAAAAGTGCAGAACTTCATCAATAACAACACTTGCTGCTAATTGAATTACTTCACGATTCATTTTCGCATCCGCTCTTCCGCGCGATGATAATGTTATAATATAATATAACAGAACTGAGATTGCGTTTATGGTTTCACTGTTGGTGTCAGTGTTTGTTTTAAAACATGAAACCTGAATGTGAAACGTGTTGCAGAAACAGATTGCGTTGTCTGTAGCCAGCATAAGAGTGGGCAAACAAACAAAACATTTCGTAAAAGTTACAACGAAGTCATACACTTTTAAAAATTTTTTAATGGTATTGTACATGAGCAAAACCAAATCAAATACTTTCTAAAAGAGAAAGAGCGCAAATGAAACAATTAGCTTTTCGCTCTTGTGCTTGCTTTGTTTTTTGTTGTTTTTTTTTCTCTTCTTATTTTCTTTTTCTCTTCTTCTATCCTTTTTCTTTTTATTCATTTTTTGTTGTACCTACGCACATTTGAGTTAGTGTATTTGTAGTACTCAAAACAAAAACAATATACAGAATTAAATGGGACAATCTTTCTCCTGTTTCTGTTTTATTTTTGTTTTACTCATTGTAAAGAATACAACAAAATGAGATCAAACGTTCAGTTTTGTTTATTTTCCTACTCTGGTTTAAATTAAACCATTTTCAAAATAAATGAAACCTTTTTCAAAATGAACGCAACCTTTTTCAAATTAAACGAAACTCTTTTCAAATAAATGAAACTTTATTCAAAATAAATGAAACTATATTTAAATTCATTTAATCATTTTTCAAATTAAATTAAACCAGTTATAGAATTTAATAGAAAACAAAAGGAAAAAAATATAAAACATTCATTTTTAATTATGGATAATGCCAGAATCCATAAAACCCAGGAAATTCGAAATATGGTGGATAATAGCGACTGTACGCGTAAATTTTTACCACCTCATTCTCTTATGTTGAACCCGATAGAGAAAACATTTTCTAAAATAAAATTCCACGCCCGATCATTATTAAAGTGACATTACCACAGAACATAACATAGTAAGTGTATATAATTGAGGAAAGTGTCGCAAAAATTAATCAAAATGATTGTGCGAATTATGTTATGGATATGATCATGTTAATTTCTAAAGCGGTCAGTGGACAAATTCTTCATTAATTTTAACAAGTATTATATAAAAATGAATATGTTTAATATGTTTTATTTTTTTCGTTTGTTTTCTATTAAATTCTATAATTGGTTTAATTTAATTTGAAAAATGTTTAAATGAATTTGTATAAAGAGTCATTTATTTTGAATAAAGATTCATTTGTTTTGAAAAGAGTTTCGTTTAATTTGAAAAAGGTTGCGTTCATTTTGAAAAAGGTTTCATTTATTTTGAAAAAGGTTTAATTTAAACTGAAAATGCTATATTATTTATTTATTTATTTTCAAATCATTATGTTTAATTATTAAAAGGTTCTGTTAATATTAAAAAAATAAATAATTCCTGACGAAGCTATACAAAGGAGTAGAGATATGTGTATCGAAGATAAATAAAAAAATATACATATGTATGTAAATAACGGAACTTTTTTCCCCCAAGAAGTTCATGCCAAACGCTTGAGCATATAATGGCTCCAATAGGAGCATAGAATGAAGACCTATTATTGTAACCATAGTGGGTCCTGAAGGTAAAAAATGAAGGCAGCGGCAAACTGATGGCGGTAGGTATAGACGAGCAATCGCTTGAGGCCATGGAGCCTGTCCCGCCAGAGGCTACTATGGAAAGGAGCAGGGTACTAGTGACAAAGACGAGGGTAAGCAATGCCTCAACTCATAATGATCACAAAAGGATCAAATATAAAATTTGCTAAGGTTAATGTCTATTATGCAAAAGATGCTTGGGCACTGATTGCAAGGACAATTATTAGATTTAACCTGAGCATGATGTGGATTCAGGAACCCTGGCACCATCGAGGTGCAATCATAGGATTAAACTGCTATAGTGGAAAGGTATTATGAGATAACAGGCATGGGACACCTAGAGACTGTATTCTAATGAGAAAGCAGGTGAGTCATAGTGGTAGCGTCGGCATACTTCCCAGCTGACGAGATATAACGACCCCCGGCAGAGGTACGGCGATTGGTGTTATTTTGTGGCAGGTAGAAACTGCCATTACTACTGGGCTGTATTGCCCATGCACACAATACAATATGGGGCAGCCGATGTCAACAGTCGAGGTGAGTAACTTTCAGAATTTATAGTAGCATCTAACCTTAAGGCATTGAATCTAGGGAACAAACGTACTTTTGTTACGAATGTTAAATAGGAGGTCTTAGACATTATCATAGCTAGTCCGAGCATTGCTAGGTTTGGGAGAGTTTGGAGGGTATCGGAAGCAGAATCTCTTTCTGATAATAAGATCACTAAATTCATTTTGGAGGGATTGGAAAGTCCGATATCCTCATTTAGAAATCCCAAGAGGACAAATTTGGAGAAATATAGAGAAACACTGGCCCAGATTTCTTCAAGCAAATATATACTTAACTGGTATGAGTTGGAAGACACTGTGGATCAGGTAAATGGGGCGATACTGGATGCTTTCAATGAAAGCTGCCCTGAGAAGCCTAGAGGTCTGATGGAATAACGATCTGTCTGCACTTAGAACCGAACTTCTTACTGAGTATAACAAAGCAGCAAGGAAGGCAAAGCGGGATAGTTTTAGGAACTTCTGTGAGTGCATAAAAGCCCTGCCGGAAGCTCCCATAGTTTATAAAACTTTTGCGAAGAAAGGCTCTCAGATGGTAATGTCAATCAGAAAGGAAGATGGTAGCTATACCGGTAGTGCACTCGAAAGAGTAGAATTGTTGCTCAAGATGCACCTTCCAGAAAGTATGATATATGAGGGGTACAGCAACATGCTCGGCGATACGCAACTGATGGTGAGATGGTGGCGGGCAGCAGCCTGTATATGTTCTGGAGAAAGAATTAAATGGGCATTTGGGAAGTTTCAACCTTTTAAATCTCCGGGAATGGATGAGATTTATCCGTCCCATTCTTGATTGGCATATGCCGTAGTAGGTTGGCTCTTGGGTATATACCAGCAGCCTGGAGAAGGCCGAGAGTTTTTATACCGAAGTTAGGAAAAAAGGACGTTGCTTACCCAAAATCTGAAATTACTTAAAACACTTGAAAAGGTAGTGGACAATCATATAAGATGTGGAATTCTGCAACATAAGCCATTACATCCCGGGCAGCACGTGTACAGAACGGGCAGGTCAACAGAAACCGCTCTCATGGAAATAGTGGGAAATATTCAGGAATACTTGGATAAAAAGTAAAATGCTGTGTGTGATTTCCTGGATATAGAAGATGTCCTCGATAACACTTCTCATTAGGTTATAGAGAAGGCTCTAATTGGAAGAGGAGTGGACTCAATGACATTTAGATGAATGGCAGAAGTCCTTCGTACCAGGTTTGAGGAAACTGGTGTAGAGACGGAAATAATAAAGATAATTACAAGGTTTAAGCCCAATGCATATTGTAGTGGGCAAAAAGGCCATAGAGACTGTGATCAGGATAATGGGGGAGAGGTCAAATCCTCGACTTTTGAGGAGATGTGGCGACCTAGTCAACCGGTTAGTTGCCAACTCGTATCTTGACTGTACTGTGGACAGGATCGGGAAAGTCTATGACTTTGAGAAGCGGTTTAAAATTAAACTGTTTAATAAGAGTGAATGGACCAGCATAGAGGCTTTTAGAGAGAGAACTATTCGATGTGTTCTGTGATAGATAGGGGTACTACATTAAAATATGCGACAATTTGGTATTAATGTTTCTATTGCCCATGGTAGTGCCGAATTATATACCCCACTGTCATTAACAACCACCTTAGTTCTTTCTGGTAAGCAGTAGATAAGCCCCAAAATATATTTTGAAGAATCCGTCCATACATTTTAGAGTTGTATTTTATCTTGGGACGGATAAAGTTCTTATAAAGGGCGATTTTTTAGCTATTATCTTTTTGGCAACACTGTTTAAACAGCTGACGCACGTTTCGTGTTTTGTTTCACTGTCAAAGATCTTCAGTTTGGTCTATAATTTAACCATAAATCGTCTTACAAACTAACAACGCTTGCAAATTATTGAATTTTATTATAAAAATGACTGCTCTTTTAAGAAAGTTCATCGCGCGCTTCTTCCATTTTATGGTCAGTTTAATCGACCCACGAAGCGGCTATTCGGGCTATTGTAACTAAATTTGGAGTGAAGATCAGCCAGAAGAATTGCAAGAGCTACCAATGCATCCAGAAAAAGTGACAGTTTGGTGCGGTTTATGGGCCTGTGGCATCATTGGACCGTACTTCTTCAAAAATTATGCGAATCGTAACTGTGAATGGTGAGCGATACAGTGAGATGATATCCAACTTTCTTTTGCCCAAAATGCAAGGGCTTGACTTGCATGACATGTGGCTCCAACAAGACGGTGTTACAAGTCACACAGCACGCGTAACAAAGGACTTATTGAGAGGCGAGTTCGGTGAACATTTTATTTCACGTTCGGGACCGGTCAATTGGCCGCCTAGATCGTGCGATTTAACGCCTTTAGATTATTTTTTGTGGGGATATGTTAAAGCTCATGTCTATACAGCCAAGCCCACTTCAATTGACGCATTGGAAGACAAAATTGAAGCATTTATTCGTGAGATACCGGCCGAAATGTTGGATAGAGTATGCCAAAATTGGACTAATTGGATGGACCATTTGAGGCGCAGACACGGTCAAATTTTGCATGAAATAATCTTCAAAAATTAAATTATATGAACCGTACTATCGATTCAAATAAAGATTTCATTAATTTTTCTGAATTTTATGTGTTTTTTTTTAAACTTTCCTACAGCTCTTAAAAAATCATACTTTATTTATACATATTAAAAAGGCCAAATAAAGTAAAGTACTTTTTAAATGATTCTTTCGTCACTCGATTCAAAAAATTATTACTTTCGGCGATTACAGCAGTCTTCTGGCAAAAGCTCTGGGAGTAATTAATTGCCATGAAAAAGCTTCTCAAATCTGTCGTTCAGAGTCGACTTTAAACTGTAGGTCCCGGTACTCATGAATAAAAATTAACACACACAACATGGGTTCTGTGAGAAGCTAGGCAGTAACCCTGACACAGGGTTGTAATGGCCAATAATGTATGTATGTACATAATTGTTTTATAACAGTTTTTACGTTTTTTTTTCATAGCTCTCGGATTTGACAATCTGTGCTCGTTTACTAGTTCCATGGATAATTGTTTCAAAAATGCTTTGCTGGGCGCTCCATGCTCAGGAACTTGGCCTTCAAAGAAGAACTTTGGCCACAATTTTGCAGAAAGATTTGCATTTGTTTCCATTTAAGATTCAGTTGACACTAGAGTTTCTTCCAGAAGACGATTTACGCCACCGTAGATATGCCAATAGGATACTATAGTTATCCCATTATAACCGCGATTATCATGAGAAAGAATAATGAGTGACGAGGCACATTTTCATTTGAATGGATATGTAAATAAACAGAATAGTCGGTTCTGGGCAATGGAAAAACTTCAAATTATTTATCAGTCACCTTTGCATCCTTTAGAAGTGACAGTCTGGTGTGAATTTTGGTCAGGAGGAATGATTGGACCTTACTTCTTTGAAACTGAAAACGGCGTAACGATAACTGCCAATGAGGAGCAATGCCGTGATATGGTTGAAAACTTTTTAAGGTCACAACTGAATGCTTTAGGCTTGACTACCATATGGTTTCAAGAAGACGGTGCCATATCATCGCATACAGCCAGAATTACAATGGAGAGACCTGCGAGATCTCTTTTCACAACAAGTTATTTCAATGAATGGTAATGTTGATTGGCTCCCACGGTCAGCTGATTTGACTTCTCTGGACTTCTTTTTGTGGGGATGTCTTAAAAGTAAGGTTTATGAAAAAAAAACAGAAACGCTGGATCAACTCAAACAAAATATTCGTGAAGAAATTAATGAAATATCGCGTGAAATGTGTGAGAATATAATTAAAAATGTGCTCAAAAGGGCTCGCCTTTGTGAGGTTATTAGAGGCGGACATTTATCTGATATGGTATTCCATACATAATTGTCGACTTTAAAAAAAAACCTTTATGAATAGCAATCACATTTAAACACGCATGTTAAATTTAAAAGGAGGGTTGTGGTATAGTTGTTAGACCGCTCGAACAGAAACTCTAACGACCGAGGTTCAATCCCAGCAAAGGACAAAAATTATAAAATAAAATTAGCGGTTTTTCTAAAATTATAATTAATTTAAAATAAGAGGTTCCCCCCCACTCCAAGAAGTCCATCTTTAAAAAACTGCTTCCTGACATTTCCAGTCTACAGCGTCGCAACCTTCTGGGAAGATAACAGCTAACCTACTGAAGACGATCGCCACCCACATTCAACATCCACTGACAGATGGGGCAATTGCTGGTGATCACTCATGGCTGAAGGTATAACACTTGGTCTTAAAAAAAAGTACTCATAATACATTTGTCGAATATTCACTACCTGAAATTACGTGGTAGATAATTTTAGAATTTCTGATTAAAAAAAAAAACATGTAAATATGTACATACGAGTATGTCGTTTTATTTACAAACGGAGTAGGAAAATAAACAAAACTGAACGTTTAATCTCATTTTGTTTTGTTCTTTACAATGAGTAAAACAAAAACAAAACAAAAACAGTGAGAGCGATTTTCCCATTTAGTTTTGTATATTGTTTTTGTTTTGAGCACTACAAATACACTAACTGAAATGTGCGTAGATAGAACAACAAATGAATGAGAAGAAAAGGAAAAGAAGAAGATCAAAAAGAGCAAATTATACAAATGTAACGAAATAACAAAGTAAGCAGAAGAGCGAAAAGCGAATTGTTTCGTTTGCGCTCTTTCTTATTTAGAAAGTATTTGTTTTGGTTTTGCTCATGTACAATACCATTAAAAAAAATGTTGAAAAGTTTATGACTTTGTGGCAACGTTTGCGAAATGTTTTGTTTGTTTGCCCACTCCGTTTACAAATTTTATATTTATACATGAAGATATTTCAATTTAATCAACACTTTCTTTGCCAGTAGGT
This sequence comes from Metopia argyrocephala, assembly GCA_963576795.1. Lineage (NCBI taxonomy): Eukaryota > Metazoa > Arthropoda > Insecta > Diptera > Sarcophagidae > Metopia > Metopia argyrocephala. The sequence continues at coordinate 85,184,984 of OY756211.1, forward strand.
CGTCAGAGTAACAGTATAAAAACTTAGGAGACAAACATAACCGTCAACGACAAAAGAAGGCTAAAAAATTATCATTACGAGTTCTTAATTTTAAGGCCAAAACTCGATTTTAAGAGTACATACGAGCAAATAATTTAAAAAAAAAATCTACTGTACACTTATGCCCGTATTCATAAAAAGTATTTTAGGTTTATTGAGGGTTTATTTGACAAGTATTGCAGAGAAATATGTCAAATAAACCCTCAATAAACTTAAAATAAATTTTATGAATACTGGCATTAAGCTTTTTTCACTGTTATGCTTCGATACTCGTATGTATATGTATGTATGTATGTACATATGTATGTATGTATGTATGTATGTATGTATGTATGTATGTATGTATGTATATACTTTGAAATGATAACATTGGCCAGGCTAACAACCCCTTTTATTTTGACCATGAGTTCAATAAAAGGATAATTTAGTTGCTACGAAATTGTCAGCGAGTTTAAAAGTGTGTAGTGGCAGGGAGCGGAATGTGTTAAAAAAAAAAAAAAAAAAAAAAAAACAATTAAAAATTTGTTGTTGCTTTTTCTTTGATAAATAAAATATGTGTATGTGTAAATATTATTTATTTAAATTAAATATTAAAAAAGGAAAGAATATATACCTATGTATGTACATATATTTCAGCTTAAGCTACAATATTACTTATGCACACATATATACATGTACATATGTATGTTTTCGTATTTACATATTTATATTTATCATATACATATAGAGTGTTCAAAGCTTGTGACAATAACGTACAAAATATTTTAATAAACAAAAATTATTATATTTAAAAAACAAAAATCATCAAAACAATATCTCAGTCTATAATATTCTCTCTCTACATATAAAACAATTTTTCGTTCTTTTTTTGTTTTTATCGTCACACTGATATCATTTGCTCTCACAGAGTAAATTTTATGTGGGTTGCTTTTTAAGGTTCTCAGTTAACTGATGGTATCGTTAGGCGGGGATTCTTATTTTTAGTTTTGCGTCTTTTTTGAAGAAAAGTTTTTACGGATTCCAATGGTAATTGGAAATGATAATAAGCACAGTAGGGTAATGGATCCCAATAAGTGAATAACGCCTCTCGCTTGTCCAAAGTTGCTGTTACACTGTTTGCCTCAATCGAACACCACTGAGATGTTAGGAAAGCCAAAGAAGATTCTTCGTCATTAGAGCCTACAAGACTTAATGGACGCATGTGTACACATTTCATGGTACGACACAGTATTTGAGCATGGGAACGATTATAGCAGATATAGGGCAGAGAAACACCTAACCGTATGCCTAAAGGTAGAAATTCACCAGTTACTTGACATTTTATTAAACGAAAACTGATGTGACAATTGATAGGACGTTGAAAGCGTACTTTAGCAAAGAAAGTTTGAAGCCAGTTGTCTATTTGGGAGGCATCGTTTGCCGTAACAGCTGCTGCTGAAGAAACAGGTACAAGATTTTTCGTGTCTTGGTCCACGCGACAAGTAACGTTAGCAACTACTTGTGATAATTTCACTGTGGTACAGGTTACATAATGCTCTCCGGGTACATCTCTTACAACTAACCACTGTTGACGTTCACTAATTTCGTGAGCAAAACGTAAGTCTCGTCTATGGCGTGGCAACATGTATTTAAATCGCTCCAAAATACCTTGCATTCCTACAGCTACGAGAATATTACGAAATTGTCGTATAAAGCCTTGTTCATATAGTTCCCAAAGTTCCCGAGCTGAAGATAGAACCACATAGGGAGGTAAAGTGATGTTTTGAACGGCACAACGTTGGTAAAATTGTAGACAATCGTCCAAGATCAATGTTTCCTGAACGCCACACATAAATGTTGCACAACCCAATAACTCCAAATGGGGTTTAGCAACAGCGTCATAATATGCGGGACTGGTAGCACAAACTGGTATATAAACTGAGGGCTTTTCTTTACGTACAATGTGACAAATAGCAGTTATATAGTTGTCTAAATTGTGTGGATTAGGTTTAGGTACTGCATAAAATTTATCCACGGCCGTTGAAAATCTGGCCAAACCAAACAGACCATCAAATTCAAAAACAACGACACGTGCTCCTGAACTGTAAAAATTACGTGCTAAATGTAATGTCTGTATAGTACTGCCACAACTTATAAGAACTGTACGTTTAAAATTACCGTTGTGTGAGCCAGATTTTTGAAAATCTGATTGTTCCGAAGAGCCTAAAGTCCATTTACACAACTCAACCGGTATACGCAATAGTTTCCAGAAAACCCATAACAAAGCTGATAACCAAAAGCTGGGTGCCGCTATAGACAGTGGTATATAAAGTATGTAACGTAAAATTAAAACAATTAAATTTACTAAAATATTTGGCCAGAACAGTAAATATGTACGCAATCGTCCACTTATAGATAGCTGAGGCTCATTTGCTTTAATTAGTATATTCTTGTTGATTCCAGTATTAGAGCGACTCAGTGTTGGGGTAGCTATTTCTTCTTCATCTGATTCTTCCTGACTGGGATTTTCCGGTATCAAATCCAAAGAATTAATACGACGAAACTTCGATCGAGCATAACGCAATTGACGAACATAATCTTGTTTTGATTGAAATTCGGACATTTTAATATATTTTCTCGTTCTTTTATTTTTAACACTTTTTATAAAATCAAAAAATTTTAAAATTTTTAGTTTATTTTTGTTTAATTCTTAAATCATTTTTCGTTATTTTTTTATGTGTAATTTCCAATTAAAGTTTTTTATTTGTATTCAATTCAGTAGTTAAATTTTAATTAAAACAAATAATCGTTGTTATAATATATTTTTGTTTTTTTTTGTTTTCTTTATAATTTCTCTTTTTCGTTAATCAGTTGCTTTTTTATTTTCGAAAAAATCGTTTAACATATAACGGTCAGTCCTGCCGAACGGTCTGCACTAGATTGATCAATAATCTGAATTCTTAAGTAATTGTATCATCATCATCATCCATAATCATTGATGAATATTTTTCGAATCTACGACTATGTTTGTTTGTCTGTTTTTTTTTCGATCGACTTGGACTCACCACATTGATATCAGAACCAATATTTGACTGAGTTTTCGTTTTTAATACGAGTACGAATTTATTTTTGTTGCACTTTTAAATTCTTTTATTTTTGTTGATGTATGTGTTATACAGTATTAAACGAAAACATTACAACGAAAATAAAAAAAATATATTATAAAAACAATAATCACAAAAATTCTTAATTTAATTTAATTAAAATTTATTTATTTTTGTTATTACGAGTATTGTGATAAAGAGTTGGAGAACTTTTAAATTATAAAAAAAATGAAGAATAACTTTTATGTAATAAATTTTTAAATATAATTATAATTACTTTTCCTAGGAATATGTACCTTAAAATCATATAATTAATAAAAGCCAGTTTTATTTTTGCATTTCAATCTAAATGTATTCTTTCTACAAAAAAATTATAATTACGTCCGAACCGTTCATTGGTTTTATTAATTAAACTTGATAAAACGATAGCTTTCTTGCCTAAATTTTTGCATATTAAAAGAGTTGAATGAGATTTTACAATATGTTTACAAAATTTAGAATAATGGCCAGGACTAACATTGCAATACATTTATGTATTGAAAAACAAAATACAGCCAACGCATGACCAGATGATTCCTTGCAACCATTATGTCTCTGGACAGCAACTGGAAAAACGTTAGAGGCTATCAGTGTTATATATCTGGTTACATTGTTAACGAAAAAAAAGTTACAGCGTTCTTTAATTCTTGCGACGATATACATATTTAAATATTTTTATTTGCTCTAATCACTCTTCATTGTAACAGCAATTTGTCTCATTCCTAAGGCGCTTAATAATATTATAATTAACAATATATATAAATATTTCTTTCGGCGACTACCTCTTAGCAGTCTTCTGGCAAAAGCTCTGAGAGTAACTAATTGCCATGAACAAGCTTCTCAAGTCTGTCGTTCGGAATCGACATTAAACTGTAGGTCCCGGTACTGATGGATAAAAATTGACACACACAACATGAGTGCTGCGAGAAGCTAGGCCGTAATCCTGACATAGGGTTGTAAAAGCCATTTATGTATGTATGTATGTAATAATAATACATGTAGTGTCCTTTTCAAAAATTTCAATACAATGCACAGCATTTAGTAGGGGTTTACCCCTGAGTATTGGTCTCAAAAAAAAAGCATTTGAAAGTCTTGAAAACGTTGTTAAGTCAACAACGCAAAATAATAACAAAATGTGGACAGATATGCTAGATTTGCTACGGCTCAACGACTTCTGAGTAGTGATTAGAGTGATTGCCTTTGTTATTAATTTCCACATATATCCCAAGTATGTATTTATACTATTTACTCGTATTTATAAGAAAAGTTATGTACACCAATACCCCGGTTTGCGTCGCTAATTGGGACTGAAAAAATGAGACGCAAACCGAAACGACGCAAACTGAAATAGAATTTTCAAGTGTTTACGTATTTGATTTTCGTTTAGTCAGTACAGGTTTTAAACATTTTTGTTTAGAAAAAGGGTTTTTAAATCAATATATTTTCTTATTATTTTTTGAATAATAGATTTTATTAAAATAAAAATATAACATTTGTGAAGACCACTGATATAATTCGAAACTAATAACATGTAAACAACGCACACCTGCAAATTTGCTTTCTACTAAACGGGAAATCCCCTTTTTTTGCTTTAACTTTGTAAAAAAATTTTCATATCAACCACGCAAATCGAAGCAATTACGACGCAACTTCGAAGCCATGCGACGCAAACTGAAACAAAAACGACGCAACATTGAAATTCCAGAAAATTAAAAAAAGACGCAACTTCGAAGCGACGCAAACTGAAGTGACGCAAATCGGGGTATTGGTGTACATATTTAGTGGTTTCATAAAATTCTTCATTAAGCTTATTATTAATTAAAGCATTTTAAAGACTTTCTTTTCGATAATAGCTTACATATAACGTTTAATGTGTTTTATTTAATACAATTTTGAAAGGATTTGCTTAAAAAGGTCGTTTGTATCCTTTTAAACGACATCTTAGTTCTAGTCTGACTTTATTTATTCATATTTACGGATATGTGCTGTAAAACGAAATCGCAAAAAACAAAAAAATTGTAATTCTGTTTCATCCAAATAAGATGACAATTACAAGAACAGCAATGATGGTAAGAAAAGGAGAATATGATAGAAACTGTTGTGTGACTTTACTTCGACTAACTCATACAAGTATATGAGCATACGATTATAATTTCAGTATGCGATTTCCTAAAAAGTATGAGTTAAATAGTTGATGTTTGGTCTCGAATATACACAGGACACAAAGAACTCTGATGAGACTACCGTAGCTGGAGTCGAAAACAATTGTTCAGTTTGGCTAGTGTACTATTCCTTCACGGACATCATTTCTTCTTTAATTACCAAAAAATATTCATTGCAGTTAACTTTAGCGTTTCTGACGAAACAGAAATCGCATGAAATTTCAAATTGTTATAATTTTAAAATTTAACAAGGTTTTGATATATTTTTTGATCTATTAACTTACTGACCAGAGTAAAATAATTTCTTTGCTTACTAAAAACTTTTAAATAATTGGTGCGATTATGCGATTTGTGTTTGAAAGAACACTCGATTTGAATTACATACAATTTCGTTTTACAGCACATACTCGTTACTCGTTTAGAATTTCTACAAATTATTTTAAGTTTACCAATATTGAAAACAAAAACTGTTCGAATAATTTCTCTGCATTAATCTCTACTTATTGGCCCACTGCTCTGTTGAGCAGTCTGTATTATCACGTACTTTGATCCGACTTTATTCTTATTTTTTTATTATAATTATTAAACTTTTAAAAAATTGCATTTTTTAATATAAAATCAATATATTTATTTTGCTGATAAGTAATTAAACCGGCGTCGTGTCTCACTCTTATTATTCAATTAAATTAACAGTAACGTTTAAAAACAATATTGGATTTAGTACACAGGAAAACTACTTAATTACATATTATAAATTTAAAATGTGTATAAATTCACAGATTAATATTGTAATTAGTATTTAGTAATTGCTATAAATATACAAACAAACAAAAATAATAATAATAATAACAATAAATTCTAAATATGTACAAGAAGTTCAACGTTTTTTTTAACATAAAAAGAGAGTTAGAAAAAATAGTCAAGAAGAAAAATTTAATCCTAATTTAATATCACATAAAATGGGGAGCCTATTAAAAATTATTTTTTCACGTTTTTAATTAGGTTTATAGTCTTACTTCAATATGTATTCATAAAAAATATTATAGATTAATTAAGAGTTTATTTAACAAGTATTTTATAAAAAATTGTCAAATAAGCTCTTAAAAAACCTATAACACTTTTTTTATGAATACAGCAGTTCTTCCTGTAAACAAAAGTTTTTAGAACGTTTTTAAATTTATATTACAAAAAAATCGTTTTTAATTTTTGTTTTCAAGATAAATTTTAAAATGTTTATGAACGATGTTTTATGGCGTTTTCGTTTCCACCAAGAAATGTTGCCCTTCATATATTTTCCTCTGTCATCTTGACAAAATATTCCTTAAAAAAAAAAATATCGTTTATAGCAACAATTAAAAATGTCGATTAAAAGATAACAGCTAACCTATAGAAGACGCTCGCCACTCAAATTCAACAGCCACTGACAGATGGGGCAATTGCTGGTGACCACTCATGGGTGAAGGTATAACACTGGCCTTTGAGTGGTCAAATTGACTGCAACTTCTCTCATCAACAAAAAGGCGCATAATAACAAAATTAAATAAAAATCTATCTATCTATGTATCTTCAAATTCCAATAAAATGCACTGCATGAGTAGGGTTTACCCCTGAGTATTGGTCTTAAATATAAAAAAAAGAAACGAAACGAAAATGCCATTAGTTATTACTTTTTTCCGAAAAAAGAGGTACTTTAACTTAATAATTAAAAAAAAATTAGAGTATAATTCTATTAGTAACGTAAATACATATACAGTATTCTCCGGATAATTGCCCCATGCTTAATTGCCTTTCGCGCTTATTTACTTCAATTTCTAAATCCCCATATTTTTTCTTACAATTTTCTAATAAAATTCCACGGTTAAGGAGAAATATATATTGTTTTTGGTTTACTTTATTAAAAAATAACTTTTTTTACATTTATTTTATTAAAAATAAACACATTTTTGTTTTTAAAAGAAAACCACTTTTTTATTTCTGAAAGAAAACATTTTTTAAATGAAGTATTGTCACTCTTTTGTTTCGAGAAAACCACAAATTTGTTTTTAACTAAAATTAAAAATATTTAAAAAGTTTACATTCTGGCAATACGAACATCAAAACCAAAATAATTATAAAGAAAATATTGCTTACAAATACCGAATAAATGAATTTTTCTTTTATTATTAATATAACTTTTTTTATTAACTGTTTCAATTTCTTTTTTGCTCTTATTCGCTTAAAACATGATTTTTGTTTTGGCATACATTGGAATTTGCTAAATCGATTGGAATCTGAAGAAGGTAAAGGAAAACCGATCGGAATTGAAAAAAACGAAATGAAAACCATTCCGATCGGAATCTGTGACAGGCCCGATACTTTACTTTTTGATAATGTTATTAAATGGTCAAATTACACAACTTTTACACTAACTAAGCCTTAATCCCTCTGCTCGAGAGCACTAAATCGGCCAAACTGTGCGCAATGTTCACACATGAATATATTCGATTGCAAATAATGCAAAAGCAAGGAATAAATGAAAGATTTGAATATTTTTGTCAAGACAATGGTTTTTTTTTAATAAAAAGAAAATATTTGTTAAGGCTGTTAAATGCGCTAAGGGATTAACATGTCTACAAACAGTCTTAAATAAGGGTTTTTTTTTGATTATTTAATCTACTCAATACCACCTAAAAGTTTCTTCTATCTCTAGACAGATTTTTTTTTGTAAGCTGACAAAGTAATTCTTTTAATTCTTGCTTTCGTTTGTGCTTTAACGTTATTGTAAGCAAATGTGTATGTCTTTTGTAAACTTTTGTATGAAGTCCCAAAACATGTTTAATAATACGATATACTTATTCATAACCAGAGTGGCAAATTTAACACCACGATCAACATATCGTCGCAAGAATTAAAAAACGCTGTAACTGGCAAAAAATCGAAAATACGTTTTTTGCATCATTTTTACTAAGAAAAAAATACGTGTCGTTTGGTCCCGGTCAAAAATTTCTGTGACGAAAAGAAATTCATTTACGCCGTCTGAGTTTTGAAAAATACCAGTGTTTTTGTTCTACTTTCACACAGGTTTTTTGGCTCTGGTGAACATTCTCTGGTGAATGTTTTGTCAGTTACAGCGTTCTTTAATTCTTGCGACGATATGTATGTAAATACGCATGACCCCAAAAACAATGTTTGGAAAATGTTGGCTGTTTTCAACACAAATATTTTAAGCCAGCAATAGTGATACCGTTTTATATGAATACGAAAATATACACACTGAAGTGTTTAAAGGCCCCAATGAAGTAAAGGGTGTTTTTTATTGAGGTTTAGAACTTTAAGTTGGCATCACTTTTTTAACTGGCGGCCATTTTGTCAGCTGTCAAGTGATTAATATTTAGTTTGTTTTGCCATTTCATCATGAACAGGTTGACAAAAGAACAACGCTTGCAAATAGTGCAAATTTATTTCGAAAATAATGGTTCAGTTCGCGAAGTTTACCGCAAGCTCCGTCCATTTTATGGTCGACATAATCGTCCATCAGAGCAATTAATTCGGTTAACCATGGATCGTTTTCGCACTACGTTTACTCTATGTGATAATACGCATCCGCAGAGACGTCGAACAGTGCGCACCGAAGAAACAATTGCCGCTGTAGAGCAAAGTGTTGAAGAGAACCCGAATGAATCGATTCGCCACCGTACACATCAATTGGAGCTTTGTCCATCAACTTTATGGAAGATTTTGCGCAAAGATCTTGGCTTGCGACCTTACAAGATCCAGCTTGTGCAAGAATTAAAGCCGCGAGACCATGCAATGCGTCGTGATTTTGGTGTATGGGCCGAAAATGAGATTGATCTCTATGCTGATTTTCATCGCAAAATCTTGTTCAGTGATGAGGCTCATTTTTGGTTGAATGGCTACGTCAACAAGCAAAATTTTCGCATTTGGAGTGAAGAGAATCCACATAAGACCCTTGAGACGCCATTACATCCACAAAAACTGACTGTTTGGTGTGCTCTATGGGCTGGTGGAGTCATTGGGCCATACTTCTTCCCAAATAATGCTGGAGAGTCAGTTACCGTTAATGGAGACCGGTATAGAGCCATGATAACCGACTATTTTGTTCCCGAATTGGATGGCATGAATGTGGATGAGTTGTGGTTCCAACAAGATGGCGCTACATGCCACACAGTGCACGTCACAATCGATTTATTGAAGGAAACATTCGATTTCGCGGAATGGACCTGTCAATTGGCCACCAAGAACGTGTGATTTGACACCATTGGATTATTTTCTTTGGGGATATGTGAAGTCGCTCGTCTACGCCAACAAACCAGAAACGTTAGGGGACTTGGAAGCCAACATTCGTGGCGTTATTGCCAACATACGGCCCCATATGCTCGAAAAAGTGGTTGAAAATTGAACCTGTAGAATTGGCTTTATTCGAGCTAGCCGCGGCGGCCACATGCCCGAAATTATACTTAAATATTAATGGCATAAAATTATCCTTCCAATAAAGCCAAATTGATGGACATTAAAATGATTTTCTTGTGTTTTATATCAATTCGAAGTTCTATACCTCTAAAAAAACACCCTATATAAGGAGTAGTCGTCGTCATTTCATCACGACCTTAAATAATTAAAATAATGTAGTCGTGTATGTACGAGTATATAACGTTCATATTCTTAAACTTGTTCGTTTACTTAATCTAATTGTAAAGTACGCAAATATAGCAATACATCGTCTTTTTTACGTCGGAATTTTAATCATTTAAAAATAAATTAAGTTTACAAAAAAACTGATACATTTTTTTTACGTTCTGAAAAAATTTGATTAATTTACAATTTTAATGGTATCTTAAAATCAAATATTAATTGCATAATTAAAATATATTACTGTAGAGTTTTGTATTATTTAAAATATAAATACAATTTAAATAAAAACTCCAAGTACCAACAAATATACTAGTAATATATACATATGTATATATACATAAATTTTTTGTGTACCATTCATCCATTGTATGATATTTGATGATGGATGAAAGGTTGTAAAGATCATAATTTAAATATAATAAATATTAAATAAAAAAGTAAATTTTTAGATAAGAATTGCAATATGTATTTTTTCCATAATTGAATTCATTTAATATAAGTAAATAAAAGAATAAAAATTATATAAACACTCGTATGTACATACATACAATATGTATGTGCATACTATTTCTATATACCCTATAATACAGAGAAACGCTACTTGACACAGCAACTAGAAGGAAAACTAAAAAAATACAAAAAATAAAAATTCATAATATGTATTATAAAATAGAATACTACACCTATGTGACTTAACTTGATAACCTTTATAAAACAGAGACTAAAACAAAATAATAATACGAGTACTAAAACTTTAGACTTTGAGGGCGGGCATGATTATACAAAAACATACTTTATTTTCATTGTATACGTTTATACGTTTGTTATGCTAAAAAAAAACATAATTATTGAAAAAACATGAAACATATTTCAAAAGCAAGAGGGGGAAAAATACCCTCTCATTATACATACATATATATATGTACAATGAACATTGTACATATGTATGTATGTAGTATACAAATTATTTGTATTGCTCATTTGTATACTAAAAAAAAAAACTTAGATTAGAAAATGCCTTACTAAAGCGTCATTTTAATATTACTTAATAAATATATTCTTGATAAATATGGATTCAAAGTGTCACTATTAAAAAAAAAAAACAATGAATAAAAAACGTAGTGTCTATGTACTTTTGAAATTTTCAATATAAAAGCATTGTTTTTTTTTAGTTTTAATGTGTTACATTTTAGGCCTTGAATTAGACTTAACATAGCTTTAGAGAAAATATTAAAAATTAAGGTTGATATGCCGCATTAACATAGAGACTTTGTATATTATAAACCATACTATACCGTCAACCTATTTAAAGGCATTGATGCCTAGGCAAATATCTCAAGGTATAGAACCACTAACATTGTTAAGTATTTTGATAAAATGCCTATGCAATGATAATTACAGATCAAATGATTTTTACAACGGGTATGCAAGAGGGTATGTTCCAGATTTCGATTAGTTTTGAAAACGAGAAATTTTTAAAACCCCATAATTCCAAATCGGTACGTTTTTGTCCGAAACGTCAATAAACAGAAAATAAATGGTTTATTATAAGTTTTTAACAAAATTTAATATTGTTAACATGATTGCATCAGACATTTTTCTCAAAAGAGTATAGTTTCTTTTATTTTTTTAGTTTTTTTTAAGGTAAAAAAACTTATAAATCCAAAAAGAAATTTGTTTTATATAAAAATAACTAGCCGACCCGGCAAACGTTGTTTTGCCCTGAAATATTTTGATTTTGTCTCCAATTACTTCTTTTGAAACTTAAATTCTTTTGAAAGTTTTTAATATATTGACAATTTTTTATTTTTGAATGCCCATAAAAGAAAAAAGGATACTTATTTTTGTTTAATAAATATATTTTGTGAATTTGAGCCAAATCGTACCATAAGTAAAAAAATTGAAATATTACGACAATAGCGCCACCTATCGTTGTTAAACTTAAGAGAAACCTGGCTCCTGACTAAACTTATATATTGTCCAAGTTTGGTGTCAATCGGTCCAGCGGTTCTTGAGTTTTTGTAACACGTACCCGGCACAAACGTTTTTATATATTAAGAAGATTAAAAACTTAAATTTTTCCCTTCTGCAAGTTCTAGTTTCGTATGCCAAAGTAATAATTTTGGGATAATTTAACAATTTGTTTTTGTATTAATATTTGCCCAAAAAACTTTTGTTTATTAAATTGAGAAAATAACACTTCAAACTAAAAACTAATATTTTATATTTGTTAAAAATGTCATCACATATTAGAGTCAAAGACTATTTGTTTTTTCTTCACCAACCCTTTACTACTCGAATTGAAAACGAATAAAAGTACATATGTATGTGGATGTGAAATGGATAACAACAAAAAATACTGAAGTATTCCACTTTTGAGTGATTTCGAAAATGTACTTTATTGTTCTGTGTAGGAAATATAAATAAAAAAGGAACTTTTATAAGTGTGGGGAATATTTTTCACATCGAAAATATAGCACTGAATCTACTTAAAAATTAAATTGTGATCCGTTTTTTCATAGACTTTGAAACTAAAGGCTCAGTTACTCTAAATCATGGTTAGCTAAAGAGAGAACAACGGAGATTTTTTTTTTTGATTTAGCAGTTTAGTTTTGTATGTAATGCCGATAAATGTATCGTGCCAGCTGACAGGACAACTAAATTAAATAATATTAATGTACGTACTGGAGAAGTGTATTTCTACTTGGAATTAAACGCTGAACATGTTGATCTGATCCAGGGAAAAAACATGCGATGTTATGACGTTCAAACATGTTCGGCAATTACATATTAAGATAATTTTAAATATGTTGAAGTCACACTGTATTGTTTTTATACTCATTTTGTACACATTAAAATGGAAAATTAACATGTTAATAAATGAGACATACGCATATCACCCTTGCTGGGATTTGAACTTGGGCCGTTTGAGTTTTTGTGCGAGCGCTCTAACCACTATACCACGCAAAACTCTAGTAATAATACATATATTTCCAGATCTACTGTATTTCAATTTATATTTTAAATTAAAACCGATTTTTCCATCCCTTCTGCAATTATATTATTTGGTATAAAAAATGTCCTTTCAACTAATAGGCAACTTCCTCCGTTATGTTTGCCAAACGGTTACTCAGGAGGCCATTTTTTTCTGTACATAGATAACAAAAATAAACAAAAACAACAACGCTTGCAACGAAGAGTGATTACCGCTATTATTTCAATTCCGTTTCCGAAATAAATTGAATCCTGTATCAAGGCTGAATACAAGTATTTCTTATGATCGCATATACATATGCAATATGTATACCAATTGTTTTTAACATTATTTCTTGCTAAATTAATATTAAAAATTAAATTAAATAATAAATTAAATTAAATACTTGAATAAAAGTTATGCTTTTGTTTTTAATAATTTTTTTTACATAAGAGAAGATATAAATTTTAAACAAATAAAGAGTTGCTCTTTCGCAGTTTAATTATGGGTGACAACTGAACTTCACGATCTCAACTAACGATCTCAGTTGCCATCCATAATGGAATCATTAAACATTCGGTTTTCCTTTTTAGATTTTTTTGTAAGAAACTTTAATCCTTTTATTGTTTTGTTTAAGGTATTATTTTTGAAAAATAAAACAAAGCTTTTATATAACCCGCGCAATTTATACATTTTAATTCCAATGTTTATGTATTTATTAGTTAATAAATTTCCGATTATTTGTGTTAGCCACTGTGTACAATAAACAATTAAAATTAATTTTTTATAAAACAATTCAAGTTCGCAATGTGGTTTGTTGCTGAACCATTTTAATCAGTTATTGTTAAGGAACAAATATTGCACATGAATAAAATATAAAAATTGAAAATTTAATGTAAATCATATTTTTTATAAGCCGTGTCCTTGGAAACCAGGAATTTGTTAATTCAATGCTCATCGCGGTTTCTTGATTTCATTAACTTTTTCTTGCTCCCTTGTTTATACAAAACTGTTTAGTGGAGTTCGGCACATTTTTTGATTCGTTTATATAATTTTTTTTTCTTTTTTGTTTCTAACGACCAATTCTTATTTATTTAAAATGCTATTTTAAATGAGGAAGTATTTGAACGATTCACATTTTCGTAGTTTTGTTGAAGTTGTTACATCTCTGCCCCATCTATTTTTCTTTCAATACTTGCAACTGAAAGGAAAAAAAAAGAATCCAAGCTATAAAGTTTTTCTTTTTTTGTATCTATGCCAACAAAAACACTTAATTGGAACTCCAAAAAACGAGGCGTTAAGTTTAGCAAATCAGTTAAAAGTTTCTAAGTTTTCAATTTACACTTAAACGGTTAACAACAAATTCGGATATAACGCGGTATCAAAGTAAATACAAAACACTCTACATACATACAAATGTACATATATTATATTACATTAAAAATATTAATAATTTATGGTGAAAAAAGAATTATTAATTGTTCTCATTATACTTACATATAAATATGCACATATTTTAAAAAAAATTCTAACAAAAGAAGCATTATTTTTTATGCAACTTTTGAGTTTAACAAAAAAAGTAGAAATTTTTTTTATTTGCAACTGTAGAATAATAAATATTTTAAAAATAATTTTGGAAAAATAATTTGGAAAAATATACAGAAAATTTAAAAGAACTAAAATATAAATACAATAAAAACGAAAATTAATTAAAATTAAAAACTATTTTCTAAAGAAATAAAAAAAGAATTGCAAGTTATTTCTTTTGTAACTAGATAATTTTAACCAAAAACTAAACAATGAATAAGTGAATATTCATATTATTGAAATATCTCCAATCTATTTGAAAATAGTACAAATTTATGCATAACGAAAAGTTAGTAGCTCGTTGTACATAGTGGCTAACCTGCTGCTAACTACAATACCGATTTAGCTTAGCAGTTCGTTGACACAGAGTCTATGTTGAGAACTATAAAAAGTTGTGTTTCCTGGTTTCATTAAGTTTAAACGTTCTCCTACTAATTTGAATTAAAATTAAATTGAAATTAAATTAACAAAAATCTTTTTTATCACATTTTTCAAATTGTTTTTATAAAATATTATCTCGTTTATATTTTGAATATTTTCTTTTAAATTAATTCAAGAGATTTTATATTGAGAATTCTTCAGTATTTTCCCAGCATTAAAACTCTCTCTTTTACTGTTGTTATAAGAGCAGTAAACTTTAACACGAGCAAATGCTCTATTAACTGGTAAAAGACTATGTCCTCTTATTGGGAATGTTATAGCGATATTTGGTACATGGAAGGATGATTTTGTTGGGAGACAAAATAAAACAACTCGCATTATATGAGAATTCGCCACATCAGAAATAAAAAGGGTGCATTTTTACTATCAACGCCTACAATACAGAAATTCTAAAAACCTAACGGACGAGATTAACAGGCTGTCTTTTAGTCTGTTTCCAGATCTCTCTTTCATTCTCTTGTAAAATACATTAGCCCTAAGGTTATTAATTTGTGAATCTGTCATGAGTTTTGTTTTCTTTTAGGGTCAACCACACTTTTTATTTTATTTTTTTTAATATAATGGCTGAATTCCAGAATACGGATTATTTTTTGTTATTTTGATATTTTGACGTCTTGTTATTCATTTTCATTGACTAATACTTTTTAATATCGTCGGTGAGGAAATTTTAAACTGGTTAAATACATTTTTTGTTCTATCTTATTTGTAGTTTTATATAACAACTGGCGATTTTTTGCATAATCGAGTTCACTAAACCTTTTGCTAGTTTCTGTGAGATAGCAATTACATTTGTAGTATTTTGTAGCAACATCTTTGTCTACAGGGTCTATATTTCACAATAAGAATTTGAGCATAAT
Organism: Metopia argyrocephala; assembly: GCA_963576795.1. NCBI lineage: Eukaryota > Metazoa > Arthropoda > Insecta > Diptera > Sarcophagidae > Metopia > Metopia argyrocephala. Next base: position 85,200,798 of record OY756211.1, read on the forward strand.
TTATACACATTAAGGGGGGTTTAGACGGTAATACAAGTCGTACGACATGTCAAATTTTTGTGTAGAAGAGAATGAATAGTATCGTGTAAACTTGATATGTTATGAGACCGTACGACAAAGAGTATTTTGTAAAGTTTCTCACAAAAATATTTAATTTTAATGAATTATAAATTGTATTATTATTTTTATTTAAAAAAAAACAAATTTAAATATCGCCGTCTGAATTTAAAAGCAATTCACAGATTATTGTTCACCAGTCACTTCCGTAAAAAAGTTGCAATTATAGAAATAAAGTGCTGTTACCAAAAATCACTCGTTCTACTCTTTGGACGGTATAAATAAATAAATTCGAAACATACATTTTTCCAGACTCGAATATAACAAATATTGGTTATGTATTTTTCATCAAATGTTTGACAAGTATGAACGTACCTTAAGTAAAGTAAACTAATTAATGCAAGTATTTAGGAAATGTTTTAATAAAATAGCAACGTTATTATTGCGGGTAATTTGCAGTCGAAGTCAGTGTAAAAAAATTGAAGAGTTTTTTGGAAAAGAAGGATATACATATGCCAGTAATTCGCAAAATGATGACTGAAGAGTTTAGTCTCCTTAGCAATAGATGACTTGATTTCGTGTCATGAATATGTCTATATATAGAAATTAAATTTCAAAAAAGTAGAAAGTATTTGCTTATTATTTGGATAATTTGGAAACAGGTCGAACAATTATATCATTTTTCTGATTTGATTTTTAAAAAAGTAGAACTTTAAGAAAGGGGGTCCGTTTAGAGGCTATTGTTTTTGCTTTCATTGAAGAACGTTTTTACGTGGTGGGTTTCAAGCCCTACGCACAACCCAAATTTAAAGTCCAGGGGATTGGACAATCGCCGCATACATTAGTTAACAAGCTAGCGGGTGCTAGAATGTTATCCAGGAGGGCCACGTGGAGGCTGTATGTCGACTTGAATACAACGGGAACAAGGATCGTTCTGGAGGCCGCCAGGTTGACACCAATCAGAGACTTTGCCTTGTCCGAAGTATCCCATCCCCATGACGCCAAAATTGTCCTCGGCGATTTCAATGCGAAAGTTGGACGTGAAGGTATCTTTGGCCCCACTGTCGGACAGTTCAGTCTCCATAATTCCACCTCACTGAACGGCATGAGACTGATCGATTTCGCCGCGGCGCGAAACATGGTAGTTTGTAGCACCAGGTTCCAGCATCTCGATATCCATAAGGCCACCTGGCTCTCTCCTGATCGATCTACCAACAACCAGATCGATCACATTGTGATTGATGGAAGGCATGTATCCAGCATACTAGACGTGCGCACATTTAGAGGTCCAAATGTCGACTCGGACCATTATCTTGTCGCAGCCAAGATGCGACTGCGTATATGCGCGTCGAATACGACACGTTCTAGTGTGCAAGGGAAGCTGGACATCAAAAAGCAGCGATCACAAGAGACAGCCAGGTCGTTTTCCGATCGTCTTTCTAACGAGCTCAATTACATCCCGTCCTCTCTCGAAAGTATTGCTGGACAGTGGTCTCACATCGCTCACTCTCTGCGCAGCGCTGCCGAAACAGTTCTTGGTTTTGAGCGTCCTCCCCGCAGAAACCAATGGTACGATGAAGAGTGCCGTGAGGCCACTGCAGCAAAGAACGCTGCCTATAGACGAACATTGCAGTCCACCACTACAAGAGCAACGGTGGAGGTGTACAGAGAAAAGAGGAGGGAAAAGAGACGCCTATTTAGAAAGAAGAAAAGAGAGCAAGACAGGCGTGATCGTGAGGAAATCGAGATATGCAGGAGTAGAAATGATGCTCGAAATTTTTATAAAAAAATAAGGCGTCTTACTACTGGTTTAAAGCCCGGAGCAACCTTCTGCAGAGACGAACATGGTAACCTGGTTACAGATGCACAAGGAACACTAAGATTATGGAGACAGCACTTCTCTAATCTACTGCAGGGCGATGGCGACACAAATTCCGCCTCTAGAGATGCTGTGCCGGACCCAATCATTAACGACGACGTCGAGATCCCGTCCCCCAGCCATGAAGAGGTCAAGGTTGCCATATGGCGACTGAAGAACAACAAAGAAGCTGGACCTGATGGTTTGCCAGCTGAACTCTTCAAGTATGGAGGCGATGAGCTGGTTAGGTGCATGCACCAGCTCATTCGCAGAGTATGGCTGGAGGAAAGTATGCCCAACAATTGGAATCTTAGTGCTCTCTGTCCCATCCTGAAAAAGGGAGATCCCACGATATGCACCAACTACAGGGGTATAAGCCTTCTCCCTATGGCATATAAGGTTCTTACGATCGTATTGTGTGAACGACTGAAGCCATTCGCCATCTCACTGATTGGACCTTATCAGTGCGGCTTCAGACCTGGTAAGTCCACCATTAACCAGATATTCACACTGCGCCAAATCCTGGAGAAGACGCATGAAAGTCAAGTCGACACACACCATCTTTTTGTCGATTATAAGGCAGCCTTCGATAGACCAATAAGGGATCGCGTGTATGCCGCAATGTCTGAGCTCGGTATTCCTGCTAAGCTGATAAGGCTATGCAGAATGACGCTGAGTAACTCCTGCCTTTTAATACCGTGCGAGGTTTCAGACAAGGCGATCCCTTATCCTGCGACCTCTTCAACTTCGTCATGGAGAGCGTTTTGCGAAAGGCAGGTGTACATCGTAATGGCACTATTTTTAATAAGTGTCCAGCTCCTTGCGTATGCCGACGACATAGACATCATTGGGCATACCAAGCGAGATGTCACCGCAGCTTTTAATGCTATTGAACGAGAGTCTGCTAAAATGGGTCTGGCGGTAAATGAGAGCAAGACGAAGTACATGTTGTCGACGAGTAGGGATGTTGAACGTATCGGCTCCCAGGTTACAGCCGGCAACTATACATTCGATGTGGTCAAGGAATTTATTTACCTTGGCATCGCCATTACCAGCAAGAATGATGTCAGTCTGGAGATCAAGCGAAGAATTACACTGGCCAACAGGTGCTACTACGGTCTCGGTAGGCAGTTTAGTAACAGAGACCTCTCTCGTGCGACGAAGTTAACACTCTACAAGTCGCTTATTCTTCCGGTGCTTCTCTATGGTGCGGAAGCATGGACGCTGTCTTGTGCCGATGCAGCGGTCCTGGGAGTGTTTGAGAGAAAAATTCTTCGCAAGATCTTTGGTCCACTGAAGCAAGGCGATGAGTTTCGCATTAGGACCAACTATGAGCTGTATGAGCTCCTCGGCGACGTAGATGTTGTCCAGCGCATTAACATCCAGCGACTGCGCTGGCTCGGCCATGTTGTTCGGATGGAAGAATCTGCTCCAGCGAAAAAGGTTTTCGATGCGAAGGTCACTGGACGTCGGCGTAGAGGACGTCCATGTTTACGTTGGAAAGACCAGGTAGATGGAGCCCTGTCATCAATTGGTGTGACCAACTGGAGAAGGCGTGCGCTTAGCAGAGACGCCTGGAGACTAGTGTTGAGGCAGGCCGAAACCCGTTATGGGTTGTTATGGCCAGCTAAGTAAATAAGTAAGTAAGTAAGAACTTTAAGAAAACAAATGTTAAAGTACAAATTCATTCACCTAAAAAATGTTGTCAAAAATATTTTAAATTTAGCTTTTTGACTTGTTTTTAATTCTACTCATTCTACTCTACTCTACTTTTATTTTAAACAATCCTCTTTTTGTGCCAATTTTTTTAAAAAAAATCTCCTTTTTATGCCACTATTTGAAAAATCCCAGCGGTAACGCTGGTCCGGAATAGAGAGAGAGAGGGAGATTAGATATTTACATACTGTACATATGTATGTATATGTTGCGGAAATTAATAACTTCAACAAGTTCCTAGAGGAAAAATATATTTATGCTCTCTTTAATCGCACACTTTAAATTTTAATTTCATCATTATTATTTTTTTATTTCATAATTATCTATTTTTACTAATTCTTACTAGATTCCCGTTTGTTTACTTTTTTATATATTTTTGTTTTTAAGAGTAAATATTTTTTTTACAATCATGTACATTTCTTACTGAGTAATAAATTTACAGGTTTTTTATATTATTAAATATGTATGTATGTCAGCTTTTGTATATTGTGGATTTAAGAAGGAAATAATCGTTAAAAGGATATACAAAAATTAAATTGAACTATTGAATGTAGAAAAAAAAATTGAAACTTATATTTATGCTTCTTTCTTAACCCTTCCAAAATTTGTTTATAATATTATTGGTAACAAAATAGATACAACTCATATTTGTATTGAATTGTGTAAAAGTATTAATAAATAAACAACATAAATAGGTTGTTGATTTCCAAATTGTAACAGGGGTATATGCAAACGCTGGGCTAGTTTACGAAAAATACAGCAAAAATTTAGGGAGAATAAATATGGTGACAGACCGTGTAATGCGTGTTTTGGAAACATAAACAGTCAATTTGGAAAAAATAGTAAAACATGGAAAATCATAAATTTATATTTTATATGTACGAGTATGTATGTATGTACCTACAGTTAGAGGCATTAATATTCGATTTTATTTATTCTAAATATTCAAGTGCATATTTGCAAGCCAACTATATTGTTACAAAAAAATTTTATAATTTTTATATTTAGGAATTTACATATAATGTTTAGTTTTCCTTCTACATACAACTTATGGAATAAAATTGTAATATGTACTTGAATTTTATAATCTTAGGCCCATCCATTATTACAACTTGCATTTAGTTAAAGGTAGGATTTTATCAGACCGTTAAATTGCTTTTTGTTATTACAAGTTAACTTTAACCTAAAGGTAAGGCAATCTTCCCAATAAATTTATCAGTCACTTTAGGTTATAATTTATTTGTAATAACATAAAGCGATTTATCTCTCTGATAAAATCCTGCCTTTAACTAACTGCAAGTTAAACTTTTTGCTTATTACGAGTAAAGGCACGTAAATGAATTGACATATTTTTTACTACACTACCTGTATATAATTCTAGATTATGTTACCATTCTTCTGTCGATCACAGTTCCAAAACCTAGTTCAATTTTAATGAATTCCTTATTTCGAATTAAGATGGTCGTCACTATAAACTGTAACACATCAAAAGTCAAATAAAAACTGACTGGAGTAAGCTAGAGTTAAAAATAAAACAGTTTTATTTTGCATTTTTATTACAGATTTATATTCTGTATTATTTTATTTAAAAATTAATTTAATTTTATAAAATTTTTTATTTTATTCATTATGCCATCCATAAGCAATGTTATAGTGTTTTCGGTGATTTTTTTGGTACCAGCTGTCCATTTATATCGAAAACTAGTAATGGTTTTGGGAACAGATGTACGTTTTCTGATAAAAACCAAAAATTAAATTGATCACACCTCTCCGGAGATTCGAACCCGAGTCTTCGGCTCTTAACATGTACTCTTCTTTAGTTCTCTTTTGACCAGAACCCAATATCTTTCAATAGGCCGCAGCTCTGGGCAGTTTGGTGGGTTAGCCTCTTTTGGAACAAAAATAACATTAGTTTTATTATACCAGTCTATTGCGCTTTTACTGTAGTGACATGTTGCCAAATCTGGCCAGAAGAATGTTGATATGTTGTGCTGTCTTAGAAATGGGAGCAACCTCTTTTGAAGACACTCTTTGATATAAATATCTGAGTTTATTGATCCCAATGTAACAAACGATGCACTTCTGTTGCCGCAGCTACAAGTAGCCTGCCAAATTAGGAACTTTTTGGGAAATTTTGATAGTTTTTTAGTTCGGAACTCTTCAGAAACATTGCCTCTACTATCCGCTACATAAAACTCTTGGCCAGGAAGCTGCGCAAAGTCTGCAAAAACGTAAGTTTCATCACCCATTACACAACATTCGAACTTTTAAAAAAATTCTTTTTTGAGAAGTTTTGCTCTTTTTTTTGCTTCAATATTCTTCTTAGCATTTCTATCCGGAACTTTTTGGACTTTAAATGTTTTAAGGCCAGCTTTAGCTTTAACTCGGCGCACAAAACTTTCCGAACATTGCACGCGCCGGGCCACTTCGCGACCAGAAATGTTTGGAAGAGCCAGCAAAAGCTTCTCAACCTATTTGGCTTTCGCGTCGTTCGTTACCAGTTTTGCTTTACCTGTTCCAGGCTTTCTTTCAATTTTTAGGTCTTTGTTGAACTTTTTGACCACTCTGGAAACACATTGCCTGGTCACGTGGACTTCCCTAGCAACTTTTGCATAACTCTAATATGGTTTTTTTTGAATTATTTGAATAATTTTTGTATGCACTTGTCTTTGATTATCCATTATGAACTAACTAACAAGTCAAATTTGACAAACTGATACATTTTAAAATCTGACACATTTTTCAAAGATATTGTGATTAAGAAAAATAATTTTGATTAAAGGTGAAAAAAGTTATTAAGAAAAATGGGTGTTACACTTTATAGTGACGCACATCTTAATTCGTCCCTATTGCAAGTCACAAAAATTCGCTTCTAAAACATCTATTTTAATGTCCATGGAAAACATTGTCGAATTAAGCAACATGCACTGTACATGGTACGACGAGTTAATACAATTTAGTAAATTTCTTATTACAAGCTTTGTAAGAAAAAAACTACAGCACTGCTGTAATAAAAGATTTTTTTCTGATACACTAAAAATGTACATTTGATGAGATGTGATTTTTCTTATGTATTTTCTTCCGCTGAATTCAAAAATCAAGGTTAAAATTTTTTTTATGGAACAGTTTTTGAGATATGGTCCATTTCTCATTTTTTCGACCTTTTTTCACTTGACAAATTATATCTCGAGATAGATATGTCCTATTGGGTCGTTCTTGGTACCATATGGAAGGTATTAAGATGACGAACAAACATGTATAACTAGATTTTTGATCTGTAAAGTGGTTCAAAATATATTGATGAAAATATGACACATTTTCAAAAAAATCATATTTTACAGTGCTTCTGTGCCGATGGAAAAGTACAAGTCGTCGAAAAAACATCTGGTTTCTCTTCATGTACGTCAAGATGATACTTCTACACAAGAGCTAACACCAACCAGAAGAAAATCGACCGAAAAATGACAAAGGTATAAGCTATTGAGTGAAACATTCCAAAATATTTTCCAGTTGTGATACTCATATTGAATGTATTTGGCCATTGTGGCGTATGATTGACGTATGTATTAAAATCATTTAAACCCAATAAATTGTAAAAAAAAAATAAAATATTCGAAAAATATGGGATTTGATTGTTTCACTCAATAGCTTATACCTTTGTCATTTTTCGGTCGATTTTCTTCTGGTTGGTGTTAGCTCTTGCGTAGAAGTATCATCTTGACGTACATGAAGAGAAACCAGATGTTTTTTCGACGACTTGTACTTTTCCATCGGCACAGAAGCACTGTAAAATATGATTTTTTTGAAAATGTGTCATATTTTCATCAATATATTTTGAACCACTTTACAGATCAAAAATTCAGTTATACATGTTTGTTCGTCATCTTAATATCTTCCATATGGTACCAAGAACGACCAAATAGGACATATCTATCTCGAGATATAATTTGTCAAGTGAAAAAAGGTCGAAAAAATGAGAAATGGACCATATCTCAAAAACTGTTCCATAAAAAAAATTTTAACCTTGATTTTTGAATTCAGCGGAAGAAAATACATAAGAAAAATCACATCTCATCAAATGTACATGAAAAAATTTCATTTTGTAAACTAGTGTACTTTTTTTGGGAACTCATTGAAAACTTCAGTGACTAATTTTGGTGCATTTAAGCCCGGGTTTACTTTTATTTGTGAAACAATCAATATTAATACTATCTGCTTTAAGATTTTAATATTCTTCCTTAATTTTGGTGACTTGGAACTATGAAGTATTCTGGCAATTTGCTTGTAGATGTAATCTCGTTTGTAATAAAATATGTATGACAAAAAATAATATTTTAAATAAAGAAGTAATTTTTCTTTTGCGTCCCAATAGCTTCCGTATAGAATTATTTCCAGATACAAATTATTCAAGTCAGAGGCTCTAATTCACTGCGAATTTTACCCTGCAGTGTTCTTTTATTTCTTCGTATATTTTATATTAATTTTTACCTAATTACGTATGTATGTGTGTTTATTGCTTTGTATAGCTTTAAAATTGTTTTGCTTTAAATTCTCATAGACAATATTTTATTGAATTGCAATTACAAAATATTAACAATTGTAACGGCATATTATATAAAGTTAATAAAGTTTTTTTGTCTATTAAAAATTATCTTTTAAAATATTTTGTACATACAGTTTTTTCATACTGTTACGAATTGTCCTTTATAATTCGTTTTATTATTCAAGGGTTCGATACTTGTAAACTAAAACACCGATACTTTTCGATTTAAAGCTTTATTTACACTCTTTAATGTTTAAAATACAACTAACTCAAAACCTTAATGTGTAGCCCTATTTATAGTTCTAATGTTTTATTCTAGTAATTTCAATTGTTTTATGTATTAGTTATTACATAATTATACAACAACAATTTCATTTTCAATTATTAATTTTATATAATTTTCATATACATTTTAAACAAACATGTATTTGTGTTTGTGAGTTTCTATATACATTTTCCCCTACATGTATATTTGTTTTTGTAATGATTTATAATTTTATAAACATATTTGAGAATGTTCCTAATATACTTGTTTTTGTAATAATAACAGCAAAACCTACTTTAAAAGACTGTAATGACGATTTTTCTTTATAAAATTATTTCTTCGTAACACTGCCGCCCACTTAAGCCTGTTCGTCCCGAATAGGCTCATTTGCACCTCTCCCATAGCTTGCTAGTCTTTCCAGGTGTACAACCTTCATTTTCGATCTGGGACTGTTGTGCTTCTGTATTCTGTAGACCACATCATTAATTCTCTTGATGATTTGGTAGGGTCCATCCCAGTGTGTCTGTAGTTTGGGAGACAGCCCTTTCTTCCTTTGCGGGTTGTAGAGTAGAACCAGTTGACCTTCATAGTAGCCCTGAGTATTCACAGCTCTATCATATCTGGCCTTCATTTTGTCGCTGACCATTTTTAATCGCTTACGCACAAACTCATGCACATTGTTCAAATTCTCTTGCGCTTCATTGTTGCTTGACTCCTCTTCGTTGACATGCGTTGGCTTGGTACCAAATTCCAAATCACCCGGTAACTTCAGCTCGGCTCCAAAAATTATCTTAGCGGGTGTTTTTGATGTTGAGTCATGTACAGCTGAACGGTACGCCAGTAGAAATTTAGGAATGTGCTCGTCCCAATCTTTTTGTTGATCACTGACTACTTTACGCAGGTATTCTTCTAGTGTACGATTAAATCTCTCTACCATGCCATCTGACTGGGGGTGAAGAGGCGTTGTTCTAGTTTTCTTGATGCCATATGTCTCGCACATTTCTTTAAACACCGCTGATTCAAAATTTCTGCCTTGGTCAGAATGTAGTTCTGATGTCCATAGCGACATACCCAGTTATTTACAAACGCTTGCACAATCGTTGTCGCCTCCTGATTGGGCATGGCATACACCTCTGGCCATTTACTGAAGTAATCCATTACCACTAGAACATACCGGTTACCACTGTTGCTGACAGGAAAAGGACCTGCTACATCCATCGCTATTCGCTGGAACGGCGCTCCTGAGTTATATTGCTGCATTTGGCCTCGACTTCTTCTTACTGGACCTTTTGCTGATAGACATTGTGTACAGTTCGCTATCCAATTGGCTACAGCTTGCTTACATCCAACCCAATAGAACCGCTGCTTCAACTTTTCTAAAGTTTTTGTTACACCAAGATGACCACCACTTGGACCGTTATGGAATTCATTCAAAACTTCACTCATCTTGGAGGATGGTACCACAATTAAGTTGGATTTTGACTTGCCATCTGCACTTTCCCATATTCTATATAAGCATCCGTCTATCATCTTTAAACTGCTCCACTGCGCCCAATATGCTTTCGTTAGCGGTCCTTCGGCTGATATTTCGTTGCGGGTAGGCCGTGTATTATTCTCTATGGCCCCAATGATCTTAGACAGTATTGGATCATTTCTCTGCGCATTTGACCAGTCTTCGCTAGCCTCTATCCGTGTTAGACGGATATCGCCAATGGATTCTTTTGTTTCAGCTTTTACACAATGCTTGCATTCCATGTTGCACGGCCGCCTCGACAGAGCATCTGCATTGCTGTGTTTTATACCTCGTCTATGCTCTATTTGAAAATCATAACTTTGGAGGCGTTCGATCCATCTTGCTAGCTGCCCCTCAGGATTTTTAAATTGCAGCAACCATCGTAGTGCAGAATGATCAGTTCGCAGCAGGAAATGTTGGCCATACAAGTATTTGTGATAATGCTTAATGCACTCCAACACCGCCAGTAATTCACGCCTTGTCACACAGTAGTTCTTCTCAGGCTTTGAAAGCGTTCGACTGTAATAGCCTATGACCTTTTCTGCACCTTCGATAACTTGTGATAGCACACCTCCAATACCATATCCGCTTGCATCGCTGTCTAGTATGAACTTCTCACCTGGGACTGGATACGCCAGAACAGGTGCCGTACATAAAAGCTCTTTCAATTTCTGGAATGCATTTTCTTCCGTTTCGCCCCAATGGTATGACTTCGATTTCTTAGTTAATTCGTGCAAACTTGCCGCCACGCTCGCAAAATTTGGCACAAAGCGTCTATAGTACGTGCATAATCCCAAAAAGCTGCGCAATTCATGAAGATTTTGTGGACGAGGCCAGTCCTTTACTGCTCGTATCTTATCTTCATCCGTGGATATGCCATCTGCAGTTACGAGGTGACCCAAATATTTTACCTCCTTTTGGAACAGCGCACACTTCTTCGCGCTAAGCTTTAATCCAGCCATAGATATTCGTTGAAGAACTTCTGCCAAGTTCTTAAGGTGCTCATCAAAAGTTCTGCCCATAACGATTATATCGTCGAGGTATACCAAACATGTTTTCCAATGTAGACCATTCAACATTCGTTCCATGAGACGCTCAAATGTAGCCGGCGCATTGCAAAGTCCAAACGGCATAACTTTAAACTGCCATAAACCACCATTAGCGCTGAAAGCTGTCTTCTCTTTGTCTTTTTCTGCTATCTCCACTTGCCAGTAGCCACTTTGTAAGTCAAGGGTGGAGAACCACTTTGTTCCGGCTAACGTATCCAGCGTGTCATCAATCCTTGGAAGTGGGTAGCTGTCCTTCTTAGTGACATCATTCAGTTTTCTATAGTCCACGCAGAATCTTGTGCTTCCATCCTTCTTTTTCACAAGGACTATAGGCGAGCTCCAAGGGCTGGATGATGGCTCAATTACGCCATTCTTCTCCATTTCACCAACTAGTTCTTTAACCTCATTTCGCTTCGCAAGTGGTATGCTTCGTGGTGCTTGCTTTATTGGTTTTGCTTCGCCAGTATCAATCTTATGTTTCACTATGGCAGTTCTTCCTTGACTTTGACTTTGTACAGCAAATATGCAGGAATGCTTCTGTAACATCTGCTTGGCTTTATTTCTTTCAGCAGCAGTTAATTTGGCTACCCATTTCTCCACATGTTGTTTGAATACTGCCTTGTCTTTTGTTGACATAGTGACAGGCTCCATCTTACTTTCATTATTTATTATCACCTCTACTGGAGCACATTGACCCACATCGGAGTTTTCATTGATGACTTTTTCATGGCTCGACAAGTTCATTACTCTCACAGGTACTACTCCTTCTTTACTGTTCTTCACAAGGGCTTTTGCTGTTAATGTTTCATTTTTGATTTTTGTCGGTTCTGTTACCCACAAGCGGTTGTCCTCACAATCTCCCTCTATACGTGCCCATATCAATGTTTCAGACTGTGGTGGTAGTTTTTGTCTTGCAACAGGAACTAATTTTCTGACATTAGTTTTGACATCATAACCCACATCAAGAGGTATATCGACATTACTCCAACTCATTATTTGTTGCCCCATATCTAAGTTGATGCCATGGACTATCATAAAGTCTGCTCCAATGATAACTTCGTCGACAATATCGGCAACAATAAATAGATGATTTACACTTACCGTAGACAGTAGCAAACTCACCAGTGGCTGTTCGCAGTCTTATATTGGCCATTGATTCACATTTCTCTTTCACTATATCGGGCCTGATAATTGATTTCGTTGCTCCAGTATCTATGGTAAAGATGTGTTTATTACCATTTATGTAACCAGATGCTGTGAGATTACTATTTCTTTGCTGCATCACTGATATGGAGATTGTGGGGCACTCACTTGTGGGAGCTAGCTCTTGCCCCTTAGCGCTAGCTCGATTTAGTTTAACGGGGACTCTTGAGACGATTGCTGTTGATTGGCCCGTTTGCTACTTCTTGGTGGTGAGACGGACCTCGTTCTCTTCCTTGGTGCTTTGCAGTTACGTTGAAAATGGCCGCTCTTACCACAGTTAAAACATTTGGCTTTATCTTTTGGCTGGATTTCAGCAAGAATTTGCTTAAACATTTTCTCAACGTTGCTGAGGACGTCTTCTTTTTCCGGCATGGTTTCTATCGCTCTCACTTTATGCACCTGTGGCCTAGACATTATTCGTGCAGTCTCTTGAGCTAAAGCAAAGGCCACTGTGTCTGCAAAACTCGTTCTTTGGCTGGTACATACCGCAATCTTTACATCGGGGTCCCGGATACCGTTTATAAATGCTTCTATCTTAAGATGATCTGCAAGTTGGTTGTTTTCTCCAGGATAAGTTAGCTGCACCAATTTCTCTATCTCCATAGCGAAAGCCTGTAGGGATTCATTTGCTCGCTGCGTTCGACATCTTAATTCCATGCGGTATAGATCTCTTTTATGTTCATCACCGAACTTACGATGCAGTGTTATCATCAGTTCATCATAATTGCTTCTGGAGTTTACAGGCATGGTTTCCAGGATATCTGCTGCTGCACCTCTTAAGGCCAAAACCAGCTCCAACGCTTTTACTTCATCAGTCCAACCGTTTATATTGGCCACTGTTTCAAACTGGAACTTGAAGACGGATAATGATGTACTGCCGTCAAAAGATGGAGCCTTTATTCCACTTGAAACTTCTGGTATAGCACGCACAGGTATAGATCGTTGGCACTGTAGATTATGGATTTTCTCTTCAACTTCGTTTAGCTTTTCATCAACATTTTTCTCTATGCCAGAGAATTTTTCATCCACATTTTTCTCTAAATCGCAAATTCTTGCCTCAACGACTGTGACTCTCGTGTTTATTGCTTCGGACATTTCAGCCAATTTTTCTTCCACAGCCACCAATGTTTTATTTTGGGCTCTAGATACTTCTTGAACTTCAGCCAATAGTGCTTTGTATTGAGCTTTAGATGATTCAGCCAATGCCTTGTTTTGCGCTTTAGTTGTTTCATGCACTTCAGCCAGTAGCGTTTTATTTTGTGCTTTACATGTTTCTTGTACTTCAGCTAATAATGACTTGTTTTGCGATTTAGTTGCTTCCTGAACTTCAGCCAAGGCTTTGTTTTGCAATTTGGATGTTTCTTGTACATCCACTAAGAGCTTATTTTGGGCTTCAAACCTGGATTCCATTTTGTTGAACTTTTCCATCATTGCAGCCAGCATTGAATTAATGTCAACACTGCTCGTCTTGGCTTGTGTACATACTTCTGGTTCATCTTCATCATCGAATTCGTAGGCGTCGATATCAATACCACGATGACGGAATTCTTCTAATAGTCTTCTTTGTAGCTCCACCTTGTTGCCAGTTGTCGGCAGCTCCAGCTTGTTCAACTCTCTTTTGAGTCGGTCCACCTTTAGCTCTTGGAATTTCATTTTTTTTTTTTTTTTTTTTTTTTTATTCAGTTATCCTTTTCGTTATCCTTTTTTCAGTTATCGTTTGCGTTATCCTTTTTGAATTATCCTTGCGTTATCCTTTTTCAGTTTACAATTTCACTTCTGACACCAATTGTTACGAATTGTCCTTTATAATTCGTTTTATTATTCAAGGGTTCGATACTTGTAAACTAAAACACCGATACTTTTCGATTTAAAGCTTTATTTACACTCTTTAATGTTTAAAATACAACTAACTCAAAACCTTAATGTGTAGCCCTATTTATAGTTCTAATGTTTTATTCTAGTAATTTCAATTGTTTTATGTATTAGTTATTACATAATTATACAACAACAATTTCATTTTCAATTATTAATTTTATATAATTTTCATATACATTTTAAACAAACATGTATTTGTGTTTGTGAGTTTCTATATACATTTTCCCCTACATGTATATTTGTTTTTGTAATGATTTATAATTTTATAAACATATTTGAGAATGTTCCTAATATACTTGTTTTTGTAATAATAACAGCAAAACCTACTTTAAAAGACTGTAATGACGATTTTTCTTTATAAAATTATTTCTTCGTAACAATACGATCAGAAACAACCAAATAAAAGGTTTATATTTCGCAGTACATATTGTACATACATTTTGTTTCATTTTTGCATAAAGTTTGTGAGTTAAATCATAGACTAACGCAACATTTTTTTGTGGTAAATCCGAGAAACAGCATGACGAACGATACCGCTAATAGTTTTATCAGTGTTCGAAAATTTACCTTATAAAACGTACTTTAGTGTTCTGTACTGTAAAATATTAAGTACAGAAACACTAAAAGTGTTTGTGTAGGAAATTCAAAACAAACAAAAAACATTATAATATTTTTGAATTTTCTACATAACGAATATACTGTTCTTAACCTATAGAAAAAAAAACAAAGGAAAAATATTTTTTGTTGTTGTAATTTTTTTTCCTTTTTTTTTTATTTTAAACTGATTGATAAAAAATGCAAAAAAAGAAAATATTTTGAAATTTGGGGAAAAATAACCCAAGATCACTAAACCAAAATGTAAACAAACACTAAAACTGTACTGTTTTAAAACAAAAAACAGAACGACTTATTCTGGTTGTGTAGAAATACACAAACACTAAAAAAATAAATACCGTTCCTTGATTTGTGAACTGTACATATAATAATGTACAGTTTATTTTCGAACACTGGTTTTTATTATAGCCACTCTAGCAATTCCATCATCGCCTTTTATAACTTCTAAAATACGGCCCATTTGCCACTTTTGGTTCTCATCTTTCAGGAGCACCATTGTCCCAATTTCTAAATTCTTTGTAGATTTCTGCCATTTTGTTCTCTGTTGAAGAATTGTTAGGTACTCGCTGCTCCATTTTTTTCAAAACATCTGTTGCAGGTAACACACCCGTTGCCAACGATCAAGATGATGTATATTCAACATGGATACATCAGGTTCTACTACTGAAGTTAGTGGAGCTCCAATCAAAAAATGTGCTGGGTTTAGTACATTTAGACAAGTTTTAAAGGCAATTTTTGTTCTCATAGACGTGGTTTTTTAAACAACCAGCATGAAAATCTAATGCTCCAATCCCATTTACAATACTGTGTTAACGAGTGACGCTATTAGCTCAACACTTGTATAATAATTAAAAATAAGATACTCTGGTGGCAAAATCAAGAGATCAAGAAAGGACCTCTATAGCTGCTACATTTAGTCACGTTGAAATTAACAAGGCAATTACCTACTATTCAACATTCCACAAACATATTTTTTTATAATGAATAAATAAATACCGAATATTAACAAGAACCACTGTATGTATGCACATTAAAAATATGTATGTATATATTTTGCTTAGAGTTCAATCAAAACTATTTTCTGCAAATATTTAGTTTAAATGCTTTAAAAACTATGGTGACCGGAAATCAGTTTTATTTACATATGATATATGTATGTATTTGTGTAAAATAAAATATTCACTCATATTTTTGGTTTCTTAACAAATAGTAACAGTAGCTGTAATAAGTAAATATCGTTTCTTCTTCCTCTCACCACAATTCCTATCATATTCATTATAAACAATTATACATATGTATATTACAAAGTCATAACAGTCATTACGACTGTTTTAGCAAATAGTATGAGTACGTTTTTATTTTTGCTATTTTGTGGTTGCAGGCTAAACAATTATTGAAGTTTCTTTTTTAAAGTTTTATGATTGATGAATTATTGAATAATTTTTTTTATTGTATTTTGTATTTTAGATGCAAGTTTATCGCGATAATTTTAAGCAAACACCTTGCCCTTCGAATTTGGAAAAACCGTCGTCTACTCAAAGTCGTTTGCCTTTCTCAAAAAGCAATTTAAGCAGTAATAATAATAACAGCAATAACAAATATCGCATTCGTAGTAGTACTAATAACGATTATAATTTTAACGGCTCAACAAATACTGGTGGTACAGTGACTGAAGCAATTCCCAGAATGTTAAGTCCTACACCGTCTGATATAGCTGGCACTTCCACATCCGCTTTACTGCGGCAAAATCAAGAGTTGCGTCAACGTTTAGCTGAGGAAGCAAGTAGCTATCGTCGACGTTTAGATACTTATAAGCAGGCCCAACAAAATCAGGCAACTTTTGCAAGCCGTTTACAGTCGAAAATTCAACAGTATCGTCAACGTTACATCGACTTAGAAGAGCGTATGCAGGAAATTCTTAAGCCTTCAACACCATGTCATACACCAAAAATCACAACGGGACCAACTTCAAGTCAGGTTATGGTATGTACAATTAACTTAGAAGACTTTCTTGACTTTTTATTTAAAATATGTACCGTATATACATACATACATACATATGTACATACATTTGTATATAGAAGTAAAGAAATTAAGGTCTGTTAAATAATTACTGCCGTAATCATAAAAAATAAAATAGTTTTATTAAGGGCTTATTTGACAATTATGTCATAGAAATATGTCAAATAAGCACTCTATAACCCAATTTTATTTTTTATAAATACGGTAGTTAGTTTATAATTTTTATTTTAAAATGCAAGTAAACACGATTGCTTAGGACATTAAATACTTTACATTCTTACTATCTTTGTCCTGGGGATCAGAATGAATAAATTTAACTGAAAATTAAATACTTTACTTAAATGAGAATAAAATAAATATTTGGTTATCGATTTTTATGAAGTATAGCTTAATTTATTTGTAATAAATTATCTTTAGGAGAAACTAAAAATTTGATATTTTTGCATAAATTTCGAAAATTTTTAGAATTTTTTTTTCGCCACTAGATTCTGGATAACTCTAAAATTGTTAAAATAGCATAAAATTGAGTTAAAACTGTTTAAAAGCAATTTACTGCAGTATCTGTTGCCGTCTGCTGTTTATTTTCTTCAAATCCGATATACCGTTCTCAAGCTATAATGTAATATAGAAATCCAGTCGCCTTATTAAGGAGACAAAATTTGCCACGTCAATTACAAAAGCGCAGTTGTGGCATTTTCCTCTTGTGGCATTTTCCTCGCAGACCAGTGTAATTTGATTTTTAATTACTGTAATTGTAAAAAATTTTCAAGCAATCTTATTACACTATGTAGAGACATGAACTTTTGTGCAGCCAATATTTGGTTAATTGAAAAAATTATTTTAAGTGTTCAGTCATACGCAATTTAGTTTACTCAATATTCATCTAACAGGTGGAAACCAGAAAACAGCTCGCCACATATCAAGAAAGGCCCGTCGTGTGGAAGTTTAAGTGCTCTATACGCAATTTTTTAAATCTCGAGTTAATGATGCTAATTTAGGTTTTTGACACCAAAATTTTTAAAATATGCATTCCGTTTCCGGCTATTTATTTCCGGAACTTGACGAGATATCCTAAAACGGATTACAGATTTGAAAAATATGGGGTCAAAAACCTAAAGTGGCATCATTAACTCGAGATATAGAATAATATGAAATGGCGGATAGAGCACTTAAACTCCCGCACGACGATTTATGTACACATTTAAAGTACAAATTAATTATTTGTTATTAAAAATTTATTTTTATTAAAAAATGAGTTGTCAATATCAACAAAATTGTTTCGTTTAATAAGTTTTAAGCATACATACATATGACAGTGCTGCATTTTCATTTTACTCAATATTTATAACAACTTTGTACTAATTAAACAATAATATCATCCTGAATGATCGATTTGTTTTATTTTTATTTTTTAGTGTTCAACCTCTTTGACATTGGGTCACTCTAATCAGCCCTGTTCATTATCACTAGAAACTCCACCTTCACCGCCGACATGTGGTGGTACTGGTCGAGAATTTGTTGTACACGAGGATAGTAGTGAACTATGTCGTATATTAGATGAGGAGCACAAAAGAGGTGAACAATTATTGGTTCAAAATAATGCCTTACGGCAGCAACTTATTGAATCGAATCGAACAAATGAGGCATTAACAAATGATTTGCAAAAACTTACCAATGATTGGTCCAATCTAAGAGATGAGTTGGTGGTTAAAGAGGACGAATTTAAAGAAGAAGAACAGGTACAGTTGACATAGATTTTTTTAGTTTAAAAATAAAGAAGTGAATGATTTTTTATAGGCCTTTAAGGATTATTATAATAATGAACATAATCGTCTCTTAAAAATGTGGCGAGAAGTTGTAGCTGTTAAACGTGCCTTTAAAGATATGCAAACCGCCACGAAAAATGAAGTTGCGAAGATGGGTTTAGAAGTAAATGGGTTAGCCAAAGATATTAATTCGACTTGTGGCAATGTATCGTTCAATATGCAGCAACTTAAACGAGCAGCTGACGAACAAATGGCACAAGCGAAACGTGAAAACGATGAGTTACAAAATCAATTAGCAACCCTTAAAGTTCAACATGAAAGTGCCCGTCACGAGATTTTGGAACGTGATCAGCGCTTGTTGGAATTAGTTAATCAGTTGAAAAAGCTCGAAGACAGATGCGCTCAGGCTGAGTCTCAAGCAATGTTGGCTAATCGTTATAATGACGAAATCGAACGTTTAAATAATTCAATAAGAGAAATAGCACAAGCAGTAGTTTTAGATGCTGAGATAGCCGACCGTGAACAAGCTGCTGACGCAACTGGATCTTCTGGCGGAGACGGCACTACTGGTTCAGTCCAGCATATGCACTTAACACGTGATGTATCAGTCGCTTCAGCCAAATCTCCCGGACGTTCGTCGGCACGAGCCTCACAGGCCTTTGCTGAAGGCACAATATCTGCTGTACAGGCAGCACTGCATAAATATCAATTGGCTTTACATGATGCCCAAGTTAAATTCCAAAATGCCAATGAAAATTTGCGTTCGACGAAATTACAATTGGAAACTAGTGAGGGCACAAAAACTTTGCTAACCACAAAAATACAGCAACTAACGGAGAAATTGGACAATAGCAATTCAAAATTATCCGAAATGCTCAAAGAACGTGATAGCCTACAAAAGTCTTTAGATGAGATAAGAGATCAAAAACAGAAATCTGAACAAGGAAAAACTGAAATTAATAATGCGGTAATAACTCTAATGTAAACTGTATTCGATAACCACTTGTACATTTTAGTTACAAATTATATTTAAATTCTATGCAAAGTTCTGGTTTTGCAAAAATCCTTTTAGTTTTATTAAAAATTACGAAAATAACAAAAGCATACAGTGGTTTTCAGAAAGAAGTTATTTTCTTTATAATTTAATTTTAAAACACATTTTAATGCATTCTGCCTTCTGTAGTTCGAAAACCTAAGTATTGATTTTGAAAAGCTGCAATTTAATTACGGAAAACTGCAAAAGAAAATTGATGCTTTGGAGGAGGATAAAAAGGCTGTAGAATTGGAAATTCAAAGAATTTTGAAGGATAAAAATATTACTGAACTCAATTTGAGGTTTTTTTTTATATTTTATAAATTTACGTAATTCTATTATTAATTCATTATTTAGAGCCGAAGAAGATCGTGGTAGCCGTTTAAGAGAAGAAACTATTTCTCTACGTGAGGAGTTAAATCGTGTTAGTTTGAATCGTGATTTACTCGAACAGCAACGTATAGAATCTGACAATATTATAAATTTATTAGAAAAACAAAAAGCTGATTTGGAATATGATCTAGATAAAATACTTTTGGAAAAATGTGATCTACAGGAACGTTTTGAAAGAATTTCAAGCAATAGCTCAAACACTACAGATGAACTAAATATTTTACAACACAATCTTCAAGAGCTTCAAGAAGAATGTAAGCGATTAGCCCAACAATTACAAGATAAAAACAGTGAATTGGCCGATGCCCGTAAAGAGTTAAATAATTTGGGTAAGGTACGCTTGGAATTAGAGACCGATAATCTTGGATTCAGTGAAAAAGTAAAATGCTTACAAATGGAGAAAGAAAAAATCCTGCAAGATTTGGCTTGTATTACAAGAGATCGCAGTGATATACATAACCAGTTAACAGCGCTTTGTCGCAAAAAAGAATCCATTAATGAGGAACTAATGCGCACACGTCAAAGACTTGAACAAACCACGGAAACAAATAATCGTCTTAACCGTAATTTGGAAGAGATGGTTAAAGACATTGAAGAAAAACAAGTTGTTATTGACTTACATGAAAAGGAAACTCATCGTTTGCAGGTTAGTTAAATTAACAATTGTCACATACAATTTTAAACAATTAAAACGCAATTGATTTGGTTTTTTAATTTTTTAGGAACTACTTGCAGCCTTACGCTCCGAAAAAGAATCACTGGATACTGTTCTCTTCGATACGAACACTAATTTAGAAGCTACCGAAGAAAAACGAGTACAACTTGAAAAAGAATTACAGGAAGCATTGGTACGAGAGGAATCACTAAAACACAATGTAGCTCGTTTGCAAAAAGAATTGGATCAATGCCAGAGAAGAGCTCAAGAAACTAAAACACAACTAAACAATGCAGCACGAGAAGCAGAAAATGATTTCAATCAGAAAATTGCCAACCTTAAATTAGCTGCCGAAGAAGCAAGCAAAAAACATGCCGACGAATTACTTCAATTACGCAATGGTCTAGAAAAAAGAATGCAGCAGGCACTGCAAGCTTTGCAAACAGCCAAAGACGATGAAATCGAAAAGCAACAAGAACGTTTGGTTACGTTACAATCTCATATGGAAAATGTGATACAACAGCACGAAGAAGCTTTAATAAGAGCTGAAAATGAGAAACAACAGGCATTATTGATAGGTATATTACATAGTATATGTTAGCAACGAGAAACAATAGAAAATAAAAAAAAATAATAATAAAACAATTATTTATGTTAAAGCTCTTCGTGACAAGCAAGCAGTGCAAGATAAATTGGAAGCAGTATCTCGAGATTTAAAGACAGAACAGGATGCCTTAGACAGAGCTAAGAGAGAGCATAATGCTAGAGACGAAAAGCATCGCAATGCTTTAGCTCAACTTAAGGACGAATTAGTTTCTTTAAGAACCAAAGAAGAGGAGCACAAGTAAGTAGATTAAAGCTTATTAATAAAAGTTTGGGATTAATAATCAAGCGAATTCATAAAAAAATACGTTATATCCACTGTCATCTAACTGCGAATTACTAGATCATATTTAAAGTCTGTTTTATTGTATGTAAGTAAGTATTTTTATAAACCGTTGCTTGAGACATTGTGGCCAAGAATTCAAAGCTTCTGTGAAACTGCAAGGGGAGTTAGTGACAGTCCAGCGCTGCAAATAGTAGGAGGTCTGTCACAACGTGGACAAACAAGTAAGCGAGCTTCCCAAAGAGATGATGAACTTATAGGTACTATAAGACGTGGGCGGTCAGCCAATCCTCAGATATTAAAGCCAAAAATTGAGCCTTCTATCAAAAGCTGGAAAGAAATAAACGCGGTTATGAAGAGCTGAGAAAACTTGAATAAGTTTGTAGAGAATCTTTGCTTGCTTTCATTGCCACATTATAAAATGTTCTCATGCTGCTTTAGCTAAATTAAGAATAAGCTTTCACATTTAATTTTAAGCAAAGTGGATATAACATTAATGCTCGATTGTGAAAAGGTCGATTGCCTTTTTTGTTGATAACAAAATCCAATAATATAAAACAAATTTTTTAAACTTAAGCCTATGTTTGTAATCAGGGACCGTAATCATTATGAGTTTTATAATAAAAATTACACAATAATGATTATATTGTGAGTTTTAAAGATTTTCTTCAATGGTAATGATTATTTTTGAGCAATATTAATAAAAATCAGCCATAATCATTATTTTTGAGCAAAAGAAATAAAACTCAAAAATAATCATTATTTATGATTTTTATTTTTTTCGCTCAAAATAAAACTCACTTTCAATTTATGACTTTTTTTGAGGTTTTTTACATATAAAAATTTGGTCAGAACTAATAAAAGAAAAAATATTAAGACATGCTTGTTCATTTTGTTAAATAAAATATCATTTTTTTGCACAAAAATTATTTTTTTTTCATACATCATATATAAAGTAAATTAAAAGTGAGTTTTATTTTGAGCGAAAAAAATAAAAATCATAAATAATGATTATTTTTGAGTTTTATTTCTTTTGCTCAAAAATAATGATTATGGCTGATTTTTATTAATATTACTCAAAAATAATCATTACCATTGAAGAAAACTTTAAAAATCAAAAATTTAAAAATCATGACGGATATGCAAAGATTGTTAAAAAATAATAATAATGGTGCAAAACATTTTTATTTATGTCTGTTCTAAGTAATTGATTTTTTGATTTAAAAAAACGAACAATAATCATTATTTACGGTCCCTGTTTGTAATACGAGTATATTCTATGGATGATCTGTTTGTTTTATAAGAGATTAAATTAAAAAATAAAATTACGTTCATGCGTATGTACTTCAATTTTATATACTTTTTATTTAATATGTTTTTAGAATGAAGTTAGAAGATTGTATACGCAAACAAGAAATGCAAATAAATTCTTTAAAAGAGGAAAAGGATAATCTCCAAAAACTTTGCGATGAGCTAAAAATGGATATACGCTTAAAGGATGATAAAGTTGAGTGTATTACAAACGAATTACAAGACGCTATTAGAAAATCCAAAGAAGGTATGTGCTTTCCATTTATCAAAACAAATGCATTTATTTTTAAATATACACAGTATGTAAGTATGTAATTCTAAATGAACTTTTTCACAGGCGAGGGTTATATAGAAAGCTTGCGGAAAGAATTAACCGATACCAGAAGACAACTGGCCGACAGTAATATTGAACGTGATAAGTACTCAGATAGTAATAAGGAGCTAAGAGATCATATTAAGCGTGTGGAAAGTTCTAAACGCGAGCAGGCTAGAGCTATTGAGGAAGCTTTACAAAAAATTAGTAATTTAGAGGAAAGCAAAAACAGTTTGGAAAACGAGCGTACGCGCTTATCCACCGTTCTTAAGGAAACTGAAAATAATTTGTCAAAAACTACTCACGAATTAAGCAGTACTCGAAGTACATTGCAAAAAATTCAAGTGGAATTTGCTCAAAAAGATGAAGGCGGTAAAGATTTGCAAAATAAATTAACCTCGGAAATAGAGCTTAAAGAAAGAGCTCAAGAAGAGCTTAACCAAGTTAAGAAACAATTGGCAGATTTGGAAGCCAATCTTTGTGCTACTCGTCAAGAATTAGGTAGAGTACGCTGTCACTCGAATCAAGAAGAGCATCGTTTCCATAATCGTGAACAAGAGTTAGTTGCACGTATTGAAGAGGCACGTGGTCGCGAAAAACGTTTGGAAGATCAAAAACACAATTTGGAAGTTTGTTTGGCAGACGCCACACAACAAATACAAGAATTAAAAGCTCGACTTGGAGGTGCCGAAGGTCGTATTAAAGCTTTAGATGAACAACTGGCCTGTGTTGAGCTACATAAGCGTGAGAGTGAACATAAATTAAATTCTGTAGTTCATACCCTTCGACGCATAGCCGGTATTCAAACCGATGGCAGTGTTAATCTGTCACAACGTCTGGTAAGTCCATCGCGCCGTTTCTCTCCTGTTCGTAGTGTATCCGGTGGTGTTGCCCCCAGCTGTCATGACTTTGAAACACGCAGTACTTCCCATTGTCAAGATGGTTCTGCAATCGACTGCGATACTGATTTAATACGTAAAGGTGTAAGATGTCTAATGCACCAGGTGGCTCAAATCGAACGTGAGAAGGATGATTATAAAATGCAGTTGATAACAGCCAAAAAACAATTACAAGACGCCTACGAACAGCAACACAAATGTGACGCGAAAGTTTCAAAACTCCAGCAAATGATACGGCATCTACAACAAGAGAAGAGTAATCTTGATACAGAGCGCAGCATTAAAGTATCGGCAATAAAAGCTTTAGAAGATAAATTATATAAAAAACAAGATGAATGTCAACAATTACGCGAAAAATTGGCTCAGACTGAAATGCAACTGAGTTCATGCACCGAAGAAAATTCTCAAAACGAAGATCGTTTAGAGAAATGCAGGCAACATGGTGCTAAACTTGAAAATGAAAAGCGACAATTACAAGAAGATTTGGTAAAAATTGAAAATCGTGCAACAAAACTTGATTTGCAAAAGGTGGCTCTTGAAGGTGATCTGACGCGCTTACAAATGGCTTTACAAGAGAAAGACTGTAACTTACGCCAATCGCAAGAACGTTTAGATAATCAAAATAGAGCTATGGTACAATTGGAGGACAGATGTGCATCTCTTAAAACATCTTTAG
The DNA here is from genome assembly GCA_963576795.1 of Metopia argyrocephala. NCBI lineage: Eukaryota > Metazoa > Arthropoda > Insecta > Diptera > Sarcophagidae > Metopia > Metopia argyrocephala. The sequence goes on from OY756211.1 coordinate 85,225,446, forward strand.
ATCAAATTAAAGAGAGATTGCAAAAAGCTGCCGTTGTAGAAGCTGAATTGAGAGGTGAATTAAAAACTGCTCAGAAAGAATTGTCCGAACAAGGTCATAGCTCGCAAACAAATGAAGATAAACTTAAGTTGATTCAAAAATCTCTACAAACTGCAGAAAACGAAAAACGCATTTTGGCCGAACGTCTTGAGAAGTCTCAGTCATCCATCAATGAACTTAGACGCAGTCAGCAGGCACAATTAGATAGTACCCAACGTTTACAAGATCAAGTTAATGATTTAGAAGTTCAAAAATCAGCTTTAGAGTCTCAATTGCGCATTGCAAAATGGACTCAAGAATCAGGTGATAACAAGTTTGGATCCAACGGTCGTAATGAAGAAGATGAACTGAATCGTCAGTTAAAATCTTCGCAAAGGGAAAAGTCAGAGCTGCGCACTAAACTTCAAGTGTTACAAGATAAGGTCAAGCAATTGGAGAATGAGCGTAAAAGTAAATTTTCCGGAGACAGTGTATTTGATAAATCAGAAAAACCGGTCACTGGTCCAAATTACTATGAGGGTAACTATGATTCTAATCGCATGGAGAGTAACGTTAAAAGTTCGACAGCGGCTGGAGTTGGTAGTATATTTAATTGCGGTTTAGATCATGCTGTTATTGAACAGGAAAACAGAGATTTACGTTTGAAAGTAAGAAGACTAGAAACTCTATTAGCCGAAAAAGAGTCGGAATTGGCTCGATGTAAAGCACGAATACATGATAGTACAAAGTGTGTGGATGGTTTAGATTCTGAACGCTATAGAAGCGCCCAAATGCATGCCGAAAAACTCTTAGATGCTAGAGAACAAGCTCATAGGCAACAAGTTTTACGTTTAGAAAATCAGGTATAAATATAAATATTACAAATGTTGTATACTTTCATATAAGGAAAATTTTATTTTTAAAATTTTGTAGATATCCATGCTGCGTGAGCAATTGGCGCAGGAGGTAAAACGTCGACAACAATACATTTTGCGTAGTTCTAAGGCCAATAAAGAACTCCAACATTTACGAAACACCCTAGGCGATAGTTTACGTCATGTATCTCAGCATCCTTTGGATCCCAATTTGTTGGAAAGCGAATCTAGAAGGTGAGATTAATGTCTTTTCAAAGGAATTAACAATTTTTTCTATGTACATAAGCTTTTAAATTTAATAGACGGTAAACTTGAATATAAGTCATTAAGAAATTATGCTCTATTTTACCATATTATGTATTGAGTCGTATTGGCGTCGTTTTCTATTTCAGATTGGATAATGCTGTGTCGATGAGCTTACCACCATCAACATGTAGAGATTATGAACGAGATTAAATTGAGCCAAACACAATTACTACATTTACTAATTTTTTAGATAACTGCCGTATTCCTACCAAAACTCAACAACCTAATGCATTTATTTTAAAATGTAAACTAACTATTTACACTTTATTAAAGCATTTTAACATAATTTGCACTAACCAAAAAAGTAACTAATAAGCACATACTTATAATAAGTAAAAAAAAACGTTTTTAACAACAAAAAAAAATAATTTAATAAATCAAAAATTTAGAATATCTTTTTTACACAATATACATACATACGTAATTTGAATTCATTTTAAATAACACATTAAAACATTCTCATGCAGTTTCGCAAAAAGGCTTATCGTTGTCTGCTTAGAAAGACAATCGAATATAGTGTGTTCAGAACAAAATAAAAATTAAAACAATTTTTTTTTTCAAAACTGTTACGGTTCTCCTGTTCTAAAAAGAGAACAACGATTTACAGTCACACTTTAATTTAAATTCATAAAAAATAATAAATGAAAAATAAAATATATACTATATCTGTTTATGGACAACAAAGTCCAACACTAATCCCTATAAATAAATATATTATACATACAAATTTAAATTTTTTGTGTATTTAATTTTATTTTTGCTTAAGTATGTTTTCTAAACATTTGGTAACAATTTTCATATTGGCTTTTTGGTCTGATATCTTTGCTACTTCACCAACTATGGCAAAAAGAGCCTTTGATTTGCCACTCTTATACTGTTTAGCAGCTTGAGCTTGATTTTTAATGGCTTGTTTACATAACATTTCAATTGTTTGAAAGTCTGTTATTTGTTGAAGATTATGTTTTTCAATTAACTGGAATTTATTAAAAAAAAAAAATAATTAGATAATCAATATTTAATACAAAACGAATAAAATTATTTACTTCATCGATATTATTTCCAGCATCATGTACAAGTTCAATTAATTTTCTGGCCGCTTGCAAATTGATTTTATCTTCATGTAAGGCTTTTAATATGTCTCTTAAATGCTCATAATTTAAAACGCTAAATAGAAAAACCATTAAAAATGTCTGATAGTATTAAAATCAATGCAGTCGTACGTACCATTCATTCAAATCAACATTGGCTTTATTGCAATAAGTTAACACGTCATTAATCAAAAAGTTTGTTACCAGTTTTGTGGGGATGTCAGGCAAGTTTTTAATAATATTTAAAAAGTGATCCAACAATATAGGTTCATTCTGAAATAATTTTCGATGTAGTGATGTTTAATATTTTTAATAATAACTTATTCTTATTTTGAACGTAATTTTTTAACGCATTTTTTAACATTTATTAAAAGTTTTTTTAATCACTGATTTTATGCGAATTATATTAAGGGCAACAATATTTAAACTAACTAAATTTTAATTGTTTCTTAGATCCAGTTGAGTAAGATTTGTTTATACGTTTGTGAAATCATTTTTAATCAGTAAAGTACCTTTGCAATGCTTATGTAAAATATATTTAGTTTAAAACATATTTCGCGCTATCAGTAGTACTGGATTTGTAAGTTTGGAATTTATTTAAACTGGTACGTGTTAAAAAACGAAGTAGTGGCAATAGGGAATAGTGAATGTAAAACAGGGAAGAATTGCTAAAATTTAACAATAGACATCGTCATAAAAGAATTTTTTTATTTAAATTCACATTTAAGAAGCTTTTTTTCTCTCTTAATTTTCTTTTTTAATTTATTAGATCATAAAATTAATAATTTTTTTATACACGACATTTTTTGTTATTTATTTTCTAATCTTGGCAGATCTAGCATAGTGATGGACATTTGCAATGCATCGCAAAGAAGCATAGATGTTGTATCGACTTATCACAAAATATGTAAAGGGAGTTTTTTTATAGAATGTCACAACTTTGTATTGGTATCACTGCTTTATTTGACCACCCACTTAACAGCTGATAGTCGCTTTTTGTTAAGTTTGCTTTGAAATTTCAATATGATTCGACTTAAACCAGAGCGACGCGCGCAAATTGTTAAAATTTTGAAATAAAATAATTGTTCTTTTCTACTGATGTCGATTTTAAATTTCCATTCAAAATTTTATTTTCCGATGAAGTTCATTTGTGGTTGAATAGGTACGTAAATAAGCAGAGTTGTCGCATTTGAGGTGAGGAGAATCCACAAGTTTTTGTCGAAACACCATTACATCCACAGAAAATTACTGTTTGATGCGATTTATAGGCCGGCGGAGTCGTTGTTGCGAAAAGTTGCTGAAAATTGGTGTTGGCGGACACATAACAGACAATATCAATATATATATACAGTACAAACTCGATTACTGCAACTAATAGAAAATCGGGCAGTTGCGATAACCGCGGTAGTTGCGTTAACCGAGTCATAAATTTTAACCTTGTGCAAACCAGATGCGTTGGTGCAGGCTAAAAATGTAATGCGTTCCTTGCTTACTTTTCGAATACCATGACGTTTTTTAAAATTTGAGCACCATCCGTTGCTTGCTAATACTCACAGAGTCTAATTACTATACGCTTTCCTGGGCCGGATTCAGCATTTGTAACAAATTTAATTAATTTTGATTTATTTTGCTTAATTCTGGATATTGTTGAATTATACACATTGTATTCCTGGTATAATGCTTTGACCGATATATTTTTTTCAAGTTTATTCAAAATGTCACTCTTTTGTTGAATGGTTAATTTACTGCACTTTGTCACCTTCATTGTTTTTCTGCGTTTTTAATACTGTGACTGATCGCGAAAATCTTTTTACCAAACTGATAAAAAACATCAGACACGTGCTGCTTGTCTGTTTTTATGAAAACTATTCCAAGAAATAACTGTAAAATAATGCAAAAACTATCCAGAAGACAAAAAAAAAAAAAAAAAAAGAAATAGAGTTAAAACTAATAGTTGCGTTTATTGAGGTAAATTTTTTAAAAAGTTGCGTTGACTGAGTCTACAATGCATTTGATTCAGGTGTTGCGTTAATCGAGTTGTTGCGCATAACGAGAGTTGCAGTAATCGAGTTCGCACTGTATATATATATATATATTTGTATTATTTTCCTTGACCTTTTTATTAATTTTATTATTAGATAAATTATTTGAGCTTAAGGTCGAATAAATATTTATATTATTTATTTTACGATATTTCGCTACTTCCCTTAAGCTCAAATAATTTATCTAATAATATATAAGTATATATATATATATATGTAAAGCCCGTTATATTGATATTAAAAATATATGTATTTCATTGCTTTATGATTTAAACTTGTGTCACTGTATAAAACTTACGCATTACATCGATGTTTTCTTTGCATCGATTGTTTTCTTACATAAAATTTAGGTTAAAAAAATAACCATATAATAATCATATTCAGAAAGTTTAATTTGATATAAAAAATGTTTTTATATCCCGGTATTTTTATCTATACTTTGTACCAGTTTATAATAGTTATGTATCCTCACTTTTATCAAACTTTTTAGAATCAGTTTCAATGTAATAATTTTCTCGTAAATTAACATCAATTAATTTATTTTCGGCACAGCTGTACTGCAAGCTATTGCATCATTATAGACATGCTTTGATGCCAAATTCTTATTTTTTGTTATCGTCGATCACTAATCTAGCAAAACTATCTGATACAGGACATAACATTTCAATGATGTTCTAACTCTAACATTCTATAAATGTGGTTAGTTAGGTCAATTAAAATGGGTATGAAATTGCTTTAAAAGAATATTTTTAGTATTTCCTCTCGCTTTAATGAAATCTCCTTTTAAGAAATTCCACTGTTCAAGAGAACCGAAAATTATTTTGTAATACTTAATTCTTTGCAAGATGTTTCTAAAACATTAAATAGTTGATTTTAAACGAGGTAACTTACAACCAATATAATTGCCACTTGTTGATTTAATTTATAAACCTCTACTAAACTCTTCCTAGTCTCTTCCGGCAACTCAGGCAATTCCTTTACTATTGCCTGTACAGAGACTAAAGGAGCCACTGATGTTTTCTCATTTTCATCATCTTTCATATTTAAAAGTAACGGAGGTAAATTTGGTTCAGGCATGAATCGATAATCTTGTAATACTTCCTTATCACGCATAGCAACAGTGCATCGATTTTCTGCATCCCAGGAACGAGTCTCATTTGTAATAAACCCTCCTTGGGCAACAACATCAAATTGACGCTGAATTTCGTAGGAAATTGCCTGAGAAATGCTGCGCACGGAACCAATATTTTTTACTTCAGTACGAGTGCCAAATGGTTCACCTAGTTGATGTATTGATATATTCGCATCAACGCGCAAGGCACCTTCTTCCATTTTACATGAACAGGTTTGTAACCTTTTTAATATTAATATCAATTCCTTAACTAAAGAAGCAGCTTCTTCTCCAGTTTCCAAGTCGGGTGCAAAAACCAATTCCATAAGAGGCAAACCGGCACGATTAAGATCGACTAAGCTCTTTTTGAGCTGATCATCGTGCAGAGATTTACCACTATCCTGTTCGAGTTGTAACTGTAGCAAACGTACAGTTTTATTATACACTTTCTTACCAGGTTGTATGACAGGAAAATTCATTTGTCCATTATTTGCTAAAGCGGCTCTTTGTTGTGTAATCTGATAACCTGCCTTTAAATTAATATTTTCTATTAGTAACACATCATTGATCTAGAATTACTAAGTACCGGCAGATCTGCATAAAAGTAATGTTTCCTATCAAACATTGAAATTTCATTAATTTGGCAACCTAAGGCCAACGCTGTTTTTATTCCATACTCGACGCATTTCCTATTTAACACTGGTAATGTTCCTGGTATAGAAGCATCAAAGTATGACACTGCGGAATTTAAAGGCGTTCCAAATGTTGTGCCACTGCCGGAAAAAAGTTTTGAATCCGTTGATATCTGTGCATGAACTTCCAAGCCTACAACACTTTTCCACTTCCTGAATATATTTAGCAATTTATTTATAAGTTTTTGAGGATATTACGAAGAATTTATTACCCTTTTAGAGCTTTATCCGGCTGAGCTTGTGTGGCATAATTTTTCAAATATTTTTTATTCAAAATTTTAAATGTTTTGAACATATTTACTAAAAAAAAGTTATGTCTTATTAAACTTTACCCATTATAAATTTTCAAAATAAGTCAGCTGTTTAAAATAAATTCGCCGTAGGTAAAGGATTGGCAGAGTTGCCGGTTTTTTATAATTAAGCAACATTTTGCAATTTCTAAATGTGTATTTCGTTTTGAGCATGTACTTTATTACTTATCAGCAGATTTGTAAACGAATCATTTATTTTTGAATTAATTCGTGAATCATTCATGCACTGAATTGGAAAAAATTTGAATTAATAATTTTTACCAAAAAACGAATTGAATCAAATTTGAATTCATTTGAATTAAGCAAACATGAATTGCAATTCATTTTGCCCAATTCATTTGAATTAGAAAAAAAGTGAATTGCATTCAATTAAAGTAAACGTGGTGTTTGGTTCTTTAATTACTACTTAAACAAAAATTAACTTTAAACAAAACACTATTGACTTTCAATCAAATACAATAAACATTAATGAAAACCATCAATCTAATGACGCTATGAACCAAAAATTGCACTTGTTTCTTCAAAACAAAAAATGGCTGCGAAATTTTTTTTTTATATTTATAGTTTTTTTTTTTTAATAATTTTTAGCCTTTTTTATTACCAGTAAGACGTTCCTAAATTTTTTCTATACAAATAATACTTTGAGAGTTATTAAATTTGATTTTACAAATTACTTTGCAAAATCTTACCAAAATGACAAAATTGCTGCACACTGTAAATAGCAAAGCAAACACCCTCAATTATCAGTCTTTTCAGTGACTACAACCTTTTTATACAATTATTTTATTTTATTATTAGCCAATGAACAAGATCACCAAGTGTAGGGAGAATTTTGAAAAACTAAATACATATTAACAAATTTTACAAAAAGGTCTAAATCTTGATTAATGCATAAATATTTGTACAAATAAAGGTAACAAACACTATTTATTTATTTCATATATTATTTTAGTAGAACGTTCTAATAAATAAAACGCCCGAAGGAGGTATGTAGTACATGTACGCACAGTAGCGTTATAGTATTTTAAATACGGACGAACAATTGATCCGCATTGGTTTTTTTGCTTATAGATTTTTGTCCATTAAATTATAAATTAATTACGATATGCATATAGTAGATAGCTTAGTACATATGTATAAGTATATGATATCTGCATTTTTACAAGATCTATTATCAGATTTTCATAAAAAATAAAATATACTTGAAGTGTATTGTATGACAAATATTGCAAAAATTGTTCTTAGAGTACTCTTTAAGTTTACTTTATATAATAAACTTAATATAAACTTAATTATAAACAAGAGAAGCTAGGCCGTAATCCTGACACAGGGTTGTAAAGGCCACTTATGTATGTATGTAATAATCAAGTGAAGTCATCATCTAGAAATAATATTAGGAAGTAAACTGACATGGAATGCTCTTGCATAAAGCATTTAAAAAACACCAAGCATGTCCTAATGTTATGCAGAAGGAATACAGGGAAACTTTGGTGCTGTAATCCAAGAACTTCATGCTCACTAGGCCGATCGTGACCTATGGGAGTATTCCAAACAAATTGAATGAAACACGAAGACTGCCTTGAATTGACATAACTCGATTCCATACTAAGAAAATCATAATAAAACAATTCTTTTTTTATTTCTATTTTTGTTTTTTTAAGTTTCCACAATTATTTATCTATAAAAATGTATTGAGATTCTATACTTTAAAATAGCTTGCAATTTTATTAACCTAAAAATTAAAATTTCAATTAATTTATAATGTACATTTTAAATACTAACGTTTCTTTCGTTAGATGTGGCAACTCCTAATCGACATGTGTTAAATTTGACACTTGTTTGCGTAACATTGCGTTACGCTTTGATGTCAGTGGGGCTCCAACATATTTACCCTTTATTATTCTTTTTCAATTTTACTTTGTTCTGTTGTTTTACTTGTGTCTTCTATTTGCTCCTCCTCCAATCAACTACAATTTTTATTCACTGTTAATATTGTTCGTTTTGGAGGAATGAACAAGAAAAAAATCATAAATGATACGAAAAGGTGCGCGATGAAATGAAAATTTACAAAAATTCCAAAAGTTAAAATTGTTACGATTTCTGATAATTGGCCAGGAATTTTGCAGCAAAGAGAACGCACCCTACCAAACAGTACATCATTGTCACACTGACAAAGTGGGACGAAAGAAAAGGGCCAAAAAAGAAGATCGATTAGCCACCTAAAGGAAGCAGATTTAGAATTGTATTTATTCCGAACATAAAACGCAATCTGCTTTACACGAAAAAATAAAGGAGACAATCCAAGAAATAGATACAAAAGAAAAGAAGAAACTCAACTGGAGGACACGAAGATTAAAAACAATGAAACAAGAGAAGGTAAGTAGAATGTTATAGGAAGGAAATGTGTACATAAGTAAACGTACAATTTTGTCTAAATCGGTAGTATGAAAATATAAGCTAGCGATAAAATATTAAAAAAAAAGTAAATCAAAACCAAAAATGAAAAATAATAGGCTGTAAGAACTGTGATGTTTTCGACTAACAGCATTCTAAAAAATAATACATACATATGTGTAGTTCATTTGCTTTGCTTTGTGATTATATGAGCCAACCAACATATCCACACAGCCAACCGCCTTGTTTGTTTCACTAAATAATAAAAAGACAGCTGTTTGTTTCTGTTTTGGCAAATAAAGGCATAACGCAAAGTATATACAGAAATAAAGGACGTTGATTGAATTACCTTTACACTCGTCAACAACAATAATTATGGACAATTGAGTAAGATGGCAGATGGTGAATACAAACCGGCCGAACCAAAAACAAAATTAACTGCCGATAAAATTAGATGCATACATTTCCATGTGGTAGGTGGGACCCAAATCCCTTAAATAAATTAAAAACTATTTTTTAGTCAAATTGTATGTATTCGGTTCTGGAATGGTATGTTATTGCAAGTTCCTAAACCATAATTAAAGGTATATGTAGTTTGTTATTGTAGCTGTTAAATGCCAACCATTTGGACATTTTGTAGATGATTTTTTCTTCTGTCAAAAATATGCCTAAACGTTGCAAGGAAACCCGTTTTTGTCCAATTTCAACCTATCATTGTTTACAAGTCATAATCCTATAATTTTTTATTTTATTAAATTTATTGCTCATTATCTATTTGTTTCAAATACAGATTAGAAGCAGAAAAGAAGCAGAAAAAGACGAAGACGTAGCAGTTACTACTACTAAATTAGAAACGATATCCTATTCCACCTTCTCATCCTCCTATTCCATCTTTACCAATACAACGTCCCCCATTATTATAAAACCGACTCATCGAACGGCAGCAAGTCGTTACCATAACAAACAAGAATTGGAAGTGGTGGTGCATCCGATTGAATATCCTTTATACAATAATTGTTATAGCCAACAACAACAACACTCATATAAACTTGCCATTCTGACGTAGACGCCATACTCATTTATAATCAAACATAATTCTACGATAAAAGGACAACAAGAAACCTCTTCCTAGATAAGATTAATTTTTTTTATTTAAATTAAAAACTACCACCTTCACGTTTAACAATTGTCCACGCTAAGGCGAATGTAAAAGATCTTGTAAAATGGATTTAGAAAAAATTTTCAACGATTTAGAATCTAACCAAAATCATGAATGTGAGGAAGCAAAAAAGAAACTAGCAGATCAATTTAATCTGAGTAAGTTTTGTATATACATACGTATATTTTTTTTGCTGATATTTTAATTATTTAATTTATTATGTATTTCTTTAAGCCAAAGACCAATGGCTAGTTCATAACATGATGGAATATTATTTAAAGACTGGTTCCACTCGCATTGTAGAGGTTTTGGTGAAAGCTCAGTCTCCACATGATGGCTACTTATTTGATCGGTTAGCCGATTGGTTAAAAACTCCTTCACAACGTCTTCATTCGTTAAATTTGTTTTGTTTCGTTGTACGTCGTCATCCCACATGGTTATTTAAAGTGGAAAAACATCGATTAATTAAGGATATGCTACATTGGTTAAAACAATTAGAGGTGATTAACAAAAAAATAATTAAAAAATAAAAAACAAGACACACTACGCAAGAATCCGACAATCACTATATTATGCATAGATTTTTATTAATATGTACTTGCAAATGACAATGTAGGTTATAAAATTTAAGTAAAGGGCTTGAAATTATAAAATTTTTCTATTAACTGCCGGATATTTTGCAAAGGTGTAACAAAGAATATTTTTAATTAATTTTCCTTTTTTGCTTTTTTGATTGTAGATAGAAAAGGAAATTGTGCCACTAATGAGTGCTTTATTGGCCATAATAACATTACTACCGATTATACCAAATTTGGTTCCAAACTTTCTTAATGATTTATTTGCTGTTTTTGCCCACTTAGCTTCGTGGAATAACCAACACACAACACGTTTATCTGAGGATAAATTGGTGCATCTGCAATTGGGTTTGCAAATGTTATTTCATCGTTTATATGGCATGTTTCCGTGTAACTTTATGGCCTTTCTAACAGAGTTCATACGCAAAGAAAAAGGAGCTATATTTCAGCATACGATAAAACCTCTCTTAGAAACTGTACGTTTACATCCAATGTTAGTTACTGCTACGGTAGAAACGGAAATGAATTCCGAGAGATGGAAAGAGATTCAGCCTCATGATGTAGTGGTTGAATGTATGCGTTTGTCGTTACCCATGAAATATCAGGAAACTACAACAGCGGATTATAGTGGTATTTCTGGGGTAAGAGCCAATTCAATATCAGCGGCTACATTGACAACATCAGCAACAACAGCATCAACAAATACTTTTTATCAATTTACATCTACCTCAATGTTAGGCCGTCAAGTCTACAGAGAACCACAGCAGCCAAGAATACCATCGGCTCTGCAGCAAAGTGGCAACAACTCTGGCATATGGAGTCCTTACCATGAAATCATTAACGCAGGCCATACTCCCCTAACTCCTACGCCCACACCCTATATGATGCCTTTATCTTCTTCAACGACAACATCTACAATTAATCAGGGTAACTTGGGTGTAAGTGGATGTTCTCCACCTGAGGCTGCAGTTGAAGCCACACCAGAGACTACACCTTTAAAAGATAGTAGAGAGCTGAAAAGGCCTTCATTGGGTGGTACAGCCAGTTTGGCTAACCCACTAGCTGTAAGGGATATATTTGCTTCAAGTCAGCCTTCTTCTCCACATAAAGGTAAAGATTCTCTTCACTCTTACCACTCCTCACACAATTATCAGCAACAACAGCATTTTAATTTTCCTGATATCACATCGTCCGTTGCAAGTACATCAGGTATATATGTGGAGCAGCAATTAAATACCCGTTTAGTGACCAGAGTGACTAGTTATGATCGTAAGATTCAGCAAATTTTACAAGATCGTCGCCAAACCCAAAGTCCATTTCAAACAATTGAATCGCAGTCGGCAAAAATGGGCTTTCAAACGCCAAATGATTTATGTCGCACACCAGATGTCGAAGTGACTAGTAGTTATGGAGTAGGAGAAGGAGGAAGTGGTAGATATCCTCATTCCAATTCTATAACGCCTTTATCAGCTCTAACCGCAACACCTACACCGGGATCAACACCATTACCAATGCAGACGATTACCACGCCAATGGAAATTCCAATAACAAAAGTATGTGATCAATGCAATGAAACTGACCTAACATTGTGCACCGAAGGTGGTCTGCAAATGCCCACTAGTCGGTCGATGCAACTGTTGGCAAAAGGCATTAAGAGACGCAATCGCATGACCAGTTACAACGAAAAATGTTGTGAAAAAGTCAGTGTTAACGGCAAAAACTGTTCAACGGAATCAATATTTGCAACTCAACATAAAATAAGACGTACAAAATCGTTATCGTCTTTATATCTGGTCTCATCAAAAACTTCGCAAACTTCTGGTGATAACTCAGATACTAATGAAGATGAGTTATTTGCAGCAGCAGAAATTAACAACAGGCCTTTACAAAAATGTCCCAAAATGTTGGCTATAGCATCGGTATTAAAGCATTCTAATCAAACAAAAGCTATTATGGAAGATAAGTACGTACAGACTTTAGACGCCGTGCCGCTACAAAATCACGAAAATTCTCTATTACAAATGCTGGTAGAGGGTAAAGAGTATCGTACTGCTTACGAAGCGACCAGACAAACACCAAACGAAATTTTGGAGCAATTTATAGCTAGAGGTTTACGTAACAATGGTTTCGATCGATTTGACCAAGAACAGTTTCAACTTCTTTGTTTACAATTACAATACGAACGTTACAGAAGGGAAATACATGCTGAACGTAATCGACGATTGATGGGCAGATCTCGTGATAAAAGAAGTCTCGAAATGGAGCGTGATCGTTTAAAAGAACAATTAAAAGATTTTGAATCAAAAAATAAAGAGTTAAGTATACAGCTCGATAAAACCAAAAAAGCAACAAATGAACGTGAGCGTGAATATCAGGATGAACTGGATGCTCTAAAAGAAAAATATCAAAGTGAACTGGAACAAAACCGCTGCTTGCGTCAGGCTAATGAAAATCTTCAAACAAAGCTAACTGAAGAGTTGAGCCAACGCAAAGATATCAATTATGAATTAGAAGCTTTGCGTGGACAAGTATTTAGTTTGACTACAGAATTGCAACATGCCCAACAACAAGCCGATTTGGGTTTACAATGCCGCCAGGAATTGGGACGATTAGAAGCCGATTTTGTTGTAATGGGTGAAGTTCAAATTAAATGCCGAGATAAGTTAGCCAAACTGGAAAACCATCGGGCCAAAGATGAAGAATTACATGTTTTACAGGAAGCTTTTAATATCGAATTAAAAGGTTAGTAAAATATATCGAAACACAAATGTTTACTGATTTCAAATATTTTTATTTATGGTTTCGATTTATTTCCAGAACTTAAACAAAGTTTGGATGAAAAATCATCACAGTTAGACAGTGCAAGACATAAAATTCAAGAACTGCAAGTACTGTTGTCAAACAATGAAAAAATTATCACGGAACAAAAGCGTCTCTTCAAAGCTGCTAAGGACGAGTACGAAGAAAAATTTAAAGTAAACATTTTCACTGAAAACATTTTTTTTTTTTATTATAAGCCTTTTTTTCTTTATTTTTTTTTTTTTTGCTTTAGTCATTGAATAAAAAATATGAAGTCCAAAAAACTATTATTATGCAAATGGAAGAGAAATACATGATGTCGCTGCACAAACCCTTAACTGTCCAAGGAAATGCCTGTTGTTCCCCAGACACAGACAAAACAGGTAAGTTATTTGTTCACTGATCTTGGCTTAGATTTGAATTTTTTTGTATGCGATGTATATAGATGTGGCATCCTCTGTGGAGCGTAACTCACCTTTATCAACATCTTTGGCTTCAAGTGAAAGTTTATCAACTAGTTTAAGATCATCAGAATTGAGAAATTTGCAACAACTCGTTGAAAATCCAATAACTGAAATAGGTACGACATCAACTAGTACTACAACAATAACTAGTAGCATTAATATAGTCGATGGTCAGCGTATACCTCCACAAACATTAGATTTAGCTTCTTCAGCAAATACAGCTACTAATGTTTTACACTTAATATCGGAGCCAAAGGAATTACATTCACCTGATACGGCCGCTCTGCTTTTAGCACCAACATCTGCAAAGTCAGTTGCAGTTAGTAGTGGCAATAATCCTACTACAACGCACATGCACCAACCGTCAACTTCAAAAACACAAAATACAAGGTCACCTTTAGACTATAAGTCCCAATTATTTCAAGAACAGCGTCCTTAATAAAAAAAACAAACAGTTTAAATTACGAGTTTTACAAATACAACTTTGAATTAACTTATAACAAAACGAAAACAGCAATGCTGCCAAAACAAATTTTAAAGAACAGAAATCATTTAAAAATAAGGACAACATAGGACGGCTATACAAATTTTTCTTAAAAAATGTTTTGTAATAAAGTAAAAAATTCATGTGTAATGCAAAAAGCTTCAATTTCTCACTTTGTTCAAAACCGTTGATTTTTATTTGTAAGAGAAGTATAAAAAAATTGTTTTGTAATAAAGTAAAGAAAACTCATGTGTTTGTTCAAATCAGAAGTGGGTTTATTGCATTGAATTAATACATTATCGTTTCCACTACCACTAAACGACTTAGTAATAATGCAGCACTATTGCAGCCACCACTAAATGCAGATGGAAATAATTAACCACTAAATAAAACCATTTTAAGGTAGTGGAAAACTAATGCATTTAGTAAAACAAATTTGGTGGTAGTGGAAATTTACTGCATTAAAAAAACGAATTTAATGGTAGTGGAAATTTAATGCACTAAATTAATCCATTTTAGTGGTAATGGAAATTTTATGCACTAATTCTGAATAATTAGTGGCTGGCATTATTAACAGCCCGCGCTGTAAAAATCTGACCGATAGTGAATTGAATCATTTATTATTCACAACTGCTTATTTGGGCATTGACTTAAATTGTGTGGGCATATAATAGTATCACGTCTTTGTCTGAAGGTATCTAAAAGCAATAGTGGAACTAAATTTGCATTCCATTACCACTAATCAAATAAAATTAGTTCACTAAATTTCCAATACCATTAAAATCGTTTTTTTTAATGCACTAAATTTCCACTACCACTAAATATTAGAGGCGATAATGCACTATTTTTTCCACTACCACTAGATTTAGTGAAAAATTAAATCTAATGCAATAAACCCAACTCTGGTACAAATACGTTTATTTTTATTTGTAGCAGAAGCTTAAATATTTGATTTGTTTGGAATTTGAAATATATATATAAGTATGTATATACATACATATGTACATATAAGTTAAAGAAAATATGAGTGAAACAAAAGTTCATAATTAGTAGTACGAGTACTATTCTGAATTTGTTTTCAGTCCTTTCCTTTTTAATATGTAGTATGTATGTTTGTATAATTTATTATTATATTATGTAAAATGAACATTTCCGAACGTCTGAAAATTTATATTTAAAAAAATAACAAACTTAGTTAACTTTTACCTAATGGTAAGGCAATCTTCCCAATAACTTTATCGGTCACTTTAGGTTATAATTTATTTGTAATAACAAACACCAATTTATCGGTCTGATAAAATCCTACCTTTAACTAACGGCAAGTTGTAATAATGGGCCTTAGTGTTTTATTGTTGTTTTCTATATAAATTTTAAAACGTTTAAAAATGATTTTTTTACAGAATGAGCGTATGAAAATCAAGTAAGAATATTTTTTGTATTACATTTAACCCCGATTAACCGCGCCTCTAATAATGGGTTACATCTTTTAACCGGAATGAGGCTCTTTTTATTTTTTCCCTCTATTATCGGTGTTTTACCTCTATTATCCGTGTTTTACCTCTATTAACCGTGCTTTACATCTATTACCCATGCCGCATTTATATGTCTTTTATTCTGTAAACCTAAGTTCGATAGGTCCCGTTTTTTGATTTTGCGCTCTCCATGACGATTTGTATGTTTCGTATAAAAACAAGTGATATCGAAATAAATAAAAAAATATGTACAAATTTCTGTATATTTTAAAATAACCTCTATTAACGGTGTATTTCAATTATCGATGTTGGTGCCGGTCCCACGAGAGCCGGATAATCGAGGTTTATGAAATTAAAAATATCTTCCCTTACACTTATTGCAGACGCATCCTTTTATTTTTGTTATATGTTTATAATTAACGAAACAAATTAATTATTTCACTACGATTGAATGATTGATTTAAAAAGAAATTACATAAAAAAACAAATAAAATGGCTAAAAAAAGTACATTTTGGAACGTTTTGAATATTATTTTGTTGATAATCTATAGATGTAAATATCGCATGTAACTATTTGTAGCAAAATTTTCGGCCGCATTTTTGCCTATTTTTTAATGAAACGTACAAAATGCATACACATAGAGCCATAGGCACAAAACAGATATTATTATTGATTTTTAGTTTTTTTTTATTAAAATGAATAATTTACGATCTTTTGCATCATTTCGAAAAACATTACAACTGTAGAAACTACTATTTTGATTTTATAGGATAAACTAATAAGATGTAAATAATTTTGTTTTTGTTTATTTACGTATTCTGTTACTCCAAGAACTGGGTGTCTACTATCTAATTCGATTTGAAAAGCAAAAACATTCGCATGAAGCTTATGAATCCAAAGCCAATCGAATTGGACGCAGAATTGTATGTATCAAGAATAATAGAATTGGAGATTACGCCATAAGCATGTTTTCCCGTTAGATGGCGTAGATTCCTCTATATTTGGGAGAAAATAAAAAATTGTCTCACTGTTATGAGTACACATTTAACTTTTTCGTGACGTCATTTCACCTAGTGTGCGTGAATAAGAAAAAAAAAATCCCACAATAAAAAGTATGGATACATAATTATGTATATTCGCGTCATAAGAGTAAAGATTGACTGCTGTATTCATAAAAAATATTAAAGGCTTACGAAGGGCTTATTTGATAAATTTCTGTACAGTACTTTTCAAATAAACTCTTAATAAACCTATGCATAATATTTTTTATGAATACAAGCGTTAAAACTTTGTGACTTATTATTGATACGAGAATGATAATACTGAAAGAATTAAAAAAAATTTATAAGGGAAATAAATGTTTTGCTTTCAGATTTATTAAAAATTGGTGTGGTCCGGTCCTCTCATTAATAAAACTTCCAGCCGATGAGAATGATTCGGAATTTAAATTTCTCTATTTCCTCTGCACTCATCTCATATAATGCCCTTTTAGCTGGTGGATGCCATTGACAGCAACTACATGCCTCTTCAATAGAGAGTACATTAGATGTTTGTTTAGTCTGGATGTTTGGTCATATACTCAACCATAAACCCGTAATGTTTTTGCTTTTCTTGCATAACTACATAGTACATATTTATATGCAAATCTTATACACAAACTCATTTGTTGTATATAGGGATGACAATCCTTATATCTCGATCCTGAAAATTATATGATTTTCAGGATTTACAAAATTTTTGATTTTAAGGTTTTTTGCTCTTCTTGAAAAAAAAAAATCAAAAAGTGTAGTTACGACCGTTTGCATTTAATTAGACGATATATAAACACGTAATTTTGAATTTTGAAAAGGAATGTAAATGTTTAAATTGATGTGAGTTCTCAAATTTTAATTGCTTTCCTTTACTTATCAATATAAAAATGGCTTTCGAATAATATATATGTACTAGTTTACTCGGCAAACGTTGTTTTGCCCCAACGGTTGCGTTACTAATAATTTTAATAAATGATTATCCGCCATTTTCGGTACTTCAGTTTGATAGTTGGGGATAGGGACAAATATCCCCTCTATTGCCCCCTCTGAGTACTTAAAAAAAAACACCCTAAACCATATACGTTCTACGGTACCCATACATATCTAGTTTCAAATTTCGTCGACGTCGGTACGTTATTTAGGTGAGGCACAAATTTCCCCTTGGGGCGAGTACCTCAACATTTAGGGGATGAAAAATATATGTGAAAATTGACTTTTGTTAACCTAAAGTTGTGTTAAGACACCAACGAAATTTAATCAATTGTTAATATTCGTTGGGGATAGGGAGATATAGCACTTGTACCGCCCCCTCTGAGTACTTTAAAAAAAAAACCCTTAATCAATTATGTTCTACGGTACCCAGATATACATATCTAGTTTCAAATTTCATCATCGTCGGTAGGTGAGGCATAAATTTTCCCTTGGGGCGGGTCACCTTAACATTTAGAGGTATGAAAAATAGATGTTGACCGATTCTCAGACCTACCCTATATGCACACAAAATTTTATGAAAATCGGTCGAGCCGTTTCGGAGGAGTTTGGCAACAAACACCGCTACACGAGAATTTTATATATTAGATGTATATGGATGTATATAGCGATAAACTTTATATGATGTTATAAAGGAAAGGCTCGTAAAAGACACGCAAAAGTTAATTATATGGAAAAGTTAAGCAAGTTTCCATCACCACATAGGACTCCAAAAACTTATGTAAGTGCTTCTTAACTTTATCGAGTCATTTTTATATTTATTTTACTTTTTCGTTTCTAATATCACAATCATTTATAAATGCTATTTGTTGTTTTTTTGTATACATACATACGAGTATCTGTGGAATTTTGAAAAATCGTTTTCTCTCGAAATAAGACAGTTTTTCAAGATTTTTATAGTAAATATAGAATTTCTTTGTCCTTCTTTTGCTCTAATCCCCGTATTTCTACGACCTTTGGAACGCAAGATATGCAGTTGACTAATCAACCTCTTTCAGACTTTCCCCCAATTTCAATTTGACAAAACGACTTCTATCAGAGAATTACGAATAATTTGAAAAATTTAATGTCTATAAAAAATTTTATTTAATTTTTATTATTATTAAAAAAAATAGAACTATTTTTTTTTAATAAAACCGAAATATATTTTTCAGATCAACTTCTTTCAACCTTTTTTCATGTTCCATTTTAACAAAACAACTTGTCGTAACTTAGGCGATTAAGATAATTTTAAAATTTAATCAAAAAAATTTTGACAAAACGACTTGTATGGTGGAATCTATATTTTTTTCTTTAAAATCTTAACAAAAAGTCTTAAATTAATTTTTTGTCGTTTTAAAGAAAACTATTCCTTGTAGAGGGGGAAAAAAAGGTCACACGCATAATGTTCGTTAAGTATTTGTGTATAATATCCACGTTCAAAATTTTTGTAATTTTCTAAGCAATAACTTCTATTAGCCTTTTTAACTGTTTTTTTTTTTTGCTCTACTGAAAAGTTGTTGATTTAGAAAGAAGACGTTTTGTCCAATGTCCACAGATATACACGTAAAAAGAAATAAATACACATATGTGTAAATGTAAATATAATTAAATGCAGTTTTTATATCACGGAAAAGTTAAGAATTCGAAAAGTTAAGCACCCCTAAAAAAACTACTTAACTGCTCTTAAATTTTTTTATATAGAAGGTTTAACAATACATACACACATACATACATACATAATTGGCCATTAACAATAGAAGATTTACATATATTATAAACACTATGCTTTTCTTTACTTAAGACCAATACTCAGGGGTAAACCTCTACTAAATACAGTGCACTGTATTAATGTTGAATATATACATACATAGATAGATAGATGCTAACCGCCCTATGTCAATGCGACAAATTGCTCTCAATTTGATCAATCAAAGGCCAATGTTATACCTTCACCTTTGAATGCTCAACAGCAATTGCCCCATCTGGATGTTGAATATGAGTGGTGAGCATCTTTTATGAAGGTTAGCTGTTTTCTTCCCAGAAGGTGGGAATAGACTTGATGGAATAGACTGGAAATGTCAGGGAGCGGTTTCGTGAAGATGGACTTCTTGGATTTTTTTTAATTAAAAAGAATTTCAGAATTTGTTTTTTTATTTTATTTATACATAATTAGATTAAATTTTGCCACGATTAAATAATATATACAAATAAGTAAATTAGGTTATATGTATTTATGATTTCTGTATAATGGTTAGTATAATAGTACATACATACATACGGCATGTACTAATTAATCATTAATAAAAAATTATACGATGTAACAGGTATACTATAAACTAAATTCAAATTGTCTCCCCTCTGTAGTGAGAGACATCATATAAAAAAATTACAATAAAATGAGTAAATAATATACAGAAATAAATCCATAAAATAAAGCATATAAATACAATTTCCTCTTGTGGTATACGACGTTGAGGACAACATGAAAAATATATTTTTTTACAATAATTACTCGACTATTTGGCTTGTTCTGAATCACTAGTGTTAACAACAGGCGGTGTTGAACGTCCATCGGTTTGTACTTGAGGTTGATTTACCAAACGTTGGCGTTCTAAATACATGGAGACTTTTATATTGCGTACCTGGTGGTTGTTGATTAACTTTAGAAGTGCAATAACACCAATACCAACGTTAATTGCAAAGGCTCCCCAGGCACCGAACTATTGTTTAAATTATTATATAATTATTAAAGTATTTTCCCAATGGATTTTTTCTTAGAATTATAAATGCTCACCTGTGCAGTACCCATTTCAATATAAAAGCCTGAGGTATCAATATTATCGGTATTGCCATGTATAATATTTTGTCCAGCTGTTACTTCACATGTAGGAAAGCGCTCAGTCATACCATTACACCACACAATAAAACCCAATGTTATCATTATGGATGATATAATGGACATGGCCAACATCCATATACCCAAAACTACGTCTATAAAAAGTGCCAAAAATCCTTCTTCTTCTTTAATACGGGCATATCGATAGATTTGTGCACTTGATATGATCAACATAAATATACCCGTCACTAAAGGAAAGTTACAGAAACCCGAAGAAGACCAATTCGGATCAAACATACCATCTTCTTCACGCCACTTGCCTGTTGTAAAAAGTAGACACCGACCACTTTTTTCAAAATAAGCAACAACAACAAAAAGAAATGCATGTATTTTTTTATTAGTCATGGAATACTTTCCAATGCTTGATAACTAACACCCAGTGGTGTACTTACCAGAAATCGTGTAAATTAATACTTAATGGAACAACCATACAGAATGATAAAATTACTATAAATACATGGCCAGTAATTTGGCTTAATAGCAAAACATTAGCCAAAGCCATTTTTATGATAATTCTTTAAATGAGATCTAATAACTAATTTTCCTTCTTTCTTTGTATTTTTACGCAGTTGCACTGAAAAACACTTTCCACCCATTCTACACTTGAAAAAAAAAAAAAAGAAACACAACTGCAAAACAATAACAAAAGACAATTCAAACATCTGTGGAAATGTCACTTGAAAGTAAAACCAATATTTCTACTTGAAAACCGTAAACTCTAGAAAAATTCATTACGAAAACGTTAAATTTAAATTATACGGCCGACACTGATGGTATGTAGTAATTAAAGTGGGGGAAAAGTTTAAATCACTTTTGATTATTTACAAGAACGTAGGAATTTTTGTTTTTTAAATTTTGAAGAAATAAGAAAAGTTAAATTTCTTCTTTGTTCCTTTTTGTTTTAGGTTTTTTTTTTGTCTATATGTAGTTTATTATATATTAAACAGTTATTTAAAAACAAAAAATATTATGTATATTAAACATTTATTTATTTTCAAAATTATGGAAAGGAAGTAAAACAACGTCAACCTCATAAACAATAAAATTAATTTTTTTTTAAGAAAAATAAAAAAATATTTACAAATTTGTTAAGCTTTAAGGGCACTGTTATACATATGTACTTCAATATACGAAATTGTTATATTTGGATTGAGATTATTAGATTATTTTTTACATGCAGGTTTAGTAGATCGAGACCAATATCGTAGAAAACAGTATCACGATCCAAATATCACAATATATGTATGTATGTATGTATGTATGTATGTATGTATGTATGCATGTACGTACCCTGCTTCTAAAGTTACAACTAGTAACGTTTTAAGACAGTCATGTTACTAGTTGTAAAAAGACTGTCGCAAAATTGACAGATATGAACTAGTTCAAAAGGGACAAAGTTTTTATTTTTTTTAATTTTTTAATATACAATATAACATACAAAGTAATAAGTTTTTATTGTCATTAAAGTCATTTAGTTTTCATTGTGTCATATAAAAACAAATTAAAAGTTTTTTTTTAAGAAAAAAGCATCTTTTGGGAAAAATTACAATTTTAAAGGTACCAATAAATTAAATATAAAATAAAAGTGATACTAATAAATAAACATAAATGAGTGTGCAAAACCTGAGAGATTTGGATGAAAAAATCAGTTCTGACAACCACGACATATACGTAAGTAAAAAAATCCGCTTCTATTTTGTACTTACAATGTACATACTTTTTTTAAATTTTAAATAAACTAAAACGTTTTATTATTAATAATGTTATGTACATATATAAATTACATATTCACATTTAGGTCTCTACAATGGGCAAATTTATTTGGACCGTCGAATTGTTATGAGGTCTAATATTGACGGCTCGCACGGGAAGCTGCGCTTAAAAAGATATGAAAATTTGTATAAAGCACTGATTAGTAAGTACAAATACATGCATATGCATATTTTTTAGTGTAAAATTTTAATTTACTTTTAATTATTTTAGACTCCATTGTGAGCTTACCCAGTACAGGCCAGAAAGACCCTGAGACTGTTTTGCGTCAGGCAATGCAGTTTGAAAAAAAAAAACAGTTTCGGCAGCAAGCCATGTGTAAAAAGCATGAGGGAACACAAGAATTTCTAATTTACTGTTATTTTTTGTTTTTGATTTAACTTAAATTTTTGTCTCTTTTTTCAATTGAAATTGTTTTTTTTTTAATTTTTTTTTTTTTTTTGCTTAATACATTATTAATATTGTGTGTTTTTTATGTTATGTTATGTAGAAATATATATAGAAAAATTCATATTAGAAAACATTGAATTTTATTAATTTCGGCAATATTTAATTGGGCAGTGAAACTGGTATACAATGCAACTAGTCGAAAACTGGTATAAAACGAAATGGTAATCATTTGTAAATTATGCAACTACTTAGTACGTAGCTGTCTTAAAAATACTAGTTGAAAGACTAATATTTACGTATATAGTACATGCTCTAGTTAATAATTACTAGTATAATACTAGTTAGTAACTGTGCAAAAATGAACTAGTTGGGCTCCTATGACAACCTAACGTTAAAATCGATAGTTCGATATATGAAAAAAGGACAGATAGGCAACCAGTCTGAAGTAAAAAGCAACTAGTATACTTCTACTCTCATACTAGTTATTTTATCTGCAGGGTACGTATGTATGTATGTATGTATGTATGTAAATTTTTAATAAATTTTAATAAATTTTAAATTTTAATAAATAATTTATAGATATTTTGTTATTCTTTATGTACGTACTACGTAGCTTTGTCAGGAGCTTCTTTTTACCCAAAAAGCAAATAAACAGATCTTTTGTAATGACAGACAATAAACATATCGAGGGCTTATATTCAAAACCCTCGATCTTAAAAAAAACACAACTTTTCAGGATAACAAAAAAAAACTGTTTATTTTCTCGTATTCCAGCGTTTTTAAAAAAATCTATCTTTTACAATATTTTTTAAAAGCGACTACAAATTCTTACACATGAATATTTTTTTTTTTTTTTTAATTTTAATGTAATTGGCGGTTGTGTCTAAGATGGAGGGTTTTGTTATTTAAAAAAAATCAATGCGTATATATAGTAGATGGAGGATTTTGCTTTGTAATACGACACATTTATTAAAATATTTTATGACTTCAATCAATTTTTAATCTTTTATTTACAGTAACTGCAATAACACAACATAAGATGTAAAATAGTAATAGCTAATATTAAAAAAGGACACATGGGCTTTTTTTTTAATTTACTTTGGATTTGCCTTTTGTAAATTATCAGAGAAAAAATGGTATTATGGTGGAATTGCACTTTTTAAATCTTGTAAGTTCTTCATTTTCAAAATTCACCATATATTTCACTGTACCATCCGGAATATAAAACAGTGATCTTAACTGCGATACTGTAGGATCTGTCTTTACACGACCTGTACCGCGATTCAGTAACTTTTAAAAATACGATATTCGCAAAAGAAGTCGAAAGTTTTTATTGTTTGCAGTAACGATTTTGTGATTCACTAAGTACATTTTATCGACAGTCGACAACTGTAGTTTTCTTTATGTTTAAATTGCAATAATGGGGCAGCACCGTATAAAATCAGTCAGTTTTTAAGTAGTTGGCAATTAAAATGGGTAGAAAGTTAGCAAAGCTACAAACCTCTAGTTTCTTTGGGTATAAAAACACACAGAAATGGTTCTCAAGCAAACTAGCTAATAGCATAGGCACATCTCTCTAAAAAATTTCAATATAAAAAATTTATGATTTTCCAAACAGCATAAACATTTTTGGCGTTAGCTTACGACAACAGCCATCGTAAACGAAAGATAATGAATAGCAATATCGACAATTCTGTTGTTTACTGTTGAAAACAATGCGATTATTGTAAAAATATGTTACTGAATCACGCCACTGGTCTTATTAAAGAGAAGCGTTTAATTTTGTCATCATTATAATTAAAAAAAATCGTAATTTAAATATACTGCATCAAATGGTTTTTTTACGATCTGGTTTTTTATTTCAACAGTTTTTTTTTGGCTTCCTTTGTAACATTGCACTTAAATCTTCTACATATTTATGAAAAAAATGTCATCTAATGGAACCAAGAAAGAGGGTTTTGCCTTCAAAAAAGTACTCTATAAGATAGAGAAATAAAAAAATGTCTATAAAATTGCAAAAAAAAAGATTTTTTATTTAAATTGTATTCCATGGATGCGCGCTGTTTTACTGATTATTTTCCCATCAAAAACTCATTTTCGTAAAAATCTAAGATGGAGGGTTTTGAATATAAGACCTCGATATAATGCAAGGTTTCATTATTTTAAAACATATTAGGTTTGTTCCCGTAATTTTTGGGGCAATATAGTGAGAATTGACAACCTTATACTCATTGTATATTTAAGTATAAGTGCATTATATCCCAATTTGTTTAAAAGGTTTTCATTAGTGGATTTTTCTGTTTAGCTGAACTATTCCTTCATCTATTTTTAATGTTCGACTTTATTTTTCACTTTAGTTGTTAAAATAATTGCTAGAGAAGCCTTTTCTTCCTCACTCATGTCACTCAACATTATTTTTTAATTATTAACTCTTAATTGCTTAATTTTTTGGGTCTAATTTTACAATTTTTTAAATATATATCGCTTCTCGCAAATGAGCGATATCATCATATTAAATGCAAACGGACGTACAGTTAGAGACTAAAGTTTAAATACACCCCAAAAATGGTATGTTTTAACAAAAATAAACGTTTCAGAAAAACTTAAAGTATGTAGTTTTATTTAGTTTCATAAATAACAAAAAATATAGACTTCATTACAAACATAACGGTAATTCTTATAAATACTATAAAAATTCACTCGACAAAAGTTTAAATACACCTTGGAACGTTAATACATTTTTTAAAACAATTAAAAAAGAAAAACATTTCAATACTTTGTTGGACAGCCATGGCAATCTATAACTGCCTGCAAGCGGCGTGGCATAGAAAGCACCAAGTTTTCTGTTTCAGAAGGCGACATTTCCGACCAGATTTTTTAAAAGCTTCTTTAAGCGACTCTTTGCTCGCTATTGAGGTTGATGTTATTTTGCGCTTCATTAAACCCCAAACATGCTCAATTGGGTTTAAGTCTGATGATTGGGGAGGGCTATGGAGCTGTCTGGGAGCATAATAAAGCAACCACTCTTTCACGGAACGTGCAGTGTGCTTGGGTGTATTTAAAGTTTAGAGTCTAACTGTACATAACTACACAAAATTTCGAAATTGAGTTTCTTATTAATTATGTTTCGTTTTATCAAAACACATGTTCGTGCAAAATTTTTTAGATTCCTACGATCAAAAATGGCGATTTTATTAACGAAATTCAAACGGACGTACATAACTACAAGTGCGGACGTAACTAAGTGCAAGAAGACATAACAACATACATATTTATATGAATACCTTATATACAAACTCATTTGTGTATAGGAATGACAATCCTCATATCTCGATCCTGAATATTATATGATTTTCAGGATTTACAAAATTTTTGATTTTAAGGATTTTTGCTTCTCCTGTAAAGAAACAAAAAGTGTAGTTACGTCCTTATGCATTTAATATGACGATATGTACTATGTATGTAGTTGTTTATATTGTAATAAAATTTGCTCAATATATACTTTGTTTATTGTACATATTGTGCAACTTAGTGCAACTAGACCACGGCGACTACAATAAGCAAGAATTACGAAAAGAAAAACGAAAAATGTCCGTTACTACACTCTTCACATTTCCTACAAGCTTCGTCTGTCTTTCTTACAAAAACACACAAATCTGTGTATATGTACAAATTTAATGCAGAAAAATTGTTTGTTGAAATATTCATTTGATGTGAATTGGCACATTGATAAAAAAAAATTCAAAAAATATGGCATCGCTAAATACTATTCATTATATGACGTCATAAAACAGCTGAACACTTTATTTTCATATTAAAAAGATGATAAGAGTTAAATGTTTACGCCTTTGAAAAATTGAAAAAAAAATAAATTTGGAGAAAATCCATAATAAACAAAAATGTTGTCTCAATATATGGAAGAATTTGAACAGGTACTTTCTTTATAAAAAACCATTTGAAATTATATTGATTTATATATATTTTTCTTATTAAAACACAATTAAAGGAACCCTTCGAGGTGAGTGAATTTATAGAACGTTTAACATGGCGTACAAACAATGAATGTGGAAACAGTAAAAAATCTTCTACTGAAAACCTTATAGCAGCCGACATAAAAGACTTCAATCCTGTCGCATTACATGACACTTTTATACAAACAATTCAAGATTTGAAAATACTGCAGGAAAAACAGCAAGTGAAATGTGAACGGCTTGAAGAATCATTAAAACAAGAACAGGAAGCTCATACGAAGAATATTTCGAAGCTAAAGGAACGTCACGAGCTGGCGTCTGATGTTTTCTGGCAATTGGATGAAAAAATACATTCTGTAGCTGGCAAAATTATACACTTGGGGGAACAATTAGAAAATGTCAATACGCCTCGAAGTCGTACAGTGGAGGCACAAAAATTACTCAATTACATGTCCGAATTTCTTATAAGTGGTCCCATTGTTAATGACATTTTTACGGATCCGACTCGCTTATATGAGGCAGCTGATGTTATACAAAAACTATATGCCATAGCCCAAGATTTGCCATTAGAGAAATTTAGTGAATCTAAAAGAAAAATTGAACGCAAATACGATGAAGTAGAGAGGAGACTAATAGAAGAATTTGCTGCTGCTCAGAAAAATGAAGATATTGAGAAAATGAAACGATTAGCACAAATATTGTCTCAATTTAAAGGCTACGTTCAATGTATTGATGCCTATATAGAACAAAGTCAAATGACGCCTTATGGTGGGAAAGACATTTTCATAGGCATAGTACCCATGTGCAAACATCATTATGAAATAATAAAGAAAGTCTTTTCAAATCCGCAACAAGTAATGACAAAATTTATATTAAATATTTATCAGTTAAAATTGCATCAGTACGCCATGACTAAATTGGATGACAAAAGGGATGATGAAAAATATTTAAAGACCTTATATGAACTTTATTCAAGGTGAGATTTCACTAAAAAAACTTAATTTAAGTAAAATTTCGAATCAATCGGTTTAAAAAATTAATGTATTAATAGCTTTGAGAGCGTTCATTACCATTCATTCATAAAATGTATCTTTCTAGAACTTTAAAGTTATCCACAGAATTACAACACTATCTCTCTGCAATGGATGATGATTTACTTAACAAATTAACACAGCAGATTTTCCAAAAACATTTATCAAATTATATTGAAATTGAATCGAGATTTTTACAAAACAAATGCTCAAATGAATTGGAAAAGTTTTACGCCAGTAAAAATCATCAAAAGAAACCAACAGAACGTTTTCAGGAACTCAAAAGAGATGTGCAAGTATTAATTCGAACAAAAGCTAATATAAATATAGCTCAAGTAGAAGATTATGGAGGTGAAACATTTCTCTCAGAAGAACTGGCTATTAAAATGTTGCAAGAAGCTAATGCATCTCTAAAACGTTGCCGCTTACTTTCTAACCAAACAGATTTGCCTGCCAATATTGTTAAATTAAATGACATACTCTTGAGATTTCTAATGCACGAACACGCAAATTATGCTTTGGACTTGGGCTTAAATATAATACCAATAGCTGAAACTGGCAAAATTTTTCCACAAATATATTTCTTTGATGTGGTGCAAAAAACCAATATTATAACACATTTATTAGAAGATCAATGTAATACTTCAGTGATACCATGTGTTATGTAAGTAAGAATAAAACTAAAAATAATTATAAATATTTTAATATATTTCTCTTAAAGCAATACACCAAAATACTCAGATTATGTTTTCAAAAAACGCTTGATGATGGAACAGATTGAGAATAAATTGGATCAAGGTTTAGATCGCACTTTGAATGCGGTTATTGGTTGGGTAAAATTCTATTTACAAAATGAACAAAAGAAAACGGACTATAATAAACCCGATTCTGATTTGGATACACTATCCTCGACGGTAAATATTAAAAATATCATTAAAACTTTTGTTAGATAAGCAACAACACATTTTTATATTATAGGCCTGTTTACATGTTTGCCAGAATATTCAACCTTTTATACAACAAATAAAAAAATGTGTTGATGGTGAAAATCAAAAATTTGTTTTGAATGAATTTGGAGTACGTTTACACCGTATAATTTATGATCATTTACAAACGATGCAGTTTAATACAGCCGGTGCAATGTGTGCCATTTGTGATGTGAATGAATATCGCAAATGCGTAAGAGAACTAGACAGTCCTTTAGTTACTCAACTCTTTGATATATTGCATGCTTTGTGTAATCTTCTGTTGGTTAAGCCAGAAAATTTATTAGAAGTTTGTACTGGTGAAACATTAGTACGTATTATTTATAATATTATATGCTTATATGTATTTACAATATAGCAGCAGCTCATATTTCTATAAACGCAAAGCAAAAAAACCTCTTTAAATGAATGAAAATTGGAAATTTAATATATTTTCTATTTTGTAAAGAGAAATCAATACAAATTATGAAAAAGAAAAATGTATGCACTAAAATAAATTCCAATTTAGTTTTAAGTTGGACACAACTTCTAACTAATGGTTTGCTTTTATAGGAATATGTGCCACTGTATATTTTTTTTAGATACATAAATGCTAATCTTATTTTTCTGTTTTTTTTTTTAGAATTATTTGGACAAGTCCGTAGTACGTCAATTTATACAATTACGTGCAGATTTTCGTGATATCAAAAATACCAATAACTTAAAAGGCATTATCGAATAAATGCAACTTTGTTTTACCTAAAAGCGTCAAAAATATTTCCAGTAACTCATCAATTATACTATTTAATGCAATTTAATTTATTGTTTTTTTTTAATATACAAAGATTAAAAATATCAGCCTTAAATAAAATCTGTATGTATGTATGAAAAATAGAAAAAAAAGAAACATTCCATAAAATTGAAAAATAATGCATGCTAGAATTAATATATGTAATTAATATATACAAGCTAAAAAAGAGGACTTTTGATTAAACATTCACGTAAGGAAATTTTCCAAAAACAATAGGTTGATCCTAGTCCAATCGTAAATATTTATAGCAACTTTAGATCAAAAGACATAAGAAAATATATTTACGCCAACCCTCATACATTTTATAATGAAATAAAAATATTCTAACATATTTACTTTAAATATAAAGTCAACTGATATGATCATTTTTTAATGCCAGTTTTTAAATTTCTCACACTCTCTTGTCTTTTTATTTCTCTCATTGAAATAAGTTATTTTGTCAAAAGTTCACAGATTTTACATTCTTAGACTAAGATAAATTCTTAACATTTTTATTCAAATAGACAATAGCTATTTGAGCTGGATAGAAAAGTAATAAATTATTTCTTCTAGTATGCATTATCTTATCTAGCAGTGAATTGGCATATCATTTCTATACATTCAATATATTATATATTAATCAAAATTTCTTCTAAAACTAAAAGTTCTCAATGTATAACTACTTATATTTAAATGGTATACATACATATATGTATACATACATATATATGTATATTTGCATAGTTTATGATATTAAACACTATCACTCGATTTCCTTACAATAAGAATAAGAATGTTATGAATTTTAAAAAAATATGACGTAAATAAAACGTAAATGAATAAATTGTTAGAGCCAACTTTAAAAATCAAAATACTCGTAATTTAAAAAAAAGAAATATTCTTTGGCGATAAAAAGTCTGCGTAAATAAAAATTTAAATTCGACCAATCGTTAAACTAGTAAGAAATAGGCTGGTACTCTCAACAAAAAAAAAAAAGAAAAAAAAAAAAAAAACAAATAAAGAGAATAAAATTGCTGCAAATATTTATTAAAAAAATTATTGTTAAGCAATCAATAAAATTTAGCAGGTTCTTTAAATAATATCAGCACAGCATAAATACCACAGTTATTTTGCGATCGTTCTTGCTAAACATCGTAAATTAACTTTTGAAGATTTACTTTGCGAATACTCGTATATTCAATTCTTATTTATTAATGGAAAATATCAATGAATTAAATTTTAAAAAACGTTAATTGAAAAGTTAAATTTAACAACAACAAAATAAAGGAAATATTGTATTTGTGAAAGTGACAGTGATTTAATTTTTCAAGTGGCCATAATACAGTTTGCACAACAATAAAATAAAGCAAATCCGATATATACATAAATAGTATTTTGACCATAAATTAAAACAATTCCTTTAGACCGACGTTAATTAAAATAATTCGGTGTGTTAAACTATGAAGGGCGTTTATTATTTAAAAATATTATTTTTATACTTATTAGTTGCCTGCATAAATGTACAAGAAGGTGCAATTACCAAATATGGAAACGCTATAGCTAAAAAGATTTTAATGGCAAAATCATTACCTTTTGAAGATTGTGGTAAGTGAAAGACAAATGTTCTTAGTTAATGCCCATGCATACTACTAACTTTTTTTTTGTTATTTCTTATACACGACATGCTAGAAAAATAATTTCTGTTACGGCAACCACTATAAAAATGAAATTAAATTTGTAAATTAAAAATTTTTCAGTTTTTAAAAATTACAAGGGCATTCACCTATATATATCTTTGGTTGGAAAATTGGTAAATTACCTTTTTATTAATGTGAACGATTTTTTTAATTAACAAAAAATTAAAAAAAAAAATGACAAAGAAAAACAGCAGTAATATTTTCAAGATGCCGTATAAAAAGAATATATAAATAAAAGAAATATAAATAAAAGAAAAACTAAAGTAATTATGCAATTTTTAGTAATCTTCTTAATATATAAAAACGTTTGTGCCGGGTACGTGTTACAAAAACTCAAGAACCCCTGGACCGATTGACCCCAAACTTGGACAATATATAAGTTAAGTCAGGAGCCAGGTTTCTCTTAAGTTTAACAACGATAGGTGGCGCTATTGTCGTAATATTTTAATTTTTTTACTTATGGTACGATTTGGCTCAAATTCACAAAATTAATTTATTAAACAAAAATAAGTACCTATCCTTTTCTTTTATGGGCATTCAAAAATAAAAAAATTGTCAAGAAATAATTGGAAACAAAATCAACATATTTCAGGGCAAAACAACGTTTTCGGGTCAGCTAGTTTTTTTATAGAAATCAATACATAATATTAAAGGGAATAAAAAATTTTCATAAAAATTATAGAATAAAAGTGTTGAAATATTTTTTTAGACTTTTAAATCAGACGATATAGAAACTGAAGAAATGGTGGACCGATCGGTGGAAAAATATTTAAATAATCAGTATGATGATTTTTTATTTATCTAAATTATTTTTTATTAAATTATTACTATTATTTAAATTATATGTACTCGTATATGAAAATATAAAAGCTAAGTTAGATTGTTTTTAGTATGGTAGTATGCCATACAAAGTAAGATTTTAATTAGCAGCGGTGGTAGCTATACTACCCAATTCAAAAAAGAAACAAATATTAAAATGGATTTGATGCGCAAGAATAATGTATTTTCTGAATATGATAATAAAACTTTAGAGATTGTGTGATTTATTTATGGAAATGGAAAAGTGGGTGTGGAATTATCGCCATAACATCGCTTTTTTTATTTGAGACCAATACTCAGGGCTAAACCCCTACTAAATGCTGTGTATTGTATTGGAATTTTGGAAAAGACAGTACATATATTATTATTATTAAGCGCCTTATAAATTAGACAAATTGCTGTGAATTGATCATTTAAAGGCCAGTGTTATATCTTCACCCTTGAATGATCAACACCAATTGCCTCATCGTTGCATGTTGATTGTGTGGTGAGTGCCTTCGCTAAGTACGTTTTAGTAGGTTTAGCTGTTATCTGCTACTTCCCAATAGGTGGCGCTTTTCTCCTGGTCATTCGCTTTTTTGTTAACATTGGTTAAGATTAAATAGAGTGGAATGTCGGGGACCTCTTATTTTTGAATTATAATTTTGAAAAAACTGCAAACTAACCTTTTAATTTTTCACCTCTGCTGGGATTTGAACTTGGGCCCTTTGAGTTTTTGTGCGAACGCTCTAACCACTATACCACGCACCCCCCTTATATAAGTTTTAAGTTTATTATCGATTGAAAGTAGTTTTAAGTTTATTTGTGTTTATATTGCTGTAGTTTGAAATACAAAGAGTACCGAGGGTTTGCTAGTTATTGTATAAGTTAAATTTTGTAATCTAGGTGTTTTTTTTTTTTTTTTTTATTTATGTTTATTTATTTACAATTTTATAATACATAAATGAACTATATAAACACTAGTTTGAAATATTATTAAGGAAGTACATAGTCCCTTAGAAGAGCTCTCTAGTACAATAGTTATTTAAAATTAAAATTCCTTATGAATAGTTATAAATTAAACATTACATAATAATAAAGAATATATGTATGTATATAAGTAATTTGTTGTAATGAAAAATAGTAAAAAAACATTACATAATATTTAAATAATTTTTTATAAAAAAAGAAAATTAATACTAAAAACAAACAAAACAAAACATAAAATCATTCACATAACCACCAAAATATTTCAGTTTTTAGTTTTTGCAATGAGCAAGGTTTTATATTGCCTACATTAATATCAAATCTCATATCGTTTATATTATCTGAAACCAAATTAAGATTAACAGCCTTTATATTCGCTCGCCTAAATCTATGATAAAAGACAGGAATGCAATCCACATTTTGAATAATATTAATTTTATCCAAATATAAAAAAGCTTCTGGAGGTACAAAACCTTTTTTAACTGTATTCAAAATATATTCTTCATTGGTGTAGTAAGGTGCCATTATTAAATTATTATCAAAAAAAGATGTACACCTTGTAATGTGGTTTCTTATTAAATATATAATAAAGTTGTCAATTCTAGTTATATTTGAAAATTTATACAATTTTTTATTAGAAATATATTTTTTATAATTACTTTCTGGTGATCTAAATTTATACGTACAAGCCCTTAAACATTTCCTCTCAAATAGTCTTAATTTTTCCATATAGGATGGTGATATATTAAACCAAATGGGACATCCATATGTAATTATTGGTCTAATTAACGACTGATACATCATAATTTTGACTTTTGGTTTGATATACTTAGAGTAAAATAAATTTTTATACATAAAAAAGGCATTTTTTGCCTTAATTAATATTTCATTTATGTGATTGTTAAAGTATAGGAATTTGTCTAAATAAATACCTAAGTACTTAACCACGTCCTTATTCGGTATTCTCGAGCTACTTAAAAAAGACTTAATTCCAAACTTCTTCCAGTTTTTTCTTATGTTATTATTGCATTTATCTACTGGAGGCCTAAATAATATCGTTTCACATTTCTGTATATTAATTTTCATATTCCAATCAGAAGTAAACGTTTCTACGGTATTAAAATTTTCCTGCAAATAGTAATTAATTTTCTCAATAGTACTATCAGCATGATATATAATTATATCGTCGGCAAAGGATATAATATTTTCGATTTTATTAAGAAGTTTTAAGACAAATAAATTAAAAAGTGTTGGCGAATTTACCGTTCCCTGTTGTAAGCCATTAACAATTGAAAATGAATGATTACTTATATCATTTTTATAATGTATTTTAAAAGTTTTATTGCTAATCATATTATAAATTAGTATAATTTGATGCATTGGAAATTTGTACTCATTAAGTTGAAATATTAACCCTGGAATCCAAACGCTATCAAAGGCTTTTTCCATGTCTATTAGACAGGCCCCAGTACATAATTTTCTATTCCAATTCCAATTAATGTTGGATAAAAGAAAATTAATAGCATTAATTGTCGAATGTCTGTATTTAAAGCCGAACTGTTTATCACAAAACAAGTTGTTATCTGTACAATGTTTGTTTAAATTTTCATTAATACAAATCTCAAAAATTTTACTAATATTTGGAAGAAGACTAATGGGTCTAAGATTTTTTGGATGACTTGAATCACTATTTTTTTTTGGGTAATAAAATAACTTTTGCTTCTTTCCATGAAGTGGGAAAATAAGAATTATTTAGCATATTATTAAACAGTTTACAGTATTCGACTATAATTTCATTAGGAACATTTTTTAATACAATATTTGGTATTCTATCAATACCGGATGATAGTTTACCTTTTAATTTATGGAAAATTGAACGTATTTTATCTTCTGTAAAAAAGTAATTCTCTGTTTGCGCTTCATTTAAATTATCGGATAATTTGTCTGAACTGAAACTTGTCAAAGTTTTTTGATTATTCTCATATGAAGATTTAATCTCTATGAAATGATTAAAGAAATTGTTGACTTGAACCTGTAAATTGTTGTTACAATTAATTGGTTTAAATGCATGTACGGATTCCAAAAAAGCCCCAACTGCATCTAACATTTGTTCTTGGTCCCGGACTACAAAATTATTAAAAATATCTTTCTCCAAACTGTTTGCTGATATTTCTACTCTATTTAAAAGATATTCATCCTCGTTTGCAATTTTTATGTGCTGAAGATCTAAGGGTTTAAACTTCTTAAAATTCCTTTTTATTTCTTTAAACATATCTGAAGAATCTTTAGGATCTAAATTAGTTAATTTAGTTCTAATGTGGTTATTAATTATTACAAAAAAATTTTCATTTATAAGTTTTCTAATTAGTTTTAACTTAACTTTTAAAAAATTTAACGAAGATTCTGGTAAAATATGTTCTAATCTGTTATGTTTTTTTATACAAGTTAGAATTCTACTTTTTTCACTCTGAAGTTTTTTTATGATTGAATTAGCTTTTAGAGAAATGAAATCAATATTTTTAAATTTTGGTGTGACTTCCTCTATAGATTCAAAAATTATGTTATTGAGACGGCATACGTAATTATCTATTTCCATATTTGATATATTTCTATTATTCGGGATTCTGTGCTCATTTTTTAATTTTAGTTTAATTTTTTTTTGGAAGTTTATCCAGTTTGTTTTCTTAAAGTTGAATTTAGGTATAAAATGTTCAGTAAAAAAAGTAAATTCTTGTAAATCATTATTCATTGATACACAAATTTGTATAGCATTATGATCACTGTCAAAATCAATTGTTTCAAGGCAGTTGAGTGTATTATTTTCTGTTTGGATGTGCAGCCTATAATCTGCAATACATATATCTAAAAATGATTGTTTTCTAGGAAATGAAGGAAAATTTGAAGCATATAATTTAGATCTAAAACTGATTGCATTATCAAATAACCATTCCTTGAGATAAATTCCTTTTGGATTATTTGAAGGATTTCCCCAATCCGTATGCCTACAATTTAAATCTCCTGCCAAAATATAAAAAGTATTAATATCTTGCAAGTTTAATGATTGAAAAAGGTTATTTATTTCCGTTTTAAGAAAAACATCATTATTACCAGAAGGAAAGTATGCAGATATAATAAAAATTGATTTATTTCCAATTATTGGTACACGAATTATGCAAGTTTCTAAAACTTTAAATGACGCTATTGTGGTATTAGAATATGTATAAAATTTTATATTATTTTTTATTAATATAGCTGTACCACCACCTTGCTTAGATCCTGACCTATCTTTCCTTAACATAATATAATTATAAAATTGTAATTTATGTTTGGAATTAAGTTTTGTTTCATTCAAAAGAACCGAGGGTTTGCTAGTTATTGTATAAGTTAAATTTTGTAATCTAGGTGTATTTTATAGGTATTGAATGTACTTATATTGCCTTCGTTATTTTTCTAATTCTAAGGTGCTTGATTAAGTTATTACAACCAAGTGCAGGAACATAAAAAAAAAATATTTTTATCAATGCTGTTGGCTAAGCCAGAATAATTCTGAATAATTTATTTCGTGTAGGAAAATGTTAGTGGAATCATGGAATTAACTTTTTCTTGTGTTTAATATTTTTTTTATATCGATACAAGTGTACTACAGTACTCGTATTAGTCTAGGACAACAATGTGATTCCAACATGTTAAAAAATAATAAAAATTTAAATCTGCACCTCATTCATTGTTTAAGAAGATAAATTATTCAAATTTGCTGGGACTAGTACCACATACCACATAAAATATGTTAAGTTCGGGGACTTAAACGTTTTCTAATTAATAATAAAAATTATGTAAATATTTTTATACTCGCACACTCAATGCACTCAAAAGACTTACTAACGGATAAGGAATAAGTGAAACATGATGTCATGAAATTTACCTTCTTTTTGAACCACATGCAATTTTATTTCTTTGAGGTATTTAACAAAAAATTGTTCATAAAATAATACGGCATACAATGAAATAAATACAATGGGGGTATTTACAAGGTGTTCTATTATGTCTTATTGTCAATATGACCCAAATATGCAATAAAATACAATATGATCATGTATGTACTTTATTTGTGAAGTGAAGTAAAGAAGAAAAAAACTAAATAAAAATGTAGAAAATCTTATAATTGGAATTTGGCACTAGCTAAATATCATCTACATGTTTTGTGGTATAAAATGCAAAATTAAATTTATTCATTTAGTCATTTATTATAATAATATAATTATATGTATTCATATACATATGTATGTATGTATGTATGTATATACGAAAAGCAATTTTTAAATATTACTTATCCGTAGCGTACTTTTTTAGGGGGAAAATCACAATCATAAAACACACATACATACAGACTTACATATTATTCAGGGTCTTATTTAATTAAATCAAAAAATCTCTATAAAAATTTACCTCTATCTTTATTAGGTCATATAAATTCATAATAGAATAAAAATAAAATCCTATGATAAGGTCTAAAATAATTGACGAGTAGCAATTGGGCAAATAAAATGTTAATTGTTGCTAATAAAAACAAAAACTGAACTGAACTGAAACAAAAACAGTAATAAAGGCCAAACCAAATATAAATTAGAAGTATTTTAACTTTAA
The DNA here is from genome assembly GCA_963576795.1 of Metopia argyrocephala. Lineage (NCBI taxonomy): Eukaryota > Metazoa > Arthropoda > Insecta > Diptera > Sarcophagidae > Metopia > Metopia argyrocephala. The sequence continues at coordinate 85,263,179 of OY756211.1, forward strand.
ACAAAAGCTTATGGTTTTGCATTCCATTTAAAAATTCAAAATTATTTATATTTAGAATATGGAAATAAAAACAGCAAAAGAAAGCACAGAAACTATTCTATAATAAATATGTATGTTGTAATGGAGATTGTTAATAATACATACATACATATCTTCATATTAAATTCAAACGGACGAAACAACACTTTTTATTTTTTTTTACAGGAGAAGCAAAAAACCTTAAAACCAAACGTTTTGTAAATTCCGAAAATCATATAATTTTCAGGATCGAGATTTAAGGATCCGCTACCTATATACAACAAATGAGTTTGAATGTAAGTCTTCTTGCATTTAGCAAACACGTACTTGCAGTTACGTCCGTTTCAATTTCGTTAATAAAATCATCATTTTTGATCGTAGGAATCAAAAATTTTACACGAACATGTATTTTGATAAAACGAACCATAATTAATAAAAAACTAAACTATTCCTTCACGGACATCATTTCTTCTTTAATTACCAAAAAATATTCATTGCAGTTAACTTTGATCTAATTAAAGCGTTTTCTGATAAAAACAAAATTAAATTGATCACACCTTTCCTGGGACTCGAACCCGAGTCTTCAGCACTTAACATAAATTGCGCCCGGCTATGGTGCTACGTTTTAACCACCACGACCACCGTCGTACATATCATTCATGTCGACTAATGTGGATAAGGTGGAATAAAGGCCAAAAACAAAATAAATTTGTAATTCTGTTTCATCCAAATAAGATGACAATTACAAGAACAGCAATGATGGTAAGAAAAGGAGAATATGATAGAAACTGTTGTGTGACTTTACTTCGACTAACTCATACAAGTGTATGTACATACGGTAATAATTTCAGTATGCGATTTCCAAAAAAGTGTGAGTTAAATAGTTGATGTTTGGTCTTGAATATGCACAGGACACAAAGAACTCTGATGAGACTACCGTAGCTGGAGTCGAAAACAATTGTTCAGTTTGGCTAGTGTACTATTCCTTCACGGACATCATTTCTTCTTTAATTACCAAAAAATATTCATTGCAGTTAACTTTGATCTAATTAAAGCGTTTTCTGATAAAAACAAAATTAAATTGATCACACCTTTCTTGGGACTCGAACCCGAGTCTTCAGCACTTAACATAAATTTCGAAATTTTGTGAAGTTACGTCCGTTTGCATTTAATATGACGATATGTATGTATATAGTTATTAATCACCCAGTTGGCACAATAGTCGTACACGACATTGTCGTCAAGGATGGCTTTAAGACATGTTGACAACATTGCAGAATTGTTCGTGCACGATATTTAGTGGTCTATATCCTTGAAATTGTCGCCAATAAACAGAAAAATTACAACATACTTGCATAGTGCATACAATGTACGGTTGGCGACAACCTCAGTGACATTGTCGCTCAGCCAGTCGTCCATGGATTTTACGACATTTGTTTGAAAATGTCGTAGACGAATTATTCAGGCTGTCGTGTATGCGGCGTACAGGATAGTGTATTGTAGTGCACCCATCTTCGAGGATGACTTTAAGACAGAGCCAACTGGGCATTGTGACAGGTGTGACTTTTTGTTAAAATTCAATACATATTATGAAATTCGCAAGCAAGTCAAATTTAAAAACTTTTAATAATATTTTTTATTCTGAAATAATGTGATTTCTGTACAGAAATCTATGTCGAGTGTGCCCTCACAAATCTCAGATTACAGTATTTCCCGGATAATTGCCCCACACGTAGTTGCCTTTCACGCTTATTTACTTCTAATCTAATTCTAAATCCCCATATTTTTTATTACCATTTTCTAATAAAATTCCATAGTTAATTAACTTTCGCATAATTGCCTAAAATATAATTTTCCCAAAGAAAAATGTCAGTTAAAATTCCCTCGTTTAATTACCCAAAGTAATTATTTGCTAAAAAACTTGCAGCTTAACTCAACTATGTAAAATTTAAAATTTCCGTTTAATTTTCTTTTAAACTACATCCTTCATTGATACAACCTTGCAATGAAAGTCTACAAAATTTATGTATAAATTTGTTATTCACATTTATTTTGTCGGTATTTTACAGATGGCAATTATGAAGCGTACGAAATCGAAAATTTGGAAATGAAAATGTTTAAAAACAAAGTTTGTAATAAATTTCAAAGCTAAATTACGGAATATTTTATATAACAATTATTTTCTTGTTTTTTATAGTATGTATAAAATTTACTATGTGTACTAGTCTTATGCCCAATAGTTCATATATATGAGCACGCTTTTTAGTTCAAAGAGAAAAAATGAACTAGTTTACCATTCCAGTTCAACTGCTCTCTTGCTGTCATATAATTCAAAAATATTTATATTAATGTGTAAAATTTATTATATTAAAAAAATGTATTTCATTTATTGCAAAAAAAAAAAAGAAAAAAAAACCATTAATTAAAAAACATAAAAAGCTTAAAATAAAAATGTTTAATTGACTTATTTATGTTAAATGCTATTGGCCCAGCCAGCTCTTATTTATAAATAATCCGGTAACAATTTTTGTTTTTATTCTTGGGATGGCGATACCAACGATAAGAAAACGAAAAAGAAACATGAATTAAAATAGAAATACAAACTAAATAGAAGTATGACCAAAAGAATGATGAACTAAAAACAAATAAGAACTAGAAAGACCTAAAGAACTAACGAACTAAAAGAGCAGATTGTTATGGCCGGCTCTCTTAGTTCGCTTGTGTGAGTAGTTCAATTGAACTAGGTCGTTCATGTACTACACAAGTCTAATGTGTACTACTGCTGTTACTTTGTATGTGTTGTAAACCTTCTATATGCATAAATATTTAATAAATTTAAATTTTTTTGTGTTTTCACCTTTACTTTTTATATAATATGAATTATTATTTAATAAAATGTTTAACATAAATTATAAATTCCTTGCTACACACTATGCATACTTCTACATATTCAGATAATTACCTCTACAAGTAATTTAAATGTATTCGTCTAATTGCCTCCAAGAGGCAATTAAGCGTATTCGTTTAAAAGACTTCCACGCATAATGGCACAAAATTTTTGTTGAGGCAATTAGAATTATGAGTTATATAAAACGTTCATAGAAATACATTTGGTGTACTTCATAAAATCTCCTAATTTTGTTTATCCATCAACATTTTCTTATCAACTCTTTTCTTAAGTTTCTGCCTTCATGGCTGGTAATATCGAATATTTTTTGTAATTAGTTTTGAAATCGAAAATTAAAAACGAAGGTACATAAAATATTAACAATTCTACGAAATTGGCGACATAATACTTTACAGATCGCTATGAACAAATAATTTTTAATTTTTTTATGGGAGTTGGTTTATTGGTAGGTGTAGGGTAGCACGCCGGGTTTAGGCTTTGCTGATTTTGCCTATTTTTTATTTTAAATTTGTATTTTATATTATCTTTTTGAGTATTTTTCTACTGGAAACTACTAATCGGAACTATTAGACCCATAATACTTTAATACAAATGGATTTGATGGACTCAGTTTGGTAATTAGTGCATGTGTTTGTTTTTGCGGTAGACAGAGGCTTTTAAATAAGTGAATGATATGAATTTTCCCTAAATTTAAAATCACAGTTTTTAAACCTCAATACTTTAATATGTTTAAAGGTGTACAGAATTAGTGCTGAAATAGTACTAAAATACTAACATTTAGAGGCAAAATATATTTCAATAAATTCCAATTAGAAAAATTATGTATTTATGTACGTCATCCATATATATTTGAAGTTAAAAGTATATATTGGCATGTCCACTGTCCTGATCCTTACTTTGTTATTATTAAAGAGTATAAAATATTTATTATAAATAAAATGAATTTAATTTGGTATTCAATTTTATTAAATCTTTCATATACATATTACTGTAACGGGTGTGATCGCAAATTTTTTCAATTATTCCACAAAACCCTATTATAGATAAAAAAAAGCCAAAAATTCAATAAAATGTAGACAACAAACAGTATATTCTTTTCAAATATACCTCTTTTTATAAATATTTACTAATTGAACTGACCACCAGCGATTTTTGTAGAAAATATTAACATAAATTATTATTTTCCTCTGAAGAGCCAGTTTGCGTGGAATTGCCCATACATAATTCCGATCATATAAACAATAATAAAAAGCAAATTATGTTAGACATATTTTTTTCGAGTATTGCTTTTACATCTATTGAACTGTTTATTACACTTGATGTTTAAAAAAGGAAATATAACACTCATATTCTCATATTAATTTTCTATTACATATTGCATATAAGTACGTGTTTATACTATAATCTAACAACTAATTTTAGATCTATTTATGTATGTATAAATAAAAAAAAAAATTAATTCGTATGTATGTATATGCTTTTGTAAATATAAAATTGTTCAAATATTATGCTTCTCTTATAAAGGGTGTTTTTTTACAGTTACTCAAATTTAAATCGTAATAAAAAAAGAAATATATTTTTAATATCAATGAAATGGACTTTATTGGCTCTAGTTTATCGACGTAGACAGTGTTAAATCACTCGATCTTGGTGACCAATTAATTGCATCATTAGAAGATTATGACGCATGTTGTGTGGGATGTTGGAACTAAATGTCAGTTAATTGAGGTATGAAAGAATTCGAATCAGGTCCCTCTACCATTCACCACTGACAGTAACATTTTGACCATAATCGTTTTCAAAGATATACATACATATGGACGCCAACCCATAAAGTACACCAAACAGTAATTTTTTATGAATGCAATGGTGGTTCTATAGAAACTTGTGGATTATACACAGAAAAAATAATCCACTAATAAAAAACGTAAGTAATTATCAATAATTTTTTAATTGAATTCATAATCTCTTACTGTTTAAAAAACCCTATTAACTTTTTAATTGTTTCAACGACTTAAGTTAAACAGATAAATTTCAAACAAAACGTGATTGAAGGTGTTGTTTTCATAGTTAGTTAGTTAGTTTTTCAGTTCTTTTGCCTCATTTCAAATAAGACAGTTGTGCTTATTTATATGTTCCCATTCAAACAAAAATGAGCTTCATCGGAGAATAAAATTTTGAATATTAGTTGAGTATCAATTAGTGTTTTAGCCCCCTATTCGTCGAATTGGTGACGCATACCATTTTGAATCAGTAAGAGTAAACGTGAATCTATAATGAAATATCACTCCAATAGTGCTACATTTCATAGTTGTGAAACTCTATAAAACACACCCGTTAGTTTCTTTAATATTACCATCACCATAAAAATAGTATTTGTTTGCTTACTTACATAAATAAATACGTTGTACACCAATAGCCAAAATAATAAGTAAATTAATCATTGGACGCTTAGTGCTGATAACAAAATATTAAACTCCCTAAAGAGACATTCTAGAATCTAGATGCTTGCTTATCCGTCTATAATTGCGACATAACTTTTTTATTTGTCAAACATTATTTCATCAAATAAAATTATATTTTTTTTACTTTTTTGTGACTTAAGCTACGGTCACATTAGGCAAATATTTGACGAAAAAAACGTAACCACTATTTTTTTGAAAATATATTATGCAAATATTCCTTTTTATGTAAACATTTCTCCAAAAATCTTTTAAAAACGATATTCAGCAAAATTATTTTGATATATGTATAATTAATTAAACTTTAAGAAATGAAAAATTAAAAAATAAATATTTTCATAAAATAGTGGTTACGTTTTTTTCGTCAAATATTTACCCAATGTGACCGTAGCTTTACAATGCTATTGCAGCAAACAATTGTTTATTTTTTGTTAAAATATTTAGTTGGCTTCAGCTATCGTCATATTAGGTAAATATTTGACGTAATTATTATTTTTATTTAAATGTTTTTTATGCAATAGTTTCGTTTCATGTAAATATTTATTTAGAAGTTTTTTAAAAACGGATAATAAGCAATATTTATAGATTTACTTAATGAAACTTGCAGAAATATGTCTTTTTGATGAAATATTTCCCTAATATGACAGCAGCGTTAGTTTGCAAAAATTGTGATTTGTATGCAGGATGCTATTATTACTCAAAATATGTACATTGTAGTTATGCAATGATGAGCAAACATACCAAATAAATCCAAAAATAAAATGAAAAACTCTAAATCCAATGGAAAATAAGACACACTTTTGTTCTATCAATTTCTGTTATTGTTTTGTACTCTAAAACAATTTGGTATTTAGTTTATATGGTATTTACAAAATGTTTAAAATATATTGGATACTTTGGAAGACTTTAGCAAATAATAATGTTCATTTGCTTGGTTTTTTAAAAGCAAGAGCCCGTCAGTGTAACAAATTTGAAATCTCAGAGTTCTATTGCCTGATGTGTGGCTATTATATTCGTTAGTCCTAATAAACCATAGTTCCTAAGAATATTGTTTTTCCCTTATAAAAAGCACTTCATGCACATAGTCCTTCCCTATATGCATAGTGAAACAATCTATATTTTGTACATTTTTTAACCTAAACTCTCAACTAAGAGCGTTGGCGGCCTATTGGTTGGATCATTCGTGTATTTTTGAATACATAATTTAAATATGCATTCGATTAGAAGTAAAGCGAAAACATAATAATGCCTCTCAAATAAAAAAATTTAAATTTAAAAATGAACAAAAATAAAGACAACAAATTTCATTTACTTTTAATTTTCGACTTGGTGACATGACGATTAATAATGTAGTTGGACGTTTCGTTGGCTAATTTTGATGGGCCATAATTTATTTTAATTTTAATATTTCTATTAATACATATGAGATTAATAGTTTGCGAAGTCGGAGTACGGCTACATTTTAGTGTATGGTGGTAATTTGAAATACATAGTATGTATTTATTTCAGACTATAACTCATCTCCAAAACAGTACGCAGTAAGAATAAAACTTCATGAAGCGTTTTTACACTCGATGTATTTCTTTGGTTACTCTTTAAACACTATGGGAGGCAACTTTATGAGCTAGACTGACATGCACGCCGCACAGTGGGATCTTTATTACAATAAGTAATTTTTTCGACATTTTTTTTACAAAAATTGTATACCAAAAAACGTTTATTTGTCTTAGAAATAATGAAGTAAAGTCACATGTAAATTTTAGTCCCAAATATTGAATACTGTTTACGCATTTATGTAGTGTTTTTACGTAAGATAATTTTATTGCTCTGATCTAAATAGTGATTTTTTTCAAATATAGACTTCTCTGCGTATGTAGAAAAATAATTATAAAATTCGCTCATATGGTTTAAAAGATATGATAGAATAAGATTTGTTCTATAATGTGCCGTGATTCCAAACTTCCTTGGAAGAAAATAGGTTGCTCGGTCGTGCTAGGTGCTTCCGCTAAAATAAAATGAAAGGTAAGACTCCATACTATCAATTAAAAAAAATGAGTGGCGGGCTTTAATTGAGGTAATAAAGGCTCTGTGCCAAATTTCAAAAATTTTGGGCCAAATATAAATTTTGGGTTCTATGGGCGGTTGGTAGTGGACGTGGCCAATATTGATGAAACTTTATATTTTTCTTAACTGAGCTAACCAAAGGCTCAGAGCAAAATTTCAACATTCTACGAGCACTCCTTATATCTTTTGCCAAGCATTGTATGAACAAATGCCACTGTGCGCCGCTCAAGAATTAGTGAAGTATAAAAAACTTGCTCCTTTTAAAAACCATGTAATATCTTTAAAAGTTTATTAATGAAGTTTGGAAAATAGGTATATATTAATCCTATTAGTGTAACAAATAGTTTGAAAAAACAAACAACAACTAAAAACATAATTTCTGACCGAATATTAATGCTAACAAAATAAAAACAAGTTTTGATGCTTTGCTAAATATTAGCGTACTTTTTGACAGTGAGCGAGGTCTTTGGAAAAACTTATTAATATATGTTTTAACGTTAGAGTGGTATACATACATACATAATTGGCCATTACAACCCAGTGTCAGAGTTATGGCCTAGCTTCTCGCAGCACTCATGTTGTGTGTGTTAATTTTCATTCATGAGTCGACTCCGAACGACAGATTTTAGAAGCTTTTTCTTCATGGCAATCAATTACTCCCAGAGCTTTTGCCAGAAGACTTCTGAGAGGTAGTCGCCGAATGAAATAATTTTTTCATATTTCTTTTTTTCAAGATGTCAGAGCTGAGATTTGAACCCGGCGCTATCGTCTTAGAAATTCACTGGACCACGGCGAATACAATTTTATCAATAATAAATTTAATACCCAACCAAAAACAGATGTGTTTTAATAAAATATATACCGATATATAGTATTTAATTTTTTTATTAACTTTAAAGAATGTAAAAGAACGCCATAAAGTCCGTTTTTCGAGAGTGTTAGTCGAATCGACTAACATTGGTCATAACGAACAAAAAATATGATATCGCATGCAGTGTTAAATCAAATCAACAGTTCACCTTTCATAAATTATATAAAATGATTGATAACTAACCAATTTATTAATTAACATTTTTTAAACAAATTTCAAACAACGTGACTAGTTTTTTAGTCTAAATATGTTGATTGATATAAAATTTTCTTTATCTTGAATATTTATGTATAAGTTCCTGACTACGTACTAGTTCTAGTTCTTAAAGTCATAGGAACGTGTGACTTATTGTGGGAAAATTTTACTTAAAAAAAATAAAGAAATAGATGACTTGCCAATAACAATATAGTAACGTGGGCCATAAATCACAAAATGTTTTTTTAATGACCAAACTACGGAAGATATTCCAAAAATAATTTCAGCCATAATATCTATTATGGTACAATAAATATTTTATTAAGTCAAACATTTTTTTAAAGAGATTTAATTTTTATGATATGTTAGATTAAATAGTCAAAATGTCTGTAGTTTTAAAAGGTAATAAAAAATAAAACTATTAAATATACTAAGTATATGTACATACATGTATGTACATATGAGAATTGATATAATGTTTATATTTATTAACTGTTTTTGATAAGTTAGTTAATTACTAAGGAGAACTCAAAAATAAAATCACCTTTCTTAAGTGCATATTCATAGAAAATATAAAAAAAAAACAAAATATGATATCGATTATAATGATTGGCTGATTCATTTTCAAATTTATTACCGTAATAGTAATATTTCGTAAAAAATAAATGGTTATATATTTTTTTGTATATATGAGGTATTTAAATAATAACAATTAATAACACTATGCTACAAAAGTGAAGAAAAAAATATGCAGGGGTTCTGACAGCAATTCTGTTTTGTGGAAGCCCATAGAAATCTGAAATAGTTTTAGTTTTTTTCGATTACTTCGTTAAGTGCCTTTTTTAATAGCAAAATCTTACAACTTCAAAAAATCATAAGTTTTTTGTTTTGAAATCGATTTGAAATTTAATCAGTTTTTATTAAATATATTATTGAATAATATTGCAATCATTAATCAAAATCTAAAAAATTATTGCAATCACATTGAAAACCTTATCAGTAATGAGTACTGGTTGCAAGGATTGCGATATCCCCAGCTATGTTCTGAGTAAAAAGTGCATAAAACCGTTTGTGTTAGTGTCCTATTGCTTTCAATCATGATCGAAGATCGGTTTACTACGAGTATCAATGACCATCAAGACCACAGTGCATATAGTGATGAAAGAAATGACAGCTACAAAAGCAAAAATCAGCTGTTTTTAATTTTACTACCACTTAAAAAGTACAATTAGATATACATATGTATTTTTGCTATCTCTTTTATTTTTAATGGTAGTAATTGTTGTGTTGTTCTTGTAGTTTCACCACTGTAGACACTGTTGTAAATACTGAAAACCAACTGTAGTAACTTCGCGCCGAGTATAGGTATGTTACTTAAGTTGGATGTATGTGAATCAATGAGAAAATCGATTCCAATTTTCAAGGCCATGATTTGATATATGTGTGAGAGAATATCTGGGTACATGTAATGAAATGGCATCAGTATATATGAAAAACGAGGGGCAATAGAACTGAGCTATGGACATACAAAAGTGAAATCCTTAGCAACTAGGAGGAGAAAGAATTGATGCTCATTGACATAATTGTATCTGACAGTATCAGGCAAAACAATTCCTAATTTGGAATAAGCTTATATATATTTATAAATAATTACTGAATTTTAATGTAACGCCCCTGTAATGCAGCAACGTGTAGAACATAGCAACTTAGCAACTTTATGTGAAATTTGTTAAGTAGTGATGGACTGCTTATCGTTATGGAGGCATTTTAACTCTTTTTTTTGTACTTTTTTGTTTTAAATTACATTCGTGGATAAAGTAACCTAAAGAATTTAATAAAATTTAAAGTGGCTATTCCTAAATAGCTATCAATAATTCGATTTGTTTGTAATGTATACATATTTTAATTAAAGACAATAGATGTTATAGAAGACCATGTCTTGTAACTGAGCTTATATATACATATACATATATGTATGTTGCATTGCATTTACATATGTACATACGTATTAATTATATAAAATTTTAAATTACTGGTGTATTAATACTCTTGTAAACTCTATTTTTTGTTATTTAGTAGCATCACAGAATTTCATTTTTATCTAAATATATAAAATTGAATGTGTGTTTGTTTATTTGTTTGTTTGTACCTTATAGGAGACCAAACCTCTAGACCGGTCTTCCTGAAATTTTCACAGCATTTAACTGGGACTCTGGCATGATTAATAGGGTACTTTTTTTCGACCACGCCCACTTTTACGCCCACTTTTTTTTAAATAATGTAATTGCATCCATATAGTTTTTAAAATATATATTCCAAACTGTATACACATTATACTCCAGGCGAGGTAGAAATACACATTTATTACGCCACGCACCCTTTCACGCCAAATTTTGTTTGAAAGTTTTAAACTTTTTGTTCTATATACATAATTTTGTGCTTTTTTACTACGTTTATTAACGACTTTACCTCAAATTTAAAATACATTTGAAATAAAACAGTGGGGTAGCCTCACTCTCTTTCTTCCACAACTTTTTGCAAAATATATAAATACTTTAAATTATATTATATAACGAGAGGGTAGCGAAGCACATCGGGTTTAGCTAGTTGTATAATAAAATATAAATGTTCCATAATTACACAGACGTATCAACAATACGTTATGTTATATTACGTCTAAATTCTTTTCCATGTAACAGTTTCATTATTGAAGTGTTAATCCTTTAAATTAATTAAAAGGCTGCATGATAAATTCAGAATAAATTAAAAGTAAAACGTTTCGTTTACTTCAGATCGGTTTATATTTGAAGGTAATAAACAAAGAATGAATAAAATAGGTACCCTATAATAATCTTGTAGCGAGTTTGTAGGATGAAAAATCTTTTGTTTTTCCCCTCAAGCAAAATTTATGATATGGTTTTATTTAAAATTTTTCAATTTGAGTGACAGCTATGAAAATATTTACAGCCAATAGTTCGAATAATTTGATATTTTACAATTTAATCGACTTTCCTCTTGTGTGAACTGACTGAAATATTAAAGTTATTGAACTTTTTATTACAAAAAATAAGAAAATACCACGTTCCATTAAATATAAAAAAAGAATCCAACAATAAAATTTAGTTATTAATAAAAATTTGGTTAAAAATAAAAGAATACGTATTTTTAATTTTAAATAAATGACATAAGCTATACAATTTATATCTTAAATATTTAAAATTAAATCCTTTAATGTCACAAAGTGAGCGTTTTATGTCCGTTTTAATTAATATTAAAAAACTTTTTTTAAAAACTTAACTGCTAGAAAACTTAAGGCGAACATAAAATTCTAAAAACTTGGTTTTACTGTAATATTACTAGTATATTGGTTAAGTTTGTAAAAAAAAAAGGTTTTTAGGTTTGAATTAGGCACCTAATTTTAGGAGAATACATTCCGAATACATGTCATATACTGCAAAGCTCTAAAATGCTGCAAAAAACAAAAATGTGTAAAAAGTCAAAAACTAGGAAAATGTAGCAGTACCTAATTTTTTCAATTTACTTATTTTATTATTAGGCTCGGTGTAGGGAAACACGCCAAGGTTGGGTGGGAATCGACCACAAGACTGCCACAATAACAGACTACCACACTACTCTTTAATAACTACCTGATTTTATTTACATACAATTATAGTCAAAATTAAATTAAAATTAAATTAGTTTTATAATTTTTTAGCACTTTTACGTTTAAAGCATTTTTTAATTTGTATGCGATTGGCAAAACTGTTACTTATAGCAAATGCCAACAATAAAAAACTTTGTTGATTATGTTCATAGAACGCAATGTGAATTTAGAGCTACCTACATTATTATTAAAAAAATATATATACAAACCTCTTTTTATGCGCTTTTTTAATGCATTTTTTGAGGTTATGTGGTATGTACTATATCGGCTTTTTAATTTTAACTTCATAAAATTGGCATACGATGTAATCAATAACTTAAATTAAAAAAATCTATGAAATGTATTGCTTTGGGGACAAGCATGTCTCTATGGCCATTTCGTCCCTGCTTAAGAGACTCGTCAGGAGACTTTTTCCCAAAGGTGTTAATAAAAACTACAAATAAAAGAATTTTATTTGTTTGGTTTTTATGTGTTATGATTCGCATTTAGTTTATAACTATTTGAATAAAATTGTTTGTAGTTTTTATTAACACCTTTGGGAAAAATGCGTGAAGTTCTAAAAGAGATTTTTTTATCAATAACTTCAGTGATTCTCTGTGGAATTAGTTTTTCGACTTCTTCTGTTTTTTTGTTTACGCATTTGCTATATGTACTTATACATACGATGTGCAAGCTTTTACATAGGAACTATGTACGTTCAGCACAACAACCAATCAGATCTCGATAAAGGTTTTTGTTTTGATTAGTTTGCAAAGTATAGAAATCAGTCAACGTAAAATTATTAGAGCCTTCATCTTTCAAAGCTCTTTACCGCAAATGCAAATATCAAATTTTATGCGTTTGGACGCAACAGAATTTATATTTCCTTATTGAAAACAGGAAGTAATGCAATCACTTTTTTGTTGACTTTGTTTTACATTTTAAAAGTTTTTACTGTATTATAATATAAAGTTAGGATACAAAAAAAAACTTACATTTTGTTTTCTTGGGCTCTTGTTTATTTACAGGTTCTAAATATCTCATATTATTCTTGAATATCTCCAGTTGCAGTTCCTTACCGTGTGTAATGCGTCGAGGGAGTACAGCTGAGGTTAATGTACTATTTGACGATGATAGTAAGTAATAAAAAAAGAAAATAAATATAAAACAATATAATTAACATTTAATATTAATAAACTAATAACTCTATGATGATTTATAACACAAAAGACAAAGAAATACTTACGACAGGTCTGAGACTTATATGCTTACATTTGCTAAAATTTGAAATACATATAACGCCCAATATATTTAAAACTGAATGCATTAAATTATATGGCCAGAATGCTTATGTTTAAAAGTGTCTTTGACTTTAGCAAATAATTTGATTTTGCTTAATATGCAATTTGTAAAAGTAATTTGTATTTTAAAATTTTTAATATTTGTTTTTAAATTTAAATTAAATTTTATTTATTTAATAATTATTACATATTTATTGCGTTTAAGATCTTTAACTAATAACACAGGTTTACAAATTTTTAATTTGGAAAAATACCAAGAACGCCACATGCCTAGATAAGTTAATTGGGATCTCCTGAGCACGAAAAACGCAATTATAATTTTTTCCTAAGTACCGTTTTTTAGATAACGGTACTTTTGTGTTTTTCGGTGTATGGCCCCACTCAAACCCTTGTGGAGTCCAACCGAAAAGTCCGATCGAGATAAGTGGCATATCGATGGAAAGGTAATTGAATGCCTTTTCCGTCGATATTCTACTAAATTCTATCTGATAAGAAATGGCTGAGATATGGCACCTCAAAGTTCAAAATTTGCGTGTTTTTTAGGTTTTTTAAAAAAATTTTAATTTTCACTTCAATTTTTTTTACGTGATATTAAAGATCTGGAATGTTTTATTTTTTTACCAAATAGTTTATTTAATAACCAATATTTTAAGCGTATTTTGAAAAAAATCGGATGAAAAATAAAGTTTTTATGACACTTATATTACACTTTTTATTCAGTCATTTGAATATTTTTCCACGAACTTGGGCTCCGAAAGTGATGAACAAGGTGAAAGATTTCACCAGGAAATGGAAGAAATCGAGAGACGATACAAAGGCTGGTGGGATAAACAAATGATGGCGGACTATTGTTGGTTCCTCATTCGCGAAGATCCATCCGAAAAAAAGCGCAAAAGTTCAAGTCGCTCGTCATTTTAATTTAAATTTATTGAATTTACGCCGAATATACTGTGTGAGCAATGAAAATTAAAATATTGTCGTTCCACAAAATCCTTATTAAAAACTTTATTTTTCATCAGATTTTTTTGAAAATACACTTTAAATATTGGTTATTAAATAAACTATTTGGTAAAAAAATAAAACATTCCAGATCTTCAATATAACGTAGAAAAAAATTTAAATGAAAATGAAAAATTTTGAAAAAAAACGTAAAAAATAGGAAAATTTTGAACTTTGAGGTACCATATCTCAGCCATTTCTTATCAGATAGAATTTTTCAGCATATCGACGGAATAGGTATTCAATTACCTTTCCATTGATATACCACTTATCTCGATCGGACTTTTCGGTTGGACTCCACAAGGGTTTGAGTGGGGCCATACACCGAAAAACACAAAAGTACCGTTATCTAAAAAACTGTACTTAGAGAAAAATAATAAAAGCGTTTTTCGTGCTCAGGAGGTCCCAATTAACTAATCTAGGTATGTGGCGTTCTTGGTATTTTTTGGCTGTAAACCAGTGTAATTTATTCATCGATATTATGCCACTTCTTTGTGTAGCGCCTTCAGAATTTAAATTTTTGGTAATTATTATAAAACAAAAGAAAACAATAAAATTATTTAAAATTTTTTTAAATATGTATGTTTAACCATACAAAAATATTTGTAATTAAATAGAATAATAATTATTATTTATTTTAATGGAAGAAACAAATCTAAGGATTAAAATTATTAATAAGCACTTGATGTTGTCAGCATTTCAGCCTGTCAGCTCGGTTCTAATTTATAATTTATATACACTATTGCTGAAAGTAATAGCGCGCTTCTATAAAACTTAAAAATCTATACTAAGGAACATCAACATGTTTAAAAAATATAATCAAATTTTTTTCATTAGTACATTACAATTCAGTTAAGGACTGCAAAATAAAATAATAGGTCGTATTCCAGTTGGAGACGTCGTTGATGTCTGACGACATTTTTGTAGCAGAATAAAGAAAAAATGTTTCTCTTGCCTTTAATCTATTACAAAAATGTCGTGACACGACGACGACGTCACCAATTGGAATACGGTCTATTAATTGAGGCAAGCCCCGATTAAGCACTGATACATTTTGATTAGGTTCTGTTTGTTTGTCCCATCTGCCTGTGCAAAAAATATTTGATTGAAATATTGTGGAAAAAGTTGATATAAAGAAGCTATGTTGTTTTATCACGCATAGGCGTGGTGGTGACAATTAATTGTGATGTCCGTTGGAATGATCACATATTTCGAGTGTCGAAAGAAGCATTCAAGTGCTTCGGTTTTTTAAAACGGTGCAAGAAATATTTCACTCCATTTCACATTCCGATCTACGATGGAATACAACTCCCATGTATAGGCCGGTGCTTCAAAGTCTATTTTGGAGCCTTTCGGCCGTGTACAGGAGAGTACGAAGGTGCTTATTAGCGACGGTAGGATATACAACTATATCGATTCGTTGGAGCATCGGCGCAATGTGGCGTGCGTTTCATTGTTCTACCGGTACTAGCATGCGAGATGTTCTGATGATCTAAAGGACTTGATTCCGGATAATCACATATTTTTTGCGGACTATTGGTACTTTTCTCAGAGCACATCGTTTTTTAGTTAGTTGGCACTGAATCTCACAATGCATTATAGAGAGAATTCGTTCTCTAGCCACACCACTCATTTATGGATCAATCTTCTAGCGAATGTTTTTCCTGCCAGTTATGATATTAGTAAGTTTAAATCAAATGTCCACAAGCACTATTTCCTCTTTCCCCCTTCCCCCTTCCCATAACATATTTTCCTAGACCAGCACAATGCACTGCATGAGTAGAGGTCGTCCCTGAATTCGGGTCTGAATAATAAAAAAAATCATCTGTATTTGGCATTTACTAGTTAAATACCCTAATAATTAAATTTATGTATATATTGAAAAACGCTATCAAATAAGATTTGTTCCTTTTTTTGGTTAGATGATTAGATGATAAGAAAAATGTTATCATTAGTTTTTATGCAGCTATAAATCATGATCATAAAATAATCATTATGACGTAAAAAAATTATTTATTTTTGCAAAATTTCTACTGCATATTTATATTTAAATTTTTATTGATTTCAGATGATAATACCAAATATATAAAACATCGAGTACGCTGGATTTTTAACGCTATTAAAACTCAAGCTGATATCATACCCGATCCTTGCGATGGAATGCAGAAGTGTTTATCCAATGATAATGATGGAAAATTCTATTGGGCTACAGTTTTGGTTAACAATAACTTGCCGGCAGTAAGTTTAAAAAATGAAATCAGAATCAAATGGAAAATAAACTTTTGTTACCGTTTTTTCTTTTTAGATTTCTGGTACCATGCAATGGGAAGCTGTTAATGAATATAATGAGGATGTCATTTGTTTTAAAGTCCCTGTGGTTATAATCATGTAGAAAGTGTATTCTCTATATTTTATCGTTTCGTTTTGATTCCTTCTATATATTTCGATAAGTAAACTTTATATAAATATATTTTGCTTGCTGTTGTCTAAATTGTAAAGACTGATCGTTTTAATGGCTTAATCTCGGTATATTAATAAAAAAAAATTAAATAAAATACGCAAACTAAAAATATTAAATAATATTTAAATTTTAAACTTAAACGTATTAACATGTAGAAAGTAACACAAAGGAAACTTTAATCTTTTATACTTAATAAATAAATAAATAAAAATAAACAAATATTAAAACAAAATCCCTAAGTTAATCGTTTCTAATAATATTACGACTGATTACTTTGGTAAAACTTTTATTTATCAGTCACAATATGTATAAACAATTATTTCCGATTAAAACAAAAAGTTGATAGGTGGGAAATGTAATAGTACACTAGCCAAACGGAACATGTTTTCTATCCCATCTACAAAAGTGTCATCAGAGTTCTTCATGTTCCGTATATATTCATGACCAAACATCAACAATTTAACTCATACCTTTCAAGAAATGATATATTAAAATAATTTTTTCTATTTTTGTTTTTTTTTTCTATATGTACATGGGATATTCCAAGTCAAATCAACCAATGGTTTTAACCTACCCCCTCCGAATTTTATGATTTTTTGTAGAAATATAGTATATCATAGAACTAAATTAAATACAAAGTTTGGAAGCACTGATACATCTGGATCCGGAAATATGAGGTCTTGAAAATCGGAAAACAGTACAAAAATGCACAAAGTTACACTTACTTAATTGTAATTTTCTTGAAAAGTATTATAGCTACGCATCTCGTAAAAGTCACATTTGGAAGGGTATTAAATTACCTTTGATTTAATATGCGACATGGTTTTTTCTTTGAAAAAGTCAAAGGTCAATTTTCTTTATCTATAAGTCGGAAGCCTATATCTCCGAAAGCGACCTTTTTAAAAATTTGAAAAAAAATTATGCCAAAGATAGTTTCGTTCTCTACAGTTGTGAAAAAGTTCAGAGTGGAGGTATTTTTGGATCAAGAAATAAAAATCAAATCGCAAAAGAATGTGATTAAAACTAGTCTAATAGTGCTGGAATGGTAGACGATTTTTCGATTTATATTAGCTGGAACCGCTTATTTTGTAACTTTCTACAAAAAATACATGAAACAAAAACGGGGGATGTGGGATGGGGGCAAATAGTTCTTCATCGGGATCAAAGGTTGGTTTGAAGGTATAAAAATCTACAATTAAGTAAGTGTAACTTTGTGCATTTTTGTACTGTTTTCCGATTTTCAAGAACTCATATTTCCGCATCCAGAAGTGTCAGTGCCCTTAAATTTTATATTTGTCTTAGTGTTATGATATACTTTATTCATACCAAAAATTAGCAAATTCGGAGACAGTCATTTCAAAAACGCCATATTTTAAGTTGAGTTGATATGGTTTAACCCACATATACATATTTGTAAGAGTTAGTCGAAGTAAAGTTGAACACAACATATACTATCATATTCTCCTTTTCTCAATTACGTTGAATATTTTGCAATTGTGATCTTATTTGGATGAATCAGAATTACAACTTTTTTTGGTTTTGACCTCTTATTCTATTTTATCCACATCGAGGGTATGTACGACTGCAGTCATGGTGACTAGAGGACATCACCAAATCGAACACCGCATAAAATAAATCGCATAACAAAATAAATCGCACAAAAAGAGTAGCATAAAAATAAAATCGCACAAAAATAGTCCACATAAAAACAGGTTCTACTGTATAGAATAAATTCTCGTACTTAAGTTTTACTTGGCTTTGAAGAAACTCTCGATTTCAATTTTGTTCGAATTCGGCTTTCGAACATACCCCAATGTCTCATTAATGATAATACAAAATTACCTTTTAAAACTACCTTAAAAAGAAATAAATTTGGCAAAATTTCAAACCGTTTTTTGTTGTATTGCATTTTTAAATTTAAACTTTTAAATGGCCTACCCGATATATTTTATTACGAGTACATACATATCGTCGATGAAATTAAAGAACGCTGCAACTGACAAAACCTTAAATGTTCACCAGAGCCAAAAAACCTGTATGAAAGTAGAACAAAGACACTGGTATTTTTGAAAACGCAGACGGTGTAAGTGAATTTATTTTCATCGTAGAAATCTGGGACCGGGAGCAATCGACGCGTATTTTTTTCTGATAAAAATTATGCAAAAAACGTATTTTCGATTTTTTGTCAGTTACAGCGTTCTTTAATTCCATCGACGATATGTTAATAAAGGGTAATACTGTAAAAAAGCATAAAGTTATAAGATTTTAAAATGTTGCTCTTAAATTTGATTTTATAATTTTTTTGCTTCTTCTATAAACTTTTGAAGAGTAATAATACGTTGTTTGGCGTTTTAGGTGACGATATATCAATACTGAACGCGTGGACGAATTTCAACAAAACTTATGAAGAGGGTAGGTACTAGATTTTCACGATTCACTAGTTAATTTAATAAAAAAAAGTAAATAAATTAACAGATAGAAAATTAACATTTGGTAAAGCCTATAAGTCTGCTAAATAAAATTCAAAATAAAAATGTAACACAATTTGGTGCTATTAAAAATATATTTATTTGTTAACATATTAAAAAGACAAATTTATTTACTTTTTATACATTTTTGCAAGAATTATTATTCGAGCAATTGTTAAATTAAAATAATTAAAAAAAATTGATTTCTTTAATATGAATTGCAGTTGCATAGTTTTTTAAAATAATTAGATGGTTTTGTATATAAAAGAAGAACAAGTAAATAATACACAACATTTTAAATGAAGGGGTAATATAACGATACGAACATGTTTATAACATTACCACTGTTGTTTTACAGGGATGTTATTGAAATAACAGAAGCAACATAGCCAACTGAGCTGTGACTGTTTATAATGCAGTTATAAGAAATAAACAAACCAACAAATCAACAATCAGCTGTGTGCAATTATACACATAAGCAGCGACAGCGTAGCCGGCTGAAAACTGTTGTTGACAAAGCAACGCAGTTGACTTTTAAATTGCGATCGATCAGTTGGTTTTTGCAGGAGCAACAAATTGGTTGCTTAGGCGGTTAAAAATAAGAAATAAAAATTAAAGTAAAACATTTGTGAAACAGAACAATAAACACTCAACGAGACGATCTAATTAAAAGTTTTACCAAAACACATAACAATAACAGCAACAAAAATAAATAATTGAATGAATTGTGAATATGTAATTAAAAAACAGAGTTAAATTATAAAAGGGTTATAAAGAAACAACAAAAATAAATAATACAAACAAAAAAGAAAATAACAAAAATTTGTTTAAAGGGAAACTTGTTGTGTGAGTGTGTTTGCGAGTGTGTGAATAAATGCATAAGTGTCGTCTTCTGTCTTCTTAAATTGCATGTAATTAAATTAAACGCAATTTATCGATTTTTTTATTTATTTTTGTTTTCTATTTTATGTAAAAAGAGAGTAAAAATAAAGTAACCGACAATAACAACAACTGTAACTTATAAACAAGAGAGAAACTTTACAAGAGACAACATAAAAAAAACAATAACAAACGGCACAAGAAAAACAATGGTTTTAAAATAAATGTGTAACAATCCTTTGGTTTTTTGTTATTTGTCTGTTTTGTTTCACGTTTTTTTTAACGAATTAAAATAAAAAAAAAATAAAAAATACAAGAACGAAGACGAAGATGGAGACAGAGCAAAAAAAGTATTGAATATTTGAAATATTTAAATGTTTCATCATCAGCATTGAATTGTAACGACAACTATTAGTAACGCAAAATAAATTTAAACAAAAAATATAACAAGAAACACTAAAAATTACACGTACCAAGGAAAAAAAGCACACATGCACACACAAGAAAACTTAAATGCATTTGCATTCTAATTGAGTGTCTTTATTCTTGTTAGTTTTTTTGGTCTTCAATATTATTGTTACTGTTGCTTATGGGTGGTTTTGGCGCTGTGGTCTACTATTAGTACGCATACGATTAAAACAACGTTTTAAATGCAGTGTTTACAAGATCAAACAGGAAGGGGCGGGTGGTCTTTTAGCGCTTTTTCTACATATTTTGTCATATTCAATTTTCAAAGAGTTAATTCGTTTTTAAGGAAATATTTTACATGTTAATTCATACAGAATAGCTTAATTAAGCAGTTATTTTTTAAATTATTAACAAACTGAAAATCTATTTTTCAAATACATACATACATATTTAATTAAGCTAGTAATTGTGATTATTAATTATTTATAAAATTAATTACTCATAAAAGCAATTTTATTTATTACTCATACGCCTTGGTAACGCGAAATCGATGAATTGAAAAATGGTAACTTACATACATATATGTATGTATGTATGTATGTATGTACTCGTACATACATATCCCTGCAGATAATGCGAGTACTCCATACATGCATGTAAAGAGTACTCCACAGTGGAGTAGGACTAGTCCAAAACTAACCCAAATGTATGAAAAAAACATGGTCCATTTAACATTGCGATGTCCTAGGGCTGGACCATGTAACCCATCGGACTAACCCAAAAACTACCCCATGGAGCACACTAGAGGAGTA
This sequence comes from Metopia argyrocephala, assembly GCA_963576795.1. NCBI lineage: Eukaryota > Metazoa > Arthropoda > Insecta > Diptera > Sarcophagidae > Metopia > Metopia argyrocephala. Next base: position 85,284,668 of record OY756211.1, read on the forward strand.
GTTTAAAAACTACTCCATTAGCTAATCCATGGAGCACACTAGAGGAGTAGTTTTAAAAATAATCTATGGAGCACTCCACAGGGGTAGTTTAAACTACGTGATAAAAGAAAAAAACAGTACAGAAATGAAATTTATGGTTTAAATTTTTATTTATAAAAAATCATATACACCTATCCCCCGATTTACACGGTACTTTTTTTACACGATTTTACTTTTACACGGTTTTTTTTCAAGATCTCTCCCCCGATTTAAATGTTATTTTTCGCTTTTTCACGATTTTTAAACTGAACGAATTTTACAAAATAAAACTGTTAAAAACAAAAATTTGTGTTATTTTGCTACACCTTTTTTTAATTCAAACACTACATCCCAAATTTGTAAAACGACAGCACTGAATACAACCTATAAAAAAAACTGGTACCAATCCATCAACTAAAGAATCGCCTCAAATAATATCAAGTGATGAAAGTGACATGTCACCTATCAAAAAAAAAAAGGTTAAGAGTCAGATCAGTGATTAAATTTGCTCAAATCTTTGATATATTTTTTGTAATTTTCTAATTTTTATAAAAATATGTAATTCTTTTGTACATGTACATATTTGTTATTACAAAACTGAATAGATATTTTGTTGCTTTATTAGGTGTATATTTTACTTTTATTTATTTATTTAACGTAAATGAAAGAAAAATAAATGAAAAAAATTTATAAATAAAACAAAAATTAATTAATTAAAAATTAATTTGATTTTACTTATTTTAGACCTTTTTCGTTTTACACGATTTTTCATACAAAAAATTTGATTTCGATTTACACGGTTTTTTCAGGAACCGATCTTCCGTGTAAATCGGGGGATAGGTGTACTCATTTTATATATAATTTTTTTGCTTTCCATTTGTGTATCATTTTGTTGCAAATGCGAAACTTCTTTTACAAATTGTTCTAAAAATTGGGTAACGTCATAACGTTTCTGCTTGGCCACATATACACTAGCGGGAAATACTTTTATATTTTTAATATTAACGACTTTAAAATTATAATTTTTAAAATTTTATTTTGCCGCTTTATTTTTGTCACTTTAACGCTTTTTTTATTCTTTTAATATATGCATGCATCATATACACAAAATTTCCCAATAAAATAAATAAATGGATAACAGAGTTGCTGTTGTAAAATATTTCATTAAAGACTTACTAGGAATACTGGCAACAATGTATGAAAATATTAAACACGAACACTCGTGTTAAAGCAATAAGCTGTTGTTTGTCAATAACATGGTCCATGTCTGCATTACATTGGGCCATATTTGTAAGTAGTCCATTTCACAAAAATTGGACCATGTAACCAATTATTATTTGCAGGGTATGTTACTTATAAAGTAAATCATATTTAATTGATTAAATTTATGTTTGAATGTTTAAATTTTTATTTAAATGTTTAAATTAAACCTTAATCAATAAAGGAATTCTTTGAGAAACAATTGAATTGAATATTTTAAATGAATGAAAGAAGCAAAAAATAAAAATTATTTAATCATATTATTTCCTATTTTTAGTATGTGCAACAAAAAAATTTAATAAAAATTCTAATAAATTAACAAACAGAGATCAATTGTGATTAAAGTTCAACATACTAACAATTTTTAAAATTTCACTTCACATCGATATCTATCTACTGTAAAAATTTCAATGTTGTCTGATTACTCTCGCATCTCTAAAACCTCTTTTAAGGCCATTTTCGTGATAATGTATTCACGAAGGGTATTGCAAACTATAGAAACAATGATTAAATTAAATGTTCACAAGCACTTCTCCTCACATTGTACTGTATGGTGACCGTCTCCTAAATGCTGGGCTCAATAAAAAAATTTATACATTTTCAATATGCATCAATTGACTGTGCATTGTCATATATGAAGACAGCAGCTAAAACGCGAAAAAGATAATTGCATTTACAATATTTCATGTACACAAAACACGCGTTAATCCCATTATTTATTTAAAAAAATCAAATATTTTTTTCCTTTTTACTGCTTTTAAGCATTTTTATTAGTAATACATTTTTTTAAGGAATACGCGGTGTTTTAACATTTTAGGGAAGAGACACCAGATTTTTTGAGTCGATAAGTCCGACAGCACCAGGTGAAATAAATACTTACAAAAATACAATTTATTATAAAAGGGCCATTTGCACAGCAAATTTGCTTAATTTTAGTTTTCACTGATTCAATCGTGACTACCCTTAATATAAATATACTATATTCAGATGGTTTTTTTTTTGCTATGATGTTTTCGGATTTTCAAATTCTCTTAAAATATAACCACGAACAGTTTATGGCCTCTACTGAAATTTTTAAAGTTTTGAGTTAATACTCTCTTGTTAATTAAATGTGATATGTATGTATATATACATACATATATACATTTTATGTAAATAAAAAATAGTGGCTACGTTTTCTTCGTCAAATATTTGTACAATGCGACAGTAGCCTAAAAAAGAAATCAAATATAAATCAGAAGTTTAGACAATAACAGAAAGAAAAGTTTTGCTAGAAAGAGTTGTACTTTTACTTGTATTCTGCTGTAGATATATCTTCAGATCGAAACTTGTATAAATTATTCTGATTTGCCTGGATTTGAACAATTAAAATTCTATTCACCATAATAAAAAATTTTCCAATAGTATTAATTAAAACAACTTTAAACCTTTCGGTTTAACTCTAATAAAAATATTCAGACTTATAGAAAATAAAAATTTCGTTTTCTATGAAGAGCAATTTGGTATCGTTATTCAATACTTACTGAATGTGAAATAAAAACAGATATAAATTACTAGATAATTTCAATTCAAATAATAAATAGAAATTTGATTTGTGGTTCAATTCAAATGTTTTTAGTTCAAATAAACTTATGTTAAGTATTCTACTTTAAAGTGTGAATATGATTAGAATTGGTGCTATTCTACTTTAAAGTGTGAATATGATTAGAATTGGTGCTATTGTTTTATTACAATAGGAGAAGATACAGCAAGAGCGAACATTTATTTATTGATTTGGATCTAAAAATAAAGAAAATTTTAATATATAATATAGCACAGGATCTTGGTATGCAGAATGTTCGAGTCTACACCCCTTGAATTATTTGCCATAAAAATGGTTCTATAGGATTCCATAAAACTACTGCTGCCTTTATATTTCCTCATAGATTTTCTGTGAAATCTAAATTTGTGAAATCTTACATGAAGTCAATTTTTGACAGTATGTGAGCAATGCCCGAGGTCGTATTTCGTTAAGAGTAAAGAAACCGCTTAGACACTCTTCTAAACGATTCACTATAATATATCCCTGTTTTTATTTCATTATCGTCAGTTTCCCAAATTTTTTAAAATTGGAACCCCTCCCGATAACCAACATACAAAGCATATTTTCAAACAGGCATAGTTAAAAACCTATAGGAGTACATTACTCATAAAAATTCCATTTTAATATTAGCAGAAACCAAAACTGTCACAGAATTGAAACCAAACAACTTAATCAACTTGGAGGGAAGTTGTCCAATTTAAAAGAAAAATACTAGCTGAGATTTTATTTTAAATATATGATAAGAAGTAGAGCTTCAGTAGCGTTAAAATAAATACAATACAATAGCGTTAAAACTAATAAATTAATCAGATTTACAAAATATGCCTCCAAAAACATCATTAACCGCATAAAATAAATAAACAAATTAATATTAAATATAACATGTTAAGTAATTAAGTGTAAAAGGAGTTCAAATAAAGACACTCGTAAACAGTCTTCATTGCAAACGCCCATATTTGCTAAGTGTCCAAGATTTCCAAGGACGTCTACAATGATGAGTATATAAAAACCAAACAAAAGTATTTACAAAGCAATGCATTTCTGTTTTGCAAAAAAAAAAAAAAAAAATCAAATTATATTTCTCTGTTCTACCACAGCAAGTTATAAAAACCAAACTAAATGGGTTATGATTCGCATTTAGTCTATAACTATTTTAACATAAGTATTTATAGTTTTGAATACCACCTTTGGGAAAAAGTCTCCTGACGAGCCTCTTAAGCAGAGACGAAATGGCCATAGAGACATGCTTATCCCCAAAAGCATACATTTCATATTATATTGAATGTATTTGCCAATAAGGCGATAAATATTTTTTGTTTTTTAATAAAAATATTTTAATTATATTTCTTAAAGCAAAAGAAATGCTGAAAATAATTAATTTGAAACAAATAATTAAAACCAAATTAAAAAAAAAGTATTAAATTGAATTGGTTCTTTTATTGGCATGATAAAGGTATTTGTCGATAGAGTGTTTGTTTTTAGTGGGATTTGTAAATAATAATGACAAAATGCCGGCTAAGCCAAAATGCATGAGAGAATACATTCATATCGATGACTACGATGAGTATGAAACGGTGTGTATGTTATAATAGTCGTACTATGGTATCTATGCAAATTTTATTTTTTAATGTTAATGTTTATGTAAATATGTATACAAGCGTGAATGTAAATAAATAAAAGCATTATATTCATGCGTGAGTGTGCGTATGTGTGTTTGTAAAAGTGCGTGAGTGGGTGTTCCAATTTCCCAAAAGTGTTTAGTTCTTAAAAATTCAATGCAGTTTTTTTAAGTTTTTTTTTTAATCTTTTTTTCTTTGGGTACAATGAATAAATGAATGAATGTAGATGAACGAACGGATAGATAATAATCCCATATGAATCATTCATGTATCTTTACTATGTGCATATATCTTTTTACATCTATTACATGATTGTGCGAGAATATGTTTTTTTATACGTATGCATAAAACGACATATATACATGCATGAATACATTCATTGCGTGTCATTTAAAATTTGCATGTTTAATTGAAATATTTCTGTTGTTTCTTTTTTGCTTTCCTTTCCTTTTCTTTTTTTAGGTTTTCTGTGATTTTTTTCATCTCGTTAATTTTATAAAATAAACATGCACTCACTTACTAACTCAGTCATTTGCCACAATAATATGCAACACATTCTTACATTACCTAAAAAATTTTGTAAAATATTTGTTTTTATTTGTGTGTAATTTAATTTTTTTTTTGTTTTTCTGTTAAATTTGGTTCGTTTTATTTTCAGTTTTTTTTCTATTTTCCCAAATAAAGCAATGATGCTTCATCAACCCATTCCTCGTTTTCCTATTCAGTTTCTTTTTCTCAAATTTAAATTTTCCCGCAATCTTTATTAACATCATTTTGATTGTCATCATTATTCATAATATATATATATATATATATACATATGTATATACACATATGTATGTATGTGTAAATATATTTTTATATGAGTAAAATGAACATGAATGCATGCATCCTTATAAAACCAAATATATAATATACATACATATACTATATATTTGTATATATTCAGAACAATATTTGGTTCGTGGTCGTGATCGTGACCCGCATTAAAAGACGCGTGCACGCAATTTTATAGCTTGTGGTGTTTATTGTTGGCCGACTGACTGCAACAGCATCTCTTTTTTTACAACTACTGTTCCTCTTATCCGTTTGATTTTCCTTTTTTGTTTTTTGGCGATTTTATTTTTGCATTCTGCGAGTATATACACATGTATGTACATATTGTACCACATATTGTATCAATTGAGTGAACGTTGTATTTACAATATCGGTTTAGAGAACAAATAAAGTACCCTATTTGTGAGAGGTGCAGTTTCTCTCTAAGATAATAATCTTTTTCAAAGTATAAGTAGATTTACAGATGTACGAGTATATTTTCATTTCTTATTTTGATTTCTTTTTCTAATTTTTATGTCAGAAAACTTAATGAATACGTTTGTACAACAAACGAAACTGTTCTATAAGTGGGTTTTAAATGTTTATCATAAGAATTTTTTTTTAATGAAGCCAGTTCTCAGGGTACGACCTCTCCCCATGCAGTAGTACATTGTGCTGGCCTAGTAGAAATATTTTTTGGGAAGGGGGAAAGAGTGAGAAGTGTTTGTTGACATTTGATTTAAACTTATTAATATCATAGACGATATGTGTTAATTTTTTATTAATATTAATCATTTTTCTAAATAATTTTATATTATTTCAACGTCTTAAGTTATACATTGGTACAGGAATACTGTAAAAATTTAAAGAAAATTGATTCAGTCGTTTAGTTGTCCATAAGGCTCAAACAAGCAAATATACCTACAAGCACACATTCATTTTTATATTTAAGAAGAAGATACATATATTAATCGGTAACGGTCGGGAAATATTTCTTGTGTATATGCTTTACAACGTGCAGCACACAAATCGGTCGTCGTGATTTTATTGGTAGCATGGGCTTCTTTGGCTTCGAAATAATAGAAAAAATTCGTCCAAATTGTAGTTTAAAAATGTCATGCACTCCTGTAAAATGAGAGTTTTTGTGACCTGAGATGCCTATGGTTTCCACCATCACTCGCACTTTGAATCTCAACTGTGTTTCCTTGTTCTTACATGCTAACAATAATACTTAATGAGCCAATCGTTTAATCATGGAAGTTAATAATGCAGAGTTCTCGTACTATTTACCAAGCATATCCAAGGTTTTAAGTGATGGTTGGTTTTCTAAAATAATTATGCTTAATTAAAAGCAAATGAAATTTTCTTTTTTCTATTTTTTATCAAACTAGCTGACGCAGTTTGTTCAAGTGAGGAATTCAATAACTTATTAACAAAACCCTCGTCATATAAGGGTATCCAGTAGACTAGTAATTGTGGTTTAGACTCTGATCAGTGAATACAATACATCAGAGATAAAAGTATAATCAAAACAATAGATTGAAACCGGTGCAAGTGCAACAAAGACAACAAAAACTGTTCAATCACTTGCTAAGTTTAAGCTTTTAGATCAATTGAATTTTAAAAGTCGGCAAAAAAATGTTCATCGAGGCATCGCACCATCCTACAGGAGTGTTTTAACAATCGCAAAATACAACGAATTGTTTGACCACCCACCTTACTCTTCTGGTTGAGTTCTATCTCTTTCCAAATATAAAAAAAATCCTGCTTGCAAACGTTTAAGGCTTAAACTTTAAGCCCAAATAGATATGAAATGGCAGTTGTAAACGATTATTTTGAGAAGCTTCAGAAATATTACGAGTATGTTAGAATTGCTAGAAAAAGTTTCAGCAGATTATATTGAGAAATACGTATTGCCCTCGTCTATAGATTTATAAATAAACACATATTTACATGTATTCATTACAAGGAAAAATACGTATGTATATACATACATACATATGTAAATATACATATCGCTCATTTGCGAGAAGAGTGGCATAACTGCATTTAAACATTTTAATTCAGACAAACTTATATGAAAAGTAGAAAACACTTTTGGTCGCCACTCAATGGAAAAAAAGAGATAAAAATACAATTTTTAGATATGATTTAAATTACAGTTCGTCTTTTATTTCTGCATTATTAACTCAAAAAATGTGTGATTGTTTATTGCACAAAAGGGTAAACTTTTTGTTGTTTATGGAGCCCAAACAAAAGTAAGAGAAAACAAAAACCTTTTAGAATTATTTTTTTGTTAGAAAACAAAATTTAAGCTCAAAAGGTAAAAATAGTTTTAAATTTGTGAAGAATGAAAACCATTATAATCTCTAAATTATATTATATCTTCGCATAAATTAAATAACGCTGTAACTGGCAAAAAATCAAAAATACTTGTTTTGCATCAAAAAAAAAAAAAAAATACGCGTCGATTGGTCCCAGTCCCAGATTTCTACGATGAAAAGAAATTCACCTACGCTGTCTGCGTTTTGAAAAATACCAGTGTCTTCTTTCTACTTTCATACAGGTTTTTTGGCTCTGGTGAACATTATATGTTTTATCAGTTACAGTGTTCTTTAATTCTTGCGACGATATACAATGAAATATCAAGAATTGGCCTGTCTTCCTTCGACATTTATTTAGTAAAAAGTTCGGAAATTTTATTCATGGAACGCTACACTACCAATGTTTATGTCGAACGTTTTTAAAAACCTAACGAAACCAACACATTTTTCAATAAATTCATCTTTAGTGATGAAACCATAATAACCGATTTTTTGTGACCACAATCGGTTAATGTTGACATCAGTGACCTTTCGTTTCAGCAGGATGGGACCACAAGCCAAGCAAGTTATTGCATGAGAAATTTCCCGATCGCGATTTGGCGATGCTAATTGGCCGCCTGGTTCTTGTGATTTAATATCGGTGGATTATTTTCTATGGGGACATTTGAAAGACCAGATTTACGTGAACAAACCACAAACAACTGGCTCTCTGAAAGATGAAATTCGGCACTGAATTACCGAGATAAGCAAATCTTTGTTGAAAAATGTGGTTCGAAATTTTGTGAAAAGAGTGAACGTCTCCTATGTGCTAGAGGTGTACATTTGCCAGACAACATATTCCATTGTTAATTCCTATATTTCTACTTAACATTGGTATCAATATCTGACAACAAAAAAACGTGTTTTCAAGCACATATTTTTATTATTAATATTATTTATTATATAACAGATATTGAGATTTTATGTGTACATTTGTATTGTGAGCCAGATGATGACATATACAGTCAATTCGCGAAAAGGTGAAAACTCTAAAACATGAAAAAATGTTACAATTCTAAAACGTGAACACTTTTTCTCGTTACTTTTTTAACCTTTACATATTTTTAATTGGGAAATATCAAAAAAAAAAATATATATATACATATGTATATACATATGTATATATATTATCTTTAATCAATAAAATATTTGCTTGAAATACTAGTTTCACAAATTTTTTTACTATGCATTATTTCTGATGGTAAATAGAATGTTCAAAATTCGAAATCGTGAACAATCTTGAAAATGTGAACTGCCTTGGTAAAAATTAGTTTACTTTATCGCGAGTTTACTGTACTTACTATACTTATACGTATGCAGTTCTGTACTTAAATATTTTAAGGAACAAAGTTTTATAAATATGTACATACAAGGCTCCTTCTTTCATTTCTTAAATGCGATGTCTAGAAATCAAATTCATCAATTATAAATATACAGTGGTTTTAAAATAATTCCAACTATTTTTATAAAGATACAAATTTAGAGATATTTTAAATGTCTAGCACTTCATTTAAACATGGTTGTTATTTACTAAACCATTTTAGTCTAAGAAGGGGTAGACACCAATAAACTTTAAATTGCAGACAGTATACCTGTCTATTGGATTATATTAAGAAATCTGACATTTAGTTGTACTAATACATTTCTGGGAGTGCAGAATAAAAGCGTCTAATGACGCTACAAAAAAACAGTAGCAAATTATCCATGAATTACGATCATTTACAGACTTTAAGTTCAAAAGGAACCTGGAGATATTATAAATATATATAATATTATATATATATATTATATATATATATTTTATTGGAGGAAACAATTGTAAAACCTTTATTAAAATATAAAATTAATCAAGAAACTTAAATGCTAATTAGTAGCTGATCGCACTGTAAAATTGTATAAATAAATTACATATGTATTAGCATTTCGAAGGCCTTAAGCTTATTATAAAACAAAATAATCCAATTGTGAAAGACCAATAACACAGGTTTATGTAATTATTTTTAACATTTTTTTTTTAAATAAATGCGATAATTTTAAATTCTTTATTAAAATTTCAAAATTAATAAAGAAAATTAAATGAGAATTAATAGTGTTACATATGATTTAATAAACGCAACAAAATGCTGATGCCAATGTAAAATTGTGTAAGAAAATGAAAAACAAAAAAATCCTAAACGATAAATTCATAGTAAGTGTAAAAGCGTAACATTGTTTAAATCATCAGCACAACAGCGGCGGTATCGTCATCGTCACCATCCATCTCAAATCGTTGTCGTCAATATCTACGAGTACAACATCATAATCATGGTCATCAGCACTATCCATTGCGTTAAAAATGAGGCATCAAAAGATCTCACATTTTCATTTTTTTTTTTTTTGTATATTTTTATTTTTTGCGTTTGGTTTAAATGAGTTTGTCTTTATTATTGTTGTTCTTATTGTCGTCGTTTTTGGTTTTGTGCTGAAGTGTTAATCGATTCGCATGCATTTGTGTAAAAAGACAGTTTAATGTAACAGGCAACAGCAGCAACCGCAACAATTATTATAGCAAAAGCAATATTAACAAATAAAAAACAGTATTTAAACAATAGCAAACAAGCATCAGTAACAGTAACAACAACAATGGTATTATTATTGTTGCTACAAATAGTATTACACGTTGCTAGACATACAACCAAAACATCCCAACAAGCATAGAGATATAATTCAAAATTCAATTGTTTTCTTAAATGGTAAACGTTTTAATCGAGCGTGCAACAAATATTAAAAAATAGCGTTCTCAACAAAGTTGAATAAATTGTCTCATTTTGAAAAGTTCCCCATTTTAGATCAAAATAATCATGAGTTGAAGAAAGACAAAAAAATATTTCTTTCGGCGACTACCTCTCAGCAGTCTTCTGGCAAAAGCTCTGAGAGTAACTAATTGCCATGAACAAGCTTCTCAAGTCTGTCGTTCGGAGTCTACATTAAACTGTAGGTCGCGGTACTCACGGATAAAAATTGACACACACAACATGAGGGCTGCGACAAGCTAGGCCGTAATCCTGACACAGGGTTGTAAAGGCCAGTTATGTATGTATGTATGTATGTATGTATGTATGTATGTATGTATGTATGTATGTATGTATGCATGTATGAAGAAAGACAAGTTTTTAATTTCTTTAAAAGATTCTTTTAAAAACATTTATCAATCACATATATGTATATATATATATATTTTGAATATCATAGCTTTTTAAGGCATTAAATAAATAACTGAAATATGTAAGTAAAAGAGAAATACAAAACACTTTAACACTTTGTAATAATCTTACATTATTTCCTTTTTGTAAACAACTTTTAATAAGAAATAAATACTTAAAAATACCGTTTCAACACAGGCACAACTAGTTTGCAAATTTGTCTAAAGTGGCCGTAGTTTAAATAAAAACTTTTCTAAATTATAAAATTAATAATTTGGAAATAACAAACCCAAATTAATAAAACTTAATTAATTAATTACACAGGTTTACACATTTTTAATTTGGAAAAATACCAAGAACGCCACATGCCTAGATAAGTTAATTGGGACCTCCTGAGCACGAAAAACGCTGTTATTATTTTTTCCTAAGTACCGTTTTTTAGATAACGGTACTTTTGTGTTTTTCGGTGTATGGTCCCATTCAAACTGCCTTTTCCGTTGATAAATTCTGATAAGAAATCGCTGAGATATGGCACCTCAAAGTTCAAAATTTTCCTATTTTTTACGTTTTTTTCAAAATTTTTCATTTTCATTTAAATTTTTTCCTACGTTATATTGAAGATCTGGAATGTTTTATTCTTTTACCAAATAGTTTATTAATTACCAATATTTTAAGCGTATTTTGAATAAAATCGGATAAAAAATAAAGTTTTTATTAAGGATTTTGTGGAACGGCAATATTTTCATTTTCATTGCTCACACAGTATATTCGGCGTAAATTCAATAAATTTAAATTAAAATGACGAGCGACTTGAACTTTTGCGTTTTTTTTTTTCGGATGGATCTTAGCGAATGAGGAACCAACAATAGTCCGCCATCATTTGTTCATCCCACCAGCCTTTGTAACGTCTCTCGATTTCTTCCATTTATTGGTGAAATCTTTCACCTTGTTCATCACTTTCGGAGCCCAAGTTCGTGGGGAAAATATTCAAATGACAAATCTTAAGATTTAGGCTTAACATAATACCATAATAACTGAGAAAAAAACACCATATTTCAAACATTTCACTTCGTGTTTTCTGGGATATATTACACTGCCTCAATACATTTTCAATACTCATTGCCAGCATTTCTCCACACGTAGCAAGCGATAGAATGCGTTCATATAGAAATAAATCCTAAACGCACGCAACCACACAAAATATTACGTTCATTACCCAATTGACCAAAATTTTTGTATACTGTTGTTACTGTGTCTTTTCACTAAATCGTGTATATAATAATTTAATTAGAAACAACTTGCAGGAAGCCTTATTTTTTGTTCAAAAATCAAAGACGTTTAAAAACTAAAAACCGATTATAATTATCAGTTCTCATGCTCATAGAGTCGCTCAGGACTTAATGTAAAAAAATTAACAAAAATAATTATTTTATTTCTTTGTCACGAATAATTTTTTTATTTCGATTACAACATTTTTGTATAACGAAAGGCAGATAGTCCCATCCAAAGGATATTTTGTGCCCTACTCTTTTTACGAATGATGATTCCCTTCTTAATAGTCAGGTCAGGTCGATCGAACCATACGGCTTAATCGTTATCCATATAAGTATACAATCGTTCTTCATATAAAATCAAACTCAAATAACAACTCTTTCGCTCTCCGAATGAAGTCAAGTAAAACACCGACAGGAACAGATCTGGTCCTCATCAAATCCAACTGATTCCGGTTGAAAATCTGTTCATACACATGTATTTATGCATGCATATACATATATAGTCTTTACACAGTACAAATATCCAATTAGATATGCATACATGATATAAATATACATAAGCGGTAATCATGTGAGATTTTATTGGTCCATTATCATTATATACTTTTTTGGCTTTAAAATTAAAAAAATATGTATCTTAAACATTTATATTTCTCTTAAATAATGCACAATATCTGCCAAGTTCTTTGCGAAAAGCTAGGCCGTAATCCTGACACAGGGTTGTAAAGGCCAGTTATGTTTGTATGTATAAAATTAATTATTCTCGCAATTTTACATAAACTTCTATATAAACTCAATTAAATACGTTATTTTTTCAATTACATTATTACTAAACATATTTTCTTTCCAGCATACTATTACTTTTTAAATTTATTTATTAACGATTATTATAATGACAACTGGGTTTTCTCAGACACAAATGAGTATGTATGAAAATAATGTGGCAGTACCCGGCTTTTTGTACTCTACAATTTTTTTTTTGTTTTTTTTTTATTATTCATTTGTAATAATAATGAATGCCATCTTCTTTGTAAAAATTGTCTTTGTGGTAAACAGAGATGGGATGTGTTTGAAGATAAGCGTAATAATTGTGAAATTAACAATTTCAACATAAAAAAGATTTTTTATGTTAGTTACCAAAAAATATTCATTGCAGTTAACTTTGATCTGATTAAAGCGTTTTCTGACAAAAATAAAAAAGATTTATTTAAGAAATTATCAAAAAAAAAAAAAAAAAGATTTATTTAAGAAATTATCAGCTTTATTAAATTTTAAAATTCATATCAGATATCAATAATAGAAACTAAATAATAAGAGATATAACACCGTAATTTATTAATAATTTTTAAATGTTAAAAAAATATTAAATAAATGATTTGATATCCTCATAACAATAACTTTTTCTTTGGAGTTAATTTTATTTGTCATAAAATTAAAATATGTTCTGTAGTCGCCGTGGTCTAGTGGTTTAGTGTGTTGGCTTACTAAGAATTTAGCGCCGGGTTCAAATCTCATCTCTGACATCTTGAAAAAAAGAAATATAAAAAAATTGTATTTCTTACGGCGACTAGCTCTCGGCAGTCTTCTGGCAAAAGTTCTGGGACTAATTGATTGCCATGAAAAAGCTCTTAAAATCAGTCGTTCGGAGTCGATTTAAACTGTAGGTCCCGGTACTCATGAATAAAAATTAGCACACACAACATGAGTCCTGCGAGAAGCTAGGACGTGTTTTTATCCGACAGCCCTGTTTGAACACTGCTTAAAATTGTGTATTATATCCATGATTTAATTTTAAATAGAAGTGTACAATATTGCCATATACATTTTTTATTGTACTAAGTTACACTAAGAATTCCTAGTTGTCAATGCTATTTGCAAACCACAAACAAATTGGAAAAAGTGGCAACATTTTATGTATGTGTATAAATTTGCAAATATGTAGTTCTTTAGTTCGCATTTATGTATATTAAGGAAAATTGTAAAAAGATGTAAATAATAAGTTTTATAAACCCAATTGCTTGTTCCAAAGCCGTTGAAACAATTCAAAAAATGATAGGAAAAGATTGAACAGACGAGTCAGGCTCTGATACTTCAGATTAGGTAATAGACGACTATAGTTCTTGGAGCGATTATAACAAATTAGTTCACAAAAATTTGAAAACAAATAGAAATTAAGGAGCCAAAATTCCTGCAAACACTTAACAGATGGCACATTTTTCATAAGCTTCATCAGTTTTGGCACATCAAAGTAGAGTGCAGGCTAAAAGGGTTAATAAAATATTATTTTTACAAACTCTTGACAAACAATATTGGGGCTTATTAACTTATACTAAATTTTGGTAAAACGAAAGGTTTATTTTTACTGAAATTTATATATTTTTGTTTGTTTTGCTATTATATAAAAATTTGATACGATGCATCGAAAACATTGATATTTTATTCGATACATCGCAAAATATCGATGTAAGTTCACGATGCATCACATCGGAAAAACATCGATGTATTTTTTTCGCGAGCATCCCTTAGAGTGGCTAACTGAATTTCGTTGTGGTCCTACAAACATGCCAAACGTTATCGATCCTTAATTAAGATCTCTATGACAAAAAAAAATTAAAATTACAATCGCAAATAGGATTTACTACTTCGAACTTGAAGTGGCTTAGTTCGTATCTGACTAATAGAACGCAACAAGTATAATTCAGAGATGCCATATCTAGAAACATTATAGTTCCGTCAGGAGTTCCTTAGGGAAGTTGGCGTTAGTCAATCACAATATAGGCGAGTTTTTACACCGTTTCGTAACCGAATAAGGCAAATAAATTAACAGGCAGAACAGAAGAAGATCAAGGTGGTCTTGTTATAAAATTAAGTTATGGTCAATTAATGTCGTAAAAATTACATGGACAAACCTTCAATAGAGGACAACAAACAATGGCAAACATTATGCCAAATTATTGGGTCGCCTTAACGAGGAATAAAACAAACAATGACAAAACATTAAACATTTGGTCATGAAAAAAGTTTGTTGCATCACGACACTGCACAGAAGCACACATGTGCAATTTTCTCTCATAAGCCTTTTTCATTGTATTTAGCTTCAAGTGAGTATTTCCTGTTTGCGTACCTATAGAAATAGTTTGCGGAAGGAAATTTAACTTCAACGATAAAAATCACCTCTTCAATAAATATCGATTCTGTTTACTTTATTTTTTGGAAGAGATAGTAAATTGGACAAATTGTTTACAAAGTGTACAGAATCCAAAAACCCTTGTTTTAATAAAACAAAAAAGTTGCATATTAATTGACCCGCCCTCCTATGGTTCTTTAAAGAGTAGAATATAAGTAAAAATTTGATCATTTAATTAAAAAAATTCCCTTATATGTACAACTTAATAATAATAAAATTTCTTAAAAAATTTGTCATATAACATATCGTTTATCGCTCAAAATTATTTCTTATGAATAAGACAGTTAATTTATGTACATATACTCGTATTATTTTTTGTTTGCCAACTTTAAATTTAATTCTATTTGGGTTACCTTCGAATGAAAAATAATGAAACTATTTTTCCATAAATTTTTAAAATATGTTTGCAAAGAAATGTAGAGAAGCTAAAAACCATGTCACCAAATGTTTGGCCTTTGATATCATTCATCCTAATTAATGAATGTTCGCTCGCACATTTATATTCAAACATCCACATGTGGCAAACAGTTGTAGAAACGCAGTAACATTTCCAAATAGAATCTATCTGGACCACATATCAATTATTTTATCTAGGCTAAAAAGAAGGAAAAAGAAATACAAAATCATCATCGTCATCATCTTATTTGTCGATTAGTCTTTAGGCAAATTGATCGAGTTCCAAAGAAAGTAACACAAGTCACAGAGTAGTACTCAACACACCATTCCATAAAGACACATCACATATCAAACACTTAAATATACTCGTACTGTGCAATCTTCTCGAATACAAGGAAATCAAACAGATCAAAGTAAAACCATATTAAATGCCTACAATATGATCAGTGGTGGTAATATTTATGGTTGATGTTGGTATCGTTCGTTTATGGTGTTATTATATGATGTTGTGGATGGACAAAGACTCTCACGCGGCTACAAAACGCCTCTTCGTATTAAAGATACACTGCACAGTGAATTCGTTTGCAAAAATAAAAGCTTAAAAAAGTAATAAAGCTTTAAAACAATTAGGTCAAGATCTGTTTGAATTAAAACAAAAATTATAGCCTTATAGACTGTTTATCAAGAAATGTTTGATTAATTGTCTATGCAATTTTCATCATACGATTGTTTATTTTAATTTGATTTTGACCAGCAAGCAAATGGTTAATATATACAATTTATTCTAGAGCTAGTCCATAAGTCTGAGACTTCTAACTAACTTCACGCTACTATCAGTTAGCTAGCTCCAGTCAAAACTTGAACAAGCTTCGTTATTTAGTATGTGTTTGACAAACTTTGATAACAAATTACCTAGTGATTTAAGGAAAAAATGGAATAAGGCAATTATCATGTGCTAATTAAGTATTATTTTTTGCAAAAAAAAAAACATAATGTGAGAACTCTGAATCATTAATTTCTATGTTAAAAAAGTGGTTTACTGAATTGCGTTGTGGCCATATAATGACTGAAAATTTCAAATGTTTTAGGCAAACAGTTACAGTCCCTACAATTCATCACAAATTAGAAATGCAAGAGATTAAGAATAGCCATATACATAGCCAAGTGGTATCAGCTCTGAATGATCAATTGGATATGAGAAAGATTTCCGAAAACTGGCTGACGCGTTTGCTTATTGTTGTGTGCGAACTTCACGTTGTTCACTCGCAATGCAGAGGAATTGTTGAGCTATTTCGTAACCTGAATTCATCAAAACACACAAGAGAAGAAAAGTAATCGTTATATTTTGCTTCTAGGGGATGCAACCAGACGTCCTAACAAGGCTAGTGCGGATGTTTTTATACATTATATATACATACTTACATACATACATACATACATACATACATATCAATTTTGTCCTTATTTGTTTACTAATATTTTTTTTTATATAAAGATAAACTGTCATATGTTTATCATTTTATAGTTTGAGAACCACTTAAACCAACACATGCGTGGGAAAGGTCTATTTATATTGATGGTTTTAAAATATGGGCAGGCCGTCACGCCCTTATATAACTAAGGAACTATTGAAGCTTTTCCCAATCTTTATAGATTACTTAAAAAGAATGTGGTAAAAAGGATCGTGGCAGATAAATGAAAATCAAATAATTAATATAATTTGGAAGGTATATACTTCAGATAGTTGTCGACAACTCTATGAAAAAAAAAATATAATAAATAAAAACTAAATAACTCGTTGTAGTCGCCGTGGTCTAGTGGTTAGTGTGCTGGCTTACTAAGACATGAGCCCTGGGTTCGACTCCAGGCTCTGACATCTTCAAAAAAATGAAATATGAAAAAAATATTTCTTTCGGCGACTACCTCTCAGCAGTCTTCTGGCAAAAGCTCTGAGAGTAACTAATTGCCATGAACAAGCTTCTCAAGTCTGCCGTTCGGAGTCGACATTAAACTGTAGGTTCCGGTACTCATGGATAAAAATTGACACACACAACATGAGTGCTGCGAGAAGCTAGGCCGTAATCCTGACACAGGGTTGTAAAGGTCAGTTATGTTATGTAAATAACTCGTTAAATTAAATAAGCACAGTCAGAACAACGTCTGCGTCATTTTATAACTAGAGAATCACTTAATCAATTTACAAACCAATATATGCGTTGGAAACGTCTACACTCACTGATGGTTTATGAAAATCTTCGTAAAATGTCTATGGATATGCGTTATACGCACACTTTTGTTATACAGTATTCCACGGATAATTGCCTCAACAAAAAAGTCAACATTTTTGGGCAATTATGCATGGAGTCATTTAAACGAATACGGTTAAATTAAAACGAATATGCTTAATTGCTTTTATACACTGAAACATATATATGAAAAGCACGTAACTTTATACTTATACATAAACTTGGTAGACTTTAATTGGAAGGATACATAGTATATCAAAAAAGTAGTTTGAATGTAAGTTTAATGGACATTTTAGGCCTATATAAACATAAGTAGTTGAATTAAACTGCAGTTTTTAGAAAATAATGATTTTAGGTAATTAAACGAGGGAATTTTAACTGAACTTATTCGTTGGGGAAAATATATTTGAGATAATTAAGCGAATAAATCAGTTAAGCGAAAGTAATTAATCGTGGAATTTCATTACAAAATGGTAAGAAAAAATATGGGTATTTAGAAACTGAGGTAAATTAGCGTGAAAGGCAATTAAGGGTGGGGCAATTATCCGGGGAATACTGTAGTGTGTTTTCTTCGTATGAAACAATCATCTATATTTTTCTTATAAGAACTGAATTTCATCGATATGCAACTACTTACACATATTTGTAAATTGTAACCACTGTGCCCTAAGCTCAAGACCTACACACCAAAAACGACAAAGAATGAAAAAAAAAAAACAAAAATAACAGCAGCAACACCATCAGCAGAAACAATGAAATTAAGAAGACATTTTAATTAAATATGAAGGAGAAAAAAAAACAAAAAATGAAACATGAGAAAAAAAAAGTGAAAAAAACGATATTGTACAAACACACACTCGTTATGATGGATGAAATCTGACGAAGAACTACTACTGTAAATGGCATAAAAATTTAAAATTAATGTCCCTTTTCCTCTACACTGATTGCACTTGACTGCAGTGCGTGAAGCGTAGGAGATGAATTAAAAAACAAACAGACAGACACGCATAACATACTCTTATTCCTTTATTCTGTTGGCTCGGTTCGATTGTATGTATTTTAGTCAGCAAAAATTAACTGCCGCACATTGTCAAGAACTTAACGTATAATATTCATTTAACAAGTGGACATTGCTTTTAGAACGACCGAACGAACGATACAAAAAATTGTTTAACACTACATGATAAGCCCTGAAGTGAAGGTACTCGTAAATATATTGGATTTGAGCTGAAATTTGTAACACTTTTAACACATCGTTCGTATTTCTTCTGATTAAAAATAACAACTCAAATAGTTCTCTATTAGGGTTGTGTTGTAAAATGCGTAAAAGTATGTCGGAAAGTAAGTCTATTGACTATTACGATTTTTTTTTAGAAATACATAATTAGATATAAAACCTTCTTTTACTTTTACTTCTTTGTATCCGTGGGGTCACTTATTAGTGATTTTTAAATTCCTACATCTAGTATACCAAATATACCCTCTGGTTTCAACATACTCGTAATAACGCTGTATTTAGTTTAAGAACAAGGCAAACTTAGATTTTTCATTATAATAATAGCACTCTTAAAACATTTTTAAGCTGCCTGTTAAATACATGTTAACAGTTTGAGAAACTCTCTATATTACTAATTGGTAGCTAAAATTTAATAAAAAATGGCATAAACTGGCATTGAAAGGGTCAAAGACATTATTTTGTCCAAAATTTTAAAAATTAAAAATCGAAAAAAGAAAGAAGTTAAAATGAAATTTAAGAAGAAGTGATAAACACTAACCAAGAGCCTGTTAGGTATAAGAAACAGCAAAAAAATTTAAACGAAGAACATGAATATCATAAATTGAACAACATGATAGAACCGACCATTAGCAATTAAAATGCATTAAAAGAATAAAAAGAACTGTTTAGCCGTCACTATTGCCATCGGCATTGGCATCAGCATCGGCATCATTATGGACACACATCACCATTAGACGAACTTAAAATATTTTAAAATCAAATTGCAAAAAAAAAGAGGGAAAAAGCTCTTAAATGAAAAGATACAAATCAATACTTGTATTTGAACTGTGAAATGTCCAGGAAAAATGCCTTCCAAATGAAACATGCCTTCTATACAAAAAAAAAAAAATAAATTTGCCAATAGCAACAACATCAGACTTGAGCAGTAGCAACAACAGCGGCATTTAAATGAATTAAATGTGCGTACGTTCATTCTTTTAGTCGTCCGATCACTTGCCCGTTTGTTCTCAAGTTCATCAACAGAGTTTGGGAAATTTCATCACATCAAACTTTAATATACTTAATAGCCATGATGTTTGCATTCCATTTGTAATCAGTTTCTTTTTATTTTCTTTCTCGTTTTACATTTAGTTTCATTACGATGTTTGTTTTTTTTTTAATCATTTTTAGCTGTCCATTTTAAATCAGCTATTAATCCTTAAAGAAGAAATCTTCCTTTTTTATATTTTCTCAGCATTTTTTAATGTCTAAACAGAGTATTGAGAGATTCTACAACCGGTTAGAGTTATTTTAATACTTTTTCAGTTGTTTTTTTTTTAGATATAAAATATATTTTAAATGTACATACATACATACATAATATGTATGTACATAAACGTATGTATAGATACACATACATAAGTATATGTATAGTTATACTAACAACTACCAATCATCTAAATATTATAAAAATTTGCCGCCAAAGACCATAAAAAGCTGCATGTTTCCGTCATTACCTCCATTGCGTACTACAGTCAATATTAAATGACATGCATTAAAAATGCCAATAAACACATTTGATTTCTTATTTTTTCTGTTTTTGCAACTTATTTCTCTTTTTTTTTATTTTATAAACTTTTTACCTGATGTATAAATATTTTCACATCTCATTGAAATGGCCAAATGGTTATGATGATTACGTTTTAATCGCATTGAAACTTTTAAAGAAAATTATGCAAAGTAGCACTAGGATATGCGTTAATTACCATAGAATGTTTAATATATTGAGAAAGAGAAAATATAAGTATAATGGAAAATCAGTTTTTGTTAATGATACAGTATTCCACGGATAATTGCCTCAACAAAAATGTCAAAATTGTTGGGTAATTGTAATTAATTGCCTTTAATTGTAAGTTTGTATCAAAAAAGTAGTTTGAAAGTAAATTTAACGGACATTTTATGTATTTACAAACGACAGGTGTTTCTGAATATTTTTGTTATCAATTATTGAACCTACTGTCAAATTGTAAAGAAGCTGGCTAAGTAATGGAATATTATTTCTTTCATATGGCTGCCGCGGCTGGCTTCACAGTACACCATTTGATCGGACCAATTTTCGGGCACTTTTCGCGAGTGCATCGGGCTAGTTTCACCATTTTGGTGAAACCAAACATCGTTCGCAAAAATACCATAAAGAGCGGTCACAAAAAGTTGGTTACCAATGGTCTCTCCATTGGCTGTAATGGGTGGTGAATCGTTCATTTTCAAAGAAATATGGGCCGCTCCATAAGTCGTACCGAACAGGCACTCGTAAGTGATTCTGAAGGAAATGTTGAAAAAAATTGTTGATATCCTTAGCACAGTTAATGCTTTACAAAAGCAAATTATTAATTTGGATCTAAATATGGGATATCAAGAGTTGCATAAGCAACTTAAAATTTCAAAATCGCTAATATTGATGAAAAATTATTTTGAAAGAAATGCAACAATTGAAGTCCCTAAAGTTCTTTAATCCTAGATAAATTCTAGTGATGAAAATTATATTTTACCATTTTTTATAATATAGTGATAAAAGTGACATGGAATCAATAACAAAACGATACAGCCAATTATTCAGTGATTCAGATTAATTATACATGTTTACGGAAATTCCTTAAAAAATGTTTTTTATGTTATTAACGTATTAATGTTATATTTTATGCGATTAAGTTTTGATTTTTTACGATTTGGAATGAATCGTCACTTTTTATATGAAGCTAGAGTATCGTTTTATGCGAATTCAATTTATGCGTTTTTTTTTTGTAGCGCATCTATCGTATAAAGTGATCATTCGAAAATATGATTTTTTTTATTTCCGACCAACCAATTGTCTTTGTTTTGAAAATAAATTTTCATTAAATTCCAACGTTGCTCAAGCATAAATCATTTCGATTAAGATTTTTTCTGAAACTTCTATAGTTTTTTTTTACATTTTTGTGTGTAACGTTCTGACATTTAGAAAAAATTATTTACAAAATCCTACCAATTAAATGCTGTTTCTAAAAATAAATCTACCACTCACATTAGAGTCTCAATCTTAAATAAGAGTAATAATAATAACATTGTTAAAAAATATTTCTCTATAATTTCATAATCTCAATTTAGCACATTAATGTTGATGAGATCTATAGACGTCCTGTTTTCTTACTATTATATGTCGACGTGTTAAAAAAGGGTGTCATATATTTCTGTTGAGCAAGCATGATGAACAAATATTATGTAAAATAGTTATAAAATGTGTATCGTCTGATTGATTTGCCACAGAATTTTTACATTATATTTTCCACATAATACCTGTAAAATATTAAAATTATTAAACACTTGCTGACTAAGCTTTGGACTTTTCATTTCATAAATCATGAGATATTTTTTTATTTCATAATAAAAGTCAAAACGAACTTTTAATTTATGGTTTACAGTGGACATTTCTGTGGAAAAAATCATATAAACATTTTATCTTTAACAAGTTAGCAATTAAAATAAAATAGATTTTCGTTAAAAAAGTGTAGAAAATAAATCATCTTATATGTAGGCATGTATATAGAAATAGGTTGAGATGTCATGTATACATATGTATGTATATGCTTTTGGTAATAAAAGCATATACATATTTGTAATACCCTATACTAGAAGTTCTCTTATTACTTTGCTGCATTCGTAGGATATTTAAAAGAAGAATAATCCTCCAATATTTTTTAAAAACAATGTGCAAATAAAGAACACATTTTTTTATTCTTGCAAGTTTTTTTATATAAAACGCGAATCGAAAATAAAATAAAATTTAAGCTGTTCTTTAAAATGATAGCACAAATTGTTTGAAAAACTTTTTTTTACTAAAAAAAAATTAAAGTCAATTCCTATTTAGAATACAAATAAAAAAATTAATTTAATCACTTCGCACACCTTATCCTGTTTTTAACAGTTTGCTTTTGTGCGAATTTAAATCCACTCAATTGCCAAAAATAAACTTGTCTTCAGATGTTTTTCATTTACAGGTGGTACCTTACGGCTGATGTCAGCGTGACAGCTAGAAACTATAATATAAGATGACGCTATAAACCACTTCTTATGTTTTTCTTATTTATGGGTTCAAAAGATTTCATAATGAGAGCGAAACTTAAAACAAGAATGTGGTTGTGAAATAGTTTCTTATATCATGTTGTATTTTCTTCACTACTGGTTTTGGTTTTCAGTCCTAGCTAATTTCTTTTTTCCTTTTTCGACGTTTTACAGAAAGTCTAGTGAAAATATTAATTGACATGAAAACTAACTCTTCGTCAAAATCCACCTTTCAAACAATACCACAATAAATTAATAAAACACTAACACTCTAATACAAGCAAAATAAATCTATTTGATAAATATAGCTATTACTATATACTTAGCTATCTTGGCTTCGCTTCTAACAGCCGCTCTGATATCAGTCTAAAAATTGAAAAATAGAAAATTTTTTATAAGAACTTGAGCTTGAATAATTACGAGTATTTACATTAATCAATAAAAGTTGAAAAACCAGAATTTAAAATTATTACAACTATTTTTTTATATATTTAACGAAATAATAATTTTTTATTAAAGTCGTTAATGTGGTGTAGTCATATAATACATTATTCCTGTGGCGTTTTTTGTTCGATTCATCAGTGTTGTCAGATGATTTTTTTTCTTCCCCCCCATGGTATAATCATGATGATTATACCATGTTCCCCCCAAAAAAATTTCAAAACCCCCAAATTAAACGTTTTTTGAAAAAAAACCCCTAAATAGAAAACAATTTCATTTAACAATTTCTGAAATATTTTTATTTAAGAAAATGTTTAAAAAACAATTAACAGTTAACAAATACAAAAAACAAACAAATATCTGATCAATGTAGCTAAAACAAATCTCTTTTTATAACAATATTGGTATCAAATTTCTTCAAAAATATCGAATGTTGCCAAATCATTTTCTTTAAGTTTGTACATATCTGTGGCATTTTGACAAAACACCTTAAATCGAGATAAGATAGCAAAAAAGTTTTTCAAACAAACTCGGGGAAAAATTTTTATTAAAAAATAAAATAAACCGAAATTAAAGAAAAATTTCTTCTATAATACAAAATTTTAAAAACGTACACAAAAATGTTTTTTGAATAAAAATTCGTATCATTAACAATATTTTTTTCAACTTTTTAAATTTGACTTAAGATGTTTTGTCAAAATGCCACAGATATTATCGGAATTAAAAAGGTTTAGCATTTCAGGTGGATTAAAGTTGTGACACGTATTATTTAATGAATATTTCACCCTTAAAACACTTTCAACAGTTGAAATGTCCATTATATTTCTGGAGTTAAAACGTTTTTTTTTTTTTTGTTAACGCAGTGCATTTCGTTCGATGGAGTTGATGTCACTCAAAGTTTTGGATGTTGTTTTTATTAAATCACCAAGGTGGTCAATGCTGCTGATGGATGAATGCTCACCTATAAATGCTGCAATTTTTAATTCAACAATCTTTCGTTCTTTGGCAATATAAGGCATAACAAAGTTTGTAATTGGCACAATTGGTGTTTCTGTGAGCAATAAGGTCCTTTCTATGATTATACACTTGTAATATTTACAAAACGCTTTATAAATATTTTCCTGCACGGGTGAAAACCAATCTGAAATTACACAATTACGCATATATCAGAGATTGACATGAATCGCACTCAAATGGCAATTTTTTGCTTTTTTAAAAATGAATATTGAGCTAGCAATACACACTAACTAAATGAATGCTGCTATTGCATGATTCAATTCAGTATGTCTTTTGCTACAAAATGCTTGTAGTTGCTTGCAAATGCTAAACACTCCAACCAATCACAAAAGCAGTAAGTATATTTGAGTATTTCACTGTTTAAGTGTAAAACTAACTACGAGCACAAGAAAAACAATAACACGATTGTAATGAAAAATAATGCAGTTTCTCTTATATTTTTAATAAAATATGCTACTTGTTTTTTATTTGCTTATTATTATTTATTTATTTATTTACTTTGTTTTTTATTTATTAGTACTAAAACGCATGTATAAAAAGTAATAAATATTATAAACAAAACTAAATTTTCTATTTCTTAAAAATAAACAATTTCTATTTCTTAAAATAAAAAAATCAGGTAATGTTTATTTCATTTTAAATAAAAAGATAATTAAAAATTTATTTTCTCATTTTTATTTTGAAACATTTGTTAAGAAACAAATTACTGCGGTTAAAAATTAAAAAAATTATAAAAAACACTGTTTCAGTCAAACGGTTTAACCTCTTATTAGTTGAGCTTTAATGAATCATTTGAGTGTTTTGTATACAAAGGAGTGTTTTGTATGTTGTTAATGCTAATGGTATCTAAAAAAAGATTAAGAATAAACAATGCATTTACAAAAGTAAACTCTACAAGCAATACAGTTGCCACTGTTGATGAATAAAAACAAAACAAAAGCAGTAATAATATGAATAGGCAGTAAAATCGAATCAACTCATGTCATTCTCTGGCATATATATATATTTTTTTTTTTTTTAAACGCAGTACCCTTAAATTGCTCATCTTTCTAACACTCCTTTTTATATTTTTGGTTATAGTTATTTTATTTTTTTTTTTGCATTTTTATTATATAAACTTAAAAAGTAATATACGCCCATGTGCTGGAAATCGCAAGTTGCATGATATAGGCGAACTCGATATGAAATCGCAAAAGAGGTGTGCTACAGTTCACAATCGCCAGAAATTAGGCGTTTTCAAATCACAAACTTTTACTTTACTTTTTAAGTTCTACGAAATAAAGATAAAATGGCAGTTGAATTGGAATTTCAAAATGTTGATACTATATTATCTACTACTCAAATTGTTGTATCGTCGTGGAATCAAGCGATTTTCAGACTATGGCCGGAATCTATCGATTTTTACTCAAACAATATAATTACTGTAAAGACACAATAAAGCAGAAATCCCCAAAAAACCCCCTAACTATATATTTATTCCCCCTTAATTTTCCCCCTAAAACCCCCTAAATTTGCCACCAAATGGATAAAAACCCCCTAAATCTGGGGGGAAAACCCCTAAACTGGCAACTCTGGTACACATATCTGCTTTGTAATGACAGAATTAATTGTATCATTTCTCTGTAAAAAAATGCGGTAAAGTTAGCATACTTTTATGCATTCTTAAAACTATTTTTAACCCTATTTTTACTGACATAAAAATGTAACAAATCTTACTAACATGATAGATAAAGCTTTAAAAGAATGCTCAATTAAGAGTTACATACATAAATACATAATTGGCCATTACAACCCTGTGTCAGGGTTACGGCCTGGCTGCTCGCTTTTTCATGGCACTCAATTATTCCCAGAGCTTTTGCCAGAAGACTGCTGAAAGTTAGTTGCCGAAAGAAATAATATTTTCATATTTCTTTTTTTTTTTTTCAAGATGTTAGAGCTGAGAATTATTAAGACTATAAAACGATTTTTTATCACACAAATAGCCTGTTCCGAGTATCCTTGTGGTACAAGTGTTTGTATTTGATACATTTTGATCTTACAACATTTGTTGGCTGCACTCAGTTATAGAACGTTCGAGTTTATTTCATGTGTGTGAATCAGAGTAGGAAAATAAACAAAACTGAACGTTTGATCTCATTTTGTTTTGTTCTTTACAATGAGTAAAACAAAAACAGTGAGAACGATTGTCCCATTTAATTTTGTATATTGTTTTTGTTTTGAGCACTACAAATACACTCTAGTGTGCGCAGGTACAACAAAAAATGAATGAGAAGAAAAAGAAAAGAAGAAAAGAAAAAAGAGCAAATTATGCTAGGAACACAATTGGGACGAACGACGAATTTCGTCCAGCATAACGAATTCGTTGTTGAAAGTTCGTCGCGTAAATTCGCAGTCTGACGCACAATAAGGACGAAAAAATAACAGATGTTATAATAAACAAAGTTGTGTGTGGCAAAAAATAAATACTCAAGTTCAAGTTTAATTTATTGAGAATTTTTTCTAGTGTGTGGCAAAAGTGTTACCATTGGGAAAAAATAATTGAATGCAAAAATTAAGCATTAACAAAAAACAATTAAAAAGCAATTTTATGGTAAATAATTGTGTATATTTAAATTAAATTGTGTTATTGAAAATCAGACAATTATAAAAGATTGAAATATATCTTCTTTTACTAGTATGTTTGAAAACAAAAAAGAAACACGGTAACTCTGTACTGATTTGTTCGTCGTTCGTCGGTGTTAAAAATAGAAATAAATCTATCGCAGTGTTCGTCACGCACGACGAGTTTTGTTTGACGGCGGTATTGTGTTAATTTTCATAAGCACAAATGTGTTTTATCTTTGACGACGAAAATTCGCACCGAAAAATTCGTCGTTCGTTCCAATTGTGTTCCTAGCATTATACGAATGTAACGTAATAACAAAGCAAGCACAAGAGCGAAAAGCTAATTGTTTCGTTTGCGCTCTTTCTCATTTAGAAAGTTTTTGTTTTGGTTTTGCTCGTTTACAATACGATTAAAAATTTTTTTAAAAGTTTATGACTTTGTGTAACTTTTGCGAAATGTTTTGTTTGTTTGCCCACTCTGGTATCAATCGAAAATCCTTCGAATAATAGTAGACGCTCCATAGTGTATCACAAATGATGACATTCACAAAGATTTATTTACCCTCAAATTCAAAGTCATATACAACGTATCTGTTTTAATTATTATAAAATATTAATAATCAAGGTAGTGGTAACAATAGTCATTAAAGCTAATGACTAAAAAAGGAAATCGATTTCCATCCCATACCAGATTATTATATAACCAAATTAACGGTTATATTCGTTCTTAAAATATATCTATCAATTTAAATTAAATTATCCCAATAGCAATTCAATATCTTTACAATAATATTTAATAGCAATTAACAATAAATTTTTATTAACATTTCTTAACACCCATTAATATTTTATTAGCTTTTGTATATTTCATTATTATTGCTCCGATTATTTGCGGCTGTTCAGTTTTTTCTTCTTTTATAACACACATGTAATTGCAGTGTTAAGATGTAAAAACAACAAACTAGTGAATTTTAACGATGTTTTCAAGACTACTTATACTTTATGATTAACCATATATGTCACTGTTACTTCATATGTATTACCACCAGGCAATATAAACCACGTAACGAATATTTAAAATTCCTCTAGTATGTATATATGTGCATCCATACATACATACTTTTGGTATGCATGTTCCAATGAGATTGGATACGTTAACGCAATCTTCTTGAATTTTTATAGACTATTTGTGGTCCAAAGCTATAGGGCACTGGCTGGTGTACATCTGTAGATGAAATTTTTGCTAAAGCACTAGCTAAAAGTATTTTTTTATATTTTTCCTTTTTGCGCTTTAATAAATTATGATTGAAAGTATCGTATATTGTGCGAGGATTTTCACACATCATTTCAAATGTTTCATCTAAATCGCAATGTGTAACTTGAGTTGCAACATGATGGACTCTTTTTCGAGCAACTTTATATGATTTTCTCTTATTTATTCGTGCCATAAAATTTTATTTTTTGTTTTGTTTTTATTTTTAAAATTACAAAAAATTTGGAAATATAAATTTTATAATTGTCAAAAAAAAATTTGTATATTTCATGGTATAATAGTCATAAGGTAGTCAATTACGGCTGATGTTAAAATTGTCAAAATTATATTTCTTCTTCTTCCCTATTTATTTTGACGTTAAACATATTTTAAATTAAACAAATGGGAACAAGAAATAATTGATTTTCTTTAAAGAGAATTTAACGTTTTAAAAATCTAATTTACAGCTACATATTAAAAATTTGGTTATCTATAGTGCTCCTCTATAATAGTAGTGTCGAAATTCTGGTTACATTTCTCCATATTATTGAAATTGACCTCTAAAATACACCCTTCTGGATATTATTGTTGTTCTGGAGATTATTAGCATTTTTCTGAAAAAATAACCCTTCAGAACGCTTGACAATTTGTATTCAAAACAAAAACAAATTTAGTTTCTTTATTTTTGTTTTCATTATAAATTGCAAACTAATTTTTTACAAAATGAAGGTAAAATTTTCCAGTTTAAAAAAAAAATTATTCACAAAAAAAAAAAAAAAAAAAATGAAGAACTTCTTTACAATAATATATTTATTTGTGTACAACAGTCAACCACAGTGTTGCTTTTATTTGACAATCGGCAGAGAATCAGGGTTGCAAAACCACAGGGTTGTATGGTATATTTGTTGTTGCTTTTAGCAGTGCTACCATTTTTTTATCATATAATTAAGGATTTTTCATTTTAAAAACGGCAATTCTGGCCTCCATATTGTTTTATGTGTTGTTGTATTTTTGTAAAATTGAGATTCCGTATAAATAGGCCTTGATTTCCAATACTAAAACCAAAGGTGAATTAATCAAAAGCAAACCAATTCCCTAGCGGTTTGCATTTTAAAGTAGGACTCTTAGTTTTTCTGACTGATATCAGATATGATATTAGTAAGTTTAAATCAGAGGTCCATACCCTCTTTTCTCCTTCCCTCATATTAATAAGGGTCATCCATCCCCTTATAATTGACCTCATTAAAAAATAGGGTTATATCAAAGTGAAATGATTATAAGCTGCGGTAAGCCAATCACCTATCTATGATAAAGTTTTCAAAATTTATTTCATTTTTGTTACATGGTCTGGAAATCCGGGTTCGAATCTTACTAAGATTTTTAATTAATATAGCTTAAAAGCTATATTTATATCAGATGAGAGCTTTTGGTCTTTCAAGAGAATAAGGAATAATGCTAGTTCCATTCCAACCCTTATACAAAATGACGAAGCGTTCACGAACACGGTTGAAAAAGCGAACCTGAATTAGATGAATTATTTCCAAAAAATTCACGTTTGCCGGAAAGCGTTCAACCGCTGCCCGATTTTGAAAGAGTATCAGTGACTATGCCTAGTATATTCTTTCGATCACGTGCTGTCAAAAGGGTTCTTACAGACCTCAACGTATATAAATCTTCTGGGCCGGATGGAATACCAGCACTGGTCCAGCAGTGCGGCGAACCGTTTTCTGATGTTAGGTAAATGAAAAAAGTGGGCGTAAAAGTGGGCGGGACAAAATTTTCTTTCCGTAAAAACCTAAGTTGGATCACGGCGATCGAACTGATGCGATGACCAACGAACTACATTGATTTTTATTTATATAGATAGATAGATAGATTAAGAAAACTTTTCATTCTGAAACGTAAATTATATTGAAGCTATTATTTTTTTTTACGAATTACCATTACAAATCAAAATCGTATAACTTAATTTTAATTTCCACAGCTAATTTCTACAATCAATAAATGAGGTGTAAAATGCTAAACATGAGCTGGAGACGTTTTTTAAAGTGAAATTATTTTTAACAATAATTAATACTAAACAGAAAATGATAAATAAAATATTGGAATTTAGTATTATCATATTATGGTTATTTATTGATTTGCCTTTAAAAATACAATGTCGACATCATAACCGCAATATTGGCGGTGGTTATCATTCATCTCTAATGCAACACGCACCGAATATCGATGTGCGGGATAAAATACTCGAACTACAATGTTATGCCAAATGTCATGAATCACTTAAAGGAAATGTTGACTATGCACCGTGTCTAACAAAATGTCAAATTGATATGATTAAAGCACCGAGACGGGGCTATTGTCCAGCTATGCAGAATGCCATATTTCAAAATATCAACATACAGCCATTGCAAAAGTTATCGTGCCTAGATAACTGTAGTTACGATTTTGATTGTCCAGAAGTGCAAAAGTGTTGCAATTCAGCATGTGGTCCTGTTTGCATGCAACCGATCGGTGTGCGTGATGATGGTATGCTGCCACCAATACCAAAAATATTAAAGTGTGGCCTTGTGCCGCGGGAGCAGAAGGTTGAAATAACTTTACAATCGAATTCCTCGTATTATTTTCATGTAGAAGTTCGTTATCATATCGGAACATTGTTATCACCGAGAAAATTTGGAACATGGCAATATCAACCAGTGCAAAAATTAGCAGAAATTTTAGATTTGAATATTTTGTTGTAAGTAAAAGTGAAACTAAAAATAGTTCTTTAAAATCCAAAAAGAAAAAAACTAACAGAAAAAGTAAAGATTTTGTTTAGAAAATACAAAAAAAAAACTATGTATAAATGTATGAAAGTATAGTTGTTCTTCTTAGATTTTAGATGGGCTTTACGATGAAATACATATATGTATATTGTAATTTAAAATTTTCCATTATCAGGTATATTCTGAACATAATTTTTTTGTCAACGTGAAATGAAGTCACAATAAAAGTTGATTTAAAATTACATGCATATTTTCAGCCATTTTATTTTAATTAATGGATTGTTATTGTGTTCTTGAATAATTTTACCGATAACATAATACATTTTGTATAAAAAAATTATTCAAATAAATAATTTTGTAATTTTTCTTTTACTTCCTAAGCACTCTGCTTTACTCTCCATTTTTAGCAAAAATAATTTATTCTATTTGACATTTGCCCCAAAATATTAATCCTTTTTTAATCAAAAATCAAACGCAAGTAAGTAGATCATCAAAACAGAAAAATTCATTAATTTTCTTGTATCTTTGAAATTAAAATTCCAACAAAAATTAATTAAAATAATAATTCCTGACGACGCTACACGAAGGGGCAGCGAAATATTGAAAATAAATAAATATTTAATATTAATAAAATATACCTTAAGCTCGAAAAAAGAGATTTATTATTAGAAAACTCAACTGTAACTTGTATTATTGTAATAGTTAACAAGATTGTAAATGTTTTTCTATGATCTCTAAAAATATTACAGAACTACAGTAGGTTTCTATTTAAGACCTGGCCGTTGGTATCAAGTGAGAGTGGCAGCTATCAATGCGTATGGTTTTAGAGGTTATTCAGAACCTTCTCAAGCATTTACCCTACCAAATCGTAAGTATTAACAAAAAAAAAACATTTATACAAAACATTAAAATATTTTTAAATATTTATATACATAGATGTACAATATCATTTTAGATCCTAAGCCACCTAAAGCGCCAGCAGATTTAAAAGTCGTATCATCGCATTTTGATGGCAAATATGTTAAAATAAAAATAGTATGGTGTGCTTCCAAATCAAATTTACCAATTGAAAAATATAAAATCATATGGTCACTCTATGTAAACAATATTAGAGATGAGTCTCTTATATCAAATGAAGCGTTTGTTAAAGATGTAAGATTTCAATATATTTTTTTGTTTATTTATTAAAAAAAAAATATATACATATATACAACAATATCTTATTTTCTGATTAGCGTCATCAATTTGAAATTCCTAATTTATTACCAGACTCAAGTTATTATATACAAGTACAAGCCCGTTCTATAAGTGGAAAAAGGCGTTTAAAATCTGAAAAACATTCAATACTCTATAATACAACAATATCATCAATACAGGCCTTTAGTCCACTCAGATGTGGTAAAGAACATCAAATATTGCGTAATGGCATTAGCAATGCATATTATGATGAACGATATTATGGAAAAAAACATTTATTTAATGATGGTGATTCACTAATGTCTTCACCACCTTCTTATGCCAGCAGCACTGTTTTTATATCTAGTAATAATTTAAATACGAATCATAATAATAGTACTTATGTCACAAAAACTGAAAAATTCGATGTTAAATATCGTCCAAATCGTAAGCTGGGTATGTTGGTTATTATATCAGGTTTCTATCCTCGGAATGAAAGGTAAGTACATACATATGTATAACAAATACTCGTCTGAATGTCTTTATGGCACCCTTTTCAATGCTAGAAATATATTGAAAGGTATCGGAAAAAAAGTATGTATTCAAAAAGAATAAATGAAGAATAATTACAACCAATACTATTTTTACGTGGTTGACAGAAACTACTTTTTATATTTTTAAAATAATGATTGCAAGTTTGCAATCTATGCTTTGTGCACAGTTAAAAAAAACAGATTTTTTAAATAAATGAGTATTTGAAAAAAAAATGTCTGCGAGTACATAAAATCCTGGTTTTACGCTGCGATTTTGTACAAATTTTAAATAACAGGGTTGAAAAAAAAAGCTTGAACTTGTTTTTACACATGGTGTCACTTTTGAAAGCCCTCTTAATTACACAAAATGCCGCACAATTCTCTATTAAGATATGTATCTATGAGCCGTTAACCACACGAAAAGCTACAATGTGTTTTAAATTTCCTGTTATGGTATGAATTCATATACATATGTATGAATGCATAAATATTTAAAATTAATTAAAAATTAAGAATAGTCAAAATATCATCAACTATGTTACAAGTTTTATGTGATTGGGAGAGTTAATTGATTTGACAACCGCAAAAATTTTTTACTTTATAAATGCAGTGTTTGAATGTTTAAATGTTTTATTACAGAAATACTACTTTCAACTATAATTAAAGATTATTAGCAACATAGACAACGTCTACTTCATCAGCTGTATATTTTTCCTTTGTCAGAAGTCTATATAAAGGATATATTTCTCACAATGCCTAGTAACAGATGAAAACTTCCTTATTTTAATAGCATTAAATTCAGAATCTTCTGTTGTAGCTGAATAGTAGGGATACTTCGGATATGGATGGGATACTCCGGACAAGGCAAAGTCTCTGATTGGGGACAACTTGGCTGCCTCCAGAACGATCCTTGTTCCCAGCCTCGCAAGGTTGTACAAGGCAAGCAACATGTGACATCTACTCCAGCTGACATGAGAAGAAACACGAATTTGATTGCGGATTTGGAGTTAGCAAGAGATTTCGCCACCTCGTCTCGTAGTTCACTCCAGTGAACGAAAGAATTGCTACGATCCGCATAAAGGCGAAATTTTATAATATCAGCCTTATTTGTGTTCACGCCCCGACGGAAGAGAAGGATGATGTGGTCAAGGATGCTTTTTACACAAAGCTCGAGGAAGTGTACGATGGGTGTCCGGCACATGACGCCAAAATTGTTCTCGATGATTTCAATGCGAAAGTTGGATGTGAAAGTATCTTTGGCCCCACTCTCGGACAGTTCAGTCTCCATAATTCCACCTCATCGAACGACTTAAGACTGATCAATTTTGCCGCGGCGCGAAACATGGTAGTTTGTAGCACCAGATTCCAGCATCTCGATATCCATAAGGCCACCTGACTCTCCCCTGATCGATCTATCAACAACCAGACCGATCACATTGTGATTGATGGAAGGCATATTTCCTAGGCATGTTTCTAGACGTGCGAACATTTAGAGGTCCAAACATCGACTCGGACGATCATCTTATTGCAGCCAAAATGCGGTTACGCATATGCGCATCGAATACGGCACGCTCTAGTGTTCGGGAAAAGCTGGACATCAGAAAGCTGCGATCACGGAAGACAGCTAGGTCATTTTCCGATCGTCTTTCTAATAAGCTCTAAAGCTTTATATCCTCTCTCGAAAGTATTGGTGGACAGTGGTCTCACATCTCTGACTCCTACGCACCACTGCTGAAGTAGTTCTTGGTTTCGAGCGTTCTCCCCGCCGAAACCAATGGTATGATGAAGAGTGCCGTGAGGAAACTGCAGCAAAGAACGCTGCCTATAGAAGAACGTTGCAGTCCACCACTACAAGAGCAATGGTGGAGGTGTACAGAGAGAAGAGGAGGGAAGAGGGGCGCCTGTTTAGAAGAAGGAAAAGGGAGCAAGAAAGGCGTGATCGTGGGAAAATTGAGATGTGCAGGAGTAGGAATGATGCTCGAAGTTTTTACAAAAAGAGACGACCATGGAAATCTAGTTACAGATGCACAAGGGTCACTGAGATTATGGAGACAGCACTTCTCTAATCTTCTGCAAGGCGATGACAACACCTTTTCCGCCTCTAGAGATGCTGTGCCGGATCCAATCAATGACGGCGACATTGAAATCCCGTCACCCAGCTATGAAGAGGTCAAGGTTACCATAGGGCGACTGAAAGGTAACAAAGCGGCTGGACCTGACGGTCTTACCGCTGTGCTCTTTAAATATGGAGGCGATGAGTTGGTTAGGAGCATGCACCAGCTCATTTGCAGAATATGGCTGGAAGAAAGTATGCGCGAAGATTGTAATCTCAGTGCCCTCTGCCCCATTCTGTAAAAGGGAGACCCCACGATATGCACCAACTACGGGGGTATAAGCCTTCTCCCTATCGCATACAAGGTTCTTACGAGCGTATTGTGTGAACGATTGAAGCCATTCGATATCTCACTGATTGGACCTTATCAGTGCGGCTTCAGACCTGGTAAGTCCACCATTGACCAGATATTTACACTGTGCCAAATCCTGGAGAAGACCCATGAAAGTCAAGTCGACACACCACCTTTTTGTCGACTATAAGGCGGCATTCGATATCCCGATAAGAGATCGCGTATATGCCGCAATGTCTGAGCTCGGTATTCCTGCAAAGCTTATAAGACTGTGCAAAATGACGTTCAGCAACTCCTGCAGCTCCGTCAAGGTAGGAAGAGACCTCTCCGAACCTTTTAATACCGTTCGAGGTTTCAGACAGGGCGATCCTTTATCCTGTAACCTATCAATTTCATCATGGAGTGTTTTGCGAAAGGCGGGTGTACATCGAAATGGCACTATATTTAACAAAAGTATCGAGGTCCTTGCGTATGCAGACGACAAAGTTTTCATTGGGCATACCAAGCGAGATATCACCGCAGCCTTTAATGGTATTGAACGAGAGTCTGCAAAAATGGGTCTGGTAGTAAATGAGAGCAAGACGAAGTACATGTTGTTGACGAGTAGGGATGTTGAACGTATATACATTCGATGTGGTCAAGGAGTTCATCTACCTTGGCACGTTCTTTACCAGCAAGAATGATGTCAGTCTGGAGATCAAACGAAGAATCACACTGGCCAACAGTAGGCCAGTAGGCAGTTTAGTAATAGAGACCTCTCTCGTTCGACGAAATTAACACTCTATAAGTCGCTTATTCTTCCGGTGCTTCTCTATGGTGCGGAAGCATGGACGCTGTCTTGTGCCCATGCAGCGGTCTTGGGAGTATTCGAGAGAAAAGTTCTTCGTAAGGTCTTTGGTCCTCTAAGGCATGGCGATGAGATTCGCATTAGCACCAACCATAAGCTGTATGAGCTCCTCGGTGATGTGGGCGTTGTTCAGCGCATTAACATCCAGCGACTACACTGGTTCGGCGATATTGTTCGGATAGATGAATCTGCTCCAGCGAGAAAAGTTTTCGATGCGAAGGTCACTGGACGTCAGCGTAGAGGACGTCCGTGTTTACGTTGGAAGGAATAAGTTGATGAAGCCCTGTCGTCAATTGGTGTGACCAACTGGAGAAGGCGCGCGCTTGGCAGAGACGCCTGGAGACTAGTGTTAAGGCAGGCCGAAACCCGTTAACGGGTTGTTATGGGCATCTAAGTAAGTAAGTAAGCTGAATAGTATTAGGTGAGGCTTCAACATTTTTAACTTTATCAGGCCTATATTAAGCCAATTTACTAAAAGGCCTATGATTGTTACTTTTCTATTAATGATGGAATATTTTAAAGGTTTTGATGAAAAATGTCCGGTCATTTGTATTAGAAGAAAAGAGCTTTGTCTTTTATGATATGACAATGGTATGCCAAGCACCTAGTGAAAAATTGTTTGTTAAATTGTTTGCGTGGCTTTATCACGATCAAATTACAAATTTCAGGTATTTTTGTACATTTGTATGTACATATACTACATACCAGAGTTATAAACGAATCATTTATTTTATTTTTTATGAATTAGCTAAAGTCTGAATTAATTCTTTTCCCCAAAAAACGATTTAAAGAGATTTGAATCAATTCATTTGAATTTAGCAAACATGAGTTGCAATTCATTTTTAATTCAAATGAGTTGGCAAAATTAATTGCAATTCATTTCATCTCCAAATGTAGTTAGAAGTAAAATCGTAGGTAATAACTATGAAAAGCTTTGAAATTGAGAATATGTTGCAGGATTTAAAAAAAATTTTTAACAGCCTGTTTCTAGAAAGAACACGAATGGTTTTCGACGTTCGTCTTTTTATATGAGAAACACTAACAAATTTGAGTGTTTTTGTTATTGTTTCACATATAAAAAGATGAATGTCAAAAACCATTCGTGTTTTAGAAACAGGCTGTAACTCTTTTTTAAGAACTTTTGATACATTTATTATTTTTAAAGATAAAGAATAGTACATTTTTGTCTGAAGAATATTGTGGAGCGTGATTCACTAGTAGTAGTAGTCGCCGTGGTCTAGTGGTTAGTGTGTTGGCTTACTAAGACATGGGCCCTGGGTTCGACTCCAGGCTCTGACATCTTCAAAAAAAGAAATATGAAACAAATATTTCTTTCGGCGACTACCTCTCAGCAGTCTTCTGGCAAAAGCTCTGAGAGTAACTAATTGCCATGAACAAGCTTCTCAAGTCTGTCGTTCGGAGTCGAGGTCCCGGTACTCATGGATAAAAATTTACACACACAACATGAGTGCTGCGAGAAGCTAGGCCGTAATCCTGACACAGGGTTGTAAAGGCCAAATATGTATGTATGTATGTATGTATGTGATTCACTAGTTTTTAAGAAAAGCTAAAAACTGTAGTGCAGAATCAGCAATTATCGACGTCAGTAAAAGGGTCGTTATAATATTGCACTAAAATGTGGCTTTTTCACTACCTATTTGTGAAAGTTGATGAAATAAAATCTTTGGCGTAGAGCAGGGGAAACGGATTCTTCGAGAACTGCACCAGCAGAGAGTGGAGACTGCAGTGCAGTTAGAAATTCATTGCATGTGGTAGTCAGGATGGTCAAGCAAAAGTAAAGAAAAGAACTGGCCACAAACGCCATCGAAAGCCACCTGAATTTTGATCGGACGCACTTAAATTGAATTAAATTGTATTATGGAGGATTGGAAGATGATCATATTATCGGACTAAACCAAAATTAATCCTATTAAACAGATGGTAGGGAGTAGACTTGACGAAAACCGGGAAGTACTTTAAAGTAAATAACTGGCAAGATAACTGCCAACTATTGTGTCAACGTTTTATTCATGAATATCCCAGCCACTTGTGAAAAATTGGTTGTTGAGTCCTCAAATATTGTATTCCACCAATACAATAATTTTAAGTTCACCGCCAAAATTACTCAAAAGTGGCTTAATGATAGGGGACTGAACGTAATTACATGGTCACCGCAATCACCTGACCTCAATCCGCTTGAGTACCTCTGCAAGAGCTGAAAATGAGTGTGTTGGGAGTGCCAACAATGAATTGTGAGGGTATATGGGTAAAGCTTGGGGAGAGAAACCTTCCCTCCATTACCTACCATAACCTAGTCACAAGCATGTTACGAAAAATTGATGCTGTAATTGAATTGATGCTAGGTTGTTCTCATAATGCCCTCATTTAAAAGAAAACACAATAGCAAAAAAAAAGCAAGTGCTTTATGAGCAAGATCGGTAAAGGCGGTAAAGGCGGTTTTAGCGTTGTAAGCTTTTGAACATGAAACTTTCAAACACGTGGTCAATTGTTTGAGTCACTGTACATACATGTATGAATGTATGTGAAAATTTAAATACTTGTTAATTGCACATTACCATGCATTTTTATTATATCGTTTAAAATTAATTTATTATATTTTTTACTATGTTGAAAGAGGCTTAGATGTACGAATTTATATTTGTGTTAGTCTATTTAACAAATCAAAAATACCTCAGAGTTATTAATTTAATAAAACCGTAGTAAATATTTCTTCTACCAAAATGAGAAGTTTCTAATTTTTTATAATTTTATACTCCAACATATTATTTTCGGTTAAATATCACATTTAAATTTTCGAAAAATTTTGAAACACCAACAAAAAATTTAATTTTACGCATCAATAACGTCTGTTTCTTTCTATACACCCTACCTTTTTTGGTGCGATACAAAAAAAAATTTTCGAAATTGACTACAGTTTCAAAAGAAAATAACAAAAAAATAACTTAAATATTGAGTATTTCGCTTTCACACTATATTGAACCACTTGTTTCACACATGGAAAACATATTAAAACCTAAGCTTTGTTTTCTAGCATAAAGGGTGGCATAAGCCTTTAAGTACGTGTAAGTAGATTGAAAATTTGTCACTTGTCAATTGTTTTTTTTTTTTTTTTGTTTTATTATTATTTTGTTCTCTTTTACAATTTTTGTTTCTCCTCTAGAATTTATGAACTATGTCCAATTGATACAAACTGCGAAGAAGGTGAATATAATGCAATACGTGTAAATGTAAGTAATTGTTATACTCTGGTTCTAATATTATTGAATTGAATTTTTCATTGTATTGTAATATGAGTAATGTAGTATGTATTTAATTTTTTTTTTTCTTTTTTTCAATAATTTTTTTCGTATCACGTTTTTACACTGCCGCTCACTTGAATAGGTTTACTATTTTCATTACATTCAAAATTATTTTTTTCTAAAAGTAATTAAGTTTTTAGTTATATTATTTTCTAAAATGGTAAAATATTGGATTATGTGTGTTTATAATAAAAACAATTGTTTTAATAATTAATAACTGAATTTTAGTAATTTTTTTCCCGAAACGAATATGATTTTCAGCACAATTTTTTGGGTCATTTGAATAGGTTCACTCTCATTAATTTAAAAAATTAAAGAAGAAAATGATTTTTTTGTAAAACTTTTTTTATTTTTTAAGATTTCTTACAATGTTTGATGATTTATTAAGGAGTATATCCTCCTTTATTCGATATAACTTCAAGAATACCATTTGGGAGGGAGCTATAAAGGTTTTCAATTAATGATAATAAAATTTTTGGACCAAGCTTTTTTAATTCCTAAAATGAAAGCCTATTTGGTTTCGTATTGTCTGCCGGACTCGTAGACTTTGCGAGAAAGCAAGCCCCATACATTTTCTATAATATTTAAGTCAGGGGAATATGGCGGCAACTCCAACTTATTGACATTTTAGCTTTGAATCCACACTTTTACAACCCTGGCATTGGGTATCAAGGCATTATTTTGTTTAAATATCCAAAGAATTGGTCTAAAAATAGTAGAAAAATATGGAAACACCTTTTCAAGTAGTGTTTCGTAGTTATTCGCGTTCATTTTTGATGTGAGGAATTGAAGCACAAATGTACCATAATATGAAATCGCCCCCCACACCATTACACTTCCCTCACAGAGACGAGACGACTAAGGTAGCGTTCCTCCTTATGTTGGTCGTGGAAATAGTAGTTGTATCCATCCGGACCTTCCAAATTAAACATTTTTTTCGTCTGAGAAGGCAACACGATACCACTCATTTTTATCGTTCATGTGTTCTCGTGAAAAATGAGACCGTGTCGCTTTACGAGCAGCAATAAAAGATGGTTTTTTTAATTTTTAATCTCCTTAAATGTTTAGAACGTCGAATAAAACATCTTACAGTGCTTATGATAGCGGTGATACGCAATTTTTGTCTAATTTTTGCAGCAGAATCGCTCGAATTTGAGGCAGCTCTTACAATAACTCTTCTGTCCGCTTTTGTTGTGGCTTTTTTCGTCCGCCCTTTCATGTTTTTTTACTAATCGGACAGATTTCTTAAAAAATTACTTACAACATTCTGGCTGCGATAAATTTTTTTGTCGATATTCCTATAGCTTAAGCCAGTTTCATTGAATGCTTTAATTTTACCTCTTCCTTCTTCAGTTAATCGCTTGCTGCGCCCCATATTATATAAAATATATATAATATTATTGCAGTAACTCACAAATATTTAAAATTTTAATTATACTGTCGATGGTCAAAAGCAAACTAATTTTATTCCTAGTGAACCTATTCAAGTGACCCAAAATCTACACCTGTTTTCGCAGCATTTTGAAGTAAAATCAAAAAATAACAAATTTTTATTTATTGTACCGTTATTCTTTTCTTCCTAAAATATGATTATTCATAATATCTCTTAATTTTAGTGAAAAAAAATTATTCTCCTAAAGTTTATATGAAGAAAAATTTATATATATAAGAGCAAAAATTAATAAACCTATTCAAGTGATCGGCAGTGTATTTTCTAAACCAATACATAATATATAAAGACCCATGGTCAAAAAGTTTTTAATTACAAAAGTTTGTA
The DNA here is from genome assembly GCA_963576795.1 of Metopia argyrocephala. Taxonomy (NCBI): domain Eukaryota; kingdom Metazoa; phylum Arthropoda; class Insecta; order Diptera; family Sarcophagidae; genus Metopia; species Metopia argyrocephala. Next base: position 85,326,065 of record OY756211.1, read on the forward strand.
AATGTTTTTAATAATATTTAAAATTCGTTTTGGGTCGTTTTTTGTTCCTTTAAAAAAAATACCAAATCAATCAACAACACGTTTTGTGCTTTTGAGACAAAAATAAAAAAAACTTGTAGGAACTACATACTAACATAAGTTCTAAACAGTGAAAGTATTGAAATTAATACTATTTTCAAAATTGAAAAGATGTGCAAAAAATATTTAATATTTTTAATTAGTTATTTATTTTATATTTTCTAATTGGATATACATACATATGTAATTAAGTTACTTTTTATGTACATATTAAATATATAACATTTAGGAAAAACCCTATCTCTATAAAAATATATAAGTTATGCCCGTAACTTCAATAATAGAGTAACTTTGGAGTCGGTAAAATGGCTTCGGTAATTTAAACATTTCTTTGACTAAGGATATGAATCAACCACAATTGGTAGTGTTTTAAAGTTAGTACGAAGAGAAAAAACGCTGCTCCTCAACTAGTACGAAGTTGTCTAAAAAATATTAGTTAAAAGACTAATATTTACGTATATAGTACATGCTCTAGATAATAAATACTAGTATAGCACTTGTGCATAACTAATCATAAATAAACCAGTTGGGCTCCTATTACAACCTAATGTCAAAATCAATATAAGAAAAAAGGACAGATAGACAACCAGCCTGATATTAAAAGCGACTAGGATACTTTTAATTGATACAATAAAAAAAGAAAAAAAATATACAATGAGGAAAAAAATTATACTATCGTAATAATTTTTAGGGATGGATGGGATACTTCGGACAAGGCAAAGTCTCTGATTGGGGTCAACCTGGCGGCCTTCAGAACGATCCTTGTTCCCGTTGTATTCAAGTCGACATACAGCCTCCACGCGGCCCTCCTGGATAACATTCTAGCACCCGCTAGCTTGTTAACTAATGTATGCGGCGATTGTCCAATCCCCTGGACTTTAAATTTGGGTTGTGCGTAGGGCTTGAAACCCACCACGTAAAAATAATATTCAATGAAAACTTCAGCAAAAGCCTCTAAACGGACCCCCTTTTATGTTGACGACCATGGTAAACGTTTTAAGGACTATGATTTAAGGATATGCACCTGGAACGTGAGAACCCTTTATAGGGAAGGTGCCTCTATCCAATTGGCGGATGCTTTCAAGAAATGTAGGGCTGACATCACCGCCATCCAGGAAATGCGATGGATAGGACAGGGTTGTACAAGGCAAGCAACATGTGACATCTACTACAGCTGCCATGATAGCAGACGTGAATTTGGCTGCGGATTCGTAGTTAGCAAGAGACTTCGCCATCTTGTCTCAGAGTTCACCCCCGTGAACGAAAGAATAGCTACGATCCGGATGAAGGCAAAATTTTATAACATCAGCCTCATTTGCGCTCACGCCCCGACGGAAGAGAAGGATGATGCGGTCAAAGATGCTTTCTACACAAAGCTCGAGGATGTTTACGATAAGTGTCCGGCGCATGACGCCAAAATTGTCCTCGGCGATTTCAATGCGAAAGTTGGACGTGAAGGTATCTTTGGCCCCACTGTCGGGCAGTTCAGTCTCCATTCTTCCACCTCGCCGAACGGCATGAGACTGATCGAATTCGCCGCGGCGCGAAACATTGTAGTTTGTAGCACCAGGTTCCAGCATCTCGATATCCATAAGGCCACCTGGCTCTCTCCCGATCGATCAACTACCAACCAGATCCATCACATTGTGATTGATGGAAGGCATGTATCCAGTATACTAGACGTGCGCACATTTAGAGGTCCAAATGTCGACTCGGACCATTATCTTGTCGCAGCCAAGATGAGACTGCGCATATGCGCAGCGAATATGGCACGTTCTAGTGTTCGAGGGAAGCTGGACATCAAAAAGCTGCGATCACAAGAGACAGCCAGGTCGTTTTCCGATCGACTTTCTAATGAGCTCCATTGCATCCCGTCCTCTCTCGAAAGTATTGGTGGACAGTGGTCTCACATTGCTCACTCTCTGCGCAACGCTGCCGAAACAGTCCTTGGTTTTTGGCGTCCTCCCCGCAGAAACCAATGGTACGATGAAGAGTGTCGTGAGGCCACTGCGGCAAAGAATGCTGCCTACAGAAGAACGTTGCAGTCCACCACTACAAGAGCAACTATGGAGGTGTACAGAGAGAAGAGGAGGGAAGAGAGACGCCTATTTAGAAGAAAGAAAAGGGAGCAAGAAAGGCGTGATCGTGAGGAAATCGAGATGTGCAGGAGTAGACATGATGCTCGAAATTTTTATAAGAAGATAAGGCGTCTTACTACTGGTTTTAAACCCGGAGCAACCTCCTGCAGAGACGAACATGGTAATCTGGTTACAGATGCACATGGTGCACTGAGATTATGGAGACAGCATTTCTGTAATCTACTGCAAAGCGATGATGATACAAATTCCGCTGCTAGAGATGCTGTACCGGACCCAATCAATGATGACGTTGTGATCCCGTCCCCCAGCCATGAAGAGGTCAAGGTTGCCATATGGCGACTGAAGAACAACAAAGCAGCCGGACCTGACGGTCTGCCCGCTGAAATCTTCAAGTATGGAGGCGATGAGCTGGTTAGGTGCATGCACCAGCTCATTTGCAGAATATGGCTGGAGGAAAGTATGCCCGATGATTGGAATCTCAGTGCCCTCTGTCCGATCCTGAAAAAGGGAGACCCCACAATATGCACCAACTACAGGGGTATAAGCCTTCTCCCTATCGCATATAAGGTTCTTACGAGCTTATTGTGTGAACGACTGAAGCCATTCGCCATCTCACTGATTGGACCTTATCAGTGCGGCTTCAGACCTGGTAAGTCCACCATTGACCAGATATTCACACTGCGCCAAATCCTGGAGAAGACCCATGAAAGTCAAGTCGACACACACCACCTCTTTGTCGACTATAAGGCAGCGTTCGATAGCCCGATAAGGGATCGCGTATATGCCGCAATGTCTGAGCTCGGTATTCCTGCAAAATTGATAAGGCTTTGCAGAATGACGTTGAATAATTCCCGCAGCTCCGTCAAGGTAGGAAGAGACCTCTCCGAGCCTTTTAACACCGTGCGAGGTTTCAGACAGGGCGATCCCTTATCTTGCGACCTCTTCAATTTCGTCATGGAGAGTGTTTTGCGAAAGGCGGGTGTACATCGTAATGGCACTATTTTTAACAAAAGTGTCCAGCTCCTTGCGTATGCAGACGATATAGACATCATTGGGCATACCAAGCGAGATGTCACCGCAGCCTTTAATGCTATTGAACGGGAGTCTGCTAAAATGGGTCTGGCGGTAAATGAGAGCAAGACGAAGTACATGTTGTCGACGAGTAGGAACGTTGATCGTATCGGCTCCCAGGTTACAGCCGGCAACTATACATTCGATGTGGTCAAGGAGTTCATCTACCTTGGCACCGCCATTACCCGCAAAAATGATGTCAGTCTAGAGATCAGGCGAAGAATCACACTGGCCAACAGGTGCTACTACGGTCTCGGTAGGCAGTTTAGTAATAGAGACCTCTCGCGTGCGACGAAATTAACACTCTACAAGTCGCTTATTCTCCCGGTGCTTCTCTATGGTGCGGAAGCATGGACGCTGTCTTGTGCCGATGCAGCGGTCCTGGGAGTGTTCGAGAGAAAAGTTCTTCGTAAGATCTTTGGTCCTCTAAGGCATGGCGATGAGTTTCGCATTAGAACCAACCATGAGCTGTATGAGCTCCTCGGCGATGTAGGCGTTGTCCAGCGTATTAAAATCCAGCGGCTACGCTGGCACGGCCACATTGTTCGGATGGAAGAATCTGCTCCAGCGAAGAAAGTTTTCGATGCGAAGGTCACTGGACGTCAGCGTAGAGGACGACCCTGTTTACGTTGGAAGGACCAGGTTGATGAAGCCCTGTCATCGATTGGTGCGACCAACTGGAGAAGGCGCGCGCTAAGCAGAAGCGCCTGGAGACTAGTGCTGAAGCAGGCCGAAACCCGTTAACGGGTTGTTATGGCCAGCTAAGTAAGTAAGTAAGTAATAATTTTTAACCTGCGTTAAAAAACACTAGTGTTATTTTCGTAATCAGCACAGTTAAATTAAGCGAAAACAAATAAAAACAGGGTGGTAAATTTTTATGGGTTGATCAGTGTAAACAATGTTAGCAAATATTAATCATTTTAATATTTTTAATCTTTTCTCATAAATAATTGGCATTTTTTCTAACAAAAACCGTTTACCGTGAGAAATCAACCAAAATCCATAGTGTAAGATATACAAGATTAGTCTTACCTGGAGGCATAAATTACAAATTTTAGTTAACATCGTAGTTAACTACGTACTAATAAGGATCCTATCCTTGAAACTACGGTGATTACAACACGGATTATTATCAAAAGCATTACTAACTTGTGTGTATAAAAAACATTCAATTTAATTTTTATATATTTACATACATATAGTGGTATAGTGGTTAGAGCGCTCGCACAGAAACTCCAACGACAAAGGTTCAATCCCAGCGAAGAGCAAAAATGTTCGGTTCTTCTAAATTATAATTTAAAAAATAAGAGGTTCCCTGACATTTCCAATCTATTTCACCAAAAACGAATGATCAAGAGTACAGCGCCACCTTCTGGGATGATAGCAACTAACCTACTAAAGACGTTCGCCACTCACATTCAACATCCACCGACAAATGGGGCAATTATTGTTGCCCTTAAGACGTAATACAAAATGGAATTTAGGCCTCACAAAAAATGTATTGTTAAATTAAGACAAATTCATAGATCTTAAGGTAATTTAATTGCAATTATTTATTTTCGATATTTCCACACTACTTAGTGTAGCTTCGTCAGGAATTATTTATTTTAAATCTATTGTATAATTTTTATCAGTCTTAATATCATAAAATTGGTATGCTCATGAGGATTAACATCGTTAAGGAATATGTACGAGTGCACATAATATTTTTCCACTTTTGTAATCGTTTTTAAAAATAATTCCTGAGGCTACACAAATGAGCTACGATATATCGAAAATAAGTAATTATAATTAGAAAATATTAAACTCGATTAATTTGAAATAATTGTTATTGAATAATAAGAAATAAAAAATAATAAAATTATTTTAGTATAGATATTGTAGTTCAAATTTGTAAAAACAAAAATTATAATGAAATTAAATTTAAGGCTTTTAAATACAAGTATTAAATTCATAGTTACCTTTTCGTCCCAACTAAAGAAGTTGACTGAAATGTCTGAGTCAATAAGCAATAAAGAAGAAGAAGAAGAATGTTGATGATACAGAAAAAATAGTTGATGAAAATTTTAGTGAACTTGAAGAGAAAATCCAGTCTTCAGTGCCAAAGTCCTGTACCAATGCCTGCTACACTAGAACTTTTGAGCGGAACAATCACCATCATTAGACGGCAGCACACTATTATCAGTGTATAAGTGCAAGTTTAAAATGGTAACCGTTCTTTATGAATGAAGAAAAAACTTTGGAGTTGATTTTTTGGATTCAAAAGGAACACCTGTAGAAATTTTAGAAACCATGGCAGAAACAACTACAATGAGCGGCAGAGAAAATGCATATGCCGAATACAGACAGCACTCAAATTTTCGCTATGTAAATCGATAAACAGCTAACTTCATGCTATGAAAAACAAATTATGGATAATTTCAAGATAAAAACGTGTATAAATAAATCCACAGGACCCTGTGCGGTATATATCCGCTAAAGAAAAAATTTTGCTGAAACCGGGGTTTTTGAAGAAAACCATAAAAGCTAAAACTGCGCTACTATTGAGTTTGATGTAAGCAAGCTTTAGCCAATTTGATAGCGAATAATGTATGTCAGCGAAAGTTCTAATAAGAAGAAGTCGTGTAAAAATACAGCATAAACTCAGGCGCACCATACCAGCAAATAGCGATGGATGTAGCAGGTTATTTTTGCGTCAACAACAATCGCAATTAAATATTTGGTCTAGTCGAAACTCGCGTAAGTGTATGCCATACCCAAATCAGTAGGCGACAACAATTATGGAAACGTTTGTAAATAATAGGATGTGCCCTACAAAATATAAGTAATCGAGAGAATCATAATTGGTCAACAGAAGCACAATAGACCGAGATATAAAAGGAAAGTTGTACACCTGGACTGATGGGCAAGCTATACGCCCATGTGCTGGAAATCACAAATCGCATGAAATAGGCGAACTCGATATGAAATCGCAAAAGAGGTGTGCTAGAGTTCACAATCGCCAGAAATTAGGCGTTTTCAAATCACAAACTTTTACGCATGTGATCTATAAGTGAAATTGCATATTTTCATAAAAATTTGCATATAATTTAACATAAAAGCATACATGAATAAAATCTAATATGTTTTTGATAAATACAAAGTAAAAAAGTAATATTTTACAATTAATTTTAATAGAAAATGTAAAATAAAAAGTACATTCTTTTTCGTTAAGTGTTGAAGACTCGGGTTCGAGCCTCAGGAGAGGTGTGATCAATTTAATTTTTTTTTTTATCAGAAAACGCTTTAATTAGATCAAAGTTAACTGCAATGAATATTTTTTGGTAATTAAAGAAGAAATGATGTCCGTGAAGGAATAGTACACTAGCCAAACTGAACAATTGTTTTCGACTCCAGCTACGGTAGTCTCATCAGAGTTCTTTGTGTCCTGTGCATATTCAAGACCAAACATCAACTATTTAACTCACACTTTTTTGGAAATCGCATACTGAAATTATTACCGTATGTACATACACTTGTATGAGTTAGTCGAAGTAAAGTCACACAACAGTTTCTATCATATTCTCCTTTTCTTACCATCATTGCTGTTCTTGTAATTGTCATCTTATTTGGATGAAACAGAATTACAAATTTATTTTGTTTTTGCCCTTTATTCCACCTTATCCACATTAGTCGACATGAATGATATGTACGACGGTGGTCGTGGTGGTTAGAGCGTAGCACCATAGCCGGGTGCAATTTTATGTTAAGTGTTGAAGACTCGGGTTCGAGCCTCAGGACATCACGTCATCATCCTTCACGGACATCATTTCTTCTTTAATTACCAAAAAATATTCATTGCAGTTAACTTTGATCTAATTAAAGCGTTTTCTGATATATTCTTTTTCATTTCTCATCTCTAAGAAAACGCTAGAAAGCGTTAAACTTAACAATGACGCAGCTGGCATTTTTATTAATTTTATTTAATAATTTGTTTATATTACGTTTGTTTTTATTACTTTTGATACTTAAAACATGTTTTCATTTTTCGAACATAACTTTGAAAACGCACGATTTCCAACACATGAAAAACTAAAATTAGCGATTTTGAAATCACAAGTGATTTGAAATCGCACGTTTTCCAGCACATGGGCGATAGGTTGTAAACGACCCTATTCGGATGAATAGCTTAAGTGGGCAGCAGCGTTATGAGGAATTAATTTTATGAAGTAAAGTCATCATAACATTTCCTTATATCACATACATAATTGGCCATTGCAACCATTTTTCACACTTGTGAACCAATTTTTATCCGGAAGTACCTAGACCTACATTTTAACGTTGTATACTGCAGACTTGTTTATGGCAATCAGTTACTCTAAGAGCTTTTGCCAGAAGACTGTAAAGAAGTTTTCGTCGAAAGAAATATTTTTTCACATTTTCTTCTTTCGAGATGTCAGAGCTTGTGTTTGAATCTGAAGCTCTCGTCTAGTAAACCAACATACTACATACTAAACTACGGTGACCAAATAAATATATAATTGGCCATTACAACCCTGTGTCAGGGTTACGGCCTAGCTTCTCGCAGCACTCATCTTGTGTGTGTGTTCATTTTTATCGATGAGTACCGGGATCTACAGTTTAAAGTCGACTCCGAACGACAGATTTGAGAAGCTTTTTCATGGCAATCAATTACTCCCAGAGCTTTTGCCAGAAGACTGCTGAGATGTAGTGGCCGAAAAAAATAATTTTTTCAAATTTCTTTTTTTCAATATGTCAGAGCTGAGATTTGAACCCGGCGCTAGTGTCTTAGTAATCCAACACATTAACCACTAGATTATATACTTACTAACTTACTTACTTACTTACTTAAGATTATATAGAATTGAGAACATTAAATAGAAATGTTTTTGTGGAATTATTAAAACAACACAGTAACAATAGCAAATTCGAATGATTATAGATTGTAAATAAACTTTTAAAATTAAAAATATCGCTGTTCTAATTTTACAATAAGCGAACCCCAAAAGCATAATCGAATTCTAAAGGACAATTCGTAACAATATTAAATAAACTTTTATAATACATTTACTACTTAATCGCATTCAGCAATATATTAAAAATAATTTTTAATCTCTTTTGCAGAAAGATTCACTAGTTTTTAGCAAATTGAATTACAACACTACCTACAGCTTTAAACCACGTAGTAATTCCGTAACTCTAGACGAGAGCATGAAAGGTATAACGTTTACCACACCCAAATGTGAAAGTTTTCGCAAAGGCCATCCAAAAGCTAATATTAAGTGTTAAATCGTAAACAAAATGAGATTACTTTTTTTTAATTATTAAGTAAAACTAAAAGATTTTTTTTAACAAAACAAAAATTTTGTGTTTTATTTAAATAATAATTTAAAATCATCTACAGGATTCTGCGAAGCATTTGAATTATTCGTTGATGATTTTAACTTTAAAGCTTCCAAAACTTTATTAGAGTCCAAAGATTCACCATATTCAATGAGGGTTGCAATCAAACGCGACGAATAAAGAACTGGTCCACCGACTAAATTTAAAAAGTGATAATCCTTCTGTTGACGCATAGTGAAAAGTATACGTTTTGCTACGAAATCCTTATAATTACTTACACGACCCACACAAATATAACGCTTTTCGTAAGGGGAATAGATTTCAATTTGAGCTCTAAGAGTTTCGGACAGGGTTAACTCAGAGGCTTTTACATAAACTACACGAAAGTGTACGTTAAATGTGTTATAAAAATCTACGCATAAATTTAAAATGTTTTCCATTTGTTCTTCTGCTTCTGCCAATGTGGCAGTAGCTACAAATGTTTGTACTGCATTATTTTGGGTGGCAGTAAAGAGACTTGGTGTATTATTTGTAGTATCAATTTCATATAAACGTCCACAACTTACAAATTTTAAGGGCAATACTGAGGGATAAACGCATAATTTTGTAACAGCACCTAAAAAGCTTTCAAAAGAGGCACCTCCTGTTAGATAAGCCACATTGATTTTATTTTGTAAATTAGGTTCCAAGACCATATGAAATTGCGCCATGGGCGAAGCATTAGCCTCAAGCAAAACAGAACGTGTAAAGTCTGGATTAGCAGTTTGTATAAAGTTAGCTTTATCAAGAAAATATCTGACTAAAGCCTGGGGACATCTAATTTCAAATTCTGCAGCATCGTTTAGCATGTAGTAGCAAGAATTATCGACAAACTCTAGTAAGTCTTTATAATCTAAGTGGGACGTTTTAGACTGAAGTTGCCGGCATTGACTACGGTAGATCACCCTTTCATGTTCACCTCCAGGACATTGAGAATGTAGAGTATTGGGTAAATGCAAATATGCTTGTATAAATTCATCTTCGATGGGATAGAAATCAGTTTTCTTTGTTTTTAAGCAATTTCTTAAATGTTTGCCTTTCTCCTTAAGTGTATTAAATAAATCTTCATCTTTATTAACTGCCTTCGAAAGTTCTTTCATTTGTTTTGCTACCAATTCACGTTCGTCATCTAGTTTTTGCATAGCCATAAAATCTTTTTTGTATATTTCAAACAATTCCTTTATCCTTCCCAAATCTATTACCATTTTTCGTTTTTTTATCGAGTTCTCCAAATGTTCGATGTTCTGAAATGTTTGCTTAAAGTCCAAATAAGGCTGAAGAGTCACGTAGTTTTCACTGGCTTTATCTCCGGTTATGTACAAGGCGGATACGTGACGAACGTTTATTGCCTGATAAATAGGAATTATTTTACAAGCTTGTTTAGAAAATTTATGCATTTTACAAAAACCCATTTAACTTATAACTTTTTGTTTGAAGTATGTTTATATTTTAAAAACTCGAATATATAATCTTTGGAGAGTTGTGTAATAATAACAATATCAGCTGATTAACCGGCAATAAACATCTGTATAAACCACTTAACTTGCGATTCTATTCAAAGTTGTTGCCATATTATGGGGACGACACAAAAATGTTAAAATGGAGATACAAATTAGATTATATGGTTTATAATTTCATAAAACTGAGCACAGCATTTTTAATTTGTTTATTTAAATTTATCAATAAAAAATTAAAATATGATTAAACTTACCTGGGAAGTGATACTATATTTTTGATAGTTTTTGTCAAGTATAACAAGAATCTGAGTTTGAAATATGCGAAACACTTTTAAAACCCTGAGTTACGGTTAAAAGCCGGTTTCCATATATATATTGTTTTATTAATTAGTAATAACATAGGCCGGTATTGACCGATTTTATTCTACCGTCAGAAAGAGGAGTGGGAGACGTTTCGAATAAGATGTTTCCTATATAAAATATTGCATAAAAACGTCTCTGAATTTTTGAATAAAATTGCGCTGAAAATTACAAAAACTTATGTTATACCTATAAATTCTTATAGATTTTTAAAGTTTACTTAAATAAAATATGTATTGTTTGAAATCCATTTCTGACTGTGACCATTGGTTTAAAATCGGTCATTATTGGTCTAAATTAATGCTAATTTTGTGAAAAATAAAAACAGAAAAAACTGTTTAGTAATACTAATTTAGGATTTGAGAGTATATTTTAAGTTAAGGTCCTTGTTAGACTAGACAACGGCTGTCAGACAAATAGTAGCGCATAAAGCGAAATGAAAATGACACTTCCTTATACTATAATTTGGGATTCGACCAATTTTTTGATTTTTTAACTAAAGAAGTTATTGGGTAGAATGCATCATCAACTGTGGGTTATTTTTATCTACCATTGGGAAATAAGACTATCTAAAAAAGTATTTACTTACAGTTTACATTGGACAGTGCCATCATTACAGTAACAGTAAAATTATTTTTAATGAATACAATTATTTTCACTTATGCACTCACACTTTTTTAGCTGTACGCGCTACTACATTGCTAATTTGGAAGTTCCTGTAAATATGTACAGGAAGAAGAAGAATACTGAATTGGGTAATTTTTTTGTTTTTTGATAAAATATAAAAATTAAATGAAAATTATATAAAGCTGTTTTTGGTTGTTTTTACATAAAACTTTGTGATTTGTAAAAGAAATATATATGATATGATAAAATAAAAATGAAAACTTAATTTAAGAAAATCTAATTATAGTCATTTGTATTTTAAAATGTTTTCTTATTATTATCCAGAGCTCATGCAAAGCTCTTATTGTCGCATAAAATATTCCAACTTTTCGTTAAAACCATCATAACCATTGTCTAGATATAGTGACAGAGCAGTTTAATGTCATATGTTAAAAAAACAAACAATATAATGAAATTTAAAACAGAAAAAATGGAAAAGTAAATGTTTTATTAATAAATATCTATATTCAAAACATATCTAAATATAAATTGTAGATTTTTATCAAAAAACACAGAAGTCGAACGCAACTGAAAATTTAGAGGACGATACTCCAACAATCAGGTCAAACAATTACAGTTTGTTTCTAAAAGTTTCTACATAATATTCCACTTTCAGTGATGAAAACAAGAATTTAACAAAATAAAATTTAAAGCCGAGTGGTTAAATGTTTTTGACTGGCTCCAGGAGAAGCTTAGTTGTTCTTTTTGCGTTATGTATTCAAAAAGCATTTAAAATCTTAAAAATCAATAAAATGCTATGGTAAAAATTAATACCAAGGAACAAATTTTGATCGAAAATCGGTACACTATTCAAAAGCAAGTATGACATGCTCAATTAACTTAAAAATGTTTTCAGTTATCAACAACCTAGCGTTTATGTTAATGAATTAACTGCTGAATGATATTCAGACTCTGGCCACACAATGTTATCAGGGCTGGCCACAGAATTGGCTAATGTTATGGCTGGAGATGTTGGTGGCTTAAAAATTTTATTAAGAGCTGATACTGAAATTATTATTATTATTTTACAATTTTCTATATTATTAAGCTTTGGGTACGCTGCAGATAATTTCGGTAGGTTTTTTTTAAATATTTATTTATTTATTTATTTATTCACAAATTAATATATAAGTTAATCAGGCCAATTAAACTATATTACAAGATAACAAATAGCCCTCAGTTCACAATCAGTAGATACATATACTTAATATAAAAATGTAATAATGATAGAAAACAATTCATTGGAAAATATAAATATGACTAGAACAAATATTAATGCAATAAAAAGAATAATAATAAAAGAATAAAATATCCGAAGTCCATTTAGCTCCCAAGCAAACAGAAAAAAAGAAAAAGAAAAGCTAAAAAAGCAGGAGTTTAGCAAAAATCACTCTAGACAATTCCATCACACACTCACTAGCCAAAGACGAAAAAGGGTAACATGAACATGATCAGACAAACACACATTGATTATTAATAGTGGTATCAAGTCCTGTTAAAGTGAGAAATCAATTTGAGACGAAAAGCATTGTTCGAGTGAGAAAAAAACCTAAGTTCCAGCGGTAAACGGTTCCAATTTCGCGCAATTCTCACAGTAAAAGACTTTTTAAATAGAGAATTATTTATCAGGGGAATTACAATCTGAGTGTTCCTGGATGAATGAGAAAAATAGAACTTTGAATAGAGCATTGCGGGAAAACCATTTTTAATAACTCTATAGAAAAAATACAAATTGCGTAATTTAATATAGGCATTAAATGAGCATCCTAGAAAACGTTGAACAAACCCAGATACGTGTTCACGTCTTCGAACCCCATAGGCATAACGCACAATCATATTAACTGTACGACGCAGGGTAGCTAAAGCACCCGCATTAGACCCAGAAAAACTTCAAGTCCGTACAAAATTTGTGGCATCAAAAGAGTATGTGCTAGTCTCGATTTAACATGTGGTGGTAGGTATAGATTCGCAGAATTAAACCGTCTAATCAATCCTGAGACCTTGCTACTAATATGCGCAATATGTCTAATAAAGCTTAAACGACTATCCAAAAAAATACCCAGACACTTCATGCTGTCGACAAATTCCATTTTAGATGTACCAATGTTTATATCAAGAGAAGACAAGAGTGGATCAGAAATGCCAAAGGTAAGCGCTCTAGTTTTCGACATATTTACTGATAGATTGTTCTCGGTAGACCAACATAAAAAACGTTGAAGCGTCCTACTAATATCCGAACGATATAAATCCATAGTCAAACGGTTTCCGCTAAAAAGAAGGAAAACATCATCAGCAAATAGATAAGATTTGCAACCCAGGCCATCAATATGGACTGATAGGTCATTCATATAAAGAACAAAAAGAATTGGACCTAAAACCGAGCCTTGAGGGACACCAGAGGTTAATCTAAGTAAATCAGAGGATAGATTATTTTGGTAGGAAAACATTTCTTCAGTGGCAACGCTGATCATTTTGTAGAAGCACTTCCTAATTTAATGATTTTATCTGGCAACACTATAAAACATGCTGTAATTTCATTTCCACACTGTTCCTTGCAAAATAAAAATATTTTTATACGTTTACAACTCTAACTAAACTTATTTTCTTTTATAGAGTGAGATTAGTCTTAAAAACAAAAAACAAAAAAGAAGAAAATGACTAAAGGTAAAAAACATAAAAAAGATGACCATCAAAACCGTCATGGTAAACACAAATCAACACACAAGCACAAATCCAAGTCTAAGAAAAAACGGCATTCATCCTCAAGTTCTTCAACTTCCAGTAGTGATGAATCGTTACCGAAAAATGTCCAACTCCTGAAAGCATTAGAGGAGAGACGTATCAAAGAGGAAATGGAAAGAAAGCGTTTAAAAGAAGAACTGAAAGCCAAAGAAACTCCAGAACAAAAACGTGAAAGACGCTTACGAGAAAAAGAAGCTAAAGAACTAAGAAGAAAGCAACGTATGGGTTGGGATAATGAATATCAAACATATACAGATCAAGATAACCCATTTGGTGATTCCAATTTAACATCGACATTTGTGTGGAATAAAAAGTTACAGAAACAAGGTTTAAAAGATGTCCCCATACAAACAGTAGAGGCATTAAATCGCCAAAAGCAATTGGAAAATAAATTAGAATTGGAGAAAGTCAAAAAGCGTAGGCTTGAAAGAGAAAAGGAGAAGCAAGTAAGAGAAGAAGAAATGGTTTTGCAGCAACGACAAAAAGAAGCAGCACAATTTCATGAATGGGAAAAGCAAGAAGATCAATTTCATTTAGAACAGGCTCGCCTTCGGAGTGAGATACGTATACAAGATGGTAGAGCAAAACCCATAGATCTGTTAGCCCAATATATCAATAGTTCCAAATTAGAAGATGCCATTGAAATGCAAATGCATGAACCATACTACATACTAAATGGCTTATGTATCAAAGATTTGGAGGACTTATTAGTTGACATTAAAGTCTACATAGAGTTGGAAAAGGGAGAACATATTGACTTTTGGAATGATATGACCATCATAGTCGAAGATGAACTACAAAAACAACGTAAACAAGCTGAACAAGATGAAGCTGCTAGTTCTCGACGGGAAGGAATTCATGAGAGTGTAGTAAAGGATGTAACAGGAATATTTCGTAATAAGACTATAACACAACTAGACGAAATGAGAGCTAAAATTGAGGATAAAATCGAAGCGCGCACAGAAGGTGTTGATATCAGCTATTGGGAAAATATATTGTCACAACTCAAAGCCCACATGGCTCGAGCCCGTCTCAGAGACCATCATCAAAAGAAATTAAGGGAAAAACTTGACTTACTTAAAACTTCAACCATTAAAGAAGAAAGCCAAGAGCACTCACCGGAACATAATGAACGGTGCACTGAAACTAAGGGAACAATAGAAGAAAATGAAGAATCCCAACAAGAATTGTATGAAAATGACTGCTTTAATCTCTACAATGAAGGAAACTACAGCCCACAATATATAACGGCTGAAATGCAATCATCTCTTAATATTGTAGATGAAGAAGAAGACGAAATGAATTTGAAATATCAAAGACAACAATTGTTAGAAAACAATCAAGACTCAATATGTTATAGCCAAGAAGAAGTAAATATGCGTAATGAAGCGCGAAAAGGTATGTCAAATGATGAGGTTGAATTTAGCGTTGAAATGCCTTGTGACAATTCATTGGCCATACAATTGGCCACAGATAAATATCGCCCACGTAAGCCACGTTACTTCAATCGTGTACACACAGGTTTTGAATGGAATAAATATAATCAAACGCACTATGATATGGATAATCCTCCACCGAAAATAGTTCAAGGTTACAAGTTCAATATTTTCTATCCCGATTTAATTGATAAATCCAAAACACCACAATATTTTCTAACCCAATGTGAAGATAATCCTGATTTTGCTATACTTCGCTTTCATGCTGGGCCGCCTTATGAAGATATCGCTTTTAAAATAGTTCATCGCGAATGGGAGTTTAGTTACAAGAGGGGTTTTCGCTGTCAATTTCACAATAATATCTTTCAGTTGTGGTTTCACTTTAAAAGATATAGATATCGCAGATAAACAAAATTATACTTTAATGCTAAATATATGTATATACTATATCAAATGTAAAATATACTTTTTAATAAAAGATAATTGCATCCTTGTATGTAAGTTATTTCTTTTTTTTAGTTTAAACATATTTTTTATTGCACAAACATTTAAAACATCACAAGAAACATAAAATTATAATTATCATAAAAATAAGTGTTTTAATAACTTCATATAAACTTTTTCTATTAAACAATATAAGTATACAAATATAAAATAATATTTTTGGTATTATTTGTAAATTAAGGCACTTTGTACAAACGTACGGAGTTAATATGGCATAAAAATAAAAAGTATACATACATACATGTGTAAATACAAAAAATTATTAAACTTTTTTATTTGTGCGTTAAACACAAGTTCTATAATACCATTAAAATTTCTGAGCAATTATTGAAAGAACAAAATTAATGAAAAATTCCGCCACCAGCGGTTTTTAAACTAGTATTAGGATACGCAAATTTTAACTTAATTTCTCAACGTAATCCAAATCAATCTACGAATTATTTTATTTCCTCCAAAATTTTAGTAAATGATGGTGGTGGTTTAAAATTGATAACTTCTTTGAATATCAATTCCTTCCATTTTTCCACTGGTAAATCCATATCTTCAAAACTTTGATCATATAATGGAGATGTTTGTTCATCACTTGGTTCTGAATATTTTTCCATATAAGGATGTGCCAAGGCCTGCTCAGCGGTAATACGTTTCTCAGCATCTAGTTCTAACATTTTTTCTAATAGATCAATGGCCAATGGATTAGCTCCTTTAAAGAACTGTTTGAAATCGCGACGTTTCATAGAGGGCAAGGACTTAACCCTTAAATGCATGCATTTTCTTTTTGCTTTGAAAAAAATATATTGTGTAGATATTTCGATGCTAATGCAGAAATAAAACTTTATTTTTAAAAAAAGTATATTTTTATGTTAAATTTATTAAAAAAATGTCGTGTTGCATTTCTGCAACACTATGCATTAACACAAAAAAAAAAATATTTATGAACATATGAAAATGTTTTATACAGTTTTTTCCTTTGCTAGAGCAAAGATACACGTTTGCGTGTATCCCTTGCATCCAGCCGTTTTATACTGACTGAGTGCATAATTTCCAGGCCAATGATTAAAATTGTTCTTTATTATATGTATGGGTGGGACATTTTGAAATGGTCCACGACTTTTTCTGGCTTGTACTTTTTTTTCGTTAATGATATTGTAGTTCGGTCTCCCACGTTTGCAAGTTGAAGTAGAGTCATTTACGCTACCCAGTATTTCAGACAGTTCAAGTCTATAACCACACAAAGCTGAGCTGATATTTCCGTGTCATTTTTTTTAATCTTAGTAAACAACCAGGAAATAGTCTTAAAAACTACTTCCGGCTTATCATAGCAATACGATGAAGTTATCCATAAGATCCACTCCACCATTTCCTGGTTGTTAATCTTAGTAAACAACCAGGAAATAGTCTTAAAAACTACTTCCGGCTTATCATAGCAATACGATGAAGTTATCCATAAGATCCACTCCACCCATGTGGGCTAGCTATATCTATCTTAGCTTTCTTTGATTTTTCAAACCTTTCAATGTGGGATATATGTAGGTTCTGCTCCAACATATGGAAAGGTGACAATAAATTTGAATACCTATTCATTGGGCTTGTTTGGCAAATATTGCTCCAAAAAATGCGATCTTTTCGTGGCCTACATCATTTCATCAATCGATAAATTTTGTTCCATAGGTACTGTTGCTAATTTTTGTTTCAAATAGGTAATCAAAGTTTATCTGTTAACAGTCATAAGTTTTCTTATTGATTCGAACCCCACAGTGTTCGACCAATACAGACGAATATTATTAGTTCGGTTTCGGTTAAACTCAAAGGCCTTGTAACGTTTGTTTGAATAGAGTAAAGATTAAACTCTTTAATTATTTTTTGAAAAATTCCAGAGTTGAAAAAATATGAAAAATTGTGTCCAGAAATATTTCTGTCATGCAATTCTAGAGGAGCTGTACTGTGACCAAGGAAAGCAGTCAGGTCAGAACTCAATAAAAAATTCTTTGTCTTCCTTCATAGAAGCCCGGCGGCTTGCTTGGTTGGTTGATGGAAATTCTTCTTCTGGTGTTAAATTATGAATTTCATTTATGGTTGCTGCGTCAACAGATAAAAGATCACCATTATTAATTTCCTCTAAAGAATGCAATCCATCATCAAACAAATGGTCTTGGTTAACATGAAAATCTCGTGTTCTTCATCGGACTCGTCAAGGCTATCCTCAGATAACTCTCCATCATTTATCTTAGCTAAATAATCTCCAATTTACTTCGGGTTTAAAAAAGGCATCTAAAAAGTTATTAATATATAATAAAAAAAATGCGAAGCACACGTCCTGCAATAAATGCATAGTGTTGCAGAAATACAACATTCTAAAATCTGGGAAATTTAAAGTAAAATAAAAGTTTTTCTTTGAAATAAAATTAATATAGTTTAGACTGCACACTAAACCCGTGAAAAATTATTTTTTTATGCACTTACCTCTAAAAAATCACAGTTTTTAAGGCAAACAAAAAATACAAATTTCACCTGCTAAAAAAATTTATTTACCGTTACTTTTTTAATGTAAATATCACAATTCACTAACTCGCTGAACTAAAAAAGCGTTTCCAGAGAATGAAATACATCTCGTGTATTGTATTTAATTAACAATAATATGTAGTTAGCGAATAATAAAAATTTTGTGGCAAATTGAATGCTATGTTGCAGAATTACAACAGTATGCATTTAAGGGTTAATGTAGTTACGAGCACTTTCTGATGAAATTTTTTGCATAAAATCATCGGGTGGAGTTCCCAAAACTTCCATAATTAAATTCAATTGGTGGATATGATCTGAGCCAGGGAATAAAGTACGTCCTGTAAGTAACTCGGCCATAATACAGCCCACCGACCAAATATCAACAGTTTGATTGTAATGCATCCAGTTAAGCATAATTTCAGGAGCCCGATACCAACGTGTAGCAACATATCCAGTCATTTCATTTTCCGTAGGACGAGCCAAACCAAAATCCAAAATTCTCAATTCACAATCTTCATTTACTGCTATATTGGATGGTTTTAAGTCTCGATGTATAATGCCTGCACTATGTATGTACTTTAATCCACGCAAAATTTGATAAACTAAGAACTGTACGTGATCGTCTGACAAACGTTGAGTTCTTATAATATTATTTAGATCAGCATCCATTAGATGAGTAACCAAATACACTTGTTGAAAATTTTCCAAGGTTACATTTGGAGGATGCGGATGAAACACATCCAATAGGCCAATAACATTTTCGTGATCCATATGTTTGAGTAGTCTCAATTCTCGATAAGTACGTTTAGCATGCACCGCCGATTGGAAAGGGCGTGCTAACTTTTTTATGGCAACAAACATATTTGTGCCTTTAACTAAGGCCTTACACACCTGTCCATAAGCACCAGATCCCACAGGCTGTAATTGCTGATAAGTTTCTGGTATTTCCCATTCTGTGCGATTTATTGTCACTTTATAAAACTTTACCATGGTTTTTCCTACTTTTTTTTCATTAAATACTTTTAATAAAGTAATTTTTTAATTTCTTTATAAATTACTATATTTTCTTAAAACTCTTCTATAATAAGTATATTTTGTTTTATAAAATTTAAATACTGATTATGTTTATCTACGTTCTGACTCGTTCGTTTTATTGCCGTAAAATAGTTGATGTATGAGTGGTTTAACTTAGAAATAAAATTTTTATTTCAATTTTGTTCTTCTTTTAAATTTGAGAATTATAAATATAAAAATAAACACTCATTATATTATACTAAGAAAGGGAAAATAATTTTTATTCAATTCTCTTTGGTATTCTCTACCCTACAATTCCCGATCGAAACCGACACAACTGTATTAATGGTACTCTCTTTTCAACCTCCCACATTCATTAAAATAAATGTAAAAGAAAACCAATAAAACATATGATTTTTATTTAAGGTGTGAATTATTGTTTTCGATTATTATTTAATTTTTCTTATCACAAATTGCAAGGGTTTCAGTATTAAAAAATTAAAATTTTTATGATGTGACCTGTATAATATATTAATCATGTACATATACATATATACATACTTTTAAATTGTCTAATTTTGTATACAGTATATATGTATATTAATGTTTGGTTAAAATTCGAAATCTCATGTGTGCGATAAATAAACTCCAAATCGCCTCTAAGTTGTCCTTAATTTTGTTATATCTTGAGAACGGTTAAAGATACATTTTGTGAATTTAATCCGAATGACCCCATGGAAAATGCATATCATCACTTAAAAATTGGGTAGGATAAGTGGATGTTATACTTCCCATACAAAGTAAATATTAATTTTTGCATATTAGGATAACGGTTAAAGTTTCTGAATTTTACAATCAATGAAAATCTTCTGTCAGAAAGTGGGTGGAATTGAACAAGTGGGGGTGGTACCTCACATCCAAAGTAAATATTAATTTTTGTATTGTAATATATTTTTTGTTAATTTGTAATTTTTTTTTCGCAAAAATAAAATATAAAGCAAAATAAAATATGAAATGTTCTACATAAGTAATGAACTTTAACCGTACTCAAGATATTTTTTTATTTTTTTTGTTTTATTATTAGTATTAGCAATACTTTATAAAACTCATTAATCTATATACATATGTATATATCTTCTATATATATATATGTATATAAAAGAAAGTGGCGTTAGTTACTACGCTTATAACTAAAGAACGCCCGGACTGATTTCTTATAAAATTTTGTCTGTATATTCATTAGAGCTTAATATTTTTTATACCTCCATGCCCACTTCACCGCCCACTTTTTCCGTGAACTTCGAACCCTGTTTACGTTACCCATAAAGCCTTTAAACTTGGTACGAATACTTCCAGCACTAGCTTTTATGATAAAGCTTAATCCGAGCAGGATAAGGGCAGAGGAGAATTGAGTTTGAGTTATTTTTATATTGAATTTTTTGACATTGTATATGTACATTGTAGAAAAACAAAGCCCATTGTTTTTGGAAAAATATTAATTGTTGTAGAATTAACATCACCTTTTTAGATGCGCCTTGGACCGGAGAAATATTTTTGTTTTTAAATATGTAAAATAATTTGTATTATTTAAAAACAATAATAACACAGTTTTCATTTATAATTTTATTAATTTGTAAACAAGGCTAATCGGCTGTCTATTCGTTTGATGCTTGTTGAAGCTATGTATTACAGTATGTGGAGTTGGGAGCTGTCAAAAATTATGTTATTATTTTGTTTGTTGTAAAATAGCTCACAAATTAAAATGATTCCGACTTGTTTCTAAATTTGTTTTTTTTTTACAAATTTTTTATTTGTTTTACTTTCGTACGTTTTTAATTTTCATTTTAGAAAAACGTATGGAATTTCATTTTATTTTCTCTCAGGTTTTACATAAGTAAAGTTGTCCAGTCTGAACCGCTCTTAAATAAAGATCTAATCAAAACAAAAAAATCCTGTTTTGAGTAATAATTTAAAGTAAAAACTATTGATTACATAACAGTTCGAATTTTTTTTAAGATCTTTTGCTTAAACCAGCAATACATTGAAATTAAATTAAGTTTAAAAATGTTTTATTAATGTAAAGAAAGAATGCACTCTCTTAGTTGCAGTTGTCAACAGCTGGAAAAAATAGAGTTACCAATTCCTCTAAATTGGCTTTAGAAATTTAATAAAACATTTTAGAAAAAAGTATGCATATTTTCAAAGATATAAATACTATACTTATGTATGTACATATATAAAAACACCTATAAGAATTTTCACTGGGAAATAATGTTAATAATTACATAAAAAATCCTTTTTCATTTAAATTTACATTTAAATATGAAAATTTCTAATTTATTGTTACGATCATATGTTTAAATAACCACAAATAATAAACAATATTTGTAAAAGAAAAAGAAAAAAGAAACAACCAACGCACCCCGATGGCTCATCCATGTTCTGGTACACATGTTATGTGTACATTACATACATACATACATATGTATGTATACTGGCATTATTAAATAAGAGGAAATTAAAAGAAACTTTTAACTACTTTCAATAAAACTAACCAACAGTCAACATTTTTATTAATTTTCTTGTTAATAATATTAAGTTAACTAAAGAATTTCGATATACGAGTAATATATGTACCACCGGTAGGGTAACCTGTTATCATTAAACTAAAAGAAAAATCATTTTATACACTTTAAACAGTAATTAACAATAAAACAAAACAAAACATAAATTGTACAGGTAGTTGTTAAAACAATTTTGCTGAACATTTTCTTATCAGTTGTGCTCTGTACACCAACTTAAGCGGTTCGTATTAACAAATAAAATATAAATCCGATTTTCTGACTAAGAAATATTGTCAAACATAGTGAGAAATTAATAAAATTGTTTACACAAGAGTACGACCAAATTCATAATTTATATTAAAATATAAAAAGGCAAGTATATGAATGCACTTATAATGTTTTTGTAAAATTATTTTCAAATATACTCCCTAAACTAACATACATATATGACAACAATTTTAATTATTAAGGTCTAAAGTTTTTAAGCATAAACACTTTAGTGAAACTTTTTCAAATGAGTTTCTTTCTACCTTAAAGAAATATCAGTGAACTTTGAACTGTTTTTGTGCAAAATTTCTAGCAAATGTATTATTTACTGTTCTATTCTTCATTCCTACATTACATAGTTTTAATTTTAACATAAAAAAATTGCACTCAATGACAACCGTGTTATTAATTCAGCATTTACTTTTAGCAATTTTATAAAAACGAAGTCATATTGCATACATATGTTTTTGATTTGAATGACTCGGTCTTATGATAAGATTAAAAATTCTTAAATTGTACAACCGTTTTTTTTTTTGTTAAAAAAAAACTATTCTGGAAACCGAGTAATATTGAAATTGAATAAAATTTTAAATTTCTATAATTTTTAAATCAGACGATATTATATTTTATTATTCTGTAAAAAGAACTTTTCAGTCTGCAAATCTATATTTAAAACAATAACAAATTTTTATTTTTTTTTATAATTTTTTTTTCAACACAAATTTCTAAACATTTACAAACGAATTCTTTACATAATAAGGGTTTTAATTTCACTCGAAGCCCTTATGCTTAGTTTTGAGCGAATTGTTACATGTTGTGATATTTGGATCGCAATTCATCCATTTAGCACTCTATACTTTCAATACATTTTGCTATTTTCTTCTATTTCAGTTAAACTAAATCGTTAGAATATGTCACAAACAGCTACCTTGTTACCTGGAAATATTGTATTTGGTGGGCCTATTACAGGCAGCGAGACAAAAGCATACAAATCCGTAGGACATTTTGTACTAGAAAAGTACAAAAGTCATGGCAGTAGAACTGTGATGGTAATTTGTTTACTTTAATTTAAATATTAATATTAACATACATATAAAAAGAACAAAATTCCATAACTTAACAAATTTTTAAGAATAAATTAATCTACTTCGTTAGTAATTTCTGACATATAATTAAATAATTATAACGTAATTATATAATTATAATTATAAATGTACCGTTTACAAAGAGATATAAATTACCATGGTACTGTATTTCTTTTATCAGTAGCACCATTAAGTTTTGTAAGGAGTTTAAATATCTAGATAGCATTCTTGATCTTATTCTAGGACATTGGTGCTACCCAGACTAAAACGACAAGTGTCCTTTAGACAAGTCGCACTTTTAATGGTCCGGCAAGGAGACTGCCACTTTTCGGCTCATAATCACTTATGCGACAACAGCTTAGTGAGTTAAGATGGAAAAAGACCATACCATGAGAAAATCAGACAAGATACGTTCATTGGTCGTCTCTGTATGTCATGTCTTTGGAACTATGCTCTAGTAAAAGATTTACAGTAAAGTTACCGGACTGGGAATATTAGTCCACTGGAAGCTTAGTTCGAAGTGAGATCGTTCTGAACTGGTATACCAATGGTTCCAATGTGGATTGTAGTCTCGGTGCTGTAGGTTCATTATAAAGCCTGAAATACTGGCGATTGTCCTATGCGCTGAGATCAACCTGAACATGTATGAAGTGTAAAAAAATCAATATTTTCTCAGACAACCTAGTTGCTCTAAGGCTGGTTGCCTTTAATCGTATCACATAAATTTGTCAAATATTGACACGAGATGTTGCAAGAGAAATGCAGTCCCGTTGTATTGGGAATACCTGGACACTGTGGATGTGCAACGAGACTGCAGATGCATTGGCTAGGACGGTATACCTGACACACTATATATGGGCCAGAGTTCTACTTTGCAGCTCTACTATTGTCAATCAATTGGGAAGTTGGCAAATGCTTCGAACGCTCAAGTTGGTCTTAGACACAAGCAGTTATTACTTCACAATTTAGGTGCAATTCGGATGTTGATTTTTTAATATCTCGAGAACTATTAATTTTTTTTTCTTGATGTATTTTATTTAGTCCGGCAAAGAAAGTACAGGAAACGCTAGTTTAATATAAAAAATGTATACAATTCCTATAACCTAGGTTTTCTTAGTTCCAATATTAAACATACGTATGTAAATTATTCCATAAACTATTATTATATATTTTTTTTAAGATTGATGCGGTTAGTGGCCAAGAATATTCGGGGCAGTTTATGCACGATGCAATTTTGAGATGTGCTTATGTTTTAAAACATTTAGGTGTCAAAAGCAATGATGTTGTGGGTCTGTCCAGTGAAAATAGTGTTGAATTTGCTATCGCATTATTTGCTGCATTTGTACTGAATGCAACTGTAGCCCCTCTTAATGTCACATATTCTGAACGTAAGTAAAATATTTGAAATAAATTCGAAACTATGCTACAACTCTAATAAATAAAATTTATTTTTTATACATGAAGGTGAAGTGCATCACGCCTTAAATCTCTCAAAACCTAAAGTTATTTTTGCTTCTAAAACTACTGTAGAGCGTATAAGTAAAGTGGCCAAGAACAATCCATTTGTTAAGAAAATTGTTGTATTTGCTACAAACACCAACATTCCCAATGTATACCCATTTACAAAATTAATGGAAAATAATTCTATACCCTCAAAATCAACATTCGATTTTATACAAGCTAATAAAGATGAAGATGTGGCTTTGATTGTATGTTCTTCGGGTACAACAGGCATGCCTAAGGGAGTGCAATTAACACAATCCAATATTTTATCTACTTTAGATTCTCAACTGTAAGCATTAGGTTAATCACTTAATTTTTTTCAACGTCATTATATAAGAACTTTATTTCCAGAGAACCAACCGCCATACCTTTGGGTGAAATTACTATAATGACTGTTATACCTTGGTTTCATTCTTTTGGCTGTTTAACTCTTATTACTTGTGCATGTTTGGGCACATGTCTAGTCTATTTGCCTAAATTTGAAGATCATTTGTTTTTGAGTGCCATTGAGAAGTATCGTGTAATGATGGCCTTTATGGTACCCCCTTTAATGGTATTTTTGGCCAAACATCCAATTGTGGAAAAGTACGATTTATCTTCTTTGATGGTATTGCTATGTGGTGCGGCCCCCTTGAGTAAAGAAACCGAAGACCAAATTAAAGAACGTATTGGGGTGCCAATTATACGTCAAGGTTATGGTTTAAGCGAGTCTACTTTAAGTTTGTTGGTGCAAAACGATAACGCTTGCAAACCTGGCAGTGTGGGAGCCTTAAAAGTCGGTCTTTACGCTAAAGTAATTGATACCGAAACTGGTAAAACATTGGGACCGAATCAACGAGGTGAGCTTTGTTTCAAAGGTGACTGCATTATGAAAGGCTATATAGGTGACGTAAAGTCCACTCAAAGTGTCATTGTAGACGGTTGGCTACACACTGGCGACATTGGTTACTTCGATGATGATTTTGAATTCTTTATAGTCGATCGTATTAAAGAGTTGATCAAATATAAGGGATTTCAAGTACCGCCAGCAGAAATCGAAGCTCTTTTGCTCACTAACACTAAAATTAAAGATGCTGCCGTTATAGGCAAACCAGATGAAGAGGCTGGTGAATTACCTATGGCTTTTGTAGTTAAACAAGCTAATGTCCAGTTAAGCGAACAAGAAGTTATTGATTATGTGGCTCAAAGGGCCTCTCCCGCCAAGAAATTACGGGGTGGTGTTATATTTGTCGATGAGATTCCTAAAAATCCCAGTGGAAAAATTTTGCGACGTGTACTACGCGATATGCTCAAGAAAAAAATTAAATCAAAATTGTAAACGCCTTTCTTAAAAGAACTTTACCTTACCAAAGCCATAAAATAAAACAATGTTTGTACAATACTTTCTTTTGTTATATTATGTACCTATTAGAATATTTTATATAAAATAATTAAACTTGAATGCGGGGGGGGGGACACTATAAATGTGTATATGTATTCCAAAATTATGTTTACAATATACATACTTATGTATTTTGTTTTACATACAAATTAATAAAATATATAATAAAAATAGAAAACTTACCCTATATACTATGTATGTATTGTATATATTTTAAGAAACTTGTTAAAATGTTTTCCACCATACACACATTTTATGAGCATATGCATATATTACTATAAATTACAAGTCTTGACAATAATAAGACGCGGGTTTTTTTCTTTTCTTTGCAAACGCAGGATCAATTTTTCACTATTTAAGAATTCACAAACGAATATACATACATATGTATACAAATTGAAAAAGTAATTAAATTGTTAAATGTAATAATTTTCTAATTTTCAACTATTTAAAAACACTTTAACAACACTAACAAAAAAAGAATTAATAAAAATAATAAAGAAATGCTTAACGGAACATAGACACAGAGTTGCCAGCAATTTAGAGTTTAAGTTTACCGGACTGCTAGGCCTCCTTTTAGTGGCTTTTTGCAAGAAGTTCTCACAACGAAAAGTTTAAAACAAAATGTTCCATAGTTTCGTGATTTGTGAGTTAAAAAGTGAAAAAAAACTGATTTCGTTTTATTGCAATATTTGAATGGAAAGTTGCCTACAAAAATTTAATACAACCAAAAACTAAAAATAAACGAAAAGTAATAAAAAATCAAACATACAACAATAGGTAAGTTTGAGTACTTTTCCAGTAAAAAATTTACAAAAAAAGTAAAAATATAAAAAAATTAGTGAAATAAAGGAAATCTAATAAGACTTTTTTTATACTATATATAAACGAAAAGTAATAAAATATCAAACATACAACAATAGGTATGTTTGGGTAATTTCCAATAAGAAATTTACAAAAAAGTAAAAATATAAAAACAAAATAGGTGAAATAAAGGAAATCTAATAAGACTTTATATTATATATCTTTCGGCGACCACCTCTTAGCAGTCTACTGGCAAAAGCTCTAAAAGTATTTGGTTGTCATGAACAAGCATCTTAAGTCTGCCGTTCGTATTCTAACTTAAACTGTAGGCCCCGGTACTTATTAACAAAAATTGACGAACACAATATGGGTGCTGTGATAATCTAATTCGTAACTCTGAAGAGGAGTTGTAATGGCCAATTATGTGTACGTATTTACTTCCAAACAAAAATTACCGAGACACTTTGATGTGAGTGAGAATAGTTTTTTTTTTTTTTGTGAATTCACAATGTTTTTGTTTCAATTCTCTCGTTTAATTGGAAAAGTTTTTCAATGTAAAGCTAGGACCACATTTTGGTATGTGTTTATCGAACACGTTTAATATTTGTGTTGCATATATTGATACACACACTGGAACCGGCTCATTTCTTTTTTATTTTGTACATACCTAATTTTCAAAAGCATTTTTTATGGCAAGAATGTTCATTTATTGCTAAAATTATTTATAATTTGTCTGTTAACTTTGTCAGAATTTTAATTTTTTTAAAACATCGATTTGTTTTATTTTTATTTCAATAATATTTTAAGAGTTCGTTTAAACGAAATAATTTTGCATTTATCTGAAACCTTTTAAAGGAAAATTCCGGTTTTAAGACAAGCAATTTTATTTTTCAATGTTTTTGCCTCGAAAAGATCAATGTTGAGACCAATAGTCCTTAAGGGCAAAACATTAGGCTTATCGAGACAAAAAAATTTAACATATCACACCTTAAGATCAGACTGTAAATGCCTAAGATATAACGAAAAACTGAAAAGAAAACCCCAACGCTTGGATAAAAAAAAAATTTTTTTTCAAAATCTCCTTGCAAAAATACTTTATAAAGAGGCGGTACGGAGAAACTTTTTGTTTTACTTGTAAGGTGGTACACTCTAGTACCTAGTAAGAGTATGTATGGTGTTTTTAACGGGTTGCATAGTGGTAATTCTAAGAAATATATTTTTGCTGGTTCTCTTTGTTTTAAAATAAACTTAAAATTAAAAATAAAACTTTAGATTAAATTTTTGTTTTTAATTTCATTTAATAATTATTTGTTTTAAAAGTACTTCTGTTTTCAATTTTTCTTTTTTTTTAACATAAGATTCATTTTTTATATATAAACTATGAATGGTATTTTGTTAACGTGATATTTTTATAGTATATGAGCTAAATACATAAATGTATATAGAATTTAAGAGAATCATTTTAATTGTTTGACTATGGACTAATAAAAAATAATAAATAAATAGCTATAAATATTTTCTTTTGCTAAATGTACAACAAAAAATTTTACTACTTTTTATTATTCAAGTTATAAATGTTTTTTATTTGATTTTAAATTTGTTCTCTCTAATGGAATATAGGCAGATATTTTTTATTAAATTTATTGAATTTTTTTCTATATAACAGTTTATAAATATTCTTTTTAATTGTTTTTTTATAATTTATAATTTTTTGTATGCATGTATATAAATATACTTAAAACGTTTTATTCTTTTTTTAATTCAATTGATTTAATACTGTTTATAAATAGAGAATTGTTTAATAAAGTTTAGTATGTATAACAATTTAAATTTTTGAGATTTTATTTAAGATTTTGTGTATTTTTCAAGTATTGTTCCGTTTGCAATTATTGTAAACATTCTATATGTCGAATTTTTACCTTTTTTAATATGTATTTATAATTTTTGTTTTAAGAATTAAGGATCCTGTTTTTTTTTTTTTTTTTTTGAAACCGGTTGGAAGAGAAACTATTGCCTTAGGAGTTAAAAAATGAGTAAACGATAGTTCTAGAAAACTTAAAATAATTAAATGCCTTTCATTAGGATAAAAACAAACTGTCAACATAACTATTGACTTATCTTTTAGAACTAACTAGTAAAATTTCTATCTTACAGTTAAATTAAAAAATATATTTCTGTTAAAAACTTATTTGATAAAAAATGTATAAAAGTTTTAAGGGTTAACATGATTTGTTTATATGTATATTTGGCGCCCTTATAAACAAATTTGTTTTTCGTTTGGTACAAATACATACATTGAATTTTGAAACAATATGTTTCAAACTGTTTAACATTTTTTTTTTCATATTTTCGTTTAGTGTTTTTGTTGGTTTTGTAAAATGTTTATGAATAACTGAATCTGCTGTCTGATTGTCAGTTTTATATTATTCATAAAGGAGAAAGAATGTTGGTGTATGTATGCAAGTGTATGAAAGAATTTAATAATTAATCTGCCACAGCATCCAGCTCGTAGGCATTTAAAAAGGTTAATGATGTCCAACGATAGCTTTTTGTTGCGGATCATACAATAATTTCCATACGATTAGCTTTTCTAGTAACTTTTGGAGGCCCTTGTGCTAAGTTGGACATTCCACCGTATTTAAAATTAAAGATAACAGTTTGTTGACCAAAATTTGCTTCAAATCTAAATAACGTATATTTCACTTTAATTTTCTTTAAAAATCATTGGCTTAATTTCGAAAAACTTACTCTGTACTTATATGTATTTCGGGTGGTTTTCCAGTAGCATTTTGTATAACTAAAAACATTTTTGTTACGATTTCTATAACATGAGCAGTTTGGAATACAAAATCTCCTTTTTTACGTCCAAATTCAGACTGACAGATATTTTAAATAAATCTTTTTAATAATCTTTTATTAATACAATTCTAAATTAACTTACGGCTTTAACGTGAAATACAGCAATATCGTCTAAATACGGACTTAAAGACATTCGATAAATTTCAGCTGCTGGTACTCGATATTTTATTTGTAGGGTTCTTTGATCCAATAGTAATAAGGAGGATGTTGATAAAACTAATAAAATAGGCACAATCTAAAAAAAAACAAATTAAATTTTCCAAATATTTATTAAAATCCTTTCTACAAAGTTTCTATTTGTAAGACAATTAGAAATTTATACTTGTTGTATTTAATTTTTTGACTGACTTTTATAAGGAATATTTCGACTTCCCAAACAAAAAGTATAATTCGGTTAAAATTAATATGTATATGCATATATTGCACTTAAACATATTTAACTATGTATTGAAAAATTACGAGTTTCCTACCTTTCCACTCGATCTCGTTATTTTATTTATAATATCAGCAAATACAACATATTGATCATTTGTCTCAACACACATTTTTTTCCATTGCTGATTGTGTCTTAAACGTACGTAATCACCAACAAACGGATGAGGTACACTGTAAAATATATAAAAGATTATAAAGTACGGTTAAATCTCTAAATACGTTGTATTTTAGTATAATTCAATTAATACCTTCTGGGATAAGACGCTTTTCTATCTTTAAAAATTATACTAGCGGTAACTTTTTCACGCATACGATTTCTCGACGTTTGATCAAATGAATTTCTATATATGTAGCATTTCCAACGATGATATATAGCTCGTAGTAGACGAGATGTTTCAGTTAAAAATCTTGGTGCCGTTGGCCAATCCATTGACAAAGGACTTAAAGTATTAGGTGGTAGTCTCAAGGGTATAGTAAGAAGATATTGACGTATTTTCCAGCATAAATAATAACGTGATATAACATCAACTGACCATTTGACTTGTCGTTTATAACGCATTGAACGGTATTCTTCTCGAGCCTATATTTTAATTAATAATAATAAAAAAATTATATATGAACATTTTTAATATATTTTAACACGTTCAAAAATTTCTTAAAAGTTTAAATGCTAATAAAATTAATATTTTTTGTAAACACCAAGCTAAATTTAATAAATAAAAACAGACACAATATCTATGTACATAAAATATTTAAAAAAAACCTGCTTACTATACGATAAAGGCTCCATAAATGTCTGCGTCCAGTGAAAGGAATACCATAACGACATTCCTTTTGTTTAAATATTTATTTTATATCAACAAAAAACATTAAAACGTGCATTTAAGTAAAATACTAATATGTATATTAAGATGTACATTGAAATCATGCAATATTAGAATGCACAACATTGAATAGGACGAATTTAAATTAATATCTTATATTAACTTACCCTCCATGTTCTCCAAGCACTAGATATCACAATTTGACTTTCACGCATGCGCAAATACAATTTTCTTTGACGATACATACGAAACGTTTTTTGTATAAGTATTGCCAAATCGTTCATACGGTGGCGACGAAATTGTTCTAACTCATAAACAGTACGAGGACTACGTACGAAAACATTTTTTGTGCCAATTGTAAATTCCGCTGATGGTAAAGGAAGATTCCTTATAATCACCGCTATACCTTCAACACAACTGCCACCTAAATAGTGAGGCCAAGTTTTATTGTTTAAGAGCTTATAACGCAAAAAAAACTTAGTATGCGACATATGAAAACAATGGCCTTGACGGCATAAATTGACTAAAGGCATGAGAGACATGTACCGGACTTGATGTTGTACTAAAGCCATATCGAATGTTTTCGGCTGTCGACATTCGTTGGGCTTTATGCAGAATACATAATGAGAACGTCTTGGCTTAACAATGGCGAGTAAAGTTTGTAGTTGCGTGCGTATATGAGAACTTAATGTGGTGGGTTTTTTAGTAGCCTGTCTTCGTGGATTCCCTTCGGGAAAAAGGCTTTGTACGAGTGGCAGTTTACTTTGGTATAAACCTGAACTAATATATTTTGGCAGCATATCAGAGTTCTTCTCTAAAAATCGTTGCACAGAGTATTGGACAACATTGGCATAATGACGTATTCGAAATGACTTGGAATTTGGCTGGGATGTCATAAAATTCGGATGGCCAGCACAGCACTGTTGTATGCGCAATAATAAAGCTTCGTTTGTTGTTAAATGTGACTCATTAATTAAACTTAAAATACCGTAGTTAGGCTTATCAATAAGCTCACATATTGATTCATTATCAAAATAATCGATACGAGTCCATTCAAGACCTTCTCGGGCATACAACTCTTGTTCAATTCTGAGTACGTTGTGCACAAAATTTTGATGGATTTTTTCGGCACTATAATTAATAGCGAATTGTTCAAACGAGTTATTATCCAATAGTTCAAAACCATAAAAATCTAATAAAGCTAAATTCTTTTCACGTTGTGTTGACTTAAGGCTCTCATTAATTTTATTCACCAGCCAAGTAAAGAGTCGTCCATAAAGCGTGCGACATAGTGTATTGCGTACAATAGATGCCTGTCGAGCATCTAGTTCGCAACCTGAAAAAGAGTGTATATTATAATATAAGTTATTTATTAAATGCCTAATTTGTGTTCCCATGGAATCTTAAAAAAAAATCAAACTCACCCACATCTTCCTGTGTGCTATTTGAGCAACTAGCTCTTGTAAGGCAATTAATTAAAATTTGAGCTTCCATGTTTAGTAAATGAGCAGTTTCTTGTACTTCTATAAGTGTATGAGAATATTTTAAATATAGAGAAATAAATGTCAAAATACAAACTTAACAGCTTACCATATATATTTGATATTTGACAACCTTCAGTGCCATCTATATTTGTAACGGGGACAAAAGTAAAATTACCTAATTTAAGAACGACAGCTATAACACGAAATATAGCATTAATATCATCACATGATAAACCAAGAACTTCTAAAGATTTCTATTTAAAATTAAATTGTATATATTAATAATTTGGTTAGTTTTTGCAAACATATTCTATGTATTTTATAATTAATTACCTTTGTATAATGAAAATTAGTGCGATCTTCCTCAATAGCTGTCGTATGTTTTAATATTTCATATTTTTCCACATTACGATACAATTTCAGTGATTCTTTAAAATAAATTATTATTATTATTTTCTTTTCTTTAATAAATTGTAAAAATTTACTTAGTAACTGTATATCACCACCTAGCAATAACTGATAAAATATATGAAAATTTCTCTCTCCAATAGCTGTGTTTGTGACACGCGTCTGCAAAGAATATTACAAAGAAAAACATTAGAATTATTGTTATATATGTAAAAAAAAAAAATAAACAAATAAAAAATCAATGTAATTAACAAAAATTTTAATTAATTTTATAAAATTTACCTTCTCCAACATATCTTAAAAAGGAAGTCATGAAAGTAAAATTAAAAAAAAAATCTTAAAATTTTCTTAATATCAAAATTTTTAAAATAAAAAAACGCATTTTAGAGCAGTTAAATAATAATTCAATAATCTTAGATCCAAAAAAGGATAGCGATTCAAATATTACAATATACATACAAATGTATATCGAACGAATAACAGTGCCCTTAAGGTAAATTTTTACTTCCTAAATATTTTTTGTAAGTGAAACATATTTTAAGGCGTAGTTATTTTCTCCCATAGAAAAATAAAAAATAAATTCTTCATTAAGGTAAAATAAATTGGATGAAAAGAACGCATTTCTAATTCCTTATACAAATTATTTATATTTATTAATCACTTGTATCTGGACTATTCATTCAATCCCTTTAAACTCAAAAATGTAAAAATGTCCGAAAGTTTGAAAGCCCCTACTAATGCTGTGCATTGTATTAGAATTTTTGTGGAAGGGTCAGTATATTTTTCTTATATTTATTATTACGCGCGTTCGAAATGAGACAAATTGCTGTGAATTGATCATTCAACGGGCACTGTTATACCTTCATCCTTAAATGATCAACAGCAATTGCCCCATCGTTGCCATGTTGATTGTGGTGAGTGCCTTCGCTAAGTAATTTAGCTATTATCTACTACTTCCCCATAGGTGGCACTTTTCTCCTGATCATTTTTGTTTTTGTTGTCAATGCTTAAGGTGGAATAGAATGGTAGTAGAGATAAACACCGCAAACTTTTTCATTTTTCAGCTATGCTGGGATTTGAACTTGGTTTGTTTGAGTTTTTGTGCATGCGCTCTAAGCTCTATACCACGGATCTCCGTGGTTTTAGCAGATTAAACGAATATCCCCTACCCCCATTGATTTTTTTTTAAATTCATGTCAATTTTAATAAGTAAAATATGGTAAATAGTAGTGCTAAGTTAAATTTTAGTCAATTATAATGTTCAGAAAAATTCGACTACATCATAAAAAATGCTACTTACAATGTGTTATATGTACACCAATTGGATCACCTTTAAAATCTATTTCAATGTCAAACAATTTTCCCTAGAAATACAAGTATTTATACAAAATAGAATTTATTAAAAGTACAAAAATACTCACATAACGACTGGAGTTATTATTTTTAATAGTTGATGCATTTCCCATAGCCTCTAAGAAAACATCAGCATATGAAACACATTCTCTTAATCTTTTTAAGGGATTTTTATGTTTTCGTAATGTTAAAAATGAAGGAGATTTTTGTGCAGCTGATTGCAGTTGGGTAATTTTATGAGCGTCATATAAAGAAATACGCTGCATAGATCCCATTAAAGAAGAACGCTCGTCCTTAGCATAACTTTCGGTAGATGTTTGACGAGTTAGATTTGAACAGCTTCCTCGCTGTAACTGAGCTGCAGGATATGCAGATAAACTACGGCTACCAGTTGCTTTTTGAAAGATAAAATCGGTGTCATCTTTCTCAAAACTTTGAGCTCTTGTACATTTACTATGTCCACATTGCCGACATCCTGACATGTATTTCGGTGAGGCGCTTCGAATGTATGGTAATGCTGTCGACGTCCCTGTGGATTTTGAAAATGCGGCAGTGTTACAGGGTGCTTGTGTTGATTGATGATGTTTAAAACACGATTTCGTAGGGTGTGGTGATTGCGTTAAAGCTGACGCAGTTCCTTGACCTTGACCATAATGTACGGATGCTGCCGTTGTATATGAATTTTCCATACTTGCAATGTTTTCGCTACTTTTATGATGTGAGAAATCAAAATCCACTACTTTTTCTCGTACATTTGAACCTTTACGTTCAGAACTATCGGCTCTCGATCGATGTTGTATTGCCATATCGCACCGTCTGGCTGTTGGCCCCGGAGATGGTGACTGCCGTCTTTGCATTGACAAACATGTACTGGTACTTGCAGTAGCCGTTGTGTTCTTACAAAGCATATAATTCGTTGTAGGCCCCACAGAGCATGAGCTAGATGTACGGCGATGTTTATTACTAGTGGAAAGAGAACAAGCGCCAGCGATATTCGCATTAATAGCACCTGCTGCACCAGATGTTGTACTAGCCGACGATTGTTTACGTAATGAGCTAATTGGATCTCTAGATCTCTCTTGAATGTGTGTTAAAAAATTGACTATCATTTTAAAAGATTCTGTTTTGCCAGATCCACTTTCACCTATTGAAAAAATAATTTTTTTTTAATATTTCAAAAATAAACCAAATAAACGCACCTGTTAATAAAATGCACTGATCTTCACTTTGATCTTTAAGAGATTGAAATGCCAGGTTAGCGAGACCATAGCTTTAAAAATAAATTATAAATTAGTATTTAATTCGAATATATATATACAAACATAATATATATGTATATGTTTTACATACATGTGCGGTGGCAATTGGAATATACCCTTGTTACCATAATTACGTATTAATTCCAACGAATGTTCTGATATGTGATGATATGGATTGACAGCAACCACAGAGGTACCAATATAAGTCTAGTATACAAACAAATTGCAAATGAATAATGTGGTTGCAATGTATACGAAAGAAATAACTCACGTATATGTGATCACGTTTATAGCGCTGATGTATGTTGTTAATGAAACTATCTTCAGAAAGGTTTTCTAATAAAACTGAGTCCCATGTGCCAATTTCTTGTTCCATTTTTTTAAACGATTAATTTCGTAAAATAGGCCTACTAAAAATGAAGAAATAAGTTTAACGGAACGAATGAAACAAAAGTAGTTATTCTGTATTTATAATATTTTATAAAAAACTGGGCTTTTTTGGTCACCAAAATTAAATTAAACAAATTATTATTTTAATTATTTTTCATCGGATGAAAAATAATTAAAATAATAATTTGTTTAATTTAATTTTGGTGACCAAAAAAGCCCAGTTTTTTATAAAATATTATAAATACAGAATATATATACAAAGGTCAATATTAATTGTGAAAACTGAATGCAAAAGTAGTTATTAATGGGGTAAACTATAATAGCTGTCAGGCGTTGATCAGATCAGTTTCTAATAAATTGGAAACTGTTTCAAGAGTACTCGACTTCTCGTATATCCTTTTTAAAGACAAAGTACACTTTTTAGCATACAATAGCATGACACACCTGCTGCTAGTGCTGTCACTGAATTCTAATCGACCATTTAAATGATAAATTGATACACGAATATTTTTTATTTTTACACTTTGTCTATACAGTACAAACTTTGTTACAAGTTTATATTTCAGCTCTGTATGATCTACACCTGATATTGCTTTTGCAATCTTTAACTTTGAATTTAAATTGGAATATTATTCTAAAAATGACCCTGAAGATGCCACTGCATCTGTAATAATTCTGTAGGTGTTTTTTTTTAAGGTTTATTTTTGTGGATTATTGAATATATTTGTTTTAGAAGTATGTATCTGTAGTTATAAACAAAAAGCAGTCACAGTGGGCCATGTTAAACTAATTTGCTCAACAGTACCGTTAATGTATAAATTTTATTTGGAAGGATTAAAGACGTTGTATGTTTAAAAGTCCGGATCTAGTTCATTATTGCACGGGAGGATACAAAAACATGTCTTCATAGAAGGCTGCCGCCTTGTTTAGCGTAATAATTAGACTGCAACTATGTCTTGTTTCCTAATCTCTATTTATAAAATAGAAAGATAACAATAAGTAACCACTATATCAACACATTGTCAGCTGCAAAAAAAGACTTGAGTTTTGATTTGCTTTTGATTGAAAAATTATCGATTTTATGTGTATAGGATAAGAAAACAGAAATATTAATAAAATATATATTGCTATTATTTGTTAATTTACCAATTGCTAACACTTAGTATAAAACAACTTTTTTATTTATTTGGTTAAATAGCATATTTTTATGATTTAAAATTTTTTTGTCATGTACGAGAACTTAAAAATTGTTACAGGTCAATAATTACATGATGATGTTACACCAACAACCAATATGATGAAAAACACTTTTGCATAATACCTCGTTAACAAAATAAACGAAAACAAATAAATTTATGAAATCAATTCCTCTCTTTTACGGAATTTAATGTCAACTTTATGATTATTTAACATTTGTTGACAAATTTCTTTATAAACTTTAATAAAAAATATAAAAAAATATAACTTAACAAACAATATTAGAAAAACACAATTTTTCTTGTAATGTTCTCTTTTTGACATTTGTAAAGCAAACGAAATGATAACTGGTTAAAAAAAAACAGAAACCACCACTGAACACACCCAACAAAAGAAATGTATAATGACATAACCAAACCAGCTGTTAATTATACTTTTTTTATAATATAGGTGCAAAGTGAACCACAGAATACAAAGTGAACAATGTCTGCATTACTAAAAGTAAATATAGTTTTAATTCTGTAATAAATATTTATCCAATAAATTCTATTATACAAATTACAGGTACAAAAGGCTTTGTTCACAAAGTCCAAAGAAGTAGGTAAATATGCAGTTGGTATACATACAACAGCAGTATGTGAGAAAACCCAAGCAGGTCGCTATCGCATAACCGCAAAACGCGACAAACCACTTACCTATGAAATGGCCAATCCACCACATTATATAGCGCATCGTAAATCGTGGAATTCATGGAATACTTGTAAATTAAAACAACAAATTTTACTTCAAAACGTTTAATAATTTTTTTTCTCTCTAGCCACAATGCTTGATGGTTTACGTCCCTCTCAAACCGCTATTGAGGATCTATTTATACGCAAGTTTATTGTTGGCACCTGGCATTCATTAGTCTGTTCGGAAGTTATTATCAAACGCCAGCATAACATGATACGTATAGCTGCAATTGTTAGGCAGGCTTTAACTGCACGTAAAATGTATTTCCTTATTGGTTATACAGAAGAAATGTTATCATATTGGTTACAGTGTCCTGTAACGTTGGAATTGCAAACAGTACAAGATAGAAAAGATGTCGTTTTTAAATATATTTAAGTTGTATAAATAAATCAATTTTTTAACTTAAGTTATTAGTGTACGGTTATTTTTTCACTATGCTGATTACTATTTTGCCATGTCTTTATAGCCTTGTTGACAATAAGGGCATCAGGATCTTTGACCTGAAATAAAGTTTAATACTAAAGTAAATATGTAGAAAACTATAATTTCATTAATTTATAGTAGGCATAAAACTTTTTTACATAATTTCAAGAACACTAAAAATAAGGGCTTTATCTACGTGCAACTGGAATGAACCAGATAATGTATGTGAGGTATTAAAGAAATTCTGTATTTATTAGAAACATGAGAAATGTGGCCAGTTCTATAAATACTATTACTATGATTATAAAAAGAAAAATTTTCTTAATTATATTCAAATAGATTGATATCTGCGAAAAAAAGCCCAACTATACTAACACCCTTTCTTTCACCATTATCAAATTTTTTACATAAATGTGTATTATTTTTCTATTATACAACATAGATATTAATCCTACAATGCATGTATAATTGGCCCTTTGGGCTTTTTATGTATTGATATTAAATGAATAAATAAATATTAGAATTTAAATCAATAAAATGGTCTAAAAATATGTTATAATTTTTTTACCCCTATATTGCTTATAAAAAATAAATCGGTTGAACAACTCTCAAAGACAAAAATATTTAAATTTCGTTTATGTAAGTTTTCAAAACTAACGAAATAAACCCATTATTTTTAAAAAGAATATCTTACCTGTTCCACCAGAGTCTTAAACTCCTGTCTGGTATTACACTTTAAGGCCTTTTCAGTTAAAGTTTTGGCTAGTTCTAAAAATATAAACACCACAATCTTTTTAGATCCTCCACATATTTTATCCCAGACTCGCACCAAACTTGATTCATTTATAACGCCGGCAAAGCATGTAACATACCATTTATCCAATAAATCTTCTGAACTAAAAACAGCTAAATTTTCTAAATGGCTAAAATAATTTTTTTAATCCTCTAAAGTCATAAAATTATTTAAAGCTTTCACCTGCATAACTGGCTATCCTCCTTTTTAAGTAAAGTTTGAGTCAGTTCTTTTAGTTTAGATAACTCTTGCTGTATTTCACGTGTGCATGCATAGAACTCTTTCGCCAACCAATATGTTTCAACATCATCTTCAAATAGTTGCAACAAAACCTTAACGATTTCTACGAAATTTTGATCAGCTTCCATTTTATCACAACTAGCATGCAAAAGACGATTATGTTCTAACTGCCACATACTTAATAGAATTTTGCATTTGGGAGTTGATTGATTAACATATTGCATTATTGTGACAGCTCTTAAAAGGTCGTCATATACGGCCTTCCGTTGTTCCATAATATACTCAGTAGAACTTTTATGCAAAGGCATGACACCCAAAATTATGTTCCATAAAAGGCTACGATGAGTGGTTGGTACGGTGTAACTCAAACAAAACTGCTTCAGTT
Organism: Metopia argyrocephala; assembly: GCA_963576795.1. Taxonomy (NCBI): domain Eukaryota; kingdom Metazoa; phylum Arthropoda; class Insecta; order Diptera; family Sarcophagidae; genus Metopia; species Metopia argyrocephala. Next base: position 85,365,759 of record OY756211.1, read on the forward strand.
TTACATGATTGCGAATGTTATCTTGCAATAATTTATTTAAAGATTTTTTTTCTTCAACACTGTGACAGCCAACTTTCTCATAATAAGATGAACGAAAATTCCTTTCGTCAGTGGTCATATCCCTTAAGTTTAGGTTTTCTAAATTATTTTAGTATTTTCATAAAATGTAAACAAATATTTTAATGTTGCCAGATGTTAAAAATATAAAACTTAGAACAGATATGTCTGTGCAGGGTTTGGTAATCAGTAACTTTATTTCAATCAAATATCTCTTCTAATGTAAATTGATTACGATATTGGAAAAATCTACACCTTTTCAAATAGAATAATTTATAAAGCGATAAATACTCTGCATTAAAATGTCGACAAATAAAGATAATACCATTTTTTATTAATCCTTTATCCTTTTATTTACTAATTAAACAATTTGTTTACTTTTCAAATCAAAATATTTCAGACAAAATTCCCTATTAAAATAATATATGTATATAATAAATTTTTGTTCTTTATATTTTAGCTATTTATTTACAATTATAAAATTGCATTCATTTGAAATTATTGCTTTAATTATATATATAATACATTTACATTTTTTACTTTTCTACATGTTGCTACATAAAGATTTGTAGGTGATGTAAAATTACTGAGAAATTACAATTTTTATGTGACATGTTTTTGATTTTTATAAATAAATAAATATATAAGTAACCCGAATTGAATAAATAACTCATAACTTATATGCAAAATACCAGAAAATTTTCAAAATACAATAAAATTACAAAACAAAATGACTGTCAGAATATTGGAAATAGATTTGATATTCTTTGTTGTAATTAAAAAAAGTCATGTCTTTTTCTCTCAAAGAAGTTATGGAGGTTTGAAGACTATAATTTTAAACTAATAAAAACGTTTGCGCGAGTTTCGTTCTTTAAAGTAGGTGATTGCAAAAATTGCAATAGCCACAGCAGCTAACATGCCAAATAATAAAATGAAAAAGATTTTAGTATTCGACATTCCAGGTTTAGGATCATCTTTATGTTCTCGTGGTGGCTCAAAAGTTTTGGCATTTGGTATAATATTGGCTCTGGCCATTATTTGTTCAGGCTTAGGAAAATAAAAAACCCAAAGCAAAAATAAAATTTTATATGAATATACATATACAAGTATTAACTTACCGTTACATTTGTATCTATATCATAGAACTTAAAACCCAAAATGTCATGGTTATCAGATAAGTCACCAGTTGTGGCTGACAAACCAAAGAAGTAACCAGTTGGTAGTTCTACATTGTTAACCACAAAACAATTTTTCCACTCGCCACGATTTTCTAAATCCGTTGATACGGATAAAATATCATTTTCATATCGAATAGCTACATGCGTGTCATAATTGACATTACGGAAGCGTACTTCGCAACCGGCCAACTGGGTATGTGTGCCATCACGATCGTGATCGTAACTCCAAGTGCCATTATTGACCATAGCGCTCAGATAAGGATGTTGATGCTAAAGTGAAATATTTGTATATTATATATTAATTTCTTTGATTTGTATTAATTACATTATGCGGCCCATTGTGATTGCTGTACGTATCCAAGATAATGGCTAAGCCTGAAAAATGATCTTTGCTGCCAAATACTGGACCTGGTTGCATGCGTTCTTTAGTATACCAAATAGCAAAACCATCACCAAAGAGTTCACTGCCCTTACCATGAACTTTGAAGGTGACATGTATTTCCCAGTTCTTAGTTAAACACGGCTGCAATTAAAGTAATTATTTAAATATTAAAAATGTTAACCCTATATTATAATATAACCGACCGAATAGTTCCACAAAGCCCCACTTTTAGATTGCAAATCCGGTGTTAGTCTTATATAGTTACTGGTCACTACCGTGTGACCCAAAAAATCCCAGTTGGGCAAGTTAACACCTATACCTGAAGAAAAAAACCATTATATTTTGCTTTTAATATACACCATACATCGATGTTATTGCCAGCGTAATTCACCTTGAAAGGGTCGCACTAGTGAATGTTCCCTCTTCATATATTCATTTGTGCTGACTGCACAATCTGCCACCAACATACTCAGGAACAGAAATATCGTTTTTACACATTCTCTCGGCAACATTGTTTCCTTATATGCTTTAAAAGAGGACAGTTAAATAAATGGATGAACTTTGCGATATTAAAAGAACTAAATAATTTTCTGTTGAATTTTAATGGATTTGTTAAAATAAAATTCGAGAAAACTAAATTTGTCGGCGTTTTCTTATTTTCTCTTTAATAATTTCTTTTTTATGCTGAATAGCGAATGACAGTATGAAAGAGAATGAATTAGACAAAATAAAGTTGCCATCGTGGTACAAACATGTATCATGATTGCCACACTCAAAATAAGTGTTGTTTAGCAGGATTATATTTTCTTTAAAGTGAAAGAGTACTTCAACCATTAATATTTTATATTACCGAATTTTCAGTTATATAATTTCAAATAAACTAAATAATTAAATCGAAATTATCCAGCATCTTTTTATTTAATCAATCAACAAACTAAAAAGTAGAATACACCAATACCCCGATTTGCGTCGCTTCAGTTTGCGTCGCTTCGAAGTTGCGTCTTTTTTTAAGTTTCTGGAATTTCAATGTTGCGACGTTTTTGTTTCAGTTTGCGTCGCATGGCTTCGAAGTTGCGTCGTAAATGCTTCGATTTGCGTGGTTGATATGAAAATGTTTTTACAAAGCTAAAACAAAAAAGGGGATTTCCTGTTTAGTAGAAAGCAAATTTGCAGGTGTGCGTTGTTTACATGTTAAGCGTAGTTATTAGTTTCGAATTATATCAGTGGTCTTCACAATTGTTATATTCTTATTTTAATAAAATCTGTTATTCAAAAAATAATAAGAAAATATATTGATTTAAAAACCCTTTTTCTAAGCTAAAATGTTTAAAACCTGTATTGACTAAACAAAACTCAAATACGTAAACAATTGAAAATTCTGCTTCAGTTTGCGTCGTTTCGGTTTGCGTCTCATTTTTTCAGTCCCAATTAGCGACGCAAACCGGGGTATTGGTGTATTTAATATACATATATGAATTTACATAGTAATTTCATTTAATATACTACTGCATACAAATACAGTTAAGCCTTAGCTAACCGTGCCTCTATTAATCGGTTACATATATTAACCGGTATGCGACTCTTTTTATTTTTTCCCTGTATTAACCGTCCTTTTAATTTAAACATCTATTAACCGTGCTTTACTTCTATTATCCGTGCCGCGTTCATATGTATTTTCATTATGTAAGCCTAAATCCGGTGGTTCCCCTTTTTTGGTTTTGCATTCTCTATGTACATAAGTATAAAATGTACGCTTTGTATAAAAATATGTGGTATATTTGTATATGTTATTATATAAATCGAATGTTTAAATAATAAGAAAATAAATTACTGTATATTTTAATATAATCTCTATTAGCCTTGTATTTTAATTATCCGTGCTGGTGCCGGTCCCACGAGAGTCTCATAATCGCGGTTTAACTGTTAGAGAAAGATTTTTCAATTTAAGTTTCCTGATTTATCGATTCGGACAAATGTGTCTATTTTAAGTTAACAGCACAGTTATTGACATCTATATAAAATTGTTTGTCATTTGGTTTATTGTATGGTTCGGTTTAGTGTTGTCAGATATTTTTAATTCCTATACCCGATTTAAAAATTCTTATCTCCAAAATTTCCCAATTTCAAAACTCTAATTAAATAATTTTCGAAAATCTCCATAAAAACTTGCTTCATTAAATTTGCATGTACATACATATGTTTTATATTGTATGTAAAAATATATGGGTATTATATGTCATATTTAAGAAAAGTCTGTGCGGGAAATGAAATATCGGCACCCGAAACGTTCAAAAGGCCTTTGGTTTGAATTCAATGTCATGGACACAATGTATACAAATTTTATAATTAGAAAGCTTCCTGTTAAAGTATTTGAATACCTTATGCTAATTTTTAAGCATTGTATTAACAACTCCTATTTTCCAAACTCATGGAAGATATCTAAAATAATTCCGAAAGAAAAAGAACTAAAAGTAAAAAAAAAGAAAAAGACTAAAAATAAATATAATTTAATTATTATTATTTATTGAATGTTGGAAAGCTTTTCGAAAAAATTTTACGAGAAAAAATGGCTGTTGGAATGATACAACCTTATATTCCAGATTTTGTTTTAAGAAAAGGCAATCTACTACTGACTCTTAACTTAAGTTTCAAAATGATGTTATAAATCATCTTCGCATTAAAAATTGCACCGTTTCTGTATCTCTGGATGTTGAAAAAGGCTTTGATCATGCTTATCACAATGGAATTATTTATAAAATGATTCAAATCGTGTTTGATCTTTTTATTATCAAATTATTCAAGAGTTATTTCTCTTGTAGAAAACTTTCTGTTCAATTTAATCAGATATTTTCCGATTTTGGCGTCATGTACTGCAGTGTTTGTCAGGATTTTCAAAAACTTCCACTTCCTTTTTAACGTTGGGTGAAACATAAAAAATAATTGGTCTAAAAAAAATAATGTAACCAAAATAACAAAACTTTTAAATAACAGCCTGTTTTTAGAACACGAATGGTTTTTGACATTCGTCTTTTTATATAAGAAACACTAGCAAATTTGAGTGTTTCTGTTGTTGTTTCACATATAAAAAGACGAATGTCAAAAACCATTCGTGTTCTAAAAACAGGCTGTAAGTTTAAAATGACAAAAAAAAAAACTTTTTTTTTTGTCTTATACTCTAATCAAAAATATGGACGGACTTAACCAAAACCTAGACAAAGTAGAGGAAACATACAACTTGCTCCCCCTAATTTTCAAGTTTTATTTAAGTTAAAACTTGCTTTAACGAATTTTGTGAAACTTCCTTACATCACGGTCTTAATTATCTTCTTAGTCGATAAGAAAATTGCAAAAAAAGAGAAAAATTAATGTGTATTTCTGATTATTGATTTCCCAAATTTTTGTTTCTGCAAGTTGTATATATCGTCACAAGAATTAAAGAACGCTGTAACTGACAAAAAATCTAAAATACGTTTTTTGCATCATTTTTAGCAGAAAAAATACGCGTCGATTGGTCCCGGTCCCAGATTTCTATGATGAAAAGAAATTCACTTACGCCGTCTGCGTTTTGAAAAATACCAGAGTCGTCTTTCTACTTTCATACAGGATTTTGGCTCTGGTGAACATTAAATGTTTTGTCAGTTACAGTGTTCTTTAATTCTTGCGACGATATGTATGTAAGTATATACGATGTTCAGAGGGTTTTTTTTTTGCTTCAAGGGAAAAAGTAACCAAAGTGAAAACAAACTTCACATGTGCACATTGTAATAACAAATAATAATGTAATATGATAAAACGGCACCACTATTCGAGACCGAAAAAATCTCGCCAATTTCGCTCATAAATAAATATTGCAAAATTTATAAATAAAGTCTTATACATATTTGTACACAGTAGTATATGCTAAAATGAAACAAGTTGATTTAATTTTTTTTTATTTTTTATTCAAATAACTATTATATAAGTATTGATAATCAATAAAACTATTACTTTTTAAACATATAAATCTCTTAATAATTACAAATAACTTTAATATTTCAAATTTTTAATGGTCAAATAAACATAGACTGAGAATTCCAGTTATATGAATGAATTGAAAAATACTCTAAAACTTAAAGTTATAAAAAATTGAAACAATTTTTTCAATATAAAGCTTTAAAAGAGGCAGAAAAAAAATCTGTAACAGAAGTAAATAAATGTTCATTACGAATTTGCACGGAAAACTTTAAAAGCTGAGTTTTTTCATTTAGAAACCACGCGATTGCTCACAATCAATATATTAAAATAAAGCAACATAAAACAAGCGAGTTTTAATTTTTTTTTTGGTATCAAAATTAAAATCTTAATTTTTTTGTATATAAAACAAAAACAGAAAAAAAATGTTCATCAAGTAGTTAAAATATATGTTTATAATAAATTCTGAAATATTTATATAGATGATAATGAAAATTGCTTCATACATATGTATACAAATGTTTGTATGTATGTATGTTTTTGTTATATGATTTTTTGTAATATTTATAAATAATTATGTAATTTAGTGTAGTATATATAAAATTGCTTATATGTATATATTTTAAATACATTTGGCTGAAATTAAAAAAAAACTATATATTGTATTTCGACTTTTTAATTTCATTTTTATTGTAGTTTAATTTTTATTTTATTATAGGACATCTATGCTACATACAGTTGATATATGTTTAATACTTTTTCTATTGCAATAATAAAAAAAACGATTCTAATTCTTTGATTACTATATGATGTAAAAAATGAATCTAGTTTTCTTATTTCACTTTTTTATAAGGTTTACTTTCTATTTTTTATAAGTATGTATATACTATATCTTGACTTATATTTTAGTATATTTAGGATACAAATGTTGCAATTTTCTGGATCGTTCTTTCAAAATTATCTACTTTCAGACATAAGTTATTTAATGCTATATTGTGTTTTATTTTAAATCAAACTATTTATGTTCCATTTTAATTGTTGGTATTTTAGATTAGATAAAATTTTAAATTTTACTTTTAGTTTTCTTTTTTTTTACCATATGCATAGAAATTTTCTTTTTAAATGTCATATGTATGTATGTTGTCTCTTTTTCGCTGTCCTAATGTGTGTGCGTTTTTTTTTTCGTTAATTTTTATAAAATATCTATGTAAGTATATGTAAATTATGTTCAATTTAAATGCTTAAGGAAGATATATGTAAGTAAATAATTATTATAATTTTTTTATAATAAATTTTAACTTTTAACTTGCTGCACTAGTGATTATTGTAAACAGGAAGATACATTTTTGTGAAACATTGGTGGAACATGGTGAGGAAAACCTTTGAATAGATTCTGATATTTGTTTGTTTATGAAAATACAAAGAAGTATATACACACATACATAATTAGGTAGATATGTATTTGCAAAATGAGGAAATGCCATGAATTAGATAAAGCTAAATTGAATTCAGGCTTTTTAAAATTTTAATCGATCATATTTTGTTCTTTGCATAGAATTGTTTTATTGAATAAATTTAAAAGTCGCTGCCTAAAATAAAAGGACTAAGCAGAAATATTGGTACCTATTTGAGAATACTCAGTTCACTATTCACTACATTTCTGCCATTATAATTTTTCATTGGCTGATATTTTTCCAATTTTTGTTATCTTAACTCGTTTAAATTGTAAACTTTTTGGAAAATCCAATCATAAAAACCTAAATTAATTACCACAAAAGAAATTAAAGTAACTTAAATTGTTGTGAATAGTGAAACGAGTATTCCCGAATAGCTACCATTGTAAAATACATATATCTTTTGATATATTCGTATATAATTATACTATATCGTATATTAGATAAATATGATATATCTTCTTTTTGTAACCAGGCAATATGCCTATTTAAGTTTTATCAATATATATACATATCTGTGGCATTTTGACAAAACACCTTAAATCAAGATAAGATATAAAAAAAGTTAAAAAAAACTCGGGGAAAAAATCATTTTTATTAAAAAATAAAATAAACCAAAATTAAAGAAAAATTTCTTCTATTATACAAAATTTTTAAAACGTACACAAAAATGTTTTTTGAATAAAATTTTGCATCGATAACAACATTTTTTTCAACTTTTTAAATTTGACTTAAGTTGTTTTGTCAAATAGCCACAGATATATGTATATGTTTAGCGACTTCTGATCGATTGCAAGTTAAAATTACAAAAATTAACTGAAGAAATAATAATAATTAGCATTACCAAAATTTGATTATTATACAAATGGCTTTATTTTCGACTACCATTTGTTTGCCTCTGTGCTATTGCTATTTTTGTAGCATTACTTGTTGAACATTTCCCATTTACGCCATTGACTTGAGATATTCCAGATTTTGTTGTTTCGGGTGTGTTATCGAAGGTTGTACTGCGTATTAGTTTACCCGGTTGTGGTGGAGTCTTTATTGATTTTAAAGGAGATCCTTTAACTAACTTCGATGGAGGTTGCACTGTCTGTTGTCTACTTTTCGCTTCATCTACTTTACGCCATATGCCAGCAATACGAGATTGAGCCTGGTTTATTTTGGCGGCTGCATTTTGTGCTGCTGTTACTGCTGCATTAGCTGAATTTAAAGAAGAATTACTCCGTGATGGTGGAGTAGTAGTTGAAACTCGATGTGACAATACCGCTATGCGGGCAGCATTTGAGGTTACACGTATATTAACGGTGCTATTCGCTCTCTGTGGTTTACTAATAGAGCCAAAATTTCGTTTGCTTGTTGTCTGTAGACCACATGAAGTCGGTAGTTTTCTGGTATTAGCAGTTTTATGAGGTGATGCAGTGGCGGAGATTTGCTTCTTAGTAGGCAATTTAGATATTTTAGATTTAGTAGGACTTGTATCGACTACTGGAATACTAGAGGAGTCTATAGAAGGTTCATCTTTTACAAAAGTACCCTGACGTTCTAGAGTTGGTGGCGGTTCTGTTTCTAATTTCTTCGCCCGTACTGTGTCTTTAATAGTTTTCTTTTGAGCCAATTTTGTATTATTACTTGCTTGAATTGTAGTTGATGCAACATTGCCATTACGTTTTCGTAAGAAATTTGTGTTAACGGGGGAAGTTTGTAATTTAGCTTCAGATGATGACTTTTGGTATTTAATGCTATAGGGTGATATATACTGCGGTTTTTTGCCACCCCTTACGGTCTTAACAGTCGTTTCTGGTTCTCCATTTAGTATTTTATCTTTATTAGGTTTCATATCATTTTCTGTTGGTTTTAGAATTTTAGGTCTTGCTGATGGTTTGGCTTGCTCGTTATCTTCCTCTTCGCTTTCTGCTTCGTTATCGGTTAGGGATTGTAAATTATTTTCATTATGACAGGATTCTGTTTCAGAGTTTTGATCGTATTCTAAACTGGGTAATTCGGTTTCTTGCAGTTGTTCTTGCATAGCAGCATCTTTTGTATATGTCATAAACTTAAAGTTTTGTGTCATATCCTTAATAGAGCACTGAGATGTGTCATCTCCTTTACCATCGTTAGATTCCAAACTACTAAATTGGTTTTGATTACTGTTTGGCAAATCCGAGTATATTATAGTTTGAGTTTTATAACGATCTTGACTACATCTTCTACGGCTACGTGGTGTGCTTTGAGTTTCACTCTGTTGCGGTTGTTCATCATTATCTAAATTCGTTATTTCTATAGCTAAAGTTTCATCTTGTTGGGCTTCTTCCATTTTCCTCTGCAATTCTTCAATTATAACCATATCCGCTTCTATTGTATACGTTTTAAAGCGGTCTTTAATAATTTTACGCTTCTGTTTTGGTGTCAGATTTCTCTTACACCCTGAAGAGCCAGACGAATTTGCAGCTGACTTTCTTGGTGTACTTTCCGCTGAACTAAAATCATAATCTGAAGGCAGCGGTGTAGTACTTCCTTCATTAAGAGTGAGTTCATCATCTTTGGCAAATATATTATCACAACAACTTTGCAGTGTTACCGTATCACCATCTTCTCCCCCACCACAAGTTTCATAATTCGAAACCGTAACTGTTGTAGCCATGCTAGCACAGTCATCTGCTATTTCCGACTGTATACTGGCTACACTTATCATGGAATCTAGTAGTTCATCCATTAATGAGGGCGGCTTTATGTTATCCAACAATAAATTACAAGATGAGTTAATACTTTCAACACTGCCAGCCAAATGGGGAGGCATATGACCTAAAGCTCTGCGAGCTACCAATCCAGAAGGTAAAGTTTTTCGTGGAAATTTCGGAGATTTAAATGACATTTGAGGACTATGTGGAGAGTTACCAATTTTTTGCCATGAGTTTGGTTGTGTGGAGTCTTGATAATAGCCGGATATATTTAAGGAATCCATGCCAGAAGGTGGCCGAATATTATCCAGATCTAAGCTATTAACACTAAATGTAAGTTCTTCTTCTTCGTCTAGATCTGAAGCGTGTAAATTAGCCGCCAGTTGTCTAGCTTCCTGAGCGATAAAAGTTGAATTTGTCATTGCGTTATTGTTGTAAAATAATGTGGGGGCCGCAGCTGCTGTTTGCACAATGCCGCCTAATTTAAAGTGTATACCATTGCTATTTGGCTCGTCTTTGGCACTTTCTTTAATGTTTAAAATATCAAGTTCTTTGCTTTGCTTTGCATTTATCAAAGTTTTTTCAGTTTCTGTCATGCAATCCAACGACTGAGGTTGTGAACCATCAAGATAATAGCCGTTCTGCTGAAGACCAATATTATCGAAATCCAAAGACATATCTGGAGCTGGTAGCTCTTCATTTATTGGTGTGTTTTCCGCGAAATCATTTAATTCTTTGTAATCTGCTGTGGTAGCTTGATCTTCATCATCGTCATCATAACTTAGCGAGGCTACCTTAGGGGCAGTAAGACTAACACTAGGAAAACTTACATCATTAGGGCAGGTATCTTCATTCCAAGTATTATTAGATGTGGAATTATTAGTTCCTACATTCAATCCATTCAAATATACGTTTATTTTCTTTTGATTTTCACTTGAGTCTAAGCTTAACGATTGTGTACCATTACTTCCTCCTACTGTGTTATTGCTGTTCGTACGCAGTTGCTCTGCAGACGAAACAAATTCTAGAGTTAATCGCTCTACAGATTTCAACATTAAGTCAGGATCTTTATGCTTTTGAGTGCAATTGTTAAGGGAGTTGGCAAATTCAGTACTTTTTGTTTCCAATGAAACTGTAGTTTCCATTATAAATGATTGATTTGATTCATCACTTTGGGTTGCATTACCATCATTTCCTAGGGAGTCACAATTGTCGATGTTATATTTACACCCAATACCTTTCATTATCTCTGGAACGTTCTCGTGATTTTGACGACTTACGTCTGCTTGAGTTATTGGATTCTCCCACTCCTCCGTGAGTTGCTGATTGTACATTTTGGGATTTTTTTGATCGCTTATGTTTTCGTCGGGATTGGTGATGTTGTTCTGTTGTTGCTGTTGCAGTAGATGTGATTGCATTTTGTTCAAATTCTCTGGAGGTAAGATGTGATTGTTTTTCTTCTCTACGTCTGGAGCTGCTGTGATGGTGGTGATGTTGGTGGTGGTGGTGGTGATGATGTTGGCTGTGCCCGTGATAATGGAGAAGCTGTGAGAGTTGCTGGTGCAATTGACACTTGTTGTTGGGTGAGTTGCTTCTTCCATTTGAGCAACTGCAGACGTAGCCTGCCCGTTTTTTGGCTGTGTAGTGTTGTGTAAGACTAAAGCTTCACGAGTCAGTAGTGTGGGTTGCTTATTCGATTCTCCAATTTTTTTCATTATGCCTGTATTTATACATTCCATTAAGAGTTTTTCATCTCTACGATCACGTTCCCGCACATGTCGATTTGGTGTCAACTGTTTACCTTGCATAGGCAATGAATCAAATTGCTTTAAATTGGGATTTGATTGTGTTGTATTGTGTTCAGGAAGCCCTGATTTAGAACGATGTGAGTGTACACTTCTGGCATGTTTTCGTGATGTTGTACTGCCGCTCGACAAATCCTTAAAATTTGGATCACGATTTTTATGCATTCCTGTAAGAATGCAAAGCTCAAACAATGATTTTGATTGATTATCATTTGAATCACTTGAGTCTACTGAACTATACGATTCATTTCCGGCTTGCAGAGGATCACGATAGTTATGCTTTTGATGATTTTGTTGCTGGTGATGCTGATATTGTTTTTCAAAGTTGCGTGCTGTAGCTTGAGATGTCAAAGAGGATGCTGAAGTTGCGGTGTTAATAGTTATTGGCTGTGAAGATGACAGTGATGTAGTTGTATGTTTTCCAGTTGATGTCAATGCTGTTGTGAAACCCAAGTTCGATTTTGGTCTATTGCATCCAGCGGCAATGGCCTGAAATTAGATAAATTATTTGTACGTATGTATATATAATTTAAACATTTTCAAAGGATTACATATGTATGTGTAACAACATTTTTAGTCGTCTATAGAAAATTTAGAACAGAATATATGAGAGCCCCTAAGTCAACTTATTCACGTACACATACATATGTATAAGTATACATTTTATATCGAAAATAATAACTTTGATCTTTTCTCTATAGAAAGCTATGGGCTCTTTCAAAAATTCTAGTATAAAAGGAACTTATAATGCCAGTTCTGAAAATTACATGTTTTGTTCTAAAAATCTAATTAATCTGTGATTAATTATTTTGATTTAGAAGTCATTACAAAAAGAGTACAAATTCATTTTCTGTAATTCAATTCTGATATAATTAGACGTTTCATCTCGAAACGAAATTAATAAAAAAAATGTTTACCAATCCATCTGGTATTCGACCTTATATTTCCATATCATTAAATAAAAAATTAGTATCCATTATATTTCAAGTATCAATTGAAATCAAACATAAACTAATTTGTTGGTAAAATTACATTTCTTTTGTTTTTTTTTTATGAAATTGAATACAAAATTTTTACAGTACATAGCAATAGAATACATTCTTTTCATTATAATTTATTTGTTGGATGTAGTATACGTAAGTATATACAAATTTGCTCAGCCATTGCATAACAACAATAACAACAAGTAAGAAGAACATGTTATTTCGCCTCTGTATATAATGTACTTTCTGTTTGCTGACTAAAACAACTAATGGTATGTTAAATAGTATCTTACCTGACTTAAAAGGTTTGTGTCATCTTCGGATTCAATTGATAGTGAACTTAAAGAATCATCCTGCCATTGGGGTTCCCTTCTTACATCACCTGCAGGTGTAGCTGCTACTTTAGGTTTACCTTCATGTACTGATGGTAGCATAGGTGAAGGTTGTACAGCTATGTTATTATTTGCTGAAGGATTTTCCTTATTGTTGTTTCTATAACCATATGTAAATAAAATGAATTTTTAATTAATACTTATTGCTTTATGTGTTAAAAAAAAAAAAACAACTTACGTTGCGTTCGAAGAGCCCTGCAAAAGTACAGCTGGCCCCACAAGACTTGAACCAACTGTTAAATTTGATAGACCAGACATAACTGAAAAGTTACACGGACTATCTTCAACACGATATTTATTCATTTCATCGTTAACTGGTAAAAATGGAGTTAAAATATTACCACCTCTACGTAACATTGCTATAGGATTCATCAGATTGGTAGAGATGGGCTGTGCAGCTGGCAATTCCACTGAATCTTTAATGGTTGATGCCTTCTGCATGCCGTCTCTTATGCATTGTTGAAGTATATCAATACCAGCAGCACCACTTTCTGAGGCATTCGATGACATATCATCTGACAAATTTAAGGAACGCCTATTAATGTTGTGATTAAGACGCGTGGTATTAACGGATGAACATCCCAAAACTTCATATACTGTATCTTCTTTAGGATCATTGTTACTAGAGCATATCGAAATTGCCGAAAGATTTGTATTACTGCCAACTTTTGAGAGCAAAGCTGGAGTATCCTCGGTATAGTATTGTCGTGGTTCATCTTGTGTCATACCAGTTGCATGATTTGCCGATGACGTAGCGTCAGTATTTTGTGAATAAGCCGAAGGTACTGCTGCTCTATTCATACCCATATTAATGCATGAAGCTAATAATAAATCATCGTTATTTTCATTTGCATCTTCTTCCTCTTCACCTTCCGAGATGGTATTGGTTGTAATAGGTGTGGACTGCTGTTGTTGCTGCTGATTTGGCGATTGGTTAGCATTCTCTTCATCCAATATGGATAAATTGCTTAAACTAGTAGCCGTTGAAAACTGCGCTGGTGTGTTTTCCACATTAAAAGTATTGAGATCATCCTCGAAAACGCTGCGTAAGCAACGTTTGCTGTTCTCTCCCGATCGGCTTTGTATTTTTTGTGCACTGGGAGATACGCCTGTTGAGAAAACCGCTGTTGATGCTGCTCCCGAACCAGAGTTTCTCCTAGGTGATTGCGGCATACTTTGTGTGGGAGAATCAGGAATTTCTGATGGTGATATTATACCACTTGCTAAACGACTGAACTCACTAACCACCGAGCTTTTGTCATCTATAGGCCCAACGTCTTCTTCAGCCAAGGAATCCATCGATGATCGTCGAGAGAACATCAAAGGAGTTTCCAAAGCTGAATTTATTTGTGCTGTCTGTATTATCGCTGGTATTTCGGGTGGTGTTGTAGATTTATCTGCATCGGTACTGCTATTTTTAGATAGCGAGCCTGAATTTTCACCATCAGTTTTACAAGATATTCTTTGTACATCTTTTTGTGAAACTTCTCGCTGAGGTGGTGATTCATCTAAACTGCTTAGGGATTCATAGCGACTAAAATAGCCGGGCGTACCCTCTTCACAATAATTAACCGGCTTCTCTGGTGTATAAGATCCAGAACCATAGGGATTGGAAGAATGCTGGGCTACTTGATGATGATGATGCTGAACTCTACTAAACTTACGTGTGGGCATAGGAGCAGCTCCGTTGGAAGATGTCGCTTCAGAATTATCCAAACCGGAAGGTAAAGCGTTATCGTTTTCCTCAATTTTCGTAGAGGTCGCCACTGACCTTAAATCAGTTACTGAAGCTGCATTCGATATGACATATGGAGTATCCTCGGTTTGATAACATTTTACACTGTCTTCTAGTATTAATAGTATTTCATTGCCATCTGTATTATTATCAGATTTCGTCTTAGACTGTTGAGTTACCACTATAGCTGCCTCACTATTTGCTGGAGGTAATAAGTCCATGTCGCTTTCAAGTTGATTTTCAGCATAACGCAAACTAAAATCGGTTGGCTGATCTAGATCAGTTTCTTGATAAGTGGCTGGACAATTCTCTTCTCCTTGATGGTCACTGTGTTTTGTAATAGTTTCCTTATACTTTTGCGAATAGTCTATAGGTTGTTCTTCAGAAGGTTCAGCATCGCCTTCCAAAGGGTAAGATGGCGGTGGTTGTAATCTAGATTGATGTTGTTGCAATTTTCTATTTGCGTCTGAAGCTGAATGTGATCTCATTAGATGATCATATACAACGCTATCAGATTTAGCTGAAAACACGGAGTCCCGACTTTCACTTTTCGTTAGCATTGAAGAACGTGTTAATCGCCCAGTTGGGCCACCTGCAACAACTCCTCCTACAACTGCGACTAAAGCACTGGTATGTAATGGGAAACGATGTCTTTGTATGGACGATGAACTCATGGCAGCAGAAGCATCGTACGTGGGTCGTTCCTTGGGGTTCATTGAATCTAAATTATCACATGTTTCATTATGTGGGTTAGAGGCGGCCCCCAATTCTTGTTCTAAGGCCTTTTGTTTTCGTACATTCAGAGAAGGTAACTTTTTTAAATTCAAAGATCTTGCTATGTTATCCATATGGTTAGTGTTTTGAGCGGATGGCCTAAAATTTAAAAGATTTTTTAAAGCACAAGCACTACCTTCTGAAATCATGGCATGCTTAGAGTGTATTAAAGATCTTAACATGGGAACAGCACCATTATCCCAAAGGAAACGTTGATCTTCTGGGCAACGTGCAGACAAATTCCATAACGTGCCGCATGAGTTACTAACTACTGTGAGGCTTTCCGATTTAAGCTGCTGAAGCAAAATAGACAAACAATTGTGCTTCCTTAGAATTTGGCGATAATCTTCCCTAACGGCTATGTGACTGGAAACATTTCTTAATATTCCACCAGCATTTTCTATAATCTTTAATGTTTTACTGGGGCCTTCATAGGTCAGCATAAGTACAATAAAGGATAGTGCACCTTCTACTGCACAAAATTCTGCTTTATTTGTACTGCAGTGAGCAGACAAATTCCATAAAGCCGAAAGTATAGCTTTGAGTGTATTTTCACATTTATTTTTCATAGCTGCCTTAGCCAGAGCAGTTACAGTGCCAATTTCATTTAAAACCGCTTTCATTTGAGAATCTGCTCGCCAAGATAAGTTTCGTAAAACACTTGCAGTAACCTGGAGCAGATCATCAGGAGCGGAATCTAATTGAGCGACCAGCGCTTCCATAAAAAGCTTTTGACTGCATAACAAGGCTTTATTGTTTTCATCTCCAAACGTTAGATTTGTCAATGCCATCAAGGCAAATCTTCTTAGGGAATTGCAGCATTGATGTTCGGGTTTTGGACCATGCACAGCATGATCGAGATGCACCAAACTAGGTATAGCCTGTAAAGCACCCAGTTCACACATGGCATGACGATGTTCCTCATCAAAACTTACTTTCATTAGGGAAGACATAGCGGCTAAGGGATGCCGATCGGCATCATCGGCTATGGCCTCCCCACCACTTTGTAAGAGTGTACGCAAAAAATTACAATAATCCATAATTTGATCTAATAAACGTAATACTTTGGCTTCACGCCGTCCGGATTTTTCATCTGGATGGGTGTGAACTACATTGTGTAGAGCCATACCAGCCCATTTTCGTTGTTCGTCAGGTCCTCCCTCGGCATGTACCATTTGCACTAGGAGAGGTATACAGCCAGATCTTCTCAATGTGTTACAAGTTTCTGGAGTTTTCGAAAGTTCATAAAATTTTTTTGCCATTTCCAAGGGATCATTTGAACCCAACATGGAAAGCAAAGAATAAACGCATTCCACTTTAGGACCAAAATTGTCTAGCTTATCAGCTGTTAAGTTGCTATCATAACGGCTATCAAAACTTTGAGTCCAAGCAGCACCCTTTGGCAAACGATTTATGGCGGGAATTTCTTTATAACGTTCTCTTGATGATCTGAAGCCCGGTAAATTTGCATGTAAATCCAAAGCTGATCTTTGTTCGTTATGCCTTTCAAAATTACGATCTAAACTGCGATGTTCTCGTAATTGGTGATCACTTAGCATATAATCGGGTGGTATAGGATTTTCATCCAAGAAGTGTTTTCGCGGCTTAACAATATTTGCCGCTGATGATGATGTCAGATTCAAAGTATTATCATCTTGTGTAAACTCTTTTTTAGTATAGCCACTAGCTGCTAATTCATAATCACTTATTTCACCATCTCTCTCATATTTCTTGTCCATTTTAAGCTGTTCCCCACTGCCGCCTCCACCTCCAGCATTAAGTCTCATAACGTTGTTAGATTGTGACATCGGACTGGTGCTACTATTACCTAAATTCATGGCCCTATCAAAGTGTTCTATAAAATCAGGTGGAGGTACAGCGTCATAATCTAAAAAATGTGGTTTTTTAGTGGCTACCGAATCCACATCGACATCTACATCAACATCGGTATTAACATCATCGGAAAAACTTATTGAATCGTCCAAGTCTGGAGTTGTTGGTTGTGATTGATTTTTGTTGTGCTCACCTTCTGTTATCCTGAACATGGTTATAAATTTCAATAATATTATTGAAGAGTTAATTACACCTTAATTTATAGAGCCACTTAAGAAAACCCTTTTCAATAGAGTTGGAAATAAAATTTCTGTTCAACGTTTAATAATACATTTTTATGACGAATCTAAAAAGAAAAATACGAAAACAAATAATCGTAAATGAAAAATACAGAAAATGTAAACATATAAAAATGTATTCAATAGGTTAATACAAAAACAACTCTATGAATTTAAACAGCATATGCATGGACATAAGATACTCGTAACATTTGAGATAGATATATTTTGCATAAACAAAATATCATATTTTAGGGATTAAAAACCAAAATCCTAAGTATAACTCAAAATTTTTTCATTTTGTTATTATTTGTTAAAATAATAATTCCTGACGACGCAACACGAAGGGTCAGCGAAATATTGAAAACAAATATTTAATATTAATATAAAGAGACCTTAAGCTCAAAAAAGAAATTTACTATTATTTGAAAAAATAGGTCAATAAAGTTATTATATTATTATAACAATATTATTATAGCGATTACACGACTTAGCTGCGTTAAATCCTTTATGTAGAACAGTTTTTTGAAAATATTAATAAATACTACTAATGGCTACCTGCAACTAAGTTTTATACAGCGGAGACTTCTAATTGCCCTGTTATCGAACTACGAATACATTGTAATTTTTTTAATGCAGTAATTCTATTCGTGGTTTTTAAACCAACTTCCAATTACTGTTCCTGTAGCGTAAAACTTCTGTTCATTTAATATACAGAATAAGTAATATAAAGAAAAAAACTTGTCGAAATATACAGCATGATTTTCTTGACTTTTAAGTGATTCTAACAACTTTAGCACTACAGGAGCTCCTAATTTAACGTTTTGGTGTATGATGAAGAATAGCCAGTTTATGTAATAGCTCAAACAAATAACTTGAATCAGAGCAAAAATACCAATATCAAAAACCGAAACGTTTTAGTTTAGCACGCATAAATATTTTGTAGTTATGCCTTCCAAAATAAAGTATCATACTCTGATCTATATACAAATAAGTTTTGAATGTGTGTGAAGATAAATTCGAATTAAACTAGTCGAGACATATACCAAGTAATTTAGTTCAGCCGTATTTTACGTTAACAGAGCTCTGTAAACATGTTAACAGTGGTTATATGCCAAAAGGGTATAATTACTGAGCCGATTTAGGAGAAACAGGACATGGTACACATATGTGACTATATACGAATGGTAGTCCAGGGATTCCTCTATTGAGTTCCATAAGTAGAATAGCCAGCAGTACTTTGGGATTTTGTAAATTTGGATTTAAAAAAAAACACTTTATGCGAAATATCAGAATTCTGTAGAGGACAAGTGGCCATTTCTGAAGAAATACGACCTGGTACACATATGTGACTATATACGAATGGTAGTCCAGGGAGTCCTCTATTGAGTTCCATAAGTAGAATAATCAGCGGTAGTTTGGGATTTTGTTAATTTGGTTTTGAAAAAATCGCTTTATGAAAAATATGAGAATTCTCCAGAAGATTAGTGGTCATTTCTGAGGAAATGGGAAATAGTACACATATGCCACTATATACAAATTGTGCTCCATGGAGTCCCCTTTCGATCCATACCATTGGTATAACCAGCGCAATTTTGGGATTTGAGAAAATTGAATTTAAAAAAATCGCCTTTTAAGAAAAAAAAAAAAAAAATCGAAAATTCTCTAGAAGATTAGGGGTCATTATGGAAAAATGGAAAATAGTACACATATGCCACTATATACAAATTGTGCTCCATGGAGTCCCCTTTCGATCCATACCATTGGTATAACCAGCGCAATTTTGGGATTTGAGAAAATTGAATTTAAAAAAATCTCTTTTTAAGAAAAAAAAAAAATCGAAAATTCTCTAGAGGATTAGGGGTCATTATGGAAAAATGGGAAATAGTACACATATGCCACTATATACAAATTATGCTCCATGGAGTCCCCTTTCGATCCATACCAGTGGTATAACCAGCGCAATTTTGGGATTTGAGAAAATTGATGCCAATTGATGATTGATTCTTGATGCAATGTACTTAAAATTTTGTGTTTTGCATTTACATATTTTATTTTTATTTGTTTTTGTACATGGTGTAATAGGTGAATATACTGGGAAATAAAAAACGTAATATGTATGTTATAATTTACATACATATGAATATGACCACTCGACATAATTTCGCTTAATATTTATTTTAATTTTAAAAATGGGTTCTTAAGTATTACGATTTATATAATTTTTTTTACGAGTATGTACGATACTCGTATTTTAATCTAATTATTTTTTCTTTTTGTAATTTTCTATAAACAGCAGCTACATATCTAGACTTTGAGCAATTATAGCAATTCGACTGTTTGGCTGGGTCAATGGCTGCTTACCCAGGAATAAAAAAATGTAAATACTTGCGGCATATTGTATATAATTGTGGTATCAACATTTAACAACCACAAACTGTTTATGTGAACCTCTTCTTTTGCCTTTTTTCTTGTCTCTAAATTTAGATTGAACTATTTTATTTTGATCTTTGTTGTTGTGCGTTTTGATTTTTCTAATTATGCGTTATAAAAAGATTTGTGAATGCGTTAGAAAGAAGTGTGTAAAACAAATACACACATATTGTGTGGAAAATTAAAAAGTAGTGTTTCTTGTAGAATGCGTTTATATGCTGTTAACAATACTTAAGTGTGTGGCCAGAATACAAATATTTAAAAGCGTACATATTGTATTGCAATGAAAACTTTTGGCATACTCGTACAGTTCTATTGACTTGTTGAGTTTTTCTTGCTATATTCTATTGTTGCTTAAACTGTGACTCACTGATTTTTAAGAAGCAGTCCAAAGTCTGGCAATTATATATTTTAGATGTTTTTAAACCTTGAATTAAACAGTTATATAGTAAAGATCGGCAATATAGTTTGTAAAGTTTAAACAAAGAATAAATTGTAGAAAAGTGTGAGAATAAAAAAGTTATTCCATTTGGCACGATTTAAAAAGCAAACTTTCTTCAAAAGAAATTGTTTTCTAGTTTCATCCTTGAGTCGCTCCAACAAG
The DNA here is from genome assembly GCA_963576795.1 of Metopia argyrocephala. Taxonomy (NCBI): domain Eukaryota; kingdom Metazoa; phylum Arthropoda; class Insecta; order Diptera; family Sarcophagidae; genus Metopia; species Metopia argyrocephala. Next base: position 85,386,299 of record OY756211.1, read on the forward strand.
GCATTATAATAATTGCTGTTGATGCATTTTGAAGAAAAAATCAATGTTGCATAAGTTTTAGTGCTACTAAGCGAGGAATTACTAAATCCGGGAAATACTGTATTAATTTTTATATACATATTTATTAAAATATAATAATGTAATAATAAAAATAATAATAAAATCTTTCAAAAAGATAAAAAACAAAAGCTTTTAATTTTATCAATATTCAAATTAACAAAAAACAAAACAAATTGTTAAAAAAAAACAAAGTAGCAAATAAATTATTAAAAATTCGGTATTTAAAAATTATCACTAATACATATATAAAGATTTGAAATGTACACACATATCGCACTTGATGAAAGGTATTATCTCCAATATATTCAAATTTCAGTAGATGCCAATAATTGTTTGTGGTTATATTTTTAAAGAATTTGGATATCCGGATACATCATAATAAGCAAATTACACTTGAAAAAATGTTTACATTGTTGTTCCTTTATTTTTTCCAATTACTCGTATTGCAAAGTAAAATCTGTTTTTCGAGTTAATGCCACATTTCTGAAACATCTCGATATATGTATGTATATATATTTTTTGTTATTTTATCAACAAAACAGTATCAATCCAAAATGCAACAAAATTTAAATAAAAAATTGATTATTTTTAACCTAAATAAAGACTTAAAATAGTTTTTATGAATAATATTCAGTTTTCGATTTATTATATTTTTTTCTCCTAAAAACCTTTCAATAAATTAAAGCATCGAGTGTGTCATCTGATAGGCTTGATCTGAATTCATTAACAATATATGCCACAGAAGAAAAATAAGATTCACGGTCAACCGCTTGTTGAACGAATTATCAACCAGTTGTTTGCTGTTTGCAAATACATACTTTCCTCTATTTCTACCTAAAATAAGCATTTTTATTTCGTTTTCAATAATTGTCTCCATTCCATCATTAGGCTTATTGGAAGTTTTGCGTGGGCTTTTCCACATTTCGATCATATTAATCAATTGTTTATTTATGAAAACATATGAGTATTATGTCACCATCTAAAGACATAAATAATAAAAATCCCGGGATATTTTGGGATCCCTAGTACATACATTGTTTGTGAAATAATATTAGGATTGTTTGTAAACTAAAAATACTCGTAGGATATAAATAACAGATAGAATTTTGTATTAAAAAAAAAAGGCTGTTAATAATATTATACTCAATTTATACATGTTACACAGTACAATATACATATATTTGTTTTTGTAACAAGCTTCTTTTTGTACCTTTACACACATACTTTACCTTGAACTTGTGTTGAAGTTTATTACATCTCTTTTTTAGGCATATAAAATATAAAAAAATGTAAATACATTAAACTCATATAAGGAATAAATGAGAAGTCAGTATCTGTGTCTGATTTTAGCAGATATAAATTTTTTATACATGCTCTTTTAGCCTACTTAAAAAACTTTATTTGCACAACAAAACTAGGTTGTTTGATGGTTGCCTAACAGAACTGGTTTGAAGCCTCATTTGCTTAATACTTCTTATTTTACACGCCCGAACTTATTCTTTGAATAACTTCATTGCGATTCTTTTTCTCTTATTTTTGCGATACTATGAAAACAAACAAACGTACTTACTTTTGTTTATACAAAATGTTTTGAACTTGTATATTCATTGTTGAATGGAGATGGTGGTTAATCGTTAAAAAAAACAGATTGTATAGGTTGTTTGCGTGCATTTTACATTTATTTGCAGTATTCTTATAAAATGAATTTAAGAAATTAAATATGTATGCAGGCCAGAGAACTGCAAAATCATTGTTTTTCTTGATTAAATCATACACTAGGATATTATGAATATTTAACCATTATGAAAAAACTCAAAGCCTGGATAAAATTACTAACACGTTTATATAATCATTCACTTCATAAATAATTTTATTCATCAAACACTAAAATTCACGTTCATAATTTAAATTATTCTAAACAATTGTAATCATACTGACGAACACTTATCTTGCGTGATAGTAATCAAACTTATCGTATTTAATGTTTGAAATGAGGTTGTTGACAAAAACTATGTGTTTTTTTTATATTAAAGAGGTGTTTCATTTTATTTTAAATATGTAAATAGACATGGTAAATTTTACAACAATTTCTTTATTATTTATTATGCATTATTTGGTAGTACACCAATGTTCTGGCAATTATAAATTATTATCACCACAGTGTATACAATGGCGAAACTCCCACAATAGTAACAAGAACAATACATAAATTTTACTACCATTAAAAAGAAAGAGATACTAGATAGTATTAGCTATGCATTTTTCGCTAATACTTGCTATCTCTTTGTTGTTTTTAAGTCGTAGTAAAATTAGCAACAGTTGATTTTTACTTCTGGAGCTGTCATTTGTTTTATAAAGGTGGTCGTCACTATATAGATTGTCAGTTCAGACTATGGTTAGAAAAGCATACATACATACATACATAACTGGCCTTTACAACCCTGTGTCAGGATTACGGCCTAGCTTCTCGCAGCACTCATGTTGGGTGTGCAAATTTTTAATCATGAGTACCGGGACCTACAGTTTAATGTCGACGCCGAACGACAGACTTGAAAAGCTTGTTCATGGCAATTAATTACTCTCAGAGCTTTTGCCAGAAGACTGCTGAGAGGTAGTCGCCGAAAAAAAATTTTTTTTTTTTAAGATGTTGGAGCTGGGTCTCGAACCCAGGGCTCATGTCTTAGTAAGCCAACACACTAACCGCTAGAAAAGCGTTTATTGTTATGTTATTGTTTTATTTTTTTTTAACTTTATTAATTATTTCAGCCCAATTATAAATAAAACTTCCCCCGGGAGTTTTTCCCTTGAATTGATCAATATCAGTTTTAGCAGGACAACGATCCGAAACATACTAGAAATGAATGGGTTGATAAAATGTGTCATATAATTCATAAGCCAGAAGGTTACAACGTATTGTATATTTGAGTAAACCCCAATTAAATGTTTGAACATAGAGGCAAGTTTTTAAGTTGTTGAATATTGTGTGAACATTTTTTAATCTGCAAATGCAGGTCTCTGATGCAGACCGTAAATGGAAATGTAACAAGTGTTTTGAAGTTCAAAACTTTTTATACAAGTACTGGTAATACAATTGCAATTACGTTACAAATACACTTATTTAGTGGCTGTTTTATTATTATTATTATTGCTACATATAATTTATTTTTTTTTTCAGTTTTTACCATTATTGTTGCTGATGATTTATTTCAAAGTCATGCACTAGAAATTTGATAAACAAAATCAGCGAAAAAAAAAATACAATAATTTAAACCAAAACATCTTCACCAAAAAAATATATGAAAGAAGAAAACTTGCTTGAAACTTTCTAATATACGAATAGTACTCGTATAAATGAATAAAATAACTTTTAATGGTAGAATTGCTTCGTTGACGATTTTATTGTTTATGCGTTGTATAGCTAAATAAGCAGTGCATATATCATAGCAGCTTCTGTAACAAAGTTTTACTCTAAAGCGCTTAATTTCGTGCAATAAAATGCTCTTTGTTGTTGCATTTATATGTATATTGTCTTCATTATCTATCTTCTTTCTTTTATTTTTTTGTATTAACTATTATTTTTTACAGCAAATGATTACTGATTATTACTCTGACTTCAAATCTGTCTGTCAGTGACTATGGCTGACATTGCATTATTTGCTTTGTTTTGTTATTTCATTAGGTGGCTTGAAGATTTACACAAAAATTATAAAATAATAAAAAAAATTTATATATATATATATACATATATTAAAGACCTTCCTTCGGCCTTTATTATTTTGTTATTGGTATTATTGTTAATTTTTTTTAATTATTTAATATATAACATATGTATCGTATATGAGAAACACGAGAATACAATCCATACATGCACTTGAAAGGGCAAAAATTTTGTAAAATTTAATTTTGATCAGAAGAAATCAACTGGTGCTACTAAATGCCATTTTTAAAATGATAAACTTAAACTGTGCCTTTTATCACATAAAAATAATTTAGACCATTTTACTGAACTCTCATTTTATTAGGTTTTCAATACTGTTACAAAATTTAACTAAAATAGAAACGTTCTTTTGTATATGGGCTAATCCTGCGTTGCGGACGTTACGTTCGTACGCATACTTTTGAATACTGTTGGCGCTCTGAGCGTTATATTCTTAAGTAATCTACATTGGTATGTTGGCCTTTGAGAGTACTTTCAAATGGCAGTTACAAATATTTTCTGAGTTTTATCAGTTACGATATAATTGTATTTAAATTGCCGTTGCGGACGTTACACAATACAGAAGTCGTTGTGGAGATCAATGCAAATTTTTATAAATTTTAGCGGATTTTACAGTATAAACAAAAAAACTCCAAATACATTAAAGAAAGAGGAATGCTTAAGCATATCAAACCCACTTTCGAGGCTAAAAAATAGTTGTTAGTTTATTCACAATTTTGTCTTATATTTGTTGCGGACGTTGCATTTTTAACCACTGTCCTACTCATATAAATAAAAAATATTTTTGTGTTTATTTTCAAAAAATATAGATTTTATTTTTCTTTTTAAACTTGCAGTTTATATTTAGGAGATGCTGCAGTGCGTGCCATTTCGATAAAATTTTCATTAAGTTAGGAAAAGTGATGATGAGATTTTACGCCTGTAATATTTTTTATATTTAGCCATTTCTCACCTAGATATTGAGTTGTGGTTTTTATATCGTTTTCTGTAACGTATATTAGTTTAACCTCATCGATATTACTTTTGGACAGTCTGTAAAAATCGTGTGCATCCTTCAGAATAAGATTTTGATCTCTTACTAACTGCCAAACTTTACGTTTCACGATAGCGCCTACTCAATTCCACTCAAAATGGTTAACACCAAATTCATTCTTAAATTGTGGAATGCTACGTAAAATAAATTTGTTTTTAAACTGACTACTGCATCCATCGAAAAAAACACGGATTTTAGATACTGAATGATGCTTTTGAATAATAATTATAATTATAATAATTATAATTATTGATGTATGTGATTTCAATTATAGATTTATATTATTATAGATCGATACCGTTGCGGACGTTACAAAATTTGATATTAAGAAATGAAACATACTTTTGTATATTTTAGAATTTTTTTTTCTTACTTTAAAGAACAGTTTTAGTTTTGTTTGGAATGTTAATGTGGTGTCAAAAAAATTTTTAGTTTCTTCGTTATATATAAAAACCCTTATTTTCCGTTGCGGACGTTACAAAGCGTGGTCGTAACTTTACTCAGTTTTATTTAGTATGTTCCAATAGAGCATTTAAAGCGTTTCTTTCATAAAGTTGCAGAAAATTAATTAAAAAAACACTTTTTCGAAGATGGAGCAGCCGTGTTTTGGATAAAGCTTGTTTAACAGCAGCCAAAAAACAAGCATATTTTGGCCAAATATTAAAAATGTAAGGTTGCTGAACCTTAAGTCCTGATTTTCGTAAAATGGACTGCCAGAAAAATATTTTATGATGATATTTGTAAGAGTACAAATATAGTCTATTACTCTAAATAATCAAGAATAATTTTTGATCAACTTTAAAAATTTTTTGTTGGTTGACATTTTTTCGGATATGCCCATATTTGAAACGAAATATGTGCCGTAGATAAATTTTTGACATTTTTTGAGGTAAGCCATTATTATTATACTTATATAGAACTTCTGGTATTTTTAAGCAAAAAAGAAACGAATCCAATTGTGTTTTCCAGGCCTTTATAAAATTTAAAGTGACATTATTAAGAGTTTTTTAGAATTTTAAAAAAAGTTCGAACTATATTTATATAACTTCCTGACCAAGTTCCCTTTTAAGAGTGAATATAAAATAAAATCACTGTTAATTTTTGTGAAACCCAAACATCGAGATTCTATGCTCAGCCATCAATGTATTTCTACAAATGGTAGAAAACAGTTTGGTGATGAATCACAAATTTCCTAGCAAAGTCCATGATGCTTATGTATCATTTTTTTTCAATCACACAAATCCGAAACTAAATAAACCACTTCACCACATCGTCTTCGTCAACTTCAAAAATAGTTTCAATAGCCTGTGATGCATTTTTACCTTTTCTTTAAGAGAATGTTCCGCATAACAATTCTATTTAGAAGGGAAGCGAAAATTAAATATTTAGGTGTTATGCTCGATCCGCTACCTTTCATAGCACGGAGTGATAAAAAATACATACAAAGTGATACAATTTTGCTAATATTGTCGAGTAGAACAATAATCTTAGTTTGAAATATGCGAAAAAACTCAAAATTCTTGAATTACGGATAAAAACCGGTTTATTACATTTTTTCTCTAAACTTAGTCCAATATTGACTGTTGGTTACACAGTCAGAAAGAGGAGTGTGACATCTTTCGATTGATATACATATACATATGTATATATATATTATTTAAGTAATATTTAGAAATGTCTCATACAGAAACAAATAAGAATGTGTTTCAATTATTAAAAAATTTGTGATATCAATTAAAAAATTATTTAATTTTTCATCAGTAAACAAATTAATGTGCCATCAATGAATCTGATTGTAATATTAATTAAAGGTATTTAAAGTAAAGTTCAAAAGTTAATTAAACCAATTAAATTATTTAATCAAAACAATTTTTTTTTTCAGTTAACAAAAAAAAAAATATCAATAATTCTTTCTGAGCAGCCTAATTCTACATAAAAATTCCCCGGGAGTGTTTTTTCTGCCCCATTCTTCTCATATAAAATCAATTGTAAAAATACGAAAAGGAAATTTTTATTTAGAATTGTAAAGGGTGGTCCAACCATTATGCATTATCAGCCTTATTTATAATAAAAAATTAGCAGATCGTTGTATACAGTGGCTAAGATTTTCTTTCCTATACGTGGAAATTCTTGTTTAAACCTACAAGGTATTTAATTTTTTTGATACTCTTAGGGCCACTTTTTGAGTTGGAGATTAGCGATAAAATTAACTTTATTCTTTGATTTCACTTTTTGAGTTGACATAATCTTATTGTTAATTGCTAGTTTAATCGACCGATGCTGGAAGTTTAATCTTATGGGAGAACTGTCAAATTCCACGTGCATAATATAAACAACTGTTGAAAATATTATTTATTCATTTATTTAAAGAAAGAAGAAAACACAAAAATTAAAAGTTAAATAAAAATGGATTGTTCAAGTGCAAACAACTTGTGACGCCAACCTAAAAATTACAAATATTGTTGCTCGTTGGCCAGGTTCAGCACATGGTTTTTTGTACTCTATAATGTTTTTTTGTTCAATTTTAATAAATAATAATACTTCACTGGAAGTAAAATTCCAAGCCCATTTAGCTTATAAACTTTTCATATTAAATATTTTTTCTTCACTGTTTGAAGACATCTTATTATCATTAATAACAAAAACAAAGTGTTATGAAAATGTATATGTATGGTATACATAAGTAGAATGTTGTGAAAATATATTTGACATTTGCAAAAAAGAAGATGCCATTTGTCTTATTCAGTATGGCAATACTAATAGGTTTAAACTCTTACTCAAAAACACAAAACACAATTTATACCGGATTAAATTTATTCTTAGATTAGTTGACTAAATCGTAAACTTGACTTTAATCTCCAACTCAAAAAGTGGCCCATAATAGTTATCAAATAGAAGGTATGAAAAGTTTTATTTATATCAGTCTATAGCCAGTTTTTAGTCCCATATCCTATAGAGTTGCTAACTTTTCATTATATATACGGACGTATATGAAATGCGAGTCGCACCTTAACGTGAAGATTTTTGCTTAACTTAATTTTGTAGTTTCTTTGTTTCAGTATTTGACAAATTCAACCAGGTAGAGGCACAAATTAAGCAGCACGTTAAGTTAAGCAGGCAAATACCTCCACATAACATATTTACAAGTTGTTGCGTGTTGGTTATGCATATTTTATTCAAAAATTATTTTTTCTTTAATAATTTGACATTTTTGAGGAAAAATTTATATGAAATTAATTTAATAATGCCTTTGAATTCATTATTTGATATTTTTCATGTACTTGACAAATAATTTTTTATGTGAGATTTTGAAAAAAAAAAATTAGGAAGTAATAGTAAAAATAAAACATATTTGAATTACGAATATATACGACACAATACAATGAACTTGACTAAACGTATGGTAACAGACAAATTTTGTACTATTTCAAATTTTACTTAAAAAGTTGACATTAAATTCTTGTTTTTGTACTATACTCGTTCAATAATAAATCTCTTTTCCCGAGCTTAAGGTCTTTTTATATTTATGTTAAATATTTATTTATTTTCAATATTTCGCTGCCCCTTCGTGTAGCATCTTCAGGAATTATTTTTTTTATTTTATTTAAAAAAAAGGTCAATAAAGTTATTATATTACTATACTCGTATATTATTTGTTTGTAAAAAAATTATATTGAATAAAATTAATGAAAAAGAGATAATAATATCGTCGTGAGGGAGTTTATTTTTTATATCTCGAGTTAATGATGCCACTTTAGGTTTTCGTCCTCAAATTTTTTAAATCTGACATCCGTTTTCGGATATCTTACCCAGTTTCGGAGATAAATAGCCGAAAACGGATTGCAGATTTTAAACATTGTGGTCAAAGATTTAATTTATAGTCAGTAATTTGCTGTATATGGGAATATATCACAGGAAAGTTAAGTAAAAAATATAATTTCTGTAAATATTTCTATATCTTTTATTTGTTTTTCAATAATATAGGAAAATTGGAAATTTGATATGTAAAATCTATAAAAAAATATTTATTTACATATGCACATGTATATGTACATGTTACTATCAAAACTCGGCTGACATAGCTCTGACTGAACCTATTAAATTTCTTAGCTTACTATGTACACACAGTTAGGGACATATCTATTTGTACATCCCATATACATACACTCCGGTTCACTTATTTAAAGGCACAAAAAATCCTATATTCAGGAGCCGGTATTTTTTGCAATTTTTAACCGATTCCAGAATTTTAAAATAGAAATGGAAGCTAGACATCTTGAGATATAAACAAAATCATGACAATGGTGGTTTCTTAACTAAGGAACCTTTTTTTGAGGAATTTATAAAAAAAATCTAAAAATGTGGTATTTTTTTTTGGTTCACTTGAACAAAGGCACTTTGTTTTTTTGTATTATTTTTAAAGTAAGCGGTGATTTCTTGTTAGGGGCGTTTATTTATTGCAATTTATTACATCTTAGTCGATTTACGGGTCAAAATGGCAAAACAAAAAAATTTTAAATCTATCGGAAAGGGCTAAAATCGATGTTTACCGTTCTGAAGGATATTCTAACCGCGCAATAGCTAAAAAAATTGGACGAAGCCCAACAGTTGTCGACAATTACATCAAGGACCCCGAGGGGTATGGAAAAAATTTTAAAGGAAGGGTTTCGTTGTCTTTATCTACTTATGAAAAAAGAAAAATCATCAGAATTGTTTCTAATTCTGCCTTATCCTTGTCAAAAATAAGAGCTCAAGCTGAAGTGCAAGCGAGCAAGTCATCAGTACGCAGAGTTATTAAGAGCTTTGAGTATCTTAAATACCAGAAATTACAAAAAAAGCCGCCACCTTATGGTCCTCGTAAGGAAAAGCGTCGTAAATGCTCAAAAGGTATGGGATGTGCAGCGAAGAGGCCATGTAAATGACTGGAAAACCGTTGTATTTACGGATGAAAAGAAGTTTAATTTGGATGGGTCTGATGGCTACAACTATTATTTCCATGACCTGCGTAAATAAAAGCGAATATTTGTCCACTGAATTATCTCTATATATATGTATATATAAATCAATGTTGTTCGTTGGTCATCGCATCAGTTGAGAAAGGCTGAACTGATTTTGACGGTTTTTGCTTTCTAAAGATAGTCGTGATCCAACTTAGGTTTTTACCGAAAGAAAATTTTGTCCCGCCAACTTTTACCCCCGTTTTTTTATTTACCTAAAATCAGAAATCGGCTCCATCGATTTGACTAATTTTTCTTAAAAATGTTTGTATTAATCCATTTTAAGTTTTCATCGAGAGAAAAATTTGCCACGCCTACTTTTACGCCCACTTTTTCTATTTATCTCTAAATACTGATTTTTGTATATCTTCAGAACGGTTAAAGGTAAAGTTTCGGAATTGTGTCTGAATGACTTCATGGGCAAGGCAAATCATTAGTCAGAAAGTGGGCGATTTTGGATAAGTGGACATGACACCTCCCATACAAGTTAAAAATCCATTTCTTTATACATATGTATCTATAGAAGCTAAAGTTTCTGAATTTGGTGTAATTGATAATGCCAAATTTAAAAGTTTATTAAAAAGTAGATTTTGAATTTAATTTGACTTAGGGCTTTTTTGAAACCATATGACGATATGTATATAGTGGCGTTTATAAAATATATTCATTACTTAATTTTGTTTTTCTTCTATAGTTTAATTATATACATACAAACATATCCATATATATGTGTATATATGTGCCCATAATTATGAAAGTGGTCTAAGTCAAAATTTAAAAAAATGAGTTTATCAGTTATTTCATACCACATTAGTTTAAACTAAATGTATTCAATGTAATTTTTACGAAATTGTCAAAAATGAACCAGTAGATAGTGGTTGTAATTTCAACATTATATGGAATTCATTTAGTGTTAATTATGAAAGTGGTCTATGTCAAAAATTATACCACGAATTTTTGGTATCGAGTCATTCCTTTCTAACTAATGACCGATAAAAAAAGCAGATTACTTATACAACCCTGAGCATTATTATGAATTGATAGAAAAGTGCAGAACAAGAAATACATTTTCGATAAAGCGAATGTCGCAGCCGGATTTTATTTCAACGGAAAAAAAATACTGCGGGCGAATCTGTCTCTTTCTACAAATTCAATAAGTCAGATTCTTGAAAAATGAACCTTATAAAATGTTTTATAAAACTTCTTTAGATGATTCACGTTTTGGATCTTTCACCTAAAAGAGGAAGACCAAAAATATTAAATTACTTCTATTATACACCACCATTAGACCAGTAAGAATAAAGAAAAACATAAAGATATTATGAGTTTACTACCGTTAGGGTATTCAAACGATTAATCGTTAATCGATTAATCGAAGAATTTTGTTCAAATAATTGTTCGAACAATTAAAAATAGTCAAATTTCGAATAACGAATAATTCGAATAATTCCCTACGATTAATCGATTAATCCATATAAAAAATACTTTATTTATAGAAATAATAAATGATATTAATAAACTTCCTAAGTGTTGTAAAATACTGCTACATTGATAGATTTAGAAGACATTATACAATTTGTTATTAATACAATGGAAAATGCAAACAATCCTTTTCCAAATTATTTATTAGAAAGGCTTAAGATTCGAATAAATGAAAGACGTGTAAAACTACTTAGTACACTTATTTTATATCTTAATTCTGGTACATTTTCACTTTTTTAAAATATTGCACAAAATCTGAAATAAAAGATTTTGCAAACAAATTGTTTTTGAGAATGTTTTTAGAAAATATGGAACAAAATGTGTCAGATGGTGATATGATTGCAGAAGATTTAATTGAAATAAACGAAAATAATCTATTTTCACAATACAATGAAGCAATTAAAAGTGTACAAAATTTTAAAAAACCTAAAAGAGGCTGCAATGATTTAATGGGTGATTTCTTATATTTAGAAAAAACCAAAAACAGAACCGAAAAATTATATATTCTTTTTCATGCACTTCTCTCAATTTCTCCAACATCTACAATCAGCGAGAGATTGTTCTCAAAATCGAGTTTTATTAAAATTAAAGAAAACAATCGATTGAAAGCTAAACATATAAATTACATCCTTTTTTAAAAGACTACTTTAATAGAAGTGCATACTTTTTTTTAACTAATTTTTAACGCATAATATGAATTATTTTTAATTACTTATTTAATATTTTTATTGCATACGAAGTAGTAAATTATTACTTTTATATATTAAATCGTTATATATGTATAGGATCTTAAATATTAAAATTAATTAATGAATTATTTATGGTTTAGTTTTTCAATAATATGTTTGAAAGTAAAATATACGATCTCATTACAATTTCTAAACTACACATTACTACGTTTTTGGTTATTATTATTTGTTTTTTTGAATAAAATGTTTTAATAATACGCAAAATTGGTATGTTATTTTATATAAAACAAAATACGATTAATCGAACAATTTTGAAATTTTATTCGATTAATCGATCAAGAAAAAAACCCGAATAATTACTCACTCGATTAATCGACCAAAGAAAAAAGTCGAATAATTGAATACCCTAACTACCGTACATCCCAGCAGTTTTTCAGGAACATTTTAAGAATCTTAAATACTCGAAATAATGATAAAAATGAATTACTTTTTAAAAATAATTAATTAATGTTCACGAATTATTTCAATCAAATTATTGTTTTAAGTAAAACTTAAAGTTCTTTATTGCTTTAAGTAATTTATAGGACATTCAGCTTATTTTGAAAATGGTCTAAGTCAATGCAAACTTTAAAAACAATATTATCGTATGAAATTCGCACAAAATTTCATATTCATAATAAATTTCCATTACTTGAGACTAATAAAATTATAAATAAAAATGTTGCATAATGTAAAAATATTTTTTAATTTATTCAAATGTAAATCATTAAATATCTCGAAACAAAAAATATATGACTTAGACCACTTTCATAATTATGGGCACATATGTACCTCTGTTTATAAATATTATTTTTTCATTTTAAAAATGAGCCTATTTTAAAATGTCTGCGTATAGAAATAAAAGCATACATACTCGTACATATATTTTTATGCATACTCAAAACAATATTCTATACCAAATACGCGAAAATATTTTTTCCTTTAAAAAATTTAATATATATGTATATACATACATATATACACAAGTACATACAAATACATTTTGTATTATATTTTTTTGCTGTCCACTATTAATTACTAGTTGGCCACTTTTTAAAAATAAATACAATTAAACATTGTCCATATATTAGAACGCACAACGCCTTTATGGTCCCTTTAAAATAATTGTTATTAATAGACATAAGAAAAAAAGTACGAAATGAACGGAAAGTTAATACCCTACGTAAAAATGATTTTAAAACTAAAACAGAAAGCATCAATTCATTGAACTTTTTAAACAACAAAATATAATTTTAATTTGATTAATATTTATTAAAATGGTGGTTGTTTGACGGAGAATATGTAGTATAATTTTTATTAGAAATTTAGGAACTACAATGGGGAACTTTAAAGTTTGCAGAGTATTTTCCTTAAAACAATCGCCATCGCAGCTTGTTAAAAATATTCCAATATTCAGAACATTTTATATATTACATCTAAGCAAAATAAGTATATATTTACATATACTACCTCTTAGCAGTCTTCTGGCAAAAGCTCTGAGAGTAAATGATTGCCATGAACAAGCTTCGGAGTAGATATTAATTAGTAGGTCCCGGTACTCATGGATAAAAATTGACATACACAACATGGGTGCTGCGAGAAGCTATGCCGTAACCGTGAAACAAGGTATTGGCCAATTATGTATGTATGTATTTCTAATACATATTTTACAATTAAATAAATAAAAAACATTCTTTTTATAGATTTTAGTTTAAAATGTAATTCCTTTTAATAATAATATTTATTTTTTTATGATTTATGTTTTCCGGCCACAGCGATTGGTAACAATACTTAATAATTAATAAATTATTTATACAAGTAGTAAAGCTAGACACAAAAATTGAATCCAGGCCTGAATTAAAATGTCTTAGTAGGGTATGACTTCTTCAATAAATAAGACTAAAATGTATTATTTTAAAAGAATACAGTGGTACCAACTACACCATATCTGATGTTGAAAATAAACGTATAAGAATGCAGACGAAAATATTTTTAACTTGGTAAAACAAACGTAAAAACAAAGGCTGACACCTTTTTTAGAGCGTTTTTTATCGTAAGGTGTTCCAGGGATTTTAATGGATTGCCTATTTTGTTAAGGACTTTTAAATACTCTGTAAACGTATATAATAGGAAACTTATACAGGCATTTTATTAAGTTTATGCTGCTTTTTTAAAAATTGTCATTCGTATTTTAATTAATTGCTCTTTTTTTTAAGTTTAGGTGATTGATTTCTGTTTTTGCAAACTTAATTAAAATATTCGATTTAAATGTTGTTTATTTTTGAGTTGTATTATGGGACCGATTATAGCCTATGTGCTGGTGGTCAAGGCAAATCATTAATCAGAAAGTGGGCTGAATTGGATAAGTGGGCGTGGTATTTCTTATACAATCGAAATACTGATTTTTTATATCCTGAGAACTGTTAAAGCTAAAGTTTCTGAATCCGGTCTGAATGACTTCATGGTCAAGACAAATTACTCTGTGTGTAATTTTTTAAGCCACGGAAATATAACCATATACGGACCCACTACATGATAATAGACCAAAAAAAAGAAGACCCGTGTTTCCCAGTTTTGCCCAAAGTGATAAATTTTTTTTAATGGCCCCCAAACACTTGGGGCCTCGGTGTCATTTTTGCATGAAAGTTATAATTTTTTCAGGCTCATATCTTGAATGGAAAGTTGTTTATTGAGATCTTAGGTAAATTTTTGTAAATAAATAATCTATTTAAACTTTAATTAGTGAAATCAATATGATCACGATTACATTTCAATCAAAATAAGTGAGTGATTGAAACTTTTTCTCAAGTATTTAATTAAGTTTTGATTGGTTTTTTTATTCTCTAATTCGAAATTTGAGCTGTTATTTTTCACAGTGATATAAGCCCAAAATGAGTTTGCTGCCATTTATCACACCTATCACCTTCGGCACGATATTCGTTCGATTGATCGGTTGTTTCTGCACCCTAAGCATAGACCCAAGTCGCGTCTCTATTTATTATGCGTTCCAACTTGTCCAAATAGTCAAAAAGTATCGTTTAACAGACATTGTTTCTAAAACAATTCAAAAGTCTTAAACTACGATCACATTAGATAAATTTTTGACGAAATACATAAGTGTAACCACTATTATGGAAACATTTCCAACAAAATTTAAATGTTATTGGTGTTGGTTTTTTTTAACAAGAAGCTATGTATCCTTTGGTGTTATACCAAAACAGGATGAAATTGGGTTCTATTTATTCTATTTAAATGATGCTTTAGACTGCTATGTTTTTCAGCTATGCTTCATTGTTATTTGTATTCTGTTCTTTTATTATAAAATTTTTGTATGTTAGATTTAAAAGTGGATATGAATCCTAAGTCATCCACATTATTTATCACTATGGTTAGTAACATCGTTTGTTAGGCTCAATAAAACTTAAAATATAAAACGTTGGAAATGGGGTAGTTTTTTTTTCAATATTAACTGCTATTGATGAATTTTTATTGCAATAGTATAATATTCAAACATATTTGTTTTTTCTAAACTGTTACTTTAAGATCGAATTTAAAATTGTGGTGGGCATGAAGATGATTATTATTTTCAATCATAATAATGATGATAATTAAGATTATGACTCATCTACAACAAAATAAATTAAACATACAAATAACAAAAATGACATATATATTTATATGAAGAAGAATTTCATATGGGAATGACCGAATGTAATAATGAAGACTTAAAACAAATAAAAATAAACAGAAGAGTATGTCTGATTCAGTTTATGCTACAACCAAACCTAATTTGTATGCAATATATTAAATTGGAGAAAATACGTCTTTACGCACTTATTCGATAAGTTTTTGCATAATATTACGTGTATAAATACTTGTTTTTGTCGATATATAAATGACATGTGTAGGTTTGATATATATATTTTTTAATTCTCCCTCCTTTTTGTAGAATATTTTATATACTTTTAGAATATTTTATTTAAAAAATATATTTTTTTTTATTTAATAAAGATATGTTAACTACCACGCATTTGTGTTCTATATGCCTCTTATATATGATTGAAAATATTTTTCTTCAATAGTTTTTTGTAACATTGTTTGTTACATCGTAATGTAATAATACGAGTACATATTGAAATTTTTATTTAAATTATTATGTACCAATATTTCAGTAAAAACTTATGTACATGCAGATTATGAATATACATATGTATATAGATATGTACAATTTTTTTGGTCACTTAAATTAAGGAATAATTTTGATATATCCTGTATATATGTAAATATATCTTCTATAATTCGAGTTCCCATAATATTTCGTTTTGGCAGATAGATGGCACGAATTAAAATAAAACTTTAAATTCAAATATTGCTTCAGGAATTTTGACAATACATTTTATATAAGTATCTTTTATAGACCGTAAGTATGGTTTCAACTCTGAGAGAAATTCTGAGACAATTAGTCAAACAAACGTCTCTACAAGCTTACAAGACCTATGATATATTTTTAAGAACCAAATGTTATTGTAAATGACAGTGAACTGGTTAGCTTAGGGTAGATGTAAGACCTATCAACGTGCTCAAAATTATGGCAATTACACCCTTACTATAACATAAGCTATTGTATGTAAGAATGACAGGTGTAGAGAAAGAAAGTGTAACATTGGTAATTCTGAATATTACTAAAGTTAATATTTCTTTTAATTCCTTATTTTGCTAAAGGTTATTTGCTTTATCACGATAGCGATTATTATTATCACTTACCTGTATTTTGTGTAACTTACCTTAAATCTTAAAACTCTACTAAAAACGGTAAATAAAATTAAAAACTGTAGGTATTTAAGACTGATAAAATTGTTATCTTTAAATATGTTTGTATTTTTTAATAAAAATATATAAGTGATGTTGCCCACAAATATATATTTTGCAGCAA
Organism: Metopia argyrocephala; assembly: GCA_963576795.1. Lineage (NCBI taxonomy): Eukaryota > Metazoa > Arthropoda > Insecta > Diptera > Sarcophagidae > Metopia > Metopia argyrocephala. The sequence goes on from OY756211.1 coordinate 85,403,250, forward strand.
ATGTGTGCTTAAACAAAATTGTTATGGTTTCAAGCAAATTTAGTGGATTTTTTCCCTTATATTGCGAATAAATGTGTATATCGATGATTAGCTATAAAAAATCCTCATTAATATTCTAGACTAGAATTTAACTATAAATAAAAAAGGCAAATTTGTAAATACATACGTAATATGTACATACATAATTATTTATTTAATTCTTAAAAAAGTAAATAGTCTTTTTTTTGTTATTCGACCATTAAAACAACACCATCATACGTATATTTAAATTTAAAAGAATTGTTTGGTATTGGGTAATATAATTTCTAATGTCCGTTTTCATATAAAAATTGTTTTAATTACGAAATTTACTTCATCCGGCATTTTTGAAGTAATCTTTTGTGAACAAATTTTTTCTCTATTAATTGTACAATTTAATTTAATACTACAGACAACGCGGATTAAGCTATTCGTAAGTTAAAATCGTTACCGTATGATTTCTGAAAACTGCCTTTTGCAAAAATCTTAAAGCCGCACAAACCTTTAAAACTGGCTGTATTGCAGTTGATCGATTTTGTCTGTAGTCTGTATATAAACTCTTTACTATGTATGTATGTAGCTGAAATCATCTTTCGGAAGACGAAATATGCCTTAAAACTACAAGATGTAAAACAACTTAAGTATGTATATTATTAACCACAGATTAATATTCTATGTTATTAACTAACCATTTCTTAAACTAGACATTTCTAGATTTACAGTACCGGCGGTTATTCTAGTGGATTAGAATTGTCCCTTAAATGCTGCCTAATAGATGCTACCTATACTTCTTCTTCTTCGTTATTATCAAAAAATAGATCCTCCGAACTCATCGTATTTAGTTATTTATTAGCTTTTTGTATTAATTATTATTTATTAATATTTTATTTTTATTAATTTCTTTTTTAATTTTCAAAACATTCACAACACAGAAATCAACGCAACTGTTTACTTTCTCACAGTTGCTTACATGTCAAAATGGCAACTGAAAACAGTTGCCAAAAAAACAATACTATGAATTTTTAAGTAAGTTGCGTTGCTATCCATAATAGGCCCATAAGTTATAAAGAGTACTGCTTTTCAATTGTTATTTTTTTAGGTATCATAATATTGTCATAAGGGAGTGATGATATGCTTTAATTCACAGAATTTTTTTTAGAAAGGCAAGGCATCACAAATTTAATTTTACGTGTTAATCTAAAATTGGTAAGTTGACTTGCAAATTAAACAACTGGCGTATCATTCACCTGTGACTGCCCAAGCAGACACACAAAAATGTAATTTCTTAGTTATGTTATAATGGCCCGCCTGTTTAAGCATTTTCTTGGTAACACCATCCACTGCTGCTTATACAGCACTTAAATACGTGTGTGGCATGAGGACATGCAATACGTTGACAACTTTATACATATGTATGTAATTTAATGTAAACGTCAACCGGCAAAAACATTGGAAAGATTTTAATATGTTTTTCGGACGAACTGTTAATAATGTATCTCAGACCGCAAATAAACTATAAAAACACCACAAAAACAAATCATTACAAAGTGTAAGAAGAAAAATTAAACTGAAAAAGAAAATGTATGCGCATATACACTGTAATTTAAATGTTATGCAAAAAGAAACAAAAAATTATAACAACAATAAAAATAAAAGTAAAAGGCGTAGAATAAAAAAAAAATATGAAAAGAGGCAATCGAAACCAGTCAATATTTAAAAGAAAAGAAGTAAAACTGAGGCAATATGAATGTTAGTAATATTGTAGGTATATGTATGTATGTATGTATCTTGTAATTATAAAAAAGTTTTGGAAGTTTTCTTTACCTTTTATTTTGCTTACGTACCGGACTTAATATTATGGCCAATAGTCTGTGGTTCCGACCATTTACTTTTTAAGTGAAAAGTATAAATTACAATATAGTATGTATGTATGTACTTATACATATGAAGGTATTAACATATTGTTTTTTAAAATATATCTGAAAGGTATATTTAAATGCAAACATATGCATGTATGTATTCATTCTCAGTATTTATTATGAGTTTACCCAAAAGTACTGGGCTCAACAAAAAAAAATAAAAACGTTTTTTTTCTGACATAAAAAATATGATACATATTAAAACTTATAAGACTTTTACTTTTAAGATATTTATAAAATCTAATAAAAATACATAAGTATCTGTAGTAATATGCAAAAATATTTTACATCAACAAAGGCTAAATTAATTTACTACTTTTGGAGCTTCATAGAAGTCACGATATAAATAATTATGTAAAATTGTTGTTGTAAAATTGTTGTCAAATAAGTTTCAAATTAATATGTTGAATTTAGATTTTTGCAAGAAATAATATAATAAAATGTACACAAATTTGGAATATTTAAAATTTTGATTTTTTGACTTCAGCTGTTCTTACATATCGACACATCTATACAAATAAATGTGTATTTGTGAATGAATATGTTCGTATGAAGAATATAGACTTATAAACGACATAACAATTTTTTTATAATTTTTAAATACCTATCTCTGTGTACATCTGGAATAAATCATAGGCTACATAAAAAATTTAACTGGGCGGTGACATCCTTAATCAAAGTAAATATTGACTCATACATAAACATACATATGTATGTATGTCAATGACTAAAAATATCTAATTTTCGGCTGAAAATCTTCATATTCTGTTAGCATTTTTTTTAAATGTTATTAAGAATCTTATCTCTTTGGACACATCTGCGCGATTAAAAAGCCAGAATATGCGTTTATATTCTGTGATTCCATTTCGAGTAAACTGTCAGTCGCATATGATACTTGTACTTTTCAGTTAGTTTTCTAAAAAACAACAATTGACAATTTCATTTCTTTAGCCAAATTTCGCTATTTTTTTATAAATTAATTTTCAGAATGTAAATTAGAGAACACTTCCCTTCCCTTACACAGTTGGTTTTTGTTGCAATCCGGCTTGGCAATCTTGAACATTTGTCTACTAGGCATTCCTTTATTTAATAAAAAAAATTGTGTTTATATTATTATCCATTGCAATCAGAATGTAATCATATACATATGTATGTATGTACATATGTACACATACACTTAAAACTTGATTGAGCATAATTCAATCACATATACATACATATGCTCTTTTTAATCAATCGGTTTTAATCATTTAGGAGATCAATTAATGGTTACTATACAATTTGTATATTGTGTTTTGAACAAACATTTTAAGGCATAGGAGCGACTCATTTTTGACATAGTTTTTGAACGTGTAGGTAATTTATCAGTTTTTGACCATCAAAGCTTCTTAAAATGCATGTGATTTTTGAAAAAAAAAAAAAAACAAACTTTAAAGTTCTAGCAGGGTAGTTAAAACAAATTATCAATTAAAGAGTATGCTGAGTTAGACCTGTGGACATGATACCTTCCATACATACTATACGTATATTAGTTTATTATATCGTGAGAACGGTAAGATCATTAATAAATTTGGCTCAATGAACTTCATGGCTAAAGCAAATCATAAGCTAAAATACGGACAGAATTGGACACGTGGACATGGTACATCCCATACATATTTTTTAGAAACAAATAAAGCTTAATTAAGGCAATTATTATAATGATTAAACAATAAAATTTTAGTTATTAATATTTTTTAAGCGAATTAATAAAAAGATATCAAAACCCTGTCGCATTTTAAAATTATATAAATTTTATATTTCACTCGATTTCAATTTCACTCGTTCTCGGTTTTCAGAACATACCCGACTGACTTTTTATATACATATCTTGAAAATAACGGTAGTCGTGAAAATTTCGAAATTTGATATGGCACGAATACTTGTATCAATAAAATACATGACAAAGAGCAAATAAAATTATAAAAATTTACTTAGAATATACAGAGAAATTTTGCTAACTATTTTTTACTTATTTGATTATATTTTTCGATAAAGCCAGAACTCAGAACACCTGTGCTGGTCTGGGAAAACATGTTACTGGATAAAATGTAAAGCTTTGATTACAGGATTTATTACTTAGCCTGTTTATAATTTTTTAAAATATATTTTTTTTTTTTAACAAAAAATTGTATTTCACACAATGTGCAAAAACAATACAATGGATTTGTGCGAAACGAAGATTATACTTGAATATGTTCATATGGTAAAAGCAGATACTTTCTAAATTCTATATTCCATATACATACATAGGTTTAAGTTCAAAAGCAATCAAATTGTACAGGGCAGGATTAGCGATTTACTTGAAATATAATATGAATTGATTCTAACCTAAAGATACTTTATGGAACCGAATTGCTTCTAAAATAAAAGGCTCACAGTCCTATAGTAAAAAAGATCATAAGTAATTTAAATTTGTTAAAACGGTATTTTTTAAAATTTAGCAAAAATTCCACAATCCTTAAGATATTGTAGAACGGAAAATCATTTTGCAGACGTACTGTTTTCAGCAGTACGCGTACTTTTTTCTCATTGCACTGTAGAGCTGCAAAACAATCGATAGTACTATCGATTGTTTCATTTTTGGCCGACTATCGATGGTTTCACTATCGGTAGCGATACTATCGGAAAATTTTAAAAGTAAATTTTTTCAACGCAGGTTTTTGCCGCCGGTAAATTTTTGTATGTATGTTCTAATTTTTCAATAAAAATAATATATTGCATTTATTTAATGTAAAATAAAATAGAGTCAATATTTCAAAAAAGTGTTATCCTATTAAGCTCCTTAGGGTAATTAATTTTATTTAAACTTAGTTATTTTTATTCAGCGGCAACGTCTACCTTAACATAACGATAACGGCGAATTATTGACGTCACAAAAATAATACAAAGAATATTTAAAGTAAAAGTTTCTGGTATTATAAATAGTATTTCTAAAAGAATAAAGAATATTTAAATAAAAAAACAGTTTTAAAAAATGGTGAGATTCCTATAATTATCAGAAAGTAAGTATTATTACAATACTATTTAATAGGAGTGTGTATGTCTGTCTGTGTTTAATAGAATATGGCAACGAATGATGAAGAGGATATTCAAAAAAAGATACGTAGGACGTATTCAGATGTTTGGACTTATTTTGAAATAACCAAAAATAAAAATTGTGCTAAATGTCGTTTATGTGGCAAATATTATAAAACTAGCGGCAATACTACATATTTATTAGATCACTTAAAACGTTCGCACCCTAGTTTCAGAGAAGCGGAAAAGCCAATTACGACCATAGACCAAAAACGGTCGATAAACTTCTGTTCATTAACAAAAATTATTGGGTAAACCTGGTATAACTTATAAATACCTAAATTTAACGCTTCTGTATCTAATTTTATTTATGAATTGTTTTTTATAATCCCTTTTAATTAGAATTTTGGTATTTACATATGTAGAATGTATGTTTTGGGATGGATGGGATACTTCGGACAAGGCAAAGTCTCTGATTGGGGTCAACCTGGCGGCCTCCAGATCGATCCTTGTTCCCGTTGTATTCAAGTCGACATACAGCCTCAACGTGGCCCTCCTGGATAACATTCTAGAACCCGCTAGCTTGTTAACTGATGTATGCGGCGATTGTCCAATCCCCTGGACTTTAAATTTGGGTTGTGCGTAGGGCTTGAAACCCACCACGTAAAAATAATATTCAATGAAAACTTCAGCAAAAGCCTCTAAGCGGACCCCCTTTTATGTTGACGACCATGGCAAACGTTTTAAGGACTATGATTTAAGGATATGCACCTGGAACGTGAGAACCCTTTATAGGGAAGGTGCCTCTATCCAATTGGCGGATGCTCTCAAGAAATGTAGGGCTGACATCACCGCCATCCAGGAAATGCGATGGATAGGACAGGGCTGTACAAGGCAAGCAACATGTGACATCTACTACAGCTGCCATGATAACAGACGTGAATTTGCCTGCGGATTCGTAGTTAGCAAGAGACTTTGCCATCTTGTCTCAGAGTTCATCCCCGTGAACGAAAGAATAGCTACGATCCGGATAAAGGCGAAATTTTATAACATCAACCTCATTTGCGCTCACGCCACGACGGAAGAGAAGGATGATGCGGTCAAAGATGCTTTCTACGCAAAGCTCGAGGATGTTTACGATAAGTGTCCGCCGCATGACGCCAAAATTGTCCTCGGCGATTTCAATGCGAAAGTTGGACGTGAAGGTATCTTTGGCCCCACTGTCGGGCAGTTCAGTCTCCATTCTTCCACCTCGCCGAATGGCATGAGACTGATCGATTTCGCCGCGGCGCGAAACATGGTAGTTTGTAGCACCAGGTTCCAGCATCTCGATATCCATAAGGCCACCTGGCTCTCTCCCGATCGATCAACTACCAACCAGATCGATCACATTGTGATTGATGGAAGGCATGTATCCAGTATACTAGACGTGCGCACATTTAGAGGTCCAAATGTCGACTCGGACCATTATCTTGTCGCAGCCAAGATGAGACTGCGCATATGCGCAACGAATATGGCACGTTCTAGTGTTCGAGGGAAGCTGGACATCAAAAAGCTGCGATCACAAGAGACAGCCAGGTCGTTTTCCGATCGTCTTTCTAATGAGCTCTCTCGAAAGTATTGGTGGACAGTGGTCTCACATTGCTCACTCTCTGCGCAACGCTGCCGAAACAGTCCTTGGTTTTGAGCGTCCTCCCCGCAGAAACCAATGGTACGATGAAGAGTGTCGTGAGGCCACTGCAGCAAAGAATGCTGCCTACAGAAGAACGTTGTAGTCCACCACTACAAGAGCAACTGTGGAGGTTTACAGAGAGAAGAGGAGGGAAGAGAGACGCCTATTTAGAAGAAAGAAAAGGGAGCAAGAAAGGCGTGATCGTGAGGAAATCGAGATGTGCAGGAGTAGACATGATGCTCGAAATTTTTATAAGAAGATAAGGCGTCTTACTACTGGTTTTAAGACCGGAGCAACCTCCTGCAGAGACGAACATGGTAATCTGGTTACAGATGCACATGGTGCACTGAGATTATGGAGACAGCATTTCTGTAATCTACTGCAAAGCGATGATGATACAAATTCCGCTGCTAGAGATGCTGTGCCGGACCCAATCAACGATGACGTTGTGATCCCGTTTCCCAGCCATGAAGAGGTCAAGGTTGCTATATGGCGACTGAAGAACAACAAAGCAGCCGGACCTGACGGTCTTCCCGCTGAACTCTTCAAGTATGGAGGCGATGAGCTGGTTAGGTGCATGCACCAGCTCATTTGCAGAATATGGCTGGAGGAAAGTATGCCCGATGATTGAAATCTCAGTGCCCTCTGTCCGATCCTGAAAAAGGGAGACCACACAATATGCACCAACTACAGGGGTATAAGCCTTCTCCCTATCGCATATAAGGTTCTTACGAGCGTATTGTGTGAACGACTGAAGCGAGATGTCACCGCAGCCTTTAATGCTATTGAACGGGAGTCTGCTAAAATGGGTCTGGTGGTAAATGAGAGCAAGACGAAGTACATGTTGTCGACGAGTAGGGACGTTGATCGTATCGGCTCCCAGGTTACAGCCGGCAACTATACATTCGATGTGGTCAAGGAGTTCATCTACCTTGGCACCGCCATTACCAGCAAGAATGATGTCAGTCTAGAGATCAGGCGAAGAATCACACTGGCCAACAGGTGCTACTACGGTCTCGGTAGGCAGTTTAGTAATAGAGACCTCTCGCGTGTGACGAAATTAACACTCTACAAGTCGCTTATTCTCCCGGTGCTTCTCTATGGTTCGGAAGCATGTCTTGTGCCGATGCAGCGGTCCTGGGGGTGTTCGAGAGAAAAGTTCTTCGTAAGATCTTTGGTCCTCTAAGGCACGGCGATGAGTTTCGCATTAGAACCAACCATGAGCTGTATGAGCTCCTCTGCGATGTGGGCGTTGTCCAGTGTATTAACATCCAGCGGCTACGCTGGCTCGGCCACATTGTTCGGATGGAAGAATCTGCCCCAGCGAAGAAAGTTTTCGATGCGAAGGTCACTGGACGTCGGCGTAGAGGACGACCCTGTTTACGTTGGAAGGACCAGGTTGATGAAGCACTGTCATCTATTGGTGTGACCAACTGAAGAAGGCGCGCGCTAAGCAGAAGCGCCTGGAGACTAGTGCTGAAGCAGGCCGAAACCCGTTAACGGGTTGTTATGGCCAGCTAAGTAAGTAAGTAAGAATGCATATTTTACGTTTTGAACGTTAAAGCCTTTTACGATTAACGTTAATTTAAAAAAATTATTAATTATTTTTTTTTTGTTTGGCAAATAATTTACGTTTTTTTTTTTGTTATTTTGTAATAAAATTGAAATTGATGTTACAATAGTATACATACATATGTATGTCTTGGTACTTTCTATATTTTAATAGAGTCTTACTTACTGGACTTCCGATACAAATTGAATTCTACTCATCCACTAGATTTTTGAAGAAACTAGTAAAAATATATCCAAAAATTCGTATTGCGATTCTAATTTTCTCAGAAAAATAGAAATCCGATAGTATCGATAGTATCGATTGTTTTTTTTAAACTATCGAAACTATCGATGGGGCCGACTATCGATAGTTTTGCAGCTCTATTGCACTGCCTAACAACTAAATAGTACGCAAATCTATTTTTCTATGCTTTCTGTACTTTTTTCCTAGTTTACTATTTTACATAAATTTTTTCAGTGCCAAAAAAAAACCTTTCCTTTGTTTTGAAGAAATGAAAGAAATAAACTTTTAATTGAAAATTTGGAAAGTGAATTCATAATTTAAACTAACTATGAATACACTTGTGCCAAGTTTATCATTTTTAAAAACTGAAAATGGCAAAAGCGGAGTCGTTAACAACGTTAAAAGAAATAATAAATATTTATAAAATGTTTAAATTATTTGAAGTGTTCATTATATATTTATTTAATAATTATATGACAAATATCTGTACAAACCAAGCGATATTTTGCATTAAAATATATACATACATATATTTAAACTTGTAAAGACTATAATAAAATTAAACTTAATTTTTAGCTATTTATTTGATATATAACAAGTCTTATGATCTTATTTTTATGTTATTATTATTTTTTTTTTATTTTGTGTGTTGAAGAAATTATATTTGGTATTCCAAAGCGTAGTCGCTGTAGTCTAGTGGTTAGTTTACTAAGGCATGAGCCCAGGGTTGACATCTTCGAAAAAAACGAAATATGAACAAATTATTTCTTTCCGCGACTACATATCAGCAGTCCAGTGGCAAAAGCTCTGGGAGTAATTGATTGTCATCAAAAAGCTTTTCAAATCTGTCGTTCGGAATCAACTTTAAACTGTAGATTCCGGTACTCATGAATAAAATTTAACACGCACAACATGAGTGCTGCCAGAAGCTAAACCGTAACTCTGACAGAGGGTTGTAATGGCAAATTATGTATGAATGTATGTATGTTTTCATTACAATTACTAATTATTACTTAAGGGGGGTTTAGACGGTAATACAAGTCGTAGGAATGTATTATTTTTTTTATTGAATTAATTGTTTTTATGTTGTATCTAATGCATTTTAAGACATTTTAAATAAAAACAAAATTGTACTTTTTTTATAATTGTACTTCTTTTTCTTCTTTGACGTACTTTTTTTCATGTTCAATATCTGGCTACCCTAATTTAGGCAGATAAGTAAAAGAACGTGAATTATGTTGTATAAATACAGTTTAATTTAATTTTTAATTACTCCGTTTAGAGTAATGGTTTAAGATGTTTGTCTTTTTATATGAAAAACAATCAAAAATTTGAGTGTTTTGTTGTTGTTTCACATATAAAAAGACGAACGTTTTAAATCATTCGTCTTCTGGAAACATACTGTTAGTTGGATCTCATTTAATCACTTCTTCACTTATGTATCTATCAGATGAAACAAAGTTTGAAAAACTACTGTAGAATTTATTTAAAATATTTTGACTTTGGGGCTAAATAAAAAAATTTTCAGACCTGTTGTATTATAATAAAGTTCTGCACATTGTACTATTGCTGTACACCCTTCAAAAAGTAAAGAATCATTATGATAGAAAAGATCTTTGATATAGACCGATAGATGGGAATGATAATAATGTTATAACAACAACTTGAGCTTGCTAAAAAACTTTTCTTTTTATATATATTTTTTTCCATTTTTATAATCTCGATTAAAATAACACTTTTTTTATTTAACAGCCTGTTTGTACAAAACGAACGTCTGAAGTCGTTAGATGCACCAATGATTTGGCAACACTATTTATTTCATCTGTCAACACAACATAGGAAACAATGAAGTGAAAAAAAACATAAATTAGAAAATAAAGAAGGAAAAGAAATGGTAAAAAAGTCTGTATACAAATAGGAATTTTATTGATTTTTCAAATAATAAATGATATGAATGTAAAAGTGTTTAATATTAATAATATTAAATACTTAACCATTCCTTAAAAAATATATATATCAGCACATATATTTTTTTATTTTGTTGTAATATACATATGTAAATTTTTTACAACACACTTTATTTTAGAATAGTAACAAAAGATCATCCTCCCACAGCACAATGTATTTATGTAAAAGGTTTGTGAATTTATATTCTTGCTTACCTTAAAAATCTTCCGACTGCGTGGGTCTTTCTTTTATTAAATATATCTCCAAATTTGATGTCTTTATTAAACAAACCTATACTTTGTTTAGTAAGACACTTGAACCAATTGGTATACAAAATTGATAAAACATTTTTTTTTCAGCACCCTTGCCTTGCACTCAGTAAACAATTTAACTGCTTCTTAATTTTCACAAATTATTCACTACTTTTATTTCGCTAAGCCATTTGCAAAACAGTTTTTTAAAGACTCACTGACAAAAAGATAATTTTTTTATCACTAAAAGTTATTATTCACACATTATAAATTATTATTTTGATATATTGGTGAGCAATACCGTAAAATTTTAAGATAGTTATATTATTCTGTTATTAAGAATTTACTTCTTTTCCTGATATCAAAAAGAAATGCTCCTCTTTACTTAATTGCGGTGCTCTGTACACATAATTTTTCTTTTCAATTCACGTATGGCACTGTTTTTCCGCGACCACCACATTCATTAAATGACAATTGACAAAAGACTGTTTATTTAACTTTTTTATACAGTATCTTACTGAATAAAGACATTAGCCAAAAAAAAATTACGGTGTAATGACGCCACTTACCGTTTTAACAAAACCGCCAAAATGAAAAAAGTTGTACAAAAAATTTAAATAACATACATACGTACTTATTTAATATATTAAAAATAAAAAAATATACTGTTCGTTGATGCGAGTTCAGAATCATAGGCAAATAAAATAATTCTTATTACATTGATCCAAAGAAGGTAATTAAGACATACATTTTTTTGCGATCTCTGCGCTAAATATAAATTGAAAGAATACTGGCAACCCTTAAGAGCAGTAAAGAAAAACAAACTAGATGATGATGATGATCTTTTGATTTTTTATTACTACACCGGTATTTCTCAATTGAAGATGTTTATCAAAAGCCGTGAATTTACGTTTTATTTATTAATAATTGCATTTATTATCGCTGCTATTAAAACAGAATATTGCAGTGGACAACCATTTAAATATGAAACGAAAGAATTTGAAGTACCACTGGATCATTTTAATTTTGCAGTCAATAAAACATTCCAGTTGCGTTACTTGTACAACGATTCCTATATTGATAAGGTGAATGGTAACACGCCCTTGTTTTTTTATACTGGAAATGAAGGTGACATTGAATCATTTGCCCAGAATACTGGTTTTATGTGGGAATTAGCGAAACGTTATCGGGCCTGTATAGTATTTGCCGAACATCGTTATTATGGCAAGTCATTGCCATTTGGTAATGAAACATTTAATTTGACCCAAAACTTTGGCTATTTGAGTGTGGAGCAGGCTCTAGAAGACTATGCATTGCTAATAGCCGATCTTCAGAGCAAATATAAATATAATCCGGTTATAGCTTTTGGTGGTTCATATGGTGGTATGTTATCAGCCTGGTTTCGCATGAAATACCCTCATTTGATTTATGGCGCTTTGGCAGCATCCGCTCCTATACGTCAGTTCAATGGTATGACTCAATGTGATATATTTGCTAAAATAACTACTTCGGTGTTTGCAACTGCTTTTAAAAATCATACGTGCAGTGATAATATTAAAAAATCCTGGGATTTATTTAAAGAAATGGCGTCTACTGATGAAGGTAAAAAGAAGTTAAACTCAGAAATGATGTTTTGTAATCCCATTAAGAGTGAAGCCGATTTAGAAAAGTTCTTGGACTATTTGGAAGATGTTTATGGTAGTTTAGCTATGGTTAACTATCCTTACAGTAATGATTTTCTGAGTCCCTTGCCTGGTTATCCTGTTAGACAATTTTGCTCTTATTTGCTAAATTCAGAAACTAGCGATGCTTTACTTGATTCATTGAAAAAGGCCATAAATGTGTATTTTAATTTTACCGGTTCAGCTACTTGTTTTAACTATAATTCAGCATTTGATCCTAATACCGTAGGGGGTGACGCCTGGGATATACAGACATGTAACCAGATGGTTATGCCAATGTGTAATACTAAGGATACAATGTTTCGGCTTAAAGAATGGGATTTCAAAAAGGAGGCTGACAAATGCAAATCAAAGTTCCATATTGAGCCAAAACTGAATGATATAACATTACGTTATGGCGGTCAGAATCTTCGAGACACTTCCAATATAATTTTTAGTAATGGTTTATTGGATCCCTGGAGTGGAGGTGGCGTTTTACAAAGTGATAACCCTAAAATCTATATTATTCTTATACCAGAGGGAGCACATCACTTGGACTTAAGGTCCTCTAATTCTAAAGATCCTGCTTCTGTAATCCAAGCACGTCATACTGAATCAGAAATAATTGGTAAATGGATTGAAGAGTTTCATTGGTAAAAAAAAATTGGAAATATATTTATACTTTTATTAATGTCAACAAACATATTAGCATACTAAATTTTAAAAATTATAATCTCACCATAAATATATCGAATAAATTTTATTTTTATAGTTAATAAGCTATAAATATAATAAATATATATTTTTAATATATACATATGTGTATTTAAATATACTTATTCGAATCCAAGTAGAAAAAAAAAGGTTACTTATGAACTGAAAATGAGCATGCAATGCAGCTGATGCTTACCAAATACGATCATTTTGAATCGTGTCTAATTGTAGCTTGCTCTAAGTTTCCTAAAAATAAAATTTTTAATTTTTATTGCTGAATGATCTGGAGATTGGTGATTAATTTTAAATAATTTTGTTTCGTAATGAAACCTCTTAGTTTTATCAGAACCAAACTATTAAATTAATTTATGTTGATGATTTTAAAAAAAAAGTATTACGTCAGTGAATGAATTGTACAATAACCTGACTGAAAATATTTTCGACTTCAGCTACGCTAGTCTTAATCATACTTATTAAGTAATAATTAGTAATTGTAATGAAAACATATATACATACATAACACAGGTTTACAAATTATTAATTTGGAAGAATACCAAGAACGCCACTTGCCTAGATTAGTTAATTGGGACCTCCTGAGCACGGAAAACGCTTTTATTATTTTTTTCTAAGTACAGTTTTTTAGATAACGGTACTTTTGTGTTTTTCGGTGTATGGCCCCACTCAAACCCTTGTGGAGTCCAACCAAAAAGTCCGATCGAGATAAGTGGTATATCAATGAAAAGGTAATTGAATGCCTTTTCCGTCGATATGCTGGAAAATTCTATCTGATAAGAAATGGTTGAGATATGGCACCTCAAAGTTCAAAATTTTCCTATTTTTTACGTTTTTTTTCAAAATATTTCATTTTCATTTAAATTTTTTTCTACGTTATATTGAAGATCTGGAATGTTTTATTTTTTACCAAATAGTCTATTTAGTTACCAATATTTAAAGTGTATTTTCAAAAAAATCTGATGAAAAATAAAGTTTTTATTAAGGATTTTGTGGAACGACAATATTTTCATTTTCATTGCTCACACAGTATATTCGGCGTAAATTCAATAAATTTAAATTAAAATGACGAGCGACTTGAACTTTTGCGTTTTTTTTCGGATGAATCTTCGCGAATGAGGAACCATCAATAGTCCGCCATCATTTGTTCATCCGACCAGCCTTTGTAACGTCTCTCAATTTCTTCCATTTCCTGGTGAAATATTTTACCTTGTTCATCCCTTTCGGAGTACAAGTTCGTGGTTAAAACTTCCAAATGACTGAATAAAAAGTGTAATATAGTTGTCATATTTGAACCTAAAAGTTAAAAAAATTAATTTTCGACGGAAAAGGCATTCAATTACCTTTTCATTGATATACCACTTATCTCGATCGGACTTTTCGGTTGGACTCCACAAGGGTTTGAGTGGGGCCATACACCGAAAAACACAAAAGTACCGTTATCTAAAAAACTGGGGGCTAATTCTGTCAGTCGATTACGATCGAATTCTTACTCGTATGTACGAGTTTTTTTACTTTTGGGATTCTGAGTCCTTATCGAATAACATGTATCGAAATTTCTAATGATGCCATTCGATAACGAATGTTTGTTCGAATGCAGTCTTGCGAGTTTTTACTCGCAAACAAAAAGCCATTCGAATTAACGTTTTTCTATATACACACATAAGTAAAGACAAAAAATAAACATGTAAGTTAATTTTTTTTAATTTCTTCAAATTATAAAATACATTTCAGGTCAAAAATAAATTATGCACAAAGAAATTCTAGGAAATTTCATGGCATAACTTACGGACTTGGCAAAGAACATATTGCCGAATACTTAGCAAGGAAAGGCAAGACTTTACCATCTTTGGGAACAAATAGCGTTAAAATTGAATTTAAATAAAAAAATATGAATTTAAATCAATTTTTAGTTCCTACATAAACTTATTTTATTATTTTCGCGGATTTTTTTTTCCAATATTTGTTGTGCTGGTTTCAGCGTCATACTCTGTTTAATTTATTATTTCTTGTGGTGTTTGATATACATTCTCGTAATGAGGAACTTTGGAGATACATAATACATATTCAAAATGCTTATATCAAGATTTACTGGTACTCCGCATTTTTGCCGAACAAGATTCATATTTAAATTCTCATCAGTATCGGAAGATGATGAGTAGAAAAATCATGATGGATTCCTTGTAAACTTGCTTTATTTTTTTTTACTTTGATTAAAATTTTTTTTTTCCTTTCTTAATTTTTTTACATATGTATGTATGTATGTCAGAGTTGTAAACGAATCATTCATTTTTGAATTAATTCGTGAATCATTCATGCAATGAATTGGTAAAATTTTGAATTAATTCTTTTCTCCAAAAAACGAATTGAATTAAATTTGAATCAATTCATTTGAATTAAGCGAACATGAATTGCAATTCATTTTCAATTCAAATGAATTGGTAAAAAGAATTGCAATTCATTTCCAATTCATTTGAATTGAATTGATTTTGAATTAATATAAATGAGTTAGAAAAAATGAATTGCAATTCATTCCCAATTCATTTGAATTGATTTTGAATTAATTCAAATGAGTTAAAATATGAATTGCAATTCATTTTACCAATTCATTTAAATTAACTCGAAAAATGATTTTGTTATACATTTCCAATTTACTTGAATTGAATTGATTCTGAAAAAAAGACTGCAATGCAAAAGCATCACCCTTTTTCCAAGTACTTCTATTCTGTACTTTATAATAAAAATATATCCACTACTAATAATGAATCACCCATTTTCTATTACTTTTAATCCAAGTATTTATTACATATTTATAATAATTCTCTTAATAATATAATAATAATATAATAATTATAATAATTCTCATAAGTATTACTAAAGTGTTTGTCCTTTAATGTTCGTGCGTCACAAAATTTCATAAATTATTAATAGGTTTTAAATACTGAATGTCTTGTTATTCAGCGAATATCAAAAGCGACATAAGTAGTACTTGAAGGACCAAACTCCAAACACCAAGTTGACTTCAATTGAATGCAATTCATTTTTGATTTGATAAATTTGAATTACAAGTTACTTTTCTAATTCATTTGAATTAATTCCAAATCATTTCAATTCAAATGAATTAGAAATGAATTGCGATTCTTTTTACCAATTCTTTTGAATTAAAAAATGAATTGCAATTCATTTTGCCTAATTCAAATGAATTGCAACTCATTTTGCCTAATTCATTTGAATTGGAAATGAATTGCAATTCATGTTCGTTTAATTCAAATGAATTGATTCAAATTTAATTCAATTCTTTTTTTTTGTTGAAAAGAATTAATTCAAAATTTAGCTAATTCAAATGAATTGAAATCAAAAAAGAATGATTCATTTACAACTCTGATGTATGTATATACATATGTACATACATAAGTTTTTTGTTTACTATTTGTTGTATTTTTGTCAGTATTGTAAAATGACTTTTTTTGCATGTTTTACAACACTAAACAAAAATTCGATTCGCATCGTATCGAATAACAGAATTAGAAAATTGTTCGTTGTCGAAATTATTCTCTATTCGAATGTAATTTCGATCACGACTGCCAGAATTAGACCCCTGTACTTAGAAAAAAATAATAAAAGCGTTTTTCGTGCTCAGGAGGTCCCAATTAACTAATCTAGGCATGTGGCGTTCTTGGTATTTTTTGGCTGTAAACCAGTGTAATTGGCCATTACAACCCTGTATCAGGGTTAAGGCCTAGCTTCTCGCAGCACTCATTTTCTGTGTGTTAATTTTTATCCATGAGTACCGGGATGTACAGTTTAAAGTTGACTCCGAACGACAGATTTGAGAAGCTTATTCATGACAATCAGTTACTCTTAGAGCTTTTGCCAGAAGTCTGCTAAGTGGTAGTAGCCGAAAGAAGTATTTTTTTAATATTAATCTTTAAATCTTCTTTTGGTGAGTGGTAGTCACCGAAAGATATAATTTTTTCATACTCCTTTTTTTAAGATGTCAAAGCGGAGATTTGAACCCGGCGCTATCGTCTTAGTAAGCTAACACACTAACCACTAGACCACGGTTGTAATGATTACTAATTATATAATTTTTTAAGGGCGAAATAATGATTACGATGATATATGGTTTTGCTTGATTACTAATTGATCACGATTACAAATAATCAGAAATACTGCCAATTACTACAAAATAATCCAAAAGTAATCCCAATTATATTCAACGACGTTTTTTAAATTACTTAACGTGGACCTGCCATACAAAATAAATACTGACTTTTGTATGACTTCAAGCCAGTCAGAAAGTTGGGGAAATTGGACAGGAGGAGTGGCACCTCCCATATAAATTTAATATTGACTTCTTTATATCTTGGTGTGATTGATTTTGCAGTCACTAAATAGGAAATGGACAAATAGTAGGCTAGTTGATTACTAATCATAATCGCAATTTAACAGGTATGGTGTCAATACAATAAACATCATTTATCTTCACATTCCAATATAATGCACTGCATGAGTAGGGGTTTACCCCTGAGTATTGGTCTCAAAAAAATTAAATACATATAGATAGTTTTTATAACGATACATTTAACACGTTTATGAAATTCTTGAGCACCCTGTTTTATTTTTCTGTCATAACAAATCTTTGTTTACATTATTTATACAAACTTTAGCGGAGTGGAGGAGGAATTTCTAACTAATTTTATACAAATTATGGAAAACTTATAGTTTGTTTTTGCTGTAGATATAATTTTAAGTTCTCCAGGGATAGCAGCAAATATACATAAAACATACATATATTTTGGATTTGCATTATTAAAATAGTTTTCTTTCTGGGTAAGGAGTGCGTAATTGCCAAAAGAACTTTTAAAGATTTGTGGAAATTTGGCAAAGATGTAAGTATTGTTTAACAAAACAATTTAATAGGTATTTAAAATATAAATTTTATATTACAGGGCTCGGTACAATGCACCAAAAGTATTAAGCGGTCAACACATGCGTTATTTGACCAGGTACATACGTAATAATAATATGACAGTGTTTTATCAATTACGAAATTTTGTAGGTAATGCATATGACAATTATGGGTTACAGTGATAAAAAAGAGGCTTTATTTAGGTGGAACAAACAGGTTTTTGATATTAATTTACAATTGGAAGTCATTTGTTCATGCCTAAAATTAATGAAATTGTTTCCCGATTAAATTATTGAAAGTATTTATACAAAATACTTTAAATGTATGAACTCTTAACTCGTATTGTTGTACTGTTTTAGTTATTATAAGAGCTGTAAAAGAAAAAATGTCAACACTTTTTAAGTTAAAGTGATTGTATTGAAAAATGTTAACTTATATATTGTTGGTCTTAAGTAAAAAGTTTCTCAAACTCAAAAAATTGTAACATTACAGAAGGTAAAAACTAATATTCCAAATGTAACTTTGTAAATGCAGGTTTTAATGAAAATCATACACAAATTTGATATTTAGAATCTAAATTACTGCAAAAGTAAACTTCGTAAAAATAGCAGTTAGAGACTTTTTATTGAGACCACGACATGTAAATTGAAGTTTAAAACCAAAAGCGATCGTTCGTTTACACCTCTAGATTATATCAAAATTATATTTAGTTATGTAATAAGTTTCATATAAAATATTTTTTTTATTTGCAGTCTTCGTAGATGCATAATGGGATGCCCACCCGGTAATAAATTACACTCGTTTCCTAAAAATCCAACCAGGTATGTACCCTTCGTAAATGATAGATTATTAACAGACTGAAAACAATGAAAAGTTAGTTAATACACCAGCTTATTAGTACGAAAAAACTTTTGATCAAAAGTACCTACATCTACACAAAATAATTCATTACAATTCAAGTATGGTATTTTTCTTCACTACTAGAAATATCAGATATAGTAAAGGTTGAATAAACTTGACAGTGGCTTATTGTACTGCAACATAACAATGGATGGAAAACGTTTTAACGCTTGAAGTACAAGGTTTTTATAACCTTAAAGCATGCATGTATGCCTTTCAAAGTAGGTTTGTTCTTTACTTCTTACACAAATTCATTTCTTAAATCAACGTTGTCCATATGAATATGATGATTGCATTTTCATAATTTCTTTAAGGTCGTCTTTGTTTTCTATTTACTAACTAGAACGTTACTAACGGTTTCAGAAAATTATACGTTAGTTCAGCCTATACAGATGCAGATTGGCAGTATTTGACTGCGAGGAAGCGTTCAGGAATTGGTGAAATAATAACTGCACATACTGATTCGCTACGCAAATAGGCGAGTTCATGTGCAGCAGTAGTAAGACGCGAAATAGCTTTACACGTCTTCGTGCTAAAGCTCTTTCTTTTTCTCGGGGAGGTAAGAGATTTTGGTCTTTCGTTAAGAAAAAAGAATAATGCTAGTTCGATTCCAACTCTTATACACAATGACCAAATATTCACGAACCCGGTTGAAAAAGCGAACTTTTTAGCTGAATTATATGCAAAAACTTTACGTTTTCTGGAAAGCGTTCAACCGCTGCCCGACCTTGAAAGATTATCAGTGACTATGCTTAGTATATTTCTTCAAGATCGTGCTGTTAAAAGGATTTGTGTGTGTGTGTTTCCATCTGACTGAAAGTTTGCTAATGTAACGCCAATCGCTTAAAAGGGTAAGGCTAATAAACCCGAAAATTACCGCCCAATCATTATCTTATGAGGTATTTAGAGTCAAATATCTTGCTGAGCGACCACCAGTATGGTTTTCATAACAGCCGCTCCACTGATGATCTGCTAACATTACTTTCTAAAAGATGGAGTGGCTATATTCAACGCCTTGGTCAAAGTAAAGTTGTTGCTCTGGATATTTGAAAGGTGTTTGATAGTGTATGACATGATGCGCTGTGCTCTTTTTTTCAAACTAGCTGGTTATACACGATATCTCTTCCAAGTTCAGACTAAATTCTGGAATACCGACAAAATTCTCAAAAAAAAAAAAATTTTTTTTATTGATGTTTTTTTAAACTTACCTTAATGTCTCATGGTAGAAACTTTTGTATTATTGAATGTAGCAAGGATAATGGTCATTTAACCCACATTTTTCTAAGTAATCCTAAGAGGTAAAAAAAGATTTAGAATTTGGTAAAAACTATATAAAGGAGAATCAGTAAAGGTTTAGTATCGTATTGAAATAGTGGGCTTGTCGAAAAGCATTAAGTGCTTTTTATAAGAATGTACTGTTTCATCCAGTTCAAAGGTACAAAAACTATATAAAATTGACTTTAAATACCTAACGATAGTGGGAACATCGAACTATTTTCACAAGCGAAACAAGTGGTAACTCAAAAAAGAAACCGAATGAGTAGCAAAATATTCGGCAAAGTATTCTGGTATGTAATGGAAATCGGTTTCGACCGAAATTGAAATCGACTGAAATTTCAAGTTGCTATAACTTCCAAAACTCAAAAGATTTTGAAATCCGTTTTTATGTATCATTTTAATGACTCTTGCCAATACTTTCATGATTGTTAAAAGTAAACAATAAGGCGCTTAACATTATTTCTTCACATCTATGTATATCTATATATTCCCATACAATGCACTGCATTCAGTAGGGGTTTACTCCTGAGTATTGGTCTCAAATAAAAAAAAAAAAAAAACAAAAAAAAAAAAAAACAAAAAAAAAAACAATAATTAAAAGAGATGCGTTTTATATGACTGAATATACAGACGCAGGTCGATTATAAGTATTTTCATTTCGAAAGAAATCGTTTTTCATCACATATCGGATATGTAAAAATTATTGGGATATACAAGTATGTAAATATAGCAGTTTTAAAATTCGATTTCAATTTCACTCGAATTCGTTTTTCAGAACATACCCGATAAAAACATTCATTTTTTAATGTAATTAAACTTTATGTATAGCTATTTTTTCACATACATTACTTATAACAAAAAATCGGTGCAAAGAAAAGATCGATATATATTATGATAAATCGATATTACATCAATCGATGATACTTTACAAAGAATTGCATCGAAAAGTTCATCGTTGTATTTTTTAAATGTCCATCACTAAATAGAACTGCATACTCTATGGCGTTATCTTCGAAATTATGTGATTATTGTCTAGCAATTTGCAACATAATTTTTTTTTTAATATATTTGCACATATTTTGCTATATATTCATACATTTTTAATAAAATACATATGTATATATATATTTTTTTTATTTTCTATAGAAGAGCAGAATGGTTTAAAATTTTAGGAATCACTTCCAAACACAAGAACATTTATCTCTGCAGCGCACATTTCCCACCAAATTACCTATTCGGCAATAGAATAAATACACATGTATTGCCAAAACCTCGAGAAACACAGACTACTACTACAAAAAATCATGCTTCAGAATCTGAAGAGCCATCTAATGAACCACAGAATCAAATTATTAATCCTGAGGTTATTGAGGTACGAGATCCTGCTAGTGGAAATCACATAATTATAGGATTCTACTATCAAGCCAATGATTTTTTATTGACCACCTACACGCAAACTAATAAATTAACTCACCAGCAACAGGTTTTATTATTAAATAACAAATATGAAGGACAGTTAAAACTTTTACAACGCTTGAAAAGAGAAAATCATCGTCTTACAAAAGCAGTTAGACGTCATCAGATTTTATTTTCACAATTAAGAAAAATTAAAACTAAAAACAGTACTATACGTAGAAATCTTAAATTTTTAAAAGAAAAAGTGAAAAAACTAAGTACGCGTGTGAGGAAAGAAAATTCTATGGACAGTAATTAATAATTAATTAATTTTAAGTTAAATTCTTTTTGTAAATATTATTTAATGTAATGTGTAAGGGCAATATATTTTCCTTGCCATATGAAATAATTCTATTAAGGCTTGTTAGTGTTAATAAAAGTAAAAAAAATGAACAATACAAATTTGTCATTATATAAAAAGAGGTATATTTTGACACATATTTAGCCATGTCACAATGTGAAATTCCACTTGGAAACGGAATTCAGTGTATACTTTAATTCTTTAAGAAACGAACGAATCGGAATTTTATCCAAATAAAACGTACTTGCTTAAGCATTGTTTTTTGCAAGTCGTTTAATTATTTCATTTGCTTGAAAATCTAAAATAACGTGCTGCTTAAATTCAGCTTTGTCGAATGTGTTTCTTTTAATTATGGATGAATCAATATTTTAATTTCAATATATCCCTGTCTCTGGGCGCATTTACATCCCAAGAGATTTGAATTTCTATCGGCTTTAAAGACTTGATGTGAATCTCTATTGTTATGTAACTAATGGTTTCACGAATTATAACCGAAGGTTAAGATGATAACAACATTTTCGTGAGTCTAATTCGGAAGCAGAAAAAATGGATGACTTCTTTTTACTTTGACTTTAAATCTCTTATTCGTTGTCTTTCTATCTCATTTGCTTTAGACGAAAAAGAAACAAAAATATTAAAAGAGTAATAAAGAAGAGATAAAAGACTCGACAAAGTGACACCCATAATTTGAATACATGAATAATGTTTCGGCGTAAATCCGTCAGAAATTCCCAAGTGCAATGCAAAACAAAAACAACAACAAAGGAAATAAGTTAATGGGTGGTATTCTTGATTCCGTTCCGTGGCTGCGGAAAGCCATATTTTACGCGGAAGCAAAATTTGCTATTATTCATTCCGTTGTTGCCATATCGTTCCGTTGCTGCGGTATCATATCGTTACTGCGGTATTGCCTTATTATTGATTCTGCAGTATAGATACTTTTCTTCATTTTGCTTACGCACAAATTTTTTAACGGAAAGAGATTAAAAAAAAAATAAAAAGGGTAAAATTAAAATTTTAACAACAAATCAACTGTAAACTCGTTATATTAAAGTCGCGGAAAGCTCATACCGCAGGAATGAATAATTGCAATTTGCATATCGATCGATATTTATTTCCGTTCAACTTTCCTTTACATGCGGAATCAAGAATAGAACCCAATGTATTCTATACGAGAACAAATTCTCTTGCTTATTTTATTCAAAATAGAATATTTTATTGCAATAGAAAATAAATTCAAAACGTAGGTTTTGATTTTTCTTCATTAAACGTACGTAAGTACACTTTATTAATATTTCCCAAGGGTAAAATCGAATAACAATAATAGTTTAATATACAAAATATACGAGGAAGGAAAACAATATTTAAATATCGTTAGCGGTTCTCTTTGCTGAATAAATTTTCAGCAAAGATATAGTTTTAAATTTACCATAAACATTTTACGCAAATTTCAGTTATTATTTGAACACGAACCGTGTGTTTAAACAAATAAAGATTTTCGAACTTTTTTAAAGAAAGTTGAAGAAAAGGCCGTGTGGTCCGTTTTGTAATAATTGACGGCGTTAGAAAAGATTTCAATGACGACAATGTTTTTAAATATTTGTTAGCACAGCATTGTTTATTTCACGCAATTGCTTTAACCGCCATCATCTGTTCGTTCATGTGTTAGCAGATGAAAACAAATATGTTTTTTTCATATTTTCAAAATAAAGTATGGAAGGCATCGCTCAATTCTAGTACTTGGCCATATAATTAATGCAATAAAAATGCGTCAGCACGAAGTATGTATCATGGGATGTCCAAAAGATGAAGTATTGACAACTCATTGCTTTCCAGCAAATCCAAAGAGGTTAATTGAAAACAATATTCCTGTGATTTTTTTCTTATTTTGTTTTCTTTTTTATTCCTTAGACGGGCGGAATGGTGCCGCATTTTAGGCATCTATCCAAAACAAAAACGAGTTGTCATTTGTGGTGCACATTTTAACGATTACTATAAATTCGGAAATAAGTTATCGCTTTTTGCTGTTCCTAATGCTCCAGATTCGAAAAGGCATGTTTTAAATAAAAATCGGCTGGAAAAACATTCTGAGTCAGTTACAAATCTGGATACTAAACAAGAGCAAAATTATCAAATACCAAACCTACCTTCAGAATTTTCTCAAACTACGGCAAATGACTATCGAATAGTACAAACAGATGCCTCCATAGATAACCTATTTTCCCCACAAACACTGCAAAAAAATGTAGGCATAAATCTTAACTTTTCGTCTGAAGATAATTATAACAGTGATTGTAATTTAGAAGAGAAGACGTATTACCCTTTTATTGGTAATAATGACGCTGAGACTGAAGGTGATGAAGATATAAAGACAGGAGATTTTGAAATAAGACGACGCGATACAAATGAACTTATAGTTCAGCTGCGCAGTATCAAAACAAAAAACTCAAGAATGCTCAGTTTTATTTTGCCTCAAAAGTATGCTTTACAACAACTTATTAAAAGTCGTGATGTAGAATGTAACCGACAATATAAAGAAATTAGGAAATTAAAGATAGAAAATGCCCGCCTATTAAAACAATTAAAAATATATCGCTTTGCAGTCTTGCATTGGCGTTATGTGAAAGCTATAAATCGTCATCTCAACTTTAGGTTTAAGAAGATCAGACAAAGAATGACGAGGTTAAAGAAAAAACTAAAATCATTTAAACGAATAAGGAAGCTGTGGAACGAGTTCCGTGCGGAGGGTTTTCCTTTTTAAATTTAATTTGTTTGTTAATTTAGTAATTAAAAGTGAAATAAATTTACAAAACATATTTTAAAGTTAGTGTCTGTGTCTTTTGAAAGAAAAAAAAATTGCCTTCTAAGACGTTCAAGTCAAAATCATTTGGTACGATGTGAAAATCGATGAGCGATCCTTTAATAGAATGATAATATAATTTTCATTATACTGCCATATTTCAATTTATATTTTTTAAGGTAATGCACCTTATTACCATGTCATGAGAATATCTTTGCAATGTTTTCTGGTATATTCTAACTTAAAACCGACAGCGAGTGTTTTTGAAATTGAAATAAATTTCCAATGGCTATAATTTTAAAATGTAACGACGAGGCCTTGCTATTTTTTTATTTGCTTAATTACCATTACCATTGATTATCATACTCGGAAAATAATTGGTGCAATTAACTTTTGTCTTTATAAAGACACTTGATCTCAATTTCACTCGATTACGTTATACAGAATATAACCGATTATTTAAATTAATTGACTTCAAATCAACAAATGAGACAACAATAAACCACTCAAATTTTTGAGTGTTTCATATAAAAAGACGAACGTCTTAAACCATTCGACTTCTGAAAACAGGCTAATACATTTCAGGAATTTATGAATACAAAAAAACTTGAGTGAAAATTAGTTATATGTACATATGTTGGATACCAAAAGGACATGAAGAAATATGTTCAATGATATGACAACATCGGAATCGGTGACACCCCTGAGTATTTGTTTATTATCGAATTATTAAAAAATGTATATGTATACATATTTGTACCAGTAGGCAATTAATATGCCACTACAATTTTATTTCTTTTTATCTTTAATAGTATACTTATCATAAGATTTGGTAGGATCATATGGTTCCCAACGACTAGCTGGAAATATATGCTTATTACGCTCATACCAGGACCTCAACAAAACTTTGCCGGCATGTGACTCTTCTTTCTCAACCGAGGCATCACTTGTTAAACGTATGTCATCATGAACATCAAACTGGAACAGAGGACCTGATTTACCTCTCGCTTTTGTGACTATGAAGTCGTAAAATGTATAGTGATGAGGTAAAATTAAATCTTCTTTAACGTACATTAGTTGATCCGCCATAACAGTCTTCAGTTCATTAAACTCTTTACGCAACAGTTCCAAACACTTCTGTAAAAATTGATAGATGGAATTGCCCTTTTTCATAACAACACTGCGACGATGACCAGAACCATCCCAGTAACTGAAAGTAATGGGAATTTCTTGATCTTTTAAGGCAGCCTGTTGCATCACCCATTCCTGTCTAAGCTGCTCTCTTAAGCGGTTTTCCTCTTCTTCACGTTGTCTATCCGGCAAGAAGCTCGTATCTACATCGGGATTTTTAAAAATTTTCTTTTTAACCACCGGTACAGGTTCCTCTAGATTTAAGTCAGTCCATTTTCTCTTTTCGACTTTTTCTTTTGCTTCGTCTTCTTTTTTTCTTTGCTTTTCCATTTCTTTCTGTACGTCAAAGTCTTCTTCTTCGTCATCTTCCTCTTCACCATCATTAAAATTGAACGATAATGCTTGAATCTGTTTCTTTTGCTTATTCTTTTCCGCCTGTATGGCCTCCAACGCCTTTTGTTTTTCGCGCTCCTTTTCATCTTTCTTTTGAGCTAATTTCTTTTCTCGTTCTCTCACTATATCCTCCTGTTTGGCTTTCATCTCATCAAGGGTAACCAAACCAATAGTAGAGGTCTTAAGTTGCTGTTCCACAGCATCATAATGTGTTGCAAATTTATTTTCAATTTTGTCAAGTTTTAATTCTTCTTCGATTTTCTTCTTGCGGAATTCAATTTCTTGCTGTTGAATTTCACGCTTTTTCATTAGCTGGGCAGCACGCCCAGCCTCACTGGCAGCTCCTTTATAGTGGGCCATATTGCTTTATGTTGTTATATTTTTCTTTACAATTTTTAATAATTTCTTTTGGAATGTTCTCAATTTTGAGAAATTGTGTGCCTTAAAAATGTTTGTTTACTTTTTATACTATTCACAATATAGTTACGCACCAGCTGTTTGAAATGGTATTGCCAGAAAACAAAAATAAATTTTTACAATTGGGTATTTCGAGACAGAGGACACTGGGAAAGTTTTCTTTGTCGTCTTGATTTTTTTTAAAGTTGTCCATGACCTGCGGGGGAGAGTACAGACTTTGTCGTAAAAAGCAAAAAAACAATATGGAAAATAAAGAATGATAAAATAAAATTTATAAAACTAAGCTTTCCCAATGTCGGCATCAAACAAAATTTAAAAGAAAAATCGCAAGAATTTGTCACCGGAAACCTTCCCAATGTGCAATGAGTGTAACAGCCTGTTTCTAGAACACGAATGGTTTTTGACATTCGTCTTTTTATATGGGAAACACTAACACAAACACTCAAATTTGTTTGTTTATGCCGCTTTTGCTCGTAGGTAATTCAAAGAAAGTAGGACGATGTTTTAATAAAAGGGTAAGCATAAGTGAGTTCCGTGAGTAACGTGAGTATCGGAAACTTTCCCCTTTTCTTTTTTACTTTTCGTAATTTTCGCTCACAATCAACATCCACCAACAGATGGAGCTAATGTTGATCATTCAAGGGTCTAGCACTGGTCTTTGAGTGATCTCTTGACACAAACTTGCGATATCGACAAAAAAATCTATCTATCTACAAATTTCAAAACAATTTACAGCATGAGTAAGGGCTTACCCCTGAGTATTGATGTCAATAAAAAAAAAAATGCATAAAATTTTTTTTATCAAAAATTTTATGGGTTTTATTGGTTTTATCCTTTGTCTGTTAGGTAAAAATAAATAGAGTTAGGCTTTTTCTATATTAAGCCATCGATATGAATAACGAAAATTTCTTTTTTCACTCAAAATTCATATTTATGAATTCAACTTTACGGATTATATTGAATATTATTTCTCAGAAGTAAATTCTTCATATTTACATGTGCGTGGAAATAACATTTTTTATGGTCTACTTTTGGACATTTTGGGTTGATAATACAATTTGTGTTAAGTAATTATTTCTAAATTTAGCTAACGTGGACATCCCTGTTAAGGGTTTATAACTATCAAACAAGAAACTATCTTTAAAAAATGTCAGATATTATTTTAAGAGGCTTACATGATTTGAACTCTCTTACTTATTTTGTTATTGACTATCCCCCTTTCAATAAAACTGCTTTCGATAAGCAGCGGAAACCATAACCAACTTTACAATAAAAAATTATAAGAAAACTTTCCTAGCTTCTTAATAAAGGAGCTTAATAAATTGACAATACGATAACAAAATTTTCAGCTTCTCATTATGTATTTTTATTTTCTTTGACAAACCGTTTAAATAAGCATTTTTGATGTGTGTTTTACGTTAAATTTTCCCTACAAAGTTTTCGTAAAGTTAAATTCAAGTCTACTTAGTTTTTTTGAATACTGCAGATATGCATTATATTATTTGGATAAACAATACCAGCAATTTTAAAATTTTCCAACTAGAACAGTTTCATATTTAAAAATATATAATTTACACGATTATGGTCAGGCAACAAGATGTTAGTTTATATTTTCGTAAATAGGGTTTTTTTTGTGGTAAGCTTTTCATTCAATTATTAACACTATAAGCCTGGCAATCCTGTTTTTTTGAGAATAAAATGTAGCCAGACTGCTAAATATTCGAATTACTAACAGACTACCGTTAGGATGAAATATTTTAACATTAAACTGTTGGAAATATTACAGTTTAATGCTACATCGTTTACAGTCGTTGGTAAGAGACAATTTCCGAAAGGACAATGAAAACGATTAAATGCTACAAAAATTAAATCAGTCACGACGCGATTCTTAACGGAAACACAATGGACGGATAAGAAAACAATATTAAATAAACGCTTATTCAATAAAACAAAAACAATAACATTAGTGTTAAATATTAAAAAAAGGTTTAAGTGTTTTTTATAACAAATTTTATTGATATATAAATTGGATTAAAGGGCAACGTATAAAAAATTGCTTTAAATGATAAAACATAATTATTAATTATATAAGTAATTTTTATTTCAAACTTAAAAAATTAATACAATAGAAAATATAAAAGTAGTGTTTTTAGTTTTAAGTAAAATAATAAAAAAAATATATACATTCATAAATATATATGTATATTATATAAAAAT
Source organism: Metopia argyrocephala (assembly GCA_963576795.1). NCBI lineage: Eukaryota > Metazoa > Arthropoda > Insecta > Diptera > Sarcophagidae > Metopia > Metopia argyrocephala. The sequence goes on from OY756211.1 coordinate 85,432,100, forward strand.
TTAAAACATAATATTTTTGAGCAAAAAAAAAAAAAAAATGCATTAATTAAAAAGAAAAAATAGAGGAATTCTAGCACACTTATAAGTAATTAAAAGCAGAAATAAAAAGTAAAAGTGCAATAAATGAAATAAGAAAATTAAATATAAGAGTGGAAAGTAAAAGTTTAAATAGTTCACAGACAAGACCATCATCATCATTCTTACCAGCAGCTTTATAGCCAGTAGCACTGATTCGGTTAGCAGCTGTTTACAGGCAAAGTGAAAGCAGACTGCCAGAAATAACCAGCAATTTAAGATTTTTGTAAGTGTTTCCAAGGATAAGAGGACAAATGTAGAACAAAGAATCATTTTACATTTTGTATTTCACTTTTTTTTTTTTTTGAGGCATTGTTTATGCTATGGAATCATTCATACACTTTTTATGATTACAATGCCTTTGCACACATTGTACATCCTGCTCGTGGAAGTGTTAAGTAGTAGTCATTGTTTTGGCTGTTCTTTGGAAAATTATTAAACTTACATATACACATAGACACACACTCTTATGCTCTCACTCAAATAGCAAAATTATGTAGCAATTTTTCACATGAATGAAAAACAAAAATTTCTTTTAATGTTTAAATTAAAAAAAAAAAAATAAATAAAAGAGAAGAAAAAAAGTGACAAAAAACAATAATAAAAACGATAGAACGTCTGTCTATCACACAGTCTGTAACAATAAATTATTCCTTCATGCGTTTATATGTGCATTCATTCATATGAACACGTATTAAAAATGGAAGTGCGAGAATGTAGGCAAACAAACGGAAACGGAAGTGACAAATTGAAATGTATTTTTTTTATTCCTATTTTATAATAGTGTGATAAAAGTAAGTGTTAGAATATGTGTGTGTTTAATGGGTGAGAAAATGCTTTTTTGAAGTTGTATTAATAGTAGGGTAGCTAACTATATGAATTAATAAAAAAAACACTTAAATTTGTAAAATCAAAAAACTAAAAAAAGTCCGATAAAACTTTTAATTGAACATAATCTAAATTTTTTTAATCTAACTATTATTTGCTTTCATTAGCATTCTAAAATTATTTCAACAGATTCCCTTGCGGTTTGCATTTTAAAGTAGGACCTTTGGTTTATTCTGACTGATATCAGATACGATATTTGTCAGTTCAAATCAAAGGTCTATATCGTCTTTCCCCCTTCCCCTCATATTTTCCTAGATCAGCATAATGTGCTGCGTTAGTAGGAGTCATCTCCCCTGAGCGCTGGCCTCAATAAAATAGAAACATTATTTCTGGCACATGACTAGAGCGGCCGTACGAAACGTATTTTGCATGTCCAAAAAGAAAAAAAAAAAAAACCAAGATAAACGGTAATAAAATTAGTGGTGTTTTTTTCGAAACCTATAGCCGTTTAGATAAACTGCTTCGAAAAAAACGCATAAGTGCTTAAGAAATTAAATTGGGCATTACTTAGAATTTTTATAAAATAAATATGTAATTATCTTTTTAAAAACAATTCAAAAAATATAAAAATAATTACATTCCTTCGCTTCAGCCATATTCACAACATTTATTATTTTATTAAATTATAAAAAGTCATAAAATTTTAAAAAGATAACGTCAAGATAAATAAAAATCTAACTTGGCAGCATTTTTATATGTGCTTAATTTTTAAGCAGTTTTAAAATTAACCGCTTATATAAGCGGATATAAACAAAAATTTGTATGGAATATTTATATTCGGTTCGAAAAAAACACCACTTACGTTACTAAAAAACTGTGATTTTTCCAAAAATAATTAACCCTTAGACAGTTAAATATTTAATTTTTCTATTTGCCTTGATTTTTTACTTCCTTTCAAATTTATATTCTGTTGTGAGCCTGCATTAAATTTTAAAACTTTCAAGAAGCTGTTAACAGTAACTAGAATATTGTACATATGTATGTAATAATGTTATTAGAACTACAAATACAGTATTACCTGGATAATTACGCCACGCATATTTATTTAAATTTCTAAATCCCCATATTTTTTCTTACCATTTTCTAATAAAATTCCACGGTTAACTAACTTTCGCTTAATTGCGTTATTCGCTTAATTACCTTAAAAATATTTTTCCCAAACAAAAATTTCCCTTAAAATTCCCTCGCTTAATTACCCAAGCAATTTTTGATTAAAAAATTTCGAAGATTTTAAAATCTGCTGTAATTTTTGTCATAATGAAATGTCAAACAAAACTAAGCAAAAAGCAACTATCAGTTATCAAATAAAACAGTGTTGCCAATTCAAATTCATAAACCAAAAAAAAAAAAAAAAAAAACAAAAATAATTACTTAATCAGAAAGTGAAGTTGCCTACAAAGCTACCGTAATGTAATCAGAAGACATCCTTAATACACGTAAACCCAAAAGCGCTAAATTGTTACCATTTTGCAATGCCCTTTAAAAAATAAACAAAAAAAAAATCCGTTCTCGTAAATTTTTCGCATTGTAAAATTTTTCTTTAAAAGGAAAAAAGATAGATATACATATGTATAAAGGATTCTTTGTTTATTTGCACGCAAATGCTTGTGTATTCCTGAAATTGCTTGTATATTTGTATACATATTTAGGACTTGTACTAAATTAACAATAAAGTTTTATTTCTTTGAATAATTTGGTTTTCCCCCTTTCTTTTTAAGCCGTTTTAATGCCGTTAAAAGTTTCTTTCAAAGTTTGTGTGATTGTGAGGACTACGTAAACAAAGGAAAGGGTTATAAAAAAGCAGTAGAAAAAGGATATTTTGATTGGCTTGTTATTATTTTTTCCTGCTGACTCTGTTATTTAAAGTTCTTTGACTTTTTATAACCTGCAACACTATACATACATACACACATACATACATATGTAGATGGTGGAGCTATATTGGGTTGATAATTTTGTTTGTTAATCTAATAATTAAACCTTATATTACAGTTTTAAAAACAACTCAATACAAATTTGAACATTTGCTTTATAATTTACAAAAAAAGAAGATATAATAAACGTTGTAATATTTACTTTAAGCCATTTAAGCCTACTACCGGAAATGGTATTATGGTATTCCGTCGTTAGAAATTTAATAAAAAAAAAAACAAAATCTTCCGTAATTTCCTGTTGTCTAGAATCTGAAATCTACAGCGTTGCCATTTTGGCGTAATCGATCACAAATTATTAGCTTTTCGTCCTTAAAAATAAATTTGATAATTTGGTCAGTTTGTGGCAATTTTTTTTCTAAATTTTGGTAGATGTTTTTCTTTTAAGAACACAATACAAAATTTTATAGACTGTATTAAGAAAATTAGTTTAATTAAAAAAAAAAAAAAAAAAAACATACATACATAGATAATTGGCCTGTGCCAGGGTTACGGCCTAGCTTCTCGCAGCACTCATGTTGTGTATGTTAATTTTTATCCATGAGTACCGGCACCTACAGTTTAAAGTCGACTCCGAACGACAGATTTGAAAAGCTTTTTCATTGCAATCAATTACTCCCAGAGCTTTTGCCAGAAGACTGCTAAGAGGTAGTTGCCGAAAGAAATACTTTTTTTTAATATTTCTTTTTTCAAGATGTCAGAGCTGAGATTTGAACCTGGAGCTATCGTCCTAGACCAGGAGGACTACAGTAATTTTTATTACTATTACTAGTAATATGTACTGATTAAAAAATTTTTTTATCATTGACTCTGTGTAAAATATCTCTTTCGGCAGTGTTAAGAATAAATAAAGGCGACAACGTTTTGTCAACACATTGAAAACAGAGTAACCAAAAAACATATGTATGCTTATATAACAATCCTGACTATTTTAATAACAAAGTGCATTATTATATTGGTATTTGTGACGTAAACTAAATTTTATAGTATTATTTTACTCACATACATACATAAGTGTCAGAGCTACGACCTAGCTTCTCTCTTATTTATATTATATTTTATTTATTTATTTTATATTATTACATATTTATTTTCTTCTTCATTTTGCCTGTATTTTTCTTATTTCTTTACATCTTTTGCAACCAACTTTACAATTGAACGCTCTGTCAAAATTGGATTTTACAATTGCAAAGCGTTGCCGCCGTGTTATTTCGGGATGCTCCATACAAATTATATGGACTTGAGAAATTTTGACAGCTAGAAAACTCTTGCCGCTTTTATTTAGGGATAGCTGTAAAGCAACGGTTACAATGTACAATGCAAGTCAATTGTTCAACTGTCAACGCATGTGAAAGATAAAAGATGATCAACTTCTATATGTCAGATGCGTTACCAATTTCACGTAATACTTGCCTTATAAAAATACATTATTTAAACGTCTTTTTGACAGAGATGCGAAACGCAACGCATGTAAAGTACTTCTACCTTTAAGTAATTACGTTTGCTTTAATAAACGTTAACCATTCAGCAAAATATACAATAATGATATCATGGCTGTTGCCTGACATTTAAACAGTTCGCTTAATTACGTATAGTAAAGTATTAATTCTGATTGATTCTCTTTCTTTAAAATAAATTTAGTTTCAGAACGAATAAGAGAGTTCGTGAAGATGACAATTATGTTAAACAATATCAGATTTTTTTTTTGAATTTAATGAGATTCAGTATAAAAACATTTTGAGATATATTTGAGTTGTGCATTTAATTATATAGAAATAGTTTAAGGCTGTTAACGAGACTCTTGTACGAACACTGCATTTGTGACGACGAGATCCATTCATCAGAGAACATACTGGGAAATTGTGCAGCATTGATGCATATTGCTGATTACCAATAACAATTAGGAAAGTATTAATATTGGTGTTGGACGACTTTTTGAAGTTTGCCAGAGCGCCAAAATTAGGAGGTACAAGAGAGAGTGTAAGTTTAGGTCTTTATAATATATCTGCAGATTCAACTACAATACTTAAATACCTCTTAAGGGAATAAATGGGAATGCTGGGCATTTACGGTAGGAGAAAAGTTAACAAATACCAGCAGAGTAGTTCACATACCACAGACGTGTGGAGAATAACATTACTAGTAGACTATTAGAGTTAGAAAAATATAATAACAGTATGGTGGCAAGTCTGCAAAGTATAGATTAATGCTTTAAACACAGCCCAAATTATAAACCACCGACTACAACATGTCAAAAATAGAATACATGTGTCCGTATGAAAATTCCCCCCGGGGATACATTTAAGGGCTGCTGACGAGTGTCCCCGTCAGTAGCCTGTTTTCCCCGGGGAATATTGGGTTCGACCTAGCCCTGAGTGGTCTGGCGCTCAATATAGGCAGAGAACGCCTTTGATGGCGATTATGTGGTGCATGGTCGTTAATGCCACGCGTACTTGGTGCGCTAAGTACATGGCTACAGAACTACTCGACTACAATTGAAGCTGTGGCCTGTAACGCTTTTTTATTGTAATTCATATTGTTTTTCGCGATAATGAACGGGTTAATGATGTCGATACAAAAATTCACATAAAAAATAGATTTTAAAAGCGCAATGTATGTAATATAATTATTAAAATACGCATGCAAAATTTAAGGTCACCACTGAAAAGTAATAATCAATCAGCGTACAGATCAAAAGTGCATTTTACCATCTGGCTATTTGAACATACTAGTCTTGGACTGTGTTAAATGCATACGATATGCAAAAAACATTAATTAAAGCAATTGAGGAGTCCTAGAACAGAACGTAATTTTTTCTTTTTTTTTAGAAAATTGCATTTGCATTAACTTGGCGAAGTTTTATTGGAAACACATAAAAAACACCTACTAAAATAACGAAAAACTTGCAGTCAACCATATGAGTTGTTTTGTTTCATGGCTGAAAACTATACTTAAAACTTATTATATATTAGGTCAGATAGTTTAAAGGCCTCGTATTTTTATATATATATATGCAATTTCGGCATGTGTTTTTTTTTTGTAAATAAAAGGGTAGTTTGTTCTTAAACGTATTATTAGTTGTTGGCGTGTTACAAACAAATGTGACTGAAATAAAATAGAAGCAAGACAAGAAGAATCACACTTTTATTACGAATTTATTTCTTTTTGTGTTATCCTCGCAATTGTCTGACATGAAAATGTCATGTCTAGAAAATATTTTGTCACTTATTTCTTTGTATTGGAATCTTTCTTTAAGCGGTTAAATGGCAACAATTTCATGTTATAAATAATTGACGTATTGACTTTATTATACATACATACATATAAACAGAAAATGTTTAAATTGACAAACAATGCTCACTTAGTTAAAGAGATTGATTCCCTACCAATATTTTTTTCTAACGACAATAAAGTGAGGGGTATTCGGCAGCAAGTAAACTAATTGGTTAGAGCGCTCGCCCAGAAACTCAAACGACCGAGGTTTAATCCCAGCGAAGGACAAAAATTATTTAAATAAATAAAATTTGAGGTTTTTCTTAAATTATAATTCAAAAATAAGAGTCCCCCCCCTCCAAGAAGTTCAACTTCAAGAAGCTTCTCCCTGAAATTTCCAGTCTATTCCAACAAAAAAGAATGATTAGGAGTACAACGCCGCCACATTCTGGGATGATAACAGCTAACCTACTGAAGACGCTCGCCACTCATATTCAACATCCACTGTCAGATGGGGCAATTGCTGGTGATCACTCATGGGTGAAGGTATAACACTGCTCTTTCAGTAGTCAAATTGACTGCAACTTCTCTCATCAACAAAAAAGGCGCCTAATAACAAAATTAAATAAAAATCTATCTACATATGTATGTATCCTCAAATTCCAAAAGAATGAACTGCATGAGTAGGGGTTTACCCCTGAGTATTGGTCTCAATTGGTATATGAATTGGCATGAAGAGAAAATGTCATGTCGATAATATTCTAGACGATATATGCTGTAATGAATCACAGTTAATTGTCATGTATAGAATATTAAAAGCTTCCGCTTCATAAATATTAACTCTGTGACTATGGCTAATCATATACTTGTTATACTTGTTTTAATTTAACCCTTTGCACTCGAAGCTTTTTTTTCACTCATAATACCAGCAACTCGAATCAATTTCAATAGAAAAACCATATTCACATATAAGTAAATGATATGCGCATAAAAAGAAAAGTCATAGTTGTATTTTAAATCTTTTTTAATTAATTATAGATACAAATGTTATAATATATAATAAATAAATATAATAATAAATAAATAAATAATAAATAATATAAATAAATAAATGAAGTTATTACGATTTGTTTTTGTCCTTATGTTATGAACTGAAAATTATTTGCATTGTCTCCATAGTGGAGCCCTCGAGTTTGAAGATAAATTTTAAATGGCTCCGCTCCGGAGCTCTCAAGTGCAAAGGGTTAATTATTATATATTTTTATTTCACCAATGTGCCCATAATTTCTTATTATACGTGTAAAAATAACTAATTGTATGCTTCTACTACTTTAGAACTTAAGTTTTGTTGTAGAAGGTTCCAAAATAAAATAAATAAATAAAAAAAATAAATAAATAAAATCAAAGATGACAATATTGTATTTTCACTACAACGCCTATGTGTGAGAAAACAACATTATTAACTAGCATTAAACTCGACGATGTTCACGCATTTGAGAGAGTATTACTCTACTCATATTCTGCTTTCTCATCTTAGCCTCCAAAAGGTTCGGTCGACAATCGAACGACCATGACTAATAAATGTTGCTGTTATTCGAGCAAAAATCAATAGGATTTGGGTAGTCGCCGTGGTCTAGTAGTTAGTGTGTTGGCTTACTAATATGATAGAGTCGGGTTCAAATCTCAGCTCTGACATTTTGAAAAAAAAATATGAAAATATTTGCCACCCGTCTTCTGGCAAAAGCTCTGGGAGTAATTGACTGCCATGAGAAGGTTTCTTAAAGCTGTCGTTCGGAGTCGACTTTAAACTGCAGGTCCCGGTACTCATGGATAAAAATTAACACACACAACTTGAGCGATGCGAGAAGCTAGGCCGTAACCCTGACACAGGGTTGTAATGACTAATTAGGTATGTACAAGTATGCATCAATAGGGTTTGATGTTAAATATAGAAAATCATTAAGAAAATTAAAAAAACAATGAGAGACAGAATAGAATCTTGTGTACTCCCTACTTTAACCAGAACTCATTGGAAGAAACACCATCTATAATAACTTGTATAGTGCGGTGACTAAAAAGGTTCGAATTAAAAGCAGAGATATTACGACTAATACCAAAAGTAGCCAGTTGTACAGACTCTATCAAACGCTCTGGATATATCTAGAGCAACAACTTTGCTTTTACCGAACTTGTGAATAGACCCAATTCACTTCTGGGAGAGCAATACCAACAGATCACTGGTTGAACCGCCACTGTGAAAGCCCTACTTAGCGTAGCAAGTATTTGAATCTAAATTACATTAAATTTAAATTACATTAATTTAATTATTTTTTTTAATCAACATCATCACTATCTCCCTGAATTAACTAGAAATATTCTCAATATTTTTGTTGTTGTTACTAATCAAGCAATCAAAATGTTATCAGTTTAGTCCACTTGAGCGTGCTTTAGCTTAACGTTGGCACTTTTATTCACATACGAGTAGGTAGGTCTGTAACAAATTTTTATTAAATCTGTAGATTTCTGTTAGTAGAAATTATGTCAAACCATATATAAGTAATGTTTTTCCAACACAACCGAAAATATTAATTTGCTTCAACAACTTGATGTGTGTCACCATATGCTTTAACGAACAACAACAGTTCAAGAATTGCATCCCTTCATATCGTTAGTAAATCACAAAGAGGATACTTTGTCATATTTCCAACCTATTAAGTGGCTAAAGCATAGCTTCACTGTAAATTGTCTATTGTAGATGTAAGTTCTGATAGACGTACATTGAACTGCAAACAATTTGTAATAAATGTTGCAAATATTGTCTATAATAAGAACATGTGTATAAAGTTGTATGTGTTTATTTTCATGTTCTAAATAAAATTGCAACTTATTATTACAACGATATTTTGCCATTTAGTTTTATCTACCAAAATAACAAAAAAAAAAAAAACCCAAAGAAAAGAAAATGTTTCAGACATTTATTGGGTTTCACGCCGAAAGAAATTTATTGTTTTCTTATTTTTAAAGCACTTTTATATTTTTCTAGATAATCATTACCAATACTTGCACTTGTTATACCCTACAGTAACAATTCTTGTCGCCGTAGTCTAGTATGTAGTGTGTTGACTTACTAGACAAGAGCTTCCGGCTTAAACCTTCTGAGACTAACTGGTTGCCATGAACAAGCTTCTCAATTATGCGGCGACGAGAATTTGATTCAATAAGATTATTTTAATAAGTAATTCAATATATAACAATTTATTTTATTTTTATAGTATGTACAATGATTTATTGATTGATTACTTCAATATTTTCACCTACTTTAGTCCAGACAACACGTTAATCCGCCCGAGCGTAAAACTATATGTTTCGGGATTGTCGAAGTTGAAAAGTTGTTCTTAAAAATAATTATAAATGGTAATATATTATATATACATATATATTATAAATCTTTTTATAAGTCTATTTATTTCTCGGCCAATCAATCCGAATTTGGTCTGATCGACTTCATGGTCAAGGCAAATTGTCAGTCAAAAAGTAGGCGGAATTGGACACATAGGAGTAGAATCTTCCATACAAACTGAGCATTGAATTGTGTATATCTTGAGAACCATTAAATATAAAATTACTGGATTTTGTCTGAACGACTTCATGGTAAACGTAAGTTACTTGTAAGAAATAGGGCGTGGCACCTCCATCAAATGAAATCTAAATTGATCTAAATTAAAAAGATAAGGTAGCGAAGCATACCTGTATCTAAAACGGATAGCTCTGCAGGATATAGTTCGGGCAGGGGCGATTAGGAAAAACTAGTATACAAATAATAAAATGCTAGACATTTCTGTTCAAAAGAAAAAACGATTAGATTGGATTGCATTGTAGGGTACCATCAAGTCAGTTTTGATCGACTATAATTTTCCAAGTACTTATTTATTTATACGCTTTCATTCTTGCATGTTGACATAAATTGTGTTTAATAATTTTACTTAATAAAAAAAAAATATTCAGATTTAGATACACACCCCAAACAAATTGAAAATCAATATTTAATTTTGCTTTAGGAAAATTGTAAGCAAATTTTTGTCTTCTCTCCGGCTAAAAAAATCATGTTGAATATTTATTTATTACGGAGCTATAGAATTTCAGATTTACATTTGATTCTTTAAGTAAGAAGAAATTAAATTGCTTACGGACATTATTAACTAATTTCAGTTTTCTTTGGTTTAAATACTTGTTTGTAATCAATTTATGTAATCAATTTATTACGTAGCATTGAGTTTGGTTTTAATATTTAATATTGTAGTAGGAATTAATAGTAATAATTCACTAAAGCTCAATAATATCTTGTGTATTTACATTATAAATGCATACTGAAATTTATGTTCTACTTTATAGAAGTTAAGTTAAACAAAACAAAAAAAAAATTATATGTATGTGAATGTGTATACAACGAATTAAGCAGATAAAAAGAAATATAATGAATTCATATAATTAATATACACTATGCCGCAAAAATCTACGGACAATTGCTAATTCTTATTACTTATGATACTTAAATATATTAGAAAAATTTTACCATAATTTTATTCAACATGTTTGAATTATTTTCTATATTTGTATTATTTTCCCCAGTCGCCGTGGTCTAGTGGTTAGTGTGTTGGCTTACTAAGACATGGGCCCTTGGTTCGACTCCAGGCTCCGACATCTTCAAAAAAAGAAATATGAACAAAATATTTCTTTCGGCGACTACCTCTCAGCAGTCTTCTGGCAAAAGTTTTGAGAGTAACTAATTGTCATGAACAAGCTTCTCAAGTCTGTCGTTCGGAGTCGACATTAAACTGTAGGTCCCGGTACTCATGAATAAAAATTGACACACACAACATGAGTGCTGCGAGAAACTAGGCCGTAATCCTGACACAGGGTTGTAAAGGCCAGTTATGTACATATGTATGTATGTATTATTTTCCTTATTATTAGGAAAATTATTTGAGCTTAAGGTCGAATAAATATTTAAGTTCTTTATTTTACGATATTTCGCTACTTCCTTGCGTAGCATCATCATCATCAATATTACCAAGAATACCGTTTGAAAACTTGTGCCTTAAATATTATTTTAGTAAGAAAAACTAAAAAGGCTTTTTTAGATACGTTCGAAAAGTCTGCGGATGGTTCTGATATTTAGCTGATACTGTTACAACGGAACCAATTTTAAACTTTTTTATCCTTTTTTAAACAAAGTAAGCTTGGAAAAATCACATTGATTTTAATTGTACAATCCCTGATATGTGTGAAGCAAAGTTATCCGGAAAATCGCTATTAACACGTTGAGTACCACCATACAAAATAAAAATATATTCGCAAGGTGCCAATATATAATAACAGATTAAAATTAAATTTTTTGTGATAAGAAATTAATTTGTGAAAATCGCTGTTTGTGTATGAGAGTTTTTCGTACCGTCATAATTTTTTGTTCCTTTCTAATTCATCTCAAATAAAAGATGAAATATATTCAATTAAATTCACATGTAGCTGTGCCCGGCGGCGGTACACATGGCACTCTAATTAAAGTAAAGTGTGTACCGCCGGCGGTGCACATGGCACTCAACGTGTTAAGCTGAAATGCTCAAGAAAAATCATGGTGGGAAGTTGTCAAACGCTTAAATTTGGCATAGTCCACAGTACACAATATAATAAGAAATAATAATGCAACCATGTTGTAGTCAAATACTCTCAGCTGTGAGTATCCTATGAAGGTATGTATATGAGCAAACTGAACGTGGTGGAAGTCATAAAAGCTTCTGAAAATCAGAAGAGAAGTAAAGTAGAACTATCATAAAATGTGTTAATATATTATGCAAATTTTGTTCATCCAAAAGCAGAAAATAGAGAAAAAACCTGAGTCCGTCCCCGTCTCTAACCCAGCAGTGTAGAAAGATATTTCGTAGTACTCCAAGGACATGATCCACAGCTTAATAGTTTATTGTAGATATTTTTACCTTAAATATCATATTAAAGTTCAATGAAGTTACTGTTTTACACAAACCGTTCATTGGCAAAAATAGGCCATACGATGATACAGTAAGATGATACTGTGATCAACGTGATTGTGCTTAAGTTCGCCTGACTCTTCGAATCCAATTCAAATTTTGCAAAAAAAAAAAAAAAAAAAACACGAATTTAAAACAATTATCCAAGGGTAAATGTCCATCAGCATTATCTTTACATTATTTTAAGAAATAAAAATTTCAAATAAGGCTAGATTTTGTTTGCTGCTTATAGTGTTAGTCCTGGTGTTCAGGGCGATGCAATTAATAATAAATATAGAAGAAAAGTGAGTCTTAAAAGTTAGGTAGGACTTTAATATAACATTTACGTGGAGAAAATTTGACCTCTATTTGTGTGGTGACAAATTTTTCACATCAAAATGAACGATTCTACTACATACTACAATAAACAATTTTGAAATAATAATTTTCGTTATCGTTAGAAGTTGTCTAGGATAGGAGGAAGTGGCAGCCTCGTGATTACAAGGCACACTTGAGCACGCATAGCGGCCCGTTGTGATACCACATGTAGAAGTTGTCTAAATATCAGCTCTATTTGAGTTGTTAAAATACAATTGAATAACAGAAGTATTGGTTGAAAACTTTCATATATTTTTACAAGTTTAAGAGTTCTAAGAGGCATTTAGCAGGTTTAACGAATACCCCTAATATTAAAAAATGTTTCTATCCCCATCTATGTATTTTATGTTACAAAGTTATTAGAATGTTTGGATTTTAAAAAACAAATAAATTAATTGGTTATTTCAATAACAAACTACATAATAATTAAAAAATAATTATAAAAAGGGAAAAAAATAATTTAATGTCATATTACAGTATGAAAAATTCATATTCATACATAATTTTAAAAAGTATTTTTTGCTAAAACTACTATTCGGTTATAGAATAAATAATAAAAATAATTCATTTTTATTATACATACATACATACATACATACATACATAACTTGTCTTTAAAACCCTGTGTCAGGATTACGGCCTAGCTTCTCGCAGCACTCATGTTGTGTCTGTAAATTTTTATACATGAGTACAGGGACCTACAGTTTAAAGTCGACTCAGAACGACAGACTTGAGAAGCTTGTTCATGGCAATTAATTACTCTCAGAGCTTTTGCCAGAAGACTGCTGAGAGGTAGTCGCTGAAAGAAATAATTTTTTCACATTTTTTTTGTATGAAATTTAATAGCCTAAGATCCTAATACTGGTATTCTTATGAGAATTAACATCCGTTAAGGAATATGTACAAACACTAGCAGAACTGAACTAGTTTTCGACCCAGCTACGAAAGGTCTCATCAGAGTTCTTTGTGTTATAAATACATATTCATATTTTTTTTTTAAGATGTCGGAGCTGGGTGTCGAACCCAGGGCTCATGTCTTAGTAAGCCAACACACTAACCACTAGACCACATTTTTATTATATTCTATCCTATTTTCATAAAGTTGTACTTGTTTTCTTTTATTTCTTATTAATAAAAAAAACTTGGAACTTTATAACAATAAGATAAAGTGTGATTTTTTAAGAGCTATAGGAAAGTTTTTCAGAAAAAAAAAAACACATAAAATTCAGAAAAATTAATGAAATCTTTATTTGAATCGATAGTACGGTCCATATAATTTAACGTTTGAAGATTATTTCGTGCAAATGTTGACCGCGACTGCGCCTCAAATGGTCCATCCGCTTAGTCCAATTTTGGCAATTAGTCTTTCCAACATTTCGGCCGGTATCTCACAATAAATGCTTCAATGTTGTCTTCCAATGCGTCCATTGAAGCGGGCATGGCTGTATAGATATGCGCTTTAACATAGCCCCACAAAAAATAGCCTGAAAGCGTTAAATCGCACGATCTAGGCGGCCAATTGACCGGTCCCGAACGTAAAATAAAATGTTCACCAAAAATTCTACGTTGCGGTAGGTCGTTCGGCTTCAATTTTTGCACCAGCTGTATTTTGAAAGGCTTCACACCTAAGTCCTTCCGCAAAATTTTCCACGTCGTTGAGTAACAGATTCCCAATTGCTGCGAACGGCGACGAATCGATAATTGATGTTCATCATTAACACTGGCCGATACAGCTGCGATATTTTCTTCATTTTGCACTCTATGTAAGCGTGTTGGTGGTTTAATGTCCAACAATGTAAATTTGGTGCGAAATTTAGTCACAATAGCCCGAATAGCCGCTTCAGTGGGTCGATTAAACTGACCATAAAATGGAAGAAACGCGCGATGGCCCTTCTTAACAAAGCACGCATTTTGATAATAAAATTCAATAATTTGTAAGCGTTGTTTGTAAGACGATTCATGGTTAAATTATAGACCAAACTGAAGATGTTTGACAGTGAAACAAAACACGAAACGTGCGTCAGCAATTGAGCAAATAAATAAATAAATAATTTTCTTTCCTACAAAATTCAAGCAAACAATTTTAAAGAGTGTATGAATATGGATTTGCATACTGTTTTATCGTTAATATCTGTTTCCGTGCTTTGTGTTTTTAAATACTATCATTGATAAGGAGGTATTAAGTACATCGCAGTATTGTTAGGGTGAATAAACAGTAAAAAAAGCCTTATGCTTTAACATGATACAAATCGTTAAGTTATTGAACCACAATAGTGCATCGGACAACTGTAAAATTGTATCCATTTAAACTCAAAGTTCAAATTTTATGAAATTTTGAATGCGTATTAAATACGAAATATACGGAATTTTCTGCAGAATCCGCTCAAAGTGACGAATTTGCACAAACAGTGAATAACTTAAAATGTTAATTCTCACCTTAAGAGAAACTTTTTTTCAGTTGCCTGATATAATTTAAATATTTTACACTTCTATTTATTGCCCTTAAAATCCTTCCGTAGATTTATGAAAATCCAAAATTAATTTCTTACTGCCAGGCCAAGTGTATGTGCTGCGTGTGCAACATACGCTTAGCTGCCATTATTTTACAAATTCTTTAATAATATTCTCATACAAGTTTTCATTTATGTTTGTGTGTGTTTAAAGTATTACTAAATATTGTACATAAAGTTAATCGGTTTTGACGGACGTACGAATTATGCAAATTGAAGAAAAAAAAAAAATATAATGGATGCAAATATGTGTTTGCATGTGTAATTTTGTATGACTATAGGAGTATAAGTCAATTGTTATTAAACGTTTTTTAATTTTGTCGTTATTGTTGCTGTCAATAAAATGGAAAAAAAGATAACGCTATACCATACAGATTGTTACGCATCGTTGGTTTATTACAAAGTAGGTCGATTGACACAAAATTCCTTATTCTATCTAAGCCGAACATTAATAAATACCATAATTATGCATTCAACGTCATAACATGCAACGCCTGCAATGCGTATGAAAAATAATGCAACATATTTGTTAATAATGTATTTTTTATTGTATATTCTATATCATTATGGTTAATTAAAGTACAAGTACTTACATGTCTGTGGCAATATGCAAGAATAACGTAAGTCGACATAAGGCGAAATTAATTTACCATTTTGAGAGTTAGAATTCAGGGTAGAACTATAATGTAGAGTGTAGGTTTGTTGTCTAATTACACTGGTTTACAGCCAAAAAATACCAAGAACGCCACATTCCTAGATAAGTTAATTGGGACCTCCTGAACACAAAAAACTCAGTTACTTTTTTTTCTAAGTACCGTTATCTAAATAACGGCACTTTTGTGTTTTTCGGTGTATGGTCTCACTCAAATCCATGTGGAATCCAACCGAAAAGTCCGATCGAGATAAGTGGCATATCGATGGAAAGGTAATTGAGTGCCTTTTCTGTCGATATGCTGGAAAATTCCATCTGATAAGAAGTAGTTGAGATATAGCAAAATTTGCCTATTTTTTAAGTTTTTTTTCAAAATTTTCCATTTTATTTAATTTTTTTCCTACGTTCTATTAAGGATCAGGAATGTTTTGTTTTTTACCAAATAGTTTATTTAAATGCCAATATTTAAGCGTATTTTGAAAAAAAATCGGATGAAAAATAAAGTTTTTATTAAGGATTTTGTGGAACGACAATATTTTCATTTTCATTGCTCACACACTATATTCGGGGTAAATTCAAAAAATTTAAATTAAAATGACGAGCGACTTGAACTTTTGCGTTTTTTTTTCGGATGGATCTTCGCGAATGAGGAACCAACAATAGTCCGCCATTATTTGTTCATCCCACCAACCTTTGTAATGTCTCTCGATTTCTTCCATTTCCTATTGAAATCTTTTACCTTGTCCATCACTTTCGGAGACCAAGATCGTGGGAAAAATATACAAATACAAATAAGAACTGTAATAAAACATTTTTAGCACTACGGAAACATAAAAACATGAAAGCACGGAGCACTGATTACAAATTGCCCTTGACATACCAGCTAACCTACATTTTTTAGATAAATTATAAATTCCAATTGCAGTAGTTTTTTGTAAGTTAGATGCATAACAAACCAATGTGCGCCATTCATAAAGGCCGTGATAGCGAAATGCCAATAAAAAGAGGGCATGAGTGTTTTTATTTTTATTTTTGTATTTTTTACTTTAAAGTTTAATAACCACAAACATAAAACAGCCCTGACATACGGTTACTGAATATTGGATGTTTTATTAATTTATCATCAATTAAAAGATTAATAATCACTAGTAATTACTTTACATGGACAGTTGCCATTTAAGCCTTAATAAATAAAAAATATTTAATTAGAGTCTTTTTTTTAAGTTAAACAGCTTTTATAATAAAATTAATTAAAAATAAATATGAAATACAGACCATCATCTATATGAAAATTAAAAAAATACAATACAGGATTATAAATTTTACGATTTCACACATAAAACTATAATTTTGAATGAAACTTTTATTTCATCATAATAATTACTTGGATTGTGCCAATACCCAGTAAAATAAAATAAAAGTTTTTGCAGAAGAATATCATTTTCACAACTTCTAATTAGTTACATTAATTGAATTCACTTTAAATGTATTCCCAAAATCCAATAAATTCGTCATTTCTTTGAAGTCATGAAAATTGGCAGGAAAAAAAAAACTATAAAATCAGGAGATTTGCAATGATATTCCATGACACAACGTTTTGAAATCATACATTTGTTCGATTCATTCATTTCAATTCTCGAAATATTCGCACAAATACTTGATCTTTAATGAAGCGCTAACGTTGTCATGCATGTTTCATCTAAATTGAACAAATTTTTCATGTGTTCAAACCGTGATTTACATTCCATTTTATCCTGTAATATTTTGCTGGATATGAATAAAATATAATGTCTTGTTAAACGATTGCCTCAGGATGGGTTACAGTTTTTACTTCGTTTGGAGTAGTTTTTGACCTCCGGTTCGTTCATTTCAAAGAGAATCTCGGAGTTAACTCCACGAATTTTGGTTTTAGATTGCTCCGAACGTTAATGGATTATTTGCGTTAACACGTTCTTCAACGTAGTCCCTCTAACGGTATCAAATTACATGATCTTGGTGGCCAATTGACGTTAACAAATCGAGAAAGTTTATAAGCAAAACCACAGAAGTTGTGTAGCCTGTGGCACATATTGTTTAGCTCATAATTTTAATTTACAGGCTAAAAAAAGTCGGTTATGATACTGTCATAGCGTTGTGAATTGATGGCAAAGGATGCTTTACAGTCATTTAAAAACAAAATACAGCCTAATGACATCTCCAGAAAGGCTTGTCATATCAAAATTGATACCAAGTTTAACATTCAAAAGAAAAAGCTTAAAAAAAATGAAAATTTTCTGGGAGGAGTTTAAATGAAAGATTTTATTTAATTAACCCATTCGCTGCCAAGCTTAAATTATATGAAGTCATTCCCATTGCCATTTATATTTTGAGTATTATTGTTTACCAAAAACCTGTTATTTCTTGGTAAGTGCACATATATTATCATTCATAATTATTTACAAGCAGAAAACTAAAGACGAGTATACTCGTCATTGGCATTATGAAGGCAGATATCCTTTTTCGTATTTGAGTACAAATAATAAGTCTTGAAGATGGATAAAATAATGAAAATGGGATAAAACGAGACACATTGCGAAATTTGGCAACACTTAGAAATTCACTATTGTCGATTAATGTCTGAGCAGATAACCGGATAAAGTAATTCCGCGTATTTTATTTTCAAAGTAGGACGAGTATACTCGTCCTTGGCAGGGTTGATAAATGAATGGGTTAATAAAGCAAGTTTTCTCCATAAAGAAAATAAAATGTTCGGTATCTCTTCTAAATTATTCCATTATAGTCCAGAATTTTTTAAATTTAAAACAGTAATTTCCTCTAAAGGCATACCTATTTTCTAAGTATTCCTTTTAGTGCCATTTGTGAAAATTATTTATCCTTTAAGTCAAAAGCCTCCCTTTCTTTCAAATGCTTATTTAGACGATTAACTCGCTTAGTCATTACAATATACATATACATATATACAAAATGGGGGGTGTCAGGGTTACGGCCTGTGTGTATGTCAATTTTCATCCACGAGTACCAAGACCTACAGTTTAAAGTCGACTCCGAACGACAGACTTGAGAAGTTTGTTTATCGCAATCAGTTATACTCTTAGAGCTTTTGTCATTAAAAATATGTAAAACCTAAATATTTCATGAATCTATTTGCAAAGCCAATTTTTATTATTCCCTTTAAACTTAACAAATTACATTTTTCATTAATTCTTTGAAAGTATTGAAAAAACTTGACAATAATGTTAAAACATACTTGTGTTGCGAACCCTACCTCCAGAGTACATGTGCACCAAAAAGTCACTTTTTCATGTGATCTTCTGACTTTTCCACAATCACATTATAAATTTCATTAAAATATATTTCATTGAGCTTGGAAAGCTACCTTAACTAAGGAGTTAAGATTGGTAAAAAATTTTACAGTGTTACGCTTGTTGTCATATTTAAAAAAAAATTAAACTTTAACAGCCTTATGTATAATAAAAAGTTAGCAGGTCGTTGTACACAGTGGCTAAGTTTGTCATTGCAATACGTGGAAATTCTTACTCAAAAGTACAAGGTATTCAATTTTTTGGATTATCTGACTAGTTATCAAATAGAAGGTATAGAAAGTTTTAATAATATCAGTCTGTAGCGGGTGATAAACTTGCCAGTTTTTTGTCCCTTATACTAACCAGTTGCTAATTTTTCATTATACATACGGCAGTAAATTTACATATTTCACGAGACCACTAATCAATACGACCCTTGTACCTTTATAGTGCATTAAACAGGTTATCTAAGGCAGGAAAATGGGAGTACATAGTAAGTCTGTTTCTTTACTCTACGCTGGGCGCCTGCGGGATCCCAATTTTACCAAAAAGCGTTCCCGTAGACAAAATTTGGATAAATGAGAGAAGTTTTGAGAGAGTAACATTCGTCTTCTTCATGAACGAAATAGCCCATACTTTTTCTTCGGGCTAGTTTGTGCCAGTAAACAAATAATCAGCTGTTTAAAAAATAATAGAAACATGAAAGGTTCAGAAAACTAAACATAATTTCAAAAGTTGAATTAAAAAATATTTATAAACCTGAAGTGAAAGGCTTATAGTATAATTTAATTCAATATTTATATAAAAAAATTTTTTTTTGTCTTAGTTAACATGTATAATTCGAATTATTGCCTTTTATTTTTGCGAAAGTACATGTGCAATATATGTGTGTGTGTAACATAAAGTTGTGTTTTTTCATGTTTTTATGTAAATGGGCAAAATATTTGCTTTTTTGCGTTCCCGTACTTTTGGGTAAATTTGTCTCTTATTGAGAGTAATTATTGCTTACTCTTTATTTACCGAACTTTACCCAAAAAGTAAAGAAACACACCTAGTGTGACGGTTTTAAACTGGTATAATCCTGCTTTGTTATGATCTTACCAAAAAGTACCATAAACATATTTAAAAAATTAAAAAAAAAATCTAATCGACTTTGTTAAAATAGTTCTTATGATTAATTGGATTTTTCCATATACATATACACCAATTAATGAATATAAAACATGTTTAAAGTAGAGATTTTTTGTTAAAACTGTAATCAGTTAAACATAATATGTTTTACTTATGAATTAATTCTTGTTTATAAACACCACGCTTTAATCTTTTCATTAGCAAAGTTTACCAACGTGTACACTTAAATCATGTTTACTGTTAAATCTCTCTAAATTCTAAGCACCAAGAATAAAAATAGCGTCTTATATAGCGAATTTTCATTCAAATTTAAACTGAAATTCAATTAAATTTTTCTTAAACTGTACGTTCCTCTTGTTAACTTTTATTAAATATTTAAGCATGAAATGCCATTGTTTGCAAGTGAAGCCACGCGTTTGTATAAGTTTTTGTAACTGAGTGTCCTTTCACTATTTATCCCAAAAGAGCGTGGGTTTGTTTTTTGTGTTTGAGTAAATGTGTGTGTGTGTGTTTGGCAGTGAGTATGAAGTTTGTGGTTTGCATTTCCTTTTGACTCTGATTTCCATTTGATTTTCGTTGATTTTGTTACAATGAATCAAAATAACAAAAAAAGAATAAAAAAAGTAACATTGAATTGATGTTCAGCTGCTTCTATCTTCTTCATCGTTTTTTTTTTTTTTGAATTTGTGTGTGATGAGTGTAAATCGATAAATACCATTTCTCTTATTTTTATGGGTCAGGGTTATATGCAGAACATATTTTTATGCATTATTTGTCCAATTTACTGATAAAATTTAATGTTTTTTTTGTATTAAACAAGGAAATCATAATTTACTTACAAAGCAGTTTACCAATAATGAGAAAATGACAGCTAAAGTTAATACGTTTCACCATAAAACTAAAAAAGTTATTTTAGTTTTATTATTTGGACTGAATTTTGTTAAAGTTTTTCATATTTGATGTTGTAAATGAGTTTAAAAAAAATTAAACTGCAGCAACGCGGAAAACTTTTTTAAATAAAACAAAAACGGTTTTGGATAACAATGAAATTCTTTATTCCTGTAAAAGTACATTCGATGCCATTATGTATGAAACTCGATTTCTTTTGCATGGCCACCACGGGCACGTTTGCAGACGCTGAACCTAATTTTCGACGGTTTTCAAGCATGAATCGGCCGATACTGCTGCAATTTCACGTTCGATATTCGTACGAAGTTTACAATCGTCGCTGGTTTGTTGGTATAGACCATAGACTTGACGTAGCCCTACAGGAAATAGTCTAACAGCGTCAAATCGCACGACCGAGGCGGCCAATCGACTGGACCATTTCGTGAGATAACACGTTCTCCAAACTTGGTTTTCAATAAGTTGATTGTGACATTCGCTGTGTGGCTTGTGACACCGTCCTGTTGGAACCACATGTCCTCCCAGTCCATATTATCCAATTTGGGCCAAAAATATTCGGTTATCATTGTACGATAGCGATTCCCATGCACGGTAACGTGCTGGTCTTGATCATCACAGAAGAAGTACGGCCCATTGACGCCGCCGGCCCGTAAACAGCATCGTAATTTTTTCGGGATGCAATGATGACTCATGGAGTAAGTGTAGATTACTGCCTGACCAATAACTCATATTTTGTTTATTGATGAATACATTCAGCCAGAAATAAGCCTAATCGCTGAAGATGATTTTTCAATGAAAATCCGAATCATTTTCAAGTTGTTGCTCAGCCCAATTCACGAACATACGACGCTTCTGGCGGCTTCAGTTCTTACGTCAATTTGATCTTGTTAGGATGTAGGCCAAGATCTTTTCGCAAAATTCACCACAACGACGTCACAGAGCTGCCCAACGCTTGAGAACGACGTGTGAGAGACACATTTGGGCTTTCTTCAGCTGAAGCCTCAGCGGCAGCAATATTCTCCACACTACGGGCACTTCTTTGTCTCACTGGCACGAGAACATTTTGAAATGTGCCTGTGGAGTCAAATTTTTCCACTAGACGCTCAATTGTTGATCTGCTAGGACGATTATGGCGACCATAAATTGGAAGTAGCGCTCTTAACGTTGAGGCCACTGACTCCGAATTGTGGCAGTAAATTTTAATAAATTCGACTCATTGTTTGCTCGTATATCTTTCAATCATGAAATGGTAAAACCTACTGAAGAGAAATGTCAAAAGAGTGGTAAGAAATATGGCGATGCTTGCTGTCCCTGTCTAAAGAATTAACAAATAGACTTCGCCTCAAATCACGAATTGGGTACGTTCATCTAAAAACTAGTCTGGACGTTTATTAAATTCAATAATAGCACTAATATCAAAGAACAATAACTCCCTTAAGCTATTTTTTTGGAAAGAAGGCAATTTTATAAATTAAAATTTGGAAAATGTAATTAAAGTTATAAATTAATCCATATTAAGTGTGATATTCTTTAAGGCTTTTCTGAGAAATATTCATAATAACAACACTTACAAATTCTTATAAATCGTTTGATAATTTTATTTCCTTCTTCATTTTTGTTTGTTTGTTGGCTTTTAAGTCTCAATTAAAATATATTGCCAGTGGCTTTTTTTAATTTCCTTTATGGCTCACTAAAAGCACTTTCCGCACAAATACTCTAATTTAGCCTAAAAATATGCTATTTTAGTTGCAAACAAAAATTTCCATATTAAAAACCACTTAAAAAGGGAGTTTTAAGTTAATTTTTTTAATTTTGAATGTTTTCTTTCAAGAAAAGTTTATTTGTTTTATGTTTTGCTATTTTGCTGCTTTTAGTTGTTTTTTGTTCTCAGACTATTTACTTTATTATACTCTCTAGTCAACTAATTTCATAAATTTTTTAAACCGCATAAAGTTTTTCAGATTTTTACATAAATTTTTTATATTATTCTTCCTTCTTTTTTAACCTTTCATACGTCTGAAAGAATAAAAAAAAGTTGTGCACAACAGTTGAGAAAATCTTGTAGCAATCAAGTGAAAAACAAAAGAAAAAAAGAAAAATCAGCAGTATCAGAAGCAGCAGCAGTAGCACCAGTCAGTCATCAAGTAAAACAGCATAAAAACGAGAAAATGATTTACAGACAACCATATGGTGGTTAAAAAAAAAAAGATTCCAAATAGGGTTGAAGGGGATCAAAGAAGTTGGAGACTGTAGCAAAATGTTAAACATTTTATGAGGCTATAAAATTTTTTGTGGGCACACCTCCAAAGTATGTTTTAATTTGTTCGTTTTGTTTTTGTTTGGTTTATGACATTTTAGGAGGAAAATAGAAACATTTTAGATTTGAAGGGTAGCTTACAGTGTTTAAGGCAGCAGTTGTGTTTTATTAACATTTCTATTAAATAATTCCATAAATTGATTTGAAATTGTTTTCTAACATTTTAAAGTAAATTAAACAACAGAATTAAACAACAGAAGGTTCCTTTAAGATATATTTACAAGCGATTAAAGTATTTCATGTTTGATTTATTAATTGAATGAAATAAAATAAAAATTTTTGTATAATAAGCATATGTAACACACATATATGCAATATCATTATAACAGCCTGTAACAGAAACATGTTAAACACTTTACAAATGAATACACATAACAGTTTTCAACGTTATCTGTGAACTATATAAGTTTCTATATAACAGACACACAAACAAAGAAACATAGACAGTCTAATACGTGAAAAGGTAATTGTATGAACTAGAAATTTGGACAGCAACCTGAAGATTCCTGAAACAGAATGCTTTCAATGAAAATTTTTGTTTATAAATGGAGATGAAAAAAATAGCTGTGATTCAGTACAGAATAAACAGTGACTAGAACAAACGAAAAGTGTCCAATTATTGAAATAAAGAAAGTTATTAAACAGTAATTTTTTTAATTTTTTTTTATTTGAGACCAATACTCTGGGGTAAACCCCTACTCAATGCTGTGCATTGTATTGGAATTTTTGGAAAGGATATGTTATTATTAACTATATTATTATTAAGCATCTTAGGAATGAGACAAATTACTGTTAATTGATCATTCAAAGGCCAGTGTTATACCTTCACCTTTGAATGATCAGCAATTGCCTCATTGTTGCATGTTGATTGTGTGGCGAGTGTCTTCGCTAAGTAGGTTTAGCTTTTATCTGCTACTTTCCAATAGGTGGTGCTTTTCTCCTGATCATTCGTTTTTTTTATTGACATTGTTGGGAGCGGTTTCTATGTAGATGGTTTTCTTGGAGGGGAAGGGGGGAGAGAGAAAATCTCTTAGTTTTAAATTATAATTGAAGTGTTTTATTTCATAATTTGGAATTGTGTTTCTTAATCTATTCAAATAAAAATTAATATTTCTCACAACCATCGATTATTGTTGCAATTTTTTTTTTAATTTCAACCAAATCTATTAGAATTATGTAAAATATTTTGGTATTTGTTTTATCTTATTTGGGCTTAAGGTGCTTTAATTATTTTAACTTTAAAAAGAGAAAATTCCTTCGTGGACAGATAACTGATGTGTACTCTGTAACCATTACCTAATCTTTTATGCTTTACATATTTGTTTTCATATCACACCTTTAAAATATAACGCCTAAACATTGCCATAAACTCTGTTATGAGTAAGTAACTGCGACATTCATCAACTGGATTCCTCTTTCTAGTCAAAAAACTTAAGCAAAATGGAACGCATACAGTAAAAATACTCATATTTTCAGTCTCTGATTTGTAAATTTCATTCTAGGTACGTAAAGCATAACGACCTCTTTTGGGTAACTTTAACAACGTTTCCCTTGATTAGCATTATTACGATCAAAATCAACTTAAGTAAACCGTTTATAAACCGCCCAAAATAGGAGCTAAAGGTCTACATTGTTTTGTTCTATCAAGTTTTCCTTGACTTAAACTACTTGTAACAAAGTGGTCTGTTTAAAATTCGGCCATAATCCGGTAAAAGACAGAATTTTAATGAATCCGAATTGCCTAAAAGTAGCCATCTTTCAAATATAGGAATTTACAGTACGATTACTATCAAACTGTTCTCATACCAATTTGTTTTGATATTATTTCTAGCCATTTGACTTAATTTTCCTATTTAAGCCACTGTACAACAACACAAGAAAAAACTGCAATAAAAACTTAAATAAATCTTATAAACCAATGAATGAAATAAACAGATTAAACATTGCGCAGATCCGTTAGCTTTTCTGTTGATCAATGAGAGTGTGTGTGACGTAGATAGTGCCTATTCTGTTTTGTTTTTAAAGAAAAATTGCAACATAATTTTGTTTCGTCAGAAACGATTTAATTTGATCAAGTTAAAATTCCATTAAGAATTTAGATGTTTATGCAATGATCTTTTTGATAATCAAACAGGAAAATGATGTACGTGCAGGAATAGTACACTAGTTAAACTGAATATGTTTCCGACTCCAGCTGCGGTAGTTTCATCAGAGTTCTTTGTCTTCCGTATATATTCATGACCAAATATCAATAAATTAACTTATAATTTTTGTAGAAATCATATACTGGAATTATATTTTTCCTTTTTTATTTTTTAATAAAAAAAAAATTCACTCTTAATGATTAAACAGATTACGACCGCAACTTCAGGCAAAAACGACTCTCAGAGAAAACATGCCCAAAATTAAAACGACAGCCGCAACTTTACGAACTGTCATTTATTGTTTTTACATTTCTTGTATGAAAAGAAAGCCATTAAAAATTAAGTTTATGAGAGTTTTTGCATAGATTTTAATTTATATTTTATAATTTAATCATCTTTACACATTTTTTCAATTATTTTTTATAATAATATCACTCATTTTATTTAATAAATTCCAAAAATTATTAATTTATTTAAACTTTCAAATGTTTTTTCGATTTTCTTTTGTTCTTATTTTTCTTTGCGCCAACAACAAATAACTAATAGGTTTGTTTACAAAATGTAAGAAATTTAATAAAAGTGTGGTAACATTGTTGAGAGAATTTGTTTCTAAAAATGAGAGCATAAGAAAAAACGCTGTCAAAATAAAATAGATTCTATTTCACGACTGCATTCTCCAGCGTTTTTATCTGTCAATTTGTATAGAAAAAAACGTCATGCCCCAGTTCTGTTTAATCATTTATTGAGATTCGAACTCGCATTTCTAGGCCATTTACAAAAAATTGTAACTTTTTTTACGTGAAATGAAAAAAGAAGTAGAAGAAAATAATTAAAGAATATAAGAAGAAAATCGAACACTTCTCGTGGAGCTTAATTAAATGTGTCTATAAAAAAACCAATTTTTTTAAATAAAAAAATAATAGACAAAAAATATTAAAAAAAACAATAATAAATGAAAAACTTTAATATTATATTAACCACCATATTCATAAAAAATTAAAATAGATTTAAAAATTATGGGAAATTTGGTTTAAAACTCACTTAAAATTTATTTTACTTTTTATGAATATGGGCATATATAAGTACAATAACCATTGCATAAGTTTTTTTTTCTCAATTTTTCAATATATTGAGCACTTCTAAAGCTAAAAAAGGAATTTACTTTGAAAACGAGAATGCATCATTTTTATCTATTGCCTGCTATAAAACAATATTGCCTCAGCAAAAGAATGGGTAATCCTTTTCCTTTTTTCTTACAATTGTTTATTTTTTTCTAATTCTGGTCATATCAAAAATATATCCCTATTATTTTGATTAAATTTTGTTGCTGGCTAAGAGGAACAAGAATAATAAATGAAAATCTAAGAAAAAACAACTTAATCCCTATAATTCTTTATCAAAACAAATGCAATAGAATACGAAAAAGCAATAAAATTACAGCAATAAATACTCGTACTATATAGGCAGAAATAAATCCATAACTGAATGGAATATACCGTATGAAGAAATTAATGAACGGACTTAAACAAGGAATTGAGTAAATGAGGGAATAGAGTTAATGAAAAAACACGCAAGTAAGCCATGTCATAGATTAGAATTATTTTTTGTTCCTATTTTGGTCATAAATTTAACAACATAGCAAATGGATAAAAACACTAATAACAACAACAACAACTACAATAATAATAATAAGAAGAAGAGTTTAGTCGTTTTTGCTCCCCTTTCACTTGTGGCATTTACGAAATTTTCTGAATCTTTTGGTGTCTAATGCCAAAACTTCTTTCTTCTTGAGATTTTTAAGGATTTTTTCTAAAAATACTTTTTGATTTTATTGCGTTTTTATTGTGCTGCAATAAATACATAAAAGAAAAATAACTACAAAAACGACATCAGAATATTTCAAAGATATAAAAAGAAGTGTTATATAAAATATAACAACAACACAAACCAAACATTTTTCAGCTTTCAATGAGAAGAAGTTTAAATTTCAAGATGCCCAGACAATTGGATGATTGGTTGAGGAAACCATAATACCATAATGGTTAAAAAATTGGCTGTTTGTCAACATTATTTGAACCCAAAAAATGAAATAAAAATAAACCTAATTTTATCACATAAATGATTTACTCGTATGTTGAACTTTTTTTTTTTTTGAATAAAATTAAATTCTGCCAAGTTTAAATACTTGTTGACTTAATTGACGAAATACATACTGTATATAAAAAATTTCGAGGTCACCTTACAAATGTTTCTACGAAAACAGGCAAATTTTGGCAGATAATCTAATATGTGCCTTAAATGAGAACTTTACACCAATCGATTGTACAGCTTATTTTTGATTTTTTTTTCAATTAAAGTAGTAATTATTGAAACGAAATAACATTTATCAGTTTCTAAAAAGACAGGCCGTGGTCTAGTGGTTAGTGTATTGGCTTACTAAGACATGAGCCCTGGGTTTGACACTCAGCTCTGACATCTTAAAAAAGAAAGAAATATGAAAAAAATATTTCTTTTGGCGACTAGCTCTCAACAGTCTTCTGGCAAAAGCTTTGAGAGTAACTAATTGCCATGAACAAGCTTCTCAAGTCTGTCGTTCGGAGTCGACATTAAACTGTAGGTCTCGGTACTCATGGATCAAACTTAACACACACAATATGAGTGCTGTGAGAAGCTAGGCCGTAATCCTGATACAGAGTGGTAAAGGCCAGTTATGTATGCATGTATATATGTAAAAAGACAGGATTAAGTTAGAGGTCTAAGATAAAGAAAATCTACATTAAGCTATAATTTCGCTTGAATTTTTATTCCATTATAATGCATAGATCTGGGTATTATGTACGAAATAATGTACAATGACTGTCTCTAGACTTTTTAGAGTAATCGGTCCTTTTGACTTAGCTTTCGATCACCACTTCGCACATTTTGGGTGGTATATGGGTGATAACTTGATAAATGTTGGCTTTTAAATACTTAGTTCAATCATATAATTTTATTCACATAGATAGGGTGTTTGTTTTTTCTCAAATTGAATGATCTTGGTATTCAGTTGATAATGCCAAATCGAGGAATTTCACTACGGAGAAATCAATTTCCAATTGCAGGTCAACAAAGTCGATTTTCATACTGTCACAACGCTATCAATTGATGGGCTACAGTCATTTGCTCCTGTTGTAATGATTTTTAATTTTGGGTTGCACGAGCTCCGTATATCATAATTTTGTTTGTTGACGTAACCACCGAATGAGAAATAAGCTGCATAGCTGAAGAAAATTTTATGCGAGAATCTAACATTGAAAGCCTATTACTCTAGCGTCCAATAAGCGTATCCACAGTGTTATGAATGGTCAGCCGGTAGACTTGTTGAGTGAGCTTGACTTTATATGGTTGGAGTGAAAATAGAAATATGAAATTAGCAATGAATCAGAACTAGCTTAATATTGACAGACTATGGTGAAAACATCTTAATTGCACTTGAAACTTTTATCTCGTACTTCAGTTAATTCTCATATTTTTAGTTTTTAAGTCACATTTATTGAAAAAATATTTCACAAAAAAGCGTAACCAATATTTTATCGATATGTTTACTTTTTAATTGTGTGTTGCTTCAAATTTAATTGATTCCAAATTTAAAATTACCTACCCGGCGTTGTCCAGCCTGTATCCGTTGTAGGCAATCTGTAATATAATTCCTTTCAGTCACCGGCGTGATTCGCTACCTTACCTTCTTTCTTGATTCAGATCAATTTAGATATATTCGCTTTTATCATTTTCAAGATATAAAAAAATCAGTATTTAGTTTTTATAGAGGGTACCACGCCCACATGCCCAATTCCACCCACTATTTCACTGATAATTGCTTTGACTTTGAAGTCGTGTAGAGAAATTTAGAACTTTTGGCTTCAATTTATTGAGTTATTTAATTTTCATTTATAACCTGAGCCCCTTTATACCTGTAAAGATTCGTCATAAAAAAATACATATAAATACGTGGCAAATTTCATTGTCTTAATTTAAGTATTTTCCAAGTTACACATTGCGTATATTTTAAAGTGGGCGTGACGGCTCGCCCATTTTTTAAACCATTAGTAAAAGTGTACATAAAACAACGTACAACTAATTTTTATATCTATCGATTTTAATACTACTTTTACTTTTAATATTTTCTCAATGAGAGAAAATAATAAACAACCACAAAAGTAGCAATAAAATCACCACCAATAGAGTCTTTACGCCACCATTCTCAACCACATTACTAAGTTTATTTATTTGTTTTTAATTAAGAGCTTAGCATGGATTAAAAGAACATATACTGCCAGTTGTTAGTTGACAATTTTTTTTCCTCACCAAAAAATACAGGCATAACCTTCTGGATGATGCTACATTGTAAAATTCATTGCCGTTGTTGTGTTGTTACTACAGCAGTTTAACTAATAAATGCTCTGATGTTGATGTCGATGTCGATGCCACATTAGAAGAAATAGATAAAAATTAAAATGACCACCCACAGGTGGCATTAATAAAGACATTTTGTGGTCATAGACAACTGTGTTGTGTACCATTGTCCTTGTCAAAGATATCAATGTCATATAAAAAGCCACAAAAATAAAAACAAGACAAAAAAAGTAAAACAAAACTAGAAGAAGAAAATAACAACAACTAAGAAAAAAAAACCCTTGAATTCATACAAGTGGAAGTAAATGTTTTAAAATTAACATTTAGACGGGTACTCATTAAAATTCCAAAAATGACCCACCCATTCATTAATAAACAAATAGTCGAGGAAGGAAAGAAAACCAAAAACATTTAATCAATAAATTAAATCTGTTAATATGTATGTTTAAACGAAACAAGAAAAAAAAAATCAATTAAAAAATAAACACAAAATCTAATTTTACTAAAACTTACTAAAAATATGACAAAAAGCCATTTAAAAAATTATTTAAATTATGCGGGTATTTTCCATAAATCAAAAATAAGTGAAATTAAAATTGAATGAAATTGGCTATAATTTTTAATTGTGTTTCTTATTTATGTAGTTGCTTAAATTTATAAAACAATTAAACTAAATAAAGTGACGGCATTTAAATCGTAGTATTCCAAATTTTTAATAATAAAAAAAAAAATAATAAAAGTCACCAAAAGTCTTAATAGTTTAAGACGAATATAAATGATTAATTAAATTAATAAGCGATTTAATAAAATTAAGAACTTAGAAACTAAATTTTTTATCACTATTTTAATATACTTAAATATAAAATTTTATATCTTAAATTAAGATACCCTACTTTCCATGTATTATATCGTCGTGCGGAAGTTTATGGGGTTTATCCAACATTTCATATTTTTTATAGACATACATACATACATAACTGGCCTTTACAACCCTGTCTGAGGATTACGGCCTAGCTTCTCGCAGCACTCATGTTGTGTTTATTAATTCTTATCCATGAGTACCAGGACCTATAGTTTAATGTCGACTCCGAACGACAGACTTGAGAAGCTTGTTCATGGCAATTAGTTACTCTCAGACATAAATTAGTAGATCATATCAAATAAATCCCCATTAACCCTAATGCGAGCTGTGCCTGAGGCTCTATGTTGTCACCGGAATACAAAACAGTTTAAACAACTTTTGAATTTTAACTATGTACTTCAATCAATAACGTCCCTTTTTTTTGCTCCACTGAACGTATGAGTAATTTGAAAATAATTCTTATGTATTCAAAGATAATCATACGCTTCCTTGAACAAATTCTTTTGATTTCTTTGTTGTTTCTGGTAGATAATTTATTGATGTTGCAAAAGAAGCTTAATTATGTCGCCAGTTGTGTATTGGTTTCATATAAATTGCAGCAATATTGTTAATAAGTAAACCCGATAATACCAAAAAAGCCATTTTGTGTTGTTGCATTGCTAAGATTTTTTTTATTTATTAAATTTAGTACACTCAGAAAAGAAACACTTTAAACTCACTTTAAATCCAATACAAGGGACTTTAAAATTAAAAATTTTCATGTATGAAAACCAGCCGTATTGAAAAATATTTAATTTTAAAGTTTACGCTTTAAAATGTAAATTAATAAAGTTAGCACTTTGAATATTAAAGTGAAAACTTTACTTTTTAATATGCACATTCTCGAATACAATTTATAAACTTTTGATTTTAAAGTTCACACTTTTATCCCAATTTAAAAATGTTTGTATTTAAATTAAAAGTTAACACATTCAATTTCAAATTAAAAGCGTTAGCTTTTATTTTAAGAGTGAAAATTTTCAAATGCAATTTAAAAATGTTCACTATAAACTTTAAAGGAAACACATTATTTTATTTGTTTGTAATTCACATTTTTTTTATTCAAATATATTTAAATATAAATTTATTTTATATTTATGAAATAACTTATTTATAACTCATTATTAAACACATTAAATAAAATAATTAAATTTAAATTTAAAAAATAAATCATTATCAAAATTATTATCATTATCATCAATATCATTATCAAAAATAGATCATTACAAAAGTTAAGAATACAGTCAATATTATTTTGTAGTCCGGTAAATAAGTTACTGTTTGAATTTAAAATTATATGTATTTCTGATTGTAGCAGAAACTGTTCCTAGTAAATCTGATACCATGCTTTGTATATTTAAAACATCTTTTCTTATTTTTTAAATCTGCTATAGTTTGTTCTCTATTAATATGAAATGGTGAAATTGTATCTGGAATTGTTACTATGATAGGTTCATCTAATAAGATGGGTTCATCTAACTTAATTCCGGAGGATGTGGCGGGTAACTTTGGTGTTTGTAAAGTGTAATTAATATTGTTATGTGTTAATAAATGTCGCATTAGAGAACTAAAGTTTGAAAAAATTTGCTTACATTTATTTTGTTCGCATTGAAGTAAATCTCTATTTGACAATAAATGCATGTTTTTTAAATGTCTGATTAGCACATCAACATTATTAAATAACTGAAAACATCTGAAACATTTATACATTATGACAATCGAAAAATTTACAAAATTTAATTTTTTTCATTCATGTGTGTTAACAATGAAGTAAGATTTGAACTTTTTAAATCAAATTTTGAATCTAATTCATAAAAATACTTTTGGATAAACATCCATGGCATTTCGCAGATCTTAGGATATTTAAGATTAAACACGTGAAAGATTTTAAAGCATATGTCCAAACTTTCAATAAAGGAATTTAGTTTGTACAAAGTTTCGTCAAAGTAAATATAAAAGCTTTTAAGATCGTCCACAGAGTCTCCTACCACAATTATAAACGGCTGTACAGTCAATTTATTATAATAGTATTTACCGATAAGTTCTTTTATTCGCCTTGAGTAATCGCTAATTGTTGTTAACTCCAATACGAAGCTTTCATTAGCATCTTTAATGGTGGCTTTCTTTTTTGTATTTCCATCTGCACTGAATCTTGCTGAAGGCAGCAGAACTGAATTGAGAAGAATTGTAAAAATGTAGTCTTGACAATCTGAAAAAAATTGTTTAGTGTTATTTTATTAATTTAACAAAAAGCCCATAATTCTTACTCACCAACTTTTTTCGTCGTTTTTGCTTGGTTCAGAAGATCTATTGATTGCTGATTCCGTATGTTGACATCGTAGTAGTTCACTATCTTCGTTTTAATCAGTTTATAATGTTTTTTTTAATATATCGTTTTTAATAATACCTGGGTCTCTTTTTCTTTGGGAAATAAACCAATTATTTCTTCCACAATACTAGCAAAGTGTTCAGGTCTAAGCTTTGCCTTTGTTAACATGACATCTTCTAAAATTATTTTAATTAGGTCATCGCGTTGCTTATTCGTAAAACATGCCCTTTCCTCATAATATTGAATAAGTTGTTTTCCGGCTGAGTTATTGTTTAAAAATGTTGAAAGGGGCTGCAATGCAGTGTATCATTAAATTTAATACAAAACTGTTTACTGTATATTCTTACCTGTGATCCAAATGCGTTTCTTTTTGAATTATTTGAAGAACAAGGTGAATCGTTGTGACGGTTTTTTTCTAGCCAACCAACAACCTTCGAAGTCTGGCTCAACGTTTCGTCTTCTATTCCAAACTGAAAAAATAAGCTTGCTAAATTATAAACGAAGTAATATGGAAATGGGAATTGTATCTATGTACGTGCGTAACATAGAACATAAGCTTCAAAATTAATATTATATTTACCTTTGACTTGCGCCAGAAAAACAACTTTTCTCTAAACTCCGCTCGAAGACCAATATTTTTTACTGCTTCTGCAATGTCTTCTTTTGACAAAAATTTTAAGCTTCGAAATGTTATTCCAGCATCTAAAGAACATTAATAATATTGCATAAGTGTTAATAATGCCTAAGAATTTTTACTTACTTTTTAGCTCAAGAAAAAGTATTTCCAAATCAAACTCCTTTAGCAGATTAAGGAGATCCGTATCTTCCTCAACACACGTGTATATTAAATCACCCTGCTCATTAATTTGGATATCGTTGCCAAAAATTCGCAGCAATTCACTTTCTTGTATAATTTTACCTTGACTGGTCATTCTCACACTTGTTCACACTTCTAAATTTACTTTACTACAACGAAATCACACAAATGCCGCTAACGGTACAATTTAAAGTCGAACTTTTAAAATAAACTTAAACACTTTGAAAATAAAAATTTTTACGTTGCATTTTAAAGTGTTCACGTTTAGTTTCAACAAATACACTTTGAGTTTAAAAGTTAACACTTTTAATACAAAATGTACACTTTAAATGTCAAAGTGAACACTTTTAATAATAAACTGACGCTTTATATATTAAAGTGAAAACTTTCATTATTAAAATGAACACTTTAAATTAGAAAGTGACACTTTAATTTATAAAGTAAACACTTTAAATGTAAACGTTAACACTTTTCTGCAAATTGATCACTTTACATTTTAAAGTTAATACTTTGAATATAAACGTTTTAATTTTATTTTTCAAAGTTTAAAAATTTTAAATTAAATGGATTCACTTTTAATACAATTTTAAAAGTGATTACTTTATAAATAATATATTTTACTTTAAAATATAAAGTTTGTCATTATAAAATAAAGCCAACATTTTTAAGTTTAAGAATTTTACATTAAAAACAAAAATTTTAACTTTTAAATTAAGAGTAAACACTTTAGAAACTTAAAATTAGTACTTTTACAAAATCTTTTTTTTTGTGAAACCCATAAGAACCTATAGACTGACGCACTTTAAATAAAATTTGAAAGTGTTCACATTTAATTTTAAAGCGCACTTTTTTTCTCAGTGTAGTATTCTCAATACTCTCTCTTTAACAAAAAAAAAAAAATATTACAATCATATTGTTATTAAATTACTTTTCCTGTTGAAAACGTTCATATTCCTCTCATTCTTCACATCGTTCGGTAGCATGTTATATAAAGGGTGATTTTTTAGCTATTATCTTTTTGGCAACACTGGTTTAAACAGCTGACGCACGTTTCGTGTTTTGTTTCACTGTCAAACATCTTCAGTTTGGTCTATAATTTAACCATGAATAGTCTAGCAAACGAACAACGCCTGCAAATTATTGAATTTTATTTTCAAAATGCGTGCTCTGTTAAGAAAGTTCATCGCGCGCTTCTTCCATTTTATGGTCAGTTTAATCGACCCACTGAAGAAGCTATTCGGGCTATTGTGATCAAATTTCGTACCAAATTTACATTGTTGGACAGTAAACCACCAACACGCTCACGTAGAATGCGAAATGAAGAAAATATCGCAGCTGTATCGGCCAGTGTTAATGATGTCCCTCAATTCGTCGCCGGTGAACGCTACCGTGAGATGATATCCAACTTTTTTTTGCCCAAAATGCAAGAGCTTGGCTTGCATAACATGTGGCTCCAACAAGACGGTGCCACATGCCACACGCTATGCGAAACAATGGACCAAAATTGGACTAAGCGGATGGACCATTTGAGGCGCAGTCACGGTCAACATTTGCATAAAATAATCTTCAAACATTAAATTAAATGGACCGTACTACCGATTAAAATAAAGATTTCATTAATATTTCTGAATTTTATGTGTTTTTTTTTTGAAAAACTTTCCTTTCTTAGAAAATCACACTTTAGTTTAATGCCCTTGCAAAATAAAGTGCGCTGTCCAGTTGCTGTTGATATCCTTTGTATTCTGAAGTTTTTAGATGAATATTCAACAATTTCAATGTCTCAAGCATAAATTGAATGGACATATACCGGTTGAATCTTAAAATAGCCCGCATTGCTCTGTTTTGAAGTTTTTGTAGTCGTTCAATTTGTAGATTCATACAGCATGAGAATAGCGTACAGCATAGATAGTGCACAGCATAGATAGTGGTTATTAGACTTACAAAAGTCATGAAGTCGTTTATAAGTCGTCATAAACTCAAAATATATTTTTGGTGGTATTGTTTAAGAATCTATCTTTTCATAAAAATTTGCCAGAGTAGAGTAATCCAAACTCTATATAAGTACGAATATTACAACTTATTTAAAAGGTTTTTCAACAACATATTCGTGTGTGTGTCTATATACCTATACAATAAAAATTGTAGACCATCAAACAGCTTTAAAAATCTTTTTAAAATCTTTAGCCAATGCCATCTTTTCTATTTATGGCTCCAATGACAAACTAATCATTACAATTTAGAGCTAATCATACGTTCTGTTGAACAAATCCTTTTGATTATTTATTGTTTTTGGTACATTTGTTTCTGGTCTATTTAACATGCTGACACAATTAAAAAAAAAATTACAATCTAAAAGGGTCATAAAAAATTAAAAAAAGTTTTGAAATTAATTTTAGAAAAAGCTTGTATGGAAAATTTGACTTAAAAATCATTTTAAATTAATTTTATTTTTTATTTTTATTTCAACAATGTGACACGCTCTAATTTTGAAGTTGTATAATCTCGTTTAAATTATATTTCAAATATTTGTTGCATGGGTTGGTTTTGTTATATGTCACTGAAAATTTAAAGCAAATATTGATATTAATTGATTTCATTGGATGCCTATTAAATAAATTATTGTTGTTTTCTTATATAGGGAATACAATTAAGGGTCTATATGGATAAATTTATCATGTTTGAATCTGCAGTGCAGATTTTCTTTTTAATTAAAATCTGGCTGTGCATGAAAGTAACCGACGTTAAAATGGCTTGACCGCCAAAAAATTTTTTGGCTAGACATCTAATTTATTCCAAGTTATTTCCTTAGGGTGGTTTTCTTAATTTCTTGGGAGCAACTGAGAACGTTGACAACTGAGAATGTTAAACTGTATTGATTTTCTGTTCAGGAAGTATTGGCAAGTCATCACAAATCGTTTAATGCCATTTAAATTGTAGAAAGTTACTAGGAAAAACAGAAAAAGAAATGTGTGTACAAAGTTCATAGAGCACTTCGTCCATTTTACAGTCAATACAATCAGCCTACTGAGCAAGTAAGTAATTCGTGTAGTTATTGATCATTTTCGAATTAATAATAGGATAATATTGCATCTGTAGCCGAAATACTATTCTTAAAGTTAAACAACATTTTATATTTTTTATTTAATTTTATTGGGAAACTCTATGTAGTTTCTATGCTCAATTTAACTTGAATCAATAATAAAAGGAGGTGTTTGATTTGGATTTTTAGTTATAATAAAAATATACAATGTAGAATAAAAAAATGGACATAAAACATCACGCAAATTAAATGGGCCAGAAAATTATTTTACAATGAAAGTCGACAGCACAAAATTATTATTTTTTATTGTTTGTGACAACTTCAATTAAAACTGAATTATTATTATGTATTGTGCTCCTTTAAGTTCAAAAATATCATTTCTTATTTAAAAATTAAAAAATGTTTTTTTTTCTCGAGTAATTTAATTATATTCGACTAAAACTTTTGACTTTTAGCATTTGCCATTTAAATATATGGAGTGGCTTTTAGAAGTAATGAAAGCGTCGTTTATAATAAAATGTAATTCAATTTTTTTTAAAAATGAAAATTTTAATAATCTAGCAGAGTGTAGGTGTTTAACTTAAAAATGCAATGTTTGGACTGTTTTTACTAAAATTATAAGTACAATACTCAACCTAACCTTTTTGGTAAAAGAAAGAAGTTGTATTTCGTAACTTAATCTGCCTTAAACTTTTTTTTAAACTTTAGCAAAAGGTTTCGCTACTTTTATTTGTAATCTTTTTAAATAAAAAAGGTTTGTGTACGATTTTTTGGTTTGTTCCAAATCAAATCACCATTTAGTTACTTCTTGAAATTTCAAAACATTAAATGGTTGAAAAGACTAATGCCAGTATTCATAAAAAATAAAACTGGTTTGTAGAGTGCTTATTTGACATATTTTTTTTTTTTTTTTTTAAGACCAATACTCAGGGGTAAACCCCTACTCATGCAGTGTGCATTGTATTGGAATGTGAAGATGGTTGATAGAAGTTTTTTTTTTTTTTTTTCATAGATTTTGTATTTTTTGCGCCTTTTCTTTTTTTTTTTTTTTATTTGTTGATGAAACAAGTTGCTGGTAATTTGTCCACTCAAGAGCCAGTGTTATACCTTCACCCTCAAATGATCAAACAGCAATGGCCTCATCTGTCGGTGGATGGTGAGCGTCTTCAGTAGATTAGCTGTTATCTTCCCAGAAGGTGGCGCTGTACTCCTGATCATTGGTTTCAGGTGGAATAGATTAGAAATGTCAGGGGGCGGTTTTTTGCAGATGCTCTTGCTGGAGTGGGGGGGGGAACCTCTTATTTTATTTAAATTTAATTTTTAATTTAAATTGTAATTTTAGAAAACCGCAAATATTTATTTTTATAATTTTGTCCTTCGCTGGAATTGAACCTTGGTCGTGTGAGTTTCTGTGCAAGCGCTCTACCAGTATGCCACGACCCCCCCTTATGGCGTAATTGTCAAAAAAGTAATTAATAAAAATGTTTCATTTTTTATGAATACGGGCATAAATCTGTTGAAAACAAAGCTATGATTAGGGGTCATCCCCTGAGCACCGGTCTCGTGAAAAACAAAAAATAAAATAAAAAATTATAAACATAGTCTATATGGATTTTAGTTGATATACAAGATATCCACTTTCGATTTACCACATTTGGAGCGACAAACTCTGATCCTTTCGTTCTGTGTTAAACAGTTGGGCGTTGTGTTCGACAGGAATCTTATTATGTGGTTCAATCTTGAAAGGAGAGCAACGAACTGAGATGTTGTTCTATATGCCTTCAGATGCCTGCTTAGTAAAATAATTTTAGTATACGGCCCTTGTACATCCAATTTTATCATATGGACTGTTAGTTTGGTGGATGACCAATTGGTGGAGTTCAAAGTACTGAAGAGAATCCTGAAAATTGCATGTACGAGGACGATGGGTTTAACTATATCGTGTGCTCTATACGCCATTTTATATATCTTGAGTTAATGATGCCACCAAAATGTTTAAAATCTGCAATTAGCTATTTATCTCCGAAACTGAACGAGATATCCGAAAACGGATTGTAGACTTAAAAAATTTGGGGTCGAAAACCTAAAGTAGCATCATTAACTCGAAATATATAAAAAATATGAAATAGCGGATAGAGCACATAAACTCCCGCAAGACGATATAGTGCCTATGTTACGCTCTGAATGTACTTATCCGTATAATCCTGATTAATACGTAATATATATATTTATACATTAGATACAAAAAGTAAAGATAAGCGCCATAAGTTTGAATGGCTCTTACGCTGAAGGACTTTAACTTATCGCTTAACTTATCATATATAATATCATATTACCCTTATGCCTTCAGAACACGACTTTCGGCAATTACTAGTATCTTTCATTTTACCAATTTGATGCTTTATATAGACCGATTTTAGTAAGCCTTTTGATAAAATTAACCATAAGCTCCATTATCACAAGTTGTATGTATATGCTGGATTTTTCTCCAACCATTTTATTTACTTTTATCTTATAGATTGATAAAAAATGATTTTATCTCTTTAAAAAAGGATTTAGTTCTTGCGGCAGTACCGTGGCTGTCAAATCAGGAAATGTCAAGAATTGAGCTGAAATCCTTTGACATATATCTGTGACATTCTGACAAAACATCTTAAGTCAGATTTAAAAAGTTGAAAAAAATGTTGTTAATGATACGAATTTTTATTCAAAAAACATTTTTGTGTACATTTTTAAAATTTTGTATTATAGAAGAAATTTTTCTTTAATTTCGGTTTATTTTATTTTTTAATAAAAATAATTTTTTCTCCGAGTTTTTTTGAAAAGCTTCTTTGCTATCTTATCTCGACTTAAGGTGTTTTGTCAAAAAGCCACAGATATTTACTAAGAAGTTGGAATTTTTTTTCTTGTGTATTTTTTTATATACATACATACTTACAGCTTTACTCATAAAAAACATCATAGATTTATTCAGGGCTTATTTGACAAATATTTTATAGAAAAAAGTTGGAAAATTTATGAACCATGGAACGCTACACTACCATTGTTTGCGTCGAACTTTTGTAAATTGGCTGTTTGAAAAACTAAACGAAAACTTGCATGTGTGCAAACTTTTTTGTGGGTTTGTGTTCCATTCTAAAATTACATGCAAGAATTTAAAAAAATTTCATTTTCCTTTCTAAATATGTTGCCCAACTAAATGGTAAATATGTGCCATATTTTACCCTCAGTTATATTTCAGTGTGTCACAATACCCTTTTTTACAACCGTGAAAGTTAAATACTTGTGTTTTTTTACACTTAAAATTATTTATATTTAATAAAAAAAGGATAAGTAAATATAGCATTTTCAGTTTAAATTAAACCTTTTTCAAAATAAATGAAACCTTTTTCAAAATGAACGCAACCTTTTACAAATTAAACGAAACTCTTTTCAAAATAAATGAAACTTTATTCAAAATAAATGAAACTTTATTCAAATTCATTTAAACATTTTTCAAATTAAATTAAACCAGTTATAGAATTTAATAGAAAGCAAAAAAAAAAAAAAATAAAACAATCATTTTTATTTATGGATAATGCCAGAATGTAGTCGCCGTGGTCTAGTGGTTAGTGTGTTGGCTTACTAAGACATGAGCCCTGGATTCGACACCCAGCTCTATCTTAAAAAAAAAAGAAATATGGAAAAAATATTTCTTTCGGCGACTACCTCTCAGCAGTCTTCTGGCAAAAGCTCTGAGAGTAATTAATTGTCATGAACAAGCTTCTCAAGTCTGTCGTTCGGAGTCGACATTAAACTGTAGGTTCCGGTACTCATAGATAAAAATTGACACACACAACATGAGTGCTGCGAGAAGCTAGCCCGTAATCCTGACACAGGGTTGTAAAGGCCAGTTATGTATGTATGTAATGCCAGAATCCATAAAACCCTGGAAATTCGAAATATGGCGGATAATAGCGACTGTACGCTTAAATTTTTACCACCTTATTCTCCTATATTGAACCCGATAAAGAAAACATTTTCTAAGATAAAATTCCACTCGCGATAATTATTAAAGTAACATTACCTCAGAACATAACATAGTAAGTGTATATAATTGAGGAAAGTGTCGCACAAATTAATCAAAATGATTGTGCAAACTATGTTATGGATATGATCATGATAATTCCTAAAGCGGTCAGTGGACAAATTCTTCATTAATTTTAACAAGTATTATATAAAAATGAATATGTTTAATATGTTTTATTTTTTTTTTTTCTTTTGTTTTCTATTAAATTCTATAACTGGTTTAATTTAATTTGAAAAATGTTTAAATTAATTTGAATAAAGTTTCATTTATTTTGAATAAAGTTTCATTTATTTTGAAAAGAGTTTCGTTTAATTTGTAAAAGGTTGCGTTCATTTTGAAAAAGGTTTCATTTATTTTGAAAAAGGTTTAATTTAAACTGAAAATGCTATAATACAAAATTTTTTAAATAATTCTTGTGCGTCTTCGTTACGGTTACTAAATAAATATGTTTTGTAAGTATTTTAATTTGTGTAATTGTGCCTCAAGATTTCACAATTTGATTGCTGAAAGTTAGTGTTGTCACTCTTACTGATGTTTATCAGAAATAGCGTTCCTAAACACAGAATTTACTTTCAGCTTTCGAAACGCGAAATATACATTCATGTTGAGTGTAAAATCATGCATTTGTTTTGTTCCAATGAAGCGTAAAAAAGAACCATTTTATGAGGGTGCTTGTAACATAATAAAAGAATTGCACATAATGCTATAAACACATTCAAGGCTATCGACCACCGAACATACGACTTAAAAATTCGCTGGCTACAAAAGTAGCCAAGTAGCCAGTTACTTAATTTCCGTGGTACAACTTACATTTTTTTCGCATTTTTATTGCACATATTTCATATGTTGCGCTTTTCAAATATCTTTTTAAATACCTTATTGTATTGGAAGCACCAAATTGTTTATTGTAGCCAAGAAAAATAGAAATTAGCATAAGTTGGCCACGGGCTACAAAAGTAGTCGTGTGGTCGGTAGTCGTGTTGCCACTAAAATAATTATTCTCATATGCACACATGTATTCTATTTTTGACAACTTGTAGTCGATGGTCGGTAGCCTTTAATGCGTTGATAGCATAACCGATATTTTGTGGCCACAATTGGTTAATGTTGATATCATTTTATTTTAGAAATTTTCATTCTATTAATCAAATCTTGTTTAAATTACATTACAAATTATATATGTATAAAAATGCTGTTTAAAATAAAGCCACTTTTACTCCTATTCCAAATATATTTTATTTTTGCTTTATTTCAATTTAAAGTTCTGTAACTTTTAAAAAAGTACCTTTTAGAAGAAACATTTCAATGGTATGTAGAGCAATTGTTGAAAACAATTTAATTTAAACTATAAAAATTATTCTTTTTTTTTTTAATTTGTAATCGTAGTTTAGTTTTTGTAATTTATAAAATGTAAAAGTAAAAGGTTAAAAAGTTTTTTAAAAGTATTTCAAAAATGTGTTTAATTTTTCCTTTTTTTGTAACGAGCACTTAAATAATTTTTAATGTAGTTTTCTGAAAAGTTTCGTTTATTTAAATAAAACAACACAAAAAACACATTTTTTTAAATCAATTTCTACTTAGGACAACAAAAATTGTAGTATAATTTGATCACTCCGAACACCTTATCCTATTACACAGGAACCTTTTACACGGTTTTGAATTTGTCTTCACACGCACGGCTGTAGAGTTGAAGTAGAAATATCTACAAAAATTCGTGGCTCCGACTCCATTATCTCTCGGTAGACACGTTTATTAGAAAAAGTTTATAAATATTTTTGAAAAGAAACATTTTTCGAAATTCGCGAGGTAATATTGTAAAAGTTGAAACGAAAGATTTGTGGTTAACTTAACACATTCGGCTGAATTGCATAAATTTCAGCAAACTTTAGACCAAGTCACACGGCGGGGGAGTACTGATTTGAAGATTGTACTCAATCATGGCCAACCCAATTGTAATAATGACTGACGCGCAATGGAAAGCAGTAGAACATTTTGCAAGTCTTCTTCGTCATCATTAGCATGAAAATATTTTAATTTTTTCTAAAAAAAAATTATTTTTAGTTATACTTCCCACAAGTTTTAAAACTTTAACCTTTAAATTATTGTTGTTGCAGTAATACTCTACTTCTAATTGCTTCCTGTTATTTAGTCATATTGTATTTTTAAACCAGTTGGGTTTCGTTTATTTGGAATTCTTAAAATATGTAGACTATTTAGATAACGACCACTATTAATAACATTTTTAAAACTTAACAAAAATGTCTGCTCGCTATTGTTTTTATTTTTCGAAGAAAAATTGTTAGAGTGGGTGTGGATAGAATGCATACCACAAGGGTTTTAAAAATTCAAAAAGAGAAAAAAAAAAAAAAAAAAAACAAAAAAATATTTGTTATAAGAACCCTGCGGAACCATGACCTTTTGAATACTCGTACATTTGCAATAGCAAACAACGACAACAACAGCAACAATAAAAACAGAAAAGTGTTTATCTTTTCAATAGTGGTGTTTTATAACATTCGATATCTAAAGCGAGTACTGTTATATTGTAGACTAAAGGAATTTTTCTTTTTTTGTGCTAGTAATAGTCGCTCTTATCTCTCTTAGAGAGAGATATAGAGAAGAAACGTAAAAAATCTGTCATGATTAGAACTATAAGTAATGCATGGAATGTAATATTAAACAAACACATGCACATTACAGACACAGTTCTAAAAATAACAACAATTCGCTAGTTTCCAAGAAAAGATGAATGACTCTTTATTTAGAAAGTAACTTAATTTGATGTAGATTCCGATTTTATAAATAGCGGATCAGGTTTTAGTGAAAACATTTGCAATTTTAGCTCCTGCATGATGTAATACTGTTTTGGCTGCATGTAAAAACTTCGGTAAGGCTTATAATTAGGAGCTCTGCTTAGCTCTGCACTCATATGTATAAAACTTTAAAGCTTAATGTATTAATAAAATACTCTAAAAATATTAGCTGCATATTCGTGCCTAAACAGAAGTTACAGTCAATTATGTTGAAAAACTAAATTATATAGATAATTGAACAAATGCATTGCATTGTTATCTTCTTCTAAACTTGAAAAGAAAGGGCGAATCTTTCGATGAATTAGAGGCGTTAAATGTATTTATTGCTCTTGACTTGACAAAAGCACAATACATATACTTAAGAAATCTTATGATGAAAAAAAATATATATATATACTGTTCTTCCTTCATATTATAAAATTCAGGAAGCAAAAAAAGTTGCTGCCTTACACCAAATTTATTAGAAGTAACAAATACTTATGCTAGAGCTTAGTCTTTACAAGATCACACTTCAACCAGGATTTTACTGATTGATGCTGTGGATAATAAGAGCTTAATAAACCTAACACTCTACTGTAAATCAGGTTGTGATAGCTTGTCAGGTCATTCAGAATATAAAAAATCTTTTCAAGAGGAATCTTATATAATTTCTGTTGCTAATCTATTTATAACATCTTTGCAAAGAGAAACCAGCAAAAAAGAAAGAAGTGGTAGATAATATTGAAACTCAAATAAAGTTATTGTCACCAACTATTATCTCAAA
This sequence comes from Metopia argyrocephala, assembly GCA_963576795.1. Taxonomy (NCBI): domain Eukaryota; kingdom Metazoa; phylum Arthropoda; class Insecta; order Diptera; family Sarcophagidae; genus Metopia; species Metopia argyrocephala. Next base: position 85,476,694 of record OY756211.1, read on the forward strand.
GAAAAAAAAAAAAATATATAGCCGTACACCATAAACTGTTTCTTACAATGATTGATGGTAAAGTAGCATAAGTTTTAACAAATACTCCATTAAGTGGATCATGTACCATATGCAAAGCCACACCTACTCAAATGAATAACTTAGGGAGAGTACCTGCAAGACCAGAAGATGAAAATGCTTTTAAGTATGGCTTATCGATCCTTCACGGGTGGATAAGATGTACAGAAATGATTTTGCACATTGGATACAATAGTGAATTCTAAAAGTGTTCAGCGTTAACTGAAAATCATAAAGCAGTAACGAAACTAATATACAAAAACGTTTTTGTGAAGAGTTGGAATTAATTATTGATAAGCCAAGGCAAGGAAGTGGTAACAGCAATGATGGTAATACCACTACAAGATTTTTTTTTAATTTTTCGCGATCTGCTGATAAACTGGAGTAGATGAAGAATTTATAAAAAAGTTTCACATCATTCTTCAAGTTTTATCGTCTGATTTAGTAATAGACTCTGAAAAATTTTACGAATATGCAACGGAAACAGCAAGATTGTATATAAAAAAATACATCTGGTATCATATGCCATCATCTCTCCACAAAATGTTTCCTATTGGTCAGATGTCCCAAGACGCACAAGAGTCGCACAATAAAGACTACAAAAAATATCGTTTACATCACCTCGAAAATGTTCGCGATCAGCCACTAATGTTTTCAACATCTTAACAATTGTAAGAAAACCATCTGCCAAACTTGCAAAAGGTTTGAATGAAGATACGCTTAAACTGATGAAGTAACCACAAAAGAACGATTTTGTACCAAATACATGTAAAAGTCATCTCTATATGCAAAAAATAAATTTCTTACCTTAATACTGTAAAAAGTTCTGGTTTAATTTGGTTCATATTTTACAGAATAATAAAAAATACACTTAAGATTATTCGTGCAAAATTTTAGAATTTTATCTCCAAGAACAAAAAAGTTACAGATTTTTGATCCGATAAGGGCTAAAATTTTCCACTGTGCGGCGCACAGAGGGGTATTTTGACGATCTGGGCAGCCAAAATTATTTGAAGTAAATTTACGAAGCAGAATGTTAAAAAATGACTCGGTTAATCTTATACAAAAAAAAAGGTTTCTATAAAAAAAGATAAGTTTTGAAAAGCCCTACCTTCCAATAACTTTTTATTCGTCTAACACTCGCATGAATAAATGCATTGAGATATAGAACACTCTGTATATCAACGAAAGTGGTACAGTAAAGCAGTAGCAGAAAGTATTGTATATTTTCCGCAGAAAGTCACTTTAAATGGTTATAAAATACAAAACCGCAATTTTTTTCTCATCTGAACAATACAATGTTAAAGATTATATTTAACCAAAGATTGAAGTGGTGGTAAGTGGTGGTGCATAACTTTTTGTCCATAGTTCACTTTTGATACCCATTGAAATTAACAAAAATACATACAATATTTTTCAATGCTGCTTTACTAGTATGAATTTAAATTATAATTTTATTTACCTAAGTAGATTAAATAATATTTACCTGCTTTACAATTTTCCATTTTGCTTAAATGATTAAACTGAACATACGCCATCGAACAGCCTGCTAAAACTTTTTTTACTTAAACGTAACAAAATAGTAAATGCACAATTAGCAACAAGAAACTTTGACAGCATGTAGAAAACGAATGTAAGCAACAAGGAATGAAAAAATAACGGAATCTAGTTAAGGATTCTATTCGTTTTATTCTACAATCGGTAATTATGAAAAATATTAGCTCAGATCGTCAAAATACCCTCCTGTGCACCTGTTGGTCTCTAAGGTCAAATTTAATAACATTCGATTATTTTCTGTGTCACAAAACCAGTAACAATTGATGCCTTGTTGTTCAAAGTTGTTCATAACATAAGCGACAACAAATTAAACGTCCAGATTGCTTTTGCTCAAGAACAGCTGCGGTGATCACATGCCCGAAATAGTTTGAAAATCTTAATGCTCTATATTGTTGTTTAGAAAAAAGGATTTTACAAATTAAAATTTAATTGTTGGTATTATTTCTTAAGCATTAAAAAAGTCTGTCTTAGTTTAGAAAATAGCTATTTAATAAAGATATCGCTCCACTTTTTTATAGAATAAATAAGTCAGCTCATTTGCTGACCACTTACAAGTAAGACTGACCATTCTAGACTCATAGCGAAAATAAATTGATATGTGAACTTGCACGTTCGCGCCAAAATTTTTAAACAATAAATGAATTACTGACTTTACTATTTGCAAACCAGTAACTAAGCAACTTAAGCATCAATTCTCTAAACTACTGTGCTAGCCATACAAAAAGCTCAAGCCTATTCTTAAACACCAAAAATATTACATATGGTAAATATTATTATATATATTATTATAAATGCCCACTGTGCATAGCCACCATTGTTACATTTAAACCGAGAAACAACACGTTTTATATAACAAAGGCTAGAAAGAAACATTTTCTTATATATCTACCTTGCGTGTTAAAAGTTCTCTTTTCTGTTTTTATAGCTAAAAATCTCTTAAAAAAATTAAAAAAAAATGAAAACTAAATTGCTTTAAATACGTACATATTTACTGTGTGTAGTGGCACAGAAGTAGTTTTTTTTCAAGTTTTAAATTATTTTAAGTTGGCATAACCAGGTACGAGTAGAAAACACTTATAAGATTTCGTTTTTGTTTTCATTCTATTACTCTTGTATGGTTTTATATTATTTTTGTGTTTATTTTAAAGTTGAATTTGCAACTTTTTGTTTCTTCAAAAAATTGTTTTTTTTTTAAGTTGCATAAGAAAGAAATATATGTCAAGGGCTCTGTTTATATTCTTAGAAAAAAAAAACAATAAATAAAATTTAAATAATTTAAAGGTAAAAGAAAAAAACTATTAAAAGCTTAGTACACAAAGAAAGGATTATTTAAAAAGCCAAGATACATAAGATTTTATTGAAAAGTTAATTAGGCGAACCAGATTTTCTTTGACTGCAATTTTTTTAATAATTAAAAAATCTTTAGTTTGTGTTGGAAGTGTGTTGATTTTTTATCTATAAATTTAAATAGATCGAGCCAGAATTGATGATCATACCGATAAGATTAATGACATTTCCAATCACTCTTGCCAAAAAATCGAGCGGTAAGTTTCACCATTACCGATGAATATTCTCTTTGAGGGCTGCACAAAGTACGTCAAAGTTAACTCGATATTAGCAAATCTTCTAAACAAGGGCTTAGGCAAACCGTTTATAGGTTGTCGAAGTTTAATTTGTTCATCAAACATAACTCCGTACTGCTCACAGTAGTCATTTGATCAGTGTGATTTTTTAAAAACTAGGTTTCCAAGACGTCTCTAACGTAATAAAAATGAGCCTAATGCGTTAGAATGATTTACTTTGAGAAGTTAACTTTACATTGATTTAGATTAGGTATAACAAACCAATCAATTGACAAGAAAAGTTCATAGCGCTGGAATTAGGACACATAACACTGGGTTTAGAAAATCAATCACTGTACGGATATTGATATTGAAATAGTTTTTTTTAATATTAACTGATTTATAAATATTTTTAAGAACACATAAAAATATTCTACTTAATTCTGTAATCGGTTTTTCTTTTATAAACAATAATACGAGTATGTAATGTACTCCTGAAACTTTTTTATTCGGTAGAAACGTGCAAGTGAAAACCATGTAAAAAAATTGTGCAAAACATGTATTCTATAAAAGTTAATATATATGTATATGTATGTATATATAAATAATATATGTACATAATTCTGTAATTAAAAAAAAAAAAAAAATAAAATAAAATGAATAAATAAAAAAAAATTTTTTTCTTTGTGGCCGTAAAAGTACAATGAGACTTGTCAAATATTTGAAAAAAAACACTACTTTTTTTGAATGCAGTCTGAATAAAAAATATTTTTGAGCAAATCACCTGATTTTGGTGAAATAAAATTATTTTCCTACAAATAAATATTTCACAAACTTAAGTCATATATAAATTTATATAAGGCATTCGAAATAAGCAATTGTACAATGTTGTGTGTTCCTATAAATATGACATAAAAAAATTAAAGAGTTTTAGTTTGGTAACAATGATTACCTTGTATCTTCCGGGTGAGCAGGGGCTGCCAAGACAACATGTTTGTCAACCAAAGAACCGATGCAATTAGGGAAATTTTATGTGTCATAAAACTCGTTAGCTATAGCTCTCCAATTGTCTACAGTATATAGATGTATACTTAATCCAACAATCCATACATTTCTCGGATATAATAGTATGAATAATGTAAGGAATAATAGATGCAAGGTTTGCCGAGGAGCTGCTTTTATCGTTTCTTCCTCTAAAGCCACAAGGGATGCTACACCTCAATGCAAAACAAATAAATGTTCTTCTTTGTTTACTATATTTGCGTTAACCTTTCCAAAAAATAGATTAATATCTTTTGACACTTTGTTTATTTTATTTGAATCTATTTGATTGTTTGAACAAACTTTAACGTACAATATTTGATAGTAGTTTGAGCATAAAATGTTTTAATCACATAGTTTAAAGCAAATAAAGTTTACATATTTTTTTTAAATATTTAATTAACGGTGTATAAGATTTTTATGAAATATTGGATTTATTAATTTGAAATTATACGGCACTATTCTCTCACAACTATGCAAAAGGAACGAGTATATAAAGTTATGTATTAAAGATTCAAATATTTATCGATAGATTTGAAGGCCACTGTTATTAAAAATCCAGAACATTTTACCATATTCAGCTATGTTCTGAAAAACAAATTCGAGTGAAATTGAAATTGAATGAAATTTCAAACTGCTATAATTTTAAAATGTGAAAATTTTTTACAACTTTTTTATAAATTATGTGCTTAATAACTATTACTGTAACATCTTTCTTTATCAAAACTATAGAATAATTTGCTCAATTAGGTTTTATTTGTCTTTGAATAAAGACTTGATTTTAATTTCACTCGAATTCGTTTTTCAGAACATGCTCGATCATAACTTCTTTTTATATTTTTAAATGAATATTTAAATTTGACGACAGCTCTACGAAACTATATGAAAACTCGTTTTGTTTTTCGTAGACAAGCCAAATTACCTTGGCAATAAACTGAGAGGTTTATGTTCTTTATTTGGTCGTATTCATTTTAACAACAAATGTGTTAAAGCACATAATGTAACGAAAAAAACCTGTCAGAAGTAAAAGAACAAAGAATTAAAAACGTTGATTTCCGTTTTTTGTTTTGTAATTTTTTTTGGTACTAAACACAGACTGCTTTTAATTTCATAAAATACAGTTGCACTTAATGTACAGGGTGTAGCAAATACACGTTTCTTATTTGAAAATGTTTGTATACTATTATTGTATATACATACATGAAAGCCAAACTTCTTTATGGTAAAAGGCCAATATAGTCGCCGTAGTCTAGTGGTTAGTGTGTTGGCTTACTAAGACATGAGCCCTGGGTTCGACACCCAGCTCCAACATCATAAAAAAGAAAAAAGAAATATGAAAAGAATATTTCTTTCGGCGACTATCTCTCAGCAGTCTTCTGGCAAAAGCTTTGAGAGTAATTAATTACCATGAACAAGCTTCTCAAGTCTGTCGTTCTGAGTCGACATTAAACTGTAGGTTCCGGTACTCATGGATAAAAATTGACACACACACAACATAAGTGCTGCGAGAAGCTAGGCCGTAATCCTGACACAGGGCTGTAAAGGCCAGTTATGTATGTATGTATGTACGATGGCGAGCACAAATCATTTGTCTTTTTGAACCGCTTGAATTTAGTTTTGATTGGCAAATTGATTGCAAATTTCTTTCAAAATTATTACTTTTTCTCAATCCTTCATTAATTAGTTCTGATTCTATTTCCAATAAATATGTAATTCAATTTACTTTGCTTTCATGTTTTCGATTCTTTCAAATTACAGCAGCAAACAATAGTTGAAATATATGAGTACTTCGCCGCGCGGCTGGATATAATCGCATTTCCAAATTAAATTTAATGCAAGTGTCAAAACTTTTGTCTGTTTGAAGATTCATAGACCAATGTTGGTATTCATACCAATTGTTCGATTTAATATGTGCGAGCTGTCATCAGTTGTAATTTTTAATTTCACAGCTTCAGACGCAGTCCTTAAATACACACACTGAAAAGAAATTTATTAGAAGTTACGAATTTTTTTTTTAAGAAATGTACAGGACTTGAACATTCGGGGTCTATACGAATTAAAAAATCACTTTTAATGTTTTTTCTTTAACCAAGTTTTATTATTTTAAGTTTTTAGTCTTTTTTTTCGATAAGCAAATGCACGTGGGCATACAAAAAGTGTTCAGATGTTGTTGAAAATTGTTTACTTTTATTTTAGCATCGAACAGAAATCAACAAAAGCAAAATACGACCCTACCTTTAGTGATTTAGATTACACTAATAAAATGACAAAACTACTTTTTTTATTAAACAATTTTCAGAAACTTATGTAAATCATAATGGTTGCTGTCTTGGCTGTGAACATACTTTTGCTTACGTATGTATATGTATGTATCACTTGGCAGTATAAATCTATTTAGAAATCAAACTATACTACAATTATAGTACTTTTATAGTAAATCAAACATTTTATGGTTTTATTTCACATCTTAATAAGCCCTGTACTCGTATCATTTGAAATGTGTTTCACTTTATCGATGTTTGTATTAAGAGTGAAATAACAAAATAAAAATTAGTTCGTTTTTAACAAGACACGCCCAGTACAGAAGAAAACAAGATTCTATTTGAGCTCTGCTTCAGTACTTCTATGTTTACTTTACGATGTAAGTCTTGTATAAATATATGTGCATGTTGTTTTGTCATATTTCCATATTTTATTGAAGTAATCTAAATCGTTTAAAATATTTATGCATTTATTTTTTGTAATATAAATTACAGCAATATTTATTGAAGAATTTGTTTTTAAAAGCAACTGAAGCAAATTCAAAATTGGAAGATGATCGCTTAAAGGCCATTTAAATTATGCTTGTGCTAAACTTAACATGCTGATGTAGGGTAAGATAGGCTAAAAACATTTATTTATCTTTTCATTTTTTTGAAGTGCTCCTATAAACAATTTACCCTTTACTTCAGGCTCTTCTAACTTAAAGCATTTCAGTTTGTGTTTCACTTTTAATATTATCCCTCCTCTTATGAACTTAATAGGCCTTTTTTGGCGCAATAAAGTCAATAAATTATGAATTTTATTTGAGTATTTATTGTTGTTTTCTGTGTTTATTGTTTTTCTTTTCTCTCTAAATGTTGTTACTAAAACAAAAATACTTTTTATTTTCTTTATGGGTATTACCAGAAAAGAAAAAATAACATAACAATTCAACAGTAAAAAATTAAAGGAGGCAAGGTTTTTATAACTTCTTCTTTTGTAACAGAATGCTCGTAAGTGTGTGCCATACGGAGTTGTTAAATAAATAAAATGTTTGGGTATAAGTAATGAATGTGGGTGTGTGTTCGTGTGTGTGCATTTACAATAGTCAGGCAAATGTAATCAAATTGTTAATATCATTAAGCATACATATGCATGTGTTTCTGTCATTGTGTGGATACTAGGGTATTCAAACGATTAATCGTTAATCGATTAATCGAACAATTGTGTTCAAATAATTGTTCGAACAATTAAAAATAGTCAAATTTCGAATAACGAATAACTCGAATAATTTCCTACGATTAATCGATTAATCCATATAAAAAAATACTTTATTTATAGAAATAATAAATGGTATTAATAAACTTTCAAAGTGTTTTAAAATATTTAATAAATCTAATGAAAAACAAAAGAAATTGCAAACATATGTTGTGCTGCAAGAAAAGAAAAAGAAATTCGTCTTGTACATGCTGTAAAGCATCGATGGTCGTCCTTATCTTCCATGATTGAAAATTTTCTTGGTATTTGTAAATACGTAAATTACGCTCTATCTAATTTTAGTTTGAGGACTTTTACAGGTATGGAAATTAAAGTTGTATCAAAATTGAGTAAAGCCCTTAAACCACTTGATGTCGCTATTACGGAGCTCGGCAAGGATTCTGCTACATTGATAGATTTAGAAGGCATTATACAATTTGTTATTTATACAATGGAAAATGCAAACAATCCTTTTTAAATTAGTTATTAGAAAGGCTTAAGATTCGAATAAATAAAAGACGTTTAAAACTACTTTGTACACCTATTTTATATCTAAATTCTAGTACATTTTCACTTTTTCAAAGTGTTGCACAAAATCTGAAACAAAAGATTTTGCAAACAAATTGTTTTTGAGAATGTTTTTAGAAAATATGGAACAAAATGTGAAAGATGATTATGTCAGATTGCAGAAGATTTAATTGAAATAAACGAAATTAATCGAATATCACAATTAAATGAAGCAATTAAAAGTGTACAAAATTTCAAAAAACCTAAAAGAGGCTGCAATGATTTAATGGATGATTTCTTATATTTAGAAAAAACCAAAAACAGAACCGAAAAATTATATATTCTTTTCCATGCCCTTCTCTCAATTTCTCCAACATGTACAATCAGCGAGAGAGTCTTCTCAAAATCGAGTTTTATTAAAACTAAAGAAAACCATCGGTTGAGAGGTAAACTAAATTACTAAATATAAATAATATTACAAGACTATTTTAATAGAAGTGCATAATTTTTTAAATTAATTTTTAACTCATAATATGAATTATTTTTAATTACTTATTTAATATTTCTATTGCATACGAAGTAGTAAATTATTACTTTTATATATTAAATCGTTACATGCATATATGATATTAAAATTAATTAAGGAATTATTTATGGTTTAGTTTTCCAACAATATGTTTGTGTACTATAGTTAACTATAGTTAATGAATTTTTAAAAAGTTATTACATTACAATGTTTTTGGTTGTTATTATTTGTTTTTTTTTTAATAAAATGTTTTAAAAATCCACAAAATTGGTATGTTATTTTATATAAAACAAAATGCGATTAATAGAACAATTTTGAAATTTTATTCGATTAATCGATCAAGAAAAAAACACGAATAATTACTCACTCGATTAATCGACCAAAAAAAAAAGTCGAATAATTGAATACCCTAGTGGATACTTTATAATTTTAGCTTCATTGTTTATGTATGTGTGTGTAGGTTTGTACGTGTAAACTTTAACATATGACATCAATACATGGGATTACCATTCATATTCGTTCATATTTAAATGTATTCGCATTTATATTTGTCTTTATATTTATTTTCTTATACACATTTTCATTTATATTTAAAGTGTGTTTTTTAAAGTCTGATAGAATTTTAAATTGTAAAAAAATTAGTGAAAAAATGTAAATTTTAAATCAAAGACTTCATTATTGGGAAAATTAGAACCTGAATATGAATATTAAATATGAATAATAAATTTCATAATATTTTGTCAGAGTACACTAATCTTACCATGGCAGATCGCTTGGGAATTAACCTTTCCGTAAGTACTATGTGACTTAAAAAAACTCTGTTTACATACGCCTTAATTCATACATGAGACTGTGTGTGTAAGAAAAGGAAAATTTCTCAATAAACTACTGGCAACAAATTTATAAAAACGTGCAGTGTCATATACATACATGTATGAACATAAGTATACAGTTCTAAATACAGAGATACTCTTACTGTATATGTATGTTTTGCTTGTTTTAGGAAGGAGAAGGAGCCAAAAAGGGAATTATGGAATAAATTTTATAAAAAATAACTTACTGTGGCTTGGTAACGGTTAAAATTTTAAAAATGATAATCGCTTGTAATTTTCGTTTCATTACTTTGTTTTCACATTTCTTTTCTTTTCAATCTTTAAAAAGTTTTCATCCTATTATATATATACTTATACTTACATAAAGCATAAAAACGTCCTTCCAGCTGTGATGATATATCTGTGGCGCCCTGTTGTTAACAACAACCCCGTCTCAACGACAACTACCGGGTAGTATTGAACACTTACCGATTACAAAATTTTATATGTCACTGAGAACCATCTTTAAAAAACCTCTTCCTTTTTATCTCTTGCTGAAGCAACACAAAAAAAAAAAAAACAAGCGGCAATATTTAAATTTTGTACATTAAAATATTAAAACATTAGTGCTAATAAATCCAGTGAGTTTTGTAATAAAAAATATAAAAATAAACAATTTCATTTTTAAATTGGAATTAAATAACCAAAATTCCAAATATCTGTTGAGTAAGATTTGGAAATTCATCATGCATCGAAAACTAAAAACATTAATATTTGGGTACACTTCATTAACTTCAGCCCATTGTGCATTTGACATAGGAATATTGTTTTAGTGGCTTTATTTCTAATGCTACCAATAAAAATTTATTATTTTTTTATAAAAAGTTTAACATTCAATTTTTCCGTATACAATCTTGTCATAGTTGTGTCATGAATTTTTCTGTGTATTATTTTGAGAATGAATTTCAAAATAAGTATAAAAACATTGAATAACTCGTGGCACTTATATAAATTTTGTTTTTTATTTAAAAGGCTTCATAGAGTTTCCTTAAAATTACAAAAAATATTTGTTACGGCACGTATGTATGTATGTGTATTACATATGTATGTATGTAAACATATTGGTAGTACAGTAGAGCATGATCATAATGAGTTGGAAATTATCGCATAATTTAGTACGTTATGAATCAAGTTCACGTTCACCATAATCGTAGTAATAAAAACCATGACTTTATTCCGACATTTTTTCTTTTGTACTGTTTATTCACCTATTAAAACGGCTGATTGATTTTGTTCGTTTTATAACATTTAAATAATATAAAAATAATAATATTCTTACGCTTTCAATTCCACAGCCATATTTACAATGTAAATATTTTTCTATTTATGAAATGTCATATGCAATTTTAGAAGGCTAATGTTAAAATAGAAAAAATAAACTTAATTATTAAGCACTTTTAAAATTAACTGCTTAACTATGCAGATAGAAATGTGTACGAAATATTTATATTCAGTTTATAAGAATTAATGCTATAAACACAACAAAGGCTATCGAACACCGAACACACGACTACAAAAATCGCTGGCTACGAAAGTACCTAAGTAGCCAGCTACTTAATTACAATCACGACTACAACTACAAAATAAACATCTGTTTTGACACGTTCAACATACTTATTTTTTGTAATTGAAATTGTGAGGAAACAAAAAACAATAAATGTCTGAAGAAAACTTATAAAAATTTAAGAAACTAAAAAGACAATTAAATAATAAATTAAAAATGAAATAAAAACTGATGTAAATAAATGAAATAAGAAAATAAACACTAAACAAAAATATAAGCAAATGATTATTTATTTTCAGTGGTGCAACATATTTTTGTTTTCGCTTTTTTAATGCATATATTTCATATATTGCGTTTTTTAAACACCTTTTTCTTGCATCTTATTGTATTGGCAGCACTAAACTGTTTATTGTCGCCAACAAAAATAGAAATTAGTCTAAGTTAGCTACGGGCTACAAAAGTAGTCGTATGGTCGGTAGTCGTGTTGCCACTAAAATAATTATTCTGAAATGCACACATGTATTCTATTTTTGACAGCTTGTAGTCGATGGTCGGTAGCCTTTGTTGTGTTTATAGCATAAAGGTTAAAAGTTTATAAGTTTATTACACACACATAGTAATGTAGTGCATGTAGCATAAACATGCATACACAAACATACGCATTTATAAGAAACAAAAAATAAAATAAAACCCAAAATGTAAACAATCATATAAAGTATAAGAACTCAAAATAAATATAAAAGAAAATAAATTTAGTTTGGTGTCATGTTACAAAGTGACTTCACAGAAATTAAAAAAAACAAACAAAACCCGACTACAATATGCAGGGTATGCAGTTTCAAGTGGCTTGCATTAATTGATGTAGTTCGCTGGAATTGCATTATGAATATGAATATAATATGTAACAAATAACTAAAGTGGGTCATTAAAATATAAACAAATAAAATATTGATTAATAAGATATTATTGGAATAAATAGAAAAAAAATAGAAAACGATTTTATTGGAATAATAATAGTATATAAGACAAAGATTTTTGTAAATAAAACCAGAAATAATTCTGCTTAAAAAAATCAAGAAATTTACAGCCAGGCCCACGATATCGAATCGTGTAGTTTCAAGCGACAAACAGCTGATTTGCGGCACACTAATTTTTGTGTCGCTAAAAATAAATGCGATTGGTAACACAAAATTTTTTTACACACATATACATAAATAAACAAAATCGGAATAAGTTTGTTTACTACATTTCTGTCAAGTTAAACTAGCACACAGTTGCATCGTGTATATTCGCGATTATTTTTTGATATGTTGATATGGCAGCTTTGTTGTTTATTTGCATTACGTTGGTAACGTAAAGCAAAGCGAACGATAAAGTGACAATTAGTGGGCCGCAGTTTAGATTCACAGTGAGTGACTGAGTTTCTTTCGCTTAAGTTTTCTTTCGATATCGTGGGCCTGGTAGTGAATCAGCAAGTCAAAATTAATTTCAGAAATACGACTTAGTTCATCTGTACTTAAAAATTGAAACTTAATTTTATTCTGGGCTTTAAATGTATTCCGATAAATAATGCAAAATTTCCATGTCTAATTCATATATCACAACATTTTATGAACTGGTTTATTGCTCGCTTGAGCATTTAATGAGTATCAAATCAGTTGTTTATTTAAAGTTAAATGAAAAAAAAAAGAAAAATTAATTTAAAAGTAAATAAAGAACAAGGTGGAAATATTTGCATAATTATGCAATTTTTCATTCAATTCAATTATTCATCAAAACATATTTTTCATATAAAATTGTTTCATGTTTTTTTCGTGTCTCTATTTCTCCATACGATATCAAATTTCTGACATGAAAAGAACACACGATTAGCGCCCTTCTCTTATTTGTATATCTAATGATGCCATTTCATTATTCATCAATTGATGTTTAAATTCATATGATTCTCTGCAATTTATTTTTTAAGTTTTAAAAATAGTTAAAATAATATCTTTTATTAAAAAAAAACTTTTTTTTTTCACAAAAGCCAACATAAACGAATATCAGAAAATTTTTTTAAAAATTTAAAAAAAAAGAGTACAAAATAAAGTCGATTTAACTTTCATACTTCTATCTCCCTTCAACCAACTCACCATAAAATAATTTGTTTGAAAAGTATTAAAACTGTCTTAGAAAAAGAAGATGTTGGAAAATGTCTAAAAAAAACAGGAAATTAACAGAAATTTCAAATTTCCTTTTTCATTTAATTTTATTGTAATTTACTGCCGTTTAATGATTTTTTACAAAAATTTTAATTGAGTACTTAATTGTTAAAACAAAATGTTCATTAGAAATTAACGTTCTTAACGCAATGGTTTAAGGGAAGCTAAATATCTTTTAACAAGAGATTAAAACAAAAATTAGGAAAAAGAAACAAAAAAAAAAGTATTACGTAAAAAACATTTAAATATGAAGAAGTTTATCATTTGTGGACCTCCTCTTCGCTGTCTTCTGAGAGTAACTGATTGACATGAATAAGCTTCTTAAGTATGTTGTTCGGATTCAACGTTAAACTGCAGGTCCCAATACTCATGGATAACAATAAACGCACACAACATGGGTGCTGCGAGTAGCTAGGATGTAACCCTGAAACAGGGTAGCAACGACCAATTAAGTATATATGTATGTATGTATGTATCAAATTGCCTGTTTATGAGCTTTAAATGCATTCACACCATATTAGTATACTGTTGTCAATTGTCACTGTATTTATTTAAGCAATACAAGACAACACAATAAAAGAGTGAATGTAACGAATCTCATGCATTGCATTGCTAACACTAAAAAAAAAGCAACGAATGGTCAACGAATGATATGAATGGTTGACATGCCTATTAAATGAAATGCAATATGGTAAGTATACTTTTTCAAAAGCATTTATGAATGTGTGTATGTATAGTTACAGCCTCTTCATAGAAGGCGAATGGTTTAAGATTTTCAATAACAAATTTGAGTGTTTTTTTTTTGTTGATTCACATTATTATTAAATCATTCCTGCACATCATGTAACAGTATTATGAAAAGAGTGTATGTTAAAGTCAATCAACAAAAACTAAGAGTGTTTATAAAGCAACATCAGTTGAAATTGATGTTCAATAAATGCATAGCGAAAGCAATGAATGCATGAATACTTAGCAAACGTGAACACATTCTGTCTGTTCTCTGGTATGTATGTTTAGAGATATTCAGAGTCACAACTTTGATTTTATCAAAGCGGTGAACAGACTTATTTTACCGTTTAAGGAACAAAGAGAAGAGGTCGTCGATTATGATATTAATAAATTGTTATATTTTACATTTCTAACAAAGTAATGGATAATTATATTCCTTATAACATTAGGAGTGCTGAACAAACTGCTACTGGTATAAAAATAAATTTTACCATAACTTTCTTAATAAAAAAAAAAAAAAATCGAAAACAGAAACCTTAAAACTAACACAAAATTTTATCTGAAGGAGTGTAAAATTAAATTAAATTCCATTTTATTTCTTTTTTTGAGTTGAAATGAAGCGACACCTCTAGATTCCTTTTTTTAGCCATACCTTTACAGCCCTCCTAAAAAGTTATTTCCTTATTGCTTTCCTTAAAACCATTTAAAATGACTTTAACAGAGTTATTGTTTCTTTTTTTTTATTTGAGAGCAATGAAAAGAAATAAATGTTCTTTAACTACTTTTTCCCAAAAATAAAATTGCTTACAGGGAAAGAAACATTGATTCTATACTTTCATATCCCTCTGTTCTCAGCAGTGCTTTATAGACGAAACGGAAGTGAAAGGTAGACATATTCGTAAACCACATGCACAAACACTCATGTTCACTCAAGTACAAGTTGAAATGTAGGTGTATGCATGTGCGAGTGTATGTGTTACATTTGCGGTAATGCAATCAGCGTCAAGACCAACAACAATAACAAAAAGAACAATTTCTTAATATAGAGATGGAAGAAGTAAAATGTAAAGAAAATTATTTCAAATGAAAAATCCTTATAACTCCCGGTAATCAACAACAGCGCAAGACGATACTTTTAACCCAAAATTAACTTGAGATGATTTCGAAATATATGTATATATGTATGTATGTATGTATGTATGTATGTATGTATGTATGTATGTATGTATGTATTTAAATATTTTGGTTCTTATTTTATTTATATTTTTACACTTTTTACACAATTAAAAAAAAGTGAAATCCTAGAAAAATCCTTAAAAGACTTTTTATCTCAGCATGTATGGATATATGAAATAAAAAAAATAACTTTCACGAGAACATATACATTTTGTTTTTTAATATTATTTTCTTTGAAAATCATAAAAAAGTTAAATAGAAGAATATTAACAGTGATATACTTATATAGGGAGAAAAAAAAATAATAAGAAAACTTTGATTTCCTTGTGGATTTTAGAAAAAAAACATAATCAAATGTGTGTTGTTTGATATTTTCCCTTCTCAAGAGGAAATTTTCAATTATTTCAAGATATAGTTTTCTGAATTTTTTAGATTTAATAAAAATTGAAGATTTAATAATATTCCTATATTTATAGAAAAGAAAATATGCTGTTTTAGTTGCAAAAGCAATTAAAATTTTTACTATTCTCGCCTAGTAACTAAGAAGATACCAAAGCTCCTGTCAACAGGCATCTGCCAGTTGACTACTGTTAGGTTTATGTTTGATAGTCATTGATAGCTGATTGTCTTGCAATTAAAGGGAAAAATTTCTTGTTATAATTATGAATTACTTTTTGGTTTTATGCAGTAAAACCATCCTTTAAACCAAGGCTAAGCTCGATATTTTGTATGGAAAATCTGTACCTTTCATTTTAATAGTAAAAAATGGTTAATCGAAGCTTATTATGCTATTATAAAAATTAAAAATGTCGTAAGTTCTCGACATGCAATTGAGGGTTCTGCTTGTGATCGGACATTGAATCAGACAGAAATTGTAGTAGTTATAGGCATCTAACAACACATTACAAACGCCAGTGCATAGTGTTGTTCAATCACAGTTTCTAACCGTGGACTAAACGTAGACCGAAAGCAAAATGCTAGATACCATTTAAATTTATGTAACGATTCCACCCTGTGGTCTTGCTCCCTCGGAAACAGAAGCTACCCTATCAGCCGGCTGTGCTCAGTCTGGGGCCGGATTATTTTTTCAAGAGAGACAAGTAAAGGAAATTCGAACATAAAAGTAAAATTTTCTAGGATAGCTAATACATACATATTCTGTATTTCGTTAGTAACCTAGTGATCTTTGACCTATACCTAAGTGTATATCAGCAAAAAAGAAAGACACAATGGATTTCTCAGTAAAAAAAACACGGCGTTCGTCTCTTCTTATACACTATATATAATATATAATATTTAAAACTAAAGTGAAACACTGTTTTCTCTGTATGTCGATCTTTTAAGAAAGCCTCTTTAAAATTTAAATTTACACTCTTAACCCTTAATTTGCCAGATTTTTTTTATTTTTCTAAAATAAGCCACTGATAAAATTAATGCACAATTTTAAGGAAAAATATTTACAAATATTTTATTATAAATATCTAAAACTACAGTCCAATGGGTATAATCTAATGCTGAAATATTTCAGCAGCGACCAATTTACACTAAAATTTTTGTACATTTCTTTTCTTTTTCTTCAAAAAAAATTTATGATGGAAATTTTCATCACAATGCAATTAAGGGTTAAGAGAGTTCTGAAGATACAAAAGCATATGATAGTATGAAAGTAAAATGCGCTACCTGGGCAAAAGGTCAGCACTTCTCAGCCAAGTTCCCTTTCAGTAGTATATCGTACATAGAAACTCGGCCAATTAAATTGTTCATTTTTAGTTTATGCATAATGTGGATTAAGTGTTCTTCAAATGCTTGGTTTCTCTTAGGTAATGAAGGTCAAGTTTATTTATTGCTTATGGGGATAAGTTAAAGTAAGTTAAACTTAGTAAGAAAAAAACTGCAAAAACAAAACTCTGAACCAAAATGTATAAATGTTTCGATTTTCAAACATAAAGCATATAATAAATATAAATAAGAATTAAAAAAAATATATATATATATATATATAGAAAATAATCAACGAAATCGCCAACTACTTTTTAAATTGTCATGTCGCCAAATTAAAAATCATCCGGTCTTACAACACTGCTTACAAACGGGAATTTAGGTAATGTTTGAACAACAAAAGCAACTCGATAATTTTTTTTATACGGGAGATCTAAATGTTGTTGTGTATACCACTGAGCCGTTACTCTCAAAGTTATGTTGGACTCCCACGCCTACCTACCAACTAAAACCACCTGCCTTCTACAAGAATGGAGCACTTATCTTACTACTTTGGAAGGGCTCGCTTCTATGATCATGATAGCCCTCCACTTCATTGTCTCGTCAGACTTATACCTCGAATTCATTATTATGTGTGTTTCTCAGATATTGATAGGATCCGCACTACTATCGAAAATCTTGCCATTGTCTAATTAATTGTTTTCCAGCCAAACAACCTGATATACGAATTTAGAAATTAAATTCAAACTGTTTTCGGTCAACCGTCGCCGTGGTCTAGTGGTTAGTGTGTTGGCTTACAAAGACGATAGTGCTGGGTTCAAATCTCAGCTCCGACATCTTTAAAAAAAAAAAAAAGAAATATGAAACAATTATTTCTTTCGGCGACTACCTCTCAGCAGTCTTCTGGCAAAAGCTCTGGGAGTAATTAATTGCCATGAAAAAGCTTCTCAAATCTGTCGTTCGGAGTCGACTTTAAACTGTAGGTCCCGGTACTCATGGGAAAAAATTAACACACACAACATGAGTGCTGCGAGAAGCTAGGCCGTAATCCTGACACAGGGTTGTAATGGCCAATTATGTATGTATGTATGTTTTCGGTCAACAATATTTTAAATATTACGTTATCATACATATTACGTTAGATCGATGTTCCGTCTCTATACTCAGGTCTTAACATATATATATAGATCCTGGACTTCTTGACTTTCCATTTCTATAGAGATACTTCCGTAAGTACACTTGTTTAGTTTACCTCTCAAAATTTTCTGTCTACCCACACCTCGTCGCCTATCTTCCATACATTTTGCTTTGCCATCTCTTCTGCCATATTTGTATGATTTGCCGGCATAAATTTTGATCTGAAATTTTAGACTCCATATCGTTGGGTCCTTGTCATTTGTGTTTGCTCACCAAACCAAGCAAATCAATCAGTTTTGCCGTACTTGTTATCCACACAGGAGGTGCAGAGATAGTGTGGTATGCCAATGCCACACGAAGAACTGCTGTTCTCCGAACAAAGTCTGTGTTTCGCCTAGATTGGCTCAGCTCAGATTTCGCAATACTGCCTGTATTATAGCTATCAGGAGTTTCCTCTTTTTCACGATTGATCCACCGGTGTTTGATATCAACCGCGATAGTGACACCGTTACTTGTGCTACCTTAGCCGTGGCATGATAGGTTTTAGACCAATTTTGTATTTTATCGATATTTTTGTCCCGAATGTATCGAACTGCGTGCACATCCGGGTTTCAACCAAAATGAATGTTCTCGTTAGGGTCAACAACTCTTTTTTCTATACAGCCAACTTAAGTCCTTGATCCCTCATCTAGGATTATATAAGCATAACGTGATTAATTTAAAGCAACCCACCATAAGAGCCATATTGAATTGATTTAAATCTTAAGGTTTAAACAAAATTTTCTGCAAAATCTTTTAATTTGTGGGTTAAATAATTGATTTAAAATATAAAATTTACACTTTGGAACGAAATGTATTTTTCTTTTAGCATATAATAAAAGTGTTTCAATGAAAATGCCTGCGTTTTAAAACAGAAACGTTACTTTTTTCTGTAGCAATAAAATAAAACCCAAATCATTTTGAAAAACAAAACCTGTCAAAACTAAATAAATAAAAATTTCAAAGTTTATAACAATAGGAACTCAAAAGAAAATTAAAAAATAATTTAACATTAAACTGTTCCTAAAAAAAGTTTTTTTCTTAAAATATTAAAAAAGAACGTAATTTTATAAATATTAATAAGCAAAATTTTTAATATACTTGCCAACATTTGTGATAGACTTATAAAAAGAAAATAAAAAGGAAGGGAAATATTTAAAAAGCAAGAGAAATATTAAAAAAGGAAGTTAAACGAGATTTTATATGCAAAGAAATTAAAAATAAACAAAAACGAAACATTTATAATGAAATTTAAATGAATTCAAAATTAAAAAACCGTTAATTTAAAAAAAAATTAGAAACACACACAGATGGTATGTTCAGGTAACATAAAGATAAAAGCCTCATTTTACATCCTCGTATACCTGTAAACGTTTACATTTAAATGCCCAAAAGTCTACAATGACACGCACTCTCTTGTATTATTCACACATAAAGTGTGTATTCACAGTATGTAAAAATAGAATAGGAAATACAAGTCAGTCAGTTGTTTAACGGCAGTAAAAGTTGGCATTAAGCGGAATAAGAAAAAAAATTTCTAACATTTAATGAAAGTATCAGTAAAAAACATCATTAAACTGCATTATATTCACAGAAAAATCATTTGTATTTGTCTGTTATTGTCATGATTATCATTATGATCATTATTATGATGACACAGACAGAATGACATTTTCTACATTTTAAGCAGAATATTACAAAATGATGCTAATGAGTGGAATTTTTACATGTACATCAATACACAGGCATATTTATATCTGTTAAATAGTGTTATAGAGTGGTAAAACTATGAATTATTGAATTGTTGCAGATACGGTATTAAGTTAATGTATTAAGGCTATGCAATGGTATTTACATATCCATACTTGTATAAGATACTCCATCTCCACAACCCTAGGCCTATTATTAGTTAAATTTTAATAATTAATTTTATTTTTATATGAAAAAAAGCTTAAAAACGCCTTAAAATATGCTAATTATTAATACTAAATTTGTTCTGATAAAGATAGTAATTTGAGCATATTTCACATTTTAAGAAAATAATTTTTCAAAAACATTTTTATTATAATTTATTAGTTTTTTATAATCTTTTGTTTTTATAATAACCTCATTTTATTTTAAAATAAATTTCTGCTATAAAATTAATTATCTAAATGAACTATAAATAGTCAATATTTTGCATTAGGAACCGCCTTTTGTTGTTTTAACAAAAGACTTGTTCGATAAATATCTAAAAATGTCATTAAATAATGTGATAGATATCGTTTAGAATGGTCAAATATTTCCTTTGATATTTGAATAACATGACATGTGAGTGCGTATTTCAAACACGCGTTTCTATTCCATTGGGGTTTTGATATAGAAAATAGAAAATTATTATTGTTGTTGTATCTTTCTATTAATGTTGCCTATTACCTAATTACTTTATATTTTATACAAAAAAACAACAAGAGGTGTCTTGAGTGAACCCAGATGAAACCAAGTGAAGCCTTCACAATACTCGTATTTCAGTTATTTGTTTTGCATCACTTTTTAGTTAAGATGAATATGATAATACAAATAATAACAAAGGGAATATTGTAGAATTCGATAACGAACGAAATTATATACGGACTTAGAACAATTTGATAAAAATTTCGTTTTATATGGAATGCCATAATTTGGTCCCTGGTGTAATGAAAGTTCAGTCGAAAATAATTTAAAATTTTTTTTAAAAAATTTCCTTATTTGAGACCAATGCTCAAGGATAAACCCCTACTAAATGCAGTGCATTGCATTGAAATTTTTGGAAAGACAAAACATACATATTGTTTTTTTTTCTTATATTACTATTAGGTGCCTTAGGAATGAGACAAATTGCTGTGAACTGATCATTCAAAGGCTTGTGTTATACCCTCACCCTTGAATGATCAACAGTAATTGCCCCATGGTTGCATTTTGATTGTATGGTGAGCGTCTTCGATAAGTGGGTTTAGCTCTTATCTGCTACTTCCCAATAGGTGGCGCCTTTCTCCTGATCAATAGTTTTTTGTACTATTGTTTAAGGTGGAATAGAGTGGAATGTCGGTGAGCGGTTTCTTTGTAGATAATCTCCTTGGAGGGGGGACCCTCTTATTTTTAAATTATAATTTTGAAAAACATCAAACTAACTTTTTCATTTTTCACCTTTGCTGAAATTTTAACCTGGGTTTTTGTGCCAGCGCTGTAACCACTATACCACGTACCCCACAAAATTGCTATTTCAAAGTAAAAGACCACGATAATATTAACTTTTGAGTTGCGTTGTCAACGTAGAAATGTTTCTTCTGTAAAATACAGAAGAAATCTAATACAAAAAGAATAAATTGAAAATACCTGAAAAGTGACATTATTTCTCTGAAATTTACAAGACACCTCCAAAATCCTGAGACATGCTCACAATTTTTCACTAAATAGGCAATAAAATACTAATCAAATGACAAATCACAATTAGAAAAAAATTGTGAGAGATTGAAGTCACTTCCTAAACCCCATAAAATATAATTTTAAAAATAATGCAAAAATGATGTCCGTGAAGGATTAGTACACTAGCCAGACTGAACATATGTTTTCGACTCCAGCTACTGTAAAGGGTTTAAATAAAGACAATGCAACCACGATGATAGTTGTTATGAGAATCAATCGTTTATTCAAAAACATCTTAAGTTAAAGCCTTAGTACTAAATATAAAAGGAATATTGATAATTACTTAGTACTAGATTATTAGTTGTATAAAGTAGTAGTAAATAGAGATGGCACTACACCTCCCTTTTTATACAGAAAAATGATTAAATATATATTTATAATACAATAAAATAACAGAATGAGAATATAGTATATAGTAAAAATAATTAAATGTATATTTCTAATACAATAAAAATAGAATGAGAATATATAGTATAGTATAATAAATTATAATACATTTGTATATATAAGTATCGATAATTAAATGATACGTTCAGAAGTTCAGCTGTAAAAGTGTTGGCCATTCACTCGTACGCCTCCCTTTTTATAAAAAAAAAAATGTTGAATCATACAGGGTGATCAATCCTGTACGATTAAACGTTTTTTTCTTCAGATTATCTTTCGACTACTTATTAATTTTTTGTATTTGATAAATATAAATTCAGAATTTTTCAATGACAACTTTTCTTTTATATAAAGCAATTTAATTTAAAGGAAAATATGTGTTTGATTTTGTATTTTAGACTATTCTATTAAATTTTACATTCATCTTCTCATTGAAAAAAAAATTTTTTTTTTATTAGGTTATTAATATGTATGTTAATGTATTGATTTTTTTTTTTTATTATTATTTTTCTTCTTTTATTGTTTCTTTATATTTCTTTAAAGTTTTGCCATTAATTTTGTTTTCTAATTAAACATATTTTTTTGTTAATATTTGGTTTTTCAAATACATATGTATATATCTACAAATCGTTGTTTAAAATTTAGTTTTTTTTTTTTTTTTTTTTTTATATATATAATAATAGATTCAAATTAATTATTGTATATTAGAATTCCCAGAAATTGTAGTTAAAGAAAATTATAGTATTGTTTTAATTTGATTGGTTTTAATTTTTTTCAATTTTAGTAATTTTACATGTTTTACATTACATATGTGTTTATATTTAATCTTGTATGTTAAAAAATTTTTGAAAAACAATTTTATTTATTCGTCGTCAATGAGCAGTAGTCAATGAATTTCCTTGTGATTTAACTATCCTGTTCCTATGAACTGTCTTGACCTTCCCTGTTAATTTATTGCATATTATTACATTAGAATTTTCTATTCTCTCTACATTATATGGACCTTCATATATGCTACTATGTTTGTCATAAGGTTCCCTTTTCAAAAATACTGTGTAATCTACCTGTACCTCTAAAGGTTTTGAAAATTTATCGTAATATTTCTTATTTCTTTATTTGTGCTTTTCAATGATTTCAATGTTCTACGCCATGG
Source organism: Metopia argyrocephala (assembly GCA_963576795.1). Taxonomy (NCBI): domain Eukaryota; kingdom Metazoa; phylum Arthropoda; class Insecta; order Diptera; family Sarcophagidae; genus Metopia; species Metopia argyrocephala. Next base: position 85,499,800 of record OY756211.1, read on the forward strand.
TCTTTTAAATCCTGTACAGAAAAAAAATTTTAAAAATCAATCGTTTCTGGCCCACTCTGTACTGTAAATATTGAGTTCGTTGGTTTCCTTCTGCAACCTCGAAAGTATATAGTCTAAACTATGTATTTCGTTAACCAACTCAACTTCACTTGACAGCAGTTTTCTCCGTTTTCTGAATATATTAACCGTAATTTTATATTATTATTATCATATTGTCCTTATCGAAATCGATTATGTCCGTTTTTATTCTTGCCAAATTTCCGTTGTAATTATGAACAAATTTACAATAAATTCTCAAATCTAAATCTTTACCGTTTACTATACATTCTCCTATCTTATTTTCCGTGTTATGCGTCTTATTTCCCATTGCGCGTGTTGTCACCGCACACATTGAAGCATAAGATTTTTTAGCTTCCCTTGTTGCCATTTTGCCGTCTATTTCTATAGGATCTTTGTTGTTAATGTATAATTCACTTTTCATCAAAATGTTTTCATCCACACGTTCTAAAAATTTAACGTCCCCAGGAATTTTAATATTAGAACCTAATTTTCCAAAACACTCTCCTAATTTTGTCCTGCAATTGTCAATTTTCGAAAAAACAAATATTTGCTCACTTTGTGATAAATATCCTATGTCGCCTTCTGCGTATTCTAAAATTGAATTGTATTTCCTTACCAAGAGTGTTACATATTCAGAAATCTTTGACGAATCCCTGGATAAAGGTCGACTTTGTAGTACCCGTTTTTTAACGCTATTAAAATCGTTCAATAATTCCCTAAATGTATCGTTCTCAGGTAAAGGCATTTGTTACAAGTTCCATCCAAATAATATAATATAAAAATGTTCATATCTTCGATAGAATCCAATGACCCATATGCTCAAAGTGTAAATAAAATTATTTTTCCTTTCAATTTGTATGATCATTCAAAAAAATTAAAATTTAAATAAAAAATTTTTTTTTTGTTTTCTGTTCAATAAAAAAATTTTTTTCAATTATTCTCAAAAAAAAATTTTTTCCAATTATTCTCAAAAAAAAAAATTTTTTTCCTTTTAATTTATGTTGATGATACACGTTCAATAATTTCTTTCAATTTTTCCACACACTTCTTGTAAAAAAAAATTTTTAGAAATTGGAAGCTAAGACGTAGGCTGCATTCAATTTGATAGCAATTTTACCCTTCAAAATAAATATGGTAGTCGTACATAAGAAAAAAAAAAAATTTAGAAAAAGAAGAAAATTGATAGTAAATTGAAACACTTGCATGAAAAGCAAATTTGATATCCAGTTCGTTTCAATTTCTAAAAGTTTCAGTGTGTTCGTAAAAAAAAATTTTAATGTATTGAAAATTGAAAGCCAGAAATTGAAAGTGTACCAACCAAGTTATATAAAATGTATTTACTGAGTGTTTCGAAGAAGAGTAAAAAAATTAGGGTATTTATTATTGTGTTTTTGTTTTTTTTTTCTGATTTTTATTTCTATTTATGTATGTTAATCAAATAATAGTTATTATTGAAAAAAATTAAATTTAATTTTTATATAATACAGGATGTGAGGAAAAAAAATATGTTTACATATATAAAAGTAAATAAAATATATATAAATATATAAAAATACACGTAAATATACATAAACTGCCGCATTCACAAAAAACAAAATAGTTTTATTAAGGGCTTACTGACAGTTATTTCATATAAATATGTCAAATGAGCACTCTATAAAGCAACTTTACCCTTTATGACTACGGTAGACAAAATATATATATAGATTTATAATATATGTATATATATGTTGCAATCAAATTCTTAATAAGTTTCAAAAAAATGTTAGATGATTTTATTCTTTTTTTTTCTGCTTTTTTTCTGCTCACCACCTTGTTATAGATGTTACCCATGTAATAACGCTGTTGTTGTCCTAATCTGTTGATGTGTAATTGATTTTACTTCTTCTTTTAGCATTGTGATCGCCTTCTATATGTATGTAGCTTATTGTTGTGTAGATTGTGTGGCTAATTTTATTTTTATGTTGCTAAGTGTCATATTATTTTCGATTTCGTTGTAATTACTTCTTTTTTGATTACTGTTTTTTTTTGTAACTGTTTTTTAAAATAAAATTTTGTTGTTTCTTTTTTTCAATTTTTTACTGCTCTTCATTTTTTTTCAATTATGTGTACATACTTTAACTGTTGCTGAACATAAGCTTTTGTTGTTTTAATATTTTTTTTCTTATTATTAGTTTTTTAGTACCTCTTTTTCTTTAGCTTATATTCTTATATTAGTCTCTCTTTTTTTTTTTTTTTTGTTCATTTTATTTTCTTTTGTTTCTCTATTTGTTGACTTCAACAATCATACCAATTCAGAACCGTTATTTTTTTCTTTCTTTCTTGTTACTTTATGTGAATTTATATATATACAGTGCGACACAAAATTTGGTATATGTTTTTACTTATTTTGCACTTGGTTATTATTCACTCAATTGTTTTCACCTCAACTGTACTTATTTTGTTTTATGTATTATGTATTGTTATACAATATATATAATGAAGTTTGAGTTTTTTTTTCATTTGTCGATTTTATTTTTTGTTGTAATATGACACTACCTTTTTTCAAATTTATGCCGGTTAAAATTAAAATGTGAGCTACATTTGGGAAACTTCTGATGAAAATTTTGATGGATGTTTTAAAGAATTTCATTTTTTTCCAAACTTGTTAATTTTTCCTGTAGGCTCTTTTCTTTATAGTTTTCTATTTTCCACTGTATATCTATTTTTTTTTGTATTGTATATCTCTAAATTGGTTTTGAATTTTAATTTTAAATTGTAAAAGGTTTGAAAGGGTTTGAATGTTGCTAAGTCCAGTTTGTAACGGTTTTTTTTCACATTGACAGTTTCTGTGTTTCTAACTGTTTTTTTTTCGAATATTCTTATTTTTCTTATCACATTTTTTTTAACTGTTTTTAACAAAATGTTCTGTGGCTGTGTTTTTAGGTTAGGTTTTTTTTCTCATTATGAAATTTAATTTTAAATTAAAAAAAAATTATCCACTCAAATAAAATTTTAATTTTGTTTTTTTTTTTTTCTTTGTGGATATAGAGTAAAAGTGTAGTTTTATTTTTTCAAAATTTTTTTTTTAACTTTTAACTCATATATAGCTTTCACTGCTTTTTGTACAGTTTTTTTTTTTGTACATTTTGGGAAAAAATCTTCTTTTTTTTTTCTGTATTACTGTTTTTTTTCACGTTTTTATATTTGTTATTATTATTTTTTTTTGTTTTTGTTTTTTTTTCTTTTAGTTTTAATAAAAACTGTTTTTTTCTTATTTGTTTAAAAAAATTATCCACTCAAATTTAAATTTTATATTTTATTTTTCATTTTCTTTTTATTATATACGACACTTTGTTTTTTCTGTCCTGTCACGGTCGCCATGTAAAGGGTTTAAATAAAGACAATGCAACCACGATGATAGTTGTTATGAGAATCAATCGTTTATTCAAAAACATCTTAAGTTAAAGCCTTAGTACTAAATATAAAAGGAATATTGATAATTACTTAGTACTAGATTATTAGTTGTATAAAGTAGTAGTAAATAGAGATGGCACTACACTACCGTAGTCTCATCAGAGTTCTTTGCTTCCTGTGCATATTCAAGACCAAACATCAACGATTTAACTCATATTTTTTAAGAAATCACAAACTGAAATTACTTTTTTCCATATGCACATACACTTGTATGAGTTAGTCGAAATTTTCTCACCATCATTGCAGTTTTTGTAATCGTCATCTTATTTGGATGAAAGACATTTACAATTTATTTTTGTTTTTCCCTCTTACTCCATTTTATTCACATTAGTCGACATTGACGACATGTACGACTGTAGCCGTGGTGGTTAGAGTGCACCGCCAGAAGCGAGCATATTGCTGAAAACTCGACTTCGAGCCCCAGGAAAAGTGATTACTTTTTTTAGATTGATTTTGTTTCTTCAGAAACGCTTTAATTAGATCAAAGTTAATTTTATGAAGAATCTAGATTTTTTCAATGAATTTTTTAATAATCAAAAGAGAAAGTGATGTTCGTGAAGGAATAGTACACTAACCAAACTGAACATGTTTTCGACTCCAGGTACGATAGAAAGTCTCATTAGCGATGATCTCTGAGATCTTAGATTTGGCTTTTATATAAAATATTGTGTGCAAATATTTGAAAAGTGACGGAAAATATAACAAATTTCTAAAATCTACACTAGGAATATATAAGTCAACCGAAGGTCGAAATATTGCAACCTGCCATAAGAAATAATAGCAATTCTATATAATGCGTATTCTAAATCATTTATGCTTCTGCTCATTAAAATTTTTGTTTTATTTATTTTTATTTTAAAACTGGCCCACATTAAGAAGAATTTTTACAAAATTTGTTAAAAGAAAATCAGGTAAGTAGGAATTTGATTTGATGGAAATTTATTAGGGAATGTTTTTGGTATCTAGAGCAATTCCCTATATAAATTACCAGCCTCAGCAAATTTCGCTACCCCTATCTATTATATATATTTTTTTATTATTTCTTAGTCAATACTATTAATGTAAAATAAAAATTAAAAATAATTATTGATATTGATAGTTATTTTATTAAAGTGACACTAAGAATAATTCAGAGCACTTTATTTTATCACCTTGACGACAATGTTGTGGTTCCAAATGGGAAACTATACCTTGAATAGTGCTCAAATTTCTTAAAAGTCCGAAAACTCTAGGATGATATTTGGCTGGCTTTGCACAACCGAGCTTTTATAAATGCCGTCTAAAAAAATTTTGATACCCTTAAAATTATTTTCTAATCGGAAGATTTCCCTTGAAACTAGGGCAACATAAAACCCATGCCTTAAATGTATACACAATTTTTTATAAAACAAATAGGCCTATCAGATAACGACAGGATATGTTCTGAAAGACGAATCCGTATAAAATTTAATTCGAATGAAATATCAAACTGCTATTATTTCAAAATGTGAAAATATTTTACAATATTTTTTTCCCTATTAGTTTGTTCTAATTTTCCTTGTTAAAGTTGATTTGAATTTACTTTTTTTAAACAATTTTCTTTATCGATCGATAAACTGTAGTAATTTACTTGCACTGCTATTTCTATTATAAAAAGCTATTGTCTGTCATATTATTTTTCCCTTTTCACCACATATTTAGATGATTATTGCGTTTATAACAACTGGTAGAAAAAGGGAAACACTCAAATGAATGTGTAATGAATGACTTGACAAATTATTGAAAATATTTGTTTTCTATTTAACTTCTGCCTTTAGCTAAAATAAATACGCCACGAATAAAAATTTGATTTACATATTTTGTGTAATTCTCATGCTACTACTACTTTTTCTTTTATGTTTATGAACTCACACTGTCATTCTTTTTTCTACTTCTTTAACATGCCATTTGAAACAAACACACACTCAAAGACAACAACACGTACATACATACATATATTGTTACATTGTACTTTTAAAAATGGTAGGAAAAACAAAGTTGTGACATAAAAGTGTCACAAAACATAAACATGATATATAAACACAAGCAAGTATGTACTTATATGTATGTATATGTACTCGTATGTAAAAAAAGTTATGTTAAGCACATACATACACAGAGATTTAGTCAGTACATTTTAATATACAGTAATAATGGAACATTCATGTGCTAATGTAAGTGTATATACATACTTATCTATGTGCACCGTAAGTCATTTAAATAAAGTTTTACATTTTGCCCATTTTGAAGGAATATTTCTTTCTTATCATAACTTCGCTTAATCTGTTGTGTCTTGATTTAAAAAAAATTTTTTATGGTTTTTTTATTTGTCTTATCAATACTGAAGTTACTTTTTCAGAAAGTACAGCTTTGTACTTCTTACAGCTTTACCATAGCCCTAATTATTGTTTAAGTAATATTGTGTTCAGACATGCATCATTATTGAGATTATAGCAATAAATGCCATTATTGAGCTCAATATTCCATTTTTCTTTATTGAGACCATTACTCAGGAGTAAACCCCTACTAAAGTGCTGTGCATTGTATTGGAATTTTTGTGAAAAAGACAGTACATTATGACAACAGAATATATATTCTGTTTTTCTTACATTATTAAGCGCCTTAGGAATAAGACAAATTGCTGTGAATTGATCATTCAAAGGCTAGTGTTATACCTTCACCCTTGAATGATCAACAGCAATTGCTCTATCATTGCATGTTGATTGCGGTGAGTGCCTTCGCTAAGTAGGTTTTTAGCTGTAATCTGCTCTCTTGATCATTCGTTTTTCATTGTCAAAAGTTAAGGTTTCCATACCAAATTTTAATTAATTATTGCTCAATAAGTAAGAAATTTGTATAAATATTGCATATATTCATACACAATTGGCCATTACAACCCGTGTCAGGGTTATGGCCTAGCCTCTCGCAGCACTCTTGTTGTGTGTGTTAATTTTTATCCATGAGTACCGGGACCTACAGTTTAAACTCGACTCCGAACGACAGACTGAAGATACTTTTTCATGGGAATCACTTACTCTCAGAGCTTTTACCAGAAGACTGCTGAGGGGTAGTCTCCGAAAGAAATAATATTTTTTACATTTCTTTTTTTTTCACAATGTCAGAGCTGAGACTTGAACCCGGCGCTATCGTCTTAGTAATCCAACACACTAACTACTAGACCACGGCGACTACCAATAACTATTGAGTTATAAATATTGAGTAAAATAAAAATGCAGCACTGTCATAAGTGTGTTTATTGCAATTAAACGAAAAAATTTTATTGATATTTGCCAACTCATTTTTTAATAAAAATAAATTAATATATAAGCTTTTATTCAATAATAAGGTCAACTAAACTTATTGATACAATAAAATTAAATTTTTAAAACAAACAATTTAAAATAAAATACATTTTTAATAAAAAATAATTAATTTTTACTTTAAATACAAGTACTAAAAAACCAAGACAAGTATAATAGGCTGAAGTTATGCCAGTGAGACAGCCCCTTTTGATATGTGGCGAGCTGTTTTCCGGTTTCCAGCTGTCAAATGAATATTGGGTAAGCTAAATTGTGTATGCCTGAACACTTAAATTAATTTTGTCAATTAACCGAATATTGACTCAATAAAAGTGCATTTGCATGAACATAGTATAACTGTGTTTGGAATGAAGATCACATTAGGTAAATATTTACCGAAGCAAGATATAAATGTTTTCCTAAAATAGAGGTCACGTCAATTCAATTCTACAAAAATTCAATACCAAAATCGGAGCTCTGCTATTAAAAACATTTTTTTTTACTTTGTCAGCTACAGCTACTACATTTTATTTCGTTTGACGTTTCACGTTACACAAACATATGTATGTGCATTTGTTGATTTTTGACAACAGAATTTATTTTAAAATCGTAAATTTTTCTGGGGAGTAAATAAAAAAAACAATTTTTTTGAACAGAAAATTTTTGTACATGTGTTTTTGATGAACATTAAGAGATGGCATTAAAAAAATAATATATATAAAAGTTTATTTTCTAACTGAAATTTTAAAAATAATAATAGTTAATATACTCGACTAAAGTTATTAAAATCTAATTCCTTATTAAAATAATGAGCAGTGTATGTGTTTGTAAACATTAACTACTGTGCTAATGTATTTGAGTGGATGTTAGTGTAAGTGTACAATAAAAAATGTTAATGTCTATCTGTCTGTATATCAACTCTGTCTACTTATTTAACAAAAGCATTAAGGAATGTAACAAAAACAATATAGAAAATTTACAATTAGGAAAGTATAAGTACAACATTAAGGAAAAATCCCTAAAAACAGACAACACATTGTATAATAAACTTTCAATAGATAAATAGTGTTGGTAAATAACGTTTATAGCCGTTTATAGCACATTTTGTATATCATTTAATGGGTAAAATTGGTACTGTTTAGAAAAATAATAATAATGAAACAAAAAAAAAAAAAATATTTAATAAAATGGCAACATTTCAGTTGTATTCTTACATTCATAGTCGTATTACAAAATAAATGTTGTTGTTATTGAGTAACTGGTATTATTATTAAGCAGCGTATAGAGTTACCAATAAAGCTCATATATGTATGTATATGTACGAGTATGTAAGTAAGAATACGCTACAAAAGAACACGCACAAAATAAAATTGCCACGAATTTTGATAATAAATGCAAAAATAGTATGTTGAGGTTAAATTTAGCAATACATTGAGCATTTGGTATTAACAAGTATGAAATACATTTACTTACATATGGTGGTAATAGAAAAACAGAGTTTTTTATTTTAAATTGTACTTCAGTGATTAAGAAAACTTAAATACTGCCTGAAATAGACTAAACTGATCACTTCAAAACTGTCTTGGTGTTTAACTACACTCTAAACCACTTTTGTTGAAAATTAAGTCGATAATAGTAGGCAACACTTTACAGACTGTTTTCGACCTAAAATTAAGCATGTAGTTTTTTTAGTCATTTTGTTAGTTTTTACGCAAAATATGTCTAAAATTAAACAAAAAATGTTTAAATATTTTAGGCAATGTATGTCTAATTTTCCCCCCTTTCATATATTTATTTTCAACACTCCTTAAATGAAAATGCCTGCAATACATATTTTTAAGTACATTATTTAATTTATTGAAAATTATATGTCTTATATACTATCTATATATACTTATAAATATATATAAAATACATATATGTATATATGTACATATGTCCATAACTGTCTTATCTTTTAACAAGTTACATATTATTACATATACTTTACATACATATTGTCTTTTTGTAAAAAAAGTGTCATAAGTTTACATGTACATAAAAAAAGTTTAATTAAAAAACATTCTTTCATATATAAAAGATTAAATAAATGATAATATTCATATAAAAAATCACTTTTTATATGGCATTATCGAGCTTACGTATTAAAGTATTAATCTTTCTAAAATTATTTATATGACACTTTTTTCCTCTCATTTGCGAAGATTAAAATCTAAAAAAATATCGCAATGAGAATCCAAAATTTTGAGTAACAAAGCAACTATAGAAAAAGATCCATTATATTGAAATCCTCCTCTTTGGACGTAATCTCCTTTTCAAACCAAATGTATGCAGCAGATTTGCAACTTTCCTCTATTGATGTTTCTATAAATACAAAAGCTTTTTAGTAAAATAAAATAATTAGTAATAAAAGATTTGCTTACCAACTATTAATATCAATGGCTCAAATTATATTTATTATTGCACATGCGACTTTTAGTAGACTGACTTCATGTGAATTTAACTGCATAGAAATTATAATTAGTATATATTTTACCACATTTTGAATACAAACACTTAAAAACATTGAATTATTCTCCATTAAATGATAAACTCATAAACTTTGACATTTTGCACACAACAATTTTATTGTGAATAATTAATTAACACTTTAATATACTTTATAAACTATTTATAAATTAGAATAAATACGATTACGACGCGACTCTTTTGAACTTTTTATTGCAAATGAATGCTTCTTCTTTTTTTTCGTCGCTTTGTTACCACGTCTTCATACCGTTTTTACTCAAATGTTCTCAATATTACATATTTATATCTATTTTTAGGCAAAAGTGCTTAATTTTACAAATTTTTTACTGATTTTATGCAAATGTGCTTAATATTGAACATTATTTTGTAAATTTAAACATAATTTGTTTAAACATAAACAATTTTGATAGCAAATTTATTTTTTTGTGTAAATTTTTTACTTTTTTTAAAATTAAGAATGAAAATTATATAATTTTAGACAGCAACAAATTTTCAACACCAATTTAGACATAATATGAACCTAAATTTTGGGAAAAGTTTTAGAGTGTATACCAATTATATTAACAAACCAGTCAAAGCCAGACGTGCTTCTGTATACCTATTTGAATTAAATAAAAAATTAAGTACATATAAACTATCAGCCTTATGTGTAATAAAAAATTAACAGGTCGTTGTAAACACTGGAGAAGTTTGTCATTCTAATACTTGGAAATTCTTACTCAAAGATACAAGGTATTTAATTTTTTGGATTATCTGACTTGTTTTCAAATAGAGGGTATGGAAAATTTTAATTATATCAGTCTATAGCGGGTGGTAAACATGCCAGTTTTTTGTCCCTTATGCTAACGAGTTGCTAACTTTTCATTATACATACGGCCGATACGGCTTTATGTACTGATTAATATGATTTTTTGAAAAAGAAAAAATATTAAAAATCTTATATAAAAAATTATATAGAAAAATGAACGTGAGCTAATTTTTACATTTAGAAGTATAATATCAGACGTCTGAATTCTAAATTTGATTAAAAGTTTTTCATATTGCAGTTGGTACTCAAAACATTCGATGGACGATTGTTTTAGAAACAAATCATGGGGTTAAAGAATGACGACGTACAATCAACTACAAAACATGTGCTCTATAAGAGGTTCGAGAAACAATTTTTTTTTATTTAGAGCACTTCTCACTTTAGTATCAATTGGGTAGAGAAATGCACGCCACATTGCAACGATGCTTCAATAAATCGATAGAGTAGGATTACTACTGTCATTAATAAGCATGTTTGCCTTTTCTTTTAGTAAAGTAAAATTAATTATGGTTGGTATATTGTCGAGAAATCCGAGTTCGAATCCCTGCAGTGGATCATGTTTGAAATTAATTTTTGTTTCCTCAAAAGTGCTTTAATTAGATCAAAGTTAAATTCTATTGATTCATGACAAAGATCAAATTCTATTAGGAATTAAGATTTTCTTTGCAATGATTTTTTTGAACATCAAAGGCGAAAATGATGTCCGTGAAGGAATAGTACACTAGCCAAAATAAACATGTTTTCGGCTCCAGCTACCATAGTCTCTTCAGAGTTCTTTGTATACGTATTCATGACACATATCAATAATTTTTTTAAGACCAACACTCAGGGGTACACCCCCCACACTCATGCAGTGTATTGTATTGGAATTTGAAGATAGATTTGATAGATAGATTATATTTTTTTCATAGATATCTATTATGCGCTTTTTTTTATTGATGGTGTTAATGGAACAAGTTGCTGTCAATTTGAGCCAGTGTTATACCTTCACCCTTGAATGATCAACAGTGAATGTTAAATGTGAGTAGTGAGCGTCTTCGGTGGGATAGCTGTTATCATTCCAGAAGGTGGCGGCGCTGTACTCCTCATCATTCGTTTCTGGTGGAATAGACTGGAAATGCCAGGGAGTGGTTTCTTGGAGGGGAGGGGGAGGGGGAGGGGGAGGGCCTCTTTTTCTTTTTAATTATAATTTCAAAAAAACCGCAAACTTTTTATTTATAATTTTTGTCCTTCGCTGAGATTGAACCTCGGTCGTTTGAGTTACTGTGCAAGCGCTTTAACCGCTATACCAGGACCATCATATGTTAGAATTATATTTTTCCTATTTCATACAGAACACATTCTATCTATCTATCTCCTTTTTCTCACCACAATTACATTTTTTTATAATTGTTATCTTATTTGGATAAATCAATATCACAACTTTTTTCTTATTCCATATTATCCACATTAGTCGACATCGACGGCAAGTAAACCGCACAGTGGTAAGGCTTCATACATTTTTTTGCAAAAAATATAAGGACTAAACTTTGAAAGTTAGCACGGAGTATTATAGTGACCAAATTAAAAAATAAAAGAGTTTAAAGAAAATCTGCCACGCCCATCGCCTACCGCCTATACAAACATGAAACATGGTCTTTATCACATGTTGCCTAATTTACGATTTTGACTGATTAATAACTTATATATTTGAAAAATCATTATGATGAAACTGAGATGGAAAACAGTTTTCATGATTCTGAAGAGGACGATATAATTGTTAGAAAAACGAGGTTGCAAGATGCTATAAATGCAACCAACATCTTATCAGATTCAATGAAAATCTTCGAATATTTCAGAAGAAGTATGCTAGACTGCTAATAAGAAGGTTCTGGGTTCGTCGATTCTTACCGGAGACTTTGGTCTGCAACACTACATCATGAGTATGGTCTTAGTCACTTAGCTCGTAATAATCAATTAGAATAATATTGGATTGTAATTTAATAAATAAATAATTTGTTTCGACTTAATTTGTGTTAAACAGACTTTAAAACCAAAACCCCTCGCACATTGTTTAAATACGTTTTGTTGCCAGCATACATTTAATAAATGATTCCCCACCTGCTTGTTAAGTCTGCTATAGTATGGCTTTTCCAATTTACCCCCAAATTTATGGTTTAAAGGCAGTTTATATACTCCTTCTTGCCCTCTACTTAGTCTTATGATTAATATTGTATATGATTTGTAATTCTTCCTTTCTCCTTTATTGTTTGAGAGAGTAATTAAATTAGGCCAGTGGGAGATTTTAATTTTATACTTCCATTTGAACCCAATAAATAATAGAAGTAAAATAGAAATAATTTTGTTACTCATTTTAGATGAAATTGAACATTCTTTTTACGACTTTCTTTTTCTTTAATCTACAGAAGATAATAAATCATTTTGACCTGCATGTTACGAGTATGTATGATGATTCGAAACTACGAGTATTGATAATGAAATTGAAAAGGAAATAAATTTGTTGTTTTATTTTATCTATTAGTAATTATAGGCCAATTATTTGAAAATACTTGCCAAAAGTTATAATTATTGATTTTAATGTGAAAATTTGTTTTTTTTTTTTTGAGTAAGAGTTCTATTGGGTGGTTGTATAGTCATTACTCGTATGTCATAAATATTGAATGGCAATAATGTATAGATAAGTTTATATATTTAAATGTTTTCCAACCATCGCCGTATTATTTACGTTCTTAGTGATATTCCAAAAGTAATCATAAAATGTAAAATTTTCTATTATAAAAAAATTTATTTCACTGATGTATGCAAAAATGTTAAAAATTTTTTTAAACACATGTTTTCGCTTAAGTTTTCATGTATTTTAAGTGTTTTAAAATATATTTTTTGTTTTTTAACAACACAGAGGTATTAAATTGATTTATTTCGTATCGACTAAAAGGATTAGCAAATTTCATACTGTCGAATTTTATTTTTTTGATTCGAAAATATTTTCAATTATGTTTGTCATAATTGATTCTCTCTGGCAAAATTCTCGTTACTTTTTTAACTGCAAAAGACTTATCGTGATCGATAACTATGGTTTGAAAGCTGAGAATGTTAAACTGTGTTGACATTTTTGTTGAATGTCATCATTTAGAATATAATCGTTCTACTGAACAAGAAATTTGTAAAGTTTTGATCGTTTTCGCACTAATTTAATCTTCTCGATTCGACACACTGAAAAAGGCAAAGAAATGCGCGTATCGGAGAGAATCTAACTGTTGTAGCCCACAGACTTAAAGGAGATGCCCAAATGTCAAGTCATCGTCATTTTCAATTTGTTGTTGTTTCTTCAACTATGTGAAAAATTTTACATAAGCATCGTAGCTTACGTGCCTATTAAAAAACAGCTCGTGCTCTAAATGGGTATTTTTTATTGAATAATTGTGTACTCAGGGGTAAACTCCTACTAAAGTGCTATGAATTGTATTGAAATTTTTTGTGGAAAGGATAGTGCATTATGACAACAGAATATATATTTTGTTTTTCTTATATTATTAAGCGCCTTAGGAATGAGACAAATTGCTGTAAATTGATCATTCAAAGGCCAGTGTTATACCTTTACCCTTGATTGATCAACAGAAATTGCCTCATCGTTGCATGTTGATTGTGAGTGCCTTCGCTAAGTAGGTTTAGCTGTTATCTACTTTTTCCCAATAGGTGGCGTTTTTCCCCTGATCATTCGATTTTTGTTGGCATTTGTTAAGGTAGAATAGAGTGGAATGTCGGGGAGCGGTTTCTTTGTAAATGTTCTTCTTGGAGGGGGGGGGGGGGGGGGAAACCTCTTATTTTTAAATTATAATTTTGAAAAAAACGCAAACTAACTTTTAAATTTTTTACCTTTTTCTGGGATTTAAACATGGGCCGTTTGAGTTTTTGTGTCAGCGCTCTAACCACTATACCACATCCCCCCAAGCATCATTGCATTGATGAAAAAAGCATCATTGCATCCATTAAAATTGACTTTTAAGTGCAGTTTAAATGCTAGCGGCATCGGTGCTTAATATTTACGTTATAAAGAAGAAGCTGGCGTTACAATGAATACCAAGAGCTATATAGCATTGGTTCCAAATATTAATCATGTAAACATCAGCAACATCTGGTTTCAACTAAATAAATGGAAAAAATAAAATCATATTCGCTGGCGCTCTTATTCGTAAGATTTGAGGCCTTTGAAAACTAGCAACTCTTTAAAATGGCAAAACTAAACTAATACCAGATGCTGAAGGCTCGGGTTCGAGCCCCAGGAAAGGTGTGATCAATTTTAATTTTAATTTTTGTTTCATCAGAAACGCTTTAATAAGATCAAAGTTAACTGCAATGAATATTTTTTGGTAATTAAAGGAGAAATGATGTCCGTGAAGGAATAGTACACTAGCCAAACTGAACAATTGTTTTCGACTCCAGCTACGGTAGTCTCATCAGAGTTCTTTGTGTCCTGTGCATATTCAAGACCAAACATCAACTATTTAACTCACACTTTTTTGGAAATCGCATACTGAAATTATTACCGTATGTACATACACTTGTATGAGTTAGTCGAAGTAAAGTCACACAACAGTTTTTATCATATTCTCCTTTTCTTACCATGAATATTCATTGCCGTTAACTTTGATCTAATTAAAGCGTTTCTGACGAAACAAAAATTAAATTATAAAAATATTGATCAGAACTTTCCCGGGGCTCGAACCTAGAGCCTCAAACACATTAAGTTATAATGCGCATGCTTCTAGCGCTGCACTCTAACCACCACGGCTACAGTCGTACATGTCGTCGATGCCGACTAATGTGGATTAAATGGAATAAGAGGGCAAAAACAAAATAAAAATTGTAATTCTGTTTCATCCAAATAAGATGACAATTACAAGAACAGCAATGATGGTAAGAAAAGGAGAATATGATAAAAACTGTTGTGTGACTTTACTTCGACTAACTCATACAAGTGTATGTACATACGGTAATAATTTCAGTATGCGATTTCCAAAAAAGTGTGAGTTAAATAGTTGATGTTTGGTCTTGAATATGCACAGCACACAAAGAACTCTGATGAGACTACCGTAGCTGGAGTCGAAAACAATTGTTCAGTTTGGCTAGTGTACTATTCCTTCACGGACATCATTTCTTCTTTAATTACCAAAAATATTCATTGCCGTTAACTTTGATCTAATTAAAGCGTTTCTGACGAAACAAAAATTAAATTATAAAATAAAAACTACTTAAGAAACTTCAACACATTACCATATAATAAATTTACTTTTACTGGTTATTTGTAGTTTTAATAGTTTGAGAAGTTGTAGTACAGTTTTATAAATTTATTACCCAGCATTTCATCATGTCCCCATGTAACTTTTTATTTATGGCTCTTTATTATTTTCATTTACAATTATGTCTTTATCTTATCATTTATAGTTCATATTGACTTCTAACAATGTTTGAATTAATTTAACAATTTTTACGATGACAATGAAAAAGTTTATCACGTTGTGTGATGGTTCCGCCTTAAAAGGAAATTATCAGTCAGCATAAGCATTAAATCAAATAAAATACTTTGTGTTAATAACTCATAAAGAATTCAATGATGAGCAACATTTATAAGATTATTTCTTATTGTCAAATAACTGACAAAGAATACATAAAAATCTTTACCAACAAAAAAACAAAGAAGAAAAAAGAGGAAATAAAAAAAAAACCGAAAGTTACTCTGTCTCATTCTCTCTATTAAATCAATAAATTAATTAGGAACTTCGATAAATACATATCAACTTTTTTTATGTGTTTTGTAGTTTTGTCACATTAATTTTATAATAGAAAAATAATTAAAATAAGAAAAATTTACCAGTAACTACAGGGGTATATTCAGTTGGAAAATAATTTACAAAAAGAAGTTTTTATTTAAAATCCATTTCTACTGAGAGCAACGAAAAATAAACTTGTTATATGACATCATTGATTTGTCTTATAATACTGACATTTTTTCTTTAATATTGCTACTAAAGTTAGAACTAAAAGTAGGATGGATATTGTGAAAATAAAAACCATTTTATTTCTAAATGACAAACTAGTTCAGAATGTCAATTGTAGACATAAAGTTTTACTACGGGGGTTTGTTAAATACTCTACAACGATCTCTCCAATTAGTATTATTTTAAATTTAGATTACTATTATGGCTCATTATTAACAAAAAATAATTTGTTGTGACATTGGTAGTTTGTGGCGTTGTTGTTTCTCTTGCTGTTACACAAGAAATATGTTTTAAATATCTATGAAACGAGCATTATTCCTCAGAAAATGTTTGAATATGACCTTGGCATGTGTGCGCCACGGCACACGCATACAAAGCACAATCTGAAAACTAATTTTCAAAAGTTTTCACAGCATATCAGGCCATATTTCGTTAATAACTTTTTGAATCTAATCGGTTCTGGTTAAGTGGCATATAAAAGTGACTTTACATATGTAACTCCAAAGAAAATGATACAATACAATATTGGTTGGCTAATTTATAAAACCTTTCGATGAAATTATTTTTTCAACAGTTCGTTTAATTAAATTTATTGAAGCTAACGTGGTATGGCTTGTGTATACGTCCTTCCGGAACCACATTACTGCTTTTTGGACTACGAAAAAATGTATAATCTTATCCATATACTGTTCACCATTGACAAAAACACTCTAAACATCATCATCATTGAAATAAATATCAACCAATCACTCCATCTGTACATAAAGAGCATCAACTAATTAATTTTCTTTTGTTATAATGGTGTTTCAATAAAAACTTGTTAATTATCCTCCTTTTCAATGCTTCTGCATGTTTACGTTCCTATTGAAGGATTGAGCTTCATCGTAGAATACAATTTTAGCTTTAAATCCAGCACAAGTGGAATCTTGATAGCTAAGATCTTTCAGTAAGATTTTTTACTAAGGGGTGGCGAAGTGTAGTGGTTAGAGTGCTCGCTTACAACACAAAGTAGCCCAGGTTTGAGTAACAGTACCGGAGAAAATTGAGAACAAAAAATTTGTGCGACATTTCGTAGTTTTAATTTACAAAAATAAAAGAGGTTCCCCTCACCTCTAAGAAGTCCATCGTTAAGAAAGCCATTCCCTGACGTTCCACCTTATCCACCTTTGACTTATCAAATGAATGATCAGGAGAAAGCGCCACCTACTAGGAACTAATAGAGAGAACTTAGCAAGGATTAAAACCTACCACTTCATAACAGACAAAGAATTAACATAACCAGATGGGAAAGTTGCTGCTGATCATTTTAAGGGTTAAGGTATAACACTGGTCTTTGAGTTTTCAACTGACAGCAACTTGTCCCATTGACATAAGGCGCATAAATGAAACTATATAAACTATACCTTCAAACATTCCAGTACAATGCACAGCATTAGTAGGGGTGTAAAATCCTGAGTGTTGGTCTTAATAGAAAAAAAACACGGAAGAACATAATACTAGTTTCTGAGAACCGAAACGAATTAACACATTTTGAACTTTTTCAATACTTTCTGTTCAGGGACTATAGCATCTTCAGTACTTGCGAGATGCAGATTATCAGCTAAGTAAATGTAGTCCGTTCGTTCGTCAACTCACATATTGTATATACACCTGACAGTACCAGGCTATGGTTATTTTGACCATCGTAGAGATTTTATAAATTGTTTGGTGTCCAAATTTTCGTTTTGACTACATGGTTTCATTTTGGTACTCTTGTGTTTGAGCATTGAAACATTCATATGAACTCATATCCCAAATACAAACTAAATTCAACTCCCATAAATATCTTGACGATCAAATGCATGTAAACTTCGTGTCTGTAATTAAATAAATACAAAATTTGCTAAAAATTACCCATATATGTGTTTACTTATTCAATATATTTATAAAATAGCTAAGCAAAACTCTAATTTTTTTTTGTTTTGTAGCACAATTGTATGCAGAAAATGAGGATTTGGATAACATTGATTTATAACATTATTTAAGAGTGCACAATAGTTTTTTTAAATAAATAAATATATATAAAAGCAACATTTTCCAAATTTTTTGCGAACTTTAGTACTTCGAAATAAATTACTTTCCATTTTTTATAGTTTTAATGATTTAAAAAAAAATGTTAAAATAAATTTAATTTGGCAATTGTTTACATTAAATTGAGCGAAAAACTTCAAAACAAATCTTACAACCCTGGCCAGCACTACTGCAATAAGTATTCATATGACACCGTGCCGTATGAGTATTTTAATTTGAAATTAAAAATTAACATACGCACTAGTGTCCACTTGCTATTAAACTATAAGTCTTAAATAATAGCAATTGAGATTCTGTTTTCACTAATTTAAATACAAAATTGTTTAGAAATTAAGTAGTAATTAAATAGAAATTCTATATTTGAAACAAAATAATCCAACATAACATACACAAGCCAATCGAATTGTTTATGTGAAATATTTTTAAATATAAAATATAGGACTCGCAATTAGTAATGTTTTATTTAAATAATTTTGCATGTCATTGTCTTGTCTTTAATTAATTTCTTTAGCATTTAATATAAAGCAACTATAACAATATAAAATCTGCTCCAATTTGTAGGCGTTGTTCTGATACTACATGTTTATATTACAGGTTTCAGGTTTATATTAAATTTTTCACTGATTCTCTTTTGATATTACACTTAAAGGTCATTTCCTTTAGTCATGGTTGTTAATATATTAACCTTTGGCGATTTATTAGTTACACATACAAAAACATATACCCTTGTATGTATTCATTTGTAGCATATTTTTAGAAAACACATATCGTATATAATAAATCATATCTTTAATAATTGATTGCTCTTCAGCATGATGATTTATAACATAAAATCTATGTTTATATGTAAAAATGGCTTAAGTCCATTTAACTTAAATTAAAAATTATAGAATTTTTTGTCGGACAAAATTTTAGTTTTATATTTTTGCTAAAACTTTTGTTAATAATGAAGAGGCGGACTTAAATTTTAAATATAAAAAAAAAATATATTTTTAAATTATTACTAAACGACTTTAGCTACTTTCTTAGAGAAACATAAGTATTATTACTGTGTTCTTCTTTTCATTTTTATTTAATATTTATTTTTCATATTAGGTTGTAAAAAAGACCATCTGTTTTATTATTTTATTTTTTTTTTTCTGTAGTTGAAAAAAGATCATAATTGAAATAGGAAAACAATAAAATTATTTTAAATAACTATTGCCTTTAAGCGTTAAAAAGTGTATCTTGTTATAGTTATTCAGTCTGTGAATTTTATTAAGTTTTTTAAAGTAACTTGTTGTAGGATGTTAATACTAGAAAAATTTAAATCACAAGAAATCAGCATCAGTAAGTAAAAATTTGGCAGAAACTGAAATTTCTAGGCATAAATTAAAAACTTTTGTTTTGATTAATAAATAAAAATGGTTTCTGAAGATCTACTGGATAATATTATAGATGAAACCAAGAGTTTAGTATGCTGATCTGGGTTGTAAATTCAACTCTAAGAATGAAAAAAAGTACTGCTTCTAATAATTAACTGAACATTTTAGCTTTAAGTCTGATCAACTGGAGTATCTTGTCTGGTTTAAAATTTGATTTAGTTAGTCTAATGGACTAAACAAAATTATTACGCTTTAAAAAATTATTATTTAAAACTCCTAAATCCCTCCATATATGGGTAAGAACTATAAAATAGTAGATAATAAACATATTATTGGCAGCTATATTGGTTCAGGTATTTACTAATTTTATTTCAACCATTCGAATTAAACAGCTTATCTTATTGTAGTCGCCGTGGTCTAGTGGTTAGTGTGCTGGCTTACTAAGACATGAGCCCTGGGTTCGACACCCAGCTCTGACATCTTAAAAAAAAAAGAAATATGAAAAAAATATTTCTCTCGGCGACTACCTCTCAGCAGTCTTCTGGCAAAAGCTCTGAGAGTAACTAATTGCCATAAACAAGCTTCTCAAGTCTGTCGTTCGGAATCGACATTAAACTGTAGGTCCTGGTACTCATGGATAAAAATTTACACACACAACATGAGTGCTGCAAGAAGCTAGGCCGTAATCCTGACACAGGGTTGTAAAGGCCAGTTATGTATGTATGTATGTATCTTATTGCAAGCTAATTGTGGGGATGATACCTAGTTGATGGTACATATAGGCGAGTTTGTCAAGTTTCTTGTGGAGTATATCTGTGTGCTATTACTATTACTATTATTTTTGTATATTTAGTCATTTGAGGTTCAAATGTCCCTCTCAAGACATTTGTATTTTTTGAAGATTTTTTTCTCGGATTTAAAATATCAATATTGTTGTTCATATCACAAATCAATGGGTAAAGCGGCGTACAGTGTATTTATTTCAGTAGAAGCCCCAAAATAGAACAAACCTTTTATAAAGTGTTAAAATTTGATAGAAATATTTTTGCTGGTAACGTCTAACGACATACACAATTTTGCATTAAATTTCAGGAATTCATGTCTTACTCATATATTCTGAAAATATAAATTCCCATAACAGATAAAAAAAAAATTACAACTTCAAACCCCGGCTCTGGCATCTTGAAAAAAATATGAAAAAAAAAATATTTCTTTTGGCGACTACCTCTTAACAGACTTCTGGCAAAAGGTCTGAGAGTAACTGATTGCTATGAACAAGTTCTCAAGCCTGCCGTTCGAAATCGACATTAAACTGTAAGTGCCCGTACTCATGGATAAAAATGAACACACACAATATGAGTGACACAGGGTTGTAAAGGACAATTATGTATGTGTGTATGTTAAAACAGAGGTCTTCATCCATATTAATGAGATAACAAAACTGTTGAGGTATTTAGTTACTCTTTTCGTTAATATTACAACCAGGGTTACTAAATTCTCACCAAATTGTACTGCATTAAATGATATTACTTTTAGAATTCTTGGAAAGTTCTCTACGTTTTATTTTTGTTTTGAAAGCTAAGAAAATTGTTGAAAGCTACCAATGCTTTAAAATATTTAAAAACAAAAAAACAAATCCATTTCCTTTTTTTTATTTGCTCGAAATGGCACCTTCAATAACAACAAAACAAACATGTTTAACCTTTTATTTAAACTAATGAGCTTAAGTTTTTTTTTATTTATTTTCATTTAGGTACCTTGCTTTCCTTTTTTAGCTTCGTTAGAGGGATATATTTATTTCTTATTTGAAATTTAAAATAAATATTTTTTGAAGAAAGGGTTAACACAGCTAAACTATGCAATTAATTTTTACTATGTGCTATAATCGTCAAAATGCATATTTTTTAAATTGAATATGGCTTTAAAAACAAATATTCTTATAAGATTTGCAAATATTTGAGGTGTATTCATAATATTGTATGACTATATGTTCTGTTGTATTAATAAAATACTTATATTTAAAATTTTTTAAAGTCTTATTTGTAAGTATGGCATAGAAATCTGCTAAATAAGCACTTAGTAAACGTACAATACTTTATACAAATATGACAGTTAAGTTCTCATGTATGAATTTCATTTTAAGTATAAAAAATAAGTAAAGGTATTAAAATGAGAACGTCTAATTAAATTAAATTTCAAACGTTTAATTTAAATCTTGGTTTAGGGTATCTGCCAGAGGAACACAATCGGCTATAACCAGTTTTACTTGCTACTTATTTCACCACATCATTTGCATATTCTGTGTAGATGCCAGAGATAATTTAAGTTCTACTACATCGCTCATCGTGACGTATACGTTATAAACAATTATATTTCATAATTAATTATAAATCATACGCACAAGTGTCTTCCTTTTCGCTCATGATATCTTTCTATGTGCCAAATACATACATACATATGCATGTATATACGCATATACGAAATGCGAAAGAAAAAAAGTTTTTAAATTTAACGACAAATTAAAAGACCGACTTAAAGGCAGTAAAAGACAATCAGTGTGGTTGTGATTCATTCCCGTTCTACTTCTACGTATACGTCAATACATTGATATATTGTGGTATTTGGATGATATGATTCTCTTCATTTGCTTGGCTTAACGAACCACATTTTAACTCAATTTTGGTTTTTTTATTTATTTATTTACTTTTTTTTTGGGGAAAAAGATAAATTTTAAAACAACACATCCACATTTGTATGTATGCACATACTTACATACATATATGTATATCTATATATTATATACTCCCATTTATTTGTTAAAAAAATTTTGTAAATTATTTACCATGTAAACGCATGAATGGTCTTGTTTTACCTCAAGCTTAATAAAAGAAAATTTAAAAGTTACAAACAATACATGTATGTTTTTACGAGTATGTGTGTAAAGTTAATAAAAAAAATTTATTTTTTCTTACTTAAAAAAATAAATATATTTGTGAAAGACAACAATAGATTTAATTTGAACCAAAAAGTTTAATAAATTCGAAAAGTTGTATTCCATACTGCGTAAACAAAGTAAGCAAATAAAAAGGATCCAATAATTAGAAAATTTTGTCTTGCTTTCTGTCATATATTGGGTTTAAATAAATTTAGATACAGTTACTGCCAAAATAATAGCACCACTATTGTGATTGTTTTTCATGTTTCTACTTATGTTTCAATGCATTTATATTTTTCTCTACAACTTTACAGTCCCGCTCCGTTAAGTAAGCTCTTTAAAAAAAGTTTTTATTCATTGCGGAATTACTTTCGTGCACAAGCGATCAAAATAATAAATGTGGTCCGTATAAGGAATAGAGGGCTTCAAAGTGAATAAGTATTGCTACATAGAAGTAAATTAATAAAGGTGATAGAATTTTCCAGATGTTAAATGTAAGTAGCGAGCGTCTTCAGTAGATTAGCTGTTATCTTTCCAGATGGGGGCGGTGCACAGTGGTATTATTTTAGGAAAAAGTAATTTTTTCTACACATAAAATTTAAAAATGTATTGATGTAGTTTTGTAGAAAACTGATTCAGTATGAAGAATCCCAAAAAAACGTTTATTTGCCTTTGAAATAATGAAGTAAAGTTACATGTAAGTTTTATTCCAAAATATTGAAAACTGCTTACGTATTTCGATAATTTTATTGCTCAGATTTAAATAGTGATTTTTTTTCAAATATAGACTTTTCTGTGTATTTAAAAAAATATATATAAAGTTTGCTCATATGGTTTAACAGATATGATAGAATAAAATTTGTTCCATAATGTGCCGTGATTGTAAACTTCCTTGGAAGAAAAAAAAGGTTGCTTGGTCGTGCTAGGTGCTTCCCTCATAATAAAATGAAAGGTAAGACTCCATACTATGAATTTAAAAAAAAGTTTAAATAATTCATAATCTTTTATAAAATCATAAAATGTATCTCCAAATTCATGACATTTTTAATTAAAAAAGTTAAAAAATTAAAATTTAATTAGTTTTGGTAAAGAAACAAAAATTTGTGGGAGAAAATATGATATGGGCGGTGAGTGTGGGCGGTAATTGAGGTAATAAAGTCTCTGTGCCAAATTTCAAAAACTTTGGGCCATAGAACCCTATGGGCGGTGGGTAGTGGGCGTGTCCAATTTTGAAAAAACTTTTCTTAATTGAGTTAACCAAAGGCTCAGAGCAAAAATTCAACATTCTACAAGCACTCCTTATATCTTTTTTCAAACATTGTATGAACAAATCCCACTGTGCGGTGTGCTCCTGATCATCCGTTTTTTTTTTTTGTTAAATAGACTGGAAATGTCAGGGAGCGGTTTCTTAAAAATAGATTTCTTCGAGAGGGAGGGGCGGTACCTCTTATTTTGTTTTTAGTTATAATTTAGACAAACCGCAAATTTTATTTTTATAATTTTGTCTTTTCCTGGGATTGAACCTCGGTCGTATGAGTTTCTATGCGAGCGCTTTAACCACTATACCGTGATACGCTCCCACCCCAATGTTATGCATTCTGTGTTAAAAAGAAGAAAATATAATTTAATTTATAAACATCAGACATAAAAATGAATTACACCGGTGAACTAGAAACATAAAACAACTCCGTTCAGCTATTACTTACATAAGAAAGCATGATATAAAAGGGCACTCTATTTTGAGTAGCTTTTTGTTTCCTTGTCAGCATACTCTTTATTCGATACACCTACAGTGTTCCTAATGACAACCAGAAGATTTTAAACTTTAGTAAAGGTTCCTTATTGAGATCAAAACCCTCCTTATGAATTCACAGTCACTCTCTGTATTTAATAGCTGCAAGGCCAATCAACAAATATTTTTTTTTCCGTAAAACTGCTCTCGAGTAACACCCTATTTCTATGGCGTTAATCTTTGCAACTTACTATAGCCACATTTGACAAATGTGGATGTCACACAATGCTAGCCAAGCGATAATAAAGCAACTTATCTATTCGAGAAAATTCTTTTGTCAACTGTCCAGCTTAACTTCTACACACTAACTTATTCTTTCAAGAGGTGTATAAATACTTCAATCAATAGTATCCCCAATTACCTTGCTCTGACAAACTTCAAAATGTTGACAGTACCCTACTTGCTATTTTATAATCATATATGGTGGTTGTTTCTTTAGGTTTTCCTCACCAAGCCTGCTGTGGCTGCGTAACTGATTATGTGCCGAACAACGCTAGCATACATTCATTTCCTTGTCATCTTAGCCTGTATATTACAAATGTGCGACTAAGCCTTCTGTCCAGAATCTTATTAGAAATTTTTGTTGACAGCATCAGTCATATCACAACTACAATGACACACAAATAATCCTTTGTTAATGTATTACTTATTACACTGCGTAATAGAGCATTATTTACTCAGATATATATACTCTTTATAACTTTCTTTTCTTTTTCTTATTTTCAAAATGTTATCAGCCATTACAAAGGAATCCTAAAAACATAAAACCTGTCTAATATCTTAAATGTTATGCTCATTAACAATTATGAATAATTTGAAATCATAAACGAAATCATTATTTAGATGGATTATGATTAAGTAAGAAAAAGTTTTTATTTTGCTCAGGTAAGCAGCAGCAAGAACAATAAATTTGTTTTGATATGAAGTTGTAATTGTTAATAAAACTTTTTTATTACAAATTATTACTTAGGACAGCATTGTTTTACGATTTTATGAATAAAGAATAAAAACAAAGTAAAAGAATGAAAACCAAGTATAATAAAATAAATTGAATATGATATCGTATTAAGAATCTAGTAAAAGAAGGTAAAGATAAAAGAAGGTAAGATGTTTTTTCTTATAAATTTTAAAAAAGGTAAGAAATGCTTGTTAACATTTTAAATTGTTTTAAAATGAAGATAAAAAAAATGTAATGACTGAAAAAAATCTGGATTTTATTTGAATCTTTTTTTCTTTTTTTACAAATTTTAAAAGAAAATGCGTATTACGTTTAGTATTGCACGAGATACACAACATTTTCTTTGATTTTCTTTCTTTTCATTATGTCTTATCAGACTATTTTGAAAGAGTTGCCTTTATAAATTAATTCCTAACAGCCATAGAATAAATAAACTCTACTTTGATAAACGCTGCTCTGTAACTGTTGCAAAGTTTTTTTATGAAAAAACATCTCGTCCTGTATTTTTTCTAAGAAAAACTTTTTTTTTTCGAAGCTCTGACATCTTGAAAAAAAGAAATATGAAACAATCATTTCTTTCTACCTCTCAGCAGTCTTCTGGCAAAAGCTTTTAGAGTAATTGAAATTGAAAAAGCTTCTTAAATCTGTCGTTCGGAGTGCTGCGAAAAGATAGGTCACAACCCTGGCACAGGGTTGTAATGGCCAATTATGTATGTATGTATGACAGAGACCCGGGAAAAAACCCTGAACGTTTTTGGGATTTGGTGTATACTGGTCAATGTATGATTGGTAAGCACGCTAAAAGGCTGTGTCTACCATTTAGCCCTCTATTGAGAAGTTGGTGGAATACTTCCAAAAGGTGAGACTCTTATTCATATTCTTTTTAATAATATAGGTCAGCAATTAAACGTTTAAAGGTTTTGAGGTGCCCTTCTTCAATAGATTGGTTCAATGTGAATACATAGATGTTTTGTGTGCAAAAAAAGAACCTAAAATATAGAAACTGTCCCATCACCAATTAAAATCTTCATTACAAACTCGGCACTAGTTAAAAGTAAAATGAAAAATTTTGGCAAATAGAAAAACAGCTTAAGTTGTAAACTATACTTGCCCTTTTAAACTATGTACTTTTATGAAATTTTATGAATTCTATATATTAAAGACAATTAATTAACGCAAAAAACACCAGCAAATTAATTTTTTTTCATTTTATAATTTAAATCAACAATATTTAAATAATTACACAGGCAGAAAAATAAAGTACATTAACGCGTTGTTAATAGTGTGCTTTTAGGCGTTTTTCAAATGCAAACTAATTAAGAGTAAAACTTGCCTGTGTATGAATGAAACTCTGTGTGAGTTTTAACACAAAAAACATTTCAAATAATGGTTAAATATTTATTAAATAAAACTCAAAATCAGACTGTGAATATTGGCAAAAAGTATGAGAGCAAGTGCAAGAGAGTATGCGGGAGAAGAATTTCAATACACAACTAAATTAACTGTAAAATAATATCAATGAAAAAAAAAAAACAAAACAAATTTATAGGCATGCTGAATGAGTTAATTAAGATAAAGGGATAAATTTGCATTAATTTCTCTTATTGTTATTGCTTTCAACTCTCATTTTATTCTTTAGTGTTTACTTTGCTTTACAAATTGTTTTTTTTTTAAATTGTTTTATTGTTTATAATAATTTTTGTTTATTTAAATTAAACTTTTTATTGCAAAGTGTAAAATCAAGTAAATTTTAACCAAATTTTTACTTCTACTAAAATTTTTTTTTACAGTAGAATTAAAAAAGTTTTCATATAAAAGAATATTCTGAGAATTATTCAGACAAAAACCCATTCTTTACAATGAATGCGTAAAAGATAAAAAAGAGAAAATTAAAACCTTTTTTTTTGTACAAAAATAAAAATGAAATCATGAATATTTTCTTTATTATAAAACAAAGAGTAAAAAGGTGGGAGAGAAAGTAAGACAGTGAGTGAAACATAAAAAAAAGTGTTAAAAGAAAATGTACAAGTACAGAAATGTATTAAAAAAAATAAATTAAAGGGTACTTAAGAGATTGTTACAAACAGAAAACTTGAACCATATAAAAAGGAAAAAAAAGCATCATAAAATAAGTGAATGGAGTAAAAAAATGTGCAGAAAACTTTCGTCAGTTACGTGCATATTTTAAAAAGAAAAGTGAATGTTTTTTTTCCTTTTTACAAATTTTAAGCGGTGTGTCAGCAGTGTGTAGTAAAAAAAACAACAAATAAGTCCCCAAAACAAATATAATTTATGTCCCCAAAAAAATCAACGAAACACAACAAGTGTATATGATTGTGGGGAGTCATTTCACTTATAAGGCTTTTATTTTTATTATTGCGGACTCAGTGCATGTGAAATAAAAACCCAAAAAATATAATAAAAATGGTCAAAAATATTATCTTGAGTGTTGTTTAGTTATATAGAAAAGTTTTTTTTTTGTTACAGAAAATTATTGTACTTATATACAGACGGATTGCGAACGTGTAAAATATTTACTAATAAACTCGAGTATATCGATCAAATGGTTTCGCTGCGTTTAATTTATTTATATAGAGATAGAACAATTTTTGTATAGTACTTGTTGACCCTGTAAAAGTCGCTTTGACGTATAAATTATTTCTAGCTCATATTTGTTTAGTTCAAATATATTTGGTAGCCTTCACCGAACTGAAAAACTTAACATTGCTATGAACATTGAATGTTTTGCTTAGCAAAGGTAAATATGGTACCACCCAACGATTTTCAATGTCAATATCTGCTTTATTTGTAGTTTTAATGAATGATTGTTCGCCGTTTTAGGTCTTTAGTTTGATAGTTAGGAATAGGGAGTAATAGCCCCTGTATCGCCCTCTCTGAATACTGCTTTAAAGAAAAACGCAAACCATATGTGTTCTGCTGTACGAAGATTTATCTTAGAAATCAGTATGTTATTTATAAATAAGCTGTCCTTTGTGTAGCCCTTAATATTTTAGGGTATAAAAAATAGAAGGTGACCGATTCTCAGACCTACCCGATATATATATAAAATTTCATGAAAATCGGTCGAGCCATTTCGGAGGAGTTTGGAAACAAACACCACGGCAGGAGAACTTTAAATATTAAAGAATGTATGTAGCAACGGCGTGTTATCTAAAGTGTTATTAAGACCAATACTCAGGGGTAAACCCCTACTTATGCAGTGCATTATATTGGAATTTTAATTTATAGATAAATATGTGAGATGTTAAGCTTCTTATGTCAATGGGACAAGTTGGTTTCAATTTGATCACTCAAAGGCCAGTGTTACACCTTCACTTTTGAATGATCAACAGCAATTGTCCCATCTTTCGATGAATGTTGATAGTGAGCGTCTTCGTTAAGCAGGTAAGCTGTTATCTTCCCAAAAGGGGGCGCTGTACTCCTGACCATTCGTTTTTGGTGGAATAGACTGGAAATGTCAAGGAACAGTTTATTTATTATTATCTATACACCCATCCCTAGGCCGGCAAATATTTTTGAACTTTCTGGATAAAAACAATATTAGATTCGTCAGAAATTATTTTTACTTATAAATTATATTATTACAATTAAGTATTTTATAATTTGAAAAATAATTCCTATGAAGACACACATAAAAATAGTTACAACAGACCTCAGGCTCAAAATAAAGTTTAAATTTAAAATTTAGTAAAAAAGTTTAAATATAAAATTAGTCTGATCAGATTTTTGTCATAAAAGTTTTTTTTTACCCAATGCGTACTTCATAAGTTTTGCAGTTTTTGTTTTCTTTTAATTTTTAAATTTAAATTTCTCAATGGTTTTACTTTTTTTAGTTTTGCTGCTGTTTTTTCTATTGCTGCAAATTTAAAGAGTAACTAAACAACCTTGAAAAGAATTTTAGGTTTTTGAGTTTTTTTCTATTGTAGTATATGTTATAAAGTTGTGTTTTTAACAAAATGTTTCTTTAAATTTAAAAAAATTACTTTACTCTTGAGTGCAATGATAAATAAAAATAGAAAATACATTTCATTAAAAGAAACTATAAACAAAGTTTAAACTGCTTATCAGCAACTAAAAATACAGGAAACTTTTTGTTCTACGGTTTTTGAGTGGCCAAAACTTATTTATGCAAACAGAGGCCTTGTATACAATTTCGGTATCGTTTTGAAAAAAGTTTGTAGTCTGATTAACTTCTAACTACAACCGGGCTTCCAAAAAGATATAAAAATAATCGGCTCTATTCCCGTTGGCGTTATCGTTTTAAATGCCGTTTTTATTCAGTTGTCGTTTTGATATTGCTTAGTTTCTAAAATGGTATTCCTGAAATAAAACGAAGACGACGATAAAAAGTTATCGAAAACTACATTAAAACAAAAGGAAAACTTGGTAGCACTAGAAAAAAAAGCTGTAATATTATGTGTTTTTGTTTACCCAATAATTTCGTTTTTTTTAATTAAAAATTAATCATGTCTAGTACAGTGTGGCACAGTTTCTTCCGTACGATGACAGTGGAATCTGCTTATTAATGCCTTCTCCTGTTGCTATGGCCTCAGGTTTGTTGGTTACCAGCTTTTCTAAACTTTAAATCTTTTCACACCTTTAAATTAAATTATATACATATTTTAAAATTTTTAGTAACATTTTGTTGTTAATTTAGTTTTACTTATTTTGTGCCAACCATCTACGTCACGGACGGGAGGTCCAAATGGTTTAATTTTTGCAGCCATTTCCTTCCAAAAACTATTAAAATTTAATTGTTTTATGCCTTTTTTGAATCCTTTACAATATTCACGATATTTTTTAATTTCTGAAATTTCAAATTGTTGCGACGTTGTAATTTTCATTTTCAATCTTTCAAACCTCTCGTTTTAATGTCGCTATTAAAACTGAAAGCGAAAAAAACGGGCGTTTCTTTATCGGGTTTATCTTCGTTTTTAAATAGAGAATACCGACATTCTTCGATTATTGTCGATAACGACAACGGTGATACCAAGTTGTCGTTTTTATTTCGTTTTAAAATAAAAACGCCAACAGAAATAGGGCCGAATAAATTGTTGAATAACTCTTCGTTGAGTAAAACCAACAGCTACAAACTAAATCGTCATATTGTAAATGCATCCATTGCTATATTAAGTAATTTTGTAAATTACTTGTACTGATACTGTACTGCACAGTCGTATATGATTGTATATGATATTTAATCTGTTCTTTTTTATTTGTCAAATATGTAATTTGCTTAACAAGGATTTTAATTTCATTTGGCACCAGTGCAGTGAGTGCATTAAATAATATTTAAAACTTTTAAATAATTTGATAATTTGTTTTGTTTTGTTTTAGCATTTTATTAACATTTTGAAAAAATAACATAAAAATAGATTTTGTTGCCCTTTGGCAAGGAAAGTGAAAAATAAAAAAAATTTTTTTTACAAAATATTAAATCATTTAGACATACAAACTTTGAATTTGATTTCAAGGAAAAAATGCAAAATTTAAAAATATGATAGAAAATGTAAAGAAAAGTGTGGGTGTGGATCAATAAATTGAGTTTTACAATGACTGTTTCCGAATTTGCTGGTTTTTAGTATTAATAAAGTATCATAACAATCAGACAAATATAAAATAAAAGGGCATTGACACATCTGGATCCGGAAATATGAGGTCTTGAATCGAAAAAAGTACAAAAATGCACAAAGTTATACTTACTTAATTGTAATTTTCTGGAAAAGTATTATAGCTACGCATCTCGTAAAAGTCGCATTTCAAAGGGTATTAAATTACTTTTGATTTAATATGCAACATGATTTTTTTTTTTCAAAAAGTCAAAGGTCAATTTTCTTTATCTATGAGTAGGAAGCCTATATCTCCGAAATAGACCTTTTTAAAAATTAAAAAAAAAATTATGTCAAAGATAGTTTCCTTCTCTACAGCTGTGACAAATTTCAGAGTGGAGGTCTTTTTGGATCAAGAAATAAATATCAAATCGGAAAGGAAGGTCTTTTACAAGGAAATTAAAACTATTCTGATAGGGGTGGGATAGTATACGATTTTTCAATTTCGATTAGCTTGAACCACTTATTTTGTGGCGTCAAAAAAAAATATATGAGCCAAAAAGAGGAAATACGGGATGGGGGCAAATGGCTCCTCATCGGGGTCAAAGGTTTGGTTGAAGGAATAAAAGTTCACAAATTTGTCAAATAAACCCGTAATAAACCTACAATATTTTTTTTAAGAATATAGCAGTTAAAATACAAAAAATGTACGCAATAATACTTTATCTTATACTTCCACGCTAGCTTCTATGAAGCTCATGAAATAAAAAATTCTTTTGGTCTAATGACGACTTATACTATTCTTGCATAATTCCACAGAAATTTAGATATACGTATACAGTTCTTTCTAATATGTAAAATATAAAGATAAATCTAAATAGAACATAAAACTATATCAATATTCCCACTTCAGAAGGTTTTATATATAGAAGCAACTTATGAAATGACTCTAAATTGAAATTTGATGTTTTTGAAATGTAAACACTTTCGAATATTTACATATTGTTTTTATCTATCATACAGAGTGTTTTCAGAAAACGTAAGGCTAAAAGCACGAACGAATCGTGAACTGAACGCTTTCAGTTCAGTTTTTGTCAAGCTTACGTTATGTATGACGATGCAGTGTCAACATGCAGTATTTCCGTTAATTTTTGTTTCGTCAGAAACCCTTTAATTAGATCAAAGTTAACTCCATTCAGCAATAAATCTTGATTTGTTTAATTTTGCACATAAGGCATATTCACACTAGCATAACATTTATACACTGATGAATAGTAATCTGACATAAAATGTATATTTTTTTGTTTTGATATCACACATTATGAAATAATATACGTAATTGTTAGTCCGTGATGTTAACGCTCCGGCAATCGTTCAAAGATTGAATTTCAATACAATGTGCACAGCATGAGCAGGGATGTATCCCCTGGGAATTGGTCTCATTAAAAAATTAACACTTTATTATTTTGTGCAAACATAATTATACTGGTGTAAATATGCCCACAGAAAAGTGGTATTTTTCGTAGACTTAGTGGTCTAGTGGTTCGTGCGTTGGCTACAGGTTCAAACGCCAGCTACGACATCTTGAAAAAAGAAATATGATAAAAATATTTCTTTCTGCGACTACTTCTTAGCAGCCTTCTGGCAAAAGCTTTGAATGTAACTGATTGCCATGAACAAGTTTTTTAAGTCTGTCGTTCGGAGTCGGCTTTAAACTATAGGTCCCGGTACTTATGGATAAAAATTAACACACACAATATGAGTGCTGCCAGAAGCTAGGCTGTAACCCTGAAACAGGGTTGTAAAGTAATTAAAATCTAAGCAGAAAATACATTCGAGTTATTATTTTTTTACAAGCGTTTTGTTTTTTTCGTATTTCTTTCTTTTGAAATGAGGAGCTGAGGATTTGAACCGGGAGCTCTTGTCTCGTATGCCAACACACTACATACTAGACTACGGCAACGTTAAAGTATATTTAAATAAACTGGTGTGGAATTTTAATTAGACGTTCAGAGTTGTTTTCCATAAGAACCATATGACCGAATTAATTTTGAAATTTTAATATCATGTATTGGTCTTTTGAAAAAGATTTTTGTTTGCGAATAATTTTGGAAACTATATTAAATTTTTAGTAAATGTGTATGTTTTGGTTTTAAATTATGAAAATATTTAATTTATTATGAAAAATAATACGTGGGAAGTGAGTAAGATTCCAAAGTTTTTTTTTTTATTTTTAGAATCTTGGCTTTCTACGATAAGTAACCCAGTACTGAAGTGCTCTAGTCTACAGGTCAAAGATTATCTTGTATGTTAAACAAATAGAGAAGAGCAAAGAAGCTTTTTGATGGCTTTTTCCAAGCAGCTATGTTTGAGATAAACTGTGTGATTTGATTATTAGAGCGGCAACAATTTCTTTTTCTTTTAAGTTGCAACAAATTTAAAATATGCAACATGACACGAATAAGTAAACTGCTAAAAATAGATAAATAATATGTGTAAGAATCTTCTATAAAAAAATGAAAAATTATTTTCCTCATTTTAATGCATAAAAAGGAAAAAAAAACTAACAACAACAAAGTGTATGCATTTATATTAAGTACCTAATTTACGTACATTCTCTTTATAATGCTACTTCTTTTAGAAAACTCTTTTACTGGGTATTCATTCATAACATCATACTGCTTTTTATCTGCTTTTTATTTTGCCAAAAACTTGTTTTTGTCATCATGATTATTATTACTTGTACTCATCTTTTGTTATCCTAAGAGAACATAAGCTGTTGTCTCAGAATACAAACCAGCAAAAAACATCTCTTTCAGTTATCATTTGTAAATTTTTTCATTTCCTGCTCTTCTCTTCTACAAAGTGTGTTACAAACTGTTTTTTGTTTTTTTTTTTTAAATATGTCATTTTGTGAACTTTATTAAGTGAAAAATATATTATGAAAGAACTGTTACTGTTTCTGTCGTTATTCTGTATTTTATCTTCATTTTCTGTTTAGTGTTGATGTTGTTGTTATAGTTTTGTTTTACTATTTTTATAAAGTTGAAAAGATGCTAAAAATCACAAATACTTTGTTTCACTTTCTTTTCACTTTCTGTATGAAATAAAACAATAAAGGATGTATGTTTTAGTAAAATACGTCATATACCTTAAAAGTAAAAAAAAAAAGTAGAATATATGTATAAAATATATTAAAATATTTATGTCCGTATTCATAAAAACTATTTTAGGCTTATTGAAGGTTTATTTGACAAGTATTGCATAGAAATTAAGTCCTCAATAAACCTAAAAATGCCCGAATACGGGCATTAGTGTATATGTTTTTAAGGAATAAAAAACTTGGGAAAGTTTTTTCGGGCAAATCGAATTTGATTTCTCTTTTAAGACACTCTTACGGCATTTCCTACAAAAAAAAGTGGACCATTCTTTTTAGTAAATTTTTTAAAGCTATATTTACAGTACCTACGTTTTTCTCATCTGAGTTTTATACTCAGATGACTCAGATACTTAGTTTAATTACAAATCTAATTTAAGTTTTATTGTTTTTGCCTGAGCTCAGATAAAAATAGAACATTTTCTATTTTAAAATTATTGCCATCTGAGTTGTAACTGTTATAATCTGTTATAATCAGACGGAAAACTTAGGTAATGTAAATATAGCTTAAATGCAATTTGGGTATTCACAAGTTGTACCATTGACATTGTCACTAGTAGCTTTAGGACAACAAGACACACTTAATGAAATGAAAAGCATTGCATGGTAACTGGACAAAAGTGATAATTATCCAAATTTGAGAAAATATTACAATCACTAACAACCGTTCCCATGTTAATCGGATATACGCTCCAAAACGACCCGACACCTAGTAGGCCAAGGCTTGACAACTGAGCGAAAGGTGCACTTAGCAGAAGTTTTTTCCTCAGGGAAACACTTCCTGCACCAGCAGACCTGTTACAAAAACAACCACAATCAACTAACTTATGAATAGCTGTAGTTATGCAGAAATATAACCAAGCTATCCAAGATAGGCTAATGCATGTCAGAAACTACAGACGTTATAGATTTGGTATAAGTATTACGATTTGATATTTGCAGTGCAAATATTAAAATTTTGTTCTAAAAACTGTTTTAACTAACAGTTAATTCCAAGTAATTCTAATTTTCTAAAAATAACCAATGAAAGAAATTGGCAACCGCATCAAATTTGACAAAAACATTCTTTACAGCTCATTTTCATAAAGGTTTCAAAACGGTATGCGTTTATAAATTTTGTCGTAGGTTATTTCGAACTAAATAAAAATAAAAGTTTCTATTTTATTTGAATTCTAATATTTAATTATTTATTTATTTAGAAATGTATAATATTTAGCTTTTATCATAAGTCAAGCTTCCACCTTGACTTTTGAAATAATACTCTGTTTTTATCGTAAGACAAGCTTCCTCCTTGACTTTCGAAATAGTACTCTCTTTTACAATTAATAAGAAATGCTTTTTATACTTTAAAATAAATGTGTATATAAATTTATATACATAGGGTAAATATTAATATAAATATGTGTACATATAAACGTTTCGAAACTTCAAAACAGTTTTTATAGCTGCTTATGCCATGGATTTGAGCGAATGAAAACGATTTTAAAATGGGCACTAAATATGACATATGTTATAACATAACATTTAGCATATCATTATTAAATCAATAAATAGTCGGCTGTAAAACTTGCCCACAAAAATTACTGTTTAATATTAATAATAATCAAATCAATAGCACAGAGACTGACTGCAGAAAGAAAATAATTTATTATTATTAAAATCTAAAAAGCATTGTAAGAGATTTTAATTATCACAAACAGCTACAGTTACACATGTTGGACGCTTTTACTGAATTTGATAGGAGTTTTCCGATGTTCGTTTAGTTACGACAAAGATTGTAATTTACAATTTTTCTAAAAGATTCTGAGCGCTTTATCATTTTCAATTGAAGTGTTTTCTTTTTCTTTATTAAATATTTTCGAAATGTAAAAACGACATGAGTTCTTTTTTAATTCCTTTTTAAATATTTAAGAAATGCTTGTGTTTATTTACTGACACATTAAAACAGAAAAAAAAACTTAATAAAATCAAGTTTCAGTTTAACAAAAATAAACAACGGTGTGATGGTGTATAAAACGAAAATATTTCTATATAGAAAACTATGTACGTCTACAGATATGCACCCTTAAAATATACTCTAATTAATTGACAGTAATAAGGAATGAAGAGAGACTAAAAAGTAAAAACAACCACAATCAATAGTGATGTGTGTGAGGTATAAAGTCATTACAAAGTTTACTGTACACCCCTTTCCGTTTTATGAACATATTTATATGAAAATACTACATATTTTATATATGTGTTTACTTAACTCTTACACACATATCGTCATATTAAATGCAAACGGACGTAACTACACAAAATTTCGAAATTGAGTATTTTATATATTATGGTTCGTTTTATCAAAATACATGATCGTGCTAAATTTGAGATTCCTACGATCAAAAATGGCGATTTTTTAATGAAATTCAAACGTAACGTAACTACTTGTGCGTGTATTTCTAAATGCAAGAAGACATAATTACACATATATTTATATGAAAACCTTACATACAAACTCATTTGTTGTATATAGGGATGCTAATTCTTATATCTTATGATTTTAAGGATTTACAAAATTTTTGATTTTAAGGTTTTTTGCATTTAATATGACGATATATACAACTTACATTTAAATAAATTCAGCAAAACTTTTTTTATTTAAAAAAAAAAAATTTTTTTTCACATTCACAAGTTGACGTACAAGTGCATGACAAAAGCCATACCCAGCAATATTTAAAGTGTAAATGAAAAAAGAAAGAAGAAAAAAAAATTAGTTAAAAAGTTTTTTTTTTTAATTTTTAATAGAAGGTTGGTTTTTCTAGAGATCCGTTGTGAATAAGACGTATACTTTTAAGGTGGAAATTGCTATATAAAAAATTTTTACATGCTGAACTTACATATTTGCTACAAACGCAGAAAAAAAAAAAAAACAAAAACCTAACTAAAAAACCAGTAACGAAATTACACTCTATCAAGACCACCTTTTTGATTCTTTGCAATCTTAAGGACAGAATTTTAAACCCATTTTACCTATTATTTAAAGCGTAAGGTATTAAACCTCATTTAGCACAAGTCAAAAATAAAAACATACCAAACAAACAAAAATTAAATTAAAAAAATTAAAAACACATCAGATGGGATAAACATATTAATCATTAATGATCAATCATAAGTGAGTTATACATATATCCATTAATAATAAGTAGTCAACTATGACTGATATATTCACCAGAAATGATTAGTCTCTCATGCTTAATATTTTCACCTTCTTTGATTAGAATAAAACAGAGGAGTAAATAGTTTAGAGAGATATTTAATAGTCGACAATTAATAACGAAGAGTAGGATGCAAAATTACAGTACAAAAAAAATTTTCGTTATTTTATTTTTTTGTATTGCCCTTAAGAAAACGTTGAGAACTAGTAAATGATATTTAAGTCAGAAATAACAGACAAATGACTGGTAGTGTTTTTGTAGGGATTTGTGATAATATTTACTAGAGTTACCATCCGTACTATAAATTATAGCAATGTGCTATATTTTATCCGTATGTAATATACATTTTTCATATGTTTTGGGCTTTATTTTGGAATATGTAACAGCAAATAAATTAAAATTTAACTTTGAGGTGTTATCGCCGTTAATCATTTTGGTCAACACCTATAAAACTATGAGTTTGTACACTGCAATCAATTGAACAATTTTGGGTAAATTTTAATTCAATGCTTATATTATTTTAGTACTTATGTGTATATACATACATAATTGGCTCTTCCAGAGTTACGGCCTAGCTGAGTACCGGTATCTACAGTATAACGCCTATTCCGAACGATGACTTCTCAGCTTGTTCATGACAATCACTTACTCCCAGAGCTTTTGCTAGAAGACTGCTAAGATGTTGTTAGCAAAAAAAATATTTTTTTCATATTATGACGGTGAGGTAGATAGAATTTTGAAATTTCGCCAATATGAGATGCAAACTACTAAAAACAGTGCTAAAAAATCCATAGTGGAAATTACTAGAGTGATACCATGACCAATATGAAGTGATGGCACAACTGGCTCAAATGAACTTTTTAACATATGTTCAAAAATCTTGATAGAACTATATCAGATCATTCTATTACTGAAAAATAAATCAAACAATGGAATGGATATCATTTCGCTGATAAATCTGATAGTGCAGAGATTGATAATAGAGCATCAGGCAGTAGTAGCATTGAAGCATTTGATGTTACATAATTGTCATTCCTCATTTAAAAGTTCTGGAAAATAAATATAATACTTAAGCTGGTACAATTACATTTCGAAAATTTGAATTATTTAGAAATGAAGATGTTCTAATTTGTGAGAGTCTACTGTAATATAATAAATACAAGAAATTATAACTGGTTTTAAGCGCGTTTATTAATAATTACAAATCTTATAAAATTTCTAAAATCCTTCACCTTCCTTGTTTTTACTTACAAAGCCCTTGATTTTTGTTATAAAAATAAAATCATAAAATGAAATATTGTGTTGCAAGCAAATTACTCAAGTGTGTATTTCATTTAAAGACCCACATACATACTTGTTCACACTTATCGCCCCTTATCCACTATTTCGTTGTCTTTCTCTAACAAATCTTTAAACTTTCTTCGAAAAACAGTTTTGACTATATGATTAAGAGTCTCTGGCAGATGTAAACGAATAAACTTGTGGTTTTAGTGATGAACAATGCTTTTATGTACATACATATACAATAACAATTGTAGTTGTTTATGTATGTGTCAGTAAGATAGAATAAATTCCATTGAGATCATTCTTATATCCACTCACACACATACAGAAACACTTAATTATAACAATTGTGTTAAAATAGTAAAAGAAATAGAATAAATATGTAGCATTACCAATAATCGCCCCCACTATCAACGTGTAAATGTTATATTTACGAGTATTTTATTCTATTTCATAGCAATGATGGAAAATGAGATTTTGTTTTAAGCATCAAATAAGGTTTTTGAGAGTACTTTTTCAACCGCAAGAACACTAAACGTGTAGTATAGTAATACTACTACTATATTGCCTTATTATGTAAGTTTAGAGTATATTATAAAAAAAATATTGGACATTTTGATGAAATCAGTAAGGAATTCTCCAAAAAAGTCTTTCAAATGTACTAACGTATTATGTATAAAGGCAATTAATGCATTACTAAGACGATAGCACCGGGTTCAAATCTCAGCTCTGACATTTTGAAAAAAGATATTTGAAAAAATTATTTCTTTCGGCGACTACCTCTCAGCAGTCTTCTGGCAAAAGCACTGGGATTAGTTGATTGCCATGAAAAAGCTTCTCAAATCTGTCGTTCGAAGTCGACTTTAAACTGTAGGTCCCAGTACTAATGGATAAAAATTAACACACACAACAAGAGTGCCGCGAAAAGCTGGGACGTAACTCTGAAACAGGGTGGTAATGGCCAGTTATGTATGTATGTAATTACAACAACTTTAACTGATTTTCCTCAACGTTTCGTCGATTTTTTGTCGACTTCATCAGGGGACGTCTATTTAACTGATTTCAAATTATTGCTGATATCACTGACAATTTTTTAGCAGTCTAAAGACATCTACAGGCCAAAAATTAAAGAATGTAATATAATAATATACAAATAGTTTTGAATAGTCACACATTTTGAAAAATTCTATTTTTTATCAATGTTATGTACGTTTACTTTTTAGCCTAAGTTTTTTAAATCAATAATGCATTGAACAAAACAACTTATGTACACATAGATTTATTTACATATTCAGATTTTCGATTTATCATATAACTTATATTTACATTAGTTTTTTTAATAAAATGTGATTCTTGTATACAGTTATCTTAAGTGAATGTAAGTTCTTGAATAAATCCTCTTATAATTACTTAAAACTACACAATACATACTTTTTATTTCAACAGAAGCGCTTAAGTTACTTAAGGACCTGTCCAACGCAGATTTCAGTTTCGAAAAAGCGCTTAAGTAGAAAAGGCGTAAAATCTTCTAAAATCAACCATATTTTTTAAAATATTCATCCTTCTTCTCTAATGAACATGTTACCAATATATTAACTCATAAATTATTCGCAAAAAACATAAATATAAAATAAAAAATAAAAATTACACAAAATTGATGATATCCCAAAACTTCAATTTTCGACTTAAGCTACTCTTCCATATTGCCACAGATATATAAGTATACATATATAATTTTTTTATTTTTGTTTTTTAATAAGTTTGTAGAATAAATTATCAGCAGGACATCGACATGCATTATTCATATGCTAACATAAAGACCAGAAAAGTGTAGAGCAGTGACCGGTGTTTCAGTAGACTAGTGTGTATAGTACTAGCTTCGTGGGTTCCATTCCCATCTGTTGCATTAAACATTAAATTAAGATATAGTTTAGCATTGTTTTGTTGTCAAATATCAAATAAATAAAGAAGTATACGAACACAACTTTCAAACGATTTACCATCAGTAATAAAAATTAGGTAAAAAAAAAAATACAAAATTAAGAAACATACCAAATAAAAACTTTTGACATTTTAAACATGTTTGAGAATATTGAATGGGTTATTGGAGTACTACGGAATTTTTTTTAAGTAAAATAGTGTTAAAAAAAAGTACGATCGTATCCACTTTTCCATCACTGTATCATACCATTCTCAATTTTTTTTTCTTTGCTCTCTTATATTGTACTCTCTTTCCTTTGTACAAGTAATACACAAACTAATGCAAACGTTAGAAGGAAGACGTGTTTTCCTTGAGTATGTGTGCGGTAAATATGCTATAAAATAGAAACAAGATTAATACAGATAGTGAGCGAATAGAGTTGCCAGGCTCCTTTAGGTTTTTGTACTAAAAGAAAATATTTGCTGGAAAAGTTTCAATTTAAAAGTTAGTTGGTATCATATATTCTTCTCAATGAATTTTTTTAATCGTAACATATATGTATATAAATTTGACTGATACAATAAAAATCTTATTTGATTACAATTTTGAAACAAAATTCTCAACAACTTATCCATTAACTGGTATTATTAATATTGTTGTAATAGCAAAACTATTAAACGGTTAAATTCGTAGCAGAAATTTGTTAATTAACCTCGATTTTCTATTTTTTCTGTGTAACCAAATTTTAGCAATAATTTTAAAACAATTATCTGAGAGACACAATTAACAAAATTGTATTCGATCAGCCCTAACTATTGATATGTTCCCAAGGCCCTTATGACAGTACATTTACTTTGTTCTGAAATAGATTTAGAGAACAATGCAATTAGATAATGTAATAAAAAAGTATATGAGTTCAGCTATATTCACATTAATATAGAATTGTCAAAATATTGACGGATGCTATCGATAAAAAATGGAGCCTTTTAAAAAGAATTTAAACTATTTTACACTAAAATTGACATTTAGAACTTAAAATACTACAGTGCTGCTAACGTTCTAGTGTTTTTAATTATTTTTTTTTAATTTGAGACCAATACTCAGGGGTTAGCCCTTACTAAATGCTGTGAATTGTGTTGGAATTTTTGGAAAAAACAGTACATATATATTTTTTCTTATATTATTATTGAACGCCTTAGAAATAAAACAAATTGCTGTGAATTGATAATTCAAAAGCCAGTGTTATACCTTCACCCTTGAATTATCAACAAGAGTTGCCTTATCGTTGGATGTTGATTGAGTGGTGATTGCCTTCGCTAAGTAGGTTGAGTAGTTATCCGCTCATTCCAAATAGGTGGCGCTTTTCTCCTGATCATTCGTTTTTTTGTTTTTTTTTATTGGCATTGATTAAGGTGGAATAGAGTGGAATGTCGGGGAGCGGTTTCTTTGTAGATAAAGCGATTTTACGGCAGTTTTTTTTTAAGGTAACGGTTTTTCTTTTATAAAACAAGAAGTATTAACAATGAAACAAATGTAAACACAAATGTAAAATTTTTATTAAAATATATTTTTTAAACTTTTTATGTTCCACTATATCTAGCATTTGTTGTTTCTTTCTTTTAATTCTATAACAGTTCAATACAAAAAAAAAAAAAAAAAAAAATAAGGGCTTATGTGCAAAAGTTGTGCTTACCTGCCGCATAACAACAGTCATTAATTTAACTCAAGTTTTTTATGCA
Organism: Metopia argyrocephala; assembly: GCA_963576795.1. Lineage (NCBI taxonomy): Eukaryota > Metazoa > Arthropoda > Insecta > Diptera > Sarcophagidae > Metopia > Metopia argyrocephala. Next base: position 85,541,956 of record OY756211.1, read on the forward strand.
AATAATTGGCAGTACTGCTACAAATTTCTTCATATATGGTAAAGTAAAGTTTTTGAAGCAGAAGTGGGTTGTATTGGTAATGAAACCGCTTTATGGTATCAAAGCAATTTTAAATTTTTAGATCAGTTTTAATTAGTATAAGTCGCTTCACTTTTTCTGTTTTCTGTAATATTGGTTAGAGTTATTTTGCAAGATATTTTATGCACATATGTATAGGGGAATGGTCGTGTATAGAATATTCACAAATGCTTAGTTTCAAAGCATATGCAACACCTACTCGCTCATCATAACTGCATCACAAATTTCCAGAATATACAAACGTACTCTATTTCAATTAAAAATACTTCTAATACTCAAGATGTATAGTAATATTATAAAAATTTCATTTGGGAAATTTGCAAAAAATTTTTTTTCGAATGTGGCAGCACTAGAAAAAGTTAAAAAACAAAAAACCAGAAAAGCAGCACTGTAAACATCTTCATCAGTAAAAAATGTTGTTGGTAAAATGGCTTTAAGCGATTTATTAATACAATTGTGTCGGAGGATTGGGTGTGAGTATGTATGTGTAGAAAGATTTTTACTGTTACACTCTGCTACAAATTGTAAGTATTTGTACATACTCGTATAAGCGTTAATCTAGGAATGCAGAATACAACAGCGTTTATAGTTTTAATATTCACGCATGTATGTGTACGTAAGTATCTATTCTTTATTAGCGTTATAAAAAATAAAACCGAGGGATCACACACAAGTATTATTTATCTTGTGCTGGTTGTACTAAAAATAAAACACTTTTGTTTTTTCTCAGTTTTGCTCCATATTTGTAGATTCTAATGAATTCCTGGTCTCTAATCCGTTTACAGAATTTAAATGTGGAATATTAAGTGAAAGTAAGAAGGTTTTAAAGCCACAATACTGTGTTAAGTGTTAATGATCTTTAAAAGGTGTACTTGATACGCTGTGTTAGTGCACATAAAAATAGTTTTAAATTAATTAAAATTGTGGATTAAAGAAAACCAACAAAACAACAACAAATTGCTCGGTTTAAATACTAGAAGCAAATGCAACGCAACTGCATAAAGTTATTTAAATTAATTAACATAGTTGACGTCTGGAATTAAATTATTAAAATTCTTTTGAAATAATAAATATGTAGAAAAATTCTAAGAATAACAATAGAGATTATTAAATATGTATGAGTACGGCTACAAGAACGTTAACATGAAGTTGGATTACAAATGTAAATAATCATAGAGTACAGACAAGTTATACAATATTTAGAATTAAAGTGGGCAAACAAACAAAACATTTCGCAAACGTTACAACAAAGTCATACACTTTTTAAAAATTTTTTAATGGTATTGTACATGAGCAAAACCAAAACATACATACATAACTGGCCTTTACAACCCTGTGTCAGGATTACGGCCTAGCTTCTCGCGGCACTCATGTTGTGTGTGTCAATTTTTATCCATGAGTACCGGGACCTACAGTTTAATGTCGACTCCGAACGACAGACAGCAAAACCAAAACAAATACTTCTAAATGGGAAGGAGCGCAAATGAAACAATTAGCTTTTCGCTCTTGTGCTTGCTTTGTTTTTTGTTGTTTTTTTCTCTTCTTCTTTCCTTTTTCTCTTCTTTTATCCTTTTTCTTTTCATTCATTTTTGTTGTACCTACGCACATTTGAGTTAGTGTATTTGTAGTACTCAAAACAAAAACAATATACAAAATTAAATGGGATAATCTTTCTCACTGTTTCTGTTTTATTTTTGTTTTACTCATTGTAAAGAACACAACAAAATGAGATCAAACGTTCAGTTTTGTTTATTTTCCTACTCTGTTTACAATTGATTCAAAAGTATCACACACATATATTAGTTCGTTGCATTAGTACCAAAACAGTTACATGGAGTGGAGGCGAGCATTACTGCATTAATTTTTTATATACACAGGTAATTCAACTTAACACTGTGATGTTATTTACTGTACAACATACACCAAATATACGAATTAAAATTAAATACTTACTGTAAAGTGTGAATAATTATTGCTGTTCCGATTTGGTTTGCAAATGATTCACTGCACACATATAACTGAATGCAGAGAACAATATCAAGAGATCTTATGCAGAAGATGTACTCTCTTCTGAACACATACGAGTATATAGAGATAAGTGTTATGATAACAATAATTCATCTAAAGCGAATACAGAGTTTTGCGATTTATTGGTATTCATGCATGTCTGTAATATTGAGCTAGTGATATAGTATTTTTTTAGAATATCTTAGGGTGACAGGAGCCAGAGAGTTGTCATTGCAAAGTTTGCTTTTCCAAATTACCTTTATTTCAACAAAAGAACCTGTTGAATTTCTTAATTATGAACTAACATGTGACAAATAAAAAATATCTATCAATAAGTCTTAAACCAAAAGCTTATGCTTAAGTGCAAAAAAAAACAACAAATTAATTGTTTTGTTTGATATTTCTTCCCAAGAGCATTGGTAGTTACATGCATACATAATGGGTAATTCAACCCTGTTTTTGGGTTACAGTCTAGCTTCTCGCAGTACCCGTTTAGTGTGTATAAATTTTGAGTACCGGTACCTACAACTATGTAGGGGTTTAACGTGCGCACCGTCCTTAGACATATCATACGCCGCCCGTTGCCTGGGCGGTAGTTGAATACTATGCATCCAACCACCGCCACCCAAAGCCGGTACCCTCCAATTTCGGATATGTCCAAGACACACCGCTCAGAGGAGAGCCGATGGACATTGGGTTAACAATTTCGTCACTACCATTTCCTGGATAGCAGCAACCCCCCTTGTTGAGGAGGTTAAACTACTACCCACCATATAGCACTTCCACTACGTATACTCCTCGAAGGCCAGCATCCAACTATTAGGCTGGTTTGCCTCGCACACTTACAGAGACAAGACCAACACCACCAGGATCCAACGGGGTACCCAGGCCACAATAGTGGCAACGGTACCATCAGCCCCCTGGACTGATGCCAGAAAAGTGTCCGATAGCATTCGCGGCACCATCCATCACCAACCATTCTCTGCCTATAGCGAGCTAGGTTGAAAACAGGCCCCTGGTGTGAGTACTCACCAGCAACCTTTACTGTATCCCTACCTGTACCTACAACTTGGTGGGTTTTCCGTGCGTATCGTCCGTAGACACACCACACGCCGCCCGTTGCCGGAGCGGTAGTCGAATATAAGCGTCCGACCAGCGCCACCCAAAGCCGGTACCCTCCAATTTCGGATATCACATAGTAACACCGGTCAGAGGAGAGCCCATGGACATTGGGTTAACAATTTCATCACTACCATTGTCTGGATAGTAGCAACCCCCCTTGTTGAGGAGGTTAAAACTACTACCCAGCATGTACCACGGCCACTACGTGTACCCCCTGAAGGAGGATCTCACCAATCACCAGGACGGACCTTTATCTCGAATGACGAGAGTTATCGGCACCGGGCGCTCCTGATGCCCGTAGTACCAGATTAAGGCATCTCTGGTCAGTCCTTGAGAACGCCACTAGAATGCCAGCCACGTGCACTTACATCAACAAGACTAACACCACCAGGAACAAACTACCGCCACCAGCACAACAGCCCCCTGGACTGATGGAACCAAGTTTCTCTGAGGAGGCCGACCACCAGGAACAAACTGCCGTTACAGCAGCCCCCCGGACTGATCAACCAAGTCTCCACGAGGCCCACCACCAGGAACAAACTGTCGCCAGCAGCTAAGCAGCCCCCTGGACTGATGTAGTCAAGTCTCCGATAGCACACGCCGCACCATGCATCACCAACCATACTCTACCTATATTGAGCGCCAGACCACTCAGGGCTAGGTCGAACCCAATATACCCCGGGGAAAACAGGCCACTGACGGAGACACTCGTCAGGAGCCCTTAAATGTATCCCCGGGGGAAACCTGTACCTACAGTTCAACGTCGACTCTGAACGAAAAACTTGAGAAGCTCTTTCATGGCTCTCAGAGCTTTTGCCAGCAACACACTAACCACTAGACTACGGCGACTACATTGGTAGTTCCTACTCTTAAATTGTACGGCTAATAACAAATATTATCTTTAATTCGTTTGTCATTTATTACGAGGACGATTTCAAGACTAGTCAAAGGGACATGTACTTATATATATGGCAGCAGTAGTTAAAAAAAAAAAAATTGGCCATCGATATTCATTCAATACAATATTGCAGAATCCTTTGAATCGGCTTAAAAGCCTAATTTTTGGACAAAGCAGATTATAACAGAGTCATTTAAGTTTCACTAGTCATTTTTGTACTTCGATATTTTGTGTTATGTTTGCTCTAAGACATAATAGCACTCCAGATTATAACTCCATACTCTCTGCTGTGATTTCGACTTAAAAACAATTATTCCATATTATGCAAATATTAATTGTAGCCACATCTGTGCCTTTTAAGTTAAATTTAGTTTCGTCGCTAAAAACCATAGGTTGCTCCAGTTAAATCCGTGTTGATTAGTGTTATTAAACAAACAAACATTTTATTACTTCGTTTTTTATGTGCCAAATGTCTTAGAAAAATGCTTTTAATCGCCAGCATTAGTTCTACCAATTTTCTATCATGCATTCAATATTAAAATATCATTAAACAAATTGTTTCTTCCCTTAAGAAAATTTAATTTTTGTTACAAAGGTTAAACCAACAAACAAAATAAAAGTTAATTTCTGACAAATGCTCATAAAACTTCTTAATTGTGGGATTCTTACAATATTTTTATATTTAGACAGACATATGGATAGACATGATTAATTTGAAATGAAAAATTATTTTGTTGAACCAAATTTAACCATTAATTTCATGCTTTACAATCTAATAAAACCTCAAGGGTAAAAAAAACTTTTGCTTGTACTAATTATGAGTCTAACAAGGCCTTAAATATAAATATTTTCTTATAAAACTTTAAAATAAATGTTTTTATATATTTTTGTACAAACTCACCATACCATCAATGATTTACGGGCAATTCCTTAAGGCCATTTAAACAAAATCCTAAAAAAGAAAATGAGAAGAAATGTGAACTCAAGCAAACCATTAGAAAACTGTTAACAATTACAAAAACAAAAAACAAAAACTTAAAATTAAATAGAAAACTTTCTACCACTTAAACCAGATAACTTTACCAAAAAAACATAAATCCATTTATATTGTTTGATACACTTATGGACACATAATTAAATAAATTTTACTTCAATAGCTTATAACGTACGATTCACGCATAATGTTTAAATGGGAATTTTTTTTTCTTTTATTATCATCTTGGACGCTTGGACCAATGTTGCTATCAAAGTTACTAACGAGAAATTGGAGAAGAGGAGTAAAAGTAGTAGATATTCGAACATCTCTGTTTGCTCCACATCTTCATATACACCTAATTCAGACGATGACTTTTTTCATTCGTTAAATAAATACGCAGAGAAGTTGAAAAAAAGCAAGAATTCTGTTTTCTTTGACTATTACTCTTATTGCCTTCACATCTCTTGCGTTTATTGTAGATAAGTGAGAAAAAAATAAATATTAAAGAAGTAGTAACGAAGAGGTAATAAAAAAACACATCGTCGTAAGAATTAAAGAACGCTGTAACTGACAAAAAAATTTGAAAATACGTTTCATGCATCATTTTTATCAGAAAAAAATACGCGTCGATTGGTCCCGGTCCCAGATTTGTACGATGAAAAGAAATTCACTTACGCAGTGTGCGTTTTGAAAAATACTAGTGTATTTGTTCTACTTTCATACTTTGGCAGTTACAGTGTTCTTTAATTCCATCGACGACATGATTTAACAAGCATAATATAAGAGCTAGAGGATTTTCAAAGATTACTTTAGCGAAAATAAATAAAAGCGGGGAGTTTTTCTCAATTATGATATGACTTGGTAATAGTTTGCATAAATTTCTACTTCCTTAGTCGACCATAATAATGCCATTAGCTAGTCTTAAATAAAACTAGCTTTTTAAAAGTACAGAAGGGCTCCTTTAAATCTTTCATCTTGGCTTATTATATCAGACTTAGTTAGCTTTCCTGGCTGATAACTTTTTGAGCTTGCTAATGTAGAGACAACCTTTGGTCTTTAGATCGGTGGGTTCCAAGTAGAGCAATATCGCAGTGACCTGATATTTTGAAAAGTTGTATGACTTTCGAAAACCATTTTGCAGTCTGAAACGATTTTAAATTTAACTGTGCATGATTTGAGCAACTTGAGGGGCGTTTAGTTATCAACTAAGGTAATCACTGGTAGTAGAATGTCTCTTATTTTGCATTAATTTCATTGCCTTCTTAATACTTCAGATTTGTAAGCGTTGCATTTGTCATTTAAGTTCAAAAGGCACTTAAGGCCGAAATGCTCGCAGTAGAGGCCACTTTTCCTACCCCATTTAATCTTGAGTGTAAAAAGTAAGATCATCCAAAAGAAGTTTTTTTCGCATTTAGCCATCTCTGGAAGGAATCAAAATTGTACTCACCATGTAATTCTTTGCCGAACATCTCGATGAGGTCCACTGTGCACTCAATTTTTAGAGCCTTAAGGCACTAACTTGCCACCTTAAAATTATCTACTTGATTCGGTCGACAGTTATTAAATATGGAACTTTGGTCCATCTTTGTTATATTTCTAAGTGCCCCTATAAGAAGTACTGATACAATTTCTGTAATTTTACCTTATAAATCAGAGTGTCCCACCGAATAAACCAATGATACGAAAATTTTGATTTTTTTTTTAAGAAAAAAATTCTTTCCACAGTATTTAAGCTGAATAGATGAAAGTGATTCATCATACCAACATGACTATAGTCAACTCTGTTCGATATAAAAAAAGCCTGACTGGAAATGGATTATATTACAAAAGGCATACAATTTGTAAATTAATGCCACAATATTTGGGTTCAGTGAATCTTTTTATAAGAATTTAAAGGTTAAAAACTATAAAAAGTTCCTGCGCTCCAGCTTTTCTATTAGCCTTTGCGGGATATATGGTTTCAAGTGCTTACGCAAGACCACAAAGATATTTTGTTATCTATTCTGTTACCAGATTATACATATTCAGCGCCTATATTGGTAGAAATAAAAAGAAAACTGGTTAGAAATGTTCTGCAGAAAGTAACCGAACACCCCGAAAAAAAATGTTCAGCTCTGCTGGTGGGTTAAATACACGTCGTAATAAATTTGCTTTAAAATTGATAAAAAATTTTTTTTTTAATTTCAAGTGTCATCCAATACAATATTAAAACAAAATAATTTGAACTTAATTGGATAAACAAATATTTTATTATTTATTAAGCCAGAGACCAGTCGCCGTGGTCTAGTGGTTAGTGTGTTAACTTACTAAAACGATAGCGCCGCACAGTGGAAAATTTTAGTCCTTATCGGATCAAAAATCTGTAACTTTTTTGTTCTTGGAGATAAAGTTCTGAAATTTTGCACGAATAATCTTAAGTATATTTTCTATTATTCTGTAAAATATGAACCAAATTAAACCAGGACTTATTACAGAATTAAGGTAAGAAAATTATTTTTTGCATATAGAGATGACTTGTACATGTATTTGGTACAAAATCGCTATTTTGTGGTTACTTCATAAGTTTAAGCGTATCTTCATTCAAACCTTTTGCATGTTTGGCGGATAGTTTTCTTACACTTGTTAAGTTGAAAACATTAGTGGCTGATGGCGAACATTTCCGAGACTGATGTAAACGATATTTTTTGTAGTCTTTATTGCGCGACTCTTGTCCGTCTTTGGACAGCTGACCAATAGGCAACACTACTATGTATCAATATTTTGTGGAGAGATGATGGCATATATTACCAGATGTATTTTTTTATATACATTCTTGCTGTTTCCATTGCATATTCGCCAAATTTTTCAAAGTCTATTACTAAATCAGACAATAAAACTTGAAGAATGATGTGAAACTTTCTTATTAATTCTTCATCTACTCCAGTTATATCAGCAGATCGCGAAAAATTAATAAATAAATTTTCTAGTGGTATTACCATCATTGCTGTTACCACTTCCTTGCCTTGCCTTATCAATAATTAATTTTAACACTTCATAAAAACGTTTTTGTATATTATCTTTTTTACTGCTTTATGATTTTCAGTTAACGCTGAACATTTTTGGAATTCACCATTGTATCCAATGTGCAAAATCATTTATGTACATCTGATCCACGCGTGGAGGATCGATAAGCCATACTTACGATTTTCATCTTCTGGTTTTGCAGGTACTCTCTCTAAGTTATTTATTTGAGTAGGTGTCGCTTTGTATATGGTACATGATGCACTCAATGGAGTATTTGTTAAAACTTGTGCTACTTTACCATAAATTTTTTGTTCTTTGAGATAATAGTTAATGACAATAACTTTATTTGAGTATCAATTTATCTACCACTTCTTTAGTTTTTGCTGGTGTCTCTTTGCAAAGTTCTATTGAAATGGGGCGACAATATCGAACAAATGAGCAGACTGGATTTTTCCAAATAATATCACCTGTTTCTTCGCTTACAAGTTTAAGTGGTACTAAAAATGTTATAAATAGATTTGCATCAGAAATTAGATAAGATTCCTCTGGAAACGATTGTTTACATTCTGATTGACCTCACGAGCCATCACAACCCTATTTACAGTAGAGAGTTAGGTTTTTTAAGTTTATTTATCGAAATGGGGCAAACAATTTTGTATAAATGTTTTCATGTGTACCTATCCATACACCATACACATATTTAATTTAACATTTTTTCTAAAATAAATACCAACAAACTGTTTTGATTGACATGGTTATTTTTAATATTTTTTGTTCTTTTTTTCGTTTTAAAACAAACAAAAAAATTAAATTGAAACATTTTAAAGACTTAATTGTATATCTACTGCTGTGTATGAAATAAAATCAAGTAATACAGAGGATTTAGAAATAAATTTAATTTTAAATCGTCATTTTATAAGAAGAAAAAAGGAAATTCTCTTTGGAATACCAAACATGACAAGAAAATAGCAAATGTAGAGGGGTGGCTAAATAGAACGAAATATTTTAAAATGTATTTACACTTTACCCAAAACTTTCATAAATTTTCCCAGCAAACCTGAAGTTTGGCAATCAAAATATGAATTATTTGATAATAAAAGTGATTTGAAAATAAAAAAAAACAGAGCGTTTTATATATAAAAAAGCCATCAGCTTAAAATGAAACGTCGTCCTAAGTTATTGTCAATTATGAATTACATCGAAAGGTGAAACGAAAGCAATATTCTGTACTAAGGTGTGCGTCACTATAAAGTGTAACACCCATTTTTCTTAATAACTTTTTTCACCTTTAATCAAAATTATTTTTCTTAATCACAATATCTTTGAAAAATGTGTCAGATTTTAAAATGTATCAGTTTGTCAAATTTGACTTGTTAGTTAGTTCACAATGGATAATCAAAGAAAGTGCATACAAAAATTATTCAAATAATTCAAAAAAAACCATATTGGAGTTATACAAAAGTTGCTAGGGAAGTCCACGTGACCAGGCAATGTGTTTCCAGAGTGGTCAAAAAGTTCAACAAAGACCTAAAAATTGAAAGAAAGCCTGGAACAGGTAAAGCAAAACTGGTAACGAACGACGCGAAAGCCAAAAAGGTTGAGAAGCTCTTGCTGGCTCTTCCAAACATTTTTGGTCGCGAAGTGGCCCGGCGCGTGCAATGTTCGGAAAGTTTTGTGCGCCGAGTTAAAGCTAAAGCTGGCCTTAAAACATTTAAAGTCCAAAAAGTTCCGGATAGAAATGCTAAGAAGAATATTGAAGCAAAAAAAAGAGCAAAACTCCTCAAAAAAGAATTTTTTTAAAAGTTCGAATGTTGTGTAATGGGTGATGAAACTTACGTTTTTGCAGACTTTGTGCAGCTTCCTGTCCAAGAGTTTTATGTAGCGGATAGTAGAGGCAATGTTTCTGAAGAGTTCCGAACTAAAAAACTATCAAAATTTCCCAAAAAGTTCCTAGTTTGGCAAGCTATTTGTAGCTGCGGCAACAGAAGTGCATCGTTTGTTACATTGGGATCAATAAACTCAGATATTTATATCAAAGAGTGTCTTCAAAAGAGGTTGCTCCCATTTCTAAGACAGCACAACATATCAACATTCTTCTGGCCAGATCTGGCAACATGTCACTACAGTAAAAGCGCAATAGACTGGTATAATAAAAATAATGTTATTTTTGTTCCAAAAGAGGCTAACCCACCAAACTGCCCAGAGCTGCGGCCTATTGAAAGATATTGGGCTCTGGTCAAAAGAGAACTAAAGAAGAGTACATCTGTTCCCAAAACCATTACTAGTTTTCGATATAAATGGACAGCTGGTACCAAAAAAATCACCGAAAACACTATAACATTGCTTATGGATGGCATAATGAATAAAATAAAAAATTTTATAAAATTAAATTAATTTTTAAATAAAATAATACAGAATATAAATCTGTAATAAAAATGCAAAATAAAACTGTTTTATTTTTAACTCTAGCTTACTCCAGTCAGTTTTTATTTGACTTTTGATGTGTTACAGTTTATAGTGACGCACACCTTAGTACATTTTAATTTGTAGATTGTTATACTTTTTCTAGGCCAAGTACACACTTCATCGAAAACATCATAGAAAACTTAAAAATAATGACACTTTATATATGTACTTTATAAAGAGTTTAGGCAAAAGAGAGACTAAATGTCTATTCACATTCATAGTGAGTCCAGAATTGGAATATGCATTGAAAAATTGGGATCCCAAATACAACTTTTACATTAAAAAAAAAAAAAAAGATTGGAATCTATTATTTTATCTTCGTAGTCTTTGATGAAACCCTAACAAACTACATCTTTGTACCACAATCGTTTCAGTTAAGCTGAAAGATTTATGACAAGCAATCAAAAAAAAAAAAAAAAAAAAAAACAAACAAAAAGGTTTTCCGAAAAGTTCGAGATAAGATCTGATTCAAAGCGAAAAGTTAAGGAGGTTGCAGGAACATGACCGCAAAATATAGGATGGAATTCCAGCTTGACCAACAGTGTGCAAGTTCCCTTTAAGAGTCAAGGCTAGAATTCTTGATGAAATCTCCAAATAAGGACTACTGAAGATCCCATCCAAAATGTGATGGACCAAACACAATGAAACTTCTGGAGAGAATATACAGGGTGTTTTTTTTACAGGTATAGAACTTCGAATTAAAATAAAACCCAAGAAAATCGTTTTAATGTCCATCAATTTGGCTTTATTGGAAGGGTAATTTTATGCCATTAATGTCTAAATATGATTTCGGGCATGTGGACGCCGCGGCTAGCTCTAATAAAGCCAATTCCAGGTCCAATTTTCAACCACTTTTTCGAGCATATGGGGCCGTATGTTGGCAATAACGCCACGAATGTTGGCTTCCAAGTCCCCTAACGTTTCTGGTTTGTTGGCGTAGACGAGCGACTTCACATATCCCCAAAGAAAATAATCCAATGGTGTCAAATCACACGATCTTGGTGGCCAATTGACAGGTCCATTCCGCGAAATTATACGCTCATCGAATGTTTCCTTCAATAAATCGATTGTGACGTGCGCTGTGTGGCATGTAGCGCCGTCTTGTTGGAACCACAACTCATCCACATTCATGCCATCCAATTCGGGAACAAAATAGTCGGTTATCATGGCTCTATACCGGTCTCCATTAACGGTAACTGACTCTCCAGCATTATTTCGGAAGAAGTATGGCCCAATGACTCCACCAGCCCATAGAGCACACCAAACAGTCAGTTTTTGTGGATGTAATGGCGTCTCAAGGGTCTCATGTGGATTCTCTTCACTCCAAATGCGTAAATTTTGCTTGTTGACGTAGCCATTCAACCAAAAATGAGCCTCATCACTGAACAAAATTTTGCGATGAAAATCAGCATCGAGATCAATCTCATTTTCGGCCCATACACCAAAATCACGACGCATTGCACTGTCTCGCGGCTTTAATTCTTGCACAAGCTGGATCTTGTAAGGTCACAAGCCAAGATCTTTGCGCAAAATCTTCCATAAAGTTGATGAACAAAGCTCCAATTGCTGTGCACGGTGGCGAATCGATTCATTCGGGTTCTCTTCAACACTTTGCTCTACAGCGACAATTGTTTCTTCGGTGCGCACGGTTCGACGTCTCTGGGGATGCGTATTATCACATAGAGTAAACGTAGTGCGAAAACGATCCATGGTTAACCGAATTAATTGCTCTGATGGACGATTATGTCGACCATAAAATGGACGGAGCTTGCGGTAAACTTCGCGAACTGAACCATTATTTTCGAAATAAATTTGCACGATTTGCAAGCGTTGTTCTTTTGTCAACCTGTTCATGATGAAATGGCAAACCAAACTAAATATTAATCACTTGACAGCTGACAAAATAGCCGCCAGTTAAAAAAATGATGCCAACTTAAAGTTCTATACCTCAATAAAAAACACCCTTTAGAAGAGAAGTAAGAGAAAACTCACAAAAATTGAAAAAGAAAAAAAAAAAAAGATAAATAAACGAGTATGTTGAAATAATAAATTATTATTAATTTCAACTTATCGTCTCGAGTTGATTTCAATTTAGAAAACGAATTGAAGATTGGTTTGAAAACGTCCTTAAAACCAGGACATCACACGGTCATTATATTTTAAATAATTGATTGATTGATTGATTTTGTGTTTGCTGGAATGGCATTTAAATTTTAAGTATACAGTCATAGTTAAACAGACACATATGCAAACAAGAAATGTTTCTCCCCTCTTACCTTTCTCACTCTCCCGCTCAAATAAAAAATAAACTTCAAAAAGAAAACTAAAATGAATAAAACAGTAGAAGGGATGAAGTGTAAATGAAAAATTGAAAACTTTTTTTCCTTCACAAATACTCGTACTATAAAACAATCAAAACCTTTTGTCAAATCGTCATACAAAACAAAAAAGAAACACATACACGCATAAACAAATTTCTTTCATTTTCTAATGCAATTTTGTTATTACAAAAAGTTTTTCAGGAAGAGAGATAAGTTTGGGAAAACTAAATTTTATTTTTTCTTTTGGATGAAAAAAAAAATACAAGAAAAACATTCAATCTCACATACTCGTATGTACATACCTGCACACATATACATAGAGATTTAATCTACTGCTATACAAATTCTCACACATACATATGCAAATTCTTATTTAAAATCTACAAAAATCAATGAGCCCTCACATACCTACGCACACACACAAACAACAAAGTTTTTAATTTTCCTTTGAGAGAAAAAGATTTTAAAATTTTAGTTGCATGTGTGTATGTGTGTTAATTGTATAAACAATACATATGTATGTATATTGAGCATATATTGTATGAGTGTTTTTGAAGCAATAAATTTCAAATCTTATTTAAAATTATAAATTCATTTCGAATTGTAAACATTTTTTTAACTAACACAGATTGGGAGAAAAAAAGTAAAAAATAATTATAGAAAAACATCTGAAATTTACATATCTGGGTAGAGGAGTAGTGTGCACAATGATTGGAATGTTACATATTGGTTAGAATATTTCCAACTAATTCTTTGATCTTCATTATTACTTTTGCTGCAACACTAATGACAAATTCAAATTATTCTTTGAAATTTAACCAAACATTTTCTACATTAGCTATATAAGTATATAAACAAATTTGCAAAAATAAAACTTTTCTGTTGCATTTCTTCAATTTAAATGATTAAAGATGGTTTTGGTTAAAATCACAAAAAGATGTCATACCTCATAATTGAAAATTATTTACACATATTTTTTTCGCCCTCAAAAGTATATATGCATTCCCAAAAAGACATAAAAAACATTTTAGACTTTAAAGAAAGTCTCAGTGAAAAGGAGGGCTATGACAAAATTGCAAAAATAGGGAAAATTCCTTTTGAGAAACGAGTTGGCATTATTATTTCAGGAACTCACATACAGTTTTAAGATTTCACTTTTTTACCAGATGCAAAAAACTAAACTTTGTAAAGCATATGTATATCGGGTAGTTAAATTGTAAAGGCATTTCATTTGCCATTTCTCAATTCCAGTCTAACTCAAATTGAACCATGAAAAGTTACACAATCGAGCAACGCGTTTAAGTTATTCAGGCTTATTATGAAAATTGAAGTTAAAATCAAAATGCATATCGTGCAATTTAATCGGCCAAATGTGCGTACAGTCCGAAAAATCATGCAAAAATTTGAGCAAACCAAGTCTGTAGGAGATGTGAAAACACCAGTGCCTGCTCATACAGCTCGTATTGCAGAAAATTTTGTTGCTGTGCGCGGCTGAACGGCCGTCCACCTCAATTCATCGTCGTGCACAACAATTGCACCTCTCACGCTCGTTGTTGATGAACATTATGATGTGAACGATATATGGTTTCAACAGGCCGGTGCCACTTGCCACACAGCTAATGAAACAATGGCTCTTTAGCACGACAAATTTAATGGCAGTGATATGTCACGTGGTGGCGATGACAATTGGCCGGCAAGATCATGTGGTTTGACACCGTTAAACTTCTTTGTTTGGGGTTATTTGAAGGAAAAGTCGAACGCCAAGAAGTCAGCAAGAATTCAAGAGCTAAAGAATGAGATAATTCGGCACATTAATGGCATAGAACCTTAGCGTCATCGAAAATTTGGGATATCGGATGGCGGCAATACATAATTCCGTACGTAATTGAACCATACCAAGTTATCATATTAAAGAGAAATGACAATAATTTGCTAAATAATTTGTATTTTATTCAAAATGAACATCGTTCCTTAAAATTTAAACATACATACATACATACATACATACATACATACATAACTGGCCTTTACAACCCTGTGTCAGGATTACGGCCTAGCTTCTCGCAGCACTCATGTTGTGTGTGTCAATTTTTATCCATGAGTACCGGGACCTACAGTTTAATGTCGACTCCGAACGACAGACTTGAGAAGCTTGTTCATGGCAATTAGTTACTCTCAGAGCTTTTGCCAGAAGACTGCTGAGAGGTAGTCGCCGAAAGAAATATTTTTTTCATATTTCTTTTTTTGAAGATGTCGGAGCCTGGAGTCGAACCCAGGGCCCATGTCTTAGTAAGCCAACACACTAACCACTAGACCACGGCGACTACTAAAGTTTAAACACCCTTTTTTTATTACGTTTACTGCTTTGATAAAGCCCACTTATTTACAAAATATTACATTAGTAATCAAGTAGGTTTTAAATTATAAGCTTTTAAAATTTTTTTTTATTTAATTTTGTTAAAATATTTTATTTTAATTTTTTTTGCAACTGAAAAACCAAAACTTTTACAACTTTTTCAGAGCGCCAAATAGTTGCGTTTGTTACCGAACGACATTGATCCAAATTCTGTCATTTTTGAAATTTAAATTATAATTATGCGATACATACATACATAGTTAGCCATTAAAACAGCACTCATATTGTCTGCGTTAATTTTTATCCATGAGTACCAGGACCTACAGTTTAACATCGACTCCGAATGACTTGAGAAACTTGCTTTTGACAACCAGTTACTCTCAGAGCTCTTGCCAGAAGTCTGTTAAGAGGTAGTTGCCGATATAATTAATTTTTTTTAATTCTTTCTATCAAGATGTCAGAGCTGGGGTTTGAAACCGCAGTTCTCCTCTAGTAAACCACGGCGTTAATTATGCAGTGTGAAAATTTATTCGGTGACTATGGCCCCTGATTTGAGAAATATTATATAGTATATATTTCAATTTCATTTTTTAAGTACTACACAATATTTTCTTTATAAATTGTGTGTTATATACGTATATCTATATAGTACTACGAGCAGTAATCTGTAATAACGTCTCAATAATTTGCAGCCTGCAGTTGAGGATTATTGTCAGCTTTTAAAAACCCGATATTGGAAACATACAAAATAAGAAATAATTACAACAAATATATTTGGTGTCGAATGTTTGACATAAAATTCATTCGATATACTCTTCCAATAAAAAATTATTTCATAAAAAGTGCAAGACAACTTTTAAACCACATAAGGGGCAAATGATTTTTATTATCATGCTGTTTGAAGAATTACAACAAAACAAATTACTACGACTTTAACCTTAACACATACAAAAAAGTCAAAAATACTGTAAAAAAATAAAATTTTAAATTGAAAAGATAGAAAACAAACAAAGAAAAACCTTCAAATCAGCATGTCACCGTAATATTTATTTTAAAACTTAAATATTTTTATCATTTATTTATTAACACTGGGTGTTTAACAAAATTACCACAAAAAAAAATTCTATTATTGCCATTATGTTCACAATCTTACAACAATTTTATTGTTCTTTTTCTAAATTTTTTACAAAAAAGACAATAAAATATAATCGCTATTGAATTCTTAATCCGCTTCTAAATACTCCTGACAAAGCATTTAATTCTGCCAACAGCCATTCAAAACAATGGAAACATTAAACTTTTTATTGGGGTTGTAAAACTTAAACTTATTTAGGGACACATACTTGTACACACAGCCACACAAACATTGATAAAGACAAACACTCTGATGGTAATACACAAGTTTTAACACTTTTTAACTCGCTTACTCACTCACGTTTATATACCAATACTCATACATACAGGTAAAGATTTTTGTAATTGTCTTTTTTATAAAAAAAAATACAAATAAGAAAAACAAAAACAGTGAGCATTAAGGAAAAACCTGCTAACTGTCAAATGGTTGTTTGAAACTTGAAATATGAAAGCAAATACAACAGCAGAAGTACGAGTATTTAAAAAAAATCCCCATATTTCTTTTGTTTCCAACATTTCACTTTTCTTTACTTTGCGACACAACATATCAATTATGTCTTAAACGACTAATAATAAAAAATAAAGAATAAAAAATAATAAATTTTCAACAAAAAAAAAAAATTATTTACACCACAGATGATAACAAGAAAGTTTAAGTATTAAAAAGCTAGAAAATAAAAATAGAGAATTAAATTAACAAACCGTCCTGCAGGATTTTATGTGATCTATCCGCCATTTCTCGAGTTAATGATGCCACTTTAGATTTTTGCCACCAAAATTTTTAAAATCTGCAATCCATTTTCGGCTATTTATCTCCGAAACTGGACGAGCTATCCGAAAATGGATTGCAGACTTGAAAAATTGGGGGTCAAAAACCTAAAATGGCATCATATATAAAAAATATAAAATGGCGGATAGAGCACATAAACTCCCGCATGAAGAAACGTTACACTACTACCTAAGATATCCTGTTTACAGGTTATTTCCTTTGAATGAAATAGAGTATTCGTATCAGCTGATTTTGCTGAAAAACGAGATTACAGAGTGCATTTTGTGTACATTTTTAAATCGGAATAAACTTGATCCAGGGATATCATATCTGCTCTGATCGGAAATATATTCGGCTTAAGTGGTAGAAGGAAGAAAATTGCCGATTTTAGACTTTTCTCATTTACATTCATGTTGGGAACACTTAAGTTAAGTAGGTACAGAGGACAAATATGATGAATGGATATTTATAAGAAACTCGATCTTGAAAACATTACGTACATACATACATACATATCGTCGCAGGAATTAGAGAACGCTGTAACTGACAAAAAATCTAAAATACGTTTCTTGCATAATTTTTATCAGAAAAAAAAGCGTCGATTGGTCCCTGTCCCAGATTTCTACTATGAAAATAAATTCTCTTCCGCCGTCTGCGTTTTTAAAAATATCAGTGTTTCTGTTCTACTTCATACAGGTTCTGGTGAACATTTACGATTTTGTCAGTTACAGCGTTCTTTAATCCCATCGACGATATATACATAACTGGCCATTACCATTCTTTTTCAGATTTACGGTCTACTTTCAAACAAAATTACCTTCATTCTCAACTCGTAGAAAAATTGACTTCTCTAACTTATGTTTGTAATTTGTACCAATGTAGGGTTTTTTTTGCATGTTAGGTAGGGTTTTAAATGCCTTTACACTTACAGCTGATCATCACCAGCTGCTTTGAGTGGTGAATCCACAAAAAAAAATCCCTCCTCTTCCTCTGGTGAGAAGGCCCAGAGCGATGTCCTCATAAGAACCATTTTCTACTCTCCCATGTCTGGGGATGCCTGAATTGGAACCAATATCAAGCTAACGGCTTGCCCTCTTATGTCGTTTTGCTCGAAAATATCCAGAAAATCCTACTTACCCAGTACGTAAGTCTACATTCAAGTTGCACTCCCAAGTATTTCAACGACTTCGGGGTTACAAGGAATATATTGCATGTTGATCTCGAGTGGTATATGAGCCCTCGTCATCTGAATAACCTTGGTCTTTTCTCTCGCAAGCGTCAGCCTATGGTCCTCAAGCCATATGCGGGCCCTTATCATTACTTGGTTGAGCTTCCTACTGCCGTCATCTACGTCCCGTGCCGATATGACCACCACTATATCATCTGCATATGCTACGAGGTGTGTCTCTTCAGGCATCTCAATTCTCAGAAATACATCATAGCTCAGGTTCCAGAGGTCAGGGCCCAGTATAGATCCCTCGGCTGCACCAGAATATGTTGAAAAAAATTAAAACCATTTAAAATTAAATTTTCTTAGTTGAATTGTCCGCTAAGCAACTTTATTTGTGAACAGTCTAACGGTATAGGGCTTCAAAACTTGGTATATCCTTGTTAAAGACATCGCTACTCCTACTCTTATAAATCAAGAACACTCTTTTTTTTACAAAATCGTTTATTACATATGTATAAACGAACAACATTTTAAATTCAAAAGGCTTTTATTAAAAAATTAAAAGATTGGAATATGACTACAGAAAATTATCATTCAAACGGTTTTTTTTTCTTTTAAATTAAGAAAGTAAAACAAGAAAATAAATAACAATCAAATCCCTAAAAACACATGTTTTATAGCCAAAAGAGAAAAAGGTCGTGAAAACACGTTTCCGTATTTTGAAGCAATAAATTTTAAGGCCAAAATAATCAATAAAAAAAACAGACTAAAATTTTGTCAAACAACCAAATTGTTTTTACCATTTAATGGTCATTTTTTGGAATTTTTGTTTTCTGTTTTTAGTCCTACAAGCTAAACCCAATATTTAAATATTTTTTTTCCTTCAATGTTAATTTAAAATTCAAATTTACATTAAGCGGAAGCCAAAAACTGAAATTTATTTGCATTTTTTTAATAAAAATTTTCAGCTGTAGGTTTTTTTTGTTTTTCTTGGAATAAACGATTAAAGGTTTTAAAGATTTTAAGTAAAAAATTCGTCTTAAAAAAAAAATTAAATGCAAACTGTAAAGGTTCTAATGAAGCCAAAAAAGACTGGAATAACATGAAAATAAAAAGTTGTATAAAACGTAATACCCTTATTAAGTGAATTATTTCCTCTTTAAATAGAAGCAAAAAATTATTGAAAAAAAAAAAATTAAGCAGAGAATAAATAATACAGTTTACCCCGGAAAAACCGAAAATAAATAAAAAGGGTTTTAAAAATCAAATACCAATAAAAGGGATGGTTTTTTATTTAAACGAAACCAATAAATGTGTCGTATAGAAAATAGAATGAAAAAAAAAAAAAAAAAAATACCGACATTCACAAAAAAAAAGAATAAAAAACGGAAATAATAAAGTGTTTAAAGCAAACGGACCAAACAAACCTTAAAATACCTATAGAAGAAAAACAAAAAAAAAAAAAACAGTATTTAAAAAACTTTTATAAGAAACAAACAATACTTTTCGCCATTTAGAATATAAAGATTATAGTTTTAATTACCATGTTTGCGAAAAAGTCTCCTGATGAATTGAACAATTGGGAGTCGTACATCCTATACAAACTAAATATTGTTTATCTAGAGAACGGTCATTCTTTTTGTAGAAAATTTCTTATTTCATATTGCCTGGAAAAGCATACACACGGTTCGCTAGTATGATATAAATGTGATTTGCTTACATCCTATATGTCCTTGACGCTAATAAACAAATAGATAGAGAAAGATTCAATAGAATCTCCCAGATTTTTATAAACGTATTAGTGGTGTAGAGTATCATATAGGCCGATATTATTTGGTTATATTTTCTTAATAAAATAAAACAAAAATAACTAAAATCCTAAGACGTTTATAGAAAACCTTAAGAAGAAAAACTTATTTACAGCTTTTAACCCCATTCAAAGAATTTTAACTATAAATAACTATATTGGATATTCTTTTGGCCTTAAACTAACGGTATCATTTACAATTCAATTCTTTTCAATTTTCGTTCCAACAATTTTACTGGCAGAGGGTGAATACGAGTATTAATAAATATTGGTTTCAAATTTTGTTTTCTATTTTGTTTGTTATTAAATCATCAACGTGTGTCACATAAAATTGCCTTGAAAATATAAAAACAATTCAAAGATTCTATAAAAAAGATACTGATGATAATGAGGACGATATGTTTCAATTTTATAAATAGATTTCTAAGTAGTCATTGCCGACAAGACAATAGATGCTTAATGAAAATATGGGCATAACAACTAAAAGCTGTAAAAACCTAATACGCAAAGAAAAAACCCTTTTATTTAATAAAGAAAACAATATTATTTTTTATGTATTTCTTTTGTATTATATCTTGATTGCAACTCAAAACTGTGCTAAAATAAAAATTTCCATTCTTTTCTTTCTATTAAATAGGCATCCATAACAATTGTCTACGAGTGACTATAATAAAATGTTGAAAAAGAAAAGAAAATATTCAAAATAATTTGGTTTTTGTGATTAGACAACAAAACCGTAAATAAAATCAACACACAAAGACAAAAGATAGACAAACGAAGCGTAATAATAAATTAAGCACAAAAAAAAACAAAGTAAAACGAATAGACCGTTAGAAAACCTAAAAATAAAAGGCAAAAAAAAAATGGAAGATGTTGTTACAGCTACACCACACTCACATTCAACAACATCTAACGCACAGCCAGTAACAGCAGCAACGACTTCATCAACAATAACAACAACAAATCATCATACAACATATTCATCATGTACCACAGCAACTACCACATCATTTCAGGTACCACAACCGCCACCGCCAGCCAAAAAAACACTATCGGTGGATAGGGCCGCCTTCTTGTTGCTGCGCGTTAAAAAAGCCTTTAAAAGAAAACGTCAGCATCGTAAGGAAAAACAGTGAGTATTTTTTTAAATTAAATTTAAATGAAATCAAAAAGATATTTTTTGTATCAAAAATATAAAAATTAAATTTTATAAAAATGTTAAAATATTTCAAAAAAAAAAATATTGTTTTTACGACTTCATTTATATCTGCCACAATATTTCTAAGAATTTGTTTTCTGTTCTCCATGTCGTATACGTTATTTGTTATTCTAATAAAACATAATAAATATTAATCATACGCCACGTCTTACTTATACTTACAAATAAAACATCGAATGTAATTGGAGTAGAGCTTTAAATGGCGTTTAAATATCTGTTTTTCTCCTCCATGCTAATGATGATGAGAATAAATGGAGTCTTGAATCCAATGTAGAGATTTGTAAGTTTAAATTTCTGTGGACATTTGACAAAACGTCTTCTTTCAAAATCAACAACTTTTCAGTAGAGCAAAAAAACTGTTAAAAAGGCTAATAGAAGTTATTGCTTAGAAAATTAAAGAAATTTTGAACTTGGATATTATACACAAATACTTAACGAACATTATGCGACCTTTTTTTCCCTCTAGAAGCAATAGTTTTCTTTAAAACGACAAAAAATTAATTTAAGACTTTTTGTTAATTTTTTTTTTGTTTAAATTTTAAAGAAAAAAATTAGCTTCCACCATACAAGTCGTTTTGTCAAAATTTTTTTGATTAAATTTAAAATTTATTTTAATCGCTTAAGTCAAGACAAGTTGTTTTGTTAAAATGGAATATGAAAAAAAGTTTGAAATAAGTTGATCTGGAAAATATATTTGGGTTCTATTTTTCCCTTCAATATGCAGATAATTAAAAAATAATAATAAAAATGAAATAGAATTTTTTATAGACATTCAATTTTTTAAATTATTCTTAATTCTCTGAAAGAAGTCGTTTTGTCAAATTGAAATTGGGGGAAAGTCTGAAAGAGGTCGATTAGTCATCTGCATATCTTGCCTTCCAAAGGTCGTAGAAATACGGGGATTAGAGCAAAAGAAGGACTAGGAAATTCTATATTTACTATAAAAATCTTGGAAAATTGTCTTATTTCGAGAGAAGACGTTTTTTCAAAATTCCACAGATTTAAACTGTTGTTCTTTTACATTTATTTTTGTCGTAATACAACAAGCAAAAGTCAGTTTATTTATTTTATTCTTTTGTAATTAAATGGTAAATTCCTACAAAAGCAAAAAAGAGAAAGATTTAAATTGAATTAAGACTGTCACTTTCTGTGTTTTTCAATCAACATTTTTGTAAGCCTAAAGGCATGGTGAGGTTAGACAAATATTTATTGTCAAATTGAAATCACAATTTAAGAAAATATTTATTCGCCCCTATCGTGTTTGGCGTAGTCGTTGTCGTATTTTTACATTTTTGTCCTAGATTAAAAAAATCAAGCAAAATATGTAATTTATGTCGAAATACGACAATAATACGCCAAACACGCTAAGAGTAATTATTTAAAGTTTGACTAATTAAATATTAAAATGCATTTTCTCAAAATTTGTTTACTTTTAAGAATTTATTTTTATAAAATATTTTATTTTATTATCTAATGCCTCGTGTAATAATTAATTGCATCCTTCCACAATTGACTTTCTTTAAAAGGCTGTATTTAAAGCTTTATTTTGTGTAAAATTATTATAATCATCACATTATTCAGTTAAAAGTCATTTATTAAAAAAAATGAGAAGCAATTCACTACATTTCAGTTATATTACGTTATGGAAAAAATAAAAATGCAACCATACATACATACATACATAATTGGCCATTACAACCCTGTATCAGGGTTGCGGCCTAGATTCTCGTAACACTCATGTTGTGTGTGTTAATTTTTGTACATGAGTACCGGGACCTACAGTTTAAAGTCGACTCCGAACGACAGATTTGTGAAGCTTTTACATGGCAATCAATTACTTCCAGAGCTTTTGCCAGAAGACTACTGAGAGGTAGTCGCCGATAGAAAATGCATCCAGACTGCTCAATAAATTGAGAACTAGACAAAAAGGATAGTGTATCTAAAACTAGTTTACTTGCTTTCGATGTAATAATTTTAATCTTTAATTCCAACTATTTTTATTTATGTTTCGCTACTACTTTGTGTAACTTCTTCAGAAATATATAGTAATAGAAACGATTCTTGGTTTACGTATGTCGCCGCATAATGCTGGAGCGCATTCGATTTCAACTAAACTTATGAAGAGGATAGGTACTGGACCTAATATGTTTTATATCAATGTTAAATTAAAATACGAAAACACATGTGTACGATATGCTTCAAGTCGACTTTAAGATGTTATTGATTTTTATATATGTATCTGGAGTACCATTAAGGGTAAAATTTCTGAATTTAGCCTGAAAGACTCCATAGTCAACGCCAATCATCAACTTGAATTTAACCTGAATGGGATAAGCAAGCGTGGGACGTCGCATACAAATTAAATATTGATTTTTGTATATCTTGATAATGGTTAGAAGAACAGATTTTAAATTTAGTCTGAAAGACTCCATGATTTATGCAAATAACCATTAAAAAATTTGACGGAATTGGACAAGTGGGAGCGGTACTTTCCATATAAGCCACATTTTTGTTTATCTGGAGAACGGTTTCTAAAGTATTTGCTTATTATTTGGATAATTTGGAAACAGGTCGAACAATTATATCATTTTTCTGATTTGATTTTATATGATTACTTATATATTGTAACATCTTTAATGCTATACTTACATATACATATATTCCCTTTTTTTTTAGACCTAAGAGTATATTATTCTTTTGTAATATTTTTAATTGGCCTATTACGGGCTTTTATTATTACAAATACATTCAATAAAAAAAAAAAAAATTTGGGCTGACTTCACAATCCATGCAAGTTTTCAATCAGAAAGTGGGTGGGATAGAACAGGTGGACGTATATCTGTGAACGGTTAAGATTCATTTTGTATATAGAATAGATTTTATTTTATTTCGCCTTAAAACAGGCAAAGGGCCTTATTTATAAATAATGAGGCTATACACTTATAAATAAATATTAAAAAATGAAAAAAATTATTTGTCATTTATTGAATTGTTGTGTGAATCGAATTCGTGTGAAATTGAAATTAAGAGTTTTTTCAACGAAAAATAAAACTTAAATGCTCAAATAATTTTATAGTTTTGGTATTCAAAGAGCTACAGTAATGGTTATTAAGCGAATCAATAAAAAAGTATAAAAACCGTTTAATTTTTTAAGAGTATAGCAATTTAAAATTTCGATCGATTTCAATTTCCCTCAAAATCGTTTTTAAGAACATACTCGTTAATTTTTGTTTTTTTTTTTTTTTTCAAAAACCTTGATTGTCGTAATAATTTAAATATGGTTAAAGCTACCCATACATTTGTGATTTGTGACTGTGATTTGTTCGGTTGTCATTTCTCCACACACTATAAAAAATCACAATAAGTTTAAACGTCAACAACAAGACATCACTTTTACTTTTCTAAATGGCATTTTCATTTTGTAAAATTTCAATGAATTCTACCAAAAATTGGTTGCTAGCCATCTCCGCAACCACAAAAAATATTTTCACTGTTCGTTTTTTTATTTTAATTCTACCCAAATGAATATTTTGGCGTTTTATTGTGAAATAATTTAAAAATTTTTTCAAATGTTCGCGCACAACCCCATACACTTTGTTACAAATCACACTAAATTGAAAAATTTAAAATTTTTGTGATTTGTTGTCATACAGCCCCATTAACCTTAAAAAGGCCTTGAACACAACAAATCATAGTCACAAATTGCTAGTGTGTGGGCACTTTTACTGAATAAATTTGAAATTTAATTTTTTGTATTTGGCAATTTTTAAGAGGAATTTCTTTTATATGACAAATAGTTTTTTAATTTTGATTATTGTTTTTTAGAAGAAATAATTCCTGATGTTGACATGACGCGTCTGCCGCACGTCTTTGCCGGTTATCTGGCAACATCATTTTAATATCTTTGTCGTCCTTATGCTTGACAGAAGCGCAAGCACAAGGCGAATCGTTGGTTTTAACACAAAATAAAAAAAGAGCAATTAATTTCAACAAGTGAATTTGTAAAGAGTTGAACTATTTTCTTTAAAAAGTGATTGATTATTTTTTGTGGATACCTTTAAATAAATAATAATAAAATAAAAATGTATTTTTTAATAAAGTATAAAGTTTAAGATATAAATTTTTATTTTGTCTCATATGTATGCGATGTTCATACAGGAGTGTTAACTTACATACAATTAACAGCAGCATAAATAGTTTCCTTTATGTGTAGACTTTATTAAAATTTTGAATAAACAAATTCTACAATTTATTTTTGAATTACTATAATAAGTGGCTGTATAAACAACGCTGTGTGAATTTATTTATATTAAAATATCAAACTACGAAGATATAAAAATAATAAAACAGATATAATTTTCAAACGTTTTGGCGATTCCCTTAAAAATTGTGTTTAAAGGAAAGCAGAATTATAAAGTCAGCCGTACTTTAATTCTTTTAGAACCACAACATCCCATCCCCAGGTATACACCTGATGAAATTTATTTGAATGAAATAGTTTAGCGAAGCACAATGAGACTTACCTATGGTAATAAAATAATGAAATAGAAACAATCTTTTTAGTGATATAAATTTATATAAAACTTAATTATAAAAAATAATTAATTAAAAAATTGGCTTTATTCATTAAAAAAAATTTTTTTTGCATAAGCCCCAGTCCTTTCTTATTTCTTTGGAAAGGTTTGTAGCTTTAAATAATTAACGACACATTTAACTCAAGCTGTTATACTGCGCTCACTTTTAATTTTTAAAAGCAGTATACCGTGGTAAATCATCGTTAATAGACTGACAATGCTACTAAATTGTGAAAATTATTCTTCAAACTAAAAAGAAAATAACACTTTTTTTTGATTTTTTAAAAATATATTTATTTTTTTGGTTAAACTTTTAACAAATACTTTTTAAATTTAGCATTCAATTTTTAAGCAGTTTCGTGTATTTATTTAAAACAGTTTCCTTTTATTTATAAACAAAATTCAAATTTAAAATTATTTCTGAAAAATAAATTCTCAGTACACACCATGGCGTATGTGGAATATTCATAAAAAATACTGAAATTTGTATGAGACTATAATACTCGTATTCCAGTGTTGTCAGATTAGGGGATTTATCCCCAAAATGGGGATTTTTTTTCTGAAATGGGGATAAAAACAATTTCATTTGGGAATGATCGATCAGTTTACGGTGATTTTTAAAATTTGTTTGTTTGCTTAATTATATATAATAAACTTCTTACATTCGAAATACACGATAAAAGAATTTCAATTTTTAAGGCTTGCTTATAAACTTTCATATACAATTTTTGCAACGTGTGCTTTTGGTTTCAGTTTGAATAACTTTTTCATATAAATAATAACATCCCCATATCATTATGTTCCGCCACCTTTTTTAAAGCTTTTTGTTGCGGAAGAATTCAGTATTAGAGGGTCTTCTTACAGCTAAATTACTTCTTTTGTAGACAAACAAACTAATTTTAGTTTTGGTCCGACCACAATTACTTCTCCACTTATACTTTATAGTATAGGATTATTTTCTCTACTTAGGTGCAGGACATCTATTTAGAATTGAGGTACGAGCAAGAGGTTGGTTTAAAAAGAATGTCCTCAAGATTTTAAGTTAATCTGCACAGTCGTCATTTTAAAATTTACATATCAAATAAAGCATACACATACATGCAAAATTATTAATGCAGTTTATGTGAGGATTTTTGGGGATGAACTAATCAAGATTTTGGGGATTTTTGGGGATATGAATTCCGAAATTGGGGATAAAAATTGAAAACTATCTGACAACCCTGTCGTACTCATATGATACGATGTTCATTTTCTTAATCTTCTAATGTATGTATGCCCCCCATTTCTCTTTAAACATTTTGTATTTATTGTTTATTCAAAAATAAAATTCTTACGAATATATTCTAATAATGTTTGGCAATATTCTTTTCCAGTTTTCAAGAAATAGAGAGAAAATAATTTTTAAAAGCATTTTTTTCTCACACATCTCATAAATTTAATATTAAAATAGGTTATATATACTTATGTATTTAGAAGAAAAAAATATATAAGAGTGTTGGAGAGGGAGAGAAAAATATCTACATTTTATAGGAAATTCTATTTAATTTTTAAAGTGAGTGTAAATAGAAACACAAGAAACAACGAGAGGTGCTATGTGAGCGTTTCCCCAGTAAAAAGTAAACTTTTCTTGTTTATTTTTTCTAAACTCGAAATTAAGAAACAATATGGTCACAAAAAACTGTTGTGGAAATAATGTCTGTTGCTAATTTTTGTACTTTAACCCCCATATAACAACACTTAGATAATCAGGCAGGTAGAGTGTTATGCAACTTTAAGTTATTTAATAAAAATATTTAAGAAAAAAACAAACGAATGAAAAGTAATCTCTTAAAGCTTCTTTAAAAATTATTACAGAAATGAAAATGATTAAAAAAAAATTTTAAATTTAGAACTCAAATAATTTTTTTTTATTTTTATGTAATTTAATTGGCTTTAGAAATGATTTTCTTGAAAAAGGCAGATGTTTTAAATATTTTCAAAAATGAAAAAGAAAATACTTTGTTATATGTTATACAAAAACTGTCAAGAATTAAATTAAAAAATTTGTAATGTCGTACTTATATTTGTGGTAGGACTTTGGCTTCATCTAATAGAGTGAGACAATCAAAATATCGGTATTCAATAATCTTTTTTTCGGATGCTTTCCCGCAATTTCTAAAATGAGGGTCAAAAGTCAGACGTAAACGTTTAGCGTACATACCGATCATCGAATGACCCTTTTACATATACCCTATGAGCTTGAATGACGTAAACTTTTAAAAAGTTTCTGCATTTTGCTGCTTTCACACAGAGAACAAAGCGTCTTAAAACATCCCAGAATGTGATGTGCTCGAAAATCCTGAAGAGCTGACCTTTGAAGACTATAATAGAGTAACAGATATTAGGGTTTGAAGTAAAGGCTCCTTTACCGCGAAGACCATCCTTGCGTGCTCTTTTACACCTTCTTTCTACTTACTACCGACTGAGCGTTCCAATCTTCCAAACATTTGCCAGTTGGCTATTCACTAATAAAATCGAGAATAGTAGAAAGCTATGCTCTACAGCAGGTATCACAGATCCCCAGCTACCCAATGCATCCGCTTCCTTGTTTTCGCTTATACCACAGTGTGTAGGTACCCAGAACAGTTGCACTTTGTTTCCAAGCACTAATCTTTGCAACGTGTCGTAACAATATTTGACAAGCCTACATGTTATACGATGAGAGTCGAGCACCTTTAAGGCAGCCTCACTATCTGAAAATATATTAACTACCTTGCCCTTGAGCCCGATATCCCGGTTAAACTCAGCACATGTGGTTACGTCAGGATTTCAACCTGAAAAACACTAAACGACTTCCCTAGTGGAATTGACACATTCCGATTGGGTCCATAGACGCCATCCCCTACTCCACTGTCCATTTTGGAACTATCTGTATACCAATTTAGATCAGACTCACTTCGATTCGGTACCTCAACCCTATATATCCTGCCAAAGCACAGTTTCAAAGGCATGGTATCCATGACCGAAATTGGATTCCTGACCACATTGTGAAGAATGGCCAGGTTCCTTGACTCATTTCGAGATGTTCTTACGAAAATTTTTGCCGCCGAACATGCGGCCACTCTCATCATATAAATATGTAGTAGTATTAATCCATTCACCGCAGTCTTTAATGCTATTGAACGAGAGTCTGCTAAAATGGGTCTAGCGACGAGTAGGGATGTTGAACGTATCAGCTCCCAGGTTACAGCCGGCAACTACACATTCGATGTGGTCAAGGAGTTCATCTACCTTGGCACTGCCATTACCAGCAAGAATGATGTCAGTCTGGAGATCAAACGAAGAATCACACTGGCCAACAGGTGCTACTACGGTCTCAGTAGGCAGTTTAGTAATAGAGAGAGGTCTCTCGTTCGATGAAATTAACACTCTATAAGTAGCTTATTCTTCCGGTGCTTCTCTATGGTGCGGAAGCATGGACGCTGTCTTGTGCCCATGCAGCGGTCTTGGGAGTATTCGAGAGAAAAGTTCTTCGTAAGGTCTTTGGTCCTCTAAGGCATGGCGATGAGATTCGCATTAGAACCAACCATAAGCTGTATGAGCTCCTCGGTGATGTGGGCGTTATTCACGCATTAACATCCAGCGACTACGCTGGCTCGGCCATATTGTTCGGATGGATGAATCTGCTCCAGCGAGAAAAGTTTTCGATGCGAAGGTCACTGGACGTCGGCGTAGAGGATGGCCGTTGTTACGTTGGAGGGACCAAGTTGATGAAGCCCTGTCGTCAATTGGTGTGACCAACTGGAGAAGGCGCGCGCTTAGCAGAGACGCCTGGAGACTAGTGTTAAGTCAGGCCGAAACCCGTTAACGGGTTGTTATGGCCATCGAAGTAAGTAAGTAATTAATCCATTCAGGTCCTCTACAGCCACTGTTGGACATGTTCTCATTGCACCGGTTACACCAAGCAGACAAGCCGTTGTATCTTGCCCAATTTCTTTATGGTGGTAAAATCCTGTTACGAAGATCTATCTACTACTTTAAGCAACCATAGGTCAAAATTAACAACTACCACGTCAAAGCACCAATCGTGGTTTGAGGATTTAAATGCAATTATCCACTATCTCCAATGGAGTTGGGAGTCCAATATAATATTAAAACATTTGCCTCTAAAGAAAAAAATTGGCTACTCAATTTAAGTATTCTAAACCAGGGCGGTTTGTAACTTTTACCTCCTAAGCTCAATTTTACCAGGATGAAACCTACTAAGTATATCTACTGGACATATAAAATATTTAAAAAAATTTTAAATTTCCTATTCAAACATTTAAACGTTGCACTTTAATCACTTTTCTTTAGCACCATAGTTTGGCTCACAGCCAAGTGCAAAATTTAATTTTACAATTTTTACTTTTTTATTCCATTTCGCTTTTCTATCACTTTCTTCTTTTTCAATTAATATTCTAGCTAAAATTGCTTATGTTCTTGTTGTGTTTTTGTTCCTTTTAATAGCAGTGTAAGAGGTATAGGCACCACAATGCCTTACAAATAAGAAAAAAGTTTCTTTCAAGCCAAATAAATCACAAGGAATGTTAAAATTGTAATTAAGCCCGTTTGGATTTTGATTTATGCGATGAAAAATTAACAACAGCAAAATTAATAAAAAAGAAAGTATTTTTTTTTCTTTTTTTTGTGCAATACGACGTATGCCGTGGCCTTAAATGTTTAAGAATTTCTTGAAATAAGTGGAAGTATGAAGTGTCTTAAGAAAAACTAAAAGAAAAGTATAATGAAGACATAAAAAAGAAAACAAAAGTAACAACGGAAAAGATTTAATCTCATCAGTCTGTGTAATTAAGTTTTCATCTCGTTTATTATTAAGACTTTAAAGGAACTTTTTACTATATTTTGCAAAAGTTTAAATTCTCTACTAAAGAAAAAAGCATCACGACTTTGTGTATTCGCACAAATGAACTTTTGAAAAATGATGAAATGAAAGAAATATTAAAAAAAAGAATTTATATCGAAATTGAATATCTAAATAATCAATTAAAAAAAAAAAAAAATGCAAAAAAAATTTTTTTTTCTTTTGATCTGTGATTTTTCGTGCCACTCTTGTCATTTTCAGTTGGTAAAAATTGATATTTAAATGCGAATGGAATATTTTATAAAAACGTTCATACTTTACTTTGTCAGTGAAATTCTTCAAACTTGAATATAAAATGCATATTTGAAAATTTTAATTTTTTTCTTATGATTTTTTATTACGAAAACAGGATTTCTTTTTTTATAGTAAGAATACGAAAAAAGCTTAGGAGCCTTGAAAAATTTTTGTTAAAAACAAAAAATTTACCATGCTGTGGAACAAATAAAGTGGCTGGAAAGTGGCATAAAAATAACAAATTTATTCTCGTTTTTTTTCGTGTGGTCATACAAACTATGTTCACAGGCATGTGAAAGCGCTCAACTATTTAAGTTTCTTATAAATTAAGCATCTTCTTTAACTTCTAATAACACAAATGAAACATCAAAATCAAAACAATACCATAGGGCTTAGTTCGTTTAGTCTGAAGATGTTAAATTTGCTAAACTAAGAAACGTACGATAACTTTTTTCGGCGACTGTAGATACACCAATTTATTGTCAAACATCAATCAGAAATTGGAGTGCGAAATGAAAGCTTCTTGTCCTTTAAATTTTCCCTTTAAAATGGTTGGCTACATAGGCGGTTCGGAAACTTTTTAGCCTAGCACAAAAAGCGCGGTATAAACAGAAAAAAGATTATTTTTTTTAAAACTTCCATCTCTGTTATGAACACATGTTAAATTTTGTTTCCATCTGGCAACTCCTTCATATAGAAACAGGTGTTCAAAAAAGACGCAACCGCGATTTTTTTCAAAGGAAAAATTAGAAATGCGTGCTTCATTAAATATTTACATAAAAAAGGTTTATCGGGACAAGAAATTCATAATGATATGGTGAATGTGTTATGTGAAAGTGCTCCTTCATATGCAGCAGTAAAAAATTGGGTTGCTGAATGCAATTACAGTTGTAAGCCACTATTTTGAAGACCTTGAGGAAAACTATTTTAATCAAGGGATAGAATTGCTAGAAAAGCGTTGGACTAAGTGTATTGCAGTTTCAGGAGATTATATTGAAAAATAAAAATATTTTTGAAAAACTAACTATTCTCTTTCATTGATAGGCTAAGAAGTTTCCGAACCGCCATCGTACAGTAACATTGGGTATAAGATTTTTGACTGCTAATCTGATTTCACTATACAATTGAAGATGATTGCAATTTATAATCCAAATAATTAAAGCGCAAACATTTTATTGTAAACGATGAGTTTGAAAACCTAGTACATCCAATGAATTTCAAAATCTTGTGTGATAATTAATAGGGTTATTATGATATCTTACCAGGCCCATTCATTTCAAACTAATATTGCAATCAAACGTCTTCCTTCGTACTCAAGCCGTCTGGGGTCTAATTTAATTTCGTTTTAAGTGTAATTTTCTTTTCAAAGGATTTTATTTTATCTTTAAAAATTGGCCATTTACAGAAAAAAATTTCAACTTATAAGTTAATTGGGATTATTTAAAATTCCCAGAGTCATCTTTAATTTAAATTAAATTCAATTGATTTACTCAATCTAATTTTTGGTTTGGCAACTTATTCAATTAGAAATTTGACTCATGCCGCCAGTAATTACAACAAAATGAAAAGTACAGACCTCAGTCTGCACTTTTATGAAACAATTTTTATATCAATTTTAAGTGAGAAGAGTCTCACTGTGTCTAAATTGTCTCTACAATAGGAGGGAGAAAAATTGCCAAAAGGACCTACAGTTTAATGCCGAAACCGAACTACAGAGTTGAGAAGCTTGTTTATGGCTATTAGTTACTCTTCGATCTTTTGTCAGAAAACTGTTAAGAGGTGGTAGCTGAAATAAATATTTTTTCATATTTACTTCAATTTACGTTGCTAGAAGAAAAAGGCAATACATAAATCGTCAAGCCTGCTCATATGTCACCATAGACGAGGTTTCTATTAGTTTTGGCAGCAGAAAGCTTTCAAGATTAAACGTACTTGGTGGTTTCCTCTCCACATTTGAAATGATGAATGAATGCATGGTTTAATTTTCTTACCAGGGGGCTAATTCCGGGACTCGTGATCGAAATAAATTCGTATCGAAATTAATTTCGATCGTGCGAGTTTTTCTGATGATGGCACTCGTTACCTTTCGAATCGATTTTTTAATAAAGTGTTGTAAAAGATAAAAAAAGCCTTAACCAACACTACAAATATGTAAACAAAAAACATATGCTTACAAAGAAAATTAAATAATTTATCAAAAGAATTGCGAATTTGTTTTATAATTTTGAAAGTTTTTTACAAAAGTCTTTATCTGCAGCATGTTAATGTGGAAAACAATTAATAATTTACCTTGCGCCAAGTTTTTACATCTTTTAGCGGTGGACCGG
The DNA here is from genome assembly GCA_963576795.1 of Metopia argyrocephala. Classification (NCBI taxonomy): domain Eukaryota; kingdom Metazoa; phylum Arthropoda; class Insecta; order Diptera; family Sarcophagidae; genus Metopia; species Metopia argyrocephala. Next base: position 85,575,321 of record OY756211.1, read on the forward strand.
GGGCATTTAATTTATTAGTTAAGTTTCCCAAAGTCTGTTAGTAGTAGCTTTTCCTTGGCATGTATTTGGTAAAACGCCTTTGGCCAAATTGCTGTGCTCAGACATAAACTCAGCAAGAATTTGTTTTTGTCTGAAATTTATTTTTGTTATATTCGACCTAATAATTAATATTTTTTATTTAATTTGTATAAAACTTATTAAAGATTTAACTTACATTTTCTTGTTGTTTGCGTGTACCGAAATACATAAATAAAATGTGGTTAATTTTAAAAAACTGTTGTGGCACTTGTAAAGCGTTCAAACAAGAATAATTATTTTTTACTTAAAAAAAAAACAATAAACCGTTAAGTTACTCGTAAGAGTTTGTGTAAAAACTCCTTTACAAAGGTGCAAAAAAAGGGAGTAATACAAAAATGTACGAAAATCTATACGAATAATTAATTAATATAACAATTAAAATATGAAATAAACACTTGTTATCCAACGAACTATTTAAAGTTAAAATTTCGACACCAAATTTGGTATCGAATAAAACTCGCACGGTTAAATTCGATCGTACACTCGCTATCGAGTGCCATCATAAGAAATTTCGGTACAACTTACTCGATAGCGAGTGCGAGAATCCCAAAATTAAAAAAAAAATCCAACTTTGAGTAAATTTCGCACGGTATCGACTGCGAGAATTAGCCCCCAGCAACCGCTCTTCTTTATTGCATTTGCCGAAAATTGCACACCGAAGAAAAGTGTAAACAATTGTTTTTTATAAATAACCAAATAACCAGCAACACTGTACACGAATGCAGTTTTCAAAAAGCATTTAGACACAAATTTCTAAGTGTGTATGTGTGTGTTTTCTAAATACATATGTTTGTATTTTGCATGTTTGCAAATCTCTTAAAATTAATTCAATTAAAACGCATGAATTATTAGATTTTAATCACATAAATGCTCGTTATATTTGATTATTTGTTTTTATAAATTAATTAAGTTTTCTTTAAACTATTTACTTTGTTGTTGTTGTCGATTTAATATAATGTATTATGTAGCATTCATGTATATTAAGGTTGTTTTGTGGTTACAAATCCAATTACAGACTATAAATCCATTGATTGTTTTAAATGTTTCGTGTGATTTAAATTCTTTAAATGAAACTTCAATTAAATAATTAAATGTAACAAATTTGCAATTTATATTCTAATACTCTTTAACGCACTCACAAGACACTCTTACAGGCAGACATTTAAATATGCATATACCAGAGAACTGCAAAATGTTTTAAACTAAAAATCTGTTTTGTTTTTGTCGGCAATTATAGTATAAGTTACAGTATATTTTAAGTTAACCAGCTTTAAGTGGGTGCCACCTCAAATTTAAGAAACGAATTCATTCAATATTTAGCAAAATACTTGAAAGTTACATCTTTGAACCGCTGATACTAAAAATTACATCACAAATACAATATGACAGAAATGCAAAATATTTTTTTGTAAAAACAAAAAAAACAAAAAAATTAAAGATTTTTTGATAAAAACAAATTTATGATGAAAGAAAAAACTAGTATAAGAAAAGAAGACTAGGTTGAAAAGGCAAACCATTGCTCTGACTAGATTATTTGATTATCCTTTCGATCTTGAGCTCTCAAAACTATTTTTATTGGTATACCACTTGTCCTAAAGAAAGTTTTTAAAATGTTAAATAACAAGTGCAGTTCTCTGATACATATGTATTTACTTGCATTCGTTTCTTTTTAAGTCAATAAATGTGATAATTATTTTCGAAATTAACATTAAAATTCATCATTGTTCTTAATGGCTTTGAAATTATTAAAGAATGAAATAAAATACATACATACATACATACATAATTGGCCTGTGTCAGGGTTACGGCCTAACTTCTCAAAGCCCTCATGTTGTGTGTGTTAGTTTTTATCCATGAGTACCAGGAAATAAATACATTTTGAAAAATATTATTAATATATAAATGAAAATAAAAGATATTTTGCTGTTTATAAACAAACTGGAAAATTTAAATTAGAAAATTAAAATATTATTGAACAAATTAGCAAATGGCAATTTGATAAAACGTTGCTAAGGAAAGTTTATTTTTTTAATACAATTTTTTTTAATAACAAGCCATATCGTATTCTTCTATTCCTATATATGCCAACTGAAATTCATAATTTATTTTAATTATTAAAGTTAAATTAAATTTATTTTTATTTACATAAAATAATTCTATACATCTGGATATGGATATACATACGTTTCAATTTTGAGCAATTATTTTGTTATGTGCTCACAATTAATCACAAAGGAAATTGTGTATCAATTTTTCATGTGTATTCCATACCTATGCTTAATAGTTCATTTAAATGAGTACTCTTTTTAGCTTAAAGAACAAAGATGAATTAGTTCGATATAGTGCGCTTCTAAAATATAAAACTCTGTTGATAAATATAGCTTTAGTACAATTCAAAGAATAGTACAATTGAACTAGTTCGTTCATGAACTACACAAGTCTAGTGTACTTGTATTTGATGATGTTCAACCACAAAATAGTCTTGTTCTAGAACCGTTCCGTAGTCGCAGACAAAAAGTGGATCTACAGAACACAAAAACATTTTGGGAATTAATCTAATCATAAAGAATTTTCCAGATAATAAACGATCATAAACGACAAAAAGAAATTTTCCCAAGTTCTATGGGGCTTAAAATAACTTCTTCTATTTAAAACAACAGCATAACTGTGAGAACAACTTCTCTACATTTTAGTTTAGTGTTGCTCTTCATTTTTCATACTTTAAAATGTCGTTAAAACATAATTTTATTAATGGTGTGCATAAGTGTTACAGATTCTAAGTACTACTCGTACTGATAATAAAATGCATTTCAAAAGAAATAAAATTCATTGTACTCGAATTTCAAAAATTTATTTCTTACTACTAAATTGTTGTTTCAGTTACTTTTGTTGTAATTGTTGGTGTGTGTCTTGATTTGATTTTCAAAATCACTCAATACGTTTAAGAAGATAACATTTAAAGGTAGTTGGAATAAGTTACGTAAAAAATTTTAATACCATACACTGCCTTCATATGTATACATACATATATAGAGTACACTGCGTTTGTGATAATGCTTGAAACTTTTTAAGAAATTATAATGAATTTGATGGCTTGGTCCAGGCCAATAAAATATGCACTAAAAACGATTTTTTTAATTCATTAAGTATTCCTGGCACTATCGTTGTTCCTGGTTGAACAATTTTATTTGCCAAATAAGAAATTTTCAAACAGCCAATTAAACACACGGGTTTTCAATAAAGTTGATTTTTTTAAGATTATATTTATTCTTCTTTTCCTTTGCAAACGTACTAAACCTTGTATGTATATCTTATCTATCTATCTTTTAATTTAATTTATAGCAACATATTTTGTTTTGTCCTGAGTTGTAGCGCAAATAAAGAGAAATGATGGCTTGGCTACATGTGAATATCTAACATCTTCTCTCAGCCAACCAATTGCATTTGCGCAATGTTTAGGAATATGCTTGAAAGGAATTATATATTCGTCCATTTTCAAACGGCACGTATATTCGTCCGTGATCTAGTGGTTAGTGGGTTGGCTTACTAAGACGATAGCTCCGGCATCTTCAGCTCTGACATCTTGAAAAAGAGAAATATGAAAAAATATTTCTTTCGGCGACTACCTCTCAGCAGTCTTCTGGCAAAAGCTCTGGGAGTAACTGGTTGCCATGGAAAAGCTTCTCAAGTCTCTCGTTCGGAGTCGACTTTAAACTGTATGTCCCGATACTCATGAAAAAAATTGCCATACACAATATGAGTTTGCGAAAAGCTAGGCCGTAACTCTGACACAGAGTGGTAATAGCCAATTGTGTATGTTCGTATGTACCAAATAGCTCCACAGAATGCCACCAATGGATAGCCGTGACAATTTGCTGTATGGTAATGTAATCAGATCCAAAATATATCTACAATTACCATTGCCAATAGTTTATACGTATCGTACACATACGATTTCAAATTTCAACAAAAATTAATATATAAACCACACACGCCTCAATATTTCTACAGCTTCTGTAGAAGTTTGGGTGAAATCGGTCAATGCATTTAAGCCTGATGTGGAGACATACATACATATGTAAGACCATAGTTGCCTCTATTTATAAAATTTCCACATGTATGTACATGTGTAACATACGAGTGTACAAAAGTTTTAGTCATTTGAACGTGTTTGTGATCATGATGTGGCTCTAGCAATATGACCGCTATCAACTGTCAAAAAATAGATGAACCCATTGTTATAGATCTATAAACAGCATTGTTTGTTTTAATTTTCCTTTCCATTGTCTATTTTATTTTTGATACTACTTTTATTATAAATTCTAAACGTGTACCTTTTTGGTAGCTGCTACTCCTATTATTTAAATTTTTTTTGTATAAACATCCCATCAAATTCGTGATAACATTGGACATTGGCATTAACAATATAAGAAAATCAAAAAGTGAAAAAAAAATTCTTAATTTTTCGTTAGAAATTTTGATATTTTTTCTTGTTTTTTTTAGTAGAACTGGTTGTTTTATATTTTTATTTATCTTTTGATGCTTTCTTAGGTAAAAGCTGTGATAAAATTCTTTTTTCTTTTTACAAAGAATTTATTAAATAAAGGTTTCTTGCTTTGTTATATTTTACACGCAATTTATTTTTTCGGTTGTCTGCATGTAAATGAAAATTGTCGGTTTTTTAACCAAAATGTTTTTATAAAACATAAAGTGTTTTAAACCATAAAGAAATTGTTAAGTAATTTAAAACCATATGATAATACTGTATAATATGGGCTTTTGTGAAAGCTTATACTTATTCAGTACCGTTTCAACCATAAGGATGCATAGGGCCTGTGGCCAGGCTCGCCTAGCTTTTGAAAAATATAATAAAATCATAATAAATATACTACTGAATAATGTTGAATTTCGTGGTGAGAAGAAGTTCGATTGAAAAAGTTGACAATGGGATGCCGCCTTAAGGTGCTATTTACACAAATTAACAGCTGATTGGTGGCACACTAATAATCTCTTGTCGATATAAGAACAATGCTCTTTGCAAAAATTTCTATACAAATTTTTGACTCTATATACTCGTACCGTTTATCTAATGTTGGTACGAACTCAAATGTCAAAATCAGTTATTTGTGTATTTATTGTCGTCTGTGTAAAAACAAAGCACAAGTTTAAGAAATTAAAAAGTTAAAAATAATCATAAAAACCAACCTTCAACTCCATTTTAGCAAGCACAATTTCTGAATACATTATATACGTATATAAATACTTATGTATGCACGGACATACATATGTATGTATATACAGAAAGTAGCTAAAATCTAATGCAAGTGCATAGCACTTTAATTTATGTGCAAATGAATTTGAATTTATTCTAGCAATGAAATATTTTAAAATTTTTCAAAATTAATTTCCAACATGCTTTGTTTTTAAGATACCTTTACATTTTTCAAATATTTGATGAATAGAGCATAACCACTATTTTATTGAAACATTTATTTTACTTGTTGTTTATTGCTTTCAATTTAATTAATTAGAAATTAATATATTAATTCTTTTGTTTATCTGTTCTAAAATAATTGTTTTAGAAATGTTTATATAAATGAACATTTTTGTATACAATGTTTTCAAAAAATAGTGGTTACGCCTTTTTTCAACAAATATTTGATAAATGTGAGCGTAGTTTTATTTTATAAATAATTTTGTTTGTTCAGTTTTGTTGTTGTCACTTTTCTAATACCACACACAATTGCATATTTTATTGCAGAATTTGTGCATGCAAGAGCTTTAAATCTTTTTAGTTTATTGGCGATTTATTTGTAAATTTAAGATATATATGGCAATATAGTTATTTGTTTGGTTTACGTTTCCAACCGTAAAGCGAAGCTAACGATAAATCGTAAAATAGTAGACCGCGTTTCAAATGGATATATGAAAAAACTTAATATAGTTTTTTATTAAAATCTAATAAAGAGAAATTTAGATTAATTTCTTTCATTTAAACAGTTAATGAAAGCAATTTTTCGGTATCGTGAAAAAGGCTTTATAATTTTTTTTATTTTATTTTTTATATCAAACTAGTGGACGCTGTCTTTGCTTTTCCAGACAAAATAATGTAAACAATTTTCTACATAAGCCAAAAAAATCAATATTTAGGTACCACTTTTTGGCTGACAATTTTCCTTGACGGTGAAGGCATTCGGATCAAATTCAGAAACAAGCTTTAACTGTTCTCAAGATATAAAAAATTAGTATTTATTTTGTATAGGGGTTAAACAATATCAACTCAACTTAAAATATGCCGTTTTTGAAATGACTGTCTCCGAATTTGCTAATTTTTGGTATGAATAAAGTATATCATAACACTAAGACAAATATAAAATTTAAGGGCACTGACACTTCTGGATCCGGAAATATGAGGTCTTGAAAATCGGAAAACAGTACAAAAATGCACAAAGTTACACTTACTTAATTGTAATTTTCTTGAAAATTATTATAGCTACGCATCTCGTAAAAGTCGCATTTGGAAGGGTATTAAATTACCTTTGATTTAATATGCAACATGATTTTTTCTTTGAAAAAGTCAAAGGTCAATTTTCTTTATCTATAAGTCGGAAGCCTATATCTCCGAAAGCGACCTTTTTAAAAATTTGAAAAAAAATTATGCCAAAATAGTTTCGTTCTCTACAGCTGTGAAAAATTTCAGAGTGGAGGTATTTCTGGATCAAGAAATAAAAATCAAATCGCAAAAGAATGTGATTAAAACTAGTCTAATAGTGGTGGGATGGTATACGATTTTTCGATTTCGATTAGCTAGAATCGCTTATTTTGTGAGTTTCAACAAAAAATACATAAGTCAAAAAGAAGGGATGTGGGATGGAGGCAAATAGTTCTTCATCGGGGTCAAAGGTTGGGTTGAAGGAATAAAAATCTACAAAAAGCTCCACAACTTCCCCGGATTAGCCCCTAGAGGGATAAAATGTAAGACCGACACTTACTAATATTTTACCCCCCAACTTTTTTCCGAACATAGCTACCCCCTATCTCCAGAAAAAATCATGTCGCATATTAAATCAAAGGTAATTTAATACCCTTCCAAATGCGACTTTTAAGAGATGCGTAGCTATAATACTTTTCAAGAAAATTACAATTAAGTAAGTGTAACTTTGTGCATTTTTGTACTGTTTTCCGATTTTCAAGACCTCATATTTCCGGATCCAGATGTATCAGTGCTTCCAAACTTTTTATTTAATTTAGTTCTATGATATACTATATTTCTACAAAAAATCATAAAATTCGGAGGGGGTAGGTTAAAACCATTGGTTGATTTGACTTGGAATATCCCATAGGAGGAATTACACCCACTTTTCGAATTTCACCCAATTTTAAGTGAAGATTTGAATTAACTATGGATTCTTTCAGACTAAACTCAGCAACTTTATCTTTAAATGTCCTCAAGAAATACAACTTAGACCCAGCAAAAAATTTTTAAAATTTGAAAGCAATAAAAAAAACTGTAAGCAATAATGGAAGCATTATATTTTTATGCATACCTTAAAACTTACAAAGATGCTATAGGATAAGGTTGCTTACTGGTTGCAATAAATTTGCGTTTCTATTGCATTTTAGCGGCTCATTTCATATAAAAATCATGCATTATTGATGCGCATGAGTAAGTGATTGTTTAAAATTTCTCCCTTACAAAATAGCTTTTTGGTAAGCACTAATTTCTGCTGGGGAGGTGATTCGGATATTAACCAAACATTAACATAAACTGTAGGTCCCAGTACGTACTCCCTTGCTAAGTTTAATTGAAAAAGTTCTACACGTTATGCGACGACATACGTAAGCAAAAAATCGCCCCCATTTTTACATATTTAGGTGAGTATAAGTGCTTGCTTTTTAGCCTTGCAATTAATGCTTATTGGGTAACACACACTTTTAGTGTGAAACTGTTTGTGTAGGGCAAACAAAAAAAAAAAAAGAATATTTATTGTGGTACATAATCATGCTTGCTTGAACTTGACTTTTTGTTCTTATGATTTGACGCGATGATTGCAGGAAAATTTCAAATAATTGAAAAAACTGGAAAATTAAATTTATTCAGTTGTTATTTTTTGTTCTGTTACTCAATTCTATTGTTATTAATTTGTGTTATTAAGATGAATAAATTTTATGCACACATACATGTACAAGGTTTATATTTCATTGGCCTACACGTATTCGTTAACCTGTAGGGATTTTATGATCCAACTCAAAATTGAAACAGTGAATGTGAGTCATGTATAGGCATACAATATCGTTCATAATAATATCGATAATTGAAAACATCAAAGTTAAAAAACATCATTGATAAAACCGAAGCGACGATGTTTTTCCGATGGAAAGATAACAGCTAACTTGCCTTATGAAGACGCTCACCAACTACCATCAACATCCACTGACATATATTGCAATTGCTGTTGATCATTCAAAAAGTGAAGGTATAACACTTGCCATTGAGTGATCAAATTAACAGCAACTTGTCCCATTAACATAAGGCGCTTAACATCTAATTATCTATATATACTTTCAAATTCCAATACAATGCACAATATAAGTAGGGTTTTTACCCCTGAGTATTGGTCTTAATAAAAAAAATTATCATTAAAGAACTAAATATGACATCTAAAGCATTTTAGAACATCTAAAAAACTAGATACATTAGTACAAAACAACTGAATGTAGAGATTCTTATAATAAATAATTAACACCATTAATATAATAAAAAATGGCTCGAAATATTTCAAAAATTCTCATCGGAAAGTAATACAGCAATGAAATGAAAAACCAAAAGGTAGTTTTTAAATGCAGATCAAATTCAATTTGTATTTAGATAAATTAGAAATATTTCAATTTTGACAATTGCAAATAAAACAAAAAAAAAAAATTTACAAGACATATTAAACTTATCTATATGTTATAACCATAAAGTTATAACATATTCTTAGTAATTTGTGTTTTCATCTTTATTGTTAAGGACAGCGCGGTATCTGTTCGGTATGCTGCTGCCAAATTTGTTAATATTTTTGGAGGAAACCTTGACACTGTATTTGCACTCGGGAGATTGTAATGTTAGTCCCATATATTATTGGTATACTTATGTCTAGAGTTGGTAAACCGATTAATTGGGCGATCAATCTAACTTTGAAATATTATTTAAAAAAAAGGTATTTGCTAGAAAGGTTTCCGACTATGCATCTGCCCTAATTTAAAATTTTTTTTATGTGTAATTCCGCATGTTTACATTCGTGTATGTGCGTAATAATTGAATTGAAACTTTTTATTTTTTAAATAAAATGGAAAAAGAAAAATCTTTTCATTCATAAATTAAAAATTTGTTGATATTTAATGATGTTGCGTACCAGCACAGTAAATAAATGAAAATTTACACAGACAACCACTTACTCTCTCAACCACACATACACGCTTTTTTGCCACATTCACAAGAACTTCGAAGTTTATAAGATTGTTTATTTTTAACCCATGGAATAATAAATTGTTAAATAAAAAAAAAATTTTTTTTAACTCAGATTTTTTTGTATTTTTATTTATTTAAAAGATTAGTGAAAGACATTTACACTTGAACGTGATTTTGGCTTCTATGACTTTCTCTAACGATGCGTATTGTAGACATAGAATTTTGGAAGTTTCAATTATGACAGCAGTGTATACGCCACACCAAATGGTATACAGTAGTAATATGTCACAAATTTTGTTTTTTAAAAACCTCGTAAAGTCAAAAAATGAATAGAGGAGGGTTACTCTTTAAAAGTTAAATATTGAAACAAATTGTTCTAAAGTATTGGTGATAGAAACAATTCTTTGAAGCTTTTTATTTATTTTAACCAAAAACGAAGCAATTAGTTGAGTAATTGTAAATAAATCAGAGATAAAGTAAAGGAAAGTATTACAATTTTTAACCATTCTAAAAATCTGCTAAAAATCATGTAGAGGCCACTTTTCTATACATATCTGGATAAAGGAAAATTAACCAAAAATGAAAAACAAAAGTGTAATGAATTGATTAATTTTTGATTTGAAAGACAACAAATAGATAAATAAAAATGCTGGCATTGATCATTTTAGAAATATGTATTGTGAATTGCATAAAATGGAAATAGGAAATGCTACCAACACAACTTCTGCGAACGGCGATTATTCGCCGCCGTGGTCTATTGGTTACAGTGTTGGTTTACTAAGACGATAGCGTCGGGTTAAAATCTCAACTTTGACATCTTGAAAAAAAGAAATATGAAAAAATTATTTCTTTCGGCTACTACCTTTGCTGAGAGGTAGTGAGAAAGAGAGAGAGTGAAGAAGCTTCTCAAATCTGTCGTTCGGAGTTGACTTTAAGCTGTAGGTTCCGGTATTCATGGATAAAAAATTAACACACACAACATGAGTGCTGCGACAAAGGTTTGTAATGGCCAATTATATAGGTATGCATGTTTGTTCGTCTCCAAGAATAAAACGGATCTATATACTTATATTTAATATGAAAATACACACAATTATAGTGCGTCAACTTCTGGTTTAGATTTACGTCAATTTCATACGCCGGTGAACGACGAACAATTTAGTATAAGGTTACCACGCTTGATTTCTTCCATTTTTTTTTTTCAAAAATAGTTTGTTTCTAATTTAATATTTGTTGCATTCAATGTTTTTGATACAAAAATAAAATATGTAATAAATTTATTTAAGTAAAATTGTTTTTATTTTTGTTTTGGGGTATATTAAATATATATATTATTTTGTTAAGGCCAGCACTCAGGGCATGACCCCTACATTGTGCTGGTCTAGCAAAAAAGCTTATACAATAACAAACATTATATTTATAATTTTAATAAAATTCGGTTATTTTCTTTTTTGTTGTAAAAACAGTAATTATAACAAAAATTTTTTTTTATAAAAAAACCAATTATAACAGCTGTTATGTTTTCGCAAGTTGTCGAAAATAGAATACATATGTGCATATGAGAATAATTATTTTAGTGGCAACACGACTACCGACCACACGACTACTTTTGTAGCCCGTAGCCAACTTAGGCTAATTTCTATTTTCCCTGGCGACAATTAACAGTTTGTGCCGCCAATACAATAAGGTGCATGAAAAAGGTGTTTAAAAAACGCAATACCTAAAATATACACATTAAAAATGCGAAAAAAAAAATTAAGTTGCACCACTGAAAAAAATAATTATTTGTTAATATTTTTTGTTTAGTTTTCAATTACATATTTCATCTATTTACATCAGTTTTTATTTAAATTATAATTTATTATTTAATTACATTTTTAGTTTTCGTAAATTTTTATTTATTTATTTATGCCCGTATTCATAAAAAATAAAACAGTTTTATTAATTGTTTATTTGACAATTACTCCATAAAAATATGTCAAATAAGCACTCTATAAACCAATATTTTTTATGAATACGGTTATTCTGTTTTGTGTTATTAAAGTTGATAAGTATTTAATAGTTTGTTGTAACTGCGTCAAAATAGATGTTTATTTTGCAGCTGTAGTCCTTATTATAATTAAGTAGCTGGCTACTTGACTACTTTTGTAGTCAGCGAACTTTTTAGTCGTGTGTTCGGTGGTCGATAGCTTTGAATTTGTTTATAGCACAATACGACAAAAGTATACAGTGAATTTTTTGCTACGAATTCGTCCTATTGGTCAAAAATTCGTCGTTTCCACCAATTGTGTAACTAGCGTAGAAGAGATTTTTTTTATTTTTAATTTCCACAGCTATGCAAAACTTCTACTGCAGTAAACTTATATAAATTAATTATTAACAGAGTTATTTCTACACATACACGTATGTACATCAGCCAACTTTTTTAATTTTTAAATCTTTCTTAAATTAATGTATTTGATATGCATTTCAAAGTTGCAATGAGTTCGCCATTTTGTTTTAAATCACACAAATTAGTATGAAAAACAGGCTCTCAAATCAGGTAATTTGTAATGATTTTCAATAAGAATGCAACAATACATGAAAAACGGCTTTAAATAGTGCAGATTTTTTAATTCATAAGACTACAATTTCTCTAAATTGATTTTAAATGACGCATCAATTTGAAATTCTTATATGTTTCATTTAAATTGAAGCATTTCGTCACGTGATCAGACTGTGATTTCATTACATTTTTTCCATGTAATATTTTGCTGGATTTTGTGTATATCGTCGATGGAATTAAAGAACGCTGTAACTGACAAAATCTTAAATGTTCACTAGAGCCAAAAAACCTGTATGAAAGTAGAACAAAGACACTGGTATTTTTCAAAACGTAGACGGCGTAAGTGAATTTATTTTCATCGTAGAAATCTGGGACCGGGACTAATCGACGCGCATATTTTTGTTCTGATAAAAATGATGCAAAAAAACATATTTTCCATTTTATGTCAGTTACAGCATTCTTTAATTCTTGCGGCGACATATTTTTTCCGTCATAGCAGAACTGTCAGGTGTAAACACAAGTTTAGAAAAATAAATAAAAATAAGAGGTGCACTTGTAAAAATACACGCTAAGAACTGTCACTCATAAAAGCATTATCGAACAATTTTTATGCGGGGGTAAATAATAAAATTGTATTAACGACTGCATATGACAACTCGAAAGTTCTCTTCTTAATACATTTATATGCACATACATACATATATGTATGTACATACATATACATATGTATATGTTTCCGCTCTTTCATTACTTTTTATGAAAATAATTCAGAAACATGTAACTGAAAAGAATTGCGAAAAAAATGTAGAAAAAAAAAATAAAAACAAACAAAAATTCCTCAAAATTAAATTAAATTGTATCTACTACTACTCGTACATATATTATAAAATGTCTGTGCTAAATTGGTATTTTAAATAAACATTAAATGAACAGGACATGATAAATATTGACCAATTTCACTATTTTACGTGTATGACGGCCGGTGTTCATGTCACTATTGACATGTTGTCCCGTTTGATTATACGTCATATACATGCATTCATATGAAATGAAGTTGATATTAAATCAGTGGCTATGCGTGTGTATTTGTAAGTATGACAACTACTCGCAAAAAGAATAAATAATTGTGAGGGTGTATTTGTATTGGCAAATAAACTCACTTAAAATTGCATTTATTTTTTAATTATTTTTGATATGACATTTTTAAACACGTACGAGTACATACACGCAAACCATGCACATCTTCTTTACCAATAACATAAAAAATACCAGAAAATTATATGAAACAAAGAGAAAATTACGTGTGTTTCTTGGTTTTCAATAGCGTGCAATCGTTAATATGCAAACAAAGTACAATTTAGAATAGTAAAGTTACGAGCACACATTCCCACACTGTTTCTCACTGTCTCTGTTTCATAAAATAGATAGAAATGTGGAAAAGCCACACGACTAATACGCACGTACGTACACGTACAATTTTAAAATAAATATCAATAACGCAATTTTTATACTCATATAACTACTATTCATACATATATTTAATTATTTACAATTTTTTCATGATAAAATATGAGAGTGTCTGCTTTGATTAAATTCATTCACTTAAACATTAAAAGGAATACATATTGTACATACATATTCTATATATATTTATTTTTAACTTATGTGTTTTAATGTGTGCAATTCAAGTAATTATTGTTGACATTTTAACCTTCGACCTTCGAAGTGAGTTAAAAAATCTATATATTTTGAATGAAATACAGGTTTTTAAATAAAAAAAAACCGTTTTATGTTTTAAGCTTCATACACTTTATTCAAGGCGAATTTATTATAAGGTGCGGTTAGTCAATTAGCTGTATAGTCGTTTATTGCTGGTTGCATCTATCAAAATGTATTTTATTATTGTGTATCTAGTATTTAATATATTAAGACGGGAGCTCCGAATTCAAATACCAGCTCTAACATGTAGAAACAAAGAAATATGAAAAATATTTCTTTCGGCCACCACCTATTTGCAGTATTCTAGCAAATGCTCTGAGAGTAACTGATTGCCATGAACAAGTTTCTCAAGTGTGTCGTTCGGATTCAACGTTAAGCTGTAGGTCCCGGTAGTAATCGATAAAAAATAACGTACACAACATGTTCGCTGTGAGAATATGTCATCTTAATGCAGGCTGTATGCTTTCAGTTTTTCTAAAACTTTCTTAAGTTTTCCTAAAACTCTTACCCTTACGCCTGTTTTTTTTTTTAACAGAAAAAAGTTAATTAGAATTTAAATCTGGCGAGTACTATTGGTGAGATAAAAATTCATAATCCAATTCAATAATTTTGTCTATATGGTGTCGTTCAAGCTTTTAATCAATACTGAATTACAACAAAAACCAAATTCACAAAAACACTGGGATTACTTGTTTTACATTTGCTGAGAAAGTAGATTTGCTTTCAAAAAAAAACCCTTGACCATATCTAGTACTTAATTCTGCATGTTCACTAGAGGGATCCCACTATTTTAATAGCTTGGTTGCTGTTTTGGTCAAGTGCAAGTGACTTTCTATTTATTTTTTGAACACGGTGTTTTGCCCGAACATTTAGGATGATGATTTCATTTTATACAACTGCTTAAACTAGATTGGGCAAACAAACAAAACATTTCGCAAACGTTACCACAAAATCATAAACTTTTCAAATTTTGTTTAATCGTATTGTACATGAGCAAAACTAAAACAAATACTTTCTAATTGAGAAAGAGCGCAAATGAAACAAATCGCTTTTCTCTCTTGTGCTTGCTTTGTTATTCCGTTACATTCGTATAATTTGCTCTTTTTTCTCTCCTTCTTTTCTTTTTCTTCTCATTCATTTTTTGTTTTATCTACGCACATTTGAGTTAGTGTATTTGTAGTGCTCACAAACAAAAACAATATACAAAACTAAATGGGACAATCGGTCTCACTGTTTTTGTTTTGTTTTTGTTTTACTAATTGTAAAGAACAAAACAAAATGAGATCAAACATTTCGTTTTGTTTTCTTCCTACTTTGGTTTAAACAATAGTATTTCAGCCATATTTTTTTTCGGCTATTATTATTAAATTTACTGAAACTCGTTATAACATTTCATTTGTAATACTTTATACAACTTCTGTCATTTAATATTGTTACATGGCATTAATTTTTTATTAAATTTTTGTTTTTTTTTGTTAAAAAATTTGGAAGCATAAAATTAAAAATGTAAGGAAAACTGTTTAAAATAAATTAAACTTCAGGAAGATATTTTATTTGGGACCAATACTCAGGGGTAAACCCCTACTAAATGCTGTACATTGTATTGGAATTTTGGAAAGGACTGTACATATACATATTATTATTAATCAATATATTATTACTAAGAGCCTTATTAATGAGACAAATTGCTGTGAATTGATCATTCAAAGGCCAGTGTTATTTATACCTTTACCCTTGAATGATCAACAGCAATTGCCTCATCGTTGCATGTTAATTATGTGGTGATTGTGCTGTTATCTGCTACTTCCCAAGCACTTTAAGCTGTCCTTGTGAAGCGTTTAAGCGGTAGTAGTAAACCTGATAAACAATTTTTTTTCACTTAATACCTCCCAGATAATAGACAGAAATAGTGTTTCCAAACTGTACGAAACTACAGCTTTGATTTACATAAATCCTGACAATTTGCTTGTCTTTTTATCTTCCCTTAGTAAGAATATATATTTTACTAAGAATGACGTTTGCAACACAAACTAAACATACATACATATCTCGCCTTTACAACCCTGTGTCAGGATTACGGCCCAGCTTCTCGCAGCACTCATGTTGTGTGTGTAAATTTTTATCCATGAGTACCGGGACCTACAGTTTAATGTCGACTCCGAACGACAGACTTGAGAAGCTTTTTCATGGCAATTAATTACTCTCAGAGCTTTTGCCGAAAAAAATATTTTTTTCATATTTCGTTTTTTTCAAGATGTCGGAGCTGGGTGTCGAACTCAGGGCTCATGTCTTAGTAAGCCAACACACTAACTACTAGACCACGGCGACTACTAAAAAACTAAAACAGTAATAAATTCTACTTTTCATAAATGATTCGTTCGAAAAGAAATCAATATTTAATGAAAATAATTGAGTTGTCTTTTTGTTTCTGATGGAACTAATTGATGTTCAAGATTTCAGTGACCTTTGACACAGACTCATCTTAAAACCGTTTTAATTACCATAATCCGAAGCAAAACCATAATATAAATTATCAATTAAAATAAGGGATGTAGCAATTGGTACAAATATACATTTTTCTACAAGTAATGGGCAGTTTAGACTGTACAACTTTACGTATGTAAAACCTAAGAGAAAATATTATAAATTTCGATACCATTTTAAGAATAAGAAAATCAAAAGACAAACCTTTACACTGTTGGTGTAGAAAAATAAAGGAAATTAAATAAATTAATAACTGACTATCGTTGGTAAAACAATTGTTCGACCAATTATGTACTAACATTAACTCTCATTTTCAATTTAACGTCCTATTTCTTATATTCACTGTTGATAAAAGATTTTAAATTATGATTCGGTATACCATACCATATACACTATCGCCACAAACACAAAATAGAATAAAATTGCGATATTTGCACGTCCAACGTTATGTTCATGACATGCTAAATTGATATCTCATATAGACGGGGTGTTAAGTATGCGCTATATTGTTCCCGCCATATTCATATACAACATTCGTTGTATGCGGCTTTCTTTTCTGTACTGATTTTAAGTATTTAATACCCAAAAATGGATACTAGTAATTTTGCCAAATTTTTTCGATTCTATTTCTAATTTTGAGAAATTTATATCAAAATTTTCAAGCAAAAAAAATTTTGAAGCAATAAATAAAATTGTAAGCAATAATGGTAGCGTTATATTGTTTATTTATACCCTAAAGCTTCTAAAGATGCTATAGGATAAGGTATTATTTTTGATTTTTGTACTATTTGCTTACTGGTTGCAATAAACTTGCGTTTGTATTGCATTTTAGCTGCTCATTTCATATAAAAATCATGCAATATTGATGCGTATGAGTAAGTGATTGTTTAGAATTTTTCCCTTACAAAATAACTTACTGGTAAGCATTATTTTCTGCTGGGATATTGCTTCTAACATATGTACTTTGAAATTTCCTAAACTTTTACAATAATTTCAATAAATATTTGTATCGTTAACCTTTAAATAATTTTAATTTTAATATAACAAACCATGTTTTAGTCTTAAATAATATTAAGAAAATCCCTTAAGCTGTCTTACAAATAATTGGATGTTCATTATTGCGTAGGGTGTACCATTCACTCGGGCTTGTTATTCTTGTTTTTTTTTTTTTTCATTATCTTCTTGTTCTTTTTTTTTATGTACATATACGCATATGTACATATGAATTCATTCATAAAGATTGACATGAGTGTGAATTGTTCGTGTCAGTATACATATGGCATACAGCTTTGCATGTGAAGAGGTCATAATATAAGGGTGGTAATAATTGTGGAGCCTTCAATTATATTGATCAAGATTTACTTCATATTCACATAAAACTCTTAAAAAAGAAGGCCTCAAAAACACAATAGTGTTACCTTTGATTTTATTTGTTTATTTAAACTATAATGAAATATTAAAAATTTGTAGTCGCCGTGGTCTAGTGGTTAGTGTGTTGGCTTACTAAGATGATAGTACCGGGTTCAAATCTCAGCTCTGACATCTTGAAAAAAGAAATAGGAAAAAATTATTTCTTTTGGCGACTACCTCTCAGCAGTCTTCTGGCAAAAGTTCTGGGAGTAATTGATTGCCATGAAAAAGCTTCTCAAATCTGTCGTTCGGAGCCGACTTCAAACTGTAGGTCCCGATACTCATCGATAAAAATTAACACACACAACATGAGAGCTGCGAGAAGCTAGGCCGTAACCCTGACACAGGGTTGTAATGCCCAATTATGTATGTATGTATGTAAATATTAAATTATATTCTAAATAATTATAACGAGTCGAATGACAAAGATCATAAGTTCGGTGTGGTGTCACAGACCAGGGTCTCTGATTGCAATCGAAACCACAACCATCGCACTAGCAGTGTAGCAGACCTACTCTACTTTACTCTTTTCTTTTTTGCTTTTTCTAAATATTCCATAGCTTTTGTTAACGAGTATCGAAATCGTACTTTTAATTCTTTTGTATAATTATGTGTATCATAAATTGGTCTGTTATCTAATAAATTATAGTGGGGAAAGTTTGGCAATCTTTCAAATATCAGTTCGTACGACATGTAGGTTGTATCTACATGCGGAGTCGTATTACACGCGAAACAAAAATATGGAATCCATTGGTCCTATTTATCGTTTTTGCAGAAGTTTAAGAGAAACTTGTTGAGAACTCTGTGTTTTTACTTTCTAACGAGCCTAACGTTTTGTGGTGATAAGGTGTGCTAAAAATTTGTTTAATTTTAACCAGTTCACACACTTCTGCCAATAGCTCATTCAAAAACTTTGTTGAAATTTTCCATCTCCATAGTTTAAAAAATTTTATCGTTTGCGTCTAGAGTGAGTTCCTGTATTTCTAAGAATAGCATCTTCGGTAAAAGTTTCTCTAAGGACAACCGTGTGCTTGTTGGATTATCGCTATACCTTACTATTACAACAAAATCAGTAACTATTATACTCTGCCCTCTAAATTTGGTATCTAATAGGAATTTCAGTTTCTTAAGATTTTTTATATCCGAAATAGATGTGCATTCCCATATAAAAAGTTTAAGTTTCTACGCGTATTGTCGTTTTTTTGATCTAATTTCCTTCTCATGTTCCTTGTCATTGCCAATATCTTCCACTGAGGCACTCTGGATTTTTAAAATCTGCAAATATTATACTCTTAGTTCATGAAATAGTTAACGTGCTGCAGTAAACGAAATTGCATCATTAAATATCAATGAAATTTTTCAAAAACATGAGAAAAGACGGAAAACTCTATCATATTCTATTCAGTAAATACTTGTCATGTATGGAATGAGCTATAAAAACTTCAGGGTTGTTCATGAGTTATCTATGTTTTATTATTGACAAGATCCATCTTTATGTGATTAATTACTACACACAAAAAAAAAACGTAGTAATGGCAAATGATTTTAACCTTACCGCAAATAGAATTTACATTCGGATCGTTCCCAATAGCAGTTTCTATTTGTCTCAACTACAAAATTGCTGTTACATTAAATACAATTGAGCAAATACAAAAATCGTTTTAACAAATGCGGTTGTCCTTGTCCCAAATTCAAATTGATAAATGCAAAAACTGTCCTACCAAATGCAACAGTCTTTGTCACAAATACAATTCGACAAATGTCAAAATTTTTTTACATTTTTAGATTTTATTTACAAACAAAAATAAAATTAAAGATTTTTCAGGAATATATACATACCTATGTACAATGAATTGGTAACTTAGTTTTAATTATATCTAAAATATTAATATAATACATAGTTAGGCAATTGAGAGCGCAATATAATAATACATACATACATATATAATATTATATAACACATACAAATAATATAATATACATACATTATAAGTAGTACATAATACATAAACTATATTTATATACAGTTTTTAAAGTCGACTCCGAACGACAGAGAAGTTTTTTCATGGCAATCAGTTACTCTCAGAGCTTTTGCCAGCAGATTTTTGAGTAGTAGTCGCCGAAAGAAATAATTTTTTCATATTTCTTTTTTTCAAGATGTCAGAGCTGAGATTTGAACCCGGCACTATCGTCTTAGTAAGCCAACACACTAAATACTAGAACACGGCGAAGATATACTAATGTAAAAAACTCACATGTTTTTAATACCGCAAACAAAATTCTAACGAATTAGAGAAAATGTCTAAACAATAAAACAAAACTAACTGCGGATTGCATTTGAAAATACAAGACTACTGTTACCACAACAGCAATCCGTATTTGGCGTAAATAATTTTTCTCATGTTATCTCAAATAAGAAAACATTTGATTTTAATAAATTGCTGTTGACATGAATTTTTAAATGCAATTACATTTAACTTAAAGAAAATTCAATTTGGATCAAATAATTTTGCTCTTGATTTATGTCAACTGCAATTTTGTAGTTGCGACAAATACAGTGTATTCGCCGAAATTCTTTGTGGCAAATAAAATATCATTTAAATCAAATACTTTTAATTTGTGATAAATACAATTTTCTCAACTGCAAAAAGTATTTGCCATAACAACACTTTTTTTTTCTGTGTAGCAACCGATTTTTAATAAAAAATTTTCTTAGCAGCAGTGAAAAAATTTATTAAATTCTTAACAATTTGGAAAAAATTGTTTTTTGAAGAATGTTTATGCAAGAAAAAAAAAAGTATTGATATGAAAGTATGTACAAACAACATAGAAAATCTAGCAATGAAAAATATATATATTTGAGACTGTCTGAGTTACTTAAATTACAAACACAGGCACACGCAATTCTTTCAACTTTCATGATTCTAAATGCCCGCTCCCGATCAAATTAATTTGACATGCTGATTGACACGAAAATTTCTAGAATGCGGCAATGGTGCCTGTTGAAAAAATACCTGAGAAGCGCTTATAAAAATATAAATAAATTAAAACACATTATACGGAAAATTCGAATACAAACATAAAACCGATAATATTTGCTTCAATTCCTCTTTCAGTTTTTTGCACTAATAAATATGCACCCCCTTAACAATCGATTTAAGATTTATACAAATGCAAATGCAAAGTACACCCATGGATAAAACAAAAAAGTATTATAATGTGTCATGATTGGTGGTGTGCAACACAGTGACATTTCTGTCGAGCAAATGTTATGTGAATGCATGGTGATGGTTGACTTTAACAAAACCAAGTAGTGGATTTATTAAAGCCAAAAAGAATAACAAAAGCAATAAAAATCAAACTTCATTATTTGCTCAAAATAATTTTTTCTAAAAAACATGTTTCATATGATATTCCTATGTTTTGCGTCTCTATTATTAAACACAAATGACTTGGTAGTTAATTTTTTAATAGCGAAATTATAATTATTATTTAAAATTCAAATTTTACTTGCTTCTTCATTCAATTCTACTTCTAATTTTGCCATTTTTTAATATAATATGAAAAGAAACTTCAATTGAGTTGTGCTCCAACATTGACAACTCAACTTACTTGATAAGAAGGGGATTAGGCTTTTTAAAACATATATTTAAAATTTTTATGAAAAAAAAATATATTGTATAATATTTATGCACAATATACTCGTATGTTATAAACGTCCCAGACAAGTGAGTGCTTTATGAACACTTTTATTTTATGCCTCAATCCTTACGACTATTTAACACCATCACTGACTGGTTGTTTTTAGCCACATTCTGCTTTTGTCGACATCATGTCATGTTTGTTTATGTCAAAGATAACAAAAAAAAAAACAAACCAAAAGGCTTGTAAAACACAAAAATTCCAAATATGAATTGTTTTGCATAAACACTCATACGAGTATCACCCGTAAAATTACTTTGGATATAAACTGCATGCATACTTATGTCATGGGCCGCTAAAAGCAAAAAAAAAATAATAAAAAATTGAATGAATTATATGGGAAAATATGCAGAAAATATGTTGTTGATATAACCAAGGTTGCTGTATTTTTATAGCTTTTCAGCCACAAAATCTTTTATGAAATGTTAAAACCTCAAATAGTCGAGAGATTTGAATGAAATATTTATTTAAAAAAAAATATTTTTGTTTTCTCTGCAATCGCTGTTAGTATTTGTATAGCAGGTGTGTGTGGTATTACTTGTACGAAGTGAATAAACAGATTGTTTAAAATACAAAATTTTGGCTAAAAAAAAACATATACAAAACATATCGTTAGCTAAACGCCAAAAAGCCGTAAGTAAGAGAAAATTCAAAATCAAGTTTTTGTTTGGTAATTGTGAATTCCCCTCCAAGAAGACCATCTTCAAAGAAACCGCTCACCGACATTATACTCTATTCCACCTTTACCAATGTCAACAAAAAATGAATGATCAGGAGAAAAGCGCCACCTATTGGAAAGTAGCAGATAAGAGCTAAACCATCTTGGCGAAGGCACTCACCACGCAATCAAAATGCAACGATCAGGTAATTGCTGTTAATCAGATACACTTGCCTTTGAATGATCATTTCACAGCAATTTGTCTCATTCCCAAGGCGCCTAATAAGTAATAGTAATATATCTACTGTCCTTCAGAAATTCGAATACAATGCATGAGTATTGGTCTTAAATAAAATAAAAAAAAACTATTCGCCGTACTCTAGTATAAGGTATGTGGGGCTTACTAGACAGGAGCTCTTGGTTCAAACTCCAGCTCTGATATCTCAAAAGAAGGAAATATGAAAAAATATTTCTTTCGGCAACCAACTCTCAGCAATCTTCTGGCAAAAGCTCTGAGAGTAATTAATTGCCATGAACAAGCTTCTCAAGTCTGTCGTTCGGAGTAGATATTAAACTGTAGGTCCCGGTACTCATGGATAAAAATTTACACACACAACATGAGTGCTGCCAGAAGCTAGGCCGTAATCCTGACACAGGGTTGTAAAGGCCAGTTATGTTTGTTATGTATGTATATAACCAACTCTTAGCAGTTTTCTCATAAAAGCTCTGAGAGTAACTGATTGCTATGAACAAGCTTCTTAAGTCTGTAGCATTTAACTATAGGTCCAGCTACTTTTGAATAAAAATTGACGCACATTAGTGCTCTGAGAAGTTAGGCCGTAACTGTGTAAAAGAGTTCTAATGGCCAATTATGCATTATGAATACCATTAAACTACATTTCTTGACAAAAGTTTACACTTCTGTGATTAAAAACGATGATGTTATGACGAAAATTTGGAAAATTCCATGTAAAAGTTGTTTGCTTCTTCTGCAAAATTTTATTTTTGCCAGTTACTCCGGTTGCATTTCTGCAACCGATATATAAATTATTTTACATTTAAATTCAACAAGTGAAACACAACAATTGAAATTGTAAAACAAAAATTAAACGATTAATCATATGATTTAATATCTTTCCATTATAACTTCATAGGAGAACGCAGTAAATGGTTTAAGTTGTCATAAAATAGCCTTCACTATAAAACATTTAATAAAAAAACCCCTGTTATATTCATATGTATCTATATTATATTATTATTTAATTGCATTTGGTTTCCTAATTCTCAGTCTTCTGTAAATAAAATATATCGAGTTCCAGCCTTGACAGACAAGTTTTATTTTTTTCTTTTAAATTTATTAACGCTTTAGATTTTTCTGTTTTTAATATCTCGTTGACAGGGTTTTAATTGCCTCTTTCCAATAAATGTCCATTGTCTAGCAATGTGCTGTTGTTGATATTTTTAAATTTTAGAATTTTATATTCTGAACGAAAGCTTTGTTGATGTCCAACGTTAAATATTTATCCCATACATTGGCTTCACATTCTAAACGCTGTCATTTTCCGTTTTTATTTTCAATACAATTGATTTACGATTTTTTCGTTTTAGTAATAAAGGGTCTTTCATTAAGCGAGTTTAATTATTGTAGGAATCAGAGATCAATCCGTATGTTTAGAAAAAAATATTGTTTTTATTGAGCTCCGCGATTAGAACTCAAAAATTATTGTAAATGGTCTGTGTCTTTCAAATATGGCAAATTATAATTCCCACGGTAAGGGATGAAGTGAGCCACAAACGTTTCCAAGTAGTGCAGTACAACAACAACATGTATCATACGTAGAGACGGTCAGCAGTATGATAACAAAGTATCAAGTCGTTGCTGCTCGTGTGGATAATAATGTAGTAGACGCTGCAGCAACAGTCATGCTGCGTAAATGCTCGCTCTGTATAGTGTAATATACAGAGATGGTCAGCGGTATAAAGTGATCGCTGCTTGTGTGGTGTGTTATATGACATCTACATATCAATCATGATACACGCATTTTTACCAAGAAAACCGAAAATTTATTTTGTTAAATTTGATTTTTCCAAATCCTCTTTAAGTTTGTCCAAGAAGTTTAGATGATGTTGTATGATGCCTGTAGCTCAAAAACCCATCGTCGAAACTATATTATCTAACAATCCCACGTTAGCGTTTAAGTAACAGAGAATATTTAATTAAGCTTTTCTAATTAGTTGGCAACGCAAATAAAATGTGGGTAAGACAACGAAATTTTTTATTATTATAGAAGGTCTACCAATGCAATTGTACATATCGAAATAACCATTTTTCAAGACTGTAGTAAAAAATAAATATTCGTACCATTAATAGGACCACAACTCTTTTGCGCAATGAGAAGGAGATTTTTGAAGCTCCAGACGGGTCTCAGAATTTCCAAACATCTATTTGGTAACCATGATCGAAGGATGTTTGAGTCTGGCATTAAATGCTCTAAGAATCAATTTGAGGATTTTAACGGAACTCCTGACTGGGCACTCTAGATTCAGTAGCCATTTAAATATAATAGAAATTGTTTTGAGTAGTTTGTGCAGAGGTAATTGAGTAATCAGAGCATATACCAGTCACTTGTAAAGCAAAGTAGAGTGAGACAACTTGTTAATTATAAAACATCGGAATCGGCAGACGCGACAAAACCGGGGAAAATACTATAAAAACTCTATATAAATTGAGAGCTGATCTGCAGGTCGAAGTACTTTAATACCTTTATGAATACTTTAATACGAATGAATATTTATGATTTCAGAACCACTAAAAAAACTAAAGTTGCAAATCGTACGATCAATTTACAAAACATGCCAGTGAAATAACCATATCATCAAATCGCTCATGTGGAATAACAAACGTACTAGCAAGGTTACAAGCTGTGTAGCTATCCCGTGGGAACTATATATTGCTAATGCTCGTATTATGGTATGGTAATCACCAGTTTTACGTGTGCCATTTTGATGTGGCAATTAGCTAACCCGGTTATGTAAAACTTATATTAATAATACATCTGCCATTTGAAGCCGACGTTATGCTGTAGGTCCCTTTAATTAAATCGAAATAAAGCAGTCTTTTTCTCCCAGTTGGCATATTTGGGGAATTAAGTGATGTTAACCGTGATGGCTTAGGCAATATAAACCTCAAAGCAATATGACCAATAAAGCTAACAGTCCTAAATATTTATAAAACGGCGTCTATTACTCCTTGAGATCTCATGTGACTTAATATTTTCCTAAATTTCTTGTTGTTGTTGATGTGTTTGTTCATCCAAAAACAATCATAAAACCTGGTTAAATAATTTTCTGATTAAAGTCTAATCACCAACCATTTTGTTCAAACAATTTTATCATTTGAATTAATGGGTTGGCTGAACAAAAGTTAAAGTCCGCAAATGCCTATTGAAAGACTCTTTATTCTTGATTTTTTTATTCAACTATTTTCTCTCATCCTTTCGCTATCGACAATGTCTGTTCAATGACATTTCCAAAGTAAAAAAAAAATGATTATTTGTTTTTGCGTTTATTTGTTGTAAAAATTTTTAGAATCTTCTGTATTCCAAACAGAGAAGGACAAATGTGTGCAAATATGGTACAAGTTTGTTATTAATCCATTTAAATAACATATTGACAAAAGCAGTTTCAAGGCTTCCTTTGCTTGAATTGTTTAAATTATTTAAGCAGAAAATTCTCAAATTAGTTTTTCTCTTTTTTTTTCTTTTTCTTAAATTTTTAATTTCTCATTCTACTGTACATATTTCTTTATTTTCTCTTGGGCCGAATGTTGTGAACAAAGTTCTATTAAAAAAAAAGTTTCAAATAATTTGTCGCTGTTTTTTTTTAGATTTTTTTTTGGCAACAAAAAAGGAAAATTCATTAAAATTATAAAACTTTAACGATTAAAGGCAATCAGTATGAATCGATTTATCAAACGAAGTTTGTGGGGTAATGGAAAAGTTACGAATGATTTTATAATTAATTATTAGGGATTGAATTTTTTAATAGGTTTTTGAGTTTGATTTTTGCGTTTTAATGAATATAATACAGTGCGTGGGGAAAGTAATGTAATGAAAACATACAAAGTACTTTTTCCAATTTCTATAAGGATATCACAGGGTCTGATGTTATTAAAATTAGTTTTAAAAACTACTTTGCCTTTCAAAACTGCAGAAAATTTAGTTGGCAGCCTGTCAAAAATGTGAAAATAAAATATATAATAAACTGCATAATGCCTCCATTGTTCTACAAATTTTTTTGTAATATTTTTTTGATGAATTAATAAAATTTCTTTTTAACTTCGAACCTATTCCAAATATTAGAGGTTTACCAAGTGATTACTTGATAAGTATTCCATAGAAATTTATCAAATCGTCGTGCGGGAGTTTATGTGCTTTATCCGCCGTTTCATATTTTTTGTATATCTCTGGTTAATGATGCCACTTTAAGTTTTCCACCCCAAATTTTTCAAGTATGCAATTCATCGTCCAGTTTCGATGATAAATAGCCGAAAACGGATTGCAGATTTTAAAAATTTTGGCATCATTAACTCGAGATATATAAAATGGCGCATAGAGCACATAAACTTCCGCACGATGAAATAATCCCTTAATAAATGTATTTTATTTATTAAAATATGTACGATTATGTTTTTAAAGCATATGTATAAGTAAACTTTATATAACCACTGTAACATAGTCATTGAATCTAATACTACTCTTTTCTTATTCATCATGAAATTAAAGATTTAAAAGCCGTACTTTTTGATGGTATAGGGTAGCAATTAATCATCAAATTTTATTAAAACAGTAATAATGCTTTCAAGTGCTAATTAATGTTTGTAAACAATAAAATCATATTCTGTGCTCTGCTTAAACATAAAATTCATGGCATTAAATATTCATGGCTTAAACTAAAAATAAAATTGAAAATAACAGCCTCCTTCCTGCCACCTAAAGGGGGCAAACTGTCAAGTTTTAATTTTAATAAATGCTATGAAATGAATAATTGTGAATATAGAAAAGCAAACAGTATTAAAATTCAATATTAACAATGAGTTAAGTTAAGTTAGTTGGTATTCTGAATAGATAAAATATAAGTTTTATTTCCACATCAAAATATGAGCGCATGCCAATAAATATAAAACTTGAAAAATTAAACATGAACACTTAAGTAAAGAATTCATTTTATTTCTAAACATGGTCTTCTTTATGTTCTCAAACATATTTTTATCCCCTTCAAAAAAAAAAACAAATAGTATTTGTCAAGGTCATTAGGTTACGATTGTATGCAGGATGTCAAATCTGTTTTCGACAAACAACCATTAAGATTTCATAAATTAGGCAAAAGTGGACTGAATAGATTAAGTGGGCATAGTACCTCAACAGTAGTCGCCGTAGTCTAGTAGTTAATGTGTTGGCTTACTCGCAGACAAGAGCTTATAAGGTTCAAAGACTAGCTCTGACAAAAAAAATAGACTTCTTTCGGCGGGCGACGAACTCTTAGCAGTCTTCTAGCAAAATCTTTGAGAGTAACCGTTTGCCATGGCAAGGTTCTTATTTTTTTTTTTTTTTTTTTTTATTAAGACCAATACTCAGGGGCAAACCCCTACTCATGCAGTGCATTGTATTGGAATGTGAAGATGGTTGATAGGTTTTTTTTTTTTTTTTTTTTTTCATACATGTGTGTATATTTTGCGCCTTTTTAGTGTTGATGAAACAAGTTGCTGTAAATTTGTCCACTCAAGAGCCAGTGTTATACCTTCACCCTCGAATGATCAAACAGCAATTGCCTCATCTGTCGGTGGATGTTTTTTTTAATGTGAATGGTGAGCGTCTTCAGTAGATTAGCTGTTATCTTCCCAGAAGGTGGCGCTGTACTCCTGATCATTGGTTTTTGGTGGAATGGATTAGAAATATTAGGGGACGGTTTCTTGCAGATGGTCTTGCTGGAGGGGGGGCGGGAACCTCTTATTTTCTTAAATTTAATTTTTTAATTTAAATTGTAATTTTTAGAAAACCGCAAATTTTTATTTTTATAATTTTGTCCTTCGCTGGGATTGAACCTGGGTCGTGTGAGTTTCTGTGCGAGCGCTCTACCACTATGCCACGACCCCCCCAAATAATAATATTATTCAGAGTCGTCTTTAAACTGTCGTCTTTAAACTGTAGGTTCCGGTACTCATGGATAAAAATCAGAGTAGGAAAGCAAACCAACCGAAACCTTTGATCTCATTTGTTTTGTTCTTTACAATGAGTGAAACAAAACCAAAACAAAAACAGTGAGAACGATTGTCCCATTTATTTTTGTATATTGTTTTTGTTTGTGAGCACTACAAATACATTAACTTAAATGTGCGTAGGTAGAAAATAATGAACTAGAAGAAAAAGAAAAGAAGAAGAGAAAAACAGCAAATTATACGAATGTAACGGAATTAAAAAGCAAGCACAATAGCGAAAAGCTAATTGTTTTGTTTGCGCTCTTTCACATTTATAAAGTATTTGTTTTGGTTTTGCTCATGACTTTGTGGAAACGTTTGCGAAATGTTTTGTTTGTTTGCCCACTCTAATAAAAATTTACACACCCTAAAACAGGGTTATACTGGCCAATTATGTATGAATGTATATATAATCTCAACAAGCACATAAACATATGCTTTCTAATAAAGTTTTAATTCAATTAAGTATATATATATTTTATTATTGTTATATAGTTCTAACATTTTAAGAAAGAAGCACTGACTACCACCAATTATATCTTTCCTTTACTGTTCTTTTTCTTTTAGAGCTCAAGCATTAAATGCATCGATTAATAATCAAGCGGGTCGCACAAATCGTGGTAAAATACCACCTCCACTATTACGATCACGAACATTACCTGCAATTATAGTTCCTGGTATACCAGTTGTATCACTGCATACCGAAAAATCATCATTACAATGGGGTAAGTAGTTCTATACATTTTTTTAAAAATTATGAAACAACAGTAGTAATCACTCCGCCCTTGGAAGCCTTGCAAACAAGAAATCGTTGCATATTTGCCTACATTTTGTTATTGTTTGGCATGGTTTGCTCCATTTGTAACATTAGCAAGGGCGTTTGCACGGAAGAGTTATTACCACTAATATTTTATAGTAAATCAACATAAAAATACATATTGTATATATAAAAAAAATGAATTCCAGAAAAAAACATTTTTCACAAGTTTTAGTCAAATTCGTGCAAAATAAAAGTTTTATATATTGGTTCTTTAAACTATTTCAAAAAAAAAAAAATTGTTGCCTTCTGTTCAGTTTGGTTATAACATTGACTTTAAAAATTACTTCTTAAAGGTATCAAATTTTCGCAAGGATTTTATTATGGACTTCTTGGTGAAGTTAGTTTTTATGTTTTCAATCAATATAAAGAAATCTTTTAAGTTTCGTTATTATATTGTTTTTTTTCATTTGCATAAAAAGATAATACATGTCTGCTTCAATTTTCTTTCACCAAATACATGATGGTATCCCCATGAAAGAGGGCTGCAGTCAATGAGATATTTGGAATAAAGTATGTGCTATCCATACCCATTTATACCTTCTTTTTTTACTTATAATTTGGATTGCTTGCTGTTATTTTAATACTTACAGTTCAGAGTTTTTCTACTGGGCAATGATACCTAGAAAATTTTTTGCGGGCATCTGTTGGTAAAACTCTAGTCGGTGTGGATGGCATTTTTTTCGAATGCTCGTTTATTATGTTAACTTTAACTTCAATAATTAAAACGTTTCTTTGTCTTTTTACCACTGGTGTTGATGCTATATGAAATATATTTAGATATAATTACCCGCACTTAAACTAATCACTTGTAAATGCTTCTAAATCATAGTATGCAAAAAGGGAATTCCCCATTTCCGTGACGAATAATAGAGGTAATCACGCTTAATCGAAGCCAGAGTAGGAAAATAAACAAAACTGAACGTTTGTTGTATTCTTTACAATGAGTAAAACAAAAATAAAACAGAAACAGTGAGAAAGATTGTCCCATTTAATTTTGTATATTGTTTTTGTTTTGAGTACTACAAATACACTAACTCAAATGTGCGTAGGTACAACAAAAAATGAATGAGAAGAAAAAGGATAGAAGAACAGAAAAAGAAAAGAAGAAGAGAAAAAAAACAACAAAAACAAAGCAAGCACAAGAGCGAAAAGCTAATTGTTTCATTTGCGCTCTTTCTCATTTAGAAAGTATTTGTTTTGGTTTTGCTCAGGTACAATACCATTAAAAAAATTTTGAAAAATGTATGACTTTGCTGTAACTTTTGCGAAATGTTTTGTTTGTTTGCCCACTCTGATCGAAGCAAGTAATTTGAAAACATTTCAAACAAAAACAATGGACTGATCTTTGGTCATCACGATCAATTGGGGTTACCGGTTAACTGGAAGACGGATAATCAAGGCCTGTCTCTACTTCTTATATTAAGCGACATTGTGTAAACTGATAGAGATAATACCAGTATTGTTGTTTTTGATATGCATATCAAAGGTGTCCGTTCAGGTGTGATGGATAAAGCCATCATTAAGGCATATAGAATTTATATTTTACAGTTTACTTCGTAAATAAAAATGCAAAAATGTAAAAATTGTTTGAGTAGATGTTTTTTTTTATTTTCATAGACCTTTAATCATTGCTCCCTTAAACATATTTTAAACCACATTTGTCGTTACATTTCATAAAAAACCTCAAACATTCCAAACCAATATTTAAAAAATTTTTTTTTTAATTTTAAATTAAACCCTTTTGTTTTGTGGTTTTGTATGCAACAAAATTTATTAAACCATAAAGTTAAAGTTGAAATGTAATTTTTTAAAAATAGTCAACGATACTTTCACCATTTCTTTCTCTATTTTATGCCTGTTTGGTTGTAATGTTGCTGCGTCTTCTCATAGTTGTTGAAAATAAAGTAAAATAAATGGAATTTAATACAAAAAAACTTCCTTGAAAAGATAAAGGAATGAAAGCAATTTTATTTTTAGTACCCCCATAATACAATTAATGACATACAAGCCATTATGTTACTGCAACACACGAACAAAACTAATACACCTTCTGCAAATCCTTTTTTCTGTATTTTGTAGAAATTTAAAATTAAAACTGATAATTTTATTTCATGTTATTCAAAATGTTTTAATTCTTTGTGAGAGTTTTATAAGGCAGCCATCAGTAGCAACAATAGTTAGTTGCCTGTTTGTTAGTGTGGCAAGTGTTTTTCTTTGTTTTATTTTTTTTTTTCACTGATGTGGCAATAAGCTATTTCTGATGTTATTGCACATGGAAGTGAAATGTTGTCACAACGATATTCTAGACTTTTAACATATTTGATAACACAATTAAGAAAATATACATTTTTTTGTTGTTGCAACATGCTGTTCCACATGCACTTAGTCAGAAGCCTGCCATAATATTTTATTAAAAAAATTTAATAAATTTTAAAACATGTCCTACGTACAAGAGTCTTTTTAATTATACAAGAACGACAAGGATGTCGAAATTTGCCACACATTTAAGAATAGATGCATACCACAGAAACCCACCCACATTTTCTTACTCTGCCATATGCCCTTAAACACATAAATAGAATACATACATAGACACAGTGATTTACACTTTATAACTGAATAATACGTGTGCATAGCAAAAATTAACACATAGAAGAAAATGTAATTAGACAGGAGCAACTGACAAGCGAAATAAATATCGTCCTTTACTTATGAATTGGATTTTAATAATCAGGCAATCTGTTAAAAAAAATACACTTTTTTTTAATAAAGTGTTATACCATCGTGTTGGTAAAGCTGTTAATTAGCACTTTATAATTCACAAACACAAGTCTGCTATTTTATGTCGCCTGTATAGGTTAGATTTCGGCAAAATGCCTTTCAAACATATTTTTTATTTTTTACAATTTTAAGACTTGTTTTTTTAAAGTCTTATTTGAGTAGTCGCCGTGGTCTAGTGGTTAGTGTGTTGGCTTACTAAGACATGGGTCCTGGGTTCGATTCCAGGCTCTGACATCTTCAAAAAAAAAAAAAAAAAAAAAAAAAAAAAAAAAAAAAAAAAAATATGATAAAAATATTTCTTTCGGCGACTACCTCTCAGCAGTCTTCTGGCAAAAGCTCTGAGAGTAACTAATTGCCATGAACAAGCTTCTCAAATCTGTCGTTCGGAGTCGACATTAAACTGTAGGTCCCGGTACTCATGGATAAAAATTCACACACACAACATGAGTGCTGCGAGAAGCTAGGCCGTAATCCTGACACAGGGTTGTAAAGGCCAGTTATGTATGTATGTATTTGAGAAAAAAATTAAAAAGTATGTCATTTGTTATTTAAAATATTTAGGATACGATCCCGAGTCTAGTACGTAGTGTGTCGACTTACTTATCTCTGACATCTTGAAAAAAGAAATATGAAAATATATTTCTATCGGCGACCATCTCTTAGCGGTTTTCTGTCAAAAGCTCTGAGAGAAAATGATTGCCATTATAAAGGTTCTCAAGTCTGTTGTTGGGAGTCGATGTTAATCTGACGCACGTAATAAGGGTGCTGTGAGAAACTAGGCCGTAATTCTGAAAAAGGGTTGTAATGGGCAATTGTGTATGTTTGTATACCTTTTGGATGAATATAGGCAAAACTATAGCCAGGTTTCATTTTAAGCTTGAGTGGGCTAAAAATTATGATTAAAATCGTATTATTTTGTGAAATGTAATTTACGTTTAAAAACGAGTGAAAATTTGGGGCAATTACATCAGATATTTTGTTAATAGTCGCCGTGGTCTAGTGGTTAGTGTGTTGGCTTACTAAGACGATAGCGCCAGGTTCAAATCTCAGCTCTGACAACTTGAAAAAAAGAAATATGAAAAAATTATTTTTTGAGCATTTCGCAATAAGTGTTATAAGCATTTTTAGTATATCACCTACAATTTTTTTTATTAATTCCTAAGGTTGTCATGAGACTATTTAAAGGCTATTTAAGAAAGTTATGAAATATATTTTTGCTGCAAATACTTAAAATATATTTTATTAATATTGAAAATTATAACAAATTTATGAAGAGCCTTTAAAGCACATTTTTGCATATTTCAGCATAACACACAAAATTTAAAAACGTAAAATGTTTAAATTCTCTGTTTTTTTAGGTTCAACAGTATCCACAAAATCATCTACCAGTAGTGGTGGTAGTAATCGCTGGTCCATTTTAAATCGTCATACAACAACGACAACCCCAACAACACAACAATCCAATGCTTGGAACAATAATAACAACAACAGTTTTAATAACAACAACAACACTTTAAGCATAAAATCATTAAATCTACCCAAAGATGATGGAACACTTGTTTTTCGACGAAAATCATCGGGTAGTACACCACATGGTTCGGCGGGTAATGCAGCGGCTACGACAGCGACCAAATATGCAAGTGGCGGTAGCGGTACACCTGATACTACTATACCGACAGTTAGTAGCAATAATGGACCAGATGATTTTGAGTGTTATGCAGCGGATGGTTCAGTGTTATTGAGGTGAGCAGAAGAGGAATATACAGGCCTGTCACAGATTCCGATCGGAATGGTTTTCATTTCCGGAATGGTTTTCATTTCGTATTTTCAATTCCGATCGATTTAGCAAATTCCGATTTTTCTATTTTGCAATTAAAATATGGCAACATAAGGTATACCAAAACAAAAATAATGTGTTTTAAGCGAATAAGAGCAAAACAAATTGAAAAAATGAATAAAAAAGTTATACAGATTAAAATAATTAATAATAAAAGAAAAATGCCGGGAATAAAAATATTTCTTTTTATTTTGGTTTTGATGTTCCTATAACCAGAATATAAACTTTTTAAAAATTTTTAATTTTTGTTGAATTTTTGTGGTTTAAAAGATAACTTCTTTCAGAAATAATTACAAAAATGTGTTTGTTTTTAAGAAAATAAATATTAAAAAATTATTTTTAAATAAAATAAATCAAAAACAATATTTGTTTCCCATTAAAAGTACTTTTAATTCATTTTTTGTTAAATTTAAGTCACTGAAAATATCAATTCCATTTAGGAAACTAAAAGCGGTTTAATTCCGAAAAAATTTTCGTTTTACGTTTTCTGGAGAAGCAAAATACGAAATTCATTCCACTTTCGATCGGAATGGATTTCTGTGACAGGCCTGATATTTCTTCTTTCAACGCGTACTTAGTGTTGCGAAATTATATAAACAATATTATTTCTTAATTTTAATTTATTTCCTAAACTTTATTGAGGTATTTCTTTTTCATATTTTTAATTTTTTTCTATTGTTTTGTGTTTTAACATTTAGAATACCTGCCCCGCATGTTGTGGCTGCACGTGCTTATCGTTTGGCGTCAAAGAAACGCACATCTTCAATATTTGGCAGTACAGGTGTAGGTATTGGAGGTGGTGGCAGTAGTGGTGGCTCATCGACATCAACATCAGATAATAATACGCGTTGTTCTGGTAATAATACACCCACTTTTGAGGGTGGTGGCTGTCAAATACCAGGATTTAGTGGTTGTGCAAGTGGTGCGAGCGGTTCTGATGCGAATAATGCTACCAGTTATACGCCAACAACCGGTTTCTCAATATCTTCATCAGCATCATCGACAACTGGTGGAACAACATCAGCAGTTGTGGCATCATCATTATCAACAACATCTTCCAATACTTCAACGAATACAGCAGCATTAACACGACGTTTAGCTAAATTATTACATCAATCAAGTGCAAGTGTTTTATCAAAGTCACAACATCATAATTATCCGCAACAACAACAACAATATGATATAAATACTTTAAATACAACGACTTTAACATCATCATCAGCCTTAACAGCCCCCCAGCCATGTGGTGATGATGCTCCACGTCGTCTCTCTTGGGAAAGGTAAGTGAACATGATGCATGATACAAGCATAAGTAGACTGGAATAATAAAACCAAAAACAACAGTAGAAACAAAAAGGTTATACCAAAAATCAAAACATGAAAAAGGACACGAAAACTACAACGAATATATTAATACTGCTGCTAACCTAACAAGCATATGTGGGTCATTTTACATTTTGACTAAAAATTTAAAATACAGTTTTTTTATTGTGAAGGACGGAAAATCAGTTTTGACATTATCTCGAAATTTCATAAGTTAGATTTTTCTGTTATACACACAAAATATACACACTTATTTACAGCATTTTATTTAAAGAAGCTGGTGTGCAAATACTTAAAAAGATTATTGTATAAACTAATCGTAGACAACAACCGAACATTCTAGAAACAGAATGCTATAAATGAATGTGATTTATTTTGTATAAAAGGAAATATAACAGAATTTTCTTAGAACATGGATTGCTTATAACACACGTATGCATATACAATATTAACAGTTAGAAAATTTACTATCGTAATGCGAATCTCATTTTTTTGAGTAAAAACGAAATAACTGACAAATTGTTTTGGTGTCTGTAACACCAATTTCTTGTGAAAAACATATATAAGTCCATCAAAATTGAATAAAATGTGAAAAATATTTCTGCTACTTACTCTGATATCATGAACGCATTCTTCTACCGATATACACATTTTTTATTTTCTTTTTAGTTTCTAATATAAAAATATTCACCAAAATATCAAATCAAGTTTTATTGTGGAATGGCAGTACTGTACGTTGACATTACAAAGCCATATGCGCCACATAACATAAGGCGGACGAAAAATGTACTAATAATGTGTTATAAAACCCAAATACAGTATTCCCCGGATAATTGCCCAAGGCTTAGTTGCCTTTCATGCTTATTTATTGTAATTTCTAAATCCCCATATATTTTCTCACCATTTTCTAATTCGTTAATTACTTTGTAATTACTTACAAAATTAATTACTTTCGCTTAATTGCCTTATTCGATTAATTACCTCAAATACATTTTCCCCAAAGAGAAATTTCACTTAAAATTCCTTCCTTTAATTAACAAAAATAACTATTTTCTAAAAATTATGTTTATATAGGCATAAAATGTCCGTTGAATTAACTTTCAAACTACTTTTATGATTCAACCTTGCAATTAAAGTCTACCAAATTTATGTATAAGTATAACTATAAAGTTACTTGCTTTCCACATTTAATTTAATTGCCCCAAAGAGGCAATTAACCGTATTCGTTTAAATAACTTCCACTCCTAATTGCCCAACATTTTTGACATTTTTGTCGAGGCAATTTTCCGTGAAACACTGTATGTACGTATTCGTCCATACACAAATCGTTAGTGTCTTCAGCTTGACTTCTTCTAGCTATGACTAAACAGTGATATTGTAAGGATCTTGATTATAAAAGGAAATACAGTTTGTAAACGGCAATCGAAAAGCATGAAAATGTATGACGATAAAGAAAGTCATTTAAAGGACATTAAAATAAACTGTTTTTTTTAGAATTTCATGACTACGAAGCCGCAAAATAATTGTTTCTATTAAAAACATTTGAAAAGAAACAAAATGTTTAAGCAGGTTACCTGTAAAAATATATTTAAACATGCTAATGGAGAAAGAATTATTTCTTTTCCAAAAGGAAACTCTTTGCATTGATAACGAACGCACAAAATTTAAAAACGTAAAGGACTTCCAGTTAAAACCTGGTCGATACAAGTTCAGACTCTAGAAAAAATGTTGCACAAATTAACGGAAAATTTAGCAGCTAGTTATAAGCTATGGGTCGAAAAGTAAACTTTTGGGTTAGCGCAGAGATACGAGTAGTTTCCTGCTTAGAAATATGCGAAGAAAGCCGGAAAACAATTTTTAACTGGTAATATAAACCTCGCAAAAGTGCAAATAATTTCAAAACAAAATTTTATTAAAAAAGATGTTTTGAGTACGAAATAAGGTGATAGGAACTGTAATATCACGAATATATCGTCGATGGAATTAAAGAACGCTGTAACTGACAAAACCTTAAATGTTCACCAGAGCCAAAAAACCTGTATGAAAGTAGAACAAAGACACTGGTATTTTTCAAAACGCAGACGGCGTAAGTGAAATTATTTTCATAGTAGAAATGTGGGACCGGGACCAATCGACGCGTATTTTTTTTTTCTGATAAAAATGATGCAAAAAAAGTATTTTAGATTTTTTGTCAGTTACAGCGGTCTTTAATTCTTGCGACAATATGTTCATGAATTGAACTAGTTTATAAACTGAACGAGTATGGTGCCAGATTATCCGTTAATCTTTCGTGTAAATGCATTTATTTTAATTTAATTCTTTTACAACAGTTTTTCAAAGAATGCCTTCCTAATTTGTTAAATAATTTGAAAGTCAGAAATATCTTATAGAATGTCCCACATATTGGGGTTGGAGATAGTGATGCTCAGTAGACAAATTTTTGCAAAACTGATAATTAAATAAATTTCAGTTTTTCCAAACAATTTTCATAGAATACACTTGAAGGGAAAGCATATCTTTAGTGCTGGTGTTGTTGAAATTTTCTATTACATTTTAAGTGCTTTCGGGAGATACGGAGTATGAAACAGTATGAGAAGCTTAAACTATAAGTGTTGTCTCCTTAAGCAATTAGTAAATTTTGTATTCTTTTACGGTTTTATGTTCTCTCGAAAAAGTGACATTTCGTTGAAGAATGTAAATGAGCCTCTTTAATTGATAAAATTTTGTACATCGTCTGTAGGTGTAAAAATGGTCAATTTCTTACACATTCATTTACTTCGAATATAGGTTATAGTTGTTGTTACTCGCCATTTAACTACAATCATTATTATCAACAACAACAACAACAAAATTAGCAACAACTGTGCCATAAGAGCACATCAAAGTTGTCTTTTTCAATTTTTGTGTTTGAATTGTTAATTTTGTTGTTGTACAAAAACGAAAAGGCAACTTAACGAGTCATTTTATTTTCCATTTATTTTTGGCCATTCCTTTACAACAAAAGACCTTTGTGTAGAAAATATCTTTATGTCGGAGACTATAAAATTGAAATGTCCAATTAAATAAATTTTAAGTGCCACTTTCTTTTTATAGTAAAATGTTGGAATTATTGCTTCGACACCTTTTATTGCAAATTTTGTGAAAGGAAAAATGTTAAAGTGAAAATGTAGAGATTCCACAATTACAATTCTAGTCAATTTAGGTTCGTTAACAAAATTCTTCAAATAATTTTGTAATAACATATACAAACATACATACATAGATATGTATGTGTACATATGTACGTACATGTGTATATGTAAATAAATTAAATCTATATAAATAAAAATCAATGTTATTCGTTGGTCATCGCATCAGTTGAGAACAGCTGAACCGATTTTGGCTTAGGTTTTTACGAAAAGAAAGTTTTGCCCCTCCCACTTTTACGCCCTCTATTTTTGTTTACTTAAAATCAGAAAACGGCTTCATCGATTTGACTAATTTTTCTTTCAAATTTTTGTATTAATCTATTTTAAGTTTTCATAGAGAGAAAAATTTGCCACGCCTACTTTTATGCCCACTTTTTTCTATTTATCTCTAAATACTGATTTTTTTAGAAAAGTTAAAGCTAAAGTTTCGGAATTGGGTCTGAATGACTTCATGGACAACGCAAATCATCAGTCAGAAAGTGGGTGAAATTGGACAAGTGGGCGTGAAACCTCCCATACAAGTTAAAAATTGATTTCTTTATATGTACAGAAGTGTAGAAGCTAAAGTTTCTGAACTTGGTGTGATTGATTTCGTAGTCATAAAATTTTTTTAGTAGAAAAAAGGGCGAGCAAGTAGACGTGGTAGCTTCCAGACAAACTAACTATTGAGTTCAGTATATCTTGAAATCAGTAAAAATTAAAGTTTTTGAATTTGGTCTAAATTACTCCGTAGGCACTAAAGATCTTCAGTCGAAAAATGATAAATGTTATAGATGTAGCGAAGCACGCCGGGTTTAAGCTAGTTTAAAATAAATTTTAGATCTGTTTGACTTTGTTTATATGAATATGTACCACGGTTGTCTTTATTTATTTTTTTTTTGCATGCATATTACATGTATTACAGTAAAATCCGTTTTTATGCAGCCTTGTGTGTGCGATATTGATCATTTAGTTTTGTCTCTTCTTTATATAGTAATAATACGCCCATTACTCTTCTCGTACTGTACTTTCTTGCAATTTATGTCCAACTATTAGAAATTAAATCGATTTGTTTAGATTAACAAAAAATTATTAGATTAATTTCAAATTAGCACACATTTTATATGCTTAATAGGTAAACAAAATATTTGAATGCAAGAGTGTTCGCATGTACATTTTCAACATCAAGCATACATACATACATACATACATACATATATACATACATACATACATACTTACATATATATATCTGGCCATAACAACCCTTTTTCATAATTACGGCCTAGCTTTCTCACAGCACCCATATTGTATGCGTCAATCTTTATCCATTAGTACTGGAACATAACGAAGGAAAAGGCGAAAGAAATATTAAGTATTTCAATTTTTTTTTTAAGATGTCAGAACTTGGGTTTGAACCCAGAGGTCTTGTCCAGTAAGCCAGCACATTAACCACTAGACTACGTGCTTTATATTTTAATGTGCTGTAATTGTCATCTTATTTGGATGAAACGTGCTTTATATTTTAGTTGCCTTTTTGCAATTAACTTCACAATTCAAAATTCACTAATTCACTATGTCAGAATTGGATTTTCCAATTGCAAAGTGTTACCGTCGCGTTACTCTCATGTTATTTTGGAATGCTCCATATAAATCGTATAGGCATGAGAAATTTTGACAGCTAGAGAACGCTTGCCGGTTTCATTTAGGGATGGCAATAAAACTTGTTCTGATAATGCCAGATAAAATATAACCTTTATTTTGCAGGTAAGTTTGCTCTAACTAGTCGCCGTAGTCTAGTGGTTAGTGTATTGACTTACTAGACAAGAGGTCCCGTTTCAAATCCCTGCACTGACATCTTAAAAGAAAGAAATATGAAAATATATTTCATTTAGCGACTACCTTTTAGCAGTCTTCTGGCAAAAGCTCTTTCTCAGGTCTGTCGTTTGAAGTCGACATTAAACTATAGGTTCCGGTGGTCAGGGATAAAAATTAACGCACAAAACATGGGTACTGTGAGAAGCTAAGCCGTAGGTAATTAGGTCAGATGGCTAGTTAATCAAATAGTGAACACCTACAAATAGCACAAGATGCCGTTTTGATAACATTACAGGACCGAACAGAACCGAACTCTTCTAAGTCTGAAAAAGAACTACAGCCAACCAGAGATGTCTATATATTGGAGTAAAACGAGTGAGTCCAGGCTTGAGCTCTGTGCCAAGCTAAAAAACAGAATTATAGTGTATACTTATGTATATATCGACTATGGAATTAAAGAACGCTGTAACTGACAAAAAATCGAAAATACGTTTTTTGCATCATTTTTATCAGAAAAAAAAATACGCGTCGATTTCTAAGATGAAAATAAATTCACTTTTGCCCTCTGCGAAGTGAAAAATACCAGTGTATTTGTTCTACTTTTACGAAAGTTTTTTGGCTCTGGTGAACATTTAAGGTTTTGTCAGTTACAGCGTTCTTTAATTCCATCGACGATATGTCGTATATAAGTTTATTCTGAAGTTAGTTTTTACATCAGACACTTTTCTCTAATTTTTCTGTAGGTTTTAACATGTTGCGTCATTTGCGTCATTCTCAGTAATATAGTGGAGAAGTGGCTTATATGCACATAATTTAATAAACACTAAAAATTAATAATTTATTAACTTTGTAATGAAGCCAAGAATTTGCGGACATACATACGAATGTATTTGCGGTTAATTTTAAATAAAATCCTGTTATATTTGTTTTTCTCTTTTTCTCTTTTGTTTTGTAATTCTAATAAATAAAATTTTAAATTTAAATAATTTAAAAACAAAATTTTCAAATAGAATCACATTGCCTTAAATTATTAAAATATGTATGTACTTATATACAATATTTTTTTAAAAAAATGTTTTTTCTTGAGCAGCATAAGTACGATATAAAAGCAATGCATAAAATCACATCGAATAGCTGGGTGAAGTGTATACGTAATATGAGATATTAAAACAAATTAAGTGTTTTTTCATTTGATTTCAAAATCAATTTAAATATTAATTTTGCCATTTTATGAAACCCATTCAATTATTCAGTGATTTTTCTGCATATTGATATTAAATTTCTAGTGAATGTGGTTGATGATAAAGATGATACATAGAAAAGAACAAAAAGAGGAATATTTTTCCAATGAAATAGCGAGTTGCGTATCAATGAAAGTATATTTTTGCTATGGTTCAACAAATAATTGTTGCAATCATTGAATGAAATGAATACAAATATTGTATTTTTTTCAATATATTTTGCTATGATTTCAATTTTATGAAAAAAATATGTACAATTTTTAAATTGTAATGGTCAAATGATTTTTTGAATTAAAATCCATGAAAGCATGCTTAATGGTTAAGGGGCATAGGGTAGTAGTGGTATAAGATTTTTTATTAATTTTTATACGTTACACAGCTCCCCTGATGTGCAAAAACTTAGTTCCCTATAATTTTATTATACAACTTATGATAAATATTAATAGGCAGCGATTTCTTAAAAAAATATTATAAATTTTATATATTTTCTACCTTATGAAACCATAACTTTAATAAAAACTTTATTATTCTACTTGTATAGAGGCCTCTGCTGTTAGTTTCTTTACTGCTTATTAATTTGTAAATTGATTTACTTTTAATGAATTAGAAATAAACACAAATTATGCTGTTTAAAAACTGTTTATTTTAAGTCTATTTCACTTTTACTTTAATTTTTGGACTACTTTCTTGGTATTACAAGTGCATAAAGATTTTCAAGTAATATTCAAATCAAAAATTG
The DNA here is from genome assembly GCA_963576795.1 of Metopia argyrocephala. Lineage (NCBI taxonomy): Eukaryota > Metazoa > Arthropoda > Insecta > Diptera > Sarcophagidae > Metopia > Metopia argyrocephala. The sequence goes on from OY756211.1 coordinate 85,617,353, forward strand.
TTTGAAATTGACAACGTATTAGTTTACGATCAGCAGGAACCAGTAGTTCTTCAAGTACGTCAACCAATTAATATATATTATGATGTATGGGTAGTATATTTATAAAAAATATTTCTTTCGACGACTACCTCTCAGCAGTCTTCTGGCAAAAGCTCTGAGAGTAACTAATTGCCATGAACAAGCTTCTCAAGTCTGTCGTTCGGAGTCGACATTAAAACTGTAGGTCCCAGTACTCATGGATAAAAATTGACACACACAACATAAGTGGTGCGAGAAGCTAGGCCGTAATCCTGACACAGTGTTGTAAACTCCAGTTATGTATGTATGTATGTATGGGTAGTATGATCGGAGTATTAGTAACCAAGTGACGTAAAATTAAAGCTATAGATGCCTTATGTGAATTAGCTATTCTTATTAGAGGCAAACATTTCAAAGATGAACAACCTCAAACATAATTACTGAGAATTTAGACCAGCAGGAGCGGTTTAAGCCCTGTACCTTAAATTATGTAGATTTTGGATTAAGGTGGCCATTTTTTAACTCTCATTACTCAATCTGGTGTTGCAAGATTTCTTTTTAAGGCAATGCAATCAAAAGGAATCATAAGAATTCTAAATGAATTCACTCATTGGCTGCAACTTGTGTTATAGTTTTTCAATTCGAATTTACAATTAATTTGTCATGAGAGCAACACTACTGTCTCAACTGATTAAGTGTAGACTCTAAACAATGCACAAAAAATGCTTTTGAAAATGTCGTCTACAGTCAAGTAATGTCATACAAGACCATTAATTTAAAATGAAAATGAAAAAAAAGCAATTCCTTAACAACACCAATAAAACATTGTCCTTTAAATAAGACAATACTCACTATGTAATTTAACAAAAAATAAAAATGAAAGAAAAAAACATGAATACCCAGTTAGTAGTTATACGGTAGTTTAATATGAATTTTATAAAATAAACATTTTTATGGGCCAATAACAACAATTTAAATGTAAAATTTACACATGCTGCATGACAGGCATAACAGAAATTGCACAAATAAATGAAACCAAAGAATTTTTATTATTAAAACCACTGACCAGCCAACAGTGAGAGTGTGAAGAAGACGGTAGGGTTTAAAAATAATAATTTAAATACTCGTAAATACACAGGCTTCTAAAAGTTTACATACACTTGAAAAAAATTTCAGTTTTTTTTATTAAATATAAACATCGAACATAAGCTTCACTTTCGAATTTTTAATGGTTAAACAGATATATCAGATTTTGACATCATAAATTAAAAACAAACTTCAAAGTAAGTGCTTTTGGTTAGACTAACAACAGATCTCTTAAGAAGAATGGTTACAATTTAAGGGTTCCGGGAAAATATCACTTGCTCAGAGTAGTGAACATTTACAGAAAATATCTAAAAACTTAGGAACGAGTAATATTAACAGAAAAAAAAAATTTGCGAGAAAACAGTTCGGTCAGAATTTGATTTTACAACATTAAATATGCAGACAACAGTGCTACATATAAACGGGTCTGTATTGACGCAAACGACGGGGTCGTGGTATAGTGGTTAGAGCGCTCGCACAGAAATTCAAACGATAGAGGATCAATCCCAGCAAAGGACAAAAATTATAAAATAAAATTAGCGGTTTTTCTAAAATTATAATTTAAAAATAATAGGTTCAACCCCCCCCCCCCCCCCCTCCAAGAATTCCATCTTCAAGAAACAGCTCCCTGACATTTCCAGCTTATTTCACCAAAAACGAATGATCAGGAATACGTCGCCGCAACCTTCTGAGAAGATAACAGCTAACCTACTGAAGACGCTCGCCACTCACATTCAACATCTACTGATATATGGGGCAATTGCTGGTCCCATACTGAGTGTTAAAGCGCGGTGTGACTTACTATGACTTAGGGCGCCCTCAAAAAAGACAGTTTGGATGTAAGGCGGAAACATAATCCAGTATCTTCCAATCTTGAGTGTGGAAATACCAGGAATGTTTCCAACTGTCTCATGATCGATGAGTTTCCAATTTGGTGATCACTCATGGGTGATGGTATAACACTGGCTTTTGAATGGTAAAATTGACTGAATCTTCTCTTATCAACAACAAAAAAAGGCGCATAATAACAAAATAAAAATAAAAATCTATCTATGTATGTATCTTCAAATTCCAATACAATGCGGGGCATGAGCAGGGGTTTAGCCCTGAGTATTGGTCTTAAATAAAAAAAAAATTGGGTTTGTAAACTCATATTAATCGCTAGTATTTTATGGTAACCATTTATACAAAAGCTTTTCTCTTTAAACATTTTCAAAAAATATACTTAAAAATATGTAGATAAACACAATAAATAACGTTGACGTATTTAATAAGTTAAATTTAAAGCAACAAACAATAAACACAATGAAATATTGGTTTGATGAAAAAAAAATATTTGATGATTCATGAAATACAAAAAAATGTTTTAAGCTTTTTAATAAAAAATAATAAAAATTAAATTAGGCGTATGTAAACTTTTGCAAGACAGTGTAAATTTAAATTCAAATAAAGACAAATAAACAAAAATTGTGGTTTAAACCAATTTTAATATTAAAAATAACAACAAATGAAATATATATTTAAAAGAGATGTCAAATAAAATCGAATTATACATATGTATATAACATATTTATATACAAATAAACTCACCCTGTTGTTCATTTGTAGTCTGTAGTTATACTTTTTCCAGTATAAAATTCTGAAAGAAATGAGATATTGATTAAATTAAAATTTTAATAAAATTAAAATAAATTGATTGAATTAAATTGGTAATTATGTAAGTATTAAAAAAATGCTTATACATTGTGTGAAAAGTTAGAAATAATTTTTTTTAAATTTTTAAACCAATTGGATTCAATAAACAATTTAAAATTATCTCCCAAACAATTCTTAAGGCTAAAAAAATTTTCTATAATACGTTTAGAGTTGAAAAAACTAAAAAGTTGTGTGAAGATCATCTCATTTAAAAAATGCAAATTTGAATGGTGTTCTAACAATAGAGCAGTTAAATACAGCTCTGTATTAAATAGAAAAATTTGGCTGGAACTGGTGTAGCTGTAATTATTTAAGTCTCAGTCCTACAAAATGTGAGGTAATTAATGCAAAACTTACTATTTAAAATATTGTCATTCGCTGTGTTAACCTCTATAAGTCGCCTGGATTCTTGCATCACATTCATCGCATCTTTTCAAGAACTGCAATTATATGGAGAAGGTTATATACAGTCAGTCACTACCATTTATTTGAGGTTAGAAAGGAGTAGTAGTGGTAGTTCGTGTTTGGTCGAATACTTTTATAATTCCCACGCACTAATCTCTTATTATGGCCAAATCATTTATTGTTAGTATACCACGCTATAGATAAGGTTGATGTCATTGGAAAATTATTTTTTTTTATTTTTCTATTACTAAAGAGTTTTCAAAAAATTCTCTCTTTAAAGAAATATTTAAACTAGTGGGTGTTTAGTATATTTTGTAAATTTGTTAGCTACGGAAAGAAAATATAAGCAAATACATATTATTTTTGTTTTATTAAAGTAATCTGAAGAAATCTACACGCCTTTCTCAATAACAAAACACAATCAAAACACGCGTTAACAAGTAAGAGCGAAAAAAGTAATCAAATTAAGAATTTATGGAAGTTAAAATAAAAGGTGACACAAATAGTGTTAAAATGAAATGCTCATTTTCTTCTTTTTTTCATTTCCTTTTACTTTCTTGCTCATAGACAATAAAATCACAAGACGGTTCCATATGTTTAAGTTGAAAGTATTGTAAGAAAAGATGACATCAAAAACAAATACACTGACAACAACAAAAGCCACAATACTCATATTAAGTGTTTTTTTTTTTTTTTTGTTTTTTAAGAAAAAAAAAAGATATTATAAAATAAACAGCAGGAGTGCATTTTCCTCATTTGTAGCTACACACTCCTATATAACATCAAACACTTAACCAATATTAACCACATGCATATGTATGGCTGTATATGGGTTTACATGCCAGTAGTCAAAAAGAAAGGCGGAAATATTTCAAATTAAACAAGATATATGAATCTGGAATATGAATAAAAAGATATGATGATGATGACGATGGCGATAATACCAGCAAAAGAAACTATAAATTTAAACAGTGAGAAGCAAAAAAGACCAAGTCAACATTAGAATTATGATATTCTGCATTTATTGCTCAATAACTATAACTCCTGTTCTTCACCAGCTACATTTGTAGGACATTTAGGCCTTCACATAAGATCCACAAATCGAAATGCTTAAATAGAAAAACATTGTGTGTTTTCCCTTGGGTTCTTAATATCTCTTTCCAGTTCTAAACGTTCAGCTGAAGAAATTTTTACTTCCCAAACTGCTGCATTCTTTCCTTTTGCACAGCTCATACCAGAGTGGGCAAACAAACAAAACATTTCGCAAACGTTACCACAAAGTCATAAACTTCTCAATTTTTTTAATGGTATTGTACATGAGCAAAACCAAAACAAATACTTTCTAAATGAGAAAGAGCGCAAATGAAACAATTATCTTTTCGCTTTTGTGTTTGCTTTGTTATTCTGTTACATTCGTATAATTTGCTCTTTTTTCTCTTCTTCTTCTCTTTTTCTTCTCATTCATTTTTTGTTGTACCTACGCACATTTGAGTTAGTGTATTTGTAGTGCTCATAACAAAAACAATATACAAAATTAAATGGGACAATCGTTCTCACTGTTTCTGTTTTGTTTTTATCTTACTCATTGTAAAGAACAAAACAAAATGAGATCAAACGTTCAGGTTTGTTTATTTTCCTACTCTGGCTCATACCATATTGGATATTCTACACAAGCGATTTTACGTCATGACATGATCACCTCGCGTTGAGGCGTTATGAACAATTCAGCATGATTTATGCTATGATATGATAATCATTAACATTAACATTTCAGATGAGCTTTTCCCACAGAATCTGTAGCGATTATTTGAATGATATACATGTATTCCATACATAATATCATCAATAGGTCTTTCAAACCAATAAAAAAATTTTGATTTTATCTCAAACACATTCCATTTTTAATTTATACATACATACATACATACATACATACATACATACATACATACATACATACATACATACATACATACATACATACATACATACATACATACATACATACATACATACATACATACATACATACATACATATAATAATAATAAAATATCTTTTAAGTACTTCCGACAAAAATATATTTCAGAACTTTCTTACATACTTTTCAATGGAGACCATTGCAAGTTTAGCAATTAATAACAAGATTGGAGATAATATGCTAAAAATGCTTATAAGACTTATTGCAAAATGCTCAAAACATACATACATACATAATTGGCCATTACAACCCTGTGTCAGGGTTACGACCTAGCTTCTAGCAGCACTCATGTTGTGTGTGTTAATTTTTAGCAATGAGTACCGGGACCTACAGTTTAAAGTCGACTCCGAACGACAGATTTGAGAAGCTTTTTCATGGCAATCAATTACTTTCATAGCTTTTGCCAGTAGACTGCTGAGAGGTGGTCGCCGAAAGAAATGATTTTTTCATATTTCTTTTTTCAAGGTGTCAGAGCTGAGATTTGAACCCAACGCTATCGTCTTAGTAATCCAACACACTAACCACTAGACCACGGCGACCATTTTTAATTTTAATTTATAATTTTTGAAAAAACCGCAAATTTTTATGTTTTTATTTTTCTCCATAGCTGGGATTTGTTTGAGTTTTTGTGCGAGCGCTCTAAATACTATACCACTACTCCCCCATATAATTTTTCAATAATTTCCTGAAAACCATTAAAATAACTTATCTGATCATCAGACCTTTAAAATAACACTCGGTTTCAATTTCACTCGTTGTTGTTTTTTAGAACACATCCGATAAACTAAAATGTAAAACTAATTTAAAAGATTCGTAAATTTGGAACTAAAAAAGTGATTGAAATACTGTAATAAACTGTTGAGCTTATCAGACCAATTACTGCATAAATATACATGAGGGACGAATTTACATCAAGAAATGAATAAAATGTCTTCTTTATTAAAAGCATAACTTGAGTTTAATTTCTTGAATTTAATATTGTTTTTTTTAAAATATTTTTAATCGAATGGCATAAAGCAAACTAGTAAAGTATTGACCTTTTATTTCAATATCCAATTAACAAACTATGGTAAGAAACAATATGAAAGCGCTGTGTGGTAAACTTCAACATTTCTTGCTTTTGCTTATCATTCACACTCACTATGTTCCTTGGAAAAAAGACAAACAGAGTTTTTCTTTTTCTTACTTTTAAAGAGAACGAGATAAAGTTCTAATAGACTAGAACCAAGTCAAATCGAGTTATGAATATTAAATGTTTCACTATTTTTCAAATATTTTTCTATCCGTAATTTATGATTTTATTTTTGCAACAGAAGCAAATGAAAATTCCAACAATAAAATCAACACTCGACCCAATAAAAACAAAACATTTCAATAGACAGGCTGTGAAGAGAAATGCTAATGAAAACAATGATGGCAAAAAGGATTTGTAGCAGCTTAAACGGATATAAGAAAAGCAGATATCGACGCACAGAGAAGAGTCAGTTGCAGGCATATGCATACACACATACTTATGTATATGTATGTATGTACACAAATAGAGAATAACACACACACACACATGGAATAGTTTCACAGTAAGGAAATACAAACAATATTGAATCTTCTCTTTCAAAACATGTGTGTATTTTAATAAAGATTTGTGTATGTATGGCTGTCTATATTATCTCTGTGTAAATAATGTTTACTGTAATAACAACAAACATTTTTATAATTTTTTTTTCCTTTTCCTTTCTTATTTGGTAACATGTTTAGGATTTTTCTAACGAGTAAGTGAATTGAAAGGGTTTCTAACAGAAATGTGTTATTTGAAGCATTTTTACGTGCATGACAGCTAATTTGGCCAACTCAGCCAATATTATAAGGAAGAGAGTGTTCATATGTATAAGACCATTAGAATTTTTATATAAACTTTTTCTAGTTTATAAATTATTAAGTAAAGAAAACATTTTTTTTCTTACTTTTTTTTTCGTAGAAAAAAAAATGCACGAGCCAGCAAAAATATAGGGAAAGAATAGAATATCAACCGTTAAGTTGTTTTTTTAATATCTTGACATGAGTATCTATAAAGTGCAGCAATTTTTGTTGTTGTATTTAAGATATTGATAATGATGATGAAGATTATAATGATAATTAAAATTACGATGCATTGAATGAGACATGAATCCATGGTATGTTATTGAGTTTTATGATTATAAAAAAAAAGATGAAATACTCTTTATAAGAATTAAAGTAAAAAAATCATATAAGGGTGTCCTTTATAACTTTAACTTAAACATTGTCGAAATATTACCGGGCGAAAAAACCGAGTAAAGGTACTTTACTTAGCAAGTATGAGGGGCATTTCATAATTAGGCGAACTAACAGAATATATCTTCATCAGAATATTCTTTTTCCCACCGTTTGATACCCTGTTTGTGGAAAGAACTGTCAAAGTTTATAAAATAACCATCAGTAAACAGCCACCGACTCCACCTCCAACAATATTTTTTTTTTGAGCGGAAAGGAGGAAAAAGATTTATGCTTTCGCGGAGGTCGTCACCTCGCACCTCACCTAAAAGTATCCTGCAATAGAGGTCCAGTTCGCCATGTTTGTCATCATAATATCAAGGATATTATCGACCGTAATTCTTCCAACTGCTGACACCAGTTCCGATCGATAGCAATGCCAACGACTGCAATCGAAAATAGTGTGCTCTGCGTCGTCAATTACGTTATTATCCTTCTCGAACATGTAGAAAAGGAAGTGATACTTTCGCATTTTGTGCAGATATTTTCTAAAATATTCGTGTAGTGTAAAAGTTAACGTCTCCGGACTTTCGATTTACCCATGACCCTATAGTCGGTATAAGTCTCGCTGTCCATCTTCCTTGTTCTTCTTCATTTCCAACAATAGGGTGTCAGATAATTTTACTGATTAAAAACATTAATAATCCTCTTCGATGATATTTTGCTCAATTAATGGAGCATTTAGGTACTAAAATTAAAGAGAAAATGGCTCATTGGGCACAATCACAAATGTGGTTTCATAAGACTTTAAACCACAAAATACTAGTATGTATGTACATATGTGTTTTAACGTAGACCGAACACAACTGAATTGTCAAAATGCTGCTTTTAAGGGACACCCTAGTTTTATTTGGATTATACTTTAGTTTCAGTATATGATTTCGTAATATGGTTTAATATATACACATGTTGTTTGACTTTGTTAAAAGGGCTCAATTTTATTTTACAATACAACAGTACAATCTCGAAAAAGTTAACCAAAGTGTTTCAAGGGCAATCAACTTTGTTAACTTTTCTAAGCATTTTAAAAAATTTAATAAAGAAAGAAAAAAAAAATCATAATTTTTTTTCATCAAACACATTAAATTTTTTTTATTGGATTAGTTTCCATCGCTAAAAAAACGGACTTAATTTGTACTAGCTGTTATAAAATTCAAAGTGATCGTTCTATACAAGAAATATTAGTTTGTACGAAGTGTATGTATCCACGACTAATGGTTTTTTAAATCCCTTACAGTCACGTGGGTATGTAGATTAACTGTTTTACCTTGTGAAAATCAATTCCGTTAGCATTCTTATTCTTTCGTTTACAATTTTTCGACAGATTCGGTCTTTTCGTTCGTTGAACAAAATATTTATCGGGAAAAAAGGAAAAAACAAACCAGATTCATCTGCGTTATACAGTTACGAGTCGGAAATGTTTATTTTAGAAAATTATGAACAAATGGTATAATACCCGACATAATAATAACTTTTTAAAATTTGCTAGCCATTATATCACTAACATTAAATTTCTTTCTAGAGTATATTATAGCGAATTCGTGCTTAGCTCTGGAATTTAAATTAACACTAGTTACTACACAATTACACTTTAGCCGTTTTAAGAACCATTTGTAAAAAGTTGTCTCAAGATCAGCATATTCCGGCTTGTGATGTGTTTTTTTGTCTGATTTTTTATATTGTTCGTCACATACTATAATATTTAATTACGTTGTTTCTTTACTTCTGAGATGGCTGCTTCAATTAAGTACTTCATAATCTAGTGCCAATTGCTTTCCTTGATTATCTTGATTAATCCGTTTTATAATCTGATGTGCAATGATTTTTCCTGCTTTGACCTTGTTCAAGTCAAAGGCTCTAATTCACTGCGAATACTACCTTGCATTGTTATTTTATTTCTTCTTATATTTTATATTAATACTAGTCATAAAGCCTGTCCCTACTAAGCGTAAAAATATTTTACATTACTTACATACTTATATAACACTTATAGAAACAACAAACAAAAAAACAAAAATTATAAGAAAAACTTAATGGTTAATTTAATAGCCACACCCACCGACCATAGTCTGAAAATAAAAAATCGGGCTCCATCTTGCACATGTGGTTGCTCCACAGCTTTAAGTATGCAAAACTTCAGCTTTCTGCGACGTCAGATGGCTTCAAAAAGCTGCGGGTAAAGAATTGGACATACATCCGAACTTTTTTAGCTTTAAAATTGTTTTGCTTTAAATTCTGAGAAAGCAATCAACATACATACGTAAATAGGTAAAAATTAATATAAAATATAAGAAGAAATAAAAGAAAAAAAAAACACTGCACAACTCACAAACTCAACGCTAACGAATAAACTAATATTGTTTGTTGAAAAAAATCATACGTTTTTTTGCAGCTCATACATAAACAAAATTAAAGCTCAGCATTGAAAAAATGTATCACCGAAAAAATAGTTAAAAAAGAACTTATACTCTTAAAAAGTTAATTGAAAATTAAACTTTTTTAGAGCAGCACGTTGAGACTGAAATACTGTTAACTTATCCGAGCGTTTAACTTTTATGAGGGTTAACTTTTTTGAGATTCTACTGTACCAACAAGTTTTTCTGCAACAATTTTCATTATGAAAATTCTTTTTTACTTTCTTACATAGTTTTTCTTCTCTACCTGTACTTTGACTTGCTACATTTAACTTTTATTATGTGTAAGACCATGGCTTAAGTCCATAGAACAAAATTATTTTTTTTTTATTTATCATTTTGAAAAGTGCTACAAGTATAAAAAATATGTTTTAGTACAAAAAAAAATTAATATGGAAAATAACTTAAAATTTTATAAAAATGAGCAAAAAAATTTAAATATAAAAAATAAATTTTTAAAGAATTTATTTTATATTTTAAAATCAACTAATCTGTGTTTGTTACGAAAAAAAATTTTAATATATGTACATATATGTAAGTGTATATAGACATTGACAAAATTGTATGATTTTTGGCTTCTATTTTTTTACATAATGTTTTTATTACTTTGCTGGGAACAAAAATAGAAAAGAAAAAGAATTTTACCATCATCAGATTTATTTGACATATCATTGTTATTTATTCCAATTATCTATCTCACAAAGGAAGAAAAAAAACAAATTAGCTCTCTTAGAGTCATGCTCTATTGTCACATGTGACAAATGTCATTTGCCTGCTGAGAAAAATTATTGAGAATGTCAATCATGTCACTATACAATATTTACAGCATTAAAGTTTTAAAAAGAAGAAGAATTATTGCAAAAATATATTGATTTGTGTTTTTATTTTTTTTATATATAAAATAAATATTTTTAACCTAAAATACCACAATATTAACAGAGATATTTATATAGCCTTAAACTATTTAAATAAAAATAATATTCTGAGCCAAAGAGAATATATTTAACCTTAATTTTCTGATTAAAATATAAACACCCTCAAAATTAACAAGTGAACTAAATCGTTTTTATTTTTTAATACGAAAGAAAGTCACTTAGCTTATGAAGTTTTAAAATTTGTGCCTATTAAGTTTGGTTATATGGTTCACTCGCGCTGTAGACGAGTTCGCTCAGCCCATTGTGACACCCTTTGAAAGGACAGTCACATGAAAGAGGCAAAAATAGAGCCCAACAACCATCCATCCCTGAACCGGAATATATAGTCTGTACATTCCAAACATAAACCATTAATTAAATTCAAGCTTGATAGAGCAGCGAATATTGTTCCTGTTAATTACGATAAATATGAGTTTAAATCAAATGTCCATAAGCACTACTTCCTCTTGCGTTCTTCCCATAACATAATTTCCTAGAATAGGAAATTAAAATTAAAATTGCTGCATGAATAGGGGTCGTCCCCTGAGTGCTGGCCTCACTTAGCTTGTATCTGACAGCCATTGATGGCAGACTACCTCACGGTTTCAGGATAAAATAAAATAAATGAATTTTGATTATTTGTTCAGAAAAAAATTATCACTAAAACTAGAGCTAAGCTCGATTAAAACTATGGTAATGCAGCCAATTTCAATGTTAAGTAAGTGATTTAAAGCGTCCCGGTGCCGATCAAATAATTAAAAAAATGCATATGGATTAGTGTCGTGTGTTTGACGATTTAAAGGAGACGTTCAAATAAAAATGACAATCATCATTTGCGTTTTGAATTTCTAGTGTCGGTTGGCTAAAATGTCTTCAGCGGATGACGTTTATGCAACAAAATTTTATAAATACAATTTACCTTAAAAAATACATTAACAAATAAAATATACAGACACAATGAAAATATTTATTATTTATATTTTGTTATTATTTGTTAAAATAATAATTCCTGAAGACGCTACACGAAGGGGCAGCGAAATGTTGAAAAAATAAATATTTAATATTAATATAAAAAGACCTTAAGCTCGAAAAAGAGATTTATTATTATTTAAAAAAAGAGGTCAATAAAGTTATTACATACATACATACATACATAACTGGCCTTTACAACCCTGTGTCAGGATTACGGCCTAGCTTCTCGCAGCACTCATGTTGTGTGTGTAAATTTTTATCCATGAGTACCGGGACCTACAGTTTAATGTCGGCTCCGAACGACAGACTTGAGAAGCTTTTTCATGGCAATTAATTACTCTCAGAGCTTTTGCCAGAAGACTGCTGAGAGGTAGTCGCCGAAAGAAATATTTTTTTCATATTTCTTTTTTTTTTTTTTTCAAGATGACGGAGCTGGGTGTCGAACCCAGGGCTCATGTCTTAGTAATCCAACACACTAACCACTAGACCACGGCGACTACGTTATTACATTATTAAAAATATTTACTTTGTAAAAAATCCCCAAAAAAATAAATATACACACACAGCATTCACAATAAAACAAATTTAATTAGTGCGTGGATTTAAGATGGCAAACAATCGATAGTACTATCGATAGTATCGATAGTTCTATTTTTATTAGACTATAGATTTTATTTTTTCGATAGCGATACTATCGTTAAATGTTACATTTAATTGACTTATGCAGATTTCTCTAGCTTAAAACTGAGATTGATGCTGAGCTATACAGTTGAAAAAACTCGCAGAGCTAATTCGGAAGTTTGAAAATTGTTTCTAAAAGCAAAAATTAAGTAAATGCACAATGTCGACTGTGTTCGAAAATTAACAATACTAGAAGCAACACATCAAACCGAGATTTATTAAATGCTTAAATCCCCGCTACATGTCGCCTTCAAGAAACACTCTGAAAAATGTGATGATGTTCAATACAACCAATACAAAGAAGTGCAAATCTGAGCTATTACAATAGACTTGAGGACTTCAAGCGAAAAGGATGGCTAACTTACCGTAACGTGTCACTTTATATGAAAAAGTTTGGTCTTTGTATGACTGTTTTGTCTATGTGCTAACAGGAACTTGAAATTTTAAATTTCTAAAAGAATTCGATACTATCGATAATATCAATATTTTTTGAACCAACTATCGAAAACATCGAATGGCACGACAATCGATAGTTTGCTATCACTAGCGTGGATTTGTTCACTACTACAATATCGACTCAACTGAGACAATTCTTGTCAATCACAACTGGAGACGTTCAAATAAAAAGCCATCAAATGAAAAAATCAAAACTTTCTGATGTTCAACAATCAAAGCCGACAATATGTATGTGTAACCGAAAAAGAACGAAAACACGCACACACATAGGGCGTTGATGAGTTTATTTGATCATCTCCAGAGGTCTTAAGCACATTCTATATATATATAGTCAATACACGCGAAAAAATTAAAAAAAGTACGAAATGGTGTTGGTCGAACACAGGTTAAAAGTGTGAGCGGCATTTCACATGGCTTAGTGGTTTCAATTTTTAATAATTACTCTACAAGTCGCTAATTCTTTCGGTGCTTCTCTATAGTGCAAAAGCATTAACGCTGTCTTGTACCGACTAAGCGGTCCTGGGAATGTTCGAGAGGAAAGTTTTTCGTAAGATCTTTGGTCTACTAATACACGGCCATGTTTGCTCGTCGTAAGCCAAATTGTTAACAAATAACAAAGTCTGTAATAAAAAAAAAATTACAAAAAATGGCGGTCACCCTTTTATGTAACCTCTGAACATTTTAAGTCTTACGAATTGGCTTGGAATTGAGAACATGTCCTTTGTTAAGCACATTTTTAAGATGAGAAGTGTTTTTTGTTTGTGTGGAAGATTTGAGATATTTTTAACATTATCTTGTTATTTGTATTTGAAGGTGAATTTGGTAGAAACTTTTGAATGAACTTTTTTGAAACATAGAGAAGAATTATTTTTTTGGAATGGAAGAATTTTTTGGGTTTTTGAAATGCCTTTTTGGTTTTTGTTTTGGTTGTGAAATGTCATCAACGTGTTTTGAATTTTGAAAGACGATAGACGACTTTGAAGTTTTGGAATGGCGAGGAAAGTTTTATAGAATGTTATCACTATTGGTAAGGGGATGTGAACAACCCTTTCAATGTAGAGGTTATAGACCGCCGTTAGAACACTATTTAAAATGGCTATTTAAGTTGTACATTTTTAGGAAAAAGCATATGAGAATTATAAGCAATTTACTTTAAATTAAACAAAATAAATGATCTTTTATTAAAAAAAAAATCAGGGTTTATTTTAAAAAACAACCCTTAAGGAAAAGCTTAAAATAAAAACACTAATAATGCTCGAAAAGTTTGCATAAAAACCAGTTATTGCTTGAAATTATAAATGGGGTGGTTAAAAAAACTGTAAATTTTATTGGAAAAAGAATATGAGAATTATAAGCAATTTGCTTTGAGTTAAAAACGAAAAGTAATATACATAACTGATCTATTATTTAACAAAATCAGGGTGGTTTCAATTAATAAAAAGCTTCAAATAAAAGCACTAAAAAGTTTTCGTAGAAACTAGTTTAAAATTATAAAAGTTTTGTATAAATAAGCTTCAAATTTTATTGGAGAAATAATATGAGAATTATAAGAAGTTAAATAAAAAACTAAACAAGAGGAATTATAACGATGAAAGTACACAAAATACTGCGTATCTTTGCCAAAAATAGCTAGAATTTTAAATTAACAGACATTTTCCTGACATGGAATTGCTTCTCTAAATTGTTTCTTTTTGCTGTTTTGGTAAAAGTAATTATCGATTCAATTAAAAATTAATTGATAACAATTTAATGTTCTGATGATTTTTTTAAAGTGGTTTTTTTTCTGTGTCTTAATATTTGAATTAATCGATTTAACAATTAAGCCATTAAATATTTCCTATCTACTAGCAGTGTTCTGGCAAAAGTTCTGAGTGTAAGTGCTTGTCATGAACAAGCTTCTCAAGCCTGTCGTTCGGAGTCCACGTTAAGCTGTATATTCCTGTACACATGGATAAAAATTCACCCACACAATATGGATGCCGAGAGAATCTAAGTCTTAATTCTGAACGAGGGTTGTAGTGGCCAATTATGTATGTCTATATTCAACAATTAAACCATCCAATTATGAACTTGCTCTTGTTTTAGGGAAGTAAATTTTTAAGAGTTTCAAAAAATCGTATTAAACAAATATTATTTTGTTTAATCTCTAACCTTGTAGTTTTCAAATATTGGTAAACTATTATTTTTTTTTAATTCTCTCTGCCAATGCTCAATTCAATTTAAAGCATTTGAACACAAATATACTTATATTTGAAACACTTTTGAACTCCTTTCAACCCTTGTCAACAGCCACTTCAAATATGTCACGCACTACCCGCAATTTAAAAAATTAGTAAACTGGGATATAAAGTACGCAACACAAAACTTTAATGGAAAAATTTATGCAACACCAAAAGAGGATGTAAAACTTTTTTTGCGAACCTGATCAAAATAATTCAAATAAAATTTAAAGTTAGAAAATGAAAAAAAAAAAAAAAAACAGAAGAAAAAATGGCACAACACAATAAAATGTTTACTTGTCAATAATACGAGTGCATATAAGAATAAAAACAGTGTTCGCTTTCAAGAAATGTATACAAATCAAACCACAACAAGAATTCTCAGAGAATAGTTCAAATATTTTAACTGCTGTTACTTCAACTGTTCTCTCTATGACAGGTAATTAGTTGTTACAATCCAACAAAATAAAATTAAAGTGTTTAAAAAAGAAAGTTATTTTCACGACTTCTAAGTTATAACATGAAATTGAATTCATTCCTAAATTTCAATAAATTCATCATGGAAATTAGTGCTCAAATCAAAATTATTTTTGTTTCGTCAGAAATGGTTTAATTAGATCAGATTTAAATTTTATTAAGGATTTATGTATATTGTTTTTTGCGCAATGATTTTTTTTATAATCAAAGTAGAAAATTACGTCCGTAAGGGAATTGTATACAAAAACAATTGAACATGTTTTCGACCCCAGAGTTGTTTCCGAGCAGGAAAAAAATTCATTACCTTATTTTATAATCAACTAGCTGAACCCGGTGTGCTTCGCTACCCCCTCGTTATATACATATTACAAAAAAAGTATTTTGTATAGCAAACATTATTAGTGGTGTAAGTAAGTATCTGAATTAAAAGAGAAGGGGGCGGTGAAGTGGGCGTGGTTCATAGTTATATGACGACGTTAACAGTATTAAGAGCAGTATATTACCAAATAAAAAAAAATACAAATTTCTACATAGAACAAAAAGTTTGAAACTTTCAAACAAAATTTGGCGTAAAGAGGGGCGTGAAAGAGGGCGTGGAGTAATAAATTATTATTTATACTTCGCCTGGAGTATAACGTGTATACAATTTGAAGTAAATCATTTAAAAACCATATGGGGGCAATTACATAATTTAAAAAAGTGGGCGTAAAAGTAGGCGTGGTCGAAAAAAAAGTACCCTATTAATCATGTCAGAGTCCCAGTTAAATGCTGTGAAAATTTCAGGAAGATCGGTCCAGAGGTTTGGTCTCCTATAAGGTACAAACAAACAAACAAACAAACAAATAAACAAACAAACAAATAAACAAACACACATTCAATTTTATATATTTAGATTAAATTAGTAAAGATGGTCATCACTCACTATCAACATCCACCGACAAATGGGTTAATTTCTGCTGATCATTCAAGCGTGAAGGTATAACACTAGCATTGATCAACTGATAGCAACTTGTCTCATTGATATATGGCGATCAATAAAATTAAAAAAAATCTATGTATCTCTTTTCTATCATTTCTATATCAATATTCAAATACAATGCACTGCATTAGTAAAGGTTTACTCCTGAGTTCTGTAATCCAGAAGGTAATTTCATGTGGCACACAAGTAAATACTGATTACAATGAGTATTCTCAAATCTTCAGAAGAAGCAATTCATTTTTATACATTTTATTAAAAAAAATTCGTTATTTCTTCACATTATTAATAAATAAAAACTTTATGTATTACAGATATTAAAAAAATTTATTACTTTCGTAGGACATGATCTGTGTTAATGGTAATGCTTCCGGAATCAATATTATACATTCCTTATATTACCTTCTTGATTCTCGCTGATTACCATTTTCCGCAGGGTTGTGGTCTGTACTTTTTCATAAAAATTGATAACTATTTTGAATTACTTTGTGGTAAAAAGTAAATTTTATTGACTGAATTGGATTTAAGGTGTGGTTAATTGGATTAGTTGTCACAATATATAGAAGTATAGTAAGGTGGCAGCTGTCAAAACAAATTTTATTATTGTATTTGTTATAAACTGCCTGCACCTTAAAATCAATTCGCTTTAATATTTATTTTCCAGCTAAACCTACTTAGCGAAGGCACACTCACCACACAATCATCATGCAACGAAGGTATAACACTGGCCTTTGAATGACCAATTCACAGCAATTTGTCTCATTCCGAAGGCGCTTAATAATAATATAATAATACATGTACTGTCCTTTCCAAAATTCCAATACAATGCACAGCATTTAGTAGGGGTTTACCCCTGAGTATTGGTCTCAAATAAAAAAAAATTCGTTTTAAATTTGCAAAGTGTAAAGCTTTTCGGGCTATTAAAGTACAACAATTAACAGGAGTAGTGTTACCTAGAAATTCACTGCGTAAGAATTCTTAAATAAATTGCGGAATTTTCAGACCACTTTCATCGTTTTCTTTTTGTTTTTTTGTTTTTTTTTTTCTTTGATAAACGGTAAATTTATTTAAAAAGACATTTTTATACGACATAATATTTGCATAACATTTCTTGATTTGTGGTATGACGTTCTTGTACAGTTGGATGGGTGGATCGCTAAAAATTTTAAATATTTTACACATTTACTTAATGAAATCACAACTTTCTGCATAATTTTCTTTACAGAGTGTAGTCAGTTTTTTTTTTTCTTTTTTTGTTTGTAAATTTTTACTTGACGTTATATTTTCTGCATAATTTTTTTTTTACTTCAACAAATTTGCCCTCTTTTCTTAAATGGGATTACGATATTATTAAACCACTATCTATGCCACAAAAAAGAAATATTTATGTACTGATTTTTACACTTTTTGTTTTTATTTCAGACGCAAAGATAGCAGTGCTTTACAACGTTCAGCAAGTATTGACTCGTTTGCGGAAATTGTTTGGAGTGATTCACCCCGACCTTCATTAGATATACCCCGTAATGCAGTGGCTCCTTTTAGTAAACGTCCATCGGCCAGTAGTCTTTACAGCAACTGTAGTGTTTCATCACAAAGTGCCCAGTTGAATATCAATGAACTGTACAGTAGCGGTGGTGGCAGTATAAACGCCCTTAGTGGTAGTGTGACGAGTGGTACAACGTCAGCAACAACGGGTAATAGTCGTCGTGAAAGTCTATTGAGTCCATCGTCGACAAGACGTAATAAATTGACAAGAATTATAAATGGTAAGTGTTGTAAAATAATTTTGGAAAACAGAAAATATGAGGAAGTAGCAAAAACTATTGTATCGTTACAAGTTTTTGCAAAGAACAGTCATAACATGTTTGAAGAAAATTCGTATAAAAAAGAACAAAATGTACTCTTTTTATATGTTAAACACACATAAATACACAAATACTTTAACAATACTTGCTTACCTATATATCAGAGTTGTAAATGAATCATTCATTTTTGATTTCAATTCATTTGAATTAGCTAAATTTTGAATTAATTCTTTTCAACAAAAAAAAGAATTGAATTAAACTTGAATCAATTCATTTGAATTTAGAGAACATGAATTGCAATTCATTTCCAATTCAAATGAATTGGGCAAAATGAGTTGCAATTCATTTGAATTAGGCAAAATGAATTGCAATTCATTTTTTAATTCAAAAGAATTGGTAAAAAGAATCGCAATTCATTTCTAATTCATTTGAATTAAAATGATTTGGAATTAATTCAAATGAATTAGAAAAGTAACTTGTAATTCAAATTTATCAAATCAAAAATGAATTGCATTCAATTGAAGTAAACTTGGTGTTTGGAGTTTGGTCCTTCAAGTACTACTTATGTCGCTTTTGATATACGCTGAATAACAAGACATTCAGTATTTAAAACCTATTAATAATTTATGAAATTTTGTGACGCACGAACATTAAAGGACAAACACTTTAGTAATACTTATGTATGTAATATTTGTTTAATATTTAAGTAATATTTATTTAACAATATGTAATATTTTACAAATAAAGATGAAATTAGGAAGAGTTATTGGCATCAACTAATTTTTCTATTATTTTAATTATAAAATAAATGCTAATTAGATTAAATCAGAATGCATCGTTCACTTTCATATGGATATATTTTTATTATAAAGTACAGAATAGAAGTACTTGGAAAAAGGGTGATGCTTTTGTATTACAGTCTTTTTTTCGGAATCAATTCAATTCAAGTAAATTGGAAATGTATAACAAAATCATTTTTCGAGTTAATTCAAATGAATTGGTAAAATGAATTGCAATTCATATTTTAACTCATTTGAATTAATTCAAAATCAATTCAAATGAATTGGGAATGAATTGCAATTCATTTTTTCTAACTCATTTATATTAATTCAAAATCAATTCAATTCAAATGAATTGGAAATGAATTGCAATTCTTTTTACCAATTCATTTGAATTGAAAATGAATTGCAATTCATGTTCGCTTAATTCAAATGAATTGATTCAAATTTAATTCAATTCGTTTTTTGGAGAAAAGAATTAATTCAAAATTTTTCCAATTCATTGCATGAATGATTCACGAATTAATTCAAAAATGAATGATTCGTTTACAACTCTGCTATATATGTATGTATGTATACATGTACGTTTTTTAAACGAATTAATTTTTCTCTGTGTATAAAAAAAGTTCATAAAAGTTTGCCAAAGGAAATGAATGTTCTTTAAAGTAGAAAAGAGAAAATTTATTTCGTTATTAAATGCTACACCAAAGCACTATAACCTAGTTGGTCCTTCGGTTTCTTTATTAAGAGAAAAACAATCTTTTTGCTCCCAGATTTATTTTTATTTACTGGTTTACGTTCGCCAATAAATTCATTTAAAATGTTTATTAAGTTAATAGTATTGATTTTCAAATAAAATAAAATTAAGTACATAAAGAATTGAATTAAGTTACATAAATAAAAAAAAATGTTCTTGTCGTACAATAATAAAACTTAACAAAGGAAATAATATCAGTGAAAAGCAAGAAATTCCTTTACCCATTTAATGACAGGGGGAATCACAAACAGTTATTTAAAGTCTAAATTTCTATTACGATTTTAATTTAAGTACATTCTTTATAAAGATTAAGGTCTCTTTGCAAAATAAATATAAAAATTAAAGTTAATGCACTAGTTATACTAGGAATGTAGTAAACGTTGGTTTAGCAAACGCAAACAATATTTTAAAATTTCAATTTTATTATACTTATGTACATACTTATACGTTAGAGCGTTCCACCTTACAAGGAGAAAAAAAATTCTTCGTACCGCCTCTATTATAAAGTATTTTTGCAAGGAGATTTCGAAAAAAAAATTTTTTAGCTAACGTAGGGTAATCTTTTTAGTTTTTTCGTTATATCTTAGGCACTTATAGTTCGATTTTACAGTATAATTTGACAAATTTTTTGTTGGCACCGTGAATAATGACCCCAAAGAAAAATGGCCTCAACGCATAAAATGAAAAATGGTCCCATTTTTGGGGCAATCTTTCAAAATGAAAAATCGCCCCAATAACCATTATGAAATTTGGCCCCAAACTAAAGTGAAAAATTACCCAAAAATAAACAAAGTTTGAAAAAAGAAAATAACTTAAAATAAAGTAATTTTTTAAAAATGAAAAATAGCCCCAATTAACACAAAAGGCCTTAAATTTTTTTTAATAAAGTTTTTATTCCATGAAAAAAAGAGAAATATTTAATTAAACCCTTTTAGGCCAATTATTACAACTTGCCGTTTGTTAAAGGTAGGATTTTATCAGACAGATATCTTGCTTTTTGTTGTTGCAAGTAAACTTTAACCTAAAGTGATCGATAAAGTTATTGGGAAGATTGCCTTACCTTTTGGTTAAAGTTTACTTGTAACAACAAGAAGCAAATTATCTGTCTGATAAAATTCTACCTTTAACTAACGGCAAGTTGTAATAATGGGCCTTATACGTACATTAATTATATTTTCTTAAAGAATGAATACAAAAACAAAATTTTAATTTTATTTACAAAACACCACTAACAGAACAACGAATTCCGTAAGGTTTCTTGTACCCTTTTATATTTTACTCATTTTATGAAAAATGACCCCAAAATAATTTTAAATTATTTTGTAATATTATTAAAATTTGGGGCCATTTTTCATAATCCAAAATAGCCCCAAAGCAAGAAATGAAAAATGACCCAAAAAAATAGAAAAATTACCCCAAAATTTCCTGTTGTTGTGCTCCATTAAAATTTTTGGGGTCATTTTTCATTTTCGGGTTGGGGTCATTTTTCTTTGGGGCCATTTTTCAGGGTGCCTTTTTTGTTTTGAGAAGACTAATGTTTTGCCCTTAATGGAAAAGTAAAAAGCAAACCCCTACGTTCGACTAAAAAAATAAAAAAAAGAATTATTTTCGAAATCTCCTTGCAAAAATACTTTATATTAGAGGCGGTACGGGGAAAATTTTTTTTTTTTGCGACGGTCCAATGTACATACATAACTTGTGTGTATTTTTATTAATACTTAATATAATAATACTAAAAAGATAACTCTAAGAACTCAAAATCAACAAAAAGTTAAAAGAGGAGAATTCAGAATTATTTGAAAACATTTATAGAAATTTAAGAACATTTGAATTACAATAACATGATGCATAATTATTCTATGAATTTTTATTAAGTACTTTGATTATCTTTAATATTAGCACGTTAAAAATCATAGATTAAACCAACTCTTCGAAATAATTGTTCAATAAGAATATCACCAGCAAATTAATGCCCTCAAAACTCAATGTCGTTTTCTTACGGTAGCAAAGAGCTCTTGTCATCTGTAACTATGGGCAATGTATATATTGAAAAAGCAGTCGCTCATGATGTTCTGGGCATGATAATAACTTGTGATGTCCGTTGAAATGATCACATTTTTTGAGTTTCTAAACAAGAATTCAATTGCTGCGATTTTTTTAAACTATGCAAGCAATACTTCACTTCTTCGACATTTTTAATATTTACAAGACCTTTATTCAAAACAAGATGAAATAGAACTCTCATATATGGCGGTTGTTTCAAAGTCTATTTTGGTGCTCCTAGACCGGCAACAGGAAGGGGCGAGGGTGCTATCAATTCGCTGATTCCCTACTAAATGCATTTCATTGTATTGGAATTTGAAAAGAACATGACATTTATGACAGACATTTATTTTTAAATTATAATTTTGAAAAAACCGCGAACTAACTTTTTCAGTTTTCATCTTTGCTGGGATTTGAACCTGGGCCTTTGGAGTTTGACATGCATATCGCTTTCTTTCGGTACTACCATGGGCAGTACAATGACCGATCGAATTTGTTAAGGATTAAAGACTTATAATTGTCAAAACCTAAAATGCCAACCTACACATCTCAAGAAACCAATAAAATTTGCTTATATTATTTTGCCAAAGTTTTTGTATTTTTTTTTTTTTCTCTTTTTTTCTATTTTGGAATAAAAGTCATGGATACATCACAGAATGCGAACATTCACAACACCCCTAGATTAGTCAATAAGCCAGAAGGGGTTTTTAAGTATTACGATTCCGATTCCGATTCGAAAATACTTTCGGAAGCAACTTTCGATTCTAAAAAACAAAATAACAATACAAAAATTATCCTGAAATTCGTAAATTTTTCGGAAATTGCAAGTTTTTCGATTCAAATTGAAATAAATATACGAGTAGTGTTTGTAAATAATTCCGTTTGTTAACAAACTGCCAACGCTATTATTGGGTGAGCAAATAAGTAATTGCCGATTTAGGTTTTAGATATCTCTCACTACCATTTTTATTATATCCGTAAATGTTGTGATATTCTTCTTCTTATTATTATTATTACCTAGTTTTGCAAGTTTATTGAGAAGGTATTTTTTAAAAGCTATTTTTTAGTTCCAAATTAATATGAAGTGCACAATTTGTACGTGTTGGATATATTTTTCTTTATTATTTCCGTAGAGAAAAGAACGATTACAGTTCAACAAATGATCATTGAGGAATTCATCAACCCATTATTTATCAGGAAATTTGCGAGGGACAAATTTAAATTTGAAGATAAATTGTAACGTATTTTCATCTCCAGTTTATATAGACTTTTTGCATCAAAGCCTTAATATGCTACATCGGAATGTATTGTAGTAAGAGTGACCCCACCGTGAATTCAATATCATCTTTCCTAATTAAGAAATCTATTCACTACCATATTCTAAAGCGATAATGATAAGATTCTCAAAAGTATGTAATTGAAAACATGAAAACAATAACAATGCCAATCAGATAGCAAAAATACTGATACAAGCTTGTCTCACGTGTTTCTTTAAACCATTCTGTATATGTTAAATAATATTTGCGGACGAAAGTAAGTATTCATGGATGTGTTTAATGTTACAAGTACAAGTTTTACATATATCACACAAATTTTGTTAAATCTTAAAGATTCAAGACTTTGCTGTTTTAAATTTAAATTTAAAATTGTCTGACAAATTGTATGTTTTTTTGTGAGCGAATACTTGTGTGAGCATAAATTGAATTATAAGCGAATCCATTTGCTTTCATTCCAATAAATTCCGATAGTCATCAAAATAAAAAGACAAGATTATAATTGTCAGTTAAGCGCATAGCAAGATAAATTAAATTTTGAAGCTCATAACGATAAACATATTTTTTTTTTGTTTCGTCAGAAACGCTTTTATTAGATCAAAGTTAACGGCAATGAATATTTTTGGTAATTAAAGAAGAAATGATGTCCGTGAAGGAATAGTACACTAGCCAAACTGAACAATTGTTTTCGACTCCAGCTACGATAGTCTCATCAGAGTTCTTTGTGTCCTGTGCATATTCAAGACCAAACATCAACTATTTAACTCACACTTTTCTGGAAATCGCATACTGAAATTATATTCTTTCATATGTATGTACATACACTTGTATGAGTTAGTCGAAGTAAAGTCACACAACAGTTTCTATCATATTCTCCTTTTCTTACCATCATTGCTGTTCTTGTAATTGTCATCCTATTCGGATGAAACAGAATTACAATTTTTATTTTTGGTTTTGCCCTCTTATTCTCTTATTATTAAAGAAGAAATTAATTACCAAAAATATTCATTGCCGTTAACTTTGATCTAATAAAAGCGTTTCTGACGAAACAAAAATTAAATTATAAAAAATATTGATCAGACCTTTCCTGGGGCTCGAACCTAGAGCCTTCAGCACATTAAAAATATTTTTTTCTATTTTTGTAGTAAAAGTTTATAAATATCACTTGAATTCTAATTGCATCATTATCGTCCTTTTCGTGTTTTACATATTGTTTAGATATGTTTTTTATACAACCCCTTACCTCTCATGTCTTTTTAATAAAAAAAATAAAACGAAACAACCCTTACTCATAGAAGGCTTCAATTATGAGAAAAAAGCTTCTTTCAAAACATCTTCAAATTTTGTTCGTTTAAACACTAAATTCGAAATAATTCTCGTATGCTTTTTTAACTAAAACTTTTTATAAAACAGACATAATTTGTGCTGAAGATATCAGCGGTTCAGGTCTTTCTAAATGAATGGGTTGTTAACACTCATCCCCTTAATTGAGTGATAATTAAATCTCACAAAATTTGTGATTACTTCTCTGAAATTTCATAACAAAAAAACGCTTTCAAAACATTTCCGCTAAAAATTACTGTTTCGAATACTTCTCTTTAATATTCAATCCCCTTTAACAAAGCTTCCATCAAAACAGATTTAAAGAAAACATTTCAAAAACTTAAAATTTGTGTTATCCTTGCAGAACACAAGCAAAATTCCTAGAAAGACATACGAGAAAGATTTCTCTCATTCCAGGCATTTCTCTGGGCTTTAAAATTCAAAAATCTTTCCCGTAAAAGGTGACCGCTGATTTTTTGTTTTTTGTTTTTTTTTTTTTTTTTATTTAAATTAAAAATTTTTCATTTGATATATTTATCTATTATGATGTTGTTATAAAAGCTTGTTTGTTAAATAACAAAATTGCCGCACTTTAAGAGAATCTGTACATAACAGACCCAACAGATTGCATTACATTTTCAAAACTGCGCCATATGGAGCGATTTACTCGGAATAGCAACTTTGGATCTTTTGGCAACCAATGATCGTTACCCCTACCATACAATGATTACTTCCTTTAGCATTTGTATGTGTTTTACTAATTTTACCTTAAAATCCTTAAATCATCTCTAAAGGGCCTCATAGACGACAACAGCATAACAGCGGTTGAGTCATGTATGGGCTTTTTGTGTGATTGTACACTTTGCTATAGCAATGTCAAACAGAGTTTGATACTTTGTTGTTGGTGCAATCTTACGTTGTAGTGGATAGCGAATTTACTCAGTTTAGAAGTTTTTTTAGAGTGAACAACACATACATACATACACACATACATAATTGGCCATTAAAACCCTGTGTCATTATTACGGCCTAGGTTCTCGCAGCCCTCATATTGTGTGTGTTAATTTTTATCCATAAGTATTGAGATCTACAGTTTAAAGTCGACTCCGACAGACAGATTTTAATAAACATAAAATAATTTTTATAAATACCGTCATAAGACTTGTTTACCGAAACTTTACAGAAAAATATTTAAAAATTTTATCAAAACGCATGCATAAGAAAGCAGGAGGGTTTAAATACTTATAGTACATATCTAAATAATAATTGTAAATTTGTGTAAAATTTTTAAATAATTTTTTATGTTTGTTTTTAAGACAATTATTGGATTTTTCTTATTTAATTTGTGGGTAACAATCGCATACTGAATAATTAATTAATTATTTTAGAATTAAAAAACATTTCCACATTATAACAACATTCATGATGGACAGGTAGAGGTAGAATTGAAAAAAGTTTTTATTAAAAATACCTGAGAAAATGTCATTGAAAAAGGGTATGATGAACAGAAAATGTTACAATAAAAAAAAAGAAAAGAAATTGATTATGTTTTATGTTTTCAGCTTGATGAAGGTAAAAATTGATTTTTTTAAATCAATATTATTTTATTAATTAAAGAAAAGAAATATGAAAAAAGTAATTTGTAGAGCTTATTTTCTCTTTGTTATGGTCTACCATCATATTAAGCCCTGTATGAAAAAAGGTTTGTTCAGTATTTTTTTTTTTCATTTATAACAATTGCTACTCGAAAGAATTTATTAATGCTACAAACACATTGAAGACAACAGGCAAACGACTACAAATGCCAAGGTAATTAATTATTCTCAAGATTTCAAGAGAGCAACAATAAAATAAATATCTGATCTGTAATTTTGATACTTTAAAATATAATAAAAAAAGAATTATTTTTTTTTTTTTTTGTAAATTTGTATGAAAAAATGAGTAAGGCAAGTTAATTGAATTCTACTTGTATATTAACTGTTGCCAAAATAGAGAGAACAATGGCTTTAATGTAGGAAGTGTTATAGTTAAGTTAAATAACCGATTTAATATGCTGACATCGGCCGGTAAATATAACTAAATATGAAGAAGTCTGCGCTGGCTCGGCCATTTGTTCGGACGGAATAATCTGCTCCAGCGAAAATTACAATTACTTTTTTTTAAGACCAATATTCAGGGGTAAACCCCTACTACTGCAGTAATTACCCCATCTGTCCCCGCTTTTGGATCCCAAGTTAATTAATAGCCTGTTTCTAGAACACGAATGGTTTTTGACATTCGTCTTTTTATATGTGAAACAACAACAAAAACACTTAAATTTGTTAGTGTTTCTCATATAAAAAGACGAATGTCAAAAACCATTCGTGTTCTAGAAACAGGCTGTAACATATATTTTCATATCGTATAAAAGCATTTTATCATTTTTTGAAATTACTTGAAATTTATAATTTTTTTAACAAACTTTGATTTGTAAAGACAAATACGAGTAGAAAACAACTGCTTGAAATTCTTGCAAGTAAAGATTTTACTACATATTTACATATACAAGACTACACACTGTCAAAAATAGAATACCTGTGTGCATAAGAGAATTATTATTTTAACGACTACACGACTAAACGGCCAACGTTGTAGATGTAGCCAACTTAGACTATATATTGCGACAATTAACTGAAATTACAAGTTTATTCTTTTTTGAATACAGCTCTTCATATACATACTTATTTAGCTGGCCATAACAATTTTAGCAAATTACACCATCTATTAAATAGTGTTGACGAAATGCAATTTTCTTGAACGGCGCAAAAACGCTATAGAAAAAACTGCGAAAATTAAAAAATCGGACAATTTTGGTTTCAAAAATGAACCGCTTTACAACTTTTCCCAAATAGTAGTATTGGCATAATTTTTATAGTGTAAATATCTACAAAGTCTAGTGACTTTATTTTATATCAGTGGGCATCGGAAGTTTAAAACTAAAAGTAGAAAAGTTATGAAATATGAAAAAACTCTTGTAAACTTCAAGCCTTTTTTTGAGTTTTCCGATATTTGAGTGCCCATAACTTTTAAAAATAAAGAACTGATGGTCTGAAATTTTGAATTTCCCAGTTTTCTTGTGTGGCCTACCATTCCCTTTTGGCCATAACAACCCGGTAACTGGTTTCGGCCTGCCTTAACACTAGTCTCCAGGTTCCTCTGCTAAGCGCGCGCCTTCACCAGTTGGTCACACCAATTGATGACAGGGCTTCATCAACTTGATCCTTCCAACGTAGACGTGGTCGTCCTCTACGTCGACGTCCAGTAACCTTCGCATCAAAAACTTTTCTCGCTGGAGCAGATTCTTCCATCCAAACAATATAGCCGAGCCAGCGTAGCCGCGGGATGTTAATGCGCTGAACAACGCCCACATCGCCGAGGATCTCATACAGCTCATGGTTGGTTCTAATGCGAAACTCATCGTCATAAGTTAGGGGACCAAAGATCTTACGAAGAACTTTTCTCTCGAACACTCCCAGGACCTCTGCATCGGCACAAGACAGCGTAAATGCTTTCGCGCCATAGAGAAGCACCGGAAGAAGAAGCAACTTATAGAGTTTTAATTTCGTCGCACTAGAGCACCTGTTGGCCAGTGTCATTCTTCGTTTGATCTCCAAACTGACATTATTCTTGCTGGTAATGGCGGTGCCAAGGTAAATGAACTCCTTGACCACATCGAATGTATAGTTGCCGGCTGCAACCTGGAAGCCGATACGTTCAACATCCTACTCTTCGACAACATGTACTTCGTCTTGCTCTCATTTACCGCCAGACCCATTTTTACAGACTCTCGTTCAATAGCATTAAAGGCTGCGGTGACATCTCGCTTGGTATGCCCAATGTTGTCAATGTCGTCTACATACGCAAGGAGCTGGACACTTTTGTTAAAAATAGTGCCATTACGATGGACACCCGCCTTTCGCAAAACGCTCTCCATGATGAAATTGAAGAGGTCGCAGGATAAGGGAGTGCCCTGTCTGAAACCTCGCACGGTATTAAAAGGCTCGGAGAGGTCCCTACTTAATGAATCACATAATCGCTACTTAAAACAACAAAAATATTCGGCTTCTGTTGCGAATTATTATGCATAAGTAACTGTATCGTACTACTGAACATTTATTTTTTTTTATATTATAATTTGAAAAACATTTCTTTATTTATTTTTGTTGAAAAGAAATAAAAGTTTAAAGTGCCTAAAATAGCATTGCCTTTACGATAAAGGATAAAACTTTCTAAAGTATTGGACTAGTTATAAAACAGTTCGTAAGCATACCTATATATTGCACTATTTTTCCTTCCATATTTTTACCATTTAAGTGTACTTTTATTTTTAAGTATTTTTAAGAGCAATTACTTCCTCGTAAAGTAAATGAACAAACCTAAGTTTAGTTGGTCACATTTAGATTTTCAATGCACATTCCAATAAGAGTTTTATACAATTTTATTTGTAAAGAAATTAAAAATGCAACAACATCAACAACAATTGCAGCAACTACAACAAAATCGATACCACGCATTTATTGTGCTTGACAAGATAACATTGCAAAAATTTTTTTTCCTTTATTTTTGTGTGTGTTTTAACCTTTGCAGAGTGCTCGCAACATATCGAATAAGAATGCCAGTGTTATGCATGGAATTCCATGGAAAAGAAAAACTTTTAAAATTAAACTTTTAAACGAATATTAACAACAACAGCAAAATATATTTAAAAACTAAAAACAGCAGCACTTCAGTAGGAAAAGCAAGCCGGTTAAGTCCGACCACATAATCACTTATACCATAATCAACCTTTTACAGGTAAACAGTTTATTACTGGAAGTATTTAACCCTTTCCGTCCCTGCCTACACAAATGTGTAGGAAAATTTAGGTATTTTGGAGAACAATTATTGTTATTATTGTCTAGCTTTTCTTATTGAATTCAATGTTGTCATTTTAGATGTTATCTCCATTTTGTTCTGTTATAAGTTTTTCGCCGCTTATTTTAGTATTCGTGATTAAGAGTGTAATAAAGGTGATCATGTTTCGCAGTGCGGGAGACAAAAAATGTGAGTATTATTATTTTATTTAAATAACAACAAATATTTAAAAATTTGGTTACTATTTTGTAACCAAAAATTTAATTGAAATCGCTGAAAAAGGTGTTTAGATTCTTTTTTTTTTAATGTCAAAACTTTTTTGTGCACACACTTTAATATTTTATTTGATAGGACAATTGACAATTCAAAAAATAATATAATTCACATTTTCTAAAAATTCTCATCTACTGCAACTCAACAGATGATTATCCAAAGAAAAGCTATTTAGGAGCAACATATTAATAAAAAATAGTCTAAAGAATCAAAAACAACCACCTGTCGTTTAAAAAAAATTAAAACAACCCTGATGTTTAAAAACCCAAAGAAAAAATAATATAACGATTAATTGAGCAGAATTATAATTATAAAGAAAAAAATAAAAAAATAAAAAATTAGTAAAAACAAAAAACACAATAAAGTAATTGATACTAAAATGTCTTGAGGTACTTCAACTCATTTACTCCAACACTTGTGGCAGCGATTGCAAGCAATAAGACACATTCAAAATGGTATTAAATTACACACTCTGCCATTAAAGTGAGTAGCGACTAAAAGAGCGTTACTTTGTTAGAGAGCAAACAAAAATAGATCGCTTACATTTTACTTGGTTTTTACTTTGCACGAGTATATTTTCTTGGTTTGACTTCAAATCCCAAATAAAGATCCAAAACACACAGTTGCTAAACCCACTCACTCAGAAATACAAATTCATATCCAATTACTTAGTAAATGAGTGAGTAAAAAAGAGGCATGAGTAGTTGGTTGACTGTAGAATTACTACTCCGTAAATACAACTACAAAGTGATCAGTAACGTTTCATTTTATAACAGAAAAAAAAGACGATTTAAAAACAGTCAGTTGACGAAATAAACTGCTGCTGGCAACAACAAAATTTCGAATAAAAAGATATTTATAAATATTCAATTTAAAGACGGATATCGTGCGAGTCATAAACGCTAAACATACTATTTGAAAACAACAAAAGAAAAAAAACAACAAACTCACGGTCGATCGAATAGTTTAAATGGTCAATTAAAAGAAACAAGT
Organism: Metopia argyrocephala; assembly: GCA_963576795.1. NCBI lineage: Eukaryota > Metazoa > Arthropoda > Insecta > Diptera > Sarcophagidae > Metopia > Metopia argyrocephala. The sequence continues at coordinate 85,648,076 of OY756211.1, forward strand.
GAAATTTAAATAAAAAGAATTGAGAAATTTTCAAAAAAAAAAAAATTTAAAGAAATCGAAATATAGAAATATAAATATAGTCCGTTAAAATAAAAAATAAATAAAAAAGAAATGCATCTACTACATAAAATTTTAAATTAAATAAAATACTTATGTTTTAGTGAATTTTTGTTAGTTGTTTTGTTTTCTTTCTTTTTTCAATTCAATTTTGGTAAAACGCTTGGCTTTTAATTTTTTTTTTAATTTTTCATGATCTTGTTTTTTGCTACCACTACCTGTTTGGGTTATTTTTTTTTTGTTCCTTTTGTTTTTGTGTAAAGTGTTTGAGTGTATGAGTGTGGTTTTACCTGTTCATTAAATAACCACGAAAAATGAGAGCAAAACGAACAAAAAATAATGCTGAAAAAAATAAATAGCAAAAGTGAGAATTCGTAAGAGAGAGAGAGAGAGTAAAATAATTTTAATTAAAGAGAAATTTTAATAATAACAGTGTGGACAAAAAGCATTCTACTAAATTTACGTACATATTTAAAAACGTTCAAGTTGATAATAAATATTAACCCTCTGCGACTGATGTGTTAGTCTATCATACACGAACAAACACAAAATATTATTTTGAAAATTCATACCATGCCGATTAATAACATTAAACACGAATTTTCGCTATAAATTAGAAAAATAATTATATAAATAATACCATATACTCATAAACAATAAAAAAATGGTTTCATTAATTTTACAAATCGGAACTTTAGAAAATATAAGGAATGGAAATGGTGTCTGGTAGACTACCACGTCATTAGAATTTTAAGAACTACATATATCACGTCAATCGCAGAGGGTTTATTTGAAATAGAAATAAAAACCCTCAATCAAATATCGGTCATATGCCCATCGTTCTTGTTTTGAAATATATACTAGAAAAATAGAAGATTTATTTACTCCATTCTAGTGAGACCATCAATGTAAAGGTTTTATTTTAAATTTCCACTGTTACATATATCCAGCACAAAGTGTTAATCATTCCGTTTTGAATTATCACAATATTTCACGAAAAATAACCAGTATTTTTTAGAAAATATAAATTCTTTTTATTTTCTTATTGCTTCTAGGTTGATTAAACAAGTATCTAAATAGATAACATTCTTGTTAAAAATTTTTAAAAATGAAATTTTTGGCATAAAATATTTCCATAAAATAGTGGTTACTTTTTTGTTTGATCAAATATTTGCATAGCTTTATTCTAATATAGTAAAGTCAGGTTTTATATTTTATTAAGTTTAATTTAAAAAATTGCTCTACCAATAAGAAAGTCAACGACTAATTTTTTAAGCCTATCAATTTAGCAGCCTGTATACTTTAGTTCATATAGTACCCATATTCTTTTAGAAGAAGATTGTCTTTAATTTTTTTGTTTGAAAACATTCAGTTGAAATACATCGGTTACATACAGCATATGATCTTAAACATGTTCTATGCATTTAAACTAGTAAATATATCAGGGGACTTAAACACAGATAGACATTATTTCCTGAAGAAAAAATTCTATTAAAATTGAGCAGAACTTGCAAAATTATTTGAAACCGTTTTGACAACAACCTCGAAGTGCCAAAGTGCTACTCGAGCTCCACAAAAAGAGAAACTTTAGCATCAAATCTTAATTTGTGTTAAAAGATGGCATCATTATATAATTTCAAATCAATGTCATGGCGTCAAAGAAATGCTCTATATTTGTATGGAGTATTTATATGTACAACTGAAATCGGAATAGGCAATAACGGGTTAGGTATTGAGTATACATTTATATGTACGTCAAACAGAGTTGGTTTTCTTAAAGTTAGCATTGGTGGAAAAAACCCCTAACAAGGACTTATCCAAATGTTGCCAAATCAGTTTAAAACCAAGCTGGCCAGGAAGGTTCTTTAATATCGAAGTATAATCTGCTTTTGCACGTTAGAATAGGCAATCCCAATTGTTCTGATTCATTATTTTTCTTAAATAATGTACAAATTTGATATGTAATTCATATATTACCAGAAAGATTGGAACAGATCTAAGTAAACTATGACCGAATATAAATTTGTCTACTACATTTATATCAATAGAAAGCCCAATATTATATGAACATTAAAAAACCAAAATTCATATATTACTTACTTAGAAGTAAACGTACATAAACTTCGGATTAAGATCAACATTTTTTTTATTCAACAACATTAGTAAATAATCTATTGTATTGATCTCATGATTCAAATACCCAGCAAAAAATAGTGCTTACCAGTAAGTTACTTTGTAAGTGAGAAATTGTGAACACTCACTCATGAGCACTAATAATGCTTAATTTTTTGCAACCAGTAAGCAAAGTCAAAAATAATACCTTATCGTGTAGCATTTTTGGTATAAATAAACAAAACAATGCTTCCATTATCTGCCAGGTAGTTTTGTAAGATATTATTTATTTATTTATCTTCCATTTCCTTCCTTTGTAACCCGTCTTACTTTGCTTATAAATTCGGATGCCGAATTAGGTCATCACTGTGTAAATATTAATGGAAGAGGATAAGGTTCTAAGCAACATCGTCACTGTTCTCAGAACTTGTAGTCTAATAAATATGTTACCTAATGACCGTTGAAATCAATTAAGAGAAATAAGTTAGTAAAACATTGTTTTTTCATTATTAAAACTCTCTTTAAAAATTAATTGCACATTGTAAACGAAAACTTTTGTATTATTGTATGTATGTACATATCACCAACAAGCCAAGTACAACAAATCAAAATTAATAAAAAAGAATAACAACAACAAATATAGCCTTTTCAAACCAAATCCATAGCAACAACATCAACGGCAACAATTATTTAATTACAATAACAAGCTTAATAACTAAACAAAAAACCTTTTTCTTGGAAAACTTTGTTTTATTATTTTTATTGTTGCTGTTTTCAAGGCAAATGAAAAAACAAAGGCAACAACAAAAGAGAAAATCTTAAAAAAATTAAGATGATCTTGAGAAATGTGCGATTTTTTGTTAAAACAAATAAATAAATAAGAAAGATAAACTACAACAACAACCATAGCAATAAAACGTTTAACTTAAAAAATATTTTTTTTTTTCATTATTGTTTATCTCGAGAGCAAACAAAAAAAAAATAAATAAATAAAAAGAAGCAGCAGTTTTTTGCCAAAGTTTTAAATTTCCAACGGATGTGCGCTGCCTTTTCTATGTTTTAAGATTTCTTTTCATATTATGCCTCTTTTACAAAAAAACTAAAATTTTTTGATAAAAAGCATTTAAAGATCTGTCAAGTTTTAAAATTTTTGCTTTTTTCTCATTCTTTACATTTTTTTAATTTTGTTGTTTCTTTTATCAATACAATTTATAATAAAGACCGCAAAATTCACAGATTATTAAATATCTTATACATACAAACTCACATGACATATACACACACACACTTCTCTATCATAACTATTGTTGTGATTGTTATTATTTTACAAAGACTGATATTAATATTATCGTATACGAAATATTATATTAGGAATTAATCTATAAACTTTCAATGTAATGAGGCGGGATATATTGTATATCAGTTGAAATAAGGGACTGTAAAATTTGAATTATATTATTCGTTAGAACATTATCAACGAAATCACATTACTACAGTATTTTCTGTTTTGTGTAGATCTCTTATGGGTGCAATAAGAAGTGATAATATTTCAAAAGTTTTAACTGGAAGTTATTAAATATCTATTACAATTACCCAATTCACAAAATGTTATATTGTTGTAGATTATAGTTAAATGGCATTTCATTTTGTGAACATCTTGTAAATATTTTTGTAGATGTTATCAAATTTCTTGAATAAAAAATTTAAAAAGAAGAAGAGAAGAAAAACATTTCAAACAATTTTTAAAATAAATTTGAAAAATAAAAAAAAAGTGTTCCAATGCTGGTGTATTGATACGACATTTCGGAAACATAGGAAAAATTGTCGTACATGTTGTAATAATTTTTAACATGGTAATTACCAACAACATTATGTAGAATAGTTTGTCATAGTTTCTACCGATCTACGACAACTATAACATTTTGTGAATTGGGTAAATATTTTCCATTTCTTTAGTTTATTATTATGACTTCAAAAATGTTTCACCTTTTAGGTATAAAATGTAAGCAAATGCAAACAGCTGTTCTTCGAATGTGTTATTTGTCAATTAGGTACAGTTTTACTCATCATTATGCGTACACTTTTTTGCTAAATGTAACGATATGTAAATAAATGAAATAAATACTTTAAAAAGTTAACACTTAGGGATCAGTTATGAATATGCGCCATTGGTATTAATGTGTTTAATATATATTGCTGTATGTATGTTACTTAAAACTCAAAATACAATACGCAGCCCTCATAATCCTATTGTTTTCCATTTGAAAAACTTTTTGTGTCGTTTTGTATTTGAATGAAATCAAAGTTTGTGAGAAACTACAGTTTTATAGTTATAAAAATAAATAACCATCATATCATCAACGAATATCATTACACATATGCAGTTCAATGTTCAATATTCGTCAACAAACTAGTGAATTAACGTAATCATTTTCAATTAATACCCCACCAACACTATTGTTACCAATACAAAAAAAACAGTAACGGCATCGTCACTGTCTGTTGATGCTGTTTTAATTATTAGTGTTGTTGTTATCCATGTTATGATAATCTTTCATTACAAAAGCAATTACTCTGGCTTCCAAATGGTGTATCTATCTGCCTATGTTCACTTTAATTGAGTGATCGTGTGGATTTTGTTTCACTCGCCATATTTGTAATTTTTGTTCAGTTGTTTTTTTTTTTTTTCTTCTTTAATTTAATTTTTAGTTCATTTCTTAATATGTATTTTGCAACAGTTTTATGCTTTTCTTGTCTTGTCTGCTTCTTTGATGGAAATTACTGCTGCAAATTTTATGCCCACCAACGCCCGCTTTCGTTTGTTTTGGCACTGTAAGTAGTTTTCTCGTAAATTGTAAACTGGTTTTGTGATGTGCATTAATTAAATGGAAATTAAAAAATTATGTTGAAAATTAAAACCGTCTCAAGTTAACAAACTACTTGAGATTCACAATCCAAATTTCTTTTCTTTTTATCTTTGGCAATGTAAGTCCTGGGAATTTCTCAGACATTAAAGAGGAAACAAGCAAAATAAAATTTTAATTATAAAAGAAATCTTTTATAACGGTAATTAAAGGTTAAAAATATTTAACAATAAACTAAGTAAGCAGTGAGTTTATTTGCACTTATTTTTACGCTTTTAAAAACAAATCAAAATGCGCCACTTTCTTAGATTTGTATTCCTTTAAATTAAGCAACTTTTTAAGAATATTAAAACACATTTTTTGTGACGATCTGTTCCAATTTTCTACGACTCAGTAATTTCTTAAAATTTAGAAGTGGGAAATACTTGTAGTAGCAGTAGACTAGTAAGATTTGCTTTTTTATTTAAATGGGCGAGGTAGTTTGTGCTTAAAATCATTATTAAATTTGTTAAAAAGTTGTCTTGCATTTCATAATTAGCTTCTCAGCCTTTATTTGTCCGAGTGTGCCTTACATATCTGTGGCAATTTGGAAGAGTAGCTTAAGTCAACATTAGAGAGAATTGAGTTAAGGCGTTTGGGGCATTACAGAAGCAAAGGCGCTTAAATGTGTTTAGTCCGTTTTGAAAAATTCTATTTTTTATCAATGTTATGTACGTTTACTTTTTAGCCTAAGTTTTTTGAATCAATAATGCATTTAACAAAACAACTTATGTACACATAGATTTGTTTACATATTCAGATTTTCGATTTATCATATAACTTATATATACATAAGTTTTTTTAATAAAATGTGATTCTTGTGTACAGTTATCTTAAGTGAATGTAAATTCTTGAATAAATCCTCTTATGTTTACTTAAAACTACACAATACGTACTTTTTATTTCAACAGAAGCGCTTAAGTTACTTAAGGACCTGTTCAACGCATATTTCAGTTTCGAAAAAGCGCTTAAGTAGAAAAGGCGTAAAATCTTCTAAAATCAACCATATTTTTTTAAAATATTCATCTTTCTTCTCTAATGAACATGGTACCAATATATTAGCTCATAAATTATTCGCAAAAAACATACAGAATAAAAATTACACAAAATTGATGATATCTCAAAACTTCAATTTTCGACTTAAGCTACTCTTCCATATTGCCACAGATATATACATACATATTTGGCCATTACAACCCTGTGTGAGGGTTATGGCTTAGCTTCTCGCAGCACTCATGTTGTGTGTGTTAATTTTTATCCATGAGTACCGGGACCTACAGTCGACTCCAAACGACAGATTTGTGAAGCTTTTTCATGGCAATTTCAGAGCTATTGGCAAAAGACTGGTGAGAGGTAGTCGCCGAAAGAAATAATTTTTTCATATTTCTTTTTTTCAAGATGTCAGAGCTGAGATTTGAACCCGGAACTATGGTCTTAGTAAGCCAAGTAAGCTGCTAACAAATATTAAAGTTTGAAAGTTCTTATTAAAAGATCCTTTGACCTGAAACCATACAGGAATTTTAAAAAGTCAAAAACAAAAAGTTTATCATTTACAGCAGAAATATTTTCTTCATCATTTAAAAAAAAGTAGAACACAAAATAACGGCGTTCAGACAAGTTATGAACACTATCAGGTAATCATTTTCTGTGGAGGCAATCAATCTTGACTTAATGGAACACTTTCGCACTGTATTTCGCTTTATTATACTTTTGCTATTGAACTAGCAGCAGGCCGTCCTTGTCTCAGAAAGGGAAAACACATTTTTTTAAATGTACTCGTATTTATGGTTGACTTGTTTAGTTTCACAGTGTTGCCATTAGTGCTTTTTATAACAACTGCTCTTTACAGTTTAATTTCCGTTGGCGTTAAAATGAAAGTAAAAGAGAAAAACCTTTATTTGTCTTTTGTAATTTCTGTACAAAAACAGAAAAATACTTTTGCTTTTGTTACATATAACTTTTTGTTATTGTTTAATATTGTTGTTATTGTTATCATATATAATTGTCAGGGAATTAAACAAAAATAAAGAAAAACTAAGAATTGAAAGTAAAACGCCTTTAAGCCAACTGTGAAACAATGAAAAACAAATACAAACAACAGCAACAAATGTCACTTAAACATAATTAACAACGACAACACAAAAAAAAATAAAATTATAAAAAACTAACAAAAGCAGATACGGAAAGTGAGCGAGAGAGAGAGAGGAAACAAAAGAAAAATCTGTATAATTGCGGTGAAAAAATAAACGTAATTGTAATAAAATTAAAAATATAAACAAACCAAATAAAGAAAAAAATTTAAAAAAATATATTGTTTTGAACTGAGAAAGAGAGAGAGAGTGAATTAGAGAAATTGAGTGGAAGAGAATAAAAAAAGAAGAGTTATAAAATAATAAAAAAAAAGTTTTAAAATTGTTGTAAAAACCAAATAGCAGACTACATTTATAATAATAATGAAGATGATATGTATCCATGATGGTGATCACCATAATGATGATGTCCCGTGCATGAGACATGCAACGTTGCATTTATAAATGTTAAGCTTGTGGCACCAACAACGAGTACATACATAAAAAAAAAGAAAAACCAAAGAGAAATAAATAAAAAATAACAAATAAAACAAATTGTGTCTGTCATAAGCGTGTAAAGTTTTGCAGTTATTTTTTCATCTCCTTCATTACCAAACTTTTCTTACCACTTGGCTAAAATACCAATGCACTTGCATAGACACAACAATAACACTATTTGTTTATTTATTGGTTAGCAAGCGCGCTTAGCACTTTCAATTATCTTTCCGTCTGTATTAGTGTTTGTGTGTATTTGTGCAATCAAAAGTGCAACATTGCCATTTTGCAGTGTAACTTAGAAAAAATTGTGTGGAAAAAGAGTTTTAACAAAAAAACAAACGCTTCTTCATTATGAGTCGGTAAGTTTAAGTACATATTTTAATTTCTTGTTTATTTATTTTTTTTAATTCATTTTAATTATTTTTCATTTTCCACATTTTCACCATTTTTTTGTTCCTGTTTTACGTAAAATTATTAATGTTTTATGTTTTTGTTTTTCAAGGTTTGTTGACTTTTTTAAAACACATGTAACGGAAAAGGATGTTGTAATTCTGTCTTTTTGTTTTTGTAGTTAATAATTTTTAATACTTTTGTTTTGTGTAGTAATTGTCTAATCCCAGCAAACACAGAGTTCAAAAGTAGTTATATTAAGATATTACGCCAAAATTTAAAGGCTTTTTCAAGTCAAACTTAGTTTTGGTTTTCCAATTAAAATTAAATTCAAGTAAACGATATTCCATATTAAACGAGTATTTCAATTTACATGTTCAAATGATCTACAATAATGTGATATTGCCGCCTGTTTAACTATTTTTTTGTAACTGGTCTGGAAATCCGAGTTCGAATCCTAGTAACAGTGATCATTATTTGATTTAATTTTGTTTCGTCATAAATACTTTAATTAGATCAAAGCTAAATTCTTTTGTAATTAATGATTTTGTGATAATCAAAGGAGAAAATTATGTCCCTGAAGGAATTGCACACAAGGCGAACAGAACATGTTTTTGAGTTCTTTTGCGTTCTGTCATATTCATGACAATCATCATCTATTTAACTCATACTTTTGTAGAAATCCTATATTGAAATTATATTTTTCCTTTTCTACATACATACAGAAACTTGTAATGAGTTAGTCACAGTATTGTCAAACGCAACACATTCTGTCAGACTTTCTTTTTCTCACCATTCTTTGGTTAAATCAAATTTAAAACCTTTTTTTCATCTTCTTTTTTCCATTTTACCAACATTAGTCGACATGCACGACATGTACAACCGAAGTCATGGTGCTCTGAGGCATTTTTTTATTCAATTCTAGGGTATTAGTTTAACCTTCTAAATGTCCCTTATACCTCTTAAACTTTCATAGATTTTTAAGAGATTAAGAGCCATTTTGTAGGCTAAATGAATACTCCTTTTCTGTACTTGTATCACAAATAACAAATGTATTTCTTAAACAAAACACAATGGCATTAGATTAGGGTTTTCTTACATTTTTTCATATTTACCCTATGGATACTCAAAAATATTTTTTAATTTGTTAAATGTGCTTTTTCTATTTTCTAGGTCAGGGGTTCTCACAAGCTATTGCTTTGCGGCCTCCTTAGAAAATTCCAGTAGAAATTCGGGCCCCCAAAAATTCCCATTTCATGGCGTGAAAATGTGCTTTCCAAATCTGTGGAGGTCGATACCTAATATAGACACTGGTCAACAGTGTTGAGCTTTTAAATGGCTCCCAAAAATTACACAATGAAATTAAAAATTTATACTTTAGACCCCCAAAATATATATAAAAAATATCTTTTAAATTTTTGGATATTTGCCGAATTTACAAAACCCTTGTATTCATTGTATTCGTTATTTGATTGTACGGCAATACAGTAGTTGTACGCTTGTTTTGGTAATTTTCATATAAAAATTTGTAACAACTCATACACTTTTTTTCATGTGTTTTTAAAAAGTTGTAAACACATACATACATTACTGATACGCAGACAACTACAATATAATACACATAAATACGTACATACCTAATTGGCCATTACAACCCTGTGTCAGGGTTACGGCCTAGCTTCTCACAGCACCCATGTTGTGTGTGTTACTTTTTATCCATGAGTACTGGGACCTACAGTTTAAAGTCGACTCTGAACGGCAGATTTGAGAAGCTTTTTCATGGCAATTAAATACTTCCAGAACTTTTGCCAGAAGACTGCCGAAAGAAATAATTTTTTCATATTTCTTTTTTTTAAGATGTCAGAGCTAAGTAAACACATAAAAATACTTTTATTGTCAGCAGAAAATTAAATTAAAGAAAAATTTGATTTTTGACGTTTATTACACAAAATACATTCATATAAATACAATAGGTGTTCACAAGCAAAAATTGAATACATGAAATAACGATACCAAAACTTATGTATTCTGTAATTATTTTGGGGGAATATATGTATGTATGTATTAATTAATAATATTTATGTATTTATTTCTGTATATTTTTCTTTTTCTTTGATTTCAAGAATTTTCAACAACTATCTGTCATCGAGATTTTATATTCTGTGGAAAATCATCTATAATTTTTAATATTAGAAAAATAGATGTTGTATGAAGGAATTTTTGTCATATATTCCTAATTTGAAATCAAGCCTGAATGTTTGCTGGGATTATAGTGGTGGTGTTTTTTAAATAAAATTTGTTAAGCTTCCGCAGGAATGTTCAATTATGAAACTATTGCTGTTATACAAATATGGCAGTAATTAGATATCAATTGCAATCACATTTAAAAAATCTACAATATTTTTTTTTACAAAACTATCGTTTATTCCAAAGAAAAAAAACGAATAGTTCTTTTTTCTACTAAAAAGTTTTGCCTTTAGATTTCTACTATATCACTTGTCATTACTTTAGAGCAGGGATGAGCAACACGCGGGCCGCTTGCGGCTCTTTCAACCTATTTATGCGGCCCGCCAAACAAATGTTGCTGCTTCTCAAAAATACACATAATATATAGACACATTAATCAACGAATTTCAATTACGAAGAAACTGAGAAGAGAGCAGTTTCCATGAAAATGTTTTCCTAACCATTAATTATCGATGTGGATACAGTTCCCGAAGACTTTCAAAGGGAAGTGATGGACATGCAGAATAATACTGATGTAAAAAATGTATTTCTTTCAGTAAACATCGAGAATGTTTATAAATCCGACCACCGATCAAGACTGAGTAATGCACGATTAGAAACTTGTGTATGTGTACCTACCTCATCAATTCCGGCTGATATTGATCAGGTTGTATCGAAAAAACAGTGCCAAATTTCTCATTAAAAATTTCAAGCAAATACTTTTTTTTTTTTTGGCATTAAATTTTATATTTTTTTATTCTAATTTTTATTATAAATAGAGTTTTGTAAATTATTAGTATTTATGTGCGGCCCGCCAAAAAATTTTAAAATTTATAAGTGGCCCGTTGATTAAAAAGGTTGCTCACCCCTGCTTTCCGGTAAAAAAAAAACAAGATTTGATTGACTGGTTGATCATTGGATTTGAGTAGAAGGCATTATAAAATAAAACAGATCTTTAATTATTGAACGGTTACAGGTATATAATTTATTAAAAGATGATTCTGTATCTTAAGTACTTTTTGGAATAGTACTTTTTCAAACACAAGTTACAAAAAAAGCTCTGAGAGTAACTGATTGCCATGAACAAGCTGCTCAAGTCTCTCGTTCGGAGTCGACATTTAACTGTAGGTCCCGCTACTCATGGATAAATATTAACACCCGCAACATGAGTGCTAGGAGAAGCTAGGCCGTAATACTGACACGGGGTTGTAAAGGCCAATTAGGTATGTACGTATATGTATGTGTATTATATTCTAGTTGTCTGCGTTTCAATAATGCCCAAAATTTCATTCTTTTAAATAACAAGCTGATAAATTATCCGTCAGCCTGATTTTAAATGAAATTAAAATGCGTTAACACGGCTATTATTTTTAAACGCGTTCAAATATGACTCAGAAGTAAATTATTTTTATGACACCTTAAAAACAAAAACCAAAAAACTATTTTTTTTTTCAATAAAATAAAATATGTACATATTTTTTAATCACGTTTAAATTATTGTTACAATTTATCATCTCTTTTTTATTCGAGAAACGTGAACGTGATTTTGTTGTTTTTATGGCGATAAAATATATACATATATGTATAGTTTTTTGCTGTTGTTGCTTTCGAAAGATAAAAGGAATTTATCTATTATTTGTATTTATTAATACGTTGTGTTTTACACACATATTTCAACGAATATGAGGCGAGTGGTATTGGCTATCAAACTCTGAAAACAAAAACTCACAACAAAAATTATTAAAAACAAAAGTATCACCTTGTATTCAGTATTATTTTATTTTCTACGTTTGATTTAATAATTTCGTTTTTATTTTATTTGCTTTTTTAGGCTACATTTGTTATTCGTCGGTGAAGAACAAAAAAAAAATCAAATTGTCAAAATATTAAATTCCATTAATTTTAAATCATTTACCTGTTTATGTTTCCTTATGCTAATTTAGAAATAAAAAAACCAACTTTTATTTTGTACTTAAAATTTATATATTTGTTGTTGACATGGTTCTAAAACAAATATTTTTTTAGGAAATGTACACAATTTGAGTCAAAATTTTTAGAATTCTATAAAAAAATATATATTTGCACAGAAAGAAAAATATCAAAATGTAGACCCGCCTTCCTATTTGAAAAAAGAGCTTCAGTCATATGAAGTTTATTGTACGAGTATATTGTCGCAAGAATTAAAGAACGCTGTAACTGACAAAACATTTAATGTTCACCAGAGCCAAAACCCTGTATGAGAGTAGAAAGAAGACACTGGTATGTTTCAAAACGCAGAGGCGTAAGTGAATTTCTTTTCATCATAGTAACGTGGGACCGGGACCAATCGACACGTATTTTTTCTCTGATAAAAATGATGCAAAAAACGTATTTTCGAAAATTTTGTCAGTTAGAGCATTCTTTAATTCTTGCGACGATATTATAATTTATCTTATAAAATATTGTTACAATATTCATTCAATCAGTAACAACCAAATAAAAGGGCAAATTTGTGGCATTGCTTATGTACATACATTTTGTTTAATTTTTTTGTATAGCGCCTAAGAGTTAAGCTGTCATAACATATACATGCACAAATTCGAAATTATCCTAATTGTGATAAGTTCTCCAGAAACCATCCGTAAGACAGGACAACTTTTAAACCTGAAAAATATCTATATAAGAGACCTGGTGCATGACTGCCAGCAAAAGCTAAAAATGCTATATTCCCAATAATATATTTCGCATTAATCTTAATTATCCGAAAAAGCTTTTTAGGTCTTTCGATTGAAATTTCGTTTTGTAATAATTTAAAATCATACTTATTTTTCAAAAAATATAGAAGATATGAATAATTTAATATGTACCTACAAATCGTTTTTATTCTTTTGCTTATATGAAATGAAATGTTGTTTTATACTTTAATTTTTTAAACTCACAATGATCATTAATGGCAGGGGATTTGATTACATAATAAGTAGGAAAAAACAAAATAAGTATAGAAAAAAGCAATTCAAATTAAATTGGATGAAATTAATATCCAAAAGCAAGTTACTGTGACCACACAAAAAATATGCAAAATTAATAAACCCACTTACAAATAATGAAAAAATTTTTATATAATTTTTAATAATACCAATACGAGTAAATAATAAGACGTTGCAATAATTATGTTTAACTATTTAATACCGATTACTAAAGAAAATACACACACGTATATTTAATAAATAAAAATTATTTACGAAATTATTTCAATATTCAAAAGCAAACAGTTCACATATTAGATATAAATAAAATAGAAATTAAACACTTTTTTTTTTGCACTAATTACTTAGTCGTACTGGCAACTTGCTTTTAATTTTTTTATCTAAAAAATAGGTAAAAGAAAAATTAAAAAAAAACATTATCTATTGTAGGAACGAAAAAAACTAGTTAGTATGGGTCGGTCATACATTGAGACTCGTTTGGGGCACTTTAAATGGGTCAAAGTAGGATTTTTCAAAACTTTACCTTTAGGACAAAATAAGGAATATCAGAATTCATTTTAGACCTATCGTTTCTTAGGCAAAGTTTCTTATTTTGATTCATAGAATACAATTTTCCTTGTCACTTGAGCGATTTTTAAATGACACGCCCTAATGTATATGAAAAAGCGGTTGTCTACCTTAATAAAACCATGTTTCACTAAGTGATAGGTTACATGGATCTGGCCCAGACATAGGCATATTAGCTAGACAATATTAAGAAAACAGATGGAGGCATACTGAATTGCGCAGATTCTCAAAATAAAATTGACTTATTGGTTAAATCGGACATATCCACACTAAAGGTTGTCAATAGGACACTTGTCAATAGACAAGCATGCTCGGCAGATGAATGTACACTATAAGGACCACTAATACCGTAGGCAGACGACAGGGTTAATGTGCATCAAAAACTCACTAATGCAAATTAAAATTTTACCCTGACAGACGACAGTTTTTGCATTTATATCGTAAACAGACGACAATTAAATAAGAGGTTTTTAACTTTGCTTATTTTCTATCCATTTTAAATACCAATAGAAAATAATTAGCCAAATTCTGACTCATTTTATGCTATGTTGCCATATTAAAAAAGCTTAATGCCCAAGTTAATTTGAATTAACTCAACTAATGCACATTAAAGCCGTCGTCTGTCTACGGTATAACGTAACTGTCATAATGCAGAAAAAAGAAAAAAGTCCAGGGGATTTCGTAAAATAAATTCTCTACTTATCAGAATCGATATACAAAGAAATTCTTTCTAAGTTTTGATAATGGATTACATGAATTAAATACTAACTTTATCAGGCTTTTAATTTAAATAAATCCAAAGCAATATAAACAGGTTCAGTACTAAATAGGAGGATACAAATAACCAAGCTTGTTTCGTTGGTTATCAAGTCACTTTTCTGACTCACGTGTATTTCACGATTTATAGATGAATGATAAAATTGTTTACAGTGGTTTATACTCAAAACAAAATGGTTGGATTAGGTAATACAATTTAAATATAAATTTTCTGCCGTATTTATAAAAATTATTTTAATTTTAGTTATTAAGGGGCTTATTTGCCATCTATTGCACACAAAACGTTTAAATAAATACGGCAGTTTATCAGAATATTATACAAAATAAAAGTTTAAAGAAGTTTAAATAACAAAAAGATTTTTCTTATTCTATGCAAAAAAAAAAAAAAAATTCTCAAAAATTTTTTTCATTTTCCTTCCTGATTAAAAATTATTAATTTAATAATAATCACTTAAATACAGGAAATTAATTTCATATCATTTGAATGCGATGAAATATATGAATTCCTACATTATCATCCTCACAATTATTAACGTCATAATTCAATTAAACTGAGCAAAAAGAAAAAAAACCGAAATAAAAAAAATCCTTGAAATTTAATTTACTTCTACAAAGAAGTATTTTAAAATAAAAATCACAAAAAATAATAAAAATGATGATATAGTGGTTATTGTACTACTTACGTTGTACTTTGTGTTCTTAAACAATATAAATTTCAATTCTCTCCATTTTTTTTCTTTTCTGTTACTTATTTATTTATTTAAATTAATTGTAATATCCCGTGTCTTAATGCTCATAAAATTATATTCTATTCAGTTCAGTTCATACATTTACTCGTATTTGCAAATATTCATCATGCCATTCAACCAGAATGACCACAAAAAAATATTGAATTTCAAATGAAAAGAAAACGAATGAAAATTGAGAATAAATTGAAAGATGTGCATATGGTTGAATAAGAATGGTTGAGGTTTTGTAGAGTAAATAAAGAAAAATTAAAATAAAATTTTTTACTCAACAACAGTGTAGGTGTTAATGGTTTAAACACTTAACAGAGTCCTAAAACAACCAATAACCAATCATTTTAGGGTGACAATTTTTAAAATGATTGAATAAAATTAAGCAGGGAACTTTTACTAACTACTTTTCTGCCTATCTGTCACAGTAATAAACTAATGTTTGCAAGGTAGTTTTCGTTTGACCCATCATATTTCTTTTAAGTATAACTTTTAAGAAAATAACTTTAATCACGTACATACATACAAATTTATAATCGCTATTCTCTCCAAGTTCCATCTTAATTTTTAATGACCCTTAAGAAAATACATTAAGAATTTAATATTGTTAAACAGGCTAATACCAAGTATAGGGCTATTAATTCCTATAAGATTTCGCAGCAGATACAGCCGGATTATAAAATCAAATACACGAGATGCCTTTATAGAAAATATTTCTTCAGATTGGGGTACTTACGAATAAGATTAAACTGCAATGATAGTGGGGTCATAGCTGTAATGACACAAATGAAGAAGAAAGACTCGATACTTTATAGTTCGAAACCCTCGTAGCCGCTGCCATACGGTTGTCGATAACCAATTCATAACATCCATCGATGAGTTGTTATACATACATCAGGTGAACTCCTAAATCTCAGAAACATCCAACAACGAATGATGTCCCAAAGTTATTCTTAAAACTGCATTAATATGAAATCTTAAATATCGAAAACACCCAACAACGAACGATGTCCCAAAGTTATTCTTAAAACTGCATTCAGAACACTTAAAACCAAGTTAATATGGATTTACGCATATATATGTTCATTAGGGTGGGTCAATTTGTTCGGGACCGAAAAACATGACAAAGCGTATAGCAAGGTCGTATTCTACGAGAAATTCTAAGAACTTTTCCCAAAGAAACCATGGTTCTAAAATAAAAATCGAGCTTCCGGTTTTTTAAGAGAAAATTTGGTGTTCAGGTCATCCGAAAATACTGCTATTTTTTTGGAAGTATTCATTGCAATTGGTGAATAATTGACCTGTAATGCTGCAAGAGGGCTTATTTTAAAGCAAATTTTCTCAGCTTTCTATATCTGTACTCATTTATAGAAAACTGTTTACCCAAATAATGGTTTTGGAGGTTTATGTCAAAATAATAATAGTCAAACTGTTAAAAACCTAAAACTATTATTATAGTGACATAAACCTCCAAAACCATTATTTGGGTAAACAGTTTTCTATAAATGAGTACAGATATAGAAAGCTGAGAAAATTTCCTTTAAAATAAGCCCTCTTGCAGCATTACAGGTCAATTATTCACCAATTGCAATGAATACTACCAAAAAAATAGCATTATTTTCGGATGACCTGAACACCAAATTTTCTCGTAAAAAACCGGAAGCTCGATTTTGATTTAGAACCAAGATTTCTTTGGTAAAAGTTCTTAGAATTTCTCGTGGATTACGTTTTTGCTATACGTTTAGTAGGCAAAAAAATTGACCCACCCTAATGTTCATACATACATAATTGACCTCGCTTCTCGCAGCACCCATATTGTGTGCGTCAATTTTTATCGATGAGTACCGGAACAGTTTGTTTATGGCAATCAGTTACTCTGAGAGCCTTATTCAGAAGAGTGCTAAGAGGTAGTCGCCGAAAGAAATATTTTTTCAAATTTCTTTTTTTCAAGATGTCAGAGCTGAGGTTTGAACCCAGCGCTATCGTCTTAGTAAGCCAACACACTACCACTAGACTACGGGTTTGAACCAGGAACACTTGTCTAGTAAGCCAACACACTGGACAACGGTGACTACAATATGAACTCACAGCCATTATTAAAGCAGAGCGGCAGCTGTGTTGTAGTTGTCAAAAATTCTCATGCTACCACATTTTCTGTTTAGGAAACCGTAAAAACACGGTGACAATGTCTTTATGTTGGTAAATCTCAATTTGATAGAGCATTAGGCAGTGAAGTTGGTTGCAAGAAAACAAAACATTATTTCACCGCCTTATAAGTAGGAGTTACTAAAACTTAAATCGTATTCCTATTTATAGGCAACATTTTGGATGAATGATTTTCATTATTGTTTAAGTGGAATTATTTGAAACATTTACATATTTATATTTACTAATAATTATTTTACATTCTTATTATTTTATTATTATTTATTTATTTATTTTTATGATACTATCCTGTAACTTTTAATTTTAGTTTTTTGAAGAACTAACATATGATTTGAATTCCGTTTCTGAACGGAATTAAACTCTGTGACATGGCCGATTGTTTAAAGAACTACTTTTTTAACCCTTACCAAAGGGCAAAACTTTTTCACCAGCCTTTTTGAATTTAAATTTCGTTAAAAAAATTTTTTTTTAATTAATAATTTTTTAGATGAAATCAATATGGCACAGACCTAAAGCATGGCTTAAATTTCGTTTCGTTTTGAAACAAAGTTTAACTATTGAAAAAAAAAAATTTTTCAATAGTAGACCTACTCAAAAGTTATTGGAACTAAAATACATATACATATGTATGTATACATACATATATCTGATAGCGAAGATAATTAATAATTGTGATTATAATAACTCAGTCATATATGATTTTAATAAATCTACTTTGTGCTGATAAGTACCTCATGTAGTCGTACTTGACCGACTTTTTTTTTTTTTTTGAAATAACATCTTCATGACTTTTGTTGTCTTAATGGTTGTTTAACTTTATGATTTCTTGTCATTTTTTTCTTTATTTAATTTTTTATTTAAATTTATTTTCTTTTATAATTTAAGACACTACTTGCTTTTATAGACTGTTTTAGTATTTAAATTCTTGTCTCGATGAGCAATTTTCTCTTGTTCAGTTTAAAATAATTTAAATAACAGCTGGTCGTGTATAGATTAGGGAAATTTTAGTTGAAATGATAGAGAATTTATTTTGGTATGGGTTATCGTCATCATCATTCGACGGAAACACCAATTGAAGTTTTATTTAAATTTATTTTTTTATTCGCTTTAGGCATGAAAAAGTTTTGAATTTCTTATTATCATACAAGAGAGAAGTATGTACACCATTTAGAGTAGGAAAAAATTTAAGCTTTAAAATCTTAAATGATTTGCAAAAATGAATCTGCTTCAATTCTCAGCATAAAAGAAGTAAAATTTAAAAACCAAATCTGCAAAAAACCGCATACAATACTAAAATAAAAAGTTATTATTCCATCGGTGTAAAACTTCTGGGATTGTGAGCCTAAAATTTAAAAATAATTCTATGCAATCATCACAATAGTTACTTGTAAATTGTCTAAAACATTTAAAATATTTCAAAATACATAATGCGAAATATTGATCAAAAGCTTAAAGTTTATTATAAACTTAGAAATGTGGGTACACTTAAATTATAATTGAATAATGCCAAATTTAGATTTTCTATACTTGTTAAATACTTTGCATAATTAAGTGATTAACATTGCTAATATTCATTTTTCAAATATTTTTATAACCACTTTCTATTAAACGTATTTGGAAACGGTGTAGTAACAGCACCGAATACCAAATTATTAGGCAATAAAATAAAATTCAAATAATTGTGTGCCTTTAAGTATGACAACTGAATAGACACTTTTACTTTTTAAATATTTAGTCATAGACAAAATAATTCACCCACCCAGCACTGACTACCCCCTACTATTCTTTGTTCATTACCTGAAAATTTTAGAAATGAACAAATAAAAGTTTACGACATAGAAAATAAAAGAAATAAATTACGTTTTTCGTTTAGCAATATTTAGACATACACGTAACTACTAAGGCCGAGGCCACGCAATGAGTGGTGTGCGGCAGAACGGCGTGTTTGAGCGGCAAGTGGTTTATTACTGAGCGTCATTTCCTTAGTCAGGCTTCTCCTAAGAGCTTAACTCTCTTAAACTATGATGGAAACAAGCCTGAAAGTTCATAGAACAATAGCTCCATCAAAAAAAGAAAAAAAAAATAATACGCCAACCTAGAGGTGGTGTCCTTCCAAGTGAGTTACACTCTCTAAAATAAAGAACTAAATCTTGAATAAGAGCTCCTAAATTAGTAAAAAATGTAAAATATGTTGCTATCATCCTAGTATATACAGTAAAAAAAAGGTCTCACCACAATTTTTCAATGCATTGCCTGCCATATCTGAATGGTATTAAACGCGCTTTCAAAATCGTAAAAGAAGAAGTACAAAAATAATCGATATTCTACTTATTGTTCGATAATTGTCCTAAGGCGTCCATTAGACGCCAGTTTATGATGTTTGTAATGAATTTCTTCGTTATACTTACGAAACTGATACTTTCCAGTTCCGGTGTTTCTCAAAATCCGCTTCTTAGGTGGTTTATTATCAAACCTTATTTAACTTGATCATTGAGTTGACACGTATACCAGAAATCTTCTATGAGTTGTAGTAATGATCTCGGGAGAAATATTGTCGAAGGGCGGAGATTTTTTATCCCTTACTTAAATTATAGAGTTTATATTTCAAAAAAAAAAAAAATACCTTAAAATTAAAAGCTTTCGTTTTTTTTTTTCAATTAAACAATGTTTTTGGCAATGCTTTTCCATGGTGTCAAATTTAGTTTGAATAGTTTTGAGATTTGAGTAACTAGTACTTAATTTTTAGATAATGTAAAGAATTACTCAAGCTTAAGGTCTTTTTTTTAAATAAAATCGTTTATTTATTTATCGATATTTCGCTACTCCTGCGTGTAGCGTCTTCAGGATATATTTATTTTTAAATTATTTTTTATTTATTTTTTATTTATAATTTAAAAATAAATATTTCCTGAAAACGCTACACGAGGAGTAGCGAAATATCGATAAATAAATAAACGATTTTATTTAAAAAAAAGACCTTAAGCTTGAGTAATTCTTTACATTAAATAATAAAGGTCGAAAAACCAGAATTAAAATTATTAATTTTTAGATTTTTAGTAAGTGATACTCAATAAATTCTTAGTAAGTAATGTAAGAAATCCCCATTAAGATTTGAAAAACTGACCAAGAATTGGTATTTTTATTTTGTACAAAATAAACAAACCCTTCCAAATATCAGTTGTGGTGTATAGTACCCCACAGTTGCACTTGACTAACACTGTCACTTTCGTTTAAATATTAGCATTTTCAGTTTGAGTACAAAGTATGTGCAAATTTTTTTATGTCCTTCTTTATTTGGAATATGTTTTCTGGCTTGACAGAGTCTAGTGGTGTAAAGTAAAAATTCATATGTAACTAACTAACATAACTTGGTTTTTTTTATAAACATTTTAAAAGCTTTTTATTTACACTAATAGCAACTACTGCTATTAGTTTTTGGTTCGCATTAACCCCACACTCAGGAGTATTTCGTCGTGTTTTATAATAAAAACTTTGTTCATCATACATGTTTTATAAGATAGGAGTGGTGCTGTTTTTAGTGGCTTTTAGAGTCCCGAAAATCAAAATAAAATCTATTTTAATGTATTCATTATGGAAATTTTATTTTCTTAAATAATCATATATTCGTATGTATGTTGTTGCTGGCCTGCCATTTATAGTCATTTATTTCTTTCAGTCACATAATTTTTCTTTCTTTTCTGTTTTATGTAATGATGTGGAGGGTTGTTTGTTAAGTACATTATATTGTTTGTGATTTATTGGAAAGGTCATTGAAAGATTATTATTTTCGTTTTGTCATCTTTTTTCCTTGATTTTTCTTAACTTGTATGACTCTGACCAAGTAGTTTATCTGTCTCTATGTGATTTTGTGGTTTTAAAGGCCAGTCTTCAATCATATTTTATGTTTTTGTTTTTCTAAATTAGAAGATTATTTATAATAAAAATAAATTGTGTAAAATTATCTTCATGCTATGCAAATATGCGCTAATAAATGATAGGTCCTAAGATAATGACCATCATGTCTAAGTCAAACAAAATATTCTTTTTTGACTTTCAATTTATATGAGAAATACAACACATTTTCTTATTAAGCTTTTATCAGTCGAAGGAAATGTAGTAAAACTCAGTCACGAATAGTTTTAATACTTAGTGTTTTTTTATAAAAATTTCAAGTGCATTTTGATCAATTAGAAATTGTTAGAGCAATAGGTATTATTTTACAATTGTTAGGATAAACACTTAAAGTTAGCTCAATATATGTACCTTTCTCAGGAAACTACTGCTCAGCTTATTAAAAGAAGCCATTGACGGCAGACTCCATGCCTTAATTGTTAACAAATCTGTTACCAGATTTTTAAGAAAGATCAAGACTAAAATTTTAAGATTTTTTTAAGATTGAAAAGTAGAGATAAATACTAGAAAGTTAAATATGAAAAATGTATATGATGAAGCAATTAAAACTTTAATTCAAATGATTTTGGCCTCTTTTGCCAAATGCGGTGTTTTCTTACAATTTCATCTCTTAAATGTTACAATAATCCGTATATTTATAAATTATAAATCTGTTTCTTTGTCGTTCAATCCCGCCTAAACAACTGAGCAGATATTGTTAAAATTTAAAACTGAGATAGACTGAAAAAAGGGCGGACAAGTAGGCGCAGTAACTGCCACATAAACTAACTATTGTCTTGAATATATCTTTAGATCGTTTACAGCTAATATTTCTGGATTTGGTCTGAATTACTTAGTAGTCACTGAAAATCATCAGTCTAATATTGTGGACAAATGGTAATGGTAGGCGTAGTATAGCACGCCCGGTTTAGGCTAGTTTAGTATATTACAAGTCATTGATTGTTTTTTTCTGTTTGTGGAAATTATGAAGAAAAACAGACACAATGACCTTTCTTGCAGATAAAACTGTAATTGTTTTCTTTGGGAACGATTCTTTCTTTCTTTAATTCTCAAATTTTGATTGCAATTATTTTTATCAAGTTTACTTGCAATTTGAAATGTTTTGGTTAAATGGCCACATTTATAAGCAAAAATTTTATATAACGAGAGCAGAGAATCCTCAAACCATTACCAAATCACCATTGCTTCTATTAAATTGCCAGTTTAGTGAGGTTTACACGCTGGTAGAATCATCAGGCTGAATTTCGCTAACGAGGAATGCTGACAGAATTTTTTTTTTCCAAAAATACCAACAACATTTGGTTCCAACACGAAGGTGCAAATTGTCAATACAACACGCTTACTACTCATTTTACTTTAAAATCAATTTGCTAACAACTTATTTCCTAGAAGTGTTCACTGGTTTACTGGGCCCTACTTTTTGTAAAGCTCTGTTAATGTTTACGCCCACAAGCAAAGTACTGCAAATCAATATTCAAACTACAACTGGGGTAATACGAAGAGATTTATTGGAAAAATTGGGTGTTTCTATTATAAAAGTCCTAGTCCTATAAAAGACTGCCAGAAATTATATTAAAAAAATTAGTAATTCAACACAATTATCTATCAGATTGTTATAAAAAATTTACTCAAACAATACTTCTGTCTTGTTTCATCATTTTAAGTCCTCAAGCTCTGTATATTCTATATATCGTCGTGTGGGAGTTTATGTGCTCTATGCGCCATTTCACATTTCTCGAGTTAATGATGCCACTTTAAGTTTTTGACACTAAAATTTCTAAAATCTGCAATCCGTTTTTGGCTATTTATCTTCGAAACTGGACGAGATATCCGAAAACAAATTGCAAACTTGAAAAATTTGTGGTCGAACACCTAAAGTGGCATCATTAACTCGAGATATATAAAATATATAAAATGGCGTATAGAGCACTTAAACTCCCACATGACGATATTATGTTCCTTTTATTCAATAACAAAAATTAAAGCGTGAGTTCTTAATACTGTCGGCAATTTTTGTTTTATACTAAATAATGTCTAATTTTCGCCAGTAATAAAAATTAAAATATATCTTCAGTAACGTTAAGATGCTACATTTCTTAACGTTTTTTTTTATCATCAACTGTAGTTCAATATCTGTGCAAGATTAAATAATTTTCTCAAAAAAAAGGTCATGCAGTTTGTCAATATCTCTTTTAAAATTGCTCTTCTTAACATGCCTTCATAGGATTACAATATAAGATATCTTGAGATTTTGTCTTAATGACTTGACCAACACTTCTCTGTGTATAAAAAAAAGCATCTATTGATTTGCTCTTTATTTCGTTTTTTTACTGCAATCAGTATTCAGTTATTTGTTTTGATTTTTATTTTTTTTACATTTACAAGAAACAAAAAATGATTTTTTTTCAAGAAGTCGCATAAAAAAATACTTTAAAAGAAAAATAAGTCATCTCAGGCAGGCAAAGTAAAATTATGCAAATGAGAGTGATTTCCTTGACAAAAAAAAAGAAAAGAAAAAGAAAAGTTTATTTTAATATTTTTGTTTCTTGTCCTAAACAAATAGGAATAGTAGACTTAAAGGAAGTCTGTTAAGAGAGAGGGTGTTAAAAAACCACGATAAAATCAAAATGATGTTTTGTTTTTAACAGCTTTTTTCACAATCAATTGATTTTGTATTATTCTGTTTTGAATGTTTTTCTTTTTTTCAGCTGGGGCTAAAGGACAGACGCTTTTATAGAATAAAATAATAACAATGATTTATAAAGTTTTGAACTAAATTTACTGGCGCACTGCAAGATTAAAAAAGAGATAAGAACTAAAAAAATAATAAAACAAATTCCACAATTACTTAATCATTGGTAAGACCTTTTCAACTATTGTCGTTAACTACTAATGCAAAAGTGAAATTACACTATAGCAGTAATGCAACCATTTGAACACAATGTGTTCCGTACTGAAATAATGACTAAAGCCGAATTTCTGAAAAATTCAAATTTTTGAAGATTTTTTTACGAAAATTATAAAACTATTGTATGAAATTTAATAGCCTAAGATCCTAATACTGGTATTCTTATGAGAACTAACATCCGTTAAGGAATATGTACAAACACTAGCAGAACTGAACTAGTTTTCGACCCAGCTACGAAAGGTCTCATCAGAGTTCTTTGTGTTATACATATTCATATTTTTATATTTCTATTTAAAGCACAATCTATTGGAAATAGATTATGTGAATTATATTTGAATGTTATTCTCACCAGTCTTTTTTTTATGAACTGAAAATTTTTCAAATTCAACTATTAGTTGAAATTTATTCAAATTCAACATATTTTTTAATGTAAGTGTTACCATATTCTAAGTAACCGGAATTACATATCTATTTTACAATTTACCCTTTTTTTATTACCAATTTTTAATCAGTAAATGGGTTATGTGCTGTGGCCAGCAAATTTATAATTATTATATATATTTAAATTATAATATATATATAAATTATATATATATAAATTATTATATATGTATATATAAATTATTATATTATATTAAAATTATAAAACTATAATAAAACTTGTTGTGTAAGCTTTTCTTAAACTCAAAACAATTTTCATTTGTTAACATTTAATTTAATATCGGATTGGTTTTTAATATAAAATCAGTATATATCAAGTATGAACACATCAATTTGAACTTCAGTTATCAAGAGACCCAAATTTGTACAAACATATCAAATTTCACACTCTTTTGACCGACCACCACAAATAACTCGGTGATTCCCCATTTAATTTTTTATTTTAATGAGTTAGAAAAATAATGTGTGGTGAAAGTACAAGAAAAAGTACAAAACATGCAGAAATTAGAACCTTTAGTTGTGATTTTAGAGTAACTTCTAATATTACGTCTAATTTCTGGACGCTTCGAATTTATGAGATTCTACTGTATTTACATAAAATAAAAAGTTTTCAGAAAATTTTTTCAAAAAAATAGTATGAAGTTACATTTTTTTGTCAACTATTTGTCAGTAGCTTAAGAAAACGATTTGTTTGTTTCAAATGTTCTCTCATTATTTGCAAAAGTATTACAGTGATAATAATTGCCACAACAATGTCATACGATTGTTTTAACAAATAACTTAAACATTTTAAATATGGCAGTTATTTTTTTCAAAATGAGCACTAATTTTAAAAAACTGCTAGCACAGGTGAATTAAGCGTACCCGAATTAGTTTGCCAGCAGCGTTGGTGCTATTCAATTGACGCTTTAGAAGTTACAAACAATAGCAATAAAACTTTTCTAAGATTTCACTCTTTTACAGCATCATCAGAAAAATAACCTGAAATGTTCTGACATGTAATGGCTTGTGGCTTAGCAAACACTTTTTTATGAATAATTGTGACAAATGTTTGATTAGTTGATTGTGCTGAGGTTTTCTGTTAAAATCGCCCAACTCCGACTATGTTTTTATTGTTTTGTTTATTTCCTCTAAGCCGCTTATGGGACTATTAAATTGTATCGGTTTTTTACGTGCATTTGTTTGGTAGGCTGGCTTTTTGTTGCCGTTTTTTTCATCTCTACTCTTTTGTATGTACTAAGAAAGTATTAACAAAAAATGTAAATTATTTGCGTAAATCAATACCAACATTATTTTTCAATTTAATTTATTTGTATTTTTATGCCGCCGTTGCTCAATTGAAGTGTTTACTTTTTTTTTTTTGCAATTCAATAATGAACTTGAGAATTTAATACAAAGAGATTAAAATCAGGACAAGTTTATTAAGTTCGTTATTATATCCAGGAGTTGCAAATAAATTGTAATTTACTGTCGTTTGCTTTTAGCATTTTAGATCTTATAAAAAAAGGTAAAAAAAGAATGTTTTTTTTAATCATCACCTTATAAAAAAAGGTAAAAAAAAGTATTATTTTTAATCATCAAATTTATGACAAAACCGTCATAATGTTTTTCATTAAAGTTTGTTACAAAACTGTTTCTTTTTAGCGCACAAGAATCCCTACATAAACACTGCTTTTAACAAATATGCGGGATGTTATTGTTTTGCTTAAATGGTTTATTTAAATGAAGAGACTTCTAAGTCATTGAATTCATTTTATATGCATTCTTAAATTCGAATAACTTCGTCACTTTATAAAATCTTGAAAATTAGCATGACAGTCAAGCTGTTAAATAAATGTCAAATTTATACATGTTGCAGCTAAATTGAACCAGTCCCTCAAGTGTCATGCAATATTTTTTTAATTCTCTTTTGCTTGAGGCCAGCACTCAATGGATGATCTCTACTCATGCAGTACATTGAGTGGCCTACAAAAGTATGTTATGGGAGGGGGGAAAGAGTGAGTAGTGTTTGTGGACATTTGATTTAAGCTTACTAATATCGTAATTGACAGAAAAAACGTTTACGTGAAAGATTGTTCCACAGTGCGGCTAAAAAACGAATTCTCTCTATAATGCATTGTGCGAGATACTGAACAATCAACTACTCGTACAAAAAGAAGTGCTCTGTGAGAGGTACGAGTAGTATATAAAAATATACGATTATTTCACCAGAGCACCACCCATGGTAGTACCGGTAGAACAGTGAAACACACGCCACATTGCAGCGATGTTGGATACCCTACCATCATTGATAAGCACCTTCACTCTTTCCTGTACTCAATCGAGAAGCCTCAAAATAGACTTTGAAGCACCGGCCCATACTTGAGATTTGTATTTCATCCTAGGTCAGGTAAAGGTCTTGTAAATATTAGGCAGATCAGACGAAGTGAAATATTTCTTGCACTGTTTTAAAAAATCGAGACACTTGAATGCTTCTTTCGACACTCGAAAAATGTGATCATTCCAAAGAACATACATACATACATAACTGGCCTTTACAACCCTGTGTCAGGATTACGGCCTAGCTTCTCGCAGCACTCATGTTGTGTGTGTTAATTTTTTCCCATGAGTACCGGGACCTACAGTTTAAAGTCGACTCCGAACGACAGATTTGAGAAGCTTTTTCATGGCAATTAATTACTCCCAGAGCTTTTGCCTGAAGACTGCTGAGAGGTAGTCGCCGAAAAAAATAATTGTTTCATATTTCTTTTTTTAAAGATGTCGGAGCTGAGATTTGAACCCAGCACTATCGTCTTCGTAAGCCAACACACTAACCACTAGACCACGGCGACTACAAAGAACATCATAGTTAATTCTCATGTGCAATCTCATCAAGAGCGTCCGCTTCATCAATATTTACATTACCCATAATCACAGACGGCAAAATTATATCATCAAAACTACGCCTATGAGTGATAAAACAACATTCGACCCTATTCGCTTCACTCACTTAGAGATTGTTTGCAAATCATTTGTGAGAGTGTCCTTCATATTGCTTTTGCCCCTGTAATAGAACATAACTGTGCCGTTAATGCTTTAAAGCTAAACTCTTTGCTACTAAGGAAAAACTAGAGTTAAATAAGTTTTTTTACATAAAAAATGCAAACTATCATGTCGTATAATCAATAAGTCCTATGGTTTTTAAGTCTAAAACAAAAAAACCTATCACATTATTAAGCTTAAATGCAACGAAATTACCTTTGCCTTCCCCTTATAATTTTTTAATTTATTTAAAATTAATTTACATTATTACATCCGTTAAGGATGTTAGTTCTCATAGGAATACCAGTATTAGGATCTTAGGCTATTAAATTTCATACAATAAGTATGATAGGGATCCATTAAAAAATATTCGAATTTAATTCGAAAATGTATAATGGTTATTAATTTACATTGAAAAAATTTCAAAAATTAATGAAAAATAAAGGATTAATTGCTTTCAAATTTTAATTTTGTTACCATACATTTCAGCTACATGCTGAATTCGATAGCATTACGCCCGAATTGAACCAAACTATTCTATATTGGGCCGGAATTTGTTCAATTCATTATTTATTTTAATTTAGTCGAATAAAGTTGTACGATAATATTTGTAAGGTTCAAATAATATTTTTTTATGAGAATATATGTTTAAATTATTTGGAAACTATAAACTCAAACAAGCAAATGAATCCAATAAGGATTTCTTATAAGAATTTTATTAAATTATTTAGACAAGACAGAAACCTTGGAATTTCTTTTTTTCTTCAAAGACCTAAATTCAGATGGCAACTTCTTAATATACTCGTACAGACAAAAAAAATCCTATTAAAAGTGTATAAAATTTAAGTACTATTGTGCGTCTGGGTATGTGAAGGATAATATAAACATCATTGTTAAGATCTAAAAAACAACAACAAAAACCACAATAATAACAAAACAACTAAAAAAACAAATTATCTTCAGTTTTATGACATTCACATACATACTCGTAGTCTTAGTCTGAATGCCTTTCTAATGCAGTGTTTAAATGATTTCAGTATTTGCTGTGACACACTATTACAAAAATTTTCTTTTTTAATTTCATTTTCTTTAAGGATATCTATTTCATTGTAAAAAGCATTGAACATATTCTTTTTCCGTCTGACTCTTGTAAATCAGTCTATTTATTTAGCAATTGTCATAGTGTTTGAAAGAAAATGTCATAAATTCTGATTGCTTGTTTTATAATTTGTTTCTAGTTTTGAAGACATACGCCAGTTTCAACACATATTGTTAACAGATGAGTATTTAAGAGGCTAAAAATAGTTTCATGGAAAAATCTCTTTAGGAAACATATCTTGTATAGGATCATTTAATATGAGAGTCTTGTTAAATATAAAGGCATGATAATAATTGCTTAAGGAAATCGAAGCGTAACCACAATTTGGTACTTCAATATGACACCTTCGTATACCAATTTAAAAATAAAAACAAAAAAAACAAAAAAACAAAACACGTGGAAAATATGTTACAACATACTCGTAATAAATAAATATAAAATACGAGTTTTAAAATATAATGTCGTATAGGATAGAAATATAAGAAGTTTGTTAAATAACAGCCAAATTTCTTAATGTTGTTATAAAATACACCTATACCTTTTTATACAGTCTAAATAAGTTCGGAATATGTTAAACATAAACGAAAATTCAAGAAACGAGGTACTATATTTCATACAAATCCATATCTATAGCTAACGTGCGCCTGAATTCACAGTAGAATTGCATATAATATCTACATCATATATATCTGTCAATTACTACGTTTATACGTCCAACTTATTTGTAAATAAGAGTAAAAAATGTTGCCATATAATTGTTTTATTGCAACTTACTAACTCACCATAACAAGTCGTGAATAACGACACTATTTTCAAATAAAGGTGTAAAATGTTGCCACTTGTTTACATTTTAAATGTTTTTATTGTTTTCAAAAATCTGGCAGGCTTATATAAATATGTCGGAAAAAAATATAAAAATAAGTATTGAACTTAAAGCAACAATAAAAAAATTTTATTCTATAAAAAAAAATTTAAATATTAAAATAAATTAGTTTTCGAATTGAATATTGCAAAAAAATGATAAAAATTAAAGCATTTTAAACAATGTCATAATTTTTTGGTGTTACCATACAATTTACTGACAGCGAATTTGTTTCCGAGTACTTTTACATATCGTCGGTTAACAGGTAAAACTCACTAAGTGCTATGTTATATAACTACAGTTAGTGAGTTTTACTTGTCAACCGACGATATAAACAGTGAGTTAAGCATACTGCAAATAACTTTATTTGCAAATAGGACATGTGTATAAACGTAGTAAATACCTTCAAAACTCCAACAGCATTAGCCTCGTAATTTGTTTAATTGGCTTCATTTTCAAAAGTTTCGTTCCTGAATTCCAATAAATACGTTATTTTTAGGGTCGTTATATAAAAAAACCTATCAAACAAATCATGTGGTTTATTTATTTGTTTGAAGTACATACTGCCAAACAGCTGAACCGTGTTTATTGAAATTTTACTATATCCCTATTTGAAATTGAAAATTAATTGGAAAATTCACAGAGACGGGATCAGTTGGTGATACTAAATTACACCGATTGTACAAAAACTAGTCGTTCAAATGTCAGTATCGCAGCTGTGCATAATAGGGTTTGTGAAAACCCAAAAACATCAATTTCGGCGTAGTGGGCAAGATTTAAAAATTTTAAGAAGGCTCCATGCTTACAAAATTCAATTAACAGAACAACTGAAGCCTAATGACCATGAACGGCGAAGAGTCGGATTATTAATTATTTTGTCCAAAATAATTCTACGCGAAGAGGCATATTTTTACCCGATGGCTTGGGATTCGTAGAACAAATGGCCGTGACGGTGACAGATGCCATATAGTTAATGAAACAAATCACGTACCTCGTTATATAATCTCTCGTTTCAATAATCAGAATTGACCTCTTAGATCGTGAAAGGAAATCCATAATCGCAACACAAAAATGCAGCCACAATTATTTAGAAAGGTTCCAGCAAAGCCGTGGAAATCATTTGCACGAAGTGTTTGTCTATATAATAATGTTTCTTACTTTATAATTCAATGAAAAAAGTTTTAACTGTGAGTTAAAATTTTAATTTTTTGGTCTAAGGGAACATTGACTATAAGAGAAAAATATTGTAAGGTAATCCCTAAGAGAATTCCTACTTTCAGTTTCACGTACATATGAACAAATTATGTATGTTGTGAAATTTTTAAAGATTATTTTTATGGAAGATCTTAACCCTCTAGCTGCTCTCTTTATAAGTTAATTTGAATATTCCTTCAAATAAATGAAATCATTTAAGAATTAAAATATTCTGCTTCAGAGAGGGTCAACAAAGCAAATCTATCAGTAAAGCTCGTTAAGCTTAATTAAAAAGATTACTCGTAAACTTAGATAGAAAGAATTACTACTCGTATATTGTAAATTTTAAATCCTAGTAAATTAAAATGTATGTAACGAAAGCTGGTTGGTAAAACTTGTATAAAGAGAAAAATTTGGACGTTACATTTTTATAATATTTTTTAAAAGATCTTCATATCTAAACAATACGTTTATAGCATGATATCAATAGCATTGACTATTATATATGTATGTGTGTAAAACGTGCAGTGATATGGTCCTTGATTTATTGTCCTTTGAAATTTGTATTTTTCTTTAGCAGTTTAAAGGTGAATGCATATTCAAATGTGAATGAAATGAATGAAATTAAAAAAAAAAATTCTATTATTGTCCATCGCTTGCTCATAAACTCTTTAGAAATCTATATTTCTTAAAGAAAAGAAACGAAAAAAAGGGATTATAAGATCTTATTGCGGTAGAGCTCTACTTACCAATTATGAAATCCTTCCTACACAAAATTCATTAATGCCTTTTAACCCTAAAATATAATATGTATAAGAAGAGAAACATAGAGAGACCCAAGCCTACGACAATAAGAATCGATTAGAGAAGATTTTATAGCATTTTATTTGAGGCTGTTGTGGTGTGTGTATTGGAGTTTCTTTTTTTATTTATTTTTTTTTAAGGGAAAAAAGAGAGCGACCGCAGGGGAAATCTGTACAATTTGTTTATAAGTACTTCTCTTGTTCCCCTACTTACACACGTTCACTTATCCACATGTTATCGTCTACTCACTTTGTCACTTACCTGACAGCTGGCTTTAGTTGTTGGTTTTGTTGTCCTTATTCAAACCAAAAAAAAGCATTTGAAGAGGGGTAAATTTCATAGGATTGCGACGAGTGTATGTGATTATATACATACATACTACGTTGCATGTAACAACAACTACAACAACAACAACACTGACACAGAAATTACTTGCCCATGTTTTGGTGCTGGTTGCCTAGACAGGCTAAACGGGATTTAGTAACAGAGAATAACAATAAAAATGTTTTATTTATTTTTTTTTTTTGTTATGCTTGAAAAATAAAATCTCCCGGGGGTTGGAAACTCAAAACACAATCACGTCTGGTCTGACAAGGGAATCAGTTTAATTTTGTTTCTAAACAACGAATGACGATGATGATGGCAGTTAAAAACGTTCGAAATTAAAAATAATATTAAAGTAACAACAACAACAACAAATGAAAAGGAAAATATGTGAAAATTTTTAAATGTGTTACAAAAAAAAATACAAAAAAAAAGAAATTCTTGTGTAAATGTGTTGTAATCAAGAAAATACTCTTCTGCCATAAAAAAATTAAAAGAAACATTTTCCTTTTGTTAAGAGCACAACAACAACATACCGCATATGTAAAAAAAAGAAATACTCTTTTAAAGAAATGGAACGTCGTAAAGCTAATCGTAGTTCGTATAGCAAACTTATTAGTAAAGATACGCGTACGGTAAGCGCTACAAGTTTACGGCGTACACGCTCAATGCGCTCCTCTATACGTTCATTAAAAGGAAAACTTAAGCAAGCCAATCTTAATTACTCGCCCTTTAAATTTAATACTCCTTTGCATAGAAAATACCTAAACTATGAAAATTTTTCTAAAGACGAAGAACAAAGTGTAATCGAAATAAAACATTTAGAAGACACACCTCAAAATAGTAAAGAATTATTTAAAGCTTGTGTATCCTCCTCTAGTAGAGATATGAATGAATCTTTAACTTGTGACACTAATCATCAACACATTGAGGATATAATGTCCTCTTTGCCAATGGGCAATGTGCCACGTAAGGCCTGTAAATTGTTACAAATACCGGAAACTTATTGTCGTAAATATTTAAAAGAACTGAAACAGGAACAGACTCGAAAGTATCAAAACCATATCAAACATTCACATCAGAAGGATATGAATCCTGTTTATTATTGTTGCAATAGTGATAATGGTAAAAATCAAATTTATGAGGATTTATGTAAAAGTGTTGGCCAAGGAATTTATGGTACAACCCGTTTGAAAACAGCCACAATACGTAAACCTATGCCGTACCTGAATAGTAGTATGTGTCTTTTTGATATTTGTTATGTTTTTTTTTTCAATAATTTTCTAATATTTTTTTCTATAGTTTATGTTTATATGAGTCATTTTATATAAAAGTGAAATGTATGTGCAAATTATTTTTTTAATTAAAAATATATAAAAATTATATTAAAAAAAAACATGTTTAATAACAAACAACTGAATCTTGAATGTCGCTGGTGTTAATGTTAAATTAGAAAATAAATTTCCATTGTAAATATATAAATAATTACTTCTAATGCGGCTCACAACTTTTGGTTGTCTTGACATTACTGTTTATAACTGAACTAACATTTTATATATTTTTCATTGTCTTTTCACAATTAATTTGCATTTATTTGGTTGACAAAAACGTTGTATATACAAAACTGATTATTAGTAGTTCAATACGATTTGGGTTTTTTTTTTAATTGAAACTACATTAATTTTATTTCTAAAAAAATTTTTTAAATAACAGACAGGGAATATCGTTATTAAAATCGAGTTTTTAAATGTCTTCTATAAACGCCATTAAACTACAAAATTTTATACTTCTGCGATCAATAACGATAGATTTATGACGAAAATTTTAGTTAGTTCTTTCTCCTGTAAAATTATATATTTGTTAGTAACACCATGTATTGTAATATTTATATGTAGGATAACGATATATTGATTGGTGGTGGTAAACCACGATTGAATTTTTGTTTTTTTTAAATTTCTTTGTGAGAGCCGTAATCACTCTACCTTGCAAATGTCCTTATTGCCTTGGAAACAATCAACTGTAGTATTTATGTTTACATTTTGTTTTTGTTTTACATGAATTGCTTCGCTTGCAAGATTTTTTTTTATTGAAACCAATACTTAGGCCAGTACACCCCTACTCATACTGCGCATTGTGTTGGAATTTTGGAAAGGATAAGACAAGTCGCCGTGGTCTAGTGGTTAGTGTGTTGGCTTATTAAGACATGGGTCCTGGGTTCGACTCCAGGCTCTGGCATCTCCAAAAAAAGAAATATGAAAAAATCAAATCAATCAATCAAATCAATCAATCAATTGCCACATCTGTCATTGGATGTTGATTGCGGTGAGGATCTCTGCTAAGTTGGTAGCTATTATCTACTACCTGATCATTTTTTTTTTGATGCCAATCCCAAAGGTAGAATAGAGTTAAATTTCAGGAAACAGTTTCTTCTTTGAGGGGGGCACCTGTTATTTTTTTAATTAAAAATTCGAAAACCGCAAATGTTTTATTCTTAATGTTCTTCTTTGATGGGATTTGAACCTAGGATGCTTTGAGTTTTTGTGCGTACGCTCTAACCACTATATGCGTTTGAAAAGAAGAGTGATTACCGTTATTATAACTACTTTACAAATATTCAACTTTATTAAGTCTAATTTGATTTTAATATAATAGCAAAAGATTTTAAAATATTTGAAAAAATATATGTATAATGAAATTTGTAAATTCTTTAAAAATATTAAATCTTAGGATTTGTAAAATTCGTTCTCGATTAGCATGTCCTAAACTCATCTCAAGACCAAAATTGCGGGTTAAACTTTCCTGATCTTCTTATTCAGAGTACATAATGGAGATTTTGTGCGAAAGGAGACCAGTTTCTTTCGCATAACTTAAATCCTCAAATTAGAGTATCTAATTCCCTTTCTCTTTAAAGAGACTTCGCTAATAATGTTATCCAGTACGATAGGAATTGTTTGGAAACTAGAATTTTTTTATCGTTAATGTTCTGGAAACAAAAAATGCAATGATGGGAAGAAAAGGAGAATACGACAGATAAATAAAAATGTTGTGTTTGATATAATTAAAGCGTTTAATTTCTAAAAAGAAATTTGAATTATTTTTTTTAAGGTACAGCTTTTTTCTTCAATGGTTTTCTTGAAATCTATTATACGTGTGGTAGATATACAGAATAGTGCTGGCAAAGTATTGAGTAATGGGTACCGAGTATCGAGTATTTGTAATAATTTTTAGGTACTCAATACTTAAACGCAATTACTCATTACTTTAAGAGTGGCATTTTTTCTTCGAAGTTGAATGGAAAATTTAAATTTTAACGGCCAAAAAAAAATTCTGTCTAAAAACACAATTGTTGTCTCTTAAAAATAAAATCCGTTAAAAGTATTGAGTAGTATTGAGTACCCAAATGAAAGTACTCAATAATATTGAGTAATGAAAAGTAGCAGAATTTGACAGCACTAATACAGAATAACACCATTCTAGTGATTTATATATTATCTACACAGAAAAAATTATTGCTGGAATATTTTCAAACAAACGCTTGTTCAATTTTTATTTCGTTTTCAAATAAAGTTTTGTTTGATTCTATTAATAATTTTGTTTGAATGTATTTTAAAACTATCAATGTTGTTTGGATTTTATATACTAAATGGGATATGATTCGCATTTAGTCTATAACTATTTTAACATAAGTATTTATAGTTTTGAATAACACCTTTGGGAAAAAGTCTCCTGACGAGTCTCCTAAGCAGAGACGAAATGGTCATAGAGACATGCTTATACATTTCATATTACATTAAAATAAATAATATAATAATAATATTAATAATAATAAAATATAAAAATAATTTACCACAAAAAATTTAAATTTGTAAAAAAATTATTTGTTGTCTCGAATAATTATTTGTTCAATTTTGCATTCATTTTTAAACATTTTATTTTTTTTAATTGGCAACTTTTTTCTCTAAAAACAAATTTTTTTTTTTTCAAAAAATATATTAATTGGTTTGAGAAAATTTTTGTTTGCTTAGAACCGTAATATTCAATAAAACTTTTATCTACTTCTATTACATTTTTGTTTGATTCTTTTTTGTGACTCCAATAAAAATGTTTATTGAATATTGCAAAATTTTTATTGAAAATATCGCAATTTTTTTTTTTTCAAACAAAAAATTACAAATTTGTTGTTCGAATTCACAAATTTCTTTGTAGGACCGAAATTAAACAAAAAATTTATTAACTCAGTGAATTTCGTGTCTGAATCAAAAAAATAATTTTTTCTGTGTAGCAGCTTCCATTTGGCCAGAAATTGATTTGGATTTCCCCCGAATTATGACCATGTATACTTACGAGTATATATGGTTAAGAAGAGTAATTTCCACTTTGAGCCTGTGCAGCATTGTTTATCAATCAATCAGCAAATGTTTGTACCCTGCTACACGTTCGGTAACATTCGAATAATCTATTTGTGTACTACTCCAGTCGCTCAAAGAACCCTCCTTTCTTCTTACTCGCAGTCTTTTTAAATTACTAACCCTATTTTAAATTATCTATAGCGTACTCGTAGAAACAGTAAAACAATTAAAGACTTTTGCATTTTTATGCAAAATGTCTCCTAAACTAATTCATTTGTATGTAGGAAGTTAGTTCGAAACTCATTTTTGTACGTGTGTCTATTTACAAAAAAGTTATTTATTAACATTGTAAATATTGTGTTTCTAGATTTGTGGATTTTATAGGGTTTTTCCCATAACAAACTTTGTTGCTGTATTTTATTCATGCCCAATTTTTTTTTTCTTTTTTGTTTTGCTTGTTTAATGGATTTTTATAAATGTGATTGCATTATAGAAAAGTAAACAAAAAATACCACGAAACTTAAAGGTTTGTCTATGTCTAGCTTTCTACATTCAAGTATAGAAATTTTACAATTTTTATATTCAACGAAATAAAGATAAAAGTAGCTTATATTTTACAGTTAGAGACATTAGGACGTTTAGAAAGAATGTAAATGATATTTTGAGTAAAACATGAAGAATTTAGTAGTTACAGGTAAAATATGTATATTGAATTTTCTTGTATATTTATTGATTTAATTGTTAACTATTTTAACAAATTCATCTATACACGCCTTCATAAAATCATTTAAAGTTGTTTAAGTATTTTTTTTTAACAAATATTTCATATTTTCATTTACTTTAAAAATTTTTTTTTAATATTCTCATTTACATTTTAATAAATTTAATTTTTATTTTAATTATACTATTCAAAACCATTCCCTATTAAATGTAAAAAAAAAACCCAATCTTTTAGGTGCTATTGTAGTAACGAAACAAAATCGCCAACAAAAAATTTATTACCCCTAAGCAGTTGTTTGCGTTCGCCGGGTGCCCTTATCAGACAGAAATCATTTCATACTCTGTCTGAATTGGCAAAATTTTGCCAAAATAAAAACGTACAACCCAAACAATACAAAGGAAGTGATGGTAAGAGTGTGAACCACATAAAATCAACAATATTTTGACCCACTTATTTAGCAGTTACAAATAAACTAAAGATGCTTTTTTTCTTATTAAATTAAAACCCACATTTTTATCATACAAAAAAAGTAACACTCGTTGCATTTTGGTTATAATATTTTAACATTCTCAGCAAAAAATTTACCCTTTTTTCATATAAAACCACAACAAAAACATCGACAACAGCAACAAATATACAATAAAAACTAATTAATAAAATGGATGTGGGTGTTCAACTCCATACAAAAATCATCATAGCCTTTAACCAATACATTAAACAATTTTTATTAATTAATTAAATAAAAGAAAACAGTTTCACAAAAATAAGAAAATCACCATCAATCCTGCATACAAAAACCTATAAAACCCATTATTTTATTTTTCTTTTATAAATTTATAAGAATTATTTTATAACTCAGAGGTTCCATGCCAGAAAAATATTTAAATTAATTTTTTATATTATTTCAAATACGTTTATAATTCATCCGAGTATAAAAAACTATACTTGTATTAATATTATTACAAATCACTGTGATTTATTTGCCATTGATTTTGCATACAAATTAATATGTTTATATAGTCGCCGTGGTCTAGTGGTTAGTGTGTTGGCTTACTAAGACATGGGCCCTGGGTTCAACACCAGGCTTTGACATCTTCAAAAAAAGAAATATGAAAAAAATATTTCTTTCGGCGACTACCTCTCAGCAGTCTTCTAGCAAAAGCTCTGAGAGTAACTAACTGCCATGAACAAGCTTCTCAAGTCTGTCGTTCGGAGTCGACTTTAAAACTGTAGGTCCCGGTACTCATGGATAAAAATTGACACACACAACATGAGTGCTGCGAGAAGCTAGGCCGTAATCCTGACACAGGGTTGTAAAGGCCAGTTATGTATGTTATGTATATAGAACACATAGTACTTACTAAAAATATTTTCTTGTAGTCTTAATGAATTTCAACTTGAATAGGAACACAATTTAGTGCATATATTTGTTATGAATATAACGGTGTTACTTTCAAAGTTAAAAAAATTAACCGTTTTCAAAAAAACTGAATTTTTGAAATTAAAACCACTTCCGAGCGAAATTCAGTCCCATGACATGGCCGATATATGTACATCGAACCTATCGGTTCATCTTCAGGACCTTCTAAAAACCATTGTTAGAGGTAAATAAAAACAGAAATACAAAAACAAATATACAATTTTAAAAATTCTTAACAGGATGAGAGATCACTATAAAAAAATTAGGACCTCTACTTTACTATTCCTATCTTAAATAATTTTAAGAATATGATAATAATGAAAAAAAGTTACTCCTACAATAATGTGTTGACAGGTAGAATATACACAGATTTTCTAATTTTTAGTTCTTAATTTATATATGTCTTATATATAAATTGCAAAAAACCTGAAAGAACACTTGAAGTTGTCTGATCAAAATTTTATAATACGCAATTCACATCATGATTTTTTAGAAGCATGACTATCGTCTTTGAAAAATCTTCCAAAATCCTCTGGCATTCACATTATGCTTTTTAAAGCATGCATCTTTTTAAGTTTTTTTTTTCATATTAAAAAAGGACAATTAACACTTCAAAAGAATACAAAAATTAAAAAACAGAGAAATACAAAAAAATTCAAGAAAACAGAATTCGGGATTCTTTTTCAGCCCCTCTGCCTTTTCTACACCTCTTGCCCACATGAAAAAAAGTCATGTACATTGTCATGCAATTGAAGCATGAGAAAAATCATAATATGAGTTGGGGGTCATGCAATTGAAGCATAAAAAATCATGATTGAATTGAGTGTAACTTTTTAGATATTTAATGTAATGAAATTCTCAAGCTTACGAAATGTATTTAAAATTTGAAAATAATTTATAAATAAATATATCCTGAAGACGCTACACGCAGGAGTAGCGAAATATTGATTATTAAATAAAAGTTTTTATTTAAAAAAAAGACCTTAAGCTTGAGAATTTCATTACATTAAATAATAAAGGTCGAAAAACCAGAATTAAAAATCTTTTTAGATATTTGTTTTTTGTTTTAGTATAGAAACAAACTTTAAACATTTTTATGTGTTTTTTTTTTTCAAAGTATAAAAATCATTTACATAGAGTGTATTTGAGAGCTTGAGGACGTGAAATGATTAGAAAAGACATAAATAATGTTTGAATTATTTTAATTTATCTAATCTGGTAAACAATTTAAAGGCATTTGTTTTTCCATTTTTTTTTTAATTTGATCTGCTTTTGTCACAATTTCCGTGGTCCATTCGATTAAAAAACGTGCACGATAAACGTTTCTTGTTGACTAGTTACTAGCTTTACTGAAAAGAAACGTCAACACATTTTCACACTCTCATAACGATATCGATAGTTCTCATGCAGCTAAAAAGACACCAGCGACAATATATAGGAAAGCTCAAAAAGATATATTAATTATAATGGGACCCAAATTAATATACGTGAAAAACGTCAATGATATTGAGTAATAGTGATACTAAAACTATATTTTATTTAATATTTTGATACTTAATTTACATATTTAATCAGTGTTTTTTTTTTTTTTTTTTTTTTTTTTGTATAACATAAACCACATTTATTAGTCAACCGGCCAGTTTACATTTTTATTAACCAATTAAACACACTTTGTAGTTGGTCATATAAGCTCAGAAATAATAATTATAAAATTAGAGTCGTAAATATAAGTAACTGCTGTAAATACTTTAAATTAAATGCAAATAAATTCAAAACATTATGAAGTAGTAATAAATATATATAGAGGTAAAGAAAATTAAATTTAAAATATTTAAATACAGGTTGGTTAATTCTATTAACAAAGGTTGTGGTAATAGTGCCTTTCATACTTATTTAATTATATTTAATTTTATGGATAATTTATGTTTTGTCATCATGTTTTTAGTGTGGTGTAAGGAATTTTTATTTATAACACTTTGCATTAATTATTTGCTTCATTTAATTCCATTATTTTTTTCTTTTTTTTTCTATCAGTTAATTAATTTTATTATTTTTTTTTTTTTATTTTCAATTTTATATTTCGTTTTTCACACACTCTATAGACAATATACAAACAAATAATTTAAGTCCGAATAAAAGTGCAACATTGCGATCTGATCGCTCATCTTATAGTTGTAAACACTCACATACAAGTAGCAGCTATAATTACAACAATGGCAACAAAAATCATTATAATGAAGATGATGATGATGAAGAAAATTTAGTCATCTTAAGGAAACCCTCATTATCATTTACAAATACTCTGTCATCAACATTATCAGCGTCAACAGCAACATCAACATTATCGCGTACAACAACAATAAATCATGAGCATCAATTAAATTTATTGCAAAAACAACGCGAAAATAGTGGAAATTTTAATAGTCTAGATAATAATGTGTATCAAGAACATCATCATTTAAATAATGAGCGTGAGAATGCAACAACATTTCGCTGGTCTGAACAATTGCCACAAAATGTTGTTTCAGTTGCCAAAATACGTACAGCCATGTCATGTACTTCACAAGATTTAAAAGAGATGGAATATTTATTGCCACAAGGGCAACACCAATATTCCAATCAACACCAATACTCACATTCGCACCAACATCAATATCAGCATCGTCAACAGCTACCAACTCAGCATAATAGTCTTAAATTACTACCACCACCATCACCAACAGCAACTGCCACAACAATCACTGCAACAGCACCTTCAAATGCAATAATTGCACAATCATTAAGTGCAACTTCAACACTATCAATATCATCCTCATCATCATTATCGAGCAATAATAGTTGCAGTAGTAAAATGTTGGCGGAAAATATTAAATCAAATTCATCTATAGCAACAGCAACTATTACAAGTAATAATAAAAATAATAATAGTAACAGCAGCACCAACAACAACAATAATAGCAATAGTTTAAATATATCACGTCATTCGAATTCACACACAGCAAAAAAACAAACACATTCCCACCAACAGCAACATCTTCACCAAACCCATTCAAAAGTGGACTTTTCAGAGGAATTTAACACTGGTTTGGGTGTTGATGAAAATAATGCCAACAATATTCAAAATTTAGCCATTTTTCGCCAACCGGCCAATGCTCGTACCACAAAGGCTGGCAATACACCACACCGTTCAAAAATGTCTAAAAAACAATTGAAATTGGCTCAGGCCCAATTGGATAAGTTAACACAGTGTAATCTGCATTTGCATGGTAATAACAAAAATGAGAAATAAGACTGAAAACAATAATATTTTTCTTTAGGCACCCAGAAATCAGAACTTTAAAGGGATGAAATCTTTAATTGTAATATATTTATAAGAAACAAAATTTATTTAAAAATCTAAGGCTATATATTCTTTAAACATGTAGCACACAATTATCGAAGATTTTTTTTTAAATTTGTGAATACTAGAAGTCGAATATTATTCGATCTATAAATTTATAAAAATGTTAAATATTAAAAGTAAATTTTTTTACGTGAAATAACTTTTTATACAAAAAAAATTCTGATGGGATATTAGTTTTCATTATTCAATTAAATTCAACAAAGATATCATTCCTTTAAGTATCTTGCTTTAATAATTTATTTTCAAACCATAACATATCCCACACAAAAGCTCTGTTATATAAAACAAAATAAGAACTTTAATCGAAGAAAACAGAATATTTCTTTGGCAAGTTTCCCATTTAAATAAATAAATTTAATTTAATCTCACTAAATATCAATATGAACAAACATACAAACAAACGTACAACATACATACATATATGAATGAGTACTTGTGATGAATTTTATGCATTCGTATTAAGACTCTTCAAAATGTCCTTCTAACTTTTACATAAAATTTAATTTCTTATTTTTGCTCTCTATTCCTTTTTTGTTTAGCTCTATTTTCGGCTGTCGAACATGGCCATTTAGATAAGGCCCGTACTATTTTAGAGTCAACTGATGTGGATGTAAACAGGTAAATAAAAGCAAGAGTTGTTTTTATAACATACAAGTATCTAACAAAAAGAATTATTTATTCATCTGCTAATTTTTTGTGTTTTTATTTCTAATTATTGTCAGCATTAATACGGATGGTTTATCAGCCTTGGATGTGGCCGTTTTAAGCAACAATCGGTCAATGACAAAAATGTTGCTGCAACATGGTGCACTTGAGGGATCACAGTGTAAGTAAAAAATTTTTTAAACGCTATGCAGCAAAGCTATACCTCTAAATAAAAATTGTGAAATAAAATTAATGAGATACTAAAATCCTTTAGTTTTCTGCAATTTACCAACGGTTATACTTTCTTGCAAAACTACTAGAATTTAGTTCGAAAAGAAATTAACTTTTCTTTATTAATGTAAATTTTCAACTTAATGTTTTTATATATCAAATGAAAATTATAATAACTTTTCATTTAATGTTTTTATCATTTAATTTATTTTCCATTATTTCGACGCACTTTTTTTATCATTCTCAGAAAAATTTGTTATAAGTATCGGTGTTGTATGGTATGTCAATAGTCTCACTTTGCTATTTAAAGAAAGCAGGAGCATATCTCTTCAAATCCGTTTAAAAATTGTTTATATAATTACTAGTTGCAATACTTATATCAGTATATTGAAAATTTATTTTTCATAAGAAAATTACCAACTTCAACAACCACAATTAATTAAAAATTACAAACGTAATATTTTTTTTATTTTCAAATTTATTATTAATTTTTTGTTTCAATTTTGACATATGAAATATCAATCTCTAATCTATTTACTATTCGACACATCAGCTTTATATCAGTTGACAACATTAATAAGTGGCAATGTAATAATAGTGGTCGTGGTAGGCGTAGTAGTAGTATATAGTGTGTGTTGGTTTACTTGACAAGAGCTCGGGGTTAAAAGCCCAGCGCTCTTAAAAAAAGAAATTTGGAAAAAATATTTTTTTCAGCGACAACCTCAAAGTAGTTTTTTGGCAAAACCTCTCAAGCCTGTCGTTCGGATTCGACGTGAAACTCCAGGTCCCAGTACTCATAGATAATAATTGACGCACATAATATTGGTGCTGTGAGAAGCTATGCCGTAAATCTGAAAAAAGGATTGTAATGGCCAATTAGGTAGTTAGGTTAGTATGTATAAAAGTGTATGACATCAAGTACTTGAAAACAAAAACATATGTACGCAATACAAAATTCAAGACAAAGAAGTTGAAACTAAAAATTATTTACACTAATCGTATACAGTTGGGATTTCTGAAAAGTTGTATCAATAAAGTATTCTCGAATTCTGTAATAATTACTTTATTTTACTAAAATTTTATTATCTCAACTGACTTCCAACTAAATAGCTTTGGATAACAAATAAC
Source organism: Metopia argyrocephala (assembly GCA_963576795.1). Taxonomy (NCBI): domain Eukaryota; kingdom Metazoa; phylum Arthropoda; class Insecta; order Diptera; family Sarcophagidae; genus Metopia; species Metopia argyrocephala. Next base: position 85,692,006 of record OY756211.1, read on the forward strand.
ATTTTTATAATGTGAGTTTTTTAGAACAGAATTTGTAGACTTAAATTGAACATCGTGATAATGTCACTGATATTTTTTCAGCTATTATTTTCAGTTCGAAGGACTATAACCTAGATAATGATTGTTTCACTTTTTTATGCTTAAGAAAGCAGAAAGAACAAAGTTAATAGATTTAAATGTGTTCATTATTAACACCCGGCCTTAATTACTGACTTCGCTCACACTTTGAATTTCGATTTTAAGGTTGGGAAAAATTTATTTTGATTTAAAAAGGTATACATTTTGCAGTATTTAGTAGCCAAGAAGATTTCATAAGCACTATTTACATTTTGTAGTTTCAGTTCATACGCTTAGGTTTAGATTTAAAACCACCAAACCATAGGTTATTAGTAGTAGTTATGGTTACGCTTACTTCGACAAACAACGACAATAAACGAAATGCTTGTCCGAAGGATCATAAATATAAATCTGTACATTAAATGGTTTTTAAACACAAAGGGGTGTATAAAAACGAAAAAATTATCCTTAACAAAATACTTCTTTATACTTAAGCTGAAAATACTCTCCATCCGCCTAAATGCCAGCGGAAAAAATTATCGGCTGCGACGACGCTTGTGCAATGTAAATATAACTGCAGTGAATACACTTTTTTGATAGAGGCATATAATGTACTTTCTGCTTTATCATGTTTCTCTGTTAAGTAAATTACTGACTCCTTTCGTTTTTAAGGTTTTATTAAGTTGTAATTAGGTAAAGTTTTAATTTAATTAATTGGATTAAAAGCTGAAATGCTAAGAACTTAACTGTAACAAGCTACAGTTTATTTCTATACAAGTACAAGTACAAGTTTTGTTAACAAATTTTTGAAGATAAGCAAACGACTATGCTTTATTCTATCCGGAAAGTGATATTAAGTCCTTTCGTATAACTAAGAGAAGTTTAGGCCAGGTACATTTCTAACAAATATTTATGTAAATATCTCATCTTCGTTGAGCCGTCTATTATGCAAAAGCATCTATTGGACGGAGAACAAATATAGTTTTAGGCTCACCTGGTCTAGATCGAATAGGAAGCAGTAAAATTGAACTGAATTGTTAAAACTTGAACGTAGAACCATCTTCTTTACTGTATCTATTCTCACAGAGATTAGTACGTTATATATAAGCTCGCAGAGAAGCTGGATCGATTGAGGCGGAGAGAGTGTAGCTCATTTCATTGTCCCATCTCTTCTTTGCTGTTAGATTAATTGGCGGATTTATTAGTTTATAGTTAAATTTAGGGAAATAGTACTCTTAAGAGGACACCTCTATGCATTCTTTAAAGACCGGTTAATCTGTAATTGGGTTCATCGTTGTGGCATAGTTCAAGTATTGTAGTTTTAAAACTCAGCTTATTATGTATAATTTCGTTAATCTTAATATGTGCTTATATTATTTTTATATTTTTAATTACAGTTTCTGTTGACAGTATTGGTACAAAACTCAATGGCCTACTAAAAGATGCCGAATTGCGTATAAATGATTTAAGCGGTCTAGAGGGTACTTGCCAGCCATCATACTCATCACGACCCTCAATATCAAGTATAATTATTGGTAAGTTTAGCAACATTGGCAACAATAATAATCGTTCAATAGAAAACATTTAATACTACTAAACCATAACATAAAAAGTGCACAGCAAATAATTTAAAACGTTTAAGACTTACAAAAGCACTTAAAAACCCATTATCTGGTAATTTTTTTACCGCCCCTCTTTGTGTATATTTATATAATTTAATTTACAAATTGAGGAGGTGGTACACTAGTATGATTTTTTTTTTTTTTTTTTTGTAAAAACCAAATCAATTTGTAAAATTTTTTTTAATTGAATCTATAAGAGTTACATATTGTTTTCTAAGAGTTTATTTTTCTTAACATATTGGGGATAAAATAAATACGTACAAGTTTTAGAAATTGTACTTTAGAATTGGTTGGTTGAAACGTAATATTTAGGGTGTCCATTGTTTAAATTAACCGTTCAAATTATTTTCTCATATAAAACGCCCTAAAAATGTTTCTTTAAATAATTTATGTATGAATGCAATGCAAACCCTTCTGTAGATTTTTTTATAGCCTTGGGGCTAAAAACATTCTCATTGCATAGCCATCACATTTGGCTCTTCTCCATTATTGGCAATGTCATCATCATTACTGTCTGTTTCATTTTTCTCTCTATAACTTTTAGTCATAATTGATTTGTTCATTTATTGTTGTTGGTTTTTTATTTTTTCTTTTTTTTTCAGGTAATACTGGTTCATCTGTAACGGGTTGCACAGGCAATGAGATTGACAAACAAATTGGCATATGGGAACGACGTGTCAAAGGATTACGACGTTTACTCTTGGGTTGGGATCAGGCACGACCCCCAGATGCACCTGCATCTGTTACTGTTGATGTAACGGGTGATAATTCCATACAAGTGCAAATACTTGAACCATTCGAAGGAGCAATTGGTACTAAATTCAAAGGTAAACAAAACTAAACAACAAACCATTTATTAGATATGAACACACAACATACTTTCATATATACTTGTAGTTTTACATGACCTGTTGTCAATGCAATTCCATTGAATGGCAAGCATTGATTTTTTTCGTTTATTTTTTTTTTTTTAATTTTTTATTGTTAAGGGTGTTAACAACATCTTCTTTGTCTCTCTCGTTTGCTCTCACATGCATTTTATTAATGAATTTATGTGAATGTGAATAAGAATTGTTTGGGAGTATTGGTTAATAGAGAATTTTAAAGAGTAATTAAACTGGCAATATACTACCTGTTCATATATCCTAATCACTGCTTTAATGGCAATAAATGGCAAATTGTTTTATTTTAAAATATAGAATTTTATTTGTATCTTTACATTTTATTTCTTCCCGCCGGAAATTATACCATAAATTATTTTAAATCTAAAGCAGCAATTAAAAAATACCGCAATAATTTTAAATGTTTTGAAAAGTAAACAGTTTTAATTACTCAGTTATATAAAAGAATAGAAACATGGTTTTCGTTTATTTACTACCCTGATTTTTTGTTCAAGAAAAAATACATTTTAATTATTTGATGCAGATTATTTACTGTTTTTTATTTTTTTTTAAGTACGAGTATATTCTTTAATTTGCAATTCAATTTTAATTATGTATTCTGTGGCGCTTTTAGAAGAAAATTCGGTGATTCATCAAAAAAATTTAAAAATTAATCGATAACTTAATTTTTCTTAATGTTTTACTTATACACAGGGTTGTAAAGGCCAGTTATGTATGTATGTATGTTTTACTTATACATAGTTTTTAGTTTACGATGAATATCGGTAATAAAAGTACTTTTAAAAACAGAATAATAGCTTAATAAATATGTAATTAGCACTTAAATAAAAGTTGTCTTGTGTTATTTCTTATTGGATTGTCTTATAACACTGTTTGATATTCGCTAGACCAATGTGAATTACATAAAAATTAAAAAAGAAACAAATTCTTAATAAAAATAATAATAATAATAAGTATTAGTATACAATATAATACGAAATATATAATATTGAATGTATTTGCCTATATGGCGAAAAATATTTTTTATTTTTTAATAAAATAATATAAAATCATACCATGGGCAATTATATGATTCCGCCCACTTTTTGACTGATGCTTAGTATTGTACATGAAAAACTAGATTTAGAAATTTTTGTCTTAATATTTCAAAAGCTATACAAAAATCAATTTTCAATTTCGGCCACTTTTTGGATAATGATTTGAATTGACTTTAATTGTTCTCAAGATATACAATAACCAATATTTACTATGTATGGAAGTATGAGGAATATTTTACGTCCTATTTACGTCCTAATTTTAAAAGGATCGGTCAAGTCGTGTCAGAGGAGTTGAGATACAAACATAGTGACACAAGAATTTGATACATTAGAAGATTCAAACGTCTTTTAGTAAAGCACACTGATAACTTGCATAGAAAAATCTTTTTTACGGATGAAAAAATTTTTACGGTACAGGAAAAGTTTAACAAGCAAAATGATAGGGTTTATGCGCTGTCATCTAAAGAAGCATCAGAACTCATTCCACGGGTCGAAAAGGGTCTTCGTCCAGCTGCATCATGGTTTGGTGTGGTGTTCTTGCGATGGGATACCTGACTTGCATTTCTGTGTACAAGGGGTCAAATAAAAGTCTATATTAGACTAATATTTTGTTCATTTAAAAAAAGCAGCAGAAATTATTTTCAATCGAGTCTTTTAATTTTAATAAATTACCAAACAATAGTGTTTTGAAAATATTGAAACAATATATTATATTATAAAGCAAGTGTTAATCATTATTTTTTTTTTAATTTGTATTCCAAGAACAATTTTTTTGTTAAGATTTACACAAAGGCGGTATAAATAAAACATAAAAGATATTGAAAAAGAAAAAACAAAAATATAAATTTTCTACCTGTGACTATAGGAAAGCATCAGCTACTTAGAATCCCTAAAGTACAAAGAAAACTAAGTACAAGTGCTGTACATATAAGAAATCAACAACAATTCAATTTACCTTACATGCTGGGATGCATTTAGTTACACAGATTTAATCTATTTCTACCTTTTTATATTAAATTCTATCTTTAATATATGTTTCTTGAACTTTAGTAAACGACTTTAAGATTTTTCCTTAACATTTATTCATTTTGACATAAAAATGTTTTCTCATTTTATATTCATTTATTCTTCAATTTTCCTTTTCTATTGCAAATTCATAATTCCCTTATGCTTTTGAATTTTGAAATTCAATAGAAAGAAAAAAACAGTTTCTTTCAATTGTGCTTAACTTTTTTTCATTCCAGTGCAATGGTCAACACGAGCTGATTTCAACAATATTGTTGGCGAACGTGAGCTTATGGATTGGCGTAGTTTTCATGGCACTATGGGGACACAGTGTCATATAGCTGGTTTAACGCAGGGACGTCGTTATTTTTTACGGGCTGCCTGTGGTAATGTTAAGGGATGGGGCCCTTATAAAACCTCCGTGCCAGCCAGTGTAATACCCTCAAGTAAGTTTGAAAAAAAGAAAAATATCTCTTGTAGCCTTTTAATTAGAAAATAATTTATAGGTTGGCGTGATTTAAATAATCGTGAAGATCGTTATCTCGGGCGTCAACGTATGCTGGATAATTTATTTACGGCAGTTCGTTTAGCTAGACCGGCTGATGTTTCTGAACTAACTCTGGATACCAATAGTCAACAGAGAAGGAATCCAAAAAAGAAAACCACTATTAAGCAGTTATTTTCGGTGGCATCCAAATTTCAAAAACATCTAAGAAGGTAAGTGTGAAATACAATTTGTAGGCAAGTGTGCAGGTTATTATCACAAATTTTGCTTTTTAAATACAATTTGTCGAAAGCAATTCATTCATTCATTTTTATTTAATTTCCACAATATTAGCGATACATTTATTAAAACAAATCAAGGCCTATAGGTGGGATCGACTCGATTCTAAGGCTGATGTTAATGTATTGCTCATGAGCAATGTTAGTATTTTTATCATATAATTAATGCTTTTTTTCAAAAATGGCAACACAGGCTGTTTTTGCCAATATCACTATCGTCAGACAACAAAAAGAAAATCCTGTCTTTTTTTTGTAAAATTGTGTAGAACTTATAAATAGGCTTTGAAATTTATATTAAAAGGTTTCGACACCAAAATTTTTGTAAGGTCAATTCAAGTTATATCCTTACTTTTGCACCACCTTCTACAAAAGTGTTGTATTTGTACCAAAGTCTTCAGTAAGTGGCAAATATTTCCATATATTTTGTTTATTAGACAGGTTTTATGGAATTTTATTTCTTGAATAAAATTTGAATGTTTTTATTTGTTTTTTCTCTTACAGGGGTATTTACTTGGCCAGTATTGTTTATTGTGAAGATAAAGTTCTAGTGACTAGTGAAGATTTCCTGCCTGTCATTGAAATTGATGAGTCATATCCAGGTTCTCTTAACAGCGACTATCATTGGCTAATGAAGGTAAGTTTGTTGCGTAGAAAAAGTTTTCAAGAATTTGTAACACAGGCTTGATTAAGCACATGTTGCGAGACTTTAGTGCATACTAAGCTGTGAAGGAATTATACAAATCACAGTATGCTTTTCTACAAAAAATATTTTTGATATCAAAGATTTTTTAAAATCGTGGAGCTCCTTTTGAAGAAATACAAGTGACTTTCAAAGTAGAATGGCGAAAGCTTTTATGTTAACGACTTTGGGCTTGTGATATTTTCACGATCAGAATCAATTAAAATATTTCAATATTTATTTTATTTCTATTATAATTTTTCCTTTTCTTTTTCCTTTAAGGTGGCTTGTACTTGGGATGATGTGAAATCTTTGCGTACCGACATGGAACGTAATCTTACCTCTGCTAATCATTTTCGTACCAAACTTTTATCAGCCGTATGTCAAATGCAATCAGCATTAGGTTTCAATGATCTCGGCCAATTATATTATAAACCTTTGCGTGATGCTCATGGTACAGTCGTTTTGACTTGTATTCAGTCAGTTAAAAGTCAAAAAGTTGTATCGATTTTAAATTCCCGTTGGTTGCCCGTTAATAAGTTGCAAAAAAAAATTGGTGCAATACATGAAGAGTACAATATCAACGAAGTACTCATTTCTTCGATAACCGATCAAATGCAATATCATCAGACAGCTTTACAACGTTTACCAGCTGGTTTGTATTTGGGTTATTTGAAAATGCAATGTTCGATGGACCAGATACAAGTTGTGGTACCCGCAAAAACACCTAATGTCTTGCCACACTACAAAGTCCGAGATAATAGCCATATAACAGCCGAGGAATGGCAAGTCTTAAAGAAAGATGATTTTGCTTCAGCTGATGGCCGCAGAAGTGCTAGTCCCTTAAGGCTTACATTAAATTTTAATACCAATACAGAAGCTACTACCGAAGTACAACGATTGTTTTTATACGATTTGACCACGGCTACTCAAAAACTTTTTAAGTATATGAACATTAAGACGGAAGAGGCTTCAACTCACCGTTTATACGATGTAGAAGTGATAGAACATAGCAAAGAAATAAGTTTCCTTATAATTTGTCCCTCTGTCGAATTAAGTTGTGCTGTACCGGGGCAATCTGAATTACTGTTGCAGCGTGAAGACTTGGCCAGTTTAAGTATTCAGGCTTTTGAGATGATACATCTTAGCACTTACCAGCAGGGCATTATACAAAAATATGCCAGACTATCGTGTATTTTAGAATTGGATACCGCCTTGGCTAATCATTCCCAAAGGGAAGCCTTCTCAACAAGTGAATTGCAGACAGCTAAAGAGCGTTTAGCAAAGTTACAAGAGTTAACTTCCAGTTTAAATGCCGTTTGGAAGGCAGTGCGTTGGTTAATGGATGTCATAGCATTTGCGCGCGATAAAAATGCTCCACCTTCTGTAGCTATGAGAGAAATATTAGATTTTGGCCAACAGGTCGCAGAAAATACTCAATTCCTGCAGCCTCCCATTAGGGATATTAAATTTACCAAAACTGGGTCAGGTAGGGGAAGTTGGCCGGGACCAGGAGCTTCAACTTCAACTAATAGAGACACGGGACCAGAGCATTCAAAATCGGAACAAAATTTAGGTCATAAAGCCACCACCCCAACAGCAGGGTTAAACATAAACCAAAAACCTCAACTACAAATGAAATCTATGCAAACATCAGCCACTACACCGGGTACTTCAAATCTTTTACAAGTTAGTAATGATTTTATGACTTCCGATATCTCATTGCGCAAGAATTCCGGAGATTCGACCACCTCACAATACACGACGCATAGTTTTCATTCAGCTACTGATTCCATTTTGACCAGCACGAGTGATTTTGGTCAGATGTTTAATATGCCACCCTCACGTTCCGATGATACGCTTAGTGAAGCAGCCAAACAACAAAATCAAAAAATTCAACATTTACAAAGAAAACGTACATGTTCCAATATAACACCAACATCTACACCCGTTACACCACTAATTACGGTGCACCCCTCCTCTTCAGTTCCTTACTTAGGCAGAGATGCCAACTCGTTGGGTTCAAGTCAATCCCTTAAAGTTAATTACAATGGAGAATACGAGAGTAAACAAATCAAAACTGCAGAAAAAGTTAAATCTGCTTCCAGTGCTAATCTACGAGATAGTGGTCTATATTTGAAAACAACTCTCACGACTATACCAGCTGTAGAAGTTAAAAAAGTTAACTCCGCTAGTTTAGATGAAAATCTAACACCAATGACATCTACAACGGGTAAGAATTTACAAAGACAAAGTAGTCAAGAGGAATACACAGCTACAAGTTGTCCCAGCTTAGCCACAGATACTACAGAAAACATTAACACACCCTCTGGTATTATACAAGTCTATACAGCCTATAACACTGGTTTGGCTTCAGGCACAAGTCTTAAACTACATGTTACCGCTAAAACCACTGCCCGCGAAGTTATAAATTTGGTAGTAAAACAATTAAATATGGCGGCAGTTTTAAAAGGCAGCAATGGTCCCATCTATTCAACTGATATGTTGGATAGCTTTTGCTTAGTGGCAGTAATTGGGGCTCGTGAACGTTGCTTAAGAGATGATTTTAAACCGCTGCTATTGCAGAATCCTTGGAAAAAAGGTCGCCTATATGTACGGCAGAAACATGAACTTTTAGCTGCTATAGAACATTCGAATCGTAAATCTCATTTGATATAAAATTTTCTATACGAGTTAATTTAAAAAAAAAGTAAACAATTATCTTAGAAATTGATCTTATGAAGTAAAACATAAAGTCCTCAGATATTATTTTAAAAGAAAAAAGTAACTTTATGAAAAATTGTGTAGAGTTTGTGGGTTAAATTTAAAATTAATATGGAATTTTAATATTACTGAACGGTGATTAATAAGCAAAACTAATATATGGTTTTTAAAGTGGTTGTCATAATTCACAAATTCTAATCTGGGCTCATCTGGATTTCTTCAGTATCACATAAAAAGAGCTGTAGATTAGAAATTACAGCATGTGTTGGTTTTTAGAAAAATTAATTTCGAATTTCTCTGTAACAAATAAAAAAAAACCTCATTTAAATAAAAAGCTTTATTAAAAGTCCAACTTTCAAATAAAATGAGTATAGAATTTATTTTTGTTTTTTTTTTTTTTTTGTTTTGAAACTTTTAATTTTGACAAAACGAAAAATAATCTTAAGAAACTTTACGAAAAACCAATTGTTATTTATTTGTAATTAAACAAAAATATATTAAAAATCAACTACAGAATTTAAAAATAATCCTATTAAAGACCAATTCCAGAATTTAGACTGAGTTTTATTGGAAATTATGTTTTAGAAAGAGACAAAAAAAAAATATTAAAAAATTTAAGAACATAAAAAATACACCAATTACCATATACACTTTAAATGTTAAAAAATTTATCAAAAATATTTTAAAATGTAATAATATTATTGTAATGTAATTGCATATTTTTTCTAAATGTATTTTATATTTAAGAGATATAATATAAAAATAAAAAAAAAAAAATAATTAAAAACTGAACTTAGTTTAGAGAGATTTTAGCACTTTACTCCATAGAAAACTGAATATTTTTGTCCACTAGATGTCGTATACTTATAATAATAAATAAGTGTAATAAAACAAAAATTAACGATTAATTAATAAGAACAAAAACTAGTTTAAAAATATTATTAAAGTATAAATAAAAAAAAATCTGTTGATGTATTATTAGTTGTAGTAAATTTAAATTTTTTAGTACACATAAATGTATTTTTTATATACATACATTATATACATACATATACATATATAAAGAATTTAAAATTATTTGTTTCAGTGTAATTTTGTTTTTTATTAAAAAAAATAAATTTATTCAATTACGCTTGTTTGTATATTTATTGTATAGGCAATGAAACAAACAAAGAGAAAAAAAAAGAGGAAACTTTTAATCAGTTTTAGGATATATGTATTTTTAATTAGTAATTTATAAAATATTTGTAGCAATAAAGAATATAATTTTTATTTGAAAATTATCCATTTCCGTTTTTATTTTTTAGTATTAAATTTGTTTTTTGGAAAAACGTTAAATCTTATGAATACAAAATAGTAAAAAATAAAAAGTCCAGCAATTGTTAATGTTAAAAATTTTATATTATTAAATATAAGTTAGTACAGTTTTTTAAACATTTAAACATTAATTAAAATGAAAAAAAAAAAAAAAACTAAAACATTTCATACATCATACTCCTACATAAAAAGGGTTAAAGTTTTTTATAGTATATTCAATAGTTAACTCACTCTTACATTACATACTTGTAACATTAATAATTCTTTAAAAAACATCTCAGTGTTTTAGTGTATTTTGTATTGATATAGTGAGCAAGAAAAACTACAAATTTTAAATTTTTTTTATTTATTTTTTTTTTATTCTTTTACGTTTCTTTGAAAAACTAAATAAATAAAGAACACAACGAAAATTAATATTTTTAATTTCATATTATATACTACTTGCAGTATAAGAAGTTTTCATAAAATCATAAACTGCGTCTTTTAGAACAATTCTATATGGAAATTAAGAATTTTCGCTGCCACGTAATGTATGAAAAAAATTCTAATTGCTGTAGATTCAGCGACTTGCAGTCTTAACCACTATTAATTCTTACCACTAGGTTATCTCTATAATATACCCAGCAAAAAATTTTTCAAATTTGAAAGCAATAAATAAAATTGTAAGCTATAATGGAAGCATTATATTGTTATTGCATACCTTAAAACTTACAAAGATGCTATAGGATAAGGTATTATTTTTGATTTTGTATAATATTTGCTTACTGGTTGCAATAAATTTGCGTTTCTATTGCATTTTAGCGGTTCATTTCATATAAAAACCATGCATAATTGATGCGCACGAGTAAGTGATTGTTTACAATTTCTCCCTTACAAAATAGCTTATTGGTAAGCACTAATTTCTGCTGGGATAGTGACGTCTTTTCGCTTAAATAAGCAGTTCATTTTAAAAATGGTTATAAATATATCATCTCTAATATATAAAATTCTCGTGTCGCGGTGTTTGTTGCCAAACTCCTCCGAAATAGCTCGACCGATTTTCATGAAATTTTTATGCATATCCGGTAGGTCTGAGAATTGGTCAACATCTATTTTTCATATCCCTCAATGTTAAGGTAACCGCTCCAAGGGGAAATGTATGCCTTACCTAAATAACGTACCGAAGTCGATGAAATTTTAAACTAGATAGATCTACGTACCGTAGAACACATATGGTTCACGTTTTTTTTAAGAAGTACTCAGAGGGGTCGATACAAGGAATTCATTTGAATTAGAAATGAATTGCAATTCATTTGAATTGAATTGATTTGAAATTGATTCAAATTTCATTCAATTTATTTATTTTTTTTTTTGGGGGGGGGAAAAGAATTAACTCTAAATTTAGCTAATTCATAATGAATTGGAATCAAAAATGAATGATTAGTTTACAACTCTGGAACATATATTGGAAAATTTTGTTTATATTGTATTTATTAATTTAATAATGGATTTGATTCAATCCAAATAAATTTTGGCATAAAACGTGGTAATTCGTTAAGTTTTTCATCAAATATTTGCGAAAAATCAAACTTTAAATATATTTAATGAAATTTCATACAAAATACTGCAAAACTTTACTTAAATTTTAGATTTTTTTATTCTGTCAAAATACTTTTATTTTAAATTTTATTTTATAATAAATTAAATTTTAAAATTTTTTATACATTGGAAATTTATAGGAAAAATATTTAATACTCGTATATTCATTGTTACTCTCATAATGGATACATAAATGTAGTAAATTATTAATATAAAGTGGAAATACCAAAAAAATATATATAAAAATTGTTCAATTCATGAAAAAAAAAAACTAAAATAAAATTAATGGAAAGGAATTGTATATTTTTAATACAAAATTGTTTAATTTTAATTATACTTTAGGAATAAATAATAAATTTTTGTGCATAAGTTTTCTTTTTTTAGATGTTCATCTATGTAAAGTAGTAGCAAAATATTAAACAGGAAATAAAAATTCCTTTTTCCAGATTAATTCAAAATAAGTGTTTTCAAAGGCTTAAATACTAAAATATTAAGTTATTGTGTAGTGAATAAAATATATTTTTGTAAATAGAACATTCAACAAGAAAAAATTAAGAATATTTTATTTTAAATTTACAAAGTAGATTTAAATATAAAAAAAGAAACAAAATTTAAAATACAAGACTCAGAAAAACTAATACGTGTAAAGAAAGTAATAATAATAATAAATATAAAAATAATTATAATATGAGTAAAAAACAACGTTTACGAAATGTTAATAATTTAAATAGACTGTCAGGAAAACAAAATATGGATAAGTATGACTTGAGAGAATCCTAAATTGTCACATTAATTTTACTAGGAATACTATGTAAAAAAATAAAGTTTTAGCTGGTTAGGCCTGATTATTAACGTAAATCACAAATGCACAAATATACTTCAAAAGTTACGATTTACTCTTAATTGCAACAATTATTAGCACTTTGATGAAATGTTACTTTAAACTTTTCTAATTCGTTTGGAAACTTATAAAATTATAGAATTATTTTGAACTATTTTAGGATTTTGAGTAAAAACTTGTACGGCATACGCTAATAGCTATTAACAGATCGTCAACTCTTTTACTTTTACTTACTAAACTGGCTTATGAGCTCTTTAGATCACAGTTTATTCTTACATGTTTTTTAGAACCAGAGTTTTATAATGGATTTCTTATGGAAATCGAAGTCACGATAAAGCAGATGGCAGCAACATATATCAATTATATAAGTATATTCATTCTATCGTAGAACAAGCCTGACACACTCACAAATAAATTGCTGACATTCTGACATTCTCTGCGTAAAATTACGTAAACAGAGTCCAATTTAATGAATGATAACATTTTTCGAGTGTCGGAAGAAATATTCAAATGTCTAGATTTTTTGAAACGTTGCAGGAAATATTTTATTCTATTAGAACTTCTTAATATTAAAAACAAAAAATATTTTTCGCCATATAGGCAAATACATTTAATATACATAATATATGAAATGTATTGCTTTGGGGATAAGCATGTCTCTCTCTAGAGACATTTGCCTATATGGCGAAAAATATTTTTTGTTTTTGATAAAAATATTTTCGTTTTTCCAATATTCTCTACAGGTTTTTGTGCCAACTAATTGTTGGCTAACTGTGGTGAACAGGAAGAATAGAATTTCAATTTTTTAAAAACAGAAATGTATTGCTTTGTAAATACTTTTGTTTGGTTTTTATATACTAAATGTGATTCGCATTTAGTTTATAACTATTTGAACATAAGTATTTGTATTTTTGGTTACCACCTTTGGGAAAAAGTCTCCTGATGAGTCTCTTAAGCAGAGACGAAATGGCCATAGAGACATGCTTATCCCCAAAGCAATACATTTCATATATTATGTACTTCTTAATATTTATAAGACCCTTATCAAACTCAAAATGGAATATAATTTTGATGTATTCGTCGATGCTTTAAAATCAATTTTTATGCTTTTCGATCACATATGGAAAATAGCAAATGCTTTTTATATAAGGATAACTAACTATAATGCGTCATGGGAGCATCAGCCTATTGTGACGAGAGTTTTATTATTCTATCGGAACAATAAAACAAAACCTGGAAATTTCCATTTAAGGTAGATCTCTTCCGTGAATATTTTTCCTAACATTTACGATATGAACCAGTTGAAATCAAATGTCTACAAGTGTCTTTGCTTTATCTTTCCTCCTTTCCGTAACGTATTTTCCTAGCAGGGAAATGTCCTGAGTACTGGTATCGCGTACAAAATAAGCTGCCTTTAGAAAACATAACTTACTTGTTTACACTTTCTTGGTAGAAATTAAATTTAAAAAAAATACCGATCTTTATAATTTAATTGTTGACTAGATTTTTGGAGAATTCCACGTCGTGATTTTAAACAATCAGGGCAACAACATCTTTACTTTTTTTGTACTAGATTAGAGAAATATTACCTGTGGAATTTAACAACATTTATTATAATAAAAAATTAGCAGGTCGTTGTGCACAGTGGCAAAATTTCTCATATCAATACGTAGACATTTTTACTCAGTTTAAAGTCGACTCCGAACGACAGATTTGAGAAGCTTTTTCATGGCAATCAGTTACTCCCAGAGCTTTTGCCAGAAGACTTCTGAGAGGTAATCGCTGAAAGAAATAATTTTTTCATATTTCTTTTTTCAAGATGTCAGAGCTGAGATTTGAACCCAGCGCTATCGTCTTAGTAAACCAACACAGTAACCCCTAGACTACGGCGACTCAAACCTACAAGGTATTTAAGTAATTGTTTGGATTCTCTGACTAGTTATAAAATAGAAGGTGTGGAAAGTTTTAATAATATCAGTGTGTAGTGGGTGATAAACTTGCCAGTTTTTTGTCCCATATGGTAACGAGTTGCTAACTTTTCATTATGCATACTGCCGATATAGTTTATATTAGATTTGTAAATTAACCATATATCAAAGACCTAAACCACTGTATAAAAACAATAACTTTCTATATATATGTATGTTCTATGTATGGTTGGAATCAACTTTCACAGAGCTATCCAACGATATATAGGGCATGTCTCTTATAAATAGGTATAAACGAAGTTAATATATAAATTCCATCGCTACAGAGTTTGTTGCCTATAATTTTTTATCTGAGAAACAACTTCGCATTGTCTATACACGGTTAAAATCTACTCCATTTGGCATTTCCAAAGACATATCGGAACCTCATTCATGTCGTTTGGAAATAGGTATATTAACATTCCTAGTTGGCCTATCACATTTTCCCTGAGAAGCAACTGGGTATGATTTATGCAGGAGTGGAATCTGCTCTCTTAGACCTAAGCAGTAACAAATCGATACCTTTAGAAATGCCCCTTAGAGCGTATAAATACTACGGTATAGACATTGTTGTACAGGGAAATGAAAGTACCCTTCATGTTTTTCTTTAGTGAAGTATGATAAAGCATTTTGTTTTCTCGATGATTGGCTTAAAAAACTAATTTATGCTTAATTTTTAGCGAAAAAATATGAATTTTTAAAAATTTATACATCCAATTCTGTTTTTACACGGTCTATTTTTGCACGATTTGGAAATAACACGATTTTTTAAAATAATTGTGTCCTGTTTTTACACCACTTTTTTTACATACTTTTAGATGCCAGTTAAAATAAACTTTTAAATATCTTGTTATGTAGTGCATAATTCTTTATAATTCAGCCTTTAAAAACCGCCAGCTCAATTCTGGATGGACTTCAAATGGCGAATAAATTAACGGAAATTTTTTTGGCAAGTGATCATGAGCACGAAAGAGCTAAAAGATTTCAATCATACCTGCAATCATGTATGGCTCGATACAAGGAGCTGTATAAAGAGATCTCTAAAGTGGGATCACAGTGCTCCATAGCTGAATTCGCCTTTAAAATCATTAAGGCAGTTGTAACTGAAGCAAATATTGACAGCGAAGGTAAAAATGCAGAAGTACTAGACATATCTTCCGACTACACTGATATTGAATTACTTTTTTATTATTATTTTAAGTACAAGTTTGGATTTAACTTTTATTTTATATGTTAAAAAGCGAATAATAAAACTTAATAACATTGAAGAAGGTAAAATTTGTACAAAAGTGTCATAATATCATTTCATTTTGGACCTTAAAAGGTAATTGAATTAATCTAATACAGTAATATAAATATATATCGCCATAAGAATTAAAGAACGATGTAACTGACAAAAAATCGATAATACATTTTTTTGCATCATTTTTATCAGAAAAAAAATACGCATCGATTGGTCTCGGTCCCAGATTTCTATGATGAAAAGAAATTCACTTACGCCGTCTGTGTTTTGAAAAATACCAGTGTCTTCTATCTACTTCCATACAGGTTTTTTGGCTCTGGTTAACATTTAATGTTTTGTCAGTTACAGCGTTCTTTAATTCTTGCGACGACTTTTTTTTGCATGGTATTTTCTGGAACGTATGTGCCGTGTAAAAACAGGATTTGGTATATATGTATTTAACATTTTTGTTCCATGCATTTAACATGCGTGTGGAACGTGCTTAACTTTAGAATTTTACTTCACAACGTCCTAGGGGACGTTAGTAGTTACATTGACAACCTGTTGTTAATAGGGTCTCTGAAGGTCTATTCGGTCTCTGAAGACAGAATTTTATTCAAAACGCAGGTGATGCAAATTTACGACAAAAAATAGATTTTCGGTAGCTATTTTAGGCCAAAGTAAAAATAAAATAAATACATTTTTAAATTTGATTGAATTATTTCTCTAGTAGTGGTCTACTATTTGCTTACGAAACTTATGGACACGACCCAAACTAAATAGTATTTGATTCTGAATTAAAGAGTATAAATAAAGGCCAATATAAAACCAAAAACTTCGGGAAAAGTATAAGTAAGTATTTGTAACAGCACCAAGACTGCCAGAAGCAGAATTTCCAAAACAAAATAAGATAACACACAATTAAAATTATATATGTTTTCCTTTAATCTTAACAAAAATTTATAACAATTTTGCACTTATGACAAATTAAAAAAAAAATTAATGAAATTTAACAAATTACCTTCTTGAAACCCATGAAAAATATTTTTCTTTAACTTAAGCAATGCCCCTCAAACTTTCTTACACTTGTTTTTGTGTTGCTTGTATTATTGTATCACTTTTTATGCATATTTTTAACACACCGGCTGTTTGCACATGAACACCCATTTTCTTATAATTGCATACATATGTACATTGTACATATATATTACAATTAACAAATAAAACTTATTTCTTTTTTAATTACTTTTTTTATTCAAACACTCTTATATTTGAATAGCGCCTTCATTAATTTTCACTTTTTTCTTTAATGGCACACTTTTCTTAAAGGTGGCTCAAATTTTTTTTGCTTATAAAGCAATGATATTACATTTACTACTTAAATATTTTCTTTATTTTATATATAAAACAAATTAAATAGAACTCAAACATTACTTTTATCACACTTTTAATAGACTTTACTTTAAATTATAAAGGTTTTACACTTCTTATTTTGTCATCTTAAGCGCTTCTTTTATTTTGGGTTAATAGAAAAATAACTGTTGTTTTCCTTATTTAGGCGGAAGTTAGTATGACAGCGGTACCACACTGTGGCAATACTACTTTTTAGAGTGTGACCGTACTTTTTTAAGTAGGTGGTATTGCCAGTCGTGATGTGTTGGGGAAAGTAGATGTAAGACTTGAACGTTTTTTGTGTATAAGAGTATGTATCAGGGAGATAGCCTAAATATATAAAATGGAATCCAAATATTCCACAAGGAGAGCAAATACATATGGAAAAATGACAGTCGTATGGCTATCATTAGTTTCTGAAAAATTTTAAAAAATAACGAATTTTCATTACACAAGTTAAGCATTTTTGTGTTTATATATTTGAAATACTGAAAAGCAATTTTTATATTATTTAGAAAGAATAACAACAAAATTTATATTTAAAATTTTACATATTGTTTGAAACTTGATTTATTTTTCTTTAACAAAATTTTAAAGGCAGAAAAGGTTGTCGTACTATTTTTATTCACAATTATAAAAATCGTACCAAATTTCATATTAGATATTTTCTTTCGGGATTTTCGTACGTATTTTTTATTTATTTATTTTTTTTTTTTTTTTCTTTAAGACCAATACTTAGGGGTAAACCTCTACTCATTCAGTGCATTGTATTGGAATTTGAAGATACTTACATAGATAGATTTTAAATTTGTTCTTATGCGCCTTTTTTTTTTTTTTTTTTTTTTTTTGTTGATGAGAGAAGTTGCAGTGAATTTAACCACTCAAAAGCCAATGTTATACCTTCACCCATGAGTGATCACCAGTAATTGCCCCGTCTATCGGTGGATGTTGAATGTGAAAAAAAGTTATTTATTAATTAATTCATTTCTAAAAAAAACTGTAATAAATTATAACCGTAGTAAGTATTTATAATATTCATCTGATTTCCTTCTTTCTTAATTCTAACTTCTAATTAAAAAATACAAAATGCACTTAACAGAAAACAAAAAGCATTTTTCCTGTCCCTCCGCCAACAACAACAACAACAACTTTTTAAGTAATATAAAAGGAGACAAATGAAAACTCTAAAAGTACCTGATGTTATGAGGATATAGTCGGTATATGTAAAAATTCCTGTAAATAAGTAATTAAATCGTCTTGAAACATTTTATTAATAATCAATAGATACATTTTTGTCAATATTAATATGTAATGTAATAAATAATAGCACTTTAATTGCCGAAATAGAATTATAAAGCATTGGCCTTGTGACTATTTTTTTGTATATTTTATATAATATTTCTTTAAGGTGTATTGGTCTCATGGAAAATATGATTAATTCATCTAAAAAGTAATTGATCTGGCATCATTATATTCGATAACTGTCACATTTACTGGAATTGCTATCGTATTTTTTTACTTTTCTACATCTCATGTGTTTTTGTGTGTATTTTCGTTTTCATATTTTGCGAATGTTATTCAAAGTCGAACAGGCATAGCGCATCACGTTCCTTTATCTTAATTTCTTTAGTTATTTTCATTTTTATAACTATAAATTTATAAAACTAATTTAAAACGGCAAACATATACAAGCGTATACATATATAATACGGACATATTTCAAATATAAAAGTGAACAACTAAACGGCTGCAAGTGCAAAACGAAAGAAACATGTTGAGTCAAATAGAAAATAATGGTAAAATAGAAAAAGTAATTATCAGTACGGGGAATATATTAAATGTGGATAATGCAACACCTTTGCGTAAATCGAATGAGGAGCTATTGGAGTCTCTGAAATTGTGCTCAGACTGTCAAAAGGCTAAGCAAACAAATGAGGATAAAACGGTAGAGCAGACAGCTGAATCAGGTTGTGTCAACAGCGCTGTGGAAGATGTACGAGTATACTGTGATGAAAATGTGGCACACGTGCTGAGAGCCAATCGAGACTTACAAGAGAGAATCAATGAATACGCACGCAAAGAAATAAGTATTGGTGTGAAATTGTTTCTCAACAAATCATCTAAACAAGGAATAGAAGAGGCTGTTACCGCTTTAAGACGTATATTAAAGGTAGACTATCTAGATAATCTTGTATTGGCCTTTCATCCTTTGGAGACTGCCTCGAAGGCTTTGCCTGAAACACCTGATGTTACAAGTGCTGTTTCGTATTCAGGCGATATGAAGTGGAGCAATAGAAACGAAAAGAATGTGGACAAGCTTAAAGCTTTGTGGGCAGTTTTAGAAGAATACAGCGAATTGAAACAAATCCAGCAATTGGGTATAGCAGATTTGGACTACGAAGCCTTGGCTGATTTACACAGGAATGCCAATGTGCCTCCTGTCATTAATCAAATAAATTTGGCAAATTGTTGTGTGGTACCGCCAGAACTTAAAGAGTTTTGCACACAACATGATATACAATTGCTGACTCATGGTGATCCAGAGATATTAATTAACGATGAGAATTTCATCATACCCAATTATACAGTGGACTGGTCATTGCGTTATCAAATACATGTACGTTGCCGTGGTGTACTTACTGCCAAGGGTTATATACTAAAGGCCTCCAAGTTAACCTCTGGCAGAGAATAAAAAAAAACAAATGAGTTTTTATTATAAAGATAAAATCTTAATAATTTAGTTTAAAATATAAAAAAAATTTAAATAATTACCAGAGAATACAAACAGAGGAAAATGCATTTCTAATGGGCATTATTTCAAATGAAAAAAAAATTATTTTTCTTTTATTATTACAACTTGGAGGAAGAAAAGCTTTTTTAATTTATGCAGTTTAAAAACGATTCAACATTTTATTAAGAAATACAAACTTGTGTTTACTTTATCTAACCAGTACTTACTGAAGTTGTTATATTTTTTGAGAATTTTTTATATATCTTTTTTATTATTTCTTTTGTAAAGATAAAAATGTGTCTTTTTTTTATTATTATATAAATATGTATTTTTTTCTCCTTTAATTAATGCGAAAAGTAAAAAAAAAAATTTTGTTGTAAAATGTGAAAGGAAAAAATTATATATATATAAATCAGATGCAAATAAAAATCAAATTAAATTTATTTAAAAATACACCAACAAAACAAAACATGAGTTTTCATATTTTATTTAAACACGTTTTTTCCTACTTTATTGGAAGACTTCATACTGTCCGAAATGCTAAGAAACTTAGACCATTACATAAAATTAGTCACATTCATTCAATTTAAAATGAGATTTCCTAAAGGCAATAATTTTCTATTGTATTTTTCCCCTCTCTAATTGGAAGTGGTTTTTATAAACTGTTATTTTTAATTTATCAGTGTCATTTTATTGTTGTAATTAAACATATTTTAAGTCATTTTTATTATACATACTTATATATATGACTCTTATAAATGTACTCAATACATATCGCAATCACATTAATTAGTTCTTTGTTGTGGTAGTAAATCATTATTAACCCATTAAGGAATGACACTGAACCATTCGCTGTTGTTTATTTTGTCAATTTCAATTTTTTTTTTTTTTTTTTGGCTTTTTCTTATTCAATTTTTCAATTACTTCTTTGAAATAGAAATTGCAATTGTAAATTACTTGAACTTTTAAAATCAAATGTATGATTTGCTTGAAGTCACACCTACAAATAAAACGATATTTAATCAATTGCATAAGTAGTTCTTAAAATATACAAATATTTTCTGCAAAAATAGAGTTTTATATAACAGTAATTAAAAATTTTTCAAAGTGGAACTATTATTTAATTTTACCTATTATCGAATTTTACCTGAATACAACTGTCCCTTAATAACTTTATACTTATTTAAGACAATTTGAATTTTTTGAACCAAAAAGAAGCAATTTTAACAAATTAATAGCGGGCGGTAATCACTCTTCATTGCAAACTCCTTTGCAAGTGTTGCAAACAAAGCAAGTCATGTAAAACAATAACAAAATCTAGGTGTTTCTAAGGAAGAGTTATTACCGCTAATTTTAAAATATTACTTCTGATCTCTTAACAATATCGTTAAATGCGAACTGGATTTTAGGGAGCCCTCACGTGAATCCCTGACTCCTACCCATACAGAGAATTATTCAGTGTTAAGGTTATGAGCAGGAGATAAAACGCTCATGTTGTTTAAAAATGTTTTCCAATTGGCAATTCGTCATTCCTTTCTTTTCTCTCGAAAAATAACAGTTGAAATCCGTTTTATAATCGTTTTTCCAACATCACCATACACTCGGTAAGAGCACTCTAATCGAATAAGTAAATATTTTGGTGTATTACAACATATCGTTGTGCGGGAGTTTATGTGCTCTTTACGCCATATTATATATGGATGTCGAGTTAATGAATCCACTTTAAGTTTTTGACAACAAAATTTTTAAAACCTGAAAACTGGACGAGATATCCGAAAACGGATTGCAGACTTGAAAAATTTGGAGTCGAAAACCTAAAGTGGCATCATTAACCCGAGATATATAAAATGTCGTATAGAACACATAAACTCCCGCACAACGATATACATATATGTATGTACATACATATGTGAAAGACGGCTTTAACATAAAGCTTCTTATAGTTTAATTAATATTTTTTAATAACCGTTCTTCAAGGTATCTTCATTCGATTTGAATCCACTTACAGGAGGGTACCTTTGTATTTCGATTCGATTCGAGAATGCTTTCGAAAGAAATTTCCCATTCGAAAAATAAATAATAAATACAAAAATGTTTCGAAATTTTTCGATTCGAATCGAAATACAAAGTAACCCCCAGCTAAGAAATGTGGAATATACCAATTTCGCGTAATAGTTATCTATTTCGATATACAGAAGAACATAATTGTATGTGTGCAATTACTATTTTATTTTTAAGCTTCAGTAATTGATTAATGTTGTTAACTAATTGTCTTTCAATATTGGATTTATATGTCTACAGGGAGCTTACTTTGTATTTCGATTCGAAAGGAAAATGCTTTCGAAAGAAATTTCCCGTTCGAAAAATCAATAATAACAAATACAAAATTTTTTCGAAAATTCGTAAATTTTTACGAATTCGATAGATTTTCGAATTGAATCGAAAAACAAAGTAGCCCTCCAGCCCAATTAAGAATAAAAATTCTCCCTTTTTTTTAATGTAAATTCAATTGTAAAACTTTGAAGGGGGAAAAACTCCCAGAGAATTTTAATTTATAATTGGGCTGACAATCTAAATTACTCAATGTCATAACTTTGATATGCCAAATCTATATTGGTTGATTATGCCCACGCCTATTAAAATAGAAAACTAATTATAATAGCAAATAAAAATTAAATAAAAATCTTAAAATAATTAAATTTTGAAAAAAAAAAAACAATTGTCATTATAGAGACGGTCTTTGTAGAGATAAAAGAATTTTGAAATGTTTAATACTTTTATTATCAATTTTCTATTTCATCATAGAATCTACGAAAAGTTGAAAAAACACAACACTTGTCATGGGTTAAAAATAAATAATTGTTTGAATGTTTTAAAAAGGTAAAACTATACAAATCAGCAGCAACAGAATGAGTGATTTGGACATGTTTGTAAAAAATGAAATTAAAAAGGTGAGAATATAACAATGACTTTGTAAAAAAAAAACACTATAGACAAGTAATAATTGTTAGGTGGTCTTTTTTTTTTTTTTTTTTTGTTTGGTTTTCTAACAAAAAAAGATAACAACAATACTGAACATTGCTAAACAACTTTTTTTCCCACTTTGCCTTTTACAGTATAGTCTCTAAGCAATAATACGGCACAAACAAATAATTAAATCGGTAAGAGAAGTAAAAAAGCTTTAAACAAAACAATTGTTACATATGTATAAGGTACGGTTACATTTGGCAAATACGCAGTATTTGAAATATTTTATACAAACATTTCGTTTGATGTAAACATTTTGTTTTTCTATTTTTTAATAATTTTAAAACAAATAATAATGGCTACAATCTTTTTAATTTTTCCTCTATTACTCGTAAATAAAGAAAAAACAAAAAGCTTGACAACTGAATTGAAGCGAACTTTTACAATATTTGGAATAAGAGAAGTAGTAGTGGAAATAGTTTGAAGTCATTAAAAACAAAAAATAATTATAGTATTGAAACATTTCATTGCTTCATATATTATGCATTGAGATAGGCATATACACCAATACCCCGATTTGCGTCGTTTCAGTTTGCGTCTTTTTTTAAGTTTCTGGAATTTCTATGTTGCGTCGTTTTTGTTTCACGCATGGCTTAAAAGTTGCGTCGTAAATGCTTTGATTTGCGTGGTTGATATGAAAATGTTTTTACAAAGTTAAAGGAAAAAAAGGGGATTTCCCGTTTAGTAGAAAGCAAATTTGCAGGTGTGCGTTGTTTACATGTTAAGCGTAGTTATTAGTTTCGAATTATATCAGTGGTCTTCACAATTGTTATATTTTTATTTTAATAAAATCTGTTATTCAAAAAATAATAAGAAAATATATTGATTTAAAAACCCTTTTTCTAAGCTAATATGTTTAAAACCTGTATTGACTAAACGAAAATCAAATACGTAAACAATTGAAAATTCTGCTTCAGTTTGCGTCGTTTCGGTTTGCGTCTCATTTTGTCAGTCCCAATTAGCGACGCAAACCGGGGTATTGGTGTACATATGTATGTACATACATAAAAACATTTCACATTTAGTTTGTTTAGTAAATTATGAATTATAATGAAACTGTTGCAGGTTGGGTAGTCGGTTATTTTATTTTGTTTTAAGAGTAATATTTTTTTAATTAAAAATAGTTTCTAATACTGAAAAATAAAAAAATTATTTTTAGAAAAGGCATACCAAGAAAAACAAACTTAACATGCAATTTATTTAGATATACATACAGACATATTATGTATTCATTTAAATGTTATTAAAGGACTTAAAAATACATTAAGTAAATATTTAATGCCGCGCATTAAATCACGCATACGCGCATCAACTGGTGATTTTATAAGAGAATCTAATATTACAGGAGCATTGTCGCGATCACGACACTGCAAACACTCTATAGCCGCTAATTTAATATGAGCCATTGAAGAGCCCAATACATATTCTTCATATCTTTGTGTGGAAGGTAAAGAAATCACACGATTATTAATAAGAGTGCCATAGAAATGGACACGATCGCCATCAGCTAAACGGCTGGTAAAATTCGTGAATTTATGTTGAGCTTGCAAAATAACTTCCTGTTTTTTATCCAATAAACCGGAAGACATTTTAACACGTATTTCATACTCGTATTTATTCCATTTATGTAGCGAACAAGTTTGTTCTAAGTGAGCATTTTTAAGTATGCTCTGATAATCGGAACATAATTGGTCATGTGGATTAGAACATTTAAAAAGAGTTTCTATACGTTCACCATACAAACACGAAATCATGCGACTTAGCCAAGTTGGCAAATATTTATTGATGTACCAGGCTGGTTTATTGTGAACACTGGTTATTTGTACTTGTGTTACTTCACCCTCCCAAGCCACAGCAAGTCCTTCTAAATGAGCACATTTTAGCTGTGTCTTGATTTTATTGTTATCCTTCCACCAGGCTTGTGGACCACAATGTGTATAGAAACGTTGCCAGCTTAAATACTCAGAAGGTGGTGGTGGCATATGGGTTTCTTCCACCGGCATAGCGGTGCTTATAACTGGTTGATGTTTAAGATCAGGTATCATTGTTTTATAGCGTACAGTATCTTTAAAGCTCGAGGTCATATAGGGGAATGTGAGGACACATGCAAATGTGATGCAAATAAACAGCTGAAAAGATATAAAAATATTTTGTTTAGAAATACCACTTCTAAAAAGCAATTTTTACTTGCCTGCATGACTGTTATATATTTTTGTGTTTTCCGATTTATAGCCAAAAAACAGGAACCCAATAAAGCCAACAGTGATGCCACAACCGTGCTACCCAAACGTATATTGGGATCGGTGAAACCTAACCACTCAATGACCACAAATACGGGTATCAGTAAAGAAACTAAACCAAACAAGGGCAGGAAAAGTAAAACTCCTGCCAAACCCAATGTAGCTCTGACCACACCAAACATAGTGGCGCTTTGAGCACTTGTTATGCACAATTGCAACCAACTAAGCGTAACACAATGTGGTATAAGGTGGGTGTAAGTACCATGCCAATTTGATCTTTTGGACAGATGTACTAAAAACATGGGTATCAGTAAATACAAAGCTGTGCGACAATTTAAACAAAATTCTATGCCATTGCCTATGACGAATGAACAAAATGTGGGCACTTTAAGATCCAAAAAACGCCAACCTGTAGTAACAACTTCATCCATTTCGTAGGGATATTTGGCTAAAACATTTACACCAAACGAAACTAAAACAATCCAATCGGGGAAGCGTTGTGAGGAATACATAAAAGCCAATAGAGAAACAAACACGAAAATGCCTGCCACAGTGGTGAGCTCCGAGTGAGGCAACCATTCCGCTGATATTAAAGGATACACTAATAAATTGCCTATAAAGGCACAAAAGAAGTATAAATATGGTTTCATGTTATTTTTCAAAAAAAGATTCTCCGAAATATTGGCCTCTATATTGTGATCACCATAGCTTAAAAATAAACCGGACCATATACGAAAATCTATGAAATCATGCTTGGTCTTGAGCATTTTACAGGTTGACCAAATCATTGTTGACCAGCACAAATAATAAAAGAGAATAGGCAGAAGCACAGTAAGATTATCACTAGAAGCCAACCAATATAAACACAGTAATACAGCAAAGCGTACACTGTGAGGCACACTTTTAGGAAACTCAGACACCATATTAATTAGGCGATGATAGAGCAGAGTAAAAAATAGTATAGGATGGAATAACAAACGATGAAAACAAGGAACATGATCGAGTGTAGAGGGATGTGGTACTGTTAGAGTTAAGGCATCATTTACAGCTGGCATACGTCCTGCAGCATAATTTACTGCTGCCGAAACAAGATTCTCTTCAGTAATGTGGCGATCATTAGAAAAACTCTCAGGTAAATTTAAACGGCTTTTACGAGGTTTCCGTCTTCTTTCTCCAGAGCGAGACGATCTTATATTTATGGAATCATTTTGTATAGGCGCCGAGCCATCTTCTAACGGTTGATGCTCAACGGGATCGTCATCCATATCATCTTCTGAAGTGGAAGTAGAATCTCCCGGTTGTTTTTTAGCTTTTTGCATTTTATAGATTTCGCGCATTTTGCGCTCCAATTGGCGGGGTGAAATATGTTTTCCTCCATTTGAAAGGCAGGCGAAAAGTTCACGAGCAGCCTTACGGGCAGCTCTTTCACCGGTAGTCATAGATAAACAGGAACGAACATCACTTTCATTCTCAGATGTGATACCACAGTTTTCATCGTAACATTTCTGCAATAAATTGGCTGCTTCTTCATGACCCTGTTGAGCAGCACACAATAACCAATACACTGCCTGCTCATTGGCTGCGTCTTCTTGGGGCTCTATGAATGGAACATTAAAAAACGAAATATTAAATAATTGAAAAAGTAAGAAAAAAAAAGAAACTTCTACCTGTAGTTTTATCCAATAACTGTTTCGCTAAATCATACTGTACTTCTGAACAGCCTTCTGAGGCGATATGATATTTCAAATTATTTAATGTCGTGCGATCTGGAAAAAAAATTGTTTTCGTTAAGAACGCTTTTAGAGGTCGTATTTCATCTTACCATCTAAATTCCATTTACGTCTTGCTGAAGAACCTCTGGGTTGGTTTTTTGTCCATGTTGCCATTGTTTTCCTTCTTGCTTTTATTTTTTAATAAATATTTCTCAGAATTAAATCATATTTTCTGTTTCTTTTCTAAAATAATCAACAGCTGCCACTGGTACCAAAGTTTGTTTGAATTTCGACAGCTGGTATTTGTTTGGGAATTTTTGTTGTGAACAGTGTGTGCTGCCAGATTACCAATATACAGTAAAAAGTTATAACTGTACAATATATATACACTTAAAAAAAAGTAAAGCCACGGTCACATTGGGTAAATATTTGCCGAAAAAACGTAACCACTATTTTATGAAAATATTTATCTTTTAATTTTTCATTTCTTAAAGTTTAGTTAAGTATATACCAAAATAGTTTTTCTTATTAATATTGTTTTTAAACAATTTTTAAAGAAATGTTTATATAAAAAGAAATATTAGCCTAATATATTTCAAACAAAATATTGGTTAAGTTTTTTCGTCAAATATTTACCCAATGTGACCGTACTTTAAAATTGCGAACCGTAGGGTTCACAAGATTGTTTGAAGTTTCATTTTGACTTTTATGTATACGACATTTTTTTCCATCTTTATACATATATTTATATTTATGAATATTTTGTTATTTTGAAAACAAATTTAAAAAGATTTTTTATTTAAAGAAATTCATTAACGGTTACACGTGGTCTATATGAGCCATCTATTTGTTATATCATGGATTAGGCTCATGTAGACTGCTAATTCATGTTATGTTTCCTGTCTTTAGTAAACTAGTTGTTCGACCAACGATGTACTACGCTCAAATCTCTTCTTCAACTAAATACCATTTTTTCACTCTCTTATTCGAAATGTTTAACCGAAAGCAAATAAGACAAAAGTTTAGATTGCGATTTGGTGTATTATTTCGTAGACGATACATATAGAAACTAGAACCAATGTTTATGATTTGCGCTGCTAATATTTTGTTCCTGATTTAGCAAATTATTGGTTTATTTATTCTATACCTTCGCACTGAAATCCGGACTGTTTTGTTTGCTGGGATATCATTTCGTATTCAATTCAACACTTACCAACACTATACTTTCGAGCGCCACACATTTTTGTGCTAATTGTCAAAATAAACGCCGATTTTTGTTTATAATCTGTTTAAATTCCTACTGTAAAATTAATTTATAATAAGAATAATAAAAAAAGAAACATTAATGAAAATGGACAAGAATTTACATCAACAATTACATTCAGGTGTGCCACGACATTCTTTGGGTGGCTCATCACCTGGTTTGCGTACGCGACAAAGCTCAGCCAGTTCATTTAGTAATACTGGACGCAAATCTCTGGGTGGCTTAGCCTTAAGTTATGGCGCTGGAGGAATAAAAAAAACTACTGGCGGTGGCAGTTTAGGTCAAAGGTAAGTCATTAGCATTATTTATGTCTGCTTTAATAATACGGAATAAAACTAATTGTAGCCGCTATAGCATATCTGGGCGATCAAATCAATCATTTATGGGCATAAGATCTGATTTTAATCTCGTAGAAAGTTTTGGTCTGCAACTTCCCGTGTTAGTTAACGAGGCTCTTACATTTTGTGAGAAAAATCAAACAGTGTCGGTGTATTGTGCTGAAAATGGTTGGGCTTGGGTAGTACATGGACGCCGTCTTTTAGTGTGGCAATATAAGGATGTACGAAATGCTGGAAGTGGCAATTCCCCGCCAAAAACAGCCAAAGAACTTCTGGCAAGAAATCACCAAAGAAGAATTGGTACCATGGCCCAGTGCCGTGAGCTGACATTACCTCATTGCGACATTGGCCATAAAGCATCTTTGGTTAGTGTTTTTCTTAGCGAAAGTCAACAGATGGCTTCATGTGTTGCTGTTTCACCCACTGGTGATGTTCGCTATTGGCCTTCCATAGCTCATGATGGCAGTTCGGTTGATTTAACAAATATCCTTGACGGCCAAGAATTCGATTATTTGTTAACATTGCCACAAAGACAAATGCCCCTGAGCTATTTGCTTGTCACAACCACTTGTAGCATGGTGTTTTTGCAGTTGCAATTGCAAAATGGTCGTCACGTATTGCAGCATAAGACCATACGCCAGCCTTCAGGGTTTTTGGGTGGAATTGGTAAAAAGTTTGCATCCATTATAATTGGAATAAATAGTAGCAATGACAAGGAGAATGTAAGCATAAAATTCATTTTTTTTTAACTCTTTAAAGTAAAACTATTAAAATGTTGCGGTGTTTATTTTTGTTTGTTAATTATTTTTTAGAAATTTGTAGCAGTTGCTACTGACACTGAAGTTACAGAAGATCGTGAAGCTGTTGTAGCTGTATTAGCAGACAAGTGGATACAACGATGGCGCTTAAATCATTCGGGTAATAATGAACAAATGCTGTTTGAGGACTCTGAAATCATACGCAAGATACGTGATGAATTCCAACAAAAATTCTGGAACATTAGAGGTAAATTAATTAAATATTAAATTTCGCTTTTATTTTGAAATTTGTCATTACTTTCAAAAGATAGTATTAATGTGGAGCTACAGCTCTTGGATATGCACATATTTGATGGTAAAACATATATATTGGCCGGAGCTGTTAATACTACACAAACGCCTCAAATGTATTATGCCATGAGTAAGTTACATATGTTATTTGTAGTTGGAAAATAAAATGATTAACTCGAGGCAATTATGTTTTCAGGTGTACTAGCTACAACAAATGAGGGCATGCGTTTATTAACTTTTACACCCTTTAAATTCTCACAATTCTATAGTGCAGCAACAGAAACTGAATGCTTATCTCTACGTTTTATTATATGTCGTACTCATATTTATATATATAATGATAAGGTGGTATATCCTTTACCCTTGGCTAATATACAGATCGGTGAAATTGATGCAGAAAAAATAGAATTTCATTTACAAGAAGATCGTATACTTAGTGCGGCAGTTTGCACAAATATACCCTTAATATTTAGTCGCACTCATGGTTTGGTTTCTATAACTCCAGGCGATTTCGATAGTTCAGATATAATGAATGCTTCCTGTACTACACCAGAAGTATATTCACCCATAACCGACAACACACTAAGAGAACAAAGCATTTTATCTTCTTCTATGAGTAATATAAATGAACAAAACTTGTATATGTATGAATTGGATCCCGACTCTATATATTCGGAATTTAAAGATGAAGTAAGTCAGCTAAAAGCTGCCTTTATATATCGTTTAAAAAGAAATACAAATATGTGTAATACAATTTTAAATGAGCTATTGAGAAATATAAGCGAACCACAGGCTACAGGCGAGACAGCTCAGCTGGATAAGTATGTAAACACTTAGAATCCAGTCGTTTGAATTTATTTAAAATCGTTTATTTTAGAATTGTTATTACTATAGCTGAGGATTTAGCAGAAGACATACCAGCTACCGATCCTCGTTGGGAGCAACTGTGGGAAGATCCCAATGTACATAAGCATGCTTTAGGTAGTTCCTCTTCTTTGCAAATTTTAACCCAATTAAAGGAGAAAAGCTTAGCTTTAAGGCATTTTGTAGAATTTCTCCATGCTACTGGTTTGTGGGATAAGGTACTATATATACTTTTGTTTAATTATTTCAAATAAAAATTTAATTTTTTTTTGGAAGTTTAGTTAACAGCTATTCCGAGCGCCGGAGGTAATGTTTTAAAGCCTACATGTTTTGTTATATCAGATATAAATGAAAGAATAATTGCTGCCATAGCCCTAAGAAGTATACAAAATAAGTAAGAGGAGCCATATTGTAATGTAAATGAACGATGTAATACAATTTTTGATTTTCATTTTAGATACAACAAACTCATAGATGAAGCTATTAATTTATTGGTCCAACGTGGGCAAGAACGTCCTCAGGGTAATTTAACTGCCCAGGACTTATTCTATGTACGCATTTGCAAATTTCAAGATATTTTCCAAGCCTTATGTGATTTGGCAGACAATCGCATTGAAAATCAACATCAATCCTCAAATTTAGCTTCTTTCATAGCCGACATAAATACAATAGTTTTACATGTTGTTACGGAGGTTATTAACTTTCGTGAACAAAATTCTACCATTTATTCGTTACCCGCTGATAAAATGGATACGTATGAATATCTGCCGTGGACTGCTATGTCTGGTAATATTGGGTTAAGAGATTCATTTTCGCATCTTATTGATATTTCGATAAAATATGGTGCTCAGGGTACTAGTGATCCTGATTTGAAACAGCGTATATATCAACAAATTTTAGAGTTAATCGATTTTGTATTGGATGGTCGTAAACATTATTTGGATAGTGTTAGAGATACGGAGAAATTTAATGTTTTGCAGCAACAATTTGAATCACAAAGAAGAGATTTAATATCCATACTGAGTAAGTAAAAAAATTAAAATAGAATTTATTTTTGTTGTTGAATGATGTGGCAAACCGAGATCGAATACTAAAGTGTGATTTTTTAAGAGCTATAGGAAAGTTTAAAAAAATAAACACATAAAATTCAGAAAAATTAATGAAATCTTTATTTAGTCCAATTATGGCATACCTCTTTTCAACATTTCGGCCGTTATCTTACGAATAAATGCTTCAATGTTGTCTTACAATGCGTCAATTGAAGCAAGCTTGGCTGTATAGAAATGAGCTTTAACATAGCCCCACAAAAAATAGTCTAAAGGCGTTAAATCGCACGATCTAGGCGGCCGATTGACCGGTTCCGAACGTGAAATAAAATGTTCACCGAACTCGCCTCTAAATAAGTCCATTGTTACGCGTGCTGTGTGGCATTGTGGCACCGTCTTGTTGGAATCACATGTCATGCAAGTCAAGCTCTTGCATTTTGGGCAAAAAAAATAAAAAATGAGTCGATTAAACTGACCATAAAATGGAAGAAGCGCGCGATGAACATTCTTAACAGAGCACGCATTTTGATAATAAAATTCAATAATTTGCAAGCGTTGTTCGTTTGTAAGACGATTCATGGTTAAATTATAGACCAAGCTGAAGATGTGTGACAGTGAAAGAAACACGAAACGTGCGTCAGCTGTTTAAACCAGAGTGGGCAAACAAACAAAACATTTCGCAAACGTTACAACAAAGTCATACACTTTTCAAATTTTTTTTAATGGTACTGTACATGAGCAAAACCAAAACAAATACTTTCTAAATGAGAAAGAGCGCAAATGAAACAATTAGCTTTTCGCTCTTGTGCTTGCTTTGTTATTCCGTTACATTTGTATAATTTGCTCTTTTTTCTCTTCTTCTTTTCTTTTCTTTTCTTTTCTTTTCTTTTTCTTCTCATTCATTTTTTGTTGTACCTACGCACATTTGAGTTAGTGTATTTGTAGTACTCAAAACAAAAACAATATACAAAATTAACTCGGACAATCGTTCTCGCTGTTTCTGTTTTATTTTTGTTTTACTCATTGTAAAGAACACAACAAAATGAGATCAAACGTTCAGTTTTGTTTATTTTCCTACGCTGGTTTAAACCAGTGTTGCCAAAAAGATAATAGCTAAAAAATCACCCTTTAGCATATGTAATCATTTTTAAATTTTTTTTTTCAAATTAATTTAGTTTTTTCAGAAACGCCTTAATTAGATCGGAACTAAATTCTTTTCAATAAATTTAGATTGTTTTTTTTTTGCAAAGTAAAACCCGACGAACCGATTTCCCATTTGACCATCATCTCCCCTCTCAGGGAGTAACTAGTAATCATACTTCTTTACATTAATTCGATTCATAACCAGATAACAACTTGAGACTGCCCTGTCCTTCTAGGCATTATTAAATCTATTCAATGTCCACTTCCTAATCGACGTAAAATGAGACCCTATTGGCCAAAGAGCTGCCCATTTTTGAGCCTCCGGAATACGTTGGTCAGCTATCTCATGGCACAATCCATTAGAACGTCCATGGTACCAATGGAAAGCTGACATACATAAGCTAACTGATAACGTGCAATACTCCATTATAACCCAATAATTCGATTTTTCCTACACTCTCCACAGTTAAATGGCACTCCGATTAGAGTTATCATACTATTGTAATTTAGCAGTGACCTGGAGTAGAGTCTAATAGTGTAGGTAACCAGTAGAGTCCTGAGCTCATACAATGTTCGTTCAGAGCCAAAATCTCGGCTTTAAAAATGCTACATTCAAGAGACCACATAATCGTCTTACTCAGAAGTAGTACCCTGCCCACTTCCATTTTTGGGGAATTTATAAAGGTCGTCCAACTCCCATGAAGTTCATCTACTCCAATTCAAAGGGTTCTACGAATTTCAAGACGTGATTACCAAGCCCTCCGCGATGTAATCAGAGGGCACAACAATGAACAGAACCCGATCTTTAAACTCAACCGCAATAAACACCATTCTCTCGGTCTAAAAAAGTTCCTTGCCACAATGCCTTTTACGATATCATTTAACGGAAGAAGATATCCAGAACCACCTGAGGTGTTTTTCTCATTGCGCCAGTGATGCCAAGTGATGTTGCATATTTAAACGTCAAATAAAATGTTCTATATGCATACTTTCATCCTCAAAACTTTTCACTTAATCAAATAGCCATAATTAATTGAAATATTGAACCAATACATACACACACCAATATCGTCTTAAGACCCCAGACCTTACGTAAGTAATTCCTACAAGTGTATGCAGTATTTATCCTTCAAGACAGCTTGCTGTCCAGGTCAAACATACAGAATTTTGACTCCCTCGATAGTTGTAGATCCATTATTAATGCGCCCCAAAATAGAAATAGGAATAAGAACTACTTAAGCTGAAAAATACCAATACTAAAGGGCGTTAGGCAAAACTTCATTATGTTCTCACTGCTCTTCTCACATTTTACTATATATAATCATAAGGCTATCTGGATGACATTTGTCTTTTGTCTTAAAACTTTCCCCTGGGGATACAGTAAAGGCTGCTGGGGAATATGGAGTTCACCTAGCTCTTGGTGGCTTGGCACTCGCTATAGGCAGAGAGGTTGGTAATTTTTAATTACTGATCATCTCAGGGACTGACCAGAGACGCCTAATCTAATCTGGTACTACGGGAATCAGGAAGCCCCCGGTTATGCCTGGGCTTCCCTGTTATTCGGGGAGTGAGGCAAACCGGTCTGATGGTTTGGGTGCGGCTCTTCGGGGAGTACTCCAAGTGGTTGTGGTAGTGCTAGATAGAAACCTCTCAACAAGGGGGGTATAACTACCCAGGCAGTGGTTGGTGCTAAATTGCTAACTCGGTGCTATGGGCTCTCTTCTGAGCGCCGTGCCCTCGAGCACGATCGAAATTAGAGGGCACCGGCATCGGGTGGCGGTGGTGGGACGCATTGTATTCAACTACCACCCTGCCAACGGGCGGCGTGTGGTGTGTCTATGGACGGTACGCACGTTAAACCCTCTACTAGTTGTTGTCTTAAAACTATACAAAATATAAAAAAACTTGAAAGTATTACCCAAGTCGTAGCCGAAGCAGACTGAAGATAAATGATGTAAAAACAAAGGTAATGAAAATTTAAAACGATATACTCAGGACCATAGAGATGTAACCAGCAATAATACCATAGAGATTGTGGACAACATCTGTTTCCTAGGTAGTATTTTAACGTACTCAAGTAACTATTAAATTGAAGTAGAAAATCAAATAAAGTCTGTTCATTAAACATTTGGAAAAAGAATATTTGTAGTCTGAGGCCTTATTCTGTAACTCTCCTAAGCTAAAACTCTATCGCTAAAAATTTCTAAACTTGATTTAGGACTTTTTGGCTTCGAATAGAATTCTTGAACGCTTATTGTAATTTAAAAACTTCATACCTATTACCTCTAAACTTTTTAATTTTATATATTCTAACGTCCAGACTGTTTCAAAAACCCAAAATTTTAGCATTTTAGCTGAAGAGAATTACATAATAAGGCCCCAGATAAGGTTTCATCAGATATTAATAATGATGTCAGTCAGTATAATTCATATAATTTTTTGTTTAATACATACACATACATAATTGGCCATTACAATACTGTTGCAGAGTTACGGCCTAGCTTCTTTCAGCACCCTTATCCATGAGTACCGGGACCAACAGTTTAATATCGATTCCGAACGACAGATTTGAGAAGCTTATTCATGACAATTTGTTGTTCTCAGAGCTTTTGCCAGAAGTCTGCTAAGAGGTAGTCTAGTTGCCGAAAGAAATATTTTTTCATATTTCTTTTTTTCAAGATGCCAGAGCTAGGGTTTGCGCCCAGAGATCTTATCTAGTAAGCCAACTAACCTAATAATATGATTAGAAAATAAGGAAGAAGAAGGAAAAGATTGCAAAGAAAACTAAAGTAAAATTGCTGTGTTATCTCGTGTTTATATAAAATAGTTTGCAGGCAGATGAATCAATCAGATGCTGCTCATTATTTTGTGTGTTTTTAAAATAAACTTGTACAACTATTTCTCAAGTTGTGATAAACATTTGTAGAATTATTAATATCGATGGTTTTTATACTTTTGTGAATCAAATACCAATGAGATTAAGATAAGTTCTGTTGTTAACTTCTTGTTTTTTTCTTTCCTTGCAGTTGATAATAGTCAATATGAAGCTGCTGCCAAGTTGGCTGAAAAATATCTGGATTTTCAAAGTTTAATTATAATCTGTGATATAACTAACAATCAAGAGCGTTTAGATTCCTATATAAAGAAATATGAAGAATATGATTTTTCACAATTTGCCATTAATTGGCATTTAAGACAGAATAGACAGGGTGAAGTATTTGAACGTTTTAAAGGTAATCAAGCAGCACTTTCACAATTTATGCGTGATCATCCAACGCTTGGTTGGATACAATTGATATTTAATGGTGATTTTGAGCGAGCCTCTAAAATATTATTTCAATTGGCACAAAGTGAAACTGAATTTGTACAAAGAAAAAAGGTAAATCAAATAATTTTGTTTTTATTAGTCGTTTATATTAAATCACAACAATAATACAAATTCATTTAAATTAGTCGATGCTATCATTGGCCAAGTTATCAGCATTTGCATCAACAGGCTCAGATTTGTCTTTACAATTGGAAACCATTAATGCTGAATTAAATATTGTCGATTATCAAGAACAATTAAGCGAACAATTATTATTGGCTTTTGGTTATGATGTGGACCATCAAGGAGTTTTAAAAATAGAGGAAATCATTAATGTGAGTAGTAGTGTTTTAAAGTTATTAGTTAATAAAGAGAAAAGTATATTTATATGTTTTCCTTTAATATTTTGTTAAAAAGTTATTTATTGCTGAAGAAAATGAAACAGCCAATGAATTTGATTTTCGTAAGGCATTAGAATTATTGAATTATCTTGAAGATCCTTTTGAGGCTCGTCATAAAATTTGGTGTGCTGCTATTTTACGTGATAATTGGATAGAATATGATACAAATGCTGCTATAGATTATATACAAAATCTCTTATTTTTTAAATTAATAGAATTGTGCCATTTAATGGGTAAGTTGAAGCAACATTTTTCAATTAAATTTTATGATGTATGTACATACTCTGCCAACATTCGTTTCCCTTATTTTTAGATGGTGATTTTGAAAGTTTTCTACCGCCTATGGAAGAGTTCTTAAATAGTACAGATTTAAATGAATTGGTTAACAATAAATCATTTCAGTATTTGCTTAAACTAACATACGAGTATATCAATGATGCTTATAAGAAAAACGATGAATTAATGGAAATGTGAAATCAACTAATCGATTTGTATTTTTAATTTTAAAAATAAAATTACTTTTTTTTCTATGGGTTAAAAAAAATTCATTTTATTAGATTTTCATTGAATGATTGAATGGATTCGATTGTGTTCTTTCTTGTTTTTAATAAAACGAATTTTTGTTTGAAATAGGCAAATCATTTTTTTTTTTCATTATAATTTTACATTCGCTCTAACAATTTGTATCATATTTAAGTTTTTTTTTTTTGCATATTTTATTTACTCATTGAAACCTTAGCAGTGCGTCAAATGATTCACTTCTATGGGACTAGTTTATGTCTACTTCAGTTTATATTTATCAAAAGTTTAGTTACTCTTTAACTATCGTTCCGTTTACAACATCTTTTGTAAAGTTTTGAATTTCGTTGTTTTTTTTAATATTAACATTAGAAAAGGATTACAAAAAATTAAAAAGAAGAAAACATAATGGCAGATGAATCAACGCCTTTAAACTCGAATTTTGGAGCACAACCACCGCCTATGATATCCGGTCCGTTATATGTATTTCCTAATGGAGTTTCACCGCGTTCGCGTCGTCAAAAAATGCATCAATTGCAATGGTGTTTAGGTTTAACGTTTCTGTGAGTGAAATAAATCAAGAAAAATTAAAAAAAAGTGAAACACTTTGTAAAATATATGATAAAAAAGTCATATTTTGTGGCTTAATTAAAACAATTTTGTTGCAATTCGAAAGAAGTCTTTAATTTGTTTTAAAGAAAATCATGCAAATATAACAACGTGCGTCCATTATAATTTTTTATTTTGGTATTGGTTCCCAACAATTTATAAATGACAATTACAGGCTATCACTTTAAGGCTTTTTGTGATATTGCTATACAGAACATCAGCATTAAAAAATACATATCTTGTAAACGAATTGTCTCAAGAATCTTGACAAATTTTCGAATATGAATTTCGATATATCTATAATCGGGTATATGCTGTGAAACGATATCGTGTAAAATTGAAATCGCATGAAATTTCGAATTGTTATCATTTTAAATTGTGACAATTTTTTGATAGATCTTTTTATTCATTGGGTTAATGTTTATTATTTTTATTTCTAAGCTTATCAAGACTTTAAAATAATTGGCGCAATTAGTTTTACTACTTTTTGAATAAAAAACGACTTGATTTTCCTGCGATTTCGTGTTACCTCATATACCCAATTATTTTAATTCCAGACAGAGAGCAAGTGACTGTGAAGGGCTGTTTATAGAAATCGATTAACAATAACAGCTTTGTATTTTTCATAGGCAACTAAAACTTATGCGTCGACTATAGATGGGAACTGAACTTTAGTTGAGTTAGTAGTGGCCAAGATAGGCATTAAAGACTGCAACTTTTAAACTAATATAGTTCAACTTCGACAATACGGACACATATATATAGTTTTAGACACTTTCGGATTATCGAGTTGTCTGGACTGTAATTATTAAAATAATGTAAGCGAATTAAATACATACATAGATAGTACATGCATAGTATGTACTGTGATATATTAAAAAAACATTTAATTATTACATTAAATTATTGAAATAATATAAGTGAAATCTATATAATTTCGTTGTTTGTCCGGATGTATGTCCAATTCTATTTCCGCAGCTTTTTGAAGCTGTCTGACGTCGCAGAAAGCTGAAAGTTTGTATACTTAAAGCTCATTTGCTCCATATGTGCAAGACGGACACAGATTTTTGATTTTCCGACTGTGGTCGGCTTTATGACTACTAAATACATACATATGTACTATGATTTATTATTTTGTACTGACTACCTTTAGAATATCCTGCATATCTATATTATTCTCCTCAGAACAACGGTAAACCCCTGGAGTTTAATTTTTTTCTTGGATAAAAAAAATTTGTCCGGATTGTAGAGGTAAAAATTTTAAGTTGTTCGCAATGTAGAAGCGTCCGAATTATTGGAGTGACCGGACTGGCACATGTCCAGACTGTCGAAGTTGTACTGTATATTAAAATTTTCATTGTTAAACATTTTTTGCCAGCAAGTAGAAATTTCTAGTTACGTCAGGGCAACGTAACTGAGGGGTTAATTTGTATTTCGATTCGAATCGAGAATGCTTTCGAAAGAAATATCCCATTCGAAAAACCAATAATAATATATACAAACATTTTTCGAAAATTCGTAAATTTTTTACGGATTCGTTGGATTTTCGAATCGAAATACAAAGTAACCCCCCTGGAGTCCGAATACCATCAAACTTGCACCACTTATTTTAAAATTTTGTTGATAATGGTCATTGAGTGTATGAATTAAATTTAAATTATCAAAACCATGTCACACTTTAAAATTATAAAAATTCGAAATTTTATTCGGTTCATTGAATTGCAGTCGATTTCAATTTAGAGAACATTCTCATTTGTATTCATCTATATATCGTCGATGGAATTAAAGAACGCTGTAACTGACAAAACCTTAAATGTTCACCAGAGCCAAAAAACCTCTATCAAAGTAGAACAAATACACTGGTATTTTTCATTTCGCAGACGGCGTAAGTGCATTTATTTTCATCGTAGAAATCTGGGATTGCGACCAATCGACGCTTATTTTTTTCTGATATAAATGATGCAAAAAACTTATTTTCGATTTTTTGGCAGTTACAGCGTTCTTTAATTCCATTGACGATATGTATGCACTTCCTCATGCTTTGTTACTACTCCCTTTAAAAAACACTAATTTTAGCATCTTTTCGAATAAAGAATGCTGTCTGCCCCTTGATAATATCGTTTATTTATTTTTTTTTCTTAATCTGTAATAAGAGCCTGGTTTGGTGATGTTCGAAAGTATTGACAATACTTTTCACATATTTGCTATGAACCGTCAAAAACGTTTCTGTGTAGTTCTGCATATGATCGATAAATATATAACTGATTATGATAAAAGGTGATTTTTCGTCTAATATCGATGTTGAAGCCTATTTTCGGCAGGGCATTTAATAGATTTTATAAACAATTTAATTAAAAAACACTGTTACTTCAAATAAAGTTATTTTATGCGGAGCAAATTCTTATTTATTAAATCTTTTCTGCATTTTTAAGGCTACTTTA
Organism: Metopia argyrocephala; assembly: GCA_963576795.1. Taxonomy (NCBI): domain Eukaryota; kingdom Metazoa; phylum Arthropoda; class Insecta; order Diptera; family Sarcophagidae; genus Metopia; species Metopia argyrocephala. The sequence goes on from OY756211.1 coordinate 85,731,823, forward strand.
TAACTGCAATAGTAAAGCTATTTAAAACCTTAACATACATTTTTTGTTGGGTCTGTTCGTTTGCCTCTTAAAATTATTCATATTCTTCTTTTCACTTATGGAATATTAAATTACTTACCCAGTAGTTTATTGGCCTACATTTGATGGCATAACACTTCTTCTTGGGTAAACACCAACTTGCAACAATAACAATAACAAAACCAGTTGTTATTTTGTGGCTTAAACACTTAGAAAAAAATTAAAATATGTAAATTAAGAAAACCACAAGATTGTATAGCACAATTTTAAAATTGTTCTACTACATAAAGTACAGATAGATGTATGTATGTAATTATTATTATGAATTCTTAATTCGTTTATACCTTTAGAGTCATCATTATTGCATCTTTGATTATTGTCTTAGCGATAAGTAATGAAAATACATATACGCCTATTTTGTTACTGGCCACTAATGATTCTGTAAATAATTCAAATATACTGACGAATTCCACTGTTATACCTGACAACTTAGAAGTTGTAAATTTAAGCATACCAGATGAACCGGAAGATGAGTGGGCTCTTAAACGTAATCACTTGAATCGTTCTCAAACCGATCTAGCTATTAGCAAAGGCATTAAAGCTTTGGGAGATCGTGAAATCTTGGAAGAGAGTATTGAGCCTACACCCGTAAATTCACCAGCATTTCGACATTTTCGTTCATTAAATTCAAATGTGGAATCAAGAAAATTGGCTCGTATAGGCTTTGTGGAAAATAAGGCCACTAATTATATAGCGCAGTCAGTCAACTATACACGTAGCAGAGATAGATCAAACATAGGCCGTGGGCCGAAAATTGTATTACCTGATCCTTCGTCTGACATTAAATGTGATTTCAATGCAAAGTATCGCCGTGCTAATGGTATATGCAATAATAAAAATCATCCACGTCACTATGGAGCCGCTTTAATACCCTATCGACGTATGGTGAATCCAGACTATGCAGATGGTATTTTTATGCCGAGAGGAATACTGAAAAACGGCACTAGTTTATTGCCACCAGCTCGAGAGGTTTCATTGAAAATTTACAGGGCTTCTTATGCTACAGATTCAAATTTTACCGTTATGTTGGCCGTATTTGGGCAATTTTTGGACCATGATATAACAGCGACCTCTTTAACATCTTCGTTAGAGGGAGAATCAATAGACTGTTGTACTCCTCCCATGAATGACAAACATCCCGAATGTTTTGCTGTTACTATTTTGCCAGATGATCCATTTTATTCGAAATATAATTTAACTTGCATGAATTTCGTACGTTCAGCTCCTGCTCCTACGGGTCATTTTGGTCCTAGACAACAACTTAACCAGGCCACCTCATTTATAGATGGCTCAGTGGTGTATGGCAACACAGAATTGCGTCAACACCATTTACGTACCATGAGTAATGGTCTGATGCGTATGTACATAACCAATGATAGTAGAGAATTATTGCCCATTTCCACTAATCCCGATGATGGTTGTAATCGCCTTGCTATGATAACGCAAGGAAAATATTGCTTTGAATCGGGTGATGATCGTGCTAATGAAAATCTACTCTTAACTTCTATGCATTTGCTTTGGTCTAGACATCATAACTATTTGGCACGTGGTTTGCAACAAGAGAATCCAGATTGGGATGATGAAACCGTATTTCAAGAAGCCCGTAAAATTGTTGGTGCTCAAATGGCTCATATAACGTATAATGAATTTTTACCCATACTCTTGGGACGCGAGTGGGCTGATAGAAAGGGTTTAACGCCTCAAATGCAAGATTTGAATGCTCCCGATACTTATGATCGCAATGTAAATCCCTCAATTGCTAATGGTTTTGCTGCAGCGGCCTTTAGGTTTGCCCACACTCTATTGCCGGTAAGTTTTATTACTGTTTGACTTGTAAAAAAAAAAATTTAAACTATTTCTATATATTTTAGGGTCTTTTTAATATCACTAGCAATCATAGCAATTCCGAATACATTGAATTACACAAAATGTTATTTAATCCCTTTTCTTTATGGTATAATCGTGGCATTGATAGCGCTCTCCAAATGGCCACCGATACTCCAGTACAACGTGTTGATCGCTTTTTTTCGACAGAAGTAACACAACGTTTATTTGAAGACAATTCAGAAGATCATTTACCAGTTTGTGGCTTAGATTTGGTTTCATTAAATATACAACGTGGTCGTGATCATGGCTTACCTGCCTATCCTGTTTATAGGCGTCATTGTCAATTGACACCAGTGGATACATGGGAACAAATGGCTTTGGCGGTGGATAAGGATTCTTTAAAATCAATACGAGAAATTTATAGGTAAATATGAATATGTAATTAATGATGCTATGCAAACCTTAAGTGAGTTTTTATATAAAGCGTGGTTAAATTTTAAGGTCCGATGTTGATTTTGAATAAAAAACAAATTATTTAGGAAATTATTAAAATTTCTTTTTATTATGATAACTGGGTATATGAACAAAATATCGGCCAAACGGCCGCTGCGACCTCGGCAGCACACCTCCATCTGATGGTCCAAATTTTCGATGACGCTGAGGCATAATTTAGGTTCTTGCCGTTAGTGTGCCGAATTATGTCATCTTTTAGCTTTTGAATTTTTGCTGGCTTATTGACATACACCTTTTCTTTCAAATAACACCAAAGAAGGAAGTTCAACGGTGTCAAATCACATGATCTTGGCGGCCAATTGACAACGTAAGATAACACGGCCATTGAATTTGTTGCGCATAAGAGCCATTGTTGTATTAGCTGTGTGGCAAGTGCAACCGTCCTCTTGAAACCACATATCGTCCACATCATAATGTTCATCTATGACTAAAGTGAGAAGAGCAATTGTTGGGCACGACGACTATTTGAGGTGGATGGCTCTTCAGCCACACTATCGGCAACAGCAGCAATATTTTCTGCAGTACGAGCACGCACTGGTGTTTTCACATCTACTACCGACCCAGTTTGCTCGAATTTTTGTACGATTTTTCCGATTGTACGCACATTTGGACGATTAAATTTAACAAAAAAAAAAAAAAAAAATCAGGAAGTGCACGATATGTATTTTGATTTGAACGCACATTTTTATAATAAGCCTGAATAACTTTAACGCGTTGCTCGATTGTGTATCTTTCCATGGTTCAAATTTAGTTAGTCTGAAATTGAGAAATTCTGCAAAAAGTTGCTCTCACGCTTAAACGATTCAACCGTTTTTGTTGAAATTTGGAACATAGATTTCTTCAACTACCGAAAGAGTGTGCAATAGGAGGTTTTTTTTTAAATCGGACCTAAGCGTGGTACCTCCCATACCAACTAAATAGTAGTTGTTGTGTATTTTGAGAATGGTTGAAGCTAAAGTTTCCAAACATAGTCTGCATGACTTCGCCGTTGAGGAAAATCATCAGTCAGAAATTGGACAAGTGGGTGTCGTACCTTCTATATAAGCTAAATATTGTTTTCTTTATATCTTAAGAAGAGTTCCACCTAAAGTTCCTGAATTTGGTGTGATTGCTTTCGTAGTCAATAAAAATCATCAGTATGGAAAGGGGGCTAAGTAGGTGTGATAGGTGTAGCGAAACACTTCGGGTTTTTTTTTTTTTTTATTTTTTATTTGAGACCAATACTCAGGGGTAAACCCCTACTAAATGCTGTGCATTGTATTGGAATTTGGAAAGGACAGTACATATATTATTTTTTCTTATATTATTAAGCGCCTTAGGAATGACACAAATTGCTGTGAATTGATCATTTAAAGGCCAGTGTTATACCTTCACCCTTGAATGATCAACAGCAATTGCCTCATCGTTGCATGTTGATTGTGTGGTGAGTGTGCCTTCGCTAAGTAGGTTTGGCTGTTATCTGCTACTTCCTGATCATTCGTTTTTTGTTGACATTGGTTAAGGTGGAATAGAGTGGAATGTCCAGGAGCGGTTTCTTTGTAGATGATCGTCTGGGAGGGGGGGGGACCTCTTTTCTTTAAATTATAATTTTGAAAAAACCGCAAACTAACTTTTTAATTTTTCACCTCTGCTGGGATTTGAACCTGAGTCCTTTGAATTTTTGTGCGAGCGCTCTAACCACTATACCACGCACCCCCCATTTAGGCTAGTTAAATAATAAAATGCCAAATTTTTTGTAGAAATGAAAATGCCATAAAACTGATTTTTATTATCATTTTTGTATTTTACTTAATTAAAACTTAATTATAATGTAACGCTTTTAGGTCTCCTCAAGATGTTGATGTTTATACAGGCGCTTTAAGTGAACCACCTATGGAAGGAGCTCTGTTTGGTCCTCTTTTAGCCTGTATGGTAGGCGATCAATTTATGCGTTTGAAAGTTGGTGATGCATTTTGGTATGAACGGAAAATGGGACCTCAACAATTTACTAAAGGTTAATGAACTCTATATATGTCTGTTAAATATTTAAATGGAAAACATTGCCTTTTACTCTTTTAACAATAGATCAATTAAGAGTTATCTACTCTACCACCTTATCACAGATAATATGCCGTAATTCAGATGACATTAAACACATACGTAAATATGTTATGGAACATCGTATAAATGAGCCGAATAATATTATTGATTGTGATGATATAAAACATTTCAACTTTACACCCTGGAATTTAAATCAACAACCTGTGCAATTATTTAAAACCCTAATTAATTCACCAGTGGCTAAAGTGCATGTGATAGGAAAAACAAGCTCAAATAAATCAAATGAAACTTTGCACTCTTTGAATTGAAAAAAAAAGAATTGCCATCTCCTTTAAACCTCAACTAACTACATACGAGTAATTAGAATCATACAACATAATCAAACACAAATAAAGTTTAATGACTTTTTACAAATAATTATACAATATATTTGTTTTTGTTTGTTTTTTATAATTAATAAGATTTTTGTTTTTTTTTCTAAATTTCTTTTCTAATTTCATAATTATTATATTTACGCTTAGAAAAATTATAATATTGTACACACGTTTCTTATCAGCTACAACTTGTATAGCGTGTTGAGGCATGCAGCTTAGCGGCTGGTCTGTGGCTCTGTATGTGGGAATATATTTTTTGTTTTTGTTTTCCTGCATTTATCTGCACACAACTCTATACACTCCTTGTAATATCAAATTGACAATGAAGTTTGTTTGTACTCAACATCATTATTGTAATATGGATCACTGGTACGCGGCTGATGTAATCTTTTAAGGAATTACGGTATGTTTAAATAATCTTTTGTTTTGTAGTTCAGCTTGTTTATTTATTTATTTATTGTTTTGTTTTATTTATTTTAATGGTTATTTTATTTATAAATTCATTTGAATTGCTCACTTAGTAATAGAAGGAAATTTAAAGTAATTGATCGTAAGCAATTGGAATTCAGAAAATAATTTATCATAATAGTTGAATTTATGTAATGAATTTTTATGAAAATATACACCCTTATTTATAATAAAAACTTAGCAGCTCGTTGTACGTAGTGGCTAAGTTTGTAATTCCTATACGTGAAAAGTCTTGCTCAAACATACGAGTTCTTTAATTTTTTTTGATTCTATGACCAGTTATCAAGTAGAAGGTATGGAAAATTTTAACGGTATTAGTCTATAGCGAGTGATAAGCTTGACAGTTTCTTGTCCTATATTCTAACGAGTTGCTAATTTTTCATTATAAATACAGCCAATATATTTAAGTTGCTTTTAAACTGCAATCGTAGTGGTAATGAGTTACAGTCAATATCTAAAAACTGACAAGATAGTTCTTTGATGGCATGTTCGCTTACCTTTAGTTTTCCATAGAAGGTGGGCTTTTTCAAAGACCCCAATGTTTTTTTGTGAGGATATGCCCGATTCATGTCAACTTCCTATGACGGGTTTCCGTTGAAATTGTACTCTAGTTGTTAATAGTTAACAAGACGCTATTATATTAGATCTAAATTTGGTCGAAATATTGATATTCGCATACAAAAATTTTCATTTTCTACACCCAGGTCCATTTCATCGTTTAAAATATCCACCTCACATGTTGATTTCAATGTTATTGTCGACTCTAACTTTTGGCCTGATAATACTTTAGTTCGCGAGTATATATATAAAGAAAAAATTATGTCTAATAAAATTGGTGTACTTCCTCATCAAGAACAAAATGCTTCAAAAAACTAAATTTTATATCAACTGACTCAATATCATTACTCTACCAAAATGTTCGCGGCTTAAGAACAAAACTGTCAAATTTATATTTGGAAAGTTTTGACTGCAATTATCATATCTTGGCTTTTACTGAAACTTGGCTTGATTGTTCATTTTTAAATACTGAAATACTTTGTAATAAATATTGTATTTATCGTCGTGATCGTGGCTCTTATGGTGGTGGTGTCCTCATAGCTGTTTCTAGTACTATTTCATCTGAACTTTTTATATTTGATTCATTACCTAATATCGAGTTTATAGCTGTTATTATTAAACTTAAGAGTCGAAGAATATTCATAACATGCTCATACATTCCTCCCTCATCACCGCAAGACTTATACATCCAGCATGCTGAAGCTGTTAGAATAGTTGCCTGCTCTGCCAGTGAAAATGACTCCCTAATTATTATTGGTGATTTCAATATTCCTTCCATATGTTGGAATTTTGAGAATGGATACTATATTCAATCAACGATTAATGATAGATTCACTGATTTTTTCAATATCTTGTATGATATGAGTTTATTTCAAATTAATGGAATACTTAATGACTATTCTAAAATTCTTGATTTAATATTTGTGAATAATACGGACGAATGCTCTATTAACCGTTGTGATCCTATTTGCATTCCTGAAGATCGTTTTCATCCTACCATTGCATTGAATATCTATGTACCAGCTGAACTACGTAAAACACATCGTAATAAAGTCTTCTGTTTCCATCGTACGGATTACAATAAATTCAACAACTTATTGTCAAATGTTGCTTGGGATTCAATAATTTCTGGAAATAACCTTGATGACATTATATCAAATTTCTACGCTGTATTACATTACTGCATTTCTGAATCGGTTCCTACAACATTCGCTCTTAATAATAAGAGTCCACCATGGAATAGCTTATACTTAACTAATATTAAAAACAGGAAGAATAAACTTTATAAAAAATTTAAATTATCTGGCTCTTCTCGTGATTACCTAAATTATTCAATTGCACGATCTAAGTATATCACTGCTAATAAATTGGCCTACAATAACTACATACACCGAATGAGAAGAAATATAAAGGAAAACCCAAAGGCTTTTTATAAATTTATTAACTCTAAACGTCGTGTCAATACATATCCCAAGTATTTAAAATTTGGTTCTCGTAGAGCTGAAGATGATATATCCATAAGCAACTTGTTTGCTGAATTTTTTGCTACAACTTATTCTAAAAAATCATTTAATAATCAAACCTGTTATCCGTATTCTTTATCTCAATCATCAAATATTCATCTTTCGAATATCTCTTCTGAAACTGTTCTATCTAATCTACTGTCAATTCAAAGTTCACCTACCCCTGGTCCTGATGGTATACCTACCTGTATTCTTAAGCATTGTTCTGAAAATCTTTGTGGTCCCCTAACGGCAATTTTCAACAAATCTATTGATTTGGGTTATTTTCCATCTGACTGGAAGAAGTCATACATAATTCCTTTGTTTAAAGCTGGCAGTAAACTGGAAGTTTCAAACTACAGAGGCATAGCAAAATTAAATGCGATTCCAAAACTCTTTGAAAAAATTGTGACTGACTCTTTATATTATCAAATATCGTCACTCTTAACTTCATATCAACATGGCTTTCGTAAATTTTGTTCAAGTTATACTAATATCCTGGAATTAACAACTAAAGTTAATGAAGGCTTCGTCAACAATCATCAAACTGATGTTATCTACACAGATTTTAGTAAAGCGTTTGATAAAGTTAACCACGATCTTTTGCTCTATAAACTATCTTCCATGGGCTTTAGCAACAATGCTGTACGTTGGCTAAAATCTTATCTTTCTGGAAGAACTCAACAAGTGAAATTTGAAAATATTCTGTCTAAAATTATTGATGTTCACTCCGGAGTACCTCAAGGGAGCCATCTTGGTCCAGTTTTATTCTCATTATTTATTAACGATCTTCCATCTGCTATTATTCATACTAATATTCTCATGTATGCTGATGATGTTAAGATTTTTTATTCGTTTGATAGCATATCTGGTCAGTCAGCACTTCAAGGAGATATTGACAATTTTTTACAATGGTGTGATGCCAACTTATTGGATTTAAATATTAATAAATGTAAACACATGTCATTTTATCGTTCACTGAAACTTGATACGTCATATCATTTTAAGGATAAAATCCTGGACAAGGTGTTAAGCGTTAATGATCTTGGGATCTTATTAGATCATAGACTTAAGTTTTGTGAACATATTTCAATGATGGTGAACAAAGCAAATGGAGTTTTAGGATTTATAAAGCGTTGGTCAAAAGAATTTACTGACCCCTACGTAACAAAACAACTATACACTTCTTTGGTACGCCCTATACTTGAATACGGGTCTATTATATGGGATCCATACTTCCTCACTTACGTTAACCTTATTGAATCTGTACAAAAACGCTTCCTTTTATTTTGCTTGAGAGGTCTAGGATGGAACTCATTCGCTCTTCCTTCATATGAGAACAGACTTGCTCTTATAAAACTGCCTACCCTGAAAAGTCGAAGAACAATGCTAAGTGTATCTTTTCTATTAAGATTAATACGTGGTGAAGTACGTTCTGAGTATTTGTTAAGTAAAATTATTTTTAATGTTCCAATTAGACCGTCCCGTAACTTCCATTTATTATATTTAAAATATCACCGTACTGTATATGCCAACAATGACTCCCTTCGTCAAATATGTTTGAAGTTTAATAATCTTTATCATTTAATTGATCTTTCTGAGAGTAATGATTCCTTGAAAAGAAAAATTATTTTGTATTTAAATCATTATTATTAAATATTTATCATTATTATTTAATATTGTTTGTAAATTTTACTCTAGTCTGTAAGGAACTATTATCCATAGACTTAATTAAATAAATAAATAAATAAATAGTTGTGTGTCTAAATGCAATGATGGAGAAAAAAGGAGGCTATGACAGAGAAAACAGAATGAAATAATAAAGGGTGATTTTTTAGCTATTATCTTTTTGGCAACACTGGTTTAAACAGCTGACGCACGTTTCATGTTTTGTTTCACTGTCAAACATCTTCAGTTTGGCCTATAATGTAACCATGAATCGTCTTACAAACGAACAACGCTTGCAAATTATTGAATATTATTAATGCGTGCTTGTTAAGAAAGTTCATCGCGCGCTTCTTCCATTTTATGGTCAGCTTAATTGACCCACTGAAGCGGCTATTCGGGCTATTGTGACTAAATTTCGCAACAAATTTACATTAACCATTACATTAACCACCAAAACATGCTTACGTAGAGTGCGAAATGAAGAAAATATCGCAGCTGTATCGGCCAGTGATAATGATGACCATCAATTATCGAATCGTAATGTAACTGTGAATGGTGAGAGCTACCGTGAGATGATATCCAACTTTTTTTGCCCCAAAATGCTAGAGTTTGACTTGAGTGACATGTGGTTCCAACAAGACGGTGCCACATGCCACACAGCACGCGTAACAATGGACTTATTGAGAGGCGAGTTCGGTGAACATTTTATTTCACGTTCGGGACCGGTTAATTGGCCGCCTAGCTCGTGCGATTTAACGCCTTTAGACTATTTTTTGTGGGGCTATGTTAAAGCTCATATCTATACAGCCAAGCCCGCTTCAAATGACGCATTGGAAGACAACATTGAAGCATTTTTTCGTGAGATACCGGCCAAAATGTCTATGCCAAAATTGGACTAAGCGGATTGGAGCCTTATTTACGGAGATATGGGAATTTTTTTGGGTGATCCCGAATTTTAGCTATTTTCTCGATTGGAGCCTTATTTACGGAGATATAGGCATTTTTATAAAAATTATGAAAAATATGAATTTTTTTGGGTGATTCCGAATTTTAGCTATTTTCTCGATTGGAGCCTTATTTACGGAGATATGGGCATTTTTATAAAAATTATGAAAAATATGAATTTTTTTGAGTGATTCCGAATTTTAGCTATTTTCTCGATTAGAGCCATATTTACGGAGATATGGGCATTTTTATAAAAATTATGAAAAATATGAATTTTTTTGGGTGATTTTGAATTTTAGCTATTTTCTCGATTGGAGCCTTATCCTTTAACTACTGAGGTGGTGGTAAATTTTACCCCCTCCTTAGATTTTTTAATTTAGTTTCTTCGGTTGAGCGCTGTTGAGTCCCTGTTTTGTTATACTAAATCTTTGATTTTTTTATTTTTATAATCATATTTATATAAAAATGTATTTTCTTGTTCTTTTAAAAATAACTTATTCAAAAAAAAATTTTTGTTTGACTAATTTTTTTGGTAAAAAAAAGGTGGTAAAATTTACCCCACGTCAATAACTATGAAAAAATATTTCACCTACGTAGTTAAAGAGATATGGGCATTTTTATAAAAATTATGAAAAATATGAATTTTTTTGAGTGATTCCGAATTTTAGCTATTTTCTCGATTGGAGCCTTATTTACGGAGATATGGGCATTTTTATAAAAATTATGAAAAATATGAATTTTTTTGGGTGATCCCGAATTTTAGCTATTTTCTCGATTAGAGCCATATTTACGGAGATATGGGCATTTTTATAAAAATTATGAATTTTTTTGGGTGATCCCGAATTTTAGCTATTTTTTCGATTGGAGCCATATTTACTGAGATATGGGCATTTTTATAAAAATTATGAAAAATATGAATTATTTTGGGTGATCCCGTGAGGGTGAGGTGCAGTCACGGTCAACATTTGAATGAAATAATCTTCAAACATTAAATTATATGGACCGTACTATCGATTCAAATAAATATTTCATTAATTTTTCTGAACTTTATGTGTTTTTTTTTTTTTTTTTGAAAAACTTTCCTATAGCTTTTAAAAAATCACACTTTATAATTTCTATAGAAAACTTAAGAGTTAAATAGTGTTACCGCCGTTAATAGAGGTTCAGACCAAAATACACTGAATGTCATACCCTGTATGTTTTTTATCCGCAATATGCTCTCTCTTTATTTTAAATTGTTTCAAGGTTAAATTATTTATTTACATGAATTTGTATTCGTCTCGAATAACGGTCCTTGCTGACTTGTCACGTAGGCCAAAGATATTAAACCTTTTATATTATAGAAAATGCATACATACTGTAAATGCAGTTTTGCATTAGTTAATTGGATATTGAACACCGAACGACGCGGCAATAAATATTAAATTTTAAAGCTCTTGTATTAGTTTTTAAAAGAACTTTATTTTGAAAATAAATAAATTTGTTAAAAATTAAAACTAACAAGTGCTGTTAAAAAGTATTTTCATTTTCACGTTGCTGAAGCAACAATTCTTTAAAATTTAATAAAATAAAAAATAATTTTGCAAAAGAATTTTTCTTGTGAAAATTGCCGTAATGTCGGACCACAACGCAACACAACATAACTGCATAAAATGCAACGGAATCGACGACGATCAAATGGTAATGTGCGACAAGTGTGATAAATGGTATCACTATGGTTGCGTGGGCGTAGACAGCAATGTGGCAGATTACAGCTGGAACTGCGAATTCTGCAACAACAGGTCATCAGCCACTGCTAACCCAGACAAAGAAAATTGTCTTGAGATTCAACCGAGTTCATCATCGTCACCATTGGTACCAACATCAACAACCGCACCACCAGTCATAGCTACCGCCACAGGTACGAACATTCCACAAGCGACAACTATGCCAGTAAAGAATGCGTCTTTAGTAGCAGCTGCTACAGGTGTACCACTGCCAAGTTGGTCAACAGTACCGACAACAATGGTTACGCATTCCCAGGTATTGCCACACCAATATATGGTAAAAGCTACAACCGGAATGCCAATGTTTTATCCAAAACCGAATACTCCATTTTATTGCACAACAACACCAACGTACATGTATTCAGCACAACCAACAACAATGTCTTTTAACGATCAACGGCAACCAATGCAAATGAATACAAACAATCAAAGTTTGACAACAGGTGATAAAAATAAATTTGATTGTTTGGAAAGGCAAAAAATGTTACAGCTGGAACGGTTAGAGGAGGAAAGGAGAATTCAACAAGAATTTTTAGAGCGAAAATATGAAATCTTGGCACAAAAGGACTACCAACCGACCACATATCGAACTGGTGCTACTAATTTAAATGGTAATGAACAAACGCATAATACTTACATACAAATGCCCAACACGAGCAGTGCATTGAACGATGAGTTCAGTCTTAACAGACATCAGTCTGAGCCTACAGCTCTACAATTAGCCGCCAGACGTTCCATACCAAGAGACCTACCGTCATTCAACGGGGATCCAGATGACTGGCCTATTTTCATTAACAGCTTTGACAATAGCACAGCACTTGCCGGATACTCAAATGCGGAAAATTTAATGCGTCTACAAAGCTGCTTGAAAGGAAAAGCCAAAGAGCTGGTGAAAAGTAAACTACTTCTTCCTGCACTTGTACCCGACATTATTAAAACGCTTCGTTTGTGCTTTGGCCGACCAGAGCATATTTTAGAACGCGTTATTAATAAAGCGAAGAATATGCCATCTCCCCGCGATAAGCTTGAAGCACTCATTGAGTATGCGCTTAATGTTCAAAATATTTGTGCGACTATGGAATCGTGTGGCCTGGAGTCACATCTGAACAACCCCATGTTGGTGAAGGAGTTGTTAGATAAACTGCCCAATCAACACAAACTTAATTGGGCTATGATGCCGCGGGACGGAAGTGTTCCAATTCTAAAAGCATTTAGTGCGTGGTTATACAATTTAGCAGAAGCAGCAAGTACAGTGGTAACACCTAATTTTAGTAAAGGTGCCTCAGTCAATACCCATACACAAGCTAACAACAATCCAGGCAAAATGTGCGTCGCGTGCAAGGTGGAGTTACACAAAGTGCATCAGTGTGACAAATTCAAAAATCTACTACTGAATGAAAAATGGAATATTGTCAAGTCCAACAATTTATGCCGTCAGTGCCTCAATCATCATAAAAGAAAATGTCATCTAGACAAAGAATGCGGAATATATGGTTGTAAGTACAAGCATCACCCCTTACTTCACAAGGCCATCAGTGCTGCCGACCAGCCAACAACGCAAACTGTAAGTAGAAATGAAATAGAAAACATTCAGCGAAGTGCACAAATTAATGCTCACAATAATATCGAGGAAGAAAAACCATTCTTCCGCATTTTGCCAATACGCTTACATTCCAAAAACAACGTTATTAATACTTTTGCCTTTCTAGACGAAGGTTCATCTGTCACCCTAGTAGAGCGCAGCATTTTTGACAGTTTGAATTTGAACGGCGTATCTGATCCTTTATGCCTGAAATGGACAGGTGGGACAACCCGTGAAGAAAGTGATTCCCTTAGAACATCATTGAAAGTGTCCAGCGTCCTCAACGACACAAAGTTTGTACTTTCAGACGTACATACCGTCGAACATTTAGACTTACCGACGCAAACTATAAATATGGCTGAGATAATTAAAAGATATCCGTATTTAAACAATTTACCCATACAATCGTATTATAATGCAGAGCCTATGATTTTAATTGGTGCTAATAATTGGAAACTAGCTGTTCCTACAAAAATTCGAGAAGGACGTTGGCAACAGCCAATAGCTACAAAAACCAGGCTCGGATGGACCCTACAGGGTGGCAGCGCTAATTGTTCAGCTGAACACAGACTCAACATTCACACATGTATATGCAAAACAAACGATGATGATCTGCACGAGCTGGTAAAAAGCTATTTCAATATTGAATCACCAAATTCTTCCATCTTACTTTCGGCAGCAGATAGCAATGCGATGAAAACGCTAAACGCAACATGCAAAAAAGTGGACGGACGCTATGAGGCCGGCTTATTGTGGAGAAATAGTGATGTAAAGCTGCCAGAGAGCTATGCTAATGCCTACCGACGGCTAATGTGCCTTAGTAAAAAAATTGTTAAGGACGAATCGTTACAACAGAATATGCAAGCTCAAATTAATAATCTCATCGAAAAAGGATACGCCAAGAAGTTAAGTCCGTCTGAGTTGACAGTTTCTAACGAGAAGGTGTGGTATCTACCAATTTTCATAACATTAAATCCCAATAAACCTAACAAGATGCGCTTAGTGTGGGATGCAGCAGCTAAATCAAACGGAGCATCATTAAATGATTTTATGACTAGCGGCCCAGACTTATTGAAACCACTGGTTGATATTCTTCTAGCCTTTCGCATAGGCAAATTCTCCATCTGCGGCGATATCGCAGAAATGTTCCATAGAATCAACGTACGAGAAAGCGATATGCAAGCCCAACGGTTCCTTTGGTGGGATAAAAATGATAAGTTGCATCAGCCAAGCACATACGTAATGAGAGCCTTAACATTTGGTATAAGTTGTGCCCCGTGCATAGCTCACTACGTTCGTGACACTAATGCTGAAGAATTTAAATCACGCCTTCCACGTGCTGTGGACTCTATCCAGAACCATCACTATGTCGATGACCTTATCGATAGCGAAGATACTGAAGAAGACGCTTTTATACTAGCAAAGCAAGTGGCAGAAATCCACGCAGCAGCAGGTTTTTATATAAGAAACTGGGCTTCAAACTCATCCTCAGTTTTATGTCAACTATCTGATGTTTCGATGGTGTCTCAAGATGCCAGACAATGGGGCACTACCGAAAAAGTTTTAGGTATGTATTGGGACCCAGTTACTGATATTTTTAAATATAATTGTAGATTTGCGCGTTTGCGCCGCAACGTGATCGATGAGGATATCGTGCCAACTAAAAGAGAGTGTCTTCAAGTTCTCATGTCAATATTCGACCCACTGGGGTTCTTGTCGTGTCATACCATAGGTCTCAAAATACTGCTGCAGGACGTTTGGCGTGCCCACATTGGGTGGGATGAACCACTAAATGAACCTCTAAATGTAAAATGGTCTCAGTGGAAATCGTCCATTCCACTCATCTCTGATGTTAAGATTCCACGATGCTATTCCCAGATACTTTGTGGGGCCGATAATGTTCAACTACACACTTTCGTTGATGCAGGCGAATATGCCTATTCTGCCGTAAGCTATCTAGTTGTACAACTAGGCGACCGTATCACTGTCACCCTCGTAGCTGCCAAATGCAAAGTAGCACCCCTCAAACCAATTTCGATTCCTCGAATGGAACTGCAAGCCGCCCTTATCGGAGTAAGATTAGCGAATACAGTGCAAAAAATTCAACGCTTGCGTATATCTTCAAAATTCTGGTGGTCGGACTCTAAAACAGTGCTACAATGGTTACGCGTGGACCCAAGAAACTTCCAGCAGTTCGTAATGCATCGAGTAGGAGAAATTTTAGAAAATTCTCACGTCAATCAATGGAAATGGGTACCAACAAAAATGAACCCAGCAGACTTTGCAACAAAAACAACAAGAAAGAGTATGGACTTATGGTTCAACGGTCCTCATTTTTTGCACAATGACTGCAGCCAATGGCCGAATTGTGATGACTTGGGGCCAATAAACTCTTCTGAGCATAGACGGCACGTGCTTGTAATAGATCGTAAATCAGAAAATTTAAATTCAATAAATTTTGAGTATTTTTCCAACTGGAAAAGACTCTACCGAGCAGTGGCAACGTTTTTGTTATATATGGCAAAACTAAAAGCTGCAATTAAACGACAGGTTTACCATTCTAAAGTCACACACGAAATGATTGAACAAGCAAAGCGGTTTATCATAAAGTATGCACAGCGCAACGAATTCTACCAGGAGATTTCTAATCTCAAGCACGGCAAAAATGTTGAAAAATCAAGTAAGGTATACCGCCTCAACCTCTACCTAGATGACAACGAAGTTTTGCGATGTCACAGCCGTTTAAACCGCCTCAACAATCATGAGGACGAAATTGTGTTGCCAGCAGATCATTATGTTACACACCTTATTATACATTCATTCCATGAAGATTTTCACCATCACTTTCATGAAGCTGTAATCAACAAAATAAAAAGCCAATTTTATATACCCCGTCTGCGAATCACGTATAAAAAGGTACGTAAATCATGCCAAAAATGTAAAAATTATTCTGCTGCACCACAGGCCCCTCAAATGGCTCAGCTACCAGCTGCACGTCTAGGCGCCTTTCAGCGCCCTTTTACATTCGTCGGTATAGACTTTTTTGGCCCATTCCTTGTCACTGTTGGAAGAAGAAGAGAAAAACGATGGGGAGTGGTATTCACCTGCCTCACTGTGCGCGCAATTCATATAGAAGTCGCTCATAATTTAGATACCAGTTCATGTATTTTATGTATTCGGAACTTCATTGCCAGACGTGGAACACCTCGGGAAATTTATACCGACAACGGTACCAACTTCAAAGCTGTTGAAAGAATTTTGAAAAATGACAATCAAATAAATTTTTCTAATATACAAGTAAAATTTGATAAAACCAAATGGTATTTCAACCCACCAGGTGCACCCCATATGGGGGGAGCATGGGAGCGACTAATAAGATCTGTAAAGAATATCCTATACAGCTTGTACCCAACACTGAATTTTAACGATGAGAATTTTAAAAGTGCCCTATGCGAAATTGAATCCATTATTAATTCTCGACCGCTCACCTTTGTTTCAGTTGAACATGAAGACGATGATGCAATTACTCCAAACCATCTACTTATTGGCTCCTGTGATGGATATAAACCGTTCCTCGACGACAGCGGAAATTTACGCCAACGATGGCAACAAACGCAAGCATTTGCCGACCATTTTTGGCGCCGATGGGTGAAGGAGTATATACCAATAATATGCCGTAGGGGTAAATGGTTTACAAAAGTACCACCGGTAAAAATCGGGGCAATTGTCATCATCGCTGATGAAAATCTTCCTAAAAGATGCTGGCCTAAGGGCAAAATCATAAACACAGTGGTCGCAGCAGATGGTCAAGTGCGTAGAGTGACAGTAAAAACACAGTTTGGCGTATTAGAGAGACCAGTGACGAAGATAGCTGTTTTGAACGTCGGTGATGATCATGAGCAAGCTCGTATCCCGGACTCGCTTACGGGTGGGGGAATGTTACCGCCGTTAATAGAGGTTCAGACCAAAATACACTGAATGTCATACCCTGTATGTTTTTTATCCGCAATATGCTCTCTCTTTATTTTAAATTGTTTCAAGGTTAAATTATTTATTTACATGAATTTGTATTCGTCTCGAATAACGGTCCTTGCTGACTTGTCACGTAGGCCAAAGATATTAAACCTTTTATATTATAGAAAATGCATACATACTGTAAATGCAGTTTTGCATTAGTTAATTGGATATTGAACACCGAACGACGCGGCAATAAATATTAAATTTTAAAGCTCTTGTATTAGTTTTTAAAAGAACTTTATTTTGAAAATAAATAAATTTGTTAAAAATTAAAACTAACAAGTGCTGTTAAAAAGTATTTTCATTTTCACGTTGCTGAAGCAACAAATAGTTTACGTTTTTTTTGTACGAATATGTATAGAACACAAAAAATTCAGTTTAGATTACCCATAGCTTGGGTCGAAAACAAGCTCAGTTCGGCTGGTATACCTTTCTTCTTTGATTGAGAAATCATTGCAAAAAATAAAAAAAAACATTTCATAGAATTTAGTTCTAATCTACTTAAGGCGTTTCTAATGAAAGATAACTTTCTATTTATCTTTCTCAGACATTTTTTCACATATACCTACAATTTTTTTTTATTCTGGAGTTGGTTAACAACCGTGGTTCATAACCAGTGAATATATTTTGCGCTCAACTTGAATATGCTCAGTTTAAATTGCTTCAATTTTTGGGATGAGTTCCACACTATTTTAAGTAAATAATATGCAAATTTGCGTTTTTTTGTTTTGATTCGATTTGTTAGGATTAACAGGGAGGAGTTTATTGTTCCAATTCTCATGGATTTTGTTTTCGTATCGTTTACCTTTTGCCCGATCTTAGATTTCAGTTTAAGGGAATAAATATTCTATGCTGAGTATTGTAAAAAAAATATTTTGGTTTGGTAGGCTTAATGGAAGATTAAATGTATATTTTAACTCTCTATATTTAGCAATTGTTTAGTTTTGAAACTTACTAATATCGTATCTGATATCACACAGAAGAATACAAAGGTCCTACTTTAAAAATGCTAACCACAAAGAAATTTGTTGCTGTTGATTGACTGACTATTCCATTGGCCAGTGTTATGCCTTCACTAACAGCCATCAACCCCAACAAGTCCACACGGTAAAGTTTAAATTTTGGGAGGAATAAGATTTTAATGATATTGGAGATGATGTTGTTGTTATTCTTCCTCATCCAGCCCCTGGGATAATTCCTCAACTGCCTTTCTCGCATGGGAGAGCCTGCTAGAGAGCTATTGCTCTCTGCCGGCTTAACCAGTTGAGTTCTTGCAGTGCAAGTGTCTTCTTCACAACAAGGTGATTATATTGTTTTAGATAATCAAAGAAATTTCAAATAAAATATAATTTTATACATTCAAATGTATATTTTAAACTCTTCACGCGTATCCTATTTTAATTACACCCTCTTCTTAAGAACTAAATTTTAATTAATAAATAAACTGCAAAACAATGATTTATTTTTAATTAAAATTTTTCTTTTGTAGCTATCAAGATATAGAAAAGTAATATAATACAAACAAATCTTTTCATAAATTTATAACACAAAATAGCATTAAAAATTAATTTTCTTCTCTTTTTTCTTATCAATTGCCGTATGTTTTTGTTTTTTTTTGCATTTTATAATCGCTTGTAGCCCAAATTACATACAATACGGCTGCATTTAGATGCACAAAGAATTTAAATTTAAAATAAATGAAGCAAAGCTTTGTATGACATGTTGTCTGAATGGTTTACTCTGATAAGATACTCGCTAATTGGGGTAGACACGTATTTTCCTTTTATAGAAATGCTATGCATACAAAACGTATAATTTTTCGGGCATTAATACTTCATCATTATAATTTTATTTCCTTGTTAAACAATTACATAATTATGTGTAAAAAAAAATAATAATTTTTGGGTTTTAAGTGTGCGATAAGCAGCCACAACATTTCCTTTTTTGTTTTGCTACTTTAAGGCAACACAATTTGAATATTGTGAAGAAAAACAAAAATGTAAAAGAGCATGGATGCGATAATTAATCTTTTGTGTAGTCAGTTTAAAATGAAAGGTTTTTCATCACCGTCCAAAGGAGAAAGGGAATGTTTTTAGGTCATTATTTCTGATAAGTTGAATAAAATTGTGTTTGTCTTTTAGCATAAAATGTTTAAAATTCGATATAGTATATACAGTGACATCCAAAACTGTTTTTAAAAATGTTCAATTTAGAATTTCTTTCAATAAAAGTATCCAAACTTCAATATTTCTCTATTTACTATGTACAGTCGAATTTGGATATAAGCACACCATATAAGTTATTTAAGTCCGTTTAAAAGAAAATCCGTTTTAAAGAAAAACCGCTTAAAAAACAGATTTTTAGTTAAAAAGCGTGGGGTAGGGTGCGTGGTATAGTGATTAGAGCGCTCGCAAACGGCCCAGGCAAGGTGAAAAAAAATTACTATACGGTTTTTTCAAAATTATAATTTAAAAAAAGAGAGGTTTTCCCCCCTTCCAAGAAGTCCATCAACAAAGCTACCGTTTATGACATTGCGCTCTAATCCACCTTAACCATTGACAACAAAGACGAATGATCAGGAGACAAGAGCCATCTGTTGGGAAGTAGCAGATGACAGCTAAACCTACTTCGCGAAGGCATTCACCACACAATCAGCAAACATACAACGATGTGACAATTGCTATTATAATTCAAAGGTAAAGGTATAACACTGGCCTTTGAATGATCAATTCACAGAAATTTGTATCATTCCTAAGGCGCTTAATAATAATATAAGAAAAAACATTTACTGTCCTTTCCATAAATTCCAATATAATGCACAGCAAAAGTGGGGTTTTACCCCTGAGTTATTAGTCTTAATAAAAAAAATGTATAAAAAGAATTCTGCTTAATTGCAAATACGCGTGCATATTAAGAATTTATCGACGACAAACAAATTTTGGTACCGGGTCAACATTTTCAAAAGTAATTAGTTAAGAATACTAGTGATTGAGAGTCTGATTACCATGCTGCTTACGATTATATGGGCAAAGGTATTACTACAAATCAATGCCCCTTAATGTTTTGTGATAATTTCAGTGTTAAAGTGTATCTACATACCTAAGCGGTAGTTACTACACAATTTGAGCGCAATTCGGCAGTTCTGAAGCATAGAAGGCCGGAACTCAAACTTTTAACGGACTGTTTTTATGAGTCATTGTAGTGTGAGAGGGTATTTACAGAGAATGAATGTTTGTGGATGGTGTTTTCGGGTATCAGATTTAGATGGATGCATTTAAAGAGAAATATGGTTGCTCTGGAGGATATATCCACCACTAAAGTTTCAGACTTGCTGACATACACACATAACTGGCCATTACAACCCTGTGTCAGGGTAACGGCCTAGCTTCTCGCAGAACTCATGTTGTGTGTGTTAATTTTTATCCATGAATACCGGGACCTACAGTTTAATGTCGAATCCGAACGACAGACTTGAGACACTTTTTCATAGCAATCAATTATTCTCAGAGCTTTTGCCAGAAGTCTGCTGAGAGGTAGTCGCCGAGAGAAATAATTTCTTCATCTTTCTTTTTTTCAAAATGTCAGAGTTGAGATTTGAACCCAGCGCTATCATCTTAGTAATTCAACACACTAACCACTAGACCACGGCGACTTGCTGACGTTCATTAGAAAAACAGTAGGTTTCCTGAAAAAACAGTAGACTTGAAAGGACACAATAGCTCTTATAGCTGGCGGTGTCTCGTAATTGTGTTCGGTCTAAATTGAATAATAATTTTAAAGCTAGATGTACTTCCTTTGTTGTAAGCCAAGAAGATTCAGGGGTTGCAATTCTTTAGAAATCAATCTAAACGTGTGCATTTGCAAATGATATAGTAATCATAGCCAAAGTCATCTGATCTGATATAGGTACTTGCAAATAACGAGAAGAAAACAGAATTTGTAAAAGGAAAAAAGCAAAATGCAATACTAAATATTCAAATTGGCAATTATAACTTTAAAAAAAAGTTCAGGAACTTAAGCATATAGAATACATATGCACCTTTTAATTGTAATGAGCTTGCAAGAAAGCACATTACTGGCCCTACAGGAAAAAATACAAGATTTGATGAAGTTTAGATCTCTTTTCTAGAAACTTTGAGTATAAAAGATCGTCATAAGACCAACACGGAAATATGGTTGCGAAGCCATAAGTCGAAAAATTACAATGCTTCGAAATAAAGATTTAGAATCCTGTACAACTTAAAGACGATGAATTCCGCATTAGATATAATCGAGACCTTGAAATATTTATTAGTAGATCAATTGTGATTAAATAATTTTGAAGCAATGGACCGATCATATTCTGAGAAGAAACAGTGAGTGATTTGAAAAGAAAGAACAAAAAGTCTATGAAAGAAAGTCGACAGCAAAGCAATTATTTAAAAGATTCCCTTCGGATTATATTACTATTTTTGATTTCCTATGTTTAGCAAATACTTTTAAAATAAAAAAAGTTACTCTTTCTAATACTTTGGTGATATTTCCTGAAGTTATTTTGATGAACTTATTGCAATCTAAGTGTGCATTTAAAAAGAATTTAATTTATTTATTAACTCAGAATTCGTGAAAATTTCATTCTACTTGATGCACACAACATGGGTTCTCCGAGATACTAGGCCATAATCTCGAAATAGGGATTCAAGTAGCCAGGTAAATAAAGTAATTGAGTTCGTCCGCTAATGAAATTTCTTTTGAAAATTACATACATACATAAATACTTGGCCATTACAACCCTGTGTCAGGGTTACGGCCTAGCTTCTCGCAACACTCAAGTTGTGTGTGTTAATTTTTATTCATGAGTACCGGGACCTACAGTTTAAAGTCGACTCCGAACGACAGATGTAAGAAGTTTTTCATGGCAATCAATTACTCCCAATGCTTTTGCCAGAAGACTGTTGAGAGGTAGTCACCGCAAAAAATTATTTTTTCATATAATTTTTTCAAGATATCAGAGCTGAGATTTGAACCCGGCGCTATCGTCTTAGTAAGCCAACACACTAACCACTAGATCACGACGACTACTTTTGAAAATTAGCACTTTAAAATTCATATTTATTTGGGATAGTTTTTAGTTAACAATTAATTCTGCCATATGTTTTGAACCACTGCAAATTTTTAAATTATTATTTTGTTTTTCTAATCTAAAAACAATTTGCAACTTTTCATAGTAATGCTGCCTTATCTTTCATATCTTTAATCTACCAAACAAACATATGTATGTAGATATGTAAGTACTTTAAAAGCATGCAAATGCTCTTATCGTTACCGCTTGATGTCTCCATTCTGTAAATGCTACACTCGTAACAAAGGCAAAATGAACGACTGGACTACTGACTGCTAATGCTTAAGTGGAATTCATTCAACGTTTACATACTCGCATATGAAGATTGTAAGAGAGTGCCTGTATTGAAATATGAAATATCAGTAAATTTGTTTAAATAAGAAGATAATTTTATTTAATTTTTTTTAATATTGTTGTTGTAGTTGACATCGTTTTATTTACGGAAAATAATGTTTTTCTTCAAAAGAACAAAACAACAAATGAAAACAATTTTTATTTAATTATGAGGATTTTAAAATTAACCAAAACAGTTGAATATTTGCACTTGAAGTGTTAACAACAGTCATTTGAAAACAACGAAGAAAAAAGGAAGTTTCTTTTTTAAGAGCCCTTAAACGTTAAAAAAAAATAAATTTTTGTGTTAATGATAATTTCCAAAAAAGGCCGAATTTCTAAATTTCGTAATAGTTTAAGGAAATATTTCATTAAAGACAAAAAGAAAACTAAACGAAAAAAATGCCACCCAATGAGACTACAAGTTTATTGAATAATTATCATGCAGAACAATATACCAGCGATTACAATCATAATATTAGTGATGGTTATCATGCAATAGATGATCAAAATCATATTGTGTATATCAACAAGGATGCCTCAGAATATGAGCCTATATTCAGTTTGAATGAGTAAGTGAATAGTATTTTACCTATTTAATAACTATTTAATGATGTTTTTCTTTCTTTCTTGTTTATAGCTCTTACTCTGCTTTGACTTTAGACGAATTGTTGCCTTACAAATTAGATCCTTGGTGGCAAAAATTACGTCGCATATTGTTTTTGACATTTTGGCTGATTTTACTAATGACATTTTTAACAGCTTGTCTGTTGTCATATATGGAATCTGGCCATGCTACTTGTGTGGCGTCATCAAATACTTTAACTACCTCTAGTGAAATTTTATATTCAAGTCCTTCAACTACAACTTTACCCACAACTATAGCTAAAGTTATATCAACTGAGCTATTAAGTGGTAAATTGGCAACTGCACCTTGAAGTAGCTGTCTAATAATCTCAATAGCTTTAGGATCTTTTTAAAGAGACAGAAAAAAGAAAACTTCTATGAAGTGCTATAATTATATTGTAAATAGGCCAATTATAAATTAAAATTCCCCGTCAGTTTTTTCCCTTTTGCAATTTTTACAAGTAAATTTATATGGGAAAAATTGAGAGAAGAAAAAAAAAACTCCTGGGTAATCTTTATTGATATTTGGGCTGACTAATTTTAACTAATGTGTGTGTATTAAGAAAATAATTTAAATATATTTATTCGTAACTATTCGAAATTTTTTATTATTAAATATTAACTGCCGTTTTCATAAAATAGATTAACAGCCTGTTCATAGAACACGAATGGTTTTTGGCATTCGTTTTTATATATGAGAAACACTAACATATCTGAGCATTTTTGTGGTTGTTTCACATAAAAAAAGACGAATGTCAAAAATCATTCGTGTTCTATGATCAGACTGTAACATGTTTTTCAAGTCGAGACTTTTTGTACAAAAGTTTTTAAAAATATATTTAAAATCTACTTATGATAGTAAGTGCACTTGAACTTGATTACTCGGATCGAACGACACTTAGCTTAGGATAATGAAAATATACAACAAAAAGAGGTTGTATAAAATACAATAAAGAAAATATGTAATTAATAGCGGTAATCACTCTTCTTTACAAACATTTTTAGCATATATGCCTTCATTTTATTATTGTTTTACATTGTTTGCTACGTTTGCAACATTTGCAAGTATGTTTACAACGAGGAGCCATTACTGCTAATGTATTTTCAGGCAATATTTTTGTACAAAAGGATTTAAAAATATATTTTAAATCAGTTGATATATTGTATTACTTATGGCAGTAAGTGCCGTTTGAAAAAAAGCTGTCAGGCAAAATTTCATTTACAATACGTAGAAATTACTCTGAGGCAAAACCAGCAATGCCCAGTTTGAAAAATGTGTGTATGTGATGCCTTAAAAAGTAAACACCACATTTTTTAGCACTGGGGGGGTGCGTGGTATAGTGGTTAGAGCGCTCGCACCAAAACTCAAAGGACCCAGGTTCAAATCCCAGCAGAGGTGAAAAATTAAAAAAAGTTAGTTTGCGGTTTTTTCAAAATTATAATTTAAAGAAAAGAGGTCCCCCCCCCCTCCCAGACGACCATCTACAAAGAAACCGCTCCCCGGTCATTCCACTCTATTCCACCTTAACCAATGTCAACAAAAAACAAATGATCAGGAAAAAAAAAAGCGCCACCTCAATGGAAGTAGCAGATAACAGCCAAACCTACTTAGCGAAGGAACACTCACCACACAATCAACATGTAACGATGAGGCAATTGCTGTTGATCATTCAAGGGTGAAGGTATAACACTGGCCTTTAAATGATCAATTCACAGCAATTTGTGTCATTCCTAAGGCGCCTAATAATATAAGAAAAAATAATATATGTACTGTCCTTTCCAAATTCCAATACAATGCACAGCATTTAGTAGGGGTTTACCCCTGAGTATTGGTCTCAAATAAAAAAAAAAAAAAAAAAAAAACTGAATAATATGGATATAACACAAAGTGAAATTCATGCCGGCTAATAGAGGCCCGGATAACTGAGGTTCAACTGTGTATGCCAAACATGAACTGACTTATTCATAAAAAATTAAACATATAGCAATAAATATATATAAATATTTTAAAATTTCTATAGCAAACACATTTTGGTGATTCGCAAAGCGTTCGATTATGTCATATTGTCGTTAATTTGTTGTTTTTTTTTATTTATAAACAAATTTTGTTAAAAAAATAAATACAACTTTATGACAATACGGCTTAATACCACACTTTGTGAATAGCTCAATTTTTGTACATTAATATTAATTATTATTATGGGTATTCTTTGTAGTCCCCGTAGTCAGTGGTTCAAACCCCAGCTTTGATATCTTGAAAAAAAAAAAAAAGAAATGAACAAATTATTTCTTTCGGCGTCTACCTCTCAGCGGTCTTCTGGCAACAGCTCTGAGAGTAACTGATTACCATTAACAAGCTTCTCAAGTCTGTCGTTCGGAGTCGACTTTACACTGTAGGTCCCGGTACTCATGGATAGAAATTAACACACACAACATCGGTGCTGCGAGAAGCTAAGCCGTAACCCTGACACAGGGCCAATTATGTATGCATGTATGTTATATCTCTTGAACTTAGAAGTGAATTAAAGTGAATACCCCTATTGCATTTAAAAAAAATTTTTTATTTGTAATTTTTATTACGAAAAACATTAAAGCAGTTTTTTTTATTTGAACTTGAATTTTTAATAATAATTTTTTTATTTCACTGCTTATAAATTAAAAAAACTATTGTTATCATTTTTGCTATTGAAATAATTAAATGTAAAAAACATGCGTTAAAATATATTTCCTACTAATTTTTAGCAGAATTACAATTCCAAACAGATACAAAATGTACTTTTTCATCATGGTTTCAAATGATGATGCATTGGTTCAATTTGAATGCAATATTATAAGTACATATATATATACATAGATATGTTGAAGAAAATAATTCAAATATGTTTTTATTAAATCATTGCAAATCATCTGACTTTTGTTTTAAGTGCTTATTTTGGCGACTTTGAAAAATGATGAAATTATTGGAATTTAGGAATATATTGAAAATGATTTAAATTTCTATAGTGATTTAGAAGGCATCCGTTTTATTTTGCTGGGTATTTAATCATTGCAAATCATCTGTTTGGTATGTGAATTTGTTTTTATGCTAATTTTTATGACTTCAAAGACTGAGAAATTTATTGGAATTTAGGAGCACATTTCAAATAAATTTAACCGTTTCCACTTTATTTTTCGGGGGAGTAATGAAAACTACATACTGAATACTAGTTGTATATGGGCAATTTCAAAAATTTTCGACATTTTGATATTTTTTTTTTCCAAATTTTTTTTTTGGATGACACGAATGAAACTTTGGTCACGTGAAGGGTGATATTTTAGCATACCAAAACAGTTCGCGTTAATCATTTATTGCAAACGGCGCGAAAGTTATGGAGGTTTTATGTTAAAATGTCTTTAAAAAAATATTTTAAATTAAATTTGTTGGTTTATTTTATTAAATGTTGTATGGATGCATGAAACTTATTTCAAATTCATCAGTGCAGTCAAAATTCATCAATGCACTGATAAAATACATAAAAAAATATCAAATAATTAAAATTTCTTAATATTAAAAAACGCGAATTTTTGCAAAATTATGAATGCTTCACCGATTGTCATAATATGTGTTTATATAACGCATAACTAATTTACAGAAGAACAATGTTTTAAATTGCAAATTTAATAAACAAAAAAAATTATATAAGAAATATTTTTGAGGTTAGAATTTTTTTTTTGATCTGTAAAATTTAAAATCATTAAAATTTTTTAATGCCTATTCGGTTTTATTATCAAGCTTAAAAAAACCTTTCATTTGGTGTCAATCGCTGCGGAATCTATACATAACTGCAGATGTCACAAAGCAAAATGTGTTTGAAGAAAAATGCCGCTGTACCCGCTAAATATGGACCGAATTCAACCATATTTATATATGATCTTTAGTTCACCGCCGCACTTCATTTCCAATACTTTACATTGATTTTAAACCACGGATTAATTAAAAAAAACGCGAAACAATATCATGAAATTTCGCAAAATTTTTATTTTCTTTATAAAATTTTTGCGTTTCAAAATATTTTAACGCCTTCTTGACGTTGAGGTGCCATTTATTAAGAAGTTTAGATCACGCAATACATAAACCAGTTTTGAATAAGATTGCAAATGTCAGGCGCGAAAAACTGTCATTTTTGAAAAATTTACGCCAATTCTATAAAAGTTTGAGGTCATCGTTCTCAGCAACTAGCAGCCTGACATCGACGTGATATGGCGCAAATTTGAGCAAATTACACCATCTAATAAATACTGTTGACGAAATGCAAATTTCTTGAACGGCGCAAAAACGCTATAGAAAAAACTGCGAAAATTAAAAAATCGGAAAATTTTGGTTTCAAAAATGAACCGCTGTACAACTTTCTCCCAAATAGTAGTATTGGCATAACTTTTATAGTGTAAATATCTACAAAGTCTAGTGACTTTATTTTATATCAGTGAGCATCGGAAGTTTAAAACTAAAAGTAGAAAAGTGATGAAATATTAAAAAACTCTTGTAAATTTCAAGCCATTTTTTGAGTTTTTCGATGTTTGAGTGCCCATAACTTTTAAAAATAAAGAACTGATGGTCTGAAATTTTGAATTTCCCAGTTTTCTAGTGTGGCCTACCATTCCCTTTTGACCGTTTTCGTCAATTCGAAAAACTGGAGAAATAATAAGCATCTGAACTCAGTTTCAACAAATGTTGAAAATTTTTGAAATTGCCCATATACGCGATTTAAAGCTTTTACTAACTTAAACATTTATGGGGGGTTATCAATTAATCACTGGAAAAATATATATGTACATAAAAACTACAAAGTATTTTATATACATAAAGTACATAGTATATATATTTTTTATTATTATATTATAAAACAACAAATCAATTCGCAATCTTTGTTTGATTTACAAAACGCAATAATAATACAATGCTTGTAAATTGGTAAACATTAGATTACATTTTAACTGATGATGAGAGCTCACATATCACTCGAGATTAACATGCAGGTTGACAATATATCCCTAGTAATTCCGAGCTTGTTGGCAGTGGAACTTGACTTTAGGTCCAGGCGAAGGTGACGGACATGCTGAGCAGATTGATGGTGGATATAGTGGCTCCACCAAAAGTAAGAGGGGGTTTATTATGGCAGCCACTAAAGGTACCCCTACACGACATGTTTTTTACACTGTTAATGTCAACTTTTACATGAATAAACAGTTACATGACGAGTTTGACTTCTAAACAGTGATGCCGTTTTGGTTATTTTTAACCAAAATTGGTTACTTTTTTCTTCAATGTGTACATGTGGACTTTTTTCTTATTTTGGTTACTTTTTTCTCAAAGAAAAAATAAAATATTTCGAGGAATAGTATTAATAAATATAAATACTATTCCACAAAAATATTTAATTCTGTTTACGTTTAATATTAGAATTTATTTATATATTTCAATATTTCAATAATATTTAATTATTTCAATAAAAACGGCATTGAAAAGTTATCAATTAAAATATCTGACATATGAAAGCTACTGAAGTGTGTAAAAATTTTCCTCAGTTTTCGTTTTACAATATTTATGTGACTTCTGTAGACTTTTTCTAAGACAAAATATTTCTTTTTAATCAAATAAATTATGAATTTGTCTCAGTGAAACACTCTTCTTTGCAACGGTATTATTTGATTTGTGAAAAATAGTTTTAAAAAATCGAATTTTAGTCACCAAAATACCGCCTACACAAAGTAGAAGACGGTGCGATGGGCGTGGCAGATTTCAATGAAACTTGGCATGCGTCGTTTGTTTTTTCTAAGTAGTATATGTACTAAATTTTAAGACTTGCTTTTATACGAAAGATTTTATGTGAAAATGTCCATTTTGATTGTATGGGCGGTGGGCGATGGGTGTGGCTGATTTTCATGAAATTATTTTATTTTCTTAATTTAGTCAATATAATACTCTGTGTCAACTTTCAAGTTTCTAGGTCCACTCCTTATAATTAATGCCACCAATCGTATGAAGTTGAACCAGTGTGCGGCGGCACAAAGAGTTGCCTCCGCCTACTGTACGGTATCGAGGGGCGGCGGTCCTTGTGATAAGCGACAAAAACCAGTGGATCTACTGGAACGCGAACGGAAATAGGCTTGAGACGCAAGAAGAGTGAACATCAGCATTAGATCCGTGCAGCTGAGAAGCCAGTCAATACAGTGATAGCAATAAAGGTGGAAAACTTGCAGTATCGGTAGATGAACGGCGAAATTTAACTCCTTTATAGAGGAGGGATGGACCGACAGGAATTTCGGGGAGGTTAACTACTTCTTGATTTAATTGCTTTCGGGCCATGGTTATTTCCAGAAATACTTCTACCGAATGGGCAATGTGGCTAACGAGGCTGAACATATCTTTTTCTACTGCTTCAAATGGCAGGATAAATAAGGCGCGTTGCAGGAGCGAATCGGGGATTGCAATCCCGACAACATAAGTGGATAAGATGCTGGAATGCGAGAACCTATATAGTACCTTATAGAACTATGTCGAACACATACTGCGAAGAAGCACATACAGAGAGATGGGATGAGAAGACGAGCCGATGGCTTAATGCGGGCTACAATTCTGGCATTCCCAGACACGGGAGAGTGAAAATGATCCCTATGAGCACGTCGGTCTGGGTCTTCCCAGAAATCAAATTGAAAACGCAACCTTCAAGCGATTGGTGATTTTTAGAACATAGGCGATTATTACAAAAATGTTCGCATTATATTTTATTTTCATTGTTTTTGATTATTTTTTGCAATCTCAGGTAACCCTAATTATTTTTCAATTATTTTCAATCGCAATTGGTAATCATAAATATTCTAGAAGAGAAGTACATAATAACTAAAATATTTTTTTAAATAGTCTAATTAATTACTAATCGTATAATAAGCTAATCCTTTAATCTAATTGTGGTCAACCTAGTCTAGGAGTAGTATGCAGTTTCTTGGCTTATTAGACGAGTACTCTGGCTTCAAACCCAAGCTCTGACATCTTGAAAGAAAAGAATGTAAAAAAATATTTCTTTCGACGGCCACCTTCTGGCAAAAGCGCTGAGAGTAACTGCCGTGCATATTAACCGTTAAACTCTAGATCCCGCTATTCATGGATAAACTTGACGCACACAATATGGGTGCTGTGAAAAGCTAGGCTGTAACTTTGAAAAAGGGTTGTAGTGGCTAAATTATGCATATTTGTAAGCATATCTGTATATTTGTAAGGCGCTGCCGGCGTCAAATGAAAAAATGCCAGATTTTGATTTGAATAAATTTTTTTTCCACACATTTTAATTGCAAACTTTTTCATGAACACAGGCCTTAATAGTGCAAACAAATACTGGCTTTTTAAAACAAATTTATAGAAAAAAGTTCAACCATAGACCACCCCTGTGGAATTGAATTCAAATGGGAATTAATTACCTATTTTGTTTTCTTCCTCAAATTAAAACCATTTCTAAATTTTGTTGTTTTCTTTACAATTGTCTTTTATTAATAATGTTTTGTTTTACATTTAAAGATTTTTAACAATTTCTTCTATTTTAATTTTTATTATTGAATTTATTTTATTTTGTTATTTTTATTAATTTATAAACCATTCTTTTTAAAACTACAATACTATAAAGTTTTTTCGTTTTTCTATTTCTTTTTTTTAATTTGTTGTCTGTTTCTTGCTTGCACTTACTTATTGAATAGTTTTATTTAAATTAATTAAAAAAAAGAAGTTTTTTTTTAATTCATAGTTGTTTTAAAATGTAGAAAATATTAAATATTATATTAAATAGTATAAAAATGAAATTGTTGTATATATAGAAGGATATAAACGGGTTTTATCATTGAGGTTACTAAGAGATAAAGTACATATGAAATAAAGTTTTGTATGCTGGTAGTATGAAAATTATACTTATATGTAGATTTAATTTAAAACTAAGAAATGAAAAGAAGATTTGTTAAAACTGCTAAATGATGCCTCTGATAGCTCTTAAACTTTCTTATTTTTTTACTGATTTTGAGAGGCATAAAAGGCCTTTAGCAGTTTAAATAAATAACCCCTACTTCATATTTTTTTTTAAATACTTGTATAAGATTGTAGTAGAAACTTTGTTTTTAGTGTAAAGATTTTTATATAAAAAGTTTTTTTGTTTGTTTATTGGGTTTTCTAAAAGATTTGTTTAGAATAGACTGATTATTTATTTTTTTTATTAAATTTATTTCTTGTTGTATTTCACTTTTAGCTATTTTGCTTTTAAATAGGACGTATAGGCTTTTTATTATTTTTTTTTAATTTTAAAATTTATCTACTTTTTAATATTGTATTAAAATAATACACATATATAACAATAATAATACAAGTAAATATTATAAAAAACTTTAAGCTAAAAAATATTCTTACAAAAAAATTTTATTTTTTATTTTTAAATAAAATTAAAATTAATATATATTTTTTTTTAATATTAATTTTTATAAAATTACACATTTATAAAATATAAAAAGAGTATATCCATTAAAAGTCATTATCTAAAGTAATTTCTGTTGTTGATTGAAAGTTTTTTTTTTTTGTTAAAGGAAAAACTTTCTTCCCTATTATTTTTATATCTTTTTTTATTCTATAAAAGTTACAAAATTTTGTAAAACAAGTTGTAAATTGAAATAAAACATGTGTGTTTGTATGTATGTAAGTCTCAATAATTTCAAATTTCGTTAAAATTTTGGATATGTTCTGTAAATCGAAAACGAGTGAAATTGAAATCGAATAAAATTTTAAATCGCTATAATTTACGAGAAGCTAGGCCGTAACTCTTAAACAGGGTGTTTATGGGTAAGTATGTATGCATGTATTTTTATTAATTCTCCTAATAATTACTTTTTATGAGCATGAAAATTTTTAAATAATTGGCGCAATTAAATTTTAATTGCCTTTGAACAAACACTCGATTTCAATTTAACTCTATTTCGTTTTTCAGAACATACCCGTTTATTTTTTTTTAATGAAAACTCATTTACATTATCAATGACAAACTAAAAAGAAAAAAACATTTTTTATAATTGCTTAACTAGAAATTTTGTAAAAATTTTAATATGAATTGCCAAAAAAGTGTTTTTATTTTGAATTACATATACCAACTCCTTATTTTTCAAGTTCTGTCAGCAGTGTCTGTAGAATTCACGAATGTAAAGTAATAAATTATAGTCGCCGTCGTCTAGTGATTAGTGTGCTGTGTTACTAATACGAGAGATCCGGTTCAAGTCTCGGCTCTGACATCTTGAAACAAAGAAATAATAAGAAAAAATATTTCTTTCGGCGACTACCTCTTGGCACTTAGTCACTCTCAGAGCTTTTGCCAGAAGACTGCTGAGAGTAGAAAAATTTTGAAATTTTTTTCGAACCATTTTTTGCACATAAAGTTTTAAATTCAATTTCCCGAATAATTATTTTTTGGAGTTACGTCAAGATAACTTCGGGGCGATGAAATGTAAATAACAAATATTTAAAAGTTAAAAAACTAAAATAAGTTCTAACAAAATTTTTAAAATTAAGAAAGAAGTCTTGCATTTTAAAATTTTTAATTGATGTAATTAATGTTGATACGAGTAATGTGGTCAAATTAAAACGTATATGCATGTATTTGTCGTCTAAATACGATTAGCAATCGTGACTAAGAAACGTAGCAAGCAATTTTTTTGAATAGTGAAAACATGCTGTTAATGCTGTTAAATTAGAAACAAACAATTGATGCCTTGGGCTAATGTCAGACTGGCCGCAAGAAGTTATAATATAAGATTCTAACAGCTTCTCTGACATCCGTCTTGACAATATTGATCGCAGTATTCGAGTAAACGATTTACTGATTTTTCGAATAAGAAAACCTTTTTCGATTAACATTTAATTTTTATAGTTATTTTCATATACCCTGTCCACAATTAAATTTTAATTGAATCAATTTAGGATTATACAATGACAGCTTACTCTATTAGCATTTATCAACTAAAATTATTATAATTTTGTGAAAAAAAACACTTTATTTTCATGCATTGTGCTGGTCTGGGAAAACATGTTATGATAAGGGGGAAAGAGTGAGTAGTGTTTGTGGACATTTGATTTAAATTTATTAATAACGTAATTGACAAAAAAAAAAAAAAAAAAACTCCCGCGTGAAAATTGTTTCATAAACAAGAAGTTCTGCTAAAGTATGAATTCTCTTTATAGTGCATTGTGGGATTCACTGAACAATCAACTACAAAACGATGTGCTCTGAGAGATATATCAGTGGTTCGTAAGTATATTCCATTATTCGAAATTAATGTTCCTATTTCATCAGAGCACCTTCTGAGGTAATACCGATGAAACAGAGAAACGCACGCCACAATGCTCCGAATTTAGATATCTTACCATCATTAATAAACACATTCGCTCTTTCCTGTACTCGGTCGAGAACCCTCTAAATAGACTTTGACGCACCAGATCACACATGTTGTGTTCCATCTTGGGTCGGATAAAGGTCTTGTAAATATTAAGAACGGCTGATGAAGCGAAGTATTTTTTGCACCGAAGCACTTGAATGCTTCTTTCGATACTCGAAAAATGTAATCATTCCACAAATGTAGGAAACTCACACGACCAAGGTTCAATCCCACGAAGGACAAAAAATAAGAGATTCCCCCCTCCAATAAACCGCTTCCTCACATTTCCAATCTATTCCACCAGGAAACCAATGATCATGAGTACAGCTCCACCTTCTGGGAAGATAACAGCTAATCTACTGAAGATGCTCACCATTCACATTCAACATCCACCGACAGATGAGGCAATTGCTGTTTGATCGTTCAAGGGTGAAGGTAACTATAACACTGGCCCTTGAGTGGCCACTTTCAAATTATATTTTCGTATCGTGTATTTGCACAGTGAAACCAAGACTAAACTAAATCTATTGTAATTATACTACCCTAAATGATGGCGGTATGATGAGAAGCGCTTTTCTGGTTGCAGTCGGCATTCTCATGTGGTGCGTATATTTTTTGAATTACGAATGGAATTTCATAATATTTTCTCTTTGATTTTACTTACGTAAAGTATTACAATCTAAAACAGCCTTAACACACATGAATTGTCTTCCCATGATGTTATTTAAAACCCTTTTTTGTCTTGCGTCAGCATCAGCACTCGTAGCCAGCTTAGCTTAGGGCAGAAGGAATTGTGTTAAGTTGTGTGTATATTTTTGGACACAAACAATGTCTATTTTTTACATGTTTATTATTTACATTTACATACACTTTATTACAAATCATAATAATTTTAAAGTTTTAAATTTTTTTTGTGATTTTGTGTCATACAACCCCATTAAAACATGTAACAAGACGTCGAACACAACAAATCAAAGTCAGAAATCACAAGTGTATGGGCAGCTTAACTCTTGCATGTCTCATCCACTACCCAGAGAGAATTCGTACCTAAGCCACCCCTTACTTTTCATGAATAAATGTTGATGTTCGTAAGTACATATGTATGTAATGCAAAAAATAACAGAAAATAAAATTTTTAGGCTGTGTAATCCAAATCATAAAATAAAAACTCATTTTGAAAATATACTTTTCTTATAGTTTTCTTTTTTCACAAAAACTAATAAAATTTATTTCATAAAAAATCATAAATTAATAGAACAATAAACAAAAATTAAATTCATGAATTTTTTTCAATTTAAATATGCTAAACTTACAGCTCCCAACCATTTTGCTTATATACATATATGTATTTTTAATTTATAATTTATTGTTATTTTTTTTTAACTCTGCTCTCAATATTGATATTTTTAGTTTTAAACTTAAAAATGTCAGTGTTTCAATGCAATAAATAACTTTGATAATATCTTTTGTTACAATTTTAACTTTGGCTTTAGTGTTTACTTTTTTTGTTTATTAATTTATATTTAACTATATTTAAAATTTTCATTAAAAAATAAAAAGTATTACTAAAATTAAATTTTAACAACATTTTCTTTATTTTATGCTTTTTTTATAAATATTTTTCTGTAAATCGTTTAATTAAAAAAAAAGAAAAATAAAAAAAAAAAAATAAACAAAATAAATATATTTACATTTAATATAAATTAATTGCGATAATTATTTTTTATATAAAATATATTATAAACGTATTTAATATTAACAACTATAACTTAACTTAAGTTAACACTTCAAAAATATCTATAAATAATTTTTATATTTTGCTATATTTTTTGTATTTTATATAAAGATTGGTGTTTAATTTATTTTTGTTTTATTTAAAATTTCGTTTCGTTTGAAAAGTAAAACGTAAAATAAAAAGGCTTTTCTTCATTGGATTAAAATTAAACAATTGCTTAGACACGCCCACCCAGACCTATTAAGTAATGATTAGCAAACGTTATTATTAGTAATTAGTTTATTTTGTCCAAAAAGGAAAAGTAATCATTAAATTTCAATAATTTGCAGTTTGTCTTGATTACAAATTGATTACTTGAACCTACAAAAAATTATCGAAAATAGTCAGAAATAATCAAAAGGGTAAACCGCTTATTTTCAAAATTGAAGCCCTAATTTTTTTAATATCGTCTCATATCAGACCTATTAAATTAGTGGCTAGCAAGGTGCTAATTAGAATACTGATTTGGCTTAGCAAGTATGTAGTTTGTTGGCACAAAGCTAATGCATAAAATATTTTTTTTAGTGTCTCCCAATTTAATAGAAATCAACTCTGAAAATTGTTATATTAAGTTGTATCAAACATCATACATACTTCAATACATACATACTTCAATACATACATACTTCAATACATACATATGTACATATCGTCGATGGAATTAAAGAACGCTGTAATCGACAAAACCTTAAGTGTTCACCAGAGCCAAAAAACCTATATGAAAGTAGAAAGAAGACACTGGTATTTTTCAAAACGCAGACGGTGTAAGTGAATTTATTTTCATCATAGAAATTTGGGACCGGGACCAATCGACGCGTATTTTTTTCTGATAAAAATGATGTAAAAACGTATTACAGCATTCTTTAATTCTTGCGACGATATGTAAATGCTGCATTGCAATTCACA
The DNA here is from genome assembly GCA_963576795.1 of Metopia argyrocephala. NCBI lineage: Eukaryota > Metazoa > Arthropoda > Insecta > Diptera > Sarcophagidae > Metopia > Metopia argyrocephala. The sequence goes on from OY756211.1 coordinate 85,768,336, forward strand.
TTGTACATCCAAAGCCACATTTTTTAGGGGCGTCGTGTTGTAGTGGCTAGAGCGCTCACACAGAAACTCAAACGACCGAGATTCAATCCCAGCGTAGGTCAAAAAAATTATAAAATAAAATTTGCGGTTTTTCTAAAATTATTATTTAAAAAAATTAAAAGTAAAATCTATAGGTCAAACTTTTGAGTAATGGAAGTTCCGTATTTTTTATTTTCTTTTTTCAATTACACTTGTGGACAAATTTTATCATCTTTAAAAAATTTAGAAAAATTTTTAAGTGTGAAAAAACTAATTTTGGATTTTTAAAATGATAAATCCAGATTTTTGGTATCTATTCAGAAATACTTAAGTTTGCTTTAAGTTTTTTTAATTAGAGTTAAAATAATATTAAATAGGGAATTATTAACCAATACTGTGACGCTCTGTGATTTCCTGGCTCCGCTATGAATAAGATAGTTTGACCTATAAACCAGAAACATAATCCAATACCTCCTTTGCACTTTAGTCCATGTAACACAGGAGGATATTTTCATTAATGCTTCAATAGTCATGTATAAAGAATACCGCTGAAAATCATAGGGATCAAACATATATTGAACGGTGAAGTGAGTACTATCGACTAGCTAGATTGCAGATTTGTTAGTAATGTTAGCATATATTTTAATTGGACACAATCACCCCTATCATAAACATTTTTTTCTTCGAAATATTTTCCCTTTTCCCATAATTTCAATCGTAAATAAGAAGAAATTTGACAAATTTTCCGTTGCTGGACAGCAATTTTACTTTTCTGTACTTTTTGTGCCATTTGAGGAACTTAATACAATGCAAAACAACCGACTATGGCATGCGGTTTTGTAAAGGTTATCAAAGATGACGTGGACTAATTTTAGAGTTTCTTATAATTTATAGAAGTACTTAATACTGCTGGACATCTTATGAAGTGTCCATAAATTGAAAAACTTAGTTTTATCTTCAACGCCGCACATTTTTTCACGCATATGTATGTACATATGCCATGTAATAGTCAAATTACGCCGCTAATTTGATAAATTTAACAGGGAACGGGTGGTGGACCAAACCGAACAATGAACAAATTTTAAACATTTTCACTAGAATTCTTAAAAATACGACTTAAAAGACATACTAAAAAATATTTAATTCAACCCAGAAATCAATTTTTTATTTCTATTTTACAATAACTCTTAAATTTGATTGAATTGCATTTTATCTTTACAAAATTTTTTAATATTAGTATATTTTTCTTCTTTATTTTACATTCACTAAGCATTGACAACAGAACAAAAGTTCACATAAAATTCATGATAGCAAATTTCCCTTCATGGGGAATGAACATTTGAAGGGAACAAATTTCTCCCATGTTATTGACGATAGGGTTGAATATGTATTAAAATTCTCCGTGTGTTGCACCTGTACTCAGTACAAATTGAACAGTAAGTAATATATTGCCTGTTTGTACTCGATAAATTCAAAAACCATACATACAATCGTCGTTAAAATTTGGGAAATTATTAGCTATATCTTCTGTAAGATTTTTGATTTTCTTAGATTGGACAAGTGGGCATGGTACCTCCCATTCAAACTAAAAACTCAGTTTTGGGTATCTTGAAAACTGGTCTTCATGGTCAAATAAAAGTTTAAACCTTTTTTGGCGTATCATTTTTTGCTTTTCAAATTGTGAAAGATAACGATGATTTCGTAGGGTCGATAGTGCTAATGGTGGGTCAATTATGGAACAAGATATTCAGTAATCATGAAAGCATCAACAGAATTACGTGGCAAACTAAACTCACTGTATTTCCTTTTAATAATAAATAAAAGTTTATGTACTTACAATACATAGCCGCTATGTCAACGTTCGACTAACCAGGCCTTAAAACCTAGGAAAGTGTTCTGTAAATACAAATACGGTTTTTAGTGTTGCATATTTGCTAAACATTAGCAAATGCATTAGTGTATGGTTTGCACATGCTATGTATGATGCACAAGATTGTGAACTGAGCTATTTATAGTTTATTTTCTTTTCTTTTTTTTCTTGTTTTTGGATAAAAATTCTATTTAAATTTACCATACTTGGTTTTATTGCTTTGAATTTATAATGCATTGTCGCTTCCACTACCACTAAACAATTTAGTATTAATGCAGCAAGATTTGCACCACCACTAAATGCAGATAGAAATAATTAATCACAATAGTGGTGGTGGAAAAATAATGCATTAAATAAAACGAATTTAGTGGTAGTAGATCTTGTTTTTATCAAAATATATTGGGTGGTATTCTTGATTCCGTTCCGTGGCTGCGGATAGCCATATTTTGCGCGGAAGCAAAATTTGCTATTATTCATTCCGTTATTGCCATATTGTTCCGTTGCTGCGGTATCATATCGTTACTGCGGTATTGCCTTATTATTGATTCCGCAGTATAGATAATTTTCTTTATTTTGCTTACGCACAAATTTTTCAACGGAAAGCTCACGGAAAGAGATTAAAGAAAAATAAAACGGATACAAATTAAAATTTTTGTGCATTAAATTTTAATTTATAATATATTTTCATTTGTTTCTAATAAAATAAATAGTAAAATTTAATAATTGTTATTTTAATTTATTTAATTCGCTTATTTGAAAATGAAAATGAAAAATGTAAGGCAAAATATTAAATTTTGCAAAAAAATTTTTTTGAAGTTTAATTTATTGTGTTATGTATATATAATCGAAATAAGGACTTTTTTTTAGAAATAAAATTAGAAAAATTACAAACAAACAGCAGTTGGAAGAAATGGTAAATACGTATAATGAAATCTAAGAAAGATATTTCATGCGGTTTAAGCCAACGATCGCGAATAAAAGATGCCGGTATTTGAAAAAAATATTCTTCATTGATCTTTGATTTCTTTTGTATTATACTGTAGGTATTGACTGATTATAAAATCAGAGTGGAAAAAGAAGCTGACAAAGACTGGAAACAGGCTGTGATCCATGTAAAAAATTCCTTTTACAAAAATTTAGGAAAATGTAAGCGCTTTCCTGAAGATTAATACCGCGGTTCATGGCATACAAAATGTAAGCAGTTTTGGTGTTTTCAAGAAGAGCATGCCGACTGAAAATATTGCAAGTGAAGAAATTAAAACGGCGGAAGAAATTTTTATATTTTATACATATCGTCGATGGAATTAAAGAACATTTAAGGTTTTGTCAGTTACAGCGTTCTTTAATTCTTTCGACGATATGTACATATATTTTGATTTCACAAATTACAAAAATCTTTTATATTTTTTGACTAAATAAAAAAGAATATCACACCAAAATATTTATGTATTATTGCCATACTGTTTGTATTTTAACAACAAATCAACTCTAAACTCATTAAAACAGGAATGTTATATTAAAGTCGCGGAAAGCTAATACCGCAGGAATGAATAATTGCAATTTGCTTATCGATCGATATTTCTTTCCGTTCAGCTTTCCTTTCCGTGCGGAATCAAGAATAGCACCCATTTTTTTATGGTTAAGAGCGAAATATAAATTCTTTCTCGAAATGGGCATTTCTATAAAAAAGTCCACCTTGATCGAAAAATTAAAAGTTAACCGACAGATTTTTTCCGAATGTTTTTTAAAAAAGAAACCTCTAAAATAAATAAAATTTAAGAGTTCAGAGCTTTCCTTGGTTGGGATGGCGAAATACTGAGCTACACAATGTTTTATCAGAGAAATATTTGCAAAACGTTCGAAGGTGATATTATCGAATGTCATAGTCAAGCGCCGTTTTAAATTGCAAAATTGAATTAATTTTAAATTAAACAAAATAAAAGAAAAGAGAGAGAGAGAGAGAGAGTGAGAAAGAGAAAACAAGACAACGTAATGAATAAAACAAAAGTAAAAGATTTATTTATTCTTTAACAAAAACTGTTGGAGATATAAAAATCAACAATTATTTTTAATTTTCATTTTTAATTCTATATTTTTAACTTTCTTTTTATATATGATTTTCTTCTTATTATGTTAACAAATCTGCAGTTTTAACAATTATTTTCTATCTCTTTAGCTTTTTCGCTGCTTTCAATAAATTTTAATATTCTTTTAAATTTTTTCATATTTATTTGCATTTTCATAAAAAAATAATATTCTTTATTACTAAAAAAATATACAAACATTTATTTATTTTATTTCGTTGCTAAAATTATTTATTTATTTTCATTTGCTGTTTAAAATTAATCATAATGGCAAGTATTTTCGTTTTAGGTTTAATATTTCTAACACATTTACAATTATATATATATAAAAAAAAAAAAACATTTTCATATATGAAATCAAAATAAATATGTAAAAAAAAACAGAAAAATAAAACAGGATTTGGTAAAAATATGAAAATTATTTCGCAAAAATAAAAATGCTATAATATAACAGAATTCTTTACATATAAAAAGATTTTCTTCAAAAAGATATTGCCTTAAAGGCTGATAGAAGACTTTTAGCAGAATTGAGTTCTAAAACATTTCAGAACTCATTGCATGGATTGCATCTAAAAATTTAGAGATGCACAGTTTGCTTTTATTTGTGTCTATAAAGCTTTTATCATACATTCAGGAAAAGGCTGATAGAAGACTTTTAGCAGAATTGAGTTCTAAAACATTTCCAATTCATTGCTGGGAGAAGTGCACAGTTTGCTTTTATTTGTGTGTAGAAGGCATTTATCATACATTCAGGGAAGCGTAACATTGTTCAAGCTTACTTAGTTGGACATGCATGACTTTGTTCAGTTGCATTTGAGAATTCAGCGCAGTCAGTCTCTACCTGTAAATAAATTCAAAATCATGAATCGAAACTCTATATTTTACCAACCGTATCTAGTTATGAGAACTCTATACTCAGAGACATCTTTGTAGCCTTAACCAAAGAATTTAATGTACGAACTGCCTTCCAATTTTTGTCAAGATGTATAAGAAAGTGTGTTAGTCAGTTCATAGATTGCGCGGGATCAGTTCTATTATTCAATTTAAATCGAGAACTATAGAATCTATTGTGTTCCTACTGTGTGTCTTGCTTATGAACTAAAGTGGATCTGAAACTGTAGTGGTGAATATGTCTGTAAGCGAAGTCATATGCCTCCCTAAACACATTCATCTAAATCTATTAAAAAGTCCTCATTTATACAACATGAGTTCGATGTTTCAAGTGCTTGTAAGTACAATCTACAAATATCTAAGTACATTTGTGATGGCAATTCTCAGCAAATGCGCACTCAAACTACAAAACAATGTAGAAAGAATTCTCCAAAAGTTTTTGATTTAGCTCCTTCTATATTTGAGAACTTTAGAGCTAAGCCCAAATTGTGGGCTGATCACTGTCTTAGAGCATTTAAGACCCACTTGAGTACGCCGATATTCCAAACAGTTACCATTTTTCCATTCTCTACTTATATTCAGAATAGTACAAAGTAGTGTTGCACATGCTTTCATATGCATAGCATTCACATCCTCGTAGTAGGTATCCAAATCAACTAAGCTCCAGTCTTTGAAACGTGTAGTAGTAATTCGTTCCTTTCTAAATCATATAGACTTGAGAATTTGCTTATATCTACATACTTATACTTAAGTACTTAATTAATTCTTCTGACGCTTACTGATGGAATATCTCCCATGAAAATTATAAACAACATTACGGAATCGGTGAATAAATACTACTAAAAGAGGTTTCAGACAAGGTGACAGTGACATAATCAGAAATAATGGAAAAAGTTGTTGTGTAAATACGACTGAAACGATCTTCAATAAAAGTTACATGCTTATGGTGCTTGCGGCTAGTATCGATATTATTGATTGTATTGTAGAGATAATACCTGCCGGGCTTTCGAAAATTGAGAACATTTGGTAAAATGAGAGAAGTTAATGATTTTAAAGAATAAAAATACTGCACCAGTGGGACAACCCTTTGATGTCGATAACTAAAGGGTGATTTTTTAGCTATTATCTTTTTGGCAACACTGATTTAAATAGCTGACGCACGTTTCGTATTTTGTTTCACTGTCAAACATCTTCAGTTTGGCTTATAATTTAACCATGAATCACATATAAACAAAAGTTGTGAATCATAATAAAGATAAAAACAAAGCTAAACCAAACAAATGAAGAATTGCTTAAACATTGAGTTGAAATTCGTAATAATAATTTGACAACTACAATCCGACTTTCAGTTTAGTTGTGAAACATAATAGGGTCATAAGTTCATATACAATTTTGTAAATTTTACTTGTTAAAAGTTTATTTTTGGCAATTTGAAACTTTTAGTTGCCAGCTGAAATTCGGTTGTTATCCATCAGCCCATAAATTACAAACAATATTTTTTTTTAAATATTTTTTTTGGTAATTTTACCAAACCCTGTGCACTTTTCTTCAAATTTAAATAAATTTTATTGTGTTTTATTAACAAATAAAACAATAAAGAAAAAACTAAAACAAATTAACATACATTTTCTTTTTAATAAATTATGGAAGTAATAATAAATTATAAATTTTTGTTATTTTTATACAATACATTTAAAAGATAAAATTAAGTAAATTACAATAAACAAAACAGAAAAGTATGAAATATTTTGCTATAACTTAATTTATAAAATAATATTTTTTTATTTTTTATTTTATAATGCATAAAGTAAAATTATTTTAAATTTTCTTTAAATTCTCTATGATGATTTTGGGGTAATTAATGTTTTTACTTAAATTTTTTTTATATATTTAACAAATTTTGTTTATTACTTGCTTTTGTTTTATAAATAATTAAAAAAGAAAGGCAATTTAAAATTTAAATTTAATTTATTTAAAATTATTTAAACTTAAGTTTTATAAAGGAGCAATTTTAAAATGAGTATATTTATAAACATTGTTTAACAACAAAAATATATGTATATGCATATCTGGTGGTCAAAAAGAAGTGACAACATTAAAAAAAAAACAAAAATCTATTTATAAATATGTATGTTTTTTTTAATGTGTGCGACGTTGGCACTGCTTTCTAAATTTTGAAATTAAGCAAGTCTCTCAGACTTATTGGGGCAGAACATATTTATTTCTGAAAGTTGTGGCTTTTAATCTTAAAATTACATATTTGTATCATAACTGCTTACAATTTTTGTTCTGATTCGAAAGACTTATGGTAGAAGTAGACATTTTTATAAACAATTTATTTTACAAAGCGAAATTCATTTGCTTCACAAGACAAGGAAATAAATGATTCAGAAATTTATTTAAAAAATGTTGTTTATTGATTGTTTTGACTGTATACATTCCAAGGGTTTTGAATATAATCTGGTACGTTTGTGATGGAATAAGATGAAATTTTAAGTTGCTTCGGAATTCTTTTTTTATTCATTACTTACTGGCTTTCTCGCCTGACAAGTAAAAATCTCATGAAAAAGAGTTGCTTTGTCTCTGCATTCAAAATAATTTAAATGTTGTTATAAAATGTTCTGGTACACCAATTTTGATAAACATGTTTATAAACATATTATATGTGTGTATGTGCAATGCATACATTTAAAACCATACATTTATATAATGTTTATATAAAATTTTACAACAAATACTAGCAATTACAACTTAAATAATTTTTAAAAGAAATTTGCTCTACAATGTGGCTAAACAAAGTTGATGCCAGTAGCGGCACAAAAGATTTCATGTTTATTATAGAAATTTGATTCATTTTATAAAATCTTTTAAGGAACAATTGAAAATTAAACAATTTTATGTATAAAGTTTTTACTTTAGTTCAATAAATGCTAAAGTTTGTAAGCAGTTTTATATTTTAACAACATTATTTCCATATGTGTGTGCACCTCCCTATATTCCAGAAGACGTTTTTTTTAGAACTTAATTTTTTTATACGAAAAATATTTAAATTTTGTTTTTGTTGTTATTTTTCATATAAACATATTTTGAGAACAGGGGACTAAATACTTTTACTAAAGGCACAGTCACATTAGTCAAATTATTTGACGAAAAAAGCGTAACCACTATTTTATAAAAAAAACTCATTTATTTATTTAATATTTGATATTTCAATTTCTAATATCTAATTATGAATTCTTACTTTTTAAATAAATGGTTACTTAAATGAAATTTTTGCATGAAATATTTTCGTAAAATAGTGGTTACGCTTTTTTCGTCAAATACATTGCATGTATTTGCCTTAAGCTGAAGTTATTCAAATAATGTTGCTTTAAACTAAAGCAATTGAATAGATTTATTTTGTATACAAAGTTGCTTAACATTTTGACCACTTAAGTAAGCAATGTTGCTAAACAAAATGTTGACTCCCTTTTTGAATTTATTTGTGTGTTATTGCCCTTGAGAGTTTAAAATATTGTATTTTTAATAGTTTTTTTTTAATTTTTTGTTTAGCTTTGCTAAGTTTTAATTAATTTTAAATATTTATTTTGACTAAATTTTTTTTCAGTTAATTTTTTTATGACTTGAGTTTTGGTTTTTTTTATATTTTTGTTTAGACTTAATAGAAGAATTTATGAAATAAATAAAAGAAAAGGGAATTTTTTTTTTGGTTTGTTTGTTGGTTCTTTTTCTTGGTTTTGTTTAATGCCTCATAATTTTATTTTTGGTTTTTTTGGTATTTTACCATTTAAAAGATTTTGTTTTTTATTTTTTGTTTTAGATTAAAATCTAACATTAAGTAACTCTAAGTAGTTGTAGTTGTAGTATAAGAAGTTAAAGTTAGCTTGTATTTTGCTAGGGTTTAATTTTGTTTTGTTTTTGCTTTTGTTTTTTATATTTTTATCTTATTTTTCTCTTGTTGTTGTTTGTTTTTTTGTTGTTTCTAGAGTATTGTTAATAGTTGTGAAATGTTTATATGTATGTAAATGTTGTATGTATGTATGTGGAGTAGATTTATATATATATAAAAAATTTTATTATTACAAATAGTAATGCTGTTATTATATTTTGTTAATGTTGTTGCTGTTGCTGCTATTATTATTGTTGTTTTTTTTCTTATAAAAAAAACAGAAATTTAGAATCCATGTATAACTCCATATGCTTCCAGTGTGCTCACAAGCAAATAAATTACCCATAAGCTAAACAATATAATACTGCTGATAACTTTAATAGTTTTGGGACCGCCCAATTCGCCGCCAACTTTTTTACTACGTCTCATTAAAAGTATAAGAATGGCGATTAAAGCTTCCGTACAGAATAATGTTACCGAGAAGGCAATACTGCAATGAAAATGCAAATGGGCAATAATAAAACAAACAATTTAAATAAACATTACATTACATTATATTACACATGTAAGCATTACATTGTATTATATGGTATTTTTAATTAATAGTAAAAGTATTTCAAAAAAAAAAATTGATTAAAATTCCTATTTTTTTTTTCAACTTACGTTCCCGGTTCAACAACATAAACGGTACCCTTTGCTTCATGCACAATGGCTGCTAAAGACCACGCAACACCAATACCAAGGAAGACGTTTACAGCATTACTGCCGGTTACATTACCCACACTGGCATCAGCATATTTATCTTGTATGGCAGCAACTTTACTGGCAAATGTATCTGTGTTGAAAATGCAAAAAAAAAAAAAAAAATAAAAAATAAGAAATTAAAAAACAAATTTATTTTAAAATTAAAAATTATTTATTTTTGTTTATTATTTCTTTAATTATTTTTTACAACAATAAGTTTTAAGAAAAAACGTGGCACACAAATATTATAAATGCCCACTATTCTACCATTTAGTCGTTAGTAAAAAACCAGTTCTTTGTACTAAATTAACCCTTTAGCGCATAAAGCTCCCCAGCAATTTTAAACACTATTTCTATTATTATTTTTTAAATAAGGCTACAAGAATTAGTTTTTATGATTTTTATAAAAAAAGAGGTTTAAGGAAATTTTTAAGAGGTGTCTCTTAAGGTGGAAGTACATAACTGACATTATGGTCACTGTGCATTGCAGTCTTCTATCAAATAATATGCAGTTCTAGGGTATAAGTACCAATCATATAATTAGAGTACCTCGGTAAAAATGCATGCACATGTTTAATTTTCTTCAAATTAAATTATTATTAAACTTTATTTATTTAAATTATTTATTTATTTTATTATTATTATTAAATTTTATTTATCTTTAATTTTAAATTGAGAAATGGATAACCTCTTTCTTGTCGAAACCATTAAAACCATATGATTTTCTTAGTGTAGCTGCTGTTTAAATTTTATAGTCTCGTGACTAAAACTTGTTTTTTCCGAAGAATATGAAGTCTTTGCCACTGTTATATTTTACAAAATCAATTGGAATTTTTTTTTATTTTTATTTATACCAATACTCAGGGGTAAACCCGTACTAATGCTGTGTATTGTATTGGAATTTTTGTGGAAAGGACAGTATATTATGACAGAACATGTCGCTCATTTGCCAGAAGAGCATGGCATAACTCAAAAAAAAGCAATTTTAAGATAAATACGTTTAAAGATTTTAATTCTGGCAAACTTATATGAAAAGTAGAAGATATACTTATTTGGTCGCGACTCAATGAAAAAAAAATACAATTTATACTCATTTTTTAAATTACAGTTCGCCTTATATTTCTGCATTATGAACTTAAAAAAATGTGTTTTTTGAGTTATGCCACTCTTCTCGCAAATGAGCGATATATTTTATTTTCTTATATTATTAAGTGCCTTAGGAATGAGACACATTTCTGTGAATTGATTATTTAAAGAACAGTGTTATACCTTCACCCTTGAATAATCAACAGCAATTGTCTCAATATTGCATGTTGATTGTGGTGAGTGTCTTCGCTAAGTAGGTTTTTTTTAGCTGTTATCTGTTACTTCACAATAGGTGGTGCTTTTTTTCCCAGGGACTGTAACGGTTATAAGTTAAGTAAGTGTATATCGAAAAACTTATTTTTTTATGGTTATTTTGAGAGTTTTTCCAAAAAAGTCAGCAGAAAAAGTTATTTTTCAAAGGAAAAATAAAACTTAAAAAAAATCTCAAAAAGAGAGTTTTATTCTTTCGTCATAAAATAAAACTAATTTTTTGAGTTTTATTTTTCCGTCAGAAAATAACAGTTATTTTTTATGTTTTATTTTTCAGTCAGAAAATAAAACTTTATTTAGGAGTTTTATTTTTTTGGTCATAAAATAAAACTCGTTTTTATGAAAAATTTTTTTTACACCTAATCCTGATTTGACACATTATCGTCTGCAAACTATTACAAATGTCATTTCTATCATATTTTGTTCCGTGCAGAACGTCGTAATAGACGCAGTCATCGAACCCGCTTTCATCCTCATAGTCAAATATTTGTAACATTTTTAGCAAGTTCCGGCCATTATCGGTTGTAATTGTGTAAATTTGCCTTTTACTAATATTAAAGCACCCTAAAACTCTTTTAACTTGAGATTTTTGGTATTCAGCTTTAAAAAACAATAAAATTAAGATACCACAAGCAACGGGATTAGATTAAAAATAAAATCTGTATTAAACAACTCACAAAATGAGTTTTATTTTATAACGAAAAAATAAAACTCTTTTTTTAAAGGTTTCATCTAACCTTTTATTTTTCGGTCAAAAAGTAAAAGTTAAAATCCGATTAATGATCATTTTTACAAGATCACTATAGATTCTGTGAGAGCTCTCCTAGACGATTAATTTGGTATATAACATCATATATGTCTGTCGACTCTAATACAATGATTTTTTTTAGTTTTTTTTTAGTTTAATTTTTAAGCAATAACTGTTATTTGCGGTCCCTGTTTTTTCCTCATCATTCGTTTTTTTGTTGTCAATGGATAAGGTGAAATAGAGTGGAATGTCAGGGAGCGGTTTCTTTGTACCTCTTATTTTTAAATTATAATTTTGAAAACACAGCTAACTAACTTTTATTAATTTTTCACATTTGCTAGGATTTGAACCTGGGCCGTTAGAGTTTTTGTGCGAGAGGTCTAATAATCCCCCAATTGAAATTTTGTTTGCCATATCCCTGCCTCTAGTTGTCAAATTTGCTTTATATATAAAAAATCTACGAACTACAGCCATTTTTAATCAAGGCAATAATCCCAACTTTTATGATTAAAAGTTACTTTTGCTTAAATTTCATTAATTAGCGTTCTATTCGTACGTTGAATTGATTTTATCAGACTGTTATCTTAAAAAATTTTTTTAGAAATTAGTTAAAAAAATTTATTTAATGTTATACAACAATAATTGCCATTAAACTACTCTAAAGCTCACTTTTACATCAAAGTTTAAGCTTTGCAAAGCATAACATGGGTACGAACCACTTTTATCGATGGAAACTGTCCACTTTATGTACATTCTGTTGTAAACTAATAAAATATAAAATACATTTTGTGAAAAATTGGAATATCACTTTACTGATCAAATAACAAGAAATGCAATTCATATCTAAAGTAAAACAAGAAAGCATTTCGAAGAACACTAAACTTGGCCTAATGGTTTGACGATTACTAGCAGTAAAGAAATATTGAGGCTTTTTATCAGAAGAATAATGTACTAGATATATTTTCTAGTATGATCTGTTCAATTGTAATATTTGAGTAGATTCCAGAAAAATCTGAAAAGGTACAGCTACTAAAACTGGTATTTTAACAATACGTGTCACTACTGCATCAGAGACGTAAAGACCGTCATTAAAATTAAGGATTCTTGATTGTCCTTTGGACAGGATCGAAAAACTATATGACTTTGAGAAAAGATTTAGAATTAGGCTGAGTAATAGGAGTGACTGAAGCAGTTTAGAGGCTGCATACTCTTTTAGGAAAAGTATGGATGGGTTAAAGATGGTTGGCAGGACAACAGATATCTCCCTTATATGGTGTTGAGCCTAGCATTTAATAGCGAAAGTCTTTGCCATTAAAAGTCGTGGTCTACCTGTACGAATAGTAGCATTTTGCCATTTTCAATAGCTTTTGACTTCCATAAAATAAATTATTAAAGAGATTGAGACGGTATGGTTAAACTGAAGAGGCTACGAAAAGACCATCGAGTTTTAATAATCTGAGTTTCGAGTCATATTAGTGTTAAGAAAATGAACTTGAGAGAAAAGACGGAGCAATGCCATTGATGGGAAAGAATACTTTGAAACAGAGGTACTTGCTCTTTTTAAACTTGTATTTGAAAACTAGGAAAAGATTTAAATTGTGCAATAGATTTTTTTTAACTGAACTTTTGATCAGACATTACATGCACATTGGACACTTGAATAGAAAAGAAATTGTTTTGATCCTTTTTGCAGATTCTGTGACGAGGGAATCAAGTCACTAGAGCACATACTGAGCACCTGTGATTATAAAATATAACTGAGGAAGTTGTCAATTTTGTCAATGACGAAAGTGAAGTAGGAACTGTAGGAGCACTAGACAATTCAAGGTTTGTAAAACAGTTCATGGGCTTCATTTTGTAATTATTCTAAGGTAAATCTCCGCCGTAGTCTAGTGGTTAGTGTTTTGGCTTACTAAAAAAAGCTCCGACTTCAAACTTAAACTTTTAGGAAGTTAGCTTAACCGATTTATAGAATCACGCGAATGAATGAAAATAAAAATATTAGTTAATTTAGAGAGAAAATTACCAAAAATATAAGAAAACTGTAACAAATCAAAGCTTTGATTTAAGAAATTCAATTATAAAGTGATGTTTTCTTTTAAATACAACACAAGAGAACAATTAAATCTTTCTTTAAGGCCAATTCAAAAATCTATTGATATACAGTGTAGAGCATAAATTAAGATATTCTAATACAGTTAATACGAATATTTTATGACTTCTAAACAAATGCTTAACTGAACATATTTTGGAGAAGGAGATATGTAAACTTCACTTTGTATGCTTACGAATGTAGATTTTTTGAAAAATAAAAATAAATTCATACGACAACTGCCAATTTTACAAACAGTCTTTCAATATTCTTTGATTTTATTAAACAAAATTAAACACAAAAAATGTTTTTTAAGTTTTTGAACTTACCTGGTATACTTGTACCCAAAGCAACAAAACAAATGGCAGTGACGGCGTCTTTAACGCCCAACGTACAACCGAAATATGAGGCAATATCACCAATAACAGCAGTGACCACACCGATGGCAAATATCGATACAACGAAACATAAATAACCGCCGGCAATATCTGTAATTAAAAATTAATTAAAAAAAGGAGTGAATGAAATAAGAAATATATGTATATGTACTTATATACATAGGTACAATATAACAGTTGTATGTGGCATGTGGCAGTTTATTTGTTGCTATCTTGCATGTTAAACTATTAATTTCAAATTTCATTGATAATAATCACATGACATTTGCTGCCACAAAAAAAAAAAAAAATAAAAAAAACTCATATTGATTGTTGAAACTAATTGTTGTTAAAACAGCTTAACAATAAAAATTAAATTCAACAAAATGAGTAGTTGCCGAATATTTACTACGCTATGCATACCAATTAACAATCAGAGTCATATCTTAGATCAAAGTAATTACATTACAAAAATACATATATGAGCGTATCAACAAGTTCATGAATTTTTCAATGAATTGTAGGCTTTGATCTCTATACACCCTGACCGAAGTTTTTCCAATTTCTTTTAATGCCCTGTCAAGATAATTCGAGATCCTCAAAATGGAGTCAATATCTTATCTCTAAGTCATTTTCTCAGGTTTAGAAAAAAGAATTGGCCACTCAGTGTTAAATTCATCGAAAAGTGCAAATGAGAATTAAATTAAAGGATTTATGCTCATTTTTGACTTGTTCAGAAATTGTCGATTTTTTTTAAATACTTGTTAAACAAACCCAATAATAGGCCTAATAATCGTAACTTATTGTTTGTCTTTTTGAAAGATAACACTAGCCCACTTTCCTAGTTTAATTTGGTGGGCTGAATTCTGCTGAAAGGCCATTAGAGAAATACAAAGAGTTGTAAATAGAAGTGCATTCGCGGTATGTTAACAAATCAATGGTAGCTATTCGGGAATACTCATTTCACTATTCACAGTAATTTAAGATAATTTAGTTTCTCTTGTGGTAATTAATTTAGGTTTTTTTGATTTGATTTTCTAAGAAGTTTACAGTTTAAACAAGTTAAGATAAAAAAAAAATTAGAAAAATATCAGCTAATGGAAAATTATAAGGGTCAGAAATGTAGTGAATGGTGAGTATTCCTGAATAGGTACCAATTTCTTTTACAGAAAATATGAAAATGGATACGACTTTTAAAAACGAGTACAGAAATCGTAGGACTGACCTTTCTGCTCTTTATACTTTTCATGTAAAAACAAACAAATAAGTAATCATGCAAACGCCCTCATAAGTCTTGCGAACGTAGCAAACCAAATCAAACATCAATAAAATAAAAACGGAAATGTCGGATAACATGACACACGATTGCAAGTCTTGTAAAACAGTTTGCAACGAAGCGCGATTACTGCTATTGTTTTTAATAAAACGAAAAATTACTTTTGATTACTTCAAATATTTTTTTAATATATCTCTGATTTAATAAAAAAATCTTAATTTTAAAAAAATTTTCCGAAATCAGTGAAAACCATAGTTCTCTATCACATTGCACATCTGATGAATCATAAGGCTTATTGATTAGTGATAAAACAAATGACAGCTGCAAAAGTAAAAATCAGCTGTTATTCATTTTGTTCCAGTTTAAAACCAACATACAAATGTATATATGCTTGCTATCTCTTTTATTTTAAATGTTAGTAAAATTGTTGTGTTGTTCTTGTTATATTTATTGGATTTTCGTCACTGTATACACTGTGGCATAAATCCCCTTTTATTTATTTTATTCACCATTCTTTCCAATAGAGGCTAAAAAATATATTTGCATACTTTTACATTCCAGTGCATTGCCATATATGAGTAGGGGTTTTACCCCTGAGTATTGGTCTAAAAAAATTTAAATTTAAATATATAGTTTTATTACACAAAATGTAATTCGAATACAAAGTATTACTAAAAATCTAGTAGTATTTAAAAAAAGGGTTTTGATGTTTTTTTGTTCGATACAAGGCAAAATATTACCCTCACTGAGTATGACAATATAGAGTATAACAATAAATTTAATATTATTTTTAAATTTAAAGCATGATGCCACCTGTTGTTATAAATCACTACAGCAATTGCTGGTTATTAAATAAACAAACCGACAAGGCAAATACCTGTGTGGTTCTTCTTTATTGCAATGAATTAAAATGATTTAAATTTTATTTCTGGTCGTTTAACAGAGAACAAAAAAAAAAAAAAAAAAAGAAGAATATCGTCAACCATATTTTAATTTTATTTGTTTAATTTAATAACAGTCACGCTATTTGAAAAAATGGAGAAAAATTTGTGGCTGGTAGTTGCATACAAACAAATCCTGCTACATAAAGCTTTCAACCAGCCAAGAATTGAAAAAAAAAGAAAAATCGTTTTGTTAACAACACAACACTATATTGCCCTTAAGAAGAGGTGACAAGGATAACTCAATGAGGTTCAAGGTTTTGCCACTTTTTCTTTCACATTGAAAACTTTAAAAAAATTCAATAAAAAAATTGGCAGAAATTTACATATATACTCGTACGGTGTTTTTTTTTATAGTAACACAAGTTTGTAGTCGCCGTCGTCTAGTAGTTGGTGTATTGTCTTATTAAGACAAGAAAAAAAAGACGAAATATGAAAAAATATTTCTTTTGGCGACTACCTCTTTGCTTTTTGGGGCCCTATTCTGTAATTCTCCTAAGCTAAAATGCTTTAAATTTTGGGTTTTTAAAACAGGCTGGGAGGTAGAATACCTAAAATTTAACATTTTAGAGAAAACAGACATGGAGCTTTTAAATTATAATACGCATTCAAGAATTGTTTTCGCCAAAAAGTCCTAAATCAAAATTATAAATTTTTAGCGATAGAGTTTTAGCTTCTCAAGTTTGTCGTTCGGAGTCGTTTTTATGGCTCGATTATCGATTGCAACTAAACTTCAGTGGAGTTGCTTACAAGCAACGCAACTCATGGTCCAAATGTTATTATGTACGGCAACCTTAGTCAGTTGCCTAAAGTTATTGGTTTTTGCACATCTCTAATTACAAAAAGTAAACAAATAACTTTTCTTGAAAAAAGGCACATATATGTAATTATCAAAAGTTTGTGAAGAAGTGTTTTTGTTACAAAAAATATTAAAAAAAAAAAATAACAAAAATAAAAATAAATAACTACACTACAAATACATTGTTTTATATAAAATCAAGAATGATTAGTTCCGTGGAACTATTTTTTGATGTCGAAGAAGATGAGAACAAAAATGTGGCATTCATTAGAAGACGGTTAAGGGGTAACTCTAATCCCTTAGATTTTACCACCTACCCTGTGAGTCAATTTGTATATTGAGGTAGATTAAAAAATAAATCAACTTTAGAAAGAGCCATCGGGTCACAGCAGTACCTCCTATCTTAAAAGTGTGTACCGCTTCAAGGTTTTTTGCTGAGGGAAGCTTCCAAAAGTCCCATGGAAACGACTATAACATTGGAATAGCTCAACCTACAATGTCTGTAAGCTTGACGGAAGTTGTAAATCTTATGGAGAGGAAAATTTGCAAAAAAAATAGATTATTTCAAAAATGTCGGAGGAAGAAAAGTCCCAAAATAAAAAATTGGTTTATTCCAAAACAAAATTCCCTGGTGTTGTCGGGTGCATCGATGGCACACATATACATATAATGGCCGTATTTAATTTGTTGGATACTTCAGTCCATTCTAATTCGGCACTGGCTTTTGTTTCTCTAAAGGCACGTGTTCCTCGTCCAATATTTGGATTTAATTCCATTTTGTACATTTAACCATTTTTAATATATTTATTTGCGAAAAAAACTATTTTAATTTTAGAAAATATTTTGTAAAATAACTCAGACACTACAAGAAAGTGGTTGCCGGCATTGCCACTGAAATTAACAGCTATTAGTTGCAAGTTTCCATCTGTAATGCACTATTGGCAACTGGCAACTCCACTGAAGTTCAGTTGCAATCGGTAATCGAGCCATTAATCTGTAGTTCCCGATACTCATGGATAAAAAATTGACACACACAATATGGGTTCTGCGAGAAGCTAGGCCGTAACCTTAAAACAGGGTTGCAATGCCCAATTATGTATGTATGTTATGTATTTAACACAAGTTTACATTTTAATTAAGCAACGAAATATATTTTTAATCGTATTTATGCTCATTTCTTTTTATACATTGCTGAGAGTGATTATTTGGAGAACTTTAATAAATATATGAACTAGCAGTTATGAATATTTTGTTCTAATATGAATATGAAAGGGCTTAGTTGAATGTTTTTAAAAAAACAGCAATGTGTTTGGTTTAAAAGAACGTGAAAAGCAGTCTGCATTCATTAAATGAGGCCTAGATGGCCGCCTTTTTTTTATTTAGGCCAGCATTCAGGGGATGACACCTACTAATGCATTACTTTGTGCTGGTCTAGAAAATAAGAAGGGAAGGGAAGGGAGAAAGAGGGTATGGACCTTTATATTATCCAATCTGATATCAGTCCGAAAAAATAAAAGTCCTACTTTAAGAATGCGCACCGCAAGGAAATCGTTTTCTATTCATTGATTATTCAATGGTTAGTGTTATATCTTTACCACTGAAAAATCCAACAGCAATCAACCCCAAGAAACCCGCAAAGTAAAGTTTAAATTAAGGGAGGAATAAAAGATTTATATGAGATGATGTTGTTGTTATTCTCCCTGATCCAGCCCCTGGGACGGCCGCACTTAATTTTTTTGCCAAAAATCTGAGAGACCAAAAGACGAGTTGTAGCTGAAATCTCCAAAAATCAAAATAAATGTCGCCAATGTCAACACTTAGATTTAACGATGGTTTTAATAGAGAGCCGCGAAAGTATGAAAACTAACTTGAAGTGCGACTCCAACTAAGCAATCCGCTGATTAAAGTTGAGCCTTTCTTTTAGATATTGAAATTGCAATATAAGATATGAAAACAAAATGAGATGTTGCTCTATATAATCTATAACAAAGAATTTACTTATATTAAATATAAATGCTGGCTAAACGGCATAATAGTTACTGAGATATTAGTGAAAGAACCTCTGAAAATGTTACTCAAACATGCATATACGAGTATCCAAAAAAATAATAAAAGTGCAAAAGAAGGTTATACCTATGGTGACCATATTTTTTAAACCAAAATACAGAATGTGGAAGTATCTGAATAATAACAACTATAAAATGCAAAAAACAACCTTTCATAGGCATGTATTTATTATATTATTTAAATGCAAAATTAAGAAAACTAAAAAAAAAAAAAAAATAAAATAAATTAAACAAAAATTTAGAAATAACTAAAATTTCGTGAGATCATTAAATAAGTACATAAGATACGTAGATATATACATACACAATTTTTAAATACCATAAAACAAAAATTAGATTCTAAATATCAAACTAAAATGTAAAGTTAACTTAAGACAAATTATATTTTTGCATTGAAAGGGTAAAATAAATTATAACCAATTACTTAAATTTTCAGGACAGACATAAAACTGTTTATGTAAAAATGATTGTAATATTTATAGAATTTATTGCTCAATTATATTGAAATTCAATATTGAAATTTTTTCATAATGGAGCAATATTTTCTTTAAATATTACAATAATTTTTAAATAAACAGTTTTATGTCTGTCCTGAAAATTTAAGTATTTTGGGTTGTGCCCCTTTTGTATTTAGGGTGCGATATATTAAATGTACTGCTTATGGAGATACGAGTAAGCATGTCTCTATGGCCATTTCGTCTGTGCCTAAGATGCTCGCCAGGAGACTAAAATACAGAACATTTTTATGTTTTTCCCTAATGAATAATTTATACAGAACACGGGTTTCAAATACAGAACTATTCTTTATAATACAGAACGGATGGTCACCGTAATTATGTATACCCAGCTTATTGGAAACAAACAAGTCGACATTTTATACGCCGAATACTTCTTTTTGAAACAAAGTTATGTTTTTGGCTACTTTTTTAAATTGATAAGATAAAATTGGTAAAAAAAAAACAGTTTACAAAACAAGTTTACAATTTTAGATCTGGACTGTAATCCTGGAAATCCATTTAGAACTAAATATAAGTTAATTTTTTAATTGACTTTATATTTTTGTTTGTCCGTTCCTCTTAAAAGTCCTTCAAAAGTCATGCTAAAAAGAAAACTCATTCGAATTGATTTAGCTGTTTGGTCACACTGCACGGTATGTTGATTATGATGATCATAAACATCTTATAATTCTGGAAAAGTAGCCAAGTTTAAATCATCATTTTTATAGTGAGATTGACATTGCAGAGAACTAATATTGGACACTCGATTATACGATATTTTGAATAAAATATAATAGAATCAAAAACATTTAAAATAAATTGTGTGGATAATTCTTGTTTTTAATTAAAACTCAAATGAATACGAAATTATTTCTCTTTTCCTTATAACCACTACTCTTATACTATAAGTATAATACATACCATTATATAATTTTAAAATACGAATAGTAAAATAAAATAGCAGTGTAGATAGAAATACTCTTAAAAATTAATTATGCATTCAACTTTCATTCAACATTAGCGTACTGATATAAAAAGTGGAGTGGTTACGAATAGAAAGGAAAGCATCGACTATTTCACATTAAAATTATGGACTACAACAAATGACTTTTTCTTCAACACCAACACCATTTGAGTGAATTAATTAAAATATTGTTTTTTGTTGCATTGCAAGTCCTAGAAAAACAAATGGCTGGCTAAGAAAATATGTAATTGACTACTCAAATGAATACATTGCTTTATTTGAATATATATTTTTTTTTACTTTTTAAGAAAAATGTTTAAAAAAAAAATAAAATTTTTCAGAGATTTGTTTTTTCTCTTCTTTTTTCTATGAAAAATATATTTTAAACAAATTGGTTTCACTGCCACGACAATATTTTATTTTTCTCATCAAATAAATTAATCAAAAAAAAGTGTGACAAAAATACAATTTTTACCTGTGGGTGGGATGAATGCAAATAAAATTTTCCAGAATAATGTTAAGAAATGCATCACATAATCAAAACACGATGGTGTTGGCGCCATACCCTCTTCAGCACCACCTTCTTCACCACCATCATCATCACCTGTATAAAAATAAAAAAATGGAAGAAATGAGAAAATAAATTAATTTACATGGTTACTATATTTTTTCTGTTTCTCTTTAACAAGTTAAATAATAATTTATTATTATTTCGTGTCTTCTCGCTATTCTAGCGTCGTATTCTTAAAATATGCGGCACATGGCTTTGATATGTTGAAATGCATACTTTTTTTTAAAGAGGGAGTATGCAAATAAAAAGAACAAAACAGAGAAAAAAAATTTTTCTATTTACCGGGATTCACTGTAAGTGCTTCAATAAATTGCTCCTTCCATGAGGATGTACCAATTACTAGAGATGCATTGGCTCTTTGTACCAGTTTGTCTACAGTATTCTATAAGCAAAAAGAAGAGAGAGAGAGAGAGAAAAAAATGAAAATTATATGATAAAATTAATATTAATGATTTAACGTTGTTTATTTTGTTTATTAAAGAAAAACCGATATTTAAAACACTGTCTACAGACAAACCGTTTTTTGTTCGTTGTAAGGTGGGCAAATTTGAGGTTAGGAAGCACATTAGCTATCAAATGATGAAATGTCAAGTATTGCGATGTCAACCTGCACCATAATTTAGTAAAACGTAGGGAAATTTTAACTATATAATGTTACAATACCATTGCTTTCGCTGAACGTTAATAAATTGGCTGTTTGAAAAACTAAACGAAAATATCGCATTTTTCAACAAAATCATCTTTGGTGATAAGACCATGATAACCGATTTTTTGTGACCACAACTAGCTAATGTTGATACTAGCAACCTTGGTTTTTGCAGGATTGCGCTACGGGCCACACAACCGGCTAAACTATTCAGTTATTGCATGAAAAGTTTCGCTGCCGCGATTGGGCGATGCCAATTGCTCGCCTCGTTCTTGTGTATTGTTTTCTCCTGCTCCATTTGAAAGACCGGGTATACGGGAACAAACAACAAATTAAATTTGATGCTGCATTGACGAGATAAGCGAAGTTTTGTTGCAAAACATTTTGTGAAAAGAGCGGATGTCTGCCGACGTGTTAGAAGTAGATATTTGCCGGACATTATATTCCTTCATTAATTACCATATTTCTATTTTATATTGCATACATACATACATAAATAATTGGCTATTACAACCCTGTGGCAATGTTACGGCCTAGCTTCTCATGTTGTGTGTTTTAATTTTTATCCATGAGTACCGGGACCTACAGTTTAAAGCCGACTCCGAACGACAGATTTTGAGAAGCTTTTTCATGGCATTCAGTAACTATCAGAGCTTTTGCCATTACATTGCTATCAATAACACTGAATTTACCAAAAAGGCCTACTTACTTTCTAACCTAAAATTTATCCATTCTTTACATACATACATACATACATTGTTAAGGATAATTTTTGTTTTCAGTAAAGAATTTTGTTATTTTTGTTTAGGTTAGTTAAAAAAATTATTAATCTTAAATCTTATAAACGAGTATATATAAAATAATGTTACATATTTCTAAGAACTATTTAAAGCTATGAAGTAAAGATTTATTTTTAAGAATTTTGTGCTTTATTTTTGTCCGATACTGTATATAAAGGTTGGCCACATTGACTCTTGAGAGTTGACATTTTATCAGTTTAATTTTTTATTTATTACGAGTATATAAAGAAGAAAAAAAAGTAAAAAAAACCATCGCACAAGAAAACGTTTTAAAATTTTAATTATAGAATTAGATATTTCAATAAAATGTTATTACTTACATACATACATACATAATTGGCAATTACAACCCTGTGTCAGGGTTACGGCCTAGCTT
The DNA here is from genome assembly GCA_963576795.1 of Metopia argyrocephala. Classification (NCBI taxonomy): domain Eukaryota; kingdom Metazoa; phylum Arthropoda; class Insecta; order Diptera; family Sarcophagidae; genus Metopia; species Metopia argyrocephala. The sequence goes on from OY756211.1 coordinate 85,791,341, forward strand.
CTCGCAGCACTCATGTTGTGTGTGTTAATTTTTATCCATGAGTACCGGGACCTACAGTTTAAAGTCGACTCCGAACGACGGACTTGAGAAGCTTTTTCATGGCAATCAATTGCTCCCAGAGCTTTTGCCAGAAGGCTGCTAAGAGGTAGTTGCCGAAAAAAAATTTTTTTTTCATATTTATTTTTTTTTCCAAGATGTCAGAGCTGGGGTTTGAACCCGGAGCTCTAGTCTTAGTAAGCCAACATGTACATAACTAATAACTGATGGTAGGTAGAAATTTATAATTATTCCATTTCCTCTGTTATTTTTCTTATAACAGAATTTTTGTTGACGGTAAATATTGATCGGAATTCTAAGACACAATCAATATCAAGACATTGCACATATTGTTACTGTTTTTCTTTTATTTTTATTCATAGCGATTACCTTAAAAAGCTTAAAAGGATTAAATATTGATTTAAAGCATAAACAACCTCGCCTAAAACAAATAATTTTTAAGTATTTAGAAATTTATATATTTATATGCACTTATATGTAGAAAATAGCTTGACAAATATTTTGAGTATTAAAACGATTATGTTAAAAAAGAAAATACTTTTTTTTTGAATCGAAAGTATTTAAATAAAAATCAATATCGCCAGCAAATATAGTCTGTTGGCAACCAAGGCAGTTATTTTTCATTATTTTTTTTTTTGTCAAACGACACTGTCGTCAACACACATATTGTAATGGTTTAACATTTTATTTTATTTAATTAAAATGAAATTTCGTAACAAGTTTGGTGGAATAGCATCAATGGCAACAAAAACGTTAAGAGAAACAGAACATCTTTAAAAAAAATAAACGTTTCTTTTGATCTTTTAATGTATGTATACTCTTGTATGTGCCATAAGAGTCTGTTACCGTTTTTGTAGCCATTTTATATTAAAAAGTTTATATACTCGTATAAACTCAACATAAACATGTGTTGTATTGCAAAGTATATCAATATTAAACAATGTGGTTTGTATGGATGGATGTTTATAGGTTTGTGTGAAAGTAATATGTTGCATGACTATGGTACCTACGATACAACACAGAGATTAACTTGATGTGTCAAAATAAAAAAACGAAATTCTTTATTTCATTCGTTAAAATAAAGGAGACCATATATAAGGCCACAAAGTTCCAACATTGGACATATTCATGTACTCTATACCAAAATGTAATAGTTTCTTTGCAGTCCAGAGACTAAATTCTACTTTGTAATTTGTAATGTAATTTAATTTTTATTTAAGAGTATAATTGCTAGAGAATAGCAATCCTATAATTCGTAAAAATCAAATTGGGTAGATAACTTTTTTAAATAAACTTATAGTCCAACTGCATTTGCTTTTTTCCTTCAGTGGGTTAAAATTTTAAATTTTTTAGTCAGAAAAAAGATAGCTGAATAGACAACAGCAACAAGTCGATTGTCACAAAGTTACCTTCTTGATACTTCTTGGTCACTCAAAGGCGTTTGACACTGGCGATTTTATGTAAAAAATTAGTTTTCATCTTCTAATAATATATGTAGTTCGTTACGTACATACATATATGGTTTCAAAGCATAAAAGAACTTTACGATAATTGATAATTATTTGAGGTTAAGAATTTTAATACTAATGTATAAAATAACTATTTAACTCGGCAAACGTTGTTTTGCCATATAAATTTTCCATAGGAAAGATTTTTTTAGATCAAATACTTTTGATGCTCTTCACCAAACTGTCTGCGTTACTAATAATTTCAATTAATGATTATTCGCCATTTTCGGTACTCCAGTTCGATAGTAGGAAATAGGGAGAAATATCCCCTGTATCGCCCCTTTTGAGTACTTCTTAAAAAAAAACGTAAACCATAGATGCTCTACGGTACGCAGATCTATCTCGTTTTAAATTTCATCAAAGTCGGTACGTTATTTAGGTGAGGCATAAACTTTCCCTTGGTGTGGGTCACCTTAATATTTAGGGGTATGAAAAATAGATGTTGACCGATTCTCAGACCTACCCGATATGCTAACTAAATTTCATGAAAATCGGTCGAGCCATTTCAGAGGAGTTTGGCAACAAACACCGCGACATGAGAATTTTATATATTAGACTAGTTAACTCGGCAAACGTTGTTTTGCCATATAAATTTGCTCTAGGAAACATTTTTTTAGTTCAAATATATTTAACACTATTCACCGAACTGCAAAACTTAACATTGATATGAGCAATCAATGCCTGCGTTACTAATAATTTTAATAAATGATTATCCGCCATTTTCGATACGTCAGTTTGATAGTTAGGGATAGGGAATTATATCCCCTCTATTGCCCCCTCTGAGTACTTCTTAAAAAAACCTAAACCATATATGTTCTACGGTACGCAGATATACATATCTAGTTTAAAACTTCATCGATGTCGGTACGTTATTAAGGTGAGGCACAAATTTCCCCTTGGGGCGGGTACCTCAACATTTAGGGGATGAAAAGAAATGTGAAAATTGACTTTTGTTAATCTAAAGTTGTGTTAAGACACCAACAAAATTTAATCAAATTCAGTTTGTTAGTTGGAGATAGGGAGATATAGCCCTTGTACCGGCCCCTCTGATTACTTAAAAAAGAGTAAACCATATATGCTCTACGGTACATATATAGTTTAAAATTTCATCAACTTCGGTAAGTTACTTAGGTGAGGAATACATTTTCCCTTGAGGCGGGTCACCATAACACTTAGAGGTATGAAAAATAGATGTTGACCGATTCTCAGACCTACCCTATATGCACACAAAATTTCATGAAAATCGATCGAGCCATTTCGGAGGAGTTTGGCAACAAACACCGCGACACGAGAATTTTATATATTAGATATACCTGCATCAATCCCCTTATCTTTTTACTAGATGGAATTTTTTTTAACTCTTAGTAGAAGTAAAAGACTATTTTGCTTTAAATGTAGCAGTCAGATATCTAAATATGAGTACCAATTCTGTATTCATGCAATAAGTGTCTGAAACGACATTCCCTACAGCTGTATAGTCATTAGTAACGAATATCGGTCTATGAACAAGCTTCTCACGTCTGTCGCTCGGATTCGACGTTAAACTGTAGGTCCTCGGACTAATGAAAAAAACAAAATTAATACACAATATGGGTGCTGTGAGAAGCTAGACCATTACTTTGAAAAACCAATATATGCTCCAAATAATTAAGTCTTGTGTGTGCCATATATTAAATTGAAAAATCTGTAAAATGAAACTTCTATGAAAATTGTATAAAATTTCATTTGGTATCGAATGGCGTAATTTGACCCGAGATTTAAATATGAAATTGAAAATTTTCAGCAATATTGTACTCAAATCGTAAAAAGAGCAATGAAAAAAAATGTTAGAACACATTAAAAACTTGATATATTTCATGGTAAAAATATATATAAGGTGGTGGTGTTTAAAAAGCCGCTGTTGTATCATAAGTTTATATTGATGTAGAGACATATTTGCTGACATATAAAACTACACAGAAAATAAATAAAATGTATTTATTTTTATTTCTTAATATCAGACCATTTGTCCACATTTTCCGACTAATGATTTTTAATGACTACGAAGTCAATTACGCCAAATTCAGAAACTTCAGCTTAACACTTTTCAAGAAATAAAGAAATTATTATTTAACTTGTATGGGAGGTACTTGTCTAATTCTGCCTACTTTCTGACTGATGATCTTTCTTGACCGTGAAGTCGTTCAAATCAGTGTTTATTTTGTATGGGAGGTAACAGGCTCAGGTCCAATTTTGAAAAAAAAAACGTGTCCTATTGAACGTGTCCTATTAAAGAACGCTGTAACTGAAAAAACATTTAATGTTTACTAGAGCCAAAAAACCTGTATGAAAGTAGAGAGAAGACACTGCACTGGTACTTTTCAAAAGACAGACGGCGTAAGTGAATTTATTTTCATCATAAAAATCTGGGACCGGGACAAATCGACGAGTACTTTTTTTCTGATAAGAATGATGTAAAAAACGTATTTTCCATTTTTTGTCAGTTACAGCGTTCTTTAATTCTTGCGACGATATGTATATATGGATTAAAATTTTTGTTTCCTAAATATGAGATATTCTTTTTGGTTTGGTTTATTGTATTTCATACACTTTTGATTCACCATGCCTGTTTTTGACATTTAGTTCCGTAACAACAAAAACAAAATGCCCCATTGTTTATGTATTTCTATATGTTGCCACTTTCCTCTATGACTTCACCAAGGTATCTTCTTTTAAAACAGAACTAATAAAATAATGGGGGCATTCATTTAATATACAAAAACATTTTATAACTTTAGAAGTCATAAAAATTTATTATTTTCTTTAACTTTAACTTGAAAAAAATTTTAAAAATTTTACTATTTAATTTGGTTTCCTTCTTCTTAAACGGGAATTCTATAGAAATATCAGAGTCTATAAAATGACGCTCTTAAATAAAAGAATACAAAAAAATTAATTATCAAAGCTGTGGAAATGTTAATGTTACCTATACATTCTGGTAATTAAATGACAAACATTTCCGCATGCATACACATACATACATATGCACATTGTACAATACATACACCAAAAAAAATATATTTTTTATATGGTTGATATATCCAGCCACACATTTTAAAGGTATTTTTATGAAGCCATTAAATTTATATGAATACAGGGATATTTTAAGTTAAAATTTTATTATAAGATGTGCGTTACTATAAAGTGTAACACCCATTTTTCTTAATAACTTTTTTCACCTTTAATCAAAATTATTTTTCTTAATCACAATATCTTTGAAAAATTTGTCAGATTTTAAAATGTATTAGTTTGTCAAATTTGACTTGTTAGTTAATTCACAATGGATAATCAAAGACAAGTGCATACAAAAATTATTCAAATAATTAAAAAAAACAATATTGGAGTTATACAAAAGTTGCTAGGGAAGTCCACGTGACCAGGCAATGTGTTTCCAGAGTGGTCAAAAAGTTCAACAAAGACCTAAAAATTGAAAGAAAGCCTGGAACAGGTAAAGCAAAACTGGTAACGAACGACGCGAAAGCCAGAAAGGTTGCGAAGCTTTTGCTGGCTCTTCCAAACATTTCTGGTCGCGAAGTGGCCCGGCGCGTGCAATGTTCGGAAAGTTTTGTGCGCCGAGTTAAAGCTAAAGCTGGCCTCAAAACACTTAAAGTCCAAAAAGTTCCGGATAGAAATGCTAAGAAGAATATTGAAGCAAAAAAAAGAGCAAAACTTCTCAAAAAAGAATTTTTTTAAAAGTTCGAATGTTGTGTAATGGGTGATGAAACTTACGTTTTTGCAGACTTTGCGCAGCTTCCTGGCCAAGAGTTTTATGTAGCGGATAGTAGAGGCAATGTTTCTGAAGAGTTCCGAACTAAAAAACTATCAAAATTTCCCAAAAAGTTCCTAGTTTGGCAGGCTATTTGTAGCTGCGGCAACATAAGTGCATCGTTTGTTACATTGGGATCAATAAACTCAGATATTTATATCAAAGAGTGTCTTCAAAAGAGGTTGCTCCCATTTCTAAGACAGCACAACATATCAACATTCTTCTGGCCAGATTTGTCAACATGTCACTACAGTAAAAGCGCAATAGACTGGTATAATAAAAATAATGTTATTTTTGTTCCAAAAGAGGCTAACCCACCAAACTGCCCAGAGCTGCGGCCTATTGAAAGATATTGGGCTCTGGTCAAAAGAGAACTAAAGAAGAGTACATCTGTTCCCAAAACCATTACTAGTTTTCGATATAAATGGACAGCTGGTACCAAAAAAATCACCGAAAACACTATAACATTGCTTATGGATGGCATAATGAATAAAATAAAAAATTTTATAAAATTAAATTAATTTTTAGATAAAATAATACAGAATATAAATCTGTAATAAAAATGCAAAATAAAACTGTTTTATTTTTAACTCTAGCTTACTCCAGTCAGTTTTTATTTGGCTTTTGATGTGTTACAGTTTATAGTGACGCACATCTTAGTAACTATCAGTTAAGGTGTGTTAATGAGTAAATTCAGTGTCTTAATTAATTTTATAAAATTACAGAGTCGGTCACATCTAATTGCGAATACAGAAAACAAGCGAACGACAGACTTGAGAAGCTTTTTCAGGGCAATCAGTTATTCTCAGAGATTTTGCCAGAAGACTGCTAAGAGAATTATTTTTTTCTGTATTTCTTTTCAGAGCTGGGGTTTGAACCCTGAGCTATTGTCTTAGTAAAACTATTACTGAAACAAAATTAAAAGCCAAAGATAAAATAGAAAAAAAAAATTAACAATCAATTAATATGTTTCTGCTTTCGCTTAAAGATTCTTTTTAAAGATTTCATATATTTCTCTAATTATATGTGTTTTTTTTTAAATGAAATCCCAAAACTCTTAAAAATAACCCATTAAGCTAGTCATCAAACAAGAAAACATAACCCCTTAATTTAGTTAACCATCCAGAAACAAAAACAGTATAAAATTTAATAATTGCCTGTGAAATTTCTTAAAAACTTTAAAAAGTATTGTATACATAAAAGCTTTTTCTTTGTAATCTAATGAATTAATTTTTTGTAGAAAATCTTGGCAATTAAAAACAAATAAAACAATAATTTATTAAGAGTTTAAACGTCAATTAAGTGTGTTAAGGAGTTTTTCGAAATAATCCTTTTAAAATTTTCTATAATAAATGAAAAGGTCCCAAATTAGATTGAGTTGATAAACAAATAAGTTTCAAGAAAGGAATAATACAGTATTTCCTACGGACTCTAAAATATGAAATAAAGAGCAAAATAATAGCACAGATTTAAAAAAAAAACAATATATGTTTACTTTTGCGGTTTTGTATATATTGTGTTTAAAACTAAAAACGTATTTTATAAAATTTTTTATTTGTTAGCGATTTAACCAGCGAAAGCTGATTAATAGAAATGAGCGATTACTAGGTTTTCCCGGAATACTTTCTATTTCATAAAAATATGGAAAATAAAGTTTAAAGAAACAACATTTTTTTATTCTTAAATGATCTGGAAATCCGAGTTTGAATTTCAGAATGAGTGATAATTTTTTAATTAAGTTTGTTTTGCCAGAAACACCTTAATTTGATTAGAATTAAATTCTGTTAAATGCATCGTAAAGGATCTGTACATCAGCTGAAGTGAACATATCTTCGACATCATCTACTTAAGTCTCATCAATTTTTTTTATGCTCTGTAACTATTCATGATATTGAAATACATTAGAATTTTTTCTATATACTTTGGTTTGTAATGGAAAATACTACGACTAACTAATTACAAAGAGGGTTAAAATATTTTTTAAAGTAATCCATCGTTTTAAAACTAGAAAACTCGAAATGGTTTTGCAATAAATCGATTTTAAGTGCACTGAATAATAAGTCGAGTCCCTTCTAACGGATTAAAGAGAGCCTAATCAGTAAAAATACAACGCATCTGTTGACCATTTGTCTTCAAATCTTTATAAGCTACGAATACTTAATGATTATATAAGCCTTGTCAAGATCCTTACGTAAAAATTTCCACGTATTCGAAGAATATGGATTCACCAGTTGAGAAACACGACGAATGACCATTTCTTTACCTTGCTGGTGGTTTTACATACAGAAATTTGAAGGGAAAACGATAATTTCACGTACATATTACATACATACATACATAACTGGCCTTTAAAACCCTGTGTCAGGATTACGGCCTAGCTTCTCGCAGCACTCATGTTGTGTGTGTAAATTTTTTTATCCATGAGCACCGGGACCTACAGTTTAATGTCGACTCCGAACGACAGACTTGAGAAGCTTGTTCATGGCAATTAATTACTCTCAGAGCTTTTGCCAGAAGACTGATGAGAGGTAGTCGCCGAAAGAAGATGTCTTTTTTTGAAGATGTCAGAGTCTGAAGTCGAACCCAGGGCCCATGTCTTAGTAAGCCAACACACTAACCAATAGACCACGGCGACGTACATATTACTAGCAGATTATTCCATGCATACATATGCACATTGGCCAATACAACCCTTTTCAATTCAATCAATTTTTATCAATTTCGTTGTTTTCGACTTGCTGATTATTTTGACCGGAAAATGGCCGAAACAGATTTAGTTTTTTCAAAGTAATATTTTATAATCTGAAATTAATGTTTTAGCTTCAAACTTGTCAAATTATACCGAACAGACGCGTCAAACGTTAACGATATCGATAGTTCTCATTCATATTAATCAACCTCCATTAAAATATAATCTACATAGGTATGTACATACATATATACATACATATAACCTCTATATACATAACTTATGTACTATTTTTCTTTCCTCTTCTAAGAAGTTCATAAAGTATGATTTTGAAATAAAACTTATTAACATGGAAATTCTATTCATCTCAAATAAATTTTCCTCATGTGAGTATATGGATAAACATAAAATAGTGTATTTGCTTAAGTTTCTAGGTTGCTGCTTGAGTGTGTGTGTGTGTGGGAAAGTCCATTGTTTATGTTGTCTTTTGCAGCATAAGATATTAAATACTTAATAAGCTCATATTTATAACGACTATAGAATGATAACAGATTACTTTTGTTCATGTGTCCATAAAACGTGTCAAATATTACAAATTTACACACAGAATTACGCCTTATGCTAGAAATTTAAAACTAAAAATGAAATGAATAACAATTAGGAGTATAAATGAGCTTTTGCTACAGCATTTGTTTGTAACATGCAATGATGTTAGTGAGTGTGTAACTGTGAGATGTAGAGAGTAATTAAAAACAATATAAAGAAAGAACATTATCTATCTAGTGTGTTGTGAAATATTCTACCAGCACACGTACACATACAACCAATTAACTGTATAAATCACAACAACATGACAGTTTACGATATTTTAAAATTATGTCTGGTCTGTTTTTAGAAGAAATATGAGCACATGTTAATGATCACCAAATAACTGATAAATATATAAATATTGTACATACTGTATACATATATGAATGTATGCATATATGATATGTTTATCTATGTATTTGTAAATTTATGAGCCTCATTACAACAATTACCATATTTATTAGAATGATTTTTGTTGGCAAATTTTATTTAGTTGTTGCAACATATGCTTCTGTCGCTTTTATTTATTTATTTTTTTACTTTAAACTGATTTCAAATTACATATTTTGGGTTTATTTTTTGTAATTAGTTTTACAACATTTAAAAATTGTCTTCACAATTTTTAGTTGAAAATTTTGTTGAAAATTAATACTGAATTTTAAAGAACGAAAGAAGGAAAACTGTAAATGAGAGAAGAGTGTTTCTAACTCAGTAAGTAAGTCAGTACAGTCGCGGAAATTAAAATGTGTCTACTTAAGGCAGGACAAAAGAAATTACCAGCAGAAGGTGTTTTATTTTCTACAATATAGTGTTTATTTTTTATAATAATATAATAAAAAAAAACAGAAATCCTTAGTTATTGGCCAACAGCTAATTTAAACTTAAAGATATTGCTTAATTATATTTGACAATAATGTAGCAAAGTGTTTATGGAACAAATATTAAAACAATTTTATGTGCAAAAGACAACTTTTTCTTGCACTTTTTTTGCCCCATTGCACCCAATGTTTTAATTGGTGCAGAATAAATGTAAATAATTCATAACCTCTGAACAAGCAATGACCACTATCCCCAGATGGTATAGGCTGAAATTGTAATGCGAGTGTGTGTTATGGTAAATGTTTTGTATCTGCAGGTAGAAGAAAAGTGCTTTGCCTCAAAAACACTATTATAATTAAATTAATTGCTTAAACTGTTTATGTATTTTTTGGGCTATATAAGAATATTGCTTGATAGCTGAGAATATAACAAAATGTTAGGATTTTGTAAAAGAGAGGTGTGGCAAGTCATGATGGAACGGATAAATGCAACAACAACGTTTCTAAATTGTGGAAATTAATTTTAATAAATAAACCTATTTGCGAAATAAATACAGCACTTTGTCCATTTTACTGGAAACATAATTACCCTAATGAGCAAACAATTTGTGCACTCGTTGATAATTTTTGGAACAAAACTCTTCCCGGTTCAAAACCATTAACGAGAAAAAGAAATGTGAGTGCCGCATAGAAAATTGCTGCTTTAACGTGAAGTCTTGAAGCAGATACTGAATCTCGATTCATGGTATAGTTATATTGTCTTGTTGGCCTTTGCTCTTTGAGAATTGAAATGCTCTTTTTTGTGGGTCCCTCTTTTGTACGATTTTATAGTTCTGGATTAATATTGACGGGGCTATTGGTATATGCCGACAAACCATCAACTCTTAAAGCGTCGAATATAGCCAGATTTTTTGAGAAAAAGTATTCAAAAATTAAACTGCAGAGCTCAATTGATGCCAAAAACTTATTTTCCAGATTATAATAAAAAAAGTTTTTCAATAATATTTCTTTGTAATATTCGTATTAACACCGTTTTTTTTAATTATGAAACCTGATGCAGAAATCTTCACCAGCCCAGGCATCATTGCACCAGGTTCTTAAACGGATACATATGACCTTAAATTTGTTTTATAGATTTAGATTTTTTGTTCTTAACTAAGCGAAATAAAACCCTAAAGTTTAAGTATAGTAAAGTTATATAACTTGTTTGATATATTTGTATAATTAAAAATATTACTTAATTGTAGAAAAAGAATATAGTAAACAAGAGAGGAGACGGACTCTTCCCCTGATACACCAATGGGTCAAATGATTTTAATATTCTAACTTTATTCTTTATTTTTTGCCACGTGTAAATATATTGATTCCTGTTATGAAACACGAACAAACAGCAGAGATAGCCCCGATTTTGGCCTATAATATGCTCTATTTAGATTTCTATTATGACAAGAATAACAATTTTTTCCAATTTTTTTTAAAGATAGTTTTATATTCTCTGTATCTTTAATGCATCTTCAAAACCAGGCTGAAATTTTGAGAGAAAATCTTCTAAATTTTCTTAATTGTTTGTTTGTGTTTGTTTAGCACATTAGGTTACATTTAAAGGTTCGTCCCTTAAAGCTTTAGAAATAATATAGATTTTTGTAAAAAATGTTTTTCTCATAATACGAGTAAAATTAGTAGTCCTTACGTCTAATAATAGTTTTTATTGCTCTTTTTTTTATTAAAAACGCAATTTCTTTAAACGTATTCCATTAAATAAAAAAACCTAAACATGGATTGCTGCATAAGCACGTTTTTATTTTTACTTGTCATTTAAATTGTTAGAAGAAAAGTTTTAGAAAACTTTTCTATGTTTTTTTTATATACCTGCTATGCAATACAATAGTTCTGCATTAACACTTTTGTTTGAATGCCTAAAATCACTCGTTTATCCAGCTAGTGTTGGTGTTTCACACAAAGAACGTTTTTCGCTTCCTCTTTTCTATATATTTTTTTGACTTCTTCTTTATTAAAGAATTTCTTTCTAAAAAGTCAAAGTATTTTGTATGCAGTCAACTGTAATCCATTTGAAATTAAATTGAGTGCTTTTGCATTTAGTTTTTTATTTTTTTTTTATTTTAGAAAAAGAGGAAACAGTGAGAAAGGGTAAAATAATTAAATGGACACTGTTTCCAGCACAAAAAAAAAAAAAAAAAAATATATAAATAAAACGTATTTAGTAATAGACTCTATGAATGGAAAATGTTTGCAATTTTTTTATATTTTTACTTTAATATGCTTAAAATTAAAATGCCGCATCATATAATTTCTCATCTCTCATTGGCTTTAATTATTACAAAAAATTATGTGGTTACCCTGTATATGGTGGCATAAGTAAGTAAATGAGATACAAAAACGAATAGATGTTTAGGTTTAGTAGTAAATAAAAAAAAAAAAAAAATCACGAAAACATACGTACATACATACATATATGCTCATTTTTGTTGGATTTATTCAAAGAACATATTTAACAAAACATAAGAGCCCTCTCTCTCTTCTATTTTCCTAATCTCTTTTATATATAAACCTATACACTCTTCTTAGTTCAGTGTGTTCCTGCACTTTGTTTGGTATTTTCAAGTGTGTTTAGTGTTTGTCGCCTTTGCTTTTATTTAGTTTTTGTTGTTTTTAATTTATTTGGTGCAATTGCTGTTGTTTCTGCATACAGTACATAGAAGAGTATCTCATCCGTTTAATTAACTTTTAAATTTTTATGCTCTTGAAACTTAATACTTTAAAGCATTTGTCTTGTATTCCTGCATTCCCATGTTTCTAAAATGTTGGTAACTTTTTACATAATTTTATAAAAGCCAAAGAGAGAGAGAGAAGAGAATATGTAATTATCATACTTATCTTTGGGTATTTTTAAAGGCAGACAGAAGAGTAAATGAGAGTTAAAATTCATAGTAAATCCTATTAAAAGAGTATACTTGTGCTGTTGTTGTTTGAAGTTGCAATAAAATCGGTACCGAGTGACGTATGAGTAATTAGGTTTCCAGTTGATAATTAGTTAGAGTTTAACATACGCATTGTAGTACAAATTAAATTATAAAAACGTTTTCATTGCGTTGCATTCAGTAATTGAAATTAAATAAAATTTGTTAATTTTTTAAACTATTTAACTACGTTCCTTGTAGAGAAAATAAATAGAAAGATGTCGTAATGGCAATAAAAATTTGTATAAAAACTTTGCTTAAAAAAAGAGGAATTTTTTTTAAGTGTTCGGTAATATACATTTTAAAATAATAAACCGCGAATTATAAAAATATACAACGTCTGTTAACAAGCTTTATGGAATACGTTACTGCATTGAAACACACTTTCATTTTCATTTTTAATAAATAGTTTGTTTTTGTTTAAATTGTAGAGAAAACAAATTTTAATAGCAATCAAAATTTTTATTTTTGTGTGTGCAAATTTTTAATGTAATACATCAGACCCAATGGCGAACATAATTTTTTTAATGACAAATTAGCAATAAATAGTAATTATAAATACATTTTATCACTTAGTAAGTAACTTTTTTTTCAGGTAAGTTCACATTTGTCAAATATTTAATGAGTAAAGCATAAAGAATTATTTGGTTTACTGTCTGCTACTTAAAAAAATATTGTAGCTTTTGCTTATATACTTTTAAATAATTCTTTAAAAATATGTTTAAATAAAACAAAATTTTTGTATAAGATGTTTCCATTAAATAGTGGTTAAGCTTTTTTTTAATCAAATATTTGATCAGCTTACAGAGTAAATATTGTTTGCTAATATCTTCAAAATTGTTAGAGTGATTTTCTAAATTTGGTTTAAATAAATTAATACAAATTAACTATAGAAAAATGACCAAAGTTAGTATTGACTTTCGACATTAATGGGTATGGTATTAAAGGTGTGAGCATGATAAACTAATATGAAGTAAACATTGATATTTTTTTATTTCTTGAAAACGGTAGTGGGTAAAGTTCTTTCATTTGATACAAACAATTATGTTGTCGATATATTTATATTATCCATCAAAAAGAAGAATATGTTGGATTTTTACATATATATTTTTTATTTAGTTTATATATTTAATTCAAATATGGATGAATAGATACGTCTTGGCTATATATTTATTTTATTTTGAAGTTGGCTGGGTCAATATTTAAAAAATTTAACAAACTTTTTCTTAAGCCAAAAACCAAACCTACCAAGCAGTCTTGAAAATTGAAAAACGTTTGTGTATTAATTACGAAAGAAATACTGACTTTAAAACTTTGTATCATTCTATGCAGTTTTTCATTAAAAGGTAAAAGAATGAAAAACTATTGAAATTTGTTTGAAGTTCTAGTTGAAGAAAAGTGGGTTTTATAATCGGTATGTCGGAAGGAGAACCCGACGTAACACAAATTGTTCGGAATTTTGACGTTTGTGTAATATTATTTTTTCCCCTTTAATTTAAAAAAGAAAGATAAAAAGCTTTTCTTAATGTTTTCTTTTAAAACATAAATTTTTTCTAAATATTATTTCTTATTATTAATTGTTTTTAGTAGCCGTAGTCTAAAGGTTGGTGTGTTGGCTTACTAGACAAGAGCTCTTCTGGTAAAAGCTTTGAGAGTAACTAAATGCCATGAACAAGCTTCTCAAGTCTGTCGTTCGAAATCGACGTTAAACTCTTGGTCTCGGTACTTTTGGATACAAATTGACTTACACAACTTGTATGGTGCGAGAAGTACGTTCGAAACAGGGTTGTAATTGCCAATTATGCATGTATGTATGTATTACTTACTTCTAGGCAACTTTTAAATAAATGTTTACATAATACTTTTATTTAATAGTGTTTTTTCGTCGAATATTTGCATAATGTGCTGTTAGTCTTTGTGACTTAAAGACAATTAAACTCATTAATATGTCGTTTATTTTATATAAAAAATGTATAATTTATAAAAATTTAATTTCGTTAAAATTTTTTGTCAATTAAAAATGCATGTAAATTATATAAAACTTGTATACAAACTTACCTTAAATTCTTTACTTTCTTTAATACGCAATTGTGCGCGTACAATATCACCATTTTTGGGACGTCCCAATAGAGCCATTTTATCCTCTTCTGTTAATTCTTCGGGTGCTTTATTTTCAGCCTCCTGTATAAGTCCTGCCAATTCATCGTCTGTGGTGAAGTGTAGAAAGTGTTTGTTTTTTAGTTTTATTTTTGTTTTGTTTTGTATTTTTTAGTTTAAAACCAAATTTAAAAATAAAACAAATGTTTTACCATTAATAAATAAAGATACCAAAGTAACAAAAATATTTTTTTTATGAAGTGTTTTTTCTTTATATTAAAAAAAGAAAAATTAAACTAAACAAAAATAAGTAAAAAAAAACATATAAATTAATCCATAAATTAAAATATTAACAAAAAAAAAAAAGTAAAATTAAAAATAAAAATAAAGCATTTGCAAACAGATAAAGCCAACGTTTACATGCGCATACTAAAAAATAAAAGCAAAATATTTACAAAAAATAAATATGAAATCTAAAAACTAAAAAACAAAAGCACATAGACAGGCAAATAAATCAAATTTGAAATAAAATAAAAAAGAGGTAAAATATTAATATTTTCTACAATTCTTTTAATATAAAAAAGAAAAGTTTTGTTAGTTAGCAGCACTGTTTTCTTTCAAAGACATAAATTGATTGATTTTTAATATATTTTTCCATATGCTTGTACTTCTTTTCGCAGCATATTTATTCGATAACACTTTTTTCTGTGAGAAAACAATCAGGAGGAAAACTTTAGTAATTTATAAATTGTTTTACTTTAATTTTTTTTTATAACTGCTCTTTTCTTTAAACATCTTTTAAGCAAAAACGAGGTTTAATCAAAAACCCTTTAGAACCTTTAAACTTTAAAACACAAATAGCTGTAAAAATAATTTTTTCTATATCAACAAAACAACAAATATTGTTTTAAATCGTTAAAAGAAGTTAATACATGAACTTGACACAAAATTTTATGAAAATATCGTAAAAAACGGTGAAATTACTCACTGTAACAGTTACCTACTGGTTTTAAAAATAAATTTTATAAATCTCATACAAGCATTTTCCAAGCGGAAGTTTTAAACAAATGACGGTCAGGCTACAATCACTTGCACTTGGCTTCTATGAGATTAACTCGAAGTTATTAAGGAACTGTATGATAAAACAAAACTGGCTGAATATGGACAATAGCGTTAGAAAAGGGAGGAAAAGACGAGGCGAGTACTCTTCTTGGGCTTTTTACACATTTAATTGTATGTTAGGATAGAGGAGATTTAAATTGTGAATTAAACTATCTAGACGCAACATAAAAGTAGGGACTCCTGACTGGGTACTACAGACACTGGACCTCTGAACAGAACACATACTGGGCACTTATGCAGTACTGATGCATATTAGGATAGATACCTAATCAGGTAGATGACAATTTTGCTTTCGGCCGATATTTTGAAGTTTGTTAGAGTGACGAAAATAAGGGATATATCAGGTATGGCCTAGCCATTTTTTAAAATACTTCGTGAGCCTCAATAAAAGACGTATCTAATTCTGATCGCTGTTTGGATCTCGCGAATTGCAAAGCTGAATAAAATGATTTGCATAAGTACATTGTTCCAAATATTTAAATAATTCTATAAGCAGCCTTTTTCCGTTTAGGTTACATCGATTCTGGTAGAAATTTCTATAATTTGCCTTTCTTGCTTAAGACGAAAGAGAAAATATGAAGTTTAGAAAATTAAAAAAAAAGAAAAGATAAAAACTCACGATTTGAGACGTATATAGTAAAACTAGAATACTTTAAAGAATTCTTCTAAAGAAAATTAAAAAAAAGTTTGGGGGCTTTGAGTCATGCTCTTAATCGATGCAAACTTTAAGTCCTTACAAGCTTACTTTATTTTGAAGATGTTGAAAATTTTTGATAAAAAAAGCTGATGTAAAAACAAAGAAGACCGTTTGCCAAATGCATTTAATATGTAATGAAGTAGCAACAGTCAAAAAAGAAAGAACAGAAAGATCAAAATTATATTTTGATCTACTCGTAATACACGGAAATAATTCATAACATTTTTAATTTACTTGGTTTTTCCTTCTATCTCTCTTATATTTACTGTAAACGAATAAGAAAATAAAGTAGATTATAAGGGTAATAAGAATTTGAAAAGTAGAAGATTTTGAAAGGTTCTTGTAAATAAAATTAAAATATCATCGAACCAAGTTATGTCGGGAATTTCATATTTATAATGAGAGCAAAATCAGCTGTTAAAAGCTTATGTTAAAGCCAATTCCTAACTTTAGCAGTGAAAACACTATTAGAATATATCATAGCTGATATTTCAATTGATAAAATTTTTTTAAAATATAATTTATAAAATTATTTTGAGGGTTCATTAAGGCCTTTGAGACTACAGTTTTTTCGTATTGGTATAGTTTTGAAGAACAGTGCAAATATAATTGAATTTAATATAGTATGAAAGTATAACGAAATAAATGTAAACACAAAAACAAAAATTAATAATTTGTTTACATTTTTTTATATTCTACTTTATCTAACATTTGTTATTTCTCTCTTTCAATTGTCAGTTGGCATTATAAAGGGTTAAGACTTTGTTTTAAACCAAATACACCGAAAAGTGCTTGTTTTTTTTATAAGGAAGCATAAACCAGTTATTGATAAAATAATTTTAAACCTGTAAAAGAATAAAAACGTCTTTTAAACTCGCCATCTAACATTTTCTTTATATGAACAAACATACATATAAATTAAGAATTACATCTAAAAGTGATGTTTATATTTGATTTAATTTTAATATTATTTTTATTTTATTTATAAATTATTTAAAAGTTTCTCCCAATCGTTTCCTCATTATATTTTTTTGCATGTATTGTTTACTTTTAAACCTAAAAATTCAATAATAATATAATAATGTATAGGCAGCATTTTATTGTAGCAGTTTCTATAACTGCAAACAATTTTAATTTTTTTTATTTTTTTAATTTTTGTTAAATTCACTACAAAAATAAAATTAAACTTTTTTGTGGGGTTAAAAAGTGCGTTATTTTTTTTTTAAATATCCATTTTGTTGTTGTTTTGTAATATATTTTTTCTTTCATTACTAAAAGTTGGTATGTTTGAAGCGAAGTAAATTTTTGCGTATTCAAAGTTTAGTTTTTTTTTTACAACAAAATATTAAAATCAGACATAAATTGTATATTTTGAGTAAGGAAAACATTAAAAGAAAATACAATTTTTTTTTATAAATTTAATTTTCTTCATTATTAAATGTCCACTTAGTAGTTCAGAACTAAGTGCTATTTAATGAATTTAGAATGTTTTTTGCAATAACTT
Source organism: Metopia argyrocephala (assembly GCA_963576795.1). NCBI lineage: Eukaryota > Metazoa > Arthropoda > Insecta > Diptera > Sarcophagidae > Metopia > Metopia argyrocephala. The sequence continues at coordinate 85,809,204 of OY756211.1, forward strand.
CTTACTGACATACATAATGGAAATGTACACCAGCCGAACTGAATCTGTTATCGGTTTCAGAATTGTCTTTATTTTGGAAATAAATTTCCAATAAATCCTAACCTTGCTCAAGCATAAATCGATTTATTACTATCAGTGAAGATAACACACTGAATTTTGTGATAGAATAAAATGCCATAAGTATTGCCAGATTCGAAATAACTGGTGCTTGAAATATACATATATGGCTCAGCCGAAACTACTCGGTTTTTTCTTCTTAAATATTAAATATAAAAAAGTCCAATATTTTTTTTCAGATCATTCTTGAGTTTGGTTTTCCTAAGGGTTTACTTTCCCATAATATTTTAATATATTTCAGGCAAATTATATTCTAATTCTCAATACACTACAAATCGACTTAGTTGTCGTTTAAAATTTTTCTAATAAATACGAGTATTCCAACGTATTCAAGCATAATTTATTATTTTTTTAAATTATTTTGATAGTTTCGCTTTGACTTTTAACAGCTGATTTGTTATGAGTAGAGTAACCAAAAATATGCGTTAGCATATTTTTTCTAAATGTTACTGAGAAAACAAGCAAAATTTTAATTCATTTTAGGAAAAACTACGACGTTTAACCACTATTTGTTATGGCATATTTTTGCTTATTTCGCCATAAATGCATACTTTTGCATTTTTATTTTTCTTTCATATTTGTATGGCATATTTTACAACTTTTTACATATGTTAGAATAATTTTGGTGTGTTACCAATTTTTATTTTTTCAAAATAATGACTACCTATTGACACATAACTTAAGTATAATCTATTAAATAATAACAGTACTCTTGAAATCGTTAAAAACTAACATTTGTGAAATTTTTGTATTCTTGTCAGTCTGAATTTTTTGAAATTTTTTTATTTTTGCCTAATTTTGGAATTAAAATTTAATATGTGCAAATATAAAGGAATCTTGTTTTATTTGGTTGGTGGCTAATTTTATTTGTTACTTTTCATGTTTGCAAATTTTTGCAAAAAAATTCAAGTCATTTTATAACAACATATGTATGCATTATTAGTTTTATAGAGCATATTTTTAACGCTTAAAACTGTTTTTTCAACGCATATTTTAGGCACTTAAAACTAGATTTTTAGAGCATATTTTTGGTTGCTCTAGTTATGAGTTATTCAGGGTATGAAATTTCGCTGACAAGAAGCCTAGTTTTTAGTTCAGCTTTCTAAATAAAAAATAACTTTTAATAGTATTTTCTTTTAATGTTTTCCTTATTAATGCTTTAAAGAAATTATTTTATATTATACAATGGTTTAGTTTATATAAAGCATATATGTACATACGTAGATACATATGAACATACTTATTTGTTTATGTCAATAACATTTTTAATGATTTTTTGCTTTTTTTCTGTTAAATTAAAACAAAAAAATTTATTGCAATGCTATAAAATTTCCACAATATTTTTGTCGTAAACAAATAAATAGAGGGTAGGTTTTTACTTCCTGTTAATAATAAAAAATTATAATAAAAAATTTATTATGGGAACATTACAAAAGAAAAAAAAAAAGAATTAAATTTTATACAAATATTTACATGACGGTAATCACTGTGCGTTGCAAACACCCTTGTTAGTCTATCGAATAACAAGCAATGTAAGCAGATATTGTCGTGCGGGAGTTTATGTGCTCTATCCGCCATTTTATATATATCGAGTTATTGATGCCACACTTAAGTTTTTGACACCAAAATTTTTAAAATCTGCAATCCGTCTTCGGCTATTTATCACAGAAACTGGATGAAATATCTGAAAACGGATTGCAGACTTGAAAGATTTAGGGTCGAAAACATAAAGTGGCATCATTATCTCGAGATTTATAAAAAATATGAAATGGGGGATAGAGCATATATGTAAACTCCCGCACTACTTTATGTTATATTTAGTACATTTGTAACGAAAAGTGATTACCGCTAATGAAAAAAGAACAAAATGTGTTTTTCTAAATAAAAAAATTTCCAACACCAATACATAAAAAAATATATAAAAATGTTTAAACATTCTACTTTCATAAAAAAATTCAACTTGTTTTTGAATACATAGCAGAGTTTTTTTTTGGAGAATTGGTTTCTTTTGTGTGCTCATTTTCAAACTACTTAAAAAATATAATACAAAACTAATTATTACTTACAAAATGTGTTTTGTTTAATTTTTTTTTTATTAATTTTGATATTTGAATTTGCATTGAATTTTGGGTATAAAATACAACAGCATATGTGTGTTTTATTTTTTTGATCAATTGCACACATTGAATTTGTTTTTTTGTTGATTTTGCGGTGGTTGATAGCAGAGTAGGATTTAGAGATTTGGTTTGTTTTCCATATTTTTTTTTGAAGTTAAAAACATTTTAGTATTGTTGTAGTTGGTTTTAGGGAAAACCAGAGAGCGCGCACATATATTTGAATTTGGACACACACACATACACACAGCAGTGCGGTGCACATATTTAATAATAGAAATAAAAAAGGCAAAAATGTTGCAACATAGTTTGCATTTCCAACATTATGCCAAATTATTTGAAGTTATTATGACAGATTTATTATTTTCAGTGTTTTTTTTGTGGTTGATACAATAATTTTTCGTTTTAATTTTTTTTTTTTTTTTTTTTTTTTTTTTTTTTTTTTTTTTTTTTTTTTTTTTTTTTGGATACAGTTTTGTTTAATCAAGTCACGTTTTGTTTACAATAAAAGTTCATAATTTTTGTTTTGAACATTTCGTTGTTTTTTGTTTGTTTGTTGTTTGCAAATAAAATATTTATACAGTGAGAGAGAGAGTAAGAGAGTAGTAACGTTAATTGTTGGTTATATTACACACACACATATATACATACAAGTAGATTAAGAAAAGAAAGTAAAATTTAAGAATTATATACAATAAATAATAAATAAAATATTGAAATATTCATTTGTAGTTGTGAGAGTGAAAGCGAGTATATATGAGTAGAAAATACGTATAAGAGAGTATGAACGTTTCCTATAACAGTGTTTTAAAATGAATTGTCCCTGTTTATTGTATGTATTTGTTTGCTTGTTTTATCTATTTTTTTATCTTTATCGGAAGGTGAACAAAGTTTTGTATGAATAGGTATCATAAGAATTTAGGAATTTGTAAGAATTTACATACAAGTATAAGTGAATATTATCTAAATGTAGCATATGCTAGGGGGTAGTAATGGAATTTTTAATTTTACTATTAGCAGTAATTAAGATTGGGGTAGCACATACATACATACATACATATTTAAAATGAAAATATTAGAAACACTTTTTTTTAGTTATTTGTATGGGGAGAAATAAATTACGTGCCAGATATCATTAACACAGTGTATTCTCTCTTAAGCATATACCCAAGGAATTGTAAAATTTATCACCTTACGAAAAGTGTCCTTTTATAAGAGTATTTGTAAAGTAAGGGAATTCAAATTTGTTTTATTTTTAATTTTAACAGATTATTTAATTTTCGTAAAGCCCTGCCTCGTTTAACATTTTAGTTGCATTGGTGGAAAAAAAAAAACTTTTTTTTTAGCTGATACGAGTTATCGATATCGATAACTATAAAAGTCCAGAATGAGCTATAGGGTTTGAATTCTTTATAACTTTTTTAACTATTATTCTTTCTTTGTTTGTTTCCAGCAGTTTGTGAAAAAAACACAGTGTCAAAATTAACTGAATTTTATTTTTCAAGCCAACAGCGGGCATGTCATCGTCATTTTAATTTGCCCAGTTCTTATGAAATGGGTATGGCTACGGAAAATCCAAGAGCAGATCATCAGCGACAATCACACCCACTGTATCCTCCGAAAGGATAATTGGTCCAAATTTTTTTTTAAAGAATTTGATGTCCTACGGAAAACTGCATTTTTGGTTTCATCAGGTCGAGATTTTTTATAATTGGCATGAGCCCTTTATAGAGCGACTGCACTCTCATATTACATCATAACTCGAAAACTGTTTCATGGTTTTTAAAACAATAAAACGATAAAATATTCTGCAAAAAATTGTTTCCAAATAATTTGAACTCAATTCTATGCTGCGAGTATGTTAACAGTTAACAGAGTTATTCAGGATCTAAAATCAAAAAATTAACTAATATTCAAAAGGGAGGTCTTAGGTTAGAAGAACCAAGATAGTAACAGTCTTATGTATAATAAAAAATTAGCAGGTCGTTGTACAAATTGGCTAAGTTTGTTATTCCAATACGTGGAAATTCTTAGTCAACGGTACAAGGTATGTAATTTTTTGGATTATCTGACTAGTTATCAAATAAAGGGTATGGAAAGTTTTAATAATATCAGTCTATAGCGGGTGATAAACTTGCCAGTTTTTTGTCACATATACTAACGAGTTGCTAATTTGTCATTATATATACTACCGTAAGAATATAAAATACAAGTTTAACCCGGTGTGCTTCCCTACCCCATTGTTATAAAATGAAATTAAAAGTATTTATATATTTTGCAGACAGTTGGTGGAGAAAGAGGGTGGCGCTACCCCACTATTTTAATGAAAATGTCTTTTAAATTTTTATTCAATTTTTATTCAAATTAAATATGAGGTAATGCCGTTAATAAACGTAGTAAAGAAGCAGGTGCAGAAGTGTGCATGGTCGAACTATATTATCATGTAATAATAAGTATTCCTCAGTCAAAGCTTCACGCTGTGAACATTTAAGATCGGCTAACAGGTTAAGTCTCCAATATATCACAAACAATGGGGAGTGAAACCGCCCACTTTTCTTTTGGTACGTATTTCATTCATACCATATATAGCAAATACAGCCGCCGTTGGTCAAAAAATGCTCAAGATATGACGATTTAAAATTTTGGGTTATATGGGCGGTACCAATTCCCTTTGTCCAATCAAAACCTTATATAGCCTGTTATTCCTTCTAGTGTTTGGCCTCCTATACAGCACAAACAAACAGTCAGAGAGACATTTATTTTTATATACAGCATTGAGCGTTGAGCTTTTGTTTTTTAATCGGTGACCTGATAGAAAAAAAAAACTATGAACGCAGTTTTCGCTTACGACATCAATTCCTTTAAGTTTTAACCACTTTTGTTCTTTTGAGGCAAAAAAAAACTTCATTTCGCAGACAAGTGTAATGGTCAAAATTATTTTGATAAACAAATTACACTGTTCAACACGAAAAAAAAATTACGGGGTTCTGACGATTGATCCTGGTAGAGGAGACTAAAAAAATATATACGTGTGTCGACGTTTTGACAGATCACATCGGAATTTTATTTTAGAGGCGGTTAAAATTTTTCATCTCTGGCCAACTCTTGCAGTATATTGGTGTATAAAACTATGTTTTCCTTACATCTGAGGTGTATGGTATGTTCAGCAACTTTGTAGAAAATATCACGACAAATATTTTTGTAGAACGTATTAACCCTCTAACACCCCCGCATGACTGCGTTTTGCGGCTTTATTCTAACAAATCATAAAAAGCACCCCGAAAAAGGGGAGGGGCTGGAATGAAATGTTCTACAAAAATGTTGGCAATGTATGTCAGAACACACAAAAATCCAAAACTTAACGCAAACACCTAAAAACAATCAAATTCAAGATGGCCCATTTAGGGTTAATTTAGTTATTATTTAGAGTTAGTATAAGAAAGTCTTAGAAGCATTGATATGTTAGGGTAGAAAAAGAAAACGCTTCTAATTACATTTGTACAAAACGAAATACTAAGTAAATTCATAAGTTTATTTGTTTTCAAATTCTCCAATTCGACATCATTATCGAACAATGTCCAATACAAATCTATTATCAGAAATAATATGCTCTTGCCTTTATATCGCTTTTTAGTAGGAAGACATACCTGATGAAAACGTTCACCATATTTAACAGATTCCGTTGGCAACTGATTTTCAAAAAAGTCCAGTTGTTATTTCAAAAATTAATATTTCGCTATTTGTTTGTGTTTAATTAATCAATAACTTAATTAGTTGTAAAATTAAACTGTTAAGAGTATTTGTAGCATAAGACGTCATTAAGTCTTCTAGTAAAAGAAGCAGTATTAGTAGCAAAACTCTACAAATTTTATATTCATAAATTGGAAGCAAGAGAAGTAAATATGGAAGGAGATGTGCATGACATTTAAAAAACTGTTTCTTTAAGAAGTTTGAAATAGTGGTAGTGAAAGGAGGAAATAGCATTATTAAGAAAACTTCTAAAATTGTTGACTGATAAAAGTATATTACTATGGGACAAATAGCATGCGAACATTTTTAATGATCATGGAAGGGTAAATAAAATATTTAAAAAATTTCTGGCTATTTTAAATCACAGTTACGAGTTGTAAACTAATGTTTCGTAAACTATCAATACAGTTTTGAGACAATTAGCATATGCAAATTTTTTAATGATCATGGCGAGGGATAGGTGAAAATAGCACAATTAGTTGTAAAATATTATGAAATTTCGGGTTTTTTCAAATCACAATTAACGTTACGTATGAATTTAAGATACGAGTTGTTAACTAATGTTTAGTAAACTATAGTATGTATGTGTGTAATGATAATATTTTCTGTTTATTCTTCGAATGTATTTAAAATGTTAGCACGTAGTAAATATCATGATTGTTGTTATTGCTGTTGTTGTTTATAAAGTTGATGCCATCCATTAACACATGGCACGCACATAAGCAGTAGCATTTAATTTTGATTGCTGTAGATTGGTTTAACCCATAAAATCAATATTTGCATGTCATAATGATGCCTTTTAACGTTTTGATTTATAGCCATCAGCTGGATATTTATTTTCTATATTGTTGCTGCACTCAGCTGCTGTTTTATTGTTGACAAACTTCATTGTTGGATTCATGCTGATTTCATAGGTGATTGCTAAGGTGGTTAGTTAAATAAGCTCATATGTGTGTTCCATATATTTTTATTAGAGGGGGATAATAATAAATATAATATCCGAAAAGGTTCCATTGTTTGTGTTTGTTTATAAATTTCAGTTAAAAAATTAAATTTCGAATTAAAAAAAAAATTATTTGCTTCTTTTTTTTAATTTTTACTTTTTCAAACAAGAGTGTGTTGAGAATAAAAGAATTTTGTCAAAATTTTAAGAAAAGGAACTTTTTCAGTTTTGAGCATAAATATTTGATTTCCTGTTTTTATTTTTTGTTAAAGAGGGTTATTAAAAGAAAAAAATTAGAAACAGCAAAGTTGCAAAAAAGCGCAAGAAATTTTAATACGTTTTAAAGTGCTTTTTCAAAAATAAAACGAAATTATTTACAAAAAATCAAAACCATAATTATAAATTATGTTTTAAAACCAAAATCAAATTGCAACAAATAAAAATATGAACAACAAAAATAATATTTTAAAAATAAATTTCAAAAAAACTTAAGCTTTTGGTTGTTCTTCAAAAATAATTGTTTTCGTTAGGTGCGTTGCGTGTATTATTTATTTGAATTTTTTTTTTTTTTTTGTGATGAAAACTCACTACGTTTGCCTGTGAAATATTGCAGAAAAAAAAGAATAAATACACCAAAAAAACAAAAATTGGATTAATTTTTTAATTGTTTTGATGACATTTAATACATTCTACAAATATATTACACAAAATATTTTATAGAAAAGTGTTTATTATATACAAATATAGATAAAATATACATATGCAGATACTTATATATTGAAAAAATTGTGTACAACTGTAAAAACAAAAAAGTTATAAAATATTTACAAAACAATTAACAAATAGTGGAGGAATTATAAAAAAAGAAAGGATTAATCAGCAGTTTAGTAGACTGAAGAGATATTCAGTATTATTATAGGCTTAAGAGAAATTAGTACAGATTTAATGATAAAAATATATGAAAAAAACCTATTTTAAAGAAGCAGCATGATTTATAATGGTAAAAAATCCAATTTGTTTTAATTAGTAAGTGGCATTTAAGGAATAAATTAAGCTATTTTTTAGAAGTAATAAAAAAAATCCTAAAAGAATTTGTGGTAAACAAAAGAAAAAAAAAACATTTTTTTTGAAACCTTTATGACACTTTTTTTAGTTCTCGTTGCTACCACTCTCATGTCGACAAACGAAACGAGTAAAACACAAACAATGTAAATTTATACAAAAAAACGTTTTTTGAGACCACTGTGAGTAATTTAATCGCTGAATATGAGGCTCAACCCTTTGCATAAAGATCTTCATCTTCATGCCTATAAAGTTAAACGCGTTGAAGAATTAAAGTTGGTTTGCAATTGTTTGCGTCAAACGATTTTTCAACAAAATCATCTTTAGTGAAGAGAACCATTTTGAATCAGGCGGTTATATAAAAAAAACAATATTATCGCATAAGGGGCTCACATCCAAAGAAAGTATTTTTTGTTTGTTTTTTATTTGAAATTATAGATAGATATTTGAGATGTTAAGCGCCTTATGTCAATGTGACAAGTTACTGTCAATTTGATCACTCAAAGGTCAGTGTTAACTTTCACCTTTGAATGATCATTAGCAATTGGCCCATCTGTCGATGGATGTTGGTCTTCATTAAGCAGGTTAGCTGTTATCTTTCCAGAAGGTGGTGCAGTACTCCTGATCATTCGTTTCTGGTGGAACAGACTGAAAATGTCGGAGAGAGTTTCTTGAATATGTCCTTCTTGGAGGAAACGGGAGGGGGGGACCTATTATATTTCTAATTATAATTTTTCGAAAACACATTTATTTATTTTATGAATTTTTCTCCTTCGCTGGGATTTCAACCTTTGTCATTTGAGTTTCTGTCCGTGGGCTCTAACTGCTATACCAAGACCCCTCCCCCCCCTTTATGGTAGTGTTTGTGATTAGGTGGCAACATCTATGGCAATTGATTTTTTGTGGGCACAATTGGCTAATGTTTACATAAATGGCTTTTGGTTTAAGCAGGACGGCGCACAGTGGGATTTTTTTGCAATAAGTAATTTTTTCAACACGTAAAATTTAAAAATTTAATGATACAGTTTTGAAGTATGAAGAATACATAAATTGTATCCCAAAAATATATTTATTTGTCTTTGAAATAATGAAGTAAAGTCACATGTAAATTTTGATCCAAAATATTGAAAATTGTTTACGCACTTCTATAGTATTTGTAAGTAAGACAATTTTATCGCTCTGATTTAAATATTGATTTTTCCAGATATAGACTCTTCTGCGTATTTAGAAAAAAAAAAATTATAAAGTTCGCTTATATAATTTAAAAGATATGATAGAACAAAATTTGTTCTATAATGTGGAGTGATTGCAAACTTGGTAAGAAAACAAAATTTAGTGAAAAAATATGGTATTGGTTAAATGGGCAGTGAGTTGTGGGCGTTATTTGAGGTAATAAAGGCTCTGTGCCGAATTTTAAAAACTTTGGGTCAAAAATAAATTTTGGGTTGGGTAGTGGGCGTGGCCAATTTTTATAAAACTTTATAATTTTCTTAATTGAGCTAACCAAAGGCTCAGAGCAAAATTTCAACATTCTACGAGCACTCCTTATATTTTTTTGCCAAACATTGTACGAACAAATCCCACTGTGCGGCGACACAAGCAACATGAGAAATTTCTTGGTCGCATAATTTCTCGATTTGGACATGTCAATTGGCCGTCTCTTTCTTGTGATTTACTACCGCTCTCTATTATTTTCTTTGAGCCTATTTGGAAGACCAAGTTTACGTGAACAAATCACAAACAACTGACGCTTTGGAATATTAAATTCGCCGCAGCAGTAACAAGATAAAGGAAGCTTTATTGCAAAATTTGATTAAACATTTTGTGAAAAGAGCAGACGTCTGCCGACGTGCTAAATATAGATATTTTCCAGACATCATATTTCAGTCCCATATTTTTACTTCACATTGGTATCAATAAAACTCAATTTGCCCAAAGAAAAAAATGCGTTTTTTAAGCCAATTTACTTCCTAACTTCAAATTTGTTTTTTTTCGCACTTTGTTGCTATTTCATTCCAGCAATATTAAAACTATATTTTAGAAACAAGAAAGTGTCATAAGGGCTTTGGTTATAAAAGATTTAAATTTTTTTTTTTTAGACTGAGTATATGGAATCGAATAAAATTTCTAAGTAAATAATGTTTTTTAAGCTCAATAGAACATTCGAAAGGGTAACTGTCAATTGAACTGCCATACTTTTTGACGTTTTTTATCAGTACATTTTGGCAATTTCCATTACAGTGATAAAACGTAGAAATTAATGAAAACTCCAAAGGTACAAATCAATTGTTATATATTTTACTACCACTTAAAAACGTTATGAATGGTAGTACAACTGTTGTATGTGATTATATACATAGTATATGTATGTATAAGTATATAATGTGAATTATACCATGAACAGATTAATAATTGAACAACGTTAATGTAAAATCACATTTATGTACTAGAAGAAAATAAAAAGTAGTTTTAATCATAAAAAAGTCAAAAGTAATAGAATTGTACAAACTTGACTAAATAGATAGAAAACAAGAAAATTAAATATTTTTGTAAAAAATTATTAAAGAAGAGAGCTTTACAAGCAAATAGACGAGGTCATAGAATAGTATATAAAATTGAAAAATTTATATTTGGGGCATTTACAAGATGTGCTTTTTGTTATGCCTTATTGCCATAAAATTATAATTCTTTTTAGTAGTCAGAAAAATTTGTAAATTTATCTTTTTTATGAAATTATAGCACAAAACTTTCTATAACACAATTATTTTTATTTGTTTTTTTTCTAATTTAAAACAATAAATATTTTTATAAAAAACGAAAAATGACGAATAGACACATACGATTTGAACAGGACAAGAAAAACATGGAAAACAGTTATAAGAAGAATTAAAAAAAAAATATATTTATAAGAGGACAACACACAAGGTTTTAATAAAAATGTCATATTATACCAGTATACAACTATACTAGTATAACACATATAAACATAAATAATACATTTACAGTAGTAATAAGAGATATTTAGAGAGACAGCTTTAGTAGCGTAAAGTATAAGTAGTATAACACAAAATATTAAATTCAATTAAATATTTAATTGTTTTTTATGTATTATTTGTTTAGATTTATTATTTGATTTACAAAAATACGAAAATATGAAAATACTTTACATTAATGTTTACGTACCCAAAAATTTGTTAAAAAATACAAATGCATCCTTTTTATTAGATCTATTGTCTGTTGAAGGATAAATATAAAAAATGGGAATATTTTTTAGGGTGGTTTTTCTTCTAAGGATTTATTTTTACTTTTTTTTTGTAAAGAGATTATAAAAAATATTGATTAAAAAACGGTGAAAAAATAAAATTTTATGAATTATTAAAGATAATGAAAATAATGAATTTGTTTTCCCTCGACATTAATTGGAGATTAAATAAAAAAATACAAAAAATTAATTTATTTTTTTTTACTATTAAATACCCTTTTAATTGGTTTTAGTTTTACTTTATTTGCTAATTACTAATAATTTGAAAACAGTGAGTGAAATAGGAAAAGTTAAAGCCATAGTTTAAAGGTGATAAGTTAAATAGCCTTCTAAAGAAGTAATATAAGCCTATACTTGTATATTGCAGCAACATATTATTTGGAGGGCTGCTGCACAAAATCATTAGAAAACTAAAACTACACAACCGAACACTATCACCTATTATATATGTAAGCAGTTCTAAGTTGTTATTTCCCAGCAAACCAGTCATTGTGTCATAAAAAATATAAAAAAAAAGAAATAATAATGTAATACTCAGCAAAAATATTTCATAATTTTGGAAGCTCAAAACAACAGCTAAGATCCTTTTTGGATGATTTTGTAATTATTTTATGCGAATCTAACTTAACTGCTAAATTATTTCTTACATAGAAGCAGTATGTAATTAAAGTTATGCATAAATAATTATACAGTTTACTCTGTTCTCATACATTGAAGAAGTTTATAATAAAGGGGCAGCTTCCAACTTCGGTAAAATTCTGACAATGAGAACCGGCGGTCAGTCGCTTGAAGAAGCTCTGGAGAAAGAATTAAATGGGCACCTTTAAATCTCTTCAAACGGTTAGGATTTATCCTGCCCTACTGCAAGAGAGCATAAAGGAATTGTTACCATACCTAATAAATAAAGGCCGTAGTAGTCTGGCTCTTGGGAATACACCAATAGCCTGAAAGAGGGCGGTTTTCATTCCGAAGATCAGGATGATGATTTTATACCCAGACATTCTTTACATTAAAAACACTTGAGAAGCTAGTGAACAACCATATAAGGTATAGAATGCATCACGCTTACATAACGAGCAGGTCAACGGAGACTGCTCCCAGGGAGATAGTAGGAAAAATTAAGGAATCCTTGGATATCAAGGAAATAGCTGTATGTGCTTTCTTGGATATATAAGTTGAAGGTGCCTTTGAAAATATTTCTCATGAAGGCATAGAAAGGGGCCTACTTGGAAAGGAAGTTGACTCAGTGACATCCAGATGGATGACAGATGACTTCTGGTATAGAAGTACGAAAATAGGCGCAGGTGAAGGCATAAAAAGAGTGAGTACAACTATGAGCTGTCCGCTAGGTGATATCGCCTTTAATGTGAAGCCTTATTGGTGAAGATCTCCGTATCAAACTGACTGAAAAGGATGTACAGATGACAGCAATTTGTCTCATTCGTAAGGTGCTTAATATCTACCTCTATATCATTACAAATTCTAGCACAATGCAAAGCATTAGTAGGGGTTTACTCCCCTGAGTGCTGGTCTTAGTAAAAAAAAGAAATTAGCTTTCCGCTGGTATAAAGATGGGTTTGAAAACTGAGGCGGGATTATTTTGACTTGGGACGAAATATTCTGATCCCATTGGAAGACTTGCTAGCATGTTTCAGGCGGAGGTTTATACTATTGAAAGATGCAATAAATTCAATCTGGACAGAGGTTACAAAAGGCATGAGAAAGCAACACTCTCTGACAGTCAAGCTGCTATATGAGCACTTGGATCCTATGAAATTGACTAGAAGTTAGCCTGCCTGGTGAAACTGAACCGGCTGCGCAGTCACAATAGAGTCAGCTTGTACTGGGTACCGGGGCTTGTTGGTATTCAAGGAAACACAATGGCAGAAAAATGTGCCAGAAAAGAAGTTTCCATGCCACTGATGCCTTACCACTTTTATATAATAAGAAAGCGAGTTTGTAAGGGCACAGTAAAGGAAAGAGAGAGGAAAAGGAGAGGCAGATACTCTTCTTGCTCCATATAGGCCTTAGACTTTCTAAACTACTACTTGGTAACTATGATCGAAGGAGTTTAAGACTTGCATTAGATTCTCTAGAGACTACCTGGAGATTTTAAGGGCTCTTTTGACCGGGTACTCCAGACTCAATGAACATTTAAATAAAATAGAAATCATCTCAATTAAATTAAATTAAAGCTGGCTAACCATTCTCAATGCCGCAACTTTGCTGTGTGCCTACAGGTTTCAATGCTCATTTTTCGAAGAAAATTTTCTGCAGCGAAGAAGACCCTCTCTTAGTCGGTGTTTATCTCAAAAATCTAAATAGTTGTATATGATTTTGAAAAATCTCTTGTATTAGGAAAAAGTGAGTATTTGTAATTCAGACATGTCATTGGGTCGTTTTTTTTTAAGTAACGTAAGAGAAAGAATTCTTACCGTTTTCAGATCGCTATGGCCGTATGATAACACATACGAGTGTATTTCATTTTCAATGAATTACAAGTTACTTAGTTTTATGTGTGTTTTCTTGAAACAGAAAAAGAAATAAACCTCTATTTTTCATGTACGTACATATCTGTGGAATTTTGAAAAAACGTCTTCTCTCGAAATAAGACAATTTTCCAAGATTTTTATAGTAAATATAGAATTTCCTTGTCCTTCTTTTGCTCTAATCCCCGTATTTCTACGACCTTTGGAAGGCAAGATATGCAGTTGACTAATCGACCTCTTTCAGACTATCCCCCAATTTCAATTTGACAAAACGACTTCTTTCAGAGAATTAAAAGTAATTTAAAAAATTGAATGTCTATAGAAAATTTTATTTCATTTTTATTATTATTTTTTAATTATCTGCATATTGAAGGGAAAAATAGAACCCAAATATATTTATTTGTAGTCGCCGTGGTCTAGTGGTTAGTGTGTTAGCTTACTAAGACAAGGGTTCTGGGTTCGACTGCAGGCTCTGACATCTTCAAAAAAAAAAAGAAATATGAAAACAAAAAAAATTCTTTCGGCGACTACCTCTCAGCAGTCTTCTGGCAAAAGCTCTGAGAGTAACTAATTGCCATGAACAAGCTTCTCAAGTCTGTCGTTCGGAGTCGACATTAAACTGTAGGTCCCGGTACTCATGGATAAAAATTTACACACACAACATGAGTGCTGCGAGAAGCTAGGCCGTAATCCTGACACAGGGTTGTAAAGGCCAGTTATGTATGTATGTAAGTAAATATGTATATTTTCCAGATCAACTTCTTTCAACCTTTTTTTCATATTCCATTTTAACAAAACAACTTGTCTTGACTTAAGCGATTAAAATAATTTTCAAATTTAATCAAAAAAATTTTGACAAAACGACGTGTATGGTGGAAGCTAATTTTTTTCTTTAAAATTTAAACAAAAAAAAATTTAACAAAAAGTCTTAAATTAATTTTTTGTCGTTTTAAAGAAAACTATTGCTTCTAGAGGAAAAAAAGGGTCGCATAATGTTCGTTAAGTATTTGTGTATAATATCCAAGTTTAAAATTTCTTTAATTTTCTAAGCAATAACTTCTATTAGCCTTTTTAACTGTTTTTTTGCTCTACTGAAAAGTTATTGATTTTGAAAGAAGACGTTTTGTCAATGTCCACGGATATGTACATCAGCTTTCATAAGACGTACTACATTTGATCAGTGCGAATAACACATATATATAGTAGGGTACAGTTAGTTTCGACTTATATTCTATTAAAACATAGGCCTAATAGGCCAAAAGCGTATATAATTTTTAGAAAAAAAAAATACTAAGCTTGTAATTGTGAAATTCTAATGCTATCAAAAAAAAGTTTATGTTCAATTTAAAGAAGAATATCAAAAATGACCCCTTAATGCATTGTATTTGTGGGATAATTTGGTTCCTTTTTCTGCATTGCTTTTAATCTAACTATTGAATTCATGCAAAGTAGCAATTTACACTTCATAACACAACATAAAATTCTGATTATCTATTCAGGCCAGCTTTAGCTTTCTACACGTTCTATGCTAATGCAAAATGAGTAAAAAAATTATGAAAATAATGAGTGTTTAACTGATTGCAGACAAGGAAAGGTGAAATCATACATTGAATTGGTATTGCCAAAACGAGTGTGCTTACTCACTACTTTAGAAATAGGCTTTTGGGTTTCTTTTAAATTTATTTTAACAGTTTTGGGATTATTTACTAGAAAGCTATTGCTGGTTTTATTAACAAAAAAAAAAAAACAATATTTATAAATATGGACTTGACTACACATAGAGAGTATCTATAGAACTTTAAATGACGGAATGTATTTTATAGCAAAATATCATGATCATTAGGTTTCATAGATGCTCTTTGATTCTACAAAGAAATACATATACAGAAATAAACTTAAGGGCCATTAAGCAAAAATTAAACTTAAAATATTTAGTAATAGAAAGAAACATGTCGAGTGTATATTTTTTAAGGTGTAATGAAAATTTATTTCAGGACGGGGTGGATGTTCAAAGAATAACTAATTAGGGACATTTTTATATGAGTTATATAACTAAATACAAACACACACACATAATTACAACACTATTAATAAAATAAAAAAATTTAATTAAAATTAAAATATTTTGTTTCATGAACTTTAGGACAACGCATACAAATCTAAACATCTAAACATCTAAACACGTATGCTGTTAAACCATTAAAACAAATTTAATATTTAATTCTGAAAACTATGACGACGTTATTTTTGTATTTTTACTAATTTACTATTTTGTTATATATTGCTAAAGTTTTTTTTTTTTTTTGCAATTTTGTTTTTAATTATTGTGATAGTGAAACTTAATGTCGGGAATGTGTTAAAATAACTGAAACTAATTCGTTGCTTAGAAAAACTAATTTTCAAAATTAAAAAAGGAAGAAAAACAAAAAACAAAATAATATAAAGGAGTACAAAAAAAAATATATAAATCAAAAAGTCATAAGTAAAAGCACTAAAAATTATAAAATGAAGAAAATAATAAAAATTAAATTACACTAAACTCTCGATTTACAGGGTAACATGTAGCAATTTTTAACCATAATAATGTTGAATAAAAAGTTTTTAATAAATGTTAAAAATAATACAGCTTTCAAGTCTTTTTTTATAAAATCAATAAACAAATACATGAAGATTAAACTGGATTGAAACTTAACACTGTTAAAGTTCATATGGTAAAGTATTTTTGTTTTATAAATATTTCCAAAAGTGTATTAATTTACAGCAGTGATGTCCACTACTACATAAACACACTTGCGCTTGTGTATGAAGCAGAGAAAAGACTCTGCTTACTTCTACCAGAAATGGGAATGTTCGAATTACTTCTTGTTTATAACTTCATAAATATTTCTTCATAATTCTAAGTAAAGTACGGAATCGATTGAACGATAGACATGTGACCGATCTATTAAGAATAAAGAAGTACCGAGGTCACATAAATTAGGTGGAAATAATGAATAATTATTTCAGTTAAATAAAAATGATACAAAAAATATGTACTATCCATCCCTGCACTATGTTGGAAAGAAGCTAAAATCTTAAAAGAGCAAGAGTAACAATATTTCTTTTTATTATGTACGTGTTTGACTTCGACGCAAGCAGAATTTGTTTTCCTATGCCGCGTTATAGGGAAAGAGAATTTTGGACATCACTGATTTACAGCCTGTTTGCCTACCTCAAAGCAATGCTTTCATTCGTATACTGAGGGAAAACATTTATTTTGATTTCTTTATTTCAGAATTGTATGCGAACTATGACTTAAAAGAAGAAGACAAAAAGTTAAAATTTTCATACAATAATGGGTTTCACGATATTGAACAAAATGTCAATGAACATTGAGAAAGCAAAATTCTAAAAAAAAATAAGTACGTTCTTTTATTTGTTATTGGTACAATAAATATTTAAAAACAGATTTTAAAATATGTTGATGTCCAGTGTAAAGAATTAACACACCAAAACATTTTTGCTTCATGTTGTATTTTTTTATATCATTAACCTGCTCATATACGAGTATGTATTCACGTCACAATTATATTGAGCAACAGTCACAATCCGCTCTGCTTAGATGTGTGACTATCTTTAAAACACTGGCAAGGCATTTGTACAAGTATGTACACTATTAAACAGAGTTGCATTTGTTTATTTCCTGTTTTTAAAGAAAATCACTAACAATTTTCATCTGGCTTCAATATATTTTCAAAATACCTAAGCAAGAGAACGTAAGTACGTGAAGGGATTCTGTTGGCATACAAAAACCCAAAATATATTCCTCTCGTTACGTTAGGGATTTTTATTCGGCATTATCAATTTACATTACAGTAGAATCTCACTAGTTAGAACCATTTTGTGCACCGGGCAATTCTAAATTATAAAAAGTTCGATTTCTGAACATTTTTTTTAAGAAAATGATAAAATTGTAATAAAACTAGTTGTGTAAGCTTGTCTTAAACACAAAACAATTTTTATTTATTAACATATAATTAAGTGAACATATGAAATTCATAGAAAAAGCTTTAAATAGTTTTTTAATTATTAGGTATGGAATTGACTTTTAACATAAAATTAGTATGTATCAAGCATGAACACTTCACTTAGAGCTTCAGTTATCAACGGACCCAAATTTGTACAAACATATCAATCTAGGTGCACAACACGAATAACTTGGTGATTCCCCGTTTTATTTTTTATTTTAATGAACCAGAAAAATATATTTCATTGAAAAAAAAAATACAAAACATCCGGGTTCTAATTTTAGAGTATCCAATACATTGCAATGGCAGGTTCTAGTTCGTGTTCGCATTTGTGAGATTCTACTGTATCTATTAAATTAAAAAATTACGGGCATATGATAAAAAAAAGAGACTTGAAGCCTTCATTTGCCATACAAATTTTGAATTAAAGTCTACTTTACTTTTTTTGTATACGGGCATTAGTCTTTACACTCTCACTCTATTTTGTTAACCGATGATAGTTCGTAAAAATCATACGTTACACTATATGAATATATATATGAATCCTAAATTTTACGAAAAGCAGTACGTTCACGTACATTGTAATTCGAAAAATTGATTTTAAGTAATTACTTAGTTGACGAATGGGAATAGTCTCAGAAGAAGGTTATAAATTATAAAATTAATAAAAATTTTATAAAAAGCAACCTAAGAGCTGTATTAATTTCTAAACACATATATGTTTGTATATATTTATCAAATGAAGATAATAAAATCGAAGGAACTATTAATGTAAAAAAAAAACATCTTTATATTAAATTATTATTTTTTTTTTAATTTTTGGAAAATAATCACAAATTATTTAAGCCTGTAAATCCTTAAGCTTAATAATTAATTTTTGGCAATTTGTACAAGATAAAAAAATTATTATAAGGCTATTCAATTTTTATTTTTTGGTGTAAGAAAACCTAAATCGAGGCTTAAGTGTAATTTTAGACAAAAATTTAAGACAAACACAAATTTCAATTTGTTGCACTTTTTTGTTGCCTATTTGTATATTTTAAGTGATGCGAAGTATTTAATAAATTAATTAAAACTAAAACTATTCCATCAGTCAGTAGTGATGAATCAGTAGTGACTATAAGTTTATTTTTTTTAAAGACACATTGTGTTAAATTTTTATGTTTCTGAGTAAAGAAAAAAAAATTAAATAAGGGAATAAAATAGAATTCAATACTTATATAAAGTTAAAGGTAAACGTACTGAGGAAAAAGAAAACCTTTACTTTTTATCAAATATTTTCAGTCTGCAAGTGAAAGAAAAAAAACAAATTTCTTTCGGCGACTACCTCTTAGTAAACTTCTGGCAAAAGCTCTAAGAGCAACTGATTGCAATGAACAAGCTTCTTAAGTCTGTCGTTCAGATTCGCCATTATACTGTAAGCCCCGGTACTCATGAATAAAAATGAATACACAATATGAGTGCTGCGAGAAGGTAGGCCGTAATCCTAACACAGGGTTGTAAATGCCAATTATGTATGTAAAAAAAGGCAAAAGGACCAACAAAATTCTAACCGAGGCTTAACACTCATAAAGTGGCAGTATTGCTAGTTGGCATTGGCAAATCTCGTAGCACCTAGTTATAAAGTAATTATTTATTAAAATTAAATGTTAAACTATATTATAACTTATTACCTGGAAGGTGACAAAGACCATTAGTATCTGTGAAGTAAAACATTACACAGAATCTGGTGAAAATTGTAACCACAACCCTCCTATGAACCTAAGATGCTGAACACTAATCTACCGGGCATTCTATAAATGTATAAAATAATCAGAGAAAACAGTCTAAGGGATCTAAGTCTGGCGAATAAATTTGCCTACTCATGCAATTTGTTTGATTTTGGCAATCGCTATAATTGATGGGCATAGTTTTGATGAAACAAATGCGTTCTTTTTTTCTTTAAATTCATCATGGAAGGTAGCTAATAGGCGAGATGTTATACTTTTTGAAATGTAAATCACGAAACTAACAAAACCCGGTGTGCCTCGCTACCCCCCTCGTACCATATATAGCAAATACTGCCGTTGGTAAAAAATGCTCAAGATATGACGATTTTAAGTTTTGGGTTATGTGGGCGGTGCCACGCCTCTTTGTCTAATCAAAACTTCATATAGCCTATTATTCTTTCCAGAACCACAGTAACATGCTGTGAAAATGTCAGGAAGATCGGTCCAAGGGTTTGGCCTCCTATAAAGCACAAACAAACAGACAGACAGATATTTATTTTATATATATGTATATACATATAAAAATTAAGTTTGCATGCTTTTAAGTATGTTAAGCAAAGTTATTATACACCCGAGATGCTTAAGCAATAAATAGAGCAATAATAATTAATCATTATAATTTAGTGGCGATGTTTTTGCAGTTTATGGATTTTACACAAACTGGGAGCCAAGCTCACTTAATCCAGCTACAATTTTGAAATTTTGCATTTAGATGTAATCTTTCGTGGAGTGGGAAAAGTAGGGATTGTAACAAGGAGCGCCAAAACTACACCAAAACTAAATAAAGTACTATATTATAATCAGTTATGAATGTCTGTTTATGGGCGAGTAGTTGGAATAGTTTTTAATAATTCTATAAAATGAAAGGGCGACCATCCCCATTTTTAAATATATCTGACAAGGTAGTAATTAAAGTAACAGCAAATCCATTTTTTGGCATGATTGAATGTGTATATTTATCTACTCTTTGCAAGGACAAGCATATTTGAAAAGAAAAAATTAAGAAGTATTGTTTCCTGTGTAGTAAGTCCTGAGACAGGTGCTTTTAATTTTATTTATTTGATATTCTATACAACAAGACCTAGACTCTTATAATTATAGTACAAAAACAGATATACGTTTAAATTTAATTTTAATTTTAAAACAGAACTTCAAACTTCAAAACTTAAAGACTGAAAATATTTGGCAGAATTAATAAATTAACACAATGTATCTTTAATGGATAATATTCATAAAATATATGAAGTCATTATACAATTACATTAGCTCTTGACTTTAAGAGCTTTTTATTGGTCTTTTTCTTTTTAGCAATAAATATTATTTTTAATAAGAATCTCTTTTTTAACGACCACAATTTAATGGCAAATTTCAGTTTTATGTGTACGATTCTCTTAATGGGTCTTTGGTTTTTATTTTTTCGTATTTTAGCTCTTGTTATAATAATTATTGAAAAAAAAATTATTGAAATGAATGAATACTCATGACAAAATTTAATTTTTACTGAAATTCATGGTTGATACTAAAAGACGGAGAAGAAAAATAGAAAAGAAATAAAAACAAAGATAAAAGCCAAGAAAAAATAAAAATATAATGAGAAGAGAGCAAGAAAAAAAAATCAAAATAAATTATGATGAAATAGACAAAAATTTTATAATTTTGTTTTTTCTTTTATTTTCATAAATTTCATCTTCAAATATTCAAATATAATTATAAATCTAAAATTTATATTCTTCGTTTTCTTTTTTCTTTTTTCTTTAATTCCCTTTTTATGTCTTAATAATAAACAAAAAAAAAAAAAAATAATGATTTTTTTTATAAAAATATCAGTAACCCGGCTATAAATGTAAAATCTCTAGACAATAATTTTCTTGTTTTTCTTCTTAAACTTATTGGTGTGGTAATACTTGTAGGGGTTTTAATAGAAGGATATGGATAAAAAAAAAATAAAAAATAAAAGGATAGGAAAAAACAAGAGCAAAGCCCTTTAATTAAAATGTATTTCAAATTATTTCGTTAACGTTTGGAAATCTTTTTAACCTCAACACGAAAAAAAATCCTCAAATCAGAGTCTTTTGGGATTTTAATTCTTTTAATTTTAAACGAATTTCATGTATAAGGGAAATGGGAGATACATACGAAATAAAAGTCTGTTATGTTTTTATAGCATTTATAGCTTCTTATGTGTGTGTGTTTTGATTAAACTAAAAGAAATTGGAGCATATTTATAGGGATATATTGTAAATGAATTTACGGTTAAGTTTTGGTAATTGGAATCTAATGTGGGCTTTTTCTTCCACTTAATGTTTCTTAAAATGAAATGAGTGTTTCTTGGTTAAAAGATGTATAAATGTATGAGTTTTATTGTGTTGTATGTGAATGCATGTATTATTGAGTGGTGTTTATGGTGTTTGTGTGTCTATACGTTTTCAATTCTTCACTTGTTAATATTTTCTTTCCCTATATGTATAGACTTTACGTTTTTTTTTTCTATTATGTATGTATGTTGTTTTCTTTTATGGAATAATTATAAGCTTACCTGGAGCCATAATGGGTTCGCCAATGTTGACATAGAAGAGTACATCCTTTTCATAGCTGCCTTCCTCAATTATACCCAATTGTATAATTTTTCTGTAAAGAAAATCAAGTTTTATATTTTCTTTAAATAATTTGTTAGACTCTTTTGTACAAAATAAAAATATAAGTAAAAGTTTAAATAAATTTTTTGTCTCATAGAGTGTTATATAAAAAGAAAAAATAAAAAAAAATTTTCGATTATTTCTTTATTCAAACTAAATATCAAAGAGTCAAAATAAAGTTCCACTATTTCATTTCTATTTCCCTAATAAGGTGTCTGTTGATAGATGTCTCTTGCAGTGTTGCTAATGGTACATTTACACAGAGGAAAAAAAGCGTTTTAAAATTGCTATAGCCCGTATGACACCTACTCTTTTTTGCATTTATATTGATTTGGAGAACAGGGCAAATATAATATAATAATAAAGTATAAAGGGTGTAAAAAGTTCAACTATATTCACATCAATACAGAATTTCTCAAATATTTACAAATGTTATCGATAAAAAAGTGGAGTTTGTCAAAAACAAGTTAAAATATTTTACATTGAAATTGACATTTAGAATTTAAAATACTATAGTGTTGCTAACTTTATAGTGTTATTCTACAATTAAGCGATTTTAGGGTATTTTTGCCTTCAAGGTAGCGTTTTTTCTACAAACAGCCCAATTCTAAATAAAAATTAACCGGGAGGTTTTTCTCTCTCCCAGTTTGTCCATATAAATTCAATTGTAAAAATAGGAAAGGGAAAAAATTTCCCGGGGAATTTTTATTCGGAAATGGGCTGAAAATAAAAAGTATCAACATTGAAATAAATATAAACATAAAAACAAAAATAAATATTTTGTTTACATTTTTTATATTCCACTCTTTCTAGCATATTCTGCTTCTTTCTCTCAATTCTATAACCATTCAATACAAAAAAAGTAGGTTTTATACGGGCTTAACCAATTGTATCAAATTAAGAACTAATCGTGAATAATATTTCGTTAACTTTCGGTATCAAATACAGCTGAATGCTTTATCAAAATAAGAACAAACGGCCATAAGATAATAAAATAAAACCAACCGGTAGTAAAATCGTAAACAAATTGTATAAAAATGCCACAAGTTAATAAATTAAGAACAATCTGTTATTACATTGGGAACGACCTGTTATCGAATCATGAACGATGTGCCTTCAAATTTAATTGTTGGGACTTAATGGGTTATTTTTTTGTAGATAAAATAATACCAAGTCGTTCACAAAATAATAACAAGTGGTAATAAAGCAGAACGGTTAAGTTATCAAAGTAAGAACCGTGCGTTATCAAAGTAAGAATGATTGGTAGCAAAATAAGAACGGTGTGTTAACAGAAAAAGAACGGTCCGTTATCAAAATAAGAACGATTGATAACAAAGCAAGAGGGTTACGGTATCAAAGAAACAACAGTGCTTTATTAAAATAAGAAAAATTGGTAACAAGAAGGGAACTCCCAGCAGAAATTAGTGCTTACCAATAAGCTATTTTGTAAGGAAGAAATTGTGAACAATCACTTACATGTGCCCATCAATAATGCATGATTTTTATACAAAATGAGTCGCTAAAATGCAATAGAATTGCACATTTATTGCAACCAGTAAGCAACCTGTAGCATTTTTGGAAGCTTTAGAGTATGAATAAACTATATAGTATAATGCTTCCAACATTGCTTACAATTTTATTTATTGCTACCAAATTTGAAAAATTTTCTGCTGGGCTGTTTGTTATCAAGACAAAAATGGTTGGCAACAAAGTGATACCAACTTGTTATTAAATATTGTTACAAATCGTTAACGAAATAAACACAAACGGCCTTCACACTATTTCAATACCAAATGGTATCAATTTCGGTAGGTTTTTACCGCTTTTTTACCTGAGTGTACACTACTCTACAAGTCTTAAGATTTTCATTGGATAGTGCCGAAACAAGATCTAATGATTTTTGGTCTGATTATAAAAAAAAAATCAAACGTAAATTGTTTTTATTACATTGTGCTTTTACACTATCCCAATTAAAATAAAATGAAAACAACAGCTTTTTGTGTTTCCTTTATCCATGGATGGACATGCTGATACGGCAATATTAATAATTAATATATAAGATATATTGTAGTCACCGTGGTATAGTTGCTATTGTGTTGGCAGATAGCGCCGAGTACAAATCTCAGCTCTGACATCTTGAAAAAAGGAAATATAAAAAATTTATATCTTTCGGCAACTGCCTCTCAGCAGCCCTCTGGCAAAAGCTCTGAGAGTAATTGATTGCCATGAAAGAGCTTCTCAATTCTGTCGTTCGGAGTCGACATTAAACTGCAGGTCCCGGTACTCATGAATAAAAATTAACACACACAACATGAGTGCTGCGAGAAGCTAGGCCTCAACCCTGACACAGGGTTGTAATGCCCAATTATGTATGTATGCATGAAAATCTTTACATGGCTTTTGAATATTGGATATCTTGTAATTCCTCCGGTAAGATATCAAATACAAAATACAAAATACCTAAACCACATCTCGAGCATCTTTATATTTTCGGTGTTTCTTTGAGTGTGTGCTAAATTTTGAGAAATGGTCCGCAGATTATTTAAAAGAAAAGTTTTAAAAATAAAAATTAATAACTTCTGTTTGTACAGGCCTCTGATAGGGAGCATATCGTCGATAGAATTAAAGAACGCTGTAACTGACAAAACCTTAAATGTTCACCAGAGCCTAAAAACCTGTGTGAAAGTACCTGTATGCTGGTATTTTTCAAAACGCAGACGGCGTAAGTGAATTTACCAATCGACGCGTTTTTTTTTTCTGATAAAAATGATGCAAAAAACGTACTTTCAATTTTTTGTCAGTTACAGCGTTCTTTAATTCTTACGACGATATTATTTGTGAAGCTCTTGAAAACATCAATTGTAGGATATCTTAAGGACAAATTAAACACAGCTTTAATGCGTTATTCTTGGCAGATTGGAGAGATTTCAAAGATCGCATATTCTCAGATTACGTTCAAATAAATGTTTTGTAATAGCAATATGGATAGTCCTTTTCGTCAACTTTTGCTAGTCAATACAAAAATAAAGTCTATCTTAAAAGAATAAGTCTATCAATTTCAAAAATTGAAAATTATTCACTCAAACTATAGAAGTGAATTCTGAATTTTTTTTTAAATGCTTTTTGATTTCGTTTTCATTAAATTGATTAATTGATTATAAATTCTACTACAAATTATTAAAATTCATTCTCAGTTTTTTATGTGTTTTATATTGCATACGATTACTTTTAAACAGGTTTCTTTTTTTCATCACTTTTTTAAGTTTTCTTTATTAATAATTATATCATATTATTTATAAGTAATTGTTTCTGATTTATAATGATTGAAATTTCGGAAAAAACAAAATATTTTATTGATTTAAAAGTGGATATATTTTTTATTTTTAATACTTAATTTTTTTTTTAAATAAGAATTCATTAACAAAAAATAATTTAAATTTAAAAAGCTATTGGAAAATTATATCAACACATCAACAAATTAATAACAAAACAAAATAAAAAATTAATCAAAAACATTTAACATTAGCAAGCAGATACAAAATTGTTTTTATCTACTTTTAATGTAATTTTTATTTTCTCAAATTTTTTATTTTAAAATTTATTTCTTTATATTTCATAATTTATAAAGTTCCTCTTAATATTTTATAATTTGTTTTTTTTTATTTTTATTTAAAATTTTTTTCTTGTCGTTTTATTATTTATTAATGTGTGCAAAATGTTTTCCACTTAAACACTATAAGAACACACACAAACAGCTATAAAACAACGTTTTCCCTGTTTTGTTTTTGTTTGGGGAAAATAGCATGAAGAAATGTAGAAGGCAGTGTATTATTATAAAAAAAAAAAAAAAATGAAATAAACCCAACCGACCGCCAACCAACCATGTTATTAAAAAAAAGTCAAATCGACAAAAAAAAAAAAAAAAATTATGGCAAAATGAACAAACAGAACAACTACAAATTTGTTTTGGCTGCCGGCCAAAATTAGAGCAGACATGTTTTAGAAGAAAAACATACAGAAGAAAAATTGTAGAAAAAAACTAAAAAAAAAATGTTGCACTTGTAGTTTTTGTTGTTTTTATTTTTTTTATGAGTTGCGCATGTTGAGTTGACGTTTTGTTTCAACTTTTTTCTTGATTTTGTCTAGATTGCATTATATGAGCAGAGACGTGTTAAACTTTTTAATTTTTTTTTTAAAGAAAGGGTTTCAAAGAATTCTAGAAAATGCCATCTAAAAGCTTTAACGGTAATTTTTTAAAATTTAAAATAGTTCCGGAAAGTTACATGTGGCCTTTGCCAATTTCAATTATTATTATTTCAATTATTATATTTATCCAGCTTCTGCCTTCCTAATTAGGGCCAACACATTTTGAATTATAGAGGTGGATATGTTATTCTTAAACAGCTTTACATATCTAAATCTATGAAGGATATCACATTTAACCAATATGTGTACCGTAATTCAGCAACATATTTTTACGATAATCGCATTGTTTTCAACAGTAAACAACAGAATTGTCGATATTGCTATTCATTATCTCTTGTTTACGATATTTTTATGCTGTTTATTCAGTTGGAAAATCGTCAATTTTCTATTTTGAAATTTTGTTGAGAGAGGTGTGTCTACTCTATTAACGAGTTTGTTTGAGAACCATCTTGTGTGCTTTTATACCCAAAGAAACTAGAGGTTTGTAACTTTGCCTACTTTCTATCCATTTTAATTACCAATTACGCAAAAACTGACTGATTTCATACAGTGTCGCCTTAGTTTTGTAATTTACACATAAAGAAAACTAGAGTTGTCGGCTGTCGCTAATGTGTACTTATTGAATCACATAATTGTTACTGCAAACAATAAAAATTGCCAACTTCCTTTGCTAATATCGTATTGTTAAAACTTACTGAATCGCGGTGCTGTTCTACATACAAATATTATCTTCCCAGTTGGCTCTGTTTTAAAGACATGCTCGATGAAAGGTTCACCACAATAGACTATCCTGCATGGCACTTGGACAACAGCCATTATAATTTGTCACCGACATTTCAAACAAATGTCGTAAACTATGCAAACGTGTCGTCAATATTTTGTTGGACATCAACAACTTCAAGGAAATAGACCAAAAAAGTCATGCACTAATACCTCCGCTATGTTGAAGACAACCGTTAGTCACATATCTTACAAACATCGTTGACGACAATGTCGTACACGGCGATTGTGCCAATTGTGGGTTTATATGAGACCACCAGAATAGCTGAACAAGTAAATCTGCTTAAATCTCACCAAGCAAGTTTGGGGACTAGAGAGCAAATTTTAATGCTTTCAAAAATTTGAAAAATTTTATGCTGGGTAACAGTTATCAACTGAAAAATAAAATGTGAAAATCATTGTGTTTAGAGGGTTTGGTCCTGCAATGGTTTCAAAACGACACTTTGTGGTAACTGTAGTGGATAAGTTTTTGGTTAAGTGGTCATTTGATCTACCTATCTACCCTGTGTAAAGAGAGTCTAGTCGTTGTTCGACTGCTGTTAACGAATCTGTGGTGATATTGAAAAATTGATTGTAAATCACATGTTAACTGACAAACAAAACACTTTTTTGCTTTTGATTTAAGCTTTTTTCTTAAAATTGATTTTGAAACTGAGTCCAATGTTACTGAATTCGTATTTGTATTTAAAAGGAGAAAAACTTAAAAGTTCCTTTTGTTACAACGCTATTTAAAGAGAGTATGAATATTAGAAAATCCAAATTATTGCAATACTTTACATTTAAGAATGCTTGTAAATGCTCCTGAAAAATTGTGTTCAAGAAGTTTTTTTTGCAAAGCCAGAGAGAAAGGTAACAATTTCAAAAATAATTTTATCACAACTTTTATAAAACTTTTCGAAATTTGATATCAAGAAATTCGTTGTAATAAATTAAAAGACTTGAAAAAAAGGAAGAACAGACGTGAAACTTCATAGAATTATAAGAAAAATGTGACAATTAAATCGAATACTGATTTTCGCCTTACGAACACTATTAATCAGACCAATTAAAGGATTAGTAATCTTGAACTTTCAATTAAAATTTTAATTGTATTAACCGAAGCAAAACTATATTTATATAAAAACTAGATAACCCGACAAACGTTGTTTTGCCATATAAATTTACTCTAGGAAATATTTTTCTAGTTCAAATATATTTGGTACTCTTAACCGAACTGCAAAGTCGACATTGATATGAGCGATCAATGTCTGTATTACTAATAATTTTAATGAATGATAATCCACCATTTTCGGTACTTCAGTTTGATAGTTGGGGATAGCGAAAAATATACTCTGTATCGCCCCCTCTGAGTACTTCTTTGTTAATCTAAAGTTGTGTTAAGACACCAACAAAATTTAATAAAAATCAGTTTGTTAGTTGGGTGCAGGGAGAAAAGAAAAGAATATCATATATGCTCTACGGTACGTAGATCCATCTACTTAGTTTAAAATTTCATCAAAGTCGTTATTTAAGTGAGACATACATTTTCTCTTGGGGCAGGTCAACTTAACATTTAGGGGTTTTAAAAATAGATGTTGACCGATTCTCATACCTATGCGATATGCACACAAAATTTCATGAAAATCGGTCTAGCCATTTCGGAGGAGTTTGGCAATAAACATCGCGACACGAGAATTTTATATATTAGATTTCTATTTGTATGTTTTTATTAAAAAAATTTACTATAAAATTAATTGGGAGAATTAATTGATACATATAAAATCATTCAATGTTTACTCGATTTTAATGCGCATTTAGTATCTCGGGTGTCCGTCGGGAAGGTATTCTACATTGTTTGTTTATAATTCTGAAGTGTGTCGGGTTCAAATCCCAGCTCTGACATCTTAAAAAAAAGATCAATCAATCAATCAATCATTCTTTTGGCAAAAGCTTTAAGAGCAATTGCCATGAACGAGATTCGCAAGTCTGTCGTTCGGAGTCGCTGTTAAACTGTAGGTCGCGGTACTCATAAATTAACGCACACAGTATGGGTGGTGGGAGAAGCTAGACCGTAAGTCTGAAACAGAGTTGTAATGGCCAGTTATGTATGTATGTTTGCATATAATTATAAAATACGATTATATGTAGTGGCAACGAAACTGTTTTCTCAGTGAGCCTACACGTTTGTACAAACATTTATCCCAGATTAAATATTGTTGAAAAGTAAGATGCCTTTAGTTCTTGTGGTTTTATTTGGATTACAAAATATCTTGACGTTTGTACATATGTACACAATTATATATATAGAAAGTTATATATATCAAAATATTAAATAGAATAAAAAATATTAAATAGAAAAAAAAAAAAACTATAAGTCATGTGAGAACGACAATTGTTTGAATAATTTTTTTTATCTTTTTGGTTTATAAACCTTTAGTATAAACATATGATTTATTTATTATTATTTTTTTAATATATTTTTATTTTTAGTTCAGTTGTATTGTAGTTGTTGTTTTTTTTAAATAAATTTTTGTATTTGTTTTTCTTTATCTCTTGATGTAATAAAAATATATTGTTTTTTTACAAATTCTGTTTTCAACAAATGACATCAAATAATTTGTTTCATCACATTTTAATAAATTCATTATACATATATACTAAAAACAAATAAAATAAATAAAAAATTTATTATGAAACAATAAAAACAAAAGTTAATATACAATGGAATTTAAAAGCTTAAATTCTTTGTGATATGAAAAACATTTATTTTATTATTTTTTACTAAAAAACAAAAAAAAGAAAATTCTCGTATAAAGTAGTATTCACACGTAGACAATAAATTTTTAATAGACAAATTAAAAAAAAAAAAGACTTAAAGGCTTTGCGGTGATTTTGGACGAATTAAAAATTTAGTAGAATTTTTGATTTCGATTCAAATCCATTAGTCATTAATTTGTGTATGTAAAAGACAATTAAGAATTATTTTTTTTGTTTGTCTGGATTTTAATTCATGATACGCTACACTTTATCAATAAATGTACCATTTAAAATGTAAAATTTTTTTTGTTAAATACAATTTGTAAGATTTGTAAGATTCAATTTAGAGAAATGTTTTAACACATAAAAAGAAAAACTAAAATTTTATTTTGTTTACTTTTCAGTGAGAATACATAGCAAAAACATATAAACCGTAAAGCTTACTCGTTTTAAAGGAGGAACTCTAAATCCATTTTTCTTGTTTTTTCAAATATAATTCTGATTTTTGTTAAAAATCTTTAATAAATCTCTTTTGACAATAGCACTTTAGCCATTATGAAAAATAAAGCCAATTATTGACTGATGTTTCATTAAATATTTATATGTTTTTTTGTTCCTTCAACTTTTGTTTTAATACTCAAAGCAAACTCAATACATTTGGACATTTTTTAATTGTAAGGTAATGATCTATTCACACATAAAAATTCAGTCAATTTAGTTTGTTTTTAGATCACTTAATCAAATTTGATGGTCATTGAGTCAACGAAAACAATAAATTTAATACACCTATTTAGTAAACGAAGCAAATCGAATACAATTTTGATTGAACTGCCAAAATCATTTTCAAAAATTTAATTGCAAACGCATATAAACAAAAAAAATTTTTTTTTTATATCAACAATCAATCAAAGTACATAATATGTACTCTATAATACTATTGTTATTGCTTCTACATACATACATAATTGGCCATTACAACCCTGTGTCAGGGTTACGGCCTAGCTTCTTGCAGCACTCATGTTGTGTGTGTTAATTTTTATCTATGAGTACCGGGACCTACAGTTTAAAGTCGACTCCGAACGACAGATTTGAGAAGCTTTTTATGACAATCAATTTCTCCCAGAGCTTTTGCCAAAAGACTGCTGAGAGGTAGTCGCCGAAAGAAAAAAGTTTTTCATATTTCTTTTTTTCAAGATGTCAGAGCTGAGATAAGGCGCTGTCGTTTTAGTAAGCCAGCACACTAACCACTAGACCATGGCTATTGTTATTAAACAATATAATCAAATAAACACAAAACAATGTTTACCATAAAATGGGCAAAGTGTTCTATGCACTTCGCCTACAGATGTTTTTAAGTAAATTTCCAAATTTGGAAGAGTTTAAACCCGGCGCTAAAAGATTCATGAGGACTTATCAAATCTTATTGAAAAGAAAACTGAACAAAGTTTGATATTCTCGGCTACTAAGCCAGTGATAAAGATCGTTGACATGATGGAGTATAACAGAATAGAGCTTCCAAGTTTTATCACAACCCTAGTTATAAATGTCGTTCTGTTCTTTTCAAAAACATAAAGTAAAGTAATTCCATAATTCCATAATTTCATAATTTCTAATAAATAAAAATTTCGATATACAGTGTTTGACAGTAAATTGTGTTATATTTGATCAAATATATGATGATGTTAATAATATGAGATCGGTGATATATTGCTGCAAAAGTTATTAATATATCTACAAAATCACAGTGCACTTCTCTACTATTATCTCCAATGCTGCAAGGCAGTTGCGTTCACATCACAGTGTATACAGCAGAGTAGGAAAATAAACAAAACGTTTGATCTCATTTTGTTATGTTCTTTACAATGAGTAAAACAAAAATAAAACAGAAACAGTGAGAACGATTGCCCCATTTAATTTTGTATATTGTTTTTGTTTTGAGTACTACAAATACACTAACTCAAATGTAAGTAGATACAACAAAAAACGAATGAGAAGACAAAGAAAAGGAGAAGAGAAAAAAGAGCAAATTATACAAATGTAACGGAATAACAAAGCAAGCACAAGAGCGAAATGCTAATTGTTTCATTTGCGCTCTTTCTCATTTAGAAAGTATTTGTTTTGGTTTTGCTCATGTACAATACCATTAAAAAAATTTTGAAAAGTGTATGACTTTGTTGTAACGTTTGCGAAATGTTTTGTTTGTTTGCCCACTCTGAATGAAAGAGACACACATATTTGTTATTTTTAAATAGTAGTCAAATTAATAACAGCTGATCGTTTAATTTTTGGAATTGTTATTTTTATCCGTATTCGTAAAGAATAAAATAAATTTAAAATAATTTTTAAGCCAAATTATTTATAAAATTTTTTTCTGAATTAAATTTCTATTCCATTTAATTTTTTTTATAACTATGGGGATAAGCATTTGTGGTGAAAAACCTTCAAAAGCTATTTTACATTGACTGACGTTATTTGTTGGACAAGTAAACAGAAAGAAATGATTGACTGTTATGCTGTCGTCGATGTGAAGGAATAAAGTACTTTTGTAAAAGCGTGCACATTGTGCGTATGACATGGACGCAATTGGTGTAGGGTACTAAGGGTAAAAGAAAGGTTTTTCAAATATTTTTTTTTAATATAAGCACGACCGTCTATAGGTTTTCTGCATAGAATTGAAAATTGTTTTTAAATTACTGACAGTGACGAGGGTTAACATTTAAAATTTTTTTTTCTTTTCTTAAAAAAATATTTTATTACAGCTGGTATATAATAATGAAAAACATATACTTTGAAAGAAAAATTCCGAAAACTTTTCTTTACATTCTTTAATTATTAAAAAACAAATTACAAACATAACACATTTCATTTTCTTATAATGAATTTTATTTATGTCTGATGCCAAGGAATAAAAGAAATTGTTAAAATATAATTTTTCAATAAAATTTGCTAACAAGCAATGATTATGTTTTAAGGATACCTAGAAATACATGATTTATAGTCATTTCAATAGTTTGTATTTCAATCATACAAAATTGAAAAGAAAATATTATCTGGAACCTGCATACGAGTATGTATGCATGTGTTTTTAGAACAAATGCGCTTAAATACATACGTTTGTACATATTTACTTATTTAGATTTATGGAAATTATACTTACAGATACTATACAGTAA
Organism: Metopia argyrocephala; assembly: GCA_963576795.1. NCBI lineage: Eukaryota > Metazoa > Arthropoda > Insecta > Diptera > Sarcophagidae > Metopia > Metopia argyrocephala. The sequence goes on from OY756211.1 coordinate 85,842,248, forward strand.
TATATAATTCAAAATAAATTACAGTGAAATACTGAAAATTAATTTAAAGAATTTAAATTAAAGTTGTTTAAGGCATATAACAAACGAACTCATTATAGGTTTTCTTGAATAAATCAAAATTAGTAAAATTGGATGTGTAATATTTACATACATAGATATATAACTAGCTATTGTGAGTCAATTTTTATGCATTAGAACCGGGACCTACAGTTTAACAGCAAATCCAAACGACAGACTTCAAAAGCTTGTTCATGGCAATCTCAGAGCTTTTGTCAGATTTTGTAGTATAAAATTTAATATTTAAAAATTCATAATGTCTTGTATAACAACAAAAAATATTTAAATATACTTTATTAAGTAGATAGGATGCATTAAGATGCGCATTTGGTAACTTAAGCAGAAAGGACATTATTCACATTTATCTACAAGTTTTCAAAGTTAGTAGCTTAATAAGTGCAAGGCTATATTAATAAGAGGGTAGGGGAATTTTTCCAGTATTGCTGGCCTTATACTAAGAATAAGACAAATCAGTATAAATTAATGAGCCCCCGAAAAGAAAAGAAACTGAAAAGAATTCAAGCGCACAACCTTAGGGACCGATTTCTCAAAATCAATTCATTGTTAACTTTTCATTTCAATAAATCGCTATTCCGTTGTAATCGCATTTGCCCTGGATCAATATCATTCATATTTTAAAAAATCAATGTAGATTCAAATAAAAGTGCCATATTCATAGCCATACAAAACAATTATTCGAACCAAACTTACGACCAACTCTGTATTTAATTATTAGCGATATGACATACGCCATAGCCATAACTGTAGACGTGTATGCCAATTGAATTTTTTTTTTGCCATAACCATAGAAATCTGTTTGTCAACTTAAGTTCTTTTTTACTGCCATCCCTAAATATAAACGGCAAGCATTTTCTAGCTGTCAAGATTTCTCATGCCCACACAATTTGTATGGAGTATCCCAAAGTAAGGCGGCAACAATGCTTTGCAATTGAAAAATCCAATTTTGACAGAGCGTTCAATATAAACAAATGAGTAAAAAACAGGGTTATGATGTAAGCATATGTTATTTGGATAACCCTGTTTCAAGAAAATAAACAAAACAGAAGATAATAAATAACAACAATAATATAAAATAAATAAATAAAATAACATTATAAAATTTTGTTTAACGTCATAAATACCAATAGAATAACGCACCGGCTTTGTTATTAAAATAGTCAGGATTGTTATATAACAATAGGTATGTTTTTGGGAACCCTGTTTTTAGTGTTTTGACAAAAAGTTGCTGCTTTATTTAGGGATGGCAGTTTGACTTAAACGATGAGCATGAGAAAACATTGCGCTTGCTGATTTTACTTAGGGATGGCTTTTAATTTTACTTTGAACTTTCTTTAAGTTTTACAGAAATAAATACATAAAAAAAAAATTAAATTGTATGAATTTAATAGCCTAAGATCCTAATACTGGTATTTTTATGAGAATTAACATCCGTTAAGGAATATGTACAAACACTAGCAGAACTGAACTAGTTTTCGACCCAGCTACGAAAGGTCTTATCAGAGTTCTTTGTGTTATATTTCTATTTAAAGCACCATCTATTGGAAATAGATCCATTAAAAATATTCGAATTTAATTTTTTTCGAAGATGTCAGTCTAGGCTTTACAAAAATTTTTTCAGCAAAAGTTAATTTATTCAATACACAAACATTACGTTTTCCGATAGCGATAGTATGGATTTCTTCGTGACGTTTTCTAATATGTAGACAAGTAACGAAAGTGTTCTTTCGAAATCGGGGAACTGGCTGTTACTCTGCATTTATCACACATTTTTCATAATTTTTTCCCTCTTTTTTTTTTTGTTTTTCCTTTAAATAGCGTAGCCGAAATTCTTTTATTAGAATGTATAGGAGTTTTTTTTTATTTTATACTATTACTTACTTGTACGGTAAATAAGTTTTATTAAAAATTCAAAAAAAGACTCATGGCGCTATCAAGTATTTTTACTGCACAATGAACTCATGCTTTCATTGATTGGAAAGTATTTACAATCTTTTTTAGTAATTTCGTTTTAATAATGTTTTATAATGATACGAGTAAGTTTCATATTTAAATTTATTTATACAATTTCAGGCAATAAAACAGTCTACTTCTTTTTGACAAATTCTTGTTAATTTTTTTCCGATACCATTTTAATCTACAAATAGTTATGTAGGCATTAATTAAGTTATAATTTTTTAAATACTAACAGGCCAATATAGTTATTTATAGGTCACGTTATTATCAAGCTTGTTTACATACATGCATACATACAGATATACTTATATGTATATGGAATAACAAAATAACAAAAAATATCGTGATGGAAAATGGTGCGACAATTCACGTGCGACAGTGATTACATTTAAATTTAAAAAATAAAATTATAAATCATTTTGGTTAAAATGAAAATTATTTTTTAGAGAAGTTAGTGCGTAACATTTTAAAATTATTCACATTAAAAGATTAGCACATGTTTTGGAGAAATCGATCATTTAAGTTGTCAACTACATAACTCAATTCTGTTTTTGTGATGTAAGAATGCCTTGATTTTTAGCAAATTGTTTTGGAAATTAGAAAATTGCTCAAAATGGCTAATTAAAAGCTTTAAATAAACATCTATTATTAAAATTAAAATACGTCACGTGTAACGGTCATGTTCCATATAATGGAAACACCCATATGTATGCATACATATGTGTGTGTATATGCAATTAAACACCGTTGCCCACAAATTTTAACCAACACTTCAGAAACGTAGGTAAAATTGTATTTAGCTTTAATATCATTTATTCATAAATACTTATGTGTAGTTGCACTTGTGCAACCAAATAAGATTTTGCAAAAGCTCTAAGAGTAACTAATTGCCAAGGACAATCTTCCCAAATCTGTCTTTCGGATCCGACGCTAAAGTTTAGATCTCGGTACTTATGGATAAAAATTGATGCAAACAATAGGGGAAGCTAGGTCGTAACTCTGTATGCAGGACTATCACATTAAAACGCATAACGAAATGACCTAAGAAAAGTGTTTGAAGAAAACAAGTGTAGGGTCTCAAAACTTATCGATGAAAACAGTAACACTGATATGAAATCTTTTGCCTCTTTTGATAAACCATTTTATTAGCAAATCAATTTTGTTCTTAAGAAGAAAAAAAAAAATAAGAACAAATAAAACTTTAATCTAATCACTGAGGGACTTATTTTATGATCCCCATGTTTTTTAATTTTTTTCCAATTTTAATCGTACTTTTCTATACGTTACGAAAGTACAAGAATTTCAGTTGATCTTTTGGTCAGTTCGTGGCAACATGTTGTGTTATAACGTGGCGTTTTTTGCTTTTGCAACGCTCTTAACGTTAAGTGGTGTCTGGGCTATGCCCAAATGTCAAAGGGATGATGAGGACTGCCGTGATCGTTATATGCATCCCGATTTACCTCCAATACAAAAACAATACCAGCGTGCTGTAAATGGTGAAAACACAAATGAATACTGGAGAAATATGGGCCAGGATTTCGTTTTCCAACAAATGCAATTACAGCCTAACAAGAATCAGGCTCAAAATATTATCATGTTTTTGGGGGATGGCATGGGTTTGACTACCATAGCGGCAGCCAGAAATTTACTGGGAGGCGAAGAACAGAATTTATCGTTTAGTAAATTTCCCTACACCGGTTTGGCCAAAACATATTCTGTTGACAAAATTGTGCCTGATTCTGCCTGCACTTCTACGGCTTATCTGAGTGGCGTTAAAGCCCAGGAAGGAACTTTGGGTGTTAATGGTAATGTTGATATGGGCGATTGCAAGGCAGGCAATGATCGCAACAACTGGGTTTATTCCATAGCCAAATGGGCTCAGGATATGGGTAAAAGTACTGGTGTTGTAACCACTACACGTATAACACATGCTTCACCAGCTGGCATCTATGCTCATATAGCTCATCGTGATTGGGAAAATGATGAGGAAGTCAATATTAATTGTGGTCTTAATTCGGGTATAGAAGATATTGCCTACCAGTTGGTTAAAGGTGACATTGGTAGTAAATTAGATTTGGTTATGGGTGGTGGTAAGAAGCACTTCATTGATAGCAATCTTTACAAGAATGGAAAACGTCGAGATGGTTTAAATTTGGTGGAAGAGTATAAAAAGCAAAGCTCTAAGAATTTATATATTGAAACCCGTGATGAACTAATGTCAGCCAATTTTGACGACTGGGATAGAGTTTTTGGGCTTTATCACGATGATCATATGTTGTACCATTTGGAAACGAATGAAACTACCAAACAGCCTACTTTAGAGGAAATGACACGTAAAGCTATTGAGTTTTTATCAAAAAACGAAAAAGGTTATTTCCTATTTGTGGAAGGTGGACGTATTGATTTGGCGCATCATCAGAATATGGCCAGAATTGCTTTAGATGAGACAGTAGAATTTTCCAAAGCAGTCTCTTCTGGCCGTGAATCCACCTCAGAGGCTGATACACTCATTGTTGTAACAGCTGATCATTCACATGCATTCTCCTTTAGTGGCTATCCGGTAAGTAAACTCGACTATTTAGAAATTATTTAGAAATCTTATATTTTCCTATATTTGCAATAGTACCGTGGCAATGATATTTTTGGTCGTACACCTTCTAAACCTGAGGATCAAATGCCTTCCATGACCTTGAGTTATGCCAATGGTCCCAGTTATGTAAAATCATTTGATGCAACCAATGGTCATCGTATTGATCCTACAACGGTTATTACCGGTGACAAATATGATCAATATCCCTCGTCGTGGCCATTGGAAGATGAAACGCATGGTGGTGATGATGTTGCTGTGTACGCTTCAGGACCCTGGTCTCATTTGTTTACCGGTGTCTATGAACAGAATGCCATTCCTCATATTATGGGTTATGCCTCCTGTTTGGGTAGCGGTTTACAAATGTGCCGCAAACAACTAGAGAAACAATAGTTGGCAAAGGTTGTTATATAAAATGCTGGAAAAAGAAACGCCAATAAAGCCTTAAAAGAATAATTGCGTCGAAATAGTTTAAAAAAATAAAAAAATAATAAAAGAATTTATACAGGGATATAATGGGTTTTCCAATCAGAGTGATACAATTCATTTATTTTGTAAGTCCTAAAATTATTCGTTTTTGTTATTTGCTTTTAAAGATGTCATTACGTACGAACAAAGAATATCGTTTAGGTGAGTACCATATTCAACATATAAATTGTACTTTAAGTGCTCAATTGCTGTTTTGACTTTTCATAACCCTAAAAAACACATCACAGATATTAAATCCCACAATGTGAGGGCTATTTCTTGAGACAATGTTATCACTAAAATTTGTTTTCAAGAAATCATAGCTAACAATGTCACAGGAAATAGAATAAGCATAGGAAACAATGTTCTCTATCATTGGCCTATAACGATCACTCTTCAATTTATTTAACGAGACCAATATTAAATCGACAAATGATAGATATTCTCTTGTGTACGTAAATTTCTTTGCCAAAACTGCCTTCACAATACAGCGTATAATGAGTCGTTTAACTGAATAATATCCTCCATTAGTTTTTCTTCAATTTCTCTCGGCACTAACAAATGAATAATGATTTTGATAAAATAATTTAATCATTTCTAAACGCTATTCAGGCGTTTATCATTCCATGAATACATGGCCTCAACCTACAACATAAACGACATTAGACATTTCACAAAATACGCACTGTTGCACTTACCCTTAATACCATTTCGAATTGTATCATTACTGTTGAAAAACCCGTTAAATATTATCTTAAGTAGTGTATAAGAAATCGATACCTTTTAAGTATGTGCTTAAAACTGTTGTGTCGATAACATAATCTTGTTTGTAGATAAAAACTTTGTATACAGTAGGAGATTAAAAATTTTTTGGTATTTTTTAAAAGGGGTTTTCTAATCGTAATCAATTTATAATCTATAATATGTTTTGAAATAATTTTTAAGTATTATTGAACTGACACATCATATCGTTGACATGCTAGAAATGTTAAAAAAAATATATGAAAAATTAAAAAAAAAATATTTTAGCTTTTACGTAATAAAAATAAAACTTGTATTAGGTTTACTCAAACTTAAAATATTTAGTAAACATTTTTGTATTGAAGATTAACATTTAATAACGAAATGCAAAAAACCACTTAAAATTGATTGCAAAATAATATGGAAGTGAGGTTGTGTTCATCCAAATGAATAATTTATTAAATTTGTAACAATTTTTGTATTTAATAAAACAAAATTAAAAAAAAAAAAATGATTTCTTCCAAATTTTTTAATAAAATCAATTAAATATAAGAAAATTATTAATCAGTTTCAAAAAATAAAAGAAATAAAAGAATAACATTTGGTAATGAATGACATTTAGTTCAAGGCCATATTGTTTATTAAAGCCTGGAAAAATTATTTAAAAACATTTAATGGGTCATTTATTTATTCACTTTCCAGGCATTTACACAAAAAAAAAATGTTTATTTTAAATTTGAATTGAAAATAATTTATTTTAAAATTGCTGATGAAAATTTGCATTAAAAATTTATTTAAAATTTATTTGTTTTTTTTTTTTTTTTTTTTTTTGTTAAAGATTTATTCATTCATGAAAAATGTCTTCATTAGTCATTCATTCATTCAATGCCTTTGTTTACGAGGCGTAGGTGATGGCAAAATGTTTTTCTACTGAAATTTTATAAAAAGATTTGAAAGTAAAAAGTGTTTAGAATAAAAATTCAATTTGTAATTTATGTTAATTGGACTTTAAAATAAAATTTTGTTTAAATTAAAATTGAAATATATTAAATAAGATTATTTAAACATTAACAAATTTACTGTCACACCCGCTCTTTTCAACAACAAAACTGTCAGGGTAATAAAAATAAAAAATTTTTCTTATTAAATAGTTACATGAAGAGGGTAGAGGAAAACCGAAATAATTTTAAAGTAACACACAATGAAATTTTTGTCTTTTATTTGAGACCAATACTCAGGGGTAAATGCCTACTAAATGCAGTACATTGTATTGGAATTTTTGGAAGGAATAGTAAATATACATATATTTTTTTATATTATTAATAAGCTCCTTAGGAATGAGACAAATTGTTGTGAATTGATGATTCAAAGACTCTTGAATGATCAACAGCAATTGCCTCATCGATTGTGTGGTGAGTGTCTTCGCTAAGTAAGTTTATCTATTATCTTCTACTTCCCAATAGGTGGGATCATTCGATTTTTTGTTGACATTGGTTAAGGTGAAATAGAGTGGAATATCGGGGAGCGATTTCCTTGTAGATGGTCTTCTGGGAGGGGAAACTCCTTGTTTCTTAAATTATAATTTTGAAAAAGCCGCAAATTAACTTTTTCATTTTTGACCTTTGCTGGGATTTGAACCTGCGCCGTTTTAGTTTTTGTGCGAGCGCTCTAACCACTATACCACGCACCCCCTAATGAAATTATAAAAACATCTTAAAATTTAAATATTATATTAGTGGATCGAGTCCGACTTAACTACAATTAGCTACACTATAAGTACAGTAAGGAGTACGGGCTACCAACTAAAACCTGTCAGAAATACAATATTATACACAAGGGACCACCATAGTATTTAATCTCTATTTTTGTTGACGACAATGTACAAGTTGGTGCTATCAATACCACAAGTTGCATGAAACAAAGGTTTTAAAAAGGCTTTAAAAATGTGAAAAACATTTTTGGTGAAACCATTAAGTAAGAATAATCAGCATACAAATCAAAAGTTTATTTCATTGCTGTTGTCTTGTATTCGCTAGGCTGTAGTCTTGTTATTTTCTTAAATAGCATTGTTCAATGCGAAAAAAAATTACGGCGTTCTGACCATTAATCCTGGCAGAGGAGTCTAAAAAATATATACGTGTCACATCGGAATTTTATTTTAGTGGTGGTTTAAATTTTCCACCTCTTGTCAATTCTTGCAGCATATCGGTATACAAAACTATTTTATTCTTACATTTGAAGTGTATGGTATATTCATTAACTTTGTAGAAAATATCACGACAAATATTTTTGTAGAACATTTTAACCCTCTAACTCTTTCGAATAACTACGGTTTGCGACTTTATTCGAACAAATCGTAAAAAGCATCCTGAAATAGGGGAGGGGCAGGGATGAAATGTTCTAAAAAAATATTGTCCATAACATTTTACCATATATGTCAAAACACACGAAAATCCAAAACTTAACGCAAATAACTAGAAACAATAATATCTGTGGAATTTTGAAAAAACGTCTTCTCTCGAAATAAGACAATTTTCCAAGATTTTTATAGTAAATATAGAATTTCCTTGTCCTTCCTTTGCTCTAATTTCCGTATTTCTACGACCTTTGGAACGCAAGATATGCAGTTAACAAATCGACCTCTTTCAGACTTTCCCCCAATTTCAATTTGACAAAACGACTTCTTTCAGAGAATTAAGAATAATTTGAAAAATTGAATGTCTCTAAAAAATTTTATTTAATTTTTATTATTATTTTTTAATTATTTACATAATGTAGAGAAAAATAGAAGTACTTTTTTTTAATAAAACCGGAATATATTTTCCAGATCAACTTCTTTCATCCTTTTTTTTTCATATTCCCATTTAACAAAACAACTTGTCTTGACTTAAACGATTAAAATAATTTTCAAATTTAATCAAAAAATTTTGACAAAACGACTTGTATGGTGGAAGCAAATTTTTTTCTTTAAAGTCTGTTTAACAAAAAGTCTTAAATTATTTTTTTGCCGTTTTAAGGAAAACTATTGCTTCTAGAGGGAAAAAAAAGGTCGCACGCATAATGTTCGTTAAGTGTTTGTGCATAATATCGATGTTCAAAATTTCTTTAATTTTCTAAGCAATAACTTATATTAGCCTTTTTAACTGTTTTTTTGCTCTACTGAAAAATTGTTGATTCAGAGAGAAGACGTTTTGTCAAATGTCCACAGATATTCAAAATTGCTTATTTAGGGTTAATTTAATTATTATTTAGACTCCGACTACGAACGAAAGATTTGAGAAGGTTTTCATGGCAATCAATTACTCCCAGAAGAAAGAAATAATTTTTTCGTATTTCTTCTTTTCAAGATGTCAGAGCTGAGATTTGTACCCGGCCCTATCGTCTTAGTAAACAAACACACTAACCACTAGACTACGGCGAATCCAGCAATTTAAATTCGTTTTCATTAAATATCATTGCAAATCACAAGATTTGACGGATCCCTTATCATGACTTTCAAAACAGACAAATTATAATTCATGCTATGACTTAAAACTCATCAAAATCCCTTTTTACATTTTCAATTTATTTTGTTGGAGTTTTATATTTTTAAAGCAAGTACTATCAAGTCAGCACAGTTTTTTTTTTGTCACCTGAAACCTACATTTATCTCCTTGAAAATTGACTTACGAAGTGGAATATAAAAGTCAGTTTTGAGAACTCTAAAAACATTACTTTCATATTAAAGGTGACACACATAATATAAGAAAACGCTTTGATGACGTTTGTCATTAAATCGATGTCCCTTTTTGTTTCGTTGATGACATTTGCAAAAACAATTCTGATGACAGTGAAGACATCATCAATATAAGGATGAATTTCTCTACCACAGAAACTATATATTGTCGCAAGAATTAAAGAACGCTGTAACTGACAAAAACAAAAATGTTCAACAGAGCCAAAAAACCTGTATGTAATTAGAATAAAGACACTGGTCTTTTTCAAAACGCAGACGGCGTAAGTGAATTACTTTTCATCATAGAAATTTGGGACCGGGACCAATCGACGCGTGTTTTTTTCCTGATAAATATGATGCAAAAAACGTATTTTCGATTTTTTGTCAGTTACAGCGTTCTTAAATACTTGCGACGATATGAACAAGAATTCAAAACGTTATTTAATACAAATGGAGTGAAAGGGTATTGGACTTATATTTTTATTTAACGATGTACGTATAGGAAATATCAATTATTAGTACTTTGACAGCTGACAGAAAAAATCCTGTGTTTTACGTTCATAAGTTTTTCTTTTTTATATTTGAAAGTTTAAAACAAATTAAGTTTAGTGAGTATTTGCATTTTAATATTAATCTAAATTTTATTTTTGCTTTTTTTATTTTGACTATATATATCGTCGTGCGGGAGTTTATGTGCTCTATCCGCCATTTTATATATGTATCTCGAGTTAATGTTGCCACTCTAGGTTTTTGATACCAAAATTTTTAAAATCTGCAATCCGACTTCGGCTATTTATCTCCGAAACTTGACGAGATATCCGAAAACGGATTGCAGACTTCAAAAATTTGAGGTCGAGAACCTAAAGTGGCATTATCAACTCGAGATATATAAAAAAATATGAAGTGGCGGATAGAGCACATAAACTCCCGCACTACGGTATGTGTAACACATACAATGCATTATAACGCGGCCATTTTAAATATTTTTTCTTTCTGTAATACTTTTTATTTTGAAGCAGCTGCAATACAAGACTTTTCCTGCCATGGAAAATGAAATAAAAATGAAAAATTAAACTTTAAAACGACATATAAAGAGAAAGAACAAAATAATGAACTTTAAGGGGAAGAAAATTATATTCCAGTCGTAAAGGATATTTAAGCAACAACAAAGTATAGGTGTTAGTTGGTAGCTATTTTAGTTTCTTGCTTTCAAAGGAGAATTTTAGGTGATCCAATTTAAAATGTGTGAACTTAATGAGCAGGTAATATTGAATTTTTTCCCCCTTTTGTATTTTTTCCTTTTATGTTTCGTCCTACTTTAATACTTTTTGAAAATGTGTTATTTTCAAGAAAATTAGCATTTTTTCATTTATTTAAATTTTTTTTAATTTTTTTTTAAGAAAACGTTGCACGCAAACTTTGTTTTTGGCACTTCAATTCAATACAGTGAAGACATTCATTTCACTTTCTTTACAAAATCCAGTCAAAATAAGGTTAAGGCAACATAAGGGGCAGTATGTGTTCTTCCTTTTTCTTTTATTTTTCTATTGGCTTTGTGCTTGTGCAAGTGTTTTGTATGCACAGTGGGTTGCAAGCACTTAAATTTGTTTTGAGTACGGTAGAGCATCTAACGCTTTGTTAAATATGTGCGCCAGGAAATGAAATAAAAGGAAATGTAATTAAAAAAATTTCCCAATTTAGTCTGTACAATTATATATTGTCTGTTTAAGTAACTTTTTAAAAATAATTCTTTCCAAACATTTGGAGTGTATTGTAAAACGAATTGGAATAAAATTGAAATCGACTATTTTGCAGAGGCAAACAAATTCAGTATTCAAAAAAGTTACGTTAATGGTCGTTAAGAAAATAAATCAAAAAATGTCACAAAACCATTTTACATTTTAAATTTAGAGCAATTTTAAATTTCATTAGATTTTAATTTAACTTGAATTTAAAAAAATTTTTTTAAGTAATTTTTATTTTAATTTTTTCTTTTAATTTTTGCATTCTCATACCATTGTGAATTAGTTTTTCTATGTTCTTGTGTTTAAGCTAATGACCACTACTACAAATGCAATTATTAAATACCATTTACTACCCCAGCAGCAATTACATTCAAACACTTACATAAGTAGTTGCACAGCACATATGTACTTGCTTTACTTTAACAAACTGTGGCAAGTTGCGACTGAAAATTGAGGTTTTCCAAATATACCCCAGATAAAATTTTTCTTTAGTTCTTTTATTACTTTTTTTATAAAGTTTTTTTTTAATTTCAATGCCAGTCATATAGGTTGCAATTAGTCGTACAACTACAGTGCAAAGTGTTTGCTTAATTTTGGTTGGTTGTACAACACGAATGTAGCGTGTATGTAATGACGCCCACCGAAGAAAAAAAAATTCATATAAAATGCAGTTCTTGTTTTTCTTTTGCATTTTTAAGCCACTTTTTCTGGTTTTTTAGTTTTTTTTTCGGAATTGGCCTATTAACTGCACATACTTCCCATTTATGAAAATTAGTTTGATGAAGGGAGAACTCTTTTAAAAGAGGTTTTTCTCTTTTTTTTTTCTCAATATTTTTAATTAAATAAAAAGCTTATAAATAAATGGAAAATCATTTTAAGCAGCAGTTGCATTTTTAGTTATAATTATGGCATTATAGTTTTTCATTTTAATTTCTGATTCTAATCACGTTTCTAAAAATAAATAAAAAAATATTGCACAATAATTAGAGGTGTTGGAGTGAATAATGTTTTACAACAAACATTTTGTGCATGTTTTGCAAATATTATGGAAAATTTTAATAAATGAAAATGTTATTAAAATTATATTTTTTTTTTCAAAGAGGAAGTTGTTTTGCAATTCAATAAAGGTCAGCTTTTACGCAAAAACATGCTGCAGCATAAATTTTAAGTATACGAGGGTGGTTAATTTAAATATTCTTAAATTATAAAAGATATAAGATATATAGTCTACTTTTTCATGTGAATCCTTCAATAGTTATTCCTACCCCTATAAAATTTCAAAGTCAACATCAATCAACATAAGAAGTTTACATGTCTCGTCTGTTTTAAGAGGCCTAAAGTGTGTTAAAAATTCGTATACTCCTGGTCCTGATGGTGTTCCTAGCTGCATTTTAAAAAACTGTGCCGATGTGCTGGCTGTCCCAATATCTCATCTATACAATTGTTCTTTGAAATTTGGGAAGTTTCCTGATCGCTGGAAAGACTCTTTTATAATACCTCTGCATAAGTCTGGTAGTCGAAATGATGTTACTAATTATAGAGCTATAGCTAAACTAAATGACATCCCAAAATTATTTGAAAAACTAATAACGGATATTTTGTATCACCAGGTCTCGCCAATTTTATCTCAAGCACAGCATGGTTTCTGCCGTGGAAGATCTACAACCACAAACCTTTTGGAATTAACATCTCATATTAACTCAGGTTTTGTTAATGGCCTTCAAACTGATGTTATATATACAGACTTCAGCAAGGCTTTTGACAAGGTTAATCATGATTTACTTTTATTAAAACTTGATGCGAGTGGTTTCTCTACAAACTTTTTAAAATGGATTAGATCCTATGTGACCCATCGTAAACAATGCGTTGTATACAATAATTCAAAGTCAAAATACATTGAAGTCACATCGGGAGTTCCACAGGGTAGTCATCTTGGCCCTTTGTTGTTTCTGTTGTTCATCAATGATTTACCAAATGTCGTTCGATCTAGTTATATTCTCTTGTATGCCGATGATGTTAAACTTTTTAAAACTATTTCCTGTTCTGAGGACAGTATTCTCCTCCAAACTGATATAGATAAATTTTATGCCTGGTGTATACAAAACCTTATGGTGCTAAATCTGAGTAAATGCAAATCTATGTCGTTTTCGAGACACTCAATATCTCCTCATGAGTACTCTATTAATGGTGAGGCATTAAAAATGGAAGATACGTTTTTGGATCTTGGAGTACTGTTTGATAAAAAATTAAATTTTAATTTACATGTACTTATGACTGTAAGTAAGGCTAATTGTGTGCTAGGTTTCATAAAGCGTTGGGCCAAAGAATTTGATGATCCTTATGTTACAAAACATCTTTACACGTCGCTAGTGAGACCAACACTTGAATATGCGTCTGTAATTTGGGATCCCCAGTACACTTTTTATATAAGGAAATTAGAATCTGTTCAAAAACAGTTCTTACTATTTTGTCTTCGAAACCTTAGATGGAGTCCGAGTGAAAATCTACCACCATATCGCAGCCGACTTGCTCTTATAAATTTACATACTCTAAAAAGTCGGAGAATTGCATCGAACATATCATTCTTTTTGAATCTGATACAGGGAAATATAAATTCTAGTAATCTCTTGGAAAAGTTACAAATCAATGTACCTAACAGGCAACTTCGGTTTTATGAACCAATTTATTTAAAACCGCATAGATATAACTTCATCGATAATGACCCTCTACGTAGAACATGTATAGAAATTAATAAATTTTATAATCTTATTGACTTTTCTGCCAACTGCGCTACAACAAAGAAATCAATACTAATTTATCTTAATTCAAATACCTATCAATATGATTGTTTTTAATATATGTATGTTTAGCTTTGTTATTTGTTTTATGTTAATTGTATTACTTTATATTATAAGCTGTTAAATTTAGTTTATTAAATAAATAAATAAATAAATAAATAAATAAATAAATGTACTATATGCCTCCCCCCGGGAAGACAGTAATGGCTGCTGGTGAGTACTCACTCCAGTGGCCTGTTTTCTCCGGGGAATAAGGAGTTCACCTAGCTCTGGGTGGCCTGGCACTCGCTATAGGCAGAGAGGATGGTAATTTTTAAATTACTGACTATCTCAGGCACTGACCAGAGAAATCTACTCTAATCTGGTACTACGGGCATCAGGGGACCCCGGTTAACCTGAGACTCCCAGTCCTTCGGGAGGTGGGGTTACCGGCCTGATGGTTTGGGTGCGGTCCTTCGGGAAGTACACGTAGTGGCTGTGGTAGTACTAGATAGAAACAACTCAGTAAGGAAGGTATCATTACCCAAACAGTGGTGGTGCTAAATTGTCAACTCGGTGCTATGGGCTCCCTTCTGAGCGCCGTGCCCTCGTGCATGTATGAGATTAGAGGGTACCGGCATCGAGTGGCGGTGGTTAGGCGCATTGAACTCAACTACCGCTCCGGCAACGGGCGGCGTGTGATTTGTCTACGGATAGTGCGAACGTTAAACCCTATACAGTTGTATTATATGCCCCTCCCGGCTGTACAGTAAATGGCTTCTGGTGATTCGTCACACCAGGGGCTTGTACTCACCTGGAGTTCACCTAGCTCTGGGTGGCCTGGTGCTCGCTATAGGCAGAGAGTGGTTGGTAATTTATTTCTGACGATCAGGGACTGGCCAGAGAAACTTATTTAATCTGGTACTATGGGCATCAGGAAGCCCCCGGTTTGCCTGTGCTCCCCTGTCATTCAAGGAGTACTCGTAGTGGTTATGGTATGTATATCCTGGATAGTAGTTTAACCTCCTCAACAAGAAGGGTTGCTACTATCCAGGAAATGGTAGTGACGAAATTGTAAATTCATTTTTCATGGGCTTTCTTCTGAGCGGCGTGTCTTTAGCATGATTGTGATTAGAAGGAACCTGCTTTGGATGGTGCTGGTCAGACGTATTGTATTTGACCTCCACTCTCACAATTGGTGGCATGTGATACGTCTATGGACGGTGCTCGAATAAAATTAATCTATTGTTCTATTATATGCGATGAAATCTCAAGAATTTAGCTTTTATACTTTGACATTTATTTAGAAAAACATTATGAAGTTTTAACCTACATGATCATTATTTGTGTCGCAAATATGGGACTGACTGTTTGGACAACTGAACTGCAAATACACATTTTCCAACAAAATTAACTTTAATGATGGCACCATGATAACTAATATTTTTGGCTAATGTTTTCTTTAGTGACTTTTAGTTTCTGCACAGCCAGCCAAACAATTCACATATTGCATGAGAAACTTCTCGCTTATGATTTGTCGATGACATTTGGCCCCCTTGTTTTTATGGTTTAACGCCGCTGGATTATTTTCTCTGGTGCTATTTGAAATACCAGGTTATGTGAACACACCACAAACAACTGATGCTCTGAAAGACGAAATTCGGTACATAAGCGAAGCTTTCTTTCAAAATGTGTTTCAACATTTTATAAAAAGAGCGGATGTCTGACCAACATTTGAAAGACATCGTATTCCATTATTAATTTCCATTTTAAACTCTACATTGATATCAATAAAACTGAATTTGTAAAAAAAGGAAATGTTTTCAAGCCAATTTACTTTATAACCTTAAATTTATCCATCCCTTAACTGGAGATTTTGCTTGCCCATTAGCATGCTTGTGTAGACGATAAAACGTCATTAACTTCAATATATTTTTTCTGCTTTTTGCTTTTAATCTTTACTTAGGGACTTATAAAACCTAATAGAATAGAAATATCAATACAGTTTGTTATTCTCGGCTACCGAACTGTAGTTATCGATATCGTTAGTTCTCTTGCACCTACAAAACTCTGGCAGCTATCATAGTCTTAGTAATTTTTAAAATATAGGAGCTATTTTTATACTCCGAATATTTTTTGATTTTTAATTTTAATCGAAATCAATGCTCAATTAAAAAAAAAAACGAGAACATGCAGGCAAGTAATTATTGTTGTACTTGCTGCAACTTTAGCTTGAGGCACGCATTGTTAAATTGCCGTTATTTTACTTGACATGTAAATTGCAAATAAATTTATTCATAAATGTGGTTGTAACATCTACCTGCAATACTTGTGTTTGTTTGTAGTTTTCTGTTATTGTTATAGACTTTAATTTTACCTCCTTTAGGAAATTGCGTGTTGCAACAAACACAAACATACGTATATACAATAAAATATGTGAAATATACACTCGTGCTTATATAATTAACACACTAAGGCGGTGGTACTAAAGATTGTCGGCAATAAAAAAATAAATATATTTATTGTATACTAGCCTATGGATACTAGAGTAAACCTGCCGTGCTATGCTACACCTACCATTACCAATTCTCCACACTTTTCGACTGATGATTTTTAGTGACTATAAAGTAATTCAGATCAAATTCAGAAACATTAACTTAAACCGATTTCGAATGAAGTGTTAGTTTATGTAGAGGTACCACGCCTACTTGTTGGCCCTTTTTTACTGATACTTTTTATAGAATAGAAAATCAATCATACTAAATTCTGTAACTTTACCTTCAATACTTATCAAGATAAAAAGAAATATTTAAATTTTATGGGAGCTACCAAGCCCACTTTTAAAATTCCGAACACTCTCTGACATTCAATTTTCTATTAGCAATTCTTAGAACTTCGGCAGATTACCTTAATACAATCTGAACAAAAGCGTCGCATTAGACAGAATATACTTCGTCCGATAAGTTTGCAATCAAATAATACTGATCTCAGGTTTGCTTAAAACTACTGTGTAATAAGTCTTAGTTGAAATGACCAAATTATATAGCAAAGCAAGTATGTATGTGAAAAAGGAAACACAATATTTTTAATACAGAGTTGAAGCCAATGGAAGGATAAGTATTTCAAGTGTTTAGAATTCGCTTTAACTTTTCTTGGTATTGTGACACGTGAAGGTCTTAATTTTATGAGCACAAGTGTATTTATATGTTCATTTAGCATATGTGATTGCTTTAAAACATGGCTTCAAATTATAAGAATTAATGAAAATTGACCGTATAAGTCATATGAAAAAAGTTTAATTAATTTTGCATTAAATGTTAATTTGTGTACCTGAAGTAAATCTAATTTTGATTAGAAAACTTGTTTTTAACGAAGGCAGTGAAGTGGAGAATGTATATTTAACATAATAATGGACAAAACAGCATTTAAGGGTCATATCATTGCCTTGCAATTCTGTTGCCATTTAATTTAATTTAGAAACTAAAAAATTATTTTCTGTGCCGAAAGAAAATCTAAAGTGCCAAACCCACAATTTTAATTATAAAATGTAATACAAAATTTAAAATTTTTCAATTATTGAAAATGTGACATGACCTATTAGCAAAACTTGTTGAATTATATCGGCGCTCTGTGTCACTTACTAAATACCATATAAATGGTGTGAACTTTACAGTCGAAGATGTCAAACATAATGACTTTGTAGAATTTGATTTCCTAATAAAAAAAATTAATAAAACTGAATGATCACTAAATTTACTGCTGGATATGATATACACCAGCAGTGTTTATTTAAATATCCATATGAAGTTCTCGCCTATACGTTTTGCATTAAATTTTATCTTAAATTTGAATTGCTGGGAAATATGTATATCGACACTTAAGCCTAGTTAGTCTCGACCATCTCTAAAAAACAAGAGGATTTATTAGCTGCATTTAGAACTTTGTTGTCATTTGCTACTTTGGAAGTAATAAAGTGGTCAATAACACTGGTTTACAGCCAAAAAATACCAAGAACGCCACATTCCTAGATAAGTTATATGGGACCTCGTAAACGCGAAAAACGCTGTTATTATTTTCTAAGTACCGTTTTTTACAGGGACGGTAACAGTTATAAGAGAAACTACGAAACAGTCATATTTAACCATTAATGTCAATAAATTTATGTAACGGTTATAATTAACCATTAACAAGAAATATATTTTATTTCGGTCATCGTAACCAATTAAAATGAGAAATATTTTTTTTGGTTGAAAATAACCATTATATCAACCTAAAATTTGTTTTGGTCCCAAATAACCATTATACTAATATAAAAAAATTTTTGGTTAAAAATAACCATTATATAAAAAAAAAAAATTTTTTTTTTTGGTTAAAAATAACAAATATCAAAAAAATTTTTTTTTGGTTATTACCCCACAAAATATGCAACATTTTTTGTATATTTTGGATAATGCAAAGGAAGCTATCGCAAGAATGTTTAAAATCAATGGGTATTCGCCAGAAGCCTGAAAATATCTACAACAACAAAATACAATAGCAGTAATTATATTCTATATGCATATATTTTGTTATTTTATGACATGGTGTGCTACTTTTGCAAGTCCTGCAAGAGCGTTTGCTGCGAAAAAAAAATTTCTGATCCCAAATAACCATTATACTAGGGTATTCAAACGATTAATCGTTAATCGATTAATCGAAGAATTTTGTTCAAATAATTGTTCGAACAATTAAAAATAGTCAAATTTCGAATAACGAATAACTCGAATAATTCCCTACGATTAATCGATTAATCCATATAAAGAAAATACTTAATTAATAAAAATAATAAATGTTATTAATAAACTTCCTAAGTGTTGTAAAATCTAAATCTAATGAAAAACAAAAGAAATTGCAAACATATGTTATACTGCAAGAAAAGAAAAATAAGTTCGTCTTGTACATGATGTAAGCATCGATGGTCGTCTTTATCTACCATGATTGAAAATTTTTTTCGTATTTATAAATACGTAAATTACGCTCTATTTGATTTTGGTTTGAGGACTTTCACAGATATGTAAATTAAAGTTTTATCAAATTTGAATAAAACCCCTAAACCACTTGATGTCGCTATTAAGGAGCTCGGCAAGGATGTTGCTACATTGATAAATTTAGAAGGCATTATACAATTTGTTATTAATATAATGGAATATGCAAACAATCCTTTTTCAAATTAGTTATTAGAAAGGCTTAAAATTCGAATAAATGAAAGACGTGTAAAACTACTTTGTACACCTATTTTATATTTAAATTCTGGTACATTTTCAGTTTTTTAAAATATTGCACAAAATCTGAAACAAAAGATTTTGCAAACAAATTGTTTTTGAGAATGTTTTCAGAAAATATGGAACAAAATGTGTCAGATGATGATACGATTGCAGAAGATTTAATTGAAATAAACAAAAATAATCTATTTTCACAATTCAATGAAGCAATTAAAAGTGTAACAAGAATTCAAAAAACCTAAAAGAGGCTGCAATGATTTAAGGGACGATTTCTTATATTTAGAAAAAACCAAAAACAGAACCGAAAAATTATATATTCTTTTCCATGCCTTCTCTCAATTTCCCCAACATCTACAATCAGCGAGAGAGTGTTCTCCAAATCGAGTTTTATTAAATTTAAAGAAAACAATCGGTTGAAAGCTAAACATATAATTACATTACAAGACTACTTTAATAGAAGTGCATAATTTGTTTTAACTAATTTTTAAGTCATAATATGAATTATTTTTAATTACTTATTTAATATTTTTATTGCATACGAAGTAGTAAATTATTACTTTTATATTAAATCGTTATATACGAGTACATGATCTCAAATATTAAAATTAATTAATGAATTATTTATGGTTTAGTTTTTCAATAATATGTTTGAAAGTAAAATATACGATCTCATTACATTTTCTAAACTACAAATTACTATGTTTTTGGTTATTATTATTTGTTTTTTAGAATAAAATGTTTTAATAATACACAAAATTGGTATGTTATTTTATATAAAACAAAATACGATTAACCGAACAATTTTAAAATTTTATTCGATTAATCGATTAAGAAAAAAACCCGAATAATTACTCACTCGATTAATCGACCAAAGAAAAAAGTCGATTAATTGAATACCCTACATTATACTAATAAAAAAAATTTATTTGGTTAAAAATAACCAATATTAAAAAAAATTTTTTTTTGGTTATTACCCCACAAAATGCAACATTTTTTGTATATTTTGGATGATGCGAAGGAAGCTATCGTAAGAATGATTAAAATCAATAAAAAGATTTTACAAATGTTGATTTATTAAGGATGTAACAAAAATTTTTTTTAGGTCAAATGGTTATTTCTAATGTATTGCAGTAAAAAAGTAATGCAGTATGCCCATGTGTGTTCTATGTATATGCATATATTTTGTTATTTTATTACATGGTGTGCTGCCTTTACAAGACCTGCAAGAGCGTCAAACATGTTAGAATCAGTCCATCAAACATTGTGTAATCAGTTAATCAAACATGTTTGAATTAGTCCATCAAACATGTTGGAAGTGGTTTGATGCAGTTAAAGTCTACAACACAAAATAAAATAGCAGTAGTTATATTCTATATGCATATATTTTGTTATTTTATGACATGGTGTGCTACTTTTGCAAGGGCGTTGGGTTCGCGGATCAGTGAAACAAGTTGGAATCAGTCCATCAAACATGTTGGAATCAGTCCGTCAAACATGTTGGAATCAGTCCATCAAAGGGCATTTTTGCGTAACCTTTTTCCTCAGAAAAAAAAAAATAACAATTATTTCCGGTCCTTGGTTATTTAGATAACAGTACTTTTGTGTTTCTCGGTGTATGACCCCACTCAAAGCCTTGTGGAGTCCAACCAAAAAGTCCGATCGAGATAAGTGGCATATAGATGGAAAGGTAATTTTCCTCTATATGCTGGATAATTCTCTCTTATAAGAAATGGCTGAGATATGGCACCTTCGAGTTCAAAATTTGCCTATTTTTTACGTTTTTTTTTTTTAATTTTTCATTTTCATTTCAATTTTTTCCCACGTTATATTGAAGATCTGGAATGTTTTATTTTTTTTTACCAAATAGTTTATTTAATTACCAATATCTTAAGCGTATTAAAAAAAAAATCGGATGAAAAATAAAGTTTTTATTAAGGATTTTGTGGAACGACAATATTTTAATTTTCATTGCTCACATAGTATATTCGGCGTAAATTAAAAAAAAAATTAAATTCAAATGCCGAGCGAATTGAACTTTTGAGAATTTTTTCTGATGGATCTTCGCGAATGAGGAACCAACAATAGTCCGCCATCATCTGTTCATCCCACTAGCCTTTGTAACGTCTCTCGATTTCTTCCATTATCTGGTAAAATCTTTCACCTTTTTCATCACTTTCGGAGACCAAGTTCGTGAGGAAAATTTCCAAATGACTGAATGATTGTTAAATGAGCGTATTCATTCTACGAAACTTAAAACAGTTTTTTTTTCATAGAATACATTGTTTGTAATGGATTTTTACAAAAAGTAAATTTTAAAACATAAATGATAATAAAAAATATGCGCCGTGTTTCCTTTTTTCTATATTACTAAAATTTTTATTTTCTCCTAATTTTGTTAGTTTGTAAACAAAAGGTAGGGTTGTCATTTGAAAATATAAAAAAATATTGTTTATCAAAAAAAAAAAAAAAGAAAAAAATAAAAACAAAACTCAAAGGAGGATACCGTTGCAATCATATAATCCACACTCAGAGGGAAATTTTTAAAGAAGAAAGTAAAGTCGCATCTGTTAGACAAGTGTGTTACATATAAAGAATAATTGTTCTTTATAATTTCGTGTGTAGCGATTACCAGTTGTCAATGAGTTTATTATGGGAAAGTTTCTAAATATTTTCTTTATAGTTGTTAAAAAAAGAAAAACAACAATTGTGTGAAAAAAAAACAACAACAACAATGGAGTAGTTTCGCTTCGTTTCGTTTCTTCATTAAATATGTATATGCTTACTGTGAACCTACCTTTACATTGTAGAGAACCAGTCCAATTAGAAAGAAATAATAGCTTCTGTTTGAACAAATAAAGTATTTTACCTATAACTTAGTTTACCGTAGTCATAAAATGACATGCAGTATAAGGATTTTTATATATTATATATTTAATATGAAGATATTTTTAAGAATTTTTTTAAACATTTTGAATAATAAAAAATATATCCATACATATAAACAGGGACCGTAACAGTTACGACTTTTTTCAAAAAAGTCACTTTATAATAGTTATTTTTTGACTTTTATATTTCCGGTCAAAAATAAAAGTTAAAATCTGACTTTTATTTTTTAAGTCAGAAAAAAAAAATTTACTATGCCATAATAATAACAATGTAATGGATATAAGAAATATAAGGTCGATGACAATCAGTGATGTTGTTTTGGTTATTTCTAACCAACCCAACTTTAGTCAAATTTGCTATTCCATTTTAACAAAGTTTAATGCACCCGTTATAATGTCATATCTGCTTGACTCATACAAGGAGAAGCGTATTGACGTTTATGTCGACCTTGTGGAATATTGGGAAAACAAAAAATTTTTATATCCCCGTCTAAAGAACTTGGCATGTATTATTCATCAAGTACCTGCGACACAAGTTAGTGTAGAACGCGCGTTTTCAGCACTTAAGATTGTTCTCAGCGACTTGCGCTACAATTTGTCTGAAGAGAACTTGGCAGCTATATTAATGGTGAAATTGAATTCTGAGTCATTGCAATGAAAGATTGAACAATTTAATATTGAAATGAAGGAAATTAAATGTAATTTGTATTTTCAGAGCAAAATATGCAAAACACCAACTCCTTAACTTTCTAGCCAATAAACCTTTTTGTATAGATACTCTATTATAATTTTTTTTCTTTTTGTTTTAATACAAATACAACATGTACTTATAATTCTAAAAATAAAAACTGTGTTAATATTTAATTAAAATTGTATTTAACTTTTTAAACATCTGCTTTCAATAAGAACAAAAGTTAAATGTTAACTTTTATTTCTGACTTAAAAAATAAAAGTCAAAAAATAACTATTATAAAGTGACTTTTTAATAAAAGTCAAAAAAATTAAAGTCTTTTAAGTTTATTATTCCTTAGCATAACAGCATCAATATGCTGTATTCAAATATCTGATAGACAAATTATATCCACCTGACTTTTTGATTTTAAATTTTAAAAATAACTGTTATTTTCGGTCCCTGCATATAAATAATAATAAAAAAAACATTTATAATTTATTCTTACCCAATATATACATAAATTTTCTTTTAAACTTACCTACAAAGAAAAAAGAGAGAGACAAAAAAAAATTTTTATTGAGTATGGAATATTTAAAAATTCTTATTTATATAAAAAAAAAATATTTTTGTGTACATTTTTTTCTTGGCATGAGACAAACAGATAAATAAATCAGTAATTGAATAAAAATGAATATATAAACAATTAATTGTATGATTTTTATATGACAAAACATTTAGAAAGGAATTCGATTAATGTTGTTGGAATTAAACAATACTCATACGCTCAGCTGGTTATGAATAAAATTAAATATCAATCATACGCAAGAGCGTACAATGTGAATAAAATCAATCGTAAGAAAAATGATATAATTAGGCAGTATTTTTGTGGAATATCTGGCAAAACATCTTGATAAAACATACTAAAACACGTATATCTCTATTTACGATATTGAAGCCATAGACGAGTATAAATGTGTAGTTGACTATAGAGAATTTCATAATTTGTAAAAATATTTAATTATAAGCAAAATTTGAGAAAAATTTGTTATAATCGCTTACTTTTATACGAAAAAAAGCTTTTGCTCATCTGATATCACTTTATATCGTCAATTGAATTAAAGAAGGCTGTAACTGACAAAAAATCGAAAATACGTTTTTTGCATATTTTTTTATCAGAAAAAAAAATGAAAATAAATTCACTTACGCCGCACACTGGTTCGGCTTCATACATTTTTGTGCAAAATATATAAGGAGTAGATCTAGAAACTTGAAAGTTGGCACAGAGTATTATATTGACTAAATTAAGAAAATAAAATAGTTTCATGAAAATCAGTCACACCCATCGCCCACCGCCCATACAACCAAAATGGATATTTTCACATAAAACCTTTCGTATAAAAGCAGAAGTCTTACAATTTAGTACATATACTACTTAGAAAAAACAAAAGACTCATACCAAGTTTCATTGAAATCTGTCACGCCCATCGCACCGTCTTGCACTCTGTGTAGGCGGTATTTTGGTGACTATTTTTTACAAATCAAATAATTCCGTTCCAAAGAAGAGTGTTTTACTGAGAAAAATTCATAATTTATTTGATTAAAAAGAAATATTTTGTCTTAGAAAAAGTCTACTGAAGTCACCTAAATATTGTAAGACGAAAACTGAGGAAAATTTTTACACAGTTCAGTAGCTTGTATACATATGTCAGATATTTTAATTGATAACTTTTCAATGCAGTTTTTATTGAAATACAGTACTTCCTTTATAATTCGTAAACAAATTTGTTTAGATTGCGTATGAAGTGTAGGAGATATGACCGAATTAAAATTGCCTTCTAAGCCTCAAAATTTGCAGTTTTTCTTTTAAATAAAAGAGAGGTCCGGCTATATTACTGGAACCGAATGAACCCTAAAAGCCTATTCTTTGAATTTACCCAAAAAAATCCACAAGTTTTTACAGATCGTTAAACAAACTTATGAATTTTCTTAAAATGGCCGTTAAAACTGCAGACAAGTTGTAATAAAATCTATTGCAGAGAAGTACAATCCTAAGAGTATGCAACAGATTTTAATACAAACCTCTACTGCAATTACATGATTGTGAAGGAAATTTTTCCTGACTAATTTTAGTTTTTTAAACAGGAATTGCTTTTTAAGTTTAAAATACATAATTTTTTTTGTGTTTCTCAAAATTAGTCAATTTACATAAGGTTTATAATTTTTACTCACAAACGTATATGTACAATTACATATGTAAATAAATAATAAATTTTTAGGCACACATACAAATATAAAAAGAAAACTATTTTACACATAATTCATTGCCGATTAATGTTTGTACAGGCATAGAAATTTAATATCATATGTGTGCACATACGAAATTAGAGCATGCCCTAATTGAAATTTTGTCATAAAACTTTACTTGTGTTTTTTACACAAACAATGTTTTAAAAGTCACACACGACTGTAACTGTAACTGTTTACTCATGTAAAAGTTGACAGTAACAGTGTAAAAAACATGTCGTATAAGGGTGCCTTTAGGGGCAAAAACGGGCAGCTGAATTTTTAATAAATAATTAGCTGAGACTTCAGGCTTTAATTTTATATAAGTATCTGGCTGGAGCTCAGAAGATGCAATCCATAGAATTTGGAGAAAATATATATTTTTGGACAATTTTTTGTAGTAAAAAAATTATTTTTTTTTAAATTTGAAAATTTTTTGTATACGCATATAAGGTGTGCGTCACTATAAACTGTAACACATCAAAAGTCAAATAAAAACTGACTGGAGTAAGCTAGAGTTAAAAATAAAACAGTTTTATTTTGCATTTTTATTACAGATTTATATTCTGTATTATTTTATTTAAAAATTAATTCAATTTTATAAAATTTTTTATTTTATTCATTATGCCATCCATAAGCAATGTTATAGTGTTTTCGGTGATTTTTTTGGTACCAGCTGTCCATTTATATCGAAAACTAGTAATGGTTTTGGGAACAGATGTACTCTTCTTTAGTTCTCTTTTGACCAGAGCCCAATATCTTTCAATAGGCCGCAGCTCTGGGCAGTTTGGTGGGTTAGCCTCTTTTGGAACAAAAATAACATTATTTTTATTATACCAGTCTATTGCGCTTTTACTGTAGTGACATGTTGCAAAATCTGGCCAGAAGAATGTTGATATGTTGTGCTGTCTTAGAAATGGGAGCAACCTCTTTTGAAGACACTCTTTGATATAAATATCTGAGTTTATTGATCCCAATGTAACAAACGATGCACTTCTGTTGCCGCAGCTACAAATAGCCTGCCAAACTAGGAACTTTTTGGGAAATTTTGATAGTTTTTTAGTTCGGAACTCTTCAGAAACATTGTATCTACTATCCGCTACATAAAACTCTTGGCCAGGAAGCTGCGCAAAGTCTGCAAAAACGTAAGTTTCATCATCCATTACACAACATTCGAACTTTTGAAAAAATTCTTTTTTGAGGAGTTTTGCTCTTTTTTTTGCTTCAATATTCTTCTTAGCATTTCTATCTGGAACTTTTTGGACTTTATATGTTTTAAGGCCAGCTTTAGCTTTAACTCGGCGCACAAAACTTTCCGAACATTGCACGCGCCGGGCCACTTCGCGACCAGAAATGTTTGGAAGAGCCAGCAAAAGCTTCTCAACCTTTTTGGCTTTCGCGTCGTTCGTTACCAGTTTTGCTTTACCTGTTCCAGGCTTTCTTTCAATGTTTAGGTCTTTGTTGAACTTTTTGACCACTCTGGAAACACATTGCCTGGTCACGTGGACTTCCCTAGCAACTTTTGTATAACTCCAATATGGTTTTTTTGAATTATTTGAATAATTTTTGTATGCACTTGTCTTTGATTATCCATTGTGAACTAACTAACAAGTAAAATTTGACAAACTGATACATTTTAAAATCTGACATATTTTTCAAAGATATTGTGATTAAGAAAAATAATTTTGATTAAAGGTGAAAAGAGTTATTAAGAAAAATGGGTGTTACACTTTATAGTGACGCACACCTTACTTATATCATAAAAAACTTCCAATTGTATGAAAAAAAAAATCTTTATAGTGTATACATTTCAAACGCATTCACTTAGGCCAACTTTGAATGTCTCTGGACAAAAAGTAATAAAGATATAAGCCTAATATACATGGTACATGATAATTAGATTGTCTATTATAAACTGTAAAAAAATCAGGTAGATCAGAAGGCATGAAACAAATGAATTAATGCCGCTCTTGAACCAGTGTGCGCCGTCTGCCTAATGAAAAATACTAGTGTATTTGTTCTACTTTCATACAGGTTTTTTGGCTCTGGTTTGTCAGTTATAGCGTTCTTTAATTCCATCGACGATATATACATATATCTGATATCATATTAATTGTTTTTTTTTATCTAATTAACATCTCCTGGGCTTATTGATTTTGGTAACATAAAAAAAAAAATGAAATGGTCATGGTATAATTTTTATATAAAAAGGGATTGAAATTCATAATTATACAATTCGTTCCTGCATTTAAATGTAGTACTGCAAACGTAGAAGATGAAGCACGAACTGGACTTATATAACTCAAATGCATGATTAGACGATCAACGAGAAAAATTGCACTAGATAGGTAAGGCCATAAGCATCTAAAATGATTCAGTATAATTTGTTTTGCATTAAGAATTACTGATAAGAATTTATGCTACAAAATGGAAGCGGCATTTGTTAATTATTGACCAAGAACACAAGTAAATGAAAATATTTCAAACCTGCTTAAAGCAATTTAAGCGAAATATCTTTTGATAAAACACAGATTCATCACAATACGCCAAAAAGAAAACAGCAATTTACACTGTGGATTAAGGCTGGGGGAAGAGCAGACACCGTCATGTTAACGATTTTTTTAAAATTTTAAAATGGTTTTATCTATCTTTAAAAAATAAAACAATAATTTTTAATTTTTACCGTAAACTTTCAGATCAGCTCAAATATTTCAAATAGAACGATCTGGCTTACAACACAAAAATAATAAATTTTCATCAAGATAACGCAATAGTGTTTTTAAACCGACATTTTTCTCTTTTAGTTCCTTCTGAATTCGACCATCTGTTCCCAAATCTAAAGAAATTTCTTGCCTGCAAGTATTTAATCTCAAATGAAGATGCAACTACAGCTGTAAACGATTATTTTGAGTAGCAAAACACTGCGACTTATTAAATCTATTGTGTTCATTTGGGACTACCGTTTGTCTAGCAGAGCCACTGCCTTTCTGACACATTTACATATGTTCCGCTGTTCTTTATGCCTACGGGCACACTCTTAATCAAAGTATAAAATTATTAGAAAAACATAGGACCACGTGTAATTTCCGAGAATTTTATTGATAAATAGGGCACCTTTAATAATCTGGCAGCTCTTGCTCCTTATTGTTCAGTTAAAATCAATTTTAAAATAAAAGTCTAATTTTTGTTTTTCACTATTTCTCTATTCATATATTTTTACTTATAATGCTTTACTTTCTTAATGCTTAATTATTTTTATTAAATTTTATTTCTTCTAAGTTGTTATTTAATTAAGACTTTTCATAAATCATAAAAAAGTTTCTATTCAATAATGAAGCATAACTTTTATTTGGGATTTTCCACAAAGTTTTATCAAAAAAATCAACAATACAATGACAAAGAGTTGTGTTAAAACCAAATTTTTTTACAATTTTAGAATAAAATTTCACAAAATTTAAAAAAAAAAATTTAAAAGAGCAAATAATATAATATTCCCACATTATCAAAACAAAATAATTTTATTAAAAAAAATCCAATTATAAAAGAAAACAATTCGTAAGTGGGGAATTCATTTTATGAATAAAAATAATGTTTTTTTGCCTGCCATTTTTTTTAACTTTAATGAAATGATTTCTGCTCTTCGGCTTATTTTTGTGTAGTTTTTGTTCTTTTAAATACCATTTTATTATTATTTGTTTTCTGCTAAAATTTTACTTTAACAACAATTAAATAATTAATTTATTTTTTCTTGTTTTTAAAAATTTATTTTCTCTGTTTTATTATTTTTTTTCTTTTTTTTATTAGTTTTGTTAAATGCAGACCACTTAAGCCACTTTAATTTGAATGAGTATTTGAAAAGGGGTTTTTTTACAGAAAAATCTTATTTTTGTTCATAAAACTCATTTGCAAATTGCTAAAAGTAATGAAATAAATTATTGTGAGTAGGGTATAAACATTTTATTGGCAGTGTTACACGTCTCTCCAATTTTACCTTTTAAAGTGTTAGTAAAAGTTTATGCAAATAACAAGGATTTGAGATTTAATGCAATGAACGAAAGTGGCTTGTGCGAGCTTAAAACAGTTTTAAGAGATTGATTTTTTAAATAGTGGTTTTTGTAATTTTTGTAGTTCATTATGGAATAATAAAGACTGAGTTCAATAGTCCAGATACTTACTTTTAGAATATGTGAAGCAAATGAAAAAATAATCGATTGTGTATTATAATGTTTTAATACTTGTAGGAACTTTTATTATTGTGCACAATGCGTCTAATGTGGACTAGGAAGAGAGGTATGATACGACTAACTAAATGAGTATTTTGCCAGGTAATAGACACTAATATCACATAATTTTTTTAAATATATTTGCCATGTTGACTCTTTAATCGAATGCTGATTGTTTATATGGGTTTTAACAGTTTGTTTGAGCAAGTGCTGGGCAAATTTAAATTAATATGCTTTAATGGACTTCTAAATGCCACACAAAAAAAGAAAAATATGTGCATTTCGTCGTGCGGGAGTTTATGTGCTCTATCCGCCATTTTATATACCTCGAATTAACGATGCCACTTTAGGTTTTTGACATCAAAATTTTTAAAATCTGCAATCCATTTTCAGCTATTTATGTCCAAAACTGGACAGCATATCCCAAAACGGATTGCAGACTTGAAGAATTTGGTGGCATCATTAACTCGAGATATATAATAAATATGAAATGGCGGATAGAGCACTTAAATTCTCGCACGACGATTTGTTAGGTTTCATTGGTGAGTTTTGACACACAGTTAGCTTTAAAATTAAAATAATGTTTCCATTAAAATACATGTAAATTCGGCTACGGTTGTCCAAATGTCCATTGAACATACAATTGCTTCTATGTAACCATATACAATTTTTGAATGTTTATTTACCCTACAGATCTACCAATTAATAAGCACAATTGTGCACTAAACACAATTGTTTAGTGCACAATACCAAAAATATATAAGTACAATCCATATTACCCGGACTTGCTTTAAAAATTTTTGTAATTTATCAAAGGTAGTCTTAAGTTTTTTTCTCATAACAAAACAAAAGATTGTTAAGAAGGGAGAAAAAAAAGTTGCATGCCTAGCGCAAATTTTGAATGCGTTAAATACAATAAAGTCTAAATAAAGAAGATTTACAGAAAGCGCAGCATGTGTAACATCTTAAAAGTAGTACTATATGTGACATATTATAGATAATGAAGACTTTAAGTAGTAGGAAAGTCATATTTTTTAGACACAGAAGCTGCTTTTAATATCATCGAGTTAGAGTGCAGTCGATTCTCTTATAGATGTTAGGAAAGTAAATCTGTCGGATTCTAAATAATAAAGCAACTGGTATGAAATGGGAACTGTACTGTACTCTATATAGAACAATATTTAAAAGTCATTTATGAACAAACATTTAAAAGAAACTACTGTTGCAACTATATAAATGCCTATACTTGTAACGTAAATCAACTTAAATAGTCTTTAGGATAGCACCCACAACACAGTTTCGTTGTAAGAAGTGAATTTTTTGATCATCGTAATATTTTTTATTTTTAAATTAAGCATGAGTTTTTTATTTTATTTGTGGCATAAAATCAAACTCTTAAATATATCAGATGGAAGTATTAATAGTTGTTACAGTAAAAGTACAAAAGTTAATGGCATCAACTATTATTTTTTTTTTGCTTTAATGCTCAAACTTCTATTTTTACTCTCTAAAGACACACCTACATACATAATTGTCCATTACAACCCTGTTTCAGGGCTACGGCCTAGCTTCTCGCAGCACTCATGTTGTGTGTGTGTCAATTTTTATCCAAGAGTACCAGAACCTACAGTTTAGAGTAAGCTCAGCATACACATCTACCTGAACGGAGTTAAGAATCATTCCTGGGAAGTTCATATGTTTTAGAAAGTTGTTTATTGAGATCTTAGATAAATGTTTGTAATTCATTATTTCCTTAAATGTTGATCGGTGTGCTACCTATGAACCTAAACAGTGGAAGGTAAAAGGTAAAAGATATCGAATTTTTTTAGTTTTTTGTGATTTTTGTTTTGCAGTTGAAGTTATTTTGATTTTATGTCTTTACAATTTTAATTCTTCATGACAAGAGATACAACTTTGTCTCAGAAAGTAAAAAAAAAAAAAATTCCGAACGGTTTGAAGATATGAGCCTGAGAAAATTATCCATTTTCCGCAAAAGGTGAAAAATGAAAAAGTTAGTTTGCGATTTTTTCAAAATTATAACTTAAAAATAAGATTTATTTATTTTATTTATTTATTTATTTATTAAAAAAAAAGTCAATGGAATAAATCCTTACAGACTATTTACAAATTAACAATATATAAAAATTAACACAACAAAATTACAATTAGTTACATATTTAGAAATACAATTATTTTACGTTTAATAATTTTAGAATTTAAAGAAAAATCAATTAATTCTGACAAATAATTATATTGGCTGCATAATCTATTAAAAGGATCAGCCATATTATAGTTAAATCTACAAAATTGAACAAAAAGAGGATTATAAAATCGAGAATTACGACAAGGAATATTAAATTTAACAGATTTTAAAAGAGATTCACAACAAATATTTCCATTAATCAGATTAATCATAAAAGATACATTTAACATTATACGACGACTTTTAAGCGTTGGTAGTTTAATTAATGCTAATCTGGAAGTATATGAAGGCAAATCAGTATAGTTCCAACCAAGGCCACGTAAACAGAATAACAAAAACTGCTTCTGCACAGATTCAATACGATCACTATGAACATTGTAGTAAGGATCCCATACTATTGACCCATATTCTAGAATTGGTCTCACAAGTGACAGTCAAAGTAATATGCTCATTAAAATTCAATCTCATGTCAAGAAGAATGCCAAGATCGATAAATGTTTCAACCATCTCCAATTGATTACCTCCAAGTGAATAATTAACATTAATAATATTCCTACGTGAGAAACTCATGTATTTGCATTTTTTAATATTCAATTCCATCATGTTGTATTGACACCATAAAAAAAAGTTGTTAAGGTCACTTTGAAACAAAACATGTTCAGTAATATTTTTATACGATAGAAACATCTTCACATCATCAGCATACATTAAGATATGGGCAAAATTAATAACATTTGGAAGATCATTAACAAACAATGAAAATAAAAGTGGACCAAGATGACTGCCTTGGGGAACACCGGAGCGAACATAAATAAACTTAGAAACGTTATTATGCACTCGTACTGTTTGTTTCCTACCCATCAAATATGACCTCATCCAATTTAAGCCAATCTGAGTAACTCCCAGCGAATCAAGTTTATTCAGAAGTAGTCTATGGTTTACCTTATCAAATGCTTTACTGAAATCAGTATAAATCACATCAGTTTGCTTTCCTTCAGTAAAACCAGCACTAACTACAGTTTTTAATTGTAGAACATTAGTTATTGTTGAACAGCCTTTTCTAAACCCATGTTGATAAGGTGATAATAACGATGAGGTATGATGACGAAGAAAATCAGCAATTAATTTCTCAAATAGTTTTGGAATAGAACTCAGCTTAGCAATGCCTCTATAACTTGTAATATTAGATCTATTACCAGATTTAAAAAGCGGTACAATATACGAATCCTTCCAACACGCAGGAAAATAACCATATTTCATAGAGGCATTAAACAACAAAGATAACGGTGTGACAAACGACTCAGCACATCGACTTAAAATACAATTTGGAACACCATCAGGACCGGGACTAAAGGACATCTTCAGCTTCTTTAAGGACAGCAAAATATCACTTTCATGTAAAGTAGGAAGAGATATTACTTGATTTGATGGAATCGAATAAGGATATATATTTTTATCATTATAAACTGCATCAGAATAAGTACTGGCAAAGAAATCGGCAAACATATCACATATGTCATCAATATCACTAGATTCACGATCGTTAAATTTCATTACATTTAAATAACCAACAGCCTTTCTTTTAGAATTGACGAATGTATAAAATGATCTAGGGTTACGGATGAAGTTTTTCTTTACTCTAATTAAATACTTTTTATACAAAAGACGGTTGAGCATAATATATTCAGACCGTGCAACAGAGTACTTTGAATAATCAATAATAGAGCCAGATTTCTTATAATTTTTATAGCATTTATTTTTAAGATTCTTCAATCGAAACAGTTGAACAGAATTCCATGGTGGACCAACTTCTACATTATAATTCATTTTGGGAACACAAATTTCAAAAAAAGAATAAATTAACTTGTAAAAATTTGTTACGCTGCAGTCAATGTCAGTATTGCTATTAGAAGAAATAGGTATAATGTCATTCCAGCAAATATTTCCCATCAATGAATTAAATAAATTATAGTTAGTTTGATTGAAGCAAAAAATCTTGCATTCTTTACTATGCTTTAATTTAGATTCAGATGGAGTACACAAAATAATATTTATAGTAGGATGATATAGATCTTCCGGTAAAGTAACAGGTTCTGCACGTATAACTGAGCAAGCATTGAGATCATTGACGAACACTAAGTCCAGTAATTTTCCAAAATTATTTAATACTGAATTCATCTGGTAAAGGGATAGACCCAAAATTTCATTTAAAAATTCTTCATGACAGTTTCTATTTTTCACTGGTATTAAATATGGTACATCAGATGTAAGTTTCCATTCAACTGAAGAAAGATTAAAATCACCAACAACAAAAACAGTATCACATTTGTCAGCAAGAGAAGAAACAGACTTGATAACATCAGCATGATTGGCATAAATAGAATAGTCAGAATTTGGAGGAACATATGAGCAGGTAAAATAAACTTTCGATCTTTTTAATTTCACTACAACAGCAACAATTTCAATATTAGAACGTTGAGTTACAATTTCTTCAGATGGAAATGAACAAGAAACAGCGATTAGAACACCACCACCTTTACGTAAACTGCGATCATATCTATATAACTTATAATTATTACAAAGAATTTCCGAGTTGAAAATATTGCTATTTAGCCAAGTTTCAGTAAATATAACAACATCATAAGTAAACTCGTAACTATCAACTAGAAGAGTAGCTAATTTGGTATTTAAGCCACGAACATTCTGATATATAATATTCAAAAAATTATCAGAAGTATTATCACACTTAATTAGTTTTTTGAGATTCCTGACTGTAAGCGAGCGATATTACTATCATAATGAGTCCTCATTCTCTCCAGAGTTGGGTTTATTGCATTAGATTTAATTTTCCACTAAATTTAGTGGTAGTGGAAAAAATAGTGCATTATCGCCTATAATATTTAGTGGTAGTGGAAATTTAGTGCATTAAATAAAACCATTTTAGTGGTAGTGGAAATTTAATGCATTAAAAAAAACAAATTTAGTGGTAGTGGAAATTTATTGCATTAAATAAAAAAAATTTAGTGGTAGTGGAAATTTATTGCATTAAATAAAAAAAATTAGTGGTAGTGGAAATTTATTGCATTAAAAAAAACAAATTTAGTGGTAGTGGAAATTTATTGCATTAAATAAAAAAAATTTAGTGGTAGTGGAAATTTAATGCATTAAAAAAAACAAATTTAGTGGTAGTGGAAATTTATTGCATTAAATAAAAAAAATTTAGTGGTAGTGGAAATTTATTGCATTAAAAAAAACAAATTTAGTGGTAGTGGAAATTTATTGCATTAAAAAAAACAAATTTAGTGGTAGTGGAAATTTATTGCATTAAATAAAAAAAATTTAGTGGTAGTGGAAATTTATTGCATTAAAAAAAACAAATTTAGTGGTAGTGGAAATTTATTGCATTAAAAAAAACAAATTTAGTGGTAATGGAAATTTAGTGCATTAAATAAAATAAATTTAGTGGTAGTGGAAATTTAGTGCATTAAATAAAATAAATTTAGTGGTAGTGGAAATTTAGTGCATTGAATAAAACAAATTTAGTGGTAGTGCAAATTTAGTGCACTAAATGAATCGATTTTAGTGGTAATGGAAATTTAGTGCACTACTTCTGAATGATTAGCGGCTGGCAATATTAGCAGTCCGCGCCATTAAAATCTTACCTATGGTGAACTGAATAATATATTACATTTGAAAGTACTAAAATTCTTATTAAAACAATATCAACAATTATTTACTTTATACAGGCGGACTCAGTAAATTAAGAAAATAACATTCACAACAATTTATTTTGACATTGACTTAAGCTATGTATGCATATAATAATATTATATCCATATATGAAGGTATATTAAAACGATAGTGGAACTGAGGTAGTGGAACTAAATTTCCATTCCACTATAGTGCCAATGGAGTTATATTCCATTACCACTAATTATTCAAAATTAGTGCACTAAATTTCCACTACCACTAAAATCGATATATTTAATGCAATAAATTTCCATTGCCACTAAAATTTTTATATTTAATGCAATAAATTTCCACTACCACTAATTTTTTTTTATTTAATGCAATAAATTTCCACTACCACTAAATTTTTTTTATTTAATGCAATAAATTTCCACTACCACTAAATTTGTTTTTTTTAATGCATTAAATTTCCACTACCACTAAATTTTTTTTATTTAATGCAATAAATTTCCACTACCACTAAATTTTTTTTATTTAATGCAATAAATTTCCACTACCACTAAATTTGTTTTTTTTAATGCATTAAATTTCCACTACCACTAAATTTTTTTTATTTAATGCAATAAATTTCCACTACCACTAAATTTGTTTTTTTTAATGCATTAAATTTCCACTACCACTAAATTTTTTTTATTTAATGCAATAAATTTCCACTACCACTAAATTTATTTTATTTAATGCACTAAATTTCCACTACCACTAAATTTGTTTTTTTTAATGCAATAAATTTCCACTACCACTAAAATGGTTTTATTTAGTGGCTAACTATTTCTATCTGCATTTAGTGGTGGCTGCAATATTGCTGCATTAATACTAAGTGGTTTAGTGGTAGTGGAAACGATAATGCATTATAAATTCAATGCAATAAACCCAACTCTGATTCTCTCTCTATAAGTATATTCACGGACTAATGTATTTGCAGGCCAGAAGTTAGGATCAACAATATTATCAAAAATATCCGGAGGGGTGGAAATTTTAAATGATGCAATGGACCTTGGAGTGGAAAATTTAAATTTTTGAATTATAACATTTACATCTCGTCTAAATTTAGATTTGATGTAATAGTCAACATCATCCAAAGAAGTTTCACTTGCTAACCGTGATACAAAAACAGTCTTCATGGGTGGAACGGCAAGAAGCGGCTTAGGCATAATCGTATCATTCCCTGCCCGTCTATTTATGTCAGCGTTAACTGGTAAAGATTTTACATTGGAACTAGATCTAGTATCAATTGCAGGAGAAGTTAACTGACCAGAATAAACATTATTTGAAATAGTGGATGGCGTAGAATATGTTTCACCGACAGCATCGGGAATAATAATAGTCGTTACAGGTGAATTGACTGACGAAGGAATTGAAAGTAAGTTGTCAGATTTTAGCTTTTCATTAGAACCTTTATCAACAGCACCAAAATTATCCAAGCTAGGAAAATTATTATATAAGTCCTCAAACTTTGCAAGTTGGGATTGTAAAGACAAAAAGTCTTTATTAAGTTTATTAAATTGATCCTTATAGCTCTTGAAAAATCTATAAAATTCCATG
The DNA here is from genome assembly GCA_963576795.1 of Metopia argyrocephala. Taxonomy (NCBI): domain Eukaryota; kingdom Metazoa; phylum Arthropoda; class Insecta; order Diptera; family Sarcophagidae; genus Metopia; species Metopia argyrocephala. The sequence goes on from OY756211.1 coordinate 85,879,132, forward strand.
TTAATTTTTTTACACGAAGCGCAAGTCCAGTGTAATGATTTCACAGGATCTAAAAGCGCATCCGCATCTCTTGCCTTCAGTGCAGTACATTTTAGGTGATAATTACCCATACAAAGCCAGCAGGTTACCATACGATCATTACCAGAAGAAGCACAATTAGTATTTAGGCAATTCATTTTTGTTCAATAAAATATATGTGTATGTAATAATTTAGTTATTTTCTTTTTTTCAAATTTAAGGATACGTTACAATAATTCAAAACTAGATGTCGCCACAACCAGTTAGCAAATACACAAACCAATATATAATAATAGTATATTTATGACGAAAGGTTTGTATTTATCCAAAACATATGATCACAACAGCTGGTTCAGTATATTTTATTTTGTTTGTTAATTAACTGTATGGTTAGTGTTGTTGTTATATAATGTTTATTTATTTTTCTGTTTCTGTTTTTATATTATTATTGTAATTTAAGACAAACTGTTTTATATTTTTTTTTTATGTTTTTTATTTTGTTCGAGCAAGAGTTGTATTGTTATTGTATGTAAACACTCTCAGAATATATTTATTTCTCTTATAAATGACTTTATGTTGCTCTTTATTTTCTGATTTATTTTTATAAATGTATATATTATTATCAAAATTTTTTGTCTATTTAAATTTAAAAATATTTAATGTAGAGTTGCTATTGTTGCTGTTAATAAATTAATATATTAGTTATGACCATACACTTTTTACACTAATAAATGGCACATAAACACACATTCCCCCTCCAAGATGACCATCTACAATGTCAACAAAAAACGAATAATCAGGAGAAAAAGCGCTACCTGTTAAGAATTAACAGATAACAGCTAAACCTACTTAGCGAAGATAATCACCACACAATCAACATGCAACGATGACGCAATTGCCGTTGATCAGTCAAGGGTAAAGGTATAAAACAGGCCTTTAATTGATCAATTCACAGCAATGTGTCTCATTCCTAAAGCGCTTAATAATATAAGAAAAAATATTTACTGTCCTTTCCATAAATTCCAATACAATGCAGAGCATCAGTACGGGTTTACCCCTGAGTATTAATCTCAAATAAAAAAAAAAAAAAATAAAAATAATGATAACGAGACCCCAAATGTTTGGGGGCCCACAAAAAAAAATTCATGACTTTGGGCATAACTGGGAGATACGCGTCTTCTTTTTTTTTAGACTTTTATCATGTAGTGCTGTCTGGATATGGTTATATTTCCATGACTGTAGAATTTATACACAGTGTTATTTACATTGTTTGATTTCTTCAATGAAATGAAATGAATACTTTATACATGCTGAATACAAAAATTCTAATTATAAAAATGCTTGAAGAGCTATTTTTTGTAGCAGTTTTTTAAAATTCAAAATTTTTGTTATCGATAAAAATCTTAAATAAATAAACAAATCAAAAATAAATTAATTACAGTTGTCACAGTAAGTAAGAAAAATTAAGAAGACGCCGGGCTAAAGACACGATTGAATTGTGAATGGACGAATACGTAACAACTTGCCTTTTTCTAACACGCTGATTAATTTTTCTTCCGCCTTATGGTATGTGGCGCACATGCCCATGTATTATCAACACACACTATTGCCATTCTCTAAGTTTTTTTTTTTTTTTGAATTTTTGATATTTCTTTTAATTTTTTACTTATAGTAAATCATACTGTAACAAACTTTTTTCTCTCATGAGAAAAAAAAAAAGAAAAAAGAAAACTTTTTGTCTTATGGCGTATAGATAAAGTTTTGTTATCGAATTGTTCTTATACTACAATGAAACAATATGGTACATATGTGTTGTACGTGGAGGTATTATATAAAACATCAGTAAATTTCCAAGTCATTCTTAACATCCGAAAAATGTGCATCTACATTTATGGTATTGCGTGTTCGATCAACGTTCAGAAACATAGAGCAAAAGATATTAAATATGTTGCCTTAACAGACCTCGTACTTAAATAATTTATGGCAACCTTAAAACAGCATATGTTTTGCTATTCAAGAAAACAAAAAAAGACAAAAAAAAAAAAAAAAACAACCACTTTCATGACCACCATAGACAGATACAAATGATTACTCTTGGCTAGTAAACCAGGAAAAAGAAGAAAACAAAAATTGGGTTTTTATGTAAAATAAACTCTAGGGAGCCAAAAAGAGAAGGACACTTAAAAGAAAAATAAATACGTGAATGTGTACTACAGTTGAAAGTAAAGAGAACAATTCATAACAGTTTAACTGGGGTGGGTTATTTTGTATATACATATGTATGTATGTACTTATATGTATATGCTGGAATCAAGCTGCAGCACTAGTGTTTAGATAATAAGTAACTGTTGTTTCAAATTTTTATTTTTAAATATAACTTTTTAGAGATTTACAACATTAAGTGAGCAACATTGCTTTGCTATATTAAAAAACCGCTTGTACACCAGAATAAACCACAGAGTTCGAGTATTAGTGGGTTTCCTATTTCGACACTAAAGAGAGATACAGGTAAACCTCCAACAACGCGGTGAACAAGTTCCTGAAAAACTCCGCGTTATAGGAAATCGCGTTGTAGGAGACTCTAACTCCATACATAAATCAGAGTTTGGTTCCAAAGGAAAAAAATTTCAATTAGATATTGGAATTTGTATAGTAAAAATATGTGCTTCATATAATTTTGTGTATTTATTTTTTGAGTCATAAGAACATACATATATATTATGTCATTTAATAACACTTCATTTATTTAAACAAAAACAAAGCAAAACAAAACAAAAAAAAAATTTAAATTCTACATAAAATATTTAAGTTGAAAGATTAAATAAATTAAACCCAAAATAGAACGATAACTTTCTGCTCCTCCTCATCACTCACTATGATTTGTTTCGAACGTTTTGTTCGTACTAGTTCAAAATCTGAGCTTAATCCACTATCAGATTCGGGCATCCTTTTGACGATTATTGGTTTGAATAAATCGTACATTAAAGTTTATTTGCTCTTATTTCACAAATTTTTATAAATTTCTTGATAGGGAACTAAATTGTTTTGAAGATTTCGTTTAAATATTTCTGCTCTGTCACTTAAGGGGTTGTTCTCCAAAATGTATTCTTCCAACTTACTTATTCACTTTACAATAATTTTATCAAAACTCTTTCACGAAAAAACAACAACTGTTTTACAAATTTTTTATAATTTAATTGGAATTAGACTGAATATTTTTTTGCTATTTTTTACACGCTTTAGATTGATGCTTTCATTTGCAATGGAGACAACAAACTAACAAAAAAATTATTAAATCAAATGAAAGTAGCATAGATCGAAGTATGGACAAAATGCAAAGAATTTTATTTAGGCAAGAAACCCTTTTTCAAATTAAAATAGTAAATAAGTAGTTGAACAAAATTTTCGTAAAAATCGCGTTGTAAGAGTAGCGTTGTAAGAAAATGTCCGCATTTTGGGAATCACGTTGTAGCTAAAACGCGTTATAGGAAACCGCGTTGTAAGAGGTTTACCTGTACCTGAAATATCTTCTTATAGGTTACTTCTCCTGAGTGAGGCTGAGTGTAAACTCTGTCTTAGGCACAATTTTGTGAGCGCATTTTGTGCAAATATGTGACATTGACTACAATTAAGTTACAGGGATTAGATCTATTATTGTTGTTGATCTACGCGACTTAATTCAGAGAGCGGACCAGTTAGTGTTTGACTTTGGGTTTCGGCATATATGGAGAACAATTAATCTATATGATGGCGTTGGATGATACTACTTAACCGACAACTTTTAACTGCCGGCTTAGTACTAATGATTGAGCACATACATACATAGTATATGCATACTTAATTAGCCATTACAACTCTGTGTAAGGGTTACGGCCTAGCTTCTCGCAGCACCCATATTGTGTGTGCTAATTTTTATTTCTGAGTACCGGGACCTACAGTTTAAAGTCGACTCCAAATGAGAGACTTGAGAAGCTTGTTCATGGCAATGAGCCTTTGCCAGAAATTGCTAAAATTATTGAGTTGTTCTGATTATATGATTCATCATTCGCGGGTAAAGTAGAATATTAAGATCCCTTCGGCTAATTCATAATAATAATATTAAATTCTGTAATTTATCCTGAGCATAATAGTTTTTCTATTTGACTAAATAATTGAAACCAGCTGTTGACACAAGCATTTTTATGGTAGCGAATGTCATAAGAAAAAGATTATTTTTTTGTAGTAGTTGCACATGTATTTGTAAGTGACTATGTATGCCATTTTATAAGAGTCCATACACTATGTGAATGCTTAAGAGAAGGGGAAGAAGTATATGGTAAGAAATAAAGCGAACATCTTTGCCAGTTATAGTGTTTTCATGCAATTGTTATCAGAAAAAGGTTAGAAAATAAAATTTAAGAAATTAAACACAGTTTTTGCTCAATTAAGTGTTTAAAATTCTTAGTGAGACTGTGATGATGATGCTCTACACAGTAACGTACATGTTTGTTTTAAATGGTATGCTATAATTTTATTTTTCTTTTATTGCTCTTTGTGTAGGGTGTTTATGTACAAGTGTATAAGCATGAAACTTAAAGTGTACAATTACCGCTTGAATAAATTTTTATGGAAATACAAATGGTTGGTTGCATTTGTCTTGTCGTTACACCATATTTAGTTTTTCTTGTCATTTTTTTCAATTGAAATTTTAAAAGATGAGAAGCAAACAAATGAAAGATTTTGGAATTGTATTTAGAAATTGTGGAAATGTAATGCAACACATGTGGTATGAGTTTGCAGTTGACCTTTTACCATTCCAAAGTTTATATATTTTAGTTCACATGTACAACTTATACGTTAAATATGTGCTTAAAATAAAAGATATTGCAATTGAACAGACGACATTTTCAATAAACATCGTCAAAGTAATTGAATTGAAAGGTTTTGATAATTTCAATTGAGGATGAATTCAGATTTTATTGCTTAAAATAACTGAGATTTAAAGCAAGATATGGAAGAAGGAAAATGGGTGTTGTTTTATGGACGAATTTCTAATCATTTGCAGTTTTACTTTTTCAATTCTCTTTCGTTTTAATTTAAAAAATTAATTTTGATCACATGTAATTGCTAAAATGTTGAAATATAATTTTAGTAGAGAATAAAATTTAATTTCCTTGCTAGATGGATGTGTTTAGAATTGTGTCTTGTTAAGCTGCTTTGGCTGACTGTAAAACATTTCAGTCATTCAAATTTCAGATCTGTTTTGTTATCAGATTCAAACGGATGCAATTAATTTCATCATTTTGAATAGAGTCCTTAAGTTTTACTGGGTTTAGATTGAGTAAAAATAAGAAAAGAGCACAAAAAAAAAGTTCGCTCAAATATTGCTCTTTTATGAATTGGCTTAAGGTAGAATTAGCCGAACGTTCATGTAACGTAACGCAACGTACGTTGGTTTCTAGCATATGAAAACAATGCAAATGGTTATCCAAAATAAATGTCACGTTGACGGAACGGAACAATCTGTATAAAATAGAATTTCTAAACGTTTTTACGTGACGAGTGATGGGACTGTTGTATGCTAAATTGCAATGTGGCCCAAATGCCCTTTTTGGTACTTTCATGCTTATTTGCAAATCATTTTTTTATATGTGTGCAAAACGACTTTTTAATTTTTTAAGTCTTTAAATATATATTATGATATTTATGTGAAGAATTTAAATTTGTATGTGAATACATACAAAGTTTGTTTTTAATTTTTTTTTAATTTAAAAGTCCCATGTTTTACTTAACATATCTTCGACAGACGAATTATATACATTTGGTATGTATTCGATTATCTAAAAATAAGCATATGGGATGCATTATTGATTTACGCGCTAGTTACTTACCGAAATAATTAAAATTTTTTTTAAGTTCTACTTAAAAATTAACTTTTTTCGTTTCCGGTCCACAATGGACAAATGGATCCGATTCAATAAATAATGACTTTAAACCAAAAATTAAATATTCAGTAGTAGTATAAGAATAAATTTTTAGGAAGCATAAAATATAAGAAGTAATTATAATATGCTCTTATTTTGGTACTTCTGGTACCTTTTTTAACTTTGTGTTAATTTAACAACATTCTTCACTGCTCTAAACAGCTGGCTTCATATTGCCATTTAAAAACTAAAATTTTTTATTTTTGCTGTGTTTTGTGAAAAATAAGCAAAAAAATGTAATAAATTATATAATCAATATTAATAAAATAAAAAATTATTTTATTTTGTTTTTAGTGGACGACGAAAACTTAATATTACTAGTATAGGCAAATGAATGCCTTTAAAATTTTTTGGTTTGTTTTGTTTTTTAACGTACGTACCGTTTTTACGACATCAATGTTTGGCTAACCAGGCCTTTATAGAGATGAAAATGTGACAGTGGCCTAGCAGCTCTTTCCATTTAAAGTTCGAACCATTACACTATGGGTCAAACGACCGTTTTTTGAGGCAATAAATCACAGGAAGCACCTAGACCTTTCAAATTTGGAACAGATGACTACTGTGGGTACCTAAGCTGTTTGTAATTGCCGATCCGCCCTAACCACGCCCACTTCTAATATTTCTATTGTTTGATATGTTAAAGGTCACCGAAAATTAATACGATTTTAAAATTTCTTTTGTTGCGTGTTATAGTTTTTGAAAAAAATGTAGTTCATTCACCTACTTAAACACTCACGTATACACCATCTAAGTCACCCATTTACACACCCACTTTCAGTGACAGGAAAAGTAAGATTAGTGGCGGGTGCGTTAATAGTAAATACGACCTTTAGATAATGACAGCTTTCATGCTAGAAATAACATTTATTTATGAAATTATAAACATACATAAATAAAGTTAATTTATTGTATGAAATTTAATAGCCTAAGATCCTAATATTCTTATAAGAATTAACATCCGTTAAGGAATATATACAAACACTAGCAGAACTGAACTAGTTTTCGACCCAGCTACGAAAGGTCTCATCAGAGTTCTTTGTGTAATACATATTCATATTTTAATATTTCTATTTAAAGCACAATCTATTGGAAATAGATTATGTGAATTATATTTGAATGTTATTCTCACCAGTCTTTTTTCCTTATGAACTGAAAATTTTTTCAAATTCAACTATTTGTTGAAATTTATTCAAATTCAACATATTTTTCAATGTAAGTGTTACCATATTCTAAGTAACCGGAATTACATATTTATTTTACAATTTACCCTTTTATTACCAATTTTTAATCAGTAATGGGTTATGTGCTGTGGCCAGCAAATTTATAATTATTATACATTTTCGAATTAAATTCGAATATTTTAATGGATCTTTATTATACTTATTGTATGAAATTTAATAGCCTAAGATCCTAATACATACATTAGGTTTTTCATAATCCCGAAATAATTTTTTTTTTATTTAGAAAAAAAAAAAAAAGATGTAAGTAGTTGGGGGGTGCCTGGTATAGTGGTTATAGCGCTTGCACAAAATCTCCAAAGATCCAGTTTCAAATTCCAGCAAAGGTGAAAAATGAAAAAGTTAGATTGCGGTTTTTTCAAAGTTATAATTTAAAAAATAAGAGGTCCCCCCCGCCTCTCCAAGAAGATCATTTTCAAAGAAACCGCTCCCCGATATTCCACTCTATTCCACCTTAACTAATCTCAACAAAAAAGCGAATGATCATTAGAAAAGCGCCACCTATTGGAAAATAGCAGATAACAGCTGAACCTACTTAGCGAAGACACTCATCACCACACAATCAACATGCAACCATGAGGCAATTGTTGTTGATCATTCAAGGGTGAAGGTATAACACTGGCTGTTGAATGATCAATTCATAGCAATTTGTCTCATTCCTAAGGCTACGGTCACATTGGGTAAATATTTGACGAAAAAAACGTAACCACTATTTTATGAAAATATTTATTTTTTAATTTTTCATTTCTTAAAGTTTAGTTTATTATATATCCAAATATTTTTTCTTATTAATATCGTTTTTAAACAATTTTTGAAGAAATGTTTACATAAATAGAAATATTTGCATAATATTTTAAAAAAAATAGTGGTTACGTTTTTTTCGTCAAATATTTTACTAATGTGACCGTAGCTTTAGGCGCTTAATAGTAATGTAAGAAAAACAAAATATATGTATGTTCTATCATAAAGGTACTGTCCTTTCCAAAAATTCCAATACAATGCACTGTATTTAGTAGGGGTTTACCCCTGAGTATTGGTCTCAAACTAAAAAAAAAGTTAAGTTTAAAGATAATATATCTCTTCTTTTATCAGGATTTTCAACAAACTTACTGCAAACATGTGAGCAAACTAAAATCTTAAATTAATTTTAAGAAACCCTTCAAAAAAGGATAACATTAAAAAGGTGGAAAGTAAGAAATTAAAAATGCAATAGTTTTTGGTAAGGAGAAAGAAAAAGAACATCATACTCGTAAGTGATTTTGTTATATATGTATTTACAATTAATAATTTTCCGGCTGTAAATCCATTGCTTAATTAGATTCTGTATTCTAAATTAAATTAATATTACATTCAAAATTTTCAATATTTTTTTGCATTGCCAAATTGTTGAAGTAAACTTTTTAGAAAATTTGTAAAATGAACCATTTACTGGCACAAGTACTTTGTTCTTTCTACTTTTCTAAAAAATTAATACTTATATATGCAAATACAGCCCTTAGCGTTCAGAAGTTATTAATTTTATGCAAAGAAAAATAAAAAAAAAAAAAATAAAAATACTACACAGCGGTATCTTGTACAAAACGAAAAAAAGAAGTGAAAAACAACACACGTCTATAGGTGGTAAATTGTTTGGTCAGTGCTAAATACATCGTATGTTTTTAAAACAATTTAAATACAATTTTTTTCTACAAACAATACTGTCTGGTGATTTCAAATATTGTGTGCAAATATACAAATAGGCCATTAGAGAAAAATTATCATAATAATAAACAATTTTGTAAAGCATTTAGAGTTATTTTTTTTTTTGGACAATTTGTTGGCAACTTAATAATTCTAACACAATGTAAGCACAACACCTATAAATCTTTTAACAAAAATATACACCAGAGACTTAACACATACTACATACAAAGATGTTTTTAAAAATATAATAGAGTAAAATTTAATTTTGTTTAAGTAAAAAGAAAAAAGAAAAAAAAAAAAAAGTAGGAAAAATGAAAAAAATAAAAATAATTTTAATAGATTAGAAAAGTTAACTCAAGTCAAAATGAGTAAGACCCTACAAACATACTTCAAAATGCCACTTATGCAAACATAAATATACATATACATATGTATGTGAATATTAAAATAATTAATTAATTGTATTCTGCATTAAATAAATATGTTGAACTTCAAAATTTTAACAAATAGTTGACTTTGAAAATTTTCATTTCAAAAAATAAAATAAATATAAATCCCATAATCTAATTCAAACATATTGTAATTTTAATTGTAATAAAAGCAAAATAAAAATATGAATATTTATAATACAAAGTACTCTGATTGTACTTTTCGTAGCTGGTTCAAAAACTAGTTCAGTTTTGTTAGTGTTGAAAATATCCCTTAACGGATGTTACTCCTCATAAGAATATGTACCAGTATTAGGATCTTAGTATAATTAAAAATTATTCAATAAGATCCAATAAATATTCAAATGTAGAATTCGAAAAAATGTATAAAAAAAATTAATTTAAACATGAACAAATCTGAGCATATTTTTAGGCTTTAAAATTTTAACAACAGTAATTTAACTGTAATTGAAAGTAATATATATATTTAATATACGAAGTGTCCTTATTTTGCATTCCTTATATTCATAATCATCAATTTTTCTAAGTACCAACTCATTTTAAAACATTTGAAGTGTCCTTATATTTTCCATCATCAACAATAAAAATTTATGACGACATTTTAGGTTTTTTTTGACAGTTTTGCTGTTTTGAATAAGATGTTGTCGTTTTTTAATTTTATTTCAAGGTAAGAGGTAAAAATTTTCTGAAGAGAGAAGAGCAATATTTCGAAAAGTTCACGAGATATGGACTTAATCAGTACATGATTTTTGAAAATTGTTCTAAAATCCGCCCCTCAGTCGAAAACTTCAAAAGTGAATTAAAAAAAAAAAATCTTTAGCTAATAATTCAAAACCCAGCCAGGGTTTTTCTTCAACCATCATAAGCTTTCTGATTTCGGGGGTCTCAATTGGTTTAAGATCTTTAAGATGAAAAATGTGCTACAGTGTAATTATAAGTGCTGTTTAATGATTGATTAAACTTATATATTGGCTGATTTTTGTTGCTAAATCTAGGGGATTTTTTTAAAGAGAAACCATGTGTAAGAAAAAGAAAAAAAATCGAAGTTCCTCAGAAAATTTTTGTATGGCAATCGACTTGTACAACCGATTAAAAATCTTCTTCTTTTATTACCAGCGACTGAAATAACTTCCATATTTTAATATCTGAGTGTCTTTAAAATAGAATATTGCTACTATTTTTAAATAAAAATAAGGTATCCTTCTGATACTGCCACCACAGCCAAAAAAAAAAAAATGAAACTTCTTAGTGGTACCGAATTATGCGAATTATATTGCTTTTTTAAACTACCAAATTGTCGAGAACACCACCGCTTTGAGAGCTATTGGGCTTAGTAAATACTTGTTAAAACCCACTGAAATATCAATTAGAAATGCTGTAGTTATCCTAATGGAAAATACAATAAATTTTCCAATTATCGTTTAACCTACAAATGTATCTATCTTCTACTGCTTAAACCTGTAATACAAATTTTAAAATATAATGCCTATATTAATAAAAAATAAAATAAATTTCAAAGTAGTTTGAGGTCAAATTTTCTCTAAAATTTTATCTAAAATAAATTTCAAATCTATTTGAATTTTTTATAAAAATAGTACTAAGGGCTTGAGAGGTATAAACGGCATTTAACAAACTTAACGAAAACCCCAATTAGTTTTTCTCTTTGATAGGTATAAATACATACATAATTGGCCATTAAAATCCTTTTTCAGAGTTATAGCTGAACTTCTCATGGCATCCATATAATGTGAATCAATTTGTATCCATGTACCAGGACTTACAGTTTAATGCCGAATCCGAAAGACTGACTTGAAAATCTTGTTCATAACAATCAGTTACTCTCAAAGCTTTTGCCAGAAAACTGCTGAGAAGTGGTCATCGAAAGAAATATTTCTTCATATTTCTTTCTTTCAAGATATTACAGCTGGGATTTAAACCTGGAGCTCTCGTCTAGGAAGCGACCGTTAATTAATACCTTAATGAATATATTTGTATTAAATAAAAAAAATACATTTCACCAAAAATATAAACGATTGATGTGATGATAAATATAGTAAGTATAAAAATAACCAAAAATATGTGTCTGAAAACTTTGAAAAGCTATACTTTAATGCTTGATAATATTAATGAAGAAGAATTTGAACTTCAATGCCATGTTGGAAAGAAAATGGAGGATTCTTTTATATTCAATTCATGATGAACTTTTTTAAGGATGCCCTACTTTATGGTTACATTTTCTGTAGACTCACTCGAGTGCTAAATTAAAACTAAAAAAATTTTAGCTGCATTGCACTATTGTTTGTATAATTAAATGACATTCATAAAATAATATAATAATTTTTAATTTCCATATACAATATCTTAATGCTAGAATTTAATTCTATTAAATTTTTCTTAAATATTTTCGACATTTCCTCCCTACATTATTAAAAATGCCAAGATAACTGGTTCGAATGATTATTAAATAATAAAAAAGGAAGCGTTTTCAAATCAGTCTTAACATTGGTTATACGAGTGCTGATCGGACTTTATTTTTACTTTTTGTGTAATGCAAATGTAGTACAATACCTTTATTGTAGCTGTAGAATAATAAAAATAAAAAAATAAAAAAATTATAAGAAAGAACTATGAAAAATCCCTATAATTTTTCTAATATTTTCTTTCGTTTTTTTTTAGTTGTGTGACTAACAGAATATTAAAACTGAATTATAGCATTTACAAGCATTTTCTATTATGATTTACAATTTCAATTTCTATTTAAAATAAAAATTAATTTTCGTTTTTAGATGTTTGCAAAAATATATTATATTTGTGTGTTATTGTTGCAGCCGTCCATTGTCACAGTTTTATAGCGGAAATTTAATATTTTCTAGAGCGCGCTCTACTCATACATTCTACAATAATAAAATTTATTTTATATTTGGTTGTTTGATTTAAAATTCCATAGAAAATTTGATGGAATTGTGTAAATTTGTAAAGAGTTTCATTGATTTTTTTTTTACAATTCTTAATAAAAATTGTAACCACCGTTTTGTTTAAGAGAACAAAAGAGAAAAAAAAAAAAACAGCCAAGACTACGTATGAGTAATATTTTATTCATTATATTACTCATACGTATAAAGCGGTGTTTGTAAAGAACTTGTGCATTTTGCTTGGTCAATATTAATTATTTTGAAAAAAAAACCATTCAAAATTGTTATTATTTTTTTAGATAAGAAGTTTAATTTCCTGTTGAATTTTATTTATTATAAACTAATGCGAATAAATGGCTTTCAATCAAGTATGTGATGGAAGACGATTTCTTTGGAAACTGAAATCGTCTGTATTTTCAAAGTCATAAAAAACTTATCTGTTCGATCTTTTTAAATTATTTTTAAATTCTAATAATCAAGCACTTAGTTGCAATAGCCATTAAGGTTATGAGTAAAAAAGGAATTCCCAGTCTGAAGAGACTTGAAATTGCATTCGATTGCAATTTTGATTAAAATTGGTTTTCATCTCATACCCGAATATATCCAAATTAATGAATAATGAATAAAAATTGGCTCAAACTGTTTTGAACCATAATTTCTTTAGTAATGGTGAACAGCAGTATACAAAAAATTTACTTTATTAAATTTAAAAGGTTCTAGGGTTTAAGCTTTTAAATCTAATTTGAATCCAAAAGCGTATTTTTCATTTTTAATATATCACCTTTGCTGGGATTTGAACCTGGGTCGTTTAAGATTTTACGCGAACACTCTAACCACTATACCACACATCCCCCAAATTGGATTCACATCTATCTAACAGCAGACTTGTACATCATTCCGATGTTTATTGGCTTTTGTATCTTTATTTTACGAAATGTAAAACGATATCCACAACGATTAATTACAATATTTTTATAGCAAGTGCAAACTTTACATTTATTTGTGTTGCAATGAAATTTATTTATTCTTTTCTGAAAGGGTTTTTGCACAAATTATTCCACATTTATTTGTTTGAATTGTTGCAGTGCAGTAGTGCTAAAAAAATAAAATTTGTAATAAAATTTTATTCGCAGAAATAGCAGACTTTGCTCATACATATCGTCGATGGAATTAAAGAACGCTGTAACTGACAAAACCTTAAATGTTCACCAGAGCCAAAAAACCTCTATGAAAGTAGAACAACGACACTGGTATTTTTCAAAACGCAGACGGCGTAAGTGAATTTATTTTCATCGTAGAAACCTGGGACCGGGACCAATCGACGCGTATTTTTTTTTTCTGATAAAAAAGATACAAAAAAACGTATTTTCGATTTTTTGTCAGTTACAGCGTTCTTTAGTTCTTACGACGATATATACATAACTGGCCTTTACAACCCTGTGTCAGGATTACGGCTTAGCTTCTCGCAGCACTCATGTTGTGTGTGTAATTTTTTATCCATGAGTACCGGGACCTACAGTTTAATGTTGACTCTGAACTGCAGACTTAAGAAGCCTTTTGATACCAATCAATTAATCCCAGAGCTTTTGCCAGCAGACTGCTGAGAAGTAGTCGCCGAAAAAATTTTTTTTAATATTTCTTTTTTTTTAAGTTGTCAGAGCTGGGAGTAGAAACCTAGGCTCATGGCTTAGTAAGCCCAGACACTAAACACTAGACCACGGCGACTACAGACTTTGCTCGGCTTGTTTTAAAATTCACTGCTGTAGCTTAAATAGTTTTCTAGTTATACGCAGTTTTTTAATTGGGCATTTTTACCGCTCCGTTTTTGTAAAATAATTGACAACTATACCAGGCATAGCATCCACCAAATTATATGGGTTTCATTTTTATTAACTTTTTAGGCCCCAAAATAAATTCCATAATGGGTTAACAAATGCTTTATAAATTTTTTAGAAAGTCATCATGAATCGCTTAACACTACAACGACGACTCTGAAAAATTTGTAAATTTAGTCTGAAAAAACAAGTCTTCTCATAGAGCGCTTTGTACACTTCACGATCAACATAATTGTATTACCAAACAGGCAAAACAAATTGTGTAGTCATTATAATAAGAAAAATATAAGTAATCAGAAAAATAAAACTGTTTAATTACCCACTGTATTAAGGAATAACTATTTATTTTATTACGAAATGAAGCTCTTGATTTTGGATGAATAATTGGGCAGTTTTTATACTTTAAACCTACACCATAATAAGAAAATAAGTAATAAGCTTGAGTAAAACCATAATAACAATACAATTGATAAAGTAAAAAATTTTGGTAAAAATTTACTGATAAAACAAGTGATTAAAATAAGAGTTTTAAAAGCAATACGTAAATACTACCAAATATACTTATTAATGAACCAACAATGCATGGCATCAACAACGAAAGGATTCTCAGCAGCAAATTGAAAAGAAAACAAAACTTTAAAACAAATAACAGTGAAAATATTGAATGGAAGTAAATGAAAAAACAAAATAATTTTTTTTCTGTATATGGCATAAGCATTTCCGGCTGTGAAACACTTGACTAACGCATATCGAATTTAAAACGCAGGCGGAAGGATGAAAGTAAATAAAGAATTTCAACTGCTACAACAAAAGCCAAAATAAATAAATAAAAAACAATTTCTTTTTTTTTGAAATAAAATCGATGTGAACGCAATTTGTATATGTCATGGCAAGGAAAAAGAAAAAGATTTTACACAAAATGGTTTTGTAAACTCCCTTTTAAACACAATCATACGAACTTATATGCACTTGTTCAGACAGACACAAGCCATATGCATTTAATAGCTCGGCTCATATACATACAGAATATGCAGATATAAAGTTTTAAAGGCATATGCAAAATATTTCTTCGTATGCACAATTATTGAGACTCATACATACATACTATTTTCATTCATATTCACATACAATATGAATGTGTTTCATATGTAATTGTGTATGTATGTTTTATGTAAATCGCCTCAGTAAATAAACGAATATCTAGGAAAGAGATATAAATAATAATACTGGCATTTATTAAGTATTTCTTTTGAATTTTAATATAGATTTTAAGAAAACTCTACTTAACTATTTAATTTTATTGCAAAAGATTTTCTAATGAAACATGTGCTGGTGAGGGGAAAAAGTATAACTGATATAGGGAGTAATTGATTTCTGGCCCTTTCTAATAATAACAACGGATTCGAAATTACTTTTATGGTGGAATTTTAAACCAAACCGAACGAAACAGAAAGAAGGAGCAATATTTGAATTCTGAGGTCGGTGAGACAAACTTAGCTTACCATAATTTT
Organism: Metopia argyrocephala; assembly: GCA_963576795.1. Classification (NCBI taxonomy): domain Eukaryota; kingdom Metazoa; phylum Arthropoda; class Insecta; order Diptera; family Sarcophagidae; genus Metopia; species Metopia argyrocephala. The sequence goes on from OY756211.1 coordinate 85,894,741, forward strand.
CTTTATATTCTAGACGAGTTTTAGTTGGAATGCTTGAGCAAAGGGTTAAAAGGACTAAAAAATAAAGAACTTTTCGTCAATATTATTCAAACTGGTGCACAGTGGCCAATTTGGCTTCGCTAGCGGTATTTAATTCAAATTTTCAAATTTGAAAAACCGGTAATTTTTTGTAACAATCGCTAACAAATACATTCACTAGATTTGTATCGATTTTTTAAAGCTCAGCTTACAGGTGATGAACAGCTGTGAGCTGTCAAAGTCAGCATATGTTTCTGCAAGTGTTCTGCAAAATATTTCCGCCTTTTTCTTTCGTAGAGTAGAACTTACAAAATTCACCTGCATTCAGTGTAATTGTAAATTTTCCTATATGTGTAAACCATTGTGTGTCCAAAATGTCCAAAATTTACTGCGAGTACCTGCGAGCCTTCAATTTATTGTACTTTTTAGGCAAAATGTCAGTGACAAAACGCACCCTTTTTTTAATATGGCATGAAGAAGCGATCCCCACCAAGAAGTTTCTCGCCGTGGAAAATTATGTTCTTAGTACCGTTTTGAGCAAAATTACCTATACTGAGAAGGAGCAGTGCGAAATTGGAAGGAAACTGCGAAACTTTGCTAGTAGGCTTATCCAAAAGTGGAAGGCATGTGGCAGAAGTAAGGTGTTTTTCGAAAAAATTAACAAAGAATGGCTAGATACACCATTGGTATTATTGGGATGAAAATGAAAATATTGGACGACCGGAAAAAGAGCTTTCCAAGTGCTGCAGAAAAACGCAAGTCAATAAGATGTCAGGGCTTACAGAGGAAGTGTCATGTGAAGGATTGTTGGTAGCTGCAAGCTGCAGTTTATATAAAGCTGGAAAGCGCAGTGCTTCCAAAGTTGTAGAAAAGGTAAAATGCGATGAGGATTTTAGCGGAAAGGTAATAAAAAATATAAAAAAACCAAAGCCCCTTCCATCAAAATTTTCGGACGATAAAGCGCTCCGTGAAAATAATACCAGAAAAAATTACAGGAAAAATACAATGGAAGATATAATTAACGCTCTTTTTGTTTCTTCTGATCACTTAATATCTTCATTGTCCAACGGCTCATCAATTTCCTATTCCAGAAATATTAGTTTCGATAAGGAAGTTAAAAGCTTGCTTATAATGCATCATTTTGAAGATGATTTCTCTGAATCTGATACTGAAGAATCTGATTAATATTTCTTTTATAATATGGTTTCTCTTTGAGTTGACAATTTTCTTTTTATTTTATATATGAATATATGGTGGAAAATGTTTATTGATTTAAAAACCAAATAAAAAATTAAAAAAAAATTAAAAATAAAAAAAAATTTAATCTTTTTTCCAAAAATTTTTTCATTTTTTTCTGAATTGAGAAAAAAAAATTTTGAAGATATCTTCTTTACTTTGGAAGCTATGAATAAAATGCTGCTAGCGAAGCCAAATTGGCCACTGTGCGGTGGGCTATTCTATACTCTTATTTCGAAATCCAATCATCGTACTACGACATATGGGTCGATTACGAATGGCAATCGAACTTTGGTGGAGTTGCCAGTTTTGAATAATGGTTTTACAAACGGCAACTGTCAACCAATGTTTTAAAACGTTATTTGTACAAACATTTTTTCGGCAACTAGAAATTTTGGTTGCCAGCTGACAACTTAACTACAGCTCGGTTGCCATCCATAATCGACTCAATAATTTAATAATAAATTAATGTGGTATCAGCTTTAGGCCACTCTAAACAGAGCAAATATGACAAAAATTTTTTAATGAAAATTGATCATGTAAAGGCATTAGAAAATTTTGAGAATCAGAATGTATTGTTGATCTCATTAGTTACAGTGACAAACAAATAAAGAATTTCGTGAAAGATAATTGGCCACTACAACCCTGTGTCAGCGTTACGGCCTAGTTTCTCCCAGCACCCATGTTGTGTATGTTCAGTTTTATCCATGAGTACCGAGACCTACAGTTTAAAGTCAACTCCGAACGACAGATTTGAGAAGCTGGTTCAATGCAATCAGTTACTCTCAGAGCTTTTGCCAGAGGACATCTAAGAGGTATTCGCCGAAAGAAATAATTTTTTCATATTTCTTTTTTGTTTTTCAAGATGTCAGAGATGGGGTTTAAAACCTGGGCCAACACACTAACTACTAAACAACGGCGACTACAAAGAATAAAATCAAGGGAAAAAAACATGTATTGATGATCATTTATTAAATGAAGATGGTTTTGAGTTTCAAATTTTTAAATAAATTCTTCTTCAAAACTTTTCAGGTTTTCGATGTACACGTCCATCAGAGTAAAGGTCTGCAGTATAAAAGTACTTATGGACTTAAAGAAGTCCTTTCCAGAGGAGTCGGCAATGTTCTGTAGACAGAACACCAAAATCGCAAAGATAAAAAAGTGTGAACAAAAGATATCTTTCACAGGAACTACTTAAGTCTTGAATAAATGAATGCTCTTTTTTAAAGAAGAAATACATCTGTTTCAATGACGACTCGTTGATATAGAATATTACAAGATCCCAGCAGAAATTAGTGCTTACCGATAAGCTATTTTGTAAGGTAGAAATTCTAAACAATCACTTACATGTGCGCATTAATAATGCATGATTTTTATATGAAATGAGCCGCTTAAATGCAATAGAAATGCAAATTTATTGCAACCAGTAAGCAAATATTATAAAAAATTAAAAATAATACTTTATCCTATAGCATATTTGGAAGCTTTAAGGTATGCATAAACAACATAATGCTTCCATTATTGCTTACAATTTTATTTATTACTTCCAAATTTGAAAAATTTTCTGTTGGGATACAGCTTTGGACAGTTTGGTTTGTTATTCACATCATAAATGACAATATGTTTGTTTAAGACGAGTAATATGGATCTTGTTTGCTTGGAATTTGTTTGAAATTATTTTCTGTTTTTGGATATAATTTTTTTACATATCAGTAGAAGGATGAATGAATTAAATATACACGACCTTTGATATTGAAACAAAAAGTACGTTTTGTTAGAAAAAAAGAGCGTTTAAAGTTTAATAAAAAATTTGTTTTTTTCAGTTTCAGTATTTTATTGCCAAATATTTTACATTTACTAGCAACAATTACAGTTTGAAGATCAAAATGAAATAAAATCGATTTTTTTTATATTTTTTTAAAAGGCAATAAACACTAAAATTTTAAAATGGTATGGGCAGTTATAAAAAACAATAATAAAAAAAATCTCTTTTACATGCATATTTTATGGTTTCAATTGTTTTTTCTTTTTTTTTTATTAAATATTTATGAATAATTCTAAAACCACAGATAATGGATTTTTGTTTATAAACACGATTTTGTTAAATTGATTAAAGGTGCATAGTTTTAAGCTTTTAGCACTCGTAAATGCTTTAAATTATTAAAACGTTTGGCTTAACATTAAAGCAAAAGAATATTTCAAGAGCCCAAGACTCGGGTTCGAATCTCAGGAGAGGTGTGATCAATTTAATTTTTGGTTTTTATCAGAAAACGCTTTAATCAGATCAAAGTCCGAGTCTTGGGCTCTTGACATAAAAATCGCACCCGACTATGGTGCTAAGCTCTAACCACCTCAACCACCGTCGTACATATCATTCATGTCGACTAATGTGGATAAGGTGGAATAAAGGGCAAAAACAAAATAAATTTGTAATTCTGTTTCATCCAAATAAGATGACGATTACAAGAACGGCAATGATGGTAAGGAAAGGAGAATATGATATAAACTGTTGTGTGACTTTACTTCGACTAACTCATACAAATGTATGTACATACAGTAATAATTTCAGTATGCGATTTCCAAAAAAGTGTGAGTTAAATAGTTGATGTTTAGTCTTGAATATACACAGGACACAAAGAACTCTGATGAGACTGCCGTAGCTGGAGTCGAAAACAATTGTTCAGTTTGGCTAGTGTACTATTCCTTCACGGACATCATTTCTTCTTTAATTACCAAAAAATAACATTGCAGTTAAATTTGATCTGATTAAAGCGTTTTCTGATAAAAACCAAAAAGAATATTTCAATTGATCTGAAATTCATGTCTGGTTTATTTTTTATTTTTATTTTTTTTTCTGAAAGACACAAAAACAAAAAAAAAATCTTAAGTAAATCGACCAGAGCAATAATGATTAGTAACTGAAAATATTTGTATTATAAACCATGGACTTTATTATTTTTATCTAATTGTCTTAAGTTGAGTTTTAAAATAAAAAAAAATATATATTTGTTGGATAAGGCATGAATGCGGCGAAATACCTCTTCACCTTTTGGAAACTGAGCTAAGGAGAGCTTGGGATGCGAAGATAGGGAACATTAACATTAATACGGACGAACTGCGATCTCAGACATTACAACAATTGCAAGAGCGATGGAGTACAGCGGCAACTGGAAGATGGACAGCTAGACTTATCCCAAACGTAGAGAGATGTTTTAGGAGAACCTTTGGGGAGGTCAACTATTTTTTGACCCAGTTTCTATCCAACCACGGATATTTTAGAAAGTACTTACACCGTATGGGGAAGGTGAGGAAACCTGTTTGCATTTACTGCGACTCAACAAGCTACGATGGGGAGCATACTTTCTTCGAGTACACCATATGGCAAATTGAGAGCAACATACTGATGGAGAAAACTAGTCATTTCAGTTCAGAGAATATAGTAGAGACAATGCTTCATAGTGCGGACAGTTGGAATGCTGTAAAAAATTACATCGAGCGCATATTGTGCGAAATGCTCTGCAGCAAAATGAGATATAGGAACATGAGCCGATAGCTTGATTTTGGCTACAATTATGGCGTTCCCAGACATTGGAAAGTGAAAACTGTCCTTTTCAGGACGTTGCTCTGGGCCTTCCCGAAGTAATGCAGGAAGCGATTCCGGGAAGGTATTCTCACCAGAGGAGGAGGAGGGAATGTTTTAGTGAACTCACCACTCGACGCAACTGGTGATGACCAGTTGTAAGTGCGAAGGCATTTCTAACCCTACCTCACACGCCAGATAAAAAAATAGCAACAGACTTATGATATTTCCTTTTTTACTAAAATATGATTAAATTTTGTGTTTCTTTCTTAAACAGTTTTGTCAACCCGAAAAGGGCTAAGTTTTCTGTTTTTCTTCAAAACCGAATTTTGAAAATCTTAAAACGTAAGATCTCTGAATTTCATCTGCTTGAGTTCATAGTCAATCCTCTCGTACAAACTAAATGTTGATTTCTGTTTTTCTTTAGAATGGTTAGAGACAAACCTTTGGAATTTGGTCTAAATGACTTAGTGGTCAATTAAAATCGTATCCAATAAGTGGGCAGAATTGGATAAATGGGCGTGGCACCTCGCATACAAACTAATTCCATTATAGTCAAAAAATTTCAACATTTATTTGCTTTCAACTTCCAAAATATGAATGACTTTTTTTTTTTTTTTATTCTTTATTCTTTATTAAATTAATATACATATTCAAGTGAGCATTATTATATAACTACATGTTATTATTATAATTTTAATATGTATATCCAATATTAAGTAAGATCCCGCTAAGCCATTAGCTTGTCAGCAGGAGAAAACAAAATATTCTAATATATCATATATGTATAATGTGAACATATTTAATTTATTGTGAATTTATAAAAAATTTCTTTAAAAGTTTTCTTCTCAAAAATTCATTATTTTCATTAAAAATGTGAATCGGTATTTTATTACAAATGGTTGGCAAAGACACGCTTAGTTCATTTCTACCATATTCGTTAAAAAATTGTTTTATTTTATACCTTCCCTGGGCTCGATGTCTTGTGTTGTGACCATGATCAACAATTTTAAGGAATCTGTTGTCCTTGTAGAATTCATTTATTACAGTGAAATGGTAAATACTCTTAACATTCAAGACATTGAGCCTTGAGGCAAGATTGTTTGAACTGATGTTTATATTTGCATGTTGTTGTGTGTTTATTGCTGAATTTGTTGTTGTATTTTCTGTTACATTCATTGCTGTGATAATTGTTGGTCTTGTATTTGTTGCTCTGTTGGTTGTTGTTCTTGTTGTTGCATTGTATGTTGTTGCCGTTGAAGTGTTGCTTGTTTGAATATTCCTGTTTACTAACAATGAGTTGCTATCGGTAAATGTGTTGTTGCTTGTGCTGACTGAAGTATTGTGTTGTGTTGTACTTATTATGTTGTTGGTTATGTCAAACGACGTATTATAGGCAATTGTTGTGCTGTGTTGAGTGTGATTGCTGTCAATATTTAGTGAATGATCGGTGGTGTGTGTGCAATTGGAGAAATGGTAGTTCCTTTGAAGGATTTTTAATATTCTATTTTGTGTATTTTGTAGTACCCTACAATATGTTGAACCACCCCATGCTGTGATGCCGTGTCTTATGTAAGATTCGGCTAGTGAATAATACGCTTGTCTTATTACCTCATAGGTAGAGCAGTAACTTAGGTGACAAAGCATATATGCTGATTGCCGAAGTTTTTTTTGGAGGTTTATAATGTGTGTTTTCCACTTGAATTTGTTATCAACATATACGCCCAGGTATTTGTATGTTTCCACCAAATCTATGATTGTGTTACAGCTGTTATCTGTTGCGGTAGGATTTTTGACTTTTTTATGAAGACATTCGTAATTATGAAATTTTATTTGTATATTTGAGTTCGTAATATGAGGTGGTTTTATGTGCATTATTTTTGTTTTTGTTGCATTAATAATACATTACAAATGAACTACAGATAATCTCTGATTGGAGTCGCGCAAACAGGATCGAATTTAATGAGCGCAAGACTCAATGTTCAAATCTCAGCTCTTATATCTTGAAAAAAAGAAATATGAAAGAATTATTTCTTTCGGCGACTACCTTTCAGCTGTCCTCTGACAAAAGCTCTGGGAGTAATTGAATTCGGAGTCGACTTTAAACTGTAAGTCCCGGTACTCATGGAAAAAAATTAACATACACAACATGAGTGATGGAAAAAGGTACTCCGTAACCCTGACACAGGGTAGTAATGGCCAATTATGTATGTATATATGTATGTATGTATGCAATACGTTTAAAACAAGTGGTAGGTCAAGAAATAAAATTGTCCAATTAAATACCAACGTATTTAAAATGCAAAAGTATGTTTTGATAAAGACATTTCCAATTTGAAGACATCGGGGTCAATAAATTTGTAATAATTTTTAAAATATTTTAAAACTGTATTTCTCATCACAATAAGTTTGGTTTAAAATAATAAATAAAAATACCGCGGCCATTATCTTTTCCATTTATAAATTTTATGTTTTAATTGACAGCGAAAAAAAGAGTAGAATAAAATGATGTTAAAATTAATTGCCATTATAATGTCATTATTAATTAGAGCATGTACGAGTATGTATAAGGAAAGTACAACAAACAATAAAAATAAATCTATAATTGAAAAGAAAACTCTGTCAATTTTATTTATATTTCATCATAAAAAGCTAATTTTTCTATTGTATTTTGTTTTTATTGTTCTTTCTTTATCTTCACACTAAGCCGATAGATTGATGAAATATCTACATTGGAGGTTGAAAGTTTTATTTGATTTCTAAACTGATTGACGTGTTGTATGTTTTTGCAAATTTGTTACTATTAACAGAGGATTTTGTTTATTTATTTCAATCATACTAGACAGTGTAGATTTACGCAGTATTAATGTTTTCGCACTAGCTGTCTGTCATAAGATTTAACAAATTTCTAAAGTTAATGAACTTTTCTAGGAATTAAAAAAAAAAATAATAAATAAATAAACCTGTTTGCTAAATTCATATCGAATATCTCAACCATTTCAACATATTCCATTAACTGAGTAAAAAATTTGTGCAGTTATTTATCGTTCACGCAATATTTTAAGTATTCTCGTTAAAACAAACGCTTTAACGAAACAATGAAATGTGCTTACCAAAGAGAATATTGTTACTGTAGAGCAAAATCTTGCAGTAAACGCAGAAATGTCGACTCATCGCTGTACTCAATTTGTTGGCCTTTAATAATCGACTACATAGCCAATTGTAGTTATACCTAAAGAGATAATTCAACTTTTCTAATACAAGAACTGAAGCCAAATGAATTAGCATGACTTGTGTCACATTTTTGTTGATTGGACTAATTTGAAAATGGTTGAAGATACAGAGTTTTATTGAAGGACTTTGTTTAATAAGAGCGAGCACATGTCTGCCTAAATTGGGAAGAAGCAAATAACAGCTAAGCCTACTAAGCCTACTTAGCGAAGGCACTCACCATACACTCAATATGCAACGGCGAGGCAATTGCTGTTGATCATTCAAGGGTGAAGGTATAAAACTGGCCTTTGAATGATCAATTCACAACAATTTATCTCTTCTCTAAGGCGCTTAATAATAATATAATTAATAATAATATATGTACTATCGTTTCTTAAAAATTCCAATACAATACACAACATTTAGTAGGGTCTCAAATAAAAAAAATGGCTGCTTTAATAAACACAAACAATTCTCCAGGAGTTAACGATTTGAAAGAATATCTATTTCGATTGACGATTTCATGCATCATCGGTCGTTATTTCTTTCCACATGAATAAGGAACTGACGTTAAGGCCATATTGACATAATTTTTGTTTTCAAAAATAAATAAATACCACTCAGCTTGCTATAGAGCGTGCTTAACAATCGATCTATTGTGGCAACGTTCTTTCCGCCATGATTGCCTTCATTGACTCCTGCATTTTTATGATTAAAGACCTCTGGCCCAGCAGAAATTAGTGCTTACCAGTAAGCTATTTTGTAAGGGAGAAATTGTAAACAACCACTTACCCGTGCGCATCAATAATGCATGATTTTTATATGAAATGAGCAGCTAAAATGCAATACAAATGCAAATTTATTGCAACCAGTAAGCAAGTATTATAAAAAATCAAAAATAATGCCTTATTCTGTAGCACCTTTGTTAGCTTTAAGGTATGCATAAACAATATAATGCTTCCATTATTGCTTACAATTTTATTTACTGCTTCCAAATTTGAACAATTTTCTGCTGGGGGCTTACTTACTGGACATGGGGCTTGATAATTATTGATTTATAATAAACCAGCAACTCGTATAGCATTGAAAGTCAGCATTCAAGCTACTATTGAGGCCACGCAAACAGACTTATTGCAAAAAAAATTTAAAAAAATTGCACTGATGGAATATATCATGCCTTATGTTATTATTTTGATTTCGTTAGCCCTTAACAAAAACGCTCCATAACTCCTTAAACTTGAATGAGTAACGCAATCAGACTTTTCCTATATTGTGAGTTTCAGTTTAATTTAAAGAATTGAATTTCAAAAAATTTATTGAAAAATTAACGTTTAGAGTTCAGACTGGGGACAGAATTTTAATAGACTATGACTTATTACAGTAGAATTAAACTCCATTAACTGAATTGAGATATTGAATGGTTTAAGGGAAAACTTTCGCATGTAATTGTTATTCATAATTAAGCTTATTTACGTACATAAATATTTAAATATTCATATCGATGTTATTTGGTTGTATTTCAGCTTCTAAAGTATTTTTTAATACTCGTTGTATTCGTTTTTCTTCTACTTCTCTTTTTAAACGTAAATTTTATGCCTTTTTCTGCAACAATTTTACATTTCGCTTTTGTCGCTTTTCATTTACTTATATTTTCTCACACACTTATCGCTGCTGTTGACTGAACTGACAGTGAACTGTCAAAAGATGTAAAAACGAAAAGTATAAAAAAAAAAAACGTAAAACGTTTTCTTTTTCATGTGGTTACAAAAAGAAAAGTTTTTTTTTTTGTTCTTTAAACTTCTTTCTTCAACACTTTGTCCTGCAATCTCATCAGTGCAAATTTTTTTTCAATTTTGTTTTATTGTGATAAAAAGTGTTGACTTTTTCACCGCCAACCTGAACACTCTTAAACTGTTTTATTTTTTCTTCAACAAATTTATTTACTTGATTGTCTGCCCGTTCTACCTTTTTTCTCAGTTTCCTTTTACTTTTCATTTTGTCCTTTCGTAGACAGAATATCTATAATAATGACTTTTAATTGCTTAAGTTTTCAAGCTTTTAATATTTAAGCGGTAAATATTTATTCTTCCTTTTAAATTGAATCCCTCTCTTTATATCTCTCACTCTCTCTTACATATTCACTATTTTTCATTCATTTCATTATTTACTTTAATAATTGGTAAAAAATTCATTTTTTTTCAAACATGCACAGTGTTTTATTGCTTAAATTTATTGCCCTCAATTAAAGGAAAAGAAAACGAGATTGGATAAGGAGATGTAAAGAGTATTATTGGCAGCATTGTTGGGCTGTATGTTTGTATTTGTTTTCAGGTTGTTAAAGTTAAAGTCAATACTGATTAACAATCAACAATATTGTACAAACGTTTGAATTCAATTAATTACGTTTAAATGAAATACAAGAGAAGTTTGACAATTAATTATGACTATGATGTTTGTGTGTTAAACTGCAATCAAAGAAGAAAGTTTCTCTGGCCTTTTATTATTATTTCTTTTTTTTTTTTGATTTAGATTTTCGTTTGACAACGATAACCCTGACTAATAGTGTTTTTTCAGTTTTTGGTCAAACTGCCTCTTTTACTTTGTGTTCTTTAGGTCCATCCTCATTGCACGTAGTTAATGTGCAAGTTAAAAATTAGGTTTTATTTAGCCCTTACACAGCCATGAACCTCGGTGTACAAAATTTTAAAATCCGACTAAAATTGCTGACACAGTGAACAAAATACTAAAAGGGCAGTAGGCGTGGCAAAAAATAAAAAAACTAATTTTTGGAATTGTTCTTGCATTATCTTTAATCCTAATGAGTAACTGGCATAACGTTTTTTTTTTCTATGGAAGGCGAACAACTCTAATGCATCTGTACACAAGTTTGACTTCAAGAAATTTTATAGTGTGTATCTCTCTTTACATACATACTCGTATGTATATAAGAAGCCCATTTAAATTCGACACTTTTATAACTACTTAGAACATAACACTCCTTATATGAATTTTATGTTGTTAAGAAAATAATTTTAATTAAAATTTTAACAAACATTTGAATTTAGGTGCCAAACTTAAGAAATATATTTAATAATTAATAAATACTATAATCAATTGATTAGTTTTTTTCATTTATCAGCGTAAGTAAATCTAAACCCTGAAGAGGTTTGTTTTTGCTAGTTTATCGTTATAAATTTGAAAAATAAATCAAATATATGATAAGTTCTTATCAGTTTCTTTTGGTGAGTTTAAAAATAAAATTTGAAGAGATTAAATATGTTTGAGGGATTATATTTTATATAAATTATTAATATATGTTTGACTTTTTAACACAAATAGTTTAATTTTGTGTAAGTATTAGGGCCATCATTACAACTTGCCGTTAGGTAAAGGTAGGATTTTATCACACCGATAAATTGGCTTTTGTTATTAAAAATAAATTTTAAACTAAAGTGACCGATAAAGTTATTGGTAAGATTGCCTTACCTTTAGGTTAAAGTTAACTTGTAATAACAGAAACAAATTTATCGGTCTGATAAAATCCTACCTTTAACTAACGGCAAGTTGTAATAATGGCCCTTAATATATTAAATTAAAGGAGAGCTATAGCGAAAATTATAGAAAATACAGGACACCATATTATTAGGTATCCTTAATGGGCAGTGTTTTGACTGCTAGTGTGAGGATTGTGAGCTTGATTCTCACAAAAAACCATAGTCTGTGATACTACACCGAGCACTAGGTTTGAGGCACTTGGCTCGTAAAAATTAGAGCATAACGTCTTATGAAATCAAAAAATCCCTAATACATACATTACTGGCCTTTACAATCCTGTGTCAGGATTTCGGCCTAGCTTTTCGCAGCACTCATGTTGTGTGTGTAAATTTTTATCCATGAGTACTGGGACCTACAGTTTAATGTCGGCTCCGAAGGACAGACTTGAGAAGCTTGTTCATGGCAATTAATTACTCTCAGAGCTTTTGCCAGAAGACTGCTGAGAGGTAGTCACCGAAACAAATATTTTTTCATATTTTTTTTTTTTTTTTTTAAGATGTCGGAGCTGGGTGTCGAACCCAGGGCTCATGCCTAGTAAGCCAACACACTAACCACTAGACCACGGCGACTAAGTTACATTGGAAGGAGAAGCAAAAAACTTTCGAAAATGAAAAATGAACCAAATTTTTTTTAGTTTTTTTCAGCTTAAGCTTATTTTTTTATTAAAAAATTTGTATTTGATGGAAGAAAAGTCGAATTTTTGTTATAACTTTTAGAATTATGAATCTTGTCTTTGAGAATAAGTTTCTTTTTAAAACCGAAAAAGCTTAAGTCATATTTTAAAACATAATTTGAGTAATTTTTAAGTAATTTTTTTAATTTTTTTATTTGAGACCAATACTCAGGAGTAAACCCCTACTAAATGCTGTGCATTGTGTTGGAATTTTTTAGAAACGACAGTACATATATTGATATTGATTATATTAAGTATTATTAAGCGCCTTAGAAATGAGACAAATTGCTGTGAATTGATCATTGAAAGGCCAGTGTTATACCTTCACCCTTGAATGATCAACAGCAATTGCCTTATGGTTGCATGTTAATTGTGTGGTGAGTGCCTTCGCTGCCTGATCATTCGTTTGTTTTTGTTCTTAGTGGTTAAGGTGGAAGAGTGTTGAATTTTATTGAGCGGTTTCTTTTGTAGGGTGATGGGGAAGACGGGTGGAACGTCTAATTTTTAAATTATAATTTTGAAAAAAACAGCAAACTAACTTTTTTTAATTTTCCACTTTTGCTAGGAATTTAATCTGGGCCGTTTGTGTTTTTGTGCGAGCGCTCTAACTACTATACCACGCACCTCTCATGCTGTGCAATGTGTCGAAATTTGGAAAGTGATTTGTTAAGCACCTTATATGCGACAAATTGCTGTCAGTTGATCAATCAAATGCCAGTGTTATACCTTTACCCTTGAAAATGAGCAACAGCAAGTGTCCTATCTATTAATGTTTATTTGTCTCTATTGTGAAGTGGTGAGGATCTTGGCTAAGTTATTGTTGATAGGTTTTAATCCCTGCTTCCCAGTTCTACCTGTTTACCTAAAAGTGGGGGGAACCTCTTATATATTTTAATTTAATTTTAAATCTTGAAAATGCACCACAAAATTTATACTTTTTCATACTCTCCAGTGCGCGGGCTCGAATTTGGGCTGCTTGGTGTTGTAAGCGAGCGCTCTAACCACTACACTACGCCATAATTAGCCGTGAATTGTAAATTTGGTCTACATCTTTTATGGAAAAAGAAAATGTAGTCGACGTGGTCTAGTGTTTAGTATGTTGGCGTACTAAGACAATAGCGCTGGGTTCAAATCTCAGCTTTGACATTTAAAAAAAAAACGGAATATGAAAAAATTATTTCTTTCGGCGTCGACCTCTCTGGCAAAAGTTCTGGGAGTAATTGATTGCCATGAAAAAGCTTCTCAAATCTGTCGTTCGGAGTCGACTTTAAACTGTAGGTCCCGATATTTATCTATATATGAACACACACAACTGAGTGCTGCGAGAAGCTAGGCCGTAACCCTGACATAGCGTTGTAAAGGCCAATTATGTATGTATGTATGTATAATAAGGAAATAATTGTCTCACTTTTTTCTACTTCAGACTTATTAAAGTCATACTAGTTCCCGGTTTATTATCAGTTTGTCTTTTAAGATAAAAAAATAAAATAATATTAAAAACAATACGAAAGTAAACCTATATGAGTGCGAATTTTAATTTAAAATAAAAAAGAAAGCATTTAAATGCATGGGGTAAAAAATTTACTTCTTTTTATATTTTAGAATCTCTCTATGTATCTGCGTGTAAAAAGAGGCACTCAAACAAACACTTTCACGAAAAAAGAAATAATTAAATACTTTAATAAAAAAAGCAAGAAACAGAAAAAGAAATCAAGTTTTTAATTAGAAACTTCTTTATATGTACTTGTATATATGTAATACATATGTATTAGTATGTATATATATTTTTCATAAGCAAATCTGCTGGCAAATAACGACGCAATTAAATAAAAATCTCGGTACAATAGTACTACCAGAGAGTAATGCAGGCTGTAGTATCTAGTACGAACACAATTTATTTCATGAGTAAAAGTGGAGTGGAGAAAAAAAAATATTTTTCATTTAGAGTGTTAAAACAGATTTGCTTTTACAATTAAGACAGCAATTAGCAGCAGATATTAATGAAGTTGTGATAGCATTCGTATTCAAAAAATCTGAAATGAAATGATTTTTATAAAACATTTTGCGAATGAATAAAATGATTCTCTTTATTCATTATGTATTCATTAACTAATTACTTATTTATGTATGTACATTAGTGTGTCCCAAAAAAAAATTTTTTTTGGGGATCAAGCTTATTTTGGACCATTATGAGGCAAAGTATTTTTGAGAATTTTTCCAGATTTTTTGGAAGTGGTTTAGAGGTCGCGCAAATTGATTTTTAATCAAAAATCGAGTTTTTTGAGCTCTGTCTAAATTTTGGTTATAAATTGGTAAAAAATCGATATTTTCTCGACTTCTGAGTCAATATTTTTAAAGAAAATATTCCGATCTTTAATTCTATGTGCATAAATAATAAGCTTCGCAACGATTTTGCACATTTTGATACGTTATATAACAGTTTTTTCCTAAATTTTCAACAAATATCGAAAACAATGGTTTATAACTTTTAAAATTTGTATAAAGACTAAAAAAACTAATGATGCAGTTTAAAAGATTATTAAGTTTTATATAAGTTAGCAGAAAAAAAATAAATTTTCTTTTACCGTTCTCGCGTTGTATCCTTTTAAAGCTTTGTACCCACTGTATGAAATTTTTAATAGTATAAAGTGTGAACTAGGTTATACAACAATTTTATAAACAACAACAAAAACATTTTATTTGTTATAAATCATTTATTGTGATTCTTGTGATGCTGCTCTATGCCCTGCAGTAAATTCTGAAAGTCTGTTTCAGAAGGCATCAATTTCTGAATTTTGAATAAAAGGTTGTAGCTGCTTTTGAAAAACACATATTTGTAGAGAGTATATAATTTTCATCATCCAGCGAACTCCGTTAATAGCTCCAGGAGATTTTATTGTTAGATGGTGCTCAGGTCTATCACCCAAAAAAAATAATGCTCAGTTGTGCATTTCTTTATAATCTTTCCTTAGTTGCATATTCTCCAGCTGCCCTTTTACAAAAATTATTAGATCTTTTCGTATAAATAACAATTAATTGGTATAATTTTTCCAACAATTTCGTGGTTCGTACAATCCCAAAAATTGTTTTTAGCCCACCTTTGCTGAAGAGTGACGAAAATGTAAAATTGTGGGGATGTAATTTGATCCTTAATATAAGGGGCCCTAAACGCTGATCCAGCAATTAGTTCCAACATATGGTGGCGACATGCCAAAAATATGACGTCTTATTTTATTTTTTGGAGAAGTAAAACGCATAAAACGCCGTCTTATATTGGAGCTTGTCGTGTCCGCACACATAAATTGGACATTTTCAGTTAGTTTCCACCATAAAACCTTTTATCTCAAGCCGTAAAATTTATCTCAAGCACTAATCAAAATCCGCTATTTTACTGTCCTGCACTTATCTGTTTTTTAAGGCATTCCAGGAAACAAAACACAAAGTTCAATAATTGCAAGTTGTAAATGATATCGCAGAACGTGGTGTGGCCTTGGCTAGTAGTTATTTTACTTAATATCACAACTTCTGAAACAGACTTTCAGAATTTACTGCAGGGCATAGAGCAGCATTGCAAGAACCCCAATAAATGATTTATAACAAATAAAATGTTTTTGTTGTTGTTTATAAAATTGTTGTATATTTAATTCCGATGCCAACCTAGTTCACACTTTATAGTATTAAAAATGGGTACAAAGCTTTAAAATGGTATAACTCGAGAACAGTAAAAGAAAATTTATTTTTTGTCTGCTAACTTATTTAAAACTTAATAATCTTTTAAACTGCATCATTAGTTTTTTTAGTCTTTATACAAATTTTAAAAGTTATAAACTATTGTTTTCGATATTTGTTGAAAATTTAGGAAAAACTGTTATATAATGTATAAAAATGTGCAAAATCATTGCCGAAACTTATTATTTATGCACATAGAATTAAAGATCGGAATATTTTCTTTTACAATATTGACTCAGAAGTCGAGAAAATATCAATTTTTTACCAATTCATAACCAAAAATTAAATAGAGCTCAAAAAGCTCGATTTTTGATTAAAAATCAATTTGCGCGACCTCTAAACCACTTCCAAAAAATCTGAAAAAATTCCCAAAAATACTTTACCTTATGAGTATCCAAATTAAGAATGATCTTCCGACGAATTCCAATTTTTAATTTTATTTGGGACACCCTAATGTACATATGTATGTACAGTAAGGGACAAAATTGTTCACAAAATTACTAAAATTTATAATATATCCAAAAAAGTATGTTTTATTCAAATATATTTTAATTTTTTTTACCTATATAGAATAATGTACATCTCAAAACCTTAAAAAGAACAAAATTTTAAAAGAATGTGTGTTAAGAGTAAAAAAAATAAATATTAATTTAAAAATTCACATGTGAACAATTATGACCGTTGTTGAATATTGCATTGATTTTAGGTCCTAATATTTGGTATGTCCACCGTTTGCTTTTTTAACTGCATTAATTCTTTTTGGCATACTTTTCACTAAATTCGTCAAGACATTAGGGTCAATACTTTCCCAAGCTTCAACAGCACGCTCCCAGAGTTCGTCTACGGTCTTTGGAGGGTCTTTTTGAGCAAAAATTTTTCTCTTTAATATGGACCACAGGTGTTCTATCGGGTTTAGATCCGGCGACTGAGGAGGCCAATCCAAAAGCTTGATCCCATTTTCTTCAAACCAACGTTTTGTTATCTTCGCGGTATGCTTAGGATCGTTTTCCTGCATAAAGATGCTATTCTGTCCCGGATCTAAACCAAATATGTCGAGACTTGGAATGTATGAGTCTTCTAAAATGTCTATATAATCTTTAGCACACATTTTGCCTCTAATTCGGCGAAGTACTCCAAGTTGATTCCCTCGAAAACAGCCCCAAGCCATTAATGAGCCAACTCCAAATTTAATTTGAGACGCCTAGAGTTCGCGAAAAAATATGAAATATTCACTTTTGAAGACTGGATGAGTGTAAGATTGTCCGATGAAACAAAAATTAATAGAATCGGGTCAGACGGACGACAATGGACATGGGTGGATAAAAGTGTTGGTGTCAAAGAAAGAAATATTTGCCAAACACTTAAATTTGGAGGTGGCTCATTAATGGCTTGGGGCTGTTTTCGCTGGAATCAACTTGGAGTACTTCGCCGAATTAGAGGCAAAATGTGTGCTAAAGATTATATAGACATTTTAGAAGACTCATACATTCCAAGTCTCGACATATTTGGTTTAGATCCGGGACAGAATAGCATCTTTATGCAGGACAACGATCCTAAGCATACCGCGAAGATAACAAAACGTTGGTTTGAAGAAAATGGGATCAAGCTTTTGGATTGGCCTCCTCAGTCGCCGGATCTAAACCCGATAGAACACCTGTGGTCCATATTAAAGAGAAAAATTTTTGCTCAAAAAGACCCTCCAAAGACCGTAGACGAACTCTGGGAGCGTGCTGTTGAAGCTTGGGAAAGTATTGACCCTAATGTCTTGACGAATTTAGTGAAAAGTATGCCAAAAAGAATTAAGGCAGTTAAAAAAGCAAACGGTAGACATACCAAATATTAGGACCTAAAATTAATGCAATATTCAACAACGGTCATAATTGTTCACATGTGAATTTTTAAATTAATATTTATTTTTTTTACTCTTAACACACATTCTTTTAAAATTTTGTTCTTTTTAAGTTTTTTAGATGTACATTATTCTATATAGGTAAAAAAAAATTAAAATATATTTGAATAAAACATACTTTTTTGGATATATTATAAATTTTAGTATTTTTGTGAACAATTTTGTCCCTTACTGTATATATGTATGTACGTGAAGAATATTTTTGTACAAAAAGTTTATATTTAATTGAAAATGAAAGCCGGCAGTTAAAAGGCATACAATTTTAATCGAATTATTTAAAAATATTTCTCTTTTTCTATTTAGCAATTCAGGTAGATAAAATGGTGTATTTTTCTTTTTCAATGGTTTCAAGGGTTTTTAACACGAATACTCGAAAATATAATGAAAGATTTGATTTAAACTGTCTGTAATTTAAAATTTAGTTTTTATTAATGGCATTTAAAAAAATTAGGGCTATTCATTAGACTTGTGCTTAATAGTTCGGTTATGTGAGCGCTCTTTTTAGTAAAAAAAAAACTAGTTCGTTCTTTTTTTTTTGCATTGGAGCCAGCACTCAGGGGATGATCAATACTGGTGTAGGAAAATATGGTATGGGAAGGAGGAAAGAGGAAATATTGCTTGTGGATATTTGATTTAAACTTGCAAACATCGTAATTGACAGGAAAAAGGTTTACGGGAAGATTGTTCCCCAAACGAACGGTGCGGCCAAAGAACGAATTTTATCTATAATGCATTGGATGTGCTCTGAGAGAGGTACGCGTAGTCTTCTAGTTCAACAGCTCCTACAACGAATATCAAATAATATTGTCCCGTTAAGAAAAATGCCTGAGTATTTCAACACCCATATTCACGTAATTAACCCCTTATTGGATTATAAGACATAAGAACAATAAGAATATGCTTAATTGAATTCTGAATTCATTATTGTTCAATATTTAATTAAAATATTAATTTTGAAAAAAATCAGCAATAAATTCCATATGATGAATACATAAGTAAATCATATTTGCTTTAACTTTTCCATATAAAGGGTGATTTTTTAGCAACACTGGTTTAAACAGCTGACTCACATTTCGTGTTTTGTTTCACTGTCAAACATCTTCAGTTTGGTCTATAATTTAACCATGAATCGTCTTATAAACGAACAACGCTTGCAAATTATTGAATTTTATTATCAAAATGAGTGCTCTTTTAAGAAAGTTCATCTGGCACTTCTTCCATTTTATGGTCAGTTTAATCGACCCACTGATCTCCAATTTTTTTTTTTTGCCCAAAATGCAAGAGCTTGACTTGCATGACATGTGGTCCCAACAAGACGGTGCCACATGCCACACAGCACTCGTATGGACTTATTGAGAGGCAAGTTCAGTAAACATTTTATTTCACGTTCGGGACAGGTCAATTGGCTGCCTAGATTTGTGATTTAACCTCTTTAGACTACTTTTTGTTGGGCTATGTTAAAGCTCATGTCTATACAGACAAGCCCGCTTAATTGACTCATTGGAAGACAACATTGAAGCATTTATTCGTGAGATACCGGTCGAAATATTGGAAAGAGTATGCCAAAATTGGACTAAGTGGATGGACCATTTGAGGCGCACTCACGGTCAACATTTGCATGAAATAATCTTCAAATATTAAATTATATGAACCGAACTATCGATTCAAATAAAGATTTCATTAATTTTTCTGAATTTTATGTGTTTTTTTTTAACTTTCATATAGCTCTTAAAAAATCACACTTTATATAATAATATATTTTGACATGTTGTTTTTTTATTATTATTTTATTGTTTTTTATTTCAGGGACCGTAATCATTATGAGTTTTATAATAAAAATTACACAATAATGATTATATTGTGAGTTTTAAAGATTTTCTTCAATGGTAATGATTATTTTTGAGTAATTTTAATAAAAATCAGCCATAATAATTATTTTTGAGCAAAAGAAATAAAAATCAAATATAATCATTATTTATGATTTTTATTTTTTTCGCTCAAAATAAAACTCACTTTCAATTTATGACCTTTTTTGAGGTTTTTTACATTAAGAAATTTGGTCAGAACTAATAAAAGAAAAAAATATTAATAAACGCTTGTTCATTTTGTTATATAAAATATAATCTTCTTGCACAAAAATTATATAATTAATTTTTTTTATACATCATATATAAAGTCGTAAATTAAAAATGAGTTTTATTTTGAGCGAAAAAAATAAAAATCATAAATAATGATTATTTTTGAGTTTTATTTCTTTTGCTCAAAAATAATGATTATGGCTGATTTTTATTAATATTACTCAAAAATAATCATTACCATTGAAGAAAACTTTAAAAATCATAAATTTAAAAATCATGACGGATATGCAAAGATTATTAAAAAATAATAATAATGGTGCAAAAAATTTTTGTTTATGTCTGTTCTAAGTGATTGATTTTTTGATTTAAAAAAACGAACAATAATCATTATTTACGGTCCCTGTTTTATTTACTCGTTTACATTAATTTTAGTTAAAAGAAATTTATTGATGTTTATCAAAACAAAAATATAAGCAATTATTCCCTTTTCGTTTAGTGGTTTTTTCACAAATGTTGGATAAAAAATGTGTTTAGTTGCAGCACTATTTGTCTTTATTATACGCAATCTTACCGCCGAAGTATTTATTTGTATGCATTTGACAAGTGAACGTAAAAGAGATATGTTGAGACTGATTCATGAGTAAAATATAGCTAAAAGGAACATATACTAGAATGAAACAAATCTTAAAAATACATACTGAACTAGGTGAGCTCAATAAAAAGAGTGACTCACTTAGATCATTTGAAAGAGTAGTACGATTGAACTACGTCGTTCACGTAGTATACTACTATTCATTCTTATCTGCTGAACGTCTCTAATAGTGTCTTAACTTTCTTCCTTTTTTTTATGCATTTGAGATATTAGAGATATTTGAGGCATTTACCAAATTTAATAAGATTGAAAGTCATATTTAAAATAAAACTAAAAATTTTTTATCGGTCCTATAATATATTACAGAACAACCTAAATTAGAGTGTAAAGCTCAAACTATCTGTCAACAATTCTCATGCCCATACAAAACGTATGAGAGCAATACAAATCGAGCAGCATTGACACTTTACAATTGGAAAATTCAAATATTGACAGCGTGTAAAGAGTGAAGATGGTTGCAAAACAACTAGTCGTGCCGGAGTTTATGTGCTCTAACTGCCATTTTATAATTTTTTATATATCTCGGGTTAATTATGCCACTTTAAGTTTTCGAACGCAAATTTTTCAAGTCTTAAATCCTTTTTCAGATATCTCGTCCAATTTCGAAGATAAATAGCTGAAAACGGATTGCAGACTTTAAGCATTTTGATGTCCAAAACCTAAAGTGGCATCATTAACGCGAGATATATAAAATGGCGGATAGAGCACATAAACTCCGACACGATGAACTACTTCTGCTTTTTTTTCTTTTATCGGCAATTTTGTTAAATATTGACATTTTAGTTGTTTTCAGATAATTTTGGGATTTTAGTTCTCTTCATTAAGGGAAGGAAAAAGTACTATTCTCCAGACAACGTTGACGCTTTTATTTAAATTGCTCATTACAGCGTAAAAGATAAGCGGAAAATTTCGTTGTGCTTTACACTCTGATTTAAGTTACACAGTTTTACTGTTTTTTTTTTAATTTTAATACAAATAAGCATTTTGGTCAATCGAATATCAATTTTATAAAAAAAACTCCTTAAGTTGACTTTACTTCGAAATTGTGTAACACTATACTAAAATCTAATACCCGGTTGCATTTTTAAATGCTTAATTAGGAGTTTTCTTTTTAAAAAAAAAACATTAATAAAATTTATAAACCCTTAAATTAAATTTTTTTGCAATTGTTAATCAAATTCGAGTATTTCTTGTTCAAAAAGACAAAATAAGCGTAAATTTTCTGCTCGTAAAGAATACTTTTGTAGATTGAAAGTTATGCATACAGACCACATTTTCTTTTGCTGAGTCATTTATAATTAATTTTTCCTAAAAATTTAGAGCAATTTTTGACAATTACATATGTGCATACATATATGGCCGTTAACACCCTTTCTCACATTTATAGTCTAGCATCTCAATTTTATTCATGATTAGAGACCGAATCTCAAGGACAGATTTGAAAGGCTTATTTATGGCAAACAGTTACTCTCAGAGTTTTTGACAGAAGACTGTTATCTGATAGTATTTATTGTATTTTTCCAATCTTAAGTTACGGTCACATTAGAGTAATATTTGATCAAAAAAGCTTAACCAGTATTTTAGGGAAATATTTTATGACAAAAATATTTTTGTATGTAAGCATTTCTACAAAAATTGTTCAAAAACGAATAATAATAATAAGAAATATTATCTAGACATTTGATTGATCAACCTGGAGTCAATAAAAAGTAACTAAAATTATTTTGAAAGTAGTGGTTACGGCTTTTTCGTCAAATATTTGCCTAATGTGACCACAGTTTTCTATCACTATTGTTTATTTCATTAGTGACTTTTCTTCGAATAAATGTATGTGACTGATACACTTTTCAGTAACTTTTCTATAAAACACAAAATTATTTGCTGACTGAGAGTTTATAGTTTATTTGATGTTTTTAGCCACGTACCTTATTTTGTTATATTCATTCATTAAGAATGTAACTTAGAAATAATCTCCTGACTCCATTGGATTTTGTACTAATCGGACTAGCAATATTGAATAATACGTATTTATTTATTTTTAAATTAAAATTGTGCTCTTATACATATATATCGACTAATATTTGTAAATATATTTTTAATCATTGTAATCGGTACTTAATCATCTATGCATATACCTGCTAAAAATGTGATTATGAGCACTTGAGCAAAATTCTGACACTTATATATATATTTTTTTTTGTTAGACAAGCAGATTTGAAATATGATTAAAAAACAATCAAAATAAATATTTATGCCCGTATTCACAAAAACATAAAATAAATGTAAATTGCATTTTAAGTCAAATTTTCCATAAATTTTTTTCGTAAAACAAATTTAAAATTTATTTAAATTTTTTTGGAATATAAGGAGGTGGGGTAGATTTTAAACACCGAAATAATTAATTTAAAAGTATTATAAAATTTGTTATTGTATTTTGAATTAAATAGTTTTAAAACTTTCTTTTTTCATACTAAAAGTATTCATGTTAGCGGTGATTAAAAAAAAAAAAATACTATTCCAACTGTTATTTGGGCCTAAACAAATAATAATAAATAATTTATTATGAATTGATATTTAATTGAGTGTTTATTCAAAAACTAATTGCAAATCTAAATAATTTAAAACAGATTGTCTTTTTTGTGAATCAAAATCAGTATTATACGCTTCAATTGCATATTTCTATTTGCTTGTTTGTGTATATACTCGTACGAGTATCATTTGTTAGCTAATTATTCTCATTAAAATGTTTATTTTTATTAATATTTTTTCTTTTTTTAACTTTAAAATAAAAATTTAAATTTTCAATCTTTCCAAAAATAATTGTATTATTTACTCTAATTTGAATATACCATGTATGACTAATATTTTGTTTTTTTTTTGGGAAAATAAATATCAATTATACGTGATGTATGGAATATCTAAACCAGTTTTACACCGACAAAGCTTCACACTTTTTTTATATTTTATATGCCAGAAAATCCAACAATATATATCCAAGTCGGAGACATCATGGTAATATTCGTTATTACAAGACTTGTATTTAAAAAGATATTGAATATAGCAAATTTTTAAGAAAATTTAAGAAAAAACAGTTCCAAATCTTAAAAATTTTCGGCTGGACAGAAGAGCAGTACAAAAATATAAAAATAAATTTTGTAATTCTTTATGTTATTACATGCAGGTAGTATGACTTTGTGACTTTATATGATTAAACAGAACTGGGGCACGACGTTTTTTTCTATACAAATTGACAGATAAAAACGCTGGAGAATGCAGTCGTGAAATAGAATCTATTTTATTTTGGCAGCGATTTTTCTTATGCTCTCATTTTTAGAAACAAATTCTCTCAACAATGTTACCACACTTTTAAATTTCATACATTTTGTAAACAAACCCATTGGTTTTTTGTTGTTGGCACAAAGAAAAATAAGAACAAAAGAAAATCGAAAAAACATTTGAAAGTTTAAATTAGTTAATAAATTTTAGAATTTGTTAATTAAAATTAGTGATATTTTAGTAAAAATAATTAAATAAAGTGTGTAAAGATGATTAAATTATAAAATAAAAGTTTAATTCTTTGCAAAAGCTCTCATAAACTTAATTTTTAATAGCTTTACATGCAAGAAATGTAAAAACAATAAATGACAATTCGTGAAGTTGCGGCTGTCGTTTTAATTTTGGGCACGTTTTCTCTGAGAGGCTTTTTTGCCAGAAGTTGCGGTCGTATTCTGTTTAATCATTATGTGTCATGATTTTCTCTATTTTAAATACTTTTAAGAAGAAAAAATTTTGAATTTTAAAGCAAAAGCAATTCAGTTTAAGTAAGAACAACAAAAATTTAAGAAATTTCAATACGTTTCTTAAAGGTATGAATATATCTTTGACTAACCCTTTTCCCCTTGAATGAGAAAGGTCAACTAAGGAATTCAATAAAAACCGAATTATTTAGGTAGTTAAATGTGAGTTTTGTAGTTTTATAAAGGTAGTTTTAATAAAGGTAGTTTTTAATATTCGGAATGTTTCAATAAAAAGATGAGAAAAAAAAAAAAACAAACAAAATACTTGTTTTTTTATAAGACTCCATATTATTGTCATAATGATTTAATACATGATTCAAATGGTAAGAAGTAAATAACTGATAATAAATAAAAAACAAAAAAAAAAACAAAAAAAAAAAAAAAAAATACAAAATTGTGAATACTTTTAATTCTTTTTATATGAATGTTCATAATGGGTGATTTTTTAAGAATATTTCAGGTTTGGGTAAAAAAAAAAAATTCCAGAAGGCTATGAAATGTTTATTTGAGTCGATTGAACGATTTTTATAATTCAATGCTACAAAATTATTTCATGCAAATGTTAACCCATTTTGGCACACTTACTCCAATATATCGTAAAATGTCTTACTCATAAATCCTTTGGGGGTGCGTGGTATACTGGTTAGAGTGCTCGCACAAAAACTCAAACGGCTCAGATTCAAATCCCAGCAAAGATGAAAAATTAAAAGTTAGTTTGCGGTTTTTTCAAAATTATAATTTATAAATAAGACGTCCCCCCCCGACATTCCACTCTATTCCACCTAAACTAACGTCAACCAAAAACCGAATGATTAGGAAAAAAGCGCCACCTATTGGGAAGTAGAAAATAACAGCGAAGCTACTCACCACACCATCAATATATAACGATGAGGCAATTGCTGTTGATCATTTAAGGGTGAAGGTATAACACTGGCCTTTGAATGATCAATTCATAGCAATTTGTCTCATTCCTGAGACGCTTAATAATAGTATATATAAATAATAATAATAAATGTATGTACTGTACTTTCCAAATATTCCAATAAAATGTATTTAGTAGGGTTTTACACCAGAGTATTGGTCTCAAATAAAAAAAAAAAGAATCCTTAATACTGGTTTCCAGCACGCCTCTACATATAAGCCCTAACATAGCCTCATAAGAAATTGTTTAGAGCAGGCCTGTTCAAAAGTAAAAATGTAGTTGTGTTGGTGAGAAAATGATAATTACACTGTTGTACGTGTAAGTAGCAGTATCTGCAGTTGTATGAATTTTTTTTAAGTAAAATTTATATATAAAATTTCATCTAAAAATTTAATTACTTTATACAATTTATAAATACTAATCTGCTATAAAGAAATAAAAAGTACTTTTAATTTTTTAACAAAAAAAAATTTTTTAAGTTTCGTTTTTTTCATTAAATTTATTAAAAATTGAATAAAAATAATGAAAATGTCTCTGAAAAACTTTTAAACTATATTTTTAATTGTTCTATGATAAATAAGGTATTGCATTTACAAATTCATTTATAATAGAAAATATTTGTGTGCATTGCTATTAATTTTGTTTCCACTGCAAACAATAAATCAGCGTACACCCACCACGCATGTTAACTCGTCGCTGTCTCAGTGAGGACTAAAAGCAAGAGCGTAAGAATACATGTGAGTTTAGCTAAGGAACAATTGTGTATGAAATTTTTATTTTTGAACAGGCCTGGTTTAGAGACATTCAGTGTAATGAGTATGACAGACAATTGACCAGCACCGAATGGTCTCTTAATTGAGTCATTGTTTCGCAGGCTGTGTGGCATGTTGACCGCTTTTTTTAATACCAATATTTAGGGCTGAACCCCTACTCATGCAGTGCATTCTTTTATTTTGAAAAAAAAAAAAAAAAAAAAAAAAAAAACATTGTAATCATCGCACGATAGGACTTGCCATTCACAGTAATGTTCCTCTCTTCGTTATATTTGAAAAAGTGCGGTCTAATGCTGACACCGGCCCATTATCTACACCAAACAATGTAATGCACTTGCGGTTCTTTCACTGCATTTAGAAGCTCTTCATAATAAATACAGCATTTTTAGTAGTTCACATATTTATTCAACCAAAAAGACCTTTGTTGCTGAATACAATTTTCCGATAAAAAAGTAAATCTTCAATTAACTTTGTCAGCGTCTATTCATCAAATGTAAGCCATTGTGGTAGGTAGGCCGTGTGGCTTCAATTTTTGCTTCAGTTGTATAATAAAGCGTTTGTTTGTAAATCCTTCAGCAAAATTTTCCATGTGTAAGGTTATGGAAGATGTAACGTTGATCTAATTGCTGAGAACGCCAGCAAATCGATCATTTTCGTTTATTAATAACACTGTCGGATTTTTCCGTTTTGCTTTATTCTGACATCTTTATACAGATACGTGCTTGGCCTTATGGAAACTTTATGGCCCAATTTTTCTCCGTTACAGCTATGGTTAATTTTTTTTACATACATACATATATAATTGGCCGTTACAACTCTGTGTCAGGGTTACGGCCTAACTTCTCATAGCACTCATGTTGTGTGTGTTAATTTTTATCCATGAGTACCGGGACCTATAGTTTAAAGTCAATTCCGAACGACAGATTTGAGAAGTGTTTTCATGGCTAACAATTACTCTCAGAGCTTTTACCAGAAGACTGCTAAGAGGTAGTCGCTGAAAGAAATAATTTTTTCATATATCTTTTTTTTTCAAGATCTCTTAATAATCCAACACACTAACCACGAGACCACGACGACTACTATCGTTTTTTTTTTTACGAAATATAAAAATCAAGTCCACCATATCGAAGTGTCCAGTATATTATCAATCGATTTTTTTTTTCATTTTAGAAAATTTAGCTTTAAATTTTGTAATAATTCTACATTAAATCCTAAGGTATCCATTGTGAATGTCTTTAGTTATTTAAGCAAAAAATATATATATTTTTTTTAAATTGATTAAGGAAGAGGGAAAGAAATTTTTATTTAAAGACACACTAAATAAATGCCATAAAGGGTCAAAATTGTTATTGCGTTTAAGCAAAGAGGAAAAAATATTTTTCTTTTTTGACAGTGAAAAACATCTCAAATATTACAACAAAATTCGGGTTATCTTGGGTAAGAAAAAAGGAGCAGAAAAAGGGAAACAACAAAAAGAAATTCAAACATTTATTATGGAATTTATGTTGATGATGGTTCTGTCATGCGACGGAAATATAACAAAAAACGAATAAAAGATAATAAAAGTTATGAAAAGAGATGTGAAAACACAACAATAACAAGCAAAAAGGTTGCCTTCTTATTTTGCTATAAAAAAAAAAATAAAATAAAAAAAAACCCGCAACAGCAACAGTTAAGCCCATTATTTTGGTAGGACTTAACGAGTAAAAGTTATTTTAATGATTTATTTATTTATAATTTTTTTATTTTTAGTGTGTTTTTATGTAATTTGAAAGGAGTCGTCAGCACACTTTGTTTTGTTTTATTACTTTATTATAGAATGCCAATGGCAGTCTATCTAGGGTTATGCTTTTTACGTCATTTTGATGTTTGATTACACCCTAAAGCACTTTTTTTAAGGACATCAATTTATTTGTGTATTTGGTTTAACAATTATTTATATGACTATACAAGAAATTAAAAATTAACAAAACGTGCCATACCTGACAATTAATTTCTTTAAATATGGCCACAGGGAAAGTAGCGGATTTGCTTTTTTTTAATTAAAGATAATTAAATACTTCACAGGAGGTTTCAATTTCTCGATTGGATTTATACAAAGAATGATCTTATTTGAGAAACAGAATGCACTTTTATTTGCTCAATAAGACATATGTATCTGCTGTATAAGCACTTCAAATAATTTAAAGCATTAAAGAGTGCCCCAGGGGTTTAGTGTTTAGTGTGCTAGACTTATAGTGAGAGGGTTGTAGCTTCGATTCCAACCAAAGACCCTGATCTGCGATACTACACCAAACTTAATGCCTTTGCCTCTCTGTTTCATACAAATAATTAGAATATAAATAATTTAATATTGTATTGTAATTTAGTATATAAATAAATAAGAGTACTTATTAAAATATTGTGTAAATTTTAAAATTGTATCAATAAGTTTAGTTGACCTTATTATTGATTAATATATATATATATAAACTTTTAATTAAGCTTTAGGTCGATTAAATAATTATTATTTCGATATTTCGCTACTTCTCTGCGTAGCTTCTTCAGGAAATATGATTTATTTATTATTATTATTTATTTAGTTTCATATTCGATCCTATTCTATTTGGCGTTGTCGTTTTTATCGTCATTTCGTTCCTAAATTGGTATTCTTGAAAAACCATGAAGCGACGTAGAAAAGTTATAGGTGTCATGCAATGTAAACTTAGTAGCACAGAAACATTTTATGTTTTAATTTTTTAAGTATTTAATCTACGTAGTTTTGAGTAATTAGTTATTAAAAAAATAGAAAATGTCAAGCACAAAATTGAAATTTTGCTGTTCAAGTAATCATCATTCAACGTATGAAGGATGACGGATATTATGTGCTTCGATCTTAACACCAACTGAGTTTCAATGTTCCAAAAATTTGCTAAGTTCCCTCTCTCTATTCAGTTAGAGAACGGTTTGTTATAGTAGAAGCTTGGACCAATATATGCCACTTATTCCACTGTGTCCAGCTAAGTATTTAATACAATTTGACCATTAAGACAATTTGGCTCTCGAGAAAATAATTGGTTTATCCTTGAGTTTATTGTTCAGGCACATATGACCACGATACTAACCTAAAAAATACTTCAGTTCAAGAGTGGGATCGACAGCTCTTGATTGGCTCTCTGAATTCCAATATTTACTCTACTGTTCATTTTAGAGCATAGATGCCCAGTAGTGGCTGATATCAGCAAATTAAACTCACACGTATACTTACGTTCTTTTGTTTGATCGTCAATCAAGCAATATATAATATATATTATATATATAATAAGACACAGAAGTTCTGCAAGTGTAGTTTGTCTCTCCCACTCCACATGCTGATTTAGAGCCAATTTAGAGCCGGTATACCAATTTATATAGCACTCAGATACTCCCATTCCGGTGCAGCTATTTTGAATCTTCTCCCAAAATAAAATTCCGACGGTATAGTATTCAGTATCGTATTACAGTTTTTAAGTATTTAAGAGTTTGTACTGAGAGTCATTATTTTTTGTTATTTTACTATACTTTAAATTAATGAGTACATACATAACTGGCCTTTACAACCCTCTGTCAGGACTACAGCCTAGGTTCTTGCAGTACTTATGTTGTATGTGTCAATTTTTATCCATGAATACCGGGACCTACAGTTTAATGTTGACTCCGAACGACAGACTGGGGACGCTGGTTTATGCCAGTCAGTTACTCTTAGAGCTTTTGCCAGAAGTCTGCTAAGAGGTAGTCCCCGAAAGAAGTATTTTTTTTTAATATTTCCTTGCTTCAAGATGTCAGAGAACCGGAGCTCTCGTCTTAGTAAGCTAATACACTAATCACTAGACCATGGCGACTACAAAGTAATGAGTGCTCATAAAAAGAATTATATGTTTTACCCGCATATGTAAGTACATACAATATTTCCATGTGTTAAAATATTTACTTGGTATTTTGCTTTTATCATATTTCCCTCTCGCGGTTGCTCTTCTCTCACTAAAAGTACTTGCTTTTAAGAACCAAAAGAATGCAACATTATTTTATAGCAGTATACCAAATCAAAGGAAGTAAAAAAAATGGACGACACTGGCCATATTTTGAAAACGACTTTAATAGTAAATTTATTACCACATGCAGAGAAAGAGTAAGATAATAAATCGTATAGTAAGAATTATATACATATTAGACCTCAGTAAACTTTTAACAGTGTATGTAAAATATACAAAATTGAGCGTTAAAATAACATTTTGTTGTGCAATTTTCTTCTACCAGATCTGTTTAACCACTTTGTTTTTAAATTCATTAGACAAAAAGCAACAACATAATGTTAACCCTACGACGATCGATGTGTATGTATGGGTAATTAAAATTTTTTTAATTAAATTTTTTTTAAGAATTTAAAGCATTAAAACTTTTTGTAGTTTTGCGGAGTGAGTTTTCAACTTTTTAGTTTACTTGATTTCGAATTTTAAAGAAAGACAAAAAAATAATTATTGTTCATTTGCATTCTACCATTTTGTGTCTAATTTAAAGTCAAGGCACTGAATCTGACTTTCTAACCTGACTAACTGTCTACCTTAAAAGACATATTGATAGCTAAGAATTATGATTGTCCCTTATGTACCATATTACGGAAGAATGAGGACATGCATATGCAGATATTAACGATTTGACCATGCAATATTTTTTTTTGTGAGACCAATCCACAGGGGTTTATACCCCTACTCTTGCTATGCATTTGAATGTTTGAAGATAAAGTTATTTTAAGAGGCGTATGTCAATGAGACACGTTTCTGTTCGTTGATCATTCAAAAGCCAGTGTTATACTTTCACCTTGAAAAGGTCAATAGCAAGTGCCAAATCTGTTGAAGTTAATTCTTTGCTTGTTGTAAAGTGGTAAGGATCTTTGCTAAGTTAAATGATAAGTTTCTATCTTTGCTTTAGTTTGGTCTATTTCATTCCTATTGTATATACCTTCAATTGAATTCAATGAGTTTTTATTACTAATAAGAACGCTCAAGAAAAATAAAACTCCATGATAGTATGGGGAATGATTACTAACTGAGATTTATAAAGTTTTTAACAAAATAATGAAAGTAACTTTAAGAAATCTATTTTATTATCACCATTTTAGAAACCGATAGTAATTAAACAAATTTTAAATGGATTTTAATTCGATTTTAATTGACGATGCTGGCTGGAAATATTAAAAATTAAATAAAAACATTAAAAAAATAAAATTACCTCAAACTATAGCTAATTTAAATCAGAAATCTAAACTTGCTAATTCGTATATTTCACAATAAAAACCGGTTATTCTCTAGGAGATACTATTTGTTAACAGTGTATGTATATTTAATTTTTTGTGTATTAAGTTTTTTTTTATAACATTTTTTATGGTTTTCTTCTCACATATCTACACATTAATTATTAATCCCTGTAAGAGTGTAAATCTGTAGCAATTTTTCTTTTCTTTTTCTCACAAACTATTTGGATTTTACACTATTCCCTACAGCAGGTTTCAATATTTCAAAGGTTTCTTACCCAGTAATAAACAAAAATGTTTTATTCCAATTAAGAAACATGTTGAATGCAATATCGTTTTAAACTGGAAAATGTTTAAATGTGTGTTTTAAATAAGCAAAAAAGTATGTTGATTGTCAATTTTATTACGATAAAATAATTAATATATAAACTTATAGGCTTTTTACCTACATTCTTTACTGCATACAAATATATTTGGATAGTATTATTTTGAGTCTGTACTGTTAGCAGAGGGTAAACTATTTATGTTGTAATAAAATATGGAAAAGAAATTAGAATATTTAAAACGACTGAAGAGTACTTTAGGAGCATTATGTGTAAAGTTCCTTTTAATTTAGGAAAGTATAATAATCAAAAAATAAACACACATTTCCATATGCACAAACCATTTTTTCAACAGATTTCTGCTATTTGTTTCCAAGCTTTGTCTTTAAAAATTATGTTAAAATAAAATAAAATAAATAAATAAAATGTTATAAAGCCATTTGTGCTTTTTGAAATTTTCAACTAAATAAAATATTAATGTTGATTTTTAATTTTTAATATTTTATTTTTCTTTTATTTTATAACAGCTGCTTCTGTTCGAAATATGCATTCAGGTTCAATTAGCAAATGACATTTGAGGAAACTTGACGAAAAGTTGATTAAGTATATTATAGTTTGTTACATACCCTTTACATGTATTCGCACAATTGCTTACGTTAGCTTAAGCTAATTCATGCCCATTATGATTGGGCCGCTACGCTGTATAAAACACTTATATACCATGTAAGACCTTTTTAAAGTTATTATTTTAAATTCATTGCAAATGCCCTAGGAAGCCTTGCAAAGACGTAAAAGTAAGATATGTGAAAACACGTACTGAATTAAGAGATCTCATTGAAAAGAGCAGTGCATTTAGTTCAATTGAAAGAGAAGTACAATTGAACTAGGTTGTTCATACACTAGACACGTCTAGTTTGATACACTTGCAACACTTCTAAGGAAATTACAACCTGTTCATGTGGGAGCCAGGTAGTCACACAACTTCGATCTATTAAAAGAGTGGTTACAGCTAATATATTTTATATACCATTTTTACTTATTATTTTTATAGATATTAACTAAGCAAGAATAGAAAAAAAAGTTAAAATGTTTTTGACATAAAAATTCAGAAAACTTCCATTGATTAATAACATTTTTACGATTTTTTATTGTATAGTCTTTATTTTTTTTTACTAAGACCAGTACTTAGGGAATAAACCCCTACTTAGGCTGCGCATTGTATTGGAATTTAAAAATTGTTTTTCTTCCTATTAAGCGCCTTACGAGTGACGACAAATTGCTGTCAATTGCTTTGATCACTCAAAGACCAGTGTATATACCTTTGCCCTTAAATGACCAACAGCAATTGCCCCATCAGTTGTTGGGTGCCATCTTTCCAGAATGTGGCGTTTTTCCCCTTTATCATTCGTTTTTTTTGATGACTGGTGGAACAGAGTGGAATGTCTGGGCGCGGTTTCTTATGGGTGAACTTCTTAGGGGCAGAACCTTTTATTTTTTTTGAAAAAGCCGTAAATTTTATTTTTCATTTTTCTCCTTTGCTAGGTCATGAGCCAGGGCTGTTTAAGTTTTTGTGTGAGAGCTCTAACCACTATACCAAGCACCCCCCTCGAATTGTGTGTGGTTTAACTCAAGCAACTCCAATTCTGTTTTCAAAGATTTCGATTTTGTGTTTGCTGGGTAATAGTTTACCCGAAATTTTTCAATACATATATTTAACTTTTGTCTATATAGTGTGTTATTTACCGCATGAGAGTATATAAACAAAAACCCTATAAATTTTCTATGAACAAAGAGAATAAATTTCTTTTATATTCTTCAGATTTTTATTTTTATAACTTTCAAACTAAACCAACAACAACAACAACAACACCAAAAACAATAGCGGGCTTAAGTTTGTTTTATTTGTTAACACTTTATTTCTTTATTAAGAAAAACAAAAAACAAAAAACAGAAAATGTAGAAAGGGAAAAGCAACAATAACAATTGAAAGACCAACAACATAATGAAATTATGTATAATCAAAACAAAGAAACAAAAAGAAAAAGAAAAAAAAAAATAAAGAAACAACTTAAAAGAGAGGATATATCAAAAGAGAAAAATGTTTTTTTATTTACTCGTATTATATGTTTACATTTTTATAAGCTTGTTTTTATAGGAGAATGTGTGTGTGTGCGGGTACTTTTATAACATATTTTATTATTCTTTCTTCTGCATATTGTGTGTACATGAGTAAAAGCTTGTATGTATGTATGTAAGTGCATATGTTATGATATGTGTGTTCAGTGGATACAAAATATTTGCAAAGTATTTGTGTGAATTTCTTTTCGTTAAAATTTAATATCTTCTTACACACACAGACACACATAGATACCCTCTTATATTCTTGTGTCCTTTTTGTGTATCATAATAGATACAAACAGTTGTGAGAATATAAAAGTTTTACGATAAATTTTAATGTGAGAAAACATAATATTCCATCCAAAACCAGCTTGCATTTATTCAAACTGATCAAATCAGTGCCATATTTTATTTTTGTCAAATGAACGAAGTTTGTGCGTATTAATAAAGACGATGAATTGGTTTTAGTAAGATCTAACGTATATATTAATCTTAGATAAAAAAATTTAAGCTATATATGGCTTTCAATTAAACTTATCCAGATACCACCTTTTTTAACTTTGTAGTTTATTTTAATATTCAGTTCAAATCCGCAATCGTATGTCTACGATAAGTAAGCCCGAAATGGCCACTAAGTTGTCCTTGCTTTTTGAATTTCTTGAAAAGGGCTAAGGGTAATGCTTCTTAATTTCATCTGGATAAATTAAAGAAATGGGCATGGTACATACCATACAATCTATCCACTGAATTGTATATACCTTGACAACTCTTAAAGTTCAATCGTTATGTCCAAAATTACTTACAGGCAAAGCAGGGACAGGGTTCGCTAGTTATATATAAAAATTACTTTTTAACAAAATAGTTTCTACACCTATTTGAGTAAAAAAACATTTAAGCAATGGTGTCTGTATTATTGCGTGGAGGTGATGCGTTGTGTGTTTGCGAGATAATATGCAATGCTGAACAGAAAATAGAATACACTGGTAATGTGGAGATAATACCTTCACGGTATACTACGCGGCAGGGTGTGCCATAAGTAAGAAATGTGGTGTCTTCTTGGTAGGTAGGGGGAGTTGGAGAAGGAAAATCAAAGAAAGCTTCTGAGAAGGGAAAAGCCTCTATAAATTCTTAACACGCCTTGGACGATACAGAAGATGGCTGTATAAGTTTAGACCTCCCTCTTTTTTCACACTGTATGGAATAGCATGAAACTTCATGTGGTATTTAAATGCATAATTTATAACTTTTGTCTGTAATTCCTATAAGTTTTTCGTAAGTTATTTAGTCGTTTAAGGCGTGGCGATGAGTTTCGAATTAGAACTAACCATGAGCTGAATGAGCTCATCGGCGATGTGGGCGTTGTTCGGTCATATTGTTCGGATAGAAGAATCTGTTCCAGAAGGAAAAGTTTTCGATGCGAAGGTCACTGGAAGTCGGCGTCGAGGACGATCATGTTTATTTTCGAAGGACCAAGTTGAAGAAGCCCTGTTATCAAATAGTGTGACCAACTTGGGAAGGCGAGCGCTTAGCAGAGACTCGTGGAGACTAGTGTTAACACGGGCCGAAATCCGTTAACGATTTGTTATGGCCACTTAAGTAAATTTGCAATTCGTATAATGTTATTTACATAATTAAAATAAATGTTTAGCATTAAAATATAAAGAAGACATCTTTAATACATATATTTACTAGTATTTTAGTTTCGAAACAACATCTTGTATTGATAATAATAATAATAATATAAAACTTTAAGTAATTAAAAATATGTAATTAACCATAAGAATTTTTTCGATAAAAAAATCAAATATCACTAACATAAAAAGAAAAAAATATGTATTCGTAAAATTTTTTTTCATTGTATGTGTACGTGTATGTTTTTTTTTTTTTGTGAATATATATTTTTTGTGTACATACATACTATATATATATTTATAATATACATATCTGTGGACATTTGACAAAACGTCTTCTTTCAAAATCAACAACTTTTCAGTAGAGCAAAAAAACAGTTAAAAAGGCTAATAGAACTTATTCCGTAGAAAATTAAAGAAAATTTGAACTTGGATATTATACACAAACACTTAACGAACATTATGCGACCTTTTTTTCCCTCTAGAAGCAATAGTATTCTTTAAAACGACAAAAAATTAATTTAAGACTTTTTGATAATTTTTTTTTGTTTAAATTTTAAAGAAAAAAATTAGCTTCTACCATACAAGTCGTTTTGTCAAAATTTTTTTGATTAAGTTTGAAAATTATTTTAATCGCTTAAGTCAAGACAAGTTGTTTTGTTCAAATGGAATATGAAAAAAAGGTTGAAAGAAGTTGATCTGGAAAATATATTTGGGTTCTATTTTTCCCTTCAATATGCAGATAATTAAAAAATAATAATAAAAATGAAATACAACTTTTTATAGACATTCAATTTTTTAAATTATTCTTAATTCTCTGAAAGAAGTCGTTTTGTCAAAATGAAATTGGGGGAAAGTCTGAAAGAGGTCGATAAGTCAACTGCATATCTTGCCTTCCAAAGGTCGTAGAAATACGGGGATTAGAGCAAAAGAAGGACAAGGAAATTCTATATTTACTATAAAAATCTTGGAAAATTGTCTTATTTCGAGAGAAGACGTTTTTTCAAAATTCCACAGATATGTATATATGTGTGGTCGCCGTAGACTAGTGGTAAGTATGTTGGCTTACTAAGACGACAGATTCGGTTCAATCCCCCGTCTGAAACAAAGAAATATTAAATATCTACCATATGCCAACATTTCGCAAGACGAGTTTGATCAAACTATGGCCCGAATATAAAATCCGTCTGGCTATCTCTTGGTAAGAATTCAATTAATTTTTTTCTTTTTGTTCTGTTTTATAAGTCATGTACACATTTTTAATTTAGATTGACATGGATTTCACATTAGATTTTCAAATGGCAAGCAAAATACATGAATGCTGGTCATATTTTTCAAAGGAATTAATGTGACTTAAAATCAAGGATTTCCTCAGTTCCTCAGTTTCAAAAAAAATTAGATTTTTAGAATTTTGTCAATTATTTTGTTATTCAATTGCCAATAATAAAATATTTACATAAAAAATATTTCCAAGTATTATCTAATTTTACATAGACAAATCAAATATGCACTTGTATAAAGAATAATAATGAGTGGTTTATTTCTTTTTTGTTGTATTTGTTCAATATGTATTCTTCTCTGTATTAATTGTATTTATGTTTTTAGTTGTATATTTTTAATAAAAAATTAATATAATTTGCAATTTGTTGTAAATTTTAAAATATCTTTATCATTTTGAAACAGCGGGTTTTAATAAAATTTTAGCTCATTAATTAATTTTTTAATCAGCTTAAAATTACAGCGTCAATTAATTTTTTGATTATACCAATTAATTTATTTAATTAAAACGTGCCTGAATTTTTAATTAAAGTATTACTTGTCCCAATTAACTATTTAATTGAAAAAATTTTTTTTTTCTGAAAAAGTTCGACACTATTAATTTTTTAATTGATATTATTAATATTATTTGTAGGGGCAAAACTAGTAAACAAATTTATTAATTGAAATCGATTTTAAATTTTTTCTGTGTGTATTTGTTTATACTCGTAGGGCAAAGAAAAAATTATTACGAAATTAAACCCTTTTTTTAACAAAACTAAAAAACATACTCGTATACACATATGTATATACACAGTATAATTAATTTTGTATATAAAGTTTGAATATATAGATTTTTGTTTGTTAACTTTGTTATCAGAAACACAACATTAAGTCGCCCTTGTTTTTTGATTTCTATTATATTGAATTTCATAAATTTTTTTTAGTTTTTTTAATTATTTTTTTTTTAATGTATAAAGTTTTGTGTTTTGTTTTCCATTTTTCCTTCATTTCAAGTTGACTAATTTGTTTCAACACGTGAGGTTTGGTTTTCACAACTGTTTCTCAAGTTTATTAAAAAAAAATGATAACGAATTAAAGCTATATTATGGCACCTGTTTTTTGTCTATTGTTTTCATAAATTAGGTTAAATTGAGAGGGGGTTTCTTAGTTTTTATTTTTATAATTCAATAGGCAGATAAATTTGTTCTAAAACCTGTGGTAAAATAAATTAGTTCTGTTCAAAATCAATATGGCTGCTAAATGAGAAAAGTTTCTTCAAAATTTTTATTGAAATTATCAGTGAACAACAAAACATTTTTATTAATTTACTTTGTTTAATAACGATATATGTCGCCTTATTGGCAAACATATTTAATGAAATATGAAATGTATCGCTTATGAAGATTAGGTACATATATATATCTATATGGCCAATTTTTTCGTGTTCAAGACAGTCATCAGGAGACTTTTTCCCAAAGATGGCATCAAAACTATAAACTCTTATGTTCAAAAAGTTTTAAACTAAATGAGAATCATAATCATAATCATAATCAATATCAATAATCGTATATAAAAAAGAAAAAAGAATTTGCAAAGCAAAACATTTCTGTTTTCTTTAAAAATCCAAATTCTAGCGAATGATAGCAAAATCAAAATAATAATA
Organism: Metopia argyrocephala; assembly: GCA_963576795.1. Lineage (NCBI taxonomy): Eukaryota > Metazoa > Arthropoda > Insecta > Diptera > Sarcophagidae > Metopia > Metopia argyrocephala. Next base: position 85,933,140 of record OY756211.1, read on the forward strand.
ATAAAAAAATACCTACATAATTAGCCATTACAACCTCGTTGCAGGGTTACAGCCTAACTTCTCGCAGTACCCATATTATGCGCTTCAATTTTTATCCATGAGTACCGGGATCTAAAATTTAATGTTGACTCCGAACGATAGACTTGAAAAGCTTGTGCATAGCAATCAATTACTCCAAGAGCTTTAGCCAGAAGACTGCTGAGAGGTAGTCGCCGAAACAAATATATTTTTTTTTTGTATTTCTTTTTTTTAAGGTATCAGATCGGCAATGGTGGTATAAATATTGGCTTTTATTAATTCAATAGTCGCTGGTTTGGGGGGTATAAACCAATAATGTCATCATTTGAAGATCTTAAATAAAACCAAAGAGGGGATGAACTACTCTGAATTATGAGTCATCACTTCAAATCGCTTCATATTCAAAGTATTGGTATTTCACAAGAAATAAGAACCAGAACCAATATTGCTGCCAGCCTGTATATCTCAGCCAATATTACATTTTAAGGACTGTAATAGTGTTTCGTTAATGACCTGAAGATTGTTTATGTTATAACGAGAAATGAGATTGATCCCTAAACACAATTCTTATCTTCGGCCAATTTCAGATAATCCTCAACAGCAAACAGAAATATAATATTGTCTTGCGGAAGTTTTTGTGCTCTATCCGCCATTTTATATATCTCTACTTTAGATTTTTGACACCAACATTTTTAAAATCTGCAAACCGTTTTCAGCTATTTTTCTGCGAAACTCGACGATTTATTCGAAAACGGAAAAATTTGGGGTCGAAAGTCTAGATATATAAAAAGAGTCGAGATATATAAAAAATATGAAATGGCGGATAGGCTCCCGCACGACGATATATTGGCACGTAAGTTAAGATCTTTACTAAAATGTCTTACGTACTTCGAAGACTTCGAAATGGGTGAAACACAGCTATGGTGTGATAAGGTTTTTCAAATGTTTGACTAAAAACCATATTTATGTTTATAAGTATATATGTTATAATTATAACTAAATCATATCACTTTGCAATAAAGCCCTTTCTTAAGCAAATTAAGATGCTAATCTGAATATTAGCGAAAGAATTATCTTGTATAACTTGTGGCTTTAAAAAAAAAAGAATTTAAAACATATTTTCAAAAAATCATATTTTCCTATTACAAGTGTTTTAAAATATATTTAAAAAAAACGCAAATAAATTATATTTTTCTAGAAGTATATCTTAGAACATATGTATGTAATCCAATGGCATTTATGTAAAATATTTTATTATTTCTTCGTTTATCGTAATAAAGAATATAATATTTTTCGAATTTACACATCAATTGATTTCGTAATAGCTTGAGGACACAATAATTTGCTGTCTTTGAGAACACACCGAACACTCTTGTATACTCGCAAAATAATCTATAAAATATAAATCATTTGAATGCATTATAATAATGCTAATAAATTAATCTAGACGTATGAGCAGAAACAAAAAAAGTACACAGTATTTAAGTAAAATTTTTGGTGACATAAAAGAGGGATGTCGTCTTGGTTAAATTTGAATTTAAAATTTATATTGAAATGCAAATTTAAATATATTTATTACCTCAGAAGTAACAGTTAGGCAATTGTAATATATTCTATCTGTTGTTGTTCTTGCTTCTCTTTTTTTTGTTTTTGTTTAGCCATAAATTTGTTCTAAACATTAAGGCAAATTAATTAAACGCCCACTTTAAATTCATAGCCCTCGGCCACTGTTTTCTCTTTTCTTCTTCTGATTCTTGAAATTTTGTTATTTTAAAATTTATTTCGTTACAAATCAATGTCAGCTAACGTTTGCTGCATAATGTTTATATTACAATATTACAAAAAAAGAAAAAAAATAAATAAATCCCCACCCAATAAGATTTATAATAGAAAAGTTCTAAAATAAATAAAAAAGCGATATGAAATAGCCAGTGTAACAACACTTTTTAGTTTTAAACTTTTAAAGACTCATTGACTGAGTGTCTAAGAATAAAAATAGGCGATAAACGCAAAAAAAAATAATATTTAAAGAGGAGTAAAAGCAAAACAAACTCAGTGAACTGAAAAACATAGAAATTGTTCTAAATTTTATGACATAAACTACTCATAACAACAGCCAGAGCAACTTGACTAACAGAAACTAAAAACAAAAAAAGAAATTTAAAAATATTCCGGATGCCAACACTTACAAACAATATTTTCTCTCTAGAAATATATAAGCAAACACACAAACACACACATACACACAGTCAAAGGCAGATGACAGCAATTGCTAGAGAATAGAGAATATTGTTGCAGTTGCACTGTTACGCTATTGATAAAGATACAAAAGATAATGTTTTACATATAAAAGTTATTCAAAATTGTCTAAAACTATGTCTGATGGGAAAGATATTTAATATTCTATTTCTGTATTCCACTTTAAAAATATATCACTGTATTTTATTATCAAATGTGTTTCTGCTTGCCAGCGTGTGTGTGTATGTGTGTCTAACACATCTGCAAAAAGAAAAAAAAACCTGGCGTTACATTTTTGTTATAAAAATAGAAACACTACTTTTGCACAATTTCTAAAAATAAGAATGAGAAAAATTAAAAACAGACTTCCGTGTTTTACGTCAAAAATATGTAAAAAGCCTAGACAAATTGGAAAAAGAATAAAGTGTAAAACTTAACACGGGTGAGGTGAAAAAATTATACAGTTGAGTACGAACATTTCATTGAATTAAGAATAAAACAACACAGTTATACATACATGTTGAATTAATAAAACTATATCGATTGTGAAAAAATTCCAGAGCGAGTAGACAATTTGCAAAATAAAGTCATAAATTCTTTAAGTATGGCAATATAAAGAAGCTATACCCAGCAGAACAATTTTCAAATTTGGAAGCAATAAATAAAATTGGAAGGATTACATCGCTTATTCATACTATAAAGCTTTCAAAAATGATACAAAATAAGGTATTATTTTTTATTTTGTATAATATTTGCTTACTGGTTGCAATAAATGTGCAATTCTATTAAGTTTTAGCGGCTCATTTCATATAAAAATCATGCATTATTGATGCGCATGTGTAAGCAATTGTTCACAATTTCTTTCTTACAAAAGAGTTTACTGGTAAGCACTAATTATTGCTGGGTAGTTGCCATAAACAACACTACAAAGAACAATAAGTGTTGGTATGATGCTGATCTCCTGCATTAACAAAACGATCAAGAAATCAGCTAATTATACGGTATTTAATATCGAGTGCAAATTATACAAATTTGAAACAATTTTCATAAAATTTGAGTTCAATATTAAATGCCTTAATTTGGCCTTCCCTCTGTTTAATCCATTTTGAACAGCCTAACCTACAAATTATAACAATACTGATATTATACCGTAGGCAGACGACGCACACAGGGTTAGAATAGCCTGTTTTCTTGGATTAATTAAAAAAAAAAATTTAAGTATCGTCAAAATTTCTTGTACCCGGTTAGAGTATACAAAATTCTACATCACTTTTCGTTAAAATAAATGTCAAAAGTGCTCTGGTGTTTTTCTAGTGAAATTTCAAAGTTAAACTTTATAAAAATTTTTGTGCAAAAAAAGCTAAAAAAAAGTGCAAACTTACCCGTGGAAAAAGAGGGCAGACACCAATGAAATGTAGAGTGTTTTCAGAGGCATCTAAATTGCAGAGTGTACATAACCCAACTGATGAATTTTTGAAGGGACTAGAATATAGGTTAAGTAATCCACCACGTGCCCTAATTATCATGCTTGTAATACGAGACGAATAATGTGAAAATGGAAGCGGTGATAAGCCGTAATCTAATGTACAGTATAGGTCATGAAACTGCGAGGCTCTAGCATCTAATATAAATCTGTTCCTTTCAGTTTCAGTTACAAACTGCACTATGTGTTTCCAATGGTGACATAGAGGACTATAGTTTTCTGGAGTCACATTAATTGTATTGCATATCTTAGACCATTTATGAGACCAATAAGTTTTATCGGAAATAATCTTTTTTGCTATTATATGTGGCAGTCTATGCGCTGGTAAAAGTAGAACTCTATTTATATATTTAAAGTGCAGCTTTATAGTTTCCGAAAATAGGGTATTTAAACCGGTATCTAAATAAAGCATGTAGTTGGGAGTATTTTTAGGAAGCAGTAAAATTTGTTTGATAAAAAATTTGAAAAATTTTCACAGTATATTAACAGATATATGAGGAACAATTGCCTGAAATTTTAGCCTCATAACTTCATTACTTTTTGGTCTAGGGCAAGTCAAAGTTGAGGTATGCCAACGCGCTTGAAATATGTTAGTTCAATATATGATATTCAAAAGCTTATTAAAATAAATAAATACATAATAGATATAACTTTAAACTATTTTTTATTTAATTTAGTTGTTATAGAATGAGTAGATGAAAAAATAAATTTAAAAAAGAAAACACGAAAAAAATTTCTTAACAACAGAATTGTGGTGTAAAAATTGAACATTTTGCATTTTCAATGGACTAGGATATATTGAGCAGCCCCTCGCCCTAGGTGCAGACTTATATCAAATGAAATATTGAAGTCTCAGCTTTCAATTAAAGTAAAGAACATATAGCAAAAGTTTGCAAAAGTACTTTAAACATACAAAAAACTACACAAAATATGCAACGCGCACATTCTTTCCCTATATATATGTATGTTAGCATGCAATAGCATGTTTAAAACCTTTTACTTTTATTTATTTAGTATTTTAGTAAGTATTTTTTAAATTTTATTTAATATTAACTTTTTTTTTTGCTACAGGAATGTTATCCGAAGAAGCGCAAGAAGCAATGAATAAGGAGTATAGAAACTGAAGGCTATTCCATTCTCGTAAAAAATCACGTATTTCTACGAATGAAGATGTAATGCACTATTTGAAAATATCATCAGATCCTTATATTAACTTATTTAGAATGAGAATGAAATTGAAAAAATTAGAATACCATTATGATATTAAAAAATGTTTGATAGAATGAAAAAAAATTTTTCTTTTTTATTGCATTTCAATGGGAGGTGGGCGTAATAGTGGGCGTGTTATTGCAATTTTTGCATGAAACATTTGAAATGATATAAGTTACAATAATGTCAAATTTGAAGGTTTTACCTAAAATATTATAGGAAATATGGCACTTTTTATGTTGAGGTTGTATGGGTGGTGGGGGTCAAAGTGGGCCAAAGTTTAAAATTTTTTCCAATAATGTTTGTAACAGCATGACATTCAAGTATACTAAAATTGAAAGTTATACCTAAAGTATTACGGACAATACGGCATTTTACAAATTTCGATTGTATGGGAGATGGGCGTAAAAGTGGGCGGAAAAAAAATAACCTGTGCAAAATTTCAGATCTCTACAATGACTCCTTGTATTTAATACCAGCGTTGTCACACTGTGCGACGGCGTTAATGTGCATTAGTTGAGTTAATTCAAATTAACTTGCGCATTATCTCCAATGTAAATGCACAAAACCCAACTGAATTAACACTGCATTAGGCCCACCCTTTACACAGGAGTAAAAAGTTATTTAGCCACTACGTAAAATTGATTACTAAAGCAGTTATACAAAAATCTGCGAATCAATTTAAGGTTGATTAAAAGTCTATGATAAAAAATGTTGGAAAAAGGTGTGTTATGATCGATAGGAACACATGATTTCCAGCCTTATAGTTGAACGCATTCACTACTACTTTTTCATTGGCTTGTAATTTGGAATAAAGAAGAATAATTATAATAATTCTATAGAAGAAGTTTAAAGTCTTTGCTGAACTTAACAAAATAAATTATTTTTTCATTTCCGAAATGATATTGTTCAGAGTTTGTTAATTTCGTTGTATTGTATGAGTAATATTTTCAAACATGTTTCTTTAATAATAAATTTGTTAATATTTTTCAAATTGAAGATATTAAATAAATCTTATTATTTTTTTTCTTTATTTTAGAGAAGAACAACTTTTTGTTTTCTTTATTCCTAAAGAAATATGTAAATATTTTGGCATCAGTTTTCTTAGTTTCCAAAAGAAAAAAGAAATATAAATATTTTGTTGGTTTAATTCAAATGAATTATAAAGTTATAAATACTACTTTTTTTTCTTTTTGAAAAAAAAAACGACAAGAGACCAAGACAAAGTTGGACTTTAAAATAAAACAACAGGAAGCAACTAAAAATATAAAATGAAAAAATAAAATAAAATAAAAAAAAACAGAAGAATAAAATATATTTCAGAAAAGTTTTGTCATTTTTAATCTTTTTTTTTTTTGTTTTGTTTGGCTGTTATTAAAAGTGGTAGTCTTAAGGTTGGTATTGCTTGCAAATGAACAGAAAGTCTCTTTTGTTTCTATTTTTAGGGTACATTTTGTAAATATGTTTGCGTCTATATACTATATCCAGACGATTAATTCGGCAAACATCTCTGTATATATAGTATGTCTAAGAGTTTTATTATTTCTATATCTTTAGAAAACGAAACAAGAGTAAACAGTTGTTCAAATATAACTGTAAGAATGTACTCGTAACATGACTTTAGAAATGAATGTGTCTTTGTTTTCTTATACAAGTATGTCTGTATTGAAACCACTTGTTTCCGGTACTCTTCAAAAAAATGTTCTTAAAATCTACAAATACTTCCACATTTATACAAATTTATTATTTTGTTTTATAAGTTTTGTTTTATTATTTCAAGTGCTTTTCATAACACAAACAACAAATATTATTGCCACTGCTGTTGTTACTTTTGTTTTTTTGCCTTATTCTTGAACAACGACAATTGTTGCAGAAATTGCCGTCATTTATTTAACAATAGTTTCGTGTTGTGTGTTTTTTTCTGTTTTAAATCAAACATATTTTGTATCTTTTCTTGTATTTATTTTTTTTTGCAATTTTCAAGTCACGAAGCACGAACAAATCGAAATATAGCAGATTGTGTTGAGTGATTTTAACCCAGATTACAAGTTTTATTGTAATAAAAAAAATAAGCAGGAGAAAGCAGTCTAGTTTTATTTCTATATTTCTTTTCTTTTCGTTTAAAACGCTTTAAAAATATGTTTTTGGGTTCCCATTTATTATCTACTAATTCAATAAACTGGTTGGGCATATTCACACCAGCATAATTACATACTGTTACAAACTGAGAATTTTTTATTTTTTTTTGGCAGAGAGAAGAAGATAATTAATTATTTTTTTAATTAATACATTCATATTTCGTGTTATTTAAAATACAAAAGTTGAGGGCTTATGTTGGTGTGGACATGCCCATCAGTGGGCTTAAATTTTTTAGTGAATGGTCGAACAGATAAAAGAGAAAAAATGATACCATAATATAATACGAATTATCACGAGCCATACATTAAAATCTGATGCCACGTAAGGGAATAGAGTAATCTGTATAATTGGTTATTCATAAAATATATTTTAAACTGCTTTTATGAATATTATTTAAGAATATATTGCATTTATAAAAACTAGATAATAACAAATAATAATAATAATAACCTTACCAAAATTAAAATAATAAACGTCATCATCATGCAAACTTACCTGAAAAGAAAGAAAAGAAAATTAGATAAATGCTTACTCTGAGGCGTATGATTGTTTTTTTAATTAAATATCGATCATACGTAGCCACGTACGATATCAATATTAAAAATGAATAATCAGTTAATCTAAATATGCAAAAATAAATGAGTTTCTGTCTGACTATTTCTATTCAATAGTTTCAAAAACTAGACATCCAGTCGCCGTGACAATATAAAAAGTTATTAAGTATATCCCCGGAAAAGTGCATATCAGAAAATGGACGGAATCCGGCTTCGAACATCAAATGTGTTATAATACCTATACTAATAGGTAGAATAGAATACGAATGTTCTGAGGTAAGTCCCATGTTATAATTTTTTTTTTTATTGAGACCAATTCTCAGGGTTAAACCCCAACTGATGCATTGTATTGGAGTTTTTGGAAAGGATAGTACATTTAATTTTTTCTAATATTATTATTATTAAGCGCCTTAAGAATGAGACAAATTGGTATAAATTGATAATTCAAAAGCCAGTTTTATACCTTTACCCTTGAATGATCAACAACAATTGCTTCATTGTTGCATGTTGATTGTGTGGTGAGTGCCTTTGCTAAATAGGTTCGGCTGTTATCTAATACTTCCCAATAACTGACGCTTTTTTTGTTGACATTGGTTAAGGTGGAATAAAGTGGGATGTTGGAGAGGTTTTTTTTATAGATGGTCTTATTCTTAAATTATAATTTTGAAAAATAAAGCAATCTAACTTTTTCATTTGCCTCTTTGCTGGGACTTAAACCTAGTCTGTTAATGGGTGAAACTCATTATTATTTTTCTAAATTTTTATTATTAATTTTAAAGCGATCACAAGTGGAAGACATTGCGTTCTATAAGATCTACTGTCTCCTTTGGAGTCGATTGTTTGTTTCAGCAGATTTATTGCTTTCCTAAGCACGCCACCATATCTGGAACTTTAGTCGTGGATATGTTCTTCAGAGAAACAATTTGCCTCTCTAAGCACAACCCTCTGAATCTATCCGGAATAACATATTCCCATAATATGTGCTCCGCTGTTCCTCATGCCTGCAAAGACAATCTATAAAAATCTTTACCTGTAATCGCCAATTTTTGTAACTCCTATGTCCGTAAAAAAATCTGCCAGGAGTTTCAGGTCTGGATTTCTACACTTTATAACATCAAAATTATGCATAAATTGTGAAATAATTACCGCCTTAGTATGTCTACAACTAACTGCAGCGTGGAGTTGAGTTTTCTTGTTTGTTAGGTTGGTGTCTTGCCCATCGCAATACATCACTTTGTAATTTACCGTTCAAAAAACTAGGCTTGATTTTGAGTAAATATTGTCATTTAGTCAGGCTTTGAAGTGGTAGAGCGGTTGTGCTGATCTTCAGGAGAATCGTAGTGAAAACTGAAACCTATCAATTGTTATATTCAAGTATTCTTTCTTAAACAATTGCCCGCGGACCGCGGGTTTAAGCTAGACTAGTCTCTTTGGCCAAAATATGACATGAAACGTAGATATGCTAATGGGATCACAGCTATGATACCTGGTATTTAAGATATTTGGGAGGAAGTATTTCTTTGAAAACGTACTGCCATAGCTTCAAGCAGTCGAATAAGAAGGAAAAAATATTTCCTTTCCTGTGAGAATGCCCTGCCCTATGTAGAAAGTATTTATAAACCTTGGGTACACCGGCCTTTGCTAATTTTGGAGGGCTAATGTGAGCATTAACCGAAATTAAGTTTCCCTATAACAAGGACTGGATACAGTTATTTGGTGCATGAGCATTTCTTTATTTTTTAACAAGTGGTAGCAAGGATATTGTATCAAAATGGTCTGAGAGGTCTATTTGGATTACCATACAAACCAAACAATCATTCATGCAAAGTGTGAAAGCGCCATTAAGGTGATGTGTCGTCAGTCTCTATTGCAACGCGAACAATAATTTTGAATGAATTTTAATTTGTTTGGAACCTAAACGTTTATTGTCCTTTGTATTGTGACCGCTACGCCAAGTGAACACAGTTAACCACTTTTAAATAATAATAATAGTGTCTTTTGACTTAATGTTCAACAGTAGCTCAATAAGAAAGCTCATAGAAGATAATAGAATGCCATGCAAACACTTAATATATTTAAAACAACACGTAGAAGCAGAGATATTGAAGGGCGTTAGTTTTTATTTAAGAATATTAAAACAAGCATGGAATTTCATTCTTAAAATAACATGCAAACAAAAATTATAGAAAAATTTTAAATTATATTTGAAAGTGCCTTTTTTAAATTTAAAGACAAAACCTAAGCTAGAAAAGCAATCCATTTTACTAATTTAGCAGCCATTAAATTAAAATTAAAAAAAAATGCCTAAAATAGTTGTTGATTTCAATTGAAATTGAAAAACCAACGTAAAAAAAGGAAAACAAAGGCTGTCACAACAAGAGCTTGTGTATCTCTCACCACAGAAACTGAAATGTTACTTCAACTGATAAAATTCTACCGCAAACACCCAACTTCATTAACAATTGTCATGATTTTGAAAAGGGTTCTGGAAATGACAATTAAGGCAAACTAAAATTTACTAAATGAGGGTCAACTGAAATGAATATTCACTTGTTGTAGAGAAATGATTCCACTGATTAAAAACTATGTTGGAAAGTTAAAAGGAAAATCATTTTAAAAATCTATTTTTTTTAGTGACTGTGTTAAATAAAATGGGACTTGTTAAATGTAAAAACTAAATAGATGAGTTATGAATTGTATGTGCGAAGATTTAAAATATATGCATGCCTTCGGGATACTATTCTGGACGAGCTTTGGATTTTTATTAGCAAATGAATGTATATGGGAAAGTGCTAATTGTGGACATGACGGCATGTTGAGAAAACTCAAGCTGATAGATACAAATGTAGGTGCAGATTTGGATTCAACATCCTAAATAACCTTAAAACCTACATTCGGTTTTCAATCAACAAAAAACTTGTTTTAATGGTCCCTTAAGCACACAAATAATAAAACAAATTATATGCTCGTATCAATTTAAAATTTCATTCCACTACATAATATCTCTCTATGTGGATGCTATTATTGTGATAGGAAGTTAAACAAAAAATTAATAAATATTTCGCAACGTAATGTTTAGCCATCATTTTATTCAAAAACTTCATTAATTTTGTAAATAATTAATTTATTTTAAACATTTTTTTTAAATCAGTAAATAATTGCTTTCTAATTTATTTGACACTTAATTGTTGTTCGTTTGTTCAAATTTTTCTTGATAGACACTTTGGCTTTTTTATCCGTTTAATTATTTTTTGACGCCTACTTGCTACATTGTATTCAGAATGTAAATGTTAATAAAGATTTTAAGGAAGACAAAAGCCATAAACTTTAAAGCTTTTTTTATTTGTCAATTAACATTAGCAACGCTACCGTTTGATTTTTGTTCCAACCATAAGAGTGTCAATCAGTACTGGTTTTTTTTTTCTTTTTTTTATAAAAATCATGTAACTTTGTAACTCTAACAGAAAAAAAAACACTTTTTATTGTATACGGTTTATGAATCTGATATAAAGTTAAACAAAAAATAAATAAATATTGCCCCATTTTCATATTTCATTAATTTTGTCAATAATTAATTTACTTGAAACATATTGTTTTAAAAAATCAGTAAATAATTGCTCTCTAATTTATTTGACACTTAATTTTTGTTCATTTGTTTAATATTTCCTTAATAGACATTTTAAATAATTTATGCATTTAATTAATTTTGACGCCCACTAGCTACGTTAGATGCAAAATTTACATACTATTGAAGGGTTTTAAGGAATAGAAGAGCAGTAGTATAAAAGGTGATGCTTTTAACCCTTCTATCTACTTTTCTTTAATTAACACCAGTAGTACCGCCATTTCAGTTGCGTTCCAATCATAATATCATCCACTACTATTTTTTTTTATTTTTTAATAATATATTGTGTTTCTTAAGGAAAGAAATATAACATTACATTACAAAATTAATAAATTCATTATATATTTAAATAAACAAGTTTTATTCATTGCTCAAAAATTAAATTACGTAATGACTATTACAATAACTATGATATAGAAAAATTCTGGCTCAGTAGTGTTTATAGGGAAGTTTTAACTTTTGGCATTACTAATATTAAGTCATAAAAATCAAGGTCAACAACAGACGAAAAAAACTGCAAAATAATATACCCTGGAACATGTTTATTGTTTAATACAAAAAAAACAAAAAAAAAATTCTTGTTGCTATATGTAGTGACTGTATGAGAATACTTATGAATGAGTGTATGAATGTCTAAAAAAGATAAGTTTTTGTAAATGGCGCCTCTCTCTATAATTAATTTAAATTATTGATCGTTGTTTTAAACAGCATTAGAAGTAACAGTAATAGCAGTAAAAAGAATAGTATTATTGATAGCATAAAAAATACTGGTATTCTGATGAGAATTAACATCCGTTAAGGAATATATGTATACAACACTAAAAAAACTGAAGGACTCATCGGAGAACTCTAGGTCAGTTCCACTTGTGGTATACATATAACTTAACGAATGTTAATTCACATATAAAGTCTATAATTTTTAAGACCCTAAGACCGAAATAATAATTATACAATAAAAAGACATATCGTCGTGCGGGAGTTTATGTGCTCTATCCGCCATTTTATATATCTCGAGTTAATGGTGGCACTCTAGGTTTTTGACACCAAAATTTTTAAAAAAGGTCAACCTTTTCAATTTATTTCATTTTTTATATGTTAAGCACTGTCAAAAATAACTGTTGGCAACCCACGTTTCTACAATTATTTGTCGCTATTTGTTCCACCAAAAATATTGTGAGAACAAACAAAATATCGAGCCAAATATTTGTAACTTTATTCACAACCAAATATTTTTTTAGCCAACAAACAGTCGAAAAATATTTGGTGGCTAACAAATTTGAGTGTTTACACTAGGACAAACAAAATTTTTATGATTTTGCACAAATATTAGAACAGTCTAAACGCACCTTTAGTTCTGTAATTTTAAATATGTTCTTGCTATAACTAGAGAATGCTTTTAGAATGTAAATTGCCCCTACTCACAGAAATTTTCATTTGTTTTTGAATTACAAATGATAGGGTGACCATAAAACAAAAATAATATTTTAATAATAAATTACTTATCTCCGAAACTTGACGATATATCCTAAAACGGATTACAGATTTGAAGAATTTGGGGCCGAAAACCTAAAGTGGCATTATTAACTCGAGGTATATAAAAAATATGAAATGGCGGATAGAGCACTTAACTCCTGCACGACGATATGTGTTAATGAAGCGGCATTATTTGTTTGTATGCACGAGTATGTATATTGCATTTTATATATTTGAAGTACCTACTTTTAGGAAAACATAATTTGCATGCAATTTGTAAGTGTGTGTGTGTGTTCAATAATGATAAAAACAAATATTACGATTATTGCTAGGAATACAATTGTGGCGAGCGACGAATTTGTCAGTTAAAATTCGCTGCCTAAATTTGTGGTATGAAATACAATAACGACGAATAACGACAAATAAAGACGAATACATAACTACTATTATAATTATTTCCAATATTTCATATGTGTGCTAATTTTTATCCATGAGTACCGGGACCTACAGTTTAAAGTCGACTCCGAATGACAGATTGGAGAAGTGTTTTCATGGCTAACATTACTCCCAGAGCTTTTGAGAGCAAACTGCTGAGAGGTAGTCGCCGAAAGAAATAGTTTTTTCATATTTTTTTTCCAAAGATGTCAGAGCTGAGATTTGAACCAGGTGCTATCGTCTTAGTAAGCCAAGACACTAACCACTAGACCACGACGACTACAATGTACACTAGGGTGGGTAAATTTTTTTGCCTACTAAGCGTATAGCAAAATCTACGAGAAATTCTAAGAACTTTTTCCAAAGAAACCATGGTTCTAAAATCAAAATCGAGCTTCCGGTTTTTTAAGAGAAAATTTGGTGCTCAGGTCATCCGAAAATAATGCTATTCTTTTTTTAAGTATTCATTGCAATTCGTGAATAGTTGACCTGTAACTCTGAAAGAGGGCTTATTTTAAAGGAAATTTTCTCAGCTTTCTATATCTGTCCTCATTTATAGAAAATTATTTACCCAAATAATGGTTTTGGAGGTTTATGTCACAATAATAATAGTTTTAGGTTTTTAACAGTTTAACTAGTTTTTAAATCGTTGTCATTTTCTTTCATTTTTCTTCTCTTATATCTATAAGCTAATAAGGTCAACAGTTTCCTTGTTATGTAAATAAAAACAAAATTTTTTTTATTTAACTTATCTCCGACGTTTCGTCAATTATTTGTTGACTTTTTCAAGGGTGTCTATTTTATTTAGAAAAAATATACATTAAAAAAATTTTTTTCTCAATTAAAAAACAAAAAACAATTATGTATGTATATAATAATTAGTACTTACAATAATGATGTTTCATTTTACATATTAACAATTTTTTAATATTATATGTTACTTTTATATAAAACATCTTTTCATTTTTATTTCTTCTCTTATGGTTTACTTCCTATAACGTCTCATTAAAATGAAAATTCTTATTTGTTTTCGAGCCCTTTACTTTTGATTAAATTTAAATAAAAACCCTATCGAAACCAATTATAAGAAATGTATATAGATTAAAGTCTTTAAATGGCAGTAATTAGTTTGTCGATGAAAAAATATATGACGAAAAAACTGGGTATATTTATAGGCTTATTCTGTACAAAAAACGTTTCCAAACGTTTGAAATTTTATATTATAAACACAAACACATTTCATTTTTTTGTTTCAATTATAAATTTCAAAACCTTATATTTGAGTTTTTAGCAAATGACCCTCATTTCACTTTGAAAAATTAAAAAAGATTATTAAAAATATATTGAGCTTAAAGTTAATAAACTATATTAATGAATTTGTAAATATATGGCTACATCTTTATGTAGCTATGAAAGAAATATAGATAAATTCTACATTATAATTGACTGAAACTAAGAAAATAAACCAATATTCCAAAAGATACTCACAAAAAGTTAATATATTTAATATTACAGTTTAATTTAAACTCCACTTTCTTTTATTAAATTCTAAACAAATTAAACATTGTTTTTATTTCAGTCCTAAAGGTTATATTAAAGCTTAATTTCGTATGTTGTTTTTCTCTTTTTTCTATCCGTGGCAAAAAAAAATTATCGGAAACCTTCTTTTTAGTTTTGCATTTGCTGTTAACAAATCGTATTTAAAAAGACATTGAAAATATAAAATGAAAATATCAGAAGTAGTTTTGTAATTTCCGTATAACAAACAGTTACATACCTTCACATGGAGAAATAAAATAAACATTCAAATGGATATAAAACATAATTTAAAGGGGATATTTAAATAAACGAATATAAAACATGGTGAAGCTCATGAACACTGTGATATTAAACAGATATAAATACACTGTAAAGTGTTTTATAAATACCGGGTGGGCAATCTATCGGATTAAATTTGAACTACCAATTATTTTGAATCTGGCGCAATGTGTATGTCGTTCTATTCTGTCACAAAGTTCAACGTATTATCTCCACTGAACTTAGTTAATCTATTTACGCTTGGAAATTTATTTCCAAAACAAAGAGCATTGTTCGGAAATTGCACGAAAATGTACAAAATCGTTGCAGAGAGTACCAAGAGGATACCAAGAATGCCCGGTATACGTAAGTTTATTGCTAAAGTTGGTAAGGCTGGTTTCATTGCTGATGGATCTAGATGTAAGCGTGCTCTTACAGTGCGTATGAAAATATCAAAGCTGTGGCTGAGAGTGAGTGTGAGTATACATCAACATCATCAAGCAGGGTGATGTGTGAGTATACATCAACATCAAAATGAGGTACAGTGAGGCCAACCGCGGCACCCATATCAATGAAATAATATTCCATTTCTAACCAGAACGATTGTATAACGCAAAAACAATAAATAAATTTGGAAAAATTAAAAACCGTTTTTGTTTTATTGCGTTTTTAAATTTAAACCTTTAAATGCACCACCCTATATAGCTGTTAAGTACGTGACTTAGAAATAGGAAACAGTGACAAAGCTAAACTACTATTATTCACCCACACTTTCGCTTATAATTTACCATTTCTTTCTGCAAAGTGTTCATGGAATACAAATCCAAAATAAATCAACTAAAAAAATATTAAAAGAAAATTAATTTTCAACATACATTCAAACCATAATTTTAATTTCAAACATTAAATTTCTAATTTTAGTATTTGCTATAGGGTGATTCAGCTAGACAAATATTAAGTAGAGAGAGAGAGAGAGAGAGAGAGAGACAGGAGTAAGAGACAAAGGGAGGAAGTCAAAATAAAGGAAACAATTAAAAAAGAGAACTATTTACACATTTTTGTTTCAACTTAAATATGTCAACAAACCATAATAATAATAAAAAGAATCCAAAAAGAGAGAAAACAAAAACAATTACCACAAGACACAGGCTTACTACACAACATACTGGCATATACATACATATGTGTGTATGTATGTTGTATATGTTGAGCAAAGTGCCACCTTCATTAAGAGTAAAACATGTCATATACGAGTACTCTTTTCCTTAGTCCATGGATACTGTTGTTATTGTTCTATTTATTATATTAATTCATTTAACCGTTATGTTTGAATACAATACAAAACAGAAAAAAAACAACAACTGTTACAAGTGACTGCCAACCAGAAAGTCAACGACAATAATATTTTCATAATAAACTTTCATTCGTTCGTTTGTTCGTTCGTTTATTCCTTCACTTTTTTCAATTGTATTGTATTGTTTTAATTTGTTTATTGTTGTCACAATCGTAGTTGTAGTTATTTTACCTATTGTAAGCTATTTAGCCTTAAAATTAAGGCATTGTTGTAGTTTTGGTGTGTTATTATTTTTTGTGTTTTGTTTTTGCTCGTATTTTTATTCACAATAAAATGTGTAGTAGACTCTCTAACGACTCGAAACATGAGTGTTAAATACAACATATTTGTTGTTAAGCTTGTGTGTGTGTGTGTGACACAGTAAACGTGTTTATGTAGAGTGTTGTTATTGTGTTTTTTTCTCCACAATATTGTCGTCTATGTATAGAATGTTATGTATAGTACAAGTACAGCTTTAGTTAACTAGTTAGTTACATGGGATAGTCACCTTGTCACTGCAAGGACTCAACTGACTAAGCTGGCGGAGAGCAGTGTCTCCCATGACAAAAAGGCAGTTGAGAAGCAGTAACTACGAATTGTCTCCGGTGCTGGATCGAGGACAACAACAAGATCTTCATCGTCCTCTCTTATTCCTCCCCTAATTTAAACTTTACTGTGCGGGTTTCTTGGGGTTGATTGCTGTTGGATTATTTGGCCCTTGAACAATCAATCAACAGCAACCGATTTCCTTACGTTTCGTGTTTTTATAGTGTGGACTTTTGTTTTCTTCTGACTGATATCAGATGCGATATTAGTATGTTTACATCAAAGCTCCCCATACTCTTTCCCCTTTCCCCTCATATTTTTTTAGGTGAGCACAATCTTTTGCATGAGTAGAGGTCATCTTCTGAGTGCTGGCCTCAATAACAAACAAAAATGTTCATACAATACCTTGATTTAAAAAAAAAAAAATTCAGCGGAAGTGAAGGCTTTAATCAAAGCCCCTAATCATACTCCAAGAACACTCAAAATTTAGAAATAAAATAAAGCCTTAATGGAATGAAAATAAGCCTCAAAACAGTGCTGCCAAGTCCAAATGGATAAGTATCCCTAAACGAAAAAAAGAAAATCCCTTAATTTCTATGAAATTAAACTTTTTTTCTTTTATTTCAAAAGTATGCAGTATATATTTTAATTGGAATTTATTTTTCTTAAATTTAAATGAAAAAAATTTCTCAAATATTTGCGTAGGTAATATGGGCGTGTTACCTCCCATACAAACTAAATACTGATTTTTGTATATATTGAAAAAAGTTTGTGAATTTAGTCTGAATGACTTCATGGTCAAGGCAAATCATCAATAAGAAAGTATGCGGAATTGGATAAGTGAGCTTAGTGCCTCCCAAACTAGTTAAATATTAATTTTTGCATATATGGAGAACGGTAAAAGCATATATGGGCAATTTCAAAAATTTTCGACCTTTTTATATTTTTTTTTCGAAATTTTTTTTTTTTGATGACACGAATGACGCTTTGGTCACGTGAAGGGTGAAATTTTAGCATACCAAAACAGTTCGCGTTAATCATTTATTGCAAACGACGCGAAAGTTATGGAGGTTTTAAGTTAAAATCTCTTAGAAAAAATTTAAAGTTAAATTTATTGGTTTATTTTAATAAATGTTGTATGGATGCATGAAACTCATTTCAAATTCATCAGTGCAGTCCAAATTCATCAATGCACTGATAAAATACATAAAAAATATGAATTATAATTAAAATTTCTTAACATTAAAAAAGGCGAATTTTTGCAAAAATGTGAATGTTTCACCGATTGTTATAATATGTGTTTATATAACGCATAACTAATTTACAGAAAAACAATGTTTAAACTCTCAAATTTAAAAAACAACAAAAATTATATAAGAATTATTTTTGAGGTTAGGATTTTTTTTTTGATCTTTAAATTTAAAATCATGAAAATGTTTGAATGCCTATTCGGTTTTATTATCAAGCTTAAAAAAACCTTTCATTTGGTGTCAATCGCGGCGGAATCTATACATAACTGCAGATATCACAAAGCAAAATGTGTTTGAAAAAAATGCCTCTGTACCCGCTAAATATGGACCGAATTCAACCGTATTTATATATGATCTTTAGTTCACCGCCGCACTTCATTTCCAATACTTTACATTGATTTTAAACCACGGATTAATTAAAAAAAACGCGAAACAAAATCATGAAATTTCGCAAAATTTTTATTTTCTTTATAAAATTTTTGCGTTTCAAAATATTTTAACGCCTTCTTGACGTTGAGGTGCCATTTATTAAGAAGTTTAGATCAGGTAATACATAAACCAGTTTTAAATAAGATTGCAAATGTCAGACGCGAAAAACTGTCATTTTTGACAAATTTACGCCAATTCTATAAAAGTTTGAGGTCATCGTTCTCAGCAACTATTAGCCTGACATCGACGTGATATAGCGCAAATTTTAGCAAATTATACCATCTTTTAAATACTGTTGGCGAAATGCAATTTTCTTGAACGGCGCAAAAAACGCTATAGAAAAAACTGCGAAAATTAAAAAATTGGAAAATTTTGGTTTCAAAAATGAACCGCTGTACAACTTTTTCCCAAATGGTAGTATGGGCATAACTTTTATAGTGTAAATATCTACAAAGTCTAGTGACTTTATTTTATATCAGTGAGCATTGGAAGTTTAAAACTAAAAGTATAAAACTGATGAAATATGAAAAAACTCTTGTAAATTTCAAGCCTGTTTTTGAGTTTTTCAATATTTGAGTGCCCATAACTTTTAGAGATAAAGAACTGATGGTCTGAAATTTTTAATTTCCCAGTTTTCTAGAGTGGCCTACCATTCCCTTTGACCGTTTTGGTCAATTCGAAAAACTGGAGATATAATAAGCATCTGAACTCAGTTTCAACAAATGTTGAAAATTTTTTAAATTGCCCATATATATATATATAGTATATCGAAATTCATATATATATTTTTTATTAAGACTAACACTCAGGGGTAAACCCTTACTCATGTTGTAAGTGCATTGTATTGGAATTTGAGGATGGATAGATTTTATATGAAATAATTGAAAAATTTTAGTATTTCTTAAGACCTCATTTACTTTTTAATAAAAACAATAAAATATACTTGTAGTCGCCGTGGTCTAGTGGTTAGTGTGTTGGCTTACTAAGACATGAACCCTGGGTTCGACAGCCAGCTCCGACATCTTAAAAAAAAGAAAATGAAAAAAAAAATATTTCTTTCGGCGACTACTTCTCAGCAGTCTTCTGGCAAAAGCTCTGGGAGTAATTAATTGCCATGAACAAGCTTCTCAAGTCTGTCGTTCGGAGTCGACATTAAAACTGTAGGTCCCGGTTCTCATGGATAAAAATGTACACACACAACATGAGTGCTGCGAGAAGGTAGGCCGTAGTCCTGACACAGGGTTGTAAAGGCCAGTTATGTATGTATGTAATAAAATATTCTTTCTAATTATCTTTCCACAACTGTATTTCTAGGTTCAAATGGTTTTGTGGGTTTTTATGGCTCTTTTTTTTCTTTCTTTTGTTGTCTATACACATTCATATCCATTAAAACAAAACATTTTACAATTGCATGCCATCGTGTGTGTTTATAACTGTATGTGTCTACATCGGGGTAAAAGTGATTTACAGTCTAAGTGTCTATGTGTGTTTGTGTTTGGCCACATGGTTTTATGCCATGCTTTAAACGGTGTATAGAGGATTACAATAGAGTTTTAATATGATGATTGTGTAAAACGTCACTGGTTTATGTTGCAACAACACTGAAAACAGTACAAAATAAAAAAAATAAAAAAAACAGAAACTATTGTTAACAACAATGACAACAAAAATATATAAAAATAAAACAAAAATGTAAAACACTTCAATCCTTAATTCTTTGGTGTTTAAATAACGAAATTAAATAAAAGAACAAAATTGCAGTAATAAAATTTCCTGGAGCTGTTTGTGACGATTGTATCAGATTTAAATTTTAGGTGGTAATCGTTGTGTTTATTTTTGGGTCCCAGAGTACTTAAAAATTGGTGTATTATTCTTCGATAGTTGAAATTTAAGACCCGGGATAAAAAATTGAAAAAATCTTATTTTGTTTTTTGTTTTTTGTATTGTTTGTAAGAAGTTTTAACTACAAGTTCGTATAGCTCTGGCGAATTTACAGATTGCAATGTAAAGTTTTACTTGCCCATATACTTCTATATCACAGTTATAACCCACACTACCATTAATAATCAAATTAGGCTTCCATGAAACATTTTAGAAGTGAACCGTACAAAGTTAGGTTAGGAGAGAATGAACAAAATTCACATAAGAGAGAAAAGAGGTACACCATTTAAAATAGTATAACTGGAAAAACTAAATATTGATGTCCGCATAATACATGCTGTAAGCCAAACGATATAACAGCTACAAATTATTTAACAATCTGTTTTATATAGCCAACACAATTAAAATGCTATATCGAGCTATAGCAAGAAGATATATAAGAATTATAGAATTAAGTAAAATAAAATTTTTATAAACAAATGGTGTACATTATAGTCGCCGTGATATAGTGGTTAATGTGTTGGCTTACTAACACGAGAGCTCCGGTTGAAGCCCCGGCTCTGACATCTTGACGCAAAGAAATATAAAAAAAAATATTTATTTCGGCGACTACCTCTTAATAGACTTTTGGCAAAAGCTCTGATAGTAACTGTTTGCCATGAACAAGTTTCTCAAATCTGTCGTTCGGAGTCGACATTAAAGTGAAGGTATATTGAATGAAAATCTTAAGACTACTTTAAGCTAGGAAAATCGACTACAATCTGTTCAATAGTTAAATAAAAAATGTTTTTCAAATGAAATACATATTTGTTTGGAATAATAACACAATTTATTCCTATTATTCGTGCTTAATTCCAAAATATTTACATATAACAAAATGCATTTCTTATGTCTCGATGGCCATTTCGTTGGTGCTTAGCCAACTCCTCAGGAGACTTTTCTAAAAATGGGATTCTCATCTAGTTTATAATATTTTAAACATAACAATAAATCGTTCAAATGAACTATTTTGGAAAAAGCCTCCTTACTTCCATAAATCGTCAATATTTTTTTTAATTTATAATCAGCGGTATAATGATGCCGTATACTGTGCTCTCCTTAGAAAATATGCTATGGGAAGTGGGAAAGAGAGAATAGTGCTTGTGGACATTTGATTTAAACTTATTAATATTGTTTATTGTTTCATAAACGGGTGGTGCGGCTAAAGAAAGAACTCTCTCTATAATTCATTGTACGGTTCACTGGACAACATCATATCATTGTATCGATACAACAGTACGACGATACAATGATACAACGATACAACGATACAATGATACAACAATACGACGATACAACGATACGACGATACAATGATACAACAATACGACTTTACGACGATACAACAATTCGACGATACAACGATACGACGATAAAATGATACATACGACGATACAATGATACAACAATACAACGATCGTATCATTGTATCTTCGTTATATATTGTTATATTTCATATAATACAACATGTTATATCGACTGGATCGGTATGAAGAAAAGGCGCTAAATATACATGCACGTGATAGGTTATAAGCATTTATGTGGACTATTGAAAACCAATATTAAATGAATTATTTTTTATTATTAGAACTCTACATACATAAGTGCATTCATATGTGGTACATATACATGGGCATGTATGAACACATGTAATTGAATTTGTGCTTTCGTATGTAAATTTCGAACACGGGTTGGCATGAATGATTCTGTTTTTATGTGGTAGTTCTGGTAAAGTTAACAGTTTTTGCCACTATTTTGTGCTGCATTAATGCAGAAAAAATAATTTACAAGCCTAACAACAACAACAGCAACAAAAGCCGACAGTAATAACAAGATTTTATTTCCGTGTTAACAATGTTTTAATTGTTGGTGGGTCGATCAATCTGTCAGACAGAGATGGAGATGGCTCTCTGTACATAAACGAGATATTTTTATTGTTAATATTATTTCAGGTATTAAGAAAAAAGTAATACATACACGTATTGTAGCACACACAGAGAGAGTGAGAGAGAAAAAAAATATTTATATTGTATGTGTGTCCGCAACCAGGTTATTGAATTTAATTTGACCTCTTTTTTCCGCTAAATATTGATTACATTACGTGTCATTCATTTATTTCAATTTTCTTTTTTCAATTTATTTTTTTATTTTGTTTTTAATTTTTTTTTCCGTGACATTCAAAATGTTAAGCAATTTTATGGCTTCCGCGTAATGCCATACTTTAAACCCAAACAAAAAATAAATAAAGGAAAGGAAATAATTAAAAAAAAAAATTGATGTAACAAAACATTGTCAAAAAATTAAAATTCTCATCTACAAATGCGACATAATAAAAATTACAAAAGACCCATTTACACAGCGCACCCACCACAGCAGAAATAAAAAATTTTTAAAATTGTCTCCAATTTATCCCGATTTAAATCTAAAATTAAGCACTAATCAGTAGTAAATTAGCTATTGTAAGCAATAAATATTTACAGCTCCAAAAATTTAAGAAAAGCATATTACATATTACATGCCATGTTTAAGAAGAGTTAAGAGGTAATGAATGAGAGACACAAAGTATTTTTTTCGGATGGAGATATGTTATGGATGTTCCCAATGGCTATAATTTTATTTTCACCATTTGTAGGCTGCAGTTTCAATTTACTATTAACTTTGTTATTCAAAGTACTCGAATATGATTCAAAAATAATAAAAAACTATTGCGACAGATTTTCCCTAAGATTAAAAGATTACACGGCACATGTAAAAAAATTGTGGCTTGCCAGCTAAAATACTGAGACCTTCAAATGGCCACCCAATTTGTCCGACCTTAACATTATACAAATATAAACAATGAGCAAGAGCTAAGAGAGAAACTAAAGATGAGCTACAAATGGATGGAATAAATCTGTAGGTGTGAAATATCTCTCGACTACTTAAAATCCCTTTTCGAATGAATCAAAAATGGTATTTAAAAAGTTGTTATGAACGACGGAAAATTTTTGCATTATTAAATTATTATTTAAAGTACAAGAATACAATAAAATCAAGTACAGGAATTTGAGGTGGTTTTATTATTTCTTTGACCCAACAAATTAATGAAGAATTTTATACTTGGTTACAAAAAAAAAAGAGAGATAATAAACGATGGAATGCATTTGAATTATTGTTTTTTTTTTAATTAGACCATTACTCAGGGGTAAACCCCTACTAATGTTGTATATTGTATCGGAATTTTTGTGGAAAGGACAGTACATTATTGGCAACAGAACCTCTTATTTTTGAAAAACCGCAAACTAACTATTAAATTTTTTATCTTTGCTGGGTTTTGAATCTGGGCCGTTTAAGTTTTTGTGTGAGCGCTCTAACCACTATACCAAGCACCCTGCAAATAATTGATTAGAGACTATCATGTTAACTTCCTGACACTTTTCTTTTAACAACGTTCATGATTTTTTTTTATTTGAGACCAATACTCAAGGGTAAACCCCTACTAAATGCTATGCATTGTATTGGAATTTTTTGGAAAGGACAGTACATATATTATTATATTATTATTAAGCGGCTTAGGAATGAGACAAATTGCTGTAATTACAATCTCACGGTGCTTATGATTAGTTATTATTATAATTGATTACTCTAAATATATCTAAGGGATGCCATATAGGGCTTAATAAACACTATTGGGTAAACTAGAACAACAGTGATGTCAATGGAATAGGAAAAATTGTTGACTAAAAGCTACAATAAAAATAAATAAGATATTTTCTTATTATCTATACAATACAGCTACAATTAATAACCTTTTGCATGACAAGCCGGTATAGAGATAATTAAATTTAAGATTCTAAAGGGATATAAATGCATTCTAAACAAGCGGTTTTATTTTTTTCGATTCCTTACTCTGAAATATTTATTTCTACTCATTTGTTTTGCTATTGCTACCTTCAATATAATTACTTATATAGCCGACAGCATGGCAGCAAATACCCTCGTCTGTACTTGCTGCTTGCTGCCATGCTACTTGTTGTCGTCTAGGTGTTTGATGCTTGATTTTATTTTTATAATTCTTTTTTTTAACAAATACAATAAAAAAACTGTCATATTTTTAAAGGCTTCATTAACTTACTAATAGTACGATCATTAAATGTAATCCAGGAGAGACTATGAGTGCAGTTCTGAATAGCCTTGGCAGTAGTACCAGAACAGATTTTTAATTTGATATTTTCAATAGAGATAATCTAAAGTTAGGACAATATGCTATTTTTGAAGTCGATTGAAGTTGCTTTCAATATAGACTTTCAGTTCCACAGATGTTAAACATATTCCTTAACGGATGTTAATTTTCCTCAAAATACCAGTAATAGAATTTTACGACTAAAAAAAATTAAACAATAACAGTCATATTCATAATGAGATAAAACGTGCTTATAAGAGCCTTATAAGCAAAATCTCTTAATTTTGTATTCATAAACAAGAAACAGTGTCATAACGCTCTCATAAACCATTTATTAATAAGAATTTTTTTTGTAGGTTTCTAGGTACTTTAACCGTGCAATAACACAACATTTGTGAGTTAGATTGGATATTGTATAAATAAAAGTGGAATAATATAGTATTACAATAAATACAACTAATAAAATTGCAAGAATAGGTACTTATATACATCTTTAAATTCACATAATTAAAAATTTTCGTATAATAGCAAATGATTGCAGTGTCTGTACAAAATAAAATTTCTAAATGACCAAAAAGTTGTTTTAATTTTGTCTTACATATGCCATCTCTTTCTTTTACAGGCTCTGTCATCAGTTCCTGTAGAAATTACGAATGTAAATCTCTCTTTCTCTCCAGTTTACAATTCCATTTTACCGAATTTTGATATAAAAAATGTAAACAGAATAGTAATGCACAAACCAAAAAGAGAATGGTAGTATTCGATTACTTTATACATGAATTAAAAAAAGTGCTTCAAAAGAAATTTTTTCTTTAATTTTTTTAGTTAGTTTTAGTTGTTTTTTTAACAGCAGTAAATATTATTTCAATCACATCTATTTTATGTATAATTGTGTTACTATGTATAACATTATTTTTATGAATATTAAAAATTTTTCGAAGTAACCGATAGCTTTTATTGTGCATCACTATGCTGAAATAATATCATGGTATTGCCAGCATGACATTAAAATCGTTTATTAGTTAATTTGCTCATATGAAAGGTTTATGAATAAGATTTTTTATTTTGAGCTTATAAGACAGCTAACGTCTCATAACTAATGTATGGATAAAACCTAAATTAAGGAGTTATTATGAATTAGACTGTTTTTTTCTGGTTTTTTTTTAATGGTAAATAGAATTTTATAGTATGTGAGAAATATGAAAACTAACGAATTTGATTCTATTTGGTTTTTAAAATTTTATGTTATTGGAAAAACTGTCATTCGTAAAACAAAATAAAAAAATCGCACAAAAACTCAAACGGCCCAGGTTCAAATCCCAGCATAGGTAAAAAATTAAAAAGTTAGTTTGCGGTTTTTTCAAAATTATAATTTGAAAAAAGAGATCTCCCTCCTCCCCCTCTCATTAAGAAGACCATCTACAAAGAAACCGCTCCTGGACATTCCATTCTATTCCATCTTAACCGATGTCAACAAAAAACTAATGATCAGGAGAAAAGCGTCACCTATTGGGAAGTAGTAGATAACAGCCAAACATCTACTTAGCCTAGGCACTCACCACACCATCAACATGTAAAACGATGAGGCAATTGCTGTTAAACATTTAAGGGTGAAGGTATAACACTGGCCTTTGAATGATCAATTCACAGTAATTTATCTCATTCTTAAGGCGCTTAATAATAATGTAAGAAAAAATGTATATGTACTTTTCAGAAAATTAAAATACAATGCACAGCCTTTACCACCCTGAGTATTGGTCTCAAATAAAAAACAAGTAAAGCACCAACAGGAAAGCCAGGAATAAATTGAAAAATTAATCAGTTTTATTGGAATTTAAACTCGGATTTTCAGACAACTAACAACAGTGTAGTACATGTCGTCATGTCGTCGATGTCAATTAATGTAGATAAAATTTAATAAAAAGGCAAAAAGAAAAAAGTTGTAATACTGATCCTCCAAATAAGATGGCAATTATAAAAAATTCAATGATGGTGAGAAGATAGGATGTGTTGTATTTGACAATACTTCGACCAACTCATTACAAGTATATGTACAGAAAATATAAAATTCCAATATATGATTTCTACTAAAAGTGTTTAGTGTACTATTCCTTCACGAACATCATTTCCTCTTTTAATTATAAAAAAAGCATTGCAATAAAATCTAAATTCTTAATAAAATTTAGCTCTGATCTAATTAAAGCGTTTCTGACGAAAAAAAAAATTCTTTTTCTTTTACTCATATGCCTAAACAAAAATAATAAATAAATCACAATAAAATAATAATTAAAAAAAAAAACAATATTGTAAATTATCTTCTTCAAATTAACCGACAATTTTCTTTGAGTCTATTTAGTTAATTTTCACGCCTTTTAAAAGCCAAATTGTAGGTGAATATATATTTATATAAATTGTTTTTCTTTGGTGGGTTATATGGCTTTTGTATTTATTATTGGCCCATAACACAGTTTAAAAAAATAAAAATAAAATAAAAATTAGCAAAAAAAGCAAAAAGAAAAATAAGAAAAAAAACCATGATACTCGTATAAACAAATTGATTTTAAGACTTTTTTATGAAAACATTTTCCAATTAACAATTAATTTTTATGTTCTTTTTTTCTCTCAAATTTTGTATAATTAAAATTCAAATAAAATAATTTTTTTTTTTTGGTTTTCCAAAATATGTTTACAATTTACAGTTTAGCTATAAAATTATTAAAAAATAAAAAGAAATTCCAGAGTAAATTTTAAAAAATATATATATTTATGGTTTAATTAACAGCAGCACTTAGTAAATTAGCTGGAAACAAAAAAGTAAAAACAAAATTATTTATGAAAACAATTTGATTTTTGTGTTGATTTAACATCAGTGTTAATCATGTCATAATTATATGTACATGTGACATTGGCCGGAAATTCCATAACATGGCCAAGCTTTTTGCCAACCCTCTTCTGGTTTTAAAACCTCTTGTTTGCAAGGTTTATGGTTTCCTCACAAAACAAAATAAAAATACTAAACAAAACAAAATAAAATAGAAATATGAAAAAAAGAAAAAGAAATAGATAAACAAGAAACAGTGTTTAGATGAACTGAACTCTGCTCGTGTTATTCAGTTGTGATAGAAATTATGTCATTTCACTCATTATATCCGTTTCAGTTTTAGTTCATAAATTTAGTTCAGTTAAGTTTAGTACGACTAAGTGTATCTGTGTGTGTGTGTTTGTGTGACTTTGTGTCATATTTAGAAATCTTAATTAGAATGTGGCAGAAGAAAAAAAAATAAATTATAATAAAAATAATATGAGAAGAGACAGACCAGCATTACACAGCAACAGTACAACAACCCACATACGAGTATAACAAAACTACAATCGCCAACATTCTGTAGAAGAACAGTTTAAAGGTTATTTCTCCAGAAAAGCAAAGAAATAAATTGTCTTTATAAAGGTTTTTAAATGGAACTTTTTTTTCCATCTTTTTCTAGACAATCACAATTTTCTATAACCATAACTTTTTTAACGACGTTATCTCTTTATGTCGATATTATTATTTATAAATACAAACAGAAACTCAAACTTTCGTAAAGAATACTTCACAATAATTCTGTTTCTCTTGTAAATATAAAAAGCATAAAAAGAGGAAAACATAAAAATAGAAAAGTTTTTTTTAAGAATAATGATGTCAAACTATAAAAGTTCTTAAAGGTAAAGAAGAATAAACCATTTAACCCTTTCAGACCTGCCACTAAATTAATGGGAATTTTTTACTGATTTTTGGAATATATGGTCTCCATATCGTACGAAAATATAATCAATGTTTAGATTTTACCATTTTTATATCCTTCAAGGATTTTTAGGACACACACAATTGATGCACTCGTTAACCTTTTTAACTGAAACGCATATTTATTACATCAAATGACTTCAAATGGTTTAAAACATTAAAATTTATAATTTTGTTTAGTTAAAATATGCCCCAATTCACTATTTATTAGCCATTAGTACTTTTGTAGTTGTAAACACAAATTGTTCCTTCCGCTCATTTTGACAAAACTGAAATCTGACGCAAGATTTTCGAAATAATTTAAATAACGGTAAATCGAATGGCAGAATAGGGTGAGAAACAAATATAAAGAACAATCAGCGCAATCGATGCATGTCGGTCTCTTTGATGTTGATCAAATATAAACGAAAATAGTGAGACCTAAACCCACCCGCACAATCGATGCATCACGGTCTGAAAGGGTTAAAGAAGTCATTAAAGTAATAAAAATTTGATGAGAAAGATCTTTTAGAACAACACTAGTGTGATAATGAAGTCACTATATAATTGTGCTGCAACAGTAACCTCCACGTTCAATAATATAATCTGGCATAAAAAGACAGAATGATGCAAATTTTTAATAAAAAATGAAATATATTTATAAAGACTAATAGATGAAGTCTTTGCAAAAATCTTGAAAATTACAGCCAGTAGCAGAAAAAGATGCCTAATCCGAACAATAGTTTTTAATTAAAAAATTAAATTGCACTTAATTAGAAGAAAACCTTATATAAAAAACAAATAAATAATTTTTTTTTTCTGGTAATACTCACTCAGTTTCATTGTTTTCAAACACCAATTCGCCTTGTTCTGGCTCAAAATCCTTGCCGCCCTTGGCTGTACCATCCTCCGTCCAATAGGGGATGATAACTTTGCCACGCGCACCCGAATAACGTTGCACTTTAAGTTCGTATGTGCCAATCGATTCAACCAATTCATGATCTTTTTGACTAATTGCAAATATACCAGCATGATCATCATCCAAAATCATAACTGTGGCCACTTTGGGAACAGACAGGATAGCCGGCTCTGATGGATTACTGAGTCGTACATAGAAATGTTCATCCTGTTCAAAGACATCATCATCGATTACTTCAATTTTGAAACGTTGCTCATCAACACCGGGCGGAAAGGTGAGAACACCTTTTTTGCCCACATAATCACTGCCAGCTTCGGCACTACCATCTTCTGTTTGGAATTCAACCGTGGTGTAGCCAGATAGATCGCCTCGTCGGACTACACGTACTTCAAATTCACCACAGCTTTCCATTACAGTGTAATGGCCGGGTTCGAAGAACACCCTTAGGGTGGCCTCCTCCTCATCGACATTCACATCGACACGCTGCAGCTGAGCTTTGACCTCACTGAGATCACTTTGAGCGCGTTCTTGTATTTTGCGCATTATATTGCCGCTGCCCATCATTTTACGTGTAGCCTGTATGCGATAGAAGGCTCTGGACTTGGGACCACGATTAATCATTTGTTCTTGAGCCATCATTTCTAATTGCTCCAGATCACTTTGTGGATATTTTTTACGCAGGTCCTTAAGCAAAGAAATGTATTCACGCCGAGCTTCTTCAAAGTCTTTCATCTCTTCGGTTTCTTCAAGTTGTTTGATTTCATCTTGCTGGTTCATTTCTAGCGCTGCGTCGCCCTCAGCGCTCACAATAACGCCACGCTTATTCATGCGATAATTTTTGTCCAGGTATTTGTAAATCAAAAGGCGACGATCTGCTATGTAGGCAGTTAAAACTGTGGCCGGGAAAAACATAAAAGTTAAAAGACCTTCCCATACTTCGACGCGACGTGGCGAAATTTGGGCCAGAATGAGATATAGCCAAATGTAGGCGAACACCGACCAAGTAGCTGTAACAAAGAACACCCGCAAATGTTTAATTTTGCGCACCTCACCGTCAGGCACCACATATACGCACAGGGCTATGATTACGAATAAGTTATAGGCTGCCGAACCAACAATTGTGCCGGGACCCAAATCACCCGCTTCAAAGTTTTTGGCAAACATTTCAATTACTGATAGAAGAATTTCTGGAGCACTGGAACCCAGTGCCATAAGTGTTAAATTGGCCACCGTCTCGTTCCATACGCGCACCACCACAATCTGTTTCTCACCATTTTTTTTCTTGATCACCACCTCCTTCTCCTTGGACGTGATCACTTCAATTGCTGCCATAAAGCGATCGGATACAATTGAAACTCCGATAAACAAATAAATCATAGCGAAAAAATATACCAGACCTCTTGCTACCCGATCTCCAGTACTGAGATTGGTTTGAGGCATCCACAGAGGAATAACAAGACCTTCACTGCAAACAACATCACTAGATGAGCTTTGTGCCAGCGCCAATGTATCATTACTATATGCTGGCGATGTGGATGACGTATCATCATCATCATCATCATCATCGTCATCCACATCACCATTTTTATTGGTTTTCGCCTTATCGCCATTATCTATAACGGCCCTTAAAGTTGTTATTTTCTGTATTAACGCTGGACTTACATCGGTAGTGTCATTATCATCGCTACCACCGTTATCATCATCGGTGGCTGCTGCCAGTGTGAGCGTTATTGTGCAAGACGCCAAGAGCACACATAGTGCTACAATTATATGGAAATTTGTAAATCTTTTTCTCCATATCGAACCCATCTTTTTATTTAAGATAATAATGGTTTGTTTCGAATTTTCTATGTTTTATTTTCTATTTATTTTCTTTGTTGCTCTTGTTGTTCTGGGTATTCAATTTTATGGATGAGTTCAACTTCTTCAATCACAAAATCGACCACAGTCTTGGTTTTCAAATCACACCTGGAGCAGGGAGTTTTCGAATTTCAACAATATGTTTCCGAATTTCAAAAACAAAAAAATTTAAATTATTGGGCATGAATTTCTAAATGGCCTTATTCGGTTAATTGTGTGGAAGCGAAAAAAAGCTTTTTGGATGTACAAACTTTAATCTTAGCTGTTGATCTTGTTGTTGATGTGGTTGCAGTGTTTGTTAGAAACTATTAAAGCTTGAAATATATTGCGTTTAGGAGAAGGATTCGTTTTATTTTTGTTGTTCGTTAGGTTGTGGTTCAATTGTTCTCGGTATCTCTGGGCGAGAGGGCAAGAGAACGATAGTGAGTGAGAGTGTTTAACTATTAAAGCGTGTGTGTTGTTATTGTTGTTGTTGGAGGTTGTGTTATTTTTTCTTCTTTCTATTGTATATCTCTAGTATAGTTTCAAAATGGAAGTTATGTTAAGCTTTTAAGCTCTATATCACACAGCAAATTCGTTAAGTGCTTACAGCTTAATTGCCAAATGGTGTGGAAGAGAGAGCGTGTGTAGTTCTGTGCTTTTATAATAACAAAAGTGCTTATTTTTAATTTTTTATTTATTTATTTATTATTGTTTTGTTAAATTTATATTTTTGTTTTTCAAATTTTTGGTTTAATTTTTTTTTTTTTTTTTTTTTTTTTTTTAGAGGTGTGTTAAGGTGAGAGGCTTTTCTTTTATATTTTAAAAAGGGATTATTGTGGTTTGGCGTGCGCTATAAACTATTAAGCTTTATACTCATCACTACTACATTTGCTTTTATTAACTATTTTACTAAAAGCTTTGCTTAGAATTTTGCTGAATTTAGTAGTCGCTCGCTGAATTTGTAAATTTTCTTTTATAAAATGATTTCGTTTCTCCAAAACAGTTTATTGCCAATTATTTTTCGGTTTTATTTAATTTCTTTTAAGATACTTGTGTAGCGTTATTTCGGGTGCGTTTTTTAATGAATTATTTCAGTTGTTTTTATTTTAACTGGTTTAAAATCACACATTTTTTTTGTATATCAGGCCATGTTGAAAGTTAAGATTTGATGTAAAAGCTATTTAGCCTGAAAAGAAACAGAAAAAAAATAAGATTAATAATTACAACAAGAGAAAACAACCAGGGGAGGGGGCAAATTACAACATTCGTTATCGAACGTCATTTCATACAATTTAAAAACAGTTTTCATATATAAATTTCGTTCGATACCGAATGTTGTAATTTGCCCCCAGCTTTTAAAATGTTATAAAGAAACAAACGTATAAAAAAATTATTAATAGGGTAGAAGGCATACCCGTTAAGACATGCCAAAAATATGACCAAATGTATTGCGGCAGTCTTAAAAAGGCTCAAAGAACTATTAATTTAATTTCTTGAAACCTTTTTTAAATGAAACGAATTAGCAGTGTATGCTTCTAAAATGTAATTAATTTTTTTTTAATAAATAAATTAATTATTTCGTTATTACTAAATAATTTGTTTGTACGAGTTACATAACGAAATTAAATTTATCAAATTTATAAATTTTTAGTTGTTACTTTTGCTCCATACTTTACCCATATGGGCTAATCCTGCGTTGCGGACGGTACGTTCGTACGCATATTTTTGAATACTGTTGGCGCTCTGAACGTTATATTTTTAAGTAACCTACATTGGTACGTTGGCCTTCGAGAGTACTTTCAAATGGCAGTTACAAATATTTTCTGAGTTTTATCAGTTACGATATAATTGTATTTAAATTGCCGTTGCGGACGTTACACAGAAGTCGTTGTGGAGATCAATGCAAGCTTTCATAAATTTTAGCGAATTTTACAGTATAAACAAAAATACATTAAAGAAAGAGGAATGTTTAAGCATTTCAAACCCACTTTCGAGGCAAAAAAATAATTGTTAGTTTATTCACAATTTTGTCTTATATTTGTTGCGGACGTTGCATTTTTGGCTACTGTCCTACTCATGTATGCGATTTCAATTATAGATTTGTGAAAACAAAACAACTTGTAGCAGAACTTAATTTTAGGAGAGATCAATACCTTTGCGGACGTTAAAAATTTTGATATTAAAAAATTAAACATAAGTACTTTTGTATATTTTAGAATTTTTTTTTTCTTACTTTAAAGAACAGTTTTAGTTTTGTTTGGAATGTTAATGTGGTGTCAAAAAAGTTTTTAGTTTCTTCGTTATATATAAAAACCCTTATTTTCCGTTGCGGACGTTACAAAGCGTGGACGTAACTTTACTCAGTTTTATTTAATATGTTTCAATAGAGCATTTAAAGCGCTTCTTTCATAAAGTTGCAGAAAATTAATAAAAAAAATTTTTTCGAAGATGGAGCAGACGTGTTTTGGATAAAGCTTGTTTAACAGCAGCCAAAAAACATGCATATTTTGGCCAAATATTAAAGATGTAAGGTTGATGAACCTTAAGTCCTAATTTTCGTAATATGGACTGCCAGAAAAATATTTTATGATGATATTTGTAAGAGTACAAATATAGTCTATTACTCTAAATAATCAAGAATAATTTTTGATCAACTTTAAAAATTAAATCAAATCAGAAAAATGATATAATTGTTCGACCTGTTTCCAAATTATCCAAATAATAAGCAAATACTTTTTTCAAACTCAAGGTCAAGTTTATTTTCAATTTAATAATCAATATTTCGATATCCTTCGGATATCATCTTCAGGATTTAAAAATTATATAAAAACAACAAAATTAAAATTAATATATATGTGTATCACTGCACCGACGTTGTCACATTACTTTAAACATTTTTTGTTGGTTGACATTTTTTCGGTTATGCCCATATGTATAAATAAATGTTTACTCTTTTTTTTGACATAATGTAAAACCCGGTGTAGTTTGCTATACCTACTACGCCTATTGACAACAGTTTTGAGTTATGACTTCAATTAATTAAGAAGTCACTTACAACAAATTCAAGAACTTTAGCTTTAGCAGTTCTTAAGTTATAATGAAGTCCATTTTTAGCTTGTACTGAAGGCACTATGTCTACTTGTCTAATTTCACCCACATTCAAACTAAATTGAGAAACTTTAGCAACATTTACAAAAATCTCAACTTAGTCTGTGTGGAAGGTGCCTAGGTTTATCTTTCAAAAAGCATACCCGATTGCACTTTTCGTAGATACAAAATCTAAGTTTCAAATTTTACCAAAATCAAAAAAACCAAATTATTCTTATTTGTGCTTAAATGAAAAGCAAACCAAAATATTTCAGAGAAATTTCTCTGGAATTCATGCAAAGGCGATTGATTATTTTACTGGGACTATTTCGGTGTGGTTACGATTTTGCCATCATTTTTCAGACGTACATAAATTTAATTTACAAAAAGTACAATATATTATTATTATTATTAAAAAGTTGTAAACAAAACAGTTTTCTAAAGCATACACATATACATAATTGGCCATTACAACCCATATTGCTTAGCGTCGAATCTGAAAAACAGACTTGAGAAACTTTTTCATGACAAACAATTAATTACTCTCAGAGCTTTTGCCAGAAGACTGCTAAGAGGTTGTCGCCGAATTAAATTTTTTTCATATTTCTTTCGTTGAAGATGTCAGAGCTGAAGTTTGAACAATTTTTTATGTATAAGTATAATTTATGATTTATGATTGTTTGTATGAGTTGTTCACACTTTCTTCCTTTTTTCTGTTATATGATAAAGAAAAATACGTACATTTTTTAGGTTGAAGTGTTGAACTTTTAAATTCAAAAGTTAAAATAAAACAAAAATATTTCTATTAAAAAAGTTAAAATCTGTCTAATATTTTAGCGGCCGTATGTATAATGAAGAGTTAGCAAATCGTTAGCATATGGGACAACAAATTGTCAAGTTTATCACCAGCTATAGACTGGCTGATATTATTAAAACTTTCCATACCTTTTGATTTGATAACTAGTCAGAGAATTAAAAAAATTAAATGCCTTGTACGTTTGAGCTAGAACTTCCACGTATAGGAATGGCAAACTTAGCCACTGTGTACAACGACCGGCTAAATTTTTATTATCAATAAGTCTGTAGGAATTTCGTATATAAAATTTTTCCACAATCATAGAGAACACAAATCTTTTATTGCCACCCCATATTGTAGTCACAATATCAAACCGTACTAAATTTTAGTCCAAGTTAAACAGACTTACCCTATATACACAAATATATATTTTTTTTATGACAAATATTTTTAATTATAGAAAAAAAAAACGCCGACAACAGTCAATAAAATGCGCTTATGAGCTGTAAAAGAATATAAAAAATTTTTTTTTGTTTTTAATTTATGAAGGGGAAAAATAAAACTAAAGCCAAAACCTATAGACAACTGTTTAGGGCTTGTTGGGTTGCAATCTCAAAAAAAAAAACGAAAAGAAAATTATTTTTCCTCATGAATTCACATCGAAAAACAATAGAAAAAAGTAATTACTTGAAAAAAAAAAATAAAATAATTTCTGTCGTTGCTTTAAAAGGTTATTGGTCAACAAATTGGATGACATTCAAAAACATGTCAATATTTTTTTCTGTTTCTCATTTCTTTTATTTAAAATGTGCAAATGAAATAAATATGGTTTTTTATTTTTATTTTTATTTTCTAAACCCAAACACGAGTAACAAAACCAAGCAATTGCAACGTAATCTATAAGATACTGAACATACATTGTGGGTACATATGTATGGAATTACAGATGGTAAATATAAATTTAAAATAAAATTTACCTTAAAAAAAATTTATCTTATTTAAGCATTAGTTGTAAGAGAAAAACCTTTCATTAAACCTACATGTTTAAAGTAAATTTGAAATTCAAATGAAAATTTTACATTTTTTCATTATTTTAATAAAAACTTTCCAATTTCAAAAAAAAACTTTTGTAATAAAATAAAACCTAATGCGTTTGTTTATTTTACCTGAAGGCTTAGATTTAATCTTTATCTATAAAATTTATTTTATTTATATTTGTTTTTAC
The DNA here is from genome assembly GCA_963576795.1 of Metopia argyrocephala. Classification (NCBI taxonomy): domain Eukaryota; kingdom Metazoa; phylum Arthropoda; class Insecta; order Diptera; family Sarcophagidae; genus Metopia; species Metopia argyrocephala. The sequence continues at coordinate 85,969,383 of OY756211.1, forward strand.
GGTTAAACAATAACAACGATAAATAGTTTTACAGGTAAAAGAATTTAAGAAATTTTATAAAATCAACAGCAGGAAAATAAAAGAAAATCTACGAGTATGAAAAAAAGTCTGAATAAATATTTTCACATTCAACAGATACAAAATATGTACAAGTAAATGTGTAAATAAAAACTCAATTCAATACAATAGTACAATGAAAACCAAAAATACTTATGCATCCATAAATTTTAACAAAAATTCTAAATATTGATTGCAGAGCACTAAATCTTTAAATAAATTTTACATCTTTACCAGGAAAAACATTGATTGAAATACCTGTGCAGTGTAATACTTTCTTTTGAGTGCATATTTCTAAAAGCAATTACTGACATTGTGAGACGCAACAATTTTTAAGGGGGGACTATACTACTCTTACAACGCTGCATAGTATTTCAATACATTTCTATTTAGCTTGTAGGATATCTTATTTAATTGCAACTACCATCTCCCTTATTCTCTGCTTTTGCCGAAAATATATTAAACGAGAGAAAAATAATAATCGACGAAAGAAGAATATCAAAGAATTCTGAATTGAATAATAGCAACACTGTCGCAAAAAGAAATTTAAATAGAACCAAATATTATCGATATGCTAAGCAATGGTCAGGTTAAAATCGGTAAGTAAGTGCCTAAACAAATTAGGGAATTTTAACATCCTCTTACTGTGCTGAATTTCTGGAGCCGCTGATTTTGAAGACTTTATTTTATTTATTTACTAGCTGGCCCGGCAAACGTTGTTTTGCCTAGAAAATTATTGTTTTTGTGTAGATATATTTAAAATACAGGTACAGGATCAGATACAGGTAATATTTTATTGAGATCGTATTCTGCCCTTACCCCGCTCGGATTAAGCTGTGTCATAAAAGTTAGTGCTGGAAGCATTCGTACCATGTTTAAAAGCTTTATGGGAAACGTAAACAGGGTTTTAAATTTACGAAAAAAGTGGGCGGTGAAGTGGGCGTGGATTACGGTCTATAGTCAGCCCTACTGAATATACAGACAAAATTTTATAAGAATCGGTCAGACAATTTCGGAGAAGCTTTGTTACAAACATTGTGACATCACTCCATATAAAATGTATGGGAAAATGAATTTTCTTTATAATTTCTTTTTTCTGGAGTATTTTAGAAATTGTGTTTGCTATTCTTGTTATTTGGCCAGAGGCCATTCCGAATTGGTACGAATCAACGAAATCGGTCCAGGCGTTCTGCAGTTATAAGCGTAGTAACTAACGCCACTTTCTTTTATATATATAGATTTCATAAATTACAATACAATCGCAATTTATATTCTAATTATTATTACGAGTAGAGTAACCAAGGTCTTATACTTTGATTAGCAGTTCTAGCACATTTCCTACTAGATAACTGGGGCACCCAGACTATCTAGCAAAACGTATGGCCAATTATTTCCTCATTTTCATCGAGCCATTCCATAAAATAACAAAAACAAAGACACATTTTATAAATGAAATCTTTAGAAAATAGAAGAACATTGGCGACCGGCATCAGCACAGATAGTTTCTAAACTCTTGCTAAGTTGGTAGGACTTACTTGTCAGAGAGTATTAATTATGTTGCAACAAGACCACAGTATATTTTTAAGTCAAATAGAATAAAAAAAATTTAGTATTTTAAAAATTTTTCCATTACAGGCAGGTGCTTTGGTTATTCATTAATTATTAAAAGATAACAATTAAAATTAAAAAGAGAGAAGTTATTTTGAATTCTTGCCTCTGGTTCCAATTTTTTAAAATTTCTAAAACTTATTTTTCGCCTTTAACTTTATATGCCTGTTACAGTAAGCGTGGAAAATTTGAGACTAGGAAATAAATTGGCTATCAAATAACAAAATGTCAAGAACTGAGCTGTCATCTTTTGACATTTATGTAGTAAAACGTGGAGAAATTATAACTATACTCTTAAACAAAGAATTGCAATTGAAAAATTTACTGTTATTTCACTTTATAAAATTCAAAAAGCTTTTCTTTGTAATTAGGCTTCTTCGGTGACCGCTATGTGTAGAAAAACCGTTGTACATAATCGATGTACAACAAAGTATTGAAAATAAGCCGTGTCGACGTTAACAACATATTATATAAAGATCTCTAACTTTACGCTTATAGAGTTCAACTCTTTCTAAAATTAAAGCCGATCGACCATTGTTTGCATTGAACTGTTTGAAAACCTGATCAAAAACAAAAAATTTTTCAACCAAATTAACTTTAGTGATAAGGCCCATTTTAAATTAAGAGATTATGTGAACAAACAAAATTGTCACACCCATAGGCGTGATCATCTACATCTTCATCACCACAAGATGATGGAATCTTGTCATCTGTGATTATGAGTAATGTAAATACCGAGTTGGCGGACGCTATTGATGTTCTGGGCATGAAAATTAATTGTGATGTCCGTTGGATTGATCACATATTTCGAGTGTCGAAAGAAGCATTCAAGTGTCTCGGTTTTTTAAAACGGTATAAGAAATACTTCACTCGTTCCCCCTTCCCATAACATATTTTCCCAGCCCAGCACAGTATACTGCATGAGTACGGACAGTCCCCTATTTTAATTATTTTTTATTATTATCAAGGAGTAGTTATGCCGAAAAGCAGACACTGCGACCCAAACGATCTTTTGTGCCCTACTCTACTCACGGATGATGACCCTGATGATCCTCCCTGCTCAATGTCAAGTCCAGGTTTGTCCCATAAGTGCTGGCCTTAATGAAAAAAAAACCCACACTAGTACGGAGCATTGCGTTTGAATGTCCCTACTTATCAGAGTCTTTTACCCTTCTCGGTTGGATAACAAACATCAATTATTAAAAATTTATTAAACTCATCAGCACAAATTGACAAACATGGCACTTTCAATATTACACGAAGTCACATAGCAAACTGGTTAGTGTAATATCCGCCTAACACTTTCACTGCTACAGTAATATAAAAAAAATCTTCTGTTTATATAAATAATTAATTGCTTAAAAGCACTGAACTTTATCCATTTCAATAAAAAACTCAAGAAAAATCATTACCAGTAGCATTTAAAAAAAAAAAGATGTACAAAAAACAAATAAATAAACGAGGCGCTTATGTAGTCAATAAAAAAAGAAATAAAATATTTTCAATCTGCTTTCGTCTATTTGTCGTTTTGTCTGTTGTCTCAGAGTCTATATTTGATACAAATTATATTTTATAATTACTTACACATATACCCATACATAAACAAATGTATTTACAAACTAATACACTTGTAATTTGAAAATTTATTTCGGTTTCTTTTTTAAACACACAATATAGAAAAACTATTGAATATTTGGAAAACATTTATTTTTATGAGAAGAACTAAAACAATAAACAGACTAACCACCATTATCTTTGCTTATTTAAAATGTTTTTTTCTCAGTTATAGATATTCATACAGAATAAATGACAATCAAATAAAAAACAAAAACTATTTACTATACCCCCCATAAATATGATTTGCAGGCAGTGGCTCATGTGGATGCTGACTTTCCTATTAAATCTGATTATCGATTTTGATGTTGATTCTGATGTGTAAACAAAACGAAGAATTTTATTTTTTATTATTTTATTATTTTATTTTTTTTTAATAATAATTAGATGTTGTTTTTGTGGTGTGGTTTGTAGTAGAATTAAAAGAAGAATTTTTTCATGTTTAAAAACTTATAAAATAATGTCTGCATACATTGTAAAACCAGACAAACAAATATTCAGCAGCACAATTGTTTACATTTCATGAAAAACTTGTCAAAATAAAGCAGAAAAGAAAAGCTCAATAATCAAATTAAAAATTTTGTTTTTAATTTTCTTCTTTGTTGGTTTTCTAGAATTTTTCAGGTCATTTAACAATTTTAGAATATAAAATTATAATAGGGGTACATATTTGTTTAATCTGTTAACTGCTTCTTATACCTCTTATAACCCTCATCTCACACTTAAAAAAAACTTACATTATTAACCCTTTGTGTGGTGTTCCACACTTACTAGATAATGCTAAGTATAATATTTTTAAATATAGAAAACTGAAACTTTTTTTTTAATAAATTTTAAAGAAAAAAATTGAAGTGATATTCATGATATTTCTTGACTTCTTGTGGAGTTTGAATTTGATTCACGATAAGAGTCGCAATTTTTGTGCTCGTTGAAGCGACAATGGACAAATTTGATTATTTAGTTAGAAAAGACGATTTTAAGTTATTTTCAGTGCTGCCGTTTTTGGTAATTTCTAAATAAAATTTTTTATTTTCGATAGTCAATATTATTATCAACATACATTGATAGTCAACCTAATTATGAATAAAAATTACCTGAGAAATTTTTTCCTTTCCATTTTTACATCTTCTTTTAAAGAAAATCTGCCAAAATCATGACAAATGTTTTAGATTATCCGCCTCCTGTCAAACTAAAAAATTTTTTCATCCCTTTTTTTTATTATCTAGGAGAAAATTTCATAAATATTCATAAGTTATTAGTAAAATTAAGTTAAGAATTAGAGTTTTAACACCTAATATTTCTCAGAGTTAAACAAAAAATTATTATATTTGCTAATCCGCGATTAACCTCTGAAAAAGCTCAGCCTATTATATAAATTTAGTTTATATTGGTTTTGAGAAGGTTAAACCTCATATAGAAAAATTCATAAAAATAAATCAGAATATATCGACGATGGAATTAAAGAACGCTGTAACTGACAAAACCCTAAATGTTCACCAGAGCCAAAAAACTTTCATAAATGTAGAACAAATACACTGGTATTTTTCATTTCGCAGACGGCGTAAGTGAATTTATTTTCATCGTAGAAATCTGGGACTTGGACCAATCGACGCGTATTTTTTGCTGATAAAAATGATGCAAAAAACGTATTTTCGATTTTTTGTCAGTTACAGCGTTCTTTAATTCCATCGTCGATATATAAATACTAGTTAACTCGGCAAACGTTGTTTTACCATATAAATTTGCTCTAGGAAACATTTTTTTAGTTCAAATATACTCTCTTCTCTTTACCGAACTGCAAAACTTAACATTGATGTGAGCAACCAATGCCTGCGTTACTAATAATTTTAATACATGATTATCCGACATTTTCGGTACTTCAGTTTGAGAGTTGGGGATAGGGAGAAAAATCCCCTCTAGCGCCCCCTCTGAGTACTCCTTAAAAAAAATCCCAAAACCATATACCCGTTACCCAGATATACATATCTAGTTTCAAATTTCATCGACGTCGGAACGTTATTTAGGTGAGGCACAAATTTCCCCTTGGGGCGGGTACCTAAACATTTAGGGGATGAAAAATAGATGTTAAAATTGACTTTTGTTAACCTAAAGTTGTGTTAAGACACCAACAAAATTTAATCAAATTCAGTTTATTAGTTGGGGATAGGGAGAAATAGCCCTTGTACCGCCCCCTCTGAGTACTTAAAAACAAAATGTAAACCATATATGCTCTACGGCACATATATAGTTTAAAATTTCATCAACGTCGGTACGTTACTTAGGAAAGGCATAAACTTTTCCTTGGGGCGGGTCGCCTTAACATTTAGAGATATGAAAAATAGATGTTGACCGATTCTCAGACCTACCCTATATACACACAAAATTTCGTGAAAATTGGTCGAACCGTTTAGGAGGAGTTTGGCAACAAATACCGCGACACGAGTATTTTATATATTAGAAGAGATATTGACCATCAAACCGGTAGAAGTATATTTCAAATACATTATAAAGAAAAATATTTAAAAGCTAGGATAGGACTAAGAAAAATTTCTGTAAATGTTTTTATTAGAATGAAAGTACCGAAAACCGCAATAATTTGGGTAAAAATGTCATGTTTAAAAAAAAACATGCTTTGCTATGCCATGTCGTCTTAAACACAGTGTCATGCCCTGTGTATTAAAATGTTAATACGAATCGGCTAAGCTGTTGCAGTTTGCTATGTTGAATGCCATGTCTATGAATGTTTTTGTGCTCAATGTTTTTAATATTAAAATCTATACTTATGTATATAAGTACAACTGGAGCTTGTCAAACTACATACTTATCCAATGTATAATTCATACAATGTTTGTGTAAAATAGAACAAATGTAAATAATCACATAAATTGTATTCCAATAAATATTAAGAACTCTTATCTAACAAATTTCTAATTTATGTGCAGTTTAATTTTGTAGATATAATAATTTAAAGAAATAATTAGAATTCATCATTAAGAACATATACAGTTTAAGAAAAAAGTCTAAATACACCATACAATTTTGCGATTTTAGGAAATTTATAAAGATAATGAGAAAAATTGGTATACTAATATTTAAGTCACTAATTAATAATTTTGTTAACACAAGAAAAGAATAATAAAATGCTATTATAAAACCAATAACAACAAATACATTAACCCTGCTACTACGTTAAAAAAAACTTACGTATATTATGTTTTGGGTCATTTTATGACCCGCTATATTGTTATTATAAAAATATTAATTTTTACAAAAGAAAAAAGTTTTGAAGACCCGTGATGATTGCAGTAGGTTTTATATAAACTTATGTTTTGTGTTTCGGTGCGATAGACAGACGTAATTATTACAAGTAATGCATTCCGTAAAGGTCTTTTTCTCTTTAATCGCCGGAAAAATGCAATTTGGGTCATAAAATGACCCTAACGTAGTAGCAGGGTTAAAAATCGATAGGAAAAAAGTCTACATACAGTTTGGCAACTCCACGCAGTAAGTAGAAAATTAAGAACAAAGGGGAGAAAACAACCGTTATTTTTTATTTTATTTTGTCTTAAAGTCACTATCTTCCATTCATTTTATAAACTCAAGTGAAGTCAGTTAGATATCTGTAATTTTAATCACAAAAATGGAAGGTAAAAAAGAGGTACCGATCTCTGTTAGAAATATTGTGGTCAGTGAGCGAAAAGAAGGCAAATCTTATGGCGAAATTTCCAAAATAGTAAAGCTTAGTCGCGCAACAGTGCAGACAATACTTAGAAATTATAAAGCAACCAACAGCACAGAAAATAAACCACGCACTGGTAGACCTAGGAAGATTTCGAGACGTGATGTTAGCAGTATGCTAAAAGAAGTGAAGTGTGATCCGAAACTTAGTGCCCCAAAACTAGCGGAACACCTTGAAAATTATTGCAATGTTGCTGTTACACCGCGAAAAGTTATAAACGTTTTGCATGAGAATGGGTTTAAAAGCAGAGTAGCCCGAAAAAAACCACTAATTTCTGTGAAAAATCGTAAGCTTCGGCTTGAATTTGCTCGGTTGCATCTTAACAAAGATGTTGAATTTTGGAAGCGTGTGATATTCACTGATGAAAGTAAGTTCAACATTTTCGGAAATGATGGAAGATCAAAGGTTTGGAGGAAGCCTAACACTGCACTGGATCCAAAAAATATTATACCAACAGTTAAACATGGTGGCGGCAGTGTTATGGTTTGGGGCGCCATGGCATCATTCGGAGTGGGTCGGTTAGTCTTTGTTGAAGGTAATATGGGTCGCTTTCAATATAAGAACATATTGGAACAAAATCTGAAGGCATCTGTCGAGAGCCTGGGCCTTGGAAATCAATAGATTTTTCAACAAGACAACGACCCGAAGCATACCGCTCACTTTGTACGAGACTGGCTACTATATCATGCCCCGAGGCAATTAAATTCTCCACCCCAATCACCTGATTTAAACTCTATTGAACATATCTGGGATGTTCTAGAGAAAAAGGTACGAAAATATGACATTAGCAGTCGTGAAACCCTTAAAACTTCTCTTGTTCGAGCATGGGCCGAAATTACGCCTGATATTACTGAAAATTTAGTAAATTTAATGCCCCGTCGCCTCCAAGCAGTAATTGACGCCCAGGGTGGACCGACAAAATACTGAAAATATTTTTTTTATCAAATTAGTTACCCTTATGTTAATTTTTATTGCTGTATTTAGACTTTTTTCCTATGAATTTTTGATATTTTTGTTGTAATTATTGTTACAGTACATATGAACTACTTTTTTATTTTATAAATAAATTAAACTATTAGTGCCTTATATATTACAATAAAAACTTTTTGGTTTTTTCTTACACATTTACTAAACATCCAAAATTGAGGGGTGTATTTAGACTTTTTTCTTAAACTGTATGTATATGAAGCATGTGTTGACATGTTAATTTTCAATGTTGAATATATAAGTATTAAAACAATGCAGAGCTTTGACAGTAACAAATTTTACATTGTCTTAATATGTTATTATGGAGCAGGTTTTAATTATATAACATGTCATGACAATTGTCTGATGTGACACTTGTAAACATGTTGTTTAGATTAACATGTACATGCATACATACATACAGAATTTGCCATTACAACCCTGTGACAGGGTTACGGCCTAGCTTCTCTCAGCACTCATGTTGTGTGTGTTTATTTTTATCCATGAGTACCAGGACCTACAGTTTAAAGTCGACTCCAAACCACAGTTTTGAGAAGCTTGTTCATGGCAATCAGTTACTCTCAGAACTTTTGCCAGAAGACCGCTAAGAGGTTGTCGCCGAAAGAAATAATTTTTTTATATTTCTTTTTGTTTTCAAAATGTCAGAGCTGAGATTTTGACATGTGCAGGGTTTTAATAAAAATTATAATTTAATTCAAAAACAAAAAACTATTTTTCCCAATATACACTGTGAGAAAAAATGCAACTTTGCTTTTAACCCAAATGCAATTCTTATTTATTACAATGCTGAACTTTGCACTACACTCGTTTAATATACACATACTATAAATTATACTGAAGTTTAAAAAATAAATAGTCTTTAAATTAAATTGGTTAATTTGAAATTGGAGTAAAATTTCTTTAAGTAAGTTCCCTGTTTTGAATCAGAGATTACTTTTTCCTAACATAGACAAATACATTTAATATATTATATGATTATATATACTAAATGGGATATGATTCGTTTATAACTATTTAAATATAAGTATTTGTAGTTTTGATTAAAACCTTTGGGGAAAAGTCTCCTGATAAGTCTCTAATGCAGAAACGAAATGGCCATAGAGACATGTCTCTTTCTAAAGCAATAGTTTTCATAAATTATACTTTAAAAAATTTGGCTATTTTGATTTTATTTTGTTTTTTAATGCATCCATGATTGCATGAGAATGGTTTCTATTAAATTTTCCTCACCCTTCCCCTTTAAAATATATGAGTGAGTATATATTTTCTTTGCTGTACGAACAATTTTTTGTGTTGTTATTGGAATATTTTTTCTAGTTTTATACACAAAATATATATAAACCTTTTTTAAATTAATTTTGAGGTTTAATTTATTTGAAAACATATTAACCTTTTTTAAGAATTCTTAGTAAATTCAAATCTGCTAAGCAGTTTTTAAAATATTGTGACTTTTTTAATAATTTTAATTAATTTTAAATATAAAAATATTTTGCTTCAATCCCACTCGTTCAATTCAATTAAGAATTGTTGCTTTTTAAATGAAATGAATTTTAGTTCTTTGATTTTTCTAAACTACTTGTATGCAGTGCATTATTACTTTTACGAGCATGACATTTAAGAAATCTTTTTGTGTGTGTGTATGTGTGTGTGTTTTTTTTTGGCAACTTATAAAAATATTAATTTTGTAAATTTTATATATATTCTAAACAAATTCAATTGTTTGTTGTTTAAAAAGTGTCTCTAATAATTTCTATTTTGGCATATTATAACGAATAAATTATTAAAAAGAAAAGTAAGAAAAAAAAAACAAAAAAAAAAATTAAATTAAAATTTAATGACAAAAATAATTTTAGACAAGAAAATATATAATATTGTATGTACATATATACAACATTTCTGTCTTAAAATAGTCTGCAATACATTCTATTTTAATTTTAATATTTCGTTTAAAATAGTTTTTTAGTTTGCTTTGATTTTAATTTTAATTAATTTTTTTTTTTTTTTGTTTTCTTACAAGTAATTTTAATGTTTAATCAAAATTAATTAAATTTTGTTTTCAAAGATAATTTAAATAATATCTAAATTCTAAAAGAAATATCTGTAAATATAAATTCCGCTGTGAGCAAAGTTTGGAGGATTTAAAATTATCCGCTCTCATGAAAATGTCAAAAAATTTAAAAGTTATATTATTATTATTAAACAAATTTTACGTGTAATGGATAGTTCAAAATAATTAATAATAGAAATGAAGAGAAAGTTTTGGGTATAAAAAGTGTGTTTATTTTTCGTTTATAAATTAAATATTTCATTTGAATTTCAAAGAAAGTGATTTATTTAATATAACAAAGTAGTCGTCATAGTTTAGTGGTTCGCTCTGCTTTCAAACCCCAACTCTGCCATTAAAAAAAAGGAAATATAAAAAATATTTCGTTCGGGGACAAGCTCTTAGCACTCTTCTGGAAAAAGCTGTGAGAGTAACTGATTGCTGTTGTTCGGAGTCGACATTAGACGGTAGGTTCCGGCATTCATGGATATTCATGGATAAAAAATTGACACACACAATATGGGTACTGCCAAAAGCTAGGCCGTTACCCCAAAACAGGGTTGCAATGGCCAATTATGTATGTATGCAATTATTATCAAATTAATACAATTAATTAAATCCATTGCCTTTAGCATTTTTTTATCATAAAAAATTTTGTGAATATTCTACTACATTTCTTTAAGTGATTTTAGTAATAAATTAAAAGAGAGTATTAAGAAGAAAAGCATAAGAATACGTGTTAGTTATCTCTGTACAATTGTGCTATAAAATAAGCATCAATGCATTAAACCACTAAAAAAATAGAAAAAAAAAATTGTTGGCCTATAAAAAATTGGATAGAAATAGAAATCACTCACTGTTATATATAAGAGAATAAAATAAAAAAAGAAATAAAACAACTAAAAACAGTGGCGTCAAAATGTCAAAATAACAAATGACACCAGACAGCAACAGAATGTAATTTTTATATAAATGTATGGCGTTAGAAAAGAAAATAAAGCGACAAACTGCTTCGAGATACCCTACAGAAAATTTGCACATTAAAACAAAATTTAATTAAACTACAGCTTACTAAGACCGTAGTAGCACCTGCTGACCAGTGTGATTCTTCTTGAATTTCAGAATTCTTGCTGGTTATTACCAGCGGGGACCACATGAAAATTAAAGTTGCCGGTTGCAACCTGAGACCCGATACGTTCCAAGTCCCTACACGTCGACAACATGTACTTTGTCTTCTCCTGCAATGCGAAGGTGACTTGACTATGGTATAGAGGACGACCCTGTTTACGTTGGAAGGACCAAGTTGATAAAGTCTTGTCATCAATTGGTGTTGTGACCAACTGGAGAAGGTGAGCGCTAAGCAGAGACGCTCTCTGTCATTTCACTCTATTCCACCTTTTGCATTGGCATCAAAAACGAATGATCAGGAGAAGAGCGCCACCTACTGGGAAGATAGCAGCTACCTACTAGCGAAGACGCTCACCACTTCATAGTTAGCAGATGGGGCAATTTATGTTAGGCCTTTGTGAGGTCAAATTGACAGCAACTTGTCTCATTTGTAAAGGGCTTAATACACACAAAAAAAAAATGGTAAACAATTTTGTTAGAAATGAAATATTATTTCATTCATACGGCTGCCGCGGCTGGATTCACAGTACTCCATTCGGTCTGATCAATTTCCGAGTATGAGGTTATATCTCAGCAAACGAATATTAGCATTCAAATGCTCAATTGTTTCTGGTTTATCGGAAAAACTCAGAAAATAGTCTAATGGTGTCAAATCGCAGCTTCTTGGTGACATAATTGGCCATTTCAGCTAATTAAACGGTCATTAAACGTTTGATGAGATCAATCGATTGTGGCATGCAATGTGGGGCAAATTGCATCATCCTGTTGAAACCAAATATGGCTTGCATCAATTCCAGGAAGAGCGGGCACAAAGAAATTGGTTTTCAGGTGCAGTACGTGTCTCCATTGACCGTAATAGTTGCGCTATTCTTATTTTTAAAGAAACATGGTTCAATGATGCCTCTGCTCCACAGTCACTCGTAATTGCTTGAACTTTTATACAACCTCATATAGGTTTTCTGAGCTCTAAATGAGAGAATATTTCATTATAACGTACCCACCAAGATGAAAATTAGCCTTTTTCTGAATGCAATTTCCGACCAACAGTATTTTCTATTTGGAGGTAAATTTCCAATAAATCCCAACTCAAGCGTAAATCGATTCATTTCGTTTAGTAGAGATAATACGGGGTTATCCATTTCGTGGTTTCCAAAGTATGGGACTGGAATTCGACATCTGCCAAACTAAGAAGACCCGAATGTGTCGATTCCTCGTCGTTCTCAGGAATTAGGACTGTCTTACGGCACATTATGGCATATTTTGCATTTAGATGTACACCTACATCCATATAAAGTTCAGCTCACGCAACAACTGAAGCCAGCTGACTATTCACAACGTCGTAGATACGTGGAATGGGTGCTTGAACAACAGGCAGAGGACGGAAATTTTTCGAACAAAATTTTCTTCAGGGATAAAGCAGTGAGTATGTGAGTATGTTAATAAACAACTTGGAGAATATGTGGTTTCAACAATACGGTGTCACATGCCACACAACTCGAGCGAATATGGCTTTATTGCAAGATACATTTCCTGGCCGCGTAATTTCTCGTCGTGGCAATATCAACTGGCCACCAAGATCATATGATTTGACACCATTAGACTTTTTTTTGTGGTGCTACGAGAAAGACTGTGTTTATGGAGATAAACCTTCAACTCTTGAGCACTTAGAAATCAACGTTCGTCAAGTAATGGCTGGAATGTTTTATTTACGTTTACTTTTAAAACCGCAAAATGGATTACCCTTTATATTCAATTTTTTGACAGAATAGAATGACATACTCGTAATTATTATACGAAATAACCAGTGGTTAACATTTAAACCGATAGATGGCCCGCTCGATATATACGAATATGGAGATTGATAGACACAACTTGAAACGTTTATTTTTCATAATGCTAGCGCATCAGTCAAGCTAAATTTTACTTATGGAATGGATTATGTTGACTTTGCAGACCGCTGTGGTCTATCCCAAAATCGACAATATTGTTTGTTCATGCACCAATTCAAACAGAAGTGAGAGTAATTGAAGATGAATATAAGAAAATATATATTTATTTTTTTTTTAATTTTTTCTTTTTTTTTTCTAACAAATAAGGCAGTCATAAACTGTCGAAGTTTAATATTTTAAGTATATTTTATTAATATTTTTATTACACAAATTCAATCTATACAGATATATGCATATTTATCAACATCTCTAATATTACCATCTTTTTATTAGTAGAGTTCTGTTGAAAATGACATCATAAATGTTTAATACTTTTTTTGTATGACTCTGGTGATGATGTTATTGTTGTCGGTGTTTTAAGTTTTATAAAATATTCTATCTGGTATGACTAAACAAATGATAATGTTGTCCAAAGAAGTCATTATGATATAGGGGGTTATGATGATGGCAATTGTTGGCTGACTGTAACAATAACGTTGATAACGATGACAAAAATTGAGTTTAAGTTGACGATGATTATGGTGTATGTACTGACACAGTAGACAAACTGGTTCCAAAAATATTTAATTTTTAAACAAAGAAATAAAATGCGCAGTTTATCGTAAGAAATATTTATTATAATTTAACATGAATGTAATAACTGATGTATTAGTAATCAATTAAAAAATTAAAGAAAGAAAAAAAAAATTTAAATAGAGTCACTTCAAGTAATTAATTGTGTTTGTATTTTAGGACGACATTATATACTTATATGTTCTTAAAATAATACATATATGGAAATCAAATGTTTGTAGACTCAAATAATATTTTAAAGTTGGAGTACTAAATAAAACTGCAATGAATAAAAGAATTATGAGCAACATTACTCCAATTTTTATCGCTAAATCTAGGCCACATTAGGCAAATATTTGACGAAAAAAGCGTAAATATTTTATGAAAATATTTTACGCAAAAATTTTGTTTTGTCTGAAAGATTCTTAAACAACTATTTAAAAACAAATAATATAAAGCAATATTATTTAAATTTTAAATTAATTAAATTTGAATTAATAAAAAATAATAAAAATAAATATTTCTATAAAAAAGTGGTAGTTTAAGATATGCAAGTAAGTGGTTCCCAAAAAAAAAAAAAAAAATAAAAACGATATAAATATTAATCCGCAAACCCAATATTTTACCACTGACATACATATGTTGTAGTTGCATCTTCTCATAATAATAATTTGTGAGTATTCTCATGTGCGTACTAAAGGTGGTTTTACACTATCCCATTGAGTATAGCGACATGTCAAAAACTCAAGTAAAATGAAAAAGTATAATAGTGTGAAAACAATATGTAATGAATTGTCAAAAAATACGGATAGAAATTTGACAGTCGTATGGTTCTCATCATTTTTAAAAATTTTTCTAAACCATTAAACTTTTCATTTTATCAGAGTTGCTTTTTTACGCAAATATAAGAAAAAACCAGGGTTGGAAAACTGGAAATTATTCGCCATAATTTTGCTTATTCCTTTTTTATTAAATAACTACAAAAATACAAAATATAGTTACCATTTAAAGTTCTTTCCATTTAACATAAAATAACTTACAAATATTTGTTGTAAAAAATAATTAAATCTGAGAAAAAGAAAATCTGAAAAACAGAAAAACACAAACAGCTGTTGTTTCCATTTTATTTGAAAAGTGATAGTGTAAAAGCAAAATGTAATAAAAACATTTTAGGTTTGATTATTTGACAATCACACCAAAAACCATTAGATTTTCTTTCGACAAAATCCAATGAAAGTCTTAAGACTTGTAGAATAGTGTAAAAGCACCTTAACAGAGTAGCTAAAATTATTTACCAGAAAAAAACACTGATGGAATTGAAAGCGTGCAATACAAATTTTATGCTGAAAACTTCTTATTATAGTTTTGGTGTGGAGTTTAGTCGTTCCATCATAGATTAGTTAAAAAAATAATTTAATCATAACATAATGGTCACCTTTAAACGTTGGTCTCAGCATAACGACGCATAAAAGACGTACATACGTTCTTTATATTCACAACTATCTTAAGACGAATGCCTAGCAGGGAACAGTATTATCAGAATTCTAATACAAGATTTACGAGAAAATCATCCTATAAAACAATAATGGAAAATACGGCATGAAGAACACCGTATAATGCTATTCACACGTAGAATAATTCACTAAGATCTAATAATCGCATACAGTGCACATCACAAATTATTAACATTTTAGTGTATTATTAAGTGTATTATGTAAGGCTATAAGCCAATAAGTTTGACGGGCTTCTAATTGTAAAAAAATAAAATTAATCTTTTTAAAGTTAAATCATGATAAACACTTCATTGTTAAATTATAGACGAAACTGAACTGCCTGACAGTAACATGTTACACAAAGAGAGCCGAGATGTCATAAACATAAACAGCCAAAGAGAACAATGCTAAAAAATATCATCCGCTATTAAGATGATCTTGATAAAATTGTTAAAATTAACCACCTCTGTATGAAAAATAAAAATAAAAATATAATACGAATATATAGAAAATATATGAAAAATTTAATTACAATTAGATATTCCAATTTTTTAAATTTTACAAAATTCAGAAGAATATAAGAAAACAAAAAGTGTTTTGCAAAAGACCAAAAAGTAAAAAGAAGGGGAACGTAAAATGCTTACATTGCCAACGTACAACTACATGATACGAGTATGAAAACAATAATACTTATGATTGATTTTTGTTGTTGATGGGGTAGTTAGCAAATGGGAAGGGAGAGTATACATATGCTACGTGTTCCTAATTACACAGAAAAAATTTAAAGTGTTTTTTAATAAAAAAAATTTGTGATATCAATTAGAACATTTTTTTATTTTTTCACAAGTAAACAAATTAATGCTATTAATTAAGCTGATTGTAATATTAAATAAAGGTGTTTAAAGTAGAGTTGTATAAAACATTAACAAGTTAATTAAATCAATTAAATTATTTAATCAAAAAAATGTTTTATCAAGATAATTGGAAAAAATAAAAAATGGTTTATGTGTAGCTATCAATTTAAGGCCAATTATTACAACTTGCCGTTTGTTAAAGGTAGGATTTTATCAGACAGATATCTTTGTTTTTGTTGTTGCAAGTAAACTTTAACCTAAAGTGATCGATAAAGTTATTGGGAAGATTGCCTTACCTTTTGGTTAAAGTTTACTTGTAACAACAAGAAGCAAATTATCTGTCTGATAAAATTCTACCTTTAACTAACGGCAAGTTGTAATAATGGGCCTAAGACTTTTTCGAAGACGTCTGTACGACAATAAAATATTCTGTACTACACATGGTGGACACTTAAGGCAAATTGTCATATACTTCTTTAAACAAATGTCGTAAGAATCTGTTATAGCATAATGGACCATATGGACCAGTTTATCGTTGATTCGCAATTTGTGAAAATACTAACAACCTTAAGGAAATAGACCGGAAACTATCATGCACGCACTTTTCTGCAATATTGTCTTCAAGAAAATTATAGTCGACCACAATTAACGTGACAAATTCATTGGATTATTAATCACTACGTTAACGACAATCTCATATAGACGAATATGCCAACTGACTTAATATTTGAAAGATTTTCATATATTTTACAATAACAAAAAAGGCAAATAATGCATATAATCAAAACATCCCTTAAATATAATAACAGAATTAGACATTAAAAAGAAAAAAAAAATATAATTTTTTTTTGCGTTCCCCTTCTATTAGTTAATATGTACGTGTGTAAAGAATTTTTGTGAATTTTGGTAGTTTTCTTCTTGTCGTATGACAATCCATGTAAGGAAATTAAAGTAATTTTTTAAAGTTTTTGTGTTGTGGTTTATTTTTTTTATGCACTTGTCTTACGCTGTCTTTTGTTTAATTATATTAAACTAGCGCTTAAAACATTTTGGAAACATATTTTACTAAGTAAAAAAAAACACTATATTTAGCACTAAAGATGCTTAAATTGCATCACTGCATATTTATGTTGATTTTAATTTATGCTTTAATTCACTCCCTGTGTCTTTCTCACTCGGTCTGTACACACATTCACATGTATGTATATGTACTCTAATATATCCGTATGTGTTTAATTGTTGTTTATGTTATTTGTCTAATTATAAAAGTTGTGACATACTATTTAACACATTCACTCACGCACATACATATGTATGTATGTATTCATATTAATAAATACACACATTAAAAACAGAGAATGATTAAATAAATTATGTGTAAAATCACAGTCTTGGGAACGTTGAACTTCTATTAATTTAATTAGAAAATTATAACTAAAGCTAACGCCAAGAGGATTTAAGTCCAAAGGTTGTACTGTCTACTAAAGAGGTAGTGAATTTTTGACGCTTTCTTTGACGTGTATTTTGGACCACTATCGTATTGGAATATCAAAGTTTATAAAAAAGACTTCCATAGACTCATATACATATACTGAATATACTCCTCCTTCCCAATATTTACTGTATATCTGCCAATTTGGTCTACATATCATGTATACTTTAGATGATAATCGAAAACAAAAGAGTTACTTGAACAAAGTTTTTCTGAAGTTTTCAAAATGAGATGGAAAGAAAATTTACTTAATTTAGTGATACTAATTGGTTTTGAATAAGTGTATTTTTTTATTTAAGACGAATACTAAGGGATATACTCCTACTCATGCAGTGTATTGTATTGGATGTTGAGTATATAAAAAGATGTGAAGATGTTAAGCGGCTTATGTAAAGACTTTGCGGATTGAGAAATAAAATAATTTTTCTATACAAAAATCTTTGTTTCATTTAAAAACTGAATAACTTGCTATTATGTCCCGATATATTAGTGTACATACTTTTCCTTGTATTGAAGAAATAGCGTTCTTTACTATGTTTTACAAACAATAGGATTATAAAAAAAATTTTCATCTATTGTACACAGCGACCAATTAAAAATGCAAAATTTGTATAAAAAGTATTAAAAGTTATCACTTTCCAACCCTGATGTCATGCCCCTGAACATTTTGTTATTTGTAAGACACAATCATTTAAATCTGACAAAGAAAACTCAAGTCTTTTATACAATCATGCATATCTACCAGGACAATTATAAATTATCACCCTTGGAAACGCTACTATATTCGTACATACCAGACACCAATAGAATTTGAATTGAAAATTGTATTCCTTAAACAATAATTGTAACAATAAAATATAAAATAAAGGGTGTTCTCTTAAAGCCCAATAAAACATTAAACTTTGATCCAACAATTTTGAAATATCAATAATACATTGGTATTAATATTTGAAAATAGTTTCAGGTATATTGACGCCTTGGCTGAATTAGTTAAAGCGTAATATGAGGTAGCTGAGCATATGTGTCGAATAATTCGAACACTATGGGCTTCCATGATGTCAATTGCTGCAGATATCATAGAAAATAATCGAAACTAATCAAATCACACGAATTGAAAGTTTCGTTTTTTTAGTTCAACTACTTAATCGTCAAAATTTTCTTTTAATAAATTTTAGATGGTTGCGAATGCTGTGTGTCCCCAAAGCATGCCATCCGTATTTTCAATATCAGAAAACTTCATTAGCAATAGTACGATATTGATATCCATTAATAGTAACGCAAAATCGGCTATATTTCTCAAGAAATAGGATTCATCATACTAAAAAGCTTATTCTTTCTGAGTTAAATAGAATCTGTAGTGTTTATTGTGAAGTGGTTCCACGACATATGCCATTACAACCCTGTTTGAGGGTTATGGCCTAGCTTCTCGCAGAACCCATTTTATCCACGAGCACTGGAACCTACAGTTTAAAGTAGACTCCGAATGACAGCCTAGAGAAACTTTGTTCATGTTAATCAGTTACTCTCAGAGCTTTTGCCAGAACACTGCTAAGAGGAAGACGCCGAAAGAAATATTTTTTATATTTTTTTTTCTCAAGATGTAAGAGCTGGGGTCTGAATCCGGAGTTCTTGCCTTGCAAACCAGCAAACTAACCTTTAGACTACGTCGACTTTGAAATAAAACCGTTTAGTCATAAATGAGACAATAAAGCGTTGTTTACAATTTGCGCCTATTAACTACGGAAAAACGGTTCTAACGGGCTTAAAATACACCTGTTACTTGTATTAAATATAAAACAAAAGATATACAAAGTTAAGTACATAATAGAATGGAATTCGAAAAAAAGAAACGTACGAGTATTTAAAAACTTTTTAAAAGGAAATTGATTGTTTTACTCACGCACTTATTCCCTTTTAATAATCGATTTCAATGTTATTTTTATTAAACATTTTCTCGTAATTTGTAAGTAACAATCAATAAAGAATTATTGTAGATAAAAGAATTATTATATCTGTAAATAGTGGTTGAACTTAGAATTTTTTTTAATAGTAGAATGGAATATTCTTATTTTGGCACATAGAAAACAAAAAAAATATGTCTTTATTTGGAATTTTGAATTTTTGGTAATGAAAATAATTTGCAGAAACAATTCATTGTTATTATTGACAAGATTTAAAATTTAACAGCCGTATGTATAACGAAATATTAGCAACTACTTAGCATATGGGACAAAAAAGTGGCTATAGACTTATATTATTAAACCTTTCCATACCCTCTATTCGATAACTAGTTAGATAATCGAAAGAATTATATACCTTGTACCTTTGAGAAAGAATTTCCACATATTGGAATGACAAACTTAGCCACTGTGTACAACGACCTGCTAATAAGGGCTGTAAGAATTTTAAATAATTCTGTTAAATTAAGAAAGTGGACTATCTTATTAAAACTTTAATTCATTGATTTTAGTTATTGAAATAGTGGATATTTTGGTATTTATTTCTAAACAAAACTTGAGCGAAATCAGAAAAATAGGTGAGGCATCCACCTCACCACAGAAAATTACATTTTTATTGCGTGTATATTGGAAATGGTAGCAGTTAAACTTAGTGAGACTAACTTTGGTGTTTTTTTTTTCGATGAGTTGTGTAATTAATCCATAAAATGTAGCTTAATATAACACAGTATAAAGAATAATCAATACTTTTATGTTATGCCAACATCCGGCTGAAGTGCACGACTCGTCATTGAAATCAATTACATAAAACAAAATAATATCGATATACACAGTTTTAACATGCACCGTAGTTAGGTCTTAAACAACAGTAATATTTATTTAAATTAAAAACGATATCATTTGGAGAAGACAAATAGCGCTATTTCTTTAAGACAATACACTTGTACACACAAGAGTATTCACTGTCGAACATATCAATAAAATGGGCTACGAAATGTTACTTTTGTTGTGCAAAATCTACAGTTTTTTTATATTGGGTAAGAAACTAAAGTAAAGCGAAACTACAAAACAATAATTTGTACTTAAAATTTGGAAATTTTTTATATTAATATTTTTTACAAAAGGTTTACTTCTGTATCGTGATCTCAAACCAATAATTTGTATGCCGGTGAATTAAATCTTAAACCTAAAGGTCTTGTGTGTTCTTAATTACTGTATTAAGAAATTTTACAATCTTTATTCGAACCATAGGGTAGGATTTGTAGTAGGTCACATAACTATTAAAATCCGGGTCAGTAAAATCAACAAATAATTTTATAACTACTTTTAATATTATAATTCTTAAATCAAAAAAAATTAATAAATATATTCTATTCAATTTATATTGATTTGCACAAAAATCTTTTCAATGTAAATGAAATGCTTTACTTCATAAGCTTTAAATTGCATTCTAGATACTAGGCTGTCTTTAAACAAGTATCTCCACATTATGATGGTAAACGAAAGATCAATACTCTATCCTATCCTATCCTACAATGAACAGCATGAGTAGGTGTTAACTCATCTGAGTATTGGTCTCAACAAAACAAAAAAGAAAGCAAAAATATTAGAAGACTAATGAGAATAACAAATTTTTTCTTACTGCGTTTCAACGCTTGTTTCAAATATTCAAACTGGCTTTTAATTATTATACCTTCTATAGCCACAAAATAAGTTTTTTTTAAATTGAATATACATATGTATGTGTGAAAATTAACGTTTTGTTATATAAAAGACAAACCATTTATGTTTTTATTTAACACCAGAACATTTCTATAAAAGAACTTTAAAACAAGTATTTTGAAAATTTTCCAAAAAGCAAGATAATAAACAAAATTGTTGATTAAAAATATTATATTTAAATTAAGTATTGAATAATCTATTTTGTTTTGTGTAGGATGAAAATTCAATTGAGAATATTTACAGCAAGAATATAAAAAAAACAAATGCTTAATAATTATTCATAGTTTTATATAATCAAATACCATTGTTAAGTCAGGGGCTCGTTTGCCTCGCTTAAGGCTGATGTCAGAGTGCGCGCTATAAGCGATGCTATAATATCGCACTACAATGCGCTACAAACCTCTGCTTGTGTTTTCTTACGTCAATGCTCAAAAGATGTCAGAGTCAAAGCGAAGCTACAAGAGAGCCAAAGCGACAAAGCAGGCTGTGAAATGATTTATAGCATGGTATCGCTTCGTTGTTGTTTGTTTACATTTTACTTATAGTGCATTTACACCAAACTTAAATCAAGTAAATTTAATTTGAAATCACTTTGAAAATCTATAGTGTTTACACCGAAATTTTTTGACAACTAACAGGATTTCATTTTCATAAAAATAACAGCAAATAAAAAAATTAATAAATAAAACAATATTTTTTCTTATTATTTTATATTCAATAGAAGAATAAATAAATAAAACAATTTTTCTTTTGATTATTCTACATTCAATAAAAAATAATTCAAAAATCTTGAATTTATTTTTGTTTTGGTTTTATGGGGCTCTTTTCAATTGTCAGTTTCTCAGTCGGGATTTGATTTGTAGAAATTAAACGACAGACAGAAATTTGTAGAAATAGTGACGAAAATGTGAAGAATGTAGTACACGAATGTTTGTACAGGACATTTTGCCTTTTGCTTTTCCACTTTTGTAGTTTTTGCTTCTTCTGTTTGTCTTCTAAGTTCTATATGGTAAAAGTTTTAGGCAAGAGCAAAAGAGAATTGAAAAATTTCTGCCCTTTAATTTCCACATTGTAAATCCCGACTTACTGTAGTTTTGTATTTTTTAGTACAACTTAGACAAAATACAGAGTTGCATCGGAAAGTACACTAGATTTCAATTAGATTTTGTCGAAATCAAGTAACGATGTAGATTTTGTTTTATATGGGAAATCAAGTAAAAAACGACTAGATTTCAATTGAAATCTGGTAATTAGTTGATTTGAGTTTGGTGTAAATGCAGTATTACAAACATACATACATTTTTAATTTGTTTATTTTATTGTTTATTTATTTCATTATTTACATTATAAATAATTTTGCATTTGTACAACGTATAAAATACATTAACTATTAAATAATAATCTTAAAGTTATTATTAATTTTTCGCAAGGCTGTATGGCGTTTGTATTAAAATTTGTCCAGTTTTTCCTGAAGCTTGCTCTGTATTTTTTCTAAAATATAACATCCTCGAATAGTTAAAAAATTTGTCTGGTTCTTTTCTGAGTTCTTGGTACAAATTATGAAATTCGCCTTTTTCCTTGCGACTTCTATTTATATCGTGGATTCCTCTCTTTCTACTAAAAAACAAATTATATGTATAATTTGATATAAAAAAATCTTCATCTGAATCCATTTTTAACAAAAAAGATTGACGGAATAAAAAAAGTATTTTAAAAACACAACAAGTCGCTTTGTTTAATGTAGTGTCCACTCTGACATCCTGTAGTATAAGTATAGCATGAATATTATAGCTTCTAGCATCGCTTCGCTTATAGCGCGCACTCTGACATCAGCCTAACTTATGAAAGAAATGTTATCCAGGCAGAACACCAGGATAACGGATATTGTAAAAAGCAATATTAAGTCAGAGCTCGTTTGTTTTGCTTAATTGGTAACGAATTGTTATCAGAGTGGTACACCAAGAAGCTGTTTATTGAAAAGAAATCAGTGTGTAGATTGGTAGATTGTAGATTGTAGTCGCCGTGGTCTAGTGGTTAGCGTGTTGGCTTACTAAGACATGAGCCCTGGGTTCGACAACAGGCTCTGACATCTTCAAAAAAAGAAATATGAAAAAAATATTTCTTTCGGCGACTACCTCTCAGCAGTCTTCTGGCAAAAGCTCTGAGAGTAACTAATTGCCATGAACAAGCTTCTCAAGTCTGTCGTTCGGAGACGACATTAAACTGTAGGTCCCGGTACTAATGGATAAAAATTGACACACACAACATGAGTGCTGCGAGAAGCTAGGCCGTAATCCTGACACAGGGTTGTAAAGGCCAGTTATGTATGTATGTATGTGTAGATTGGCAATATTTTTTTAATAAATTTTTTTTGTATATCAAAAACTTACTATCTAAGCAAAAGTAAACAAAAATAAATATAACTAAAAAATACATAAAAAAATTACACGTGACGGAAATTGCATTTGTGCACTATTTGCCTTTCGTTAGGTAATGCAGAGTAGTTATTGAATTTCACATTGTCTGGACAGCAGTTTGAGTAGCATGTGTAAAAATAACTTCACAGTGTACTCGAATATGATGAATATGTGAATTCTCACGGTCTGCATAAACAAACAAAAAACAAATAAAAATATTAAATGCAGATAATACATTACGTATTAATTTTATTAATAAATTGACAAAAAAGAAAAATATTTTTAATTTTTTGGGGGATGTATTTTTCTTTATTTTTTAAATAGAATAAAAAAAATTTAAAAGAAAAATCATCGTAAGAATTAACAAAAATCACCATTAAGTACTCTATTCCTCTGTAGCTTCTAAACCGCTAAACATGTTGATTTATACAACATAATAACAAATGTCATATTATGCAATTGCCATACCGTCCAAATATGTACGACAATGACATATTACTAATAATAATATAACTACAGCTTTAAGGCGTTCACACCCGACAGCCCTGCCTGAACGCTGCTTATAATTGATTATAATATCTAGGATTTATTTATAAATGTAAGTGTACAATGTTGTCATATAAATTTCTTACAGTACTAAGTCACAATAAGAATTTCTAGTTATCGATAATACTTAATTGCAAATCACAAACAAATTGGACAAAGAAGTAGCATTTTATATAGATACATATTGTATGTATATTTGTAAATAGTTTATTAGGTCAGATTTACACTTAGGAAAATTAAATGATAGACATTTTTTCAATTTTTCTATTGGATGCACTCTTTAAAAAAATAAATTTTGTAAACCCAATTACTTGTTCCGACGCTATTGGAAAAATTCAAAAGATGATAGCCAAGGATGTAACAGACGAGTCGGACTCTGATACATCAGATAAGGCAACAGACGACTTTAGCCTTTAGAGCAATCATCACAAATTAGTTCACAACAATTGCAAAACAAATGGAAATGAAGAAAGTATGTCGAACTTGCTTGCTGTGTATTTACATACCTTTTAAAAGTATGGGTCGATTATAAGGTAAAATTTTTAAAGTTGTAAAATGTAATGTACAAACACTGAAAGGTTTTTTGAAAAAACTTCATTAGTTTTGCCACACCAAAGTATAGTGTAGGCTAAAAGGATTAATTAAAGGTTATTGTTACAAACTGTAGACATAAATATTGGGGCTTATTAAATTATACTAAATTTTGCTGAAGAAAAAGGTTTATTTTTATTGAATGTTTTTATTTTTTTGTTTGTTTTGCTATTACAATAAATAAAAATTTTATACGATGCATTGCAAACATCGATGTTTTCATTTGATACATCGCAAAGCATCGTTGTAAGTTCATGATGCATAGCATCGGAGCTTTAATCGATGTATTTTTTCGTGAGCATCCCTACCTCATACTGATTTTACACATTTTCCTTTGGAAATTTTTATAAATACAGTATTTCCCGGATAATTGCTCCACGCTTAATTGGCTTTCACGCTTATTTGCTTGAATTTCGAAATTCCCATATTATTTCTTACCATTTTCTAATAAAACTCCACGGTTAATTAGTTTTCGCTTAATTGCATCATTCGCTTAATTACCTAAAATACATTTTCCCCAAAGAGAAATTTCATTTAAAATTCCCTCGTTTAATTACCCAAAATAATTATTTTCTAAAAACTGCAGCTTAACTCTACTGTGTTTATATAGGCATAAAATGTCTGTTAAATTAACTTTCAAACTACTTTTTTGATACAACCTTTCAATTAAAATCTACCAAGTTTATGTATAAGTATAACTATAAAGTTACTTGCTTTTCACATGTTTTGACGGCAGTGTATATAGGCAATTAACACGTTCCCCACTCAGCGTCACACATATGTGACGTTGGAGTTTTCGTAAAAACTCATGTCACATATATGGGTCGCATAATTACCAAAATCTCTTAATCTTTTATTTCATGATAGTTTTTACTGAAAGTGAAAAAAATATGTGAGTGGTGAACGTGTTAAGCGCATTCGTTAATGCCTTCCATACATAATTACCCAAAAATTTTCAAATTTTTATCGAGGCAATTAACAGTGGAATACTGTATTATTGTAATGATATTGAAAGTTTTATTTGCTATTTAGATAATATAGGTAAATTAGAAAAAGATTGGTTATTTTGACTTTACTAAGTGCAGATTTAAAAAAAAATATTATCAATTTGTAAAGAGATTTCCATTTTAAAATTGCTTTATAAACATCATTCTGAAAAAAAATATATAAATAAAATCAAATTTTAATAAAATTTATTCTAATTTTTTTTATAAATATTTTTCTCTTCCATACAGTTCATTTTGTTAATGAGTGTATGTGCATTTAAACTTGTTGCTAAACTTTTATCACTACTTTAAATGGCTTTGTTTATCAACATTGTTTCAGTTATTTTGCTTTGCAAAAAACACACAGATCATTGACACAACTTTAAATAATATTCCCTAAGTAATTGTTGTTTTGTTTTTTTTTTTGTGCAATTTCCCTTTTTTTTGTTTTTAAAAAAAAAATAACACTTTTAGTGGAACACACAATAAAATAAAAACAAAAAAAAAAAAAAAAAAAAAAATGCAAACATGCCACTTATAACTTACTTGTGTTTAAATAAAACCAATAATATATAATTGAATAGAAGTAAACCACCGTAATTTTGTTATTTTTTTTGTTATATACATATGTACTTACATATACGAGTACATTATACATATGTTTACAATAATATTTACATTTATCGTTATTGTTTTAAAATAACTGTTAATTTTATTATTCTTGATGCATATTTTTTGTTCATTTTTATTTTATTATTGTCCACTCTGCTCCACTTTATGATTAGATTTTGGTTTGTAGAAAAATTTTTTAGACACTTTTTAAATTTAAATAATAAAATTTTTTTATTGCTTTTTTCTTAGTTTTCGTTTATTTTTCTTTTTTTTTATAGTAAATATTAAAGGTAATGCAATTTATGATATTTTTAGAAATAAATAATTTATTTTTAAATTTTTTTAGGAAGAATAAAGGAATCTTAAATTGAACACTTTATTTAAATATTTTTTACTCTTATTATATTGTAGGTAATCATATATGTAAATATTTTATTCTTTTATTTTTGTTACGTTTTATAATTTGTTTTTCTTTCTTTTTTTAATTATTATTGCACTAGTTTTGAAAATATTTTCACAAAAATTGAAATATTTTATAGAATTTTTTTTCTATATTTCCATTTTTTGTTACAAAAATAGTTCAGCAGGCAGCTGAGCAGAAAATACCGTGTAAAGCAAAACAAACGAAAATCTTAAAATCGAGGGAGCCAACGAACACATCCACCAACCCGATAACAAATTATAGATCGCACATGTTGTGTTTAATGTGTGGCCGAGTAATTATGACTTTAGTTATGCTTTTTGTTTTGTTTGGTTTTTTTTTTTTACTTTTTATTTTTATTTTTCTTTTCACTTTTTCATTTCGAAAAACAGTGGAATACAGTGGTTCATGCGTTTTGCGTTTAAGGCACTTTCGTTTCGATAACTAGAAAAACCGTGAAAAACACATATTGATACATCAAAAGAATATTACAGAAGAATATTTTATTTTTATTTTTTTTTTCTAAATTAATTTTTGTATTTCGATGTGTTTGTAAGTAGACAGGGGCGAGCAAACATTCAGACCATTCAGACACTATGAAGGTTTTTATTTCTTCTAAATTTTTTAGTATTTCAAGTGTTATTGTGGGTTTTATTTTATATTCATATTTAAATTTTAGCAGCTTCACATTTAATTGTTTCAACAAATAATATTTTCAGCACTTTTATTATTATTGTTTTTAATTTTTTTTAATACAAAAACAAAAATCCCACAATTAACGGACACCAAAAAACACACAAAAACTTGTATTCCAATGGACCGACACTCTCCTACTAAAAAGTTTGCCACCAAGAGCAAAACACTCTTTGCTAAAACAAAAAAAAACAAACACAAAAAACACTTACATACGCAAACGTGCACGTAAAAATCATAGAATATGAAGGCAAAACACAAAAACAACTGCTCTTGGTATACTCGCACTAAAATTTTGCTGCAGCGTGTTTTGCTATTGTTTTGTAAATTCTGCTTTTGTTAACGCCGCTGTTAACGATGCTGCTCTGTTTTGGTTTTTATTATTGTTTTTAGTTTTGCCACATTACATATTGTTTTATTTGTTGTTACTTTGTTTATTGTTTCATTTTTATTGTCAATTGTTTCATATTCATATTTTTTTCATCTCATTTTTTTTTGTAATAACAATCGTATTTCAAATTCTTATGCTCTTAATATTAAATTAGTTATTTTTATTTTTTTATAATTCTTTTAATGTTCGTTGGTTTATTTTAGTACAAAAACAAAAACAAACAAAAAACACACTTTTCAGAATATAAACAAACGATGGCTGTTAATTTAACAGTCTGAGTCTTTATTTAGCTGTAAGCAAGTAATTCTCTTTTAACAAAAGAGAATTAATGTTTAATTATTTACATTAAACATGTAAATGCTTCTATTGAATTTACAAGAGTAATTGATTTTATATGTTGTCACTGTTAATATTTATATTTTACATTGAAGCTGGAGTTAGCAATGTAAACTTTGATTACAGTAGTTCAAATTGTATTCATTTTTGGTCTTCGTTTAAAACATTCGGCCCTATTCCCGTTGGCGTTTTTATTTTAAAACGAAATAAAAACGACAACTTGGTATCACCGTTGTTGTTATCGACAATAATCGAAAAATGTCGGTATTCTCTATTTAAAAACGTAGATAGAAACGATAAAGAAACGCCTGTTTTTTGTCGCTTTCATTTTTAGTAGCGACATTAAAACGAGAGGTTTGAAAAATAGAAAATTAAAATTACAACGTTGCAATAATTTGAATTTTTAGTATCAGAAATTGAAAAAAATCGTGATGGTTTCAAAAAAGGCATAAAACCCTTAAATTTTAATAGTTTTTGGAAGGAAGTGGCTGCAAAAATAAATCCATTTGGACTTCCATTCCGCGATGGAGATGGTTGGCACAAAATAAGTATAACTAAATTAACAACAAAATATTACTAAAAAATTTTAAAATATGTATATAATTGATTTGACGCCACTTTCTATACGGATGTTATTGCCCAAACGAGACCTACTTCCATCACTCCTATATGGATGTGAATTATTTGCAAACTGTGACAGAATTGACTTACGTAAACTTACGGTAACTCATAATAACATTGTTCGATATATTTTCCGCAGAGGTCGCCATGACCGTAGTATCTCTAGTTATTCGTTTCAGATTTTTAATATCAGTTTTGAATATTTAATGAAATACAAGTGTCTGACCTATCTGCACAAAATTATTGTTTCATAAAATCCTCCCTACTTTTATAACAGAATTGTATTCGCAAGGTCAAATCGTGGAACAAAAATTATTGTGCCGAAATATAAGAGCCTTTTGTCTCCTTCAGAAAACGCGCAATGCTACCACATTTAAAAAGGAGTTACTCAAATATTTTAATTTTTTTTTTAAATTCATTTTAAATTCAACAACAAATCTAACACCATTTCATTTGATTTTTAATAAAAAAAAACGAAATTATTTGGTAAACAAAACCACATAATATTACAGGATTTTTTTCTAGTGCTACCAAGTTTTTCTTTGGTTTTATTGTAGTTTTCGATAACTTTTTATCGTCGTCTTCGTTTTATTTCAGGAATACCATTTTAGAAACGAAGCGACATAAAAACGACAACCAAATAGAAACGACATTTAAAATAAGAACGCCAACGGGAATAGGGCCGATTAAATTTATTTTATTAAATAAAATAAATATCGGTATTACACTACCATATGCACGACAATGCTAAAAAAAAGCTATTGAAAATTCTTTTAATTAAAAAAAAAAATTGTGAGTATAACCACTTATTTAATCGGACAAGATAGATTTGGATTTTGAACCAAATACGTTGTTAGAAAATGCATCAAACACCCTATGAAGCTACCTATACAATAGCATTCAAGCGTTAAGTTCTCCAGCATAATGATTTGTTCTAGAAAAACTATATTTTAAAAATTAAAAAATATATTTTAAAACTTAAAAAAGTTTTGTGTATTTTTTTTTTAGAATTTGATAGTTTGCATACCTTAAATGTA
Source organism: Metopia argyrocephala (assembly GCA_963576795.1). Taxonomy (NCBI): domain Eukaryota; kingdom Metazoa; phylum Arthropoda; class Insecta; order Diptera; family Sarcophagidae; genus Metopia; species Metopia argyrocephala. Next base: position 85,999,231 of record OY756211.1, read on the forward strand.
AAGTAATAAAAACACCAAATTATAAAAAAAACTATCAATTTCGAAAATGGGTGTAGTTACGTCTGTTTGCATTTGATATGACGATATGTATGTTTGTATAAATGTTTCGATTTTCAAACATAAAGGTACCAAATTAACAGGAGACAACAGTTGTTTTTTTTTTTCAAAACAAAGTCGTAGCAAATAAAATTCGACAACCCTGGACATCATATCTAACGGTATGCATACTTAATTGCGCTAGCAGAACAACGGGTCCTAGAAGTATTTATAAATTAACTGCTGATATCATTACACATTTGCCAACTTACGAGTACTGAAGAAGAATCAGCGGTTTACTTTACGAGCAAAACTTCAAATATAAAAAATAAAAAAAATAAAAATTAAAACAAAGAATTAATATCTGAATTAGTCGCCATGTATGGATTTCGAGTTTAAATTCAAACATTTGACGACAAATATTTTGTGAAGTACGATCAGGTGGACTTTAATCCTGGAAAATCGGCAATAAACCGAATTAATTTGATTATTGGAATATCTACATTGAACAGCAGAGATAATGAGATTATAAAAAAGGAAACCAGAGGCAGCATAAATAAATTAAAATTATTCCAAGATAACTAAAGAATTATACAAAAAAAAAAAACATCGGAATTAGAACTAATACTTCACATCACTGCCGGGGGCTTGTGAATCCCTGTTTCTTGAGATAATGCATGGAAATACTAAAATTTTGTTTGGTGTTTTATAAGTATGCTTATCTAATGACGATCCCGTTTCCTATAAGGATTCTCATTTCGATTTATTATATAGAGAAACCAGCGGGAGGCTTTAGAACTCGCAGTCGGAACAATAACGCCGCAAAATTGGCATAAAAATTCCAAGTACTGTGAGATAGTGCTAAGGTCGAAGAAAGTAGACCGTGACAGAATGTAGGAGGAGAACCTAAATATAGGCGAAAGCAGGCCACAAAAAATGGTATCAATTTTTGATACGGAGGTGTTTGCGCTGCAACTCTTCCTATATCTTCGGGTGTTCCACAGTATTCTGTATTAGGGTCTGTTCCTTTTATGTTATAGGTTAATGATTTGGCTGCGCTATGAAGAAGAACATATGTAAAACCTTCTTATTTGCTGATGATATTTTTTTATTATTCTAAACTAATTTCTTCGAATGCATTACAAGTTTGAAAAGTTGCTTCAAACACAGATCAGTTTTTTGTTTCTAAATAAGCGACCACTACTGTATGTTGTATGGTAGATATACAGGGAGACTGTGAACTATATAATATAAATCTAAATCTGTTTTTGTTAAAAAACAAAGAATGACAGAAAATATAACAACAATTAAATATACTTATATGTAAATAAAAAAAAATGCAAGGGCCTCATAACATCTCTACCGCCAACAGTAAATGTTAAAAAATCTCCTAAAGCATCGACGAAATGGCTGTTCAAGTAGCTTAAAAAAAGTTCAGAAATTAGGCCATTAACCATTTTAAGCATTCATGTATACATAAAAATAATAAATCAAAAAATAAATTCATTAAAAAAAAAAAAAAAAAAAAATCTTGTAAATGTTTAAGAAAAACTTTTTAAAAATGTTATAAAATTTTGTATTGATTTTCTTTTAGAGAATTTTATGCGCTTTTCTTCGATATTTGTCTGTTTATACGAACTATTCAAAAACGAAACATTATGTTTCTTTAAAGATATTTTTTTTAATAAACTACTGGGAAAATGCCTTTTTAAAAGCTATAAAGAGCAGTTTGAATGAATAACAAGCGATCTACCTTACCAGAAATATTTATTCGTCTTTTTTTTAATTAAAAAATATTTTCTACAATTCCTTAGACTTCTTTTTGGTTGATTCTAGAAAATTAGAGCAACTTAGTAACGTAAATGTGTTAGATGTTACAAATATGAGAATAAACTTAAAATACATTCCCTGATTAATGTACGTGTACATACATATATATGTATATATGTGTATGTAGATGTATAACAATGACATATAGTCGGAATTACATATTAACAACTGACAGAAACCTTGGCAAACATTAAAACGAAAGAAATAAAAAAACATTTTAAATATTTTGTTCAGTAACTTTGTTGCTAGGCACAGTGGGATGAAACACTTTAAATATCATATGAAATTGACAAGTCTAAAGTACTATTTCGGAAAAAGTAGTGTAATATCGGCTGGTGACAGTGAAGAAATGGAGGTAATTGGTTGACAAGCAATGGAATGAAAAACGTTAAACTCGTAAGAAGTTCTTCTGAAACAATAACAAAAAGTCTAGAGACGACAACAATAAATTTTAAAAACTAATTAATTGAAAAATATCTGTGTTTTTTGTAATCAACGAATCGAAACGATTCAGTAAACCATATAGATATAACTCGAAGAGTCCCTATCTATTCATTTTCAACTCTTCCATATCTACTGAGAAACACTCTATGAAGCGGCTGCTACCAAAACTTTGGATTGCGTGAATAGGCTTCTTTTTTTTCTATGAATACTTGCTGGTTTGTGGATGTACTGGATTTTACTACTGATGGAAGAAAAGTTAATTTTCATTGTTTTCATAAATATCTGTCAATTAGATTTGTAGAACAGGCAAAATTAAACTTTGGGTACCGCAGTCTACATATTATATGCAAGTGTTTAATGGAAATGATATAAAAGTTCGTTCGCCGCTAGTGACTCTAGTTTTGCAGCACTGATGCTTAGCTGTAGTTTTTAATGTTTCTTATACTTATTTAGATTAGGATAGGATAGGAGAAAGTGGCAGCCTCGTAATTACAAGGCACACTTGAGCACGCATAGCGGCCCGTTGTGATACCACATGATGTGGGGAGCCCTGATAGGCAGGGGCTCCACACAAGAAGCCCTACTTCCCCAGCCAGAGAGCCTAATAAATTTGGCAATTGATCCAATATCCAGGATCGACAGGTCAGTCAAGCCATCGAAAAAAGGAGATCCTAATGTAAGAAATCTGCGTCGAGCCAGAGATGGACACTGGCAAATATAGTGGACCACAGTCTCCTCTTCCTCAGCCGACCCACAGCCACGACAGAAGTCATTTGCGGGCAAGCGCAGTCTCTCCGCATGCCTGCCTATCACGCAGTGGCCCGTGACGATAGATACAACGGAAGAGATGTCCCTGCGGTCTAGTTTAAAGAGTTGATTGGTACGCCTCAAGTCCAGCCTAGGCCAGGTGAGTCTAGCAACTTGGCAAGACTCCTCCCGCGACCAGGCTAGGTTCGCGTCCAATAAATGTCTTCTTCTAATAAGGAGCCTAACGGAGGAAAGAGGTATACCCACTTCCACGTGAGGAAGTACGTCTCCGGCAGAGACGTACCCGTCCTAGCCAGTTCATCCGCAGTACAATTACCCGCGAAGTTCCTGTGACCAGGAACCCAGATCAGATTAACGACGCACTGTCTCGAGAGTGCCACAAGGGCATCGCGACAGTCGCCGACAATTTTGGAGTTTGTGGTCAAACTCGACAGGGATCTGACCGCCGCTTGGCTGTCAGATAATATGGTGATACTGGCAGTGGGAGTGCCACCCCGAAGTATCACCCTAGCAGCGTGACATATAGCCATTATTTCGGCCTGAAAAACGCTGCAGTAGTCAGGGAGGCGAAAGGGATATGGAGAGGGCGAGCATCTCCGAATAGATCCCACACCCCACTTTATCTCTAATCCTGGAACTATCAGTATAGACTTCCAACGATCCACTGGGGATGACCCCGCCAGAGGCCCAATCATCCCTACTTGGGATCATCACGTGGAAGTCTCTGCGCAGTTCCAGTCTCGGTGAGGTGTAATCGATATTGTCTCGTATCCGAGGTTCCTCCAAAAGAATAGAGGAGTGCCCCGAGGGTACAAAATTCCACCGTGTTAGTGCATACCGCCACCAGTTTAGCCTGCTGCCTGGCAAGAATCTTAGACGGAAGCCACCCCAGCATAACAAAGAGTGCCTTTGTGGGGGTGGTCCGTAATGCACCAGTAATCTGAATTGCCGCGGACCTCCTGACCTTATCAAGGAGTCTGACATTACAGAACTTGTCGAGAGCGGTCCACCAAAAGACCACTCCGTATAAAAGATTCGGTTCCATGTGGGCATTTTTCAGCGCATTCGGATGGAAGAATCTACTGCAACGAGAAATGTTTTCCATGTGAAGGTCACTGAACGTTGGCGTAGAGAACGACCATGTTTACGTTGGAAGGACCAAGTTGATGAAGCCCTGTCATCAATTGGTGTGACCATTTGGAGAAGACCCGCGCTTATCAGAGACGCCTGGAACTAGTTTTAAGGCAGGCCGAAAACCGTTAACGGGTTATTATTGCCATCTAAGTAAGTAAAGTAAGTAAGTTTTGCTCTTGATTAAATCTTTTACACTAAGCGAATTAGAAGAGGGACAAAACTGTTTTCTTCTCTCATTCTTTCACACACCGCAGAAAAAAAAATCACGTGAAATGAGAAAAATAATAGGAAGGAATAAATAAAAATTATAATAAGTAAAAAAGAGATGTTCGTGTACTTTACGTTTCACTAAAAACTTAGTCCGGCTGTAATTAAATTTCGTAAAATGGATCTTAAAGGTCTGAAAATCCATGTTCTAATACCAGTAAAATTGTTGAAAGTTCTTAATAATTCGCCCTATCGTGTTTGGCGTAGTCGTTGTTGTATTTCAAAATTTTTATCATAGATTAAAGCAATCAAGCAAACTTTTACATTAATATTTTACAAAAATATCGAAATACGATAATAATAAGCCAAAAACGATAAGGGTGATTAAGAATATTGCTGGGATATACAAACATACATATATAATTCTGATTTCCAGGTCATTAAAAAAAAGAAAAAGAAATATTTAAAATGAATTGAACTTGATTTTTACAAAAATTTAGGGAAATTTCTAAATTTGTAGACCTAAGTCGATAGGTAAAAATCTTCAAAACAATTAATATAATTACAAGAGAATAACTTACTTAAAAAGAAATAAAAACAGAAAATATTATTAAAAAATTTAGAAAAATAAAATACTTCCCCGTTGCAAACGCATTAGCCAACAACATATAGCCAGAATGTTTGCAAGATTTGCAAACATATGTATAAAATTTGTACAAAAGCAATTTTTTAATAAACATTTCTTTTGCCCAGCCTACTGTATAGGGAAATTGTTTATTTATTTGTCTGAAATAAACACGTACTTTGTTGTTTCTAAAAGAGAACTGGCTGAATAGGTAAAATTGTTTGTGTGAATTAGAACATACATACATACATGCCTACATATATAGCGTAAATATATATATATGAGAACAAATAAACAAAAATAAATAAATATATAAACATACACACATTCGTACATACCAAAATACATGTGTATTTAGTATATAAAACAAAAGAAAAACTTTTTATGTGCAGCACATAAAATATGTATTTCGTTAACAAATTTTCGAATTTTATTTCATATATTCAACATTGTTTTGTAGAAAAACTTTTTTCAGTCGCTTTTCTTTCAACATTTTGTATTTGCAAATAGTTTTATGTGATTGCTTTACAAACGAAAGAAAATAGATATAGAAAAAAAATATTAAAGCAATATAAAAATCTTTTCTTTTTTGTGGTATTTTTTCTTTGGTTATTCGAAAAACCATCCAATGAAGTATATTTTTAATACAGAGACACATACATAAACGCTTAGCTCCTACCATACTTATAGATGTATGTGTGAATGAATCAGTAATGCCAACATGTTTGTGTGGTTTTTAACAAAATTTTCTTCAATATTTACAAAAATAAATAAATAATAAATTTACTAATAAACCACTTATAACACTATTGTTTGATAAAAATAATTTGCTAGTTTTCGATCTTTTTCAACAACAAAATGCTTTATTTTTTTAGAGTTTGTTGCAGATTTTATGAAGACATTTCTCATATTTGAGGTAAAAAACCACTTAAAATTGGTTCAGCCTAAAATATACTTTAATTTTCATTAAAGCAGCAGAAGAAGTAAAAACAAGTTTTTTATTTAAATATGTTTTCAAAAAAGCCTTGAGACCAGAATATCAATTTTTCTTATATTTTTGCTACAGTAGTGCAAAACGCAACATTTTGTGTAAAAATGTCATTTTGAAAAAAATTTGCTATGCCATGTCAGGTCGTCTCAAACACAATGTCATGCCATGTCACGCAGTCCTCATAGTGTCTTATAATGTTATTGCAAATCGCCTAAGCTGTTGTAGCTTGCTGTGTTGAACACCATGTCTATGATTTTTTTTTTTTGTGCATATTGTTTTTTATACTGTTGTATAAATATTTGCTACATCACTCGGTGTGTGTTACAGATTATGTACACAATGCATAATACAATATCTGTTTAATAATACAACAAATATTAATGCTCGCACAGAAACTCACACGACCAAGTTTCAATCCTAGCGAAGGACAAAATTATAAAAAAAAAAATTTGCGGTTTTCTAAAATTACAATTTAAATTAAAAATTAAATTTAAAAAAATTAGAGGTCCCCCCCCCCTCCAGTAAGACCATCTGCAAGAAACCGCTCCCTGACATTTCTAATCTATTCCACCAGAAACCAATGATCAGAAGTACAGCGCCACCTTCTGGGAAGATAACAGCTAATCTATTGAAAACGCTCACCATTCACATTCAAACATCCACCGACAGATGAGGCAATTGTTGTTTGATCATTCGAGGGTGTCGATATAACACTGGCTCTTGAGTGAACAAATTGACAGCAACTTGTTTCATCATCAACAAAAAAAAAAAAGCAAAATATACAAACATCTATGAAAAAAAAAAACCCTTCTATTAACCATCTTCACATTCCAATACAATGCACACTGCATGAGTAGGGGTATAACCCTGAGTATTAGTCTTAAAAAAAAAAAATTCTTACAATACAATATTTAACAACAATTACACAAATCTAAAAAAATCTCTAATTTATCTTCAGATTTACTTTTTAGTTATAGTAATTCAAACAAATGGTCAGAATTCATCAATAAGAACATATATCACATGTGTTTTGGCATATTAGTTTTCCATATTGATGTATACAAAATGGGTATGACTCCAAAATATTTCACATTATCTTTATATGTCACTGTCGAACGTGTTTTAACGGCATAACTTGACATGACAATTGCATGATGTTACACTTATATTGAGCAACATCTGCAGGGCTTTAATTTTTACCAAATCTAACACTTAAAGACTAAACCCCGTAAAATTTATGATTTTTACACTTGACATCACTGTTAGCAGCAGATTAACATAATGAAGAGTTATTCTTGAAAAATTTCAATGTAATGTATTTTATAAGCTGTTTTTATTCTGGTTTTTGCAATTTCCACTAAAAATATATATTTTTTTTTTCTAATAAAATTGATTTATTCCAAAAAATCGTAACAAAGACAAAGAGAAAAAGAAAAAAAAAACAAGTGAGTGAAACAAATTTTCGACATGTTTATGAGCCACTTAAGCACTGCCACACATCAATTCAAATAATTTAACCACTCGCACTCGCATTACTCACATAATACACAACAACAAACGACACACTTTCGAAATGACTGTGAAATGTTTTTCAGGGACATCTTTTGGAATAAAAATTTCACAATACAGAGAAAAATGAAAGAGAAAACATTTTAGAAAAAAAAAACTGAAATATAAGAACTTCATTCCATTAACACTTGGAATTTTGATGGGGACAAAGGTAAAAATGCTCGAACTTAAAGTTTTAAATTTTTTTATTCACAACTATTATTGTTGCTTCGTTTGTACGTTAAGGAACGGTTGTAATTCTATTCGGAGATCGACACCTGTCTGAAGTGCAAAATCTAACCAAAGAATAGCTGTAGTTCATAATTTAATGCATACTACTACTACTTCTCCAGAAATAGCTTTTATAACCTACTTATCCTGAAGGGGTTGTCGTAACCTACTTCTCCCGAAGGCGTCCTTGTGACCTACTTCTCCCCAAAGGGTTCTCGTAATCTACTTCTTCCGAAGAGGTTCTCGTAAAGTATTTCGACCGAAGGACCCCTCGTGACCTACTTTTCCCGAAAGGGTTCTTGTGACCTACTTCTCCCCAAAGGGTTCTCGTAATCTACTTCTTCCGTTGAGGTTCTCGTAAAGTATTTCGACCGAAGGACCCCTCGTGACCTACTTTTCCCGAAAGGGTTCTTGTAACCTACTTCTCCCGAAGGGGTTCTCATAAACTATATATCCCGAAGAGGTTCTTGTGGCCTACTTCTCCCGAAGGTGTTCTCATAACTTCTTCTCTCTTATCTAATCCATCGAAATTATATACACCTATTCGAAGAAGTGGTAACTACCGAATTATGCCGATCCTAAAGTGGTAACTACTGAATCGTACCATACCGAAGACGATATTCGACCGAATTAGCCCAAAGCCTTATTAAGCCGAACTGAAGAAAATATTTTACCGAATTAGCCGAAAGCTTTATAATACCGAACCGAAAAAGATATTCGACCGAATTAGCCGAAGGTCTCATTATACCGATCCGTTGAAGAAATTATACCGAATTAGTCGAAAGTTTTATCATAATTACAATTACTGTAAGTTGTGTTTAATAAAATAGTCGTACTCGATAACAAAATAGTATGCATTTCTGTACTCTGCAGCATAATGTGTAATGCATAAAAAGTTTTTTGGCACAGGAAACCCATATATATATATTTTTTTATTAAATTTTTGCAAACATTTTTTTTTTGTTCTTTATAATGCAAAAAAAAAAAATCATAAATCTTGTGAAAATTGTCAGCAGTAAAAGAAAAACCAAAACTGAAAATGAAAGAGAAATATAAGAAAAAACAAAAACAATAAGAAAAAAAAACAATTTTTAAATCGTTTTCTTAAGTGTCTGTGACACTCTGCGAGTATTTTTGTTTGTCTTTACAAACGCACTTGAAATATTTTAAAAACCATTTTTTTTTCTTGTTTCTTTTTTCTTATTGTTGTTAAATAAGTTCACATTGTTTATTAACTCTTTATTGTGTTTGACACTTTGCAGTTGGGAAAATATATTTAAAAAAAAGAATTATTTAAAAGAGCGAACACATTTTTTAGAATAAAATTTTAAATATATTGGCGTGCGGGAGTTTAAGTGTTCTATATGCCATTTAAGATTTTTTATATATATCGAGTTAATGATGCCATTTTAGGTTTTCGACCAAAAATTTTTCAAGTCCAGTTTTGAAGATATATAGCCAAAACGGATTGCAAATTTTAAAAATTTTGGTATCAAAAACCTAAAGTGACACCATTAGTGCGAGAAATATAAAATGGCGGATAGAGCACTTAAACTCCCGCACGATGATATAACTTCATACGGAACACACTCGAACTCGTATTTCAGAGCATACCCGTATATTTATTAATATAACGGGTATTTGTAAAACCAGCTATATATGTACATACATACATACATACATATACATATAAGCACAATGTATAATACAATGTTTGTTTAATAATAGAACAAATATAAATGTTCCGTTAGTCTTCTAGTCTTATCTTAATTTTGTTTTATTCATATCTTATAATATTATTTTATTATATTTACAATACAATATTTAACAATAATCACAGAAATTTTGTTAGAAAAAAAATATTAAATATAAAACATGTTTTATGTGATTAGAAATCATTATTAAGAATATGTGTTGCATGTGTTGGCATGTTAATTTTTCATGTTTATGCGGTAAAAACGAGTATGAAAACAATGCATAGGTTTGACTGCAGTATATTTTATATTGCCTTAATATTATTTGTCGAACATGTTTGAACGACAAAGCATGCCAACATTCGTAGAACTTTAGTTTATATACATTTTTATAATTATTAATTGGGCACTCAAGTGAATCAACTCTCATAAAATAATAGAAGAAATAGTTATTCATATCTACACTGCCAATTTCAAAGAATATTTATTTTGCAAAATATTTAAACAAATTTTGTTTTTTAATTTTTCTATGCACGTGTTATACTCAGAAATTTTAGAGTTGGATGAAAATGCGTGGTTTTATAGGACCTTCGACCCCGCTCATGGGGTCGCTCATGACCATAACATAAGTGACCACAAAAATATATGTTCATATACTATGCAATCCCACTCACAAAATCGCCAATTTTAAAAATGTTACTTTTTTCTTAAATGATACTTTTAAAGGTATTGCTTTAATTTACAAAATACAGTTTTAAATTCAATAAATGTGTTAATTTATTATTATTATTTATTCTTTATAAATTTATTTTTAATTGAACTGTACCCTTACAAATTTATTATAAAAGAAAAAAAAAATCAAAATAAATTATTCCGTGTCTGGCGGTAAAAAAATTTCATCAACAGAAATACGTACAAGGAAATTAAAATAAAAAGAAAAAAAAAAAAACAAAAACAAAAATATATAAAAAAATATTCCGATTCAAACATAATTACTTAGTTGCAAGGTGTGGGCGATTTTACAACAAACATAATAACCAAATAAATTTTGACAGCTTCCACCTTTATATACTAGAATACACGTACAGTTTGACGACTTTAAACAACAACAAACAACTGGACAGCTGATAGGTTAAACGCACCTCATAATCAATTCGCCTTGTTTCGATTTTATTGCTTTACAGCAGAAACTGTCATGTTAAACAATAATTAAAAATTTTTTTTCTTTTTCTTTGTTTTGTTTTTCTTTTATTTGTTTATAAACATTTTTTGTAAACGAATTTTAGGCAAAAGCAAAAACCCCAGGGCTTACTATTATTTTTTTTTTATATTTTTTCTGAAATTCTCTTTTCATACAAATTTAAAATGCACACACACAAAATTGTTTCCCAATTGGCCATTGCAGAAACATTATAATATACAAATAAATATAATCTACAAACTAAAATTTAAATATTTTTTATTAATGTTTTAAAAGTGTAGGACGACAATTGAAGTTATCAATATCCTCGGAGTTATTATTTACTGGTCAAGTTATTGCTGAGCACAGTGTATAAAGTACACTCGACTCCAAAATAGCTTACAAAGACGGAATTGTAATTAAAAAGCAATTATTAAAAAAAATAGTGATAAATAACATTTTTAGAGTACAATTCCGTCTTTGGACGCCTAGACAAGAGCAGATTGTATTGATATGTTCACGAAAATTGTTCAGATTTACAATAGCTACAATTTTGTCATATATTGTTAGTGAAAAATTACGAGGCCCTGCAAGTTATGCTGAAAAAAGTAGAAAAACTAAGAATTTTTTTGTACAATTTTGCAAAAAAGTGCAAGAAAAAATTATTTTTTGCTCAAAATATATTTTAAAGTTTGTTTAGTAGAGTCTGCACTATATATTGCCGAACATTGTTAAGCAGTATCTTTAAGTTTGAGTTAGCTGTTGGCCAAAACCTTTGTGTGATCAGTGATCTTCAAAATCTTTTAAGCTCCATAAAAAAATGGTAGTCAATCTGACCAAACCGAATACAGGGTTTTACTAAGTTTTGGTAGAACAATCAAACCTATACTGTGGAGTTCGTGCATTTTTCCAAAAGTCTTCATTTGTCGCATAGTGTTATTAATACAATCTATTTATTTTTTATTATTTTATATATTAACTTGCAATTAACACATAAAGTATTTGGCTCAGTGTATTTACCAACTTAATAGCCATTATATATGTAGATAAAAATCTAAAGCCAACAGACAGAACGTTCTTTATTATATGGAAGAAAATGTGTGAAAAATACCAGTACAATAGAAACTTGCTTGAATAAGTAAAACAATAAAAAATAGGCCTGTTTTTTTTCCAACCCGTATATGTTTGTTTTTTCTCTGACTGACTGTCAACAATTAATAAAATAACACTGAATATTTAATTAAAATGATTATTAAACAAATATTGTTGTATTTTTTTATACAATAACAATACAATATGCTTATGAAGGGTTATGATATGAATAAAACAAAAGAATTTCATAAAATGAGACTAATTTAGAAATAAATGCCATGCATATAACAAGTAAATAAATTAAATACTTACAGGTAGACAGATAATAACCATTTCGTCACTTGTTGTAATGAATTTGAAAAAAAATAATCCAATTACGTAGTAAAGTGTAAAGGTATTTATTTTAATTATTTAAGCACTGATTCATAATCATTAAGTTGGTTTTTCTTAATATGTATAGATTACAGTGTAAATATTTTTCTATAATTTATAAAATCGTTATTAAATTATTTTTGTTTTTATTTTTTTATTATTTGAAAAAAAGTTGTATTATTTATATAAATTATAATTTGAAATGTATGCTTTTGGGGATAAGCATGTCTCTATGGCCATTTCGTCTCTGCTTAAGAGACTCGTCAGGAGACTTTTTATCAAAGGTGTTATTCAAAACTATAAATACTTATGTTAAAATAGTTATAGACTAAATGCGAATCATATCCCATTTAGTATATAAAAACCAAACAAAAGTATTTATAAAGCAATACATTTCTGTTTTTCAAAAAATTTAAATTCTATTTCTCTGTTGCTTATCCCCAAAAGCATACATTTCAAATTATATTGAATGTATTTTGCCAATAAGGCGAAAAATATTTTTTGTTTTTTATTTATATAAATTATTAATTACTTTTCATATTCATTAATCACATCTGTTGGTTTGCTAAAAAACTAACAAAAAAAAAACAAATTATTTTGTAGAAATTTTATTAAAAATCTATAAACTTTTATTGCCATTTTGTTCGCCATCAATCATAAACAAATTTATTAATTATTAAATTTATTTTAATGTATGAGAAATTTGATTTTGATTTCTTTTTATTATTTTTAATTTATATTTTCTTTTAACGATTTTATGTATAGATTTTTGTTATTTAAGAAGGTTTAGTAATTCATTGATTTAATTATCAAATAAAAAATAATAAAATGCAATTGTTAACAACTTATAAAATTGATTTAAGAAAACCTTTTAAAAGTATTAATGGTAATCACTCTTCTTTGCTATCACCCTTGCGCATCCCTGGCCCATGTAGCAATCATTGCATATTTCCTACTCAGGCTATAGCTGAACTATTCTAATTTTTTTTTTCTTTATGAAGAATACAATTTTATAGGACTTCGACCTAAGCTACAAAAATACCAAAATAGGTATTTTATGTTTAAATAAAAAATTTTAAAATGAAAACTCTAAATTTGAGAAATTTAACATTAAGATACGCATGGCGTATTGATTATAAGGTGCATTTGACAAACCATCTGAGCTACTTTTATTTTAGACACAAATTGTGAAGAGAGTTGATAATTTTTTCTTTGTTTTGTATAAATTGTTTTTTTTTTTCAAACTTTTTGCTATTGTTTTTTTTTACAATAACTTAAAAAAGCAATGTTGTTTTTGTTACTGTTTTACTTGTTGTTATCACAAAGGCACCGTATGATAGGCGCACTTATCATACGGTGGCCATACGTAATACAATTTTCTCAATAATCATTTGACAGCTGGCTACATATCAAGAAGGCCTTCCTCACTGGCATCACTCCAGCCTATTCTTCTTTTTTGTTTTGCCTATTTATGTGAATATTTAACGTAAAAATTAATTACACGGTGCTACAAATGATCAATTTTTTTTATACTTGGAAAGTGACCTAGTGTAAGTTGTAGGCCTAATTGAGTAGATCATAAATTAATTTTTGGAAGTTCGGAAACACTTTCAAATTTCGGACTTATTCCGAAAAAACTATTTTCGGGTAGGGTCGAGTACTTATGAACACGTAATAATTTTGGCACCATTACACCTCAAATTGCGATACATGGAGCAGTCCGTGAAACGCCTGGATGGAAAAAGCGATTCCTTTTTACACTTAAAATCAGTTTTCCCAAGAATAAGAGAAGCAAAAATAAAAGAAGATACAAATCCTTATTGATTTCTAAACATAATTGTATAATTTTTTAATTTTTGTTGGACCTCAAATCCGCAAAATCATGCTTGACGAAGAATTCGCAATGAAATTAAATATGTGGAAAAGCTTTATTAGTTTATGTAAAAATTTTTTGGGAAATGAAAAAAGTGAAAATTATATTGATCTAGTAAATGAATTTCTTTAAAGTTCATTTTCTGCATGCACATTTAGATTTCAATGAATGATTTCAAATTACTGCTGGTCACTTAAGCGAGAAACAGACGATTTGATGTACAAGCGAAAGAGGTCTAGCAAGCACTTTTATCAAATATTTTAAATTTCTAAATAAAATAATTTGAATACTGTTATTTTAAAATATTTATATACTCATATCATGAAAAGACTAATGCCCGTATTCATAAAAACTATTTTAGGTTTATTGGGGGTTTATTTGACAAGTATTGCATAGAAATTTGTCAAATAAGTTCTCAATAAACCTAAAATAGTTTTTATGAATACGGGCATAAAAAAATAAAGAAAATGTAGTACCTTGATCAATACATATTTGTAAAAGCAAAATTTTTAACTTTTGAAAAACCTTAATAACCTTTTTATTTTTTACTCGATTTTATTTATTGCAAGCTTGTTTAACTCAGAACTAAATTAGCCTTAATGAAATATATACATAAGGGTACGTTTCTAAATAATCTAATTTAAAAAAATGGCGCCAAAGTTAAAAATATTAAAAAAAATAAAATTAAAATCAGTTATAATTTAAAATTACACTACAAATATTGAATATATATATCAAAATGTGAACATATTTAAAAAGGCACATATTTCTTCTTTCTGAAACCGTTTAAAAATTGAAAATCGGATTAAAATCAACTGAGTTACGTGTTCATAAGTACTCAAACCTACCCGAAAATAGTTTTTTCGGAATAACGCCGAAATTTGAGGGTGTTTTCGAACTTTTAAAAATTAATTTATGATCTACACAATAAGGCCTATAACTTACACTAGGTCACTTTCCAAGTATATTTTCACTGTAGTACCGTGTTATTTTTTATTAAAAAGTGAAATATTTATTTTATTTTAAATATTTTGTTTTAAACATTTATTTTTATTAAAAATTGAGTTGTTAAATATCAACAACATTTTTTCGTTTAATTGTAATGTGCTCACACAACACATATATGACAGTGCTGCATTTTCAGTTTTACTCAACATATATAACAATTTTGCAATACTCTACGTTGATATTACATAAACAGGTGCACCACATAATGTAAGGCGGACGAAAAATGTACTAAAAACCCAAATCGTTACGTATTCGTCCATACACGATTCGTTTGTACCTTTAGCCTGACGTGTTCTATGAACAGGCTGTAAACTACAGTATGCGTTGTACTTAAAGGCCACATGATATACTATTATCCACAGTCTTACGATTCATTCACAAGAAAGAAAGTCTTATCGATTTCTCTTACACTTTTAACAGTCGCATCAAAATGGCTACATTAGTGCCACACAAATACGCAAAATAATAGGCCGTATTTCAAGTGGCCACGTCGTCGTCGTATAACGAAATTTTTTTAATAGATTAAAGGCAAGAGAAGCACTTTTTTCTTATTTTGCTACAAAAATGTCGTCAGACGACAAGGCGTCGCTAACTGGAATAATGCCGAATATGCAAAGCATATGCAGAGTTGCTTCTTTCTAACATCTTATAAAATGCAATCCTGATCCCATGGAGAAAAAAATTTTTATGAATTTTTTAAAAAGATTATGAAATCAGACAGACAGACATATCAAAAAATCAGTCATACATATGCATTTTTATGCCACACTGTTATACTGTTTTAACATACACGATTACTTTGACAAATAGTAAGACTCGATAGGATAGTGTGTCACGGCCTTAAGGAAACAGCTGAAAATTAGAATACATTGCACTATCACAATCCACAATCTACTTTAGAGCAGAATAATGTTCTAGTAATTTTTTACATATGTACATAACATAACAAACGTGACGACAAATTGTGTTCCTAAGACAATCTACATAAGGTGCGTTTCATTGGCTAATTAAATGAAGATGTGACAACTATAATTAGCAGAAGAATGCCTTATCCAAACTACATTAAGAAAACTCATAAATAAGGTATAAGAAATACCGGGCACCCTCATCTCTTTATAAAATAAAGAAGATCGAGGTGATTCAGGCTTGCGCACTGTTCTTTGAAATACTTCCCAATAAGTTTTTATCTTTTGAACGCCAAATCTAGATACTCACTGAGCGACTGAATTATTAATTCCCTCTATCAAATGTTGGATCTGGAAATAGGGTTGAATGGTGTCTTCAGAAGTTTCAGCGTTCTGCAGTTTTTATAATGGAATTCAAACTTTTCTGAGACAAAAAAAAAAAAATACAAATATCCCCTCTAATAACTCCAGGTTACTTTTAACGCTTTGAGTCCTTATAATTTTAATTTATTTAATTTTTTTAACAACACTACGAAACACATTTAAAAAAACTGCAAATTATTATAAAATTTAATTGAGTAATTAAAAGAGAATTTACAATTCCAATTTATTTATCATTTATTTACGAGTATTTACTATTTATTAAATTCTATATAATTTTTAAATTCCAACATATTTGTTTATGTATAAACAATAACATACATATGCAAATGTTTCTTTTTTCAAGTTTTATGTTAAAAAGCAAGAACTGAATAATTAATGACTCGTAAACATTTTCCATTACTTGAAAAAAAAAAGATTTATTTTCTTAAAAAAAAAAAATACATTCGATTCAAAATAATTTTTTTTTTATTTTTTCACCGATTTATAGAGCAAACAAACAAGCAATAGTTGGTTGGATAAACGATACACCCACAAAATGTTTACGTTACATTACCGTGATGTTATTTTTGTTTATGACGACACAAAACTATTGAAATGCTCACTTAAATTAACCGGGTTTTGAATGAAAAATATTTACAAGAGTAAATCAAACCAACAGCACACATTTAAACGAACCGCGCACACAAGTCATACAAAGTCAACTGAATTCAGCAAAACGTTTTCTTGTCGTGTGTTTTTCTTTTGTTTTGCTTCCCTATCAGTGGCCACTGCTACTATTACTTCAAAAAAAAAAAAAAAACAAACAAAAAAAATGTAAAATTTCGGGCTGTAAATCTGATTCTGTCGATGTTTGCTTTTCTCGTTTTTTATTGTTTTTGCCACCATATCATAAAAAAACAACAAATTTGATGTGTTGTCTAGCCTTTCTGCTCTCTATTAACGCATAGAGAGTGTGTGCTAATTGACGAGAGTAATTATTTTGCTGGATCTAATTTTTGTTTTTGTTAAATGTAATTTTATTTGTTTTTAGGGGTATATACACGATCAAATTGCTTGAAATCAGGCATGTGTATGCAAGCTTTAATTTTGTGTTAAATATTGAGAAGTAAACAGTCGGTGCCGAAAGAAAAACTCATATTATTTGGCAAAAAATTTTTTTATCAAAAATAAAAAATAATTTCATTTAAAAAAATTAGCCAGTGAAAACAAAAGCAAAACAAAAAAACAAAATTCTTTTCAGATACTGTTTAATCTATGAAATCGCAAAAAAATAAGATTGAACAACTAATGCCATACACATGTCAATCAGTTGATTTCAGCATGAATAAAAAGCTAAATTTTTTTATTTTGCTTTCAGCATTATCGGTGTTACCCATCGATAAAAATTTCACTAATACTACTACAATACAGTTCAAGCAATTTGGCGGTCTATTTACCTCTTTAAAATGTTGTTAAATGTTGTGGTCTAGTGGTTGGTGTGTTGGCTCTGACGTCTTGAAACAAAGAAATATTAAAAAAAATATATTTCTTTCGGCAACTACCTCTCAGCAGACTTCTGGCAAAAGCTCTGAGAGTAACTGATTAATATGAACAAGCTTCTCAAATCTGTCGTTCGGAGTCGACATTAAACTATAGATCTCGGTACTCATGGATAAAAAATTGACATACACAATGTGAGTGCTGCGAGAACTAGGCCGTACTCCTGACACAGGATTGTAAAAACTGGTTATGGAAATGATGATGATGGAAATGATTTTTATTAAAAATAAAAATATATGTGGTCCCCATACGCATAAAGAATTATTGATTTTTTATTTCAATTAACTTATTAATCGAAAAACCAACTTTTTTTGATTAAATAATTTAATTGATTTAATTAACCTTTAATTAATATTACAATTAGCTTAATTTATAGTATTAATTTGTTTACTGATGAAAAAATAAATAATTTTTTTAATGATAGCACAAATTTTTTAATTGAAACACATTTTTATTTTTTCTGTGTAGGTAAATATTTTGTGTGTTTGCTTGGAGTTCAAAACCCAGCTCTGACATCCTGAAAGAAAGAAATATGAAAACATATTTCTTTCGGCGACTACCTCTTAGCTGGTAAAGGCTATAAGAGTTACTGATTGCCATTAACAAGCTTCTCAAATCTATCGTTTAAATTAGACGCTTAACTGTCGATGGATAAAAACTGATGCACACAATATGAACAAGGGTTGTAATGGTCACTCTGCCAATTTAAACAAGCGAATGTGTGATAATAAAACTAAAAACAGTGTTATAAAGTTTTAATTAAAAAATTTAAAAGAATGTTTATATTTGTTCTACACTTTAGAGAAAAAAGCCAATTCTATCTCCTACCCTATTTTTAATTTTCCTTAACGATCTTCTCCTCCTAACCTCTAATCCTGTTTATTCCTTCGCAGATGACAGTAACATTTGTCACTTTGATCGGGGTGAGAAAGCAGAATATGAGTGACACACTCTCAAATGACCTTTAAGAATCTCCGCGCAAGACCCAATGTTGTTTTATGACGCATAGGCGTTGTGATGATTTAATCCTGCCATCGGCGACTATGGGTAATGTTCTGGGCATGAGAATTAATTGTGATGTCCGTTGGAATGATCACATATTTCGAGTGTCGAAAGAAGCATTTAAGTGCCTCGGTTTTCTAAAACGGTGCAAGAAATACTTCACTCCATTTGACATTCTCAATATTTACAAGACCTTCATTCGACCTAGGATGGAATACAACTCTCATGTATGGGCCGGTGCTTCAAAATCAGTTTTGGGGCTTCTCGACCGCGTACAGGAAAGGGCGAAGGTGCTTATCAACGACGGTAGGGTAGGCGCAATGTGGCACGCGTTTCATTGTTCTATCGATACTACCATGGGAGGTGCTCTGATGAGATAAGGGATTTGATTCCGGGTGGTCGTGTATTCTTGCGAACTACACGCACCTCTCTCAGAGCGCACCCATTTGTGGTTGATTATTCAGCGAATCGCACAATGCATTATAGAGAGAATTCGTTCTTTGGCCGCACCGCTCGTTTGTGGAACAATCTTCCGGCGAATGTTTTTCCTGCCAATTACGATATCTATAGGTTTAAATCAAATGTCCACAAACACTACTCCCTCTTTCCCCCTTCCCATAACATATTTTCCTAGACCAGCACAATGTACTGCATGAGTAGGGGCCGTCCCCTGAGTGCTGGCCTTAAAAGTAAAAAATAAAATAAAATCAAAATATGGCGGCTTTATTTCCGTTCAATGTTATTTAGTATTAGAGTGGGCACGAACCGTGTTTTTAAATGTCATCATTAGAATTTGGTGTGGTTTAAGAAAACTGTTTAAGACAGAAATGTAACCCCACAGAACCGCGCTTCCCATATACAAAATATCTTCATGGGAATAAAAATAGCGACACAATAGTGATCAAACTACTTTTAAAAGGAAATATTTCTAGGCGTTGCAAAATAAAGAATAAATAGTTTTGGTGTTGTTTTTACATTGTCTTTAATGCAAGACAGTGACCTGCACAAACTTTTTTTTTTTTTGCTGAACATGTAATTATTACTGTTGCTGTTAGTAAATCAAATGTTATTCATAAATAAATAAATAAATAAATATTAGAAATAGAAAAGAAAATAAATAAAAATAATTTACTTGTTGTCTTACTTGTTTTAATATTGTTGCTGTTATTGTATTTTTTATTTGATTTATTGACTATCAGTGTTACGCGTAGGTACACTTGAAATTAAGAAATGTCAGTGATAAAGAAAACCACGTTTTTATTTAATTAAAAAAATATAATTATTCAAGATTGTGTTTTTATTTATTATTTTGTTTTATTTGTATTATAACAGACACAGTAATCACATCGATTTTAGAGAAATTTATGACCATCACTGTTATTTACACACACATTATGCATGTATTTGTACTCTCTTTTTTATGTTTTGTTTTTCGCTTGTCTGCAATAATCTTTTCTTTGGGATTTTTTTAAAGGTGTTGTTGGCAACACCAAATAATTTGGCTATTGTTGCTGACGCTGGTACTGTTGCGTGTACATATCCCTTGATATGCCCACATTTTCTTTTCAAATTTTTCTTTTAATTTCTATGCGTTTGATGTGTTGTCTTCAATACACACACACACGTATTTTTCACTTAATTTTATTTATTTTTTATTATTTTTTAATATTTTCGTACATCACATTGACAGACTTTTTTCAACATAAAAATTTATTTTTTTTTTGACTAATTTTTTCTTTTTCTTTTCTTCAAAAATTATGAAGAAAAAAACCAAAAAAATTTTTTTTTAATTATTTTTCGTTTTTGTTCTATATGTATTTGTATTTGACAATTTTTATATTGCCGCGCTACACTTAAAAAACAGTTATTATTGTTTTGTCAAAATGTTTGTAACACCCTGTAATTTATACTTATTTTTACTTTCTTTCAAAATTACTAAATTACATGTGTATCTATAATGAGCTTAAACTGAATTTAAAAAAGGCACATGTTTTAATACTCTAATTCGAGAACATATAGATAAATATTAACTCCTCTTCACAGTCGCGAGAGAGTTATATGTGTGGGAGTCATTCTTGTTATGGTATTTACATACATACATAACTGGCAATTACCACCCTGTTTCAGAGTTACGCCTAGCTTCTCGCAGCACTCATGTTGTGTGTGTTAATTTGTATCCATGAGTACCGGGACCTACAGTTTAAAGTCGACTCCAAGCCACAGATTTGAGAAGCTTTTTCATGGCAACCAATTACTGACAGAGCTTTTGACAGAAGACTGCTGAGAGGTAGTCGCCGAAAGAAATAATTTTTTCATATTTCTTTTTTTTCAAGATGTCAGAGCTGAGATTTGAACCCGTCGCTATCGTCTTATTAAGCCAACTGTTATGGCTTACTAGACGTTAACTTCAGGTCCAAACTCCAGCTTTAACATTTTAAAAGCAAGAAATAACAAAAAAATACTTCTTTTGCCCAATATTTCTACTAATTTTTAACAGTTTTTTGGCAAACGCTGTGAGAGTAACTAATTGCCTTGAACAAGCTTCTCAAGTCTGTTGTACTCATGGATAAATATTAACGCACTCAATATGGATGCTGTCAGAAGCTTCCTTAGTCTGAAAAAAGGTTGTAATGGCCAATTATGTGTACGCATCAGAGATCAGCAATGAGTACTGAAAAAGTGAGTATACTCGAATCATGATTCATAATTTCTTGTACTTATACGCATTCATACTCTTGTTAATGTAAGGGATACTCTACTCTTCTCAAAAGTTTGAAGTACTCATCGCATTTATATTTAATAATACGTATAATGTTGTTGACTTCAACTCTCCTTAACTCAGTGCATACTGATGAGAAAAAATAAGTATGATTCGAATACAAACTGTTGAGTGTTTGCTCTGCTTACTGCGTTAGTACAAGAGTAAATTAATGCTATAAACACATTCCTAACTACCAACCATTTACCACACGACTGCAAAAGAAAAAGTTTTAGGTTAAATCATTAATCGTGTTAAATAAATACTATGTTTTGGACTATGTAATTTATTATTCAATAAAAAGAAAATAGATATAGTATATATTATAATTAACATTCAAAATGTAAGAATTTACATAAGTGAAAAAGTTAATGTGTATAGGAAATATTTTAAAGAAATTAAACAATTTTTAATTATTTTCTTTTTATAAGCAGGATTGCAAGTGAGATTAAGGAGAAAATCAGTGTCGGAGGTCTCCGATTAGTTCGGAAACATAAAGGCAATAGCCCAATATGGGCAATTTTCGTTCCAATAATCTATTTTAAAAATATTGATTATAAAGATGTAGTTTGTTAAGTATACTTACTATAAGTTTTTACAATGTAAAATTTTGAAAAAATTTAAAAATACTTATTTTTTTTTTTTTGTTCTGAATTTCTTTAGAACCTGTTTATAAAAAATTAAAAAATAATCAAGGTATAAATAATAATTATGATATAATTGTGAGTATCATAATACATATATTCTTTTTATCTTCATTAATACATTTCTTATAAACTTAAACTTTTTCGCTTATTTTTGTTTATTATTTGCATGTTCATTTTTGTATACACCATATAAATTTCCTTTTGTATTGTATACGTCTATCGACTAAAACGGTAAATTTTTTTCATATGATTCGAATCACTCGAATCAAGTGTGAGTCTCATAAGTATTTTTATAAAATTATGAATCCAAGTGAGTATGAGTTTGATGTCAACATTTTACTCATATTTATTGCAACCTTTGTTAATGAATCAACGTTGTGTGAGAATGAGTGAGTCAGAGTAGTTAAATTTCAACTACTTGTACTCACTTATACTTAAAATTTCATAAGTGCTTATGAATCGCTAAAAAGCGACTCATTGCTGATCTCTGGTACGCATGCATGTACTCTAAGCTTTTAATGACTGATTCAATGCATTCATTTCTTATTAACACATCCTCGTATTTGTATTTTATATATGAAATACCCAGTTAGCTCTGTCTTTAAGACATCTTCGATGATGGGTGCATGAAATAGACCAAAGATGCCCAGAAGTGGCTGATATCAGCAAATTAAACTCACACGTATACTTACGCTCTTTTGTTTGATCGTCAATTAGCCAATAGGAAATCAGCATGTTGAGTGGGAGAGACAAACTACACTTGCAGAACTTCTGTGTCTTATTTTCGTCACTCTCACCAATACTACTACCTTGGGCATCAATGATATAGACAATCCTGCACGATGCATACACGACAGCCAAACAATTCCTCAACGATTTTTTTAAACAAATGTCGTAGAAGTCGTAGACGACTGGCTGAACGACAATGCCACTGAGGTTATCGTCAATAGCACATTGTATGAACTATGCAAGCTTGTTGCCATTTTTCTGTTTATCGTCGACAACTTCAAAGAAATAGACCACTAAATATCGTGCACGAATACTTCCGTGATGTTGTCGACAACCGTTAGTGACATATAGTGTACGACTTTTGTGCCAACTGGGTCATTATCCTTATGTATATATGTAGGTATAACTCAAAAGTATGTATTTTTAGGTCCCGGTTTACAATGTAGAAATTGAAAAACAGACAGACGAAATTTGTAGAAATAGTGACGAAAATGTGAAGAACGTAGTACACGAATGTTTGTACAGTGCATTTTTCCTTTTGCATTTCCACTTTTTGTAGGTTTTGCTTCTTCTGTTTGTCTTCTAAGTTCTGTACGATAAAAACTTTGGGCAAGAGCAAAAGAGAATTGAAAAATGTCTAACTTTCAGTTTCCACGTTGTAAATCCCGACTAACACTCAGTATATGATGAAATAATAAGGTGATGGCAAGCATATAAAAACAATAGTGCATTTTGTTTTTGTTTTTAAATCTTATACTATCAAAAAACTGTATAAAACGTTGATTTACACAACATCGCATTTAGACGTGCCTTTTTCTTTGCTGGCGAAGTGTGTAGAGCAGAAATAGGTGTACACAAGAAGAATTGCTTTGTGTGTTTCATGTTCATGTTTTTATTAAAAAAAAGCGCACATACAACACATCAACTAAAAATTATTGTATAAACGCAAAGGATTTTTAGAAGTTGCTTCAATAACGACATCGTAAAATACGCCGCACAGTGGGTTAGAATAGCATGTTTTCTTGGATGAAATCAGGGAAGCTATGTTCGGATAATTTTTCTTTATTTTTCAGTTAATACCATTTAAATAAGTAAAACAAAATGTTTTCTTGGTATATTTAAGTATAATTTTATTAAATAATGCCAAATATCAGTGTAGGTATATAGTGCAAGGAGTACAGTATAAGAATATAATTTCATTTTACATTTTATACATCTTAAAGTTAATCATCAACATCATCATCACCATCATCAAAATTATGATCATCATAATCATCATCATCATTATCATCATCATCAGCAGCATCAGCAACTTCAACATCACCCAAATAGTTCTTGTTCAGAGCTGCAGGTACAATTAAATCAATTGCCTCTTCTGGCAAGCTTTGAACCTTCTTTGTAGGCGATTTTTGCATGCTTGAAATAATTGACTCAGAGGTTATCAAAAACATATTAAAAATGTCTTGGTTTGATTTTTCGCGACTGCACTTTCGTGAATGAAACTCCCTATACATATTTTTTAAAATCTTTACTTCGAGCTTTTGGCGCTTCTTCTGATAACTGCCCGATAGGTAAAATG
This sequence comes from Metopia argyrocephala, assembly GCA_963576795.1. Lineage (NCBI taxonomy): Eukaryota > Metazoa > Arthropoda > Insecta > Diptera > Sarcophagidae > Metopia > Metopia argyrocephala. Next base: position 86,023,807 of record OY756211.1, read on the forward strand.
GCATTTGACATAATTTCGGGTCCGTGAAAAAATACTTGTGAAAGTGGGAGGCATATTGTACAAAGAAAACGTTTCAACAAAAAGTCATCCTGTATTGTGTGCATAAGACGTGCAAAAGACATTCAAAAAATCGAGTCCAGCCATGAAGAATGGAAAGGCCAAATCTTAAATTGTCTACATGTACAGGTCTTTCGATCAGTAAGAAAAAAGTAACATGAAAAACAACAAAACACAACACACATCAATAGCAGAAGTCACGAGGTCAATGTGATTTTTAGCTATTTGACTGCTGCAACACTTGCATTTAACAATGCATAGCTTCTAAAAGCACAAAAAGGCAGCGTAATATTTTGCAATATAAAAGATATTTATGTCCTCTTTAATATAAACTAAAAATTATGACACGAATGTGGACGAATAATAACTATATATCCATTTAAAATATAAAAATGCTAATTTTTTTGGCATTTCCAATATAAATAACGAAATCTAAAACACTTCCACACACAATTTGATACACAAGTGCTAACGAAGTATTTGCAAAATAACCTGAACTTGATGGTTCCATTGAAAAATTGTTAACTTTTGCAATACTTTTCAGCCTTTTTTGTACAAAAATTTTTATAAAGTTTGACTTTGAAGTTTCACTATAAAAACACCAGAGCACTTTTGACATTTATTTTAACGACAAGTGATGTAGAATTTTATATACTCTAACCGGGTACAAAAACTTTTTACGATACTTAAAAATTTTTTTTTTAATTAATCCAAGAAATCATGCTATTCTAACCCTGTGTGCGCTGTTTAAACTGGGACTATGAAAAATTGTAGCAATACCAAAAGGTAAAAATTAAATTTAAAAATAATTGAAGAACCACCCTCAATAAGAAATAATAAAAAAAAAAAACACAATTTTAAATCAATTTAAAAATCGATAGAATGTTAATAATTTTGTATGCCTGCATTAGTAGTCTTTAAATGAAAACAAATTAAAAACTTATTAGATTGGTAAGTTTTGCTAAGACCATTGGGAATATTTGACGTAGTTTTTCATTGGCTTGCCACATAGTAAAGTTTTTAATTTGCCGTCATTGTGTTATGTTTTTGAAGTCCCTTAAATTAAATTTTTTTTTTTTTTTGTTGAGTGTAAATGTGACATTCTATCCTTCACGCTTTCGCTTGTTTTCTTCTTTAATAGTTCTCTTGGGTGTCTGGAAATTTTGTTAAATAAATTTTAAATCAGTAAATTTGTTTCACCCCATAGGCTGTTTGTTTGGCAGCCAGAAAGGAAATGCCAGTATTTACACAGTGTTTTGGTTTCTGTTTTGGTTTTTTTCTTTTGCGAGTATTGTGTTATAATTTATAAACATTAGTGGTTAGATAAATGACTTGGTAGTATGTAGTATACTACTAATATTTATAAATACTTATGTAAAAATGGGTCAGTGAGGGTAATGTAGTGTGTGTGTATGTAGAAAAATTTAAAGAAATTCAAAATGTGTTAACATTTGACACATTTGTTTAGTGTATCAAGCCTGAGGGCGTTACAAAAAGAGACACTTTGTTTTTTTTATTAAATTGGGTACAAATAGTAAAAATAAAAACATATTCGAAAGACATTTTTTACATTGCGTTTTTCAATTTTCTACTAATTTAATAGGTGTCAATAGTAAATTTAAAGTTTAAAGTTTTGAGCTAACTTATAAGATTTTATTTTAAACAATTTTTTTGATAAAATATGGACCAATACGATATGAAAATACATGCGAAACGCCGTTAAAGTTCTACATTTCATGTCTACTTGTGCACAAAATTCTTTTGGAATTAGTTTTGGGCAGGTAAATCTTAATGGAAGAGTTTGACATAAACAAATTGAATCATCAATTCACATCATGACTTTTTTCATGCTTCAGTTGCATGACTTTTTTTTTTAGGCGAGAGGTTTAGAAAAGGCATAGGGACTGAAAAAGAATCACGAATTCTGTTTTTCTTGGATGTTCTTGTATTTCTATTTTTTTATTCTTTCGAAGTGTTAATTGTGCTTTTTTAGTATGAAAAAAAAAATTAAAAAAAAGATGCATGCTTTAAAAGGCATGATGTGAATGCCAGAATATTTTGGAAAATTTTTCAAAGAAGTATAAAAGATAGCCACTCGTTTAAAAGAAAAATACTAAAAAGGCTATGGCAAGGCGAATTAATTATAAGTTGTCGGCAGTTTTACAACAAACACAATAGTGAAATACATATTGACATCTCCCACATCCATATACTGCAATACATTTTGACAGCAACCAGCATAAAAGAAATGGACAGCTGATTGACTAATCGCATCTTTTAATTAATTAACCTTGAACTATAGCAATATTAATCAAACTATGAATAAATAAATTGTGATTGCTCTTTTTTTGTCTCTAGAAAATTGTATGCAAAATAAAGGGTGTTTTTTTATAGAGGTAGAGGACTTTGAAATGGATTAATAAAAAAACAAATTTACTTTATTCGCTAGATAATCTTTTGGCATTATAATTTAAATATGATTTTGATCTTAAATATGACCGAAATGGCTAGCTCTGACGTAGTCTATGCTGCAGGTAAAATTTATCAACATTTGTGTTCGTATATCGGCAATAATGGGGCGAATATTATCCTCCAAGTGGTCAATTGTTTCGGGATGAAAATCGGGATAAATATTTCGAACAGAACCATGGTTTTCTAAACAAGAGTTCTTGATTATAAACTAAAAACACAGATATTTTTTCGATTTAAAGCTTTATTTACACTCAATAACATTTTATATGCATATGTATATGTATATACAACTAACTTAAATCATTAATGTGTATTTATATAAGTAGTTCTACAATTTTGTTCTATTAATTTATATTGTTTTTATGTATATTAGATTTTATATAATTCTACAACAACAATTTCATTTACAATTTTTAATTTTATATACATATTTTACATATACATAATTGATCACTTTACATGTATTTTGTTTTTGTAATAATTCATAATTTTAAACATATTCGAATGTTCCGCGTATATTTGTTATTGTAATAATTTTTACAAATAACTTAAATGCTAGAAATAGTAAAAAAAAACCCTAGTTTAAAGGAATGTAATGATAATTTTGCTTTAGAAAATTATTCCTGTTTTTCCCGAATAGGCTCAATTGCTTCTCTCCCAAAGCTTACTAATCTTTCCAGGTAATTCTATTGGGGGCCTCACTGCTGCATGAACTCTCTTCGTTGGCTTGCGTAGATTTAGTACCAAACTTGAAATCACTAGGTCGCCGTGGTATTGTGGATAGTGCTTTGGCTTACTAAGATGATAGCGCCGGGTTTAAATCTCAGCTCTAACATCTTGAAAAGAAAGAAATATATAAAAATTATGTATTTCTTTCGGCGATTACCTCTCAGCAGTCTTCTGGCAGAAGCTCTGAGAGTAATTGATTGCCATGAAAAAGTTTCTCAAGTCTGTTGTTCGGAGTTAAGTCATGGATAAAAAATAACACACAAAACATGAGTGCTGCGAGAAGCTAGGGCGTAACCCTGATACAGGGTTACAATGGCCATTTATGCATGTATGTATGTAGGTGACTTCAGCTCGGCTGCATTATGTTGCTGCATTTGGCCACGGCTTCTTCTCACTTGACCTCTCGCTGATATATATTGCGTGCAGTTAGCTCTCCCGCCGGCTCTACCTACAGTACAACCACTGCTTTAAAATTCCTAGGCTTTTCGTCACAACAAGATGACCACCATTTGCCCAATTATTAAATTCTTTTCTTCGAGGATGGCATCACAATTAAGTTGAACATGGAATTGTCATCCGCATCTGTATAAGCATCTATCTATTAGCCTCAAGCTTTTTAATTTAGAACAATATGTTTTCATTAGAGGTTCTTAAGCTTATATCTCGTTGCGAGTGGGCCGTGCATTGTTTTCAATTGCCGCTATGATTTTGCCAAAATTGGGTTACTCCTCTGCGCCATTGACCAGTTATCATTTGTTCATCAAAACTGTTTCTGCGGTTAGTTGACATGGTTTCTAAGATATTTGCAGCGCGCAACTTTTAAGCATAATACCAACTGCAAAGCATTAACTTCATTAGTTCAGCCACTTATAGTTTTCACTGTTTAAAACTGACATGTAAAAACTGATAATGATGTACTGACATTAAGGAATGACACCATTATACTGCTGGAAGCTTCTGAAACAGCACGAACAGGTCTTTGGTACCAAATACTAGAGACTTTCTCTTCGCTGTTACTAAAGTTCTCACCCACATCTTTTTGAAGATCGCCGAAATTCTTCTTTATATCAGAAAATTATTCGTCCCACATTGGAGAATTTTTCACTCACATCTTTCTCCAAATAACATATTATTTCTTTAACGTCTGCAACTCTATGGCTTATTACCTCAGACATTTCAGTCAATTTCTCAGTTGTTGTTTTAGAAAATTTTCGTACCTCAGCCAATCACATTTCTTTTTGATCTTTCGATATTTTGTTTTGCACTTTAGTTGTTTCTTGTACTTCAACCATTAATTAACTGAAATTAAACTTCTCCATTATTGCAACCAACCATTGAAATAATGTTTACGCTGCCCATGTTGGCTCTTGTGTACATACTTCAGTTTCATCCTCATCATATAATTTGTAGGCATCGATATCAACGCCACGATAATGAAATTCTCCCAATAATCTTTGAGTAGTTGTAGCTACGCCTTGTTGCCAGTTGTCGTCAGCTCCAGCTTGTTCAACTCTCTTTTGATTCGGTCTACTTCGGTTAACCTTTTCCATCTGTCCTTATGTTATCCTTTTTTCAGTTTACAATTTAACTTCTGATACCGATTGTTATAAACCGTCCTTTATAATTTGCTTTTTATTCAATGGTTCCTTATTGTCTAATATACATATAACTCGCTAAAATCATGAATTTATATTTCTACAGTTTTGGTATAGTAATTTGAAATTATTTCTATGTATATATTCGATTTTACATTTACAATTTTTAATTTTATATAATTTTACATATAGTTGATTATCTTACATGTATTTTGTTTTTGTAGTGACTTATAGTTTTAAATGTACTGGAATATTAATCATATATTTGTTATTGTAATAATTTTTGTAAACAACTTAAATGCTAGAAATAGTAACAAACCCTACTTTAAAGGAATATTATAATGACTTTGATTTATACAATTATTTCTTCGTATATATTAAAAAAAAAAAACAAAAGTAATTTATAAATCGTATTAAAATTATAATAAAATTTTTAAAGGGAATTATTATTATAGTAAAAATGAAAACGTACTTGAACTGCGGGCATTAAAACATATATAAAACATACATGCATACATACACACACACATTAACAAAAGCAAGTAAAAGTATAATTTTTTGTTATCGTTAAAAAGGAATAATAAAAATTTAATGACGTTTAAGAGGGTTTTGTGCAGTGTTCGAAAATAAATTGTGCATTATATTACGTCGCCGTTGTCTAGTGGTTGGTGTGTTGGCTTACTAAGACGATAGTGCCGGGTTCTAATTTCTGCTCTGACATCTTGAAAAAAAAGAAATATAAAAAAATTATTTCTTTCGTCGACTACCTCTCAGCAGTCTTCTGGCAGAAGCTGTGGGAGTAATTGAAAAAAAAGCTTCTCAAATCTGTGGTTCGGAGTCTAATTTAAACTGTATGTCCCGTTACTCATGAAAGAAAATTAGCACACACAATATGAGTACTGCGAAAAGCTAGGCCGTAACTCTGAAACAGGGTGATAATGGGTAATTATGTATGTATGTATGTAGGTATTATATTGTTAAGCTGTATTTACATTACCTAAGTTCTTATCTGATTATAACAGATTATAATATTTATAACTCAGACGGCATTAATTTTGAAAGTAGAATACATATATTTTCTTTTTAACTGAGCTCAGGCAAAATCAGTAAAAATTAAATTAGATTTGTAATTAAACTACATATCTAAGTCTATCTAAGTGCGCTTCTGATGTAAAGCTCAGATGAGAACATAGGTGGTATAAATATGGCTTTAGTGTTTGTGTATTTCTAATAATGCATTTACAACAAATTCAAATCAAGTAAATTTAATTTGAAATCTCTTTGAAAATCTACAGTGTTTACACCGACATTTTTTGACAATTAGCAGGATTTTATTTTCATATAAATAACAACCAATAAAGAAATTAATATTTAAACAAATTTTTTTTTTCTTTTTTTTTAAATTCAATAAATAAATAAAACAACTATTCTACATTTTCGAACTAAATTCGAATATTTTAATGGATCTTTATTATACTTATCGTATGAAATTTAATAGCCTAAGATCCTAATACTGGTATTCTTATGAGAATTAACATCCGTTAAGGATGTTAATGTTTGTACATATTCCTTAACGGATGTTAATTCTCATAAGAATACCAGTATTAGGATCTTAGGCTATTAAATTTCATACGATAAATAAAACAACTTTTTTTCTTATATTCTATGTTCAACAAAAAAAAAAAAAAAAATTCAAAAGTCACTTTCGTTTATCTGGCATCCCTAAATAAAAGCGGCAAGCGTTTTCTAGCTGGCAAAATTTCTCATGCCCATACAATTTGTATGAAGCATCCCATAATAACGCGGCGGCAACGCTTTACAATTGGTAAAATAAAATTTTGACAGAGCGTTAAATAGTAAAGTTGGTCGTAAAAGGCAACTAAAATGTAAACAAATAGGAAAAAAACAGGGTTGTGATATAAAGATATGTGATAGAAGATAATAAATATTAATGTAAAATAAATAAATAAAATATAATAAAAATAAATAAAGTAGTACTATAAAATTTAGTTTATGTTACAAATACCAATAGAGAAATGCAGTTTATTTTTAAAATAGTCAGAATTGTTATATAAGCATATGTTGTTGTATTACCCTGTTTTTTTTAATGTTTTGACAAAACGTTGCCGCTCTTATATAGAAATGACGGTTCATCGTAAGCGCTGAGCGTTGGAAAACGTTCCGCTTGTCGCTTTTATTTAGGGTCGTACCTGAATTGAAGCATACGGCGTAAATTTTTTGTCAAAATTGTTTAATGCCCATACATTTTGTATGAGAGCTACCGAAATACGTCGCCTATGTCCATTATAGATTTCAAAAATCCAAATTGGACAGTGCGTACAAAGGAAAAATTAAAATAAAAACCAAACAAATATTAAATAATAATATTTGTATGAAATTTTTTTCTAACACAAACAAAAGTAGAAACTTGACAAAACAATATATTTGTTTTTTTTATGCGTATTTCGGTAATACGGACATATACAAATTATACTTTTTATTTGTCGCTTTAATTCAGGTACGATCCTATGAGCCACTTTCGTAAATTTTGTAAATTTTTAGTCGGGATTTACAATGTAGAAATTGAAAGACAGACAGACGAAATTTGTACAAATAGTGACGAAAAGGTGAAGAATGCAGTACACGAATGTTTGCTTTTCCACTTTTTGTAGCTTTTGCTTCTTCTGTTTGTCTTCTAAGTTCTATCGTAAATGGTAAAAGTTTTAGGCAAGAGCAAAAAAGAATTGAAAAATATCTGCCTTTTAATTTTCACATTGTAAATCCCGACTTATTGTAGTTTTGTGTTTTTTAGTACGACTTAGAAAAAATACAGAGTTGCATCGGAAAGTATACTAGATTTCAACAAGATATTGTCGAAATTTAGTAACAAAGTAGATTTTGTTTTATTGTTTTGGGAAATCTAGTAAAGAACGACTGGAGTTCAATTGAAATCTGGTAATTAGTTTTTTTTTTTTTTTTTTTTTTTTTTTTTTTTTTTTTTTTTTAAGACCAGTACTCAGGGGTAAACCCCTACTCATGCAGTGTGCATTGTATTGGAATGTGAAGATGGTTGATAGAAGTTTTTTTTTTTTTTTTTTTTTTTTTTTTTCATAGATTGTTTGTATATTTTGCGCCTTTATTTGTTGATGAAACAAGTTGCTGTCAATTTGTCCACTCAAGAGCCAGTGTTATACCTTCACCCTCAAATGATCAAACAGCAATGGCCTCATCTGTAGGTGGATGTTTACATGTGAATGGTGAGCGTCTTCAGTGGATTAGCTGTTATCTTCCCAGGAGGTGGCGCTGTACTCCTGATCATTGGTTTCTGGTGGAATAGATTAGAAATGTCAGGGGGCGGTTTCTTGCAGATGGTCTTGCTGGAGGGGGGGGGGGGAACCTCTTATTTTATTTAAATTTAATTTTTAATTTAAATTGTAATTTTAGAAAACCGCAAATATTAATTTTTTTATAATTTTGTCCTTCACTGGGATTGAACCTTGGTCGTGTGAGTTTCTGTGCAAGCGCTCTACCAGTATACCACGACCCCCCCTTTGAGTTTGGTCTAAATACACTATAAAATTAAAAAAAAATTTTTTTTTATTTCTGAAAAAACATATGGACTGGACAATTGAAAATTTGTATGAAAAACACTCAATTTTTCAAATAATTTTGAGCATTTTTCATACAAATTTTCAATCGTTTGAATGTGTTTGGCATACAGAAACAGGCCAATAATGTGTACAGTATGTTTTCGTGTTCTTAAGTTATTTTTTCCAAAAATGTAAAATTTTTTTATGTTTTTTTTTATTTATCAGTTAACAATAAAAAATTGGAAAAATGACAATAAAAAAATATTTTTTCTTGGCTTCAAAGTCTATGGAAAAACAGAAAGCAATGTAGTGTTTTGGTTTTTTCTTTTTGTGTAGGTTCAGAACAATATATTGGTTGTGTAGAAAATACTTTTAGTGCGTATGTGATTAATATTCTTTAGTACAGAACACTAAAGGCACCCTTACACGACATGTTTTTTACACGTGTTTTTTTAGTTACATAAGTTTTTCTTTGTGTATGTCAAAATTAGTCAATTTACATAAGGTTTATAATTTTTACTCACAAACGTATATGTACAATTGCATATGTAAATTAATAATAAAATTTTAGACAGACAATTTATAAAAAAAAAAAAACTATTTTACATATAATTCATCGCCGACTTTCCTTGTGTTTTTTACACAAGCAATGTTTTAGAAGTCACACACGACATGTAACTGTTTACTCATGTAAAAATTGACATTAACAGTGTAAAAAACATGTCGTTTAAGGGTGCTTCAAAGTATACTTTCTAAGGTAAATTTTCGAACACTGGTTTTGTGTAATTTGTTTTCTTTCTTTTCTACCAATTTTCTATCAAATAACCATCCAATCACATAACCATTAAGTCATTCTAGACAATGACATCATTTGATTTAATATCGTCAGTTTTTATTTTTTTTATTTTTAGTTTGTTTCTTGTATAGTATTCAATTTTATTTTGATAAAGAAAAATAATCAATTTTGTTTAACTATTATTGACGTATTTAATAATATACTCGTATAGTACATACATATTTTGTTTAAACTGTTATAATCATATTGTCAACAATAATTCATATTTTATAATTTAACTGGGTAAGTGTACAGGTGGTTGGTGTTTGACCAGTTCAAACTAGTCGCAAGCATAGCTGCCAGATTTAAAGATATTGTGTCTCATAAATTGTGTATTGACGATTTGATGCCTTAGTTTGATAGTTTTAAACCTACCGTCAATAACCAGCTTTATGAACAATAAAGCAAATATGTATATTTTGCAAACTCTTATATTTTACGTTACAAACTGTGCACATTTTATGTTTGTTTTCATTGCCATGTGCATAACAAGCACACAAAAACATGGAGAAACTGGTTTCATAACACCCCGTCTATACGAGCCATAGATTTGGTATATCATGAATAAATTTTTGGTCGGACATCGATTTGGCTCGTGAAGATTCTCTAAATCAATGTCATGTTCTTTGTCGACCATCGTTGGTAAAACAATTTTTCGAACAACTATGTGCTACCATCAACTATCAAGTTTGACGCCATCTTTTTTACATTCTCAACCGCAGAAATAAACGAAATGCACTTAATGAAAAATTATAAATTATGATTTGGTAAACCATACGTAGTCACCACATACACAAATTAGAATAAAATTTTGACATTTGCGCTGCCGACGTTTTGTTCATGATATACCAAATCTATGGTTCGTATAGACGGGGTGTAAGGGTTGGTTCTCTGCGTGTTTTTTGATGCCTACTTGTTATTCAAAGTTGAAACGTTGAAAAGTGAAGTTGAAAAATATGAACGGCAATAGAGAAATATTGTCTCCAAGAGAGTATTTGAATTGTAACTGAGGAAGCCACAAGCGCATACATTGAATCATTACTTGATTGATTCAGTAACTAACGATGACAACATTTTGGAGCCATACAGGAAGAAAACTAAGAAGAGATATTCACTAGAGAAGTACAAGAGTCAGAAAATGAAAACGTGGACACTGAAAATTAAATTCCAGCCGCTGCTGACTCGCTAATGCTAATTGAGCAGGATGTTTTTGACGATAAAAGTGATATGGATGAGGAAAATGTACCAATAATCAACGAAACAGAAATGATAATTGCCCGTGATGGTACTGTATGGAATGAAACACCACCTCTTAGCCACCATCATTAGAACTCGCTCAGGTCTGTCACGAATGACGGAAAGTATGTCAATTTTGCAAGTTTTCAAGTCGCTATTTTACAGTGAAGATCGTTGATAGGATCGATACTGCAACTTACGATACCTACAATGAAGCAAATCCAAAAAAGCCCCAGTTAAAGTGGAAAGATACTACAGTTGAGGAAATATTACCATTCATTGGAATACTGATAATTTCAGGCGCAAATCACTCTAACGATTAAAATGCAAAAGACTTATAGAGTTTAACATCATACCGTGCAACAATGGGATTAAACCGTTTCAGGGCACTAATACGCTTTATACGTTTTGATGACGCAAGGACCAGAAACGAGAGGCAGCGCAAAGACAAAGCTGCTCCAATAACAGACATTTAGACAATGATGAACTCCAATCTTGGTGAATATTACAAACCTTACGAAAATTTAACAATCGATGTGCAATTATTTCTTTACCGCGCAGAACAAATTTTACCCAATATATACCGTTAAAATCTGCAAAATATGGCATCAAGGCAAAAGAAGAAGAAGAAGAGTTCTGTGTGCTGTGTTGCTTTTTTGCCGCTCCGTATTATTTATTGTTTTAAGTGGTTGTAACAATTGTTTTAATATATTTATTGGTTTTAATGTGACCAGTGAGCCTTGATATTGTTGGCGACAAACATTTTATCCTATTTTATAAGGTTTTATTTGGATAATTAGCAAATATTTTTTGCATTTTTTGCTATCATATACATATTTATACATATATATTATTTGTTTGGTGAATATACTGAAATTTGCATTTCTGGAAGCAGCTGATCGTTTTTAGTACTCTTAGTTACATCTGCTATTTTACAAAGTTGCTGCTTGGAGTTTTATATTCAAGCTGGTTTGTGCACTTGATAAAGCTTTTTAGTTTCGCCCTATACCACAAATTTATTTAGCTGAATAATATCAACCCAGCGCACATTTTTTTTCACGTCATAAATTTTTGTAATTTCTTTTACTAATATGGATTGCTTGAGCCCAAATTGTAATATTACGGCAAATGATAGAATGATTTCTTGTTGGTTGTGCTTAGGCAATTTCCACGTTAAATGTACGGCACTTAAACCACGTGATGCAGATGCACTTTTGGATCCAGCAAAGTCACTACACTGGACTTGTTTTAATTGCAAGAAAATCAATATCGAATTTTATAAATTTTTTAGAAGCCAAAAGAGTGAATTTGATCAACTGCATAAGGAGTTTTTGTCTGTACAATCTAAACTGGCGAAATTTGGGGATTTATTTAATAATTTCCAAGGCTTGGAAAAATTTATTAATTTAGATTGTAACAATTCTCCTAAAAAGAGGAAAAGAGCAAATAAGTTACCCGAAATTCCCTCTTTAAACATTGTATCTGTCCCTACTTCTGCAAATTCAGTTGCTAGTCCTGGTTGTCCTGCTTCATCAATATCATTAAATAATTTACCTATAATTCAGTCTTTAAATAATATATCCATTCCTACTCCTGCTAATTCGATTGCTCTTAGTGCTGGTCGTTCTACATCTTCACCATCAAATGTCGTCCAGTTAAACTCTCCATCAGGTAATATAAATAAGGAGGCTTCTACCACAAATTCCTCTATATATACTACCAAACCAAATGACGGTACATTAGATAACCAAATTAGTCATAAACCGCTACAAGCTATCCTACCACGGAAAACTGTATTTGTTTCAAGGTTGACATGTGACACAACGGCAGAGGATGTTGATTATTATATTAGATCTAAATTTGGTCGAAATATTGATATTCGCATACAAAAATTTTCATTTTCTACACCCAGGTCCATTTCATCGTTTAAAATATCCACCTCACATGTTGATTTCAATGTTATTGTCGACTCTAACTTTTGGCCTGATAATACTTTAGTTCGCGAGTATATATATAAAGAAAAAAATATGTCTAATAAAATTGGTGTACTTCCTCATCATGAACAAAATGCTTCAAAAAACTAAATTTAATATCAACTGACTCAATATCATTACTCTATCAAAATGTTCGCGGCTTAAGAACAAAACTGTCAAATTTATATTATTTATATTATTTATTCATCTAAACTTTTTATATTTGATTCATTACCTAATATCGAGTTTATAGCTGTTATTATTAAACTTAAGAGTCGAAGAATATTCATAACATGCTCATACATTCCCCCCTCATCACCGCAAGACTTAGACATCCAGTATGCTGAAGCTGTTAGAATAGTTGCCTGCTCTGCCAGTGAAAATGACTCCCTGATTATTTTTGGTGATTTCAATATTCCTTCCATATGTTGGAATTTTGAGAATGATACTATATTCAATCAACGATTAATGATAGATTCACTGATTTTTTCAATATTTTGTATGATATGAGTTTATTTCAAATTAATGGAATACTTGATGACTATTCTAAAATTCTTGATTTAATATTTGTGAATAATACGGACGAATGCTCTATTAACCGTTGTGATCCTATCTGCATTCCTGAAGATCGTTTTCATCCTACCATTGCATTGAATATCTATGTACCAGCTGAACTACGTAAAACACATCGTAATAAAGTCTTTTCTTTCCATCGTACGGATTACAATAAATTCAACAACTTATTGTCAAATGTTGCTTGGGATTCAATAATTTCTGGAAATAACCTTGATGACATTATATCAAATTTCTATGCTGTATTACATCACTGCATTTCTGAATCGGTTCCTACAACGTTCGCTCTTAATAATAAGAGTCCACCATGGAATAGCTTATACTTAATTAATATTAAAAACAGGAAGAATAAACTTTATAAAAAATTTAAATTATCTGGCTCTTCTCGTGATTACCTAAATTATTCAATTGCACGATCTAATTATATCACTGCTAATAAATTGGCCTACAATAGCTACATACACCGAATGAGAAGAAATATAAAGAAAAACCCAAAGGCTTTTTATAAATTTATTAATTCTAAACGTCGTGCCAATACATATCCCAAGTATTTAAAATTTGGTTCTCGTAGAGCTGAAGATGATATATCCATAAGCAACTTGTTTGCTGAATTTTTTGCTACAACTTATTCTAAAAAATCATTTAATAATCAAACCTGTTATCCGTATTCTTTATCTCAATCATCAAATATACATCTTTCGAATATCTCTTCTGAAACTGTTCTATCTAATCTACTGTCAATTAAAAGTTCACCTATCCCTGGTCCTGATGGTATACCTACCTGTATTCTTAAGCATTGTTCTGAAAATCTTTGTGGTCCCCTAACGGCAATTTTCAACAAATCTATTGATTTGGGTTATTTTCCATCTGATTGGAAGAAGTCATACATAATTCCTTTGTTTAAAGCTGGCAGTAAACTGGAAGTTTCAAACTACAGAGGCATAGCAAAATTAAATGCGATTCCAAAACTCTTTGAAAAAATTTTGACTGACTCTTTATATTATCAAATATCGTCACTCTTAACTTCATATCAACATGGCTTTCGTAAATTTTGTTCAAGTTATACTAATATCCTGGAATTAACAACTAAAGTTAATGAAGGCTTCGTCAATAATCATCAAACTGATGTTATCTATACAGATTTTAGTAAAGCGTTTGATAAAGTTAACCACGATCTTTTGCTCTATAAACTATCTTCCATGGGCTTTAGCAACAGTACTGTACGTTGGCTAAAATCTTATCTTTCTGGAAGAACTCAACAAGTGAAATTTGAAAATATTCTGTCTAAAATTATTGATGTTCACTCCGGAGTACCTCAAGGGAGCCATCTTGGTCCAGTTTTATTCTCATTATTTATTAACGATCTTCCATCTGCTATTATTCATTCTAATATTCTCATGTATGCTGATGATGTTAAGATTTTTAATTCGTTCGATAGCATATCTGCTCAGTCAGCACTTCAAGGAGATATTGACAATTTTTTACAATGGTGTGATGTCAACTTATTGGATTTAAATATTAATAAATGTAAACACATGTCATTTTATCGTTCACTGAAACTTGATACATCATATCATTTTAAGGATAAAATCCTGGACAAGGTGTTAAGCGTTAATGATCTTGGGATCTTATTAGATCATAGACTTAAGTTTTGTGAACATATTTCAATGATGGTGAACAAAGCAAATGGAGTTTTAGGATTTATAAAGCGTTGGTCAAAAGAATTTACTGACCCCTACGTAACAAAACAACTATACACTTCTTTGGTACGCCCTATTCTTGAATACGGGTCTATTATATGGGATCCATACTTCCTCACTTACGTTAACCTTATTGAATCTGTACAAAAACGCTTCCTTTTATTTTGCTTGAGAGGTCTAGGATGGAACTCATTCGCTCTTCCTTCATATGAGAACAGACTCGCTCTTATAAAACTGCCTACCCTGAAAAGTCGAAGAACAATGCTAAGTGTATCTTTTCTATTAAGATTAATACGTGGTGAAGTCTGTCTGAGTATTTGTTAAGTAAAATTATTTTTAATGTTCCAATTAGACCGTCCCGTAACTTCCATTTATTATATTTAAAATATCACCGTACTGTATATGCCAACAATGACCCCCTTCGTCAAATATGTTTGAAGTTTAATAATCTTTATCATTTAATTGATCTTTCTGAGAGTAATGATTCCTTGAAAAGAAAAATTATTTTGTATTTAAATCATTATTAAATATTTACTTATATATTGTTTGTAAATTGTACTCTAGTCTGTAAGGAACTATTATCCATAGACATAATTAAATAAATAAATAAATAAATAAAAAAGGTATGGTGGATATGCTACTCTAAAAATTCATATCCTCTCCATTTTAATTTTGAATTTTACTTGAATTCGTTTTACAGAATATACCCGATAATTTAAAAATTAACTAAACGTAGAAAAAATATAGATTATATACTATAAGAATCAAAATTTTTTAACCTGAAACAATTTTCTTCTGAGAATAATATCATACTTCTAGATTTTTCGAAACTTAGATGAGAGATTTCAGCCTTCGATTTAATAGCTTGCATGATTTTCATAAAAAGAAAAAACAATAAAAACAATTACTACAGTCTTCGGCGCATGGTATAATCATCATAAGGTAGTCCCAGTTTGAAATAGCATAGAACCCTGTGGTTTTGCAACACTGCTGCTCTTAGAATTGTCAAATAAAAGCAACACTGTAGTTGGCAGTTGTACACAAATAAATATATAATTGTAAACAAGATCTTCCTCTTCTTTTTTTATTTTGTGGAAAATTTTTTTTAAAGTTGAATATTTTACTTTTGTACTGTTAAAAAATAGCTTATAAACAATATAATATATTCGCCCGTTGTAAAATATAATTATCCAGAATCTACCTCATGGCGCATTGGATGGTTACAGCAACAGTAGCCCTGAATGACAAGATAAATGTTATTATAAAAATTTATATTTTATGCAACTTGTATTAAAAAAAATTATTTATATTGCGTATGTGTGTGTATGTCGAAAAAAATAAAAAATAAATAAAAATATAAACGTTTTGCAATTTATGTATATTGAAAACAAAAATAAAAAACTAAATTTTGTATTGATAATTTGGCATTGCATTTCATCATTTTAAATTTTAATTTCTAATTTGTGTCAAAGAAAAAAATTTAATTTCAAATTTGCTTAACGTTAAAATAAATAACAAAGAAGTAGAATAAGATTTTGACAATTCCAAGTAAGCAGCTGTAATCGTTTTGGTAAAGCGGGACTACCTTATGATGATTATACCATGCTTCGGCGCATACAAATAACAATATTTTGTCAAATATGGAAATTTTAATTTTGAAAAATATTTTTGCTTAGAAGGAATATTCTAATTGGTAACCAAGCGCATTCATTTCAAACCTTTCGTTGAAGAATTAACAAAAAATTTTGAAACGATCTCATGGGAATTAGGTTGTATTGAAAAATATTTTATAGCTGCAACAATACACATCCCTCTCTAATCAAAATTATGTTGTTCCTATTCTTAAAAGCAGCTGCTTCAAGTTGAAAGTCGTAGATTTTTCAATATTCAAGTTTCAAGTTAAACGGGTCGATTTAAAAATCGCCCAAGTGGCGAGGAAATCGTATTCTAGGGTTCAAAATAAGAAACTTTACTAAGGGAATCATAGCTCTAAACTGAATTATGATGTTCTTTATTTTGACCTAAAAGTCAAATTTTGAAAAATCCCCCTTTGACCCATTTATGTATGACTTTGGAGAGCCAACTTACCCACCCATGCTAGTGGCATACCCCTTGAAGCCCCCTAGGGGTTCTTATAGAAAAATGTCAAAAAATTACAATATTTGGCATTTTATAAGCAATCGTTTATGGTTTGGGGGCACATTTTTCAACACAATTTTCTCAAAGCCGTCCACCACCTGAAAAGAGTAAAATAAAATAGTCAAATAATCAAAAATGGTTAACAATTATAAGAAATGTGTGACACCAATTACTTACCGGAAGAATTTTAAAGAACAACTGAATTCATTTTTTTAAGACGCCCTAATTCCAACCTATATGCTCTGCAAAAATTGTTATTAAACGTATGAGCTTAGTGAAAGTCTCATCAACACGTCTGTATGAGTCTACTGATTACACGCTTCAATAAGACCAAATCGCCTCGGCGCTGTAAATGTTGCAGTTATTGGCAGCACTAGCAAAGAAAAGGGGTTGAAGTTTTCTGGGATAATTTGGAATCCATTTCGGCCAATAAAACTTCAATCAACGTGACCTCATTTGATTTTTGACAAGCTTTATCCAAAAAGCAGAGAAGCACCTTTAAGTCCAGGAAGCATGTCTTTTTAGCGATAAGAAAAATGTCCTTACAATTATGTCATAGATAGCGAAAATAAAACAAAAAATTTAATTGCTCAGCCGCAAATCGTATTATCTTTTGGGCAACACTGGATTAAACAGCTGACGCACGTTTCGTGTTTTGTTTAACTGCCAAACATCTTCAGTTTGGTCTATAATTTAACTATGGATCGTCTTACAAACCAACAACGCTTGCAAATTATTGAATTTTATTCTCCAAATGCGTGCTCTGTTAAGAAAGTTTATCTCGCGCTTCTTCTATTTTATGGTCAGTTTAATCGACTAACTGAAGCGGCTATTCGGGCTATTGTGACTAAATTGTGCACTAAATTTACATTGTTGGACATTAAATCACCAACGCGCTTAGGTAGAGTGCGAAATGAAGAAAATATCGCAGCTGTATCGGCCAGTGTTAACGATGACCATCAATTATCAATTCGTCGCCGTTCGCAACAATTGGGCCTCTATTACTCAACGACGTGGAAAATTTTGTGGAAGAATTTAGGTGTGAAGCCTTTCAAAATACATCTGGTGCAAGAGTTGAAGCCGAACTACCTACCGCAACGTAGAATTCTTGGTCAATGGGCTCTTGAGGAGTTGGCGGAGGAGTTTTTAAACTTTAATATAGGTCTTAAAAAATCCCACTATATATGAACCAACAGTCGAGTTTTCTTCACAGTATTCTTAGATAGAACTCATATTATGCCCGTTACCAATTCTCTACAAATTACTCCAGTAACTTCAAAATGCTCAAACATTTTTAACAATTCAAAACTGTTTTTGAAATCTTTTCACAAAAATTAATTTGTAAACGCCTAAAGGATATATCCGACACTAAGTTCTTCCAAATTAGGCAGGTAATCATATTGAATAATAAATATTGGAGTTTCATAAATGTGTAGCTTTTGTACGGTTGGTCCCAATGATTGTAAAATTCCTTCCAACTTATCAGTTATTTCTAGGCCATTTATTATCACACTTTTTTAAGCCAATCTTTCACAGTATTTGCCATCATTTGCAAAAATATGATGAAGTTTAGCAATATTACAACAATTGGTGATTAAATTTGATTTTTTTGTAAATTCCAAATTAGCTATATCAGGCAACAGTGTGCACACCAAACGCATTTTTTGAAAATCCCCGCTGTCCAAATATTTCGAGATGTATATTAACAAAAGTTGAATTTTAGTTTGCGAATTTCGAAAGATTTAAAACAGTTTATAAGAGCAAAGTCCGTGATATTTTAAATCCCTTACGTTAGTAATAGGTGTTCGCTTGGAACATCAAACCAAGCAAACGTTGAACTAATACACGCATATTTGATATATCATCGCGTGATAAAATGTTATTATACCTCAGACTTTTAAGAGTGTTATTTGTTTTCGACGCTATGCCCTGTAAAAACCCGTCGACCGTTACATTATAGCAATCCGATATGACAAGATCACGTAGAGAGTGACGTAAAACTCCTAAAGTTTTCATGACCTCATCCTTTAGAGCAGGAAACTGTATCAATTCTATCTTTCTCAATGTGTTCGGCCATTTATTAATAATTTGTTTAACCATATGAACTGACAGTTGAATTCTTAAATCACAGTATCGAAAAGGCGTCTCCTTAGGCAGAGCTTTAATTATCGTCTCTACCCAATTTCTACACATTTCTCCAGTTGCTTTCAAAATCTCTAAATGCTTAAGCATTTCAAAGGCTTTTGTCCATTCTTCAGGGTTTACCGAAACCTTTACCCAAAAATTAATTTATATATGATTAAGGGATCCACTGTGAAACTTCAAAATACGTATTAACATATTCTCTTGGTCATGCCGCATGACATTAATGCATAACTTTTCCAATTTTAAGGTCTTTTTTTTTAATTAGACTCGACATAATATTGTCCTGTTTTTGATAGGTCATGTTACAGCTGATAATATCCAACGATTTCAATTTCCTGAATTTCCTCAGATCAACGGACACTAAATTTTCGCTTTGAACGGGGCGTATATATCTGACACTAAGTTCTTCCAAATTATCATATTGAATAATAAATATTGGAGTTTCATAAATGTGTAGCTTTTGTACGGTTGGTCCCAATGATTTTAAAATTCGTTGCACCTTATCCGTTATTTCTAGGCCATTTATTATCACACTTTTTTAAGCCAATCTTTCAGAGTATTTGCCATCATTTGCAAAAATATGATGTAGTTTAGCAATATTACAACAATTGGTGATTAAATTTGATTTTTTTGTAAATTCCAAATTAGCTATATCAGGCAACAGTGTGCACACCAAACGCATTTTTTGAAAATCCCCGCTGTCCAAATATTTCGAGATGTATATTAACAAAAGTTGAATTTTAGTTTGCGAATTTCGAAAGATTTAAAACAGTTTATAAGAGCAAAGTCCGTGATATTTTAAATCCCTTACGTTAGTAATAGGTGTTCGCTTGGAACATCAAACCAAGCAAACGTTGAACTAATACACGCATATTTGATATATCATCGCGTGATAAAATGTTATTATACCTCAGACTTTTAAGAGTGTTATTTGTTTTCGACGCTATGCCCTGTAAAAACCCGTCGACCGTTACATTATAGCAATCCGATATGACAAGATCACGTAGAGAGTGACGTAAAACTCCTAAAGTTTTCATGACCTCATCCTTTAGAGCAGGAAACTGTATCAATTCTATCTTTCTCAATGTGTTCGGCCATTTATTAATAATTTGTTTAACCATATGAACTGACAGTTGAATTCTTAAATCACAGTATCGAAAAGGCGTCTCCTTAGGCAGAGCTTTAATTATCGTCTCTACCCAATTTCTACACATTTCTCCAGTTGCTTTCAAAATCTCTAAATGCTTAAGCATTTCAAAGGCTTTTGTCCATTCTTCAGGGTTTACCGAAACCTTTACCCAAAAATTAATTTATATATGATTAAGGGATCCACTGTGAAACTTCAAAATACGTATTAACATATTCTCTTGGTCATGCCGCATGACATTAATGCATAACTTTTCCAATTTTAAGGTCTTTTTTTTAATTAGTCTCCGCATAATATTGTCCTGTTTTTCATAGTGCATATTACAGCCGTTAATATCCAACGATTTCAATTTCCTGAATTTCCTCAGATCAACGGACACTAAATTTTCGCTTTGAACGGGGCGTATATATCTGGCACTAAGTTCTTCCAAATTAGGCAGGTAATCATATTAAATAATAAATATTGGAGTTTCATAAATGTGTGGTTTTCGTACGGTTGGTCCCAATGATTGTAAAATTCCTTCCAACTTATCAGTTATTTCTAAGCCATTTATTATCACACTTTTATAAGCCAATATTTCAGAATATTTGCCATCATTTACAACAATATGATGTAGTTTAGCAATATTGCAACGATTTATGATTAAATTTGATTTTTTTTAAATTCCAAATTTGTCGTATCATGCAACGGTGTGCACTCCAAACGTATTTATTTTAAATCCCCGCTGTCCAAATATTTCGAGATGTTTATTAGCAAAAGTTAAACTTTGGTTTGCGAAATTTGACAAATTTAAAACAGTTTATAAGAGCAAAGTCCGTGATATTTTAAATCCCTTACGTTAGTAATAGGTATTCGCTTGGAACATCAAACCAAGCAAACGTTGAACTAATACACGCATATTTGATATACCATGGGGTGATAAAATGTTATTATACACCAGAATTTTATGAGTGTTATTTGTTTTCGACGCTATGCCCTGTAAAAACCCATCGAACCGATATATTATAGCAATCCGATATGATAAGATCACGTAGAGAGTGACCTAAAACTCCCAAAGTTTTATTGATCTCATCCTTTAGAGCAGGAAACTGTATCAATTCTATCTTTCTCAATGTGTTCGGCCATTTATTAATAATTTGTTTAACAATATCAACTGACAGTTGAATTCTTAAATCACAGTATCGAAAAGGCGTCTCCTTAGGCAGAGCTTTAATTATCGTCTCTACCCAATTTCTACACAATACTTCCGTAACTTTCAAAATCTCTAAATGCTGAAGCATTTTAAAAGCTTGTGTCCATTTAGAAGGGTTTACCGAAACCTTTACCCAAAAATTAATTTATATATGATTAAGGGATCCACTGTGAAACTTCAAAATACGTATTAACATATTCTCTTGGTCATGCCGCATGACATTAATGCATAAACAATTTTAAGGTCTTTTTTTAATTAGACTCGGCATAATATTGTCCTGTTTTTGATAGGCCATGTTACAGTCGATAATATCCAACGATTTCAATTTCCTGAATTTCCTCAGATCAACGGGCACTAAATTTTCACTTTGAATCGGGCGTATATATCCGACACTAAGTTCTTCCAAATTAGGCAGGTAATCATATTGAATAATAAATATTGGAGTTTCATAGATGTGTAGCTTTTGTACGGTTGGTCCCAATGATTTTAAAATTCGTTGCACCTTATCAGTTATTTCTAAGCCATTTATTATCACACTTTTACAAGCCAATCTTTCAGAGAAATTGCCATCATTTGCAACAATTTGATGTAGTTTAGCAATATTGCAACGATTTATGATTAAATTTGATTTTTTTTAAATTCCAAATTTGTCGTATCACGCAACGGTGTGCACTCCAAACGTATTTATTTTAAATCCCCGCTGTCCAAATATTTCGAGATGTTTATTAGCAAAAGTTAAACTTTGGTTTGCGAAATTTGACAAATTTAAAACAGTTTATAAGAGCAAAGTCCGTGATATTTTAAATCCCTAACGTTAGTAATAGGTGTTCGCTGGGAACATGAACACCTGTCACTTATTTGTGAACAACCATTCAAATTCTTCAGACTTGTCTAAATTTAAATATGTCAAACCAAGCACACGTTGAACTAATACACGCATATTTGGTATATCATCGCGTGATAAAATGTTATTATACCTCAGACTTTTAAGAGTGTTATTTGTTTTCGACGCTATGCCCTGTAAAAACCCGTCGACCGTTACATTATAGCAATCCGATATGACAAGATCACATAGAGAGTGACGTAAAACTCCTAAAGTTTTCATGACCTCATCCTTTAGAGCAGGAAACTGTATCAATTCTATCTTTCTCAATGTGTTCGGCCATTTATTAATAATTTGTTTAACATATGAACTGACAGTTGAATTCTTAAATCACAGTATCGAAAAAGGCGTCTCCTTATACAGAGCTTTAATTATCGTCTCTACCCAATTTCTACACAATACTTCCGTAACTTTCAAAATCTCTAAATGCTGAAGCATTTTAAAAGCTTGTGTCCATTTAGAAGGGTTTACCGAAACCTTTACCCAAAAATTAATTTATATATGATTAAGGGATCCACTGTGAAACTTCAAAATACGTATTAACATATTCTCTTGGTCATGCCGCATGACATTAATGCATAACTTTTCCAATTTTAAGGTCTTTTTTTTAATTAGACTCCGCATAATATTGTCCTGTTTTTCATAGTGCATATTACAGCCGTTAATATCCAACGATTTCAATTTCCTGAATATCCTCAGATCAACGGACACTAAATTTTCGCTTTGAACGGGGCGTATATATCCGACACTAAGTTATTCCAAATTAGGCAGGTAATCATATCGAATAATAAATATTGGAGTTTCATAGATGTGTAGCTT
Source organism: Metopia argyrocephala (assembly GCA_963576795.1). Classification (NCBI taxonomy): domain Eukaryota; kingdom Metazoa; phylum Arthropoda; class Insecta; order Diptera; family Sarcophagidae; genus Metopia; species Metopia argyrocephala. The sequence goes on from OY756211.1 coordinate 86,046,892, forward strand.
TTGTACGGTTGGTCCCAATGATTTTAAAATTCGTTGCACCTTATCCGTTATTTCTAGGCCATTAATTATCACACTTTTACAAGCCAATCTTTCAGAGAAATTGCCATCATTTGCAACAATTTGATGTAGTTTAGCAATATTACAACAATATTTTTTGTAAAACGTTTTATAGTGGAAACATGGACGTTAATTTATTTATATGAAATTCAACGAAAACAAATATCAGTATTAAAATTTTTGTTTCGTCAGAAACGCTTTAATTAGATCAAAGTTAACTGCAGTGAATATTTTTTGGTAATCAAAGGAAAAATGATATCCGTGAAGGAATAGTACACTAGCCAAACTGAACAATTGTTTTCGACTCCAACTACGGTAGTCTCATCAGAGTTCTTTGTGACCTGTGCATATTCAAGACTAAACATCAACTATTTAACTCACACTTTTCAGGAAATCACATATTGAAATTATTTTCTTCCATATATGTATATCTGTGTACATTTGACAAAACGTCTTCTTTCTAAATCAACAACTTTTCAGTAGAGCAAAAAAAACAGTTAAAAATGCTAATATAAGTTATTGCTTAGAAAATTAAAGAAATTTTGAACTAGGATATTATACACAAATACTTAACGAACATTATGCGACCTTTTTTCCCCTCAAGAAGCAATAGTTTTCTTTAAAACGACAAAAAATTAATTTAAGACTTTTTGTTAAATAGATTTTAAACAAAAAAAATTAGCTTGCACCATACAAGTTGTTTTGTCAAAACTTTTTTGATTAAATTTGAAAATTATCTTAATCGCTTAAGACAAGACAAGTTGTTTTGTTAAAATGAAATATGAAAAAAAGGTTGAATGAAGTTGATCTGTGGCGCGATTCAGTAACATATTTTTACGATAATCGCATTGTTTTCAACAGTAAACAACAGAATTGTCGATATTGCTATTCATTATTTTTTGTTTACGATGGCTGCTGTCGTAAACTAACGCCAAAAATTTTTATGCTGTTTATTTAGTTGGAAAATCGTAAATTTTTTATATTGAAACTAGTTGACCGGCAAACGTTGTTTTGCCATATAAATTTGCTCTAGTAAACATATTTTTATTTCAAATATATTTGATAACTTCACCGAACGGCAAAAGTCAACCTTGAAATGAGCAATCAATGTCTGTGTTACTAATAATTTTAATAAATGATTATTCGCCATTTTCGGTACTTCAGTTTGATAGTTGGGGGTAGGGAGAAATATCCTCTGTATTGCCCCCTCTGAGTACCATTTAATAAAAAAAAAAACTTAAACCATATGTGTTCTACCGTACGCACATATACATACATATATAGCTTAAAATTTCATCGATGTCGGTACGTTATTTTGGTGAGGCATAAATTTTCCCTTGGGGCGGGTACCTTAACATTTAGGGGTATAAAAAATATATATTAAAATTTACATTTGTTAATCTAAAGTTGTGTTAAGACACCAATAAAATTTAATCAACATCAGTTTGTTAGTTGGGGATAGGGGAAGTAGTCCTTGTACCGCCCACTCTGAGTAATTAAAAAAAAAAAACGTAAACCGTATATGCTCTACGGTACGCTGATGTATTTAGTTTAAAATTTCATCGAAATCAGTACGTTATTTGGGTGAGGTATAAATTTTCCCTTGGGACGGGTCAGCTTAACATTTACGGGTATAAAAAATAGATGTTGACCGATTCTCAGTCGTACCCGATATACACACAAAATTTCATGAAAATCGGTCCAGCCATTTCGGAGGAGTTTGGCAACAAACACCGCGACACGAGAATTTTATATATTAGATTTTGTAGAGATGTGCCTACGCTATTAACTAGTTTGTTTGAAAACCATTTCTGTGTGTTTTTATACCCAACGATACTAGAGGTTTGTAACTTTGCTAACTTTCTACCCATTTTAATTGCCAACTACTCAAAAACTGACTGATTTTATACAGTGCTGCCCCATTATTGCAATTTAAACATAAAGAAAAGTACAGTTGTCGACTGTCGATAAAATGTACTTAGTGAATTAAACAATCGTTACTGCAAACAATAAAAACTGTCAACTTCTTTTGCGTATATCGTATTGTTAAAAGTTACTGAATAGCGGTACTGATTCTGTTTTATTGAAAAAAAAATACTTCTATTTTTCCCTATAATATGCAAATAATTAAAAAATAATACTAAATATTAAATAAAATTTTTTATAGACATTCAATTTTTTAAATTATTCTTAATTCTCTGAAAGAAGTCGTTTTGTCAAATTGAAATTTTGGGAAAGTGTGAAAGACGTCGATTAGTCAACTGCATCTCTTGCGTTCCAAAGGTCGTAGAAATACGGGGATTAGAGCAAAAGAAGGACAAGGAAATTCTATATTTACTATTAAAATCTTGGAAAATTGTCTTATTTCGAGAGAAGACGTTTTTTCAAAATTCCACAGATATGTAAATTCACTTTTATGAGTTAGTCGAAGTAAAGTCACACAACAGTTTCTATCATATTCTCCTTTTCTAACCATCATTGCAGTTTCTGTAATTGTGATCTTATTTGGATGAAACAGAATTACACCTAATTACAGTTAACTTTGATCGAATTAAAGCGTTTCTGAAGCAAAAATTAATAAAAAAATTAAATTGATCACTCTTCCTGAGGCTCGAACTTCGGGCCTCCAGAACATAAATCAGTATTAAATGTTTTTTAAACAAATTTAAAGATATTTTAATCTAAAATCTTACATTAAATCACAGATAGCCTTCATGGCTCTTAGACCATAATAAATAGAATTTGCGGTCTGCTTTTAGGTTTATGTAAATCGAAAACTTGAAATAAATTCGAAGTTAATTTTTCACTATTATTCTTTATAACCTTCCTCTTGTCAGTGGTTAAAATAAATAGTTTAGATGTAACATATGTATGTATGTATATTGTTACACAAGAGTTTTTATATTTCATTTACAAACAAAAATATTGTATTAAATTTCAAAAATTTTAGTTATTCGTTATGTACTCTTTGAACTGGGGTTTATTTAATGTATATTTATGTGCACAACTGGAAACATACTGGTATACTTTAGCTTTCAAAATTATAAAAAAAAAGTTTACGTCAGCAATTACAATTTGTTACATTTTATTATTTTAAAGCACTTTTTTCGTAGGCACTGCATGTAAATATTTCCAATGATCCACTTTTATTTATATTTTATTTTTACCAATCTTTCACTTATCATATTAATATGTACTATTTTTAAAATGCCCCAATATATATTTCACTTAAGCCCGTATGACACCTACTTTTTTTTTGTATTAAAAATGATTTGGAGAACAGTGCAAATATAATATAATAAGAAAGTATAAAGGGTGTAAAGAGTTCAACTATATTCACATCATTACAGAATTGCCAAAAAATTTACAAATGTTATCGATAAAAAATTGGAGTGTGTCAAAAACAAGTTAAAATATTTTACATTAAAATTGACATTTAGAATTTAAAATATTTTAGTGTTGCTAACATTATGGTGTTTTTCTACAATTAAGCGATTTTAGGGTACTTTTGCCTTCAAGGTAGCGTTTTTTTACAATTTAAAAAGTATCAACACTGAAATAAATATAAATACAAAAATAAATATTTTGTTTACATTTTTTATATTCCACTCTTTCTAGCATTTGTTGTTTCTTTCTTTCAATTCTATAACAGTTCAATACAAAAAAAAGTAGGTGTCATAGGGGCTTTACCTTCAGTATGCTTGCGTTTATTTTAACTTGTCGCCTGACCCTCATACAAACGCCTATCACGTTTTGGGCACGTACATATTTTGACATGTAGCGTACGTTGTGCTAAAATTTCACCACTAATGAAATAAAGTCAGGGATGAAGAAACAAGATATGGCAGATGATGATAATTGATAGTATTTCATCATATTACATATTGTTAAAATAAAAACTTACTTGGCTCCCTCTAATAAAAATATTGCTGCTGTTTGGGACAACAAATAATAATTATTTTCTAAAAGAACTGCGACCGTGTAACGAATAAATAGACCCGATTATTTTGAATTCAAGTTTTACAATGTTTTCTTTATTTAACAATTACTGCTTTCTACTTAAAATAACATGATATATTTATTTGGGCAAACTGTAAATATTCAATATCAAAGGGCCTCTGTTGTTGTTTTCATTTACTTATTAAACTGTGTTTGATTATTTTGCAAAAACACATTGCATTTAGATAAATTGCAAATATTTGAAATTCTTTAAGGCAACAACAAGACAGAGTAATTTAAAAGAAATAAGAAAAATACATATTATGAAAACTAACGGGATAATTAACAAAAATATGAACAGTGGACTACTTTGAATTTAATTGCGATAAAGATGCAGTGCGATGAAATGGCGAAATAAATGTTAAAATTAAATAGCAAAATTAATACAAATTTAATAAAATATAAAATTATTGGATTAAAATATTAATAGAATAAATAAGTAATTTTTATACGTTGACCTAACAACCTGTAAAAACCCGTCGACCGCTACATTATAGCAATCCGATATGATAAGATCACGTAGAGAGTGAAGTAAAACTCCCAAAGTTTTAATGACCTCATCGGTTAGAGCAGGAAACTGTATCAATTCTATGTTTCTTAATGTGTTAGGCCATTTATTAATAATTAGTGTAACCCTATGAACTGACAGTTGAATTCTTAAATCACAGTATCGTAAAGGCGTCTCCTTAGGCAGAGCTTTAATTATCGTCTCTACCCAATTTCTACACATTACTCCAGTAGCTTTTAAAATCTCTAAATGCTTAAGCATTTCAAAGGCTTTTGTCCATTCTTCAGGGTTTACCGAAACCTTTTCCCAAAAATTAATTTCTAAATGCTTAAGGGATCCACAGTGAAACTTCAAAATACGTATTACCGTATTCTCTTGGTCATGCCGCATGACATCAATGCATAACTTTTCCAATTTTGATGTTTTTTTTTTAATTAGACTCGGCATAATATTGTCCTGTTTTTGATAGGTCATGTTACAGTCGATAATATCAAACGATTTCAATTTCCTGAATTTACTCAGATCAACGGGCACTAAATTTTCACTTTGAATGGGGCGTATATATCCGACACTAAGTTCTTCCAAATTAGGCAGGTAATCATATTGAATAATAAATATTGGAGTTTCATAAATTTGTAGCTTTTGTACGGTTGGTCCCAATGATCTTAAAATTCGTTGCACCTTATCCGTTATTTCTAGGCCATTTATTATCACACTTTTATAAGCCAATCTTTCAGAGTATTTGCCATCATTTACAACAATATGATGTAGTTTAGCAATATTGCAACGATTTATGATTAAATTTGATTTTTTTTTAAATTCCAAATTTGTCGTATCACGCAACTGTGTGCACTCCAAACGTATTTATTTTAAATCCCCGCTGTCCAAATATTTCGAGATGTTTATTAGCAAAAGTTAAACTTTGGTTTGCGAAGTTTGACAAATTTAAAACAGTTTATCAGAGCAAAGTCCGTGATATTTTAAATCCCTAATGTTAGTAATAGGTGTTCGCTGGGAACATGAACACCTGGCACTTATTTGTGAACAACCATTCAAATTCTTCAGACTTGTCTAAATTTAAATATGTCAAACCAAGCACACGTTGAACTAATACACGCATATTTGGTATATCATCGCGTGATAAAATGTTATTATACCTCAGACTTTTAAGAGTGTTATTTGTTTTCGACGCTATGCCCTGTAAAAACCCGTCGACCGTTACATTATAGCAATCCGATATGACAAGATCACGTAGAGAGTGACGTAAAACTCCCAAAGTTTTCATGACTTCATCGTTTAGAGCAGGAAACTGTATCAATTCTATCTTTCTCAACCTTTGCCCAAAAATTAATTTATATATGATTAAGGGATCCACTGTGAAACTTCAAAATACGTATTAACATATTCTCTTGGTCATGCCGCATGACATTACTGCATAACTTTTCCAATTTTAAGGTCTTTTTTTAATTAGACTCGGCATAATATTGTCCTGTTTTTGATAGGTCATGTTACAGTCGATAATATCCAACGATTTCAATTTCCTGAATTTCCTCAGATTAACGAACACTAAATTTTCGCTTTGAACGGGGCGTATATATCCGACACTAAGTTCTTTCAAATTAGGCAGGTAATCATATTGAATAAAAAATATTGGAGTTTCATAAATGTGTAGCTTTTGTACGGTTGGTCCCAATGATTTTAAAATTCGTTGCACCTTATCCGTTATTTCTAGGCCATTTATTATCACACTTTTATAAGCCAATCTTTCAGAGTATTTGCCATCATTTACAACAATATGATGTAGTTTAGCAATATTGCAACGATTTATGATTAAATTTGATTTTTTTTTAAATTCCAAATTTGTCGTATCACGCAACGGTGTGCACTCCAAACGTATTTATTTTAAATCCCCGCTGTCCAAATATTTCGAGATGTATATTAGCAAAAGTTAAACTTTGGTTTGCGAAGTTTGACAAATTTAAAACAGTTTATAAGAGCAAAGTCCGTGATATTTTAAATCCCTTACGTTAGTAATAGGTATTCGCTTGGAACATAAACACCTGTCACTTATTTGTGAACAACTATTCAAATTCTTCAGACTTGTCTAAATTCAAATATGTCAAACAAAGCAAACGTTGAACTAATACATGCATATTTGATATATCATCACGGGATAAAATGCTATTATCGCCCATGTGCTGGAAATCACAAATCGCATGAAATAGGCGAACTCGATATGAAATCGCAAAAGAGGTGTGCTACAGTTCACAATCGCCAGAAATTAGGCGTTTTTAAATCACAAACTTTTACGCATGTGATCTATAAGTGAAGTTGCATATTTTCTTAAAAATTTGCATATAAATTAACATTAAAGCATACATGAATAAAATCTAATATGTTTTTTATAAATACAAAGTAAAAAAAGTACTATTTTACAATTAATTTTAATAGGAAATGCAAAATAAAAAGTATGTTCTTTTTCATTGCTTATCTCTAAGAAAACGCTTTCTAATACGTTGTTTTCTTTCATATTGTTTTTTTTAAATTAAACTTAATAATGACGCAGCTGGCATTTTTATTAATTTTATTTAATAGTTTGTTTATATTATGTTTGTTTTTATTACTTTTGACTCTTAAAACATGTTTTCATTTTTCGAACATAACTTTGAAAAATAAATGAAACGCACGATTTCCAACACATGAAAAACTAAAATTGGCGATTTTGAAATCACAAGTGATTTGAAATCGCACGCTTTCCAGCACATGGGCGTATACCTTAGACTTTTAAGAGTGTTATTTGTTTTCGACGCTATGCCCTGTAAAAACCCGTCGGCCGATACATTATAGCAATCCGATATGATAAGATCACGTAGAGAGTGACGTAGAACTCCCAAAGTTGTCATGACCTCATCGTTTAGAGCAGGAAACTGTATCAATTCTATGTTTCTCAATGTGTTCGGCCATTTATTAATAATTCGTTTAATCATATCAACTGACAGTTGAATTCTTCAAGCATAGTATTGTAAAAGCGTCTCCTGAGGCAGAGCTTTAATTATCCTCTTTACCCATCTTCTACACAATACTTCAGTAACTTTCAAAACCTCGAAATGCTGAAGCATTTTAAAGGCTTGTGTCCATTTAGAAGGGTTTACCGAAACCTTTACCCAAAAATTAATTTATATATGCTTAAGGGATCCACTGTGAAACTTCAAAATACGTATTAACATATTCTCTTGGTCATGCCGCATGACATTAATGCATAACTTTTCCAATTTTAAGGTCTTTTTTTTAATTAGACTCGGCATAATATTGTCCTGTTTTTGATAGGTCATGTTACAGTCGATAATATCCAACGATTTCAATTTCCTGAATTTCCTCAGATCAACGGACACTAAATTTTCGCTTTGAACGGGGCGTATATATCTGACACTAAGTTCTTCCAAATTAGGCAGGTAATCATATTGAATAATAAATATTGGAGTTTCATAAATGTGTAGCTTTTGTACGGTTGGTCCCAATGATTTTAAAATTCGTTGCACCTTATCCGTTATTTCTAGGCCATTTATTATCACACTTTTTTAAGCCAATCTTTCAGAGTATTTGCCATCATTTGCAAAAATATGATAAAGTTTAGCAATATTACAACAATTGGTGATTAAATTTGATCTTTTTGTAAATTCCAAATTAGCTATATCAGGCAACAGTGTGCACACCAAACGCATTTTTTGAAAATCCCCGTTGTCCAAATATTTCGAGATGTATATTAACAAAAGTTGAATTTTAGTTTGCGAATTTCGAAAGATTTAAAACAGTTTATAAGAGCAAAGTCCGTGATATTTTAAATCCCTTACGTTAGTAATAGGTGTTCGCTTGGAACATCAAACCAAGCAAACGTGGAACTAATACACGCATATTTGATATATCATCAGGGGATAAAATGTTACTATACACAAGACTTTTAAGAGTGTTATTTGTTTTCGACGCTATGCCCTGTGTACGACAAGAAGAGTTTTTCTCACCGGCAGCAATATAGAGCAACTTGGTAATTTTAAGCTGTTATCTACTTATATGCTGCTAAATGGAAATTTGAGACAACAAAAAATAATTATTTTCTAAAATAACTCGCGACCGTGTAACGAATAAATAGACTCGATTGGTTTGAATTCAGGTTTTACAATGTTTTCTTTATTTAACAATTACTTCTTTCTACTTAAAATAACATGATATATTTATTTGGGCAAACTGTAAATATTTAATACCAAAGGGATACTGTTGTTGTTTTCATTTACTTATTAAACTGTGTTTGATTATTTTGCAAAAACACATTGCATTTAGATAAATTGCAAATATTTGAAATTCTTTAAGGCAACAACAAGACAGAGTAATTTAAAAGAAATAAGAAAAATACATATTATGAAAACTAACGGGATAATTAACAAAAATATGAACAGTGGACTACTTTGAATTTAATTGCGATAAAGATGCAGTGCGATGAAATGGCGAAATAAATGTTAAAATTAAATAGCAAAATTAATACAAATTTAATAAAATATAAAATTATTGGATTAAAATATTAATAGAATAAATAAGTAATTTTTATACGTTGACCTAACAACCTGTAAAAACCCGTCGACCGCTACATTGTAGCAATCCGATATGATAAGATCACGTAGAGAGTGAAGTAAAACTCCCAAAGTTTTAATGACCTCATCGGTTAGAGCAGGAAACTGTGTCAATTCTATGTTTCTTAATGTGTTAGGCCATTTATTAATAATTAGTGTAACCCTATGAACTGACAGTTGAATTCTTAAATCACAGTATCGTAAAGGCGTCTCCTTAGGCAGAGCTTTAATTATCGTCTCTACCCAATTTCTACACAAACAAATTTAAATGTCGTAAATACAATTGATGGCGAAAGATACAATTGAGAACAGAATCATCCACACATCCTCCATCGTAAATACAATTGATGGCGAAAGATACAATTGAGAACAGAATCATCTACACATCCTCCATCGTAAATACAATTGATGGCGAAAGATACAATTGAGAACAGAATCATCCACACATCCTGCATCGTAAATACAATTGATGGCGAAAGATACAATTGAGAACAGAATCATCCACACATCCTGCATCGTAAAGACAATTGATGGCGAAAGATACAATTGAGAACAGAATCATCCACACATCCTGCATCGTAAATACAATTGATGGCGAAAGATACAATTGAGAACAGAATCATCCACACAACCTGCATCGTAAATACAATTGATGGCGAAAGATACAATTGAGAACAGAATCATCCACATATCCTGCATCGTAAATACAACTGATGGCGAAAGATACAATTGAGAACAGAATCATTCACATATCCTCCATCGTAAATACAATTGATGGCGAAAGATACAATTGAGAACAGAATGATCCACACATCCTGCATCGTAAATACAGTTAATGGCGAAAGATACAATTGAGAACAGAATCATCCACACATCCTGCATCGTAAATACAATTGATGGCGAAAGATACAATTGAGAACAGAATCATCCACACATCCTGCATCGTAAATACAATTGATGGCGAAAGATACAATTGAGAACAGAATCATCCACACAACCTGCATCGTAAATACAATTGATGGCGAAAGATACAATTGAGAACAGAATCATCCACATATCATCCATCGTAAATACAATTGATGGCGAAAGATACAATTGAGAACAGAATCGTCCACACTTCCTGCATCGTAAATACAATTGATGGCGAAAGATACAATTGAGAACAGAATCATCCACACATCCTGCATCGTAAATACAGTTGATGGCGAAAGATACAATTGAGAACAGAATCATCCACACATCCTGCATCGTAAATACAATTGATGGCGAAAGATACAATTGAGAACAGAATCATCCACACATCCTGCATCGTAAATACAACTGATGGCGAAAGATACAATTGAGAACAGAATCATCCACATATCCTGCATCGTAAATACAATTGATGGCGAAAGATACAATTGAGAACAGAATCATCCACATATCCTGCATCGTAAATACAATTGATGGCGAAAGATACAATTGAGAACAGAATCATCCACACATCCTGCATCGTAAATACAATTGATGGCGAAAGATACAATTGAGAACAGAATCATCCACACATCCTGCATCGTAAATACAATTGATGGCGAAAGATACAATTGAGAACAGAATCATCCACACATCCTGCATCGTAAATACAACTGATGGCGAAAGATACAATTGAGAACAGAATCATCCACATATCCTCCATCGTAAATACAATTGATGGCGAAAGATACAATTGAGAACAGAATGATCCACACATCCTGCATCGTAAATACAATTGATGGCGACAGATACAATTGAGAACAGAATCATCCACATATCCTGCATCGTAAATACAATTGATGGCGAAAGATACAATTGAGAACAGAATCATCCACATATCCTCCATCGTAAATACAATTGATGGCGAAAGATACAATTGAGAACAGAATCGTCCACACTTCCTGCATCGTAAATACAATTGATGGCGAAAGATACAATTGAGAACAGAATCATCCACACATCCTGCATCGTAAATACAGTTGATGGCGAAAGATACAATTGAGAACAGAATCGTCCACACTTCCTGCATCGTAAATACAATTGATGGCGAAAGATACAATTGAGAACAGAATCATCCACACATCCTGCAGGGCTTGTTAAATTCAAATATGTTAAACCAGGCAAACGTTGAACTAATACACGCATATTTGGTACATTATCACGGCATAATAAGTTATGATACCTCAGATTTTTAAGAGTGTTATTTGTTTTCCACGCTATGCCCTGTAAAAACCCGTCGACCGTTACATTATAGCAATCCGATATGACAAGATCACGTAGGGAGTGACGTAAAACTCCCAAAGTTTTCATGACTTCATCGTTTAGAGCATGAAACTGTATCAATTCTATGTTTCTCAATGTATTCCGCCATTTATTAATAATTAGTGTAACCCTATGAACTGACGGTTGAATTCTTAAATCAAAGTATCGTAAAGGCATCTCCTTAGGCAGAGCTTTAATTATCGTCTCTACCCAATTTCTACACATTACTCCAGTAGCTTTTAAAATCTCTAAATGCTTAAGCATTTCAAAGGCTTTTGTCCATTCTTCAGGTTTTACCGAAACCTTTTCCCAAAAATTAACTTCTAAATACTTAAGGGATTCACTGTGAAACTTCAAAATATGTATTAACATATTCTCTCTGTCATGCCGCATGACATCAATGCATAACTTTTCCAATTTTAAGGTCTTTTTTTCAATTAGACTCCACGTAATATTGTCCTGTTTTTGATAGGTCATGTTACAGCTGATAATATCCAACGATTTCAATTTCCTGAATTTACTCAGATCAACGGGCACTAAATTTTCACTTTAAACGTGGCGTGTATATCTGACACCAAGTTCTTCCAAATTAGGCAGGTAATCATATTGAATAATAAATATTGGAGTCTCATAAATGTGTAGCTTTTGTACGGTTGGTCCCAATGATTGTAAAATTCCTTCCAACTTATCAGTTATTTCTAAGCCATTTATTATCACACTTTTACAAGCCAATATTTCAGAGTATTTGCCATCATTTACAACAATATTATGTAGTTTAGCAATATTGCGACGATTTATGATTAAATTTGATTTTTTTGTAAATTCCAAATTTGCCGTATCACGCAACCGTGTGCACACCAAACGTGTTTGTTGTAAATTCCCGCTGTCTAAGTATTTGAAGATGTATAGTAACAATTCAGGTGGCACACAATTCAATGAAAATTCATTAATTATGTGCGTCTTCATTCTTTTTCCGAAGGCTGTGTCTCTACTCAGTTTATTGTTAATTTGATTTGTGGTTATTTGTTCGTTGTTTGTTGTTAAATTCTTTTAAATATGGCAGGTGATCATTTTGAATAATAAATATTGGAGTCTCATAAATGTGTGGTTTTCGTATGGTTGATCACAATGATTTTAAAATTCGTAGTAACTTATTAGTTCTTTCTAGGTCATGTATTTCTGCCCTGATATAAGCCAATCTTATCATCATTATAGAGTATATTATGTAAGTTAAGCTACCCATACATTTGTGATTTGTGACTGTGATTTGTTCGGTTGTCATTTCTCCACACACTATAAAAAATCACAATCAGTTTAAACGTCAACAACAAGAAAAAAAAGTGGATTGTAAAGCGGATGATTCAATTGCACTTTTAATGATTTATGATTTTGATGAATTCTACCAAAAATTGTTTGCTAGCCATCTCCGCAACCACTAAAAATATTTTCACTTTTCGTATTTTTATTTTAATTCTACCAAAATAAATATTTTGGCGTTTTATTGTGAACTAATTTAAAAATATTCGCGCACAACCCCATACACTTTGTTAGAAATCACACTAAATTGAAAAATTTCAAATTATTGTGACTTGGTTGTCATACAGCCCCATAAACATGTAAAGAGATGTCGAACACAACAAATCACTAGTGTGTGGCCACCTTTAGCAGTATTAATACTACAAATTATGATTAAATTGGATTTTCTTTTTCTTTTTTTTTTTATTTAACAATTCTCAAAACTTTTTAATTTATTTACAGCCAGGCCCACGATATCGAATCGTGTAGTTTTAAGCGACAAACAGCTGATTTGCGGCACACTAATTTCTTAAACTTGCAAATACTTTTCGATTTGCTTTTGTTCCTATTTTTCTTTACGCCAACAACAAAAAACAAATGGGTTTGTTTACAAAATTTATGAAATTTAACAAAAGTTTGGTAAAGCCCGTACGACACCTACTTTTTTTTGTATTGAATTGTTATAGAATTGAAAGAAAGAAACAACAAATGCTAGAAAGAGTGGAATAAAATATTAACTTTTTTTTATGTTTATATTTATTTCAATGTTGATACTTTTTATTTTGCAAAAATAAAAAAAAAAACGCCACCTTCAAGCCAAAAATACCATAAAATCGCTTAATTTCAGAAAAACACTATAAAGTTAGCAAGACAATAGTATTTTAAATTGTAAATGTCAATTTCAATGTAAAATATTTTAACTTGTTTTTGACAAACTCCACTTTTTTATCGATAACATTTGTAAATATTTGGGCAATTCTGTAATGATGTGAATATAGTTGAACTCTTTACACCCTTTATACTTTCTTATTATATTATATTTTCACTGTTCTCCAAATCAATATTAAGTAATACAAAAAAAAAGTAAGTGTCATACGAGCTTAACATTTACAATTTAAGAATTTAAAAATCGCTGTGAAAATAAAATAAATTGTATTGTATTTCACGACCGCATTCTCCAGCGTTTTTATGTGTCAATTTTTATGAAAAAAAATAACGTATTGCCCGAGTTCTGTTTAATCATTTAATTTGTAAACGAAATGTTGATCCAGTAATATTATTTTAATTAAAACATATGTATATGCAGTGATACTAAAATTTTACAACTATGTATAATATTAGTTAATAATGTATAAATTTCCGAGGTCTAAATATTTGAATAGATACATTGCAATTCAAATGGCCAACGATTCGATGAAAATTCATTTATTATGTGCATCTCCATTCTTTTTCTGTTTGCTTAATCCGTTAAAATAAAATTTTCTATTAAAATATATTTACAGCCAGGCCCAAGATATCGAAAGAAAACTTAAGCGAAAGAAACTCAGTCACTCACTGTGAATCTAAACTGCGGCCCACTAATTGTCACTTTATCGTTCGCTTTGCTTTACGTTACCAACGTAATGCAAATAAACAACAAAGCTGCCATATCTACATATCAAAAAATAATCGCGAATATACACTAAAAAAGCGCTGAAATGCTTAAATTGTACAGTAAAAAATGCAACCGTGTGCTAGTTTAACTTGACAGAAATGTAGTAAACAAACTTTTTCCCAGTTTGTTTATTTATGTATATGTGTGTAAACAAATTTTGTGTTACCAATCGCATTTATTTTTGGCGACACAAAAATTACTGTGCCGCAAATCAGCTGTTTGTCGCTTAAAACTACACGATTCGATATCGTGGGCCTGGCTGTTAATATTTTTATTTTGTTCATCATTGAAAGTTCGTATTCATAATATTTATAACACACTATGCAATGGATACGGATATACTCGTACGCATGTATTGAGTTAGAATTAGCCAAAGAAAAATTTGGGAGTATTTTAACGTTTATTATTGCCCTTTTTTTTTATCGGGTTTACCATTCGAAAACTGCTAAACATTTTTGTCAAGCTTTCCGAGTATTAGAAAACTTTAAAAAAAGAAAACATCTTTGCTAAATAAAGGTGCCATCCAGTTCAGCTATATTTTTTTTTTTTTTTAAGAAAGTAAACATTTCTTGTCACAGAATTCTTGAAATTTATTTCTATTTCATTTATTTATTTAAAATAATTTTTTAAATTATTAATTTCTTAATTTTGAAGCCATAAACAACAAAAAATATATATGGGATATTCCAAGTCAAATCAAGCAATGGGTGTAACCCACCCCCTCCGAATTTTATAATTTTTTGTAGAAATATAGTATATCATAGAACTAAATTAAATACAAAGTTTGGGAGAACTGACAAATCTGGATCCGGAAATATGAGGTCTTGAAAATCGGAAAACAGTACAAAAATGCACAAAGTTTTACTTACTTAATTGTAAAGTATTATAGTTATGCATCTCGTAAAAGTCGCATTTGAAAGTGTATTCAATTACCTTTGATTTAATATGCAACATGATTTTTTCTTTGAAAAATTCAAAGGTCAATTTTCTTTACCTATAAGCCTATATCTCTAAAAGCGACCTTTTTAAAAATTTGAAAAAAATTATACCAAAGGTAGTTTCGTTCTCTACAGTTGTGAAAAAATTGAGAAATTTGTTTTGAATTAAAGTGACGTTGCGTGTTTACGTTATCTTCTGATTTTCTTACGCAGAGAGAAAAACGGCGTTCTAAAATTATTAACCAAGGGTATCAAATTAAGAACAAATTGTGAACAATTTTTCGTTAACTTTCGGCACCAAATCAAGCTTAATGCGTTATGAAAATAAGAACAAATGGCACAAAATACCATAAGTTAACAAATCAAGAACAACCGGTAGTAAAATCGTGAACAATTGTATAAAAATATCATAAGTTAATAAAAAAAAAATTGATAAAAAGCACAAACGGGCTTAACTCAATTTTAATACCAAATGGTATCAATTTCGGTAGTTTTCTACCACTTTTTTTTCTGAGTGTATGCATAGGGTCGGTCTTACATTTTATAAGTCTAGGGGCTACTTCAGGGCAGTTGTGGAGCTTTGACCCCGATGAAGAGTCATTTGATCCCATCCCACATCCCTCATTTTTGACTCATGTATTTTTTGTAGAAACTTACAAAATAAGCTTATCGAAATCGAAAAGTCGTATACCATCCCACTACTTTTAGACTAGTTTTAATCTCATTCTTTTACGATTTAATTTTTATTTCTTAATCTGAAATTTTTCACCACTGTAGAGAACGAAACAATCTTTGGAATATTTTTTTTTTTAATTTTTAAAAAGGTCGCTTTCGGAGACCTTTGACTTTTTCAAAAAAAAAAAAAAAATATGTTGCATACAGTGCTGCCACAGCCTTCAATATTTTATAACCAAATTTCAACAAAAAAGTAACCAAATTGAACAAAAAGTAACCAAAAATATAAAAATCATTCGTATCCAAATTTTTTCAGTTAAACGTCTGCATTGAAATTTCCCAAAATCAATTAGTTTTGCAAGTATATGTATGTAAAAAAATTACTTAAAAAAATAGGACTACACGTTATAAATTTTTGAGTTAAAATTAAACAGTCCAATTCACAATGAGATAAAACCTGCTTATAAGGGCGTTATAAGCAAAAGCTCTTAATTTTGTATTCATAATCAACAAACAGTGTCATAACGCTCTCATAAACCATTTCTAAATGAGAAATTTTTATTGTAGGTTTCTACCTACTTTATCCGTACAATAAAACGACATTTGTGAGTTGGATTGGATATTGTATAAATAAAAGTGGAATAATATATGATTACAATAAATACAACTAATAAAATTGCAAGAATAGGCACTTATATACATATTTAAATTCACATAATTAAAAATTTTCGTGTAATAGCAAATGATTGCAGTCTCTGTACAAAATAAAATTTCTAAATGGCCAAAAATTGTTTTTATTTTGTATTTCATATGCCATCTCTTTCCTTTACAAGCTCTGTCATCAGTGCCTGTAGAAATTACGAATGTAAATCTCTCTTTCTCTTTCTCTCCAGTTTACAATTCCATTTTACCAAATTTTGACATAAAAAAATGTAAACAGAATAGTGATGCACAAACCAAAAAGAGCATGGTAATATTCGATTACTTTATACATGAATTAAAAAAATTTGTTGCAAAGGAAACATTTTTTTTAATTTTTCAATTTGTTTTAGTTATTTTTTTTAACAGCAGTAAATATTATTTAAATCACATCTGTTTTATGTATAATTGTGTTACTATTATACTATTTTTATGAATATTAAAAAATTACCGAAGTAACCGATAGCTTTTATTGTGCATCACTATGCTGAAATAACATCATGGTATTGCCAGCATGACATTAAAATCGTTTATTAGTTAATTTGCTCTTATGAAATCTTTATGAATACGATTTTTTATTTTGAGCTTATAAGACAGATAACGTCTCATAACTAATGTATGGATAAAACCTAAATTAAGGAGTTATTATGAATTTGACTGAAAATATTTATCGTAGAGGAATACTATGTGACAACCATTTCATATTGTATGTACTTATATAGTATATATGTATGAATCCTGTCAAATGTGCTATATAAGCACTTATAAACTAGAAACTATTTTGTTTTTAATCACATTTGAACATTTTTAGCAAGTGGCCATTTTTATCAGAATACAGTAGAATCTCACAAAATATAACCACTTTGTGCACCGGGCAATTCGTATTTCTGGACATTTTTTTTAAGAAAATGTTAAATAAAAACGAGTTGTGTGAGCTTTTCTTGAACACAAAACAAGTTTTATTTATTAACATTTAATTAATTAAACATAATAATTTAATAGATAATTTTCAAATAGGTCTTTAATTATTAGGTATTAAATTGATTTTTAACATGAAATCAGTATGTATCAGTAAGAATATTTCCTTTTGAACTTCAGTTATCACCGAGCCCAAATTTATACATTAGATATTAAATTTCATCGACTTGTACACACCACAAACAAATTCGTGATGCCCCGTTTTATATTTTTCTTTAATGAGCGAGAAATCCAGAAATCAAAATCTGTAGTTTTAATTTTAAAGTGTCCAATGCATTGAAATGGCATGTTATAACTTCTGGACGGTTCGATTCTACTGTATTACATTTCTAAGCAGTTTTCCTTTCATTACTCGATTATACCGATACAACTCTAGTCAAAAAACTATATGTATGTATGTATATTGTATCTTTAATCAGTAAATAATCACAGTTTTACATCTGCTTTATTTTCTACTTTTATAATTGTTTCTAATTTTATATAACCATAAATCCTAATAATAATAAGATAAAAGAAATAAATATTTTTGTTGAATAGTATTTGTATTTATTAACATTATTTCTCGAAATATTTTATTATTTTCCTTGAGACAAAAAGTAACCAAAATGAGAAAAAAGTCCACATGTACACATTGAAGAAAAAGTAACCAATTTTGGTTAAAAATAACCAAAACGGCAACACTGGTTGCATATTAAATCAAAGGTAATTTAACCCTAGGAGGTATGATGGTTTTTTGTCGCTAAATGGCATAACCAGGTCTGTGCAGACCTACATGGGATTTGTATGGAAATGCATAGACAGATGTGTTAAAAGTGTGTTTAAATGCATTTTCTGCTAGGAAAACAACAAATTGAACATTAGAAACGAATTTTTATACATCTTTAGTTATCTATTAACAGTATTTAATTAATAATTTGTATACAAAGGAATTTTATATACGGCATTTAACGCAGAAGTACCTGGCATTTGAGAGTTGTTGGCATACCGGATTTTTGCAATGCATGCTATGAAAATTTATTTTTCGCTGTTTTTTTTTTCTTTCAACTTAAAAGACAGCAAGCACGATGGTCTTTTGGCAGAGAATGCCGCATGGACTGGACGGTCATCTATGGGCGGGTCTGCAGCTACCTGGACCTGGTTATGCTACCTGGTTATGCTCTTTATGACAAAATATTTGTAAACCTGGATTAACCTGAACCCGGATCTACAATCGGCCTGATTTTTTGCTCATTGTGTTTGGAGATACATAGTTGTTCCAGGTAGTCATGAAAGGATTTGTCTCTAACATAAAAAACAAAAAAGTTATGCACTAGGGTGGGTCAATTTTTTTGCCTACTAAGCGTATAGAAAAATCGTAATCAACGGGAAATTCTAAGAACTTTTTCCAAAGAAACCAGGGTCTAAAATCAAAATCGAGCTACCGGTTTTTTAGGAGAAAATTTGGTGCTCAGGACATCCGAAAATAATACTATTTTTTTGGAAATATTCATTGCAAATGGTGAATGGTTGACTTGTAACGCTGGAAGAGGGCTTATTTTAAAGGAAATTTTCTCAGCTTTCTATATCTGTCCTCATTTATAGAAAATTATTTACCCAAATAATGGTTTTGGAGGTTTATGTCAAAATAATAATAGTGAAACTGTTAAAAAACCTAAAACTGATTTTAGAACCATGGTTTCTTTGGGAAAAGTTCTTAGAATTTCCCGTAGATTACGATTTTGCTATACGCTTTGTCATCTTTTTCGGTCCCAAACAAATTGACCCACCCTATTATGCACACTTTTATAAGCCAATATTCTGCACAGACTTGGTTATACCTCCTAGGGTCAATACTCTTTCAAATGCGACTTTTGCGAAATGCGTACTTATAATACTTTTTAAGAAAATTACAATTAAGTAAGTATAACTTAGTGCATTTTTGTACTGTGTTCCGATTTTCAAGACCTCATATTTCCGGATCCAGATGTGTTAGTGCTCTCAAACTTTGTATTTAATTTAGTTCAATGATATACAATATTTCTACAAAAATAAAATTCGGTGGGGGTAAGTTAAACCCATTGCTTGATTTGATTTGGAATATCCCATATACATATGTTTGTGTATCGCACCCTAAACACAAAAGGGGCACAATTCAAAATACTTAAATTTTGAAAAATACTTAAATTATGAAAAAATTTCAATATTGAATTTTTCAATTATTTTAACACTGAGTAAGTAAAAACGCAGCGCAGCGCCGCTCTTTTGGCTTTTTTTTGCTCTTTGCGCAAAGAGCAGAGCAAACTTTTTGTTGCTCTTGCTCTGCGCCATTTTTGTTTTTGCTCTGCGCATTACAAGCGCTGCACATAGAAGGCGCATTTGAATTTTGAGCTTTCTTGCGCCACTCTTTTTTTTTGCGCAATGCGCAGAAGAGTGCGTAAATGCGCATTGCTCATTTACTGTGGTGTAAAATACCTTTGAAGTCAGTAATTTTAATATGAAAAAAGAAGAAATAATTAAATGTAAATAAAATTTATATTAGTATTTTCATATACCTTAGAGTAAAATAATAAAATAATTTTTTCTTTTTTATATTAAACTGGGGCCTTATTCTGTAATTCTCTTAAGCTGAAATGCATAAAATTTTGGATTTTTGAAACAGGCTGGGCGTTAGAATATATAAAATTAAAAAGTGTAGAGGTAATAGCCATGAAGTTTTCAAATTACAATAAGCGTTCAAGAATTCTATTCGTAGCCAAAAAGTCCTAAATCTAGTTTATATATTTTTAGCGATAGAGTTTTAGCTTAGGAGAGTTACAAAATAAGGCCACTGTTTATTTTTTTCTTCACGCACATAAATTAGTACAACAAAATTTTTTCTGAAAATTACACGCGAATTCAAATTTTTTTCTAAGTATACATACATATTTGAAGAATGAGTGAAAAAATTTTATTTTCTTCATGCTAATAAAGGAGTATGATACATTTGTTTTCTTTAAAGTACGCGAATGTCCACATTCATCCTTTTTTAAGTATATTTATGATGGAAATTTCTATCAGTATACTGCATAAAATGTTTTTCTGTAACTCAATGATTGACTGCACATAAAAATTTTTTCGAATGGCAAATTAAAAAAATTTGTTGCTGACATGTCACTGTAGATATAAAAAGCGCATTTGGCTCAATGTGCAGAGCAAAGCGACAAATAAAAAATTTTAATGCGCATAGCGCAAAAAGCAGGGCTTTCAAAAAAGAGCACGATCCAAAAGAGCAAACAACTGCTCCTTTTTATCTGCTCCGCTCTTTGCGCATGCGCAATTTTTCCAGGTGCAAGAAAAGAGTGCGCAATGAGCAAAAGAGCGAGCAATTTCTTACTCTGTTTTTACATAAACAGTTTTATGTCTGTCCTGAAAATTTAAGTATTTTGAGTTGTGCCCTTTTTGTATTTAGGGTGAGATATGTTAAAATAAAATATAAATTAGGCTTTTCTTCCATCATATATTTGATAAAGTTAACGTACCTTAAATATTTTAATGCCAGAAATTACCAGTTTCTTTCTGATATTGCCGTGTATTTAAAAACCACTTTTTTCACCTTAACTGATTAATTAATTAATTTTTATAATTCTTTCTTATCACACACCATTTTAACTTGCACTTCTTTTAACACTTCCGTCGTTTAACACACTCGAAAGAATCAAGTAAAACTAAATACTGAATACAGTTTCTTAGGTCTTAGGTGCACTTTTCGAAATCTGCTCTGTTGACTGCAGGTAAACATTTTAAAAATTTTCAAAAATTGCAAAAAACCTTTTCTTTCTTTTCTTTTCTTTCTTTCCTTCTTTAGGTAGCTACAGTATCTATAAATTAATTACCAGTGATTAAATGAAAAGTACTATTACATACGTATGTATGTATGCCTGTATGTATATGTACATATTTACAATTGCGAGCCTAAATGCTTAAAAATTTTAAAATTTCCGACTATTCACTACCTGATCATGTTTTTAAAGATAAAAACGGATTTGATTGTAACGAAACAATTAAGAGCATGATGTCTACAACGACTTTGAAATATTTTTTGGTCCAAATTAATTCCCGAAATAGGTTTTTCCTGAGAAAATATTCTATATTTTAAGGTAACTAAGCGAAAAACGGTTTTACCGAAAATTCTTGATTAAACCATGAAGTTTAAATTTATTGAAAAGGTAATTATTCTAAGAAAAAGTTATTAAGGAAAATCAA
Organism: Metopia argyrocephala; assembly: GCA_963576795.1. Classification (NCBI taxonomy): domain Eukaryota; kingdom Metazoa; phylum Arthropoda; class Insecta; order Diptera; family Sarcophagidae; genus Metopia; species Metopia argyrocephala. The sequence continues at coordinate 86,068,813 of OY756211.1, forward strand.
AATTTTAATAAAGCAATTAACTTAGTTTTTTTTTAATTTTTAATTTTATTTTATTTTATCTATTTATCATAATTTTATTTTTTAAGGTAAAATCTTTTAATAGTTGAGGTAGACTACTACTCGTGTCTTTGTAATGATATTTATGTTTTTGAATTATAAAATCAGATCTCTTTTTTTTAATTCTCATATATATAATAATAATATATATTTCATAGTAATACGAGTACTTGTTCTGGGGATAGTACACATATGCCACTATATACAAATTATGCTCCATGGAGTCTCCTTTCGATCCATACCATTTTCTCAAATCCCAAAATTGCGCTGGTTATACCAATGGTATGGATCGAAAGGGGACTCCATGGAGCATAATTTGTATATAGTGGCATATGTGTACTATTTCTCATTTTTCCATAATGACCCTAAATCCTCTAGAGAATTTTAGATTTTTTTTTTCTTAAAAAGCGATTTTTTTAAATTCAATTTTCTCAAATCCCAAAATTGCGCTGGTTATACCAATGGTATGGATCGAAAGGGGACTCCATGGAGCATAATTTGTATATAGTGGCATATGTGTACTATTTCCCATTTCCACAGAAATTACCACTAAACTTCTGGAGAATTCTGATATTTTTCATAAAGTGATTTTTTTAAAACCAAATTTACAAAATCCCAAAGTACCGCTGGTTATTCTACTTATGGAACTCAATAGAGGACTCCCTGGACTACCATTCGTATATAGTCACATATGTGTACCAAGTCCTGTTTCTCCTAAATCGGCTCGGTAATTATACCCTTTTGGCATATAACCACTGTTAACGTGTTAACAGAGCTCTGTTAACGTAAAATATGGCTGTACTAAATTATTTGGTATATGTCTAGACTAATTAAATTCGAATTTATCTTCACACACATGGCAATTCCATCCACCATATAGAAATATACGAAGATATTTTTGTATTTCTTATATATTTGCGTATGATATATGTTTTTGTACTGATTTCTATGAAATGACAGTTTTAGTAAACACATTAGTATATGTATGATTTGAATTTGGATGTGTAGGTACAGTGTCGGACAAAACATTTGCAACTAGCACCGACACTAAGAAATATTCCTTGGATAAAATATGGGTTTGTAGTATTAAAATTTTATTTTTATCTATTACAGTAAATTAACATCATAACGTTTTTTAACATTATTGAAATTATTTTAAATTCTTCAACAATTCGGATATTTTATAAATTAAACTTAAAAAAAGAAAAACTTCAGACAGACAAAACAATTGCAACCAACACAAATTAAAGATTTATTTTAATATTTTGTAGGAAAACCATTATTTTGAATAACGACTTTGCATTGTCTTGTCATTTACTCGATTAAATTATTTATTATATACTGAGGTATACCATTCCATGCATCTTGGATCCGTTTAAAGAACTTATCGGTATTTTTAATGTTATCGTGATTAACTCTCTGTTTAACAATTGACCAGAGGTTTTCAATTGGACAAAAATCCGGTAACTAAGGAGGCCATTGCCTTAAGTCAATATTTTGTTACCTAAACCAAGTTTTAATCAACTTCGAGGTGTACTTGGAATCGTTACCTTGCTGAGATGTCCAACGTTTTGCTTTTCTCGCTCAGCATATGGTAACTTAACTTACTCAGGGATGCTTTTGTACATCCATTTATCCATTATACCATTAACACGATGAAGTGAGCCCTAACTTTTAGAGGTAAAACAACCTTAGACCAAGATATGACCTCCTCCATGTTTTACTGTCTTAACGCAACAATCTTTTAGTACATACACTACAAAAATATTATTCTCTGATAACTTGACAAAAATGTTTCTGAAGGTGATGCTGTGATAATAAATAAAAAATCAAGCTAAAACATTGTCAGAAATTACGACGCTATTTATTTAACTAACCTAAAATTTTATATTACATATGAGTTGCAAATATTTTGTCCGATACTGTAGCTAGAAAACAGAACAAGTACTCGTATTACCATGAAATATATATTATTATTATATATATGAGAATTCAAAAAAAAGAGATCTAATTTTATAATTCAAAAATATAAATATTCGGATCATTACAAAGACAGGAGTAGTAGTCTACCTCAACTTTTAAAAGATTTTACCTTAAAAAATAAAATGATGATAAAAAGATAAAATAAAATAAAATTAAAAATAAAAAAAACTAAAGCTACGGTCACATTAGGTTAATATTTGACGAAAAAAACGTAACCACTATTTTATGAAAATATTAATTTTTTTAATTTTTCATTTCTTAAAGTTTAATTAATTATACATATATCAAAATAATTTTGCTGAATATCGTTTTTTAAAAATTTTTGGAGAAATGTTTACATAAAAAGGAATATTTGCATAATATATTTTCAAAAAAATAGTGGTTACGTTTTTTTCGTCAAATATTTGCCTAATGTGACCGTAGCTTAAGTTAATTGCTTTATTGAAATTTTGATTTTCCTTAATAACTTTTTCTTAGAATAACTACCTTTTTAATAAATTTAAACTTCATGGTTTAATTAAGAATTTTCGCTAAAACCGCTTTTCGCTTAGTTACCTTAAAATATAAAATATTTTCTCAGGAAAAACCTATTTCGGGAATTAAATTGAACCAAAAAATATTTCAAAGTTGTTGTAGACTTCATGCTCTTAATTGTCTCGTTACAATTAAATCCGATTTTATCCTTAAAAATATGATCAGGTAGTGAATAGTCGGAAATTTAAAAATTTTTAAGCACTTAGGCTCGCAATTGTAAAAAGGTTTTTTCGGTTTTTAAAAATTTGTAAAATTTTTACCTGCTGTCAATAGAGCAGAATTCCAAAAGTAAGAAAAGATGTAAGAAACTGTGTTCAGTATTTAGTTTTACTTGGTTCTTTCAAGTGTGTCAAACGAAATTGTTATTAAATAATAGTTAAAAGTTTTAAAGACTATAATTACATCTTGTGCATGAATTAAAAAGAAACAAACAAAAAAATACGAAAAACATATCAAAGTTAGTGAAAGTTTACATTGATTAAGGTGAAAAAAGTGGTTTTCAAATATATTTTTTGAAACACGGCAATATCAGAGAAAAACTAAAAATTTCTGGCATTAAAATAGTTGAGGTATGTTCAGATTTGTCAAATATTTGATGAAAAAAACGTGACCAATATTTTATTGAAACATTTGTTTTGTTTATGGTTTGTTGCTTTTAATTTAATAAATTAAAAACTTAAATATTTTTCTTTTCTTGAATAGTTTTTAATTATGTATATATAATTACTTAAATTCATTAAAAAAAAAATTATATAAAATGTTTCCATTAAATAGTGGTTACAAATGTGTTACGAATAATCCTTATACACATATCGTCGTAAGAATTAAAGAACGTTGTAACCGACAAAATATTAAATATTCATCAGAGCCAAAAAACCTGTATAAAACAGAGTAGGAAAATAAACTGAACGTTTGATCTCATTTCGTTGTATTCTTTACAATGAGTAAAACAAAAATAAAACAGAAACAGTGAGAAAGACTGTTCCATTTAATTTTGTATATGGTTTTTGTTTTGAGTACTACAAATACACTAAATCAAATGTGCGTATGTACAACAAAAAATGAATAAGAAGAAAAAGGATAGAAGAAAAGAAAAAGAGAAGATGAAGAGAAAAACAACAAAAAACAAAGTAAGCACAAGAGCGAAAAGCTAATTGTTTTATTTGCGCTCTTTCTCATTTAGAAAGTATTTATTTTTGTTTTGCTCATGTACAATACCATTAAAAAAATTTTGAAAAGTGTATGACTTTGTTGAAACTTTTACGAAATGTTTTGTTTGTTTGCCCACTCTGGTATAAAAGTAGAATGAAGACACTGGTATTGAATTTCTTTTCATCATAGAAATCTGGGACCGGGACCAATCGACCGGTATTTTTTTTCTGATAAAAATTATGCAAAAAAACATATTTTTGATTTTTTGTCATTTACAGCGTTCTTTAATTCTTGCGGCGGTAAATATGTACATACTGTTGTGGCAGCAGGTTATATGCACGAAAATATTTTTTTTAATTTTAATGCTTTTCGCGCGGAATATTGTGTCACTTGGTGTAAAAACTTTATGGTGAAAATTTGATGAAGATAGGGCAAATATTTCCCCTGCCCCAAAGAAGTCAAAGATCAGAATTTTTAAGCCCAATATTTTTAAAATGTTTTCTTTTTTTTTCGTTTTTGTCTGAATTTGTATAAAAATTCATTGCACTTCATTTACAATGTGCAATTATTAAAAATTATAAAAAAATGAAAAATCTAACCCTTCAGTGGCCAGTGGGTTTTAAAGTTTAATATATTTTGTATTGTAAAAACGTAATATTTTGCACTTTTTTACATTATCTTACGATAAGCTAACAAATTATCTATGGCAATTTTAAATCATTAACGCTTTTTTGGCTACCGGAGTTAAAAGTTTTATTTAATTAAACATTGCAAGCTGTATTTATAATGAAAAGTTAGCAATTAGCTAGCATATAGTACAAAAAAAAAAAAAAAAAAACAGACCAGGCTTCTGTCACTGACATCGAATTTTTAAAGAAATTAAACGGGGGGTCGTGGCATAGTGGTCAGAGCGCGTGCACAGAAACTCAAAGGGCCCAGGTTCCAAACCCATCAAAGATGAAAAATGAATAAGTTATTTTGCGGTTTTTTCTAAATTATAATTTAAAAATAAGAGGTCCCCTACTTCAAGAAGTCCATCTTCAAAGTAACCGCTCCTTGATATTCCACTTCGTTTTACCTTAAAGTTTGATAAGGACAAACAAATGATAGAAGAACAGCGCCACCTATGGGAAGTAGCAAAAAACAGCTAAAAACCTAATTAGCGAAGGCACTCACCGCAATCAACATGCAACGATGGGGCAATTGTTGTTGATAATAATGAAAATAATAATAAATTCACAGCAATTTTTCTCATTCCTAAAGCCTTAATAAAATAAGAAAAACAAAATATATGTTCTGTTGTTATAATGTACTGTCCTTTCTACAAAAATTCCAATACAATGCACAGCATTTAGTAGGGTGAGTATTGGTCTCAATAAAAAAAATACTTATTTTAGTCTTCGTTATAACTAGGGCAACCAAAAATATGCATTAGCATCTTTTTTTCTGAATGTTACTGACAAAACAACCAAAGTATTAATTCATTTTAGGAGAAACTACGACGTTTAACCCCTATTTGTTACGGCATATTTTTGCATATTTCGTCATAAATGCATACTTTTTCATTTTTCAAATTTTTTCATATTTATATGGCATATTTTACAAATTTTTTTTGTGAATTTACGTGTATTACCAAATTTTATTTTTCAAAATAATGACCATAAACTGACGCATTACTTAAGTATAATCTATTAAATAATAAGGGTACTCATGAAAATGCTTAAAACTAACATTGGGCAAATTAGCGAAGCTCCTTTTTAAACTATTGTGCAATAGTTAATGCCAATTTGATATAAATGTCAAAGCAAAAAACAAATTAAATACAAAGCATAAACATTTTACATACATTTATGGGAATTAGCGTTTAAAAAATTGCTTAATAATGAATTCTCAATTAAAAATTACGTATTTTTCAACGTTGTATCTATTGGAGAAAAATTGTCATAATTGCATGATATATAAAATTAAATTAAAATTAGATTTTTAAATTAATTAAAATATGTAGAAAATCAAGCAATCCGTGTCAAACAGACTAAATAATATATTAGCGAATACTGAGATTTTAAAATTTACGCGAACATTCTGTTTTGTAAAGTTTGCAATAAGCCAGTGTCAGCAAAGAAAATATTTACCATAAAACAACACCTCGGAAGTCAAAAGCATATTAAGCTCAACGCAAGAAATTATGCTAGGAAACGTTTGCTTTCAAATTTGCATCAATTACTTCCGTTGATGTCGAAAGAAGTTTCTCGATGTACAAGAGCGTTTTACGACAAAGCTTTATATTTCAAAATTTGAGCGATATGATTGTTATTTATTACAACAATAATTTAAATTAATTTTTTACTCTTTTATTTTGAATTCTTGTCAGTCTGAATTTTTTCACATTTTTTTATTTTTTTGTTAATTTTGGAATTGGAAAAGTTGAAAAAGAGATAAAACTATAATTTTTAGATATGTTTTAAATTACAGTTCGTCTCATATTTCTGCATTAATAACCCAAAAAACACATTTTTTTGAGTTATGTCACTCTTCTCGCAAATGAGCGATATGTAAATATAAAGGTAATTTATTTTATCTGGTTGGTGGCTAATTGTTACTCTTCATGTTTTAAAACTTTTGAAAAAAAAATATACGTAATCTTATGTCAACATATTTATGTATTATGAGTTTTATAGAGCATATTTTTAACGCTTAAAACTGTTTTTTAATGCACATTTTAGGAGCTTAACACTAATTTTATAGAGCATATTTTTGGTTGCCCTAGTTATAACGTAAATTTTCACATTTCTAAGTAATAAATTTAGGATAGTTTTGAATGGCCTAAAGCAATCCACATCCTCCCACTCCCCAGAAAAAGGAAGTAATATCAAAAGTTAATCTATATTACATAAATTTGTCCATAAAATACTTAACAAATAAAAAATTGTGTAATTTTAAAATTTTAAAAGAGTCATTTGGACACTCAGGGCACAGACGGGTTAATTTTTCAACAACAAAAATTTATTAAACATTCTTAACCGTATTGGAAAGAAATATTGTAATTGTTTATAAGATTAACAATAAAAATAAATAAAATAAATAAATAAATAAAAATAAATAAAAATAAATAAAAAAAATACAAAATTTACCATATTTTGACCTCTTTGAGGCACGGCTTGAAATTCTCCAATTTCGCTCAAATTTTGACCATAGCTTTTTGATATCAATTGGATCGATATTCCGTGCGAAAACTATTGAAAATTATAAAGTTAAATTTTCAGTGCCACCGTAATACATACATGTACACATTATATGTAAATGTCTTTGTAAACCTGTTTGTTGATCAATCACGCCTAAACGACTGAACCGATTTTGTTGAAATTGTTTTTTTAAAAATTACAACTGGACGTGGTACCTCCCACACAAACTAAATTCTGATTTTTGTATAATTTGAGAACGATTAAAAAGCTAAAGTTTCTGAATGACTTCAAGGCAAGGCAAATCAACATTCAGAAAGCTGAAGAAATTAGACATACAAACTAAATACTCATTTTTGAAAACTTTTAATTGTTCTTAAGTTTCTGAGCTTACCTCATTATCAAGCATAATCATCTGTCGGAAATTTTTCGGAATTAAACAAATGTGGCGTGGTAGCTTCCATACAAGTTCAATATTGATATATTTATGTCTTGAAAAGTGTTAAAGCTTAAGTTACGGAATTTGGTGTGATTGATTAGGCCTCGTACCTCCCACATAAACTTACCGTTGATTTCTATATTTCTTGAGATCTACATTCCTTCGTAGTCACTATAAATTATCAGTCGAAAAATGTGGACAATTGGTAATAGTAGGTGTAGCGTAGCACGCCTGGTTTAGGTAAGTTTTAAATAAATAAATATATAAAAAAGAAAAAATTTCATGATTTCTGTGATCTGCTTAGACGGATAAAATGGGCAGCAAAAAAATTTTAAACGACCCGCAAAACATTTCACAAACAAAAAGGCCATCATTGTTCAACAAAATGTCACATAAAGTTGCTGTACAATTCCATTTTCTACAGGTTGCTACATCAGACCAATGTCATAAAAATCGAAAACAAAAAACCATTGGCACGTTACGGTACGGCAACCGTACGAACTTTACGAACTTTTAAAGATAAACCAAATAAAAATAAACAAAATACTTCAATAGAAAATTTTATTTTACACAAAAAAAAAAGAAACACAATATTTTTTTTAATTTTTTGTTATACATATATATATATATATATATATTTTTTAGATAAACAAAAATAAACTCAAGAATATACTGATTAGAGACATGGCCTTAAGTAAAAGAAGGAAGCTGAACATAAATAATACATTTTCATTGAATTCTGTGCCACCTGAATTGCTACTATACATCTTCAAATACTTAGACAACGGGGATTTACAACAAACACGTTTGGTGTGCACACGGTTGCGTGATACGGCAAATTTGGAATTTACAAAAAAATCAAATTTAATCATAAATCGTCGCAATATTGCTGAACTACATAATATTGTTGTAAATGATGGCAAATACTCTGAAATATTGGCTTATAAAAGTGTGATAATAAATGGCCTAGAAATAACGGATAAGTTGCAACGAATTTTAAAATCATTGGGACCAACCGTACAAAAGCTACACATTTATGAAACTTCAATATTTATTATTCAATATGATTACCTGCCTAATTTGGAAGAACTTAGTGTCAGATATATACGCCCCGTTCAAAGTAAAAATTTAGTGCCCCTTGATCTGAGTAAATTCAGGAAATTGAAATCGTTGGATATTGACGGCTGTAATATGACCTATGAAAAACAGGACAATATTATGCGGAGTCTAATTGAAAAAAAGACCTTAAAATTGGAAAAGTTATGCATTGCTGTCATGCGGCATGACCAAGAGAATATGTTAATACATATTTTGCAGTTTCACAGTGGATCTCTTAAGCATTTAGAAATTAATTTTTGGGAAAAGGTTTCGGTAAATACTGAAGAATGGACAAAAGCCTTTGAAATGCTTAAGCACTTAGAGATTTTAAAAGCTACTGGAGTAATGTGTAGAAATTGGGTAGAGACGATAATTAAAGCTCTGCCTAAGGAGACACCATTAAAATACTGTGATTTAAGAATTCAACTGTCAGTTGATATGGTTAAACAAATTATTAATAAATGGCCGAACACATTGAGAAAGATAGAATTGATACAGTTTCCTGCTCTAAACGATGAGGTCATGAAAACTTTGGGAGTTTTACGTCACTCTCTACGTGATCTTGTCATATCGGATTGCTACAATGTAACGGTCGACGGGTTTTTACAGGGCATAGCGTCGAAAACAAATAACACTCTTAAAAGTCTGAGGTATCATAACTTATTATGCCGTGATAATGTACCAAATATGCGTCTATTAGTTCAACGTTTGCCTGGTTTAACATATTTGAATTTAACAAGCTCTGCAGGATGTGTGGACGATTCTGTTCTCAATTGTATCTTTCGCCATCAATTGCATTTACGACATTTAAATTTGTCCGGTTGCTTAAACATAACGAATAAAGGTCTAGTCGGGTTTGGTTCCAGTCCTGCACCTATTACAAATCTTAAGGCTTTAAATACACTTAATTTACAAGGTTGTGGACATATCACGGATTTTGCTCTTATCAATTGCTTCAGATTCATTGAGTTACGCCAATTAAAGTTTAGCTTCTGCCAAAAAATCACTTCCACGGGCATTAAGGAAATGGTAAAAAATTGCCCTGCATTAGAGGATTTATCATTTTTTAGATGTTTTTCACTAGACGATGATTGTATATTGCATATAGCCACTGGTTTACCTCGACTTAGAAGACTTTATGTTAACGATAGCTTTAATATATCCCGCAAATCTTATCAATATATTTCCGAATACTGTAAGTGCTTAAAGGAACACGAAATCTCTAACGTAAAATCCTTTAGTGTCAAATTTTAATACCAAGAATATTGAAATAAGTAATATTTTGGAATTCCATACCATGCAGCAGTTGCCGTTGTTATCATTCTTATATTTTTACTTCTTATATTTTTATATTTCACTTGTTTATTTTCAATAACAGTATAGTTTTATTTAACTTATTATTTATTTTGATAAAACGAACCATAATTTATAAAAAAAAACTCAATTTCGAAATTTTGTGTCGTTACGTCCGTTTGCATTTAATATGACGATATGTAATATAAGAAATGTTTGTTTATTAAGCATATTCTGAAAATCACTTTATGTAGAAGTGATTTCAAATCACGAGAAAGGTGTTTTGAGCATAAAGTTTTTTGAAATTTTGTGATTTGAAATCGTCGGGTAAATTTTTGTCGATATTAAATCATATGTTCTTTATTTACTTTAACAATAAAAACTTATAATTTCATTTAGAAAAATTCCAAAATTTTCAAATTTTCAAACACATTACAATTTTCATAAAAATTTTTTGATTTGTTTACGTTTTTCACAATTTGCTTTTATTTTTCAAAGCAATTTTTGGAGTTGCCAGACTGACAACATGTTATTTTATTTTATGTATAATATCACAAAATTTGTCAATTAAATTAATTATTAAAAACAAAAATTTTTAAAATTTGTTCATAAAAATTAATGTATTGTAAAATAGTTTACATAGATTGGTTAATTTTTGAAATATAATTGTGCGATATTAATGCAAATGGCAGCAATAAATCTGGCAGCTCTATAAACGACACAAAAGAGCTTAAAATTTGTGGTTTAGAGCAATGAAAAACACTTCTAAAAACTAAAAAGCTCGTGATTTTTAGAACACCTAAAAATTTTAAACTTACATGTGATTTGAAATCACGTGATTTTCAGAACATGCCTGTATAATGCAATTGTGAAACCTCTTTCCTCATATATTTTGTTTTTGCTTAAAAAATATATTTTACGTTTGGAACATCATGAAAACGAACTCCGGAGAAATATTTTTCTCTATCAATCTGTGTTAAATTGGTCTAACTGTTTGTATTTATCTCGGATTGGTGTGTTACATGAGGACTCGTAGCTTGTCTTATTAATTCTAATTATTACCGTCTACCAGAGTTTTACTCTAGATCTATACCTGGCTCTAATAGGGGCTAATTTTTTTTTAATTTTTTTTTTCTTGTTGGTTTTTTATTATTTTAAGTTCTAATTTTAAGCTAATAAATCTTTCCTGACAAAATAATTGTCACTGTTAACTTGCACTTTATTTTTTTTTTGAGCAGTATAAATTGTTCTTAATTAACTGACTTACATAATCTAAAAACAATATTTTCAATTATCTGAGTGTGTACCGTATATAAAGCCTTTACATATTTAATTAAAATAATAAAATATAAGTAGTTTTAAATTTTCTTGTATTTTCATACTATAATTTGTTTAAAACACTTTTGTTAACTTTGTGTATAAAAAGTATCAATAAATTTGAATTGAATTGTTTATAATAAAAGCGTATGTTCTGTAATAAATATTTACCCAATAGTTAGATGTTGTAGATTATAGTTAAATAAATAAATAAAACAAAATAAAAAAAAAGTTTTCCAACTCTGGTGTATTGATATGACATATAGGAAAAATTGTCGTACATGTTATAGTAGTTTTTGACATAGAAATTACCAACAACATTATGTACAATAGTTGTAGTTTGTCATAGTTTCTAACGATCTACGACAACTACAACATTTTGTGAATTGGGTAATTGTTTCAATGTTGTTTTAAATTTTAAAAAATCTAGGAACTGATTCTTTAACAAAATCTGGCAATTCCTTGTATGTACTTCAAACAATTATTTTATTTAAATCCGTGCTTAATATTTTCCAAGATTCTTAGCCTTGTATTCACATTAAGTCTGTTTCTTTACTCTACATTGGGCGCCCGCGGGATCCCAATTTTACCAAAAAGCGTTCCCGTACACAAAATTTGGGTAAATGAGATAAATTTTGAGAGAGTAACATTCTTCTTCTTCATGCACGAAATAGCCCCCACTTTTTCTTCGGGCTAGTTTGTGCAAGTAAACAAATAATCAGCTGTTTAAAAAATAATAGAAAAATGAAAGGTTCAGTAACTAAAAAAAATTTCTAAAGTTGAATTAAAAAATATTTATAAATCTGCAGTGAAAGGCTTATTATAGTATAGTATAATTTAATTCAATATATCTGTGGCATTTTGACAAAACACCTTAAGTCGAGATAAGATAGCAAAAAAGTTTTTCAAAAAAACTCGGGGAAAAAATTATTTTTATTAAAAAATAAAATAAACCGAAATTAAAGAAAAATTTCTTCTATAATACAAAATTTTAAAAACGTACACAAAAATGTTTTTAAAATAAAAATTCGTATCATTAACATTTTTTCAACTTTTTAAATTTGACTTAAGATGTTTTGCCAAAATGCCACAGATAAAGTTGTGTTTTTATCATATTTATATGTGAACGAGTAAAATATTTGCTTTTTTGCGTTTCCGTACTTTTGGGTAAATTTGTCTCTTATTGAGAGAAATTATTGTTTACTCTCTATTTACCGAACTTTACCCAAAAAGTAAAGAAACACAACTATTATGTTCATTACTGTGAAGTCCAGTCATATGATATTAATTTTGTTGTGCAAAATGCGCGATGTACTTATCAATGCGATAGTAAAGTGGATACAAAAAATAGGAATTTTATAAATAGTTTGCAAAACCTTATTTTGCAATACTTGTAAGGATTTACAATCACTCAGTCAACATATTAGCAGTCAGGGCTCTCAGATGCTTAAGGTGATCAACACGTGCGGTAATTCTGAAATTTTTATGAAGACTTGTTTAAATTAAATATTGAGAGAAAAAAAGTGAAGTTAAACAGTCGTTAAGTTCAGATATAGTACATCAATATGTTAATTTAAATAACACAGTGCAACAATGAAAAAATGAACAGAATCTACAGTATAGGTTCGATTGTACTAACAAAAGTTAGTAAAACTTTTTACTCGGTTTTGTCAGATTGACTCCCGTTTTTTTATGGACCTCAAAAGATTTTAAAAATTACTACATGAGTCAAAAACAGGTGTCCTCAGTTTTTGACCAACAGCTAACTCAAAATTAAAGTTACTGCTCAACAACTATATTTGGCATTAACGTAGAGAAGACTCTACTGAATAAGTTCTGAAATATTTCGTGAACATATTACAACAATCTGAATGTGTCTAGGCATACAAAATAATTGACAAAGACCGAATTGTACCCTAAATATGTTCTTTTTTTTTGGCAAAATCCTCGACCGTCTTTCACGAGGTTTTGCAGGTTTCCCAAAATTGAATTTTTAAAAGAAACGATCAACTGAAGAAAAGGTTCTTTAGAGAGAAAACTGGATTGATTGTTAACCAACCTAAACCAGATTTTGAAAATTCAAATGGATGGAACTGCAAAATATTAGTATTAATAAATCCAATAAATTTATTATTAAAAATATACGACCTTATGCATAATGAAAAATTAGCAACTCGTTAGTATATGGGATACAAAACTGGCAAGTTTATCACCCTCTATAGACTGGTGTTACTAAAACTTTCCATATCCTCTATTTAAAAACCAGTCAGATAATCCAAAAAATTAAATATCTTGTACGTTTGAGTAAGAATTTCCACGTAGCGGAATGACAAACGTAGCCACTGTGTACAACAACCTGCTAGTTTTTTGTTATACATAAGGCTGTTAGAAAATAAATTACTTTTATTTCTAATTGGAATGAAATAAACAAAATCCCAAATATATATTAATTGCAGAGTTTGATCCTCTTAAATCTATTCTAAATCTAATGCTAGGAACACAATTGGGGCGAGCGACGAATTTTTGGTCGCGAATATTCGTCGCTAAAAATAAAACATATTTGTGTATATGAAAATGCACACAATCATGGCGAACGGCGAAATTCGCAATAAACGGCGAACTCAAATTAGATTTAATTTTATTTCATTCGCCGGCGAACGACGTACGTATCAGTTCTTTTTTAATGCCCTACTTGTTTTTCTTTTTTTTTTTTTTGATAATTTTAAGTCATTTGAATTAAATATATAGAATATTTAACTAATAAAATTGTTTCAAAGTGTGTTTTTAGTAATAATTTATTTCTTAAGTATTATTTTCGGTTTGTGGTCACCCTATTAGTTGTGATTGAAAAACAAAACAGTATTTCTGTTATTTAGTTTATGCCTGTTTTGAAATCATTTCGACACAAAACGATTTCACTCATGACGAAAACTCATATGCGTTTATGCCTATGTTTTGGGTCGTAACAGTTTTTAAATTGTTTTAACTAACAGCTAATTCTAAATAATTTTTATTCTAAATTTTTGATTTTTCATATAATAATGCTTGATTTATTACATATTAAGTTTGATTCACCGAAAAGAGAAAGAGGTTTTTGGGGTGGACCTTTTTTCTGACACGCTGGCAGACTTGCACTCAAAGTTCTCAGACATTTCTAAATTTTGCATTATAAATACATACATACATAACTGGCCTTTACAACCCTGTGTCAGGGTTACGGCCTAGTTTCTCGCAGCACTCATGTTGTGTGTGTCAATTTTTATCCATGAGTACCGGGACCTACAGTTTAATGTCGACTCCGAACGACAGACTTGAGAAGCTTGTTCATGGCAATTAGTTACTCTCAGAGCTTTTGCCAGAAGACTGCTGAGAGGTAGTCGCCGAAAGAAATATTTTTTTCATATTTCTTTTTTTGAAGATGTCGGAGCCTGGAGTCGAACCCAGGGCCCATGTCTTAGTAAGGCAACACACTAACCACTAGACCACTAGACTGCATTATAAATATTTATTCTAATTAATATTTATTGTAATATATTTATATAAAATTATTTTGTACAAGAATTTGTCAGGCCATTGCCATTTTCAATTGGCAATAATGTAAGTATATTCATTATAACAAATAAATCCCCCTCGAATACTTCGAATAAAGAAAATACAGTGGCAACATCAATTGAATATTTTATCATATATGTATGTCTGTGTAAATACATATATCCACATACTCGTATAAATATGTTTCTTCTTCAGTTATCAGTATATCAACATCACATACATATAATGAAAAAATATGATTCAATTATTGAAAAAATATATGTACATATATAAAAACAAATTGTGTTGAAGTCGTGACGTTAAGTATCCTCTGAAACTCAATCTGAACACGTTTCGTATGAACATTTAAACTTCTACCGTTAATCAAATGAAAATATACTCAACGCGTCATTAGTTTGTTTTTGTTAAAAAAAAAAACTTTTATACATTTAACTTATAAAAAACCAAGAAGGAGTTTTAATTAAAAACAATGGCAAAACTAAAAAACTAATTGTATTCCTTAAAACACGTTAATTCGTGTAAACAATAAAAAAAGGGGGCACCCTTTCTAGTAGGTAATCTGCTAGACTGCTAGTCTCAGAGACCCTGGTCTGCGATACTACACCGAGCTTATGGTTTCGGTTACTCTGCTCGTAACAATTAATTAGCATACAAATTAATTCTGTATTGTAAGATTATTTAGAAATTTATACGATATTTGTGTGAACATTTTTCTGGCCATAAAATTAAAAAAATTTAAATTTTGCAAGAAGTAGCAATATATTTACAAAACTGGTATCCCCAAATATCCCCGAAGAACATTATACATCGTTGCGACAACGAACGAACTAGCTTTTGCAAAATTCCTTTTCGTTTCAATCCAAAAATAATTTCTCTTCCAAAAAACAGAATAAATATTTGAATTATTTTCTGTTTATCACTTGTAGACACAGCACCACGGTCGCATTATATCTGTGCTTTGATCTCCTGGTTAAATTAATTTTAAAACAAATATTATTTAAATTAACAGATCATTTCGCCAAGATTCTATGAAACAATAATTAATTTACTTAAACTATAGATTTGTATTTGTATAGTATATATTTCTTTTTCATATTCTAGTCAAATTTATTATTATAAATGTCGTTTTCCTTAACATAAGGATAAAAAGTAGAAAATAAATAAAATTTATTTTCCTTTTTATGGCTACAAGCACTCAATACAACTGACAAAAACTGACTTGTTTAGCAAAATATTACTAAACTTGTCAGTATTACTGTTGATATTATTCTTTCATTCTTTATTATTCTTGTAAATACTCGTATGCAATGTTGCCAGGGTTTCTAAATATTTGCTACCAAATCTCATTAAAAACGTAACCAAAGTGAAATAGAATAAATAACCTTCTCAATATGATGTACACCAAGAATGATAGAAATATGGATGACAACATCACGCACACAAAATTTGATTATTCTGGGTATCTAGGTGAACTGATCTCAAGGTTATCAGATGGTTTTCAATTTTTATCCCCGATTTCAAAATGTATATCCCCAAAAATCCCCACAGAAACTGCATCAATAATTTTATATGTACATATATTTTATTTTATATATATGAATGGATACAGAATAGATTCACCATGATCTAACATTATTGTGACCGAAAAATATTAAAAAGAAAGTGATTAATATTTTTGTTTGTTTCTATTTTTTATCGATTATACAAAAAGTACAGCATTTCCCAAAATCAAAACTTAATAAAATCATGTATTCAAAAATTTTGTTAATATGAACTAATTTTTTTTGAAGGCCTAAAATAAACTTTTTATTAATTAAACCAAATTATTCTTTTCAATTCCCAGGTATAATAACGTCAATGAAATTGAAGAACGCTATAACTGACAAAAAATGGAAAATACGTTTTTTGCATCATTTTTATTAGAAAAAGAATACGCGTCGATTAGACCAGGTCCCAGATTTCTACGATGAAAATAAATTCACTTACGCCGTCTGCGAAATGAAAAATTCCAGTGTATATGAAGTCAAAGCAGCGTTTTGTCATTGAGTGCAGATTCGATTGGAATTTTCTTCGACGCATTTTTAACAAATCCCCACAACTGTTTTTTATTAGAAGTGTTTTTTCCTTGAAGAGCAGCTTTTACAACATGAAATAAATTTTCACTTCAACTGTGCAGACAAGCTTAAAACCTCGACATTATTATTTTGATACCAACCTTTTGTTCGCTTCGATGTGTGTTTCGGGTCGTTATCTTGTGAAGAAGTAATTTATGGTCGGACGAAATTATAATTAGTTTGTTTATATTCCGATGAAGCAATTTAACTATAATAATGAATTCCTCCGCAATAAACACCATAAACGGTGGCGGCAACATAATAGTACGGGTGTTTTTATTTACATACTATATGAGAAAGTATGTCTTGCTTGTAAACTCATACTTGCTTAAAAAATTCTTTCATCGTGTATTCCGAAGTAAAAAGCAAAATAAATTAAAAAATTGTTAAAATCGCCGATAACTTGTTGGTTATTCCCAATAAAATCCCCATCCCCAAATGAATTTTTTTATCACCATTTCTAAAAAAAAATTCCCATCTTGGGGATAAATCTCCTAATTTGAAAACACTGAATGACATCACGAAAAAATTTAATGTGTATTCATAACCAGCGTTGTCAAATTGGTGCATTTCGCACCATTTTTGGTGCTTTTTTTAAATTTTTGTGCGAAAAATTCCTTAGCTGGTGCGTGGTGCGCTTTTATTTAAATTTCGGTGCGTTTTTTAATTTTTGGTGGCGCCAAAGCAAATTTAACGCAACCGTTTGTTTCAGTGTGAGAAAAAAATCTTTGTACAGTAAAATACACCCGTTTCAATATTATTTCAATGAATATTGCAAAATTTTTACAAAAAAGAAGAGAAACAATGATACCTTGATACTTGGACACTGCAAACATTTTATCTGCACTTAGTGCCAAATTCATTGCTTTCCTAAATAAAATTCAAAATTGTTAAGTATTCTTTTAATAAGTATTTTCTGAATTATATTGTAAAACCCTACTTTATTATCACATTTTTAATATGAAAATATTGAACTAAAATAAAAAAATTTTATGCCCGTATTCATAAAAACTATGTTAGGTTTATTGAGGGTTTATTTGACAAGTATTGCATAGAAATTTGTCAAATAAGTCCTCAATAAACCTTAAATAGTTTTTATGAATACGGGCATTAATGTTTTACTAAACGAATAAATACTGAATTATTTTTAAGGATCTTTTTAAAACATTTTTTTATAGAATTTTGAAATTAAAAAAAAAATGTATTATCTGGAACAAATCAAAAATTTGTTTAGGTTTTTATGTTTGTTACTTTATTTTCTATTTTCTCAAACCCTTGAACTGTAAAATATTGTTATACTTTTAATACAAAATTATTATAATTTTTAATAATTAATAAGCATTCGAAATATAAAAGAAATTCTAAACTTGGTGCGTTTTTCTTTAAATGGTGCGATTTTTTCTCCATTTTGGTGCGTTTTAAAATTTCAAAGTTGACAACGCTGTTCATAACAGTGAGACAATTTTTTATTTTTCTCTACGTCATCTGACGGGAAAACATACGCATGTAATAATCTCAATTTCTATCATTCTTGATGTGCACACTGCAAACAAAAGTAAATAATTTTGGTTAAAAATAGTCAAAACGGCAACACTATTCGTATGCACATGTATGTGTGTTCAGTTATACGTTGAAGGAATAGAGACAGAGAAAGAGTAAGATGGAGTCTTGATTTATTGCTATAATACCCATCCATCCATATAAAGATATTCTATTATTTTTTAGTAGGTAATATAGATGAGATTGCCAACGAGCCTGTTGATAATCTCATTTTATATTAAATCGTTTTCTGTTTTTGTTGCTTTTCTTGAGTCTGTTTATGTATTGTAGTGTTAAATACAGTGAAATCACGATAACGTGAACTAATTTTTAACAAGGTAGTTCACATTTTCAAGATTGTTCACGTCAATACAAAAAATTTACCATCAGAAATTATGTAGTAATATGAACACAAAATGTGTAACAAATATTTCATGTAAAATTTTTTTTTGATCAAACAAACAAACAAAATGTTGACTTTGCTCTTTAATACCATAAAGGATTTTATTTAAACGGATTGTTAATTCACTCTTTTTCTTTTTAATGGAAAAAATCACTGGCACTAAAAACTTTTTGCAATAATTCAATAATATAAACTTAATCTTTTAAAGATAATACTGTCAGTTTTTTTAAAATTTTTTACTTTAGGGAATACAAATTTTTAACCATTTCTAACGCTTCCGTAGCAATATCACAGATCGACGCACACAATTTAGCAAAAAGAACATTTGATCATAATCAAACAAATGCACTGTTAATTTATGGATTTTCCAATTGAAAATATGTTTAAAATATTTGCTGTTTTGTTTGTGTGTGGTCTTTATCAAAAAAAGCGTTCACCTTTCTGAGACGTTCACCCTTTCGATTATTCCTTTTTTTTTAAGACTAATACTCAGGGTCTACACCCCTACTCATGCTGTACATTGTATTGGAACTGTAAAAGTAAGTTTTTTTTCGAAGTTTCCTTTTAATGTCCGTTATTGCAAAGCTACTCATAAACTATATATTCTTTTGCATATTCAAATAGAATGCAAATTTTACTGTTTTTAATGCGACCCATTAAAATTTGTTGCAAAACCTCAATATCATCGTTGCAGATATTTAAAGGCAATTACATTTTTTAATTTTTCATAAACGAAATTGATTGAAACAACTTCACTATATTCTATTGCAACAATAAAAGCAACAACAGGTGTAACAAAATCATAACTCATTATATAGCTTTTTATATTATGTATGTAAGTATGTATTTGAATTGCCACCAACTATGCCAGAATGCCAGCAAATAACAACAACGATAAATACTCGTACGATTTCTACCCAGCCTCTAGAGACTTCAGTCAAACTGAAGTATCATCTCAGAGACTCTTTGCCATTCAACTGTTTATGGGTTCAATAAACACATTCTAACACATACACACACACACTTCCTAATTCACACATTTAATACTTTTACCATTCAGGGAAACCAAGCAAAATATTTCATTTTGAATTGCAGCACTATTACCACCTCTTTGTCTTAAAAACAAACAAGCAAAAAACAAAAAACAAAAAAAGGAAAACTTTCTCACTTTTAAAGTCTCTTAAACAGTGTTGCCAGTGTTGTGTTACTTGCTGCTTTTGGTGTTGGATATCATTTCTGTCATTTCATATAGAGCTTTCTCAGCAACGCGCTATAAGATTGGCAATAGACGGGGTTTCTTTAAACATATTTAATTTGAATTCGGAAGTACCACGAGGCTCTGCTCTGTCTCCTACTCTATTTTTAATATTTCTTAGCTTCATATTTTATATACTCCTTAGCGGATGACACCAATATTTGTTACTCACGTTCTTTTGATCGTAAACGCAGCCTTTAGGGGGTTTGGGGTGAGAAGCCAGTATATGAACAGGGTTGAATTTAGTGCGCACAAGATTCAATATTAATTTCTCACGTGACTATTGTGTTGTGTAAATATTTAAGAGGCGGACGCCTTAAAGCTTTGGTTTTGCAAATCAATTGTGATGTCCGTTTTAATGATCACATATTTAGAGTATCAAAAGAAGTATTTAATTGAGTCGCTTTCTTAAAATTGTGCAAGAAATACTTCACTCCGCGTGACCTCCTTAACATTTATAAGGCTTTAACCTGATTTGCCGGTACTGCAAAGTTTATTTTTCGGGGTTCTTCATAGAATACATAAAAGAACGAAGGTGCATATCAATTACCGTATGGTATCCAACACTATCGATTCATTGAAGCCTTTGAGATATGTGACATTAATTTTAAATAATAGCGCACATTCGTATGCACTTGATTCTCAAATGGAACGCACAATGCATTATAGAGAGAACTCGTCGTTAAACCGCACGGTTCGTCTATGGATTAACTGTCCTGTGAAAGTTTTGCCTATCAGTTGTGATATTGATAAGTTTATATCAAATATCCACAAACGGTACTCTTTCTTTTCCCCTTCCCATAGCATATTTTTAGGTGCTGTCGCCAACTGAGTGCTGGCCTCAATAAAGAAAATAATATTATATAATACGTTGTTTTACTTTAGTAAGTAAGTTTCTTTTTAAAAAGTATTAAATTTTTATTATTTACAGAAAATTATCATTTTAAAACCAAAAATTCGTCAAATCATCAATTAGGTGTCTTTGGCATCTAAAATCATCAAAGTAGCGATAAATTATCACATTTCGCATCAGTGCTCTTAATGTTACTTTTGAAATAGCAATTGAAAATATAAAAAGACCAGTGTGACCGTTTTTGATTATTTCTAAACAAAATTAATACGACCGATTCCTTACACGAAAAAAAATTTCTACTGAAATGAAAAAGTGTGAGAAATGACTGATAGAAGATTCTAAAAATGATTCACCAAGAAGTGCTGTCTCTACGTACAATTTTCTGTTGACCGAAGTGTCTTTTATAATCAAAAAAATTTATGAATATTCTGGATTTTCAATCATGCAGGAGACTCGAATTTGATTATTAATCTCAAACAACGCTACTGGGGGAATTATTAGCGATAAAGTAATTATTAGATCCGCTTTGCTCATAACTGATATTAATTGAGTAACATTTCTTTTTTATTTCTATCAGAATAATGATTTAAAAATTTAGCTATTTTTAGTTATTTTTGTGACATTTTTATTCAAGGCGGAGGCAACACTTACCACAACTATAATAGCAAAAACAGAACATTTATGGTTTTTTAGGAAAATAAATACTCGAGAGAAAAAGAGAAAATAAAAAGAAAAAAGTAATCAGAGTTTGCCAGGTTTTGTGCTCGTCAGCATTTTATCTAAATTTGTGTTTAATGGGAAGTATAACCAATAATATATTCTTAAACTCGAATTCGCAATTTTACCCATGATAAGGGGTCAGTCATCGAATATCATATTTATCATCTGAATCTACTACAAGTGGTTTTGATAATATTCATACATACATACGTCTAAAGTCTGTCATAAATTTCTTTGATTCTGTCGAAGAACACGCCTATCTCCCATATGTAGCTTTTTTTTCAAAAACCTATACTCAGAAAGAGAAATTTAAGCTACATTAATAACATAAAGCTGCTAAAAATCTCAAATGACGTTTTAAGTTCTGTTAAAAAAAAAATTAATAAATTAATAAATAAATTTTAAATTTAAACTACAGTGCACTCGCGATAACGAGACCACCGTCTAATGCGAACATCGATTAACATGAACAGGCTTTTGTTTACCTTGACAACTCTGTAATGTGAACAACCTCAGAAAGCTCTATAACGTGAATCATTTTTTTTATTGCATATTGTTTTACTAACTATTTGCAATCCGCTTTCGGATATCTCGTACAGTTTCGGAGATAAATAGACGAAAAGAGATTACAGATTTTAAGAATTTTGTTGTCAAAAACCTAAACTGGCATCATTAACTCGAGATATATTAAGTGGCGGATAGAGCACATAAACTTACGCGCGACGATATGGAAACAGGCTTGTAATGGCTAATTATGTATGCAGATGTATGTACTTATGTATGTGTAAAATAACTCGAATATTTTAAAAAACTGTAACCAGTAAATAAATTGTTGTCTAATGTGAACGTTCTTGTATATTCAACTAAACTTTTATCTATTTAATGCCACTAAAATGTTAAAACCGGTTTTTTACTCGCAATTTAAGTTTTTATTACAATAAGTCCACAAAATTCACAAGAAAACTACTCAGGAATTCGCCTTAACTAAGCCAATGTTATGTCTGTATGATCTCAGAAATAGGCGAAAACTATCATCAAGGTGTGATGTGATTTTTTTTTTTTAATCAGTATTGCATTGCATTACTAATTAAGAAATAAAACGTTCACGAATCTGCTGTAAGAAGGTGTATAGCAAGTATTTTATTTTTTTTTTTTTTTGAGTTTTTTTTTTGGTTGTCGTTCCCTTTTAAAATTCTGTATAACTAATGTTGTAACTGTGCACATCTAATCCCACTACTTTGGTTCTAAAATCTCATTTTATATTACTGCTGATGGCAACAAATTTAAGGTGATGCCGTTCTCTTCTTTAGTGGGTAACAGACTAGAAAAGCTGAAATAATTAAAAAAAAGTTAAAACAACAGTAACGTCCTACAGCACAAATATTATCTCAGTTTTATAACAACAACTCGTATAGCAAGGTTTAGTATCTCTGATGTTGTTGCTGTTATAGCTGTCATTGTTATTATTAATGTTGTTATTTTTGCTCTAAACTTTTCACTCTCTCGTATGTCTCAAATGCTCAGCCATTGGAATTTTGGTTAAATGTTAAAAAATATTCTTTTCGTGAAATTTATATTGTTTTTTAGACAGTGTTGTTATTTTTTAAAATTATTTTTTAAAATTGCGTATTATTTGTTTATGATGTAAATTATTAAATTATTCTTGGATGCCACTTGTAGTGATTTTCAGTATTTTTCTTGCAATACATTTTAAATCAAGTTTAAGGTAATAAAACCAAGTGAAGTAATACAACCAATGATAAAATTACAGAGTTAACCACACTGTCTAAAGGTGTTTTGTTCACCACTATTTGGTCTATAACTCTACCATTCATTCCTCTGCCCACTTTTTAGTTGAATATTTATTTTGTTTCCTAAGCAGTCCTCATAATTGTTGGACTTATTTTCCCTGTTATTATTGCTGTTGTTTATCTTTTTTGTGTTGCAATGTTGCCAGCAAATATAGTGAAAAATAAAAAATTCTCGTTAAACGGCTCGACTAACTGTTTGCCTGTCCTTAATTTTTCAAAAGATTTTCTCTCACTTGTTATGGTGTTGGTGGTGTTGCTGTGTCCTCTTAATCGTGGGAGGTGTTTGTAGATAATATGTTGTTGGTGTTGTGTTTTTCTAGTGCAATTTCTGCAGTTGTAGTAGTGTTTACTTATACATACTCGTTTTTAATCTCTATGTTTTGTTAGCGATTCTACTTAAGTAAATGCTGTTGTAATGTAGTGAAGGCTTTTCTGTTTTCGTTGTTGTCATTTAAAATTTTCACCACTACACTGGTGTAAAGAGGTAACAAGAGTTGGCGAGTTAGGCTGTCATTTGCTAAATTAAGCAGAATTCTTGGATATTCATTTGTTTTTGGTATTCGTGAATCGTTATCAACACAATTTTACAAATGTTTGAGAATATTATGTGTTCCAGCAGTTTTTGCAGATTTATTTTTTGTTTTGTTTTTTTTTTTGTTTTGCTTTTTTTATATAAATTTGTTTAAATTTCTAGTGGTTAACACTCATTAAACTTAATTATAAATTGATTTGCCTTGTAAAGTAAAAAAAAATTTAATTGAAGGTATTACAAAAAACATCGAAACACATACAAAATCCTGCAGAAGTTAATGGCAAATATCTAATTGAGCAAAAGAAATTTTGTAAAAAAAAATATATTCGTTTAAACATTTTCTCACACTCGATCAAATTTACCAGAAATTTATTTTGAGCTTGGTTTTATTCGTCTAAAAAAAATTTTGTTTAAAATGCCTACATACATACATAATTGACCATTACAACCCTGTATCAGTGTTACGGCCTAGTTTCTCGCAGCACTCAGGTTGTGTGTGTTAATTTTGTTCCATTAGCACCGGGACCTACAGTTTAAAGTCGACTCCGAACGACAGATTTGAGAAGCTTTTTGATGGCAATCAATTACTCTCAGAGCTTTTGCCACAAGACTGCTGAGAGGAAGTCGCCGAAAGAAATAATTTTTTTCATATTTCTTTTTTTTTTTTTTCAAGATGTCTGAGCTGAGGTTTGAACTCAGCGCTATCGTCTTAGTAAGCCAACACAATAACCACTATATCGTGGCGACTAAAATATCAGTATCAAAAAGTCTAATTCTTGCTAGTGGACTTTAATTTATCAAAAGTCCATTGATGGAATTTTGACGTTGTAACATATAAAGAGTCTGAGCACAATTCCTCATGACAAAAATATTATGAATTCCCGGCTTCAAAACCTAACAAATAGTTTAGTTTTAGTTGAAACATGAATAATTTTAACATTGACTATCATATGTTTAAAAAATACCACCAGGCTTTCTTTGTTATATTCTTTTATATTATAACAGATTTTTTTAGCATTTTTTTAACTTGTTGCACCGAAATCTAAAATTTTTCCTTAGTTAGCTTTGGCAGCGTTGGCTATAATCCATATATTCGTATACATAGAAATGCATATATTACTTATAATACTCTTTGTTTATCGGTGAATCACGCCTAAACGAATAAAACAATTTTGTTTAATTTTAGAACAGATATATATAGTCCACTATAGAGTATATTTTTTTCAAAATTAGCCAATAAAGTAATACCTCCCATGTAAGTACATATATCAGGGGATTATTTTAGGCTAAAGTTAAAGAATTTAATCTGTATAATCTCATGGTTCATATATAAAATCATCAAGCAAAATATGGGCGGAATTGGAGAGTTGGGCGTGGTATCTTCTATTCAAACAAAATTTAGATTTTTGTATATCTTCAAAATGGTTAAAGCTAAAGTTTGTGATTTTGATCTGAATTTCTTGCTACTCACTAAAAATCATCCATTGAAATGTGAGTAGAATAGCACAAGTGGGCGTGGCTCCTTCCCTGCAAAGTAAATAAAAGAAGAGGTCCAGGACTACCTGGGGAAAACCTGAAGGAACACAAATGTATTTGGATATACTTATGTACTATTGTAAATCCGTACTGTCTGCTTTTTCTTATTATTGTTTTATCGATTGGAATTTTCTTTCGAAAGCATTTTCGATTCAAATCGAAATAACTAAAATAACCCCTCTAACTTCGTAGAGTACGTACACTCGAAAATCTCTAAGCTATGGCTGAGAGTATACCTGAGAATTGAAAATTTTTCAAAAATTGGTCCGATTGAATAGCTACTGTGAGGCCAGTCCCCGCAACTATGTAAATGGAATATGTAATATTCCATTTCTAACCGGAACAAATGTATTTCACAGCAATATATTAAATTTAGCAAATTTTCAAATCATTTCTATTTTAATGAAATATATAATAAAAGTATAAATGTATTTATAAATATAAATTTTACCCTTGTTTTATTTCTTGCAGC
This sequence comes from Metopia argyrocephala, assembly GCA_963576795.1. Lineage (NCBI taxonomy): Eukaryota > Metazoa > Arthropoda > Insecta > Diptera > Sarcophagidae > Metopia > Metopia argyrocephala. The sequence goes on from OY756211.1 coordinate 86,094,652, forward strand.
TTTTAAAAACAGTTAAACTTACCTGAAAATAAAAAAATATAAACCGAACATTATTATTATTTATTTGTTAAAAATTTATATATAAACATTAGGGTGTCCCAAATAAAATTAAAAATTGGAATTCTTCGGAAGATCATTCTTAATTTGGATACTCATGAGGAATAGTATTTTTGAGAATTTTTTCAGATTTTTCGGAAGTGGTTTAGAGGTCGCGCAAATTGATTTTTGATCAAAAATCGAGCTTTTTGAGCTCTATTTAATTTTTGGTTATGAATTCGTAAAAAATCGATATTTTCTCGACTTCTGAGTCAATATTGTTAAAGAAAATATTCCGATCTTTAATTTTATGTGCATAAATAATAAGTTTGGGCAATGATTTTGCACATTTTGATACATTATATAACAGTTTTTCCTAAATTTTCAACAAATACCGAAAACAATGGTTTATAACTTTTAAAATTAGTATAAAGACTAAAAAAACTAATGATGCAGTTTAAAAAATTATTAAGTTTTAAATAAGTTAGCAGAAAAAAAAATAAATTTACTTTTACAGTTTTTGAGTTGTACTCTTTTAAAGCTTTATACCCATTTTTAATACTGTGTGAACTAGGTTGGCGTCGGAATTAAATATACAACAATTTTATAAACAACAACAAAAAAATTTGAGTTTTTATAAATCATTTATCGGGGTTCTTGCAATGCTGCTCTATACCCTGCGGTAAATACTGAAAGTCTGTTTCAGAAGTTGTGATATTAAATTAACTACTAGCCAAGGCCACACCACGTTCTGCGACATCATTTACAACTTGCAATTATTGAACTCTGTGTTTTGCTTCCTGGAATGCCTTAAAAAACAGATAAGTGCTGGACAGTAAAATAGCGGTTTTTCATTAGTGCTTGAGATAAATTTTACGGCTTGAGATAAAATGTTTTATGCGGGAATCTAACTGAAAATATTCAATTTATGTGTGCGGACACGACAAGCTCCAATACAAAACGGCGGATCGGGGCATGCGTTTTACTTCTCCAAAAATTAAAAAAAGAGATCATATCTTTGGCATGTCGCCACTATATGTTAGAACTAATTGCTGGATCAGCGTTTGGGGCTCTTAATATTTTTTTTTTTTTTTTTTTTTTTTTTTTTTTTTTTTGTGAGAGGGGAAATGCATTTACGCACTTAGGTGGTTTTTGCCACCCGTCGTGCCGGACTCCACGCAGTTAGTGCGTGCCTACCGGCTAAAACCCCTCTCTATATCACCCGGCTCCATCCTGGGACCGTCAATTTATGACATTACTTCAGGATGGAGCCTTATATTCCGGTCCATTTGGACCCTACAGTGCAACCGACCTTGCAAGGTCTCTCTCCTTCCGACGAAGGATCCCCCTCGCAAAAAAGGCGATCCTTCTCCATGCAGCAAGGTTTCCTAACATGACCCCCGTGATGGTATTGGGAGTCAAGATGCCAAGATCCCTCTCCAGTGCACGCCTCTCCAACATCCACTTCTCACACTCAAAGAAAGTGTGGAAAGCGGAGTCGGATTGTGCTCCACAGTAGACGCATGTGGGACTTACGGCCTTTCCTATTTTAAACAGGAAAGACCGAAAGTGCCCATGGCCCGTCAGCAACTGCGTGAGGTAGTAATCTACCTCACCGTGCTGACGATTTAGCCAAGCGTCCACTTGAGGGACAAGGGCGTAAGTCCACCTTCCGCGTGTCTCAGTATCCCACCGTAACTGCCAGTCACGGAGGGACTGAGACCTTACCACAGATTGTGCGCCTTCTCTTCCAATTTCGTCCTTGTGTTGGTGGACGAATTGTCGCTCCCTGGCGAGAAGGTCGATGGGTATCACCCCGGCGACCACCAAGACAGCCGGCTCCGATACCGTGCGGTAGGAGCACGCTATGCGGAGCGCTGCTCTCCGTTGCACTGCCGCCATGCGCTTTCGGTACTTTTCGACCCTGAGCGCATCAGCCCAGACTTCAGCTCCATACAACATCACAGACTCGGCGGTGCTCAGCAGCAAACGTCTTTTACAGGGAAGAGGGCCCCCAATGTTGGCCATTACCCTGCTCAACAACGTCACTACTGAGGCCGCTTTGTCCGCTCTGCTGGAAATTTCGGTCCAAAAGGTTAGTCTGTTATCCAAACTAACCCCCAGGTAGCGAACGGCATTCTTCGTCTGGACTGTAACCTCTCCTACCTGCATGCTTCTAATGAGCGGGATGCGCTTCTTAGTAAGAAGCACTATCTCGGTCTTAGTCAGTGCCAACTCCAACCCGTGGTCACTCAGCCAGAGAGTAACTCGACGCATAACCTGGTTGAGTCGCAGTTGGGGGCTCTTAATATTGAGGATCAAATTACATCCGCACAAATTAAAATTTTCGTCACTCTTCAGCAAAGGTGGGCCAAAAACAATTTTTGGGATTGTACGAACCACGAAATTGTTGGATAAATTATCCCAAATAATTATTATTGATACGAAAAGATCTAATAATTTTTGTAAAAGGGCAGCCCTAAGTTGCATATTAGGGAAGATTATAATGAAATGCACAACTGAGCCTTATTTTTTTGGGTGATAGACCTGAGCACCATCCAACAATAAAATCTCCTGGAGCTATTAACCGAGCTCGCTGGCTGATCAAAATTATATACTCTCTAAAATTATGTATTTTTTACAGGGACCGTAACTCTTATGACTTTTATCAAAAAAATCAAGAAATAAGAGTTATTTTTGATTTTTATATTTTTAGATAGAAAATAAGAGTTATTTTTGATATTTATTTTTTTAAATGAAAAATAAAAGTTATTTTTGATTTTTATATTTTTAAATGAAAAATAAAAGATATTTTTGATTTTTATATTTTTATATCAATAATAAAAATCAATTCAAAACTTTTATTTATTTGTTGATGCCGTATGTATTATAATATGCTGCTTCATTCAAATTTCTATATGAGTATAATATATTATGTGAATGAAACTCAGCGATTTTCCTGCGGTACGCCACCTGTTGAAGAAAACTTATTTGTAATGGATGAAAGCACCGTTGCTAGCTCTCGACCTGTTTTGGCAGACGGTTTAAGGTCAGTGGAGATGAATTATTCGTCATCGGACGACAATGACACTCCTACGACAATAAATGACAGCGTCCGCAAAGCTTATTTTGAAATAGACAATTACAATGAGCAAAAAATTTGTCTTTCCATGACTTCGAAAATTAGCTTTAATTGTTCATTCTGTACCTGCCACTCAAGTCAGTGTAGAATGGTCATTTTCAGCACTCAGATCAATATTGGGAGATTTGAGATATAATTTATCTGAGGAACATTTAAAATCAATTATGATGGTAAAATTGAACACCGGAAAACGACCTCTTAACACTGACTTGAATGGCAGCCAGAACTTATAAGCTATTTCTATGCACTCATGTTTTTATAGCTAATAATGGATAAGTCACATAATATATTATATTCATATAGAAATTTGAATGAAGCAGATTATTATAATACATACGACATCAACAAATAAATAAGAGTCTTGAATTGATTTTTATTATTGATATAAAAATATAAAAATCAAAAATAACTTTTATTTTTCATTCAAAAATATAAAAATCAAAAATAACTTTTATTTTTCATTTAAAAAAATTAAAATCAAAAATAACTCTTATTTTTGATTGTTAAAATAAAAATAAAAAATTTAAAAATCATGCAATATGTTGGATGCATTTCGCCTAAAAATCATGATGGTGTAATTAAAACATTTCTACAATGTTCGTTTATGTATGATTTATTTCTTCAAAAATTGAAAAATAACTCTTATTTCCGGTCCCTGATTTTTTAAAAGCAGCTACAACCTTTCGTTCAAAATTCAGAAATTGATGCCTTCTGAAACAGACTTTCAGAATTTACTGCAGGGCTTACAGCAGCATCACAAGAATCCCAATAAATGCTTTATAACAAATCAAATTTTTTTTATTGTTTATATCAGAGACCGGAAATAAGAGTTATTTTTCAATTTTTGAAGAAATAAATCATACATAAACGAACATTGTAGAAATCTTTTAATTACACCATCATGATTTTTAGGCGAAATGCATCCAACATATTGCATGATTTTTAAATTTTTTATTTTTATTTTAACAATCAAAAATAAGAGTTATTTTTGATTTTAATTTTTTTAAATGAAAAATAAAAGTTATTTTTGATTTTTATATTTTTGAATGAAAAATAAAAGTTATTTTTGATTTTTATATTTTTATATCAATAATAAAAATCAATTCAAAACTCTTATTTATTTGTTGATGTCGTATGTATTATAATAATCTGCTTCATTCAAATTTCTATATGAATATAATATATTATGTGACTTATCCATTATTAGCTATAAAAACATGAGTGCATAGAAATAGCTTATAAGTTCTGGCTGCCATTCAAGTCAGTGTTAAGAGGTCGTTTTCCGGTGTTCAATTTTACCATCATAATTGATTTTAAATGTTCCTCAGATAAATTATATCTCAAATCTCCCAATATTGATCTGAGTGCTGAAAATGACCATTCTACACTGACTTGAGTGGCAGGTACAGAATGAACAATTAAAGCTAATTTTCGAAGTCATGGAAAGACAAATTTTTTGCTCATTGTAATTGTCTATTTCAAAATAAGCTTTGCGGACGCTGTCATTTATTGTCGTAGGAGTGTCATTGTCGTCCGATGACGAATAATTCATCTCCACTGACCTTAAACCGTCTGCCAAAACAGGTCGAGAGCTAGCAACGGTGCTTTCATCCATTACAAATAAGTTTTCTTCAACAGGTGGCGTACCGCAGGAAAATCGCTGAGTTTCATTCACATAATATATTATACTCATATAGAAATTTGAATGAAGCAGCATATTATAATACATACGGCATCAACAAATAAATAAAAGTTTTGAATTGATTTTTATTATTGATATAAAAATATAAAAATCAAAAATATCTTTTATTTTTCATTTAAAAATATAAAAATCAAAAATAACTTTTATTTTTCATTTAAAAAAATAAATATCAAAAATAACTCTTATTTTCTATCTAAAAATATAAAAATCAAAAATAACTCTTATTTCTTGATTTTTTTTATAAAAGTCATAAGAGTTACGGTCCCTGGTTTATATAATTGTTGTATAACCTAGTTCACACTTTATAGTATTAAAAATTTCATACAGTGGGTACAAAGCTTTAAAAGGGTACAACGCGAAAACGGTAAAAGAAAATTTATTTTTTTCCCTGCTAACTTATTTAAAACTTAATAATCTTTTAAACTGCATCATTAGTTTTTTTAGTCATTATACAAATTTTAAAAGTTATAAACCATTGTTTTCGATATTTGCCGAAAATTTAGGAAAAACTGTTATATAATGTATCAAAATGTGCAAAATCATTGCCCAAACTTATTATTTATGCACATAAAATTAAAGATCGGAATATTTTCTTTGACACTATTGACTCAGAAGTCGAGAAAATATCGATTTTTTACGAATTCATAACCAAAAATTAAATAGAGCTCAAAAAGCTCGATTTTTGGTCAAAAATCAATTTGCGCGACCTCTAAACCACTTCCGAAAAATCTGAAAAAATTCTCAAAAATACTTTGCCTCATAGTGGTCCAAAGTAAGCTTGATCCCCAAAAAAAAATTTTTTTTGGGACACACTAATAAACATAGTAAAAACGTATTTTATTTAATTATATTATAAAATAATATCGTTGTACAGTGTACTCTCTCTTTACGGACACCTCTCTTATGCGGACACCTCCGACAGACGGACACATTTTTTAGTCCCAATAAAATTCTTAGGGGACGAGGACACTTATCTCCACCCCAAAATTATTTGAATTTCCGCTAGCCGGACAGCTTACAGCACGGCGACAGAATTTTTTTTTAATTTTTTAAAATTTTTTGTTATTCATTATGTTTTTTATTTAATAATACGTGCATGCAAAAGGATGAATCCCAAAACGATAAAAATTCTGTTTGTTCTGTTTAATGTTGTAAATATGTATGTGCAAAAATTGTAAGGTTCTTATTACAAATTTGAATCACAATGTCTAAAGAAGTTAAAGAAAAAGTAAATGTTTTTGAAGTAGTCGCCGTGGTCTAGTGGTTAGTGTGACATGGGCCCTGGGTTCGACTCCAGGCTCTGACATCTTCAAAAAAAGAAATATGAAAAAAATATTTCTTTCGGCGACTACCTCTCAGCAGTCTTCTGGCAAAAGCTCTAAGGGTAACTAATTGCCATGAACAAGCTTCTCAAGTCTGTCGTTCGGAGTCGACATTAAACTGTAGGTCCCAGTACTCATGGATAAAACTTGACACACACAACATGAGTGCTGCGAGAAGCTAGGCCGTAATCCTGACACAGGGTTGTAAAGGCCAGTTATGTATGTATGTATGTAAATGTTTTTGAAAATATTAAAGCCATAGTTTGCCCTATGAGTTAGCAAAGAAATGCAAAATCAGTTAAACTTATACAGCTGACAATGATATCAAAACCAAAAGTCTTAACATTGACAAATTGTTCTACGAATGGACTGTAAAGGCTCGACATAATGGGATTCCTCTAATGATGATATCGGTATAAGAACCAAGAAACTGTTGCCAACTCGTCTTAAGATGAGCTAGAAAGCGAGATTCTTATTAAACCATTAGAAAACTAAAAAGATTTTTCTTTAATTCACAGTGATCTAGGAAGCGAAAGAGGACGGCCCCTACTCATGACGAAAATATGTTAAACCTACTGATATCGTAATTGGCAGGAAAAACTTTCGCCGCAAGATTGTTCCACAAACGAGCGGTGCGGCCAAAGAACGAATTCTCTCTATAATGCATTGTGCGATTCGCTGAACAATCAACCACAAATGGGTGCGCTCTGAGAGATATATAAAATGTTTAACGTTATCAAATCTAGTTGATATCTAATGTTATAAATTATTTTCTTTTAAATTTCACAAGAATATTAATGAAAATTTAGTTTTTGTCTTATTTTTATGTGCATATTTTTGTTGTGGAAATAAAATTGTTTAAATATGGCTATATTATAGATTACTAATTATTCTTTCTATAATTTTTTTCATAAGCGGACACCTCTCATAAGCGGACAAATACGTCAGTCCCTTAAGTGTCCGTTTAAGAGAGAGTACAATGTATTTAATTAATTAATGAAATAATATTTAATTAAATTAAAAATAGCCAAGTCACAAAACAAGGAAAATTCCATACCATTAATAAAATTAATATTGTTGTACAGTTTTTAAAAAGCTAAAATATACATTGGATTCAGTTTTCAAATGGAATTAAGCTATGGCAAAAAAAACTTTTTACAAAAAGCATAGAATGTTCTGACGCTCTTGACACTATGGCATTGAAAAAATAAAAAAAAATTAAATTAAATATTTTTCATAGGCATATGTGTATAGAACCACATAGTTGGAGTTTGAACCCGGAACCATCGTTTGAGTAACCCAAAGCAATAAATGAATGTTCTCAGAAATACCCGTCAACAATAGGCTGAGCTACCCAGTCGCCTAATTTATCGTGCATGATTATTACGGTACTTGTTTGGAAAATTCGTTGATGATTTGATTTAAGTGCCTAGAAAGTATTGTGTGTTATGAAGGAATAAACAAACTTTGGTCTGTTTTGTTTAATTGCATTTTTGTAATTCATATCTTTATGCATTGCAATCCATTAATCACCATTTTATACTCATATTATAAATTTTTTGTTGTTATCAAGTGCCTTAAAAGTGTTAAAATTTTCTTCTTGTTCATGTGTGATACAAATTTCTAAATCAATATATTTTTTAAAATAGCAACATAGTGTTGAGCTGCAAAATGCGCTTGCTGTTACCGTAAACCACGCTATGAGCTCAAAAAAAAAAAATAAATAAATAAAATCAACCCTTTATTTAGTTTCAGTATCATATTTTTTTTTTTACTCAACTTTCAAAACTTGTGAGACAAATTTATTTTTACCTGTAACAATAAGTGAAGTAAATAAATGTTCTAGCAAAAAGAAATCTGAGATGTAGAGAAACAAAAAACACTAACAAAAAATAAGTTCAAATTGACATGTAAATGGCTGTTGAAAAACTATTTTATTGACAAAAAAAAAACACGTAAAATTTCAGTTTAACTTCAAAGAGCTTAAGAGATTTCATATTATAGTTTTATTAAAAAGAAAAGTTAATCTAAACTAAAAACAAAATTAAAATAGAAAGGAAAAATAAGTTTTAAATTGAATACGTTCTGTTAAAGAAAAAATTGCTAAATACGAGTATTGAATTCCTACACACTGCCTTTATTTAATTAAAAATCAGAAAAAAGAATATATTTGATTTATTTGATAATAGAGAGCATTGTTGAATAAAGAAATGTTTTGAATTTTATTTAAAAAAAAACTGCTTGATAAATCTTAATATGAATTATTTCTTAAGCCATTAAAAAATCACTTTAAATTTAATTCAAAAAGTCATTTATTATTTTAATTATTTATTTGTATAGTCAGTACTGAATAAGGAATTATCAAGTTTTGCATTTAAATTGATAAAAAGTTTTATTAGACAATTACAACCCTGTGTCAGGGTTACGGCCTCATGTTGTGTGTGTTAATGTTTAACTTACCGAGTCCTACCGCTTAAAGTCGACTCTGAATGACAGCTTTAACAAGTCTTTTCATGGCAATCAATTACTCCCAGAGCTTTTGCCAAAAGACTGCTGAGACGTAGTCTCCGAAAGAAATAATTTTTTCATATTTTTTTTTTTCAAGATGTCAGAGCTGAGATTTGAACTATTTGATATAAGTGGCTACACAAAACTTGTCTACAACGTTGTCATATAACAAAATTCATAAACATTGCACAACGTCTTTTGAGAGTAGATAGTTTTGTCAAAATAAGTCTGCTTATATAGCAAGGTAGGAGGATAGAAAGTTTCACCCATAGCTAGGCAAGCAGAATAGAAAATTTGTTTGATTGGAGTCAATACAGATGATATTAAACTAATAAGATGAAGTAATTTTCTATCCCGTTGCTTAGTAGTCTCAAGCACACTTCCCGGTTTGTTTACAGCTGAAATAATATGGGCATTTAAATTTAACCTACCAAATGGGTATGTCATAATATAAACGCTGTTTCTTGCAAAACATGGCATACATTTATATTTTTAATATTAAAATTCAGCGTACTGTGCTTACACTTTTGCACTTTCTTTTAAAGTTTATTTTCCACTGTGTTAAAGTAAACAGAATAAATATAAAGACAGAGCCAATTTTGGACCGATTGCATTTTTTTTAATTTTCTCTTCTATTCTGCTATACTTATCAAATAAGGAACACTGTGACGTATGATTAATATGTATGTTTATAAATAAATATTAACAACACGCTGTGGTGTACCATTTAAGTGTAAATAAAAGTTTATATTTGCTTTCTATTTAAATCTTTAACAAATTTATTTACATTACAAGCTTTCTTAAAACATGAAACAGAATAAAAAGACCCCATATTGACACCACGAGTACGTTGGTCACATGACTATTATAAAAATATTTTTTGTTAATTTCTTTGTGGTGAAAGTATATTTACCAAAGAATCTAGCACAAACGGAGATATGTAGGAGAAAGCGAGTTTATGGAAAATTGTTTATGATTTCATTTATAAAAAAAATACATATTTTTATATTGTCTGCTTACATTTCTAAAATTAAAGGGAAGTAAGAGATATAGAGAGATAGAAACAAGTGTATTAACATGCTGTGTGATTAAGAGTTACATATATGTATATATGAACGTATGTAAAGCATGTATTTAACATGCATATAAAGTACAGTTCTATTTTATTTTTAATACTTCTTTAATAAGTTGTAAAACAGCTTTATATATGCGTTCATATGTACATACGTACATACATAAATTGTATAAATCAAATAAACTCGGTTTATTTTATGCTCTTGTTACTGAGCAAATAAAACATGATTGAACATGCACAGTTTTGTTACTTGCTAATGTAAAAACAAGTTTTACATTAGTAAAGTGATAATTCTGCATTCCCATCATAAATATTTTTATTATTGTTACTGTACGCAAATCTTCTTTCTCCTATACAGTGTATATATATGTATGATTGTAAGATAAGTAGGTAGTAATTGCGTTTTAATTAATTTAGCTCTCTAAACTTTTGTTTTTGCTTTGCTATATGATTGCGTTGCTATGTGATCATGATTATGCATGTCCAAACTTGTTGTTGTTATTGGACATGCACAAACACGATCATTTACAATAATAATAATTTAAGTATATAATAACGTACACTTGTGTATATGTTTAATGTAATACAATATAATATAAATAATTGTAATTTGCATTTTGAAGTCAATCTTAATTCTGAGTTTGAAGGTGAAACTTCTCACGTTAAAGAAAAACTTAAAACGAAAATTTAAGTACAAACTAATTTTAATATATTAAAAATTAAAATAAATCTTGATTCTGAAAGTAAAAGTTCTCACATAAAAAGTCTTAAAGCGAAAATTTAAGTAAAGCATATTTATTTCTAATGTATTAATAATTAAAGTAAAATTTAATTAAACTAAAATAAAACTTAACTCAAAAATTAAGTAGAATATATCAAAGTGAAATTTGAATAAAATATATTTGACAAACTATTTGAATAAAATATATTTCGATAAAATATATTTGATAAAAAGAAAATAATTTGACAAACTGTTTGAATAAAATATATTTCAATAAAATATACTTGGTTACTAAATAAAAAGGAAAATAATTTGTGTTTCATTTGATAAAACAAAAAGGACAAACTATTTAAAAACAAAACTGGCGCAGTCGGTAGGATGCCCAGGTATCCTTTTTGATAAACAGTGATACTGGACATTTTTATGACCTAGCGGGCATCAAAAAATTAATATAAAAATAAAGAAAAATATTTTTAAACATACATAACATACAATAAACTGTTCAACAAAATAAAAAGATATATATTTATAAAAAGAAGATTCAATATAAAAAGACAAAATCCAAGTGTAATACTTATGCATTCTTTCAACAATATATTTTCAAACATATAAATAAACTGTTCAACAAAAAAAAAATAATAAAAAGAATATTCAATACAAGAAGACCAAATTCAAGAGCAATATTTATTCATCCTTTCAACAACAACATATGGGAAACTACTGGTACATCATTGCAGCAGCTACAATAAGTATATAATTTTATAAATTTAAATTTATTTTTTTTATAACAAAAATTTTGTAATTTCAATCATTAAAGTACACGAAAAGAAAAAGCTAAAATTTTTTTTTTATCTTAAAACTATATAACACAAATTTGTGCATAAAAAAAGAAATTTTTTTTTTGTAAAAACATTTGAATATATTTTCTCGAATAGTATCATTATAAGTTAAACTATAAAAAAAAAATCAATAATACTTGTATTCTAAATTTATTTTTCTTATATGAAAACCAAACCTACAAAATTTAAGAAACATTTCTTTTGTGATTTATTAACACTTAAAATTTTTTTTTATTAATTATTATATTCTAAAATTACAACAGCTTTAAACAAAGAAAAAAATATATATATATTTTTTTTTTATATTAAAATATTTGAAAGAAAGAGAGAATTAAAATGGCGCACGGGGAAAATTCGTCACGTTCTTTGGATCCCTTTAGATTCCTTGAGAGATTACCAGAATTTTCTGGAGACAAAAATGAGTTGTATTCATTCGTTTCACTCGTTGATAGAGTTAACCCTCTTCTTAGTCAGTATGACGAAATCTCACAACTTTTATTTTTTGACCTTATTAAGAGTAAACTTAAGGGTAGAGCAAGGGAAATGGCAGAGATAAATTTTCATATCGAATCTTGGGAAGAGATGAAGACAATTCTGATGAATAATTTTGGAGAAAAATATAGTGTAGAAGAGTTATACGATAGACTTAGAGCAGTAGTATTTAGGACAAATGTCATTGATTTTTATAATGAAATTAAGGGAAAGCTTCGAAGTTTAAATAATAAGACTTGCACAGATTTAGGAATTAATTTTGACAGTGAGCACATGGCCACAAATAATAAGAGAACTGCATTGAATATTTTTAAGTCCAAAATACCGGAGCCAATGAAGACGGTTTTAGCTTGCAGGAATCCAGATACTATTGAGGAAGCTATGGATATACTTTTTTCTTCTGGGTATGCCCACTATGGTAGTGAAAATAAGATTAATAATTTTAGAAAAGTTGATAATTTGAGTACTAGAAGTAATCGTAGAATACATACAAATGCCGATAGTAATAATCGAGAAAGTAATAATAACATTCGCTTTAATTCGAATAGATATAACCGTAATAATTATAGGACACAAAATATTCACGGCAATGTTGACAGGTCAGACAATAATAATAATTACCGATATGATAATGGTCAATCTAATAGTGGGAATCGAAATACCACTCACTACAATAATAATAACGGACGAAACTTTGTGAACACTCTTTCAAATTCTCAGAATTACCCAACCTTTTCAGAACCCATGGATATAAATACAGTACAAAACTCAAATAAACTTTCTAAACCCCCATTGGCACAAATAGTTTCAAGTTCTAACAACTCCATTAGAACTGGAGATAACGATTACGATTTGTCAAATCAGAATAATACAATACAAAATTTTCAATTTCCTCTACGGACAACTTCCTTATATAGTAATTAATAATAATCTTAGATTTATAGTAGACACTGGAGCTACTCATTCGATAGTAAATCCAGGAATATGTAACCCAAAATTTAGAGTTGGATCACGTACTCTGACCTTAAAAACATTACAAAGTAGTATTAGGACTAATGTTGTTTATCAAATCCCCATGTTTAATGAATTAGGAGAAAATAGTGAAAATTTGTTATTAATTGAATGTAAATTTCACACTGACTATGACGGAATCATAGGGAATGATATTTTACAAAAGTATAAGGCAGTTATAGATTATAATAAAAACCTACTGAAAATTAACAATAGAAATATTCCTATATTGTATCAGCAAAAATATCGAACAGTTAAATTTATTTCAAATATAGAATGTGGCTTGATACACGTTAAGGAACAAAGAAATTCTGTGGGTGAACTTATTATTAATGAAGGTATTTACAATTTGGAGAATTTTAAATTTGAGGTCGAAACTGCCACTGATTGTTCAGATGTTGTATATTTAACTGATGTCAATTCATGGCCAGTTTCTCGCGAAAACTATTACTTAGTAGACAATAAAAGTTTACAAGACGAAGAAAATAATTTAACGTATTTGGACCAAATTAGAATAGATCATTTGAATGCTGAAGAAAAACATAATTTATTAAAGACTTTGGAGAATTATAGTCAACTATTTTATAATAAAAACTCAAACCTTACTTTCACAAGTGCAGTCAAACACCGAATAATTACCAAGGATGATATACCAGTATTTGCTAAGACATATAGGTACCCCTATATCCATAGAGAGGAAGTTAAAAGACAAATACAGGAGATCGTTCCTAAAAAAGAAGACGTGAGTGGAACAAAAAAGTGGCGAATAGTTGTAGATTATAGGAAGTTAAATGAGAAGACTGTGGACGATCGTTTCCCAATCCCAAACATAGAAGAAATCTTGGACAAACTTGGTAGATGTATGTATGTACTTCACAACATTGGATTTGGCAAAAGGGTTTCACCAAGTTGAAATCGACGAGAAGGATACACATAAAACTGCCTTTTCGGTCGAGGGTGGGCATTATGAGTTTTTAAGAATGCCCTTTGGTCTCAAAACAGCACCAGCCACATTTCAAAGGCTGATGAACGTAATTTTAGGTGATTTAGTTAATAAAGTATGTTTAGTGTATCTTGATGATATCATTATATATTCTTCTTCTCTTCAAGAACACATAATTTCATTACGTCAAGTCCTTGACAGACTAGCAAATGCCAATCTTAAAATCGAGATAGATAAATGCGAATTTTTAAAACGCGAAACTGAGTTTTTGGGGCATATAGTTACACATCAGGGCATAAAACCGAACCCAAAGAAAGTCGAATTTGTCTCCAACTTTCCTTTACCGAAAACAGCCAAACAAATTAAACAGTTTTTAGGGCTCAGCGGTTATTATCGTAAATTTATTAAAGACTATTCTAAGATCGCTAAACCAATGACCAAATACTTAAAGAAAGATGCTAAAATAGATATTACAAACCCAGAATATATTGAGAGCTTTAAAACACTAAAGACGCTTCTTATAAATGATCCCATATTAGTTTACCCTGATTTTAATAAGCAGTTTATTTTAAATACAGATGCGAGTAAATTTGCACTTGGCGCTGTTTTATCGCAGGACAACCACCCTGTTTGCTATGCTGGCAGAACCCTCAACGAACATGAGGTCAATTACAGCATAGTTGAAAAGGAATTGTTGGCGGTTGTCTGGGCGGTAAAATATTTTCGGCCGTACCTTTTTGGTAGGAAATTCATTATAAAAACTGACCATCAACCATTACAATGGTTGTTTTCTATGAAAGAGCCCAATTCTAAATTGGTTCGCTGGCGCTTACAGTTAGAAGAGTACGATTTCGAAATCTTTTATAAACAAGGAATTAATAATGGAAATGCAGATGCATTATCGCGTATACAACCGGAAATAAATTTTGTTGCACATCCTAATTCAAAAATTATTTATCAAAGTAAGTTTCCTTTAAATGTATATAAAACTCAGATCGTTATTGAAATACGATCAAATTCCCTTAGAGTAAGTAACACGAAAGTTTTCGATAATAATAAACTATTAATTACTGCGGATAAATTTGAAGAAAATGATATTATATCTCTTATAAAGAACCACTTTCACCCAACAAAAGTAAATGCAATTTTTATAAAAGATGATAATTTATATAAATTGTTTGAGGAAACTATTTTTAAATATTTTAAAAATTCGAATTTGATGATTGCACGATGTAAAAAAATTCTTTATGACATTGTGAATGAAAGCGACCTAATTGAAAAAATCAGAAATGAACATCATAAAAATAATCATCGTGGTATAAACGAAAACTTTGCACAACTCAAGACGAAAACATATCATCCCAAATTAAAATGTAGAATTCAACAATTTATTAATAACTGTCACATATGTAATATTGAGAAATATGACCGAAGGCCAATTGAACAACTGTTTAGAGTTACAGAGACACCTGATAGGCCAAGACAAATTGTACATGTTGACGTTTTTTATAGTTTACAAAAAACCCTGTTTCTTACCTTTATTGATAAGTTTTCTAAGTTTGCGCAAGCTATCAAGATTGAGAATAGATCATGGATTGAAATGAAAAGAGCTCTCACACATTATTTAAGCATAGTAGGTGACATCGAGAAAATTGTGACTGATAATGAATTAGGTTTAAAGGCACTTCCTTTAATCGAGTTTTTAAGAGAAAGGAACATTGAAATTCATTTTATATCCAATAACAATCATAATTCAAATGCAGACGTGGAACGCTTACATAATACCATGAATGAACATATTCGTCTCCTTCGTCATGATCCGGAAAAAGATACAGACTCGGTAGAAGCAAAAATTTATAAAGTTATCATGTTTTACAATAATTCAATTCATTCGACCACAGGCTACAAACCTGTAGATTTCAATAATGGTCAGATAGCTGCTGAAGATTATCCGAAAATAAGGGAACAAATTATTAGATTAAAACAGAAATTTATGTCAAAGTTGAATCAGAATCGGGAAAATTGTGAAATTCAGACTGGTGAGGTTTATTTGAAAAATGAAAGAGGTGGTAAAAACCATGCAAAGTTTAGGAAAGTAAAGGTAGATAAATTGGACGATGACCATGTTATAACGCAGACAAAACATAAGTATTATAAATCACATATTAAAAGAAGAAAGCATTTACAGGTTAATGAATAGGCTTGTTTTTATTAATGAGACTGAATGATGTCAACTGGTTTTTGTTTATATATTAAATTTGAACACTCTATTTACTTTTTTTTAAACCCCAATTTCTCTCTTTATCAAATACCAAATTACTAAAAAAAAAAAATATTATAAATAAATAAAATGCAATTAATTTGTTTAAATAACTTCTAATATAGAAAGAAATTATTATTCTTTTAAAAAGATTTTGTTATTATCATGAAAATATTTAGTTTATAATCAAAATTATAAAATAACTAAATGCTCTTAAAAAAAAAAAAGATATAAAAAAATTTTTACATGATACCTATATAAAATTTATACCCTAAAAATAATTTGTAAGTATATATACATATGTATATTCCTACCCACGTAAGGGTAAAGAAAAAAAATTATTTTATTAAAAGAATATTTACTGTATAAAAAAAACAAAAACAAAGATAAGATATGATGCTAATTTAATATATTGTACACAAAAATAGACGATCATGAAACATTTGTCAATTTATATACATATATCTATGTATATAACATTTTTTTTTTTTGAAAACAAAATACTGTTATTACATTGTAATTTCCTCATACTAAATTTAAATATTATTTTGAAAAATTAAAAGATTAAATTTACTAGAATTGCAATTGGCAATACACATAGAGATCGATTGAAATCGGAGCTTCAATCAAACGGTGGGGGAGTTACATATATGTATATATGAACGTATGTAAAGCATGTATTTAACATGCATATAAAGTACAGTTCTATTTTATTTTTAATACTTCTTTAATAAGTTGTAAAACAGCTTTATATATGCGTTCATATGTACATACGTACATACATAAATTGTATAAATCAAATAAACTCGGTTTATTTTATGCTCTTGTTACTGAGCAAATAAAACATGATTGAACATGCACAGTTTTGTTACTTGCTAATGTAAAAACAAGTTTTACATTAGTAAAGTGATAATTCTGCATTCCCATCATAAATATTTTTATTATTGTTACTGTACGCAAATCTTCTTTCTCCTATACAGTGTATATATATGTATGATTGTAAGATAAGTAGGTAGTAATTGCGTTTTAATTAATTTAGCTCTCTAAACTTTTGTTTTTGCTTTGCTATATGATTGCGTTGCTATGTGATCATGATTATGCATGTCCAAACTTGTTGTTGTTATTGGACATGCACAAACACGATCATTTACAATAATAATAATTTAAGTATATAATAACGTACACTTGTGTATATGTTTAATGTAATACAATATAATATAAATAATTGTAATTTGCATTTTGAAGTCAATCTTAATTCTGAGTTTGAAGGTGAAACTTCTCACGTTAAAGAAAAACTTAAAACGAAAATTTAAGTACAAACTAATTTTAATATATTAAAAATTAAAATAAATCTTGATTCTGAAAGTAAAAGTTCTCACATAAAAAGTCTTAAAGCGAAAATTTAAGTAAAGCATATTTATTTCTAATGTATTAATAATTAAAGTAAAATTTAATTAAACTAAAATAAAACTTAACTCAAAAATTAAGTAGAATATATCAAAGTGAAATTTGAATAAAATATATTTGACAAACTATTTGAATAAAATATATTTCGATAAAATATATTTGATAAAAAGAAAATAATTTGACAAACTGTTTGAATAAAATATATTTCAATAAAATATACTTGGTTACTAAATAAAAAGGAAAATAATTTGTGTTTCATTTGATAAAACAAAAAGGACAAACTATTTAAAAACAAAACTATTAAGCTCCCAAGCTTTAAGGTGATTCAAATTAATATAGAGCTTAAAAAGAGCTATCAAGTAACAGTGAAAAATAAAATAAAATAAAATAAAATAAAATAAAATAAAATAAAATAAAATAAAATAAAATAAAATAAAATAAAATAAAATAAAATAAAATAAAATAAAATAAAATAAAATAAAATAAAATAAAATAAAATAAAATAAAATAAAATAAAATAAAATAAAATAAAATAAAATAAAATAAAATAAAATAAAATAAAATAAAATAAAATAAAATAAAATAAAATAAAATAAAATAAAATAAAATAAAATAAAATAAAATAAAATAAAATAAAATAAAATAAAATAAAATAAAATAAAATAAAATAAAATAAAATAAAATAAAATAAAATAAAATAAAATAAAATAAAATAAAATAAAATAAAATAAAATAAAATAAAATAAAATAAAATATAGAAAACCAGAACCTAAAACGACTGTAAATACATTTTCTTCTTAAAATTTACAGTCAAAGAAACAACAAGAAATTTAGTTTTACTTTAAAATAAGTTAAAAAAGGGCCATACAAAAAACAAACCAAAATCAACAGCCACAGGCACAAAAAAAATTTCCATTAGCTTTTTCATTCAATCAAGAAGTGTAATCATTTCTTTGTTTTACATACTTTCTGTTCTTTTTAAAATTTGTATAGAAGATTTGAGAACCTCTTTTTTATATTTTATTTATTGTTTAACCATAATTAAATTTGCAAACCGGCACCTCAAAAGTTTTTTTCAAAACATAATTCTGTATCTTAAATTTGAATTTTTATAAATTCCTGTCCTTCAAAAAAAAACAAAAAAAAAAAAAAAATGAAACGAAAAATTTAATTTTAAAGCAACATAAAAAATAAGAATTCTTCTCTTACTCATTTTCTAATAAATATTACTTTTTAGCCTCAAATTTTATAATATTTCATAATATTAACACTCTATTTAAAAGGATCAACTAACTTGGCTTAATAAAACCAACACCATTATTAAGCAGATGTTTTCATGCTGATAAAAGATAAAATTCCTTTGAACGGCATTGCTCTTACTTTTATTCTACTTCGCTGTAATTTTATGATTTTCTTATGATTCAGTCTAACAGTGGGATAGACTTGTTGCGGTTTAATTTATAGCCTCCAATTATGAAAAGATGTAACAGCTGTTGCTTGTCTACGCACTTTTTTCTTGCAAATGGTAAAAAAAAAGTAGAAAAGAAAAAGTAAATATGTTAATGTCTTAAAACGAAAATAGATTGAGTAGGTTTATACAGTGCTTTTTCATATATTATTTAATAACCAAACTGTTATCTAAAACAAAACCATTATATCAACTTTAAAATATTTTAATTGCAAACTTAAAGAACCAGCAAATGAGGACAATAAAAAAAAATTGGTTTTGACAGCCGCTAAAAACAAGCAACATAGAAAATGGAATAAAACTTCTATTGTTTTTACATACATAATACATACATAACAACCCTGTGTCAGGGTTAAGGCCTAGCTTTTCCCAGCACCCATGTTGGGTGTATTAATGTTGATTATCCATGAGTACCGGAGCCTACAGTTTACACTAGACTTCGAATGACAGTCTTGAGACGCTTTTTCATGACAATCAGTTACTCTCAGACGTTTTGCAAGAAAACTGCTGAGAGGTAGTCTCCAAAAGAAATAAATTTTTCATATTTGTTTCCATTTTTTCAAGATATCAGAGATGGGGTTTGAACTCTCATGGCTCATGTTTCCACAAGCCAACACACTATCCACTAGACCACGGCGATTACGTCTATTGTTTTAAGTAAAATATTATTTCTAGGAGCGAATGTAAAGTTTTTTATTAAACTGGAAAAAATATTATTGATACTCGTACATAACTCTTTTTATAAAGAAAATAATAAATATTTTTCAAGCTTCTCGCAGCACCCATGCTGTGGGTGCATGAGTTTTTATATCTGTGCATCGGGACCTATAGTTTAACGTTGACTTCAACCACGGACTTGAAAAGCTTGCTCATAGCAATCAGTTACTTTCAGAGCTTTTACAAGAAGACTGCTAAAAGGTAGTCGCCGAAAGAAATATTTTTTTTTTATATTTCTTTTCTTTTTCAAGATGTCAGAACTGAGGTTTGTAAGTCGAAGTTATTGGCTAGTAAGCCAACATACTAACTACTAACCTTTAAATTTGTCTTAGTCTGCTTTACTTAATACACACTCAACTTCTCAACGATTATCAACGTTATACTAAAAATGAGGAGAAAGTTTTCTTTTTTCTTTCTGTAAAATAAAATTTGTTGGACCCCCTTTCTACAAAATAGTTTTTTTTACGGCTTTTAGAATATGTTTTAGGTTACCCTGATTGTCACCTGTTTGCCATTTCTACACACACACACACAGACAGTCCCACTAAACAAACAACTCACTTAACACCTTAAAATTAATTTCTACTCGAAATTCTTTCAAATCTTTTTATTTTGTTTTCATTTTAAGAAAAGAGTCTTTTTTTTACTCTCTTATAGTTCTTTTATATGTTTTATTGTTATTGTCGTTGTTGTTGCCTTTTTTTGTTAAATATTAAAAGGTACAAATGAGTAGAAGTGCAGAACAATGGCTTCAAGACAAAAAGTAGCAGAAGCAAAATAAAACAAGCAAAAACCGAAAACAGAGAAAATATCAGAAAAAAAAACACAAAAGGAATCTTTAAAAATCAAAAAGTTAAACAGTGACAATAAAAAGAATCAAAAAAAAAAGAAAATAAAGAAATAATTTTGTAAGAATTGCTTTTCCTATAGATGAAAGTTTGTGTGTGTGTGTGTGTGTGTGTGTGTGTAGAAATTTTATTGTACAACTTGTGACAAAAGCATACTTTCTTATGTTTTACTACGAAAAAAAAAAAAACTAAAATAAAATGTCAGTTATTTTCATATCCTTAAGGTCTAAAACATTCCAATATATTGAGTTAAACTCATGACAATTATGTTGAAAGCAAATACTCGTACAATTCTTTTTTTTTTTATCATGAAAAATATTTTTCATAAGTCAACACATCTGTAACATATTTAATTAAACAAAAAAAGCTTTCAAAGAAAAAAAAAATGAAAATCCTTTACTTAACCTTTATTAGTTTGAAAATTCTAAAGCTAGTATATATATGGGAATTAACATCCGGTTAGGAATATGTATAAAAGCTCTGGGAGTAACTGATTGCCATGAAAAAGCATCTCAAATCTGTTGTTCAGAGTCGACTTCAAACCGTAGGTCCCGGTACTTATGGATAAAAATTAAAACACACAACATGAGTGCTGCGAGAAGCCAAGCCGTAACCCTGACACAGGGTTGTAAAGGCCAGTTATGTATGTACATATGTATGTATGTATGTATGTATGTATGTATGTATGTATGTATGTATGTATGTATGTATGTATGTATGTATGTATGTATGTATGTATGTATGTATGTATGTATGTATGTATGTATGTATGTATGTATGTATGTGAGGGATATGTTTAACACTAGCAGAACTGAACAACTTTTCGATCTCCGCTACGAAGGTCTCATCAGAGTTGCTGGCGTTACACACATCCACTCTTCTATTAACGTTTTAAACCACAACTTATTATTGATTATAGGCATTACATTATATTTTTTCGAATGTTATTCTCAATTCTCAAGTATTAAAAGTGTCCATAATCTGAGCATACAAAATACTACTGGCTGGACGGTCTATAGTGATTTCCTTTCTCAAATACTTGATCCTATGCACCTAAACACCTTCATCTCTATATAGCCCATCTGCTCCAATGCAAACATTTCTACCACGAATAGTGTTTGAAGAATAATGTCTCCCAAGAACAGTGTCCGCCCTTTAAACTTATAATAACAAAAAATTGAGACACTATTTCTTTAGTTTTTAAGAGCTCTTAGCAATCATACCTTTTAGGTAATACTGTAGCTGAATAAGGTGATGAATGTTATCGAATGCTGCCTCGTTGTTGTCGTGATGGTAATAAACTGTATTTAAATATTTTAATTTTTATTTCTTTTTCTAACTTTTGCTTTTCAATTTAGGAAAATAAAAGATGAGTATTAAGTAGGACAGACAAATATTTTATTAATATGTATTTTATTCGTACTTAGATCGTCTTTAATGACTGTTTTTTATTCTATAATTACAACCATTTTATCTGTCATTATAAATTTGTGTAATAGTGTCCTGCAGTCTTAACACTTCTTCAAGAACTTAAATTAAAGTTGATTAATTTAATAAACACTTTAATGTTTGCCAACAATTATTCTATGTACGGAATTCTATTTAATTTAATAGAAATAGTGCGTGTGGCATGCAACTGAGTTAACAACTACAACATATTTGAGGCAAGTGAACATTGTAAAGCAAAAAACCTGCACAGTTAACTAATTTCAAGTTCTGCTTATTAAATTATTCTCTTTAATTTTGGCCATGTGAACTAAAACCTAACACTGCTATTAACGTCATACCGAACACTGTGACGTATGATTACTGTTTCAATGCAAACAATTGAAATTGTTATTAATTATACGTCTGAGTGGTCAATTTAAAATTAATTTGCCATAAAGGAAAAGTTTCAACTTTTGTACTTAAACTTGTTATTATTTTTGTAATATAACAAGTTAGTAGCTGGTACATTGTGTTGTTTTTTTTTTATTCTTTTATTCTTTTATTATAAAAATAAAATTTCTTTTAATTCTTTTCCATCATTTATAAATTTCTATTACCATTACTCAGCAGACACACGAGTACATATCGTTAAGAGTACTTAAAAAAACTATTTTAAGGCATTCATTTTAAATTTTTAATTTAAATATTTTGCCATTGTAACAATGAACGAAATTATTGATTTAAAAGAAGAAACAAAACAAAAATCATTAGCCAAAGTAAGAAAACGTTAATACGAGGGGGTGTTAATAAGTCCAGAATAGTTGGAATTAAGAACAGTTTTTTTTTTCATAAAAATTTAATTTATTTTTCAGTGTATCTCTCTCTAAGCTTTATACACATTGTTCAATGGTTTTATAATTGTTCTATAATTACATTTGTAGAGATCGTCAAATTGCTTAGCTCTGACATATTTTGTCAGGTTTAGAAAGATCATAGAGTATTAGAAATAATTCTGCAGAAGCAATCAGTAGATTAATTTAGAATTTTTTTGCATGAAAACAGCATATGTTTGAACTCTTGTTTTGTCTTAGTGACGAAAATATATTTTCTTGATTAAATGCGGAGTTTTTTATTTTCTTTTTTCTTTAAACACTTGGCGAATTATTATTTATTTCACTTTTTTTATTTAGCTCCTGGGCGGTACACTTTTGGAACTGTGATTTGGCAGAATATTCATAGGAAGCAGTGCGGGAGCATTTGTCTAACTTCACAGTGAGTTCAATAGAAACTGATATACCGATGGCTCCAAAATGGATTGTACTGTCGGTGCTGGAGTTTAATAGACCCAAACGAGGTCTGTCGATTAAACTGGCGAAACCATTGAGTATCTTCCATGTGGTCATGGTCTCTATTATATAAGCAGAGAACAATATAGTCACTGGACCCAAGGGTAAGAAAATTTAAATTTTCTCGGAAAACCAAGCAGCCTTGAAGCCCTTTCCTCTCACTTGATAACCAAGCTTGTCAAATATTGCTACAACTAACGTTTGAAAATAGAGTCCAGCTGTATTGGGTAGCTGAATACAGTGGAATAAGCGGCAATGAGGCTGACGTTTTCATTGGCTAGGAAATGATCCGTGACAGCGTATGTTGGTCCCGAGCCCAACAATTCAACAACATCACTGAAATGAATTTCGATTTTACACGCTTACAAGATTTAATTGGTATCAAGAGCCGAAGTTACCCACCAAGTCAAGTGTCTTCAATATGACGAATGGTTGGTAGAGCTAACAGAAGTGAATATATACTCAGGGGTAAACCCCTACTCATGCAATTTATTGTGTTGGAATTTGAGGATACATAGACAGATTTTTTGTATTCTTTATTATGCGCCTTTTTGTTGAAGAGACAAGTTGCTGTTAATTTGACCACCCAAAGGCCAGTGTTATACCTTCACCCTTGAATGCTCAACAGCAATTGCCTCTTCACTAATTAGGTTAGCTGTTATCTTCCCAGAAGTTGGCGCGCTGAACTTCTGATCATTCGCTTCAAAGGTGGAATAAACTGAAATGTCAGTACGTTTTAAGAGGGGTAGGGGCGGGGGGAACCTATTATTTTTAAATTATGGTTTCTATAAAGCCGCAAATTTTATTTTCTCCTTAGCTGGAATTTGACCCTGGGTCCTTTAAGTTTTTGTTCACGCGCTCTAACCACTATACCATGACCTCCGCCCCCCCCCCCCCCCCCCCCCTACAAAGAAAATCACCTACAGCGACAAGTTGTATGTTTTCCTCCATAATTATGTGATTTGTACGTCGATAAGACAAAAACAAGTCAAGATCTAAATGATGGGATTATTTGGCACATTAACGACTTGAATCTCTTCCGAACACATGGCAAGTATTTGACCGATATTTTGTTTTACACATAATTCTCATAAATCCTATCTTAAATCTTATATAATAAAAACTATTCATATAATTCTGTGAAAACTTTTTATTTTATTTACAATTAACTTCGTGCGTTTTAGTTGGGCCATCCGTTATTATTCAATTTAGAGCAAGCATAGTTGCAAGACACACTGCGACCTATTTTGTTTTATATTTTGTTCCTTCTAGTCTTTATCAGAGTTGGCTTTCAAACTAAATTACAGCAGCAGATCTAAATTTTTATAAATATACATCTTTCTGAAACGATCAAGAACCCTATATTCAAACAAGGCGTGTTTCGTTGTTAAACATCTACATCTGTGATAGCCACACCACCATTATTCATAATAAAATCCCTCAAAAACTTCAAGTTTGAGTTTACTAACTAGAGAGCAATAGTACTTTACTTAAATTATGAACCACAAATAATGCTTATTGAGTAAATTCAGAATGATCTACTACATTTCCATTTAATTTACTACTCAAATCACAAAATAGATTAATAGTCCTCAAACTCAAAACTATTGATGCCGGTTGTTCAAATTGTGACGTGACTTAACTGATATAAGTTTGATAATAAAGTCTGTGCTGCCGTTTCAATTAGGAGGGAGAAATCTCAAGAAATCACACACTTTGTGACCCGCCTTCGTATAACAATAGGAAGCACAAAATAACAGACCATAGTGCTCAATTAAAAATTAAAAAAAAAAAAGCAGACACACACATACCGTTAAACCGTTATTTTTGTTGGTATTTTTAACTCATGGCTACTTAAGAATACAAGTCTATGCCATTGTTATGCACGTGTACATGTGCATGAGTTTGTGTGTGTTTGGGTGTGTATGGCTAAATAATTGTTACAAATGTTTTTTTCTTTTCTTTTATTTTTTAGTTTTTGTTTTTGTTTCGTATATTATTCTTATTCTGACGAATTTAATTGTTTACCTTGTTTTGGTATTAAGTTGTTCTTTCTCTAAACATTTGTTTATATTTTTTATTATTTTTCTTTTACTTTACTGCCTGCTGGGGTGTTGTGTGTAAAGGGTTTTGCGTTTAGTTTTTCTTTTTAATTATTTTCAAAATAAAATTTCCAATATTAAGAAAAACAAATACTGTTATTAGAACAGACTGTTTATGACGCTATGAGAGATTATTTAAGTATGTTGTCTGTGTACATACATACGAATATGCACTTAATATCCCAGTAAACATAAAACCAAATACTTGAAAACAAACATGCCAAGGAATGGCAATTAATTCAGATTGTGAATCATTCAATTTTACTTTTAAAACTAAATCGTTCTGGCATATTTGAAGCACAAAAACACTTCAATTTTTAATTGTGAGAGGAGTTTTATTGTGAAAGCCTTAATATTGAAAAACATGTAGATTTGAGTAAATCTGCTAAAAATTAAAGCTTAACGCATAGAAATAAATTTCCAGTGAACAAAAAGACATTATAATACATTTAATACGCCAAATAGATCGTTATTGGACTACGTTTACTCTTACTAATATAATGCATCTTGTGAGAAGCTGCTGTAATAGGATGTATTAACGAAGATTTAAATTAATAATATTGTAGCTCTCCTTAGGCACTGAGGTTGTATCTGTCCTTCCACTTTATGGAAGATGTTACAAAAGGCTCTTGGCTTAAGAGTTCTCAAGATTCAGCATGTGCATACAGTGTCAGGATAACGGCCCTGCTTCTCGCCGGGACCTACAGTTTAGTTTCAACTCGGAACGACAGACTTGAGAAGTTTGTTCATGGCAACCAATTACTCCCAAAGCTTTTGCCAGAAACTGCTGAGAGGTAGTCGCCGCAAGAGAAAATTTTTTCATATTTCTTTTTTTTAATATGTCAGAGCTGAGATTTGAACCCAGCGCTATGGTCTTAATAAGAATGGTTACATAAATGAACAGAATTTCCGCCTTTGGATTAAGAATAATCCACAAGCTTTTGTAGAAATACCATTAAATCTTTAGATCTTATTGTTTAGATCGCTTTATTGGCTGGCGGAGTTATTGGTCCGCACATGTATGTCTTCAACGATAGTCAGAATATTAATGTCAATGGAGAGCGGTATTAGAAATTGTTTTGTGTCTTTATTAGTTGGCATTAATTAAGCTGATAGGTGGTTCCAACCAAGAGAAACGCGCTATCATTGATCAAAACAACTCAATTTTACGGTATGATAAATAATTGGCAACCAAAATCGTGTAATTGAACACTATTAAATTATTTTCTTTGAAAATAATAAGAGAAAATTTAGAAATTAAAATAATTGCAAAAGTTTTTGGAGAAAAATGAAAATATTTTAAAATTGGTGTTACAAATTGCGCTCCAACCTAAGCGGTAACATGACGGATATTATATTTAAACTTTATTGCCTCGAAAAACTCGTAGTCTGTTCACTTAAACCTGTGTTATTAATATTAAAAATATATGTATATCTTTATTATGATTTAAACTTGAGCGACTGTAAAAAAATCACCCTGTACAACTACGCCTAATAATAAGCAAAACCTATTATCTAATTCAGTCAATTTGGGTATTTTTGCTGGTCTAATTCAATAGGGACTATTGTATTATTTTTATTTTGTTTTTAATATTTTAGTATTGTATCATTTTTATTTTGTTTTGCTTCAGAAATGGTCAATAGTTGATATACATACAATACGTCATAACCTATAAAATCAACTTTAAACGTAAATATTTACGGTCTAATTCATAATAACTACTTAATTTAGGTTTTATCCATACATTATTTATGAGACGTTATCTGTCTTATAAGCTCAAAATAAAAAATCTTATTCATAAACCTTTCATATGAGCAAATTAACTAATAAACGATTTTAATGCCATGCTGGCAATACCATGATGTTATTTCAGCATAGTGATGCACAATAAAAGCTATCGGTTACTTCGATAATTTTTTAATATTCATAAAAATAATGTAATAGTAACACAATTATACATAAAATAGATGTGATTGAAGTAATATTTACTGCTGTTAAAAAAAATAACTAAAACAAATTGAAAAATTAAAAAAAATGTTTCCTTTGCAACACATTTTTTTTTAATTCATGTATAAAGTAATCGAATACTACCATTCTCTTTTTGGTTTGTGCATCACTATTCTGTTTACATTTTTTATATCAAAATTTGATAAAATGGAATTGTAAACTGGAGAGAAAGAGAAAGAGAAATTTACATTCGTAATTTCTACAGGCACTGATGACAGAGCCTGTAAAAGAAAGAGATGGCATATGTAAGACAAAATTAAAACAATTTTTTGGCCATTTAGAAATTTAATTTTGTACAGAGACTGCAATCATTTGCTATTATACGAAAATTATTAATTATGTGAATTTAAATATGTACATATGTATCTATACTTGCAACTATATAAGTTTTATTCATTGTAATACCATATTATTCTACTTTTATTTATACAATATCCAATCTAACTCCGAAATGTCGTGTTATTGTACGGTTAAAGTGCCTAGAAACCTACAATAAAAATTTCTTATTTATAAATGGTTTATGAGAGCGTTATGACACTGTTTCTTGTTTATGAATACAAAATTAAGAGATTTTGCTTATAAGGCTCTTATAAGCACGTTTTATCTCATTATGAATTAGACAGTTAAATTTTACGCCAAATAAAAATGGCAAACGTTATAATAAAATAAGATAAAAAAAAATAATAAATATTTATTTGTATAAAAATTACTCACAACAAATAAAACACTGTTGATTTTTTACTCATTTATTTGCATGTTCTTCTCATAATGATAAAAAAAACTGACGGTAGTTTCACTTTGAATTGTTTAACAACAATTAGGACTTTATGTTTATTTTACGCTGCCATTCCATTACACATGGCAACACAGTTTAGAAATATTTTTATACGCTTTATAAACAAAAAAAAACAGTTTTTCTGAAAGTATTTATTGAAGAATTTCATGAAAATAAAAATGTCATCAAAGTGAAAGGCTTCAAATATTCTAATAATATTAGAAGTTTTATTATAGGTTTTCTGAATTCTTAACTGGAATAACTGTTGGATCTTTATTATTTACATCTGTAGTATAATTTTCATCAATCTTTGGACTCTGAGGCTAGTATTCTTATAAAAAATAACATGCGTTAAGGAATATGTATAACACCAGCGTAACTAAACTAGTTTTCGACCTGCACTAAGAAAAAATTTTCATTTTCTAAATTATCTACTTAAAGCACAATCTATTAATCACCAGGCTTTCGTATTAAAAATGTTCAAATTCAACTATTTGTTGATTTTAATTTGAAATTAGAAATAAGAAAATCAAAATTTAGTTTGTATGGAAGTCACCACGCCCACTTTTTCAATTTCTCCCACTTTTCAGTTAATAATTTTTATTGATCACTAAGTGTTTTAGATGGTTTTCAAAATGCTTGTCCAATTCCGCCTACTTTCTAATTGATGGTTTGTAAGCGTTGGACGGTTTTCAAATAATACAGAAAGTTTAGTTTCTTTGGGAGGTGCCACGCCTACTTGTCCAATTCCAATGTGTACCATTGTTAAAAGTAACAACGCTGTCGATTATACACAAATAAAAAAATAATTTAAATGTAAAAGCATGTTTTAAAGTTAAAACAGAGCTAAAGTTGTGTTTAAGTTATTTAACACGATCTTTCATTCAAACAGCTGTTTACTGATTGCACATAAAACCATAAAACAATAATTCAATAAAAAAGAAAATTAAATATTGTTTTCCATTAGTTTTATTATTGAAAACCACGTTGCTCTTGTATTTCATGTTTTCCACAAGAATATTTATGCAATATATGTACCACCAAAATATGGAAATATTTTTCATCTGTGCTACAGGCCTCCTCCCACTCCATTGGCTCCAGTTATTCTTGTTAAGATCTTAGGATGCAATTTTTTCTAACTTTATATTTCCGTGTTTTGTATCACAAATTTCTTTTTATCGAAAATTTTAGAATTTTTTTGCTTTTTCTATAAAATATTTTCTATATTTGTCATTTAGATTTCCTTTTATTATTTTTAGTATCAGAGATATCAAGGTAAAAAATCGTGTCAAATTTAAGGTGGTAGCCACTTAAAGTTGGTTCAATTTAAAATATTTACTTTAATTTTCATTATAGTTGCTGGAAAATTAAAAACAAGTTTTTTTTAATTGTTGTTTAAAAGAACCGACTTTAGTGTTTGATTATAATTACGGGCCATAGTGTTTAATCCGCTAACTAAAGTGGTTTAAAGAACACTGTATCATTCAAAGTTTTTCCTTAAAGTTAGTTTAACCTTTGTATATTGTTAGTTAAGTAAGTTAACTAATGATAAAGTAGAGTTTAACTAAATCTAAATAAAGGCTGTGGACGAGACAACGTTAACTAAACAACATTAATTAGCCAACTAAACATTCTAAATTTGGTTAATCTGGGCATAGAAGGTATTTATCAGAATAAATAAGAAAGAATACCTTCAATTATAGTTGTAATATAGTATTTAAAACTTCAAATATGTATATGAAAAAAAACGAAAATTTTATAATGTATGGATGGTAGCAGGACGTTTAACTTAGAAGTGAAATTGTCTTTAATATCAAATGGTAATATGACCTAAAAAATTAAAAAGTCGAACAACCCTACCTTCTTATTTTTCCGATTTTTTTTCTCTTTATTTAAATCATTAAATTTTTTTCATTCAATGTTTTTGTCTTCCTGTTTTTATATTCTAAATAACGACAAAGTATTTGTCTGTCAAGGCAACAGAATATATATTGAAGAGCAACAAATTGATATGAAGTCGTCACGCATCGTTGATACTTTTTTATCGTTATATTTGCTTTGTTCTTCTGTTTTCTTATTTAAATAATGGAAATAAAAATATATATTTATTATGAATTATTTTTCTTTTTTTCTTTTTTAGATTTAAATGTATCTGACAGATAGAATAAATTAAATTAATAACATTAAAGCACTTAGCAGTTAAAGTCACAAAATCTATGTCAGAAACAGCAGACTTTAAAGAAAAAATCATTTATGTAGAGAATTCTACCAACAACAGTTTTAAATTCAACTGCATATACAAAAAGAAATATATTTCTGGTTTTTATCAGAAAACGCTTTAATTAGATCAAATTTAACTGCAATGTTATTTTTTGGTAATTAAAGAAGAAATGATGTCCGTGAAGGAATAGTACACTAGCCAAACTGAACAATTGTTTTCGACTCCAGCTACGGTAGTCTCATCAGAGTTCTTTGTGTCCTGTGCATATTCAAGACCAAACATCAACTATTTAACTCACACTTGGCTAGTGTACTATTCCTTCACGGACATCATTTCTTCTTTAATTACCAAAAAATAACATTGCAGTTAAATTTGATCTAATTAAAGCGTTTTCTGATAAAAACCAAAAATTAAATTGATCACACCTCTCCTGAGATTCGAACCCGAGTCTTAGGCTCTTAACACAAAAAATTGCACCCGACTATGGTGCTACGCTCTAACCACCTCAGCCACCGTCGTACATATCATTCATGTCGACTAATGTGGATAAGGTAGAATAAAGGGCAAAAACAAAATAAATTTGTAATTCTGTTTCATCCAAATAAGATGACAATTACAAGAACAGCAATGATGGTAAGAAAAGGAGAATATGATATAAACTGTTGTGTGACTTTACTTCGACTAACTCATACAAATGTATGTACATACGGTAATAATTTCAGTATGCGATTTCCAAAAAAGTGTGAGTTAAATAGTTGATGTTTGGTCTTGA
Source organism: Metopia argyrocephala (assembly GCA_963576795.1). NCBI lineage: Eukaryota > Metazoa > Arthropoda > Insecta > Diptera > Sarcophagidae > Metopia > Metopia argyrocephala. The sequence goes on from OY756211.1 coordinate 86,125,795, forward strand.
ATATGCACAGGACACAAAGAACTCTGATGAGACTACCGTAGCTGGAGTCGAAAACAATTGTTCAGTTTGGCTAGTGTACTATTCCTTCACGGACATCATTTCTTCTTTAATTACCAAAAAATAACATTGCAGTTAAATTTGATCTAATTAAAGCGTTTTCTGATAAAAACCAAAAATTAAATTGATCACACCTCTCCTGAGATTCGAACCCGAGTCTTAGGCTCTTAACACAGAAATATATTTCTTTACCATTTTACTGCTACTTAAATAATTGTGGTTCAAAAGCTTTATCGCCAAAAGTAATTGTTTAAGAAAAATAATCTATTCGAATAACTTAATTTAGTGGGTTTTAAAATTATCAGGCTGGTAAGGATGTCAGCTGTTAAGTAGCAGCATTTATTTAGTAAAATTCATAAAACAAGTAAAACTGTTTACTATGAAAGTAGTGTCCAGTGAGAGTATGGCTGCCATAATCAAAATTTTAACAGAAAAAAACGGTTTAAAATTACGCATTATTAAGCATTGCGTGGTATAGTGGTTTGAGCGCTCGCACAAAAATTCAAACGGAGCACAGTGGGTTAGAATAGCATGTTTTCTTGGATCAAATCAGGGAAGCTATGTTCGGATAATTTTTCTTTATTTTTCAGTTAATACCATTTAAATAAGTAAAACAAAATGTTTTCTTAGTATATTTCAGTAGAATTTTATTAAATAATGCCAAATATAGTGCAAGGAGTACAGTATGAAAACTTAAACACTACATTTTATACATATACATATATTAATCATCAACATCATCATCACCATCATCATCATCATCATAATATTCATCATCATCGTTATCGTCATCTTCATTATCATCATCATCAGCAGAAACATCATCAGCAGCATCAGCTACTTCAACATCACTGAAATAGTTCTTATTCGGAGCTGCAGGTACAATTAAATCAATTGCCTCTTCTGGCAAGCTTTGAACCTTCTTTGTAGGCAATTTTTGCATGCTTGAAATAATTGGGTCAGAGGTTATCAAAAAACATATTAAAAAGGTCTTGGTTTGATTTTTCGCGACTGTACTTTCGTGAATGGAACTCCCTATATTTTTTAAAATCTTTATTTCGAGCTTCTTGCGCTTCCTCTGATAACTGCCCAATAGGTAAAATATCATTTGACACAATTTTGGGTCCGTGAAAAAAATACTTGTGCAAGTGAGAGGCATATTGTACCAAGAAAACGTTTCAACAAAAAGTCGTCCTGTATTGTGTGCATAAGACGTGCAAAAGACATTCAAAAAATCGAATCCAGCCATGAAGAATGGAAAGGTCAAATCTTAAATTGTCTACATGTACAGGTCTTTCGATCAGTAAGAAAAAGTAACATGAAAAACAACAAAACACAACACACTACAACAGCACCAGTCGCGAGATCAATGTGATTTTTAGTTATTTGACTGCTGCAACACTTGCATTAAACAATGCATAACTTCTAAAAGGCACAAAAAGGCAGCGTAAAATTTTGCAATATAATAGAGATTTATGTCCTCTTTAATATAAACTAAAAATTATGACACAAATGTGGACAAATAATAACTATATGTCCATTTAAAATATAAAAATGCTAATTTTTTTTGGCACTTCTAATATAAATAACTAAATCTAAAACACTTCCACACACAATTTGATACACAAGTGCTAACGAGGTATTTCCAAATTACCTGAATTTGATGGTTCCATTGAAAAATTGTTAACTTTTGCAATACTTTTAAAAATAAATAAAATTTTCCACGGGAAAGTTTTCACTTTTTTTTAGCTTTTTTGCACAAAAATTTTTATAAAATTTGACTTTGAAGTTTCACTAGAAAAACACCAGAGCACTTTTGACATTTATTTTAACGACAAGTGATGTAGAATTTTCTATACTCTAACCGGGTACAAAAAATTTTAACGATACTTACAAATTTTTTTTTTAATTAATCCAAGAAAACAGGCTATTCTAACCCTGTGTGCGGCGTAGATTCGTATCAAATCATATCAGCAAAGGTGAAAAATTAAAAAGTTAGTTGGTGGTTTTTTCAAAAATTGCACATCCTCCAAAAATTCCATCTATAAAGAAATCGCTGCCTGACATTCCACTCTATTCCACCTTAACCATTTACAACACAAACTAATGATCATAAGAAAAAACAAAGCGCCACCTATCGGGAAGTAGCAAATAACAGCTAACCTACTTAGCGAAGGCACTCATCACAATCAACATGCAAGGATGAGGCAATTGCTGTTGAGCATTCAAGAGTGAAGGTATAGCACTGGCCTTTGAATGATTAATTCACAGCAATTTGTCCTTTAAACGAAAATTCCAATAAAATGCACAGCATTATTAGGGGCTTGCTCCTGAGGATTGGTCCCAATAAAACAAAAAAAAGTTTAAGTAGTTTGTGGAAATTGTTTGACGTTTATAGAGTATGTTCGGGTAATGTGAACTACTACTTTGTATTTTTGATATTGTGACTACAATTTTAGGTGGCACTAAAAAACTGTGTTCCCACAATCTGTTGGGCAACAATACTTCTATTCAAAATTTGCATATGGTTGCGGAGAAAAATTTTATGTCCCAACTTTCGAAAGCACTTCAAACAGCGTAACTAAAAAATTGGCTGATATTGTGGATCACTTTCGGCGAGTTTAAATTTTTTTAACGGAAACATTATTTTAATTTTAAAGCTATCTGTGTAGAAAAACTCACCAATTGAACCTAAAAAAATTTACTTTGTTTTTTTTTTGTAGCATTACAAGACTAATAAAATTTTTTGATTTAAAATTGCCCGGCAGTGGTCGATTAAAGAGTCAGCATTACAATTATTTCTGTGGCAATATGGAAGAGTAGCTTAAGTCGAAAATTGAAGTTTTGAGATATCATCAATTTTGTGTAATTTTTATTCTGTATGTTTTTTGCGAATAATTTATGAGTTAATATATTGGTAACATGTTCATTAGAGAAGAAGGATGAATATTTTAAAAAAATATGGTTTATTTTAGAAGATTTTACACCTTTTCTACTTAAGCGCTTTTTCGAAACTGAAATCTGCGTTGGGCAGGTCCTTAAGTAACTTAAGCGCTTCTGTTGAAATAAAAAGTATGTATTGTGTAGTTTTAAGTAACTATAAGAGGATTTATTCAAGAACTTACATTCACTTAAGATAACTGTATACAAGAATCACATTTTATTAAAAAAACTAATGTAAATATAAGTTATATGATAAATCGAAAATCTGAATATGTAAACAAATCTATGTGTACATAAGCTGTTTTGTTCAATGCATTATTGATTTAAAAAACTTAGGCTAAAAAGTAAACGTACATAACATTGATAAAAAATAGAATTTTTCAAAACGGACTAAACACATTTAAGCGCCTTTGCTTCTGTAATGCCCCAAACGCCTTAACTCAATTCTCTCTTATGTCGACTTAAGCTACTCTTCCATATTGCCACAGATATATAAAAAATTGTGTGCGATATTAGTCTTTGTAATCTGGAAAAGTATTAATTTAGTCAGTCTTGTTATATCTCTTTTGGTCCACATTAGACGTATAGTCCACAATACCCAAAAGTTCCTATACTTATGTATATCGCTACTTGTAGGTGTAAAGGAAAAATAAAAGTTTATTTATGTTAACCGTGAAAATTTAAAATCGTGCAAGCGAAGAGTGTATAACAGTAGGATATGATATGCCGTGGTCTAGGGGTTAGTGTGTTGGCTTACTAAGACGACAACGCTTGTTTCAATATTCAGGTCTGACATATTGAAAAAAGAAATATGAAAAAATTATTTCTCAGGAGTCTTCTGGCAAAAGCTCTAGGAGTAATTGGTTGCCATGAAAAAGCTTCTCAAATCTGTCGTTCGGAGTGGAATTTAAACTGTAGGTCCCGGTACTCATGGATAAAAATTGACACACACAACATGAGTGCTGCGAGAAGCTAGACTGTAACCCTGACACAGGGTTGTAATGGCCAATTATATATGTATGTATGTATGTATGGTGAGCTAAGGGATTTAAAAAATTTTATTACTATCCTTAGAAGGAATTGACTTTAAAAGAAAAAATATTTACATGACTTGTTTTTATTTTAACAACAAGCTTAAATCTTTAATCTGTTTTTTTTATTATACCAAAATAAAATAAATCAACACTCAGTTAATTACTTGTGTGAGACTATTATTAATATATTTATTTTATGAAAAATTGGGGCACGCCTTTTCTTATATTAAACCATCGATATATCATAACCAGAATAATGGAAAGAATACCATAGAGAAGCAAATAATGGAACAAAAGAGCAAAATATACGTCAAAGGCTTTTTTTTGCCATTCATTTTCAAGCCTGAGCTTGTCTAACGTTTATTTCCATTTCTCTGCTTATCGTTTTTATCAATCAAATTGGCATAAAAGAAAAAAAAAAAATTTGGAAATTTTTTTGTTAATTGATTGTTTTCCTTTTTGCCGTTAGATTTTGATTCCATATAATAGATAGAGTTTTACTCGTTTTTTTTCATAAATATTTTAGAATGCGGGTGTAAAAAAGGTTTATTTGAATCGGTTTCCATGTGTGCTTGTCAAAAGCTGACTCCTTTATTGAAAGCTTTTTAGATTGAATCTGTGCAATGAAATATATTTTTCCTCTTTTTTCATTTATTTCATTCAATCTGATGTTCATTCATGTGTGTTCACCCTTTGAAACAGCAATTGATATAAAATAGTAGGTTCAGATAAAAGCAGTTCAAACAATGTTTTAAAACAAATAATAAATATTTATACTTTACCTAAACAGCACAACACCAACAACACATATGTATTCAAGCAGTTTTTCATTGATCGTCGTAGTATTAACATTGTGGAAAAACGTGTATTATTTCAGTATGCGTGTGCAATCAAACGAAGCAAAAAGAACATACAAAGCACTATGGTTTCAAATCAGAGTGGGCAAACAAACAAAACATTTTGCAAATTTTTCCACAAAGTCATAAACTTTTCAAATTTTTTTTATCGTATTGTACATGAGCAAAACTAAAACAAATACTTTATAAATGAGAAAGAACACAAACGAAACAATTCGCTTTTCGCTCTTGTGCTTGCTTTGTTATTCCGTTACATTAGATATTTTTTCTCGTCTTCTTTTCTTTTTCTTTTCATTCATTTTTTTTTTTTTTTGTTATACCTACGCACATTTGAGTTAGTGTATTTTTAGTGCTCACAAACAAAAACAATATACAAAAATAAATGGGGCAATCGTTCTCACTGTTTTTGTTTTACTCATTGTAAAGAACAAAACAAAATGAGAACAAACGTTTCGTTTTGTTTATTTTCCTACTCTGTTTCAAATCGATCTTTTTTGGCATAAATAATAATGTCAGAGCTTTTAATTTATGCTATTGTAACGGCCATGAACTGTAAATAAATTAGAAAAGAAAATTAACAAATTTTCCAGGCCGATTCTTTCCATAGTACAAAGATGATACAAAAAATACAATAAGACCAAACTTTTTTATTTGTTTTTTATGAATATTTATATAATTGTTCATTTTTTTCGAACCCACTCTCTTTGCACATCATCTTTGCTTCCGTTTGCTTTCCAAACCGAAAGCATTTTGCTGCGGTTAATCAAACATTGTGCTAAAATAAAATGATAATTGTAAGAGTTTGCTGCAAAATGATAGCAAGATATAAATATGTATTTAAAATAAACACTTTGATGAACAGTTTCCGATTTAAACTTCCATGCAAGTTCGTGCATAAATACAACTTTTGGTCTACGGAACTTATAAGTTATGTTGAGACTATGAAACTACACAATCACAATAACAAGATGAGAACTCAACAATAAAAGAATTCAAATGTATACCAAAAAAACTACGTACCTTTGGCTTCATTTTCCATTTTTTGAAGAAATTACAACTTTATTTTTTAAGGTTTGCTCGTTATAAACCTCTAAGCACTCAAGAAAATATATTAAAATATAGTGTGTTCCCAGTGTTGCCAACTGTTTTGTTTTAATATATTTTCTTGTTTGCTTAGAGGGTTAAAACTAAAGCCTGGTATTGTGTTTAAAATTTCGTATGAAAAGTCGCCGTGGTCTACTTGTTAGTGTGTTGACTTACTAAGACATGAGCCCTGGGTTTGACACCCAGCTCCGACATCTTAAAAAAAATATGAAAAAAATATTTCTTTCGGCGACTACCTCTCAGCAGTCTTCTGGCAAAAGCTCTGAGAGTAACTAATTGCCATGAACAAGCTTCTCAAGTCTGTCGTTCGGAGTCGGCATTAAACTGTATGTCCCGGTACTCATGGATAAAAATTGACACACACAGCATGAGTGCTGCGAGAAGCTAGGCCGTAAGCCTGACTCAGGATTGTAAAGGCCAGTTATGTATGTATGTATGTATTTTGGAATATAGCTTTTACTATCTATATATATAATTTCGTTCGGATGTAGGTTCCGCGGCGTTTTGAAGCCGTCTGACGTCGCAAAAAGCTGAAATTTTGCATACTTTAAGGTCATTTTCTCTACATGTGCAAGACGGCTTTATGACTAGTTTACATATGTACACATATATAGCGTCGATGTTGGGTTATTTTGAGTTATATTGGATATTGGAATTACTTGAGATATTGGAATTACTTTTGAAATTTTTGCATATACAATGCATGATATATCAATATAATTTTAACCATCTGCACAGCAGCTAGGCTGTTAGGACTGCATAAAAAGTACAAGTCTTAAGAAGAAGAGCTGAAAAACTAAAATATATGTATATTCTGAGCTCCAAATAGAAGTTAAATCAGTTCTTGTAAAAGCAACCAAAAAAATTAATGTCAAATTTTTCGAATGAAAAACAAATGTGGCTAAATTTTTTCACAAAATTGAGCATAATACCAGAGAAAAGAAGTCAAAATTTATGTACATACTTTTAAAAATTTTTAAATTTTTAATTTAAAAAAAAATTGATATTAAACCATAGTGCAAAGCTGTGTATACCTACACATTTCATGCCAGATTAACATTCATCTAGTGGGTATTGAAAGATTACATGAAAGAATTATCCCAACAAAATGTCAAATAAAATACAAAAAAAAAAAACTCTCAGCTATTTAATCGTGTTTTGTCAAATAAAGGAGAGTTTAAAACTCAAAGGTAATAATTTCTAACAAAAACTTGTCATTATTATTAGTCTTAAGACGGTGAAATTGCTATTCATTCATTCATGAGGTACTTAAAGAACTTCGACCTGAAGATCTATTGTACATCTCTCAACTAAACTAGGCTTTCTAAAATACCTTCCCCAGTTTTGTTGCTTTGACTAATTTTAACATGTCGGTCGTTGCCAACATTGACAGTTCTTTATAGGATATTTGATAATCATCAAAGTGTCTCTTTCTACTCTGCATCAATGCTACACAAGTGTTTATTATAAGCTCTGATGACTCGATGGCCGCCTCATCATAGAACCTGCACAAATTACTCGATGCGAATCCTGGTTTATTTAAATGTTCATTGAGTCTGCAGTGACCGGTCAGACGACCCGTTAAAATACTAATGAGAATCTAATACAAGAGAATCTAATTCAAAATTCAAATCTCCTTCGATCATAGTTAATAAGTATTTAGATGTTTGAAAAGTCTAAGACCTGTTTGGTCCAAAATGATATTCGCCTCATGTTTTCCTCTGTTTCCTTCAGTATGCCCTTCCAAACTGCCCTTTTCGTTATGCAAAATAGAGCTGGCTGCATGAGTGCATATTGACCTTATTGTCCTTGCCTAGCCGATTCAGCTTGGCCAAATAGTCCCATAATTACTACAAGTCAATTTAATAGGAGTCAAGTGCTCGAAGGGCAGCTTGACTGTCAGATAGTATAGCTCTCTTCTATTCTTTGTATAATAAACCTCCGTCTCGAAATTGCCGTGGGGAAAATCAATGGGCTCGGAATTTTTTGTACCAGGTCCAAATATTCCCCCTCCTGTGCCGCCTTCACTCCTTGACTCATAAGTAGACCAGCGAATATTCCTTTTCCTAAAAAAATATACAGCCTCTAAACTGTTGCATTCACTCTCATTACTCACTCCAATCTTAAATGTCAAATTGCTAAGAACGCTGTAAAATCGATAACATTCTATTATCAGAGTAGGAAAATAAACAAAACCGAACGTTTGATCTTTGAAAAAAAGAAGAGAAAAAAAACAACAAAAAAACAAAGCAAGCACAAGAGCGAAAAGCTAATTGTTTCATTTGCGCTCTTTCTCATTTAGAAAGTATTTGTTTTGATTTTGCTCATGTACAATACCATTAAAAAAATTTTGAAAAGTGTATGACTTTGTTGTAACGTTTGTGAAATGTTTTGTTTGTTTGCCCACTCTGTCTATTATACACTAACAGAAGCTATAGTTTTGGCAGTGTGTATTTTTCGATAATGCACAGATCTGATCGCATTTCAAACGTTTCCAATCTCTTCAAGTTTGTTTACAATCGTACTTTTGCTAATACCCAGAAAAATAGTTTGAGTATGGTCACGCTTATATCAACGTTTTTTGTAGTAAAATTTTTAGTGATTTAATAGCGTTCTTTGGTTTTACTTAATAAATGATATTTGAGATAGCAATAGATATCCCGAAACTTATCAAAATTGGCTTAAACGTAAAAACCTACACGGGTTATTTTCAAAACGGAAAAAAATCATAATTTGTTATGTTCTCTCTAACAACATATCATATACATAATATAAAATTAAAGAAAAAACAAGCACACAAAAGAAAAATTTGAATTTTTCTATATATTTTTTTCTTGTAGTCTAATTTTGTTTTTACTTTTCTTGTTTTAAGTTACCCGATAAATGTTTTGGCAGCCTTTGAAGACAGCAAAATATGATGTAAACGTCAACGCCAAAGTCAACAGATGTTCTGTAAAAGTAAACTGAAGCTGAGATACAATGTATTCTCTCGGCTGTATAAAATTTGGTAGTATTTTAATTATAGCGTGTGTTTGCGTGTGTATTCTTTTTTGTTGTTATCATTGTTGTATGGCTAGTGTTGTTAGAAAAGCACAGGGAAATACAAAAAAATGGGATTTTTCGTCTCTAAAGAGATGTTATCGTTGTTTTCTTTTTCTTGTGCAATTTCTTTTTTTTATGTAAAATTGGGTTGCCGGTGGAAAGTAAATGACTACGGAAATGATAATGATGTTTATAATGATAATAACGATGCTCAAGATAATGTAGAAGTATTAGTTTTGTTTTCAGTGCCGTGTGCTGTTTTTGTTGCTTTAAATATGATGAAGAATGATTATGAGCATAATGCAGCAGTTGCTGATGACACAGTTATTTCTGCACAAAAAATTAAGACAAAAAAAATAAAAGAGACACAGAAGAAAAACAAGAAGAACTAGAAAAACAAAACGTAAACGTAAAACAAGAAACACAAGACAAAATTAAAAAAAGAAAAAAAAAGAACAAGTGCACGTAGAAATTATGCAGCTTATATAAACTCACACAAACTCATATATAAGCAAAAAAAATGTTACCAACATAACAAATACAGACTAAACGACCACAAGGTGGCGGTTTTAATAAACAGCAAAAACTAAGACTTTATTTTGTTCCTGCTGTAGTTGTTATTTTAATATTGTGCTCAAGAAAAAATTACAACATTCTATGCAGTCAGCTAGGGACCAAAAGATTTTATGTCACCATCTTTTCTCTAGAGACAATTGTACCAGTTGACATGTTGCAATGCTGGGGATATCAGTTTTAGTAAATGAATATCTATAAAGTGTATTCCACGTGTATACATACTTACATATCGTCATATTAAATGCAAACGCACGTAACTACACAAAATTTCGAAATTTAGTTTGTTAATAATTATGGTTCGTTTTATCAAAATACATGTTCGAGCAAAATTTTAGATTCCTACGATCAAAAATGGAGATTTTATTAACGAAATTCAAACAGACGGAACTACAAGTGCGTGTTTTTCTAAATGCCAGAAGGTGTAACTACATAAATATTTATATGAAAACCTTACACACAAACTCATTTCTTGTATATAGGGATACATACATACATACATACATAACATACATAAACTCGCAGCACTTATGTTGTGTGTGTAAATTTTTATCCATGAGTACCGGGACCTACAGTATAATGTCGACTCCGAACGACAGACTTGAGAAGCTTGTTCATGGCAATTAATTACTCTCAGATAGGGATGCCAATCCTTATATTTCATATAATTTTCAGGATTTACAAAATTTTTGATTTTAAGGTTTTTTGCTTCCGTTTGCATTTAATATGACGATATGTAACACGAATGTTTTCTTTCTTGTGTTTTGAATTTATTTAATAGAGAATTTTGCATCTGAAGCTGCTTTTTATTTTGTCAAAATATCTTGCTTTACTTGTTTTTTTTTTTCTCTAACAGTATCAAAATCCTTTACTGTATTTAAAAAGAAGACAAAAGTAAGTATTACTATAACGAGATCAACAAATAATATGACAATAATTACATATGAAATGTATCGTTTATGGGGATAATCATGGCTCTATGGCCATTTCATCTCTGTTCAAGAGACACATCAGGAAACTTTTTTGCAAAAGATAGTAACAAAAACTTTTTACTCTTATGTTCTAAAAGTTGTAAACTAAATGAGAATCATAATTTATAATTGTATTGTTTTTTTACATTTTTGCACAATGATTGAAATAAATTCCATATTTGGTTAGTTGGGTTGGTTAACATGACGGCTCTACACAAACGTCTATTGGAATCATACGACGACATTTTAAAAAATATCACAGCACTCGTGTTCACTGTCAGAATGGAGTTCGTCTTAGGAGAACCGGGCAAATTTTAGTATATAATTTTTCATTTGAGAACAAAAATTGATTGAAAACACAGAGTTCGATCGATATCGGCAACTTTAGTTTGACAGCTGAGAATATTAAACTGTTGCGGAAGCCAGAAATTCATGCAGTTATCGTTGTGATAACAATTTTATTTCACACGATTAAAAACCATCGAAGAAAACAACTCTTATGTAGCTGAAACTCTTGAATAAATTGCTGAAATGCCTTTGGCGTTGTTTGCCTTTTTTTCTTCGACAAAGCAGAAAATTGTGTACAAGAATCTTGGCTTCTTTACTTTACTTCCAAAATAATGTTCAATTCTTCGCTTTACATTATATTTTAAAATAAAACAAATTTATAATATTTTTGTAGACATTTTTTGTTTTATCAAATATCATTAAAGAAATCTTAAACTGGTAATAAATGTATGTACACAGAGTCTATTTTGGGCTGGATAACAATATAAAAAAGGGGTAACATGAAACTTTAAAAGTGAAGCAAGATAGTGTACCAGTAAATCGTGAATTATAATTGCAGAAAAACTCTACAGTCAATAGTGACGTAGTCTAATTATGTATTTTTATTAACAAGCCTGTGTTTAACACAGAGACGGCAAACAAACAAAACATTTCGCAAACGTTTTCACAAAGTCAAAAACTTTTCAAATTTTTTTTAATGTTTTGTACATGAGCAAAACCAAAACAAATACTTTTTGAATGAGAAAGAGCACAAACAAAACAATTGGCTATTCGCTCTTTTGCTTGATTTGATATTCTGTTACATTCGTATAATTGCGTACAAAATAAAAGGAGAAACGTATTTTTTGAGTGTTTTATTTAGCTTGGATGTATATTTTTTTCTTTTTTTGAATAAAATTTAAATCATAATTAAAATGTTTACTGCTTTGCCAAAAATCTTGATTCATTTAGGTATGTAAGTATGCATACATATATATTATTTTAGGGAATTATAATGAGCAAATCAATTAGCAAACATTTGCAAACGTATTTTCTTCAAAATTTTCAATTTAGTTTTTTTTATTCATTTTTTTTCTACCTACGCACATTTGAGTTAGTGTATTTGTAGTGCTCAAAACAAAAACAATATACAAAACAAAATGGCACAATCGCTTTCATTGTTTTTTTTTGTTGTTTTTGTTTCACTCATTATAAAGAACAAAACAAAATGAAATTAAACGTTTTGTCTTGTTTATTTTCCTACTCTAGTTTAACATCAACAGTAGGCAGTAGTAGTACTAATGACAATGTCACCGGCATTCCACCAATTTTCTGCTATTGGCTTTCCCTGCATACATACAACAGACACTCACTCATTCAGGCACATGCATACTCGTACATAGCCATACCCAATATTAAGTTTTTTTAAACATGTTTACCATAAAAAGTAATTTGGAACAGAGCAGAGGAAGAGTGAGAGAGAGAAAATAATCAGATCAGGCATTATAATGGAGAAGTTAAAGGAGAGCGGGACTCAATAAAATAGTTTCGTTTTTGTTGTTATTTTTTTTAATAAAATTCTAGTTGCAAGAAGAGATAACAGCTGCAAACACAACATTACAACTACATTGACAAGTGCATAAATATTGGTAGTAAAAACATTAAACGATTTTGGCACTTTAACTGACAGTGTGTAACAATTGAATAGGGAAAGGAGAGAAAATTTAAAATAAAAAGAAAGCACTGAAGACTAGGTTATTTAACTCTAGGAGGTATATCCAGGTCTGTGCAGACTTTTTGTGTGTGTATAACTTTTTTTGTTTTTCATGTTAGTGACAAATCCTTCCATGAATTTCAGGAGCAACTATCTCCAAACACAATGAGCTAAAAATCAGGGCGATTGTGAATCCGGTTCAGGTTAATCTAGGTTTACAAATATTTTGTCATAAATGGCATAACCAGATCTGTGCAGACCTACATGGGATTTGTATGGAAATGCATAGACAGATGTGTTGAAAGTGTGTAGAAATGCATTTTATGCTAGGAAAACCACAAAATCAACAATAGAAATGCATTTTTATACATTAATAATATGTATACAAATGAATTTCATACATGGCATTTAATGCAGGAGTACCTGGCATATGAGAGTTGTTGGCATACCGGCTTTCTGCAATGCATGCAATGAATGCGTCTTTTTCTCGTCTTTTGTCAGAGGATGCCGCATGGACTGGATGGTCCTTTATGGGGGGCCTCCATAAACGCCCTAATTGGATCAGAAATTAAGTTTTATTAATAGAGAGTAGAGTAGTATAGTGGTTAGAGCGCTCGCATACAACACAAAGCAGCCCAGGTTCAAATCCCAGTGAAGAAAAAATTAAGAAGAATTCGCGGTTATTTTTAGGTTTTAAAAAAATAATAATAAGAGGTCCATCCCACTCTAAGAAATCCTGCGAGAAGAAGCTGCTCCCCGACTTTCCACCCTATCCACCTTTGGCTTTGGCATCAAACGAATGATCAGGCGAAAGCGCCACCTACCGGAAATGTAACAGATGACATAACTAAGTAAGTGTCGCAACCTACCAACTAAGCAAAGATCCTTTCCACTTCATAGTACACAATTAACATCAAAAGATGGGGCAATTGCCGTTGATCTGTTAAAGATATAACACTGACCTTTGAGTAATCAACTGAAAGCAATTTGTCTCATTGATATAAGACCCTTAATAGAATTAAAAAAAATCTGTCTATCAATTTATTTTTCTTACAGCATAAGTAAGCCTCTATATTTCCCTGAGTGGTGGTTGTCCTAGAAAAAAAAATTTTTTATTATTTTATGCAATGATTTCTCAACCAAAGAAGAAAATGATATTCATGAAGGAATTGTACGAATACATTTAGTAAGCCTTTGACTAACTCATTACAAAGTATATAGAACAAATATTGTAATTCCAATATAAGATTCCTTCAAAACGAGTGAGTAACATTGAGGAATAGAATACAGAATTTAACAAAATTTAAGTGCTGAAGGCACAGAATTTAGTTTCTAATCCAATTAAGACGTTTTAAGACGAAACAGAAATGAAATAATTTTTTTCTTTTTATACAGATGGATATAATTAGGATATTTGAAAAGAATTGGAGTTAAAAACAACTATAAATTCGATAAATTTATAAAAACAAAAACTGGGATAATTGCTCTGTCAAAAATTTGGGTGGACTAGCTACTTTAAACATTTACTCTCAGGTCTGTTGTCACTCCAGATTTAAGCTGCCATATTCCAGAAGTAACTTCTACACAGTGTGACGAGAAAATCTTGCCACCACAGTCAAAAAACTTTGCTTAGGCCAACTCATTAGCTGAATGTGTATTTTAAAATGATATTACGCTCTTCAAGTACGTCTCATTGACAGACACTTTTATGCAAAATGGTCATACAAAATTTGTATTTTCTTGAAGCCCAATTTAAGTTCCAAAGACTTACAGCTATGTTTGTGAATCAACTTAAAACTTTTTTAACTTTGTAGAGAGCCTTCTCTTTTTTATCAATTATTTATGAGGCAAAGCGATTTCTAATTATATGGCAGCCACTGTGTTAGTGCAGTCAGTATTTTAAATTTACTTAAAAAATAACTGATGCTTTGACAAAAAAGTAAAACTAGAAAGACCAGCAAATTTTAAACGAGTTTAACGTGAATTTAGTTTTTGCTCTTTGTATCCTTTTAAATAATGTGTGTGTGTGTTATCTTTTTTTTAATAATTTTATGATACAAAAACTATAAATATAAATAAAAATTGTTTTTGTAAAATTTTGCGGATGCGGATGTGCATTTAACTCTGGCATAGAATAAAAAAAACAAAAATTACAATAAAAAAAAACAAATAGATAAGTAACTAGCACTACTACCAATACTACATTGGCATCCAATGCAACGTGTGTGTCTGTGAGGTCTCTTTGTCAATATTGCCGGTTCCATTATGCCTGCTATTGCTACTGCACTGCAGCAACACACAATAATAGGGTTTCTCTACATTTATTTTTGGTCCCTGTTACAAAAAGCAAAAAGTCAATAAAACTGAGATGCTACAGTGCAGTTGCCTAAATATTTGTCGTTATTCTTTTCACAGTGCTTTTCGGAGTTTTGGGCTGGGTTTTGTTTGCCGTATTTCTTTGTTTTTGCATTTCCAATGAATGAATTGCCTGTTTTTATTTAATTTTTTTTTTCTTTCTGGTTCATTGTTATTGAACTAAACTGGAGGCTGTTGAACCACTGACTCTATAGTTTTTGTTTTCCTTTTTCTGTTTAGTTTTAAGCCCATTTTTGTTTTTTTTATCTCAGCTTGACCAACATTTGTGCCAAAAATATTTATAGACTTCTTTTTATAAAATTTAAAATAAAAACGTGTAAAAACATTGTTGCTTTTTTCTGTATTCCTTAGGCAACCAACTATTTATAAAACATAAACTATAGAATAAAAGAAAAATATTATATAAAGAGAATATTTTTTGTAGTTCGACATAAGCCTTAATTGCATAAAAGAAAACAAAAACTACTTTTATAGTACAGATTATACATGTTACAACACACGTAAAATAAATAAATTCGTTTTGGAGTTCAAAAGTCAACGACCGTAAATTTAAAATAGAATTTTTGGTAGCTTCCCATTTTTAATACATTTGTTTACAAAAAAAAAAATTTCAAAACATATTTAATAAATTTTAATATTAAATTTGAATTTGAAATATATTTTTTTAAGGGCTTTTGAACTTTAAACTAGGGATGCTCGATGTTTTTAATTCGATGCATCGCAAAACATTGATGTAAGTTCACGATACATCGCATCGGAAAAAACATCGATGTATTTTTTTTTTCGTGAACATCCCTACTTTAAACTTTAAAAATAATGTCAAAAGATATGTTTCTAATAATTAACTGAAAACATCTGTACATTTGTATGTGTCGATATAGAGAGATGCTATGACAATAACTTCCTTTCTAGCCACTTCTTATATATTTTATTTTAAGACCAATAATAATGCAGTGCATTGTATTTGAATGTTGAATATATAGGTAGATAGATAGATGTTAAGCGCCTTATGTCAATGGGACAAGTTGCTGTCTATTTGACCACTTAAAAGTCAGTGTTATGCCTTCACCCTTGTATGATCAACAGCAATTGCCTCATCTGTCGGTGGATGTTGAATGTGAATGGTGAGCGTCTTTACTAAGTGGTTAGCTATTACCTTCCCAGAAGATGGTGCTGTTCTCCTGATTATTCACTTCTGGGTGGAATAGACTGGAAATGAACCCTGTGTGAATGCACAGGAAGTGTTAATTAAGTGGCAAAAGAAAATGTTAGTTTGCCCATATGTGCCCATAATTATGAAAGTGGTCTAGGTCATATATTTCATGTTTCGAGATATTTAATGATTTAAATTTGAATAAATTAAAAAATGTTTTTACATTATATGACATTTTAATTAATAATTTTATTAGTCTTAATTAATGGAAATTTATTACGAATATGAAATTTTGTGTGAATTTAATTCGATAATATTGTTTTCAAAGTTTGAATTGACTTAGACCATTTTGAAAATTAACTGAATGTCCTATAAATGACTTAAAGCAATAAAGAACTTTGAGTTTTATTTAAAACAATAATTTAACTGAACATTTGTTAATTATTTTTCAACAGTAATCCATTTTTATCAATATTGCGAGTATTTAAGCTTCTTAAAATGTTCCTGAAAAACTGGAAAGATGTACGGTAGTAAACTCAAAATATCTTTATGTTTTTTTTTCGACACTGGTCTAATGATGCTGTATAATGGAAGTAATTTAATATTTCCGTATGTTTTTGGTCTTCCTCTTATAGGAGAAAGATCCAAAACGTAACATTTAGAATCATCTAAAGAAGTTGTATAAAACATTTTATAAAGTTAATTTTTCAAGAATCTCATCCATTGAATTTGTAGCCAAGAGACGGACTCACCCGCGATATTTTTTACTCTTCTTGTTATTGATTCTGATATCGTTGAAATAAAATCCGGCTGCGAAATTCGCTTTATCGAAAATTTATTTCTTCTTCTGCACTTTTCTATCAATTTATAATAAAGCTCAGGGTTGTATAAGGAATTTGCTTTTTTATTTTCATTTCTATTAACCCAAAATCACGGTCATTCGGTAGAAAAGAATGACCTGATACCAAAAATTTGTGGTCTAATTTTTGACTTAGACCACTTTCATAATTAACACTAAATGAATTTCATATAATGTTGAAATTAGAAACACTATCTAATTTTTGACAATTTCGTAAAAATTACATTGAGTAAATTTAGTTTAAAATAATGTGGTATGAAATAACTGATAAACTAATTTTTTTAAAATTTTGACTTAGACCACTTTCATAATTATGGGCACATATCTACATTTTTCTTTTGCATCTTAAGACTTAGAAAAGCAAATATTTTTCAGAAGGTGAATTCAAGTTCTTTCTGTAAGCAGGTAAAAAAGTTATAACCGACAACAACAATCAACACAGAAAATTTGGGTTTTTTCGGAAATATTCTATGACTATGTACTGTCTAGTGAGCAGACATCCAGTCCGTCTAGGATATGATAGCTTAAACTATGCAGTTATTGCTTGAAAAAGGAAGTGGCAATGATGGTACAATTGCTGTTGATAAGACCGGTTCCGAGTCAGAAACTTGCAGGTTCATACGTTCGCCTTGAAATATAAAAAACACTGGAAAAAAATTTGTATGCGTTTTTGTTATTGTTTGTCTACGATTTTTAGTTTAAACGAATATAATTTGTTTGAATTAACAATCAAACAGATATAAATAAGCAAATGCCTATAACACTTGATTTAAATAAATCATTTTAAAAGCACGAATATTTTTTTTTACCATTCTTTTGAAAACCTCAAAGTATGCTATAAATACAAAAACATTTCAATAAATCGAGTGCTTAGATTTATAAAAAGTTTCCAATATTTTTTTTTTTTTTTTAGATTATAAACTGTTTTCGATTTAAAAAAAAAGTTAAAAGTTAAACAATAATAAAATAGTTTTTTTTATTGGGATTTATTTTAGTTTGGCCATAAAATAGGAATTGGTTAAAAGCACTTGAGACTTCTTTAAAAAGTTGGCAATAAAAAATGTGCACAATTTTTGAATTTTATATTTTTAGCCTGGTTTTCAAACAATTAAAGTTTTAAAAGCTAATTTTCAGATGATTGCACTTTTATTAAAAAATATTTAAATAACAAATAAAAATAAAATTAAAAATGTTTCCCTGATACAAACAAAAACAATAGCTAAAATATGTATATGAAAGTAAATAATTCGTTTTAAACTTGTAAATTCTAATTATTATACAAATTAAAAATAGTTAAACAGTTTGTTCGTTCAAATACTTAAAAGCACTTGACTTGAACTTATGCAAAATACAGACTGACAAACATTTGTTTCCCCAGCAACAAAACAATGAATTGTTGTTTAAGAAGAAAAAAAGTACAGCCATTTTAATAATACAACGAGAAAAACAACGTACTAGATCACATATATGCAACACAACTTAACATATTTGAAGAGCATAAATTTGTACATCATTTGATTTGTATTGCATAAGAAATGATTTAATTTTCTAATTATATGCAAATTTATAAATTTTAACAAATAAAACAAGAGATTTTTTCCCACTATACAGTTATTTAGAAATATTGCAGCATATTTTTGAATGCTTTAAACTTCTTAAAATAATAGCATATATGTGGGCTCTCAAATAGATAAGCTCGTTTATGAATAATTTACTAAACTGTGGTACATATTTACTTCAGTTATACGAATTCGCTAGATCCTTGTATCGTTGTTTTGTTGTTTTAGACTATAACAGTATATTCTTGTTGTTGGTAATTTTCACTCATACAATTGTTTTCATGTGTATTTTAAAAAGCTGTATTGGTTTCTATGCTATTAATGTAAAGTGAATACATACATACATACATAACTGGCCTTTACAACCCTGTGTCAGGATTACATCCTAGCTTCTCGCAGCACTCATGTTGTGTGTGTCCGTTTTTATCCATGAGTACCGGGACCTACAGTTTTTAATGTCGACTACGAACGACAGACTTGAGAAGCTTGTTCATGGCAATTAGTTACCTCAGAGCTTTTGCCAGAAGACTGCTGAGAGGTAGTCGCCGAAAGAAATATTTTTTTTTATATTTCTTTTTTTTTGAAGATGTCAGAGCCTGGAGTCGAACCCAGGGCCAATGTCTTAGTAAGCCAACACACTAACCACTAGACCACGGCGACTACACTAAAGACAGATTCAGTTTCAATAAATGTCTCAGCAGTCTATAATGTTAATCACATAAAGCGTACCTTTCCTGCAAGATAATAATTGCGTTACATGAGGGATATGTGTATTGATAATTATTTTATCTTATTGACAATATACAAATTCTCTACTTTACTTGTTCGGATATCATTTGAATGAATTATAATTTAATTAAAAAATATTTATAACTACGTAATAGATAAACTAACTGTTTATGTTCATATCTAAACTATTTATATAAGTACAATATTATATCATAAATATATTTTCCTATAAAGCAAAAAATATTCTTTGTTTTTAATAAAAAAAAAAGCCTTTTTGTTTTTCTATTCATTTGCTGCAGACATATTGCCAACCGCTGAATAGCTTGTTGTGGTAGAACAGAGAAATAGAATTTGAATTTTTTGAAAAACAGAAATGTGTTACTTTGTAAATATATTTGTTTAGTTTTCATATACTAAATGGGATATGATTCGCATTGAGTTTATAACTATTTGAATATAAGTATTTGTATATTTGATTAACACCTTTGGGAAAAAATCTCCTGTTGAGTCTCTTAAGCAGAGACGAAAGGGCCATAGAGAGATGCTTATCCCCAAAAGCATATATTTCATATTATATATACCACTTATTTAAATTTACTATCGTTAATAAAATATGTACGTAATTCTTTATTAGAAGGATAGAAAAAGAGAGAGAGAGAGAGAGTTAAAAAAATTT
This sequence comes from Metopia argyrocephala, assembly GCA_963576795.1. Lineage (NCBI taxonomy): Eukaryota > Metazoa > Arthropoda > Insecta > Diptera > Sarcophagidae > Metopia > Metopia argyrocephala. Next base: position 86,145,709 of record OY756211.1, read on the forward strand.
ATTAGATTTACAATTTATAACATACAATCGATGATAAAATAAATTTTTTAAATAAAAATAAAAAAAATATAAAATTTTACTTCGCTGTTCTAAATAAGAATTTACTTAAAGAAGAGAAACATTGTAAAATGTGTGTGTTTTTTTTAATTTACTTAAATCTATAGAAAATATTTGTTATTTACCTAAAAGCATGTTCCAAACAACAACTTGCTAATTCCATAAAAAGTTAGAAAGAGCTCTTTATTTAATTTTAAGCACAAGTACTAAATTTTTAAATTTTTTTAGTATTATTATTTTTTTTTTTTTTTTTTTTGTATTTTTGAATTAAATTAAAACTTTCGTAAACTCCTTTAAGTAGGCTTTAATTTTTTAACACTTATAAACACTTAAAATTACACTTAAAATTTTCTTTTTAAATGGAAGCTTCGGTTTTAATCGCTAGGAATTTATATCACTTTTGTATTTTTTTTTTTAACTTTAAAATTTTAAAGAAAAATAAAAATATTTATTATAAAGAAACTTCTTCTTTTGTAATTTAAAAATTACACCAGAGAGAAAATGTTTATTTAACACCTTTTTTCTTATAAATTTATTTTTAAGAACTCATTTTTTAATTTATATTTGCACTACTTTAATTAGATAAAGTATTGATGAAATTCTTTTTACATTTAGGTTTTGTGTTATTGCAGAAAACTCATGATTATTTAATATTTTCCTCGAACTCCAATTCAACTCGTTGAGCACACACTTATAGAGAAGAAGTGTTCATACAACGGATTTGCTCAATCGAAAGAAAATAAAATAATTTATTTACTTATAATGTATTTTTTCTTTTTCTGTAAAAGTTCAATATTCGTTTTCTAAATTTAGTTTAAAAAGTGATTTTTTTTATTTCCTTTTTTGATACGCGCCCGGTTTATATTTTTCTTCGTTTGTTTTTTTTTGTTTTTTGTTGGTTCAACCGTACCAATGCGCTCGTAAGTTTATTAAAGACTAAAATTTTGTTATTTTATTTTGGTATCGCTTTGCTGCCATATGTTATGGCATTTGTTGTTTTTTTATTGTTGTTTTTGGTTTTTCATATAACTCGGCCAAGTTAAAGCCCATATAACCCTAAGGATAATCATATTTTTGAAAAAGAAAACTGTTATACATTCATCTCCCATCTAAACAAATACTCAATGAGTGGATTTCTGTTTAAACTTTTACTCATTTCTTTCATCTTTTTCTCAATTTTTCTCTTTCTGTTGACCTTTAAGAGCACTTTAAGAGCACAGATTTCTCTTAATATTTTTATTTTAATTTAAACAGTTTTTAGCCATAGGCCTGTATACCATGGCTTTATTTGTGGAAAATTTAGGAAAACTGTCCGCGGTACGATTTCAAGTCCCTTAACGTTGTCCAAGCTCTTCGTTTATTTATCGTATCGAAAAGAAAGAAAGGCTTTCAAATTCTAATCTGAAATTTAAAATTAATCTTCCTATTCTCTATATTGGGAGACTTTACCTGTTGCTGTCAGTCATTTTATTTGCATAGAAACTCCTGAATGATCAGTGAGTTAAGTAGGGCATTGGAGCGTTGATAAATGCACTGTATTATTATCTGGATGTAGGGATATCTATGCTACAAACCCATAAGCACAGGTAAATCTTTTAGTAACGAGGTTATATGTAATTGCTATAAAGGAAAAAGTACAGTGCTGGCATGGGATTTCGAAAATATCATTTTAAGTAACTTATTTCTTAAGGAGAAGATTAAAAAGCTCTTTTTCTATGCAGTAGTAAGTTGCCATACATAGATTGTAAGATTGGATGTAAAAGAGCCAGTTTTTTGATAAGCTTTTGATTAGTTTATTACAGTGGATATTTTTGTTATCAAGACTTGAATAAAGAAAATTGTATGGAATACTTTTGTAAAAACATTACAGCCTGTTTATGGAAGGCGTCACAATCAAACTTTTAAAAGTGGCACAAAAAAAAAATTAATACAGCGAAGGTTTGTAACTAAACAAAATATTTAAGATAAAAAAAATTTAGAAAAGAGTTTCCTTCGATGGAGAGAAGTTGACTGTGGTGTGGTTGCTTCGACTAGGTGCCCTCAGGGTGTAGTACTATGTAGGTTGTTATGGAAGCGTAAAGGCGTAAGAATGACAGGCTATGCACACTACTTTGTTATAACGGCAAATGCGAAGTGTGACCTTGTGCGGCCCATACTGGTAGATAATTCGAGTTGGTGCGTTCAAAAAGACAATGCTTATTATCATGTGACAATATTTTGCTTATAAGGCTACCTTTAAATTTTCTACTGAGTAGAGTATTCATAGGAACTTTTGCACACTGGAAATATCTAGGCTAGACAAGTCGTACTTCTTAAAGACAGATATGGGATCTATCACCAAAAATGTCATTAATTTATACCCCCATCGTTCAAACCATAATATCGTATGCGGCGAGTATTTGTCGGCGGAAGGTACATACATACCCAACTGGCAATTACAACCCTATGGCCTAGCTTCTTGCAGCGCTCATGTTGTGTGTGTTAATTTTTATCCATGACTACCGGGACCTACAGTTTTAAAGTCGACTCCGAACAACAGATTTGAGAAGCTTTTTCACGGCAATTATTTACTCCCAGAGCTTTTGCCAGAAGACTGCTGAGAGTGCTATCACCACTAAGAAATTGGTAAAGAGTTATCAGAGAATTTGTTGCCTCGCTGAAGAATGCTGGAGAATTCAGTGATTGATTACAAACAAGAATTTTAAGGGAACTAAATTCCATTACCATATGGCTTAGAGATCAGCCGGGATAGTGAATCGCAAGCTAAAAAATTAATATTTTCTAATACCAAATTCGCATGAATAGCATTATCGAGGTTTGCTCTCTTATTTGCGGTTCGCTGCCGAATCTTGTTTGAAACAAGTAGATTCGCCGCCAAAATTTTGAAACTGATTAGTTGTCAATAACTGCAGCCATAATGGTAAAACTAGAGAAATAAAATAGTTTTGATTAAGCAGGTTGTATTGCATATTTATAATAAACGAAACATGTTTGGTTTATACATTGGGATCACCTAACGACCAGCCCTTGTGTCTTATATGTAGAATGCTATACACGCGAGTCTAGAGTAGCCGCATTGCTGTAAAGAGCTGAGTTAGCTTTTTAAACGAAGTTTTCATAAATAATTACCAGGTCAAAGAAAGCATGCTCTCATTATTACAAAGACACCCAAGTCCATGTTGTGATTTAGGTTTTAACATACAAACATCGTGAAGTACCTTTTCTAAATGCCTGCTGAAGCATTTTAATCCTAATTAATGTCTCTTGTAAATATTATTTTTGTAGTGAGATAAATTTCTTCTTACTACAACAAATTTCGTATAACTTTAAGTTTAATACCTACTCTAATTAACTAATTTAAGTTTAATAACTTTGCTTTAACAATTTTCTTATATAATATTCTAAAGATGTTGTTGTCCTTGAGATATTCTTACTTCCAAGTGTCATTTGAAATACTTTTTGAAGCAAAAAAAACAAAAAAAAACTTCAATGTTTTTGCGAAACTAGAATTCCTCTTTCGTTTTATTTTTTCCCTTTTTTTCTTAACCATTTTCCAATAATTTGGTTTTAATAAGAATGCCAAAGTTTGTTTTTGTGCTCATGCCACCATATTTTATTTTTGCCTTGCCTTTCTGATGTACTTGAAAACTTGTCATCTTGTAAAATTAGTATTAAATTTCTTAATTACTGCACAAATTAAAATTTCTCAAAGCCATTTAGGAAAAGAAAAAAATTGAAAAATTCAATAGAGAATTCGTTAAAGCATATAAAAAAAAACTAAAACTGGCAGCGTATGATTGATATTTATTCGAAGAATAATTAATTATTACTCATACGCTCAATGAAACAATTTTGGAGTCATAGCACATACGAAATAACGAAAGTGGATTGGTTTTTATTTATTTTTTTTTTTTTTACTAATATTTAGCAATTTCAAGATTCTTTATAAACTATTAAAATATTTTCATAAATAACATGCTTACAAACATACATAATTCGCCATTACAACCCTGTTTCAAAGCGAAGACCTAACTTAAGCCCGTATGACACTAACTTTTTTTTTATTAATATTTATTTGGAGAACAGTGCAAATATAATATAATAAGAAAGTATAAAGTATGTAAAGAGTTCAACTATATTCATATAAATACAGAATTGCCCAAATATTTACAAATGTTATCGATAAAAAAGTGGAGTTTGTCAAAAACAATAAATAAAATATTTTACATTGGAATTGACATTTAAAATTTAAAATACTATAGTGTTGCTAACTTTATAGTGTTATTCTACAATTAAGCGATTTTAGGGTATTTTTGCCTTTAAGGTAAATAAAATAAAAAGTATCACCATTGAAATAAAGACAAAAACAAAAATAGATATTTTGTTTACATTTTTTTAATTTTTCTTTTAAAAAAAGTAGGTGTCATACGGGCTTTATCGCTGCACCCGTGTTGTGTGTGTTACTTTTTTCCATGAGTACCGGTACCTAAAGTATAAAGTCGGCTCAGAACGACAGACTTGAGAACCTTGTTCATGTTAGTCTGTTGCTTTTAGAGCTTTTGCCAGAAGATATTTTTCCATATTTCTTTTTTTCAAGATGTCAGACCAGGGGTTTGAGCCTTGAGCTCTTGTCTTAGTAAACCAACACACTAACCACTAGACTATAGGGACTACTAAAAATAAAATGACTCTTTATAACGACATTTTATGCTCCAAAAAAAAAATTATAATTATTTACAGTAAACTAAGTCAAAAATTTCTTATTGTACAACAAGACGTCAACATGCAAAATCAGATGCCTTAAAAATCAGCTTAAATCACCGCATAGAGGTCGCCTTTAGAATTTCGAAAAACAAAATTTCTGTGAACAATGAATATAAATTCATTACAAATGTTGGTCAAATTTGAGGTTGAAAGTAAATTGACTTTAAAACTGTTTTTTTTTTTAATCAAATTCAGTTTTATTGATACCACTGTAAAGTAGAAATATGAAAATTTATATTGGAATATGATGTCAGGGAAATATCCTCTTCTAGCATGTCGCCATTGGTAAACTTTTTTCACTAAATTATGAAGAACATTTTGCAACAAGTCAAGTCAGCATCAGTTGTTAACGGCTTGTTTACGTAAACCCAGTCATGCAATTGGTCCCAGCTGTAATTATCCAGCGGCGTTAAATTAAAAGAACAAGACAAGCAGTTGACATCGCAGACTGGTTCAAGAGCGGCATTAATTCAATTTTTCATGCCTTCTGATCTACCTGATTTTTTTACAGTTTATAATAGACAATCTAATTATCATGTACCAAAAATATTAGGCTTATATCTTTATTACTTTTTTGTCCAGAGACATTCAAAGTAGACCTAAGTAAATGCGTTTGAAATGACCGTATTATATATGCTACATTCTATCGCTTCATGCTTTTAAAATACTCTTGTAATGACACTAAAAAGATTTTTTTCATACAATTCAAATACAAAAAATTTTCAAATTTAAAAAAAATAATTTTTTTTTACTACAAAAAATTGTCTAAAAATATATATTTTCTCCAAATTCTATGGATTGCATCTTCTGAGCTCCAACGAGCTCCAGCCAGATACTTATATCAAATTAAAGCCTAAAGTCTCAGCTAATTATTTATTAAAAATTCAGTTGCCCGTTTTTGCCCCTAAGCAATTCCGGTTTAAGAAACTAAAATTAGTTAGGAAAAATTTCCTTCACAATCATGTAATTGCAGTAGACGTTTGTATTAAAATCTGTTGCATACTCTTAGGATTGCACTTCTCTGCAATAGATTTTATTGCAACTTGTCTGCAGTTTTCCCGGCCATTTTTAGAAAATTCATAAGTTTGTTTAACGATCTGTAAAAACTTGTGGATTTTTTTGGGTAAATTCAAAGAATAGGCTTTTAGCGTTCATTCGGTTCCAGTAATATAGCCGGACCTATCTCTTATTTAAAAGAAAAACTGCAAATTTTGAGGCTTAGAAGGCAATTTTAATTTGGTCATATCTCCTACACTACATACGCAATCAAAACAACTTTTTCTACCAATTTATAAAGGAAGTGCTATGTTTCAATAAAAACTGCATTGAAAAGTTATCAATTAAAATATCTGACATATGAAAGCTACTGAACTGTGTAAAAATTTTCATCAGTTTTCGTTTTACAATATTTAAGTGACTTCAGTAGACTTTTTCTAAGACAAAATATTTCTTTTTAATCAAATAAATTATGAATTTGTCTCAGTGAAACACTCTTCTTTGTAACGGTATTATTTGATTTCTAAAAAATTGTTTTAAAAAATCGAATTTTAGTCACCAAAATACCGCCTACACAGAGTGCAGGACGGTGCGAATGGCGTGGCAGATTTCAATGAAACTTGGCATGCATCTTTTGTTTTTTCTAAGTAGTATATGTACTAAATTTTAAGACTTTTGCTTTTATACGAAAGGTTTTATGTGAAAATATCCATTTTGATTGTATGGGCGTTGGGCGATGAGTGTGGCTGATTTTCATGAAACTATTTTATTTTCTTAATTTAGTCAATATAATACTCTGTGCCAACTTTCAAGTTTCTAGGTCCACTCCTTATATTTTTTGCACAAAAATGTATGAAGCCGAACCAGTAGTGTGCATCGTTAAATAAATGTTGGAATGGAAATGGAAATGTTTCAAGCAATAACTGAATTGTTGGGCCGACAGTGTGGCTTTTGACGCCATTCTGCTCAAACAAAAAATCACTGATGATCACAGCCCATTGTAGACAAAAAAACCAGTTATCATGGTTTAGTAATTACACGGTGGCGTAATTTTTTGATTTGGTGGCAGTTCTTGTAGTTCTTATAGCTACGCTTTCCAATTTCCTTTGTTCGTTCATGATTACATTACAGGCCACACTGAACATGTTTGATATTAATATTTTAAACAAAAGCAGCCAAACTGCCAAAAATAAAATTTATAAGAATTTAACCGATATTTATGAATATATTTAAGGGCTCATTATGTCTACTTGTGATGTACAAATAAAATAAATAAAACTTTTTGAATTGGCCTATACAATGTTCAAATCTGATTTAAGATCAAGCCAATTGGGAGTATTTCATGCCATTAAGTTTAAGCAAGAGAAAAATTCATCATTTAGAGGCATTGAGAAATTTCAATAAAAAAACATTTACTTTACTTTACGCAATTTTTATTTTTTTTTTTCAAGAATTAATAACTTTTATGGCTTTTTAAAAACATAACTCTCAGCACAATACAAAAAATTTTTATTTTATTTTCAAAAACATCCACTTGATAACTGCATAACAAAAGGGATACTTCAAAATATTGGAAAACTACAAGTATGACATTTATCAAAATAGCAAAAATTATTTTGATTTCATTATGCATAACAAAAGAATTAAAGATTTTTGAAGTGGTAAAATTTATGGAAAAATTCAATATTTTAACAACAGATTTTCATTTCCACAGTTATTTGTTCTTTTGTTTTCACTTAAAAAAAAAACGAAATTATAAACAATCAATTACTTCGATATAATAATGTTGGAGAAAAAGTTACTATTACAGTAGAATATCGAAAATGTTAAACGAAAAGTAATTTATTTTCAGCCAATGAAAAATTTCTCACAGGCTATCTACATTCATACACACAGTTGGCTATTACAACCCTGTGTCAGGGTTACGGCTTAGCTTCTCGCAGCACCGATGATGTGTGTGTTAATTTCTATCCATGAGTACCGGGACCTACAGTGTAAAGTCGACTCCGAACGACAGATTTAAGAAGCTTTTTCATGGCAATCAGCTACTCTCAGAGCTTTTGTCAGAAAAATGCTGAGAGGTAGTCGCCGAAAGTAACATATTTTTTTATACTTTTTTTTTAAGTTGACAGAGCTGGGGTTTGAACACTGGGTTGAGGTCTTAGTAAGCTAACACACTAACCACTATACCACGGCGGCTACCTCACAGGTATCTTATAGTATTTATAGTATTCTAAAAATATCTAATAGTACATATAAGTAGTAAGATGCTAAAACTCTATTAAGATTCAACTGAAGATTTCTGAGGCCAAAAGTAAAAGAAACTGTTTTTGTGCAGACTCAACTTTATTTATATGAATTTTTTATTGTGGATACCAAACAACAGAAACATGCTCAAGTATTTATTTTATTAATGAAGTGACAGCCTTTTTAAAACATATGGATCTTAATAGATCCTTTCTCTTTTCTCCATTAAACAATTAATTTTTTCAAGAAATGTATCGATTTTGTAAGGATATTAATGTAGACAACAGGATTGGCTCTGTATAATAGGATCCATCCATTCCATTAGATCAATATTGTCTTGAAAACAAAAAATTTTTCTTTCGGCTACTACCTCTTAGCAGTCTTCTGGCTCAAGTCTATCGTGTGAAGTCGACTTTAAACTCAAGGATAAAAATTAACACACACACTGCAAGAGTGTTGTAATTGCCAATTATGTATGTAATTTTAAAGTAAATTACGGAAACTAGAATCTTTAAAGTGAAGAAAAAGCTTAACGTCATCTGCATACATTAAGATTTACATAAAAAACAATAACGGATTCAAATGACTACCTTGTGTGGGACACCAGATAGAACAGAAATTGTTTTCGACTTAGAATTCCTAAATAAAATGCATTGAAATCTGTCGATCAGGTATAAAGACATCTATTTTTTTTTTTTTTTTTTGGTAAGACCAATATTCAGGGGTTTAAACCCCAACTCATGCTGTGCATTGTATTGAAATGTTTGAAGATTATAAGCGCCTTATGTCAATGAAACAAGTTGTCAGTTGATCACTCAAAGGCCAGTGTTATACTTTCACCCTTGAAATAATTAACAGCAATTGACTCATCGGTTGATGTTAAATCTTGTTGTCTGTTGTAAAGTGGTGAAGATCCTAGCTAAGTTTTTTAATCCTTACCTATTTAAGAAAAATAAAAGATCATTTAATTTTATTCAATTTTTATACGATTATAAGAAGATTATGTTTAACTATATCGAAAGCCTGCTAAAATACATATACTCGTACAGACATTTATTGTGACGGTCTGCATGTGTTCCTTGCTAAACCCACGTTGGGAAGGTAAAAAAAAACGACAGTGTAACCAAATATTGTATACATTTGTTTTAGCATCAAATACAATTAGAATCTGAAACTCTATTCTTTGACTTCCGAAATAAATGTACTCGTAAAGACTGTAAGTAAAATTTCTCAAAATTTGGTGTGTGGCTTCGATCGTATAAAACATATACTTTCGAGCAATGAATTAATTTAAAATATGCGCCTGTAGACATAGAATGAACTTATTTTATGTCAAAATGTTCTGTTTGAAAATTAATTGCAGTAATTTTTAAACTTAAAAACGGATTTAACAAATAAAATCAAAAAAATAAACGACAACTGTCGTATTCACAAAAAATATTTTAATTTTATTAAGAGATTATTTGACAAAAACTTATTTGATTTTTTATGAATACACCAGTAAATATTAAACTTTTTTTATAATTTTCATGTTTTGAAGAACTCTTTTAAACGGCCTTTTTAATGCATTTTTTTTTCTTTTTTGCTGTACTACTGATAAATTTTGTCAATTCTAGTTTTTGAGTGTGTGACACTCTTTAAAGATAGAATTTCTATACTTAACGCCACATATTATTTTAATTTTCTTTTCCATTTAAGACGACCCAGTTTTCAGTTGTACGTTTTAAGTGTCTTCCTACACTACTTGTTTATTTTTGTAAATTCGGTTGTTTAAATACTCACTGCCTGCTTCATTGCTTTACAAAATGCGACCTAAAAACATGTGTGAATGTCATATTAAAATCTGTTTTTTTTTTAATTTTTTCCTTTTTATATCTAAACGGAAATTAATAAATGCAAATGCAGAAACTAATGCTTCTACACAGCATAAATAGAATGAGCTGAATAGGATACCGAAAAAAATATATTATACACAACGACACGTACAGGCACACAAACACAGACTTATATGCATGCATCTTTTTAAAAGTCTTTATAAAGAAATCCCTTACAAGCAGGCAAACACCCACATCTACACCCACACCAACACACATTAATAAACGTAAAGGAAATGCTATAGAAAACGGAAACTCCACAAACATGGTTTCTTTCATATAAACCAATGCAAACGTATACTCATAATAAAATATTAAGCGAAGGTAGAAAATCAGGTAAAAGTAGCATAAAAAGACAGTTTGAAAGCCACTTTAATAAAACCGTATTAAAGACGTGGTAGTAGTTTTTAAGTTTCCAAAAAAAAAATCTAAAATAAAAAAAACCGTCAAAACGTTTTTTCCCATTACAATTAATTACCCAGAAGTTAATTTTTAATTTCTCTTCATCAAAGAGAATTCTAAATTTCTTTTAGTGAAACATAAAATTTACTCTTGAGTGTAAATTTAGAAAACCGAATAACAGAAAAGGTAAAGCTCACGTTCGAAAATAAGAAATTCAAAAACAAAAAGGCATTAAAAGGAGTTGCAAATATTTTAATAGTATTGTTTTTGTTTTTATTTTTGATTGTGCAGTTGTCTAGCAGTAACAAATTAAGAAAAAAATAAAACTTTTATTATAATAATAATTGCAGTTTTGTAATTACTATTTATCATGACGATCAACTAACTCTTATTTGATACTATCTAACGAAATAGGCTGCTTGAAAAATAATATTTCCAGCCATTTTTATATAGTAAAGAAATATTTTTAAGAAAACGGTATATTACAGCTTTTTAAATTGTCGTTTGGAAGATATTTATGCACGTATTCATAAAATATATTCTAGATTTATTTAGGGGTTTATTTGACAAGTATTATATAGAAATTGCAACAAAAAAACCTATACAGTTCCCTTTTTTATGAAATGTTTGTATTTTATTATAATATCCTAGTCGGTAAGGACATTGTTGAGAAAAGCACATCCTCCAAGAAGTCCATCGACAAAGAAACCGCTCCCTGTCATTGCACTCTATTCCACCTTAACCATTAAAAACAAAAAAAGGAATGAGTAAAATCGCCACCTATTGCGAAGTAACAGCTAAAACCTACTTAGCGAAGGCACTCACCACAATCAACCTGTAACGATTGTCTCATTCCTAAGGCGCTTAGTAATATAAGAAAAACAAAATGAATATTCTGTCATGATGTACTGTCCTTTGCACAAAAAAAGTTCCAATACAAAGCACAGCATTAGTAGGTGTTTACCCCTGGGGAGTATTGGTCTCAATAAAAAAAATTTATTATTTTGAGAAATAAAGAATTTTTTACCCAAATTTATTATATTTTCCATGTTAGGGCGTTTAAGAAAGTGCCATATAAATAAAAATAATTTTTTTTTATTCCGTATTGTAGACCAAATCAAGGAAAAATTGCAAAATTTGCCAAATCAAACACAAATATATTGCTTAAAGCTTTATTTTTAAATGCTTTTACAATTTTTTTTTTCATTCCTACAACAAATCAAGTAATTCTTGCTTTTCTAGTCTCTATTTTGCAATAAATTTTCAATTTTCTAGTACAGATATACGAGTACATACATACATACATATGTACATGCCTACATATATAAGTATGTTTTAAAGTATACAATGTATACAGGTATCTCACATAATTTATTGCATAAAAATAAATATATTTTTTGTTCTTTCTTTCTTTTTCTAATAAATATACAAAAATAAACAAATATTACACTTGTAATTCAATTTGAAAGCTAAAATCTCTTTTTAAAAGGACCTGCGCATTTTCATGCTTCTCTGTCTTTCTCGCGCTCTCTTTCACTCCACTCAACTGTTATTTATCTTTCGTAATTTCGTATAACAGTTTTTCTCTGTAGTTTATGCAGTGGAAAATTAGTACAAAATCTTACTGAGAAATTTTACAAAGGGAAAATAAACAAAAACAAAACAAAAACCGGTGGCATTAATAAAAATTCTTAAATCGTAATAACTGCACGTAGATTTTGTTTTTGGGATTCCTGTACAAAATCTTAATTGAATTCTTTTGTTCTGTTTAATTTTTTTAGCCCTTTTTTGTGTGGATAGAAAAAAAATTTAGAAAAAAATATTACGTACGCAATTAAAAGGGAAGAACTATAAATGATTGACAATTAAGTGGCAGCAAAAAAAAAAACAAAAAAAGTAAAATAAGCAATAAAAATTAATAGCACGTGCTTATAATAATTATGGAAATGTGAGAAATACTGAATAAATGAATGAATTTAAATTGACTGTTATAATATCTTCTTATATATTGTATGTATGAGGAGTCTGTATGTAAATATGTAAGATACTGCATGAAATAACAAAAAATAAATATGATTTTCAATTAAAGCGTTTGTAGTATGAATTAAATTTTTAATTGATTTCAGATCAATACCCGAGTTGGTCATATCAATTAGAAGATTTTCATTGTAAATATTTCTAATAAACTTACAGTCTCTGGCCAATTTATTAGACGCACTCTATTTTTTTTTAGTAATTTTATGTTTCTTAAGTGTTTTTATGCAATAACGGTACATTTGAACTACAATACTGTAATTTTTTATTTAAAAGAATTGTTTTATACATACTACATATTTTAATTTATTTTTTACATATGGTAACACTGTTTTGTTAAAGTGGTACATGAACGTAGACAAATGCAAACCTGTATCAGTCGCGATCGGAATCGAGTCAGGTGCTTACGTGTTTCTGTGGCTTTATATAGTGTGATTTTTTTTCTAACGGTATTATACTACTCAGTTATTAGTTGGTTTTGTATTGAGTGTTTTAAAAAAATAGTTGGACTATTTTATTATGGGTAGAAAAGGATATCTTTCACCACGTAAAAAAGTGAAGGCCCTTGTGCTTACGAAAACATTTACAAACCGAGATATATCACGAAGATTAGGGGTTTCTGAAACTAGTGTAAATAAAACAAATCAATTAAACATAATAGAACGGTAAAATATCACTCGCTAATTAATATTTTACATAAAAACTTGCAGTACGTCTAATAATTTGGCCAGGGACTGTGTGCCCGTATTCCTAAAAAATAAAGCAGGTTTATTAATTCCTTGTTTGACAATTACTCCATAGAAATATGTCAAATAAGCACTTTATAAACCAATTTTATTTTTTGTGAATACGGGCATTAGAAAATAATGTCAATAGAAAAGTATAATTGAAGAAAATAAAAAATTTATGAAAATTTTAATTATCTTAATAATATATATTTTTTCTTATATTATTATTAAGCGCCTTAGGAATGAGACAAATTGCTGTGAATTGATCATTCAAAGGCCAGTGTTATACCTTCACCCTTGAATGACCAACAGCAGTTGTCCCATAGTTGCATATTGATTGTGTGGTGAGTGCCTTCGCTAAGTAGGCCAAGCTGTTATCTGCTACTTCCCAGTAGGTGGCGCTTTTCTCCTGATCATTCGTTTTTTGTTGAAATTGGTTAAGGTGGAATAGAGTGGAATAACGGGAAGAGGTTTTTTTGTAGTTGGTCTTCTTGGAGGGAGGGAGGGGGGGGGGGGGACCTCTTATTTTTAAATTATAATTTTGAAAAAACCGCAAACTAACTTTTTACTTTTTCACCTTTGCTGAGATTTTAACCTGAGTCGTTGGAGTTTTTGTGCGAGCGCTCTAACCACTATTATATAAAAATTTAATCATATATAACAAAATTATATTAAATTATAAAATTAAAATTATATATAACAAAAAATCGATGTAAGTTTACGATGCATCGGGAAAATCATAGATTTTTTTTTCGTGAGCGTCAGTAACAGAGACCTCTCTCGAGCGACGAAGTTAACACTCTAAAAGTCGCTTATTCTTCCGGTGCTTCTCTATGGTGCGGAAGCATGGACGCTGTCTTGTGCCGATGCAGCGGTCCTGGGAGTGTTTGAGAGAAAAATTCTTCGCAACTATGAGCTGTATGAGCTCCTCGGCGACGTAGATGTTGTCCAGCGCATTAACATCCAGCGGCTGCGCTGGCTCGGCCATGTTGTTCGGATGGAAGAATCTGCTTCAGCGAAAAAGGTTTTCGATGCGAAGGTCACTGGACGTCGGCATAGAGGACGTCCATGTTTACGTTGGAAAGACCAGGTAGATGGAGCCCTGTCATCAATTGGTGTGACCAACTGGAGAAGGCGTGCGCTTAGCAGAGACGCCTGGAGACTAGTGTTGAGGCAGGCCGAAACCCGTTAACGGGTTGTTTTTGCCAGCTAAGTAAGTAAAGTAAGTCATATTCCAGTAAGAGTGATCATATTTTTTCAATTAATTTTGTTACGTCAGAAACGTTTTAAGAATTTAAATTTTTTTTGCTTTTTGCGACGACCTCAAAATTTTTTTTGATGCGACTATTTCTCTTCATTATACATGGTGTCGTCTGCTTAAAAGTCAATTGGCTTCCTAAAAAATATCACTTTGGACCTAAAAATAAGTAGTTGCTTATTTTGGAACAAATTTTGTAAAAATTATTTATACAAAATTCTTATTATCAATAATAATGAGAAGATATGAAATTAAAAAAAAGTTATCAAATCAAATTAAAACCTCTTCATAAAACAATTTCAAAATTATCAATAAATCAGTGACCACTTCTTTTGTTGATTAAATTTCATATCTCAAATATTTTAACAAAATAAGTACATATACTACTTATACAGTTAACTGGCAACTGTTTTGGTATTTCCAGTTTTGATATAATAGAGTTTGAAAAAAAAAAATGTGCCATAATTTTTGATATCATTAATAAAAGTGTTTTTAAAGGCAATTTAACAATTTGTGACAACACCTTGAAAAGTTATGACGTCTTTCCTATTTCTTAAAAAGGAGATAAACTTTAAATATACGTACATATGTATACTAAACGTAAAGCACCCATAATAACAATAAGATAAGAAAGAAACTTAAGTTCTATTGTGATTTATTTATACCACGTCTTTTGCTATCAAAAAAATTTTATAGCCATCAAATAAATAGAAAAAGAATTAGACATAATAAAACGTTACGACAGATAATAGAGCTGCTAACTTAAATACTGGTCAAATTTAGCTAAAAAATTGTCAAGCACAGATTTCATGCATAACAATTTTTACTGGACATGTTAATTTTTCCTAATGCAACTCTAAAATTTAAAAATAATTTTGTTATAATTAAACCTTGATTTTGCCATTTTAATTTGTAATTTCACCATCAAAAAATTAAAAATATTTCAAAAGATTGAAATTCTTTTTCTGAATACTTCAAACTTACCTTTGGAAATATGCCTGAGGATGAAGGCTTGAAAATGGTTGCCAGCTGGACACACAACTGCTCTAAGGTTTTTTTTTGGCAGGTAAAAGGCAATTTCTAGAACCATTTTAATTGTGAAATGATTTAAACCACGTTGTCTGTGGTATAATTTTATAAATGAAATATAAAATATACTTACTTTTTAGTTTTCGACCCCTTATGACGTAAACTACCTACACAGCAACTACAAATAACTGTAATACAATTTGGGGCAACTGGCAATGAAACTCAAGTTCGGTTGCCATCCATAATAAACCCATTAATTAGAGACTACACAGTTGACAAATACTTGGAACATTGAAATGCTCAAACAGCTCTTAACGGTTACCAATTCACAACTTGGGTTCACTTATAATATTACCAGTTTTCAGTTATCAGCTGTAATACCATTTGGGCAACTGGAAATGCAACTCAAGTTCGGTTGCCATTCATAATAGACCCATTAATTAAAGATTGCACAGTTGACAATTTCTTGGGACAGTGGAACGCTCAAATGGCTCTTAGCGTTTACCAATTCAGAATTTGGGTTCACTTAAAATATTGACAGCTTTCAGTTGCCAGCTGTAATACTATTTGGGCTACTGATTGCCATCCAAAATAGACCCATTAAGTAGAGCTTGCACAGTTGACAAATACTTGAAACATTGGAACACTCAAATGACTCTTAGTGGATACCAATTCAGAGTTTGGGTTCCGTTATAATATTGTCAAGTATAGAAGGCTGCACCTGTAACCCCTGGGAGGTTATTGCGTATTCCGATTCGAACCGAAAATACTTTTGAAAGCAATTTTTGATTCGAAAAAACAATATTACTATATACAAAAGTTTTCCGCATTCGTAAGTTTTAAGATTCGAACATAATAACCACCTGAATGATTTTCTTACGGGTTTAAATAGCTCAGTAAATAATAACCATAACTAAATATAAATTTTTGTATATATACATACTTGGTAAAGTTATTTGTAACAAAACCTTTCCAGAACGGCTTGACGGATTCTAATGAAAGTTTGTCTGCGTATAGAAAATATGACGAGAATAGAATACATACATACGCCCATACTTATCCTGGTTTAAAAGGCTTCATCATCAATACAAATCATCAGTCAAAAATTTGATAGAATTGGACAAGTGAGTAGGTTCTTTAAATGCAAAGTAACTCCTGATTTATATACAGATATCTTTAGGATTCTTTCATTAATGCACGAGAACACAAAAATATTCGTACATTTCACAAATTTTTATCAATGGTTGTATACATACATACATAATTGACCATTACAACCCTGTGTCAGGGTTACGGCCTAGCTTCCCGCAGGATTCATGTTGTATGGGTTAATTTTTTATCCATGAGTACCGGGACCTACAATTTAAAGTCGACTTCGAACGACAGATTTGAGAAGCTTTTCATGGCAGTCAATTTACTCCCAGAGGTAGTCGTCTAAAGAAATAATTTTTCCATATTTCTTTTTTTTTCAAGATTTCAGAGCTGAGATTTGAACCCGGCGCTATCGTGTTAGTAAGCCAACACACTTACCACTAGACCATGGCGACTACGAGGCTATATTAAATCACAAAGTTGGCGTTTAAAATGCACTCATAATTCCCCACCCCCCGGGGGTACATTAAATGGCTTCTGGTGATTTACGTCACAACAGTGGACTGTACTCACCGGGGAATATGGAGTTCACCTAGCTCTGGGTGGCCTGGCGCTCGTTATAGGCAGAGAGGTTGGTAATTTATTACTGACCATCTCAGACTGACCAGAGAAACCTACTCTAATCTAGTGCTACGGGCATCAGAAAGCCCCAGTTTATCCCAGTCATTCTGGGAGTGAGGCAAATCGGCCTGATGGTTTGAGTGTGGCCCTTCGGGGATTACTCGTAGTGGTTGTGATAATTCTAGATAGAAAACCCCTCAACAAGGGGGGTATTACTACCCAGGCAGTGGTTGGTGCAAAATTTTTAACTCGGTGCTATCAGGTCTCTTCTGAGCGGCATGCCCTCGAACATGATTGAGATTAGAGGGTACCTGCATCGGGTGGCGGTGGTTGGTCTTATTGTATTCAACTACCGCCTCTGGCGACGGGCGGCGTATGGTTAGTCCCGGGACAGGTACGCACGATAAACCCAATCTAGTTGCACCCATAATTATGACATTGCAGCAATCGTATGATACCAGTTTTAGTAAATCTTTCAAATCGAGTTACATGGTACACTCAACCTAGAGGAGCTATTAATAACAAGAAGTGGTGTCTGGGCTAATTGATGACTATTTTTCAAAATAATTCCGTATAGTCTCAAAGCGTTGTTCAAGCTTTAATCGTCAGCCTTCTAGTTAGTGTAGCTGAGATTATAAAGCCCTATTTATCAAAATTATTTAATGCGGCCATGGAACTAAATTAATAGAATAGAAAATATCAACGATAATAGACGATTAAAATAGAATTTATTTCTAATAAATAATACGAGTATTACCCACTGCAAAGAACTTTAAACTCTTAAAGAAATACTATTATAAAAAAAATTTTAATTATCAAAATTATAGTGTATAAGAATCAAAGTGTATACATTTTTTTGACGGATCTGTTCATCATAATCATGACATCAAAAACACTTAACAATGCTTGTGTAATATCGAAATAGAAGAGAGAAAATGTGTACTCACCCAATAATGTTTTCTTGAATTCTTGATTGATGATTGATTTTATTATAAATGAGATTTGATATTTGAAAAATTTAAATGTTTTGTTTGTAAAAGAAGATATTTTTGTCAAAGTTGTTGAATTAATTTTTGCTTTATTTTAGGTTCACCTAGAAAAAAATTTTAAATGTTTAAAAATATTTAATTTTTATTGAGAATAACAATTGATGCTTAAAATGGATTTAGAAAGAGAAAATATACTTAAAAATAATTAGAAGAATGTTACCTAAACCCAGATTGTGGTTTTGTAGTAAAACTTTTAAATCAGCAATCAAAAATTTACGAAAAACTTTACAAACAAAATTAAATAATTGAATTAAAATATATGGTTCTAAATGGTGAGGTTTCAATTTATTTACACATGGTAGAAGATGTAAAATGTATCGAATGGATTAAACTAGAAATGTTGCGAAATTTCGCATATGAATTCTGAAACTATCTTTTGTGTGGTAAAATTAAATAGTCATACAACTGCCCGTAGTTTATGTAGACATGTATCGGTTGATTTTTTAGCAACAAATTTCTATTTTCCAACACTGTTTTTGGTAGCTCAGCTGTTTTTGTGTAATATCCACAGTTTGGTCCACAGTGTAATACAGTGATGAAGGAAATGATAGTTCAAAAAGTTTAAAATCAGCTGTTGCAATTTGTTGTGGCTATCTTGTTATACACTGTGATGTTGTATGTGTGCTAAAAATTTTATTGTGGCTATATTAAAAATAAGATAACTGTATACACTAATACATCTATCTATCTCTGATTATCATAATTTGTGGCTATCTTGGCTGTGTTGTTCTTGTTATAGTTGTTGGAGTTTTAGTCACTGTATTTTTTTTTTTTTTATTGTTGATGAAAAAAGTTGCTGAAATTACACTGTGATTTGATCTATAACTTAAACATCAATCGACTAAAAAACGAACAACGCTTGCAGATTATTGAATTTTATTATCAAAACTCATGGTCGTTTAAGAAAATACTTCGTGCACAGTTACGAAATCTTGTGATTATATTTCATATCGAATTTACATTATTAGACATTAAACCACCAACGCAGAGTGTTGCGGGCAAATAAAGATATCTCTCAGCTGTATATGCCAATGTTGTTATTGACCATGAATTATGGCTTCGATGCCGTTCGCAGAAATGTTCCACTACGTGGAGTATTTTCGTAGAGATTTAAATGTAAAAATTGAAGACACAAAACCCACCACAACGGCTTAATTTTGTTAAATTAAAATCTACTTGTCAATCGCAAAATTATGTTTAGCAACAAAGCTCTTTTCTGGTTGAATGCTCGTAGATATGTACGTGAGCATGCAAAACTGCTGTACTTAGTGTAAAGAGCAAGAAAACAAAAGCATTGCACCATTGAATTATACTTTTCGAAGACGACAATGGCTGGTACGCTACCTTGAAATGATTACAATTTTTCTTCTTGTACTTTTCAATCGGAAAATTGTGTTCAACGACAAAGCTTATTCCAGTTTGAATAGATAACATGAACATGCAAAATGGACGTATTTAGTATGAGAAGCAAGCAATCAGACGAAGAATTGAAGGCACAAGACCCACCACAACGCCTTAATTTTGTTAAATTGTTAAATTAAAATCTACTGGTCAATTGTAAAATTATGCTTAGAAACGAAGCTCTTTTCTGGTTGAATCACACCAAAAACTACTTGTATTCGATTATGGACCGGTGGTACCATTGAATTGTAATTTTCAATCGGAAAATTGTGTTCAACGACAAAGCTTATTCCAGTTTGAATAGATAACATGAACATGCAAAATTGACGTATTTAGTATGAGAAGCAAGCAATCAGAAGCATATTTAAGAACTGTCAAATAACACCGAAAACTAACTGCATTACAATATGGGGGGCCGGTGCCTCCATTGAATTGTAATTTTCAAAAACGATATTTTGCCATATATGGACTCGGCTGAGCTGTGAAATAATAGCTAAATTAGAAGGCAAGTTAGGTGAACAGTTTGTTTCACTTTTGAGGACCGGTCAGCTATGTATATTGGGCAATTTAAAGCTTTTAGCCAATTTTTGTGGTCTATGTTAAGTAGAGCTGTACCAAATCGTTCAGTTAAATGATCCGTCATTTTCGTTCGGTCATTAAAAGTGATTCGGATCGTTCACTTCGTTTAACCGTTCACTTCGGTCATTTGTTCTGGTCGTTCAAGCTAAACTTGTTTTTTCTTTGCTTGGTCGTTAGTTCAATATTTGTTTTGTTGCCTATTTTCTCATATGCATGTTATCAGTGTTGCCGTTTTATTTTTAAATTTATAAAAGTACGTATTTCCGCATTTAAGAAACGATAGCCAAAACAAAGATAGATTGAACAACCGAACGATCGAACGAATGCCTGATCCAAAAGACCGGAGAAAACTGATTCGATCACTTCGTTCATTTTACTGATTCGTTCGTGACCGACACTGCTGTAATGTTAAGGCTCATATCTATAGGGACAAGCTCGTAATATTAAAGAATTTATTCATGACTTACTGTTCAATGTGTTGGACAGAATATGCAAAATTAGACTCAGCAGCGTATTAATTGTTAGAGGCAAAGTCGCTGTGAATATTTACATGAAATCATCTTTAAGTATTGAAATGCAGACTCCAATAAAGATTTTAAACATTTCTCTAAATGTTATGTTTTTTCTTTTTTTAAGAATCTGAAATTTCTCAAAAAATGAACCTTGCAAAAATAAGTTTAAATTTTAGTATGAGCATGACATGTTTCTGTGCTATTTATAGCATTACTTTGCTGTGTAATTTATTTTTGTCAACCATGCATTTCCTTTTTCAATAAATTTTGACTCAATTCTTTGTTTAGGAAAATAGCTATTACAAGTTGCGTTTAAGAATATCGAAATTGTAAGGCAGCCATTTTTCAATTCTCTATTGCTGTTGCCTAAAACTTTTACAATTCAGAACCTAGAAGCCAAACAGAATAAGCAAATATTATAAAAAGTGGAAAAGAAAAAGAAAACGGAAAAATGTCCGGTATAAACATTACTGTACTACTACACTCTTGGCATTTTCGTCACCATTTCTACACATTTCGACGGTAATTTCTACATTCAAATCCCAACTAATAAATAAAACAATAAAATACTTAATGGATGAAAATTTAAAATAAATTAAAAGATACGAATAATAAATAAATAAAAAAAAATAAAAATAAAATTAAAATCCTATTTTATTAAACCAGCCATACGTTTTGTATTTGTGTTTGTGTTTTTTTTATATTTTTTATTTAAAGAATTTTATTTCACTTTCTTTTATTTAAAACTACAATACATTTACAGCGGAGGGCGAAAAAACAAAAATTAAAAAAAAAATATTTTTTATTAAATCTACGTTTTCCTTAAATTTATAATTTTAATAATTGGTTTTATAATTCATTTTTTTTTTATTTATTTATACGTTTTTAGTTCAATCAACAACAAAATATACAGATATTTTAAATGTTTTTTTTTGTTTTTGTTTTCTTTTTGTCCAATAATAATAATAATGGGAAAAATTATTAAAAACATTTATGATTAACAGATACATAGATTAGTGAATTGCCTGCCTGCTTCTCTCTTGATTTGAAAAAAAAAAAATATTTAAATTAAACAAAAAAAAAAATTAGAAAATGAAATAGATGTTTTATGTTCCATTTTTAGTTTTTCTTTTTTTATTATTTTTCTTATACATACATATTTAGGCTTTAACAAAAAACACAGAGTGTAGACAACAATAGTTTTTTATTCAAAGATTTTTTGTTTCTTTTTTTTATAGTTTTAGCTATAAATTTATATAATTATAAATTAATATTTAGCATTTAGGGGGTTGAGTGACAGTAGTAATAATAGTGTATGTGTAAGTTATTTTATTTTGGATTCTTTTTTTTTATTATTATTTTTAATCATAAAATTAATATTGTTTGTTGGATTCTTAATTTTTTTTTTTCTCTATAATAAATTACACTTAATTTATTATTTTTAATTTTAATAGTGCTTTTTGTGGTACAAATTTGAATTATAATTTAGGGGGAAATTTTTTAGTATTTTGTTTCTTTTTTTTATGTAAATGATAAATAACAAATATAGTTGGCGGCAGTGTTAAAAATTTATAACTATTTAATAATTTAATAATATGTATTTACGGGTAGACAAAGAAGTAAACTTAAGAAGTATAACCAACTTGTTGAATTACGCCATTTGAGATTAAAAATTCAAATCTTTTACTTGTTGACGTTCGTTCAGTTTTAATTATTGCGTTTATAAAAGCATACTTTGTTGTTGTGTGCTTTAGAATACGAGTAATCCAGTTTAGAAATATCAAAAGCACACTTCACACTGACTTATTTTAGAACAGAATATACAACTGCTATAGATATTATTTGCATCTGTCAACAACATATTCACACAATGTCGAAAAACATTTTTTGGAAAAAATTTTGAAAAATTTCTAAATAAATGAATACGAGTGTTCTTCGTTAACTCTTAAGAATTATTTGCATGGTTTTTTTTTCTTTTGAACGGGCATAAGTCGCCTGTTTCTTTTATGCGGAAAGACCTTAACTGACGCATAAGATTTAAAAGAAAAAATTACGCCTCGCAATAGAACTGTTTTATAAACCACTTTCAAAAATCTTCAGTATAATTAAGTGCTGATGTATTTTAACTAAAATCAGCTTTAAAGAAGCAATCAGCCTTATTATAAATAATCTTCCGCGGGAGTTTTTTTTCCCCACTTAGTAGGGACATAAATATTGTTATTTCTGTGAACATACCCATTTGAAAGGTAATCTTTATAGCGTTAGTCAGTTACGAGAATTTGATGAAATGTGTTAACTTCAATCATGGAGAGGTCAGATAAAGAAAACGGTATAGCAGTTATAGCACTTGTTATGTGTGGAAAGACAAAAAATGATATTTGCAATGCACTCCGCTCACTCGGCATTACTGACATGTTCGTCTGCAAGTGTATACAATTGCTTAAGAAGACCGGAAATACAAAAGACCGCCTCCAGTTGGGCCGCCCACATACCGTTCGGACACAGCAAGCAATCAAAGTCGTCAAAGCAAGAATTCAACGAAATTGTCTCCAGAAAGAGAAAATCATGGCCCGTGAAATGAAAATCACACAAAAGTCCATGAGTCGTATTATTATATTTCTTGACTGCAACTTTAAAAAAATAGAATAGAAAAATCCAATCGTTTTTTGGTTTAGTACGCTGATAACTTACATAGAGAAATCTTGTTTACGGATGAAAAAATTTTTACCGTACAGGAAAAGTTTAACAAGCCAAATAATAGGTTTTATGCCCGGTCGTATAAAAAGCATCAAAACTCATTCCACTGTTCGGAAAAGGTTATCATCCAGCTACAGTCATGGTTTGGTGGGTAACTGACAGTTTACCAAGAAACCGTTTTGGAAACCGTTATGAAGCCGCTTGGACTTGGACTTTCCAATAAGATTCTGAACTAGCTCATAAGGCTAAAACGACACAGACCTGGCTCCAAAAAATTTTTCCAGCTTTTATATGCTCTGAAGAGTGGCCATCTGACAGCCCTGATTTGAATCCTTTGGAATTACAAATAGTGTACAGTTTTAGAGGATATGGTCTCCCACCAAAGATACCAAAACATTAAATTCTCTTAAAACGACTCTGGTTCGTGCTGTAGCCAATTTTCGAAAGGATAAGGTGCGTGCAGCTATTGAAGGCCAAGGGCGTTTATTTTGTATGCAATACATACCAATATATGTATATCTATATATACAAAACAAAGTGACAAAACCATTTTTTAGTTTTTTGTTTTGTAGCCCAGCATCTTAGTAACAGTCTTTATGTCCCTACGAAGTACTTTATTCAACTGCTAGTGTTATATCTCCACAACTAAATAATTCAACAGTAATCAACCAAAAGAAG
This sequence comes from Metopia argyrocephala, assembly GCA_963576795.1. Lineage (NCBI taxonomy): Eukaryota > Metazoa > Arthropoda > Insecta > Diptera > Sarcophagidae > Metopia > Metopia argyrocephala. Next base: position 86,169,727 of record OY756211.1, read on the forward strand.
CCCGTATGGTAAAGTTTAAATTAAGTTTGGAATAAAAAAGCAAAAATGTACCGCTAAGGTGCCATAGGAGCCCCAAATGCGGCACTGCCAGTTGTACCACGTTATCGTTGAAACGAAAACGACCTTGGTATTAAATTCTGTGCATAGATGACAATGATATTGCAGATGATGTTGTTGTTGTCCTTGTCGTGTCGGATACTCTTCTTGGGTCAGACAGATCTGAGACTTTCCAAACTTCTACTTGATAAATATGATCGAAGAAGATATAAGAAAAACCTGAGTTTTTAACAGGTCTTTTGACCGGACATTGCAGACTCAATGGACATTGATATAGAAGAGGAATCACTTTGAGCGTTATGAGCAGATTCTGTGACGAGTGATCAGAGCACATACTAGCATTGATGCACAGTAGGAAGAGGTACATTGGTGATTATCAGATATCAAATGGGGAATTGTGAAAGTTGGCACCGGCCGACATTTTAAAATTTACCAGACCGACAAAACTGGGGCAGATACTATTGAGACCCTAGTTAAGTTGAGGGCTGTATAATAGATCTACAGGTCGAAGCACATTCAATACCTCATGAATGAAACAATCAACACCTTAGTAATTGTAGCTTGAATACAATGGTGTTTTTTTATATTCATTTTGTATGGTTTTTAACTTTAACTTTCTTCAAATTTTATAAAACTGAAAACATCCACTCATTAAGAGGAAAGAGAGAGATGCTAAATAGTTGTTTTTGGTAAAAAGAGATAAAATATAAACCAAAGCACTATTTTTTAAATTGTTTTTTTGAGTTTTTGTTTTTCTTTATTTTTTAAACATCATGTTTCTAAAAAAATTGTTTTTTTTTTTTTCATTTAATTGTATGTATATAATATTTCTTTTTTATTTTTTATGTTTTGTTATATATTTTTTTTATCTAAAAGAAAGATTATTAATACTCTAGACTTAATATTTTTTTTAAATGTTTATAACTAAAAAACATGGCTTTTTTTAATTTATTTATAATATTTAATAAAAATGTATTATTAAAAGCAATTTTATTGATTATTTTTTTTTTTTTTAATTAAAGATGCTGCTGTTAATGCGTTTTTTTTTTTTTTTAATTTAAATTTCCAAAAGTTAGAATACTCTTGACCTTTATTTTATTATACTTGTTTTGCCTTTAGCTACTCTTTAAATATTTCTTTTTTTTATTAGTATTTTCTTTAAGAGATTTTCTAATGTTTACTTAAATCAACATGCGTTGTTTTTTATATATTTTTTATTCTTTTAATTCTTGTAGTCAAAACGTTTAACGTCATACTGTAAATTTTTTATTTTCTTCGAGATTTTTTAGCATTTAGTTTTTGTATAATTAATGCCGTGTCCATAAACAATTACTATTACTGTTCATTAAGAGTTTATTTGTACAAATTTCTATGCAATAATTGTCATATAAACCCTTAAAAACCTAAAATTTGTATGCAGACGGCAATAATTTTTTTTCTTTGATTTGTTAGTTTAGAGAAAAAGAAAAACACCTGTAAACCTTTAATTGTATGGCTGGCTTCAGTTATAGAGGGTTGTTATTAAAGGTTTTAGCATTAGTAAATGCTTAAATTATATTCCTAAAAATCTAAACGAATCAGCAGGTCCAAACAAAAAAAAAACGTTAAAATTAAAACCCAAAATAAAAATAAATCAGAAAAAATTATATATTTTTAGTAAAAGAATATCTGCTGTATTCATAAAAAATAATTTTCTATGTTTCGTTAAAGTGTTTATTTTACAAATTCCTAATCAACAATGCATGTCAAATAAACTCTTTAAGAAAATAAAATATATAAATAATTTTTAAGAATACAGCACGAAATGTTTTGTTTTTTTTTTCAATTATTAACACTATTGTTGTTGTTTTTTATTTAATTTTTTTTTATTTTTTCTTTTTATTTAATTTAAATCTTATTTAATTTTATAATTTAAATTTACTTAATCGTTTAAATAATTATCTTTCTCTTTATTAAATAATAATTAAAATTAAAAAAAATAATAATTTGTTTGTTTGTTGTTGTATTTTGTTGTTGCTTCTCTGTTGCTGTTGTTGTTGTTGTTTGTAGTTACCATTTAAATTGTAGGAAATTTATTATTATTATTTTCTTTTTTGTTTTTATTTTTAAACTAAATTTACTATTTTAATAACAAAAAGCGGCATAAAAGAATAATGCGCTTCTCTTCTTTTAATCGTTTTCTTTTTTTTTTTTTTTCTTATTCCTGGTTGTTTTTATATTTTTTTTTTTTCAAATATATTTATATGAAATTTAATTTTTTGTTAAATGTTCTTTTTACTGCTGCTATATAATGTTTAATTTTTTTGTTTTTTACTGCTTTCTATGTATGTAGTATATGTTTTCATAATAAATAGTTTCTTTTTTATATTGAATTTTTGTCTAATTAATTATTTACTCCTTTTAATTAATAAAAAAAGAACATCTAAAATTTTATTTATTTAATAATTAATATTACGATGTTCTTATTTTGTTTTCTTATTTTGTTTTCACTTTTTTTTAATAGAAGCCTTAGTGAGAAGATTAATTGGTAGTGGTAGTAGTTGTTGTAATAGTGGTGATACGAGAGTTTGAGGTGAGTTTGTAATTTTTTTTTTTTCGTTCTTTTATTTTTTTTTTATTATTTATTTATGTTTTAATTTTGTAGTGATTTTTTAAGGGTGATATTTGATTTGTTGTTGAGAAGGGGAAGGGGGATAATAACACGCTGGCTTTAGCACAGTAATGTTTAATGGATGAAGCAGCCATATAACAAAAATTATAATCATAATAATAATAATAATGTTTTGTTGCTGTGGTTGGTTGTAAATTGTAATTGTTTAATAATAGGTTTCCTGTTCCAACCAGCCGCCAGGATTGCGACGCAAATAGAAACGTCTAGTTTCATCATAAAGAAAGATGGCCAACGCAAATGGAATGGCTGGGAACCACCAAACAAGTCTGTTAAAAACATAAACAAATAAATTAAATGTTATATAAATAAAAGAAAAAAAATTTGTAATTTATAATGAAATGAAAAACAACTTACTTGAGTGGATACATGCGTAGACCCTTTTCCATACCGGGACAGTATGATAAGAATGCAGCTAATATGGTTTCAAATACTAAACCAAAGTTTAAGGCCCAATTTCTCATGCCCTGATGGAAAATTGAATTTCGTCGTGTCTTACAAATGATTAAATCAGCCCATTGTACAACAACAATTGATACAAAGAAAGCAGTATGGCAGGTATATTCCAAAGTTTTACGATCGCGATAAGTCTGTCAAACAAAACAAAAATATTTGTAATTTCGTAATTAGAAATTTGTAAAGATTTCTAAAGGAAACTCACCCATTCTTGACCATATGAATCGGTTAAATCATTAACAGCCTTAGAGTCCCACATTTTACGGATACCAAACAATTTTAAGGGTAAGAAACCGTTTTCAGCCATTATAACGAAATAAACAAAGAAACCGGCAGCAGCTTGGATCATACCGATTTGACCATAAGCCATGGAAATCAATCTATAGTATAGCGTTTAAAATTTATTTATGTTTTTGTTTCTTCATATATATAAAATAGTTTTAATTTTGATTTTGTTCATTAAAAACAAGTGTTAGTAGAGTGTTGTTATAAAACAAACAAAAAAGTTTCTGAATTTTGAATTATTTTGCCAAATAAACAATTTAGACAAAAACATTTAGTATTTCAATTGAAAGTACAATGAAAAAAAAATAACTGGATATACGCAAATGGAGAAGGAAATAGTAAAATTTTGAATTTTCTATGTACTTTCAATAAATAGTAACTAGATGTTTAAGAATTAACAAATGGTGGATTTTTTTTGAAAATCAAATTATTTTCTATATATATTTTTTTAGTGTAACAGAGCATTTAATAAAGATTAAAATTAAATACACTTTGTTTTGGATTTATTTTTTTTTTTAGTTTTATGTACTTGTATATAAAAAAAAAGAGGTGAAAAAGCAGCAGTTATTTTCAAAATTTTCTCTTTTTTATGGGATTTTTAAAATTTACAACTTCAAAGCTTTTTAGTAAATAAATAATGAACCAAGTGTTTGTGTTACAAAAAAAAAATAAATAAAATAAATAAGAAATAAATTCTTTTTTTTCCACTTTCTCAAATTAAAGCATTTATTTTTTTTTAGCGGTCATTTTTATGAATTACAAATGCGTGGTTTTTTCTTTCTTAACAGGGTTGCAGCAAATTAGTTAAGAGACAGTATTAGAAGAGAGATAGTATAAGAGAGTTCAAAAAGTAATACAATATAGTGGAAATATAATGCAATGATGGCGTAATAATATTACAAACGGCTTTTTAATTTGTAATTGCTGTTACGTTCTTAAAAAAAATAAATTAGAAAAAGCAAAGCACTTTTTTTCTTTTGCAATCAATGATGATTTCGCAGCGTAACATACATATATACAGACAGGCATGAGATGATAGCAATGTGCGATGATAGATTTTTATATACATACAAACATGCATAAAAGCCAGCAAAAAAATTCATGCTTAAAAACATGTTTTTTTTAAGTGTTTAAAAAGAAAAAAATAAATAAAAATAGAAATCAAAACTAAACCGTGCTTTAAACAGGAGTATGTATCTCACAGACAAAAATAGATTTTTTTTTAAATAAACGTTTGACAAAAAATTTACTTACGTTTAAACAATGTTTGTTTTTTTTAAATTTTTCTTAAACAAAAATAATTTTTCTTAAATAAAAATCTCCTTTTTTTGTCAAAAAAAAAAAATAATTTTTTGTTCGTTTGTTATTATTTTGGTAACACAACCTAAAGCTTAAAGACCTGAAAAATTTGTAAAAATTTATAGGACAAAGCAAGATGGGCTGTGAGAACATCTTATTCAAATGGGAGAATGGGAAGGGAACAATATATTTGTAAACATTTAAACTATAAAAGGAAATTCAAATAAAAGTGTAGGTTTAAAGAAGGAATACTTTCTACATGAACTGGAATGTACATGAACTAGTGCAAGAATTCTGTTTCTGTGAATTTCTTTATTTACGAGTAATACTTGTCTGAGTTTTAAACAATTTTAAAATCTTTCTTTTTTTTGTATTTAATCTTTTTTTATTTTAATATTTCACAACTTTTCTTAATTGGAAACAAATACCTTTTGTTGTTATTTTGGGGTAATAAAACTGGACATAATGCAGCTGTGGATGGAACTGGACGATTGGTAATATTAAAAGTTTAATATAGTAAGAAGCATTTTTTCAAATATCGCAAATTTAGTTCTTTGGAAAAGAATTTATAAATAATGGTGTTGTGAACATACATATTTATCTGCTCTTAACTATATATTTTTTTAACCAATCAATCATACACCCTACACCACAATGTTTTCTTTCAAAATTCATGCACAATTACGATTAAATTCTTTACTAAGTGCAACACGCATATTCCTAATATTGGTTTATCTATCTATTGAGTTGTTCTCGAGTTATAAAATATCGACTATAAGATAACTTATTTCAATATTTTTTTCTATAATTTTAAAAACCCATTAATATCTCTTCTTATCTTCTTGGTTATTTGTTCTTTATAGCAGGCCAAACCCTTGGAACGGTCTTTTTGAAATTTTCAGAAGGAATAAGATTAGACAAAGGGGCGTGGCACCGCCCATATAACCCAAAATTTAAAATCGTCATATCTTGGGCATTTTTTGACCGGCGGCGGAAGTATTTGCTATATTTATGTGGTATTGGCATGAATAGAAATACGTACCAAAAGAAAAATAGGCGTGGCACCGTCTATATTACCCAAAATTTAAAATCGTCATATCTTGGGCATTTTTTGACCGGCGGCGGCAGTATTTGCTATATTTATATGATATTCGCATGAATAGAAATACGTATCAAAAGAAAAGTGGGCGGAGCACGCCCCTTTGTTTGTGATATATCGCAGGCTGGATCTGTTCAAATTTTCACAGCATGATACTGTGAATCTGGAAGAAATAATAGGCTACATGAAATTTTGATTGAACAAAGGGGCGTGGCACCGCCTATATACATAACCCAAAATTTAAAATCGTCATATCCTGGTCATTGTTTGACCAACGTCGGCAGTATTTGCTATATATGGGGGGTAGCAAAAAACATTGGGTTGAGCTGGTCCTTTATAAAAAAAAGTTGAAATAAGGCAACAACAACACCAAACACGACAAGGTGTCAATCAAAGAAATGAGTTATAGTTTAGATGATTAAACTTTTCTTTGTACAATTCTGTATGCCTTCTCTTCATTTATGAACATTCTTGCCTATTTTGAAATGCAAAATAGTATTAAATCTCAATGTATCCAAGTGACACCTAAGGAACCACTGGTAAATTTTTAATGACAACAAGGGACAATTTAAAACCATTTTTTTTAATAATACTCGTATCAGCACAAAACCCACTTTATGCAAAGTGGCGTAGGGTATTACTCGTAAAAGTAATTTCAAAACTACTATAACAATTCTAAAACCTAAAATTTTGTTCTTTTTTGTTTTAAATAAACTATAATAAAATATTAAAATATTGCAATAACCTTTCAGGAAATTTCACTATTTATACAGAATAGTGCTACAAACTTAAACTGGGTTTAAGAGGCAAAGCTTTTAACTATTTTAAATATATTATTTAAAATTACTTATCCTACAGGATACAAGTAAAATAAAAACTCTATTATTATTTGATTTTAAAATAATAGTTCTACAAATTTTTTTTACTATACAAATGAAATAAATGCTACAAAATAACACTAAAAATAAATAAATTTTTATAATAAAGATTCTTTTAAAACTTAAAACATTAAAGACATAAAAAGATAACAAAATTATAAAAAAGAAAACTTAAATATGTTAAACAGTTTGTTTTAGTTCGTTTTAAATAACATTTCCTGTTATTTAAAACGAAACAAACTGTTTGAATATAAATTTTTTTCCAATTATACCATTCAATTACAAATTCGAACATAGGAAATATGAAATAAAAACATTGCAATTTTGTCTAGATTTCTTTTTTTTTTCAATTCTTAAAAATTTTTGCATACAAAAGAGTGTGATTTTTTTTTATTTTATTTTTGATAATTAAAAAAAAGAAAACTTATTCCAAACATGTTCAAAAATGAGTGCTGATATTTAAAAAGTATGTATGAAAACAATTAATGAAAGACGTATTTGGCTAATCGTTCGTTTTAAAGAAATCTTTTATGGAATTTATTATTTTGCTGATAGGTTTTTGTTTCTGCAATTTATTGATGACAAGCTGTTTTTGTTTTTATAATATTTTTAAACTATGATTCCCAATGATTTTATTTTAATCAAACAAAAAAATTTTAGAATTATGATGGCTGAATATAAAATTTCAGTCTGACAACGAAAGAACAAACTATCTGGCACAAAGAGTAGCAAATTTGTCACTTATTGGCTCACGAGACATTCTGTGGACTTGTGGGCGTAAAGTGTTATACTTATAAATAAACTTTGGGAAAACAAGATTCACTACACACTGGCATAACTATGAAACTGAAATAGTGGTTCTGTCTTCGCTACTTTATAGAGGCCACTACGACCTCAAGTGTTACTTAAACAGTATTGCTCTTTGTGAGATCACCGTCTTTTCTATTTCAACACTGCAAATTCAAACCAAAGACAGGTAACTAATGTCAGCTTCAAAAGTAAATAACCACAATTAAAAACAAAAACAAAAAATTGTTCTTTCACGACATGTTTATATAGGTACCTTCTCCGAAATATTGTTAAGCCTTCCCGCAAGGTGTGGGTATTAAAAAAAACACGGCACAAATGTCTCTTAAAAAAAACCATTAAGTGTGTCCTTTTGGGTTGAAGAACTTAGTGGCTCAAAACTAAGATGATAACCAACATTACAGCCATTTGGAAACTAAAGTCTGCACAACCATAATTCAAATTTCAAATACTGCTGCTTTTGTTCTATTGCTTTTTAAGACAATTACTTCAAGTAGAAAGTTATGCAAACTGAGATTATAGAAGAAATAAGTCCGCATTTACATTGTATTAATTGAAAGACAGACGGACAAAGCTTGTAGCAAACGGAATGAAGAAATGAAGACTGTAGTACAGAAGGGTTTGTACTACACATTTCATTGTAATTTTGAATACTGCATGAAAAGAAGAAGATATTAAACATTTCTGTCTATCTTCTAATTTGTACTTTAGAAATGCGAATTAAGGAACGACTGTAGCAGAATTTAAATCGAACAAATAGAATCAAGTGTTGCCAACATGCATAATCTTAAACCAGAGAACGGTTGATTTTACTCTGCCCAAAGTAAAATAAGTAATGGGTAACGAGTATAGAGTACTTGTAATAATTTTTGAGTACTCAATACTTAAAAGTAACTGCTCAATACTTTACTAAGGCTGTATTTTTCTTCGAAGTTGTATGGAAAGTTTAAATTTTAACGGACAAAAAAATTTCGGTCTAAAACACAATACTTTGTGAAATTGTTTTCTCTGAAAAATAAAATTCGTTAAAAGTCTTGAGTACCCAAATGAAAAAACTCAATACTATCGAGTAGTGAAAAGTAGCAGAATTTTACAGCACTAATGCGCACTGTATTTTTGAAGGATATAGTGCAGCTCTCTAATATTGAAACAAACGATATTGTAAGCCCTTAAATATTTTCAGTCCTTTCAAACCAATATCAGAATCGGGTTAAGAAAGAATGTTACATTAAAATCGTGTGGAATATATTTTTCTACTTCTGTTTTAATTAAGTATAACACTTGTTTTTTTTTTTTTTTGTAATGAAATGAGATTTATGATTTGGAGCACAACACACGAAAACACAATTAAAAATTTAATTTTTTTTTTAACTTTAACATACAAAAAGTAAAAATATATATATTGTATATGTATACTCTTTTTTTTTAGCGTAAACTCAAGTACTACAAACTAGAAACAACTTTCGAGATTAACAAAAACCATAAAATAAAGAATTTAATATTTTTTTTTCTTATAGAGTCTGTTTGTGTTTTAAAACTGATGAAAAAACTTTTTGAATTTCAATATGTAATAAAAACAAGGTTTTCAATATTTTTGCTTGAATCATCTAACAAAAAAAAAAACAAAAATAAAAAGTAAAAACAAACTAAAGACTTCTACAAATGCACTAAAAACACACTAAAAGGCCTTTTTTATTTATTTTTATTTTTTTTTTAATCAACTAAGATCTGTGTTTTAGAGCAAATATATATTTCATTTTTTTTTTTTTAATTTTTTCTATTCGTTTTCATTCTAAATATTTTTATTCATATATATATATGTGTGTGTGTATGTGTGTTTGTATATATTTGGGTAAAAGTATAGTGGGTTGTAAAGGTTGGTTTTTGTTTAATTCTGACCTGCGATTGACCAAGTTATCACGATAAGGATTACGGGGTTGACGTTTCATAATATCACTTTCTGGTTTCTCATAAGCCAAAGAAATAGCCGGTACCTTTTTTTTTGTTTTTTTGTTAACCATTTTGAAAGGATATATATTTTTTTCAAGATTTTAAGAGTTTTTTTTTTTTTTTCAAAGAAAAATGTGCAGAGTTTTTGGTTTTTTTTTTTTCAATACGTAATAAATGTGGTATTTTGTTAAAAATGTTATAGGAAAAAAATTTATATAAAAAAATAAGAAAGTATGATAAGATACGTTAAAAAGTTATTGCTTTACAAAATGCCAAAGAGTTAAACAAAAAATAAAAATAAATTATAATTTTTGTAAAGAATTTCTTAAAGAGAAAACTATTTTATTTAATAAATATTTGCTTGAAATTTTGGTTTTTCTTATTTCTTTCATTTATAAACTAAGATATGAGCTAATAATTTGGTAGTTTGCTAATAAAATCTTTTTAAGTGTAATTGTATAGTTACTACTCTAGTTAAGAAACAAGTAAAAAAAAAACATTAATAAATAATTTAGTTGAGAATTTATTAACTAGCGAAACAAATTGTTTTCTTTTTTCTTGTATTGTATTTTGGTTTTATAACTAAATACTCGTATAATAGAGAAAATGTTTAAAATGTTTTACTATTAAAACTGTTAAAGTTATTGTCTCTGTTGTATTGCTTGTTGTACTACAAAATATTTATTTTAAAAATAATAGCTAAAATAGTTATTAAAAGAAATTAATATTTAAAACTAGCACGTTATAGAATTTTCTATTTTAAATTTATTTATATAAAATTTTATTTATAAGAGAGTTAACTAAAACTAAATTTAATAAAATGAAATAAAAAAATATTTAACATTCACTATATGTAGGTACGTACATAGGTACATAATATGTAAGTCTAGGGAAATTGTCTAAATGTGTAGTGGGTAAAAATACTTAAAGGATATTGGGTTTTTTTATAAAATTTTTTATAATTAAGTTTAAAAAGAAATTAATAGTTAGGAATTTATCTCAAAAAAAAAAATAAATTTAAAAAAGGAAAGCAAAAACTGAAAAGCTTCTGTTTGGTTTGTGATAAAGACAAGAACTTACCTTTTATTGAAAAAGGATGGAGAACAAATAGAATTCAAATCTGAAGAGTTTATTTTTTTATTTTTTTTTTTTGAAGTGTGTGTTTCTTTTTTTTTTAATTTTCTGATTTCAAATTAAAACAATCTAAATACACAGGCCAACGATGGGGAAAACCCCTTTTCATAAATTTTTGTTTTATCAATTAGAATTGTTGTACTGATTTCGAAAATAATAATTACCCCTATCGTCAATAACGTGGGAGAAATTTGTTCTCAAAAAATTTTTATGGGAACACTTGTATTTATTACATAAGTACATAATTGGACATTATAACCATTTTTCAGAGTTACAGCCTAGCTTCTCACAGCACCCATATAGTGTGCGACAATTTTTATGCATGAGTACCGGGATCTAACGTTCAATGTCGACTCCGAACGACAAACTTGAGAAGCTTGTTCATGGTAAACAGTTACTCTCAGAGTTTTTGCCAGAAGGCTGCTAAGAGGTGGTCGTCGACAGAAATATTTTCTTTATATTTCATTCTTACAAGATATCAGAGTTGGGGTTTGTTTGAACCCGAAGCTCTCATCTTAGTAAGACAACACACTGCATACTAGACTAGGGCGGCGGCCACATTTGTACTTAGTGGATGTAAAGTAGTAGTAAAAGCTTTTGTAAAGATGATAAACAATTTAATCAAATTTTAGATTTTTTCGAAAATATAAACGAAAAATTTATGATTTAAATTCGATATTTTTAAGAGTACTTTTGTTAAGCTGTGTGTTTGTAAGTATTCTAGTGAAAATATCAATCATGGATGCTTTTTATAAGACGACCAACACTAATGAGTTCTTTTATAAGAGATAGGAAAACTAAAGAATTCGTTCATCACACATTTGTTAACTTTTACAAAACCACATGGCGGTTGTTTTGCATCCTATTGAGTACCGCAAAAAATACAGAAAGGTGATATCGCAGGTATAGCAAAGACCACTGAACGAAAAATTGTCCAATTTCTTCGTCCATTAAATTTAACAATACTGACAGCATCAGTCTAACTTGAAGCAACAACCAAAACTGTAGCAAAATAAAAACTGCTTCTGCTTTAATTTCGGAATCGGAATGTCAGACAAACAAAAAAAAAAAACTTTCGAAAATTTCGACTGTCGAAGTTTCTGCAGTAATTGAAAAACTTCACGACTTTTACCAGTTGACTGCAGTTTTTTAATTACTGTTTTTAACACTAAAAATTGTCTTTATAAGTTTTATTTTAAGAATTTAACTCAAACAATACGAACAGGGCAGATGAAATAGAAAAATGGAATGTATATTTTGGAATACCTTCGGAATAGGTACAAAAACAAAGATATTGTTAAAGTCACACGACTTTAATAAATTTGTGTAGAACTAATAAACTGTTTTCCATAAAATACAAGACCCATCTTTTGGCGCTCACTTTTCTTCACAACGACATTCTTCTGACAAAGATAATACAACCAAAAGAAATAAAACAAACAGATATTACTGATCATACAAGTATGATGTACAATTAGTAGTTATGAAATTTTAAATAAATAGTTTAAAAACTTTTTTCAAGATTTAACAATAGAATTTTAATCAAATTTGAAGCAATAAAAACAAACTAAATCTCTGCATCAAACAGTGAACACACTTTGGAGCTCTTAACCAGCTATTTTATGAGTACAAATTTTAATTGCATATTTCTGATATTTAAAAACACACTTCAATAAAAATCACAAGTTGTTCTTTTTATACATAAACATATTCGTCAAATAATTAAGATTTTTTTTAATTTCTTTACGTTTTTAAGGCCACAGGCGTATAGGATAAATATTAAGAAGAAAAAAAACTATACAGGAATAAAATGATTATATTTTTAAATATAAAAGTTACACGAGTACATATTTATTTGATAGAAAGAGAATTAGAAGAAAGAGAGAGAAAAAAACTTGTAACGAGCATTGTTATGGTGATTATAAATATTATGGTGGGTCGGTGAAAAAAAAATAGGGCAGTAATCGAAAAACAAAATTATATATCAAAGAGGCATATTATATGGTATGTTAGAGGATATTATTTTATTTTAAAACAAAGTAGTAGTAGTTAAAGTGAAAAAATATTTATATTTTAATTATATAGTATTTTATATAGAGAATTTTTAGCAAATGAGAAACTATATAAAGTTTAAAGATATTTAAGTTTTAAATAACGTTTTTCTTTGTGTTTCATTCTTTTTTTTATTATTATCGACAAAAAAATATAGCAAAAGGAGTACTAAAAAAATATTCTAAAAAAGAAAACAATAGTATATATTGCTAAAAGGTAAAAAAAACTTAAAAAAACCAAATGAATAACAAAAGCCTAAAATAAGTATTTATAAAAAACAGCATAAAAAAACATAATAAAGAAAATTTAAATACTTTTTTCTTAACAAAAATTTGCTTTAAAAACAAAAATATACATAAAAAGTAAAAATATTAATACATAAACTATTAACCGACTGTTAACGTAATACCACCAGCATCAGTATATTCAAAATATTTGAATAATTTAAGGTTTAAAATGGCTTGTGTCTTACGGCAACAGTCAGTAATTTTTTACTAATAAAAAAACAAAAATTAAAAGCATACGAACGAAAACTGATTTAATTAAAATGAAAAAAAAAAAAAAACATTATAAAACATTTATTTGTAAAATAGAAACAAGCTAAATTAGTTAAAATATATATATATTTAAATTTAAAACTAAAAAATATGTTGTACTTTGCTTTTAAGAAAAATATTAAATAAAATATTCGATTGAGAAATTGAAAAGATATATCTTTTATTGAAACGCATTTGTTTAGTGAAGTAAAAAGGCTTTTTTTAATGACTTTAATTTATATTTTTTTGTTAAAATTTACTGGCAAAGTGTAGGAAAAAAATTACTTTTCCTTAACAGAGAAAAATATAAAAATATTTTTATTTTGAATGTGAATAAGAAGAAAAGGTGTTTCAGAAATTCTTGTACTTATTTTGTTTCTTTAAATTTTAAAAAGTGTTGAAAAAGAAGTCTGAATATCTTTTTCGAAAAAATGCTGAGACTTTTTCAAAACCAAAAAAAAAATAGTATAACGAAAACTGATAATTTATTGATGACACAAAGAAAAACTTTACCTTTCGTTGACAAGTTTATCGCAAAATGGATTCCTGGGCTGACGTTTCATAATATCTGATTCTGCTTCTTCATAGGCAAGGGAAATGGCAGGTACCTAAGTTGGTTTACATTTACAAACGTATTACAACAATACAATATACAAAACAAATGATAATTTTAATACGCAAAAGGTCATATTATCGCAAGTACAAATTTTGGGAATATATTTTTAAAGGAATTTTGGTTTAAACATTTTTTTTATTAATTTTGGTTTTAAAGACAAATTTTAAATTGTGGTTTTTTTTTTAATTTTTTCGCATGTAAATAATGTTGAAAAGCCGAAAAAATATGTTTTTATACATTACAAAAAATACATAAAACAAGTTTTGTTCGAAAAAAAGGGATAAATAGAAAAGAAACTTTTTTATTATATTTCAAAAACGAAAAAACTTTGTAACAAAAAACAAATTAAAAAAAAACTAAAGATGTTTATCAACTCATATTATACGTTATTTTTACAACAGTTATACAACTTATTATAAAAATTATACCATAATTTGTCTTAAAATATATTTTAATAATAAAATACCTACACAAACTGTCAGAGAAAAATATACCTCCTTATAAAATATACTTCAGTTTTTCTTTTTGAAAGACTTAAAAAAAACTATTAAATCGTTTCTATATAAATAATACAAAACAATACAATATAAACTTAATGAATTTTAATGATAAAATTTTTTTTCTTTTCACTTTTTGCTTTAATAAACAAAAATAAAAATAAGAAAAAAAAAAACAAAAACTCAAATCTGTGCAAAAAATTTTGAATACAACAAACACTTATGTTTTAAAATTTATATATTTACAAATAATACAAAAAAATTTAGTTTTTTTTTTATTTTGTGTGTACATCTGTTATTAATAATAAATGGAAGCATCGTTCAACAATTCTAAACAAATTAATTGAAATCTTGCTTAAAGAAAATTATTAAAACACAACAGATAAGAATAGAAATACATACACTTTAAGGCCCCTTCGCTTATGCATATTCATAGAAAACATAGCGAGCTTATAAATCGAAGTTTCATACAAAATTTGATTTAATAAACCTTTTATAGAATAAAAATATTTTTCTAAATATTGGTTCAAAATTTTAATACAATTTTTTGCCCGGTTCTTTAAACCTTAAATTATACCGTGAGGTTATAATTTGTATGTACATTTCGAATTAATTAAATTTTCTTTTTAAATTGAACAAATTTTATTTAGTCGGAGGGCGGAGAGAGGCACTGGATGGTTAGACGTACATTAACATATATTTATGTACACTTTTTCAATTGGAGTGTGATGGGAAATTGTACTGTACAGATCAAAAACTAACAGCGATGAAAACCATTTGGTTTACGAACGGTTGTTGTTAACTGAGGGATAGAGACAGGATAGAAGTTTTCTGATCTAACTAAGGCTTTTTAAAGACGTTTTATGTAATATTCAGTTTCAGTTGATTGTAGATCGAGCAGTGTTGCAAGATTCAACACAGCAGAGAATATTTGATTTTAATCTATTACAAAAACTGCGAATTTAGACAACCTTAAAAAGGATGAATGTGAGAGTGTGGACAGCTTTTTCGCTGACTGATTATAATATGGACTTTGAGAAGGAATTATGTACGTGTAGTCAGGTAATGTATGAATTGGGTTTCAATAAACTTGAGTATTAACATTTTCAGAGTGTTTTAACAGACTAGAACTGTGATAATTAAGGACCACCCCAGAGGTAGACTGTGGACATTGGTATCTGACCCTCATTAAATTGTTGTAAATGAGAAGGCGAAGAAGAAATAAAGATTTTTTATATAAGTTTTCTTAACTCAGAGCAATACACAATTTTAATATATATAAGAAATTAAAATCTAGATTATGTTTTTGAGTACTTGATCACAACTTGGCATTATAGGTGGTATGAACTAAGTCAGTAAAAACTTAGTCAAAGTGAATGTTAATATTAAAACGACAGCTAAACAGTGATAAGAGCCATTTTATAAGGCGTCATTAAGTCTACATAGTTGTTTATTGAAGTGCAAAATGTTGATAAACAACTATAGCAGAAGTGTCACTGTACACTTTCGGTGGGTAGCATGAAGTTGACGTAAATGAGGAGAGAAATAACAGCGTTTGTGTAAGTTTTATTAGTTTACTTAAAACTAATATGGTAAACACATACATATATATATGTATACATCTTATCTCACTGACCTTGCTTTAGTGCATTTCAAACACAAAGAGTTTAGATTCATTTTAATTTAATTTCTTTTGAAAAGTTTCGTTTTTAGTGAGAGAAATGTATATTTGAATTAAAAAAAAAATTATCACTAAGTGTTCTAATAAATCGAATAAAACTATAAAACACCATCATCAATAGTTTTACAGCGTTGTCAAATAAAAAGGTTTCTTTCAAATTGAGTACAAATTTTACCAAAAAAAAAAAAATTATAAAAACTAAATCATCAAAAAAATTTTCTAATTTACTTGTAATCTCAAATACACACAAAAAACTTCCAAACCAATTTAATGTACGATTATATATCCAATAATTGTGCAGTGATATAACGAACATAGAAAAGAAAAATTCACTTTAAAACAAATGAAAACTTAATTTTTAAGTTTAAATACGACTATGCAATAAATTAAAGCGTATTAACTTAAAGGTGTTGACAACCGAATAGCTAAACAACTATTCATGTGCTGTTGGTGTACAAGTTGTCAAAATGTAGTTGTAATGCTTAAAAATGGAATGGTATTGCATTCAGCTGCATACACCTTATAGTCAATTCGTTTTAAAATAAAATAATAAATAAAATACTATGCCGTTTAACAGCCTGTTTCACGATGTCGAAAAAGAGCTTTCGGTCGCTGCCTGATCTTAACAAAACAGAATAAGGAAGCGAACGAAGAACACATTATTAAAATAACATGAAACAGATTGTTAATGTACTACCACAGAGAGAGAGAGAGAGAGAGAAAAAATATGAATCATTTTATAATGAAGATCACTGTTTTTTTTTCTTTTTTTTCAATGTAAAACAGCTGTCACAGTGCAACATGATTATTATAATTATAAAATCAAAATAATGTGAATGATAATTATGATGCTGATACTGAAAAACCCACAACATCGAATAAAAAAATATTTGGGAAGTAGAAATAATTTAAAAATGATTTTAAATGAAATTTGTTACACGATGATGTATGAAATATGCTTTAAAGACGAAAACAACAAAAAAATATGTATTTTTTTTTTATTTGCAAGGGTAGTAAAGAAAGGGTTTGGGGGTTACATTATTATTATTATTATTATTTATAATTATTACGTTTAAAAAAAATATAGACAAACAGACGATATTTAGAAATTGTTTATTTTTAAAACAAACAAAACAGAGAGAGAATTACAGAGCGAAGTAGGAAAAAAGCCATTTCAAAGACGTTTATTTGTTTTTATAATACATACATATATACATTTATATATGTATATACATGGGTATGTGTATGTGTGTTTACATGTAGTATATGTTTAAAAAAAATAATATAATCCAGCCATTTTGTTAAGAAACTTTGTTCAAAAACTTAGTTTTGAAAAGGTTTAAGAGGTTAATAATTCCTATTTGGTTTTAGTTGTTGATTTTGGTTTTAGTAAAACACAGTAAAATTAAATGTTAAATATGTTAATGCAAGTGAGTTTGGATTAAATTCAAACAACATTTATCAATGATTATGATTAAAAGAATAACAAGTAAAAACAAAACAAAACAGAATGGTTAATAGTCAAAAATAAAAAAGTATAGGCACCTTGAATTGACCAATTTATCGTTGAAAGGATCACGAGGTGGACGCTTCATAATATCGGCTTCAGCAGCTTCATAAGCCAAGGAAATAGCAGGAACCTAAAGATTTTGTACCGTTTTTTTTATATATTCAGAATACATTTAACAAAACAGCCATAAAACGTAGTATTTTATAGAAAACAAAAAAACAAATACACATTACGTAAAAGAGTGTACAGTAGTAGTAGTAGTTGTTGTAGGGCGTAAACATGTGTTTGTTTCAGGTGGGTGTATTTGTATTTTTATTGTTACAATTCGTAGTGTGTGATTTTGTTTTTATATTCGTTTATTTGTAATTGTTTTGTTAGAAAACAATTTTCATTTTACAACCATATTTCATTATAGGGATTAACACACACATGTATGCATTCAGAGTTGTAGTTGTTGTAGAAGTAGTAGTAGTATAGAAGTATAGCAGAATAAAAGATACAATAGTAAGTCATATGAGTAAATTATTAAAAAAAAAAGACAAAAATGTTTTAAAAATAAAAGTTTTAAATAAAAAAAAAAAAACAAATTAAAATAAATTACCAATTACATTATCGAGTTGATTATAATGGTTTTAACGAGACCTATAGGACTAGCTTAAAAAGAATTCTAGCAAAAACTAGCTTACAAAATTAAATACTATGTACCATAAACCAGTAGTACTTTAGCCTAAAATTTAGCGTTTTGTACGTTTATAGCCGTTTTTTATACCATACATTTTAGCCGGGTTTACATACTTTTGCAAAGGTTTTTGGTTTACCTTTCATTGACCAAATTATCAATATTAGGATTACGTGGTCGTCTTTTCATAATATCGGCTTCTGGTCCTTCGTAGGCCAATGAAATGGCTGGTATCTTAATATTGATTTTTTTTTTCAAAATCATTATTGATTTTTTTTTTTTTTGGGTTCAATAAACATATAAATAAATATTAACTTATACACTAACCATACAGTAATAAATAATATACGTTTTATATATTTATGTTTGTTTTATATACTTAAATATCTCATATTTTCATATAAGAAAAATATACAAAAATAATAACAAAATATAAAATTTAAAGAATAAATAGGAAGAAAAAGAATCAATAAATCAACAACTTACCATATCAGTACCCAAATCAATGCACAAAATGGTAACGGTACCCAAAGGCAAGGGGATGTCACACAAAATGAAAGCCAAGAAAGGTGAAATTTCAGGAATGTTAGAGGTCAATGTGTAGGCAATGGATTTTTTCAAATTATCGAAAATCAAACGACCCTCCTCAACACCAGTCACAATGGAAGCAAAGTTATCATCCAACAAGATCATGTCAGCAGCCTATTTTTTATTTACAAAATCACATTTTATTAAATTTATTATTACCATATTACTAAATAAATAAATATATGTATGTAAGAGACAAAAAAGGGATACTTACCTGCTTGGATACATCAGAGCCAGCAATACCCATAGCAACACCAATATCGGCTTTTTTCAAAGCAGGCGAATCGTTTACACCATCACCAGTTACAGCTACAATGGCACCCATACGTTGGCAACCCTCTACAATAATTAATTTCTGTTGTGGAGAGGTACGGGCGAATACAATTTCAGTATGATAGCGTAAAATTTCATCTAATTGATCAGAGGAAACATCACGTAATTCAGCACCATGTACAACAGCAGCTTTAGCTTCACGTGGATTTACTTCAGAGACTGGGATGTTAAGACGTTGAGCAATATCTTCAACAGTTTCGTTGCCTTCAGAAATAATACCAACAGATTTGGCAATAGCCTTGGCAGTGATAGGATGATCACCAGTAACCATAATAACTTTAATACCAGCAGAACGACATTTGGCAACGGCATCGGGTACAGCAGCACGTGGTGGATCAATCATAGACATAAGACCGACAAAACGTAAATTATCAATGGGGAAGTTAACATCGTCAGTATTGAATTTATAGCCAGTGGGATATTTGTCAGAGGGCAACATAAAATCACAGAAACCCAAGACACGTTCACCCAAACCTCCCAATTCCATGTAGGCATTATTGAAAGCCTCTTTCATTTCTTCATCCAAAACTTTTTCTTTGCCGTTAATGAAAATGGTAGAGCAACGTTCCAAAATACGTTCGGGGGCACCCTTCATGACCAGTAAATAACGTGGATCGGAGGGATCTTCAGTTTCATGAATTGAGACCTGATACTTATTGGTGGAGTTGAATGGAATTTCAGCGATTTTCCTATTACGTTTGCGTATATTCATAACATCACCGAGAGCCAATTCCATACACTTCAACAAAGCAGCTTCTGAGGCGTCACCGCTGACTTCTTTCTTTAAAATTGGAACACCTTCTTGGCCGCCTTTGAATTCAGCACGGTTGCAGAGAGTGGCAATGCGAGAGAGCGCCTTGAAACCAGGGCTAGTTCTATCGTATTGGACACCCGACTGATCTTCTGTTGTATCGGCCTCAATAATTTGATTATCGAACCACATGTGAGCGACGGTCATACGATTTTGTGTCAGGGTGCCGGTCTTATCCGAACAAATGGTTGAGGTGGAACCTAAAGTTTCGACAGCTTCCAAATTCTTGACCAAACAATTCTTTGAAGCCATACGTTTGGCAGTTAAAGTCAAGCATACAGTTACGGTAGCCAATAGACCTTCAGGTACGTTAGCGACAATAATACCAATCAAGAAAATAACAGCATCCAACCAATGGTAACCCAAAATGAAGGCAATAATGAAGAATGTAACACCCAAGAAAACGGCAACACCAGTAATTAAATGAATGAAATGATGAATTTCTTTAGCAATTGGTGTTTCACCAGTATCCAAACCAGAAGCCAAACCAGCAATACGACCCATGACAGTGTGATCACCACAACTTATAACAACACCCTTGGCAGTGCCTTCAACGGCATTAGTAGAGAAGAAAGCCAAATTTTTAGTTTCCAAAGGATTTTCATGGGTATATTCAGCACCACGTGACTGAGGTTCAGATTCACCAGTCAATGATGAGTTATCAACCTTAAAGTTACGAGCCTCTATAATACGAATATCAGCTGGGATACGATCACCGAATTTCACTTCGACTACATCACCCAATACTAAATCTTCGGCACGGAGTGTAAGTTTCTCACCCTCACGTATAACAGTGGCAAATTGAGGAACCATATTTTTGAAAGATTCCATAATTTTTGAACTTTTTGATTCCTAAATTCGAAATTAATTTTTATATAAGACAACAATTAAACACAAAACGATTATGTACGAGTATGTAGATATGGTTAACTCACCTGATAGTAAGAGAAAATACCAGTGACTATAACTACAGCAGAAAGTACGATACCCAAATATAAATTATCATCTGATGGCTCTTCGCTGGTACTTGCCTGAATGGAATAGGCAACAAAACATAAAATAGCACCAATCCACAACAACATGGCGAAACCACCAAACAGATTTTTACAAAATTTAACCCATTCTGGTGTTTGTTTGGGCGGTGTTAGAGCATTAGGACCATCACGTTCTAAATTCTCTTTAGCCTTGGCATGACTTAGACCCTAAAATACAAAATGGAATTATTGTTGAACAAAATAAAACAAATGCCAAAACTTACATTCTCTGGATGTGTGTGAAAGCGCTGATACAGCTCTTCAGGAGTGATTTTATGAAAATCGATATCCAACTCCTGTTTGAGATCATCTAAATTTTCTTTTTTTAACGCTTTAGCAGGCATTTTGCGTTTTGACTTTGGGGGATAGAAAGAAAAACAAAAACAAAAATAAAAAAATTTATTAATTTACATTTTGAATAAAAAAAAAAAAAAAACGATGAAAGAGAAATAGAAGTAAAAATCGGAATACAAAGTTATAAAAAATGTTTAACACTCAGCAACAAAAGTAAACCAGAAGACTAATCATTTGTTTAAAATATTAAATTCAGAAATCAAATCGTTACGATTAGAGACGATTTGGTTTTTTTTTGTTGCATAGTGTGTTTATAAAACAAAAACTGATATTCAACTTTAAATTTCAAGATGTCCATATACCATTTTGTCTTCTTTATGTTTTTGTATAGAAAACCCAGTTACAATTCATGCCATTTATTTAAGTGTGATTTATTTTATAACTTAAAGGTGTAAATTAAATAATAATTATACAAGTTTTTTTTACAATATAATAAAAGAAAAAGAGAGAAGAAATAATAAAAGGTGTTAGAAGTTTTATATTTTTATCTCACCATAACCATACCATACTATACCATACAAGTTAACCTAATTTAAAATATACAGATACATACGAGTACATATGTACATATATAAAGTACATATAAGTAAATAGATAAATATAGATTAACCATTGAGTGCATTTATCTCACAAGTTGGGTTCATTTGTCAAGCTGCTGAAAATCTAGGAAGATGTCAGATGTCAGTGTTGTCAGATTATAAAATATAGCCCCCAATTGAGGATAGGAATTTTATTGGGGTAATCGAAAAAATAATTTTAGGCGATATTGTTAATACATACATACGTACATGTAAACTGAAAGCAGTTTTCTGTTGGGTTTTTTGTTGGATAACATAAGTAAGTTTATGGGGAACTTAGGAAATAAGAATTTCGATACTGAGGATTAAAAACCAAAATTCTACATCTCACAACACTGACAGACATAGAGCAAAAATTAAATTTAAGTACAATTCAATTGATAAACTGTAGGTCTGAAATAAAAACCTGGCTACTGTCAAGACAAAAACACTAAAATTCAACTTTGATGTGGCAACACTGGTTTATTTGTTTAGTTTGTGTTGACATTTAATTATGGAGTTTTTTATCGTGGACTTCATCCATGTTTTGGCATACATAATCGTCTTTCAGTGCGACTAATTCGAATTCAAGCAATGCATCGTTTTCGGAATACTTTTATGCTTACTGATAGTGTGCATCCTGTGAGATGCCGAAAAATGCGCATTAAAAAAGATGCATCCGCTGTATATAGAAACATTAAAGATGATCCAAAACAATCGATTAGTTGCCTTTCTCAGCAACTGAGTAGTACCCTTCCATGTTATGGAAGATTTTACGAACCGGTCCTGAATTAAATTTATTATTTAAATTGGAATTAAAATCAAACGAGCAACGTTTGCAAATGAGCAGAGTTGTAAACGAATCATTCATTTTTGATTTCAATTCATTACGAATTAGCTAAATTTTTAATTAATTCTTTTCCCCAAAAAACGAATTGAATGAAATTTAAAGCAATTCATTTGAATTAAGCAATTCAATGAGTTGCAATTCACTTTTAATTCAAATGAGTTAGAAAAACGAATTGCAATTCATTTTCAATTCATTTGAATTGATCTTGAAAAAAGACTGATAACACAGATATTGAGGTTGTGCACTTTACTATTTACAGTGTGCAGCAATTTTGTAATTTTAGTAAATTTTTGCAAAAAAAAAAAATAAAAAATATTTTTGTAAAATCAAATTCAATAACTCTCAAAGTATTATTCGTATAGAAAATAATTTTGCCACGTATTACATACATACATAATTGGCCATTACAACCCTGTGTCAGGGTTCCGGCTTAGCTTCTCGCAGCACTCATGTTGTGTGTGTTTATTTTTTATCCATGAGTTCCGGGACCTACAGTTTAAAGTCGACTCCGAACGACAGATTTGAGAAACTTTTTCATGACAATCAATTACTCCCAGAGCTTTTGCCAGAAGACTGCGGAGAGGTAGTCGCCGAAAGAAATAATTTTTTTTATTTCTTTTTTTCAAGATGTAAGGAGCTTAAATTTGAACCCACTAGACCACGAAGACTACCAAGTGTTTCATATTTCTTTTTTTCAAGATGTCAGAGCTGATATTTGAACCCAGCGCTATCGTCTTAGTAAGCCAATGCACTAACCACTAGGCCACGGCGACTACATTATAATATCCAATAATATAAATAATTCCTGAAGAAGCCACGCAGAGAAGTAGCGAAATATTGAAATAAATATTATTTTAATTGGCCTGTAGCTTGATAAAAATTTTAATTTAACTTTGTACATAACATTTTTGCTATACGTCTTTTGCCAAAAAAAAAGAAGCCCCTAATGCTGATATTAAAAATGTTTAATTTATGTATTATTAATAGTAGTAAACAGCTGTATTCAAAAAAAAATAAAATAAAAAAATAAAGAGCTTATTTGAAAAAATTTCTATGGAATAATTGTCAAATAACTCTTTAATAAACGTATTTTTATTTTTTTATAAATACGGCTGTTTACAACATATAATTTAAAAATTATAAATATTTAAAATTATATAATATGTACATATATATATTTTTTATTTTTATTACTCTACCAACTCTACTTACCCTTACGGGAAAAATTAAAAATTTAAAAAAAAGAATACTTTTTTTATTTGTAAAGTTTTGTTAGAAAATGTTACCAGTGTTACATAATGTTCGGTTTACTTTCGAACACTGAAAAAAAACTAATAAATTAAATAAGAATTTTAGTAATAAAAGTCTTCTTATTCATAAAAAAAATTGCAATTTCTTTTGTAACGATTTTAAAAAACAAATTTTCCTTTTTTTAAATCCAAATTGTGTGAGTGTGGGAAAAATTTAAGTTTTTCTTGTTTTTCTGTAGTCAAACGTCTGTATGCAAAAAAATTAAAGTAGACTTTAATTCAAAATTTCTATGGAAAATAAAGACTTCAAGTCTAGTTTATATTTATTTTTTGCATATGACCGAAAGTGAATAAATCTAAAATCAAATACTTAATTAAAAAAAAAAAAAAACAGATTAAAGAAAGGAAGAGAACAAAAAATATGTCAAGTTTTGTTGGTTTAAAATTTAAAGAGAAAAAATATATAAAAAAAAAAAATTTTTTGTATTTTTAATTTTAGAATTTAGTTAAAAACATAGGAATCAATAAACTTAATGATTTATTTTTAACACAAGTTTTTTTCTTTTTTTTTTTTGACGTCATTGTTTAAAAATAAATCAACTTAAATAAAAAAGATAATGAGTTGCTACAGATCTTGCTCGTTTTTATTTTTATTATTTTTTTAATTTTTTTCGTTGCAATATGATGAAATCTTTTTATTATCGCATTGACGATTGACGATTTTTTTCTAATGGATTTGCGCCAAGTTTTTACGTCTTTAACTTATTTTTTTTTCCTTAAACAGAATATAAAATGATTTTCAAAACATTAAAATTTTGTCAATATTAAAAAAAACATATACCAGCAAAATACTCTTACCTGAAAAACATGTGATGAATTCAGGAGTTTTAACTTATGGCAAAGTGGTTAAATTTAAATGAAGCATGACGCCTGCTTGCAACTTTAAGCTCGTATAACACGTTAAAAATTGGCATGTCAAGGCTAAATTCTTGAAGATATTCATAGAAGTCTATAAAGGATTGCTTGTACATTAATAATTGACATGCCATGTCAATTGCATACTGACATGCCAAGTATGATTATGTAATATGTGCTAAAGAGTGTCATTTGAGATCAATTAAAAAAATCCGAAGATTCAAATCTGGTATGATGATGTTTTTTAAAGATAAAGTTTAACTGAAGGTATAGTTTTCATAACATTTTCACTGGTGTTTTAGATGCAAATTTTCATGACTTGCTATTATAGCGAATTTGGTTATAATAATATAAATATAAAAATTACACTTGAGATATTTACAAAATGTGTTATTATGTCTTATCGTCATAAAGTTGTAAGTTTTTATTACTAATAATATTTCTTATTAATAAAAAAAAGACAATATGACATAATAGCACTCTTTTTAAATACCCCAAGTATTTTTAAATTATTTCATTTATTTATTAATTTACTTGGTTTTAAGATGACTTTGAAGTTTATAATGATTAAGAAGAAGAAAAGTTTTCAATGCGAAGACCACTGGCGACCATGTTTACGTTGGAAGGACCAGGTTGATAAAGCCCTGTCATCTTTTGCTGCGACCAACTGAAGAAGGCGAGCGCTAAGCAGAGGCGCATAGAGACCAGATAAGTTAAGTAAGTAATGTTGAAGAAGACGTGAAAATTACAACTGCCTTGGACCACTTGTTTTTTCATCTTTCTTGGATTTTTTTTAATTCTAATTCTTAGTAAAATTAAAATTACAGCCTTTTGTTTTATTGGCTAAAGCTTCACACAAATTTTCAAATTAAAATTGGGCATTTTAAATGGAAATCTAAAATTAATACAAACGTATCCTGATATATCCTGTTGTGTGCCAAAATTATCTCTTCACCCTGTTTTAAAAATACGTAGTCAGAAGTTTGATGAAAATTTTTGGCGCCTTTAACCCATTAACGCCCAAAGGAAAACCAAGAACAATTTTTAAAATTCAATATTTTTTACTAGATTTAAACAACATTTTTTACAGTACAGTAAAAGAAAAAACCAAAAAAAAAAAAATATTCTAAATTGTGTTTTTTCAGATGTACTAAGCTTAGTACAGGAGCACTTAATATGCTATAGCTCAAAAAATTCTATACGAACTGAACTGTTTTATATTGCTTTTATTAGAATGTGATGTTATCAAGTAAATAAACTGCTATTTAAAGTTCTTCAAAGTTAACTGATGTAAAATAAACTACATAACCATTCACAATCTCACAAGAAATAAATCACTAGCCAAAATGGAGATTCCCATAATTAATATTTTTCAACTATGATATGATAAGTTGATACACAACAGCTACGTGGATGTTGCATGTATTCTTATTGACTGATAAAAAGCGTTTCCCGAGTAAAAAAACTGCATTTTATAATTTTTACTTGAACTTTAAGTTGTGTACTATATATAGTATAGCGGGCGGAAATGGGTTAATAGAAAAGTTAAAAAGGGGCTATTTGTTTTGCGCTATTCGGCAGTTAGAATAAAGAGGATCACTTTCGTGACAAAAACCATTTGATCCTTTATAGAAAAGACAAAAATGGGTTATTTTCTTTTGTACTAAGCGACAATATTTCTACTGCATAGCAAAGTAAACAAAACTGGACAGTAACAACCATATTTTACATATTAAGAACTTTCAACCTAAACTTGTGTTATTTATTTGGGAAACTGACAAATATTTGGAACATTGGAACGCCCAGTCGGGTCTCAGGCACGCCACTAAATTTTGGACCTGCTGGTGTTCGTAAGAAGAGCAGTTGGTCTGCTAAACAAACAGTAGACTTAAAGGGACACAATAGATCTTATAGGTCGCAGTGTCTTGCATTTGTGCTGAGTCTAAACCATATAATGAAATATAATGCGTTATTTTTACATTTTGTAATCATTTTCTATATTAAAAGAAACAAAACTTAAATTTTTCACCACAAAAACATATACGAGTTTAGAATATTAAATTTACAAAAAAAGGGAAAAAATTAACCACATGCAAAAACCCAATATAAAAATACTTTAAGTTATAGGAATGAAAAAAACCAACCAAGCAAAAGAATAAAAATTAATTATACATACATATATATGTACAAATGAAATGCATTTGAGTTAATATTATATATTAAAAACTAAGAAAAATAAGACAAAAAAAAATCTGTAAATAATGGTCATAAACAATATTTCCTAAACATTTAATACATACTCGTATATAGATAAGACAAAATGAAACATACATACATTTTTGTTAATAAATAGTGATATTGAAAATTAAAATTACAAAAAAAAAAAGCAAAAAAATATATGAATTTTATTAAATAAGAATAAAGAAAAATTTAATAACAAATTCATAAAAAGAAAAAAAATATTTACCTTGTAATGACCATCAGCGGTGAGATTGTCGTCATCAGTTGGTACAACCGTGGCGACACGATAAGAGTCTGCTCTCCCATGCTGTTATGATTGAATTTTGTTTTTTTTTTTTTTAATTTATATATTTATATTAAAAAAAAAACAAACAAACAATCATAAGAAGTTGGTTAAGAGCACAGCAGCACAGAGACACAAAAATCATAAAAGAAACATTTTCAAAAATAATATGATGAACGTTTACAAAACACAAGATGATTGTAATGATGATGATGATGTAGAAGCGGGCAGGCAGGCAGTTGGACAAGATAGGGCAGGACAATACAATACAGGCAGTAAATCATTTAAACAAATACAGTTGAGTCCGTTTAGAGAATAATTTTAATAAAAATTAATTTTTTTTTTAACAAAAAATATAAACATTTGATCACATAAAAAATATGAGCGAGAGCAACAGCGTTTTTTAACCAATTGGCGCATTAATTTGTAGGCAGGCAGGCAGGCAGTCACAGATAATTCAACAAAATTTTGATGGATTTTTTTTTTGTTATTTTGGTACATGATTTGGGTACAACAAATGAAAAGAAATAAAAAGAAAAGACAAAAAAAAAACAAAATGAATAAATGTTTCTCAATACAAAATTTAACTTAAATATTAATGGAAATTATAAAAATAAATATGTTTAATACTTAAAATTTTTTACATAAATAAAGTAATAAAGTAAAAAGTAATTTTTTTAAACATACTCGTATATAAATAATAATATTTATAACAAAATAATACTATAAATATGTATATTTATTTGCTAAATTACAATGCAATATTAAATTATATTCTAAATAATTATTACGAGCAGACTGACTAAGACCATGAGCTCAGTGTGGTGACGCAGACCAGGGTTTCTGGTACGAATCGAAACCACAAACCTCGCATTAGTAGTCTAGCATACTACTCTAATTTAAAAAAATATTGAAATACATGATAACCCATGTTCTGTCATTCCCAACTTTGTGAATACAGTAATCCCCGGATAATTTCCCCACACTTAATTGCTTTTAATGTGTATTTGTCTTAATCTCCCGTGTTTTTTCGTATTATTTACTGATAAAACATCACGAACTCTCACTCCCGAAACGTAAAATTCCTTTAAATATCCCTGGACTAACTACTCACTATTAGGAAAAGTACAAGTTTCATCTGCCAATGTAGAAATTAATTGTTTTTTATCTTATTTATTATTATTTAACAATGGAAGCATTAAATTGCTTTTGTTGAAATTTCAGTTTTGTGAAATACATGCATATGTACATATCGACAATGGAATTAAAGAACGCTGTAAATGACAAAAAAACAAAAATATGTTTTTTGCATCATTTTTATCAGATAAAAATACGCGTGGATTGGTCCCGGTCCCAGATTTCTACGATGAAAATAAATTCACTTACGCCGTATGCGTTTTGAAAAATACTAGTGTCTTTGTTCTACTTTTATGAAAGTTTTTTGGCTCTGGTGAACATTTAAGGTTTTGTCAGTTACAGCGTTCTTTAATTCCATCGACGATATATAATTGCATAGTTTCGAATAACCACCCCTCTATCAGGATGTAAAACCCAATCGTCTAATTACCTCTAACAGTTAATTAAGCGTATACGTTTAAATAGTTTCCTCACATATTTTCCCACAAATCTTGAAATTTTTTTCGAGATAATTATCTGAGGAATACTGTTCCCATTAATTGGAAATTTAGATTCTTTCATGTTCCAATAACATATTTTAGTCAGCTTAAAAAAATTAAAGCCATAAATCAGTTTTTATAATCTATTAATTAATTTTTATTACGTAAACTATGCTTTCGTATGCAATTTTCTAGGAGAAAGTAATACAAAAAAATTTGCAGTACGTGGATATCAGAACAACCAAAAAAGTCCTATTGGTTTTACATTCATGGGAATGCGAAAGACAAAACATTAGGAAATATTTATGATTTATTATTGCTAAATAATTATTTTATAAAATATTTTGATACTTAAAATTAAACTTATAACGATCGAAATAATATTTATCCTTTTTAATAGAATAACATTCAAATATTTTGTTTGTTGAGTCATCATCATATTATACAACACCCATATACATACTCGTATGTATGTCTGTAAGTAATATGAAAAAATAACCCTGCCCAAGTGCTTTTTTGTAACATAGAATTACGAAAAATCCATTTTATTTTTTTTCAGATATGGAAAACGAAAACAAAAAAACTTCTCTAAAAATGAGTCATCAATTGTTATTTACGAATAGTACTCGTAAGACAGCTGTTTCCGACAGGACTAATAAAATAAAGTTCAGTAACACGCGCTATATACGTGGTAATACATACTTCACTAAAAAAAAAAACACACACACACACAACTAGAAACTCCTTTTAAAAGAGGTCATAAGACAGGGATACACAATATAATGGAAAAGAAAAGTCAAAAAAAGGATAATAGCTTTAAACACATTTAAAAGGAGGTTTGCTAGCAACACAGAAAAAAAGAAAGCAGCAAAAATCATCATTGCCTGGCGCATGAGCTGTAAGAATAGCAAAAATATTAAAAAAAAATTAAAAAAACCTACAAAGGCAGCAACGCCTTAGCTTAGACAGCCTGTTTTTGACAAGCGATTTAATTAAAAGCTGTACTTTCAATTAGTGCACTGCCTAAGTATAACTAGAAAGGCTTACAAATACTAATTTTCACTGGCTTTAATTAGAAAATATTTATCACCTAAATAGTTAACCATAACAGTTAAAATATAGAATACAAATCAAATAAAATACAACTGCAATAAAAAAATATTGAAGTAAAATAAGGAAAGGTTGCAGCAGTATTCAAACAGAACAAACAGAACCATATAGTGTCGATATACAAACACAAAGTACGATTTGTTGCTGTACGTCTCTGATTAATAGAGAGATACCATACATCCATACATATATTCATATGTATTCCATATATAGCTGCAGTTGTTATTTTCTTCTTTGATTGGTTTGATTTTGATTCTTCCGTTCAGGACAGCAGTCTATACTCTTTTAATAAAATTAAGCTTCTGATCTAATTAAAGCGTTTTATGACTGACGAAAGAAATTTGTATTTTTTTAATTTTTAAACTTTTAAGAAGTTTGGGGGGAAAGTAAATTTGATATTCGATATCGAAATAATATAAAACAAAACAGAATAATTTTATTGAAATTTTTTTTAAACGTGTGATATAATAATAATTGAATTAGTACTTGGCATGTCTAGAGCTTTAAACAGATAAAAAAACAATTTTCCCTTTGGCAAGGGAAAATGTTTGTAGTGAATTACTACAGAATTATTAAAAGACAGAGCAATTAAAATTGTTCAAAAATATATGTATTTCAACACGTTTCTTTCTCTAGAATATTGTTTTCTAAACTACAGTACGTGACAAAATTGTCTAAATCCTTAGAATGCATTACAAATGCAAATTTAAATTACCAAATAAAAATAAATAGAAATATAAATTATTTTCTTCTTACGCTTTAGTAGTTAAAAGTTAATGATGTATGCATTATTTATATTTTTAAAGGTTTGAATTAAGTTTAAATGAAATTACTTGTTTAGCCGGACAGTTCGCTTGTGGAGAGAGATCTTGCGTTATGAATATACATATCTTAGACAAATGTACTTCCTCCTTCCCATAATCTATTTTCCATGCACCAGCTTAATATACGGACATACGAACATAAGAATGTAAGCAGGGATTATACCCTGGGTGCTGGCCTCTTGTAAACAAAAAAGAAAACAAGTTAAGTTAAAAGAAAACCTGTGGATAAGTGTCATTTAGATTTCTGTTGGATTATCATTGACGCCTATAACAGTCTTAAAGTGTTCAATCCCGGTTGCCATTTCAATAATGTACCCGATGTCCTACCCAGAAATCTTATAGAAGGCTATGTTACTAAAGAAAAAAAAATAGGAGCCTAGTTTGAAAAAATATTTTGGTTAATAGCGCCAACCTTATAAAACATACATATGTATAAAGTATTATAAGTTTTAGAAGTTTAAAATTTTTTTGGAGTCTTCAAAAATAACATGGAAAGACTTGATGACCCCTATATAATTCAATACTTTCATTTAAAAGGTCTCATTGTGATAATATAAGAACTCTTACGACTATAAAATATTGGGGATCCACTACAGAAACACTAAAAGAACAAACATATCTAAAAGTGCCACTCCTGGCAATTAGTGATGAGAAGAGTGTGCACAAAATAATGCCTCACTTGCTTATAGTTTTGAACAAAGTGTTTGAGGTCGATTTTTTGCATTCAGTGGTAACCAAGCAAGCGATTTCACTGAGCCAACAATCAAAGCAATAACTAGAATGAAAAAAAATCGTGTCCAAGAGAAGCAAAGACAGTGCCATCCATATGCAGGAATCTGTAATTTTAACTGATTATTTTCAAAATGAAATAAACACGAATTATGCCATCGATGGAATTAAAGAACGTTGTAACTGACAAAACCTTAAATGTTCACCAGAGCCAAAAAACCTGTATGAAAGTAGAACAAATACACTGATATTTTTCATTTCGCAGATGGAGTAAGTGAATTTATTTTCAACGTAGAAATCTGGGACCGGGAGCAATCGACGCGTATTTTTTTTTCTGATAAAAATGATGCAAAAAACGTATTTTCGATATTTTGTCAGACAGCGTTCTTTAATTCTTGCGACGATATACAGCGTTAATGTCATCACAATTAAAGAAAAAAAAGGTCACATTAGGCATTAAGGCAAGACCCCAATTCACACATCCCCTACAGCAATGGCCAAAAGCTATGAATTATAGTTCGTATTGCTTCACTAAGCATTTTATACGTCATATTTAATTTCTTCGAATTATGAGAGAAGTGTATCGAGCTAAAAGATTATGTTGAGAAATAAGGAAAATTTTTTTTAAAATTTGTTGTGCTTTCTTTGTTAGGTCAGTGAATTTTCTGATCACCAAATATGTTGCCAAGTACATGCAATGAATTGAATTTCGAACGTAATTAAAGGTCATTATAAATGTTATAAAAATAAACACGTTTTTCGTAAGAATTTTAAGGAATTTTTCAATAAACATACATATGTATATACTTGTTTGTACATATGTATGCAATAATGAAATTCTGAAATATAAATAAAGTAGTAGATATTATGGAAAATGTGTACGGTAGTATTGTTGGCATTAGTCATACATATTTTGTAAACAATTCGAAATGTATTATTGAAAAAGTAAATAAAATAATAAATTGTAGTGTTTCTTCATAGAAAAAAAAGAATGGAATTCCAAATAAATAAAATAAAATTAAATTTTAACTAACAATAGGTAATTTAACCCCTTACCGGTGTATGTAGCATATCGAGTTAAGTTATATATTAAATAATTTTTTTTTTTTTATTTAAATCTTTTTACCTACACTACGGAAATATAATAAATTACCAAATTGTTTGTAGTAATCACTTTAGACGGTGTTATTATATTTAATTATAAAAAAAAACCGAAATATAGTTATTATAAGGTGGATCATTGAGAGGTTTAAATTTAAAACTGCGATAAAACAAAAACGGTTTGAAATTTTGTCAATTTTTTTTTTTTTTTTTTTTGTGGTGAAGTACAATTGTTTCGATTAGAAACAAAATATTTCATTCAGTACTCTAGTCGATTGAGACAATTTTGGGAAAATGTTCAATTCTCATGCACCACGCACACTCTCAGCCATATCTGTGTCATCTTTATACGCACTGTAAAATGAAACCAGCATACTGGGCATTGTTGGTCCTTCTCTGAGACTATTTTGTACAACATTTTCATTCAATTTTTGACCAATTGTCTTTGTTTCAGAAATAAATTTGAAATAAATCCCAATGTTGCTCAAATGTAAATCGATTCATTTCGTCTGTGGAAATAATATACAGAATTTTGTGACAGAATAAAATAAATTAAATATTGGTAGATTCGAAATAACCGGTACTTCAAATCTAAACCAATAGAGAGTTTATCCGATATATTCCTGAAAACCTATGGACTAGTGGGTATCATTTGTGATGACGATGATTTATTAGTTTGCAGTAAATATATTTACATTTTAGTGTCGCAAGCTACTATTTTCTTAAATATAAACCATACATACATATGTACGTTTATATAAATTATTTCCTCTTGATGCTAAATGGCTTTTCAAGACTTTTAGTCTATAAAGGGTTAAAAAGAAGAAAACCATAAAAAATAGAAAAGAAACCAAAGATATTGGTTTCTTTTTTAAAATGCTAAATTAGCACACCTATTTAAATTAAACTAATTATAATTAATAATGATACACTAAATGTTATGGTAAATATTTGTAAAACAGCAACAAAAATTTGTAGCATAAAAACTACAACATTTTATTTTTTAAATAATTAATGACTACTATTTCAACTGAATATATGTATGTATGTATGTATTGTTATTGAATATAAATCCCTGGAAATTATCAATAGATAAGAAGACAAATAAAGTCAGTAAATTAAAGCAAAAAAAAAAAAATAATTGCCAGACAGCAAACTAAAACTCAACTTCTGAAGAAACTCATTAAGAATACAAAATAAAAAATATTAATAATAATGGAAATAAGATTTTTACGTAGAAATCTGAATAAAGTATATATGGCGAATATCTTAGAAAAAAAAAACAATAAAAAACACAACAAGCGAAATACGTCAAAAACTCAGACGACAACGACGACTAAAAATATTTAAAAAAATAAGCGAGTGGTAATACACAAACGTGGTGGTCAGGTGTGGACCCATAAGGCAAAGTCAATAGACGATCCTTATGGACAACTGCACAAGAAGACTTACTACCTCCACGTGGTGGCCACTGGTAACATGGTCGGTGCGGGTCTGGGTGAGTTTCGCGTGTCCTACATTTGTGTGGGAATTGCGTTTCCACTCAGGCCAACTCTTGACCATGGCTAAAGTAAGCAACGCTTGCGGTTTGCTATATGAGTATTCAGGGGACTCTACTAAGGGTTGACTTTGGTTTTCACTTAGTACAGTCCTGCTATCTGGAAACTCATATAGAAGTGTGATCTTTACCATCTATGGGTGGTAACCGCAACTCGCAGTTCAGTAAGGTCATGTCTCTGCTGACTGTTAGTTAAAATTTGATCATGCGGGAGGTGGACGCTCCTCATAACCGTTCCCCCAAATCCAAGGTGGAACAGCATACACTGAGGGATGTATGGTCAAGGGGTACTTGGCTGCTCGTATGCGAACTCTGGATACCAGGCGCCCTCCAGTTTTAATTAGCCTTCCTGTGGCAAGCCGGGCAATGCCGCAGGTGACTCTTTAACCCGAGCATCGCATATTTTGATGGAAAATATTGCTGATAATTTAGAGAGCGATGCCTCTTATGCATCAACTATAAGGAAGACAATTGTGTCTTCCACAAACATAAAAAGGGTAGTCGACACGAGTGTTACTACCCCTATAACTGTACTGTACAGTACTGAAAAGAGCAAACCTGTGGGGGGTAGAGGTAAATCCCCAGGTTTCTCACTTAAGGCTGAGGCAACAAAGCTTGCTGGGCAATTGAGCCAGGCAGGGAGAAAAGTTGCGTCAGAGGCGCTTTCCAATGAGCGCAAATGATGGAAGGTACTTTCAAAGTGCTCCAGGCAAATCTGCATAGGGCCAAAGGTGCGTCGAGCATTTTTAGCCGCAGATTTGCCACTGAAGATATTAGTCTAGGGCTCATACAGGAGCCCTGGACTATTAATGACAGAGTCAGAGGACTTCAAAATAAGACGTGTAAGTTGGTGTATGCGGCTGGGGAGAGGCCCCGGGCCGCTATTTTGGTAAATTCCAAATTCACCTTCTTTCCCATTACAGAGTTCATTACTAGGGACCTGGTGGCTGTAAGCGTCAAACTTATTACTGATGTTGGTATAAGGGAGGTAATATGCGCCTCTGCTTATTTCCCGGGGGATATGGAATGTGTACCACCCTTGGAAGTCCAAAATTTCATCAGGTACTGTCGGGAGAAGAACCACCACTTCGTAGTTGGATGTGATGCGAATGCTCATCATATGGTATGGGGCAGCACGGACAACAACGATAGGGGTGATTACCTTCTCAACTTTCTGGTTAGCAATAATGTGGCTGTGGCCAATAGGGGCAGCAGGCCTACATTTGTTAACGCCATAAGGTCGGAGGTATTGGATATTACGTTGTGTGATACATTCACGTCTAATCTTCTGAGGGACTGGCATGTGTCAGACGAAGTATCCTTATCCGATCATATGCATATTAGATTTGATCTGGTTAGCGTTGCTAGAACCGATGATAGGCCAATAGTCTCTAGGAAGGTAAATTGGACCTGCTTCAGAGAAAATGTGGCTAAAGAAGTTGACTGGCTGCCAGATTCTATAGAGTCTGTTGATGAACTAGATCTGGCGGCAAATCAGCTACAGTCGACATTAAAATCCTCTTTGGACATTAGTGTGCGTCATAGTGACCATTCTATTGTTCGTAAGGTGCCTTGGTGGAATGACACTTTGTCAAAGCTGAGGAAAAGCGTAAGGAGGAACTTTAATAGGGCCAAGCGCACAGGTGATTGGCAGGTTTATAGGGTTAGTCTCACTGAGTACAATAAGGAGATTAGAAGGTCTAAAAGGGAGACGTGGAGGGGATTTTGTCAGTCCATTGAGGGCTTGCCGGCATTGGCCCGCCTTCAAAAGTCTCTCACCATAGATCATTCTAATGGCATAGGGTCCCTTAGTACAGGTACCGGAGGGTACACTCAGTCTAGAAGGCAAATCTTGGATCTCTTGATGGGAACGCATTTTCCTGGTTCCCAAGAGGTGGCACCTGTACACGAGTGCTGGGATATTCCCGCACCTGTACGTGTTACCAGAAGGGTCAAAAGTCTCGCGAGTAAAATATTCACTCCGGACAGGGTTTTGTGGGCTATTGGCTCCTTTAAACCCTATAAGGCTCCGGGCAGAGATGGAATTTTTCCGGCTCTCCTACAAAGAAGTTCTGACATAATAGTGTCTAAACTTCTTGTAATTTTTAAGGCCAGCTTCGGTTTTGGTTATATACCACGAGCTTGGCGGGAGGTTGCGGTTATATTTATACCGAAGGCAGGTAGGCCTAGTGATCTTCCAAAGTCGTATAGACCCATAAGTCTCTCATCCTTTCTTTTGAAGACAATGGAGAGGCTGGTGGATGTTTATATAAGGGAGACGTGTCTTGTGGAACGTCCCCTGCACCCGAGTCAATTCGCGTATGTGAAGGGCGGATCGACTGAGGGTGCAATTTTGTCTCTCCTTGGGAGTATTGAGAAAGCATTTTCTGACAAGGAAGTTGCTCTTTGTTCTTTCTTGGATATAGAAGGTGCTTTTGACAACACAGGCTTTGACTCCATTACTGGTTCTTTGGAACGGAAAGGGGTGGAAGGGCCAATTATAGCTTGGATCGGCTCCATGCTTAGAGGCAGGATTATCAGCTCGTCCCTTGATGGAGAGGAATTGACCGTGATGGCGTCGAAGGGATGCCCTCAGGGTGGAGTCCTATCCCCATTGTTGTGGACGCTTGTAGTTGATGACTTGCTTACCATGTTGGCTCAAAAAGGAATCAGCGTAATTAGTTATGCTGATGACCTTGTTATAACGGCCCGTGGGAAATTTGAGAGTACATTGTGTGACCTTATGGCTGATGCTCTGAGGGATGTGTCGAATTGGTGCTCTCAAGAAGGACTCTCAGTGAATCCTTCAAAGACGGTTGTTGTACCTTTTACGAAGAGATATAAGCTGACGTGCGACTGTATTTCTTTTAGGGGTACCACTATTATGTTCTCTAAGGAGGTTAAGTATCTAGGTGTCATTCTGGATAGAAGACTTACCTGGAACTCGCACATTTCTGCTGTCCAGGCTAAGGCGACAAGGGCACTTTGGGCATGTCGCTCTTCTTTCGGTAAGACTTGGGGTCTATCGCCAAGAATGACACTGTGGATTTATACCGCCATTGTTCGGCCCATAATCACTTATGCGGCAATAGTTTGGTGGAGAAAGACTGAGGAGTCTACCACCATAAGAAAATTGGGCAAGATACAACGGCTTGCCTGCCTTGGTGTAACCGGGGCAATGAGAACATGTCCAACAGTGGCTTTAGAGGCCCTGATTGGACTAACACCACTTCATATTTATGTGATGAGGGTGGCCGCGTGTTCGGCGGCAAAAGTGTTCGTAAGAACACCTCGAAATGAGTCAAGGAACCTGGCCATTCTTCATAAAGTGGTCAGGAATCCAATTTCGGTCTTGGATACCATGCCTTTGGAACTTTGCTTTGGCAGGAGATTTAAGGTGGAGGTACCGGACCGGGAATGTTGGTCTACTGGGTGTTTGGCTCGGAGTGAGTCTGATCTAAACTGGTATACTGATGGTTCCAAAATGGACAGTGGAGTAGGGGCTGGCGTCTATGGACCCAATCGAAACCTGTCAATTCCACTAGGGAAGTCATTGAGTGTTTTTCAGGCTGAAATCCTGGCCATAACCGCATGTGCTGAGATTAACCTGGATATCGGGCTCAAGGGCAAGACAATTAATATATTTTCAGATAGTCAGGCTGCCTTAAAGGCGCTTGACTCTCATCGTATGACATCTAGACTTGTCAAACATTGCTACGACACGTTGCAAAAATTATCGCTTAGAAACAGGGTGCAGCTGTTCTGGGTACCTGGACACT
This sequence comes from Metopia argyrocephala, assembly GCA_963576795.1. Lineage (NCBI taxonomy): Eukaryota > Metazoa > Arthropoda > Insecta > Diptera > Sarcophagidae > Metopia > Metopia argyrocephala. Next base: position 86,207,864 of record OY756211.1, read on the forward strand.
GTGGTATAAGCGGGAACGAGGAAGCGGATGCATTGGCTAGGAGGGGATCTGCGACGCCTTATATTGGTCCGGAGCCCTGCTGTGCAGCACCGCTTTCTACTATTCTCAGTCAAATTAGTGAATGGGAAACTGGCAAATGTTTGGAACATTGGAATGCCCAGTCGGGTCTTAGGCACGCCAAGGCTGTGATTCGTCCGCGATTTGGGGGTGAGTCTGATGTTCTAAAGTATAGAAGGCCGGACCTGAAAATCCTAACGGATTTTCTTACGGGTCACTGTAGTGTGAGAGCGCATTTGATGAGAATGGCGATCACAAATGTAGATGTTTGTAGACTATGCTCACAAGCATCAGAGACAGCAGAGCACATATTGTGTGAATGTGTGGCTCTTGATAGATTCAGATGGAGGTATTTAGGGAGACATATGGTCTCACTGACGGATATATCCACCACTAAAGTTTCGGACCTGCTGGTGTTCGTAAGGAAGGCAGTTGGTCTGTTAAACAAACAGTAGACTCAAAGGGACACAATAGATCTTATAGGTCGCAGTGTCTTGCATTTGTGCTGGGTCTAAACCAGATAATAATAATAATAAATACACAAACGTATTTAAAAAAAATAAGCAAAATTTACATTTTTTTTATTATTTAATTTTAGCAAACATTGTTAACAGTGGTGGGTATTAAATTAGCACAGTTTTTATATATTTTATTACAAAACAACAGAATACATACTTCATTTTATATGCCGTTGCAAGTTATTCAAAATAGTAGCGGTAATAATAATTCACTCGTTTTATGAAGCAAAAACAAAAGGTAGACAGATATGCTAGATTTGCTACAATTACTATACTTTCATATGCGTTTCCAATGTAGAGTTTCAACTGTTTTTTTGTTTTTGTGGTATTTTCTTAGAAACAAAAAAACGGTACTACAAAGCTAAATATTGTAGTTGTATTGTATGTCTGTAGTTTTAGAGACTATCTGTAGTTTTGAAATTATTTTGTAAGGAATCAATTGTAAACAATCACTTACTCGTGCGCATCAATAAGTCATGATTTTATATGATATGAGCCGCTAAAATGCAATAGAAATAAAAATTTATTTCAACCAGTAAGCAAATAATACAAAAATTCAAAAATAATATCTTATCCTGTAGCATATTTGGAAGCTTTAATGTATAAAATACAATATAATTCTTGCATTATTGCTTACAATTTTATTAATTTTGTTCAAATCTTAAAATTTTTCTGCTGGGATAGAGCAATGTGCTAACCTTAAGTTCATTACTGTAAACATAATTTTAAAGCCTTAAAACAGAATTGGCACTTTTTTATTCATAATTAAAAAAAGTACTTTTTTTAAATGTATTCAAGCATTATCATACTATTTATACGAGTATTCAGATATTAAAAAAAAAATAACCTTAAACGCTTAAATAAACAAAATCAAACAAAAAATTATTTTGGGTACTTAAACCGATTATCTGATACCCTACAGAATATGCATATCGATATCAACATATTTATTTTTTGTTTCTATACTCTATGTTCCACCCTGCCTTCTTTTTTTAAACGAACACGAATTAAAAATATTTTGTCTTACAAAGCTTCTGAGTCCTCAATCCAATTGTATTTATCACACACACACATAAAAACTTTGCTATTATGAGGTAGGACAATAAACTTTTGCCTCAATTTAATAACCAAAATTAGACGAGAGCTCCGGTTTCAAATCTCAGCTCTGCCATCTTAAAGGAAAGAAATGTAAAAGCGAGATTTCTTTCCGCGATCATCTCTTAGCAGTCTTCTGGTAAAAACTCTGAGACTAACTGATTGCCATAAATAAGCTGAAAGAAATATTTTGTTCTAATTCTTTTTTTCAAGATGTCAGAGCTGGGGTTTGAACTAACCACTATACTGCAGCGACTACAAATTAAAATACATATTTGTTTTTTATTTTATAATATTACAAACCGATGTTAAATTAAATACCACTATATTACGAGCAAAGTGTAGTAAACAAGCCAGAGCCTCTAGTAGGAATCGAACCAATCACCTGCGTTCTAACAGACTACAGCAATATCTTCTAATCTACTAGGAAATCACACGTACTTATATAAGTCGTTTGAAAAACAGCAGTCTGTTGAATAATTTTATGATTTAAATAATTTAAACATTTTTAGAAGTGTGCGCTACAGCATATTTCAGCACATTCACATTAAATTCCAAATAATTTTAATAGTGTAGTGTAGAAATACACATTCATTTTTATTTTAATATTATTCGTATGAGATCAAGAATTGTGTTTCATTTTTTTTTTCTTCTCGTTAAAAATAGGTGAATGTTTTTGCAGCCTAAATAATGTTCAAATATAAAAAAAACAAGAGGCGAGACGAAATGAGACGAAACGATACGAGAAAAAAGAAAATTACTTAATCAGCAAAGTAAAAATTCTTAAACAAATATGTATGTAACGACGAAATTAACCCTACCTACTATACATACACCATGTATCGTTTGTATTCTAACAAACAATACAGTATTACTATTTACCAAGAATAGTTTGCTGTAAAGTTTAAACAATTATAGCTTGAAAGAAATTTGAGTATTTTAAAAACTTGTATGAGAGAAATAATTTTGACATAATTATTAAGCTTGTTAGGGTTAAGTATAAGTAAATTTATATGTTTCAACCTAAACAACTTGTATCAGGTTCAAAAACCTTAGGTAATAATTCAAATTTGAATTAAAATTTAATGCCAGCCAAAATTGTATTGTATTTCAAAAATTTAAAAAAGAAAAAAAAAATAATCCCAATAATAAATCACTTTTTTTTTCTTGATCAATGTCTAAATTTGAATATTTTTTATACATATGTATGTATGTACATATTTTATTAAGCAAATATTTTATTTTTATTTTTTATAAGAAAAAAAGTAAAGTACAATATTAAGTACATATGTGCTATATGTATGTGTGTATATCGCACTTGATCAACAATAGGATATTAACTCAAAATATATATTTTGCAATAATTGTTAGAAAAAATTAACATTATAACTTTCAAATAAATTTTGCTTATTTTGGATGGATGCGAATTTCCAAATTCCTTTTAAAATATGCCCACAACTATGTTTTGGATTCTATTGAAATTTTTTAATTTTCTAGTGAATAACCTCTTATTAATCAAGTGCGATATGTACATATTTATGTATGTATATACATATATACATATATATGTATGTATGTACATACTGGCGCAGATAGACAGTTGCTAAAATCACTACGTTTTTAATTAAAAGATAAATATTTGAAAATAAAAAAATATGGCGATATATACTTAATAATACAATAATACAGCCGGCATGCTTCGCTTTTCCTACTTAATTTTTTTTTTATTTGAGACCAATACTCAGAGGCACTTGATTAATACTCACGCAGTGCATTGTATTGGACTTTGAAGATAGATACATAGTAGGTTAGCTGTTATCTTCCCAGAAGGTGGCGGCACTGTGCTCCTGATCATTCGTTTTGGTTGAATAGACTGGAAATGTCAGGAAGCTATTTCTTGAAGATGAACTTCTTGAAGGGAGAGGGGTATGGGGGGACCTCTTATTTTTATATTATAATTTTAGAAAAACCTTCGCTGGGTTTGAACCTCGTTCGTTTTAGTCTCTTTGCGAGCGCTCTAACCACTATACCACTTTCCCTTTTTTGTTAATGCTAGCGATTTACCATTTAGGCTCCACGCCCACTTTCTGAGTAATGATTTGCCTTGGCCATGATGTCATTCAGGCTTAATTCGAAAACTTAAGCTTAAAACGTTCTCAAAATAAACAAAAACCACTTTAAAGTACAGGAGGTACAACGCCCAAATCCATCTTAAGAAGAACATGGCCTTTTGCTATTACGTTAGTTTTCACATTTTAACAAGATATGTTTAGTCATATAGGCATGATTGATAAACAAACAAACTTATAAAGAGATTTATAGTGTACAGATGAATTAAAAAACAACGTTTTTACCTTTTTTTACTTTTTTTTGAGGTGGTTGGTTTAACTTTATAACCATATCACGTGAAAAAAGTGTGATAAAGCCTTATAACTCAACAACAGTATGTAGCATTCTGCTATTAAGTTTTGTATTAAAACGTATAGAATTTCTAACCAAAAAAAATAAAAACTAAACACTTTTTAATATTTCCAAATATAAGTTAAACACAGGGAGTGCTTGCAGGAATTGATATGTCCGACCATATAGTGCTAGAATAACGAGAGTAGATTTTTGCTTGTAAGGCGTTTTTGAGTCTTTGAAAAAGCAATTAACAAATCTTCCCTACCTACACTTAAATTGAGTGTTTAAATCTATTTACAAACTGGCGATTTAATCGGTGCTTATTTGTTTCGCAATGGGCAAGGAGCTGCCGTTATTGTAAATAACGAGCACTGTCGAGCCATGCTAACTGAATTTTCATGAATTTATTAGCTAAACGTTGGTTGTAACAAGAAGCGGTTAACAATTGATTTCTTGCAAAATTAATTTGATGAGAACTTTCTCATTGATGATGTATTGAACCAATATTTATGCCATACACCCAGATTTATTAGAAAAAGTAATAAAAAAAACTGTTCTGATCGAATAAACTATGGAACGCGTAACTCGTTCACGGCGAACCTATACCGAAAAACATATTTAAATCCGAGAATATTTTAATATTGTATGTGATTGTCATTTTGAATTATAAAGCCTTCAAAAAAACAAAAAAACCAAATTGGGCCAAAGCAAGGGCCAAAGAGTTTTAATAAAGCCACTTTAATTATTAGATTTTCAGAATTAAAATCTCAATAAAGGGTTCAGTAAAAAAAAATTAAAAGCAGAAAAAATATTTGCAAAATATTTTAACTTTCATTGAAGTATTAAAATTCGTTTATGGGGATCATTTCAACATGATTTTCAAGCATAGAAACAAATTTTAATTTGTTCAGTTCAAAGACCAGACTACTAAGAACGTGTAGTCTGGTTGGCAATATATATTTAATTTATTTTTATTATTTTGTTAATTGAAAACCTATAAATAGACAGTTTTTTTTCTCTTTCTACTTCAATGGGGAAAAATTATTGTATATACGGGTGATGTACGTATGATGATGTATTAAAACGTATTGTATTTTGAATTTCAATTTCAATTTTTATTCAAATCAATTGATAAGAAAGACACACAAAAAGAAATAAATAATAAAATAAAAAAATATTCTATTACTTTTAAAAGTAATAGTAATTGTTGTAGAAACAAGTAATTGTTGTTGATAAAAAAATAAAACAAAAAATAAAAACAAAATCATTGATATACGAGTAATTTTTGACGTTATCAGATGTATTACGTTTTCCAATAACGTACGAGCAGATTTCAAAGCAGGCATGCGAAAATAAAATGAAAATTGAATTGAAAAAGAAAAATAATAAAAAACAGAAATTTTTATTTAAATTTTCTTTTGTATGTATTTAGTTGTACTTTTTAAAATATATTATAATTGTTGTTTTTATTTTTTTTTTTTTTTATTTTTATTATTTGTTTACTCTATACTAATTAATTTAAACAATTTGTTTCTTTCAAAAATTGTACACAAACACATAGAAAATCAATGCGTGTGTTTTGCAAACATTAATTTGTTTTTTTTTATACAAAAAAACCAGTAATCAAAATTTGTTTGAAATGTTTTTGAAAGGCAAAGCAAAGCAAGCGAAAAACGCAATAAAAGGAATGAGAAAAGTTTTTATTTTCTATAGAAAAAAGTAAATGAAATATTAAATCAGATTCAATTAATTTGGTAATGAAACGTTATATATTATTGAAATAATTTATACATTTGTTTGCATATAAACGAGGATACAGCACAGATTTATGTATTACAATGAAATACAATATTTAAAATTTAAAATTTAATATTTGAAAAATGCAAAAATGATTAAAATTTCTAATAAAAATGCTAATAAGTCAGCAATATTTTGTTAAATGAGAAATTTTTATTTACCAGCATTTTTCATATTTAACTGCAAATTTTTGTCAGTTAAGAAAATACATACACGTACATATGTACTTGAAGTGTTCTTTATTGGAATTTTCTTTTCTACCAAAAACAAAAAATTCCTTTTTAATTTTTTCGTTAGCACAGTGCTTAATAAAACTCAACTCTGAAAATAGTGATGCCAAGTTGTATACTTTTAAAAGTAACTTTAGAGTTTTAATTATTAAAAAATGACAAACAGTTAATAACTTGTTAAAAAATATAAATTAATCTGTGTGTTTTATACGAATTTTTAGCGGTAAATGGACAGAAGATTGTCAAGTGTTTTATACATACATAAAGAATTGACCATTATAACGCTGTGTCAGGGTAACGGACTAGCTTCTCGCAGCACTCATGTTGTGTGTGTTAATTTTTATTCATGAGTGCCGGGACCTACAGTTTAAGTCGACCCCGAATGATAGATTTGAGAAGCCTTTTCAGGGCAATTAATTATTCCAAGAGCTTTTGCTAGAAGACTACTGAGAGGTAGTCGCCGAAAAAAATAATTTTTTCATATTTCTTTTTTTCAAGATGTCAGAACTGTGGTTTGTACTCAGAGCTATCGTCTTAGTGAGCCAACACACTAACAACTAGATCACGGAGACTACCAAGTGTTTTATAACTAAAATCTAAAACAATGAGCTACTGCCTTTTAATTATAATTATATTGGGAATTTAAAGGATTTTAGTTGAGTAGCTTTTGTAAAGCTACGTCCACATTCAATAAATATTTGACAAAAAATTGTACATAAGGGTTTTATTTGAGTAGCTCCGATCAAACTCGGTAAATATTTGACGAAAACAAAAGTTTTATGAACACAATTATTTTGTTAATTTGCCATTTCTTCAAGTTGAATTATTTATTTTAAATATCAAAATATTTTTCTTATTAATGTGGTTTTTAAATAATTTTTGAAAAAATATTTACATAAAAATAAGTAATTGTATAAAATCATATTTAGAAAAAATAAATTAATTGGGAAAATTATCACTTTTGCTGAGGATATGAACTTATATTTCTAGAGTCAAATATTTGCCTAAATTTAAGAAGTATTTTATTTAACCCAATCTCTATGAGCCATAAGTTTCATATGTATGTTTATGTTTAATGAATTTGATCACTGATTTAGCTTGATCAAATCCAAGCCATGTTCTTGGTTGATCATCGACCAATGGTGTGCTACCATTAGCTGTAATTTTGAATTTCAAGCCATCTTGAAGAAATACAGGAAATGCTCTTGATAGAAAATTTGAAATTATGAATTGTTGTTGTCACATACACAAATTAAAACAAATTTTTAACATTTGCGTTTTCTTATTATATACCAGAAAAAAAACCTTGTTATTTTTTAAAAAAAAATTATTTTTCTTCTAAAAGAAATTTGTTTGCAAAATTTTAATTGAATTAAAAATACTTAATTTTAACTTATATTTAGAAACTATTACTTAAAAACATATGTATAAACAAAACAAAATCATTATTTAATAATAATAACATGTGCTAAAAATAATTCATTAATGAGGTTATAATGTTTGAATAATTGATAGTTTTTTTTTTTATTAAAAATTTATATAATTGTTTTTGAAAACTATTAAAAAAATATTTTTAAATATTGCTGATATTGTATTTAACCAGGCATGTCAAAAATATTAAAGACGTTATTACGAGTATTTTCAATAGCCATATAATGTGTGAAGAGGAAAATAACAGAGAGAGGTAGAGAGAAAAGAAAATGTGTGATTAAAACTTTTATTACTGTGTATAGTATAGGAACCTTAAACATTTATAGAATATTTAATACAAATTGTTTTAATTTCAAAAATTAAGTCTTAAAAACAAAACAAAATTAACAGTTATACTTGTATGTTTAAATTAAAATTGTTTATTGTTGGTTTAGTTAAGTTGGTCGGTTGATCGCTGTATTTTTGTGTTTTGTTTGAAATAATGGTTGAACTTGAAAATCAATTTACAAAGTCAGTTGATGTTTAAATCCGTTACAAAAACAGTAAGCAAACAAAAAAGTTTAAAAAAACATTGGGATATACTCGAACTAGCAATTAAAAAAAAATACATAAAACATTGAAAAAATTTAAATAATTTTTTTTTTTTTTGTAAATTTCTCTGCTAAAACGCTTGCTATAGAGACTAACAGAGGCCGCACAAAAGTAGCTATAATAGTAAAAAAAAACTTAACATTTTTAATATGAAAACATTGTTGTCTTCAAAAAGAAAAAAAAAATAGAACTGTCCATATATGCCTTACTGAGAGCTTTTTCATTACCCCAAGTAAAATTATTGAAAATTCCAGACCGGTTTCGGCTTAAGTGATTTTCTTTTTACGCAGAAACCGATCTAAACTCTACAAACATTTGATGTTGAATAGCGAAAAAACTGTAGAGAAAAACAAAGTCTCAATTTATTGAGCAATTATGAATGACAACTGAGTTCTATTCTAGAGCGTTAAACCGCCCATTCTATGAAAACATACATACATAATTGGCTAATACAACACGTCTTAGGACTACGGCCTATGTTGTATATGTGAATTTTTATTAATGGGCTTCAAGACCTACAGTTTAACGTCGACTCCGAACGACAGACTTGAGAATTCTTTTCATAGCAATCAGTTACTCTCAGAGATTTTGCCAGAAAATTGCTAAAAAGTAGTCAGAGCTGTGGTTTAAACCTGGAGCTATTGTCTAGTAAGCCAACACACTAACCACTAGACTATGCATACTCGAAATAATTCGAGGGTGTGGCCAAAAAATTTTGCAATCAAATACAATCGAAAATATTTTTTTTCTTTTTCCCAAGACAATTTTCTAAATTATGTATTTGGTCATAAAAAATTATTTTTTTTTTTTTGGCTGATTTATTAAAAAAATTACCTTTTGAAGTGTTTAATATTAAAGTAACTTTGTATTAAGGGGATGATGCACAACGAAGAATATATTCGTTTGCTGTCTTGCTGAGTTATTTTTATTTTGAGGCAGAGAAAGAAAACATTCTTTTAATGCCGTCAAAATCCCAAGTTTGAAGTATTAAAATAATATTTCAATTGAGTTTTTACCTGAAAACATGCAATGAAATGACACTCTTATGTAAAAATTATACACGTTTCACGTTAATTTCATCACTTCGCTAACACCTGAACAACCATGATTTCATCCCATTATTGTTTGCTTTGTAAACGTGAAATTAAAAATAGAACAAATTTTAAATTATTTCACGTTCGTTCTTATCAGGTTGCCCTATAAAATTTATGGTTTTTCTTAAATAAATATAACATTTAACCAGTTTTTATAAAAGAAACTAAAAAAATTTAAGACTCCTTTCTTTCCAACAAGCTGTCATTCAAAGCCATCATTGATAAAATACAGAAAAACATAAAAGGGTCCATTTCATTAAAGAAGAACAAACAATTTTCAAATCCCAAAACAACAATAAATTCTTCAAATAAAAATATCAAAACCGGTTTTTAGAAATCAAGAAAGCAATTTAAATATAAAAATCATGTACGTCGTCTTTATTGACAGGTGCCCAATGCAATGCACTATAAGAAGTTGGTTTATACTCATAAACCTAAATTTATGAAATGATGCTGTTAATTGATACCATTTGTTTGCCTTACAACTGAGTGAAGATGTTATTTAAATAAAAAAAATTTCATAAAAAAAATATCAAAAATTATGGAAAATTTTATTCACTGAAAATCAAATAAGAGGAAAAATACTTGAACAAGTTTTAATGCTCAAATAAAATCAACAATATGATTTAAAAAATATTTAGAAGAATTAAAAGCATAACGAGGGCAGTTTGACAATGCCATGATTATTTGTATTTTAAACAAATCTTGTATCTTTCAGTCAAGATAATGACAATGTTGAGTCTATTAGTGTCAGCTTTAAAAGTTAAAAAAGAAAGTTTCAATTTGTTACTATACTATTACAGGGCAAATCCAATTTCCATAAGGAAAAACCATTTGTATATACTTTGGTGTTATAAAATCCAAATACTTTATTTGTAAAAACAATAGTTGATGAAACATCAAACCATGATATTCTAGCCACGCAAATAGTTCATGAAAATATTAATCATCCACACACTTCTCATTCTGTGAAGTAGAGAATTTATTGCTTTACGAGTATGAATAATTGTTGGAAATATTTTTTTTCTTCTTATTTTTTTAATAAAAAAAAGAAAAATAGAAATTCAATTACTACTGACAATATACTAGTAATCACACAGAAATACCAAACTCGCTGTGTGTCACGTGGTTAAAATTAAATACCGAGAATATAATTAAAATATGTAATTTCAATAAAATTATAGAACAAAAAAAATTGAATTCTTTATAAATAATTTATACAACAATACATACAAGTAATAGAGCGGCGTAAGATGAAGTTTTTGTGGTGTGTGTTGTCAACACTTGCTTTATTAATTTGATATACATATTTTGTTTTGTATACATATGTATATACATATAAGTACAGTACATTTGGCCACTTACATTCGAGCATTTATTTACCTGTATATGTATGTATATACATACATATATACAAATTCTTATACGAGATATTAAATTATTATAAATTTTTATTTTAATTTTAAAATACATAGTTTAATTTTTTAAATATTATTGAGTTCTACAATAAAATAGTTATTTAAATTGTAAAAAGTTAAATACAGTAGACTCTTGTAAATTAGAACTACCTGAAATTCGAATAATACGAAAATTATATCAAAAGTGTTTATATACACACTAGCCTAAACGCGGCGGGCTTTGCTACTCCTACCGCGACCATTTGTATACATTTTTCGACTGATAATTTTTAATTACTACGAAATCAATTACACCAAACTCAGAAACTTCAGCTTTAACACTTCTCAAGATATAGAGAAATGAATATTTAACTTGCATGGGAGGTACCACACCTACTTTCTGATTGATGATTTTCCTTGGCCATGAAGATATAAGATATAAGTTAAACATATTATGAAAAAATTTCACATTGAATTTGTACGGGAATATATAGGAAAATCTAAATGCCATATCTCCGGAACAAATAGGCCGATTTCAAGTAAACTTCACATAAGTGGTTAGAGCTCTCGCACAAAACCTCAAAGGACCTAGGTTGAAATCCCAGAAGAGGTGAAAAATTAAAAAGTTAGTTTGCGGTTTTTTCAAAATTATAATTTAAAAATAAGAGGTTCCCCCCCCCCTCCAGGAAGGTCATTTACAAAGAAACCGCTCCGCGACATCCCACTCTATTCCACCTTAACCAGTGTCAACGTAAAACGAATGATCAGGAAAAGAAAAAAAAGCGCCACCTATTGGAAAGTAGCAGATAATAGCTAAACCTACTTAGCGAAGGCACACTTACCACACAATCAACATGCAACGATGAGGCAATTCCTGTTGATCTTTCAAGGGTGAAGGTATAACACTGGCCTTTCCAAAATTCCAATACATTCATAGGGGCTTACCCCTGAGTATTGGTCTCAAATAAAAATAAAAAAAACAATCTACAGACTATCCCCAACGTACCCTGGAATCGATCCATTAGTTTCCGCGGTTAGTAGTAACATCAAAAATGTACATTAATTTGTATATATTAGATTAAAACTAACGAGCATTTTTATTTTTGTTTGTTTTGAAACAGTGAAAATTGTCTTTATATGTTTTTGAAGATATTAACTCAAGACGAATGGATTATAAGGTGCGGCTAGTCAATCAGCTGTCTAGTCATTTGATGCTAAATGAAGATGTCAAACTGTATTGCAGTATTTATCAGTATTGTATTGTATTGTGAATTTTCTATAGGAAATGTTGGTTTTTAATTAAAGAAAAAAAAACTAAAAATTTAAAATTCTTGAAAATTAGAACTACCACAGGAATAAAGTAGTTGTAATTTACGAGTGCCTGCTGTAACCGTAAATTAATTATTCAGTTGACAAATTACGACATACGATATGGAGTAAAATTGCATAAAATTTTTAAACAATTGACATAGAAATTTCGTCCCATATCGAATGTCGGAATCTGCCTCCAGGTGTTTTTTTTTATTGAGACCAATACTCAGTAGAAAAACCCTACTTATGCATTGGATTTTTTTCTGAAAAGAATAAGATGGAGTTTTCCTATTAAACGCCTTACGAATAAGACAAGTTGCTGTCAATTTAATGATCAGTCAAAGGCCACCCTTGAATTATCAACAGCTATTGCCCCATCAGAAAAGGATAACAAATTACTGTAAACCAATAAGAAAAAAGGAGACAAGAAAATTTGCGAATATCATTTTCTCCCTATAATATTATCATTTATGATCTGAATTTGGGTACATTTTACAGTTTTTTTTAAACGCTCAGTCAGGAGAGTCAAAAAAAGACTCGAACTTGATTAAAAAGTAACAAAAAAAAAAGAATAATCGTGACAGATATTGGCCAAATAATGAATAATTTTTATATACTTATATCTAATAGTTATTTCTCTCCAGAATGAAAACAAAATCTAAAAAAAAATAACTTGGATACCAAGAATTGTATTTCTCAAAAACAAAGCGAAAATCCCCCTTTATTCGTAATAAAATAATTCAATAAAATTATTTCGATCGTTAAGTTTAACTTGTAAATTAAAAGCAGGTTTTTTTATATTGAAATAATATGAGAACATCAAAAATATGAAAAAAATAAATAAATAAAATAAATTATATATTAACAATTAAAAACGTAAATGTTTACATTTTATTTTCCTTAGAATTCTTTAAAGAAGAAAAAAATAAATAAATAAATATATTAATAGAAAAAACGTGTGTATAAGTATATGTATGTATGCATGTAAAAACAAAATAAAACTAAAATCTTTTGCCTAATGTTAAAATTAAAAATATTAATATATGTTCATAATATATACATAGATACATAACCAAAATAAAAAATAAAAATTTATAACAAAATGCATAAAAAAATATTTAAAAACAAAATCCATACTAACCTGTATACTCATTTCTCTTTTTTCTGTTTGTTTTTCTTATTTTTTATAAATTATTTGGTTTCGTTTAAAGATTTATATTTCGTTCAAATAAAAACAAATAAAAACATAAATACTGAAATAAAATTATAAGAAAAGTATGTTTCAAAAAGACATCTTTAAAAAAATTTACATAAAACATGCCAGAACGAAAAATTATAAATTATGTAATCATAGAAAAGCAAAATATTGTAGAATCCTGTTTTTCCATATATTACTTTTTTTTGCGGAAATTATGGAAATATACCATAAACCCCTAACAAAATTTTAAACTTTTTTATTCTAAATTTAAAATAATCTTTTGTTCATTTTAATGCTCTTTATTTGTGTGATTTCTCTTATTTTTAGATTCCCTTTCTCTCTGTAACTCTTTTCTTAACCCATAGTTTCTCTTTTTCATATAATAGAGCATACTTTAAGGATTCACATCATGATTGTAAGTTTTTCTTTAAGCATTAAATCTGAAATTGTTTTATAAATTGCATATTTTTGCATATTAGCTTAGTTTTATAGCATATTTTTAGTTTGAAGGCTACAGTACACTAAAATGTAATAGTGACTTATTGTCTAATATTCCGAATTTCTAATATTCAAATCCAGCACAAGGAGGAAGAAACAGAACATGAAAAAATTAAATTTCAAACTTAAAGTCAAAAGTTTTATTTTGAATTGTTTAATATTTTTTCTTATAAAAGCATATTTGCGAGTTTTACCTTATTTTTAAGAAGAGCAATATACAAAATTACACCTTCTATTAAAGTTTTACTTTTGACTGGAAAGTAAAAAAAAACGAGTAGCGTTTTCTAAATATTAAGCCATACACATTTATATGTTTCATTCTTAGAATTACACTGTTTTATCTGTTATTTATAAATAATTTTTTTGGCATATGAGTAGATAGTGTTAATCTCGTAATGTAAGGGTGTTGGCTGCAATACACTCAAATAAAATTTCAGAGTTTTTACGTTTTAAATTCGAGATTTTATTGTTCTGAATCTTAACTTATGCATGCTTGAGAGGATTACACAGTTTTATATAGTATTTATATAAAAAAAAATTTTTTACATATTAAAGGTTTAAGAGCACATTTTTTACTTGCATTTTTCTGACTAGAACACTAAGTCTTGTTGGACTTTTAATCCGCTTCCGAAAATAAAAGTAATAGACTAAACACACAAAAAAAAAATTTAAAAACTTGTTTTTATTTAGCATTTCAGCTAAATTTTAAAAGCATATTTTTGACAGTGTTTTGTTAATTACTCAAAAGAGCATATTTTTCGATCTTGGGCTAGCATTTTTCTGTTAATTACTTGTTAAAGCATATTAGCAAAGTTCTAAAGCATATTTTTATTTAAATCGTCTATTGCGAGTATGAGAGTCCCAAGTTTCAGTACAGCTTTTGTTCTTGTAACTCTCTTCCAAATAATGAATAGAAAAAACTAAAGGAAAAATTACTGAAAACAAATTTCAGGTTTAATGCCGAAATGTTTTTAAAAACTGCTCAAATACATATATTTTCGCACTGTATTATATTTTGGAATTTAACTTATCTTTAAGGGCATATGTTTTTACTTTTATAATTTTGCTGTTTTATCCATTATTATAAAAACATTCCTCTTTTTTTATATAATAGCGATTGAAAAGCATATTTTTGTTGAATGGTTCTGATTAGAATATAATAATAACCAAAGGGTTATTAAAAGTCACTTAAAAATTTAATTCTTTTCAAATTTTATTGTACTATAGACATATTTTTTGCATTTAGGAACATTTTTTTTTACTCTTCTATTAACGGAGTTTTGTGCATATTAGCATAGTTTTGGAGCATATTTACTGCATTATTAAACCAGATGATATTTTACTATTATGAGAAGGGTCTTAGATTTCATTCCAACACATTATGCTTGTAGTGCGCTTCCGAAAAATAAATTTGCAGGCTTAAAGACAAGAGTTTGTTAAAAGCGATTAAGCATATATATATTTTTTAGTTTTATTTGGCTTAAAGACATATTTTTGCATTTTACCTAATGTTTAAGGGAATATCTTTTTCTCTATCAGGAAGATAATGCTATGTTAAATGAATATTAGCATAGTGTTAGAGCACCTTTTATTTTCTTGTTTGCTTCATTAAGCAAATCTCCTACAAGGATCTTACGCCTTATTTTCACGTTGGGCTTATTACTCACCTCCTCAAAATGGCAGACAACGGAAAATCAAAAGGTTTTTCAAAGCCACTCAAATAATGATTATATATTTTCAGGAATAAATATATTTATATGTATTTGGATTATTTGAGGAGAATATTTTGTGATTTTATAAATACATACCGTATTTTTTTTTTATTAAGTACTTAATAAAAGCTTTTTTTTTTCGTCTGTTGTCTTACTTTTAGATCATATATACATATTTTCTCAGATAAGCATTTGTAGATATTACGAATGAAGCGAAAATGTTCAAAGTTGTTTTAAAAGGAATTAAAATCTTAGAAGTCTGTACATTTTTAAAATAATTTGGTTTATTCTATTAAGTGCTGGCGTAAAATATTTATGCGGGTTTATAAAAACGCTTCATCTGATTAATTTCACATGGGAATTAAAAAAATTCTTTAAACCAACCTTACTCTTACTGAAAAGTTCATCAAAAGGATGGTGCAATCAAATGATTTTTTTTTTAGTTCACGAATATCTGCAAATGAAAAATTATTGCAGGAAAAGGACTTTTCTGACATATCGATTTTAAGGTTAGAATTTTTTTGTTATGCGGCAAATAGATTATGTAACTATTAAAGCTATGATTTCATAATCTTGTATAGAAAGAAAGTAAAACAAGGAAGTGTTCTTAAAGTTTTAGCAGAAAAACACAAAACAAACGGTTAATGTTCTTAAAAATTATAAACATTTTATTGTTCTTATATAAATCAATAGCAATTTTTATTACATTTAATTACACTTGAACAATAAAAAAATCTTTTATACTCCTTTAAAGAGAGATTTTTTGGAAACTACTACTAAAATGTATTTTAAGAGAAACATAAAAAGGATAAAAAGAGAAATATAAAGCTTAAACCCAGCCATTCTCTTTATATATTAAAATGTAAGCACATGTTCGTTTCATATATGTATCCTTTATTTGTCTTTTGGAAAGCTTTTAATGGAAAATTGGAATTTGTGGACAGAAAGTAAAGATTTTAGTTAAAGAAATATGAACATTTTAGAAATATGAAAATTCTTTAATTCAAGCATATCCAAATGATGGAGTATAAACTGCAACCCAACTTTGGTTGAGTAACCCAATTGCCAAAACAACAAAAATATTGTACTAAAAATGCAATTTATTTTATGCATTTTTTATTCAGCTGATAGAAAAAAATCATATTTAAGAATATGTCTGTATATGTAACTGGCATTAGCCAGCCTCGTTAAGGATTCCTTTTTACAGAATTAAGAGAAATTATTAGAGAGAGAGAGAGAGAGAGAGAGAGAGAGAGAGAAATTTAAAATAACTTAATTGAGCACTGGAAGGAAAAGCTTTTTTTTTGCAGTTTTCTTTTATAATTTAATTTTGTTTTTCTTCTGTGCTAGTTTGTAGGCTAACAGAAAGAATTCTTGTTATTATTGCTTTTCTTTTTCAATATTTTCATATTTAATTGCTATGATTTCCATTTGAGACCACAGAAGTGAAATATATGTATGAAGAGAGCAACACCAACACATGCTAGAGAGCTTTACAGTAAAGAGCAAAAAAACTTTAAGAAAATATTGTTTTCTTTTTTAACGTAAATGTGTATTTCCTAAAGAAAATTGTTAATAAATTAATGATTTATTAGGAAAAATATTATGAATAGAAACACAACAATAATAACATATGCAAAAAAAAAAAACTAAAATCTTTTCAAGTACATGAATAGTATTAAAAATTAAGAAATGGTAACGAAAAAATCAAAAAGAAATACAAACATACGTACACAGAACAGGCAAAGAAGCGTTAAAAGAAATTTTTAAAAATTCAGGGCCATTAATACCACCAGATGTCTGTCTGTCTATTACAGACGTCAGAGGTAAAATAATATTTCGTGAGTGTATGCGTGTATGTATGTTTGTAAAGGTTTTTTTCTATATTTTATCATTTGTTTCATTTCATTTTTAAATAATAAAATAAAAAACCATGTATAGTTCTAAATATAAACGAGACTAAATGTCAGACAATTAAATTAAAAAAGAAAACAATTTTGAAAATTAAGAATTTAATAGAAATGGCGCACAAATTATACAAAAAAACAAACAAACAAAACCCAAAATTTATTATTAAATAAATGTCAAATAGATTTCATATGTAATTCCATAAATTTTCTTTAAAATCACAAGTATTTTTTCACATATTTCTTAACTATTTGCTTAATAAAATGGCATAAATCGTTGTAAATTTAATTTTTCGTGTAAAAGAAAAAAATCTTTTCTTTTTTTTCTTATTATGGTGAAAAATCGATTTTGAACAAGGACATCTTTGGCGTTGAATATCTGTTTTTTTTTATTCAATAACTTTGTATGTACTGTTGTATGTACATATGTATATGCGTTTGAATAAGAAACGAAAGCTTAATGTTAAAGACGTTTAGTTACAACTAAATTGTAGCACTTGAGAAAAATTATGATTTTTTCTTGCTTTTTTAATTTCTTTCTATTTTTTCTATTTATTTGTTGTAAATTTCATATCTAAGATTGTCGTCGGTCGTTTATGTTTTTTTTATTCGTTATAGCAATTTTTCTTTTTAAATTTTTTTATTATTATTTTTTCTTTAATTGTTTAGTTGGTTGGGTGGATTTTTTTTTTGCGTTATTGGTTTGGTTGGTTACCTTTTTGTAGCACTGGTGTTACACAATTTCTCGGTTTCTTTTTATTCTTCTTTATTTCTTATTCGTTAGGGGTTAAAACTACCCCCTTTTTTTGATTTTTTCCAAGCAAAAAATCAACGTTTTTTTCTTCTTTTACTTTCCAATAAAACTTTGCACTTTTCTTAACGAAAAATATAAAAAAAAATAGAAAAAATTAATTTAAAAATTTTTTTATATAATTTTTTTTTATAACTGAAAACAAAATGTTTAAAAAACTGTATCCTGTGGTTTCTTTTCACAAATTAATTTCTATTTGAAAAAAAATTTTAATTTTCTTTTATTTTTTCTTATTAATTTTTCTTCAATTTATAGATATATGTATGTAAATAATTTGAAATATAGATATACAATATACTGTATATAATATATATAGAAATTTTTTGTAGTATATATATTTCTTTATAAAAGAGCTATTTCTGAATTGTGTAAGCAACCCGAGACGAGAAAATTATTTCTAAGACCGACCTCTTCAGTACGGTATCAGCGCTCGACTGAAATTTTTCAACGAGTTGCGAGTGCTTAAGCTTTCACACACAATAGCAGCAACAGAAAGTAAAGAAGCACAAAAAT
This sequence comes from Metopia argyrocephala, assembly GCA_963576795.1. Lineage (NCBI taxonomy): Eukaryota > Metazoa > Arthropoda > Insecta > Diptera > Sarcophagidae > Metopia > Metopia argyrocephala. The sequence continues at coordinate 86,226,427 of OY756211.1, forward strand.
TATGAAAATACACATACAATGATGAACATATATTAAAAAAAAACAACTACTACACATAGTTTAGTAAAAAACTTTACACTCACACGAACATGTGTATGAGAGTATAATATATATATTTAAAAAAAAGTACTCTCCATTTAAGAGACAAAGTAAAAGGAAGAACAGATGACAAACACACAAACACTTTGATAGTAAAAACAATAAAAACAGTAAATAAAAAACTCTGAGGCTTAATATGCATATGAAATAGTAAAAAAACGGTGTTGGCAACTTTAAGTATTTCATTAGCTTTTATTTAAATTTATTAATGCCTAGTTTTTATTCCGAATTCTATTTAAAAAATTCTAGTCATTTTTAATATTTTGGCGTTTGTAAGGATCTTATCTTGCTTGTACCACATTCACGCTATAAGTATACGATTGGCAATATTACCATTTAAATAGTATGTGGTAACTACATACGTAAGTTCGTAGTAGATAATCATATAAAAATATGAAAATACTGAGACACCAATATCAGAACTACGTTACCAAGACTCCAAGTATGAATGGTCATTAGAACTGAAGTAAATTGTATTCAAATCAGCGATGTCAACTTTTTAGAAGCAAAAGAGCACAATAAAAAAAGGCTAAAAAGAGCTAAACTTAGATTTAACGTCTTTAGATTAATTTCATTTGTACTTTTATAAAGGGTTTTTTTATAGAGCGACACAAGTTTAAATCATAATAAAGCAATGAAATATATTTTTAATATCAATATAACGGGCTTTATCGAAAAGAAAACTTTATGAAATTAATCTTTAAATATAATTTCTGTCATGTGGACGCCACGGCTGGCGGGTAGAAAGCGCAATCTGGAACACCAATTTTCAGCAACTTTTTTGAAAACATATGAGCCAACGACTCCACGAGCCCATAAAGCGCATAATTATCGGTGGTTGTAATGGTGTTTCGACAAAAGCTTATGGATTGTCTTCACTCCAAATGCTTCAATTCTGCTTGTTTACGAACCCATTCAACCAGAAATGGGCTTCATCGGATAATAAAGTTTTGAATGGAAATTCAAAATCGACATCAATAGAATAGAACAATTTTTTTGATTAACAATTTGCACGCGTTGCTCTAGTGTAAGTCGATTCGTATTGAATTTCAAAGCAAACTGTGACACTCTACAAAAAACTTGGGATATATATCAGGTTTACACGACTTTACACACATGTATGTATACATATAATAGTATATAAGTTCAACCGAATGAAAAAACAGTATCTTTGGGCAACATTGTTGTAGAAGCCTAAGTTGTCGCTACAATTTTGAACATTAAAGGCTGAATAAACCAAAACTAAAGAAAAATATAATTTTAAAAAAGTAAATCTTAGAAGATTTGTAGTCTCCGTGGTCTGGTGGTTAGTTTGTGTGTTGGATTATTAAGACAAGAGCTCCTGGCTTGACAGCTTCTGGCAAAAGCTCTGAGAGTAGCTGATTGCGATGAACAAGCTTCTGAAGTCTATCGTTCGGAGGCGACTTTAAGCTGTAGGTCCCGGTACTCATGGATAAAAATTAACACACACAACGTCTGTACTGCGAGAAACTAGGCCATAACCCTGAAACAGTGTTGTAATATCCAACTATGTATGTATATGTATGTAAAACTTATAAAGTTGAGAATACTGACTAACGATTTTCTTCCTTTTTTTCTAAGTATTAACAACACTGTATATATAAACTTTTTTTTTTTAGACAGGAAAGAAAAAAGCTAAATGAGCATGAAATTTATTTGTTGTTTCTCTATTAAAAGAAGGAGAATCTATACACGCGCGTGTATTTACGAAAAGAGGCTTAACATTTTAAACAAATATCTCTGTACAATAACTACAATATTAAATAAATGTGTATTAAAAAAAAACTCAAACGCGAATACTTGTAATTGCTTTTTTTCTGCTCTCCTTTAAATCATACTCAACAAACAAATAAATATGTATTACCTATAAAATACAATAAAATAATCAAAGTACGTACTGTGTAACTAATACAAAACTAATATACAGCTGTGTTGTTGTCGTCATTAGTAAAATTTTACATAAGAGAAAAAGAGAGTGAGAAGGAGAGTAGAGATAATAAAGTAGTACACGCTCATATTTGTACTTGTTTGTATGTATGCTTGTGTAAGTTTCTTTAATTTTTTTTTTTTTGCAAACTTAGCGAAAATAAGGCAAATAAAACTACAATAGCCGGAATTATCGATAATTTCCATACGTGTAATGATAATAAAATGAAAAAACTTTTCTAGATTAAAATATAAAAGACACACACTCCCATATAGAACATGTATGTATGTGCTTACATGTGCAAAGAGTGTAGACATTATCTGAGATATGTATGTATGTGTGTACTTTTATACGAATATTGCTCGTTTACGAGTATATCACCCCCATAATATAAAGATAATTTGTTTTTTTTTTTTTTGTATTAAACAAATAGTAACTTACTAACAAAATACAACAACAAGTAAAATAAAATATAATAACAAATCTACTAACAACTACAACTATTGCTAAAGACTAAACCTCTTTCTTTTTTCATTTATTTCGTGCTCTCTGTACTGTAGTCAGTCAATACACGAGCACCTTTTGCGAGTATTTCGAATGGTTTTAAAACGAATAGAACACCACAATCTTATGTTAGAGGGTGGTTTTTATTAGAAAAGTACAATTTTTGAGCGAACAAAAGAGGAAAAAAATTTTTCTTATTTTAAATTCCTATACATATTGTTTTATTTTTTGTGTCTCTTTTTAAAACCTAATCTGCATTTTTAGAATAATTCTAGAAAATTTTCTAAATAGTATGTACAAACCACATTCGAAAAGTATTTGTAAGACAGTGAGCTTGATTTACAGTGGGCAGTGGTTTTTAACACGTCAATCCCCAAAACAAAGTTAAGGCGAGTTATCCTGAAAATTACCACCCTAATGCATTTAATAGCATCTGTCATAAAGATTTCATTTTGAAACTTGCTTCGAGTTTTGATGGGGAACGTGTTACAACGGTGGTTATACATGATGTTTCTTCCAACTTCATTTTGTCGCAAGTTGAGCCTTTTGCAGTTTAGGATGAAAAAGTAAAATTTGTAGGACACACTTACAAACGACTTGTTGGAAATTTCTCTCTAAGCGGAATTTATGCGCGCAAGACTCAATGCTGTTTTGTCACACATAGGCGTGTTGTTTCAGCAATTCTTTTTAAATTAAGGCATGGAAAAACTTCAATAATAATTTTTTTTAAATATTTTTGTAATCACTAATGGTTTTACAAAAAAAAGGCAGGCGAACCGCCACTTCTACAAAAAAAAAAGTTTATAATTAGAAACTACTACTACGCTACAGCAGTGTTTTCTTTCCTGAAGAGTCATTATAGTTACTTCAAATGAGGGTGGCTAACAAATGAAAACTAACTACATAACTCGATAATTTAAACAGGCAAGACAGATTCTAGAGTTTTTATGTGTTTGTTATTTTATAGCTCGAAAATCACTCAACCGATTTGCTCACTTTTGTGATAGCATTTTTTCCCATATAAAATATGTGAAGTCGTTAACTATAAGGTGTTGTATTAACTGCAAAAACACCACCAACAACAACAACCACAACAACCTGTAATTAGTTTTCAAAAATAACCCACTTTTGTTGATTTTTATATATAGGAGAGGGAGAGAATACAACAGAATAATATTTCCAAATCCTATAAAATTTGTTTCGAGTCCACAAAAGAATAACTTCTTTTAAACTAGATTTGAAAATTTGTACGGAAATATACACAATCAAACAAAAACTTAAAATAAATATTTAAAATTTTAATATTAACGAAAAAATTATGAACAATCCAAATATAAAAAAGAAATCAGAAGGCAGCACCACCTTATTCAATGAGACTGTAAGGTAAAATTGAGTAGTGTTACATATATGCCAGCTGTGTTAGAATACAATGCGAGAATAAACATCTTGAGAGCTTAAATGCATATATGATGAGAATTTGGTGTTTTTGTTGTTGTTGTTTCGTGACACAATAAAATTATGCAGGAGGAAAATATAAGGCACTGTGACAAGTACTTAAGCGAAAAAGATCTGGCGCTCGCAAAGAACAATTCGATTTACATGAGTACGTTCACTAATTTTATTGTTGTTTTTGCTTCACAGTGGGTTAGAAAAATACATAATAATGAGAAAAATAAAATAGGTACTGATGAAAGTTTTTTTTTTTCAAAAACAATTTACCAATTATTTTTTTTTTATTGTAATGATTTTAAAACTACAATAGCAGTGGAATAACTTATGGTACTCGTGCAGGGTAAGTTAAAAAATACATTAAATTTAATACTTTGGATTTATCAGAGGACAAAGGTTTTCAGATGATTGTCTTTTTTTCTGAAAAAATAAATTAAATATTGGAGTATTTTTTATATGAAAAGACAACTGCCGTCAGATGTCTTCTGTAAATTAGAAATAATTAATACAATTATATTTCATTAAGTGTGAAAGTATTCTTTAGCTGCATGAGAACTATCGATAACGATAATTATATTTCGTGCAGGCACTTCTGTTCAGTGAGGTTGAGAAGCCAACATTTCCAAATTTTGAAATGCTTTCGAGAATTTTATAGGCCCTTTGTCCACTTTTCGGTCAACATAGTTAGACCAGTTAGCAGTCAATGCGTTTAGTTATTTATCCTTTTACTACTAATTCAAGTTTTCATGTTTTAAAGCACTAAACAAGACAAAGAATAGTGCTGCTGTAGCGCGAAAACTTAAAAAAGACGACGAAATGTTTGCCTCTGTCTTTCGCCTACATGGAAAATATTATGTAAGGATTTTCGCTAAAGTGCCCATTAAATAGAAATCGTGTGAGAATTTAAATTAAAAAACGTCCGCGAAACCGAATTTCATTGAAGAGTTTTGTTTAGGAATAAGGTTTACTTCTGGTTAAATCGGTACTCGTACGTCAATAAGCAAAATTGCCGTACAAAGAACGAAAACAAATCCCAAGTCATTAACTGTTACGAGGGGTTTACATGCTGGTATGGTTTTTACAAAGGAAGCATGGCAAATTTTAAAATTTTTTGTTTCCAAAAATTAATCAGATGTGTATCGATGCATTTGGTTCCCTCAAGACAGCACAACTCGCTTTACAGCGCGATTAGCAAGAGAATTTATTTCTCAATCAATGGTTACAAATTTTTTTCCCAAAGTGGTTATATTTAGTGTCCGCCTTATTCTGTTATTTAACGCTTTTGGATTACTTTTTAAGGGCCTTTGTTAATATTGTACATTGGTTTATGCCGACAAACCAGCAGTTATTGAAGTATTGGAAGCCAATAATGGAACTGCGATTATCGTCCTATCGTGTAAATTAGTCAAAAGACCATGTAACTCATTGCCTCAGCAGATACATATGTGCCGAAAATCATATTTAAACTAACTGACTGCCATATTTATAAAAAATAATAAAATCGGTTTGCAATGAGCTTATTTGACAAACTTCTAAAGAATAATTGTCAAATAAGCACATATTGTCATGTGGGCATTCAAATTTCTGTACAAACTAATACGATAGCATGCTTACAAAAGGCAATTGCTATCAGACGATCACTTTTTAATGAAAAAAAACTTCAGTTTTCTTAGTGTAAAAAGACGGTAATCATCTATAAGCAATTGAGTTCTACAAACCGTCTGAAATACCGTCTGTTAAATGCTGTCTATTATGCATGGTGTTCCTATATTCTAATCGATCTTAAAAGTATACAAACTCGCTTAAAACTACATCTTGTTTGTAACAAAACCCGGTTCTTAAGCTTTTTATATTGGGTTTTGTAAACAACAGCACAAGCATAATACAATTTTAAGCCTCTTGTACACATTATCGAACAAAAACCAAAAACAACAAATTTAAGTGTGAAAATATTTAAGGAAATCATTTTGCCCGGGGCTACAAACTCTTTGACAAAAACAAAAAAAAAACCAATGGAATTACAAAAAAAAAAAAAACATGAATTGGTTTGACCTTGACGCTTAGGAAGGGGGTAAAAACCTACTAACCAGCCGTTAATGATTAACCACCCAAAAAAAAGTACAAAAATTATTTTAATAGACAATAACGGCAAACGGCAAACGGCAAAGGATGAATAAAGAGACCGACCAACTTTTATGGGAAATTTAAGAATTATTACAGGTGAAAAATCAAATACAGAATTATAAAAATAAAACGAAACGAAAAAATATAATACATTTTCCGTTGATTAGATAACATGTTCACTATGTACTTTTATAATGGGGGCATAAAAGAGAAAAGACAAAAGAAAATTGTAAAAGAATCATGGGGAAAGAGAGAAAAAGTAACGCAAGCGCTTAAACATTTAAAACCGGAACAGACAAAACAACCATCTGGTTTGCTAGCAGAGAAAACGCATACTATGTAAGGAATAGGATTAAGGGTTGGAAAAGAAGAGAAAAATCTGTTGAGAAGGCATACAGAATATACAAAAGTTATGTAAAGGAATTTCAAATGTTGACATACATTTGGATTTAATCGAAGAAGTTGGAAAAAAATTCCAAAATATGCCAACGACGGTGTAAATGAATAATAAAATAAAAAATATTGTAATTTAAAAATTATTAAAATTTTGTGTTTTTTTTTTTATATGGAAAGAGTTTTTCTTATAGTAAAATGTCATAGAAATTAATTAAATTTTTTTTTTTTTTTTTTTGTTTCCTTAATTTTTCTATTGGCGTTAGAAAACATTTTAAACCGCATTTTAAAATTTGGCTGAAATATGTACCAGACAAGTTAACTAAAAAAATGCTAAAAAATTAAATGGCAAAGATAGAAATAGAAAAATATCGATTACATTTTTTTTTTTCAATAAAAAAAAAATAGAAGAAAAATTCAAACCATGACGTCACACTGCGTCAATAATGATGTCAATCATTGTTAAGGCAAGCAAAAACCCAAAATAAAAAACAAAACAGGAGAAACAAAAAAAATTATTATTTTAATGAAAATATAATATATAAGTAAATAAATGTCTATCTTATCTAAAAGCAAGTACTTGTTTTTTTACTTTCCATAAAAATCATTAATTATTTAAGGCCAGTCTCACCACTCACTGTACCATAACCACTCCCCCCATTCAAGTGGTTAAGAATGCGTAAAATTATAAGAGCACAGATATTGGCAATCATGAGTTATAAAATAATAATAAAATCAAAATACTTTTAATAAAATTAAAACACATAAAAAGTTATAAATAGATGAAGGCACCAATCATATACAAGGTGTAACATCCCAATGGTTTAAATCAGGGACTGAAACCCTGAAAAAATTGAGTTCGGGTTCAGGTTCGGGTTAATCAAAATATAAAGTTTGGGTTCAGGTTCGGTCCAGGGTTCAAGATCGGGTTCAAAATTTTGAAAAAAAAATACAATACCCATTTCGGTTCGGGTTCGGGTTCGGTTTCAGAAAAAAATTGTCAAATATTTCACAATTATTTTTGGACCAAAAAAATAGAATTTCTTTTTATTGTACAGAAAATTTAATAAAATAATCCATATATATCTGAAAATCTCTTTGTATGTCTGTCTGTTGTAGTCGCCATGGTCTAGCGGTCTACTAAAACTATAGCTTCGGGTTCAAACCTCAGCTCTGGTATCTTAAAAAAAAGAAATAAGAAAATAAATATTTCTTTCGGCGACTACCTCTTAGCAGTGTTCTGGCAAAAACTCTGAGAGTAATTAATTGCCATGAAAAAGCTTCTCAAGTCTGTCGTTCGAAGCCCATTTAAACTGTAAGTCCCGGCACTCATTAAGAAGCTAGGCCGTAACTCTGAAACAGGGTGGCAATGGCCAATTATGTATGTGTATATGTATGTAAGTCTGCCTGTTTGTTTGTCGGTCAATCACGCTAAAGGACTAAAGGACTTTGTTGGAATTTGAAATAAAGATAGACTCAACTTCCTAAAGTGCAATAGGATATTTATTAAATAGGGACCTGGGCGTGGTACCTTCCGTACAAACTAAATACTGATTTTTGTATATCTTGTTAAAGCTAAAGTTTCTGAATTTTGTCTGAATGACTTCATGGGCAAGGCAAATCATTACCCAAAAAGTGGGCGGAATTGGATAAGAGGGCGTGGTGCCTCCGATACAAGTTAAAAATTGATTTCCTTATATCTTGAAAAGTGCTGAAGCTAAAGTTATTAAATTTGGTGTGAGTGATTTCGTATTCAATAAAAATTATCAACAGAAAAATGTTTGACAAGAGGCGTGGTACGTCCCACATAAACTAACTATTGACTTTACAGCTAATGTTTCTGAATTTGGTCTAAGTGCCTTTGTAGTCACTAAAAACTATCAGTCAAAATATGTGGACAAATGGTAGTGGTAGAAGAAGAAAAATTAATAATAGAATCAAGTCAAGAAAAGACAAAGCATTGGATTATAAATAAATCAGACCCTCGTGGTAAGGTTAAGGCCTTGTAGCCATAACTAGATGCTTGGAAAATCGAGAGCCTTTACTTCCTCAAAATGAAGACACCATCCCCTCTATTTGTCAGAAAGCAACACTAACAACTTGCTTTTCGATATAGAAACAGTTCTTTTGTTCACTGCCCAAGCATAGAAAAATAAAGTAAGAAAGCATACTAACGCACTCTTCCAATGTTGTCAAATACAGGCTATAAGTAAGAGCATTAAATTTACAAAACAACACTCAGAGATTGTTTATCAGCTTCGCATCAGAAAAATTTATTGTTAAGAAACGATTTACTAAATTCAAACAAGGCGAAATGAGGATCGAAAACAATGAACGTAGTGTAGTATACGATCTTAAGATGCTGTTACTCAGAAAAAGTCACGATGACATGAAACGATATGATATGAATGAATTTTTTCCTAATTATATTACTATGGTATGGAATCGACCATCAGCATAATGGGCTGTACATGATGACAGTACAAAAACGCCATAGTTAGCTGACAAGGTCATTATATTCATCAGTAGGGACTATTCCATAACGTTGTTGAAAACTGTAAACGATGAAAACACAACGATACGATACCATTTGAAGGAAAAAAAAAGATCTGCTTCATTAAGCAATACACCGTGTCATGAATCAATGAAAGCAATATCAAAAAAAAAAAAATTTTTAAAGTGTAATTTGGACAACGTTTTTTCCTGTATCCCAATAATAACTATAGAAAATGTATCCCTATTTTAATGCTTCCCTGTACTCTTTCTATTATCATGTTAAAATGCAAATTATATTTTCAACAACAATACTTGTATTTTCAATTACATATTTCTTCCATTTTTTTTCTTTTAACAAAACATTTGTGTTGTCAATTGTCAATAAAAATATTTAAATTAGAAAAGTTCTGAAAACAGGGATCTTTAAATACAATTTCTTATGAAAAAAACAACAAAAAAAATAATTTCTTTTTGATCCAATCAGAACATGAAAAAAACTATTTAAATACTTGCTACTGCAGACAAAGAAACAGTCAAAAAAGAACATCATAAACAACAAATATATTTGTTCAAATATATGTTTTTAAATGTTAAACAAATTCAACGACATGAAAAATCAATAATTTTTACTCAAGAAGTTGTACAATACAGATGACAAGTTATTTCTTACTGGTTTGACTATAAAAATGAGAGGCGTCGTGAGAATACCCAAAATAGAACGAAGAAATATTGAATGGAATTAAAAAGTAATTAAAATACAGTGAACCCGGTTGTTATTTATTAAATGTTTATTTTTTAACAAACTTGGCCTAAGATATTAATATTCAGTAAATGTTCCCATTTCTATTTATCAGGGAGTAGATTATAGAAAACTAGCAAAAAAACTGGCAGGCTTTGTCCTTCATTTGCTTATTTATACTGTATCTATATACACCTTATTATGCCACGCCCATTTATAGTAACTTATAAATATGCTTCAAGAAAAAAAAAATAAACTTATAAATTTATTACTGTTGTTGTTATGTCTTAAAATGGCCGTGACAACCCATCCATTATTTCGTAGAATTGTCGACACCTGTGCCAACTATGTGTATTAGGGGGAGTCATTTTTTTTTCGGACAAAGCGTATAGCAAATTCGAAATCTACGGAAAATTCTAAGAAAATTACTCTAAGAAACCATGGGTCTAAAATAAATTCGTAGCTCCCAAAAATCGATTTCAAGTTATGATGTTATATTAAATTGTTCTCTAAAACCTACTAGCATTTTTATTTACAATAATTTAAAAACAATAGCATGCCATTATCAATGCAGTGCTTTTGTCTTTTTTTTTTTTTTTTGGACATTTGGCACAATTCGCCTTGACTAGAAGTGTGGGAGTGTTTCGTAAATGTCAGATAGTCTGTCTGCGTTCAATAACCAGCGTGTATTCCAAATTACTTTTTTCAACTTTTAAATATTTTTTAATTATTAAATTATAATTGAAACGTCTGTAATGTGAGTTGATTACACCAATTCAGAGATTGATACAAATTCAATGAACTCTGGGTCTTGTGTTCTACCCAGTCTGAACATTGGCTTGTCCAGTGATTTAAGTGGGATTAATCTACCAAATAATCGTGACGTATTGAAATACTATTTGTTTTTAGACTATTTGTTTTCATACTCCACAAGTGGCAAAAAATTGTTTGAAATTTGGAATAAGCTAAATATTCCGTTAATTCATGAAAAAAGTGTCTCGAAAAAACTAATAACATTACTAACTATACATCAATATCAAATAAAATGTCAAGCAAATACCGGCAAGTCTTTAACATTTCTGCACACTATTGATGACGTGTTTTTTTATATTGGGAAATGTAAGTGCGCAAAAAACATTGCTTTGCTGCTGTGGCTTGATAACCATTGACCTCCAAGAGTTTATGATTGATCAGCACAGTAGAAGAAAGCTAACCATTCCCGAATTTGATGCGATTACTGTTGACCAGTAATCAACACTGCCACCAGCTAGTCACGATACTACTTTTATTCCTGTTCCATCACATATGGATATTGAGTCTGAACTGGATTTTGCCGTACAAACTGCTGGACAGATAAGTTCGTCGTAAAAAAGATTTCATACAAAAAGGTACGATACACCCCATTTTGCTATGGCGTGCGATAGGTGTGGTATCGGGAATAAGCTTTTTTTTAGCCACATCACTTTTCAAAGACATTGGTTTTAACGATGAAAATGGGGAACCAATAATTATGGGCAAATCTAAGCTTTCACGTAAAAAAAATGTGTGGATGCTATTCATAAAAAGCAACGCAATGATTATAATTTAGTTGTATTCTCATTTGATGGCAGAAACAACAACTCTCTGACGAGAGAAGAAGAAAATTGTAGATATCATCCGAGAATTGTAAAAGAATCGCACTCAGTGGTTTTTGCAGAGCCTAAGAGCAATAAGAAGAAAACTGAGATTCTAAGCTAAACGGTGATATACAATTTTCTGTTACAAACCAGTAATTGGAATTTTCCTATAATTTCAAAAGGTAAGACAGCGTGTAAAATTGTCGTAAAACCCCTACCGTTTGCAATTCTTTTTTTTAATTATAATCAAACGGCACAACCGATCGAAGCATTCATGATACCAATGGAAAGCTGACAAAATGACCTAACTAGTGATTTACAATAACCTATTTTAACTAAAGTATCCTATTTTTCTTATAGTCTTTACTTCTAAAAAAGCATTAATTTTACAACTTGTCAAAAAAACATCTTTTTTCAATTCTGTAATGAACCCTGACTAAATGGCAACCCCGATTAGAATGCCCAAGCTACCACTGGAAAGCTGAAATTCTAAGGTAAACGGTGGTATACAATTTTCTATTAAAAGCCATTAATTGGAATTTTCCTATAACTTCAAATGGTAAGACAGCGTGTAAAATTGTAGTAAAAACACTACTTTTTGCAATTATTTTTTAAAATATGACCAAACGGGCAACCGATCGATTATTATACATAAATAGTATTATAATACAATTGAATAACCCTATAATAAGTAATACATGCCACCATTGTATACATAATTCATATAATAATAAACAAATAAAACAAATAAGAATGCGTCACTCAGATATTCAAAAACTAAATGATTTTTTGTGTAAAACGTGATATAAAATTTTCAAATCGATTTTTGGGAGCTACGAATTTATTTTAGACCCATGGTTTCATTGAGAAATTTTCTTAGAATTTTCCCTAGATTTCGTTTTTGCTATACGCTTTGTTGACTTTTTTCCTTCCATACAAATCGATTATTTATTTATTATTATTTATTTATTTAGTTTTAATTAATTTGTCACTGCCACTTGAAAAAGTACATACAAATTTAAAATTTTATAGTATTCAGACAGGTGGTTTAGGAGTTATTTAACTTCGGTCAAGCAAATAAATCAATAATCATAACCTTTCTCTTAACTATGTACGAAGAAGACGAGTTATATCGCTAATTCGCTACTCAATCATTGATAGACAAATGAGAGTTTAGTAGTACAAATTTGTTAATAAAAATCGATTTTCTATTTTATTTACGTAAAAAGTTCTTACAAAAATCAGGGGGCAAATTACGGCATACGATATCAAACAAATTTCATACAATTTTAAAACAATTTACATGGAAATTTCGTTCAATATCGAGCTTACTTATATATCCGAAAACAGCTTGCCAGGTTGGGTAGAAAGTGTCAAACTTTTAAAAACTGTTTTTGACTTTTATCAAGTATTCAACAGACAGTTGCTTTAAAGAAAAAACAAAAACGGAACTGACATATATCGTTCATTTCCGAGAAGAGTGGCATAACTCAAAAAAAAAAAAACGATATAGAGATAAATGTAAATGCAAAAATTGTAATTCAGACAAACTTATATGAAAAGTAGAATACACTCAGTGAAAAAAGAGATTGTTTTAAATTACCGTTCATCTCATAGTTCTGCATTATTAACTCAAAAACTGGGTTTTTTGAGTTATGCCACTCTTCTCGCAAATGAGCGATATGTATGTAATTGCGTGCAACTGACGTCATGACTAAAAAACCGCATCCAGCACATCTTATTTCACTAATAATGGTGAATGGGCCATAGAACAGGACTAAGAAGATCTCAAATATCACAACTTGGTTTGAGAGTATGAAGAATTTCGTGGAAAAATTGTTAGTGACTAACTGCCATCCCTAAATAAAAGCGGCAAGCGTTTTCTAGCTGTCAAAATTTCTCATGCCCATACAATTTGTATGGAGCATCCCAAAATAACGCGGCGGCAACGCTTTGCAATTGAAAAATCCAATTTTGACAGAGCGTTTAATAGTAAAGTTGGTCGCAAAACGCAACTAAAATGTAAACAAATAGGGAAAAAACAGGGTTGTGATATAAAGATATGTTATTTGCATAACCATGTTTTAATCGTAAAGGCAAAAAATAAACAAAATAGAAGATAATAAATATTAATATAAAATAAATAAATAAAATATAATAAAAATAAATAAAATAGTACTATAAAATTTAGTTTATGTTACAAATACCAATAGAGAAATGCATTTTATTATTAAAATAGTCAGAATTGTTATATAAGCATATGTTTTTGTATTACAATGTTTTTAATGTTTTCACAAAACGTTGCCGCTTTTATTTAGGGATGGCGGTTCAGAGTAAGTGCTGAGCGTTAGAAAACGTTTCGCTTGCCGCTTTTATTTAGGGATGGCTCTAATTATTTCTGTTCTACCCTTTTAAACACACCTCGTATGTTCTTACAATTTGCAAATTAAAATATAACTCAATATACATATTTTTTCCTCCTTTTTACTTTTATAACTATATCTACCATAATAGCAACAAAATTTAAGTGTTTCTTTAACTTAAAAGACAAATCTAAAAAAGGAAAAAAGTTTTTTATGACAAAGACGCCAACAAAATTGATGATAGATGATGATGACATTGTTGAAGGAAACACCCAAATAAGTAGGTTACAATGAGTATACATACATACAAACATACATATATTAATATATAAGAAAAATAAAAAAGGAGCGGGGCAGAGAGAGAGAGAGGGAGCGAGAAGTAGAAATTGCAATATTTTCTTCTTATGTAACACAAATGTTATTTGCTTTTCTTTTTCTTTAGTTTGCAAGTTATTTTTCCAAAGTTTGAGTGTTTGTTTCTTTGTTTGTGAATTGGCAACAAAACTTAAATATTTTTTTTACCCACTACTCGCTTGTGGCACATCTAACCTACTCCTTAAATTCATTTCAATCTTCTTTAATGCATTACACAACACAATACCAAACCAACCAACGCAATAGAATGTTTTTTTTAAAGTGCTCAGGGAGAAGTAGAACACGAAAAAAAAGAGCAGTAGGAACAAACAAACAAATTTATAATGTTTTGGCAAATTTGTAAAGTTTGTGCTTTGGACAACAATACAAATGCCATTAAAAAAACGAAATAAAAATTTAAAATAAATGACCTAGAAAAGGAAATATCATATAACAAGTACAAGAACAATAGAAAAAAAATGCATGAAAACGGACTCGAAATACTGAAAAGGAATTTTCAAGTAAAATGATTGCATGGCATATACAAGAAAACATTGTGGTATTTAAATAGTTTTGTTGGGCTGATGTAAGAGTGCATACTTTAAGCGAATCGATGCTAAAAACTACAACTCGCTACAAACTATTACACAACCTACTTTATCGCACAGCTCGCTCCACTTTCCCACCTAATCTGACATCCGACTTAACTGGACATAAGGCAAGCAAGTATGACAAAACTCTGGGCATACCATTTATGAATCTTAAGGCGTGTTTCTGTGTGGTTTTCACCTTTTTCCGAACGATAGCAAAAAAAAAAAAAAAAAAAAAATATTGGAATCTAAAGCACTGCTAAAGTCGAGACTCTAAACGCCTAACCTTTTATGACACGCTAATATGATTATACTGAAATCGTATATATGTTATCTAAATTAAATCACTTTGTTATGAGTTTGATATTTTCTTGGTTTAGTATTAATTTTTATTGATAATTCTCTATTAGAAGAGCGGATTGCCCTTCACTTTTATTAAATATCTAATACTTAAAACTGAACTCCTGTTTGCTGTTCAGTTCTTTTATTGAAACGGGTGGGTTTTATATTGTAACAATATTTACATATGTCCCTACAATTATTGAATTATGCCCAACACAGTTGCACGACTCAGCATGCTATAAAATCTATTGGATCTTTTTAAATCGAACTTTTTCAGCAGACCTACTCTACTGCATTCCTAATATTCGCTAGCAAGGCTTTAAGTTTTGTGATGGATACATTCTCTAGAAAGGCCATTTGCCTCTCTAAACAAATCCATCTAAATCTATCCACAAAATGTATTTGGCTGTTGCCGATCCCTGTAAACATAGTCTACAAACATTCATATATGCAATCGCCTTCATTTGTATCGGGTGGGTAAATGTTGAATGTGAACCATACCTAAACGTTAAGTTTTTTTCTGTATTTCATTTGACAAATCTCAATTACAGACTAACTCAATTTGAATCGTGGAAAGTTATACAATCGAGCAACACGTTAAAGTTATTCAGGCTTATTATGAAAATAGACGTTTAAATCAAAATGCACTTCGTGATTTTTTCGGTCAATTTAATCGTCCAAATGTACGTACAATAGAAAAAATGTGGCAAAAATTTGAGCAGATCGGGTCTGTGTTAGATGTGAAAACACCAGTGCATGCTCGTACAGGTCGTACTACTGAAAACATTGCTGCTGTTCGCGATAGTGTGGCTTTAGAGCCGTCCACCTCAAGGTGTCTTTGTGACCAACAATTCCACCTCTCACACTCGTTGTTGATGAACATTATTATGTGGATGATATGTGGTTTCAACAGTTGCTACACAGCTAACGAAACAATGGCTCTTTTGCGCGACAAATTCAATGGCCTTGATATCTGATATCATGTGATTTAACACCATTGGAGATATTTTTTTTTTTTTTGGTTTTTTGAAAAAAAAGGTGTGTTTGGTAAGCCAGCAACAAATCAAGAGCTAAAGGATGAGATAATTTTGCACATTAACGGCATAGAACCTCAATTATGACTCAGCGTCATCGAAAATTTGGACCACCGGATGAAGATGTGCCACTGAAGCCGATATAGGCCGATATTTTGTTCCAGACATAAGTGAACAATTCAAAATAATCATAATAAAAAGAAATGTCAATAATTTTTTAAATAATTTGTGTTTTATTCTAATTCTACATCGGCCCTTTATAAGTAAATACACTCCATAATGACCCAGATAAAAATCTTTTAGTCATCTCGCAATTATTGGAACAGCGCATAAATACTAAACTGATTACCGCTTTATCGTTTTAAGCCTTCTTTTTAGCAGTTTAGAGTTGTTAGGTTATATTTATTAATGTGCACTCTGAAATATGGTGCATATTTATCCAAATCGCTATAGATAGAGAACACAGAAAAATAGCTTTTTATTGATAGCACTGTACAACACTTTTGGTTGATCTTAATTAAAAAACAACAACAATTCTTCTTTTTACTTCCTAGAAATCGAACATGTTGCTGTATGTAGACTTTTATTTTTCACTGTGCATTTTCAACGTATTTACTCGATGTGCATGTATTTATTTTAAATGTCATTCAACTTAGAAGAACGTAAATAAAAAGCATGTGCAAAAGTAATTTGCCTGCGTAACTTAAACAAAAATATAAAAAAAAAAAAAACAAAATAAAACTTGGTTTATTTTATTTAAATAAATAACTGATTTTAAATTTTAATAAATACAAATAATTAAATAAATTTATTGTTCAATTAATATCAACAGAAAAAAAACTTCTCTTTTGTAATAAATACAGTGCCGAGCAAATCTAACTGAACAAATCCTGCTGTAAAAGCTATTGCTGAGGGCAAACAGAAAACAAGCGAAGTTTTGCAAATATTCACTATGGCAGAAATTTCAAATCCTGTTGGCAGGAAATCTTTGCCCTTTTAAAAAATGCAACTCGAATATATCAGCATCATATGGTAAAGTGATAAAACAGAGACAAAAGTTATAAATTATAAATTAGTGCAATGAAATTCGGTAATACAGAAAATATATCACATTTACTGCCAAGATAACGTTGGAAAAAAAAACTCCGATCATGATATCAAACACTGTACTGAAGTTAAAAATCATTCTGATTATTAATTAAAAAAGAGAAGAATTATCTTATAAACTGTCAAAATCAAAGATATTCTGCATTAAAAATTATGGCTCGATTTTGGATAGCCACCGAACTTTGGCAACTAAAAATTTTTGGTTGCTCGTTTGCTACACAACTGCAGTTCGGTAGCCATGCATAATCGACCCATAAATTTAAAATATTAATGCCCGTATTCATAAAAACTATTTTAGGTTTATTGATGGTTTATTTGACAAGTATTGCATAGAAATTTGTCAAATAAGTCCTCAATAAACCTGAAATAGTTTTTATGAATACGGGCATAAGAATACATACATACATAACTGGCCTTTACAACCCTGTGTCAGGATTACGGCCTAGCTTCTCGCAGCACTCATGTTGTGTGTGTCAATTTTTTTTATCCATGAGTACCGGGACCTACAGTTTAAAGTCGGCTCCGAACGACAGACTTGAGAAGCTTGTTCATGGCAATTAATTACTCTCAGAGCTTTTGCCAGAAGACTGCTGAGAGGTAGTCGCCGAAAGAAATATTTTTTTTTTCATATTTCTTTTTTTTGAAGATGTCGGGGACTGGAATCGAACCCAGGACCTATGTCATAGTAAGCCAACACACTAACCACTAGACCACGGCGACTACACGGGCATAAGAATAGTAGACCATATTTATGCTAGAGGTCTTCCAAAAAAAAAAAAAAAAAAAAAAAGAAATTCGAAAAGTTAGAGAATTAAAAAAAATATCTATTAAGTATGCTGCCACTGTAAAAGTGACTAGAACTTAAAACAAGTACATGCATCTTGAGAAGAATATCAGTGAAAGTAGGCTTAAAATCCTTTTAAAAAATCAAACAACTATTTATTTCGCCCAAAAATAAAAAAAGTAATTGAAACCAAATATTGCTTTGCCATCATATAAAACCCGTCTTGCGCTTATCAAACTAACGCCACTTAAAAGCATAAAACGTTAATGAATATTTCATTTCTAAATAATTGGATATGTGGTTTTATCGATTCTGAATCCGTTCCACATTTTTTTACAATACGAGTATTTTTGTTTTAATTACGATAAGTTTGAACCTTTTAGAAGAATGTGTGCGAATTTCAGAAAAGAAATTTTACCTCATTGACTACTTTTTTGGAGTATGCGACACGTAGAGTTGTTCCTATTGAATATTGAAGTTGTATTAAAATATTTGCTATCATTTCTTTAAAATGCCTGTAAGAAAGCCTGCGAGAAGCTAGGTCGTAATCCTGACACAGGGTTGTAAAGGCCAGTTATGTATGTTATGTATGTAAGAAATTAATTGATTTTATTAAGTTTTTTTAAGCACCTTGTTCTTATTTTAGAGAAATATAAAGTAAACTTTAAAAACTCACATAATCGAATTTTGTTTAACAACTTTAACAACTTTTGATCGACACTGTGTAAGTGTAAATATCTCTCGAAAACTCATATAAATTCTAACACTTTATTTGATAAGTTTGTGTATATGGGCAATTTCAAAAATTTTCGACATTTTGATATTTTTTTTTCCAAATTTTTTTTTTGGATGACACGAATGACGCTTTGGTCACGTGAAGGGTGATATTTTAGCATACCAAAACAGTTCGCGTTAATCATTTATTGCAAACGGCGCGAAAGTTATGGAGGTTTTTAGTTTTAAATATATTTAAAAAAATTTAAAGTTAAATTTATTGGTTTATTTTAATAAATGTTGTATGGATGCATGATGCATGCATTTCAAATTCATCAGTGCACTCCAAATTCATCAATGCACTGATAAAATACATAAAAAATATCAATTATAATTAAAATTCCTTAACATTTAAAAACGCGAATTTTTGCAAAAATATGAATGTTTCACCGATTGTTATAACATGTGTTTATATAACGCATAACTAATTTACAGAAAAACAATGTTTTAACTTGCAAATTTAAAAAATAAAAAAAATTATATAAGAATTATTTTTGAGGTTAGGATTTTTTTTTTGATCTGTAAAATTTAAAATTCATGAAAATTTTTTAATGCCTATTCGGTTTTATTATCAAGCTTAAAAAAACCTTACGTTTGATGTTAATCGCGGCGGAATCTATACATAACTGCAGATGTCACAAAGCAAAATGTGTTTGAAGAAAAATGCCGCTATACCCGCTAAATATGGACCGAATTCAACCGTATTTATATATGATCTTTAGTTCACCTCCGTACTTCATTTCCAATACTTTAAATTGATTTTAAACCACTGATTAACTAAAAAAAACGCTAAACAAAATTATGAAATTTCGCAAAAGTTTTATTTTCTTTATAAAATTTTTGCGTTTCAAAATATTTTAACGCCTTCTTGACGTTGAGGTGCCATTTACTAAGAAGTTTAGATCACGCAATACATAAACCAGTTTTATGTAAGATTGCAAATGTCAGGCGCGAAAAACTGTCATTTTTGACAAATTTACGCCAATTCTATAAAAGTTTGAGGTCACCGTTCTCAGCAACTGGCAGCCTGACATCGACGTGATATGGCGCAAATTTTAGCAAATTACACCATCTAATAAATACTGTTGACGAAATGCAATTTTCTTGAACGGCGCAAAAACGCTATAGAAAAAACTGCGAAAATTAAAAAATCGGAAAATTTTGGTTTCAAAAATGAACCGCTCTACAACTTTTTCCCAAATAGTAGTATTGGCATAACTTTTATAGTGTAAATATCTACAAAGTCTAGTGACTTTATTTTATATCAGTGAGCATCGGAAGTTTAAAACTAAAAGTAGAAAAGTGATGAAATATGAAAAAACTCTTGTAAATTTCAAGCCTTTTTTTGAGTTTTTCGATATTTGAGTGCCCATAACTTTTAAAAATAAAGAACTGATGGTCTGAAATTTTGAATTTCCCAGGTTTCTAGTGTGGCCTACCATTCCCTTTTGACCGTTTTGGTCAATTCGAAAAACTGGAGAAATAATAAGCATCTGAACTCAGTTTCATCAAATGTTGAAAATTTTTGAAATTGCCCATATATTTTTTAATTTTTTTTAAATTAAAACCTATAAAAGAATAAAAGAAAGTAAAAATAAAAACAACAAATCAATCATATGATGTCAATATCGTCATTTTCCATGCAATTGTCTTAAATGTCTACCACATCGTATCGATGGGGCTACACTGTCTTGCCTATCATTGCCAATTTCTACATCCAAAAACAACAAAATAAATCAAAAAATATCAAAGCCCATAAATGCCAAACGTTTAACAAACTGTGAGTCATACTGTTATTTAATTACCCAAAAAGAAACATTTCATAAAAAAAAAAATTAATGGAAAATCAAATTCGAAAATAACTTGTAAATGTCATGCAAAGATATGTATATCTGTATGTACAATATTATGTGCATATATACTACATATGTAGGAAAGAACACATTCAATATATAAGTATGTACATACCTACATATTTTGTATTTATGAATTAACCTGCTGTGATACAAATATGATTACTCTGATAATTTCCTGATTTTTTTTTTCTTTTAAGTGGTAAGAGTTTCTATGTAAAGCAAACAAAAAATGTATTTCCACTAATGATGTCATAAACTGAAATGTTAATTACAAACTGAAATGAAATACACGGCTTCTTCATATTAAGGGATTTTAATTGTACTGGGAATTATGTACTTATGTTGCTGTTTATTGTTAATTTCCATTATGAAAGGCCAAATTGACAATTAGGACTATATGTGACCCAATTTAATTTTTTTTTTTTTTTTTTTTTGGGAGCAGGCATAGCTAACGTTCATAGTCATGAATATCAAGCAGTTATTATATAGGGGTTTATTTTATTTTTTTTTTGTTAATGCAAACTTTCATAAAAATTTAAAATTTTTTTAATTTTACAACTTTGAAGGAAAAACAAAACATTTGAAATTAAGGAGAAGACACACTAAATTCACCCGTTATAACCACAGCTATCAATTGAAATTTGCAGAAAAAAATTTGCTTTAAAAATATTTTTCAAATCAGTCATTAATCAAAAATCAATTGAATGTTCCTAAAGCTATAGAAGGGAAATTACAATACTAAACATTTAAAAAATATATCCTTATATTAGGATCTTAAAAACTAGTTCACAACGAGAGTATACGCAAGGAACTAGAAGTGTTTTCACTGGATTTTGAACCTCTCTGAACAAATACCTGCTAATCAAACAAATGTTCTTCAAATTCAACACGCCTTTACCAATTTCTGCTGAAATGGAATGAGAGACGCACCTCGAACAAATAATTTAAGTGCTTCGAATTTCTAAATGATAATTTTGCCTTAATCAATATGTATTTATCCATTTTTATTTAATTCAAATTCAGGCAGCGAGGCAATTCGGGGTTTGACTAGTAGGTTATACGGGTAATTCTTTAAATATTCGTAATAAAATATGCCAATTAACTCAAAATAAAATATAAATGGCAAATATTTACACAATAAATGGAAATTGTATGAACATATTAATTTAAAAGAAAAATATTAAATATTAAAACAAATATTATATATTTTTTTTTTATTTAAAATCGGTTATAACAAGTGTGAAATGCTTGCAGACACATCGTTTTGTATGAAAATGTTTTTAAACAGAATTGAAAAAATTTTATGAAATTTTTCCAAAAAAAAGAAAAAGAAAAGTATTCTAAATCAATTTTGATAATTTATTAAATAAATATTTGTGTGAAAACTATAAGCACTAAAAATAAGAGATAATTTTTTTCTATTATAACATATGAAAAATTAAGAAAGAATTTTTTTTTTCATTATTAATAATTGTTTAACAAGAAGGAAAGCAATTAATTAAAATCACGCCAATAGAAGTTATTCCAAATGCACACAGGCATACATACATACATATGTATGTATGTATATACATAAGTACAAAACTAAAAACAGCAAATTAATTTTTTAATAACAACAGGAAAAAGATGTTTAAAAAAAATGTTTTTAAATCATAAAATAACTTTTGTAACTGGTCTATCATCATCTTCTTATGATAAAAATTATCTTCGGAATTAGTCATCGCTTCTCTCTTTTTTTCTCAGTTGTTCATATAAAGAGAGAGGAAAGGGAAAAATTTACAATTATCTGTGATTTTTTTTGTTAGTATTATAAAGATTATGCTGTCGAATAGCTTTAATAGCTCTATACTCTTTTTCTCGCTCTCTCTCTCTTTAACTTTTCCTTAAAAAAAGCATTAATTCTAAATAGTATATATTGTTACTGCATTGATCAAATTTAATCCAGAAAATTCTAGCAGAATATCCAAATAAATTCCAACATGTTCACTCCACATGCTGCATACATGCATACATACATACATATGTATGTATAGGCACATATTTATATATTCATGTTCATCATAAATTAGGTTTAAACGATAGAAAAAAAATTGTGTTAAAAAGTTGATTATCTTTTCTATGCTGGGGATGCGTATGATGTCGATCTTTAACTTGATTCTGTTGTTGGTTTTTGTGCTCTTGGATCATGACCATGACTGGATATATTAATTTTTAATAGAAATTTAAATTATTTAATCATTTTTTTTTTATTTACCTGCTTAAACCCGCCCTAACTCTAGAAATAAGAGCGTCAAGTGTAATTTGTCTGTCGAAAATCCTTCTGCTTATACAAAATCAACACTATAAGTACAGTTGGAAGATTACATTTCTACAGTGTGTTAATTAAGAGAGAGAAGCAAAACGATTGTGTTTAGGGACAATAAAAGTATATAACATACATACATAATTGGCCATTACAACCCTGTTACAGAGTGACGGCCTAGCTTCTCGCAGCACCTATGTTGTGTGTGTCAATTTTTTATCCATGAGTATTGGGACCTACAGTTTAAAGTGGACTCTGATCGACAGACTTGAGAAGCTTATTCATGGCAATCAGTTAATTTCAGAGTTTTTACCAGGAGACTGCTTGGAGGTATCATTGAGACTTAAATATAGACAAGTTACCGTCAAATTATGAAGCTTCAGCCGTATGGTAATTGCCAGAAGACTGCTAAGATGTTCGAGCATTTTTAAGATGCCAGAGCTGGGGTTTGAACCCAGACTACGGGGACTTTAATGTTAGTTACATAATCTTAAAATTGGTCTTAGCCTGCCCTGCTTAATATACACTCAACTCTTTTGTTTTTTATTTTGATATTTGGGGAGAAACCTTTTTTTACAAACGAGCTTCAAAAATTGTACTTTTTGATCTAAATTGTACTAGAATAATATACGTTAGACTAATGACAGCATGACCTGATCACATGCCATCCAGCTCCTGTAATAGGACAAACTACATATTTAACAACTTGACGTGTCAAATACAGTGTAAATATTATTTTGTTTTTATAAGCAATTACAAGAGATGGCTTAGTCAAGGCGAGCATTAAAAAAAAAAAATTCATTGAAGTGTGATGTTTGGAAAACTTGGCTGGATAGTGTAATAGCAGAACATTCTCTCTCTTATTCCGTCGTGCTGTCAGTATAGAAATATTAGCTTTAAATCCATTTAATATCTAAGTAATGGGTTTTCTGTTCATGACATGATATTAATGCTGTGATTTGTAGCGAATAAATAAAATTCTGCATGGTAAACGCAAACAATAATGCTTACATTTAACTGAATCAAAACCGTGAGACCACTTAAAAAAAGTGGGTGATATACAGGCATAAGTCAAATAATGACCATTACGTCAAATCTCGGAACATATTGTTAGTCTCAGGTAGAAAGGCCCTAACTCAAATAATTTAAAATTTACAGGAGGAGGTAAAAATACAACAGATACCGTAATTATTAATATACAACTTTTTATTAAATGATGTACAATTGCTTGTAATACCTTTATTTTTAATAATATTGTAAACATTCTTTGTGAGGAGCGGCATATTTCTATAATGCATTGGATTTACTAAAAAAAAGTAAGTTTTGAAAAAATGCGAGCTTGGGCCTTTCTACCTGAAACAAACGATATCCAAGTGACGGGTGTTCACGTAGCACCTATATGTCGTCAGATGTCAGGTCTTCCCTACTTACCCTCTTAAATTTGTTAAGATAATGAAAAAGCACTCAAAAAATATTTTTTGTTTTTTCTTTTTTTAAAATACACAATTTTTTCTTCAAGTGTATAGCACAAGCAAGACTTAATTTATTCTGATTAAGATTTTAATTCTAAAATATTTCCTTGTCATTTATTATATCATACATTTTTTCCGCTTTTTTTTAGCTGATTATTTGTCTGACATTCGGTCATATTATCTTAAAGTTTATTTTCATTTTCCAAAAACAAATTTTATTATTAATGTAGGTGGTGTTGTATATCGTAGATTAAAGGGACATCATTCGTAGTATGAATGACGGAATCAAACGGAAACATTTTCAAAATATTATCACTTTTAAAATAATATTAAAATTAAAAACAAATGATTGGTAATTTTGTTTTACGATAAATCCAATTATTATTGAAGCAGTTTAGTATGTTTTGATGGTATTGAGGTGTGCTAATATTTAATTGTCAGTTGAAAATAGTTTAGTAGAAGCTGTGTGATTTAGTGTCCGGAAGAACTCAATTGTGGTGGGTTTGCAATTTAAGAAAAAAAAAGAGAAGACAGTAACAGTGGTTAGAAGAGATAAATAGACACACACATATGAAAAAAAAAGAATATTTAGTAACGTCTTTTGACATTTGTCGTCTAACTATGATTGACTATCAACTAACTGATTATCATATGTAATCTTTCTTCATTCATTCAATGTTATCTCACGGTTTGACTTGAACAATTTAGAAATGTTGCTTGCAAACATGAACAAATGGCATGTTGTTGTAGCTTTTTGCAATCATAAACTCCTCGTTTTATTCATATATTCTTTTGAAATATTCAAGCAGAGCAAGACAAGAGCACTTAAGAAAAGTTCAATTCAAGCCAATATAAATATATTTTTTATTTTTTATTTTTTTTTATTTGAGAATATCACACTTCTAAATAAGTGCAATAAATTCTAATTCTAATCATTTCTAATATTTTAAAATATATTCGTTAGTCTTAAAAACCTTGTAATGTGTGTGCAAAGTGCATTTTCATTCACACTTGAGAATAAAAAAAAGAACGTTAAATAGTAAAAAAACAAAAATTTGCGAAAAAAAAAATTACACAAAAATTATTACAATTCATGCGGCCAGCCATTACAATGATTGTTATGTCCTCGCAAGAGCCTAAAGGTAAACAATGTAGGAGTGAATGAGAGAAATTTTAATTTTGTTGTCGTTGTTGTTGTAGAATGTTGCAATACTTATGTACAAATTTAAATTAATATTAAAGCTTAAAATCTTTAATAAATTATATTTATGCGGAATTTTTGTAAAATTAAATTTTTAGAATATTTTCTTACCTATCTTATACATATGTAAGCTTGGTAGAGTTTAATTGCAAGGTTGTATCAAAAAGTAGTTTGAAAGTAAATTTAATGGGCATTTTATGCCAATACAAACATAGTTGAGTTAAGCTGCAGTTTTTAGAAAATAATTATTTTGGGTAATTAAACTAGAGAATTGTAAGTGAAATTTCTCTTTGAGGAAAATATATTTGAGGTAATTAAGCAAATGACGCAATTAAGCGAAAACTAATTAACCGTGGAATTTTATTAGAAAATGGTAAGAAAAAATATGGGAATTTAGAAATTGAAGTAAATAAGCGTGAAAAGCAATTAAGCGTGGGACAATTATCCGGGGAATACTGTATTTTACTTACTCGTATTAATTTATGCAGTTTAGAAACAATTGCTCATCTTAAAAAATTAATTTACTTTTTGATAACATATTGCGAAGTGTGGGGTGGGGATTAATAAATCCATGATTTTCTTAATGACATACATAAACAAAATATATACCAGGGGCCCTATTCTGTAATTCTCTTAAGCTAAATGCTAAAATTTTGGGTTTTTGAAACAGGCTGGGCCTTAGAACATATAAAATTAAAAAGTTTAAAGGTAATAAGCATCAAATTTTTAAATTACAATAAGCGTTCAAGAATTGTATTCGTAGCCAAAAAGTCTTAAGTCAAGTTTATAAATTTTTAGCGATAGAGTTTTAGCTTAGGAGAGTTACAGAATAAGGCCTCAGGTGACTTATAAGCTATTCGTGTTCCCACATTTTGGA
This sequence comes from Metopia argyrocephala, assembly GCA_963576795.1. Taxonomy (NCBI): domain Eukaryota; kingdom Metazoa; phylum Arthropoda; class Insecta; order Diptera; family Sarcophagidae; genus Metopia; species Metopia argyrocephala. The sequence goes on from OY756211.1 coordinate 86,252,851, forward strand.
GATTTACAAATGTAGAAAAGAAATTAAGAAAATGGATGTAGCAGGCCAGTAAGGTTTCAAAGAATAGGCTCTGCGTCAGCCTTCATATGAGCATTTGTAATTAAAACTTTAGGAACGTGGTAAAAATTTAAAGACCAAAGGTACCAATAGCTCAGAGCATCTAACAAATCACACAAAAAGTTTTAAAGGTTTAGATTTAAGTGCAAGTTCGATGCATTACCGTCATATTTTGATTTTTTTTATTATAAACAGATTTAGAGTGCATTGCAGACTACTAATAAAAAAAGTAAAGATGATACTGTAGCCAGAGGAAAAGCAGAAAAGTGGATTTTTTTTTTAATTGAGTCCAATACTCAGGGGAGTAAACCCCTACTCATGCTTTAGATTGTATTGGAATTTATAAACGATAGGATAGAGAATTTTTTTCTTATGAGCATTTTACGAATGCGACAAGATGCTGTTAATTGATTTTATAATTAAATGGCCAGTGTTACACCTTCACCCTTGCAACCATAAACATCAATTGCCCCATCTGCCATTGGATGTTGATTGTGGTGAGGATCTTTGCTAAGTAGGTAACTGTTGCTTACTACTTCCCAGTAGGTGGCGCCTTTTCACCTGATCAATCGTTTTTTGATTCTAATACTAAAGGTGGGCGGTTACTTGTTCGTTTTCGATCTAATAATTGTAATGCAAGTAATAAACCAATCGATTAAATCAAGCAAAAAAATTGTGAACAATCGGCATATAAGAAGTGTGGACATTACTAAGGATGAAGGCATTCATTGCCAAAGATTTCTCAATCATTGGCAGAAGGTTGAATTTGTAATGAAGAATTTAATGAATCGAATTTCAATTCACCATTTAGTGGCATTAAAGCGAATGATTAGGGTAGGACCAAACGTGAATATCGAAACAAGGTGTACGTACCATGACATACGGTTTCAAAGCCTGTAAAATTTGAAAGTAATTGCTGATTAGGAACTTCTACAACCTATTTTTTAATTTTTTCTACTTCAGTAATGTAAATGCAAAAAAAGTTTGCCATATGATTTTGACTCTTGTTTAAAAATATCGTTTTCAATTTCATAGTCTTTTCCTCTTATTATTTAAAAAAAATGATTAGAAAAAATATTTTTAAAAATATATTCTTTTTTTTAGAATTTAGAAAACTCTAATTTTACTACCGTATTTACAGAGCGGTAAAACATTGCAATCGAATTAATTGAAATCACATTACTTATTCTTTGATTGCACTAAAAGTCGTAAATTGATCAGAAAATCAATATTAGACCATACAAACAAATATATTCCAAGTACAATATATACGATATGATGTAGTCGCCGTGGTCTAGGGGTTAGTGTGTTGGCTTACTAAGACGATAGTGCTGGGTTCAAATCTCAGCTCTGACATCTTGAAAAAAGAAATATGAAAAAGTTATTTCTTTCGGCGACTACATATCAGCAGTCTTCTGGCAAAAGCTCTGAGAGTAATTCATTGCCATGAGAAAGCTTCTCAAATCTGTCGTTCGGAGTCGACTTTAAACTGTAGATCCCAGTACTCATGGGATAAAAGTTAACACACACAACATGAGTGCTGCGAGAAGCTAGGCTGTAACCCTGACACAGGGTTGTAATGGCCAATTATGTATGTATGTATTGTATATACGATATGATATCATTGAACTTCTATTATATTTGTTTGATTTTAAAGAATTGAATTAAAAAATTTGTTTACAATCGATTTGATTTCCAATGCATGTCCCTTTTTATGAATACAGCTCTTAAATATCGTACTTAATGAAATGAAATCAGTCATTGGTTTTGGGTTAGTTTGCGCGATTAAATTATTTTAGATAAATAGCTACACATACTTATATAATAATATTAAAAATTAATTGTTTAACTTTCTCAACTTCGTAATCACATATAAACTTGTGATCTTGAATTGTAATTTAAAACTGGATATTAAAAATATGAAATTAAATTTTTTATTATTTACTTTGAAAATTAACATTTTGATTTTGTTGACAATTTTAAATTGAGATAAATAAGAAATAAAAAAAAACAAAAATATATTTATTGCATTAAAAAACAATGTAAATAAGGAACTCATTTGCATTTCTTGATTTAAATTTATATATAAAGGAAAGCAGCACATAAATATGTATTTGGATAAATCAAATATTTGCGCAGAACAAGTTTTACTTCAATTAACTGAGCCATAGATTTGAGGACTTAAGGCCTCGTTACTCAAACGTAAACGTTGCGGCCGAGTTCAGCGAATGGTAGTTACTGGTTTACAATTTTTAAACAGCTGATACGTAACAACGAAGAAAAATTTTAATATATTGGATTCGCCCGCAACGCAACGTTACGTTTACGTATGAGTAATCATTTACACATAGGCTTGATAAGCATAACTGAACAGCTGTTGCGCAACGTTTACGTTTGAGTAACGAGGCCTTTAGTATTTAATAATAATATTTTTGAATTTACAAAAATAAAACAACAAAAAAATAAAGAAGACATTTACAGCCTGTCCCACGAAGTTGAACTTAAAACTATGCGAACGAAAACAAGTCACTCATTATTATTCGAAAGAGCGTTCCATTATGTTTAAATGTATCGTTTTTTTGGCTTCGTGTTTGTGACGTAAGATATTCAAAAAATTTTCAAATTGTAATGTTGGTGAACATTTAACAATTTAACCGAAAATTAAAATCGCTAAAATGGTAAATTATAGCCCTTAAAATATTTACGTTAACAATCGAATTTTTTTTTCTTTAGACTTGCGTACTAAAAGCAGTTCCTGGGATGAAAAACAGCTGTCTTTCGTTGAGAATGCGAACAAACGAAAACATTCCATGTTGTGAAACAGGCAGTAAAGTAAGTATTTAATCGTAAAATTTTTAAATTCAGCAAAACTAGGAGTTCACAAAAAAAAGTGAAATTATATAAATTTAGACAAAATTAGAAAAAGTTAAAAGAGATTTATAGTTTATAATAAGTTTATATTTATTTAATAAACTCGTTTTTATATTTCAGTGTTAAAAACTAAGACAAGGGCGTCTAAACACTGGCACCAGACAGAACTAAATTTTTCTAATAAATCACAAACAACAAAAGGCAAAAATTGATCACATTCAATGAAAACAATTCAATTGACACGTTTTGTTAATAAATTTAAAAAAAGACAGCGTGCTAATGAAATATAAAGAAAAACTATATTTCGACCACAAAAAATGTATTTTTTTTAATTCGTAATAAGTAATAATAAATTAAACACTTGAAAAGATATGAAATAAAAACAAATCACAACAAATGTTAAAAACATACGTCAACATATTCGTAGTAGACCTTTTTTAATCAAGCCGATCTAAATTTCGCTATCATTTTTGTAGTGGTATTACGCAAAAAAAATTATCAATAATTAAAATAATTATTAAAAAAATTTATATGAATATCGATATAGATTGATAAACTGAAAAGACATACATGCTTTTCTTGTTTTTATAAAATTGTTTGGTTTCTACTATTTTACTATTATTGCTAATTTTTGGTACGAGTATATTACGTAAAGGGCGTCTCAAAATAAATGCAAGATTTCCATTTTTGAAGTAAGCCATTGGCAACCCTCAAAAAACAAAATAGCTTAGCAGCTGACAGTTTACGTGTCAGTGATAATGAATTTGATGAAGATATTATTAATCATCAACAAGTGGATGCTTATTTTTTAACAAAATAATCCGGAATGGTGAAACATACATATTTAGATGGCTTTGTTAGGATTTGGAAAACCCACCTGTGATTGGCTAACAACTACTGCATCCACAAAGCATTATTGTTTGGTGCGGATTTTGAAGAGTAGGCATTATTGGACCATTAACATGAAATTTACTTTATAAGAAAGATAATCTTCTAGCATTATAATTCAAATAAGTATTACTTCTGACATATGATAGACCCGGCTGTCTCGGACGTAGTATAATCTAAAGGTCAAATTTTGGAAAAGTTTTTCCAACGGTTGCAGCGGTATATCGCCTTCATTGGCGATGAATGTTGTTTTTCAAGGGGTCAGTCATTGTGGGCTTATCGGAGTAGAATATATTTTAGCAGCTTTATATCACATTGATTCGAAACGTGTAACTATGTCGTTAACAAAATGTTCCTTTCATAAATTAATCTTGGTAGGAGCTATACACCATTTTGTGCCGTCTTGTTGAAACCCCAGCTTCTACATTACGGCTGAAAAAAAAGATTTTCATCTAAACTTTCAACAGTCGAACATTTAAGAGCATACTATATGTTTGATTAACTTGACTATACATCATATGGTAAATGACAAAAGGAATAAGCGAGAGATGAAAAAAAAACAAAGAAATGGTGTTATAAACGTGTTATTTTTTTAATATTTATTTTTAAGGTGATAACAACTAAAAAAAACAAAATCAAATCTAGCAAAAAAAACTTGTTAATTTTTAAACAAATTGCAAACGAGATTTAAAAAATATAGCAAAGTATAGAAACAAAGACTGATGTACTTACGCAGGTATGCACGTACTTGCTGAGTTAAGAATATAACAAAATTAATTAAAAAAAATAGGTTAAAAATAAAACCAATAATTAAAAATTTGTTTTTATTAAATTTTCATTAATTTTATTTAGAAAAACTGACATTTTATAGAACTTTGAATTCAAAATTCCTATACAAAGAGGAAAAAAAATCTGTTTGATCACACACATATTGATTGAAATCAAAGAAATATAAATAAACAAAACAATGATGACGTCGTCATTTGATTAAAAATATAAAACACTCACTCCAGTCTTTCATTTTAACCAGATAAAATTATCTCAAAGCAACCAAATTAAACAAAAAAAAAGTAGGAAAAATAATTTTCCAGTTGAAATTGCTTTATATTTTCATATGAAATCTAATTTTCTCTGTTAATAAGAGTATCTTGTTCTATAAAATAAATATTTATCTCATAAATATTTAAGAGATTTGTATCTATTTTAAGCGTTGCCATATAGAAAATTTCATTTATACCAAAGAATTCCGAAAAAGCTACCAAAACCATTCGCAGTCTATCTGGTGGGCATCAAATCTGTTTCTATTGGAAATTTACTCCACTTTCTACAGCGAACGGATAAGTTTTAGCTTGGCTTGCCAATTTGTAAAATGTTTAAGGAGATTATTATCTTCAGGAGTATTAATCAATACTAAAATTAAAAATTAATAATAATAATTTAAATTCACCTAATTAATCTAAAACAACATTTTATTAAAAAATAATGCCGCCTCAGTTCAATTTTACTGTTAATGGACCACAATTTACACAAACTGAGTCACTTTATCATTAGTTACACTCATGTTATCACTATATAATTTTCAAGATAGTTAATGTTTTTTAAAACAATCTTAAAAGAAAACTTTTACGACTGTAGAAACAGATGTTTTAAAAAATTATTGATAAAGTTATAGGATATGAACAATTATAAAATTTTATTAAAATAGAAGAAATAGTTTTAACCAGTGTTCGAAAATTTACCTTATAAAACGTACTTTAGTGTTCTGTACTGTAGAATATTAAGTACAGAAACACTAAGTGTTTGTGTAGGAAATTCAAAACAAACAAAAAAAATTATAATATTTTTGAATTTTCTACATAACGAATATACTGTTCTTAACCTATAGAAAAAAAACAAAGGAAAAATATTTTTTTGTTGTAATTTTTTTTTTCAATTTTTTTATTTTAAACTGATTGATAAAAAATGCAAAAAAAAAAGAAAATATTTTGAAATTTAGGGAAAAATAACCCAAGATCACTAAACCAAAATGTATACAAACACTAAAACTGTACTGTTTTAAAACAAAAAACAGAACGACTTATTCTGATTGTGTAGAAATACACAAACACTAAAAAAATAAATACCGTTCTTGGATTTGTGAACCGTACATATAATAATGTACAGTTTATTTTCGAACACTGGTTTTAACAATGTTTAAAAATGTTTTTATAGTGTTTTTAAAAGAATTTAAAAGAAATTGTGAAAAAATGGCAATCAAGAAATTACCAAATTCTTATTCAGCTACAGAAAAACTACCAATTTTAATAAAACAGCAACGTTGATCTCTCTACTCCCTACTGCTGTCATAGTTATTATTATTTTTGTAAAAAGTGTAGTTGTTCTATTCTGCCTTTTCTTTTTTTTTTTCGTTCATTCATCTAATCATCTATACATCCATTTAAGTTTTTTTCTCTTTATTTGAGTGACAATTGTCGTCACAAGACACACATTAAATTTAATAAAAATTTATTATGATTTAAGATGTTGTCAGTCAGTAGTCTCCTCTTTGCGTTTTTTCTTAATTTTTTGTAATTTTTTTATATACAATAAATCGTTATGATTGCTATATACTGAAGATATTAAAACACTTTTATAAATGATCATCATGTATGTGTTATTGTTTTTATTGTAATAGATGATGTGTTTGCACAATTTTCCAATTGTATGCGATTTGTAACACAATTTCAATGATTCAATGAATAATGAATGAATGGAATATACGAACGTACATACATACTCACAGATGTATGACTGTTGTTTAGTTGCCTTAATAAAATCTTTTATTTTATAGAAACTATCAAGATAATAAGACAAAAATCTGTAAAGATATGAATTTCTTTATTCTGTAACAATTCGTCGTGCGGGAGTTTATGTGCTCTATCCGCCATTACATATTTTTTATATATCTCGAGTTAATGCTGCCACTTTAGGTTTTCGACCCCAAATTTTTTAAGTCTGCAATACGTTTTCGGATATCTCATCCAGTTTCGGAGATAAATAGCCGAAAACGGATTGCAGACTTGAAAAATTTGGGGTCGAAAACCTAAAGTGAAATCATTAATTTCAGATATATAAAATGGTGGATAGAGCACATAAACTCTCGCACGACGAATTGTGCTCATGTTTCTTAGCATTTTTTGTCGTTCTGTACTAAAAACTAATACTTCGGAAATACATATAGTGGGTCTCAGGTAACAAGGCCCTAACTTTACTGGTGAATGTGGTAAAACATAATAGAAACTGTACTATTCAAAATGTTACTTTTTTATTGGGACCAGTTCTCAGGGGAATAAACCCCTACTAGTGCTGTGCACTGTATTCAAGTTTTAAACTACAGATAGAGTATTTTTTAATGCAAGTTTTAATGAAAATTCATGACAAACTTGATTTGAGATAACTTTTTTTTGTGTAGAAGTGTAAAATAGCTTAGAAAGACTAAAGCACTCAAGTTCGTAAAAAATACAATTTAGGGCCTTTCTATTTGAGACCAACCATACAAATATTTATATATACATATACACTTAAAAGCTTTATTTGTATTGTTTTTAAAACAATTTGTTCCTGTAAACCAAAATAATAAAAATGCCGATACGTCTGTTTGCATTTAAGATGACGATATGCTACAATTATTAGCGCATACAAAAATTTTGCATTTAAATTTACACAAAAATGTCGTTCGTTTTTTAGGAATTTAAGAGATTTTCTGAGTTTTCAAGTTTAAACATATAACCAAATTTGCTCAACACTGTAAGCATATCATTGATGATTATCATATACCTTATACGACATGAAAAAGTTTAAAGAAAAAAAATTATCCAGCTGAGCTCAAGGGTTTCATTTGCTAGCATTTTCATAAATTTTAAATATAATACAGATAACAATAATGAGAATACTTGAGTAATAGCAAAAAGGTCCAAAAGAACGCGATTTGTGTTCTTTTCTAGTATCCAACAAAAGTCACACTAAACTCTTAATAGGTTAGAAGAAAAAAAAAAAAAAAAACATAATTTTTTTTGTAGATTTTTTGTTAATTTTAAAAAAGTAACAAAAACAAGGTCAATATAATAATCATTCTTTTTATATTTTTTTATTTTTTTTAGTAGAACTATTACTTGTTTAGTTTTTTGTAATTTTTTTGTTTTTTTTTTTTTTTAAGTGTTGCTTTTTAAAACATTTATCATGTTACTACTGTATAGCAAAAAAGAATACTCATATACGAGATACTCGTAGCATTGCATTGGTTTTTGCGCGAGTTCATTATAATTTGTTTTTAAAAAACAAAAAAACAAACAAAAAATACTCGTATTTAGAAAGATTTAAAACAAAATTGTTTTCTAGGCAAAACTATCCCCATTTCTATTCGTAATTTTGTTTAAATGCATTGGAATGAATGCATTGAAAACAGCATTGTATGTACAAGTATCTTTTCAAGCGAAATAAAAAAATTAAATAGAAATTAACGCTTTACAGAGGAAAACATTTATAAAAAAAGAGATTATAAAATAAAAATAAAAAAATTCTAAACGAACGTTTAAACTTAATTCATCAAAAACAAAACATATTTAAAATGTGACCGCCATTGAATGTGAATTTGAAAATTAATCAAATTGACATGGAGAAATTGTTGTTGTTCTTGTTGTTGTCTTGTCAATAATTGAAATCAAAATTGTAATGAGTAAATATGTCATGATCAGTCAGCCAGCAACAGCATTAATTGCATCAGTTAAACATGTGGCGGTAGTAACACAGTACAGCAATTTTATTAAAAATGTCACATTGAGGATGTAAAAAATAAAAAATAATTCCAATGAACTTGAAAATTAAAAAGTTTTAAGGCCAAGCACACAAGACAAATATGCAAAATTACACATTTTCACATACATAGTTACATACATACATATTAATGTTGTTTAGGGTTTTTTATGTCCCTGGTTTTTCAGTTTCCCAAAAAAGAGAAGATATTTGTTTGGTTTGAAGCTGTAAAATTTGTCAAAACAAAGAAATTTATGGTTTTTATCAGAAAACTAGTTTGGCTAGTGTACTATTCCTTCACGGACATCATTTCTTCTTTAATTACCAAAAAATAACATTGCAGTTAAATTTGATCTAATTAAAGCGTTTTCTGATAAAAACCAAAAATTAAATTGATCACACCTCTCCGGAGATTCGAACCCGAGTCTTCGGCTCTTAACAAAGAAATTTATTTTGAAACAATATCGATATCTGTAATCGGTTTTCCATATGGTATCTAGTGGTATTTCCTGAAGAGTTTCTAGCAACACTGGTTTCAAAATAATACATTTAGTATTATTTGGGAGACAACGCAACGTTTGTTAAGTTGACTAATTAAAATCTACTTAAAAAATTTACAGTGGTGTTCAAAACGTAAGCAACTTTTTGTTATACAAAATCAAAGCAGAGTATAGTTAAAAAAATGAAAGGTTTTCTTCAATTTGTGAATTTAACATAAAACCATAGGACTCTGACTTTTTTATTAGAAAGAACAAGTCCTTTAAATTTCGAACAGCACTGTATATTTATGGTGTCAATATTACGAATTTATAACAATGGACGAAGGAAGCTATTGCAGAATGTCTTATAGAAAAAAAATTTGTCCGTTTTCGTTAAAAAAAATTACTACATACGGTATATTTAAAGTTCTAATCATGTCCACATCTGACCATGCATAGATCGATTAATCGAAAGCTATTTAGAATTAAATTCTTTTTTTTTTTAAGACTCAATTTTGGGCTCAATTTTGTCTGTTGATAATAATCACACAATTTATTCGGCCTTATTCCAGTTGGCGACGTCGTTGTTGTCTGACGACATTTTAATAGCAGAATAAAGAAAAAATGTTTCTCTTGTCTTTAATCTATTACAAAAGTGTCGACGACGTCACCAAATGGAATATCTATTATGTTTTTGTAAACAAAAACCTGCATATAATTTGCCGAATATTTTGGCATAACACAATAACAAGCAAATAAGAGTAATACTCCAAACTGCAAAAAGAAATAAAGTCTGAGTCCGTCACTACGAAAACCCACAGGCAGGACGGAATAACCTTAGGGTAGTTAACGTCCCAAACGCCTAACAAGTACTTGACTAAGGTTGTTAATGATAAATGAAGGCTGTGATAAAATTAAATTATCATGTTACGATAACTTTGAATACAAAACTTTTATTCCCAAACAGTCGAAATAAAGAAACAAATCAGTATCCCCAAGTGATTGAAAAATGTCAAGACAAAGTGCTTTTTATTTGTTAATATTTTATTTATTTTGATTTGATTTGAAATTGTATATTCCTGTTTTTACTATAAAAGAAATTTACTGCAGTATTAATAGAAAATAAAATTCGTTTATTAAAAGCTTATTTAATAAATTTAAGTGCAATATTTGTCAAATAAGCGCTTAATAAACCTAAAATGTTGTTTTTATAGAAACGGCAGTTACAATTTTACTTATTTATGACTGTTTTTTTTTATCACATTTTCTTTAGTCCGCAATGTGTGGATAAAGAAAGTTTCAATTTAATAAAATAACTTTTTTTTAATAAACGAGTAAAAGCACGTAATAGTACTCTTATGCGAGTATAACACAACAACAACAAGAACAACAACAAAAACGCATTCAGCAATTGAATTGAATTAAAAACTCAAATCTCAAGTTAATACCTTAAGCTCGACTCATTCATTTCAGATATTTGGTGGTTAAAACTGGTTATTTATGGCCCTAAACCGGTAAGTGCTGGCATTAGCTACTTGGAACAGCAATTTGTTAGCAAATCTTTAATAATGAAAACAATACAAAAAAAAAACAGGAGGAAATTAAATTAAATAATAATGGAATTAATGAATATCAGCAACAACTGCAGCAATTCTCATTAACAAATTATAATTATTGTAAATGAATAGAAATTTAACGTTTTTAAATATTAAATTACGACAGTTTTACGGGCAAAAGCTGTGTTTTTAAATTTTTTAAGATCGATTGTATAGAAATGAAAACATTAGGAATGCAGCAAGAAAAAATATATTAAAAAAGAAGACAATTATAAAACAAAATTATTAAAAATGTGTTATTAAAACAAATGCATTTTTAATGCTTTCTAGTTTCTAAAGAAGTGGGGTCCCTAAAATCTCAAAAACAAAAAATGTTTTTTCTTCTTTTTTTATTTTAAGTTTGCATAATAAAAAAAACGGTTTATTTACTCAAATTATTATAATTTATTTTTAATTACCAATTACTATTAATTATAAATTAATTATTAATTATTTTTAAAGTTATTAAATAAAATGATTTTAAAGAAGATCAGCCATACATATATCAAAAATATGTGTGTATTTTTCGGTAATTTCTTTTCAATTTGTGCTCGACGTTTCTCATTACCAATGTGACAGTTTTAGCATTTTTGCTGCTAAATTTAGCATTTCTTATTTTAATTTAGGTAGTAAATTTTTCATTTAGCATTAAGCATTTATTTTAGCATTTTTCAATTTTTTATTTGGCATAGTTCAGCAGTATTTAATATAATATGTTGATATTAAATATCAAAGATAAATATTTATTTACAACTAAAAAATTATACTGGTGAACAGAAGAATTTATAATCGTCTGAAAGTCTGAAACTGGATTATTTATCGCTCAATAGTAGGATCCTTCAAATTGAATCTAAATTGTGTATAATTTATAATTAACTGCTAAAGTTATGTTTGTAAATGTTAACTGGATACGAGTTGATCAGATATTTATTATCATTCTTTAACACAATTATTGTTTTAGTATATTTATAAAAATTCTTTCAAATTGTAACTCCCAAAAGACTGTAAATCAAAGACCACATTAAATTTCGTACAGACAGGTTGGTGGTTTTAATATACATATTAATGAGCAACATCGCAAAAAGTAAATCAATTAAATATAATTTCGAACAATATAACACATTCAATAATATGATTTAGAACGCACCCCACTCTTCTTCCGTCCTTTTTATAAGATATGAACACCCGTTGAGCTCAAAAAAAGAACAATCTTTTTTGCTCTCTTTGAGGTGTCATGTATAATAATTCTGCTTTTGACTCAAACACGTTAACTGATTAGCATTTTACTAAATGATCAATAACGTTTTAATGCTACAAAAGTTTTAATTTTTTTTTATAAGTTTGTTTTAATTAAAAAAAACGTACTATGTATGTACATGTATGAAAAGTATCATTTACATTGCAGAGATTTAAAGGCATGCTCTTAACGATTAAATGAGCAAAAATCCAAAAATAAAAAAAAAATCAGAATATAAAATCGAGTTGGATTAACAATTGTTCTACGTTTGTTAACTAACTTGTTAACCTACGAACTTTTGTAATTACGTGTTTCAACTAAAAATATTAATTTTATTAACTTAAAAATTAATTGTATTGACTAAAAATTTAATTCTATTAACTAAAAAAATAATTGGGAATTTTAAGACAACAATTAACTTTTTCATGGAAACTTTTCGGGCAAATTTTGTTGTTTGTGTTACAAGATATTTCCTGTTCTTTCTAACATATTTCCATTTTATTTTGAAAATTAAATTTTAAAGCAATTTCTTTAAGAAAAACATGTTATTTATCTTTAAACTCAAATTCGAACAACAGACTTGAGAAGCTGGATATGAATAAATATTTTACGTGACTTTAAGACTAGACCACTAAGATAAGGTAAAATGCTGAAAATTGATTTTGAGTACAAATTTAAAAATAATATTGCCCTATAGACGAAAGACCAGCCTACCGAGTAATTTTTGCTATATAATAACGGCCATAATTGGCCATTACCATCCTGTTTCAGAGTTACGGCTTAGCTTCTCGCTGCACGCATGTTGTGTGTGTCAATTTTTATCCATGAGTACCGGGATATGCAGTTTAAAGTCTATCCTGAACGACAGACTTGAGAAGCTTTTTTATGGCAAGCATTTATTCTCAGAGCTTTTGCCAGAAGACTGCCAAGCTGTAGTCGCCGTAATTTAATTTAAGCAATGAGGCGTTAATTTTTAGCACTAATTTTTGCTAGAGAGCTAACGATTTTGAAACATTTTTCGTAGAAACAAATATTTTCGTGCGACAACACCTCTTACTGATGAATTCATTCCTTTTCGTTCTGTTTACAGTTTGTTGCTGTTATGGAATACACATGTACTTTTCAAAGTGGGATTTCATTTACTTATTGTTGATATTGTTTTTTATTTTTTGTTTTTTTTTCAATTCAATTTAATTCTTTTTATTTTGTTCATGTCTTTTGTTTTATTGATTTTGTGTTTATTTTCTCATTGATGTGTAAAATGATACTGGGCCGTTTATACAAATGAATTTGAATCGAATGACTTGTTTTACATACCGTCATACAATAATTTTTTTTTTTTAGTTTTTTAGGCCGCTCTTTAGCTTACTATCTGTCTGTCTATCTATCTATCTATCTATCTGTCTATATTGTCTATTTGTTGGTTGTTGGTGTTGAGTTTAGTTTCACAATTTTTATATCGAATATTTTTTTAGAGCAATGCTGCATGACATGTGAATTAAATCCAAATTACACTATACTATATACAATGTTTGTTTTATTTTCAATATTGTGGCATTAATAATTATTTTTTAATATTATTTCCTTTCTTTGCATATTAAAACAAAACTTAATTGCCGAACAAATCCATTTTCAAATAAACATACAGTATGTGTGTATGTAAATGGTATTTTAGTGAAATAAAACAGAAAAAAATTATTAAATACGAGAATTTTTTCCTTTTTTTTTCAAGAATTAAGGTCACGCAAAATATATAAAAAGAAGTAAAAGAAATCATGTCAATTTGTAATGACATTTAGATACATATGTATGTATATGTACATATGTAATTATTAATATTATTATTAATAATAGGGTGATTTTTATGATTACCATTAGGCACCACCATGCCAATGTGTGAAAAGAGAAGTGAACATTACGGCCCATTATTACAACTTGCCTATAAAGGGGTCCGATAGTAAAAGGTAACTTTCTTTAACGGGAGTAATAAAGTGACGTCTAAGTACAAACGACAACTAAATTTTTCATTTATTTTAATCGTAACAACTAACATATTCACTCTTATTGTGTTTGGCGTATTTTTGTCGTATTTCGACATTTTTGCAAAAGATTAAATACAGATTTTGTTAATTTTCTTGAATCTTGTACAAAAATGTCGAAATACAACAACGACTACACCAAACACTATGGGCAGAATGAATAAAAATGAAGCTTATGTTCTAAGTAGTAGCAATAGCTTTATCTTTTCAGTACTAGCTAAAGCTACTGCATAGTTAACACTAAAAAAAGAGTGAATAACTCTTTGCTAGTACTACATAAAGAATGCTGAAAAGCAATAGCAAAAGCTTGAAAATTTACCATTTACACGCTGTCTTACATACATACATACATACATAAGTGGCCTTTACAACCCTGTATCAGGATTACGGCCTAGCTTCTCGCAGCACTCATATTGTGTGTGTAAATTTTTATCCATGAGTACCGGGACCTACAGTTTAATGTCGACTCCGAACGACAGACTTGAGAAGCTTGTTTATGGCTATTAGTTACTCTCAGAGCTTTTGCCAGAAGACTGCTGAGAGGTATATTTTTTTCATATTTCTTTTTTTGAAGATGTCAGAGCCTGGAGTCGAACCCAGAGCCCATGTCTTAGTAAGCCAACACACTAACCACTAGACCACGGCGACACGCTGTCTTACGGTTTGAAATTAAAGAAAAATTCCAATTAATGGATTATGGGCATTCCAATTGGGGTTGCCATTTAGTATGGGTTCATTAAAGAATTTAAAAAAGACTGATTTTTTGTACAAAATGTAAAATTTATGGTTTTTTAGAATTAAAAAGTAAGAAAAATAAGATACTTGAGTTATAATGGGTTATTGTATATCACCAGTTAGGTTATTTTGTCACCTTTCGATTGATACCAAGAATGATTCGATCCGTTGTGCCGTTTGGCCATATTTCAAAAAAGAATGGGAATAAAGTGGTGTTTTTACGACAATTTAATAATTTTACACGCTGTCTTACCGTTTGAAATTCTAGGAAAATTTCAATTAATGGATTATATGTAATAGCAAATTGCACATCACCAGTTAGCTTAGGATCTCAGACTTGAACACCAGTGTATATATCTAATATTGTATTTACAATTTTTGATAAGTTTTCATAGTTTTAAAGTTTAAAATTTTGAACACTTTAACGAACACGTGATGAATTAGAGGGGGTTTTTTATATAAATATATTTTACGTCGATTTTTTTTTCTTAATTAATTATCACTATAAATAAAAACTGTAATAAAGAAAATTAAAAGAATATTACAAGTTTGTTACTGTCATATACAGCAAAAGAAAAAAAAAACCAAAACAAATATTAATGAAATGTAGTCTGTCACAACACTCGTTTTCTTCTCTTCGTATAGCTTTTAAATATTTTGTAATAAAAAAGAAATATTAAAAATATAAACGATAACAATAATGTTGTTATTGGTTTTAAAAATTAGAATTTTTATTTGCATTTTACGTGTTCAACAGCAGTTAGTAACAACAAAAGAAAAAGGTTTTAAAGAAAAAAAATAATTCCTTAAAATAGTTTTTTTAAGCCAATAATGCAAACAATTAAAATAAAGATACGTAAGACGTTTAAATAAACGTTATAACGTGTATGTTTTTCTATTTCCAATTCTTTTTTAGAGTCAAAAATATGGTCAACAACAGTTCAAGCATGTGCCATCCAAAGTGTAATTGATGGACGGTAGTATATTCACGTCATTTATTATTGACTACTATAGCGAATTTCATAGTCGACATTCTGTTTACATTTATTTTTATTTCATATTTTTTTCGTTGTCTCTCTCTCTCCCTAATACGTGTGTTATTTCGCTTTTAATGATAACGTAATAAATAATAGAATATGATATAAATTTAAAAAAAACATCAAATAATCTTCGAATATATTTCACATTTATGATGAAAATATTTATATTTTTTTAAAGCAAATTTAATGCATACAACTATTGTGAAATTAACCCTTTATAGCCAGGTGTGCAGTATATTTCAAAAAATAAATATTAACTCTATAGACAACGGTATTAAGGACTTACTCGTACATACCATACAAAACATATGTAGATATACATACATACATACATATATACATACATACATACATAATTGGCCTTTACAACCCTGTGTCAGGATTACGGCCTAGCTTCTCGCAGCACTCATGTTGTGTGTGTCAATTTTTATCCATGAGTACCGGGACCTACAGTTTAATGTCGACTCCGAACGACAGACTTGAGAAGCTTGTTCATGGCAATTAGTTACTCTCAGAGTTTTTGCCAGAAGACTGCTGAGAGGTAGTCGCCGAAAGAAACCAGGGCCCATGTCTTAGTAAGCCTACACACTAACCACTAGACCACGGCGACTACATATGTAGATGTAGCCTATAATAATTCTGAGAAAGCATTAAGAAGGAAAGTAGTATTGGGATTACAGTCGATCTCTAGTAATATTAAATGGGTCAGGCAACACTACAGCTTATTCTGGTTGAAAAACGTTAGAGGGCATAATTAAAATTGCATGGTTCTGTAAAAAGTTATCTCTGTTTAGAAATAATTTTGGAACATCATCATAATTTTTTGCTTTTCCATTGTGGAAAAGAATGAATACGTCACACATGGCTGTACTCGTAACTAAACAGCAAAGTAGTTTGTTTGTTTTGGAGCTGATAAAACTGGCCTTCAAGATGAATCAACAACTCACTCACTAAAAAAGTTGATGAAATATGGACAAAAAGGATAGCAGCGTGGAAGTTGCTAGTAAGCAATCAATTCATCACCAAACAGTTTTCGACCATTTCAACAAAGCTAAATAAATAAATAAATTTTATTGCCCTTATTCATAAAAAATAAAATTGGTTTATAGAGTGCTTATTTGACATATTTCTATGGAGTAATTGTCAAATAAAGAATTAATAAAACTGTTTTATTTTTTATGAATATGGGCATATATGTTTAGATGTCACATAAATTGGCAGGGAAGTCTGAATTTTCATTAACAATTTATTGCCAAAGCGGAACGAAAACGATTTTTAAAGCGAATGATTCCGGTTGATGAAAAATTAATGAACGAACAAACGAACATATGGACGAAGTTATGAAACGGTGGAAACGTATGGAATTAACACCGTTAAATAGAAGGGAAGTTCATTAAATTTGGTTTACCATTTAGTACAATATGGAAGTACGCTAAAGATATGGGGTTCCCAATCAAAAATTATATATTCTAAAATGATATTTTTTATGTGCGAAACATTTACATACATAATTGGCCATTACTGCACCAATTTTTAAATGCGTAAATTTTTATCCGTGAATACAGGGACCTTCAGTTTAATATCTTCTCCGAACGAAAGAAAGAAATATTAAAAAATTAGCAGTCTTCTGGCAAAAGCTGTGGAAGTAATTTATTGAGATGAAAAAGCTTCTCAAACCTGTCGTTCGGAGTAGTCTTTAAACTGTAGATCCTGGTACTCATGGATAAAAATTAACACATAGATAGATAGATGGTAGATAGGCCGTAACCTTGACACAGGGTTGTAATGGCCAATTATGTATGTATGTCTGTATGTATTTTTCCCACATAAAATGTCTGAATTCCCGAGCATTTTTCTCTACGAGATATACAATGTGTTATCGGTAAACAAACATACATATACCCTGTACAGCCAATTTTGACAATCTGTCTAAAACAGAACAGAATAAAAACTGAGTTGTCTTTCCCTTTTTATTTTGTTTTTGGAGAATATTGAAGGCAACAAATAAAATAATAAAAATACTAAAAATGATAAATAATGATAAAAGCAATTAAACTATAAAATAGAGGTTAGAATAATATTATGGCATGTTGAAAGCATTACGAAATACCTACTGTGTTAAAATAAACTTTCAAATTGGTATAGAAAAATTATATCCAAAAAAATAATAATTAAAAAAAAAACATGTAAAAACAAAAACTATACCTTATGATAGAAAAAAAGTGAATATAAAAATATTCCAAATTTTTGGAAAAAAAAAAATAATCTCGTTTTTATAACAATCTAGTAAAACTCAATACGCTTTACTGGTCTTAAGAAAGAATTTGAATTTTAGGCAATAGATATGCACAGAATTTTATTCAGGGCGATGTAACAGAAGACAATGATTATAAATCTTTAATTGGATAAAAGTTAAATTCCATTAAGAATTTAGACTTATAAAACTTATGTATATGTTTTAATCAATTTAAAATTTTAATAATCACGGATGTAGTGATAATAGTCAGTAGGGTAATGGAAAAAAAAGGCCAAATTTGCAAGGATTTGGAAGTTACAGTAATTTGAAATTTCATTCAACTTCAATTTTAATCGAAATCGTTTCTTTTTTCACATACGGGCATATAAAAAATTATTAAATTTTATTTAACTTAACTTTTTTTTATTTTAGCTAAAGAGAAGTTTATTCATTTTGTAACATTCTTCATATAAAAAGTATCGGCAGACAGACAACTGCTACTTGAAATTCAAAGACACAATTATAGGCAATTATAATCAGAATTAAAACATACAAGTGAAGTGTTTGTGATTTCAAGAATTTTAACAATTATCTTCTGGTCTACAGCAATTTCAATTGCAACATATTATTTTAAATTAAAAAGTATTTTATTTTTACTTTTTTATTCTGATTATTTTTCATATTGAAGGTCTCAATTACATAATCATTGATTTATTTTTTCTTCGGCTATTTTGCTATTTTTCTGAGCAAAAGCATGTGTTTTATTACTTTTTTTGTTACAGTTTTACTATATTTACCCTTGCAACATACAAAGTACTCGTTCATATGTTGCAACTGACTGCACAATTTAATTTAACTGTTGGCTGTGCTCACTCTGATTTAAACCACATTGGAGAACAACGTTGTATATGCACATTTATACCCCGCTTTAGAAAATTAAAAACTCAAGTAAAGGTCGACGATTGTCTTTAACAAAAACGCTCATATGAGATGACATCAACAAGCGCTACAAGGCATACGAGTATATTAATATTGTGTCATATTTTACAAGCCAGACAAAACAATTTT
The DNA here is from genome assembly GCA_963576795.1 of Metopia argyrocephala. Taxonomy (NCBI): domain Eukaryota; kingdom Metazoa; phylum Arthropoda; class Insecta; order Diptera; family Sarcophagidae; genus Metopia; species Metopia argyrocephala. Next base: position 86,271,887 of record OY756211.1, read on the forward strand.
ACTGAAAATTTATATGATAAAGAAGTACTTTAAATATTTTTTGTATTAATTTTCATTCTCTTTGAATGGGCTTTTTTTACTTTCCAATCACAGTTGACTGTGATATCACAACATCTATATGTTTACTGAAAAATAACAAGGTTGTACCAATGAACTGTTTAGTACTAAAGGCGATAAGCTGATACACAAACTTATTTGCAGTACCAATTAAATACAAATAAAAACAACAATCTAATAATAAGACGACATGGACTTGCCAACAGGTGTAAAGATCTTTCAATCTCTCTCTCTGAATAGATAAAAATTACACTGTACAGGACTCTCACACCCGTGCTGTTCTATGGTTCAGACGCATAGGTACTTGCACTAGCTAGTAGGTTCTGCGTAAGCAATGAGTGCAATTATCAAAGGAAAAATAAGTTGTATGATGTTTTTTTTTTCTTGTAAATAGGGAAGAAAGGAAGGCCAAAACTCTGATAGAAGTATGAAGATAAAGCTGATCTTTCAAAAACTAAAACGAAGCGTTTGAAATTTGTCGATGAAGTGGCCTTTAGTTATACTGTTTATGATTGACGACCCTGTTACATTATATCCCACCGTATACTATATAAAGAATATAAGAGTTAATTCTCAACCTTTAAAGTGTTCCATGATGTTGTTATTTCGTAAAATGCAGACCTCATTAAAATACTCTTACAGTTATAGTGAAATATTCTTTAAACCAAGCTGTAACAGTCCCTATAAGCGGTAGGGTAGGGTATTCAAAAAAAAAAAAAACTTGCAAAGCGCAAGTGCATACAAAAGCAAATTAATCTGAGAAAAAAAATACAACAAATCAAATGCAAAAACAAAAGTTCACATAAATACAGGAAATTAACATAAAACAGCAACAATAATAATTTGAAATTTTTTAAATGCAAAAAATTCATTCAAAGTCAACATACAAAACAGCACTAATAAAACAAATTTATCAAAATATGTATATGAAAATGGTGACAAAAATAAAAAATAAAGAAAATAGTCAAATAGAATGAAAAGCCAAAATAATTATGGAAAAAATCTGTTGGCACTTTAAGTAGAAATCACAGTAACAACAACAAAAAGTACGAGTAGATATAAAATGATAAAATAAAATCTGAAAATAATTTTATCTGTTCTAGTCATTAAGCAAGCAAGTGTATAAAAATGACGGAAAAAAATAAAACATTAGGGAGGTTCATAAGTTCAATTTCATTTCTTCAAGTGACAAAAAAAATATTTTTAACAGAGTGTGAGTAGTACACAAAGAGAGAGAGAGAGAGAGGGAGACTGCTCTGTAGCTGAAATTGTAAACATTTTCAGTTCGGCTGGAGTACAAAAGTCCTTAACAGATGTTATTTTTTGCTTTGATTGAAGTATCAAAAAAAAAGAAAATCTATATTAATTGAATAAAATTTAGTCCTGATCTAATTAAGGCGTTTCTGACATAACAAAACGATATATTTATTAATTTTTTGATAACCTTTTGCATGTTACAAAGCTTTTTCTGTTCTGCGAATTTTGTAACCCTGTGAAGGTAATTTTTGTTAGAAATCATACAATTTTCTAAAACTTCTATAAAGTTTTTTGAAAAACAGTAGTTCAGAGAAAAAATGCAATTGTTTAGAGACCACTCCTTTATAATAAAAAGAAAAGATTTGAGGACACAGTCTTTAAGACTTGCAGACTTCAAATAAAATGTCAAAATTTTAAGTTAATCAAGAAGATGTTATTTTCAGTTTAGCATATGACATGCATCCTCCAAACAATGACATATTTTCACCGTGATTCAGAATCGATAATAAATTGTGAGTTTCAATAGCCGTGATAAATGTGAATTGTCTTTAAACTTTTTGTTTGTCATTCTCTTCAAATGTATAATATTTGGATTGTTTAATAAAAAAAACGCCGTACTCGAAATCCAAATTCTGGATATTGGAGCGTTTTGCTTCAATTGTAGAGGACATTTTCCTTGAAATATGACTGTAAAAATGATAGGCTCTTAGATTATTCAAGATCGAATGCGATTATATCAGTGGTATTTCAAGACGTATTCGTTACAATTCGTATAATTTTTAGATATTTGTATTCAGTAAGCTATTTTCGGGTTGTTAGTGCGGTGTCTGTTTGCTGTTGTTGGAGTTCCAATTATTTTCGCTATTTCTATATATGATTTATTCTCTATTCCTCACTAAAGAATCAATTTTGGGAACTTTCTTTAGTTATTTCAAATTCTTTAGACATTTTAACAAAAAAAAAATTAGAAACTCACTTTAATATTAAAATAAAAAATGGTTTCGGAGGGCGGTCTCAAAACTAGCCAAACTACTAAAATACTATGTATAAATGGTAGGGAAAGTAGTTTGAAAAAATTATTTTAATGAATAGAGACGGCAATCGATGTCTGTTTGCTGCTGTGTTTGTGATCTTATAAATACTCGTATTTTATAATTGCTGGCACTGTGTCACAACTGAGGCCAACTATTTTCTCTATTTTCTCCATATGAATTGTGATCCAATTTTCACTTTACAGTTGGTTTACAAATTAACTTAATTATTACCTATTTCTTATTTAAAATAGTAGTACACTCGGGTTTCCTCTTTTTATGCATCAATTTATGAGTATTTTGTTGTATTCAGACTACATTTTGCAAGAAAATGTGAAAATTTCATTTAAATTACTTAAATTTAATGCTTTTTCAAGCACAACAAATTCAATTTATCTCAATTCAATGCAACAGAAAAAAGGGTTTAATTAAAATCGATTTTATAGTGCTGAAAGTACACTTTATTGAGCTACTGTGGCTTTTATGACTTTCTATGATTAATATTTCTTAATAAGTTTTTAGCATTCTTTTATATTAAAATCAATAATAATTTTTTATTAATAAACATTTATAATTATACCATATACTATTACAATTATATTAATTTTTTTTTCTTCTGACGCTGATCACCTTTAATGTATGAAAAATTTAATGAAATGAAAAGAAAAGAATGCAGCGTCCATTGAAATCTTGGAAAAAAATTTATACTTTGAAATATGCAAAAAATGTTTTCAATGCTTAATTACTAGACTTGACATAAAAAAATATACAATTTTAGGAAAAGAAGAGGTGTGAAAAAACAAAAACGCCAAACCCACCCACCCAATGCCAGTGATAGTGTCGATTTAAATTATATTTGTGGAGTATATTGTGTTTTTTTTATCAAACCAAATCTTCAACTGTGTTTCCGTCAGTACAGCCCCACTCGTCTAATTTTTACAAGTTAATACGACGAGTAACGAGCACTGCTGATAGAGAGTATAACAGATGTTCAAAATGTAATTTTATCTAAAGAAAAAAGGAATTTCAACTACTGCTCTACATATATATACTACCAACGTACATGTAACGTAAGAGAGTTAATTTATAAGTAAAAATTTTTAACATTTAAAGTTCAATTAAATTTAAAGGAATGAATAAATTATTTGAAATACTGTCTACATACATTTGTTCGTATGTATGTATGCACTCTCTTTTTTTTCTCTATAACTAGAAAGTACATAGAAACTGGTGTTATATTTATGCCAGTATTCACAAGTGTATGTATAGTTGATGTATGTACGTATATAGGGTGTCAAATTATTTCTATATGTGTGTCAGAGAACTGCACTTGTCAATTGAAAAATGTAAAAACTTAACTTTACTCGAGTATGTTCACACAATCAGACTGGCTTTACTCAAATATCCTAGTGGGTTTGTTTAGTTTTGTGATTTAATCATCTATGAAGTTCATTAGTTTATAGTACTGTAAAACGCAATATTTTGTGTAAAAATTTCATTTTTAAGAAAAACATGCTATGCTATGTTATGTCATCTCAAAAACAGTGTCATGCCATGTCATGCAAAGTCATCATAGTGTCTTGCAAATCGGCTAAGCTGATGTAGGTCGTTGTGTTTATAATTGTTTTTTGTGTATAATATTTTTAAAACTGTTATATGAATATCTGGAGTTTATTTTATTTTCTTATTTTATTGTGAATTGATCATTCAATGGCCAATGTTATATCTTCACCCTTGAATTATCAACAGCAATTGCCTCATCATTGCATGTTGATTGTGTGGTGAGTGCCTTCGCTAAGTAGGTTTAGTAGGTTTAGCTGTTATCTGCTACTTCCAAAAAAATAAAGTCTTCCCTTCTATCGTACGATTTCTTAAGGTGAATAAAGTCTATACTTCATTATCATCATTATTAAACGACAAGTCTTTGATTAAAAATGACATGTTCGATCTGAACCAAGCAAGCGAATCGTTCAAATTTTAAATAACACTGAATGATTTAAATATGAATATGAATTTTAATGTTTTATGAAGTGGCTTGTAATTAATCACTAGATCAAACATGATTTTACTCTTTGTTATTTAAATAAACAGTAAATATTATAAGAATATAGGTTTATTTGATGTTGAGTTTTGTTAAAGTGATGAAATGTTCACAAGAACTTTAGTATTCCAATTGGCGACGTCGTCGTCGACTAACAACATTTTTGTTATAGATTAAAAGCACAAGAAACAGTTTTTCTTTATTCTATTACAAAAATGTAGTCAGACGATAACGAAATCGCCGACTATAATAAAGCCGAATGATATTGCCGTTGTCTGATTTGTATCACTATTACATGCATATTTAGCATTTTTGTATGTTGTAATTCATTGTCGCTTGATTAGATTTTTTTATTGAATTATAATTTAATTAAAAAATCATTTTGTTTGTTATTAGTTTTTTAGTTTAGATATTAAAGCGCACTTTGCTGACGATTTTAATTTTCCCATGATTCTGGTATTATCCAGTTTTTTTTTTCAATCAAAAAGTAGTTTAGATTTAATCACAAATTTGCACCGGTTACTTATTTATATACAGTGCTAGCATTATGCCATTTAAATTCATTGTTAAATTAAAAATAAAATTGTATTTTATTTTTAAAATAAATTTTTATCTTTAACAAAATAGACAACATTTTAAGCATGTTTTTCAGTTCTTTTTGAAATACAAGTACTCCGACAATAAATAATAAATATGTCATAGGGGCTTAAAAAGCTTAAAAGAGGTTTATTTTTGGTCTCTTTTGACAACAAAATGTGTTATGAAATTCACTGTAGGCATGAATTTACAAAATAGGAAAAATACATGAGTTTTTATTTTTTTTTTTAATAAATGTGAGAAAACTTTTATTATTCAAATAAATAATACAGAAAAAAACATGAGATGGCACAAAAAAAAACAGCTGACATACGACTATATTTGTGAATGGCTTAAGATATTAAGTGGGCGTGGCATATTCAACTTAGTCTATAACAAGGACCTTTTCGAAATAAATAACAAATTTCATGTACACTTGTGAACATAAGTTACTCACGGATTGTTCAAATGTAAAATTTTTGTTATGGTCACTAAAGTCAAACAAAACATATTCTCCTTTTCTCACCATCATTGGCATTCTGCATGTACAGAACATGAAAAACTCTGATGAGACTACAGTAGCTGGGGTCGAAAACATGTTCAGTTTGGCTAGTGTACTATTCCTTCACGTACATCATTTTCTTCTTTGATTATCAAAAAACTCATTGCAAAAAATCTAAATTCTTAATAGAATTAAACTTTGATCTAATTAAAGCGTTCATGACGAAACAACATTAATTTAAAAAAAATGTATCACTCCTCCTGGGATGCGAACTCGGGTCTCCAGACCATGTAACGATAATTATATATTGTTTTTACATATTTATAAGTTCTTTTATATCAAATGTTACTTTTTTAAATAAAAAGTATTTGAATTGATTACAAACAAGTTAAAATTATAATGTTTAAATAAAAAACCATACCAGGCGGCTAATTACGGCATTCAATATCGACCGAAATTTATATGAAAACTGTTTTTATATTGTATGAATTTTCGATCGATATCGAATGCCATAATTTGCCACCAGGATAAAAGAAAAACCGGAACGAAACCAATTGGTTTAAGTTAATTTTAAATCGAAAATGCGTTATTTCATTCTATCGATTTTTAGCAAATTCTATGACAAACCATATCGTCGATGGAATTAAAGAACGCTGTAACTGACAAAACCTTAAATGTTCACCAGAGCCAAAAAACTTTCATAAAAGTAGAACAAATATACTGGTATTTTTCACTTCGCAGACGGCGTAAGTGAATTTATTTTCATCATAGAAATCTGGAACCTAGACCAATCGACGCGTATTTTTTTTTTCTGATAAAAATGATGCAAAAAACGTATATCGATTTTTTGTCAGTTACAGGGTTCGTTAATTCTTGCGACGATATGTAGTTTGTATAAAAGGCACCACGCTCACTAGTCCAATTCCTTTCACTTTCTTTGTGAAGGTTTTCATTAATTGTGAGGTCATCCAGACCGAGTTCAGAATCTTTAATTCCATTGACGATATGTATGTTAGACGTTTATCTTGCTCGAGAATGCCTCTAAATTAACCGTGTAAAATGATATATTTGTGCAATAGAATCGTCAATACATGACATGTTATAATTTGAAAAGAAGCCTATAATTAATAAAAATTTACATCATTTACTCAGCAGTAAATTATGTCTGTCTGTTTATTTTAACTGTGATTTACATACAAATATTTATAAAATGAGACCATTTTTTTTCGCACAACCAGTCAAGGTTAAATAGTATTTTTTTTTATCACAACAAAAGTTTTCCTCCCCGAAAAATTAAGACCAACTTGTACACACAGAATAGTGCTTAATCATTAAATAATTTAAAAAGTATGGATGGCTGGCTGGTTACTTAACTCAAACAGATTTTATGATATTATTACTCTCCCCCCCCTACCCTTTTTCTCTCTCTCTATCTTTTATTTAAATCAAGATAAAAAAGAAATTAATTAGACAACTTTAGAGAGATAAGCGGAATTATAATAGAAAACAAGTTCATTTACTAAAAAAAAAACAAACAAAAGTTGCGAGAAGAAAAATTTACACACAAATAATAAATTATAATGAACAACAGTTAAAAAATAAAAAAATAAACATAAATAAAAATTATTATTATAATTAACAACAATTAAATGATTTATAAAAGAAAAAATATTGTTTTTGTCGTTATATAGAGCAGCTCAATATGAGACAAGATTTCAATGATTTTAATAAAGTCATACACATTCAATTCATAGTGCCTCTGGCTGTCTGTCTGTGTCTCTGTCTATTTATTGTCGTTGTCATTGCACGCTTTTAAGATTTTTTAGAGACTTAATAAATCTTGGTTAATTCTATTAAATTTATATGAATATCAGACAAACAATATAAAAGTGGAGAAAAAATTACAAAAAAAAAAAATAAACAGCCACAGTATTAAAGATAATTAAGAAAATCCCGCTTTAAATCTAAACGAACAGTTTGTTTTAATAGAATAGAATATTACAACGACATACTGTGAAGGCGTAAAAAGCCTGTGTTTTGTTGTTTCTTTATTTTTGCTTTTACAAGCACCGCCAGTAAACAAGTGAAATTTGTTTATAAATAAGATAAATGGCACGTAGCTCCTCCGCCTTGTTGGTCTAACAGTTCGGTTTTAGCGATTAAGCTTCAGCTAAAGTAAAATAACAGGTTGAAAGTATGACGACCAGTTCAAAACAATTTTCTGAACATATGTAAATGGTGGCAATATTATAAAAAAACTAGTAGTGGTGGGGAATCTATCAATTGTGATAAAAATCGATATATTCGGATAACATAAACAATTTTTTCTACAGAATGAAAGTAAAATTTTCAACTTTTAAACAAATTTTCAGCAAAAGAAGAGGAAGAACTTGTTTACAATAATTTATTTATTTGTGTACAACGGTCAACCACAGTGTTGCTTTTATTTGACAATTCGTAGTGCGGGAGTTTAAGTGCTCTATACGCCATTTTTTAAATCTCGAGTTAATGATGCTAATTTAGGTTTCTGACACCAAAATTTTTAAAATCTGCATTCCGTTTTCGGCTATTTATCTCCGAAACCTGACGACATATTCTAAAACGGATTACAGATTTAAAAAATTTGGGGTCGAAAACCTAAAGTGGCATCCTTCCGTCCAAATTGACAAAATGAAGGTTGTGTGCACCCCCAATAGCTTTGCATAACAAAAATTTGTTGGGAACACATAGGTACTACTGGAACATTCAGAGTGCATCTCTAATAATACGTGTTTTTAATTTTAGCCCACTTCCCTTCTATCAGTTGGCTTATTAATATATACATTGGAACTACACTAAACGTTTTCTATCACTTGAGTTTTGTAGGGTACATAAACAAAATTAAAAAAAAGATTCAATTAAGTGTAAAATTATCACTTTAACGACTTTTGCTGATTCATATAATTTTAAATGAAAAAAAAAGAAACAAAAAATATATAAAAAAATCACTGTGTACGAGTACTCAACAAAAAAACATACCAACGATTAGGTAATATGACTATCTAATGCTAAACAAATCACACAATAAAAAAACCCCATAAAAAGTAATAAAAATAAATAAAAAATCAATAACAAACCAATAAAAACAAAGAAATGTGTAAAGAATTAAGAAACCCACAAAAGATTTAAAATAGGAATAGTATTTCTTTTTTTTAATACTTTAGCATACTTTTAGGCTTTAAGGTATTACAAGAAACATAAGCGTACTTAAAGGTGCTTTTTTTCTTTTTTCTTTGCTAATAAATTTTATGTTATTCTGTAGGCACTCACATTTTTTTATTTCTCATTCAAATCGTAACGAGTGCAAGTAATAGAACAAAAATGTTAAAAAGATGAGAGAGAGCTAAAAGAAAATATTTTCTTTAGCGTTAATTTGTTGCGTTTGCAATGCACTTGGTCAATAATAATTAGTTAAACACGAAAATATCAACTGAGTGCTGGCACGACGCGCCCTAATGACACAAATTTATGAAGTTGAAGAAAAAATAAAATAAGGAGAAAACTAATACATGAATGTTTAACCAACATACACATGCATAGTTCTTGTAAGTACCCTGCAGTGCGCTGGACCGGTCCCAAATTGGTACTTTCACCTATCACTAAGGGACACTGTTAGTCTTTTTACCGGTAAAACGACCGGAGATTTTAACATGTGGTAGTCGTAGAAACAGTCAATTGACCCCCCTATCGATAACTATGGGACAGTCTGTTTACCTGTGCCACAGTATCAATCCCGTGGTTGATGCCGTCGTACCAGTAAATTAACTAGTTAATTCGGTCTGGTGAAATAAATAGTGCACCGAAATCAATCCCGTGGTTGATGCCGTCGTACCAGTTAATTAACTGGTGAATACGGCCAGGTTAAATAAATAGTTCCAAAGTACTTTACATCTTATTTTCCCTGATAAGCCAGTGATTACTTATAAACATGTAATTACTTATAAACAGGATAATAACTGAAGCATATCTTATGTGCACAACACACCAAATAAATGAATAACGGATTATTTTTCTGCATACACATTTACCTCACATAGCAACAAAATTCAACTTTCATTGACAATGATTCTGAGTACAGGCATAACTTCAAATTAAAACCGTTTCGATAACAAAAGGACAGAAAAGTGTGAATTGAAACCTCTTCGATAACAAAGGGACATAAAAATGTGAATTGAAACCTCTTCGATAACAAAGGGACAGAAAAGTGTGAATTGAAACCTCTTCGATAACAAAGGGACAGAAAAGTGTGAATTGAAACCTCTTCGATAACAAAGGGACAGAAAAGTGTGAATTGACATCGCGAAAGACAACGTTGAGTCAGAAAAATAACCGAAAAATGGGTCAATTGACAGAATAAAACTGCAGGGTAGGTATGCATGTACATATGTATGTATGAATGTAAATACATGTGAAATTTAATTCTTTTTTCTCTCTATCTCTCTTTACAGTCACACTTCTTTTTTTTTATATTTCGAATAATAACATTTCTAAAAACAGATACAGAAAGTTTAATAAGGAGAGAATAGCATAGAAATTTAGCAACGGGGGTGAAGTGTACTTAATGCCTAGTTGCTTTAATTGTATTTGATTATAACAGAGGGTACGTGTGATGATATAATATTAGAATTACTAGAGGGTAGCAACGGAATTTTTCTATTTCCTTTCCTTTTCCTCTTTGATTCTACTTTCGTTTGTTTTTTTTAACCTGAGTACCTATAAAACAATTATATAATAAAAACAGCTTTTTTTCGTTAAGCTCTTCTTATTTCCAGTGCTTCCAACTGGAATTGCCATTAAATAAAGCTCTTCTCTTAGCTTTTAAAATTCTTTCTCTTTTTTCTTCTTCTTCTTCTGTTTCTCTGCATTACAATAAAAGAAAAACGAAACAATTTCTGTAATACAGAACGCAAGTCAGGTTTTGTTTATTATCAGTGTTGCCACAGTTTCTATACCTATATTATAAGCAAATATATTATAAGCAAATATTCTATATATTATAGGGCAATATTCTTAAAAAAATAAATTGGATAATAACCAAATTTTAAAAATTAGATAATTTTATTCATAATTTTATCCAATTAATTTAAACTGCAGATCAAAGATCTTACAGGCTGCATTGGTAAATGATCAAAATATGTAGATCGCTTTATGTACAGTGCTTAGCCCGACCCACTTGATTAAAAAAATTATACTTGTCCCTTAAAATTTTTTATAAGCCTTTCGTTTTTACAACTATTTTTAACGTTATATGCTATTACTTTTACTGCTGCAAAATGAGAACTGAAGTCAAATACTAACAATTTCTTCTAGAACAACCAATTCCTAAAAAGTTTACAGTTAACTAATGTCATATACTAACAATTTCTTCTAGAACAACAAACTCTTAAAAAGCTTACAATCAAATTTTTCTTATAGCTTTCAGCAACAGAATCCAAAAAAGGTCAACATAAAAAAATATTTGAAGTAAATCTCAATGCATTATCGCGCTGATATTATTAATTATATACATCCATATTATGTATAATTAAATAAATATAATTTAGGTACCTATAAGGATCAGCACCCAATTGAGATTTCTCTGTTATAAAGAAAGGAATGAATACAACGATTGAAGCGCTGATATTAATTTAAAAAAAAGTTTCATATAAGTACCAATTGAAAATATACAAAAAAGTTATTTTCCAAATATAATAAACAAATATCGTGAATATTATGCGTTTTTTATTATGAAAATTTTAAACAATTATTTTCAAAAAAAATAAAAATTAAGTTTTAAAAATTCCTATAATATATATTAAAATCAAAGTAATAGGTAGTAGTTGGAAAAAAGTAAAGAAAGCAAAAGAATACTACACATTTATACATCGATGTAATAATAACCACTCTTTGTTAAAAATAAAGAAACCGGCAACACTGTTGCTAAGGTGTTATTAAGAGAAAAAATTATATTTTTCTCTTTGTTGGAGAATACTTATTTTTAATAAGTAATTGTTCACTAAGGAGAAAATAATTGCAATGGCTATGAGCAAATTGTGTACATATGTATGCATGTGTATGTTTGTGTCTTTATTTCAATTATTTTGTTGGCATTTATTAAACAGCAACCCAGAAAGCGCTTGCAACTTTATCGATCATGGGGCGCGTGTCGTGTTTATTACATGAGAATACATAAAGAAAAAGTAAATGAACCTTTAAGTATAAAAAATGGTCAGTAGCAGCGAACAGTGGTATAAAATATGTATAATGATAGGTAGGTATGCCTATTTATTTTTCTATTGTAAGTTAATCATTTCTATAATGACAAGATGCTTAAAAATAAAAATGCTTAAAATAAAAATTAAATTTTTTACTATTTTACAAATTTAATAAATTTTTTTTTTTAATTTTAAATACTAATAATTTCATTATAGGTATCTATTATTTATGTACATAATGTTTAATAAACACATTTGTAAATTTGGATTCTATTTGCAGGTAATTGATATATTTGTTTTACGTTTTACCTGTACAGTTTTATATATACATACATATACATATGTTTAGACTTTTGCTTTAATTCTATGAATTTCTTACTTTTAAATTTAATATGTATGAATTTTTGTTATGTTTTTTAAGTTTTTTATGAATTGTTATATTTTTATTTTAATAAAATCTGCTTTTCAAAAAATAATAAGAAAATATTTTGATTTAAAAACCCTTTTTCTAAGCTAAAATGTTTAAAACCAGTATTGACTAAACGAAAATCAAATACGTAAACAATTGAAAATTCTGCTTCAGTTTGGGTCGTTTCGGTTTGCAATTAGCTTTGAAAACAAACAAAAAATAAAAAATTTTACAATTATGTGCAGAAACGAATAAAAGTTAAAAAAAATCAAACTAAATAGCTACATTATGTCTTATTATAAACAAATTTATGTTAAGGTAAGGAAAAGCATCTAATAAGGAAAACAAACCCTTTTTTTGTCTAGTTAAAACACTATGCGCTTCCTACAGAGCAGTAAACATCAGGCGCGACTTGCCATACAAGCACAAGTCAGCACTCAAGCAGAGAGCAAACACAAAAGAAAAATAAATACTGTTGGTTAGAAGCAGCGTTGCCACTATTGGTAGAATTCTACCAAAATTGGTAGACAATTTTTCGTTTGGTAGGATGGTAGATTTTAGCAGAAGCTAAAAAAACCTGTATTGCCCATTATAAACAATATTAATAAGGAATTTCAGTCGGAAAGTTTAAGATTGCCGTATTTATATTCAAGCAATTTTATAAAAAAAGATTTGATACACAAAACTGAAACTGGTTTTAAAAATACATAAATCTTTACCCGGAAGAAATGTTTGATTTTAAACATGAGATTTTGCAATTTTACATTGAGTTACTAAACCAAATCAATGAGAGATTTGATTTTAATCAAGAAGATATTAAATTGTTACAAATAATTACTCCTGAGAAAGTATTGTCAAAAGAAGACTTGCCTATATTGTAATTTTTTTTTTTAATTTTCTAACCTTATAGACTATGATTCTGATATTATTATCACACAGTGAAACCTTTTGCAATTAACAGAAACAAATATTTCAATGGAATTAAATATTGAATTATTTTGGGCTAACGTTAGTTAAATTAGAAACGATTTAAATGCGAAAATTTCTTGTGAATTAACCAACTTGGTTTTTAATTTATTTTCCTCCGCATAGTTCTACAGCAGATGAACGCAAATTTTCTATACTTTCCTTAATCAAAACCAAATTGAGAAACAAACTTGAAATAAATACAATAAATAACATAATGCTCTATGTGTGGTCAGCAAAAAGAGATTTTTGTAAGAAGCAATAAAAATTGTTTGAATTAACCCATTTATTGAAATAAACATGGCATTGATTTTTTTTTAAATTTATAGGTTTTTATAATTAGCATTTATTTATTATTATAAGCATTTAGCTTTTTAGTGATTGAGCTTCTATGATATATGATTTGAAAATTAAAAATAAAATTATAATAAACAATAATTTCTCTCAGTTTATGATCAAAGCCATTATAAAATGGAGGGTCATACTCATGACAACAAATGGGTTAAATCAAGTAATTAATAGGTCGATTAATCGAAATAGATTTTGAACGATATTGCAATCGACTAAAATTTCAAACAACAAAAATTTGCAAATCTGACAAGATTTTGAATTCTTTTTTACTTATGCGTATTAATTACCATTAACATAACTGTTTGGTTAGTAAAAATTTTAATAAATGAGGAGTTGCAAGATTTATAAGACTTTAAAAATAATATCGATTTAAATTTCGACTGAAATCGATTTCTACCATATATCTGAATTTCTTTATTTGGTAGATTTTAAAAGAAATTTTGGTAGAATTAAAATTTTTCAGTGGCAACACTGGTTAGAAGCAAATTAAATAAACAAAAACCAATGTTTTATTCGACGCACACACGCTGCAAAAGGTCGTCCAACATGCATATTTTTTTTTTAATTTTTTAATGTGCCGTTTAATGATAGCCCAACCTGATTAGTATAGTCTGTCTTGTTGAACAACAGCATTGCCACGTATATGGGCCGCATTAGACCTTTTAACCCAAAGTGAATGACTAAATCTCTTAGACATCACCCACTAAAGGAAACACACCCAAAACGGGTTACTAAGGGGCCAGCTGATTAACAAGTGGATCACACTTAGTAAAAAACAATAAACATAGAGAAAATATCGTGTGAAGCGTTGCTCTTGTCGAGACAGTATTTGACAGCAATAACAATAAAATATTTATTGGATGATTATTGAATTTGTCGTCGTAGCTTTAAAAGGGCGTCGCCACTTAAAATTAAAAGAAAAAGAGTTTGACTTGAGAAGTTGAAAAAAATGCATTAAAATTCTAATAAATGCGGTGGTGTTGGCCAACAGAGACAAATAACGTGACAAGACAGGTTTTGATTTCAGTACTTTATGCACATATGTACATACATAGGCATATACTACATACTTACATGTGGTTGTTTGTTTTTAGACAGAAAACATATTAATTTTGCAATTTTCTTTGTTCCTCTGTTTTTTATATTTTTTTTTTTCAACACATGTTAATAGCACCATAATTACATACATACATATTTGTTTTGTTTATACTTTTTGTTTAATTCAGTTAAGCACTATAGTAATTATAACTTAATACTTAAACTTAGGCCTAAAATTATTTAATATTTTAGAAATAGGTACATTTATAAATATATTTTTATTAACTCACCTCAAAATCCGAACGACTTAACGCCATATTTGATGAAGAAACTCTTTCTAAGGTTTGGCTTAAAGATACCCTACGTTAAAAGAAAGAAAAACACAAACAAACAAAATTCCCGTAAAAGAATACAAAAACAAAATATTTATTGGAAAAAAATGTCGAACACAGGTATTTTTATAAACACTTTCGTTGTTTTATTTCTAGTGTTTTAAATTTATAGTAAATTGATGTTCATGTTGATATAGAAATAGACACTAAAACGAAGTTGAATAAAAACCACGATTAAAGTGGACTTAAAACACAATCACAAACACAAAAAGAAAACGTCGAGTAAGGAAAACAAACAAAAATAATTATTCAATATAAAAAACCAGGCATACAAAATACACTTGATGAAAACAACAATACACGGTTTTACTTTATATATTAAATATGCAACAAAGATTGCTGTTTGAGAATTCTGAAAGAGAGTAGAAGTGGCCAAACAAAAGAAATTTCACAACAGCCACCAAACCCGCCTAAATTTGTTTTGATCGATGCCGTTTTTTTGTTTCCTTTTTGATTTCGTTTTCACTTTAATTTTAGAATAGTTTTTTGATGGAAAAAAACTCACTTTATTTTATAAAATCTTTAGTTCAAATTTTTATGGTAACAGGTACCAACCGGTATTTACAAAACGCACACGCACACACTTATTTATTTACACTTTTTAATTCTTATTAATTTTAAATTACAATTCGTTCAATTTCAATTTACTTGCAAAGTTCTACTTGTTTGCTGCAGAAGGCAATTGATCATCGACGCCGTCACAATAATATGTAACGTCGTTACTTGGCATCGGCAACGTAATCTTTTTTCAGAGCCAGTGATGACAACGTGCTAGATCTCAAAAATTCTTTTAGAAAAAAAACGTAAACGTGTAAAAACATTAATTTAAATTACATAATTGAAATATTTAAGTTTAAAAGAAATGAATGAAAAGAAAATGCTTAAAGATCTATAAAGAAGTATAAAAGAAATAATCTAAAGTACTCTTAAGTACTTTAGACGGCGTGCATTTTGTCACTTCATATAGTGAAAACAGTATTTAACAGCGTTGTCAACTTCATGCGTTTTGCACCATATTTTGTGCTCTTTTTTAATTTTTGTGCGAAAAATTCCTCAGCTGATGCGTGGTGCGCTTTTTTTAATTTCGGTGCTCTTTTTAATTTTTGGTGCCACCAAAGCAAATTCAACACAACTTTTTTGTTTCAGAGTGAGAAAAAAAATCTTTGTACAATAACACCCCCTCTATACGAACCATAGATTTGGTATATCATGAACAAAACGTCGGCAGCGCAAATGTCCAAATTTTGTTCTTATTTGTGTATGTGGTGACTACGTATGGTTTTTCATCAAGTGCATTTCGTTTATTTCTGCGGTTGAGAATGTAAAAAAGATGGCTTTAAACTAAAAATTATAGTTGATGGTAGCACATAGTTGTTCGAACAATTGTTTTACCAACAATGGTTGACAAAGGACATGACATTGATATAGAGAGTCTACACGAGCCAAATCGATGATCGACCAAAAATTTGTTCATGATATGCCAAATCTATGGCTCGTATAGACTGGGTGTAAAATACACCTGTTTCAAGCCATTTCAATCAACAGTGCAATTTTTTTTTACTAAAATAGTAATTTTGGAAGTCAACTATTCAACTGTTAACGCATCTAAAAGTTAAATTTTTTTAACTCCTATACGTTAGATACGTTGCCAATTTTGCTAATAACTTGTTATAAAAAAATTCCTTATTTTAACTTTTTTTGATAGACGTGCGAAATACACAATTTGCACAACGCATGTTATGTACTTCTACCTAACTGTAGCAGAATATGTTAAAAAAAACCTTAAGGGTATATGTATCATTTTTATTTTTTTTTCTTTTTTTGGTGGAGAACAATTTTTTTTATTGTTAATTTTTTTCATGTATTTTTTATTTTAAATGAAATTTCGCTCTATAGCAAATGACGTAATTCACCCTCTGTTTATTTTCTTTTCTTTGTTTCAAGAATTCCTTCCGATATATTAAGGGCAAGATAAAAATGGGGAAAATCCATACAATGGACACACTCGAGGAATCATCCCTACCCGTAAAATTTAAAATAAAAATTCACTTAAAGTTATTCCTTTTTTTAATTAAAAATAATGCGGTGAAAACACAACAGTATAACATTAAATTTAATATTTTATCGAAAAAGGTGTATTATTTAGATTTTTAAAAAAGCAAATAGATTATAATCCTGCTTGGGAGACCAGTTTTTAAAGAATTGTACATAATTGTCTATATAATCTGTGGCCCACACCAAGCTGTTTTCCGCAAAAGCATTATAAATAGTAAACAAATATTTATTTAATATTTTTTTTTAACTTCTTTCAAATATTTTCAATTATTTAAAAAAAATGTCGTTTGATTGTTTTTATATTTGTTTTTAAACATTTAGCATCACTGATGGGGTAAAAAAAAAAGAATCAATATGTGGTTGATGTCTCGACTAGTAAAAACCTTAAAAATTTAATGAACCGCTGTTTAGTGCTTCCAATATAATTTACCACTTCTTCTGCATACAAACATTGTGTTCAAAGATATGAGGTAGAAAATAGTGGTGAAAAAAATTAATACTATCAATGGTAAAAAAATTAAGGTTAAAATGTTTTAAGTACCACAGTTGATGGTAACAACCGGAACAAAAATTATAAAATACTCTGTTAAAATAAATAATATAATACATATGTAGAAAGTGAAGAAAGCGAATGAATGAAGAAAAAAAAATTTTTATTATTGTTATTTGCCTATAGCCAAGGTGTATTCAACAAGGTGGCGTTGCTGTCTCAAGAACTGTTTTCACTAATTTTTTTGTGGTATAAATATCAAATGTAAGAGGCGAACTACATAACATTAGCAGATAGATATTAGGTTTCAATTGTAATTTAATTTCTAAATTAGTATATTTTTTCTTGCAATACCATAACTTATGTCATTGATTTTAACGCCAAGAAAAAAATGAAATGTGTATTTCTTATAGATGATAGTATTTATGTTAATATGGTCTTGACTGTAAAGTATAAAAATCAGGTCTACTGTTTTCCCATTATTTAATTATTTATGGTTTTTCAGTATTAAAAATTCAATATGGTGACTTCAATGTCTGGAGCTGTCTAATTTAGGGGACTATAAAATGGGTTTGAATATTAAAAAAAAGTAATTAATGGTTAACGAATTATTATAATTTGTTTTTTTTATAACTAATACATCTAATACGAGTATGATAAATTAATTGCATATGAATTATTAAAATTTCATTTAATTTTACATACATACATACATAATTGGCTATAACAACCCTGTTTTAGGATTACGGCAAAGCTTGCCGCAGCACCCATTTGGGTGTGTAAATTTTTATCCATGAGTACTAGGACTTACAATTTAATGTCGATTTGACAAGCTTTTTCATGACAATCAGTTACTTTCAGAACTTCTGCCTGAAGACTACTAAGAGATAGCCGCCGAAAGAAATAATTTTTTCATATTTCTTTTTTCAAAATGCCAGAGCTGAGGTTTGTGCCCGGAGCTATCACCTAAGTAATACACTAACCACTCGACCACAAAGAATTTATTTAAAATAATTTCTCACTTGTTCAACACTTTCTCATTTTACGATCTTATAAATCTTTTTTTTTTTTTTTTGAATTCTCAGCTAAATAAAACCTGCCGCCTTTATAAAATTAAATGCAATTTTAATTATTCTAAACAAGTTTAACGAATCAATTCGTTAAAAATAATTTCAACTGAAATAAAGGAAATCGTGATCAGCATTTCAAATTGTAGACAACGAGTACGCAGGAACAGACATTCATTACTTAAATGGGCTATTTTATTGGATCAGTATAATTGAGATTCAAAATATTATTACAGCAATAATTACATAGTTAAGAAAATAATTCCAGTAACAAAAAAAATTATAGGAAATTATTTTTTGTTAACTACAGCAATAACAACAACAATAAAGTAATATGAGACAAAACCAAAAAGTTGTAAATAAAATTCATTTAATAAAAAAAAAATGCCACAATCCCAAAGTACGAAAAATTCATTGTATAAATTGAGCTGAAATCCTAAAAACAAAAAAATATAAAACCACTTCCTCTTATAATTACATGTTTATTAAATAAAAAATATTTTATTTTTAATGATTCATTTAGTAATACAGTTTAAATGTTAACAAAAGCATGGAAGTGTTAAGTCTTATGAACGGATTTTTAGACACCCTATTGATTTATTTATTTAGAAATAAACACAAAATAAGAAAAAAGGAGAAGAATCTTTAAACAAATGAAAAATGAATGAAATTCAAAACCCTTCTTTATTTATCACATACTTATTAAATTTCGTTCTTATTTATTAATTTGTATTTGGGACAAACACACAAATTGTATATTTTATTGCATACATACAAGCATACGGTATGCATGTAAAGCAAAACGCAAGATTTGGTGTTAAAATCTCATTAAAAAAACAATGCTATGCATTATGTGTGTTGCACACTCTTGGTTCCGACTTGCTCAGTGGCTTTTCGTAGGGGCAGATTCCAACCACCATAGCGGTTAGAGCGTTCGCACAGAAACTCAATCCCAGCGAAGGACAAAAATTATAAAATTAAATTTGCGGTGTTTCTAAATTATAATTTAAAAAAATAAGGGGTTCCCCTCTCCGAGATCTCTATTTGAGAGAAAAACCACTCCCTGACATATCCAGTCTATTCCACCAGAAAGGAATGACCAGGAGTACAGCGCCATCTTCTGGGAAGATAACAGCATACCTAATTAGTGAAGACGGTCACCACCCGCTATAACACTCACCTATTGATGTTGATCGTTGAAGGCTGAAGGTATAACACTGGCCTTTGAGTGATCAACTGATAGCAACTTGTCTCATTGATATACATACATACATGTCATACAAAGTCATCATAGTGTCTTAGCAAGTTATTGCAGATCGGTTAAGATATTGTAGCTCGCTGAGTTGAATGTTTTTTTTTTTTTGCATAATGTAAAACTTGATACACAACATACAATATATCCATATACACATATAAAATTTATAATTTCTCATATATGAAAAATTTTTACAAAATAAAATTATTTTACATTTTCTGCTTCTAGTTTAGCAATGGCAAGAAAATTTATCTTCACAAAGCACTCTCTGGGTTTTTGCTGATATAGATTAAATTGTGCCATACCCAGCAGAAAATTTTTCAAATTTGGAAGCAATAAATAAAATTGTAAGCAATAATGGAAGCATTATATTGTTTATTCATACCTTAAAGCTTCCAAAGATGCTATAGGATAAGGTACTATTTTTGATTTTGTATAATATCTGCTTACTGGTTGCAATAAATTTGCGTTTTTATTGCATTTTAGCGGCTCATTTTATATAAAAATCATGCATTATTGATGCGCACGAGTAAGTGATAGTTCACAATTTCTCCCTTACAAAATCTCTTATTGGTAAGCACTAATTTCTGCTGGGATAATATCTGTTGTGATATATAAGATTATAGAAGTAATTTGAATATGTAAAAAAGAATATACTATATATGTATATATTTAAAGTTATTATTTATCGAAAAACATATAAAAAATAGCGTGGCGTTTTATTTTCAAAATATTTTTATATGCTTTTGTGCTCAATTAGATACGATTATTGCTCAATGCGTAGAAGACCTCAAGATAGTTCAGTGAAATTCATTTTTCATATGAATTCTCAATTTATTTTTGAAGCCCTTTAAATCATTTTATTGTAAACCCTTCTGAAGGTATGTGCTGCAGTTTTCCAGAATGTTGAATATTCTCGTAAATATTATTACCATTTCCATGAAATAAAGACTTTTACAAATGTTTCGTTTGTTTTAATGCCCCAGGGAATTAACAGGTTAAAAGAGTTGAGAAAATTGAGGATATGCATATATTTAAATAAATTTCGCCACTAAAAAACATGTTAAAAATGTAATTGATTTGATTAAATTTATTAATTCCAAATGAAAGTAATAAGATTTTTTTACGTGAGCATCTTTACAATAATATATGCTATATTAAAAGGTTATAGTTTTGCAAATAGATGCAAATGCAAGAGTGTACGAGTCCATTTATAGAGCAACTTTTCTATAAAATATCACATATGGGCTTGAATAACAGAACGTTACTCCTAAATATGTAGAAATGGCATGATTAGATTTATTGATATCATTAATTACGGAGTACTTAAATATTATTTTCAATTTTATCTCAATTAATTACTAGTAAAAATAATAATCGAATAACACAGTTTTAAATTTCTTTCGGTTAACATAACTCAAATTTTGAATTATGACTCTTACATACTGTAGGGTGTATGAAAACGTATTTGTCTTCCAATTTTTTTTCTCTATAAGAAATTTAAAAATAAATACTCGTAAATACGAAAACTGTATGCGTTGGGAATAATTTAATTAAAACACAATGCGATTTAATTTGTATGTCTGGAGGCAAATGAGTAAAAAATGTTTTGATTGGAAATCCAAAAATGAAAGAAAAATTTAGAGAAATAAAAAGTAAAACTACGTCACAAAAACTATCTGTGAGATTACTCTTTTCCATGAACAAAAGTTTTATTTTAAGCGTAGTTTCCCTGTATTGTAAAACATGCGTACGAATAAGTACGTGATCAAAGCTACTGACTGCAAGTCCTAAAAAGCCTCTGAAATTGTTCATGATTTTAATATCAAAACGCGTGTTTTGCGTTCTATTGCGTGTGTGTATATATGGATTACCCAACCAAATTCAGAATTTTAAAACGGAAGTTTTTTTTCGAGAATATTTTTTTTTTTTTAATTAAAATTAAGTTTTAATTTTAGTGAAAAAGGTGTAAATTAATATACATATTCATTATACATTCATATTAAATAAATAAATAAATAACACTGTCTGCTAAAACATTTTGTTTAGATTCTTTGTACCTTTGAAAAGATTCGACTTTGAAACAGTTTTTTCGTTTTTTCGTTTTTTTTCGCTTATTTATTTGCTCAATTATTTAGCATTAAAATCAAACTACAAAATGTAAATGCTATTCACTAGAGTCTTCAAGAATATCATTTGAATATTAAGAGAGTATAGAAAATTATTGTAAATAAATGACTTTAAAAAAAACGTTTTTTTTTCCTATACAAATAGAGGGTAGGCAAATTTGAGATTATGAAATCTAAAAAAATCTTGAAAACACACTTATTTTTGTTGATAAATTTAGTTGTATTGTTAGCAAAATGTATGAAAATTTATAATGGAATATGATGTAGGGCAAATATGATCCTCGAGCAAGTCGGCAGAGGTCTGCAGTTTTCACAAAATTTCTTTTTCTTGTTTTGAGCATAATCGCCAATTAAAAATCGGCCTCATCGCTAGAATTCATTTTGTTGAACATTGTTTTTTAGACATTCAATTCACAAAGGTACGTAGCCAACCAAGGTTGGATGGCTGTATATCTTGAATGAATTTACCTTAAGTCGCCGTGGTCTAGTGGTGAGTGTGTTGGATTACTAGGACGATAACGCTGGGTTCAAATCTCAGCTCTAACATCTTGAAAAAAAAAATTGAAAAAATTATTTTTTTCGGCGACTACCTCTCAGCCGTAGAGCTGCAAAACTATCGATAGTTGGCCCCATCGATAGTTTCGATAGTTTAAAAAAAACTATCGATACTATCGATACTATCGGTTTAATTTTTTTCTGAGAAAATTAGAATCGCAATACGAATTTTTTGATATATTTTTACTAGGTTCTTCTAAAATCTAGTGGAGAAGTAGAATTCAATTTGTATCTTAAGTCCAGTAAGTAAAACTCTATTAAAATATAGCAAGTACCATGTATGTATATGGGTTATTATTCGCTTTCAACTGTCTTTCATAATAAATGTATTAATTTAAATAAAAGACATACATATCTGTGGAATTTTGAAAGAACGTCTTCTTTCGAAATAAGACAATTTCCCAAGATTTGTATAGTAAATATAGAATTTCCTTGTCCTTCTTTTGCTCTAATCCCCGTATTTCTACGACGTTTGGAACGCAAGATATACAGTTGACTAATCGACTTCTTTCAGACTTTCCCCCAATTTCAATTTGATAAAACGACTTGTTTCAGAGAATTAAGAATAATTTTAAAAATTGAATGTCTATAAAAAATTGTATTTCATTTTTATTATTATTTTTTTAATTATTTGCATAGTGTAGAGAAAAAAGAAGTATTTTTTTTAATAAAACTGAAATATATTTTCCAGATCAACTTCTTTCATACTTTTTTTTTCATATTTTACTTTAACAAAACAACTTGTCTTGACTTAAGCGACTAAAATAATAAATAATAAGGCGAAAAATATTTTTTGTTTTTTAATAAAAAACTTTTTGTTTTTCTATTCATTTGCTACAGACATTATGCACAACCGTAGGTTGGCTTGCTGTGGTGGAACAGAGAAATAGAATTTAAATTTTTTGAAAAACAGAAATGTATTGCTTTGTAAATACTTTTGTTTGGTTTTTATATACTAAATGGGATATGATTCGCATTTAGTCTATAACTATTTTAACATAAGTATTTATAGTTTTGAATAACACCTTTGGGAAAAAGTCTCCTGACGAGTCTCTTAAGCAGAGACGAAATGGCCATAGAGACATGCTTATCCCCAAAAGCATACATTTCAAATTATAGTGATCTAATAAATATGTAGTATTGCCGCTAGTTTTATAATATTTGCCACATAAACGGCATTTAGCACAATTTTTATCTTTGGTTATTTCAAAATAAGGCCAAACATCTGAATACGTCCTACGTACCTTATTTTGAATACCCTCTTCATCATCGTTGTCTACCTCAATGCTTTCGTTGCCATTTTCTATTAAACACAGACAGACATACACACTCCTATGGATGTGTCCATTGGACAGATATGTACATACATTTAAATAGTATTGTAATAATACTTACTTTCTGATAATTGTAGGAATCTCTTTTTAAAACTGTTTTTTATTTAAATATTCTTTATTCTTTTAGAAATACTATTAATACTACCAGAAACTTTTACTTTAAAACTTCTTTGTATTATTTTTGTGCCGTCAATTATTCGCCGATGTTATATTAAAGTAGCCGTTGCCGCTGAATAAAAATAACTAAGATTAAATAAAATTAATTATCCTAAGGAGCTTAATAGGATAACACTTTTTTGAAATATTGACTCTATTTTATTTTACATTAAATAAATTCAAATATTTTATTTTTATTGAAAAATTAGAACATACATACAAAAATTTACCGGCGGCAAAAAACCTGCGTTGAAAAATTTGCTTTTAAAATTTTCCGATAGTATCGCTACCGATAGTGAAACCATCGATAGTCGGCCCAAAATAAAACTATCGATACTATCGATAGTACTATCGATTGTTTTGCAGCTCTACTCAGCCGTCTTCTGGCAAAAACTCAGGGAGTAATTGATTACCATGAAAAAGTTTCTCAAATATGTCGTTCGGAGTCGGCCTTAAACTGTAGGTCCCGGTACTCATGAATAAAAAATTAACATACACAACATGAGTGCTGCGAGAAGCTAGGCCGTATCCCTGACGCAGAGTTGTAATACCCAGTTATGTATGTATGTATGTTATTAAGCGTGGGTCCAGGTCCAGGCTTATTTCCAACATTTTTCTCAACGTCGTTTATGTTAGCGTTACTATGGCCATTTTAGCCTATTGGTTTGGTCTGCAAACAGCAACAGTAACGTAAACTTTAAATATAGCGCTTAAAATACTCACACTGAGCTCCAAAGATGCCTGATTAAAAGTGGCAGACTTAGAACGGTTCCCTTCATAGGCACTTTTCGATATGCCTCCCTCTTTGATTATATGGATTTGAATATTGGAAAATAATATAATTTTTTAATAATTCAGTTATTATGCATATATAAATACATACATAATTGGCCATTGCAATACTTTCTCACACCACTTCTATTGTGTGCGTCAATTTTTTTCTCAGATTACCGGGAGCTACAGTTTAAGAGGCGCAAACTGAAGCTAGCTACGGAATTCTTCCCAGTAACAATCAGGATGCCTGCAGATGATGAATCACCTTATCGTTTATCAGTAATATTGTGTGTAGTGAGATCCGGTAAGCTGTCTTGATCACTGGAATTACTAAGTGTATTGTATTGATATCACTATCCGTAGTGTGACTATGACTGCCCTAGCAATAAAGGGAAGAATAGATCATGGATGATTGGCATCAGGTACGATAGAAAAGGTATCGTAACAATAAAATCACGTCAAATACATACGACTAACTTGACGACTAAATTTTTATTCCAAACAATGATTGAATTACTGTTTCTAGATGCAAATGTGTTATGCAGCATTTCTTGGCGGTAAGTTGTTTTTAAGAAATAGAACTGCCCATTGACTTCCGTTTTTTGAATGTGAAATCATGTGAAGTCACTGATTTATGTTATCACCTATTTTAGTGTAGGGCACACTAATTTTATTACGAATTTCAGGTTTGTTTTAAAAATTGCATTGCTGCTTAATGCTGCTCATAAGATTGATGTCTGCCGTACAGTAAATATAAAGTACAAGTATAAATAAAATATTCATGTAACAGTAACATGGTTTTGAACTTAAGAAAACTAATATCAGCTGTTAACAATCTAAAAAGTAAGTGTATTATTAACAAGTTAGAAAATAAGGCATTAAATGATAAATTATTTTTTATTTTATTTTTTATTATTAAAACTAAATAATTGTTTTGCGGTCATAAGTTTACTTCGTGTTTTATTATAATTAATAATTTCCAATAGTTTATGCATATATGCATTTCTATAGTAGGCTTAATTCATATAACCTAAGAAAAATTAAAAAAAAAATTTATTATTGTACACCATTTGGTTAAAAATGTTGAAAACAGGTTGTGATTTATTTACTTGAAATCATTATTAAGATCCCGCGGTGTAATTGTAAACAAAAAGTAAATATGGTTTTTCTCATTTTTATTTTGCACTTTTCGTAGGTTTAGGAACAGTTGAAAAAATAAACGTTATGTAGGAAACACATACACACATACGAAAAGTACTTCTCCAACTTTTTTAAATTTTTGCTTTGTCAGAAACGCCTTATTAGATCAGAACTAAATTTTATTAAATGAGTTTAGATTGCTTTTTTACAATGATTTCTCAAGCAATTACCAACTATTGCTCTCACACTTCGAAATGGTTTTTCTTTTTTCTTACTGGCCCTTAAATCCATTTATACCCACAAAAGGTAAGCGATAAACAACTTTTATTGTAAAATGATCTAGTAATCTGAATTCGAATCCCTACAAGAGTCTTCATTTATTTCAAAACTAGAGGGCCCTGTGCCTAATTTGCCTGCCAAATTAAAATAACAAATTTTCTACATTAAAAATGAACTGTAACCGTTTTCAAGATATACGAAAATGAATATGTAGTTTGTATAAAAGCCACCACGCTCACTAGTCTAATTCCTTTCACTTTCTGAGTAAAGGTTTTCATTAATTGTGAGGTCATCCAGACCGAGTTCAGAAACTTTACTTTTAACCTTTCTCCAGATTCGAAAAAATTAATATTTATTTAGTATGGGGAGTACCACCCCTACTTGTTCAATTTCGCCTCGTTTTTACGTGATGATTTGCATTGATTAGTAG
Source organism: Metopia argyrocephala (assembly GCA_963576795.1). Taxonomy (NCBI): domain Eukaryota; kingdom Metazoa; phylum Arthropoda; class Insecta; order Diptera; family Sarcophagidae; genus Metopia; species Metopia argyrocephala. The sequence continues at coordinate 86,298,404 of OY756211.1, forward strand.
TCGCCGTGGTCTAGTGGTTAGTGTGTTGGCTTACTAAGACGATAGCGCTGGGTTCAAATCTCAGCTCTGACATCTTAAAAAAAAGAAATATGAAAAATTGTTTTTCTTTCGGGGACTACCTCACAGAAAAACTTTGATTGCCATGAAAAAGCTTCTCAAATCTGTAGTTCGGAGTCGACTTCAAACTGTAGGTATCGGTACTTATGGATAAAAATTAACCCACACAACATGAGTGCTGAGAGAAGCTAAGCCGTAACCCTGGCTCAGGATTGTAATCACCAATTATATATGTATGTGTGTATGCATGTATGATTTGCATTGATAATGGATTCCTTCAGGCTAAATTCACAAACTTTGTCTTTAATCGTCCTCAAGATATAAAGAAATCTTGAACAACTTAGATGCAATTTGTGGCTTACTTATAACACACATAGCCAAACATTAATATAAGCAATATAGGTCCTAGTACCTACCCTCTTTCATAAGATTGGTTGAAATTACAATACCCATTTAAGAATACTGCGGCGTTGTCTTGCCTCCATTTTTATATACATAGATTAGGAGTTATAAAACATTTGATGATTTTAATGGATATGTACTGACAAACAACTCTAATAAGACTTTCATTCCTGGAGTCTAAAGCATGTTCAGTTTGACTTTTGATTGAGAAATTGTTGCAAAAAAAAAAAAACATCCTAAATCTCATTTAATAGAAATATAATCTATAAGTAATATTGATCTAATCAAGGCGAATTCTGATTACAAAATTAATTATAAAAAACTTCGTTTAACCGGTTTTGAAATCTAATTACCAAGTTATTCAACAAAAAAAACTTTTAACACAGTTTTTAAAAAATTAAACGCTTTTCAAACAAAGAAGCTGCTAAATTTAGCAGTGAAAGTGCTAAAATGACAACAATTATAAAGAATATAAGAATAAGCATTTCTGGCATTGAAAATTTAGAACATTTCTGAACACAATATAAGCAATCTTATAAATCAAAAAAGTACTAGCTGCAGATATTTTATTTAAACGGCTTATACGAATAACAGGCGAAAACAAAATTATTTTTTTATTGTAATTTTATACGATTTCTATGTATTGATAGAAAACTAAAAAAGTCAAAACATATTATCTATAGATCAACAGATAAAATGTATTACAATTTAATTTTTTTTTTATTAATAACAATTTTCTTTTGTTTTAATTACTCGTCTAATATATAAACAGGTATTACTTATAGCTATAATTATTTTAAAAGCCATTTAAATATTGTTTGAGATTTATAGCAGTTTTTTTTTTTATTTAAAAAAAAAAACTTTATTTCAATTGACAGACATCAAGTTTAACCCTACGCTAGCGGGTAACCCCCCTTAGTTAAGAACAATAATTTTAATATCTGATTAAAATGTAAATTATAAAATAACAAATTCAAATTTATAGACATCATTGGTGTTGTTTTACTTAAATATAATTTAATTAAAAAGCTAATTAAGCATCATTAAGTGAGATATTGTATTATTTTGTAAGCTGAAATTGCAACTTTTTCTTTCTAAACTCTGCATCACATTATTTCAATGAATAAATCAGTTAAAACCATTAAAAATCATTTGCTGATTTAGACACGAATAAATAAATTATAACAGCAATGCAAGATTAAATATCATGCATTTATTGAAAGATCTAAGATTGTTAAAAAGAAAGGCAACGAAATGTGAGTTTAAACTTAAGATTGTGATACTCTCCAAACACACATCTTCATGCGGGTGTTTAAGTGCTCTATCTGCCATTTCATACATCTTGAGTTAATGATGCCACTTTAGGTTTTCGAACCGAAATTTTTCAAATCTGAGAAAAATTGTGTCTGTTTTGTTCTCTATCCTTCAAACCAGACTTTTTTGTTCTATTTATGATCGATTTTCTCAAAATGCATTTTTAGCACATAGAGCACTTTAACTCCTGTACGACGATATGTCGACCATAGAGGTGGTCACTGTTGAAATTAAAAGAATGATTTAAAAATAGTACCAAAACTATAATGTTATAAACTGATAGTCGAATACACAAGATGAAGTTAAAATAGTTATTCTTCAGTTTATAGAGAAAAATTTTTTATTAAACTATACTCGTAACAAACAACTTAATTAGAGTTAATTTGTGAAGTTAATTAGACATAAAAATGTTGAATATGCATTTTAACTTAATTTTTAATATTTTTGCTTAATAATGTGAATGCATGTGACATTTTGTTGAGCACTTACTTTCTTTCAGCAATGAAGAATGGGCTTTCAATGATGTAAACACTTTTAGAAAATATGCGGCCATGTGCCTAATTAAATATTGAGTATTTTTTTCTTATTAATTTTTTTTTTTTTATTTTTTGTTTGTTTTTAAATATTTTATCAAGAAATGCTTACATAAAACGAAATTTTTCAATCAAGTTCTAAAAATCTCAAATCGCTTATTTTGGACGTTTTGCATATGAAATCGCCAAATAGGTGTTCAGCACAATGAAAATGCTAGAAGCTTGGTAAAGGAAATATACTCTGAAGCGACCTGAATGTAAACTTTAAGAAATAAATAAGATGATTTACCATATACATAAATTTAATATGCTTTCTTTTTATTTAAAGAGAGAGTAGTTTTGAGTTTTTATTAAAAATTTTTTACTTTTCGGTTTTAGTTGCTTACTTTAACAGAAATGAAAGAATTAATTGAGTAAAATAACAATTCTTTTAGTATTTATTAAAAATATGCCAATTAACTTTTTAATTGTTTCAACAATCTTCGTTCATCAGATGTTGACTTTGAATAAAACACAAATTATTTAGGAAATTATTGTCATTTCTTTTTATTATGATAATTTGTCATGGTTGAATTATGTATGGAACACAATATGGGCCAAATGGATGCCGCGACCTCGGCGGCAAACCTCCATCCGATGGTCCAAATTTTCATAATTGAGGTATAGAAAATTAATGTGCCGAATTATTTTATCCTTTAGCTCTTGAATTGTTGCTGGCTTATCGACGTACATCTTTTCTTTCAAATAACCCCAAAGAAAGAAATCCAACGGTATCAAATCACATGATCCTGGCGGCCAATTGACATTGCCACTACGTAGGAGGCCATTAAATATGTCGCACAAAAGATCTATTGTTTCGTTAGTTGTGTGGCTAGTGGCCCCGTTCTGTTGAAACCACATATCCTCCACATTCATATCTTCCAATTCGGTCCATAAAAAGTTCGTTGTCATCTCACGATAGCCAAAACCATTTACAGTAACTGCCGGACGGCTCTTCAACCACACTCTCGCTAACAGCAGAAACATTTTCTGCAGTATGAGCTGTACGAACATGCACTGATGTTTTCACATCTCCTACAGACCCGGTTTGCTCAAATTTTTGCACGATTTTTCCGATTGTACGCACATTTGGACGATTAAATTGACTGAAAAAATCACGAAGTGCACGATATGCATTTTGATTTACACGCCCATTTTCTATCTATCTATATCTATATATTCAGCATTCCAATAAAATGCACTGCATTTAGTAGGGGTATACCCCTGAGTATTGGTCTTAAATAAAAAAAATAGCACTGAATAAATTTAAGGCAGAAATGCAGAAAAAAATTTGACATTTTGGTGTGGTTCACATTCAACATCGGGCCTTAAAATTTAACCACCCGATAGTACCAATGATTTTAAAATACATATATATATTTTGGGCTTTTTGTGAAATTTACTATGCTTAGTAATTATTAAGTTTATATCTTAATGATTAGCTTCTAAGAAGTTGTCTCGCTCTTAGTCGGTATGGAAGACATTACGAACGGTATGTTCGAAAAAAAAGTTAGAGGTAAAATATTAGTGAGGGTCGGTCTTACATTTTATTCCTCTAGGGGCTACTCCAGTGCAGTTGTGTAGCTTATTGTGGACCTTTACTCCTTCAAATCAATCTTTGACCCCGATGAAGAGCCATTTGCCCCCATCCCACATCCCTCGTTTTTGACTTATGTATTTTTTGTAGAAACTTACAAAATAAGCGGTTCTAGCTAATCGAAATCGAAAAATCGTCTACCATTCCAGCACTATATTTAATCACATTCTTTTGCGATTTGATTTTTATTTCTTGATCCAAAAATACCTCCACTCTGAAATTTTTCACAACTGTAGAGAACGGAACTATCTTTGGCATAATTTTTTTTCAAATTTTTAAAAAGGTCGCTTTCGGAGATATAGGCTTCCGACTTATAGATAAAGAAAATTGACCTTTGACTTTTTCAAAGAAAAAATCATGTTGCATATTAAAGTAATATGTAATTTAATACCCTTTCAAATGCGACTTTTACGAGATGCGTAGCTATAATACTTTTCAAGAAAATTACAATTAAGTAAGTATAACTTTGTGCATTTTTGTACTGTTTTCCGATTTTCAAGACCTCATATTTCCGGATCCAGAAGTGTCAGCGCCCTTTAATTTTATATTTGTCTTAGAGTTATGATACGGATACAGTCATTTCAAAAACGGCATATTTTAAGTTGAGTTGAGGTGGTTTAACCCATATCAACATCATCGACGAATTGTTTAGTAAATCGTTGTCGCTTTCATTGTGTTTCTTTATACGCTTCTTTGTATTTTATGCAACCTAAACTAAATAATCAATTTGATTGTAAACGACTAAATAAATGACCAGTTTCTAGTATTGATACTACAATAAAAAAAACACAGACACAGACACAGACACACGGTTAACATTCAACAATTCTGGCTTAAATACCTCACTACACAACTAAACATTTGGTAGTAATGGTTGGCATTTTGAATTTTATAAAAGTTGAAGACAAATAATTGAAAGCTTTAGTTAAGTTAGAGATCTGGTATTGAATTAAAGTTGTACGTCGGACGGGTGTAACAAAAAAAAAAAAAGAATTTACAAAATAGTATATAGACAAGAAATAAAGTAAATATTCGTATAAACTCGTATTATAAAGGAAAAAAATCCAGAAATAAACGCAAAATAACAAATAAATAATTGGTAATTGCATTCAATGCAGTTTTATGCACTAAGTTTTTTTTCTCCATTTTTCTTTTAAGAATTTAAATTCAAATTAAATGAGATTTTCATAAAACAAAACAAAGATGTAAAATTGCGGTCATTGTGCGTTTAAAGGTTTTTGTTTTTATTGTTTTTTGTGTTAACGTGGTCCAAATTAAATGAAATATGCGTGCATAGTTTTTAACTTCAAATCAACGTCTTCAATAACATCATCAGTCAGCAAAAATTTAAAAAAAACCCTGACAAGGCCATTATTAATTTAATGTTTGCTTTAATTTAAATAACTGCTTAATGATGAATTAATTATTTTTGTTTTAAACATGAAAGTTATTATTATGATCGTGTTAATTTCTGTTTTTGTATAATTAAAATAATTATCATATACTTATACACATCGATATCATAATTTTTTGTTTGTGTAGTGTGAAATACTAAATGTTCTAAAAACTAGATCATTAAATCTTAAAGCCACAGTCCATGGCTTTAAATGTCAATAATTCTCATACCAGTTTGTTTGTGAAACCCGAAAATTCAGATTCTTTTTACTTTCTTTTTTATTAACGGTACAGACGAATATAAAAACAAAGTGTTCTTGTTGTGGATAAGAGCGCAACAAACAGTGTACATATAAAAAATATTGAGAAATTAACAAATGGGACAGTTGTTTGAGTGATTATATATATAAAGGCATATATACATGTAAAAGAGATCCTGCTTGACCACGTCTGTCTATAAAGATATTGACTCATAAGCATAGCCATGACAAAAGTATACTTTAAGTCATTAATTTCTTGAATTCCTGATTGGAATCACTTAATGGATCTTCATTATGAGAATCTGTTTATAACTCTATATCGGTCTTAAGATCCTAGAAAATTGGTATTCTTTTTGAGAATTAACATCCGTTAAAGAATATGCATAAACTCTAGCGGAACTGAACCAGTTTTCGGCCTCTGCTACGAAGTCAACTATAGACAAGTAAAATTGTGCTTTGAACGTAAAAGCATAATTAAAAGTTAAAAAAGCTGAAGTTAGTTTTAACTTATTTAACACCAATTTAAATTCGAACAGCTGTTTACTGTTTATATTAAAACCTATCAAACAATAATTCAATAAAAATGAGAATTAAATAAATTAACTCGTATTGCCTTCCAGTATTGAAAACAACTTTGCTCTAGAATTTCATGGATTTCATGTGCATATTTTTTGTAGACGCCGTGGTCTAGTGGATAGTGTGTTGGCTTACTAAGACGCTAGCACTGAGTTCAAATCTCGGCTCTGACATCCAGCCAGCAACAATTCAAGAGCTAAAGAATGAGATAATTCGGCATATTAACGGCATAGAACCTCAATTATGCCTCAGCGTCATCAAAAATTTGGACTATCGGATGGAGTTGTGCTGCCGAGGTCACCGATATTTTGTTATATATAATTGAATCATACCAAATTATCAATATAAAAAGAAATGACAATAATTGTCATCGGATTTGTCTAGTGGTTAGTAAGTATGTTGGCTTACTAAGAAATTAGCCCCGGGTTCAAACCCCAGCCCATCTTGAACAAAAGAAATATGAAAAAATTATTTCTTTTGGAAACTACCTCACAGCAGTCTTCTAGAAAACGCTCTGGGAGTAATTGATTGTCATGAAAAGGCTTCTCAAATCTGTCGTTCGGAGTCGACCTTAAACTGTAGGTCCCGGTACTCATGGATAAAATTTAACACACACAACATGAGTGCTGCGAGAAGCTAGGCCGTTACACAGGGTTGTAATGGCCAATTATGTATGTGTATGGATATATTTTGACAAACGGCAAACGTTGCTTTTCTATATAAATTATTTCCAGGAAATATATTTTTAGTTTAAATATTTCTGATACTCGTCACCGAACTGCAAAACTCAATATTGATATGAGCATTAAATATTTTGCTCAGCAGAGGTGAATATGGTACCACCCAACGATTATCAACGTCAATGTCTGCGTTACTGAAAGTTTGCAAGAATTATTGTCCACCGTTTTCAGTACTTCAGTTTGATAGTTGGCGATAAGGAGAAATAGCCCCTGTACCACCCCTCTGAGTACTTGTTACAAACAAAACAAAACGTAAACCATATCGCCGTGCGGGAGTTTATGTTCTCTATCCGAAATTTTATATATCTCGAGTAAATGATGCCACTTTAGGTTTTTGACAATATAATTCTCGCACGACGATATATGTTATGTGGTATGCAGATCTATCTAGTTTAAAATTTCTTCTAAGTCGGGACGTTATTTATAAATAAATTGTCCCTTGAGTCACCCTTAACATTTAAAGGTATGAAAAATAGATGTTGACACACTAAATTTCGTGAAAATCTGTCGAGCCCTTTCAGAGGACTTTGGCAACAAACACAGCGACGCAAGAATTTTATATATTGGAGAAATATATGTACATATTAAAGGATCGTCTCTAAAGTATGATGTGTAACTTGCTATTTATTTTAAAAGCATTGAAAATCTTAAAACACTAAACGCTCTTAAAAATCGTATTTTTGCTGTTATGACATTGATGTAGTAAAGGATCCAGAATTTTAATAGAAATTCAAAATTCTGCAAAAATTTAATACTTTGGAAGGATTTGGTTGTGGATGGCAAACAATACTTTAAAAATTTTCATTTCAACAAATTTTCAAATCAATTTAAAATTGCGGATGCCATCCGTAATTTACCAATAAATTGTGTCCGAAAATTTTTAATTTTTTTAATTATTATTGTTCTTTTTTATACGAATTTAATCTGTATTTTTACACAATTTTTTTTCGTTTTAGTTTAAATTAATTTGAGAAAATAACTAAAAAAATAAAGGCTGTACAATAAGTAAAAATGAAGAGTTTTGCCTGTTTAACAATTGCCTTTACTGTGTTGGTTGCCTCTTCAAACGCCACAACGGTTAGGAATTGTCCAAATAGTAAGTAAAGTTTTCTATTTTCTATTCTTTATTTTAATTTTAATTTTTTTATTTAATTTTTATTTAATATTAAAAATAAACATCTAAATGGTTGTTATATTCAAATATAAATTTGTTTTAAATCACTTAAAAGGAGTAAAATTTTATTTATTACACCATTTCCAAAAAATATATACTACATATCACCTTATATTTTCGTTAAAAGAAAAGTAAAATTATAATCTATTGCTTTTAATTTTATTTCTTCGGTCTTGCTTTCGTGCGTTGAAATTTTCTTTCGACATTTTGAAAGCGATTATAAATCTCAAACGGTCACCAAAAATTTTATTTATTTAGATCACTCTTGTCTAGATTAACTGGAATAATATATTTTACGTTAGTTGCCACTATTGTATATCATCAACTAAAGATAAGAGATAAGGAATTTCATTCCGGGTGGTCGCATATTCTTGCGGACTACACGTATCTCTCTCAGAGCGCACCCATTTGTGGTTGATAGTTCAGCGAATCGCAAAATAGAATAGAGAGAATTCATTTTCATCTTTCAGCGAATGTTTTTCCTGCCAATTATGATATCGGTAGGTTTAAATCAAATGTCCTCTTTTCCCCTTCCCACAACATATTTTCCTAGACCAGCACCAAGCCCCCTGCATGAGTAGAGGCCGTCTCCTGAGTTCTGGCCTTAAAAATAAAAAAGGAATAGTTGTAGAAAACAACACAAGAATTATTTTAATGTTATTGCTTTAAATGGAAATGGTGTAACTTAATAAATGTTCTTTACTAACTTTAATTAGTTTAAATTTAAATATTTTTATTTACATTGTTTTATTTTAAAATATTTTCTTTAATTGGTTACATTGTTTTTCTTTTCTTCTTCTTGTTCCAGCCAAAGCCCGCCAATTGGAACAAGGCGATGTTGTCATTTCCAATTGTCCCAAAAGTAAATGTATACTTAAACGTAATACAGATGTCAGTATTGAAATGAAAATCATACCAAATCGTGATTTTAAAGAACTCAATTCAGATATACAAGGTATTATATTAGATGTGCCCCTACCGTTTCCTGGTTATTATGGTACCAGCGCTTGTCCGCATATATACGATGCTGAGGGTAAAAATCAAGTGGGTTGTCCATTAAAAGCAGGTGAAACGTATACTTATAAGAATAGTTTTAAAATTTTACCCATTTATCCAACGGTAAGTTTGGATATACACTGGGGTTTGGGTGATAAGGAAGGTGATGCTGCCTGTTTCCGAGTACCAGCTAAAATTAAAGCATAAATTATAAAATATAAATACACATAAAAAAAATTATTTATCGGTTTTGTGTTTCTTTTTTTTTTTTTTTTTCTTTTTTAATAAAATACCAGATATTTTCATACAGCTGCAGTTAGAGACATACATAGTAGATGTGATATTTTTTTTTATATTTTCTTTTTTTATTTAATTTTGTTTTCTAAATAACTATTGGCTTAAAAAAGAAAACGAATGAATTATTCAATATTGAGCGTGTTTTTATTTTTTTATTTTTTATTAAAAAAAAATGTTTGTTGTCATATTAATGCCTCCAGCCCATTGGACATTAATATTCAGAACAAATATTTTTTTTTCTTATGTTTTCAATACTTTATTTTTAATTATAAATTGTTTTTCAATAATTTAGTTTTAAGACTTAAAAAGAATATAAAATAAAAATTTTTGAATGAAAATCATTGTGAAAATTTGTTTTAATTAATTTACAATTATGTGCCACAAATCCATTATTAAATTATACACAAAAATATTAACATTTATTATAATCATCCATCAAATCTACAAATTTTAAATACAATAGTTTTTATTTAAATTTTTTTTTTATGGTAATTATTTTTATTTTGTTTTTATTTAGAATTTAATGACTTGTTAGCATGCAAAACTTTATTTTTCTTTTTTTTTATTTAAATTATAATTTCAAAATTTTAAAACGAAGGAGAAAAAATTTATAGTTTTGTTCGTGTTTACTCATATACAATATAGTGGTGATTAAAGTTTAGTAGTAGTTCAGTATGTAGTAGCTGCGGTAAAATTTCAATTTCTTATTTGCCTCTTAAACGTTTCCAAGAATCCATTTTGCTAAATGTTTTTTAAACCATTTCTTATACATAATCTTCATCATTATTGGGTGTTTCACTTTCCAATTCCTTTAACCAGTCATTATCTGCTTTAGTAATTTGTACACGCCGTAAATTGTAAATGGGTAAACGTCGCCATCTTTCACTGATCATGGGTCCTCCATTGTTAGATTTTTGGTAATTGTGTTCAGCTGGTTCTAAATTATGTTGTTTGCCTGTTTTATTTAATTGTTTGTAAAGAAATTTTTTAAATCTAGTCGTAGTCTTTTCTGCTGGCTCATATATCTCGTCTGTTTCTTTTGTAGCTTCTTGGTGAAATCTTGAGTTATCATTAGAGTTATTGATCTGTTCTTCATTACTTTCATAGTTATTCTGTAGATAAAAATTACCGTTTTTCAATGTATACCAGTATATATGTATATAATTTTTTAAAGATTTAATTTCGAATTTACCTTTTCACCCAAAACATTTAAATCCTGAAAATCAACCTCTGTTGCTGGTTTTATGTCCGTATGATAGATTTTATTATTGCCTGAACGTTTGCCATGTGCTGAAGTTATAAAATTTAATAATAAATTTAAAATTGTATTTAATTTTTTATGCCCGTATTCATAAAAATTATTTTAGGTTTATTGAGGGTTTATATGACATATTTCTATGCAATACCTATCAAATAAACCCTCAATAAACCTAAAATAATTTTTATGAATACGGGCATTAATATATTTATAAGTACATATAAAAAAAAGAACATTTTGAATAATTAAGAAGTTTTTCAAATCGATCAAACTTATAAAAACTTACCACCCCAACAAGAGTGACCATATTCCAAACAGGATCCTGCAAAGAGAATGGCATATATTAATGCATACAAACTTCACTACTGTACAGTATTACGAATTGCAGTTTTTAAAAACAAAACAAAATTTCTATATATTTATTTCACACAGTAACAAATACTGAGTCATTTGAAATACCAACACTTTGACACTCGTGTTATTGCTTTTCTATTTTGTTTTACAATGAAATACCAAAACAAAATATCGTCAATGGAATTAAAGAACGCTGTAACTGACAAAAAATCGAAAATACGTTTTTTGCATCATTTTTATCAGAAAAAAAAAATACTCATTGATTGGTCCAGGTCCCAGATTTCCACGATGAAAATGAATTCACTTACGCCATCTGCGTTTTGAAAAATACCAGTGCCTTTGTTCTACTTTCAAACAGGTTTTTTGGCTCTGGTGAACATTAAGTTACAGCGTTCTTTAATTCCATCAACGATATGCTATTGAAGTAAAAAACTAAACTCGAGCAAACTACAGTACGAACAGTATGAACACTAGCAACCATTGTGGTTTTTGCCGTTAAAATTTGTTTCAAAGCCCAAATACTGTACCGTGATGCAATTATAAGGTTGTATTAACTTTCCGGCTGACTGTTTTTTTATTTAATTTTGTGCGGCTAAAATGTCAAATATTTTTGTTAAACAGCAAAAGCAAACTAAATAGCACCAACATAGTTTTATATCACTAAACGTAAAGACATTTATTTTCAATAAAAAAAATGCTTCAAACGATTACTCTATTAATTATATTAAATTTTTTATTTTCAATGGTGTAAGATTTCTTTCAACGGTCATAAAGAGTCTTTTGCTTATTTTCATGTTTTCAAAAAATTAATGTGTTACTAACCAGTAACCCCCAAACAAATTGAGTCTTTTTTGAATTGAGTTTGTGTTATTTTTATATTGAATTGCTACTACTCCCTCTTTCCCCCTTCCCACAACATATTTTCCTAGACCAGCACAATGTATTGCATGAGTAGGGGCCATCCCCTGAGTGCTGGCCTTAAAAATAAAAAATAAAAAAAAAAATATTGAATTATTTGACATTTTACATGTACATTTTACAAAAATAATGCCTGTTGTTTTTGGAAAAATATTAGCTGTCGTAGAATTAATATCACCTTATTAGATGCCCTTGTACTGTACAATATTTTAAATTACTTTTCTCTTAATTCAGTTTTGTTGTAATATATGCATGCATTTGTATTTTGTGCTTTTACTGTTTTCGAGGTTATGAAAGTAAAAACCTGCCATTCAACAAATGTAAACGTCATCGCTTTTTTTAGTTGTTGCAGGCTTGCCATTTTGAAATATTGAAGAACCCGTTTATGTTGTAAATTTTACTATAAAAATGGTGATTCTGCTTTATCAATGTCTAGGGATTTACGAGCCGATTACGGACCATACAGCAAACAATTTTGCACTCAGTGAATAAATTCGAAAATCGTTTCCTAATATTGTAATCATTGTAACATTTGTTCAACTGAAAATGTCGTAGTTGTTGCTCGAAGTGTGGAGGAAGATCTGATTTTCTCAATTCCTCGCTATGAACGCAGGTAAATGGATTATTTTTGCAGAGAAATTAAAAATTATAAGACATGAGTTCCCAACAGGAGCAGAGCGACAAACCACACCATACTGGCCAATCGTGATGAGTGATGTTAATTGCCTCGCAATATCCTGCAATCAAAATCTTTGGTTTTCTCATAGTGGGACTATGTGAAAGATTGCTTTTGCGCAGACAATTCTCAAGTTTTGGACTAACTGAAAACCAATATTAATGATGTAATTGTGTGTAATTGATATTGCCGGAAATGTGCCGAAAAGTTATTGAAAATTACCCCAAAAGGATTGAGACCTGTAAGAGATCCCTTCGGGGGCATTATAAATGATATTATATTTATACTACACCATCTTGATAAATCTAAAAAAAGTATGTAGACAATCTAGATTTACATACTCGCATATAATTTAGTAGATTTCGTTCTGGTGTACATTTTGTTTCTTATTATTATTAAGCGCCTTACAAATGAAACAATTTGCTGTCAATTGATTTCATCACTCAAAGGTCAGTATTATACCTTCACACTTGTTTGCTCAACAGACATTTCCTCATCTATTAAGATGTTTTATATAATATACATAAATCATACATCATATATAATATCAGAATATGTAGGGAAAAAAATCCTTATAAAGTCTTGTCTATCAAAATTATTTTTATCACTTATCTTATCAAATTATTTAATAATATAAAGCCTAATGGTTCTATATAGTCTTCACTTAAAATTTGTTTAAAAATATTTATTTTCTTTTTTTTTCAAATAAAACTTCTTTATGTACTTTCCTGTTTTGTTAAAAACCATCACATGCTTTTACTCTTAAGACCAAAAAAAAAGTTCTAACTTTAACACTTTCTAACAGACTTTCAAATAAAACTTTTCCTGTAATATTTTAGCCAAAAAAAAAAAATACAAAATGTTTAAAGGAATTCTATTTCCTCTAAATTAATAAAAACAAATGCTTTTACTTTACAGTTATCATTATTCGGTGGTTTATTTAAAACAATAAAGTTTAAAAGTTTTTCTTGTAAAAAATAAAATATTAAAAGTTAAACATGCGAGACTACACAGGCATAAATAATAATTTAAAAACTTATGAGACGATTCCCCAACGACTTTTTTTTAAATCAAAATGGCAACCTGTTGTGCCATATTAGCCTTTTAAAAAATAATAATTCTTTTAAACAACATGAAGGAAAAAAACAGCGTATACAGCTCAGTAGGCAGTATATACTGCTACACTGGACATAATCAAAATAACAACACAAAGAAATGCAAATTATATACTATATACTATATATATATATGTATGTATGTATGTATATAAGTAGGTATATATGTATGTATGTCCCGATATAAAATATTAAAAGATTTTTGTAGAAAAAAAATTTTTGTCAAAATTTATAATAAAGGCAGTAGAGGCTTAAGTCGCACTAAAATTAAATTTTGTCTAGATAATTCTACATTACCCCTTATTTTGTGACATACATACATATTCTGTAATATCAGGAATATCAAAAAGCTTTCATTGTTGAAAGAATAGTAAAATAAAAAAAAAGTTTTACAGAAATAGGAACAAAGCCAAGATAGGTCATTGCTAAACAAAAGTATAAAAAACCAGCTGAACTGAATGAAATAACTTTGTTGATTTACGGTAAACTTATAGAATATATTGCTCCAAACATATAGATGCCAGCAGGCTACAGGCTACAACTTGTCAAAAATAAAATACACTCGTTTATATTAATGCGATTATTTTGACGGAATCAGAACTACACAGCTACACGATCACCAGTGTCGCTCTTATGTCTCTCAAAATAATACTGTACATAACGTGCATTCAGACGTTAACTTTTGCGTGACTTTTTTTTGTAACTCAAACGTAGAAGTTTTATGGGTGTTGGTGAAGAGAGTAGAAAACTTCTCTTTTCCTCTTTGTATTTCTATCTCTCTTACCTAAATAAGATTGAAAAAGCAATAATTTGAGACTCAAAATGCGAATGTTAGAAGATTTGAAAGCCTCTTAAAAAAAAAAAATAAAAAAGTCAGGGTTTTTTCAGTCATCGTCTGAATGACAAAGACAAAAGCTTTTGAGGTCGGTAACTCCAAAATTAAGGGTTTTTGATAAGATTTTTATTTAAAATTTTTGACTTATTATTGCATTTATATGACATGTTCCCATTTTTTTGTAATACAATATTTTAAAGTGGTAATACGGAGTTAAATGTGTATGTGTATAAGAAACATATATTAATTGAAATATAAAATGTGATTGTCGTTTTCAAAATAATTAAGTAGGTGGTTGCACGGCGAGATAAGCCGCCAACGACATTTTTTGCATTGTAGCCGAGTAACCTACTGCCCCCCATGTGTTTAGAATATACATATGTTTTCAGTTTCAAGGCACTATGTTGTTTATTACTTTGATCTCCTTTTTGTTTTTAAGACTTCCAAAATAAACGATAACTGTAAATAATTAAACAGAATATGACCGCAACTTCAAAAATAAACGACGACTACTACTTCACGAACTGTCATTTAATGTTTTGATATTTCTTGTAAGTACAGTTTTTAAAAATTAAGTTTATGAGAGTTTTTGCTAAAAATTTAATTTATCTTTTATAATTTAATTATGTTTATGCACTTCCTTAATTATTTTTTATTTTACATCAGTCATTTTATTTAATAAATCCTAAAATATTTAATTTATTTCAATAATTTACTGAGAGAATTTGTGTTTCCAAATGAGAGCTTAAGAAAAATCGCTGTCAAAATAAAATGGATTCTATTACATGACTCTCTAGCGTTTTTATGTGTAAATTTTTATGGAAAAAACGTCATGCCTCAGTTCTGCTTAATCATTAAGTTGAAAAAATTTACCATGGCTTTGTAAGACTTATATTTGAAATTACTCAATTCCAGCTATATATAAACTGAGCGGTGATTATCAAATATCGGGTAGGCTGTCATCGAAATTTAAAATTTGCCGTTTTCTTCGGCTTGACATCTTCACACCAAGATACATACACTGTTTGCGGACTGCTTTATTTTCATTAGCCGTTATTTTCCTCTACTTGTTTCTCTACTCTTGAATTTCTAAATTAAAATAATTAGCAATTAAATTGTAATCTTTATTATCATCAGTTATTTAATTTTTTTTAATAGTGACTTATGCCACTTTCAAACTAAACGGCTCATGTTATAGCATAGTTTTTGGGGTGTGAATTACTGCATACAAACACAATGCTGGTACATACACATAATTGGGTGTCTTAGTATTTGTAAAAGCTTTACTAAATATATGACGTTAAATATTTAGATGAATTAGTATATCTGTTTGTGCTCTCACTAATACTGATACTGACATTAAGGCAACATTTCTTATATGAACTTTGTATAGTTTATTAACTTTTACTACGATAAAAAAAAGAAGCAACAAAGAAAACAACCATATTAGTGCAAGATTTCTGTGTATATGTAAATGTTAGTCTTATTGTTAATGTTGTGTTACCTGCTGCTAAATGTGCCACATCTAATAATAAAAATTACCCGCTATTAAAAAATGGTATCGTAAGAAACAGAAAAGAAAAAAAAAAACAGAAAAATAAATACAAAAATATTGCATAAAAACTAGTTTTTTTAAGATGAATAAGAAAATAGTTTGCAAGGAAAGCAACAACTAAAACTGATAAAAGATTGTGAACTTTGCAACAGATTTATAATTTTTGTTTTTTATTGTATAGCCAGACAACAGCGATTATATTTTGAGCTCAAAATGTTTACCCCCATATTTATAAAAAATTAAAATAGATTTGAAATGTTTTTTTTAGAAAAAATTGTATGAAAATTTTACTTAAAACTGAGTTTAGATTTATTTTAATATTTTTATGTATACGGGCATTAAAATTAAAAAAAAAGAAAAACATAAAAAATGCGTTAAAAAAACAGAAGTTTTAATATAATCCAACCACTGTGCAATAAATTGACTTTCTTTTTTAACTACTGGATTAATATTTTTTGTCATCACTAAGAAATATTATTTTTAATACACCGTTACAACACAAATCTTAATAATAGATAGTGCCGTTAGTGTCTTATATTTGTAACGAAAAAGAAACAAAAAAGAAAAAGAAAAAAAAAACTGAATATAAAAATCCTAAACAAATATAACAAAACATATGCTACGACGTCCTTGGGTAATAACTATGATCACTATAATACAATCAGTGACAAAAATTATGAACAAACCAAATACATACTTTCAACAATTCGTATCTTTAATACACAAAATTCCACTTTTCTTTTAATTTTAGTGCAAACAATAAGTTAAAGCCATTACTCGTAAAGTGCAGCGGAGTGTAAAAATTGTATGTGGTCATATATGGCCAAAATTTTTAGCTAGAACGGCTAGAAATTAAGATATCAGAATTATTTTAAACTTCGTTGGTGCACGCATGACTTTGCAGAGTTGCATAATAGCTGATGTGCTGTATCATATCATCTACATAATAAAGGCTTATTCATTTATTAGATTTTTTTTACGCAACCGTAAAAGATTTTCCGCGTAGACACGTAGATCTACAAGAAAACCATAACGGCACCATATAGCATGATCGTAGTGACCAATCAATGCTGCTAAATACAGAAATTTTACGTCCAAAAAATTTTGCATTCAATAAAAACAAAATCGATTTTGTTGTGTGCTCCTGGCACCTTATTGTTCCGATTGTGTTTTGTCCAGTTCATAATTTTTTGAATTTTCAATTTCAAGCCCAAAATATTGAATTACCATACCGCTGAAGCTTCATGATTTGACGGTAAATATTTTATATTTATGTCGAAACATCAACGTCATTAAAAAAACGGCCCAATGATACCTCTAAGCAGGCTTCTGGTCTGGTAAATTAAAAGTCGGTGTTTTGTATAATTAGCCGGCTTAAAATGTTAAGAAAGTTGTACTTTAAGAGGATGAAAAGATGCACATCCGAATGTAACATAAATCACAATAAGATGTGAACGTAAACAAGTCACTCATCATCGTTCGAAAAAGCGTCTCACTCTGTTTAAATGTACCTTTTTTTGTTTTTATGTTTGAGACGTAAGATATTTAAAATTTTTCAAATTTCAATTTTCGTCAATCAACAGTTTAACAAGTTAACCGGATATTAAAAAAAAAATACAGAAGATCGGTGAAATAAAAAAATTATGAGCCTGAAAGCAGTTACTGGAACACAAAAGAAAAAAAATTTTATATCAGATGAAATCCATTAAATGGTGCATCCAATACCGAAGATATTACTCTACAATACGATAAAAACTCTTAACAGGCTACCAATCTTACGTTAAAAAACAATCACTTACTGTTGAAGTTTCCTATTTTTTGATACTAAGATATTGAATTTTTTAATAAAAATAAAGGTAAACTGGTGTATAAAATTAGTACGATTCTTCAAACATTTTGTTAACAAATACCACAACAAAGTTCACTAAAATGAACACTATTATGCGTGAAAATGTGTAAAAATCTGCACAATTATTTACATCTTCTTTTTTTTTGTGACCAGCTGTATATGCCCACACTCTAGTTCTGGTTTATATATCATTTCCATGCACATTTCTATACAAAAGAAATATTTTTCAACACACACGCACACCAACCATCTTCACATACATTTGTAAATGTAAAAAACAAAACATTAACAATTTTATATGTGAGTGTATGTGTGTTGAAAAAAATAAGTCGCAGGTGAATTGTCATTTGCGTTAATCATGTGTTAAGGATAATAATTCCATGTTGTTGTTTTTTTTTATTTTATTATTATTTTTGTTAAAGAAGAATCTTTAAAAACTTTTGAATTTTTAAAAGGGTGAAGAAACGTTTGTATGTACAAATAACATATATTTGTATTTATCGACGGCTTTTCAACAAGAAATCAATTATTTGGAAAATAAATTTGTTTACAAAAGCTAAAGGCGAAAAAAAATCCTCTTTTACTGCTAATTTTAAGCAGAATTTTTATTTTAAAATTTTAAAATTTTCTTTTATAAACCATACAAATAGAAAACAAATACAATATAGACTGCTTTTAGAAAATAACACGTAATCATGGCTTTAATAAATATTAAAAAATATTCAAATTTATTTATTGGGAAAAAATAACAAAAACAAAAAAAGGATTTATAACTGCTTTAGCCCAACTGTCTAGTCATTTAATTCCTTATCATTTCACGATTCAGTAAAACTACTTTTGATTGTTGATGAAAAGAGGCGAAATACCAGAAACCATATTTTATTTACAGACACTCAAACGACCGAGGTTCAAATCCCAGCGAAGGAGAAAAAAAAAATTAATATGCGGTTTTTCAATAATATAAGAGGTTCCTCCCTCCTTCAAGAAGTCCATATTCACGAAACCGCTCCCTGACATTTTTAGTCTATTCCACCAAGAAACAAATGATCAGGAGTACAGTGCCACCTTCTGGGAAGATAGCAGCTAACCTACATAAAAAATATGCTCACCTCTCACATTCAAGATCCAGATGGGGCAATTGCTGTTGATCATTCAAAGGTGAAGGTATAACACTGGTCGAGATTTATAAAATGGCGTATAGAGCACTTAAACTCCCGCACGACGATATGTTTTGCCGTGCTGCTAAGGTGTTATGTTGCTATTCTGCTAAGCTGTTGTACTATCGTTCTGCTGTTTTTGCTATGCTGCAAGTTGTAGTCTTACAATAAGACATTATCATAGAACATGAAAAAAATTTGTTGCGATTTCATACACATCCATATGATAAATAAGGCGTTGTTTATGTCTTGTCTTAATGCTCGCTGGATTATATCATTAAACAGCAGTTTTTGTATAATTTACTTCTTTAAGATAAAACAAACTGTCGTGCTATTAATCCTTGTATCTTAACAATTATTAGCCTTTTGATTTATTGACAAGCAAAAAAAATAAATAAAATAAAAAACATGAGGATTAAAAGCTTTTAATTGACTTAAAACACCCTTATAATTAAGTGATAAAATTTGTTGTAATAAAAGATTAACACTTCAAGTTTTATTGCTATCATTGTTTTTGTATTTTTTATTCTAAAAGAAAACATCCTTTTTTATTTTCATCATTTCAAATGCCTTTCTCTTATACTGGTCAATAGCACTTTATTTTGCAATGATTTTATAAAGGCAAGCAACAGTTTATTGTCTGTTTGCCTCTCTGTGTAATAAATTCGTAATGGAAACATTTTTAAATTCAAAGGCTTTTAGAAAAGTTTCTGATGTTTGTTGTTGACAAATTTTAATGTAATTTTTATGATGCAATTAATTCTTTAGGTGATGATGCTTAAGGACGGACCTCTATTTTTAATAAGATTTTTCTTAACTGGTAATTGAAACTAAAAAAAACCATTTAAAAATTAAATATTTATTTAAAAATTTATTGATTTTAAAGAGTTTTTGAAATTTTCTTCTATGATTTCTTGTGGTTTATTTAGGTTTGGTTGGAATGTGCCTTCAGAGGGAGTTAAACCAGGTGAATAACGTGGGTAATCAAGCAATTCCTGCTTTAACTACAGAATTCAATTCTGACAAATGCACTTGAAAGAAGCCTCGAAAATAAGAAGTTCTACATCATTCATTTAATACGAATGTTTTTGCTCAAGATGGATTTTTTCAGTTTTTCTATATTTTGTGGTTCTAGTGATCAAGTGGATAAATTGTTTTTTTTTTTTCTTTTTATATTGCGACCAATATTTAGGGAAAAACCCCTACTGATGCTGTGGATTGTATTGGAATTTTTTGAAAAGGTCAGAACATATATTTTGTTTTCTTATATTACCAAGCGCTTTAGGAATGAGAAAAACTGCTGTGAATTGATCATCCAAAGGCCATTGTTATACATTCATCCTTGAATGATCAACAGCAATTGCCTCATCGTTGCAAGTTGCTTGTGTGGTGAGTTCTTTCGCTAAGTAGGTTTATCTGTTATCTGCTACTTCCCAATAGATGGCGCTTTTCTCCTGATCATTCATTTTTTGTTGATACTGGTTAAAGAAGAATAGGGTGGAATGCCAGAATATTGTATTATTTTAACAAAATCAATGCATCCATCAGAATATAATTGTAATAGCATAATATGATATTAAAAATAAAGATAAAGTCTTAAAAATAATCGTTTTACCATTTATAAATTGATAAAGCCAACCATGAGCTTTCGCTCTACAAACTATCTTCCATGGGTTTTAGCAACAATTCTGACGTTAGCTAAAATCTTATTGTACTACCTTCTATAGCATCTCTCTCAGTTTCATCGTTTTGACGAATCTTAAAATAACAGCCAGCGCCAACTTTGACAGTTTCCTATAGGATATTTCATAATCAACAAGGTGCCTCTTTCTACTATCCATCAATACTGCACTAGTGCCCAGTATAACTCGATTGCCTCATTACAGAATGTGCATAAACTACTCGAAACTATTCCCATTTTATTTAAATATTCATTAAGTGTGAAGTACCTGGTCAGAAAACCCGTTAAAATTTGCCATGATCTTACCAGCCAATTGAACTCTGACTTATTGAATTTTAATAAAGTTTGGAGACGTTGAATTTATAAAGAAACAAGTTCGTATTCCAGTAAAATTTTTGATTATTTTTTATTTATTAACTTGTATTTCGCCATTAACGGCCGTATGTATAATGAAAAATTAGCAACTCGTTACCATATGGGACACAAATCTGGCAAGTTTATCACCCGCTTTAGATTGATATTATTAAAACTTTCCATACCCTTTATTTGATAACTAGTCAGATAATCCAAAAAATTAAATACCTTGTACGTTTGAGTAAGAATTTCCACATATTGAAATGACAAACTTAGACACTGTGTACAACGACCTGCTAACTTTTTATTATACATAAGGCTGTAAGAGCCTTAATAGATCAGAACTAAGTTTTTTTTTTTTAATTTAGATTAGTTTGGCATTAAGGGAGAAAACATAAAATCTGTGAAGGAAATGTGCACCAGCTGAACTGAACATATTACCGACTACAGTCTCATCATTATCAGAGTTCTGCACATATTCATGGCACAAATATGCACTATTTAACTCACACTTTTCTATAGAAGTCACATATTAGAATTACTTTGTTTTCTATATATTTTGTTACCAGTTAGTCAAAATTATTTCAAATGCATCATTTTGCATAATTTCTCTGCCATATTCCATTTTTTATTCTCCATTATTGTATTGTAGTTGTCATCCGTTGCCCGACAATTTTTTATCGATCCCTTTTTCCATATTTACACATTAGTTGACATTGGGGGAAAAAACGTGCAATTACGAATTTATTGAAATACAGAAATGCATTTAAAATTAATTTATTTTTTGTCAACATTTAGAAGTAGTGAAAATTGCATTCCTCTTAAACCGCTTCCATTTCAATTTATTGGGTGGGTTAGCGGTAGTTGAAATATTAATGGCATTGTACATCATTTCAGCATTCTGCTAGCTTACATGGACAATTTTTCGGTTTTCGTTAATTGCTTATATGCATACATATTTTCCTTAAAATATTGGTCGTTATTAAATAAAATGACAAACTTTATCTAATCATTGAAATATGGAATTTTTCTACAATAAAACTTTTCAGTCATACTATCTCGTAGTTGTAAACTCGTATTTGTAAACACATTTTACTCCTACTATTCGATATAAGAGATTTTAAAAATGTCATAAATTTTAAATAAAAAATCCTTCAATATTGACAATTAAAATCATACACAGATAATCGTACACAATATTCAGATGGTTAAAAGTATTAAATATTAATATAAGTATTTTTAAAAAATAATGATCAAATTAGTAAAGTTAACATTTTATAATAACTTTTCAGCATCTACTATCTTCGTTTTTTTTTTTTTTTTTGTGCACATTGATTAAATTCTTTCTAATCCCTGTTTTTCCATTTCTTCTTATTTATGTATGTTTTCAATTGCCATTTTTCTTTTTTTGTTTTGTAGCTTTAATTGCAGTTGTAAATTAATCCGAAAATTCAAAATCAACAAAAACTCGAAATAGACTCGCACATACCAAAAGATAACCAACAAATAATAATGAAACGAAGCAATTGCATTGCTGGTATTTATTTGATGGGAATTAGACAACATGACGTTGTTAGAAACTACTTTTAGAAAATTAAAAAGAAAACATTTAAACGTGCTAAACGCGACTATAAGACACCCTAAAGCACAACTCTGGTTCGAATTGTTATGAATTTATTAATGAATAATATATAAACTTTTAGTTAAGCTTTAGGTCGATTAAATAATTATTTTTTCGATATTCCTTAACGGATGTTAATTCTCATAAGAATACCAGTATTAGGATCTTAGGCTATTAAATTTCATACAATAAGTATAATAAAGATCCATTAAAAAATATTCGAATTTAATTCAAAAATGTATAATAATTGAAAATGAACCAATTTAATTTTTTCCATGTACTGATAGAGTTAAAACTGGGACCATTGAAATGGTATGTATAATGCATTAGTGTAAAAAATTACCAGAAAACACATTTTTTTCGTTAATTTCTGTCATTTCGAAATTAGAGATTTTTCGCATAAAAATTTTTAATAACTCAAACAATATTCTTTTTTCTCTCTTTATAATCATTGCTAAACTCAACTTTGGAAGTAATCAAGTGTTGTTCAATACTATGAGTATTAAAGTATGTTATAAAACCGTTTCTTTATATGGGTATGTAGGGTAGAGAAGTACTTCATAATAAGTGTAGCGTTTAGGTAATCATAAAATAATGCTTTTCGCTTGTCGTTTCAACACACACACACACACTCTAGTATGCATATTCCAGCCATTTTCTATTTTAGAAATTTACACACAATAGCATAGAATAGAACCCTATTTGGCAACGGCTGTATTGTCAATGGGGTTGATCAAAAAATGCCGCCTGAGTTTAATATGAAAATTTACAATCGATTAGAGATTATGTTTTATTTCTTATTATTATAATAGACAATTACCTAATATGTTTTTCATATAAAAACAAGTGGTTAACAATTAATTTTCTATGTAAATTATTTGTTTTTATAAGCACTTAGTTACTCCCGTTCATAGTCGGCAAGGTTAAACACAATTTTTTTTTGCTAATAACACTAGCAAAATGGGTTTTGGACCAGAGCAACTAAATATATTTCATAGGGTGAGGTGAGCTGAATTTGAACCTGTAGTTGAATTTTTTCATTCCCGTCAAGTTTTCCAGATACAAAATACCAAAAGTTTTTTTTTTGTTTTTTACATATAAAATAATTAGTTTGTTAAAAAATCAATCAATTTTCAAAAGTGAATGGCGTTATTTAATCCTACATTGTATTTTGTTGGCTCGGTTTCACGTATAAGATTCCCGCAATAGTCTCCATAATAATTTCAACATTTATTAAATCTTGGTGAGAAAGCTCTAATTGGTATGAATGGTTTTTTATTCCCATTGTGCAAAAGATAAATCTTTAAACTGTACTTAGAGCCATCAATAAAAGTAAACTATTAACATCCGTTCAGTGTGGGATAGAATATTTCTTTTCAAAATATGCAGCTAATTTCAAGTTTCTTTTTCTATAGATTGTTACTTTCGTCCCTACTGCAAGATGTTTTCACTGGTGGGTGCATGCATGAAGCTACTTATTCTGCATCTTGCTGCGTTAAATGAAAATCCCGAATTGGGTCATTCATCCCACCTTGAGTAACTAAATGGAGATCATCATCAGCGTCATACAAATTATATTATTATATTTTTTCGATTTTTTATATTGAATCCATCAACATTTATTAAACGGTTTGGTGGTCGTAGTCACCGTGATGTCTTGGTTAGCATGTTGGCTTATTAAGACATTAACCCCGGGTTCAATCTCCAGATCTGACATCTTAAAAAAAATAAATATGAAAAAAATATTTCTTTCAGCGACTACCTCTCAGCAGTCTTCTGGCAAAAGCTCTGAGAATAACTAATTGCCATGAACAATCGTTTCAAGTCTGTCATTCGGAGTCGATTTTAAACTATAGGTCCTGGTTTTCATGGATAAAGATTAACACACACAACATGGGTTCTGCCAGAAGCTGGCTGTAACCCTGAAACAGGATTGTAATGGCCAGTTATGTATGTATGTTGATGGTTGCTTGACTCTCTCCAAAACACTGAAATTGAAAAATCGAAACAGATCTTTTTGCTATATGACCACTTGTATAAAACAGTTCTGCAAATATTGCAAAATATTTTTTCCAATCAAATATTCACCACACGCAAAGTAAAAATAGCTTGAATCTACAGGGTGGTTTTTTTAGAGGTATAGAACTTCGAATTGAAATAAAACACAAGAAAATCGTTTTAATGTCCATCAATTTGGCTTTATTGGAAGGATAATTTTATGCCATTAATGTTTAAATATGATTTCGGGCATGTGGCCGCCGCGGCTAGCTCGAATAAAGCCAATTCTACAGGTCCAATTTTCAACCACTTTTTCGAGCATATGGGGCCGTATGTTGGCAATAACGCCACGAATGTTGGCTTCCAAGTCCCCTAACGTTTCTGGTTTGTTGGCGTAGACGAGCGACTTCACATATCCCCAAAGAAAATAATCCAATGGTGTCAAATCACACGATCTTGGTGGCCAATTGACAGGTATATAACACACGATCTCCTTGACAAGCTTAAACTCTAAGATTTAAAATGAATGTGGGCTTCTGTCGACTTAATAATTGGAAAATTGGTATCATGCGATAAAAATGAACAAGACATGATTAGTTAAAAATATGCTTCGTTTTCGCAGTCAAAGTTTTTTCTAAATTTAAAGTCCAGATAAATGTATAAATAATGATAAGATGTATAAATACTAAATATTTACAATTTGTTGGAATACTACTTAAGAAGAAACAACAACATGAAAACAAATATTTTATCGAATGAATTTATTTTTGTTGACTTGTAGTACTGAAAATAGTTACTGAGACGAAAAACAGCTGTCTTTCGTTGAGAATGCGAACAAACGAAAACCTTAGATATTGTGGAAGAAGACATATATTAAAACACTATTTTTTCCAATATCGTTATAGAATAGCTGCCCTATTCTTAAAATGTATTGTTTCTATGCGAAATTTGTCAAAATTTAAAAAAATTTCAAATATTTTTGATGAATACAGCAGTAAGGGTTTAAGTTTAACTTGCTAAATGTCTCTTAAACCTCGTAAACTTATAAAAATTTATGAAACATTAAGAAGCATTTAGCAGGTTAAAAGAATACTTCTAATATTTAGGAAAACAAAATTTACAAGAATGTATCAGAATCAAATTCTAGTGAATAGTTTAAAAAGATGTAAGAAAACTGACTCTGCATACTGAGTTTTCGTCAGGTTTTTCTTGTCGTACTTATAGAGATACTACTTGATTTTAATTATTAACTGTTAGCAATAATTAGCAGTTACTGAATTGCACTATCGTTAGCGCACAAAACAAGACCGTCTTTAAATTTAACCAGAAGCCACATACTTTAGTTAAAAATTACCCCTCAGCTCGAAACTCGACTAGAATTTTCCTATTTTTAACATATTTTTAGGTTTCTAGTATTTTATAAAAATAAATATTTTCACTTGCGCAGCAGAAGAAGACTGAACGGTTTTTATGACTCTTTGGAAAGTGCTAATAATTAGAAAAAGGTAAAAACTATCCAATTTATTTACAACAATGTTTAACTGTAACATTATCTACACATTTTAAGGCATAATATAGAAAAATTCTAAAGTTGCAAATTAATTCCGTAAGTAGTAAAATTTATTTTGTGTAAATGACTATATAATCACTTTAATAGTTAAATGGCGTAATCAAAAACGGGTAAGTAAGTAAGTAAGTAAGTAAGTAATTATACACATAAAACAAAACCATAAGAATTATTGACCGGCAAAGCTTGGCCGTAATCCTGACACAGGGTTGTAAAGGCCAGTTATGTATGTATGTAAAGCTTGGTTTATAAGACATTTACGTATTCAGTTCAACTATTGTCCCACTAATATTTGGGAAGTTTGAGTAATAATTACCGTTAATATGGGTATCAAACTAAAGGTCTTAGCTAAGAAGAGTGATTGGTATACGGGTTAATTTTATATGTCGGAAACCAAGCTTTGGCATTTTAAAATTATTATATGATGTGATCTTCAAAAAAAGAAATATGAAAAAAATATTTCTTTCGGCGACTACCTCTCAGCAGTCTTCTGGCAAAAGCTCTGAGAGTAACTAATTGCCATGAACAAGCTTCTCAAGTCTGTCGTTCGGAGTCGACATTAAACTGTAGGTCCCGGTACTCATGGATAAAAATTGACATACACAACATAAGTGCTGCGAGAAGCTAAGCCGTAATCCTGACACAGGGTTGTAAAGGCCACTTATGTATGTATCTTCGGTATTTAATGGACTACGCCAACAGATTATACACCAAACAAAAGCTCATTCGATTTTCTAAAAAAAAACTGTATGTAGTTGAAAATTAATTTACCTGCTAGTTTTTTCGAAAATTGCATACAAACATAAGACAAAGTCTGAGTAAAAACACAATTTTCGATCTAGATTCACAATAGGCCGCTGTAACTAAATTTAGGTATATTATACGAGTACATTAAATGGAAGCTTTCTTTAAGATCTATATTAATTATGTTTACTAATCAATATATGTTGGAACTAATAGGTATATATCTTGGAATCAAGGCTTTGCCGCTCAATTAATTCTATGCCCTTAGTTTTCGATTTACCAGATTATTTATGCATCACTTAAATGAACGCATTTGCTTGTGACTTAGGGAAGTATATTTAAGACAAAAAACCAAATGAATGGTAATAGAACTGTTAAAGTTAAATCAGAAAAATAAACATTATGATCCCCAATCAGTAATTGAATATTTTGTTTAAAATAAATATCCGCAAATTGAAATCGAAATCATATTGAAATCGCAATTAGTAATGCTTGTTGATTGCAGAAAATTTCAATACCCCCAATTAACAAATAGCAAATACATACAAGTATGTATTGTTAAGCTATTTTATATTTAATATTAATATATGAACTACATATGCACTCGTAAATCGAAAAACTAACAAGTCGTTTTAAAAGAAAAATTCTTTGAAATTTTTAAAAATATTCTTTAAAAGCTTACCTTTAACCATTTCCAATAAAATGAAGAACATCCATAATGAATAATAAAAAATTTTTAATGCCATTTTTGATTTTCTCTAAAAAGAATTCACTCGCTTGTACACTTTTAATTTATTTTTTTTTTTAAGAAAATATAAACTTTTTTAAAACTTTGCTTTAAATTTTGTTTAAAAATTAAAACACCACACGCACAAATAAATCAACAAGTAATACAATGAAGGTGAAAATTCTCAATTAAAACACGTTGTTAATATTTGTTTTACTTTTTATTTCCTTCCGATTTCCGTTAGAGTTTGAAGCAAAATTTGAACTGTCCACTAAAACATCGTTTGCAGAGGGTTTTTATACAACAATCATGGAATGAAGAAACCGACATGTTATGTCTGTCTGCTTATTTTTTTCTGTTTTTAAGACTAAAAATCACATACATCTTTAACAGTAAATAAACATACGAGTACATATACATACTTACACATACATTTTTACTTACATGCATGTGCATATGTATGTTTTGTATACGCGTATGAATGTGTATAAATGTGTGTGTGGTAATATGTGGTGCGTAAGAGTAGAAGACCACAAGTCTAAAGCCATTATAACAAAATAAAAAATCTAAAAAACCGTTGTATTAAAATATACGTGTAACAACAACAAAACAGTGTTTTAACTGCAAGACTAGAAAAAAAATAAAAAGATAATATGTCGAGATATGACGAGTTCAGAGATAAGAACGAACGAACGCAACGAAATAATTCAGAGCGAAGGCGTTCAACCTAAAACGCAGAAGCAACCCAACTAATACATCGGTTGTTGTAGCTGTTGTTTTTTTTTTTTTTTTTGTATTAAATAGGAGTCAACTTTTGTGTTTTTGTATGTATTAATAAAATGCATTGACGGTTAAAAAAGAAATACCTATAAAAAACGTCATATATGAGTTACAGGTTGCCTATAACACTCCCGCATACATTTTTAATCACATTTAGTAAAGTAATCTTATCACCACTAATACATACACACGCATATAATTTTTTGAAAAACAAAATGGCTAACGGTTAAACAAAGTCTAGATGTGCGCATGTTGTTATAGTGTGCGTGTGAATGAAAGTTCTATAAAAGCTTTTTGAACACATACATTGACACCATATGATAAAGTGTTTAAATATGGCCACCTTATTTTAAGTGTAGGTGTTTATTTCGTTGTATGTATGTGTGACATGATGATGCATTATTTTATCATTAAATAAAACAAAATACAAAACAAAAATCACGAAAGTACCTGCATACAGTTGCTTTATTTCCGCTGCAATATTTTTTGTAAACGTTTCTAATTTTTTTATTTTTATTTTTTTCGCTTTCATTTTTCATGGAATTGTTTAGAAATTTGAAGGCATTTCAAAAACACATGTTCAATCACTTCTTTCTTACACTACAAAATTATTAAATAAAATAGAGTTTTTAAGATAATTATATTAGTATGTATACTCGTATAATCAAAAACTGTAATTTTTTGTGGACTGGAACTATTTAACTCATTAAATACAAAAGGATGTGACTGCCCCAGAGGGTAGTATGGTTCTAGCCAGAATATAACAGTTGCACAATATGCAATACATATTGGAATACAAAGAATTTTTCTTAAACTCCAAAATCAAACACAAAAAGAACATAAAATGTGATTATTGGTTTTATCATCTTACAAACACAGCTGTCACTCTCCACTGAATCCAATAGAAGCAACCTATTGAGATGATTTCTCAGATAGTAAGTAGAGTCCAGCTAAAATCTTTAACAAACTCTTATCATGACTAATTTTTCTCTTAATCATAAATTGTATGTTCCTGACAATAAATTAATTGATATTGTCTAACCTGCGTTTTGGGCATACAATATAATAAAATCGAATAAACAATAACGTTTTTCCTATATCCGTTTTTCAAGATAATCAAAATCTTCTTTTAATATACTTAAATCTTGCTTAGCACAGTGTAAGTGGGCTTAGGTCTAAACAGAGAGAAGTTTTGTTTTTGAATTTCATAAAATATGTAGCATTTTTAGAAGCTTTAGACAATGACGAATTATTTCAATATTTGGAATTGATTGTGGTTTATGCTCAGCATTTATCTATGGAAAGTAAGTTTACATTACTAAATAATATGCTGCGAAACTGTTTAACTTCTTATTTTGAAAGTATTTGTGGTGTTAGGTGTTTTATAACAAAGATTATTATATTTTTCCGAAGTGCGCACCCAAAAATTAGTGGTTTCCGGTCCGTTTTAATGGAAAAATTTTATTTTTTACGTCTGATCTTAATCTTTTCCAGGTTAGTCACAAATTAAACGCAATCTGTATTTATTTACACCTTATGTGGATTTTAGGGTGTTGTTAAATATTGAAATAAGTTTTGATTTTACTTTAAGCTGAAATTAACATAGTTCACATTGATTCAAAAATTATTGTAGTTGAAATTAAAAAAAACACAATTCGTCGTGCGGGAGTTTAAGTGCTCTATCCGGCATTTCATATTTTTTATATATCTCTAGTTAATGATGCCACTTTAGGTTTTCGACCCCAAATTTTTCAAATCTGTAATCGGTTTTAGGATATCTCGTCAAGTTTCGGAGATAAATAGCCGAAAATGGAATGCAGATTTTAAAAATTTTGGTGTCAAAAACCTAAATTAACATCATTATATCCTTTTTCAATATTTAAAAAGAGATTTTTGAAGTTAGCTGTATTTTAGAAAAAAAAATCCGGACCGATAGGGTTAAACTCCCGCACGACGAATTGTCATCACTAGGCTTCTTTCATTATTTGTTATTTTTTTTTTTTTGTGTCATTATGGAAAAACTCTTTTGGTATATGGTTTTTCATGAATGAAATCAATTTTATTTTTGAATTTTTATTGAGTTTATTGCGATTTATTTGAATTTCGGTTTGAAAACTAATTTGAACAGAAAAATCGAATTTAAACTTGATAACAGATATGTATCGGTTATCAGCTGCTAGTTCTTTTGTTTAAAGTTGTAAATAAATAATAAGTCGTATAATTCTCATTTAGTGTGTGGAATTTTGAACATGAGAATTTATGGTCTTTATAACGTCAAAAAGAACTATACGTGAGTTGGATACTGCAGAGTGTTCATGGGATGAAGAACTGAGTACAGCTCATAACAGGATCCGTTGGAAGTCATTAATTGAGATTGTTTGCTCCGCAGCTGGAGAATAACGGCTAAATAATAAAGTCATTGGGAAAAATCCTACTGTGGATTTTTTAAGCAGAAACGAAATGACAATCGAGACATGTTTATTCCTATAGAAAATGTATTTCATTATATAAATTAGAACCACCATTTCCTAAGATAGTTTTAATTTTCGATAGCTTCTAATTTTTAAAAAGATTTTTTCTTCTTTTTTTTTAATACTTAGTTCTAAAAAAATTAACCTCTCCGTTAAAGTGAAAAATGACGTGATATTCGTTGAGCTATAGTAAAAGATATTTCGTTAATGAAAAAAGCAGAACAGATATCGCGACTGAAAATATTTAATATAGTATGTCAATATGTCATTGAACATATTTGTATATATTTACATTGAACAGTTTTTACTGTTTAATGAGAGATCATTGGGCATCATATGATGGCAATGTTGTTGATTATGTCATTATGAGAGTATTAGACCAAAAAGATGACGCTGTTCAAAAAGTCATAGGAAGAATATCATCGAGTTCAACTAAATTTCAAACAACTTCAACTCATACTGAATGTCCACTATCAGAATATATGTATGCCACCCGAATAATGAATTAATTAGGCAACACTTGGTTTCACAACAAGAATTTCATGATCTTGTTCATGATGAAAATGTTGTTGTTGTTTGTATGAACATTTTCTATGTTGTCTGCCTACCATGCAATGGGTTGCAAAATTTTCATAAAATTTCACCATTTGCATTCTTATTTGAATATGTTCCCAGATGAGTGATGAACAAGGTGAATGATTGCACTAGGAAATTTTAAGATTTGAACAGCGATATTTTGGAAAAAGTAAAATTAGTATGCTCTCAAACTACTGCCTATCTTTAAAGTGAGGTACTGGCAAGCGATTTATATAAAAGAAAATTCCCACGTTGGTATTTCAAAGAAAAAAAAAAATTAAATAAAGACGAAAAACATGTTAGCATATCTCATTAATATTTAAATCGATTTTTATGTACTTACGTACTGTTGTTTTTTTCCTATTAAGTGCTTTACGAATGAGGACAAATTGCTGTCAATTGACTTGATCACTCAAAGACCAGTATATATACCTTCACCCTGGAATGACCAACAGCAATTGTCCCATCTGTCGTTAGATGTTTTGTGGTGAAAGGCTTCGCTATATGTGAATTGATGTTATCTTTACTACTTCCCAGTATGTGTCGCTTTTTCACCTGATCATTCGTATTTTTGATGACTTGTGGAATAGAGTGAAATGTCAGGCAGCGGTTTCTTATGAGGCCGTAAAGACCTCTAATTTTTTTAAATTATAATTTTGAAAAAACCGCATACTAATTTTTATAATTTTTATCTTTGCTGGGATATGAACCTGGGCTGTTTGAGTTTTTGTGCGAGCGCTCTAACCACTATACCACGCAATTTGTAGTAGTTACGTTATGTCAGGATTTAGCTAATTCCACCTTAAGGAATTACACACATTTCCATATGTTAAAATCGGCTGATTCGCTACGTAATTAACTAATTGGGTCTTAGCACTCACTTGATGAAAATATCCTTACCACATAACAACAGAATGTGTGCCGTTTTTTGCATTTATTCTTTTGTAGAATAGAGTTGACCTTCTTAATAGACCATGCTTAGAACTGTGGTTTATTTTTAAGCAAAAACTTAAAAATAATTTAAGTAATTTCAGTATGCGATTTCCAGAAATGTGTGAGTTAAATAGTTGATGTTTGGTCTTGAATATGCACAGGACACAAAGAACTCTGATGAGACTACCGTAGCTGGAGTCGAAAAGATATGTTCAATTTGGCTACTGTACTATTCCTTCACGGACATCATTTCTCCTTTGATTACCAAAAAAATGCATTGGAATTAACTTTGATCTAATTAAAGCTCTTCTGACGTAACAAAATTTAAGCATTATTTGGTATAAGCAGTTCAAAGAAATTTCAGAAATTTCTATAGATGGTTATATTCTCATTAATGACAGTATTTGTGTGACTCAAAATTCTATTTTAAGACGATAATGTTATGCATGCTTAACACTCATGTTATTTTTTTGCTTTTTTACAAAAAAAAAATCCTGTTACTAGCTTTGTGGTTGTTTGCGTGGAAAAAAAGTCAAAGATAAAAGTTGTAAATGTTCGCAAAAAAAAAAAAACATCTTATCATTATCATTAAAACAAAAAAAACACATATTTTTCTTCAATTCTACGTCACAAAAAACAATTTTCGTCACATTTTGAATGTAAATTTATGGCCACCGTAACAACATTCACATGAAAATAATTTTAGATGGTGATAACTTTTCAAAAATAAAAAATGGAGTAAAAATACTTGGAACGGACTTTGTCCCTGTACTAAATTTAAGTTCACAATTGAGAAAGAGTGTGATTTTAAATTTTCTAATTTGATTTTCCAATTAACAAGAAAAATCAAGAGGAGACTTATAGTCTGGTATTAGAAACCAAACATTTTCAGGAAGAATTTCAATTTTAAACTACTGCGAGCGTCATATTATTTGAGAAACATTTTAATATCCAGTGTTGCCACAGCTTTTAAATTTTTGTAATAAAATTCCCACAAAAATGTAACAAATTTAGTAGAAAAATAACCAATTTTTTATATAAAAACAAAACAAGTAAAAATATAGTGAACTTGTGGTAACGTGAACATCGCTTCACGTTACTCTGTAACGTGAACAAACTCAGACAGATCTATGAGGTGAACCATTTTCTTTATTGTATATGACTACATATTATATCACAGTTAAAGCATTGTTTTACTAACTTTTATGTTGTGTTTAGCTTGCCAATTCTTCTTGTGTGGAGATATATATACTGGTCTTTGAGTGATCAAATCCATTGACAGCAATTTGCCCTCATTCGTAAGGCACTTGATTGGAAAAAAACAACAGTACGAAGCCACGGAATGCAACAACTAATTACGGCTATAAAATAATTTCACTTTCAAGCGTGTTAAGCACAGGTGTATATTATAAAATTTTATACATTTTTTATGAAATTTGACAATCGTTAAGTGAATAATTTCGTTAACATGTAGTCCCTTGGATTTAAGTAGTTCATGTTACCGCGAGTGCACTGAATAGACTAAACTTACCCAAAACCTATGATTCTACATACGACTTCATCATTAACTTAAGTTGAAAGTTTTAAGTCAACACATAATAAAAGGGATGAGTTTCATTTTAAATCGATCGATAGAATTGTTTTGTCCATTTGTTTGGTTTTCAATTAGCATTCAACATACATAATTGGCAATTACAACACTCTATCGGCGTTATGGCCTGGCTTCTCGCAGAACTCATGTTGTGTGTGTTAATTTTTATCCATGACTACCGGGACCTACAGAAGACTGCTGATATGTAGTCTCCGAAAGAAATAATTATTTCATATTTTTTGAACCCGGCAATATCGTCTTAGTAAGACAACACACTAACCACTAGACCACGGCATTCAACCGTTCACCTTATTTGATAGTTTTTAGTTTTAAAAGAAAAACCAAAAATATCCCAATTAAATTCTCAGCAGGAGGTAGGTTTTTATTGGAATCACCATACTCGATGAAAAGAATTTTTCTACCTCAAAAAAAAAAAAAAACAAATTTGTGGATGTATGTAGATTGGCCAACTGTATTTATTTCAAAATTGTATGGTCACCACAGCCTCCTTATACTCGAAATCAGTTTCAAATGCTATCCATATTTCGGGTTTAAGTAAAATTAAATAAGAAGCACACTTACATATAAAGCTAAGATTTAAATAAAAAATGTTTTATTATAATGATAAGAATTTGCCATTATATGTTGTATGAAATACAATAGCGGCAATCACTATGACTACATTTTGCTGTTCCTATGTATGTAAGATTTTCAGGAGCGTTTACAGCGAAAGTAATTTAATTTATGAATTAAATAACCGGCTCTGTATAAGTTGCAGCTGCCGATCCTTTGAAATTAGTTTCTATCCATCTTTTTGCCCTACTTTTATTTTATTTTGATGGGTTAGAACATTTTTACATAATCAATAAAAAAAAATAAGTTGTGACAGTATTGAAGTAAATAAACTCTATGAGAGTAATACTTTTAAATACTTTACTTTTTGTAAATATATTATTATTAACTTAATAAACCGTCAACAAATACAGAAATAAATGCATAACACCCAAAGGAATTGGAGAGCTACTAAATTCTTTATAAGCTGTGGCACATTAAAATCGTGAAAAATATTGACACACAACAACAAAACGATAAACATTGTTACGAGCCAAAGTTAATTTCAAAATTAACATGTTAACGTGATGATTATTTCCACGCCAATTATAAAAAGAAAAAATAAAAAGAAAATAAAATTGGGAGAAAAACTAAAATAAAAACCATCAACTATCAGTCAGTTAGACATTCATTCAACAACTGTTTACTTTGCAAAGATGGTCTCATAACATGTACATGCGAGTATAATTTAAAATAAAGTCAGAGCTATGCAATGCCAAAACTATTTGGCCTTTAAAAGTCATTAGTAGCGTTGGTGTTTTCAAAATTCTTTGTAAAATATGTAGGCTGATCTGATGACTTTAAACCTTTATAGTGCAGCCATTACAATGATTTGACACATAACGTGCATAGGAAGGTGCAGAAGAATAAGTCCAGATCTTCTAATATTTACAATATTAGTTCCAAGTAAAAAAAGCGTTACGGCCAAAATATATAGAATCCTTCATCCGTCATACGTTGACTTTTTCATCGTAACGGACTGCTAAATTAAAATACAGTTTTTCTTACGAGCATTGTTACATACAATACGCCTCTAAGAAGTCCATCTTCACGAAATCGGTCCCTGACATTTTTCAGCCACTCACATTTAACATCCAGATGGGACAATTGCTGTTGATCATTCAAAGGTGAAGGTATAATACTGGCCTTTGAGTGATCAAATTGACAGCAATTTGTCCCACTGACATAAGGCGCTTATCTATCTATCTATCTATAAATATGTATATATTCAACATTCTAATACAATGCACTGCATTTAGTAGCAGTTTACCCCGGAGTATTGGTCTTAAATAAAAAAATAAAAATAAAGTAAGGTACGAATTTCGAGCAGAGTGGAGTATTTGACAGCCAAGAGGTTTCTTAGCATTCCATAAGCTCGTCCAACTTCAGCTGCCATATGATTTGACCATTAGAGTTTATCGTCAAATTTCATCAGGATTTCTCAAGCTGCATAATATTATTATTGATTTTTATTTCTAAATCATTGCTAGCATTTTTGTTGCCCCTGCTGAAAAAAGAAGATACATTCCGATTTAGAAGGATTTATGGTTAGACTATTGTTCTCAGCCCATTTATTTATTCTCTCTGGATCATTATTTATGTTCTTAATGCACAAATGAATTTCATTTGGCTTACAACTTCGAAAAAGATGCACGTTAGAACCTTGCAGTGCTTTATCTCGTTCGGTAAATCGTTTATATACAAACAAAAAAGCAGCGTCCCAAGAATTAATCTCTGCAGAAAACCTTTACGAGTAGCTTTAGAAATTTTGCCTTCTTATTGAATTGTTTGAGGTCGGTCTGTTGGGTAAGAGCTTATTAATTTGTCTGCTGTTGTAGAAAAAGGGAAGACTTCCTCCAATTTCTTCGTCTAAATTGAGTAGTCCACCGTAACAAAGGTCTTGTTGTGATCCAATAGTACTAAAAAGTCTACCTTATTATTATCAAGAATAGTTCTGAGATTTTCTACCACATCCGTAATGCAGATAACAGTTTGTATTTCTTAAGAGAATCATTTTTTTCTTGGGAATGGAAATGATTTTAGAGTGTTTCTAATCGTCAGTGAATACAGATTGTGTAAAAATCCTGTTACATATATGGGTTCTATATAATAGGTAAAACTTTAGTTAATATCACTGGTTAACACAATAAAAACTAAAGCTGTTTTCGATTGGAACTGTACTACAGTTTTCATATATGTACATATATTGTATCTCAGTCGAGGAATGTAACTCTGTGTTTACACATAGAGATTCTTATTTTTAAGATTTTGGTTTATTCTTCTTTGAACTATCTTTGGCGTTCAGACAATATAATTCTTATTTTTGACGTCACGTATGTTATTTACAATTGTGTGTATGCAATTACGAATGAGAGAGTAGAGCGTATTGCCAGTACAAGACAGAGTGTACTCGTCTCTTTACCCCTCGCCGCCTTCACCAATAAACATGCAATCTTAAAAATAAGAATCTCTACGTGTAAACACAGTCTAAATGTTTAAAAAACTATGATTTAAAATTTAAATTATTTTTTCTGAATGTGTGGTTTTTTCTTCTCCAATACCGATTTTTTTTTTTTTTGTAATTTAAACGGTTGTAAAATTAAAATTCAATTATTGGCATACTGCATAAATAAATGTTATATTGGAAATTATAGTAAAACGAAAACATTATTTTAATATTCTGAATTACAAAAGCTTTAGATGGATGATTGCCTTTTTGTAGAAAGTAAACACTGCATTTACAGGTATTTGTGTTTAAATGACTGTAATGGTAATAGAGTGAGTGGTAAGCAAAATGTAATTATATTTATACATACACACACATGCATATGTACATGCACATACAGTATGATCATATCTTTTATGCAATTTGCAAATTGTTTTAAAGGTAATTTTCTTGCATTTTTTTTTTCATCAACGTTATGGAAATACCAGCAACAAAAACAAAACAGGACAAGAAAGGGATAATAAAATATAATCGCAAAATAAATTTAAACAAATGACACAAAAACAAAAATAATAAATATGCCAAAGAAATGGAATATGAATTTTATTTTCTTTTTTTACAATTTTTTTTTCCAGTTTAAAAATGTACACCTGAAATAGAAAGACTGTGTTAAGAAGTTGCAGTGCAGGACAATGAAACTGAAAGTAGAATAAATCTTAAGGATTTTTGCACAAACAAATTTTAATTTAATAAATGAATATGATTACTCATAAAAGTAAATAAAAAAAAATAAAAACAAACGCAATAATATTCTATTTTTCTTCCACTACTTTTGGCCTTACGCATCTGGCATTATACATTTGTATGTATGGATATATGCATGTATGTGTTTCGATAGTTAATGGGTTATATTTATTCATTTCTATACATATCGTTGGAATAACATTTATAGAGTCTGAGCGCGACAGTATAGGAACTTACGAAAATTTATTCATCTTAAAGTGCGTGTATGCGAAACCTTAGAGATGTTTTCTATTTTAATTTTTTTTTGTCTTTTTGTCTTTTTGTTGTTCATATTTACTCTCAGAAATTGTTTTGAAAAGTATAATTTGGGTAATTCAATGCATATAAAATAAATTTTCTTTTTAAATTTTGTTTGTTTCTATAATTTTTGACAAATATCTACATAAATACTTACATTATATCATATTATGATGTTAATTGCCATACTAACCTTCTATATCTTTATTTATAATAAAACCACAAAATTTTTTATTTAGTTTTCATAATGATTTTGTCAAATATTTTTATTTAAATAATGCAAATAGGGGATAAAGAAAATCTTAGACTTATGTATATACTTATATAATGGAAAAATATGTATATATAAATAACGGAGGCATCTTCAATTAATTTATTAACTGACAAATATAAATACATACACAGATATACACTTACAGTCTAATTCATAATAACTCCTTAATTTAGGTTTAATCCACACATTAGTTATGAGGTTTATGAGAGCGTTATGACACTGTTTGTTGTTTATGAATACAAAATTAAGAGATCTTGTTTATAAGGCTCTTATAAGCACTTTTTATCTCATTATGAACAAGACTGTTATTGTTTAAATACTTTAATAAAGTCTAACAAGACTGTCAGCTGTTTAACACAGCCAACAATAGCAATTCTTCTACCATTTAAAATGAAACTGATAGCAAGTATTAGCAAAAATACATATACTCATACCAATAAGGGTTTATTTTTAATTTGGGATATGACGTTTGAATCCTCACTGTATACACTGTACTGTTTTTACTTTTATTATTGACGCCAGAATTCAGAGAATGACTCACTACTCATGCAGTGTATTGTGCTTGTCTAGGAAGATATATTATAGGAAGAGGTAAAGACTGAGTAGTATTTGTGAACTTTTGACCTAAGCTTACTAACATCACAATTGGCAGGAAAAACCTTCACGCCAACATTGTTCCACAAACGAACGGTGTAACTAAAGAACGAATTCTGTCTATAATGCAATTTGCGATTCACTCGACAATCAACTAAAAATTGATGTACTATGAGAGGGACTCTGAGAGGTACTCGTTCACGCGAAGACTGTTCCAAGAACGGTGCGACTAAATAACGATTTCTGTCTATAATGCAATTTGCGATTCACTCAACAATCAACTAAAAAAAAGGATGCACTGTGAGAGGGACTCTGAGAGGTACTCGTTTACGCGAAAATTGTTCCACTAACGAACGGCGCGACTAACGAACGAATTCTGTCTATAATGCACTGTGCGATTGATTCACTCTACAATCACCTAAAAAAAGGATGTACTCTGAGAAGGATACGTAAGAATATGCGATTATTGGGAAATGATCTCCTTATTTCTTTAGAGCACCTTCCGTGGTAGTACTGATGGAACAGTGAAATGCACGCAACATTGCGTCGATGCTCCAATAGATCGATAGCGTTGGATACCCTACCGTCATTAATAAGCACTTTCGCGATTTTCTGTACGAAATCGAGAAGCCCTATAATAGACCTTGAAGCACCGATCATGAGAGTTATATTCCATCCTAGATCAAATAATGGTCTTGTAAATATTAAGGAGATCAGATGAAGTGAAGTATTTCTTGCACAGTTTTAAGAAACCGTGTGGTTATTTCAACGAACATCACAATTAATTCTCATGCTCAGAACAAGAAGAGCGTCCGCCTTCTCAGTATTTACATTACCCACAGTCACAGATGGCAGGAATGTATTAGCGCGTGTTTTCTCGAGACCCCACTCAGAAATTGTTAGCAGGTCATTTGTGAGTGTGTCATTCATATTCATCTTCTGATGAATGAATGAAATGGCCATGGATACAAGCTTATCTTCCTAAATAATTCGTTTTATTTACTTAAATATCTGGAAATTAAGAACTATTTAAAAATATAATATACTATGTACGTATTACATACATACACAATTGGATATTACAACCCTGTTTCAGGGTTACGACCTAGTTTATCGCCGCATCCATGTAGTGTGTTTTAATTTTTATCCATGACTACCGAGACCGAACTACAGAGTTGAGCAGCCTATTCAGGGCAATTAATTACTGTCAGAGCTTTTGCCAGAAGACTGCTACCCAGCAGAAAATTTTTAAGATTTGGAAGCAATAAATAAAATTGTAAACAATAATAATGGAAGCGTTCAATAGTTTTTCACACCTTAAAACTTCCAAAT
This sequence comes from Metopia argyrocephala, assembly GCA_963576795.1. Lineage (NCBI taxonomy): Eukaryota > Metazoa > Arthropoda > Insecta > Diptera > Sarcophagidae > Metopia > Metopia argyrocephala. The sequence continues at coordinate 86,338,843 of OY756211.1, forward strand.
ATGCCATATTTTTTGTACTATTTGCTTACTGTGTGTAGTCGCCGTGGTCTAGTGGTTAGTGTCTTGGCTTACTAAGACATTAGCCCTGGGTTCGACACCCAGCTCCGACATCTTAAAAAAAAAAGAAATATGAAAAAAATATTTCTTTCGGCGACTACCTCTCAGCAGTTTTCTGGCGAAAGCTCTGAAATTAATTAATTGCCATGAAAAAGCTTCTCAAGTCTGTCGTTCGGAGTCGACATTAAACTGTAGGTCCCGGTACTCATGGATAAAAATTTACACACACAACATGAGTACTGCGAGAAGCTAGGCCGTAATCCTGACACGGGGTTGTAAAGGCCAGTTATGTATGTATGTATGTACTTGCTTACTGGTTGCAATAAATTTGAATTTATATTGCATTTTAGCTGCTCATTTCATATAAAAATCTTTCATTATTTTTTAGAATTTCTTCCTTACAAAATAATTTACTGGTAAGCACTATTTTCTTCTGGGTAAGATCTCAGAGATAGGGTTTGAATCTGGAGCTCTTGTCTAGTAATCCAACACACTAACCACTAAACTACGGCGATTAAATATGTATATGTTCCAAATAAATATTTTAAATAATTCTATATGTGTATTGTCTGGAGATCGGACTTCGAATCCTAGCTAGTTTGTGGTGATAGTTTTATATAAAATTTTAATTTGTATATTGTGGCACAGCATAAAAGTCATATTTAATTTTCAACTTTAAAGAAGAAAATAAATTTACAATTCATGTTCACTTGTAACTATAAAAATGGCTACAGAATAATTTCTTACCGCTCTTTGTATACAAGCATTAGAATTTGTATTACAGAAATTAATTTTTTAAGTGATATTTTTGTTTACGTTAAGGAAAACATAAATGCCCGCATTTTCGAAGAGAATGTATGAAAATTCTACTCGTATTATGTGTAGAGTTGCAAAATTTCTATACTTTTGAATACTAAATACTAATCGATGTTTTGCAGATAGATATTGATTCAATATTGGTTTTATTGAATTTTAAAATAGAATTTTATACGTATAAGTAAAAGTAGATTTAGATTTCAGAAGATTTCTTCTGCCATTAAGAACTTGTTCAAAAATTAAAACAACTAGTTTGCTAAAGTCATTTTCTTTCTTCTATTCCGAAAAATCGTCGATTTAGATTGTTCTAAAAATTATCGAATAAATTATTGGTATTTTATTTTTATTATTATTATTTTTTTTTATTTGAGACCAATACTCAGGGGTAAACCCCTACTAAATGCTGTGCATTGTATTGGAATTTTGGAAAGGACAGTACATATGTAAATATTTTTTCTTATATTATTTTTAAGCGCCTTAGGAATGAGACAAATTGCTGTGAATTGATCATTCAAAGGCCAGTGTTATACCTTCACCCTTGAATGATCAACAGCAATTGCCTCATCGTTGCATGTTGATTGCGTGGTGAGTGTGCCTTCGCTAAATAGGTTTGGCTGTTATCTTCTACTTCCCAATAGGTGGCGCTTTTTTCCTGATCATTCGTATTCTTTTTTTTTTTTTGTTAGTACAAGCATAAATCGAGCCAGAAATAAAACTTTTCGCAAATGTCTCTTGAACAAAATGTATTGAACGGCTCGTTACGAAGTGAATTATTGCCTATACCCAATATTTTCATACAATACAATACCTTTTTAAATTGGGTTTAGTACTAAAAATTTACAGTAAATTCTTAAAATATAAAAGCTGCTTAAATATTACTGGCATAAGTATTTTACATATGTGTATACTTTAAAATAATCAAATTGTAAAAAAGTGTGGCTTAAATAAAAAAAAATCAAGTTCTAAATTTTAACACTTAAATGGAAAATCTTAAAGTAATTTATAATACTTTAAAAACATTGATTTTTTTTCTTTCTTTCTTTCTTTCTTTCTTTTTTTCTTTCTTAAAAAAAACAAAATTAATTTATTTCCAGTAAAATTTTTCATAGAATCTTTTCGTACATGGAATCTATGAAACCATTTGAGGATTTTGTTTGCGTTCATTGGAAATGGTCTGAAATGTAAAAATACAAAAAAAAAAGTACATGGAATCAATAGTTTTTTTTTTCAATCATATATGTACCTGTAACAATGACATTTTTGATTGCATTTCCGATTCGCATGAACCTCGATGTATGGACGCTGAGTTTGTGATGGGTTTACGGCTTATGCTGCGTTGCGAATTTTGTGATCTTCCACCATTTGTGGATTTCTTACCAAATAAAATCGACTGAAAATACATGAAATTAAATCCTGTATTAATAAGTAAAGAAGACTTTATTTTTAAGTTATAATTAAAATAGCCCACCTTAAATGCTTGACGAAATTTATTACTCATTAGGTTGTAGAGCAAAGGATTTATGCAAGTGGATAAATAATAAAGTACACCAGAAACGTATGTCAATATATTATAAATGATTTCATGTTGTTCTTTTATTGAAAACTGACTGCTCGCGTGATTATTATCGGTTGATAAGACTTCAGTTTGTTCAGTTTCCTCAACATCTCTCGCGGCCATAGTACTACTGCTGTGCTCTACTTCTTCGCCACCCGTTATTACTGCACTGGTACCATAGAAGGCAATAAGACGCTGGGCATGAAATGGTGCCCAACATAAGAAGAAACAAATTACAACAGCCACTAAAAAATAAAGTAAACATACTTACATATGCATACATAACAAATATAAAAGAGAAGAATTATATATTATTGAAAATTTTTCGAATGAAGAATTTTTGTGACTACGAAATAATTAAGAAGAAGTTCAGAAATTTTTGTTTTAGTTTGAGTGGAAGATACCACGCCTACTTGTTCGCCCTTTTTTATTGACTACGTAAGTCATTTGACAACGGGCCGCTATGCGTGCTCAAGTGTGCCTTGAAAATGCGAGGCTGCCACTTCCTATCCTAAGTCGTTCAAAACAAATTTAGAATCTTTAGCTTTAAACGTTCTCCAGATATACAAAATCAGTATTTATTTATTATTATTATCTCGTTCAGACTCAGCACAAATGCAATACACTGCGACCTATAAGATCTATTGTGTCCTTTTGAGTCTACTGTTTGTTTACCAGAACAACTGCCTTCCTTATGAACACCATTAGGCCTGAAACTTTAGTGCTGGATATGTCCGCCAGTGACATTTTAAATCTATCAAGAGTGGCACATTCACATAATATGTGCTCTGCTCTCCCCGATGCTTGTGAGCATGGTCTACAAACATCTACATCTGTGATCGTCATTCTCATCAAAAGCGCTCTCACACCACAATGACCCGTAAGGAAATCCGTTAGGATTTTTAGGTCTAGCCTTCTATACTTCAGTACATCAGACTTACCGCCAAATAGCGTGCCTAAGACCCGACTGAGCTGATCTGGAAAGCTGAGATTCTAAGCTAAACGGTGATATATAATTTTCTATTATAAACCATAAATTCGAATTTTACTCCACTTCCAAATGATAAGACAGCGTGTACCATCCATGGTATTAGTAGAAAGCCTCACCTAACTAGTGATGTACAATAATCCATTACAACTTAAGTATTATATTATTATTTGAGTACAATTTAATAAGTATGACCGCAAAATCTAAAGACGATGTACGCGAATTGGATATTAATTTTAGAACCATGATTTCTTGTCAAAATTTTCTTAGAAATGTCTGTAGTTTTTGTTTCTTCTAGACTCTTTTTTAGAAAAAAATTCGACCCGCCCTAATGTACATATATGAGTCTGACTGTCATTATACAAACACGAGTATGCAATATTAAAAACAGCAGCAGATTAAAATAAACATTTTGTTTGAACCCTTTTTATACACGAAATAAATAAATTTTTGGAAAAATTGATAATGAATTAATAATAGTACGAGTCCATAAAAATGAATGAAAAATATTTTGTTTTTTTCAAGCAAATTTAACGCTTTTTCTCTTTGTTTTATTTGCTCAATTACGAAACATCGTAGGGGCTTAATATTATTGTTTTTCTATGTTTTTTTTTGTAATACGAATATGTATGTACATACGTATTCAAAATATCTTAAATATACATGATTTGTATGTATTTTCGGTTGTTATTTTTGTTGGCTATAATGTTTATTGGCTTAATTATGATGTTGAACATGATAATTATTGATGGTGTAATAAAAGGATTCAAATTGATAAGCGTGATAATATTAATAAAACTTTTACGACTTGTAATGTCAATACAATATGTTCTCTCCGTTTATTATTACGTAATGGAAAGCAACAACTTCAAAAAATACTTGCGTACATAAATATATGATAATATATATGTATGTATGTATGTAATTATAATAATACATGCATATAAGTACATATGAATTAATCGCATTAATTAATCGCATTATTTTAAATAGTTTTTTAAAATTTTTAAAATATTAATATTAGTTTTTCTGTGTAATAGTCGAGTTCTGCTGTATAATACAAGTACCTATTTAATATTTTCATATACATATTTATTTTATTCAGCTCTTTTTGTTGATTAACTTTTATGGTAAACATACATACACAATAAATTAGTCCAGACTCATACATGCACGTGTTTTTTTTCAGTTTTATGTATCTTTTTTTATTTATCATGTTGTATTTTTAGACTTTTTTTATTTATAGTGCTAGTACAAAGGAAGATAATATTTTATAGAACCATTAAAACCAAATTCAATATTGATTAGGAAATGCAATGTACGAAGTAGTATTTAGTTGTAATTATTTGTTTCTAAAAAATTAAAAAAATTTGCTTTTGAATTATAAACTAATTAAAAAAAACAAATGGAACATGTTCAAAGTATAAAATGTTTATAAGTACTTTTAGTTCAAGAAACATTTATGTACAGGGTGTTTCCTGAAGTTCAAGAGAACTTACGAAAATGTCATTCCCATTCAACCTTTGTTGAGTCTGTGCAGTAATGCAAAATGATCGACAAATCAGCTAATAATAAACTAATGTTATAAAATGATTGCCTCTAAAATTTCATTTAAACGCTTAAAAGGATATCACATTCTTACAACTAAATGTCCCAGGTAACGGCTTATTGAAAACAAACAGTATGAGTAATTTAGAGATTTTACAAATTTTTTATAAGAAATATAAATGCCAAAATATTTTTCGAAGCTACAATATTATTATTCATGGATGATGTAAAACAAAAAAGTTTAGTTTCGTTTTGAAGTATGCACATTGTACATATTTCTAAAAATATAGGCACTAAATGACAAGTTTATTGTATCCAAGAAATTTTAAAACTTGTTGTTGTAAACTATACAGCCTATTAATTTATTAAAGAGCAGATAGGGCGTCGAGAGTGTAAAACAACAAAAAGGCAAAAGAACATGAAACACAAATACATACTATATAAACACAAACAGCTGTGAGAAAGTAATTAGTAATATTATTATTTTAATCTTTTTCATTATTAACTGAAATACATATTTTTCAACATTATACGAGTAGTAAAACTTGCTAAAATTAAAAATGCTTAATTAATTTATTTGTGAAGTGTGGGAATTCTTGCACTTTTCTTTAATTTCAGTCACTGTGATTGTATAACAGACTTTTGACTATAAATATCTGCTTTATTTTTAAATGAAGAAATTACAACTACTAATGTGGCACATATCCCAACTTTTTATATTATTTTTCGGGGAAAAATTAAAAAATGCTGGACAAAAGAACATATCGCACACCTAGTTCAAAAGTGACACAACTCGAAATTTTTTTTTTATTTATATGCTTAAACTATGCAGCATGCACTTGTTTATTCGTAAAAATAATAAAGCAAAAAAAAATTTTTTTTTGAGTTGTGTCACTTTTGAACTAGGTGTGCGATATGTATTTAAAAATTTTTTGTTTTTTTGTTATAAGTATCAGTGAGAAATCCAAATTTTATATTTTAAAATAACCGATAAACATATATAAATCTGGCAGTGAAAACAACGAAAATCTAGCAGCAATGAGTATGTGGTTTATTCGCATTTTGTTAAGTAAACTTAAACGTTTAAGTTTTACGTTAAAAACTTAAAAAAAAACCTTTATCGGCCACTTTTATATTAAAGTTTATTTGAAATAAAAAAAAAAGAGATGGATATGTCCCATAGCATCCTACCTTGAGCAATCGGTAAATTGTAATATTGACACTTTGTGGTCATTTAAGGGGAGTTTAGACGGTAATACAAGAAAGAATATGCCTTTATGAATATCCACTAATGTTTATTTGTCGTTCTTATACTTAGTTGAAATGCAGAATACCAATATATATCCGAAAAATGTCGGATTGACGACAAGGGTTGTTCTTATTTTGTTTTTAAATGACAACGACAAATAGAACAGAGTCGAGTATTTATATTTTCTGAATATCAAAAAGATATATATTATATATAATGTTATTATTCCAATTAAGCGTTTTTACTAATTAGTTAACCCAAATTGTATTGAGGTAGTTAATTTCTGAAATGTGTGTAAGAAAATTTTCTGCATTACACACACAAATTATTTCAAAAGCTCGTTGCAGGCTATTTCATAGAACTTTCGATTACATACTTCATAGAAAAATTAATTAATTAAGAAAAAAACATAGGAATTTTAAATGGCAAACTATTGTACAAGTCAACAAGTACTATTAAAACAAAAGTACTATTAAAGCAACAAAGAAACATTTTATTTACTTTTTATTATTCGGGTATATTTTGTAAATCCAAATCGAGTAAAATAACGAAAAAAATTTAAAAATTATCGCATTTTTAAATTTCGTTCGATTTCACTCGATCTCATTTTATAAAAAAAAAGAATATTCAAATATTTGCATATTTTTAGACGTTTTTTAGTGTTTATTTTTTTAATTATTTATGATGAATGCACTGACAAAACTATTGTGACGTCAAGTGACATATATAGCAAATTTAAGAAAATTGTGTGCATGTATAGACAGTATTTTATTAACAACTTAAATGGAAAATAGAGTCTGTGAAGTTACAATCCCTGGCCAAATTATTAGACGCACTCTATTTTTTTAGTAATTTTATGTTTCTTAAGTGTTTTTATGCAATAATGGTACATTTGAACTACAATACTGTAATTTTTTATTTAAAAGAATTGTTGTATACTACATATTTTAATTTATTTTTTACATATGGTAACACTGTTGTGATAAAGTGGTACATGAACGTAACCAAGTATGTACAAGCCTGTATCAGTCGCGATCGGAATCGAGTCAGGTGCTAACGTGTTTCTGTGGCTTTATATAGTGTGATTTATTTTCTAACGGTATTATACTACTCAGTTATTAGTTGGTTTTGTATGCAGTGTTTTAAAAAAGTAGTCGGACTATTTTATTATGGGTAGAAAAGGAGATCTTTCACCACGTAAAAAAGCTGAAGTGAAGGCCCTTGTGCTTACGAAAACATTTACAAACCGGGATATATCACGAAGATTGGAGGTTTCTGAAGATAGTGTAAAAAAAAGAAATCAATTAAACATAATAGAACAGTACAATATCATTCGCTAATTAATATTTTACATGAAATCTTGCAGTGCGTCTAATAATATTGCCAAGGGCTGTATATTGTTCTTTAATTCTTGCGACGATCTGTATGTGTGTAAGTACATTAGCTCAAAAAAAGTTTCCCCGTACCGCCTCTAATATAAATAAAGTATATTTGAAAGGAGATTTCGAGAAAAAAAATATTTTTTTTTTATTTTTAGCCGAACGTAGGGGTATTCTAATCTTGAGAAGACCAAAAAATTGATATATCATACTTAAAGATCGGACTTTAAATGCCAAAGATTTAACGAACAAAACTAAAAAATCTACCCCTATGTTCGGCAAAACCAAAAAATATTGAGATCAATAGCCCTAAAGGGCAAAACATTAGTCTTCTGGAGACAAAAAAATTTGTTATATCATACTTTAAAATCGGACTCAGGCACTTAGAACATATAACGTTCGGCTAAAAATACTTTATATTAGAAGCGGTACGGGGAAACCATTTTTTTTTTCCTTGTAAGGTAGTACGCTCTAATGTACATAAATATCAATAGCAATACTTACCCAACATTTTTAAAACACGTCTAGTGCCAAACTGATTCATTCTTCCACGTACAGCACTTATTTGAGTACCACCCGAATAACGATACAGAATTGTATCACTTTGAGTACTTTTCATGCCCAGACGACCACGTCGTACTTGTGAATTCTGACTGCTGTTTAAACTCGACGGCAAATCAGGACGGTAACGCGACAAGTCTTTGCTGCTCGTAAAGCTATTATCAATTCCAGCACCACCACCTATAACATTTGCTCGATATAAATTTAAACCGATTAACAGATACAAAACAAATATTATGGACATGGGCACAAAGAAAAATATATAAGTGGATAATTGAAATGAATGCTCTATTATGATGCGCACCACCATACATTTTTCTATACCCATACTTGAAACTAAACCAAATTGCAAGGCCTGTGGTGTGGCAGTTATAATGGACACCAGCCATATGAGTACGATTATACGTATGGCACGACTTAATTTAGATATGGCATGTCCGAAAAATGGATGACATATGGCCACATAACGTTCAACGGTAAATGCTGTTATTGTCAACACTGTAGCATTTGCAGAAGTCTCAGCCACTAAACCACGACCCACACAAAAATATTCACCAAATACATAGGGATACTTGGACCAAGTCAAATATACCTCTTGTGGCACACCCGATAACAGCAGTAAAAAGTCAGAAATGGCCAAACTAAACAAATAATAGTTGGTGGCTGTATGCATAGAACGATTTTTTTTAATCACTATACAAGTACTGATGTTACCAATAATGCCAGTAATAAATATTAAGCCATAGATAATTGTAACCGGTATGACAATTTGCAATGAATCACGTTTAGGACCAAAATCTATGGATGTTTCAAATTCATACGCTGTTTCGTAATTGCGATTTTCGGCATACGCATCGTAAGTGGAATTCTGGAGGTAACTGGCATTTTTTCTTAGCAATAATCTTAGAATTGTATCATTAATTTCACTTATTGGCGTCATATTATTTTCGTTATTGTCGTTGGATAAATGTAATAAATTATTACGCCATTTAGCCATTATTATGTAGAAAATAATTTCTACAGTTTAATATTCTTGTTCTGGGTTTTTTTTTCAATGTTTAAATACTGTAATTTTTCTGTTTTTTTGTTAGTGTTTTTTTTTAAATTTTTTTGTTGTAAATGTTTTTGTAGTCCAACAGATACTGCAGCAATGAATTTTGTTTTGGTCACTTCAAAGCTCATTTTAAATTATAATTAATCGTTTTAACTTGCTAACCGCACGCAAAACTATTAAGGGGTTAGTGCTTTAGGCTTGTTTAAGATTAAGATTTTCCTATAATTACTCATATGAGAACAAATTCATGGAAACTACGAGTACTTGCAATAAAACTAAAAAAAAAAAAACAGCGTCAACAGAAAAAAAAATTGTTTTGAAAAATATTAAACAATATAACGTACATACGTAGTACGACTGAGTACATATGAGAACAAAAAATATGGAAAATTTAAGTAGATTTTTAAAAACTTAACAAAAATGTTCAAAATTACTAAAAAAAATGAGAAATTTGAGCCTGACTTTTAAATATTTTACAATATGTACACGCAAAACAAAATAAACTGTACTCATTAAAGAGCAGCTTTAATGGAAAATACTGGCAAATGAGTTACTTCTAACAATTAATTTTTATTTTAGTCAAAATTAATAAGATTTTTATTTTATAAGTATAAAAACATAAATACGTTTTCTAAATGCGTTATTGAAAAAACGTTTCAGTATGCCATGCTTATTCATAGAAAATTAATCCAAATATTTCTCATAGAGTCATTATTTCGATTGCAGGATTGTAAAATTTTGCCGGTACATATACGAGTATATTGAAACGGTGCAAAAAAGTAGATTTGAATTTTTTTGTAACTTAGGGCTTTTTTTATGAAATCATATACAGTAGTTCCACGGTTTAACGAACTATCGTTTTAACTAGCATCGCATTAACGAACACTTGAATTTTTTCTATTAAGTACCTTATATAGCGAACAAAAAATATTTTTTGTATTCAGTTTAACGAACCAATAAAACAAAAATTTTATATTAAAAAAGAACAAATTTTATATATTTTTAGAACAACAGTAGCAAAAACCCTCGAGAGCAGAAACAAATTTGCCGTTATTTTCAGCTCTTTTTCTATGTTTTTTCTTCAAATTACTATATATAGTTAGTTTTGCGTAATAACTTGTTGTGTAAAGCAGTAAAATGGGCAAAAGAAAAAGATTGTTTTTGAAAGACAAAATAAAAATCATCGATGACCACCAGAATTATTTGCGATTAAAAGATCTATGCAAGAAATATGAATAAGTCCGCAAACCCTTGTAAAAAGTATAAATATTTCAAATTTTGGATCACGAAACAAGAAAGATATTAAATCATATACCACTTTTTGATTTGTTAGTTTAACATGACAAAGTGATATGAATTGTTCCTTTTTGTTTTTATAATAGGTTTGAATGCAATATTATATGCAAAATTATTTTTTAATAAAATAAATTAATAAAACTATTACACCTCTTGTATTTTTTAACAAATATTAACAGGCGCAGATGTTTAAAATAAGTACTGCATATAACAAACTTTTCAGTTTAACGAACCGGCCTGACAATATATAGGTTCGTTAAACCGCGTAACTACTGTATTCAGTTCACACAAAAATTTCAATTGAATCAATTTAGTGTTTAATAGAGGGATGCGCACAATTATTTGAAAGTCAATCACCACTACTACTTATATATATTTTGTAGAGCCTATGACAGTACAGTACACTCCCGGTAATGTGAACTAATCAATATCAAGGAAGTTCATATTAGCGAAATTTTTCACTTCACTTCCTATTATTAAAATATAAAACTAAAACAAAACGAGATCACAAGAAAATCATGGTTGTGATGTCTTCATTTTGCCAAATTTCATGGGTTTCAGTAGTACCATCAACACAAAAGCATTGGCATGCTAAATACAACAAAAAAACTGAGTAAATGAATGCTTGAATTGTAATATCACAGTCATATGCATTAAAAAAATAGTTCACGTTATAGAGCTTTCTGAGTTTGTTCACGTTACAGAGTAGTCATTGTAAACAAAATCTTGTTCACGTTACTGCAGCGGGGATCTGTCATGCATTTAGACTCGATGGTGGTACTTTAAATTGGTCAAAATGGGATTTTTCAAAATTTGACATTTGGGTCAAAATTTAGAATTTTAGAATACGATTTTCCTTGTCACTTGGGCGATTTTTAAATCGACAAATTCTAGGAAATATTTTTTTTGTTCAAATACAGGGTACCCGCCGGGAAGGTATACTACTCCCAGTATTTCCATTGCAATTATGACTGTATGGGATGTGGCACCGTCTTGTGGAAACCACATGTTAGTTAAGCCCAAAACATGCGGTTGTGACGTTAGAAAGATTTCAATCATATCACGATATCGCTCCCCATTGAAAGTTACCGTTACCGGCGTCGAATTGAGGTTGATGGACTATTTTGAACACTTTCTTGTACAGCAGTAATATTTTCAGCCGATCTTGCAGTACGTTGTGGTCCATACTTGGGCCTATCAGCTGCAGTCCCTCTTTCTTCGAAATCATTCACTTCACGATAAATAGTGCTTCATTTATGTTATTTCACCCAAAACTTTCACGTAACTTTCTCGTCATCACAGTAATCGCTGTTTTAACAATTAAAACACATTGGTTTACCGAATATTTTTCCATAATAACTTTGCTACGTCTCTACTTCACGACTTCCAAATATGAACTGTTAAGACTAATGATTACAAAAATGGTGACAAAACAAAGTAGTATACCTTCCCGGAGGACACCCTGTATATTTAATACTCTTCACCGAACTGCAAAACTCAATATTAATATGAGCAAAGGTGAATATGGTTCTGCCCAACGATTATTAACGTTAATATCTGCGTTAGTGATAGTTTTAATGAATGATTGTCCACCGTTTTAAGTACTTAAGTTTGATAGTTGGTGATAGTGCGAAATAGTCCCTGTACCGCAACCTCTGAGTACTGAGCGATACGCAGATGTATCTAGCTCAAAATTTCTTCGAAATCGGTACATTATTTATAACCACATTGTTTCTTGGGTCACCCTTAACATTTAAGGGTATGGAAAATAGATGTTGACAGATTCGGTCAAGCAAATTTTGGAGGAGTTTAACAACAAACAGTACAACACGAGAATTTTTTGGATTAGAAAAAATTTTGTATTGTGACCATAGCTCAATAAAGACATCCCAACACCAAGAGTTTCTTTACAAGCCAACTAATTCACAAGGTTCACGAAAAAAGCCTTTACACAAAATGTTTAGCCTGTGTCTCTGCAATTTTAAACTCCGTGAGTCTGCACTAACCCCTTAACAAAACAACAGTGGGTGAGAAAATAACTTAAAACGATTGGAAAAGCGGCATTAAGTTGCAATCTACGACTAAAAAGAAATTCACTTCAATTCAATTAAATTTAAAGATGAACTTTAAAAACAAATACTTCTTTAATTTATTTATTACTTTCTCAAAATATTTTAATTTTTAAATATTTCTATTTTTTTAATATTTTTGAATATTATTCATAATGTTTTTTTTTAATTATTTTTCTTTTAAATTATTTAAAGAAAGAAAATTTAGTTTTTAATTATAAATATCACTTTTCGCATTTGTATTTTTATTTCAGCTTTTATTTTTAATTTGTATTTTTCTAAATAATTTGTGTGTTTATTATTTTAGCAATTAATATTGTTATTTGTTTTTGTTTTTCTTTTTTTTTTTTAATAAATTTATATTTTAAAATAAACTTTTTGATCAGTTAGATTTTGTCGATATTTTAAATTGTTTTCGAAGTGTTTATGCGTTTTAGTTCTTATTTTTTAAGGTCTTTTCTGTTAAACTGCTCAGGTTTATCTGGTCTCTTAGACTTGTCACTCCATATATTATATGCTACCCAGTTGTAGCCGAAAAACAAACACCAAAATGTAATCGAAAAGAAAAGTTTTTTTGATTGTTTGCAATTTTCATATTTTGAATTTTCATTCAAGAAAATATCATTCATTGCGCATTTCATAGAATGTTTATAGTTTTTCTTTCACTCATTTAATAATTTTGGAATCCATTTGAATGCAATTGCTATACAAATATATATGTAAGTACGTCTGTCTGTTTGTAAGTTTGTAATTTCAATTGTCCATATGTGTTTTGTTTTGTTTTTTTTTTTTTTTGGTTACAAAAACACCCAAATATATGAAAAAATAATAGCCACCCCAATACAACCTTATGAAAAAACTTAAACTAAAGAGTGAAAATAGCGTTTTTATTAACCGCGGAAAATCTTGATAGTATATAAAGAAAAGCTCGTAAGCTTGTGAAAGCTTCTACTGCCTATAAAAGTTTTATTGAAAAACAAATTTAAAAATTTGAAATAAATTATCTTTCATAAGCTTTACACTCCTCATCACATCAATAGAAGAACCTTTTCATTTTCTATGTGTTCATTGATATTTTTTCAAACATTTCTACAAACTGAATGAAACTGTTGTTTATCTTCTTCAGGCCTTTCCGAAAAAAGATTTTATTTTATATTGAAAACAGGGTAGCCAAATTTTGACATTTCCGGCCAAACTTGGAGATTTCAATACTTGTTTGGTGTCCCAATTTTCGTTTTGATTGTATCAAGTCGTTGACAATTTCGTTGGGTATTTTTGTTGGACCGTGTTAAAATAAATTATATTAAATTATTAAAATATATAATTTTATTGTTATTCCTTCTCGGAAAAACTGATTAAAAGATAACTTGATGATGCAAATGTAAGTTATTATTACGAGTGTTCATAACTTATTATTATTCATAACTTACATTATTTATCATTAACTAGCCAAGCCGTAGCTGAATAATACATAATGATCAGCTGAAATTTATGAAACTAAAGGTCATTATTGGTTAACTATAGCTTAAAATAAGCCAAGATTGGAAAGTTTGCGTGAATATTGAAATCTCAGTGCTCTCTGCCCCATATTGAAAAAGGGGGGGAGTACAGTTAATTGTCGCTGGTGCTTTACGTCACACCAGGGGCCTGGTCTCTGGTCTCAGAGACTGACCAGAGAAACCTACCCTAATCTGGTAATAGGAGCATCAGGGAGCCCCCGGTTATGCCTGGGCTCCCCTGTCATTCGGGGTGTGAGGCAAATCGACCTGATGGTTTGGGTGCGGCCCTTCGGGGAGTACTCGTAGTGGTTGTGGTAATGCTAGATAGAAAACCCCTCAACAGGGGGGGTATTACTACCCAGGCAGTGGTGGTACTCAATTGCTAATTCGATGTCCATGGTCCTTCTTCTGACCGGGGTTCCATTGACATTTCCGAAATTAGAGGGTACCGGCTTAGAATAGCGTTGGTCAAACGCGGCGTATTTGACCATCACCCTTTACAACGGGGTGACGTGTGGTGAGTCACTGACGGTACGCACGCTAAACTCAATCATGTTGTATACCCCACGATATTCAACAACTACACCTTCTCCCTATCGAATATAAGGTTCTTACGAGCGAATGACTGAAGCCATTCACCATCTCACTGATTGTACCTTATCAGTCTGGCTTCAGACCTGGTAAGTCCACCAGATATGACTGCACCAAATCCTAGAAAAGACCCATGCAAATCAAATAGAGACACCACGTTTTTGTCGACTATAAGGCAGCGTCTGATAGCCCAATAAGGGATCTCTTATATGCCGGTATACCTGCAAAGCTGGTATATCAACTGTCAGAAAATGATACTCTTCAAAAATTTAGATGTTTTAATTTAAAATTTTTGATCACATATGTATGTACATATATAATTGGACATTACCACCCTGCTTCAGGATTACAGCCTAACTTGTCGCAGCACCCATGTTGCGTGCATCAATTTTTATCCATGAGCACTGAGGCTTATAGTTTAACATCGACTCCGAACGACAGACTTGAGAAGCTTGTTCATGGCAATCACATAATTTTGCCAAAAGACTACTAGGTGGCAGTTGCCAAAATAAATATTTTTCCCATATTACTTTTTTTTCAAGATGTCTGAGCTGAGGTTTGAACCCGGATCTCTCGTCTAGTAAGCCAACACACTAGCACTAGACTGCAGCGACTATAAGTCTTTTGATTACTTTCTCTAAATGCAATTCATTTTGCCAATTCATTTGAATTAAATTATTTTTGAATTAATTTGAATGAGTTAGAAAAACGAATTGCAATTCATTTCCAATTCATTTGAATTGAATTTATCTTGGAAAAAGACTACTGTAAGTAATGGTAAAGAAGCATTACTCCCGTTTTGTTATCCAACTTATTTAATTATATCAAAGACAGCATTATTCTCATTTCGGGTATCACCTAGTACGAGATAATCGTCGAAAGGCATAGAAAATAAAAAGAATAGAAATTCCAATGATGTACTCTAATTATCAGACTGTTAAGAATTCTTTCTTAATGTTTAATGTGTTGTTTCCATGGTCAGCTGCTGTTGAAAGATTATTTTCGTACGCATCTATTCTAAATATGAATAGAAAGAAAAGAAAAGAATTAATTCAAAATGTTACCAATTCAGTGCATGAATGGTTCACGAATTAATTCAAAAGTGAATGATTCGTTTACAACTCTGATACATAAGTATGTAATATTCTTTATATGTGATAGATTTAAGTATTTTAACTATAGTTTTTATAATTTAATTATTTACGTTTAATTTACGTAAACAAAGGTCGAAAACCTAAAGTGGCATCATTAACTCGAGATATGAATATAAAAAAATATAAAATGGCGTATAGAGTACATAAACTCCAGCACGACGATATGTACTTCAACTGACTGGCTCTACCTTTTTGTAACTCGCTTTTATGTTTAAATTACATTGATCTTCTATTTTATACTTACACAAGAATCACTTTTGTAGTACAAATCATACAGTATACCTACCCTCTCTTTCCATAAATATATGTATTTTTCATTTATTTTTATTTTTTTTTTTTTTAAATACAATTAAAATTTATTTAAATAATACAAAAATATTTTATTTTTATTTATAATTTAATTAAATGTATATTTGTACATATTCATTTGGATACTTTATTATTATTTAAAATTATAGTATTATCTTTTTTTAACCTTAAGGTCTTTTTTTATTTAATATTAAATATTTATTTTCTAAAAAATATTATTAAAATATTATAAAGTTATAAAAATTTTATTTAAATATTAAAAAAAAAATAATTCCTGACGACTCCTATCGAAAATAAATATTTAATTTTAAATAAAAAAAGACCTTAAGCTCAAAAAAGAGATTTATTATTATTTATAAAAAAGGTTGAATAGAGTTATTAAATTATAGAGTAGTATTATTGCTATTGCTACGTATTTATTATTATCCATGGAGTTTTTGGTACAATAACATTTGTTAATATAAACGCACTGAATAATATTGCACAAAAATAATTATTAAAAAATAATTAAGTTTAATCAATAGGGTTGTAATGGCCAATTATGTATATATGTATGTATGATGTAGTGGCAATAGTCATTAAGTTAATGAGTAAAAAAGGAATTCCAAGTTTGAAAGGATTTGGACTTATAACAACTTGAAATTTCATTCGATTTCAATTTCGATCGAAATCTTTTTCATCAAATACCAGATAATTTCTTTTTCGTCCCATAATGTCATCAAAATTCAATATGATAACAAATTCTTAGAGATTCGAAACAAGATTCAAAATGAAGCACATGTACGGCGAATCTATATGTTTCAAGCAAGTTTCTGTCTCGAACCGCATATGATACCTTAAAAATGCCAAACGAGTTGGTATCTTTTATTGATGCAAGCCATTGTGAAGAATAATGATTAAGTTCAATTTTATATCTAAACCAGGTAGATATGTAAGTAAATAAACTGTTTAAATAGTATATCCACATATGTACTTAATTTAATGAAATGATGAAAGTCTTGGGTTGTTTTCGATGTGATACTTTTTTTATGCGGTCGTTATTGATCGCATAAAAAATGAACTTTTATTTATGTTGCGAAAACTAAATACATATGTATATCGTATATGTACATATTTCTATACCGTTTTGTGAAGTTTTGTGTAATTTTTTTAAGCGATTTGTTTAATGCGACCCCTATCCACCGCACAAAAACCAGTTTCGCTATGGTGTTTTCATTACATTTAAACAGCTTCTAAAAAAGATTAAAAAAAGGCATTTAATTCATTTTTATTTTCTTCTTAAACTAATAAAACATTTACTAAAATACTCGTACTAAGTACTTTTGCACTGAACTGGTGAAACTTGTCAACAATACTCATAAATTTAGATAATTTGGTCGATTTAAACCTGGCTTAGTTGTCGATTATTCAAAAAATTTGTGCGGACCACGACAGCCAATGTAAAGTGAAATTCATATCGCTCATTTGCGAGAAGAGTGGCATAACTCAAAATATGCATTTAAAGATTTTAATTTAGCCTTAACATATCGTCGGTTGACAGGTAAAACTCACTAAGTGCTAAGTGGTCTGACTACACTTAGTGAGTTTTACTTGTCAACCGACGATATAGGAAAAATACAAGACACTTTTGGTCGCCACACAGTGAAAAAAAGAGATACCCAGCAGAAAATTTTTCAAATTTGGAAGCAATAAATAAAATTGTAAGCAATAATGGAAGCATTATATTGTATATTATTCATACCTTAAAGCTTCCAAAAATGCTATAGGATAAGGTATTATTTTTGATTTTGTATAATATTTGCTTACTGGTTGTAATAAATTTGCATTTCTATTGCATTTTACCGGCTCATTTCATATAAAAATCATGACTTATTGATGCGCACGAGTAAGTGATTGTTTACAATTTCTCCCTTACAAAATAGCTTATTGGTAAGCACTAATTTCTGCTGGGTAGAAATACAATTTTTATTAACTCAAAAAATGTGTTTTTTGAGTTATGCCACTCTTCTCGCAAATGAGCAATATATCCAGGGCGTATAAATTAATTAAATTTTTGTCAAGCCGAGCAACATCTACTGAGTTTTGTTAGTATTTGTATGTATAAGATATTTCAATAAAATAATTTTCGTATAATAAATAATATTACCAAGCGGGTTATTATGTATTACGTTTCGAATTGAAAAATTTATGAATTCGTAACACTACCAATTTTCAAAAAAATTTTGTATTTATTAATATTGCACTTTCGAAAGTATTTTCGATTCGAAGTGGAATACGTAATAACCCCCAACCCCACTAAAATTATAAACAATTAATCTTAAATGGAAAGGAGTTTTTCAAATTACTTAAAAATAAACAAAAAAAAAAAGAAACTAAAATAAAGACATTAAAAAATACAGGATAATAATTATGTATATGAATAACTTGCATCACTACTTTCATACAGCATGTATGAAAAATAAAATAATTATGATAAAATATTTACTTAATAAGTAAATAATAAGAATGAATTATTTTGCAATTAATCTAATTGTAACAATAATTATTATTATTATTTTAGTTATACTCACTCGTACGGGTGAGTGAAACTGAAATAATCAAAAATATCAGGCCTGAGTTCTATAAT
Source organism: Metopia argyrocephala (assembly GCA_963576795.1). Taxonomy (NCBI): domain Eukaryota; kingdom Metazoa; phylum Arthropoda; class Insecta; order Diptera; family Sarcophagidae; genus Metopia; species Metopia argyrocephala. The sequence goes on from OY756211.1 coordinate 86,357,594, forward strand.
TTTTTTATGTGTTTCATGGAAATCCAATGAATCAATGCCACACATTAGTAATTCCTTTAAGGAATAACAGAATTGCAAAATATAATCCAAAGATTTACTAGTTACTTTAGTACAATTATTAATATTAAGTCTTCTAAGTCGGGGTAAACCTTGAGCTATATAAAGTACAGAATCGTCATCGATCGAAAAACAGCTTGAAATATTTAAGTCCTCCAAAGCGGGACAATTTTTTACCATTTCCTTAATACCCAGGGAAGATATTCGAGAGCAATAACCAAGGTTTAATTTACGTAGTTCAACAAATTTAAAGCATTTCCTTAGAGCACGGTCCGTAATATTTTTACAGTCGCGTAAACTTAGTGACTTTAATCCTTTAAGATTTTCAATGGGTGCCGGCATCGAACCAAAACCCAGCAGGCCGTTATCCGTTATTTGTTTACAATCATTCAAGTTCAAGTGCTGTAAATGTATCTGATGGCGAAATATATGACTGAGAACAGTATCGTCAATACATGCTGATGACATTTCAAAATTTAAATAGGTTAAACTAGGCAAACGCTGAATCAATGTCTGCATTTGTAATGAATTACAACAGGCGGTATCATTATTGAACACTAGAGTTCTAAGGGTATTATTTGTCTTCATTGCTATGCCCTGTAATAAGCCTCCAATTGATATTTGATAGCAATTCGATATGTTAAGAATACTTAGATTGTGGCGTAAGCTAACCAATTCTTTAACGGTCTCATCCGTTAAAGAGTTTGAATGTATCATTTCCATATTTATCAATGAGTTGGGCCATTTATTTATAATTAATTCAAATAACTCCAATGTTAGACTCCTGCCTAAATCACAATATTTTAAAGGCGCTTCCTTAGGGAGGATATTCATTATATTAATAAGCCAATCAATCCAAAATACTCCAGAAATTTTAAAAATTTCTAAATTTCTTAACATTGAAAATGTTTCTATCCATTCCGGAGCCAGTGTTGCAAAATCGTCAAAATGTAGTTCTAAGTGTTTAAGTGTTTTACTGTGAAACTGCAAAAAATATATTAATAAGTCGTGTTGTTCAGTTCCTGACTGGATACAAAATTTCTCAAGCTTTGGTGACACTTCCTTTGTTAGATGCAACATCATACAGAACTTTACATTATTCGACACTTTTCTACAGTTAATATCTAGGGATTTAAACCTGTTAAATTTATTTAAATCAATCGAATTTACATTTTCAATTGGTACCATTGGTGTATCACTGACTCTAAGTTCTTCCAATTGTGACAGGCAGTCATTTATAATGGCAAATATTGGAGATCTACAAAGGTATAGTTTCTGTATTGTTGAGCTTAACGATTTTAAAACCCGTTTTAAATCATCACTCATTTCTAGATCATACAATTCTACACTGTCATATGCCAATCTTCGAGAGCATTCGTCATCATTTTGAAGGCTATCATGTAAGGCGGGCAAATTGTAACTGTTAATAATTAGTTTAGATTTTTGCATAAATTCGGGGAATTGCGTTAAAACTTGCCAACTTCTGCATACCAAACGTATTTGCTGTAAGTCACTATGGCCCAAATATTTTAAAATCTGTAAAAGCAATTCATTGGGCAAATTACTGCACAAAAAGGTATTTGCGTTCACTTCCTTTCTTTCTGTTAAGGCTGTGGACCAAATCATTATATTATCCATTTCGTCACTGGTTATCTACAAAAAAAAAAATAAAAATAAAGAACAAAAAATTTTAGAAATATTTAAAATTTTCAATTACAAAAAAATTAAATAATAATAACTCCTGTTTCAACACTATTTTATCACACAATTTTTCTAATTTTAATTGCCACTTCAAATATCGTCGATGGAATTAAAGAACGCTGTAACTGACAAACCCTTAAATGCTCACCAGAACCAAAAACCTGGAGGGTTACTTTGTATTTCGATTCGATTCGAAAATGCTTTCGAAAGAAATTTCCCATAATAATAATAAATACAAAAATTTTTCGAAAATTTTTAAATTTTTACGAATTCGCAAGATTTTTGATTCGAATCGAAATACAAAGTTACCTCCCTGTATGAAAGTAGAACTGGTATTTTTCAAAACGCAAACGGCATAAGTGAATTTATTTTCATCGTAGATATCTGGGACCGGGACCAATCGACGTGTATTTTTTTTTTCTGATAAAAATGACGTCAAAATCGTATTTTCGATTTTTTGTCAGTTACAGCGTTCTTTAATTCTTACGACGATATGTTTCTTACTCTTAATTGGAACTCAAATACGCTTTTCGTTTAATGTTTGTTTTTAAAATAACATTAATTTAGTTTTCGTTTTTATTTTCTCATAAAAATTAAATTTTTCTTACGGTGGTGAAATTTTTGGTTGTTTTGAATATCAGTTGCCTTGGTAGAGTTTGTTTGTTGTTAAGCAAGTCAGGTGCAAGCGGTTTTTTTTTTTTTTTGCTATTTGGAAAACAGTACATCATTCTTTGAGTTATTTTCTCTTCTTTCTTTCTTTGTCACATTGTACTAATAATGTGAATCAGAATCGAATCAGAATCGAATCAACTTCGAGAAAATATATCCAAGCAGAAAATGTTTAAGATTTGGAAGCAATAAATAAAATTTTATGCAATAATGGAAGCATTATATTGTTTTTTATACCTTAAAGATTTCAAAAAGATTACAGGATAATGTATTATTTATTATTATTTTTTGTCCTATTCGCTTACTGGTTGCAATAAATTTGCAATTCTGTTGCATTTTAGCGGCTCATTTCATATAAAAATCATGCATTATTGATGCGGACGAGTAAGTGATTGTTTAGAATTTTTTCCTTACAAAATAACTTACTGGTAAGCACTATTTTCCGCTCGGATGATACCCTCACAGGAGATTAAATACCAACTCTCCATGTAAATAATTATAATATAACAATTTCCTAAAGAATTTGTGTTTTATTCAAAATCAAATCAAAAATCGCTGTAAAGCAAACATTTAGAGAAAGGATCGCACTAATTTAAATTATAAAAATGTTTGTTAAATTATTTTAGATTTGAATTATAGTTTTTTATTAATGTTTTGAAATTTTACTTACTTTTTTATAACAATTTCTTCCTAAAACCTATCATCTATGTTTCTTAACTGAACAAATCCATTTTAGAAATGTTAGAGGTGTGGCATGATGTAAAAAGGTTGGAAAACACTGCTTTAAATATTTCGGCTTGGTGCTGGGAAGATTTTCTTCACCAATTTCTTTTAAAAAGCCTACAAAAATTCTTTAGAACCCACAAATTTTGTTGAAGACTCTTTTGTATATGTTTTAAAAATATTAACAAAATTAGAATCTAACGTAAAAAAACTAAATTAAAAACAATTTTTTTCTGTTTTATTAAAAAAGCAAATATTATGAAAGTCAAGCAGAATTCAATAGCTTCGATATATATGTAAAAAAACCCCTTCTAAATCTTTAATAGCCATCAACAGCAAACTCTCATTGTTGACAAATCTTTTTAGCTTCGAACCGTATTTCTAAGTTTGGAAATAGAAAGTAATCTGGCATATAGAAACTTTTAATTCATTATTTTTGCCAACACTTTTGAAACAACATTTTATCTTGTCAAATGCAAATTTTTTTCCCTAATTCATTTTTAAACGTTGCTATAATTTAACATAATAATCGTCATTGTTTCTTCTTTGGAAACAATTCTCAAATTTGATTATTTTGAAACATCTGCACGAAGCTAATTGTGTTGCATAGGACTTTTTGAAATGCCCATCACTCCAGTTAACTCAAACAACTTGATTTTGTGTATCGTGTCTGGCGCAGACATTGCACTATCTTAACCTCTATAGTAGTAGTCGACAGGCGTGAAGCTTTTAAAAAACAATACGCGTTTAAGAAATGTACTCATAGCCAAAAAGTGCTAAATCAAGTTTATAAATTTTTAGCGATAGAATTTTAGCTTAGGAGAATTACAGAATAAGGCCTATGGTTAATAAATTTCCTGTAATTGTTAAACCTAAAGTTTAGAAAGCAAAAAAAAAAAAAAAAACACCATGTCGGCCATTAAACTCAAGATACATACATATATAATTATTTACTACTCTTTACCAAAGCAACTTTTTTAAAGTACTTCCGTAATATGTAATCTTATCGGTTAATTCTGCAACAACTCTTTCCTCTCTTCCAACTCTTTTTAATTCTCTCTGATTGATATGTACTAATTTTTACGATCTCTTATTATGTTTATTTTTTGTTGTTGTTGTAGTTGTAAAGAATATGTATGTATAAATTTTCTAATCTACAAAATTTAGGATGTGCTACCATCCTACCAAAAGATAGCAACAACTAACAATTGGCATCCCTATTTGCAACATAAATATGCTCGTGATGTTGTTATTAAAATGATGAATGCATTTTAATTATTTGATAATTGAGTTCAATAAAAAGATTATTTTTATTTATCTAATACATACATACATACATAAATGAACATAATATAAAGAGAGCACTTTTTTATTTAAATTAGAATATACATATACAATATTAATAGTATATTTAATTAAACCGACTAGGATCTCTGGTTGGAATCAAACCCACAACCCTCACACTAGCAGTCTAGCAAAATACCAACTAGAATACTGGGACAACATTTTTATTATAAAAAGAAAAGTTTATATAAAAAACTCTCTTAATATAGGTAAGTTAAAAATGAAAATGTAGACAAAATCTTAAATATGAAATCGTACATATTAAACAGAATTCCACTTTATGTTCAATATTCTTATACAGAGCAACCAACATACATAAAAAAGAATTCGAAATTAAATTAGAATGGGAACTTATTTATGTATGAATGTATCTGAAAACTCATATTGTTTCTAGTTAAAGGTTCACCATAATGTTTTATGTATATGTACCTACATACGAGTACTTGAGTAGGTATGTGTTGTATATTTTATCAAATATACATACATATATATGTATATGTACGCATGTATGTATGAATACATATTTATGGTCGGTATGTAAACCAGAATCTACATTTTGTAGTAGAAAAATTATTAAAACGTAAAAATAGTTTATAGAGTGTCAATATCTCATAGATAATATTACATTTGGTACACATTTTTGGTAAATTTTTTTAACATTTGAAATGAACTCAAAAATTTTGTTTTTTGTAATCATACGTGGTAAATATGTGTGTATGTACATATGTATCTATGTTGCACTAGAACTGCCTATAATACACTTATATCTTAAGAATTATATTTTCTATTAGAGTGTTAACAACTCAATTTAAAAATTAACATAAAATTGCACTTTTTTATTTTATTTTCTTTTTTATTATCTTAACAGATTATTTTTTTCTAATTGGAAAACTACTTTTAACAAAATTGCACTTTTTTATTTTATTTTCTTTTTTATAATCTTAACAGATTATTTTTTTCTAATTGGAAAACTACTTTTAATATAGTTGATTATCTGTCTTTTTTTTTGTTTATTTACCTCTAACGATTTTTCTTTTTGACTGTAGTTTTCATTTAAATGTTTTCATTTTAATATGTATATATAAAAACATAGTATATTAAAAACATTATTTTTATTCATATTAATTTATACGCCGACAAATCTGGTTTTCAAAAAATCGTTTGAACAATACAAAACTACTCAACAGAACTGTTTGAAATATTGTATGTACTCGTGTTTTATTATTATTTTTCTTTTGTTGCTGTATTGCAGTGGAAGTTAGAACAACTCCACCACGTATCTTTTATTGTCAAAAAACCACCACTCCATAATCAAAATTGTATGTACTTCTACATGCAACGCTGCCAGATATTACGAAAAAATCGTCAAAATGTAAAAAATAAAATATCTGAATGCCGATTGTCAGAAATAAATCTGTGATAATATGCGATAGCAGCTTAAGCCGACATAAGGCCAAATTAAATATTTTAATTTTAATATGTATATATAAAAACATAGTATATTAAAAACATTATTTTTATTCACATCAATTTATGCGCCGACAAATCTTGTTTTCAAGAAATCGTTCAAACAATACAAAATACTCAACAACTATTTGAAATATTGTATTTTGGAGCTTCATAGAAGTCAGGGTTAAAATTTAGTGTGAGTTTATTATTACAAAGTTTTCGCGAGAAAAAACAATAAAATTTACAAAAATTTTGGAATATTTGAAGATTTCGTTTTTGACTTAAATCGTTATTTATAAACAATTTTCGAAACGTATTATGTTTCTCATCATTTTAACTCACTCTAGGTACGTATCTTTTTTTTTTTTTGTTTTTTTTTTCCTTTTTGGCAATTGGTAATATGCTGAATTTTTAACAAGAACAAACAAATCTTTGCTCTAATCATAATATTACCAAACAATACCAGTATATACAATGAAGTAAGTTAACCCTTTCGGTACGAGTGGTACGCAAATGTACTACAAAAGTTCAAACATCTCTAAAAGTTGTAGCATTCACATTCTTTGATTTAAAATTGTACCATTCCGTTTTTTAAACTATTGATATTGTTTTAAAACGGTATTTTTTTAATAGTACTGCAAACACGTGCTCAGTTTATAGATTTTTCTGACAAAGTCAGACGTATATTGCAATTACTTCGCGTTTTTTTTTAAATTTTGCAATAAGTAGACGTAAATTTAAAATTTAAATAATAATACTTTTTTACAAGCGCAAGCGAGTTATATCTATAATTTAGAACAGGTTAGAACTTTTTACATTTTATTCTTATTTATTTGAATATTTTTAGTTTTTTTTAAGACGGTTGGTACGTATTTGTACCACCTAAAAAGACGGCTGGTACAACGGTGTACCGGCCTCTTTAAATCCTCCCTATCAGAATGTTTCGAAGATAGGCTATTAATTTAATGAATACACAAACTTTATTATAACATTCAAATTTGAAAGCCGTCCCGAAAGGGTTAAAGATTACAGTTTTAAAATAAATACTAATGTTAGTTGCTGTGGCTACAGGAGTTTCTGTAGATAAAACTCAATTTTAAAACATTAAAAAATGCCAGAGTTGGTTTATTGTTTTGAATTTATAATGCATTATCGCTTCACTACTAGTATTAATGCAGCAATATTGCAGCCACCACTAAATGCAGATGGAAATAATTAACCACTAAATAAAGCCATTTTAGTGGCAGTAGAAAACTAATGCATTAAATCAATCGATTTTAGTAGTAATGGAAATTTATTGAATTGAATAAAATCAATTTAGTGGTAGTGGAAATTTAGTGCACTAATTCTGAATGATTAGTGGCTGGAAATTTTAACAGTCCGCGCCATTAAAATCTGACCTATAAAAAATTAATAACTTATTTCAATTGAAAGTACTAAAATTCTTGTTAAAACAATAACAACAATTGTTTACTTTGTACAGGCGGACTCAGTAAATTAAGGAAATAACATTTACTACAATTTATTTGGACATTGGCTTAAGCTATATAGTATATAATAATATTATATCCACGTATGAAAGTATATTAAAACGAGAGTGGAACTGAGGTAGTGGAACTAAATTTCCATTCCACTATAGCGCCAATGGAGTTCTAATCCATTACCATCAATGATTCAAAATTAGTGCATTAAATTTCCACTACCACCAAATTCGAAATATGTATTTAATGCACTAAATTTCCACTACCACTAACTTCATTTTATTTAATGCATTAAAATTTCCACTACCACTAAATACAAGAGGTGATAATGCACTATTTTTTCCACTGTCACTAAATTTAGTGGAAAATTAAATCTAATGCAATAAACCCAACTCTGAAAAATACCCAAAATATAATAGATTGCACAAAATAGATCCATTACACAAAAAACAAGAAAATAAAAATGTGTTTCAATTAAAAATTTGTTATATCAATTAAAAAAAATTTTTTTTTCATCAATAAACAAACCAATGCTCTCAATTAGGCTGATTGTAATAATCATTAAAGATATTTCTGTATAAAACATTAAAAAGTTAATTAAACCAATTAAATTAATTTATCAAAACTAATTTTTTCTGTATACATAGAGTGTAATACTTTTTACTTTTGTATATAATTTTAATACATAAATATATATTTGTACATATTTAAGTGTATTTATTAGTTACCCTGTAGAAGATGAAGCGTTAATACAGCCCAAATACAGTCTGACAATCTGGATCCGGTACCTTAACTTTATTCCTAAATACGAGTCGATTACGCTTACCTTAACAATATCGTCACAAGAATTAAAAAACGCTGTAACTAACAAAACATTTAATGTTCACCAGAGTCAAAAAACCTGTATGAAAGTAGAACAAAGACACTGATATTTTTCAAAACCAGACGGCGTAAGTGAATTTCTTTTCATCATAGAAATCTAGGACCGAGACCAATCGACGCGTATTTTTTCTGATAAAAATGATGCAAATAACGTATTTTCGAGCTTTTATCACTTACAGTGTTGTATAATTCTTGCGACGATATGTGCATGAGCCGTAATAAAATTTAAATTATATTTTCAATTAATTCTACAGGCAGTATGAAAAATTCAATGTTCATTAAATTTTATAACTAACATTGGTTTCCGTGTAAATGCTTACAAAGGCATAATGACTTACAAATTGTTCATTAAAATTTCATAAAATGCAGAAAACCAAGAAGGAAATAATTTCAATTTCTTAATCAATCACAATCATTTAAAGTGAAAAGTTGAATGTTAATTTGCCTGCACGAAGAAGTGAAGTACAAAGAAAAAACAAAATTACTTGTATACATACATAAGTATAAGTAAATATGTAAGTACGTGTGTTACTGCAAAAGAAAGTGAATAATTTTAATAATAGCGTGGGTGTTTTTTTTTTAACAATCAGATAATTTGTAGGTGGTTTAACTGAATATTAAAAAAATGCAATTTAATTTTATCCATTTTAGCCTGCCTATGCAAGTGAAAGATTTTGTTTGCAAATAGCAAAAACGTATTATCACTGAAAATATTGAATAATAAAAAGTACCACAAGTCGGTGAATTCTTTGCAATAACAAATCTTTTGAGAATTTAACTGTTAATCTTTTTAATTATTCTAAACGTGCTGATATTTTTCTGTCTTGTAAGGCTAGTAATCGTAAAAACTACCGCCTAATACAGTCGTTAGTTCTACTCACTCCAGAGTTTTAGAAAGTATAATTCATCACTATCTTTTAAGAGCCTAACAAATCGCTGAACGATAATCATACACAGAAAAAACTAGATTGTAAATACAATAAAATTTTTTGTATATATAATTAAAATATCATTCAATTTTGCGCTAACAATGGTTTTTGTAAATACAAATACGAAATTTGTATGTTTCTTTAAGAAAAGAAAAAACGAATGCAACAATACCATCTTTGAGATTTGAACCTGCGATGTTCTGTGTTGTACGCAAGCCCTCTAACCACTGCACCACGTCACTCATAACTTTGATTATGTTATTTTTGTAGAAAATATGCGCAACTAACCTAAACCAAAGAATTCAACAAAAAAATTATTCAAACCATTTAATTGAAAAAGTATGGTACCGTAATAATTTATTTTATTTTTTTGTCAAGTTTACTTTGAGAAAAAGAAAAAAAATGTATCGGTACCATCTTTTTTCAATGATTGTGGTTAACAACTCATTTTGTTGATTGAATTTTTGTGATTTTTTTTTTCTGTGTAATGGTTTCCGCTCTTAGCGATGCTCTCCAAATCGTGGAGTAAGTACTTTTACTGCTTTGATAATAGCAAAGATGTGGCTATAGAATTTTAGTTGGACCTTCCACAAGGCATTTCTATCGAAACTTATTGCGTTTAATATGGGTAGTCAGTTCTCACGATTTTTTTTTTTTATTAATGATGTTTTCTCTATTTCTATCAATTACGAATAAGAGCAACATTTGTCATTCATATATATTTATTCATAGAGCGAGCAAATTTAGGCAAGAAGACAAATCATAAATGACAAACTTATCAATGACCGAATAACAATCTCTAAGTGGGGTCATTACCTATAATAACAACATTTTTCAAAAATCAAGAAGAATGACTCCGTTTTTTAAGACGGTATAAAAGAAATTTGAAATATTTATGTACATCTAATGCTCTTAATACTCTTGTTTTGCCGACATTTTGGTAAACATTACATCGTGCGGGAGTTTAAGTGCACTATCCGCTATTTTATATATCTCGAGTTAATGATGCCACTTTAGGTTTATGACACCAAAATTTTTAAAATCTGCAATCCGTTTTCGACTATTTATCTCCGAAACTGGACGAGATATCCAAAAGCGGATTGCAGATTTGAACAATTTTTATACGTTGCGTTAACGGAGAAGTACCGAATGAAAAAAAGCTTATAAGAAAACATGTATTTTAACTTACTTGTCAGTTGACAAAGGCAAAGTACAATGTATGACAGATTCTGTATGACTCGGCTTTAACTTTTAACGTACGTCAAGTACTTTGAATCAAAAATAAAAATTTGAAATAAAATATAAAAAAATAATGGAAAATAAATAAATATGTATAATTGCTTTTTTGACAAAAGTAAACAGAAAAACCGGAATAAACTGAAGAAGAAAAAGTCGTGGGTTTTATAAATTTTCTTACAAAAAATGCGTTAAAAAAATTTAATTCTTATTTATGATTTAGGATCCATAAAAGTACTCAATGTAATTACAAAATACGTTAGTACGTTGCTGTCAGTTGAAAAAGGCAAAGTACAACGTATGAAGGATTCTATGCGACTCGACCTTTAAGTTCAAAAAATTTTTAAAAGAAAAAACGGTTGATATAGCGTAAGCAACAGTAACAGTAAACAACAGTTTGTCAGATTATTGACAGAAGTCTAGCAAGTGTTTTAAAACTAAAATCTGTACCAGGGAGCTGCTAATTTTTATTATGCAGAAGTCTGATATAGTTTGTGAACAAATAGTAGGAATTTAAAAATGATTTAATTGAATTAAATTGATTTTAATTATTATGTTAATTAAATAGCGATAAAAAATATTAGGCAATTTACACGAACTTAGGTATGCACATACATACAATATAGAGGGTGTTTTTTATTGAGGTATAGAACTTTAAGTTGGCATCACTTTTTTTAACTGGCGGCCATTTTGTCAGCTGTCCAGTGATTAATATTTAGTTTGGTTTGCCATTTCATCACGAACAGGTTGACAAAAGAACAACGCTTGCAAATCGTGCAAATTTATTTCGAAAATAATGGTTCAGTTCCCGAAGTTTACCGCAAGCTCCGTCCATTTTATGGTCGACATAATCGTCCATCAGAGCAATTAATTCGGTTAACCATGGATCGTTTTCGCACTACGTTTACTCTATGTGATAATACACATCCGCAGAGACGTCGAACAGTGCGCACCGATGAAACAATTGCCGCTGTAGAGCAAAGTGTTGAAGAGAACCCGAATGAATCGATTCGCCACCGTGCACAGCAATTGGAGCTTTGTCCATCAACTTTATGGAAGATTTTGCGCAAAGATCTTGGCTTGCGACCTTACAAGATCCAGCTTGTGCAAGAATTAAAGCCGCGAGACCATGCAATGCGTTGTGATTTTGGTGTATGGGCCGAAAATGAGATTGATCTCGATGCTGATTTTCATCGCAAAATTTTGTTCAGTGATGAGGCTCATTTTTGGTTGAATGGCTTCGTCAACAAGCAAAATTGCCGCATTTGGAGTGAAGAGAATCCACATGAGACCCTTGAGACGCCATTACATCCACAAAAACTGACTGTTTGGTGTGCTCTATGGGCTGGTGGAGTCATTGGCCCATACTTCTTCCGAAATAATGCTGGAGAGTCAGTTACCGTTAATGGAGACCGGTATAGAGCCATGATAACCGACTATTTTGTTCCCGAATTGGATGGCATGAATGTGGATGAGTTGTGGTTCCAACAAGACCGCGCTACATGCCACACAGCGCACGTCACAATCGATTTATTGAAGGAAACATTCGATGAGCGCATAATTTCGCGGAATGGACCTGTCAATTGGCCACCAAGATCGTGTGATTTGACACCATTGGATTATTTTCTTTGAGGATATGTGAAGTCGCTCGTCTACGCCAACAAACCAGAAACGTCAGGGGACTTGGAAGCCAACATTCGTGGCGTTATTGCCAACATACGGCCCCATATGCTCGAAAAAGTGGTTGAAAATTGGACCTGTAGAATTGGCTTTATTCGAGCTAGCCGCGGCGGCCACATGCCCGAAATCATATTTAAACATTAATGGCATAAAATTATCCTTCCAATAAAGCCAAACTGATGGACATTAAAACGATTTTCTTGTGTTTTATTTCAATTCGAAGTTATATATCTCTAAAAAAAAACACCCTATACATTATACGAGTATGTGCATACATATATGCGTATTTACTCATTCGTTCTTCAGTTTGACTAAAACTCATTCATCCACTTATTACTTTCTGTACATATCATAGTTTAAGCGCTTTTTTTAATTTTGAAACCAAAAATGAAAATATAATTATTACCTTTACAAAAGGTAATAGCTTTATTGTAGCTTTAAGTGACAAACAAATAAAAAAAGCACTACATTCAAAAATACCAACAATACTAACAAAATTAAACTCGTAAAAATTTCAATTATACAATAATAACACCAACAGTAAGCGAAAACTTACTTTCTCATCATGTTTTCATGGAGGTTGTTGTACGTAAAACTTAAAAAAGTACTTTTAAACTTCAAAAAGCACACACATTACGAATATATGTTGGAATGTTAACAAAAGTATCCGTTTGTAATGGCATGCATGGCTGTGTTAGAAAATACTTATGTATGTATAAACTGAACAAAACTGCCAGACAGCCCAAGTGTTCCAAAAAGTGTTCAGTATGAAAATTAGGAAAGGGCTAGCGTTGCCACAAGCAACAAAAAATTTAAAGCAACATATAAAATAACAAATAACCAAATTCGAAAAAACAAAGTATAACAAAAAAAAAACAGTTTTTTAAATGTTTTATTGGTTTATAACAAACTAGTCATAAAGCCGACCACAGTCGGAAAATCAAAAATTTGGCTCCGTCCTGCACATGTGGAGCAAATGAGGTTTAAGTATGCAAAATTTCAGCCTTCTGCGACGTTAGACGACATCAAAAAGCTACGGAAAGGGAATTGGGCATACATCCGGAAAAACAACGAAATTATATATATAGATAGATAGATTTTTACAGGTTAAATTAATACAAAATTTTAATTAGTACATAAAAAGAAAAGTAATAAAAATCAATATGCATGTATATGTCTCTATAAATTCTAACGAAAACTTAAAAATTCTTCAAAGCAATCTTCATCCATTCCATTTTTTGATAAAGACACTTTGTCTCCAAACTCAACTATAACCACATCAGCTTTTAAATTAATGTGTGAAAGAAAGCCTTTACAATTTCTTATAAGTTAAACATATATATATTTTTTTTTTGCTTTACCGTCTGCTATTTTTGGAAAATACTTTGGCAAAGGTTCCAAAGTTATTTCGAAATTATTTGAAACTTATTTTGGTATTATACTCGTAATGGAAAGATATATTAAATCTTTTTGTGACAAATTAAACTGCTTTTAGGTCAATAAAAATATTGTAATATTAATATTTAAAGAATTATTTTTATTTACCAAGTTTACTGATTCTAGGGATCTCAATTATTAACTCACTCCACGTTTTGCTTAAAATTTTTTTAGTTTGAACCCTATTTTCTAAAAAAAAAAACAAAAGCCAAAAAAAAAAAAAAACCAAAATGAAAAAGGAATACACATTGGAAATAAAATTAACCAAATCTGCTTAACTGAAACGGCAACGCTGGTAGCTAGTATTACGAATATTTTATGCTAGGAACACAATTGGGACGAACGACGAATTTAACCCACCTCCACGTATTTGTCAGCTAAAATTCGCTGTATAAATTCGTCATATGAAACACAATAAGGAGGAATACACAACTAATAATATAATTCTTTTCCATATTTCATTCTCTTTATGCACATTATTATAATCTTTTGATGCCAGATTATACAGGCATTCATGACATCGCACATTTTCAATTATTATTTCATTTGTGTCTTTTTTTTATTTATTTATTTAAAATACTTAATAAACTTGTAAAACGCCATGATTGTGTGTATTTTCATATACGCAAATATGTTTTATTTTCAGCAATGAATATTCGCTACCAAAAATTCGTCGTTCGTCGCAATTGTGTTCCTAGCATTAGGCAGACTTTACTACCAACATTTCGATCATGATACCATTAGCTTTAATAAGAGGTAATGAAACTAAAAAGGTTGTAAGGCTAAAGGAGGGTTACTTGTAGTTGTTAGTTTTTTTATTTCTAGTTAAATAATATGTTCATTTGAATATTGACCACATTTGAAAAAATTCTAGTCAAAGGTATTTAGTTAAGTCTATGAGGTGAACGTGTAAAGTTTTTATACCGGAAAAAAAATAAAAAATATAAAAAACTAAGAAACTAAGAAAGAAAAAAGGATAATTCGAAAAATTTAAAAAAGTAAATTAAAAAAAATACACGCAATTCAAAGAAAGTGACATTAAAATATATATTTGGTTGGTGGTAACAGAAATAGTGAGTGAAATTATAGAAAAAAAAATTTTATTAAAAATATTATTTTTAATTTACGTAATAATTACTGGTATAAATATATTTACATTCTTATTGAAGAAATTAATATACAATATATGTAGGTATGTATGTAATTATAAATGCAAATTCCTTTCCAATTTGATTGTTTCTAAGGGTTGGTAATTTACATAACGTGGCATAATATGCACCTCAATTAAGTGCGTCAAATACATAATATTGTCCCACTTAAAGTATTATATGTCATTAGCTAGGCAAAGAGCATAATAATAATTTTCATATTTTAAATACATATACATATATTTTTATATACATACTAGTTGACCGGCAAACGTTGTTTTGCCATATAAATTTGCTCTAGGAAACATTTTTTTATTTCAAATATATTTGATAACTTCACCGAACGGCAAAAGTCAACCTCGATATGAGCAATCAATGTCTGCGTTACTAATAATTTTAATAAAAGATTATCCGCCATTTTCGGTACTTCAGTTTGATAGTTGGGGGTAGGGAGAAATATCCTTTGTATTGCCCCCTCTGGGTATCATTTAATAACTTTAATAAAAAAACCTAAACCATATGTGTTCTACGGTACGCAGATATACATACATATCTAGCTTAAAATTTCATCGACGTCGGTACGTTAATTCGGTGAGGCAAAAATATCCTCTTGGGGCGGGTACCTTAACATTTAGGGTATAAAAAATAGATATGAAAATTTACATTTGTTAATCTAAAGTTGTGTTAAGACACTAATAAAATTTAATCAAACTTAATATGTGAGTTGGGGAGGTAGTCCTTGAAGCGCCCATTCTGAGAAATTAAAAAAAAATGTAAACCGTATATGCTCTACGGTACGCTGATCTATCTAGTTTAAAATTTCATCGAAGTCAGTACGTTATTTAGGTGAGGCATACATTTTCCCCTGGGGCGGGTCAGCTTAACATTTACGGGTATGAAAAATATATGTTGACCGATTTTCAGACCTACCCGATATACACACAAAATTTCATGAAAATCGGTCCAGCCATTTCGGAGGAATTTGGCAACAAACAACGCGACACGAGAATTTTATATATTAGAAAGATGTACATATGTATATGCAGGTATATATGTATGGGTCATAAAAACTATTTTTGATTTGTGACAGGCGTTTAAAAAGAATTTCCATACAATATTATTTCAATAAACCTTTCATAAAATAAAAATATTTTTATGAGCATTGAGATCATTAAAGAGTTTTAATATTATTTCGCATAACAGTCTGACCAAAGAGCTTTATTAAATCAAATTCATATGTATGTATAACGTTTTTATCGATAACATTTTCGATGTAAAGCCACTATTTTTTCTGCGTGAAACTGCTAGGTTTTCTAAGAAATCGAATTGTGTTTTGAATGACTTACGAAATTTAAATTTTCATTATTAAGAGTTCTGCAGAGATCAAAGCAAATGATAACCTGCCAGATCTGGGCTATATGATGAATACATCAAAACTTCCCAAACAAGCTCGATCGGTTCATCAAAAATGTGTGTGATCTTGCATGGCCCATGATGGAACACAACATCTTTTCTGTTAATCAATTTTATTTGAATTGCTTGCTTCAGTCATCTTATCTGTTTGTTTCTATTTCATTCCATATTTCTTGAAATATTCATTTTTTTATGTGTGTATTAATTAATACATAATTGGCCATTACAATTCTCTTTTCCGATAAACGGACAGCTTCTCACAGCACTCATATAGTGTGTGACTATTAACGTCTACTCCGAACGACAGTCTTGAGAAGCTTGTTAATGGCAATCACATACTTTTAGAAGAGTGCTAAGAGGTGGTCGCCGAAGAAATATTTTTTCATTACGTACTAGACTACGGCGACCACAAAAGTTACAGTACAGAGATTTTTTTATTGAGGCCAGCACTCAGGGAATGACCCCTACGAATGCAGTACATAGTGCTGGTGTAGGAAAATATGAGGGGTATGAGGCAGTAGCCGCTGTGGTGTAGTGGTTAGTGTGTTGGCTTACTAAGACGATAGCGTCCGGATCAAATCTCAGCTCTGACATCCTGAAAAAAAGAAATATGAAAAAATTATTTCGTTCGGCGACTACCTCTCAACAGTCTTCTAGCAAAAGCTCTGGGAGTAGTTGATTGCCATGAAAAAGCATCTCAAATCTGTCGTTCGGAGTCGACTTTAAACTGTTGGTCCCGGTACTTGTGGATAAAAATTAACACACACAACATGAGTGCTGCGAGAAGCTAGGCCGTAACCCTGGCACAGGGTTGTAATGGCCAATTACCAAGCAAATAGTACAATAATTTAAATTCTCTTAGAATTTCAGGATCTTAAAACTAATGAAAACAGTATACAATAAAATTTTTTTTTCTTGCAATTTTTTTTTCATTATTATTTCCATTATTTTTTATTTTTTCCATTATTTTTCCATTATTTAACAAAATTGCGAATTTTTGTAATCATTTCTAGAATGAACACCACTAAAGTGTTCGTAGTACGGTCAATCTTGTTAACATTTTGCTACCCAAAAGGAGTATTGGTAGTTATAGTGTTAATTTATTATTATAGAAGGATATACAGTAGGACGTATATTTATGCGGACTATGTTGGTGCGATTTTATTTTTATGCGATTTATTTTATGCGTTTATTTTGTGCGATGTTTATTTTTACTGTCGTTTCTGGTCGCTATATGATAGTTAAACATAATAAATACATTTATAAGCAGTGTTGGTAAAAGAAATTACAAAATTACGAAATATTTCGGTAATCTTTTATGGAACGTATGTTGGGGACAAAAGTATAGGTTTATTTTCTTTATATCGATTACTGATGTGTTTTTCATCCCAATATGTAATGGTTCACATGATAATACAAACCATTTAGTTCACCCTCTGAACCACGATTGAGGAGCCCAATGTTCACACAAGAGCTTATTTTAAATTGTGACAAAATCTTCGAGGTTCGCAACAAGATTAAAAATGAAGAACAATATTTTGCTCCCAAAATTTATATAGCAAATCTACTTGTTTCAAACACGATTATGCCGCTAAACGCTTATGAAATACAACCAACGTAAGAGAGATATGAGATACAAAACTACAGGGTAATTTTCAGTAATAAAAGCTATTGTGAAGCGTAATGATTCAGTTGATGTTTGTATGTAAAAGGAGTCGATATATAAATAAAATGTTTAAAAATATCCACATGTGAACTTTGTTTAATGAAATAAAAAAGTTTTGGGTTATTTTCGAGATAAAACTTTTTTTATGCGGTCCCTATTAGTCGCATAAAAAAATAATTTTTGTTTATGTTGCGAAAACTATTTTTAATAGCGTTTTGTGAAGTTTTGTGTAAATTTTTTTATGCGATTAATTTTATGCGATCCCTATCTACCGCATAAAAACAGGTTATACTGTACTATATAAGAAATTTGCCCTGAACATATAAACTAGAGTAGTTGTTAACACAAATATTACACCACTACTTATGTTAGTTTTTCTAAGTTTTTTTTTTTTTGCACAATATTTACCCCCTAACGGAAAATCGAAATCCGTTTTGCAAACAATAAATAGCAACGGTGGAAAGTTACAAATAAACGAAGGCAAAAAGAAAAAACAGTTTGTAATTATTTATGCCAACTATTTGTATAATTTAAAGTTTCAGTCAATTTTCTCTTTAAACACCATATTGTGAAAATTAAAAAAAAGACAAAAAAAAACTTTCCTTTAAAAGGATATGTGAATAATATATATGAACCTGTAAGTATATATTTGGCCTGGTATGCATGTTTTAATAGCGTGAAATGTAAAACCCAATTGAAAAATTTTATTTAAAAACAAACAGTAACACATACATATAATAAATAGCAAAATAATTTAAGTATAAACTAGTTAGGAAAAAGTTTCACAATATCGATTGACCATCTAAATTTATTTACAGTGAAATTGTTATTGGGGTTTTGGTTTTAATAAAAAATCATAAAAAAAAAGTTTTCTTTTGTTTCAGTTTAGAATTTACATACATATGTATGTACGTAAACAAATTATACAAGAAAGCATTACAAAAGAAATGTTTGTAATTGCTTAGAAATTCTTAACAAAACGCCCCAACTAAATGACATTTTCCTATAGAAACGCCTGGTAAAACTTTTCATAGAATTCATACACACTTGCCTACATACATGTAGAATAAAATATTTAATTTTTTTATTTAGAATACCATAAATATTTTTAGCATGTTTATTGAATATCTTTAGAAAAAAATAAAATAAAAATAAGCAATACAATAATAAAAAAAAATTTACAATTTAAAATTAATTACAGTAGAATCTCGAAAAAGTAAACCGATATATTCCAGGGATAATATACTTTTCCGAACTATTAACTTTTTTATTCGTTTTTTAAAATTGAAAAAAGAAAGAAATGAAAATGTTCAATATTTTTTAGATATAACATGTAAAATGTTTTCTTGTTTGTTTGAACAGTTTGCTACCTATGGACCTAAACAGGCGAAAAAAAAGGTAAAAAATATCGACTTTTTAAAATTTTTTTGCGATTTTGGTCTTGAAGATGAAGTTTTTTTTGTTTGATTTTCACAATTTTTGTCCTTCATGACAAGAGCTACAACTTTGTCTCAGAAAGTAAATCAAAATTCCGAACGGTTTGCAAGATATGAGTCTGAGCAAATGATCACTTTTTTGCAAAAATGTCACCGAAGCCCCAAATGTTTGGAGGCCCATAAAAATAAATACATGACTTTGGAAAACACTGGGAGACACGGGTGTTCTTTTTTTAGTCTTTTATCACGTAATGGTGTCCGTACGTATTTATTTATATTTCCATGACTTAAAAAATTTCACACAATGTATGTAATACAAATGCTTGTTTAGAAGCAAAATCAAAGTGTTTCTGCAAATATACACAAATTAAAAAACCATGCTTTATTTGTAGTCGCCGTGGTCTAGTGGTTAGTGTGTTGGCTTACTAAGACATGAGCCCTGGGTTCGACACCCAGCTCTGACATCTTGAAAAAAAGATATATGAAAAAATTATATCTTTCGGCGCCTACCTCTCAGCAGTCTTCTGGCGAAAGCTCTGAGAGTAATTAATTGCCATGAACAAGCTTCTCAAGTCTGTCGTTCGAAGTCGATATTAAAACTGTAGGTCCCGGTACTCATGGATAAAAATTTACACACACAACATGAGTGCTGCGAGAAGCTAGGCCGTAATCCTGACACAGGGTTGTAAAGGCCAGTTATGTATGTTATGTATGCTTTATTTCCAACAGATTTCTTGAAAATTTAAAACAAAATTAATATATTTGAAATTAAAATGTTTTCTTTAACTACATACATATCGTCGCAAGAATTAAAGAACGCTGTAACTGACAAAAAATCGAAAATACGTTTTTTTGCATCATTTTTATCAGAAAAAAAAAATACGCGTCGATTGGTCTCGGCCCAGATTTCTATGATGAAAAGAAATTCACTTACGCCGTCTCCGTGTTGAAAAATACCTGTGTCTTTGTTCTACTTTCATACAGGTTTTTTGGCTCTGGTGAACATTAAAGGTTTTGTCAGTTACAGCGTTCTTTAATTCTTGTGACGATATATACACTGCCGAACTAAACTGTTCACAGAGCAAGTACTGCCACTTATAATAATATGTACATTATTCGACGAAAATCAATTAAAATACAAATTATATATATTTCTGGTATATGCACTGATATAAAAACGTACATGATCTAATTAAAGCGTTTCTGACGGAACAAAAATTAATTTTAAAAAATTGATCACTTTTCCTGGGGTTCGAACCCGAGCCTTCAGCATTTAGTACATGCTACACATTTTTTTACTTATTTCTTAGCTTTTAATTGAAAGTTTTTTATCATCTGCATTTTTTTATTTTTATTTGTTAACAATTAGCAGCTGATTTTCTTTTTGTCGCCATATTAAGTATGTTTACCATTTTCTGGACAAAAGATATTAATTTTCGGTGGAGAGAAGCAAACAAATCCAGTTTTATTTCAGAATGGAGAGTCTTCGTATTGGCACTACATCAATATGCACGCCACACAGCATGAGTAATGTTCTATAAAAATGCATGATGATTCGTTTGTGTCTATAGACTAATGTCTTCTACAAATAGGTAGTTAGATTTGATTTGTACGGGCTGATTATAAGTTCAAAGTCAGCTTTGAATACAAATTTTCGTAAGCAAACAATATTAATTTGTTGATACTGGTTTAAAGAAGCTTGTTTTGCTTGACAATATGGTTTTGTTTATAAGCTCAAATGTTTGCTGAATACAGAGTACACAGTAAGGAAATGGATGGCAGTTCCAAAAGTGAAGACCAGATGTTAGTTTCGTATCATTTAAAAACAACAAATGTATTTATTTTTACCAATTCTGGCTATCTCCTTTATTTAAGGTGGTATGTAGTACACTGTGTTGATGAATATTTTGTTCGATAATTAGCCCGTCATTCAAAAATGTTGTCATCCTTTCAATTTTCGATGTCATTAATGCCTATGTAAATATATTTTATGGCTGGCAAAACTTTTTAAAAAATATTAACGCCCCTAAAATGTTAAGCCTTCGGTTAATAATATTCCTTTAATACTAATTTTAATAACTCAATAAATTTTTAAAAGAATTATTATTATTTAATAATTATCGCCTTCAAAAAATTAAAAGAAATTTAAGAGAAACAAAATTTTTAAATTATACAATTACGTTGCCATAGCGCCGTTCCTTTTTTTTCAACAATTATTATACCAAATGACAAAAGTAAAATATTATGCCATAAAACACATTCGCAGTCAAGTTATTTGGAACAAATAGTGTTGAATTTAATAGACGCATAAAAATAAACACGAACAATTAACACAATTTAAAAGTGCCATATTTCTACATAAGCTTCAGAAATTTTGGCACAAACATACGAGGGCTGTCCCAAAATTTAATGACCTAACAAGGAAACCAAACAAATTTTGAAAACAAAAAATTCCTGTTTATCAATATATGTATGTATAATCTTGTTTAAGTTGGATACAGTTTTCCCAACGATATTCAATAGCTTCCATATCCTGTTTATAGTAAGAGCTGGCCGAAGTCCATAAAATAGTCATCAACCGCAAACAACATCTCTTCATTGTTGACAAATCCGTTAGCATCGAGGCATTTTTTTAAGTTTGGATATCTAAAATAATTCGATGGAGCTAAGTGTGGCCAATAAGGTGCTTAACAAAGCAATTCGAACTTTTGTTCATTAATTTTGACCATTGTCAATTGTCTGGATGAAAAAAAAAATATCTTTCATTTTTGCCAAATGTGGCTTCTTTTATTAATTCTATTAATTTAACACTGCAATAAATTAGCATAATACTCGTACTCGCCGTTGATTGTTATCCTTTTTTCATAATACAAAAAAAAAATATACACGATTCTCTCAATCAGTCAATCTTAATCCACTGCTTCGATTGTCTTTGCTTTGTCTCGGCTGTAAAGTGGTGAGCCTATATTTCATTTATGGTTTCATATCAACTTAAAATACCGTTAAAGCATCTTCAAGTATAGCAGCTTTTTAAATCCCTGTCATTCCAGCTACCTCATGCACTCTCGGTCAACGGTTATCCAATACCACTTCTCTTCTTAATTTTTAACTGTTTCTAGGATTAAAACACCAGTACGGCGTTCCTACAGACTCCTCCAGATTAGAATATAACTCGGTTTTGATATTGGTTCTTCCTTGATTTTTTAAACTATTGAATTACAAAGCGATGACCAATTGTTTCCATATTAAAAAATTCACTGTGATGTACTCTCCGTCAACGGTCATTCAATATAATGTTTTTTTAATTTTTAACCGTTTCTACCTTAAACACCAGTACGGTACAGTTCAGAATACAACTCTGTTTTAAAAAGTATTGAAATGA
Organism: Metopia argyrocephala; assembly: GCA_963576795.1. NCBI lineage: Eukaryota > Metazoa > Arthropoda > Insecta > Diptera > Sarcophagidae > Metopia > Metopia argyrocephala. Next base: position 86,380,227 of record OY756211.1, read on the forward strand.
CCAGTTGTTTCCATGGTAGCAAATTCACTGTGATCGTTTATTGATGATATCTTCACAGAATATGCTAAACCACATGACCTCCTTCCTAAAAAATTAAATTAAAATTAAAATTTGTTTTAAACCAAATTTTCCAGAAAAAAAAATTTTATACATTTTAAATCTATTTTAATATTTTCTGTATATTGTCATTTTACAACTATTGCTGCTATCTAAAGTAATATTGGCTAGTTTTGAGACCTCCCTCATACATTTTTTAAAAAATTTTTTCTTTTCTTATATTTGCTTGTTAACACATTAATTTCAAAATTTCCCCATGACACATATAGGCCACGGTCAAAAAGTTCAATTTTATTTTTGTACCACAAGAAAGTGTTAAAACCCTCGAAAATAGGAATAAATTTACATAAAGGACGAAATACGTTTATTTGTGACCCACAAACTTACACAAACATCTCGTGATTTTTTCAAATTTAAATCTTAATTTGTACTTTTTATCAAGGTCAAGAATCAGCCAAGAAATATTTAAATTCTAATTCAACATATAAAAAATTAACAAAAAAGGCAATAACAGTTGACGTGACTCGTGTTAAATTTTTTATAATGTACATAAGAACATGCATACATACACATGTACATATGTATGTATGTATATTGACAAATCGTAGAAATTATTCACAAGGACTGTTTTACGTCTTACATTGGCAAATTGATTAATTAATAACATTTTTCTTTTTTATGTTCCTTTCTTTGTTAAATTTTTAAAACATAGGGCGTTTTTATTTTTTCTTGTTTTACAAACGTTTTCTTGGCCTGTAAGTCTTTAAAAAAAAAGACTTCAAATAAATAAAAGAAATATATTTATGGCCAGTAAGTTCGTGTATAAGTGATTCATAAATATTTCATAATTATTAAGCTTTTGTAGGGAAAACTAAAACTGTATTAAATGTGTTTCAAATACATTATTTATATGTACTTCTATACAAACATACATATTTTATATTTTTATATCTGGCGTTATCCAGCACTCACCATAACAAAAGTCATTCGTTACTTTGGCTTTATTAATGCAAAATAATATTCAAATAATTGCAGATAAACATCAAACATTTTCAGAGTTTATTGTCACAGGACAATGGAATTATGGTTGGTAATAGACGAAATATTTTAACCGATATGGAACAAGAAGTTATAAAATACATACATACATAACATACATAACTGGCCTTTACAACCCTGTGTCAGGATTACGGCCTAGCTTCTCGCAGCACTCATGTTGTGTGTTTTAATTTTTATCCATGAGTACCGGGACATACAGTTTTAATGTCGACTCCGAACGACAGACTTGAGAAGCTTGTTCATGGCAATTAGTTACTCTCAGAGCTTTGGCCAGAAGACTGCTGAGAGGTAGTCGCCGAAAGAAATATTTTTTTCATATTTCTTTTTTTGAAGATGTCAAAGCTTGGTGTCGAACCCAGGGCCAATGTCTTAGTAAGCCAACACACTATCCACTAGGCCACAGCGACTACAGAAGTTATAAAAAGTATTTCAAAATATACGTCGATGGGCTATTGCACATAATGCTTTATCATCATGTCCTCCTGTTTCCGGAAGATTTGCACTGCAAACACAGCTCATGCTGCATAGCCTACGAGTTCTGTTGCGGACTAGTTAATTGTTTTCATATATCTCTCATACACTTCCATATATGTTTCTCTAAATTCGGCATAAGATGGTCGATCGCGGCAAAGCTAAAATATTTAGGCAGGGCCGAAATACTCTTGAATTCGGTTTAGTCTTAAAGAGGTTTCATTATTTACTGGGCCCTCAGCCTGATCGATTCTTAGCACAGATCACATAACACCTTGATTCAGCTCCTGGGATGATTCTAAATTCTATGCTGGGTTCTGGACCATTTAGATGTTCAGGGAAATTAAATCGTCACTGATATGAGTTGGGAAGGGTATGCTGAAGAATAGAGAGTAAAAGGGGAGGCGAATACTCTTCTTGGACCAGACAGGTCTTAGATTTTCCAAATTTCTACTGCATAACACAGAAAAAAATATCACTAAAATTCAATCAACAAAGTGGGTTGTTAATGTAAAATTTTATTTTTAATATGTGTTTTATAAATACAATCAAATATTTTTTTGATATTACAAATATTAGGATTTATTTTCAACAAATTATGCTAATTAAAATTGTTGTTATTATTTAAGCAATATTTTCAAAAACAAGAAGACTTAGTTATTAAAAAACAACAAAAACATATGAGATTTATAAGGAAGTTTAACAAAAATATTTATTGAGAGTGTTGAAATTATTCCAACAATTGGGTTGCTAACCACAATTGTTGAAAAAAGATGGTACCGTTACATTTTTTTCTTTTTTCAAAGTAAACTTTGACAAAAAAAAATAAAATAAATTATTACGGTACCATACATTTTCAATAAAAACGATTAAATAAATTTTTTGTTGAATTCTTTGCTTTAGGTTAGTTAGTTTAGGTTAGTATTTAGTACAAAAACAACATTATAAAAATTAGGAGTGATGGTGTAATGGTTAGAGCGCTTGCATACAACACACAACAGCCCAGGTTCAAATCCCAGCAAAGGAGAAAACGAAGACGATTTAATTAAAAAAAAAAGATTTATAAAATAGTGCAACAAAAACATTTACTGAAAGTCTTGTAATCTTTTCAACAAATAGTTTGTTAACCACAATAATTGAAAAAACATGGTACCGTTGCATTTTTTTTTTTTCTTTTCTTAAGGAAACCTACACTTGTCGTATTTGTATTTACAAAAACTATTGTTAGCGCAAAATTGAATAATATTTTAATTGTATATACAAAAAAATTTGTTATATTTACAATCTAGTTTTTTCTGTGTAACTATGATCGAAAAAGATTTGAGTCGTTCATTTAATTCTTTAGACACAACTTGAGGATTTTTACAAGATTTCTGACCGCGTACAGCATACTCAATGGGCCTTTAAATAAAATATATATTGTTTCGAGTTGTTTGTGCAGATTTTGTGATAAGTCAATCGAATCATCAGAGCACTTGTGCAGCATTGATGCAAAGTAGAAAGAGACCTTTGTGATTATCAAATATCATATAGGGAACTGTCAAGTTTGGCAAGGGCCGACATTTTAGAGTTCCTCAAAGCGACAAAACTGGGTAGATACTATAGAAACCCTAGTTAAGTTGAGGACTGTGCAATAGATCTTTAGGTCGAAGTACTTCTACCTTCTATTATAAATAAATTAATGGGTTGAAACAACACACCGTAGGGGAATTAAAATCTAAAAGTGAGTCATATGGGGGTCTTAATGTATTAATTCACGCACAGTATATATGTATTTTGGCAAAAGAAGAGTTTTGGGTTGTCTATTACTGTCAACGTACAGTTTTAAATTAATAGTTGAATACCCGGACAGACAAGTTAAACTTTATATTTCACTTTTGGTGTGATTAAATATACCTTGTAAATATATGCTTACCTATATGCACATATACCACAAATATTGTTTCAACAATTGTTATCTTTTGTATTTACTTTACTTAAGCCTATACTTAGTATTGCATTTAGTGCAATTTTTTCTATACAATATAATTAAACCACCAGATAAATACATATAAATAGTATATATATTCATATGCGTACAGTAGCGAGCAAATTAGACTGCATGCTTAACAAAAACAACTTAGGAACTCAGCAAAATCTAATACATATAACTTGAAAAAAAACAACACAATTTTGTGTTAAAAGTATTTATTGAAATTCTTAATTAAAAAAAAAAATAAAACACAATTTATAAATAATAAAAGTAAAATTTAGAATTAAGAACATTTACTAAATTGTATTCATTTTTGTGGGTATGAAAACAAAAAATATTTACAATTTTATGTGCTGGAGGCCCAAAGTTCGAGCACCAGGAAGAGCGATCAATTTTTTTTATTAATTTTTGTTTCGTCAGAAACAAGTTAACTGCAAGTTAACTTTGATCTTAAAGCGTTTCTGACGAAACAAAAAAAAATATTTATATTTATATTTTTTTTCAACTGTAGTGTATTAATATAAGTAAACAATTATTATTAGTAAATTAAGCTAATATTACAAAACTAAATTATTTATTGTTAATATACAAAATTTGTTATTATAAGTACTACCCTAATTATTATTTTTATTCCTACTGGAAACCTATTGTATTCCCTAAATATTATTTTATTCCTACTGGAAACCTATTGTTATTCCAGTTATATTGTAGTTTGATTGTACCGTTAGTTTTGTATATAAACGAAGGAAAAATCAATAAAGAAATCATTATGATCCAAGCCTCTAAATCGGCATCATCATCTTCTTATTTTGGCATATAAATTTGCCAGTAAAAACCTTTTTTTTGTACCCGTGGCGTTTATTAGCGCCGGTACACTATGCGTTAGGCAGGGATAATATATCTACTATTATTTTTTTTATTTTACCCACAACATCACTACACAACCATGTTGAATCCAAAATCATATTATAATAAAAATCAATTAATTTTTTGTTAATAAATAAAAATACACATATTTTTGTACCAAAATTCTTTTTTACACAGTTATACTACACTTGCTGCTAAAATTTTTAGCATGTCTTCTTGTACCGACCATTGCTTTAAGCCTGTGCTGGCTAAAGACAGTTTTTTCATTCGGCAGTATAACTTTAAGTGTACAGCCTCGACACTTGAGCGCCTACATTGTCGGCCATACTTTAAACCAAACGCAGTAAAGGTAAACCGTTAACTCAGTTTTTAAATAATTTATTAGTAATACTGAGTTAAAGGAACTTAAACGGGGAAGAGTAAATATGTATGTACTTAGATAAAATAAATATAATAAAATTTCTATAAATTTAATATGAATTTTTAATATTTATAAACTTTGCTTTATAATATTCATAAATAAACTGCATTGTTTTTTAGGCATTTTAATTCTAAAGTGGTATTTGTTAAGCATGTTACCGAATTTGCTCGTTGCTGTATATTCGTGCTGCAAAGTAATTATTCATTAAAAACACAAATTTTTATCTAGACCTGAAAAAAACCTAATTTGAATTTAAGTATTTATACTATACGAACAAAAAAAAGCAAGAAATAAATAAAATAATTAGAAAGGAAACAATACTTAAAACGCATTAAGACTGATCAAATGTGTGTACTATTTATTTTTCAAATCAATCGATTATGAACAACAACTTTTAATGGGTGTTCAAACTGAACAAAGAAAGAGAAACAACAAATTTTAATGTTTACACTTGAAACATGTAATTTAAGTAATTTCTAACACATGCGGACTTCTTTTCTATTAAGTTTTCTATACAAATTAATAATTCATTATAAAGTGTCTTTCTGCTTAGCACAGGAAAAGGAACTGGGAAATGCAAGCGTGTATATGTATGTACATATACATATGTTACCTTGCATACACACATAGTAGATATACATATAACGTTCATATTTACTGATGAATAAATATACAAAATACAATATTTTCTGATTTTATTAAAACTAAATGTTAAAAATTATAATAAATAATTATTTAAAAAAAATTAAGTATAAAAGTTTTGATTGTTTTAATACCAAAAACAAAATTTAATTAGTTTAACTAATTACAAAGAAACCTGTTTTTATGCGGTAGATAGGGACCGCATAAAAAAAATGTATCTCGAAAATAACCCAAAACAAAAAAACACACATGCACAGAAAAAAAAAGTGTTGTTATGACAAATACTTTTTGCAGTTGAGGAAATTGTATTTGTCGCAAATAAAAAGTATTTGATTTAAATGATATTTTATTTGCCACAAAGAATTTCGGCAAATACACTGTATTTGTCGCAACTACAAAATTGCAGTTGGCATAAATCAAGAGCAAAATTATTTGATCCAAATTGAATTTTCTTTAAGTTAAATGTAATTGCATTTAAAAATTCATGTCAACAGCAATTTATTAAAATCAAATGTTTTCTTATTTAATATTACATGGAAAAATTATTTACGCCAAATACGGATTGCTGTTGTGGTAACAGTAGTCTTGTATTTTCAAATGCAAAACTAACTTGTTTTATTGTTTAGGCATTTTCTCTCATTTGTTTGTATTTTGTTTGCGGTATTAAAAAAACGTGCGTGTGAAAAAAAAGCAAATATGTGTGAGTTTTTTACAGGAGTATATCTTCGCCGTGGTCTAATATTTAGTGTGGTGGTTTACGAATACGATAGTGCCGGGTTCAAATCTCAGCTCTGACATCTTGAAAAAAAGAAATATGAAAAAATTATTTCTTTCGGTGACTACCACTAAGAAATCTGCTGGCAAAAGCTCTGAGAGTAACTGATTGCCATGTAAAAGCTTCTCAAATCTGTCGTTCGGAGTCGACTTTAAAAACTGTATATAAATATACATACATAACTGGCCTTTACAACCCTGTGTCAGGATTACGGCCTAGCTTCTCGCAGTACTCATGTTGTGTGTGTAAATTTGTATCCATGAGTACCGGGACCTACAGTTTAATGTCGACTCCGAACGACAGACTTGAGAAGCTTGTTCAAGGCAATTAATTACTCTCAGAGCTTTTGCCAGAAGACTGCTGAGAGGTAGTCGCCGAAAGAAATATTTTTTTCATATTTCTTTTTTTTTTAAGATGTCGGAGCTGGGTGTCGAACCCAGGGCTCATGTCTTAGCCAACACACTAACTACTAGACCACGGCGACTACCTGTAACTGTAGGTGCTTCATTAAAATCTATTTGTCAGAAGGGTTACGTTCTCTAGAATTTTTCTATTTCTTATATTAGTACGAGTAGTGGCTTGCACTAACTTAGGTTCCTAAACTTAAAAATTTTATAAAAATATCATATGGTGTGTGTCATCTTTTAATAAAAGACATGAGCTTACCTTTGTAATTTAATTTTTTTTTTATAATTAAATTTATTATAATAACGCCAAATATCGCCCTTTTTTGATTTTATAAATAAATTTAATACAAAACAATGCTATAAAGTGCTGTATTTGTATATGGAGTTGTTTTGGCCATTAAAATTTAAATTTTCCATAAAACTTCGAAGAAAAAATACAACTCTTAATGTATTAAGAAGTTACTTTCAAATATTGAGTACCCAAAAGTTGGCACAAATACTCGGTACCCATTACTCAATACTTTGCCAGCATTATTCTGGTTCCGACCATCACGAATAATTGAGGCCCGACTGTATTTCTTTTACCAACACTGCTGATAAATTACTCAATTATGTTTAACTATCATATAGCGATCAGCAACTACCGTAAAAGATAAACATCGCAAAAAAAACCGCATAAAATAAATCGCATAACAAAAGAAATCGCACAAAAAGAGTCGCAAAAAATTAAAATCGCACAGAAATCCGCATAAAAACAGGTTCTACTGTATAGTATAGTGGTAAGAGCACTCGCACAAAAAAGTCAAACAGCCCGGGTTTAAATTCCAGCAAACGAGGAAAAAATGGAAAATAAAATTTGCGGTTTTTTCGAAATTATAGTTTAAAATTTCATTCAACTTTATTCCACCTGACATCAGACACGAATGATCAGGAGAAAAAGTGCCACCTATTGGGAAGTAGCAGATAACAGCAATTTGTAAAATGTCTATGCAATAATTGTCAGCAGATAAAAAAATAAATGTTACATTAATACTATAATTTTAATTAATTTAAAAATTGCATGACATACATACATACATACGTACATAATATTAAATCAATAGGCAAAACCAAATGTTGGTTTAATTTAGATTGTAACTTAATGATTCAAATCCATTATCAACTGTGAATTTGTGTAATGAAATCGTCAACATCATCAACATTTAATATTTCACAAAAAAAAATGAAAATTAACAAATTTAATGACTTGTTAGTTTATATTTAATCGCTTTTGCTTAAGGTAGTTGACAAATAACTTTATAAAATTCATTAAAAAGAAGCCTTCATTCAAATAAGATAGTTTGAATATTAAATGGAAGTAATGGGTCAAAAAAAATGTAAAAAGGAAAACCGAAGACATCATAAATAATTATTTTTCTTACATACAACAAAGTCCTTTCATAAAATCAATATACATACATACTAGTACATACTCGTATATATTTATATATGTATATATACATAAATATTTTGTACGGTAAGTGTTTCCTTGAAGATAAAAATTTCTTTTTATTTGATTACAGTTTTATATGCGACACTATTAAAAAACAAAAATACAAAGTTGTTAACAAAACTGTAAAAACTAGCATTTCATTTGTGACAAAAAATAAAAAAAGTCAATCAGCTAAAGACTATGGCACATAGCGGAAGTTGGTCAAGTGGCAGCGGCGGCAGTGGTTCATCTACGGCTCAAAGCAGAGGACTGTCAACAGCTCCACCTCAAGAGGAACGTTTATTGGTACGTTCTTTGTATTTTTCTTTTTTTTAATATGCAATAAAATTGTTTTCAGTTTAATGATAGAATTTAATTTTTATTTGTATTAATTTTTTTTTTTGTTTTTAATTTTTCAAATTATTACTGCAGGTAGCTGTACGTGTACGTCCTTCATTTGAAAATAGCGAACGCTGTATTGAAGTTGTTTCATCAAAATCTTTATTGTTCGATGATGGTGGAAGGGGAAGAGCAAGAAAATATTCGTATGATAATGTATTCAAGGAATCCGACGCACAAGTAAGAATTAAAATGTTACGGCACCCTTACACGACATGTTTTTTACACTGGTAATGTCAACTTTAAAATTAGAGCATGCTCTAATTTTGTATGTGCACACCTATGATATTAAATTTCTATGGCGTGCACAAAAATTAGTCGTCGATGAATTATGTGTAAAATAGTTTTTTATTTTATGTTTATTATTTATTTACATATCTTCGCCAGAATTACAGAATGTTGTAACTGACAAAACATCGAAAGTACGTTTTTTTTGCATCATTTTTATCAGATAAAAATACGCGTCGATTGATCCCGGTCCAAGATTTTTATGATGAAGAGAAATTCACTTATGCCGTCTGCGTTTTGAAAAATACCAGTGTCTTCTTTCTACTTTCATACAGGTTTTTTGGCTCTGGTGAACATTAAATGTTTTGTCATGTTCGAATCAGAAATTCTATAAGAAAATGGTGTCTTAGTTGCATGTCAGATTTGGTTTGTTTATTTTGCTTTTGCTTTTGATTTTTGTTTTTTTATATTTAAAATAAAAGTAATTACAAGTATTAAATATATTTCTGTGGACATTTGACAAAACGTCTTCTCTCTAAATCAAGAACTTTTCAGTAGAGCAAAAAAACAGTTAAAAAGGCTAATAGAAGTTATTGCTTAGAAAATTAAAGAAATTTTGAACTTGGATATTATGCACAAACACTTAACGAACATTATGCGACCTTTTTTTTCCCTCTAGAAGCAATAGTTTTCTTTAAAACGTCAAAAAATTAATTTAAGACTTTTTGTTAAATAGAATTTAAAGAAAAAAATTAGCTTCCACCATACAAGTCGTTTTGTCACAATTTTTTTTATTAAATTTGAAAATTATTTTAGTCGCTTAAGTTAAGACAAGTTGTTTTGTTAAAATGGAATATGAAAAAAAAAGGATGAAAGAAGTTGTTCTGGAAAATATATTTCGGTTTTATTAAAAAAAATACTTCTACTTTTCCCTACAATATGCAAATAATTAAAATATAATAATAAAAATTAAATAAAATTCTTTCAAATTACTCTTAATTCTCTGAAAGAAGTCGTTTTGTCAAATTGAAATTGGGGGAAAGTCTGAAAGAGGTCGATTAGTCAACTGCATATCTTGCGTTCCAAAGGTCGTAGAAATACGGGGATTATAGCAAAAGAAGGACAAGGAAATTCTATATTTACTGTAAAAATCTTGGAAAATTGTCTTATTTCGAGAGAAGACGTTTTTTTAAAATTCCACAGATTTGAGAGAAAATAAATTAAAGTTAATCCTCGATTATTGAAATCGCACGGAACCGGCCTTGGCACGAATAACACAGTGCAACAGTGAAAAAAATGCACGGAATCCACAGTATAGGTCGATTGTACTACCAAAAGTTAGTAAAACCCTGTATTCGGTTTGGTCAGATTGACTACCAATTTTTTTTACCTCAAAAGATTTTGAAAATCACTGCATCACTCAAAAACTATGCTGCAAATTTTAAAATATTTTTTGAATAAAAAATATTTTTTTTTTGTACATTTTGCAAAAATGTACAGAAAGATTTTTACTTACAGGGACTCGTAATATTTCACTAACAGTACAACATATATGACCAAAATGTAGCCATTGTAAATCTGCACAACGTTCGTGAACATACCAATACAATCTGAATGTGTCTAGGCATCCAAAATAGCTTAGAAAGACCAATTTGTACCCTAAAAATGTTATTTTTCACTATTTTTTAAAATTAAAAAAAGTTTTAGACAGATAGAGGCTTGAATAGTTGAGTTCTTTGTGTCCTGTGTATATTCACGACTTAACATCAACTATTTAACTCATACTTTTCAAGAAATCACTTACTGGAATTATTTTCTTTCGTATGTATGTACTACATACACTTGTATAAGTTCGTCGAAGTAAAGTCACACAATCATTGCAGTTTTTGTAATTGTCATCTTCTTTGGATGAAACAGCATTACAGTTTATTTTTGTTTCTGCTCTCTTATTTCATTTGATCCACATTAGTCGACATCGATGACATGTACGATTGCAGCCGTGGTGGTTAGAGTGCAGCGCCAGAAGCGAAAGCATTGCATATTATATGCTGAAGGCTCAAGTTCGAGCCCCAGGAAAATTGATCGGTTTTTTTCAATTCGAACTCGAGTCTTCAGCATATAACATGCAATGCGCTCGCTTTTGGCAATTTTAAGTAAATAGTGATACTACCTTATGACGATTGTACCATGGGTTTGTTTACAACAAACTCAAAACATTAGTGCCAAACTTTATTTATACGCCTAATAAACTAAAATTTTTCTAGCAATTTCTATTGTTACTACGTTTTTTTTTTTTCTTTTTTCTTTTAATAACTCTACATCAAAAATTCTAGTTAGAGTTTTTAATTTTAGACATATTTGATTTTTCTATTTATATTTTGCTATTGTAATAATTTATGTACATGCATATTTAGCTTAACCGCTAGATATAGTAACAAACACTAATATAAGAAAATGTAATAATGATTTTACTTTACAAAATTATTTCTTGTAACAATATGACGAAGTTCAAATCAAATGTCCACAAACACTACTCCCACTTTCCCCCTACTCATAATGTGTATAATTTCCATATATTTTCCCCTGAATATTGGATTCTTAAGAACAAAAAGCATAAAACATAAGTAAAAAAACGCCCGCCAAACTATAAATTTGTTCTTGGTGAGACATTTTTTTTGTGACTTTAGGCATAATTTTTCCTATTTATAAATCAAATGGTTTTTTGTTATGTTATTAAAGAAAAACAAAAATTTTTCTAAAATCAAAAGGGTGTTTGTTGACATAGAGAAATAACGATTAATATTGAAATTGAAATAAGTCAAGACAAAATTGTAAAAAGAAAACAACTTAGTTAAACTAAAGTTTGATTATAATCTGATTACATTTTTCGAGCTTTATACTTATCTATCCAGTTTCCTAAATAAAAATTCATACAGATGTATGTTATGGATTTGTTACTTATATATTAATAATTTACTTACACTTACCAAAAGCTCTCGAAATATGTAATCAACAGGGCAGCGACTTTCATTTTCTAAAAAATCGAAAATAAGCGCATATTTTATGTAATATAAAATGAATAATATGCACTTTTGAAGAAAAATGCGCTAAAATAAAAAAAATTTAGTTAACATTTTATTTTTTAAATATAAGTATTTATTTATTTAAAATCAAAAAAATCCAGTTACTAGTTACAGCATACTTAAAAGAAACCAATTTATTTGGAGAATACTCCCTTTTAAATTCATAGCATATAGCAATATTTTCAGTTCTTTTTTTTATTCTTTTTATATTTCCTTTTAGTGCAGTGTTGTATAAACAATAGAAGAATCAAATATTTAATTTCAAAATATACAAAAATATACAATAAAGAGAAAAATATGCAATAAAAATCACAAAATATGCACAGAAATATGCACTTAATATCACAATATGCAAACATTTTTATTTATAGTAAAATAGGCAAAAATATGAACAAACAAATCGATGCCATTATGTTGAAATTTCTTCAATTCCCAAAAATATTTGGTCAAAACCAAAAATGCAAATATGCACTTGCATGTAAGTCGCTGCCCTGATAATCAAATTGAAAAGAAATTAAGATCGAATAAAAAATATAAAATAAAATATCTTAATGTGTTAACGACTTAAAATCCATTGTCTCCCACTTCAGCTTAATTCATGTTTTCTTACCCGTACCTCCCTTAAAAAAAATTCAACGATTTTATAATACACGCACTTTAAAAGTTTGTTTTTTTACATAGAATGTATGTATGTTCAATTCAATTCAACTCATAAAATATTCATTGTGAATAGTGTGTTTCATAAATTTAGAATTCAAATTGATTTGACCAATGTGTGGTGATTTGAAAAATTCTATTGGTTATTAAGAAATTAAAAACAAAATAAATTTATTTAAATTGAATTAAATACATACGTATATCCAAATTAACTGTTAAATTATACGTTTCCCAAGAAATGTTTAAAAATAAACAAAAAATGTCAATTAGGAACCAATATCCATCCACTTATCCCCCGATTTAAATTTACATACATAATTGGCCATTACAACCCTGTTTTAGGGTTACGGCCTAGTTTCTCACAGGACTCATGTCGTGTGTGTTAATTTTTATCCATGAGTACCGGGACCTACAGTTTAAAGTCGATTCCGAACGACAAATTTGAGAAACTTTATAATGGCAATCAACTACTCCCAGAGCTTTTGCCAGAAGACTGCTGAGAGGTAGTCGCCGAAAGAAATAATTTTTAATATTTCTTTTTTTTTCAAGATGTCAGAGCTGAGATTTGAACCCAGTAAGCCAACACACTAGCCACTAGACCACGGCGACTACAATTTTTTCAATTTAAATTTTTTTATTCTGTTCCATTTGCTAATATTGGTAGTAATATTTCTAGAAATTTCATTTCTTCCAACCTAAAAAATGGAATAAAAAGCGAATTCCTATTTTTTCTGGTACAATGAAAGCCAGTCCCAGTCCGTCACTCATCAAGTCGACATAGTGCGTAGTAGTGTAATTATAGCAACGCGATGTTGTAAATGCAAGAACTGAACAAATTTTAAATTTTTTTTTGTGCAAAAAATAATTTTTTCTTGCACTTTTTTGCAAAAATGTTCGAAAAATTTTAACGTTTTTTATTTTTTTCAGCATAAATTACAGAGACTCGTAATTTTTCACTAACAATATATAATAATATATGTATGTAGCCATTCTAAATCTAAGGATACCTTTTTTTATGATGCAGTGATTTTCAAAATCTTTTGAGGTCCATAAAAAACATTGGTTGTGAATCATGGGTTTTACTAACTTTTAGTAGTACTATCGAACCTATACTCTGGATTACGTGTATTTTTTACTGTTGCACTGAGTAATTAGAGTTTACTATAAATAGAGCTTTACATTAATGTTTTAAGTTCTAGCCTGTTCACAGAACACGAATGGTTTTTGAAATTCGTCTTCTTGTATGAGAAACACTAACAAATTTGAGTGTTTTTGTTAGTATTTCTCATATAAGAAGACGAATGGCTAAAACCATGTGAACCATATGAACAGGCTGTTAGTTGTATATAAAACGTTATAGAAGAGTGTAAATAAAAATCGAAAACGATAATATCGGTGTTTCACTATACTTATACAATCTAAGAATCCTTGGAATAATAAACGAATTCTAAAAGAGCTATTTGTAACAATAGCGGAACGGTATCACTCTATGTTGCAAACGACCCTACAAGTCTTGCAAAAGTAGCAATCGTAGCATATATGCCTACATTTTGTTATTTTTGGACTTCGAAGGGTGATTTGTTTGGTTGTATAAGGTATACGAGTATTTAAATACAAATAAATACAAAATTTTTTACAATTATAACATACATTTACAAAAATTTTTACGAAATATCAATAAAAAATTAAACTAAACTATTAACTGTTGTATTATCAATAGGAAACGGTCTACAAAACTACTACAGCACCTTTAGTCAAGGAGGTAATCAAAGGTTATAATGCAGCTGTGTTTGCTTATGGAGCAACTGGCTCCGGTAAAACTCATACAATGTTGGGGCCTTCACGTAAAAAAGGTTCCTCAGCTGAAATTGATGCTACAGGTAATGATTCTGGTCTAATGGTACGTGCTATTGAGGAAATATTTCAATATGTGGAAATGGCAGAAGATCCGAAGTCTTGTAAGGTGGGATCTAAACACAGATTTTGTTTTTTACAGAAGCTAAAAGACCAACAATATTTCTCTTAAGGTTTCTATATCCTATTTAGAAATATACAATGAGTTAATACGTGACCTTTTAAATCCTGGTGGCCCATTAGAGCTAAGAGAGGATAATCGAGGACAACGCATTACAGTAGCTGGCCTTTCGGAAATAACTACCTCTAGTCGTAAAGAAGTGGTTTCTTTGTTAATGAAAGGAAATAAGGCTCGTACCATGGAACCAACAGCAGCCAATCAAACATCATCAAGAAGTCATGCCCTTTTAAGTATTTCGGTACAAACCAAGACTTCATTGGGTTTAAAACAAGGTCGTCTATTTCTGACCGATTTGGCTGGATCGGAAAGAGCTAAGAAAACTAAAAATCGCGGTAAACGTTTGCAGGAAGGAGCCCATATTAATCGTTCACTTTTAGCTTTGGGTAACTGTATAAATGCCCTTTCTGGCGGCGCGCGATATGTCAACTATCGTGATTCCAAACTGACACGTTTGCTCAAAGAAGCTCTTAGCGGAAAATGTAAGACTGTTATGATAGCTCATGTTGCTCCTGAAAGTAAACATCGTGATGAAACGAAAAATACTCTAATATATGCTGATAGAGCAAATAGCATAACCACACGTTTACAAAACTCGGTCTATGTAGATGAAATGCAAAACTTTCCTACCAAACACTATCAGCATTTGGTATCTGAACTCAGAGAGGAAGTATCACGTTTACGTTCTAAAATGTTAACTGATCGCCCCAGAAGTGGAGCAGCTGCTGCAGCGGCAAACACTCAAGAACCAGTTAAAAATGTTGAAGACGATGAAAAACGAAAAGCCGAGTTAAGATATTTACGCGAACAAATTGTTTTAACGTTTAAACAGCAAATGAAATTAAGACGAAAGCTATTGGAAGCGGAAAGTCATTTATTGGGTCTAGAATTAGATGCCGAACGTCAGCACATGATAATTTCGCACTGGCAGGGTCGTATGGGTAAATTATATGATACGCCTTCAGAGGATGGTAAGGTGATGGTCATATCATTACATTACAAGGTCTTTATGATTTATAATTCATATAGATATTGAATCTGAGGGTACCATTGCATTGAAGAATGCTTGGGGTGAACTGGCAGCCATTGAAAAAGAAACTCGCCGCTACAAAGAAATACGCGAGAGAACAGAACAAGAATTAGAGCTATGCCGTCAAAAGGGTGTACAACTGGAAGACGTGAGTTCGTTTATATAATTAAAAGCGTTTATTTTTATGCATAATTTAATTTATCTCAAGGAATTACCTGAACGTATAAGTAGTGATGAAGAACGTGAACTATTGGCTTTGCTTTGTAGAGTTCATGAATTAGAAGCAGATAAAGTATCTTTGCAAGCAGAAAGATTAGCTAGACAGGCTGAATTACGTAGGAGAGACCTGCAACTATTAAGAGCCGAAAGACAAAGGAGACTTTGTGAAGGTAAATAAAGTTTACAGCTTGAGATTCAATATTTTTTTTAATATTTTTAATTTTTAGACATTATAAGTTCACAAAGACGCTTAATTGAAGAAGGCAATGTTGAACTACCAGACGAATTAAGAGAACTGTATGGTCTTTATCAACAAGAAATTCATGCTGGAACTGTAACAGCCACTGCTTCATATGAGCGAAAATTACCACCCATTTATACCGCAGGGTAGGAATTATAAAATTTTTACTTATAGTTGTATAAATAAAAATCATCTAATCCCTTTAAAAGTTCTGATTCCCCCTCTTCTAGTTCAAGTTCGGAGTGGTCTCCTTCTTCCCCCTTACCTCCCATTGAAGGTGGTCAGCCCGAAAACGCATTAACCGATAATCCAGATCGTCATATGGGACCAGCAGTGCATTCTCGTTTACCAAAACTAGCCGCTACAACTACAAATGCCTCGTTACCATCACGAAGATTGGTTAGATTAAACAAATGAAAATGTTCATTGAAATCTTATTGAATGGAATTACATAATAACAGCTTCTTAAATGGTTCAAAAACAAATTGCGCTGTAGCTCAGGGAACATTTGAAAATACATACTTTGGAAAGCTTATTAAATGAAAAATTGTAGGGTATATGTATGTACATTGAAGCGAACTTAAAATAACATTTCAAAAATATGCAACGCACAATAAATATGTTTCGAAAAATAATTATGTATGTATTTAATAAAAATATATTAGAAAAAATGTGAAATAAAAGAAGTATTGGGTAATCACTATTCGTTGCATATTCTATTCCCTGGCAACCCTTGCAAACAAGTAACAACACTGTAGCATAAATGCCTACATTTTGTTATTGTTTTATATAGTTTACTACGTTTGTAGCACTAACTTTAATTGACCTCAATTTATCATATAAGTTTGGGTAATAAATTGCACAATTACTACATACTTAACCACTAATTTAGTCAAATTATAAATGCAACCCTAGGAGAAATACGGTTAATGAAAAATTACAGCTCTGAATAGTCTAATTTCATTAAAAATATAAAAGTAAACAGATATGGCATAGCAATTTAATAAAAATTTTAAATAATTTGTTTTAAAGAGTTTCAATATTTCGTGTAAAATCTAGGAACAATTCGTTTTCCAGGCCTGAAGATTTGTCATTTTTTTCCCCAAATTCGCAAATTCAAGTTTACACTGTTACGGACCGGTTGCACTGGCGAGGTTTCCGTCTAGCTCATTGACATCTCAGGTGGTTCCAACCCTTCCCGCCAGACGCGTATCCGAACACAAAAAAAAATTGAACAAAAAAAACTAAATATTTAAAATTTAACTCTACGGGATCACATGAAAAGACTTTGTTTGGAAGCAGGTGCTAAGCTCCAAAATTGCCCACCCAACCTTGTCGTCGAGAAGATCCAATATGCATTTATGCGACGACCCTATTTCCACCTGACCTCGTGCCCACTTACCTGTCTATCATTGCCTTTGCCCTTTAATTAATTAAGCCAACATTTTTAAATTTTCCAAGAATTTTCAATACATTATTTATTGATTTAAATTAATAAAGAAAATTAAAATTATCTAATGAAAAATTAATGAATTTTAAAATTTTACAAAAACACATACATATATATCTGATAATGGGACAAAAATTAAAATATAAATAAAATTATGATCAACAGGGCTTAAGTTCTTTATTCCTTAAAACCGGAATTTATGCTCGAAAATAAAACTAATACCTACAGCTAAAGGAGCTCCCTGAGTTGTATTTGTAATCTAATTTTTTTCACTTATTCTTGGGTTTTACTTTATCGCGATATACCTAAGCACTGGATACGCACTATGAGATATATATGTCACAAAAAAATTGAGATTTTCAAATAAATAAAAAAAAGGATATATACAAAAAACTACTAAAAGGAAATACTTAAAACTAAGATTAGTTATAAAAATTTAAGGTGTTTCTTCAAGGACAATAAAAAAATTTTTATTTTGTTTTTCTGTTTTACTTTTCTTTCCAATAAGTGAATCTGGTTACTAAGGGGTGTGAATTTAACTTCAAAATTAGGTTTCTATTTCTTTTCCGGAGTATTTAGGTATTGTTGATCAAATTATATCTTTTACTTTTTTCTTTAACTGACTTCTGCTCTCTATTTATAATTTGGTGCTGGCAATATTTTTATAAAATTAAAGTAATAGTTGTTACCTGGCTATTTCGTTTCCTCATCGAGTGGTCAGAGGATTTCCAATATTCTTCCATACACAAATAGCCAGCTAATAAAAATAAACATTTGTTACAAAAAAAAATTACTTTAACTATAAACTAGGTCCACTCACGTTTTTTCTTATTTAATCTACACTATTTATTTTTCTTCGGGGTTCAAAACAAAAGAAGTGTTTCACTGTTCACACTATTTGGACCACTCGCTCTTAAACTTTTCACTGATTTTACAACTCACTAAAATTTTTCTCCAGCACTACACAGCTTAGTATCTTTTCACTTAATAATCTTCGAGCCTTCCTTAGCATGAACTTATATATCCTCGCCTATTGAATGGTTTAAATTTAAAAAAAAAAATATTTTCCGTTACTACATTCCAAAGCTAAATTGCAAAAATTTTTCATGCAACGGTGAAAGATGAGTCATACTTTCGTTTGCCTAAACTTTTTATTTGTGTAGCGGTGAATGATGAGTCATACTTTCGTTTGCTTTATCTTTTCATTTGTGTAACGGTGAATGATGAGTCATACTTTCGTTTGAATATGCATGACGTCATTCACTTATTTATTCCGTAACGGACTTGTAAGATATTTTTACATATCAAATGCTATATTTGATGTTTATGAGTTTCACTATTCTAAATTACATTACCTACACTTCTATCTTTTCATGTTGTCTTGTAAAGTAATTTAATGCGTGTTGTTGTTGTTTCATTAACCATTCTGTATATGGGATCAAAACGAAGAATAACAAAATTCTACTTAAGGAAGCTAAATTAAAGGACAACTACACAATTATCATTCTAACTTTTCTGAGGTGGAATTACTTTTAAATTTGATAAATTTCGGTCTTATTTGCACCTATTTTACCCATAATTCGTAATTTCTCATATACGCACTTTGAATTTAACGGTTTCCTAGTACAGATACACCCTGTTATTTTTCTTCTCTATACTCACTAAACGCACCTCACTTGTTTAGGAAGGGTTCTGAAAAAGCTACGCATGTGCATTCCATCAGCTGCAAAGGACATGTAAGTATGGTTAAAATTTTTCCTACTCAAGATTTTATTTTTTTTTTCAGAAAATAAAATGGATGGACGTTTCATCAAAAGGGTATGCATGTATCGTTCCATGGACTACTTCCTAACTCTTACTAATAATAATTCTTCTTCTCATTTCAGGTTGTTAACTATGTACACTGCTCTACAAAAAAAAACTTAAAAACTACCAACAACATACTGCTACATATATGTAAAGCATAAAAAAAATTATGAACACTAAAAATGAAAACATGAATTTTATACAAATTACTAACAACTAACAAACAAAAACGAAACAATTCCTGACATAATAATTACTAACAGTAGAACTAACACTTAGGGCTTTATTATGAGGGATTAGAGGCTTTAGAGATAGTCTGGGTTTATATTTGGCCTCCACCCGATGCTTTCATGTAGGTATCCGCCACGAAAAATTTTTTCTTTCCGACCTGGCCCTGTATTCTTCCTCATGGGTGGTTCCATTTATTTCAACCCGCAACAAAACTCCGATCTCTAAGGGTTTATCCGAAGGGATCGGTGTGCGGGTGGAAAAATTCGCGTTCAAAGCCCAACGTGGGGAACACCCAAGACCCTGAAGTGAGTCTTATGCTTGTCCGATTGAGCCAGCCGGGCAATAGAACATAAGGTTAGTTCGTTGGTGAAGGAAACCTCGTCTAATATTTTTGGCAAATATAGCAATGTTTTACACCGGTATACTATAGTGATTTTGAGGCCTATTGGACACGAATACTCTTCCAGATTCTTTTACTCATACTAAGACAAAAGAACTGTAGAGACAACCCATTTATAAATTTAAATAATTTCTTGTTACTGATTTTTTTTTCAGTAGTGCACTATTAGCGCTAAGTTAAATCGAACGCCCACAAAAGTTAAGTTTTGAGGCAAATAAAATTATGATTCGTTCATAAAAAAAACAAACAAACAAAAATAAAAACAAAATACAATAAACATAAAATTTAATTAAAACAATTAACACGCGGGTTAAGCCTCTACTATTCAACATGTCAAAGTTCGTTAGTGTCCAATAGTCATCATATCTCTCTACGAACCTTCGATGAAGAAAGTGGTGAGAGATTTTTGTTATCACTATAATACACCGTTCTTCAATTTTCACACTGCTACTATTCCCTAATCATATTCCGATTTTCCTCCACATTTCATTTCTCCTGCAATCATTATTAACTATCAGGTACTTATGTGAGTAGAAGTTTACATGCATACATGCATACATATGTTTATCACAGGTATTCTGTAATTTCCATGGAATTAAAGGTGAAGTATTCTAATCAATCTCAAAAAAAAAAAAAAAATCTCATCCCCCTTTTGAGTTAAAACCTAAATAAAACTAAATTTAATACTTATTGCGTACCCTCATCTACTGACTTAAATGATTCCACCAGAATCTCCCTAAACTTTTATGTCCTTAACGTGAAATATTCCTAGTGATTTGCCCTGAGGTGTCTCTAGTTCATACATGTTGTCACCAACAGGTCGGACTACTCTGCATTTCAAGAATTTTTTACAAAATTTTGCGTTAAGGTTTTTCGAAAAATTACTTAATATTGTGTTCCGCCGATATACTTCTTGGCCTGGGACAAAGAAAACTTTCCGTGCTCTTTTATTATATCTTCCAGCACTTTGCTCATAAGCATTTTTCATATTATCTTGAATTTGTTGCCTTATTATCTCCATTCTATCAGTTCTTTCCAAGCTGGTAATTTGATGTTCTGTCAGAGATTGCAGCTTTCTTCCCAGTTTATATTCAGCACCACTAGTATACATATGATAACCGAAAAGTGCAAAAAATGGAGTCACTCCTGTTGCAGCGTGTACAGCCGTCCTTAATGCGCATTCTATTTCAGACAGGTATAAGTCCCATTCTCTGTGGTCCTCTTTTAGGTACGCTCTTATGGCTGCAAGCACTGATTGGTTGACTCTCTCGCTAGCGTTGCTTTGTGGCGAATATACGGCTGTTTTTAGGTGTTGTATTCTATACGTCTTTAATAAATTTGCAAATTGTTTTGATGTAAATTGAGCTCCGTTGTCGCTGTGTATAATTTCTGGCACTCCAAACTTGTGAAAAATTTCATGTACCAAAAATTCTACTACGTTACTGGCAGATGCTTCTCTCATTGCTTTTAAGAAAGTGAATTTTGTGAAGTGATCGACTACAACGAAAATGTAGCAATTACCGTTTTTCGACCTGGGATACTTTCCCATAAAGTCGATATATAATTTCTGAAATGGTCTCTCGGTAATTACTTGGTTTCCAATTTCTGGGCGAAGATTTTGATTCGTCGGTTTGGTTTCTTTACACGTTTGACAATTTCGTATAAACATTCTCACCCCAATCGCCATTTTAGGCCAATAGAAATATCTTCTTAGCCTTTCGAGAGTTTTATTTACTCCTCCATGAGCTGTTGTTAATGAAGTGTGAGCTTTTTCTATAATCGGTTGAGTAATGTTTGGAGGTATCCAGAGTTTCCATTTACAGTCTTCGGTATCTTCCTCTCGTTCAAAATCCATCTTCTTAAAAACCATTCCGTTATCAACTTTTAAGTCTGGTAATTTTTCTTTATTATTTTCAATGTGATTTATCAGCTCCAGGTATTCGTCGCTTTGAAATTCTGTGGTTTCGAAGTCAAATAAATCCTCCATACTGATTTCATCTAAATTTTTTCGCCTTCAGGTAAACGCGACAGCATATCTGCGACTATATTTTCAGAACCTTTTCTATGCATAATCTCAAAATCGAATGCTTGTAGCTGCAGTGACCAACGTGCAAGTCTGCCTGTCAAGTCCTTTAGTGTCATTAACCACTTTAGACTCGCATGATCAGTGACTATCGTAAACGGCATCATCTCCACATATGGACGAAATTTCTTGACCGCCATCACAGCTGCCAAACATTCTTTTTCTGTCACACTGTAGTTTTTCTGACAGTTATTTAATTTTTGTGAATAAAATGCTATAGGGTGTTCTTCTTGTTTTTCATTTAGCTGATAAAGCACTGCACCAATTTCATATTCACAGGCATCGCATTGGATATAAAATCTTTTAGTGAAGTCTGCATGACGTAAAACAGGAGCCGATGTCAAGGCTTTCTTTAAAGTTTCAAATGCTGTAATCGCCTCAGGTGTCATGATAAATTTGCTGTTTTTCTTCAACGTATCCGTTAAAGGGGCTGATATGGTGGAGAAGTCTTTTATAAAGCGGCGATACCAGCCAGCAGTTCCTAAGAAACTTCGGACTTCTCTAGGAGTTTTTGGTATCTTTATTTCCTTTATAGCTTTTATTATTTCAGGGTCAGTTTTCAACATACCACCACCTATTATGAAACCTAAATACTTTAGTTCTTTAAAACAAAATTGCGACTTTTTCAATCCTATCGTCAAATTCGCGTTTCTTAAACATTGTGCTACATCTTTCAACAATTCCAGGTGTTTTTCAAAAGAGTCGGATATGACCAGTAGATCGTCCAGGTACACGAATACATTTTCTTTCAATCGCTGTGGTATCACTTTATCCATTAGTCGGCAAAGTCTTTGTGCCGCGTTACAGAGACCGAAAGGCATGACTCGAAACTGATAAAGAGGTCTACCGGCCACAGTAAAAGCGGTATAGGGTTTGCTTTCATCCTCTAATTCGATTTGCCAGAATGCGTATTTCAGGTATACACTGCTTATGTAGTAAGTTTCATCAATCCTGCTGAGTATACCATCAATATTTTGTAAAGGATATGCATCCTTTACTGTAAGTTTGTTTAATATTCGGGCATCCAAACAAAACCTATTTTTACCTGGTTTTCGAACTACCGTTGTCCTATTACTCCAGGGACTCTCACTCTCTTCAATAACATTTAATTTCAGCATATTATCGATTTCTTTATATACAATTTCCTGAACTGCAGGAGAAATCGGATAATGCTTATCCTTTACAGGCACTGCTCCTTCAACTAAAGTTATATGATGTTTTTCAAGAGTGGTAGACCCTAAGCCTTGTTTTTCAAATGATGGAAAAAGTTCGATTACCTCATTTAGTTTTTCTCTTTCTACATTACTCAGATCATGTGGATTAGAAATGGCATTTTCAATTTTATAATTTTCTAGGATCTTTTCGGTATTAATTTCTGATAATCCAACTACATCAGGCGCAAGATGAAAAGCTTTCCAAAAATCTATGCCCAGATACGCTGGTTGCTCTAAGTCGGGACACAAATAAAACGAAATTCTGGATAGTTTGTTGTTGTATTCAACATCCACCACAATTTTGCCTAATAGTCTTTGTTTTTGGCCACTTGCTGTTGAAACAATTGAATATATAGGTGTTATATCTGCCTCCAATTTTTGTACCAATTCTCTACATCCCTTGCCCAAGAGACTAACTGTAGCCCCCGAATCAAGAAGACCGTTAATTTTGACGTCCCCAATTTTAATCTCGGCGTATGGTCTAGGGTCGCATATTTTCTTCTCGGCTGATTTTATTGCTTCGATGGCCTGTCTTCTATGTCGTTTTCTCTTGGCAAACTTTTCTCGTAACTTTTGGATGGGTTGTTGGTGACTTATTTCGGCGTTAAATATTTTGTTTTTGATTTCATCATAATTTTTTTGTCGCTCTTCTAGCGTATAAAGATGTCGTAATTGTGGTATGATCTTATTGAATCTTTTTGTTGCAGTTATTACGTTGGTGGTATTTATTCTGGTCGTTTGTTTTGCGGGTTCAGTGATGAACGATGGTCCCCCGC
This sequence comes from Metopia argyrocephala, assembly GCA_963576795.1. NCBI lineage: Eukaryota > Metazoa > Arthropoda > Insecta > Diptera > Sarcophagidae > Metopia > Metopia argyrocephala. Next base: position 86,404,218 of record OY756211.1, read on the forward strand.
TCTCCCGTCGTTCCTCTGAAAAATCCGATTTCTGCAGGTTTCACAGTTTGGTGCTATCACATCAGCTTTACCGCAACGGAAACAAAAAATGGTCCTCTGTTCTGATGGACAATCCATAAAAACGTGACCTGTTTGGCGACAATTCCAGCATATAATTGGTGTTTTTGTGTTGGGGCCGTTATTATTACTACTTCTTAATGCGGCAATTTCTTCACTATTTATATCCAATGTGGGTTGAAATTCTTGTTGCTCTTCATATATCTCATGAACTTGTCTAGGATATCGATTAATTGGTGTTGGCTGTTGTCTCACATCTTTCTTCAGAAATGTCTTTTCCGCATCTAAACAACTTATCCTAAGTTCTTCAACTGAGGAGACGTTCATAGGATATACGAGTCTGCCGATACTTTCCCGTAGGTTTTTCTTTATCATTTTGATCATCTCGGCTTCTGGCATGGATATGTTTAGTCGGGATCTGAACTGGGTCATCGCGAAAAAAAAATCATCAATCGATTCTCCTGGCATTTGTTTTCTTTCTACCATGTCTCTCATGAGTTCAAAGCTAGATCTTGTAGCTTGGTATTGTTTAAGCATAGCAGATTTTAGAGTTGACCATTCTGTTACATAAGTCGTTTGAATAAAGAGCCAGTACCACTTTTCAGCTGCTCCTTTAACCAAAAGGTGAAAATTGTCTAGTACTTCTTTCCAGGACACTCCGTATTGAGACTGTAGTCGCTCCAGACGAAACACAAAATCTTCTACAGCTAGTTTGCTATTATTTCCATCGAACTCTAATCCCCATTTGTCGATACGCGGTGGGCTATAATTTCTGCAATCATCACCGCTCACAGATGAAGCTCTCGATGATGGAATAGATTGCTCTTTTGCCGCAGACATATCCATAGGTTGAAACGCATCATTTGAATTTTTTACTTGATTTTGCAGACTAGACTCTAATAATCTCCGATTTTCTTCCTGAGTTTGTTGGACAACCATGCTCAACCTACCCACTGTTGCTGCTAATTCATGCATAGTTCTTTTAATATCTGCGACCTGTGTGCTAACACCCTGATCAATCATCTTCCTAACATTTTCTTCAAAACGTTCTGAACTATTCGATCTAATTGATTGTCTACTAGACCCTTGAGCTAAGATATCTTTATGAATGTTTGCACTGGTCTGAGATGTTTGAGATGAGCCGGAAATTATCGTTTTGGACATATCCCTAAACTGATCTGTTTCTCTGTTATTTTCAGTCATCTCTCTGTTTCTTTTCGTTTCGGTGTTTATTATTGGCGTATTTGGTTTCTGAATTTTTTTCACAACGTGTGGTGAAGAACGATTTAAATCAAATTGGACTTGTCTAACTCTTTTTCTATTGCGATTAACCTTTGGCTTATTGTTCATACTACCCGCCACGCGAATATTCAAACTAATATTAATATATCAAAGATTTGCGTAAGGGGAATAAATAACGAAACCAATATAACAAAAATTTAACGATGAAATTAAAAAATACGTGTAGAATATTGCTAAAAGAAAATACGGAAGGCTAATATGTTGTTTCACGCTAAAACAAAACTTTATATGTATAGTATACCAGATTTCTACGTATTGAAATTCACTAAAAAAAATATATATAATTCAAATAATACTGATGATAATACTACGGTGATATAAATAAAATATTAATAATAAAGTTTATAAAAATGAAATGTATAAATAGGTAAATAGAAATTAAAATAAAAAAAAATATATATAACAATGATTATTTTATAATAAGTGATTTTCCTTTTTTTTTTTTCTTTTATATTTATTTGTTCAGGTAAGGCAATGATAAACGGATGCGTGTGTCAAGGTGGAATATAATATAAAGTCTCTTCATGTGGACTAGATAACATTAGAACTCAAAAACATTTTTAATTCGTTATTTTGTGTGGTAAAGCGGACCATCACCTTGTTTAGTATACAAGGGAGACATCGTTTACACATCTCATCTGATACAACTAACCTCGTCTTAGAAATGAAAACGAGAGGCTATCAGATTATTGGACGTTTAAACACAAACAACGAATTAAAACAAAAAAGCAAAAATTAAATTTATCAATTTAAAATTAAATCAAGAATGTGATTCACTGAACAGTTATACAATCAGGCAGATTTTCAACCAAACCTGAGCTATAACAGTTTTAGCGTTTGGACAAAATCATCCTCTAATGTTGACTTTTACTCCCATACAAGGAAACGCTGGTGCGTTTTTGACCAGGTCGCTATAAGAATAAAAGTCCACAATATCAGGTGATTTTTATGGGCTATTTTAAACTTTAACTGGTCTATTTTCTCATATATAGCTGTAATTATATGAACTTACACTGTAACTTGAAATATTTTTCATAATTGAATATAAAAGTATTCCAAGTTACCACATTTGATTGGGCGCCATTTATGTTACGGACCGGTTGCACTGGCGAGGTTTCCGTCTAGCTCATTGACATCTCAGGTGGTTCCAACCCTTCCCGCCAGACGCGTATCCGAACACAAAAAAAATTGAACAAAAAAAACTAAATATTTAAAATTTAACTCTACGGGATCACATGAAAAGACTTTGTTTGGAAGCAGGTGCTAAGCTCCAAAATTGCCCACCCAACCTTGTCGTCGAGAAGATCCAATATGCATTTATGCGACGACCCTATTTCCACCTGACCTCGTGCCTACTTACCTGTCTATCATTGCCTTTGCCCTTTAATTAATTAAGCCAACATTTTTAAATTTTCCAAGAATTTTCAATACATTATTTATTGATTTAAATTAATAAAGAAAATTAAAATTATCTAATGAAAAATTAATGAATTTTAAAATTTTACAAAAACACATACATATATATCTGATAATGGGACAAAAATTAAAATATAAATAAAATTATGATCAACAGGGCTTAAGTTCTTTATTCCTTAAAACCGGAATTTATGCTCGAAAATAAAACTAATACCTACAGCTAAAGGAGCTCCCTGAGTTGTATTTGTAATCTAATTTTTTTCACTTATTCTTGGGTTTTACTTTATCGCGATATACCTAAGCACTGGATACGCACTATGAGATATATATGTCACAAAAAAATTGAGATTTTCAAATAAATAAAAAAAAGGATATATACAAAAAACTACTAAAAGGAAATACTTAAAACTAAGATTAGTTATAAAAATTTAAGGTGTTTCTTCAAGGACAATAAAAAAATTTTTATTTTGTTTTTCTGTTTTACTTTTCTTTCCAATAAGTGAATCTGGTTACTAAGGGGTGTGAATTTAACTTCAAAATTAGGTTTCTATTTCTTTTCCGGAGTATTTAGGTATTGTTGATCAAATTATATCTTTTACTTTTTTCTTTAACTGACTTCTGCTCTCTATTTATAATTTGGTGCTGGCAATATTTTTATAAAATTAAAGTAATAGTTGTTACCTGGCTATTTCGTTTCCTCATCGAGTGGTCAGAGGATTTCCAATATTCTTCCATACACAAATAGCCAGCTAATAAAAATAAACATTTGTTACAAAAAAAAATTACTTTAACTATAAACTAGGTCCACTCACGTTTTTTCTTATTTAATCTACACTATTTATTTTTCTTCGGGGTTCAAAACAAAAGAAGTGTTTCACTGTTCACACTATTTGGACCACTCGCTCTTAAACTTTTCACTGATTTTACAACTCACTAAAATTTTTCTCCAGCACTACACAGCTTAGTATCTTTTCACTTAATAATCTTCGAGCCTTCCTTAGCATGAACTTATATATCCTCGCCTATTGAATGGTTTAAATTTAAAAAAAAAAATATTTTCCGTTACTACATTCCAAAGCTAAATTGCAAAAATTTTTCATGCAACGGTGAAAGATGAGTCATACTTTCGTTTGCCTAAACTTTTTATTTGTGTAGCGGTGAATGATGAGTCATACTTTCGTTTGCTTTATCTTTTCATTTGTGTAACGGTGAATGATGAGTCATACTTTCGTTTGAATATGCATGACGTCATTCACTTATTTATTCCGTAACGGACTTGTAAGATATTTTTACATATCAAATGCTATATTTGATGTTTATGAGTTTCACTATTCTAAATTACATTACCTACACTTCTATCTTTTCATGTTGTCTTGTAAAGTAATTTAATGCGTGTTGTTGTTGTTTCATTAACCATTCTGTATATGGGATCAAAACGAAGAATAACAAAATTCTACTTAAGGAAGCTAAATTAAAGGACAACTACACAATTATCATTCTAACTTTTCTGAGGTGGAATTACTTTTAAATTTGATAAATTTCGGTCTTATTTGCACCTATTTTACCCATAATTCGTAATTTCTCATATACGCACTTTGAATTTAACGGTTTCCTAGTACAGATACACCCTGTTATTTTTCTTCTCTATACTCACTAAACGCACCTCACTTGTTTAGGAAGGGTTCTGAAAAAGCTACGCATGTGCATTCCATCAGCTGCAAAGGACATGTAAGTATGGTTAAAATTTTTCCTACTCAAGATTTTATTTTTTTTTTCAGAAAATAAAATGGATGGACGTTTCATCAAAAGGGTATGCATGTATCGTTCCATGGACTACTTCCTAACTCTTACTAATAATAATTCTTCTTCTCATTTCAGGTTGTTAACTATGTACACTGCTCTACAAAAAAAAACTTAAAAACTACCAACAACATACTGCTACATATATGTAAAGCATAAAAAAAATTATGAACACTAAAAATGAAAACATGAATTTTATACAAATTACTAACAACTAACAAACAAAAACGAAACAATTCCTGACATAATAATTACTAACAGTAGAACTAACACTTAGGGCTTTATTATGAGGGATTAGAGGCTTTAGAGATAGTCTGGGTTTATATTTGGCCTCCACCCGATGCTTTCATGTAGGTATCCGCCACGAAAAATTTTTTCTTTCCGACCTGGCCCTGTATTCTTCCTCATGGGTGGTTCCATTTATTTCAACCCGCAACAACACTAACAAAATTAAAATACTTTCAACTGACAAATGCAAATTGAGTAAGCCTAATTGCGCTATATGTATGTATATGAACATCAGATTTTATAACTCAATTAAAGTCTAAATTGAGTCAACTGGAATGTGTGAACAGGACGTTAAACATTTACATATTAAAGTTTTTTCCTTTGTTCTATAAAATTTCTTCAATACAAGGCTTTTATGAATTCATTCGGCGATATACATATGTATATCTAGATAACGTATAGCCGATGATTATTTTTACGATATTTTAGGACAGTTTAGGCTGTACGTTTTTAGGTATGTAAAACTCGATAGAAAATAATATGAAATTCAATACGATTTTAAAAAATTAGAATAAAAATGGACTAAAAACCTTTTGGAGTAGAAAAATAATGCCAAGTCTTATTAATATAATATAATAATATTAACGTCTATTCAATTTTGCAAAAATACAACAACACAAAAAACAACAGGCATTTTATTCTTGTATGAAAAAAAAAAAAACCTGCTCCAGCGAAAAAATTTTTCGATGCGATGGTCACTTGACGTCGGCGTAGAGTCACTCCATCTGACTTTCTTAATTTATACAAAATCTTTTCCAACACAAGATGGAATACAACACTCATGTATGGGCCGGTGCATCAAAGTCTATTTTGGAACTTCGCGACCGAATACAAGAAAAGGGTGCTTATAACAATGGAAGCGTATTCAACTCTACCGACTCATTGGAACATTAGCTCAATATAGCCGACGTTTCATTGCTCTATCGGCACTACTATGGAAGGTGATCTGATGAAATGAAGACTTTGATTCCGGATAATCACATATTCTTACGTGCTATTAGTATCTCTCTTAGAGCACATCCTCTTTTGGTTGATTGGCGAATGTAATCGTACAATGCATTATAGAGAGAATTCGTATTAAGGCGCGCGGTTCGTTTAGGGAATAGCCTTCCAACAAATATTTTTAATGTCAATTACGATATTAATAAGTTTAAATCAAATGTCCACAAACAGTACTCTCTTTTTCCCCCTTCCCTTAACATATTTTCCTAGGCTAGCACAATGTATAGCATGTGTAGGGATCATCCCCTTTAAGGTAAGTTTGCACTATAATGCTGTGTATTACGACATGTCAAAAATAATTTAGTGTAGTAAGTTTACTATCATACATACAGTGGTGTTCAATAAAATAGATACACCCTGGTCTAACATCTGAGGCCAGAAAAACGTCTGAATTTCATTATGTTTCCGCCACTATTTTTAATGGTTTTTATTGTATATTCTGGAAGGAATTCTGTATTAGAGGGTATTCTTACAGTGAAATTACTTATTTCGGAGTTAAATAAATTAATTTTAGTTTCGTCCGAATACAAGATACTTCCCCACTTATGCTTATTGGTATGGAGATATTTTTCATACTATGGCACATAACCTCTATTTAGACTTATTTAGGATATGCCACTTTGATTTGTGTTTCAAGAAGATAATGACCCGAATCAAAGCGAGTAAAAGATTGATTTTAAAACAATGGCGACAAGGTTTTAAGCGGATCTACACAATTTTTATACTTAAATCCTATTAAAATTTTAGTGCAAATTGTCAAAGAGGTCCTTCGAGGATGAATTCCTTCCAATAAAGAACAGTTGTGGGAATTTTTTATAGATTCTTAGAAGAACATTCCAATCGATGCGTTTTAAAGTCTAATGGACTCAATTCCAAAATGCTTCTCGGACCTTATTAAAAATTAGGGTAATTACACTAAATACTGAGGTAATAAACAATAATTGAAAGAATAATTTGGTTTAATTAATAAAGAAGAGGTTTTTTAGGCCATCAAATTTGGTGAATCTATTTTTTTTAACAGCAAAATTAGTCGATTTTAACAATATTTAGGAATATACAGTGGCCGACAAAAGTCTACATACGACCCCTTTTTTTGCGATTTTATCAGTCCAAGTGAATAAATGAAAAAAATAATGATGCAGTTTTGTTTCAAATCTATATTTATTAATATAAACCAAAATAATATTTATTCCGATATAAACTTAAAAAACTATTCAAGAAAAACTATAAAAAACATTCGACAAAAGTCTACATACGACAAGAGTGTTCACAGAAAAACTTAGCGTAAATGTAAAAAATCATCACCTATTAATAAAATTAATATTTTGTCGGACCCCCACGGGCATCTATAGCTGCCTGCAGTCGCCGAGGCATCGAGTTCACCATATTTTCTAATTCTAAGGGTCTTATGTTCTGCAATTCTTCTTGGAGCCTTTGTTTTAACATTTGGGCATTAGTAATTTGGTAGTTACGTATTTTTCGTTGTAATATCTCCCAAACGTGCTCAATAATATTTAAATCTGGGCTTTGAGGTGGAGTGTACAGCTGTCTGGGAGCATAGTATAGCAACCAATCTTTCACAATTTGAACAGTGTGCTTCGGGTCGTTGTCTTGTTGGAAGTACCAATTTCGACCAAGGCTTAGCATATCGACGGAGGGTTTTAGATTCTGTTCTAGAATGGAATTGTAAAGGTGCCGATCCATATTACCCTCAATGAACACCAACTTTCCTACGCCAGAAGCAGCCATGGCACCCCAAACCATTACACAACCCCCACATGCTTAACAGTAAAAATTAAGTATTTAGGAGCCAGTATTTATTTTCACCACACCTTAGATCTACCGTCACTACCAAAAATGTTATTTAGATTCATCAGTAAACAAGACCCGCTTCCAAAAATCAAAACCTTTGTCAATATGCTTTTGGGCAAATTCTATACGAAATTTGCCGTTTTTTTCACTTATTAATGGCTTTTTTCGAGCAGTTCTGCTAAAATAACCATTTCCATTCAATGTTCTTTGAATAGTACGGGGATTTACAATCACTTCTAATCTTGTTGCAAGCTCTGCGGCCAATTTTGTTGCATTAATTTTAGGGTTTTTGTCCATTTCTTTTAAAATAAAGCTTACATCTCTGCGAGTAAGTGCTTTTGGGCGTCCACTACGACGCTTATTTTCAACACTTCCACTATTTTTATAATTCTTAAATATTGTCTGAACTGTAGATTTACTTAAATTTAATAGTTTTGCTATTTCTCCAAAGGATTTCTCTTCAGATCTGTACTTAACCAATAAATTTCGGATATCAATTGAAATTTCTTTACGAGAAGACATTATTTTACTTAAATATACACCGATGAAGACTAAATTACAACTTAAAGCTGTTTAAAACAATCTATAAACTTAACAAAAAAAATTTTGTAATAAATAACGGCGCTATCTCGTTATTTAATAGCAACAAACGCCTGGGTATGCTGATCGTATGTACACTTTTGTCAATGCATTTTAAATGTTTTTCTTGAGTAATTTTTCCTACGTTTATTGAAAAAACGTAAATTTTGGTCTGCTTTAATAAAAATGTATTTGAAACAAAACTGCATCATTACTTTTTCATTTAAGTATCTTGGGCTCCTAAAATCGCAAAAATATAGGTCGTATGTAGACTTTTGTCGGCCACTGTATAGTTTTTTAAGTTTGCAATCATCATATACGTTTTCTCTCACAAGAAAATTGAGCTCAACAAATGAACCGTTATATATTATTTTATATTTTGTTTTATTTTCGTCAAAATACTTTGCACTTATTTTGCTTCATCAGATTAGCGCCCCCAAATTAAATTTAAGTTATCTAGTTTGCCTTTGCAATAACTGTCCTCAAATTCAATATCTTCATACAATAGCAAACAATTGCAAAATATGGGAAGAGAAACAGATTTAGGAAAAATAGAAAATTGAAGCTTATCGGGAGGCAGGACTTTCCTTCCATAAAATTGCATGTTTGGGGGTCTAGTGGGTATTTCCAACACGACAATGCCCCAATTCACGCTGCCAGATCCGTAAAATCTTGGATTCAAACCCAAAAAGTTGACGTCCTTAATTGGCCACCATACTCGCCCGACCCTCATATAATCGAGAAGGTCTGGGGATGGTTAGCTAGGAAATTATACGAGTCCGGAAACACGCTTGTTCCACGATTTCGTTGAATTACATTGAAAGTCTGTACAATTCCATTCCAATCGAATTTTTGAGGTGATTTCAAATATGGGCGGAACCACAAATTACTAATTTTACTTAAAAGTTTTCAAAATATCATAAACTGGAAATAAAAAGCATTCTTTTTGCTTAAAAACTAAATATATTGAAATTATCGCAAATAGCGCTATCCTGATGACCAATTTTTAGTTACTTTTTTTAATATATTTTTTCCAAAATTTAAAAATAAAATAGTAACTTCAACATTACTGTAGCCATTATTGTTTTATTTGAAGAAGAATTGATAGAAGTCAATACATAAAAATTTCAAGTCCATAGCACAAGTAGTTTAGGTAGTATTTAACATTAACAGAGAGTGTAAATAGGGGCGCGCAGTGTACGTACTTCTAATACGAATTTTACGCAATTACACGCTTTTCAGGAAGAATTTGTCGTTCATTTAATTGGCTTTTAATTTCATGAAAATGGTTTTGAAATTACAAGCTTTTGGACAATTTTGTATGTAAAATTTAAGCCACTTACCCGTTATTTCTTCAAAGTAGTTTTTTCTTTTTAATGTTCTCTTTTTAATATTAAAATTGGCATCTTGCTCAAATAATAAGGTTGCTTGAAAAAACTTAAATTATACTTTTTTTAATATATTATTCAGTTACCTGTGAATTGAAATTAAAGTAATTAAATTAGTTTCATAATTTTTTAATATTCTTATGTAGCATCTCATAATAGAATATAATTTTATTAACTATTATTTATTTATGTATATATGTATAAATTTATAAAATTTGTTATATAAAAAGGCAAATCAAGGAGAAAAAGGGAACCTATAATTTCTAACTAAACTGGAAAAGAAGTAGAAGTAAGTATTACTTAAAATATATTTTTAAATTTTAACAAAACGGCTTTAATTGGATATAAACAGTAACTAAGAAAATAATTGTTATAGTCTATTAATAAATTGTTGTTAAAAAAAACATATAGAAAAAAGCTGAATGAAAATCAAAAATAAATGCCAGTTTGCATACAATAATGCTTTTTAGGAAAACAGTAAGAAAAATTCACTTTTAAGAAATAAACAATTTGTGATCAGAAATAAACGCATTAAAAATATTTAGAAAATGTTGAGATTTTTTTTTTCGCATTTCTTATTGAGTCCATTATTTGACTGCTATTATTTGGTCAATAAAACTATATATAGTAATATACGGATTTAATTATTTCAATTAGCTATGGGATAGAGTGTATTTATATGTGTGTGTATGTATGCATTTATTTATACATACAATTAAGTTCTAGTTACTGGGAGTTATTATGTATTTCGTTTCGAAATAAAAAAAAAAACGCACAAATTCGTAAAAATTTATTAATTTTCGGAAAGTTTTGTGTAATTATTATTATTGTCTTATCGAATTGGAAATTCTTTTTGAAAGTCTTTGCGAACCGAAGCACATCTTAACTCCCATTATTTTTCTGCGCTTCTTATTTTTATTTTTCGTTTGGTTAACTACTACGTAGAAAAATTTTTATTTATATTTTATAAAAAATTTCTTTCAATTTTTGTTTGTCTAAAGCACATTAGCTATTTTCTTGCTGTCACCAATAGTGCATTTGTGTTTAATTTAAATATTCCAGAGAATATACATACGTACGTACTTAATGGTTATTGATAAACTATTAATCATCATATTCATTGTGTTAGAAAAAGGCCTATAAGTTTATGAATGTTAACAAAATACTATTATTACCATTTATAAAAAATACTAGCGTGAAAACTGTTGTTGTTGCATATGATTGTAAATATATGTTTAGAAATGCTGCTTTTTTAATTATTGAATATGAAGTAAATTTCTTGTATTCATGATTATTGTGTACTGCTTTCTTTTCAGTTTGGCAATCTGATTTATACACAAGGCTCCACATAATTGCCAGGAAATAGACCAGTTACGCCATCCATAACACCTTCCCACCAACCATCATCGTTCTTTTTAAGAACATATAATACTGAACTCTCTTGAAAACTAAGTTCATCATCTTTATCGGCATAGTAATCATAAATTGCAACAACTTGAAAATGAATGAAAAACAAATAGCTTACAGTATTGACATGTTTCATATTGTTATTTTTAGCAATTACCTTTTTCTATGTAGTTTTTGGGTACCCATCCAGGTAGATTTTGATCTTCTGGCACAATTGGAGCTAATTGACCTTGACCAGCTGAATTACGTGGTCGTCCAAAATCATGATGTTCTTCCTCTGGTGGTGGTGGCGGTGGCAAGGGCGGCGATTGTGAGCCAGGTCTAGCAAAATTCAAGCTAAAATGATTTCGGCTAGAGATATAAATATAAAAGAGTTACTAAATGTAGTTTAAATGTTTATCTATCTTATATTATTTTTTTTTATATGATAAGAGTTATAAAGAGGTTTTATTTGTATGTAAAAATTAAATTTATGCAGCGGAAAAATAAAGTGTTAAATTAAGTTTTGTGTTGAAATTAATATTAAAAGGGTTTCCCAAATATTCCATACAAAGTAATTTGTAATTAATTTTATGTAATTAAAACCGTTAATTTACTTTTAATTACTAAACAAAACCAAAACCAATAGTATTCTTTTGTACATTTTAGCTTAGAGCAAAAGGTTTCTTTACCTGTTGCCATTTCTGCATCATTGTTAAGTTTTTTTTGTTGCAAATAAATAAAACAACACATTTTAATACAAAATTTTTACACAAGTATCTTATTGGATACACCACATCGAACTTACCTATTGTGATTACGTCCCAATGTATGCATGCCAATATGACTTTGTTCGGTGATTTCATGTTGAGAAACAGTCAAAGGAGACGGTGGAGCTACATATATGACAACGGATAATAATTAAATAAAATCAATTAAAAATAAAAAAAACTTACGCGGCATACTATTACGATCATCGTATGTAGTAGGCGGTGGTGGCGGTAATGACTGCATCATACCAGCTGATGGTAAATTAACATGTGTTGCTATTTGTTGACTTGGTGGCATTGGTAGAGCACTATAACCCGCAGCACGTTCATTATTAACAGAACTACCACCTAGACCAGTACTGCTCACACCTGTAGCAGTAGTACTCGATGAAGCCGATGACAAACGCTTGGGATGTCCAATCGGATAATTGGGCGCATAGTGAGAAGGTACTTGTGGTGGATTAACCACCGGAGGTGTGCGATATTCACGTGAACTTTTCCCCAGCGTTCCAGTGTTACTAACTGATTTACCCAATGTACCAGTATTACCACTACGCGACATTTGTGGTGGTGTTGGTGGTTTTGTTGTTGGTGGTGGTCCTACAGCCGATGGTTGTGCCAATGATTGTACAGAGCCATGTGATGAGCCACGATGCTGCTGTTTTGGATTACGGTTCATTTGATTTGTGTTGACACTATGTCCGATATCATCCAAAATCGAATAATCAATATCTTTGCGCACATATTTAATGGGTTTTTCTGGATTTATGGGTGCGACGATTTTGAATTGACGTGTGCTTACTTTGTTGGCAGTTAGTACACCGATTTCTCTATAATAAACAAATAAAATAATACAAATAAAATACAATATGTAAAAAAAGATGTACATAGGTATCAAATATTTAGTGTTGATCCAATAAGAATTTTACAAACTCATTTTTTATAAACTTACCTTCTAGCGACTTTTTCTTTGTGAATTTGAACCGTTTGGGCTATATGATTCATTTGTGATTCCATTTCATTTAATTGTTGTGCCTGCAATTCCAATAGTTGCATGTAACTGTAAGCCAATGTATTGATCTGATAGGCTACACTGGCCAACGATTGTGTTGTATAATTTTTGGTAGCCTCTAATGCGGCCTTCTTATTGTCAGCCCTATAGTATGTATCCTCACAATAATCGGCGACCCTTTCCAGGTTCGTATAACTATCGCGTAAACTTTGACGTCCATCTGGAATTTCAGTGCGTATTAGTGATGCTAATTCGTCCATTATATTTTCACCCATGACCATAACACTATTGCGAAGTGAAATTTTTAATTCTTCGTTTCGTGTTACGTTTTATTGGCAGCTCTAGAAATTAAAAATAAATATATTGTATGATGATATACAAACACGGATTAGCACTCAAAAACAATGTTTGTCCAGAATGACAAGCCCAACGGAAACAACTATAATTTTTCAATTTTTCTCTTATAAACTTTTTTAATAATAAACTATGCTGCCTAGGGCGGTGACAAAGAATTGACGATGCTCTGCTAAGATGTCATGCGACAACAAGAACAAACAATAACAATGTATGCTGTATATTAAAAAATATAGGCTAAACATTTTGCAGCAGCGCTCTGCCGACGTAGGGGTGCTACCACAGGCGGAGCAGAGAAAAATTCTTTTTGAAAAATTTGTTTTGCATAAAAAAACACAAACTTAACACAAATCTTTTGACTTTTGTTTATTTAACTCACTTTGGTTTTTATTCTTCTGCACTTTTTCAATTAAATTTTTAATTATATACTAAAATATTTGTGCAAAAATCTAAGAAACCTTATTTTTCACATTTTCAACGTAGCAATTCTTAAAATGTCATCTGCATATTAGTAGCAGTGCAGTACTCAAAGTCGTCTACACAAATAACGGCGTCATGATTCATATTAAACCGCAAGTGGATTATATTGTAATAATTAATGAACATGGCCAGGCACTTTGTTATCGCTCTGTTACAAATAATAGGTAACACGGTTTTAATTTTAAAATGTAATGTTAGATATTTGAATTAAAATTTCCATGTTTTTTAAAACTAAAAACATAAAAATTCCACATTATTAAATTAATACTAGTTTACAACAAATAAACATAACAAATGCTATTTTAAAAGCGATAATTCCAATATGGTTGTGCTATTTTCTTTAAAATTTAACGCCTTCTTACTTGGGAAAATTAAGAGTTTTCGAAAGGAAATGTTGAAGAGCTTCCACGTCGAAATTTAGATTATCAAAAAGAAATTATAAAAGCTTTATTTCGAATAAAAAATTGTATAATAAGAATTGATAATTTCATTATTTACTTATTAAGTAATCATATCAGAAGATTCATATCTTTGTTTGATAATAATTTAATTAATAGAGGCAACCGGCTATGATAATGAAAAATATATCTAAATATGGTGAAAAAGCTTTTGTACCTCCAGAAGCACTTTTTTACTTAAATAAAATATTATTCAAACTATAGGGAAGTAGTACATAACAGCAACCTACATAGCAACATCTAACGACAGATGGAGCAATTGCTATTGATCATTCAAGGGTGAAGGTATAATCACTAGCCTTCGTGTTATCAAATTGACAGCAATTTGTCTCATCCGTAAGGCGCTTGCTTAACAGGAAAAAACTCTATCCATCATTACATGGGCTGACTTCCATGATTACTGGTCTCAGAAAAAAAAAACTGTAAATTGTAATCCTGTTTTTTATAATAAGTTTAGACAATTTATATAAAAGCTGTTATCTTAAATTCTTTTGTTGGTTGTAGGATTTAATGCTGACGTTAAAAATAAAAAGCCATGTATATATGTATATGACAAAGACTGAAAGAACACTGAAGTTTTCTGGTGGCTAAATTCAAAACTTTTCTTCTTTTTCTTTTGTTTTTATTATTTCTTTTTTATAACATGTTTCTCCATATTTTTTTCGTTACATTGAATTATAAAATATTATTCATTTGTAGTTAATAATAATTTGTTTTAAATTCATATAGTTATAACACATCAGAGCTCTTAAGCATACAGATATAAAAAATTTTATTTTAAAGAAAATATTTTTTTTTATTTGCTTAAATAAAAATTATATACATATTTTGTATAACATAAATCTAGAAAACAAAGAACAATCTTAAAATTAGTAAAATATTTTTATATAAAAGTATGTAATACATATCATGCAAAATCTCGTTTTTTATTATTTTCTTTTCATTGACTTTGGGCGAAACGATATAACAGAAGTTTTTCTGTTTAATTCTGACCAACATTTTTTACAACTTTACTATAATTTTAGAAATTTAAAGACACTCTCAGGTTGTTTAAAACATTGCTCAACAGTATTTCACTCCACAAGCTAAAAATTGTATATACATACATATATTTGATGGTCATACAAATTTTACGACTTTTATTTAAAACATTCACATTGCTTGAAAACATTAATCAACATCCTTATAATAGATACTTAGAAAGAAAATAAAATATTGTGTCCCAAACTTAATATGTATATACAAAATATCAGATTAAAATTATAATTTATCGACTAAATCCTGATTGAGATAAAGTAGAAAAATATTTTCTAAATTATCTAAACTTATTTTATTTTTGTGTTTTATTCGCATAAAGGGTAGCACATTAAAGACTCTATTCACGGTTGTCTGAGTCGCAGGTGTTGCCAAAGCGATCTCTGCTAATCTTGCTAAGACTGGATTCTTGTAGGCTATAGCTTTCCAATAATCTAAAATATTGGCATGAAACGGTAGCCTTTCATCAAATTGCAATTGTTCAAGTGCTTCTTCAATAGTTTGACTGTCTACACTTTCTAAAGAAACTGATCCATTAATAAAATTCGATTGTAAAACCGTTTTCATTTTATTACAAATTCCCATATTGGCAGCCGTTTTCTTTTCCAGTTTTAAGTAGCGTTCATTTACTTTATTATCGTTATGTTTTGTATTCAAATTGTTTTTAGTTTTATCAAGGGATTTCAATTTATTAAAAATTGTAAGCAGTTGTGTCTGGAAAGAAAATAATTTTTTAAAATTAAAGTAGTTTTTAATATTATGTATTTACATAAGTATGTATATTAAGCTGCGGTCTCATTTGGCAAATATTTGAGGAAGAAAGAGTAACCAATATTTTTTTTTTATATAAAAATTTTCTTTAATATTTATTTAAAATATATTCTCGAAAGAAAATATTTCATAAATTAGTGGTTACGCTTTTATATATTAGCACAATGTTAGCGCACCCTTAGTTTTAAAATTTCATAATTATTTAAATTATTTATTTAATTCTACAACAACTAAGTAATATTTTTCCAAAAACAACAGGCATTGTTTTTGTACAAAGTACATGTAATATGTCAAAACTTGTATATAAAAAAAACTCCAATTTAAACAAAGACTCAATATGTTTGAGAGTTATTGGTTAGTTAGTACATTAATTTTTTAAAAACATTAAAATAAGCAAAAAGCTTTTTATAACCGTTGAAAGAAAACTTACAACATAGAAGGTACAAAATTTATGGCCTGTTTCTGTATGACAAACAATTTCAAACCATTGAAAATTTTTATGAAAAACACTAAATTTTTCAAATAATTTGGAGCATTTTTCATATAAATTTTCAATTGCTTAAAATTGTTTGTCATACAGAAACAGGCAATTAATATACATAATAATTTATAAAATAATTGTTTGAAGCACTTGTTTTTGTTGAAAACAAATGCCTTCATGTTTAGTTATATGAAACTACGTTGGTGCTATTTATTGTAGTTAGCCGAAAAGTTTATATCACCTTATAACTGCATAATGAGATGATAAATTATAAAAAATATATACATACATATTTTTATATTTACTCTCTCTCTCTCTCTTCCCTGTTTAAACTTTTTCATTATACCTACATACGAGCAGAAAGGTACAATTTTTTTTATTTTTATAGGGTCTGAGACTTTGTTATTAGCATGTTAGTAAGGTAGGTTGTTTTGTTTTTATCTTATTTTATGTACTCGTATGTATGTTAATAAATATACATACTTTTACAATTTTAGCAAGTATGTATGTATTTAAATTATAATTGGAATAAGTTGTTAAAACTTTTTTTATAATTTGTATGTACTTACAATTGCCAGGTGTTTTTGTTTGTCGTTAAAGTGCATAGATCCCATATAACAAAATCTTGGATCCAAGTATAAAGCAGCCAAAAATGAATCATTTTCAAATAAATGCACTTTGCGTTTGCGTAACGCTTGCAATAAATATAAAGCTATCTCATTTGTTGTAGATAATTCTTCTAATTCGCTTTCACATACCAACCAGTCTCTATAGAGATCGCCCATTATAAAGTGATTAGATTGGAGATTAATAACCGCATCAACAACAGGTTTAAAGCTTGTTACAAATTTGCTAACAAATAACCAATCAACTTCCACCAATAACTTTGAATTATTCTCAATTTTTTCACGTATATCGAATAAAGATTTGATCATGTCATAAACAGAAATCCAGCATTTGGGGTTATCAAGCATAGGAATGGGCTTTATATTTAATTCAAGCATACGTTTGTGCAAATTTATTGCGGAATCACGGTTTTGACTTATATTTTCATTTAATTGCTTGATAATATCACATGCCACAAAATGTAAAACATGTCCTGGGAAATGTTCACTCATATATTGACAATACTCATGAGTTGAATTTTCATTAGTGGTTTTTTCTTCCTCGTTAGGGTAACTGACAGTTTCTCTAACATTATTTGTGTAGTCTTTTGTTATGGAAATGACTTGACTTATGTCTATATCATAGCGTTGTAGTGCATTTATTAGCTTTCCCTTTAGAATAGGGGCATTATGATCATCCAATAATTCGAGGACGCTTAATGTAAATATTTTGATTTCAAAATCTTTCATAAATTGAATATTGACCAGCATTAGATTCGTTGGTTGGTCGACTATATCTAGTTTAAGATAAATAAAACGATTTGCAGCAAAACGTTTAATATTATCACTTAACTGTTTAATCATATTATCCAAATGTTGGCAGATAGTTTTATTTTGTAAGCCAACATCATTATCTGAACACCAAGATTTCAAAGCAGACTGAAATGTAGAGCTCTGTTGGAAATTTTGCAATGGTATATTTAAAAGAGTTTTATTTGTCAACATACATTTTAAGTAAGAGGCGGCAGCGTTTTCCTGACAGTCTATAGAAACTATTTTTATATTATGAAATTGAGAATGAGATATTGTAGGATTTTGGGCCAAAGTTTCGACTTCTTTTTTAATTACAATATTGCTGGTATTGGGAAACACTTCCTTTGCTGTTGGAATGGTGTCGCAGGCATTTAATATACGTGTTTCAAGTTGTTGATATATTTTATTGCCACTCGGCGTACTGACAATTGTAATGGCGGGTCTTGTTTCACAATCAAGTTGATATTCGTTAATCCAATCGTAGTCATCATTTGTTTCATTTACCTTGGAAGAGTTTTTAATTGCCTTTTTGCGTATCTTTCCAGCAGGCTTATAATTATTATCAGTATAAGCCTTTCTTTTAGGTTTTTTTGTCGTCGCTATAGTTGATTCCAATACCGTGTCATGTATCTGTTCATAGTGGCGCTTAATATTGCCCATAATATTTTTTAAAACTTTTTCACAGACAAGGCATTTGGCATACTTGTCATTTTCCTGGACTGTTACCAAAGATTTTGCATCATATATTTTAAAGCGTCCCATAGTTTTTTATTCAGTAATCCTTGCGACCAATATTTTAAAAGTATATATGTTGAGTAAATTGCTATTATTTATTTAAAATTTTAATATCTATCGCTTTTATTTTAAACTGTCCAAAAAGAATTTTTTTTTTTTTTTTTTTTTGAAATAATAAAAATCACAATTTCCACAAATATACTTCAATCTTTAGCAATGTTTTGTTTGAAAAAAAAGAAAAAAATAAATGACAGCGTACAAATCTATGAGTGCTCAGAGACAGCAAAAAAATGGGGAAAATTGTTTTTGGGAATTTAATGGAATAATAAATACAATAGAACCTCGATTATGTGTCTCTCAATTACCCTGTAATGCCGATTATTCGGTAGAGGAAATTTGTAGTTTTTATTTTTTTTATCCATTTATTTGTTTTATTTTACATCGATTATCGTGATTACCTCTATTAACTGGGATTGTAACCAACATTTCGCCGTAGTCTAGTTGTTAGTTTGTTGGCTCCGAGTTCAAACTCCAGCTCTGACATCTTAAAAAAAGTTATGAAAAAATATTTCTTTCGGCGATTACCTCTTAGCAGTCTTCTGGCAAAAGGTCTTTGAGTATCTGATTGCCAATAACAAGCATCTTAAGTCTGTCGTTCGGAGTCGACGCTAAACTGTAGGTCCCAGTGCTCATGGATGTTACGGACCGGTTGAACTGGCAATACCTCCAACTAGCTCATCAATGTTCTCAGGCAGGTACCAACCCTTATTGCCAGCCGCGTATCCCAACACACAAAAAAAAAATATGTATAAATACACAAAGAAAAAAAAAACAAAAAAAAATGAATAAAATACAAATACAAATCACGTTATGGGACCGCCTCATTCAATCATGCCAGTGGGATAGATGTTATTCCCACAAATGCCCTCCCAACCTTGTCGCTGACACAACCGTGCAAATTTAGTCCAACGACCCACATTCCACCTTTCCTCTCCACACTTACCACTCCATTACCACTTTTACCCTTTCCAATTAATCAGACATCCTATTAAAATTTCTAATCACATTTACAAAAATAATTTATTATATAAAATTCTTAAACTTAAACATTAGAATAAAAGAATTTAAAATTAACGTATAAATGTATTTGAATATTACCAAAAATAAAAAAAATAAAATACTCTTATTCCCTGAACAAAAAAAAAACTCACTTAACTAGATACAAAATATATATACACGTACACTAATAATCTCCTTTTTCCTTACTGTTGATTTCCTTTTCCTATCTTCTCTTTCCTTTTTTTTTCTAATCTCTATTTCTTTTTTTTTCTAATACATATTCATGTATATTCAATATCTCAGTACTTCCCTTTTTTTTTATTCTATTCCTAATGTGGTTTCTTATATCTAAGAGAGCTCCCTGAGATATACTAGTACCGGAATTCTCTTCTGGTCAATATTATACCAGATTAACCTATTGGACACTATACTACAGGATATTAAATATAAATGTATATGTACTAAATTTTTTTGAATTAAAATTCTTTTCTTTGCTTAACGAAAAAGGAAATCTATACAATTAAAAAAAAATAATATAATCTTAACAATAATAAAAAAAATTTTTTTAAATTTTCAGCAAACAAAATATAAAGATAACGAAATTCTTAAAAATTATATAGACATATGTATAATAAAAACTTTAAATTATATCGCTTTTTTCCTTTTTTTTTTTTTTATGTATTTTTTTTTTTTTAGATGCTGGTCCCTGGTATTTAACTTTCTCTTTCCTTTATTTTTCTAAAACTTTTTCTTTTAAACTTTCCAGTTTGCCGGTGGTTTCCGATTAAATTTTCTTTCCTGCCGGATTCGCTGCTCACTATTCCTAGCTTTTTTTCTATTCTTCTTCTTAATTTTCTTTCTTTTTTTCTTAATAATAAAAATAATTAAAACTCCTACCTGGTATTATTTATTCTGGCCCCTTTGAATCCCGATTAGAGGTCCAATACCAGCTGTATTTTGGGGAATAAAAATACTTTAGTCTCAATCACTCTATTTTTCATTTTTCCCTTTTTTTCACTTACGTAGGTTTTCTCTTCTCTATAAATTGTAATTGACAGTGGCCTGTAGTCTCTATTCCAGTGATTCCACTCTTCCGTTCCTTATAAAAATCCAGACACTAATCCTAATTACCCGGTCTCAAAAGAATTTGTTGGTGCAAAAAAAAATCTTATTACCGCTTCTCGCATACGCGGGTTATTCCTTCACTTCACTTCACCTTTTTTTTAGCACTCTTACACCGGCACTTCTTTTTACTTTCACGTTTCAAAAACAATTAAATTCTTGCAAAGTATAGATGTTTTTCCCTAGCCGCGCTAATATCCTTGCGGTTTTTATTTATCAATCTCCTTTTTTAACTCATTTTCATTTCAAAATGTAACGTTAAAAAAAAGCAAATTTCAACCTTCATCTTTTTTTTTTTTTTTTCCTCTTTTTTTTTTTTTGCTCTTAAAAATTTTCAATTTCTTGGCGCAATATTTTTTTTCTAGATTTTTCTATTTTCTTATCTATTTATCTCCACAATATATTCTATACGAATTTTTACATAATTTCATATCCTTGATTTCATATCCGAATCTAAACTTCATTTCCTAAAGATACCAGGGTTTCATGATACCAGCAAGTATCCCTATACTTAAAAATATTTTAACTTTTTATATGTGGACAAAAACAACTAATATACTACGTAAAAACACAACAAATAAATAAAAAACGCTATTTTACTCTACTTATTTTTATTAATGAATAAAATACAACACTACACAATTTTCGGTCTACAATTTTTGTACTAGAACAAAAATTACTTTACTATGTGTTTGTCCCACTCACTCACACTATATGACATACAATGCAGAAATATATGCAATTGTTACCCATTTGCAGAAAATATTCATGATGGTAAGTACGGGTTTGCAACAAAGAATATTTATCTTTAATTGGTTTAATTTCCTTTTCTATTTTTACTTTCAGGTTCAAGATGACAAATTCTGGTCGTTGGTAAACATGTATGTATCGTTCCGATCCATGGAATATCTCTTATTAATATTCTATTCTTCCTTTTTTTTTCTTTTCAGGTCTACTAACAATATGAAAAAAAATACACACAACAAAAACAATAAGAGTCACCAAAAAAAATGTGACATAAAAATAAATAAAAAAGTAATAAATATCGCACCAGGGGATGAAGCTGGGAGTTGGTGTACCCATTTAACATAGGTGTTCCTCCCCATCTATATCATAGTAAACACAAAAAAATGTTTTGGGGTATCTGACTAACAAAAATTTTTTTGAATATGTATACAAGGTGTCCCCACTTCATTTTTTTTTTTTTTAAACCGGTCCGCAACAAAACTCCGGTTTTGAAGATGAAAATCGTAGGAAACGGTGTGCGGACACTAAGCTAAATACACTGTTCCTCCACGATTCTGTGACTCGATTGATAAACCTGCCGGCAAACGTTAGAATATATATACATATATATATATATATGGAAGAAAATGGTCAACACTAAGACATTAGGCGTAATGAATGTATATTAACAAAAAAATGTTTACGTATATAAATCCTTTGACGAAATCAAACGAAAACAAACAACACATAAGCGCAATATTCTGTCTTCCCGTGCCAGTGAATCTATGTAAGACTTTCCTACGTGCCCAACGTGGGGAATTCTCACGCCCTGAGATCCAGAGTCTCACGCTATACAAACTGAGCCAACCGGGCACAAATTGTGAATATCTACTTCTGCTCAATCCACTGATATCAACACTACCATCAGAAATCAAGCTTCCCATCACATATTTCAACTTATCCTCCAATAAGTAAAGTAAGTGAATCTATTTACCGGGCCATGCACTCATGTGCGCTCTGCCGAATTATTTTCCACTGGGAGAAAAAAAAACGTAGAGGCTAATCCAGAACAAAAATAATCATTTCGAGTTACTGTTAATCAGTATAATAAGTACAACCAAAGTACTTTAACAAAAATTCGAGCGCCCACAAAAATTATTGAGGCAAAAGAAATATAAAAATTAAACAACTTAAACACACTTATCTGAAATCCTATTCAAGGAATGCGTCAACAACTAAATATTCAAATAAATACACAATAAATTGTCAATAAAACAGATAGGATTACACCTCCATTTTCCATTCCCCGTTGGAATAGATGATGCTTGAATAGCCCTTCATCACCTTGCCTCCTTTTGGTAAAAAGGTGCAGTGATGTGTGATTCACCAGACGATATCCGTAAGGATTTACGGGAAGTATACTGCACATATTTTTCTACATAAGAATTTTTACTTTGTGAAACTTTTCTATTCTCTTTTCAGGTTTATTTCTCAACTGACTAACAAGATAAGACGTTTGATCTGAACTAACAAAAATACTTATATCCATGTATATCACAGAAGCAGTTTGTAACTCTAAAAATTGAATGGCTATTCTATTATTGCACATTGGGTTTCTGGGTAAGTGTATTATATATCACAGTCTAGTCTAAGTAATTCTAGTATCACAGTGGAGTTTAACCTAACCTAATATCACAGAAGTAGACAAATAATAATTAAAAAAAATATTGCACTAATAATTCATGTGTGGAAACATTCCCATCTCGGTATAAAACAAAAAAAAGGAACGTTCATTGAATTAATCATAAGTATAATTATCGAGTTAAATAATCGTAGGTAGACAATGACAGTTAATATTCCAAGCCTATTTCCCTAACATATACCTGCAGTTATCCTTCTCCGGGTCACCCTACAGTGGTATATATTGGTAAAAAGAAATCTTCAAGTATAATGAAATGAAAAATGATATTAGCCTGAAAATTTCAATAATACTTCTATAATAGTGATCTTCAAAATCGATATATTGGACCCTTTCCCTTTTTGATTTTCTTTTCATATAATCTAGCTCTTAAAAAAATATATATATAAATCATAATCGTCTACATACGCACCTTGAATTTTGTTTTCGAACACCGTACGTCACCAAACAATCCTATATACGAGGGTCGTTATTTCATACCTTTATATCTTTTGTGTGATAGACACCGAGTGGTTTTCCTTGCAGGGTCTCTAGTTCATATATATTGTTGCCTATTGGACGGACAATTCTACATTTCAAGAATTTTCGACTAAATTTGGCGTTTACATTTTTCGAAAAATTGCTTAGTATTGTGTTGCGTCTATAGACTTCCTGTCCTGGGATGAATGTTATCTTTCGAGCTTTCTTGTTGTATCTTCGGGCACTTTGTTCATAAGCCTTTCGCATATTCTCCTGTATCTGGTGTCGTATCGACTGCAATTTGTCTGTTCGATCTATGTTTTCGATTTCGTGATCAGTAAGGGATTGTAGCTTTCTGCATAACTTGTAATCGGCTCCACTAGAACACATATGGTATCCAAACAAAGCAAAGAATGGCGTGATTCCGGTAGCTGAATGTACTGCTGTCCGTAGGGCACATTCTATTTCGGATAAATATTGATCCCAGTCTCTGTGATCATCTTTTAGATATGCTCTTATGGCTGCTAGCACAGACTGGTTTACCCTTTCACTAGCATTGCTCTGTGGCGAATACACGGCTGTTTTCAGGTGTTGTATTTTATATAGATTTATCAAATTTTCAAATTGCTTCGAGACGAATTGTGCTCCGTTGTCACTATGGATTATCTCTGGGACTCCGAACTTGTGGAATATCTCCTGTACCAAAAATTTAATTACGTTACTCGTGGAAGCTTCTTTCATGGCCTTCAAGAACGTGAACTTCGTGAAGTGATCAACCACTACAAAAATGTAACAATTTCCGTTTCTCGACCTGGGGTACTTTCCCATGAAGTCGATATAAATCTTCTGGAACGGTCTCTCTGTTTTCACCTGCGCTCCAATTTCAGGTCGTAGATTTCGGTTTGTAGGCTTTGTTTCTTTACAGATTTGACAGTTATTTATAAAGGCTTTCACTTCGACTGTCATTTTTGGCCAATAAAAATACCTTTTCACTCTCTCTAGGGTTTTGTTCACTCCTCCATGAGCTGCAGTTGTTGTTGAGTGTGCTTTTTCTATTATGGGCTGGGTAATATTCATTGGTATCCATAATTTCCACTTATATTCATCTTCATCTCGCTCAAAATTAGTTTTCTTGAACACGAAACCATTATCCACTTTTAGATCTGGTAATTTTTCTTTATTATTTTCTATATCTTTTATTAACTTCAGATATTCGGCACTTTGAAATTCTGTTGTCTCGAAATCCAATACATCTTCAATATTAAATTCCTCTACCTTATTTTCATCATTCGGTATACGTGACAACATATCGGCAACAATATTATCCGAGCCTTTTCGATGCATTATTTGAAAATCAAATGCTTGAAGCTGTAGAGACCAACGAGCTAATCTGCCTGTTAAATCCTTTAACGTCATTAGCCACTTAAGGCTAGCGTGGTCTGTTACGATGGTAAAAGGCATCATTTCTACGTATGGCCTGAACCTTTTTACAGCCATGACTGCCGCCAAGCATTCCTTCTCTGTCACGCTATAATGCCTTTGACAGGAATTCAACTTTTGACTATAGAATGCTATCGGATGCTCTTCACCTTCGTCATTTAATTGATATAACACAGCTCCAATACCATAGTCGCAGGCGTCGCACTGGATGAAAAATCGCTTTGAAAAATTGGGGTGTCTCAATACAGGGGCTGATGTTAACGCGGCTTTCAAATTATTAAACGCTTCAATTGCTTCTGCCGTCATCTCAAACTTTTTTGACTTTTTTAACGTGTCCGTCAGGGGTGCTGATATCGAGGCAAAATCCTTGATGAACCTCCTATACCAACCGGCTGTTCCTAGGAAGCTGCGTACTTCTCTGGTGTTTTTCGGTATTCTAATTTCTTTAATTGCCCTTACTTTTTCTGGATCGGTTTTTAGTACTCCACCTCCTATTATAAAACCTAGGTATCTTAATTGTTGGTAACAAAATTTAGATTTTTTTAAACCTATGGTTAGATTTGCTTTTGAAAGGGCGTGTGCGACTTCAGTTAACAATTGTTTATGCTTCTCAAAACTGTCTGAAATAACCAGTAAGTCATCAAGATAGATAAAAACATTGTCCTTTAGCCTTTGTGGAATCACTTTATCCATCAGTCTACAGAGTCTCTGAGCCGCATTACATAACCCAAAGGGCATCACTCGAAATTGGTATAAAGGTCGACCTGGGACGGTAAACGCTGTATAGGCTTTGCTTTCTTCTTCTAGCTCAATCTGCCAAAAGGCATACTTCAGGTCGACACTGCTGATGTAATACGTCTCATCTATCCTACTCAATATACCATCTATATTTTGTAGTGGATACGCGTCTTTGACTGTGACCTTGTTTAGTTTGCGGGCATCCAGACAGAACCTATTCTTACCCGGTTTTCTAACAATTGTGGTTCTATTACTCCACGGGCTTTCACTTTCCTCTATCACCTTCAGTGCTAGCATATTATCTATTTCCTCATAAACAATTTTTTGAACGGCAGGCGATATTGGGTAGTATTTGTCTTTTACTGGCTCAGCTCCTTCTATTAAAGTGATACGGTGTTTTTCTAGCGACGTACAACCCAAGCCTTGTTTTTCAAATGATGGAAACAAATCTATTATTTCATCTAATTGTTTGCTCTGGGATTCGCTCAGATCATGTGGATTATATATAGGGTTTTCGGTTTTATAATCCTCTAAAATCTTTTCCATACTTAATTCTGTTACATCAATTATCTCTGGCGCGAGTTTAAAAGTCTTCCAAAAATCTATACCAAGGTATGCGGGTTGCTCCAGATCAGGACAAAGGTAAAACGTAATATTTGACACGCTTCCCCTGTATTCTACGTTGACGTTTATTTTACCTAGTAATCTTTGTCTCTGGCCACTTGCGGTTGTTATGATGGAATATATGGGTGCTATGGGGACATCGAGTTTATCTACTATTTCCCTACAACCTTTGCCTAATATACTAACCGACGCACCTGAATCTAGTAGACCTTTCATTTCAATATTATCTATTTTAAATTCAGCATATGGTCTAGGATCAAAATTTCTCTTATCGGCTGACTTTATGGCTTCTATAGCAATTCTCGTGCATCGTTTTCTTTCCTGAAATTTTTTTCGCAATTTTTGTATTCTAATTGATAATGCGGGTTGTTGGTGGTTTAGCTCTGAGTTAAATATTCTGTGTCTTGTCTTCTCATAATTTTCTTTGCGCTCTTCAAAGGTGTAATTGTGTTTTAATTGGGGTATAATTTTATTAAATTTTTTAACATGATCAATTATTCTAGATTTTGTTTTTATTCTGGCTTGTTGTTCAGCGGGTTCATGGATACACGAAGGTCTCCCGCTCTCCCCTCGCTCCTGGAAAAATTTCGTTTTCTGCAGGCCTCACAGTTTGGAGCTATAACATCAGGTTTTCCACACCTGAAAC
This sequence comes from Metopia argyrocephala, assembly GCA_963576795.1. Lineage (NCBI taxonomy): Eukaryota > Metazoa > Arthropoda > Insecta > Diptera > Sarcophagidae > Metopia > Metopia argyrocephala. The sequence continues at coordinate 86,431,275 of OY756211.1, forward strand.
AAAAAATTGTTCTTTGCTCTGCTGGGCAATCCATGAAAGCATGACCGTTTTGGTGGCAATTCCAGCAATTTAACGGCATCTTGGCAATGGTTTTATTTTTGTTATTATTATTAAAACTCACTGCAGCGACTTCCTCACTGTTGACCTCTACTGTTGGTTGACATTCTATTTTATCCTCCGCTATTTCATTAACGTGTCTAGGGTATCGGTGATTCATTGTTGGCTGCTGTCTATTGTCTTTTTTTAGAAACGTTTTCTCGGCATCCAAGCAAGTGATCCTTAGCTCTTCCACTGACGAGACACTCATGGGGTATACGATTCTGCCAATGCTATCTTTTAGATTCTTCTTGATCATCTTGATCATTTCGGCTTCTGGCATAGAAATTTCCAAACGTGATCTAAATTGAGTCATAGCAAAGAAAAACTCGTCAATCGACTCCCCGGGCATTTGCTTCCTTTCAACCATGTCTCGCATAAGCTCGAAGCTAGATCTAGCCGCCTGAAACTGCTTCAGCATAGCCGATTTCAATGTGGACCATTCTGACACATAATTCGTCTGTATGAACAGCCAATACCATCTTTCCGCTGCGCCTTTCACTAAAAGGTGGAAGTTGTCTAAAACTTCCTTCCATGACACGCCATATTGCCTCTGAAGACGCTCAAGTCGAAACACGAAGTCTTCTACTGCCAGCTTACTGCTATTGCCGTCAAATTCCAGACCCCATTTATCAATTCGCGGTCGGTTGTACTGCCTAGACTCTTCACTGCATATTGATGAATCTCTTGACGATTGAGCTGAGTTAGCCTGTACTCCAGATATATCCATAGCTTGTTGTGCCCCATCTGCGGTTTGAGGTACATTTTGAAATTGACTCTCCAACAATCTTCTGTTCTCTAGCTGGGTCTGTTGAACAACTACGCTTAACCTGCTCACTGTTGCTGCTAAGTCTGCCATTGTTTTCTTTATATCCGCCACTTGTGAATTAACGCCTTGCTCTATTTGCCTTCTTATATTTTCTTGCATTGCCTCAGGGCCATTTGCTTTGTTTGTTTGCTTGCTGGTGCCTTGAGCTACAACATCAGTATGCACAATATTATTGCCTCTAGAAGTTTGTGACGTACCCGATATTATGGTATGGGATAAATCCCTAATTGGATTCGCATTTTCTTTTCCCTCGGTCATTTTTTTGTTGTTACAGGACTCCTTATTTATACTGGGCGTATTTGGTTTTTGTATTTTTTTCTGAATGTATGGTGACGACCTATTCAAATCAAATTCAACTTGCCTATTTCTTTTTCTACCCCGAGTCCTTATTGGGTCGCGGCTCATAATCCTTTCACCCTAGCTAACGACACTATTGTTGCTTCCAAATTACACGATAGAAAAAGTGACTGACAAGACCTAATTTTCGCCACAAATTTTTCAAAAAAAAAATCTATGGTTTACCAAAAAAAAAATAATAACGTCCAAAAAAAAAATGATCGCGGTTAATTCAAATTGCAGTGAAATGAGTGAGCAAACTAAACACACAAAAAAATAAATTACGCAAACAGACAAAATAAAAATTTCCAAAAAAAACTAAAAAAAAATTTATACTAAAAAAAAATTAATTATTGAATTAATAAATAACTAAACTACACGTAAAAAATATATATAAAAAAAATAAAAGATAAATATATAATAAATACTTAAATGGAGATAAAAAAATAAATATTAGTATAATAAAGTATGACCAAGAAAACGAAATACTAAAAAAAATAAATATTAAATAAATAAATAACTAAACTACACGTAAAAATTATATATAAAAAAAAATAAAAGATAAATATATAATAAATACTTAAATGGAGATAAAAAAAAATAAATATTAGTATAATAAAGTATAACCAAGAAAACTAAATACTAAAAAAAATAAATATTAAACAAATAAATAACTAAACTACACGTAAAAATATATAAAAAAAATAAAAGATAAATATATAATAAATAAATAAATAGAGGTAAAAAAAAAATAAATAAAATGGTTTTCTATTTTTATCCTTCCAAAAAAAAACAACAATAATTTTGTCAAGGTTTTGGTAAGGTGGTAATGGACGGATTTGTGATTCAAGGTGGATAAAAATAATCAAAATTGAATGATGTGGTCAGAAAAAAAATGTAACTATTAAATCATCCAGCCAATTGATGCCAAAGTCCACTCCGGACTGATACCCAATAGTGACATTCACAACAGAAAAATTTTACCTGGTACAACTAACCTCATCAGCTCAACCTTAACGAGAGGCTACCAGATAAATAGACTGGTACATTGTCAATTGAACTGGACTACCGCAAAAACAAAATACATTTATTAAACAAATGAACAAACCAGCTCTACAATTAGGGGGATACATATCCACTCCTAAGCTAAAGCTATTTATACTTCATCAACCCTCCCGTATCGTCGATCCCTGTCTCCATACAACGCTCAAATCCGATCATTGTGGGTAGGCGGCTATGGACACTGAGATCCACGATCTGGAAAGTCTTTTGGACTATTGAATCTACCTTGGGCTATTGTTGCGTGTTTTGGTCTTCCACACGCTTCCATTCAGATTGGGCGCCATTTATATGTTACGGACCGGTTGAACTGGCAATACCTCCAACTAGCTCATCAATGTTCTCAGGCAGGTACCAACCCTTATTGCCAGCCGCGTATCCCAACACACAAAAAAAAAATATGTATAAATACACAAAGAAAAAAAAAACAAAAAAAAATGAATAAAATACAAATACAAATCACGTTATGGGACCGCCTCATTCAATCATGCCAGTGGGATAGATGTTATTCCCACAAATGCCCTCCCAACCTTGTCGCTGACACAACCGTGCAAATTTAGTCCAACGACCCACATTCCACCTTTCCTCTCCACACTTACCACTCCATTACCACTTTTACCCTTTCCAATTAATCAGACATCCTATTAAAATTTCTAATCACATTTACAAAAATAATTTATTATATAAAATTCTTAAACTTAAACATTAGAATAAAAGAATTTAAAATTAACGTATAAATGTATTTGAATATTACCAAAAATAAAAAAAATAAAATACTCTTATTCCCTGAACAAAAAAAAAACTCACTTAACTAGATACAAAATATATATACACGTACACTAATAATCTCCTTTTTCCTTACTGTTGATTTCCTTTTCCTATCTTCTCTTTCCTTTTTTTTTCTAATCTCTATTTCTTTTTTTTTCTAATACATATTCATGTATATTCAATATCTCAGTACTTCCCTTTTTTTTTATTCTATTCCTAATGTGGTTTCTTATATCTAAGAGAGCTCCCTGAGATATACTAGTACCGGAATTCTCTTCTGGTCAATATTATACCAGATTAACCTATTGGACACTATACTACAGGATATTAAATATAAATGTATATGTACTAAATTTTTTTGAATTAAAATTCTTTTCTTTGCTTAACGAAAAAGGAAATCTATACAATTAAAAAAAAATAATATAATCTTAACAATAATAAAAAAAATTTTTTTAAATTTTCAGCAAACAAAATATAAAGATAACGAAATTCTTAAAAATTATATAGACATATGTATAATAAAAACTTTAAATTATATCGCTTTTTTCCTTTTTTTTTTTTTTATGTATTTTTTTTTTTTTAGATGCTGGTCCCTGGTATTTAACTTTCTCTTTCCTTTATTTTTCTAAAACTTTTTCTTTTAAACTTTCCAGTTTGCCGGTGGTTTCCGATTAAATTTTCTTTCCTGCCGGATTCGCTGCTCACTATTCCTAGCTTTTTTTCTATTCTTCTTCTTAATTTTCTTTCTTTTTTTCTTAATAATAAAAATAATTAAAACTCCTACCTGGTATTATTTATTCTGGCCCCTTTGAATCCCGATTAGAGGTCCAATACCAGCTGTATTTTGGGGAATAAAAATACTTTAGTCTCAATCACTCTATTTTTCATTTTTCCCTTTTTTTCACTTACGTAGGTTTTCTCTTCTCTATAAATTGTAATTGACAGTGGCCTGTAGTCTCTATTCCAGTGATTCCACTCTTCCGTTCCTTATAAAAATCCAGACACTAATCCTAATTACCCGGTCTCAAAAGAATTTGTTGGTGCAAAAAAAAATCTTATTACCGCTTCTCGCATACGCGGGTTATTCCTTCACTTCACTTCACCTTTTTTTTAGCACTCTTACACCGGCACTTCTTTTTACTTTCACGTTTCAAAAACAATTAAATTCTTGCAAAGTATAGATGTTTTTCCCTAGCCGCGCTAATATCCTTGCGGTTTTTATTTATCAATCTCCTTTTTTAACTCATTTTCATTTCAAAATGTAACGTTAAAAAAAAGCAAATTTCAACCTTCATCTTTTTTTTTTTTTTTTCCTCTTTTTTTTTTTTTGCTCTTAAAAATTTTCAATTTCTTGGCGCAATATTTTTTTTCTAGATTTTTCTATTTTCTTATCTATTTATCTCCACAATATATTCTATACGAATTTTTACATAATTTCATATCCTTGATTTCATATCCGAATCTAAACTTCATTTCCTAAAGATACCAGGGTTTCATGATACCAGCAAGTATCCCTATACTTAAAAATATTTTAACTTTTTATATGTGGACAAAAACAACTAATATACTACGTAAAAACACAACAAATAAATAAAAAACGCTATTTTACTCTACTTATTTTTATTAATGAATAAAATACAACACTACACAATTTTCGGTCTACAATTTTTGTACTAGAACAAAAATTACTTTACTATGTGTTTGTCCCACTCACTCACACTATATGACATACAATGCAGAAATATATGCAATTGTTACCCATTTGCAGAAAATATTCATGATGGTAAGTACGGGTTTGCAACAAAGAATATTTATCTTTAATTGGTTTAATTTCCTTTTCTATTTTTACTTTCAGGTTCAAGATGACAAATTCTGGTCGTTGGTAAACATGTATGTATCGTTCCGATCCATGGAATATCTCTTATTAATATTCTATTCTTCCTTTTTTTTTCTTTTCAGGTCTACTAACAATATGAAAAAAAATACACACAACAAAAACAATAAGAGTCACCAAAAAAAATGTGACATAAAAATAAATAAAAAAGTAATAAATATCGCACCAGGGGATGAAGCTGGGAGTTGGTGTACCCATTTAACATAGGTGTTCCTCCCCATCTATATCATAGTAAACACAAAAAAATGTTTTGGGGTATCTGACTAACAAAAATTTTTTTGAATATGTATACAAGGTGTCCCCACTTCATTTTTTTTTTTTTTAAACCGGTCCGCAACATGGATACAAATTGACACACAGAACATAGACTCGGCTAGAAGCTAGGCCGTAATCCTGAAATAGGGTTGTAATGGCCAGTTATGTATGCCAAAGAAAATCATCCCGTAAAAATTCAGTGGAATTGGACAAGTGGGCGTGGTGCTTCAAATACAAACTAAAATTAATTTTTGCGTATCTAGAGAACAGCCAAAGTAAAGTTGCTGAATTTGATTCGATAACTTCACCATCAAAGAAAATTTTCAGTCAGAAAATGAGCAGAATTAAAAAAGTGGGCGTGGTGCCTCCTATACATGCTAAATATTAATTTTTGTATATCATGAGTTCGGTTAAGGCTAAAATTTATGAATTTGGTCTGAATGACTTCAAGTTAAAACAAATCATCAGTCAGAAAGTGAGCGGAATTGAATAAGTGGGCGTGGTAACTCTAATACAAATTTATTGTTGATTTTTGTATATCTCGAAAAATGTTAAGGTTCATAAATTGTAAAAAAAATAAAAACATCTTCAGACAATTACATGTTTTACTGTAACTCTGTTGTATCTTGGTTTAAGACGCGGTCTTTTTCCTTTTCGTACTGTCTTTTTTCACCAGAATCTGTTAGATCGCTTTTATATTCATCAGGGAAAAGCAAAGAATTTCATTGGGTAGGTAGTCAATTTAATATGCGTTTTTAAAATACAATCCTAGCTTCACTTTCTTTTTCCTGAAAAATAAGGTTTTTTTTGCGCCACCTTCTACAACTCGTCTTTAAATCATTTTAGAATCTAGATGAAATATTTAAAGCCAGTTAAGTAGCTATGGATCTTCCTGACATAAAATATTCCTAATTATGGCTTTGTCTTCACGTTTGTCGGATTTAAATGTCTAAGAGTTCGAAGTTTTAAAACGGCTTATGATACGGAAAAAATTCACTGCTTTACTTTTAACCAAAGCAGAAACTATTTTTTCTTTCTTTCACTAAATATTTATTACGAGCTATTATTTACTTAAATTATTAGAAACCAAACCTTTCTTTCAAAGGCAGGAAAAAAATTAAATGATCATGTTTATTTTCTTTCAAAAAGATCTTGATATAGCAAAATTTAAAATAATTGTATTTGTTGCTAATAATTTCTTACAAATAAATTACATATTTTTCTCAAAAAATATAATCATGTTTTATATGTATACAAAAATATATGTATATTGCTTAAAAGTGTATTTTTTATATAACTTAAAAGCTAAAAGAAATGATTTTATTCGATTTTGGTTATGCTTAGCTCTGCTTATCTATACCACAAACAGGCACAACAATAATAGTTCAGAGTTCAGTGTGTTTAAAAATAATTTTTTCAATGTTTTCTTGTATTTTTTCAACTTTATGCGATTGCTTTTTAATAGTGTCTTCCATATCCTCAAAACGATTTGACTTATCTTTATGTTTTTCATTTTTATATTTTTCCTTTTGTAAAGCATGCTCAGCATGCAAGTGACGTAACTTGAGAATTCGTGATTCAAAATGATGTAATTCATTTTTTATGGACGATAATTCCTTATCGGTAAAATTACTGGCTTGAGCTACTCTCCATAGACCTTGAACTTTCGGTTCTATAAAATCTTGACTATGAGGACCGGAAGAGACTAAACGTTCTAAGCGATCGTAATGATCTTTAAGACCACGATGATGTTCACGTACTTCATTAATATGATTTTCATATTTCTTAGCTGCTAAGCCGGGTGTCTCAATTTCATTTTCGTTTGGATCATGAGGGATCATATTAAAGTTTTCCATTTCATCTTCATTAATAGCATCTATTTATTAAGTAGCGTTATTATTTTTGCTTAATTTTTATATTGTACGATAGGTATATAGATTTCTACTTACTTTCATGTTTGTTAACATCTACATTGGAACCAATGTTTTCCAATAAACTGTAGTAGACATCAACTTTATCTTGATGATGTTGAAATTCCTGCTTTAGAGAATTTAACTCCTCAGCTGTAAAACCGGAGATTTCAGCCTTCTCCCACAATTTACTTAACTTTTTGTCTTTAAATAGACTTTTGTTCAGGTGACGTTCTTCTGGATCATGGAATTTTTTATATGGCTTTATTTTGTCCTTATCCTGAGTTTCGTCAAAATGTTCCAATAGATCGTAAGAACTCATGATGCCAACTAATTTACGTCTCAATTCGTTCTCTTTAAGGCCATCCTTATCTTTGTGTTGTGAATTCAATTGTTTCCAGGCGATTTCCTCTTTGTCATGTATTTTAAGTTCCATATATAAAGACTTTAGCTTCGGTTCAGTAAGTCTCTGCAAGGTAGACTATTACTATTAAAATATCTATTTCTCAGAGTTATATTAAATACTCACATTTTGAGCCTTTGCCCATACTAAATTTAATTTTGCCATGCGGAATGGTCTTTGTAAAGTTCGAAAATCGGGATCGTATGTCTCAGATTTCACTTGATGAAAATGCGGGTCATTTGCTTCTTTCGAATACTTTTTTGCTTTTTTATCAGCAAATGATTCAGAAAAAAGCAATAATATAGCAATAATGAACAAGCTTGCTTTAAACATTTTACTTTACTTTTAATTGTTGTACATCCACTTTTAGTAATAATTTCACTTGGCTGTATATAATAACAGTTTTGATAATACGGCATACAAGTAATTTACACATACTGGTTGTGTTCACTAAGAAAGTTGCCAGATTTTATTATAACCTTATAATCACATTAATTTTGGCATATAATTTTCCAATATACATATTGACATGCTTTTGTGTTTTTTTGTATTATATATTGTATGAAATTTTTTATGCATTAACATGAATGTTTTTTAAATTCATAATTTACTATTGTAAAGCCGTAGGAAAGTATTTTTCGACGACGTCGAGATTTGCAACATTAACGGTGCATTTGAGCCGCCTATCATATGTTGGTTGTCTTAATTCACTGTCGGTCGATTTCTTTGAGTGCGGTTTATGTTTTACAAAAATTAATAAACTAAAAATTTAAAATATTTAAGTGCTAAGTTTTGCTTTGAAGGTGTAATTATATTTCGCTTTTTATGCAAAATATTTTTATAGTGTAATTATTTACAAGTCAAAGAAACGAAGATGGCTACGTTACCGCCACGCAAAAATCCCACACCAACTCGTATTTCTAAACAACATTTAACGCCTCTGCAAACTTTACTTCAAATGGGCTTCCAAAAGCATAGGGCGTAAGTCTTTCTTTTTAATGATTTTAATTAAATGACATACACCTTGTATGTGAAAAATATGTATATAAAATATTAAAAATTGGTTTTCTTATTGATTTTCTCCATTGTCCTATTGTTAAGCTTCTTTATTGTATATGTCATTCACCTTTAACTGATAACATTTGTTGGGGTAGGGAAGTAATGCCAACCATTAAAGATTTTACGGCCGTTAACAGTATAATTTTAAAAATAAATTTAATTTTTTCATTAAAATTGTTATTAAAAAAATGTTTTTGTGAAAACTGATAACGATATCACCTTTAGGTATACAAAACCTTATCCGTGTTTGATATTTAAAAGTACGTGCAATTGCATTAGCATTTTAAGTCTATGGAATTTATTTTCCCCCCAATATGTGAGGCATTGTCGACGTCAATTTAACGACACAAGAAAATTAGACCTTTTGTAGTCGTAGCAGACATTAGTTCGTGGCCACAGAGAAGATTAAACGCTTTAAATAGTTCTTAAATGTTGTTGATATCGACAACGCAAGGACCAAATTTTCTGTTGTTTAGTTGGATTGATGTCGACATAATTTACATTATATTCCAGTAAATTATCGTTTTTATGACGACCAATTTTTAAGCATACCGCTTTACTACATACTTACATACATCTGTCTCTTAATTTTGATGCCAATTTTTTTCACATCTATTTTTAATGCGTTAAAATTTTTTTCTATTAATATATAATAGCGAAAAAGCTTTAGCATCTACTGGTAACCGTGGAGTACAAATTGCATCCGATTGGCTATTGGCTCACGTTAATGATAACACTTTAGATGAGTGTGCACCACGTGAATATATATTATATGCCTGCCCCACGGGACCATTTCTACAACAACTTGAAGAGTTTTGGACAAAATCACGTCAAGTATGCGGTTGGAATGGTGCACACAATTATGTGCCACACATCACTTTAGTATCGTTTTTTAAGGTAAACTCAAAGAAAAAAGGGCTTTAAATAGTTTGCAATCCTGGACTTTTTCTTATTTTTGCCAGGCTCCAGATGAATGTTCTCTACAATTATCGAAAGCTTTAAAGCAAGTTGTTGATATGACTGGCGCTTTATTAGATCGTCCCATTAAATTAGAGTTGTATATGAGTCAAAACTTTATGGGCTTCTTTGTGGCTGAAGATGATGCAAATTATTTAAAACGTTTGGCTTTGCAGTATGTTAAAGAAGTTTCAAATTCAAGTATGTGTTCTTTATTAGTTTTACTTACGTTTTTTATTTTTTTTTTTTTAATTTTATGGAATGGATTTATAACGTTTGTGTTATTTATGGTTTATACTGTTCTACTTTTTCTCTCACTCTTTTTCTTTGAATATTATATTTTCTCATTATATCGCCGAATAAACAAAACGAATGTGATTCATTGTGTTTTTAATTTCTAACATTAAAATACTATTTTTCTCTGAATATTGATTGCCTAACGTTAACTGATGTAGTAATTAGCGATACTTATGAGCAACTTGATGCAATAGTTGCCTGTTTTCCTTGGTGTGGTGCTGTTTCATCGGGTAATCGTTGCATACCGCGTAGCAGTCGCTGTAAGATAAATTTGTTTATATTTTTATTAGTACCATTTTTTTGTTTATATTATAAATATCGTTATTAAAGCAAATATAAATAAGTGCAAAGAATTTTTAAACTCTACATAATGTTTCCTAAATTTTCATATACATACATACATACATACAATCAAAACTATTTCTATTTATGCATACCACACTATTTCAAATGACTTGCAAATTACATCCTTACTTATTATTTGAAATAAGAATCTATATAAGGCTAAAATAATTATTAAAAACATTTAATTTTGTATAGTCTTTTGTAAAATAATAAAAATTCATGTTATGTTCATTTCAAACCTTATTTTTACATATTACAAATTCAATGCGAAATTATTTTTCGGACAAACTTTTTTATCGGCAAATAATTCGTCAACTTAAAGAAGAAGAGTGCTAATAAATAACGTTTCATTAAGGTTTTAAAATACAATATTTATACAAATTTAAATAAGAGAAAAAAATTCAAGATATTGGTAAATTCTATTTATTTATAGTTAGTATTCAATAATTTATCACTGGATGGCAACGTTGAATATCTAATTTTCTTAAATTCAGCACAACATTACTAATAACATAATAATCGTAATAATAATAATAATAAAAAAAATTTTTCAATTAATTTGGATTTACGAAATATTAAAATTTTTCTATAAAATGATAAGACAATTATTTTATAGGTTATATAAACATAAAAAATATTTTATTAGTGTTTTTAGCATGTACTAAATTAAAAAATTATTGTTGCGTAGATACATTGGCCGCTTTTTTGTCTTATTATAAATTCACAGAAAACATAATCATTTCATTATTCGACTTCCTTTTCACTAATAGAATGATTTGACATTATTTATGGCAAGATATCCATATTTATATTGAGGACTTCAAGTACGACAAGTTTCTTTCACTCAATTATGCCAGTGGGAAATTGTCAGCGCTGTCACATTCGTCAGTCAATATTGTCACTGTTTATCCCTGTTTTATTATTTACTTCAATGAATAAATAGAAATGCATTTTAAAATACATACCCGTAAAGAGACAGTAAGAAAATTAGAACGTTCTAATTAAGATTCTTCTGTAAATTTTTTTAAATACTATTTTTAGGTATACAGAATACTAGCTTTCAGGTGTCATGAACTTAATTGTCAGCAGAAATTAGTTGTTATATTATTGTTTTTTAAAAAAATAAATAGACAAGAACTGAAATTATTAAATGGTATTGGAATAACAATAATGGGAGACTTACTGTAGATTTTAGTTAAATTAGTCATACTCACATAATGATAATACATATCTGTAAATTTTCCATTTTATTTTAAAAAGTCTATTATTTTCTTGTTTAATTTATTATTTTGTGGTTTATATGTAGTGGTAATATTTATATTTTTTAATTATTTTTCTACATTATTAGCACAGGTTTGTTGTTATTTTAAGTTAAAATATATACATGTGTACATACATACATACATACATACGTATACATATTTTAATTTTTGAAGAAAAAACTTGCATTCATAGCAGTAAAATAGACACATCTGCAAGGGTTTAAAACACTATTTTTTGTTTGTTAAAAAATCATCTTTGTACTCACATTTTATACTCTATACTATTTTTTTACTATACCTACCATACAATATACACATGCATATATTCTACAATTCGGTTATGAGTTTTTAACATTTCATTTTTGATTTCAGTAGCAATTATCATATATTAAGAGCAAAGACGTTAAAATTTACATCCTTATATATTAAATCGTATAATTACTATACTATACACATTCATATGTATAAGTATATATCAATAAATAGTTTGCTTAATACTACAATATATATACTTTTGACAGTTTGTTCGATTATTATTGTTTGTTCTTTTCTTTTCATATAATGCAATAAATATAACTAAATAAACAACAAATATTTAAACAAAATACAACTGCATAAAACAAAAATCGAATTCTTTAATTAAAATGTAATAAAAAAAAAAAATAGCGATTTCTTTGGAACCACATGTGAAATCATTGCACCTGACTCTAGCGTATCAATTTCCGCAGAACCAATTTAATGCTTTAAAAACTTTAGTGGAATCACTAGATGCATCATGTGCCTCCAATTGGGAGCTACGTCTTTATTCGCGTGATCCTAGATTGGCAACAAAACAAGTACATATAACTTTAATTTTTTTTTTTGTTTTCTTAAATACCATAATAAATTTACTAGTCTGGCTTTTTATGTTACATGTTACATTCATTCAATTTTGTTGTCGTTCTTATTTTGCAAATTTAACCTTAACCTAGTAAAGTATTCACTCTTATTGTTTTAAGATTTGTTTTTGTATATACTGTAAAAGTGTACAATTTGTATAATTTGCTTTTGTGTTTTTCTGTATTTCTTATTTGGGTTTTATTTGCTGGCAGGTACATAAAGTTGTTTATCCACACAGTCCTCATGAAATTGACGAACTGGAATTACGTATTGGTGACTATATTTATTTAAATAGTGACGCTGTTGACAATTCATCGGATGGTTGGGCAGAAGGTATATCCTGGTTAACCGGTGCTCATGGTCATTTGCCAGTTAATTATACTGAACGAACAGCTGAGTCAGATGCTTGGACTTTACATCGTGTTGTGCAATTATCAAAATCAATAACACCTTCATTAACGTCAGCCGAAGAATGCGATATTGTTGATGGTCGTAGCATTTCTACAGAAACAGATGAACAGCAATCACGTCATCATAGAGATTTGCCACACAGTAATAAAAATTGTAGTTTAAAAGAAATAAGATGGAAACAATTTTAAATAATTTTTTATAGTTGGTTTACATTCAACAGACTTAATTGAGGGCTCATCGTTTAATGAAGATTCTGAACAAAGTGTTGAGAAATATTTACGTAAAACTTTGAAACCATGTTTGGATTTACATTCTCTGAATAATCAAAATAATCCAAATCAACAATCGACACCACTTATAGAAATTACACCGAATAGCATGTCAACGCCAAATGCTTGTGACATAAAAGTGGAACCTATACAATCGGTTCCACCTAAACCAGATGATACTTTAAGCCAGCATTCAGCAGAAAATTCTTTATCTATATCGGCAAAGAATCGTCGTGTCTATATAATGCGCCATGGTGAAAGAGTTGATTTTACTTTTGGTACTTGGATACCGTACTGTTTCGATGAATTTAATAATTATATGAGAAAGGATTTGAATATGCCCAAAACACTGCCAAAAAGGTAACTTTTAAAATACTTACATACATATATTTAAAAATTAAACCAAATGTTATAGTAACTTAAAACGAATTTCATTAAAGCTATTTTTTATACTCATGCATACATACATACATATATTATTGGCCATTACAACCCTGTGTCAGGGTTACGGCCTAGCTTCTCAGCTTTATACTCAAACTCAGATTACGAGTATTATAGCAATTATTTGCTTTAATTTAAACATACATATTATTTAGTCCTAAAGAAAATATTATTAAATTTTTAAAATATAAAAAAAGCAACTCAAATATTTCAGTTCATATTGTTCTGAAAATTAACAAAATTTTAATTTTGCATGGGGTGCCCCAGTGGTCTAGTGGATAGTGTGCTAGACTACTTGTGCGAGAGTTTTGTGTTCGATTCCCATTAAGGACTTAAGACCGAGCTTATTTTCTTTGTCCCTCTGCTCCTTATATATAATTAGAATATAATTTATTATTGTAAAGTCGTCTGATATGCTAGTCTAGTTATCAAAATATTCAATAACAAAACACAGGCAGTATGGCTCTCATTGTTTTTTGAAAATTTTTGAAAAATAAACAATTTTCATTAGGCCTCTATAAAGATTTTTGTTTTTACTTACATATACATATAAAATAATAAACAAAAACAATTGTTTCGGCTTGAATACAATAGGAATCGCAAAAGAGCAAGGTAAGAAAAATAACAATAAAATGTTATTAGTAGTTGTAATTTAAAGGAAAATAAATTCTCCTGTTTTAGATTTAAAACGTATGTGAGTACAGTGTTTATACTTTATGTTAACCCAAGTAACACAAATAGTAATAACATAATATACAAAAATCTATAACTAAGGTGGAAAACAATGGAAAACTACTGTTCGTGGTTCTCTTTGCTGAATAAATTTCCAGCAAAGATATAGTTCTAAATTTACTACAGACATTTAAGAAAAAACTCAGTTACTACTTAATTACGAACCGTGTGTTTAAACAACAATTTTTCAATTTATTTAACAATAATAACAACATTTTTATTTAAAATTAATTATTATATTATTATTTTATCCAAAAGTGGAAATACAAAAAGCTTTGTATTCATCATGACCATAACGAAATTATACAGGTGGTGCTTTTCTTTTGATTTTTTCTGTTTTGTTTTGCTTGTAATAAAATAAAAATTATAGTTTTTCGAGTTATCTTTGTTTTTTCACTATTATATATAACTATAATATATGAAATGTATTGCTTTGGGGATAAGCATGTCTCTATGGCCATTTCGTCTCTGCTTAAGAGACTCGTCAGGAGACTTTTTCCCAAAGGTGGTAACCAAAAATACAAATACTTATATTCAAATAGTTATAAACTAAATGCGAATCACATTTAGTATATAAAAACCAAACAAAAGTATTTACAAAGCAATACATTTCTGCTTTTAAAAATTGAAATTCTATTCTATATGGCGAAAAATATTTTTTGTTTTTAATATTTTATATTTAATTTTTTTTATTTTTCGTACACAATTATGCATTTTTTTTACATTTCGAGAGATAAAATCAAGAGCAAAATTTCCTCTTCTACGTGCATTATTGCACCTTGCCACCACCTTTATTATTTCTTCATGGTATCCATTTTAAAATTTCGTATTGAAATTCCTATTTTCTCTCTGTTTTGTACGTAAAGTCGTACAGTCTAAACTGCTCTTAATTTAGTCAATAAATAAATATATTTTTCTCATTTATGTATTTTGGAATTAATTTTTGACTTCAAAAGGAGAATGTGTTGTCTTGATTTTAAATTAACATGTTTAAATGTCCTAAATTTTTCATTTTTTTAATAGTTTCATATTGTGTAAGTTTTAGCAATTAATAAGTAGTATAGGGGTGCAGTCAAAATAAGAAATTAACAAATTTAATAAGAGTCTAGCAAGGCGTCGAATATCATTCTGTTCTTTTTTAACAGGTTTAATTGCCCCGAAGGATGGCTGAATGACTCACCACTTACTAACATTGGCTTGTATCAAGCCAGTTTAGTTGGTGAGGCTTTGTACGATGCTCGTGTACAAATTGATAATGTTTATTGTTCGCCAGCATATCGTTGTATTCAAACCTGCACTAGTGCTTTAGAAGGTATTTAAAAACACATAAAATAATTATTTGAAACAACTATTTTAGGCAAAAACTATAAAATATTTGAAGGTCTTAAACTTTCTGGAAAACACAAAATAAAATTAGAGCCTGGATTATTTGAATGGATGGCTTGGTATCCGGAAGGGGTACCCGATTGGTTAAATAAGGATGAATTAAGAGAAGCCAACTATATCATTGATAACGATTATCAACCATTTGTAACTGTTAACAACTTAAATGAATGCGTTAAAGAAACAACTGAAGAATTCTATACACGTAATTATGAAGTCTTAAAAAAAATTATTGAGTCAACAAGTATGTTAATATTTGCTTTTGAATGAAATATATGCATATGTACCTATAATAATTTTTTAAAAATGATTGAAATATTTAAAAGGTGGCAATATCTTAATAGTGGCTCATGCAACAACACTTGATACTTGTACGCGTCAATTAATTGGTGATCCTCCACGCAACACAAACGAACTGCGTCAAGTTATACATAAAATACCATATTGTAGTTTAGCAAATGTAGAAGAAATTGATGGTCAATGGAAACTTGTTGAACCGGAGTGTTTACCAGTTACACATTCTAAAAATCCACGATTTGAATGGAATGCTCTTACTGCTACATAGTGCAAGTGCTTTGAAGAGTTTATCAATAAACTTTCTTCTTAATTAAATCTAATATCTTCTAGTAATACTATTAACTACACCAATACAATATATTGCTTCTGTTGTTATTTTGCATTGCATTTTTTTTTTTTGCCTAGTTATGTTTGATTATAGATATAATAGATTTATATTTAATATACGATTGGATAATATATAAAATGGGCTAGTGAATATATCGTACGTTTAAAAATGAATTGAGTTTTAATTTTATTTGAAAAGTGTTTATTTATTTAATTGTTTTTTTTTGCATTTTTTTGCTTAAAATTACACTTACTCTTACCATACTTTATCATGTTTTTTTTTCTTTAGTTGTAATTTACAGTTTTAGATTGTCTTATCAAAAATATATGCAATAGATAGATATGTTTATTCGCTATACCATTGAACAAATTTGTATACAATAATTTAAACTTAAAACACTTTTAAGGTTGTTTATAAAATTACTTTTTAATCAGTTATTTTTTATATAAATTTTTGTAAAAGACACAAACAGAACAATCTATATAACTGCCAATTTATTTTACATAAAAGGTTCTTAATTAAACGCTTAAAGTTGTTTGCTTTATATACAAATAATATACATTCCTGAAATTCCTATAACAACTAATAAAAGATTTTGCTTAAATGGATGAAATTTTATTATTTTCGAGAAATGAAGAAAAACACAAAAAAAAAAAAACATGCGAAGGCATTAAACGTTTATGAGAGTACCCTTTACTTTGGGTATCTTAAATAACCATAGAAGTTTCCTTATATTAGAAAAAAAATATATTTTTCATTAGATGAAACATTGCGTTTTATGTAGGAGAACTAAAAATTTATTATTAGTATTTGTCGAAAAAAGTGTAACCACTATTTGATAGAAATATTTATCTTTTAAGTTCGAGGCACATATAGTTGGGTCATTCCGGAGCGTATATCCGATTGTCGTACATATGTATGTTTCTGTTCTTTCCAAAACTTAAGGAAAAATATAAATAATATATGTACTATGAATAAAAAATGGAAAGCAAATTAATCGATGTTGTCTGTACAAATGTAAAAACATTTTTTTTTTTTGCAAAAACAAGAAAAAAATATTTGATTTAATATACATACATAAACAAAGTAATAATTTTGCCAACATCATCCATTAAACGTTAACACCTATGAAACAATTCAACACATAACACTTGACGGATTCTATGTGACTCGTTCTTTAAATTCTTTTAAGTTTGATAAGGTACTATCGAAATATTTTTTTTAAATAATTTTTAACAAAATGTAAACATAACACAAAATTTTTGTATAAAATATTTCAAAGGCTACGCTTCTTTCCTCAAATATTTTCTTTATGTGCCCTTAGCTTTAAGGAATAGTAACGCCATTTTACAGTATTTAAAACCTTATTTTGTAATCAAATTTCTATTTTAAACTTTTAAATGTAGTCATTTAGAAATTTCGCTATAACGTTTACATTTTAGTTGAATTAAAGTTTTTTTTTTCAAAAACAACAAAAAAAGAAAAATATTGGAAAATTAATTATAAAGAAAATGTTTTTTATAGTTATTAATAAAATATTTATTTTAAACCTATGTAGTTACTTGAACTGTCAATTATCGAAGTATTTCTTGTTTAATTTTAAAATATCATATTTGTATTGTTTAAGGGGATAAGCTTGTTTCTTTGTCTCTATTTCTTTGGTGCTTAAAAAATGTTTATTTAATTAAATTAAGCAAAAATAACTTCGATACATTTATGCAAAAAGATATGTAGTTTTCCGTATGAGGTTTAGAATTTCAATTGTTTTTAAATATTTGCAAAGCGATGTGAAGAAGTCTTTATTTACATTTATTATAAATTTCTAGGCATATTTTTTTCACCACATGATACATTTGGAAATTTTGTTTTTAAGTTGTCTATCTTCCCTTTTATTTAATAAGATTTTTATAAGGTTAGCTTAAATATCAATATCATATGTATTTAACTTTTATCATATTCTTTTAGAGAAGTTGTAAACTTCTTATTAGCTGCTACAGACATAAAATAGAGTAGTACACATACATATGTATGTACTTATATATAGATTTAAGAACAGCAACTACAATATATACACATATAAATAAATTGTTTTATAATATTTAATCAAGTCTATTAAATTATTAAAAAAAAAATTAAATAAAACATTTTGTACAAGAAGAAAGGAATTATAACTCAAATGAAACAGACAACATTACAGCTCAAAATGTTGAAACTTTTTTCATAAAAAGAAATTTGATAATAAAGTTAAAAATCTTAAAAAAACTGTCAAGATTTGTTTTATAATATTTGATAATAAAGTTTGGTAAGGAATTGCTGGATTGTTTAGGAATAGTTTAAATCAGGGGATTAATAACCTCATATGATAAAATAATATTTCGGTACCTGTGCGGTTTACAATAAAATTTTAACAACGGTTGTGTGGTAGAACATTTGTAAAAGTAAAATAAACAAATTTGCTATTCAGTAAAATTCTTTTTAACCAGTTAGATTATAGTAAAGGTTATTCTAATCAGCAGCTCTATTTGAGTTGTTAAAATACATTCAAAACAAAAATAAAATAAATTTATATGCATGCATATATCTTCCGCCTAGACATATATTTAAGTATATAGATCTGAGAGGAATATAGCCATTAGTTGCACTTTATACGTACCACCGATTTATCTACCAAATATTTTGCGAATGACATGATTATCTCCGACGGTATTGTTTCTGCTGAAAAGAAAATAAATACTTACATGTAGGTTAAAATTTTGTCAGAAAAAGTCGTTTAAAATTCCTTCGAGGACCTGGTAGAGACCCAATTTTCGCTTTCGGATATTCAACTAAATCTGTTCTCTATCGATTACGTTTCGAATGGCAGGGTATATACTAGGGTAATTGTGATCATTGTTAGCACGGAAGAGATTGGGGGTCATTTTTAGGAATTGCCGTGGTCATAACCCTAATCAATGGAGCAAGACTAGGGCCATAACATTCCCAAAGCGAGGCGATTCTCTCATGCTGAGTCGAAGAAATTCAGGCCGAACACTTGTTCATCTTTCTTATTCAAGAAATTTGAGAGGCTGCTGGATCTTCATATGAGACACTCGGCCTTATTCCAGTTGGCGACGTCGTTGTCGTCTGACGACATTTTTGTAGTGGAATAAAGAAAAAATGTTTCTCTTGCCTTTAATCTATTACAAAAATGTCGTTACGCGACGACGACGTCGCCAATTGGAATACGGCCTACTATTCCAAGGGAACTACTTTGGACACGGATAACAGGGAATTTGCCCTAGACACGTTTCTTGATAGTGATATTCAATATTAATATTTTCCTTGTGCGGTATTGAGGGCTTTACGTAGCCTCGGTTTGAAGAAGTACATTATCTGTACGGCAAATAATGGTGCAAAGAACCATTAGCACATAAAGGAGAGGTATTGCCAATAATAGGACTGCTTATAGAGGTACATGTAAGGTATTACGGCGAACGCGCTACTGGTTGAGCTGGAGCGTGTAGAATGCTAGGTTATTGCCTACACACATGATCTGTCTATTATTACTAGGACCAAATATCTGAGTACCATTTGTGAAGTAGTGCTGAGAAATGATTATCAAGTTAAATATCTCGAAGTTATTCTGAACAGGATTCTCTACCTAGAAGAATGAGCAATTGGTAAGCGATATTGTCAAACCTATATTGGTTTTGGGTGTAGGTTATTGGAAAAGAGTTCTGTGCTGAGGAATTTGAACAAGATTCAACGGTTGGCTATGGTTGGAGTCTCTGTTGTTTGCCTTAACTCTTGGCTGTCTGATATTACAGCGAAATATGTACATATGTATATAGTAGGACTACCTATACGTTGTCAAGTCTACGTTTCTTCACCGACGCGTCGGTTTAAAATTGGAAGGCAAAAGAATTTCGCATAGACTGACTGATCACTGCAGTAAGTTTCAGATGGATGTCGCAAAGTATATAAGTCTGAACGTGACCACGATTAGAAGAGTGCACATTTATGTATATTGTAATTCAGGAGGGTAATTTTTGTAATATAATCTATTTTCAATACTTACCGAACGGTGATGAAATGCCATTTAATGATGAGGGACTATTTCAACATTAGAATCATTTTGGGTATCGAAATGGAAAACTGTGAGACAAATAAATTGGCTAGGCAGTGTAAGAGGCATAGGTTTTTCCATCAAAAGAAAGAATTTTTTTACAAAATTTTTCTTGGACACAAGCCAACTGGTCATAGGCCAAAACCTGGTCAACTATTGAACTTACCTTGGTGGAGGATGTCAGCTGTGGTGGGTATATTTTCTGGCCACTGTCCGGTGGGCATACATGCGATCCGTCTGGGATATAATAGTTCGACTTTATGTGGTTAATGCATGGAAGAGAAAGTGTTGACTACGAGAGTCTTGCTTTTAGAGTGTACAGTGGCATCTACTCTTAATTTCATTGTCTAATTATACTGATAATGCATGGAAGAGAAAGATGTTGACTACGAGAGTTTTGCTTTCAGAGTGTACAGTGATTTTGGGTCTTAGAACAGCACCTATTGGATTATTTCAGTGGGCTGTCTGGGTCGATTTGCTATCGAGGTTTACTTCGAAACAGGGACACCATCTGGTGTGGCATCACAAAGTGCATATGTTAGCCTAAGTGGTCTAATTCTCAGATCGGCGCCCAATTATTACCTATTAAACTATTAAAATTCTCCCCTCTAATTGGATGATACTACGAAGCAGTTGCCTCTCAAATAGTGAAATTGCTTTTGGGCGTAAAATAATCGTAAAGTTTTTTTTTTACTAAAATTGCAGGTACTTTATGTTTTTAATTTCATTGTCTAATGATACTTCTGATCCTGGCATGGAACTTTTAACTTTAACTAACCGCAGTTTCCAATAATTTGAAATAAAAACACATTCTTTCATACGCTGTTTTCTTTTTCTTTACATACATTTATGTAGTTTGTATTTTATTTTTAATTTTTCTTTCTTTGTTTTCCTGGTAATTTCGAATTTTTCATTAAAGAGTTTTTTTTTCTTTGAATGTGTTTAATGTGTGTGTGTGTTTTGTTTGTAGTTGTTTTTTTACATTGGTTTGTAAGTAGTAGAAGTAGTAGTAGCTTTTATTTTAAATTTTCATTTTCATTTTAGTTTTACTTTTTTTTTATTTAAACAGGAGGAATGATGTTTTTCTTAATTTATTTTGTATTTTTATTATAATTTTTATTTTAGATGAAATTACTTTAATAGTTTAATGTTTTATTTGTATCATTTATAATTATAATGATTTGAAATTTTCTCTAAATTTTTTGTTTATGCTCTTTTACAGGATGTTGTGTTTTTTTTTGACATTTTTATGTTCTATTTTAGAGAAACTACAATTTTTGTTGTTCGTTTTTTATTATTATTTTTTGTTTTTGTTTTTATTTTTAGTTTATAAATATTACCATGTTCTTTAAGGTATTTTTGTGTTTTTTTAATAGTTGTTGTTAACTTATGCTAAAAATTTAGTTTTATAAGGATTTAATTTTTTTTGTGTGTGTAGTTTTTTATTTTTTTAAAATACATAAACTAATAAAAAATAAATTTATAGTTGTCTATTGAACTGAGATGGTTAAAATCATTAAAACCTTGAACAGATATAAATAAATGTGCAGACTTTCAATCATTCTTCAGTATAAAGTATTTAAAAGACACATTGTTTTTTAATGCTTAAAAGCATTGCTTTAGTGAATTGGCAATGTAATTTGAAGAATTAAATATTATTACTTATAAACTAATTTGGGTTTTGGGTATTCAATTCTTGAAATTTACCTTGCAATTGACCAACAATGAATCTTTTCTATACTGCGCTAAGATGTTGTGATGGCGCAAGTCCAACACGGAAATAACGATTAAACGTCAATACACTATGAGCCCCTATATCTGGCAAGGACATTAACGATTTTTTTGTTTATTGTTGTTTTTTTTTTTTTTGTTTGTAATTTTTTATATAGCAGGTATGTATGGATGGGATGGATGTAAGTGCATGAGAAATGATATTTTGAAATTATTTTAGGTCTTGCTATTTGATTTCCGTGTTGGAATTGTTGATTCAAATTTAAAAAGACAACTAACAAGACATACAAAATAATTTCAAAATGTTTTAATATGAATGAATGATTTTTTTTGTTTGTTTGTTAAATTATTGAAATTAGTTTAATGTTTAAATAATAATAAAAAAAAATTTAGAGGTTTTTTGTTGTTTACTTTAGTTGCTGTTGTTGTTATTTTTTTAAAGTAATTTTTGTTTACGAAAAAATACGCTGCATGTACATATTATAATAAAGAATTTGTTTTGTTTTATTATGTACGCATTTTTTCTTTATTTTAATTTATTTCTCTTGTTATTTAGAAAAATCAGTATGTAAATTGAAAATACAATACAATACTTTTGTTTTTTGTTTTTTAGTAAAATACAGTTTTGAGGAAAATTATTAACAAATGCACATTCCCTTTAAAGTTTTCTAAACATAATACTCAGCAGTTACTTGTTTGTTAATTAGTTTTTCTTTCTTTCTTGCTATTTCAATTAATTTCAAATTAGCGCATTATTTTTTGTTTTTTTTTCTTTTCTTTTTTTTATCAATTTCTTTGATGTCAAATATTCTTAAACGTCACATTTAGTATATAATTTTGGGCTCATTTCTATGCATTTATTTACAATTTTCATGCATAAACTGTAATTAGTTTAGGTTTAAGGCCGAGATTGTTTTAAATTTTGTTGGTTTTTTTTTTAATATTTTTCTATCAATTTTATTAATAAGGATGGTCTGTTTAGGCAATTTTTGCCATATTTTTGATTTTGATTCAAATTCTGGTTTTCTTATTTAATTCTTTTGTTTTTGTTATTGTTTTTTGTTTTACGTTGGAAAATCATGTTATATTTTGTATATTTATAGCATTTTTTGTCAAATACTTTAGGTATTCTTTTAAAAAATCTGGGTCATTTGTATTTATCAGTATATGTATTCGTATTTAATTTATATACTATTTGATAAACTAACATGATAATTTTCTTAACATTATTGCAACATATTTGTCTAAAACATATCTATGTATGTATTCAATTTTAGTTGACAAATAGTATATAAATTAAATTGCTTCTTTGGTTCTTTTGGTATGTATTAATAGAATTTAGTTATAAATAAATAAAAACTTTAATATATCAATATTTAATACAAAATTATTTAAGAAAATAATTTTTTATTTTATAAAATAATATTTTTCCCAATAAAATTTCTATTTATTTATAACTAAATTCTTAATGGATGTAATGACTCACTTCGTACTATTCATAGAAATTTCATATAAAAGTATGAGTTAATAGACTGAAAGGCAGAATAAATGAAAAACTGTGTTGTAGTTTTATATATACATATATTTGCACTCTCATACTTTCATAAGATGATGCCACAATTAGATTTTACTTCAATTGTTGGCGTTATTAGTTAATTTGAAATAGGGTTCATTTTTTCATTTTTTATTTTTTTTCTTGTTTTTAACTTAAAATATCCAATTGATTAAATTCTTATGGTCATATTCATAATAAATTATTTTTATTTATTACAGGTTTATAAAACGAATTTTTATAATACATATGTATGTATATAAATATTGTTTTATAAAACTTTTCTAAACTAAATATATTATTATGAATAAGGGGGTTACAATTTTTAATTTATTTTTAATAAAAAATTTAAAGAAGAAGTGTAGAAAAAAATTCGTTTTCTTAGCAGTTTAAAATGTATTTTTCTTTTTATAACAAACTTGTTAAAATTATGTACTCAAAAAACTTTTTTATTAACCCATTGTTTTAAGAAAACAAATGGTTTCCTACGAAAAACACTCAAAAACCAATAAGTCTTCTACAAACACGCGGTTAATAAGTTTTCGGAGTTATAATTTTTTTTGCCTGTTTCCGTAAGACAAGCAATTTCAAACGTTTGAAAATTTACAGCCTGTTAATAGAAGACGAATAGTTGGAGACCTTTAGCTTTTTATATGAAAAACACAAAAAAATTTGAGTAATTTTTTGTTTGTTTCAAGTATAAAAAGACGAACGTCTTAAACTATTCGTCGTCTTCTATGAACAGGCTGTTACTTGAAAAAATAAAAGTGCTCAAAAATATTTGAAAAATTGAGTTTTTGCTTCTCATGCAATCGTATGAAATTGCTTGTCTTACGCCATGAAAACTTATAGACACTTTTCAAACGAATTTGATAGTGAATTGGAAGTTTATGATTTCATTTAGAAATATAAGTTTTTAAATCGAATTTTATAATTTTTTACAGGTTCTTTTCATGTGTGGGTGTGGGTATTAAAAAATACTTTTAGTAGTAAAAATAAAATAAAAATAAAATTTAAATTACAAGTCAGTGTTATGGTTTTCAATTTCTGTATAAACGTTTTTCTTTTTTTTTCTTTCTTTCTTTCTTTTAAAAGAGCAAATTTCAATTTAAGGTATTAACAAATTGAAATAGTTTCTAACTTAAAAGCTTATATGGAAATAGTTTAAATAAAATTAAGCTTTTAAATACTAAAAATTTATATGAATGTTTATTGTTTTGTATTCTGACTATTTTGCGAGTTTTTTTGTTTTTCTTTTTTTTAGGTTTAAATAAAAATTAAATTTATTAAGACCTTAAATTAAACGCTCACTGTACCATATTCAGAAATCGGTATTATTTGTTGTGATTTCCGTTTCAGAGTCTCCTTCAGCTGTTGTTGGTGGCAAGGCTAAGGACATTTGCTGGGTAGTTAATGCCATAGATGGCTCGGTGTTACGACGTTTCATTTTGTTTTTAACTCTTTTTAACATAGTGGCCTTTAAAAAAGTTATATTTGTTTAAGTTTTTTTTTTTACCACGTTGTTGTTGTTGTTTTTGTTATTCAAACCGTCCGGTACAATATTGTTTATTTATTATTTAAAATATTTTGTTGTATATTTATATATTGTTTAATTAAAATTTTTAATTCATTTATTTTTATTTATTGGTAGTTGATGTATGTGTATGTGTGTTTATTTTTCGAAAATCCAAGTTGTTGTTTTTTTTTTTTTTTGTTTTTTGATTATTTATTAAATTTTTTTAATATTTTTTTTTGATTTGTTAAAAAAGAGAAAAAGAGAATAATACCACAAATTAAAAAAAATTTATTTTTTTATATGTACTTTTATAAAAAAAAAATAATTTTTGTTGTCATTTTATAATTAAAAAATACAAACGGAATTTAATGAATAAGAGAGTGTGCAAAAAAAATCAATAACTAAGATTTCGAAACAAAATGTTAAAAAAAACAAAACATAAATAAAAAACTTAATAGCTTTAAAAAAGTGTAAACAAATTAAAAGCAGTACTAAATTTAAAAACATACGTAATTTAATATAAAAATACGTAATTCAATATTAAACATTTTTTAATGCTTTTTTACATGTACAAACATAAGTAGATTTGTATGTTAATATACGTAAAATCAACTTAGGAAATGTTTCCAACATAGGAAACTATATAAAACAATAACAAGATGTAGGCCTATACACTACCATTGCTTGTGTGCAAGTCTTATGATGGACGTTTGCAACGAGCACTGATTACCGCTATTATATTTACCCCCTTTTTTTAGAAGACACATTGTGTGATCGGATTTTTATATGAAAAACACTAAAAAATTTAAGTGATTTATGTTTTTCTATCTTTAATATATAAAACCATTCATCTTCTAAAAATGGGGAGTTAATTTATAACAAGTTTATTGTTTCCGTTCCCATTAGATAAACAAGCAATTCTAACTGAAAATTTTTATGAAAAGTACTCAAAAATATTTGAAAAATTTAGTACTTTTCATAAAATTTTGTAAACGCTTGAAATTGTTTGTCTTTCGGAAAAACGCAGTTTCTTTTAATACATACATACAAATATATACATATCTTTTTTTTCAATTTCTTTCTAAACTCAATACATTTGTTGTTATAATTGATATTTTTTTTCAAAATTTAAAAAAATAAATAAGACAACATATTTCAAATTACAGGAAAATTTCACTAAAATAGAAATTATTTACAAGCTCTACATTCTTTTAGGCAAATATTGATATGCTAAAACTAAATATGTGCATTTAGTACAACTAATTTGACACTAGTTATATATAATGCTAAATAATTAAATCAATTAGGGTTTGTTTTAATAGTGACATATGTTTTACATTTTAAGAACAGTTACAGTTAAAATTATATGAAAATTTAAAAAAGTTAAAGGTTATGTACTTGAAATCGAAATTGAATGAAATCGATTGTATTATATCTATCAGATTTTTATAATTAAATGCCTGTATTCATAAAAAATAAAATAAGATAGTTTTATTAATTGCTTATTTGACAATTACTCCATAGAAATATGTCAAACAAGCACTCTATAAACCAATCTTATTTTTTATGAATACGGACAAAAGAATTTATGTTAATGATTATTGAGCGAATGAATAAAAAAAATCGAACTATTTACAAGACTTTAGTCAGCCGATATCCGATATCAATTTTGCTTCATTTCGATTTCCAGAAATTTTAAAAAAGTATAGATATGTACATATAACAAGTAAGAAGTAAAAAAGTGGTTCAACTATTGACGAAGTCATACGATTAAGATGAATTATACATGATATTGTCAGTATTTTGTTTTAGGAGGGGTATTGGTTCATACTAAAACAAATAAGTGCTATTGGCAGACTTATAAACCTGGTTTTCAACTTAATGTGAAGGTGTGGTGCTTTCAAGTGGGACTGACAGTCCCGGACTTGTCAGTCCGCTTTGAGGCATCGCTGGAGTTCACTTTTATTTTTTATTAATATACAAAGTCGACAGTAATGCATGGTTGTGAAATTCAGTGCTGGCAAAGTATTGAGCAATGGGCACCGAGCATCGAACATTTGTTCTAATTTTGGAGTATTCAATACTTAAAAGTAACTACTCAACACCTTTAGAGTTATATGTTTCCATCGAAGTTGTACGGAAATGTTTAATTTCAACCGCAAAAACACATCACTATTTTGTTTTAAAAATTTTAAAATTAATTATATAACCTTAAACCTGCTTAATTAATTTTTTATATTAATAACGTTTTGCTAATTATTATGAAATTTGAAATTAAGTAAAAATTCGATTAATATCTTGTAATAAGAGTTTAATCTAATTTAATCAATATTATTGATTAATGAAAAATATTGGAATTAGCCAGCACTAGTATAAATATATGTAAATTACGGTTGTTAAGCTACGGTCACATTAGGCAAATATTTGACGAAAAAAGGGTAAACACTATTTCTTTGGAAATATTTTATATAAAAGTTTCGTTTTATATAAGCACTAGTCTAAACCTGAATTGCTGCGCTACACCTACCACTACCATTTGTCCACTTTTTTCGACTAATAACTTGTATGGTTGACAACACGCCCATTTGTTCAATTTTGCTCACTCTCTGAGTGATGATTTTCATTGACTGTTAAGTTGTTCAGACCAAATTTAGAAACTTTACCTTCAACCGTTATCAAGGAATGCTATTTGACAAGTATTGCATAGAAATGTGTCAAATAAGTCCCTCATAACATTTTTTAATTTTTTTTCTGTAAATATGACAGTTGTTTTTTAATTTTCTTTTTGAAACTCGAAAAAAATATGAATTATAACAATAAATATATTTGGGGGAGTCATAAGGTAGGTGTGCTGTTATGCCTTATTGTCATAAAATTTTTCTTTTTGTATTAATAAAAAATTTTCATACTAATCATCATAAGGTAGTCCTGCTTTACCAAAACATTTACAGCTGTTTACTTGCGATTGTCAAAATCTTATTCTTCTTCTTCTTCCTTATTTATTTTGACGTTAAGCAAATTTGAATTTAAAATTTTGCCTTTGACAACAAATTAGAAATAAAAATTAAGAGTGATGAAATGCAATACCAAATTATCATTACCAAATTTAGTTTTTTATTTTGGTTTTCAATATAAATTGCAAAACGTTTATATTTGTATTTATATATTTATATTTTTCGCCATACATGCCCACATACTTAACTTAATGGATTTATTTTAAAACAAATTGCGAATTTATTAAAGTATAAATTTTTAAAACAAAATTTATCATTTCATTCAGAGCTACTGTTAATGCAAGCATCCAATGCGCCATGAGGTAGCCTCGGGATAATTATATTTTACAACGGGCGAATATTCACATAATATTGTTTATAAGCTATTTTTTTGCAGAATGAAAGTAAAATTCTCAACTTTAAAAAAAATTTTCCACAAAAAAAGAGAAAGAACTTGTTTACAATAATTTATTTATTTGTGTACAACGGTCAACGACAGTGTTGCTTTTATTTGACAATTGTGAGAGCAGCAGGGTTGCAAAACCACAAGGTTCTATGCTATTTCAAACTGAGACTACCTTATAATGATTGTACCATGATACTTATAAATAAGTTGGAGAATACCCCCGCATTGAGTTTAAAAAGAAATGAAAAGATATGTGTTTTTAAAAACATGATGTAAGTTAGGAAAAACTAGGTAGGAACGCTAGTAAATGTTGAATGCAAGATAATTATAAAGATGTGAATTGGTTGTATGTTTATAATTTAATTTTTTTATATTATGAAAATAATTTGCATATTTTATAATATTATGCCCGTATTCATAAAAAATAAAACAGTTTTATTAATTGCTTATTTGACAATTACTCCATAAAAATATGTCAAATAAGCACTCTATAAACCAATTTTATTTTTTATGAATACGGGCATAAGTTTATAAATTATTTTAAATTAACTAGAAAAGCAGTAAAAAAGGCATTTGTCTCTAAATTAAACCAATAAATTTTTTGGAATTTTTATACACAAAAATACAAAAAATATTACAATATATTGACAGCTGTCATTGGTATCATTAGATTTTAATGATACATTAAGCTTAGTATAACAAGGTTTAGCTTTAGGCTACTTCGCTTCAATAAAAATTGCGCAGTAAGCTTGTTGTATTAAGTAGGTGGCTGGTATTTACAAAGGGCTAAAACATGCAAACTCATGTAGTAATATAACTATATACTTATGAATTTTAGAAAAAAAATTATAAAAATAGAGTAAATTTAGCCAATAATTGCTTAAACCAAATAACAACATATCTATGTGAAGAATTCACTAAGTGTTAAAGTTGTATCTGTTTTATAAGTTACAAACAATTTTAAGTAACAAAAAAATATTACAACTTTATAACAATATGATACAATAAAACATGTTGTGAAACCTCCAATGGTTTGTTCCTGTATGTTAAATAAAAAACATATGTCTTAAGAGTGACATCAGTTACATTAATCAAATATTTATCGAAAACATTGTAATCACATGTAAGAAGAATACTAACAAAGTAAGCAATTTCGAATTTAAACAATTAATTATTAAATTTGTATGAAAAGCCATAAAAGTTGTTTAAAAATTTTAGTTTTTTTCATACAAATTTAAAATTGCTTGAAATCGAAATTGCTTTCTTACGGAAACAGAGTGTAAATATGGCATAGTATTCTCTTTTATTATTTTTGAACTAAATGCTTATGGGGAAAAAATATAAGAAAATATGCAAAAATTTGCAAAATAAATACATTGAAAGTTAACGATGATTCGGAGAAACACATAGTTTACAAAGAGTTGAATAATTTCAGTTCCACTTTACTTTCCGTGGAGAATTAAGAATGCTATATTTTGTTTTCTAGTATTTTTTTATTTACAAAATTGGGGATAGTTTATTTTTATCAAATATTTGTCTAATGTGAATGTATCTTTAAAATTTTATAACATTAAATTATTAAAATCAAGAAGAAAGTTTTTGTATTAAGGAGGAGTTCCATTAAAAAAACTACTTTAAGATTAGCTTGAAATTAGAAAATAATTTGAGTCTAAAAAATTTAGAATAGTGAAGCACATCCCATTTTTTAAAAATCCAACAAAATACCAGAGGCCTTATTCTGTAACTCTCCTAAGCTAAAACTCTATCGCTAAAAATTTATAAACTTGATTTAGGATTTTTGGCTACGAATACAATTCTTAAAGTCGTATTGTAATTAAAAAACTTCATGTAAATCCTCTTTCAAATTTTTAATTTTATATCTTTTATCGTCCAGCCTGTTTTAAAAACACAAAGTTTTAGCATTTTAGCTGAAGAGAATTTCAGAATAAGAGCCCAAAATGATTATATGATTTGCCTTAAACAAATTCTGTTTCTAGTTCAAGCAGTTTTATAAGAATACAAAAAAAATGTTTGTAAGTCGTTTCATATAAAAAAATTTGGCATTATTTCGGATTTTTAGAAAATAAGACCCTAAAGCTTTTAGAAAACTCGATTTGTAGTATTAGGCGATCTAAGAAGGTACTATAAATTTTTTAAATTTAGTATTACTTTTAAAAGATAAAAAAAATAATAATAAATTTAAATAAACAAATTTATATGTATGTGTATGTAAATGAAACAAAATTAAACCATAACTTTTAATTTTGGTAAAATAGTTGCAAGTGTGAAAAGTGAAAATAAACAAAAAAAAATTTTTTGTTCGGCAAATTATAAAAAAAAGAAAAATCGGAGAATTAAAGTGTTTGTTGTGTTGTATTTAAAAAAAAAATAATTTTAAATTTATTGTTATAACGGTGGGAGTTGTATTTTGAAACATTTTTGTTTTGTTTTGTTTCTTTTGTTTTTTTTTTTGTATTTCTTTAAGCTAAAACATTCTTTGACTTTGAAAAATTATTTAAGAAATACATAAATTTTGAATATTAATACTGGTTTAAACAAATACAATATTCTTTTTAGTAATATTTTATAGAAAATTATAAATTGTTTTCTTTAAATAAATATACAAATAAACTTTATTTTTAGTACAAATAATAATTTTTTTTAATATTTTTTTTTCTAACAGATACATTGTATGTATGCGTGTATAAATTTTATTTGTGTATATATTTTTTTCTTGTTAATTTTTTGTCAAGTTACACATTAATAAATGCTTTATTTTATTTTTCTTTCTTTGCTTTGGTTTTATCTTGTTTGGGAGAAATAACTATTTATGTATTTAAAATATTTAATATTTGCATTGAAGGTTTTGCATTACGTTTGAATTGGCGTTTTGCTTATAGTATATATAACGTTTTAGAAAACTGTTGCATTAAATAGAGTTTATTTTTCTATTTCTCTTTTTATTTGGAATTTAAATTTTCGTTTAATTATTTTTTTTAGTGCTATTAAATATTTATCTGAATAAAGGACTTTACTTTTAGCGAGTATGAGAAATATTTGTCGCCATTTTGTTTTTGTTAAGTACAATAATAATAATTTTTTGTAGTTGTAGTTGTGTTGTGTTTGGCTTATTATAAAAAACAAGAAAAAAGGAAACTTGGACCGGACGGACGTGATCTCTATGTAGTATTTGAATTTTGATTATCTTTTTCTTTATCACGTTCACTTGTAATATCCGGTAATAGTTGTTGTTGCTGTTGCTGCTGTTGTTGTTGAAAAAATTGTTGTTGTGCCTGTTGTTGCAGCTGACCCACAGCGCTAGTATTAGTTTGTGCTGCAGCTATTTGTAGAGCTGTAGAAGAGGATGAGGTAGCCGCTGCTGTTGAAGATAAACTTAGCACAGCTGGAGATATATGCGGCTCAGTTAAACGCCTCTTACTCTTGACTCTCCTTAGCATAAGGGCCTAAATAATGATGAGGGTTTTGTTTAAAAAGATAATCATCATCAATTCTCAAAGTGATTTTAGAAAATTATTTTTTTGTTTTTGTTTTTATTCCTATTTTTCTTAGCAAGAGGTCTATTTGAAAAAGTCTGCTTTTGCCTTATAACGAAATTAATTGCAGGACACTATCAACAACAAACCCTTTTTAATAAAACTTCAAAGTTTAATAAAAAAGAAACATATTACATTCCAATAACTCTTTTAACTTCTTTACATATAAAAATTAAACACACTTATCGTGTATAACATTCCACATAAAGTCTATTGCTTTGCCATAAAATTCCATATTTTTTGTTTAATTTTTCACTATTACTTGCTAACGGGGACAAAATGCATGTGTAAATTTTGTTCGGCTTTTATTCACGATAAGGATGAATAATTTTATACAGAAAAATTTGCTTAAATTTAAGAAAATTGTATAAGTACTTTTATATTTTATAATAATAACCAGACACATTTGTGTTAACTTTTAAATATGCTGTAGTTATGCATACATATTAACAACAGTTTCAAGTCAGCATAACCCACTTTTTATTTGTTTGTAGAGCCTTATTTTGATCTTATTTTACGGTATCGTAAGCCATACCGCCATGTTTTGAAAATCACTCCTAAAGTTGATTTCAAACAACGAGAGGTGTTCAGAGCACAAAATTTCTTGAAATTTTGTGATTTGAAATCGTCAGGTAAATGCTAGTCGATATCATATCACTTAGCTTTTTAAAATAATAATATAACATATACACACATAATTGGCCATTACAACCCTGTGTCAGGGTTACGGCCTAGCTTCTCGCAGCACTCATGTTGTGTGTGTTAATTTTTATCCATGAAGTACAGTTTAAAGTCGACATCGAACGACAAATTTAAGAAGCTTTTTCATGGCAATCGATTACTGAGAGGTAGTCGCCGAAAGAAATAATTTTTTCATATTTCTTTTTTATAAGATGTCAGAGCTGGGATAATATATATTGTTCTTTATTTATTTTTACAATAAAAAATTATCATTTCATTCAGAAAAACAACAAATTAAATAATTGGCGTCCATTGATGTTCTCATGAAATAAAAGCCTTAATTCCAAATCACATATTCTTTTCTAGTTGATTGTCGACTAAATTGCATGGCAGCGCGGTAAAATAGTCGTCAATTGGAAATAATACAGTAATTGGAAAATTCTATTTCCAGAAGTAGAATAAATACAGACCGATTCTCCTAAAATCAACTTTTTATAAATTAACTTTAGCTTGGAAAAATTAATTTATAACCTTGGATTTTTCACCATAAAAGAGTATGACTTAAGCGCTATTCCCAACGCTATTGTCCTGTTATTTCAACGAAAGGCATGATGAATTTGGATTTTGGTTACAGCGAAATACAATTACCGAGGACTTAATCACTCCATTTAATGACGAACGTTAATTTGAACTTATGTTACCATTAACTTCCAGTTAAATATTGCATGACAAAAAACACAGGTTGAACATATCGCTCATTTGCGAGAAGAGTGGCATAACTCAAAAAAACATTTTAATTCAGGCATACTTATGTAAAAAGCAGAAGACACTTTTGGTCGCCACTCAGTGAAAAAAAGAGATGAAAACACAACTTTTAGATATGTTTTAAATTACAGTTCGCCTCATATTTCTGCATTATTAACTCAAAAAAAATTATTTTGAATTATGTCACTCTTCTCGCAAATGGGCGATATGACAATGATTTTTATTTTAGAACATAATTATCTAAAACTCTCAATAAATTAAATTCGTCTGTAGCACAATTGTGTACAGAAAATGAAGATTTGGATGACATTGCTTTAGGTTGTTATTGAAGTTCATGTGTTTATGTGAAAATTTAGATTACTGAAGTAATCTCCATTGTAATAAATAAATTCAACCAATGCATTATTCAAAGCGGTTTTTTCATGATTTGACAAAAAAATTTTAACTCGTTTTTATTAAATTTATTGCAAATCACACGATTAAATAGATTTGCCTTTTATACTAATTTTCATGATTTCAAAAAATTACGAGTTTATTTATGTAATGATTTAGTCGTCGCCGTAGTCTAGTGATTAGACAAGAGAAAGAAAAAAATTTGAAAAAATTTTGGCAAAACCTCTGAAAGTAACAAATTGCCATGAAAAAGCTTCTCAAGTCTGTCGTTTATAGTCGACATTAAGCTGTAGGTCCCGATTCTCAGGGAAAAAAAATTAACGTACACAACATGGGTACTGTGAGAAGTTAGGCAGTAATTCTGAACTAGGGTTGTAATGGTCAATTATGTATGTATGTTGCACATATCGTCGCAAGAATTTAAAAAAAAAAAAAAATTCCGGAAAATCTGAGAATTGATAAAAATCTATTTTTTAAAAAATTTGACATAATACAAACATTTTCACGAGTCTGCCTGCAAAAATTCAGCTCGATTGGATCACGGAAAAAGGGTTAAAAATTGATAAAAAGTCTTTCACACAGGCGGACAGATGGACACTACGAGCTTTATACTTTATACATAAAAAAAATTCTGACGTGTACATGAAAATCGCTGATACTCGTGTATTTTTATTTTTTCTCCCCTTTCCGAAAAAGAATATTTGGTTCATAGGACAGAACAAAAGCTCGTTTTTGTAACGCGGTGTTATATATGCAGTTTGGAATAATTAAATTACTTATATTAATGTTGTTTTTAATGTTATTTGGGGCGCTGAATCCAAACCTGGACTTAAATTTTTTCTATAAGCCCGACTTGTTGCGATATAGCGTTATGTCCAAAATTAAGGTACTTCCACTACAACTGTATGTATAAGTATAGGCAGTAATTCTAAAACAGTTTAACATATTTAGTTGAATAAAATGTCCAGAACTCGTCAACTCTCACCCGATCAATTTTGGGCGTGAAGAAAATACATTTTTTTAAACACCCATTATTCTGCCATTTTTCGCTGATTTTAGAAAAATTGATAGATTTTTAAAGAAATTTATGATTTATGAACTTTTAATTTTTGGAAAAAGGTCAAAAATGCGAGTAGCATTAATTAGTACTTGTAACTTAAAAATGCAAGCTGATGGAGAAAAACGGAACTTAGAAATGCAATTAACGACCGCAAATTAGTAAAGTATTGCAATAAGGTTCCAGTCAGCAAAAAAGTTCAATTTTACTCTCCAGTGCACATTTATTTTATTTTTTCTTTTCTGTTCTTTTCTTTTCATAGATAAATATTTCCTACAAATTTAATTTTGTTTCTTCATTTCGTTTACTATTCAATAATTTGCAGATTTAAAAATGATCACAGATGTGTCCAGTTATTTTGTCGTAATAAATTATTTTATCATTCAAATGTAATAAAAATGTGAAAATATTTAAAACATTTAAATACACGTTTGCAATTAAAAATACAATAATAATTAATTTTACATCAATGTTGTAATTTATTTTGTATTGTTTTGTATTATTTTCTAACCTTTTTTCAAGTTTAAAATTTTATGTTTGATATTTTAGATTATTTTGTAATAAATCGTATAAAAATTAAAACTCAAAAAATAAATTTTTAATTAAATTATAAAAAAAAGGAAAAAAAAGTTTAAAATGTTAAAAACATAATAAACTTAAGACATACAAAGCTGTGTTTAAAAGTGAAGTTCATACAATTGAATTCATTGTTGTTGGTTGAGTATGAATAGGGTTGGTTGGTTGGTTTACAGTGTTTGAAAAGAAGCTTGAAAACCTAAATTAACGTGTTTGAAATATAACTTTACTTGTGTTTTTTTTTCAAAAGATTTTCAGTTTTTTTTTTCTTCTTTTTTTTAAGAATGTTCAGAACATGCAAAACAACATGCTTTTACAAAAAAAAAAATATTTCAACAAAATTCAGATACAAGTAGTGTAAAAAGAAAAGCGACTTACCCTTAAAGCTGATTTTAAGACCACTATATCACCCGAACATTGTACCCAAGGTTCACCATCAACTTGTACGGGTAGATCAGAATGTAAATGCATTTTTATATGACCACCCTTTAAATAAAGAAGTATTTATAATTCTATGAGATGAAAACAATATTTGTATGTATTAAGAAGAAATACCTGAGCTATACGCGTAGCATAACGTATACCCGATTGTATTTGGCCTAAATGCACAACACCAGTAACACCTACAATTTCCAATAGGCCATCATAATGATTGGGTGGTGAGAAACGATCATCCTTATCAGGTCCCCATGGATTAGCACCGCTGCCCCAACTATACCATTAAACCAAAACGAATAAAAATACATTTTAATAAAATATAACTTTTCTTCTGGCTTACTACAAATTACCTTAAAATATTCAATATTATTATGCCCTCACATGGTGGCAAATCCACAACTTTACCATCCACTTCTAAACGCAATTCCTTTTGTAAATCCTTTGTACATTTACGAGTCATCATTTTGCGTAAGCCCATTTTTACGTATACACCCTTATTATGGAGACGTGAATTAAATTTAAATGGATTTTCCATGCGTGCATTATGAAAGTCTAGACATAAATCAGCATCAAGACCAATTCCAAAATAATTATTCATAACAAATATTTGCGTATTGTCCTCATTTTTTGTGCCTTCGCATTCGTCATCTCCAGCACCTTTAATTTGAAAATAAAAAATTATTTTAATTTCTTTCTTGTTTTTCAAATAATTGTTTAAAATATATGTATAAATACGTATGTAAGTATTAAAAAGGATGTTAGAAAAAATAGTATTATAATAAATATTTATATTATAATAAGACTTTTTTACAACATTTCTTTTATAATTTATGAAGTAGTTATTAGAATGAACAATAGTTAGTCGCAGTCAATTTTTTGTATGGGTATTAAAAATCTTTAGTTTAAGTGATTTTAAAAATTGCATGCTATACGGGTTTTATGCAATTCAGCATCGAATATATATTTCTTAAAACTTAAAAAAGTGCCAAAATCTGATATTTATTAACACAAACCCATCCAATCATGTCAGGTAAGACACAAGCACTATTTAAAAAAAATTAAAAAAATTTTCAGAATACAAAGTTAATGGCAGTTTACGCTGAACAATTTTACGTACAAAAAATCTGAGAGAAAATAAAAAGAAATTTTATTCGATTAAACAAAAATATATAAATATAAAACAAATGTGGACACTTCAGCGATCCAGAAAAAAAACAACTGCTCTTGCGAGGCTACCTGTTATTCATGTACAATGATTTAAACCAATTGAAAATTTGTTTTTTATTATTTCAAATATTTAAAAATAAAAATATTACTCAGCTCTAATCGAGTCGAATTGGTATGGGCGATTTTATAACAAACACAATAATTAAATGGATTTTGACATCTTCCACTTCTATATAAAATTCAAAACAGTTTGACAGCTTCAACTAGCAACAAACGACTAGACAGCTGATTCGCTAGCCGCTTCTTATAATCTAGTCCCGTTGGGTCTAATGAACATTATTTTATTCTTAAAATTTTTCAGAAAAAAAAAATGAGAGCCATAAGACTGTGAATATTTCATAAGTATTTTCTCTCCTTAGTGAATATTTCGATTACATATTATGTATAACTGTATATTGATTTAACGTGCGCACCTGTCCGTAGACTTAATCACACGCCGCCCCGTTGCCGGGACGGTAGTCGAATTCAATGCGTCCGACCACCGCCACCCGATGCCGGTACCCTCTAATCTCACCATGCCCGAAGGCATAGCGCTTAAAAGAGAGCCCATAGCAACGAGTTGGCAATTTGATACCATTACTGTCTGGGCAATGATACCCCCTTGCTGAAGGGTATCTATCTAGGTACTTCTACAACCACTACGTGTACCTCCCGAAGGAGGACCTCACCAATCATCAGGCCGGACCACACTTCCCGAATGACTGAGAGTCTAAGGTACCGGGGGCTCCTGATGCCCGTAGTACCAGATTAAGGCATCTCTGGTCAGTCCGTGAGAACACCAGAAAATCTGCCACGCGCACTAAGTACGCGTGGCATTACGACTATGCACCTCATAACCGCCATTAATGGCGTTCTCTGCCTATATTGAGCGCCAGACCACTCAGGGCTAGGTCGAACCCAATATTCCCCGGGGAAAACAGGCTACTGACGGGGAGACTCGTCAGCAGCCTTTAAATGTATCCCCGGGGGGAACATATTATGTATAGTTAGACCATCACATTGCTACTCCTCTACACAAAAATTTGATTGGTATATCATTTGACTTGCTTTATAGCCTAAATCTCTCTTTAGCAGAAAAATTTCCTGGGCAGTTCTTTAAATAATTATCGTCACTGTCTGCGTTACTGAAAGTTTTAATGAAGGGTTATCCGCCGTTTTCGGTACTTTAGTTTGATAGTTGGGAATAGGCATCCCCTGTACCGCCTTCTCTGAGTACTTATTAAAAAATAAAAACGTAAGCCATGTGTGTTCTGCTGTACACAGATCTATCTAGTTTAAATTTTTTCAAAGTCGGTACGTTATTTATAAATAAATTGTTCCTTAGGTCACCCTTAACATTTAAGGGTTTGAAGAATAAATGTTGACCGATTCACAGACCTACTCGATATACACACAAAATTTCATGAAATTCGGTTGAGCCATTTCGGAGGAGTTTGGCAACAAACACCGCGACACGAGAATTTTATAAATTAGATATTTATGAATATAGAGTTTGTGAACTAATAATAGAAATTTAAAGAAGTACAAATTCTTCAGTAATTTTTTTTTTGTCACACCGTATAATAGTCAAAATTATAATAAAGATTCTTAAGTTTATGAGTGAAAAATATTATGATTTTATTTATGGTTTATACTTCTCCTGAATTTAGTCTTTTAATTGTTATTGTTTGTGTACGAGGAGTTACAGTGATTGCAATGAAATTGTATTGAGTAATTTTATTTTCTTTAATGTTACGAGTACATGCAAAAGTTGACTGGCGGAATTTTATAATAGTATTACAAGATTTAATTTCATTTAATTTCAATGTTACTTGTCGAACTTGTTTTTATTTACATTGATTCGAAAATCATTAATATGTATCTGAGTTTAATTTTTGTTAAAAAAAAATTAGAATTAAATTAATAAATGAAAAAATTAGTAAAAAAATTAAAAAAG
Source organism: Metopia argyrocephala (assembly GCA_963576795.1). NCBI lineage: Eukaryota > Metazoa > Arthropoda > Insecta > Diptera > Sarcophagidae > Metopia > Metopia argyrocephala. The sequence goes on from OY756211.1 coordinate 86,470,415, forward strand.
TACATGCAAAAATTGTTGAAAGCAAAACATCTATTATCACATCAAAACTAGCAGCATAACCATCGATTTAAGGATCTTTTTTAAGGACCAAGTACCCGTTGCTTTCTACATTAATTTTTATTGGTTTTTAGTTACAACATTAATCAATAGTCTTGTTGTTACTTTAAGAAACACATTTACTAAATGTTTTCTTAATGAAAGTTTTTAGGAATTTTGATTACAATACACAAGACGTAGACGACAGTTTATTAATAAAGGGTGTTTTTTTCTTATACAGCCAATTTCATTTCTGTGGTAAAACCGAAATTTCTTTCTTAACTCATAGTAATGAGTTTTTATAGATTTAAATTGCATAATATTTATGAATATTTGGTAGCTTTTGTGTATTTTAATTTTAGAATACAAAAGAAGAATAACATTTAAATGAAAGTGATAATCCATTTATAGAAATTATAGGAGCATAAAAAAAAGATGTTCGTTTATCACAGAAAGAGACAGAGTGAGAGAGAGAGAGAGAGAGAAAGAAAAAAAAAAGAAATAATTTTGAATAATAAAAAGACCTGATTTATCGCTCGATGTAATGCCCGGTTCTTGATGATGCTGTTCTGTTTGTTGCGATAGATGTGCTTGATGAGCCTTCTTCTTCTTACCAGTTGTATTGGTTGTAACCTTAAGGGTTTGTTCCTCTGGTTTTTCTTCAGGATGGAATACTACAGTCCAACGATCTAAGCGTATATCTTCAGCATCAATGACTTCACGTAAATAACTAAGAGGATCCTGATCGCCAGTATAGCCAGAACCCCAACAAAGAACACGAGCCAAATCGTTACCTTTGAAAATTAAAAAAAAAACTATTGTAAATAAATCTTTAGATTAAAACCATTAACATGACTTACCAGTTCCTAAGGGTAATATAGCACAGGGTGGACTGGAACATTCTGAATCTTGTCCCACATTATCCAGACATTGCAATACCCAACCGACTGTACCATCACCACCACATACTAGAATTTTATAATGCGGTATATGACGAAATACATATAATCTAAATAAATAATAAATGAAATTTAGTTCATAATTACTACCTAATTACTGTTTTATATATGTATGTAACATAAAACAATGTAAATCTTATTGATATTAATTACCCTGGTAATGGTCCACCATTTTCTAAATTAAATACTTGAAAGGGATTAAGTAGCTTTCTAAAATTCGATATCAATTCCAAGCCTTGACAGCCACCAGATTTAACATTTACAAATACTAACAAAGGATTGATATCGGCTGGTACCATGCTGGGTTCAATATTAGGCAATAACATGACCAATAAATCTTTACCATCCCAACGAACTTCGCGTAATATATAAAAAGCTCTCACCTATAAATTGGCAACATTGAAACAAAAGGTTTATAAAATTTAATGTTAAACACTGTAGTCCAATTTAATGCAAACACTTACCGCCTTTTGGGCATCTTCATAAGTCAAAACGACAGAACCGTATTCATAGTAAATTGGACCAATACTAGTAAAGCGGCTTTCTTCATTTAAATATTTATTAAGAAAATCTTCATATTTGCGTTGAGATTTGCCGGGATCTAAGTTTCCAACAAACAGAGCAATATTGGGACCATGAGGATCTTGACTGTGCTGCATATAAAAACGCATCAATTCCATTTGACGTATAGAGTCTTTGCCCATTTGTTTCATAATATTTAAAGGATGCTCAGCTTTTGACAAAATGCGCTCGGTAACACCACTATCTAATAATACTTGGGAACATCTAGAAATTTATTTAATAATACGATTATGCATTTTATAAAGAAATTATATTAATTATTTTATATATAAACTGTACCTATAATCATCGATTTGATTATCGGCTAAACCAAAACGATCAAGAGCATCACGTATCAAATCCTTAATAGTGGTCTTTGTATCGACAGGAACACTTACATATGGCTCTTCTACAGAGCTTTGCAATTTGCCAGGATAAACGCGTACAAAACCATTATCCCTATCATGAAACCTAAGATATATAGCTGGCCGTTTACCCTCTACATGATTTAAGCTTAATACAGGATTTGGATCTTGTAAAGGAGCATATTCCATGCCAGCCGGTGCATATATATCGGTTAAATAAAATGCCTAAAAATATATGCACGCAAAAGAAAATAAATAATCATCAATTTTAAAATATTTGTATAAAAATTTACACTTGGATCTCGTGATATATGAAAAGCTCGTAATGCTGTTGTCAGCAATTGCTCCAAAGTATATGTACGAGGTACTATAATGACACGGTATAGTTGACGTCTAAATGAATTGTCACCATCAAAGACTTTAATAGCTTCTAAAATATGAATCAAGAAATATAGGGAATTAAAAAAAAAGAGAAAACAAAATTATTGTCTTTATCAATTATGTTTACCTATATCTTTTTCTTCACGCTCTTTTTCTTTTTTCTCCTTTTCTTTATCGGATTTATCCGATTTGTGTCCCAATTGTGAATCTGGCCTATGATGAGAAGATGAACCACCACTACTGCAGCCTGCTGCACTACCGCCTGGCATTACTGCCATTGCTTCAATTCTATCAAGAGATTCTTCATCCTTAAAACGTGGTGTATCACCACTACTAAACTCTTCCGATATACTACGAGCTACAGATGATATTTGTTAAAAAAATAAAAAGCAAAACATTTTAAATACATTAAAAGTTTCTTGTTTATTTTGTTGTTTTTTTTTTTTTTTGTTAATTTAAATGTTAATTTTTGGGTCAATTATGGTTAGCAACTGATCTTTAGTTGACAAACTGGCAACTAAGCTATAACTTTGTTTTAGGCAACTAGAGATTTTTAGTTGTCAGCTGCCATCCATAATCAACCTATTAAATATGTTTTTTGTCTCTATAAGAATATGGTTAAGCATAAAAATCATTCACTTCTTTTTTTAACTTTCTACGAGTAGAAAAAGTAATAGAAGTAAAGTTTATTGGATTAGATTTAAAATAATTTACAGCTATTTTTACAAAATACTATCTATTTAATAATAAAATGTTTAGAATACAGGAAATTCACACGGAGAGCGGTTATATCATATTTTCATAAGGAGTATTCATTTAACCTACTAAATGGCTCTAAATATCTCTTAAACTTATTATTGATAAACATTTTGTCTTACTTAAAAATAAGTTAAAACTTTATGACAATAAGATATAAACAGTGAACATCTTGTGAATACTCTAATTATATTGAATATTGAAATAAATAATTTAATCAGGTGTGTCTTAGATTTCAATTTTGTCGGAATTGAATTTAAAAATGAGAGGAAAAAGGGGAAAATATATTCTTGGTGTCATAAAAATCAATGTTGTATCCTTTATAATCAAAATCTAATTGATTCCAGTAGTAGGTTTTGAATTCAATTCCAACAATATTGGATTCTATGTCACCTCTGAATATTTGTTTTTTGTAACATAAGGAGTATTCATAAGTAGTATACTACTTTCTTTTTAAACCAATAAGCTTTACTTTTCTACAGTACATTTAAATTTACTCAACACTAGTTTCAACTAAACGGATTTAATGTAAGGCATGCATATAATGAACAAGATTAAGAGTTATAAAATGATAATGAATTTAAGTTTCTGCAATGATCAGTGTTAAATGATAGGCTTTAGAGTTTGCCGAATGTTAGTGAGAAATTATGAATGTGTAAAACTTCTTATTGTTAATTTTTTAAGATATCCTTTTGTAAATACCGGGATTTAGGAGTATAAAAACAGAGGCAGTTAGTCAAATATTTAAAATAAAATAAAACTTTAAAACTTAACTACTTGACATATCACACAATAAATCCTAAACAGTCACAAATGAAAATTGTTTAAAATTTGTTTAATTTTTTTTTTATTATAAATCAGTTAAAAGGGTTTTTGTATGTTTATTGTTTCATTAGTTACAAGCAAGGCGGCGATTAACATTTGTGCATTTGTTCTTGCATATTTTTGCAAATTTTACTATAAATGCACGTTTTTGCATATTTTACTTTTAAGTGCATATTTTGCGACTTTTATTGCATATCTTTCACAAATATTTGGCAACTCTGTTGTTTATACAACACTGCACTGAAATGTAATAAAAAGGAAATACAAAAAATTGCCAGTACATTTGATTTGAAATCAAATGAAGTAAATGGGCCAGTTCGCACCGGATAAACATTTAAGCGAACAACTTTTGCTTTTTTCGGTACACACTGGATGGATGTTAAATAGCATTAAATGTGTACGTATACATAGCTTTGTATGGTTTAGGGCTTGTTTTTTATTTGATTGCATGCTTGAAATAAAAAAGTACATGTTATTCCACAATGTCGCAGTGTATACAGTGGCGAAACTCCAACAACTATAACAAGATCAACATACAGCAAGATAGCCAGAACAAAATTTTTGCACACACATCATCACAGTGTATAACAAGATAGCCACAACAAAATTGCACACACAACATTAAAGTGTATAATAAGATAGCCACAACAAAACACAGCTGATTTTAAACTTTTTGAGCTGTCATTTCCTTCATCACTGTATACTCTGTTACAATGTTAACTCTACGACGATCGATTAAAAACTAAGTAAATGCATATGTATTTGTATTGTGCTTGTGATGCGGGGTTGAGGGTGATAGAAACTTTACTCCACCCATGCATACGCAGTACAACACCAACTCATATGCATTTATTTAGCCGTTCATAGTTCGTCGTAGCGTTAACATCTTAGAATAACATATAGTTTTTCATTTCATGCGTGAAATCAAATAAAACCAAATGACTAACATATACAAAGCTGTGTATACGTAAACATTTAATGCTGAAAATTTTTTGGTTGAAATGTTCATCTAATGTGTACTGGCTCAATGAATTTAAAAAGGAGTATTCCCAAAATGAATTGGCTTCTTTCAAGTATGATCCTATAAGTTTAGTAGAAGTAGAGCGCACATTTTCCATGCCCAAAAAATTTTATCGATCTACAGAAAAAGTTTTGCATTTAAAAATTTGAAAAAAAAAAATTACAAATAAAAATTTAATTTAAATTTATACTTAGTTAAATTAAATTAATTAAAGTAGGTATGGTATGGCTTTTAAATAAATTGCAATTGAATGTATATTAGAAATGGTAATTACTAAAATATTTAAACTTTATTTTAGCCATTTAGGTAGTGTGCCCATATTTAATTAAAATATGAGAGTGAAGACATACAATGTTTAATTTTAAAAACAACAGGAAAGTGAGCGTGGCAATTCTTAAAAAACTGTAGCCATTAAAATCTTTAATTTAAGTGTTCAAATTTTCCATACAGTTTTAAATTTTAATGCACGCTTGGTCACAGTATTATAGTTTTCGGAAATGTGGGTCATATAATCAAATATAGGTAAAATATGAACTTGATAAGAATTATGTTTATGACACTAGCTAAACAAGATAAACAGGTTTGTTTTTATTTCTCTCTTAATTTTTTTTTAATTTCGTCTATGAAGTGTGTGCTGACCAAGAATGACAGAAGTAGAAATTATGCCATGCTCATAATTTCCCGTTAGAAGACGTAGATTTCCCTATATTTGAGAGAAAATAAAGAGAGAAATAAAAAATTGTCTCACTGTTAGGAGTACACATTTAACTTTCTTGTGACGTCATTTCACCTAACTGCACAGAAAGTGCTTGATATCGTATTCTTTAGTTTTATTATTCTTGTGTACTAACTGGAGTTTCGCCAGTATTTCAAGCATCATTATCATACAAATTAAAAAAAAATAAAATTAAATTAACATTTTTCTAAGAGAATTTTCTATACTCTGGAACTAAATTTGTAAATTTTGATTTGTGATTGTTTATGATTAATAAACAAGCGTTATGTTTTAAATATAATACAAGAATTTATAAGCAACTTGTGGTCATGACGGTTGGTTGCATGCCATATACTTTATCTTTATCAAATCCAAATAATGAATGATTAATTTGCTGGTTAATTTTAAACTAAAATAATAGAAAAAAAAACGTTTGTAACAAAGTGTAACTAAAACAAAACATAATAAAAAAACTATAAAAATTTTAAACAAGTTCTATACAAAATTAAATGCGGTTATTAATTTACAAAAAAAAAAACAAATTAAAATAGAAATAGAAATATTTTTTATTTATTTATGATATGAACTATTTAATCACCTCTACGTTTATGATAGCGCGGTTTCCGCCAACCCAAAGAAATACGACGCATGCGTTTAAGTAGTTTTCCAAATACATGTTCATTATCACTGAAACGTGAACGCCGACTGCGTGAACTTGTAGCATCACTGATATCACCAGCAGCATCATCACTTAGACCAACACAACCGCTACTACCACCATACATTGTATGACTATAAGGTTTTAAGCGGCTATCCAAAAATGGAGAATACTCTTTAAGCACTTCTTTATCTTCTTCGTCTTCTTCATAGTCATAGACATCATCGAGATCATCTTTAGGTTGTGGCCGTCTGCATTTGTAAGTATCATAATTATCATCATATGGCTGATAATTGCCATCTTCGTCTTGTATGGTAATTTCAATATTTTGATACATGGTATCAAGACTATAGTGGCTGTGAAGGTTTTTTGTTTCTCCCTTGCCATTATGTGAACGTTTTGAACGCCGCCGCTGAAAGAAACGTGCATATTTCTTATGGCGGGGACTAGGCAAATGTGATTTAACACCAGGCTCTTGAAACGATTTACTTCGACCCACCGGAGATAGCTGTGCAGGCACGTCTCTTAAAGGTTTTTTAGTAACAGGTATGGGAGGTATGGGAGAAGCCGAAGAACAATCACTTGAATTAGGTGAGCTAAAAGATGCGGCACCGATTGAATGAACCTTAGAGGAAAAGATTTTGGGTTTTGTGCCTTTCGATATAGCTCCAGTCTTTTGAGTTAATTTAATTTTTACACTACCACTATCATCAGCACCGACACCAACACCAGCACCAGTACCGCTACTACTACTACCATACACACTTAAGGCAGTGTTAATTGTCAACGGTTGTTCTTGGACGCCAATATCACCACCGCTAACGGCAGAACTTTTCTTTGGCATTGTCAAGACAGTAGACAATTTAGGATTGTGTGCAGTTCTTTTCTTAACTACGTTACTACGATTTTCTATAGATGTATTGCTATTACTACTATTATAACTTAAATTACTTATAAGATTCATGCTCGAGTCAATATCATCGGTTGTGGTTAATTCGCCGCCGGTATCGGAGGTTTCATAGAAACCTTCTTGAGGTACTGTTTCGCCTTCAACATCACCATGATAATCACAGTCACTGCCTGTTTGTTTCTCCTCCTCTGATTTCATACCCACACCACTATCTTTTTTTCTTATAGCCACATCACAGTGATCATAATCATCGCTAATATCACCGCCACTTACATCACAAACACCCACATCCTCCTCCTCTTCATCAGTATTCGAGGACAAATGTTTTCGTTTGCCATGCTTTGGTAACTTACGTACTATATTCGTATAAAATAAATGCAAAGATGATGAGGTCGAGGGTGATTTTGTGATATTTTTATTACTTTGAACCTTTATGTTTGGGGAGGTAGAGCAAGTAGTGGTCTGGGTCAATTGTAAAGCACTATCCTCGTTGGCATCCAATTCCATTATATCTCCCATATTCTGCTGTTGCATATCTGCGATTACTTCAGTATCCTTTTTTTCTTTATCTAAATTTTCTGCCACTTGGGCCAAGGTTGATGAGGTTATTTCGCCGGCTGTAGTTATAGGTATGGGAGATGATGCGTACGAAGAGTATGCAGATGAAAGAAAAAAATTTTGTTTTGATTGTTCTAAACGTTGTCTTTGTAACAGTAAAATTTCTCTTAAACTTAATTCAGGTGTTACTACATCATCTCTTAGATTTCTTTCGTTTAAATTGGTACGATCATCATTATCATCGTTGGCCATTATTAGATCAGCCATTTCAATATTTTCAAAATCATCTTCTTCTAATTATTTACACATATTTGCGTTGGAAAGTTTCAATTTTTTTTAATGTTTGACGAATATATTTTGCACAAGGCAATATTAAAAAAAAATATTGTTAAGGAGGAAAAGAAAAATAGAAATGAAAATTAAAATAAAAGAAAAAGTTATAAAAATAAAAAAGCAAAAACAAAAATAATTATTGAAAAAAAAAAAACAAATCTAAAAAGCATCTTTAAAAATAGAGAGCAAAAGAAAATTTTAAAAAACATAAGATATTACTCATTTTCGCAAATTTGCAGATCAAGTTGAATTAAGTTTTTTGTACTAAATTCCATGATAAAACGGTTTAATTTAAGAATTATGAATTCGAAAATCCTTGTATATTTTAAGTTCTGAATTTAAAAGGAATATCAACAATTTTTGGTTTGATAAGTCCATTACCCCCTATGGAATGAATCAAATCTAAAACAGACTCTACAACTCCATTACATATAGAAAAATATGCTGTTTGATGCATTTTGCGCCATAGTGCCATAAGTAATGCCAACTTTTTACATACATACGTACATACATACATAACTGGCCTTTACAACCCTGTGTCAGGATTACGGCTTAGTTTCTCATAGTACTCATGTCGTGTGTGTTAATTTTTATCCATGAGTACCCGGACCTACAGTTTAATGTCGACTCCGAACGACAGACTTGAGAAGCTTGTTCATGGCAATTAGTTACTCTCAGAGCTTTTGCCAGAAGACTGCTGAGAGGTAGTCGCCGAAAGAAATATTTTTTTTCATATTTCTTTTTTTTTTTTTGAAGATGTCGGAGCCTGGAGTCGAACCCGGGACCCATGTCTTAGTAAGCCAACACACTAACCACTAGACCACGGCGACATACATGCCAACTTTTTAGGAAGAGAAAAAAACGTATTAAATTTTAAAAAAAATATATAATTTCTACTTCAGCAGAGCAAAAAGCAATGAAATTCAAATTATTTTCTTTGAATATAAATTAATCAACGAAATTTTAAGTATAAAATCAGATTATTCTGAAATTTATTGGAAATATTTTACATTAAATAGCTACAGCAAGATTTTAAAAATATAAAAATAAATATAATATAAAACCACTACTTAAGTGCCTTCTCTTGTTTTGGCATCAGTCCTAAGAATTTGGCATTTTCAAGAATCTAAAAGCATTTGAAATAAGGCTAAAAGAGCTAAATGTGTATTATCGAATTACATTATTCTGAAAAATTAAACCTGAACTCGTGTTGTCATCAAGCTACAAGCCTAACTTATCAAACCAAAGTCTTAAATGGGGATCGACTCCACGAGCTCTAAACTATTGTAGTATATGTACTGGTACCGCCATTTACTCTTGAATTTTTAGTAAGTTTTCTCTATAATTTCGTTTTCGACAGGTAACCTTGCTCGTTTTAATAAATACGAAACAAGTGAATTCCGCGATATAACTAAAATATTCGGCCTTATTGTGGTTACCACCGTCTTCTACTTCTATTACAAAAAAAATAAATAAACGCCAGACGTCGATAATAAAACCGATTAAACAAAAACTGATTTTCTGAGTTATTTTGTTGTATTGCCAAAGGCATTCATTATGTTAGAAATAGTTAATGATGTTGACTAATTGAAGAATGAATGGAACAAACCGAAAAAAGAACGATTACATGTTATTTTGAATGAATGCCTGGGTATTAAACGATAAATTCTGCGATATGTTACAGTGGGGGATTAGTGAATTTTTTTTGTTTGCCATCCACAAACAAACAATATATCCGATATGTGGGTATTTTTGTGTGAGCCGTCTCACTAGAGTCTGCATACTACATAGGACTACGAACTGCTATCCTATTTAGCATACTTTTCATGCACTAATTAGTAGATACTCGTACTTCAAGAATCTTATTATTTAGAAGAAATAAAAGAAAACTCTGTTATATGATGGAAATCAATTTCGATTGAAATTGAAATAGACTAACATTTCAGTTTCTTTTGTTACTCATCACTTTAAAGACCATTGTCACTACTTTCTTAATTATTGAAATTTTAAAATAATTAAATCGGATAAGTTTTATTTGACTTTGAAAATACAAGGCGATTATAGTTTCGAATGACATCGTTTCATTTTTTATTAAATAGCACATTATTAAACTGCTTTAGTATCATTTATGTCTGTATATTTTTTTTAACAATTTCTTTATCTGTCAAAACTTAAAATTAATAACTCCTAAAAAATTATTAAGGATCTGCAAATTTTGTTTTATATAAAAAAACTAAAATATTAAATAAATAAATTAAAAATAATAGAAAAAATTATTAACGAATTGAAAAATTTATTTTTTGGTCTCTTAGCTGAAATGATGAAGGCTGAATTGCTATGACAGAATGTGCTTGAAGAAATGAATTTGGATTTTGATGTTTTTGTGTAAAACATGAATTGTAATGAAGTTTCTGAGATTATGTGGAATTATTTTTTTTTTCGATATCAACAACATCAATTTAATACAAAGAATTCATACACATTGAATACTTGTTTGTTTAAAAAGTTATTGACTGAATGATTTAATGGATAATGATCATTAATATTTGTTGTTGTTGTTGTTGTGGTTGTTGTTGTTTTAAAAAAGAAAAACAAATATCATTCAATTTATGAAAAATTAAAGAAAAAGAAATAATGAAATTTGATTAAATGCTACAATGAGTTTTACTTTTTCTCTGATCATTTTTATGTATATGCTGAGCACTATTACAACAACACTTGCTTTTTTTAACAACAATAAAAACTATTTATGCAGCAATAGCCGTAGAAAAGATATAAAAAACAGTTAACTTACGGCACGAATATTCACGAACTAAATTCGACTCGGATTCGGTTTTTCTAACACCCATTATTTCTTTAATTGGCACCTCTGTACGTGGTATTGAAACACAATGCGGAGGTAAGTAAATCGGTTGTAAACAACCGAAAGTACATTCGGTTGGCAGGTACATGCGACATCCGGCGTGTGTGGTTAGACCGCACCATTCGCAACGATAACCTAAAAAGAAAAATGAGAAGTTGCTAAAGAATTAACAAAAAAAAAAATGTATAAATCCATATTTACCAGTTAGACACTCGGAGGACCAACAGGTTTTTTTGCAATATACACATTTTGAATTTGATGGTAGATTGCCTTCTCGCCAGTGGTGCTAAGAAAAAAAATTAAGAAAATTTGCAAAATTCGAACTTAAATAATTCGTAGTTATACGAAGATGCAATAAAATTATTTATTAAGTCAATCATCATGTTCTGTTAATTGAAATCGAGTAAAATTGAATGAATATCAGACAGAATTTCGACAAGTTTTTTTATGCATTAGCTTCACTTTTATTTATTAAAATTTTAAAATAATTTGGGCCATTCTTTGTAGGTAGACTCAATTTCAATTTCACTTGATTTCAATTTTTTAAATATTTCTGCATATAAATAAACAACTGAGTTCAAATGCTTAACCAAGATGAATAAATACATATATAAATATACAGTCGAAACTCTCTATAACGAATTCCCAGGGACTGGATATTTACTTCGCTATAAAGAAAATTCGCTATATGGAAAAGAAAAACAATTGCCGAATTCACAAACTTTTGTATCGTTGTTTCATGTATTGAATACAATGTTCGCTTGTGAACATCTATTGTATGTATATGAATGTATTTTGTGTATTAAACGTCAAAAACCAAATTAGAAAAACAAAAACTGCATTAAAAAGTTGATTTTTACAAACAAAATACATTTTTCTTCCATTTTTATATTTTTTATTTTATTTTATTTAATTTGCTGTTGACAATAAAAAGATTTTTTTTGTGTTTAAATTTTTGTCAATATTTTTCATTCACAATAACACAGAAACCAATACAACTTTTTTAAAACATATGAAAAAAAGTGTATGAGTTGTATCGAATGTTTATATATAAATTACCAACAACAAGCGCACAGCTGTTGTAGTGCCATACAATCTAACAACGGATACAATGAATACAAGGGTTTTGTGAATTCGGCAAATATTGTTCCTTTTAACATTTTTTATTTGTAGTAGTCAGTTATTTTGGTTTGAAGTACATTTTTCCACTTTTATTCTTCAATGCAAAGGCAAATGGATAGCGACTGCAAGAAATGTGAGAGATGGTAATGATTCCAGTTGTCACTTGCATAGTTCGGTGGTTCCCCCACTTTTAATTTTATGGTAAATAAACGATTCAAAGCATCGGAAAGACTCTGTTTGTGCGTTGTGAAAGCAACAAAGTACACACCAATAACACAAAGCGACATCGATTTCTTTTTTGTGTGCGTGCGTTCGGTTTTGCCTATTTCGTTATATGGAGATCTTGAAGTTACGGTCGCAAAAATACTTCGTTATAAGGAAATATTCGCTATATGGAAATTCTTTATATGGAGATTATAATACACTCAAAGTAGACCCAAAACACAGTGTTCTTATAATTGCTTCGCAATAAAGAAAACTTCGTTATACAGGAGTTCGTTATAAAGAGTTTCGACTGTATATATATTGTAGAATATACTACAACACTGTCAGAAAAATTCAACAGTGTGTTAAACAAAAATTTTATTTAAAAAAACGGTGCTGGTTCTTCAACACCACCTGCATAATTTCGTCATGGATTTGATGTGTGTTGCAATATAGTTGACAGCTTTTGTTTTTTTTTTTTTTAACAACTTACCTGGTGTTTAACATTTAATAACTCCTTGCCGGGTACGTAGGTGGCATTTTCTGTACAATCTGGTACAGCAAAATCTTGGCACTCAAGATGTGCATAATATTCACAAACTAAAAGGGAAACATAATGAAAAATATTTTGAAATTTTAATTCTTAAATAATTTAATTTATTTGAATTCTTTATAGAAGAGCGTGCAAACTGACTTTATAATACAATGCTAAACGAAATTTCTATAAATTTAAATATTTACGTCCTTGTATTATAAATTTTCCGTTTTACTATTTTTTATGTATCAAAGCAATCTAAATAGCACCAACTTAGCTTTTAATTACTAAACGTTAAGACATCCCTTTTCAATGAATAGATACTTCAAAAGAATATTTTATAAAACGATTTCAATAGATTGTGAATTAAATAGATAATATAGAAAATAAACAAAAAACTCTGAGGAGATCTTTGTAGCGGGGGTCGAAACCAGTAAGTTCCCCTAGTGTCTGTGCATATATATTCCTTAACGGATTCTCATAAAGCATATTAGTTTTTTTTATATTCAAAGTTGTGAGATTCATGTTAATGATTAAAAAATAATTTAAATTAAAAATTAAATAATTTAAATTTTAGAGTGCTTCGCTACACCTACAATTCTCATTTGTCATATACCACACACTTCTTGACTGATGATTCTTAGTGACCGTTCTCAAGATCTACAGAAATCTATATCCATTTTTAAAATAACTTAATATTCTGAAATTTAAACTATTGATCTATTAAGCATGTATATTCAATTATCACAATATTGCCTTAAAATACTGAATGATTTTTATATAAAAAAATCTAATTCTCAATCTGCAGAATGCTCCTTGTCTAATAAATGTATGGGATATTTTAATTAAAATACAATTTTTATAATATTTACCTATACAATGTACGGATGGCGTTTCATCTAAGCGTTTTCTGCATACTGTACAAAATTTTTTCTTATGTGTTGTCGGTTCCGACCAACAGTGCGCAACAGGATTCTGAAAATTGCATAAAAAAAACACAACAAAATGATTTATTTTTAATAATGCATAAGAAAAAAAAATTACAAAATATTAATAAATTACCTTTATAATACAGGGTGCAATGCCAGAGCAAGGAGTTACGACGTTTGTAACACATCTTTCGTGTATTATAAAATTGCAAACTGTAAAAACAAGAACGTAAAACATTTTTAGAATTCTCTTTAAAACATTAAATTTTGTTAAATTTTAGTTAAATATTTCTAAACTAATTTGGTCTATAAATAGTAATATTTATGTATGTATTCTATATCCTCTGTTCTAATTATATTTATAAAGTCCTTATAACTAAAAACAAAAAAACAAGAAAATTAACACACTAGTGAAAATAAAATGTACATCTGATTCTGTTCTTAAGTGAGTATGATTAAACGCGATTCCGAAAAAAAAATTTTTTTTCTTTTTACTTCATCAGAAACGCTTTTATCAGATCAAAGGTAAATTCTATTATGATTTTAGAATATTTTAAAATGATTTTATTGATAATTAAAGGATAAAATGTACAAATGAATTGTACATAAATCGAACTGAACATGTTTTCGACCCCAGCTATGGTAGTCTCATTCGAGATTTTTGTGTTCTTTACATATTCACGGCAATCATAAAGTCTTTAACTTACATTCACTAATCACCACGCATACGGTCGTACATGTCGTCGATGCTGAGTAAAAAAAATTTAATTCTGATTCATCCAAATAAGATTAAAATTGCAAAAAATGCAATTTTGTTGAGAAAGGGAGAGTATGATAGAATGTGTTGTGTGTGACTATATTTCAACCAACTCATTACAAGTAGACTTATGTAGTACATGAATGACCTAGTTCAATTGTACTACTCTTTCAATTGAACTAAGTAAGCCGCTTTTTTCAATGAGCTCTAGTTCAATATGTCTATTTGTGTTGCGTTTCATTCTAGTACGTGTTTCCTTCAGCTATATTTCACTCATGAATCTCTTTCAATATATTTCTTTCTCGTTCATTTGTCAAATACATATGTACATACTTTGGTGGTCAGTTATTGCATATAACACAATTACAACAAGTACAACAGTAACAAAAACAATATGGCTTTTTGCTGTTGGTCAGGGTAAAGGACTGTCAAAAAAATCATAGCAAAAAGTATGACAATTAAAACAGTTTATATAAAACAAAGAAACAATTGACAATTCTCTCCACAAATTGTGTAAAAAAAACGTAGCTCAGTTGGTATTTCAAATGAATCTTCTAATCAGTACGCCATAATGAACACAAACAATGCTGCCACTAAGCATTTTTTATATCCAATATTTGTTATAAAATCACTAACCGAGAATTTTATATAATAATAGAAACTTGGGTTATAATGGATTATTGTCCATCACTATTTAGGTTATTTTGTCAGCTTTCCATTAATGCTTCAACGGTTGTGCCGTTTGATCATATTAAAAAATGGAAAAAAGTGTGTTTTTAATAGTAATTTTATACGCTGTCTTACACTCAAGAATTGTAGAACAATTCCAATTCACGGTTTAAAATATATACCACCGTTTACTTAAGAATCTCAGGGTGCCATTTAGCCAGGGTTCATTAATGAATGGTAAAAGAACAGTTTTTTTACAAATTGTGAAATTTATGGTATATATTATTTTCTGAAGTAAAAATAATGTAAATAAAAAATAATAAAACATTAAACAAAGTACGATATGTTAAATTTAACTCAAATATTATTAGATTTTCGTTGTAGCTGCATATAAAAGGAAAAGGCCTTTGAACTGGAAGATCGAACTAATTCGTCTTTGCTCTGTGAACTAAAAAGAGCTCTCCCTTAAATGAATAGTTTAAGCACAAGTCTAATTACAAGTATATGAATACCAAAATTACGTGTATAATTCCAATACATGATTTATACGAAAAGTTTGAGTTAAATAGTTGTTAACTATGAAAAGATGGATGAAGATGAATAAAGATATCGTAGATATTAAATATCTCCGGTAAAAGTATGCCGAACTAGAAGTAGTTTAGGTTAAGAATTAAAAACTTTTAATTTTTCTAATTTGTGGTGTATTTTTTTTTGCTAGGATGTCTATATTGCGGATTGGTTTACGTAACGCAATCTAAAAATTATAAGATAAAGCTTTTAGTGATAATTATTGGTTTCAAATTTGACATTTTTATCGTTTAAGAAAGTCTCCAAAGAGTAATAAAAGGTTGTACAATCTTTTCTACAAGCATGATCCTAAAAAGGAAAGAGCAGCGAGATTTCAACAAGTTCTATCAAATTCAGAAATAAACTGAACTATCACCAGCAATTGAGAATTAAAAATATTGGTATTCTTTTAAAAACCAATGCGTTTATGGGAAAGTGAATAAAAATAAATTTATATATGTGTTACCCCCGTATTCATAAAAAAATAAAATTTGTATTCTATTCAATACCCTTTCAAATAAGCCATTTATTTCTATGAAAACGGCATATAAGTTTTATAATTTTAATGGGTTATTTTTCTAAATAAACTATTTTGTTCTTTATTTTTTTAATATGATATATGTATGTATGCATCTACGTACTTATGGTATTAAGTTTTCAAGGAATGTTTTTATCGCGTAAAGACAGAATTAAGTATAATTCCATAGGTATGTGTAAGTATGTGTATTCACATTTGTAACTGTATTGGTTTAATAAACTAAAAATAAATACATTGTTAAAGTAAAAATTACATCCAGTAACAAAAGAAAATGTTCATGAATTGTTGTAAAATTTTTAACGTTTGGATAGAAAACTTTAAGAGAATACCTTTAGGGCAACCTTAAAAAAATATTTGAAATGAAACAAAATCGATTTTAAATGGCATTTAAAAAATTATTCTAAACAAGTAACGGAAACAATACATACTATGTACCTCAGCAATGCATTTTGAAAACACAAACAAAAAGTGCTTGTAATAATTTTAAAGAGACAAAATTTTGCATATGAAAAAAAAAATTTAAAACATACTCGTAAATCCGTTAATAGAATAATGACAGAAATAAAATTTTTTAAGATGAGATCAGAACTAAATTATATTAAATATATATATAGATGAATTCAGATTTTTTTTCAATGATTCCTTCAACAAATCTCTTATAATTTCAAGTATCAGAATATTACGAGGTATGTATATCAATAAGGCTCATAAAATTATTAAAAATTTATATACAATTTACATACCAGAGAACAGTTTGATTGCCTCTTTATGAGTTTTGAATGCATTTGAGCATTTTGTGGTCAATTGTCACTATTTTATTCAAGCCATACAAGACAATGCAAAAAAAGAGTCATCTAACACTCAAACAAAGCAACGAATGCATAAAGAATGATATGAATGGTTAACATGCCTATTGAATGAAACGCAACATATATATTTCTCAAAAGTACTTATGTATGTATGTATATTTACAGCCTTGTCATAGAAGATGAATGGTTTAAGACGTTCGTCTTTTCATATGAAAAACTCTAACAAATTTGAGTTTTTTTATTGTTGTTTCACATATAAAAAAACTATTATTGTTACTGTAAAATTATTCGTTGCACAACATGTAACAACATTATAAAAAAGAGTATGCAAAAGGCAATCAACAAAAACAAAGAGTGTGAATAAAGCAACATCAGTAGAAATTGATATTGACTAAATGCATAGCAGAAGCAACGAATGCATGAAGACATTCAATATGTTCTCTTTTACAACGTAAACGAAGAAAAAAACTATATAGCAGTAAAGTAAAATACAGATAACCAAAAATAAAAAACTTAAGATATTGTGTATAAAAGGTTAAACAGGAGTGCTTTTCTACAACTAGCACTACAATTTGCTTTTTAGTAAGCGATATCAAGGTATGCAGCCATGCCTACCTGTCCGCCATTTTTCCTACTAATGATTTTTATTGATAACGAATTCAATCACATCAAATTCAGAAACTTCTTAACTGTTTCTTTTTCTATTCATAAAATGCAAGTAAATTTGTTAATTATTTGGCTTTATATATGTCTCTTTATTGAATAAAATAGAAGAAATATGCAAATCTCAACAAACGAAACTGTGATTGAGGTTTGGTGTAGTCGGACTAAAATTTGACACTCATAATTCTATACATTCATATTTTAATCCAGCATAATATTATTCCTAAAAAGTGCTATTGTATAATGGGTTCAAGAAATAATGCTGAAACATGCTTGATTTTAATATCACGAGCTTTTCGGAGAATTTGGAGCAACTGACCTTATTTGAAATGAATAAATTGACCCCATGTTAGACTATTTGCATATTAAGAATTTTTTTTTTTTTTTTTGACAAATTATTGCGATTTCTCTTTTATATTTACTTCGTTTGCTGCCGACATTAAGGAAGTTTTATTTGTTGTTTTATCGTTTTACTGCTACGAACAAACAGCAAAGTAAACTTTAGGATTACTCCTCCTCCAAGACTTTGCAAAGAAAAGTGTCACCATGTGCGACCTGTCTAAGTGACTCAAAAGCGTATTTTTATATGTTGAAGAAAGTTATTTGAAATCATTTTTATTGAATCATAGCATTTTAACTATTTGTTTTTCATGACTGCAAAAATATCCGATTTTATTGGAATTTACGAATGCATTTCAAATCAATTCAATTCATATTATGATTTAGAAGTCGTGAAAATAGGATTCTTCTTACATTTTTTCCATTTTATTATAATTTGAAACAAAAAAAATTATTTTGCTTTATTTAAATACATACATACACACATACATACATAATTGGCCATTACAACCTTGTGTCAGGGTTACGGCTTAGATTCTCGCAGCACTCATGTTAATTTTTATCCATGAGTACCTACAGTTTAAAGTCGACTCCGAACGACAGATTTGTGAATCTTTTTCATGGCAAT
The DNA here is from genome assembly GCA_963576795.1 of Metopia argyrocephala. NCBI lineage: Eukaryota > Metazoa > Arthropoda > Insecta > Diptera > Sarcophagidae > Metopia > Metopia argyrocephala. The sequence continues at coordinate 86,489,116 of OY756211.1, forward strand.
CAATTACTCCCAAAGCTTTTGTCAGAAGACTGCTGAGAGGTAGTTGCCGAAAGAATTAATTTTTTCATATTTCTTTTTTTCAAGATGTCAGAGCTGAGATTTGAACTCGGCACTATCGTCTTAGTAAGCTAACACACTAACAACTAGGCCTTATTTACAAATCTTTAAAGTTTTATTAAAATTGTAAGAATTCAATTAACTTTAGTTGTTATACAAGCCCTGAAGTCATTTCAATATAACTCTTTTCGTCATTTGCCTTGTGTTCCGTTTAAAAATTTATCTTAAATTTTGTTAAAACCAGACCCTATTTTAAGACATAACTGTTTCATGTCGCTCAAATAAGATTTGTATTTAATAAACGTCATAACCATTATGTCTTTTTTATTTTATGAATAAAATTGATTTCTTTTTTACTAAAAATCCATTTATAATACTTTGGCTAGAAAGGTGTTTATGTCTATAAATGTTAATGCTACAGAAGTATGCATTTGGAATTCACTGAAATTATGAATTCAAAACTAAAACGAAAAATACATATTTTTTTAGAAACACTTTTCTGACAGAAGCCAAAATAAAATAAAATTCTTAGCCAACCAACAATCCAGTCAGCCAAATGCCAAGTTGGATAAATTTTATTTCAGATAAATATATAAATAATTATTGTTTGTACATACATATGTATGTATGTACATACATATATTGCAACAATCCACTATACATATATATATGTGTCTGTGCGTTTGTGTGTGTATATGCAGTGATGCAAGTGTTATAAAAAAACTTTAAACGGGGGGTAAAAAATCTACAACATTTGCTGAACATGAATGAGTTCATTTGTGACGTCAGTAAAGAACTCGAAAACGTCAGGTCAGCGGCCTAGTTTTTCTTTTTGTGTACTCTTCCCCACTCTCTCTTTTTCTCTGTTACATTTTGAAAAATAAATGCATACATACATACTTACTTATATGAATTTTTGTATTCAAGCAAGTACGAATATAAAAAAATGGCTAAAACACAGCACGGAATGAAAACAATGGAAAATAAAATAAAATACACGAACTTCATTTTAATGTATTCACCTATTAAAGAGAAAGATAAAGAAAATAAAACTACATAAAAGTATATAAATTTGCATATGCATTTATTAATATATGTACATATTTATATACATATATACATACATACATATTTATGTAATACATGTGTATACCATGTACATACTTATGTATGTATGTATAAAGAATGTGAGAAATATTGCTATTGAACAATTGATGATAATGACGACACAACAGTGATAAGAACAATTGCAGAATATGTACAGTGTTACTGGAAAAAAAAGAAAACATTGTGCATTGTATTGGAATTTTCGTCGAAAGGACAGTAAATTATGACAACAAAACATATATTTTTCTTTTCTTATATTATTAAGCGCCTTATGAGTGAGACAAATTGCTGTGAACTGATCATTCAAAGGCCAGTGTTATTCCTTCGCCCTCGAATGATCAACAGCAATTGCCCCATAGTTGCATGTTAATTGCTGAGAGTGCCTTCGCCAAGTATGTTTTTAGCTGTTATCTGCTACTTCCCAATAGGTGGCGCTTTTCTCCTGATCATTCGTTTTTCGTTATCAAATGCTAAGGTGGAATAGAGTGGAACGTCAGGGAGTGGTTACTTTGTAGATGGATATTGATATTGTAATTTTGAAAAAACCGCAAATTACCTTTTCATTTTTCACCTTTGCTGGGATTCGTTTGAGATTTTTTGCGAGCGCTCTAACCATTATACCACGCACCGTATTCATAATAAATAATTTTGATTTATAAATGGGTGCATGTAATCATATTAAGCCTAAAAAAACTTCAAGAATTTAATTGGTATTTATACTGCTGTATTCATAAAAAATATTTTAGGTTTATAAAGAGCTTACTTGACAAATTTCTATGCAAAACTCGTCAAATAAATCCTTAAAAAATTAGTTCTTTTTAATTGAAAATTTTTCTTAAAATTTGTTAAATTTTTTAAATATAATTTGTATGCTATCACAAGCTTTTGTTGAGAAACTTAAAATAGAGAGAGTAAAACTTACAAAACCACTTAGTCGTATGATGAACATTTAATACTATATTAATGCAACACAAACATCATACCCCCTAGTGAACTATTGCATGCAAACTATACCATTATAATAAACACTTTTATGAGTAAAACCAAATCAAAAATGTTATGCATTTTTAAGAAAAATTAATAAAAAAAACCGTAAATTAAATTTCTAATCCTTAAACACAGTTTACAAAAATTCTTTCTTCAATTTTCGCTTATTTTTCAAGAAAAAAAAAATTTCAATGTATATTTAAAGCCAGAGAATTAAAGTTAAAAAGAATAACGAAGAATTAAACAATATTCTTTTGTGTATATAAAACATGTGTGTGTGTTAGTTTGTTTAAAGAGAGTTTGTAAGTAACTGTTTTGTATGCATTTGCGTATGTATGTGTGTGTGTGTTAATATTATTGCCTAATAACAATAGGTGTTACTAGGTATAACAAAATGTCAACTAAACTAAAAATAGGTTGTGGAAATATTGTACACATTGTACTCTTATGCATACACTCTCTTCCTCTCTTTCTCTCTTTCTTTATGTTTTTGTATTATACTCAAATACAGTTAAATGCCTGTGGTGTATTGTACTGTTATATTTTAAAGCAGAAAACAACAACAACAAAAAATACAAGATTTTTATTATGTTTAAGAAGAATTAAAAATAAGAGAATAACACAAAAAAAAGACACACCAACACTAACAAATATGTACAACAATTAAAAAAAAGAAAGAATACAAAACAGCAACAACAAAATTTTGTATGGAAATTTTTCTAAACAGGTGTGGTATGTGTTTTTGAGTGTGTTTGTGTGTTTAAAATAAATAGAAAATAAAATAAAACGCACACACAAATACTTGAAGGCCTTTTTCAAAGGTAATTTCTAGTCTTGCGTTGATGTGGTTGGGGGCTAGCAATTTAAGAGTTTAAAGATGTTTTTATTACTGAAATTTCTCAAGTTTTACCAAAAAAAAAAAAAAAGAAAGTGCATTGAAAACTCTAGGCTTGTTTTGGTCAACCTTAGTTTGAAATAAATTTAAACTTTATGTGAGCTTGAGATTTGTTATATATTTTTTCCTTTCGATATTTCAGTACTCTTTTGCATAGCTTTGTCAAGAGTTATTTCTTATAAAATTCCATTAATTTAAATAAGGTTCACTTTAAATTGAAATCCCGATATCAAAAGATTGCTTATATTACAGAATATTCAGTTCTTTGTTATTGAAATAACACCAGCCAGGAAAGAGCTCTTGTGAAGCTCTTGTGAAGCAAAACATGTTTTCAATACCATCTAAATTGACATTGAAAACCTGTGGAGTTGGCAAAACTTGGACTAATTTGTTGCGAAAAAATCTCTAAAAGTAAAAAAAAATTTGTTTTTTATAAACTCATGGCCATTTTTAAAAATTAAAAAAATTCACAATAAACAAATCAAACATTCAAAGAAACTTTTATCACTTTAGGTTAAAGCTCTGCACATCCCAGCAGAATTTAGTGCTTACCAGTGCTATTTGTAAGGGAGAAATTGTGAACTATCACTTACTCGTGCGCATTAATAATGCATGATTTTTATATGAAATGAGCCGCTAAAATGCAGTAGAAACGCAAATTTATTGCAACCAGTAAGCAAATATTATACAAAATCAAAAATATTACCTTATCCTATAGCATCTTTGATAGCTTTAATGTATGAATAAACAATATTATGCTTCCATTATTGCTTACAATTTTATTTATTACTTCCAAATTTAAAAAAATTTTCTGCTGGGATGTTGCTCTATACAACATAGTAACAAGCATCACAATATCATCGTAAGAATTAAAGAACGATGTAACTGACAAAAAATCGAAAATACGTTTTTTGCATCATTTTTATCAGAAAAAAAATACGCGTCGATTGGTCCCGGTCCCAGATTTCTATGATGAAAATAAATTCACTTACGCCCTCTGCGTTTTGAAAAATACCAGTGCCTTTATTCTACTTTTATAAAGGTTTTTTGGCTCTGGTGAACATTTAAGGTTTTGTCAGTTACAGCGTTCTTTAATTCTTACGATGATAAAATGTGTTTGATTATTGTATTGTAAATATAAAAAAATAATTTTATAAAATATGAATTAAACAAACTGAAGATAACGCTACAAAAACTTAGCCGACTTGCAATAACATGCTGGCTTTGTATCACACTGTGTTTGAGATGACGTAACATAGCATAGCATAGTTTTTTAAAAAATGACATTTTTTCTCAAAATGATGCGTATTGCAGTACTTTACTTTAGCTATGAATGGGAAAGCATGCCTTGAATTCTTGTTACAAATACTATGATAAAAGTGAGTAGAAATAATTTTTTTATATTTCCCTAGTATGTCTAGTAAGTTAACACGCTACCTATTCGACTACAAATTATTAATTCATTTAGTTTTGATCTCAACTTAATTTACAATTTTGAAAATTAACTTTGTTGTTTACAAAACAATTAAGTTTTAATTTTTGTGAAGATTAGTATAATTTTTAAATACCAGGGTTAGTAGTTTTCATTTTATACTGGTTGGTGGTTGTTGGTTTTTTTTATTGAGACTAATACTCAGGGGTAAACCCCTACTAAATGCTGTGCATTGTATTGGAATTTTTGTGGAAAGGACAGCAAATTATGACAACAGAACATATATTTTTTCTTATATTATTAAGCGCCTTAGAAATGAGACAAATTGCTGTGAATTGATCATTCTAAGGCCAGTGTTATATCTTCACCCTTGACTGATCAAAAGCAATTGCCCCATCGTTCCATGTTGATTGCGGTGAGTGCCTTCGCCGTTATCTTTTACTTCCCAAATGGTGGCGCTTTTCTCCTGATCATTCGTTTTTCGTTGTCAGAGGTTAAGGTGGAATAGAGTGGAACGTCAGGGAGCGGTTACTTTTAATAATAATTAAAAAATTCACAGGCAATTTTTTTAAAACCACGTTCAATAATTGTCCATAATAAATATCTAAAATTTAAATGATAACATCTGAAGGAAGTTACCCATCATAAAAAACACATAAAAATCAAAGAAAAAACGTCAACACTTCTTTTGTACGCTCTATGTGTGCTCTGTCCAAATAACAAAAAAAAATATAAATCATTAAAATTAATCAAAAAAGTTATTTCTGTTTCAATATAAATATATTGAAGAGGATTTTAATAAAAATCTGGAAATTTTTTTACAAAGAAATTATTAGCAGACATTACTAAAAATAGCAATTAGCCTATATAACAAATCTAAAATATAAGTCATTAAAACCTTAATTTTATTGAAACACATATGTATGTATGTTTAACAAATATTACATTTTTGTTTAATCTACGGAGAAATGTTTAAAATCATTCAAATATTGAATATTTTGTTTATAAAAATACAAATACACACATACATAAATTAAACTAATAATAATACAAAAAAGAACATAATCCACTTTTTTGCCCTTTTCGTACTTTTAGTATTTAGGAAAATATAATACATACTAACGAACTTTTAGGTATTTTATAAATAATAACTAAAACAAAATTATACACAGACATGTCCATACAAATAAAAACGAGCTAAAAAAAAATAATGACATTTACGTGTATATGTAAACAGTTCAGTTTTAATGGCACTATAACATCTTTTGAGATCTGTTTAAATCCTTGCTTTGCCCTTTCTTTTACGCTCTCTTAAGTTTTTCACATGATTTAACAAATAAATGTTAGAATGTTATGTCAGACAAGCTTAATTAAATGCTTTTATTGATGTTGTTTAAAAAAAGATGATTATGATGATGTTGTTGTTGTTGTAGTTGTTGTTTAACAAAGACGATGACGTTGGAAATGTTATTGATGACAAACATAATGTTACGAAAGTTATAAAATGCAATTGCAAACACTATCACGTTTAAATGTTTGTGTGTGTGTGTGTGTGTGTGTGTGTGTGTGAGTGTTTATGGGTATTTCTGTAATACTATACATAACAGTGGATTATTAAAAGAAGGGCAAATGTTTTGTAATTTTGATGACGAAATATTCTTTTATTTTAGCACATCTCTCCCTCTCTCTACCTCCTTTAAAAACCATATTTCATACACACACAAGAATATACATTTTAGTTACGCTAGCAGTGAAGTCAATTTAACATGAAGATTGTTTAAGGATAGTTTTTATCTCCACTGTGAATTTATAAAACTTATAATTATCTTTTCCAGCAGTTTTTCTAATCACATACATATATGAGTATATATACATATACATACATATGTATACAGAAATTGTTTATAAATAGAAATGCTAAAAATAATCTTAAAAACACTTAAATGACATACACAAAAATACAACTGCACTTATTTGCTGCATTTTACCTTGTGATATTTGTCAATTGTAGCAAAAGGAAAGAATAAATAAAAAGGATAAAGCAAGAAAGGCAAAAAGGGCTGCGAGTTAAAAAATTATAGTAAGAAAGTTATTATCTCTTAACCCAATAATGGAAGGAAGCTATTTTTAGGCTTTGGTTTTTCTCCACCTATTTAAAGTATATATTGAATTTTAATAATCTGTTAAGACCCATCTTAGAACATTTTTTCGTTTAACAATTGTACGAATTTCTTAATACATTCATAATATATAATATGATTGGTTGGCAACTAAGTAATCGCCAGTAATTGCTCAATGAAATATGTGAACGTTGGCTTTGAGATTAAATTCTCTAGAAAATAATTTTTCAACCAATTTCGGCTTTAAAGATTTCATTTCCATACTCCCATTCCAGGGTGAAGGTATAACATTGGCCTTTGAATGATCAATTGACAGCAATTTGCCTCATTCTTAAGGCGCTTTATAACCTATATAAATAAAAATCAATGTTGTTCGTTGGTCATCACAACAGTTGAAAACGGCTGGACCGATTTTGACGATTTTTTCTTTTAAATGATCGTCGGGATCTAACTTAGGTTTTACGGAAAGAAAATTTTTCCCCGCTCACTTTTACGCCCAGTTTTTTTGATTTGCCTAAAATCAGAAAACGGCTCCATCGAATTGACTAATTTTTCTTTCAAATCTTTGTATTAATCCATTTTAAAAGCAAAATTTACCACGCCTATATTTACGCCCACTTTTTTCTATTTATATCTAAATACTGATATTTGCATATCTTCAGAATGGTTAAATCTAAACATTCGGAATTAGGTCTGAATGACTTTATAGACAAGGTAAATCATCAGTCAGAAAGTGGGTGAAATTGGACAAGTGAGCATAACACCTCGCATACATGTTAAAAATTGGTTTCTTTATACATACGTATCTTTAGAAGTGTTGAAGCAAAAGTCTATGAATTTGGTGTGATTGATTTCGTAGTCATTAAAAATTATCAGTAGAAAAAGGGCGGACAATTAGACATGGTAGCTTCCAAACAAACTAACTATCTTGAAATCAGTAACAGTTAAAGTTTTTGAATTTGGTCTGAATTACTCCGTAGTCACTAAAAATCATCAGTCGAAAAAATCTGAACAACTGACAGTGGTAGGTGTAGTAAAGCACTCCGGGTTTTAGCTAGTAATATATAAAATAATAAAAATATATATACTCTCCTTTCGTTTATTCCTGAGTACTGGTCTTAATAAAAAAACTTCACAGGATTTAACTGAGTATTCAAATCATTTGGCCAATGTCTTCTTTAATTTAATTCTCTTTCTGATACGAGTATTATTAGCTAATATGGCCTAAATTCGTATATAATTAAAAATACAAACTTTTATTACTTTTAACCCAACGTTTCGTCGATTTTTTGTTGACTTTTTCAAGGGTCTCGTCTATTTTAAATAAAAATCAAAAGATTAATGACAATCTCTTTTCAACAACTATTCCATTTTACTCACACCAAAATTATCAACAAAGAACATGGAGAAAGTGTTTGTTTTTGCAACCCATACTAATATTTTGGAAAAAAAGAAACAATTACTGTAAACTTGTGACTCTAGGTAAAGATGATAGGTAACTTATAAAAGAAAGAGAAAATCGTAACATTTAGTGATGGAATAATAATGTAAGTGAGAGATATCTGAAATGAGCAATTACATACTAAGTTGATAAATATAATTAATTTTACTTTTGTTTCTTCAGTAAAGCTTTAACTAGATCAAAACAGAATTCTATTAAGAATTTAGATTTTATTTTTGCAATGATTTTTGTTATTCAAATTTAGCTTTAATCTTATTAAAGCGTTTATGATAAACCAAAATTAATTGCAAAAATGATCGCTCTTACTGGAATTCGAACTGGAATTTCCAGACCATATAACAATAATTAAGACAAATCGTACGAAGACATGATGAGGATGACGATGTGGTTCCCGTAGTCTAGTATGTAGTGAGTTCCAGGCTTAAACCACCGCTCTGATATCTTGAAAGAAAAAAATATGAAAAAAAAAATTCTTCGGCGACCACGATTGCCACCAACAAGCTTCACAAGTTTGTTTTTCGTATTCGACATTAAACACTGTAGGTCTCTGTACACATACATAAAAGAAGCTAGTCCGCAACTCTGAAAAAGGGTTGTAATGGCCAATAATGTGTATATATATGTGTGATCGTCAGTCTTACTGTAACTCGAACTGGAATTTCTAGTTTGATAATAAAAATGTGGAAAAATCTATGGGGTATTCACAAAATGTGAATTTATGTATGTACATATATAAATATGTATGTGCGCTGAAGGAGCACTAATGAATTGTAATATAAGGTTTGTTCAATAATATTTAAGAAAAAACCAAAAAGTTAGAGTTGCATATTTGTTGATTCTTTTATTTATTGAGTTATTGGAATTTTTGAAATAAAAAAATTATAATTATTATATTTTTTTCTAATTAAATTCGAATATTAATGGATCTATATTATACTTATTGTATGAATTTTAAAGCCTAAAATCCTAATACTGGTATTTTTATGAGAAATAACATCCGTTAAGGAATATGTACAGTTTTTTTAGTTTTTGTACATATTCCTTAACGGATGTTAATTGTCATAAGAATACCAGTATTAGGATCTTAGGCTATTGCAATTCATACAATAAAAAAATTATATTTTATTAAAAAGAAATTCATATTAATAATTCATAATGAATTCTTATGAATAATGTCTATTTTTATAATTAATTTATTATTTACATAAACATTGCCCATTGTGCGTCATTTTATATATAAAAAAATCATCATATTAATTTAATTTAATGTGAATTAAGTTGTGCTAATTGATAAGTGTCCTAGAAAATTGTTGTGTGTGTTTGTTTTAAATTATAAATAAATTAAAAATCAAATAAAATAAAATACGCACAATAAAAATGTATAAATAAAAATTAAATAAATATTTGTATTTTATGTATTTCACACTCTTTAGACGTCATGTCTGCTGCCAAACGTGTGGTCTGGCTGTTAAAACTTTTTAAACATGTATTTTATTTTCATATTACGCTTAATGTTAAAGATTTAGACAGACACTGATCCGTCAATTAGTGGTGCTGTGTCATTGATAAGTTATATTTTCAAAGAAGAAAAAAAATCTGAAATCAAAAATATATTCAAAAAATTGTTTTTTTTTCTTGTACGGAAGGCGTATGATAAATATGAATTAATTTTATTTTATCTTGTTTCTTTAACATTTCTTTTCGTATACAAACATATGCATGTGCATACATACATAGATACATGTATATATTGAAGAAGATATTATGTGTGTCAATTTTCTCTGCTTTTAGTTTATATACTCGTACAACATTTCCATGGTTTTATTTATTTCCTGTATTTCTGAGTTTTTTTTATGTTTTTCACGTTTATTTTCTTGCTTTTTCATAAAATTTTAAAGTCATTTTATTGTTTCTTACGCATGTCCTTTATTGTGCGTTTTGTTTTTATATGTATATACTTAAAGAATATTTTTATTTTTTTTTTTATTCTACTTTATTTTTAATTTTTTTAATTTTTTTTAATTTTTTTTATTTTGTATAATAAGAAGGAATTTTCTTTAAAATGTCTCTGTTAAAAAAAATACCAATGATTGGTTTTAATTATAATTATAATCAAATTTCAGTGAAACCCTGTGTTAGAGTTACGGCCTAGCTTCCATGTTGTGTGTGTTAATTTTTATCCATGAGTACCGGGGCCTACAGTGTAAAGTCGGCTCCAGAGCTTTTGTCAGAAGACTGCTGCAGATAGTCGCCGAAAGAAATAATTTCTTCATATTTTTTTAAGATGTTAGTAAGCCAAAACACTAACCACTACACCACGGCGACTACTACAAAACGGGTATGAAAAATAGTTTTTGACCGTTTCTCAAACCTACCCGATTTACACAGAAAATATTTGCTTTTGAAAAATTGCCGTTGGCAGTCATTTTTAAATTTAATTCAATGAAAATCGAATTTGCATCAAATAATTTTGCTCTTGATTTTTGTCAAGACCAATTTTACTGTTCTGACATGTACAGCGCTTGCGCCGCGCCGCAACTTTTTGTGATAAATAAAATATCATTTGCGACAAATAAAAATCATTCAACTATAAAAAGTATTTGTCACAATAAAATACTGAAATGTGATGGAAATCGATTTCGATCGAAATTGAAATCGAATGAAGTTTTAAGTTGTTATAACTTTCAAATCCTTTTATAAGTATTTGGAATTCCTTTTTTAATCATTAACTACTGACTATTTTATCCTTGATTAATAAAATTTTAAAATAATTAAAACAGATAAATTTTATATGACTTTGAAAAAACAAACGATTTCAATATCGAACGAAATCGTTTTTCATCACACACCCGATAATTTTTTTTTTTTTTTGGGTATTAAGTCAGGTGATTTCCAATTATTTTTCATAAAAACGTGTTAAAAGTGTTTCGTCAAGACATAAAAAACGTCTTTAAGTTAGGCATTATGTATTGGCGCGATTCATTCATTTAAAATGAGTTCATTTTCTATAACACGCTAATATTTAAATCATACATGTTCTGCCCAAATTGAATAACTTCGTCATTCAAATTTTCTTTATTAGAAAAAAATTTAATGAATAATTCTCACCATTGAAATCGCTTGGTTAAATGACAAAAGAACTAAAACTGATCATTTTATTTTAAAATTTTCTTTAAAATACTCTTTTTCGAGATATTATAAAATTATATTTCATCATTAATTAATAACGAATAGTAAACACATATGGAGGATCATTATAAATAAATAAACAAACACAAAAAAAAAGAAATAAATAAATCAATGAACTTTTTTTTACCACCAAAATTTAAAATTTTATTTTTTGAAAACCAATAATTTTAGAAATAAAAATTTTACTTAAAAAAATTGATTTCCATTTTACAAGTGTTGTTTTTATTGCTTTTGCTATTACTGTTGATAATAACGCCACTTGCTTGTTATTCATGACAAACAACACATGTGAAATTGATGACGGCAGCGGTAGTGATGCCGCTGCTATTGCTGTTGCCGTAGTAGTTAGTTTCAACTGTACACAGGCACGCATACATATACACATACACACATACAATTTACGAACTTTATATCCTTGACTATGCGCACAACTGGCTTAAGCATAGTGGCGACAACTGAAACGAAGATGTTGATGTTTTAAAAAGAGCTTGATGATGGTGATGTGAAAATATGAAAATAGTAGCTAAAACCGTTGTGTGCCGCCAATAAGAAAATTATATATTTTTTAAAATAAAAGCACCAAGTTTTCATTTAGAATTTTATTTTCTTATTTTTGTTGTTGTTAACTTTGTACAATTTGAAAATGACTTGAAGATTTTATGATTATTTATTTTTTATTAAGCACCCAACATTAGCCATAAATGTGTTTTTAATTACAAAAATTAAAAGAAAAGAAAACACACACCCTCGCCTTATTCATTTTATTCACGTTTTTATATCTTTTGCTCTTTTTCTTTTTCTTTTTTTTTTTTTTTTTTTTTTTTTGCCTAATTTCCATCAATATAAGATTTTTATTAAAATTTTATTTAAACATCAACATGAAAAGATGTTCATCATCACTTTTTATTTTAAAGATTTTTAATCGAGATGTTTATTGTTATTATTCCGTTCATTGTGTGTATATTTGTTTATACAAGTGGTGATATTCCGTGAGTACTCAGGAAAAAAGTGTAAAATCTTTATGAAAACGATCGAACGAAGAAGCAATTAATTATAATTATTTTAGTTTTTTTTTTAAATCTATTTGGTGAAAATTTTTTTTTCTAATTTTGTTTTTTTGGTTTGCTGAAGTATTTTTTAAATTCCTAGTATTAGTGCACAAACTCTATGGCACATAAATATTTATAAATCATAACTAAAGCCGAAAATAGAAACCCAAAAATAATTAATAGATAGTTATGGATGTTATTCATTCATAACTCATAACTAATGTAGCGATTACCTATGTCAGCGGAAGCACGAAAAACTCAATACGCTCACAATTTTTCAATACACACTACAACTTTTAGGAAGTTCCCAGTTGGAACAATCGTCGTACATGACATTGTCGTCCAGGATGTCTTAAAGACATATCGCTGATTTGCAAGAAGAGTGGCATAACTCAAAAAACACATTTTTTGAGTTAATTAGGGTGGTCCTGCACGATATTTTGTGGTCTATTTTCTTGCATAGTTCATACTATGAGCGGTCGTTGACAACCTTAGTGACATTGTCTTTCAGCCAGTCGTACTCGATCTTTGCGATATTTTTTTGAAAATGTCGTGGACGAATTGTTCAGGCTGTCGTGTACCCATAAACAAGAATGCCTTTAAGTAAGGGCCAACTGGGTTGTCGCTTAAGATTTTGTTGCAAAGATTTTTAAATGCAAGTAATTATACATACATAAAGCAATTTATGACTATGACAATATCGCTAAAAGAAAAGTAATTAAAATATTTGCCAGCAATTGTTTCCCCACAAATATTGCCTTAATGTATTCTGGCAACTCTTTCATTAAACATGCATACATACATAACTGGCCTTTACAACCCTGTGTTAGGATTACGGCCTAGCTTCTCGCAGCACTCATGTTGTGTGTGTCAATTTTTATCAATGAGTACCGGGACCATAGCTGCCAGATAAATTGACTTTGAAATCGTCAAACTTCGACAAAAAAATCGTCAAAATGATTCCTTCTAATCGTCAAAAAATCGTCACCAAAATTCAATTAAGAAAACATAATATTTAAAAAAAGAACTTTTGTTTAGAATTCACAGTATAAAGGTATATTAATAATTTATAAAATTTGAAAACCTAAATAAAAAAAAAACATCAATAACCATTATCTTTTATTATCTACATATGTACATATTTTACCATTACACACTTTAGTTTTTTTGTAAGCGAAATCGCCTAAAAGAACGGTTGTTGTAAGTGAATTTTAAGTTATGTTTTGTTTAGATTTACTTGACTAAATATTCGTTTCGGATTAAATTTAGATAAAGTTAGGTAAAAAGAGTATAGTTTCTCATTTCCACTTTTAATATTTTTTAATACTTTAAAGTTATTTTAGGGAAAAATTTGATGTAAATTTAATAGTTTTAAATATTTTAATTCTTGCCTGGCACATTTTTCAATAAATTTGTTAAATTCTTTCATAAAACAAAATAGTTTCTTCGGTTATTATGTATTAAGGACTTAAAGCTATATTCGTTTTCAAAATCAATTCGTACTAATACTCGACCACACAGTTCATATAAAAATAAAAAAGCAAATAATAATAGTTTTTCTACCCTATTTCATCAATTCTTTCATTAGCAAAATATCTTTTCTTCGAAGTCTAAAAAACTTGATTCAGCTTTACAATCTGCAAAATAAAAATGTTCGGTCTTTAGCACATTGATTTTTATACAATTAGAAATTACCGATTTTAGTAAGTTTTTCATTTCACTATATAAAAATTGTATTTCCGTTAATTTACATTGAAATATATCGCACACCTAGTTAAATAGTGACACAACTCAATTTTTTTTATATGCTTAAACTATGCAGAATGCACTTGTTTATTCGTAAAAATAATAAAGCAAAAAATATTTTTTTTTTGAGTTGTGTTACTTTTGAACTAGGTGTGCGATATGTCCTTAAGAAAATACATATTTAATCGTTGGAAAAATTTTAGAATACTGACTACAACTAATTCTACAATTAAATGTAAAATTTTTCTTATTAAATTTTTTATTTTTAATTAAAAAAAAATTATAATATTGTTACGAATTGTCCTTTTTAATTCGTTTTATTATTCAAGGATTCGATATTTGTAAACTAAAACACCGTTACTTTTCGTTTTAAAGCTTTATTTACACTCTATAACGTTTAAAATACAACTAACTACTGACTGTAAACCTTAATGTGTAGCCTTATTTATAGTTCTAATATTTTGTTCTAGTAACTTCAATTGTTTTTATGTATTAGCTTTTACATAATTGTACAACAACAATTTCATTTTCAATTATTAATTTTATATAATTTCCATATACATTTTAAATCAACATGTATTTGTGTTTGTGTGTTTTATATACATTTTTCCCCTACATGTATATTTGTTTTTGTAATGATTTATAATTTTATAAACATATTTGAGAATGTTCCTAATATATTTGTTATTGTAATAATAACAGCAAAACCTACTTTAAAAGACTGTAATGACGATTTTGCTTTATCAAATTATGTTTTCGTAGCAATATTTTATTCATTTCTAAAAATATTTTATTTATTTCTAATAATAATCTTTTGAAATTTGGGGTATTAAATTGGTTGATATAACAGTTGCTAATTTTGGATATTACTATTTAAAAAAGGCGTAAAAAGCTATTCAGAAATAGAGTAATATTGTACACTTGAATTTCCAAAAGCAATAGTTGCAAATAGTGTAATAATAATCGTAATAATGTTTAAGAATTCAAACAAAATATAACCGTTGTAAATTTCCAACAATCGTCAAAATAATCAAAAATCGTCAAATTAAGGGCAAAAATCGTCAAATCGTCAATATGCTATTTTTGTGTCGTAAAAACGTCAAAATGACGATAAATCGTCAAATCTGGCAGCTATGACCGGGACCTACAGTTTAATGTCGACTCCGAACGACAGACTTGAGAAGCTTGTTCATGGCAATTAGTTACTCTCAGAGCTTTTGCCAGAAGACTGCTGAGAGGTAGTTGCCGAAAGAAATATTTTTTTCATATTTCTTTTTTTGAAGATGTCAGAGCCTGGAGTCGAACCCAGGGCCCATGTCTTAGTAAGTCAACACACTAACCACTAGACCACGGCGACTAAAGTAAAAGAAAACATAGCAATTAGTTGTTTTACTCTGTTATAGAAGCCATATAGAAGTTTACGGAGATGTTTATTTTTGAAAAATAAAAGAAAACCATATTTATTTTATTGAGACCAATATTCGGGTGTAAACCCCTACTAAACGCTGTGCATTTGTATTGGTAGTTTATGGAAAGGAAAGTATATTATGACAACAGAACATATATTCTTTTTGTTTTTTCTTATATTATTAAGCACCTTAGGAATGAGACACATTACTGTGAATTGATCATTCAAGACTCAGTGTTATACCTTCACTTTTGAATGATCAACAGCAATTGTCCCATCGTTACATGTTGATGTGGTGAGTGCCTTCCCTAAGTAGGTTATCTAGCTGTTATCTGCTACTTCCCAATAGGTGGCGCTTCTTCTCCTGACTATTGTTTTTTTTTGTGTCAAGGTGGAGTGGACCTCTTCGATGGGGGGGTGGGGGAGGGACCACTTATTTTTAAATTATAATTTTGAAAACACCGCAAACAAACTTTTTTTAAATTTCATCTTTGCTGGAATTTGAACCTGGGCCGTTTGAGTTTTTGTGCGGGGAGCTTTAACCACTATACCACGCATTATTGTTCGAAGTAATCAGAATAAACCCAAAATTTTTATTGCTATCATTGGTAGAAACTAGCTTCAAAAATGTTTGCATAACTTGTTTAAAAATAAAAATAATTTTGTGAAAACAGCTAATGTGTGCTGAGGTGCTAGAGGTGGACATTTGACAGACATCACATACACACCTACATACATAATTGGCCATTACAACCCTGCTTCAGGGTTACAGCCTAGCTTCTAGCAGCACCCATGTTGTGTGTGTTAATTTTTATCCATGAGTACCGGGACCGAACAACAGACTTAAGAAACTTGTTCATGGCAATCAGTTACTCTCAGAGCTTTCTCCAGAAGACTGCTAGTCACCGAAAGAAATTTAATTTTTGTTTTTTCATATTTATTTGTTTTAAGATATCAGAGCTGCGCAGACATCATATTCCATTATTAATTCCCATATTTCTATTTTTTATCAATAAAACCGAAATTGCCAAAAAAAGATTCGTTTTTAAGCTAATTTACTTCCTAACCTCAAATTTATCTACCCTGTACAAATGATAGTGTCGGTTTAGTTTTCAATAATAAGAAAATAATATTTTAGACAAGAAATAGAACTGCATTATATTTTACGATGTAACAGAAATTTTATTATTTTACTACTCCTTAACAGGATGTAGTTAATGTAGAACTGTACAGTCAGTTTAGAACAAATTTTCAAATTTATTTAGAATTGAAGTTAAGCAATCTCTTGTTATGGTAGATATATTTTAACATATTTTGAATTGAATTTAATTAAAACATTTGAAATCCTGTATAAGAAAACGAAAAAATATGTCTCTTAATCGGGAGTTAATCAAACACATTGACACAAATTTGATTAAAATCGACTCGGAGGTTTATAAAAATTAAATCTATTCACTGTTGCTTCATAGTTATTGCAAAAGCGCTTATCGTTAGATATAAATTTCTATACATATATCATATACATGCATACATACATTATAACAAATTTTCTCTTTGCTACCTGTTTGAAAATGCATTTTTTATTTTTTATTTCTTTTTTTTATTTTATGTTGACACATAAATTCTCTAAAAATAGTTTTCTCTAAAAGTTTTATAAAAATAGCGATACAGTTATTAAAATGAAACGCATAAATTAAATTAGATAGAATGGATGTTATACAGTGTTCACACTTTTTTCTACGACTATGCTGTCATAAATAGCAAATTAAATAATAAATTTAAAAAAACTCATACGCAACGTTGCACAATATTTTATTTCATTCTATTTTATTTAATTGCAATTTCTTTTCCTCTTTTTTATTATTCTCTCTTTCTCTCACTTATTTATTTTTAACAGATTATTAAACCAATGAATTCATTTATTATATATGTCAAGACGAAATATTACAATACCATTTAACTTCAGGAATAGAAACATATGACAATAAATCAAAAGTCCATTGTTTGAAACTGCGTTGTCAACTTAAGGATTTTGCCACTGTGTTTAGTGCTTCTTTAAATTGACGATGCAAAAATTAAAGCCTAATGCTTTCATTTTGAATTTTTCCATTCTTTGAGAATTGGCTGTTTGAAAAACTGAACGAAAACAAAGCATTTTTCAACAAAATCACTTTAGAGATGAGTCTCATTCTCAATTAGGCTGTTATGTAAACAAACAAAAACACAAGCCACAGAACCGGCCAAATAATTCAGTTATTGCATAAGAAATTTCCCGGTAGCATAATTTCTAAATTTGGCGATTCAGCTGGCAGCCTCCTTCTTGAAACCGCTCGATTATTTCCTCTGGGGGCATTTGAAAGACCGAGTTTACGTGTACAATCCGCAAATAACTGACGCTCTGAAAGATGAAATTGGCCACTGCATTTTTGGTTCAAACAACTGTCTTAGACAAATGTTTCCTCTTATACTTTTTAAACTTATAAAAATGCTTAGAGAGTTTAGAAGTTTAAGAAGTATAAGAGGTATTTATGAGATTAAACGAATACTCCTGTCATAATTCGTACCAAGGTTTTTTGCTTAACTTAGATTTTGGATTTAAATTATTTGCCTCTTGGGTGGTAGACTTTCCAGTATGTATGCTTCAGGATTTATTTGCAAATATTCAAATGCAATATACATTACAAGCAATATTATAATTTTAAAAAGAAAACAAGTACAAGTTTATAAGTAAATTCTAAAAAAAATTTTTTTTGTTTGTTACTGTTTATACTTTTTATACTTTTTTACGAGTATTAATTTATTTTGTCGATATTGAAGGGTCTTAAATGCGTCATTGTTGGCCGCCAAAAAAATAAAAATACTAATAAAAGAAAAAGCAAAACGAATCATCATAAAAATTATTTCTTTTTTGTTTTTGTAAAATTATTAAATTGCCATACAATTTCGTTCATACATTTCGTCTATTTGTATATTCGCATTACTTTACACTCTCATTCGTACATACGAATAAGTATTTTGATAAAAAGTTTAAAGAAAAATCTACACTTAGAAACACATAAAGTGTATTTTTCTTTCTATACATACATGCATACATACATACATATGTATGTAGATGCATACATGCAAGTCAGTGCATGTATATTCCATTTATATGAACAAACATATTTATGATTTTAGTTTTCCTATATAAAAGAGAAAACAAAAATAATTTTTTAATGTATTTTGTAAAAAAAAAACAATAAAAATCATGATATGATAAACATCATGCTGCGATGTCAGTTTGGATTTTTACTTCCTGTAGCCAAATTGGCTTCTATTTATGACGCTTAAAACAGATCAGGAAATCCTAAATATATGTATGTTTTTTTAAATGTATACTATTATATATATACATACGTACATACGTACTATGTACATAAATGTATTTTTAGTGCCAGACACATGTATCCAAATTTATATAAATAATTATAACAATAATTATAAGAACACCAGTATTAGAATCTTAAAATTAATAAAAATCTATATGCTTAAACGCGAGGACCAATTTCAACCAAACTTATGAAGAGGGTAGGTACTGAGACCTATATTGTTTATATTACAGTTGGTTGTGCGATAAGTAAGCACGAAATCACTTTTAAGTTGTCCTTGATTTTTGTATATCTCTAGAACAGTTAAAGTTAAAGTTATTGAAATTGGTCTTAATGGATTTATGCTCAAGGCAAATCAATAGTCGGACAGTGAGCGAGGTACATGCATCCCATCTATTTTAAAATAAAACTCATTTATTCGTCAGTAATAATAAGAACTGTAAAAAAATATACTATTTTGAACAATAATTTATAAAAGTTTTAAGTTGTGAATAAAATTTTAAATTCTAAAACTGAATAATAAGTAATCTGTAAGTTAAGTACCGTAAAAAACAGTTACATTTTTTATAAAAATGGCTGTAAAGTATTGGAAAGAACGGGCGTTGTTTTAGTTTGTGATGGAAAAATTCAACAAACACACTCGCACTATGACAACAAATAAAGCTGACTTTTTAAAATTATAACTACCGATCTTTTGTTTTAAAGTTGAAAACTAATTTATAACTTTGCAGTTGAGATACAAACAAGTTTTACTAAGATCACCACAGATTCTGAAAAAAAAATACCCCAACGTGAATCTGTTGGTATGTATAGATCAGCATTAATAGTTTTTTTATCTTAAATTGAGGAAATAAACTGGGAGCCACTGTGGCAACCATATCATTGTAATATATGTAAAAACCACCATGTAATCCCAAATTCTAATATGTTTTAATATTTAAATTAAAAAAAAAATATTTTTGTTGTTAAAGAGCAAATTACTTTATTATTTATAAAATCTGTTTAAGTATTCTCTTACTTTTATAGAATTATAATAAATATGAACCTTGTGCAAGTATTATATAGTCGTATTATACGTAATATTTTGACATTTGGCATTTTAACAAAATGAAATGAAAAAACAAAAACAGCAATTTTTAAAATTCATTGTACAATTTGTATAATTTGCATGCAATGTTTATGTTAATAATACTGTTTGTTTTTTTTTTTTGGAAATTATGAACGGAATACCAATATGTAGAAAAAAAAACAACTACTGGTACTTCAAATAGCACATTTAGAATTTAAGAAATATTCAATAAGAAGGCCTGCATTCATAAAAGTTATTGTATATTTATTAAGGTTTTATTTGACGTTTTTCTATGGGATAATTGTCAAATAAGCTATAAATAAACGTACAAATACTTTTATGAATAAAAATAAATATGAATAAAATATCATAAACTTTATATTCCAAATTCATTTATACAGTTAAACCTCGATTATCCTGCTCTCGAGAGACCGGCACCATCACGGATAATTAAAATACACGCTTAATAGAGGTTATATTAAGATATACAGAAATTTATTTTTTTCTATTTAAACATTCGATTTATGTAACTAGTGATTCAAATATACAAACATACAAATCTTCATAGAGAATGCAAAATCAAAAAATGGGGAACCATCGGATTTAGGTTTAAATAATAAAAGACATATAAATGCGGCACGGATAATAGATGCAAAGTTAATAGTTAATAGAATTAAAACACGGATAATAGAGGGAAAAAATAAAAAGAACCGCATGCCGGTTTTTATATGTAACCGATTAATAAAGGCCCCGCTAATTGAGGTTTAACTGTATATGTATGTATGTATGTATGTACATATACTCGTATGTATATTATTATTATGTTAAATTTCTTTTTAACATAAAAAGTAAAATAAATCAATTTGAATAAACCTAGTTGGTCAACCTAGAGTATATTTACACGGCAATAGAGCATTCCAAAGAAAATTTAATATATAATTTTCATTCTCCCTTGAATGATTAACAAAAGAAACAAATTTCATATGAATGGAATACAGTGAACTCGCGAAAACGTGAATACCCGGAAGCATGAACGACTCGGAAACGTGAACACTTTTATGTTTGCATTGACTACTCTAAAACGTGAACAAGGTGAAATAGCTCTAAAACGTGAACAATTTTTTTTTAAATTTTTTTAATTTTTTTCGTTTTATATCTTGAATTCGTTTAAATTTGGGGAATCCCAGCATAAGACAACATACATACATACATATTAAGCTACCTATTTCAACAAAACATGCACATGTGTAGTTAAGAAATCTTAAGGAAAAGGCCATACTTAAGATGGTTGAAAAAAACATATCAAAAAAGTGATTTCTTCCAATTAAAGTACTATTTACGAAAAAATCCGTTTTTTAAAAGGAGTTTATTGAAGACTGAATTCTTTTGCTACACCCATATACAAAGTATTCTTAACCCTTTTTGTATTATATATATATTTTTTCAATTATAGAAACTTTAGTAGATGAAAACTTTATATGTACATACGAGTACATGGTATATGTATGTATGTATACTATTCGTTTGAATTACAATTTTTTTTTTTTTTTGTTTCATATTCATGAAAATGTAAAAATGGCAAAAAAGTTTGAATAAAATTTTATATAATATTTTTTTTAATAAAATTTCCAAATCTGATTGAGTTTTAGCCAATATCTATTGCTAAAATGCACATTTTAGTTCTAAAATCTTACCGATCGAGAGGATGAACAAATTTGAAAATGTGAACACCCTTGGTAAAAATTAGTTCACGTTTCCGCGAGTTCACTGTATAATGGTTTTTATGCGCTGAACTCAAATCCGTTTTCAAATTTTTTTTCTGTTTTTCTTCAAGCTCAAATTATTTTTATGGGCTTGCAAATTGTTCGCCCAAATTTGGTAGTTATGTCAACATTCATTATAACTTGAAAAGGACTTGACTAGTTCTTATCCAAGTACCACCAAATTTTTAGAAGTCACATAAATAACATTTTTTTGGTATTTTCAACAGCTTCGGAGTTATTCATAATTTAGTTGCGAAAAAAAATTTTCGTTCAAAATTAGAGCAATTTAAAAAAAAAGTCGTAAAAATTTTCATTGTACATTTTAAGCATTTAAATCTTGAGAATAAAATAAGCCATTTATCATAATTTTATTCAAAATTAAATGCAGGTGCCTAACTTTGACCAAAATTAGTGGATTTTTGTTTTCTTTTATTTCAAAAAAGTTATACAATATAATTGGCTATTACAACCCTGTGACAGGGTTACGACCTAGCTTCTCGCAGCACCCATGTTGTGTGTGTTAATTTTTATCCATGAGGACGGTGACCTAAAGTTTAAAGTCATCTCCAAAAGACAGACGTGAGAAGCTTTTTCATGGCAATCAGTTACTCTCAGAGCTTTAGCCAGAAGACTGCTAAGAATTAGTTGACAAAAAAAATATTTTTTTCATATTCCATTTTTTTTTTTTATTCAAGAAAATAGAGCTAGGGCTTGAACCCTGGGCTCGTGTCTTCGTAAGCCAACAAAACAAAAATTGTATTATACATTGTATATATATTAAGTTTTACAAACTCCACTTATATAAAAAAATATACTTATAAGTACATCTAGTGATGTAGCAAATATTTATACAACAGTATTAAAAACAGTATGCACAAAAAACATTCATAGATATGATTGTCAACACAGCGCGCTACAACAGCTTAGCCGATTTGGAATAAAATTCTAAGACACTATGATGACTTTGCATGCATGACTTGGCATAACACTGTGCTTGAGACGACATGACATAGCATAAACATTTTTACACAAAACGTTGAGTTTTTCAGAACTTTAATAATTATTCATGGTTGCAGCAATGTGAAATAGGAAATATTCCGAATGAAAAGGTGTTAACGATGAGAGTGAATATAGTGATGGTTTTGAAGAAACAGCTGTGTCCTGTGTGTGTCAAAATTGTTTTATTATACTTTGTTTTTGTTTTGAGTCTTTTGTTTTTCGTATTTTTAAATTGTTTTACATACACTTTTATGAGCTGTTTTTGACGTTACACGCACCAGAAACAAAAGCAAATTGTCCGTTTGCATTGTATAGTGGTCAGAAGGGAAATGAGAATATTATACTTAGTATGTACATAAGTATGTGCATACTTTAATTACAAATACAGAAAAAGCTAAAAATTCCAAATGCATTAAAGAATAATAAAGTAAAAAAATAAATTTAATTCTGATAAATAAATTAATAAAGACCACACTGCTTAGAATTATTTATGAATTTTACTGTACAATATAGTTTATTTTGAGCTAAAAACTTTTAATTTATTTTTAAATTCGATGTCCACTACCCTTTTTTGTATGAAAGTTATATACAAGTGTTTATAAACACATATATATGGTCTTTTTCATACTAAAAAATAATTTAAATTTACGTTAAAATTAATATTAATCTAAAAATTCTATTGTTTTACTACCCTATAGTTTTAGTACGAGTATTATATTGAATTTTTCAAATGAAAACAGAAATGAACTCACCTTCACATATGTATCCTTGTCCAATTAAACCGAACCACAATATATCGGAGCAATGATGGCAATATGTAGGTTTATGGAAATTCTTCTTTACGAATGTATGTCCACCATCCGCCATTTTGAGTACCAACTGGTCCATCAAATAAGCGTTTATTGGATCGTTGTTGTCAAAATAATATATTAAATGATGTTTTTGGTAATAGTGATAATAAGTATGTTGTTCTTGTTGTTCAAACAGTAGTTGTTCTTCTAAATCGTGTTGATGTTGTTGTTGCTGTTGCTGTTGTTGTTGCTGTTGTTGTCCAATTAGGAAGATAATAATAATTTGTATTAAAATTATTAAATATTCATGAAGTATTTTTTGGATGATATTTTGAGACAACGATCCAATAAGTATAAAGGAAAGAGTAGGTTGCTTTTGCAGTTTTTCTTGTTGTTGTTCTCCGGCTTCTTCTTCTTTGTGCTTTTTCTTTTAGTAATTTGCTGTAGCTATAGCTGTTAATGTGTACTTTGTTACTTATATCGGGCGTTTTTCTTTTTTTTACATTAATTTGTCTAATCCTTTTCTTTTTGTTGTTGCTGTTGTTGTTGTTGTTTTCTTTAATTTCTTTTTAGTATTGATTTTAAAGAGAGTAACTTTTCTTTCAGGGCTTTTAAGTGCGAGCAAGTCGGATAAGGATGGTTTATTTTCAGGTTAATTCTGTTAATGCACGTTTTTTTTTTTAATTTTTAATCAGGAACAATTTTACTATATTTTATAGAATAAATGTTGTTGTGACAGATGTTGTACTTGTTGCTGTTGCTGTTGTTCTTGGTTTTGTTCTTTTGTTGTTGTTGTTGTTGTATATCAAAGGTGGGATTAGTTAATTTAATTTGATTTTTTAAAATAGTAATTAAATTACAGGATAAAATCCAACGGCGTCGGCGTTTTCCTAGTGATTTTTTCAAAACGTTGAGTTTTTGAAGACAATATTTTTGTGAATTTTGTTGTTTTTGTAGTTGTTGTTTAAGCTCATAAATATTGTTTGTATTAAAAGAATATTCCACTTCTCTCTGCTTTAGTACAATTCGTATAAATTTCTTTAGACGTTTACTGGTGGTGTTGTTGTTGTTGTTGTTTTTAATGCTGGTGTAAATTGTGTTACGATTAAATGGCCGCAGATGTTGTCGTATTTCCGGTGTTACAGTTAATTGATACAATAACGGAGGACATGTCATCAATGACGGCATTTTTCATTTTTAAATTTTTAACTTAAACTTTATCCAGACATTGATGCTCTGGAAGTATTTCATTTCATGCTCTGTTTCGTAAGAAATTAAAATTATTCCGTAATTTTTGTTTCAGAGCGTAGATTTTCTCACTTTTTCTTTTCTTTTCGATTTTTTTTTTAATTTAGAGATTAAATTTACATTTTCTTTAATTGAATTTCTTTTGAAATTTTGTTCTTAAGCATTTTTTTTTATTTTTTTATTTATATCTATTGTAAAAGAGACATGTGTGGTTAATTTGAAATATATATGTATATTTTTTTATTTAAATTTAAAAGCAGTGGCATCAACATACAGTACTCCACAGATAATTACCACGAGGAAAATTTTAATATTTTTAGACAAATATGCGGGGAAAGTATTAAACGAATACGCCCAATTACCGCTTAGAGATAGTCAGACGATTATGTTTTAATTCCTTAAAGAGTCAATTGTCCATAAGTATGCAATTCTAAGAAAAAAGTTATGTACATTTGTAAATATGTATTTCAGAAAGTTCAGTTTTCAATAAAGACAACTATAAAATTCTAGTATAGTGGTGTTTGCTGGCAAACTCCTCCTAAGTGGCTCGTCCAATTTTTATGAAATTTTGTGTATATACCGGGTAGGTTTGGGAATCGGTCAGCATCTATTTTTAAAACCCTTAAACGCTCATATCAATGATGAGTTTTGCAGTTCGGTGAAGAGTATCAAATATATTTGAACTAAAAAGCTATTTCCTAGAAATTATTTATATGGCAAAGCAACTGGTATATAAATAATTAATTTTATACCAATATACAGTTGCATTTAGATGCAGTTATGTAGTCAATAAGTACTTTGGGTAATTAAGTGCGGGACATACATACATAAATAATAAGCCTTTACAACCCTGTATTAGGATTACGGCCTAGGTTCACGCAGCACTCATATTTTGTGTGTTAGTTTTTATCCATGAGTACCGGGACTTACAGTTTAAAGTCAATTCCGAACGACAGGTTTGAGAAGCTTTTTCATGGCAATCAATTACTCCCAGAGCTTTTGCCAGAAGACTGCTAAGAGGTAGTGCGGGATATTTATTTTTTTTAAAGGTCAGCACTCAGGGAATGACCCTTACTAATGCAGTACATTGTGCTGGTCTAGGAAAATTAGAGGGGAAGATGGAAAAAGGTTATGGACCTTTGATTTAAAAAACAAAGATCCTACTTTAAAAATGCTAACCGTAAGGAAATCGGTTGCTGTTGATTGATTATTCAATGCCAGTCTTATACCTCCACCACTGAATATTCTAACAGCAACCAATCCCAAGAAGTCCGCACAGTAAAGTTTAAATTAGGGGAGGAATAAAGTATCCTACTGAATTTGGAGATGATGGTATTATTGTTCTCCTTCTTATTAACTGCTCCTCAGCTCCGTTCTTTGGCATGGGAGACCCTGTTATAAAGCTATTTCTCTTCGCCAGCTTAGCCAGTTGAGTCCTTGCCGAGTACGCCTCTACACTACGACAAGGTGGTTATCCTACCTCAATGTAACTTAAAGTTTCGGTGAATAAGTTAAATAACCGTGGGATTTATAAATAAAGATAAATACACGTGAAAAGCAATTAAGTGTAGGGAAATTATCCAGAAATTACTGTACAATGGTGAAAAATTCCTTATAAAATAATTTATTTGAGACCAGTTTAAATTGTTATTACAGTGATTTTGTAAAATCAAAAATTAAATAAAAAAGGAATATAAAAATCTTCACGCAGTTTTTGTTTTAAATACATGTTTGTTGTTTTAAATATATGTTTGTACCTACATATGTATATAGATATATAAAGTGCATGTGCAGAGAAAAAGTTAAGAATTTTTAAAGAAATATACACTTTCTCTTGTTTGTAAAGGCTATCAGAATTGTTTTTTTTTTTCTATTGCAAATAATTAAGTTTCTGTATTTCTACAAAATACATAATATGTTACTATAAAAAAATTTATTTTGATTTTACACTTGATGAAAAATATTATTTTGTATTCATACTTAAAAAACTGATACCAACAAACTCTCTCACACACTCTACTTTATCCATCACCTTAAGTACAATTAAATAAAAAATAACATTAAAAAAGAATTTTGTTATAAAAAAATACTATAAAAATTTTTACTTTCAATATATGTACACAGAATTTTTCATTTGAATGTTGCTTCCTCTTCTTCTACGAAAGCAAACGAAAAGCGAACTAAAAAGTGAGAGTGCAAATGATAAGCGGAAAGAAACAAAACACGAAACAATCTCATATAAAATACAAGTAAACAATGAAAACTTTTTTTTGCATGTATAAACGTAGTACACACACACGACAGAGAAAGTAAAAAAGAAAAATATCCCTTTATTTAGGATGTATGAAAAGAATTAAGAAGGAAATTCCTTTTTTTATTAGCAGAGAGACAAAGAGACAGAGAGTTAGAAAAGTTGTTTAAGCTTTAAAAGCACATTAGTGTATGTGAGAATTCCGTTTGTGTAAATAATATATAGTATTGTATGTACTATTGATACTGCTTTAACGGCTTTCTTACATAAAGGGAAAAGATTTATATCAATTTTTATGAAAAAAAAAATAAAAATAAATAAATATAATAAAAATTTTAACACAGCTATACTGTATAAACTTAAAAAAATAAACAACACCACCCTACAATTATTTTCTATATAAAATTTTCTAAGAAGGTAACGATGCATGATAAAGCGCTTTCAACTGGTTTCACCTTGAATTGGTGGGAACTTTAACGAAGAGCGTCCACCTACCGTTGTTTTAACACACAGTCAGCCGAGACATGACCTAACGGAAAGTGCTAAGTGAAAACCTATACTAATCCTTAGAAGAAGTCCTCCGAACGATCAATATAATTGTAGTGTAATTTGTGCCGAATATATCTTTCTGAGGGGAACCTCTTATTTTTTAAATTACAATTTATAAAAAACCGCAAATTTTTGTTTTATAATTTTTATCCTTCGCTGGGATTGAACTTCGGTCGTTTGAGTTTCTGTGCGAGCGCTTTAACAACTATACCACGACCCCCTCCATTTTTCTGAACTATTGTAAATCGATCACAGACTTTGTTAAATTTACGAATTTTAACTGCTTTAGAAATCGTGGGTGGCTAATACATACTGTTTTACAAAATTGTGTTGTGTCTGTGCGACACTAGTCAGGTGGAAAACATACCCATGATTTGGTGGAAACATAGTAATCATCATGATGATTGTTATTTTTGTTTGATAAATATTAAGGACATAAACTTTGCTAACCAGAATAAGTGGTTATATCTCTCAAAGGCTTGTTACAAACTCTTATCAGTGCATATAAAATTTGCTATTGTAAAGCAATTAGTCCTTAACAATTCTTAACAAAGAGGCGAATGGTTTGCTTGTATTTCGAAATGTTTCCTAGTCTGAGCAAAAATAAGTTAAAATCAGTCTTTTTTGATCCACCACAAATTATACAACTGATAAAAGAACCAATTTTTGTCGAATCTGTGAAGGAACTGGAAAAACGAACTTGCAAAAATTAAACTAAAATTGAAAATTAAACTAAAAAAATCATCGTGTTAGAGTCGACAGACATACATATATGTTGCTATATACCAAATTAATAGTCTTGGAGAGCTCTCACCGAATATGTGGTGACCTTGGAAAAATTATCATTAATTGAATTTTAACTGCTACTTTTTGACGGAAAAATAAAAGATTAGATGAAACCTTTAAAAAGAGAATATTGATTTTTCGTCATAAAATAAAACATCTGCAATATGAGTATTAATGAATGAAATTATTAATATGAGAACGTTACCAAGAGATGTAGCACATACCTATTTTAACTGATTACTAGAGGAATCTTTATCTGAATCAACAATAATGACTGTTTTAATGTTTAACCTAAACGTATATTTAAAACTATAGTCGCTGTAGCTTAGTGGTAAGTGTGTTGTCTTACTAGACGAGAGCTCCGGGTTCAAACTCCAGCTTTAACATCTTGAAAAAAAGATATATGAAAAATATTTATTTCAGGAATATCTCTTAACAGTGTTCTGGCAAAAGCTCTGAGAATAACTGATTGCCATGAACAAGCTTCTCAATAATAATTTTCAATTGATCAAAATAACAATTCTCTTACATACATACATAATTATCATTACAACCCTTTTTCTGAGTTACGACCTAGCTTCTCACAACACACCTACATTGTATACGTCAAATTTTATCCATGAGTACCGGAACCTACAGTTTAACGTCGAATTTGAATTAACTTTTTAATTGTTTACAGTAATTGTAATTGTTTTAACAGTTTCGTTCATCGAAGGAATTTCTAATAAAAAATAATTGCTTCAGTTGTTTGTGCGTTTATTACGTAAAAATGCCCGTTAAATAAGTTCGATATGTATTTTATGTACTCAATATTTTATACAATGAATAGCAACAGAGTGTTAAAATAATATATTTTTTTTCTTTAATTTTTTCCCCCTTCAATTACTATAAATCTTTTATATATATTTTCATGTGGATTTAATTCTGGAAATTTTAATATGAATTTGTTTTCTTTTTTATTATTTTTTAATTGCAAATTTTACTTTTAATTGCCAGTAATTGTGCCTCTATTGTGTTTAATTGTTGTTAATTTTATTGAAAATACATTTTTCACATAAATAAACTTCTCACTCATACTCAAATAAAATATATATTTTTTATTTATTTATTTTTTTTTTTAATTTTTCTCTATAAAATGGCGCATGCGCTTCAAAAGAGTGAAAAAGCGAGAGAAAGAGAGAAAATATGAGATTATGAATTCATTTTATTGTAGAGCCACAAATTTACTCGTATTCCGTATCTATTCCTTAAACTCATACAAGTGTTAAATTTCCTTTTTTTATTTTCATTTTGCAAAATTTTTGTTTGTTTATTAATGTTAATAAGAAACTCTAACTCTAATTTATTAACATTATAGAAAAAATATTGCAAAAATTACAATTACTCGTATATTTAATATTTTTTTTCTTTTCTTTAACAGTTTTGTGTATTTAAGAACATAAAACTATTTTTGAAGTTCAAAAAATCGATAATTTTATCGGGTAACTAATCAGAAAAAAAACAAAATACGAACTTACATACTTCATATAAAATTAATAACAACTAACTAAAATAATTCCTTAATAAATAAAATTTAAAAAAAATAAAAAAATTATTAGAAGTATTCGTCTAAACTGTTAAACTAGTAGCTCATACCTCGACGGACCCATAAATCAGTTCAACATTGTCTTTGTTTTTCGTTTAAATTGTGTTTAAACGAATAGTTCTATAAATCAATACGCAAATAAACCACAATATGATTGTAGTTTAAACGTAAAAAATTGGATATTTAAACACAGACCATATGACAATGACATTTTCATTATTAATTTCAATTTTTAATATTTTGGAGTTCTTTTAACACATTCATTTTTTTGTAATATTTTTTAATTTATAATTTTTTAATGTATTTGATCTTTGAATTTGATCTTTGATTTCTATTGTAAAGCCAGCAGTTGTTTGACATTTATCGTAATATAGCCACACCATTAATTTTTAAGCTCTAAATAATATGTGGAGTACTGATTTACTGGTTCCAAGGCCCTAATTATCGTTCACAACACCTATATGTTGTATTGTATTTATTGGCTTCAGAATATAAAAATAAATGTTGTAAATACATACATACATAACTGGCCTTTACAACCCTGTGTCAGGATTACGGCCTAGCTTCTCGCAGCACTCATGTTGTTTGTGTCAATTTTTATCCATGAGTACCGGGACCTACAGTTTAATGTCGACTCCGAACGACAGACTTGAGAAGCTTGTTCATGGCAATTAGTTACTCTCAGAGCTTTTGCCAGAAGACTGCTGAGGGGTAGTCGCCGAAAGAAATATTTTTTTCATATTTCTTTTTTTTGAAGATGTCAGAGCCTGGAGTCGAACCCAGGGCCCATGTCTTAGTAAGCCAACACACTAACCACTAGACCACGGTGTAAACAATAGTAAAAGTATATATAGTAGTACAACACATAAGTGTTGTAAATCATAATCGCAATTTTAAAAATACAACATAAAAGGGAACCCCATATTTTTTAAATTATTGTTTTGAAAAGACCGCAAATTAGCTTTTTCATTTTCAATCTGGGCCGTTTGAGTTTTTGTGCGAGCGCTCGCTCTAACCACTATACCACGCACCCGCCAAAAATTTAGTAAATAACTTTATTTTACTTCGTATAAATACGGCTGAAAGAGTTTAAACGAATTCCCCTTTTATATTAAACAATTATTTTTATTTTTATCATGCTCTAATCTAACCGTAGTTTACAAAAAAAATACAATAACTTTTCTTGAGTATGATCAATTAGGTGTCCCTAAAACTATCTGTCCAGTAACTCATTACCGCCTTTAGGGTTTAAATCCAAGTCCCCCAAAGAATCTATTTTACGCTCTATGTAAAATCAATGTTGACAACAATTTAGTTGAGTTAGGAGTTAGTAGAACACAACTAGACAAAATTTTAAAATGTGTTGGCAGTAGTATTATATTCTATCCAATGTTTATATGCTTTGCGTCCATCATTGACTATAGCTCCTTGAATATAATTATCGTTAGTAAGGCATTTTTTGGCAGCTGTAATTAAAAATTGCTTTTTCCTTTATTTGCACAGTGGCAAAAATATTACGTAAAGAAAACTTTAAAATTCTTAAATGATAAATTGCTGTCACAATAGGTATAGTGCAAAAATGTTATTATTACTTGGATAATATGCTTCCATACATTAGAATATCTTTTAATGGGTGGATGATTACGCCGTACAACACTTCTCAGCTCATTGATTTGAGACTCAACTCTGAGAATTGTACATGAAAGTAGCCCCCAAAATAAGATCTTTTGCATCATTCATTTTATGAAGTTGGCTGCATTAATAATTTAATGGCCATAAGAATTTTTTTGCTCAAGGTGGGTATTTAAAACTTTTTTTGTACTTTAACGCGGTTATATATCGACATATTTTATGGAATATCTCTTTTGTGTCTGAAGAAAAGTGGTAGATATTGAATAGGAGAAAAAAAAGCGGAACAAATCTACCCGACATGTGTGCATTCAGAGTTTTACTCTATCCATAACCATCTACTGTAAATGCGTTAAAATAGTGTAACCAGTTTTTTTAAAAACTCAGCATTACAGCACGCCCTGATGAGCACACATACATAAAAACTTTCAAAGACTTTCATAAATTTTTTTAATATTCCTTCTAAACAAGACATATTTACGATTTAATTACAAAACACAATCAAATTAACACCGTGTTTGACAAACTTGCTATAATACACGTTTAATGGCCTGATGGCAAAAACAAAATATCGAAAATTTTTTATATTCAACAAGCCAAGTTGACAAACATAACGTTTGCCCTATTAAACGATACGGATGGCATATCATTAGGGCGGGCTGTCGAGCCATTCATCGTTTGTAGTAGTAGTATTCTTGGGAAATTATCGCTTTCAGTATTGAACGAAATTTTATACAATTTTCAAACAAATTACATTCATAATTTTGTTTGAAATCGAAATTTGTTATTTTCTCCTTGATTTAAGAAATAGGTCTCTAGTGAAATACAAATTTTTTATAAAATTTCTTTATAAGATGGTGTAACATATTTCATTAACTTATGGTCTCTATTGTAGAAATATCCAACTAAGCTAAGATATACCAACACTTTGTACCGAAAACTCTTCTTCCCAATGAACTTTTTTGAGTAATTATTGGTTTAAAAAAATTTTACTACAAAAATCACATTTTACGTTCACGTTTTAGAATAGTCAAGATAAAAAAAAAGTGTTCAAACTTCTGGATATTGACTGTCCGGAAACATCCCAGAAACATGCGAACTATTTATTTTCTTGTCAAGCATATATACATATGAATGCATTCTATGTATTGTGAGCAGTTTATATGTAAAGTTATATTTTTGTTCGACAGCTGCATCTAAATTTTGAAAAGAAATTTAAAAACTACTGAACCGATTAAAACCTATCTTTCGATATGTATATATGTATATATATTCCATAGATACATAACTCTAGTAACTCATGTAGTAATTCTAACAGATTGCACTAAATTATATAACAAAGCGATAACTCTGAATTGAAAGTTAGTCCACTTCTGACCGATAGATGGGGCAAACAGAAAATTACTGAAGCAACTTAGATAGAAATCTATGTTTATCTTCTCCCTATTGCGAATTTTCTATTTTAATTTATTAAAAAATTTTAAATATTTTCACTACACTAATTTTTTTAATTATTCTTAACTTTATTCTTAAACTTTTTGGATTAATAATTTTTTTGTGATAAAACAATTATTTATTTTAATCATTCAGAGCAGAGCGTCACTGCCCTAAGTGTCTGGTCGAGCCCACAACCCTAGCTTTAGAGGTCTATCACAATACCCGCTAGACTTCTGGGGCAACCTCATAAAATAATTAAATTTTATGTTCTATAATATTTATTGTTTTCAACAAAATCACTTCTACTTTTGTTGTCTTTTAGTTAAAACATTGAAAACGAAATCAAATTACTTGATCGTTAGAATATAGAAAGAAAAAATAACAATAAATGCCAACAAAAATTCATGTTCTTGTCAAAAAGTTTACGTTAGAAAGTAAACTTTTACTCTCAACTTGATTCTCTCTCTCGTTCTGTTTCTCTCTCTTTATCAATGAAAACTTGCTTTGCTATAAAAATGACAATTAAAGAAAAACACCAAAATAAGAACGGGAAAATAAATTTCCCTAAAAATGCTCCAAGAGAGAGATAAAATAAGAGAGAGGAAAAGTTTTAAAAAGAGACCCATTTTTGACAGTATTTGTATATTTCTCTGCTTTAATAAATCGCAATAGATAGAGAATTTTTTTTTTCATATTTTTTGCCACTGCTGATATGAATTTTTCAATAAATTTTTTTCCTATTTAAATATTGACAAAAAAAAGTTTTTTTCAACATTTATTTAACATTTTCTTTTAAAATTTTAAATATTAACATTAAGATATGTATTGAAATAGATCAAATCTCTTGTTTTTTATAGCCAAAGAAATTGTTGTTTTTTTTTTCATTAAGGAGATTTCAAGGGTTTATCACTTTTGCACAGAATTTTTTTTTCTTTGAACTTTTTGTGTATGGAAAATTTTTATAAATATTCAAATAAAAGAAAGAAATACTCAATTTAGTTTGTTTTTCTTTTTTTACATACATACATACAATATTTACAATATTAAATTCTTTTAATTTTCTTTTTTCTTCAAAAACACTTTAATTTTTTTTTTCTGTATAATTTTTATTATTGCCTGGTGTTTGGATATAGAAAAATTTTTTATGCACCCAGAAAAATAGAAGAAAAAACTTTCCTTTGACTTATTTCACTAAACACATACATTAAATAAAAATTCAGAACACTCACAGACACATAAATATTATTAAATACATACATATGTATGTATATATAAAATAAAAAATTATATTACTTTTTTCTCGTTTTCATTTTTTCTTTAATCTTCGAAATTTGCTTTTTTGAACATAAAAAAATATTTCTTTTTAATTTGTTGCACTTGTAACTTTATTTTTTCTTCTTCTTATTCTTTTTAAATAATAAATTAATTAATGATGTATGTTTCGATTTTTTAAAACTACAACTTATTTTTAATACAATAGTAGTTGTTTCTTCTTTTATTTTTTCTATATAATATTTTTATACATGTACATATATGTATATTAATGTATATGTATATATAATATTTTTTTAAGTTTTGTGCCCTGTCAAACGTATGCAGAGCACACCTACTGCTTTCCGTGGTGGTTCGACTAATTGTGATTCGTTTGCGCTCAGTATTGGGTTAAAAACTTTTGCTCACAAAAATTTTCCTGTATTCATAAAATGTACACCCTGCTTCCCTCCCCCCAAAAAAAAGGAACAAATATATATTATCTCACTTCATTATATGATCTCTCTTATTAATGTATAAAAACAAAATATGTATTTAAAATAGGGAATTTTTATTTTCTTTTTTTTAACTTCATATCTCTTTCAAATTCACTTATTTTTTCTCTTGCATTTCACCACTCTCAGGAATTTTTAATATAACGGTGAAATGTGTTGTGTGATAAAAGCCCATGTTTATAATTTGGCTACTTTTTTAATATAAAATTTGGGATTATGTACGAGTACATATTTATAAAACACATAAAAATAACGTGTTTAAATTTATGATTTTATCAATTTAAGATATTATAAAATACATATAAGGCGTTTTGAATTGAATTTGTTTGCTACAAAGAATCAAATACCACGATCTTTATGAACGTTTGTTTATTTTTATGTTTCGTTATATTTTCAAAGTAATTTCTCTTAGATATTTGAGTAAGTGTTTATGCCAATACAACATGTGAATCTAGTGGGAGGCGTTTTTGTTTCTATAAAAATCGTTGCTTCTTTTTAAAATGATCTTTTGTAAAGGACATATACGACTATATTCAAATAAAACGAAATCTAATTTAATTACAGTCGGGCCTCGATTATTCGTGATGGTCGGGACCAAAAGCATTACGGATAACGGTTATTGAATAACAATTTTGATTATAAAGTTTTTTCTAATATTTCTATCATTTAACAAGTGAACATTAGTGTACATATGTACATATGTATGTACATATTTACATTAAAAGAATCAATTCAGGATCGTAATGTCATAAACGGTCTGTATCAAAACTTCGTCTTCTTGATGTAGCATTTTAACACTCACATTATTTCTTGAATGTTCGTTAATTATTTTAACTTTATTTTCAATATTTAAAAAGATTCTTTTTACCACTGGTAACGATTCCATACTAAATATATTTACATCTAACCACCCAAACTTCTCAAATTTCAAAATTAAGTTGATCATTTGTATCGTTTTCATCATGGATGAAAGAGGTAATTACGGTTAATCGAAGCAAACAATTTAAACACATTGTAAACAAAAAGCAATAGACTGATCTTTGGCCATCACGTACGTATAATCGAGGCGCGACTGTATATAACATATTTGAAATATCCAAATCAGCATTGCCACACAAGAAACTTTATTCGTATCAAAAATGTTAAAAAATTATACAAAAACCATTTTTAAATATTAAATTTAACTTCTGATTGCTTAAAGTGCTATTTTCATTCCAACAAAAATATTTGTTATTTCAAGACTGTTTCTTTTATCTTCAAAGTCATTTTTAATGATTATTAAAATAGGTATTCGATGGATACTCTCTAAATGTATAAGTATAAAACAAGATCGCTAAGAATCTTTTTTAAAGCAAATCATAATCGTTATAATAAAATGCTGACTTAAATATCCCTTGCGTGCAATAACCGATTTAGTTTATTTCTTATATGCTAAAGAATCGGGTTTGAGCCTCAGTTTTTTTATATTTTAAACTGTTTAACAGGTCTTTGAACTCAGTTAACCACTGTGTTTTTATTCAACAATCTCTAAATAATGAAATCCCATACCATACCATACTGAATAAAAAAATTTAAATTTTTGTTAAATAATTTTAATATACATACCTACATACATACATATATAAAAATAGTTGATAGTTTTATTAAAAAAAAACATTTATTAATTATGTACTTGTTTTCTTATTTTGAAAAAAAGTTCATATTGTTATGCCAGTGTTCACTACTACATACACTACTTATGCTTGTTTAATGAAATACATGCATATACATATGTGGGTATATTTCAATTTCTTTCTCTCTCTCTCTCTGTCTCTCTCTCATTGCAAATCTCTTTTTTGTAATTTTCTTTTTCCCATGTGTATGCATGTGTTTTTACGTGTATCTCCATTTAGATTTTAGTCCTACATACATACGTACATATATCCTTATTTCATACCGTTATTTCATTCATTTTCTTTTCAAGTTGTTTGACACTTGCCATTGTATTCGTAATATGGAGAAGTGTTGCAAATTTTTTGTGTTCACCAGTGTTGCCAACTTATTTGTTATTTAAATTGGCAACGGTTTATACGAGTACGCTTAGAAAATAAAAACTATTAAATTTTTTTTATAAAGGTGAACGAATTTAATATTAAATAGTCGTTATAAATCGACATAATTATAAACATTTAGGTCCTTATTATGATCGAAACAATATTCATTTAGTATTATGACAAGCATTCGACAAAAAAATCGCTATTGTGAGTTTTTTTTTTTTTTCTTATTTTGTAGATTCACAGTAGCAGATTTTCAAAAGCTAGCATGAAAAACAAATACATTTTATAGGCAAATTTATGTTGTTTCAAAATTATTTATATATTATTTTATTTTTTTGTAGTCGCCGTGGTCTAGTTGTTAGTGTGCTGGCTTACTAAGACAGTAGCGCTGGGTTCAATTCTCAGCTCTGACATCTTAAAAAAAAAGAAATATGAAAAAATTATTTCTTTCGGCGACGACCTCTCACCAGTCTTCTGGCAAACGCTCTGGGAATAATTGATTGCCCTGAAAAAGCTTCTCAAATCTGTCGTTCGGAGTCGACTTTAAACTGTAGGTCCGGGTACTCATGGACAAAAATTAACACACACAACATGAGTGCTGCGAGAAGCTAGGCCGTAACCCTGACACAGGGTTGTAATTGCCAATTATCTATGTATATATGTCCTCACAGGTATTGGCTTCCAGTTTCTTAAATCCAATGATTGATTTGGAACGATCTGTGTGGACTTCTTTTGTTGAAGTTATAAAAAACTTTTTTAGAAAACACAAGTTAAGAAAATACCACAAAATCGTTACGACATGCTAGATAACTTTAAAAACTAGGGATGCAACACGTCTATCAAATTACGCTACCTACATAGCCATCTCGACCGATTCCCAGATAATCTTGAATCCTCTAGCATGAGCAAGGTGAGCGGTTTCATCAAGATCTGAAAACTATGGAAGAGAGGTACCAAGGCCAATGGGATCAGCATATGCTGGCTGACTACTGTTGGGGAATGCAACGAGACCTTCTCACTGCACATCATTCACGAAAATTACGAAAAAAAGTTTTTAAGCAATTAGACCAGAAAACTACACGTAGGAATTCAAATTATTTTTGTAATCAGTATTAAGTCCTAGTTTAAAAAATATATACAGTTCCTTGGAACCAAAACTTGTGTTGACTTGTGTAATGGAATATTGCCGACAAAATGTTCGATTCCAGATGTTTTCCTTCCAAATGTTCGCTCGTCTAAATACGGACTAAGATTTTTTTTTTTTTTGCCAAACTGAATATTTCTCAAGTGGCACGGAAAAAAGTGGTATTCATTCATATTCATCAAAATCAATACTATTGTTGATTTCTATATTAATTTGTATCAGTTAATATACATAAAATAAGCACATACTGCTCACAACTACACACACATTTGTAGAATGGCAGTTGACACAATCGTTGCCGTCAAGGATGTCTTTAAGATGTGCCACGAACGATTATCGACAACATTGCGGAGTTGTTCGTGCACGATATTTTGTGGTCTATTTTCTTGAAGTTGTAGATGATAAATAGAATATTGGCGACGCGTTTGCATATTTCATATTGTGCAGTCAACGATAAAATCAGCGCCAAGAGTCAGTCCTGCACGATTTTAGCGACATTTGTTTGAAAAAGTCGCTGACAAATTCTTCTGGAACGTTCTCTTTTCGCCTACCCCTGACACAAGAGCACAGATCACAAGAAGAGTAATACAAGAGAAATATTTGCAGGACTAATACTCGTATAAAAAATTACAACAATTAAATTCATTGGCGAGGGCTGTTATTAATTATAAATAAAAAATCATTTCAAATAATCATTTTATTGAGCAAGTACGTATTATTTTATTACTATAAAAATGTTTGCATGCTACAAAATTTAAATTAAGTAAAAAAAAAACTTAATCAACAATTTTTTTTTAATAATAATAGATTTTTTTTAACTTTTTTTATTTCTTTTTTATGGAATAAAAAATAATAAAATTAAAAAAAAAAATTAAATTCAATTTCATTTACAATATTAAAATCTCTAAGAGACAGATCTTTAAGAGAAAGTTATTTAAAAACTTAAAAATTACTTGTGATTAAGGCGATTCGTTTTTAGAAAATAAAATAATGGTGATAATACTAGAGGCGTATTTTAAAAAAAATTTACAAGAATACATTTTTTTAATTTTATTTCTCTTCATTATTATTGTGTTTCATACATATATACTTAAATTGATAATATATTATTAAAAATCTTTTTGTCTTTTTTCATTTCATTTGTTTTGGAATTAAGGACAGCAGTTACAGATTACAGTTTGTGATTACAAAAATGATATTTGAAATTTGTATATTTTTTTCTAGTCAATTATTTTAGCCAAGTCCATGATCATCAAAGAAACCCTGAGGAGTTTCATCCTAAAAATAAATGTAAAAAAGAAAATGAAATACACAGGATGTTGAAAAATAAAATATGTTTCTTCGTTTACAACATATTTGCAATTACTTTAAAATTACAATTAAAAATTTATAAATTATAAGACACAATGGGTCGTAAAAGTTAAAATAAAAAATTCTTAATAGAGTTTAGTTTCCGATCTACGTAATTAAGGTGTTTTAAGACGAAACAAAATTACAAAAATAGATCGGAAATAACCTACACAAGAATTCTTATTACATTATTACAAATAATTTAAAAGTACAAAAATTATATTTAAATCGTTTCAGAATTAAATGAATGGAAAACGTTCGGCGGATATATTATGTAAATCGAAAATGAGTATTTTTTAAATTTTTAAAAATTTTCGAAAAAAGTCGAACGTGAAATTGCAGCAATATCGGTCGATTTATGCTTGAAAACCGTCGAAAATTGGGTTCACCGTCGGGACTTCTGCAAGCGTGCCCGTGGTGGCCATGCAAAAGAAATCGAGTTCCATACATAATGGCATCGAACGTACTTTTACAGAAATAAAGAATTTCATTGATATCAAAAATCGTTTTTGTTTTATTAAAAAAAAAACATTTGTAGCGCTCTTATTGAAAAACCCGGTATGATGTTTGGGGTCTCCATCAGGTTGAAAAATACTTTTTCCAACGGATATGCGTATGTTTCCACAATATCCAGATAGCTCTCCTTTGTTATTTATCCTCTATTTTTACTAGTGAACCAACATACCACCAATTGAAACCTCCCCAAACCAATAAATTTCCTCCTCTGTGCTTAACCTGATGCCTCTGAAGTTTCTAATATGATCGGTGCCAATAATATTTCTTTCATATCTAATTATAGTCTACTAGCCTAAAGCCGGGGTGCTTCGCTACAGGTACCACTACAATTTATCCGTTGCCTATTTAGTGACTAAATCAATTAGACAAAATTCAGAAAATTTAGCTTCAACACTTCTCAAGATGTAAGGAAATTAATATTAGTTTGTATGGGAGGTACTACCCTAATTTGTCCAATTCCGTCCAATTTCCGACTGATGGTTATGCTTGTCTGTGAAGTCATTCAGACCGAATTCAGAAACTTTAGCTTTAACCGTTTTAAAAGATATACAAAAATCAGTATTTAGTTTTTTGGAAGGTGCCACGCCTCCTTTCCAATTCCGTCCAATTTCTGACTGATAATTTGTCTTGGCTTGAAGTCATTCAGACCAAATTCAGAAACTTTAGCTTTACCCGTTTTCAAGATATACAAAAATCTAAGTTTTCAAATTTCAACAAAATCGATTCTGAAGATTTGTCTGTGTGTAAAATTGATATTGAATATTGGCTACACTGATAGACAATAAAAATTTTTTAATAATAATTAAGTGTACAAGGAAAACTTGTTACTTTTTTGCTGGCTATTTTATTGCTTTATAAAAATTGTAAAGTAGAAAACGACCCATTGTGCAATACCATTAAGTGCTGCAAAGCTTTTTGAAAATTGCAAATTGCAAAATATGTGTCATTTAATTCTATTTTTTTTTTTTTTTTGTGAATAAAAAACAAAATTATACTTATGTATGTATGTACTTACAATTTGTTTTTAATTTTATTATCTTTTTTATTTTATTAATTTTACATTAAAAAAAGCACATTAAGCTAAAGCTATCTTGTTATAAGAAATATACACACACATTTATATAAAATTTTACACCATAAACCCAGTTTTTTCTTTTTTATTAATAAAAAAATGCAATTCAACTGATGTTCTTGCAACTGTTTTTGTTTTCAATTTTGTTTTCTTTATTTTTATTGTAAAGAATTGTTAAGACAAAATTGTTTTTAAGCAAAATTAAAAAGACAATTCGTCGTGAGGGAGTTTATGTACTCTATCCGCCATTTTATATATTTCGAGTTAATGATGCCACTTTAGGTTTTTAATACCAAAATTTTTAAAATCTGCAATACGTTTTCGGCTATTTATCTCCGAAACTGGACGAGATTTTCGAAAACGGATTGCAGACTTAAAAAATTTGGGATCGAATACCTAAACTGGCATCATTAGCTCAAGATATATAAAAAATATGAAATGGCGAATAGAGCACATAAACTCCCGCATGACGAATTGTTATACTATGTAAT
Organism: Metopia argyrocephala; assembly: GCA_963576795.1. Taxonomy (NCBI): domain Eukaryota; kingdom Metazoa; phylum Arthropoda; class Insecta; order Diptera; family Sarcophagidae; genus Metopia; species Metopia argyrocephala. The sequence continues at coordinate 86,530,418 of OY756211.1, forward strand.
TAAAAATTTACACACTAAAAATATAAATTTCGAAAAGACAATTAGCTCACACACAGATTTAGACACATACACAAGCACACATTTAAGTATGGCTTTTGAAATAAATTACAAAACAAACAAACAAACGAAAAAAATAAATTCTTAGAAAATACACCACTAATAGCAGATACTAATTTATCTCAAAAGATATATATTTTTTATTTCATTTTTAAAACTATTCAAGATCTAATTAAATTACGTATTTATTAAATGGTTTTTTTTTCATGAAAGACAATCATTGCAGTTTGTGTAATAAAAAAGAGGCGAAAAGATGTTTTTATTTTTATTTTTTTTATTTTATTTTTTTTAACAACACCAGAATATACACAATAAATATTTGTATTTTAAATTTTAGTAACTTAATAAACTTTTAAACTATATATAGTATATAAACTAATAAATATACATATTAATACAGATCATTTGTTTTTATTGTAGGGGTATGCGTCTAATCTATTAAATACCTGTTATAACTTTAAAACTCTTCTGTCCGTATTCATAATAAATATTTTAGGTTTATTGAGGGTTTATTTGACAAGTATTGCACAGAAATTTGTCAAATAAGCTTTCGATAAACCTAAAATATTTTTTATGAATACGGGCATTCATCTTTTATACATTTTTACAAGTCTGAGAGGTATAAGGGGTTTTTAGCAGATTAAACGAATGCCCCTTTTATTTTTTTTTTGTTTTTTTTTCTTATGTTAAAAAATATTTTCTTTAGGAGGCAACAGTTTTGTTTATATTGCTTATGTTAAAGTTTGATTATTTTTTTCTTATTTTATTTCTTTTTTTTACAATTTTATTAATATGAAATTTTATTTTGATTTTAAAATAAGTTTTGTTTTATTTTTAAAGTTTTGCATGATATTCTTTGGCTATTGTTGATCAGTTAATATACTGACTTTTAAATTTAATTTGTTTTTAATTGTTGAAAAGTCTTTATTATTTTGGCACAAAAACTGGCACTAAAAATACTAAAAATTAGTATTACTTTTAAAAAATATATAAAACACTTTATTCAGTTTCTACTTATTCCACACATGTAGCTTTTAGCTGTTATTTTAAATATTAAAAAAAATTGTTCTTATCCTTTAAAAGTACTGTAGTACTTACAAACATACATAAATGCAATTGTAATACCTATGCATTTAAAATTTTTGTGTTTTCAAATTCCCATAATATATTTTACGTATTATTGTTCATTAGTATTCAATATTTTTATTATGGATGAAATACATTTTATAGGCAAACTACGGAAATACGTTGCGTACATAAGTTTTGAATTTCAAAACTACAAGTTTAATAGTCTGTCTGTACGGAAGAAATACTAAACAAACATTAAAAGCATTTGGCAATTTTTTAGTAAATTTCTACCTACGCAGCAAAGAAAATTTTTTGTTATTAATTTTTTATTATGATATATGAAATAAGGCCCCAAATATTTATTAAATTTATTAGGGTTTTTATTTATCGTTTGAATTGTATTTCATGTGGTAATAAAATCCAGATTTCAAAAAGAAATAAAGACTCAAAATATTGTTTTGCGGGCTGAAGACCCCCTGTTTACAGGATATTTCTACATAATGATTTGGAATATTATTTTATTTCGTTTTGGTTCTTATTTTCATTTCATTTATTTGTTATTCAAATTAATTTTTTTTTTTTTGGTGCAAATCACAGCTCTAGCATTTGGAGCTATTACATATGTTTATTTCGATTTTTAACAATGCGACGCTTTACGAAAGAACAACGCCTTATAAATGTAAATTTTTTTTACAAAAACTTATAGAATTTTCAGTTGAAAAAACGCACGTAATGTGTCGTCCACCAATCGAAGAGTGGTCAAAAACTTGGCCGATTATGGACATTTAGATTCTGGTCAATGTACTTGTCGGTCTCTTGAAAACATGCTGCTGTAAACAAGTGTATACGGAAGTCAGAAAACCGGAATTCAGTTGTGACACTACAGTGACATTACTTATAGGTATATGATAGAGTGTTACAACACTTCACAAATACATTATACGATGGCTTTTCTCTATGAATAAAGGTAGAGTCTACCTTTGTTTGTTGGCTTTTGTAAGAAGTTAGACAGCTCTCAAAATGAACAAGGGTATCGAGGACATTGCTGTTATGTTTTCTTTGTTAGATTGGCTAATTTTTGGACCGATAAATATAATATTCACAATATTGTTTTGTATATCAATTTTTTTTTTTACATTTTGCTGTTAAAAAGTTCGTTCCTGATTACATTTTTACACTAGAGATTGTGTTAATTATAACTAAGTTATAAGGTCTAGTTTCAGAGATGTGTTACGTTAAAGTATTAAGAGAGTAGATCAAGCAAAAGTTTGCATAGATTTAAGTATAAATTGAGTGTCACTTAAAGTAAATTCAGATTATTTAAAATGCTAGTGCTCAGCACTGCATATAAATTTTTATTGAGAGAAACCTGTCTCCATACCTGAGATAAAGATAAGCGGCTAATTCTGAAACACATGGAAATAATGGTCAAGAGTGCTTGATTAAAATATATCCAGAAAATAAAAAACCCTCAGGCGACAATCTGAGCAAGTCCAACATGGTTTCAGATAGCAAAACCAACTGTAACAGCTACTTTGCTAATATGCACTGAAATGCAAACGGCCTGGCAATTACTGATAGTGTGATAATATGTACAATGAAATATATTATCACTTAACTTTTGATGCTTCGGTAGCTGATTTGAGAACCTGAATTAAATGTGTTTACAATATTTGAAAAATCTAAGAAACTTAAAGGTTATTTTTAAAAATTAAAATTTCTGGCATGATATACATACCATATGTATAGTTCACAAAGAATATCAATTTTTTACATTACGTAGAGAAATAGAAACTGAATAAAATTTAAACAACAAAAAATAAAAATTTTTTATGTAAAAACGGTGGGTTTCTTGGGAGAGGAGTTTTAAAAGCTATTTATAAAATAAAATTTATACTCATTTTGATATTAAATTATATTCCCTAAACAATGTCAAACCAAAGTACTAAACTACTCGTATCAAGCATTTTATTAATATTTAATAAATAATCTAAAAGGTACTAATCTGTGAAATAATCTATTGCTAAATTACTTAGTAAGTTTTAAGTATTAAGTGCAGTGTTTAACTTAATTTTGTCTGATTTTTTAAAAAGTGTATTTGGATTTAAATAAGCCCAATATCTCTTAAAGTGCCCTCTACCACGTCATCCTATAGAAGTATATAAAGAAAAGTAAAAAGAAGTACAGTGAAGTTTAATATAAAGTGTGTACAGGGGTGTCATAGAATCCCATCCAAATAAAATTATGAAACCGACCATTTTGAATTTCTTCAAATAACGTTTTTTTTTTTTTTTTGTTTTCACAATTAATTTTGAAATTAGATTGTATGACACCTTTGATAGTTAAGCCGAAAAAGAACTTAAAAAAGTAAACGATAGACTTTCAGTTTTAAGAAAATTAAAAGAAAAATTGTAAAAAACAAAGTGCAAAATAAATGTTTACATAGAAGTTGTAAAAACAAGAGTGCTTTAGAATAAAAATATTTTAATTCTTAAATTATAATAACAATTAAAAATCACAATAAAAGATTTTTTAAACACTTGTTAATAGGGAGGATGGATATACACGGATGTTATAAAGTTTATAGTCAATAATTTAGTTTAAAAATGAATGATTTACCTTAAAATTTACAAAATGTGAATTTAAAATAAAAATATAAATAAAAATTTCCCAATTTATTAATGTTATGTTACGTTGCTCTGTGCAATTTGCAGGAACTTTTTAGGTTCGAGATGGCTTTAAATTTTAGGCGTTAATTATCGACAATTGTCAATAACTTTTGTAAAACTTCTAAAAACATTAATCTCATATGTATGTACATAAATAGCTATCTTTTTGTTTAAAGAAAATAAATATAACATAAAAAGTTCATTTCATATTTTATGCTTAAATAAAAGATCTGGGCTCTATTCCACAAAACAACTTGCATTTCTTTGTAAAAGTAAAATTTTAATCAACATTTGAGGTAAAGAGAATCCAAAAGTTATCTTAGAGCCACCATTAATTACATCCACAAAAAGTTACGGTTTGCTGTGCTGTGTGATTCGGACGAATCATCGGACCTTATTGTTTTGAAAACGAAAATGGAAATGCAATTACGGTCAAAGATAATCGATCTGAAGCTTTTTTGGCGGAAAATTGATGACTTGACGCAGAGAAGATATAGTTTCAACAGGATGGTGACACATGTCACACAGCAAAAAAACCAATGGATTTGTATTTGAAAAGAACAGTTCGCATTATTTCTCGTAGAGGAAGAGTAAGTGGGTTATCAGGAACGAGGGACTTGGCACCTTCGATTCTTAATTTTATTTTTTTTTTTGCTTTTTTGAAATCGAAAGTGTACAGCAATAATTCCACAACAGTTCAAGAGTTTAAAACCAACATTATCGAGCAGATGATGGAAAATATAATTGATGATTTTGGTAATAATATAATAATAAGTTTGGGAGCCTGCCGAAGCAGTATGGGGGGTCACTTGATCGACATTGTTTTGCATTTTTAACCGGAATGTATTTGTAATAAACTGAAACAAAAATATTTGTATATACAATATAAAAAAGTATTTTTTTTTTGTATTAAAATTAAAATGTCCCCTTTTATAGGTTTCAAAAAATTTTAAATTTCCTAAGGGTCTGTCTGAATAGCTTATGCTTAGCACTGCAATATAGCTTAAAGAAATACATAACAGCGTAGCAGGTAAACAAAAATAAAATTTTATAAAGTGTTTTTTTCCAGCCAATTTTAAAAATATAACCCCGCTTAGTTTCACAGAGAAAGATTTGTTTTTAAATCGTTATTATAAGTGTTGCCTACATAAATCAATCAGAATTGGCATCAAGATTCGAATAGTAATTTTACAAAATAAAATTGCATAATAGGACGGATATTATATGATATAGCATAAATTTATTCCACAACGGATATAATATTTTAATAAGATTGAAAAAATTTGATAAAACGAAACTGTTTCGAATGTACATACTTATATATAGTAGTAACTCGATTCTTGCACAAACTTGATACTTGCACACCTCTATTCTTGTAACATAGAAATATTTTTCATTACACACTCAGACTTGCGACATTCGAAAATTATGAACTCGATACCTGCAACATTTTTGTATTACTCTTGCGTGCTGCTTTGTTTACGTTTTCTTAGACTTAATACATTTCGGGAAATCTCCGTCGTTTTATGCTGCTGATGAAATGTTGTATGTAATTTGAATCAGTTTTAGGCTGACTGTTGAGAGGTGCGGTGTCATATTGGCAAAGAAAGCATTTACGTTGCTGACAATTAAAGACAAAGCTGAGATTTTAAAAAAATTAAGTGCTGGATTTTCCACCAATTCCTTAGCCAAAAGTTTTCATAGCTCGTGGTAAGAGAAATGAAAACCCCATAAATAAATTTGTGGCGCATTTTGAACGATATTATGATGCTCCACAGACTAAGAAGCAGTGTAATACTGAACAAGCGACTTTGTACAAAACAAACAAAAAATTTAAATTTCTTTAATTCCACATAAAATATGTATCTACTGTTATACGAATGCGTTGAACTTAAGTGCTTTGAATTGAAATATTTAACTTAGATTCTAAACAGATGTATGTGCCTTTCATTTTGTATGGGAAATTAATACTCGGTACATACAATACAACTTGCCCGATTTTCATTACGTGCAAAAATCGAGTTTCTACTATTATTGTATGCGACTTAAGGATTTACTTAAATCAAATTACGTTTATAAACAGTTATTGCATATTGCTACAGAAAAATAAATAAATTTTAGATTTGAAGTTTTGTTATTATAAAAATTATTTTCGTATTCTGAAAAAGCTAAAGTTTTAAATTTACTGTTCTCTTTCTTGCCCATTTACAAGAAATACATTTTAAATACATGAGTTTTAAAAAAAAAATTCATTATTGACTATAACTTGTTAACAGTTTAAATAAATATCTTTTAATATAATTTTTTAATTTCACTACGGTTACACATTTAAAGCTGGATGGTTTTATTAATCTGCATATTTACAGCTCTTTTTTTTCCTTCTTAATTATCAAAAACAAAGTGAAAAAATTACCTAAAAAATGTTAAACAAACCACAATGATTGTATTTCATATTTAAAAAAGAAAACAGAAAATTATTTAAAATAACTAACCGCTTATATAACAACACAAATCTATATATTGCTAGATAAATTAATAACACATTAAAAGAATTGTTTTACATAGAAGAAAAATTTAAAACATTTTTAAACTATTTTAATTTAAATTTATTTAAAATGATTTTACTTGAATAAATAATCTGTAAATTAAAACCTGAATTATTAAGTTTTGTTAAACGTTTATATTAAATTAATGTATGTAAGTGGTGTTTTTTTCGAACCGAATATATGTACATACAAATTTTTATTTATATCCGCTTATATAAGCGGTTAACTTTAAAAGTGCTTAAATTAACAATGCTGGCAATTTGAATTTTTTTTATCTTGCCGTAATTATTTTCATATTGTTTGAATTGTTTTTAAAAAATAATTACATATTTTTTTTTTATAAAAATTGTGAGTAATGCCTAATTTAATATCTTAAGCACTTATGTCGTTTTTTTCGAAGCAGTTTATCTAAGCGGTGATAGGTATCGAAAAAAACACCACTGTAAGATACACTTTTGCCACTATTCATAAAAAAAAAATTAAATTTAAAAATGAGTTTTAAGTCAATTTTTCATAAAATTTTTTTCTAAAATAAATTTCAAATCTATTTTAATTTTTTATGAATATGGGGGTTTGAGTTTAAAGCCTTTAATTTATTTTTAATTGAATATTTCGCTACCTTTTTATGTAATTTTGTCAGCAAGCGAAATATCGAATTTTAGACCTTAAACTCAAAATAAAGTGTATAATAATTTAAAAATATAATGTTGCATTGAAAATCAGACCATAAATATTTTTTTTTAATCAAAAACCCAGAAAATTTTTTAAGATTTCTTATAAACAATGCAACATACGAGTACATATCTATCAAAATTTTGTAAAACACTAGCTAATAAGTTCAGTAATATGTATTAACAAACTAATAATTACTTTATACATATTCGTTAAGCACTATTATTTCAGCTATTTAATAATACAATGCACTCGCGGTAACGTGAACATCGCTTAACGTGAGCAAGCTTTTGTTTACATTGACTACTCTGTAACGTGAACAAACTCAGGAATAGTGCTGTCAAATTCTACTACTTTTCATTACTCGATAGTATTGAGTGCTTCCATTTGGGTACTCAATACTACTCAATACTTTTAACGGATTTTATTTTTAAGAGAAAACAATTGCATAAAATATTGTTTTTTTAAAAAGAAATTTGTTTTGACCGTTAAATTTTAAATTTTTCATAAAACTTCGAAGGAAAAATACAACTCTTAAAGTATTGAGTAGTTACTTTTAAGTATTGAGTACCCAAAAATTAGTACAAATACTCGATACTCGGTACCCATTACTCAATACTTTGCCAGCACTACTCAGGAAGCTCTATAACGTGAATCATATTGTATGTATATGACTCTGATATCACAATTAAAGCATTGTTTTACTAACTTTTATGGTATGCTTAGCTTGCCAATGCTTCTTGTGTTGATATACCACAGAAATCCATGACATTTGGCAAAAAAAAAATTAAATTACGACCATTATTTTCTCGTGATTTCCATTTGTTTTAGTTTTATATTTCAATAACTCAAATAACAATAAAATAATTTCACTTTCAAGCGTGTAAAACACAGGTTTATATTGAAAAATTTTATACTTTTGTCATGAAATTTTGTCATGAAATTTTGTCGCTAGAGTGAACAATTTCGCTAACATGAACTCCCTTCACGTTACCGTGAGTGTCTGTTTAATTTTTATAATTATTTATAAACAAAACAAAAATATTGCCCCCATATTCATAAAAAATTAAAATGAAAAATTTGACTTAAAACTCATTTTAAATTTATTTTATTTAATTATGAATACGGGCAATAAATTATTACTAAAAACTATCTACTGTATTCATAAAAAATACTAGTATTGTATGATTTCTATTTAAATAAGCACTATACAATAAATCTATGTATGTACATATGTATAGTTTTTTATAAATACAACAGTAGTATTTGTTTAAGTAATTTACGCATTAAATTTTTTGTTCAAAAAATTTACATTCTTAATAAAATTTTAATTTAAGTACTCATTGAAGTCCTGTTGATAATCGGTGAAAGTAGTAGTAGTGGTAGCAGTTACAGACGTACATATGTAGAGGATTTTTTAGTATATAAATTTATAATTATTTAATTATTTTTGCAACATCATACAATTTGTAGGTGTAGAGTAGTTGGTAGTAGCACAAGTAGTAGTAGTAGTAGAGTTAATATGTTTTTTGGGTAAGCATTAATAAGAAAAGGTACGTGGAAGGGGTTAACAATTTTATATATATATATTTGACTAATTTAATACATACATTTTATAACTGTGTATTTGTTTAATTTAATTTTAAAACTTCAAACAAGACAAACAAATTAAAAATACATTTCACTTACTTAAATACTGTATATATCAGCGGTAATATGAAAGAAAAGCGTAAGTCAACTTAATGCTGTTCTAATTTTCTATTTTAGGAACTTCATAAAAGTCAAGGTAGTATTATATTATATGTTTACTGTTCCATTAGTCTATTATAAATATATTAAATTATAGATTTTTTGCTATTAATCATGTCTGTAAAATTTACACAAATTCGGCAATATTTTTAAAAATATTATTTTTTGACTTAAGCTACTCTTCCATACCGATACAGATATGTAAGTATATAAATAACTACAGGATTGTTAGTAAGAAAACAGCAGTTGCATATATTTGTTCATGCTAAATATAATACAGTAATATTTATTGTGTTAGATGTGTTATAAATTGTTAAAATCAAATTAAAAAGTTCATATATCTTCAGCATAATAGCTACCTACTAACAATAATACAAAACGGTTAATCAACATAGAGTGCAACCATATAAATTTAAATCCTTTCATTTCATTTAGTAACTTAAAGCTTACGCTTTGCTAACTATATCATTAATAGTTTAATTAAGTCCGTGACAAGTTGTAGAATATAAATACTATAATTAATAATCGAAATTTGAATAAATTATGACGGATTTAGTGAAAAAAAACCAAAGTCGCATCGTCATATTAAATTCAAACGGACGTCACTACACTTTTTGTTTTTTACAGGAGAAGCAAAAAACCTTAGAATCAAAAATCTAAAATTTTGTAAATCCTGAAAATCATATAATTTTCAGGATCGATATAAGGATTGTCATCCCTATATACAACAAATGAGTTTGTGTATAAGATTTTCATATAAATATGTATCTAGTTATATCTTCTTGCATTTAGAAATACACGCACTTGTAGTTACTTATGTTCGTTTGAATTTCGTTAATAAATCTAAAATTTTGCACGAACATGTATGTATTTTGATAAAACGAACAACCATACTTAATAAAAAAAAACTCAATTTCGAAATTTTGTGTAGTTATGTCCGTTTGCATTGAATATGACGATATATAAAAAAATTGAGGTTTTTGTTTTATATTCTTTGACCATATTATTAATAAATATATGAATTAATTTTCATTTCCATAAGAAAAAGTGCGAAACGGGTCGTTATAAAAATGATCAAGTTTATTAAAACATTCTGGCATGTGCTGAAAATCGATGTCTATCTAAATTGAAACCAACTAGAATTTCGCGTTGCTATAACTTCCAAATCTGGAAAGACAAGGAGTTTCTTTTTTCATCATCATCTTAGTGACTACTTTGTCCACTTTCTTGATTATTAAAATTTAAAAATAAATAAGACAGACATGTTTTGTATGACTTTGAAAATACACACGATTTTAATTTCGTACGAAATCGTTTTTCATTACATACCTGATTGCTTTTTTCTTCTTTTCAGTCCTATTGCAATATTTGAATTCACTTAGTTACCATTTACACAACTCGAGGAATAAAATCAATATTTCACACTTGTGTGTAGTGAGTTAATAGCCTGTTTCCAGAAGAAGAATGGTTTAAGACGTTCGTCTTTTTATATGAAAAACGCTAAAAAATTTGAGTGGTTTTAAACCATTCGTCTTCCGGAAACAGGCTGTAAGTCTATGTTAGTTTGATAGTTGGCTTAATAAAAGTAAAATATATAGGAACTCCGGGTTCAAGCCTCAGCTCTGACATCTTGATAAAAAGAAATATTAAACAAAATATTTCCTTTGACGACTACCTCTTGGCAGTCTTCTGGCAAAAACTCTGGGAGTAATTGATTGCCATGAAAATAAGTACATCCCGGTACTTATGGATAAAAACTAACACACACAGCAAAAGTGCTGCGAGAAGCTAGACTGTAACCCTGAAACAGGGTTGTAATGCCCAATTATGTATATATGTATTTTTGTAATTACTTTAACAATTTATAACACATCTTGTTTAATTATTTCACTTATTTGGTTTTTATATAAAAATTACAAACAATTGCAAAACGGTACAAAACTTGCAGGTCTAATAGTAAAAGAGAACGGAAATCATGCAAAACTTATAAAAAAAAATAAAACCTTATTATGTATAACAGCTATATTAAATGTCTACAAATAATGTACAAAACAACAATTCATCTATTATTTTAAAATATTTTAGTAAAATGGCATATTATATATAAAATATTACAAATTATAAACAAATAAACAGGACGGCATTTGTTAAGACAGACAATTTATAACTGGTTGTCTTTTGTTATGGCAATGGCAAGTGAAAAAAATATATGTATTTAATAAACAAGTTTTAATATTGACAAGATTTACATCAAAAAAATTATTAATAAATAATAGGAATTAATTATAAAATAAACCAATAATATACATACATATACATATGTATGTATGAATATTTATATAACATGTATGTATAAGTACATAAGAAAATAACAGCTTTACTAAAGGCAAATTAAATAAATATATTCCATTTGAAAAAAAAACATGCAGTATTAATAATAAAATTTAGCTAAAATATAATTGTTTTTTTTTTTCTTTTTATATTGTCTGTTAAACTTTAAATACGTTAATACATGTATATAACACAAAATTTTTAAAATCAATGTAAAGAATAAAAGAATTCTTCTTTCTTTTTTAGCGCAACGCAGAACAGAAATATAAATATGAAATTAAAAAGTTAATTAATAAATTTTCGGATTTTATCATTTTAAGTTTTAATGAAATTGTTGTCCATTTTTAGTATGTTATATTTTTGGACGAGAAAAACAAAAGGAAATAAAATGTAAATATTTCATTTAATTTTAATTGTATAATTCAAAGAAACTGTAAAAATAATTAATTAATGAACTCAGCTTTGGATGCATTAAAAACTCAAAACAAATAAAAAGAATTAAAGAAAAGTATAAGTAAACAAAATAAGTATCTGTATAGCTGTTGTAATATATAAATGCTTTGCGTTTAACCTTTTTTATTTTTTTTTTTTTATTAGGATGCATATAATTAAATTTTTTTTTACTTATAAATCAAATATTTCTGGTGTACTAACCTCTTGCAAGAGATCCTGTGAAGCAATTGCCTTTAAAACATTCTTTTTAGATGTCTCTTGAATTTCGCCGCCAATTAACAATTCATCTAATATAAAGTAGGCCTTTTCAAAATTGAAAATAATATCCAACTCACAGACCTGTAAATAAATTTTGAAATTAATATTAACAACAACAAAATCCGTTTTTTTATTAAGAGAAGTTTTTATGAGGTATATTTTTTACTGACATATCGAGCCGTAACCGCCAAAAAAGCGTAACCAACATAATTTTCGATTTTCGTTTTTTTTAATAAATGAATTCATTGACAACATCTGCATCATCTCCTAAAATTTCATCGTTATACAAAGTACCGTTACAAATTTAAAGCAAAAACAATTTTAGCGTAAGTGCACAATGTTTGTTTGTTTACATTTTTGATGACCGCAGATTGTTGGTTACACTAAAATTCTCTTTTAAACCTAAGTAAACAGTAAAAAAAAAGCATTTTGCATTCATTAAAATACCTTTATAATATTAAATATTGTCGAAAATTCGCACTTTATAATAATTTTATAATCTTTTAACAATATGGCGGAGGTAATAAAAATATTTTTTATTCCATTTGGATGTTATATAAGTATCAATTTATAAACGTGCTCTTCTAGAAGTGCGTTCGATATGATCTAGTACTATACAGTGATAGTGATACATCTTCAGATGTAAATTGTTCGAAATCTGAGACTAATAAAGAAACATGTGTGGGAAAAAGAGGATATAGAAAGCAAAAAAAAAAAAGTACCCAAAAGACTGCAAAAAGCTAAACTTCGTGATAGAGGTGTTTTGCCTGACCCATGCCAAAATAAAAAATGTGGGAATTCATGTAGCTCTAAGCTTACGGATATTGATAGAGTACAAATAAATGAACACTTCTGGGGAATTGGCAATAAAATTAGACACAAAGATTGGTTGAAGTCTTGTATTAAGAGAGTCAGCGTTAAAAGGCCAAAAGGAGAAGGCAGCAGAAGACGATACAGTTATAATTATAGCATTAACTATAATGATAATTGTTTTAAAGTGTGCCAGCAGTTTTTATTTTAAACATTCTACATACTTTAGTAAATTGTTTTCATCGCATAATAAAATTTTAAGAATCAAAGATTGAGATTTATAAAAAAATAATAATTTCTTTTTTATTGTACAACGATTTTGTAGCGCCTGAAATCTGTCGTTGTTGTATTAAAAAAATAAGTGGTATCGAATCACTTTCTGATCCTAAACGCTCAAATCATTCCGATTACAATAGGTTTTATACACAATATTATTTACGATATTGGGAACATTTCTACATATTTAACTCAGAAAAGCGCGATTTTGAGTTATGTCACTGTTGCAGAAATGAACGATATATATAAACAGTATATAATTGTTTCTCTAAAAAAAAGATTTTTTAGCTTAACTGACACAAATATCATCAATAGGTCACAAGAGTGACAGCGAAAAAAGCGTAAGCGACAAAAATTACCGTTATTATTCTAAAATGTGAGCAATTTTAAATGTAGTATATAAATCGTGAAAAATAACACTTACATACTAAATTTCATGACAATAACTGCAAAAACAACGAAGATATTATAAAAAAACCTTCTCCTTTAAAATTTTATTTTTGTTGGTTACGCTTTTTTGGCGGTTACGGCTCGATATGTATGTATATACAGTTACGAGCAGATAAATAGGTTCACATTACATTTTCTGATAAATTCGCCTTCAAATTACTTAAACAGCGGTAACATACAATAAAGCGATATTTATTACATTAAACATAAATAATCACATAAAATGTATTTAATATAATTTAAAAAAAATGAGAAAAATTTATATATTTAATATATTAATTGATGCCTGTCGAGCAAATAAATAGGTTCATTGAAAAGAGAATGACATTGTTATACAAAAAAGTGCAATTGCAAGAAAATTTCTAATATTTTGATGAAAATCCCTTATTTTGAATCACCGCCGAACATCTCCGGGACATTAATTCGACAAGTGACTGACAAGTCTCTAATGGAATTGAGTACCAAGCTTCCTTCACTTTTGTCCACAAATCTTCTTTATTTTTAGCCTTGAGAGGTGCAATTTTGTCCTAAACGATTCTCCAAAGATTCTCAATGGGATTTAAATCCGGCGATTGTGAAGGCCACTCCATTAACTTTATATTTTTCTTTTAGAACCATGCTTTTACGATATTAGAAGTGTGCTTGGGGTCATTGTCTTGCTGGAATTTATACTTTAAAGGCATTTCCTACTCGGCATACGGAAGCATTACTTCTTTAAGAATATGCAGATAAAGATGTTTGTCCATATTTTCCTTGATCCAGAATATTGGCCCAACACCGTACCAGGAAAAACAACCCCATATCATTATGTTGCCCCCGCCATGCTTTATTGTCTTCGTGGTGTACTTTAGATCATATGCTTTATTTTTTGGACGCCTTACCCATGTTCTTCATCAGGTCCGACTAAGTTTATCTTGGATTCATCAGACCATAGTATGTTTCTCCATTTTTTTATACCTTCCGGGCCGGCCCATTCAGCATGTACTTTTGCAAACTCAATGCGCTTTTTTCTTTGTCTGTTATTAAGCATTGGAACTTCTGGGCCGATCTTCCGAATAAATTTTTTTCTCTTAAACGACGTCTAATGGTCCACTCTGATACGGGAAGCTTTAACTCATTTTTCAGCTAAACTGCGGACATAAAAGGATTACGAGTTGACAACATCTTAATGCGATCATCGTCTCTTTTCGAGGTTTTTCGCTGTTGACCTCTTTTAAGTTTTTGTTTTGGAGGCTGCAATGCATTTCTTATCATATTCTGCGATCTCCCAAGAATTTCAGCAATTTTCCGTTGGCTATAACTACGGCTGTGTAGATCCTTTATAATCTTTTTTTCCTCTTCACTACAATGTTTAGAACGTCCCATTTTTTAAATTTTTAGAGGTATTTGCTTTAATAAGCACTATTAAAAGGCTGAATCTAAAGTTTTCTACAATAATTTTTATAATTTTGGCGTTTAACATTTTAAACTAACAAATTTTTCAAAGTGAACCTATTTATTTGCTCTTTGATTTTATACGGTAATTTTTTTTTTAATTTGGGGCAATTTTTTACATAATAATTTAATTATTGTGATGCAGTATTAAAAGTGGGTATTTGCTTTAGTAATTAGCGACTTTTCCTTTTTTATTGCTGTAATGTAAACTATAGTCAAACAAAATTGATTTATCATTTTGATGTGAACCTATTTATCTGCTCGTAACTGTATGTAAATATGTAGATATATGATTCTGTAATAAACCAATTTGAATTATACAGTGATTAAAAAACTTCAGTCAAAGTAGCACAAGTCGTGAAGTTTTTCATTAACTGCATTAACTTTAATTAGGCTATTAAAATTCATACAATAAGTATAATATAAATCCATTAAATATTCGAATTTAATTCGAAAAAATATATAATAATACTAATTTGCTGGCCACAGCAAATAACCCATTACTGATTAAAAAATTGGTAAGAAAGGGTAAATTGGAAAATAAATGTGTAATTCCGGTTAATTAGAATATGGTAACAATTACATTGAAAAATATGTTGAATTTGAATAAATTTAAACAAATAGTTGAATTTGAAAAATTTTCAGTTCAAAAGGAAAAATACTGGTGAGAATAACATTCAAATATAATTCACATAATCTATTTCCAACAGATTGCGCTTTAAATAGAAATATAAAAATATGAATATGTATAACACAAAGAACTCTGATGAGACCTTGCATAGCTGGGTCGAAAACTAGTTCAGTTCTGCTAGTGTTTGTATATATTCCTTACGAATGCTAATTCTTATAAGAATACCAGTATTAGGATCTTAGGCTATTAAAATTCATACAATATTTTATTTTTATTTATTTATTCAAGTAATACAAGCCTTCACGGCCAAAATTACATATTACTTAGCAGTAACACCTAAATATAGGGATGTATTTAAAGAAACCAATTTCCATAATAAAAAAATTATATTCCGGTATATGATGCAAGGCGACTTGGATCGAAGACATATAAAATTTATGTGTTTTAATTATTTTAAAATTTTAATAATCAAGGATGTAGTGGCAATAATAGTTAAATAATTAACTTTAAATTTATTTATATACATATACTAGCTGAACCCGGTGTGCTTCGCTACCCCCTCGTTATAGAATAAGATTAACGGCGGTGACAGGTTCATAGTTATATGGTGACGTTAACAGTATTAAGAGCAATATACCACCAAATAAAAAAAATCCGCTGGAAGGAACAAATTTATAGAGAACAAAACGTTTAAAACTTTCAAATAAAATTTTGCGTGAAAGGGGGCGTGGCGTAAGAAATGTTTATTAATACCTCACCTGGAGTATAATGTGTATACAATTTGAAGTAAATCTGTTAAAAACTATATGGGAGCAATTACATAATTTAAAAAAAGTGGGCGTAAAAGTGGGCGTGGTCGAAAAAAAAGTACCCTATTAATCATGTCAGAGTCCCAGTTAAATTCTGTGAAAATTTCAGGAAGATCGGTCTAGAGGTTTGGTCTCCTATAAGGTACAAACAAACAAACAAACAAACAAATAAACAAACACACATTCAATTTTATATATTTAGAAGATATATTGTACACATATACATATAGTATAAAATATATACGCCCACAAGCAAAACAAAATATTTACGTAGTCTAATTCATTCCCTTTGCATACGGTCGACAGATTTTACAGATTCCGTAATGCTAGACCAAAAAAAAAAAAAAAAAAAAAAAAACAAGATAATTTATATTTAGAAAGTGAAAGAAAGACGTTCAGACGAGATGCCAATAGTTTGAACTGCTCTTCCGATAGATTAAAATCCCTTACTAATTCATTTAACTCATTTTAATTGAATGGTTGAGGATTTTTGGCTGGATTAGAATGGAAATTAGAGCCAAAATTTGTTTTCCTCTTCAATTTCCATCTCCTCCGGTTTAAGTACTACAATTAAACCAAAAACTTTTAAACTAAACTTTCGAAAAATCTTAAAGTCAATTAAATCGTGGCATAGTGGTTAGAGCGTTCACACATTAAATCAAAAGACCGAGGTTCAATCCCAGCTAAGGACAAAAAAATTATAAAATAAAAATTTGAGGTTTTTCTAAATTATAATTAAAAGAAAAATAATAGGTTCCCCCGCTTCCTGACATATCCAGTCTATTCCACCAGAAACGAATGATCAGGAGTACAGCGCCACCTTCTGGGAAGATAACAGCTAACCTAATTAGTGAAGACGGTCACCACTCACTATCAACATCAACCGACAAATGGGGAAATTCCGGCGATCAATAAAAAATTAGAAAAAAAATCTATCTGTCTATGTTCTATCTTCATTAAAGTAGGGGTTTACTCCTGGGTATTGGTCTTTAAAAAAAACTGTTGAAGTTCTGCAGTTTTTTAATACTTCTGCTTTAAAGTCAATCAAGCAAACAACTTTGAAGTTCTACAGTTTTTGTTTTGGTCCAATTTTTTTATTGCTTTGACTGCGATTTTTTTAATGCAAATGAGAAGTAAAATCAATTAAAATTTTTAAGTTTTTAAAATAAAATGCCCATAGTACCAATATATAAGCCATGTATAGGAATTTTTCTACAATTCCAGAGAGTAAGACAGCGAGTAAAATTGCCGTAAAAAACCCGAATTTTTGCATATGACCAAACGGCACTACCGATTGAAGCATCCATGGTACCAATGAAAACCGGAAAAAAACCTTTGTAACTAGTGATGTATAATAATTCATTATAACCCCCATGTATTATATTATTATATTTAACCATATAATCGTATAACCGTTCTCGTTTAGTGATTTTTTCACAAATGTTGAAAACAAAATATGCAATAACCAACCGCCAAAGTATGTATATGTATTCGACAAGTGAACGAGAAAGAAATATATTGAAAGAAATCCTTGAGTGTAATATAGCCAAAAGTAACATGTACTAGAATGAAACAAAACCTAAAAAGTCAGTTACTCTTTTCTTAAGCTACTAAAAACTATGACAGTAGGGGTTGTAAATAATGTTAATTCTTGCTGCCTATTTCCAAGTACCCCCAAAACACCAGTTATCGCAGATGTGATAATACTGGCATCGTTATCTTTCATATTCACAAAAGTTGCAGTACTTCTTTGGTTTATTGTGACCAAAGCAACTTTCTGATCCTGCAGATAGGCTGATGAATCCATTTACCAAGAGATATGTTAATTTTATATCCATTCCTAAACAGTTCGTCCGCGTTTTCGTTACCCTAAACATAATAGAGCCGCGACACTAGCATTGTATGTATGTATCACGTTGAACAAATATTGCGATATTTAATTATGCCCAATTTGTTATGAACGTGTAAAAGTGGATACAAATAATTTTGGTAATTATTTATTTGAGGTTGGCCAAAAAGGGGAAATTTATTTGTTTAAATACTTACACTACCAAAGTATTTATCCAACAACTCCACATAGCGATGGATAATTTCCAAAGTCAATAATTCATTGTCGTTCTGTTCAATAGCACAACAAAAATACAAACTTGCATAACTAAAAAAGTTTCAAAAATTTATTAAATTGTTTGTAACTTTCACCTTTCAAGACAATACATACCGCTTATAAACAATTTTACAATCCTTCCATTCAAGGAAAGAACACATTTTGGGCTTGCGGGCCAATATTGTAGTTACCAGTTCGCGGGTTATCTTCTTCTTTACTTTATCTGGGTAGGCATTATACCATTTCTGTAAACGTAATTTGCCCTGACGGCTAAACAATAACATAAAAAGCATCTAAAACCAAAGAAATAATGAAAAATTTTTTATTTAAATCTACTCGTCAGCGGAGCACCCAACAAATGAAATATTTGTACGAAAAAAAGGTATGAATGAGACACACACAAAATATTTGGGGCGCGTCAGCAATTTTGGTTATGAATTAGAACACTATTTAAATGGTAGTTAACTTTTACAATTTACCATTTTGTGTGTTTATTTATGTTTCCTTTTTAATTGATTTCTTCAAATATTTATAAAAATTTTATTATTTTTCAGAAAAAAAATCATTTAATTGTAGGAAATATTTTCACTGATACATTAACACACAATAAGATTGAATATGCACTTGACAGCTGTCAGGTGTTAAAATACACACACGAAATGTAAATAAAGCTCAAACACAGAGTTGGTATACTACTTTATAACATGTCATCAATAATGAACACCACCATTTGGAGTTGACAAATAAAAAAAAAGTGCGGTGTGTCAAAGGCTCATAGTTTGCTTTTTTCGGTAGACTTGTGGGAATTATTTTTGCGTAAAAGGATTTCTCAAAATAAAAATATCCTATAATCGAATTTAAAATAGCGAAAGAAAAATGTCTCTAAAATTAACGGCAAATGTTAATAATCCACCGATCAGTAAGTAAAAATAAAAGCTAACTTATCACCTGGTAACTTTTTTTTTAGGTTATTCACTTACAGTTCTCAACATTTTTATCAAAATTTTATCATTTTAATTTAACATTGCATTTACTTTAAAATATTTCTAATATTGTTAATATTGTAGGTGGTTTAGCTACAGCGCATTTAATTAATGATACAGTACCAGTGGAGATTGTTTGGGGCAATGAGACTTCTTTGTTGTATCCAGAAGGTAGACGCCTGTCTTGCTATTCGAACAATGATGTTTTAAGAGCATTGGCTAGAGCCGCTCCAGATTATAAACTTTATGGTGAAACTGCTATTGAACGTACGCAAATTGATCATTGGTTATCATTTTCGCTAACCTGTGATGATGATATCCATTGGGCCATGAATTTTTTGGAAAAATCTATAGCTCCTGTAACTTATCTGGTGGCCAATAAACTCACCATAGCAGATTTTGCCTTATTCAATGAAATGCATTCACGTTATGAGGTGTTGTCTGCTAAAGGTATACCTCAACATGTTCAAAGATGGTATAATCTAATAAGTGCCCAGCCACTTATACAAAAAGTTTTGCAAGCACTGCCTGGTGAAGCTAAAACGTCGATCAAGCAAGCTAATCGCTCCAAAAATGCTAAAGAAAGTTCACCAACGACTAATACTAAACCCGGTGAACGTAAACAAGAGGGTAAATTTGTAGATTTACCAGGCGCTGAGATGGGTAAAGTGGTTGTCCGCTTTCCTCCAGAAGCCTCTGGCTATTTACATATTGGTCATGCAAAAGCTGCTCTCCTTAATCAATACTATGCCCAGGCTTTTAATGGCAAATTGATTATGCGTTTTGATGATACAAATCCAGCTAAGGAAACAGTTGAATTTGAAAATGTTATTCTGGGGGATTTGGAACTTTTAAATATTAAACCAGATGTCTTTACACACACTTCTAATTACTTTGATTTAATGTTGCAATACTGTGAACAATTAATTAACGAAGGCAAAGCCTATGTAGACGACACACCACCAGAGCAAATGAAGGCAGAACGTGAGCAACGAACTGAATCCAAGAATAGATCTAATGGTAATTTAATATATTTCTTATTATAAATGTCCTTCTTATAAACTTTTAAACTTTTTAACATATTCAGGAATCACATCAGAGTGAACAAAATAAAGACAGTTTGGTCTTTAACAAAAATTTAAATATGTATAACTTAATTTATTATTTCTTATATTTTATATAGCTGTAGCCCAAAACATGTCTATGTGGCAAGAAATGTTAAAAGGCACTGAATATGGTCAGAAATGCTGTGTAAGAGCTAAAATTGATATGTCATCACCGAACGGTTGCATGCGTGATCCCACTATTTACAGATGTAAAAATGAACCCCATCCTAGAACGGGTACCAAATACAAGTAAGTTTTTCCCTAACAAATCAGAAAATTAAGAAATTTGATATATATGCATATATTTACTTTTATTTAGAGTTTACCCTACTTACGATTTTGCCTGCCCTATTGTTGATGCTATCGAAAACGTTACACACACTTTACGTACTATGGAATATCATGATCGTGATGATCAATTTTATTGGTTTATTGACGCTTTAAAATTACGCAAACCCTACATTTGGGAATACAGCCGTTTGAATATGACCAATACAGTCTTATCTAAACGTAAACTAACATGGTTTGTGGAATCTGGTTTAGTCGATGGTTGGGATGATCCTCGTTTTCCAACAGTGCGTGGAATCGTAAGACGAGGCATGACCGTAGAAGGATTAAAGGAGTTTATTATTGCTCAGGGTTCTAGCAAATCTGTAGTCTTTATGAATTGGGATAAAATATGGGCTTTCAATAAGAAAGTTATAGATCCTATTGCTCCACGTTACACCGCTTTGGAATATGACAATCGTGTTTTAGTGAACGTAACTGATGCTAAAAAAGAAAGAATTGAAGTGCCGGTCCATCCAAAGAATGAATCTTTGGGCAAGAAGAGCGTTTTATTGGGACCCAAAGTCTATATTGATTATATAGATGCTGAAGCTTTAAAAGAAGGTGAAAATGCTACGTTTATTAACTGGGGTAATCTTATGATCAATAAGATCAACAAGGATTCAACTGGCAAAATAATAAATGTTGATGCATCTTTGAACTTGGATAATAAAGACTTTAAGAAAACGCTTAAACTTACATGGTTAGCTGTGGAAGATCAAGAAGAGGAATACCCACCAACTTATTGTGTTTACTTTGATAATATTATTAGCAAGCCTGTCTTGGGTAAAGATGAAGATTTTAAACAATATATTGGACACAAAACCAGAGAAGAACAAAAAATGTTAGGCGATCCCGAACTGAAGAAATGCAAGAAAGGTGATATTATTCAATTACAACGACGTGGTTACTTCAAAGTTGATAACGCCTATGCTCCACCAAGCGCCTATTCGAATGTACCATCTCCTGTTATATTATTTTCTATTCCGGATGGTCATACCAAAGATATGCCTTCTTCGGGCTTAAAAATTAACGCGGCTAATCAAGAAACAAATAAAGTGGTAAGTTTATTTAGTCACTTGAATTATAGTCAGCACATTAGAGAGTAGTCCATGATCGTTAGATATTTTCTAATTTTTTTTTTGGTTATAAAAATATATATGGACTTTGGCTTATAGATAGAGTCGTAAATAGCCAAGTTTTAAGTTGTACCTAAGCAAATGTTGTATGGATTATAGCATTATAGGGTTTTTGGTTTATTTGTAAAAACTTTTATATATCGCCACTTTAATTGCCTAAATAAACGATATATATATACTTAATGATATGGAAATATGTATGAAAATGAAATAGCGAATAAGTTATTAAGGAACTAACATATGTAGCTTTCCTTAAATTATACATACATAATATATCAATACTTGACTGCTTGGAACTGTCTTCTACGTCTGCTGTCAATTTAAGACAATTATATTTGAAATAGCAGATAGAATTTGCTTAGACGTATCAAATTAATTTTTAACCAACAGAGATTATACCAAACCAGATATATGTAATTGGTCAACCTAAGTTGAAATTATTTTACAAAAACCGGCTGAATAGGTAACTCTAGTAGAATTTAGACTTATATGGAGTGTAACATTAATAATTAAAACAAAAAAACTAAAATAAAAATTCTAAGTATAGAAATTATTGGATATTCCTTAATTGTACCAAATAAGCCATTGGTGTACCATTCAACTTTTCTATATTGAATTGTGCCAAAAAAAGTATAATTGTACCAACCATCGCTGGTGTGTACCTAGTTTTACAATGTAAAATAAAATTTATTTCAACAAAGCAATTTCATTAACTTGTCTTTTAACTCCCTTGAATTTGATCCAACGCTTCAACACTCTCTCATTCTCTTTTACTAAGAGTATAGTTTCTCTCACACGTGTAAAGTAAGAAAAAAATGTTTATACTTTTTCATATTCACTGGTGCTTCATCATGTCACTCTGTCACCAACTTTCATTTGTTTAACAACAAACTTTTTGTTCGAAGTAAGGTTAAAGGCAAGTGCATAATTTAAAGAAACTTAGAAAAAAAATAATATAATAATTTAAAAAAGCCAAAAAATTTTCTTATATTTTTTTCTCTGCTTAAATTGATATTGTTGGGGGGGGGGGGGGGTCATCATATATTCTGATTTCAATAAATATACCAAAATATATGGTATAACATGAGAGGGGGAAGTATGCTGACGTAAACAGTTTATTTATTTTGTCTTAATTTCTTGTTTTTATTTTAATTTTTTTTTTTTAATTTTAGTCATTACCAAACGATGAAACCTCAAATGCTGCTACAGATTTAGATGAAAAGATTGTTAAACAAGGTGATATTATACGTGATCTGAAGGCTAAAAAAGCAGACAAAGCTCAAATTGACGGTGAAGTTAAGAAATTGTTGGCTTTAAAAGCTGATTATAAATCTGCTTGTGGTAAAGATTGGAAACCAGGACAAGCTTTAGCGGCTGGTTCTTCAACGTCTGCAAAGTCTTCTTCTGGTAACGATGCTAATGCTCTTAATAATAGTATTATAAAACAAGGTGACTTAATAAGAGATTTGAAAGCAAAAAAAGCTGCCAAAACCGAAATTGAACCACAAGTTAAAATTCTATTAGATTTGAAATCACAATTTAAAACCGTAACTGGTCAAGATTGGAAACCAGGTGTTGAAATTCCACAATCTAAAAATTCCTCGCCAGCTTCTGCATCCTGCAATAGCAGCTCAGCAGTAGAAACAGTCTTACAAAAAATTGTCGATCAAGGCGATAAAGTTAGACAGTTAAAAACAGCTAAGGCTGATAAGGCAGCCATAGACGCTGAAGTTAAAACTTTGTTAAGTCTTAAAGCTGAATATAAACAAATAACGGGTAGTGACTGGAAACCTGGCACTGTAGCCCCGGTTGTATTCAAACAAGAAAAGAGTCCTGGTTTACCGTCGGATTATGCTGTAAGTGAATTATTGAATAAAATTTCAGCTCAAGGCGATAAAATCAGGCAATTGAAAGCCAATAAAGCCGATAAAGCCAGCATTGAACAGGAAGTTAAACTTTTGTTGGCCCTAAAAACAGACTACAAAAGTCTTACGGGTAAAGACTGGAAACCAGGCTGTTTATCACCAGTAAAAACAGTTAAAGCTGAACCTATTGATTTGACTGCACGTGATTCCGACCCCGACGTTGAGGCCATTTCAGAAAAAATCAAAGTGCAAGGTGATAAAATACGTAAACTTAAATCTGAAAAGGCTTCTAAAACATTAATTGATCCCGAAGTGCAATTGTTATTGACTCTAAAAGCTGAATATAAAAACTTAACTGGTGAAGATTGGATACCAGACGCTAAAGTAGATTCGAAATCCCAGCAAATTAAGCAAGAAGTAAAAATGTCGTCCTCCACACCGGCTTCAGAAAAAGATTTGTTGACGAAAGAGATCAATGAACAAGGGGAGAAGGTGCGCACAGCTAAAGCCAATAAAGCCCCTAAAGAAGACATTGACGTAGAAGTAGCTAAACTATTGGCCTTAAAAGCAAAATACAAAGAAGTGACTGGCACTGACTTTCCAGTAGCTGGCCGTAGTGGCGGTAGTTCTAAGAAATCAAGTCAAGAAAAAAAAGAAACTGCCAAACCTACTAAGCCCGTCAAAAAGGAACTGGAAATTGCTACAGGCGCTGTGAAGAAACAAACACGTCTTGGGTTGGAAGCTACCAAAGAGGATAATTTGCCAGAATGGTATTCCCAAGTTATCACAAAAGGTGAACTCATAGAATACTACGATGTATCTGGTTGTTATATTCTTCGTCATTGGTCGTTTGCTATTTGGAAATTCATTAAGAATTGGTTTGATGCTGAAATCACAAAAATGGGTGTAAAAGAATGTTATTTCCCTATTTTTGTCTCGAAAGCTGCTTTAGAGAAAGAAAAAGATCATATTGCCGACTTTGCTCCTGAGGTAGCGTGGGTAACTAAATCTGGAGAGTCAGATTTAGCTGAACCTATAGCTGTTAGACCAACTTCTGAGACCGTAATGTATCCTGCATATGCTAAGTGGATTCAATCCTATCGTGACTTACCTATTCGCCTTAATCAGTGGAATAATGTTGTTCGTTGGGAATTTAAACATCCTCAGCCTTTCTTGCGAACAAGAGAATTTTTATGGCAAGAAGGACATACAGCCTTTTCCAACAAAACTGAAGCTGAGGGGGAAGTTTTAGATATTTTGGAATTATATGCCCAAGTTTATACTGATCTACTGGCTATTCCAGTGGTAAAGGGTCGTAAAACTGAAAAGGAAAAATTTGCAGGAGGTGATTACACCACAACTGTAGAAGCCTTCATTTCAGCTTCGGGTAGAGCTATTCAGGGTGCAACCAGCCATCACTTAGGACAAAACTTCTCAAAAATGTTTGAAATTTTGTTTGAAGACCCTGAGACTCAACAAAAACAATATGTCTACCAAAACTCGTGGGGTATGACCACTCGCACAATTGGTGTCATGATCATGGTACATGCCGATAATCAAGGCCTTGTCTTGCCTCCACATGTAGCGTGCATACAGGCTATTGTTGTACCATGTGGCATCACTGTTAACACCAAGGATTCCGAAAGAACTGAATTATTGGAAGCTTGTATGGCTTTGGAAAAGCAATTGTGTGCCAAAGGTATACGCTGTGAAGGTGATTATCGTGATAATTATTCCCCAGGCTGGAAATTTAATCACTGGGAACTAAAGGGTGTTCCATTGCGTATCGAATTGGGTCCCAAAGATATGAAGGCCAAACAAATTGTAGCCGTTCGCAGAGATACTGGCGAAAAGCTTATTTTGGCGATGGATAATGTAGAATCAAAGATTTCTCAGCTATTGGAGACAATCCATGACAGCATGTTGGCTAAGGCCAAAATCGATTTAGAGAGTCATACCAAGGTGACCAAAAACTGGGGCGATTTCTGTAAATTCTTAGATCAAAAGAATATATTATTATCACCCTTCTGTGGGGAAATATCCTGTGAAGATAAGATTAAAGCAGATAGTGCACGGTAAGTATAAAATAATTACAAAACCTAAAAATTAGGAATACAATTTATATCCTATTAATAATTTCAGTGATGAAGATGCTGAGCCTGGTGCTCCTGCTATGGGTGCCAAATCTTTGTGTATACCATTTAACCAACCTACTCCCATCACTGCTGCTGACAAATGCATACATCCTGGTTGTACAAACAAACCCAAATATTTCACTTTGTTTGGACGCAGTTATTAAATGCAATGGTGGCTTTCAAGTTCATGAATTTTACTCATTTTTTATGTTTTAAACTAATTTTTTTACTTTATTTCTAACGTATGCATAAATCCTTAATAGCGTTTTCCTAACCCTGCCGTTACACAAAAAAGAACTTTCATGAAAGTGTATTAAAATTTCAATCAAAGTACTTTAATGTATAAACGCAATAAAAAATAATAAATTATTCGAAGTTTTTTCAAAAAAAAAAAAAAAACAACTTTATTTTTTTACCTACATACCCTTCCTTAAGCACAGCAATTAATATATAATATTGTTTAGTGGGGAGAAATCCGGGTATTTTACAGGTTATTTTTCGAACCTATTTACATGCATCTTTTATTTTCCGATTTTATAATCGTACAGCCCAGCCCGATTATTACAGAATACAATTACGAAAAAAAAAATTCCTCCCGAAATTATTTAAAATTCTCATAAATTTAACTGAAGTGTGTGTTAAGTTCAAACTATTTTTTATTCCCCTGGAATATTGTTCATAACTGGGCTAATTTAAAAAAAATCAGGGTCAAATTTATAGATTAATTACTTTCGTAAACATTTGATAGCATTTCTAAAATCGAAAAGAATTTTTCTTTATACATATGTACGCCAACATTCAGTTATGAACAGTTAAAACATTCCTATAATGAATTATCAATAGTCAAAACTCATTCATTCCATGCATTCCGAAATAGCGCCATTTCATTTACTAGTTTTAAACGTTTTACCAGCTAAACTTTGGCTCTAAAAATAAGTACTTACAGAGGCCTTATTCTGTAAGTCTCCTAAGCAAAAACTCTATCGCTAAAAATTTATAAATTTGATTTACGACTTTTTGGCTGCAAATACAATACTTTAACGCGTATTATAATATAAAAGCTTCATGCTCATCATCTCTAATAAACTTTTTAATTTTATTGATTCTTACACCCAGCCACTTTTAAAAACCCAAAATGTTAGCATTTTAGCTTAAGAGAATTACCAAATAGGGCCCCAGTATTCAGATTTCATCCTAAATTGTGTGATTTTACATACTTTTATTATTATTAAATTCTCTTAAATAGTTACAGACAACAAACTTTTTTTATTCAAAATTATTTTTTGCCGCTTTTAGGAATCTTTCTTGAGTATTTTATTATAAAATACTCTATATTAAAAAATGTAACATTTTATTTCCAATTTTTTTTGCTTTTTTTAACATTCGTTTTTTCTGTTAGAAATGATCATATGTATACTTTTAACAATAACACAAATAATAGCTATAAATGGTTTGATATCATCACATTATTTTAATCTTTTATTTCTCTAACGCTTTTGAAGTAGTTGCTGCTTCCACAGCAGCTTTTTCATCTTCCTTAACATCGTTACCTAAAGCAGCCATATCCAAGCCACCTTCTTCATCGTCATCATTACCACTTCCTCCAGATTTATTATAAACTGTGGGATACTGTGTAAAACAGTCTTGCATAGTGCGAAAAGCTTCATAACAATCAGAACCCTTGGGCTCAGCTTCACTATAATGGAAACAGGAAAAAGCTTCACGAAATTCTACGCCACATGGCCCTGTGGCCATGCCTCCTAAGCAAGGACAACTCCAATTTATTTCACCTTCTTTGGTAATTAAGCCTTGAGCCGGTTCTGGGTCTGGCAGTTCTATGTTAGGTGGAGTAGCATGATCTTCTTTGGTAGCAAATATTACAGTATCTTTGCCAAAGGTTTTCTTAAAACTGTATGACATTTTAATCTGTTTTTTATAATAAACTTTAAGCAATAGTTAAAAGTTCTTTCGATATCTTCAACACTTGAAAATGACAGGGAATCTCTTGAAAGTAACCTATTAATGTTATGGCAGCTCTTGTCTGTTTAGCGAAAATATGTGGTACTTTCAAAATACCTCTTTTTTTCCCAGCATCAAACTTAATTAGCTCAACCTCAGTTTGTCCACCAATTTCTCCAAAAAAATCTGTTAAGGATGTCTCTATGCTGCCTTGGAAATATACTGGTGTTATAACGGCTGACTTGTCTTCCTTGAGTTTCCTTATCATTAATAAATTTCATGTGGCAAGTAAAAATTTCATTAGTTTGTTTTTAGGATTATGCAAAATAAAAATTCTTTAGTGACTTACAATTCTACGTCCAAATAGCAATACTCGTTCATAATTTTGTTGCTGACCAGCAACTTTGTTAATATTTCATTAAAAAAAAGAATAATATCAAAAAAACAATTGTAATACAAAATTTTATGTAAGTTTTTTCTAAGGTTAAGTTTTTCTTTGCGGTACTGAAACGTGTTACAATTACAGCACAAGTTAACAAGCAAATGGTTGGCAACCCATACAATAACAAAACACCTACAAAAATACAGTGAACAACAGAAATATTTTACTACCATTTACTTGGGGGTTACACTTGCAATTATCAATACTTTCAAACTTTTTTACTAATCCACTGACACTTGCCCCCCGTCTACACGTATAATAATTATGTCCTAACATAAGAACCAGCGTCGGCAGAACAACAATAAAATATTGTTTGTGTTCATGTTTATGTTTTTATGTGGGGAACACGTATTGTAATAGAAATAAATAAATAAAATGTCTAAAAAACACAATATTTATTATTTTTTCATAGAACAGTTAAAACTCTCTTTTTAAATAATTTAGCGTAATAACAAACGAGAAAAATTATTTTTTCAAACAGAAATCAAGTTTAAAAGTCTAATTTGACAGCTTATGTTTAACATTATTTCTTTGCAAAATGTGCGAACAACTATGTTAACATACATGTGCAAATACATGGTTTTGCGGTCTACACTTGAATATTTGATGTCGGAAATAGAATTTGACAATTGAAAACAGAATTATGTCCAAGTTTATGGCGCGTGTAGACTGGGGGTTAGAAATTAAAACGCACTAGATATAAAATATGGTTTTCATGCGAGTGTTTCAATTTACTATCAATTCGTCATGTTATATTTTTTGAGCTGCCATTTGTTTCATCACTGGTTTAAATTATAATTTTTTGTACTCCTCCTTGTGTCTCCTGTTCTTATGAAAGAATAACAAAACAACTTTTCGAGTATAACAAAATACGTATTCTCACTCATTCTTTTTTCATAAATTTACAAAGAATACTTTTGTAAAGAAAAATATGTATTTACTTGTTTTTAACTTTTATTTGAATCAATATGCAGTTGGATTAATGTGGGTAAATTATTTCTAAATTAATCCTCACATTAAAAAAAACGCAAAATCCTAATCGCTAGAATTTGCTAGAATTACAATATTTGTTGTGCTTTTGCGATCACTATTTATTCCTTATCGATAATAATTTATAGAGTGTGTTCAGTGAGTAAAAGTTCATTTGTTGTGAAAACAAATATGTCATATACAAGCGGAAATTTTTAAAATATTTACAAATTTTACTTTGTTTAAATACACATCATAATTTTTCTACATATACTCATAACATATAAACAACAATGAATTGCCAAGAAAAGGAAACTTCTTTGGCTACGGCCACTACTACAGATTGTGACGAAGACGAAGATTTTGGTCCACTGCCCATAACGAAATTGGAAGTGAATGGAATAACTAGCAATGACATACAACGTTTAAAGGCTGCTGGTTATCATACCGTGGAATCAGTTGCTTTCGCTCCCAAGAAAGAATTGCTTAATATTAAAGGTTTTTCTGATAATAAAGTTGATAAATTATTGGCCCATGCCTCCAGTTTAGTGCCTATGGGTTTTACAACGGCCTTGTTTTTCTATCAAAAACGTTCAGAAATTATTATGCTCACCACAGGATCAAAGGAACTGGACAAACTATTGGGTGGTGGCATAGAAACGGGTTCCATTACTGAAATGTTCGGAGAATTTCGTTCGGGTAAGACTCAACTATGTCACACTTTGGCTGTAACATGCCAGCTACCCATAAGTCAAAATGGTGGTGAAGGCAAATGTCTGTATATAGACACGGAAGGTACGTTTAGACCTGAACGTTTGGTGGCCATAGCAGATCGTTATAAACTTGTTAAAGATGATGTTCTAGATAATGTAGCATGTGCTCGAGCCTTTAATTCAGATCATCAGACCCAATTATTAATGCAGGGTGCAGCTATGATGGCAGAATCAAGGTAACTTAAAATACATTACTTATATTAACAATAGAATATTATATAGGCTTGTCCTTTTTATTTACCCAGATATGCCCTGATCATAGTAGATAGTGCCACTGCACTCTATCGTACAGATTACTCTGGCCGTGGCGAATTGGCTGCCCGCCAAATGCATTTAGCGCGTTTTATGCGTTTACTTTTACGTTTAGCTGATGAATTTGGTGTTGCTGTTGTAATCACAAACCAAGTATTAGCCCAAGTTGATGGAAGTGCCATGTTTCAGGCTGATGCCAAAAAGCCTATTGGTGGAAATATTATTGCTCATGCTTCTACTACACGTCTATCATTACGTAAGGGTCGCGGAGAGACTCGTATTTGTAAAATTTATGATTCCCCCTGCCTACCCGAATCAGAAGCCATGTTCTCTATACAGCCTGATGGCATAGGTGATGCTAAGGAATAATCTGTTTGAATATATTATTTTCTTTATCTTGTACTTTGATTAATTAAGGTCGTAATTTTAGGATACATTTTTTTTCTATATAAAACGTTAATGAAAAAATTATGCTCACTTAATAAAAAAAATAACAAAATATATTTCGCGATATAGTCAAATACATTTAATACCTATTAAATATAAATTGTACTGCTTTTGGGTATAAGCATGTCTTCAATTCAATAACATTTTATTGAGACTTAACAGCATTGATGGTTTAAAAAAATAAGGAAATCTTTCTGGTAAACAGGATAAAAAAAGTTAAAATATGTTCCCATATACATCAAAATCGGAAGAATAAAATGATTAAGCCATAAAACGATGTAAATCCACAAAATGAATTTTAAAATTGCGTATTATGGATTCTAGAAATAAAAATTCAAGGATTACGGATAGATCTAGTAAAAGTTATAAATATCAGCTGTTCTTTGTGTCCTGATTAGTGATAAATTATTAATTGGAACTTTTGATACGAATTAAAAGTAGGATGCAGAAAACTCTTCAAGAGATCAGAGACATGAGCCTCAAATCTAATATCATATAAGAGCACATCCCACAATTTGGAGTAAAACAGATCTAATTCTCCTCCTATTTTTCAAATTACAACCAGAATAAGTCTCGATATCGTGATTAACTGATACTAGCAAAGCATAAGCCAGAGACTTCCTGATAAACGATAAATATTTACTAATATAATTACTTTATTGACATCTTTAAATCTCTGCCTGTTCGTGTAGCGTCGTCAGGAATTATTATTTTAATAATATTAATATAAAAAGACCCTAAGCTCAACAAAGATTTATTATTACAGCAGAATCTCACAAATTAGAACCGCTTTGTACAGCGGGCAATTCAAATTTCTGAAATTTTTTTTTAAGAAAATGATAAAATTGTAATAAACTTGTTGTGTAAGCTTTTCTTAAACACAAAACATATTTATATTTGTTAACATTGATTTAATTTAAAATATTAAATTCATAGAAAAGCTTTCTAAAATGTTTTTGATTTTATTGGTATTGAATTAGTTTTTAACATAAAATCAGTATGTACAAAGCATGAACACTTCACTTTAAACTTCAGTTATCAACGGACCCAAATTTCACACTCTTTTGACCGACCACCACGTATTGATGATTCTCCGTTTTATTTTTTATTTTAATGAGCGAGAAAAATAATTTGTGTTGAAAATACAAAAAAAGAAAGTAAAAAACATCCAGAAATTAGAACCTGTAGTTCTAATTTTTAGAGTATCCAAAACATTGAAATGGTAGGTTCTAATTTCTGCAGGGTTTGAATTTGTGAGATTCTACTGTATTGATAAATATTTCCATAAAAAATTTCCACTACTTTCGAAAACATGTTATGCTTAAATTTAAATTACATAATCAAAATCAATTTTTGTCTATAACAGGACAGGATTACCTCCTAGCTTCTCGCAGCACTCATGTTGTGTGTGTAAATTTTTATCCATGAGTACCGGAACCTACAGTTTAATGTCGACTCCGAACGACAGACTTGAGAAGCTTGTTCATGGCAATTAATTACTCTCAGAGCTTTTGCCAGAAGACCGCTGAGATGTAGCCACCGAGAGAAATATTTTTTCCAGGGCTCATGTCTTAGTAATCCAACACACTAACCACTAGACCACGGCCACTACTAATTTCTATATCCGCCTTTAAATTGTCGTAATTTATCCAATTACAATGTTTTCACAAGACATTTCCTTAAATATATGTATTTATGGTGTAAAAACAGAATAGGCTGTACTAGACTACAATGGTTTTTGGCAATACTTTTGTTTTGTCAACTTCACAGACAAATGTATGAGTTTTGTTTACATTTCTGCTATTGAAATATAAATAAAAAAAGAAACTAATAAAATCACTAATTTAATATTAAGTAAACACTAAGTTAGCCATGGATAATATACCCAAAGAATTAGAGGAGACTCAACTAAATCTAGAAATTGTAATTGATCCAACAACAAAATGCTGTACTATGAAAACACAAGTAGACAAAACATCACCAAATAGTAATGATCTGGCTTCAGAAGATATTATACCAATTGATCCTCTACACAGTAGACCCCATGTTGAGACAGTGGACGACATTGATCTTAGTAAAATGAATGAATTGGAAAAATTAATTTATAGTGAAAGGGAACGTATACTCAATCTAAGGAAACCCAAAAAATATGTAAAAAATTCACCTGATGGTTGTTTTATTACTTATGAAAGCAGTCAGCAGCCCACTGATTCAGATAATTCTTCCGAAGCAGAAACTAGGGAAGGTTTATGTAAAGAATTAAGTCAAAATGAAAAATCTAGACTTCGTATGCGAAAGCGGCGAGAGCGTGAAACATCCGAGGAACGTGATTATCGTAGGTTTCGCCAGCGTATTGTAACCATGAAAATACGCCTTATGCAGAAGATAAACAATTTCGATAATGAAACTTATTTAAAAGAACTGACCAAAAAGCATACAGCTAAAATAAAGCAAAAACGCAGAGAAATCAAAGAGAAAGAAACTCCCGAGCAGAGGGCGCTGAGAAAAAGTGTACTTAATGTTAAAAGTCGTTTGCGAAATATGAGAAGAAAAGCATTTAGAACGGCCGAAGAATTAGCAATTGAAAAGGAAAGAAGGCTTTCGACATTGGAGAAATACTGGGCAAGATACACAGATGAAGAACGTAGAGCTCGACAAAAGTTGCACAGAGACAAGGCTAGAGAAAGGTATCGAAAAAATACTGAGGAGTTAAAAAAATTTGATAGGTTTCTGAAAGGAGCTCCATTGGAAATACTTGAAAAGCCTGATGAAAAATAAAGCTTAGATAAATAATTTAAATGAACTGTTTTTTCTTTTTTAATTTATAAGCATTTCAAATCAGGTGGTCAAAATTTACCCACTCTGTATTAGTTACACGGACAATCATTATACTCACTAGTATACATTACATTTTCGTCAAAGTGCTGATATATCCTTAATCGCTATCATCTCAATTTTAGAGTTTATCGCCTATGTTTTGACAAAGGCTACGTTTTCAAAACGCATTTTATTTTGAAAGAGCAGAACGTATTTCAGCATGTTCTGACATACGCACGATTTGCTTTTTTACGATTTAACACAAATGGAAATATTTGCTAATCAACCTCAATTGGCGAATCAAGCAATCAATTGCTTTTTTGCAACTTAATACAAAATTGTGTATTCAGTTGATTACAAATAAACAATTAAAACATACAAGTGGCCTAAAAAAAGTACAATTTTAAATAATAAGTTTTTAATTAAAATCTTAAAAGAATTAATTAAATGAAATCATTTTAAATTTTATTGGGTACAATACAAGAATGAAAAATGTATAATTATTGGGTATGTTCTGAAAAACGAATTCGAATGAAATTGAAAACAAAGGCAAATCGAACGAATTTTTTTATAGTTTTGGTATTGAATGAAGTTACATTAATTGTTATTAAGCGAATAAATAGAAAAACTTATCAAGAGTTAACATTTTAAAAATATCGGAGTTTAAAATTGCATTAGGGCACTGCTACACGTTCAATAAATATCGTGATATTTGCAGTATCGTGATATTTATTGAACGTGTAGCATGCAGTATTGATGGATCGCGATCCATATCGCAGAATGGCCTAAAATATGAAGTCCAGATCGCGGATCGCGTGATAAATATTGAACGTCTAGCATTTTCATGATCTAGATCGCGATACGTTAAATAAATATATATGTAAATAAAACAAAATAAAAGAGAAAAAAAAAATTTACAAATAAAAAATTGTTTTACATTTGTATAAAGTTTGTTTTAATAAATTGTAATGGTAATGTAATAACCGATATGCACTGCACAAAAATAACGTAAATACTGACGCGATAAATATTGAACGTGTAGCATACGCTCGTGATCCATCAATCCATTAAAATGGATCGCGATCCAAATATCGCGATATTTATTGAACGTGTAGCAGTGCCCTTAGATTTCAATTTCACTCGAATTCGCTTTTCAGATTATACCCGTATTTTTGTATAATTTTTTTAATTTGTAAAGTTTACATTTAATACAATAGATCAAAACGCTTCATGGTACATCAGCAATTTGCAAAACTCTAAATTCAAGTGCTTTGTGATTTTTAGAACACGGGCGTATATCCTTTCAAGAGACGCTTTAACTAAATTCGAAAAATTAAGTAAATACGGTAATAACAGTGATGTGATACGAAGAAGTTTGCGTTAGTAATTGAAACAGAAAACGAATAAATGTTATGTGTCGATTATGGAGGGCAACCGAACTGCAGCTGCGTTGCCAGCTGGCAACCAAAAATTTCTAGTTCCCGAAAACAAATTTTTTTACAAATAAAATTTTAAGATATTGGTTGCCAGTTATTGTCTATAATACCATTATTAGCAACTCCTTTTCGGTTGATATTCTTAATGAAACC
Source organism: Metopia argyrocephala (assembly GCA_963576795.1). Lineage (NCBI taxonomy): Eukaryota > Metazoa > Arthropoda > Insecta > Diptera > Sarcophagidae > Metopia > Metopia argyrocephala. The sequence goes on from OY756211.1 coordinate 86,565,538, forward strand.
CATTACTAAACCTTTTCGCTAATACAATTATCAGAACTAAAAACAAATGTCAATCGATAAGGCTTATATTTCTATGAAACTTTCGATATTAAATGTGGATTATTTTCTACTATGTATGTACGACGAAAGTGAAAAAAATTCCATTTCTTTTTGAACTGAAGCAATTATATTCATCTTATCTATTTCGAAGGAAGTACATTAAACAATTCTAAACGAAATAGCATCACGCCATAAATAATTGGAAATTTTATAAATTTTTTTTCGTATGATTGTAATTATCTTTAGACAGACAGTTTAGACATATTTAACATTGAACTAACTGTTATTTAATTTTCAACAATAATTTGCTTTTTTTTTAAATTTTATTCTTTATTTTTATTGTTATATGCTATTTAATAGGATTTTTCTTTAAGTATATATGTAAGTATATAATAAATTTATATATATATATATGTATATATATGTTATGTATTGTTATTGAAATACCAATTTCAACAATATTTTCTTTGATGCAGATTTCAAATGTTTAATACATTTTAACATTAATGCATATAAAATAGAAAATAATAATTGAGACAGAATGATTCTCATAGAGAAAGTAAAATTTGGATTAAAATTATAATAAACAGTTTATTTTTTCTCAATGTTCCTGCTATTGTTAATGTTTAGTGTAAGCAATTAAAAGAATTTTATATGTCATTATTAAAACTCTAAAATAACTTAAAATAATAATAGTAAGCTTTCTTAGTGTGAAATATATCAGCCGCATAATGAAAGCTAATTATATTTTCTCAAGTGTCAATTCAAAGTTATAAAGGACAATAAAAAAAAAACAAAAAGAACAGTTATAAAGAATAGAGTGGTAGTAGTATAGTACTAGGAGTAAAACCCTATTATTGTTTACAGCTAAAAACCTAAATATTTTTTTATTTTTAATAAAACCTAGTGATTTCTGGCGGCCTAATTTGCCTCTACAGCTAAATCGGTGTTTGTGGGATTATCAGCTAAAGCATCATCTGATGATAATTCTTGCTGATCATGAGGTTGTTCCTCTTCCACAATATTTCCAACTACAGTAGCTTGTTCAGTTTCTTCAACTGCAGTTGGTAATTCTTGGGTTTCCTTCGATTCGTCAACTGGATTGCCGTCATCATCCTTTATAGATTTGACCTCAGATTCGTTACCATTGTCCACCAGATTGGTTTTTGTGTGCTTATTAGACAAGGCTTTGTATATCTTTTCGGTCAATATTAAACGATTTTGTTCACTGATATGCTTTGTATTCTCTTTATAGGCCTGAACTTGATTGCAGTATTCTTCCCAAAAGTGTGCAGAAATGTTGGGACCAAATATTTTCTTAAAATTATTGTAAATCAATACAGCCTCGGCACGTATAATTTCAGCTTTAGCTTTAAAATTATTTTCCTCTTCTTCTGTCAGTTTCCATTGTTTCAAATTACCAATATAACGCCTAAGACGTCTTATACTGTCGACGCAGTCAGGATTGCGTAAAAGCATTAACTTTGTCAGTTGAAATTCCTTATATTGCTTTAGAATATCCAAGCAGCGATCAACATCGGCACGTTTCAAACCCAAACACTCTCTTAGCTGTTGTGAAAGTTGTACAAAATCTCTTTCGACTAATAAAGCATCTTCCTGCTCAATCATCTCACTGGTAAAGCGGTTAGCTGCATCAGGGTGTATTTTTGATCTTGGTGGGTTTATAACTACACGATCTTTAACTGCATCAAGTTTTAAAGAGCCCATTTCAAGCTTAGCTTTAAGCTCTTCAGCCTCTTTGAGGGCCTGTTCTTCCCATAAATTCTTTTCTTCTGGTGAATCAAATATGTCGGGCTTCTGGTAATCTAATTTTATGCCAATACATTTAGCTGGTGGTACAAAAGCCAAGAGAAGATTATTTTGTACTTCAGATTTATTGGATGACTTAATGGTTGGCGTAACGGTAGCCATTGGCTTCCAATTAGTATTGCTTGCATTCTTTTTAGCCGGTTTTGGTTTAGATTCTTGTGTAGAGTTTCCTTAAATATAAAAATAAAAATTATTTGATTAAAATTTAATTTAAATGTTGCTATATTATATGTATTTAAAAGATGCCTTGAAGGACAAGGTAATACTAAATTCATTCATAACAAAAAATTTTACGGAATTAACTGAGAATATTAGGATTGGTATGAATAATGGACATATTAGTGCACTTTCTATTGCCCTTACTAAAGCATTAGATCAGGTTAGGCACTCTGGACTTGTGCATAAATTGTTTACTAAATATAATTTCTCTAAATCAGCTTGTTACTTAATTTGGTCCTATTTATGTGATCGGAAACAATACGTTACTCTTTTCTTTTCCCCCTATTCTGGGGCCTTATTCTGTAATTTTCTTAAGCTAAAATGCTACAATTTTGGGTTTTTGAAACAGGCTGGGCGTTTGAATATATAAAACTAAAAAGATTAAAGGTAATAGGCATGTAGTTTTGAAATCACAATAAGCGTTCAAGAATTCTATTCGTAGCCAAAAAGTCCTAAATCACGTTTATAAATTTTTAGCGATAGAGTTTCAGCTGAGGATCGTTACAGAATAAGGCCTCTGGTGTTCCACAAGGCTCTGTTTTGGGCCCACTGTTGTTTACTATTTTTCTCAATGATTTTGTTGAGTATATGGAGACATGTGAGTGCATTGGCTTTCGCTAATAATGTAAAACTTTTGTGGACTGGTTCTTGGGTGGGCTATAATGTTTAAGAATCTACGGTAAATGATGATTAAGCTGTAGTCTATGACTTCCCCCCGGGGATACAGATAAGGCTGCTGGTGATTATTACCCACATCAGGGGCCTGTTTTCTCCGGGTAATATTGGGTTCGACCTAGCCCTGAGTGGTCTGGCGCTCAATATAGGCAGAGAAGGGTTTGGTAATGTTTGGTGTACGGCCTTTATGCCACGCGTACTTGTACGCGTGGCAAGCATTTCTGGCGTTCTCACGGACTGACCAGAGATGCCTTAATCTGGTACTACGGGCATCAGGAGCCCCCGGTTAGCCCGGGACTCCTTGTCATTTAAGAAGGTGGGCTAATCGGCCTGATGATTGGTGAGGTCCTCCTCCGGGAGGTACACTTGGTGGTTGTGGTAGTGCTAGTGCTAGGTAGAAACCCCTCAGCAAGGGGTATCACTACCCAGACAGTATTGGTTCTAAATTGCCAACTCGGTGCTATGGGCTCTCTTTTGAGCGTCGTGCCCACGTGCACGGACGGATTAGAGGGTACCGGCATAGAGTGGCGGTGGTTGGGCGCATTGAACTCAACTCAACTACCGCTCCGGCGATGGGCGGCGTGTGATATGTCTACGGACGGTGCGCACGTAAAACCCACATACAGTTGTAGTCTATGACTGGATGATTAGTAATCACCTATATATAAACCCTGCCAAGCCTAAGGCGATGATTTTTACGCCATAGATATGGTCAGGAATATTTGAACCGCAGGATTTCTGATTCTGAAATCGACGTTGTTAACTGTCTAAAGTGTCTAGGTGTTACTATTGATGCTAGATTGACTTTTGAACCGCATATTAATAATTTTTCCTGTTGTGTGATTAACTCATTACGGCAGTTATTTAGTTTTAATTTATGCATACCACTGAATGTTAAAAGACTAGTAGTTAATGCTCTTATACCATCGAGATTAAATTATTACTTAGAAGTTTATACTGAATTTAACCTGGGAAATCGGGGTAAAATTGAATCAGTTGTGCGCAAAGCTGTTATATGTGCTTTTGGAATTATGTTTCTGGTTACAGCTTTTGAATTTCACAGTTGAGGATTATCTAAAATTTCGTCTTTTAATTTATTTCTATAAAATTATCAAGTTTCATCATCCAGATAACTTGACAAATATGATCTTCAAGAAATCCTCAAATGTTTATCCCTCAATCTATAATAGCGCAGCGCAGGTATGGAATACTTTACCAAGGATACTACGAACTTTCTCTTTTTCTGTTGCGATGTTCATACGTTGAATAATAGCTAATGATTGGAGTTACATTTGCATTATCTAATAATAAATCTATATTCTTTATATTATTGCTCTAAAATTGTTTTATATACAGTTACGGACAAAAAAATAAGTTCACTTGAAATAACTTTGTACGCAATTCAAAAAATATACTTTTTGTTTAAAATTTTTAAAAGAAAATTTTTTTGTTTATTTCATTTATTGATAAATAATACGTTAATACTAAAATTATATAATACTTCACTTTTTTAAACTTAAAAAATCCAAAAAACTAGTTTAACCTATGATTTAAGGCGGACATAAAAATAGGTTCACTTAAGAAATATATTAAAAAACTTTACAAAATGGAAAAATAACGTGACCTAAATTAATATTTGGTGCAGTATCCTTTGTTTTTAATAACGGCCATACATCTTTTTGGCATTGAGTCCACCAAAGCACACTTCGGGTCTTGCGAAAAAGTGGTTTTCGGACAATAAAGTGAATGTTATAGCTTGGCCCTCGCAATCACCAGACATTAATCCGATAGATAATCTTTGAAAAATTGTAAAGGAAAAGGTTGGGCCAATAAAAGCCAAAAATAAGGAAGAATTGTGGAAACAAATTCAGCAGGCGTGGTATAGCATTCCCATCACAACTTGTCAGAATTTGGTGGACTCAATGCCAAAAAGATGTATGGCCGTTATTAAAAACAAAGGATACTGCACCAAATATTAATTTAGGTCACGTTATTTTTCCATTTTGTAAAGTTTTTTAATATATTTCTTAAGTGAACCTATTTTTATGTCCGCCTTAAATCATAATTAAACTAGTTTTTTGGATTTTTTAAGTTTAAAAAAGTGAAGTATTATATAATTTTAGTATTAACGTATTATTTATCAATAAATGAAATAAACAAAAAAATTTTCTTTTAAAAATTTTAAACAAAAAGTATATTTTTTGAATTGCGTACAAAGTTATTTCAAGTGAACTTATTTTTTTGTCCGTAACTGTATATTTTCAAGTGTTAAGATGCTTTTATTCGTTGGTCTCAGGTAGAAAGGCCCTAACTCGCATTTTTTCAAAACTTACATTTTTTCAGTAAATCCAATGCATTTTAGAAATATTCCGCTCCTCACAAAGAATGTTTACAATATTATTAAAAATAACGTTATTACAAGCAATTGTACAGCATTTAATAAAAAGTTATATATTAATAATTACAGTATCTGTTGTATTTTTACCGCCTCCTGTAAATTTTAAATTATTTGAGTTAGGGCCTTTCTACCTGAGACCAACGTATTGTAATTTTGTTACCTAGTTTTTTTTTATTGAATTATTTGTATTGTAGTCGCCGTGGTCTAGTGGTTAGTGTGTTGGCTTACTAAGACATGAGTCCTGGGTTCGACACCCACCTCCGACAGAAATATGAAAAAAATATTTCTTTCGGCGACTACCTCTCAGCAGTCTTCTGGCAAAAGCTTTGAGAGTAATTAATTGCCATGAACAAGCTTCTCAAGTCTGTCGTTCGGAGTCGACATTAAACTGTAGGTCCCGGTACTCATGGATAAAAATTGACACACACAACATGAGTGCTGCGAGAAGCTAGGCCGTAATCCTGACACAGGGTTGTAAAGGCCAGTTATGTATGTATGTATGTATTTGTATTATATCTTTAAACTATCTCAGTAATAATTTATCTGTTATATTTTTTTTTGGGCAAAATGGCTTTGTATATATTATAAATGGAATAAAGTAAATAAAAAAACAATAAAAATACAGTAATCCCTCGAACTGCGCGGTTTCGGACTTGCGCGTTTTTATTTTTACCACCAAAATTTCGAATTGCGCCGCAAAGGTTTCGCAACAGCGCGGTTTTTTTTCTTTTTGCGTACATATTACATATGTATATCGTGCAAAATATGATATGAAGATCTTTTTGTTGAAGAAATAATAACATATTTTGCAGATAATAATAATGATGAAAATAACGATACTGAAGATGTAGAAATTGTTAAAAAAAACAAATTTAGTAGCAAAGCACTGGCAGAATTTTTGAAGTGTGGCAATCAACTTGGTGAAGAATCTATTGACCTAGATCCTGATTTAGAGCGTGCTTTAAAATTCCGTAGACATTTGACGGAAGCTTTTGCGCCGTATAAAGAACTTTAACAAGTTTTTTTACGAAACCATTGGAGGAAAATAGAACAAATTCATCAGAAGATGAAAATTAACTTAAATAAAGATTTTTTTTTACAATAATTACATATTAATTCTGTACATACTATGTACAATAAACTGATTTCAAGATTTGTTTAATTTTTAAGAATTAATTTATATTTTTTATCTTTTTTGTTTATGTTAATTTTTAACTTTATGTTAATATTGAATAAAGTCTTTTTTTTAGTTATCTACTTGGTTTAAATTTAAAATTGTCATGATAACTTTAGGATTTGGAACGTATCCTCCTAATTTCATACAAAATAGGGTTCACAGTGCGCGATTTCGGATTGCGCGCTGTTTTTTCAGAACGTATCTACCGCGCAGTTCGAGGGATTACTGTATATTAGACTTCAGATTTTCTATAACTTTTTAAACTATACTCAATGCATTAAACAACTATCGGTATTTTGTAATATGTAACTATATAGTGAACTAAATAAACTCACCTTCGGCTAAAGCTTTCTTCTTAGTTGGCGGAGCACTTGTAGAATTGGATGAATCACCAACGTCATCAATATAACGCTTGACTTTAATTTTACGTCCACTTCGACTTACTGGTTCACTCGTATCTATAGCAACTGCCGCAGGTGCTGAGATTTCAGTAACTTTCTCCTTCATATCTTGTACTGGTTTCTTAACATCTACAGTAGCTTCTTCTTGTCGTTCTACAATAACTTCCACCTGGGAATTATCGACCGTCATATTGTTAACAGAACTTTCATCTAGTGTATTCTCGGTAGCTTCTTCGGCTTGAGAAACATCAGCTAGAGCAACACTACCTTCCGTTCCCACTGCACCCAAAATAGGTAAATCAATAGGAGCCGAGTCTTCGCCATTTAAGGCAGCTTCTATTTGATCCATTGCCTCACGAAAATTGTTACGCTTCATATTTTTGTCTGTTGCAAATTTTTCTTTATTTTCTGCATAATGGAATAGATCCTCTACTTTGATATTGGCAGTTTCACCGGTTCCATAAAAGTATACATTGTACTTCTTGTTGTTATATTTTGTAATTTTAGCTGGCCATGCTGGATAGCCCTTGACTTTGGCAAAAACCAAATCGCCAATACTAAATTGTTTCTTCTCTTTTACCATTTTATGAACGTTTTGATATTATAATTAAACACTTATGTTCAGTTTTTTGTTAGGTTTTAATATATATTTTCTTGCGGGAAAATTTTTTCTTTTACGCAGAGCACAAAACGCGGCGCTTGACAAAAAACCAGTGATGGTAAATAATAGTTTATAAAATATAGCGTTTTAACTAAAGTTGTTAAAGATAGTATTTCGATATACAGATATTGTATAGTGTTAAGGATATAACAGCATATATTTAAAAATTTTGTTTGGAATATGCACTTTTGACGTTAAAGTTTATAATAAAAATAGTTTAAACAAAATACTTTGCGTATTATTCACATATTTTACCACAGAATATATATTTTACTTTAAGCGTATTTAGTAAATACTTTGTCAGAAATAGTTAGCAGCACAGTACAGAATAATTGTTGCAAACAATTAACAATGATGCCAAAATAAACATAGAAAGTTGGCAACTTTATACTTTTTCGAGCTACACTGAAAAAAAAATATTTATAATATATTCAATATATATGAAAAAGACTCTTCAGGAGAATTTTTCCCAAAGAAGACGAAACGGCCATAGAGACATGCTTATACCCATAAGCAACACATTTCACACACATTCAATGTATTTGCTTATATGGCGAGATATATTTTTTGTTTATTGTGTTTATAATTTACGTATGTTCAAATTCATCATAAAACTATATAATTACGGTGACCATACTTTTTAAACCAAAATACAGAACAACGAAATATCTGCCCAATAACAACTATAAAATGCAAACAAACAACCTTTCATACGTACATAGGCATGTACAGTCATGGACATAAGTATAGGCACAAGCAGTACTTTCAAATAAAGTAAAAAATTTTACGTATTCCCAGACTTAAAATAATAATGTTATTAACTGATTATGACTACAGGGTATATACATTAACAAAATAACAAAAAAACTAAAATAAATTAGTTTCAGGAACAAAACAATAACAAAAAGTACTAAATAATCTCAGTTTTCTATAGGACAAAATTATAGGCACAGCCATTCTTGTGCAGGCAAAAAATCATACAGAAGCTTGAATTAATATTTTGTTGGCATTCCATTTTGTTTTGTAACAGCCTTTAATCTATTTGGCATGGCATGTACCAATTTTGTTGTGATATATTCGCCTATTTTATTCCATTCTTCGATCGAAGTTGCCTTAAGATCAGCTTTGCTTAATAACTCCTTTGTTCGAATTCTTCGGTCCAATTCTTTCCACAAATGTTCGATGTGATTTAGGTCTGGGGACTGCGGAGGATGTGGCAAGCCATGTGCGGTGTTATAAACAAGTCACTAATTCACGTCGCGAGCCGAATGTTTCGAATCATTATCATGCTGTAATGTAAATGACTGACGTAAATATCATTTCTCTGCGCTTTTTTAACATTTTTATTTCAAAATGTTAAAGCAAACTCCATAAAGATAAGTTCCACAACGCCAGCAGCGGACATGCTGCCCCAGACCATTATTATTCACCCGCCATACTTGACCTTTGGTTTAAGATTTTTTCAGTATATACTGTATCAGGCTTTCTTTACAATCTAGAATGTCCAGGTCGAAAAATATTAAACTTACTCTCATCTGAGAAGAGTTCCTGATCCCAGAATCTACAAGGTTCATTTTCAAATTGTTTTGCTTACGACATTCTCTTCTCTCGATTGGTTGCAGATATCAGTAGTTTTCGTCTAGCCACTCTTGAATTATAACCAGCTTGATACAGCAATCTCCGAACAGTTTCAGTTCAGTTTTCTTACAAAAATCTTCCTTTATATTTTAAGAAAGCTGTGTTGATGTTAATTTCGGAAATTAAGGAATTAAAGCGCAGAGAAATTATATTTACGTCAGTCATTTACATTCCAGCATGATAATGATTCGAAACATTCGGCTCGCGACGTGAAGTAGTGACTTGTTTATAACATCGCACATGGCTTGCCACATCCTCCGCAGTCCCCAGACTTAAATCCCATCGAACATTTGTTGGAAGAATTGGACCGAAGAATTCGAACAGAGAAGTTATCAAGCAAAGCTGATCTTAAGGCAACGTCGATCGGAGAATGGAATAAAATAGGCGAAGAGCACACAAAAAATTGGTACATTCGATCCTAGATAGGTTAACGGCTGTTTTGTAACAAAATGGATTGCCAACAAAATATTAATTCAAGCTTCTGTATGATTTTTTGCCTGCACAATAATGGCTGTGCCTATAATTTTGTCCTATAGAAAACTGAGTTTAATTAGTACTTTTTGATATTGTTTTGTTCCTGAAACTAATTTGTTTTAGTTTTTTGTTATTTTGTTAATGTACATATCCTGTAGTCATAATCAGTTAATAACATTATTATTTTAGGTCTGGGAATACGTAAAAATTTTTATTTTATTTTAAAGTACTGCTTGTGCCTATACTTATGTCCATGACTGTATGTATTTATTATATTTATTATTTAAATGCAAAATTAAAAATAAAATTAACCAAACATTCAGAAATAAATAAAATTTCGTGAGATCATTTTAGTGTAAGAGATTTACTCTCAGGCTATGGTTAGCTCCGGGAGCAAGGGCGCCTTCGTTTTAATGTTTTTATAACTTTCTATATCTTTCTAATCTATAGCTAAGTTTGGTACTGTTAATTTAACACACTTGTATTTAAAACAATACATTAAAATCTTAAATGTTCTCTATTCAAATAATTTTGAAATGTATCTTTTATTGCTTAAAAAAAAGGCTCAAAAAATTAAATTGAAAAATTGAAATTCGTGAGATCATTAAATAAGTGCATAAGATACATACCATAAAATAAAAATTAGTTTCTAGATATAAAAAAATTAATATTTTGTTTTTATAATTCAAAGTAGATTCACAGAAAGGTGCATTGAATGGGTACAATAAAATTACAACTAATTTTGGTATTTTTCTGAAGAATAAATTTGTTTCACAAAGTTAACATTTACCTTTAAATATTCTTTAAACTCTATACTACTCCTATAATTTAATTTAGTGACCAAAATGACTTTGATGGTTTCCATTTTCATTTCATAATTTTTTCATTGGCCTATATATTATTTAATACAGAATATACCATTTCTGTTGGAGCATTTGAAACCGGTAAACACAGACTTAACTCGACAACCGTCAAAATAATTTTAAATTTTATGTTTATTTTAATTTTATATGAAATGTATTGCTTATGGAGATAAGCATGTCTCTATGGCCATTTCGTGTCTGCTTATGATGCTCTCCGGGAGACTTTTTTTCAAAGGTGTTAATCAAAACTACAAATACTACTTTGAAGCATGAGAATACAGAACAAATACAGAACAATTAATAAAATACAGAACATATTTATGTTTTTCCCTAATGAATAATTTATACAGAACATGGGTTCCAAATACAGAACTGTTCTGTATAATACAGAACGGATGGTCACCGTATATATAATGAACAGCAGTTATTATTACTGAATAGAACCTAAATTCTATTAACTAGATTTGGATTGTTTTTTGCAATGATTTCTCAATAAAAGGAGAAAACGGCATCTGTGAAGGAACTGTACACCAGCCGAACTAAACATGTTTTCGACTCCAGCTAAGGAAGACCCGTCAGAATATTTTTCGTTTTGTACATGTTCATGACAACCACCAAATATTTAATTCACGTTTTTCTATAGAAATCACAAAAAAAAAATATTAAAAAATATATCACTTATCTGTTTGGTGTTGGAACTTGGATGTCCAGATCATTCACTTGCATTAATTTTTGTTTCTCTTGAATTTTAAAAGTATTTCAACCATCACTTCCTTAATTGTTAATAAATTTTAATATCACTCACCTCTTTTAAGTATGTATTTGAAAGAAAAAATAATTTTTGTAAATTATGGGAATAAAAAGATCAATACTGTAAGGTAAAAAAATGACTTCCTGTAAATCAGATTTTTAACACTTGTTAAAAATCTATGGATTTTTAATTATTAGATCAGTCTTAATATTTAAATATTAAAGATCCAATAAGTGATTTCAATTAGGAATTCAAGAAATAAATAAATTAGTTAAATATTATTTATTTGTATTCTCTAACGACTGTATTTATAATGAAAAGTTAGCAACCTATTAATATGTATGTAGGGCAAAAAATGGCAAGTTTATCACACGCTATAGACTGATATTATTAAAAAATCAGAGAATTAAAAAAATTAAAGAACTTGTACGTTTGAGTAAGAATTTCCGTGCAATGAGATGCTAACTTTTTATTATAAAGACGGCCATAAATTTTTATGTATGGTACACGCTTTGGAATATGTTTACGGATCACGTTTAACATCCGTGTTTCATATTTTAATACAAACACTGGAACAAATATGTAAACCATAACCGAAACATCGTATTCCATATTTTAAAATTGTAAATTTATACAGTTTGCTTGATCTTAATAAACTAAACCAGTAAAAAAAGTAAATAACGATAAACACACCAGAACCAACATCAATGCAACAAGAAAATAGGGGGCGGGGGGTGCGTTATATAGTGGTTAGAGCGCTCGAACAAAAACTGAAACGGCCCGGGTTCAAGTCCCACCAAAGGTGAAAAATGGAAACATTAGTTTGCGTTTTTTTAATTATAATAATATAATAACTTTATTGACCTCTTTTTTATAAATAATAATACATCTCTTTTTTCTAGCTTAAGGTCTTTTTATATTAATATTAAATATTTATTTATTTTCAATATTTGTTAAAATAATAATTCCTGAAGACGCTACACGAAGGGGCAGCGAATTATTAAAAATAAATAAATATTTAATATTAATATAAAAAGACCTTAAGCTAGGAAAAAGAGATTTATTATTATTTATATAATAATATTTTGAAACGTAAATTAGAACATGTTTATGAAAAAATAAATAGTATTTAAACAACAATGGAACATGTTTAAAAACGACAACGCAACATGCCTGGTTTCATAAACATGTTCCTAAGTGTGTTTTAGAATTATATTTACTTTACAGAAGTTGGCATTACTTTTTTTAAAAAGGCTGTTGGCAATTTAAACAAAATTATTATATGCAAATACAACTCTGCTATGGAAAAACAACAAATTATTTTTGGCCGTTCCTTTTTAGTTCTTATTTCGTGCTACATTTCGTCAAATGCGTTGATGTGTAAAGAAATCATTTAATTAAAGCAAAAAAATATTAAGATTGACAATCTTAGAAATCATAAAAAACGTTTAAACATTTTAAGATAATGTATCTAATTAAACAACCGTTCAATTTCATAAAACAGTAAAGTGTGAAAACTATAATAAAATAAAAACACCAAAGATGTGCTAAACAAAAGTAAAGAATAACAAGTGACAAGGACATTTGAGGCATTTCTTAAATGACCCCAGTACAACAAAAATTTAAAAAATTACGGGACATAAAATTGTGTTAAAAATATACAAAAGTAAATACTATTACAAATTATAACAATTGAAAAGAAAGTTCATTTACCAATAGCCGCCAGTGTAGTGAGTGTTGAATATATGTTCTTTCTTGAGGAATAGAAAATTTCAGACAAATATATAATACCTATACAATTCAATAGCTAATAAGACAAAAATACACGGGTATAATACAAAATTAATTAATAATAAAAATTCAAAGTATATATATCTTTTTGTTTAGTGTTTGTTTCGTTTTATTTTTTAATTTTGCATTGGTCGTGAGTGATTTGTCTTCTCTTTAATTATTAATATTTTGTGTGTCCGTCACTTTGCATGTGATTAAGTAATAATCTCCACTCTCTATATATGTATGTAGGTTCACTCAAACCATTTTTTGTCTTCTTAAAAAAAAACAAAAATTAATGTTTTAAAACTTAGAATTTAATAAATTAATTTAAAGATAAAATAAAAAAGACGTTAGTATAAATGCTTTAATTAAGTGTATCAGATATTACTTAAAAAAAAAACAAAATAGAAAGTTTGAGAAAAAGAGTAAACAAGCAAAAGTTAAAAAAAACAAGTGAGAAAGATAGAAAAAAGGAATTGAGAAAAATATTTTTGTTGTTTATTTATTTTCTCCTGTTTTACAAAAACAAAATTTTGAAAGAAGAGGAAGAGAAAGAAACAATAATAAAAAAAAAATATTTGCTGTTTTTGTTTTAAATAGCGTTGTCAACTTGATATAATTATATTATGTTCTATTATTATTATTATCTCTATTAGTAGTAATATTTGCGTATAGTACTTTTACATATTAATTGAACTGATTTAAAAAAATATATATATACATTCTCTGATTAAAAATGTATATCTTTAATAAATTTAACAATTTTCTTTCTAAAAGATTTCCATTTGACTCATCACTCGAAAACATGTTATTTTTTATTTTTGATATGATATTTTATTTATATATTACTAGTTTGAACCGATATTGGTATTAGAGTAATTTGTTATTACTATTATTTATTGCCATAGTGTTTCTTCAAGTGTAGAACTCTTTTTCCAATCTATACTAAAATAGCCGCTTATTAAAATATTTATCACATACATATATACCTATCTCATGTTATTTCCTCTATTATTTCTGCTAATGTTACACAAAGTGATTCATTATAACTAGACGATCTGTATGTTGCATTTATCATATCACTGTTTTTACACGAATCACTTATTTTTACCATTATTCATTTTACAATCAATCGGCTCCTGTCCTCAGCGATTTAGAAATCGGTTCAAAAACACTTATAGTTTGTACCTATGTATGTATATATGTATATATAATTGTGTTAGATGTATCAGATCTATTAGGTTCTGAATAGTTTCGGATTTTTTACTACAAAAAAAAAAATTCACTCCAAAGTAGAAAAGGAGGCGTTTTTACTTTTTCTAATATAACCCGAACCGAACATGAATACCAAGACATTGATTAAGTATTTTATTTTAGTATAAAGGTTTTATGTGCAAAATTTTAACTAAAGAGCAACCTACACTTTAAACCGTATAATTCGAAACTATATACATACCTAGTAGTTGTTGAGTTATTTCAAACCGGTCTGATTTGTTTTAACAAAATGTTCGTATCACCGGTTTTTTGGTTCAATTCTTCAATATTTCAGCAACAGCATTATATATTTTATATTCGATGTATAAAACTATTCACCTCTACTCTGCGTTTCGAATCGAATTGAGAAAATTTTTTTCCATTTGGCAACTTTCGTATACTGCGTTTCGATTCTGCTAAATTCTTTCGATTGTATGTATTCTGTATCGGAACTCCGTTTCTGTAAGTTGTTTTTGATAAAGCAGGTTTATTAGATTTTTGTTAAATTATTTGTTCACAAATAATTTTTCTTAACATGGAAAAAGGCATTTTTAATTTTTGTTTGTTTTGTTTTACCCTATTAAACTGCTTCACTATTACATATTTTTATAATTACCTCGGGCTTTGTTTGGTATTTAGTATTTTTCACAATTTCTCAAAAAACTACTGTATTACCAATCAGTCATTAAACTTTTTATTAGTGTTTATGCATAATTTAGGTAAGGGTAAACGGAATAGGCTCTAGTTGAGTGAATAATGAATACGGAGTTCCACAAGGCTCAATATTAGGAGCACTTCTATTTATTATACATATAAACGATCTACCAAATGTTTTGAAGAAATGTAACATAATAATCGTGCCGATGACACTACTTTTTTGCAGACGGAAATTCGGAAAGAGTTTGTAAAGACAATATGAAGTACGATATTGAAAATGTAAACAAGTGGCTCATGATGAACAAATTAAAATTAAATGAAAACAAGACAAAATTAATGCATATAAATATGAATGATAATTCGGTGTTTACGATAAATGGTTTGGTAATAGAAAAGGTAGAACACATCAAGTACCTGGGCTTTATAATAGATAAAGATCTGAAATTTAAAGAATGATAAAGCCATATTTTGAATATCGTTCTACAATATTATATACATGCTGCACTAATGCAAATCCAGAGGCTGCAGAAATAGCAGAACAAGGCAATGCGAACGATTTTAAAAATGAATACATATTATACACCAATCATATTTTTTGCTTAATATGCTGAAAAGGCTCAGTGTAGAACAAAGGTTTGAAATGAATACACTAATCATCATATAGAAAATGAATATTTGGAAAGCACCAGAATACTTGACTGAGCAAAATTTATATGTAAGTGAGCAGCCGTATAATCTCAGAAACTCAAACAGTTTTAAAGTATCGAGAACAACGACAACATCAATGCAAATGTCTCTGATCCAGCTCTACAATATGCTTCCTAACAATATTAAACTCGAAAGGAATACTAGTGTTTTTAGAAGGAACATTTTGTATTATATAAAAAACCATAGCCAGAGCTTTGTGTGATATTATTGTTAATAAATTGATTTTCTTTTTAACTAGTGCTATTGTAATCCGAATTTTTATAGTATTTTAAATACTCCTTAATAAATATAATAATAATAATAATAATAATAATAATAATAATAATAATAATAATAAAAACATTATCTACCATTACAATAGTTATTGCCTCTTTTTTGTATTTAATTTGGCATTTGTTTATTACAATTATAACAAACTTGCTTATATTGCTGTTCCAATTCCACTTTCCACTATGATACAATTAATTTTGTAAAAATGGCCGTCTTCTTCTTCTTCTTTCGATTCTGTTTTCTTACGGAATACCAATATTTTCGATCGTTGCGTAATTGAATGCAAATATTTAATCGAAATTAAATGAATTTTAATTAAAATTAATGTGTTGTATCCAACTTAAACTAAAAAATTAAAATATGTTTTTCATTTTCAAAATATTTATTTTAAACAGTTTTTAAGTGTAAAATATTATAAACAATAATAAAAATTATTGCGAGTACGTACATATGTATAAAAATTCTTTCAAATTATAATACAGTCTTAAAACAAAAAAAAAAATACTTTTTTTTCGCCTTTTAAAGATTACAAATTGACAACGCTTTGTTTCTTATCGAGGAAAAATATACACAGTAATCCCTCGAACTGCGCTGTAGATACGTTCTGAAAAAACAGCGCGCAATCCGAAATCGCGCACTGTGAACCCTATTTTGTATGAAATTAGGGGTATACGTTGCAAATCCTAAAATTATGAAAATTTTAAATATAAACCAAGTAGATAACTAAAAAAGACTTTATTCAATATTAACATAAAGTTAAACATTAACATAAACAAACAAAATAAGAATTATAAATTAATTCATAAAAATTAAACAAAAAAATCTTGAAATCAGTTCATTGTACATACAATTACAAGTTATGTACATCATACTCAAATTGTCATAAAGGGGATTCACCAAATTTTAAATATAGGTCAGTCATGCTCAAGAATTCAATTTCATACCACGCGAGGTAGAAGACAAAATTTTGGTTGCTGCGACGCACAGTGTGACAGCCCCATAGTAACTGCGGCAAAAAATGTTTTTGGCGTGTCGTCCAATTTGGATGAAATTTTCACAGTATATTAACAGGTATATGAGTAACAATTCCCTGAAATTCCAGCCTCATAACTTCATTACTTTTTGGTCTAGAGCAAGTTAAAGTAGAGGTATGCCAACACGCTTGAAATATTTTAGTTCAATATGTAATATTCAAAAGCTTATTAATAAAAAATACATAATAAATATACATAAGCTTAAACTATTTTTTTTTATTTAATTTTGTTGTTGTAGAATGAGTAGAGGAAAAAATAAATTAAAAAAAAAACACGAAAAAAAATTTCTTAACAACAGAATTGTGGTGTAAAAATTTAACATTTTGCATTTTCTATGGACTAGGAAATATAGAGCAGCCTCTCGCCCTAGGTTCAGACTTATATCAAATGAAAGACTGAAGTCTCAGCTTTCATTTAAAATAAAGGACATATAGCAAAAGTTTGCAAAAGTACTTTAAACATACAAAAAACTGCATAAAATACGCATTCTGTCGCTATACGTATGTTAGCATGCAATAGCATGTTTACAACTTTTTACTTTTATTTTTTCTTAATTGTTTACATCTTTTTATATTAATTCACTTAGAATGAGAATGAAATTGAAAAAATTAGAATACCATGATGATATTAAAAAATTATTGATAGAATGAAAAACAAAATTTTTCTTTTTTATAGCATTTCAATGGGAGGTGGGCGTAATAGTGGGCGTGTTATTGTAATTTTTTCATGAAACATTTTAAATGATATAAATTACAGTAATATCAAATTTGAATTTTGTACCTAAAAAATTTTAGAAAATATGACACTTTTTATGTTGAGGTTGTGTAGGTGATGGGGGTAAAGGTGGGCTGAAGTTAAAAATTTTTTTCCGATAATGTTTGTAACAATATAACGTTCAAGTATACCAAAATGGAAGGTTATACCTAAAGTATTACGGACAATACGGCATTTTAAAAATTTCGATTGTATGGGAGGTGGGCGTAAAATGGGCGGATTTTCTTAATTTTTTTTTTAAAGACTGGAATTGTCTTAAAAATAATCTGTGCAAAATTTCAGAGCTCTACAATGACTCTTTGAATTTAATGCCGCATTGTCACACTGTGCGACGTGCGTAAGTTGAACTTGGTTTTTTTCTGCTACACACGCAATCACAATATGGGATAGTATGTGTGTGCACATCACTGATATATTTATGTACATATTTTGCACGAAATATGTAATATGTACGCAAAAAAAAAAAAACCGCGCTGCTGCGAAACTTTTGAGCGCAATGCGAAATTTTGGTGGTAAAAATAAAAACGCGCAAGGCCGAAACCGCGCAGTTCGAGGGATTACTGTATAAGAGAATAATAATTAGGCAATAAAGTAAGAGTAAGGAACATTTTCAGGAAAGTAGGAAGTTGGTTTCGAAAGAATCATAATCATTTCAAGTTAGTAAAAATTATTGACAAAATAAGGTGTCTGCTAAATAAATCATATACATCCCTCTATATACATAGCTCCATATGTACATACATGCTCTTGTTGTATTTGTACTCAATGGATTTTAGTGTTGTTTCAAATGTATTACTACTTACTAATCATACATACATACATAACTGGCCTTTACAACCCTGTGTCAGGATTACTTACTAATCATATATATATTTTTTTGTTGATCTTTTTATAAAATAAAGTAAAACTCTTATAATATAATAAAGAAATAAGAAAAATTTTGTGTTTTATTTCTTTAACAAACAATAAATAAAATTTAATATTGAATGTAATCCTAAAAATGGTGGCCATATCTAAGTTTATGGATACAAGCAATAATAACAATTTAAATCAAAACAAACCTATAGTCAAGACCGTGAAATATAATCAACAAGAACAGCAAATGTCTTCTTCAACAACTTCCACCTCTATATCTAAAAAAGCTAATGAGGAATCAGAAAAGATGACTGCTACTAGTATTTCATCCAGCTTATCTTCAACTTCGTCAACAACTGCAACAACTACTACCGTTGCTTTAACAGCAAGCGGTAAACCTAAAGAGAAGAGACGGTAAGTTCTTATTTTTTAATGTAAAATTTAGTCTCTATATTTATTTTTATTTAAAAAAGGAAGACTAAGTGTCGTGATACTTTTTATTTTTATTCCTTAACTGGTCAACAACAGGTTATTGGGAGTACATTAAGAATTTAATTTTTTTTGTAGTGCCACGCTTACAATTTTTTTCAGATCTAGATTTCTCCTAACTGTTGAAAATAGAATAATAATGGTACTTATATTTTTCAAATTTGAAGCATTCTTAATTATAAACGTGTTTTATGTAGAGGCGTATGCTTAATATAAATTAAACATACTATAAATTCTAAAATGATTAAATTTATACAGATCAAATCCGATTTTGTGAGATATGAACTCCTAATAATATTAATATTTCCAGATGTTTTACCTTTTATGGCATTTTTAAAATACATTTTCACTTGCCTGTGTAAATGTAAATGTAACTTGCATTGCCGCACTTTCAAATATTTTTCAAGGGTGTGAAGAGAAATTCTAAAGTTAAATACGTCCCACACGCATGTTAAACACATTCCACACAAATGTTAAATATAAATTTTTTTAAAAATTCTTAATTTTTTCCTAAAAATTAAAAACAAATTATTGTTTTAAACATATCATGGAGAAAACAAAATGTTTTTTCATATTTCATTAAAGAAATAGATAAAATATACTTTAATTTCCTTGTTTAACAATATCTATACCGAAGTATTTATGGGCTTTCCAAATGACATGAATAAGGTCTCGATATATCACTGGATAGGCCTCAAAGAGAAGATTCCACCCATGCATAAATCATACCCAGTTGTTTCTTAGGGAACAAGTTATTGCCAAAATAGTTCGAGAGGTGGTCTATTTTTACACATTGGGGGATGTTAAACTGACTAATAGACGTATTTCCAAAGGACATGAATAAGCTTCCGATATGTCATTAGAAAGACCAACGGGAGTAGTTTTCAACCATACGAAGTTCTTTCTCAAATAAAAAATGATAGTGAATAAAGCGGTGGAATTTATATATAAACTTAGTTTAGACCTATTTCTAAAAGACATGAATGGTGTTGCTATATATCGTTGGATAGGTCTGAGAAAGTAGATTCCAACCATATATAGAACATACCCAGTTGTTTCTCAGGGAAAAAGTTATTACCTGTGGAATCCAACTACATTTTTTGTATATATACACTTTATATTATAACAGTTTTGTGAACTGAGCATTTATTAAAGACTTAAACCTCTGTATAAAAACAATAACATTCTATATATAGTTAACTTCTGGAAATAAACCATTTATCAAAGACTTAAACCGCTGTTTATTTTGATGTACATAAACATAAATATATATATACATGAAAACTCTATAGAAATAAATTTCCTAAAATTAGAAGTAGAACTACACCTTTTTACCAGCGCTATAAAGTAGGTTTCAATATATCATTAGAAAGTCTAAAGGGAGTAGATTGTAATTATGTATAGACAATGCCCAGCATTTTCTCAAGAAAAAAGTTATATACAAAAAAGTACTAGGGGTAGTGTAATTTTGCATTATGGGCAATGTTGGACCGGATATTTGAAGTATTTCCAGAAGACATGAATGAGGTTGCTATATATCGCTTAAGAGGTCTAAAGGGAGTAGATTCCAACCATATATAGTTTATCTTCAGTTTTTTCTCAGGGAAATAGTTATAGACAAAAAGGTACCCAGGGTAGTGTAATTTTACATTATGAGTAATGTTAGACTAGGTATTTGAAGTATTTTCAAAAGACATGAATGAGGTTGCTATATATCGCTAAAGAGGTCCAAGGGAGTAGATTCCAACCATATATAGTTTATATCCAGTTGTTTCTCAGAGATAAAGTTATAGACAAAAAAGTACCCGGGGTAGTGTAATTTTACATTATGGGTAATGGTCAAGGTCAAGGTCAAGGCGGGATTAGTTCTGCCTGAAATAAATATATTTTTAAATATATATATCTAGTGAATGTTAAAATGTTATCCTTGATCTATTAACTAATAAATAAAAAATGTCAAATTGCTTGCCTGGTTTATCAGTTAAATATGAATTTAACTTCCTTCGTTAGAGAAGGGTACAAAAAAAATTTTATCAGTAGTTGCTGAAAAAAGTCTAAGATTATTAATTACTAATTGAGTTAAGACATATACAATATGTACATAAATAATTAATATCTTAAAAAAGTAGTTCTCACTAAAAAATTAATGCCAAGTTTTCAAATAATCTGATTGTCTTTACTCTACCTCTAGTTACATACATCAAATCCTATATTTCATCGTATAAAAATGATTCAGAACTGAAGTAAGTTAGGTTATAAATGTTGGAACTTAACTTTACTATTATTTGTATTATGATTGAGAGTCACAATAGTTTTTTATTGTCTCCGCTTAGTTATTGTCCAAGTGAAATTTACATAACTCCGAGTTAGCCACTGATTAAAAGATGACTTGAAAATCTCTACTTAAATGTCATTAATGTTGTTAATCAGGGATGGCAATATTGGTACAATTTTAATATATTTGGTACTATTTTATCTTGAACAGTACAAAAGTACACCAATATCTTATTTATTACAATTAGCAATTAATTATTAGTCAAGTAATTGGCATAATAAGTGATAGCCTTAGTGTTTTCACGGAGTTTGTGAAAGTTATACAGACGAAATTTAAACTTGTAATTTCGGAGATATTTTCAAACGCTTAGTTTTATTTATTTTTGAGTTATAGCTTCGTTAAAATTATAGACGTCTAGTATATTTATAGTGTAATTTGGTGCTGATATTTGTATAATTTTATAAAAGTTCAATTACAAGATAGTTGTTTCGCTAAAATCTAATTTATCGAAATGAGGAATAACGTTCATATTATGAAATAATGTTCATGATTTTTTGTGTCGCGCAATGAAAAAAAGATACGACTGAAAAATGTGATTTAATTGAATTGTTTTTTAAAAGCGTTTTATATTAGAAGTTATGACATAAAATATAAAAAAACATTTATTAAATTCATGAAATTTTAAACGTGACCAAAACCAAAAATTAAAGCTTTTAATGCCATCAATATAAGAAATAAACAAAAAACAAAACAAATTGTTAAAATAAACAAAGTAGAAAATAAAATATTCACTCGGATGCAATGCAACTATGCCCACGCAATTTCCAATTTTCAATATTTTTTATATCCAACTTCCGGAAGGGTAATCAGAACCCTATTCGAACCGACTGAACAATTTTCTTCAACACAGTTCAAATTTCATATATTTATTTTAATAAAAACATTAAGTCCAATTAGTAAATTTAAATCAACTAAAGAAAAATACATAGTTAAATGAAGAGTACGATAAAATAAACAACAGAATAGTCCATTGTTCTTGCAGATTTGTAGACTCTTCGATTGGTATTAATATAAATTGGGTGATGTTTAATTTGCTTTTAAATAAAACTGAAAAGTTAGACTGATTTTGACTACCTACTTCAATTTAAAAATATTTCTAATACAGTTTTTGAAAGTAATCAAAAAAAAAAAAAAAATCAAAAAGAATCGTTGAAAATAATTGGAATAACTTTTTGATTGCTTTTGATTCTTCTTGATTATTTTGTAGCAATTGGCAGTAATTCTGATTATTAATCGATTATGTATTTGTAATCGTAATCAATTAGTAATCATTCAAAATCATAAATAATCGAATCATATTGATATTTTTGATTATTTTTATTTTACTTCAATTATAAACTATTTGTTTACCTACAAAAGGTGTTTGGGCCATTTTTAATGATCATTTGGTTTCAAAACAAAATTTCAAAATGCATCACTTATTGTAATTAAAATTATTCAATTGATTAATATTTTTTGGAACCTACAAGATTCGTCTGTAGTCGCCGTGGTCTAGTGGTTAGTGTGTTGGCTTACTAAGACATGGGCCCTGGGTTCGACTCCAGGCTCCGACATCTTCAAAAAAAGAAATATGAAAATAATATTTCTTTCGGCGACTACCTCTCAGCAGTCTTCTGGCAAAAGCTCTGAGAGTAACTAATTGCCATGAACAAGCTTCTCAAGTCTGTCGTTCGGAGTCGACATTAAACTGTAGGTCCCGGTACTCATGGATAAAAATTAACACACACAACATGAGTGCTGCGAGAAGCTAGGCCGTAATCCTGACACAGGGTTGTAAAGGCCAGTTATTTATGTACAGTATCGGACAAAACTAAAGCACGGATTCTTTCGTGGTTCTAATTTATGTAATAACCTGAGTGTTGCATATCATATCAAAACTATTATTTGTTATTTATTTAGAATACCCACTGTACTTTTAAAATTAGGAGACTTTTTGTTGTTTTTGCAACTCACTTTTATTTTGTTTGGTTTTATTTAACAGTAACTGAAATAATGCAGCGACAAAACTAAAGCACGTAACCTTGAATATGTGCTGTTCTATTTAATTGTAATAAATTATTAAGAAAAAATACCGTTATTTGTAATTTTATTTTTTTAAGATCTATTTAAAATAAAACAAAAGTATGATCATTCAGTTTTTAAAGTGCCTTTGGAAGGAAAGCTTATAATTGTATAATTTAAAGAAAAAATGGCACGAAATAAATATTCAGTGGCTCTGAAAGAAAAAATAGTTGAAGATTTTGTTAATGGTGAATCGGTAACTCAAATATCTAAAAAATTCAGCATTCACCATAGCATAATTTCTCGCATCATAAGCCGTTTTAAGACTTCAGGATCCCTGTCTACTATACATAGAGGTGGTCGCCCACGTAAAACCAGCAAACGTGAAGACAAAGCCATAATTCGTTTGTTGAAAAAGGATCCTTTTGTGTCGGCAAAGTCCATAGCGTCTCAATTACCTTTAAATATTTCATCAAGAACGATTCAAAGACGAGCTGTGGAAGGCGGATTAAAATCGTATAGAAGCGCAAAAAAACCTTATATTTCAGGAAAGAACCGAAGAGCTAGAATTGAATTTGCAAAAGCCCACATTAACTGGACTGTCCCTCAATGGAAAACTGTGCTCTTCTCTGATGAATCCAAATTTAATCTAAAGGATTCTGATGGAATAAAGTTAGTACGAAGACCAAAAGGACAACGCCTTAATCCAAGATACAGTAGAGGTACAGTAAAACATGGAGGTGGTAATGTAATGGTCTGGGGATGTTTTTCTGCGCATGGTATCGGTCCACTTCATAGAATAAACGGCACAATGGACCGTTTTATGTATAGGGACATTTTGCAAAACGTGATGCTTCCATATGCAGAGGAGGAAATGACCCTCAAGTGGCGATTTCAACATGACAACGACCCCAAACACACATCTAAATGTGTGAAAGAGTGGTTTATTGAAAATAAAATCGAAGTCTTGAAGTGGCCAGCACAGTCACCTGATCTCAATCCCATAGAAAATCTATGGGAAATTGTAGATCGCAGAGTACTGCGCGGGAACTGCAAAAATACCGATGATCTCTTTCGGCAGGTGGAAAATGCTTGGAATGAAATTCCTGGAAAAGTAATTTCCAATTTAATTGAGTCCATGCCACGCCGGTGCGCAGAGGTTCTAAAAAATAATGGTTACGCCACTAAATATTAGATTATTTTAAGTATTTTCTTTATTACTCTAATATGTGCTTTAGTTTTGTCGCATATAAAAAATGAATTTCGTATTTAATTAGATATAACTTTTGTTTTTTAATTGAGATTTTTTTTATTTTGTTTCGGTTCAGTTAAAGTATTTAATAATCTTGACTTTTAATTATAAAATAAAACTATTTACATATTTTTTTTAAAGCTATGAAATGAAGTTTTATTTACAAGAGTTTCGTGCTTTAGTTTTGTCCGATACTGTATGTATGTACAAGATTCGTCTGAAACGTTTTAATTAGATCAAAGTTACATTTTTTAATGAACTTTAGATTTTTGCAATGAATTTTTTGATAATCCAAAGAGAAAATGATGTCCGTGAAGGAATAGTACACTCATGTACATAATCATGTACATACATATGTATACAGACACAAAGAACTCTCATAAGACTACCGTAGCTGGAGTCGAAAATGTGTTCAGCTTTGGCTATGTGTACTATTGCTTCACGGACATAATTTTCTCCTTTGATTCTCTAAAAATTCATTGCATCTAAAGTTCTTTATACAATTTAACTTTGATCTAATTAAAGCGTTTCAGAACAAAATTAATTTTAAAAAATGATCATGCTTCCTGGGGCTTGGCTCGGGTTTTCAGCATATTATGTCTAAATTCAAATTCTTTAATAAGTTTATTAATATTAACATGCCATACATCAATAATAATAAATTTCTTTGTATCAACAAAATTCCATGTACATATGAACATACAATCTTTAATTTTTCTTTGCCGAACAAATCGTAAACACTTTCATAATGTCATTGAAAAATTTCATAAGAACATAATAAAAGAGAAAAAGAGATAGGGAGAAAAAGAAAAAATGTTATTAATTTACATTGACCAAGACCTTGTGTGCGAAATAATTATAAATAAAGCAAATAAATCAACACATATACGCATATACACACATATGTAGATATGTATTTATATACATGGGTATAAATATAAAACAATAACAAAAACATATGTAGGTATATATATATGTATTAATAAATTTTAAACAAGTACTTATGTACATCCATATAATGTAGTATGGTGCGGAAAATACAGGAGAAAATAATTAAGTAATAAACCAATACAAAAGTAGAATATCTAATCACGAATATCCATCCATACATACATATGTATGCATTACATATTATACATGACATACAAATGTACATATTTGTACACTCTTGATCAGATAATTACCTTCACTTAAATTACTATTTTAGGAATTTTAAAATTGACTACCATCAAAAAGAATTTTTCTCTTAAGAATAAAAAAAATATTTTAATATTATCGTTATTTTAGCTACTAGTATATTATATTTCCAAAGGTGAAAACTGTTTTTATCTGTAATATAAAAACTTGCCGATGATCAATGATTGCAAAGAATATTGTTAAGAATTTATTAGAAATCATATGGCATATGTTAAAAAATGTTTCTCTATGTGCCCAGGTCAGGTTAAAAAATGCACAACTAAATAAATAAATCAAACTAAAATTCTAAAGCATATTTAAACAGTTTTGGAATATGAATTGGATTTATAGATTAAAAATTGATTTTTTAACAAAATAAGTAAAAAAAAATGTTTTTAAATTGTATACCGACTTATGTACAAAGAACTCTGATGAGACTACCGTAGCTGGAGTCCAAAATGTGTTCAGTTTGGCTATGTGTACATTGTACATTACTACAGCATAATCGATTAAGAATTTTAAAATTATAAAATGACAATTAGTTTTCAATAATGCTATAAACACATACCCGATGATGGTAAGTCGCCATAATTAAAATACACACGTGTATATGAAGAGGATTATTTTAATGACAGCACAGCAAAAGTTTACAAATTAAACCCCTACTGCTGCTACCCAAATTATGCCCATGTTTTTATTTATTTTTTTTTAAGTGGGCATGTTATGAATAAAAGTGGTCTTTAAATTATAAAATTAATTAATTATTTAGATTTATTGTTATTACCCAGCAGAAATTAGTGCTTACCAATAAGCTATTTTGTAAGGGAGAAATTGTAAACAATCACTTACTCGTGCGCATCAATAATGCATGATTTTTATATGAAATGAGCCGCTAAAATGCAGTAGAAACGCAAATTTATTGCAACCAGTAAGCATATATTATACATATCAAAAATAATGCCTTATCCTATAGCATCTTTGGCATAGCTGGGGAATTTCGATTAGAATTAGAAATCATTACGATTAGAGAAATGAAATAATCTAATCATACATACATACATACATAACTGGCCTTTTCAACCCTGTGTCAGGATTACGGCCTAGCTCCTCGCAGCACTCATGTTGTGTGTGTAAATTTTTATTCATGAGTACCGGGACCTACAGTTTAATGTCGACTCCGAACGACAGACTTGAGAAGCTTGTTCATGGCAATTAATTACTCTCAGAGCTTTTGCCAGAAGACTGCTGAGAGGTAGTCGCCGAAAGAAATATTTTTTTCATATTTCTTTTTTTTAAGATGTCGGAGCTGGGTGTCGAACCCAGGGCTCATGTCTTAGTAAGCCAACACACTAACCACTAGACCACGGTGACTACGATGATAACTTTTTGGAATAAAAAGCACATAAAATAAAAGACAGTTGATTTACCTAAAGTGAAATTGTAAGTGGAATTAATCATCTATTAAAGAGTGTATAAATTAAATTATTTTAAATGTAACTACAACACAAACATACATATGTATCTATGTATGTATACCCTCATGTGTTTTGATAAAACAATAAAACAAAAACAAAAGTGCATTACAAACAGGAATAATCCAAAGATTTTAATGAAAATAATTTCCCTTGCGTTATTGTTTATAATCTATCTGGTAATCTTAATTATTTAATACATACATACATATGTACATATTTACATATGTATGCATGTATTCAGAATGTTTTCTTTTTATATAACAACAAACACAAGATTGTAGTGCTAAAAATATTTAATGTAAATTTAGCATCCTTTTTTGATGGAAATACAAAAATATAATTACATACATATGTACATATATAAATATTTACGCAAACCATTTATTCTACATCAATACTTACGTACCAGAAATCAGATTGAATGTATTCACATTTGCTAAGTATTCATTCAACATCAATTTCTACTGATGTTGCTTTATTTACACTCTTGGTTGTTGTTGATTTCCTCTTTTTTTATAATGCTGTTACATGTAGTGCAACGAATGATATCACACATTCACCCTTAATGTGTTTGGCGTATTTTTGTCATATATCGACATTTTTGTAAGAGATTAAAAACAGATTTTTTTAATTTTCTTTAATCTCGTACAAAAATGTCGACATATAACAACGACTACGCCAAACACAATAAGGGTAATTAAAAAATAAAAACAATCGGCACATTTATTCTGTGTTTGTAAACAAGTTTGTGAATACTTGTATATATTGCATTTCATTTAATAGGCATGTCAACCATTCATACCATTCGTTGTGTATGCTTTTTACTAATAAATAAGTTACAACTTTTTGACAATAAGACATGATAGCACACCTTGTGAATACCTCAATTATTTAATTGTATTTCTAACGCCAATATTTTTACCGCTTTTGTATTTACTTTCGTTTTCTTCTAACAAAAAACAATCTTGTCTGTTTTGGTTACACTTTTTGTCCATTTTAGAAAATAATACCAAAAATTTAATCTTATCTTTACACTTTTCCTACAATTTACAATTTTCTCGTTTTGTTTTGATTAACATTTTTTATATATTTTGTTTTTAAGTGCGTAAACACGCATTTTAAATTGTTTACCTTTTAAATTTTTTATAATTTTAAGAGAAACATGGAATTTAAACACCTAAACTACAAGCAGTGTTGTCTCCACAACGTTTTTCGGCAACTGTTTGTTTGTAGCGCACGTTTTTTGTGAACATACTTACCGCTCATTTGCGAGAAAAGTGACATAACTCAAAAAACACATTTTTTGAGATAATAATGCATTAATATAAGACGAATTGTAATTTAAAACATACCTCAAAATCGTATTTTTATCTCTTTTTCTCACTGAGTGGCGACCAAAAGTTTCTTATACTTTTCCTATATGTTAAGGCTAAATTAAAATCATGAAATGCATTTATCTCAGAACCGCTTTTTTGAGTTCTGCCACTCTTCTCGCAAATGAGGGATATGTATTTATTTCTGTCATATTTATTTTCAAGTGTATAAGCAAAAAAACAAGAAAACAAAAATACCAGAAATATGTACTACCAAAGAATATAAATCATATAGAATGCGCATCTCAACACTTATCCAAATATTTTGCCAAAATTTTTTCTGACGCGGGAGGGAAGGGCAAAAGGCAAAACAAAAGAAAAGAGCGTAACAAAACAAGAGAAACCAAAGAGAAACTAATGTCACAGTGTATGCACTGTGCTAATGTGTGTTTTGTTTCTTTTGCATTGTTGTTTAGTTTTTTTCGTTCAGCCACAGTACATACAGTGACGAAATTCCAACAACTATAACAAGAACATCACACAGCAAGATAGCCACAACAAAATTTTTGCACACACAACATCACAGTGTATAAGACGATAGCCACAACAAATTTTTTACTTCGTGTTTTTTTTTTTTGCTTAAGTACAGAAACGGTATCATGCTAACAACAATATTCACATACAATACAATTTATGTGTTTGTGTGTCTTATTCATTGTGAGCTGTTTTCGTTTTTAAATTTTAAAACTTAGAGAATAATGTTGTTGGTTCAAATATTTTTGTGTAATAAAGAATACAGTGCTCCGATACGACTATATAAGCTAGTGTAGGGCAAAGCATATTTAATTTGTAGTTGCGCGAAGGAAAATACATTAATCTACATCGAATATATAGCGTCCTATTTAATATCGTAATAAAAGTGTAGTTAGAAATATATTTTATTATTATTATTTATTTAAGCTCAACAATTGATTTTATATTTATTTGAAATAAAAAGTTAACTAAACCAAAAAATGTAATTCCAAAAATATAAAAAAACAAGTATATATTCATTAATGACAAATTTTCGAATGATAAATTGATGATTTTTCAATTATATATAAGAAAATTCTATTTTTATTTTTAATTTATATATGTATGTATGAATTATATATATGTACGTATATATACATTTTTAAAAGAAAAGACACTTTAATTTTTTTATGTTAAAAATAAATAATAAATAAATAATAATCAAGATTAAAATTATTTCTTACTTTATACTTCAAAGCATCAAAAAGTATGTATATTTTGAGGATTTTCATCTCCATAAAAAGGCTAATAAAGTTATTTTTTTTTTTAAAGATTATTTATTGGATAAAATATCTAATTTTCTTTTTTTGGAACTTCCTTTTTCTGTAGTCCAAGAGCAATGTTTCCGAAGGAGAACCAATAATAGAAAGTCCAATACCTCTATTCTGTGTTGAGAACAAGTGTCGGCAAACCACTCTGGGGTCATTCGTTTACATGACTCAATAATAAAAGATTTTGTACCAATTTTTCGCGGTTCAGATTTAAAGACAGAAAAAGTGTTCTAATTTGTCTTGATTGAGGGACTTTGTCATTAAGAAATATAAATCACCACCTTACCTTAAAATTTCATTTGTTAACATAAGAATTGAATTTAGGGTGAGTTTCATTTTATTTGAAAAGAAAATACGCTTGTTTTGATCTACAAACTCCACCTTTTTTAAATATTCTAAAAAGAACTGAATATATTTATATACTTCATTGTTAATCTGAATTGCAGATCTGTAGCAATTATCTCGATAAAGGGAGCCACTATTAAGACAATCAAAAATTTTGCCATTTTTTCCATAAACTGAGCTGTTGATAAAGCCGATTCTGCGGAACATATCTTAAATTTTGTGGTTTCAGACGTTGTTTTAATAGCAGCAGAAACAGGCCTGCTGAAAATTTGTGTGGCAAATATTACACGCATTTTTCAAAAGTGTTAGGAAAAATATGTTGCCGTGTTAGTTTTGGGCACATTTTTGTTTTTGCATTTGCTTCCATTTCTTACAATTCCCTAATTACCTGAAAGCTTGCCGTCCCATCCGGGGTTTTTATGTCACATTTTAGCCACCCCTTCCGCAAAGGTTTAATTGAGTGTGGAAAATTATAAAGTCAAAAAACTTTTTGATCGCTTAATTCAAAAAACGGTTTTTTAGCAGATACTTTAAGATTGGAAAAGCATTTTCGGTTAGTCGAGCCTTCATCACATATAAGGGCATAAACATTAATACCAATGCTTTTTAAAATATTTACATTTACTGTAACAATTTCACTTAAAGAATCTGTAGATAAACCATTTTGGGAAGTAAAATAATTTAGAATGATAGCTAAATGGATGCAAGCAAAAAACATATTTTAATATTTCATAATGTCTTTAAATCTGAACCTCAAAAAATTGGTATAAAATCTTTTATTATTGAGTCATGTAAACGAATCACCCCAGAGTGGTTTGCCAACACTTGTTCTCAACACAGAATAGAGGTATTGGATTTGCTGCTCCTTCGAAAGCATTGCTCTTGGACTACAGAAAAAGGAAGTTCCAAAAATAGATATTCTATCCAATAAATAATTTTTAAAAAAGTAACCTTATTAGCCTTTTTATGGAGATGAAAATCCTCAAAATATACTTTTTGATGCTTCAAAGTAAAAACTAAGAAATAATTTTAATTTTGATTATTATTTATTTATTATTTATTCTTAACATAAAAAATTGAAGTATCTTTTCTTCTAAAAATGAATATATACATACAGTTATATATTTTAAACATACATAAATTAAAAATAAAATTTTTTCAATTTTCTTATAATTGAAAAATCATCAAGTTATCATTCGAAAATTTGTCATTAATGAATATATATTTGTTTTTTTTTAATATTTTTGGAATTACATTTTTTGGTTTAGTTAACCTTTTATTTCAAATAAACATAAGAATACTTGTTGATCTTAAATAAATAATAATAATAAAATATATTTCTAACTACACTTTAATTACGATATTGAATAGGGCGGTATGTATTCGATGTAGATTAATGTATTTTCCTTCGCGCAACTACAAATTAAATATGCTTTGCCCTACACTAGCTTATATAGTCGTATCGAAGCACTGTATTCTTTATTACACAAAAATATTTGAACCAACAACATTATTCTCTAAGTTTTAAAATTTAAAAACGAAAACAGCTCACAATGAATAAGACACACAAACACATAAATTGTATTGTATGTGAATATTGTTGTTAGCATGAAACCGTTTCTGTACTTAAGCAAAAAAAAAAAGACACGAAGTAAAAATTTTGTTGTGTTCATAATGTCTTTAAATCTGAACCGCAAAAAATTGGTATAAAATCTTTTATTATTGAGTAATATAAACGAATGACCCCAGAGTAGTTTGCCGACACTTGTTCTCAACACAGAATAGAGGTATTGGATTTTCTATTATTGGTACTCCTTCGAAAACATTGAATTTAGATATTTAGATATTTTATCCAATAAATAATCTTTTAAAAGAGTAGCTTTATTAGCCTTTTTATGGAGATGAAAATCCACAAAATATACAAGTTAACGGGATAATAATGTGAACTTCTTGGAGTCTTTAATTATTGTTTCAGAAACAGATTCAAGCCTACACAGTAGGAAAATTATAAAGATTTAATGTTTCATAGAACACAGAATACACACTTTTATTGTTTACTGTAATTTACTTTGTTTTAAAACTTTTTTATAATTATTGTTTCATTGAAAATTTGTATATTGATATTTCAAAATTTTTTAAAAAATATATTCGTTGTTATATTGACTAGACTCAAGATCGCATTCTATTTAATTTCATAAATTCATTTTAATATAAAATATAATAAACCAAAATATAAATAATATCGACGAAAAAGATAAAAAAAAAACAATTGTTTAAGTTGGAGAAAGATATCTAGAGGATAGTTGAGAAATAAATTAACTTACATACTTCTTGATTAATATTATTTACTATTTATTTTTAACATAAAAAAATTTAAGTGTCTTTTGTTTTAAAAATGTATATATACGTACATATATATATTTCATACATATATATATAAATTAAAAATAAAAATAGAAGTTTCTTATAATTGAAAAATCATCAATTTATCATTCGAAAATTTGTCATTAATGAATATACATACATACATATATGTACTTGTTTTTTTTTAATATTTTTGGAATTACATTGTTTGGTTTAGTTAACCTTTAATTACAAATAAATATAAAATCAATTGTTGAGCTTAAATAAATAATAATAAAAAAATATATTTCTAACTACACTCTTATTACGATATTAAATAGGGCGCTATATATTCGATGTAGATTAATGTATTTTCCTTCGCGCAACTACAAATTAAATATGCTTTGCCCTATACTAGCATATATAGTCGTATCGGAGCACTGTATTCTTTATTACACAAAAATATTTGAACCAACAACATTATTCTCTAAGTTTTAAAATTTAAAAACGAAAACAGCTCACAATGAATAAGACACACAAACACATAAATTGTATTGTATGTGAATATTGTTGTTAGCATGAAACCGTTTCTGTACTTAAGCAAAAAAAAAAGACACGAAGTAAAAATTTTGTTGTGGCTATCGTCTTATACACTGTGATGTTGTGTGTGCAAAGTAAGAGAGTAAACGAATTCTCTTTGCGAAGTAAGAGAGTAACAATTCATTTTGCGGGTTCCAACATTACGACCCGCCATAAGAAATTTTACTTGTACGTGATGCACATTCTATATGATTTATATTCTTTGGTACTACATATGTAAAAGTTAAATAAAATGGAGTTTAAAAGTGCAGTAATTATTACTAAATATGCAGAATTAGTAGACAGCATGCTAGGGGACTATGATAATATAATATTTTGTATTATGTATTGTCAGACATTGTCAATATTATCAAATTTACTTAAGCTCTAAGTCCATAATTGATACATATACATTTTTGCGGAACGATATATTCCAGAGATAAGGCTTACCTGATCGCAAAAAAAATTTGCAATAAAATATGCTCTTACGTCATTGTTATCTTTATTATTATTGATGTTACAATGCTTAAAAATGTTCCTAAAAAGGGATTTAGACGGTAATACAAGTCGTACGTAAAACTAAAAAGAAAATCATATGAAATTGTCTCCATATTTTAAAAATGAGAGTAAAAATCTTACGACATATTTTTTTACGTTTACACCATTGGTAAAAGACCAAAACATAAAATGCATACAAAATTTACATGCAATGTGAATACATTTAACATAAATAAAAAATAACATAAAAATGCATCCCTGATCTAATGAAGTGTGATGGTTTTTTAAAAATATTTAAAAACAAAGACTTTCAAATTTTCATCCATATTTTCTCTCTATGTCGATTGGTAATGAAACTATTACATTTACATCTTTGAAATACGGATGCAATTTCATAATATTTTCTCTTTGATTAAATGTTTAAAAATTTCGTTCGATAACGAACGACTTAATTTACTCTCAGTTTAGGTCCAAGCTTCAGTCTTAAATATTTGGTAGGTTGGTGTAAGAGTCCTACATACTTCACCTGCAGAAGCGATATTTTTTATAAATTAAATCTTTGTTAGAAATCGCACGTAGAAATCAAATGTTAGGATATAAAACGCACTGTAAAATTGGTTTCTTTTTCCCTTTCTTTCACTCAAAATCATTCCAGTATGTATATTTTATTTTAATTTTATTAAAATATTTGATAAATTTCAACAGGGCTTAAACGGCAACAATAAAATTAATGCCTATAAAAGCTTGTTACTCTTTTTTATTTTTTTTTAAAGCCAGGCCTACGTGACTTTATCTTTTATCTTGTGCTTGTGCATTTCTTCTTATTTTTGTTTTACTTCAGCTCTCCTATAAAATGCAACGAACTTGTAACTGATCTCTGTATTTATGTACATACATATGTGTTTTTGTCGTTGCATTCTAATCTCAGTAATATAAAAAAGAGAATATATGTATACTTACTTAAATATACACTTATATGTACATATTTACACGAGTTGGGTTTGAAAGAAACTTATGGACGCAATATCTGAAAACTATTTAACATACATATGCATACATATGTAGTATGACTAAATTATATTTGTGCATGTATAAACATATTATAGCCATAAGTATTATCTATGCCCTGCAGGCAATTCAGTTAACTTTCAATTAATTTAAAACTACTTCTCAAGTAGTGGTGGTTGACACTTGGATTACTTTTATATGAAAACAACTAACTATTTTAACATTACGATGTCCTAGGAAGTAGTCAATTGTCCGACTCTGCATTACTTTCAATTAACTTTAAAGTTAGTTACCTAGCCGTTAACTTAAAGTTAACTTTTTGTAGCTAGCTATAACACTTTGATTTTGGTAAGTTCTGGATTACAATGTGCTTAGTTAGCTTATAGCCAGCCCATAAAAGTGAATTATAAATTAGCTTTATTTGTAGTCGACTTCCAATTTGCTGGTAGGGTGCATTCTCTTTAAAAAAGAACTAGTACCTATAGTAGATCAAAAAGAAGAAAGAGGTGAAGGAAAAGCAGGAAGATGACAACCGTCTATATAACGACATTATATGACGTTCCAAGTAAAATATACTTTAATTTTAATTACAATCAATTGACGATACATATATATAAAAAAATACATACATAAAATAAAACTCGTTTTTATGAAAGATTTTATTTTTAATCTAATCCCGTTGCTTGTGGTATCTTTATTTTATTGTTTTTTGTAGCTTTTTTTTTGTAAACTCAATTCATTAATTATGTTCTTGAATATTAACGTGTACTTCTGTATTCAAAATACAGTTGAAGTTTGATACCTTATGCTGAATAGTGAACACCGCTTCGATTGATGTTTCAAAAAGATAACGACCCGAAATACGCATCGGATCGATTGGTTTAAAAATAATGGCCTGCCCAGTCTTCAGATTTAAATCATATTCAAAACTAGTTGAGCCGGCAAACGTTGTTTTTCCATATACTAAATTATTTCTATTAAATATTTTTTTGTTTTGCTTAGCAGAGGTGAATATGATACCACCCAACGATTATCAACATCAATGGCTGAGTTACTGATAAATTTAATGAACGATTGTCCGCCGTTTTCGGTACTTCAGTTTGATAGATGGGGATAGGGAGAAATATCCCATGTAACGACCCTCTTAGTACTTTTTAAAAATAAAAAAACGTAAACCATATGTGTTCTGCGATACGCAGATCTCTATCTAGTTTGAAATTTCTTCGAAGTCGTTACGTTATTTATATATAAATTGTCTCTTGGGTCACCCTTAACATTTATGGGTATGGAAAATAAATGTTGGCCGATTCTCAGACCTACCCGATATACACACAAAGTTTCATGAAAACCGGATGAACAATTTCGGAGGAGTATGGCAACAAACATCGCGACACGAGAAAAAACCTGTTAATAAAGAACAGTTGGGAGAATTAGTTAAAAATGGATGGAGAAATATTCCAACCGAAACGTTTCAAAGACTTGTTGACTCAATGCCAAAGCGCTGCTAGTCCGTTATTAAAATAAGGGTAATTCCACTAACTGCTGAGGTAAATAAAAGGCAATTGATAGGAATAATTTGCTAAAACTAATAAAAAAACAAGTTTCTAAGACACCAAATTTATTGAATTTTTTTTTAACCCACTAACGCCCGCTGTACTATATATAGTACACAACTTAAAGTTCAAGTAAAAATTATAAAATGCATTTTTTTACCCGGGAAACGCTTTTTATCAGTCAATAAGAGTACATGCAACATCCACGTAGCTGTTGTTGAAAAATATCAATTATGGGAATCTCCATTTTGGCTAGTTATCTAGGAATCTCCATTTTGGTGATTAATTGCTTGTGAGATTGTGAATGGTCATGTAGTTTATTTTACATCAGTTAACTTTGAAGAACGTTAAATAGCAGTTTATTTACTTGATAACATCACATTCTAGTAAAAGCAATATAAGACGGTTTAGTTCGTATAGAATTTTTTAAGCTATAGCATATTAAGTGCTGCTGTACTGAGCTTAGTATACCTGAAAAAACACGACTCAAAATATTTTTTTGGTTTTTTTCTTTTACTGTACCTTAAAAAAATGTTGTTTAAATCTAGTAATAAATATTGAATATTAAAAATTGTTCTTGGTTTTTATTTGGGCGTTAATGGGTTAAGAACAGGCAAAACTAGCTCACTTTAACAATATTAATGAATCTATAGAGAAAATAAATAAAATTTATGTGCTGTATGTTACCCGTTGCCAATGATATGGCAGTCGACCTACTTTCATGCAGCCTCAGACAAAAACAACAGCAACACGAAACAACAATAAAACAGTAAATAAGACAATCAAACAGGCTGCTATACTCACAGGCAGTCAGGCAGGCAATCAGTGACAGCAACAATACCCGGAGAATAGCGTCACAATTAAAGTCTACTGACTTACACACATGCTAGTATTTAATTTTAAACGCATCTCGTCTACACAACATTGTAAATATGGATTTTTTTTATACAAGCGGGACTATTTCTTGGTGTGACGCAAAAGGGCTAGTTATGTGGTTAATCAAAAGCTTTTTAGACTTTAAACTTTGAAGTAGAATGTGTGATACGAGTACTTTAACAAATATGAAACACGAAAAAAGAATTTAAATTATAAATCGTGAGCTGCTGGTTCCCTAGTGCATATGGAAATTATAAGACGACACTGGCTTTAAAATTTCAAGTATCTACTATCAATACCCTTCTTAATTCTTGTTGATATCTGTACATTTTTAGATTTTTTCAATTTTGGAAACCCTAAAGCCTTAATGTTTCAGTGAGTGTTTGTTAAAAAAGAAATACTTTAACACTTATTGGAATTAGTTTGCTTTTTTCGATCATGTCTCTTTTTTTGCTATTTTATTGGTGTTCGATTAAGTTATTGTTTTCATAGCCATATACACCTTTAATTACATCCCAAAAATCTCTTCTATGAGCATATGAGCATCACGCTACAGTTTCCGTGAATAAAACAAATTTAATTAAATAAATATACGATACCTCATTTATACCCAAAAATATCCTAAACTTTGCATGTTAGGAGCGAAACGAGTTTTTAGTGTTGTTTATGCTGAATATTTTCCAATATTGTTGTCTTCAGGGTTTCGAACAGCTGTTAATGAGAAATGATATTATTATTGTTGTACATTTAAATAAGGTAACTTTACGGTCTAAACTTTTTAGTATTGTACTCAAATTTTTTCGAAATTAAGTTATTTTTGCCTTCAAAGTAGCCTTTTCTTTGGTTACAAAATGAAAAAGAATCAACATTAAAATAAATGTAAACACAAAAACAAGCATTTGTTGTTTTTTTTTCAATTCTATAATAATGCAAAAAAAAATGAATATAGTGTCATAAGGGCTTTAGACCCCTATTTTGACAGCAGAAATTTTTTTTGTAGGGACAGCTCGGCAGTTGGATTTAGCAGGGAATCAGAAAACGAATTGCAACATTGTCTCTACTCTGTTAAGTATCTCTTTTCAGAACATATTTTGTTTTTTACTTGTAGTTGGAATTGAAATATTTTTACGGTTTGTCGATCAATGTTCAAATGTTTTTCACACTCGAATATTATTATTATGTACTTTGAGAAAATATTATAAAGTTCGACCCCTTTTGGATTCATTATGCACGTACCTATTTTTTGCCCTTGATATTGAAACCAACTGACTCAAAGTATTTACATCCTGGTGTCATCGAAAATCTGAGTACATTTCATTGATATTGTTTTTTGCAGCAACATATTTTTATCAAGGTACGAGTTTTCTTACATACATACATACATACCTAATTGGCCATTACCACCCTGTTTCAGAGTTACGGCCTAGGTTCTTGCGGCACCCATGTTGTGTGTATCAATATTTTTACATGATTACCGAGACCCACAATTTAATGTCGACAGCGAATGACAGACTTGAGAAGTTTGTTCATGGCAATCATTTACTCTCAGAGCTTTTGCCAGAAGACTGCTAAGAAGTAAACCCTAAAAGAAATAGTTCTTATATTTCTTTTTTGAATTGTCAGAGCTGGGGTTTTTAGGTCTTACATCTAATAAAGTAAAAAAATTCCAACATCTGAACTGAAGCACGAATTTGTCCATGAACTGTATATTGTTTTATAAAATTTTCAGAAATGACTCAAGTAAGTCCTTATATTTATTCATAAAAAGCAACCTATTTACGACAAAAAATTGTCATTATTGATAAATTAAGAAAATGCTGATAATGAACTCCATTTAACCTAAATAATATTCGATCATAAAAAGAGGCAGTCAACAAAACACAAACGCCCGCAGCACCGACAAAAACTTTTTTTTTAATATTAAGTTCATTGGTTGGGTAATACAATGCATACGTTTCTCAAATGCATTTTTATTTCTTGTTTTCTTTTTAAAATCATCACATGTTCATTGAACCGAAAACAACAACAATAATAAATCCATATTTAAAATTGTGTGTTTTGGTGTATAGCACGCCAACAACTTATGAATCCAAATCAACCCAAAATAGAAGCGGTCAGATTTGTATGAATTTACATATAAAATAGGCCTTCTTTACATATAAAAAAAAAAGTCGAGTTCGGTATGAAGTTTAATTGAATTGATATAAAAATAAGTGTTTTTGTTGTTATTATTGTATTGCTGTCGTAATAGGATGACAAAATCAAAAAAGTTGTAATAAACAAAAGTTGTATTAAATGTAAAAAAAAAAAGTAACAAACTGTTGTAACATTTAAAGATAACGCTATTTAAGTTCTAAAATTCTTTAATCGTGCAGCTGAATCTATTTTATATTTTCACAATTTCTTGGGCCTAGAAATATTTTTGGGTTCTTCGTCGCAGTTGAAATGATCTAATTTGGAAAAATGGAAGATTAAAGTTCACTAATATGTTCATACTCTTTTATTTCTAGAAAAGAAAACACCATAAGACACAACATGGTGCACGGTTTAGATACGTCCTATGATTTTAATTTAATTTTCCGTAGTTTTAAATACATTTATTGACGCATTTATGCCTTCCGACCTTTTGATTTTGTAATAATAGTGCTGTATATTCAAGGTTGTTTTTTTAAGATCTTGAAAAATTGAAATTGCTTTATTATCAACCGGTAGAAAATGTGATTAGATTTATTATTATTAAATTTTATTTATTATATCGAAATATGTCCGCCGCCTTTGCGACTTTTTGACTATTTTTTCCCAATACGTCTATCCGTATGGCGTCAATGGTGGCTTGAATATTAAAAAAAGTCCTAAAAAGTAATCCAGAGACATTAAATCGCATGAAATAGGAAAATAAAATGGCCATGATACTGATTTTGCAATAAACCGGATATTGGGGGCTTTGTATATGGCAATTTGCGCCACACTGTTAGAACCAACTATCGCTGATGTTAAGCTGATTAATTTTAGAAAACAGAAATACCGTCAGCATGTTTTGATAGCACTCGCCATTTACCAGCTTTTTGCTAATTTCAAAACAAATAAGAATGATTCGTTAACGACTTGAATATTGCCTTCACTCTATATACGGAAATGTGGCTTATTGACGTAACTACATGTATTTAAACAAAGATGAGCTCATCCTCAGCTAGTTTCAAATGAGCCTAATCAGCAAAAATACGATGCAAACGATATTCATTTGGCTTCAATTCATGCACGATCTATGTTTTATGTGGACGAAAGCCGAGAACTTTACGTACAATTTTCCACATAGTCGATGGACAAAAGCCAACAAATTGAGAATGTTGATGGCTTTCAGTCAATAATAAAATTAGTGCGAAAACGATAAATAACTACTCTTTATTATCATTATCATTGCTTGCTTATTAGGCCGATCATGTTTCTGATATTTACAGCGTGTTCATAGAAGACGACAGGCTGAACACACGAACGAATCGTGCATAGACGAATATATAACAATTTGTACGTTTTTCATCGGCCTTGCATTATGTGGCGCACATATCTATATAGTGTCAGTGCACAGTATTGCTATTCCGCAATAAAACTTGATTTGATTACTTTTACTTATAGAATATTATTATTTTCAGCACAAAAAAATGGTAATCCTAATATTGCAAGAAGAAGAAAAAATAGCTGCTAATTGTAAACAAACAAAATAAAAAAAAATAATAATTAAATTATGTATATTGTACGAAGTTGGCGAATATTTTTAAATTAAAAGCTAAAAAGAAAATACAAAAATGTGTGTTTGGTGGAAAAAATTTATCTAAATATTTTATTTAATTTTTGTAGGCGAATATAAACTTCGGTTCGCGTTACTTTCTTTGTTTTTCACAAGAACAAAAAAAAAACAAAACAAACTATCAGTTGTTACGTTTCTTACAGAAAAAAAATTACATTCGCTTTATATGAATGCAAATTTGCTTGGCATAAATGTTTACACGTGAGATTTAATTTTAAATTTTCAATAATTAGCGTTTTCTTGTCTATAAAAAGTATAACATTTTATTGTTTTATTACATAAATATACATCTAACAATATTTTTTATGTCGTTTTGTATTTAAACGGATACTCTAAACTATTCTGGTCATGCTGACGAATAAGCGCCCAATTTTAATTGGCTTTACATATATGTAATAGTTTACAACCGAATTATTGAAAATCTTTTTCATTCTCTTTAGTATGACGAAATAATATAGGTGGTGGCAAGCTACAATACAAAAACAACAGGGAATTTTGTTTTGCTTCTACCTCTCGAAATGTCAAAAAAAAAATTCATAATTTTTTAATTTTAAAATTCATAGTTTTTTTTTTTTTTTTTTTTATTAATGATATAATTTACTATGTTTATATGCATTCCTCTTGAACTATAAAAGAATTATATTCTTAAGGTTTTTACGGAGGAATATACCTAAATAAATAAATAAATAAATAAATAAAAAAAATAATTGTGTACGAAAAATAAAATAGCAAAAAAGCAAAGATACATAACTCGAAAAACTATAATTTTTATTGATAAATTAAAGAATTCTACAATCAACTGTATGTTGGTGTACGAAAAATTAGCTAATCAAAACAAAACAGGAAACAAAATTTAAATAATATCAAAAGAAACACAGAAAATTTTGACACATTCAGGTTCAATAGCCTGGTTCTTCAGCACCACCTGCATAATTTCGTCATCCTCTTTATTCTGGGCTGCTATAAACGATTATTTAAAAATGTCAATATTTTGAAAATTTAAGGAAGAACAAAATGGAAAGGTTACATTTTATTGATAAAAAATAAAATGTCATAATTTTCCTTGTGTGTGTGTGTTTCTACAATTAAAATTTCTATCAGGCTTAAAAAAAAACACGCTACTTCCTCTATTTTAGTTATGATTCTTTCAAATTTAAAATAAAAAAAAAAAAAAAAAACAATGAAATTAAAATAGATCAAGTAATTTATTGTTTTGTTTGTTAAAATTTTTTGTGGTCTTATTGAGATATAAAAATAAATAATTTCAAAATATTTTTGTTCATTCTGCCCTTTCTTCCATCTAGTTTCTGTCATTTTTATTTACTGTAATTTTTCATTAATAAATTTATTGTTGTTTTCATCAAATACTTGTAAAAATTTTTGTTTACATCTTCTACTAAGGTCTGTGCACGAAATAATTGAGTCTAGAAGTTTGTATTAAAAAAAAGAAAATAAATTCTTTGATTAAAATACACAATCAGTTTATAATATCTGTTAATTTAATGATTTTATGTTCATATCTCGAACACAGTTTTTCCTTTTTTCCACGACTTTTTATAGGTATAACTTTATTTTTATTTTTCTGGCAAGGCTTTTTTCCACATAGTTTTTCTAATCGGTAGAAGTTATTTAAATATGTTTATACATATTTGTTTAAGGAAATTAAGCCGCCACCTTGTACTATTTTGAACTATAAATTATATTTTACCAAACTTAAATTTTAACATCACGTTACTATCGTCATATTAAATGCAAACGGACGTAACTACACAAAATTTTGAAATTGAGTTTTTTTTTTAATTATGGTTCGTTTTATCAAAATACATGTTCGTGAAAAATTTTTGATTCCTACGATCAAAAATGGTAATTTTATTAACGAAATTCAAACGAACGTAACTACAAGTGCGTGTATTTCCAAATGCAAGAATACATAACTACATACATATTTATATGAAAACCTTACATACCTTACGTCCGTTTGCATTTAATATGACGATATGTACAGTATGTAACCCTGCCATTACACATGAAAGTACTTTCATGAAAGTTCCGTATACGTATTATAAATAAAAAATAAAAAAACAAAAATACAGAAACAAAAATGAAAAAAAAAATTTTTATGTATTTGTAAAAAATTGAGAGTGTTTTAAAATTTTCATGAAAATACTTTCATGTGTAATGGCAGGGTAAAACCCATATCCGTACACCCGATAAAATTGAAATTTTAAAAAATATTTAATACATACCAATTTTTTTTTAATTTTCACATCGAATTTTTATATTTTTGAAAAAATACAACTAATATACATAGGCATCTTATAAATTAAGCGCTAAATGGCGAAGTATTCATTTAATGGACAACAAAAACCGTATTCGTACAGAGTAACAATTTCAATAAAATTAAGAATATTATACATAAAGATTAAAATTTATATTTTGTTGAATATCCTTTTGCTTTACGACGGCATTCAAACGTCTTAGCATCGATTCCACTAGTTTGAAAGTTAATTGCGGTGATATTTTAGTCCATTCTGTCCTCGATGCTACCTTCAGGTCGTTTACGTTTCTAGTGTCGTAATCTTTCAATTTTTTCTTGAAAATTGACCACAATTTCTCAATAAGATTGAGATCTGGACTTTAGGGTGGCGATTTGAGATATTTGCGTCAGTTGTATAGGATCTAAAGTCATGAATCCAGCGCTGTGTGTTTGGGATCATCTTCTTGTTGAAAGATAAAATCCATGGAAATGCCCATTTTTTCTGCACTTAGCTTCAGATTTTTCTTTAAAATATTTATATAATCCCTTGCTGTCATAATTTCATCATTGAAATGTAGATTTCCAACTCCTGATGCTAAAAGCAACCCCAAACCATTACCGAGCCTTCACCATGTTTGACTGTGGGAATTAGGTTATGACGAAATAAGCTCGTGTTTTGCTCTCGCCAAATTTTAACGCGCCATTCGATAATTTTATATTAAATTTGGACTCATCCATAAAAATAACACTTTCCCGTTTTTGCTTATTAATCATGCTAATAAATGGTTTTTTGACAAGATATCAACTTTGAATCCAATTTTTTAATGTAATTTCGAACTGTTTGGGGTGTAACGTGAATTCCAATACGGTTTTTGTTATCTATTATGTGAATAAACCGCCATCTAGTGGTCGATTTATAAAAACCTACATATTACTTGTATTGTGTCTTAAAAACAATAAATATATGTATACGAAATTTTAAAAAATTTGCTTATGTGTTGAATATTTTGTAAGTTTTCTTACTTTTATCGGGTGTATGAATATGGGTTTTGCATATTGTACATACTTTTGTATGGATACATAATAGTATTTTATTTTGGTAAAACAAATTATATCAAAAAGAAACCTCTAAATATGAAATTTAAGTTAAGAATATCTATTATATCTCGTTGGTCGATAACGTATTTATAAATTTTAATTTTTATTTTTTTTTAACAAAGTTCGCCACTTTTCACTCAGTAAAATTGTCTGTTACAATGTACACATTTGTGCTGTCCTTCATATTTAATTTGAAAAAGTAAGTGTCATAGGGACTTTAAACGTCAATCGAGTCATATCGGTTATATTATACAGTTGAATTTTTAATTTATTTCTACAAAATTTTGCTAGTGTCTACTCTTGTAGCGACTATGTATTTTAATTTTAAAAACCTTTAAAATTTCCAATTATGTAAAATGCTTTAAATTTTTTTTTCTTCAATCGGACAAACATAATTGGCCATTACAACCTTTTTTCAAATAAACGGCCTAGCATCTCACAGGACCCATATTGTGTGCGTCAATTTTATTCCATGAGTACTGGGACCTACAGTTTAACGTCAAATCTCAACGACACTTACTCTCAGAGCTTTTGA
Organism: Metopia argyrocephala; assembly: GCA_963576795.1. Taxonomy (NCBI): domain Eukaryota; kingdom Metazoa; phylum Arthropoda; class Insecta; order Diptera; family Sarcophagidae; genus Metopia; species Metopia argyrocephala. The sequence goes on from OY756211.1 coordinate 86,610,270, forward strand.
CAGAAGACTGCTAAGAGGTGGTGGCCGAATGAAATATGTCTTCTTATTTCTTTCTTTCTAGATGTCAGAGCTGGGGTTTAGTAATCCAACAGAATACATACTAGACTACGGCAACCAAAACACACTTTGTTTACATAAAAAATGGTATATTTCGTGGACATGCCTTATTTTGAAGATATTGAAAAATTTGTAACCAGTTGAATAGCTGACTGTCTGTCTGACAGATTTATTACTTTATTTTTTATCTCAATTTGTTTATTTTGAGTGTATGTATATATCCGTCCATCAATGCCACTGTTTTATTTTGTTTTTAGTTTTTTTCATAAACATATGTATGTACATACATATATACATATATACATATATTTTTGGTATATAATTTTTTATTGTGTTGGGTATTTCGTTTTTTTTTTTGCATTTTTTGTGCTATTTTTTTTTTTTTTTTTTTTTTGAACAATTACAAACGCCGACACACCCATCAATTTCATTTAACTATCAAATTTCCCAACTTTTAATAGCTCGATACAGAAAAAAAAGAAAACCAATAGTGGGGCTATAAAAACGTGTTTAATTTGTTTCCCTTTATTTATTTATTATTTATTTATTTATGATGTCCCATACACAAGACTTAAATCTTATATTCAGTATGAAATTGAGCATATGCATATTACAACAAAAATACAAATTAAATTTGATTCGAAATAATTTAATTTCAGGTTTTGGGGTCTCAATTGGTTCAAAATTTTGAAGTTGAAAAATGTGCTACTGTGTAAAAACAAAGTATTTTCTTTCTTCCCGTTTTTAAATTTAAACAAATCCAACAAAATCGCATTGTGTGACACCCCTGAATAATTTGTTTTTAATTTTATTACAATAGTAAAAGAATACAAACAAATTCATACATGCATACATACGCACATACATACATATGTATAAAATAAAGCCTATTTTTAGGTTTTGACATATTTTTTTTTTGTCTTTTAACATGTAAGATTTTAGCATTCTAATGCTAAATTGTTAACAATAAATTTATTTTTTTTTAAATTAACATAATTAGCATTAATCATATAAGCAAATCATGTAAGAATAGATTTTCCTTTATGCGTAAAAATGGCATATATTTATGTCTGATCTGAAACGTAAGTATTTTTCTTATATTTCTTTAAAATTAGTTTAAAAAGTATAACTTTATTTGTTTTTAAGAAAAGTGAAAATCCAGACAAAGAAATAATCAACTTGACTTGATTTGGTAAAAATGTTATTATTTTGGAGAAAAATTTGCTTTGAATTTCATTTCTAACGCCTTTTATAACTCTTCACCGGCATTATACTGAGAACTATTCCTAACCAAAAGTTTTAAAATAACCGTAAGCAGTAGTATAGGTCGTACAGCGGTCGATATATGATTAGAAAAGCTAATTTCGGAATTAACATATTCAAAGGGTTTTTTTTGGTAGCCGAAAATGTATTTTAAATCTAAGAATGTTAAAGAAACTTTTAGTTAAAATCATTCACTTCAAAAAGCACAACTTACTCAATTTCAGGCAATGAAAAATTATTGTTTTTGCCGCAAATACATATTTGGAATTATAACTGTGACATTATCTTTCTCCTGCAATTCCAATGAGGAATAAAATAAAAAAAAAATATATGTGGATCCATTATTTCTTTAATGGATCCATATATCCATTAAATATGTAGGTAATATAAGTTATAATCGAATACCGTGATAAAAAAATGTATCTACCGAAAATTGTTTCTACACGAACGTACACTCGATATCGAATATGGTGATTTGCTCACAGGTCCGAATACGGAAACCAGTTAAATTTATGAGTCCTTAAGTATCTCTCGTCAATTAATGATTTAATAATGTTTTTAATTGGTTTTTTGTTAGCAAACATTTTCTTTTTTGTTGTTAATTAAAGGAAGCGCAAATCAAAATATTTGTTTTACGATTACTAAAGCGTTTTTGGAGTCTTAAATGTTGTGGGCTTAAAGTTTAATACTTCCGAACCGGGAAGACAGTGTCTATAAGATTTTTTAAACACTTTGTACGTTACCCCATTGCAACCCAGTTTCAGGGCTTCGGCCTAGCTTCTCGCAACACTCATGTTTTAAGTCGACTCCGAACGACAGTTCGGTTGCCATCCATAATAGACCCATAACATATATTGCCAGAATCTAAAGGAAATACCACCGTTCTGGCAGCACTGGCTGTGTTATTAAAAAATTAACAACAACAATTATCTTAATAAGATTGTAAGTAAAACAACAACAAATACTTAATTGTCTAGCAAATTCTTTGTTAAATTGCTATAAACAAAACACAAAATACTAGTCATCATTAAGTAATAGCCTTATCAATTCTACTTCTTTATTAGTTAATTAATGTCTATGTATATACAGTGTAGTGAAAAGTCAACCAATGCAAGTTATCCAATTATTATTTATTTATCATGTTTCTTTTCACGATGACCATTTTCAGTAAGCTATAAGGATTCTTTATGAAAAAATACAAATAAGTATATGTACGTGCCAATTATCATTACTGTAGCTTAAGTAGTTTCTTCGCTATATGTATGTCTTAAAATTGGTGTGGCAGCTTCCCCATTTGTTCTGTAATACCCTACCACTACTCCAAGTATAAACCTACTAATTAACATTACACTTGCGATTATTATTGACCGAGTTTTTTTAATTTTTGTGTATTTTCCAAACCCCTTTCGACCAGGCAAATTTTTAGTTTACCTACAAATCTTCCCCATGATGAAAATTTCATCCATATGCCAAATTTTATATTGATCAGTCAAGCTGTTTAGTAGTTATTTAAAGTCGGTTAAGCAAACCAATATCAATATACGTAGAAGATTATGAGTTGTCAAGTATAATATTTTTATTTTTTATTCGTTACTTATAGCTTACAAAGACTGCGGTTCACTTTGATCCATTTGTTTTCAAGTAACATTTTAATAAATTTTTTAATGTTTTTTTGTTGTTGTTGTTAATAAAAATATATTTTCTTTAATTATTTACATAAATAAATTATATTTATACTTTTCACATACTACTAACTTAAATTTCTAGGTGTAAATAACCCAGCGAACATGTCTGCTTTTAAACATCAAATCTATTCATTTTAAAGTTTTCTTTTTTATATAAATGCCTCTGTAAGATAGTATTTTTTACAAAAATTTTTTATTTAGCATGTTTTTTTTAGCAAATTTATTGTAATAACCCAGAAATCGCTCCTATTTTTGTGTTTTTTATAATTAATTTTAATATTTTTAACAGAAAATAATTTCATAAAGTATTGTGTTTTTAAATATAATTATGTTTTGGTCGTCAAAATTTTTTCTTCCAAAAATAAAGGAGTAAAGTATAATATTTTGATTACTTGCTCTGGGGACCATGTGATTTTAATTTTTTTTTTAAATAATTTTTATACAGTGTTAAAACTCCTTCGTTTCCGATCTAATATAGGTGTTTTAAGACGAAGTATACAATTTTGTTCAATCTATTCCAAACAAAATGTTATATATGAATATAAAAAAAAATAATATTTAAACATTTATGATAAAATTCTGCAGTCGCTTTGCTTTTTAAATCAATATTTTTAAATCGTTTTAAATTCTGTTCAAGTTTGTATTTTGTTTTTAATCTCTTACATATTGCTGGGATGCATTGATAACAAGTTGTCATAAGTGCGTCTTAACTTGTCAGCCGAACTGATAAAAATTATCTCTTAGTGAAAAATAATTTTTAAAATTGAAAAGTCAATGGTAGAGACAGAATTCGAATGATCATTACTTTTAAATGAAAAAAAAAATGCTAAATGTATTGAAATCATTGATGAACAAGGTCCTCTTGGGCTTTAACGTGTTTGTCGTAAACGTTGTCGTATATAGACATTTTTATCCTAGATTAAAGAAAACAAGCAAAATTTGTTTTTTAATCTTTTACAAAAACTCCACAAACGATAAGGCTGCATATTTCTTTGAAATGACAAGAGAATTCATTGCACTTAATAATGTATCTAAAAAGCAAGCAGATACTAGTACGAATTAATACATTGTATTTCTGTGACTAACTATGTTAGCTACAACCGGTAGTTTTACAACTACACTCTTTAGTTTTACTCGTGATTTAAATTATAACTACAACTATCTTCCTCAAATTGCGGAGTTTACCTTTGACCACCCCACATTTCCTTTCACGTTCAGCTTTAGAAAGGCTCACGCACCCCAGCAAGTACTACAAGATGTAATGCTTATAATTTAGACTGCGAGAAACTGTTTTAGGTTTTACTTGTTTTCTAAATTGGTGACTTATTTATCACCCAATTAGCAGAAGAAAATAATGTTAGCCGGTACTTAATCTATACACATTCATGTGCTTACTCGTTCTCTTTATACTTTTTTAATTCATAACAAATAATTTCTAGTCGATCTCCTCAGTTGTCAGTATAATTACTATTAAATAAATAAATTATTATTCTTTAAATAAATTCCAAAAAAAGACAGAAAAAAGTGCTATTGTCCATACCCGAGAAGTTAATAAATTTTATTTCTAGTTTTCTGATCGGCCTTATTGGGATTTACGTTTGCCCTTACTTAAATGGAACAGATGAAAGTTTTCTTTAATCTATTACAAAAATGTCTAACTATAAAAAATACTGCATGATCGTTTTAAGGCCGATAAGGTTTTTTACTTAATGATTTGTCTTTTATTCGGAACATTTTACACTTTGCAGACTAGATGTCTCTTTCTTTATATGTTTTCTGCTTTCCCTCATCATTTTTCTAGGTCACTCCAAACTACTTCTAGTCGTTCTTCTAAGTTTTGTCATAGTACCAGAAAACTTATTAAATTTTATTTGAACATGTGTGTTACAGAAATTGGGCTTTATAACGGTTGACGTAACCTTTTTATTGTCCTAGATTAAAAATAACGTGTAATCTATTACCAAAAGGAAAATAAGACAACGGCGGCGATAAACTTAATAAATATGAGCGATTGTTTATTTTTTTCATTATGATTTTTCTTGCGTTCCAAACATTTTTTATTTATTATTTTATTGGAAGCCTATTTAAGATTCGCCTTTTACCAGCGGTTTCTAAAGTAATTCTAAATTTATATATGTTTGTTTAGTATTTGACATTCTAATGAGCTTAATTATCTTATCAGCCACTTAATTTTTTTCTCACCCATTTTTAGCTCTTTTAGGTTTTTAACTGATAAAATAATCAGCGTAAAAAAATGTAAAGAAACATTGATTTGAATTTTCCCGGTTTCTGTTGGCTTTTATCAGTCTTGTTTTTTATCGACTTTGCTACTCCCGTGCTATGATTATTTAATACCTATGCCCACATAGATAGAGAGCAGTAGACTGCTTTAACTTTTGAGAGTACTTTTTGTTTTTTTTCGTATTTTCTTATGGCACATGTAGTGGCTTCGGACTTAAACTGATATGGGGCTCGACAAGAGTTCTCAGTTGTTTCTGTTTTTTCATGGGATTTATTTTTCTATATGTTGTTGGTAATGCTTTTATTTTGTTGTTAGGAAAATATATATTTTATTTTATTAATTAAATCGTTTTGCTTTTATTATAATTTTTTTTATTTTATTTTGTACATAAAGAAATGAGAAACATTTTTGCTCATTTGAAATTTGTCGAGTCGTTGCGAATGTACGGTTCTTTTATGGCGTTACGGAAGTCGGTGTAAAACAGCGATCAACAGATTTCATAACAAAAATTTCAGTAAAAACGTGCAATTTGTGTTTGTGTGTGTGTAGAGAAGTGTAGACTCGGTTTTAAAATACTTCGAAAATATTAATAAAGATTTATTTTAACATTTAAGAAATTAAAAAAAAACAAAAAAGTTAAAAGAATTATTTAAAACACAAAAAGAAAATAAATTATATTTTTTACGCGTAAAAAATAAATTCAATTTATGTTGTAAAAATGTTTAGCTCTTGCAATGATTGGAATAATTGTTTTATTCCATCCAATAATTTCTATGATGATGATGATGTTTACAATAAGGACAGCAGTACTAGGCCTCTAGATGGCACTGGTCCCAATAGCTATAATAGTGATGAAATTGTAAGACAACGACAAATAATGACAAACTCTAATCAATGTTATGAGACGTCATCTTTATCAGCAACAGCAAATGATTATGATAGTTTTGCAACCACTAATGAAGAAAGTGTTAATTTTGACCTCAAAAACAATACTAATTTGACTAATGAAATAAATACTAATGATATGGCAAACACGGTACATACTGCATCCACTAACAACAGTGTTTTACAAAATAATAATCAGAATAATAATATTAATAATTTCAAACAAAAACAACAAAATTTTAATGGAAACAACATGATCTACAATAATAACAACAATATTAATCAAAATAACAACCTTATTAACCATAATATCAGCAGCATGAATCAAAATAACAATAGAATTGAAAATACTGAGAATTGTATTCAAAGTAACCTTGAACTCAATGATATGTTTTTTAATCTAAATGCGAGCGATGAAAATCAAAATAACAAAAGTTTTGTTGAAAATGTTAACAGTTGCTGTAATCAAATTAACAACAACTGTAAAAAAAATAACAGCATTTTAAATACAAATCAATATTTTGAAAATATTCAAACTTGTAATCAAATTAACAGCGGTTTTAATCAAAACGGCAATCATTTTAATCAAAACAATAACCAATTGTGTAATAATAACAATTCTAATGAAAATTTGAGCTTTAATAAAAACAATTGCAATAACAATTTTATGAATCCTACAACTGAACGTCATCATCCCTATCGTTATAATAACCTAAACCATTACCAACAACACCAACAACAAATGCAACAATTTTCTTATCAAAGATCAAATTTTATGAATCAAAATCATAATTTGCCCATTTCACAACTGCAATACCAATCGCAGTCGCAAACGCAACCACAATCTGAATTGCGGCAACCATATGCTACTAATCAAGTCGAACAGCAGCAACAACAATCACATGGTGTTTTGTATAATGCACGAGCTTTAGCTAGTTCCACACCGCCACCACCTTTGGAACATTATACCTATCCAATGCTTGCCCCTCGTCCAATTGCTAATCCTCGTATGTTTATGAATAATTATTATCGCAATCAACAACCAGTTCAGCCATATGGTCAACAGCAACAACAGCAATATTTTAATGTACAACATCAACCACGTGCCCTTTCAATACCCTGTCAGGGTAATCAACCCTGGACTTATGCGTATTGTTATGGTTATGGCGCGTACAGTAATCAAGGTCCGTGCCAATTCACACAAATTGTTGATATTGAAGATTTTATGTAAGTTAATGCCTTAATACTCGCTATCTATGATTTTATTTTTATCTATACTTATCGACAAAATAGAGTGGTTGTCAATATGTCCGCAATTAATATTACAATGCCAATTTAACTTGTTAGTAGTTTTCAAGAAAACAGAAAGAACAAAAATAATAGAACTGATTGCTAATAAAATATTGTTATCAAATTAAAAAAAAAACAAAACAAAACAAAAGTTTTTGGCAAATAGTTAGACATCTGTGACAATTCCATTTTTTCACGTACTTACATATATTTATTTCATTCTTTCTATGTTATAGTACTACACCAGAAAGGGTAAAGATTTTACGCTCTTAACATTCAAACATATCTGCTAACAATTTTCTTGTCTTTCAAAGTAAAATAATAGCGTCGTATGTTATGGAGTGTATGCGTTTTTCGAATTTTTTTAAGAGTCCTAAGGGTCTCATTCTTGTGATGATGCTTACTTTTCTTGTTAGTCAACCTGCAGAGTTCCCTGCTGATGACGTTGTTAAGCCAGAATATGCTGCACATTATTCTGAGACACTTGTTTGTTAATACTTGTAGTTTTGGCGTAATGGTGTTTGAAATCATCCAGGTTTTTTTGAGTTTTATTCACAAATGCTTTAAATATGCTAAGCATTGTTTTTTCCAGTAGTTGTCTGAATGCCTTTCGTGCACGCAAACTAACAAAAAAATTCTTTATTTTTCAAAAATAGTATCCTTTTAGCTCTATACACTTTGTCCCACGATATTCAATAGCTGTCTAGGCCCCTAAAATAATCTTCAACGCAAACTTCATCTTTTGTTGATAAGTCTTTAACCACCAAGCCTTATTATTAAATTTAAAAAGAATGGTTATGTGAATTAGTGCATTGTCTTTTTTTTAATTTTAACTTTTAAACGCCACAATAAGTTAGCATATTACTCGTATTTTTCGCCCCAATTGGGTGATATGGACTTGGAGGGCATGTGGTTTCACAGGACGGCGTCACAAGCCACACAGCGAATGTCACAATCAATTTATTGGAAACCAAGCTTGGAGAACGTGTTATCTCACGAAAGGGTCCAGTCGATTAGCCGTCTCGGTCGTGCGAATTGACGCCGTTAGACTATTTCCTGTGGGGCTACGTCAAGTCTATGATCTATGTCAACAAGCCAGCCAGATTGATTAACTTCGTACGAATATTGAACGTGAAATTGTAGCAGTATCGGCCGATTTATGCTTGAAAACCGTCGAAAATTGGGTTCAACGTCTGGACGTCTGCAAGCGTGCCCGTGGTGGCTATGCAAAAGAAATCGAGTTTCATACATAATGGCATCAAACATACTTTTACAGGAATAATGAATTTTATTGATATCTAAAACCGTTTTTCTTTTATTTAAAAAAACTTTTGTGGCGCTCTTATTGAAAAACCCGATTTTTTCATTTTAAAATAAATAATAAACTGCGTTTTATTTTTAAATATCTCCCTCTCTTTCTCTCTCTATTAATTATGCATACATTAATAATTCAGTTATTAAATAATATTACAATATGAAAACAATTCTGATATGTGTTTTTAATGTTAGCAATAAATAATTACTTGTAGTTAAAAAAATTAATTATTTTAAGCAAATTATTTTCACTGATAAAACTTTTAAATTGAGGGGTGCTTGACTTTCAATTGAAATTAAAACGAAAATTAATATTCAACAAATAGAATTTACAATACACAACAAATGCATTAAATTATTCAATTATGTGTGAATGTACGAGTACTAAATGGATAGTAAAAACAATTGCTTTAAAAAAAGTTTTTTTTTATATATATTTTTGTCATTTAAGTTATGCTGCTTATTTTAAGAATTAAATAAAAATGGCTTTGTGGTTTTGCTTCCTTATTTAAGCTATGCTGTTGCATTTTAAGCTTCTCTTTTTATTACTCGTTCTGTATTCATTACAAACTAGAAATAATAAAATGCAATTATTTCTTTTTGTTCTAATCACTATGAGTGGAATATTTTTTATTTTTTCTTTAAATTTGGTTATAAGAAATATCGGGGAATGCAGTACTCACAAATGTCAATGAACTTTAGGACCAAGTCAAACAATAACAAAATATAGGCAGATATTCTATGCTTGCTACGTTTGAAACTTGTTTACAGCAATCATATTATTGTTTTAGGATATATGACTTTAAAACGATCATTTGAATCCCCTAATTATGTATTTGAAGAACGTAACATACTCTCTCAAAATACTATTTCTCTGTTTTGAAAGTCATCACAAAGTCGTTTAATGCCAATACCAATTTCATTTGTCCTAATTTTATTTGTTAAGGCATGTGCCTTAATTTATTTTATTAAACAAATTCTATGCATTAAAACATAATATGGCTAAAATATTAGAAAGAGTAGCAGCAAAGCAAAAATAAATTTGTGAACTGAGAAAACAAAAAAAAAAAATCGCACTTCAAATTGAAATTCTTCGAATTGAGAAAAAAATTTAATATAAATAGAAAAAGCTAAAATGGAATTAAAAAAAATAAAACATTCAATATTAAATATTGTGTTAAATTTTGATTAATGAGTTTGTCTGTCGTATCTGCTCTGCTGTCCTCTATTTACTTTAGCATTGTTTGACTTTGGTTCTATTTGTCTATCTATAAACGTGAGTAAATATGAATGTTGCTGCCATTACTGTTACTGATTAAAATTAGAGGGGGATAATAAGTATGTTTTTTATTCTTTCAAATCGTCGGTGTATTTTTAATACAAGTATACCGGCCCTATACCAAAGTAACTTTTACGGGTACATTTGAATCGATTACATGTTTGTTACTCATGTAAAATGAAATAAATAGGACCGATAAATGACTAAAAAAAGGGAATCATAAATGCCTCATAAAAAGTGTCGTCTATAGGTAGAATTATCTCCCAAAAAAAGGGTCTTTTATGATCAGAAAATGAGCGCTTTGTGTGGCTTTTTGGTCGTGCACAAGAGTCAAAAACGACTCGAATTTGATTAAAAATAATATTATAATATTATATTTTCTTGCGCTTCTATGCAATTTTATGTCACCTTGTACAGCTCATCTTTGAATTGAATGAATGAATTTTTTTTTTTTATATTTACTTCACTGATTCATTATTACCAAAATCATTAACTATTTTTTCTTTTAGAGCCACATAATATTTTCTTTAAATTATTAAAAATTAAAAATAAACTTTCCTTTTAAAGCAGGGACTGAAACCGAACCCGAACCGAAATGGGTTCGGGTTCGGTGCTTTTATAACCATGAACCCGAACCCCGTTGAACCCCAAAACTCATCCAGATTCGGGTTCATAAATTTCAAAAAATTATTTTGTCACATAAAAATATTATGTGTACTTTCTCAAAATAATTCTTCAAATATAAATGCTCCTCTTCAATTGATAGTTCAGTTAAAAATGAGATGAAAATATACGAAAATTATCCAAGGCTGGTAAAAGAAAAAAATATTTTCCAACCGAAAAGTCCGATCGAGATAAGTGGCATATCGATGGAAAGGTAATTTAATGCCTTTTCCGTCGATATGCTACTAAATTCTATCTGATAAGAAATGGCTAAAATATGGCACCTCCACAAGGGTTTGAGTGGGGCCATACACCGAAAAACACAAAAGTACCGTTATCTAAAAAACTTTAATTAGAAAAAAATAATAAAAGCGTTTTTCGTGCTCAGGAGGTCCCAATTAACTAATCTAGGCATGTGGCGTTCTTAGTATTTTTTGGCTGTAAACCAGTGTTATTATTATTAAAGAACAATTTTTTTGAAAAATAAATTAATGATATTGTACTTTTTTTTTCCAAATTTGAACCCGAACCTGAACCCTGGACCGAACCTGAACCCAAACTTTTTATTTTGATTAACCCGAACCTGAACCCGAACCCAATTTTTTCAGGGTTTCAGTCCCTGTTTTAAAGGCATGCAAAAAACTGAATGATCAAACTTTATTTTTCTTTCAAATAAATTTTAAAATAGCAAAATTAAAAATATCTACGTATTGGTATTTATTGCATAAAATTTCTTACAAATATGTAAATAACACAGTAAATATTCAAGGTTACATGCTTTAGTTTTGTCGCTGCTTTATGGTTTAAACTAAACTTTATTAATTAAACTGTTTTACGGAATGGTAATTTTTAGTGTTTTTGTTTTTAAAATTTTTATAAAAACAGTTGCTTTTAAATTAAAATAACACGATTTAATACGAGTATTGATTTTTATTAGCAATAAAAACAATTTTTTTAAATAAACCTTTATTTCTTTTTTTTGTATTACCTTCTCCAATTATGCTTGTTTATAAAGAATGTAGAAAACAAAAACATAAAATATTAATTATATACCTTCTATTAAATAAAATATGTGATAAATAATTATTTGAATATTTGATTAATTTGTATAGGCTGCCTCTTCTGTAAAGAAAATAGACACATACACCTGTTTCTGCTTTTACGCGATAAATAAGTTCCTTAAAAACTTTCGTGAAATATTGTATATAATGGTATACCATTCGTTTATAAAATTAAAATCATTTATCGCTTGAAATAGTTTTTAAGTCATGCTCTCCATCACAGATGATGAATTCTTCAAGATATTTATCATAAATTCTGTAAACAATAGCTGATTTCCAGTTTTGATAAGACTTGTATGTACATAATATTCAATATTTACCCATTAATAATTTTATAACTCATTCAAACTTTACTACACTTAACTTATTATGATCATATTATGCTCATATTAGCAATGATCACCTGATTTAGCTGTTATTTGCAGTTCTTCCTTAACTATATAAGTACATATACGAGTATGTAGATGTAGTGACATAACTCACTATGTTTAAGACTGTCTCAAATTAAATCATGTAAAAATAAAATAAAATAATTTAATGTGCTGGAGGGCCGAAGTTCGAGCCCCAGGAAAGGTCTGATCAATATTTTTATAATTTTAATTGTTGTTAACTGCAATGAATATTTTTGGTAATTAAAGAAGAAATGATGTCCGTGAAGGAATAGTACACTAGCCAAACTGAACAATTGTTTTCGACTCCAGCTACGTTAGTGTACTATTCCTTCACGGACATCATTTCTTCTTTAGTTACCAAAAATATTCATTGCAGTTAACTTTGATCTAATTAAAGCGTTTCTGACGAAACAAAGAATAAAATAATTTTTTTTGATATGAACAGTTCATGTAAAAATACGAGTAACAATCCGGCTGCTAGAATACTACAAGACTGTGAATTGTGATTTTATGTTATAAAAAAAATTAAACCAGATCAAAGGCTTGCAAACTGTTACATACAACAAACTGTTGTTAAAACACCATACATGCACAGAAATTTATTTTTTGGTGCCCTTTATGGGTGGAAAGAGTAATTGCCAATAGGTCTTTTAAAACGATGATGGTTAGAATGTAAACCAACTTATTGTAAATATTTTTTGTCATTAAGGCTTCTTTAGTAATTTCTTAAAATTCATAAATATTACACCTAATTTTAACAAGGTCACCTCAATTTTCAAGCCGATTCGAATTAAATTATTTAATTAATTAAATTGAATAATTGTCAAAATTATTATAATTTTTGTTGTTGTTTGTGACCATGTTACCAATTATTTTTTTAATATAATTGAGACTTTTCTTTATTTCGGTCCGGCACCACTAACTAAATTACAGTGATCGTTGCTATACAGCACTAGTCGCAGTAGTCTAGTGGTTAGTGCGTCAAACTGCAGGTACTGGTACTCATAGACAAAAATTAACGCACACAACATGGGTGCTGCGAGAAGCTAGACTGTAACCTTGAAACAGGGTTGCACTGGCCAATTCTGTATGTATCTATTTATAAAATAAGTTTTCACATAATACGACTCTTGTTACTTTCTTTTGATTAATACTCGTATAAGTACATACATACATATGTATGTACCTATACAAGTTTTTTTTGCTCGAAATCAATATAATCATTAATATTAAAAGTAATTATTCTGTCTGTTGTTACAATACAATTAATGATGGCATCGAATTATTGTTTTAAAATTAATTATAATTTCTATTTTGGACTTGTACGTACTTATTCCAAATAGTTTATTATTTATTGTGATGAATTGCATTATAAATACATACATACATATAAATACATACATACATACATATGAATATGTATGTATATGTACATACATATGTATATACGTTTACTATTATAAAAAATATAAATTTTCTTTTCAATAAATTTGTAAACAATAAAAAAAAAAAAAAAAAAAAAATCGTGCCCTTGGACGTGTCTAACCCAAGTGTGTTTTAATAGAAATCAGTGCAGGGCAAAAAGTTGCAACAAAATTATTATCGATACATAAAGAGCTAATTTTGTTTTAGAAATTCTCAGAATTAAAAAAAAATTGCAAATATACATACATGTACATATTCTCGTATACAACGATAACAGTGATTATATGATGATATGAGACTTTTAGAATACAGTTAACTCCCGAAAACGTGAACAATTTTTTTACAGACTACTCTAAAACGTGAACAAAATATAAAAGCTCTAAAACGTCAAAACATTTTTTTTCTGTTACTTTTTACACTTTTTACATATTTTTTATAAGAATACCCCCAAATCAATTTGATAACGTTAAAATGTCCTTTTTTCTTAAATGTATACGTGGCTGTGTGCGTTGATCTGTTAGCTGTTCTTTGATATTGCAACGGAAGCATTAAGAGAGTTTAAAAATTTTTTCTCACGAATGTGAAGGTTTATATTCTTGAGTTTTGCAAAAAGGTTATAGTGTCAGTGATTTTGCAAGAAAGTAGGTGTTGCTAAATTAATCGTTTGTTTTATTAAAAAGAAAAAAATAATATTTCTTAAATATTATTTTTTATAGCACCAAAGTGCAAAGTGAACTGAATATACTGCATGTAATGGGCGGGCCATATATCGGTTTAAATTTGAATCATCGGTTATTTCGAATCTGACAATACTTATGTAAATGGCAAGCCTACGATACCTATGCTCACCAACATTTGATCTTCATAAGTTTGTAGCAGTATTTCTTTAGCTTTTTTTTAAATTGAATCTCCAGTACAGACAGTTTTTAAAGGAAATTTTCCGCTCATATTTCCGTTCATATTTTCATATATATTTTTCTTTTATCAATAAAATATTTGTTTGAAATACTTGTTTTACATTCTTTCTATTAAAACATTATTTTGGATGGTAAATAGAAGTATTTCTTTTTCCAAATTTAACATTCGAAATCGTGAACAATTTTGAAAATTTCAACTACTTTGGTAAAAATTAGTTCACATTAGCGTGAGTTCACTGTATCATATTATTATTATTATATTACAGCTTTGTATAATATAATAGTAGCACTGCTAAATCGACTTTACTTTCTTTTAATAAATATTCCTTCGATTAGTTAATAAAATACATATTATTTACATATGTATATATAAGTATAAAATCTCTTAAGTAGTAAACATTTTGCCTAACATAAGCCATCGAATTACTAATTTCGACTGAAATTACTCCATTGAAAATTGAAAGTTGGTCGCGGAAACAGTGGTATAGTGGTTAGAGCGCTCGGACAGATTCTCAAACGACCGAGGTTTAAATCCCAGCGGTTTTTCTAAATTATAATTACAAAAAAAAAAAAAAAAATAAAAATAAAAACACTAGGTTCCCGCTCCCTCCAAGAAGTCCATCTTCAAGAAACCGCTCCCTGATATTTCCAGTCTATTTCACCAGAAACGAATGATCGCCACCTTCTGGGAAGAAAACAGCTAACCTACAGAAGACGCTTACCACTCACATTTAACATCCACCGACAGATGAGGAAATTGGTGTTGATCATTCAAGGGTGAAGGTATAACACTGGCACTTGAGTGGTCAAATTGACAGCATCTTGTCCCATCAACAAAAAAAGGACGCATTAAATATCTATGAAAAAAATCTATATTAATCTATCACCAAATTCCATTACAATGCACTGCATGAGTAGCAGTTTACCCCTGAGTATTGGTCTTCAAAAAATAAAACTTCTTTCAAAAGACGAATCGTAAAAATTTATTAAAAATATTGTTGGATGTTCTAGTTCTAGCAAATTGCAAAAATTTGTAATGGATATGAACAAGGCTAATATTTTACAATATTTTGTACACTGTTAAATTTAAAGTTATTTCTTTTAGTAACTCTGGTAAAAGAAAAATATAAAAATATGTAAGAAGACAAGTAATACAATCCCAAATTAGTCTTATAATGGTACAGGGTCTATATTATTGATAAAATGCGACACTTCAATGTATATAGAAATTTTAAGAACAGTCATGCTATCTTACAGAGAAAACTTACAAATGGTTTATCGAAAATAAAATATGATCTGTTTAGTCCTCTGACCTTAGTCCCATTGACTGTTTTTGAGGCAGCTTCAAATAAGGTATAAGATAAATCATCTTGTGAAAATATTTTAATCTATAGATGCGGTTGACTCAATTACTTATACTTACACTATTTTTTTGCTGCTATTAATTAAAATTAACACAAATTATTGTTGTTTCTTGAACAGAAAATGTTTCTTTTTATGAACTGAATTATTTTCAATTCTGCGCTACTATTATATTTCACACAGGTGTACGTGAATACACACACTTATTTTGTTCGCACGCTATAAATTATTTAAATTGTTTGTCATCTTTACGCTTTTTTTTCTCTTTTTAAACCAATTTAAATTTTATTTATTACCTTGTAGAGAAACAAGGACATTTAGTTTCAAATAATACTCGTAATAATAAAAAATATGATATGATTTTGATACTGTAGACACTAGTATTTCCAGTTTGGAACTATATACATAACAAGAACAATGTTTAAACATTTTCATGTCATTAATATAACACATAAGAATAACGACTTTTCTACCTGATTTATTAATATGAAAAAAATACTCTTTATGAATATTTTAGAAAATATATGGCATTAATGACATAAACAGGCTGTTTATAGATGACACCAGGCTAATAGCCCATTTCACTATATCGAAAGCATGCTTTCATTCGCTTTCTAAGGGGAAGAAAACTGATTTGGATTTCTTTTTATAGGATTTTATTAAGGAATTATTATACTGCAGTTAATCTTGATTTGTTTAATTTCGCTCAAGTAAAAATAACATTTTTAACACAAATAAAGGTTAAAGTTATGTGTTGTCAAAAAGATTAACAGCTGAACTTCATAAATAAAATAAATAAATATATAAAAGTTTACAAATTTGTGTTTTTGAGAGTTGGTAAAGAAAATTTTAATTAAAATGTATACATCGTTGATAAAAAAGACCAGGGGCCTTATTCTGTAATTCTCTTAAGCTAAAATGCTAAAATTTTAGGTTTTTGAAACAGTCTGGGCGTTAGAATATATAAAATGTGAAAGTTTAGAGGTAAAGTTTTTAAATTACAATATGCGTTCAAGAATTCTATTCGTAGCCAAAAAGTCCTAAATCAAGTTTAGAAATTTTTAGATATAGAGTTTTAGCTTAGGAGAGTTACAGAATAAGGCCTCAGAAATAATCATTTTGTTTTTCTGTCCTTGCTGTCTTTTTAGTTTTTGACACACTGCCACCTGTTGAGTTTATTACTCCACTTTATTTTATTTTTTTTTGCATACGGGCATTTATCTTCAATAGACCCACTGTAAATATATCATCGTGCGGGAGTTTAAATGCTCTATCCGCCATTTCATATTTTTTTATATATTTCGACTTAATGATGCCACTTTAGGTTTTCGACCCCAAATTTTTCAAATCTGTAATCCGTTTTAGGATATCTCGTCAAGTTGCGGAGATAACCTAAATTAGCATCATTAACTCGAGATTTAAAAAATGGCGTATAGAGCACTTAAACTCCCGCACGACGATATGATGAGTAATATTGCGTGTAATAAATTTACTTGGCAACAATTTCAGAATTATTGCAGTTATCATGTTTACATTTTTTTTATTTATTTTTTTTTAATTTTTTTAAATTTTTTATATTATTTTATTTTATTTTTTATTTTTAAAAATTTCTGTTTTTATTGTTGTTATCAGATATTTGTTGTAAATATACATATTAAAATTTATATTACAATACTCATATAATATTTAATAATTATTGCCAAGTCATTAAGTCATTTTATTTTTGATTGTTTCTAGTTTGTTAAATGTGTACCAAAATACGCACTGTATACACATATGCTAGACAAGTATATTAAATTATAATAATTTAAACAAAAATAACTCAAAAAGAAAAAAATATTCAATTATACTACAACAAATTGATTATTCCATTTTATTTCTATAATTTCTCAATTAAATCCTTTTTAAGATCAATATAACATTCACAAGAAGCTTAATGTTGTATGGGGTTTACCCCAGGTGAACTCAGTACCCACCAGAGTTTTAACTAAAGCTGTAATTTTCTAACACCTCCGAGAAAAAACGTAAGAAATTTGAATTATGACGTTTTATTTTAGGAATGATTACATACATTCTTTTAGATTTTATCTACTAAAAAGTGAATTTTAACAAAAATAACTCCAAAAGAAAAAATATTCAATTATGCTACAACAACTTGATTAATCCATTTTATTTTTATAATTTCTCAATTAAATCCTTTTTAAGATCAATATAACATGTACAAGAAGCTTAATATTGTATGGGGTTTACCCCAGGTGATTTCAGTACCCACCAGAGTTTTAACTAAAGCTGTAATTTTCTAACACCTCTGAGAAAAAACGTAAGAAATTTGAATTATGACGTTTTATTTTAGGAATGATTACATACATTCTTTTAGATTTTATCTACTAAAAAGTGAATTTTAACAATTTTGTTTTACTTCCATGAGCCGCACATTACTGCCGTTCAGTGTGCAAATCGATTAATTCCATCAAACAAAAAATTGAGATAGAAGTTGAAATAGTGTACTTATTAAACTGTATTTTATAATATAAATTTAAATATATTATATAGTATATTAATACAGTATGTCTGCTATAATAGTATATACATAGCAGACATAGAAGAGTAAAAAAATAGTTGTGTATCTGTCTGTTAACTTAGTTACCAGTTTTTTTTTTGATTAGTAGATTTAATCGATTTAGCAAAATAATAATATATTTGAATTATGAAATAAAATTTATATAAAAAATTGTTTTATAAGCCGTTTATTTGGCAACATTATTTATAAATAAGACCATTAATGTTTTAATGTTTTACTGCAAAAGTGTTTTTATTTTTAATGTGTTCTTAATTAGAATTTTTCAGCCATATAAATTAATAGGTGGAATGAATTGAATTTTTTCTTTTGTCACAGTTCTACCTTTTGAAAATAATGAAACCTATTGTATATTTTTAAAAATTAATACTGCCTTATTCAAAAAAATAACTAATTATTTTCTTTACAAAATGCCTTCTAACTATTACGTTGGGGAACTGTCAAGCTTGGCACCGGCCGACATTTGAAGATTCGTCAAACTAACGAACCATTTTCTTTTAATTTTTTTTTTATTTGAGACCAATAAACAGGGGTAAAAACCCTACTAAATACTGTGCGTTGTATTGAAATTTTTTGGAAAGGACAGGATATATGTAAATATTTTTTTCTTATATTATTATTAAGCGCCTTAGGAATGAGACAAATTGCAGTGAATTGATCATTTAAAGGCCAGTGTTATACCTCTACGTAGTCGCCGTGGTCTAGTGGTTAGTGTGTTGGCTTACAAGGACATGGGCCCTGGGTTCGACTCCAGGCTCTGACATCTTCAAAAAAAAAATATTTCTTTCGGCGACTACCTCTCAGCAGTCTTCTGGCAAAAGCTCTGAGAGTAACTAATTACTGTAATTAGTAATAATGCTCCCTAATTTTACAATAACTTACATATATTTCAAATTTTGAATTGTTAATTTTCTTTAATTAATTCTGTACTTTAACTATAAGATTTATGTCTTGTTGTGCAGAAATTCAAATAAATAAATAAATTCAAATTCAAATTCATGGATAAAAATTGGCACACACAACATGAGTGCTGCGAGAAGCTAGGCCGTAATCCTGACTCAGGGTTATAAACGCCAGTTATGTATGTATGTTATGTTATACCTCCACCCTTGACTTATCAACAGCAGTTGCTAATCGTTGCATGTTGATTGTGTGGTGAGTGCCTTCGCTAAGTAGGCTTAGTAGGTTTAGGTGTAGCGGTAGGTAGTGCTTTTCTCCTGATCATTCGTTTTTTGTTGACATTAATTAAGGTGGAATAGAGTGGAATGTCGGAGAGCGGTTTCTTTGTAGATGGTCTTCCTGGAGGGGGGGGGGAACCCCTTATTTTTTAAATTATAATTTTTAAAAAACCGCAAACTAACTTTTTCATTCCTCACCTTTGCTGGGATTTGAACCTGGGCTATTTGAGTTTTTGTGCGACTACTATACTACGCACGCCCCACTTCTGAGGGAGATACTATAGAAACTCTAGTTTTTTTACTTTTAGTACCTCATGAATGAATGAAATATTACGTTCCTATTAATGACTAATTGTCTAACGGTTTACTTAAAATCTTATTGGGTGATTTGCATTAGAAGAAACGGCGCTTTCGTTTTATATATTTGGCGAAAGTGGTACCAATCATTTGATGAAGTATGATGTAAACTTTTTTTGCCACAGACTCAATAATGACTGCAATTTAATAAATAATAAAACGGCGCTGACAATACAATTTGAATTGTGTTGTTAAAAAATATTAGAAATATAGCTTGTCAAATTGACCTGTGAAATAAAATACTTAAATTAGTCATTTAATAATAACACCTTTATTGCTATCCAGGAAAGTTTTTATAGATATTAAAAATTGCAGAGACATTTACATTTAAGAATTTTCATTAAGTGAAGTTAATCGTTTTGTGCATCGTAAGTCTCAAATATATGTATTTTAAAATAAAAAATACTGTAATTTCTTAAAGTGTTTCTTGAACACAACATTTTCTGACTATTTTTTTCTTGTGATTTAATCTATAAATATATTATACTACTACCACTACTACCATATATTACTTGTCGTTTACAATATGTATATTGATTATAAATTGCAATAATTTAAACAAAAATTAATAAAAAAGGAATACAAATATTCAACTGCACTTTAAACGCAATATCACTCTGGTTTTTCTCTATTTTTTTATTTAAACAATTTCAGTTGCATTACAAAGCATTTTGTAAAATATTTATTAAATTTGAAATTATGATTTCATTAAACAAATTTACTAAAGAAATCTCTATATCCATTTCCACATATTTCTCTAAAAATACTTTACATTTCTACTAAAGTCATTGTTGTTACCATTAGTCATTATAAAAAATATTTCAAATTTATTGATTTTTTTTAATTGTCAGAAACATTATTTGAGAAAGATAAAATATATTTGTTTTTTGTATCAAATTAGCATTTAATAAAGTGTTACCTATGAATATAGCAAAAAAAATGTTTTGTTTTTATCTACAATTACCGTCTGTAATTTTTTAGTAGCAGTTACTAACTAAACAATTTTATCGGTTTCATAATTTTTGTTTTATTTGATTTCATAATAAATTTCGTGTTTTTGAAAAGAAATTGATCGATTAGAAATTAATATTTTGCATTTAAGTTTGTTGAAAAATCCATTTTGACAAGTTTCTTTTTAGTCCTATGATAAAGACTGAGTCAGCAACCGCTTAAATATATATAAAGGATGCAAGATTGTTCATAAAAATGTGTTTATGACAAACATCATTAATAAAACCTATGACGCTAAGCAATTGGGTTAGGCGAAAACCGTTCGCAAAAAAAAAAAAATTAATTTGTTAAATTCATTGCTTATTGTGTATGTTTTATTGTTGTATTTAATATGCCTCTTTTGTTTAAAATTTCCTCTATTTTTTTACAATTTGTTTTTATTTCTTGTGTGTTTTTTTTATTAATTTTTTTTATAAATAAACTCATGCTATTGTTAATATTTGTATTTTGTTATGTTGTTTTCCTCACCTTTGCTTATAAGTATTCATTTTTTTTTTAACAAAATTTAACTCGTAATTGTTTACATCGAAAGCCTTGAACTGAAATTAAACTATTGCCCTAGAAAATGTAGTTTCTGTAGTTTAAAAAGAAAGAGAAGTGTTTGCTTTTAATATGAAAATAAGAAAAAAAGAAAAAAATTCCAGTTGCCTAAAAATATCAAAGTAATAAAATCTTATTTTATAAAACTCTAATTAAAAACGAGATTTCTAAAATATAACTACAATGCCCAGTAAAACATTCAGGCTTAATATAAAATATTATATGATTAAAACTACATACATATATACAGTGGCTCAATTTGATAACCAGACAGCCATTATTTTTTAATAAAGCTTTTATAATAATCAAACTGCCTTTTGCCCAAAAACTAAAACTAGATTATTTTGTTATTATAACCCCTTGTTACATTATTCACCATGTACGGTGTCAAAATTATTTTCAGAAAAAAAGTTGTAAGTAAAATTTTCAAGTAAGGCAATATTAAACGACAAATTAATAATCGGACATGAGGCAACTACAATAATTTAGAGTTACTTTAAAAAGGAAATTCCCGTTTTTAGTGAAGCCGATTGTAATTCTTAGCTTCGTAGGAACGTCAAAAGTAAAATGTTTTTAATATTCTACATATTTGAAGCGTAATTTGTTGTAAAATTGTGAAATGAGTAACAAATGTGCCCACACATCTACAAAAGTTAAAAAGTTGATCATAAAGCATTATCAGCATGGTTTGTCTGTTCGTGAAATAGGTGCTATTGTTCAAAGAAGTCATTTCAGAGTCCACGATATTATTAAACGATTTAAAATTTTCAATTCCGTAGAGTATAAGATAAAGTTAGGACAACCTAAAAAATGTTCACCTTCAGATGAACGATGGATTTTAAATCAAACTAAAAAAAATCGGAAACTTAGTGTCCCAAAATTAACTAAACTGGTGTCCGAAAGTTTGCAAATTAACGTCAACCCCAAAACAACACGAAATGTGCTTCGCAGAAACAATTTCCATGGAAGAGTTGCCCACATAAAACCATCTCTGAACAACGTAAATCGTATTATGAGACTGAAATTTGGTAATGAATATAAAAAACATAATTTTTCGTTCTGGAGCACTGTTTTATTCACGAACGAAAGTAAATTAAATATCTTTCGTTCAGATAGACAAGCATATGTTTGCAGAAAGCCAAATGAAGAACATAAAAAACGTAAAAAACGTAAAAAACGGAGCCGGAAGTGCGATGGCTTGAGAGGCTGTATGTCAGCCGCGGGTCCTGGTCAGCTGGTTTTTATTGATGGAATTATGGAGCAGTATAAGTATATATCAATTTTGAAAGAAAATTTGGCAGCTAGCGCTGAAAAATTGGGCATTTCCGAGAGTTTTCAATTTTATCAGGACAACGACCCAAAGCATTAAGCTCTTAATACTCCATTGTGGTTACTGTATAACTGCCCACATGTTATAAAAACGCCACCACAGTCTCCTGACATTAACGTAGTAGAAAATCTGTGGGCTTATTTTAAGAATAAATTTAAATTTAAATCGATTTCTACCATCGCTTAGCTGATACTTGGCCTTGAGGAAGAAAAGGACAATATTAATCCTTCATACTGTAAAAAATTAGTGGAATCAGCTCCAAAGAGGACGGACGCTATTTGCAAAAACAAGGGATATCCAACAAAGTACTAGTTATAAAGAAAAATTCTAGAAAATATGAAATTTTTTGAAGTGTCCGATTATTAATTTGATTTTATTTCTGTCTCATTATGAATTAGTTATTGTTGCTTTTAGTATAAAAACGTTTTTGTCGTTACTTTTAATATTTTTTGTAATATTTATTTTAATAAATTAAGAACTAAATGAATTTTTTAATTTGAAATCGAAATGATGTATAATAATGGGAAAAAATGTACGAGACATAGCTGCCCGGTTATTAAATTGAGCCACTGTAAATATTTATTTGGAACGGTTTAATAATTATTAAAGGTAATGGCTGTTTACTGCAGACTCCCTTGCAAATTTTGCAAAACGTAGCAAATCCCAAAAAAAAAAAAAATGTAGACAGTTATGCTAGGCTTGCTACTTTTGCAAGACTTGCAAGAACGTTTGCCACAAAGGGTGTTAACCGCTATTATTTATTATAACAATACATCCTAATTTCCAAAAAAAAAAAAAAAAATAAAATAAAAAAAAAAAATGAATGGGCTGCTTATGAAGTTCAATTTTTATGTTGAAACACAAAGTAAATAAGAAAGCCAAAATAAGAAATTTTCTAAGTACATTCGGAATGACTACAAACTCACTCAGTCTTTCAGACTTAATTCAGAAACTTTATCTTTAACGGTTCTTAAGCTATACAAAAATTAAGGATGACTAAAAGGCGATATGGGGCTTATTTATCGTGTACTTGCGATTCCATAAGTTTAGTTGAAATTGATCAACGCGTCCAAGCGTCATAGGGTGATATTCGTAAGCCAAAAATCGCCCCTATTTTCATATAGGGCGAACCATTTAAAAGTTTAAATTTCAAAATAAATTTAAATAAAAACGGTTTAAAGTTTTGTTAAATTTATTTTTCTCTTGTAAAGTACAATTGTTCCCGTTAGAATTAGAATATTTTTTCATTCATAAGACTGCTTCGACTGATTTGACAGTACCCTATTCGATCGGACCAATTTTCGATAAACACGAGCCCCTTTGGCCTATAAACACGAGTCGTGTTAAAGAATTTGTGCCATAAACGAAAACTACGAGTCCTGCTCGTGGTAAAGAATTTGTACCATAAACAAAAGCCATGAGTCTGACTCATAGTAAGGAAATTGTGCATGAGATGCCGCGTATTATTATTTGAACAAGCGATTGGTATTATTCCACATCGAATATTTTTCCTTTGATTGTAACGGCAATATTTTGTTTTTTTTTTCACTCGTTTCTGACGAAACTGGATGAACTGTTGCTTTAGTTTCCCGTACCTAAACATTGTTTATTATTTCACAATTCCTTTCATTGCACTGGAATATCTGTGTGTGTCAGGAAAAGTATACATTTTGAGCCAGTTAGGGTATATGACTGAATAGTTGAATGCCACGGCGCGCGACCTACCTTCAATTGACGGATATCGTTAGGACCAAGGGGTTACAACCAAACATCTTTCACATCAACACCAATAAGTTCGACTCAAAAAATTTGATTATAATTGTGCGATAAGTGTCTCCATTGACCATGTTGGTCACTCGTAATGGGTGCATTGGCTTCAGTAAGACAATGGTGGGTTTTTAAGCTCTAAAATACGGCAATTTTGCTTATTAACGTACTCACCAAGATGAAAATAGGCTTCATCTGAAACGACGATTTTTTTTTTAATTTTTGTGCAATTTCCGAACAATTGTGAAACAAAATATCGGTCAAATGTTCGCCTCGTCTTAGGTGTTGTGTGGCAAGTGGATCATCATGTTGAGACCACATACAGTTTAGTTCCAAACAATCACTTTTTGTGAATGCATCGATGGTGGATTCTCATTTGCATAAATATGCAAATGCGACAACTCTTCTTGTTAACGAATCCACTGAGGCGAAAGTGGACGCTGTAGATGATTTTCTTTGTAAATCTTCACCACTGCTTCCGAAAACAACCTGTCAGCTCTTGATACAGGCATTTATTGTTTTTCTATAGGAAAACCGGATTCTAAAAAACCGGTTTATTATTTTAATTATAACTCAAAATTTTGAAATGGTTTCGCAAGGGTTTCAAACTTAGATTCTTGGTCTATTTTATAATACCTATCCGAAAATTAGTATCACTTCCAAAGTATTTTACTTTTAGATGAAGGTGTAAAGTGTTTATATATTATTCAATCTTTAATTCTTTAATTATAACATTTGTATTATATACGCAAATAAAATAATTGTAATTGCATCAATTTGATTCCTTCTGATAGTTTTTAACATATCTCTGCTACTCAAATTTCAAACCACAAAAATACACAAGTCAAGACAATATGCTCATATTTTTGCCAAAGTAATCAGAAACACAGGAAAAAAGAAAATTGAAATAAACAACAGAGTTAATAAAATGTATTGGAAATGTGCAGTAAAAACCAATTAATTGTTGATTTAACAAGGTTATCAAAATACAAATAACAGTTATTAAAGTATATTGGTAAAAATATATACAAAAACCTTGGTTTAAAGTTTAAACTTTAAACACAAAATAAGAAAGAAAAAAAATATTATTTAAATTTGTTTTTAATAGTCCATTCACATTTGACCGATATATGGTAAATAATCTATTAACTTTTACTAGATTTCTTTAAGAATTCAACTTAGAGTTGAATGATAACATAAAATAGAGATTAATGATAAATTTCTGATAATAAAAACAATACTTACTTCTCTAACTATAAAGAAAGTCATAAAATGGGATATGCGAACACATTAAAAAATTTTGTTTTTGTTTGCTGTTTCAAGATTACTTAAAAAGTAAATGCAAAATAAGTTAACATTTCCTCATTCTCAATTGATTTTAAATCGATTCATTCACTCATTCATTACAATTTATTTCTTGAGCAAAAAAACTAATGCATTCAATTCAATTCAATATTTAGAAAACAAAATTTGCAAACTGTTTAATTTATTATGAATGCAGTCTTGTTTAAGTATCATTTAAATTTGAGACAAAACAAATGTATTTGGAATTAAGCAGTTAAAAATGAGTCATACCATTTACACCTCTGATTTTGGTTTCATTTTTTTTCTAAATTTAAAAAATTGAAAGCTTGCATACATACACACATGCTTCATTTAATACATTGTTTTTAGAACTTTTCAAATAGGTTTAAATAAATAGTAATTATTATATAAAAAGACAGAGTTTTAAAATAATCTAAACCACATTAAGCATTTCAATGTTAAATTTTTATAAAACAATTCCATGCTAAAATAAAAAAATATTTTTGATTTATAAGAGGTAAACAAATGAATTTACATATAAAATCGTAGTTAATAAACTATTTGTCAATCAAATATATTTTTTTTATGAAAAACAGAAGCTAGTCAATAAATGAAAAGAAAAAGTCAGCCTATTTTTAGGCGTTCTTAAATTTCTTATTTATTGGTGTATTACAGCTTAAATATTGACTTAGTATTTTGAAATAGGTTCTATTCATCCAATCAAGTTGTAATTAAATTTTTTATACCGGACTTTATAATAAGGTTGCGAACGCCCTTTTAAGCATTGCGTGCCTAACAAACTACTTCAAACAACTATAAAATGTAGGCACATTTGCTAAGCTCTTGCTATGTTTGCGAGGCTTACAAGGGCATTTACAACGAAGAGTATTTACCGCTAATATTTTTTTAAATATTAGGTATTTTTCAAATATTAATTATCATATAAATATAGTAGGGAGCTTAACAGAGTGTATGTTTAGAATTTTTGAAAGCTTTTATCAATAAATTTTTTTTTACTTGAACCCAATACTCAGGGGTAAACCCCTACTAAATGCAGTGCTTTGTATTGGAATTTTTGGAAAGTACAGTACATTTATGACAGAACATACATTTTTGTTTTTCTTATATTACTATTAAGCGCCTTAGGAATGAGACAAATTGACGTGAATTGATTATTCAAAGGCCAGAGTTATACCTTCACCCTTGAATGATCAACAGCAATTGCCACATCGTTACAATATGATTGTGTGATGAGTAACTTCGCTAAGTAGGTTTAGCTGTTATCTGCTACTTCCCAATAGGTGGCGCTTTTCTCCTAATCATTAGTTTTTTGTTGACATTGTTTAAGGTGGAAAAGAGTGGAATGTTGGGGAGCGGTTTCTTTGTAGATGGTCTTCTTGGAGGAGGGGGGGGACTCTTCTTTTTAAATTTACATTTTGAAAAAAACCGCAAACTAACTTTTTCATTTTTCACCTTTGCTGGAATTTGAACCTGGGTCAAGATTTGTTTTTGTTCTTCAAAATTTCAGAACATATACAATTATAAATCTAGGCAGCGTGTTATTTAGGAGGGTATTTTCATCGCCATACCCTGTCCAGTCATGGATGTATTTCAACCATGATGCTTTTCTTCTGCCTCTATTAAATCATCTGTAAATTTTGTTTTTTTTAGCATTCGTAGAAATATTGTGCATTTATGGTTTCTTAAGAACGTGTCCTAAGTATGAAGATTTTCTTCTTTCTATTGTTAGTACGAGTATTAGTTGTCGGTTTACATTCATCCTTCTTAATACTTCATCATTGGAGACTTTGGTAGTCTATGGTATTTCCAGAACTCGGCGGTATGTTCACATTACAAAGGCTTCCAATTAACTGTCTAAACCTCTACACCATATTTAATTTTAATACCATTTAAATAAAGTGATAAATGTTTATTTGTCAGCTTACAAAAAAACTATAAATTTTCAATTCAGTTAACAAAGGTATTAAATGATTATTAAAAAAAAATCACAAAAGAATTTATTTTACCGACTAACTTGTAGCAGCAATCTGTCTACTATATTACTCATACGCACATACTATGTATACTCGTACAGTGGCTGTCATAAATAATATAGAGAATCTAAAAAATCATATGAAATATATTTTTAAATTAGTTCATTTAAAAAGAAATATTTTAAATAATTTTATATATATTTTTTATTTTTGTATATTTTTATTGTTATTGGAGTTCGACAACGAATTTATTTTTCACTGTAAAATTTTCAAAGTATGTATAATAATTAATTAATTCAAAATAACTTGTGAATTTGTAAATTAAATTACTACAAAACGAAACATTTTGTGTAAAAATATTATTTCGTCACGTCATGTCGTCTCAAACTCAGTGTCATGCCGTGTCATGCAAAGTCATCATAGTGTCTTAGCATGTTATTGCAAATTGGTTAAGCTTAAGTTTTATTTATATAAATGTATAAATTTTCGATACATTATTCATTGTTATAAGGTATGTTTATTTATATAACTGGAGTTTGTAAACCTATATATGCAATGTATAATACAATTGTTTAATAATAAAATAAATATAAATCTTATAATTCTGCTAGCGTTGTCTTTCATTTTGTTTTATCATATTTAACAATAGTACTTTATTATATTTCCAGTAATATGTTTAACAAAATCCACACAAACTTTATTATAAAAAAATTTATATGATCTAAAAAATGCCTAATTTATGTGAAGTTTTATTTTATACATATAATAATTCAAACAAATGATGATAATTCAACAATAGGACCAAATGTCGGATGTGTCGCATGTTTTGACATGTTAATTTTCCATGTTAATGTGTACAAAATGAGTAAGTTGAACATGTTTGCATAGCATAACATGACATGGCAATTGCATGATGTGACACTGATTACTATGTTGTTTAGACCATTTGTGCACGGCCTTAATACAGAGTACATATATGGTAGACACTGTATATCTAAATTTAAATTCAAAAATTTTTCCTATGAAAATGCCAAACCGTTTTCTTCATTTATTTATATATTTTTTTCTGTTTTTTTTTAAATATATTATTTTTAAACATTTTTTTAAGTGAACATTTTTTTTACAAAATAATTAGCGCGTGCAGTCTTCCTTAATGCCAATGAAATACCTGAGACATAAAACTCAAATATTATTTAAGAAAAGTGCTCATTTAAAAAATAAAATATATCATTCAGTATTTATTATTTTTTTATTTATTGAGATCAGTACTCAGGGGTAAACCTCTACAGATGATATGCATTGTATTGAAATTTTTTGGAAAGGACAGTATATACATATATATATATATATATATGTGTATATATATTTTTTTATATTACTATTTATTAGGCGCCTTAGGAATGCGACAAATTGCTGTGACTATAGTTATTAAAAAAAAAAATATAAAATTATTAATTATGGTTTATACAATTTTAGCAGCTCACTGGCAGTGAATTTTTTTTTAATGAAATCCGGGAAGTAAGTTTTGGCATTTCACTTAAACTTTCTACTGTAAACTTTAATAAAAAAAAAATAATAATAATAAATATTGTAAATCAAAAGATCCCAATATATGAATTTAAGTTCACAATATATTAGTTTGTTTTTTTTTTTTTTTTTTTAATATCGTGTTAGAAACAACAAAAACCTGTTTGTACAATACGAATTGTCTTTAATACACGTAAAAATATAAATAAAATCTATCTAATTTGTATTCGTATTTGTGTTACATAAATACTATTTTACATTCGTCAATTAAAAGTTTATTTAAAATATAATTAAAATTTATTGAAATATAATTCTGTTATTTCTACTGATACCTATCAGACATGTTTTACAAATTATATTTAAAAAAAAAAACTGATTTCAAATCACGTAAAATGTGTTGTGTGTATACATTAAATCACGTGTTATTAAATCACGTGATTTTAAAACACTGAGACAATTGGCTTAAGAATATAAACCACTTGCTATTTGTTGCATAAATTCATTGTAAATTATTTATTAAAATAATGTCGAAATTCTTTTTATAGGTAGAAAATTAAAACAATCTGGCAAAAACATAGGGTTATAAGTAGGGCAGCCAAAAATATGCAGAAGCATTTTTCTTCTGGTTGTTACTGAGATAACAAGTAAAATATTAATTCATTTTAGGAAAAATTACAACGTTTAACGGCACATTTGTTACGGCATGTTTTTGCATATTTCGCCATAAATGCATACATATTTTACAAATTTTTACATATGTTAGAATAATGTACATGTAATACCAATTTTAATTTTTTTCAAAATAATAACTACCTATTAACACATAACTTAAGTATAATTTATTAAATAATAAGCGTACTCCTGAAAATACTTCAAACAAACATTTGTGAAACTTTTGTATTTTTCTTGTCAGCCTGAATTTTTTGAAATTTTTTTATTTTGGCCTAATTTTGGAATTAAAATATAATACATATGTGTAAATATAAAGGAATCTTATTTTATTTGGTTGGTGGCTAATTTTATTTATTATTTTTCATGTTTTCAAATTTTTGCAAAAAAAATTCATGTAATTTTATATCAACATATGTAAGCATTATGAGTTTTATAGAGCATATTTTTAACGCTTAAAACTGTTTTTCCAATGCATATTTTAAGCGCTTAAAACTAAATTTTTAGAGCATATTTTTGGTTGCCCTCGTCTTAAGTAAAACTTAAGCGGCATTTAAATTTTCAATGCTATTTGAATATTAAGATAAAAATTGGGCATTAATTCAAGAAATTTTTTTTGCGATGAAGAGTGATTATTTATTATTTTATAGAATATTTATTTATATAATTTGTTCCATACTTTTTTGTTATTTATTTTTTATTTTGTTGTCACTATTTTATTTTATCATTTCCTGTCATTATAAATTCATTATTATTTTATTGAAGCATAAGAATGCATTGAATATTGGTGCATTTTTAACATTTTTATTTGCGCACCGCTAATCAAACATTATTTTGTGGGGCTATTTTAAATACTTAAACAACTTTTGAAGCGACAAAATAACATCGCGAAATATGGATACCCTTATATGCAGTCAAAACAATCCACAAACTACTCTCCAAATTTTATTACATTCAAAAAACTTCAACATTTAGTGAGGTTTACACGCTTGTAGCATCATTGTTTTTAAACATTAAACGTCCAAAATATGCTTGATAAAGAACAGCTACGTTAGCCATATGCCTGATAATATTTTCGATTGTTAATGTCGTACATTGATATTTTGACTATAAAAACATTTTATTGACCTTAAATGTCCAATTGCTGAGATTATTTTTTGTGCACATATTAACTATTGTTTTGCGTTTGCTGTAAAAGCAGCTGCAATCAGGGTCTCATACTCATGCATAATTTATTAAAATGTAAATAATTTTAAATTCCATCAGTCGACTCTTAAAATGATTAACAGAGGAAGGAAGTGCATATGTTTGTACATATGTATACTATTTATTTAAATTATTCAAATGGACTTTTTCAAAAGAAATTTTACTCGTATTTTCAAACAGTTACAACTAAAGGGGTCTTACTGTTTATTTTTATACCATAAATGCAAATAATAAATACTCTATTAAAAATCTATACCAACAACAACAACTTTTTAAATTTAATTTGTTTAATAATTCTTTTTTTTTCAATATTACATTTTACCTATTAAAAAATTTAAATATTCAAGGAACGTATTCGCATATTGATGGGCTGCTGCCTTGCATACGTGATCTTGGGCAGCAATTGACGTATTGTGGGTGAATAAATAAAAATGCACAGTGAAGGAAAATTCTATTTGTTTCATGTAAAAAGAAATATTCTTTTTACTTTTATTGAATTCAAAAAAAAAAAAAAAAAAGGAATGTTGTCAACTAAATGCAAACGTTTTTTAATTCAAATACTCTGTTTTCTTCTGTAAAACTCAAAACAAAGTATTAAATATTTTAAATAATTCAGCTAAATTTCGTCTTAAACAAAAATAAATATACATATATAGAATTAATTTTTGTTTTATATTTTATGTGCTTTTCAGGAACAATGAAAAACGTAAAGAACGTTCTCGAGATGCTGCCAGATGTCGTCGTTCTCGGGAAACTGAAATCTTTACCGAATTGGCCCAGGTGTTGCCTTTAAAAACAGAAGATGTGCAACAACTTGATAAAGCTTCTGTTATGCGTATGGCGATTTCTTATTTAAAAGTGCGCGACATGCTTAACATGTGTAAGTATTTTTGACTCCTATAGATGAAACAGCACACCTATTGAAAAAAACAATTTTCTTTTTTATTCTAGTTCCCAGAATCCAGGAATTGTTAACAGATTTAGAAATACCCAATGATTTAAGTAATAACAATAACGCTGAAAACACTGATGATTCGTCTGACAATACTGCTCACAGTTCTATCGATTTAAATGATTCTTCCACTCAATCTTCTAATGTCTCGGAGGAATCTACTAAAGAAACAAATCCATCATCACAGCAGTCGTTATCGAACAATTCAGTAGCAGCTACACCTAATAAGGTAGAAGAAGATTTCAGTCTTATGTTAAAACACGCCTTAGATGGCTTTTTATTGATATTGTCCAATGATGGTGACGTTACTTATGTTACTGCCAATATTGCTGATTATTTGGGTATATCAAAGGTAATTTTTGATTTAGATTTTATTGAAATATAAATTTTTATTTTAATAATAATTTATTTTTATATTTTAGATCGATATTTTGGGCCAACAAATCTGGGAATATGCCCATCAATGCGACCATGCTGAGCTAAAAGAGGCTCTCAATATCAAACGTAATGGTTTAGCTGATAAAGTTAAAGATGAAAATCCATTAGAGAAGGGCATTTCAACTCATCATCGTGATTTGTTTGTGCGTCTAAAGTGTACTCTTACCAGTCGTGGTCGTAGTATCAATATAAAGAGTGCTTCCTATAAGGTGAGAAAAAAATTAAAAGTTTTAACTAACAAGTTAAAAAGAAATCATTAAACAAATCAATTCAATGTTTTTTGACTGGAGAATGTTTATAAACAAAGTACTACTTTAACATTTTTTTTATTTGAGACCAATATTCAGGGATAAACCCTTACTAAATGCTGTGTATTGTATTGGAATTTTTTGGAAAGGATAGTACATATGCATAGGAATAAGACAAATTGCTGTGAATTGATCATTCAAAGGCTAGTGTTATACCCTTGAATGATCAACAGTAATTGCTTCATCGTTGCATGTTGATTGTGTGGTGAGTGGCTTCGCTAAGTAGGTTTAGCTGTTATCCCCTACTTCCCAATATGTGGCGCTTTTGTCCTGATGATTAGTTTTTTATTGACATTGTTTAAGGTGGAATATAGTGGAATGTCGGGGAGCGGTTTCTTTGTAGATGGTCTTCTTGGAGGGGGAGGGGGGGGAGAACCCTTTATTTTTCACCTTTGCTGGAATTTGATATTTTCCTTATCTCTAATAAGTATTTGTATTAATTGCTACCATTTACTGTTTCATATAAGAAATGATGAGCTTAAGTAGAAGCGAACCACATATAGTTCGAAAATATCTTTAGGTTGAGTAAATGAATTGCCATTAAAATGAAAGCTAGCTACTTGTTGTTTTTACCGTTACCTTAGGAACGAAACACTTTTTTAAGAAAGTTAAAATTTGTGAGGAATTTTCTGATTTACATTGTGACTTGGTCCGAGCACTCTAAATATTTACACGTATACTTAAGATTTTATATTGGTTTTTAAAATTAATGATAATTTGCTAATTTTTGGCTTTCATTCTTAAATAACTTCTCATATTTTGAGGCCAGAAACAAATCAACTCAACTTTTGATAATCTTTTAGCAGCTGAAATCTTTTTTGTTTTACTACGAGATTATTACCGAGGTAATGACGCCTACTAGAGTTAGTAAAATAGCAATGCTGCTATTAACATAATTCTGCATTTACGACTTGTTGATCTTCATGTTGTATCAATTTTACCGCAGACTGCAATCAGACTGAGATAGTTGGGTTTGTGGAAACGATCTCTCACTGGCCACAGTTATGCCCTGAGAAAACTTACTTTGTATTTGGGACATTTGCATTCAGAGCTGGCAATCCGGAAGAAGAAAAATGAATAAGCAGCAGTGTTAGTACATATTCTGGTATTAGAGCTTTCCAAGATGGAATTCGGTCCATAGGCTGGTGTCTTTCTGAGTCTGTGAAAATTTTAATTACCGCACACGTTTAGTGTTTTTGAGAATGAAGTATTTGTGATTTTTCAGGTTTTAAGATTTCCTTTGATAGTCAGGCTGATATAGGATGGCTCTGGCGTCGGCGGTTACTAACTCAGCCTTGGCTATTCGTTGAAACTCCATAGACTTGTATTTACAATTTTCTTTATCTGGGTTCCTAATATTTCGATCTAGGGGGGAATGAATTATGATGGCTGATCTCTCTAGGTGAGCCTCGGTGATTGAAGAATTTGTTTTCTTCTACTTTGATATTTGCTGACTTATGACGGTCAATAGCACGGGACAGTGCTTTTTATGTCTGAATATCAATAAACCTATTGGGTTTTATACTATTTATTAAGTCCAGTCCATTTTAAAATTTTCTTTTTTTTTTCAAAGAAATTAATTTTTGTTTTATATTTCATATTAAATTTTTACTTTATTTCTTTATAGGTTATTCATATAACTGGTCATTTAGTTGTTAATACAAAAGGTGATCGTGTTTTAGTGGCAATGGGTAGACCTATACCACATCCTTCTAACATTGAAATACCCTTGGGTACCTCAACTTTCTTGACTAAACATTCATTGGATATGAAATTTACTTATGTGGATGATAAGTGAGTTTAAGAGTCTATTGATAAAATATAACAATAATTTCACACCCATTCTCTAATTTTGTTATTTCAGAATGTTTAATTTATTGGGTTACAAACCTGAAGATCTTCTGGAAACTTCATTATTTGATTGTCATCATGGCATCGATTCAGAAAGTTTAATGACAACATTTAAAAATGGTAAGTAAAGATTTTTATTTCGGAGTTGTAATAAGAGATTTTAATTGTTCGTATAAAACAAAGCTTTTATATCTTACTAGCTGAACCCGGCGTGCTTCGCTACCCCTTCGTTATGTAATAAAATTAAAAGTATTTATATATTTTGCAGACAGTTGTGAGAGAAAGAGGGTGAGGCTACCCCACTATTTTATTTTTTTTTATTTTATCTGAATTAAAGAAAAGGGGGCGGTGAAGTGGGCGTGGTTCATAGTTATATTGCGAAGTTAAAAGTATTAAGAGCAATATACTACCAAATAAGAAAAAATTCGTTGGAAGGAACAAATTTGTAGATAGAACAAAAAGTTTAAAACTTTCAAATAAAATTTGGAGTAAAAGGGGCGTGAAAGGGGGCGTGGCGTAAGAAACTTTTATTTCGACCTCGCCTCGAGTATAATGTGTATACAATTTGAAGTAAATCTGGTAAAAACTATATGGGAGCAATTACATAATTTTAAAAAAGTGGGCGTAAAAGTGGGCGTGGTCGAAAATAAAGTACCCTATTAATCATGCCAGAGTCCCAGTTAAATTCTGTAAAAATTTCAGGAAGATCGGTCCAGAGGTTTGGTCTCCTATAAGGTACAAACAAACAAACAAACAAACAAACAAACAAATAAACAAACACACATTCAATTTTATATATTTAGATTGTCATAAAGTTGTAACATTTCTAACATTAGTAAAAAAATATTGTTTTTAATAATAAAAAATAATTCTATGACTATACTAGCTTCTACCTGCCAGACAGGAAGAAAAAGAAAATCTGTTTGTCAGAAAAAAAGCTAAATGTTTGTTTCTATACACATTTTATAACCAAAAGAAAAGTACAATACAAATGAATTTAATAATTAATTAACGAAATAGTATACAAATTTATTAGTTAAACATTTTTTCTTTTAATGCAATGCAATTCAACAAATGACGAATCAACCATATGCTTGGCAATTTTCAGCTTCATAGGCCTTCAGGAAGCGAAATTAACTGGAATGTAAAATAACACAATTATGCCGCCACACTTTAGCTCTAAATTCTCCACCCGTAGTTCAAAAATCATAGATCCAACTACATCAGGCTATTCTGCATTGTCAGGACTATATGCCAGGCAGTTTCCAGCTTTTTATGTCACTATTACATATTAGTATTTTAAAATGCTAAAAAAAGTGAATTATGTGGGGACCATTTTTCGTCTGAATTTTTTCGCCTACGGCCCAAAAATAAAAAATCTGGATACATTAGGATTTGTTCTAAACTTTTTACTATATGCGTTTCAATTTTGAGTATTCAAGTCCACCAGTAGGCTTCAAAGAGCTCGGGATAGACAAACAAAGAAGACCTTAAACATACATATATGTATCTATGGTAATATGGAAGAAAAAGGTCGAATTAATTCGCTATTTCAGAGGATTCACAGTCAGTCAGTGTAGTATTATAATGTAAAGTTTCAGATTGTATTGTTTCAGATTTTTATGAACAAATGATTATAAATAAAATTTAAATAAATCAAGGAATATTTCAAAATTTTATATTTTGGCTTAAGCTGTTGTTCCATATTAACACATTGAATACATACATATGTATGTATATGACATAATATAGCACACCTTGTAAATTTCCCAATTATATTTTTTATTTATTCGGAGTTGTTTTGAAAAACGAATTCGAGTGAAATTGAAATCGAATAAAATTTTAAATTGCTATACCTTATTATTTATGCGCTTAAGTAGCATTAATATAGTTTCTTTCAATACCAAAATTTTACAATAATTTAAGAATTTAATTTTTCGATTTCAATTTTGCTCGAATTCGTTCTACAGAACATAAACGATTGTCTCCTTTTCGATTAAAACAGCCAGACTTTATACAGAAGTATATGAGTATAAAATAATCTTTTTTATATCCTTTAAATTAAATAAATTAGCAAATTAATGTTTAACTAATTGCATTTAAAATACTGTCGAAACAAAAAAAAAAAAAGTATTTAAAAAGACGAAAGACAACATCAAATAAAATGAAAATATTACCAGGAAATTTGTAGTAATTTTGCCACTTTATGTCTGCTAATCAAAACGTTGAGAACACAAAAAACAAACAACAGTAGTTGACACTTGCTTTCATTCTATACTCCAGCAGGAAACTTTTGTTTTTGATTGTTGTTTAGTAACGACTGGTCCATTAACATTTTTACCACCTTTTAAAAATAACCTTCCATACTCTTCTAGACTGTCATGGTCTATTGTTTTCAATGTTTTTTTCTTGTTATTTTTTGCAGTTGTTTTTATAATTTGTTTTATTCATCATCCCTATTGCTATGTGTCTCTTTTCTTATTGCTTATAATTAGTTTTATAACACGCTTTGGTGTATATTAAAAAAATCTAAATGATAGGAGTGTAATTTTAAAGACAAGTCTGTGACCAGGGTTCTCAGACACTTTTTTCGCTGTCTATGAAAAACATTTTAAAATCCCAAAAAAAAAACAGCATTTAGAAAAGGTCGTTATTTTACTCAGAAAAGTTAAAAATTTATTATGTTTTTCGTGTGGTTTATAACGCCGTCTTGCTGAGACCAAAGTTTTACTGGTGCCAACATTAGCCAATTATGGCCACAAAAAATCGGTTATCATGGTCTCATCACTAAAGATGATTTTGTTGAAAAATATGTTGTTTTTTGTTCACTTTGTCTAACAGGCAATTCACAAACTTTCAACGCAAACAATGGCAGTAAGGCTTTCCAAGGTTAAAATTTTCCAACTCTTTTAAATTATTATTAAAGGATGACAGCTCAATTCTTGACCTTCCTAACCTCAAATTTGACAACCCTGCATTAGGAAATATAGTGGCACTTTAGAGATAATTTTTCTAGTAAAAACAGAATTAATAAAAAATAAAAATAAACAAATTAAACTTGTATACAAATTTTGATCATATATTCACCCTTATTCTATTTGGCGTCGGCAATAACAATAGCAATTTTAAGGCAATAGCATTTTTAAACAACGGCAACGTCAATTTAATGTTAATTTGGTATTCCATAAGCGTATTACGACGACGTTGCCTGTTTATCGATAATGTTAATAAAATACAGCACACATCTCTAATGTTTGAGACAGCTTTTTCATTTTTTTTGTTTGTTCATTGTTTGGTAAAAAAATAGTTTCGTGAAAAATATAAAAAAATAAAATAAAATATAGTGAAGAAGAAATTAAAACCAATTTAGTTGTGGAAAAATGACTGCAGAAGTCGTGCATTTTTTACTTTCCCAATTAGACGTAAGAAGTAAATTTAAAATCATCATGTTCAAAGTTTTTTTTTATTAATTTCATTAAATTTTTTAAGATTTGAAAGTTATTTCATGGTAACTAAGGCATTATTTAAATATGTGCCATGGATCCGAATTTAAAAAAGGAACTCGATCAAAGTACTTTCCAAACACCATAAAATTGGCAGCTACATTACGATTCTAGGCCAGGGGTTTGAAACGATTATAACCTGGAACTTTCACAGCAAATGGTGGCGAAGGTTTTGGCCGAAACACTGGACGCCATAGAGATAGCTCGTCTACAGTGGATAAAATTTAGCATGACAAAAGCTGAAAGCAAGAAGTTAAATTTTAATTTTTCGAAAAAAAAAAACAGGATTTCCAGGTGTAATTGGTCGTGTGGACCGAACCCACAGCGAGATTATAGCCCCAAATGAACAGAACCACACATTAACTGAAATTTTTTAATTTAAAAGTATTTTTCAACTACACTTTTTCTTATATTTTATTTATTTATTTAATAAACCAAATTTAACAAAGAACAACACAAGGCAACACCAAAAATGACGACGACAAAATCATTGGCAATTAAAGACAATAACGACGTCAATTTTGCTTACAGAATACCAAAAATATGTTAACAGTGATCGATTAACGGCAATATTGCCAACTAGAATACCGATCTGCAAAAAAAGACTAAAAACGGCATTGCCTTCTATCGACGACGCCAAATAGAATAAGGGTGCTTAATTAGCCTTTTACGAACGGGCCTCAATTTTCAATTCAGCGGGTGTAATTATAAATAAAAAAATTTTAACGACGAAAGTTAGGGAAAGTAGTATTTTGTGTGCAATATATTCTCTCTAATAACAATTTGGACTGCCTTAGCTTGGTTAATCTTTATATATAATACGAGTATAACCTTTTTTACCTCAATTTGATCAGCTAACCTCCTAAAGTTTGGTTATGGGATTATTGCCAGAGATTTAAGACGTTATTATATAGCAATCAGGATCTCACACTATGAGCCTTGTATGCAAACATATCTCCCCTGCTGCAGAAAATGAACTCCAGGCTTCCACTGGATAAAGTTTTAGATTTTTTATACGTATGAAAACTTCTCTATTCCATGGACTTACATTCTGAAACAAATACGTTAAATTTTACTTTTTGGATAAATGTAATGTTCACCGATGATGAACTTTCTTATGAACCGGACACTATTCGTATATAAATACGATTTTTTTCTTAAAATGAATAGTAGAAAAATTTGTAAACATACTTGATAATTAGGACAGTACGAAATTAAAAGAAAAAAGTCACAAGCAAGAAAATATCCAAAAAATATTGTTTAATATCTGCTAAAAATCCAATCACCAAGTTATGTAGTTGTCTTGTCAATTAAACCAACAAAATATCCTCAACTTTGGAGACAATTTTTTAAGTCTGACAGCCCTCCCTGTCTTTGAGCGAGAAACAGGACAGCCTTTTTTCTGGACAGGATTTATTTTTATTTCAGAAGTATGTTTTAAATAGTTTTAATTCGGGAATTTTTAAATTAGAATAAATAACAACGAATATGTGTCTATACTTAAAATAAGTAATTTAAAAAAGTTTTACTTTGACAGTAGTAGCTCAACCGCTAGAAGTGTGTGTACGAAACTAACACTACTAAAAATTAGTTTACTTACAGACTTAATATTGACACTGGCAACTTTATTCATTCATTCACTTACTGACCTCTAAATACAAAAAAGAGGTCGAAGATTGGATCCCAAGTCTCTAAGAAATAATGTGTAGAATAGGACATAACATTTTTATTCAGTAAAAAATTCTAATAATCCAAAAGTAATCTAAATAAATTACTTTTCGTTTCTATGCCAGTACTAATATATTGACATTTTTCAAATTTTCTTAAGATAACATTTCGGATCACTTTTTATAGCAACCAATTCATTCAGGAGATTGTTAGTATTTTATGGACTTTAAATCGTTTAAAAAAAAATTCAATGTGCAGTATAATAAGAAGATGATATATCGAAAAGCTTTCAGCTATCTTTTCTGCAATAGAAGTCTGTCTATATTCAGAAAATCTGTTTCACCTTTCTGTATATTACTTTTTTATTTGCTGATTTTCGAATTCCTGTCACAAATTTCTTTTAAAATGTGCACTTTTTAATGTATCACTCCATTAATTTTAATTTCAAAATTTTTTTATGCTTTCTCTCTCTGTCTCTCTCTGTCTCTCTCTGTCTCTTTCATCCTTTTTTATAGTATACGTACATATAATTATTGTCATTAAATATGTAATTTCGTTAGAATTGTTTTGTTTTGCGCTTTATTTTGTCGTCGTGGTAGTTCTCGTCAATGATAATTAGCTTTTTAGTGAAATTTTAATGAATTGGCCAGCATAGTGAAGGTGTTTGGTCTGTTAATGTCTTCCAAATGCTGCTTTTGCTTTTAGCTCTCGCATAAATGACAGCATCTCTCTATTGTGTCTGCTACACTATAAACTATTTTAGTA
This sequence comes from Metopia argyrocephala, assembly GCA_963576795.1. Lineage (NCBI taxonomy): Eukaryota > Metazoa > Arthropoda > Insecta > Diptera > Sarcophagidae > Metopia > Metopia argyrocephala. The sequence goes on from OY756211.1 coordinate 86,651,052, forward strand.
ACTTTTTAAAAACTGCAATAATAACTTTTTCCTCATTTTATTATCTCCCATTACACTTATTGCGTCTTTTTTTATGTGACACCTAAAAGTATTCCATTAATTTTTTTGTTGCTTTAATATTTCATGTTCATTGCATTTAAAATGTTGTTATTTGAAGTACGTTTCATGTTTTTAAATTTTTATATAACTTGTTTTTTTTTCTCGTAATGAGAAATATTAAAAAACAAAAAACACATCCTCAGTGCTCTGGGCATTTATGAAGTGAAAAAACTGTTTATTTTACCAATTTGTGATAATTTCTTTTTCAGTTCTCTTAATTTTTTCTCAGCCTATTTAATAAAATATACTGGCTCATACTGCAATGTTTACTAATATTGTGCTAATTTGTCCCAATCAAATGCAACCTCAAATTGCTATAACTTTCAAATCTGACATATTTTTATGCATTCGATTATTACGAGGGAGGTCCCAAAATTGTCTAACCTATCAAATTTGTTGACAAATTCTTTAATTCTCGACCTACTCTCCATTTCGTTACCAGCAATATTGAAGCTATACCAAGAATAGTTTAGGTCTTTAAAATAGCCATCAAACACAGACTCCACTTCTTCATTGTTGACAAATCGTTTACCACGAAGCCATTTTGTTAAATTTGAAAATGGAAAATAATCCAAGGGACCTAAATCTGATGGCTACGCAATTCGAACTGTAGTTCAATAAATTTTAATCATAACGATATTGGAAAATTTTTTATCGTTTTGGTCAAATGCGGCCATAATACACATCGTTACTTTTTAAATATAATCAATTAATATTATTTCATTCCATTATTATTATACCAAAGAAACAATCGCCATGACTTTGTTCGCAGATCAAACGTTTTGTCTTTTTTAGACACGATTGTCTCATTCCAGTCTAATGCTCTCATTGATTCTTTGTCTCGGGGTTAACATTGGTAGACAAATGGTATTCGGCGAAATATCGCCTAGATTATTAAAATATCCCTACGCATTTCTCTTTGAAATGCTATGTTATATGCTTTGGATGATTATTGTTCGATTATAATTCATTACCATTTTATGCATTTTCTTAAGCATTTCTTGCGTGGACACCTCAGTTGGTCGACTACTCTGTAGTGTTCGTTTTGGCAGCCCCTAGGGAATCGTTGTAATTAGACTGAAGATTTTGTCAAAACAAAATCTAAAGAATTTTTAAGAAATAATATTTCTGTTATTAACTCTGCATAGTACTTCGAACCGTAATTTATTATTTTGTATAACAAATATTCAAGGAAAGTTACTAATTATTAGATATGATTTTGATTTTGACTAAATAATCCTTAGGAATATAATTGTATACTCTAGGTTGTTGCTGTATAATTGGATTTTACTAGCATACTTTAGAGCGTTTCTGTATAATATGTAATTTGTAACCAAGTAGTTGTTTGTTGTTGCATTATAACTTCCCAACTTCTTATTTTTGCTTTTTTTTGCAAATTTTTTTTGCAAATTTTTTTGGTTTAATATAATAATTTTAAATATATATCGATGAAGTTCTTATGTAATGCATTTTTAATAAAAATAATAAAAAAGTTATTATTTTTGCATTTTTTAACATAAATTTTGCATTTGCTCATGCAATAAAATGCACAATTTTAGTTTTGAAATAAAAATAAAAATTCAGAATTTGTATTCTTTTTTTCTTTTTGACAAAAACTTAATATAAATTTATGTAAATTTCAATAGCATGCATTTAAAAATGGTTAAAAGGAAAATCATACTTTGAAAATAGAAATATATTGAGAGGGGTTATAGAATAATTTTACGCAAATGTAAGGAAAATAAAAATCTCTGCCATAATCAAAATGAAAACATAAATTATTTCATAAAGACCAACTTTTTCTTGTTATTAGTAAAAAAGTAAAAAAAAAATCAAATAAAAACTTCCTAATAAAATATGCAATAAATAAAATATTACAAGAAAATTATTGACAGAGTTGTGAGAAAGTGACCATTTCATGATAGAGTTTTTCTTATACTTAAAATACTCGTACATATACAGAAAATATATTTTTGTTTTACATATAAAGTTTTTACCATAACTAAAAGTTTCTTGCATACGATACTTAAAAGAATTCAAAAAGGCTCTTTAATTTTTGTTTTTTTAATTTAAAAATTTTTTTATATTAAAGTTAAATTCAAGATCGAAGAACAAAAGTAAAATGAACATTTTGAGTATTTTTATACGTTCATATAGTTGAATTACTCTTATGATTTAGGTTCTAGACTACCGTATTCAAAGGCTTTCGAAAACTTTAAACACTGCTAGGAGACTTTCATACCTGCCATCTTGGCTGATTTTGACAATTATTATGTAAACTATGCGCCACCATGATTTACAATAATAATCTTAAATATTATGCCAATTTTTTTAGTCGACTTAACGATGTTAAAAAATACGCAAGGGTGTAAACATGTACACTTTTAATGGAAACAGTTCACAAATTAAGCAACGAATTTTCCCCCATATATGCCCTATTTTCCAGATTTATAACCGAGAAGCTTTCTTATTTACAAAACTTAAAAAAAGAATGAAAGATGAAACTTCTATGACAAAATCTTGGAAGGAATTGGTGGTTTATTTTGGCTTCATGTTTATTCCAATTTTTTATTTCTTAAAAAAAAATTACACTTTAGCCAATAAACATTTCAATTGTTTGTTGGCGCTCAAAATTGATGGCCAAAAAAAAAAAAAAAAAAAAAAAAAAAAAAAAAAAAAAAAAAAAAAAAAAAAAAAAAAAAAAAAAAAAAAACAGTAAAACATTCCGTATCATACTGCCATTTATTGTTACAAGTTAATCTGTTTTTTTTTCAAGAATGCATTGATTTTATGACATTTTCTTGCTCTTAAGAAAAATAAAAAATCTCAAAAAGTAATAAAATAAGAAATAAATGTCTTAACAACTGTTTTCAAACACACAATCTCAAAGATTCTTGACCATAACGAACTATTTGGTCAAAAGTCGTTTAACAAAAATTTATTTGGGATTATTTTATTTCTTTAGCTTGAGCTGCATTTTAAGTGCAGCAACAATTGTGTTGGAAAACTTTCTTTTTATATTTTTTGTCTATATAATTTTTCTCCTTCCCCTGTAAGATGTAGGATGTAGGATTTTAAACACTAGAAGATATTGTCTGTTTAAGTAAAGACATAAAAGGTTCACAACCAAAGCGAAAGGTTATACGATAAAATTGTCGTTTCAAAACTAGTCAATCTAAAAAATTAAAAATACAACCGATTTGAAGGAACAAATTCTTTATATAATTAACTTAATCTCCTTTTAGCTGGATACACTTTTCCTAGCGATATCCAATAGTTTGATATGCTGTTTATAGCAAAAACCGTTTAGGTCCTTAAAATAGCCCTCACCTCGTCAATCGTTTATTACCGATTCTTTTTTAAATTTGGAAATAAATAATCGAAGGAAGCTAAGTATAGCGAATACGGTGCGTGATAAAGAATTTCTTACTTTAATTCTTTGACTTTAGTCCACAAAATGGTCAAATGCGGCAATATCGTATTGAATAATTGTAGGGTGAACGTGTGGCAGACATTTTAAAAAGTTCTATACATCCCTAACAATGCAGCATCCAATTACTGAGCATGTTTTTTAATCCTTTTTTTCTCCTTCAGTATCTACACAACCAGGCTCGTTCATTTTCCTTCGGACACAAATTCTTAAGATTTTTTCACTCTTGGACATGACATGTCAAAACAAACGTAGTAGACGTTGAAGTTTGATGTCTTTACTCGTCATCATCGCAGTCAGTGTCATATCTGTGTTTTTCTCTCAAAGACTTCAAAAACAGAACAGGTGATCTGAGTTTCCTAAGAAATAGCAAACTGCTTGCTATGACCGACCACCTTCCTAAACTACTTTCAATTTTCTTAGAACAACAAAAAACTATTTTATTACGTTCGACATTTTATTAACGGTTTGTTTCTAAAAACCTTTTCAAAAGCAATAAGCATTTATTTTGTAGGTTCAATGATTGCAAATTTATTAAATTTATTTAAACATTCGTTTAAAATTACTTTATTGTTATACTCTTTCAGAGATGCCCTTGAAAACAACTCCTTTCTTCAGATTCAAGCTTTCCATAGAAATGCGTATAACTAATATTTTTCTTTACTTTTTTATACTCGCAGTTTATGTGTAAAGTTCTAACATGTATCTGTTGTTGTTTGTTTTAATGCAAAATCTACTTGCATGTGGCAGATGATGTGTTGTATACAATGCTAGGAAGTTTTTATTGTATCTTGTTTTCACATTATCTTTATTCGACTTTTCTTTATTAATTTATTTCTGCCTAATAAATAATATTGTTTTAAAAGAAATATAAAACGTGTGTCCAAGTCTGTTAAGAGCAGACCTTGTGTAGGTCGACTGCTCATAAACCCACAAGACTTTTTTAAATTTAAGATTGATTGAACTTTTGCACTGGTCTAAATGGGAAACAAGCTCGTCTCTGTACCAAATGGTTTAAAATAAAATGTAAAATTTTTATTCTTTCACCAAACCAAATCTATTAAAAAATAAGTTACTGTGTGTTTGTATTGTGTTTGCAGAGTTTTCATTCTGAGCTGTCTTTCATAAAAAAATATATGGTTTAGAACAGTTAAGTCCAAGCCATTTCCCCCCTTGCTGAGGGGTTTCTATCTAGTACTACCACAGCCACTACGTGTACTTCCCGAAGGACTGCACCCAAACCATCAGGCCGGTAACCCCACTTCCCGAATGACTGGGAGTCTTAGGTTACCGTGGGCTCCTGATGCCCGTAGTACCAGATTGAGGCATCTCTGGTCAGTCCTTGAGAACACCAGAAATGCCTGCCACGCGCACATAGAGTTCACGTGGCAATAAAAGCCATGCACCACCATTAACGGCATTCTCTGCCTATATCGAGCGCCAGACCACTCAGGGCTAGGTCGAACCCGATATTCCCCGGAGAAAACAGGCCCCTGGTGTGGGTAATAATCACCAGCAGCCTTTTCTGTATCCCCGGGGGGAACCGACAAGGACACAACGATACAGTAAGATTGTAAAATTGTAAAAGCTTTCAAAGCTGTTTACCACAAAAGTAAATATCAAAGTACATGTCTTTCTGCGCCATTGGTTTATAGAGTACCATTAAGTCTTCTTTGACTGACTTTAATTTTCTTAAGCTGTTTTTTTACTATTATCCTGTTGTATTCTAGTCTATTTCAATTTTTTAATGTATTTGTTTTCTAGAGAACAATATAGACAACGTGACGTTTTTTTTTACACATAAACCCATTAAACTAACAAGACACATTCGTTATAAAGTCTCCCTAAAATAGCTGTTTAAAAAATAGGGGAAATGCATATTTGTCATTGCCTGGAATATACAATAGTTTAGACAATTTTTTGTTTTTATAAAAATAAAATTGTACGATTAACTTCTCAAAGTAAATAGGATTTAGTGAAGAAATAAAAATAGAAAAAAAAAAGTTAAGAAAACAAGAGAAACTTAAAGAAAAAAACAAAAATTGTATTGACAATACTAAAAACAAGATTAAATATTAATTTATTAAGAAATATATGTAAATTCTAACTAAATTTTCCAAAGAGATCGTGTAATATGCTTTGTAGAAGCTCAAGTCGTTTAAGAGTATAGTTGTAGGTGTTTGGTTAAACTAATTCTTATAATAGAGGCTAATACCTGAGAAACTAATTCGATGTAAATGCAAATGATAATTTATCCTACAAATATGCTAAAAAATTTGCATAAATAAACGTTTTTAAAATAAACCATGTGGGAAATAAAGAAAAAAAAAATCAAATTATCAAATGAGCAGAAAATCGCAAATGACATCTACAAAACCAATAACTAAAAAAAGATTTTAAAATTTTATGATTTTTACGAATATTTATTTCAGTTTTTTTCTTTTTTTTAACAAATAAAAAGAAAATATAGAAAAAAAAATCTTGTATATGTGTGGGGGCAGCAAAAATATAATAAGTGAAGCATATATGCAAGGATGCACGTATAGAGGGAACAGTGAGCATTGAACTGGAATTACAAACAACCAAAATTTAATAACAATAAAAAAAAAATTCCCAGAAAATGGCAACTAAAATCAGTTGTATAAGAATATTCTTTTTACAAACAAATAAGACACATTTTGCTTTAAGCGCAAATTATGAGAAATCATTTCTTTCATTTATTTTCCATTCTTTTTTTTTTTTCCTTTTAAAAATTCCATTGTTGCTACGAATTTTATTAAATAAGAAGAAGAAGGAGAAAGAAAAGACAAAAATGCCACTGCTTACTTGCCACATCTCTTTATGATTTTTGCTTAAATGGCAAATTGCTGTTCTTGGTGTTGTATTTCAGTAATTTATTTAAACATTTAGTTGTATAGGAGTGTGACAATGTGTGTGATTTAAAATAAACGAAAAAGAAAGCAACATAAATATTATGTTGCAGATAAATAACGTCTGTCATGCGAGCAAAATGTATGAATAACAACCAAAAAGTCTTTAAAAGTATTTTTTTTTCTTTTGCACAAGATAACGACAAAATATTTTGAATTTTCAGAAAAGTATTTATTATCAATACTAAAAAATTTTTGTTGAGATAATGCTGTTGCAACATCAGCAGAACACATAAATTGAAATGCAATTATTTGATGATGCCAATGCTAACTAAAATAATAATAAAAAATATTTTTTTTTATTAAAAGGCTCTCAGCTTTTTTCTCTTTAAAATATAATAAAACAAGAATTTTTAATCATTAATAATCGCACAGGGTTTTCTGTTTTCGAAAAGTAAAACCACATAGCGAATTCATCGCACAAGTGATCAAAAAAACTTCCGTATCGAACAAGTCTTCTTATTGAATAGCAATAGGTTAAGTTAACAAATTTTATAATTTCGATCAATATTGGCCTTTCGCCAAAAATGCTCAATTTTGTTATATTCGGGTGTGAAAAATTAAAGCATCATAAGAAATAATGACGCTCGAGTTACTTCGAGCGCACAAGTGAAGCAGTTAATAAATTTTATTAAAAGACCTTTACTTTACATTTCAAACTTAAGTTGTTAGTGAGATTAGAAAAAAATTTCGTTCCCCTAGAGTACCTATATATTGTAGTGTTTTCGATTTCTGTATTCTTTTTGTCAAAAAAAAAAATCGAATAATACGATTTATCGCATTAAGTGTATTTTATAAATAAGATTTATGAACACTAAAAAGCAATCTAGCTTGAAAACCAAGACTCAGTTTATATTTAACACTAGTGAAACCCAATCCGCTTTGCTGGTCCCCCGTAAAGTATTATAATTTTTTATTAATTTAACATGACAAATTCGTACAATTATTATCGCCATAGCTGTAAAATATACGTGGTCTAGTGGTTAGTGTGTTGGCTTACGCCGACGATAGCGCCGGGTTCAAATCTCAGCTCTGACATCTTAAAAAAAGAAATATGAAAAAATTATTTCTTTCGGCGACTACCTCTCAGCAGTCTTCTGGCAGAAGCTCTGGGAGTAATTGATTGCCATGAAAAAGCTTCTCAAGTCTGTCGTTCGGACTCGACATTAAACTGTAGGGCCCGGTACACATGGATAAAAATTAACACACACAACATGAGTTCTGCGAGAAGCTAGTCTCTAACCCTGACACAGGGTTGTAATGGACAATTATGTATGTACATAATTATGTAAAATATACGATTGATATACACTGTAGCCATATTGGCAGTTTAACTTTATAAAATTTATACTTTATTTAGAAATGGAGTGGTATTGAAAACCATGTGTGATGGAAACCTGACATTTGTTGAATGTTGTTGCTGCTTATAGTTACACATAATTTTGTAAATAATGCTGTTAAATTATGAGATGATACCAATGGCATAGTTGACCTGAACGAACGGAACTTAAAGAAAAAGTCTGCTCAGAGAACAAAAAAAAAATTCATTTTATTACATTCCTTGAGCATTCTTTTATTTTTACTATGAAATAAAATTTTATTTTCCCTGTTGAAGAGTTTTTCAACAAACAAATGGCAGAGTTTATGTCCTATCTTCCCGACAACTAGTATAAATCGTTTCAAGAGATTGATTTTTTTTTGTGGAGAAAGTTATGAAGTCGTTAAACAAGAAGATCTTTGCAAATCAACACTCGAGATAATTCTGTGCTGGCACAAAAGACAAAAACATTACACAAATGAGACTAAAAATAATTTATCCAGCTTTATTTCCGTTGAGGATTGGCATTCCGCAAAGTCTCACCCGAATTCATTAGTCAGTATTAGATAACATGGTCTGCAATAAACCTCGTACTTTAAAGTGTTGGTGTTTGCGAGTAGAGGATTATTCTCCTATGCACTTAGTAGACACTTGGATACATAAATAGCCTGTTAGACTTTGGATGGACATTTCAACTAATTTATGTATATCCTCCTTAGCCTACTGTACATTTTTAAAATAAATTTCTGCAGGCGCTTAGAAACGTCATTGTTTTATTAAATCATTAATAATTTTTTAGAAATCTGGGAGGTTATAAGGGGCATGTTGGAAGCGGATAAGAAGTTCAACTTCTGCCAACAAATTTCGTAAGAAACTGCATTTATTTTTAAGCTTTAAACTAATTTTTATCTTAAAGAATTTAAGCATAAAGTGGCCTATAAGTTCTGAAGTATATTAGTCCACATATGCTCAATTTAACTTGTTTTAAAAATGTGATTTATTAACTTTTTGCATTTTCTTAAAGTGTACTCTTAGGACTAGGAAAATTTCATGAAAACATTTAATATCTTGCTGACAATACAACAAAATATTTTAAATTTTAAATATTTTTTTTTTACATTCCTACAAAGAAATGTAGCAAACTTTTAAACGTTTTAGAAATACAGCAATAGAAATAAAAAGAGGGATTGGACTTTGTATATAAACAGGAAATGAAATTCAAATACTTGAAACCAAATGCATTTCCGTTTCTAAAGCAATTTTTTTCTAACAAAAAAGAAAAAAAAACAAAATAACAGTTTCTCCCCTAAATTAAAATTATACAAATACAAAAGAAAGAAAATTAAGTGAGGGTTCAGGGGAAACCAAATCTAAGATATTCACTCACAAAAAAAAAAATACTCCTAGTAATGCAACAATAAAAAAAAAGTGGTCAGTGTTGTCGAATTGTTTTCTGTATTTTCAACTGTAGAGTCTTTCAGACAGAGGTCTCCGGGTCGTATTTGCATTTGTGTGGATATCCACGCGACTCTCCATTCACTTGAACCGTACATCACTACTTTTCGGCTAGTGGAAGAGTGCAGAAATGTACTGAACGCTCTGTGCTTTCTCACGGGACGACACAAACTTAGATTCGTTTGAGGGGACTGAAGGAGCGGATGAATTAGCTTGGGAGGGTTCTATATCGAAGCTATCCCGTCGTCCTTCGGTGGCTCGAGGCTGACTTGCACTATTTTTGATATCAGGCTATTGCGTCACAGTAGGAATGATGTATTCCGATTGGTTGCTGCACTTACCGAGTACCGGTCGGTTGGAAATTATATTGGCCGGGTAAGTATTTCAAGCTGTGGAAATGCAATTACACGACCTCCTTTATATGACGCAATGATGGTTTCGATTTGGTTTTTTATACCGTATATCCTAGAGATAACAGGTATTGATCCAAAAGACATCCTCAGCTACCTCTATCTGACGAACAAAATATAACGGACTTCGTCACAAGTGCTGTAGTACTTTCCAAAATTCCGTTGTAGGATGTTAATTGACGCTCATGTATGATGGTAATACATACATACATACATAATTGGCCTTACATATGGCTTAGCTTAACGCAGCATCCATGTTGTGTGTACCAATTTTTATCCATGAGTATCAGGAAATACAATTCAATGTCGTCTTCGAACGATAGACTTGAGAAGCTTGTTCATGGCAATCAGTTATTCTCAGAGTTTTTGCCAGGAGATTGCTAAGCGGTCATATTTTTTTCATATTTATTTTTTTAAGATGTCAGAGCTGAGGCTTGAACCCGGAGCTGTTGTCTAGTAAGCCAAAACACTAACCACTAGACTACGGCGACTATGATTGTAATATTAGTTGTAGATCGAATTTCAATAAAGATTGGAATACTCTTCTCAAGTGCCGTACAATGTGTTACTCATCGATGGAAGTGTTTGTGCATATCTCTAACGTCTGTTACGTTTTTTTTTTAAGACCAATACTCAGGGTTAAACCCCTACTAAATGCAGTGCATTGTATCGGAATTTGGAAAGGACAGTACATTTATGAAGACAACATACATTTTTGTTTTTCTTATATTACTATTAAGCGCCTTAGGAATGAGACAAATTGCTGAGAATTGATCATTCAAAAGCCAGTGTTATACCTTTACCCTTGAATAATCAACAGCAATTGCCTAATCGCTGCATGTTGATTATGTGTGGTGAGTGCCTTCGGTAAGTAAGTTTAGCTGTCGCTTTTTTCCTGATCATTCGTTTTTTGTTGACATTGGTTAAGGTGGAATAGAGTGGAATGTAGGGGAGAGGTTTCTTTGCGGATGGTTTTCATGGAGGCGGGAGAGGGAACCTCTTATTTTTTTTAAATTATAATTTTGAAAAAAAAAAAACCGCAAACTAACTTTTCATTTTTCACCTTTGCTGGGATTTGAACCTAGGCCTTTGGAGTTTTTGTGCGAGTGCTCTAACCACTACAGGCTTCACTTGATAGATGACATTTATCACATTGTAAATAGTTTTCTTGTTAACTTAAACTACTAACTTGGCCTAGTCTTGGGAATTTTAAAGTCGCATTATGTCAGCAACCAATATATAGCTTGAGAATACCTTTTGATTAAACTTTTTTGCTTTACCATTACAAATTTTATTGCAACAACTGTAATACATTTTGAAGAGTCTAAATGAAGAAAAATTATTTTTTGCTTCCCAATACCGAAATTAAATGAACCGCATTAAAGAATTTATAACCCCCTCCGCCAACGCTTGAGAAGTAAAATTTATTCCAATAATTTTAATACATACATCCGCATATAAAAATATACGTACATACTTATATACATAGTTTTGTTTCCCTAAAAATAAAAGGAAAAGGGGCGAAAGAGAATTACAAAGTTTGGAACTTTTATTTTTGTAAGAAGCAAGTGTGTTCAATGTTTTTCGTTCATTGTCATGACATTTTCATGTTATTCAACTTTAAAATCTTTGCCATTACCATCTACCACTGTTACTGCTTTTTTTATTTTTTTAACAAAAAAAAAAAAAAATAAATGATTTCAAAATATTTCCTAAGTGGGAGTTCATCGGACACAGGAAGTACTGACTTTTAAGCAAAGCTTGTTAATAGAGGATGTGGCTTTAACGCAAACAAAGAAAAACAACAAAAAAATAAAAATTTTTTTTTATTTTTGGCTTTTGTTAAAAACAAAACAAGAGAAAATAAACCTTTAGTATCATCAGTCATGTTGCATTTAAACTGCATAACTGAAATTGTTTCCCGTTTATTTCCCTTTTAACTTGGCTATAATTCGAACGTGCTAGTATGTCTGTCTTTATTTTCATTTGTTTGGTTTTTAAATTTTGTAAAATTTTCAGGCAATAACTGAAAAAAAAAAATAAATATATATTCAAAAATGGCAGGACAAGTGTCATTTACGTGAGATAGTTTTAAATGCCACTACGTGTTGTACTATTTTTATTTGTTTGTAGTGTGCTTTCAAAAGGATGCACAACAAGATAGCAAATGAAAATATAAAAAAAAGGTGTGTTTATATTAGAAAGTTCTACAATTTAAATCAATTGCATTTAAACCGTTGTCTATTTATGTGTAATTATCCAAAACAGTTACCAAAATTGTTTAATGGACAATTTTTCCCTTTAATTTTTGTTTAATTTTGTTTCACCATTATTTCATTTAAATTTTTAATATAATACTAGCTTAAACCCGGGGTGCTTCTCTACACCTACCACTATCATTTGTCCACATATTTCGACTGATAATTTTTAATGACTACGAAATCAATCACACCAGATTCAGAAACTTTAGCTTCAATACTTCTAAAGACTCGTATGTATAAAGAAATCAAATTTTAACTTGTATGGGAGGTATCACGTCCACTTGTACAATTTCGCCCACTTTCTTGCCCATTAAATCATTCAGACCCAATTCCGAAACTTTAGCTTTAACCGTTCTGAAGATATACAAAAATCAGTATTTAGAGAAAAATTAGCGTAAAAGTATTCGTGGCAAATTTTTCTCTCGATGATAACTTAAAATGGATTAATACAAACATTTGAAAGAAAAATTAGTCAAATCGATGGAGCCGTTTTCTGATTTTAGGTAAATCAAAAAAAGTGGGCGTAAAAGTGGGCGTAGAAGTGGGCGTAAAAGTGGGCGAGTCAAAATTTTCTTTCCGTAAAAACCTAAGTCGGATCACGATGATCATTAGAAAGAAAATATCGTCAAAATTGGTCCAGCCGTTCTCAACTGATGCGATGACCAACGAACAACATTGATTTCTACAATATTTATATAGATTTCACATTCGAAATTTACAAGGAGACAATTAAATATTTGCAAAATAAATAAATGTATACGTACATACTACAGTATTGCAAAAATGCAACATTTTGTATAAAAATGTCATTTAAAAATAAACCATTATATGCAAGGTCATGTTGACTCAAACTAAGTGTCATGCCATGTTATGCAAAGTCATTTTAGTATCTTAGCATGTAATTGTAAATCGGCTAAACTGTTGTAGCTTACTGTTTTGAATACCTTGCCTATAAATTTTTTTTTGTGCATAATGTTTTTAATAATATCGTATAAATATTCGCTACACCTCTCGGTGCTACAAGGAACATTTATTTATATAACTGAAGTTTGTTTTTGTAGTCGCCGTGGTCTAGTGGTTAGTGTGTTGGCTAACTTAGACATGAGCCCCAGGTTCAAACCCCAACTCTGACATCTTGAAAAATAAAATAAGAAAAAAACAAATATGTCTTTCGGCGACTACCTCTCAGCAGTCTTCGAAAGCTGTGGGAGTAACTGATTGCCATGAACTAGCTTCTCAAGTCTGTCGTTCGGAGTGGACTTTAACACGTTCACTGTCCAAGGTAAAAACTGGGGAGTGCCCCACACGTCCGATTTTTTTTCTCTCAATGTCCACAATTTTAAAGCTCTTTAAATTTGTATGGGTAAACAGCCCACATATGGGCAGTGGACTGCTGGTGCTTTCCCTTCATAGCGCATATATGGGCTGTGGGCAGTGAACGTGTTAAACTGACGGTCCCGGTACTCATAGATAATCCGTAATCCTGACACAGGGTAGTAAGTAAAGGCCAGTTACTTTATGGTTTGGTTGAAACCCATTAAGATAATTTGTAAACATGAATGAATGGCAATGTTTTGTATTGCTTGTATTTTCGTTTTGCCTAATGGTAGGCAACAATATTTTAATTTTTAAAATTTTTAAAAGTGATAGCCGTAACATAAGCAACAGAGAAATTTCAATTTAAAATTTTTATTAAGGATTTTAAAAACTATTTAAGATCTTTTTATTTTTGTAATTTTTCTCATACTCCTTTAAAACACTTTGACAATTTTTTTGTCCTGTTTGGTTGTCATGAAAACGTGTCCTGCAATAATGTCACGTTGAATTGTAGCAAATGTTGTTATTTGCCATTACAATCCTAAATGTATGCTTTAACAAATAATATCACTGGTGTAGTATATGAGCATAATGTAAATACTCGTACTTAAATATAATGCATGTGTATAGGTGTATTTAAGTGTGTTGCATGTGTATTTATATATGCATTTGTCACTTAATATGCTTGTTGGCTGCTTTAAACACATTCTTAACAAATATTTTAAATGCATTTCATCTAAAATTTTCCTTTTTTTTAATTTTTAATATAATAAGAAAAATTTGAGGGGGAAAACAGTTAAAATGTTCTTACTCGTACACCAATAATAACAAAGCAATTGAAAAATTGCTTAAACAAGAAGGAAATAGCCGAAACAGACAGACATACAAATTGTATGACAGATAGACAATAACTAAATATCATAGTTAAGAGAATAGAAGGTGCTTAACAAAATTGCTGCTGATGCAGTTAAAAATGAACCCAATGTGCATCAGTTACAAATGTGCAGCATTGTCTGTCATATTGTGGCTTGTTGTTGGTTTGGGGCAAGTTGCAAGTTATTACGTGTATGTTGTATTAATAATGGTAGTTGATGTTTTTTCTTCTTTCTGCTTTATTTAGTTGCATTAACAGTAGTGATAGTTATATGTTAATCATAAAATTAAATAACTTTACTTATCACACGCTCTCACATGTAAACACACACACAAACACACAGTTTTCTATAGAAATATGACTGTTATTTCGTTTCCTTCTTCCCTTGACTATTCTATTTTCTTTCTATTGTTTAAGGCAATAAAATTTTATTTTCCCTCTTTTTACTCGTAGTTTTATTTGTTTCTTGTTCGTTTCTTATGATTTTGAAGTATTGGATTCCTTAATCTTTAAAGTAAACTTTAACTTCTTACGATTTGTCGATGCCACTAAATGGGAATAAATACAGGGTGCTTTGGAATAAAAACTCATTTAGAAAATGCCAGGGTATATAGTTCGATAAATATGTAGGTTTTAACTTAATTGAGATATTTCATACATTTTAAAAAACGATGATTTATAAATCTTTAATATGGAGATAATTCATATGTCGCTTCCGTATCAATTTAGTTGTACAGTTTGTATACTCCTTAGTGCATTAAATGGATAATTACCTGGAAATATAAAATTTTCGAGTTCGAAGTCTTGATTTAAGAATTGCATTTAAATTAATTTTGAATAAATGGGGAATTTACACTTAAAGGTGTATTTTTTCACATGGTTTGAGTCTTTACTAATTTAATACAACATTTTCGAAGGTAAACATCTGATAATTTTGCTCATTCAGTCGAATATTGTGCTATTAAAACATTATTTTGTGAGGAGTTTTGCTTTAATTCTTCAATATGATTAAACAAATGCAGCTGTTGCAAATGGCTTGCTCATCAAAGCGTATCCTGAATATGCTTCATCCAATATATGTAGAACCGGAGATTTTAAAAGAGAAAGACTGTCCAGCAGATGAACTAAAATATTTTGAAGATATGTGTCTTTTGTAAAACTCCAGGAGAAATTCGACAATTGCTGAAATACACTGAGGCAGTGATTTAAAAATGTATGCAGCATAGGGATTCATACAAAATCAGGCAAAGTGAGTGCAAAAATCGTCATAATACTAATGTTTTTTGATATCAGTAATACTTATGTCTTCGTTTTCGAATATTGTCAATAAGATCACGTCTCGTAATCACAGAAATTCTTAAGCGGCTTTAATTTAATAACAGAAGCCTAACTAGTTGTGTGCTGCTTAGCAAAGACTCATACCCTTTTACCTTTATCTCCCAAGAGATGGCGCGGATAGACTGTATAATATTATGAAATGGGAGTGAGGAGACCGTTGATTTCTTCCTGGATCACGATGAAATTTACTCACCGGGATTCGCACCTGGGCTACTATGTTTTATGCCAACACTGCAACCATAATTTAACCGGAAATGTCAAACACATGTCAAACGATTCACACAGCCGATTAAATGCTGCCTGATGGATTTTTTATTTATTTTATTTTTTATTGCAAAACAAATTTTATATACATATTTGTATCTCTTAGTTCTTTACACACTGTAACTATTGTTGCAGCTTAACTCTATTATTCTTTTCTATATCTTTATTACTCGAAGCTATTGCTTAATAACCATGAAATCTTAAATTTTGTGTGAAAAGTCATTCGCATTTTGGGAAATCTTTTTGTCTTCTTTTTAAAACTGATAATCGAAAAATGTAAAGCACTAAAAATGATGTAAAAAAGAAAAGGGACTTCTTAAGTCATAAATAATTTTGTTGTTCTTCTTATAGATTTTCGTTTGTGGTCAATCGTTAAATTTTATGATTTTAAAGCGTATGTGCGTGTTATATTTGATGTGCTGGGAAAAAGTTTTCTTTAATCACGTTATTCTTGGAGGGATGAATATCTTTGCAGACTTTTTCTTATGTATTTTAGCTAATGAGGTCTATAAAACAAATTTAGTTTTTGTAATTTGCAATCCATATTCCGTTTAATGTTGGTGATTAGAAAAAAAGTTCAATTGAGTTGTTAGTTTTAATTACTACGAGTATTAGAAAATGTTTGCATTAATTAAGAAAAGTTTGAAGTATATTTTGAAGGGGCAATTAAAGTTTTTGCTTTTTAATGGCATAATTAGAGGAGCTAAAAGTATGTTTTTGAAATATTGTATGCTTTAAGGGATATATTCTTTCGACTATGGATTTAATTAAAAAAAAACAAATGAAATTTTAATTGTACTTCAAATGTTGTGTTTTCTTGAAACCAGTTCATAAATAAATCCCTGCAAGAAAGCATTAATACTTATTGGTTTCTTGTTAAGCTTTCGAATTTTGAGCTTCCTAGCGAGGTGCCAATATTGTTTCATTTTTTTCGCTGATTTCATTTCTGGTCGACCACAGAATGGTGTATCTTTGACATCATTATTATGAGATTGCTTCTTTTTTATAATTTACAGCATCGTTTCCATAAAGTTTATAAATTTTTGCAGCACCTTGTACTACATTCTTACCCTTTCTATAGTTGAAAATCAAATAAACAAATTTGGCCATTACAACCCTCGTTCAGAGTTACGGCCTAGCTTCTCAGTACACTCATATTGTGTGCGTTAATTTTTATCCATGAGTACTGAGACTTACAGTTTAACATCGAGTCCGAACGAAAGGCTTGAGAAGCTTCTTTATGAAGATCGGATACTCTCAGAACTTTTGCCATAAAACTTCTAAGAGGTGGTCGAGGAAAAACATATTTTTTCATATTTCTTTCTTTCAAGATGGCAGAGCTATGGTTTGAAGACGGAGTTCTCGTCTAGAAAGCCAACACATTACATACTATAAATAGACTACGGCGACCACGCAATTAATATTACCAGTTTTAGAGCCATCTACCGAAAATTTTTAATTTTATTTTTAATGAACGCATAATTTTTACAAGTATGTACAATATATGAACTATATTTCTTATAATATTGTTTCTCTTTTCAAGTACAGTCGGGCCTCGATTATACATGATCCGGTTAACCGGTAACCCCGATTAACCGTAATGGCCAAACATCTGTCTATTATTTTTTGCTTGTAATGTTTTCAAATTGTGTGCTTCGATTAACTGTAATTACGAGGATTTCCCTTGTTTGCATGCGATGATTCAGAAGCATTTATGAGTGGTTAGTTTAATTTGAAAATTTGAGAAGTGCGGGTGGTTGGATCTAAATTTGTTAATATGGCATCGTTACTAGTGGTATAAAGACAAAGATATGTTTTAAATATTAAAGATAAAGTTAAAATGTTAGCTCAAAAATTCGAAGTTGGGGTACAGACCGTTGATATCATTACTATCTTGAATTAATTCTTTTTATGTAAATATGTATGTACACCAATGTTCACTTGTTAAATAATAAAAATTATAAAAAAAACTGTGTAATCAAAATTGTTATTTGATTAACCGTGAAAATCGATTATCCGTAATGCTTCTGGTCCCGACCATCACAGATAATAGAGGCCCGACTGTTCTATGGAACTTAACAGTCTGGCTCACGATGCCAAAAGAGAATTTAAGCGAGCGAAAGGCAGTTACTCATTTTCTTTCGATATAGCTGGTCAATAACTTACGATTTATCATCAGTTTTGCTTTAAATTTTAAATTCGAATAAATAACTGTATTGCCAGATCTCAAATTCGTTAAAAAATCGCCAATATACATACATATGTATGTAAAAAAAGCGCTTACATGTATAATTTGTACAATAAACAAATGCAACTGCGTGCTATTTGAACTGAACAGTAAAAAAGTAAACAAAACAAATTATTTATTTAAATAAAATATTTTGAAAATTAAATCATCGAAATACATATTTCAGTCCTGGAATAAATTCAAGTTTATTTGGGAGTAAATGAAAGTGCTATACAATTACATGCAGACCTTTTTGTAAGAAGGTCTATATTATTCTTATGGGATTTTAATTATGTGTAGTAATCACTTACAATGGATTTTATAGTTGTAGATTATTTTTTTAGAGGAATCACACCTGCGATTTTGGCAGTGGTTGCATTTTTAATTAATTTTTTTTGTAATTGTTTTTAAATTAAAAATTTTTTATTTTTTTTTTAATTTTTTCTTCGTTTTTACACAAACGTAGGAATATCAGGGAACCATTTTAATTAACTCCAAATTTATATTGAAATGTTTATATTATCGATTGAATTTATTTTATTTATTTATCATTTAGAGAATAGAATTAGAGTGTATCGCAAATCAACTGTTTGTAGTTCTTTACGATAAATTATGACATCGTGGGCCATTATGTAAATATTGTGTTTGAATTTACAACTTCAATAAACTTCTCTGGAATAAGTGTTGTTTTTATTAGATAAGTATGGTTCTTAAAATGATTTAATTCCAATATAAAACCTATATAATATAGCAACAAAAGTTATTACAAGATTTGTAAGAAAAATATTTTTGGTACTTTATAAAATTATACAAAATTAAATTTGTTTCGAGTAAGAGTTTTAAATTTTTATTTTTAAATAATAATATTCTTAAGTTTAAGATTTAAATACATATGTATATACAGTTCATTGTACAGTATTTATAAAATATTTCAGTAATTTATAAAACAAACAATACATTTTTACAAACTTAGAGTCTCTTAAAAAATAGAAGGAACAGACAGGAAAAAGGAAGTTTATATTACACTCAATTTTAAGCGCCATAAACAAGTAAATTATTTAACGATACATTATTTTATAACATTCAGACAGACAGACAGACAGACAGATAGACTTGCAGGACTCTAGTTGAATTCTGCAAGCTCAGCTATATTTCCTTTAGTAAGCCAAGCTACCCCTTACAAATACCTCTTTTTCAAACGCTAACTGACTGCCTTTACTAAAAGTAATTTGAAAAAAAGGATAAACATTTTTACTGAAAACTTTAACTAAAATAATATTTCATGATGGCTGCTGTTGGCTTAACTCACGTAAATTATTTCACTATTTCTAATACATTTTTAAAAGAGTAAAAAGAGGGGCAAAGTAGTAGAAAGAAAACTACCAAACCATTTGGTTGTAGGTACTATTCTACGTCTAAAACATTTGTCCTGCAATTTCTTGTTGTTTTCACTGCAAATTTTCACGCTTCAATGTCGTTGCACTCATCATGATGAGTTTGAATTAAGAAAGAGATTGTTGTGTTGAGGAGCGTAGGGAGGGGAGGTGGGATATAAGGCTGTTAGTGTGTTTAGTAGCTAAAACCATTTTATTTATTTATCTAAATGTTTGTTTTTCGTATTCATGAGATCTTTATTACCGCTACTAGAGTTGCAAAACTCTAAAATCTAACGCCAAAAAGTATGCTTTATTTTTTCATTTTTTGGTTGAATTTAGGGCGTTTTGAAAATTTGCCGCTCTCTCCCTTTCCTTTACTCTTGTTGAGATAATTTAAAGTAGAGGTGGTAGAATTAACTTCAACGATTTTATTACATGCATAATTTGCCAACGTAAGAATTCTGCTTAAAACGTGGGAATATCCGTTTGCTTGAAGCCATTATCAACAACAGTACTCCATATTATTATGTTTGTTGGAGTTGTTTTGCTGTTGTTATTTTAATGTCATGTGCCTGTCTGTCTGTTTCTCTGTCCTCTAGTCTATCAGCCTTGTCTGTCTGCTTTGAGCAACAATTTTCGGTGTTTTTTTTTTGGTAACAAGTCGTAAACGCTGTAGTTTATGAGGTTTCCAGTTGGTTTTTGTGTTTACTTTTTTTTACAATTTGGCTCTGGGGTTTAAGAGGCAACACTTTGACTTGACTAGCTCACGTCTGTCTCGATTTGTCTGGTTGTCTGTCTTTATTATTGTCGTATACAATCGTCTATATATTCTATACCCGTCTTGCGTACACATACATACATACATATGTATATGTTGTTAAAGCACTAGTTTCATGGCAACTAACAAAACACTTATGCCGTCAAAACTAATAGTCCAATTCAAATGGAGTGCATTTTTATAGCTGCCACTGACTGCATTTATTTCTTTACCCCTTATCTCTTATTCCTTTCTTTTTGCTTAATTTTTATTGTTGTTTTAATTTTTGTCAAACATAAACTTGAACTTAGTTTATATTATTTGAAAATTTTGTGCTCTAATTTGAATTATACGAGTAATGAGTTTTTTTGATTTAAAGACATCGAAAAACAAATTGAGCCTAAAAATATGCAAACATATTCTTTTCTTTAGGTGTCTAAATGTATACTAAAGTTTTTATTTGTTTTTTATGTATATTATATGCGTGTATTTATCATTAAAAAAAGCTCTGTATTAAAAATATTTTTAACTTTATTTTTTTCCTCTTTCTTTTCAGGTAAGTTCCTGCAAAAGAATTTTACAAATATTCGTGTCAGTTAAGTATCTCATAATTAAATATTTCCGAAATTAAAATATTTTTAACACAACACCCAACGACATTTTTCAAAAATGTACATGTTAATAAAGTTATACTGTTGTATTCACAAAAAATATATATTTCACGTTTACAATAGGCTTAGTTGAGAAGTTTCAATGTCATAATATCAAATAAGCCTTTAATAAAAGAATAATATTTTTAATGAATACACCAGTTAAGCTATTAAAAATTAGTGATTCAATAGATGGCTCTTCGGTTACAATATTTTACATATTTGTTGTACGAAAAATTTAATCGTACTCGTTTACTGGAAAAAAATTGTTTCTGGACTTATCAAGTGTTGAGATTGCATTCCCCAGAATGCTCGGTGTAAAGAAATTTTTAACTGACGGAGAGATAATCAACAAAAATTAGCCGATAGAGAAATTGTGCTCAAAAATGATATCGAAAAATCTTATTGGAGCTTTAGACGTTGCATCGGCATCGATCGAATCTGAATAGAATCGAATTTTTTAAACCAAGTTTACAGTCCTTGGAAGGCAATTGAAAAATCTAATTTTACCAATAGAATATATTTTATAATGCCAGCCTACTAGCTTTTTAGACCAAGTGTTATGTTTTGATCCAGCTGCTCTTGTTAATCTCAACATACCATACACTGGTAACAATGCTAATGTTCTCTGCCT
Source organism: Metopia argyrocephala (assembly GCA_963576795.1). Classification (NCBI taxonomy): domain Eukaryota; kingdom Metazoa; phylum Arthropoda; class Insecta; order Diptera; family Sarcophagidae; genus Metopia; species Metopia argyrocephala. The sequence continues at coordinate 86,672,392 of OY756211.1, forward strand.
AGAAAATGCTGAATGTTTCCTTAGTTAGATTAACAATTCTGAGTTTAACATCAGCATTGACGTATCCGCGTCATCCGCATTTCAGCTTATATCAAACTTACCCTGAACTAAGCCCTTATGACACCTGTATCGATTTTCGAAAATCTGAATCTCATGTCAAAGCACGTTTCCAAAGGTATGATATCTAGAACTAAACTTAGATTTTCCCCGTGTAGGATGTGACGTAAAGCATTCCGATACACAATGCTAAAAAATTGTCCCGCAGACACTATACCACTCTAATGATATAAGTATGAAGTAGTTTTACAACAATTAAAGCCTTGTTTGCTACTGCGGGCCTGTTTTCTTTATCTCCAGTAACATCAAGGAATGCAAGTCTCTGTATGTTGGGTAATTTCCCTATGACGATAGCTTTTTCAATCTTTAGTATATTAAATTTTATTATGTAATTCAGACCCAGCACAATTTCAAGGCTCTGGGAGTCTACTGTTTATTCAGCAGACATGATGTTGGAGGAAGGCAAGTAAAAGAAATCTTGGTTTAAAATGACTTATTGTTAATTTCGCGCTGCCTTAGTATTATTCCACTTCCGATTTCACTGATTATTTTTAAATTTATGCAAATATTTGTTGACAGTGTTGTCTCATAAATTTTTAAAAGGTTTATGATTTGTTAACTATTATTTAACGTTACATTAAACTGTAAGACATCAAATAGCAACAGATGGATGTCATACTTTTTCACAATTATTTTCAAAGAGTAAAGAAAATCTAGTGTTAATGTGTTCAATTTAAAACTGAACAGTATTTAACTTATAAATTAATCATATGATATTACGGCAGCTAAAGAAAAACTTAAAAGTAGGCTTTACAATATGTAATTAAGTGTTAATGCCTAATGGTATGCTATACAATTTAAAATACATATTACTAGAAAATATAAGGAGCCAATTTAAATAATAAAAAAAATTAAATCGAAAAATAATATTCATTATTTAACAAATTCCTTTTAAGCATGGTATCCACCACTTTTTTTATTTTTTCAAATATCAAACCACCTAAAATTATAATATATTTGTTAATTATTAAATACTTAGTAAGCACTGGTGTAAAATTAATTTCATTTGGCATCATCATTACATCCCCAAGATTAGTTTTTGAGTTTGTCTGTCTTTCTTTTCTTCAAAACCTTTTAGTTTGAAGGCGTAAATATTTTCAACAAAATTTGTTTTTCCTTTTTACCATTATTAAGATAGACCATTATTAGATAGCATAAAGGGAAAGAAGGATACAACTTTTTTTTACTTTAAAAGCCAGTTTTTTTTTGCTGCATTAGTAAAGACGCAACAAATATATGTTGTGTTGTAGTTGTAGTGGCAGTTGAAATTTGTAATGGAAAAAATAAAAAAAGCTTTTATGCAAATACAACAGTTTCTTCTGTTGCAAATAACCGGAGAGAAAGATAATTAAAATCTCATAAGAAATATATTAAGACCACAATTTCGTTACGCAAATGGAAGGTTGGAATAAAGACGTGATGGTGGAATTACAGGAATATTTTAAATGAATTAAAGCCATAGTCTCCTCTGTTGGCTGGCTGCATTGTAGTCTTGTTAATATAAAAAGCAATTTATATTCATTTTTATTTCAATTAAATTAAGAAGAAATGTTGCAATTGTTTAGATAATTATTGAGAGAACAATGACTGGTGTGATCTTTTTTATAGGAATAGGTTTTAAGTTTCGAAATATATTTAAAAATAAAAATACATTTAATATTTAATTTTTGTTGTTGTTAAAACTAAGTTATATATATAATGTAATCCATTGCTAAGTAAGCTTTCATAATTTTATCCCACAATTCCTATCAGGGAAGTATAGTATTACGTACCAGGTATTTTACTTGCCATGCCATTTTATGATGCTTTTCTGAAAAACAATTTTGTTTTTAAGCCTATTCATTACATCTTGGGTTGAGTGTTTAAAGTAAAATAATATATTAACTGTGAGATTCTAAGAAAAATAAAAATGAAGCCTAATTTTCCAAAAAGCTGAATAAAACAAACTGGCAACAGCAATAAGCTTAAGAATTCAGTGTCAAGTATTGTATATCAGAAGTGAAACACTCTGCCGCCTAATTTTGATTAATGGTTATCATTTGTAAAAAGAAAAGTAATACCAAAAAATAGGCCATTTCGTTTCTCTTATTATTATTATAAGTATTTTACAAACAATGAAACTGAGTAAATGAAATGTGGTGGTGTGGGCCTGTGTTTTGTTCAAAATGTCTTTTTAAGCATCGAAAAAATTTGAAAAACATAGAAAGAAAAATAAACTCACCTGACTGAAACATAAACTCCCTGAGGAAAGAGGGAGTAGTGTTTGTTGATATTTGATGTGAACCCGTTCATATCATAACCGATAGTAAAAGAGAGTCCCTGGGAGACTGTTTACTCATAACCGATAGTAAAAGAAAGTCTCTGGGAGACTGTTTAATAGACGTACTGTGCTGTGAATGCTTTCTATACTTCATCGTGGGATTATTTGAACGGCCAATTAAGAAGGGGTTTGCTTTATGAGAGGCACGACTTCTACTACTAAAGAATATTTGATTATTGGGATTGAATGCTTTTATTTCATCAAAGTACCTCTAGTTGTAGTAAAGACAGAACAGCACAACGTAAGCCCCAATGCTCCAATGAATCAATAGAGTTGTGTATCCTACCGTCATTGAAAAGTACCTTCGCTCTTTCATGTGTGCGGTCGGGAAGTCACAAAGTAGACTTTGAAGCACCGACCTATTCATGAGAGTTATATTTTATTTTATATCGAATAAAGGTTCGTAAATATTAAAACGGTCAGATGGAGCGAAGTATTTCTTGCAACGTTTTATATTTACAAACCGAGGCAGTTGAATAGTTGTTTTACCACTCTAAATAGTAAATAGAACTTTGAAATCGTCCACATTTTTAATATTTACATTACCCATAGTTACAGATAATAAGATAATTGAGTCTTGCGCGCATTAAATTGGACTCTGTTCATGTGACTCCACCTGGATATTGTCAGCAGGCTATTTGTGAGTGTTTTCATAAGACTAAGCCAACGATCAAATGCATATGAATGACAAGTGTTGCTTTCATCTGCAAAAGAGTTGATAGAATTAGTTGTCAAAATCAAAAAGTGGGAGACAAAACAGAGTATTGCGGTACTCTCGAATTTGACCTGATCTCGTTGAAAGAAACAAAGTGAAAGAAATTGTTACCATCACCGTAAGCAACAAATTTCGAAATGAAAGCCTAATGCCAGACTGTATCAAACATTTTACTTTTATCTAAACGGACACCTCTCTGAGAGAAATGGCAAGAGTCATACTGGCGGGTACTTAGTAGGTGGTTGGGCTTTAAATACCTCACAAGATAATTATTTATTATGCTCTCCAGACTGCTATTGGGCTGTAATTCTCGGGACTACTAGAGTCATCGTTATTGAGAGATTGACATAAATTAGCAAACTTCCTGTTAGATGGAAACACAGGCTCAATAAGCTACACTGAAATGGTTAACTATTGGACGCGTGATATTCGAAAAGAACTGCAGTGCTGTTATACAATCCGGCCCAGTAAACTTGTGTATGTTAAGGACAGTTAGTAGTGTTTTTTCGAGCTGTGATGGCGATTGAACGCTTTGTGGTAATCAAGAAATACTTGCAAATTAGCTAAAAGCTTTAGCTTTTCAACTGGTTCCGTGAATGCTTGTTCATTTTTATAAGCATTGGAATCATATTAGCATTATTCCTTATCCTCTTACAGAATGTCCAAACATACTTCAATACGGAAAATAAATCCAGTTATGTCATACAGAAAGGTAACTTCTAATATATGATGTGGCAAATCAGTTCGAATTATTAAGCCATGACTACTACAAAAAAAGCTATGCAACCTGACCGAACATCCAAAGAGTTTATTGGTTTCGGAACAAGAACAAGCATTAAATCCTGATCCTTAAGCAAATGCCATAACATTTCTTTTGTTGAGACCAACACAAATTTCTGTATTAAAAAAAACAGCCGAAAAGTATGTTGCCGCTTGGGGTAATAAATTTTACTGACGACTTACCAATAAGACAGTTACGTATGGCGGCGGTTGAGCATGGTGTGTGCCTTTTTATTTTTATGCTAATCGTTATATTTTTCGTGTTCTCTATACTACTCGTATTTATGACATGATTTGAATTTGGAAATACATTAGAGAATATAAAGTTGCATGCAATGTGGGGAAGATATCTTGCCACTAATGTAGGCTTATCAGAAGTTTAACTATCTAAGTGAAAGTGAAGGGTTTGGTTCCAACTTAAAACTATTAAATTGCTGCTGTTTTTAAACCTGATTAACTCCTGTTGAGGATAATTAAGAGAAAATATATTAAAGCAGGCTTTTTAAAATAGATGATTCTGTATACATAATATATGAAATGTATTGCTTTGGGGATAAGCATGTCTCTATGGCCATTTCGTTTCTGCTTAAGAGACTCGTCAGGAGACTTTTCCCCAAAGCAATACATTTCATATATTATGTATATTAGATGTATTTGCCTATATCGCGAAAAATATTTTTTGTTTTTAATAGATGATTCTGCAAAAACTATTTTTTTATGTTTATTTTCCACTAAAATTTCATTTATTTTTATAAATATATACATACTATGTTTTATTTTTACATTTTTAAAGCCTTTTAAAATTTGTTTCAAGTTCTCTTTTTATACTTCTGGAAAATATTTAAATTTTTGTTTTTCTTTTTCTGTAAAGAAAATTGTTAAAAATAGTGGAAAAAATATTTTAAAATTTAAACTCAAAATGATATTTTGCTTACCTAAGCGTGTTTATTCGATTTGGGTGTAATTTCAAGTCTTATTTTTTTTATCGATAAAAATAAATAGTGGAGAAAAAAAAAGACGAAAAAACTATTTTCTTTTCATTACAAAACATTAACCCTCTAAAAGCTTTAGTGTAAATTGTATTTTTTGTAATCAGTTTTAAAAAAAAATCAAGATCACAAATTATTATTATTTTTGTTAATTTTTTGTACACTCTCTTTTGAGTGTTGAATCAGAATTACGTCGTAAATATCATTGGAAAACACCTATTCAATGTTGTATATTGTATTGGAATTTTTTGAAAAGGACAGTACATATATATTTTTTCTTATATTACTATTAAGCGCCTTAGGAATGAGACAAATTGCCGTGAATTGATTATTCAAAGGCCAGTGTTATACCTTCACCCTCGCATGAACAACAGCAATTGTCTCAATGTTGCATGATGATTGTGTGGTGAGTGCCTTCGCTAAGTAGGTTTAGCTGTTATCTGCTACTTCCCAATAGCTGGCGCTTTTTTTGACATTGGTTAAGGTGGAATAGAGTGAAATGTCGGGAAGCGGTTTCCTTGTAGATGGTTTTCTTGAAGGGGGGAGGAAGGAGCCTCTTATTTTAAAATTATAATTTTGAATAAAAACCGCAAACTAACTTTTTAATTTTTCACCTTTGCTGGGATTTGAACTTGGACCGTTTGAGTTGTTGTACGAGCACTCTTAACAATTATACCACGCCCTCCCGCTCCCCCCCCCCCAAAAAAAAAGCAGTTGCGGAATATATGGAATCTATTTTATTTATCTTTAAACTGTATTAGCATACTTTCATGAAATTTGATGCATTTTATAAACAAAACCATATATTTTTGTAGTTTTTTTTTTGTGAAAATGATATTATTTGAAGTTACTGCTGTCATTATTGAAAATGGGCTCACAGCGTGTTGTTTTGAAGTTGCAGATGCAATTCAGTTTGCTCGTTTAGGGTTAAATTTAATAGTCGGTATTGTTATTATCGCTAATATTTTTTTTAACCAAATCAAAATCAAATGCATTTTTTTTTTGCCAACTGATTTTCTTCCCATTTATATTCATGTCTTTTACAGCGAACGTTTTTCCTTTCAAATCTTTTTTTATTTGCGCTCTAAAAAAGCAATGCTGCGTGTGGCCTTAGAAAAATGTTCATTCCTTGTCTTTGACTTTGTTTTTTTGTCTTCGAACAAACAGTGCAGCAGATTTCATGGTTTTCCTTCAAATTCCCATCCTATCTGACATCATTGTGTTATATAGTTTTGGTAATTTTCAACACAATTTTTGTTTTTTTTTGTCTTTCTATTCTTATAATTTAATAAAAAAAAATTTTTTTTCTTCTTCACTAAATGACATTTGTCGCTACTGCTACTTTTTTATTCCATGCCTTTCGTTAAACAAAATAATGTTGCATGCAATACGCCATCAAAGGAAAAAAAAAACTAAATGTTAGAAAAAACAATGAAAGCAATGGACTCAGAAAGTTTGGTTGTCTTTTTTAATGAATTACAGATTTATTTAAATTTTTTTAAAATTTACATTTTAAATAAATAAATACCTATTTGTTATGCCACCTTTAAATATGCAATGCTTTTTGTATAAGTAATGAAAACTATTGCAAATTATAAAAGAACATCTGTAGGCTAAGAAATATTTTTTTTTCTAATCCCTCTTTATTAACCCTTTGCACCCGAACCATTTTTTAGTATGGGTACTCAGCTACCCGACAGTAGTTTTAATAAAAAATTGTAATACATCAAACATAAGTATTTTAAACAAAAGTAGTTTATTAACATATTTCATTTTTATTTACATACTACAAACATAATATTTTAATATAAAATTTTATAATTTTCCTTAGTGTGATATTTGAGGAAGCACTCTCCAAGGTGTAACCTGGGTTTTGCAGGACATGTGTCACAGTAATACACCGTTTCACGTCTTCCGCTTTTCTTTGTCGTTCGGTCAGAGCACACTCTACAATCTTTCTTTTTTCCTTTTTGCATCACATGTAGCTAACCATTTAATCGGATACTGTTATCGGTAGTTGCAGATGTCGAACCACGGCCAGCTCCACGATCTTGTCGATAATCTCCTTTTAGCTGATCCACTAATAATTTCACAAATCCATGGACTAATCTCACACACTCCTAGTAAAAAAATTTACAACGCATGCATATGGTGCAATATTATCATAAATAGTAATGGCGCCTCTCGGGCGCCGTTCGAGTTGCAGTAATAAAAAGGATGGCGCCTGAGAGGCGCCGTTCGGATGCAAAGGGTTAAGCCACACCCACATTTTTAATTTCTAAGATTATGAGTACAATTTTGATATTTAAATAACACATTTAACTTTATAAAATATTTTGTGGAAAAATCTTTTTGAAAAGTTGATCGTGGCGTCATCACTCTAACGGCTTTTGCGGCGTTGCCTATGAACTGAACACTCATTTAGTCTTCACTAAAAGATTTATAAATTGCTTTATAATTATTGAATATTAAAAAGGGTAATGGTAGCTAATGAATAGGGCAACCAAAAATATGTTCTATAAAATTACTTTTAAGCGCCTAAAATATGCATTGAAAAAACATTTTTAAGCGTTAAAAATATGCTCTATAAAACTCATAATACATGCATATGTTGATGTAAATTTCGTATAGTTTTTTCAATAATTTGAAAAAATGAAAAGCAACAATTAGCCACAAACCAGATAAAATAAAATTCCTTTATATTTACATATCGCTCATTTGCGAAAAGAGTGACATAACACAAAATACACATTTTTTGAGTTAATAATGCAGAAATATGAGACGAACTCTAATTTAAAACATATCTAAAAATTGTATTTTTATCTCACTGAGTGACGACCAAAACTGTTTTGTACTTTTCCTATTAGTTTGGGTAAATTGAAGTGTTTAAGCGCATTTATCTCAGAATCGCTTTTTTGATCTTTTTGCAAAATTAGCCACAACGACGTCACAGAGATGCCCAACGCTTGAGAACGACATATGAGAGACACATTTGGGCATTCTTCAACTGAAGCCTCAGCGGCAGCAATATTCCCGACACTACGGGCACTTCTTTGTCTCACTGGCACGGGAACATTTTGTACTGTGCCTGTGGATTCAAATTTTTCCACTAGACGCTCAATTGTTGATCTGCTAGGACGATTATGATGATCATAAATTGGACGTAGCGCTTTTAACTTTGAGGTCACTAACTCCAAATTTTGGTAGTAAATTTTAATAATTTCGATTAGTTGTTGGCTCGTATATCTTTCCATTAAAAAATGGCAAACCTTACTGAAGAGAATTGTCAAAAGAGCGGCAAGAAATATGGCGTCGTTTGCTGTCCCTGTCACTCTACTTTTGTAGCGTTCATGTTGAATAATCCTGTAGAAAGAATAAATAGTCTTAAAGATTTTAAAACGTCCCACATGTTACGTCTATTGTTTTTGACGACTAAAGAGTTAATGGCTTTGAAATATGGTAATAGTGTTCATATAAATTGGTTTACTTGTAAACTTATGATTACTAAAATTTTAAAAATGTCACACCCGTTGCAAAATTTACACAATCTTTCATAATAAAAAATTAACAAAAAAAATACACAATTTGAAAAATTAAATCTTAATAATGTTATATGATTCCTTAAAACACTTCAATATTAAATAACCGCAAATAACATTTACAACCCCCACTAGCCGTGATCACCCATTTATATGCAAAGTCTTACCGGCTATTAATAGTAGAAGTTAACTAAATCAACATATCACGCTTAAACTATTTATCATCATAAGTCACTTCAGTCAACCATTCATTCATTCATTTATTTGTTCATTTATATGTTCTGCTCGTTTTCATTTTCATACCTGGCTATGTCCTGGTGGAACAAACGAATATTTTATTCAAGAACACAACAATACAAAGAATGACTTTTAGAATCAGAAGTTTCTTTCATTTTTTTCCCTGCTTTTTTTCTTCTCTCATTTACTTTTAACAAGACAAAGATTAACTGCGTAAACCAGAAGTGCATTATTTGTAATGCAACTTCCTTGCTAAGTCTTTCCTACACCCCTATATTGCCAGACATTGTATGGACAGCCCGGATAAAGACGACTTGTTTTGTAAACTTTTTAACTGACATTTTGTACAAATAAAGCTGTTTAGTTTTCATTTCAATTTTTTTTTCTTCAATTTATTTATTATGAAAGGGCAAATGTACGACTTGTAACCATAATAAGGGAGAGGTGGGTGGTGGAGACTTTAAAAACTAAAGGTAACCGTATTTAATTTCTCTTCTTTGCTATACATACTTATTCCTTTCCCCGTTTCTTCAGTTTGCTTTAAGAAGATATATTTCAATTTTTCGAAGATGTTTTTCACCATTTGTCGACATTTAAACTTCAGGGAATTTATGTTTTTAAAAAAATATAAAATACTAAAATACATAATATTGCACAATGGGCAGTAATGCTTAATTTCAATTGAAACGTTTAAATTATATTTAAAATTTGTAAAAATGTTGGTCTACGAGTATCATACAAGATTTAATACGAATTTTGTTTTAAAAATGCTGGCAAAAAATTGCTGCTTTCACTACATTGAGAGAGAACGAAAAGTTTCGTGCAGACACGTATAATACTCGTAATGTCTTGTACATACAAGATGGCTATATAAAGAGTTATAGAACAATGGAATGTTTTAAGAATTAATTTTGTTTCTTATTACTATAAAGTGAAAAACACGAAAACTAGTAATCTCAATGATGTATCTGGGTCTTATATTTATATTGCTTAAGTCATAAGGTCTGGACATACCGATACGAGTATTTATTGGCACAAAAGCTGAAATACAAAATGATAAATATTGATGGAAATGAAAAAGAGTTATACAAAAAGTTAAGCGTCAATTGTGACATTATGCATACACTTCACAAAATATTTTCTGTATAACTTGAAAATCTTATATGTAGATTGCGACCATGATATACTTACTGTTGCAATAATTCTTTAGGCAGACTTACATAAATACTAAATAATTGCGGAATGAAATTAAAGGTAATAGAGGGTCTTTAACTAATCGTTTTATATCTTTATATATAAATAAAACAAAGTGTCTGTAAGATATCATCGAAATTTTTTATTTATTTGAAACACCTATTTATGCCTTTTATATACGAAATATAAATATAAGGAATATACTTATAACATTATTCAAATGTCCGTCAAAGCTTCTCCGGGTATAGCGCATCCAAAATGATTAAATACTAATATCTTCGGCATACACTGGAGGTTCTAGGATTTCATGTTGTTTGGTTTCTCACCAAATTCGACAATTTGTCCAATTTGTCCAAGTACCCATTCATCCAGAAATGAGTTTCAACGCTGAAAATATTATTTCGATGAAAAATTTTTTTACGTTGTCCGAACAAAATACCCATTTTAATAAAACGATTAAATTTTTTGCATTCACAGTAATCGGTAATTGATTTTGATAAAATGTTCTAACAATTAAAATACATTGGTTTACCGAATATTTTTCCATAATAAATTTGTCTCATCTCTACTTCACGACTGCCAAATGTGAAGTGTCAAGTAGTACACCTTCTCGGCGGATAACCGAGAAGTTAAATTCAGTAGAATACCAATAGTTCCCCGACAACTCGGCAGTGTAAATATTATTGTACTTATGTGGGGAGAATGTTAAATTTTTGTCTTAAAGTTTTTCCAATTCTTTTCTCTTATCATCCCATAGTGCTTTGTTCTTGTGTTGCTATTAAAATACCTTTTTTACAACATTAATTTGCTTTTATTAAATTTAATAAATTTATATTACAAAAGCTCAAGACATTTAGCATTTTTCTTAAAAAGAAAAAAGAAAACAAAAAACAGAATTCTTGGTGTTAATGTCGGGGCAACAATAATAAAAATAAAATTAAAAAATGCACTCACGTTTTAGAATTTATTAGTAAATATTCATTTTCTTAATTTGCTTTGCCGTAATATTTTATTTTTTTAAAATGTTGCAATAAAATAAAACAAAGGAAATTTTGTTTAGAAATGTAAACATTTTTCCTACTTTCCATTAAATTTGAGTTTTAAAGGTCAGAACTGAATAAGAAGAAAAGGCATTAAATTTCATTGTCAAAATAAAATTTTTGAACATTTTTCTAAAACGATATTAATTACTTAACAGTCCTGTAGATGAATAAATGTTAATCAGTTAAGAACAGAATTATTTTTGCTTTGCTAAGTTATTTAATTCAGTTGTTACCACCTACCACGAAAATGTCGGGTTTTTTTGTGCTTCTTTTATTAGTTTTAAAACTAAAGAAAAAAGATGGTCGTTGTCAGTTGTCAAACTTTATAAAACCCCCCTTTGGAAGATCTATTATACTTAGTAGGGATATAAATATTGTTACTACTTTCAACATACCCATTAGAATAGTAAAATTGAACATGCCCTTTTATTATCACATATTTTTGAAAGGTAAATTCTATAGCGTTAATCAATTATGGGAATTTGAAATTGTGCTAACTTTAACCATGGAAAGGTCAGATTAAAAAAAAAGCTCTCCCCGCTCGGCATTAGTCGCATTTTCGTCTACAGATCCATACAACTGTTCGAGAAGACCGCAGATATAAAAGATCGCCCCCGGTCGGCCCGCCGACGTACCGTTCGAACATAGCCAGTAGTCAAAGCCGTAAAAGCAATAATTCAATAAAATCCTCTCCGGAAACAGAATGTTTTGGCCCGTTAGATGAAAATCACACAAAAGTCCATAAGTCGTATACGTGTTATTGAAAAAGACTTGGGTCTTGGAGCTTTTAAAAGGTGTACAAAACATTTGTTGACTGCAGCTTTAAAAAAATAGGATAGAAAGTCCAAACGTCTTTTGGTGAAGTACACTTATAAATTGCATAGAAAAATCTTGTTTACGGATGAAAATCTTTTTATCGTACAGGCAAAGTTTAACAAATGAAATTGTAGGGTTTATGACCGATCATCTAAAGAAGCATCAGAACTCATTCCACGGGTCTAAAAGGGTCATCATCCAGCTGCAGTCATTGTTTGGTGGGGTGTCTCTTACCATGAGGTAACTGACTTGCATTTCTGTGAACAAGGAGTCAAAGTCATTGACCAAAGTTTACCAAGAAACCGTTTTGAAAACAAGTATGAAGCCGCTTAACAATTTCCTGTTACAAAACCAGCCTCTGACTTTCCAACAAGATTCTGCACCAGCTCATAAGGCTAAAAAGATACAGAAACAATTTGCCAGTTTTTATATGTTTTTTAGAGAATATGGTCTCCCACAAAAGATACCATAACATTGATTCTCTTAAGACAGCTCTAATTCGTGCTTTAGCCAATTTTCCAATGGATAAGGTGCGTGCAGCAATTAATGACTTGCCTATGCGACTTAAGGCGTGTGTGAAGGCCAAGGGCTGACATTTCAAATAAAACTAAGATTTATGTATGCAATACATACCAATAAATATATAAAAAAGTGTTTCAAAACCATTCATTAATTTCTGTTTTATAGCCCAACATATTAGCAATAGTATATATTTATGTAGTATGTCCCTACTAAGTAGAGAACTAACTTGTTAGTTTTTAAGAAGAAAAAAAGGTCTTCTAAAATTCTAATCATGTCTATCAGTTTTTTTTTTGTATTTAAAAAATACGAGTTTGCATTATTTTGTTTTTCAAATGTATAGGAAAATTTTTATATTCTGTTCTTTTGGTATCAAGCGATGCATCAATATAAATAAGCGCATTGCTGTCATCATCATCAAATAGACAACATTTTAAAAAATTCATAAAAAATACTCATCTAGAAAACTACTGTTGTAAAAAAAACGTTTTAAAATATGTTTTAAAATTTCTTATTGAAAAAAAAAAAATTGCATGAGAAAAACGATCGTAAAGTTGAAAAGTTGATGATTATGATGACAACTAAGACGTCTAGGAGTAATAGTGATACTCGTAGTATTCAACATATAATCATTGTTTTTTTTTTTTTTTTTGTTCACTCCTTCTTCATAGTTGTTGCAACAAATATCTGACATTCACAGCTTTAATGAGTAAAACTTACTGCCACCAACACCATCGACTAAATATCAGTAGTAAGTAGCAACACCCTTTTATAAATTTTATGAGGCGTATAAGTATGTAATTTCTTTATTATACAGCTAGTGATGAACAGTTTGTCATGCAGAAGTAGAAAAAAAAATTTTAAATGCCGGTAGAGAAAGATTGTATTTCGAAGCATGTGTGTTCACATATTTAATTGGGTTCTGTCCCTTTGTTTAGCACTGGTGGCGACATTAATTCAACGTAAATCTTATTTACTCAGTGTAGAAATGTATTGCAACCAATGCCACCACAGCAGGAAGCGTATTACGTCTAAACATTATATCCCTGCTTAGTTTAGAGAATGCCTGACTATAAGCTTAGAAGGATAGCTTAGAACGTTAGCTTGTACTCAGCAAATATATCCAAAAGCCCTGCTTATCTTGATCTATACAACACAGTGTTACATCATGTAGTTGCCCTGCCATGTTATTTTGTTATACATAATAAATTATTATTATGTATAATGAAAGATAACGCTAGCAGACTAACGGTACATTTATATTTTTTCTATTATTAAACTAACATTGTATTAAACATTGAATTAAAATACAAACTCCAGTTTTATTAATAACACAGCTTAGCCGATTTGCAATAAAATGCTAAAGGCACCCTTACATGACATGTTTTTTACACGTGTTTCTTAGGTTTAAAATACACAAATTTTTCCTTGTGTATGTCTAAATTAGTCAATTCACATAAGGTTTATAATTTTTACTCACAAACGTATACTATGTACAATTGCATATGTAAATAAATAATAAAATTTTAGACACAAAATTTATAAAAAAACTATTTTACACATAATTCATCGCCGACTAATGTTTGTGCAGGCATAGAAATTTAATATCATATGTGAGCACATACGAAATTAGAGCATGCTCTAATTAAAATTTTGTCATAAGACTTTCCTTGTGTTTTTTACACAAGCAATGTTTTAGAAATCACACACGACATGTAGCTGTTCAGTCATGTAAAAGTTGACGTTAACAGTGTAAAAAACATGTCGTATAAGGATGCCTTAAGACGTTATGATGACTTTGCATGACATGGCATGACACTGTGTTTGAAACGTCATGACATAGCATAGCATAGTTTTTTTAATCACATTTTTATACAAAAAATGTTGCGATTTGTAGAACTTTATGGGGGATAATGTTTTAAATTTCCAGCTGTTCAGATGCTGACTGATATTATTTTCAAAGGCCTGTATAAACACTAATGTTTAGTTTCAAAAAAATTGTTTAAAATAAAAATTGCCGGAATATGCGAACCGACAGGAAATTGACTTCAGACGATTGTACAATAGTTTTATATAAAAAGTTTTTATATATTTGAATTTCGTTTGAAAACAAGTTTAAAACTTTTTTTTGACTATGAAGGAATACAACTTTTGAGCCCATCATTTAATTCAGATACTAGGGTTTTTTCATGCTGTTTCCTTTGTTAGAGTCAAAAATTACAAAGTAAACCTAATTTTTTACTGAGTTGTACAGATGGGAAGTGGTTTAAGGATTCATCATGTTGCAAGACTAAGTGTATTAGTGTATTAATATGTTAGAACATAATCGGCCCTATTCCCGTTGGCGTTCTTATTTTAAATGTCGTTTCTATTTGGTTGTCGTTTTTATGTCGCTTCGTTTCTAAAATGGTATTCCTGAAATAAAACGAAGACGAAGATAGAAAGTTATCGAAAACTACAATAAAACCAAAGAAAAACCTGGTAGAACTAGAAAAAAAAACTTGTAATATTATGTGGTTTTGTTTACCAAATAATTTCGTTTTTTTTTAATTAAAAATCAAATGAAATGGTGTTAGATTTGTTGTTAAATTTAAAATGAATTTAAAAAAAAAAAGAATTAAAATCGGCCCTATTCCCGTTGGCGTTCTTATTTTAAATGTCGTTTCTATTTGGTTGTCGTTTTTATGTCGCTTCGTTTCTAAAATGGTATTCCTGAAATAAAACGAAGACGACGATAAAAAGTTATCGAAAACTACAATAAAACCAAAGAAAAACTTGGTAGCACTAGAAAAAAACCTGTAATATTATGTGGTTTTGTTTACCAAATAATTTCGTTTTTTTTTTTTTTTTTAATTAAGAATCAAATGAAATGGTGTTAGATTTGTTGTTGAATTTAAAATGAATTAAAAAAAAAAGAATTAAAATATTTGAGTAACTCCTTTTTAAATGTGGTAGCATTGCGCGTTTTCTGAAGGTTATTAGGAAGACTATTCCAAAGACTTATATACATGGAATTGCCGTTGAGACAAATGGCTCTTATATTTCGACATAATAATTTTTGTTCCACGATTTGACCTTGCAAATACAATTCTGTTATAAATGTAGGGAGGATTTTTTGAAACAATAATTTTGTGCAGAAAGGTCAGACACTTGTATTTCATTAAATCTTCAAAACTGATAAATTAAAAATCTGAAACGAATAACTGGAGATACTACGGTTATGGCGACCTCTGCAGAATATATATTGAGCAATGTTATTATAAGTTACCCTAAGTTTACGTAAGTCAATTCTGTCACAGTTTGCAAATAATTCACATCCATATAGGAGTGATGGAAGTAGGTCTGTTTTGGGCAATAACATCCGTCAAATCAATTATATACATATTTTAAAATTTTTTAGTAATATTTTGTTGTTAATTTAGTTTTACTTATTTTGTGCCAACCATCTCCGTCACGGAATGGAGGTCCAAATGGATTTATTTTTGCAGCCACTTCCTTCCAAAAACTATTAAAATTTAAGGGTTTTATGCCTTTTTTGAAACCATCACGATTTTTTTTTAATTTCTGATACTAAAATTTCAAATTGTTGTAACGTTGTAATTTTAATTTTCTATTTTTCAAACCTCTCGTTTTAATGTCGTTACTAAAAATGAAAGCGACAAAACACAGGCGTTTCTTTATCGTTTCTATCTTCGTTTTTAAATAGAGAATACCGACATTTTTCGATTATTGTCGATAACGACAACGGTGATACCAAGATGTCGTTTTTATTTCGTTTTAAAATAAAAACGCCAACGGGAATAGGGCCGAATGTCTTTAGAAAATTATTAAAAATTGTTTTTATTTGGCAGCTCTTATGTTACGAACTGTATTACTAGCGCTGGCATAACATAAACCTACAATATAGGAAATGTGGCAGTAGTAAATGAAAGCGGAGGAAAAATCATTTATATTAATCCCGTCTGGTGATGGCAATTTAAGGAATTGCTTTGCCTTTAGACGTCAAACATAATAACGAAACATATTCCAGGAATAAAGTTTGAAAAAATTCAAAAGAAAAAAGTACTACATGAAAGCACATAGAATGTTGCACAACTACTACAGACATGCATGCATTGCTGATGAAGATTTTCTTTTTGTTTTTTGAAAAAAAAAAAAAAAAGAAATGATAGCCAGTAAAATTTATTCCCATTATGTCAATATCATAAGCATTTCAAATTCACATAAATATTTCTCTTAAAGACAGTGATGAAAGTGGCAGTGACAGCAGAAAATACTCGTACTTGGAAACATTTAATCAAACAAACATTGAAATCTTTCTGATTTAAGTGGATTGTTGTGGCGTTTTTATCACTTGTAGATGAAATGTACAAACGAATGGATGCATAAATGAAATTTCTTAACGAAACTTAAAATTATTGACAGTTTCTTGTTTCTTATTTTTTGTTTTTGCTGAATTTTTATTTTAAACAAATCTTGTGGCTCAGCATGTTGCATGAGAAGGTGAATGTACTGTTACATGTGAAACAGCATTGCTCTGATAAGCTTCATAGTCAGCCGTCCGTGAATGTGTGTGAAAGTACAACAAAATCCTTTAAATCCTTAAAATACTACATGCTAAGATTTTTTTCTTTAAAGTTTTGTTTGTATAGAGAATTGAAATTTTAGCAAAAAATAAAATGAAAAATATTTTTATTTTTAAAACTATGGCTTTCACTGAAAGGACTCATGTTGATCCTATCCAACCAATGTGTGTAACGTGTTGTTTAATTAATAAATTGGGCGATTTTTAAGTTTCACGGCACATAAATATATATATTGCTTTTGAAAGGCAGAAGACTAATTTCTATGACGTACTTACCACCTTTATATGATTCAACAAATAATAGACAACAGTTTAATGGTTTTGAGAGAATAAATTATACTGTTAAATGTAAAAGAAAAATTATGGCAAAAAAAAAATATTTGTAAACATGAAAATTGCTTTAAAACTTATAATTCATCAAAGGAAACGAACACAAGACTTGCATGCTGCCGCCATAAAGAATATACTACTCTTAGTCAGTAATTTTTTATGACGCTTTTTTTCTTATACAACATTTAGAATATTGCGTTTCATTAGTTTCATTTCTATAGGAGAAGGAGTTGCATAAAAAGTTTTTATCACTTTTTTCTTTCTTTTCTGTTGTGGCAATTATACAACACGTTGCAGTGGCAAGCAACAACAATTAGGTGTTGATGTTTCCTAGTTGCTATTTTCTTTTTTACATTTAACGATTTTTTTTTTCGTAAAGTAACGCGGCAGCTGCAACTTTATTAACTTAAAATGTTGAACGTTTAAGTTGCAGCAATTGCAGGAGAAAAGAAAAATTAACAACTTTTTTTAATCTTTCTCTTTCTCTCTTTTGTTGTAATTTGTTTTGTTGCTCTTTTCTTATTTTATTTTAACGCTAATCTCAGCAATCTGTGCAGATTTTTTTAATTTGTTTGCTGCTACAAGTTGCAACAATTGCTTCAACCATAAAACATCTATAAAAAAAATTTTTAAACATTTTCTTTTTTGCACAGTTTTATTTTAACAATTAGTTTTTGTTCGTTCTTTTTTTCTAATATATTATTTCACGCGATTTTTTTTTCATCGAATTTTTCTCCCCTATATAAACTTTTGTATTGAACGTTGTTGTGGTGGGGACTAAAAACTGAATTGTGCAACCGACACTACTAAGCTTAAGATTGCATTTCATTTTTATTGTACATTCTAAACAGGACGGCAAAGTATACATTTGCTGTAACTGTGGGTGTTCATAAAACACCTCTCGTTGTTTATAGTATTTTTTTTTGTTTATTTTATTGTACTAATTGAACATTTTTCTAATTTCTCGTGAGAATATCTTATTTTTTCTTAAGAGATTTGTCGAAGAAATGATTTCAATCTAAAATTGTTTACTGTTGTTTATGTTAAAGCATAAATCAAGAAATTTATCTGAAATTTACTTTAAAGCTTTTAATAAGTACAAAAAAAAAAGAAAAAAAAAAAATACGAACATTTAAATCTTTAAAACAGGAACTGAAATCCTGAAAAAATTTTGTTTAAATTTCATAAAAAAACAAGTGCTTGCTTTCCAGCACAATATTCTTTAAAATCCGTTTTTTCTGCCTTTCATACCACAGAGCCAGTTTATTATTATAATGATGCAAAGTCCTTTTCACATTATTATTTTTTTTATTGAGACCAATACTCAGGGGTAAACCCCTACTAAATGCTGTGCATTGTATTGGAATTTTCGTGGAAAGGACAGTACATTACGACAACAAAACCATACACTCTTTCCCCCTTCCCTTCATATATTCCTAGACTAGCACAATGTACTGCATGAGTAGGGGCCATCCCCTGAGTGCTGGCCTCAATAAAAAAAAAAATAAATATGACCTCGCCACGCCTCTATTAACTCTTTTGTGCTGGAATTGGATGATAATTTTTAGTGTTCGCCTTATATACTTTTAAGCAGGGTATAACATACAAAAAATTTAGAGCACTTGGTTCTAAAAACATATCAATGCTCACTTTTAGTAATCAAAATACTACTCCCAAAAACAAACGGTCGACAAACAAGACTACTTCGTAAAGATGACACACATTTTGTTTTTTTTTTAAACTCAGGGGTAAACCCGTACTAAATGCTGTGCATTGTATTGAAATTTTTTGGAATGGACAGTACATATCGTTGGTCTCAGGTAGAAAGGCCCTAACTCGCTTTTTTTTCAAAAGTGATTTTTTTTAGTATTCCAATCCATTTCAGAAATATGCACATCCTAACAAAAAATTTCTGCAATATTATTAAAAATAACGGTATTACAAGCAATTGTAAAGCATTTAATAAAAAGTTGTATATTAATAATTACAGTATCTGTTGTATTTTTACCTCCTCCTGTAAATTTTAAATTATTTGAGTTAGGGCCTTTCTACCTGAGACCAACGATATATTATTACTTACTTACTTAGCTGGCCATAACAACCCGTTAACGGGTTTCGGCCTGCTTCAGCACTAGGCTCCAGGCGCTTCTGCTTAGCGCGCGCCTTATCCAGTTGGTCACACCAATCGATGACAGGGCTTCATCAACCTGGTCCTTCCAACGTAAACAGGGTCGTCCTCTATGCCGACGTCCAGTGACCTTCGTATCGAAAACTTTCTTCGCTGGAGCAGATTCTTCCATCCGAACAATGTGGCCGAGTCAGCGTAGCTGCTGGATGTTAATACGCTGGACAACGCCTACATCGCCGAGGAGCTCATACAGCTCATGGTTGGTTCTTATATATTATTATTATTATTAATTATATTATTATTAAGCGCCTTAGGAATGAGACAAATTGTTGTTAATTGATCATTTAAAGGCCAGTGTTATACCTTCACCCTTGAATGATCAACAGCACTTGCCCCATCGTTGTATGTTGATTGCGGTGAGTGCCTTCGCTAAGTAAGATTTCAGTTGTTATATGCTACTTCCCAATAGGTGGAGCTTTTCTCCTGATCTTTCGTTTTTCGTTGTCAAACGTTAAGTTGGTATAGAGTGGAACGTCAGGGAGCGGTTACTTTGTAGACGGACTTCTTAAAGGGGGGACCTCTTATTTTTAAATTATAATTTTGAAAAAAAAAAACCGCAAACTAACTTTTTCATTTTTCACCTTTGCTGGCATTCGAACCTGGGCCGTTTGAGTTTTTGTCCGAGCGCTCTAACCACTATATCACGCACCCCCCATTTCATTTATTCATTCATTTATTTAACATTTTTTGTACTTTGTTTCATGTAAAAAATAATGTTTAATTAGCAAACTACACTTACTTGTGTCCGTTTCCGGTCAAATCAAAAAAGTTGTCATCTTTCATCATTATTTCTTTAAGTAGAGCCTCCTAATAATATTTTCATATAATTTCGTTATTATTATTATACTGGTTGGTATATGAGCGCTACCATTAATTACCAATAAATTCAATATTAATTATAGTAATAGAACCCTCGTGAGCGGCTATAATTAAACTTCTTGTCATTAAAGGCATAAAATGGGGACAATAACCACAACAAATATTAATATGAAATGGAAAAATTAGGAGAAACAACCAAATCCATCATCATCATCATCATTACTATTAATATCATTATATTATATAAATCAATTGTGCTCAGCCACTGTGGCAACAATTCAATTAAAGAAAATTAGTCAGAAGGAAAGAAATTTATTTCAATCAACACAAAAACGTAAAAGGTTTATCATCACCAGAGTCTAAATGTAAGACACACCCACTTAAGTTGAAATATGTTTGAAATTCTTCTATAAAAATTTTCTTTTGCTTTTATTCAACTTAATTTCAACAAATTTAACTTCAAATCACACACATCACGTGCATGTCATGCATGAAAATATTTTTTTCTTTAAAATTTATTCAAAAAAGTGAAAAAAAACAGAAAAAAATGTAAAACTCAAATTGCATTGTGTTATAAACAATTTACAAAACAATTTCATAAAATAATATGCAGAGATAGAGATTCTTTCATTATATTGTGTCAAAATGATACAGCACTTATAGGGTAACCAGATGCGAGTGATAGTGATACTCAATAGTCTTTGGTTACAATTTTGATAAAGAAAAAAATTTAACACTTCTCTTACGTATATATTTGAAAATATGTAACGTTTTGATCGATAACATATTGCCCTTACTGAGGTATAAGCATTATTCCCATCTGTGTAAAATGTTTGCATTTTCTAGGCGAAAAATTTATTAATTAGCAGGCCTGTATGGAATTTCAAATTTACAGCATTAGGAAATTGTGCAACGCTCAAAGCAAACGATATTCTAAAATTTTACAATCTGTGCTATTGGTGGACGATCAAAACTTCCCAACGAAGTTTTCTCTGTTTCTGTCGGGTCATAAAACATCTATGTACTCTGGCTTTGCCATGATACAACACAAAGCTGTGTAGGGTAACCCCGCTGTGTATTGTATTAGAATTTTTTTGGAAAAGACATATTTATTTTTTCTTATATTAGTATAACGCGCATTAGAAATGAGGCAAATTGCTGTGAATTGATCATTCAAAGGCCAGTGTTATACCTTCACCCTTGAGTGATCAACACAGCAATTGCCTCATCGTTGCATGTTGATTGTGTGGTGATGAGTGTCTTCGCTAAGTAGGTTTAGCTGTTATCTGCTACTTACCAATAGGTGGCGCTTTTCCCCTGATCATTCGTTTTTTGTTGTCATCGGTTAAGGTGGAATAGAGTGGAATGTCAGGGAGTAATTTCTTTGTAGATGGTCTTCTTGGTGTTAGGGGGGGGGGGGGGGACCTCTTATTTTTAAATTATAATTTTGAGAAAAACCGCAAACTAACTTTTTTGTATTTAACCTTTGTTAGGATTTGAACCTGGGCCATTCGAGTTTTGTGCGAGCGCTCTAACCAATATACCATATAATAAAATATGGTCGTTGTAAATGAATTTCTTACTTCAATCTCGATAATTTCTTACAATAGAGATCAGTATCTCTCGCTTGAATATGTTTTGTAAGCTCATAGTTAACAACTCCTCTCCAATCCCACAAACCACACAACTTTATCTTTCTTGGTCTCAATCCTGGTGTAAAGGCCTTTCAATCAACAATAATCTGTTCATAGTTACTGGATAATTATCACTCCTATCTGATCACCCTTTAATATATGAATGAAACGTAAGAAAATAATCTTCTTCCACATATGTGTTGAGATTATCAAAAATAAATGCAGTCTTGTACTCAAATACCCCTCTTCCCTCTACACCTGACTACTGGAAATTCTTTTTAAAACTGCCATAATGCCTGTGAATACCCTCCACAATGTTTCATAAACGTCATTCAAGAAGAAAATTGCCAAGATTTTTTTACTTTTTTTACTTTTTCTATAATATCTCAGTATCTTTCTATTCTCCCTGTAAATTTATGCAATTGGCAAGTCAGTTACATAAAGTGTATTAAACGCCAAAAAGTATACTTTGAAGTTACTTGTGTATCAGTATAAAAGGAATTTCTTGTAAATGTGTAATATTGGTTAAGAATACGTATATCAGTTTTGCAATAGAAAAAAAAATATTGCAAAAACCTGGAAAAAACTAGAGAAAAAAATCCTTTCTTAGTTTAACAATTGATGGTATTTTTGTAAAGGCAATAAAAACTTTGTTTTTTTTAGGAAAAGATTGTTAAATAAATTTAAAATTTTTTTAAAAGTAAAACTTCATAAGAATTAACTTCAATAGAAAGGTTTTATTATAAATGTTGATTTCTAACTTTTTGGGTTTTGAAACTTAAAAATTAAAGAACGGTTAAAATTTTTGAAAGTTATTGAAATTATTTTTATGGTTATAATTGAATGACTATCATTCACTTGTTAAGAACAACTTTATGTGAATATTGCAGCCAATTACGCCGTAGGTGATCCGTCCATAAGATTTAATTTTGGCACACTTTCGGTGGGTGTTTCACTAATGGCAGCTATAATGTTGTCTGCTAGATTTGGGATTGTGGCTGGATTTCCCCTGTACATTGAAAACTGGCGCAGTGTTATAAGGCCATAGGCAATAAAGTCATATGGCCGTATTTCTCAATAGAATGAGAAATAAAGTCATATGGCTTTATTGCCTCCACCCAAGTGCAATATCACCATAATCGTTTTGTAACCAAAGTGGAAATAACGCCATAATATTGTAGATGACATGGTTACAAATTTCCAAAAGAATAAGTTGCCATTATAAATTAAAAACAAATGACTGAGGAGGTGAGGGGGAGGGCCCGCGACATACGCGGCAGGTGCGCCCTATATTGCATTTTAACCGCCGTTCTTTAATATATTGAAAATATTTTTGTCCGTTGCTATGAATGAGCAATAACACCATAATGGCTTTATTTCATTCCTTATCTGGAATTAAAACCATAAGGCTTTATTTCCCACTTCTTTGAGAAATTAGGCCATATGACTTTATTATCTATGGCTTTATAACATAAAATAGTTTACACAGTCAAATCGTATAATTTTGCTAGTTAATGAGCCGCAAAAAATCGTGAGATTATTTACTCACTAAACTCGCCTCAATAGGTTTATCACATAAAGCCACATGCCAAAGCAGTAAAATATTTCCATTTTGGTAAAAAAAATTTCGATAATCGTCGCACATTTTTTATTTATTGTAACGTTGCGGTTTTGATCGTTTCTGAAATACGGCCTAATTATGCCAACAAACCTTATTGATTACACTGGTTTACACTAAAAATGTACATTTGATGAGATGTGATTTTTCTTATGTATTTTCTTCCGCTGAATTCAAAAATCAAGGTTAAAATTTTTTTTATGGAACAGTTTTTGAGATATGGTCCATTTCTCATTTTTTCGACCTTTTTTCACTTGACAAATTATATCTCGAGATAGATATGTCTTATTGGGTCGTTCGTGGTACCATATGGAAGGTATTAAGATGACGAACAAACATGTATAACTGGATTTTTTATCTGTAAAGTGGTTCAAAATATATTGATGAAAATATGACACATTTTCAAAAAAATCATATTTTACAGTGCTTCTGTGCCGATGGAAAAGTACAAATCGTCGAAAAAACATCTGGTTTCTCTTCATGTACGTCAAGGTGATACTTCTACGCAAGAGCTAACACCAACCAGAAGAAAATCGACCGAAAAATGACAAAGGTATAAGCTATTGAGTGAAACAATCAAATCCCATATTTTTCGAATATTTTATTTTTTTTTACAATTTATTGGGTTTAAACGATTTTAATACATACGTCAATCATACGCCACAATGGCCAAATACATTCAATATGAGTATCACAACTGGAAAATATTTTGGATTGTTTCACTCAATAGCTTATACCTTATATTATTATATACCATATATTTTATGGCTGACAATCTTGTTCGATCGGCGTCTCTCAAGAAAATCTTTTATGTCACGATTTATCTCTTAGTGTGATATATATTGACTTTTCCAAAGAAAAAAACTATAAATCTATTTTTAGTTACGAGAAAACATAATTGCCTTTTAACTCGATACTAAAATTAATTTTATTCGCAAATGGCAACTCAACGTAAGTTCCGTTGACTTCCATTATTGAACCATTATAGGTTTTCACTAATAATCCATTAGTACCGCAACCTACAATTTAAAGTCGACTCCGGACGACAGACTTGAGAAGCTTGTTGATGGCAATAAATTACTCCCAGAGCTTTTGCCAGAAGACTGCTGAGAGGCAGTCGCCGAAAGAAATAATTTTTTAATATATCTTTTGTAGTAGTCGCCGTGGTCTAGTGGTTAGTGTGTTGGCTTACTAAGACATGGGTCCTGGGTTCGATTCCAGGCTCTGACATCTTCAAAAAAAGAAATATGATAAAAATATTTCTTTCTTTCTTTCGGCGACTACCTCTCAGCAGTCTTCTGGCAAAAGCTCTGAGAGTAACTAATTGCCATGAACAAGCTTCTCAAATCTGTCGTTCGGAGTCGACATTAAACTGTAGGTCCCGGTACTCATGAATAAAAATTCACACACACAACATGAGTGCTGCGAGAAGCTAGGCCGTAATCCTGACACAGGGTTGTAAAGGCCAGTTATGTATGTATGTATGTATATCTTTTGTTCAACATGTCAGAGCTGGGGTTTGACCCCTGGGCTTATATTTTAGTATTCATTTTTTCAATTCAATTATTTTTGTTTGAAATTATTTCAATTAACGAACATTTTTGAAACAGTTAAAAAGTTAATTGAAAAATTTAATTAAAAACTAATAGAAAATAATTTTAATTGTTTTTATTATTTTTTGCTATTAGTGAATTTTTTTTATGTAAAGATGCCGGTATATATAGGATGATCATATTTTTATGTTTTATATTTTCTAAAATTTAATATATTTTAATTATATAATTTGAAATGTATGCTTTTGGGGATAAGCATGTCTCTATGGCCATTTCGTCTCTGCTTAAGAGACTCGTCAGGAGACTTTTTCCCAAAGGTGTTATTCAAAACTATAAATACTTATGTTAAAATAGTTATAGACTAAATGCGAATCATATCCCCTTTAGTATATAAAAACAAAACAAAAGTATTTACAAAGCAATACATTTCTGTTTTTCAAAAAATTTAAATTCTATTTCTCTGTTCCACCACAGCATGAATGTATTTTGCCAATAAGGCGAAAAATATTTTTTGTTTTTTATTAAAAAATATTTTAATTATTAAATATACTAAAAATTATTTTGTTTTTTCTTGTTCTTTTTAGGTGAGTAATAAATGGTTTCGTATACCTTTTCTAACTCTCAGCTATAAAACGCAGTAAGTTAAATTTAAATTTAAATTTTGGTTAAAAAAGGTTTCTTTAAATTAAGTTGCAACGGACACAAACTGCTTATTGTATTGCTTTGATTTTAGTCATAGTGAATGAAAACACTTGGACATAGGGATGCAACGTCATGCATAAACCATCGCTAATAAAACTGATACATCGATATTTTTAACATATAGATAGAAAAGCGTAGTCTATTATATTGTTTTTTTTTTTTCAAAAGTACTTTTTAATTGCACGTTTTGAAATGAATGCTAGCTTCTGTCAAACAATTTATTTTACTGAAAATCAGAAATTTAGTATTGTTAGCGAATGATGGCGCTGTTAAAGTCCTCTAATACGCATGAACGAATATGCTTCAGTCAGTGTTAAAAGCTGTGGTAAGAAGTGCATAAAATCGACATGCTGGAACCGTATATAGTCAGGCTACTGATCTGAATGGCTGTATATAGCCATCTAAGAAAGTAAACAGAAAAGTGTAGTGCAGAACGTTTCTCGATTATAAAAATTATATTTTTCAAAGCAAAACGGTTTCGCAACAAGCTTTGATGATAAACGCATAACCCCTAGAACACATACATAAAATGTTTTGCTGATTTAACTATAAACTTTTGTAATGATAATTTAATGTTTTTATTGAATATATTTTCGATTCTAACATTAAGGAAGCATTCATAGGGAAACAAATTCAATGGCATCATTTTGGAAATTATAAAAATTTTTAAATAAATTTAAAATTGCTAAAAACTAATAATTAAATAATAGTTAAGACTGAGAAAACAAAAGCAATATAACAAACATTTTGTTATAGAAATAAAAGGAACAAAAATTCATAATTAATTAGAGAAAAAGTCTTACAATTTTATAACTTCTTATAAATGTTCTCATTTTCACTACTATTTCTACCACTACCTTTACCACTATCTTCAGACAAGAAGAATATGAATATAACCAGTGTTGATAATGACTTTTAAGCTTCAAATTGAGTTAATTAAAGTTAAAAGAATTATAATAAAATTTTATAAAAAAAAGAAACTTCAGTAGCACCAAAATACATATATTTTGAATGTTTTCGGGTGGTAAAAGGTGGAAAGGTGGTTGGGTAATGAAAATAAATATATTTAGTAGTAGAGATTGTATTTAAACGTTTTATTTTTATTTTTTATTTTTTTGTATTCATTAAAAAATAAACGTTAATGAATGTAATGAAATGTAATTTGAATATTTTGTTAAGAAAGAAAAAAAAAGAAAAGAAACGTTTTACATTTTCATTTTGATTGTACGATTCCCTATTTTGTGCGTTTGCTTTTCCATCTCAGATAATAAATTTTTATGAAGCTGATAAGAAACATTCAGGTGAATGGAATGTAAAGAAATAAATGGCGGACTTACTGACGATTTCAATGGATAGATTTAAGTAATGAAAACGTTTGAAAATATTTATTTTTTTTTGTGAGTAAGAGAAACAAAAACGTAAGATGAGGTTATTGTTTATTTTAGAAAATATTAATTAAAAATTTTTATAAAACATGTAGTAATTTTGCCCTGTTTTTTTTCGATTGTAAAAGAAATATACAGTTTAATAAATTATCTGAGTTATATTAATAATCATTAATTATTATTAATAACAAGAGAATTGTTGGCATTGCCACTTTCATTTCATGCTAAAGTCATTACTGTCCTCTGTCCAAAGATATCTTTGATGAACTAGCAGAAGCCCAGATTGTTTGTTTGGATAATTTTTACGTATCCTCTATATATTCTTGCACCTTGAGGTTATCATTCCATTTAATATATGCACGACCCTTAAGGTTTACATTTAGAATTCCACTAAAGGCTGCAAAACGGAATTGATCGGTTTTTCAGCAGCCGATATGCAAAAATAATTAAAAACTGTAAAATTTGTGTTATAGCCATATAACAACTGGAATCGGAGTCCATAGTGATTTCACCAATTTTTAAGTAAAGAACGAAACTTTTATAAATATTTGTAGGACTTTCAAAGCAACAAAAGTACAGTTCGCAATTTTTTGCTGTTAAAAATTTAAACAACTTTTTCTAAACAGAATTCAAAAGCTCTACATTTTTATTTTAAATTTATGAAAATTAAAAAAAAAACCTATTATTTTTAAATAGACTCTGGGGACCTATTCTGTACTTCTCTTAAGCAAAAGTGCTGAAATTTTGGGGATTTTGAAACAGGCTGGATGTTAGAATATATAAAATTAAAAAGTTTAGACGAAATAGGTATGAAGCGTTTAAATTACAATATGCGTTCAAGAATTGTATTCGGAGGCAAAAAGCCCTAACTCAAGTTATAAATTTTTAGCGATACAGTTTCAGCTTAGATCAGTTACAGAATAAGGCCCCTGCTCTGACTTTCTAATGGTAAAACTTTGTTTTTTTGCTTTAGATAAAATTAGAAAATAATAGAAAAAATTAAACTCTTATACAGCTAGATCTTCGTAAGTTGAGCAATTTTTTATATATCGTCTAAACTAATTTATTTCTTAAGGTCTTTTCTCATAATTTAGTCATGCATTTCCATCCCAATTTTGGCCACTCTGCCATGCAAAAGAGAGACGCATTAACAACCCTGAGTTTTTACAACAAAGTTTTCTTTTGTATTTAAAACAAAAACTGACTAATGAAATGTTGTAATACTGTGTGGAAAACCTATTTTATGCCAGATCTGTTTGATTTTCCTATTCTCAAAAATTGAGTTAAATCTGTGAGAAATTCATTTAATTAAACTTAAATGGTGTCCTATATGATTAATTTGTATTTATCATTCACTATCTCACAATAAAACATTAATTCCTAAAGTGTTTGTTTAACATTTCTGTGGACATTTGATAAAATGTCTTCTCTCTAAATCAACAACTTTTCAGTAGAGCAAAAAAACAGTTAAAAAGGCTAATAGAAGTTATTGCTTAGAAAATTAAAGAAATTTTGAACTTGGATATTATGCACAAACACTTAACGAACATTATGCGACCTTCTTTTTCCCTCTAGAAGCAATAGTTTTCTTTAAAACGACAAAAATTTAATTTAAGACTTTTTGTTAAATACATTTTAAATAAAAAAATTAGCTTCCACCATACAAGTCGTTTTGTCAAAATTTTTTTGATTAAATTTGAAAATTATTTTAATCGCTCAAGTCAAGACAAGTTGTTTTGTTAAAATGGAATATGAAATAAAAAGGATGAAAGAAGTTGATCTGGAAAATACATTTCGGTTTTATAAAAAAAAAATACTTCTACTTTTCCCTACAATATGCAAATAATTAAAAAATAATAATAATAATTAAATAAAATTCTTTATAGACATTCAATTTTTCAAATTACTCTTTATTCTCTGAAAGAAGTCGTTTTGCCAAATTGAAATTGAGGGAAAGTCTGAAAGAGGTCTATTAGTCAACTGCATATTTTGCGTTCCAAAGGTCGTAGAAATACGGGGATTAGAGCAAACGAAGGACAAGGAAATTCTATATTTACTATAAAACTCTTGGAAAATTGTCTTATTTCGAGTGAAGACTTTTGTTTCAAAATTCCACAGATTTGGTTAAATACAATGGGATTGAATTTGCTTTTATAAAATAATTAGAAATTAATATTAACCATACGCCCCAATAAACAATTTTTGTTAAAATTGTTGAAAACAGTGCATTTGTAAAATATAAAATATTTGGAGTATTCATTATATCTTAAGCTACGGTCACATTGGGAAAATATTTGACGAAAAAAACGTAACCACTATTTTATTAAAATATTTTTTTTTAATTTTTCATTTCTTAAAGCTTAGTTAATTATATATCTAAATATTTTTTCTTATTAATATCGTTTTCTGAAAATTTTTTAAGAAATGTTTACATAATAAGAAATATTTACATAATATATTTAAAAAAAAAATAGTGGTTACGTTTTTTTCGTCAAATATTTGCCTAATGTGACCGTAGCTTTATCGTTATAAAGTTGTAACATTTTATTAGTAAGAAAACTTTTTTTTATTAATAAAAAAACAAAAAGCAAAAATTTAGGAAAATATGAAATAATAGCATGGTTTGTGAATACCCTAAATGTGTTAAAATAAATGTATTTAAACATTTTATTTTTATTTAACAAATCATATATAGTAATTCGAAAGGAATCTTTTTTTTAGATTTTTAAATGGTAAAACATTTTGTGCAAATGTTTTGGTGCGATAAATGAAAAGTTTGTCTTGTTGCCACAAAAAAAAACTAACCAACAATCCAATAACTTTTGTTTAAAATCATTATTTTTTTTTTTAGAAATATTAAATGATATTTTTTTTTAACAACACATGTCCTGAAATTGTTGCCAGTTTTGTGCTTTTCGTGTTTAAGCGCAAAATAATGATGTCGCAGCACATCCATAAAAAGAAAACTCAATCTCTCCTCAATTTGTTGGCGTCATGTGTTACTTGCGAAAAAGTAAATTATTTTCAAATTTTGAAACCATAAAAGAAACTTAAGACGTTTGCATTGATAGGATGAGGGAAAAATAAGAAGAAATGAAATTATCAATTTGAAAAGTTTTACTTGAAGTCATAAAAAGAGTTGAAAAAAAAAACTCAAATAAAATACTAAAACTTTAAGTACAAGTAAAACTATTTAAAAAACTTCAAATAAAACCTTGAAGAATAGGTGAAATATGTGATATTTATAGACTAAAATTTTTGTGTGGCTCGTCTTTATTTAACCAATAATGCATTCGTATTCAATTTTAACTTCTCGTTTATACCATTAAGAGATCTGAAGAAATTTATGATTCGGTAATAGTGTTTAAATCAATGATTATCGCAAAAAATTTTTTTCATATTATAAAATAAATTTTATATAAAATGTGGGCAAATTTGAGGTTAGAAAATAAATTAGCTTAAAAACACATTTTATTTTTTACAAATTTAGTTTTATAGTAAAGTAGAAACATAAGTAAACTTGTAATTTCTGGCGAATGCACGCACACCTCTAGCACATCGGCAGATGTCCGCTCTTTTCACAGAATTTTAAACCACATTCTGCAGTTATCGCTTATCTCCTCGTAGCATCGTTGAATTTTTCAGAGCGTCAGTTGTTTGCTCACCTAAACCCGGTCTTTCAAATGGCCCCCGAGAAAAAAATACAGCAGCGTTAACTCACAAGAACGAGTCAAACCAATTGACATCGCCAAATCGAGAAATTATGCTACTGGAAAATTTCTCTTACAATAACTGAAATGTTGATCATTCAAGGGTGAAGGTATAACACTGGCCTTTGAATGATCAATTCACAGCAACTTGTCGTATTCCTAAGTTATTTAATAATATAAAAAAATACTGTCCTTTCCACAAAAATTCCAATACAATTCACAGCGTTAGTAGGGGCTTACCCCTGAGTACTGCTCTTTATAAAAAAAGGATGACAGCTTAATTCTTGAAATTTCATCATTTCTAACCTCAAATTCTCTGAATAACTAGTCTAATATACCCCATTAAAAATTAAGTGGAATTAGTTGATAAAATTTTTTGGTGTCAAGACTATTTCTGGGATGTAATTCATATATCAAGGATATTTGGACATTAATTTTTTTGCCACTTTTTCCTTTAATAATGGAAGAAAAGTATGAAAAAAAAACTACAAATTTTTAAACTCTTTTCGTTGGGCAAAGGTCAATGCAACTGTTATTTACGTATCATATAAAGATATTTGTATAAAATAAACTCAAGATTTCTCCATTTATATTTATTATATAAATGAAACACTCACACATATTGTGTCGTCATTTTTTTAACAAAATTTGTCTTGAAGTAGTCTTGGCAAGATTTTTGGTTAAAAAGTCTTAAAGAAAATGGAGAAGGAGTCGTGATAGAGAAACATTAAATGAAATATTTGTAAGACACACCGGAGTATTATAACGATTTGTTGTTTGTTGGTTGCTGTTAAACAAAAATCCTTGATTTATGCTTGACTATTGAATAAAAGGAAAGAAACAAAATTCATGGTGGTTTTCACAGAAGAGTAGATGAGGAAAACCAAAAGGAATATTTGTTTCCTTATCCTTAAAAATACCACCAAAACCAACCAGTAACATTTAACGTGTGTGTGTGTGTCTATTTGTGTTTATGTGGGTCTGCAAATTCCCTTCATTTCTTATTTTTATTAACAATACGCATACACAGACGGTATTGAATGTGTGTGTATGGATTACAAAAATAAGGATTTTAAATCGTCAATTTTTTTTTTTTTGTTTTAATGGAAGTGCATGTGTGCATGAATAAAAAGCTTTAAAGCTTTTTATCCTTTTTGGTCATAAATGCTTCAGTGCATATACGTTTGATTTCTTTACAAAAGACAAATGCACTTCTAGTGTGAGAATATGAACAAGAATGCAAGGATATACTTATATGTTTAAGTGTAAAGGTATATTCTTTTACATTTTTGTATTTGTATGTGCTCTTCGATATCTTTTTTATATTTATTTCTGGCAATTTTGAAATGCAATCAAATGAAAACAAACTACAATTGTTAGCACATCCTTGATCCTCAAAAGGTAATTCAAAAATATATCCTTGTACTGTTACATATACTCTACTATTTAAAAGGATTCATATCACAGTAATGAAAAAGAAAAACACATCCTTAAGTATTTATATGGATGATGATGATGATGATTATTTATTGAATGTGAAAATATTCGAAGAGATACAGGATTAAATTCCAAATAATTGGTTTATCAATTAATTATGGCCATGGTAATACATTTTCGATTTAATTTAATTTATAAGTATATTCTTTTGTTTGTTTGTGTTTATATATATTTTTTGTGCTTCCACAATTTTGATTTCACTGGGGAGGTCATATAGTGTCTTTTAGACTGAGATTAACCTGGACAGTGGGATCTATTGTAAAGCAATTATTATTTTCTCAGATAGCCACGCTGCCTTTTCGATGCTTGCCTTTAATCATGATTCGACAGTTTGTAAAGAAATAAAGTAGAGTTGTATTGGGAACGTGAACACTATGAAATAAGCCGCAATGAAGCTGCGGATGCAGATGTCAGGAAGTCATCAGATTTCTCCTTCTCCTCAAGTCATTCCATTTAGTGAAAGCCGCAATAGTGCGAAAAATGGCCTCACAATTTAGGGAAATATTAGGTTGGCAACTAAGTAATTGCGGATTTTTTATAGAAAATAAAAGTCAATTTTTTCATGGAACGAAATAACTTTATTATGTAATGTATTGCCCATTTTGAGCAATGACCTCTTGCCATCTTTCAGGCAGCATCATAATTCCACGTTCATAAAACTTCTGGTTATTATGAGAATAAAACTGAACAAGGTACGATTTGACATCATCATCATTATTGAAATTTTTACCATTCAAGGAGTTTTGAAAAGATCGAAATAAAAAGTAATCAGATGGTGCAAGATCTGGACTAAATGGTGGATGTGGCAAAACATCCCAACCAAGCTCCAATAATTTTTTCCGAGTGGCCAAAGATGTGTGTGGCCTTGCATTGTCATGATGGAATACAACACCTTTTCCATTTGCCAATTCGGGCCGCTTTTCTTCAACTGCATTATTCAATTTTGTTAGTTGTTCAATGTCGACATTTGAATTTATCGTTCGATTGGGTGGTAAAAGTTCGATATAAACAATTCCTTTGTAATCCCACCAAGCTGATAACAGAACTTTCTTTTGATGAATATCAACTTTTGATGTTGTTTGCGCTGGTTCACTTGGCTTGCTCCACAATCTTTTCCGATTGACATTGTTGTAAAGAACCCATTTTTCATCACCAGTTAACAATCGTTTTAAAAATGAATCGTTTTCATTACGTTTAGTTAACAAATCGCAGATGTGAATGCGTTGTGTAAAATGAATTTCTTTCAGTTCATGAGGAACCCATACATCAAGTTTTCGTACATAGCCAAGTTGCTTTACGCGATTTTCAATGCATGTATGTGATACATGAAGCTTCCTTGTAATCTCACGTGTTGTACTGCGACGATCCGAATCAATTATTTCTTTAATTTGGTCGTTGTCCACTTCAACTGGACGACCGGAGCGTTTTTCATCTTTCAGTGAAAAATCACCAGAACGAAATTTGCAAACCAATTTTGACACTGCCGTTCTTTTAAGGCTTCATCACCATAAACAGCACATAACTTTTTATGAGCTTGCGAAGCGTTTTTTCCTTTCCGGAAATAAAAAAGCAAAATATGACGAACATTTTCCTTTTGATTTTCCATTTTTCAACAGACGCCAAACAAAAACCACGCAACCGCTCAAAAAATTTTTTTTACGGATTGACAGCTGAAGTACCGACTATTAAATAACAAAATGTATTTGATATTTCAATTACGTCATCTAACCTAAAAATTCAACTAATGCCATCAATGAGTAAAATCCGCATTTACTTAGTTGCCAACCCAATAAAACACATAGGCCTCTTCTTATATATGCTAGACCAACAAAGTCTGGCAATACTACACGTGCACTTATGCTACCAATAATATTGAGTCGCGCTATGTGACTATCGAAGGATATCCAGTTTGACCAAGGTAATCGGAACTCCTTTGTTGCAGTTCAAAAATTGAGTGCTGTATACCAAAGAGTTACTTTTGAATGATACAAGATTTTCCCTAGAAACATCCTGGCTGTCCCAGCGAATCAGAATACTCCTAATGCATTGCCTACTATTTAACAAATCTATGGCCATCTAAAATACGGGCACATTTTCCTGAAGTGCTGTTATAGATCATAAGTTATTAGTTAGAATCTTAAAGCTTAACATTCTGTAGAGGAAATTACAAGGAACCCGATTGTGTCTATGATTCCGAGGAATTGTTGCATTTAGCTTTACTTTGCTTTACTAAAAGATAGGATATTATTTCTTTAGAATTATATTTTTTATTATTCATTGCTTCTTTACCCAAAAAAAAATATCTTATAGGGTATTCAAAATCCGTTAATATCGTATAAAAAATAGCAATCCATATATTCAAATAAATATTTTAAAATCCTTCTCCTCTTGATATCCTTCACGTTCACTAATGTTTGCTGTGGTCATTGGTATTGTGTTTGTGAGTGGCGAGTTTTTTGTGAAGACAAAGCCTTCCACAACGACGACGATGATGATGATGGCAATGATGACAATGATTTACAGTTATGTGTTTAGGAAAGGATTTCGAAAATCAAATACAAATAATAGCAGCAATAACAACAAAACTTACTATAAAAGATACAACGATACTACATGTCAGTAGTCTAGTAAACAATCATTTATGTTGCACGCAACTTAAGACTACTAAAGAGAGGTTTAATAATAATAATAAAAAATAATAAATAAATAAACAAAACAAGGTTTACAGAGATAATCAAACATATAAACATATGGGTAAAGTTTTTGACTTGTGATTGTAAGTCATGGGATTGAATTCCAACTGCCAAATGCAACGGCAAATTTTTAACTCGTTAGTTGTCAAAATATTGTCAAAAAATATTTTAGTCGTTCAATCCTAACCAATTTACATCACGAACCATTATCTATTAAAACCAAAACGTATAGATTGTCTTATAGTGCACAGCAGGTGGCTGGTAAAATGGTTAATGATGGAAGAAAGGATGTGAAATTTATTTTAAAACTACCGGCTAAACAAACATATCTTGTGTTCTGCAAATAAACTGCCTCCTCTTTCCTTTCTACACTCTTTAATTCTTGTGTTGAGACCACTACAAATATTTATTTATATTTCTATTGTGGTTTGTTTCTCTTATTGTTGTTGATATATAACCTTGATTATTTGTATTACGTTGTTGTTGTAGTATTTGTCTTCAAAAACTGTTTTACCACTTCTATTCATTCTTGGCAATTTTTTTCTTTTTCGTTTTAAATTGCTAAAGTGTTGTAATTTTATTATTTTCTTTCATGTATTCTTGGTAGCTGGTGCTTTCATTTTTTGGTTTAAATTACAGTTTCATTCAATATATCCTGCCTGCCCTTGTCCTTGTCTTGCATTATCTATTTCCATTATACATATATATCCATCGTCTTTTTGTTTTACCACTACTTTACTGTTAAGAAAATTGGAATTTTATAACCACAGCCATTACAATTTTCTATTATTCGTTTATTCGTGTTCATAAATTTTATCAAAATATTGCCTCGCATTCAGTGAATGAATGGCATTGCATTTTACTTGTGTGTCGAAATGTCTATCTGTCGGTCTGAATGGCTTTAAAAGAGCTTAAGATGTCTGGCAAAAGATTTTTGTGTGGCTTTTTTTTCTTGCCAACAAGTTAACAATAATGATTTTTAGTTTTATTACATTTTTTGTTCAAATTTTTGTTGCGTTTTTTTTTTTTTTTAATAAAAAGTTAAAAAGTGTGAAAGTAAATTAGAAACATAATTTTTTTTGTTTGGCTATAATGTAATTCGTTAAAATATAAAAATGCACAATGAATTAAGGGTTTTGAAAAATTTTCTTGTTATTTGGCTGACCATTCAGCAATGGCTGATAAAAAAATTCTTCAGCGATAAATCTCATTTCTTATTTAGTGTTTACGTTTAAGTTAAATTTTTTACATATGGAGCTCGATAAACACAGAAGTAATTATAATAGAAAATCACTGCTTACAAATGGTCTGGAAGTTTTCTATGGCGATTTTTTTCTTCAAATATTACGCTGGAAGAACCTTTACTGTTCAGAGTCCTATGATACTGTGATAACAATCGATTTTAACTTTATTTTATGAGAAATTCCCCGTCGTGTAATCTCTGTTATATTCGTCGCAATTATTTCGCAAAAAATAACATGATACTTTTCTTTGTAGGGCTACATGAAGCTACTCTGATAACCCCTAACGTTTGAGCAACCTCAATTTATTTGCCGAGATATCCGCCGAAATGTCAAAAAAAGTAATCAGAAACACCAGCAAGAGTATCGACTACTGCAGCCAATTCAGAGGCGGTCATTAAAATAACATTGTCGTGTACGTATAACAAAAATGACATGAAAGACCATGTCTACGTGGATAACGCATAACGTTGTGGCAAAGTTAATCTATTGCCGAGATATCGGCCGAAATGTGCTAAAAAGTAATCAAAACTACCACCAAGAGTGGTGAAGGGTTTGTTTCAGAAAGTTCTAGAATACATACATACATACATAACTGGCCTTTACAACCCTGTGTCAGGATTACGGCCTAGCTTCTCGCAGCACTCATGTTGTGTGTGTCAATTTTTATTCATGCGTACCGGGACCTACAGTTTAATGTCGACTCCGAACGACAGACTTGAGAAGCATGTTCACGGCAATTAATTACTCTCAGAGCTTTTGCCAGAAGACTGCTGAGAGGTAGTCGCCGAAAGAAATATTTTTAAGATGTCGGAGCTGGGTGGGATGTCGAACCCAAGGCACATGTCTTAGTAAACCAACACACTAAACACAAGACCACGGCGACTAGAATAGGGCTGCTAAATTGATTTTTAATATTAAACGGAGTTGCCTTTTAGCTTCAAAATTCACAATCAGATTGGTGATTTTGTTCAACTCGTAGGAAATTATATCTGTGAATCATTATTTGTTTTTACATAGGAAAATTAAAATATTATTCCTCTTCCTCAGTCTCTTAAAATATTTTCTTTTTAGCCATACGCTTCATTTTTCTATTCCCTTTTGTATCCTTTACTTCCCTTGTGATTTCAGTATATGTGTTGCCTAAATGCGTATTTATTTCTATTACAATGTAGTTTATGGCCTTTATAATCATGATATTTGTTTAAATAACCCACCCAATAAACCACACACTAAAGATTTTTAATAAATTTAGGTGCAATGTATTTTTCATTTAACGTAGGTGGTTTACACATAAAATGCTGCACACTAGAGTCTCTACACTGTGGGTCAAATAATTCGTTTTTTTTAGGCTTAAAGCTAAGTTGTCAAAATTGTTGTTGTTATTACTTGTTTTGTTCTCTGATATCTAGTTTTATAGTGACGGACATGCCATCTATTGTTTTACAAACTATT
Organism: Metopia argyrocephala; assembly: GCA_963576795.1. Lineage (NCBI taxonomy): Eukaryota > Metazoa > Arthropoda > Insecta > Diptera > Sarcophagidae > Metopia > Metopia argyrocephala. Next base: position 86,710,071 of record OY756211.1, read on the forward strand.
ATAATCGTTCCCAATTTTATTAGAAAAAGTTATTGTAATAAATGACATTCCACTCTATTCCACCTTAACCAATGTCAAACAAAAAGCGAATGATCAGGAGAAAAGCGCCAACTATTGGGAAGTAGCAGATAACAGCTAAACCTACTTAGCGAAGGCACTCACCACACAATCAACATGCAACGATAAGGCAATAGCTGTTGATCAGTCAAGGGTGAAGCCTTTGGCCTTTGAATGACCAATTCACAGCAATTTGTCTCATTCCTAAGGCGCTTAATAATAATATAATTAATAATAATATACAGTGGCGTGCAGAAATGAGTACATAATTCATTTCTTTACTTTTCTGAATGATAAAATGAGCAATAACAAAGAAAATAAAATCAATTTTTTTTTATTTATTCTGCGTTCCATTCTGAATAAAACAACAAAAAATTCAAAACAAAATGCAGCAAATTCATAGAGAAAAAAAACCATAACAAAAATAACTCGCATGTACTCAATTTTGCACTTTTCAATAAAACCAGTTTATACCGTTAGTTTTGAATTGTTTTCTATTGCATACGACCAGGAATGCAAATTTAAGTGTAAAAGCGTGTGATTAGTAATAATTAAAGTGTCATATCAAGTGTACCGCAATAATATTAAATACTTAAAAAAATGAAAAAGTTATCACGTGATGTGGAAAACAATGTAGTTTCCTTAACTAATAATGGTGCGTCATCTCGGGAAATAGCCAAGGAGCTAAATATTAGTCAATCTGTGGTCATACGCGTTCAAAAAAGACGACATACTGCTCCCAAAAAGCAAACCAGAGGCCGTCGCAAACTGTTGACCGACGCGGATGCACGTCTTATGATGGCAGAAATGAGGCAGAACAAGAGCATAACACCGAAAAATACTTTTGTTGCCAAAAATAAGCACGTTAGTGAATGGACAGCACGACGAGCGCTCCACAACATTGGCTATATTTCAGCCGTTAAGAAAAATAAACCAGCATTGTCAGAAAAGAACCAAAAGGCGCGAATGAAATTTGCAAGAGACCATAAAAATTGGACGGTAAATGATTGGAAACGAGTGATTTGGTCAGATGAATCAAAATTTAATCGTTTCCAATCGGACGGTAAGCAGTACTGCTGGCGTCGTCCTGGTGATACCATTCAACGTCACCAAGTCAAGCAAACTGTGAAACATGGTGGTGGGAACATCATGGTTTGGGGATGCTTCACTTGGTGGCATGTTGGGCCATTACATAGAATTGAAGGTATAATGAAAAAGGAAGAATACCTCACCATTTTGCAGACTCATCTTCCCGAGTTCGTTGATAAGATTGCTTATCCTGAAGAAGAAGTCGTGTTTCAGCAGGATGGTGACCCAAAACATACGGCGAAAATAGTGAAAAAATGGCTGAGTGAGCAAAATTTTCAACTGATGAATTGGCCAGCCCAAAGCCCCGACCTCAACCCGATTGAGAATTTATGGTCAATCGTGGGAAGACGGATGGGATTATACCAATCAGCTCCATCAAACCTAGAAGAGCTGTGGGCACGAGTACAGCTAGAGTGGCAAAATATACCGAAAGAAATAATACAGGAACTGGTTGAAAGCATGCCAAAGCGTATTAATATGGTACTAAAAAATAAAGGGTTATGGACCAAGTACTAAAAAAGTGATCCATTAACAACTTTATTGAAAAGTGCAAAATTGAGTACATGCGAGTTATTTTTGTTATGGTTTTTTTTCTCTATGAATTTGTTGCTTTTTGTTTTGAATTTTTTGTTGTTTTATTCAGAATGGAACGCAGAATAAATAAAAAAAAATTGATTTTATTTTCTTTGTTATTGCTCATTTTATCATTCAGAAAAGTAAAGAAATGAATTATGTACTCATTTCTGCACGCCACTGTATGTACTGTCCTTTCCAAAAAATTCCAATACAATGCACAGCATTTAGTACGGGTTTACCTCTTAGTATTGGTCTGAAATAAAAAAAAGTGTGCCATCTTTACGAAGTAATTTTATTTGTCGACCGTTTGTTTTTGGGAGTAGTATTTTGATTACTGGAAGTGAGCATTGATATGTTTTTAGAACCAACTTCTCTAAATTTTTTAAATTTGCTCTAAAAATTACCATCCAATTCGAACCTCAAAGAGTTAATAAATGCGTGGCGATGTCGTATTTACTTTATTTTTATTTTTTTATTGGGCCAGGACTCAGGGAATGGCCCCTACTCATTTTGTTGGTCTAGGACAAGGGAAAGAGTTTGTGGATGGAAAGGGGGAAAGAGTGTGCACACATTTGACTTTAAATTACTAATATTGTGTGTGATTTCAGTCAGAAAACAACAAAGGTCTAACTTTAAAAATGCGAATCACAAGGAAATCGGTTACAGTTAATTGATTATCCAATGGCCAGAGTTATCCTTCACTATTAATCCAAAACCAATCAACCCCAAGAAGCCCGCACATTAAATTTTAAATTCAGGCAGGAGTAAAAGATGACAATGAAGATGATGTTGTTGTTATTGTCCTCGTTCCAGCCCCTGGGATAATTCTTAGTTACTGCTCTTCAACTGCTTTTCTGGCATGGAAGTCTGTGCCAGACAGCTATTACTCTCCGCCCGCTTAGCCAGTTGAGTCCTTGCAGTGTAAGCCTCTACACCACGACAAGGTGATTATCCCACGTAGACTGATAGTAGATAGGGACAGATAATGTCAGGTTTTACGTTCGTACCCGTCCGAAGACACAAACACACGGTGTCCGAGGCACGAGTCAATACCAGCGCTCCCATGCACAGTATTGCAAGCATGCGGCAAGCCACACAGTCACAACAATCTACATGAGTACCGATTTCGAAGCCATGTATTTGGACATGAACTTCTTCCTTGGTAGAGAGTCGGAAGGTAGACTGATAAGATGATATCATAAATTTTAAACGCCTGCCTATTTTCTGTAATTTCTTGCCTCAAAAATCGATGCTCTTATGGAAATTCAAACCGCCATCCTCATACTACCCATTATTATGCCCATGTAGGCAGCCAGACTCTTATTAAATGTATAACCTATATAAGCATGCTGCTGTTTGGTCTATTGGGTATATTCACACAATATATGTATGTTCTATTTTATATGGTTACACATGTAAAGAGAAATCTTCTAGGATTCTTATAATATCCTTAAATGGCTTAAGGTCTTGTTGGCTTAGAGGGAATATAAAAAAAGAAATTAATTCTCGTATTTTAGAGCTCTGCGTCAAGTTTAATTTAAAACATATTTATTGTTGTTTTAGATTAATGAAATCAATTTTCTGCTACTGATTTCACATTTGTTTTAATTTTTAATACCCTACCCACACAACATTATATTTCATAAGGTGGGGTGGGATACATTTTGTTGTCGCTATTGTGTTAGAAAACTTTTAAAGGAATAATTTGTGAGAAGAAATTTGTTAGATGTAAAACACATTTACAAGTAATAAAAATTAAACACAAGAGAAAACGGCCAATTTATAGACGTCCGAATATCCGAAACTAAACAGTACACACACACCTTAGTAGAGTTCTTAGATACCGAAAATCGGTTCAAAGTTAACACATTTATATACAAATGTAGCAGCTTAATGTCGAATTGATTTAAAAATCGGTTTAAAAATAATTCTAGACAAACTTGTTACCAAATATTATTCGGCTACTACAGTGCCCCTAAAAATTGTATCAGTTCTTCCTTAAATAAATTATAAAAAGAAAAACTTAATTTCATTAATTGGCACAGGCAGTATAAAAAAAATAAAATAAACCCATATTTTTTTATTTAGAAGGATAATCTCTAAATTAGAAATTTTATATCAGAGAGCAGATGAACGGATAAAAAGGCCTACGATTCTATTTACTTTTGCCGAAATGAGGACTCAAACCAAAATTAATACTTTGGTGGTTCAGCCAATTTTAATCAATGTCTGCTAAGTGCATAGTCGGGGGGGGTCGTGGCATAGTGGTTGAGCGCATGCACAGAAACTCAAAGGACCGAGGTTCAAATCCCAGCGAAGGAGAAAAATAAAAAATTAATTTGCGGTTTTTCCAAAATTATAATTAACAAAAAAATAAGAGGTTCCCCCCCCACCTCCAAGAAATCCATCTTCACGAAACCGCTCCCTGGCATTTCCAGCCTATTCCACCAAGAAAACGAATGATCAGGAGTACAGCGCCATCTTCTGGGAAGATAACAACTAACCTACCTAAAAAAGATGCTCACCACTCACATTCAACATCCACATGGGGCAATTGCTGTTGATCATGTAAAGGTGAAGGTATAACACTGGCCTTTTCGTGATCAAATTGACAGCAATTTGTCCCATTGACATAAGGCGCTTAACATCTATGTATATCTATGTATCTATGTATAGCTATGTATATATGTATATCTATGTATTCAACATTCCAATACAATGCACTGCATTTAGTAGGGGTTTACTCCTGAGTATTGGTCTTAAAAAAAAAAAAAAAAAAAAAAATAAGTGTGTTGCTCTTCGTAAGAAATAGTGCTGGCAAAGTATTGAGTAATGGGTACCGAGTATCGAGTATTTATACTAATTTTTGGGTACTCAATACTTAAAAGTAACTACTGAATACTTTAAAAGTAACTACTCAATACTTTAAAAGTTGTATTTTTTCTTCGAAGTTATATGGAAAATTTAAATTTTAAAGGCCAAACAAATTTCTGTTCAAAAATGAAATTGTGTTCCCTTAAATATAAACTCCGTTAAAAGTATTGAGTAGTATTGGGTACCCAAATTAAAGTACTCAATACTATCGAGTAATGAAAAGTAGCAAAATTTGACAGCACTAGTAAGAAATACTCTATCATTACTAAGCTGGAGATAGCGAGAGGATAAATTCATACATACGTATTAAGCTCTGTTCAGACGGTTGTCAGATCTACCAATATTGTCAGAGCTGGCAATATGCTGACAATAATCTTACAATGAAAAATTGTCAGCACTAAATAAATTGTCTGTTTACACGATTGTAATAAAATTGTTAGAAAACCTACAATTTAATTGTCAGACAATTTTCTGACAATAACTGTTTCTGACAACGTTTGCAGAAAAAAAATTGTCAGTTCACACTAAAGGTCTGCATGAATGTTTTGCTTTTCTGCCAGTTTAGAATGATTCGAGAAGTGTACTCTAATTGAGAGTATATTCAAGCATAGAAACAAATATTCATTCTATTCGTTTTGCAGCCAACGAAACGAAACGAAACGAACAGCGTCAAAAAACGAATAGAATTGAATAGAATAAATCTAAATTTACTCTCATAATTCTAAATTATTATAGAGACATTCGAATGTCTTGGAATGTCTTGAATTTCCTTTGTGAATGAAAGCATGTATTGAAGAAAACGCGATAGTTTGTAATACAAACAAGCGAATGAAAACAAACAAATTGAAATCTAGCAAGAAGAATAGTGTGTGTATATTAAAGCATTTAAAGGCAAAAAAAAAGTTAATAATTTATAATTTTTTTTAAGTTTTTGTAAATATGTATGTATGTATTTTTAAAAATTAAGCCAAAAATATAAAAAAATAAAGAAACATAACATGAAAAATTATTCAGTTCATTACTTTTATTATTCAGTTCTTTAGTACTTATAATACCAGTACAAGAAATTCTTTTCTATCATATTGCAAACAAGACATTCTATTCACTCTATTCATTTCATTCTAACTCTTATGTTTCATGTCTCTCATGTCTCGATACTCTCTTGTCTCTATTCTCTCATTATTTACATTCTAACGACAACAACCACTTTTTATGTTTGTTTTATTCGTTTCGCTTTTACGAATTAGAGTTGGAAGTGTGTTTGAAATTTTTAGAATGTCTTGAATATCGTTTCAAACATACCCGTGCAGACCTTTAGTTCACACGGTAGTCAGATTTGCTATGTACTAAAACTGTTCAACTTAATTAACAGACTAAACTTATTGTAAAATGTGTGTGAGAGAATTTGGAAATTGTGATATAAGTACATATTTTATTAATTTAATTTAAATATACATATAAATTATGGATGTTTTTTTTCTGACAATGATGCCGTTGTCAGGTGTTAAATATTCTCGCATCTGACAATGCCTGACTATGATATGACAATAACAAAGAAATGCGTTTACACGGTTGCCAGATGTCTGGCAATATTGTCAGTTTCTCCAATCTGACAATGCTCTGACAATGTTTTATCTAGCAATGTTGAAACAGAAAAATTATAAGTTCACACGATTGTAAGAAAATTTCTGTACATTTTTCTAACAATATTGGTAGATCTGACAACCGTCTGAACAGAGCTTTACAGGTGCCTGAAGAAGCTGCCACAAATCTGTTTTTAACTTCTTTCTGTGTTTATTACCTATTGAAATGTCATCTGTTTTAGTTTACGCTAAAGTGTAATGGTAGATTCAGCCTCTATTTACTTTAAAATTATTTAGATTTTTATTTTCTCGTAGAAGATATTCAAACAATTAATAATTGTCGCAAATCCTTTTTATTTTTCTTTCTTTCTTAAGTCATGTTATTTTGGCTTTTAAATACAATTTTGTTTATTTTAATTTAGGTCATTATGTCATTATTTGTTAAAATTTTATTTCTTCGTAACTTGTCTGCTTCTTCCTACCTTGACCAAAATCATTATACATCATCCATCATTGTTTTTATTATTCTGTTTTTGTACATACAAAAATAAACAATTTTTGAATTTCGACACCATTTACTTACAGGCGGAAGGAAGGCCATTAAAAAATACTTTGTTTTTTTTTTGTATTATAAAGAAAACTTTGTATTTATTTTTTTCTTTTTTAGGAGAAATGAGGAAAATTTATTTTTACTGTAAATTTGTATTGAATTATAAGAAATTTTAATTTTTCTGCAGAAAAAATATTTGAAATGAGCTAACAATCTATTCACTGAAAATACGGTTTGCAATTCAAATACTTTTCGTTCTTAATCGAAAGTAATTAGCAACAATTCTTGACAATTATGCTATTCTTTCATATCGTCGTGCTGGAGATTATGTGCTCTATCCAACATTTTATACACCTCGCCTTAATGACTCCACTTTAGGTTTTTGACACCAAAATTTTTAAAATCTTCAATCCGTTGTCGGCTATTTATCTCCAAAACTGAATGAGATATCCGAAAACGTATTGCACATTTGAAAAATTTGGGGTTGAAAACCTAAAGTAGCATCATTAATTAGAGATATATAAAAAATATGAAATGGCGGATAGACCACATAAAATTCCGCACGACGATATGCAATCAGAACTTTTCCTTTCGTTTGTCCATTTTATGTATTTGCGAGCTGATTTCTTTTTTATTTTTATAACTATATGTATAAACAAAGAAGCTGTAAAATTTCAATCAAACCTAAAACAGATTGGATCATGCCGCTTGGAAGTAAACTCTTTTGAGTAAGATTCCAGAGTTCTATTACTGAATTCGTACACAGAAAAAAAAGTGTTGTTATGGCAAATACTTTTTGCAGTTGAGGAAATTGTATTTGTCGCAAATAAAAAGTATTTGATTTAAATGATATTTTATTTGCCACAAAGAATTTCGGTGAATACACTGTATTTGTCGCAACTACAGAATTGCAGTTGACATAAATCAAGAGCAAAATTATTTGATCCAAATTGAATTTTCTTTAAGTTAAATGTAATTGCATTTAAAAATGCATGCCAACAGCAATTTATTAAAATCAAATGTTTTTTTATTTGAGATTACATGAGAAAAATTATTTACGCCAAATACGGATTGCTGTTGTGGTAACAGTAGTCTTGTATTTTCAAATGCAATCCGCAGTTAGTTTTGTTTTATTGTTTAGGCATTTTCTCTCATTCGTTAGAATTTTGTTTGCGGTAATAAAAACACGTGCGTGTGAAAAAAAAGCAAATATGTGTGAGTTTTCTATAGGAGTATATCTTCGCCGTGGTCTAGTATTTAGCGTGTTGGCTTACTAAGACGATAGTGCCGGGTTCAAATCTTAGCTCTGACATCTTGGAAAAAAGAAATATGAAAAAATAATTTCTTTTGGCGACTACCACTCAAAAATCTGCTGGCAAAAGCTCTGATTGTCATGAAAAAGCTTCTCAAATCTGTCGTTCGGAGTCGACTTTAAAAACTGTGTATAAATATAGTTTATGTATTATGTACTATAATGTATGTATATTATATTATTTATATATGTTATATAATATTAGATATGTATGTATTATTATATTGTAAATTACCAACTCATTGTACGTACATATGTATATATTCCTGAAAAATCTTTAATTTTATTTTTGTTTATAAATAAAATCTAAAAATGTAAAAAAATTTTGACATTTGTCGAATTGTATTTGTGACAAAGACTATTGCATTTGGTAGGACATTTTCTGCATTTGTCGAATTGTATTTGGGGCAAAGACAATCGCATTTGTTAAAACCATTTTTGCATTTGCTCAATTGTATTTAATGTAACAGCAATTTTGTAGTTGCGACAAATACAAATTGCTATTGGGAACGATCCGAATGTAAATTCTATTTGCGATAAGGTTAAAATCATTTGCCATTACTACGTTTTTTTTTTACTTAAAGCTGTGTCCAAATTTAGCAAATATTTGACGATATGTTCTGTTTTCCGTTACTTATAATAAAGCTCTGTGACATGGTTGTATAATGTGAATTCCGTTTGCGAAATAATTTCAGTAGCGAATTTGATCAGTAGTTACAATTTCCTGAACAGCCTATCAGTCGATATAATAAATCTCCTAATCCTCCTAAATCCTCCCCTAATAAATCTAAATATTAGAAACTAAATGTAATTTCTCTAAAAAATAAAATTAAAATTCTGATTTAAAATTTTGCAAATTAAATATAAAAAACTATTAATTTCAAATTCTTTTCTAATTGTTGATTAAAATATATATTTTTTTCCTTTATTCAACATTTATGTGTTGGAACAAAAAGGGACAAAATAATTAAAGTTTATAATGTTGAAAACAAGGAAGATTTTTAGTAATAATGTTTTGTAATTATACATATTTTGTAATTATACGTATTCTGTATAAAATTTAACGGAAGAAAAACTTCATACACCGATATGTAAGTGTGTACTCTAGTTAAATATGAAAAACTAGTGGTTGCTAATAATATTCATTAAGGTTGGCAAATAATACACAAGTCCTTTGGTAGCTTTCCTAAAACCATCTACTACATCCTTATAAATTAAGCAGTAGCAATGCCATAAATTTATTTGTAAATTTATGTCGTCATAAGAAAACTAATTACATAAATTTTGCTGCATAATTATGGGCTTATGATGTACAGGCAATACAAGATTTTTCAATGTTTTAATCAAGTGCTGCTTCTTGCTAGGCCGCAATAATATTGTTATATTTTCTCTATGAATAACGAAATATCAAACAACAGGTGAAAAACTCATTAATTACGTTTTTTTCTTTTTGGGTATTTTAAATTATATTTATTGGCAGTTTTATTAAATTACATAAGATTTATAAAGCAATCCCCTAAAATAGGCAAGTGTTTGTTTAATAAAATTTATTGTTAGTATTTATAATGGCATTTTTGTTTTGGGACATTTAATTTAATTTTATGAAAAAGGTAAAAACGCCAATAGCACGTGTACTAATCGTTTACGTAATTTAATTTTAAGAAAGTTGATTTAAAAAAATTATTAACAAATACAAGTGAAATACAGTTGAATCTCGAAAAAACTAACTCATATAAGAGCTAAAAAGTCAGATAACTTCACAGTATTTTAGTAAAAACGTGAAAAGTTAACTGAAGAGTTGACTTTGTTAGGGCGTATGATTTTTTTAAACAAAAGTTTTTCCAGTCATAAAAGATAATGTCAACATCAACGTTGACGATATTGAAAACAAGAACAATGATCAACTTTTAGAAAGTACCGGTCATATGAGCTTCTAGAAAGCTATTGAAAGCATCAAAACAAACAAAATTTGCCAATGTCAGCAGAACAAAAAAAAAAATTAACTGCTTCTTTAAACCACTTCGAATAAATTAATAAATATATTAATGTACGCATGAAAATATTTATTAAATGCTGACTATGAAAATTTAATCAACCAGTACACATTAAATTTTTTATACTTTTTTTTATTTTTTTTTTTTATTTTTTTTTAAGATTTCTTTCGTTTTTAAATTTTGCAAAACACAAAAACAAAATTTTATAAATCGAAGAAGGTAGTTAACTTGAAATATTTCGATTTACTTTTTCCAAAATCTACCGTATTTATATAGTGATTACAAGAATTTTAAAACATAATTTAGGATTTTTTTCGGTATAACAACAAACTTTATTTTAAAGTGTGGGAAACTTTGAGGTTAGAAAGTAAATTGGTTTGAAAACATCCATCTTTGTTTGAATGTTAATTAATAGTTAATCAAACAATGGAAAATAAATAAAATAACGGTTACGCTAACCTAACCTTCAGTAAAACATATGGACTCATCGAAACTGGGAAATCAGTGTAAAACAATAGAATAGAATTTATGCTGGGAATTTAACCTGAAAGCTGTGATAAAATCTAAACACCTATGTTTCAATTTGTTAAAACAAATTTTAGATATATTTATATTTTCATGCGAAAAATAATAAACACTCCTGAAAGTATACAAACTTTTTTTTGGGCACAAATTAAAAAAAAAATGTTTCCACAAAATATATATTTTTTTAAGCTTTTAAAAGTGATTTCATTTTTATTTAAGAGGATAAATCCTAACATAAATCAGTTTCCTTCGTTCAGTTCTACTTTTTGTGATCACCATTTTTTGTAATTCTAAATTGTCCAGCTGTTGTTTACTGAGTTCAAAGGATTTTGAATTTAGTGCTACCAATGTATTGTAGTCGCCGTGGTCTAGTGGTTAGTGTGTTGGCTTACTAAGACATGAGCCTTGGGTTCGACACCCAGCTCCGACATCTTAAAAAAAAATATATGAAAAAAATATTTCTTTCGACGACTACCTCTCAGCAGTCTTCTGGCAAAAGTTCTGAGAGTAATTAATTGCCATGAACAAGCTTCTCAATTCTGTCGTTCGGAGTCGACATTAAACTGTACTCATGGATAAAAACGGTACTCATGGATAAAAATTTACACACACAACATGAGTATTGCGAGAAGCTAGGCCGTAATTCTGACACACTGTTGTAAAGACCAGTTATGTATGTATGTAATGTAATCGAAAACAGCTCCAGAAATTCTATCACCATAATAGCTGTCGCATTGTCAGTTTATTTGAAGAAGCAGCAACTGAGCAGTTCAAAACTAAAAAAAATTGAGATTTAAAAGAGAACAGCTAAAACGAAGTATATTTTCGTTGTAAGCACTGAGATAGCTGTTGTATTGCCTCTGAATTTGCAGCTAGTAGTGAAATATCGATTTCATATTTATTTGTTTATTATTATTAATAAAAGTAGTGTTGTTGCCGTCAGCTTAATACAACTTTACTTAAATAGAGTAAATTTTTTAGTAAATTTATAATTTGATTTTAAATATTAAATACATCCAATTAACTGTTTTTACTGGATTTTTTTAACAACTTTTTTAATGTAAAATTTTGCTAATTTTTGAAAATTATTAAATATAATTTTTTTTTGATAATACAACAGTTTTCAAAATGTTTAAATTAATTCTTTTAATTTCAGTTTTATCCAAAGGCCAGGGTGAAACATGTCGTTATCGTTTCTTAGGAAAATATGGTGGTTACTGCTGGATTGTAACCCAGGCAACAGTCGTTTATGATAAACTAAAACCTCAAAGTGTGGTTTGTGTTAATTTTGTTATCAGGTAAGTGAGCTCAATTTTCCAATTTTATATATTAACCATTAGATTTTTAAGATAAATAAAGTGTTAATGAGTTGTTTCTTAGAAATAGATATTAAAATACCAAAAACTTAAATGAATTATTCTACTTATAAAATATATGGAAAGAAATTTGTTCATTAAAAAAAGGAGGCATTTACACCTAAAAATATACTAGGCTGTAGAATTTAGTTAAATGTGTTGTTATACTTAATTTTTTTAAAAACAACTACTTATAATATGTATTTAGCCTTAAAATATGCTTTCTTTTACTCATAAAAGTGCCTATTTTTATGCTTTCAAACGAAAATTGTTCTTAATAAGATTTACATATATAGAAATTTGTTATTTAAAAACAAACAACAATCCCAAACATCGGTTGATTATTTTGTTCTTCTATTAAAGAGATATTCTGAAGCTGATAGTGTTTGTCGAAAACCAGTCAATATTTAATATTTCTCTTTAGTAATTAAAACCGTAACAACGGATTTAAAAAAAATTAAAAAACACTCTTCAATGTTCCGTGACAAAATTGTGTTTTTGAAAGAATGTTGTTTTAATAAAAACGCTAATAACTTACTTATCTTCTAACCGGTTATTAAAATTGCAGTCTTATTTTAATCTTTATAAAATATATGTATGTGATGTATAAAAAAAGATACATTTCCTACAAAAAAGAAGGCGCAAAAACATCAATGAACTTTAAGAAAGGGGTACATATTTTTTTCATATTTACCTTAAAAAATATATATCATTCGAAAGGCCGGAATCCTCGCTTATAAATAACGCTTAGAAAATTTTAAAAATTGTCAACACTTGACTAAGTAATGACCAGTTTAACGAAAAAAACTAAAAAAGCTGGTATTTTTCATGTACATAACTCAAGATTTTGTAAGTGTTTTAAAAATTGCAAGAACGAATTCTTATGCTCGAGAACATTTCTCGGAAAATTTGCTCCACTCACCAGGTTTTTTTTTAACACTGAGTAATCGAACCTTATTGGTAGAAATCGTGTTGAGCTAATTACTTATAATTTAAAAATTATTTCAAACAAACCACTATTTCTTAAAAAAAAATACATTTTTATAACAAATAAAAGTAAAACTAAAATGTTTTCGTTACACACTTTCATAAATTTCAAATATTTATCATATGAAAACTATCGCATTAGAAGACATTAAAGATACTCGTATATATGTCAACTAAGTAATTGACTAAGGTTGTAGTTTAAGTCGTCATAAGCTGTTTATACTGGTGACAGCCTGTCATGTCTGCTTAATTTCAGATCTGTAAATAATCAGTTTAAGTTATATGTACAGAGACAAAAATATATTATTCTTAATTTCAATGAATAACAATGAGATGATTTTTATTCAAAATAAACGTCTTTTATGAAATTACAAAAAAATAAAAAAAGAATCATACAAGCGAACGAACATATCATACATTTCTATATGCCCTCTCTAATATTTTTAAATTCTTTTGAACGAGAGGAGAGTGACTCTAAAAGAAAAGCTCAAAATGATGACGCACATTACCGCCACTACAAAATTTTTTTTATAATCGCGCTGTATTTAAAAACCAAAGCTATGGTTGAGCCAAGCAACTGAGTCAAGCATCAGAGATTTTTAAAATGTCTTTATGGCATAAAAAAAATAAAATAATATTTTTCAATGGATTGAAACATTGATGTCTTAAATAGATAAGAATTTCATTAAAAGGCTTGAACATATTTAAAACAGAAAACGTGAGATTTACATAAATAGTGGTTAAAAAAGTCAATGAAAAATAGTTTATATTTTTTTTTTTTCGTAAATTCGATTAAAATTTATTTTCATTTATTATAAATGCACATACATTTCTTTATTATTTAGAAAAGCAAACTGGGAAGATTTTCCTATAATCATGGTTTATGAGTTGTGCCTTTATGAAAACGTTTTTTTTTTATTACTATTTAAGATTGACTTTTAGTAAACTTTAATTAGAAATAAAATTGTGATTTTTTTCTTATTTATTTTTTATGGATTTTGTTTAAATTTTTTCTTCGTTTGTTTGCTAAAGTGAAAACAGAGAGGGGGCAATCAAATAAGAGAAGACAATCAATTTGCTTTTATTATAGACTTTTAGTGCTTTATTTTTTAAATGTCATATAAATGCCATAAAGTATGTTTTTTTTTTATTTTAATATGTAAATTAAAAAATTTTTAAAGCCTACTTTTTAAAATAAAAGGAATAAAATTTAGGTTAACGATGCATACATTTAGGAGCTTTATTTTTAAATAACTCTAGCATACCACAAAGATGTAAAAATCATATTTTGGTACTGAATTCATATTACAAAAAAGGAAGTGCTACGTGAACTTGTGTTTTAGTGACTTTTTCAGAAACTACATTTTCTTTGGTTAATCTGTGCGTTGTTTACATATTTTGAAATTAATAGTTTTTCTTCAACCTTATTTGTATATAAAAAATATATTAATTGAAAGTAATATAATTCTATTAACTTGAATATATACTTTTTTTGAAATGTTATTGTTAAAAAAAATTTTTCTGATCAGCTTCTTGCTTTTGAAAACTATTGCTGTTTCGGCTGGTAATGATATCTTTAGCTACTAGTAATTATTCGTTTTTGAAACCAGCCAGATACATTATTTATTATTGAGTCTACTTTTACCAATACAAAATCCATTGTCTTTCAAATATTCTGTTTTCTCTCCCGGTTCGCTTGGTCTATTGGTTTTTAATAAAATGCTCTTTTATTTATTAAAGCAATGAATTGAATGTGGTCTAATCCTGTATAATTTAAGTTTTCTGTAGATTGCTTATAGATATTTAATCTCTTTAAATAATCAACGTTTAAATTGTTATTTAAAAACATGCCTTAAAACCAGAGCCATCTTTTGGAAATAAAATATGTTTTTTTTTTCCAATGAAGAAAAAACCTTTCATAAGCAGCATATAATAAAAAAATCTTCTTTTTAATATTTTTGTTTTTCCTACAAAATAAAATACCTTTTTAAAGTATTAAGCTTATTCACTATCCACTTCGTTTACTTACTTCAACCTTTCCCTCTTTTTATAGCATAAATTATAATCTTTAAAATTTATGAAAATCAATTTAATACCTTCTTATTGTCATCCCTAAAATCCAACGTTAAAAACATTCACTTACTTAAAATCCCCTAAGTTTATGCAAGATTTAAATATTTCTTTTTAATTCCAAAAAGTATGCCACGGTACATTTTTTGTTTAATAAATTTAAACAGCATTTTTTAAGCAAAATCCTGTCACTAAATTTGGTCTGATTCTATGCTGCGATTATAGTCTTTTACATAATTTATTAACTTGTCAATTTTAGTGGGAAAAATCTTAAGTGTTTACGAGTATATTAAAGCATATTTAAAGGATTAAAAAAAAAATAAATTTGTATAAAATTTAAGAATCTTTGTTTAAAAATTTATGCAAATTTTGTATTTTTTTAACTGAAAATATATAGCATATTTTTAGGCTTTAGATACCGCCTTTTTGCTTAAAGTTTAACTATTATAAATTTTTTTACAGTTTTTCTAAAAGGTAGGTATGATTTTGTATTATTTTTATAAAATAAATAAAAAAAATGTATGAACAAATTTCTTTCCCTTATCAAATTAAAATATTATAAAATTAATGCATAATATTTGTGTGTTGAAATTTTATTATAATTTTTTTTTATTATCATAACGTTTGAAATAGATAGTAATAGATATTACAAATAACGTTTGTACAGCAGGTTGTCATTTCTAAACTATTGAAAATTTGTTTTGTTTGCCTCAAATTCATTTTGAGAATTAATAAAATATAAATAAATAACTTAACAATTTACAATTTCTATGTTACAAGTGGCAGCTTTCAGAAATTATTGTTTACGTTTTGTTGTACATACTGACATGTTTCTCTGCATTTAGTGTAACCAAGTACAAAAACAATACCTATTGTTGGTAAATCATAGTTGTTCTACTGACAACACCACCTTCTTTAATATGCTTTTTTACTGCTTTTATATTTGACAATTAAATTAGGAAAAAAGCTGTTAGCATTCATTTAACAATTTATTTGCCTAAAATGTTCTATTTTTTCAAGGGCTTCCCATTCTTACATGCATATCTCAATATGACAGTTACAGTTTAAATAAAACATCAGGCTTTATTCTTAAACATTTAAATTTGAATAATATTTTTATTAAATATTTAAAAAAAATCCATAATTATTTTTTTTGTTTCAAATTTTTCTTTTAATGTGTTGACGCACAACAAATATTTTCTATTTGTAACTTAATTTTCTGTATTTATTTTATTTAAAACACATTTATCTTGTTTTCATTTATTCAAGTTTCTCAAACAATCATTCATATTCATTAATTAAACCATTTGAAAATGAAATTGTCACAAAGTTTTTGAGCTGTTTTGTTTTGTCTTCTATTAATTTCATTACGAAATCATTTATTTTTTTTACATATTAATGAAAGTGTGCCAAGAGTAATTGTTTTTTTTTTACTTTTATTTTAATTTTTTATGTTTGAACCTAAAACGCGTGTTATAATTTGATGGCTTGTTATGAAAACAACCATCATGCTTTGTTTAAGAAATTTATTGTTAGAGTTAGTTATAGGAGGGTGTAATCCCAATTAGCATTTTTTGGAATTTTAGGTAAAATTCATGTCGTTTTTGACTCTTTTGCAAGATTATAAGTCCAGGATTTGAAAGTTGTATCCACAGAGCCATTTTTATTAACTTTTTTCTTGTTAGTTTTTTTTTAAGTTTAATCAGTTGTTTATCAGTCTTTTTTGCTTTCTTAGTAATTCCTTTCTGAATAAATGTATGGTCACTGTGCAAATATTTGATCAAATTTCTTATTGGAATTTATTTTTAAATCATTTTTAAAAAGATGTTCTTACAAAACGAAATTTTTCCATAAAAGATGTCCAAAAATAGTGGAACGCTTTTTTCGTCAAGTATTTGCCTAATGTGACTGCAAGTATTTTATGTAAATGCGAATATTTTAAGCTCAAAATTCGTTTTATGTCTTCAAAATTTTCTTATTTATTATTTATTTATTTACTCAATTACTTTAAAATATTATATTGTATTCTAATTATATATAAGGAACAGAGTAAAAGACCATAAGCAAGGTGTATGGTGGCAGACCAGAGTTTTTAGTGGGAATCGAACCCACAACCCCCCACTAGACCCTAAAAATGGTGTGGAACCGTATATATTTAGATATTTAATTCATCCCACTAAAAGCAAAGGTAGTCGTCGTGTTCTGGTGGTGAGTTTGTTGGCTTACTAAGACGATAATGCCGGGTTCAAATCTTAGCTCTGACATCTTTAAAAAAGAAATATAAAAAAATTATTTCTTTCAGCGACTACCTCTCAGAAGTCTTCTGGCAAAAGCTCTGGAAGTAATTGATTGTCATGAAAAAGCTTCTCAAATCTGTCGTTCGGAGTCGACTTTAAACTGTAAGTCCCGGTGCTCATGGAAAAAAATTAACACACACAACATGAGTTCTGCGAGAAGCTAGGCCGTAACCCTGACACAGGGTTGTAATGGCCAATTATGTATTGTCGTATGTATGTAAAAACAACAGAAAATAAAAGAATAAATGTTTTCATGAAATAGTGGTTGCGTCTATTTCATCAAATATTTGACTAAGTTTTCAGTCGCATTATATACATAATTGATGCATTTAATTTCTGCTATCTGATTAAAATCTGATCAAAAACAATTGAGCGCAATTCAAACATTAATATGGTCTTATTTTAATCTCTTTTCGATCTACTAAACGCACAAAATATGATTAAAAAATGGACTAAACACGCACAGTTTAAATATCTAAATGATCAATTTATGTTAACTATACAATTTGTTGTTGTAAATATAAGTGCGACTTTTTTTCGACTTATATATTGAAAGTGTAGGTGTTTAATGATTTTTTTAAGACCAAAAGTACTCGAAAAAGTTTCAGCAAAGTGATTTTTGAAAAACGTGTCTTCTAAATGCTAGCTGGGTTATATTGGGGTGAAATTGTTTAAATAAAATTTCTCATGCAAAAAATTTATATTTTTTACACACGATTTCTTTAATCGATTGAGATTTTTTAAATTACAAGGAATTAAATTACAATTATTGTCTTTTACTTGTCAAAATCAGACATTTTTCACAATTCTTGTCTTTTTCCCCGCAAATTTTTTTATCACATTTTTAGACATTGTGATGTTGAAATGTAATTTGTAATCTTCAATTTTTATACTTTTATTTGAATTTAAAGTATTGCAGGGTTTTCATTATTATTTGTTATGTTAAGGGAAAAATGTAAAGGGCATCTAATTGATGATTGATACAAGAAATCAATGAAAAAAAAATATGGTATGGAAATCTCAGTTCGAATCCCAGTACGAGTGATAAGTTCTTAAATTATTTTTGTTTCCTCAGAAACGCTTTATTTAGATCAAAGTTAAGTTAAGATTTTTTTTTTTTGATAATCAAAGGAGAAATTGATATCCGCGGAGGAATAACCCAACTGAAAATGCTTTCGACTCCAGCCACGGTAGTCTCATCCAAGTTCTTTCTGTTCTCATACCTTTTGTAGTAATCATATATTGGAATCTTATTTTTCCTTTTCATTATGTACATGCACTTGTAATGAGTTGGTGTCAAACACAACACATTCTATCTTACCTTCCTTTTCTCACCATCATTGCTTTTTTTGTAATTGTCATCTTATTCGGATGAATCAGAATTGCACATGTTTTTGCCTTCTTATTCCAATTGTATCCCATGTTTTTTTTTAATAACAATCAGAAACCCTGTTCTATTGTTTTTGTTAAGCAGTATGTCTGTTCTTGTTTTTAAATTTACTTTTTTCAATTGTGTTTTCTTTAGATTTTTATCGTATGTGCTGCTGCCAATATAATTAAAAATTATTTTTCTATTAAGACTTGATGTTTTTGTTTTCATATTCTCTTTTCTTGTTTTTATTATTATTTTTTTGGTACATTATGGGTTAAATACTGCCACTGCTTATTCAAGTGTACATTGGGCTTTCAATGATTGATTTAATTTTTAATGTTTTGTTTTCTTTCGTAATGACGTAGTATATGATCAATAATATATTTATTCAATTCACAATTGTAAAAGAGGATGAAAAATTATTAACATACACGAAAGCAAAATAACAGCTCAATTAAAATTTCTAAAGTGTTTAGAAGAGACGGCAGAAAAAGTGTCAAAAATTTAATACAAAAAGTTAAAAAAAATTGAATTTAATTAATTTAAGAAAAAAAAAACAAAAAAACAAATGTGTGTACATATGTATGTGTGTATGTATGTATATGTATATATACCAACATATGTATGTACATTAGGGTGGGTCAATTTGTTCGGGACCGAAAAACATGACAAAGCGTATAGCAAGGTCGTAATCTACGGGAAATTCTAAGAACTTTTCCCAAAGAAACCATGGTTTTAAAATAAAAATCGAGCTTCCGGTTTTTTAAGAGAAAATTTGGTGTTTAGGTCATTAAAGGAAATTATCTCACCTTTCTATATCTGTCCTCATTTATAGAAAATTATTTACCCAAATAATGGTTTTGGAGGTTTATGTCAAAATAATAATAGTCAAAGTGTTAAAAACCTAAAACTATTATTATTTTGACATAAACCTCCAAAACCATTATTTGGGTAAATAATTTTCTATAAATGAGGACAGATATAGAAAGGTGAGATAATTTCCTTTAAAATAAGCCCTCTTCCAGCGTTACAGGTCAACTATTCACCAATTGCAATGAATACTTCCAAAAAAATAGCATTATTCCTGGATGACCTAAACACCAAATTTTCTCTTAAAAAACCGGAAGCTCGATTTTGATTTTAGAACCATGGTTTCTTTGGGAAAAGTTCTTAGAATTTCCCGTAGATTACGATTTTGCTATACGCTTAGTAGGCAAAAAAATTGACCCACCCTAATGTACATACATATGAAAGAGGGAATAGAAATTTACTCAATTAACGTTGTAATAACACGATCAAGTTTTGTTTTCAGATTTTTTACACGTTTTGTTGTCAAAAATTTCACAAACCTTAAGCTGAAATGTAGGCTGCTGCACGTAGTATTAAAAGAGATTATTTTCCAGATGCCATCAAAAAAAAAATACAACACAAAGACTCTTGGAGATTGAATACTTTTAAGAAGAGAAAGAAAAAATTGTTCGAAAATACGGCAACTGAAAGATAATTGGAAGAAAATTTGTTTCAATTTGTGAAATTATAAGCGGATCAGTAGAAAAGGTGGGAGTGTATTAGAATTTGAAAGGCAAAGCTTAAACCAGCCCACTCGCAAACATTTTACTCTTTTGTGCAATTAAAGCACCATTATTGTGGCTTAAAACCTATAGTTTTAAAATATGTACGTTTTTTTTTTAATATTTCCGGTATTATTCCAACAGCAGTATAACATTATAGTGGTAGCATACGAGTATCATATCAAAAACCAATCGAAATACAATTCTTTTGCCATTTTCCGAAGCTACTTTAACTGTTACCGCATTGCAATAAATTCGTATTGATGCATATTCGGATCAATTTTCATATACCGCTCCTTAAATACAAAAGCACCACAAGTCAAAATAAGCAAATTATACAGGAGCGTCATTTTTAAAAATAATTTTAATTATTTGATGATTTTTGTAAAAACTATGTGTATTACATAGATTTTTTTGGTATCAAAATGTAAGTAATTAAATGGCCTATTTTTCAATAAAGCAATCTTAAACATACCTCGAATGGGTTCTCGAAAAAATGCAAATAAGTTAGTTTTGTATATAAACTTTGACTTCGAGAACATTAAAATTTTAAAAACTAAACAACCATAATTGGGAAAATTTGAGTTTTATTTCAAACAAATTGAGCGTATTGCTCGTAAAGGAATAACACAACTTAAACTAAAACATTAATAATCTGTTCCCAACAGTAACTTATGAACTAATTTAGAGATTAGCATAAAAAGATTCATAAACTCTTCAATAACTTAATTCAAAATATGGTAGTATTCTAAACAAAAATAAGAGAAAATATCAAATTTATAAATGCAAAATTAACCTATTTTGAAATATTGTACTATTGCACATAAAAATTATAAGATACTAACGTGTATGTGATCTGCAACACAGGTAGTACTTTGGAATGTGGTAGTTTTTCACAAAAAATTCGTGTGCTCGTGGCGAATGACTGTTGACAACTGAAAATGTGGTTCTTTTGCGCGGAACTCAGTTACAGAAACGGTACAAAACAAAACTAACGGTTTTGGGTTTTAGGCTGTTTTCGATCATAAAATGACGGCTGTTTTAGCGAAACATGAAAGTTTCATCGTTTAAGAAGCATTTTATGCAAAAAAATAATTTTTGATATTTTTTGAAATGTGTGACTTTTGTATTTAAGCGATACATACATACATGCGTACATATATGCATATGTAGGAACTTCAGATATTGTGGATTATGCGTCTAATGTGGACTAGGGTCTTTTATTTTTGAAAATTGAAAGAGATATGAATTAATGACAATATGTATATTAAACGAATATACATGTGTATGTACATACACATATTTGATGAAGATTGTAATTAATATTTATTTTACAAACATCAACTCATTACAGGGTATGTCGAAAAAATATGATTCCGATGTATGATTTCTGCATACACTGTGAAATAAATAGTTGATGTTTGTTATGACTATATACAAACAGAGTGGGCAAACAAACAAAACATTTCGCAAACGTTACCACAAAGTCATAAACTTTTAAAATTTTTTTAATGGTATTGTAAATGAGCAAAACTAAAACAAATACTTTCTAAATGAGAAAGAGAGAAAATGAAACAATTAGCTTTTCGCTCTTGTGCTTGCTTTGTTATTCCGTTACATTCGTATAATTTGCTCTTTTTTTCTCTTCTTCTTTTCTTTTTCTTCTCATTAATTTTTTGTTGTACCTACACACATTTGAGTTAATGTATTTGTAGTACTCAAAACAAAAACAATATACAATATTAAATGGGACAATCGTTCTCACTGTTTCTGTTTTACTCATTGTAAAGAACAAAACAAAATGAGATCAAACGTTTCGTTTTATTTTCCTACTCTGTATACAGAACACAAAGACCTCTGGTGAAACTTTCGTAGTGGAGTCAAAAACATGATCAGTTCGGCTAATGTGCAATTCCTTCACGGATGTCATTTCCTCTTTTGATTGAAAAATCATTTCAATTCATAAAACGTGGGACATAAAACGAAATAAAATTTTATTAAATTTCAAAATTCATTAAATTTTTAACATTTGAGGAAAGGTAAAAATATGAACACTAAGGACGTTTTAAAGTGAAATCAATGCATTGACAAAGACCCATTCAATTCGTATGAATAGTCAGTTGCATACAGATAGTTCAATAGCAATGGAAGCTGTGGTATAACTTAAAATAACACCCATCAAAATGGCAACAAAGCGTGTTGAAAGGCAAAGCATCTACCGACTTGTTAAAATTAATGCAAGTTTAGGGTGTAGTTAAGAACAAAGATTCCATGTTTGCCGTAAAATATTTTGGTACAATAGTACCGCTTAATTACTTTTATTGAACTCAACGCCTTAAAGTTATATGCTTTCAAAATTATTAAAATTAAATTGTTTCTATAGGTAATTCGCTGTTTATCTTCTTCTTTTGTAGAGCAAGAAATGGGTTAAAACTCTTTTTCGAAGGGCTAAATTTTCAATAAAGACTAAAGTCTTTTAAATTCACTGGTTTTTAATTTATTAATCCAATGATTAGATATCCTAATCTGATTTGTTTTTTTATTACTAATAATTTTGTTATATTTAAAAAAAAGAAAGAAAAAAAGCTGATATTTTTATGTGTCATTGTCAGTTGTACTAAATTCTTTCACTGAACTCTTAATGACTTAAAAAAAAAACAAATTCTGTGTGACAGTAATGGTTTTTATTGTTCTACTATGTATGTATCATTTAAATATGAAAATGTACTTGACTTATGCTCTTCTATGAGCAAACTATTTAACCGTAAAACAAAATTCTATAATAATAAATAAATACAAAAAAGAGAGAAAAATTGAAATTATTTTTGCCAATTTTTGGTTTGCATAAATTTAAAGAAAAAAAAAGAAAAAATAAACATCTGCATTCTATCATTAAAGTAGATTAAACATTTTTTAATTCACTTTTTGTTGTGTGTTTATAAATTGAGAAAAAAAAAAACACCAAAACAGTTTGTCTCTGTTTGGCGATTAAAAGAAAATCTAATTTAAATGCCACAATATTCTCATACTGACATACTTAAATAAATAACAACAAAAAATATGCAAATATTTACAAGAAAAAAAAAATAAAAATGTATTTTGTATTTGTCATTTGCATAAATCAAGGCTATAACGAGACTGCTTGGCTATTTAATTCTTTACTAATTTATTATCAACAAAATAAATATGTTTAGCTGTTTGTATTTTAGTTGTAGCATGCTAACATGTGTAAGTGAGTGAGACACCAATCGGTAATAATTTCCGTTTGTTATATATTCGGTATCAATATATTACAAAAACAGTACTAACACATATACAATAAAATACTTTGTAAACAGTAAGACAATAATACCAGAGTGTTGAGAGAGTCTCTTTAATGATACGCACTAGAAGATGTGGCTGAGAGAGTTGGAGGGTGAAGAAGAATAAATACAATGTATACACATATGTTACACACCCTCACCTCTAATGTAAATAAATAAAAATGTAAATGATTATACAAAAAAAAAAAAACAGTAACAACAAACAAAGAATTATAAAAATAGGACATGACAAGAATTTATTTAAACATAAAAGAGAGAAAAACCAAATATGTTTATTTATATTTTTTAATGTTAGCAAAAGATTTTTTAAATTTATTCTCAATAAATTTGTCTGGTAATTTATCAAAAATGTAAAAAAAAATTGTAAATTTCAAAGCATTCAACCAACAGCATATGTACGAATATGTATGAATGCAGGCAGCAGTACCGTGGTGCGTATGATTAATAACTAATTTCCATGTTATCACTTATACGCACCATTAAAGGAAAAAAAGTATCGAATAAATTTAATGGATTATTTAGGGTATGGTCACATTACTCAAATATATGACTAGAAATGTGGAATCACTATGAATATGATAAAATGTTTTATTATTATTTTTTTTTAACCTGAAATAATTAAATTTTATGGCTATTTTTTGGCTTTAAAATATTCCAATAAAGAATGATTACGTTTTTTTCGTCAAATAGTTGCTTAATATGATCATAACATTTATGTATACATTGTTGTGTTTAACCTACAGATGAATTCTATTTTTTTTCGCATTAAAGCAGAAAATGTGGGCTGTCCCAAAATTAGCGTAATTAACGTAATGCAGAGAACAAAAATTAAAAAAAAAATAAAAACTATTTTTTTTTAAATCACAAAATGCTCTCCTTTAAACGTGATAATATTCAGTAATATTTAACAGCTTCGATACCCTGTTCAAAGTAAGAACTGTTTAGGTTTTAAAAATAGCCATCTACTGCAAATTTCATCTTATTATTGTTGGCGAATTTTTTCAAGTTTGGAAATAGAAAATAATCCGAGGAATTGAAATCTGAAAAAAAACTTGATTATTAAAGGAAATCAAAATTTAACTAATTGATATTGGCCATCACAATAGTAGTTGTAACAACTAGCTAATTGTCTTGATGATAAAACAGTTTCCTTTTTGTCGATTGTGGTCTTTTATCTTCAAATTTATCACTTAAATATTGAATTAAATAAGCATTATAAGCAGCGTTAATTGATTTTCTTTGTTGAAGTTAATTAATAAATAATTATTCCAGGCGCATCCTAAATTAAAAAATTGCATATATAAGAAATTGTGTTTTCATCTTTTTTATACACAATTCACCTATCCCTCTGCTTTGATTATTCCTTTGCACATGATGTTTCGAATCGACGTCACTTTATTGTGTTCAAACATCCCAGCAGAAATTAGTGCTTACCAATAAGCTATTTTGTAAGGGAGAAATTGTGAACTATTACTTGCTCGTGCGCATCAATAATGCATGATTTTTATATGAAATGAGCCGCTAAAATGCAGTAGAAACGCACATTTATAGCAACCAGTAAGCAAATAGTATAAAAAATCAAAAATAATACCTTATCCTGTAGCATTTTTGGAAGCTTTAAGGTATGAATAAACAATATAATGCTTCAATTATTGCTTACAATTTTATTTATTGCTTCCAAATCTTAAAAATTTTCTGCTGGGATTGTCTAAAACTCCATTGGGACGTCTCGAACTTCATCCGATGGACTGAAGATATTTTTATTGAGGATTAATAATGTGAACAATACCCAGCGGGAAATGGTAATCAATAAGAATCGAGAAGGTAATACAAGGAATGTATAATCTGTTGACTCCGGAAGCGATTACCTCATCAAGTCCTACGAAAGTAATAAATTCTTTAAATGTCCCTCCGTAATTAGTAACAGAATTCATTATTTGTAATGCATAAAGTTATTATTTATTAATAATTTGAAAAATAACGAGAAATAACGAATTTTTTTTAATAAAATGTAGAACAATGAATCCTTCTTCTGAAGATGTAGGAATACACATGGGAAACAATGTTTACTTGTGTGCCATATGAAATTACTTTCGCGGTTCCAAAAGTAATAAATATATAGTAATAAATATGTTGGCTTACCAGACGAGAGCTCTAGGTTCAAACACCAGCTGTGACAACATGAAAGAAAGAAATATGAAAAATATTTCCTTCGGCGACCACTTCTTAGCAGTCCTTGGGGCAGAATCTCTAAGAGTAACTGCCATGAACAAGCTTCTAAAGTCTGTTTTTTGAAGTCTATGTTAAACTGTATGTCTCGGTAGGCATGGGTAAAAATTGACGCACACAATATGGGCGCTATATCGTAACCCTGAAACGAGTTTGTAACGGCCAATTATGTCTGTATGTATGTAAAAAATCTGTTGTAATATTTCTTTTTTATCGTAATAATGGTTCTAATTATTATAATAATTTATTTTATATACTAATCAAGATTTAAAAACACACACATTAATTCTATAATTTCGAGTCTCTAAAGAAAGAAAAAATATTGCTCCAACAATTGTTGTCTATTATTTTTGTTGTTTTTCCTGTCTACTCAAAATGTAAAGACAATAATCAAAATTGCCTTTTAGCCTGGCCAAGTGTAAATTCCATGTTATATATGTACATATATGTATGTGTGTATATAATTAAAGAAACACAATCTACAACATCATCAAACTCATGTACATAAGTATTAGGCGAGAAAAATTAGAGAAAGTTTTCAGAAACTTCTTTTTCTGGATTTTCTTACGTCAAGTAAACTTTTCTAGAATTTAAGCAAACATGAAAAACTTTTTTTTTAACTTGTATTCCTTTGTTTTAATTTATAAAGGAAATGTGGTACCAAGGAAACCTTGTTAAGAATGAATATTATTTTAATTACGAATATTTTCTTTGTACCAGCAACAAAGTAAAAATATTGATTAGAATTTAAAAGTAATTAAAATTGTATTAATACCTCACTTCTACAGGCTTAATTGAACAAGAGTTTCTAAAAAAAAAACAATAAATAATAAAACTATTAAACAAACATTTTTTAGTAAAGAAAATAAATGTTTTATTTTATTAAATTTTTGACATTTACGAAAACAAGAATTTTATTAAGAACATAATTCCAGGTAATTGAAGTGAAATAAAATTTCTATTCATATCCCTATGGCGTTTAGAGTAACATTCTGATAATCTTTGTTTTTGAAAAGATAAGAACCAGTGACTCTGCCAGTCTATAAAGTGCGCCAAATAATAATTTTCTGTGCATGTATTGGCTTAAGGATTACTTATTTGAACTTAAAATCGACTTTACCAGAGAACCACATTTTAAATGGATATTCAATACTGTTATAAATTTGTGCTTCGACGCATTTGATTATCGTTTAGTTTTAATTTGATTCCACAAGCTGAATCTTGAAAGCAGTCAAGCCAATAACGTTTTTAAAGTCGTCCATAAAGGCTCTTCTTTAATGCTTTCCTGTATAGAGGCAATTCACGATACTCATATTTTTTAGTAAGAGTAAATGTGATTCCAAAAAATTCATTGCTTTTTGAATTAGTCGCTCTAGAGCGATAAGTCTGATAAACAGTTGATGAACAATTTGCAAGCGTTGTTCTAGTGTAAGTCTTTCCATAATGAAATGTCAAGCAAAACTAAACCAAAAGCAATTATCAGCTGCCAAAACTGTTATCAAATAAAGCAGTATTGTCAACTCAAAATTGGAAACCTCAATAAAATTAACCTCCGCTTTACCTTAATAAAGGTAAATTTTATTGTCAAAATTCTAAAATAAAAATGTTTTATCACTTTGCAACATTAAAAAGGCCACAGTTAATTTGACAACCTTAACTATTACTTTTGTATTTGTATTGTTTTGAAATTTAATTCAAGTAGGCACACAAAGCCAACTCATTTTCTCTCTGTCACTGTAAGCATGCCTACAAAGTTTTAGTATTATTACAGCACACATAGCCATATAACAGACATGGTGGCAATTGTGACAAAGAAAAAACTTCTAAAAAAGAAAAATAATGAAATAATAGAAAAATTTCAAATTACCAACCAGCAGTAGGGTATTAAAGTTTATGAAAAGCATCTTAATTTTTACAAAACCAACACAAAATACTAAAAAGTGGAATTTTAATCAAAAGTCTCTGAAGCATAACTTTGCATGGCAAATTGTTTATTTTATTAAAATATTCTAAAAACAGTAACAACTCGTTTACTTTTAAGGTGGTAAAGAAGCCTATACAAATTGTATTTGACAGTGGTTTTTACTGTCTATTTTATTTTATTTTATTTTATTTTATTTATTTATATCGTATGTTAGAAATCATTTTTAATAAGCCTTTGGAAAAGTTTCTGATTGACCTTCTTTCCCTTTTTGACTTTTTTTTTTTTTTGCTTGTTTGTAGACACTGTTTTTTGGGAGAACGGAGACTTTAATTGAGTGTTTATTTTGGGTGTTTTGTTTTTAATTTATTTTCTGTGGTTTTATTTGTATTTGTATAAAAGTTAAAAAAAATTGTAGTTCATTGTGTTGTTTTCTTTTGCATTTATTTAAATTAAATTAAAAAGTTTCATTTAAGCAACCGTATTTAAGGAATTTGTTAAAAATTCCATTTGTGTATCCTATTTCCACAATTACAGCGAATACTTTAAATATTTATAGGCATCAATAGATTATTTAATCTCCTAGCAGTATAGTTTTAGTTCTTGTAAAAATTTTTACTATACAGCTATCATCAACATTATTTTGGAATTTTAAAAACTGTTGTTTTCCATATTTAAGAGCATTAAACCCCAAAAAATTCGCATATTTGGAAGCTAAGATTACTATATAGCATTATCGTAAAGCGAAAAATAAGCGAACACGATTGAAATTATTTTTGTATTGATATAAGCGAAACTATATTAAATACTTACTGTTATACTTACACTGAAGCAGGTTAAAATTATTATTACAACGGTTTGTAATCAGAAATGTTAACGACAATTCTTCGAACAAATTTTTCGTAATTCACTATAAAAAGATGTAAATAATACCTGAATGTAACGAAAAAAATAAGTTTCTTATTGAAAATGTAATACTTCCGAATGGGAATTCGCTATAAAAACATCTTGCCTTAAAATTGCTGATAGTCAAGTTTTAATTTTTACTAAGTAAAGCAACAAAAAATATTATTCGCCTTATTGGCAAATACATACATTCAATATACAATAATATGAAATGTATGCTTTTGAGGATATGCATGTCTCTATGGCCATTTCGTCTCTGATTAAGAGACTCGTCAGGAGACTTTTTTTCAAAGGTTGTATTCAAAACTTTTTTTTTATCCCCAAACTTTTTTATTTATCCCCAAAAGCATACATTTCATATTATAGGTAAAGCAACTTTTAATATTCTACATTGTCTAAAATTTTGAGTCAGTTTTTGAATTCTGCGATTTTGTTCAACATTGAATAGCATATTCAAGCCAGGGATCTTTTATTACCAACATACATACATAATTGGCCATTAAAACTCTGTTTCAGGGATACGGACTAGCTTCTCTCAGCGCCCGTTTTTATCCATGAATACCGAGACCTACAGTTTAAAGTCGACTCCGAACGACAGATTTGAGAAGCTTTTTTCTTGTACAGCACAAACGTTGATAATAAAATTCAATGATTTAAAAGCATTGTTCATTTGTTAATCTATTCAGGGTGAAATGATAATTCTTAAGGAGCATATTTAATCACGAAATATCCACTTTTAAATAAAAGTATACCCTAATAATAGGAGTATATCTAATTAATTAATTAAACGCCTTTTCTAAAGTATTAATATTATTTTTAAGTAGTGTATTATACGTGCTGGAGATGCGAACTAAAAACTTTTCTTTTGCGTCTTTACAAATGAAAATCAATCTTAATAAAAAAATCACTCATTTATGATGATTTTTTTTTTGTCTATTAATAGCATATTTATAGGAGTTCTCTTAAATTAATATTTCCTTTAAACTTACTTCTTCGCATTTAACGATGACCAAAATTAATATTAAGTGTGCCAAACAGCCATTAAATTTCTAGCTGTCATATGAGTGACATGAAAATCAACCTTTTGGAAAAATGAAATTTAAGAAAAGGAGTACTTTATGTGATCTTTTAAAATACTTTTGAAATGTGGTGTTGATTATTAACCAGGTCACGTTTTTATCAGAGAAAATTAAAAGCTAACTGCCCTGTTAAATTTTTTATTTTTTCTTGCCTGTGGTAAAACAATTTTATGTCATTATTTTTGAAATAATAGCTAACAGTGAGCTTATTAACTGCTTTTAATCTTTTAATAGTTTATGAATGAAATAAAGCGGAAACATGTGAAGATTACTTATACTCGTAATTTAATAAAGAAATTTTTAGAAAATCTGATGATATTTATATAATTATTTAATCCCCCGTTCTTGCTTAAATTTTTTTTATGCTATACAAAAATTTTTTGAGCTGCCAATGTTTTAAAGTTTTTTTTTATTGAAAAAAGAAAGACACAGAAACTTATATTTGTTGAAGTTGTACTAGCTGGTTAAACATTCACAGTCGCCTTTGAATACATATTTGGGTGCACAAACAATATTAATTTGTACAGAATGGTTTGAAGAAGCAATCGAGATTTGGTTTTGTTTCCAAGGTTTGTCACTGGTTTGCTTTGCTACTGCACTGATACTTTTCATCCCCTTAGTGCTGGCCTCAATAAAAGAAAGAGTATGTAGACTTTCGTAAGCCTGCCTCTATTTATTTTGGTTAGCTTTTTAATCCTTCCTTTCTTTTTTTATTTACCAATTAAATGCCTTTGGGCAGTGGGGTTAAGTTGTTAGTACGTAATATTTACGTCAAATGTTTATAAATTTAATAATTTTTTTTCTTCAATTTGTTGTTTTTATTGGTGTCGATTTTGTAATGGTATTGTTGTTCTTATTATTATTTGAATATGTGCATGTACTTAGTGTGCCTAAACAAAAGTGTAATTAGCGTTTGGAGATTTATAAAGAATAAAATTCATGAAAATAAAAGAAAATTAAAAAGATAAAATAATAAAATTTACATTTTAATTGCTTGACTTTTAAATATGAAAACAACACAAAAGTTTTTCACACAAAAACTGCGAAAAAAAAATGGAAAAAATACCAAAAACAATAATTTTTATCCCAACATAAAAAAAAGAATTTTATAACTTTTTTTTAAAGATTATCAAGAAAAATATTTATACATTAAAATAAAAAAAACTTTTGACACAATAAAAAAAATCATCCCTTGAAATTTTCCAGTAAAAAAACAAAAAAAGTTGTTTTAAAATCACCACAACACCAAGCATTTGTAAATTTAATATTCCGAAATAGCTCTTTCTAAGCAAAAGAAGCATTATTCTGGTCTTTGAAACACATTCGTTCTATGACAACCACATATTGAATTTTTTAGTGTTTTGCCAAAAATATAACTGCTTCAGGTTGATTTCATTAATGTGATTGCTAATGGTTTGCCAGGTCTGAATAATTGACAAATAGTTTTGTTGTACTTTCATATCTTTTTATGTGTTTAGTTTATGCAACTATTTAGATGTAGTCGCCATGGTCTAAGCGTTAGTGTGTTGGCTTACTAAGACAATAGCGCCGGGTTGAAATCTCAGCTCTGACATCTTGTAAAAAAAAGAAATAATTATTTCTTTCGGCGACTATCTCTCAGCAGTCTTCTGGCAAAAGCTGATTGCCATTAAAAGCTTCTCAAATCTATCGTTCGGAGTAGACTTTAAAACTGCAAGTCCCGGTCCTCATAGATAAAAATTGACACACACAACATGAGTGCTGCGAGAAGCTAGGCCGTAACCCTGACACAGGGTTTTAATGGTCAATTATGTATGTATGTATTTAACTGTGAGGTATGTTGATGCGACTCAAAAAGCAAATGCTTTCACAAGTATCAGCAAAACACGTGTTTTTTGTCTTACAGATGAAAACTATTCAAGAAAAACCGTAAAAAATCTGAAGTGGTTATTTTCAAATCAAAAGATTTTTAGTGTCCTACTCTAGTGGCGAATGATGAATAATCGCAGACGATGCTCGGTTTGCCACAAACGTCCACCGGCATCATTCAGCTCAAGTGGTCGCCACATATAAATGGGCAGGCCGAGAGTTATGCTCAAACATCAAAAGTCAAGCAAATTCCTGACAGGAACAAATCTGATCTTTACCGGATCCACTTAATTCTGGCTGAAGTCCTGAAATCTAATGCTAGTCAGTAATAAGATTTGTTAACCTATCCTCTTCAAGACATAGCCGACGTCTAGTCTCATCCAGGAGACGTAAGCCTTGCATTTACTTATTAAACAGATTGCTTATTACATATAATTCATATTTTTTACATATTCTTATAACCTTTTCTTCATGTTTATTGGTCAGTCATTCATAATTATTGGGAAATAATTTTAATTGTATCTCAAATAGAAGACTATAAATTGTTGCTTTAATTTTATAAAACAACACTTCAGAAAAAAAATTTACAGCAATCAATAGATGATATACAGAAAATAATATTAAAATATTTTATTGGAGAGCCTAAAATGTTGCCAGCAAAGTTAAAGAAAGTTAACAGATTAAAGGAAACTTCTTTTTTTTTGTGCATGACGTTTAGTTTTATTTATTAGGGATATGCTCTCCTACAGAGTACTAGATAGATAACGACAATTAACTGGCATTAATTTATAATTTAATTAAATTTCAAGCGCAAATAATTAACTTCTTTTAAAACAAAAAAAAACTTAAACTTTTAAAAAGCTTTTTAGTATTAAATATTTATTTACATATGTTGTATTTACAGATTGCTGAAAAGCAAGAAAAGACGTAAAAATTAACTTTTTCTGTAAACACACACACGTACAATTACTTTAAATTCAATTCTTCAAAGTCTATAAGAAAACGTACACAAAATTGTCAACACGCTCTTTACTATTGTTTTATTTTTGTTTCTAAACAAGGGTATTTAATGGATGTATGAGCCTAAAAGTATGCCTATATTTTACAAAACAAGAAAATTATGTACATATATAAGGAGAGAGATGATTTTTTTCAAAATAAAACATAATTATGTATGTACGAGTATGTATGTGCATATAAATTGACAAATGTTACTGCCACGTGTACACGATTTCAAAAAAAAAAGAAAAAGAGCAGAAAACAAAAATATAAAGAACTGTAAAGAAATGATAAAAAGTGTTAAAGTCTTAATAACAAGAACAACAGTAACGTACAATATTTACGCATTAGAACTAGTGTTGTCAATTTAGCGCTTTTTTGTTCTTTTTAATTTTCAGCGCCAAATATTTGGCAGAATTTTTGTTTTTGATTTCATTGATTCCTAATTTTAAAAATAACAACAAAATACTTTTTTAATTTTTATTTCTGTTATAGAAAAATTTTCCACTGAAACTAAACTTCTCTCAATCCAATGGCAAACGTTAAACAAATGCCCTTCCATGCAAGATAAATATTGATTTTTGTATATCTCGAGAACGCTTAAAGCGAGCGTTTTTGGTTTAAATTTGAATGAGGGAATCAGACAGGAGCACATGATACCTTCCAAACAAAATAAATATTGATTTTTATACATGCATGTTCAGAACGATAGTCTTGAATGTTTTGAAACTTAGTACAAACATACATACATACATAATAGGACATTACCAAACTTTTTCAAAATTACGGCCTAGCTTCTCGCAGTACTCTTGTTGTGTGTGTCAATTTTTATCAATGAGTACCGGGACCTACAGTTTAAAGTCTACTCTGAACAACATACATACTTGTGAAGCTTTTTCAGGACAATCAGTTATTCTCAGAACTTTTCCAAGAAGACTGTAGTCGTCAAAAGAAATATTATTTTTTTTTTATATATTTTTTTTAAATGTCAGATCTGAGGTTTGACCATGGCCAATTGACATCGTCAAATCGCGGCCGGGAAATTTTCTATACAATGACTGTGTGCTTGCTAAAACCAAAGTTCACTGATGTCAACACTAACCAATTGATTAATTTGTTTAAAAAGTTATTTTTATAATAAAACACTTTTTTAATCAACAATTTTGAGAAAATATAAAGTAAAATTGAAATAGAAAAATTTAGTTTCGTCAGAAACGCCTTTATTAGACCAAAAATTAAATTTTATTAAAAGAACTTAGAAGGATTTTTTAGCAATGATTTCTCAACCAAAAGAAAAAAAAACATCCGTGAAGGAGTTTTACACTAGCCGAACTGAACATATTTTCGAACCAAGCTACGGTAGTCTCATCAGAGCTCTTTGTCTCTTCTGTACACATTCATGACAACCTATCAAGTCTTTAAAACTATTACATTAAAAATAAATAAAATATATAAAATAAAAATAAAACAACCGGTTTATAGCTTAGTGATTAAAAAGAAAGATTTTTATAATTCAAAATTAGCAACACTGCTAACAAAACTCAACTGGAACTCTCTTGATTTTTTTTTATTCACAAAAAAAAAACATCTTTTGTTTGTGAATGTATAGATGTTTAACTAATGGTAGTAAATCGAATACAAAATAAAAAGAAAAATGGAAGCTAAACACACAAACGTAACAAGTGAATTTTCAGCAGGATTTTTGTGAGTAGTCCCTCTCTCTCTTGCTCTTTCTCATACTCTTTATTATCCAGTTCTTAAAGGTTTTTTTTTAATATTAGAGTTGGAAATGAGATCTGCCTGAGATTTTCAAGGTTACACGTGTACGAAGTTATTGCAACAACAACATTTTAAACAAAAACAACAAATTTATATATGTTTGTCTGTATGTGTGTAGGCTTAACAAACCAAACGTTTAACAAAGTGAAAAATAGTAAGGAAGGTCATCTTTGTTGGGGGTGGGAGGAAGTAATACAAAACGAAAAAGTTTATTTTTTGGTATTCTATTTTAGCCGGAATTATTGAATCATCAATAAATGGCCTTAAATTAGAAAGATTAAACTGGAATGTTTTCTGAAAATGAGCAGATAAATTAAAACAAAACCAAGAAAAAAAAAATCAAGAAGAAATAAAAATCGCATTAAAGTAAATATTTTTCCTTGATTTTTATCAAACAAAAATTAATTCAATTACGCACATACCAAGACAAAATGTGAAAAATTAAAGAAGAGGGATAAAATATCGTCATGCGGGAGTTTATGTGCTCTATTCGCCATTTTATATATCTCGAGTGATGCCACTTTAGGTATTCGATCCCAAATTTTTAAAGTCTGCAATTCGTTTTCGAATATTTCGTGCAGAACGGATTGCAGATTTGGCATCATTAACTCGAGATATATAAAATGGCGGATAGAGCACATAAACTTCCGCACGACGATATGGTAGCACAATGCATTTTTGTTTATAATTTTTTTCATTTTGAAGTTGCGAAAGAAATAGTTTTTCTCATATAGCTCTTGGAGGCCAAAATGTACGAGTTCAAAACGGTGAACCTTATTTTATGAAAAATTAAGAAATTGTTATCCTTGATTAAATATTCAAAATTGCAACTGTTGTAAACAGTCAGCCTAAAGATGTGCTTTGAAAAATGACGATAATATTTAATACGAAAAGTAGACAATGAAAAATTGGAACAGATTTCAGCAACTGATTTCAAAAAACAAATTATTCGTAATTTGGCTAATCAGTAATTCTCTACTCGTTAATTTAATAACGTAAAATAATACATTAGATTTATCAGAATTCATAAAGGCAAATTGGTGATTTTTAAGGAAGTTCCGGTCATTCAATAACTTCAGACCGATGAATAGGAGCACTGCCATAGTTGCGAGATGACTTTTTTCGTATGTCCAGCCCTTTAAGGTTTATGACGACTGACTTCTATACGACATTTTCGGATTATAAACTTTTAAAGCCATAAATTCGCCGAAATGGGCTTTAAAATCGATTGAAATTGAAATCGAACGAAATTTCAAGTTGCTATAACTTTTAAGTCTTTTTATTTAGAATTCCCATTTACTCATTACCTTAATGACTATTGCCACTACATCCTTCTTGATTATTACAATTTTATAATAAATAAATTAGATAAGTTTTACATGACATTGGGAATACAAACGAATTCAATTTGGAACGAAATCGTTTTCCATCACATACCTAAATATCTTGGCTAATACTATTACATAAGGGAAAAACTAAAGTTTTGACAGACACCAAATGCATATTTCTATACTCGTAATATATATTTTGTATAAGGTTTTATAATTCTATAAATTCGTTCGAATCGTTGTAACCTTTTGCTCTAAGACTAACAGAAGTGTAATTCTCAAACTGGATTTGCTGCACCTATCTATCTGAAACACAATAGATTTCTGCAATAGAATTAAATTTCAGTACCATAAAAATAATATAACCTCAAGATTCCTACCCAAACCCACATAAATACATTATAAAATCGTTATAATTTTATGTCTTAAAAGATACATTAAGACGCATATGTTTAACCAAAATATGCAGTCTACTTTTGGGATCTTATAAATAATAATAGAATTTTAAAAGAACGGTCATTTAAATGTTTTCTTTGCTCTTAAGTTCTCATTCTTTCTTGCGAAAAAAAAAGGTTTTTAAAATCCAAGTTAGATAGAATCATACATAAGCTAATAATAATAAAATCTTTTTATTAACATGGATTGTTAAAAAGAAAAAATATATACGACAAATTCATAAAAATTATTTAATACGAATAAATAATCATTGATTAACATTCGTTTGGGATTGTTTTTACAACACATGCTGTACTTTTCTTTTCCCTTGAACAACCTTATGTTGAATAATTTTTACCACAAACGTTTTAGTAGAATGACAGTGAATAAAAACAAAAGATATGATTTTGCATAATGTTTTATGTATTTCAATAATACGATTTTATTACTAAAGTCGTAAAAAATATTAAAGCCATTTACGTTTTTCTTATTTTTTTTTCCTCTTATTGTTATGGCTTAAAAATAAAAGATTGTATTTTAATCATATTTGCCAATAAAACTGTTATCAAATGTTGCACTAAAATAACGTTAAAATTCTAAATTCTGTAGAATATTGTGATGGTCATAAAACGGTGGGAAAATTATATCATAACTTTTTCTTCATGATTTTAAGAGAGAGAGAAAAAAAACAGTTAAAAATTATCGCAATGATTGAATTTGGGCCCCACAAAGTAGGCAATATATTATAAAAAATTATTTTGTTTTGGGAAAAAATTTTTAAAATTTTTAAAGCTGCTGTAAATCAAAATTTTTATGAGAAATCGAATATTTCATTACAATTATGATATATTTTTTTATTTTTTAAACAAAATCGAGTAACAATTAAATTATTATCATTTAATATAGACCCGTACAATTTCAAGCCACTGCGTACTAAAAAATCTATTGTATCCCCAACTGAGTTATAATTAAGGCCGTTACTATTGGTCAATTCAAAACAGTACTGTTTTGTCGTTTTATGTTGTAAAACAAGATAATTTTTAAACAAATATGTTAAAATTAATTTATTTAAAAAGATCAAAACTACTGCACTTTCTGATATTTCGAAAGATCCCTTAAAATTAAATTGGATCCTCTTTTTATTAAGATCACTAAGAGCTTACGTGGCTTATATGTAAAGCCGATTTCACTTTGATGCTGAATCGCCTATATAAAAAACATTGGCTTTTTGAAATTCTTCCTGCTTTGAAAGCATTTGCCTACTTTTAGGATATATATATATATTTTTTTTTATAATTTTGAAGCATATTTTTAGGATTTCTTATTTTTTATAAGTTTGAAAATACAATGAATACTACATATTTTGGGATATAGTTTTTTTTAACTATGAAAGAGAAACTTTATTTTTTCATAAACAATTCTGCAAAACAATAAAAATTATTTTCTTGGCTCGTACCTTAAATCGGATTAAAAGAAATGTTTCAAAAAAAAAAAAAAAAAATAAATAAAATAAAAAACGCGCTAACGAAAAGTATATTAAAAGCAATAAAATTCAATTAGGCTTAAATGTAACAAAAAGGAAACTTTTTCTTTTTCAACACAATTGACAATTTTGATCTAAATACCAACATATTACAGAAAAATGAAAAATAAAAAACTTTCACTGTCTCTTGAAGGCAAGAGCCAGCAGAAAAGGTGAGAAACCAGATACAAAGTCGAGAAAACAAAATAGAAATAAAAATCAAATTTCAAACCAAAAGGGATAAAACAATATTAAGTAGAAAAAAAGGTCACAAAAGCAATTGAGTAGTTTAAGAAAGCAAAGAAACAAAAAACAAACCTTTTTAATATTTTGGATTGAAATGAAACTAATGGGTAAAAAAACAAATTTTTCGGGTTTTCACATAAAAATTATAATTTTTGTGGTTTTAAAAGGAATTGTCTTAAATTTTTTTTATTTTTTTAAAAATAAATTTTTTTTAGCCTAACATTATGCAATATTCTTCAAAGCTTATTTTTCTTTTTTAATGTAGCGATAGGCTTTAAATATTTGTTTATAAAATTTATATTTTTTTTTTTTGTCACATAAACCTTCTTATATTGATTGTTAAAATTTCTTAAGAACACCCATTGTTTTTTTACGTGTAAGTAGTGTTAATGCATGAAGTCAATTCTTTCTCTCTCTCTGTCTCTCTCCCATAAATATTTAATAATAAAATTATCAAAAGTGCCTCCACCTGCTGATATTTTTCATACAACAACTTTCTCGCAAATACGTCATAAAATAAAGATTTTTTTTATTTGTTTTCGTTATTTTTATTAAACTGAAACACACAAACAACAAATATAAATATCTATTATCACATACTCACATTAAAATGCTCTCGTTTAGAACAGAGAGCAAAATAAGGTAAAGTTTTGTGATAGCATTAGAAAAAGTCAAGGAGTCTGATGATAAATGCAGTCAAGCATTTAAAATAAAGGTTATTACGCCACTTGCCTCTCAAAAAGGAAGAAAGAAAAAATAAAGAAAGCCTAACATACTGATAAACCACTACAAACGCCCACAAACTCACATAACTTTTAACCAGTTCTTAAAAAATACATAAACGATTTGTATAAAAACAAATGGAAGGCAAGTGTTTGCTCCCTATGACAGTGTTGCTAACTGTTCAAAAACGAAAAGTACCATGATTCGTAAAAAAGGGTAAAAAAGGAACAAAATGTGTGCCCAAAACTTCATTGTACTCTTTAATGAAAAGAGAAAAAATGTAATAAAGGCGGCCGAGTTTAAAAAATACTATTATTAATACATGATGTCCCCCAAACATTTTGGGGCCTCGGTTCCATTTTTGAAAAAAAGTGATAAGTTTCTCAGGCTTATATCTTGCAAACCGTTCAGAATTTTGATTTACTTTCTGAGGCTAAGTTGTAGCTCTAGTCATGAAGAACAAAAATTGTGAACTATAAAATCAAAAAAACTTCATCTTTAAGACCAAAGTCGCAAAAAACCTTAAAAAATTCTATATTTTTACCTTTTTTTATCCTGTTAGGTCCATAGGTAGCAAACGGTTCAAAATTTAAGGCAACAATGATATACAAAAATTTTCCTAAGACCTCAATAAACAACTTTCTAAAATATAT
This sequence comes from Metopia argyrocephala, assembly GCA_963576795.1. NCBI lineage: Eukaryota > Metazoa > Arthropoda > Insecta > Diptera > Sarcophagidae > Metopia > Metopia argyrocephala. Next base: position 86,749,274 of record OY756211.1, read on the forward strand.
GAACTTCGTAGGAACGATTCTTAACACCGTTAAGGTAGCGCTTAGTAATGTTCAGGAAATTTTTACTTTTGCGGCTACCCAAGCGCTACCTGAACGGTGTTAAGTCTCGAAAAGAAATAAAATAATAAATGCGAGGACAAAGTGGAACTCTTGCACCGCACCTCAATAATTTTGCAGACCTGGTGAACTGGTTTACTTTAAGTTCTTGATTATTTGATTCAGATATCAGATTTGGAAATTTAAATATTTTAATTATTAGATATTTTTTAAGATTAAAATTCAAACACAAATTCATATATTAGTCGCTATGTGATCGAAAGCACTTATAACTGAGGATCTTCTCCTTGAGTGACGCATTATAAAAAGGTTTTCCTTCACTTTTATAAACACCATATTCGACTGATTAGTGTTTAAAATTGTCTTTTTACTAATAATTAAAAGTTTAGCTGACATGAACTTGCCTTTTAGTTATATGAAAGTGGTGCAAGGGTAATGCCATTTTTACATCTTCTAAATTATTACATGAATTGAATTCATTTTAAAGACATTCTAAATTCTAATAAATTCCGCATTTTTTTAAGTTATCAAAATTTGCAAAGACATTTAAAAAAGAAATAATTTAAATTTGCTTTCATAAGCACATAAAAAGACGTATTTATTATACTGGTTTGGTTCATTCATTTCAAATGAGTTCAGTTTCTCTAAATTCTCGAACAAATAAATGATCTTCAATGTCATGTTAATATGTGTTCAACGCATGATTTCGTTATTTTTTTCTCTTGTAATAGTTTGGTGGTGCATTCATCTACATATATATATATATATTATTGATATGAAATAATAAATATGTAGATAAATCCTCTCTACAAATCGATAATATATCGATGTATTAAAATTGCTACATATGTATATTATTTTTATATGGAAAAAATATTTTTAATTTTAATAAAAATAAAGCACCAAAATGGCAACACAGCTGTTTCTACAGGCAGCCTTTTAACACAGAGAGTAATAATGAGTAAAAAAAATATTTTGATTATTACTTGGAGAAGAATTAGTAGATAAATGAAACCTCTGCCCACACACAAATGCATGTTTATAAAAACCATGGCATCAAGAGCTCAACTCAGCTGTTTTCTGTATACAAACAAACAAAATTTTTGTTTTTTCTCTTAGGTGTTGCATATATTCATACAAAACTTTACAACCAAAACGTTATACAAACCATGTAGGTGTGTAAATAAACACATAGATACTAGAAAAGAACAAAAAAAAATATATTTGTGTTTCTTTCTATGCCTAAAAGTCTATTACGTTATGGTGTAAAACAACATTCCAAAAAGTATGTTGAGAAAGGCATTGTAATAAAGAGAATATAATAGGCTTTTAGTCTAAAAGAGAATTTTTTTTCTACAAAATCACTGAATGTAAGGCAATTTAAACTCAATGTCTAGGCTTCTTATAAAATTCAGTTTTTTTTTATATACAATGTATGTTCATATGTTCATATATTTCTACTCATTTTTCTAGGCTCTTCTATTGTACAAATTGAGTGTTTTGTTTTAATATTTTTGGTATACGAAAAATTACAGCGTAAATTCTATATAAAATCTAGGGTTTATAGGTGGTGTAGGCTCCAAAAGAAAGTTGAAAGAACAGAATTAAAACAGTATTTTTATTGCGTTGTATTTTTTATATACTTATAGCACATGTACATATACATACAAATATATATATTTTTTTATGGTTCTTCATTAAGGAATATTGCTGTTTAAGATAAAAATGTTGGCTCATAAAACGTCAGGGCTATAAAAATAAAAATTATAAAATAAGAAAATTTGTATTAAATGGATTACTGTTGCCGTGATAAATAAATTTTTGTTTGCATAAACAATATATTTCGCCTAAATATTTGCAGTTTAATCAGTTAAATAAAGCACAAACAAGGCAGTTATGAGGCGCCTACAGGTATACATATAAGATACTAACGTTGAATAGATGACGTTTGCTTTGTAAATTAGTAATAGTTTTAAAGGCTGTATTTAGGTGCTACCTAAATTTAGTCTATACAAAAATTTATAATTAAACTAAAAGTAAATAACTTCTTATTTATGTTCACAAAAAATAAAAATAAAATGCAAGTAGTTCAAAAGGAATGTAATTTTCACGACTTTAAAAATACACTGCAATAATATAAATTAAATATCTTGAGTTCAAATTATGATGCACTTGGTTCAATTCAGCATAAACATGCATAATTCAAACAGTAGCATGTCATTGGGAGTCACCGTAATCTAGTGGTTAGTGTGTTGGCTTACTAGAAAAGAGCTCCGGGAAAAGAAATATAAAATAAAGCTCTAAGAGTAAGTGATTGCCACGAACAAACTTCTAAGGTCTGCCGTTTGGATTCGATTTAACACTGTAGTTCCCGGTTTTTATGGAAAAAATTTGAAAAAAAAGTGCTGCAAGAAGCTACACCGTATTATCCGTGGAAGAGGGTGGTAGTGACCAATTTTGTATGCATTAATGTAGCATTTCGATGATGATCATATATTTGTACGGGATATTATTTTTGAAATTAATAAATTAATATGTTGACGATAACAATTTTAATTCATTTCTATTGCCTGGCATTTCAAATCATCAGTGATTTTTTTTTATAATTATCATGACTTAAGAAAATTATGAATTTATTGGAATTTAGGAATTCGTAAATATACAAAAATTAATTCAAGTCATCGAAACGAAAACAAAGCCGTAAATATAATATTCTTCATGAGCCCTTCTTTATTATTTTGTTGGGTGTTTTCATATATTTTTTCTTTTATTTTAGCAAACAATTTTTAAACTTTTATACCATGAAAATACAACTTGGCCCCAAAGAATTCATAAACTATAAATTTCAATATAAGTTTGCATTTTAATTATCATTACATTTCTTTTTTTTCAATATTTTTTCTATTTCACAAGTTCTTAAAATTTTATTCAACTAATAATATTATTTGACTACTAAATGTAGGTTCTAGTAAAATAATTGAGTTTAAATTCGCCGCATACTCTCTTTTTTGCTAACTAAAAAAAAAGTAAGCCTAAAAATAGGCACAGGTATTCTCTTACAAAAACTCTTTTACGTACTCTTCACATTTTATGTTATCGTACATTTAGACAATATTTTTAAATTTTCTTTTTTTCTTTTGTCAATCTCTTTTCTCTTTTTTACTGTTGAAAATAAAGCCTACAACATAAAATTAAGAAGAAAAAATAGTAGTTCCAGTTTAGCAGACATGCGTTTTACAAACGGCCTTGAACTCGAAATAAAAATATACACTTTTTCTTCCTATTTTTTTGGTACAAAAAAAAATGTTTAAAAAAGAAAAAATGACAATTTTATCTCCCTTCCCTTCCCTTAAGGCGTTTTTTTTTGTTGTTGCTAAGATTTTTTTTTTTGTTTTGTTTGAAACGATGAGGAAAGTGGGTTAAGGGCAGCTCACTCTTCAAACTGAAAATATTTTTTACATTTATGTAACGGCATGCGGTGTTTATATTTTAATAACAAAGAGAGGGAGAGAATTTTTTTCAATACAACAAAAAAAAAGGAAAAAAACATTTACTTTCTACGGCCATTGACATTATTATTATGACTACAAATATACAAGCATACTTCTAGGCCTGAAAATAAACAGAAGAAAAAATGTCAGTGGGAAAATAGGAAATTAAGCTATAAGTGAAAGTATTAAAATAAACGAAATGAAAAATACAAACACATACATAAACTGTGCCTCATTGCCATATTGAAAAACAAATGATTTGAAAATTGTGATATAGATATTATAAAAAATAAAAATGTATGTATATACCTCTATATAAATGTGTACATACATGAATTTTCCTATTTACTAAGACAGTAAAGTAATTAATATTTAAGTCAGGTAAACAATTTTTTAAAAGGGTTTTTGTATTACGTCAAGTCAATAAAAAAGAAACAGTCTTTGTATGGAGATGACGAAATTGCTGACTAATTTCCTATTTGAGTCATCATTTAATGATACTCAAAGCTCTATAAGAAAAGAATTAAATTTATTTTTTATAAAATTCTTTCTTTTCATTATATTTGCACTATTTTTCTTGACCTTTTTAATAAATTTGTTATGGTTAAATTATTTAAGCTTGGCGTCGAATAAATATTTGAAATATTAATTTTTCGATATTTTGAACAAAATTTCAAAAATTTTTAAAACAATTTACATGGAAATTTTAAACGATATTGAATGTTGTAGATTTTCTTCCACCCCAAATTCTAAAATTATTTAATTATGTGTCCTGTTTTAAAAACTAATTTAAAAATTTTCAGCTACAAAAATAATTTTTTTTTAATTAAATAATATAAAACTAATAGTTTAAAAAAATAAATAATATATTTTAATCTTTGGCTTAAAAATTTTTAAAATTTTCTTTAACAAAGATAAACAACAAAACCTTAATGCTTGAAGATCAAAATGTCGAAAATCTAGCTTAAAACAAGGAAATATAAAAAAAATATTATTTTTTCGGCTACTACCTACTAGCGGTCTTCTGGCAAATGCTCTGAGAGTAATTGAGTATGAACAAGCTTCCCAAGTCTGTTGTTCGGAGTCGACTTTAAACTGTAGGTCGCGGTACTCATGGATAAAAATTGGCACACACAACATCAGTGCTGCGAGAAGCTAGGCCGTAACCCTGACACAGGGTTATAATGGCCAATTATGTATGTAATAAATCTATAATTTTATGGTGTTTACTTTATAATATTTGTTTATTTAAATATAAATTTTTAAACTAATATTTTTCTGACCTTCTTAAGCTAAATTGCTTTCAGAGAATATTTTTATAAAATAATTCTAATTATCGATTATTCATGACAAACCACAAAAATCCTTATAATTGATTTTTTCTTTTCTGTTTACTTATTAAAATGGCCTGTTACTTTTGTAAATACATACTTGTATGTATGAATGTGTGAAGCGATTTATGATTTATTTTTGGTGTTTAAAAATAACAATCACAATGCTATAAATAAAATATGCCCAAAAGTATACTTCAAGAATAAACGCCATAAAAATGCCATAAATTTAAGTAAAATTTTTGTTGCGCATTAAAGCTCGGAAACCACAAATGAAAAATAAATAATAAAAAAAAAAAACAAAAACAGCAACACAAAAAACTAAGTAAAGAAATATTAAAAGTATTTTTTTTTCTTTAATAATAAAAAAAGTTTACATATTCATTTTATTGTTCACTTTTCTTTTCCTCCAACACGGCGCGTGTAAAAATAGCCTTCACTCAAACCCTAGATTTTGCTACGTTCAAAAAGAAATGTATACAAAATAAGTTTCGTAACACAGCCTAAATGTATGCTATACTATGAATTAAAAAACAGCACATAAGCTTACATTCGATTATAAGAACAATTTTCTCTCTTCCACATGCATATACACACAATTATTTGTAACAGCAGCTGAAACGTTGAGTACAATCTCAGTTAAGGAAATAGGTATAAAACAAAAATTAGAAAAAAACCTCAAACTCAGTACTATAACGGAAAATCAAAACCAAAATATAAAGGAACATAAATGAATGAATGAATTAAAATACAATGGCAGACATACAATGACGAATATGAAAACAACAAAAACATTATTTAGTAAAAGCCACTCAATGTGATAAAAGCAAAGCATACACATACGCACATGTTCATATTTTAAATATTTTCCCAAAGATAAAAAGAGAACCTGACAATGAGTAGGTTTATAAAAATCTTTATAAATATTTGTTTGCAAAGCATTTAATATTTTAAAGCAGTATCGTTCATAGAATAATTGTCCTGTTCAATTCACATGCTTTCTTAAGCTATCTTTCTTTGCCTTTATTTATTCATAAAAGCACTGAAAAAATTCTAATCTATATTGGTGTATATGTATGTATGTATATACAATATTTATTATTAGACTGTTTGTTCATCGTGACATAATTCTAAAATGCTTAGCCGCTCACTATGAAATTTGACACCTTTGTTGTACTTCTTCATGGAGAAAGTTTATGGATAGAATAAAAATGGAGAATTATCAAAAGGGGTGTGGCAAAATAATAGAAACTAAATAACTTGCTCTATGATCCGAAACAAGTAATCAGTTTTCTTTCTATACGATATACAAAATTGGGGATGGGACAGACTGTTTTCTTTCACTGTAGTAATTTAGGTAATTCCTAGAATTTTTAAGTTCTACTCACAATACATTTTTCATTCCCTAACCAACACCACTACAAAACTAATAAACAATACTGTTTTAAAGTAAAAAAGATATAACGGAAGCTTAAAAAAGTGTATGTATGTACATATGTGAAGCTCAGAGAGCATAACATACAGATAAGCAAACACTCTTAAGTTCTGCACGTGCGGCAAATAAAGTCTTACTAAAAAAAAAATAAATAAAAAAAGGCAAATTTATGCATACAAATATACATATAAGTATAAAAGTATTAAAAGACAAAAAGAAAATGTAATTGAAAGCACTTTAATTTTAACACTTTTGGTAGAAATTTTAAAAACTGACTTTTTATACTCTCTCTCGCTCTCCTTCCAGAAGAACAGACAAAATATACACAGATATAATCAGCTATAAAAAGTAGAAAGTATTCAAAAATCCATATCGCCAGCTTAAATGAAAAGAGACGTAACTACATTATTTTTTGAGAAGAAGATACTTTAAAATCGACCATAATTAAATATTATTTGTTTTTAAGAATCTTGTAAATAAAGAGTTAAAATCTTGAAAATAATAAATTTATGGCACATGTTTTAGTATGGTTTTAATACATATGTACATACATATATTATTGGCCATTACAACCCTGTTTCAGGGTTACGTCGTAGCTTCTGGCAGCACCCATCTTGTGTGCGTAAATTTTTATCCATGAGTACCGGGGTCTACAGTTTAATGTCGACTCCGAACGACAGACTTGAGGAGCTTGTAAATGGCAATCAGTTACTCTCAGAGCTTTTGCTAGAAGACTGCTAAGAGGTAGTCAAATTTCTTTTTTTTTTCAGATATTAGAGCTGGGGCTTGATCGAGGAGCTCTTGTCTAACTCGACTAACTAACAACTAGTCTGTTTTAAGTACAAAAATTTTAAATTGTAACCTAAATTCCTACTATTGTTTAACAAATTTTATATATTTTTTTGACATTTTTAATTGGTTTAATTTTGTATTGGATGACACTTGACTTTTTCAGGCTTTTTAAAATATGTGTTATATTTGTTAATTAAGCTGAAATAAACAAAATTTAAAAACGCCTAAAAATATGCTAATTTTTTAAATGGTTTTGAAAATAGCAGTTTAAAGTTTTATCTTAAAATGTTTGCTAACAAAACTAATCATAATATCTATCAAGAAATAAAATTTAAATTATTGTGTAGTTACATCTGTTACCATTTATGGAAACGATAGGTGGCATAAAATAAATTGTATTTAGCAGCCTGCTTGTCTTTATATTTGAAATAATTTGACAAAAGGAAAGGAAATACCAAATAAATTTGTGGAAATGTATGTATGTTTTTTATGAATTTTAAAATTGACTGTGGTTGACACATGCTTGACATATGAACTAAGAAATAAAATGCCATAGAAAAGTATTACTCACTTTTTGACATGAGCAATAAACGGTAATTCGTAATTTCACAGAGAAAGTTTTTTTTTCTAAACCTTTTATATCAAATTAAATTTAGACAGTAGTCCATGTTAATTTAAACAATATGGATTTTTTCAATAGTTTTCGAGCATGCTATTCATATAGAAATTCCTGTGATTCCAATAAGGAACTAAAAGCCTCAGCATGTCATTTAACTATAATACTAAACATGTTAAATAAATTCATTTAAAGCATTCTGTCTTTAAATTTCAATAAAACAAGATATGTGTGAGATGATATTTATTTTTTTATACATGTCATTATGAAATAAAATCGCGCAAATATCCTTTGCAGCTTCGTTGGATGATATGCATTCTAAATCTATAAATCAGGCTGAACATGGTCGATTTTCAGTTGTTTCAATGTTTGCTAATCGCATGGCTATTTTAATATGACTTCTAATTAAAGCAAAATATTTATATTATACATATTTTTTAAGTATTTATATTCCAAATATCCACTTCAAACTTTTTAAATTTTTGTTTTTGAAAATGTTCAAAAACCATCAAATATCATCTAGCCCTCTTTACTTTCACTTATATATTGACATCCAATTCTCTAAATAAAACAGCGATTTATAATAATAATGATTCTAGAAATGTTGAAATTACAAAAAAAAAAAATTCACGATTGTATGTATGTGTGTGCTAAAATTAGTGACAAAATAATTTTGTATATTTTTTATGGATTGACGGCGCTTTCACATGATCTTGTCACAGAAAAATATTTGACATAATTTTAATAAAAGTAAAATGACACACAAAATATTCAATACAAAATGAAAACGTTTGTTTGAAAATTATTTTTAGCAAAACTATTATTAAAACAATTTGTTGTCTTTTTAAACAAAAAAAAAATATAATTCAATATAAATTAATGACAGAAAACATTTGGTAATGATTTCTTTTACTGTTTATTTCATAATTTTTTTTAAAATTTATAAAATTATAATAAACTAGTCTAAACCCACCGTGCTATTACACCTAACATTATCACATTATTAGACTGATGATTTTTAGTGATTACGAAGTAATTCAGGCCAAATCCAGAAACATTAGCTGTAAAAGATCTCAAGATATAAAGAAGTCAATAGTTAGTTTTTGTGGGAGGTACCACGTCTACTTTTTTACCCTTTTTTCTATTGATAGTTTTTTTTTGCATACGAAATCAATTACACGTATATCACTTATACAATTCCGCATACTTTCTAACAAATGATATTCCTTGATCATGAAATCATTCAGACCGAATTCAAAAACTTCGGCTTTAAACGTTCTTAAGATATACAAAAATCAGTATTTAGCTTGTATGGGCGTGGCACCTTTCTGGCTGATGATTTGCCTTTACCGTGAAGTCATTCAGACCCGTTTCTAAAACTTTAGCTTTAACCGGCCAGAACTCTTTTGTGGAATAGGAAAGGGAGTTTGGAAACGCATACTAAAAGGAAAAAGAAGACAGGGAGAGGCACTTGTTCTTCTTGGGTCAGACTGGCCTTCTGCTTTCAAAACTTTTGGTTAGTAATTATAATAAGAAAAGATTTGAGTCGTGCATTGTGTTCTCTAGGAATAATCTGAAAATACTAGTGGGCCTACTGACCGGCCACTGCAGACTTAATGGAAACTTAAATACGATAGGAATCTCTTCGAACGATATGTGCAAATTCTGTGACGAGGCGATTGAGTCATCAGAGCACATACTCTGCAATTGTGCAGCATTTTTGCACAGTAAAAATTTATCTTTTGGTAACTATCAGTTATTAGATAGGGAATTCTTGGGGTTGGCACCGGCCGACAATTTAAAGTTCGTCAGAGCGACGAGACTGGGGGAAATATTGTAGAAGTCCTGGTCAATTTGAGGGCTCATATATGAATGAATGAATTAACAGTTCTCAAGAAATACAAAAATCAGTATTTAGTTTGTATGGAAGGTACCAATGTTGAAAAAAGACATACCCTAGTTGAGTCTAACTATGTTCCAAGTTTCAATAAAATCGGTTAAATCGTTTAGGCGTGATTTAGCGACAAAAAAAAACAGACAGACAGACTTACAAAGGCATTTATAATACTCGTATATATATATGTACAAATGTATGTAAGTAGTATATGGGTAATAAGTTTAACCTCAAAATTGGCCACAATTTTTTTCTTAAGTCTAAAATAAAAAATTAAAAAAAAAGAGGTTAAATTTTAATTTAATTATAAAAGCGAATACTATGACAGCTAAAATCTCCGTCTTTAATATTTTTGTTTTTTGTTTAATTTAAAAAAAAAGAAAACGAAAATCTTTATTAGTTTTTGTCTGCAGTCTTATGCTCTAATAGTTGTACTTAATGCGAGACATACAAAAAGACAGACAGACAGACAGACAAACAAATGCTTGCAGTTATAGTCGAAAAACTTTAGTTAAAGATTTTAAAGCCATATTTTGTTGTTGCATACTTTTAGGGTGCATCATAGAATTTTATGAGTTTCAACTTATAACTACAAATGTCTGCTTTTTGTCTTTCCTTTTTTTTTCTTTCCTTTAAGATATTTTAAAAATCTTTTCATATATTTTTTTCTTTACATTTAATTTTGTTTTTATCATAACAAAGTATTTTGAAATATTTTTTTTTTTTTTGTTAGTGCAAGAAGTGATAATTTTTTTATTTCTTTCTTTTGAAAATTTACATTATGTGTCTAAGATACTTATGAGTTTATTGTTGAGAAAATATTTTTACAATTTATGAAGATAATTTTTAGTTTGTTTAATAACGAAATTGACATGTCATATAATTCATATATTTGTATGTAGATTTGCAAATAGTCTTAGAAAATGGCAGGAAGAAAAAAGGAGGAAAAAGAAATTATTATGTATGACTGAATACTTAAGATAACAATTACTTTTCTTTTAAGAAAATCAGCAGTAAATTTTACGTATAAAAAAAGAGAAAAATTTGTTTAGTTTGTTAAAAAAGAAAACCAATGTAGAGACAGTGTGGTAAAAATAAGTAAAATTACTACGCCTTGAATTAAAATTTAAAATTGGCAAATATATACCAAAAATTTTCAAAAATCATAACCCTATAACTGTAATGATACACGCAATTCGGCAACCTGAAATATTATGAATGAAAAATTACCCCAAAACGAAAATGATAAATGACCCCAAAAATTTTAATGGAGCACAACAACACGATATTTTGGGGTAATTTTTCTATTTTTTTGGGGTTATATTTCATTTCTTGCTTTGGGGCTATTTTGGATTATGAAAAATGGCCCCAAATTTTAATAATATTGCAAAATAATTTAAAATTATTTTTGGGTCATTTTTCATAAAATGAGTAAAATATAAAAAGGTACAAGAAACCTTACGGAATTCGTTTTTCTGTTAGTGGTTTTTTGTAAATAAAATTAAAATTTTGTTTTTGTATTCATTCGTTAAGAAAATATAATTAATGTACGTATAAGGCCCATTATTACAACTATACAACTATAGTTAAAGGTAGAATTTTATCAGGCAGATAATTTGCTTCTTGTTGTTACAAGTAAACTTTAACCAAAAGGTAAGGCAATCTTCCCAATAACTTTATCGATCACTTTAGGTTAAAGTTTACTTGCAACAACAAAAAGCAAGATATCTGTCTGATAAAATCCTACCTTTAACAAACGGCCAGTTGTAATAATTGGCCTAAAAGGGTTTAATTAAATATTTCTCTTTTTTTCATGGAATAAAAACTTTATTAAAAAAAATTTAAGGCCTTTTGTGTTAATTGGGGCTATTTTTCAGTTTTTAAAAATTACTTTATTTTAAGTTATTTTCTTTTTTCAAACCTTGTTTATTTTTGGGGTAATTTTTCACTTTAGTTTGGGGCCAAATTTCATAATGATTATTGGGGCGATTTTTCATTTTGAAAGATTGCCCCAAAAATGGGGCCATTTTTCATTTTATGCGTTGGGGCCATTTTTCTTTGGGGTCATTATTCATGGTGCCACGCAATTCACATCATGACTTTAACAAAAAAAAAAAAAATCCTCGACATTTTCCATTTTCTTTAAAGGATGCTTCAACAAATTTTTAGCGTTCAAATAGTGCTTCTCACGGCATGCATTTCTTTATCCTTTATGTAATAAAGGAGATTCTCCTTCATACATACATAATTCGCCATTACAACCCTTTTTCAGAGTTATTGCCCAGCTTTTCACAACACTAATAGTTTGTGTTCCAATTTTCATCCATGAGTACCTGAGCCTACAGTTTAACGTCGACTCCGAACGAGAGAAGCTTTTTCATGGCAATCATTTACTCTTACAGCTTTTGCCAGAAGACTGCTAAGAAGTGGTCGCCGAAAAAAATATTTGTTCATATTTCTTTCTTAACAGGCTTTGTTGGCTAGTAAGTAGCAAGTGCAAGAGAATAAGAAAGAAAAACAGAAATACTCGTACAAAAAATTACAGACAACAGAATCTGTAGGGTTTCTGTAATCCATCTACTTCATTTTTTTTTTTACTTTATTCGCCAATAAACAAAAAAAAAACTTCCTGATTTCATGCGTCAAGAAAAACTCTTAGCCTTTAAATGATTCTTTGAGTTTGTATGAAATTCTAAAATTTTCCTTTAAGTATTCTTCTTAATCCATTTCCATTTTATTTTTTTTGGACACCTTTTTTCAAAAATATCCAAATCAAGCGATAAAAAAACGAGTATAAATAATGGAATTTCCTAAAATTCACCATTCTGCTGAAAACCAGCAATATACAGATTTATTTTTCCTAAATGATAAGACAAAAAAAAATTTGTTAGAAGTGGTTAACAAATGGTTATTGACTTAAAAAAAGGATGGAAGGTGTTCATTGTAATAATTATGCAAAATCGAATACGTATTGATTTTAAAGATTAAGAGAGAACAAAGAATTTAGTTAGAATAAAAGCAGAAACATATCTACTATATATGACGAGTTATTAAAGTAACAGGGAATTATTTAATACATTTTTGTATTAATTTTTGGTAGGCTTCAAACGCTTTTGATAGAACTTTGTTGATTTGATCCTGTACTTGTAACCTAATTAAACAATTTTTGTATAGATTTAAAATTCAGCCTATTTCTGTGCATTGAATATCTATTACAAATTAGTATTTTAATAAAAATTTTTTATATTTAAATAGAAGAAAATCCTCTGCAATAAAAACAATAATTTTTATTTGTAAATTATAGTTTTATTGTCCTTTTATTTTCAATAGATATACTTACACTTAATTTTCATTAATATTAATACATCTTACTTAAACAAAAAAAAAAAACTCATTTCTAATGAATAATAAAAAGCAAATTATAGGAAGAAGGAAAAATTATATAGGCAACCCAAAAGTAGGCAACAATATTAAAATCTTCATAAGATTTATATATTGTCTCTTAATTATACCATTTGTCTTGTTTTAATAGCAAGTATTTCATCATTTCTTAACGTTTATTAGACAGAGTTTATTAAAACTTATAAAAATAAATATACATATATCCTATAAAGAAACAAGTTCACTTATTAAAAATACAAAAAAACAAGATTACATGACAAAAGGTCAAGTCAGAGCATAAACCAAATAAATGATAAGAATTGCTTTCAAAATGGTAAAATCGAAAACAAAAATCCTTTGGGAATAAGAGAAGCAACATACGAAAAAACATATAAATTATTTTGACAACGTTTTGATTTATTATACAGCCTACAATTAAGGGCTTTACAGAGTCTAAATTAAAATAGTTAAAGCATACTTTAAGTTAAAACCTTAAAATTAATGTGAAAATAAGTTAAAAACTATAAAAAATATTTTTATATGAAATAAAAATAATTTTTGCTTTTGAAAAGGCTTAAAGTATGTCAAAAAAATTATTTAAAACTATTTTTTGTTTCAAAGATTCTTATAGCGTTAGTTAGTTAGTTAGTTAACTTTATTGAGACTTTTTTTTTCCTTTTTTTTTAATTTTACAAGATTTACATACATCAAATATTATTAGAAAACTTAAAACTATATTGTATTATTTTAATTACATCAGTTATTATTTGTTTATGCTACTGGCTTATCTTTATACTAGAAAACTATTTAAAAAAAACAATGACTAATAACAATGAAAAACAATGCTTGCTCCCGGCATTTCACCTATTTCGTAGAGTAATATCTACTTAAAAGAAAAAAACTTAAATCTAACAAACAATTTAAAAATAAAACTTATTACTAATTTTTCTTAAACTAAAACTTAAAGGGTGTAAAGAAAAGAAATGAAAAAAAAAAAAAAAAAAAAATTAAAAATCACCCCCTGTGAACACCAGGGGTTGTATGTGAATAAAAGTTCTGATCAGGAAAACTATTGTATTGTTCCTGAAGAATTCCAATTGGAGAAAGATAGTTAGTGTTTGACCAACTAAATTCTTGTTCATTAGACAAAATATTTTGCATTACATTACCGTCAACTAAGGACAGTCTCTCTACAAAACGTCTCATCAGATCGAGAGCATAAACGGAAATAGAAGATAGTTTAGCCTGCTCGTATATAAATCTGTTTGAAAATCTTTTATTAATTGACTTGAAATTCTTTTCAATGCACTTTCTTACAATATGTCGCTCGAATATTTCCAATCTGTTCATCATTGTCTTTGAAATGGTAAACCATATTGGAAAAGCATATAGAAGGATTGGTCGTATGCTAACCTTATATAAAAGCAATTTAGTTCGAATTGGTAAAAACTTATTATTAAATAGTTTAGAAAAGGCGCCCTTAACCCGATTTGCTTTCTCTAAATTGTAAACTATATGTTTGTTAAATTTAAATAGTTTATTAAAGTTCACTCCAAGATATTTAATGCTATCCTTAAATATGATTTCCGAACCATTTAAAATTAATTTTAAGTTTTTGCTTTCCGGAACAACAGTATATTTGCACTTTCCGGAAGCATTTCGTAAACATATTGCATTGCTTTTAGAAGCATTTATTTTTATTCCCCAGTTAGAATAATATTCATCAACATATTTAAGGTGCATTGAAACACGCTGGAGTGCAATTAGAGGAGATTCATCATTAGCATAAATAAGTGAGTCATCAGCATAAAGTATACCCTTCGAATTATTAAATACATGGGGAAAATCATGTACAAATATATTGTACAAGTGAGGTGCCAATACAGAGCCCTGTGGTACACCACAAGAAACCTCACCAAAAGAAGATCGCAAATTATTATTCTGGACACAGAATTTTCTGCCATCGAAAAAACTTTGAAACAGTTTGATAATTTCTGCATCAAAGCCAATTCCAATCATTTTAAACAGTATTCCATTATGATAGGCCCTATCAAATGCTTTTTCAACGTCAAGAGATACCGCGACAGTGCACTGACCCTTTCTTAAGTTTTCAACCACATCAGAGTGAAACTTTAGAAGAGCATGCACAGTAGAGCTACCTTTTTTAAAACCAAATTGATTTTGGGGAATGTATAATCCGTTTATGCTTATATCCATTTTGTCACGAATTATCTTCTCGAATAACTTTCCTACGTTAGAAAGTAAGGAAATAGGTCGAAAGCTATTGATGTCATCATTACCCTTTTGTTTTGGAATTGGAATAATTTTTGCCACTTTCCATGCAAGAGGAAAATAGCAATTATTCAGGCAATTATTCATCAATATTGTCAGATACTGAAAAGCTTTAACAGGTAATTTTCGAATTAAATAATTCGAAATATAATCCAAACCACATGACTTTTTATTATTTATTAGTTTTGAAATTTCCAAAAGGTTTTCCAAACATGTGAACTTAATGTTACGCTGATTATTTAATGACGTCATATCAAAATTGAAAATAACATGGTTTGAAGAATGGGATATTTTTTCATTAATAGTCGAATTTATAAGTATTTCTGAAATATTTCTATTAGTAGGAAAATTCTGATAAACAGCGGCAAAATGTTCCTTTAAAACATCTAATTTCTGATTTAAATTTGTAATTTTTACACCATCTACAGATATATCCTTAATGCCTGATCGCTTTGTGTTCCCAATAATCTTAAAAATCTCTTTGTATGCAGTCGGACCAGGTTTAACTTCCCTTAACTTCTTATTAAAAATATTTGCCTGTTCTTTTTCAATCTGTTCACTTATTATAATTTTAATCAAACTAATTTGCTTCGAAATAAGCAAATATTCAGGATGCCTCCTATTAAGGGTCCTTGTATATATTCTCTTCAAATCTTTCTGCCAATTGTATTTGATCCTCAGTAGTTTCTTAACATTATCAGAAATAATGTATTTTTGTTTCCTCCCTACAAACTTCGCGGAATGAACCTCCGTTACAAAATTAAGAGTTGCATTAAATTCCTCAATAAAATAATCGATCTCCTCGTTAGACAAATTTCTATTTTCCGGGGGGAAGTGATTTAATAAGGTAGTACTTACATCAATTTTAAATGCGCTCCAATTAGTATTTTTAAAAGAAACGTAATTTTCTGGAATTTTAAAAATAAAATTAAAATCATGCAAAGTTATATGAAGTCCTAATGGGAGATGATCTGAAAAGGTTGAAAGTGTGGATGTTCTGAAATTTTGTTGAGAATTATCAATGATGTTACTGCTTACTATGAAATGATCCAAATAAGAAGATCCTCCTGGATAGGTAGGATCTGAATCACATATTCTAGATATTGAAATTGATTCATCTTGAAGCCAGTTTGAAAGAACAATACCATTAAAATTGCTTTCAGTATCACCCCAAGAAGTGTGTTTTGCGTTCAAATCACCACCTAATATCAGTCCATCGTAGCTGTTTGAAAAATTTAAAACTGAAGAGAGACCCCCATATATGATATTGTGATTACTATTACTCCGAAAGTAAATTGAACCACAGAGAATTTTTTTAATACTACCATTCATAGAAACATCCAGTTCAATAAATAAATTGGGAAAGTTAAGATTCGAAATAAATACTCTGGAAAATGAGATGGAGTTCTTAAGAGCTATACCCACTCCCAAAGGACTATCATCTCTTATAACTACAAAATTATCCAAATATACATTAACATCTGAAGACAGATGAGTTTCCTGTAAAAAAGCAATATCAGTATTAAACTGATTCAATAAACTACTAAGTTCAATCCTCCTTCCTATATGGACAAGAGAACCAACATTAAAAGTCAATAAATTCATTGAATTATGGACCATAGACATCTTGAATATCTTTAACTAAACTCAAGCACTCTTTTCTGGCCTGATCTCTTGACATCGTTTTATAATTCCTCATAAAATTTGCAATTTTATCCTCTAACGTTAAGGGCTCCGAAGCACATAAAGCCTTTGCGATCTTCATAAATTCCTGAATCAAGGGAGGCTTTTCGGGTTTGTTCTGCGAAGAAATATTACCAAGAACATTAAATAAACTGGCAAACGATTTATCCGCCGAAATGGGCCTAGACGGACTAAGTGCCAAATTAACGTTGGTTTCAGCTGCCATTTTCCTATTCTTTGCCTCTTGATTTGATTTTTTTCTAAAGGAAACATATTTTTTGTAAGCGGAGCAACCCCTGTAGTTAGAAGTATGCCCAGTCTCATTGCAATTGACACAAAAAGGCAATTGATTATTTTCTAAGACAAGTGTACATTCGCCAGGGGCGTGCTTTTCCTTACATTTGACACAAGAAAATGGACGAGTACAATTTCTTGAATAATGGCCCCATTTTTGACACCTCCAGCATTGTGGAAGTTTAGTAGTAGCCTTTGGTCGTTCCCATGAAATCAATTGATTAAGTATAAACTTTATACCGACTAACTCCTTTACACTTCGATTCGGTTTAAGGGTAACCAAGAACAATCCGGTATCAGTGCCATGTTTTCTTGAATATTCAGTCGAAAACTTAGAAACAGACTCAACTGTTTCAGGTACAATTTTGTTAATTTCAGATTCAATAACATTAACATCAGACTTATAATAGAGACCTCTGCAAACTATTTTCTGTCGTTTAAGTTCCTTGGGAGTATAAGTATATGATGGAATTTCCTTTTCCCTTAATAGCTCCAGCATTTCAGAATGAGCAGAGAAGTCTTTAAAATATAATTTACTCTTATACTTCGAAGAATTCTTAATTTTAAATTCAACATTTTTAGAATTTAGTTGGTCAATAAGAGACTGTACATTAACTTTCTCTAGAAATATAGGTGGGCAAAATGAACTCTTAATTCCAGTTTTAGAATTGTTACTAAATTTGGAATGTTCACGATCTAAATTAGTCACAGTTGGCGCTACAGATTCTACATTTAAGTCTCCTAGAAGGGAATACTTATTTGTTCTATTTACGTTATCAGCTAAATTATTGAATTTTCTAAATTTACAACTAGATAAATTAATATTAACATCACCTTGATATTTTCTCCTTTTGACAGTTTGGAACTCGTCTTCCAAAGAAGAAATTGAACACGAATCATGTTCCATAACAGATATATTTTTCACCTCAGGTATATAACTCGGGATTTGCACGTTTTCTAAAATCTTTACATTGCCGCCGGACTCATATTTAGACTGAATAGGTTCCATTGTAGATTGGTTGTCAAAAACAGCATCAAAAATATCCTTACCAAGCTGGGAATTCTTAACAAGAGCTTCAATTTCTTTAGTCTTACTTGAAATTTGTCCTTTATGTTGAGAACTGGGCAGATTTTCATTAATTACGGCAAAACTGTTTTTAGAAGTCGATGGTGTTTCTTTTCTTTTCAGGATTTGTATTTCTGTTTTCCTTTCTTCTGCAATTTCTGATTTTTGTTTAGAATTATTAGGAGGTCGTCCTCCATAATGAGATAGCAATGGATCTTTATCCATTATATTCCCACAATCAAATATACAAAAAAACAAATTATTTTATTTTGTTTTTTTTTATTAAAATTTTAAATTTTAAAACCAAAAAAAAAATTTTTTTTTTTTAGAAAAAATTTTATTTATTTTGAAATATTTTTCAAAGCACGTCCGATGACTTCAAGAGCTCACAAAAGAAAAAACGGCTTCCCTTATAGCGTTTATTTTTTACTTATAATGTGTTCTTAGAATTCAGTCGTAAGATTAATTTTTTTAGAAAACCAGCTATTCCTTTTGTAATTATTGCTAGCTTTGACAAGTGTCGTATTATTTGTTTTATCAACATGTAAGGCTGGTAACATGTACATATTTGTCCTTTTCTAATAACCCTCCCTATATAATTTTTTTATTTATTTTGTTAAATAAAGTGGAAAAATAAGATCATAAAGTAATCAAAACTACATATTGTATGTTTCTGACACATTTATCATTTTGACCAATTTGTATTTCTTATTCCTTCGTTACTTCTACTCTATAGACTTGAAACAACACTTGTCTTTAATACGAAAAGTGTTTTTTATCTTTCGCTGAGTTGTCTATTTTTTTGCTTCTGTGATGTATTTAGGAAAGTTAAGTTAACAAACGTATGGAGAATAATTAAATTACTTTGAAATTAAGGCATTAAGTTGACAGTTGTTAAGAACATTTTTTTTGTTAGGGCTTGAAACATGTAGGGGAATAAAAACAAAAATGAATAAAAACTAAAGCATGCTTTAATAGTAATCTATACCAGGAGAACTATTACATTGTTTATGGATTATTATTTCAATATATTGAACAAATTTTTTTTGGTCTTCTGGAAAGGTCACTGTTTCAAATATAGTACAACACCCTTACCAATCAAAGCGTTCATTTGTCGTTAAAAGGCGTACGTATTTCTCTTAATTAATCCTCTTTAGAAAAGGTTTAATCACTTCAAATCGTATAAAACGATGGTTAGAAAAAAAAATTTAAAAATTAAAAAAATGTGGAGAAAATTGCTTTTTTTCGTCTGTTTCTTTTCAACGATACAGCCTTTGTATAGAAACTACTACTGAAATACACAAAATTAAACAAAGAAATTTAATGGAATCTTAATATTTCATAGAACTTGCTCAAGCATAATTTCCAATGCATTTATTGATTTGGTGTTTTATCACTCACATAACAAATTATGAGAAGTAAGATTTTTAATAAAAATTAATCATTTAAAAAGCATACCTTGCTAAGTCCAACTGATATGTAAAACATTGCATAGCATACCGCATAAATAACATCATAAACAAATTTCCTAATACAGTATTCCCCGCATAAATTCCCCATATTTTTTCTTACCATTTTCTAATAAAATTCCACAGTTAAAATTATTCGCTTTAATACATCAAATATATTTTCCCCAAAGAGAAATTTCACTTGAAATTCCCACGTTTAATTACCCAAAATAGGTTCTAAAAAGTACAGCTTAACTCAACTATATTTATATAAACATAAAATTTTTGTTAAATTTACTTTTAAACTACTTTTTTTAATACAACCTTGCACTTTGATTCTCTCAAATTTATGTGTAGGTATAAAGTTGCTTTCATTTCACATGTATTAACGGCAGTGTATATAGGCAATTAAACATATTTGTTTAATTACCTCAAAGAGACAATTAACCGTATTCGTTTAAATGACTTCCACTCATAATTGCCCAAAAATTTTGACATTTTTGTCGAGACAATTATGCGTGGATTACTGTAGTGATATAAATTATTGTTTGAAATTTCGAAATTTCATTCACACATTTTCTGAGTTTTCTTAGAAACTATTTTACTACCAATAAATTCTCGCTTATGTCAAACAACAATCAATGCGTTTTTTTAACCTTTTCAAAAACAAAAAGAGGGATTAAAAGAATACCTACATATTTGAAATTCAGGTCTTTAATTTATATACTTTATTTCTTAAATACCTCCAATGCTTAATAATATTTTATATATTTTGTTTCATCACGTAATACTTTTTTTTATTCAATCAGTGTACTTTAGTACCAACAGTATTAGTAAAGGGCGAGACAAGCATAATTTGAATGCCGTAAATACTGCCTCTCCTATTGTTTAGATTTCCAACATAAAGACTACAATAGGAAAATTTTCTAATCAGAGTTGCCACGTATGAAATTTTATTCCTACCAAAAATACTAAAACCGTTCCCAGGGCACCAAAAATTATTACCAAAAATGTAAAAGTTAAATTACTTTTTATACAAATTTATATTTACGCTTTTATTTCAAAATATATATTTTTTTTTTCTACTAGGCGATTTTGTGGTTTATCTTCAGTGTTACAGTTTTGAGAAATACTCTGTGAGCTAACAGGAAATCACGCAAAATCTACGCTATGTTATGAAAACCAATAACGTAAAACCGCGTTTTCCTAGTATAAAATGCATAAATTAACATAATTAATTATTTTAAGCTGCAAATGTCAATCTAAATAAAAAAACTGTCGTAATATCTTACCAGTTTAGTATTTTTGTTGAATAACATATTTGAAAACACATTGCACATGGATAAATTCTTTCTATTCCATTGTAATTGCTCTGTTCTAAAAAATCTAAAAAAGTCGAAAAAATCAAGAATCGTGCATGAATTCTTCTTAAATTTCTTTCAGTATTCACAAAATCAAAATCACCACTGATTTTGATAAAAACATTTGTTAAGGTTCCAAAATAATAAAAAAATAATTTAGTTGTTATATGATCGGAAATTCGAGTCTGAATTCCAGTTAGAGTGAAAATTTTTTTAAATAATTTTTTGTTTGTTTTACTCCTCAGGGGTAAACCCTACTCATGCATTGTATTGAAATGTTGAATATATAGATAGATATGAAGATGTTAAGCGCCTTATGATCAGCGCCCTCGAATGATCAACACCAATTTCCTTATCTGTCGGTGGATGTTAAATGTGAGTGGTGAGCATCTTCAATAAATAGGTAAGCTGTTATCTTCCCAGAAGCTGGCGCTGTATCATTCACCTGATCATTCGTTTTCTTGGTGGAAGTGTCAGGGAGTGGTTTCTTAAAGATAAACTCCTTCAAGAGGGGGGAACAAAACAAAATTATTTTAATCTTTATTTTATAAAAATTTATTATAATGAGGATAAAAAATAAGATCCTTCTCCATGATTGGCAACAACCTATGTCCTATGTATCATATAAAAATTACATTAAAAATGATATTCTTAACACATGCATTTGTGAAACATGCTTCAGGTTTTAATACCTGTAATTGACAACAGTGTACTTTATTGTGAGGTATGATAATCAAAAGGTCTTGTGCAGCCCTTTATTTGGTACCTTTGCCTACCTGTATACTCGTTATACCATCACAAACATTTTTTTATCATTTTTTATTTTAAAATAAAAACCCATGCATTTAATGAAAGAAAACAATTTTTATGTTTGAGAAGTTAAGCACCCCACAGTGACTTGCTTAAATCTAAAACAGACACTTTAACAACACTGCCAACCAACTCTTCTTGTAAATTTTAAAAATGGGTGCTCAATACAGGCACTTGACTTTTTTTGAAAACATTAAAGTGTACATACATACTTATGTAAAAAAAATAAAATAACAAAACCGGTTTAAGCCGGCCGGTAAAAACAAAAACCAACTCTTCATTAGGTTGTTGGCTTATATTTTTGACCATAAATTATTGAAGCCAAGATCTTGTATAAAACCAATACCATATTGCTTGTGTTTGTTTTGAAAGTAGAAATTATGATTCAATATTTGAGGCACTCTTTTTTTAAACAGAAATCCAAAGAGTTTTTAAAGTAAAACTCTAATAACAGTAAAAGAGTGTTTAATGTAAAAATTTTAGAAATTAAAACAGCAACAAGAAAATGTGGTAACAAGACAACAGTAACAACTAACAACAGAAAATGTTGATTGTATTTTGACGTGAAATATAAAAATGTCTACTAACCAAACCGCACGTAATCAGTCAGTTAGGCACCACACATTTTTTTCTTCTTCTTCGTCTGTCTTATTGATATTTTATAGGTTTGAATATCGTATTTGATGAAATAATTTAAACGACAAAAACTACAACATCGACAATATGGGCAACTATTAAGTTATTCAACATAACAAACAAACATTGTGGCTGACGGCTGTTTATAATTACATGGAAAGAAAACAAAAAATAAAAATTCAACATTCCCTCTGGTATTAGTAATTGGGGCTTTTTCACCATATTGAGTTGCAATGCATCATGAAGGCAAAAAATAAAACAAACAAATAGTCAATGAAATATCACACACATTTGATGAAATTCATTACAAAAATTCAAAGAAAATTTTGAAATATAAAAATAATGAAATTTCACTTTTTATATGTTCTTATTATTTCAGTGCGTGTCTGGCTATTAGTTCAGCCAAGCAAACGTACGTACGGCGTTGGTCACATGGGATTCTAAAAACAATGTTGTACGAGTATAAAAATTTAATTTAATTTTTTGGCAATAATTTTATTGTTATTGTTATTTTTTTTTTTTTTTTTTTTGCAAAAAATGCATTTATTTGTGAGAAGGTGTGTGTTTTTTAATACAAATCGTGTGTACTTTCACGATTCTCTATTTTAGTTTTCATTAAACAATTTAATTTTTTTTAATTCACATGACTAACATCCACTTTAATTTTTGATTATTTTTGATAAAAAAAAGTTTCATTATTGCTGTTTTTTTTTCTAACAATTAAAAGATTACGTCATATTTAATTGTTATGTAAGAGTATGCACTGTGGTACTAATTGCAGTTTTTTTTTATTACTTTTCAATTGAGAGTGAAATCTATTTAAAAATTTACAGCTGCGAGCAAATAATTATAAACATCTTAAGCTATGGTCACACGACCCAGCAGAAATTAGTGCTTACCAGTAAGCTATTTTGTAAGGGAGAAATTGTGAACTATCACTTACTCGTGCGCATCAATAATGCATGATTATTATATGAAATAAGCCTCTAAAATGCAATAGAAATGCACATTTATAGCAACCAGTAAGCAAATAGTACAAAAAACCAAAAATAATACCTTATCCTGTAGCATATTTGGAAGCTTTAATGTATAAAAAACAATATAATGCTTCCATTATTGCTTACAATTTTATTTATTGCTTCTAAATTTGAAAAATTTTCTGCTGGGTAGGCAAATATATGAACCATTTGAGGCGTAGCCGTGGTCAACATTTACATCTATAAACATGGATGGAATTATATATTTATATGTAGATCGTTTTATCGACTCAAATAATTTACACTTATATATTTCTTTCTTTCTAAACCATATCTGAAGGCTTTTAAAAAATTACTCATTGTATCTTTTTAAATCGACTCATGGTTAATTATAGTCCAAACTGAAAATGTTTCACAGTAATATATTACACGACAACAGCTGAGCTCCTAAAAACAGTCTTACTAAAAAGAAAGTTGCTAAGAAATCACAATAAATATGTATATACAAATGTATATCTGTATACTTATATGCATATAAGTACATATATAAGTTTGCCAAGAAACCGTATTTGTTTCATTTTACTGGGGTTCTTTTCTGTGATTTTTTGCGCGAGTTTTCTAGGAAAGTATCTGAACACAATTAGGTGTATTTATAAGTACATATGTACGTATCTATACATACATAATTTGGCATTACAACCCTGTATCTGGATTACGGCCTAGCTTCTCTTAGCACAAATGTTGTGTGTGTTAATTTGTTATCCATTAGTACCGGGACCAACAGTTTAAAGTCGACTCCGAACGACAGATTTGAGAATCTTTTTCATGGCAATCAATTACTCCTAGAGCTTTTGCCAGAAGACTGCTGAGAGGTAGTCGCCAAAAGTAATAATTTTTTCCATATTTTTTTTTTCAAGATGTCAGACCTAAGATATGAACCCGGCGCTATCGTCTTAGTAAGCCAATACACTAACCACTAGACCACGGCGACTAAACATAGTATGTACGTATATCTTGTTAAAAATTTCAATCGTTAATAAAATAAAAATAAGTATTGAAAAAATTTTTATATTTTTTATGATAAATATGTATGTCGAAGAATTGATAGATTCTTTATTGTATTTTAAAAATAATTACAAAAAAAAACAGTGCTTTTTAATTTTTAAATATAATTTTCATTTATATATTTTTCCGAAATAAAAACAAAATTAGTAGTTG
Organism: Metopia argyrocephala; assembly: GCA_963576795.1. NCBI lineage: Eukaryota > Metazoa > Arthropoda > Insecta > Diptera > Sarcophagidae > Metopia > Metopia argyrocephala. Next base: position 86,774,056 of record OY756211.1, read on the forward strand.
GGTTGAAAACTATTTCAGTTCCTCTAGTGTTTATACATATTCCTTAACGGATGTTAATTCTCATAAGAATACCAGTATTAGGATCTTAGACTATAATTTCAATTAAATACTTTTTGTTTTTAGAAATTTAAAAATACTACCTTTGCACCCCATTACTAACACAAATTCCATTTCTATTATAAATATATTTTAAGCTTTCAAAAAAATCTCACTCTTTCTCCCTATATTGTATAAGTAGTTTACTGGCTTGGTCACTTTAAATTTTTTAATTAAAACAAAAGTTATTCATTACTTCATTGTAGTTTTATTTTCACGGTGTTGAGTGTTGTTAAAACAATAAATATTCAAATTTCTACATACATATAGACTTAAACACTCAAATTACTCAGAAAAGACAATTTTTAAAACAAAAAAATTAAAATATAATTATTTGAGTATATTATTATTATTGTTGATAAGTCAGACGTCTGCTCGGTATAAATCAAGCTGTTTAATACAAGTAGTTTCACGATTAAGTAAATTGTTTTATAAAAATAACTGATGTTTTTTTATTTTTTTAATTTTCGCTGTAACAGAATTTACACGTATTTTGCAAACAAAAAAAAAAAACGAAAATTAACTGCGCAAATAGTGCAACAATCATCATCATGATTATCTGTAGTCATAAGTTAAACGTTCATTTAAGTTTTAGAATTATTTATTTATAATTTTTTTTTATTGCATAAAAAATATTTTTCTATATACAAAAAAATTATATTCCAAGTTGTAAAAGAGAAATTGTTTTAGACTTCTGCGGTTTTCATTGTCTAACAAATATAGTCGCAGCTTTTCTCTTAACCCTTTAAAGTCCAAACATTTTTGATTGATGCAATTTCCGTATCGTTTAATATATGGAAATATAATTAGCCCAGAAATTTTAGCCTTCATCTCAGCTAAGTGGTCTGTATAAGCAAACTGTTACAGATTTGTAGATGATCTTCCTTGACCATATAGTAGTTGTGAGTAGAAAATGTCTTCTGGGCACCTGTCAATTAAGTTTCGTATTCTGCTTAATAAATAAAAAGATGAAGTATTTTGTATTCTAACCTATTTAATTGTAAAAGAGATTTGTTAAGCTGGTTGTAGATTGCATAAAACAAGCACAAAGTAATCCTGATTTAATCGAAATACGCCTTCGGCGTAAAGACCAATATTTACCAAAATTTGGCGCCTCAAAGAGAATACGAGATACTAGATAGCAACTATTGTACATTTTTGGTGCTGCATTCCTTAGCCTTAAAACAATATTTGGTCTTTTAAATTTAAAAACCTACGAACAGAGATATTTTGCTATTACTGTGAAAGGGTTAAATTCACATTTAAATAAGAATTTTTATTTTTTGTTTGTTTTCTATTTACATATGTTTTCTTCAACACTTAGATAAAAGTAATATTTTTATAAATATTTATAAAAAGTAATATGATACAGCCTGGTATTAACATATAAAAAGATAAAAAAATACTTTTTACTTTTGTACCTTCATACTTATTCGATTAACTCAAAACGAACTTTCTTTTGCTAGCTATGAGAGTTATCTTAAAATTTCAAATTGATTTCAATTCTTTTGTAATATAATGATGTGTAGTATCAAAAAACTAAAAATTTCAGTTGTGGATTTAGGCTGTTAACTTAAAAAAACTTCTCCATGTCATCCAGTTAAAATTTTCCAAAAAGGAAAAAAGTATAAAATATTGGTAATATTATTGAATTACCAAAGTGTAAAAGATATTTATAGGACGGAGTCAAAGAAGTAAATTGTGTAGTACATGACCGTTTGTACTGAACATTTTTTGTTTCCTTTTTCTATTTTTCGTAATTTTTACTCGTTGCCTCATATTATTTTTCTCATTTTACTGGAATTTTTATTCTTTTATGTACATATGATAGAGAGATCTGCCTTCTAATTTGTAAATGGGAAAATTGTAATAGCAAGAGCTGAAGAAAAATTTTTAAAATTTCTGTCATTTAATTTACAAAGTGTAAAAGCTGGTTTAGTATTTTAGAATAATTGAAATACATATTTTCGAAAATGTTTATGCAATAGAACGTTGTATATTTCAGATTTTCCCTCTTTGGCTTTTATTTCAATTAAATTTTTTTTAATACTATTTTATCTCAAATTACTTGATGTGGTTTTTGTTATTCACTATTTTTGCACACATATGTATGTATGTAAAATACAGTGGCCGAAAATAGTATAAGTACTGTCATTATTTTCGAAATCTAAAAATATTATATAAAAAAATATTGTTGCAGTTTTTTTATGTTTTTTATATTTTTCGTTTTTGATTTTCTAAAACAACAAAAGTGTGGTCATCTGCAGACTTTTGTTTGCTACTGTATCTGATATGTTTATTTATTTTGTTGTTATTGTTGTTATTATAAACATATATGAATATATATACGTTTTATTATAATTCCTACCAATTACGTCTAAAGTATTGTTTTCTCCCTTTTTATTTCTCCATAAATTGCAATTCTTATAAATTCAAAAATATTCATGACCTACTCAACCAAATTGGGTATAATGTGTTTGTTAATACCCTCATCAATCACTGATAGAAATTTAATCTTATCGTAATTTTGATCAAATTTTTGGAGCAGAAAACATTGACTTTTGTCGCCCTGAATATTTGCAGGCAAAGTTCTCGGCAATGTTTGGAATCGCAAACTACTTACGAATCCGACGAAGTAATAATAACTTAAAAAACAAGAGAAGCTGTTTTTCATTAAAGTTAGTTAAAGTGCCTTTATTCAAGTGAACAAAAAAAAAATACCACATTTTTAGATTTTTTTATGAATTCCTCAAAAAAAACGTTTCTTAGTTAAGAAACCACCATTGTCATGATTTTGTTTATATCTCAAGATGTCTAGCTTCCATTTCTATTTTAAAATTCTGGAATCGGTTAAAAATTGCAAAAGATACCGGCTCCTGAATATGGGATTTTTTGTGCTTTTAAATAAGTGAACCGGAGTGTATATCCAAATAACTGCTATCATGCTCGTAGTTAAAAGCAGCTGTCTGTAAGTGATAAATTATTTTACAAAATTTTTGTATTTAAAGAGTGAATTATGTTGTAGAGTATCAAATTATCGAGCTTGACCGATAGTAAATGTTTTATTAGTTTCACTTTAAGCATATTTTAATATTTTATTTTATGGGTACTTTTTCTATTGCTATTCTATATTTACATTGTGAAATATGTATTTCCTATTAAAATATATAAAAAAGAAGAATAACAATCAAAAACCAACCATATAATTTTGGGGGCTCGTCAGTTTCTTTTTCTTTGTTGTTGCTGCTGTTGTTTTTTGTATACATACATATAAGAAACTACTTAATGTTTTTGTAATTTTATTTTGATTTGAATTTTTGTTTATTTTTATTTATTTTTTTGCGCATAAATATGCAATTTGTTGCTGTCATTACTAATATTCATTATGATGATTCAGTAGTTTTTTTCTTTTCTCTCTTCTTTTTTTTTATTAAAATAATTATTATTGTTGTTATTGCCTCTGAAAAATATTCGATGAATTTCTATACTTCTTTTGAATAAACAAATTAAAAAGTTGTCAATTCTAATTTGATTTCAAAATAAAAGGGGTGTGTGTTAACATGTTTTCAACAAACTGTGTGTGAGAATAAAAAAATGAAAAAGAAAAAGAAAAACCTGTATTACGTTTTGACTTCGTCACTACTACTGTTGGATAATATTTTTAAAACTATTCTATCATGGGAATTCTTAACAAATTATTTGTTTAAAATTTTAATTTCAACAAGAAAACAAAATAAGATTTGAAATCAATTGTGCTACTGGTGAAATACACATGTGAATCAAAATCTATTACTCATGATTTGAAATGTTTTAGCAATAAATAAAATATTTGAAATAATTAATATTAAATTAGAAAAATTTTAATTTATACATATTATATATACATACATACATATGTATATGTAATTTAGATTTTAGCTTGTCCTGTTAAACGGCTTTTTGTCCTTAAAAAATAATAATAATAAAGAGTAATTTCTAGAACTTTATTTAAAATGTTAGCTTTGAGCACTACATCAGATTTATCAGATTAAATTAAGGAATTTTCCTTCTCTTTGTCAAATGTTGTAAATGATACATCTCAGCCTTGTGGGAAAACCATGATATTGATTTTCTTATTTTGATAATTAAGTGCTAATTTTCACTTAAAATCGCTAAAATAATAATCTCATGCATATGTACATAATTGGCCGTTACAACCCTGTTTCGTGGTTACGTCCTAGCTTCTCGCAGCACCTAGGCGGTTCGGAAACTTCTTAGCCTATCAATGAAAGAGAATAGTTAGTTTTTCAAAAATATTTTTATTTTTCAATATAATCTCCTGAAACTTCAATACACTTAGTTAAACGCTTTTCTAGCAATTCTATCCCTTGATTAAAATAGTTTTCCTCAAGGTCTTCAAAATAGTGGTTTACAACTGTAATTGCATTCAGCAACCCAATTTTTTACTGTTAAATATGAAGGAGCACTTTCACCTAACACATTCACCTTATCAATATGAATTTCTTGTTCCGATAAATCATTTTTATGTAAATATTTAATGACAGCACGCATTTCTAATTTTTTTATTGTAAAAAAAATCGCGGATGCGTCTTTTTTGAACACCTGTTTCTTTATGAAAGAGTTGCCATATCGAAACAAAATTTAACATGTGTTCATAACAGAGATGGAAGTTTCCAAAACACTTAACTTTTTTCTGTTTATACCGCCCTTTTTGTGCTAGGCTAAGAAGTTTCCGAACCGCCTATATATATTGTGTTTGTCAATTTTTATCCATGAGTACCGGGACTTAACTTTAAAAGTAATATGTTGGCTTATCCTATATACTTAATTAGATGTGCGGTATTTTGTTTCAACCCGAAAGCATAGTAAATAGAACAGAAAGAATAGAAAAACAAATACGATTATAAACTTGTGTGCAAACTAAAATTTTTGAATAAAGTAAGGATATTGCCTAATGAGATTTAGAAGTCTTTCTGCCAGAGCACTATTTGTTGAAGTGACTTAAGTGTGTTTCTCACGTGTGTAAAAAAAGTTAAAATTGAGAATTTTCATAAAGCAAATTCCTGGAAATTTTGGAAACGCATCTAACGTGTAGAAGTTAAAAAAAAATTTAACTTTTAGATGCGTTAACAGTTGAACAGTTGACTTACATTGTACATTGTAACCGCTGTTAACGACGTAACGTAACGTATGCTATGTACTTCTACCTTTTTAAAGATGCTAGGCCGTAACCCTAAAACAGGGTTTATTGGCTATTTATGTATTTACTCGTATTGAGTATTGAGTGCAAAAATATTTTATATCGTTGGTCTCAGGTAGAAAGGCCCTAACTCACATAATTTAAAATTTACAGGAGGAGGTAAAAATACAACAGATACTGTAATTATTAATATACAACTTTTTATTAAATGCTGTACAATTACTTGTAATACCGTTAGTTTTAATAATATTGCAAAGATTTTTTGTTAGGATGTGCATATTTCTGAAATTTATTGGAATACTAAAAAAAATCAGTTTTGAAAAAAAATCGAGTTAGGGCCTTTCTACCTGAGACCAACGATATGTTGTTTGCAACACTTTAGTTTGTAAAATAATAATAAAAAGAGGAAAACCCATGTTTCAATTTATTTAAAAAAAATTTTTTTTAATTTTTTTTTTTCATAATAAAAAAAAATACTTAAGGTGGCGAAGACAAATAATATCATTTAATTTTGGCCAAAACGGTGCAATAAAACGTTTAGTTTTCTTAAATTACAGTTTACCGAGTGTAATACTGACCTCATTAGAAAGTAATTTTGCTTATTTAACATTTTATTACCACAGTTTTTACGATATAAGCCTTAACTTGCGTGTTGACCAACAAGAAAAAAAATTAGTTACATTTTATACTCTCAAAACACACTCGAGAATTTGTGTTTGTGATAATATTAATATTATTTTATTAAATATTAAATATTTTGTCGAATTTTTTCTTTTTTGGCTTTTTATTATTTAACATCAAATACTATTCTATTTATTGCTCAACTCCCTGAAGCGTAGACACGCGCTCCTAGAAAGGTTTTTTTGCTTATTTTCCCAGCCCTGGTTTGACGTTTTTGATATTATTGTTTTATATATTTATTTCTTTTGTCTAACCTGCCACGAAAACTATTAAAATCATTATTTTCTTTTATTTTAGAACGCACAGGTAACAAAAACTGTCAAAAGAAAAACCTCAAAAGTTTTAAAATTGTATTGATTTTTTTTGTATTGCGTGTTGATTGGTAATTATTGCTTTTTTTATTGTATTTGTAATGTGTATTATTTTGTTGTTACTGTAGATTTTGATGACCAAAAATTTTTGTGTTCTATAAGGTGACCAGTGAGCAATAAATGTTGTTTCATTGTCACTCCAAGTTACCAATCTCTTACAATTATAAAAATATTAAATTCGATTTAACATTTTATCATGCATATTACAAATGACTGAGAAAACATTGTTGTTATCAATAAAACTCTTTAAAAAATTTTAACAATTTGGCCTCACATGTCATACTATAAATTGACATATCGTTAGAAATCGATTTGTAAACAGTTTTTGTTTATATTTCCTAAAGGATCGAAATCGTTTAAAGCACTGTTAGAACATAATAAAATTTAATCTTTGCAATAAAATCAAAATCAATTTATTATTATACGCAATTGTTTTATTATTCGAAATAAACAACTGGTCTTCCTACATAAAAAATTGCTTATTTTCTTCTCTTCAATTAAATAAAATTGATTTAAAAAACAAAAATAAAAACAGAAGCACATGAAAAAGTTCCCTACATTTATTGTCAAAAATTTATTGTTAATATTTGCAATTAATTAAGCAAATTACTCTAAAAAAAAAAACAATTATAGAAATGATAAAGAAAATAAACAACAATTTTAATACTTTTCTATACAATACTGCAATTAAATTTAATGTTTAAATAAGTAACTTGAGATAAAAAAGCCCAATTTTTTATGTGACACGTTTACAGGCAAACAGACGAATTAAACACGGAATTGTATTATTTGATATAAAATGGGGAGGATAGGAAACTCTATTCTGTCAAGTTATAATTGGCCAAGGAAACGTGCGCTTTCTTATATAAACTTATGAAATCATCATTAATCATTCCAAAAATTTTTGTGAAATGGCAAATGGCAATAAGACAGTGTGCCCAAAAGAAATTAAAATTCGCCAAATTCGCTTAACGTAGAATATGCTATTATAGCTGTAAGGATTAGATTGAGTAATTAAGAACTGCACTTAGCGTTAAAATGAAAGGATTAAACACATAGATGGCGGCAAGCAGCAAATGCAGACAACAGTATATACTCGCTGCGTTTTGCTGAAAGTAGTACCAGCACCAAATAATTCATATATAAATCTCTTTGTAAGTCTGTTTCCTTGTCGGTCAAACACGCATAAACGACTGAACCGATTTTTTTGGCATTTGGAACATAGACTGCTTTAACCACCGAAAATCCTTTAGGCTATATTTTGTTTTAATTGGATATGGGCGTAGTACAAACAAACTAAATAGTAGTGTTTGTATATCTTGAGAATAGTTGAAGCTAAAGTTACTAAACTTAGTTTGAAGGATTTCGTGGATAAAGCAAATCACCAGTCAGAAAGTGGGCATAATCTTCTACATATCATTAAAGTTGATAAATGTCAGACCATAATTTTTTTATAGTCTTAAATTCTTGAATAAATTGACATGTGAAAACTATAGATAACACACAACGTACATGTAACCATAATTCATTTAAATAAACAAATTTTCATGAATTTCCACCAATGTTTTTTAGACACACCCTCATATGTATGTTTCTGAATCAATTGTTCCTAATTTATCTTAAAAAATACTTAAAGACTTTGTTCTGTAAACACCAGTAACTTGCCTCGAACTGTCAGTTTATTCTCTTCTTTTTCTCTCTTCTTATTGAGTATTTGTGTAAACAAGCATGATTCAGTAAAAACTCTTACAAATTTGTACAAATTTTTTAATAGTACATGTAAGAAAAAAGTAAACAGTACACTTCAAATCATATTGATACAGTTGGTGTTTATTTTACAAAAATTATAACAACATTACAAAAAATACTAACATATCGACCGACCTCCAAAAACAGCCACCTGTATAAATCAAATAGCTGCGAAAGCATAACTTGAATAGCTTACAAGCCATTATTTGTAATTCCTTTCTTGTAATCACACTTTACTACGCAATTACTTGTTACAAAAAATATGTATTTCGTTTGCTTTAGTTTGGTTTTTTGATCATCCAATAACTCGAAAGATTCCAGCTGTAATCAAATTCAAATCCATAGCAATGAAGTTATACAATTAAACGGCGTAAAAACTTTTAAATAAATATTAAAGTGTTTTAGTAAAAAAATACATCATTCAGAGGTAATGATATCCGTAAATAGCTTACAGAACATTTAATACAAAAGCAAGTGTACAATCTAAATACATATATTTTTTATAAGACCCATCTGTTGATGTTAATTTTTGTTTATTGTAAATAGCTTGCAAACCATTATTTGTAATTCCTTTCTATAATAAAGATATATTTCTTTTGTTTTTGTTTTGTTGTTTTGATCAAAATATCGTCCAACAACTCGTATGATTCCAATTCTAATCAAATTCAAATTCAATGTAATGAAGTTAGACAATTAAACGGCGTAAAAACCTTTTAAATAATATTAAAATATATACATACATACATATATAATTGGCTATTACAACCCTGTTTCAGAGTTACGGCTTAGCTTCTCGCACCACTACTGTTGTGTGTGTTAATTTTTATCCATGAGTACCGGAACCTACAGTTTTAAAGTCGACTCCGAACGACAGATTTGAGAAGCTTTCTCATGGCAATCAATTTCAATAGTGTTTGCCTGCTGAAAGGTAGTCGCCGAAAGAAATTATTTTTCCATACTTATTTCTTTTTTTTAAGATATCAAAGCTGAGATTCGAATCCGGCGCTATCGTCTAAGTTAGCCAACACATTAACCACTAGACCCTCTACTTGATAACTGGTCAGAGAATCCAAAAAAATAAAGAACTCATACGTTTGAGTAAGAATTTGAACGTATCGGATTGACAAAAATAGCCACTACATACAATGAGTTGCTACCTTTTTATAATAAATAAGGCTGATAATGTATTATAATTAACCATCCTTGATTCCAAAAATATTTACAAAATATACTTAGAATACTTTGATTATGATGAACAATATTGTCTCTGTAGCTTATAAAGTACCATCACTGATCTAATTAAGGCGTTTAGTAATGAAACAAAATTAATTAATAAAAATTGATCAATAATCTTATTGAGATTCGAAATCAGTTTTCGAAATCATTAACAAACACAAATTAACATATTGAGTATTTTTTCGGGTTTAAAAGAATTTTTTAAGCTCTAATTTATTTAAGATTTCATCATACTGCATTGGAAATACTAATCTGCCTTTGGCTGCATACAGAAATAAAAATTTGTCTAATTAGAGCAGCAGCAACAAAGCTAGTTATCTAAGATTTTGTTGAGCTGGCTTGAAAATTATTGTTTTCATAAAAAAATGTGTGTACTCGTATTTTAATTTTGACAACTTACTATCTGCTGCCTGCTGTCATCTATGTGTTTAAAGCTTAAGGCGGACATTTGAGTGATTTGCTTTGTCAAGCAAATGACATACACTGATGTGCTAAAGTCTACATGCAGCAGAAATTTATCATGTTTTCTATTAAACATTTATATGTACATATGTATGTATATTTATTCAGTAAAAACTAAAACTAAACTAATTCATCCGCTTTCTAAAGAAAAAATGAAAACAAATTTTTTTGGTTTGTCAAAGTCTATAAGTATTGTACATACAGTATCAGCCCACACATAATATTAGGCATGCAGTTTTCTTATGTTTCAACATTTTCCAAAATTTTAGTTGTATCTTTGACGAAACTGAATTACTTAGAAACTGAAGTAACTTTGCATGTGCAATTTGTCCTTTAGAGTTTTGCGACTTTAAAATTCTCAAACATGCTTCAAACAACTCAAATCCTAACATTATCTAAGTATGTACAATACAGCAATACAGTATACACGTGGCCACTATCATATATATTAGAAAATCATCATATATATGTATATCCGCAGATAGCTTTGTATTGAGTTTTGATATAATTGTGGTATTATCAGTCCATAGGTATTGAAGTTATAATGGTCATTTTTTATCACTGGATATTGCTGTATCTCCACAAATCATAACAAAGACTTACAGTCACTCGTAAAGTAGAATAAAATTTATGTTTAGAAAGTTTATTTCATAGCAATTCTTTTTTTTTTTTTCAAAACTACATGCATATGTATGTGTATGTATCAATTTATACATATTTTCTCTCTCTATGACGTAGACGTATATGTTATTATTACCTAAAAAAGGATAATCTCTTTCAAGTTGTTTCTTTTTTCACTTGCAAATACGTAACTGTCTTCATCATTAGGATTGTTTTGTAATTACAATAAATGTTGACATAATGTAAACATTATAGAATAACACAACAACAAACTTTTCTTTTTCTTCTCTTACATATGTAAGTATGTATTAATGTAAGTTTATATGTATATATTACTGTTCATAGAAAGAAGGAAACAAATGAACGAACAGCTATGAATGGGAAATACTCTATATTTGCATACATACATAATGTAGGCATACATATACATACACAAGTAAGTATGTATGTACATCCCTTATGTTTGTGTTTATGAGAATTGAAAACTTAATTCAGTATCAGCCTTAAGCAATAAAAACAACTTTAATTTCTAAAATACAAAAACATGAAGGTGTTGGTGTTGAAAGCATAAAAATAAAGCTGGAAGCATAAATCAAAATGTGTGTGTATGTGTGTTTATAGTAATTTATAGTATAAACACTGAAACACTTAAAATGTTATGATTTGTTGTCATTATTTAATTGGTACTGTTAAATGTTTGTACTTTATCAGCTTCTGTTGATTTTAAGGGTTTTGTTGTTGTGTTTGTAGTTGTAATATTTAGTTTTTTTTTTGTATTCTGTGCATATCAATTGATTGTTTAAAAATTTTTTTAATGGGAATATTCTATAAAATTTTATTTTTTACTATCACGTATTTTAAATCATAATGCCTAAAGGGGCTTAGAGGCTCTTTATCAACTCGTATGATTTGTCAAATTTCTCTGTAGATGATTATCAGTGTGATAGTGTAAATATAATAATTTAAAGCTATGGTCACAGTAGGCATATATTTGACGAAAAAAGCGTAATCACTACTTTTTTCAAATATTTTATGTAAACATTTATTTATACAACAAAATAAGAAAATATATTTAAGTATTCTATAAAACTTGAAGCAATAAAAAATTAGGAAATAAATGTTTACATGAAATAGTTATTACGTATTTGTAATCAAATATTTGCCTAATTATACCAGAAAAATATTTTTGTTTTTATGTATAAACATATGCACATATGTATGTACTTATACATACATATGTATTGAAATAATTAAAACTAATTTTTTATTTTATTTAAAACAATAATAACAAAAATTTTTATGTATAATTTTATTTATTCCTTTTACTTTTATACTGATGTTCTTATTTTGTTCTATTTTTCTACACCAAACATGTAAACACAAAAAAGTTTATCATTAAATTTTTACTCTCATGGAATTTTATATAATTTTTTCTCAGTCTAATCTGGCCTTAAATCCATGCCTATGTATTTACATATTGTGGCTGACATCATAAGTCAGGCAAGTTATTGTTACAACTTTTTTTAATTTTTTTGTTTTTTACCAATACCATTAAAAATTACATAAGTCATATTTCAAAGAACGGAAAATTGTTAAATTTTGATTAAAAACTATTTGGATGGAAAGTTAAAATGTAGAATTAAAACTGTGTAAAAGATAAATAGTACAGTGTGAGCTCGATATATATTATTTTTTTTATTTAAGACCAATACTCAGGAGGAAACCCCTACTCATGCAGTGCATTGTATTGGAATTTGAAGATACAGACATAAATAGATTTATTTTATTTTTTATTATGTGCCTTTTTGTTGATGAGACAAGTTGCTGTCAATTTGACCACTCAAAGGCCAGTGTTATACCTTCACCCTTTAATGATCAACAGCAATTGCTCCATCTGTTGGCGGATATTGAATGCAAGTGGCGACCGTCTTCAGTAGGTCAGCTGTTATCTTTCCAGATGGTGCGCTGTACTCCTGGTCAATAGTTTTTTTTTTTTTTTTTTCTTTTTTTTTGTGGAATAGACTGGAAATTTCAGGCAGCTATTTCTTGAAGATGGACTTCTTGGACTGTGGGGGGAGAGGGGGAGCCTCTTACTTTTATTTTTTTTTAATTGTTATTTAGAAAAACTGCAAATTTTATTTTTATAATTTTGTCCTTTGCTGGGATTAAACCTCGATCATTTTTTTTTGCATATGGTCATTAATCTCTAACGACATACATATTTTTCATAAACAAATTATTTATTACAAAACAAAACAATTTTCAACCAAGATCTTCGTGTTGAAATTTGTCCTTGCAATTGATTTAAAACCAAAGGTTAATAATCGTATTAGTTTAAGGCTCGCTTCTGGTTTATGAGAGCAATTTTGCTGTTAACAAAAAACGTATTGTATTAAAGAATGTCTTTGCGACATCACGAGCATTGGGATCATTGGCCAAATATGATCAGTTTAATAAAAATATGTACGTATCCGAACAAGAAATTCAAAATTAGCTCGCACTTTAACTACTCCTGAATCATACAGTACATATAGAGCTTCCGATTTGAAAAAAAAATCATCAGAGATTGTTCACAGAACCTTTTGTTTTTTTATTATAAATTAAAATTAAAATTTATCAAAAAAACTATAATTTTATGAAAAAATTTGTAAAAGAAAAGCTTGTCCAACTTTCGATTTGAGCCACTGTAACGGCAGTCGGTTTAAGGCTTTTAATTCATTTTCTTAATAAATACTTATAAATAAAAATAACAACGAAGTGAATAGGCAAAAAGAAAGAAGAAAAACCACAGAACATTTATCAATTACTTGTTGAAACAGATTTAAAACAGAGACAGCAAACGTCATTTATTTACACGTATTTATATTATCTGTCATAATTTAAAGAGTGATTTTACTTACAAAAAAATTTATACAAAACAGGTCAACCTCAATAAAAACAACAACTACAAGAACCAACAATTTCCTTTTTGGAAACAAATTATGTGATAAAAAAATCAAAACTAGCAGCAGCAAACACAAATAAAATAAATGCATATGCCTCTGTACATATGTATAAAAAAAAATTAAAAAGTTTTATAAAACAGGTTTTTTTTTTGCAAAATAAAAAAATTTATTGCGAATCTGTAAAAGGAAAAGAAAAAAAACAGAAACAATTGTCTTTTACAACAACAGCAACAAGGATTGTTTTAAACACATAATTAGTCATTTCAAACAAACAGCAAAATAAAAAAATTTACCCACATACATACATATGTATGTATGTACATACATTTGTACATATATAAAAAATAATAAATGAAAATCGAGAAACAAGATAAATAAACTTATCAATTAGAGATTGCCAAAAAAATAAATAAATAGTAGTGGAATATTCTATGTATGTATGTGTGTAAGTACAAAAATATTTGTAAAAAAAGTTTTTTTCTTCCTGGATATGCAATGAATAAAAGAGAGAAGGAATGTTAGTAAAAAGAGATCTTTTAACCATACCTTCTACCATATGTTTTTTTACATATTGTTTTGTTTAATAATCGCTTGGTTACTAAGAAAATATGATATATATATACGTACGAGTGTGTATGAAGATGTATATAAATGGTGTTGATTTGTGTGCCAGTCTATAGAGGGGGTATACTACTGATTTAAGTCGCCACACCATTTAAGGAAAAGCATCGATTTTTATTAAAAGTTTGGCAAATTTGTTTGGTTTTTTTTTACTTAATTACAGTTTCAATAAACCATTCAGTTCTGTTCGAGATGACTTTGAACAGGGTCGGACTAATGAGAATAAAAACATAATGTACTCTCTCAAATTGCCAAAACTCAAAAAAGCGAAATTTAAAGTACAAAGTTTTTAATGGTGTTAACTTGTTAACATGGTATTAAATCGTTAACATTTGATTATAAAGTGCGGTTAGTCAATCAGCTGTCTCGTCGTTTGTTGATTGTTGAAGCTGTCAAAATGTAGGACAGTATATCGTGTCGTCAACATTCTGTTTATCACCGACATTTGCAAGGAAATAGACAACAACACGAACACCTCCACGATGTTGTCGACAGCCGTTAGTGATGTGTCTTAAAGACATCCTTGACGACAATGTCAGGTATGACGATTGTGCCAACTGGGAAACAAATTCAAAGCACTTGGATTTCACAGGATAAATCTTGTTTTTCAAACCAATTTTAAAAAACTGTTCATAATTGAATGTTTATTTCTAACTAATTAAACTTAATTGCGCCAATCATTTCATTATTTTAAAGGTGTGATAATCGAAAAAATTATGTTAATAGTCATTAAGCCAGCGTTTTGAAGATTGAGATGAAAAAGCAAAATATGCAAGATACCCTCATAAATGGCCTGTTGACAATCTCAGAGTGAAGTCGCTTAAACAGGGTTCAATTTAAAAGCCATTAATTATTTGCAAAAGATAACAGAATTTATGCTTTAGAAATGATTTAAAAATCAAATCCATTTTATTCTTATTTTATTTATTTATATGTCGTCATAAAAAGCTTGAAAATTAATTCTATTAAATGAATTTAGATGGGTTTTTTGCAATGATTCCATCAACCAAACAAGAAATTGTAAACCAGCAGAACTGAACATGTTTTCGATTTCAGCTACGGCAGTCTCATCAGAGTTATTTGGACAAATTCTCATTTAATGTAATTTAGTTTCTGTTGTAATGAAGGCATTTTATAAAGAAACAATAACAATAAAAAATAATCACCAATTCATCTGGAATTTTAACTCAGATTCAAATTATAATATTTTTTTTTTGAGAC
The DNA here is from genome assembly GCA_963576795.1 of Metopia argyrocephala. Lineage (NCBI taxonomy): Eukaryota > Metazoa > Arthropoda > Insecta > Diptera > Sarcophagidae > Metopia > Metopia argyrocephala. Next base: position 86,789,259 of record OY756211.1, read on the forward strand.
TACTTTGTTAAATGTATGTTTTAAACATTGCAAATGCATGATAAAAATATACTTTTGGAAATGGTGCATTTAATTTTTTTTTTTTCTGTTTAATTTTATTTTTATGCACATGAATTTGGTTGCAAGTCGTTTTACGTGTGTCATATTTCTGTATTTTTCGTTGCTGATGCCTCGTTTTAAATCTTTTTCTTATAAATTTCCATTTCGTGCGGAGTCTTCTGTTGATAGTTCAATGACTTTTTTTTCGTTTTGAACAATACGTACGTATGTATGTTTATTGAGAAACGTATTTATAAGGCACAACATAAAAGTGTTTCACTTCATGTAGTTTTTGTTTTTTTTTAGCTCAAGTATATTTTCTTCTTAAAATTTTTTTATGTTTGGCTTTTTGATGACTCCATGTCATGCTTTTATTTTAAATTAATTTAAAAAAAATATATTTTTTTTTTATTCCAAAAAGTTTAAAAATAATATCAGTATATAACTAAATATTTTTTTTAATTTCTAGCATTAATGAAATGTGATTTTTTTAAATACTGCAACCAAATGACAAACATTCATTTGTATACAATTTATGATGAGTAAATTACCACCATCCTTGTGCTATATTAAGGTTATAGGACTTTATTTCTATATCCCATTCTCTGTTAGTTTACACAGGGCATAGGATATGAAGACCTTTACAATGTTTATAAAGGAAAGTGCTAATTCCAGCAATCAAATTATTTGGTTTATACATATGATTAATTATGATTTCTTGCTTTCAAATCTTTCGAATTTTATAAAAAAATTTTAAAATAAATGCCTTTAGGAAAAACGCTATTCTACAAGTGTAAGCACTTTAGAAAACCAATTAAGTTTAGTTGCTTAAAATTAAAAAAAAATAAACTTTAGAAATCTTATGATAGTTCTTGAGTTTAATTTTCTGCCACTAAACCAATTGCTAAGCTGTTCTACGAGTCACAACATAGTAAAGTAAAATAAGCCACTTTTTAGAAAGTTAATGTAACTCTACCAGCCTTACTTATAACACAAAATTAGCAGGTTGTTATACACAGTGGCTAAGTCTGTCATTCCTATACGTGGAAATTCTTACTCAAACGTGCAAAGTATTTAATTTTTTGGATTCTCTGGCTAGTTATTAAATAGAAGGTATGGAAAGTATTAAATAATATCAGTCTATAGGGGGTTATAAACTTGCCAGTTTTTGTCCTATATGCTAACGAATTACTAACTTTTCATTATACATACGGCAGTATGTACATGATTAAAGTTTAAGAAAAACTAATTTTGTTTTGTTTTTAAAACGCCCTAAATTCTTTTAAGAGTTTAGATTGTCTTTTTGCAATGACTTTTCAGTCAAAGGGTAAAAAGACATCCGTCAAGGAATTGCACTTTATTTAACTGATACTACTTTTTATAGGAATCATATATTGGAATTATATTTCTTCTATATACTTTGTAAAGAGTTAGTCAAAGAGTTACTAAACCCATCACAGTTTTGTTATATTCTCCTTTGGGTCTCCATCATTGTATTTTCTTTTTCGTAATTGTTATCCAACCTGGATGAACAGAATAACAACAGATTTATTATTGCTCTGTTTGTTTCATTAGTCGACATCGACAACATGGCTAGAGAGCATCGCCTCATTCCTTTACTTATATATGGTTATATGGTATATAGACCCGAATCCCCGACAGGTTGTCATGATTTATTTTATTTTTTTTTTTTCATCTTTAAAATGCCCTAATTAGATCAGAAATTCTATTAAAAAAAATTTTATAATATAACATGTTACTCCTATGATAATAATTGTTGTTAAGCCGTAGAATTTTAAACAATTTCAGTTTCACTTCATTTCGATATGCAGAACATTTTTGCATAGAATATTTAATAAAAAAAATCAGATGAAGGAAATATTTATTTTATTATTAAATTTGTTATTTTTCGTAATTATTTATTTTTTTTTAATATATCTTTAAATGAATAATTAAAACAAACAAATTGTATGATTTTGTTTTTTTTTTTTCATTTATTTTCATTTCTTATCATATATTTTTATATCTTTCCATTATATTTGTTTAATAAAATAGAATTTATTCATATGAACGAAAATATTTTCATTTTATAAAACAAAACATATCCAAATCTTTATAATAAATCTCCATTAAATGCATTAAATTTTCAAATAAAAATGAAAGCAAATGTTCATAAAAGCTCACAACATTCATAAGAAAAAAATCATGGAATTACAGTGAAACTTTTAGAAAAAATAACAATTTGTTATCTAAAGCAAATCATTTTGGAAACAAAATTTTAGATCAGTTTTCACTGTAAATTTTTTTAAAGAGTAAAATGAAATATTTTCTCATTCCAATTGTATTTCAAGATTTTCATCCATTTATTCATTTATTTTTTTTTTTTTTTTTTTTTTTTTTGTTTTGTTGTGGTATGCACTCGTATTTTAAAAATGATTTTCTTTATGTGTGTTTTTTTTTAATTTTTCCTGGAGACACAAAACATTTAAATATTCTGTTGCAGCTAAATTTAGAATATTTGCAGTCATTTAATGTGTGCATGCGTTTAATTTTTTTTATAAAATTATTATTTAGAACGTATAGTGTCTGACTTTAAATGCAAATAAGTTCTTGTTTTCTTTCCTCTGAATTAAAAAAAATTTTTTCGTAATAAAAAAAATATTAAAAATATGAATCTTTTTATTATTATTTGAAAAATATACCTTTAAGTTTTTAACTTGACAACAGAATATGTAGAATTATTGAATGGTTTATACGACAGCAGGTAATAGCCCTGTATGACGAAAAGTAGTTCGTTTGAAATGTCTGGAAACTGTCACCACATATACATATATGCATGTTGATCTCATATATTGATAAATAAAGCAGTGCTTTTCGTTTTTAGCACTTCCATTGGCTTTTGAAAGCATCCTATTTTGCCTTCCGTCTTGCTGGAAGATTCGTATGTAATGTCAGTCTCTAAAGGGACATACACTTGAATTCTACCGCCCCTTAGCAATTTGTTGAGCATTTTCAAAGTGATAGAGAACCATGTTGTTGTGAAAATAATTGTTTTGATATGCACACATGTATTCTATTTAAGACAGGTGGTAGTTTGTGGCCTGTAGTCTTAACTGTGTTTAATGCACAATTGAATATGCAATTTCGAAAAGGGCACATCTCGCACATTTTAGGAATGTTTTTAATATTATTAATATTTAATTTTAGTCGAAGTTTTGCCTTTTATTTTTTGATACCTAAAGTTAAATATTCTGCAAATTAATATGTTTTTTTTCGTTAAGTTTTGTTCACTCCTTATCATAAATTTCGAAAAGGGCACATCTCATTAATTTTAAATATATAAACAAACACAATATAATAAGGTCAATATCTAAATATTGCTGCAATTTGCGATTACAAAGTATAATCCGTGTAAATTTTTCGAACTATTATACTTCATCAAAAAAAAACTTTTTTTTTTCCTGCAAACTTTTAATAATCGGACATGTGCCCTTTTCGAAATTGCGCATTCAATTGTTGTCTTTAGCTTTTTTGTAAAAAAAAAAGATTTTCTATTCTCACCATCATTATTTACCTAAAATTGACATTTTATGTGTCATTTTATATGACAGTATTTTGTTTGCCTTATAAATTAAAACAAAAAAATATTTGTGTGATTTATAACCTTTCGAAAATATATATTTTTATTTAATTTTTTTAAATTGTTTCCTTATTTTTAAAGGATATAAATTTACTGGAAATTAAAATTTTTTCTTCAAATTTTCGTCATGCTTCTCTTCTGTGCTGCAATAACTTAAAACGTGTGATGAAATTGAATACTTTATATAGCAACGATAGTCATGCAATTGTCAGTAGTCTTTGTAAGGCATTACATATTGAATCATTAAGCATAAAGTGATTTTTATAAGAAAACAATTAAATAAAATAATTATAAAGATACAAAATAAAGTGTTTAATAGAAATTACTAAATAAAAATTGTAATCTTAAAATACACCTAAGACGCTTTTTACCCGAAAAAAAAACATTTCTAAAAGTCGTGAAAAAAGAGATTTTGTTGTAAAAGCACATTTATTATAATCTGTGAGATTTAAAAAAAAAAATTCATAGATCACTGAAAATCGTGTTAACACTCGTATAAAAAACTTCTCAAGTCTGTGAGAAGCTAGGCCGTAAATCTGAAAATGGGTTGTAAGGGTCAATTATGTATGTACATATGTATTTTTGTATGTGCAAAAAAAGTTTTTGTGTAATAAGAGAACTAGGTGTACTAAGAAAAAATTATAAAAATAATAAAAGTCAGAAATTAAATTTTAATTTCTATTGTATACACAGTTTGCAAACATTTTCTTCTTTGAGAAAATGTGAATTTAATTTTTAATTAATAAATATTGAAAAAGAAATTTTTGTTTGTGTAATTCCCAAACGCAGCAGTTATTTCGTAACAAAAAATCATCACCTGCAAAATGCCAACATCCAACGAATGTGTTTTTTAACATATACAGGTAGCCCTTGTATAACGCGGTACATTTACAGTGCCATTTTGATATAATGCGATTTAAAAAAATGTATTTCAAGCATTTATGAGTGCGTATACATGCATATATAAAAAACGCTCAAGTCTTCTATAACTCTGCGTTATACGGGGCATACCTGTTTACCTTTTGATCAAGCGATAATGCAAGGCAGTCGAAAAATTCATACTTAGAGTTTTTGGCAATAACCTCGTAATTTCCATATTTTATGCCACGGCAGTCAGTTGATTTTTTCTACTTTTAACAAAACAAGTTATTCAACGCTTCTATCTACTATTGAATCGTCACAAGAAGGTATGCTATAGATTTTTTCTGTATGAATATGATATACGAACCTTTGATAAAGTAGTTAAAATTTGACTGTCAACTTTCCAGCAAGTTAGCTTGTCTTAAGTTTTAATTATTAAAAGCATAGTTTTAATTAATATTATGAATTGTATCACTTTAGATTAGGAGCTCTCATAAATTATTACTTAATACTCAGCGGGAAAAGATTGATTACCTTATTTTATAATCAATTATATAATATATTACTTCAGAATATATTACTTTTGGAATCGAGAAGGTAATTTAATGTGACACACAAGTAAATATTGATTACCATGTGTATTCCCACATCTACGAAGTAAGAAGTTATTGTTTGTTGGTTTTTGTCTTTTTCGTATATTTTGTTGAAAAAAACTGTTATTTGGTTTTTTTCTTCTATTTTACATATCGATTACCATGTACATTCCCACATATATAGAAGAAAGAAGTTATTGTTTCTGCGTGTATTTGTTTGTGGATTTTTTGTTTTTTTATTTTTTTTTTCATAGTTAAAAACTCTATTATTTTTTACGCAAAAAGAAATGTATTTTATTAAAAAATGCAGTTGGTGTTTAAATGCGCAGAAGTGTAGACACCAAATTAATATTTAATATTAATTAATATGTATGTTAGTAGCTATTCGGGATTATTTTAAAACTTAAATGTTTGCAAAATGTTTTTAACATGAACATGGTAAATAGTAAAACAAATATTCCCGAATAGCTACTATTATTTTATTTATAATGGGGGAAATTAATTAATTATTAATAATTGAATGCATAATTTAATATATTATTAATACATTAATAATATAATGCATTAAAAATAATGCATCATAGAATTTATACCTTCAAATTATTAATAAATAATAACTTTATGCATTACCAATAATAAATTCTAATACTTATTATGGGGGGACAGTAAAAGAATTTATTACTTTCGTAGGACATGATCTGTGTTAAGCGTAATGCTTTCCGTAATCAATAGATTATACATTCCTTGTATTAACTTCTGGTTTCTCATTGATTACCATTTCCCGCTGGGTACCCCCAAATTTTTTGGCAGACAAACATAAGTATATATGTCCCTACGCGACATGGTGCATGGTTTTCACGTCGGGTAGGTTAGTGCGATGAGCGTTGAGCTTATAACTCGCCTATGAAAAGTATGGAAAGACTAGTACGAGTAGTATTGGTACTCGCTAATAATTTTTGTTTTATATTAATTTAGTATAAAATATGTAATTTAGAGGCCCTATTCTGTAATTTTCTTAATCTAAAATGTTAATTTTGTTTGGCGTTAGAATATATAAAATTTAAAATTTTAGAGATTATAGGCATGAAGCTTTTAAAACTTAAATTACAATACGCGTTCAAGAATTGTATTAGTAGCCAAAAAGTCATAAATCAAGTTTATACATTTTTAGCGATAGAGTTTTACCTCAACATTAAACAGAATACGACCGCAACTTCAAGTAAAAACGACTCTCAGAGATAACATGCCCATTCACGAACTGTCATTTATTGTTTTTACATTTCTTGTATGCAAAGCTATTAAAAATTAAGTTTATGAGAGTTTTTGCGAAGAATTGAATTTATATTTTATAATTTAATCATCTTTATGCACTTTTTCAATTATTTTTTCTAAAACATCGCTCATTTTATTTAACAAATTCCAAAATTTATTAATTTTTTTAAACTTTCAAATGTTTTTTCGATTTTGTTTTGTTCTAATTTTTCTTTGCGCCAACAACAAAAAACAAATGGATTTGTTTACAAAATGTATGCAATTTAATAAAAGTGTGATAGTGTCAAAATAAAATAGATTCTATTTTACGACTGCACTCTCCAGCGTTTTTATGTGTCAATTTGTATGGAAAAAAACGTCATGCCCAAGTTCTCTTTAATCATTTACATAATAAGGCCTCAGTAATTCCAAATTAAACTTATATGTATATATTTGTTGCATTTTATAATTAAATAGCTAATAAATTAAAATGTTTCAAAGTTTATTGCGGGACCCCCTGTAATATTTATACGGAACTGCAGAGGTCCGCGGACCCCCATTTCAGAACCCTTGCTTTTAAAATATCTTACTGATAAAAAAAAGACTATAAAAGTTTATTTGTTTTGAATCATAACTGAGCGATTACAATTTATTTACGAACAACAAAAAAATCACACTTTAAGAAAAACGTATTACATAATTGATTTAATGGTATGTTTACAATTATTTACAAAAAAAAAATCCTTGATAATAGAAATAACAAATAATCAAGTACAGGCTTATCTAAAGCTTCAAAAATTTGGAATTTTTATATATATGTTTTTATACCTCCAAGATTAAAAACAAATTCTTTAAAAAAAAAAAACAATAAATTATTATTTTCATGTAATTTAACTTTAAGCAACTACGTATACTCGTACGACTCCATTCTTTGGCTTACATACAATGGTGGAGAATTTGTTAGCACACTTGGTTTTTCTTTCTATTCATACAAATAAACATAAATTTCTCTCTATAAGTTTGGTTTTTTGGATCACTTACATAAGTACGCTGACAATCACATCCTTAATTAATTGGGGATTCAACCAAATTAAAACTGCTTAAGGTTCTTTTCATGGATAATTGCTCTAACGAATCATAATAACATACCTAAAACAGAAAGTACTAATAATAAATAGTAACCACAAGTTCTCAATTTTTAAAAACTTTAATCGGATATATTTTGCCCAAACGTTCAAAACATTTTAAACTGAAATCGAATAAAATTTTAAAGTCAAAAAATTTCTTCAGAAAACAAAAATTATTCTCTCGCCTTTTTTATGATTTATATTTTCCAATTACAGGTAACCACACAAATTTTATTAGAAAATAAAATAAATTAAGAACTCTGATATTAAAAATGTTTAATTTATGTGCAGTTGCTTTTTACAGGTATAATAAATAATTCAAACAAATGATCAGAACTCATCATTAAGAACGTACATATGTCGTGTATGTTTTTATTTATTTATTTCTTTGCTTAAGTCTATGAATATAAAATTCGTACAGACCATTATACATATATACTTCATTTACACTTATAATACCAATTATTCAATGCTACTAAAATATTTCGTTTTATCAAATAATAATTTAACGAAAAATCAATATAAAAATAAAGTTTATTAAAATCTCTGCAGCATCTAGTTAAGGGATCAAAGTTGGCATAATTTGTTCTAAATGTCTTTATGGAAAGCGGAGCATAATGTCGTGTAGGATACTGAGGAACACCAAAAGATATATTTTCAATTAAAAATTTTGAGCTAGTATAACCATTAATTATATTTAAGACCAGCATAGCGTTCTGCGAAGAGTTAAAGATGGCAGCTTAATCAGAGCAAGTCTAGATTTATATGAAGGAAGTGAAAGTGGATTATAATTCAAGCCACAAAGGCAAAATAAAAGGAACTGTTTTTGTACTGATTCAATTTCGTTACTATACAGCCTGTAAGATGGATCCCATATTACCGATCCATATTCCAAAACGGGACGAACCAAAGATGTAAATAATTGCTTTGTTATATAAGGCATGCTAATTTTCCATGTTGATGTGTAAACAATAAGTAAATATAAAAAGAAGTGCATAAGTTTGACTCCAACATATGCCATTGTCGAACATGTTTGAACGTCATAACATGGCATTGTAATTGCATGATGTGACACTTGTTATCATGTTGTAGAGCGTTAACATTTGCATGGCTTTATTTCCAAACAAAAATTTATATACACTCGTATTATGACAATAAAGATAAATTATGTTTCGTACGTCTTAAAAAGAAAATCATTAGTTAAGAAAACAAAAAGTTAGAACATACACAGCATGCTAACCGTATATCCACTACTGTATATTTTATACCCCTTGTCATAAATTCTAATCAGTAAAGTAAAGTAATAATTGATAAAGTGTTAATTTTATGTAATTTCTTTGAGCTTAATACTTGTAAAGCACATTAGGCCCCAGTTTTTATGAATAAAAAATCGTGCAGTAAGTATTTAAGTGTTAATTGTAAAATATCACGTTATCACTCTCATAGGCACTAACCAGTAACTTACTTGAATATACTGATTGTTGACTGGGTCATCATTATCGTATCACTTTAACGCACACAAACTCGTAATCGTATACGTAAATTTAAAATAAAATAAAAAATTTTAAATAAAATAAAAAATTTAAAAATCAACTCATTACAGTAGAATCTCGAAAAAGTTAATCGATATGTTCGAAGAGCAATAAAATTGAAAAATTTTAAAAAATAATATAAAAAGCAAATTTGTTTAAAAACAATTTGTAAATTTGCATTTGTTGACAAAAAAGAAACATAGATTTATTTAATTTGTACTGGTTGGTTAAAGGTTCACAGTCACGCTTGAATATTAAAGCCCTGCAAATGTTACACTATACAATGGAGTGTTATGCCGTTCAAACATGTTCAACAAAGCCATATGAAGATAATGTAAAATATGTTGGAGTCAAACCTATGCATTGTTTTCATACTCATTTTGTAAACATCAACATGCAAAATTAACATGTCAACACATGCGACATATGTTCTTTATGTTGAATTCCGATCATTTGTTTGAATTATTCTACATATAAAATAAAACTGCACATAAATTAGACATCTTTTAGTTTGTTTAATATTTCATAATTTTTTTTTTTTTTTTTGAATAAAATTTGTGTAATTATTGTTAAATATTATACTGTAAATATAATAAATTATTATTATAAAACATGAATAAATTAAAATGAAAGATAAGGCTAGCTGCCTAATGGAACATTTATATATGTTCTATTGTTAAACAAACATTCAAACTTCAGTTATATAAATAAATACTCAGCCACACTGAGGTATGATGCGCATATTTATACAAAAGTAATAAAAACTCTATGCACAAAAAAAAAAAATCATAGACATGGTATTCAACACAGCGAGCTACAACAGCTAAGCCGATTTGCAATTACATGCCAAGACACTATGATGACTTTGCATGACGCACACACTGAGTTTTAGGCGACATGACATAGCATAGCATAGCATAGTTTTTTTAATGGCATATTTACACAAAATGTTGCGTTTTGCAGTACATACTGTATTGAATACATATTTTCATGTGCAAACAATATAAATTTATATGGAGTGGTTTAAAAAATCAGTCGAGATTTATTTGGATATATTCTTAACCATTTTTGTGTAGAATTTGACAAGGTTTGCCACCTGTTATTGTGTTGTTGTCTTCGAGAAGCACACCCTCTTTTTGTGCGGGAAGGAGGAAAAAGCTTTATGCCTTCGCGGAAGTCGTCACCTCGCATGATATGTCGGACTCGCCCAAAAGGGGTATACCGACTAAAAGCCCCCTTATCTCCTCACCAGGGGAAGAATACCACCTCGGAACCACATTCGCATTACTTCAAGGTGGACCCCACTTTGGCACGGCCTTGTGGGGTTCTGCGTCCAGAACCCGCACTTTCAAGAAGCACACCTTAGATCGTTATTAAATATTGTTAAAAAAATCATATGCTGAAAAAGTCAAAGCTAAGTTCTCATCTTAGTTTTATATTAGAAGCGCACTGAGATAGAGTCAGATAATTTAATTACAAATCTAATTTCACTTTTATTGTTTTTATCTGAGTTGTAACTGTTATAATCTGTTATAATCAGATGACATTTTAAGTGGTGTAAATATAGCTTAAGCCTTCAGAACGGTAGTTTATGCCAAAATACTGTTCACATTTTGGAGTTTTAATATTCAAGCAAGTTAACTCCTTCGAGATTTTACTGTGTTGTTCTAAAAACTCAGAATGAGTTAAAGGGCTAGTGCTGGCAGAATAGGTAAAATGCAATGTAAATATTGTTTTAATTATTTAACAAAAACAAACAACTACAATATGATAGAAGAAGAAAATATATTGTTTCTTTAGTGATAAGAATTATTATTTTGTGTAAATAATTTAGTTCCTATTGTGATAAGAATATATCTCGTTAATAAAATTAAGAAAAAAAAAAAAAAATAATAAAGGAAAATAAAATCAATTTAAGGCGCAAAAGTTTCAAAGACTAAAATTAGTGGGAAAATTTTTTGTAAGTCGTATTTGATTTACTTTTTTCATTTTATTATTAATAAGAAGATCTGTCCATTAGTCAAATAAACAAAATAAAAACGTCATTACTTGTCCTTGTATAATTGAAATTCAATAAATAGTTTTTTTTTTGGCTTACGGATATGGCCATGGTCGTCACATTAGAAAAATATTTTAAGAACTTTAATTTTTTTATAATGTATTTCAAATATATTTAATTAGCACATATGTAAGTATCTCGTATTTAAAAATTTGTTTTTATTATTTTTTTCATTAAATATTTGTCTAATGTGACCGTACCCTTTAGTTTTAGAGGAAGTATTTGTTTCAAATGTACGAGTATATGTGCATCATAGACAAAAATCGTGATATGTTACGTTGTTTTTTTTTTTTTTCTATTTTTTGTTTTTTTTTTTTTATTAATAATCAATTTTAAGTTTTTATGGCGTACATGGCCTATCGTATAATTGCTTCGTATATACATATTTTTTAGTTCAAATTTTATCAAATTTAATCAGTTATAAAGTTCAATTAATGCGTCAACTAATACAATTTAACGCAAGAAAACAAAATTGCATTCACAGTAGGAATGATTGTGTCAAGCAATTTAAAATCGTGGAAAAAAAACTTCTTTATTTTAAAAGTAGAGACTTATTCCTGATAAAGCTCTTAAGCTATTATTTGCTTTAAAAACAACTTCAAAATAAACAAAAACATTTTCAAATTTTGGTGAAATGTTAGCAAAATTAGACTTTAAGAGTTAAAAGAATTCTACCGATCACAGCCTTTATAATTAATCAATGTCTCGTTGTATTTTATACTGAGCATTTGCAACTGCTTCAACTTCACCATGCAGGTGGCTCAATTAGTTATAAAGAAATCCATTAATATTGTTTAAAATATTTTAAATACTAAATCAGTTTAGGTACGTCCATATTATGACTTTTTTTATTATTGTTAAGGTTGGTAGTAATTTTTAAAGAGTATCTGTAAAAGTTTTACGTGTTTTTTAGTGGATAATAAATAATTATTTATATCTATAATGGTATTTGTTTAATCTGCGAAATAGCGCTTCTGCATATCTATCAAACTCATGAATTTGTATGAAAGTTTACGAGGTGTAAGAAAATTCATTTAGCAAATTCTTTTCTTAAAATTTAGTGATTTAACGTTTAATTTATCTGGCAGCTATGTTGTTTTGGAGCCTCAATAGTTCATTTATTTACATTTTTTCAGTATAAAAAATTCGCAAGTAAACCTATTGTTTTTTTTTTTCTACATTTATAAAGTCTAAAGACATTTTGTGTTGGTTTTTTTTTTCTTTTCTTTTTTGTCAACTAATGATAAACAAATACTTTTTTTGTTAAATAAAAATAAACAAAACTATTTAGAAAAGAATAGAAATACATACCTATACGTAAATATATTTTATGCTCTTAAAAAATAACAAAATAAAACAAAAATTATTACTCTTCATAATGTTTCTAATAGAAGAGCATGCGCTGTTAACATTATAAGAGTTATTGAGTAAAAAAATTTTTTTTTTGTTATTAGTTTTTCAGTGCTCTCAATAGATAAGAGTTTGTGTGTTGGTTTGTTTTTACTGCTGTTTTATTTAAAGAGAGACAAATAGTTGTATGTTGTTAGTGTATTTTGCTTTATACTTAAGAGAATTTCATTTGCACTCAGTTGTGGTTTTCTACAAGTGTCCGTGTATGTGTGCTTTCTTTTTAACATTTTATTAAAAAAAAAATAAAGAAAAGAGGAATTTTTCTGTATGTTCAAGCAGATAATTTTTGCATTTTACTGTGCACTAATCGCGGAAACGTTGACGGTTACGCTTCGTCTTAAATTTTGTGTCTCTGTAAAATAATTTATTTTTTTTTCAACAAATAAAATTTACATACATACATATGAATATATAATAGTAATTAATTTAAACTTTTATTCAATAATAAAATATTTATAAATATTATTACAACAACACTACATTATAACAGAAATAAAAAAGTGTTTTAAAGAAGAACGAAATGGTTTTATAACAATTTATATCAATAACGAGTTTAAAAAATATATTGCATTTTATACATATTTGTGTTATGCCTGCATTCAATTAATAAAAAAATAAAAATTTAAAATACTTTTTCCACAATAAATTAAAAACAAAATAACAGGTATTGTGCGAAGAACCCGTTATACAAAAAGTGTCATAAAAATTATCTACTGCTTTAAAATAAAACGGCATAAAGTTTTAAAAAAATTAACAAAATAATTAAAATTTCAAATTTTGAAAAAATTTTAGAAAACCTTTTACACAACAATGCTGCATAACCTAGAATTTGTTTTATCATTTAAAAAGAGAGAAGAAAATATCAGAAAATTATTTTCGTAATTGCTGCAATAATATTTTAATTTTAACATTTTCATTCTCAAATTTTGTTTTTCTAATTGTGCATTCTAGAGCATTTTTTACCGTGTTGTGTAGTTAATGGGGCTTTAATTGAAAAAAAAATAGCACAATAAATGACCAAAATAAACGTCAATTAAATAATAAAAATCCACACACATACACAAACACAACAACAAATCATTACATAAAAATAATTACTCTGTATGCAAATGTGAAAATAAAAAAATTAAAATATGTAAATCCTCTCTTCATTGCTAATGTATGTGACAAGCAAAAAACTCAATTTATTTAAGAGCAACAACAACAAATAAGTGCAAATTATACATTAAGCGCAATTTTTTATTAGAATATATTCAGGTTCCCAGTAATTAGTATTATTCTAATTATTGTCAAATTTGTTTATTTTATTACTTTGCTGCACACCTTGTTTGTTAAGTATGCAATACTCCCTTAATAAGCAATACTCTTAAATTTTTCGTTGTTTTTTGTATGCCTGTCAATTGTTTTGTATAAAAAAGCCTGCAAAATAATTCGAGTGTTGCCATTGTTTTATATTTGTAATAAAACAAGAAAAACATTGTAAATGTTTAGCAGAAATGTAAACAAAGTTTAAATGAGAAACACAATGAGAAATATGCCTTATTTACAAAATTCTATCGAATAAAATACATTTAAGGCACATATAAACCGAAAATATTATTAAGAATTTTTTTTCTACAATATTTAAACTTTCAAAATGTTGTGAAGAAACAAATTTCTATCAAATTTAAAAAAAAAGTTTGATTTATGAGAACACAATATAAATGAACAATAAAAATTTTAAATTATGACATTGAAAAACGATTGTTGAGTAAAATTACTATTCAAAATTAGAATAAATGTTGTATTTCAAAAAATGTATAGGCATATCAAATTATACAAATATTTAAATTTCGTAGTTTCGAAAAAAAAGTAATAAAAGTAACTCGTTAATTTGGCGGCTTTTAAGAATACATATGTATATATAAATTCAAGAATAACTTACTAAAAAAGTGCGTATTGCAAGTGTTAAGCTTCTTCAAGAAACATGTTCAAAATCAAAAAAAATTTGAAAGGCACAATAAACAATTATCCTAAGCTATAGTGAAAAAAAAAACAAAAACTATTTTTCCCTTTATTGGCAAACACATTCAATATAATATGAATATAATAATATTTTGGGGATAACATAAGTATTTATAGTTTTGAATACCTCCTTTGGGAAAAAGTCTCCTGACGAGTCTCTTAAGCAGAGACGAAATGGCCATAGAGACATGCTTATCCCCAAAATTATTTAAAATAATTTATTGTTAATAGTATAATAGATTTGTGGCAAAATAAATTCTATAAAATTATGTTTTTAAATTTATAGACTTTGCCTAGGTCTTTGAAATGCTAATGACATTAGCTTTCGTTTAGCGAACTTTAAAGCAGTTACCCGTTTTAAAAATAGAAATCAAGCTGAAATATATGTATAATAAATATGTATAAACTTGTATGTATTTATACATGCAGGGCCAGTGAAATATCAAAATTAAAATACATACCTTAAGTTTGAGGTAGAGTGTAAATTTATTTAAAATATGTTAATATGTCAACAACACTAAATATTGAAATTTATTTACGCGCATAGCGTGAAAGTCCACTAGTTATTACGTTCAGTGGACAGTATATGTTTTTGCTAATTTTTTGTTTGTTTTATTTATCTTGTTCGTACACAGTGGTTTGAAGAGAAGAAAAAAACCCCGAGTGATTTTAATACAATACCTATAAAAAACTTTAACCCCGAGTTTTAAAACCTAAAATTAGTATTTTGGTTTTTCTTTTTAATTCTTAAATATATTTTCTGAAAAAATATATTTCAAGGAATAAATATATTATGTGAAGTAAAAGTGTAGGTACAATTTTTTAAAAACTAATTTATAGAAAATAAATGAAATAAATATAAACTGAATACGAAGCTTGACGTTCGATATATATTTCTATAACGATATTTTATTACAAATATTGAATATAAATAAATAATATACCTCTATACGAGTATAACTACGGCGACCATTCGTTCTGGTTTTAAGAGGACAGTCCTTTTTGACTCAGATTTTTTTTTAAGAGGACAGTAAATTGTCATGTATTTGATAGATTGTCCTTTTTTACAGCAAAGCCAAAGTTATTACCTGGCAACACTCAAAAGGTATGTTCAACGGGTTGAACTTTTATCAACTGTGTTATATCTGTCATTTCATATTTAAATTTGATAAATAAAACGAAGAAACATTGTTAGAATAAATTTTGTTAAACAATTTAGTATTTGTCTTGTTTTTTTTAATGTTTTAAATATATCCAAGCTAAGTAGTACATAGGTACTTATACACTACAAAATGGTAACCCTCTTTTAATTTCACTACTCTATTCCTCTTGCTTAATTATCATACACAATTTGAATATATATTTTTTTTTAATTCAAAGCATAGACGAGAATAATTGGACCTAAAAAAGCCCCTATTTTTTAAATTTTCCTACTCGTTTTCATTAAACGTTTAATTTAGTTTTATATTCTTAAATTAAACATTAAAAGTAGACAAGAAAAAAGGAAAATTATTTTTCACTCTTTATTTATTTGCTGTTGCTGCTGCGGGTGCTTTATCTGTGGTACATTCTAAGTATATTTGTTTGCTTATATTTTGTATTTGTCTTATAAGCCATAATTTAAATTGATTTAATTTTATTATTGTAAGTAGGTATGTTTGCATATGTACATACAGTACTATTCGTAACGTACATACATAAATAATTTTTTCTAATACTGAAGTCAAAGCCATATATTTTAATTTTGATTTTATAAATTGAACAAAAAAAAAAAAAAACTGAAAACCCTGTTATATTTATTTGTAATATAATTTCTAATTTTGTTAGCTTGGGAAAACTGAGAAAATAATACTAAAATTAACTTCTAATTTAGCTGTACGCAAATTAAACAACTTTTAATCTTTTTTTATATTTGAACCTAAAGGCAACAAAATCTTAATTCCGTTTATGTAAATTAAAATGGTTTCGTTTTTGAAAGTACTAAATCACGGAATGAATACCGTTTCCGAATATAATTGAACTCTGTGACATGGACATAATTAAAAATAGAAGGGTTTGTTTTTCAAATTATGCATGAATTTTTAAAAGCAAAAAACTATGGGATTTTGTCTTCTGTATTATCGGAAGTTGTTTAAGTTTTCAACAGCACTGTACGTATGCTTTTTTTATATCGCTTTGTTTTCTATAACATTTTTAGCAAAAATTAAAAAACAAAATTTATATCATCTCAACATTTTTTTATTGGTTTTAATGAGGTTACACAATAAACAGTGTTTGTTTTGTTGTACAACTGATAATGATCATTATCATATTTCATACGATCATTATTGTCGACAAACAACAACTACTGCTTCCACTTAAACAATGATGACAAAAAGACACGGGATAAAAATGATCATCATCAATATTTTGCACATAAATATTTCTCTTCTCTCTCTGTCGTGATCCTATAGTATATGTATACGTACGTATGTATATATGTATGTTTATTCGAATATTCAGTATATTTTGTATGTGTGTGTGCTTGGAACTGTGATGCTGCTTGTTTTAAGTGTAGTGATTAATAATATATTTTTTTTAATTCTTTTATTTGTGCAAAATAATTTTATAGTTTTATTTTTATTCATTTTATTATTGTTTTTATTATTCAATTGAATTAATAATTCATATGCTCAATTATAGAGTAAAAAGCGGACTGAATTGGAAAAAAAAGCAAGTCTCAACTGATTAATTATTGAAAAAAGTTGAAACAGTAATTATTATTGATGAGTTCATTTAATATCGTCTATTTTTTTATATTTTTACATAATAAGAGCATTTCTTATTTAAAGGGTGTCCGCCGGGAAGGTTAAAATTTTTGATTAAATGAAAGGGCATGGATCTTATATTGATAAATGTTTTATTTAATGTCGACAATTGTGTATGGAATACAATATCAGAATAATAACCGCCTCGGTAAGCCTTAGAAATGCGAGCCCTTTTGAGAACATTTTTTATTGCGAATATTTTGTTTGAGTTGCTCTAGCGTTTCTGGTTTGTTTGCATAAACCTACAAATGGTCCAAGATGGAACGGGTCTGTCTGAGGATTTGCCCTATTATGTGAAATCATGGGCGGGTGTTCATTTAGGACTTTGTTGCTTCTGAAGATATTTAAAGCCTTAGTGTCTGTAGTAGACGCCATTGGAAATTTTGGGTTGTATACTTGTGGTTGTAAGAAAAAAAAAGGATTCTTGAGGTGCTCGTTTAATAAAAATCATTATAGAGCGCGACAGAAACAATAAGTATGTATGTCTTGATTTAAAAAATAAAATTTTAGGGGTTCATGAGAGAATAGTTCAGGAAATTTTAAACAAGAACATTGAAAAATATTTCCTCTACATTATGTTAGGACGTTATACAGGGTGTCCGCCTAGAAAGTATATTACTTTGTTTTGCCGCCATTTTGGTAAACATTAATGTTGACGGTTCATAACGTTAGGATTCGACTATATCAAGTCTTATTTGTTGTAATAAATTTATAGTTTGTTTTCTATTTCCAGTTATTTACCTTAATACGTAAATAAAAATAATGAAAAAAAAATTATTAATTTATTTAATACTGTTTTTTTCTATTTTTGTTTATTTTTACAATATTTTCCGCGATTCTATGGTTTCTATTAAAATTTAAACCGAACTTATTTTCATATTAAATTTAATACTTTTACTGTCTTTTCATATACATACAAACATGCATATATACATATGGGCATATGTATTGCATACCTTTTTTGTTCATTTAATCAATTTAGAAATGCATCACGCGATGCAAGTCGATTACGTTAATGTTTATTTACATTTTTTTTTTCTTGTTAATTAATTAAATATCACATTACCGGTTTATAAAATAAATAAAAAAAACTTTTAAATATATTTTCTAAAGAGCTTTTTTTACTTATTAAAGAAAATACAAAAAAAGAATCGTTTGAGTTCAATTGTAGTATTTGAACTTTTTGAATATTCAATTGCAAATAAAAATTTAAATATTTTAATTAAAACTCAATAACAATCAATTATATTTATATAATAAAATAAACTAAAGTTCAATGCATTTTAGAAAATTTTAAATTAAAAAAAAAACAAAATTGTTTTAATATTTTCTTTTATTAGTTTTTATTATTATTTTGTTAGTATTTAATGATTTATAATTTTTTGGTATAGTTTTTATGCTCTTTTTTTAAAAAATATTTTCACATGGAATTGTGACAAGATTTTTATTGACGATTTTTTATATATTTTTAAAAAAAATTTTTTACAAGTGGGTGTTTATTATAAAATATTTTAAATGTTTACATTCTTGTTCAACACTCACATGATTTAATAGAAACAGAATAAAAGTGTTTAATATTTTATGTAGATACATATGTACGTGTACGTATATATAAAAAAAGAAAATTTCCACAACCTAAATATTTGTTGAATATATAAAAAATATAAAATTATGTTAACACTAGATTTACCAACAAATTTGTATACCTATTTATACCAACACCAGTCATTTTGACTGGAATTAAAAAATAAGTGTTTTCAATGTGTAGAATTTGTATCTGCTATTAAAAATAATAAATTAATAAACATAACTAATAAAATATAAAATAAATAAGAAGTCAGGAGCTGTATTTTAGTTATTATTCAAAATAATTATGGATTTCCACATTTTTTACAAATAGAAACTTTTTTTCTGTGCATTTTCCGCACACATATTTTTTGCAGACATCGCAATTTATCGTTGTCTTATTGTTATTACAGAACCCGATTTGGCACCATTTACGTATTGGATGGGGGTTTTTTTTGGAATATTGGATGTTGGACGATCAGCTTCACTTGCTATATCTTGGGTTGAAGACTGAAAGTCAAAAGTAAGCTCTTCAGCTGTTGTCTGTATCAATTTTGACGCCATTGTGCTTAGACTCAATAAAACGACTTTTTTGTTGGCTTTACTCTTATAAACTATTAGAGTACATTCATTTGTTGCATATAGTAATATTGAAAAACGAGCCATACCATCTTTCTTGTCTTTACAAATTTTTGGCAGTTCCCGTTTGTTACAACGTACTGTACCCACCAGCATAGTATTTTTTCTAATAATTTGGAGGGTAAAGAAAGACATGTATACGGCTGCATTAGTCTGATTACTACATATTCGCTGAGAGGTGTTAACAAATCTCGTGTCTCATCCTTTCCTAGATAAGGAAAACCATTTACTACGTACTTTGTTTCAACATCGGATGCCAGCCAGAATTTGATCCCAAACTTATCTGGTCTGTGTGGCGTATACTGTGTGACCCCACATCTGGCCTTCGTAGGAAACAATTACTCATCGACTGTAATATATGGTCCCGGTTTGAAACAGTTTTGACTGTTGGCAATAAATTTACCCCAAACAGTCGACACTAACGCAAATTTATCATTTTGACTTCTTTCACTTCTTTTATCGAACCGAATGAACCGTAAAATTTCTGTAAACCCATGCCTACTCATACTTTTGGAAAACAATTCAGGAGCTCATTTTTTGATCCACACATACGATAGTTTTAAACTTTTTGCTTCGTATGCAACACGTGTATACAGAATTCCAATGAGGACTTAAATTTTTCTTGTGAAAGTCTGCACTTTTTCCCCAAAACTCTAGAAGCTTCTGATTCGGTGCAAGTTCTTATATAGTATAATATATGGTGGTCTATCAATAGTAAGAAGGCACTGCTGACCTCCTCTTCAATAATATTTCTCGTTGGGAACACGAAGAAAGGTTGTAGTGTATGCTAAATATAAACAAAAATCGATTGATGATATGGAAAAACACACCAGTCAAAATGACTGGTACTGGTATAAGTATAAAAAATAAAAATTTATTTTTAATCTGTGGACACAAAATCAAAACAAGTTATCAAATTAATTATATTTTGTTGTCGTTATAAAAATCATATACTAGTTTTGGGAAAAAATATTCACACAAAGTCAATATTTGTGGTAAATAAATCAAAACCAGTCCTTTTGACTGGTGCGGTAAATCTAGTGTTAATGAGTTCTTAAAGATTTTCTTTTAGATTTTTAAAAATTTAAAGGAAAACTATCTAAAAGGAATGGGAAAACTGGTTTATTCTTTTAAATTACGAATAAATTTAATCGATTTCATTTAAATATTCTTTATTTGGTCTGAGCTAAGCTCAACGATTTCTTTCGGCACTTCAAATGAATATTTTTTGTTTGCTTGGCTCAAATCTTTATGCCATGGAAGAGATGTTTGTCACCTTTATAGAAATCAGAATAAAAGGTTTTGGTTTCAATTAACCAACACATGCTGTCAGTTTAAGATAAAAACTGTTCAGAAATTTAAGCAATGACAAGTGTTTACATCAGTGTTTTTAAGACATTAAAAAAAGAATTTTTAGGAATAGTTCGTTAGAAGCATAAAGGTAAATTCTTTTATCAGTTTTTTTTTATGGCATAAAATTGATTAAAATAAAAAAACGATAAAAGTCAACTTAAAACGAATTTGTAACAATTTTGGATAAGTTTATGGGACACTTATTTATTTTTATCAAACTAATACTCGTATAAAAATACTATAAGAACTACTTAATATCCATATATTTAGAAAAATCTTTGTTAATGAAAAACCCAATATATTTTTTTAAAGCTGCTACATTTTATTTTATTTAGCGTCAGCTATGTGGCGTTATTTGCAAAAGTTTGTCAAATGATCAGCCTATCGCTACAGAACTTTGTAACAAAAACCTCCTGCAAAAGAGATAGGCTTATTTTTCATTTTGAGTATTTTCTGCTCTCATGTTTCTGCGTGTTGAAATATTTTAAAAATAACTAAGTATATCAGCAAAATGCTAGAAAATGCTTAAAAATATGCTATATGATAGATCTGTTATTTTCATGCCAAATTGAATAATAAAAATAAAAAAAAGTCTAGCACTAGAGAAGGTAAACTGGCAACGCTATTTAAATGATATGAGGAAGCTTAATACAAAAAGCTCTGACATCATGAAAAAAAGAAAGAAAGAAAGGAAAAAATATTTCTTTCGACATCTTTTGGCAAAAGCTCTGAAAGTAACTGATTACCATAAAAAAGCTTCTCAAGTCTGTCGTTCGGAATCGACATTAAACTGTAGGTCCCGGTACTCATAGATAAAAATTGGCACACACACAACCTGAGTGCTGCAAGAAGCTAGGCCTTAACTCTGAAACAGGGTGGTAGTGGCCAATTATGTATGTACATATATATGTAATACAAACAGCATGTTTGCGCAAAATTTCCTTCTCTACTAGCATAGGCCTAACTCTATAAGAACTAGCGTAAGTCCTTTGAAATGTTAGGTGAGAGCATATCGTTGCTGTGAATATCTCTTTAATTTTTAATTCATTTACATTTGATCGTACATCTGTATGTAGGCCTAACCTTATACATATGCCACTCTGGTCCTCTAGCGCCAATTCCGGTTCTTTTAAGCAACTCTACCCTTTGTTTAGACTGTTTTCTTGTGATTATTTTCATCCTAAAATTATTTTTGTTATATAAAAATTAATTTCCCCCTAGTGTTATGCATATTTCTTATTAAGGATCTTAAGACTAATAAAGATTATACATAGCAAAGATACTAAAGATCTAATAAAGATATGAATTTGAAATTCTAAAAATTTTAATAGTTTTTATTTACAAAAACACTTAAGCTACCATCATATTAGGTAAATATTTGATGGAAAAAGTCTAAGCACTACTATGTTTTCTAATTTTCCATGACTTCACGTTTGATTAATTAATTAATTAGATTAATAATTCATAAATAATGCACCAGCTGAATACCACACCATGTTCATAGTGATATCAGTTAATAACTTCTTATCAATTTAAAAATTTAAATTGTTTGACAAGTGATTATTGCCTACTCTCAGCTGTTTTATGATCTAATCAGCTCCATTAGTTTGGAACACGCTACTTTATGATGATGTGAACGTGTTATAATAATGATATAATTTTCTGCAACTACCTATGCTCTTTAGTGGTGGTCCCGTATTAAATTTTTTATACCTGCATAGTATATTTACGAGTACTTATTATTTTTTTTTTTTTTAATTTGATTATATTTTGTTATCACATATCACAAAAATAATAAATCATTAAATGTTTTTGTTGTTTTTTTTATTTTTTAATTTTTTTTTTTTTTTGTACTAATATTCTTTAAAAGATTTGTTTTTCTATTAGAAAAATATTTTTATTAATAAAAGCAAAAAAAAAACTTTCGATAAGAAATGTATGCACAAAATACGAGTGCTTGTAGTACAACTTTATTTTGTTGATTTAATTAATATGTACAGGCATATGTACTAGTACATATTTATTATTTTATTTTTTTTTTTTTTTTTTGTTTTTTTAATAATTTTTTGTTATCAATTTTTCTTCTTCTCTAAAAATACAATTGATTATATATAGGTACATAGACGTCTGTATATATATTTATAATTTTTTTTAATCATTAAACCATGTTAGCAACAAATTTTTTTATTTTTTAGAATTGACAAAAAAATTTAAATATTTATCTTTTTATATAACTCGATCCTTCCTACTCGAATTGAGTTATTTTATTTCTAAAAATTAAATCATTAAGAAATTACTTTTTTCAAGTTCGAGGAGAATAATTTTAGCAATCCCAGATAATTGTGTGTATTCATGGTTAATCAATTAAAATTAAAAATTTCTTGTTTCGGTATCGGTTTCGAATAATTGAAGTTCCCGGTTAATCAATTCATGGATAATCGGTGCTCAACTGTATAGAAAAAAAAACTTCTTAGGCAGCTGTTAGAAACTTAAGCAACTTTAAATACTTTGTTGTAACATAATTTAATTCTAAAGACAACTGCACATTGTTTTGACATAGAATTCAGCAGACAATTCAGTACTATCTATGTATTTGTCAAAAGTCACAGTCATTCCAAAATTTATAAGCTCCTGTTCAATTTATAAATTTAAAATAAAAATGTAAAGCTTTAGCTTTTGTATAAGAAAAAGTTATGATTGTTTCGCACATCACTGTATGTACATAATATACATACATATGTATATATTATATGTATGTATGTCAACTTTTTTCCATTACTTTCTTTTTTTATAATCTTTAGATTTTGACACACCTCTTTTGTTTTGCAAAGAGTTGTTTATATTCTATTATTAGATTTTTATCAATATTTTGTTTCTATATTATACTTGTATATTTTACTCACTTCAAAATTGTCTGAAAATTAATAATTTTGTTTATTTAAAGACATTTCATTTATGTTTAAATGCAAATATCTTCCTTTGCGTACTATATGGTTTGTCTTTAATGTTAAGAGTTGAATTGTTCAATTATTGTTCAGGAGCAGTTATCTTAGGCACGTTATGAAAGTGAGTAGAATAATGATAGAGAAACGTGACTTTATTGTTAAATAAAAAGGCCAATAACTTTACAAAATTAATTAATATTTATGAAATGATTTTAGATCTTTTTTCACATACTTACATACATAACTATTTATTTGAAGGCAAAACGTATAGGTACCTATAAAAATTTTTTTTTTATAAACTTGTTGTGTAAATCAAAAATATTTTTTATGAACAAGAACTTCAAACTTTAAAAATTATAAAACACTCTCTAGATGGATAATAAGAAATTCTGCACACATTCATTTGAAAATAACGTCACTATTCTAAAAGTTTTATTTTTAAAAAAGTTTTGGATATTGATTGATGTCATTCATTTTATATAAATACGTACTTACATAAGTGCATACATCTTTACGACAGGAAAAATATTGCCACTTATTAACTTTTTCAATGAATTTATATACATACATATGTACATAGGTACCTACATATTATAAACAACAACAACTCATTAACACTTTATCTATTTGTTTTTTATATGCTAATAAAAAAATCAAGACTAATCAATTAATTTTAAAGTTGAATTAAAAAAAAGAAACAACAACAAAATTTAAATAAAATGCACCGATACGTATTAACATTTTTGCATGACATCGTCGTACCGTAATGATGATTAAATTAAAAACGAAATATTAATTACTACTTTTTTGTTACGGTATTATAAAAAACACTGCACGAAAAAATGCAACCAAGCGGCTTTATTAATTTGATTATCAAAAACAAAATATTAAAAAATAAAATAAAACAACTACAAATAAAAAAATTAAGGTGGAACAGCAACAAACAAACAAAAAAAATAGCCGGTTTTTATTTTATTAAAACGCCAATATATAAAAATTAAAATATAAAGCAATAAATGAAAAGATATAAAAAAAATATTTTTTCTCTTCTTTTTATTATTTCTTTTGAGTAATAAAAATTTATAAATAGGCAATTTATGATACTATTCACTAAAAGCATTTGTATGAGCGAAATAGTTGTAATAGTTACTGTTATATTTTAGTGAAGACTATAAGTGAGAGAGTTTTGCAATTGAATAGAATCAATGTAATTTTAGCAGTCCGAGCACTTTATATGGTTTTAAGAGAATATATACTTTCTAATTTAAGTGCATTTACTGTTAAAAATTTTAGTTTAACAGTGTAATAATCTTTATGTTAATGCATTTATTTAGCAGAGTAGGTATGTGCTTTTAAGAGATTGCATTAAAATTGAGTGTATTATTTTTTTTTTTCGCTAAGAGAGGAGCTTTAATTTGTAGGGTTTTTAGCTTTTGTTTTAAAAATTTTTAACAAAAATTTGCAATTTTATTTTTCTTCGTCTTCACTACTTATTGTCATTTTAATTGTAGCTTTGTGTGTGGGTTTTTCATGTAATTTATGAGCAAAAAAAAAATAAATATGAAAATCACGTGCTTTGTTTGTTCTATCGCCAGATACAAACATTTGTATAAATAACTCAACGAAAAAAGCAGTATATAATACTTATGATACTTAAATAAAAAATCTAAAAAAAAATACTATAATTTTTGTGCGCGTTTAAATTTTTTTTTAGTAATTTGGAGAAGGAAAATGAAATTTACACTCTACAACAATACGAAGAATCGCAGAAACTTAAAGAACTACAAAAAGTAAAAAGTGACAGCAGTGATAACAATAATAATACAGAAATTTTAAGTGAAAATAAACCTAAAAAAGAGGAGATATTTAATGAAAACAATAAAACAACGGAAGAGTTACAAAAACAAATAACTACGATTGATTCCTCCGTGGAAACAATAACAACAACTAAAGTTGAAAACTCAACTCCACCACCAACACCACTTAATAACAACAATAATAGTAATAGTAAAACAAATGATGATCTAAATCAAACAAATACCGCAATTAAACAAGAACAACAAATACTACCAATTGTTATAAATAATAAAAATAAAAGCAATAAAAATATCAATCAAAATAATCCTCCTTGTAATATTATACCTCCTTGTAATATTATACCTCCAGTAGCAACATCTCCAATAGTAGCTACTGTAGTACCAACAAATTTTATACCACCGCCACAACAAACACTTCCACCACTTTGTCCCACCACTACCGTAACCCATACGATTTTTAGTAAACCCAAATCGTCTCCAAAATTAAATATCACTCCCGATGATAAAGGTCCCAAGACCGTAACATCATCGTTGATTTTAACCAATTTACCCACTACCACTTCGACTCAGTCGATTATACAGCAACAGCCATTGAATGTGGCTACACGTGCTCAATCAGTAACAGCAACGGTATTTTCACCACTACCACAACCACCGCCGAAATTACCAGTTACCACTGCTACGGCTGCAGTTTTAATACAACTCCCTCAACAAGCAGAAGGCGGCCAACAGACGGGAATAATTAACGCAAGTCAACAACAAGATATGAATAAAGGATTTCTATCATTTGTCGAGGATGCCACAGAACTAGCAAGTAAGTACCTTGTGTTTTATTTTTATTACCTTATACATATTAAATATGTATGTATTTATTTAAAAATATGGTGTTAAAACTTTCTTTTTATGAAAAAGAAAACCAACAGCCAACTTAACGATATCCGTATACTGATTTCTTTAGCCACCTGAGCATAATCTCCGAAACTCGCTATTAAATTTTATTAATCGAAAAATGTTGTCTGTAAGAATTTGTCTATTTATGTAACATAGAAAAACATATACACATGCATATAATATACATATATTATTTTTTTATTTTTTTTGTAAAATTTTATTTTATTTTGCAATGCAACATTTAATTTTTCGGCGATTATCTCGAAAATTTCTTTTCAGCGAACAAATGCATATCATGGTAGACCAGATCTGGAAAAAACGGTATTTAGAGTAGCAATTCGTGACATAATTCATGCATGTTTTCTGTCGTTTTTAATGTTTTGTGACACGGTGCTCATTTTTTAGGGAAGAAAAAAGTTGTTGATAATATGTATTTGAGTTAAAAAAAATACCTTGGTTATCATAATAATTCAACTTTTAATATAAACTTTATTTTCGGTTACATACTGTTTCCCCTTTTTTATTAATTTTTAATACTGATCACAAATCGTTTGAGATTTTTGGTATTACCCTCTTTAAGTTATTTTTCAATTATAACACAGTGTTAAATTATATTCTAATTAGTAAGTAATGTAGTAATTATTTAGTAATGCTGCATTACCGGTAGTCTTCTTTTGCAAGCCCATCCCATTTATACTTTTCTGTTCTTTATCATCTTGAAAAGAAAATATAAAAATAATTTTTCTTTCGGCGACTACTTCTTAGCCAGTCTCCTTGCAAAAGCTCTGGGAGTAACAGATTACCGTGAATAAGCTTCTCAAGTTAATCGCTAGAAGTCGACTTTAAACCGTAGATCACGGTACTTATGGATTAAATTTACACACACAACATGGGTGCAGTGAGAAGTTAAGCCGTAACTCTGAAACAGGGTTGTAATGGCCAATGATGTGTGTATGCATGTATTATTTATATTAAATTGTATATCTATATCATATAGCATCCATCCATCAGCTCAGCAGCGTTACCGTTGGTAGACTAAAGTCGCAATTTGCAACTTTTTTTGCGTCCAGCGACTTTTGAAAAGCCACTTAATTTTGTCACTTTTTTAAGTTTATGCGACTTTTTCCCTTTTTTTAATTTGGCATTTCTAATATTTTCCTTTAAAAAAGAACATTAAAGTATTGTAAGTGAAAGAAAGAAATGATCAAATTTGTGGAATTTTAAGTTAAAAAACAGTTTTCTGAGAAAAAAAATATTTATATGTTTCATTTGTATATTATTTATATATGGAAATTCTTTTCTTATTTTCATAAAATCATCATTTAATTAAGTGGTCATTCAATCTTCTTCAGAATCAGATAATGTTGAGTCCCCCACACTTTCTTTCAAAAAACTAAAAGTTTCCAGATATTATTCAAAAGAATGGGAGTTGCTGTATAAATGGGTTAAACCGGATGAGGAGACAAAGCTGCCCTATTACATTCCAAATTGGAGTCCTAGTAATGACCTTGTGGAAAATTACAGAAATTACAGAAGTTTCTAAAAAGTAGAATTTTAATAAAATGCATCTGCTTTTACTTTAATACATTGTATATGTGTATTTATATAATTATATTATAACTACCGTATTCATAAAAATTGTGCGACTTTTATTTTAAACAATCCTCTTTTTATGCCACTATTTGAAAAATTCCAGTGGTAACGCTGCTCATAAGTCCTTCTGTAAACTTTTCAAAAATATTAATTCTCTTCTAATGTATGGTTAATATTAATCATTGCCTGTACAAGTCTTGAGTTTGATGCAATATTAGAAGATATTTTAGACCAGAATATGTAAAACTATTTCAAAGATTTCTTGATGATTTGATCAAAATGTATATTTTCTTTTCGAAATTCACAATGGGGCTAAGATATAGCGATTAAGTTTGTCAATAAAACTTAAAAAACAACTACTATGTATATATGTTGGTGACTCAAATGAAAATGTCATTTTCCATCACTGGGATAGAATTTTGTATCTTTTTGATTTTTTTGTGCTGTTAAGGCAAATTTTCCAATCTTTTATGATGATTCACTTTAACATAATGATATCGTCTTTAGTTAAGACTTATGCAATGCTTATATTGTATATTGAATTCATGTTTATCTTCTCTAGGTACTGTACCATATAAATTTTAACGCATTAGGTACGAGTATGTATAAATAAATTACTATCTTAGTTGCTTGCAAAAACCCAACGTCCATATTCAATAATATTTGTCTTAAGACCATAAAAAAACAAAATATTTTCTTGGTAAACAAGCAGTGATAGGAAAATAAAACAAACAAATAAATTTAAAGCTCATATATACTCGCACATATTTCTTAGTTAATATGGCAACTGTCCACTTTAAGTAAGTAATATATGTATATATACAAGCAATTACATGATAACAATGAACTTAAAAGCAAATTACTGTAATAAAACAAAAAGTGTAAATAATAGATACACTAAAAGTGTGTATATAAAATAATCTCCTAATACCCAATTAAAACCCTATGGAAATAATTTAAAACATCTCGCCTCATTTCTTTATATGTGTTTTACGCCTGATATTTTTATCAAATCACAATCATTTTGAAATTATTATTTTATAAATAAAGCACAACAATAATAAATACTTACATACTTGTGTATTAGAAACTACAATATATTTTTGCGGTTACAGTTGATTGAAATAAACGAGGAAATTTTTAACCACATTTTGAAAAAAAAAAATTATGTCTCTAAATACGAGATGGCTTTTTTAGGTTCAAGGGGTACAAAACACTGTTAAGTGTTGTTTAGTTACAATTTAGAAATTTTATCTTATAAGAAGACATCAAATTACAGACACTAGACCATATGCTCTAATTGGGTTTGTTTTTTTTTTTTTTGTTATTTGTTTAAGAAATTATTAAGTTACATTATCATTATATTAATAATAGAATTAATAATATTTGTAAGATTTTATTTTTATAAAATAATACTTAAGGCCTGGTTAGCCGACCGTTTTTGCAGTCATAATGTAATGTAATGCATTGTTGATATATCTGTACAGAAATGTTATTGTAAAAATAGGCAAATGGTCAACTGATTTATGATTGATTTGATTGATTTATTTATCCAAAAATATAATTTAAAAAAGTACATCACAGCTTGACAGGTTGCTATGTTATTGTAAAACTCGGTCAGCATTTGCATTCATTTTTAAAAATCAGAAAACCTTACAGAATATATATTTATACCAGTATTATATTTGTCAAAACGGTGGACAGTAAAAGAGATCATATAATCTACCAAAAATTCAAAGAAAATATTCCCTATTTTAAGAAACTGCACAGTTCAGTATGGTTTCAAATGGTTTTTTTTAAGTAAATTTTGATTTCTTAGTCTTAACACTCCAAGCAATCAAGCCAATGTATTAAAAGAGAACAGTTGGGAACACTGCCGATCTACTAGGCAAGTTGACAATTTGAGCACGAGTTTTTAGATGTCAATGGAATTACGTATTTCATGCAATTTCACTCATCTCTCGTCTAATACCATATCCTGAACTTTTGCTTTGATTTCTGACGTTATTTTTGCACATTTACTACGTGGCTCAACCGGGGCAACGCAATTTTTTACGGTTGAATATGAAAGAGCACTTTCATTTAACACCTTTACTTTTATTAATATGAATTCTTTGTACATTTAACCCTAACTTATGTAACAACGAATTTCTAATATTTCCATTATAAAAAATCACTTTTTGAACTCGTGGTATTATACGGGTTGCCAGATCTAAATGAAATGTTAACATCTGTTCATATGCTGGATGATAATTTCCATTATACGAAGTTTTCTGCTGTTCTATATCAGGCTACCAATATTTCGTACTGCCCTCGTGTGATTATAAAAATAATATAATCTAAGCAATATCCTATGCTTTTTATAGCTGAAAAAAATTGTTTTATTAATACTTTTCTTGTTATTTAAAAATATCTTTAAGTACTTGTTTTTTTTAATAGAAAACAAATTGTAAAATTGAGAGATTTCAAAAGTCATACGTAGTTTTTCTGATGTACGAGTATATTTGTTTTAAGTAATTGCATTACAAGAGTAATGCAATTTCTTTTTTAAACTTAAATGTAAAAATCAAAATATTCATTCTAATACATGTTAAAAATAAAATAATAAAAAACAGCAAATATTGCTAAACAAAGTAAATAAATAACTAAAACTAGATTTTACTTAAATAAAAAATATTCAATCTAAAAAAACAAACATCATCAATAAATAGCACTACAGATGGTCATCGTTAAATATTTTTGTAATAAACAAAACCTATTCACGTCAATTTATTGCAAATAATTTAATAAAATTAAGTAGTGAGTATAACATATTTAGAAATAGCCTTGATCATTATGCACCTAAAATAAAAAATAAAAAAATATTAAGTATTAAAAAAAAATGAAAACAACAGTGATGACTAACAGTAAATAACAAAATTTAATTAAAAAAAAAAAAGATTTTTTTTATAATTTTTTTAATATCTGTCGCATTTATAGCAAATATAAAATAAAAAAAATTGTTTAATATTTTATACTTTGTTCAGACATGCACTTTAATTGCGGAAATCGCAATATATACATACATACATAATTGGCCATTACAACCCTGTGTCAGGGTTACGGACTATCTTCTCTTTTAATCCACGAGTACCGGGAATTACAGTTTAAAATCGACTACGTACGACAGATTTGAGAAGTTTTTTCATGGCAATCAATTACTCCTAGAGCTTTTGCCAGAAGACTGCTGAAAGGTAGTCGCTGAAAGAATGATTTTTTCGTATTTCATTTTTCAAGGTGTCGGAGATGAGATTGAACCCGACGCTATCGTCTTAGAAATCGCAATAAAGGACATTATTAAGCTCAATATTCCTTACAAAATTTTAATTAATTATTGTTCAAAAAGTATGGAATTGTTATAAAATTGAGTAAAACTGAAAATGCAGCACTGTCATAAGTGTGTTTAGTAAGCACATTACATTAAGCGAACAAATTTTGTTATTATTTGACAACTCATGATTTAATATAAAAAATTTTTTTGTCGATCTTAGGGGTATCCTTTTTGGTAGTTTTTTCGTTATATCTTAAGCACTTGCAGTTCGATTTTTAGGTATGATATATAAATTTTTTTGTTTCGAGAAGCCCAATATTTTGTTCTTAGGGTCTTTTCGAGACAAAATCAATGAAATATCATAATGTTAAGAGCCGAAGACTCGGGTTCGAATCTCCGGAGAGGTGTGATCAATTTAATTTTTGGTTTTTATCAGAAAACGCTTTAATTAGATCAAATTTAACTGCAATGTTATTTTTTGGTAATTAAAGAAGAAATGATGTCCGTGAAGGAATAGTACACTAGCCAAACTGAACAATTGTTTTCGACTCCAGCTACGGTAGTCTCATCAGAGTTCCTTGTGTCCTGTGCATATTCAAGACCAAACATCAACTATTTAACTCACACTTTTTTGGAAATCGCATACTGAAATTATTACTGTATGTACATACATTTGTATGAGTTAGTCGAAGTAAAGTCACACAACAGTTTATATCATATTCTCCTTTTCTTACCATCATTGCTGTTCTTGTAATTGTCATCTTATTTGGATGAAACAGAATTACAAATTTATTTTGTTTTTTGCCCTTTATTCCACCTTATCCACATTAGTCGACATGAATGATATGTACAACGGTGGTTGAGGTGGCAAGGGCAAAAAACAAAATAAATTTGTAATTCTGTTTCATCCAAATAAGATGACAATTACAAGAACAGCAATGATGGTAAGAAAAGGAGAATATGATATAAACTGTTGTGTGACTTTACTTCGACTAACTCATACAAATGTATGTACATACAGTAATAATTTCAGTATGCGATTTCCAAAAAAGTGTGAGTTAAATAGTTGATGTTTGGTCTTGAATATGCACAGGACACAAGGAACTCTGATGAGACTACCGTAGCTGGAGTCGAAAACAATTGTTCAGTTTGGCTAGTGTACTATTCCTTCACGGACATCATTTCTTCTTTAATTACCAAAAAATAACATTGCAGTTAAATTTGATCTAATTAAAGCGTTTTCTGATAAAAACCAAAAATTAAATTGATCACACCTCTCCGGAGATTCGAACCCGAGTCTTCGGCTCTTAACATAAAATCGCACCCGACTATGGTGCTACGCTCTAACCACCTCAACCACCGTTGTACATATCATTCATGTCGACTAATGTGGATAAGGTGGAATAAAGGGCAAAAAACAAAATAAATTTGTAATTCTGTTTCATCCAAATAAGATGACAATTACAAGAACAGCAATGATGGTAAGAAAAGGAGAATATGATATAAACTGTTGTGTGACTTTACTTCGACTAACTCATACAAATGTATGTACATACAGTAATAATTTCAGTATGCGATTTCCAAAAAAGTGTGAGTTAAATAGTTGATGTTTGGTCTTGAATATGCACAGGACACAAGGAACTCTGATGAGACTACCGTAGCTGGAGTCGAAAACAATTGTTCAGTTTGGCTAGTGTACTATTCCTTCACGGACATCATTTCTTCTTTAATTACCAAAAAATAACATTGCAGTTAAATTTGATCTAATTAAAGCGTTTTCTGATAAAAACCGAAATATCATATTTTTTGCCGAACTTAGGGGCAATTTTTAGTTTTTTCGTTATATCTCATTATATCTGGCATTTTCGAGAAAAAAAAACGCTGATATATCATACTTTAAGATTGCACTGTAAATGTCTTAAAATAAAAAAATAAAAAGGCGGTCCCTATGTTCCGAAAAAAATATTCTTTTCGAAATCTCCTTACAAAAATTCTTTGTATTAGAGGCGGTACGTGGAAACTTTTCTTTTTTTGTGGTACGGTCTAATATACATATTTATAAAATTTAAATTGTATAAGTTTTTAAATTTTGCTTTTTACTGTTGTCTGTTGAGAAATAAGTGCATATCAAAATTTTTTGTCTAAACATTTATTTTTTTTTTTCTAAACTGCAAGGTTCAAAATGTTACTTAAAAAAAAGATTTTAAAGGAACGAATATGTGTTATCAGTTTAAATTGTATAATTAGCTCAAATAATAAATGCTTAATTTACTAAATTATACAGAAAATATTTTGTATAAAATAAAATAAAATATAAAATATGTAATTATTACAGTGATTAAATAGTGTGATAATACTTAGTTTAGTTCTTAGCATAAAAAAAGGGTAACGCTTGATTTATTGGTTGAAGGCTTCAATTAAACAAGCATGCACTAGTAGATATTGCATTAATTAATGTATTATTAAAAGAAAGCTAGTTAATTAACTTTAAAGTTAACATAATTTTTCCATTAAAAAAAAATTAAAAGTCGTCTCATATGGTCCACAATACCCCTAAGGTTTTTTTACTACATTATTTGAAGTTTAATTTAAATTTCTGAACATAAAATTTTTCTACGCCAGCGTTTATAATTTTTGACTAGAAGTATACATATTTATTCGTCTAATAAGAAATTGAAGATATTACTGACTAAGGTAAACCATTTAAAAACTTTAATAAATAACTATTTATTTTTCTTCACAATGTCTCCGATATATTATATTAGAATTTTATAACGTACTACCTGAGGAGGTTCCAGTAATATTAAATGATTTAACCAGGGAAAACTTTACTTACCGAAGAAGAAGTTAATTAATCATTAAAAAATCTACATATTTTTGTGTTCAATCTATAAAAACTTACTAGTATATATTTGCATTTGAAAAATATATTAATGTTGTTATTTAGTTAGTGCTGAGAAATGTAATTTACACTACTACACAATAGTACGTCGTTAATAACTATAGCGAATAACTATGCACGTTTTTTCGCAAATTCACCAATTAAGATTTTAAAAAATTTTCTAAAGCAACTACATAATGAGTGCCCAATAATTAAACTTGCATTACCCAGTAAATACTACTTGGCTCAAGGTGTTAGGTTATAATTAAAAAAACTTTAGATTATTTACAATTTAAAGGAATAATTACGTTTATTCACAAGCAACCCAAAGTCTTATATTAAAATATTAAAACTATATTGAAGGTAGTACATAATGAGGGAGTGTCTAAATTTTTCTGAGTTCTTGAGGCAGGTCTGGTTTTTAATAGTTTCTCAGGTGTTATAACGTTACGTTAAATATTGTTTTCCTCAAACTAATATCTGTTTAATTTAACAGGTTTTTTTCTATAACTTCAAAGAGACTAAAAATGTGTTTTAAATTTTTTCAAAAATTTGCATATTTTTTCATATCTTTTTTTTTTGTTTTTTAATTACAAATTAAATATCAAACGAAAGTGATGTGCGAAACACTCCAATATTAAAAGGTTTTTAAAGAAGTTACCTGTTAAAAGAACTGGTTTCATTATATGTATTTAAAACCCAAAATTGAAATATATTTCCAAATTAAATTTATTTCAAATGGACATTAAACCTCAAAAATGAAAAAAAAACAATTTTTTTAAATAAAACGTGCCGACATGGCATATTAAAACCAATTTTCCTCTTTTTTAAATTTTATTTATTTAGATTTTAAAAAATTTCCACTAACTAATAAAAAAAATTTGAAAAATAAATAAATAAAAATTGTATACAATTGCTAAGAGTTGTGCTTCTTGTGTCACATGTTTTGTCTTCTCTTGAAGATTTATATCTATTTTTATTACTCGTATTATTGTTGTGTATTCCCTTTTCTTTATGGTCATCACTTAAAGTTCATTCAAAATACCAAATGTCTAACGCATTTTTTCATTGTTTGTTGTTATTAAACATTTTGCATTAGAAACACATGCAAACTAATATACGAGTAAATTCGAAAAAATCTTTCTGTGTCAACATTTTAACAAAATTAGAATATTTTAAATTTAGTTTTTTTACCTTTTTAAAAGTACATACTTATATACGAGTGGTTTTTTTTTTATTAGGGGTTTTCACGATTTTGTATCTGTGCAAATTTTTACACTCAAATTGTTGAGTATTTTTCATATAATCATTTGAAATTTATCGTTTTGGGGAACAGAAATTAGGATTTTTTTTTTAATTTTTTTTAAGACCAACACTCAGGGGTATACCCCTACTCATGCTGTACATTGTATTGGAATTTTGAAGATAGTTATATAGATTTTTTTTTATATAGATACACATATACTATATGCCTTTTTTCGATGAGACAAGTTACTATCAATTTGACCACTCAAAGGCCAGTTTTATACCTTCATCTTTGAATGATGAACAACAATTGCCCAATCTGTCGGTGAATGTTGATTGTGAGTGATAAGTGTCTGCACTAAGTAGGTAAGCTGTTATTTTCACAGAAGGGAAGAAGGAATGCCACCTTCGCTAGGAGGTCGTTTGAGTTTTTGTGCGAGCGTTCTAACCACTATACCACTATTAAATAGAAATTTTTTTAATCGTTAATAAAATAGATTTTATTCATCCAATAACGTTTAAAAGAAAAATATATTTAGCACATATTGGCAGTTTCGGCTAAAATAGTTTTTTCACATATTAATTGCTGCATTCATAACAAAAAAAAATATCTCTATAAAGGGTTTGAAAAATTTCTATACCAATACTGGTAAAAAACCCTTAATAAATCTATAATATTTTTTATGAATACGGCAATAATTCTCATTCACTTCGCTGTAATAAACATTTAAAATTTTTTTAAAGACGCTTAAAAATATGCTAATTTTACAAACAATAGTAGGTGGTTAGAGTGATACTTATGGATAAAAATTGGCACGCACAACATGGATGCTGCAAGAAGCTAAGCCAAAAGCCTGACACAGGATTGTAATGGCCACTTTACCCCAAATCCTACGTTGTAAATACCTTTCAGAAAGTACTGTGTTTTAAGGTCGTATAAAAAAATCAGCACATAAATAACGTATTACCTTTTATTTTATAAAATAAAAAAATAAAGAAAATATAGTTAAAATTTCATTATACACGTAAATAGTTTTTCATAATTGAGTATAACACCACTTCTTAATATAAAGAAAAATAGGCTTATCAAAAGAGTATTAGGTGTACGAAATGAGAAAAACCAAATTTTACTTTGCTAAGTAGAAATTGATTTTAAAACTTAAACTTACATATATTTAAATTGCAAGGAAAAAATTATTTCAGACTGAAAAGAAAATTATATTTCTATAAACGCAACAAAAAAAAAATAAAAAAAAAAATTAAATATTATTATACACGTCAGTAGTTTTTCAAAGTTGAGTACTACTACTAATACTATATACTTGTCAATGGAAAAGAAAAATTGGCGTGTGAAAATCTTTATGTGAACGAAGTGAATTAAGTAAATCAATTTTTCCTTTGCTCTACTAACTAGAAATTGATTTTAAAACTTAAACTTATATTTGAATTGTTTAATTTTATATTAGCAAAAGAAATTTGTTATAAATTATTATTTTTTAGACATCAAAATGGCGGTTGAAATGCCACCTACAGCAGCTGTTAATTATTAGCTTTTTAGTAAAAAAAAACAGTGCATGTACCTGTTGTACAGTGTACACTACCGCTCGTGAGAACCCCTATTGTTATATTTTTTTCCAAAGTTTTTCCTCTGGATTTGTTTTCTATTTCACAGTAAAACACGATACACGCGCCAATTGTGACAAAATAACAATTAAAAAAAAAAACATATATGTATGTACATACGCATACATATACACATATGTATCTATAAATATATATGTATGTCTCGTAGTATGTTGAGGAAGAAAAAATTAATAACAAATAAATATTAATTCATTCTTTAGTTTTTGTATGACAATACTACTTAAAAATTAATTGACTGGGTATTGATGTGATATTGGATAAGATTTTTTTACTCATCATAACATTTGTATAATGATAGTAAGAAAGTATATATTTTTTTTATAGATTATTGTTTTTAATATTAATATTTTTTTTTTTTTAATAAATTGTCATCATATTTTATGAAACTAAATTTAGAGGAAAAAAAGAATAGCATGCGGCCATTGATTGAATCAAATATATTTTAAAATTTTGAAAACAATTTTTCTTTTATGTTCATAAATATTCTCAAAGTTGTTAATAAAATAAATTCTAAAAGCTAATAAAAACTTAATCCCTTACCACAAATGATAATATTAAAGTGTTGTGTGCATTTATAAGTATAATTCTATTAGTATTTGGATATGGTGTAAATACGATTTATGAGATAGTAAACAACACACTATATCTCTCAAGTTTGTTACATTTTAAAATTAACTCTAACATTAAAGGTTATTTACATATCAATTGTTAAATTGTTTTTTGTTTTTACCTGCATACATATAAATATTGTGTATGAAATGCATTGAAATATATGTATGTATGTAAAGTTTTTTATATATTTACACGTTACAAGTCGAGTAGCTCTGAAAATCGTGCCTCCTGCTGATAGTTAGTATATGAAGCATATACATTCATACTACATATTTATATATTAATAAAAATGTATTCATATTCATATATAAAATCATATTTTCTTAGTTTGTACAAGTATGCATTGTATGGATAAATTTATTTTAAACAATTTCAAATTGATTGCGTGTGTCTGCTAATTTGTTCTACAAATCTTCTCTGGAATAATATAGAATATAAAAAAAAATCTTAAAAATTATATACATATTTTTATTAATACCTACTATTTATTATCATTATTTATATTTATGCTTCTTTTAAGAAGATTGCATATCATTTAATTTGAATTTATTAAAAATAATTCATTCAGTGTTTTAATGAATGCATTATTATCACTGGATTTTATTTTGGTTGTTGACTAACTTTTAAATTAATAAGAAAGAAATGTTTAAAAATAAAATAAAAAATATGTTTGGTTTTTAAGTGGCAGGCAGATATTTAGGAACATTTAATTATTATAAATTTTTAAGGTAACAAAAAAAAAAGAGGAATAAACTTTATAATAATTTATTATCATTTGGAAAATAATAAAATTTGTTTTTCTTTTTCTGTAAAAAAACTTAAAGCTTAAACTTATTTTTCTAATTTTTATTATTTTGGCCTAATTTGTTTTTCTACTATGTTTATATATAAACGTATCGTCTAGTATAGAAAAACATGTGTTTTTTGTTTTTGTTTTTTTTTTTGTGGATGTGTATAGGATTTGCAAATAAAGTTTTTTTATATGCATTTTGTTTAGTAATTTCTTTTGGATGGATACATATCAATATTATATACAATTTTTATTACGTACTAGCCAAACACCGGCGTGCTTCGCTATCTTAATATGTACAATGTACATAGTCAATTAAAATAAAAATCCAAAATTTATTGATAAAAATTTAAGTATTTTAACACTAAATCATGCTATGATGACTTGTTCAAATCCAGCAATTTTTATAACTAATGATTTATATTGGTCAAACGTTTTCTGTTACTGTGTTCAAGGTATACAAAACTAAGTATTTAGAGGGGGAGGCGTGGTGTAGTGGCTAGAGCGCGTGCACAGAAACTCAAACGATCAAGGTTCAAATCACAGCGAAGGAGAAAAAAAAGTAAAAAAAATTTTGCGGTTTTTCAAAAAAAAAAAAAAAACAAATATGTAATTTGAAAAAATAAATAAAAGGATCTCCTCCCCCCCTCCAAGAAGTCCATCTTAACAAAACCGCTCCCTGACATTTACAGCCTTAATCTGATGATTTGAATGGGATATGTAATAATTTGGACAAATTTAATGACTTCTACTATTACCATCTTGAAGTTATGGGCAAAATATTGTTTTCCTCATAAGAGCGTGGCACCTTTCAGTTTGAATTTTTCCTTCCAGACACACTATAACAATTTCTACAAAATGAGTTCAATCGAAAACGCCAAACAGACATTAGTTTTTTATATAAACCATAAATTATGTAAGCATGTATTGTCACCTTCAATGCAAAAGAGCTTAACAGCATTTTTATCTTTTCTACAGAAGACCCAAAATATAAAGCACTACATATAGTCGTCATTTTTTATTTTAAAAATCTAAAATTTTTAACATGTTATTTGATAAAACAAATCATAACCTGTCAGTACCTAAATTTCGAATATATTGCTGTTACATCTTTTTGCATTTAAGGTGACGATATGTATGTACATAAGATTTATAAAAAAATTAAATTTTTCTGTGTCATGTTTTATTATTATTATTAAAACAATACATAATTCATTGCACTTATCTATATTATATCCATCTATATCTGATTTATCTTGTAAATAAAATTGCACACATTTACAGTATAGTACAAAACTTAAGCAACTTTTTCGAAAGCCATTTTCATACTATAATGCTGAGTGTAGCGGCATATGGAATATTGTGGAATATTTTTAAATAGCCGTTTGCAATAAATCAAAACGCACTTAATTTTAATTAATTAATCAAAATCTAATCATAATAACAAAAGTTCACTTCAATTACAAAATTAAATTCTTATAAAGCTCATGAGCAACTTTTATGACCTCAGAATACTATTTTGGCGGGGATGCTATTAGATGTTTAATACAATTATTAGATGCTGAAGGCTCGGGTTCGAGCCCCAGGAAAAGTAAAACAATTTTTTCAATAATATAATAATTTTTTAAATTGTTGGTATATACTCCTCTAATTTTATTCACTTTATTAGAAATGCCACGAATTTCGAAACATGAGACTTATCATTTCAAGGAGGGGCTCTTCTCATCTGAGAATTGTTCTGGACAACTTGAATACCATTTGTTAACAACTAATCTTAATTCTAACTTGACGAGTGTTTAGGTCTTCGATGGTTTTGTGATGCAACCTCGTAACTCAAAACCATTTTTTGGGAGCGACAAAAAAGTTTGCAGGCAACACTCTCAATTATCGCTTTGCAAAATTATGAGGCATTCTCAGGTTCAATACAAAATCAATTTATAAATTTGTGTTAAAAAGCCATAATAATTAATTATTCCAAACGAATCAGAAGTCTCTTAAATAGATCTATATATACATACATATATATTTATTTCCTTTACTTACCTGAAAAAGTTGTTTTTTTTAGGAAAAGTTATTTAGTTATCGCTTGTATAACATATATAATAGGAAAAGATAAAAATACAAACACGTATGACTATACTTGTTAAATAGTTAATATGTGTAATTAGTGTAATAAAAATCAACACTTTATATTATGAAGCAAGTGCAAGGTTAAATTATTATTTAATTTTTGTTTATCTACATAATAATATATGTATGTATGTACTTAGACAAACAGCTATAAATAATTATAAAAACACTTGAAAACAGAAGTGGTTCCATAAAAGGCATTTAATTTGAAGAAAAATTTTAAATTTGAAAATGCTCATTAAATATTTAGCTATAGATTCTAATTGCACATACGCCATAAAAATTTAAAGATACATTTGTATGTATGTATATATTAAAATATTTTTCGCAATTTTATGGAAAAAAATATTCAACACACCTTTCTCATTTCAAATAGAACATCCAGTGGATTAGAGGGCTATACATAGTATGTATGTAGTATGTATGTATTACATACATATTTCTTTGTTGATTTACATATGTGGAAATTTAATTTAAATAATTTTTTTTATATAACTAGTTATACATTAAAAAATTGCATATATTCTTTAAAACATAATAGATTTTTTTTTTTCAAAATTAGTTATCTTTTTAAAGAAACAGAATGATATTTTATTTAAAGCATAACAAAAGAAAACTAACATGCCTTTCTCCTCTTGTGCTTGTTGGTTATATTTTTATCAAACGGCGCACTGTGTCGTGAGGGCAGTCAAAAATAAAAAAAATCAACTATCCAATTAAAAAAAAAAATGTTAATATGGTTTTACTAGGTACATTCCAATTAAAAAAGTTAATTTTTAAGGAAGTTCTGAGCATTCAAAGTTCAAAGTTATAAGTAAATACACAATTATTGAAAAAAATCTGGAAAAATGCTATAATTTTGAAATGTTAATTGATAAACAAAATATCAATAAAACAGCGTAATTTTAATTAAAATATATATGCAGTGATGTTAATTTTTGGCAACTATGATTTTTACTACAATGTAATTGTCACATGCGATATACCGTTATTCTGAATATAAACAAAGCGAGAAGAGTAAAAATATTGGACATTTTCAACTTTAGTGAACAATAAAAAAAAAGATGAAAAAGGTACTTTTTATACTTTAATATAAGTGAGTTTATTTCAAAAAAACTTGGTTTTACTTCCACTTTCGTCCCCCTTTAATTTTTATTCGCAATTTTCAGTGGCTAGTCAGGTTCAAATTCGTAAATTTTTTAATATTTAATATTTTAGATTATTGTAAAGCAAATGAAAATGAATATAATAGCTTGTATTAATATGGGTTCATTCATCTAAATAGAGGTTAAATATGAGCGGTTGGTGTGTCCTTGCTTATAAAATGAAAAAAAAATTATAAATTCATAATGTTTCACAGTTTCATATACCAAAAAAACTTAATTAATTATAGTTTTGTTTACAATTTTTCTTAAATTTACGAAAAAGGACATTTTTGAACTGGACTTGTCCTTGCTATGAATTGGATCCTATTTGCCCGCAACAATAACGTTGTTTAAGGTAATCAGTCTACAATATTTCATAATGATAGAACCTTTTTTTCTTCTGTTATGACATTTTTAATTTTCAGGATATATGGGAAGGACTCGAATCCTTGCTCCGAAATTTTCCAAATTTGTAATTTTACTATCTTTCGTTAAGTCAAACAAGTGTGCCAAATTTCATAACTCTACGTCAACTCCTTCTATTTTTGGCCGCTCGTTATATGAAAACACGACACTGTGCGGCGTATGCATGTTACATATTTGTTTTATAATTTTAAGGCTTTTAAAAATTTAATTTTAATAAAAACGTTGAAGGAACATGTATTTCTAAACAATGTGCCATCTATAATCAATGAAAAAGCCGATTTTGATATTTTTTTTTTTTTTTGTTAACGTATAGCTTGGTTTTTATATGACGATATTGAAATTAAATACTAAATTAATTCTTAACAGCAATTCATATCTATATCAATAAAAATTATAATTTTTCTTTTATATTCTTTCTGTAATAAAGTTAATTGTATTTTTATAGTTTTCTATAAAATTTTAAATTTAAAACATACAACGAGTATTTATTTAGTTTTGGCAAATATTTTATTAAATATCCATTCATTTGTTTTTTGTAAATTTTTATTTGCCTAAATGGACACAATAAAAATGTCATAAATCATTTAATTCATGCAATTGTCAATTAGTTTCAATTGGAATCAGTCAATTAAGGGGAAATACGTTCATTTCTAAGCTATAAATTTGAATTATTTAAATAGAGTGTTAGTTTTTCTTTTTCGTTTTCTGTTCATGTTTTTATCAAATTCTTTTTATCTGTATGTGTAGTTGATTTGTTTTTGTGTTACATTTCTTCAAATCATGTTGAATTAATTAGTAAATATTTAACTATTTTAGTATTCTATTACAAAATGCTCTATAATATTTCGTGAGTTTAGAAAAATAAATGAAATAAAAATGTTATTTGTAATTTTAACACAAAACTAGAAGTTTTAACACCTCTTTTTAAAGGAAATACATTTACATATATTATGCATATTTATTTATTAATTTTTTTCTATTCTTTTTCTTTTTTAATTTTTTTTAGTGCTTAAAGAAGAACCTGATGATTTAACTGCCCAATTGGTGGCTACAAATGCTGTTGATGCCTGCATGCCTCTTGATGAATCAGGGCCATTGTTTGGTGAAATTTTAGTGGGTTTTGGCATGGGCTCTTATGGTAGTCTTCTACCAGATGATATCAATTCATTAGATTCAAATACATCCTCCACCGAGCAGAATAACAACAATAACAGCAATTATAATATTAACAATCAAGCAACGTTAAAAACATCATGTAATACAAATACTTGTTCATCGTCATCAGCATCACCAACATCGTTGGCAACAACATATAATGGTTCAGCAATAACAGCAGCAAATACAAATAGACAATCATCACCATCGTTAATAACAACAACTACATGTGCAACAAATAGTAATACAACAAATAGCACAAATATTGATCCATTCATAAATTATCGTGATGAATCAAATGATACAAATTGCTCTCAGCATTTACTGT
This sequence comes from Metopia argyrocephala, assembly GCA_963576795.1. NCBI lineage: Eukaryota > Metazoa > Arthropoda > Insecta > Diptera > Sarcophagidae > Metopia > Metopia argyrocephala. The sequence goes on from OY756211.1 coordinate 86,833,052, forward strand.
CTCCAAGTGTTACATCCAAGGTAATTACTCTTAATGGCATTAAAAAAGTAATACTATTTATTTTGTTTCCTTTTTTTTAATATGTAAAAGTAATTTTTAAAATATTTCTGCAAAAAAAATAAAAACATTAAATATTTTTTAGTATTTTTTTTTTTTTTTTTGTATGACTTGCAGAAATTTATTATTTATTTTCCACTTGAATAGTCAGAATGTTTTATTCATTATTTTATTGTTTGTTATTTATTTTGCTTTTTAGAGTCCCGAAGGTAGCAGTCTGCCATCATTGTGCAGTCCAAATTCATTAAGTCAAGAAGATGAATTCTCATATTACACTATGAATGTTGATGATATGGATGATTTAACAATGCGTGCTCCCTATATACCCATGAATGAGCAAGACGATTTACCCTTATTAACCTCAGACGATTATATGTGGAGCAGTGGAAATGCCTTTACGCCTGATGAGTTTAGTTTGCATACAAAAGATTCTGATAATGGTTTACAAGCCATGCAAATCAATCAGTCATTAAATTATCAACAGCAACAATTTACACAACAGCAAGCGCAACAATATACCAATTCGTTATGTTCTTCACCAGCCTCAACAGTATCGTCTATGTCACCTTCTCCTATGCAACAGCAAAATTCCCAACAAATTTTCTCCACAGCCGATACATCAGAATTGGCTGCCTTATTATGTGGCTCGGGAAATGGAACGCTATCAATTTTGCAAGATACCACAAACTTTACAAATTCATTAAATTTAAATGGCGGTGGTGGAGGTAATAATAGCCAAACGATTGCTGCCGGTGAGAATAGTGTTGGTTTAAATGATGATTTGGATAGTGTTAGAGTGGTTAGTTCTACAGCAAATACAACATTGGATCAACATCAGCAATTGCAACAGCAATGTTTGCAACAATTCCAAGAGCAATTACAACAGCAACGTCAACAACAACAACAGTTATTAAGTGGTTTAAATATAAATTGTAAAAAAGAAAAATTCGATACGGCAACTAGTTCGCCATCGATGACACCGAATCTATGCGATACCATAGATGACACTTTCGAAAATGTCTATAACAAAAATTGTAAGTATAGAAAGAAGTGCATTCAAAATTGTTTATTTGATTTGAAAGAGAAATAGCACTTCTTTTGCACAAAGACAAGGTCTTTCTTTGTATTTGTGTTCGTGAAAAGTAGCGAAGCTTTTTTTTCTAGGAAAATTCGTTAATATCTAATATTTTATTGTGAGAATTTCAGAGAATTTCGAAAGATTTTCCTTGGATTTTGTTAAAGCCAAATATAATAATTTTCGAACATAAGTTTCCCATTACATTTTACTTCTATACTAATATACAAGTACATACATACATAATTGACCATTATAATCCTGTTTCAGAGTTATGGCCTAGCTTGTCGCAGCACCCATGTTGTGCTTGTCTATTTTTATCTATTAGTACCGGGAGTCACAATTTAAAGTTTAAACTTCAAAAGACAGACTAGAAAAGCTTGTTCATGCCAATTAGAGCTTTTGCCAGAAGACTGCTAAGAGGTAGTGTTTTTTTTAAGATGTCAGAGCTGGGACCCTTGGGAGCTTTGAACCCGAAGCTCTTGTCTTTCACCAACACAATATATATTTGTATAAACTATTGGTAACTCTTAAAACAAATAAGATTTTTATTTTCTTCCAAAAATATGGAAAAATTTATACGATTAATGGGTTCTTAAGAGCTTGAGAAATTGAAGGTATATTATTATCTGATAGGTAATTTAAAGATATTTAATAGGGCTATGAGTTACATGATCTATTCTATTACCCTAGTCGTATGGCATGGTCTATTCGATCACACATACATACATACTTAACTGGCCATTACCAGAGTTACGGCCTAGCTTCCCGCAGCACTGTTGTTATGTGTGTTAATTTTTATCCATGAGTACCGGGATCTACAGTTTCAATTCGACTCCGAACGACAGATTTGAGAAGCTTTTTCATGGCAATCAATTACTCTCAGAGCTTTTGCCAGAAGACTGCTGAGAGGTATTCGCCGAAAGAAATAATTTTTTCATATTTCTTTTTTTCAAGATGTCAGAGCTGGGATTTGAGTAATCCAATACACTAACCACTAGACCACAGCGACAACGATTCGATCAGTCAAATTTATTAGTGCTTTTTTTAATAAATCAGTAAGTATGGCGTCAATGCTGGATTTACTATTGGTTTTCAGTGCTTCAAAAATTGTCGGTTTGTTGGCATAAATCAATCAATCTCATAAAAATTGATCCATATGCGTTTTTTTTGCACGAACTGTTAACAGAGCATTTGTGAAAACAAAATTGACTTCAAATTGATTTTGTAATAAATCGATTGCCAATAAAGTTGTTCCGAATTTAGCTATTGAAAACAAAAATTCAGTTAGTTTTGGTCTATAGTGCTCGTTATTCACCGTAGTAGCAGCTTCTCACTCTTTTTGAAAGCAATAAAAAATATAAATACATGATTCCACTTGCTAATGTTAACTCATCAACAATTTGAGTATTATCTTCGCTTCGTATATAGCAATTTTACTTATTGACTAGTTATTCAAAGAGAAATGGGCCATATCACTAAAAACAATTTATGAATAAAAATGTTCTGACGTTAAATAATTCATGATAACGTTCCAATCTTTAGTGCACAGAAATATCAACACAGTTTAACACTTGCAGCTGTCAAATCAAAAAACACCTTTTACTTTTCTGACATTTTGCTCACATTCCGGGCCGTATTTAAATGCTTCTTATAAGAAATATTTTGTAGAAAAACCTATTGTTAAATAAAATTTATGCCCTGGTATTAAAATTATACATATCGTCGCAAGAATTTAAGAACGCTGTAACTAATAAAACATTAAATGTTTGCCAGAGCCAAAAAACTGTATGAAAGTAGAGAAAAGACACTAGTATTTTTCAAAACGCAGAGGGCGTAAGTGAATTTTTTTCATCATAGAAATATGGGACCGGGACCAATCGAGGCGTTTTTGTTTTCGATAAAAATGATGCCAAAAACGTTTTCTCGATTTTTTGTCAGTTACAGCGTTCTTTAATTCTTGCGACTATATGTATATAAAATGTAATGGATAAGCTGCCATATAAAAGGTATGTTGTTGACACATTAAAAACAAACAAACAAAAAACTTTAAACTTCAAGTTCTCTTGCTTTAGATTTTAAAGTTTAGAATGAACAGTAACTATTGTCAACAAGTGTATGTCACACACTAAATGGTTCGATATTTGGATAAAAAATGTTAAAAAATTACATTTTTGTTTAAATTATTTGTTTTTGATGTTGATCGTTATACTTAACAAAAAAGCCTAAATCCATTCACACCATATATCTATTTGTTTATTACGAAAAATATGCTTTTGCCTACGCCTGAATTTCTTCATAGTCTTCATTCTTATTTTATTGGATAAATATTTTCTAATAAATTTATTGTTTATTTTTTCTCTGTCGTTTACTAAAAAATTTGTCTCCAAGTGTTTTAAGAAAAAAAATTGTTTTTTTTGGACTGGAATAGTGTATGTGTGTGTGTACGTGATAAAATATTAAACTTTTCTATACAATTTGTTTGTATACGTTCTTTTTCGTATTCTTTATTCCAAGTTCAGGGACAGTTTTATTATTGAAAATTTTTCGTTGGTGCTATTTATAACAAAAATCTATTATTGGACCAGCATTTGTTTTAATAAAAGGTAACTTTAGTTGAAAGTAAATTTTAACGTCATCTTTATAATATATTCACAGATCTTATAAATTTAAGTTAATCTTCTGCGAAATATAACATTTTTAGAGCAAATACGTACTAATTTGGAACCTATTAAAAAAATACTTAAAAAACATAGTTAGTCGTCTGTGTATTTAAAAAAATGCACATTTGCTATTCCTTTAATCTGTTATTTGTTCGACCTTTAAAAGTTACAGATAGCATGATCTGCTTTTTAGCATTATGTTCACTTAAAACATATTTGTAATAACGAAAAACAATTTATCTATCGGATAACTAATGACAAGTTAGTTAGACTTGTCTAAAACTATTCTATATATGTTGTGCAAAAAAGTTTTATAAAAACTGTCCAGATTTTTCGGGCTATTTAGTTTCTGAACATGTTTTTATTGGTTTTTTTTTATTTTTATTTTATTTACGAGGGTGAATAAACTTTTAATAGAACAACTTGCACGTAAAATGTTTATTTCAAATTATAATTTTTTTTTTTTTTTTGAGTGCTAGACTGCTAGTGGGAGGGTTGTGGATATCAAACTTTTGAAGAGAGTCTGTAGGTACTTGGATGTATATATTTTATATTAATATTTAGTTAAAATCCGAAATCTTATGTGTGCGATAAGTACGCCTCTCAAATAGTTTCTAAGTTATCTTTAATTTTTATATATCTTGAGAACGGTTACAGTTAAAGTTTTTGAATTTGGTCCGAATAACCTCATGGCCAATCGGTTAAAAATTGGGCGGAATTGGGCAAGTGGGCGTGATACTTTTGCCTATCTGGAGAACGGTTAAAAGCAAAGTGTGGGAACTTGGTCCGAATTTCGTCTGAGTGCCTCTATGGTTAGGGCAAATCATCAGTCAGTAAGACATTAAAACTGGACAATTAGCCGTAATACTTCCCATACGAATTAAATATTGATTTTGGTATATCTTGAGAACGCTTAACGTTCTATCCTTACGTAGAAAATTTCTTATTTTATTTGGTCTGGCTATACTGGCACCTCTTCCGCTATTTATTAATAAAATATTAACGAATTTTCCTTAAAAAGCTTTCCTTTTTTCTTTTTTATATATTTTTTTCAATTACGTTTTATTAAATACTATTTTACTCCCATTATTTATCAGCAACAAATTTGGATTGTTGGAATGAATTTTTACAAATCAGTGCAAATGAAAATAATTCAACAAATAATACTGCTACACCAACGACGGCACATCAACAACATGAGCAACAAGAAATGGAAAATTTAAGACAAAAAGATTCTAAACAGCAATTGCATATGCAATTGCAACAACAACAACAGCAGCAGCAAACACAAAATATAATTATAAATGCAGTGCCATTAATAACAATCCAAACAACAACAACAACACCAACAAGCAATAATAATAAAAATGTTTTAATACCAACTCTAACAAATAACAACAATAATAACAATCAACAAGCGCAACAGCAGCCACAAAGCAATACAAAATTATTAAACAAAGTTAATACCATTAAATTAACACCCATAACAAGTCCAGCCACAATAAAAGTTATTGAAAATAAACAGAATTTGTTGCAGCAACTGCAACAGCAACAACAACAATCACAGGAAAACAATATTATTAAAACGGCTTATATACAAACAACAGTTGGTGCTGGTGTAACAGCAGCACCACAGGGTAATAATAAAAGGCATTTGGCAACAACACAAATTGCCAATAATATTTTGGAATCGAAACGTTTGAAAAGTAATAATCTTATGGATTTACAAAATTCGAACACATCGCAATTGTTGCAACAATTGATAACAACGCCACAACAACAGCAACAGGAAAATATGAATATGAATATAAAAAATTCCAAAGGTATTGCAGATTTAAGATGGTCAGCTAACGAAAATCAACTACAACACCAACAGCAACAAAAGCAACAACAGCAAAAGCAATCGAATAGTGTTTTGAAGAATCTATTGATTAGTGGTTGCGATGTAAGTGCTGGTTATTGTATTGTCCCAATGAGATCGAAATCAAAACTCGCCAAAGTATAATGTTTGTAAAATAAAAAAGTTTTTTTTTTAAAGATAATAATAAAATAACAACAACCACAAGAAATAAACGCTTAAAATTGTTAAGAACAAAACAAACTTTAACAACAAAATACGCATAATTTACAACACCTGCCTCTTATTTCTTTTAATAATTTAATTATTTTTTTTTTTTTTTATTATTATTTTAATTCTTATAATTCTATATTCTATAACGAACTCATAAGTTTCTTAGCACAAAATATGAATATATTTTTTTTTTTGGATGTGAATTTGTTTGTTAAAAACAAAAAAACAAAATTTTAGGAGTCATTTTCGTCAAGAGAAACAATCAATAATAAGCAATAAATTAGGCCGTATTCCACTTGGTGATGTCGTCTAAAGACATTTTATAGTTTAAAGGCAAGAGAAACATTTTTTCTTTATTCTATTACAAAAATGTCGTTTGATGACAACGACGTCGCCAACTGGAATAAGGCCGATTGTTTGCTAAAACGACAATAATCAGTGTTGTTGCTGTCTTAATACAAAACCTCACACAATAAGGTCGTTTAAATTAATAATTTTAACAAATTGTATTTAAGTACATACATACATGTATACCGAGAAGCTAGGCCGTAACCCTGACACAGGGTTGTAATGGCCAATTATGTATGTACTATATACATATGTTTGTATGTAATGCATAAGCGAAACAATTTTTATCTGCATCAACATTTTGGTTTTAGTGTAAAGACAACAGACAAAATATTTCTTTATTCTATCAGGTATGTGATAAAAACGATTTCGTTGGAAATTTAAATCATTTGTATTTTCAAAGTCGTATAAAACTTACCTGTTTTAATTATATTAAAATAATAATAATGAAGGATGTAGTGGCAATAGTCATTAACGTAATGATTAAAAGGGGAATTCCAAACCCGATAAAACTTGCAAATTATAGCAACTTGAAATTTCATTCGAGTTCAATTTCGATCGAATTCGATTTCCATCACATACTAGTATTACAAAGAAATGCGAAATATGGCAACAATACTCCCAACATGTTAAAAGTGAATGTGTGTATTTCTCTTGATAAAATGCTACAATTCTATGACTCTTTATTAATTGTAAAATAAAAAATTTTGAAAACACTAATGATAACATAAAGACGAACATATATTTTTTTAAGTTTACTTTTAATACCCTTGTAGTTTAACATACACATTGTAAATGGATCGATTTTATATAGTTTAATATATTATTTTTTCTTTATTTTTGAAGAATTTATTTAAACCTTAAGCTTTAATTATATTTTAGTGTTATTGATTACAAATTGATTAATACTAAAAAACAAAACAGAAAAAACAAAACACTATTAGACAAAGATTAAAATAATAATAATAATAATAAAAAAGTAGCATATTCATTAGTAAGTAAGTAGTAGTTTAGCTTAAAAATTAGTTTAATATTATAATAATTACAAAGAAGTGTTTGAAGTATTGCACTTCTTTGCAAAAACAAACAAGAAAATAGAGACTATTTGTTATAAAACACAAAAAAAAAATTAAGTAAGAACGATATTTATGCTTTAACTTAGTAAATCTAAGGTTTCTTTTTTCATTAATTGTTTTTTTTTTATTTCACTAAATTATTTTGTTAAAATATTTTTTAATTAAGGCTTTATTTTTTTGTAAATAACGAGGTTTTTTTTATAAAAATAATAATTGTTTTTTTAGTTTTTATATTTTTTTAAATTACATACATAAATACATACATATATAGTTTGTTATTTCTTTTTTTCTATTTGTAAATATAAAACATAACTTTATTTAATTGATAAGTGTTTTATTTTTTTAAACTTTTTTTGTTAAATATTTCATTATCGAAAAAAAAACAAACATCACACATTTTTCTTTGTTATACAGACGAACAAATAAAAAAGATATATTAAAAAACAATCATTTTTATGTTTTATTTTTTTTTTTTTCCCAAAATTGTTTATTCGCCTCTGTTCTGACATGAATGTGAATTTAATACGAATTTTTTGCTGTCCTGAAATTCATATACAACAACCTTTGAGAAAGATATACATACGAAGGGTAATTTGTTGTATTAAACAATAAACAATAAATCTAAAACTTATTTTTAGCATAAAATTTGATGTTTTCTTTTTATATTCGAACAAAAATATAAGAAATTATGGGAATTTGCAAACACCAAGTTTCAAATTCAGGGGTATTGCAATTTCATTTGTATGCAAAAAATTGGAAATGATGGCGCCTCTGTCCCATTATTTATTTTTAACAATATTTTTTGTTGCAACGTTTTATTAAATACTATATGTGACATGAGATCTGTTTTCCATTTATTTTATGTTAAAGAAAGCATTCATAAGATTAGCAAGTATTTCGTTATAAAATAGTGAACAATGCTTTGCAAATGTTTTACAACTTTTTCGGTTTAATTATTGTATGCTTTCTTGAGTTCCTTTTGTTTAATTTTGACTTCTTATCTAAAATTTTATTTGAAAAAAAACCAAAAATAAATTCAAGCACAAACACAAAACATAACTACTCTACCTCTTTAGAGCAAATAATTAATAAAGAAACCTAAAACAAAATGTTCAAAATTTTAGATAAATTTTTACACTCTAAACAGTATCAATATAATAAAAAACGAAATCTATATGAAAAAGCAAAAGAAAGAAAAAAATTAATAGAAAATAAATAAAAGTTATACAAAATTAGAAAGTCAAAGAAATTGAGCGCTAAAGGTACAAATCAAAAAGTATTGAACTGTAGAAAATCTATGTATGTAAGGATTAAAAAATGAAATTAATAGAAAATACACATTTTAAATAAAATTTTTCTAATATACAGCATATTACATACATATATACATATTGTAACCCTAAAGCAACATTATTAGTCCAATATTTTTATAAAACAAATAAATATCTACATACTATAACAAAAATTGAATATAAAAACATATTTGAACATATAACCTTAAATACCTCAAGAAGATTAAGACAAAGAAAAGTAGCAATGAAGTAAATTTGTATGAACGAATGGATGTTTGTTTAAGAAAATGAAATTTGAACAGTTAAAAGCTTTAATAAGACAAAAACAATAATAAACAAATTATTATTTATTTAGATACATATTTTAATTTTTTTTTTTATTTTTTTTTTCTTATATATTTTTTATTTTATACAAAACTTATGTTTAATTTAATAAACCTCTCATTAATTTGTTTCCTTTTAAGTTTAATTGTATAAGAATTGGTTAAAAATAATTGTTATAATGTGAGAAAAAAAAAGTTACAAAAACAAAAAAACAAATAAATGAAAAAATTGTCTGTTAAAATAAACTCTATTGTTTTATTTATATTTTCTTATATATAATTTTATTTGCTTTTATTAATTTATTTTATAACTTAAGTATTTATTAAACAAAAATAAATGCGTTGTTATATTTCGGTGTATAAGTTTAAAGTCGCGAAGTATTAAGTGCGTGTCTTTCCTAAGACTTTTTTAAAAGCTTTGTTGCTTTTCTTACTGACGAACAGAATAAACTTTTTAACTTTTTTTAAAAACAGTAGGGTTTGCAATTTAATGTGCTAAGTGACACTTATACCGCTCAAACTTTCTTACTTTTTTTAAAGGAATAAGAAAGTGAATAAGAGGCATTTAGCAGATAAAACGATTGCTGTTATTATACGAGGTTTCTTTACTTAATTTAACAATTGCGAAATTCAAATTCAGCTTTACTACAGTTCATATCGTCATTCAACTATAATTTAAAAAAGATTAAGGCCTCTATTATCGTTCATAATACATAAATGTTGTGTTGTATTGGCTACAACATACATATACAAATAAATGTTGTAAACGATTGCCAAAGTATATGGTACAACACATAGATGTTGTAAACCATAATCGCAATTTTAAAAATACAACATCAAATTTACAACGGTTGTGAACCATAATCGGAGCCTAAATGCAACAGAAAAGTATGTATTTAACCTGTTAGAAAAACGTGATTAGACGATGACAACTGTAATAAGGCATTCACATGACTTGTCTACGTGAAGCTATAAAATAAATGTCTGCATTTGTTCACCTGTAACATATTCGGTGTATTTTTGTTTTACTTCGATTTTTTTTTGTAATAGATTAAACAAAAGTAATGCTTGTTTTGTTTCGATCTTGCATAAAAATGTCGATCATTGGTTTTTGATATAAACACCCCTATCGTGAATAAAAAGTGAAATTTTGTTCACGTGATATTTTTATTCCACCTGAACAGAAAAATGGTATTGGGAATTTTCCGTAAACAATTCTTCCCATAACTTGAGCAGCTGTTCCAAATGTAGCATATTATCAGTGCATTTTGAATCAACAAATGTAAATAAAAAGTTGATTTAAAATTTGAATAATTACAACTCATATCAAGAATATAGAAAAGTGAAATGTTTCGAATCAATGCAATACTTCTGCTGCAAGAGGAACTAAAAAATAACACACGAGTTGTTTGTAGAAAGCTGCGTGACGCATGTAATACCTAGGAATTAGCCAACACATTATTTGTTTATTAGATTTATCCATCATCACAGAGTTAACAAAGCTGCGTTGTGCTCAATTCCTCCTACCCAAAAATTATTCGGAGTTCTACCAAATATGAGTTATCACCTTCTTTAATTTCGTGACATTTTTTATAGAAGGGCCAATACTATCTAGCTCTTCTCCCAAACTTTCCGAAAAGTCTACCACCACTTCCTTAGAAATCTTCACAAATCCACATGCAATGGACCTGTTACCTTGCATCTTATTAGCTATTTTTCTGTTAATTAAAAAAAATTGTTCTTACTAATTAAAAATTAACTGCTGTATTCATACAAATAAAATTGGTTTATAAAGGGCGTATTTGACAAATTTCTATGAAATAACTGTCAAATAAGGCCTTAATAAATCCATTTTATTTTTTAAGAATACGGCAGTAAAACTATATTATAATAAGACATATATATTTCACACTTATCGGAAAATGGTGTGTTTCATCACAAGTGTTTGTAATACGTTATAATAGAAAGTTGCTTGTTGTTTAAATCTAGTAAGTAACAAATGTATACAAATAAATATATTAAATTAATTTTAAATGCATTCCTAAATTCAATATGTGTTCCCGTGGTTCCTTTAAGAAGCATTGGGCCTGGAGAAACACCTTTTAGCGTGATTTATTCAGGGCAAGAAATTTAATTTCGCCCCTAACTTTTATTCATGGCCGCAATTGCGGTGTCTATTTGGCGCCTCTATATATTCCCTGCGGATTACAGTCTATGGTTTTTCTGATAATATCGTCTGAAGGCTTGTGATACATTCGCACTTTCTTCTTCGTATATCTACTGCGACCAGGAGTTCGTGTGCTTTCGCTAATAAACGGCTATTGGTGATTAAATTCGGCCAAAAGATTCGCATTATTCTGCGAAGTTATGAAATATAAACTATCAAATAAAAATTGTTAAGTCTTTAAATCACACAGTAATTGTATTCATTGCGAATATTTAGCATTTCAAATAAATCGCTAAATTCTAGTACACGTAAATTTTTCCAAATTTATTAATTTTCTCTTTCTTTATGTATAAATTTAAAGTACTGCAAAACGCAACATTTTCTTTTAAAAATGTAATTTAAAAAAAAACTATGCTATGCTATGTCATGACGTTTTAAACACAGTTTCATGCAAAGTCATCATAGTGTCTTAGCATGTTATTGCAAATCGGCTAAGCTGTTGTAGCTCACTGTTTTGAGTACCAAGTCTATGAATATTTTTGGGTGCATATTGTTAATACTGATGTATAAATTTTGGCTACACTACTCGGTGTTTCAAGGACTTTGTTAAACTATACATACAATGTTCATTTAATAATAGTACAAATATAAATGTTCCGTTAGTCTGCTATCGTTATGTCTCATTTTGTATTATTCATATTTTACAATAATAATATTTTATTGTATTTACAATAAAATCACCCTTATCGTGTTTGGCATATTATTGTCGTATTTCGATATATTTGTAAAAGACAACCACTACGACAAACCCGATAGTATCGAATATTTAACAATGTCTAAATAAACTAAATGTTAAGAATTCATGATTAAGAACATATGTCGCATGTATTGACATGTTAATTTTCCATGTGGATGTGTACAAAATGAGTATAATAACAATGCAGAGCTTTTACATTTCCTTCATATGAAATTGTCGAATATGTTTGAACGGCATAACATGGCATGGCAATTGCATGATGTGACATTTGTTATGATTATTCTGTATAGATTAACATGTGCAATTATAATTTAAAAATATTAAATATGTTTTTAAATATTTAAAAAAAACACATAACTTTTTATAAAATATTTAAATCTTTGTGTCATAGCTTCATATTCCCATTTATTTAGTAAATTTTATTACACTTTGTATTGCTTACATTTTTATTGCCAGCTTCAATTAATGTTATTAAATTTTCTATTTTATTTTCTATATATTCAAACTTAGAACTGTGTTTCGATAAAGGAAGCAGTTATAGTTTTTAACCTTTTTTACAATTTGTTATTTGCGAATTAAAAGCCAATAGTATCATATCACACAACAAAAACCCATAAAATAAAACCTTGACACGAGCAGTATACATATTGTATAACATCATTCAAAAAAGAAAAGAAACAAAAAATCAAACTTAATGGTATGAAAAGTAGATTTGGTTTAATATACAGGGTATCCCAGAACTCAACGCCAAGCCGAAGAATAAAAAACAATTGAAGTGAGTAAAATAGGCTAGCAAAAATCTGGTTACTTGGGTTTTTTACGCGTTTTTTTTTTTTAGTACGAAACTAACAAGTGTTCTACCATTTTACAATCCTGGTTAAATGCGCGAACTTTTAATCGCACTTTAGTGCACTTTAGTGCATTTTTTTAAAGGAGAACCTTTCAAAGCCGCCAAATTTTGAAACTTTTACATTTATAGTTTAACAAATAGTCTTAATTCTAGAAAACTTTGTGCAATTGCGTTATTAGTGGTTCTAAAAATGTTATTTAGGGTTACGGTTCCAAAGTTTCAATGAACAAAAATAATCAAAATTAACAACAATAACCGAAAAATGGTTATAATTTGACCAAATTTCTAGGTTTTTCTTAAATGCCCATAACTTTCAAACTGTACGGAATAGATTTTTTTCCGTATTTTCACATGACGGTTACAATCAATCCTGCCAACTCGTTTCGGCTTGATGTTGAGTTCTGGGACATCATGTATATTCATATATACATATGTTACATTGCATTAAATTTATCAAAATGTACTGAATACATCGTAAAATATATATTTTTTTTATTTAAAAATTTTGAAATTTAAATAACAAAATTATAAAATTAAAGTTAAATCCTTTTTTTTTTTTTGCTTTTCTTGTTCTTATATTTGTACTTACATTTAAATTGCCTACTTTTAGGATCAATCATTATGTTATAGCCTACTTTTAGGAGTAAACTTTTACAAACCTAAATACATATAAATGGTGTTTATTTTTTTCACAATTATTTTATTTTTGTCTTTTGTTTTGCTATTTTCAACTCATCTTCTGCTAACATTCGTTTTGTCCTTTCATATGGGAAAAGAATTTTGTATGTGTTGCTAATCTTTTCCCCCTTTTCTTTATTTCTATTTGGATTAAAGTATTCAGTAAACAAAGAAAGTGGGTGTATTTTCTTTAGTAATGATGGTAGTGGGTATATAATTTGGAATTTTTTTTGCGTAACGTGTTTTTTCTGCTTATTTTCTTTCCTTTTCATATGTGAATACTGTTATTTAGATATTTTGTTGGTTTTGTTTTGTTTTGTCATAGAGCACTTACGAGTAGCTGTCTCATCTTTTAGAAAAATGCCTATGAGAGTGTTATTTATTGAAAGTTGTGTCAACAAAAATAGTACCATATATGTATGTAATTGATATTGAGAAAAAAAGGGGTTGGTAGACGCAACATTACACTGCGCTACAACATTTTAGTATTGAAACTAAGCTAATTTCCATTTTTTTTTTTTTTTTTCAAAAGCTTTTTATTCAAATAGATGGTAGTAAAACCATTAATATGCATAAATTGTGCTTATTTTTTTATTCTTTTGTAAAACGTTGTTGTCAGGATGCATTGTATTAATGTTTTAGCAACAGGTCCAACCTTATTTTCAAGAGCCATTTAAAAGTTACCTTGAAAAATTTCGTAATGATGTTCTACTGCATTGCTTTTTTATTGGTTTTAAGATTATATAGCCTTTTTTTCTATAGTTTCTTTTTCTTTATACATACTTACATACATATGTATATCAGTTTTTGTTTTAGAATATATCTTTTATGATTATTGATAACAAAAAAAATATGATTGAAATAATATTTTCTACTTTTAAATTATCTGTTATGTATATTATTTTCATATATTTTCTTTCTTTTTTTCTAAAATTGTTTTAACTTTCGACATAAAAAAAAATTGATCAAAATATAATGGCTACTGAAAATATTTTAAAACAGTCACTGAGTAATACATTTAGTAGTCCGATATATCGAAAATTGTATGTGTGTTGAGAAGGTGTAGTGGTTTGGTAAAATACTTATTAATAAGGTCAACAGAATTCGGTAAAAATACAGCCACACAACAAACAACAGCCATTTAATACCTTTTCTAAGTTGAATTAAATTCTGTAACTCTGTAAGTACATTTCAGTTTTTCTCAAACATAAAATTTTAAAAGAAAATTTCTTTGTATTAAAAAACTTTTTTATAGCCTCATAAAACTAGATGTGTTCCATCTTTAAGCCTCATTTACATATACATGTACTTCTCATCTACATATATTGTACTTACATGTGTATGAGCAATATAACCCAAATTTTTTATACCTTTTGTAAAACAAATAAAAACAAAAGCACATGAATAATAGAAAAATTTATATAAATGTAGTATTTATTACAGGCTTTGTTGTTTTTTTCAACTTTTTGTAATAGATTAAAGAAAATTTTGCCAAACAAAATAATTACTCTTATCATGTTCGGCGTATTGTTGTCATATTTCGACTTTTTTGTAAAAGATTAAAGAATCATTTTGTTTGATTTCTTTAATTAAGAACAAAAATGTCAAATACGACAACGACTACGCCAAATTCCATAAGGGCTAATAACTATTGAAGGAATGCTTATCAAATCAAGTATATTCAAACATAAATAAAAATTAAAGTGGTTTTAGACTATCCCACAAATCGTATGATTTGCGATTTTTTTGTGTAGAAAAGTTGCTGTGTGATAGTGTAAATGCTCGTATAGTATGTAATATGAACATTCGACACTGAGAGAATATAGGTACGACTAGACTAGAGAATATTTGAAATTATAAAAAGCAATTTTTTTTATTTAATAAAAAATAATTGATTTTTAAAAAGCAATTTTTTTTATTTAATAAAAAATAATTGATGTTTATTTTGTGATAACTGTTGTTTTTTAAATTGCTTTAGCTTTGTTGTACAATTTTTATTCTCATTCTTTAAAATCGTATCAAATTTAATATTAATGGCTCTCGGGTTTTATGTACGAAAAGTCGTACAGTCTAAACTGCCCTTAAATTGGAGATTAATAATAAAAAAATATATCAGAACCTTGTCATACATAAATGGCCTAGCTTTTCGCTACACCTATGTTGTCTGTATCAATTTTTAACCATGAGTACGGGGAACTACAGTTTTATGTCGACTCTGAACGACAGACTTGAAAAGAAGCTTGTTCATGGCAATCAGTTACTTTGAGAACTTTGCCAGAAGACTGCTAAGAGGTAGTCGCCGAAAGAAATAATTTTTCATATATTATTTTTTTAAGATATGGGAACTGGGGTTTAAACCCGCAGCTCTTGTCTAGTAAGGAAACACTCTAACCAGTAGAAATTATAGCAATTTGAAATTTCATTCGATTTCAATTTCACTCGCGTTTGGTTTCGAAGAATAGTAAGAATGAATTATATAACCCACAATTATAACCCACTACAAGTTTAATACTCGTAGAACTTAATCAGATGAATAGAACGAACTCTATTAACGAATAAAAAATTCAACAATATGTATATATCTGTGGCATTTTGACAAAACATCTTAAGTCAAATTTAAAAAGTTGAAAAAATGTTGTTAATGCTACGAATTTTAATTCAAAAAACATTTTTGTGTACGTTTTTAAAATTTTGTATTATAGAAGAAATTTTTCTTTAATTTTGGTTTATTTTATTTTTATATAAAAATGATTTTTCCCCGAGTTTTTTTTTTAACTTTTTTTCTATCTTATCTCGACTTAACCCTTTCGATCCGGCTTTTTTTTCTAAAATGCAGCTAACTTCAAAAATCTCTTTTCAGATATTAAAAAAGGATATAAATATAAGATGTTCTGCATTATTATTTTTTCGAATATCATTGAATTATCGTGGGACATATTATCCCATTCGGATTGGGATAATTAAGCCCAATGAATAGTCCGAATGAGACAATATATCCCAATTCAACAAATAATTAAAAAATAACTGTATTTATAAAGAAACACAAAAGATTTTATGCACTGATGGTTAAGACAGTTGTTACTAAAAAATACAAAAATTTTTGCTACATTACGGTTGTGCCGCTCTATTTTATTATATATATATGTAACATATGAGGTAACCTTCACGATAACTTCTCATCAACTAAATTCTTACAAAAAAACTTGATTTAAATGGAGTGCCGTTACTTATTTCGCAACATTAAACTCAAAACTACGATTGGGATATGTTAATATGATTATCTTTACTTTAGAGAACAAATAGGATCATTTAAACATTCTCTGGGACGTATTATCCCAATAGGACCGAAAGGTGTTTTGTCAAAATGCCACAGATATAAACATATAGGTCTTGCGAAATAATATTAGAAATTTAATAATATATTAATACATATGTATATGAATTACATAGTGCACTCAAAAGCAAACAAAAAATTAAAGTACAATAAATAAATGATATAGACTATAGAAAGAGCTACAATAATATAGAAAAATGCCAGTTTATATTGAAACATTTTAAGGATAAACAAAGTTTGATTATTTCGCCAATATTTTCTTTGGAGTACAATCGCAACAATTTATATCAGAGTAGGAAAATAAACAAAACTGAACGTTTGATCTCATTTTGTTGTATTCTTTACAATAAGTAAAACAAAAATAAAACAGAAACAGTGAGAAAGATTGTCCCATTTAATTTTGTATATTCTTTTTGTTTTGAGTACTACAAATACACTAACTCAAATGTGCGTAGGTACAACAAAAAATGAATGAGAAGAAAAAGGATAGAAGAGTAAAAGAGAAGAAGAGAAAAAAAAACAACAAAAAACAAAGCAAGCACAAGAGCGAAAAGCTAATTGTTTCATTTGCGCTCTTTCTCATTTAGAAAGTATTTGTGTTTGTTTTGCTCATGTACAATACTATTAAAAAAATTTTGAAAAGTGTATGACTTTGTTGAAACTTTTGCGAAATGTTTTGTTTGTTTGCCCACTCTGATTTATATATACACATGTATACATACACATATATCTTAGAATATTGGCGAGACTTCTAATCGGCCACTACAGACTCAATGAATCAATCGCTGTAAGCGATATGTGCAGATTCTGAGACAAGGCCATCCAGTCATCAGAGCACATACTGGGCAATTGTGAAGCATTGATGCACAGTAGAAAGAAGTGCCTTAGTGATTATCACTTATCAGAAAGGGATTTTTTTAGGGTTCGTCAGAGCGACGAGGCTGTTAAGTTATGTCTTTAATAAAAATTTAATTTAAAAAAGTAGGTTATTCTGTGAGCGGGTCATTTCTACTAAATTTGCGAAGTGTTATGTGCAAATTAATATTATATCAGTGTTAAACTGATCACCCAATATAAAAATTTGTGTCTCATACACCTTAGCTAAGGTCCCACAATCGGTGCTTTACATATTTATATGTGCCGATTACGTAAAAGTAGACAATTAATTCAGCAATCTGCTGCAATTATCAACTGTGAAAAGCCGATAATAATAGCCGATATTCGATATGTGCAGACTTACCTCGAATTTTACTTAAAATATTAATCCTAAAAATGATTATATATTCATTATAGACTTTTTAAACAAGAAATGTACACAATAATTAATATTTTACATTACATTTCTATCCTGATTCAAATCTCAATTTACAAACATTTTTTCACAATTTAGGTCTGTGACAAACTTTTTACAAGAGATGATTTCTATGAAACTCTTAAAATAGTACATTAATTCAAAACTTATGTCGACTTTAGCTATTCTACCATATTCCCACAGATATAATTGAACATTTATACCAAAATTACTTAGTATTGTCTGCTGATCACATACCAATGCGCACCTGAATAAGAAGTCTTAAACAAATTTTTAAACATTTTCCTTAATTTATACGCATAAGTATGCCTATATACTTTGAGTCAATTTTCATATATATGTACATACTCATTATGTATATATACACGCATGTATATAAGTATATAGAAAAAATAAAAAAAAAAGTTTTCTTACTACAGCACGTTTTCATCCAATAAAATTTTAATGGTTTTTCTCTGACATACTGTTTTGTATTTGTTACTCGTATAATAAATCTTCAAATAAACAATTTTTTATAGGCTATATAAGTAAAGTTGCCATTTTAATTTAAAGAAGAATTTATTTTACTTTGTATGGAATTTATTAGACGAAGAGAAAAAATTTAATTTATTACAAAAATTTCTTTAAATTGTCAGCAATTTGAAAATTATATGCCTTCAGAATAGACTTTCATAAAATAATAGTCTTAAAAGAAAAACAACGCCATATAGTATGTTACGCTTTTTAACGGGAAACAAATAATTATTGGTCTAAAAATGTTTAATTTAATGCTTTAATTAGTTTAACTTTTTGTTTGCAATTTACTGTGTATTTTATTTATTAAACAGTTTTTTTTTTCTTGTTTTTTTTTTTGTAATACCTTAGTTACAAGAAAATTATTTTAAAAATAGTGAATTACATATACAAATTATACGTACTACCTCCCATAAACAAATACTAAATGATTATTGAAAAAATAGAGAAATTCAAAGGAAAAATATACCAAAACTACCTCTAGTAAAAGTAAAAATCATAGCACAAATATTAAAGCAGAAATGAATGACTGAAAATTGCTTATGGAATGAGTATTAAAAGTTAGTTTAGTAAAATATATTATAGCATATATTTAGGCTAAAATCTAGCATATAAAGTTTCTTTAAACAATGTTAAGCAAAAAATTAAACTCATTTAGACAACCCTAGTTTAGTAGTAAAAGATTAAACATTTAATTAAGTGAAAATAAAGGATTATAAGCAATAGTTAAATAGTATTAACTTTTCCTAATGTAAACAATAAATAGCCTCTAAGTTATAGCATAAAATAAGGCTTATATTTTTATCACTAATTCATAAGGTCTATATGTATGTATATAAACGAAATCTATGTTTTATAATACAATATTTTAAATAAAAAAAATATTAAAGACTGGTCCGGAATAATTTTTAAAATTTAAATTCCCTTAAAAAGTCAGAATATAAGAAAAAGTCTTATAAAGAATAATTGTAAATACAAATATCATATACAATAGAAAAAAAAATATGCGAGTATTTAAGAACAACACCATTTGCCATTTACATTTTAAATAGAGCATAAAAGGATAAGATTTTGAAAGTTTAGTGTAAATCGTATATAATAAATATACTTATTTGTGTATAACAATTCATAAAAAACCAAAAAAAAATAATCGTTTGTCTTCATTTACTTAAAAACAATTCGACAAAATTAATATATTACCTCAGAAAAAATGAAACTTTATATTGCATAAATTATTTAAAGTAAAATAAATTTTAAAAAATTGTTTTTAAATACTACCTCTTGATGTTAGATTTCCAGCAAATTATTATTTATATACATACATACATATACTTATATACATAATAGCAAAATTATAAAATATAAATGTTGTGTCTTAGCATGAATTATTAATTTTAAATAAAACTAAACAAAAAAGTTGTAATTGAAATTTTATGAATAAAAATCAAATAAATGTCGAGTTCCAAATTAGATGATAAACATTTTTCTGCAGCAATTTTTATTTTTTTTTTCTCAATTTTTAACTCATATTCAAACAATTCATATACAAATACCCATTTAAGGTATTCACAATATGTGCTACGAGTATTATGTCATATTAAGGCCGTGATACGCTATCCTATCGAGTCGTACGATTTGTCAAAAAAAAATCGTGTGTGTTAAAAAAGTATAACAGTGTGGCATAAAAATGCGTCTGTATGACAGATATTTTGACAAGTCTGTCCAACTTCATAATCTCTTGAACAAATTCATAAAATTTTTTTTCTCCATGCGATCAGGGTTGCATTTTATTAGATCTTAGCAAAAATCAACTCTGCATATGTTCTGCATCTTATTTTGTGTGATGGTGCGGCACTAATGTTGCCATTTTGATGCGACTTTTAAAAGTGTGACAGAAATTAATAAGATTTTCTTGTGAATGAATCGTACGACTGTGTATAATAGTGTATCATGGCCTTTACTACCATTAAGTTGTTTTACGGCAATAGGCATAATAGCACATCTTTTGAATACTCCAATTAGTAAATGCCTTCCTTCTTAAGTTCATACTCTTCTTATATACTTATATATATACATACATCTGATTCAAATTTGCAATCGCTAATAAAATAAATTTTTCGTAAACTATTTCTCTAACTATTATTTCTTTAAATATATTTATTAATTATTTTTTTTTAGAAAATAAAAACAAGTTGTATCAATAAATTTAGTTGATTATACAATAAATATTTCCTGAAGAAGCTATGCAGAGAAGTAGCGAAATATAGAAATAATTATTATTTTACATGACAAAAAATATTTAATTGACAAAAAGTTAAGAACAAAAAAATGTTAAAAACGCCTTAAAACATGCTAATTTTTTACCCTTTTTGGGTTTCAAAACTACAGTAATCCCTCGAACTGCGCGGTAGATATGTTCTGAAAAAACAGCGCGCAATCCGAAATCGCGCACTGTTAACCCTATTTTGTATGAAATTAGGGGGATACGTTCCAAATCCTAAAGTTATCATGAAAATTTTATATTTAAACCAAGTAGATAACTAAAAAAAGACTTTATACAATATTAACATAAAGTTAAAAATTAACATAAACAAAAAAGATAAAAATTATAAATTAATTCTTAAAAATTAAACAAATAAAATCTTGAAATCAGTTTATTGTACATAGTATGTACATAATTAAAATGTAAATATGCAATTAAAAAAAATCTTTAAATAAATTAATTTTCACCTTCTGATGAATTTGTTCTATTTTCTTCCAATGGTTTCGTAAAAAAACTTGTTAAAAGTGATTGCTTAATAGTATCTCTTGAACTGTAAAATTCTTTATACGGCGCTAAAACTTCCGTCAAACGTCTACGGAATTTTAAAGTACGCTCTAAATCAGGGTCTAGGTCAATAGCTTCTTCACCAAGTTGATTGCCATGCTTCAAAAATTCTAAATTTGTTTTTTTCAACAATTTCTACATCTTCACTATCGTCACTTTTAACATTATTATTATCTGCAAAATATGTTATTATTTCTTCAACAGAAAAATCAAAAAAAAAACCGCGCTGTTGCGAAACTTTTGCCGCACAATGCGAAATTTTGGTGGTAAAAATAAAAACGCGCAAGTCCGAAACCGCGCAGTTCGAGGGATTACTGTATATGACAGCCTTACCATAGCGGAGTTTTTAAACCACCCAATTAGTCAACGATATGCCAATTGAAAAACAAAATAAAATTTTTCGTTGTTGTCCTAAGTTAGAATTGACTTGAAATTTATTTTCTTTCCCAGCAGAAAATTTTTTAAATATGGAAGCAATAAATATAATTGTAAGCAATAATGGAGGCATTATATCATTTATTCATACCTTAAAGCTTTCAAAAATATTACAAGATAAGGCATTATTTTTGATTATTTATACTAATTGCTTACTGGTTGCAATACATTTGCATTTCTATCGCATTTTAGCGGCCCATTTCATATGAAAATCATGCATTATTGATATGCACTTGTAAGTAATTGTTCACAAATTCTCTCTTACAAAATAGCTAATTTCTCTGGGTTATTTTTTATTATACATATATTAAAAATTTTAATTTTACTTTTGCCACTGCCTGCAAGAAAAGTTTTATTGTCTATATGGAAACTAACTCAGTTGGTACTCGTATATTTACGTTTTCGTTATCTGTTTTTTAAATTAAATTAAATTAACTAAATAAAATACTTATTAACTTACAACATATGCTACTTTTGTTGATTCTATTGTCATACTCGTATTTTACATTTTATTAAAATTTATTTAAATCTTTTGTTTTTAAATAAAATTGAAGTTTTAGCAAATATCTTATAAATTTATTATTCAAAATAATAATTTCTTCTTAATAAGAGTTTGAATTATGTATTTTGTAATGTCCAAATCATAGCCTTCGATTTGTTTTAGTATAAGAAGTCCAATTTAAAACTGGCAATCATTGCAAAATTTTTTAGTAAAATTTTACATCAAACTGGTTTTGTAAAATCACCTTTAAATTAAAGAAATTATTAAATTAAGACATTTCGAATACAACTTTTTAAATTAAGTCTAATATATAAACATAATTGCATATATAAATATGTACCATATACCATATATATAATATGAACTTTAATACCTCATTAAAGAAGTTTCAAAATCAAATAAAAATTAATCGCAAAATAAAAGAAAAGTAAAAAATTCTCAGTTTTTATAGACAAATTTTTATTAAAAAAATTTTTTATTAAAAACTTCCTACCTATACATATGTAAAATAAAATCACAAATAAATAAGCATTTTACAGCATATCCTTAAAAAAACCACCTATCTAGAATGAAATATATTTGTTTCAATTAAACTCCTCTTTTTTATAAAAATTTATTATTATTTCGTTTTAAAATTTGTTTCGATTTTTTTTTTATTATTTTGATAGCTATGGGTAGTGTACATATGCATATACAGTTTAATCCTGGTACAACGAATTGTATTATAATTTCGTATTATTTTCTTCTTAAATTCTATTTGATTTTGTAATTTTTTCTCAAAAAGTTTATTTTTAATTTTTTTGTTTTCCTTTTGTTTTTAAAATCTAAAGTGATTATTTTCTCCTACAGTGTTGAAGTTTTAGTACTAAAACGTATACATATGAACTAAGTTGCGCTATACAAAGCCTTCTAGATTTCAATGAATCACGTAATGAAGTAGCTTTTGCTTTGAATGGGAGTTCTAGGCCGTAACTTTAAAAAAATTGTTGTAATGGCCAATTATTATGTACGCATTGTAATAGCACGCTCAGGTCTGACGCATCAACAATGTTTTCAGTTTCTCGAGTTTAAGCAATAATACGCAGCAAGTTTACTACGGTCACTGTTTATCCTTCTCTGCGACCATTTTCGTGCATTACGTTGCTCAAGAGTAAATCGAATAATTTCGTTCATTGGAGATAATATAGTATATTATATATAATAAATTTATAATACATATATAATTTTGTGACCGATTAGAATGAGACAATTATTGCCAGATACAAAATAACCGTTGGTTCAAAATTAAACCGATAGATGGCCCACCCTATGTTAAAGGATATACAAATAAATTGAATAATTTTGCTTAGAGAATAAGACTTATGCACCATAGGAAGATTTAGTAAAAAGTAAGGCTTAAAAAATTGATTCTTTGATAGTGAGCGAATGATAATTAAATTTTTATATTTACAATTTTGTTCTTGTAGCTCTTTTTTCTTTCTTTTTTTAATTTTTTTTTTTTTCTTGTTTTGTTTAACCAGTGCACTATGGTTTAGAATCGATTTTTTAAAATAAATTTTGATTTGATATTAAAATAGAACAGTTGAAAACACTGCCGGTCTACTAGGCTTTCAAAGTAGACAATTTGAACACGCGGTCTTAAATAAGTGTTAAAATAATATTTCAATTGTATAATTAACAAACCTTAAAAAATTAAGTTATAAAAGATTTAAAAAATGTAAAACATAGCTCAAGATACGTAGTTTTATGGTATATTTTTGAATTTTATTTTTGTTGAGTACTTGTCGTAATTCTTAATATTTTGATTGTGTAGTTTTGTAGCTTCAACATAACCTATAAGTTCCATGGACTAAAAGTTGTGTTTGGAATCTTAGTCGAGGTGTATAGTTTAGGTGCCTATTCATATCTTACCAATATTTTTCAGCAAATTCTCACAATTATCATTTTGTTTAAGCACAATTTTTGATTACCGCACCAAAATTCTTTCGGTTTGGAAAACAAACGGGCGCAACTCTCACATCAAAAAATCAATTTTATTCTAAATATTCATAAATAAATCAAATAATTTTTTTTGTATTTTCTGTGTAATCTTTGTACATTGGAAAGAAATCATTAATTTTAATTTCTGTACCTTCCCTTTTAGTGGGCGTAGGGTATGGGCGTGCACATTTTGACTATTTCCTTTTCTAATTCCTTTACAGATTGCGGCCGTGATTATTTTAATTTCTTCTAACAAAAACTCGATTTGAAACTATAGTGCAGTAGTATTTAGGCAAGCATTTTTCCTTTTATGGTCCTTCTTTTTTTTAAAACTCCTCCCACCTTCCAAAAAAATTAAAAAAATATATTTTTAACTAAAAGTAAACCTTACTTTAGCAAAGAAAATTATATTCAATAATATGGAAATAAAACTGCATTTATTAAATTAAATTGAATGGTTAATTATTAAGCATTTAATTGTTTAAGAAAATAAAATATATTGCAATATATAAACTCTAAAATTATAATAATAAATATTAAATAAAATATTAAGTATTTTTTAATAAAACACCACAAAAAGTATTTGTCAAACGACACATTATACTCAAAAAAACACACAAAATTTAGTTATAAAAAGAATAATCTCTTAAATATATGCGAAAAAAAAATCAATAATTAACTAACCAACCAAAAATGTGTTTTATTTTTAGGGATCTGTTTAGAAAATAAAAATTAAGCCATTAAAACCTGTATTATAGAGCGTTTGTACATAAAGAAAGATTTCGTTTTGCAATGAAAGTAAATTTTAAATATAATTTTTTTATAACATACGAACCATATGTGCACATAAAAAATCATCCTTATTAGATGGACGAGTCCTTATATTGGGTACATACATAAAAATAAAGTATTAAATATATATGCATACTTGTTCATATTTTTTATTACATTTTAGACCTTTTAAAAACCTTATAAATAAAAAAAGAATTGCAAACATTAAAATTAAGAAACAGATTTATTTATCATCAAATATTCAGGTTTTTTTATTCCATTTAGTATACGAGCAAATGGTTTAATTTCAAGGCAAATTGTGCCATTAAAATAAAAATTTATTTTAAAGGCAATTTCTTTATTACAAATTGATGTGACAGATAGAAATGATGAATAAAAATTTGTTTTTATTTTAACATTTCGTTGGCAAACTGATTAATTTAAATTAATATTGTGTTTATTATGTATGTACGAGCATTCGTATGTTTTGGTAAAATTTAAATTTTATTTATAAATGTTTAACTAAACAAACTGAATTGTGGATTTATATTTGCCATTAAATGTACGGTTACATTAAGCACATATTTGATAAAAATAAACTATTTCAGGAAATATTTGAAAACAAACATTAAAATCCTTCTTTTTTTTTTGTAAGACCAAGGAGTTTACACTGTGCATTGTATTGGAATGTTTCTCTATTAGGGTGTTTTTGAGGAGCTGGAAATGAAGAGAAGACAGAAATATTGTTGATGTAATTTTTTTTATTATAAACTGATAGATAATGTCATGATATTTATTTTTTAAACATAATTTCCGACATTTGTACCATTCGATTAGTCTAATTTTGACTACTTGTTCAATAAATCTTGTCATATGGCATCAAGGTTGGCTTGAATATTATAAATAACTTCCAATGCTTCGAGAGTTACTGGTGTGTTGTCATAACCTAATGGCTTAATATAGCCCCATAGATAGTAATTCTAAGGCGTTATATCCCACGAGGGAGGGGCCCAACAGGGCCGCTTCTGGGTAGAAAATTTTCACCAAATAGCGCGAGTTACGCTATTATATTGGTTCCAAATGTCGTTGATTTCAAGTGGTCTATGAACAGATTATTTTTTTTTTTTAAGTAAATTTTTACAATTACAATTATGGTCGGCGTGGTCTAGTATTTAGTGTTTTGGGCTACTAAGACGAGAGCTCCGGATTCCAATTTCAGCTCTAACATCTTGAAGGAAAGAAATATGACAAAATATTTCTTTCGGCTCTTAACAGTATTCTGGCAAAAGCCCTGAGAGTAACCATGAAAAAAGCTTCTCAAGTCTGTCCTTCGGATACGACGTTAAACTGTAGGTCTCAGTATTCATGGATAAAAATTGATGTACACAATATGAGTGCTGTGAGAACCTAGGCCGTAAATCTGAAATAATAGTTAAGTCAGATAACTATAAAGTTGTAGTCGCCGGGTTCAAATCTCAGCTCTGACAACTTGAAAAAAGAAATATAAAAAATTTTTTCTTTTTTTTCGGTGACTACCTCTTCTTCTGGCAAAAGCTCTGGGAGAAATAGATTGCCATGAAAAAGCTTCTCAAATCTGTCGTTCGGAGTCGACTTTAAACTCTAGGTCCCGGTACTCATGGATAAAAATTAACACATACAACATGAGAGTGCTTTGAGAGCTAGGCCGTAACCCTGACACAGGGTTGTAATGGCCAATTATGTATGTATATATGTAAGTTAACTAATTAAGAAATGAAAATAAATAAATAAATTAAGGTTTAACTACTGCTATGTATATGATTTCTAGAAAAGTGTGAGTTAAATAGTTGATGTTTAGTTATAAGTATATATAGAACACGAAGAACTCTGATGAGACTACCGTAGATTTGAAGATTTTTTTTTAAAACCTAAACCTAGCATTTTACTTTTCTTCTCCAAAACATTTTAGCAGAAATTTGTTACGGATTTAACATTCTCTCCTCATCCTTTTCTGGTAACACTGAATATTGTAATAAAAATAGCAAATGTTTTTCTATTGAGTGTTACATACTTTCTCGTACAAAAATTTTGTATATATTTATCACTTTATCCTACAGTTGTTTTTTTTTCGTTATTTTCTAAAAGTTCTTTGAACTTCTCTTACCCTAAATATGTGGAAAAAAAATAATCGATAAAATTGAAAAGTAAAAGTTGAACAGCTATGGAAACAATGGCTAAAATGTTAAAAAAAAAACGTCTAAAAGCAACAAAACTATAATAAACAGTAATTGGGTATTATATTACAACAATTAAAGTATGATGCTTAACAATGTTACAAAATGTTCTGCGATGAGAGTTAAGACAAGAACACTTAAAGAAATATTTTATAAAATAAAAATTCTACAGTAATTCTTTGTGTATCATAAAATTTATTTAAATAACGAAATACCAAATAAACACTTGCTGCCGAATTCATAAAAAATATAACAGATGTAAGGGCTTATTTGACAAATTTCTATATAATACTTATCATATAAGCTTTTAGTTTCTTTTTTTTCCAAGACCAAAACTCAGTGGTAAACCCCTTACTCAAGCAGTGCATTGCATTGGAATTTGAAAATAGACTGCTAGATAAATTTTTTTATAGATATATGTATATTATTTTGTTGTTTATGGATATGGCAGTTTATATTTATACTTAAATTTTCGATTAAAATGTAGGCTTTTCAAATCAAATTTTTTCCAAGTGTACATACGTATATTCCAGTCTATGTCCAGCAATTTATGTATCAAATGTAAGTTTCTTCAATCCCTTTCCTTTTACATGTTTTATAAGATTTTGTTTTTTAGCTCTAAATTAACCACAAAACTTTGTGTTTAATTTCAATCTTTAATATAAAATTTTATTAAATTGTCAGCTTTTTATTACGATGATTGCTGCTGTGATGGCACATTATGTAAATGGAGCTTAATCAGCATTTTAAAGTTAAACTGAAAGTTTAAATGTTTTTATTTCCAAATTTACATTGTTTTTAACTTGTGTTGTAGAAGTTTTTCTGTTTACATTGAAAGTTCCTTTAAAAACATTTATAGGAAGAAAAATATGAATTTCCAATTAAAGATAAATGATATAAATTATAAAAGAACTTTGACAAGCACATTACAAAAATATATACCAGTAGAAAAAGAATAAAGTCTAATATGCGTTTTCTAGAAAAGTATGAGTTTAATAGTTACTACCTATAAAAATGCATTAAAGTAAGCTTGAAGTGTTCTCTTAAAAAAATTTTTATGAAAAATTGGATTTATATAGTTTTCGTTCCTACTAAAAGCATTTTATTATTATATGAAATATGATACTCGTATGTTATCTACTATTTTTGGATCTCTTTTTTTAGAACATAATCTATTTTTATAACAACTCATTTCCACTAGAAAGAAATTTGTATATTACTGCAACATAAATTAATTTTTTACCCTATCCCACTCGGCTTTCGATGAATCGTAAAAAAAGAATGCCTACTAAGTTTGTAGCTCTAACTTTAACACTTTTAATAAAATAGGCCATAAAATGTATTTCCTCTTGCATGGATGGTGCCTTTTTCCTTGACCCTATCTGTCTCGTTTTTAGTTAAATGATAAAATATTGCACTGCTATAATAGTAACCTGCCCCTATCAAGTTTTATTTTAGCTGATTTCTTAAACACGATTCTATAAGCTCTTAAAGTTTTCTAATTGAACGATAATACGTATTTCTCTTGCCACTAGGGTCAGTATTACACTAACTTTTAGGCCCATTATTACAACTTGCCGTTAGTTAAAGGTAGGATTTTATCAGACAAATAACTTGCTTTTTCGTATTACTAGTAAACTTTAACCTAAAATCCTACCTTTAACTAACCGCAAGTCAAATAATAAAAATTGATACTCTAACAGTGACATTAAAATTTTAAGGATGTAGTCTTCGTAAGCGGACAAGTTGCAATGCTACAATACAGTTTTTTTTACATTCGATAAGTCCCCAAAATAAAGTTAGCTTGTTGTCTTGAATACAGTCCATTAATACACACAGCAGATGCTGCAGCTCATTTATCTGATATTATATTTTGAATCCAAGACCAAATATACGTTAAAGTTAAAGACTATCTTAATTACAACACTAAAGCCTTCCGAGCACATGTTGTAAAATGAAATCGCGTGATATTGTGACAATTCTGTGGTCTAATGATCATTAACATATCCTCTATGTTAATCAAGACTTTAAAATAAAGTCTTTTAAAAACAATTTTATTTCTGGTTTTTCGACCTTTATTATATAATGTAAAGAATTACTCAAGCTTAAGGTTTTTTTTTTTAATAAAATCGTTTATTTATTTATCGATATTTCGCTACTACTGCGTGTAGCGTCTTCAGGAAATATTTATTTTTAAATTATTTTCAAATTTTAAATACAGAAAATATGTACATGTAAATTCAAAAAATATTGAAGGATGTAGTCTTCGTAAGCGGACAAGTTGCAATGCTACAATAAAAAAAACACTTAATTTTAACTTCAAGTGATTGCGTTTATTAATATTAAAGATGTAGAAAATTACATGATTTGGAGACCCGAGAGCGAACACCCGACAATATATTATGATGATCTATTTTTTTTAATGTTGTTTCGTTTTCAAAAGCTTTTATGAATGACAATTACAAAAAGAAAGTAAAATGCAGTGATGGCAGTATAAAATGATAACATAAAAAAAAATTCGATTTGTAAGTCTTCGACTAATATATGAAATGTAGGAAAAGTTAGTCATGTAAATAGTTGATGATTTCTATGAATTTGTACAGCACCCAAGGAAACTGATAAAACTTCCTGATAAGTTCAGCTGGTGCACATACAATTCCTCTATCCTTTTATTGATAATCAATGCAAAAAAAAAAGAATATAAATTCTTAAAGGAATTTAGTTTCAGATCTTATTATGCGTTTTAAGACGAAACAATAAGCCCGTAACTTTTTGTATGAAACACAGTTTTTTTTTGCTAAAAAACAATTTATTTTTCAACGTAATCTCTTTTTAGCTCAAAACATTTAGTCGAACATCTCTTCAATATTTGTATCCCTTCCAAAACATAGAATTGTTCGTGATCCATAATATAGACATTTGTCTGATCAATAATTTCATCGTTGGAGCTAAATCTCTTTTCACCGAGCCATTTTTTTAGGTTTGGAAATAGGAGAATATCGCGGATGAGGTACACAATTCGTGTTTAATGAGCATGTACTCGAAATTCACTTTTTCCATTTTAAAAATAGTACACGAGATTGTATGTTTTCAACAGTTGCTAAACGGAAAGTAAATGACGGAAATTGCTCAAAACTTTACAGAATTTGAGGGAAGTTTGAATAGTCACGAACTTATTGACACGCCCTCGTATACGGAGAGAAAAGAGATTTTTTAATCCCGAATATCCCGGGATTCTGATCTTGTTTGAAACACCTTCTTTTTATTAACTTAAAAAAATTTTGAAAATTTCAGAATTATTTATTGTAAAATTTTCTTATAAAAGATATAAATAAGACACATATTCAAAATTATAATTGACTTCTGAAAAACCTTATTATTTAGGTAAATATATTAATATTTTAAAACGTGTAAAAGGCTTGTGATACTAGTATAGTATTTCACAGATAATTGCCTCTACAAAAATGTCAAATTTTTTGGGCAATTATGCGTGGAAGCCTCTTTGAGGTAATTAAACGAATACGCTTAATTACATGTGAAAAGCAAGTAACTTTATACTTAAACATAAAGTTGGTAAACTTTAATTGCAAGGTTGTATCAAAAAAGTAGTTTGAAAGTAAATTTAACGGACATTTAATTCCTATATAAACATAGTTGAGTTAAGCTGCAGTTTTTAGAAAATAATTATTTTGGGTAATTAAACGAGGGAATTTTAAGTGAAATTTCTCTTTGGGGAAAATATATTTGAGGTAATTAAACGAATAACGCAATTAAGCGAAAGTGAAATAACCGTGGAATTTTATTAGAAAATGGTAAGAAAAAATATGGGAATTTGGTAAATTGAAATTGAAGTAAAAAAGCGTGGGGCAATTATCCGGGGAATACTGTATATTGTTATTACATATCCTGTTTTTGTATAACAATACATTTGAGATATAACAACGCATTTTTTTTAATTATAAGTTCATATATGTATATCGAAAGAATATCGGTTATAAATATGCATTTGGGGAATTCAAAGGATTATTATAAAGTCATATATCGTGCAATAATAACCCGAAAAAATACATTTCCTATATTATTTTAAATTTCAGCTAATAAAAATTTATGCAATTCGTAAGTATATACTACATATTTAATATAAGAATGCTAAAAACAAGTGAAAAAAAAAACTTAAATAATATTCAGTTTGTGTGAATATTACATGTTGGACTTTATAAAAGCTGATTTAAGTGTGATTAATGATTTAATACAAAACTATAAACATAGCTCGAAAAGTGTTATTTTATTATGACTTTTTATTTAGAGTTCAACAACATACATGTGTTTTTTTTTTTAAATTATGGTAAAACATTATGCCATTATAACAATATGACTTGATAGGACATTGTTTGAATATCCCAAATATGTATTACGAAGTTAATTTTAATTGTAAAAATTATGTATTTTTTAAAAGTTATTGTATATACATAATTACAAAATCGATCCATTTATTTTGTTTATTTTATTATGATAAATATTTGTTTAAAGATATAAGAGGCAAAATCTATATATACTTATGAACTGGTATGTCTTATTTTATATGTTTTTTATTTTATACTTAAATATGTAAGTATTTTTTAATTTAAGTTTACCAATTTAATATTATTCATCTTAAAATAAAAAGAAAACACAAAATAATTATAATAATATTTATAAAAAAAATAATAATTATTTTACTAAACTTAAGGTCTACAA
Organism: Metopia argyrocephala; assembly: GCA_963576795.1. NCBI lineage: Eukaryota > Metazoa > Arthropoda > Insecta > Diptera > Sarcophagidae > Metopia > Metopia argyrocephala. Next base: position 86,865,033 of record OY756211.1, read on the forward strand.
ATACTTATAAACAACACGAATAACAAACACTATGTTACAAAACCCAAAAGATTTTATGTACTTTTAAAATACCCGAGTGTAGGTAAATGTTAAGCCTTATTGAGGTAGTCAAATTTCAATTTTTAGAATTGTGAATACACCTTACTTCAGGATTTCATGGAAAAAAATATTTTTAACGTTGTACTACTGAAGCAATTATACATTTTTAAATCGCTTTGAAAAAATATTTTCCAAATACATAAGTTTATACTTTTAGTAAAAGCTTTGTGAAAACATTATTCAAAATATTACAAGTTTTAATTTTTTCTTCTTTTATTTTTCAACTTTAGCGACTCTTCTTCTTATACATACATTATATGAAAACCTACTTTTTACTTTCAATAATACGTAAATTGTCACCTTGTTTTTAAAATCGTTTAAAAATTGTTTATGTTAAGAAAAGCCCACAAGAAAGAGACTAACGGAGTCAAATCATACTATCTAGATAGCCAGTTCACATTACCTCAACATGAGATGATCATGGCCTCAAAACGCTAGTGCAGAATATTCAATATGTATAGAATGAGCTGTGTGGCACATAAGGCCGTCCTGGTGAAACGACATGTCGTTGGTGTCCAGAGCATTTAATTCAGACCAAAAGAAGTTGGTAGTAATTAACTTAGAGGGCTTGCCGTGGATAGTGATGTCCTGGCTAACAGCGCTGTCAAAGAAATCTACAAAATCCACTCCAAACAGTTAATTTTTTTTGTATTTTTGGCGGGGTTACTCATATATAAAATTCTAAAAATTGAAAAGTGATTCACTGAACGAGGCTTATCGTCATGCGGGAGTTTATGTGCTCTATCGGCCATTTTATATATTTCGAGTAATTGAGTTTAGGTTTTTAACACCAAAATTTTTAAAATCTACAATCCGGATGATATATCCGAAAACGGATGGCAGACTTGAATAATTTGGGGTGGAAATCTAAAGTGGCATCATTAACTCGAGATATATAAAAAATATGAAATGGCGGATATAGCACATAAACTCCCGCACGACGTTATAGTAAATTATTTTAAAAGTAAAATTTTACTGCAAATTAAAAATATAGAAAATTTTTTATGAAGTAAAAACCAAATAATTTTGAAAAACATTAATGACAAACTTAAATTTAAGAATATAAATTTGAAAAGCGTAAAATAAAAAAGTTATTTTTTCAAGTAGATAAACTTTTATGAATATATGAATATGAAATAGTGATAAAATGGCGTAAAAAAGTTTTGATTTCTTAAAATAATTTTTGTTTAAAAAAAATGCTTAATTTTTTAACCCTAATCGTACTACGTATTCAGACAAATTATAAAATTATTATTGAGGGCTTTATGAATATGGAGGTTTAATTTGCTAATTTTACCTACAATATTCTTTTACTGTCTTGTTCATAAAATATAATTTCGATGAATAACAGATTTGTATGAAAATTCGTTTTATAAAAGTCCTAAAAAATAAAATCATATTTTTATCAATTAGAGCGTTAAAGTTGTTTACAATTTCTTATTTAGGGGTACGATAAGAGTTAATAAAATTGCATTTTATCTTATTTGTCTATAATATTTTAATAATGTGTTTTAATTTGTTTTCTTTCTTTTCTTTCTTTCTTTTAAATAAAACTATACTAGAAATCTAAAATGGCAAAGTCAGAGATGCTGACAATTGATGAGAACTCTAGATCTTCTATGCAATCACCCGATCTATGTCTTTCACCTACACTACAATGCATGAATTCACCAGTAACCATATTGCGCAGCTATCGTCACAATCCCTGGATAGGAGGACCAAGTATTTTACCATCACCAACAGGCGCCCTTATAACTAATGAAGATACTAATCCAACTAGTTTGATATCAAGTAACAACATTGATTCCACAACCAGTGAAAGCGATATTGACGATATAAATGTGGCCGAGAATATGTCACCACTTAAGAGAACCTATGAACAACAAAATGAAGTGGAAAATATATATGATATCACTAAAATGGCAGTAACTGAAATCATGAATAATAACAATAATAATGGCATTGACAATAATAATATTGAAATTGAAGACAATAAAGGGCCAGACAATATAAAATCCATGGGACTTGGACAAGAAGTTGGTGCAAACAAGGAATTATCAGAAAATTATAACGAAGATGAAGGCGCTTCTATGTGTAAACGTAAGCGATCAATATCGTTTTTGGACAGCAGTAATCCTTTAATGACTCCTTTCTTAATGGATCTATGCAATGATGACTATCACATGAATGCTAAGGAATATCTACAAGAAAATGATATCGAAAATGTTTTGAATGTATGGCCTGCTGATTTGGTTTAGTAATAAAGAACAGCCCACAATAAACATTAATGAAATATTCTAAAACAAAAAAAAAAAAACAAGAAAAATATATACAAAAAAAATACATATACTTATATAAAAAAAAAATCAAATTTTTATACAAAAACCGTTTTAACAAAAGTTGAAATTATAATTTACACATAAAAGTTTAAACATAGTTATTGATAAAGTAAAAGTGTAATTGTTAAAACAAAATTTTTTTACAGTTTTTTACACACTCTTTTTTTTAAAATAGGAATGTCATAAACAAAATCGACATCTTGTATACAAAAATATATAAAAAATAACTACACTTACTGCCCCTTTAGATATCTTTGGATTGAAATCTAAATCATGTATACAAACAGACAGACATACATATATGCAAAAATTCCTACAACAGTTTTAAATTTAGCAAACGGTCCATACAAAAAACAACCATATTTTTATATTCAATATCGTAAAAACTTGAAAAAATTTTGAATGTTTTGCTACAATTGTTTTAAAATGAAAGTTTAGAGAAAATATAGCAAAAAAAGAAGCAATGGAGGAAAGTTCTTTAAAACAGTTGTAGTATAAAAACGTAAAACAACTAAATCATGGTTTAAATATTTTTATCTTTTAACAAAAATAATTGGTGACGGTTACATTGAATTTGAAATTACAAAATAACATATTTGCCAAATTCACAACATCCTTGTATCGTTGTTTTAGAGTAGGCTTGTATCGCACAGTTTGAAATCACTAGTGATTTGAAAAACGACAAATTTATTTCAAGGTGTTCTGAAACTCATGCGTCCTACTTGCGATCTTCTTTGAACATCTCAATCATCAGCTGTTCGTTTAAATCGTAAGTTCATGACACAAAAATCGTTTTCATTTTTTGCTAAGAATAAAAGAAAACAATTTTAATTTTAATTGGGTATTGTTTCATATAATCTTGAAAGTACTGCTTAAGCATATTTCATTAATTCATTACAATATACTTTTATGATTTTAAATCGCAAATTTTTAGCACTAAGCGTTTGCCAGAACACCAATTTGGCGGTTTCAAATCGTATAAGCAAATTTGACGATTTGCGTTTGTCAAAACATCTGTTTGGAGTTTTCTAAATGAAAACGCTAAATTTTGGGTAATTGTCTTTCAGAACATGGAAGCGTGTTAGTACAGCTGTTTTTTTAATCTACAAAAAATTTTACAGATTTTCTTAATCACTGCTATTTAAACACCAACATTAAACAAGAACTCAATTTTTTTATGACAAAAAAAAATAAAATAAACGCATTTATAAACATAAAATACTTTGCTATTAATTTTGTTCCCACTGTAAACACTAGTGCTGGCAAATTATTGAGTACTGGGTACCGAGTATTTGTAGTAATTCTTGGGTACTCAGTACTTCAAAGTAACTACTCAATACTTTAAGAGTTGTATTTTTTTTTTTCGAAGTTGTATAGAAAATTTAAATTTTAACGGTCAAAACCAAATTCTGTCCAAAAACACAATACTTTATGAAATTGTTTTCCTTTAAAAATAAAATGCGTTAAAAGTATTGAATAGTATTGAGTACCCAAATGAAAGTAAGAAAGTACATACTCAATACTATCGAGTAATGAAAAGTAGCAGAATTTGACAGCACTAGTAAACACGCATGTGGCGAAACTCTAAAAAAAAATCAGAACAACAACAATTTTCCTACCATTTAAAATGAAATACAAGTAGATAGCAAATATTAGCAAAAACACATTAATAAATGGTAGTAAAATTAGTAACAGCAGATTTTTACGTTTGGAGCTGTCATTTCTTTCAGCACACTTTAGCACTGTGTTGTATACACTGTGGTTTCAGTGACGACTAAAAGCAAGTGTGTAAGAATACATGTTAGTTAAGCTAAGGGACAATTGTCTATGATATGTTTATTCTTGCACAGACCTATGCTTCGTGTAGTGTCACAGACCAGGGCGTCTGCTACTCTAGTAGCCTAGCACACTACCGCTGGGGCACCCTGTTTTAGAGTACAACAGTGGTATTTCATGTGTTTTTAAAAAGTTGTATGTATTGGCTTGTATGTATTGGCTTGTATTAATGTAAAATGAATGCCTATTATTGAAAATAAAAAAAAATATGCCCAAAAATGTATTTATTGTCAACCAGATATTTATCAAAAAAAAAGAGATAACTGTGTACATAGATATAAAAAAGTTAATTAATTTTGTAAAGTTTTAAAAAATAAAGACACGTTTATTTATATTTTTATTTGGCGTTTAGTGTTCTTAATACAACCTACATGAATACAATGATACACTACTTGTTCACTACAGCATACAAGGATACAAAAACTTGTAAATTCGGCAATTATTTTTTATTATTTTTTTCAAAATTTTCTTCCTTTTTTATTACAAAATTGTTAAACAAAATTATAAACTATGATTAATTCATAACTATAGACATATACCTACATACATACATATAAACCTATAGAAATATAGTAATAGTGGACAAAATTTTGTTTAAGTTTTAATTTTAATTATTTTATTTTCTTGCTGTCTTTTTATTAAATGAAACAATTTAAGAAGCATTTATCTGTCAGGAAAGTTTATAATAAACTACATGCATACATACATATGCATGTACATACATACATATATATTTAAACGTTTTCTTTTAAACAAAATTATACTTATAGATAAAATTGAAATATACTTTTATTATTTTAATTCAAAAAAAAATTTTTTTGTGCAATTTCCTTTTATAATTTGTATTCTCTTTACAAGATACACAAACAGCCAAATTATAAATAAAAAGGCCCTAGGAATTTTTATACATAACTTGGCTGAATATAAATTCTTCAATTCTAATCTTCACATATAGTATGTTTATGCCATGTAATTTTTGAATGTAAATTTTTTGTTTTTTGTAAAGAAAAAAATGTTATTAAAATTTGTGTAAATGTAAAAGAAAATTAAAATTTAAACAAATTTTGCAACAAGTTGTCTAAAAAATTTCAGGTGTAATAATACCATTATCTCTAAATTATCTTAAATTAAAAAAAATTTAATTTTTTTGTTTTAATTTTTTTATTTTTTCTGTAAAATTACGCAATAAGTACATACATATATAAATTTTTACATTGCGTAAAATTACGCAATAAGTACATACATATATAAATTTTTACATTTGTTTTTCTTTTCTTTTTAATGTATAATGTGTTTAATAAATATTAACAGATTACTTTTGGTTTAAAATTTATTGCATAAATTATATGTGTTTTTATTAAAATCATAAGAAAAATGAGAGTACGTAAGTATTTAAGTAATATTTTATAAAAATAAATTATTTATTTATTCTGCAAAAGTATACAATAAAATAATCCGTGCTTGTCTGCTGTTCTAGTTTGTCTTTTTAAAGATTGCTTGCTATATAATGGACCGAAAACTAAAAGTAAGAAGAAAAGAATATTAAAATAACAGAAATATTTTGAGCTCTAGTGTTGATATCAAGAATTACTTGAAATAAAATATGCAAAGCACAAATATACTTATTAAAGTGATTTATATTGATGTTTAGACAGGTCACCTTAAGCTGGCTGGCCACGTGGACATTCAGGCACCGAATTATAATCGACTTTACATATTATAATACAGAGCCGACTGAAAAAACAATCCCTTTCATTTTCCACTGCCTTATTTTAACACACAAAAAACATAACCTAAAAGCCAAATTATTTTTTATAAACACTTCCCAGTAGTTCTTTTTTCCCCTTTGTAATTTTTACAATTGAAGTTTTATTCATAATTGGCCTGTTAAAAAAATTTAAAATATACCTATTCTTAGTTTGTACCACCTCAACCACCTCATTTTTTCATATTACCCCTCAAAGGGTTAATAAGTGTGAATTTTTGTGAATTTTTTCATAGAACTTTCGTTTCCAAATGAAATATCAGGCGCACAGAATACGCAAGTAGATGAAATTTGATACCCATAAATTATTACTAAAGTTATCAATACATAAAGGGAGAGTTACCTAGAGTTGCCATTACACAATTATACCAGAAAATGCTGGCGAAAAAAAAAAGCGGGATTTATTTTATGGCTATTTTTCAGACCATCTAACATCTGATATAATATTTTGAAAGTCCGTGATATTCAGGCATGTTCTGAAGATCACTTCTTGTGAAAGAGATTTCAATTCGCATTAAAGGTGTTTTGAGCACCAAATCGTTCGTTTTAAAATTTTTTGATTTGAAATCGATCACATACATAATTGCTTGTCGATTTCAAATCACTAACCATTTTAAACTCTATTTTGCTTACAATTCGGGGAGAAAGGAAAACCAACATATAATTCCATTTGTTTTGTATATATTTTTTCAATAAAAAAATACAATTTCATTCAGAAAAATTCCAAAATTTGCAAATTTTCAAAAACATTAAAATTTTCATAATTTTTTTTTTTTTTTTTTTTTTTTGTTTCTTTTACATTTTTCACAATTTGCTTTTATTTTTCAAAAAGCCTTTTAGAGTTACCAGACAATCAATTTTTTTTTTATATTGTGCATCATTTGCCTAAATTTGTCAATTAAATTAATTTTAAAAAACAAAAATTTATTAAATTTGTTCATAAAAATTAATATATTGTAAAATATTTAACACAGATTGGCTAATTATTGAAATATAAATGCGCGATTTTAATACAAATGGATAAATTGAGTCTGGCAGCTCTATAAATGAAACAAAAAAGCTTTACGTTTGTGGGCTAGAACAATGAAAATCACTTCTAAAAACTGAGGAGGAGGAAGTGGCAGCCTCGTAATGACAAGGCACACTTGAGCACGCATGGCGGCCCGTTGTGACTTCTAAAAACTGAAAAGCTTCTGATTTTCAGAACAGCAAAAAATCACTTTTGTGATTTTAAATTCACATGTGATTTGAAATCACGTGATTTTCACAACATGCCTGATTATCGTTTATTTTGGCTTTGTATAAGATAAGATAATACTAACGTTACAAGAAGAAAAACAAGAAGTAATAAGTACTGCTTAAAAGTAATATTTTTCTGCTTTTATATTCAAAAAATATCCTTCTCTGCATTTTTAGTTGATTTTTTTTAATTGAAAGTATGCAATTCAAATCTACAATCTCCTTTATTAAAAACGATGAAAGGATAAATACCAAAATCCAACGAAACTCCTAATTGTGTTGCCAGTTGATAATGATTAAATGATAGGATTGGCAACAAGCTACTCAAATTAATAAATTTATTTTGCTCTCTATCCCCATATACATACATATATTCTCTCTCTCATTTTTAATTTTTTAATAATTTAATAAGAAAAATCTCCAGAAATCGAAGTTTTACCAGGATTTCAGAAAAAGCAGAAACCTGATTGTATGTAAATGATTAATATACACAGCAATTACTCTACAGTGACTAAAAAGAATGTAATCGATTATAGATTTTATATTTTACTCTATATAAAGAATCAAAGTTTTTAAAACTTTAAAATTATTAAGGTAGAGGTACACAACATCCGTAACGGCGTTAACAGCGGGTATAATTTACAATGCGAATCAATTTTTCAATGTCAACGCGTTTAAAATTTTAAATGTTTTTAAACTCTATACGATAGATGCGATGCCAATTTCGCCAATTACTTGTTTTATGAAAATTCCTTATTTTAACTTTTTTGACAGATGTGCGAAATATACAATTGGCGTTATGTACTTCGACCTTTATATTTTTATGCCAGTATTCATAAAAACATATTGTTGGTATATTATGGGCTTATTTGACAAATTTATATGCAATACTTGTCAAATAAACCCTCAATTAGCCTATATTTTTTATCAATCCCGTGTTCATTAATTTTTGTAAGAAGTAAAGTTGAATATAATTTATTGAATAATAATCAAAAAAGATGTTAAGGGTGATCAATTGTTCTAATTAACTAATAACAATTCTAATTTTTTTAATAAATATTTACTCTATTGCAATTCATGTTAGCTTTTAAATTCAATTATTTTTTGTAAAATAAATTTGCGCCCTTTTAGAAATAATGAAATGAATTAAACAATTGTTATATACATTTTTAGTATTTGTTAAACGCTGTGTAATAATGCAGTCTTTTAAGCTTATTAGCTTATTTATCATAAATCCCGTTATAATTTTGTAAAAATAATTGCCAAAGAGTATTTGAAATGTTTGGAGCAGGTAACCAGGTATGGTCGGTACTATTGTACTTTTCTTAGCATTATTTTATTTATTTCTTAGATAAGTACTCGAATAATTATTATATTGCACGATTAACAAAAAGTTCTGTTTCATGAGATAATTCCCTTTTTTTGTGTTTCATTCATCTTAGTATATCATTCTTTATGTGCTGAATTACACATTATGTTTCAATATGTATAGCACATCTTACTTATTTTGACTAAAAAGTTCGAGTTCCTATTTTATTGATTTTCATTCCAATTTGGTTGAGATATGTATAGTTGTTAAGTACAGTACTTTGTTATTGACCTAGAATTTGTTACTATAGCACTTTCATTTTGAAAAATGAATTGTTGGCACTTACGTGGTTTCAAAAAAAAATTTACGAAATATGAAAAAAATAGTACCATCAGGTTTAACAAAGTACAGATTTCTTAAAAATAAGTACGGTTTGTAAAATTTCACTCTGAAACGTGACAAATTTTTCCTTCTCTATCTCTCACTCTCCTTTTCGGTTTTTGGATTTCTACCAGGATTTTAGAAAAACCAGAAAGTAAGGTCAGAAAAATTAATATGAAAACGATTTCTCTGCAGAGGATTAAAGTAATTATAGATAGAATTTATACTGCTTATGAAAGCAGTATTTTAAGTTTCTAAGTTTAAAGCAATTCACTTTAAATGCCTCTTCTGCGTATAAATTTTCTTTGCAAAAAATATGCGATAGTGCAAAAGTATCCAATTCTAATTATAATTTTATTTCAGCACTTTTAACCTTTTGAATAGTGATACATTAATATTAAATGTTTCAAGCTTTTTTTTAAGATAAGATGGTACGTTTTTTATTTTCACATTTTTAATTCGATTAAATATATTGTATATGTATGTATATATCTAAACGAGAAGCAATAAAAAAAGTATTACCTTTAATAAAGGGCCTCCATTGAATCTTAAGTAAATTTCAAGTAAGTTCCAATTAAATCCATTAGATTTTCTTCTGGCACTGACCACTTACATTTTGGATATTTAGCATTACAGCGTGACGAATTTTCCACAAATACAAAGGCATCTTTAAGAACACTGTGACTTAAAACTTCTTTAAACCATTTAAGACCCATTAATCCATTAATTATTTTGTCGACACCTGATGGATTACCTTCGTTAACACGACGTAATGAGATATGTACCCGTGAACAAATAGCTTTTTGAAGACATGCACTCAAATCGATATCATTCCTTTGAAAAGTCTCATCAATCGTTTTCAAAAGATCTGTCAATGATGTATCTAATAATGAAATTTAAAATAAAAATTCTGTATACATAATTATATGTATATGCAAATACTAATGAAAAGCTTAAAACTTACCAACTCTAGCACCAGAAGAATTTCTATAAACCAATTTGAAATTATTCAAAGCAGATAATAACTCATTTTCTAAATCATTATCAGATCGCCTGTTCTTTTCTGAAGATTTGTCTTCTCTTCCAAATGTGACATATTTACGAAATATATAGGAAACAAAAGCACTTGACGTCGCCAAAAGACCCGTGGATACTAAAGCTGCAGCGTTAATGTTGAGAAGAGCCTAAAAAATCAAAGTTTATATTTAAATCAAAACTAACGATTTGAAACTGTATTATAGAGATGAATTTCAACGACATATGTATAAGTGAAAATAAATTTATACTAAATCCAACTACATATCAAAATTATATATACATACATATGTACATATTTTAAAATAAATTATTATTTCTATAAATAATAATTCACTCCCAGCCAGCACTTTTTTAATTCAAATTCGAACAAATCAAATACGAATCTTTTCCTAAAACAATCACATATTTTTTGTAATAATCTCTTAAGCTCTGGCTTCTAATTAAAGTAATATTGTTTTGTTGGGTGAATATGGAACCACGGTTCTTTTTAGTGAATCACTTATGATTGCTCTCTAAAGAAAAGACTTTATAAAAAAAAATCAAATTAATAAAAATTCCCTAGCAATACACAAAAGATTATATAATTTATGATTACTTTCACTTGTTAGTTGGCAGTAATAAGTAAATCTTATTTCTTAATTTGGGATTCTTTTTCGCGTAATTTCTGAGTTATATTGTAAGTTACAAAGTTATCATTTTCTTGGTGGGATTTGAAGCCTCGAACATATGTCTAACGGGCTTGCATACTACACATTTGTCTGCTGCACATTTGTTTTTTATATAGTCTGGAGACCCGAAATTGAATTCCAGACAGATTGTGGTTATCTAATTTGTATCAATTTCGTTTCGTCTTTAACGCCTCAATTAGATCAGAAACTAAATTCTTTTTAGAATTTAGATTGCTTTTTGCAATCATTTTTCAATCAAATTAGAAAATGGCATCCATGAAGGAATTGTACACCAGTCAAACAGAACATGTTTTCGACTCCAGTTATGGAAGTCTCATCAGAGTTTTTGTGTTCTACACAAATTCATGCAAATCATCAACTTTTTTGGAATCATATTTTTTTCCTGTAATGAGTTAATCGAACACTTACAAAACACTTTAAGTCCTTAAGTCCATCATAACATAAAAAATTAACAGACGAAAATAAACAGACTTTAAACGTCTATACGATCAGTTTTCAATATTCTAAATGAGCGAAATATGATCAAGCGCAACGAGCAAAGCACTCATATTTTATAGGCCTATATGATCTCTTTACGATTACTAAACAATTTTTTTTTATTTTATATTAAATGTAGTCGCTGTCGCCTAGTGGTTAGTGTGTTGGCTTACTAGACATTAGCTCCGGGTTCAAACCCCAGCTCTGACGTCTTGAAAAAAATTATTTTAAAAAATATTTCTTTCGGCGACGACCTCTTAGCAGTCTTCTGAAAATCTCGGACAGTAACTGATTGCCACGAAAGAGCATCTCAATTATGTGTTCAGAGTCGACTTTAAACTTAGGTCCCGGTACTTATGGATACAAATTGCCACACACACAACATGGGTGCTGCGAGAAGCTAGGCCGTAACCCAGAAACAGGGTTGTAATGGCCAATTATGTATGTACGTATTTTATATCAAATACTTTTTAAACCTAAGCCCGAATCGTTTTCGAATTCTTTTTCTTTAAAAATATATTTACATACTTGTGTCCATACAGTAAAACACGTTTATAACGAATATGACTTTAACGGTGGTGTTTTGTATTTCTTTAATTTTTAAATTTGATATGTTTTCAATTATTAATTTATTTATTCGCTTAATTACCATTAAAATAACTGTTTTAATGATAAAAACTTTAACAGCCTGTTTCCAGAAGACGAATCGAATTTTTGAGTGTTTTTCATATAAAAAGTCGAACGTCTTAAACCATTCGTCTTCTGGAAGCAGGCTATAAGTCAATTGTCGAAATTAAGTTTTATTTGCATTTAAAAAAAAACTCAACTTCCATTTGTATTGATTTCGTATTACTGAACATACGCCATTATTCCATCTAGAAAACACTGAAGTTTAATTTGTCTAAACTTATTTATACCCGATTAAATATGCTGAGAAACGAATTCGAGTGAAATCGAATGAAATTTCAAACTGCTATAATTATAAAATGTGAACACCTTTTATAACTTTTTTTTATTTATTTTACTAAAGATAATTAGTGTAACATCTTCCTTTATCAGAACTAAAGGATAATTTGCACAATAGAATTATATTTGCTTTTGAGAAAAGACTCGATTTTAATTTCACTCGAATTCGTTTTTCAAAACACACCTGAATATACGTATTTAATTTTTTTAACCAAAAAATTAAAAATTTGTAGCACTTTTAGTTTTAAAAAAATTAAAGGTAAGTACTGTATATTGGAATAGATTTAATATTACCGGCTCATTTCCATAATCATCAGTCTTTCTTGTTATGGGCACTTTAAGAAATGGTAAAAGGAAATCCAAGCCCAAAGCTATATGTTCACCCAAAGGCTCAAAAGATACAAGATTAGCACGTGATTTTCTTTCAGCAATTGCCATTACAGAGTTATCTCCTGTGACCATTTGTACAAAATTTGCCAAACTGTTTCCAAAATATGCAATTATTAGCAGAAAACCAAACAATTTAAACATTTTTTGTTGCTTAACAAGACTTGGCTTTTAAAGAAATACTTTGTGAATGACACATTTTTTCTAAACGCATTACATTTTTAAATATTTTTATCTTTTTTGCAAGCTCTGTTGCCTTCCTTAATGATATTAATGTAAGAGTTGAATTAATTTTTTTTTTAGTTTACTTGTCGCAGTTTTAGTAGTTCCGTTTAAAAGATGAATATGTTGATTTTTTAAGGTTCACTTATTTGCTACTCTTTATTTTAAATGTAAAGTTAGTTATTATGCAAATAAAGTGTTTAATTTTTTATTTCTTTTTTTTTTTGTAAATATTTGCTTTTGTAAGTAAAACATAACAATTATTCAAATTATATAATAAATGTTTAAGGTAAAGAGTAATACAATTTAAGTATTGTAGTTTAGTTTTCTTAATTTAATGAACATATTTATTTTATAAATGAATATTTTTATTTTTATCTTTTCTTTCTCTTCTTCGTCTTTATTTTAAATATAAAATAAGATTCCGAAATTTTTATAACTTCTTCTTAGTTCGATTTGTTATTTATTTTATTTTTTGTTTTAAATCAGCAACAAAAAACATTATTTTTGGTATATATATACTCTAAATAAATAAAGCTATTTCTCAGCCTAATCTCCTAAATCTAGTGGTAATAATAGTGGTTATGAGAATTAGTGTATTGTCTTTATGAAATTACACTTTCTTTTGCCAAATGCAGTTTTTTGTTATATAATTTCATGCCCCGAACGATGCAATACATTAGTATCATTACTATTCAATTTAGGCCGAACACAATTGTAAGACACAGCTACTTACACTTACTTACTTTCCAGTCTTCTGTTTGTTCAGCAGATCAACTGCCTTCTTTATGAACGCCAGCAAGTCTGAAACTTTAGTTGCTAACATGACCTCCAGAGAGACCATTTGTCTTCCTAAACACATTCATCTAAATCTGTCCGGAACACCACATTTTATTGTAAGCACAAACTGTAAACATCTACATCTGAGATCGTCATTCTCCATAAATGCGTTTGCACACTGCAATAATCCGTAAGAAAATCCGTTAAAAGTTTCAGTTCTAGTTTTCTATACTTCAGTCAGAATTGCGCATAAAATGGGGAATTATCACAATCATTTGCCGCCTAACATGCAGCTACCCTTATCACATAAATATCAAATGGTATTAAACCAATCAAAACGCCATTTATGCCGATAAAGGTAAGTCTCTGTATCTTGTATAATTTCTATATAGTGATAGATTCTAAAGCATTTCTCCACCAAGTTATATGTGGTGTCTCCTATACACACTAAATATTAATTTTTGCATATCTGAAAAACGGTTAAAGGTAAAATTTGTGAATTTAGTGTCGATGACTTCACAATCAGTGAAACTATTCAGTCAGAAAGTGGGCGTAGGTAGTATTAATATTTATTTCTATTTATCTGAAGTGTGAATCATCAGTCAGTTCTTATTTTTTTTTTTTTTTGCCTGGTAAAGCAGGCACAGGGTCCGCTAGTGTATAATAAAAAATTTTTAAATAATCATTTATTTCTTGAATTCCTGATTGGAATGGATCTTTATTATGTAAATCCATTTATATCGGTCTTAAGATCCTAAAACTGGTATTCTTCATGAGAATTAACATCCCTTAAGGAATATGTATAAACACTAGCGGAACGGAACTAGCTTTCGACCCCCACTACGAAGGTCTCATCAGTAGTGCTGGCAAAGTGTTGAGTAATTGGTACCGAGTATTGTGTATTTCTCCTAATTTTTGGGTACTTAATACTTAAAAGTAACTACTCAATACTTTGAAAGTTGTATTTTTTCTTCGAAGTTAAGGCACCCTTACACGACATGTTTTTTACACTGTTAATGTCAACTTTTACATGAGTAAACAGTTACATGTCGTGTATGACTTTTAAAACATTGCTTGTGTAAAAAACACAAGGAAAGTCTTATGACAAAATTTCAATTAGAGCATGCTCTAATTTCGTATGTACACACATATGATATTAAATTTCTATGCCTGTACAAACATTAATCGGCAATGAATTATTTGTAAAATAGTTTTTTTTTATAAATTGTGTGCCTAAAAATTTATTATTTATTTACATATGTAATTGTACATATACGTTTGTGAGTAAAAATTATAAACCTTATGTAAATTGACTGATTTTGACAAACACAACAAAAAACTTATGTATTTTAAATTTAAAAAACACGTGTAAAAAACATATCGTGCAAGGGTGCCTTTATATGGAAAATTTAAACTTTAACGGCAAAAATAAAAATTTTTTGTCTAAAAACACAAAACTTTATGAATTTTTTTTTTCTTAAAAAAAATATCCGTTAAAATTATTGAGTAGTATTGAGTACCCAAATGAAAGTACATACTCAATACTATCGAGTAATGAAAAGTATGACAGCATTACTCATCTGAGGTTAAAATAAGGGTTTAAATATACGCCCATCTCGTGTTTTGGAATACTAATAAATTGTTATTATGAATGAATTAGACATTCTGGTATTTTAAAATTCCCATAGTTTATTTAAGCGTTTTTATTTTGGAGGAAATAAATTATAGAGTCATAAATGAGTTTTTAATTTTTTTTTTAGAAAAAATATGTATTCTAATGTTGTTCTATAGGAAAGTAATACGAAAAAAATTTCGTGTTGTATACTAGCAACCAAAAAATTTGTTTTGATTAGACATTCATAAATTCATAAATGATGGAACATGAGTGATAAAAATTATGTTAATAAAAAGGAAAATAAAATTATGTTATATTTATATTAAAATGTTTAGTCAAAGACTTTAATAAATTATTCTTTGGAGAAATCAAATTACAGCCATTATAAATAGCATTGCAATTGTCTTTGTTATTTGCAGTATCCAAGGCATTTTGTATGGCAGTTCCATTCAAATACTCACGAACAAATTGTAAACTATATTAATAAAAAAGAAACAAACAAAAAAATGTTAGAAATAACACAAGACAAAAATAATCTAATGCATGTATGTAAGTATATAACCTTAATACTCCATCTACAATTTGGGAAAAGCCTCCTACTGCAGAGTTATGATTAATGAACTTCTCTTGAGCATAACTACACAATGATTTTTGAATACATTGTCTGACATTTATCTTATTTTGAAGAAGTTTTGATTCTATTACTTTTATAATTTGATTCACTAAAAAAAAACAAAAATAAATTACAAAAAAAAAACAAATCACGTATTCATTTTATTAAACTTACCATTCTGTGTATTATTTTGAGATTCGAATTGATTATATAATAAATACTCAGGCTGAAAAGCATCTTCGTTTCGAGAAATTTTCTTATATTCATTAACGTATGCAATGGGTGTAAAAATAGTTTTAAGTATAATGACAAATATTCCACCAATTATTACAATACCACCCGTAGTTAGCAATGAAGATAAATTCAAATTAAATAAATTTCGAAAAGCGATTTGTGTTACAGACATGCTTCGTTCAATAGGTATTCTTACAAATGGTATAATAAATTCCAATTCCACATTAAAATCTCGATCATCGGCATGAAATTGAAAGCCTCTCGGCTTTCGTATGTTACGTACTATACGATCAAACATTATTGGTTTTATTTCCGTATCCGTTCGTATGGTTGTGCGCGGTTCAAAATTACGAAAACGAAATAAATTTGTGGTACTGGCATTTGCATAGAATCTTTGATTCACTTGGCTATTAAAGTCATAATAGTGAAATTTTAAAATGAATACAATAATTACGAACACACTATGTTTTAATTCCAGATAATGTAAATGGAACATTTTTTTTTATTGGAATACAATATGTCACCTCTTTACGTAGTACTCGTATTTTTGAGCTGTTGCTTTACAGACTAGCAAACACTTTCTGAAACAAATGTTCAGTTGTAATATAAAATTTAAAGAGATTTTTACTTTTTAATTTTTTATCTTTTACTTAAATTTTAAATTGATTTAACGCTGAATGAATTTGCATTGTAATGCGTACATATGTGAAATGTTTTTTTCTGGTTCGTTTAATACAAAAACAGTCAAAAACAAAAAGGGTTTGCCTTAATATTATTGAATGTTATTGATACCTTTAACAAGGCACATGTTAAACAAACATTATAAAGAATTAAATTAATTAATTACTTACTACTACTTTTATTCAACATTTTAATTAAAATATTATTAAATTATGAACATAATTTTCGACCTGAATGCATTTCATACGTATGTATGTAATTGTAGTGTCAACGCCATGTTCCCTGAAATTAATTCAAATCACAAAAGCAGTGTTCTGGACATCAAATGAATTGTTTACTCAATACAGATAGTTCAAATGTTCTGTAAATTACTTTTCACAAAAATGTAGGAAAACAATGTCTTGTACACAAATCAGAAATCACTTATTGTGAAAATGAATCACAAAAACAGTTTTTTGCATATATAAATATTAAATTTTTTGCTTATTTTTTATAAATTTCATTTTAAAAAATTAAAATATCAAACCTGTTCTGAAAATGCTGAATACATATGTACATACATATATAGCCATTACAACCCTGTTTCAGGTTTATAGCCTAGCTTCTTGCAACACCCATGTTGTGTGTGTCAATTTTTATCCATGAGTATCGAGACCAATTGTTTAAAGTCTATTCCTAACGACAATCTTAAGAGGCTTTTACATGGCAATCAGTCGCCAAAGGAATTATTTTTTCTTTTAATTTTTCTTTTTTTTTTCAAGAACAAATGCAGAATGAAAATTGAAATTTTGGAATTCACTCGAAAATATGTTGAACAATTTTTATGTTTTAATAAAATTTTTCTTTTAAATTATTGGGTGGTATTTTTCATTCCGTCCTACGATTGGGGAAAACAATTCCGCTGCTGCGGATATCGTTTCGGTACTATATATATTTTTTTTTAAATTTTGTTTAAGCTAAAATTATTTAACGGAAAAATATTTTAGACATTCCAAAATAAAATGATAGTTTAAAATAAAAAGATTAAACAACGTCTTGACAAATATTGTATGTAAAATAAACTCAATAGAAAATAAAAGAAAATCACAAAGAAAATAATATTTTCCATTTACAAAAGCCGTCAGCATATATCTCACTTTAAGCTACTTATCACTCAACATATTTTGATTAAGCAAGTGAGTTTTTTCTACAAAAAAATAGTTTCCTGTGACTTAAAACTACTCGAAAAATGGTTTTTAGAAAATTTATTTTCCGATTTGAAATCTATTATTTATTTCTATAACGAATAAAATCAATCAAAATCATATGATATTTGTCTACGCAATTTATTTTGAAGTTTTAAATAAAATAACTGACAAGAAAACATTAAGCAAGTGATTTCCAAGTCTGTAACAAGGCGAATTGATTATAAGGTGTGGTTAGTAGTTAGTCAATCAGATTTTATTGGTGTCTAGTTGCTGTCAAAACGTGTTTCATTGTTAAGTTTGGTGTACACTTTCCCAAAACTTATAAAACAGTTCGCGTTAAACTGTAACTTATGTGACCGGTTTCAAATCACACAAATTTTCGTGTTCAGAAAATCTATTTTGTGATTTGAAATCACTTTCACTAAAAGTGATTTTCAGTACATGTTCAGTAATTTAAAATTATTTCATTTTTAAAAATTGCTTATTAAATTCCTTTTTTTATTTAATATTTTAAATCTGACTATATTACCATACATTTTATATTTTGTATGTAATTAGTAGTTTTCTAGTTATGTATATGCATGGCCTAAATTGCCTGCTGGACCCATATAATTTTTGTATAATTTTCGACAATTATCGACACATAATTTTTGTATAATTTTCGACAATTATCCTAAGTATACTCCTGCCAAATTATATTCATTCACGATTATTATTTGGGGAATTATTAAGATTTTATTAATTTGCAACTCGTCTGTCTACAAAACCCAAAACTCACAGCAAGAAAGAGTACATACCAGGGATGGAAAATTTAATTTTTGAAATGGTATTGAACCCTGACAACAACGGTAATTTTAATAGATATAATTGTTTTAGCTTTGTGCTGATTCATCAAAATTTTTTGCGATTTGGGAATACGAAAGACCATTTTTGTTAATGTTGTTTAAGTGATCTAACGCTGGAAATGGCAAATTGTGCTCAGCCACAAAAAAGAATTTTTATCCAAATCAGAATAAGCACAGTGAGTGGGGTTTTCCATAAAGGCATTTGTTTTTGGAATACTTTTAGCAATTTCCATTTTCTTAATGTGGCATTCTCGTGATGCATGGCTTTCTACATGGCTTATGTCCCCCACAATAAAAACGTTGCATATATTGCATTTCCTACAGATTTTTGCATTTTAGATACAATTTGTACAAAAACAATGTCTGTTATTTATAGAAAAATATTAGTTGTTGTATAAGTAGTCGTAATAACACCTCATTGGATACGTCTTGGATGAGGTGGTGTAAACAAATGAAGAAATTTCCAGATATTCAACGAGGATGAAATAAATATAACAGTACTGACAAAAAAAGAAAATAAATATTCACTCGAATAATTTTTTAATGCTCTTAAAATGTTAGCAATTGTTTAAACTTTAAAGAAATTTTTTGCAAAATTTACCTTAATTACGTACGAGTATGTACATACATACATACAGTATACATAGTGAATTAAGTCATTCAAATTTAAGTTTTAAATTTCTGGAACTAAGAGAGGTTTTTAAAAAATAAACAAGTAAATTATTATTTTGTGACGTTTAATTTCCTATAAAAAGTGTAGCATTTTATTGTATTTTATAAACATAAAATGTGTATTGTTTTTCAATTACATTTTATTGTAATAATATAAAGGCAAAATTTTTTAGTAGTAAACAAAACGCCATAACAATACGTTGTATAAATGTGTTCTTAAAATTTTTAAAAATCAAAAATATATATTTTAACAAATTCGGTTGTCATTACAGGGAAAGCAAGGATCACAAGGATTTATAGGTTTACCAAGTCTATCCACCATACATAAAAGGGGAGGATTAACGCCTTTTAACAATTTCATTTTTTCTCTCCTATAAGTTATTATGGATTTAATATTTTTCTTAAGATTGCACACACGATATATATAATATTCTTCACTTACCTTTTTGCAGCAACTTCAGCAGGTGTTAGTTTTGGTTTCTTTTTAGAAGCTCTTTGTAAATATTTCATCATATCAACTTTTCCCTCGGGCGTTACCTTTGTCGCCAATTTATTCTTAGAAGTAGAAGCAGAAGCAGAACGTCCTCCATATTTTCCCTTAAAACCGGTAGATTTACCTCCAATCGCTTCATCTCCACGTTTTCTACTAAACAAACCATCTCCGCCTCCTGCCCTTGCGCCAATTCCACTGCTTACACCGTAGCCCATCATCTTAGATCCTGCAGCATAACCAGTACCTCTTGCACCAGGTACACAAACTCCTCTAGCCATTGCACTTCCACTAACACCTTCTATATTGTTTTGTAATCGTTTAGCCTTACGATCACCAACAGCACATTGGTACATCTGCATATATTTATTAGGGGGTCTTGGAAATAATGGTTGTGGATTCCAATCAATTTCATTATACTGCGTACTGACATTAACTAAATTAATTTTTTTTAATCTTTCGGGCTTAATAATACCCGCAGGCGGTGTTACACCAAAATCGAATTCCTCTTCACTTTCACTCGTGTCAGACAATACTAAAGTATTACAGCAAGGTGGTAGTTGCCGCTTACGGCACTCCTTATTGCACTGATACTCCAATTTCTTTTTATCCAGGAAACTTCGGCAATAACAGTAAATAATTGGCTTATGACAGGTACATTTTTTAAAGCCCATGTCCTTCAAAAATTGCTTAATTTTTCTTATTTCATCTAATTTCGGATTTTTAACAATTCGAAATTGTATTGGTTTCATATCTTCATAAGGGTCAGCTGCATCTTTTAAAAGCTTCGATGACTTAAGCGGTCTCATGGTAATTATATATTCACCATTGCTTTTCTGTATATGCAAAGTTGGCTTTTGAACCAATTGAATTGAATTAAAATTATTAATTTTTGCTGAATTTCGATATGAATATTTGGAGACAAGTAAAGTGTCTGCTGGAAAGTCTTTTAAAAAATATCTCATTAACTCCTTAATAGGTTTGCGTATAGCGCCAGGCTTCCACTTTCCAGACCGATGTACATTCCATAACCAACCCATATGCGGTGGAACATTTTTACGACCAGCAAAACCATTAACACAAGTTTTATGGCCCATATTGAGTGGAGGATGTTGGCGAACAGTTTCGTAATCATACCTAAAAGAGAGCAGGTTCAAAAGAAAATATAGCAAATTGATAAGGCAGACTTGATGTCTGTAAATTGAGAATAATTTTAAATTGTTGCTTTTATTTTGAGAAATAAATTGAACGACCTGTTAAATTTTTTTTCTGAGACCAATACTCAGAATCCCACGAATCCCAGCAAAGAAAAAAATTAAGAACTAAAATGTTGCGGTATTTCGAGATTTCAATAAAAAAAAGAGATTCTCTCTCCTCCTTTATGATGTCCATAAGTAAAAAGCCGCCCCCTGCCACTCCACCCTATGCCCTTTTGGCATTGACATCCAAACGAATAATCAGGAAAAAGCTCCAATAGTAGTAGATGACCTATTTACTTTCGACTACAATTAGTAGTAATTAATTAGATCATGTTTTAAAAAGAATTGTAATGATTATATAATTCTTATCGTAATCAAGAATGCGAGAAGCTAGGTCGTAACCCTCACACAGGGTTGTAATGGCCAATTATGTATGTATGTGTGTATGTAATCAATTAATAATCATAATTTTTAGCATATTCGACAAAATAATATAATTACTAATGATTACTATTGATTGCCACGAATAATCTTCTCAAGACTTTAAACTATAGGTCCCGGTATTCATGGATAAAAATTGGCATACACAACATGAGTTAAGCGAGAAACTAGACCGTAATCCTGAAACAGGATTGTAATGGCCAATAATGTATGTATAAATATGCAATGATTACTATTACTATCCATTACTTAACAATACTAAAGGCCTCAATTTATTTAAGAATTAATATTTTTCTTTTCTTTTTTTGTTTACTTACACTTTACTTTTTACAGCCTTATCTGCTACCGGCCTTAAACATCTTCTTTTATGTTTAAATCTCTTTCTAGGTGAAATACATTGCTTCTGATCTTTGTTATTATTCGGGCATTTAATTGTGTAATCATTTAATTTGGGCTGTTTCTTATCCATCTTTTTTATTAGCGATTTGTTAAGTTCTTTCTCACAGCGTTCATCAGTTTCAATTTTTTTCTTTTTTGGCTCTTCAATGTCATAGAGATCTTTTAACTCTGAAAATATTTTAGACAAAAATGGTCGACTGTCAGTACTAGGGCAATGCGTTTCTGAGGATTTTGTTTCAGAAACACATGTTGGTTTCGTTACATTTGAAGATGGTGGTTTAAAAATGTTTTCACATAGTTTTCTAATACGGCAATGAGCACATAATTTATTTGAACCACATTGACATGTACAACGACATTTGGAGAAATCTGTATTACTATCGGCGTCATCGTCACTTTGTATATCATTTTGGTATTCTTTAATTATTTGCTCTGCATTTTGGTCATCATTGTAAGATTTTTCTTCAAAATGAGGAACTGGTTTGTAACAGCAATTAGGACATGCTGCTAATTTTGGTAAAAATGTCATATTTTCCTTACAAAGAGGACAATATCTAAAATGAAAGCAGATTTTTTTTTCTTGATAAAATACTGGTAAACACTCTTCGTGGCAAATGCCCTCACAAACCAAGTGAAACGATAGCAAAATGTAGACAGATATTCTAGGCTTGCTAAGTTTGCAAGACTTGCAGGGGCATTTGCAACGAAGAGTGATTACACCTATTACTACATATTTACATATGTATGTATTAATATTTGTATAATGTATTAACCTTAAAGATTCAGGTTCATTTTCTATTAAATTTGGTGGCGTCATTCTACTCGCAATGCGTATATTTTTTGTTGTGAATGCTTTACTATCCGAATCGCAATTTAAGGGCATGTGAAGAGAATCTGTATAACATTAAAAGAAATAATAATACTAATAAATAAAATAAATAATAATTTTCGGATGTGCTGTAACACGAAATCGACTAAGATTAAAATCGAATGAATGTTTTTTGAAGACAAATTTTTTTAAAGGTGTGATAAGCAAAGAAGTTGTCATTTATCGAAAGAATGTAAAAAAAAATCAAATATTATATTTTAGCTCTGTTTCTAGAACACTAATGAGCGCTTTTCATATAGAAAACAAACCTCAAAAACAATTCGTATTCTAGAAAAAGGGGGTAAAATGTAACTTTTTGTAATTTTTTTTTTTTATTCATTCGCTTTATGCTCCTTACATAACTTCTTTGAAGTAATTAAGTTCTATTTGACTTCCAAAAACACTCGATTGCAATTGATTTCGTTTTACAGAACATGCCCGTTTGATAAAATCGTATTTTACCTGAGCTAGATTGAAATAAGAAGCAATTCAAACCACTATTTTTAGGTTCTGTATTACAAGTATTCTCTTTAGATTTAGCAGCATTCATTAACTTTTCATAATGATTTTGAAATGACTATAAAAATAATGAAATTTTTTACCATATCATGGATATTTGAATGTTTCTTTTTTTTGCAATTATACACTTATATATAAAAATTAATGTGTGTTTGTTTATTAACAGTCTATTCACAGCTTAAATGCTTAACCGATTGTCTTCATATTGTTTTTAGTATACATTCATACATAATTGGCCATTACAACCCTGTGTAAGGGTTACGGCCTAGCTTCTCGCAGCACTCAAGTTGTGTGTGTTAATTTTTATCCATGAGTACCGGGACCTACAGTTTAAAGTCGACTCCGAACGACAGATTTGAGAAGCTCTTTCATGGCAATCAATTAGTCCCAGAGCTTTTGTCAGAAGACTGCTGAGAGGTAGGCGCCGAAAGAAATAATTTTTTTATATTTTTTTTTTTAAATATGTCAGAGCTGGGATTTGAACCCGGCACTATCGTCTTAGTATGCCAATACACTAACCACTAGACCACGGCGACTAGTATATAATTTAAAAAATTCCTATTAGGCGGTGCCAGCCCACACAAAGTAAATATTTTTTTGTCAATATCTTTAAAATAATTACATTAAGTCTTTAAATTTGGTCCAAATTGCATCATGATAAAGAAAAATGATCAGTTAAGAAATGGGCGAAATTGGAGAAGTGGGCATAGCACCTCCCATACAAAGTAAATATTGATTTTTGAATATCTTGAGAACGGTTAAAGCGAATTTTTCTAAATTTGGTATAAATGACTTCATAGTCAGTACAATCCATTATTAAAAAATTGTTTGTAATTAGACAAATGGGCATGGCTCCCTCCTACCATTTGAAGTAAATGTTAATTTTTTATATATCTTGAGAACAGTAACAGTGAAAGTTTCGAAATTTGGTACAAACAACTTCATTGCCATTATCAATTAAAAAGTGAGCAAAGTTGAAATTTTGGAAGCTACTCTCTCCATAATTATTTTTATTAAACAAATTTAATTCAAATAGAGGTAGCGAAGTACGCCGAGATTTAGATAGTTTAATACAATAGTTTTAATAGGTTTAGTTTAGAGTTCGATTAACAAACTGATTTAGCATCTAAATAAAATCAAGGAATCTCATTGTAACTTAAAATAAATGGTTATATAAACTTTTACCTTTATTTTCTGGCATGCAGGGTCAATAGAATTAAAAACATCAATGTCGTTTACATTTTGACTATTTAGAGCACGGAAATTTGACAAATCCAAACATTTTGGCCTAAGATCTTCATCTGACTCCGATGCTGGTATAATGCCAACTTGAGAACAGCAACATGGATTTTTATCTTCTCCAACCACAAACAGAACATCAGTGGGATTAATTTCTTTGTTTGCGTTACGACAATTACCATCAGGAGAAGTGTCTTCTCTAAATGTAAAAATTTTAATATTGTGTACATACACATGTACGTTATGCATGACAAAAGGTTAAAGGCGAATAAACTTACACATATTCCTCACATTTTGGTTGGAGACTTAAAATTATCTGTATAGTACCAGTTTTTGTTCCGTCACACTCTCTAAGTTCCGTTTCTGCTGAATGTTTCATTTCACCAGCACAATCTATTAAAGCATTTAAAAATTCTTCTGGCCAATCAAATTTTCCATAACCTAAAAAATAATTTTATTTAACACTACAACTACTTTTTTACCATAATAATAATTTTATCAACCCAAAACTTTATCTTCCTCAGTTACTTTTAATCTTAAAGGTGTTATCGACAACTCATCCTTTAAAGTTAAGGGTTTAGCATAGAACTCCAAAATCGGTTCAGGCTTAAAGTCTAAAACATTAATGCGACTGGAAGTAAGGGTGACGTTTTTGTTGTAGAAATGTACACCAATTGATATTTTGCTTGGATCCTGTACAGTTTTGCTCAGTATATCAAGACGCACTA
Source organism: Metopia argyrocephala (assembly GCA_963576795.1). Classification (NCBI taxonomy): domain Eukaryota; kingdom Metazoa; phylum Arthropoda; class Insecta; order Diptera; family Sarcophagidae; genus Metopia; species Metopia argyrocephala. Next base: position 86,890,290 of record OY756211.1, read on the forward strand.
CTATAATATCGAATAGAAAACCTTTTGCGTCCTTCTCTTCAGCATCTTTAATACTTTCATGAGTAGTTGCTATAGTTCCGTGTTCTCTGTGATGATGTTCACAATCTGGATGTAGTATTTGTTTAGGGTCAGTTACCGCTTTAGCAGCTTCTAATGCGCGCTTATCATTTTTTGCTGCCATATTTTACAATATAATTTTTCAATTAAATTGCAAGTTAGTAAGATGCTATGAAGACTTAGAAATTTTTCGAATTTCTCAAATAGTTTTAAAAAATTTCTAAAAACAAAATAATGGAAAAAATTGAAAGAATTTTAAGAAAATATAAAATTTCAATAAATGAAAAATATATAAATTTTGAATTATTTTCTTGTTAAGTATATGTAAAAAATAAATCAAAGTTGACATTTTATCATGGCACTCACTTATCGATTTCGAAAATATAAAAGATTATCGAAAAACGATTACAATTCTAAGTGTTCAAGGTGAATTGATTATAATAATCAATCGTATTCGCCGTAGTCTAATGGTTAGTATTTTGGTTTACTTGCCAAGAGCTCCGGGTTCAAGCCCCAGCTCTTACATCTTAAAACAATAAATCTGAAAAAACAATATTTCTTTCTGCAACTACCTCTTAGTGTAGTCGTCGTGCAAAAGCTCTAAGAGTAACTGATTGCTATGATTGCGCGAAGCTAGGCCATAACATTGAAACAGGATTGTAATGTCCAATTATGTATAAGTAAATATGTAAGTAAATATGTAATCAATAACTACATTTTTATAATTATGAATTATAATCAATAATAGAAGTGTTATTATGTATTCGAGAAGTTTTTCGAAAGCAATTTGCAATTCAAAAAAACAATTGAATATATTCTGGAAACTAAAATTAAAAAAAAAATATAAATGAAATATATTTTTAGAGACAAATAACGCTTCTTTAAAAGCTTTAATAAAAAAAGGCCTGTTACTTTTAGCCCTTACACATGCAAGTACCCAACCTACCATTCCACAAACAAAATGTAAATTAGTTGTAGACTAACAGCCTGTTAATAGAACAGGAATGGAATCTCAGCTCTGACGTCTCGAAAAAAAAGATATATAAAAAAATTATATCTTTCGGCGCCTACCTCTCAGCAGTCTTCTGGCAAAAGCTCTGGGAGTAATTGATTGCCATCAAAAAGCTTCTCAAATCTGTCGTTCGGATTCGACTTTAAACTGTAGGTTCCGGTACTTATGGATAAAAATTAACACACACAACATGAGTGCTGCAAGAAGCTAGGCCGCACAGTGTGACAGCCCCATAGTAACTGGGGGAAAAACTGGTTTTTGGCGTGTCGTCCAATTTGGATGAAATTTTCACAGTATATTAACAGGTATATGAGTAACAATTCCCTGAAATTTCAGCCTCATAACTTTATTACTTTTTGGTCTAGACTCTAGAGCAAGTCAAAGTAGAGGTATGCCAACGCGCTTGAAATATGTTAGTTTAATATGTCATATTCAAAAGCTTATTAATAAAAAAATACATAATAAATATAACTTTAAACTATTTTTTTATTTAATTTAGTTGTTGTAGAATGAGTAGATGAAAAATAAATTAAAAAAAAACACGAAAATAAATTTTTCAACAACAGAATTGTGGTGTAAAAATTGAACATTTTGCATTTTCAATGGACTAGGAAATATAGAGCAGCCCCTCGCCCTAGGTGCGGACTTATATCAAATGAAAGACTGAAGTCTCAACTTTCATTTAAAGTAAAGAACATATAGCAAAAGTTTGCAAAAGTACTTTAAACATACAAAAAACTGCAAAAAATACGCATTCTGTCGCTATACGTATGTTAGCATGTAATAGCATGTTTACAACTTTTTACCTTTAATTTTTTTTTTAATTGTTTACAATTTTTTATATTAATTAATTTAGAATGAGAATGAAATTGAAAAAATTAGAATACCGTGATGATATTAAAAAATTATTGATAGAATGAAAAACAAAATTTTTCTTTTTTATTGCATTTTAATGGGAGGTGGGCGTAATAGTGGGCGTGTTATTGTAATTTTTCCATGAAACATTTTATATGATATAAATTACAGTAATATAAAATTTTAAGGTTGTACCTAAAAATTTTTAGAAAATATGGCACTTTTTATGTTGAGGTTGTATGGGTGGTGGGGGTAAAAGTGGGCCAAAGTTCAAAATTTTTTTCCCATAATGTTTGTAACAATATAACGTTCAAGTATACCAAAATTGAAAGTTATACCTAAAGTATTACGGACAATACGGAAATTTACAAAATTTACAAATTTCGATTGTATGGGAGGTGGGCGTAAAAGTGGGCGAATTTTCTTAATTTTTTTTAAAAACTGGAATTGTCTTAAGAATAATCTGTGAAAAATTTCAGAGCTCTGCAATGGCTCCTTGTATTTAATGCCGTCGTTGTCACACTGTGGGCCGTAACCCTGACACAGGGTTGTAAGGCCAGTTATGTATGTATGTATGTATGTATCTTTTAATGCCATTTAAGAACGAACATAAAGATAAATGACTTTTAATTAGGAAGTCAATTATTTGGCCTAAGTTTTACACATAAACATACATATGTCTATGCCATTTGTTTTTATGCTACCATACTTTTATCACAGTTAAATACAAATTTAAATGCATGACAGAAAAACTAAAATTGTATTTAAATGCCACTTAAGGTTAAATTCAAATTAACTAGTAATTTCATATTTAAATATGAAATTAAAAACTGGGCATTATAATATAATATATTATTTCCTAATCATTCCTACTTATCGCATATTTAAAGGGTTAATTGTTTTGTAGACCGTAACGTTATAATGAACAAACAAATAAATAAAAAAACGTTTAAAACGGTTGAAAATTTTTGGTCAGACTTTTATAAAAAGGGAACAGATTTCACGCCAAATTTTATACACGATAAAGGTAAATAATTTTCTGAAAAGTTTGATAGGCTTAGTACCTATTCTAGTAATAAATTTTTTGAATAAAATTAAAATTAAAAAATAAAAAATTTACTGCCTGTTTTTACAACACGAATGGTTTTTTGTGTTTCTCATATAAAAAGACGAATGTCAAAAACCATTCGTGTTCTAAAAACAGGCTGTAAGAATAGTTTTTTAATATGTAATTAATTTATTTATCTACAATTTACAATTTTGAAACATACATACATATATACTCTCACTTAACATATACGATTATCACGCAAACATGCAGGATCGCAGGGTAATTGATTATAATTATAAGAACAAACATCGATTGGTTTACCACGTCTATCTACAGTACATAATAGAGGTGGATTTGCACCTTTTAGTAGAGCCATTTTTTCTTTTCTATTTAGAGGTAATGAAAAATTTTTATTAAAGTTTAATTTTAAAGTAATGAATAATTTACCTTCTCTTTGCAATTTCTTTTGGTGTCGGTTTTGTTAAGGCTTTTATAGCTAAATATCGAGCCATACTAAATTTACCATCTGGTGATTGATAAGCAGTAGGCCCTTTAAGTGAAAATCCTTTTCCACCCTTCCCAGCAGCTAAATAAGCTCCAAGATCTTTAAACCCAATACCACCTTTTCCATATTTACCCATGCTGCTATTAAAATTTTCGGGTATAATGCCACATGGACCATAAATACCCTCTATAGGCGCCACACCGGCACTATAACCCTTTACACCATAAGGATCAAATTGTTTACCAAATCTTTGTCCGATGGCACAATTATGTAATTTTAAATATTTAGACAGAGGTTTCGGGTAGTCCTTCTTTATATTCAAATCATCAGCTTCATATTGAGTGCCAGTGCTAACTTTTTTTTTATTTTGCTTCAAACATCTTTTAGGACGTACTACCCCCGCTGGAGGTGTAACACCAAACTCAAATTCTCCTTCGCTGTCGGTAGTATCTGATAGTATAAGAGATTCAGTTACATTAGGCAATTGAAGTTTTTGACATTCTTTCTGGCATTGATATATTAATTTCTTTTTATCAAGAAAACTTCGACAGCAACAACATGATATTGGTTTATGACAAACACATTTAGTAAAACCAAGTTCCTTTAAGTATTTTTTTAGTTTACGCATTTCTAATAGCAAGGGATTTTTGGATATTACAAACTGAATGGGTTTCGTATTTACATAGGGATCAGAACATTCTTTTAAAGTCTCTGGATCTTTAAGAGGCCTAAGAGTAATGTAATACACACCATTCTTTTTACATATATGAAGAGTAGCGTCGTGAATATAATTCTGTTCCTCATCTTCACATTTTTTATTTTCACTTGATTTTATCTCATCACATGAGTTTGGATAGCGTTTGTTAAAAAAATGTTGCATTAATACTTTAATGGGCTTGCGTATTGCACCTGGTTTCCAGCCAGTTCGTAAACCGTTGGCTTCTGCATTCCACAGCCATCCCATGTTTCGAGGTACATTATTGCGTCCCGTAAAACCATTCAAACATTTTTTATGTCCTATTTTAATTCCAGGATAATTATGCTGGGTGTTTTTGTCGTACCTTGAAACAAATTTAATATGAAATACATATGTACATAAAATAGGGGTAAAAAGGACTAATTAACAACAAATAAATCTGCATATACATATTCTATATTTTCGTGTTAAAATCATGCATTATGCATGATTTCATGTGCATATTATAATTAATGATTCGCTAGGGTTAAAATCAAACATGTTTCACCTATACTAAACCACTCGATTATGTGTTGAATCCGTGATTTCTTTACATTTTTGTTGTAAAACATTTCACAATTTATACCCACCCAGCAAAATAAAATGTTACCCAGTTGGCTCTGTCTTAAAGACATCTTCGAGGATGGGTGCACGACAATAGACTATCCTTCAGGACGCATAGACGGCAACCAGAACAATTCATCAGCGACATTTTCAAATAAATGACGCAAAAATCGTGCACGACTGGCTGAGCGACAATGTCACTGAGCTTGTCGTTGACCACACATTTTATAAAGTATGCAAGCTTGTCGTCAATACTTTGTTTATCATCGACGACATGAAGAAAATATACTACAAAAAATCGTGTACGAACACCTCCGCGAAGTTGTCGACAACCGTTAGTGACTTGTCTTAAAGATATGCTTGAAGACAATAGGTCTGTTTCTTTACTCTACATTGGGCGCCCGCGGGATCCCAATTTTACCAAAAAGCGTTCCCGTACACAAAATTTGGGTAAATGAGAGAATTTTTGAGAGAGTAACATTCTTCTTCTTCATGCACGAAATAGCCCGTACTTTTTCTTCGGGCTAGTTTGTGCAAGTAAACAAATAATCAGCTGTTTAAAAAATAATAGAAAAATGAAAGGTTCAAAAACTAAAAAAAATTTCAAAAGTTGAATTAAAAAATATTTATAAACCTGCAGTGAAAGGCTTATAGTATAATTTAATTCAATATTTATATAAAAAAGTTTATCTTTTCCTTAGTTAACATGTATAAGTCTAATTATTGTCGTTTGTTTTTGCGAAAGTACATGTTCAATATGCGTGTGTGTGTGACATAAAGTTGTGTGTTTTCATATTTTTATGTGAATGGGTAAAATATTTGCTTTTTTGCGTTCCCGTACTTTTGGGCAAATTTGTCTCTTATAGAGAGAAATTATTGTTTACTCTCTATTTCCCGAACTTTACCCAAAAAGTAAAGAAACACACTTAATGTCATGTACGACAAGTGATTCTAAAAGAATGTAGCTTTTAGCAGTATTCGAAAATAAACTGTACATTATTTTACGTACGGATGTTCTTGAATTTTTTTTTTTTTCAAAATTTTAAAACACATCCTTTTTTGCATTTTTTGTCTATCACTTTAACCCATTAACGCCCAAATGAAAAACAAGAACAATTTTTAAAATTCAATTATTATTACTAGATTTAAACAACATTTTTTAAAGTACAGTAAAAGAAAAAAACCAAAAAAAATATTCTGAGTTGTGTTTTTTCAGATGTACTAAGCTTGGTACAACAGCACTTAATACGCTATAGCTCAAAAAATTATATACGAACTGAACTGTTTTATATTGCTTTTATTAGAATGTGATGTTATCAAGTAAATAAACTGCTATTTAACGTTCTTCAAAGTTAACTAATGTAAAATAAACTACATAACCATTCAGAATCTCACAATAAATAAATCACTAGCAAAATGGAGATTCCCATAATTGATATTTTTCAACAATGATATGGTAAGTTGATATACAACAGTTACGTGGATGTTGCATGTACTCTTATTGACTGATAAAAAGCGTTTCCCGAGTAAAAAAAAACTGCATTTTAAAATTTTTACTTGAACTTTAAGTTGTGTACTATATATAGTTCAGCGGGCGGAAATGGGTTAAAATAAAAAATTAAAAAAATGTCAATAAAAATAATATTTTATGTTTCAAAATCTACGGAAAAAACAGAACACATTTTAATGTTTTGGTTTTTTGTTCTTTTTTTTTGTGTTGGTTCAGAACAGAACAACGAATATTATTCGTTGTGTAGAAAATTCAAAAATATTTAGGTATGTGATGAAAAACGATTTCGATCGAAACTGAAAACGAAAGTTTATTCAAAGTTAAATAAAACTTAAATGCGCGAATTACTTTACAGCCTTGGTATCCGAGGAAGTTACATTAGTGGGTATTAAGCGAATCAATACAAAAAATTAATACCACAGTTTAACATTTAACAAGTATGTATAGCAGTTTAAAATTTCATTCGATTTCAATTTCACTCTAATTCGTTTTTTAGAACATACCCGAATCGTGTATAACGTTTTTTGTTTGTTTTGAATTTCCTACATTAACATTTTTAGGGTTTGTGTTCTTAATATTCTACAGTACAGAACACTAAAGTACATTTTATAAGGTAAATTTTCGAACACTGGCTTAAACTACTTCTGAATCATTACATAAGTAGAATTAATTTTAAATGCATTCCTGAATTCCAGTAAATTCGTCGTTGTTTATTTAAATAAAAATTAGCATAAACAACAAAGTTATAAATCTTGGGTTGCAATGATATTCAGTAAAAACTAATTATCTTTGTTTTCAGCAACAAATATATGTATGTATATGTTTTGTATTGTTTTTTAAATAGATATGTACATATGTACATATTTATATGAGCACATACGTAAAACTGACATCAGATTAATTCTTGGAAGATTGTAAAAACCCATGGAAAATTTTTAGATTTTTGTTAAAGGCACATCACACAATACGTAGAGTTCTTTTTACTAACAATATGAATTTTATCAAACTGTTCGATGTGTGGCCATGCATAATGAACATAGAGCATTTAGTTGTCATGTATTTTGTATCTCTAATAGTTTTTCAAAAATATCAAAATTTTAAAGAGCAGCAGAAAAACACAAGTTCTACAAAGATATTCAATAAGTTTTTATAGAACGAACGATTCTTATTTAGTTGAAATACTCATACTTTATGTCCCAGTAGCAACGAAATAATAATAGTGTTCGAATTCCACAAAAACAATTTTAACTTTGTAACTATACATTGAACGACAGATTTGAGAGAAGTTTTTTCATGACATTCAATTACTCCCAGAGCTTTTGCCAGAAGACTGCTGAGAGGTAGCCGCCGAAAGAGATAATTTTTTCATATTTATTTTATTCAAGATGTCAGAGCTGAGTTTTGAACCCGGCGTCTTTTGTCAGTTACATCGTTCTTTAATTCTTTCGAGGTTATCTTTTCGTTATACTTTTGCCTATATCAAATTTAGTGAAAGAAATACAACAAAAATAAAATTATTGAAGATGTTAGTTTTGTTGTGAAGTTATAATAGACATCGAAACCGCAGTTTTCTAACTCAAATATTCGAAACCGAAAACGGACGAGAAATCAGTTGAGTGTCGATTTTTGATACTTTGATACCTACATTTTTTTCAATTTTATACAGCATAAATATTAATACATATTATTGAATTTTAATCTATATATGAAAACGGATTGCAAAATAATAAAAAAAAATTTTAGTATAACAGGTTGGAAAAAACTGAACCGAAACCAAAAGGTTTAAGTGAATTTTAACCGAAACCGTGATTTTTCATTGCCACTATTTTTAGCAAACTCTATTTTAATATGTTTTCTTTCTACTTATTTCCTCCACAAACCGAAAATATTGAACATTGAAAAATATTGAAAGTAATTTATGGGAATTTGAAAACACTAATGGTTTAATAATTAAGGCAGGCAACCGAACTAAAGTTGTCGAAAAACAAATTTTTACAAGTAATGCTATTATGAAGACGAATGATTCGAATCAAAAGAAGATTTCTGATACAATGACATTTTTATGGATAAAATTATAACTGAAGTATTATTTTAATGTCATTTGAATCGTTCATTTAAGTAGATGCCAATTTACAAGACCTGCAGTTATGACAAATTATTCCTCTTAAACCAACTTAATTTATTTCTAAAATTTAAGGTCGTAATGGTTTGCAGTATTGCATTTGTAACCGGTCTCAATTATTACTTACATTTTTCCTTTGCATATTTTTTGTTTATTTAAAGAGTTTGTTAAAAATTCTTTGTTATTAACTGCTAAATTTTTTTGATTATTATATGGACGATTTGATACTGTTTGCTCACAATTGTTCTCTTTTACGGATTCCGTATTATATTTTTTCTTAGAATCTTTAGTTTCATAAAGATCTTTCAACTCTTGAAATACCTTGGCCAAATATGGACGACAATCAGGACTGCTTGATTTACATACATTATACATTTCGGACGAATTAGTTTCACATTTACTACAATCCTCATCTGGCTTTGGCGGTGGTTGAAATATATCCTCACATAACTTTTTTATTCTACAATGGGCACACGTTTGTTCATCCCCACAAGTGCAACGGCAATTAGAGTTTGGTATAGAAGCCACCAGGTCAGTATTACCTGGTTGCACTATAGTATTATCAAATTTTTTGTTTGCATATTCCTGTATTATTTCATTGGCAGTTATCTTGTAGTCATAACACTTTTCTGTGTTGTATGATGCAGGTTTAAACCCACATCTAGGACAAGCAGCAAATTTAGGCAACCATGTAATGTTGTTGTGACAAAGAGCACAGTATCTTAAAAACAGAAGAATTAATTACATAGCTAACCATTTGAAATTTTTTGAATTTACTCTCGTACCTTCTTGTTGGTTTTTTTATATCATCATCCTTTTCAAAAATCATACATTTATCAACGGAAACATTCTCATCAGATACACAACGACAAGGGTTGCAAGAATCTTTAGAAGAATAAAAGTAAAAAAAAAAACTTGTTTTAGTTACATAAATACATACATATGTATATAAGTATATCAATTTATTTTAAATTATATAGTATATATATATACGTATGTTATGTATTCAATAACAAAAAATATTATTTTAAGATTCGTTGTGCTTTTTACTCGATTAGCATGTGGAAAACTTGTTCTGTTTACAATGTTATTGCGGTTTTGTACCTGAACTACTGCAAGAAGCAAATCTGCTATCAGACAAGCAGTCCATTGATTTCGTTTGTTGTTCCCAAGGAAATTTTTCAACTTCATTTTTTGCAGGATTTTTACAACAGCCTGATGTTTGTTTGGCCTTTTTCGTCAAACTTTCAATCAATTGTTGAAATTGATTCGGAGATTTCTATGGATAAAAATAAACATACACATACATACGTATATGCATACATAGAATTTTCACAACTCTATTTATGTATAATATTTACTTTTGTTTTGCAACATGCCGCATCCAGAGGAATAAGTACGTCAGTATTTGCCACAGTTTTGCCGTTAATATTTCTGAAATCTGACAAATCCAAACATGTGCGGTTTGCAGATGAACTAGATTCTGTGGAAGGAATTATTTCAATGTCTTTGCAAAGTGTAGAACAGACCCTGTCTTCAGCTACCACAAACAGAACGTCATTGGGATTAATGACTTTTATATCTGATTGTGTGCACAAGTTTACTTTTGGCTTTTCGATTTGCGTTGCTCTTAACATTGATGGATAAAAAAAATTATTATTTTATAAAATATATAACTTTGCAAAATAACTTACTCAAACTCGTTGCATTTGATTAGCAAACGTATTAATACTTCCAATTTTCCTACCACCCCTTTTTCATTTCTAATTTCCCCTTCATGACAATGTGTTAGTTCTCTACTACAATCTCCATTTAAGCAATTTATAAAACTCGTTGGCCATATAAAAGAACAATTTCCTAAACCAAATAATGCACAAATATTGAAAAATTCATCAAGTTTTGTTATCAATATCAAACATACCAATAACCTTATCATTATAGCTAACTTTGCATTCTAAAGGATTTTTAGATAATTGGTCCTTAAGTATTGATGGTTGCTCTGTAAATTCAAGGCCACTATTGGCCTTGAACTTTGTTGTATTAATACGGCTGGAAGTAATTTTCAATTCATTTTTATTAAATTTTGCATTGACTTTCATATTTGATGTATCCGCATCTTTAATTTTAGGCAAATTTATGCGTACTACTACTATATCAAAAACAAATCCCAATTCTTTTGATGGTGTCTTCAGATTATTATCCATTTTATATAAATAATTTTAAATGAATTCACAAAAATATCAAAAACCGAAAATATAATTTATAAAAATAAATTTTTGATTTTGTTAATTTTAAAAAAATAATTTGAATATGAACCCTGAAAATATCTCTTCAAAAACTGAAGTAAATGTCAAATATTTATATAAAATTCAAAGGTACATCCAAGGTATAAAAAAATATCGAACAAGCAAATATCCTAAATACATACAATGTTATAAATAAATACTAAATGGTCAATAGAATTCAACTACGATTATTTACTTGAATATCCCTAAAATTGGCAAAATTAAATGTACATAGTCCGTAGGGAGTTGTTCCCTTCTGCATGGAAAAAATAACAATAGAGTAACTTTTCTAAAGATGTTGTGAAATGTTGTGTTTCGATCAGCATTTGCTTTTTAGAATCAGTAAGATGTTACTGATATAAGTATAATGCAAATTAAAGCCTATTATCAAAACAAAATTCTGATGAAACAATTTGTTCATTAATCCGTAAATACTGAAATCTTGGAAAAAAAAAGTATATAGGAGTATCCAATTTTATACACATACATCCAATATATCGTCGCAAGAATTAAGGAACGCTGTAACTGACAAAACAACTAATATTCACCAGAGCCAAAAAACTGTATGAAAGTAGAAGGAAGACACTGGTATTTTTCAAAACTCAGACGGCGTAAGTGAATTTCTTTTCATCATAGAAATCTGGGACCGGGACTAATCGAAACGTATTTTGTTTTTTTCTGATAAAAATTATGCAAAAAAAACAGTATTTTCGATTTTTTGTCAGTTACAGCGTTCTTTAATTCTTGCGACGATATGTAGTATGACGCAGTGTACAGTAATCAATAAAAAGTTAATGTCGAATTTTTTGATGATGCGTTATTTTATTTAGATGACGATATATTTTTGTACGAGTATGTCCCATAAAAATGTATCGCAAATCTATAGAGCTTGTCCAATTTATGATAATTTTTATTAAAGAAAGAGGTCAATAAAAATTAATCATTTTAAAGTTTTGATAACCAAAAAAGGTATGCATATACATGTATACTAATGTTTAATAAGCTGGTTTATCAAGAAGTTCAAAAATGATAACTTAAAAACAACTTACACATAATAAAAATTCTGACCTTTGCCTTTTCAATAAAAGAAACAAAGCTATTAACATTTTTAATCATCTAAAAATAGGGATATATTTTTCATTAAAATAAAATAAATTTATAATACAATTGAAAAACAACACAGTTGTTTGTTCCTGTTTTGGTGATAATTAAATTTACCTTGATTTGAAGAATTGCAATAATTTAAAGCCAAACAACAAATAAGCCATTATAAAATAATAATTTTGTTCAATGTCATACATATTTCTAATTTATGTTTATAATTAAATAGTGCAATGGTTTTAAAATTATATTCCATTTGATATACAACAGGCAGTTAAAAATGCTGCTTTTTACTTAATTACATTTCATTTCATATTCAACAGGCAGTTAAAAATGCTGCTTTCCGCTATTAACAATGCATTTTGTCAGAAGAGTACATGCAAGGGTATAAATTTACTTTCTGGCATTAATGATTTCAACAAATTCTGGTTTCAAGGAGGCACCGCCTACCAAAAAACCGTCAATATCAGGTTGAGATGCCAATTCTTTGCAGTTAGCGGCGGTTACAGAGCCTCCATATTGAATGCGAAGAGAATCTGAGACTTCCTTAGAGATGTTTTCGGTCATCCATTTGCGCAAATAAGCGTGAACTTCTTGAGCCTGAAATAAATCATAATTTGAATTTGTAATCCAATTAACCAATAATGCTATTAAGAATAAAGCTCTAGAAAAGTTGTAGAACGTAAAAAATTATTTATACTCGTGTTACACGACTCTTAATTCTACAAATATATAACAAATATTTCTAGTTATAACAGGAACAGCATCTTTTGCTTTCTAATATATTACTATACATTAAACGTAGAGTACTATAAATGACTTAAAACTATTCTATTTTCTCGAATAAGGATGTACACGTATAAAAACTGACGAATGTTCTACTTTACAGGCCCCGTTTGTATTTAATTTTTGTAACATGTGGTAGTCTTAATACAGTGAAATTTGAAATATTTCTTCAACGACATACATACATATGTGCAAAGATTGAAAACTGTGATTAATCGGAACTCTCTGCTAAACTCTTTATTAATATGACTCTCAGGTATCTAATCTGCCACACAACTTTTTTTTTACCTGTCATACTCTTTCTGCTCTATTTTACCATTGTTTTCCCTTTCTAAAACCACTAACTCTTTAATTCTTATAATTTTTTAGGTTTTCCATACTTAAAAGCTATAATTATTTTTATACTCCTTACTTGTTGGGGTGTGGCGGTTTTACCAGTACCAATAGCCCAAACAGGTTCATAGGCTACGACAACATTGGTCCAGTCCTTAATGGTTTTGGCATAAGCAGCCATTTGGCTGGCAACAACACTTTCAGTTTTACCAGCTTCACGTTCATCCAAAGTCTCTCCAATGCAAGCAATTACCTTAAGACCCTCAGCTAAAGCGTGGGCTGCCTTTTCGGCTATTAAATCATCGGGTTCGTTGAAAACATGACGACGTTCAGAGTGACCCAAAATGACCCATGTAGCACCAACATCTTTCAGCATAGCGGGAGAGACCTCACCAGTGAAAGCACCTTTTGGTACCTTGTAACAGTTTTGAGCAGAAATGTTAAATTTAGCTGGGAACAGTTCGCGGGCGTACGATATATAAGGGAATGGGCAACCCAAAACAATTTCAGTATTGTCATCTAAGGTGGCACCAGTCAAGGTTTTGGCGATTTCGGCAATAGATTGCTTATCACCGTTCATCTTCCAGTTGCCACCAACACAGAATTTACGAGTCATTTTGTTATTGTTTGTTTTCTGACACTTTCCGTAAGAACGAAATTTCTATAACAATAATATTAAGATTTGTTAACAAAATGTATATAATTTTTTTTTTCTTTTAAACAATTTCTTAATCATTTGATAATTTAAGAAAAAAAAGTCCTTAAAACTTTGTTTTAAACGTTACCCTATTTCTTCAGCACCTTCTCCGATGGAAATCTTTTGATGAATAACCTTAGTATGACCTTGTATTTCGCTAAGAACTGCAAAATTTTTCTATTTTTCTAATTTAACAGAGTACTGTTAAATCTACAATAACATTTTCAATCACTGCAGATGATAACAGAAAATCGATTGCCGGTGTTTTAATAAGTACCATATGAATTAAAAATAACCTTTATAAAACAAAAATTAGGTATATTTAATATATCAAAAGCTTGTAATTTAAATCTTTTTTGTTTTGTAGAATTTAATATTTTTAGCAATTTACAGAAAACATTGAAATATTATTATAGTAGTCAGCACTGTTAATTAGCTCTATTGTTGTTTTGTTTTTATATTTTAACATAATTCACAATGATATAAACAGGGGTGCCAAGGTTCAAAATAAACGCCTTTAACCTTAATTGGACTTAATGATAACCATAATAAAATTATACAGGTGGTGCTGAAGAACCGGCCTATTAAACTTGGGTTTGTCAAAATTTTTGTGTTTTTCTTTTCATTTTTTATAATTTTTTGTTCTGTTTAGTTTTGATTTGTTTGTTTTCCATACACATACATACATTTGATTGTATGAATTTTTCATATATTTCAAGGAATCTTTGCTTTTTTTACTATTTTGTACTATAATTTTTTTTTTCGTACACAATTATGAATTTTTACATGTCGAGAGGCAAGAGCAAAAACAAAATCCCGTGTTGTTTTTGTATTGTTGTACCATTATTATTTCGTCAATAGTAGCAATCTCAACGAAATTTCTATACATTAATATTCAGATTTGATAATATATTAATTTTTTACATTATTTTAAACAATTTCTTTGGCATTTGATTCCCATTAAAGAATGTACTATGAAAAACTATAAAAATGTCTTATTAATGAAATATTAAACGGTTACATAAAATACCATGACCTCCTTTTTATTAAAAGATCATAATTTGAATAATACAGTTCAATGCGTATCTAATAAGGTGATGTCAATTGTACAAGAACTAATATATTTCAAAAAACAATAGGCATTGTGTTTGGTTAATATGTTAAAAAATGTAAAAACTATTTGTACAAAATGAAAAAGAAATTGACAGTCTCTTTACATATTGTTTAAAAATAGTAGTTCATCTGGTACGTTAAATGCATCTTGGATATAATGCGCCATGGGATAAAATACTTATTAATATTTTTTCAGTTTTCTTTTTGTTTACCAAAAAACTGTAATTATTGGTATACAAAGTGGGCAAATACCTCTGCAATTTCTCTTACTACTTATTAATTTGTAAATTAATTTACTTTTATTGAATTAATAAAAAAAGATTATCATTAAATTTGTGTAAAAGAGTGAGGAGTTTATTTTAAATGGTTTTATAACTTACAATTTGCATGGAAGAAATATCAACTGACTTTTTCCAAATTTCAGTTACGGGCCATTTATTTTTAAATTGAAGAAAATAAAGACTGGTTTTTGATGACAACATTTAAATCGTTGCAGAAATTTTTTTCGTTGATAATATCCAAGCAACTACTAAACAATATAGGTATATGATTTATGTACATATTATATGAGTTTTTTTATTTTTAAAATAAATTAAAAACTCGATGATACACAAATGTCAAGAAATAATTATATAAGGTCGAGTCAATTTTACAAGAATGCAACCACACAGAAACCAACAAGCAAATAGCCAGACTTGTCGTTTTTAAATGAAGAAAATCCTTAATAAATAATATATTATATAAATTATGTGCCTAAGAATAGAGTTGATCTTGTTATGTTTAAAATGAAATAATCTCATTCCATAATTTTCTTGTAGTTATTAAAAATATACACATAAGTATATATAAATTTATTAAATTTTATGAATGTAAAAATACTTTATAACAAATTTGTATAATATTGTTTGCATTAATAGGTAATTATTTTAAATAAAATAATAATACATTACTCCTAATTATGGTATGATAACAAAAAAAGCAATAAAGATCCATATAGACTGTGTATATTAAAAAATTATAGGAATACCATAATTTATAGTCAAATTTTACTGATAACAATCTTTATACATTAACAATCATTTGTGCGAAGCAAAACAGGATAAGCAAACTCTCACAGGTTTACCTAATTGGCCGTTTTCATTAAGCAATGGTAAGTTATGATCTGAGCAAGTTCGACAAAATATTTCGCCACAACTGCGGCAATGGTGTTTGCGACGTGTTAAATTAAATTCTTTTCTACATGCTGTACAGTGCGTAGCAATTGAATCAGGTGCCCAGATACCAGCTGCTCCAGCTACGGCGTGTGTATCATCTAAATAAGGCTGTGAATTATTCAGTAATTCTTGTTGTCTTTTATCTTTTTCTTGTAGTTCAGCTACTTTAAGTTTGCTCTCACTCAATTGTATACCCAGTTCTTCAAGAGTTGTTTGAGCCTCTGACCACAGATGGCGTAATTTTTCTATATCTAATTTAAGTGTTTGATTTTTTTGTACTTCTTCGTTGAGTTCTTTAGTTTTGTTCTCGAGGCTTGTAATTCTTTCTTTATGTTTTAGTTCGTTTTCTTGTACCTTAATGCGCAATTCACGTTCCTTATGGATCTCATTTTCCGCTCGAACTGCACGCTCTTCCCAAACATTAACTTGGTTCGACAGTGTATCTGAGGTAGTTTTTAAAATTTCACCTAAATTCACTTTCTCATTACTCCATCTATACAAAAAAGTTAAGAATAGAATTTAAATTTAATATTATATATAAATACGTATATACATATGTATGTATGTGCTACTAAACAAATATGGTTTTTTTTAGTTCCTACTGTTAGTTCACACTCTAGCACTTCAAGTTTTTAATCGATAGTTAAATAATACTTGTATCTAATACTCCAATCAAGTTTAAATATGTTTTGTTAGACTTACAAATATAGGATAACAGTTGATGAGAAAACAGAGTTTTCGGCAATAAACTTTTGTCGAGTAAGCCTCTTTTCCAAGCGTATAATTAGATACATATATCTCTAATTTAGGAATTTCTGGTCGCCATTTCCGATAATAAATATGATAGTAAATTTCTAAAATGCTCCTTCCAATACTATGTCAAAATACGAATTTTACAGAAGAAATCAAAACTCTTAAATTTAATACAAATCTATACCTGAAGCATTTTTTAGTTTTTTCAGATATTTTGCAATTTATTTTAATTTTTATATCAAATTTACAATTCCATTTTGAATAAATCACTTATAGCCACTGTTTGTAGAACTATTACCTATCACAAACTATTAATATAAAAACTTTCAAACTTAACCGCTTTACTTATAGATGTTTGTTACTCAACCATTTTTTGAATTATAATTTCTGAGTTACCGATTGTAGTCGCCGTGGTCTAGTGGTTAGTGTTTTGGCTTACTAAGACATGAGCCCTGGGTTCGACACCCAGCTCCGACAAATTAAAAAAAAAAAAGAAAAAATATTTCTTTCGGCGACTACCTCTTAGCAGTCTTCTGGCAAAAGCTATGAGAGTAATTAATTGCCATGAACAAGCTTCTCTAGTCTGTCGTTCGGAGTCGACATTAAACTGTAGGTCCCGGTACCAATGGATAAAAAATTTACACACACAACATGAGTGCTGCGAGAAGCTAGGCCGTAATCCTGACACAGGGTTGTAAAGGCCAGTTATGTATGTTATGTATGAGTTACCGATTTACTATGGTGTGATAATTCTTCTTATACCAAGTTTGGTCCTTGACTACAAAATAATTGTTTTTCTATTTAATTTTTATTATAGTTGTATGTTTAATTTCTGCCTTTTAGTGCTATCACTCCCGTTTTGACCTCAATTAGTTAATAAATAAAGTAATAATTTATTAAACTTATATAAAGAAATAGAAAATTTTTTTAATATACATATAACTTGCTTAAATATGTATGTATGTATCTATTTACAGTTTTCTTTTTTCTAATTAATATAAACAAATTGACGACATCACGGATAATAGTTGTGTAAGACATTTGTTATGAAAGTTGTGATTTTTATTAAATTTATGTTATATGTTTTAAATTGTATTGTAGTGATAATTTATTCCCTGAGGATGATCAACGAGGTTGATCGAAATATTGGAAAAATAAATTAAATAAAGAAACACAAAATAAAAAGTGTTAAAATATTTTTTTAAATTTATATATAAGAACCTTAAAGCCGAAAGTTTGTATAATTTACATAGATAAAGAAAAGGTTCACAACATATAAAACTTACATTTAAAACCTTTCGTTGAACAAAATGGAAAAATTTGACTTTTGGAAGAATTTCACTATCTTGACATTTTAAAATGTATGCATATCTTTCAATATGATGATGTGTTTATTGGACGCCATCATGCATACATACCAGAGATCAGCAATGAGTCGCTTTTTAGCGATTCATAAGCACTTATGAAATTTTAAGTAAAAGTGAGTACAAGTAGTTGAAATTTAACTACTCTGACTCACTCATTCTCACACAACGTTGATTCATTAACAAAGGTTGCAATAAATATGAGTAAAATATTGAGATCAAACTCATACTCACTTGGATTCATAATTTTATAAAAATACTTATGAGACTCTCACTTGATTCGAGTGACTCGAATCATATGAAAAAAAATTTACCGTTTTAGTCGATAGACGTATACAATACAAAAGGAAATTTATATGGTGTATACAAAAATGAACATGCAAATAATAAACAAAAATAAGCGAAAAAGTTGAAGTTTATAAGAAATGTATTAAAGAAGATAAAAAGAATATATTATGATACTCACAATTATATCATAATTATTATTTATATCTTGATTATTTTTTAATTTTTTATAAATAGGTTCTAAAGAAATTCATAACAAAAAAAAAATATTTTTAAATTTTTTCTAAATTTTACATTGTAAAAACTTATAGTATACTTAACAAACTACATCTTTATAATCAATATTTTTAAAATAGATTATTGGAACGAAAATTGCCAATATTGGGCTATTGCCTTTATGTGTTCGAACAAATCGGAGACCTCCGACACTGATTTTCTTCTTAATCTCACTCTTGCAATCCAATTTTTTATAACCTGCTTATAAAAATTAAAAAAAATAACTAAAAATTGTTTAATTTCTTTAAAATATTTTCTATACACATAAACTTTTTCGCTTATATACATTCTTACATTTTGGATGTTTATTATTATATACACCATATCTATTTTCTTCTTATTGACGAAAAATAATAAAAAGATAATAAATTACATAGTATTTATTTAACACGATGCATAATTTAACCCAAAACTTTTTCTTTTGTAGTCGTGTGGTAAATGGTTGGTAGCTATGGATGTGTTTATAGCATTAATTTACTCTGGTACTAACGCAGTAAGCAGAGCAAACACACAACAGTTTGTATTCGAATCATACTTATTTTTTCTCATCTGTATGCACTGAGTTAAGGAGAGATGAAGTCAACAACATCATACGTATTATTAAGTATAAATGTGATGAGTACTTCAAACTTTTGAGAAGAGTAGAGTATCCGTTACATTAACAAGAATATGAATGCGTATAAGTACAAGAAATTATGAATCATGATTCGAGTATACTCACTTTTTCAGTACTCATTGCTGATCTCTGATACATACTTAGTTGGCCATTACCACCCTGTTTCAGAGTTACGGCCTAGCTACTCGACGCTACCACTGACAAAAATTTTAGGAAGTTTAGGAAAATACGGAGTTAAATGTCGGAAATTCGCGAAAGATGACTTAGACAGTGTTTGGTTTAAACTAAAGATTAAGCCGAGACTGATTTATGACTAAACATTCTTATTGAAAAATTAATTCTTAAGAAACCAGAATAGTTCAATTAAGTCAAATAATACGCTATCGGAATATTAAATGAAGCATAAATAGCAATTCGTATACAGTTTTCATACAAGCCCTAAAGAAACTATAACGCGCGAGGAAGATTTCTTTATAAAAAAATATCTACATATAAAAATACTAGCTTTTAAATCTAATACGTATCTTTAAAAACTTGTTTTGTAAATCAAAATCTCTTCAAAACCATATTTACTTATTTAAATCTTCAAACAACTATAACTTACTTTTTTTCTAGATGTGCTATGGTACAGGCCATATCTTCTTTTTGGGATTCTAGTTTGAATAATAATTCAGTTTTGTGTTTTAGCGAAGCTTCACATTCCTGTCAAAAAAAAATTAACATCAATAAAAGTAGTGTTGTTTTGTTAGTATATAGAGTTTTATTTTAAATAATTTTTATTAAAATTATATGCTTTTTTTAAATTATATTAAGAATACACATTTTTATATATGTATATATATGTATATAAATTATTTAGTTGTATATAACTAATATAAGTTGAAGCGTGTTACATATTTAAAGCTTTAGATGATTTTAAAATAAGAAAAAAATTCAAATAATACCAGTTTAGTTTAAAATTAGTTTTCAAAACTACTGTATGTCAAATTGTTAGTATGTTCTTGGAATAAAGTAAATTTTGTTGCTATTTTATTGATACTGCAATTTGAAATTTCATTTATTTAGTCATCACGTTTATTAAGGGTTTTTCACAAATTTATATGCAATATTTGTCAGATAAGCCCTTAATAAATCTACACAATTTTTTATTAATACAGCAGTTAAAGTTTTATTGTTTAAAAATGTTCATCAGGACCGCCGCAATGTAACCGTAGCATGTGTATTTTATGTGCTGGAGGCCCGAAATTCAAGCCCCAGGAAGAGTAACCATTTTTTATTTTATTTATCATTTTATCATTTAGACCAAAGTTACCTGCAATGAATATTTTTGGTAATTTATATTTTTCATAATACATTGCAGTTAACTTTGATCTAATTAAAGCGTTTCTGACGAATAACTTTATTCTTATCTTTTAACGAATAGTTTAAAGGATAGTGGGAAATGAGTTTAAAAAATTTTGTTTTTATATAACTTGTTAACGATTATTTTAAATATAACGGCTTTTTCATAACTTCAGCACCTGATGAAAGTTTTTTTAGGGCTAAAGACTATAGAAATAGAATGATAATAAATTCTAGTAACAATAAAACAGCAAGAAATTTATAATGTCCTGGAATTAATCATAATTTATTTATCCAATACCTTAATATACTATATATTGAAATTTTAACATTTTATTAACTCTTTTTTAGGTTTATTTTGCATAGAGATTTAATGCATCACTGTTGTTTTCTACATATTTTTATATAATTATACCAATCATTTAGTACATACTGGTTGGTATAAAATAACATTTTAGTAATAGTTTTCTATTAATCATTCATACATACATTTTGTTTAGTTTTATTTGTTTCTTAGTAATAAAGACATTACATTAATAGTTGATAAAATCTATTATTTAATAATTACTTTTACTAACATATCAATAGCTTGGACAATATGTATAAGGATTTTTATTTAAACGAAATAATGGTATTAATGTTTAAATTCATTCATAAAATATTTTAATGTTTAAATTTTGTAAACGTACTGATCAAGTATGGTCGAAAATAAACTTACGCGTTCTTTTTGCTAATTGTATTGACATATACATATGCATGTGTAAGAATTAATAAAGAGTTTTAAAAACTTCAAAATGTGTAAACATATTTAATGTCACCCTTATATGTACATATTTGAAGTATCATAAAAACCATGTACACAGAAAAAGCTTTGTACTTTTTGCAAGATATATTTCCACCATACGACTTTTTTTCAGTTCTGTATTTTTCAAACACTGAGGAATAAAATATGTTTTTTATTATTTAGTCGAGTTACAGACCACGTTGTTTTTAATAATAAATCAAATGAAAAAACGATTTATTAAGAAAATTAAACCAAAGAAATTTACTTAAATACTTAAAAGTTTGTTTCCGTTTCTGTTTTTTTTTTATTATTATTATTTTATTTTTTAATTAGAAACTTGTTCTTCCTTTAATGTAAAATCAGTTCCAGTTGATGAATTATTAGATAATGAAGCTTGTGGTGGATTTAATTTTTCAAAAGTGTTCTCATCATCAGAAAGTTTTAACGACTTTGCTGATAATGGTGTCTTAATTTCAGTTATAGATTCATTACATTTTTCACTTGCTGATGGAGATTTACGGTAGTTGTTTGGATTAAATGGAGGTATACCGTCCATCTTTAAATGTAATCTTTTTATAGGTGGTCCAATATCTTGTTTGTGTTTTTTGGTTAATGCTTCAAATTTTTGAAGATTTTGTTGTCTTCGTGTACTTGGAGATTTATCGGCAGACGAAGAGGCAGATGAATGATTTTGTTGTTGTTGGTGTTCATATTTTTTTTCTAATGATTGTAAAATATTGCCAATTTGCGAGGCTTTAGTTTGTAAGCGTGCAACCATTTCACCTTTTTGTGTTAGTTCAGCTTCACATTCCTTCACAGGAATTAACAAATTTTAAAATACGCATATGAAATAAAATGTATTTTTCTCTTTAATATTAAATACATACACACATATTTAAAAAAAGGAGTAATAAGCTTAGCTTTTAAAATTATACGCAAAAAAATAATAAATATAAGTATGTAGTAGTATGTCATTACAGTTTTTAATAAATTATAAATAAATAAATAAATAAATAGCTTTTAAAATAAATTACTTATGATTAGTGAAGAGATGATTATATTATAGTATATGATGTAGATGAATCATGTTTTCCATTACTTTTTACATAATATTACTAGCATACGATTTTTGCATGTTTACCAACCTGCAATTTACGATACATTTCCAAATTGATTTGTTTTATTTCATCCAATTGTAGCCTCAGGGATACAATAGTATCCTGTTTTTCGTGAATATCTTTTTCTAAAAGTTTCATTGCCATATCAGATTCAGCTTTTAAAGAAATTTGTAGTTTTAGTTCTTTATCTAATTCTGTCGATTTTTTCTTTTCCTTTTCCAATTCAGTTTTAAGGGATTCAACAGCAGCTTTGTCATTATCTTTCGAGTTTGAACTAGAGTCACTTTGGTAAGAATTGATTGAAGGTGGTCCAGCATCTTACATTTTTTTAACAAATTATTATTTTTACATATATATGGATGTATGTATACTATATCAAGTTCATATTATACTTACTTAATTGTGAATTTTGTCTCATTGCTTGGTTTTCAGCTTGTAATGCTAATAAGCTATTACGGGCAATAGCTAAATCTTCTTTCATAAGTGCATTTGTGGTAGTCAACGATTCAACTTTGGCTTGTAAATTGGCTACTGTTGCACTGAGATCAAATAGATAAATAAATGTTAGTAATTTATTTGTCTTACTTCTGCTAAACTGATTAAAATGGGCCATTAAGATTGTAATGATATACTAATAAAGTGCACAAATAGTTAAAAAAATATGTACGACAATGAGATGTAAAACTCAAAACAAAAAAAAAACAAAAAATATAAGAACCGAAAAAAAATTTAAATATTACAAATAAACCACTAAAATCAATACTATTTAGGTTTAAAACTCACTTTAAGTGTCTATTTAGTTCTTCAATGTAATTCTTTTGGTCCAAAACAGCAATCATGTTTCCCTGCCCGTTAGCATCAATTGTCTGATTACAGTCCTCGTCGTTTTCATTGTCATTGTTACGAGAGCTAGAGCGAAGATATAACGAAAAGTCTATAACGCCTTGTTGTGAATCGAGATCTTCTTCTTTAACACATAAATTACAATCGATAACATTAAGACCAACCAAAATACCCATAATGATAACAATCTAAAATATAAATTAGAAAGCTTGAAAATTTTTCGATTAAGTGTGCTAAACGGCAATAAATACTTCATCGCTCATCATTAAAGCATGTGGTTCGTAATATTCATATAAAGCATCTTCACGATGTTCTATAAGAGCTTGCAAGTAATCTGCTAATTTCTTCTGCATTAAGGCTATGCGCAACCAAGCACGAGCGCGACCTATATGAGTGCGTACAGTTGGTAAGTCCCGAACACTTGCAGTGATATCTTGGGCCTCTGGGCAATAGGTCTCTACACACTGTAAAAGATCCCATAGTTCCTTTCGAGGCCCCAATAATCCCTTAGAGATAATAAACTACTATCAAAATAATTAATTTAACTTTTAATTTGTAAAGCAAATACCTTTTTTGTACGTAGGCCATGTCCCAAAACATGTTCAATTACAATAAAGAAATGTTGTAAAGGCAAATGATCAGAATCCAACATACGGCCATAACGAACAGATTGTTCAAGTAATTCTTTAACAACCAGTTTACATATATTTACCAAATTACTACGTTCAATTTCAGCAGGATCACGAGCTAAAAGTTTTAAATTGTTATCGATACATGTACTATATTTTTTATTAAAAAAAAATGACTTGATTTAAAACTGGCAATACTTCAAACATAAATTCTTTATTTCTCATCCATACACAAATTTTCTTTGCAAATCAAATTGAAATAAGTCAAATAAAAAAAAAATAATCAAGATTTTGTTTAAATTTATTTTTTAAAAATAATTTCTATAGTTATTAAAAAGAATAGATAAAACAATAAACTATAAAATATACATTATAATGAAAACAATCTTGAATTTATTAATAATAGTTCAATTTAGTGCCTGTGATGATAGCTCCGTATATAATTGGAACATTAGAACTATAGAACGTGGTCCAGATTTTAAAAAGGACTTGAAAGAACAAAAAAATTTTGATAATGAAATACAAAAAGACTTTTTGCAACTATCGGATAAAACATATCATGATGATGAAAGTATTTATGACAAACTATTTAACAAAAAATTGAACAGTAAATACACTTTTAACTCTGATAATATAAATATTGATAAAAATGTTGTTTTTAAAGAAGAAAATTCATATCCATTTAATGAAAACATGTTTACAAAAGATGAAAATGAAAACTCAAGGTTGAATACAAATTTTATTATGTTGCAAAATAAAAATTTTAAAGATTTGAATCGTAAAGAAAGTAATTACAATAATAATAGGCAATATTCTAATGCGATAAATTATGGTGACAGAGGACAAAGAAATTACAACGTTTTAAGTTTGTTTTCTAAAAATAATAATTACAACGAACCAAAAATAGATGAAATTAGTTACAATTTCCCTAATGAACAAAGTGATGAACATTTAGAAATCTCAAATATAGATCGATATAATGTTAACAATAGTTCTAACTTCCAGTCTTTTCCGTTATATGAAACCAAATATAATCGTAAAAATAATATACAAAATATCCCAAGGAAAAACTTTACTTTAATAAATCAATGCACTGGCAAATTTGAAGATATTGAGAGTTTTGTGGGTACAAATCTACTTGATAATACTATTAAAAGGTGCTTCTCTACAGAAGATGTGGTACTTTTGACAACTCGTAGAGATTTTGAGGTAAGCTTTAAAAACAAGAGATGAGCTTAGATATTTTGAAATAGATAAACCTAGAAACATTTATTTAAATTATTAATTTGCATTTTAGAATCTTATACCTAAAGATTTGCCACAATGCCTATTTAGCGATCGCATGGTTCAAGTGTTACTAAACTATTTTTATATATGCCATCAAATAATAATCGAAAAATCTTCAGACGACTTAATGCAATTAACTTTAAAAGCATTCTACGACACTTTAGGTGGTTACTTAAATTATTACATGGTCCCTGTAGCAAAGTACTCATACTACGCCGGTCATATTGCTTTGAGTACAGTCCAACAAATTTTAATTCTATATCAGCAATGTAAAATCATTCTAAACACAAATGGTAATGGTTGGAAAACTCCAATTCAAAATGTTCTTGTGGAACTGAATTCAATACAGATAGCACCATTAAATATACTACCATTAAATCAAGATAAATTTGATGAACCATCATTTTGTATGCATCTTGATATAGCAGCTGAAGAATATCAACCACATGGTGACAAAATGATAGTTCAAATACCAAAATTGGAAGCTGAAGATTTAAATGGCTATTTAGGCAATGTATGGTTACCTTTTAGACGTAAAAAAATGTATGATCTTAAAGCTGAGAGTTCAGCTTACATAATAGTTAAATTTTATGAAACCGTTACCAAATGCTATCGTTATGAAAATATTGATCAAAGCTATTATAATAGCCAATTTAAATTATGGTTATTGGAGAGCATTCATACTCATTTATCAGATGAACAATTTTATCCTGGTTTAGGTGCTGTATTGAGAATTTATGAATTCCTCAAGCGAACTAAAAAAGATGTTGAAACTAATAGAGAAAATAAAAATTTATATAAACTGAAAAAACTAAAAACGGAACAAAACGATAAATTTGATAATTTAAAAATAGTAAAGAACAATGCAAAAATTGTAATTAAAGGCAATTTATTGCACACTAATGAAACAAATCGAAAGACCAATGATAATAAAAAAAATTCTATTGGCACAAGTCAAATTAATAATTCAATATCCAGAGGCACAGTTAAGAAACAATTCATTAACGCAGCTGTAGATGAGTCTGAGTCAATGATGGCAGATAACAAAGAATCTATAAATACCAAAGTAAAACTACGAAATATTGACATAACACCATTTCAAATAACTGTCATTGCAATACCTGCTGTTGCAATTATATTAGTAGTAACAATTTGTTGTTACAAAAGTTGTTGTAGAAAAAAGAAGCCTGAATTGCCAACGAAAAAAAGTAAATACTAAAATTTAAAAGATAATATTTCTACTTGCAATGTTATTTAACGGTTTACTTTTAGATTCTTCATCATCATCGTCTAATCTTTTTAATTCACCAGTACGTTTCTTTCATGTAAGGCCAAAATCCGTAAGCGATTATTCGTCAAATGATCTAAGCGGAAAGAAAAACAAAAAAACGGTCAAAATAAAAAAAACCTCTTTAAACTCTGACACCTCTGCTTCAAGCAGTCCAGTGAGAAACAAATCTAAAGGGAAAATTAAAGATAGTAGCAAGAGTAATGTATATTTATAGAAAAGCACATTTAGAGTAAGTTAAACAAGATATCATTTATATATTTTCAGAGTAAATCAAGTTGGGAAACAACATATTCCTCAAAATA
Organism: Metopia argyrocephala; assembly: GCA_963576795.1. NCBI lineage: Eukaryota > Metazoa > Arthropoda > Insecta > Diptera > Sarcophagidae > Metopia > Metopia argyrocephala. Next base: position 86,917,120 of record OY756211.1, read on the forward strand.
ATATATTTTTTATAAAACAATATTTTTTTTTTCTTCTTCTTTCCATTTTTTATCTATTTTTAAATGTAATAGCATGAAATAACGTGAAATAAACCACAATTTAAAAATTTTAAATTATCTCATAAAAGATGAGAAAGTTATTACCTTACTATTTGTTCTGAAATCACAGTAGCATATTTTGCTACAAATAGAGAGGTTTGTTAACGACAATAAACTATCTCAAAATTAAATAATAAAATTGGCACAAATACTTTGGCATTCCACTGCATAACAAAATTGTTTAATTTCTTAAATCAATTAATTTTGATGCTAAATAACATAATTTATTGAGATTGAAAAACAAGTTTTATGGAGTAGACAGAAGTAAATATATTTTTTTAAATAAAGAATTTCACGGTTAAGAAGTAGATTTAAAGAATGTATGGATAGATAGTAAAGGTCATAAATAATCAATGTTTTAATGGAGTGTTTTTAATGTGCTATTTTCTATCTCATTTGCTGAACATTTAGAATGCCAATTTTATGTAAGAAAATATATGTATAAGTAACAGGATATAATCAGAAATACACAACATTCGAAAGAAAATCCTATAATTAAAATAAAACGTAAAATCGAATCAATTGCCACAAAACTAAAACTGTAAAAATATCTAAACTACAAAAATTATTGTGAAAAGAAGAAATTAAATCATTGTATAGTGTAAATAGCATAAGAAGCAACCTACAAAGATTTGACCATTCATTCGAACTTTGACTAGCACCACCACCACCAAAAACACCAATAAAGCCACTTTCTCGTGCATGAGGTGCAGTAAGCATATTTGTATGAAAAGCGTGACCCTGTTCATCATACAAACGACGACCAGCTATAAAATTGTGTAATGCAAATATACCATTATCTTCGAAACCGCTACTGCTTCCACCCCCATAAGAATTACGATCACCGGCCGAATATCGTTTATACTTCTGAGAATACTGTGAGTATGGTCGTTGAGCTCCAGAGCTAGACATTATTCGTCCTTCAGATACAGATGTCGGAGGATTCGTATCAATATCTTGGAGTTCTTTCAGACATAGCCATTCACCATCAACAGAAACTCGAAAGTTGCATAAGTAAATTGTATCCTGTACACCGCCAGCAATTTCTTCATTAGTGTTAGCGTGCGATGCTTTAGGTAATGAAATAGTTGTAGAAGCTAATGACGTTGTAGCAACTGCGGTGCTGTTATTATTGACATTTTCTTTTTTATCATTTTTCTGATTTTGAAGCTTCTGTTGTGGCTGTTTAGTACGCAATTTTACTCCAGTTGTTGGAGGTGATGTACTATTAACAATAGCTTTTCCTTTTTTCGCACTAATATTGGTGGTGTTATTAATTGTCGTTTGTTGCTGCTGATTTTGTTGTTGCTGTTGCTGTTGCATTTTGTACGTTTTATTTGTGAATGATGTTTTAACAGAAACCGTTTCCACTTTAGCTCCTGTTGCAGTGGTAGAATTTTCACCAATTACTATGAAATTTGATTTCGTTTTCTGTATTTTAGAATTTGCAATAGAAATATCTGACAATCTAGGGTTTGTTGTTACAGCTCCAATATCCAATGCTGCTGCAATAGTCGTCTCAATATTGTCACTATTACGGTTATTGTTATAATTGTTGTTATTATTCACTGTAAGCTTTTTTGTATCCTCAGTCAAAGCACGCATATTCGTAATATTTTCTTTAAATGTGGCAAATTTTTTGCTGATTTCATACAACAAAATTAGTTTGCCTTTTACTAGATTTTTTGTAAAGCTATATCCATACAGATATTTTCTTATTTAAAATTTTCAAGGTACTTGTTTAAAAATATCCTGATGCTACAAATAAATTAAAAAAGCAAAATTTTACTTTACAATAATGATTACATTATTTCTAAAATCATTCGTACTGATTTCAATTTGTGAAAAATCGAAGTTAGTTCCTTAGATGCATGACGACTAACATTTACCTTTTATACTTTCAATTTTTTTCTCTTTAAATTTATGCCATACTTTAAGGAATTGTAAACGAATTAAACTGCTTTAACGTTCGACTATTTAAGAAAAAAAATTTGCAATAAAAAAATAAAACTTTTTAAATTAATTTGTTTCAAAACAAAATTTTATTTGGTTAAGTTCTTGTATAAGTAATTTATATATTGCCTTCTTTATTCCACCAGTATGTAACTATAACTGAAAACTTTATTTCGCGTATATGTTTATTTGATAAGTTTTTTGCTTACATTTGCTTCCTTTTTGATATTTAAGTGGTGAATTAACATTGGTGGTTGATATGAATGAAATTATTGATTTTTCTGCAAAACCTTTTTTGTTTATTATTCGTTGTGGGCGTATTTACTATTCCATAAGGTCAGTGTTTCACAAATAAAAATTACCACTTTTGAACAGCTGTTTCTCTCTCACCTTGTCAATACATTGCCTTTTTTAAATTATCCTTTATATATTAAACGATATCGAAACAAATTAACACATATTTCTATAAAATAATAATAAAATACATACTACACTTTTTGTAGAAAAGAACACGACACACATGCACATACCTATGTATTTGGATATGTATGTACAAAATTGTTTACTGCAAAGAAATACACAGAAAGCACACCGGTTGGATTTTAAAATGAATATTTTACTATCTCACAATCGTTTAACTTAACTAAAAGTACATATACATATGTATGTATTTTGCATTGATATATAATATTGTATTTATTAAAATAATTAAATTATGTCTAAAAGATCACACAATCGAACATCTATATATAAAAGAATATATACTCACAGACCGATTGACTTGCTTACTGTCTAAACATCGCACAGATGAAATTGGTAGTCCGATTGATTTCAAATTTGGAGAGATTATTTCAATTATGATGTAGACCTTCACTATGGGAAAACTTTTCATTACTCGGTCCGTAAATGGGGCAAAGCTCCAAAGTTTATATATTACATTTAAAATTAATGATTTTTTTAAGTCGATTAAGCCGATTTTCTTGAAATTTGTACAGTATCATTTGTATAAAAAATTCCGTTATTACATACATACATAACTGGCCCATACAACACTGATTCAGGATTACGGCCTAGCTTCTCGCAGCACTCACGTTGTGTGTGTAAATTTTAATCCATGAGTATGAGTTTTTTTCATATTTCTTTTTTTTTTAAGATGGCAGTGCTGGGTGTCGAACTCAGGGCTCATGTCTTAGTATGCCAACACACTAACCACTAGACCACGGCAACTACATAAATTTAAGTTTACTATTCTGAAAAATATTTCTATAACGAAGTCGCCAAAATAATTGAGTAATTATAACGTGGTAATGAGTTGTATAAAACATCATGAGACATATAACAAAAATTAAACAGGAGGTTCTAAATATGGTATAGGCTGCAGATTCATAATACAATAGTATTAACACTGCTGTTAAAAGTACCAGAACATTGGAACAGAGATTCCTAAAGCAAAAGATATTTTTTGAGCACAAGAGTGTAGTTTTTTTTTATTTATTTATTTATTCATATAGTATTCTCAATACTCCTTCATTCAAAAAAATATTTATAATCATATTGTTGTAAATCTACTCTTCTCTACTATATAAAAATAAGTCGGGTTTTCCTTCCTGACGCTATAACTCCAGAACGCATGAACCGATTTCCACGGTTTTGCATTCGTTGGAAAGGTCTCGGGCTCAGTGAGGTTTATAGCAAAGAAAATTCAGGAATAATTTCAACAGAATAGCGGGAAAATATTTTTTCACATACAGCGCCATCTCTCTACAAACCAATATTTTAAGTAGATGGGGCCGGTGCGTGATACATTGTTTGACAACTACTCATTGTTCTCTGCTCAGTTAATTTCATGTGACAATTGTGTTCACTGTGAAATTGTGAAAAAAGTAAAAAAAATAAGTTATTTGTTTCCTAACATTTCAATTGGAAACCATCAAATCAATCACGTGTATTGTGCAAATTTGTATTCAATTTCAACAGCAGGCATTGACTTTTAGGTAGTAAGTTGAACTGTGTAAATTATGTGGATCGTGCATTTGAGGTTAAATTCACCACTCTGTCCATAGTCCAAAATGCCTAGAGGACGACGTGTGAACACGGCTCCATCGATTTAACTATTTTTTTTCAAATGTTTGTATTAATCCATTTTAAGTTTTCATCGAGAGAAAAATTCGTGGGCAAGACAAATCATCAGTCAGAAAGTGGGCAAAATTGGACAAGTGGGCATGACACCTTTCATACAAGTTAAATATTGATTTCTTTATACATACGTATCTTAAGAAGTTTTGAAGCTAAAGTTTCTGAATTAAATATGATTGATTTGGTAGTCTTTAAAATTTATTAGTAGAAAAAAGGGTAACAGTAACAGTTAAAGTTTTTGAATTTGGTCTAAATTACTACGTAGTCACTCAAAATCAACAGTCGAAAAATGTGGACAAATGATAATGGTAGGTGTAGCGAAGCACGCCGGGTTTTAGCTAGTTTTTTATAAATAAATAAATTCACAATTTTCGTGTTGAAAACGTTTATATTTCTCTCATTCTTCACATCGTTCGATAGCATGTTATTAGAATTGCGTAGATAATACGGTTGTATTTCACCAACATACTCCAAATGTTCACACAAATATTGAGGTGCATTACCCATTTTCAATTTCTTTATAAAGTAAATTGTCATCGTTCGGTAGCATGCTATATAGTTTAAGGCCCTTGTAAAATAAAGTGCGTTGTCCAGCTGCTGTTGATACGCTTTGCGTTCTGATGTTATTAGATACGGTTGTATTCACCAACACACTCCAATTTTTCACACAAATATTGAAGTGCAGTACCCATTTTCATTTTTTTTATAAAGTAAATTGAATTTAATTTCAGCATCTGACCATTTTAATGTCTCAAGCATAAATTGAATTTAAGTACACCGGTTGTATCTTAACCTAGTCCGCATTGCTCCGTTTTGCAGTTTTTGTAGTAGTATAGTTTGCAAATATAATAGCGCACCTAAATAAGTAATGCACAAGGCACAAGTAGTAAAATTGTTGACTGCAAGATAAAATATTAAGACCTTAAATTGGACGCTATTATTCGCCGAATATTAACATTATAGAGAATGTATGTGGTTGGTTATCCGCAATGTAAGGAGGAAAGCAGTGCGAATCCAAAGATGAGCAAATTTATGGAATAAAAGCTACATGTGATAACTTATTTCTCGACAATTTACAATCTCTATACGCATGAATGAAAAATATTATCTATGAAGTAATTGTGAGAAACAGTAAATTTACGCATTAATAAATTACTATTTAAAGCAAGCAGTTACAATAAAATCAATTATCAAATACAAAAAAGCACGTCTGTTTCATTTGAAGAGCATTGAAACGTTTGTTGTATTCTGTTAAGCCAACATAGTATTTATGAAGAATTATATGCTTCATAGCTTGAACAGTTATAATGCATTTTCGAAAGATTTTAATTCTTGTTTAAAGGGTCAATTATTTTTCTGCTTTGTTCATTAAATAATGTTGTTACACAATATGAACTCAAAATTTAAAAAGTATCTTAAATAAATAATAAGTATGTATATGTACATATGTAGGCAGGCGGCATAGATATAACTTGGATTTATTTTCTGATTCCGCTTGACAGTACAATTGATACGCTGTTGTTTCCCGCTTTTATCTACTGCATTTTCGGTTGATGTAGCATTTATAGGTACTCTTGATTTGCTAATTGTTTTTCTTTTTATAAAAATTTAAAGGCTGAGGAGCCAAAATGCAAAATGTATTTGAAGTTGTTAATAAATTGTAAGGTTTAGTTATGATATTATTTTATATATTAATGTACAATATCATAACATTTTGTTTAAATTTCTGTTTCTCATGTTTAATTTCTATATTTAAAAAAAAAAAAACATAAATAAAAAGTAAAAGACTAAACACAAATAGAAAATAAGTTTAAATAATAACTCCCAGCCTGGAATTCATTTGCTTTCTCACTGTTTTTTTTTTTTTTTTTTTTTTGTAAACAAGCGTATTTTTTTAAACTAACTAGTGGTTATTAATTGTTATATACATTTAGCTTACCGGGTTTTTTCTTCTTAACAGGTGTTGTTACTTGAGAGGTTGAGGCTGAAGAGGCCTCTGAAGTGGCGCCACCCGCATTGGTGCCTAAAACAGCACCAGATGCTGCCGAAGCAGCATTAGACACTATTGAACTTATTTGGGATGACAAAGATTCAGTCCGACGAAATGTATCTCGCAACCGGTTTAAAGACGATATTGAAGAAGAATGAGATATAATACTTGTGGAATCTTCACTTTCTTGGCGTAATAAAAGATTACGAGCAGACATTTTAACACTAATTTAAAATAAATAATTGAGACTCTAAATAATTTTTTTAATGCACCATAAGATCCACACAACTACACACTGCACTATTTGTTACACACTTCTTATTATTTAAATATATAAATTTGAAAACAAATGCTTATTATGAATACAATTGGTTTAAAAAGCCAGCAAAAATAACTTATTTTAAACAAGCATACTTTCACGATTTTATTATTGAGAACTGAAAAACCAAAACTAAATAGAAAAAAACAGGTTGTAATAAAAGAATCAGCTGCTTACGGATGATGCCAGATTTTTTTATTGTTGCCATCATTCAAAGCTTAAAATAGTTGATTTCGTAACGTTACAAAGTGAATTTTTAAGATAAACAGTTTTGATTGATGAGTTAAATAAATTTTAAAAAAGAATTTGTCAGTTTTTTTTTGGTAGTTGGCCAATATATTCAAAATATTGACCTTATACCTGTAATTAAAATAATCCAAGATGATGTTGAAAAAATTTATTAAATTAATGTAATACATTTGCATTAAAACAGAACGAAGTGGGAATAAAATCATTATTGGAGGCTATTGAAAAACGGAAGCATTTACAAAAACTATGGTCATACCATATGAGTCAAAAAATGTTCTCCTATTTTTAATTGTGCAAATTTAGTTTAGAACTACAAATCATCGAAATAAATAATTGAAGAAATTTTGTTCAAACCCAATGGTACAAAAGTAATGAGTGTAACAAGAAATTTATTAGCCAATGAATTAATAAATGAAATAACAGAAAATGTCTAGTATACTAAATTATACCACAATTAAAAAAGAAGAGAACTGGTGAAGGTGCATACTTATTGAAGAGCATTCACGGAATTTATAAGTACATTATAGGACTAGTGAATAATTTCAGTCAACTTGATGTAATCGTACACACTGTCAATCCGGCATTTATAGTCATTTCTGAAAGTCATTAAACTGATAGAAAATGAAGTCGAAATAATTAATTATGATCATTATTATTTACTATCTAATTCACATAAAACTGGACGAATAATCCGTTATTTCAAAAAGCAATGGCAAATACTGAAAGAATATGTTAAAGCATCTGAGTACTGGATTGCTGCATTCCTAGCAAAGTATAAAAAATTTTTAATAGGAATATAGTCACATATAAATATATATGTATAACAAAATATTTGGATGAAATTTACGAAAAAAGTTACAAAACTGTCATAGCAGAAGGTTTTAATACTGATTGTTACAATGACTTTAATAATAAAAGAGTAACAAGTGGCCAAAATGACACATATAGCGAACGACATAAGGTGGGTTCGAGAAATATGTAATCGATTAATATGCAGATCGTGATTGACTCTTGTCATTTTCGACTAGTCAATTATTGTCAATTATTGAGTTTTTGGAAAAGAAGAGATTGTAACCGTACTCGTCAATTTTGCTTTTTCTTTGCCAAAATGTCAAAAAGATAGAAAGTTGTAGGCAAATAAAACTGAAAATTGACGAGTCAATCAATTCGTGTATGAGCACGAATGCAAACAAAATTGACGAGTCGAAATTGACAAGTGTGAATCTCGACTTATATTTACTGAGTAAGAGAATTTTGTATATATTTATATTGTTAGGATAACGTAATTACTTATGTATGTAAATATGTATATACAAAACGTAAATAAGTGGTTAAAAATTAATAAACTCATATCGAACGAAAGCAAAACTTTTCGAAATTGATATGAATTTTATCATTTTTGAACTTCTTGATAAACCAGCTTATTAAACATTATTATTATTATATTATTATTAGTATACTGTATGGCTGACTTCCAAAATGTATGAATACAAAGTTTGTATACAGTTCTACTGCAGTATTTAAACTTTTTACATATGCAAAGTTCCGAAACAATGCAACTATGTGCTTTGTTTACATTTTCATTATGAAACAGAAATGTTGCAATGCACCATTTTTATTACTGACAAACAAGAAAATGGAAACGGCGGTTGTAAAACTTTTATTTGATAATTTTTTTAAATTATCAGAAATCATGATATCATCCCGAAAAAAAGGAAGGAAAGGTGTCATCCACCTCCTTAATTTCTCTCAAGACCTTTTCCCACAAAATGGTGCGCTTATTGCGTTTTGCGCAAAAGTTGGGTTCTTTTCGCTGAAATATGTTAAAAAAATAATCATTTGCTGTTTTTTTAATATATTTTTTATTAAAAACAAATTTTTTACTTTTGTAATTCAGTCATTATTTGTAATTTTTGTTTTTATATATATTTTTTTATAACACAAAAGTTTTAATGTTTGTAAACAAACCAATAGCAAACAAAGCATCAGTTATAAAACCGATGCTTGATTGCTTTTTTACTTCGTTAAAAATACTTATTGGCGACATTTTGAAATCGTATACATTGTAAATATTTTGTATAGCGACTTTATGAAACAATATACTTTGTTCGAATACAAAGCAATTAACATTTTGGAAGTCAGCCTATGTATACCTTTTTTGATTATCAAAACTTTAAAATGATTAATTTTTAGTGACCTTTTTCTCTTATAAAAATTTTCATAAATTGGGCAAGCTCAATAGATTTGCGATACTTTTTTATGGAACGTACTCGTACAAAAATATATCGTCCTCTAAATAAAATAACGCATCATCAAAAAATTCGACATTAACTTCTTATTGATTGCTATTCACTACGTCGTACTATTTAAGAACGCTTCTTTAATTCTTACGACGATATGTACAACATAATTTTTTATATGGATCTACGATACTTAAGAACAACAAATATTGGAATTACAATAACTAAAACATAGAGCGATGATAGAAACTTTAAAATGCAATGGGTTTACCCCGTTATTAACCTTTAATATTTTGTATGAAAATGGCAAAATAAAACTGTTCCAAAAAAGCTGATATAAATTTTTGTACTTTTTATTTTCATCATATTTATCCATCAGACCTGTTTTAATTGAACTCTTATATAATCAGGATTAATTTGGCTCTGTAATATTATTAATTTGCCAAAGGTAGGTTTATATTACTGTATGTATAATAAATAAATAAATAAAAATTGAATCGTTCACTTCATGTAATTAAGTGATTTATTCAATTCACCCCTTATTTGTTCATAATTTACACAGCTCTAATGAATACTTTAAATACATCGTAGTTAAGTACATATATTCATACATATGTTATTACAGTTATTAAAAAAGTGTGTATATACATCCCACAGCAAAAAAAATCGGCTACGGATTAAAAAAATTAAAAATAGGCGTTTAATAAAAATAATCACTCTTACGGAATTATTTTGAACATTTTCAATAAAAATTATCACTATCAGTGCTGTTATATAGTGTTGCCATCCTAAATTGTGTATTCAAAAAAATTGACCAGACTGCACAGTACTATTTTTGCAGAGGCTGTATAAAAGCTCCAAATAGCACAAAGAGAGAAAATAAATCAGCTGTGCTGGTATTTGTTTTCCTATTTTCTTTTAAATGTCCCCCATATTTGTTTGAACACGGCACTTAAAAAATGTTCAAAGAATTTTTATAATTTTTATTCATTGTTAGAGGAACGGCATTTAATATAAGTTAATAGAAGAGTATTACGTTATAGAAAATTACTGTTCCAAGATAATAAATTAAAGAGTGCCAATAATTACAACATAAAATTAAATGTTTTAAATATCAAATTAATTGTGATTCTATTATGACTGATTGATACTGAAGCATCAAAAATTTCAATCATTATTACTCAGTTTCAGTGTAAACTAGTAAAAAAAGGTTATACAAATTGAAGAAAGTTATAAAAAAGTAAGCAAATAATTACGCATTTGGAAACATAATTGAATAAAAAAAACAACGGCGAATGCATATATAATCAAGTTTAATTTGGTTTTGTAGGCAAGTATTTGTTTTTTTTTCATAGTTGTATATCATATTGACAGAAATGTAAACAAAATTTTTGTCGTACCAAGAGTCGAAATAAAATTTAATACGTATAAAAAATAATATTAACTATAAAAGAATATACATAAATTAAAATTATCAAGTTCTAAACAGGTAATTTTCAACTTTATTTTTATCTCAATTGATTTTAAAACTCGCTAAATGTCTACAAAAAATCGAAAGAAAAAAAGCTTTTTGCAAGGCCTATCTTTTGTTCATTGTTTATTGTTGACATTTTATTAGATTTGTAGTTGCTGATATGAGGTCCCACCATACTTATTGCAGCCATATTTGTTTTGATTTTTGCATACGGTTCTTTTAGTTTCTTTTGCTATGGCTCCTGACTATATTAATAATCATTTTAATTTGAAAATTAAGAACAGCAGTAATCAGAAGCATAATAAATAACAATGTACATATGTATGTATGTATGAAATTGAAAAAAAATTTGGTGTTTCTGGTTTAAAGAAGGGATCAATATAAAGATAATAGTTAAATAAAAAGCACAGTGCATATGAACTGCAATTGTATATAATCATCATATAACACTGTGCACTGTGTAAAAAGTGTGTTGTGTGCAAGAAGAATAGTATTCCAGAAATGCAGTTGGGGTTAAAAATATAGTACTATCAGATAAACCAATTTCAAATAAGATGTGTTGAGACGCATGACAAAATGTTATTTTGCTTTCATATATGTAACTCCTTAATGACTATCGCCTCTACTTCCTTGATTAGCAAAATTTTTAAATAATTAAAACAGATAAGTTTTATCTTCGAAAGAAATCTTTGTGAAATGAAAACAATCACATACCGGATTATCTGTATTTGCATTTAGAAACCAACGACGTGCAGTGCATCAAGAGTGTGAGAGTTTAGCAAAATATTTTAGATAAGAAACAAAATAAAAAGGCGTGATTATGAAATAATAAAATGAAAATAATATTGACGTTATTAATAGTGTTATTTTGTAAAAAGAACTTTTCCAAACGTTTAAAATTTGATATTTTATTTGTTTACTGGTATGATATGAGAGTTAACATTCGTTAAGGAATATGTAGATACAACATTATGGGAACTGAACTAGATTTCGACCCCCGTTACGAAGGTCTCGTCAGAGTACATTTTCATATTTTTATATTACTATTAGCCTAAACCCGGCGTGCTTCGCTACACCTACCGCTACCATTTGTACACATTTTTCGACTTATGATTTTTAATGACTAAGAAATCAATTACACTAAATTCCGAAACTTCAGCTTTAATACTTTTCAAGATATGAAGAAGTTAATATTTAACCTCTTAATTTTTTTTTTTTATTATAATTTAGAAAAACCGCCAGTTTTTATTTTATAATTTTTGTCCTTTGCTGGGATTGAACCTTTATCGTTTGAGTTTCTGTGCGAGCACTCTAACCACTATAATTAAAGCGTTTCTGAGGATTCAAAATTACGATTTATTTTCCACTGTGTCTAGTAATATATGTCAACCATTCGCATATGCTGATGATGTGCAGCTTTTATTTAAGAGTTTCTCTGATTTTTCTGATGTATTGCAAAATATGATAAACTACACTGTTGAATTGTTATGTAATTGGATGTCTGAGAATGATCTTGCTATTAATGCAAGTGTAACTAAACCTATGTTTTTTTGTTAGTAACTCTAGTAACTGTTTCTATCGTTATGGATAATAAGCACATTCAGTTTTTTTTTATAAAATTATATGTCTCGGTCTGATTACACAGTGCAACAGTGAAAAAATGCACGGAATACACAGTATAGGTTCGATTGTACTATCTGTGCTCGGTTTGGTCAGATTAACTACCAATTTGTTTTATGCACCCCAAAAGATTTTGAAAAATCACTACATCACTCAAAAAAAGCTGTCCTCAGTTTTTGACCAACGGCTAACTTAAACTTAAATATACTGCTTAATTATGTTTAGCAATAATGTAGTGAAGACTCTACTGAACAAATTTTAAAATATTTTTTGTACATAAAATAATTTTTCTTGCATTTTTTTTTTAAATGTACGAACATTTTTTTACTTTTTTTTTCCTTTTTCAGCATAACTTACAGCGACTCGTAATTTTTCACAAACAATATGTATTGTATGTATGTATATGACAATGTTGTAGCCATTGTAAATTTGAACAACTTTCGTAACCATATGAATACAATCTGAACGTGTCTAGGCATCCAAAATTTCTTACAGAGACCAATTTAATTTGTACCCTAAAAATGTTATTTTTCACTATTTTTTAAAAATTAAAAAAAAAATATTTAAAAAATAAAGAAAAATAACGCTTTTAGGGTACAAATTGGTCTTTGTAAGCTATTTCAGATGCCTAGATAGTGGTTGTGACATCAAAATGTACATTAATTATTATATACATACCTATTAGATGTACATATGTATATATTCTCATATTTAATTATTTTCTGCTCATTGACAAATTATTAGGTATTGTACAAATTTATTTAGAAAAATGGCTGAAAGATTAAATGAAAGTAACGTAGCATAAATAATAGAAATACATACTTACTGTTTTTTTATGTAAGTGCATATATATACAAATGTATGTACATCTAAATATGTATGTATGAATGCTCAAAAATATGGGTATTAAGTTGAAAAATAAAAATGTTCTACAATTACTGTGTTTTTCTCCTCTTTTCAATTAAATTTACTTTCAAAGATGATTTATAATAAGACCAAAAAATTGCAACTACAAATTTATCTTCTCAATAATAATTCAACAAAAGATTTTTTTCTTTTTTTTTTAGAAATTCTACTCAGTCGGCTTTTTGAATTTTAGTATTATCAATAGGCATACTATATATAATATTTAGTTTTATACGGTAACCGGTTGAATAAACACAATAAATAAAAAAAATTACCACCGAGTAGTAAATACATACATATATTGAATTTCTTTGTTTTACAAAAACGTGTTTTATTTTTGTGTAAATTATATGTACATATGTATGTAATAACAATAAAGCAAAAATATGTTTTCCTAATACGTCATAAATTTAAGTAATTTGAAAATGACTAACATACTACGTAAACTAAAGTAATAATAATGCACATAATCATAAAGGTAATTGCAAAAAAAAAAGACTAAAATAAACTGCTATTTCATTTTAGTTTTAAAATAGAAAAAACAATAGCTGAATTTGATTTTTTTTTTACTTTTAATTATAATATTTTTGAAGTCGAAGTACAATTTTGGAAATTTTCGAAAAATAATTTCTGAATACCGGCAAAAGGTGTCCGTATCACTTTTGATCTTAATTAAGATAATTAGAAAATTAATAAAATACGGACATACATTTTTCATTAATTTTAATATTTCACAAAAAAAAAGATTTACTGTAATAGAATATAAAATCAATAAAAATCTAGAAAACAATTAATGCGGTAAATTTGACTCATATAATTTTGATTATTTGGACAATTACTTACATATTTTTTGTGTTTAGTTTATAATGTTCTTTTTAATTTTCCGCAAAACTTCTTCCTACTTTGTTTTAACATTTAATTTTTTATATAATTATCATTGATAAAGGAAACAATTGATAAATTCCTTTATTATTTATGCAATTACTTATTCTCAAGTTTAATTTATAATGTTCTTTTTAATTTTCCGCATAACTTCTTCCTACTTTTTTTTGTACATTCATGTTTATATATAATAAAATTATTTATTTGTATTGCTGATTTGTTGTGTTCTCATGTGCTATTAAATTCTGAAAGTCTGCTGAAGACTTGGTTTTATTTGTACATGTAGTATGTATGTTCTTAAAGACCCCAAAATAAACTTTTAGTGATGAAGGTGTTGTTTACACAAGTGTCATTTTAGTAATTTTTAAAGTCGGCAACACTAAATATTATATGTTCTGTACAATAAAAAGACTTAATAATTTAATATATATTTAAAAATTTTTAATTGTATGTATTTAATGAAAATATCTATATTTTTAAAAGTATTTGGCTTAATCTATATACATAAATAAAAATCAATGTTGTTCGTTGTTCATCGCAGTAGTTGAGAACGGCTGGACCGATTTTGACGATTTTTTTTTCTAATGATCGCCGTGATACAACTTAGGTTTTTACGGAAAGAAAATTTTGCCCCGCCCACTTTTTTGATTTACCTAAAATCAGAAAACGGTTCCATCGATTTGACTAATTTTTCTTTCATATGGTTGTATTAATCCATTTTAACTTCTCATCGAGAGAAAAATTTACACGCCTACTTTTATGCTCACTTTTTTCTATTTATCTGTAAATACTGATTTTTGTATATCTTCTGAACGATTAAATCTAAAGTTTTGAAATTAGGTCTGATGACTTCATGGGCAAGGCAAATCATGAGTCAGAAAGTGGGCGAAATTGGATAAGTGGGCGTGACACCTCCCATACAAGCTAAAAATTGATTTCTATATATGATGATATATGATATATTTAGAAGTGTTGAAACTAGTTTCAATATTTGGTGTGATTGATTTTATAATCATCATCAGTAGAAAAAAGGACAGACAAGTAGACGTGGTAGCTTTCAGACAAACTAACTATTGAGTTCAGTATTTCTTGAAATCAGTAACAGTTAAAGTTTTTGAATTTGGTCACTAAAAATCATCAGTCACAAAGTGTGGGCAAATGATAGGGTAGGTGTAGCGAAGCACGCCGGGTTTAAGCTAGTATTACAATAAAATATTTATACATTGACGTTGTTCATTCATACTTAATTCAAAAAAATATATTAACAGGCCTGTCACAGATATCCATTCCGATCGAAAGTGGAATGAATTCCGTATTTTACTTCTTCAGAAAACGTAAAACGAAAATTTTTTGCGGAATTAAACCACTTTCAGTTTCCTAAGTGGATTTGATATTTTCAGTGACTTAAATTTTAAAAAATTTATTAAAACCACTTTTATTGGGAAATAAATATTGTTTTCGATTTATTTTGTTAAAAAATATTTTTTTAACGCTAATTTTGTTAAAAATAAACACATTTTTGTTATACCTACTATTTCACGGAAAAAGGCAATTTTTAAACCACAAATTTTTTTTCAAACTAAAATTAAAAATTTTTAAAAAGTTTATATCCTGGCAAAACAAACATCAAAACCGAGATAAAAAGAAAATATTTCTATTCAAGGTATTTTTCTTTTATTATTAATTATTTTAATTTGCATAACTTTTTTATTCACTTTGTTACAATTTTTTCAATTTGTTTTGCTCTTATTCGCTTATAATACATTATTTTTGTTTTGGTATACATTATGTTGCCATATTTTAAGAGAAAAATAGAAAAATCGGAATTTGCTAAATCGATCGGAATCTGAAGAAGCTAAAACAAAACCGATCGGAATTGAAAATACGAAATGAAAACCATTCCGATCTGAATTTGTGACAGGCCTGTAATATAGTTTCTTCATAAACTCCTTAATTATTCTAATATTATTCTATTAAAAGAATTTAAATAGTTTTTTTAAACGATTTCTCAAGCAAAGGAGAACATGCATCCATAGAGGAATTTTACACTAGCCGAACTGAAATTGATTTCGATCTCAGCTACTGTAGTCTCATCAGAGTTCTTTGTGTTGTGTACAATGATCAACTTTTTAACACAAACTTCTATAGTAATTTATCGGAATTATATGTTTTCTCATACTTTGTAATGAGTTAAAATTTATAAAAAAAAAACTATACCAAATTCATTACCTAGTCTAATAAATGTTGTTTCAAACATTATTATTTATGGGTCGATTATGGATGGTAACAGATCTAATTAATACCCAAAATTTTGAAAAATTTTGCCGTCTATTATAATATTTTTAGCACCTCCATTAATATTTGCTTGATATCCATAATCGGCTTATTAAGACATGTATTTCTTTCTGTTGCTCTTCCCATTACACCGTATAATTTAATATTGTTTAAATTGTAACTATTTGGTTTGATGGCCTTAGTACAAGTATCCTTATCGCTAAAATCAGATAAAGATTTTTATAGTATTTTTGCTCATAATACAAGGGTCGCATGGGATTATTACTAGGCACGGTGGGACCGAAGGAGATGCTTTAAGGTTCTTCGAAAAATTCTTTGATTGATCCTCTTGCAAAATCGTTGGCATTTGGAAAACCGGTTTAGTGATTGGTTGAATGCTGAACTTTAGAAAAATTTAATTCGTAATCAGGTTATTGCACAACTAATAACTTTACTAATGAAAATAAGACGTTAACCCTTATTGGACGCGACTTTTCACACGTTTGATTCTCACCAGGTTGTAGTTATTTTTAACAAATATGAAAAAAAAACAATAGTATGTTATTATACATTTATATTCATTTCTTTTCAGTTTTGTTACAAATTATTTATTTTTTGTACAACTACTACATGTCTGAGTTTCTGATAATTATTTATATACTTGTAAGGTATGGTATTTTTTGAAGCAATCTCCAACATGGCATGTTTCGCAAAAGTATACTGTTGTTTTCCTATTTATATATATATATATATATATTTATATATATATATATATTTATTTATAATATTTTCTTTATTCATTTTATGGGCAAAAAATAAATTCAGACATTAAAAAAACGAATTGAAAGTTTATTGCACAAGTTAAATGCTCTGCTGATAACGACAAACTGAAAAGATTCTTATGCTCAAACGGTAACGGTAAATTTAAAGTAACGGTAAATACGTATTTTCAAATGGTAACGGTAAATTGAAGAAATGAATGCATTTTAAAAACAAATCTCATCAATAGACAGTATGTTTCGACATAATTCGCCTTGTCACTTCACACGTGCCATACGACCGTTGCAGAAAAGTACTGTTGTCACGTCAGAGGTGACTTACGACCGATAAGGGTTAAAATTCATTTTTAGCATTATTATTAACATAACTAATGATTAGTGGACTCTGTAGACGCATTCTAGGGAAACGTATTTTTAATGTAAAATAATTGTATTTTTTTATGTTACACTTTAGACCAATCCCAAAATACTACCAGTAAGAGGAAGGAAGAAAAAACGTATATACATATATCGTCGATGGAATTAAAGAATGCTGTAACTGACAAAACATTAAATGTTCACCAGAGTCAAAAAACCTGTGTGAAAGTAGAACAAAGACACTTATATTTATCTAAACTCAGACGGCGTAAGAGAATTTATTTTCATGGTAGAAATCTGGGACCGGGACCAATCGACCTAAATTTTTTTTTCTGATAAAAATGATGCAAAAAACGTATATTCGATTTTTTGTCAGTTACAGCAGTTACAGCTTTCTTTAATTCTTGCGACGATATGTATTATCAGTATTACATATTAAAGAAATTCGCAAAAGTAGTGAACAAAATATGTTTCCGACACACTTGTGTCATATTGTTATTTACAAATTATTAAGTTATTATTTTAAATTCAAACCGTTGAAATAAGCCTGCCTTTTTTTACCTAAAGGAAAAAAGTCCACACATAGACACTATTCTTTATTATCAATTTTGTTTAGAAATAACCAAAAACGGAACCGCTGTGCAATATGTATGTATAAATTATTGTTAGAAAAAAACAAAACTACGATTTATTCATCACATTATAAGTATAAATGTTTATTGCAGTTATAATATTTACAAGTTATGTATTTTCCTAATATGTATGTAATAGGGATGACGATCGGGATATCCCGAATCCCAGGATTTTACAAAGCTTCTGCCGGGATTTTCGGGATTATGAATTTAAATATGTATACTTATATTTTTTTTAAGAAACATACATATTTTAGTATTTTCATTAACAATTTTAGAAGCATATTTTATACGAATGGAATATTTGGTAGGAATAAAATTTTATCCTTTACTAGTGTACCAAACAAGCATAGTTTAATAACATATGTGGCAGCCCGGATAAATCGTGTAAGTAAACAACGCTGATAAGAAGAAATACTCTTATAAAAAAGTGCAACCAACATACGGGTAAAAAGTATAAATTTATACATACAAAAAAAATTAATTTTACAAAAAATTATGACTTTTGAAGAACACAAATCAAAAAATTAAAATAAAAGTTCTGTGTGGTGTAAT
This sequence comes from Metopia argyrocephala, assembly GCA_963576795.1. Taxonomy (NCBI): domain Eukaryota; kingdom Metazoa; phylum Arthropoda; class Insecta; order Diptera; family Sarcophagidae; genus Metopia; species Metopia argyrocephala. The sequence continues at coordinate 86,935,585 of OY756211.1, forward strand.
TTTTTATAGGACATAAAAGGACCACCACAAGCATAATGTAAAATGTGTAAAAGGTTTTAAAGACAAGTGGCGGATCAACAATAGGACTTTTAACTCACCGTAAAGTAGATTTTCTACATCTCCGACTTTTTAGTTAAACTATCTATAAAAATTATAAAGCAAAATAGACAAAACTTGTTTATTCAATAATAATAATATGGATGCGATTACTTGTCAGTTTGGAATGCATATTTAGGTTTAGGTTTTTGATAAAGTTTACAATAATATTTATTAATACTTAGTTTTTAATATAAAATTGGAAAACGTAGTCGCGATAAAACTGAAAAAAAAAAAAAATATTAAAGATTACGAGCTTTGCTTTTCCAAGATTGGATAAATCTTCACAATTCCATACTTGGTAGTTGTTGACAATTTAGCATTTTCTCTTTTCATAACATCACTCACTGGAACTGTGAAAATTTTTGAATACGCGTTTCACTGTTAAATCTAAATTTATGGAAAATTTTGATAAATAGAAGAAAGAGGAAAAAAAGAAACTACTAAAGTATGATATATCAATATTTATGTCTCAAGAAGAACAAACACACTGATATATGAGACTTTAAGATCGGACTGTAAGTGCCTAAGATGTAGCAAAAAAACTAAAGAGGCGACCCCTACGTTCGGCAAAAAAAATTGTTTAACCTCCCTGCAAAAATACTTTATATTAGGGGCGGTACGAGGAAACATTTTTTTCTTCGTATTCGCACGCTCTAATGTACATACTTATGTATATACATATGTTTGTGGATACTATTATACATATATTCGTTTTAAATAAATGAGAAAACATTAACATTAATATTTTCACTAATTAAAATAAAATTCCGAAATCCCGAATAGTCCCGGGATATTTCGGGATTTCCAAAATCCCCAATCTCTGAATTTTTTTAAATCAATCCCGTTCGTCATCCCTAGTATATACATATACTACAAATCAGGCTTTAATTTACAATAAATAAGCAAGAAAAAAATTAATGCCCGTATTCATAAAAATTATTTTAGGTTTATTGAGGACTTATTTGACATATTTCTATGCAATACTTGTCAAATAAACCCTCAATAAACCTAAAATATTTTTTATGAATACGGGCATTAATTTTTAATTTTTTACCATGGGCAGTGTAATTTTTTATTTAAATTGTTGTCAATTATTTTTGTTTTAATTAGTGTTAATATATAGTAAATTTCTTTTTTAAGGTTGATCTGAAAACTAGTTTTATTTTACAAATACACAGTACATTAGCTCACATACGTACATGTAAAGACTAAAAGCCCGCAGTTAAATAAAACTCCAAACCGATCACTTTAAAGTTTTGTTAATATTTTTAGAAATGTTTTCTACATTATTTAATATTTATGTTTGGTAGCAAAACAAATTAGATAAATTTTAGTTAAGCTTGAATCTGAGGTCAATAACATTAAAATTCTTGAAAAGAGACTAAAACAAAGCAAAAAGGTGAATAAAAACACATTTTTTTTTGTTACTTAAAACATATAAAACAAATTTCAATAAAATAATTCCTTTAAGATGCAGTTGTTGGCATTAACTTACATACATACAAAAGTTTTGCTTTTTCAAAAAATTAATTTACAAATGTTTTTCGAAGTTGCTAAAAGAAAGTTGGGTGTAATGTCTTTAATAAGTAGGTATGTATTTTGTAAAATTTTGCAATAATGAATGTTGAATAAAAAATAAAACTAATTGTCCACTCGGCATAATTATTTCGATCATTTTATAATCTGTGTTAAAAAACTATACATTTTTTCAAATGTCAAAAAATTATTAAATTATGGATATTTGTTGATAAATGCTGAAAATAAAAGAGAAACATTATAAAATAAGAGTTGAAATAGTAGAAAAGGAATTTGTGCGAAGAATAAAAATTATTGATACCAACTGTTCATTACCAATTAAAAAACACCTTAAAACAAAAGAGGACTACCATTATGTGCAGTAATTGAAGAAGAATGCAGCCTTTAAACCCCAAATCTCAGAACTGCAAATAAAGGGCAGTTCAGACGATACGACTTTGCGTATAAAAAACCTGAGAGGATCTATAGGATTTTTTAAAATGAGTATAAAAATCCTACTGCAAAGCTCTTTGTGTTTACACTTTTGGTGTAGAAAAGTTAAACGGGATAAAGGCATTAGTCCTTATTTTTCGCTCTTTTATTTGTATTTTTCTTAATATGTATATACATATGTATACATATAAGTATAATCACAAGAGCGAGATTTTTAAAGATCTTGTAAAAAATCTTAAAAAGGAAAATTCAAAGTGTTATTTAAAAAAAATAATAGAATTTAAAAAATACATACATACTATTTAAAAAGAAAACAGCGTAAATTTATTCTACTTTATAAAACCGCAAATTGTAAATCAAACAATTATTTTTATTACTTGTGGTTTTCTTTTCCTATCATTTTAATAAAGATTATTTTAATATCTATTAATAATTGTATATGTAAATATAAATTAAATAGTTTTAAACTTTTTCAGTAATAAATGCATTCATAGTTAATAATTTATAATTTTATTAAAAACAAAATAATAGAAAAAATTTTATTACCATGTGAATATTAGAAACGTAAAATCACTTTTCCTAACTAATTTTATGGTGATCAATCAATCAAAAATTAAAAATATATATTAAAATGATTAACTTGTTAAAAATTAATAAAAATGCTTAGTTCTTTTTTGATTTATAAAAGTCTCTCAGACAGACAGTGAGAGTAATGTCAAGTATTTATGTATATACATACATATGTTAGTTAACTAATTATGCACTATAACTACTTTTACTTCTAATTCTATGCATACACATACATATATTAAGTTATTCTGCCGTTCGTATGGAATTTACATATTCTGCGAATAGACTACTTAATATAGAGCTTATAATGTGATATTTTCTTGCACTGGTTATGATGGCAAAGACATATCTTATCGTATATATGTATAGTATGTCTGTTTATATTTTTTTTATTAATATATTTTATTTTATTTTTTGTTTTTCTTGCCACAATTTTTCTTCTTTTATTCAATTGTACACATGTCTGTTTGTGTTCAACAATAACGAAGTTTCTATAGACCATTTAGCAATATTTCAATTCAGTTAATATTTACACTTCATACCGTTTGTGTTGCTATAAAATTTAGTACATACTAAAAAAAGTTCTTCATATTTTAATTTCTTTCAAGTTGTATTTTGTATCTTTATTCAATATTTTTAACTTTTATAATTATTTACTTCACATGTGCGAATGGTACTTTTTGTTTATATTATGGTTGTTTGTAATTTGCATAATCCATTTAAAATACCACCGGACAGGTACAGATTGTGTATTACTGGCTTCCCTTGAAAATTTACATCATTCCCGTTTACAGTTTTTTATATTGGCTAATCAGTACAGATCTTGAATGTCGTTGTGATCTTGAAATTTATTGTTTTATATAAATACATACATACATATACATATGTATGTATGCATGCATATGTAAACATATAAATAAGTTACAATTATTTAAATTTTTCGTTGTTTTCGAAATTGTGTAAAACAAGTGCTATATGATAGGTTTTCTAAGAGTTTATTTGACAAATATTGCATAGAAATAAGCCCTTCATAAACCTACAATAATTTTTTGAGTACAGCAGTTAGCCTACAGAAAATTCTTTCTTTATATGCTAATAAATTTGAAGCTGAAAAGCATAAATATGGCTGTTAATTCAAAATAATTGACATATTAAACTGGTTCTGCAATATATACAATTTTTATTAATGCTTCTGTAATCGAGTGTCAAACTTCCGATAGCAAAACTAAAACTCCATTAATTTGTAATTTTCTTACTAAAGTAATAAATACAAAGCTTTAAATAGTTTACAATATCTAAAATAAAATAAGCTTTATTTTACTTGTACTGCAAATATTTCTTATCACAAATTCAAATATTTTTTTTAAAATCCATGAACTTGAATTAAAATACTTGGAAAACCTTATCTTGTATTTTATACTTTTTCTAAGTAAATATAATTTACAGATATCTATAAAATTATGTATTCATGTCTCCATAGCATTTAAATATTGGTCAGGTATTTTTTATCTTATCATTAATTGTCAATAATCTACATTGTTAGAAGGCGTCTTAATGCAATGGCCGCAGTTGACCTCTTTGTTGTTGATTGGATAAAAAGTATTTAAATTTTAAAATTACCGACATAGTCTTTATATATTTTTTTGTTTTTATTTGTTTCAATAAAATTAACTATGATTGTCAGAAAATTTCACATTTTATAAATTTTTTTTTGTCACTATGTCACCGGATAGTGTTTTTTGTAAAGATAAAAAATATTTTATATTTTATTTATTAAAGTTTTACTTTCTTTGTTTTAATAGAAATTTAAAAATTTCTTTTTGTCTTTTCAGAAATAAGCGGTCTAGTTTGAAAAATTCCCTTTATTAAAGGACATGTTATAAAATTTATTAAAAATTTAAAGTTTTCACAAATAAAATTTTTTTTGTATAAGTCAACAACGTAGCATATAAAAAGAAACTTTAAACCGCTGCAAGCTTCCATTGTGATATTATATTTTTAGTTGGAATCATCAAATAATCTAGAATACAAATCAACAACAAATTCCAAAATGAATTCCACAGCAGGATTTTTTGATGAACATATTGTTATGTTATATACTCATTTAGTTAATCAATATGTGCCTGAATATTTTAAGGCTTTCGAATATACACCTTGGGTGTTTTCGCTGCTAGGTTCAATGGTCATAGGTTTAAGTGGTATCTTACCATTGCTTATAATACCTATAGATGAAAAATTAAATCACGAGGGATATAATGATCGTAAGTATATTTTTATTTATTCCGTGTATAAATTAATTGTTTTTACCGTTTTATTTTTAATTATTTTTAGCTGGTGAATCAAAGTTCCTAAAAGTTTTACTCAGTTTTGCTGTCGGTGGTCTTTTAGGTGATGTATTTCTCCATTTATTACCTGAGGCCTGGGAGGGTGACAATGGAAAAAGTAAGACATTCCTTATATAAGCAAACTTTTTAACTAAATTTGTTAATATTGATATTTTTTAATATTGTGTTTGACATTTAACATTTTGTTTAAAGTTGAATTTACATTCGAACAATATCATGGTCCTTGTGGCAAATGAAAAATTATTTTTACTTTTGCACAATTTTTGATACAAATAAATTTGTAATTTCCATAAAGTTAAAATTTTGGTGTTTTCAAATCTATATGGAAGTAAACATTTACATACATATGTGCTAGTGTTAAAATTTATTTAATTAAACTCTGATTTGAAAATTGATGAAAAAGTTTTTTCTTATGGTAATGTTCATACATACACCACATACATAATTGGCCATTACAACCCTATGTCAGGGTTACGGAATAGTTTCTCGCAGTACCCATGTTGTGTGTATTAATTTTTATCCATGAGTCCCGGGACCTACAGTTTTAAATCGACTCCAAACGACAGACTTGAGAAGCTTGTTCATGGCAATTAGTCACTCTCACAGCTTTTGCCAGAAGACTGCTAAAAGGTAGTCGCCATAAAAATATATTTTTTTAATTTTTGTAACATAAATAATAATGAATTTAATTAAGTTGTGTAATCTTTACATATTAAAAGCCTTTTCTTTAACAATGTAAATTATATTACACTGGTCATAAAGCCGACCATAGTCAAAAAATAAAAATGATACTATATACATATAATTATGTTATATACAAAATTAAATATATAGATATTATACAACTTTTTTACTTTATGTTTTATTATTTAATTTATTATCAATTCTTCTTCAGGGAATATCAATGACTCACTCAGTGAGTGACAACCAATGTATGTAAATATAGTGATGACACCACGGATAATAGTAATTGATATTTCGTAAAGATTACCAACGAGGTTGGTCGAAATATTGGATAAATTAAATAATAAAGTATATAGTAAAAAAGTTGTATATTTTTTTATATATTATATATATATATATACATATGTATATATGTACACGTATATGAACGAACATCAAGCCGAAAATTTTTATAATTTGCTTTAATTAATCTATTTAAAATAATTTTCTTAAGTTCAATGATTTGGACGTTTCATTTTTTTAGGAAGTTATAGTTTGTTTTTTCTAAATTGAAAATTATGTATTTTACCAATATCATAAGTTTCTTTTGTTAATTTTAGTGACGTCATCTGGCCATCCGTCCTTACACTCTGGATTATGGGTTTTGTCTGGTATTTTAATTTTCACAATAGTGGAAAAAATATTTTCCGGATATGTTAATGCTGATGAAGAAAACCCACAACCAAAATGTGTTGAAATTGCCAATTGTTTATTACGTCGAACTGGCGGTAAAATATTGGACGGGCAAACATCTGAAAGTTGTGGTGGGAAAGGTTGTGACATTGAAGATGTTCCCAATGGTTGCTTTTTGCGAGAACGGGAACAAAAAAGTAAAGAACAGCCTAGAAAAGTAGCTGGATATTTGAATCTTATGGCAAATTCTATAGATAATTTCACTCATGGCTTAGCAGTAGCCGGTTCATTTTTGGTCTCATTTCGTCATGGCATATTAGCTACTTTTGCTATATTGTGTAAGTACATTTTTTTTTTTTTGCTTGTGAAATAGTAATTTTAAATTAAATTTTTAAATGATTTTAGTGCATGAAATTCCTCATGAAGTAGGCGATTTTGCGATTTTATTACGTTCTGGTTTTAGTCGATGGGATGCTGCTCGTGCCCAATTGTTAACCGCTGGAGCAGGCCTTTTAGGTGCACTAGTAGCAATTGGTGGTTCTGGAGTTACATCAGCAATGGGTAATTTATATTTTTTCCTGTTTATAATAAACATCTAGTAAGGTGTTATAATTATTAATATTATTTCCTTTGTGCTTTTTGATTACAGAGGCTCGTACATCGTGGATTATGCCTTTTACAGCTGGAGGCTTTTTACATATTTCATTGGTTACAGTATTACCAGATCTACTAGAAGAAAAGAATCGTGTTGAATCTATTAAACAATTTGTAGCACTGATAGCTGGTATTGCTGTAATGGCTATAATGACTTTGTTGTTTGAACACTAAAAATTAATGTATACTTTATTATATATTTAGTTTTAAATAAGCCCTTTACCAAATAAAAATTAATGTAAAATATTTACATAATGAAGAGTACAAAAAGTTTCGCTTTGTAATCTAAATTGTACTATATTTTTTAATTCTTTGAAATTTTCCTAATGTGTTTATTTGGTATTTAGGTTTTTATTAATGATTTTTTTTAAATATATAAATTTTTGTATATTAAAATTTTACAAAATTGTATTTATTAATTAGCTAGATTGTATATTACTATTGTATAATAACTAAAATAACATTATTATTAGTTTCTTGTTTATTAGTTGTTAAAAGAAATTAAACTACATTTGTATAAAAAAACTTCAGTTTGAGTTGACATTCTCATTTTTGATTATTATGTAATTATAAAATCCATAACCTATGTATAATATATCAAAATTTGAATGATGGGTGAAGCATAATTTAGAACCTTGAACCTTTATGGCTCCATATATAGAAGTTTGTGAATAAATATGCTGGTATTTGCTATTTCAAAACGGCCCAAGCCACTACCAAGCAGATTGAAACAGCATTGTAGTAGTATTGGTGACATGTTTATGTATGAGTCACCGACAATGCTGGAAACAAAATCATATAATTTAAATTTTTCTTGTGCTGGAAACAAACAGCAGATTGCTGTTTGTAAGGCATTGCTTTTTCAATCTTTATTTTTTCTGTAATTTCATTGACTAAACAACTATATACAACATTAGAAAAAGAAAATTTTCTATTTTAGGATTTGTTTTTTGTAAAAAAAATGACAGGAATTAATAAATAATCCTGTATGTGATAAAAACGATTTCGATCGAAATTAAAATCGTTTGTATTTTCAAAGTCATATAAAAATTACTTTCAAAATTTTAATATTCAAGAATGTAGTAGCAATGGTCAGTAAGCTTGTGCGTAAAAAAGGAATTCCAAATGTGTAAGGATTTGGAAGTTATAGCAACTTTAAACTTCATTCGATTTCAAATTTGATCGAAAACGATTTTCATCACATACCAGTTAATATTTAAACAGACATAAAAATAATAGAAGATTGAAAAAATAAATAATAAAAATGAAGTCTATACCAAGGTGGAATTACTTACAAGGTGGTGTTGCCAACTCAGCTGGGTTTTTTTTGGTCATACCTCTCCTGTCAAAAGTTTTGTTTATATTTGTGTTTTGTTTACATTTTGCTTTGTGTGTATTCGTGTTTTTGTTTTGGTGTAGAGACATGTATGTTGTTAAAAATACACACACACACTTCTGACATGTGCTGTTTTAATTCACCATACCTGCTTTTGACATTCAAGAGCTGAAAAAACAAAAACAAATTCCCTGTTGTTTTTGTACTATATTCACCTGCCACCACCTTGTAAGTAATTTCACCATGGTCAACCACAATTTTGTTTTTATTTGACAATTGTAAGAGCGACAGGGTTGCAAAACCTCAGAGTTCTATGCTATTTCAAACTGGGACTACTTTATGATGATTATACCAAGGCCCATTAATACAGGTCATTGCATCTCTACAAAAATACAAATATAGAAAAAACAACACGCATTTTATTGTTGTGTGATCCATCTATCTTTGTCAAAAACAGCTGACTACAAATGCGAATGAAAGAAAAAGAGAAAGTAAATAAAATGTTTTTAAAAAAATTAATTGCAAATGAAAGACTTATAAAATTATAATTTTGTAGTTCAAAGTCAATAATTTCACGTTTTTAGTAAATAAATTATTTTAAAATAAGCTACGAAGCAGTGTGAGGTATAGTTTGGAAGCAAACAAATTGTCTTTAAATTTGTAAGTACCTACAGATCCTCCTGTATGTTTGTGGCAACAAACAAACATTTATAACCTGTTGTAATTTAGTATTTAAAAGAAAAGATTTCCTTAACATGAAATTAAAAATTTGCAATTGTAAATCAAATTTCAGATAGTTTGATATCCTGTGGAAACGATACTGGCCAGGAACTCGACATAAATACATTTAAATTACTTGCTACGAATTGCTTCCTAAATTCCAATTTAATTCGAAAAATGTATAATAATTATCACTTTTTATTTTAACTTTCTCTAATGTTCTTAAAATTTTTATATATTTTCACCAAAAAATGTTCACAAATGTTTTAACACAAAACACTATTTTTATAATACATTTCCTCTTATTGGCATTCCACAGAATTGTAAACAGAAAAATGTAAACATAAACATGCAAATAAAAACAAAAAAGATAAAAATGTAAACAAACTTTGACATATATAGGAGGGTTTACATAAAATCAGCCTGAGAGATGCAATGACCTGTATTAATGGGCCTTGGATTATACCATGTTTGTGTACAACGGTCAACCACAGTGTTGCTTTTATTTGACAATTCTAAGAGCAGCATGGTTGCAATACCACAGAGTTCTATGCCATTTCAAACTGGGACTACCTTATGATGATTATATATACCATGGACCAAACAATGTCTGTGTACACACGTATTCTTATTTAACCAAACAACGCAAAGAAAATAAAACGAATGAAAGATTAACCGAACCAACAAACGATACAAAGAAAATAAAACAAACATAGTTTTTTTTTTTTTGTTTTTAATCATTGATGCCCAAGGTAGTAGTATGGGTGAGTGACAAAAATAAGACACAGAAGTTCTGCAGGTGTAGTTTGTCTCTCCCACTCAACATGCTGATTTCCTATTGGTTGATTGACGATCAAACAAAAGAGCGTAAGTATACGTGTGAGTTTAAATTGCTGAGATCAGCCACTACTGGGCATCTTTGTTTTAAATGTAAATTGGAAAACGTTTATAAACTAGCTTTTTCCAGAGGTAAAATTTTCAACTTTGAAAAAAAAGCTTTCACAAAATGTGTACAAGAGTCAACCACATTGTTGCTTTTATTTGACAATCGGAAGAAAAACAGGGTTGCATATCATTTTAAACTTGTCAATGATTGTACCATGGGGACTACCTTATGCTGATTATACCATGGTTTAGTTATTAAATTCCACAGAAATGCCAGGACGAAATAATAAAGGTGGTGGCAAGGTACAACAATATAAAAACAATAGGTCATTCTGTTTTTGTCTTTCGAAATGTAAATGAAATGCAAGTTTGTACGAAAAAAATATATAAAGCAAACAAATGTATATGAAAAACACAAATTAAAACAAAACAGAAAAAAATTTTAAAAAACTCTAAAGAAAACCAGAACAACTTTGACACATCTAGGTTTAACAGACTAGTTCTTTAGCAACAGCTGAATTTTTTTTTTTTTTTTTGCCATGAATAGTGCTAATGTTGTTATTTTCTCTTTCACCATTTTCTACAAAAATACTTATAAATTTGACAGATTTAAGTATCAACTTACATGATGATTTTTACGAAGTCGTTTATTTAATTCCCTTGTAAAGTAACTTTCGAAAATCCTTTGCTTTTATATGGTTTTTAGTTGATGTTTTAACTTTTTCTCTACACCATTCACCATCTAAACAAAAAGAGTCGTTGAAAAGGGACATTGTAAAAAACATCATGTATAAAGGTTAAGTTAGGCTGTAATCCTGGAACATGGTTGTAATAGTCAATTATAAAAGTACAATGCATGTGTATGTAAATAGGGTTAAGGCGGTCGCACAACGTGTTTTTCTATACTGTATTTTCTACACCTGTTTTAATGGACTTTGGACCTTTTTTTTACATATTATAATGTTGACATCCGTAACCTAAAAAAAACTAAAACTTTGTATCTATTGAAATATAATTTGATTGTTTTGCAGCTATGGCTGCTATGTCGTCCTTAATGGGAGAGTACTTGTCGAAACTGCTGTTCGTGTTTGTTAGCTTGATCTTTATTTATCATAAGCTATTACATAGTTACTTACAGCCTGTTTCTAGAACAAAAAAAAAAACAAAAACACTCAAATTTGTTAGTGTTTCCCATATAAAAAGACGAATGTCAAAAACCATTCGTGTTCTAGAAACAGGCTGTTACTTACCTTTTATTCCTCAAGCAATCAAGATCTCCAATTAAGGAAGGCATTTGTGAGAAATACCCATATATATCTTGTATTTACCTATTTTATTATTGTTAAATTGAAGTTGAAAAATATACTCACCTGAACTTAACAGAAATTGTACCAGTGAACTCTTTTACTTACCTGAAGTCAAGGTTTGTCATTATATACGTATACTGCCCATTTTAGTTGGATCCACCGTGTTGGTTAGGGTAAATAACTGTCAAAACAACCACAGCAAAAAGTATGAAAACAAAAACAATGTATATAAAACAAAGAAAAAATTGACAACTATATTCACAAATTGTCTAAAAAAAGTAGCTCAGCTGGTATATCAATGCACCTTATAATCAATATGCCAGAGCTGTGGCAGAAATAAAAATATTTGCAAAACATATGGTGGTATGGATATTTGTTTTTGTGCTTGTTTTGTTATTCTGCTATTGTATACTTTCCGTTCTGTGTTTATTGTTTATAGTATTTGATTTTTACATATTGCCCAACTTTATTTTAAACAAAAATTTGATAAAACTGAAAATGGAAAAGTAAGTACTTATTTAAAGTGTATATATTATAATTTAAATAATTAATATAGGTATGTTAAAAGAAAGTCGAATTGTGAGGAAGTTGCCGATAGCAGCAGTGACACAGAAGATGATTTTTTTAAGCCTAGTACCATCAAAAGGTTTGAAAATTTTAAATTAAAATAAAAATGTAGTTGGAAAATAAAAGGTTTTTTCTGTTTCTAGAAAATATACTCAAAAATTAAGAAAAAGCTGGTTTCAAGATAACAGACTTTCAGATTGGATTATGGAGGTAAATGACAATCAAGTTAAATGTAAATACTGTGACTGTACACTGATGCCAAAATTAAGTATTCTGTTGACGCACGGAAAATCTAGTAAGCATATGACAGCCGCTTCATCTTTCAATAACAGCAGCCACAAATTTGAATTTCCTTCAGTAAGTAACAATTTTAGGAAAAATGTAGCTGAATTGATTAAAATATTTAGTACTTGAGAAATAATGAAAAATGTAGCTTTACTGTTTGCCGTTAAATTTCCTTTACAGAAGTTTTTGTAGCTTTAAAGATGTGTTGTTTTTATAATTTTAAAAGCAGTTAAAATTTTAAACATTAGAATACATAGTTCATAATATGGACTTGATAAAAGCACTACAAACAAATCAACATAATATATATATATATATATATTAGGTTAATAAGTATTTTAGACCCTTCAATTACTAATGCAATATGTTAAGTTTAGTAATTAAAATTTCAAAAAATTTTGTCTATTTTTAAGATAACTAAAATATTCGGTTTAATTTATAATCTTTACTTACGTACAGTGGTGGACATTGGGTTACCACATTGTCTATGTTCGGTCTTTTTAAATTTTCTTATTTATTTTACCTAGACACATATGGGACATAATTTAGTTTAGTTGCTGCACATTGTTTTCCTTCGGCAATTGATATTGCCAATTGTGTCATTGTAAGTAAGTATTACATTTCGTGGGTATATAACCTTCGGGATGACGGAAGAAGTCTAACCTAATGTCCACTACTGCATGTCCATAATTTGATAAATTTTTAAAAAAATTATTTTTTAGTTTCAGTTTCAAGATGATCCCTTGTCTAAACCCAGTATAGCAATATCATCAGTCTACAGTACAACAAATCCGCTAAGAAATTCTTCACCCATACCTGCACCTAAAGTTGAAAATTCTTCCTCGTATTATGAATTAGAAAAAATAAAAGCTGAAGCTTTAGCTGCAAAGTACAAAGCAGAAGCAGGATATTTTAATGAATTAGCAGATTTAACACGTTCTAAACGTGTATATGTAGAGTTGCAATGTCAGGAGCTGCGAAAACTATTAGATCAATAAAAAAACATTACTTTTCTAAAAAATTTAAAAAATATTTTTCATTTAGTTCTGGGGGGTTACTTTGTATTTCAATTCGAATCGAAATTGCTTTCGAAAGAAATTTCCCATTCGAAATATCAATAATAAATGAATACAAAAATTGTTCGAAAATTCGTAAATTTTTACGAATTCGTACGATTTTCGATTCGAATCGAAATACAAAGTAACCCCCCTGATAACCACGATAATTTAGCCTTTATTATAAATTATTATTCTGAGAATTTCAAATTGTTTACTTTTTGCGTTTCGATTTCAAACCGCCAATATATATTCAACAATACGGAAACGATAGAAATTTGACGGCACAAATCGCTAATGAAGCGGTTTGATCTATTGTATTAAATTTAAACTTTTAAAAATAAAAAATGGCGCACAATATAAATTTTATGTTTTCTTTGTATTTGAAGTACGTTTTTTAATATATTTCTTAAAAATTCGCTTTTATTAGTCTACTTTTCTGTGTTAATTTCTTATTTTTGCACCACTGAACGCACAATTTTTTATTGTCGCAAAAAAACTAAAAGGAGATACAATCAATTTTAAATGTGAGTATTCAGCCCCGAACATATCCATCTGCGTTTGTTTACTGAAAAGAGAATATCGCACAATTGTCAGAAATAAAAATTCAATTAAAAAACGTTACTTATGTCAGAACATGAGCGAATAATTAAATTTTAATATAACGCAATAATTATACGATAAATTCGTCTAGGGTTTTAATGTCATGTTTGTCTTCGCATATGCATGATTGTATATATACATACATCAATACATATACATATATTATACATACATTAATTTTTATTAATCGAAAGCTAGAAATAAAAATTTACATTAATTAAAAACTGAGTTCATCAAAAACAAACTTGTTTCCATCGTATATATAATTCTATTAAATAAATAAGTGTCTTGTATAATTTTACAAGCTTTATAGTAACGGTTATCACTCATCGTTGCATTTGCCCTTGCAGGTCTTGCAAATATAGCAAACTATGTCAAACAATCTGGTATGTGATGAAAACCGACTTTGATCGAAATTGAAATCAACTGAAATTTTAAGTTGATATAATTTCCAAATCTGTAATGATTTCAATTTCGATCGAAATCTTTTTCCATCAAATACCGGAATAATAAAATATAGGCATATATGCTACAATTGCTTGTTTATAAAACTTCCAAGGGCATTTGCAACGAAGAGTGATTAAAACTTGAATTAACTATATCATGACATATATATGTCCTATTGTGCAGACATATGGTGTTCTGGTATAACTTCTACAGCATATGCTCCATTCAAATCTGCGGTTGCAACAATAGTTGCTTCACCCCGACTCAGGCGTTCTAATTCAAAGCGTACCTTTTTCGCCTGTAAAGCAGTTAAATACTTTTGCATTCGATAGTATCCAGCTTTCTCACGAAAGTAATCAGTTTCCATACGTAAACGATCCTCCTGAAGTTTAAGAAGAACTTTTGTTTCTAATGGTGGAAGTAAACTGGTAGGTTGTAGTAGTGTCTGTTGTTGATTATTTTGAAACTGCAGAGTTGAAGCATATGGAGGTGAATCAGCTCTTGATGAACGGGGTGACAAAGGATTTGCCTGTGGCATATTTTGCATTGCCTAAGTTAAAAAAATAATTCACTTACTTCATTAAAAAAAAACAACAAAATTATATTCATTCAAAACCTACACTTGGATCGAAAGGTTCTTCATCATAGTTATTAGGATCTTCCTCGATTATATCATCATATAAAGAATCATCTTTTTTAATGTTTGTTTCATCAAACTCTGTGGTTAGCTGTTGATTCTCATTGCCATCTAATTTGCTCCATTTACCTTCAAAGTCATCTTCATCGTCCGTATCCTGTTTATGTAAGAGATTATTTAATCAATTTATCAAAAAATATGTACAAATGTAAAAAGTACAATTTTCTTAATTCTAATCCCACGAAGCTATTAAGCTTGTCTATATATTTGGCAGTTGATAACATTTAAAATAAATGCAAACAATAAAACTGATTTATTAAATTAAGATTTTCTGTTAGGGCAACGTAAAAAGAATATCGTGGAAAAATTATTTTCAGCAATGAGACACATTTCTGGATGAATGGGTACGTGAACAAATATAACTGTTTAAAATTGTATTCCATTTCCAGTGCATTCTTTAGGTCATTGTGTTTGTAATTTTCTCATCGTCGAGCTTTTCTACCTATGTAAATATTTCCACAAATATTTGATTACATTAAAATTCGTTGATTGGACAGGGGGTTTTTAACATGCTTAATGAGTCACATATACGAAATAATAGAATTATGTTTATAATCTTTATCAGCGTACTGTTTAAAATCGTTTCTTTAATTACTATAAAATATTTAAATTTATACTGCCTAGGACACAGAGTTGGGTTTATTGCATTGAATTTATAATGCATTATCGTTTCCACTACCACTAAACCACTTAGTATTAATGCAGCAATATTGCAGCCACCACTAAATGCAGATAGAAATAGTTAACCACTAAATAAAACCATTTTAGTGGTAGTGGAAATTTATTGCATTAAAAAAAACAAATTTAGTGGTAGTGGAAATTTAGTGCATTAAATAAAATAAATTTAGTGGTAGTGGAAATTTATTGCATTAAATAAAAAAAATTTAGTGGTAGTGGAAATTTAATGCATTAAAAAAAACAAATTTAGTGGTAGTGGAAATTTATTGCATTAAATAAAAAAAATTTAGTGGTAGTGGAAATTTAATGCATTAAAAAAAACAAATTTAGTGGTAGTGGAAATTTATTGCATTAAATAAAAAAAATTTAGTGGTAGTGGAAATTTATTGCATTAAATAAAAAAAATTTAGTGGTAGTGGAAATTTAATGCATTAAAAAAAACAAATTTAGTGGTAGTGGAAATTTATTGCATTAAATAAAAAAAATTTAGTGGTAGTGGAAATTTATTGCATTAAATAAAAAAAAATTAGTGGTAGTGGAAATTTATTGCATTAAATATAAAAATTTTAGTGGCAATGGATATTTATTGCATTAAATATATTGATTTTAGTGGTAGTGGAAATTTAGTGCACTAATTTTGAATAATTAGTGGTAATGGAATATAACTCCATTGGCACTATAGTGGAATGGAAATTTAGTTCCACTACCTCAGTTCCACTATCGTTTTAATATACCTTCATATATGGATATAATATTATTATATGCATACATAGCTTAAGTCAATGTCAAAATAAATTGTTGTGAATGTTATTTTCTTAATTTACTGAGTCCGCCTGTATAAAGTAAATAATTGTTGATATTGTTTTAATAAGAATTTTAGTACTTTCAAATGTAATATATTATTCAGTTCACCATAGGTAAGATTTTAATGGCGCGGACTGCTAATATTGCCAGCCGCTAATCATTCAGAAGTAGTGCACTAAATTTCCATTACCACTAAAATCGATTCATTTAGTGCACTAAATTTGCACTACCACTAAATTTGTTTTATTCAATGCACTAAATTTCCACTACCACTAAATTTATTTAATTTAATGCACTAAATTTCCACTACCACTAAATTTATTTTATTTAATGCACTAAATTTCCATTACCACTAAATTTGTTTTTTTTAATGCAATAAATTTCCACTACCACTAAATTTGTTTTTTTTAATGCAATAAATTTCCACTACCACTAAATTTTTTTTATTTAATGCAATAAATTTCCACTACCACTAAATTTGTTTTTTTTAATGCAATAAATTTCCACTACCACTAAATTTGTTTTTTTTAATGCAATAAATTTCCACTACCACTAAATTTTTTTTATTTAATGCAATAAATTTCCACTACCACTAAATTTTTTTTTTTTAATGCATTAAATTTCCACTACCACTAAATTTTTTTTATTTAATGCAATAAATTTCCACTACCACTAAATTTGTTTTTTTTAATGCAATAAATTTCCACTACCACTAATTTTTTTTATTTAATGCAATAAATTTCCACTACCACTAAATTTTTTTTATTTAATGCAATAAATTTCCACTACCACTAAATTTGTTTTTTTTAATGCATTAAATTTCCACTACCACTAAAATGGTTTTATTTAATGCACTAAATTTCCACTACCACTAAATATTATAGGCGATAATGCACTATTTTTTCCACTACCACTAAATTTAGTGGAAAATTAAATCTAATGCAATAAACCCAACTCTGCTAGGACACGACTATGTTAAATGTTCAGTTTTCCCCGTTAAAAACAATCTATATATCGTCGCAAGAATTAAAGAACGCTGTAACTGACAAAAAATCGAAAATACGTTTTTTGCATAATTTTTATTAGAAAAAAATACGCGTCGATTGGTCCCGGTCCCAGATTTCTACGATGAAAAGAAATTCACCTACGCCGTCTGCATTTTGAAAAATACAAGTGACATTGTTCTACTTTCATGCAGGTTTTTTGGCTCTGGTGAACATTTAATGTTTTGTCAATTACAGCGTTCTTTAATTCTTGCGACAATTTATAGATTGTTTTTAACGGGGGAAAACTGAAAATATGTATGTATATATCTTCCAACACCAGTTTAAAAAAGGTTAGTTTAAAGCTCATTTAAAGTTAGTTAAGTTTTGCTTATAGGGTATAAATTAAGGTATGTATACATATATGTGTTTAAATTTACTTACAAAATCGACATGTCTATTGCGTTTTTTTGTTCTCATGTAAATTGTTTTATTCCCTTGGATATTTTGATTCGTTTCTACAGAATGCACCATGGCTAGATGTTTTACAATTGTTTCCGTATCTTTCGTCTCAAAAAGAGCATCACACATATTACATTTAGTGCGTTGATCATCGTCCATTTGTGTACAAAATTGCCAAATAAACTCAATATTTTCCGGCAACTTAAAGCTATCTTCTTTAATGGCAACAAATTCCTCGCTAGCTTTATTAGGTCGACCATGTGTAATGACACCATGCATACGATGCAAATGTCTTTGCAAATTTGAAGTACCTTGGTATGAGAGATTTTTTTTACAGAAACAGCATCTGACTTGATCTTGACTAATACGTGTACAAAACTTCCAAACAACACTGGCTGTACTCAAAGACTTTCGTCCAAACTTTCTCGCACCATCTTCCGTTTGGTCGAAATCTTCGTGAACCGCGTCTAGCTCACTTAAGGATTCTGTTTTTGCATTAACCATCTGATTTAATTGCGAACCCGGTTCTCCTAATACATTATGACGACGTTGTAAGTGGGTTATTACATTAGCCGTACCATGGAATGACATTACTTTAGTGCAGAGTTTACAGCGAATAGTGTGACGTGAAAGTTTTTCAACATAATTCCAAACGTAACTTGCGCCTCTCCGTTCTTTTCTTTCCGATGTTATCTCAGCACTTGAACGATCGCCGTTTGGCTCTTCTTCATATGTAGTTGTATTTGATAGGGAAGCTGTTGCCTGCATAGTTTCATCATCCATTTTTACTAAATCTGAGGGATTCTGCAAAGTATTATAAATAAATATCTAATTTATACTTTCTATATATATTAAGTAATTAAAAAATACTACAAATCACTTGTTGTACAAGGCATATTCTTTTTTTTTAATTTGACATTAAATGGTTCTTTGGTTATTACAATTTTTACATTAATTATTACGAGATATGACTTTGAAATTACAGACTATTTCAATTTCAAACTAAATCGATTTTCACCACCTATGGTACATACATATATAGTTAGCCATTACAACACATTTTTCAGAGTTACGGCATATCATCCCACAGTATTCATATTGTATGTGTCAATTTCTACCGGGACCTACAGTTTAACGTCGAATTCGAACGACTGACTTAAGAAGCTTGTCCATGACAATTATTTACTCCCAGAAATTTTACTAGAAGACTGCTAGGTATATAGTGGTTTCATATTTCTTTCTTTCAAGATATCTCAGCTGAGGTTTGAACTCGGAGCTCTCGTTAGAAAGCCAACACTTTACATGAGAAACAAAAAATACTAATATTTTTACAAACCCTATATGTTGTGAACCTTTTCTTTATCTATATAAATTATACAAACTTTCGGCTTGAGGTTCTTATATATAAATTAAAAAGTATAACGCCTTTTCTTTTGTGTTTTTTTTTTATTTAATTTATTTTTTCCTATATGTGAGTGACAAATAATATAGGAAAAATAAATTAAATAAAAAAAACACAAAAGAAAAGGTGTAATACTTTTTAATTTATATATAAGAACCTCAAGCCGAAAGTTTGTATAATTTATATTTTTACAAACAATATTTACCCAAATTATTGTCAAAAAGAAGCCAAATTTTTTTCATACGATGCATCATATTTAATCACAAAGCAGATTTTAAGTTTTTTGTAGCTTAGGAATTTTTTGAAATCATGACATGCCTTTTCTGATAAAGCTACAGAATGAAAACCTCGAAATGAAGTATTATTACCACTAAAATGGTTTTATTTAGTGGTTAACTATTTCTATCTGCATTTAGTGGTGGCTGCAATATTGTTGCATTAATACTAAGTGGTTTAGTGGTAGTGGAAACGATAATGCATTATAAATTCAATGCAATAAACCCAACTCTGGTATTTATACACTTGCTTAAAAAATGTTCTTTTTCTTATTGTATTAGTTGCAAGAATATGTTAATTAAAAATATTGTTATCCTTTTGGCACCAAAATAAAGGAAGTTCGTATTCCATTATTTACCTTTCTCTCTTTAATTAGATCAGAGTGTAAACGTCTTAAATGTTTAGTTATATTTGCTGTGTTACCACCTCCAAAGTATAAAATTTTATTGCACAAATGGCACCGAGCGTGTTTTGAATCTTCCTTGGTACAATATTTCCATATAAAACTACGACTTGGGCGTATACGAATTTGATTTTCCAAACCCTTTCAATTATAGAATAAACAAAGGTTTAGAAAATTAACAGATTAAAATTTTAAAACGGCGTACCTCCTTTTGTTTTGAAATGTTATGTGATGATGCCAAGTGTCTGGCTAAATTGCTAGTTTGACTTCCCACACAGGATTGACACAACAAACACTGAAGCTGAGTTGAACCTTCGATTGGGTGGAAATATTGCCATACAAAACTATACTTACGTTTACTATGACGGTTAGAAGAACTATTTAAATCTAATGACGTTGGTAAACTGTTTTCACTTGATGGCTGTTGGCGAAAATTCTCAAAACTTTCCACCTCAATATCATGAGAATCTCCACTGGCTTCAAATATTTCATTAACTTCGTAATTTGTTTCAATCAATGTATCCTCATTAGCCTGGATGCGATATTCTTCCATTTATTTTTGGTTGTTATTAAAAGACAACGGATTTGTTTCGATTTGATTTTTTAAAATAATCGGTATTTTACATTGAATTCAATATTTTGTTTTTATCACAAAAAAAAATTAAATTGAGTAATCAACTCACGAAAAAATACCAATTTAATTATCTCAATAGATACACGACACGAGTAATTGTATTTTGAACAAAGAAAGAAAATGAAAGAGAAGACGCTAAAAAATTATTATTCGGTTTTCTTGAACAGCTGAATGAAAAGCGATGGCGGCAAATGTTATAACATAAGCGATAGAAAAAATCAACACTGTCACTGTTAAATAACAGGGTTAGTTACTTGGTGCGTATCTAACTTATTCAACTCTAAAAGAAATACCTTAAAAATAAACTAAATAAGTTAAAAATAAAAAATGTTCAAGATTTAAAGCGAATATATATATTGTGTAATTTTAAATGCTTAATAAAAAATGAAATCTTTTTAATACTTATAATTTATATTTTACAAAAAGGCCTAGTTAACGACTACTTTTATTAAGAACAAAATAACCATTAAGCCTACTTCGATTTTAACATCACTAAAATCTGACAAACCGGATTTCATGAAATAAATTATTTTATCTTTTACCCTAAAAAATTACACGAATAATTTGTATATTATAATAAAATCGCACCAATGTAAGTTTTGTTTTGTAACCTCAATTTTAACTTTTGAAGGAGAACCGTTATTTCGTTGCCAGCATGAGTGATGAAGTTTGCGATTTGGATGAACAAAAGCCAAGAAAAAGGAGTTTAGTATGGAAATTTTTTGAGAAAATTAGTCGCGATCGGGTACGTTGTCTTGTTTGTAGACACGAGCAAAACTATCAGGGAACTACTGGCAATATACTCAGACATTTAAAGGCTCGGCACGATTTAGACGCCACTCTTAAGGGACAACAGGAGCCACATAATCAACAGCGTATCATAGAGCTGTCTAATATGGCATTACCCACAGAAAATAGGGAGTTAAAATTTGAATGTAAACAAAAACTCCATAAAAGTCCCGCATACACAGATTCATCTTATTCTGATGAAAGAGAAAACAACCACCAACAGGTAAAATTGTGCTTGTTGTTTGTCTTTTAACAATTATAATTTTTTGTTTTCATACAGTTGAATGAAGATATTTACGTAGCCCTACCCGAACTTGAGGAAGATTGTTTAGATAATACTTATCTTAACAATAATATATCGCATCGTAAATCTGAAAGAAGAATAAAATTAGAGGAAGATCGTATTATTGCTGAAACGGAATATTTTCGCGAGAAGGCAGCATATTTTCGCATACAAAAACATTTAACGGCTCTACAAGCTAAAAAAGTTAAAATAGAAATAGAGCAAGTAACTGCAGAAAATAAAATTTGATTCTCAAACCTACATTAATAAGTTTAAAAAATTAAATTTGAATGTAAGACTAAATGGCTGGAAAATGGATCGCATCCGAAATCTGGTTATAAAGTTGGTAGCGACAAAAAAAATATTTCAGATGAAAATGGCAACAAACATTTTATAATTTTACTTGTAAAAATATTTTTTCCACAAGTAGAAATTTTGGTTTTGTGTGGTTGCTATTTATATCGATCGATATTTTTTACGTATGTTCTGTAAACTAAAAATGAGTGATAATAAAAACGAATGGAATTGAAAAAAGTTTGAAAAATCTCTCGATTCCAATTTCACTCGCTTTCATTTTACAGAATATACTCTATTGTATTCATAAAAAATAATTTTGATTTATAACACGCTTATAAAATACGTAAATAATATAAATTTTGTTTTATGAATAATTATGTATAATTAAGAGGGTGGGTGACTATTAGTATAAAAAGGAAAAATACAAGATATAAGAGTAATTTGGTTCATACAAAATTATACGCTGTAAAAATTTATGAGCGAATTTTTTAAAGCTATTTATGGATAATAGGAAACATAATAGGCTAAAGGAAACATACTGGTATGTAATGGAAATCAATTTCGTTCGAATTCAAATCGTTTGTATTTTCAAAGTCATATAAAACTTATCTGTTTTAATTATATTAAAATAATAATAATGAAAGATGTAGTGGCAATAGTCATTAACGCAATAAGTAAAACAGGAACTCCAAATCTGAAAAGGCTTAAGAGTTATACGCCCATGTTCTGGAAAACGTGCGATTTCAAATCACTTGTGATTTCAAAATCGCCAATTTTAGTTTTTCATGTGTTGTAAATCGTGCGTTTCATTTATTTTTCAAAGTTATGTTCGAAAAATGAAAACTTGTTTTAAGTATCAAAAGTAATAAAAACAAACATAATATAAACAAATTATTAAATAAAATTAATAAAAATGCCAGCTGCGTCATTGTTAAGTTTAATTAAAAAAAAACAACAATATGAAAGAAAACAACGTATTAGAAGGCGCTTTCTTAGAGATGAGCAATGAAAAAGAACATACTTTTTATTTTACATTTTCTATTAATATTAATTGTAAAATATTACTTTTTTTACTTTGTATTTATAAAAAACATATTCGATTTTATTCATGCATGCTTTTATGTTAAATTATATGCAAATTTTTAAGAAAATATGCAATTTCACTTATAGATCACATGAGTAAAAGTTTGTGATTTGAAAACGCCTAATTTCTGGCGATTGTGAACTCTAGCACACCTCTTTTGCGATTTCATATCGAGTTCGCCTATTTCATGCGATTTCCAACACATGGGCGATAGCAACTTGAAATTTCGTTCGATTTCAATTTCGATCGAAATCGATTTCCATCACATACCAGTATGTTTCCTTTATCCATAAATAAAGCTACGGTCACATTAGGCAAATATTTGACGAAAAAAAGCGTAACCACTATTTTATTGGAACATTTAATTTTGCAATGCTTCACATTTGGTTAATTGAATATTAAACTATAGCTTAAGCAACGGTTTATGTTGTAAGTACGTACCAAAGATATACATAAATACATACCTTTTTTAACTTGTTTAATGTTCTAAAAATGAAATAAAATTAAAATTTTATAATCTTGTTATAAGCAATACAAATCGCCACATACATAATACTTCCATTATCTTATAGCATATTTTTTATTTTCGTATTTATTTATTATACATTTGTTCCAATTCCAGTTTTACTTTTTTTGCTTGTAATGCTGTTAAATGTTTTTGTAGGCGATAATAACCAGCTTTTTCTCTGAAATATTCCGTTTCAGCTTTTATACGTTCATCTTCTAAAGTCGAACGTTTACGATTCGATTCAGTTTGATTATCATTAGGTATAGGTATGAAAGACTCATCTTCCTCTTCCTTATCATTATTTAGATAATGATTCTTTGAATCAGCAAAATCGACCAAAGACTAAAGAAAAACGATTAATAACATACATAAATAATATTTACTATATACTATGATAATATAGCCTTCCTAACAGACCTCGTCATTATTTACATATGGATCAATATCTGGTTCATTATCGTATACCGACATTCGTTGGTGACTTTTATTATATTTCGTATTTTGTTCTTCAGTTCTATCTTTAGCACCTACATTATTTTGCCTTCCGCTACTGCCCTCTTCTTCCTCATCTTCATCTTCCTCATCAAAACGACATTCATTTTTTATATGAATTGCACCAATTGTTGGATCAAATGGTATACCAGACGCGGATAAAGCCTTCATACGTTTAACATTTTCGGGATCAGTTAGGCCTACTGGCCTGGCGTCAATATCATGCTTAGCCTTTAAGTGCCTTAAAGCATTGGCCGTATTACCCATATAGCGTTGTTCATGCTGGCATATACGACATTTAACACGTACACTGCTTAATTTTTCAAAATATTGCCACACCAGACTAGCACGTTTGCGTATGGGCATATCTTTATTGGAATCGTCATTATCGCTCATGTTGTTTTTATTTTTTTTAGCAACGGCTTTTTGTAATTCAAATTAAAAGTCAATTGTCGAATATTTTTTATTATTCGTTTAATTTGCAGAGTATGATGATTTTTCTATGATAATTCGAATAAAAATTGTTGTATTCGTATTAAAATTAAATGGCATACTTAGTGCTGTAGAAAACAACGCCAAATAAAAACAATATTGAGTACTCATATTCGGCAGACAGTAATCGAATATGTACATAAATAAGTAATTGTTTTAACAAAAAGTTAATGGTTCCCAAACATTTTTTTTATTCAAACAAAAAGAAAATAATTTTAATATACACCCCCTTATTTAATATGATTTTATTAAGATTTTCTCAAAACAAATTAGAAATTTAAATTTCTATCATCATAATTCAGAGCAGATGCTTCGTTTATTTACAACTAGCAAATCCCGGCGTGCTTACCTACCACTATTTAATGTTAATAAAGAGTTTAATTTTGTTCAATTTAAATTTCTCTTTAACCGCTTTTAAGATAGAAAATATTTTTATTTAACTTTTATGAGATAATTCTTTTTTAATAATTAATTTTAATTTAATATACTAATAATTAAATTTAAATTAATTTTAATTTCTTGACCATAAAGTCATTCAGGCAAAATTTGGTAACTTTAGCTTTAATCGTTCACAAGATATACAAAAATCAGTGTTAAGTTAGTATGGGAGGTACCACACGCACTTATCCAATTCTGCCCACTTTCTGATAAGGACCTTCTCGGAGATATACCTAATAGCTTCCTGAACTTTTACGGCACTTGGATGAATAGTTTTTAAATCTCTCGAGTACAAACAGAGAAACTCATATTCAGTTTTATATACTGACAAAAAATCGAAAATACGTTTTTTGCACAATTTTTATTAGAAAAAATACACGTCGATTGGTCCCGGTCTCAGATTTCTACGATGAAAATAAATTCACTTACGCAGTCTGCGTTTTGAAAAATATTAGTGTTTTTGTTCTACTTTCATACGGGTTTTTTTGCCTGGTCAACATTTAAGGTTTTGTCAGTTACAGCGTTCTTTAATTCTTGCGACGATATTGTCGATGGAATTAAAGAGCGCTGTAACTGACAAAAAATCGAAAATACGTTTTTTGCACAATTTTTATTAGAAAAAATACACGTCGATTGGTCCCGGTCTCAGATTTCTACGATGAAAATAAATTCACTTACGCCGTCTGCGTTTTGAAAAATATTAGTGTTTTTGTTCTACTTTCATACGGGTTTTTTTGCCTGGTCAACATTTAAGGTTTTGTCAGTTACAGCGTTCTTTAATTCTTGCGACGATATTGTCGATGGAATTAAAGAACGCTGTAACTGACAAATAAACGAAAAAACGTTTTTGCATCATTTTTATCAGAAAAAATACGCGTCAATTGGTCCCGGTCCCAGATTTCTACGATGATATGAAGTTCACCAACGCCGTCTGCATTTTGAAAAATGCCAGTGTCTTTGTTCTACTTTCATACAGGTTTTTTGGCTCTGGTGAACATTTAAGGTTTTGTCAGTTACAGCGTTCTTTAATTCCATCGACGATATACATATATATACAAAACCTTAAATGTTCACCAGAGCCAAAAAACTTTCATAAAAGTAGAACAAATACACTGGTATTTTTCAATTCGCAGACGGCGTAAGTGAATTTATTTTCATCGTAGAAATCTGAGGACCTGGACCAATCGACGAGTATTTTTTTCCTGATAAAAATGATGCAAAAACCGTATTTTCGATTTTTTGTCAGTTACAGCGTTCTTTAATTCCATTGACGATATGTTTTGACATTCTTAGTGTGCTTAGTTAGTTATTCTATTATTGATGAGATCATTTATTTCTGCTGTAAAAAGAAATAGTTTCAGCATTTTTCTTTGTCTAAAATTAAATTCTCTTTAACAGCATTCTATACCACTGTAATGTTTCCTAGACTATACCAGTGTTGTCAGATTAGGGGATTTATCCCCAAATTGGAGATTTTTTTTCTGAAATGGGGATAAAAAAATTCATTTGGGGATGGCGATTTTTTTGGGGATGATCGACAAGTTTTTGGCGATTTTTAAAATTTGTTCGCTTGCTTAATTATATATTATTAACACGATGAAAGAATTTTAGTTTTCAAATCTTGCTTATAAACTTGTTTAAAATTCATACTTTCATATAAAATTTTTGTAATGTGTGCTCTTAGTTTGATTTATTTTCTCATATATATAATAACATCCCCATATTATTATGTATCCGCCACCTTCTTTAATGGTTTTTATTAAGGAGATATTCAGTATAAGAGGGTCTTTTTACAGCTAAATTACTTCTTTCGTAGATAAACAAACTAATTTCAGTTTCGTCCGACCACAATTACTTCTCCACTTATACTTTATGTTTTCCATAATATGGCACAGGAAGTTTATTTAGAATTGAGGTAAAATAGATGCTGTATACTATACAAATATTTCAAACGACATCATGATGTCTTATGCTGAATATGAAATGGCACAGTATTTCAACAAAATAACGACCCGGAACACACATCGAAGCGAGCAAGAGATTGGTTTAAAAAGAATGTCGTCCAGATTTAAAGTTGATCTGCATAATCTCCAAATTTAAAATCTACATATCAAATTAAACATATATACATACATAAATGCAAAATTAGTGATGCACTTTGTGTGGGGATTTTTGGGGATGAACTAATCAAGGTTTTGGGGATTTTTGGGGATATAAATTTCGAAATTGGGGATAAAAATTGAAAACGTTTGACAACCCTGGACTATACAAATGCAAATTTGTCATCCCTGTAATTGTATACATTACATTTGCAAATACTTGAGCATTTGGTAAATATTTGCCAGTCAATCTACGCCATTTTTACTTGACGCGACAATTCCTGAAAGTGTTATTTTTTTTGTTTATGTTTTTTTCTTCCGATTGTAGTAAAAAGGCTATTTAATACTAATATAAAATGAAGATGACTGGACGTAAAACTAGTGGCGCATATGCATTATATGGATTTATCCCGCAAGTTGATAATGGCAAACATTCTGCAATATGTACATCATGTAATCGAGTCTTGCAAAATACTGCCGCTGTACGTTTACAAAAACATAGGTTGGTAGTGTTTTGTTACTTTATTACTTTTTCTTTAGCCTTAAATGGTACAGTAAGTAAAGTGGGCATGTTTTTTTTTATAGAAATTCATGTGCAGCTTCTCGAGCCAGCGGAGAGTCTGTTCGGTTTCCAAATTTAGGAATTAAGGTAATGTAAACAATATGTAAAAAATGTAATTAAGTAAAAAAAAAAAAAACGTTTAGAAAACAAATTTAAGAGTTATTTAAAAAACATTTGTTATTTATACAATAATTGATTATGGGGATACATTAAGGCCTATTATAGCAATTAAGCATGAATAACTTTAATATGTACATACCTACATTTGCATGCAGGTATCAATTATAAATTAAAAAAGTACTGTCAGAGTGCAATTTTCAATTTAATTAATTTCCTTTAGAACTAAAATTATATGTACCTATACAAAATCATCTAGCATAAAATAAATTGAATTTGATTACTTTGAAAGAAAAAAATACGTACATATCTCTGTGTATTTAGTATTTTGAAAAATTTCCTTTGCAAACGTTACACTGAAAATATAAGATCATAACAGCGTCTATACACCGAAACACTTATAAAATATATATAGGTATGCAGGAAAACGCATGTAGAATAACTGAACGTATTTGTTAACATTAATTTTACGGACAAAGTAGAGCTGGCAAATTACCGATAGTCACGCCATTCGATATTTTTGATAGTTTGTTGGAAAACTATCGATAGTATCGAATTCTTTTATGGATTCCTAAATTTCCTTTTTCAATACATATCGCTGATTTACTCAAACAACGTTAAATCAAACTTTTTATTCCGATTAAATAACACTGATCAATAAATTTATTTTCAATTAAGACAAAAACTCTACTTAAAAACTTAACATAACAACCTAAAATATGTCTGAGATCCATAAATTTCATTATTAGTTTAAGTGATCAAAAAAGAATTAAAAACTAAACATAAATAAGGGAATATTAGTCAGATCCACCAATTTCTATAAATTAATTCATGTGACAAAAAACTTACTTAAAAACTAACCACAATAAATTGTATTTGTTCTGTAATCCATGAGTTCGTTTGCTTTGAGGGAAGCCCGGCGGTTACTTATAATAAGTCCAGTCTTACTGCACATTCGTTCGGCTTCCGTGGATGTTGCAGGAACACATAAAAACTTTTTTGCCACATCTTTATATTAGTTTCATTGTGCTGAAAGTATACGAATGTAATTTATCATTATCATTTATATGTATATCGTGATTTTTTCGGTCAATTTAATCGTCCAAATGTGTGTACAATTGGAAAAAATCGAGAACAATTTGAGCAAACTGGGTCTGTAGGAAATGTAAAAACACCAGTGCATGATCGTACATCTCCTACTGTAGAAAATATTGCTGCTGTTCGCGATAGTGTGGCTGAAGAGCCGTCCACCTCAACTCGTCGTCGTGCCCAACAGTTGCACCTCTCACGCTCGTTATTGATAAACATTATGATGTGGACGATATGTTGTTTCAACGGGACTGTACCACTTGCCACACAGCTAACCAAACAATGGCTCTTTTGCGCGACAATTTCAATGGCCATGTTATCTCACCTGGTGGCGATGTCAATTGGCCGCTAAGATCATGATTTGATCTTTGGTGTTATTTAAAAGAAAAGGTGTATATCGATAAGCCAGCAACAATTCAAGAGCTAAAGAGATAATTCGACACATTAACGGTATAAAACCTCAATTATGCCTCAACGTTATCGAAAATTTGGACCATCGGATGAAGGTGTGTCGCCGATGTCGCGGAAGTCATTTGACCGATATTTTGTTCCATACATAATTGAACCATACCATATAAATAATCATAATACAAAGAAATGACAATAATTTCCATCCAATTTACGCTCCTTTTTAGTCTCTTGTGCTCTGTTTACTTCTGTTTTGATATGACCTAAATATATATACATATGTATGTATTTGTACATGTGTATATGCATGGATACGTATGTATATATTTCCGTAAATCTTACTTTTACCGATTTTACTATGGCCCAATACCTTTGTACATATTTTTCAAAGGTATTGTTGCCTTTATTGTTTATGTTGTAAATATATACTAAATACGCTTTGGCCTTTTGTATTATTCTTGAAATAAATAAATAAAATAATTTTTTTTTATTCAAAATCAACATCGACGCCTTAAATTTAACCACCCTTTAGTTAAAATATCTTCTGCATGACTATTTTTTTACTTACAGAAACAATCGTCATCTAAAGCCGAAGTAGTTCAACAAGATAATAGTATTAATTACAGCGTTAAGACAGAACAAAGCAACACTGAATTTGAAGATTCCAATATTAATGATAATACGAATTATGACGAAGAAGTAAGTTTAATACCATTTTCACTTTTTTAATTAAAAATATATCTATGTATACTTATATACATATATATATATATACATATAAATATGTATATCTCAAAATCATACCAAAATTATTTTCTTCAGAAAGATTTGAAAGAACAACCAACCAATATTTTCTTTTTTGTTTTAGAATTTACAAGATTATATACCGTCACGTAAATCTACAACAAAAAATGAAACTTATGACGATAATTTAAAGGCTAAAATACAATACTTTACAGAAACATCAAAATATTTCACAAATGAAATAAGTAATTTGAAAATTGAGAAAACTCTGATGATTTTAAAAATAAAAAAATTACGTTTGGAAATAAAATATTTAGAAATGAACAGTTAGATAAGAAGTAAATAATTTAGTTATGTTGATCTTTTATTTGAAATATGTATATTTAAACTCTATATTGAGCCCGAGATCTAAAGTATACATTCATTTTTTTAATATATGTATGTGATATACATATGTATGTATATACATTTTAATAAGTTTAAAAATATATGTTGAATTAGTTCATAGAGTTTGATTTTTTGGAAAAAAATTACTATTAAACACTGAAATGTTTTTTTAATTAACTTTAAAAGGTGAAACCTACTAAACAAAAAAGTCCCCGGATAACAACACAAGCTAAAAAGCGTAAATCTTTACATATTGTATGCAATCCACCTAAGGTTGGTATATAACCGATATTATTTCTATTCAATTTAGCTACCGTATACTTTCATGTTTTATAATTAGCCTAATAGTCCAACTTTTGATCATGATGAAAATCCAATTATGTCACCTATTACTGCCTTGCAGTCTCAACAACCGGAGCCCTTTGAATCTTTTCAAACCAATGATGGTATGGAAGTTAGCGGAGAAGATTTAATGAATATTGAAAATGAGTTAGATATGATACAAAATGTAATGCCACGCTCTAGAGCTTCATTAATATTACAGGAAGAATTAACTAAAGCACAGACAGAATATTATCGTTGTAAAACTGCCTACTTTACAAAGCTGAATGAAAATTCCAAAATAAAAAGAACTTTAATGCTGTTAGAATCACGCAAGTTACAATTGGAAATTGAAAAGCTAACAAATGGATCATAATAAATGACATACATATGTACTTATATTAAAATTAAACAATATTTTATTTAAATTTAAAAGCAATTAAATATTTTTAAAAATACACTGTAACATATTTATTTGCAACAAAAATATTAAGCAGTTCTATATCAAAGTTATGCCTAACAGCACTGTGAAGTTTCTTATTTAATAGATAATATATAGCTATAATATATATTATTATGTATTAACAGTTTTTAAATTTCACACTATAAAAGTAAAAAAAAAAAAAAAAGATAACAACAATTACATTCTAAAAGGGATATCTCATATTATGCGGCCTTTACAATCGTTTTACTTCATATATGTAATTGATTGATACAGAAATCGAGAATACTGTTCAACACTGAATCCTGTAGAGGGTAACAATGGTGATGGGAACCAATTCTAATTGGAAAATAAAAGCAGGCATATGCTTTCTCCCCGGTGTGTCAAGAGCGTAAGTGGGGGAACATACTTCGTCCAGAATTGAATGACACCTCACATATGGAGATATTACCTACACGTGTTTAGTTTTGCCTATAATGGTTTTGTGGCCAAATGGTTTGTTAGTTTTTTTTTACACTCGTGTACTTTTGCCAAGATAAAACACAGTCTGTTCACAACCTTGTTAGATTTCCCATTGTGGCATTTGAGATTCGAGTGTGGGCATCACCACTATCGCTGGCAGCATTCAGTCATCAAATTTTATTTTTTTTTATACATGTTTAATGCAACTGCCGTGCCTTTTTCTTAATTGTGGCAAATGCGGGAAAACAATAAAATGGGCAAAACGATTCGGTTGTGCAGAGCCTTGGTATAGTGAGGCTCTGGAATTGGGAATGACAAAAAAAGTATGTCTGAAATTTCGCAGTATAATAAAATTTTGATTTTTTAATCTGTTGTCAATTGTCTTTTGTTTCACGGATATAAATGTAGTTTGAAATTCACTGTTTAAAAGTTTAGGAAGTGTTCTGTCGAGTAGTAAGCTTTGTTTAGTGTATAAATGTCTACATTAAGAGAGCAGGGATCGGAAAATTAGAAGAGAAAAAGAATTTTCCTGTGCATTGCCGAATATTCAAGGCCAAAGAGATGCCGTGCATTGACCCTGACTTGAATATTGCAGGCAATATATGTATTTATATTAAGCATTATATCAATAACTGGGCAGTTGGACTATTTTAGAAGAGAAAAAGAGAATTTTCTTTTGTTGTTGTAAACAAGAATTGAAAATGATCGAGTCAAGGTAGACAATAGGAGAAGATTTTGAGACTTTGTGCAGGGCAGATGAGTGCTGATCATTTTAAGAAAAAGAATAAATTTTCATAGACATTTTTTTTTGTTTGTGATACAGAACAAAAGAAAATAAAATTAAAAGAAATATATTAAATAAGGAAAGAAAATCTGGTGAAGAGAAGTAAAGTCCAGTCTTAACATAACATAACTGGCCTTTACAACTCTGTCAGGATTACGGCCTAGCTTCTCGCAGCACTCATGTTGTGTGTGTTGATTTTTTATCTATGAATACTGGGACCTACAGTTTAATGTCGACTCCGAACGACAGACTTGAGAAGCTTGTTCATGGCAATTAACTGCTCTCAGAGCTTTTGCCAGAAGACTGCTGAGAGGTAGTCGCCGAAAGAAATGTTTTTTTCATATTTTTTTTTTTTAAGATATCAGAGTTGGGTGTCGAACCAAGGGCTCATGTCTTAGTAAGTCAACACACTAACCACTAGACCACGGCGACTACTGAAAATTAATATTGATATCCTGCAAAAATTCGGAAAAATACTTAAGAATTTAGAGATAAGGCGGGAAATATATATGTCCAAAGAAGTCATTGGATATAAATGTTAATTTGTGCACACAGAAAACGGTGTTATTAGCAAGGAAAACTATACCTACAAAATAACAGGGTGACAGAGAAAAAAGGTATTGAAACTGGGGTAAGCCTGGATGCTAGTGGTAGGTGTCCGAAAAATTCAGCCGAGACACAATTTAGCTGCTACAGTAAGTAGGCGAATTGATATCACTCACTGACCCAGTAGAAAATCTTTCTACAGAAAAAAAAGAAAACTCAATATTTTATTGTTAGTTAAATTAAGAAAAAAAAAAATAGAAAAAAAAGAAAAAAAAAAACAAGAAAATTTGAAAAAAAAGAGAAGAAACGAAAGAAAATTTAATATTGAAAAAAAGAAAGAAAAATAATTTTATAATATATTTATACTATAGATTATATTATATTAGGTATAGTATTAAGTCTTTTTTGAGTTGATACGTGTGATCTTAAATTAACACACGAGATCTTTTATTAGAATTACTCGCAATGGGTAGTTATAATTAAGGGAAAATAGAAAAGAATTTTAATTAATTGATTTCCTTTGGGTTAATGTGAAAATTATTTTGGTTACCTTTTTTCCATATGTTAAATAATTATGACACAATTTCAATGCAATTTCCTTTAGATTTAGATTTTTTATTCAGGTAAACTGCAGATAAGTATGGATAGAATAATTACAGGAACAATTTCAGGATTCTCTCTATTAAGTGTTGAAGGTAACTATTCCAGAAATTACAAATATTAATTTATTTAAAAATAACTTTATGAGGAAAAGTTATGTTAATCTTATATGTGATAACTTTATGGGACAAAGTTATTTAGCTGCCTTTAGAGGCAAACGTTAGGAAAGATCCGTTTTAAGCAAATTCTATATAATAAGAAAAAATAAAACCAACTCTAGAAGTTATACAATTTTCTTAAGTTTCCATTAATCCAATCATGACCGTTAGTACTAAATGTATACTAGAAAATCAATGTTATATACATTTTCTTTTATGCTATTATAACACTTTAATGCTTGTTATAAATCCGTTAGGGAAAATTCAAATTTAAATAATTCAATATCAAATAAATTTCAATCTTAAATTTATAATTATTGAAATAAAGAAATTCATACCAATTCAATTTTTTTCTTACAATAAAATATATAAATTAAGTGTTCAAACCAGAGTTTGGACATACATTATTTAAGATTTTAAACATGGGGGAAACAATATTGGCCTCAGGGAGCTCTCTTAGAGTAATATAGAAAAAGAAAATTGTTTTTGTCTCCAATAGAAATATTATAAAATCGTTATATTGACTTTTATGGTTTATAGATCTTCACACCTACAAAATTGGTCGATCAAATACCTATAATTAAATTTTGAGAATAGTTTTTTTATTGTTTTAATTTGTTAGTCTAGTATGTTTTAAGTTTAAGTCCCCTTTTTTATTATTTCATTGTTATCTTAATCAGTTGTTGTAATTATATACAGATAAATATCTACATAAACTCAGGGAAGAATTTTATAGAGAAAAATTTAATTAATTACTATTCCAATTTACAATTTTTTTTTTCTCTTACTGATTTACTTTTTTTTATTTCAAATATTTTAAAATTTCCAACTTGTCTAATTTTATTTTTTTATCATATTTTTCTTTTAAATTGTTAAATAAATTGTTGTAAATATGTGAATGTTAAAAGGAATCATGATGTGTATGTAAATTAATTGAAAATGATTTCCGGCATCGATGGTAAGGATCGAAATGGTTACGCGTGATAAATAAATGATTGGTTGAATTAATGAAAAGCGGTCAGCGGGATTTTAGTGGCTGACATAGGTTGGGAGGGCAGCGACGGAACTGGGCTATAACATCTGTCCAGATATGGGCCTTACGCCACTCTTTTGCGAGTTCTTAAAATTTTTATCAATTAAGCTATTTTCTATCACAAATTGACATCTATAATCTATTTATATATTTATTATTTTTTTTACTGTTTGAAACGGTTACATGGGTCATAGAACCAACCCTGATGAAGATGAGCTAGTTGTGTCACACCGGGGCAAAAGTTTCGTAACAATCCACAATCCCAACTGAAACGGTAAATCACAGCAATTTATCAGTTTCCACTTTCGTCACCGAACACGGTTTATATGAAAACTCATCTTAAGCCTGTTGAAATAATTTGTATTGTATTCTTTTTTTGTCGAAAGATTAAGATAGTTGTGTATGGAGTTATTTCTTATAAATCAAGGAGCTTTTGTTAATGTGTTGATTTGTGTCTCAATAAAAGGATGATTTTATAAAAAAATAATAATTACTTTAAATAAAATCAAATTGCTATTAATAAATATATAAAAATTTGTTTCTTTGAAAAAATTATCAAATATTCTCTTATATTTATGTGTATATACATACATATACATATATATATAGAAAAAGAAGAAATAATTAAAAAATAATAAATTTTTAAATAAAATATTTCTGAACAATACACGTATATTTTATATAATTTATCTGATGAACAACATGTCCGACCATATCCAAACAGAAGCTCAAGAACCTAACACGGAACAAGAGCAATCCTCAACGACAACTAATGCTGCAAGACAATCGGATAATAACTTGATATATGATAAACAAAGCTCATTGACAGAGATAGCGAACAGTACTTTTCAAGAATTGTGTAAAACTTTAGAAAGCGAACAAGCAAAACTATTAGAGCTAGAAGAAAGACGGAAAAAATTACAGGAAGAGATGCTGCTTTTAAAAGCAGAAATTGAAGAAGAGAAACAGTCATTTAATTTAAATATAAAGAAATCTGTAGCAGAAAATCTAAGTCTGCTAAATAAATCAAGCGGCAATAATAGTGAGTTTTGATATAAAAGAAAGTTATGTTAAACTACATATATTTTTGATAGATATAAATGTTGAAAAACTATTAACGTGTTATGAAGACAATGAACAAGCGCCAATTACAGCACGCCATATTGGGGGTGACAAAAGTCATGATGAAGAAATGGTATCAGCTGAAGATCATACACAAAATATAAAAGAAGAACTGCAGAATGTACTCACGGAGTGTATTATAGAGCAATGCACAGACAAGAATGAATGATTAGTAAGATATTTGAATATATTTCCAATAAATTTTTTATTTTATATATGTCTATGAAAAATAAAATTTTTTTATAATTGTTTGTTATACATATATGTATTTTATATTGTGATTAGTTAACAAAATGGTTTAGTTTTTAGAAGGCTATTAATACTTTCTTTAAACTTATGTAAAACTAAAGATTCATCTGCGGTTTTTAGATGAAAATGAAATGTTTTCATTAAGACGGTTATAGCCTAAAAGTAAACATATTAGTAATTGCCTAATTTCACACTTTAATATAATTACCTGTACAACAGAGTCTTGAAATTTATGTACTTTAACAGTTTCCAGAAGAACAGCAATGAATTTTTCAAAAAATATTATTAAAATCGGTTCTATTACGCATAAGCGTATAGGTAATATAGCCACTATATAAATTTTATGCATTTCCTACACCAAAAGTTTTAAATTAATGTGCATATGAACAAAATTTTATTTTTATTCTTTGCTATTTACCTGTAATAATTGTAAACATATATCTTTTGTTTGCATTAATTTGTGTGATTCTATAACAAACATCTGTAATATGGTTTTAGCCCACCTATAGTTCGTGTAACTAGTATTAGAATTACCTAGTGAACGAAAGCTGTTAATGTTGTCTGTTGTTATATCTTTGTTTAACATTTCATAAAATTCTCTATTGTTTATCGTAAAATAAACAACTAATTTGCAAACAACTTTGAGAAGGCATATACATGCTGCATTATTAGGTGCCAAGGAAATTTGTCGTAATAACGCCTCCATCATATCGTCTAAATAATTCCACTAAGAAAAAATTATTAGAAAAAAAAAATAAGATTAGGCTTTAATAACCAATATAACGGAATTAAGTATATAAGAATATAATTTTTTAACTTACCGTAAAACTATCAAAATCTTTATAAAAATCCAAACACTTAATTAAACAGTTCCATTGTTTTGTTATAAATATTTCTGTGTCCATTATATGAATATCCTTAAAGACGGCATCGTATATTACGCTATGCACGTTCATTAAAATTATATCATCGTATGACTAAGATTAATAAAAAAAAAGATTAGAGGCAAAAGCCATCAATAATTTGGTACTATACAGCACAATTCATCTGTGGGGTATCTAAGGTCTCTGTGCTTTATTAGGATTTATTATAGAATATTTTAGTGGTCAGTAAGTTAATTGTGTACAAATTTTTATGGTAAATAAGTAACTGACTAATTGGCTTGCTTTTGTAGTGTGTTCTAAATATGTACTACCTGTGTTAAAATTTAAAGCAATGTTTTGTAAGTTTTAGGTAAAGTCATTTACATATGTAAACATCTTTGCATTGCAACCAATATTTCTTTTGATTTCTATAAATTCAGAAAAAAATCAAAACCGAAAAATGGAAACGGGGAAACATTTTTTAAGAAATATCTATACCTAAAAATATACGCCCTATTGTGAAAATCCAAAACAGCTTATTTTCTGGATTTTCGATTTGAAACCGTCAAATATGTGTTCTGCAAAAGGCTAAAAATTTGATCGATTTTATTAAGAGTAAATTTTTAAAAATAACAAATTGACTGACAATATAACTGAATATGTTTTTGGTTTATGTGAAGACCAGTATTAGTATTAAAAATTTGCTTTTATTAGGCCACTTGTCTGTTTCAATTGCTTACGTACTTACGATCTTTTGAATTTACTAAAGAATTTTAAAGTTGAGTATTGATTTCTAAAAATCTCTTTTTACTGTTATTTACCGAATATTTCCACTTGTGTCATTTTTTGAAGTCATTACAATTAGCATGAAAAGAAAAGCTCTCAAATCAACAAAAATGAACTAAAATTGCATTCATTCTGTTCCCTCATTTTAAATAAATTTAATTTCTCTAAATTCTTTCGCCATGTATACCCACATATTTTGAATGTAATATTTTACTGGAAAGTCACACAAACAATTCCTTCAATATAGTAAGTGTAGGTTATAAATTAAAAAATATGTATATGCAATAATAATACCTACACCATTTTGCAGCATTATCAAAAATATTGAAGTGCTTAAAGTTTTATAATGAGTCTCGAAGCAGGAACGTATATTTAAAGCTACTGCCAAGCAAAACGTAAGAAATTTGTGGTTCATATGATCTTCTTCAATACGGTTAGCATTAAAAAGGAGCTGCATGATAAATATATCAGGATTAGAAATACACAACTAAAATTGTACAATTTGACTTATCATACCTCTAAATATCTTACGAAACCATGAACTGCTCCCAATTGCTTTTTCAATTTATCTTTATGCAATCTGTCTTCGTAGTATTTAAAAATTGTTTCCCTAATTTCTTTTGGAACATTAGAATTATAATTTTCTAAAAGTCTATCGGCATTACGTACTAAATCACTATTATTCAAACTGTAAATCGAATTAGGAGCACTTATTTCACACAAAAGTACAATAAGATAAGCTTGTACCTAAAATTAAATATGTAGAATATACATTCAATTAAATATATCTTCAAAGAAAATTGTACTGTAAACTACATACTTCCTGTTTAATTTGATTTTCATCATCACTGATTTCCAGAAAACTACTTTGACGTTGCTGCTGTTGTTGTATCCAGTCATATAAAATGGGCAATTGTAGCTCCAAACACTCAATATAACTGTTGAAGTTCTCCCTTTCTAGTGGTATACTATCGAATCTTTCTTTGAGTTCTGGGAGAAGGCAAGATTTTATTAAATCTCTTATGGGATCGTAAGATTCCATGATGATAATTACTAATGATAATTAGTTGAAGAATTTAAATGTAAACAATAAAAAATGTTGTCAAAATGAGACTTTTTTGGAGGTGATTTTTTAATAATTGTTTTATCCTACGTTTTTTTCGGCTAATTTCTAAGGCCCCTTTTACTCTTGAGAAATTAGACGACAAACAGAAGAAGATTTTTTTGCTTAATATTTATTTATCTCATTTCACATACATTTTAATTCTGCTGGATATAAAAGAAAGATAAAAAAACATTCTGTTTGTCTTCTAATTTCAATAAAATCTTTAAACTATGTTCACAGTTGTGTTTTTAAACGCTTTAAGAAAATGTTTTAATAAGTAAACATAATCGTTCACACTATATTTGAGTTGTTTAAGCATTACCTTTTATCAATTTATGTTGGTGCTTAAACAAAATTGCAAACAAGTTTGAGAAAATCAAAATATCGAGCCTTTGGTGCAATACCATAGTAAATGATTAAACAGAACTGTGGCATGACGTTTTTTTCCATACAAATTGACAGATAAAAACGCTGGGAAATGCAGTCGTGAAAGAATCTATTTTATTTTGACAGCGATTTTTCTTTTGCTCTCATTTTTAGAAATAAATTCTCTCAACAATGTTACCTCACTTTTATTAATTTCATACATTTTGTAAACAAGCCCTTTTGTTATTGGCGCAAAGAAAAATAGGAACAAAAAGAAACCGAAAAAATATTTGAAAGTTTAAATAAATTAAAAAATGCTGAAATTTGTTAAATAAAATAAGTGATATTTTAGAAAATATAGTTGAAAAAGTGAGTAAAGATGATTAAATTATAAAATACAAATTCAATTCTCCGCAAAAACTCTCATGAACTTAAGTTTTAATAGCTTTACATACAACAAATGTAAAAACAATAAATGACAGTTCGTGAAGTTGCGACCGTCGTTTTAATTTTGGGCATGTTTTCTCTGAGAAAACATTAATTAAAAAATCGTGAACTGAGAAAAATGCATTTGAAGTTTTCAGCCATCTTTTTCATAGTATTTCCGTTTACTAAAGTTATTTTTTACAAATAAAGAGGAATGTTTTGTAATTAAAAAGGTAAATAATTAATAAAAATATGAAATATTTACAATACATATATATATATTTTTTTGCAGTTTGATTTCTCTTTGTAAATTTCTTATCATAAAGGAAATACTTCTTTATTGCAAATAAATATTGTTTAACATAGATAGAGGCAATTAAGAATTTTCAGCTGTAGAATCTGAACGATTAGAGATAGAACCATTTCTTTATATAGATATTTCCCCAAATATCATTTCTGCATACCCAGCTCAAAAAATTAAAATTTTGAGTTACTACGGCCTTGCACCAAAGCCTCGATATGTATACGATTATATAAAACGCAACTGTGGAATTTCGTAACAAAACACCATTGTTTTACCAAAAATGTATTTTTTGTTTTAATGTGAGATTTTGTTGTTTGACTGAGGCCAGAACTCAGGGGATAACGCATTTCATGTAGTATATTGTGCTGGTCTAGGAAAATATGTTATGGGAAGGAGGAAAGAGGAGTAGTGCTTAAACTTT
This sequence comes from Metopia argyrocephala, assembly GCA_963576795.1. NCBI lineage: Eukaryota > Metazoa > Arthropoda > Insecta > Diptera > Sarcophagidae > Metopia > Metopia argyrocephala. The sequence continues at coordinate 86,975,898 of OY756211.1, forward strand.
GCTTTGATTTAAACTGACTAATACCTTAATTGGCAGGAAAAACGTTTTTGGGAAAGCAACTGTTTTTCAATTCATCATACCTTCTTTTGACATTTCCGATCAAGGTATAATAAAAAAAATTCCCTTTCATAATTTTACCATGATAAGGCGCCTTGGAGATTAGAACAAGTATATAATACACTAACGAAAACAATATAGCTATTTTTTGTCGGTTAGTGTAAAGAACCGTAAAAAACCGAAACAAAAGTGTGAAAACAGAAACAATTTATATAAAACAGAAAAAATAATCCTCTTCACAATTTGTCTAAAAAAGGTAACTCAGCAGATGTGTCAAAAGCATCTTAAACTCATTACGCCATGGAGATTTTCTTATAATTTATTGTTTCGTAAGACCATACTCCTTCCTATTCTCCACTAATTCAATTCAATTCAAATTTATTGAGACTTTTTATACAAAAAGTTAACAAAAGTGTTTTAGACAAATTATAGTATGGAAATACAAGAAAACTTAAAACTATATTGTATTATTTTAATTAAATATTTAAGGGCTTTATATACGCTACACACTTAGATGATTAAAAATATTGTTTTTAGATTGTGTAAGTCAGTTAATTAAGAAAAAATTATACTGCTCAAAATAAAGTATAGTGCAAATTAACAGTGACAATTAGTTTGTCGGGAAAGGTTTATAAGCTTAAAACTCCACTAATACACAACACATTTATATAAAAAAATATAATGTAAACCGTGTTTTTAACATAAATGTATATGTTAATTGAACACACCTCGAATGTATATAGCAACTGACAATTGTCATGTGACAAGAAACCGAAAATTAAATGCAACTCTGTTATTAATAGTGAAGAAGTATACTGTCATCTCACTGTTTGTCATATGATCAATTTTCATCGGACGAACAAAAATGTTGGAAAATTTAATAATTTTTTCATTGTTCGTAGTGGCAAGTAAGTAAAATTTATAAAAGAAAAATAATTTCATTACTATTGTAAAAACATAAAGAAATTCTTGTAAAATCTCTATGAAAAATGTAAAAATTTTGCCAGGGTGCGAGGTAAGACAGTGTTATTGATTATTATTTTTCTTTGTAAAGTCAGTTGAATGTATGTGTCATATGAAGAAGGCGAAGGAGAAAGAAAAAAGGGTGCTCCAGAAAAATAATAAAAACTGATAAAAATAAATCTACGTATTACGTTGATAAAATTATTCTTTTTTATTGCAGTTCGAGCTACTGGTGAATTCACCATCTTGAGCACTCCCAAATCGCTATCTTTTAAGGGCAATGATGCTATTCAAAGTGGTGAAATCGGTGACGTTTTTTATGCATCTTTGGGAAATCCAGTAGCTGGGGATAACGAGTGGAAAGGTTTGACAATTGTAGATCCTTTCAATTTGCCAAAAGGTGCTATTGCCGTTAGTTTGGATGGCGTTGCACATAGCAGAGTATCTTCTGCTGGTAAAACGTTTCCAGTTCAAGGTAATACCGTCGAACAGTCTTTGAATGGTGTCGCTGCCCAATTGGAAGCCGATAATGAGCCCATTTGCAGCATTGATTTTGAACAGCATCAAGAAGGTATTAATGCATTTAAAAATACCATTGGAGAAGTTGAAGTACCTTCCATTGCTAATACTAAATTCTTGAATGCTGAACTCCATATTGCTGATAAGCAATACTTGGAGAGTCTTGCATACTTAAAAGCTGTTGCTGATAACTTGGTTAATATGCAAAAATCCTGCAATTTCCTATATGTTCGTTTATCCCTTGAATCAGTTTGTATGGCCCATGGTGAAAATTCTGAAGCTGTCAATGAAGCCTTAGATCTTTTCTATACTTATGTTAAATACTTAAATGATGGTGCCCAAAAGTCTAGCAATAACGAAGCTTTAGTTGGCGTTATTGTTAACAAAGCCGACAGCAAGAGCCGTAATAAGCGTGAAACTGTTATGCCCAACAAAGATGTAAGTTTCTAATTTGAAAAAAAAATTTTTTTTGCCATTTTTATATCTTAAACATATATATTATTGTTTTATAGAATCCATACAATTTGGCTGAATACTATAATCAAGATTATCCCGTCATTTTCAATATTATCTTGTGGTTTATGGTTGTTTTTGGTTTTGCCCTATTGGCTATCTGTTATGCTATCGGATCTATGGATCCTGGACGTGATTCCATCATCTATCGTATGACCTCCACTAGAATGAAGAAAGATAATTAATTTTTTAATTTAATTTTCCTTCGTTGGATAGTTTAATATATAATTTTTCCCTTAAAAAGTTTGTTGTCTTCAATTCCGCTTTAAATGCAAACAAACTAAATTCTTGTAAAATCGTCGAAATCTTAATTTAATTTAATAAGACATATACATAGAAACAGCAACAACAACAAATTTAGTTCAACTATTAATCTAGTACTAAGTTTTAAGTATTATTTGTTATTAAAAAAATATTTTAAACGAAAGAATTGGGGTCTTTCTTCATATTTTTTTTTAAACATTTAATTGTTATTATTCCTTCCCTTACATCTATTCCATATACATATTTTGATTTTTGTTTTTTGTTTGTTTTGTTTTTCTTTGCTTTTTAAATTAATAAAAATAAAAGTTTAATGTATTAAAAGGAAACTATATAAATACGTGTTCTATATAATATATAAATAATTATAGCCGCATATATTACAATTTAAGTTATAATTGTTGAAACGGTTTACAAACCATTTGAAATTGTAAAAATAAACACAATCTACAAATATTGTACATCAGTTGCTAGCAAAATATGTATGTATGAATTTTTAACAGCAGCTTTTGCTATTTCTAAAAGAACTATCTTTGAGGTTCCATCACAAATGATTCATCGAAAATTCGGAAAGCTAATTAAATTACACTTCTTTGAAAAAGAAAGAAGTTTAAAGAGAATATTCTAGCATATTTAAATATGTTTATTATTGATTAATTCTATAAAAATGTATTAATTAAAATTTCAAAGACATGGGCGAATATTCTAAATAAATTTTTATTTATTATGGTTATTATAAAAGTATGTGTGTATGTGTAGTTTTAAAAGAGATGTGGAAGACGATTCGAACGAATACTATTTGTTAAAAAAAACTCGAGATTTTAACATTCAACATTAATTTTCATTGAAATTAATAGTTTGCACATGTTTGGTTTTAAGTAATAGAATAATTTTAACTGAAATTTCTGTAAGAATAGAAACGACAAATTTGTTCACTAACCCTTTTCCGACATTCAGTAGGCTTAAATTCCTTATTTTTAAATTAAATTCTATGTTTTTACTAATTTTGAGGTGGCAAAGTTGAATACTGCTCCAGTAGGCTAGTGGTCTACTAGTGTGAAGGTAAGGTATCTATATAATTTGAAATGTATGCTTTTGGGGATAAACATGTCTCCATGGCCATTTCGTCACTGCTTAAGAGACTCGTCAGGAGACTTTTTCCCAAAGGTGTTATTCAAAACTATAAATACTTATGTTAACATAAGTCTCTTAAGCAGAGACGAAATGGCCATGGAGACATGCTTATCCCCAAAAGCATACATTTCAAATTATACAGGTATGTTATGTAAATCACTTTTTGTAGGAGTGATTTCAAATCACGAGAAAGGTGTTCTGAGCACAAAATTTTTGTGATTTGAAATCGTCAGAGTTGGGTTTATTGCATTGAATTTATAATGCATTATCGTTTCCACTACCACTACACCACTTAGTATTAATGCAGCAATATTGCAGCCACCACTAAATGCAGATAGAAATAGTTAACCACTAAATAAATCCATTTTAGTGGTAGTGGAAATTTATTGCATTAAAAAAAACAAATTTAGTGGTAGTGGAAATTTATTGCATTAAATAAAAAAAATTTAGTGGTAGTGGAAATTTAATGCATTAAAAAAAAAAACAAATTTAGTGGTAGTGGAAATTTAGTGCATTAAATAAAATAAATTTAGTGGTAGTGGAAATTTATTGCATTAAATATAAAAATTTTAGTGGTAATGGAAATTTATTGCATTAAATATATCGATTTTAGTGGTAGTGGAAATTTCGTGCACTAATTTTGAATAATTAGTGGTAATGGAATATAACTCCATTGGCACTATAGTGGAATGGAAATTTAGTTCCACTACCTCAGTTCCACTATCGTTTTAATATACCTTCATATATGGATATAATATTATTATATGCATACATAGCTTAAGTCAATGTCAAAATAAATTGTTGTGAATGTTATTTTCTTTATTTACTGAGTCCGCCTGAGTAAATAATTGTTGTTATTGTTTTAATAAGAATTTTAGTACTTTCAAATGTAATATATTATTCAGTTCACCATAGGTAAGATTTTAATGGCGCGGACTGCTAATATTGCCAGCCGCTAATCATTCAGAAGTAGTGCACTAAATTTCCATTACCACTAAAATCGATTCATTTAGTGCACTAAATTTGCACTTCCACTAAATTTGTTTTATTCAATGCACTAAATTTCCACTACCACTAAATTTATTTTATTTAATGCACTAAATTTCCACTACCACTAAATTTATTTTATTTAATGCACTAAATTTTCATTACCACTAAATTTGTTTTTTTTAATGCAATAAATTTCCACTACCACTAAATTTGTTTTTTTTAATGCAATAAATTTCCACTACCACTAAATTTTTTTTATTTAATGCAATAAATTTCCACTACCACTAAATTTGTTTTTTTTAATGCATTAAATTTCCACTACCACTAAATTTTTTTTATTTAATGCAATAAATTTCCACTACCACTAAATTTGTTTTTTTTTAATGCAATAAATTTCCACTACCACTAATTTTTTTTATTTAATGCAATAAATTTCCACTACCACTAAATTTTTTTTATTTAATGCAATAAATTTCCACTACCACTAAATTTGTTTTTTTTAATGCATTAAATTTCCACTACCACTAAAATGGTTTTATTTAATGCACTAAATTTCCACTACCACTAAATATTATACGCGATAATGCACTATTTTTTCCACTACCACTAAATTTAGTGGAAAATTAAATCTAATGCAATAAACCCAACTCTGGAAATCGTCAGGTAAATTCTTGTCGATATTAAATCACTTGCCTTTTTAAACACTATTTTACTTACAATTGGGCGAAAAAAGTAAAACAAACATATAACATCATTTGTTCTTTATTTATTTTTACAAAAAAAAAAAATTAAAATTTCATACAGAAAAATTCTAAAATTTGCAAATTTTAAAACACATTACAATTTTCATAAAATTTTTTGATTTGTTTACATTTTTCACAATTTGCTTTTATTTTTCAAAACGATTTTTGGAGTTGCCAGATTTACAACATGTTATTTAATTTTATGTATAATTTGACCAAATTTGTCAATTAAATTAATTATTAAAAACTAAAATTTATAAAATTTGTTCATAAAAATTAATATAATGTAAAATAGTTTACATAGATTGGTTAATTTTTGAAATATAAATGTGCGATTTTAATGCAAATGCCAGCAATGAATCTGGCAGCTCTATAAACGACACAAAAGAGCTTAAAGTTTGTGGTTTAGAACAATGAAAAACACTTCTAAAAACAAAAAAGCTCGTGATTTTCAGAACACCTAAGAATTTCTTGCGTGATTTTAAACTTACATTTGAAATCACGTGATTTTCAGAACATGCCTGATATTGAATGTATTTGCCAATAAGGCGAAAAATATTTTTTCTTTTGTAAGGTATCTATTTTATTTTCATGAAATATTTTAGTCGTCATAAAATGTTTTTATTTTTAATATACCTACTATATATAAAAGATTTGATGCAAATATTTTTAATTGCAAATTACAAACTTTTATACCCGCAGTGTTTTCATACATATTCCACAAACAGTGTAGTTACCCATATGTGCAATGTTATTATACAACACTGGTATCTGTTAAATGAAAACATACGGCAATACGTCAAAACAAACCAAAACAACACAATCCAAAGCACTTTCAATTCAATAAATTGGCATTAAATTATTAAAAAATTATTAATTATATATAGAAAAAAATTAAAAAATAGTCAGTATGTCTATTGAAATTGAATCTGCTGAGTAAGTTGATTTAAAATATAACAAATTTCATAAAGATTGAATTCAGAAATATTTAAAATGAAATTTTTAGTGTTATTCGACTGATCCAACAGTATCTAAAGGAATCAAATTTATATAAAACACTTCAAACATTACAAGAAGAAACTGGAGTTTCATTGAATACAGTCGACAGTGTTGATGGTTTTGTACAAGATATAAGCAACGGACACTGGGATACTGTGCTGAAAGTAACGCAAAGTCTAAAGTTGCCCGACAAGAAACTATTGAATTTATATGAGCAAATCGTTCTGGAACTAATTGAACTGAGAGAATTAGGTGCCGCACGTTCTTTGCTTAGACAGACTGATCCCATGATAATGTTAAAACAACATGAACCCGAGAGATATATACATTTGGGTAAGATATTTAACACAATCTTTATATTCAGTGACAAACACTTGACAAACGACCTACCGTGAATTATAGGTTCTATTGAGTATATACAATTGATATGATTTTGTTCTTAATTGTGATTTCATATCGTTTTTACTTGGATTTTTACAACTTGCTTACTTCTTCGTAAGCCGGATGCTTTTACCTAATGTAAGACTTAGATTTCTGAGGATGCTGATCCACAGTATTTTCATATCAATGGGTGTGAACCATTGTCTGGCGCTTATGACATGTGTTAAGCTGAATTTAGCTGCCTTTAGGCTACGTTTAAAATCAGAGCACATCCTTTGCATTTCGATTTTTTTATATATAGAAGCCCAAACACTCCAAGTGGGGCTACATTTTTGGATTTGACTCTCTTTTTGACTCTATTTCAAAAATCCTAGAGTATTATCCGAACAGTAAAATTGTTGGTGCTGATGATTTCAATGTTCATAAATCATCTTACCTTCGCACATTCTTTCTGCCACGCAGAATATTCTTGTGCAATGAGTGAATGAACTAATTCAAATATGGTGCGTTGTTGGGCACCAGAATAAACATTCAGCTTTTTTCTCACTTCACACCTTAACAAATATGAATTTCAGGTTCTTGCATCTCTCGGCAATTTAGGACGTTCACCAGGGTTGTGAGTGTTGTGGTTTCAACAACAGCTCTATTTTAAATACGAATAGAGACCATTGGGCTGAGCTGAACAATAAAATTAAAGTCGTTCTGGATATCTCGAGGGCATTTGATAGAGGCTGGCACGCAGCTCTATTATGAAAATTGTAGCTATCGGTGTCGGTAATCATTTCTGTCGTTTTATATCGAGCTTTTACAGATACCGTGCAATAAGAGCAGTTATAGATTGTGTCTCTTCCAACGAGTTCAGCTTAAATTCAGGAGTACCATTTATAACAATATCTTTCCTTCTATATACTCTTTCGAAGATGACAGCAACATTTTGCGAACTCACTAATGACCGGCCGGCAATCTACATATCGGGTCTTGTAAACAATGTCGGACTTAATTCTCTTAGATCTTAATGCATATCAATATATTTCAATAACACTCAGATTTATAAGTTTATATAAAAAAACAGTTTTTGTTCGATTTTAATTTTTTTTTCCGCGTTTGTAAAAAAATTACATACATACAGTGGTGGCCATATAATTAGAAACGACTTAGCAGCACACATTTTTCTTATTTATTTATTTATTTATTTATTTATTCACAAAGTAATATATAAGCCAATCAGGCCAATTAAACTATATTACAAGATAACAAATAGCCCTCAGTTCACAATCAGTAGATTCATATATTTAATATAAGAATATAATAATGATAAAAGAATAAAATATCCGAAGTCCATTTAGCTCCCAAGCAAACCATTTTTTGAAGAAAAAAAAAAAAGAGAAAAGCTAAAGAAGCAGGAGTTTAGCAAAAATCACTCTAGACAATCCCATCACACACTCACTAGCCAAAGACGAAAAAGGGTAACATAAACATGATCCGACAAACACGCATTGATTATTAATACTGGTATCAAGTCCTGTTAAAGTGGGAAATCAATTTGAGACGAAAAGCATTGTTCGAGTGAGAAAAAAGCCTAAGTTCCAGCGGTAAACGGTTCCAATTTCGCGCAATTCTCACAGTAAAAGACTTTTCAAATAGAGAATTATTTATCAGGGGAATTACAATTTGAGTGTTCCTGGATGAATGAGAAAAATAGAACTTTGAATAGAGCGTTGCGGGAAAACCATTTTTAATAACTCTATAGAAAAAATACAAATTGCGTAATTCAGTATAGGCATTAAATGAGCATCCTAGAAAACGTTGAACAAACCCAGATACGTGTTCACGTCTTCGAACCCCATAGACATAACGCACAATCATATTAATTGTACGACGTAGGGTAGCTAAAGCACCCGCATTAGATCCAGAAAAAACTTCAAGTCCGTACAAAATTTGTGGCATTAAAAGAGCATGTGCTAGTCTCGATTTAACCTGTGGTGGTAGGTATAGATTCGCAGAATAAAACCGCCTAATCAATCCTGAGACTTTTCTACTAATATGCGCAATATGTCTAATAAAGCTTAAGCGACTATCCAAAAAAATACCCAGACACTTCATGCTGTCAACAAATTCCACTTTAGATGTACCAATGTTTATATCAAGAGAAGACAATAATAATATATTTTTAAAATTAAGTTCACAATACGAAAACTAAATACTATAAATTGTAAAGTATAAGATCATTATTGAATTTATAATAAAAATATTTACAGCTGAGATAACATTTTTAAAAAAATTAACTTTAAACGAAATATAGCACTTTTATGTTGGTCTTATAATTAGAAACGACACAAATGTTTTCACCAAACTTAAAATTTTTTCCACAAAAGTAAACAGAAATTGACATATCCTCTAATAGGATGTTCTCTTACATATTTTATTTTTAAAAATATTGGTTTATATTTGTCTTCTTTGTAAATTTTGTATTAAATGCTGATGTGTTTACAAAGGCATGTTTCCCTAGGTTTGCTGCATCATTTGGAACTCTAAGACTTTTTGTTTTTTTGGACTGTTGTTCGTGTGATTCCTTTTTACAATTGCCTATAAGTTTTCAATTGGGTTTAGATAAAAATTTTACGATGATAAGTACAAAATTTCAATATTTTTATACGAAATCCAGTATGTCAATAACTTAGAATTTTGATTTGAGTCGTTATCATGTTGAGAACGAGCATTTTCTCAAAAGAAATATTCTTCTATTACATTTTTTGAACTGTTTTTATATTGATGTTAATTAACTTTTCCCTTTATTCTAAGAATGGCTTCACACCAAACCACGAAATTGCATCCCAAGTTATAATACACCACCACTGTTTTAACAAAGTACCTAAAGTCTTAAGGATTTTACTGAGGAACATCTTACGTAAGATTTTTCGTCAGGTGAATACAATATATTCTTAAATTCATTGCTTGTAAGAATTCTATTTCAGATAACATGCATCTTTGTTGAGCATTTTGCTTGCAACGCATCAGTGTTTTTTAATATTTTTTGCCACAAGCGGTTTTTTTTATACAATACATTTACGAAAGCCAAAATGCTTATAAACGCATTGTTATTGTCCGTGTAAATATTTCTTCTCTCATTTGTTGCCCAGTTTCACCCCAATTTTGTGTGAATTCAGAAATTGTTACCTTTACTGATGCTGCAAATAATCTTATCTTCTACTTGAAGAGCTTTTCTAGCACTGGGCTTCCTGGCTGGTGTTGCAAACTTCTTTTGTTTGATTTCAGAAGTGAACTGAACCAAATTTCACTTTTTTGGATTATGAAAACCTTTGTGCGATAGTCCACATTGACAGTATTTCCATTGGATACGCCTTGTAGAAGCCCTCCCTTATTTATGGAGTGCATCACTTGTTTTTTCCAGTTTTGAAAACTAAAACGTATTGAGGTCATTTAAATACAACCTACTGAATTTTAATTTTAGGACTCATAATAAAAAAAGTTAATTAATTAAAGAAAACCTGAACGTTTCTAATTACATGGCCAGCTAAAAACCAAGTACTTAGAAATTAATCAAAATTTTTCTAAAATGTAAGCTTTAAATTCAAAGTTGTTTTGCAGCGGCAATAATGTGGATTGTATGCTTTTCGAATAGCGGTGTTTGTAATTTTTAGTGATGTTTTTAAAAGAAGTTACACTTTGATTTCATTTTGATTAAACATCGTTTCTAATTATATGGCCACCACTGTACATACATAACTGGCCTTTACAACCCTGTGTCAGGATTACGGCCTAGCTTCTCGCAGCACTCATGTTGTGTGTGTTAATTTTTATCCATGAGTACCGGGACCTACAGATTAATGTCGACTCCGAACGACAGACTTGAGAAGCTTGTTCATGGCAATTAGTTACTCTCAGAGCTTTTGCCAGAAGACTGCTGAGAGGTAGTCGCCGAAAGAAATATTTTTTTCATATTTCATTTTTTCAAGTTGTCAGAGCCTGGTGTCGAACCCAGGGCTCATGTCTTAGTAAGCCAACACACTAACCACTAGACCACGGCGACTACGTAAAAAAATTATTGTGCTTTAAAATGGCTTGAATAATTTTAACCTTTTGCGTCACAAGTTTTATTTTATCTAAAAAAAATATTAAAAAAAATTAACTTTTAGTACCTTTTAATTCCTAATTTTGATATGGAAGTTTAAAAAAATTTATACCAATTTAGAAAGAATTTAGTTCTTAATAAAACTGGTTATTACTTTTCAAATCGGATGGAAATTGTAAAAGTTATTCAAATTTTCATTAACACATTACTTTTATATATATTCTCTCCCAGCGAAAAAAATATGAATAAAAACAAGCAACTAACTGAGGAGTTATATAACAAGTTATAAAACCAGTTACCATTACTAAAAAACTGATATTATTTAAATACTTTTTATATTAAATCAAATTCATACTGAATCTTTTAAGGGTAATTATAAATTTCGTTGTTAGAAATTCAATAATCTTGAAGTTATAAAGATTTTTAATTCTCTTGCAAAAAATAAAATATTATGTACGAAATTTTGGCTTTTGATGACGATATCATCACCTAATGTGTTAAAAAATACTAATCAAAACTGTGCTCTTGATTGATTTTGGCTCATTAAGGGAAAACTACATACTAATTGTAAGTTTCTGGGTGTTATTATGAATTGTATGTAAATAGTGTTTTGGACCGTTTATTTATATTTCCTCCAAAGTGTTTAAAACTTTACGTGTATTGTATAGAAGAATTTTGTGTCTGCCATGGCAAGTTAGGAAATCTACAGTGAATGCTTTTTACAAGAGTGTCAGATTTGTTTATCAATTTGGAATAAGGGAGGGTACATGTGTCCTATTATTTGAAAATATCTTTTAATCTGATATTTGAGGATTATTTTAGATTTTGTCTCTTAATGTCTTTTTAAACTATTGAATTTCAGTGTCCAAAAAATTCAATTTAATTCCATACATACATATATAATAATAATAAAAAATCGAAATCTAAATTTGAAATTGTCACGATGCTTCTAACTTCTAATTATCTTGCTTTAACTTTGTGTAGAATTCTATGTAATGTAATCTTTATTGAGCAAAAGTCGATTTATATACTACAAATGTAGTAAATAATTAAAATAATTGGCGTAATTAAAAAACACAAACTTTTTCAAATATTTTTGAGAACTTTTCATATAATTTTTAGCCCTTTGAAATTGCTTGCATTGAAAAGATACTAAAGGATTCAATTAGTTTAAATGTACTGTAATGTTTAGGCCTGTGAAGTTGGAGTCGGAGTTGCAGTATTTTTTAAAATGGGTGACTTAATATTTTACAAATAAATATGAACAAGTAGTGTTTCATTTATGTATATCATGAGAGTTGGTTCATTCAAGTACCCAAATTAATTAATATAAAAATGTAATTGATCTAGTTGGAAGACGTTTGTTGTGAATTTGACACACTCGGCTTAATTATGTAAAGTACAGTCATATTAGATCAATCGATACGGTGGGGGAGTAGTTATTTGATGATTGAACCCATCATTGAACTAAAATGATGGGGCATTATTCTTATGACTAACCAATCTGTAACAATGCCAAATAGTGTAACCGTTTTTCTAAGCTTTACATATTTACTTTAGTTTTAAATTAAGCTTACTGATAAAGAAAAAAGTCACAAGTTAATTTTAATAAAATTTGCAGAAAATATGTTACAACGAGCTTATTTTGATCCCAGAGAAGCTTATCCTGAAGGAAGCAGTAAAGAAAAACGTCGCGCAATTATTGCACAAGAATTAAGTGGTGAAGTACATGTGGTTCCCTCGTCACGTCTCCTGGCTCTTTTGGGTCAAGCCTTAAAGTGGCAACAGCATCAGGGTCTTTTGCCACCTGGTACTACAATCGATTTGTTCCGTGGTAAAGCTGCTATGAAAGATCAAGAAGAGGAAATGTATCCCACACAAATGTACAGACAAATTAAATTTGGCCAAAAATCTCATGTTGAATGTGCACAATTTTCACCAGATGGTCAATATTTAATAACTGGCAGTGTAGATGGTTTTCTCGAAGTTTGGAACTTTACAACCGGCAAAATTAGAAAAGATTTGAAATACCAAGCCCAAGATCAGTTTATGATGATGGAGCAAGCAGTTTTAGCGTTATCATTCTCTAGAGATTCTGAAATGGTAGCTTCTGGTTCTCAGGATGGACAAATTAAAGTATGGCGTATTATGACCGGGCAATGCTTAAGAAAATTTGATAAAGCACATACCAAAGGCATAACATGCCTGCAATTTGCCAGAGATAATAGTCAAGTTTTAAGTGCTTCATTTGATCATACAATACGTTTACATGGTCTAAAATCTGGAAAAATGCTAAAAGAATTTAAAGGTCATACATCTTTTGTGAATGAAGTCACTTTTACGCCTGATGGTCATAGTATATTAAGTGCTTCCTCTGATGGCACGGTTAAAGTGTGGTCTCTAAAAACTACAGAATGTTTATCGACTTATAAACCCTTGGGTAATGAATTGGCTGTAAATACAGTGCTAATATTACCCAAAAATCCCGAACATTTTATTGTCTGCAATCGTTCTAATACAGTTGTTATTATGAATATGGCGGGACAAATTGTAAGATCTTTTAGTTCCGGTAAAAGAGAGGGTGGTGCCTTTATAGCAGCCACACTATCACCAAGAGGCGAATTTATATATTGTGCTGGTGAGGATCAAGTGTTGTATTGTTTCTCAGTATCATCGGGTAAACTGGAAAGAACCTTAAATGTAAGAAAAAACAAATATGAATAAAAAAGAAAAAAAAAATTAATATATTTTCTGTATATACTATTCGTGTTTTACATTTTAGGTACATGAAAAAGACGTAATTGGTTTATCTCATCATCCTCATCAGAATTTATTGGCCACCTACAGTGAAGATGGTCTCTTGAAATTATGGAAGCCATAATTCTAACTTCAGATAATAAAACAATTATTTATCATAAGAATTTTTTATCGGTCTTTATGACTATTTCAATTCTCCTATGACGTTATACATTATAATTCCCATAGTAATATGTATTGAAAAGTTAAAGAAATAAATAATAAAAAAAAAAAACAAAATGTGAACCTACGTAAAATCTTACAATAAATTGGATTTAATTAAGAATTATGCAAAATGAAAATAGCAGCATCTAAAAATAATCTCTTTAAAGTACAATGAAATAAAAAGAAAACAAACACATCCACAATACTTTTCTTTAATTGATTACAATAAATATATTGCATTATCATCAAATAGATGGATAGATGGTTTATTATCCACATTGCAGTCAAATATCACATTTCAGTCAAATATCGACAGCAAACTAAGCCACAACATTCTTCTCGAATTCTATTTCAATTACATTCTGATAATAAACCAGTTACAGGCAAAATGAAAAGTGAGGAAATAATTGAAAAAATACGCAATAAATTAAGTGAATCGGATCCTGAGAAACGTACGGTAATGAATATATTTCAATTTCATTTTACCGATTCAGAGGGCAAACTAATTAAAAGTATAGGTATGTAATACAAAAGCATAAAAGAAGGATAAAAAGTAAATTTAGAAAAAAAAAAAAAATACTAAAAGTATAAATAATATTCATATGTACGTATGTACGTTACTTATATGTTTATTAGTTTTTGATTTTAAAGAATTAAATATATATGATGGCAAATGTTCGGAACCTGATGCTGAGATAACAATCAGCGATGAAAACTTTTTTTTGGTGGGCACTAAACAAATAACTTTTGATGATCTTTTAACGGAGGTAAACGTAATTAGTTTAAGCAAAATTTTTCTTATCTTTTTTCTTTTATTCTCTTCATTTATAGAATAAAGTTCAAGTAGAAGGTGATAAGGAGGCTTTTAATAAAATGGTGGACAAAATACGTTTACATTCGAAAAAGGAATAAATTAAGAAAAAAATTAAATTAAATTGTAAATTTCTATGCGATTTTAAAATAACACTCTTTTTATGTTCTTTTTTTAATATTTATTCTCACCATTTATACGTAAAAAAATGCCATTGTTTTTAAAATTTCTTCTTAAAATATTGTATTTAATTATACATTTTGAATATAAATTTTTGTCATTCAAATATACATATTTCACAGTATTAGACATTTTTTGAAAATTCAGAATTATTTTTTTATTTTAAAATATGTCCATTCGTTCAGTTCAATTTTTAACTAATTTTTTCAATAAACCTGTAACGTATTGTGTCTTTGTATTCTCCGTGATCTAGTGGTTAGTTTATTGGCTTACTAAGACGATAGCGCCGGGTTCAAATCTCAGCTCGGACATCTTAAAAAAAGAAATATGAAAAATTTATTTCTTTCGGCTACTAACTCTCAGCAGTCTTCTGGCAAAAGTTTTGGGAGTAATAGATTGCCATGAAAAAAAAGCTTCTCAAATCTGTTGTTCGGAGTCGACCTTAAACTGTAGGTCACGGTACTCATGGATAAAAGTTAACACACACAACATGAGTGCTGCGAAAAGCTAGGCCATAACCTTGACACAGGGTTGTAATGGCCAATTATGTATGTATGTATGTATGTATTGAGAAGCCTTCTGTATTTTATGCACTTACTAAAATAAAATTTAATTTTACAAATATTATAAAAGATATCCATTTAAATAATAACGTTTATTGTCTATTGCAAATTAATTTAATACATAAATAATTTAAGTATTGTGTCTATTATAGTTTGAACATTGTATTCATTGTAAATAAAAAACAAACTGACGTAATTTATACTGATTTTAGCAAAGCGTTTGACCAAGTTAATCACAAACTTTTGTTGTATAAATTAAATGAAATTGGCTTCAGTTTTTCCTTTCTTAAATGGATTGGATCATATCTACACAATAGAAGGCAGTGTGTTAAATTCAAAAATTCGTTTTCCAAATATATTGATGTTATATCTGGTGTACCATAAGGCAGTCATCTTGGACCTCTCTTATTCACTTTATTTATAAATGATCTTCCTTCCGTAATTGTGCACTCTCGTATTTTAATGTATGCGGACGATGTAAAAATCTTTCTTTTGTTTAATAATCCCAACGATCAAACATTTTTACAAAATGATATTAATCGATTTACTTCCTGGTGCAAAATAAACTTAATGAATCTTAATATAAAAAAAATGCAAATATATGATATTTTCCAGACTACTTCCTATTAATGGTCGCTATGTCATGAATGATATAACATTAGATTTAGTGGATTCATTTAATGACCTTGGACAGAAAGTTGGGTTTTAGATCACATATCCATTTAACAATTAATAAAGCTACTGGTGTGCTGGGATTCATCAAACGGTGGAGTAAAGAGTTTTCGGATCCATATACAACCAAACAATTATTTATATCACTGGTTAGACCGATTCTGAATATGGCTCTGTAGTTTGGGACCCGCAATATCTGGTTCATTCAGATTCTATTGAATCCGTTCAAAAACAAATTTTGTTATTTTGTCTTCGTGGATTGGGCTGGAGTTCAGATGTTAATCTACCTTCTTATCAACATCGCCTTGCACTTATGAAGTTACCTACATTAAAGAGCCGGAGGCAAATACTAAATGTGTCGTTTCTATTTAAATTATTGAGTGAAGTTTATATTCTCCATATCTTCTTAGTAAAGTACATTTTAATATACCAATTCGTCGTTCAAGAAACTTTGAAATTCTGAGCATTAAATATAATACATCTAACTTTGCAAACTTTGATCCATTTCGTAGAATATGCAATGAGTTTAATTTATTATCTGAATATATTGATTTTAATAAAAGTTTGAGAATTATAAATACAAGAAATTTTTAATCATTTTTATAATTGTTGTAAATATTTTTTGTATTTTGTTATTGTCTGCAAGGATTTATTCCATAGACATAAATAAATAAATAAAAAAATGCTTCAAGAATTGCTGGTTTGACTGAAAAAACGAACGTCCTAACTCAACCTCGAACCAATAATCTAGATGCGTTAAATCGCCCCAAAGTGGAGGCTGTGATCAGGGTTTGTTCTTTATAGAAGTCGTCACCAAATTAATTTTGCAATATGTATGAGTAAATATCGATTGCTAAGCTCGCTCTATAGCAAGTGCAATGTCTTGTTGAAACTTAATGTTGTTATTTAGCTGATTACTTTTTGTAAGCAAAAATTCAGTCTATTACAAGGTAAAGTAATGGGTTTCGTGCGAGAGGGACAGCAACATAAGAACTTATAGTTTTGATACCATCTTTAGGAAAAAGTCTCCTGACGAGTCTCTTAAGCAGAGACGAAATGGCCATAGTTATTCCCATAAGCAATACATTCATATTACATATATTGCATGTATTTGCCTATATGGCGAAAAATATTTTTTGTTATCATAAAAAAAGATAAAAAATAATAATAAAACTAAGTAAGAAATGCATAAATTAGAATTTAAATTGGGGTTCAAACCCCAACTCTGACCTCCTAAAAAACATTATGAAAAAATATTTCATTTGCCAACTACCTCTCAGCAGTATACTGGCAAAAGCTCTGAGAGTAAATATAAATGATAAAATAAAATAAAAATATATATAAAAAGAAATGACTGTAACTTGGTGGTTGTACACTTCTAAAACTACTTAACCTAAAGCAGTGAAATCTGAAAGGTAAATAGATAAGGTTCTTCGTGAAGAATAAGGTCGAAAAGAAATAATAAAAAATAATAGGCAGGATCCAGCGAGGCTTATTTAATATAACTTACCTTTCATTACAAGAATAACCCACAACAATGCAACATAACCTCAATAGTTTTAAAATTAAATATTATTTCTCGTTGGAATATTAATTTCTTTTTTTTTTGTCAGTTTTTATTTAAAATGAATTTGTATTACTGAAAATACTTGCTTAAACGTTTTATAATTAATTTTAGCAAGCAATTTTCTTTTAAATAAAATATTTAGAATAATAATAATTAAATATATAACGTAATATAATAAAATTATTATAAATAAATGAAAAAAAAAAAATCAATTTTACCATAACGGTAAAATTATTAATTAATTCATTAATCCATAACATACACATACATAGATACAAGTTTCTTTTTAGTTGTTTTTATATAAATAACATAATATTGACAAACATATTTATTTTTTTGTTTTTTATTTTTTTATTTTTTGTGTTTTCATTTCATTTAAATTGTTATTTAGTTTTCGTCTTATTATTATTTTTACTTTAAATTAAAACCTTTTCTAAACATTTATGCAATTTTATTAATTTTTATTTTATTTATTTTTTTCAATATTTTTAAATATCATTATTTATTTTAATATTTTTCCTTCATTATCATTAATGTTAACATGAATGTTTGGGGTTTTTGTATGGTTTTGTAATATTTGTTTAGGGGTTCGTTATTGTTTATATGTATGTATATTAATTAATGCAATTTATTATATGTTTTGTAAATGTTTTATTTTATTTTTTTCTTTTTAATAAATTTATATTATCGCTTAAAATTTGGTTTTATTTATTTCTTTCCATTTCGGTTTTAGCAGTTGACTTAAATGTTTATTATATAAATTTATTTGCTTTTATAATTTTATTACTCATTTTCATTATAATTACTTTCTTCTTATATTTTCTAACAATAATTTTTATTTATTACTGGTATTATTATTAATTTTTTTAAGAGTTTACAAAAGTAAACCAGTTATGTATTTATTTTTTACAAACTTAAACAAAAAATCATAAAATTTGAATAAAAATCTTGTTACAAAATAATAAGATTATTATTTTTTTATAATTTTTAATTTATTTAAATTCTCAATTTTAATACATACATTATTATTTTTTGGTTTTTGTTCATTTAAATTTTTAATTTTTAACAACATTTTTAAATTTTTTTCTTCATTTCATTATTATTTAAAATATTATTTTTCATTGCAAAACGTAAGTGCTCTATATGAAACCAATAACTATATATGTTTTTTTATTTTATATACCAATAGAAAATTAAAAAATAAAAATATGAAAAAAAACATATATAAAAATATTTATAAAAAGTGTTTAAAAACGTGTATTTCTTTTCGAATTTTCATTACTACTAACATTTAATTAACAGTTTTTATTTATTTTATTTTTAATTATTTTTAATAATATTTATTTATCTAAAACTATTTTTACTTTTACGCGTAATGAATCTTTACAAATAAAAATATGTTTTACAAATGGTGATGGGAAAAAAGGAACTGCTTGTAACAAGTTTTGGGGGTAAATATAAATGATTTAATTATGCAGTTTTACAAAAAAAAAAAAAAAAAAACGAAAACTATTTTTTTTAATAAAAGTTAGAAAACAAGATAGTGTTAATATATGTACTTCTGGTATATTTTAAAAATTTGTATTTCTTTTTAAATATCCAGCATATAATTGTAAAAAATGTAAATAAATTGAGAAACACAGTGAGTATTTTTTTATTTTATGTTTTAGATTTTATTTTTAATTTTTTTCTTAACGAATTTTATTTGGAAGATCCAATTTTGATAGTCACTAATTCTTGTTTATTATTATTTTTATTTTTTTTTATTTAAGTTTAGTTGTAATTTTATTGTATATTTCAATATTTATGTATTTAGTTCTGATTACTGTATGGATATTTTTGTTACTAAATATTTTGTTTTTTTATTTTATTTGATGTAGTAGTATTTTTAAGATTGTTGTAATTATGTATATGGAATACTGAAATTAATTTTAGGGGCTATTTTTGTGCTAGAAAGACACTTGATGTTATTGTAGTTTTTTTAAGTATTAATTCTTTAAGCTAAAATCAACAAGTAAAGAAAATAATTTACGAAAAGCCTAAAAATATGTTTCTTTTTTTAAATAAAGTTTTCCTTCACAAGCATCATTATTAAAAAGTAAAATATACCTACAATTTTTGCTTTGCTCTCTTAAGCCTGGAATCGTTACATACGTTATCGTTATTATTGAACGGAATGAGATTATAACACACGATTGCAAGCTTATCGTAATTTTCTATAAAAATAACAATAGTTTTTAGCTTTAATAACACTGCGAATACTACTTTAAACTCACAATAGATGTGGAACTGCCAAAAATAAAACAAAATTAAAGTCAATAATATAAATTGAAATATAAATATATTATAAATAAAAATGCGCTAAACATGGAACCGGTATTGTTATTTTTAAGTGAAAACGACAGTGAGGAAGACAAAAAAATAATATGGATCAGAGTGTGAGTTTTTAAAAATTAATATTGGAAAATGTTTTAATTTTTTTTTTTGCAAATTTATAAAGCGGTTTCGTTTAATAAAAAAAGCTTTTGTATATCTGCTAGACGAACTAAGTCTTAAATACTTAAATGCCGAAGCAGTTCTCCGGTCTTATCCTAACTGGTAGACCTACATAGTCCTTGAGCACAATTGGGAAGCAAATTTTTTGCTAAATGTTGATACTCGTTCATGAATTCTGCCATCACTTTTTTTTATGTGGGATTAAGTTTATTATAGTTTTTCCAAGAAAATATATACAAATTACAATAATATTAATAAAATACTCAATAAAATTTTTGTAAACTTACATTTTTTATTAAGTTTTAAAAATTTTTCTATGTATTCAAACTGAATTTTTTTTAACTGATAACAGTTCGTAAAAATCATTCGTTCAGTGATACGATAACGTATTTCATAATCTCGAATTCTGGCCCTGGTTTTGTGTTAAAAATTTTGTACGAAAAGCTGCCAAATTAATAAAAAAAAAAAAAACAAAAATATTTCGTATCAAAAGGTTGTGAAATAATATTGCTAATGTAGTACGAGTATGTCTCGGTTCTTCTTGTGTAAAGCATGTGTAATGTACATATCAAAATTTTTTCCAAGTGAAACAATTTTCTAGCAACATTTTTATTTTCATACGGAATAACATGGTCAACACTGCTTTCGGGCGAAATAAAATAAATTTACACCAGCCTACAAAATGTTTTTTTTTATTATAATGAGCAGAATTTTAGAATAGAGTTTTAACTATTTATATAGCGTTGGAGTTGAGCTATTTAAAGTTATATTGGATATTTGAATTACCAAGGGTGGTTTTATGAAATGTATATATCGTCGATGGAATTAAAGAACGCTGTAACTGACAAAACCTTAAATGTTCACCAGAGCCAAAAAACCTGTATGAAAGTAGAACAAAGACACTGGTATTTTTCAAAACGCAGACGACGTAAGTGAATTTATTTTCATCGTAGAAATCTGGGACCGGGACCAATTGACGCGTATTTGTATTTTCGATTTTTTGTCAGTTACAGGGTTCTTTAATTCTTGCGACGATATATTAAATGCTTGGTATATGGTTATAATTTCTACTCACTACACAGCAGCAGGACTGAGAAGAATTGCATTTAAAGTACAGGTCTTAAAATACAGGTAGATTCTAACTCCTAAATAAAAGTTATCTGTTCTTGTCATAAGCAACAATAAAATTATTTTGTCGAACTGTGTTATTTGTTGAGTAGAAAGGTGTTGCATGCCTTTTGGTATGTTTGTTTCATACTACATTTTTCGAACGGAAAAACCAATATGGTTAAACTTATTGCACAAAATTAAAAACACTACAAGGCTTTAAGAATGAATTACAGTCGGGCCTCAATTATCAGTAAAACGGTTAACCGGCAACTCCGACTAACCGTGATGGCCAAAGATCAGTCTTTTGCTTTTTGTTTGCAATGTTTTTTTTAATTGTTTGCTTCGATTAACCGTGATTACCTCTATTATCCGTGATAAATACGGGAATTCCCTTTGTTTGCATACATCGAGTCAGAAGCATTTACAAGTAATTAGTTTAATTTTGGATGTGAATGGTTAGATCTAAATATATTTAGTATGGCATCGTTACTAGTAGTAAAAAGATAAAGAAACGTTTTAAATATTGGAGATAACGATCATCCAAAAAATAATATGAGTGTTAAAATGCTTATCCCGATACTCATGGATAAAAATTAACACACACAACATGAGTGCTGCGAGAAGCGAGGCCGTAACCCTGACATAGGGTTGTAATGGCCAATTATGTATGTATGTATGTATGTTAAAATGCTAGCTGAAAAATACAAAGTTGGGATACAGACCGTTACTTGTATGATATTGCTGTCTTGAATTAATTGTTATAAATATGAACGTACACCAATGTGCACTTCTTAAGTAATAAAAATATTAAAAAAAAAACTCTATACTTAAAATTGTTATTCGATTTACCGTGAAAATCGATTATCCGTAATGCTTCTGGTCCTGACCATAACGGATAATAGGGGCCCGACTGTAACTTTATAATTCCCCACGGATTGATTTCACTCTGACAGCATAACAGGCATGAGCATGTCTATTTTTTATGTATAAAACATTGAAATGATTAATTTTTTATTGTTTAACTATGGTTAAAAAAATTATATACCTAAATTGTTTAATATTGAATTGAAAAATATTTTCTAAATGTTTTGCTGTTTGTTTTAAATGCTTCTTGAAAAAATCATAATTTCATTATATGTAACATGCTATTACAAGTAATGTAATGTTGTGTTAAGTTTTCTTTTTATTATTTTAGATCTTCTACATATGTATATAAGAATAATTATTTTGTATCAAATATAAAAATCAACAAGTTTTTGTTTTTTTTTTTCATTTTTTTGCGGCTTTATTCGATTTGGTATTAATTTTTAATTATTATTGCAGCATCATTGTATTGTAAACTATAATTCTTGTTTTCTTTTTGTTTTTGGCAAATCTTTTTTAATTCATTAAACTTTTATTTTTTATTTAATACGTATTTGAATTTGATTTCTTGAACGTTTGTTTGTTTCAGTTTTTGTGTCTATTCTGCTGATTTCTTTCTTTTTATTTAATAATTGTTATATTAATTTATTTGTTTTTTAAATTTTGAATTTTAATTAAATTTATTATTTCATTTAAATATATAGAACTTTATGGTTTTCTCCTTTTTTTAATTATTTGTTATGCATTTAATTTTAGTTTCTTATTTTTCATGATTTTTTGTCTTTTAGGTGTTTGTTAACTTTGAATTTGTTTTATATTTTATGTCATATTTAAAAAATTAATTATGCTTTTTTATTTCTTACAGTTTTTTTTTTAATTTTTTGTTTGTTTTTGTAATATTTACTTAATAAAAAATCAATATTTCTTAAATATTTTTAATCATTCTTATAATTTTCTATATTTTAGTTTTGTTACTGTATTTCTAAATAATTCAGCTAAACCTAAAAAATTTTGTTTTGTTTTTAAAAATCGTTTTTGGGATTTCTATTTGTTTGTTTTTTTTTAACTTTAATGCTTAAATTGTGCATCTCTCATATCTAAAATAGGAATTTGTTGTTGTTGAATATTAAACCTTTTCCATTTTCTGTTTTACTCTCTTCAATACTCGTACGTTAACAATTTCAAGAAATTCTGTTATACAAGTTTTAAATCTTGCCAATTGCTAAACATTCTCGCCTTGTTGTAAAATCATGTGTCCCATATTGTCTGTTTCACATTCATTTAGAAATGGTATGCTACCTATTGAATCATTGGATGTTGTTGATGAATTATCTAGTGAATCACCACTTATCAAAATGCCGGGATAGTTTCCGGGTCCCAGATCGAGGCTAGAACCTGAAATGCATATATGTGGTGGTTGATGTATGGATCGTGGTGGTAAAGGCGCTGGTGGTATAATAAGATTTCCGCTATTAATGCCGTGTAAACTACCAGCAATGCTGGCACCACCACTTTGCAAATGGCGTCGACTGGAATTTAAACCTTAAAAAATGAATTTAATTAAAAATTATTATACACATTAACATATGCATTTAAATATACATATATGCATACATATATAATTTTTAATTTAAAAAAATTAAAAAAAAAATAAATAAAACAATTAAAGGTGGGCAAATATGAGGTTTGAAATTAAATAGGCTTAAAAAACACTCTAGTTCATTTATTTTAGGAAAAACTGTAAATTACTTTTTTATTATTATTTTAAGTACAAGTGTGGCTTTAATTTTTATTTTGTATGTTAAAAAACGAATAATAAAACTAAATAATATAATATCTTTTCATTTTGGACCTTAAAAAGTACATAATTGAATTAATCTAATACAGTAATATAAACAAATATGTACACTTTTTTGACGATTTTTTTTGCATGATATTTTCTGGAACGTTTGTACCGTGTAAAAACAGGATTTGGTGTATTATAGTTTGGAAATTTATACAATTATAAATATTTGCCAGCACTTATGAGTGGTATTTTATTTATGTTTGCAACACAACATGGTGAAATTACTTACAATGTGTTGTTGCCAACACCTTGTTAGTGTGTTGGCTTACTAAGACATGAGCCCTGGGTTCGACACCCAGCTCCAACATCTTAAAAAAAATAATATAAAAAAAATATTTCTTTCGGCGACTACCTCTCAGCAGTCTTCTGGCGAAAGCTCTGAGAGTAATTAATTGCCATGAACAAGCTTCTCAAGTCTGTCGTTTGGAGTCGACATTAAAAATGTAGGTCCCGGTACTCATGGATAAAAATTTACACACACAACATGAGTGCTGCGAGAAGCTAGGCCGTAATCCTGACACAGGGTTGTAAAGGCCAGTTATGTATGTCTGTATGTATGTGTTGTTGCCAACGCAGCTGTTTTATTTTTTTGGTCATACCGCTCCTTTCAAAAGTTTTGTTTAATTTTGCCTTGTGTGTATTTTTTTTTTGTTTTGGTGCAGAGACATATGTACATATATGCCGTTAAAAATACGCACATAATTCTGACATCTGCCATTTTAATTCATCATACCTACTTTTGACATTTAAGAGCAGAAAAAACAAATTTCCTGTTGTTTTAGTATTTTATTCAACTACTACTACCTTCTATAATTTCACCATGGCTATATACATATGTATGTATATATACTAAAGTGACAAATTCATATCTCCTTTTTTCAAGTATTTTCCCTATAGTTTCTATTTTTATTTATTTTAAATATTTTGAAGGCAGTAGCAGTAAAAAAAAAAAACTAATTAAATAAAATAATGTAAATGATAAATATTTCACTGATTAAAATGCACTTACATATATCACTTTAGAATCTGAAATTTAATTAAATCAATAACAACTTGCAATAGAAAAAGTTTTTAATTGGCTTAATTGGCCAGCAGCGGAGAAGGTTTATGTCCGGGATTTGCAGTGCTGATTTTGACTACTTGCTGCTAAATCGTAAAAAAAGACATGCAAGACTTGTTTGTTTTTCTATAGAAAATCTATTATGATAGTTTATAAGCACAAAGAGTTCATGGGGACAGTGTTTCCTTGCTCAGTTTTACTATGAGCGTATTGTTTTGTTATAATGTTACTTGTACTTACAGTATCACCAACATCAAAATCAGTTATTAAATTGCGAACAGTGGGTTTAAAAAGAGACTGATTCCAAGCAAAATGTGTTTATATTTTAATTTTAACCATTACGATAGTAAATTTTGACAATTAAACTTCACTTTTCAAGGGTGTACGGAATCGTAATGCAGTGCATGAGTAAGAAAAAAAATTTTGGAAAGGGAGAAGATCGTTAAGAGAGATAAAAAATTGAGCAGGAGACAAAACAGAGCCCTGTGGAATTACCGCTTGTAGCCTAAAGTCGTTGGAAGAGACAGCATTCAAAACTAATCTTAAATTGCAGTTAATTGGAAATCTCAATAAAACGACTGGAATGTATACTGACACTCAAGACAGCAAGTTTTGAAATGCCAGACTGTATGAAACGTTTTAAAGATATCGAAAGACACAATCGTGATTCTGCCAATGTAAATAGGCCTACTACGAAAGCCGTACTGACAATTCCTTAGCAAGTTATTGAACTCTAAATACCTTATAAGGTGATTACTAGCCTTACCCTTTTTAGGGATTGGTGTTACATTAGCAACCTTCTATTTAAATGTAAATAAAGCTTCTAATCGTTGCACTCAAAACATTTTCCAATGGAAATGGAAGCGTCGAAGACCGCTGCTTTACGATCAATGCTGCTGTCCAGCTAACATACATACATAGCAGAAGACTTGCGTATATTAAGATCTGTAAAAACCTTTTAGACCAGTGGTCTTCACCAGTATTACTCAGGTAAATAAATTGTTCAGATATTTTTTTAGTTTTTCTTACTCTCTTCGTGAATATTACAACCAGGGTTGCTTAATTCCACAAAAATTCTGGCAAACAGCTTCTTAAAATATACCAAAACTACCCGTATCGTTAATTCTTATTATATTAGTTTTAAATTAAATGTATTGTACTTTATTAACAAATATCACTTTTAGAATTCCTGGAAACCAGTTTCTGTTTTATTTTCCTATGAAAAACTTAATTAATTATAAAAAAATTTGCAATGTTAAAAATCTTTCATAAAAAGAAATCCATACGCTTTGTT
Source organism: Metopia argyrocephala (assembly GCA_963576795.1). Taxonomy (NCBI): domain Eukaryota; kingdom Metazoa; phylum Arthropoda; class Insecta; order Diptera; family Sarcophagidae; genus Metopia; species Metopia argyrocephala. The sequence continues at coordinate 87,001,975 of OY756211.1, forward strand.
TTCATCATGTTAAACGACAACCATAATTATTGCAAAAACATGTGTGTGAGACAAAAATTGTGTATGTGTTTATGTTTTATTACTTTTCAAGAGAGCTAAATTGGTTTGTCAGACACTGAGAAGTTATGATAATAAGCAACATAAACTTATTAATGTTTATATTTCTTTTAACTACATTTCAATTTGTTAATAGCATTTACAAACAATTTATTTCATAAATAATTTTAATAAATTAGTTTAAATTTTAAAATTAAAGGTTTTTAAAACGAAAATTTTCACAAATTTCATTCAAGTTGTTAAAAACAATACAAATGAAGAAACCAATCTCATCTCCCAGTGTATTTTTGTGTGACTCTCTTTGTGAAGACCACTGTTTTAGACAGCATGCTTAGTATAGTTCCTGATACTTTTTCTTGCAAATAATTTAGTTATGCAAGATTTTCGGCTTTTCAGTCGGGTTAGTGAATACTTGGTTATTTTTTTTTAAAAGGATTGGTACCTGTATTATTCTTACTTCTCGGACGAAGAGTACAAAAATGTGCGTTTATATGTCAAAGCCATGCCTAAAAATAAGATCTCGCCTATACGTGTAGAGAATCACTATGTGCACATTTATCATTCTGCAATTTCTTAAAATTTTTCTCTTTAAGTCTGACTGCCGATCTGCGCATCCGAAAAACCGGAATTTGTTTCTTGAATTACCCAAACTAAAACTATCTTTTGATGGGATAAAAATTTCCTTCTGTAACTTTATTGTAATCTATCACCTCTGCTTTTGCCACATTAATATTTAAATTAAGAAAACAATCTTTCATAGAAAAACATTGATGCATCTGTTGGTAAAAATCATTCAGTTACTTTTTACATGAACTTTCCTACTTTAATTATTGTTACGATTTGTTTTATTTAATTCTCTATTTGACAACCTATTTTCTTTTTAACCTCCATTTTGCCCATCCTTTATAAAATCTTTCAAAAAGTTACCTTTATATTAATTGGAAATAATTGAAAAAATTTCTTTTATTGGATAATAAATTAAAATCTTCTAAAAACTGAAAAAAAAAAATAAAAAACAAAAAAATAAAATTGAAAACAGAAATTTTAACCAGAAATGAAACTCCTACCTGTTGCACTGGTTTGTGAATCATAATGAGCATTGCGATGTAAACCTAATTGATGGAGTTGTTGTCTACGTTTTCTTCTGGAGTGATAGAGTATGCATAGGAGACAAATTAGGAACGAGACGACGAGAAGTGTTGTTATAATTAGAACGCCGTGATCCTCCGCTTGTGCTTTTGTGATACCTTTACATGATGGATTTAAAATAATGTTGTTTTTTACATAAATTTAAAAAAAAAAATTTATTTAAAATAGGGAGAGTAAAAAAGGAAGAGGACAAAAAAAAAAAAAATAATCAAGAAAAAAAGTGAAAAAAATATTATTATTTAATAATATATTAAAAAAAAATAGTTATAGTATGTATAAAAATTTATTTAAATACAAATATGTATACGAGTATAAAATATTTATGACAAACAAATTTTTTTAAAGGTTTATTTTTATTTAAAACAGGAAATAAACTGGGGATAGTCTTAAAAATAATACATATATTTTTGTTGTTGTTATTTTTAATTGGAAATAATAAACTTTTTTTTATAGGTTTTGTGTGTTTTTTCATTGCAAATTGTAGTAATTGGACATGTGCAGTTTTACTTTGTAAGAATTAATTTGTTTAAGCCTTAGAATAATTATTAATTTTGCTAAGATTTAAATATAAGACGTTTTATAATAGATTTCTAAACTAGTCTAGTCATTTACTAGTAAACACATAAATATACACAAAAAGTGCATTAAAGCCATGTTTATTATACAAGATATACATTTTTTTAATTGTGCATTTAATTAAGACAATAACGTGCTTTAAAATTACATATTTTTATTTTCATTAAAAAATAGCAACTATTCTAAAACTATTTCTAACGTTTTTTTATTATGGAATTATGGATTGGGAATGTAGAACACAACGTGTAGCGAAATATGAAATCAATGAGCACAAATTGGGAAATTTTCTAAACTATGCATTTGGATCTAAACTACCAAAACTTTTTTCTTCCGGTTTAATGAGAGCATTTTTATGAAAAGAGAGCTTTTTATTTGTAATTCATAAGCCAGGTGCATCTTGAAAACATACTTATTTATAATGAAGCTAAACATAAACGATTTCCGCAAAATGTTTAAATCTGTTATATTTTGAAAATTAGAAAAAGCTTTGATTGTTTGATAGATTTAATTGTACAATTATTTGAGATTCAGTTTTTTGATAATGGCTTCCGGTGGCCTCAAAATAGTTTAGTGGGTGGTAGTGTGGTACTCTTTTAGCAGACAGATTGTGGGATATGTTAGACTACACTATGAATATAGTCTGTGTCACTCAATTTTTATATATCCAGAAGTACATTTTTTAAAATATATATATTTTATAATAATTAAAAGAAAAAACTTTTAACCCCTTTTTTTGAAATTAAAAGCCTGGTATTGTGTTCAAAATTTCGTACGAAAAGTTGCAAAATTACATATCGTCATATTAAATACAAACGGACGTAACTACCCAAAACTTTGAAATTGAGTTTTTTACTAATTATGGTTTGCTTTATCAAAATACATCTTTGTGCAAAACTTTAGTTTCCTACAATAAAAAATGGCGATTTTATTAACGAAATTTAAACGGATGTAACTACAAGTGCGTGTATTTCTAAATGCAAGACATAACTATATACATATGTATTTATATGAAAACCTTACATAGAAACTCATTTGTTGTATATAGTGATGCCAACCAAATTATATGATTTTCAGGATTTACAAAATTTTTGATTTTAAAGTTTTTTGCTTCTTCTGTAAAAAAACAAAAAGTGGCTAAGTAGTTACGTCCGTTTGCATTTAAAGCCTGGTATTGAGTTCAAAATTTCGTACGAAAAGCTGTCAAATTACATATAAAAATATTTCGTTTGAAATAGTTGTGAAATAATATTTCTAAAGTAGTACTCTGTTCTTGCTATGAAAAACATGTGAAATCTACATATCAACATTTCTTCTAACTGCAACAAGTTTCTGTCAAAATTTTGGTTCATGTACGGAACAACATAGTCAACACATCTTTCGAACGAAATAAAATAAATTTACACCAGCCTACAATAATTTTTTTTTATTATAATGAGCAGGATTTTATAATAGAGTTTTTACTGTTGACATAGCTTTGGTGTTAGGTTATTTAGAGTTATATTGGATATTCGAATTATTATAGGTGGTCTTTTGCAATTTCTGTATACAAAATTCATGTTATATCATTATAATTTCAACTTACTGCACAGCAGTTGGACTGTTAAAGATTGCATAAAAAGTGGTCTTAAAAAGAAAAACTGAAAAACTAAAATACATGTAGATTCTGAGCCCCAAACGAAAGTTTAATTAGTTCTTGTCAAAAGCAACAAAAAAAAAAATATTTTGTTGAACTGTGTTATTTGTTGTGTATAAAGCCGAGTGTCCACTAGCAAGTTACTTGCGGAAGAACTTCTGCAAGTATTTGCTGAAGTGTTTCCACTGAAACCAAAACTTGCGGAAGTTTGATTCCAGAAGTAGTTTGTAGAAGTTTTACGACAAACTTGCAGCAAGAACTTGCAGTCGTGTTTACACACAATGTGAGTACAGGTTGCAGTAGAGTTTGCTTTTTTAAACAGTGACAGTATAAAAATGTCTGGTGGCAAAATAAGAGTGGCAGCTGCCATCGCAGCATATTTAATAGGAAAGAAACAACTAATTACAAAAAAAAAAAAAAAAATTGTTCTCAGTTTCTTTGGGTACATGAGATGTCGACATGTATTTCATGTCAGGATAAAACTCCCACTTGCTAACGTATCGTCGTGCGGGAGTTTAAGTACTCTATACGCCATTTTTTAAATCTCGCGTTAATGATGCTAATTTAGGTTTTTGACACCAAAATTTTTAAAATCTGCAATCTGTTTTCGGCTGTTTATTTCCGAAACTTGACGAGCTATCCTAAAACGGATTGCAGATTTGAAAAATTTGGGGTCGAAAACCTAAAGTGGCATCATTAACTCGAGATATATAAAAAATATGAAATAGCGGATAGAGCACTTAAACTCCTGTACGACGATACGTTAGCAAGTGGGAGTTTTATCATGACATGAAATACATGACGACATCTTATGTACCATCGCCGTGGTCTAGTAGTTAGCGTGTTGGCTTACTAAGGCATGAGCCTTCAGCACTTTGATCACTTTTTTTTTCTTTCTTTGTTGACCTCTTGACCCAACTGCGTTCGGAGGTCGTGTAATTTTCTTTTCATCTTCTTCGGGCTCGTCTATAGCATTGGCTATTGCCTTTACAGCGTTTTGTTTTTTAATTTTATTTTTATATTCTTTTGAGGACGGGTCCCATAGTTCTGGGTAACTTTCCTTACTACAAATAAATTTATTATTTTCCATTTTTATTTAATTAGTCAAAAATAAAAGAAAAAAAACCACAAAACAAAACCCGACGTATACCTGATTTCTTTCGCAAGTCTTAAAAACACTTGCAGTTCACAGCAAGTTGCGCAAGTCACTTCCAGCAAGCAACGAACATGTGTTTCCACATAATTTCTGCAAGTTTTTCTTTCAAGCAAAAACTTCTGGAAGTCGACTTCTAATACGTGTTTACATTACAAAAACTTCCGGAAGTCACTTCTGGAAGCAACTTCCGCAAGAAAACTTGCTAGTGGACACTCGGCTTAAAGGTGATGCATGCTTTTAGGGATATATGTTGCATGTTAAATTTTTCGAATGGAAAAGTAAATGTAACTAAACTTTTTTTACAAAATTGAACTCAATACCAGGCTATAGTAGTGAAATAATGTTGCTAAGGAAGTACTCTGTTCTTTTTTGAAAAACATGTGTAAACTACATATCAACATTTTTTCTACTGCAACAAGTTTCTGTGAACATTTCCATTCAGTTACGGAACAACATAGTCAACTTTTTGTTCGAACGATAAAAAATAAGTTTACACCAGCCTACAATTTTTTTTTTGTAATGAGCAGGATTTTAGAATAGAATTTTAACTATTTATAAAGCGTTGCTGTTACTAGCGGCGCTCTTTAGAAATTTTTGTATATAAAATGCGTGATATATCATTATAATTTGAACTCACAGCACAGCAAAAAAAAAAAAAAAAAAAAAAAAAAAAAAAAAAAAAAAAAAAAAAAAAAAAAAAAAAAAAAAAAAAACCTATCAACCATCTTCACATTCCAATACAATGCACTGCATGAGTAGGGGTTTACCCCTGAGTATTGGTCTTAAAAAAAAAAAAAAAAAAAAAAAAACAGCAGCTGGACTGTTAAGCATTGCATAAAAAGTACAGGTCTTAAAAAAACAGAGATGAAAACCTAAAATAAATGTAGATTATAATCTCCAAATGAAAGTTATTAAATCAGTTCTTGTCATAAGCATGTGTTACATGCATTTAGGGATATTTGTTGCATGCCAAATTTTTAAACCGAAAAACTTTTTTCACAAAATTGAACACAATACCAGGCTATACTGAGGGGAAGGTGTGAAATTTAATATAAAGTTTATAGAGATACGAACAGCCTTGTCAAATATCAACTTTCCAAAAGCACTAAAGTTAAAAAAAAAAACAATTTTTTAGCAAAAAAAAAAAAAATTACAATTTTTTTCTTTTATATTTTTATGTTATTTTATTCAAGTCCGTTAACTTTTCAATAACTTAATAAATTATGGGTTTATATAAATAAAAACCGGACTTTAGTTGTGTTATCGGTTGCCAACTAATAAACAAAACAAAATTTTTTAAAAGAAATACAAAAATATTTTTGTAATCTGCAAATTATTCGCTTATGAACTCCATTTTATTTTCTATAAGTATATATATAAACAAAAAATGACAAGAGATCACCGAAAAGTCTAAAGTTTGTTTACTCGATTTTACACTATTCACTGGTATTGTAATTTTAAACACTTTTTACAGTAGCAGGTACATACATACATACATAATTGGCCATTACAACCCTGTGTCAGGGTTACGGCCTAGCTTCTCGCATCACTCACGTTGTGTGTGTTAATTTTTATCCATGGGTACCGGGACCTACAGTTTAGAGTCGATTCCGAACGACAGATTTGAGAAGCTTTTTCATGGCAATCAATTGCTCGCAGAGCTTTTGCCAGAAGTCTGCTGAGAGATAGTTGCCGAAAGAAATAATTTTTTTCATATTTCTTTTTTTTTAAAGATGTCGTAGCTGGGTATCGAACCCAGGGCTCATGTCTTAGTAAGCCAACACACTAAACACTAGACCACGGTGACTACGGCGTATAACATATAAATATAAAAGAAGTATGTACAATAGGGTGGGTCAATTTTTTTGCCTACTAAGCGTATAGCAAAATCGTAATCTACGGGAAATTCTAAGAACTTTTCCCAAAGAAACCATGGTTCTAAAATCAAAATCGAGCTTCCGGTTTTTTACGAGAAAATTTGGTGTTCAGGTCATCCGAAAATAATGCTATTTTTTTTGGAAGTATTCATTGCAATTGGTGAATAGTTGACCTGTAACTCTGGAAGAGGGCTTATTTTAAAGGAAATTTTCTCACCTTTCTATATCTGTGCTCATTTATAGAAAATTATTTACCCAAATAATAGTTTTGGAGGTTTATGTCAAAATAATAATAGTCAAACTGTTAAAAACGTAAAACTATTATTATTGTGACATAAACCTCCAAAACCATTATTTGGGTAAATAATTTATTATTAAATATTTATTTTTATATAATACTTGTTAAAATTAATGAAGAATTTGTCCACTGACCGCTTTAGGAATTAGCATGATCATATAGCATGATCATAACATAGTTCGCACAATCGTTTTGATTAATTTGTGCGACACTTTCTTCAATTATATACACTTACTATGTTATGTTCTGTGGTAATGTCGGGCGTGGAATTTTAGCTTAAAAAATGTTTTCTCTATTGGGTTCAACATAGGAGAATAAGGTGGTAAAATTTTAAGCGTACAGTCGCTATTATCCACCATATTTCGAATTTCCTGGGTTTTATGGATTCTGGCATTATCCATAATTAAAAATGATTGTTTTATTTTTCTGTTCTTTTGTTTTCTATTAAATTCTATAACTGGTTTAATTTAATTTGAAAAATTTTTAAATGAATTTGAATAAAGTTTCATTTATTTTTAATAAAGTTTCATTTAATTTGAAAAAGGTTGCGTTCATTTTGAAAAAGGTTTCATTTATTTTGAAAAAGGTTTAATTTAAACTGAAAATGCTATATAAACCATATTTTAAAAAAATTGTTATTAAAAAAAATTAAAAAAAAAAATGTATTAAAGGCATTTTAGAAATCGCTACGGTGCGTAAGGTTTTTTTTTACCAAATTGAACTGAAATAGTTTTTTTAATCATTAATACAATATTTGCCATTAGAAAACCCCTGGGGAGAATATTGTCCAAAAAAAAAGTTATCACCCTAATGTATGTTAAATAAAAACAAAAACTTTACGATTTAGAGATTTAGTGCTTTTTTCGAAAAAAAAAATACGCGTTTTTCAATATAAGACCGAATGCAATCAATTAGAGTTTTAAAATATATAACTGAGGCTGCTTCGGAGCGAAATTCCACAAAATACGAATGACACTTCACAAATAAGAGTACAAGTTGCATCAAAATGCTCAAAAACCTTTCACTAATTATCAAATATTCAGTGTTAGACCTTCTTGTTATATGAAAAATGTTTAATACTTTTAATTCATGTCCAGAGTGGATGGTGTAAATGAATTTAATGAAGTTAAATAAGTATAGGAAGCCAAAAGAATTGAAAATAATATTGCAATCGATCGATTTGAATTTTATATATTTCATAATGAGATTTTGGTGGTTGGCAGTGTCATTATGTACTTGTATGTAAACGAGTATGTAACGAATAGTTGTTAAATGAACAAAATTTATACAAAACAATACTTAAAAAAAATGAAAAAAGAAATTCTTAAAAAATTGTATAATATATTATTTAAAATATATTGTAGAGAGAAGGAGTAGAAGAGAGACTCACGTGTTTATATTTATTGTTTTAGAACATTATTTTGTAGTGATTTAAGGTTTTCGATTATTCGATTAAAGTAAATCAAGTTGTAATTTGTCAATAAAAAACAATAATAATTCATTATTAAATTAGCAATTTTTGTTTTGAACATATTTGTTTTTTTGCTTTCAAAATTAAATTATAAACTTAATACAAAATTATAAAACATATTGCTAAATTAATAATTTGTAAAAATATTGATGCTGAATGATTTGAAATTGTTCCGTCACCTGTGTATAAATTTTTTTGTTTTATTTTATTTTTTGTTAAAATGATTTTTTTAATAGGTTGGTTGTTGTTGTTTTGGTAGGAGAAAAAAAGTAGAAGAACAAGAATAGAAAAAGAAAAAGTAAAGAAATATACATTTTATTTGTATGCAGAAGTAGAAGAAAGGAAATAAAACAGACAGGAAGATTTATAAAGAGTATACGGAAACGGGATAATGATGATTAAAAGAAACAAAATACATTAAAAGGTTAAAGTAGAGGGGGAGAAATGAAAAAAAAAAGAGGAATATGAATTGATTTTAATTGTTTTTTTCCTAAGAAATTAATTAGAAAATAGGTTTGTATACGTATGTACTTAAAATATTCTTTTTTAATTTTAAAATATTCATTTAACTATGGCTAAAGACATTCTATAAAGATAAGAGTAATATTTGTTTAGAACCTTTTAGGAAAATCATTACAGAAACTAGAAAAAAAGTTTCAAGTTTTTTAAGCAAATACGTTTGCAGCCTTTGTAATTAAAGAGTTATACGCAGCTAAAATTAAATAGAAGAATTGCTTTTTAAGAATGTTATCTTATTTTTTAATTAAATATTTAAATTTAAAGGGAGAAAATATAGTTTTAAATAACATTCAATTCAAAGATGTTAACATTGAAGACATCAACTACATAACTTTACTATCTTTCGACCACCGATTCGCATTTACGCAAAATTCATTTACTTTGGCTTATTTTAATAACTAAAGTAAATAAAAAATGAATGCTAATCTTACAATATGTATATAGAGTAAAACTCTTTTGAAAACTCTATTAAAGGCTTTATGACCAGCGCTGCCGCAAAAGTAAAAATTTTCCGAAAATTACTTAAGCGCTACCCGAACGGTGTTAAGGATTATTCCTAGGAAGTTCATCTGTTTTAGAAAGTTGTTTATTGGGATCTTAGGTAAACCATTGTTTCCTTAAATTTTGAACGGTTTGCTATCTATGAATATTAACAGGGGAAAAGAGGTAAAAAAAAATTTAAATGTTTTTCATTAAAATTAAAATTTAGAATTTTAAATAACACAGTGCCTCTAACTTGTGTTATACTCCAAAAGAAGCTATTTTACGGTATTATTGTTATCAAAGTAGCTTTCGTTTATAAAATCGAAATAGTCAATATTGAAGAAAATTTAAACGCAACAGAAAAAAAAAATACTTTGTTTACATTTTTTTTCATTTTCACTATTTTTGGCACATTTTACAAGGCGAATTTATTATAAAGTGTTCTCGGTGCACTTATCATAAGGTGCCTTTGAGATTACAACAAGTAAAACAGTAATAAAAACAACATGGCTTTTAGATATTGGTCAGGTTAAGGGACTTTCAAAAATACCACTGCATAAAGTATGCAAACAAAAACAATTTATATAAAAAAAGAAAAAAATTGACAATTCTCTTCAAAAATTGTCTAAAAAAGTAGATCGTAAAATTGCATAAGCAAATAAGAAATATCATTCTGGTTGAATATGAAGAGGTGTAACTAAAGGATTAGCAGGAATAAAATTATCTGGATCACCAAGTAAATAAGGGTTAATTAGAACTAATAAAATTAATATTATTCTGGTATGTCAAATGCACCTAATAATCAATACGCCTTGAAAGTGTGGTTAGTCAATCAGCTGTGCATTCATTATACTGCAGTATATTGAGAAACTAGAATTTTTTTTTTATTGGGGCCTGAGACTATGTTAAGCGATCTTGCTTAATCAGAGAAATGTTCACCATCTCCTGCAAATCTTAAATTCTATCATCCATTCTTCTACCACTAATCTCTAAACTGCTCTATTAAGCCCTGTTACTTAAGCTACGGTCGCATTGGGTAAATATTTGACGAAAAAAGCGTCACCATTTTTTTTTTCAAATATTTTTTTTGTAAACATTTCCTTAAAAGTTTTTTTTTTTTAAATCGAATAATAATAAGAAATAATATTAAATATTTTTTTTTCATAAAAAAGTGGTTTTGTCCTTTTGATCAAATATTTGCCTAATGTGACCGACCGTAGCTTTAGTCTTGTTGTTATGAAATGTTTCTCAAATTCATACAAACATATAGTCTCAAGTCATTGTCGAGAATAGAGTTTTTTTTTACAAAAGATATAGATTTTATAATTACCTATATATGTATTATTAATTAAATATTTTTTGTATATCAGAATACTTCAAATTCTGATATTAAAAGTAGGCACTATTTTTACAAGGCTAGATAGAACGTCATAAGTTACGTTACTCTTTACAAATTTTGTCTGCGACATTCTTTCCATATTCGAACCAAAAGCTCCATAGTTTTGTTCATTCCTATTATATTTAGCAGAATTAAGTTTAGAGCGTGGCCATAGAACACGTTCGCATTGCCTCAGTTAAGCTAATGCCTATTAATCTCTGTATCTTGCCAAACTCTACTTGGGTTATTTATTAGTTCGTGCTACTTGCCTACAATTGGTCTGACCAAGACAGTAAATATTCCGCATGCATACAAGTATATGAAATGCTCTCTACATGAGTCTTCTATCATAGTTTTTCTATCCAATATTATCTTAATATATTTCATTGCTTTCCTCGCTAAGACCATCACCAGGAACCACGTATAACTCTTTAACAAAATTGGAAATTCAATTAATTTAAGTATCTTTAAAATGATGCGAATACGGCCCTTATATTTAAAAAACTACGAGGTACAATTAAAAGGTAAAATATCGAGCCTTTCATTCCAGGATTCTATACATTTTAATTTCCTTGTAAAGTAACTGTGAAAAACTCAATTAATACATTCAAAATTTGTTTAAAAAGAGTTTTAAAAATAACACAAACAATACACACACACACAGAAACTCCTAAAATTTTATAATATAGAAATATTAAATGTCAATATATTGAGTGCAAATTTTGGGGAACTTTAAATGTTACAATTACAAGAACACATATTAGAATAAAAAAACAAAAGAAAAGTAAACAACTTGATTAAGAATAGAATACGAGTATCATGCATTTGATTTTAATTACCACTAATGGTCAGAACCACAAATTTTATAGAAGAAAACTTAAACACAAAAATCACTATCCAAGGAGGAAAGATAATCAATTTTAGTACATTACATCGGTTTTTACAATTTTACAGCTCTGTCACAGAGATCAGTTCCGTACGAAAACAGAGTTCAATGTTTTGTTTAATTCTTCAAAAAAGGAAAACTATCAGTATGAAATTATTTTGAAATTCATACATCAACATAATTGGCCATTACAACCCTGTTTCAGGGTTACAGACTAGCTTCTTCTTCGATTTAAAGTCTACTCTGAACAACAGACTTGAGAAGCTTTTTCATGGCAATCCGTTAATCGCAGAGATTTTACCAGAAGACTGCTAAGAAATAGTCCTCGAACAAAATAATTTTTTTTTTAAATTTTGTTTTGTTTTATAATTTTATTCCAAAAAATTGTTTCGTTTTTTAAAGAAGTAAAATATGGAAACGGAAGTTAAGTTTCCGCATGGATTTGAATTCAGTGACATGGCTGATAATTCCCATTTTTAATATGTATGTATTTCGAATATTTAACAAAAAAAAAAAGCCCAAAACACAAAATATAAAAATGCGAGATTTTGCTTTGATTTTAAATTTAATTTACTATCTTTAAAATAGAACGGAAAATTGAACAAAAAAAGATTTTAATTTAACGATTCTGAGGTTTTTTTTACCTGTCCTTGGAAAATAATTTTTGCATATAAACAAAGTTGTTTACTTTTAGTTGTTTAAATAAAATTTTAAGTCATGTAAAACATTATATTACTCAATACAAATTAATTATTGTCATTTAGTAGTTTAAAATTTAGTATTTTTTTTAGTTTACAGTATTAAAAGGTAGTTGTAAAATATGTTTTAATATATTTTTGGAAAAAGTGTATATCGTCGGGTTCAAGTTTCATAGATATATTTTGAAAAAAAAAATTAAAATTGAATAAATTTGAATACAATTTTAATATTATAAAAAATAATAAAAAAATAAGTGTAAAATTTGAAAAAAAACATAAGATTTTTTTTTTAATGTTTTGAATTTAAACATATTTTTTAGTAATTGCTTTGCGCGATAACACAATTAAGTAGCAATTTGTTAAGAAATCTTCTTTTTTCTAAACTTTTAAAATTAATAAACTTTAAAATTTAACGAACAGTGTTTTATAAGAAAAAAGAAGATTACTTAACAATTTTTTAAAACTTATGTACGTTTGTATAAAATAAATTGAAAATATTATAAATTAAATAATAATAAATAAAAGAAATAAAAAAATGAACTGAACCGTTCGACTCACTCACGACTCACAGTGCAATTCGTCACTATCATCGTTGGGACCACAATTTTTAACACCATCACAACGCAGTTTATCCGAAATACAATAGCCCACCTCACATTGAAAATGATAGGTGGACTCGCATAATAAACCAATCGATGGTGGTCCTGGTCCAGAGTCTTGTATTTCAGTCCATACAATGCGGAAGCCCTGTAAATATTTAGCAAATATTTGCTTATAATTAACGAAAAAAAAAAACAAAAATTTCTTTACCTGTGCACCAACAGTTTTATCACTGGTGGTAAAACTAATACGAGCCGTTTGACCCGTTGAAATATAATACCATTGCTCCATGGGTGGCTTTTCGCCACATAATTCCAAAGGCGGTTGGTCAGAATCAACATTAACCCAAAGACGTAATACAGCAGCAGGGCAACCGCGACCTTAAAATAAAACAAAATTGTAAAAAATTTTACAATAAAGAAAAAAAAAAAAACGAGAAAAGTTTAAAAATTTTTTCTTCGATTTATAATTATTTATCCAGCCAGCTTTTTTTTGCTATTTTAATCAAAACGAGTTTTTTGGACACTTCTGCGCGTTTAAAAAGCTCTTATTCTCTGATCATAAAATACTTATATACTTTTGTCGAGAGATAACATATCCACTTACTTTGTGATTGACTATTGTATTGGCTATTGGTTCACATACTGACAAAACAATTAAGGTTCACCAGAGCAAAAAAACCTTTACGAAAGTAGAACAAAGACACTGGTATTTTTCAAAATGCAGACGGCGTAAGTGAATTTCTTTTCGTCATTGAAATCTGTGACCGAGACAAATCGACGCGAATTTTTTTTCTGATAAAAATGATGCAAAAAACGTATTTTCGATTTTTTGTCAGTTACAGCCTTCTTTAATTCTTGCGATGATATAGACAAATAAATATGTACTCTGTGTGGGCGTGGCACCTCCGAATTAGAATTTTTTAAATTTATATATGTAGTCCATAGTTTCTTCTTGACATACAGACAGATCCTCGGTACGTTTAAAGAAGATTTCTTTAGTTTAAAACATACATTCACTTTTATATATAAGAAGATTTCTGGAAAGTCTCGGTCTTTTAAGCAGTACACAAATAATGTAGGGTCTGTACAATTTTCCCAACTACTTCTTTTAAGAGAACTTTAAGAAACCAGAAGGTGCGGCTAGTGATAATTTCCTATCTATTACGCAAACAACGCTTAGTTGCCTGCTCCTAAGATTCCGTAATGCCACAAGTTTCTTCTTCTCACAGAAGCTGCACATACCTTTCTATGCATCTATACATTGAGGCTCAGGCTTTCTTTACAGAGTTTGAGTATAGTACCCTATCAGTGAGTCATTTACAATTCAAGAAGAAGAAGACAATTCAAACTCCCATATGATCTATTTTCAATTAAGCAGTTTCCGATCTACTAGACAAGCAAATATAATCACACAATATTAAACAAAAAACGTTTATTTTAAACGCCTCGATGAGCTATTTACGAGTAAGAAATACTTTTTTCGTGTTTTTTTAAACAGATTCATATCACAAAAAGTGCTCGAAAAAGAATCAGCGAGTTCATCTTCGAAATGCTAGCTGGGTAAAACCGCTGGAAATTTTATAATAAAGTTATATCATTATGCACTTACTTGCTGGATCACCCTCCAAAGAAAATTGTTCAAAATGTATTGACAGTTTATAACCAGGTCTGGCGGTCATTAACCAATTACATGCCATTGATGCCATACCACGACCGGGTGCTTTATAACCGGCCGGATAATTGGGTGAAGTTATAATGCCCGAATCTTCATTGGAAAAGTTGCCTCCACAGTCGCCTATTTCACTTTTAGCAGTTTCAAAAAAGTAACGAGCCTTAAAACCGCTTGCAACATTTTCTTGATCGGTATGCAATGTAATACGCAGACCCACTGCACCCCGTGGGCTCTCAACGGGGCCAGGTGCTGTCATACCACAGTAACGACCAAGAAAACGATCATTATTATCACGATAGACGACGTACATTTCCAACCAATCTTCGAAACATATAACCGATCTAAAATAGAAAGAAAAAATATGAAAATTAATCTCAAAATCGTAAATTGAAGTTATTCTAAAGAGAGCAAAAGTAAAGGTACTTTTGAATAAGTTTTACTACATTATACTAAAAAATATTAAGATTTTAAATCAATTCAAGTGTTAACATTTAAATTTATCGCAATACATGTGAGAAGTGCCTATTCAGAGAGAAGTTCCTGAATAGAAATAATTTCCTACAAGAAATAAATGATTGAAACTAGCAGTCTGTTTATAGAACACGTCTTTTTATATATGAAACAACAACAAAAACACTCAAATTTGTTAGTGTTTCTCATATAAAAACAGATAAATGTTAAAAACTATTTGTGTCCTATGAACAGGCTGTAATTATATTTCTACCATTTCTATATTATATTTCTACCAGCGGACAGTTGTCATTGTTATATACTCAGACCATGTTTCAAAATTTTTGTTGAGGTCTAAGCAATAATTCCTTCTATTAAAAGCTTCATTAAATCTACATAAATTAAGAGATTGTCATGAAAGTTAGTAGTAATAGAAAATATATAACTGGAAATTTGTGTTTAATTTTCTTTCTTTGAATGAATTAATTTTCATGAAAGAATGAAAACTGGGCGAATTTTCAATTTTCAGATTATTTCTTTAGTTGTCCTACAAGTTCTCTTGAAATATGAAATGACAGCATACAGTAACGAGTACACAATTAAGTATTTACTTTTTTAAAAGCCTTAGTAAGATTTGCCACAATACAAAAAAAATTCTTTATATGCCAAATACCTAAAAGGCTATGATGTCCTCTTGTACTGAAGTACATATATGGGTTAGTTATTTGATGGATTTTGTGGCCCAAAATTAAACAAATATAAAAAAGGTATTAGAAAGAATGACCAATAGCCAAATTATTTATCTCTTGGAAGCCAAAATTTCCACTTGAAGGAGCCATGCATTCGAACAACTGAGCAGGTAAAATTTATTTAAATGCGGAAAGAAAACTTTGACTCACACACATCAGTGTTCCAGTAATATACTAGAAATCGTATGTTTTTTTTTTTGACTTTTTGAACAAGAGTTTTGTTTAGTCTTAAACATATGAACAATACAAGCAAAAAATCTTTGTTCTTTAATTTTTTAATTCCGATATATTACGGAACTGGATACGATATGAAACATTATTCGATCACGAATGCAGTAAGTTGGCCCCTGTTGATAATTTAGACCAGGCCTGTGCAAAAATTAAAATTTCATAGACAATTGTTCCTTAGCTTAACACACATGTATTCCTACGCTCATGCTTTCAATCGTCACTGAAACAGCGACGTGTTAACATGAGTGTTGGATCTACTTTGATTTATTGTTTACAGTAGAAACAAAATTAATAGCAATGCACACAAATATTTTATTATTATAAGTGCTTTAGGTAATCCCGAATACCTTATTTATTATACAACATTGTACAACATAATTTAAAAGTTTTTCAGACACACTTGCATTATTTTCATAAAATTGTTAATTAATTGAATAAAAAAGAAAAACTTTTGTTAAAAAAATCTTAATTTTTTTGTTAAAGAAATTAAAAGTGTTTTTTTATAACAGAGTAAGTAGTATTTATAAATTATTCATACTGTAATTACAATTTTCAGAAGAAATATTACATTCAATTTTTAATAAAGAAAACTTATACAGTTGCTAATACTGCTACTAACACTTTCAGCACTGTAATTTTCATTTTCTCACCAAATGCACAGGCCTGACTTAGACATTCTGCTATGTAGAACTAGGCTTTCTTACACAGTTTTAAAAAATAATACCATACAAGAATTGTGTATTATCTTCAGTTTATGTGGTAGAACAGAGAAATAGAATTTTTAGTTTTTGAACAACAGAAATGTATTGCTTTGTAAATGCTTTTGTTTAGTTTTTATACACTAAATGGGATATGATTCGCATTTAGTCTATAACTATTTTAACATAAGTATTTATAGTTTTGAATACCATATTTGGGAAAAAGTCTCCTGACGAGTCTATGAAGCAGAGAGCAAAAATGGCCATAGAGACAAGCTTGTCCCCAAAAGCATAAATTTCATATTATAAAAAATAATATCTGTATTTTCTCACTTACCCATATGCCCCTGCTGTTACATTTGAATTGCCATCCGCTTTAATCTTAAAATGATCAAATACAATTGTCACCTGTTCATTGGGTTCGGCCAAGAACAAATATGAACAATTCGTATCCGATGGATAATTGGATGGATAGCGGGGGCTATTCAATTCGCCTCGTTTCTTCGATGCACTCACATAGGTAAAACTACAACTGCCATCGGGAGCTGCGGTACCTGGTATTTTATATTCAGTTTCAAAAACATATTTGCCTTTAAAACCACGACCTTGTAATTCGCCCGAACTGAAAACCATAGCCAAACGTGGACCATCACTTACAACGCGTTGAGTTTCATTGCCGCATAATTCATAATCAAATTTATCATATGCATCTGCAGTCTCTTGCCCTTTCAGATAGATTTTTAAATAACCATCGGAGCAGTTGGTTCTTGAATTAAAAAAAAAATATTGTTGAATTTATAAATAAAACTGACAATAAAAAAAGAGACTTTTAATATCTATATTAACTTACTCTTTATCCTTATCTTTACTTTCCACTCTGGGTATATTAAATGCTGTAAATTCTAAACGCACTCTTTCCAAATGTTGAGCATCTTGCATGCCATATATAAAATATCTAAAGCATTTAAAAAATGTATAAGAGATTTGATGTCCTTTCTGGTTTATTTACCTTTATGGCACTGATTGTACTTACCTACATACAGTTTTTGGTATATATGGATAAGGATAATTTGGCGAGAGTACAAAACCTGTTGATTCTTTTTTCGATAATATTTTTTGATCACATTCCGAGCCACGTATGTGAATGCCATCATTTTCACCTTTAGGTTTAAGGTAAAATATAGAAAATTTTTTACCCAGATTGAGCGAAATATTTATCGTTGCATTATTGAGAGTGTTGTTTTTGTTTTTTGTCAAGTTGAAAATTCAAATTTTCAAATTTTGATAAATCGTTCCAATCGTTTGTGTGTTTTTTTAGAGATAGTTTTTGAAAGAAGAAGAAATAGTTACTTTTTAATTGTTTGTAAGAGTTGAACCAATTAAATAAAATTTTAGATATACGAGTATGTACAATAGTGTGTTTATGTAAACAGTAAGAAAAGTAAAAGAAATTATAAAGAAATGCCTCCATAATATTCGCTCTTTAAATATAACAAACACATACAATGAAGCTAACAAATGCAAATCAAAATTATTTTAATTTTAAAAGAAAATTTTTAAAAACACTTACAGTTGAAACTCGGTTATACGAGCCTGTATTAACTGGCTAAGTCAATTAACCGGCATGACTTTAATTTTTTATTATACTCGTAATTCTATTAATCGTGGAAATTATATCGCCGTGCGGAAGTTTAAGTGCTCTATACTCCATTTTTTAAATCTCGAGTTAATGATGCTAATTTAGGTTTTTGACACAAAAATTTTTAAAATCTTCAATCCGTTTTTGACTATTTATCTCCGAAACTTGACGAGATATCCTAAAACGGATTACAGATTTGAAAACCTAAAGTGGCATCATTAACTCGAGATATATAAAAAATGTGAAATGGCGGATAGAGCACTTAAACTCCCGCACGACGATATGTTGTTTTTTTATTTTTATAAAATTACATACAACACATATGTATACTAATAATTCAAATTTTTGAACTGCTGTTTTGGCCTCTGTTTACAGTTTTTTTCATTACAAAAGAAACTTGCTAACTTGTGTTTCCGTTGAAGCCCGATAATCGAGGTACAACTGTTTTTTTTTTGCATTTTAAAATAAAAATTGGTATTAAAATGTATTTCAAAAGATTCTCAAATCGTATATCCTGTACCTGTATAAACAATAGTGATACTCGTATCATGTAAGAACTTGAATATAATATAATAATTGCAATTAATTTGAAAAGCTAGAACTCATATTCAGAATCTCTTACTACTGTCTTATAGGTCGTATTTGAGTTAACACCTCAGTATAAGTAAAATGTTACTCTAACGATTTTTCTTTAGACATCTATGTACATTATATATCAGATATAAGCTTTATAGATCAGAAAATCTCATGCTTAAGTATTTGAAACCCTAAAAAAAAGGAAATGATGTAAATCACTTCAACACTAAATCGATTGAATATAGCTTTTCTAGACAACGTAGTAGCATATCGTATAGTCATATCTATATAGATTGAATTCTCAACTAGTTTTCAGGAAAAATTTAGGGATTGTGCCTTCTGATCATAGAAAAGAATTATCGTTTGAATTTTGGGTAGATCCTAGTAAACAAAACTGGTTTAAGGAGGGTTTGAATTATATGAAAGATTAAACCAGGGGTTACCAAAAATTTTTTGGTTGTGTATTAGTGAGTAAGAGGGAAAAAAGAAGTTGAGAGAATTTATTTGTTTACAGTCATAGAAAAATGTTAGTAATATACGCTATTCTGACATTCATTTCATCAATATGCATACATAAAGTTATAAATGTTTGACTCTATTTAGGGCATGTTTTTATATATTTGCTGGGAAATAAAAAATCCATTTATTCTTCTTAAAAAATATTCTTTAAAAGTGCAAGTATATATATAACTGGGATAAAATAAGACTTTTAGAAGATAAAATCTTCTACATTTATTTTTATTTGACAGTTTCGTAATTGTAGAAGTCATTTGTTGCGTTGCTTGAACAAATATATTTTAAGTCGTAAAATATTTGTATTATATTTAGGCCTTTTCCAAATTTTTTTAAACAATTGCTTTCTAACAATTTTTAAGCTTATTGAGCTTGAAATTGCGATTTTCAATTTAGGATCTAATTTTGGTTCATGACCTACTAACTAAGCTTTTAATGTTTCTAAAAAAAATTGAATTTTTTAATATAAAATATGTTTTGAGTGTATTCGATCAGTTTGAGTAAACCTGAAAAAAATTAAAGAGCGTAAGCAATACGTGTGAATGCTCTCTGCACAATTGTACTATGAAATGGTAATCACTGGATTAAACTGATTTCAAGCCTTCCTATTACAATTAAAGCAAAATTAAGGAAAAATTATCCTCTGTTTTTTTATATTTCTACAAAACCCAAAATTGTGTTTAATGTGGAGTCGAGGTCTTTAGAGCTCTATGATTTAGTTCTCACTTTAGACTGTTAATTAAAGTGTAATGTTGACGAAATGGGTTGTTGACGTTATACCAAGAGCACTATAAATAGTATTGAAATCAGTGACACTGCTTATTGTGTTCTAAGAATCGGCAATAATCAGAACTCTTACTTACTTTGACTATTATTAACCAGTAGTTGCTTAAGTTGCTCATATGCTGCACAAGTTCACACAGCAAGCTTGACATTGTACAGTCATTTTGTGTACTGTACAACGTTGATTTTCTATTCCTGCAGTGTAGTAAACAAAACTCAAAAGGATTTTGATATATGCTCAAGTTTGTAAAACTTTGCAGTGAATTTGTGTAACTTATGTTGAAAACGTTGGCTACTCCGTACGTCAAACGCAGGGTTTTTTTGTTTGTCAGTAAAAGAAGTAGAACTGTCAGAGGGGTTAAATAAATCAACGAATTTTGGTTTCTGTTTCTTGTGCCTTTCCTTTACTCTTTTGTTATCTATATTTCTTACATTTGCAAGAAGGAACAAAGCAGAGTAAAAAATAATAAAGAACAGGAAAACTAGAAGCTTTTGGGAAGACTCTTTTTAAGAAAATTAAACCGAAGTCAGTGTATTTTGAGTTATAGTCTGAATTCCTCGTAAGAGTATATTTTGCCGAGGCTGCATATGCTTTAGTGAAGAATTGAAATAAAATAATTTTTATAAAAGAAATTTAAATGAAGATCAAAACTATGAAAAAGTTTAAATTATAGAATATTAGCAGATGGAAGACGCTCTAATCGGCAGCGTCTCAAATACAAAAAAAAGCTGGCTCAGAACTGTGCGACTTGGATCTCTGCTAATGTACATTCTTGCTTATATTAATACAACTTGCAAGGTCTCATGGCACTCTAATATTATGTGATCTTGAGAGAGTGTTTCTACTTATTCACACTCGAATTTACTTTAGTCTAGTTAATTCATAGTTAGTTCATCAACAGAACAACTTTTTTGTTGTAGTTATTAAAATCTGAAACCAATGTTTACAGTGCAGCCTGATTATAAGAAAATATAACTGTGTGCGAACATGTGATACCTCTTTGTAGGCTTATATAGACATTTGCTCACAGTCCCTGAGATTCTCGTATTGGATCAAACTCTCACGCTATGACACCTGTGCAAACTTTTCATCCTCATAATAAGTAACAATTTGGATAACAAACAGATGTAACAAAACGGAATCATCTTAAAATTATTTTTTGTGTGACTTTTTTTTAAACAAAAGAATCTTTTGATATACCAATTTTACTATTTAATATATATGTATGTATATACATATATATGTGTATATACATACTGTGTATATGTGTATATAAATAACTACACATTTAAAAAAGGTGCAATAGCAATACGAAATTTTTACCGAATAGAAATAAATTAAAAAAAAAACAATTCATGTACAAATAATGTTTCAATTAAAATCAAAGTACTCGTTTCAAAAAAGTTTAAAACAATTGGTTTTCATACAATTATTTGAGAGCTTTGACTTTAAAAAGGAAATAATAAAATTATTGTAATAAAACGAATGCATACAATAACGACGTTAACAACACTATTGTTAACTTTTTAATTACTATGAATTTAGTTTAATTATCATTATTACTTACGTATAAAATCTAATTTAACAAAACTTTCACTAAATTCATAAATTCCTTTAAAACCACGATTCTGAGTATTTGCTGTACGTGATAGAGTAAAAAAATGCACAAATAGGCTCGATTCGCTAGAGTATAAAACTAAATTTCTTTGCTGTCCGCAATATGTACCAATTAATGCTGATGAATTATCGGGACCATCATAAATTTTAACATAATCGAATGGGCAGCTGATTGAATTAAAATAAAATTTTTTTTTTATTAATTTTAACTGTTTCATTTTTAATAAAACAGAAGGATAATTACAAGGAAATTAAAAAAAAAGAAAACAAAATAACTTGCAAAAAGAAAGCTTTTAAATACCTTAAAGTATGCTTAAAATTATATTTAAATAATTTTTAAAAGTATACTTTCAGGCAGCTTTCAGTTTATTATAATTTTTTTTTAAATTATTTTAGGGTTTTGCAACATTTCATATGACAGCTATTAATGGTACTCACTGTGGTCCACCAAAAAATAGATCAAAATCACGAAATTCTAATCTAACTCTTTGATTTGATTCACCCAAAAATTGATATGTACATGACATATCCTTGGGATAGGCACCCGGATAGGTGGGCGATATTAAAACGCCCGTTTTATTTATACTCAAACTGGGAGTTATTGTATAGGAACATGGTGAACCAGCTATTGGTATACCAATTTCATATTCCGCTATTAATTATAAAAATTTTTCATTAAAAGAAAGCATTAACAAATGTTATAAGTGTTCAGCAATAATAGAGATACATATGTAGATAAACAAGGGATCTTTTCGAAGTACTTACATGCATTTATAAATCGGAATGTGCCTTCAAATAGATCGGGTGTTGTGATATTTTTGTTTGTAAAAAATGAAATGGCTATGGCACGATACATAGAAATGCGTTGTCTAGGTGGTATTGTACCACAATAACGGCCACCAAATGGTGAATTAATCAGTTCTGCTGGTTCCGATGATTGCACTTCTGAGTATATATCCATATACTCATGAACACATCTAAACAGAGGGAGAAACAGAGAAAGCAAGAGAAAATTTAATTTATGTCGATTATTTGAAATATTTTTTATATCTTAAATAAATATAAGCATAATTGTGCTATTTGTCTTAAGTTGTAAAAAATTTTTAATAATAAAAAATAAAACAAAAATGTGAATCCCCCAAATGAAAATAAAAGAAAGTTAATCGTAATATGTGTACCTCAATAGACTAGTTGATAGTGTGCAAGAGTGCTAGCGAGAGAATCTTGGCAAATAAAAAACATATGAGCCGATTCTAAATAAATTAAAATATGTATAAACAACTGTATTTAAAATAAATAACGTAAAGAAAGTTCAGAATTTTTTAAAGTAGGACTGTTGCCAATTAAATGGAGTATGACTATAGATACCAGCATGTGGAATATTTTAATTTTCTGGAAGTTATTGAAAAGCAAAATAAGAACACAAGAGCTAACAATATATCTCTTTTTGGATTTTTTAATTTTAAATAATTATTTTCGCTATTTTCGTAGCTTCGTCAGAAATTATTATTTTTTAATAAATAATAAGTATACAGAGTTATGGCCTATCTTCTCACAGCAAGACTTACAGTTCAATATCGACTCCGAACGACAGACTTGAGAAGCTAGTTTATGGAAATCAGTTACTCTCAGAACTTTTGCCAGAAGACTGCTAAGAGATGGTCGCCGAATGAAATATTTTTTCATATTTCTTTCTTTCAAAATGATAGAGCTGGGGTTTGAACTCGGAGCTCTCGTCTAGCAAGCCAACACACTACATACTAGACTACGTTGACCACAAAAGAATATGCTTTCCAAATATGAGAAACATCTTTAAAAATCTGGAGCTACGATTAAAAAACCGTGTGGTTGGCTTTTTGTTTTCTTTTAAGATATGCTGTCAAAACAACTGGGTAAAAATAAATATGCAGTGTGATATATAGATTAATAGAGAATGCTATACGAGTATGTAAACCTGCAAATGATATATGCAAAGAAACTTTTGATTGAAATCTTTAAAGAACGCAAAGGCGTAGAGATGCAGTCTTAAATTCGGAGAATTCGGAGAATTGGTCTTATATAGCCTAATACTTGAGTACAAATTGAATTTATTGAAACTGTCATCCCGATTTGACGTAAAAGAAAATTGATACAATAATACATTAGAATAGAAAAAATATATTGAGTACGAAAAGAATCTATTGAAATTTCCGAAACAACTCCAAAACTTTTAGATACCGGTTTTTTGTTTTCTTTTCCAATAAATTGGTAACTTAGTTGAATATTAACCGGTATTAAAGTTATAAACAAGCCAACTAGTGTTTATGTGTAGCTGCTGCATGAGCTGATAACTATAGTTTGACAGCTGAGATTATCAAACAGTGCTGATATTAAGAATGGTTTAAAGCCACAACAAAGCTTCTAAATCCTAAAAATTTAGTATGAAAAAGTAAATTTGTTCTCGGGTTTTATGGAGCAATTCGTCCATTGTACGGCCAACATAAGTGGCCTAGTAGGCCAGCCACTATTCCACACATATCCGGGAAATCATACTAAAATAATAAATGTCATAAAATTATTTACCAGACTAACAATCATTTAAAGTTCTGAAGTACTTAAAAACAGCACCCTTTACCTATATTACTTACATAAGTAAATTTGAGGCATATGTACTTAATTCTACAACAAACTAAATTTCTTTAACTTCAAGCAAGATCTGCTTATTGTTGTTAAAAAAATCTGGTATAAGTTGGTGTGTATTTTAATTTTGACATAATGTGGTTGGTATAGTCTACTGTGTTTTATATAAAAAATCAAAAAACTATCAAAATGGTTTCTTATTTAGTTTCAATCCTCTATTAAACTGCAATAAATAATAACAGCTTTTTTACCAAATCTATTTATATATACATATGTATGTATGTACGTGTGTATTTATGAAAATAAAACTAAAATTAAATTAAAATGACTGTAAAATGAATGAATAAAAGTTAATTTATGCTTAAAAGTAACTGCCACTTAAATATGTAGGAAAATACATATATGGGTAAATAATTGATTATCATTTAAAAAACAATTACTTACGATGGTAATTCACCAACGGCCGAACCGCTAAAAATTAAATTAAAAAAAAAAAACGGAAAAAGAGAAACCATAAAATCAATCACATCATAATAATGAAATTCAGATATAAATGTTACGATTAAAGCCATTTAAAATACATTTGTATATAAGGTTATCCATTTAGCGGGTTCAAAACTAAAAAAATAGAAATAGTACTGGCCCTTTATCGAACAATACACGGTTAATATGGGTACCAGGAAAAACCTATTGTACATAGCTTAATGTGAGATTTAATTAACATTTATTTTGAAACCGAAAAATGGATAACCCTGTTAACGCGAACATTCATTAATTGTTAATTGTTTTTACATACTCTGGTGGATTTCCTCTTAAATTAAATGTTTTAAATATGACTTCAACTCGTTGTCCAGGTCCTGCTAAGAAAGTGTACAAACATTGACGTGAATGATTTTTATGATTGTGCAATAATGGGGCAGAGAATGTGCCATTTTGTGGGCCACCAATACGGGAAACAAATGTTTGATCGCATTCTGTAACGAAATTATAAAAGAATAATATATATATATATGCTGTCGAGCTGTGCGGACGTGTTTTTTTATTGAGTATTTGTTTGTAGTTTTTCTGTGGTTTCGAAATATAAATCTTCAAGTGATTTTAAGAACTAAGTTAAACTTCATAAATAAAATATTTTAAAACAAATTTGTAAATTAAAACATATCTGCCAATTAAAAACAAACAAAATAAAATATTCATATATATTAAAAAAAAACCAACATTATACATATATGTATATATATTTATATATACATAAGTACACAACAACAACAGTGTTACATCACAAAATAATAAAGATATAAACTAAACAAAAAAAACAAATCAAATATCTAAAACAGTAAAGTTGTTTACATCCGCAGAATAACCACACCAATAATATTATATAATATATAATTTGATAAAATAAAGTTAACAACAACAAATATATTTTTCCCGCTTTTTATATTTAAAATATAAAACGAAAACAAAACATTTGAAAATACATTTTACACAAACAACGATATTTTATAAACACTTAAATAAATTCACAACAAAAGAAAAATAATGACAAAATTTTAACTTTAACAACAGATTTTGAACAGTTAATTGACAATAACAAAAATAAAACAAACATAAAGAAGAAAACAGCACAAAAATAAAAATAAATAAATAACAGCTGAAAAATAGTTAACAAAACTCCAACAAAAACAAAATTAGTATATAAATAATAAATGACAGCTGCGGATAACAGCTGTGAAAGTATTTTGAATAGCCAATAAAAGTGCTCCCAAATTTGACTTGCAAATAAAATTAAAGATTTAATTTCGAATATAGAGCATATCCTAGGGGTGGAATTAATAAATATTGAACTGGTTATAACCCAACAGGCAACTATTTACATTAACTTAATACTAAATGTATAACTTAAGAAAAGGCGTAAAGTCTACTAAAAAATCTAACAAGAAAAACGTGAAAACTAAAAACAATAACGAATCAATTGCCGAAATGAGTTTTCCAACAACTAAACCACAGTCTAGTCGTTCAGCGACTGTAGTGAATGCAGTTACTCCTGAGCAAACTGGTATCAGACAAGGCCTACAAAAATCTTTATTTAGTACTGTGTGTAACACCAATCCAGACTCACCTTTCAAGCTTGTGACGGTTATGGACAAACGATTTGAAAAGCTTACGGAACAAATTGAGAAGGTAATAGATAGTAAGCTTAGGGAGTACAAAGATGAGATGTTAGCTGAACTCGATAAAAGATTTACCAAACTGCAAAATGATATTGATACTGTAACAGCTAGAGTGTCCCAACTTGAAACTGTTGCGGTTGAATTTAAATGTATGCAGGAGGAAATCGTATCCCTTAAAGCAAAAATAAAACACCAAGAGAATAGCAAAGTTGCGTCTGAGCTGCGCTTAAACGAAATACCATTTTATGAAAATGAGAGCCTCATAGATATTTTTTCCAATATCTGTAAAACTATAAGAATGACAGTTCCTGCGATAAAATCCATCTATCGGCTGCAGAACATTAATAATAAGCGTACTACTAATAATTCCAAGGATTCAGTTATTATGGTTGAACTTAGATCTGTGTACGATAAAAATTTTTTCTTAAAAACTTTGGCCAATTTTAAAAAAAATAATAGAGATTTTCACTTTTGCTTGAAACACATTGGTCTAAACTCCGACAAGAAATTTTATGTAAATGAAAACCTCACTAAGGATAATTTTATATTATTTCGCACTGCTGTACGACTTAAAAAGCAAAGAATCATACACAGTGCTTTTACAATGCGAGGATCTGTTTATATAAAGAAAACTGTGAATGATGCTGTCCTGCAGATCGATGATATAGGTCAACTCAATGAGCTTAGTCCTGAGATTGTAAATGACCTGGCTACACAGTCTAATAATTCTCAACACCTCAATAATTTATTTCGTGCCCCCTAGCGATGTTTGTCTGCGGCTGCAACCAAATTCATTTAATTTATATTACCTTATTTATTTTTTCATTTATTTTTACATTTACCTTTATTTTTATGTCCATAGTAGTTATAAATCTATTATTCTTAAAATTAATTCGCTTTGCTTTGAAAAACTTTATTACTTGTGCGTTACTAATGTTTATATTAATATAATTATTTTAAATGATGACAAACAATTTTATTAACAGCGGATATCGTTCTAGTGATGGGCTGGCAAACATGATAAGGATCTTGGCAAATCAAAGAAGTGGTATTAAAGTCTGCCATATCAATGCTCAAAGTTTAAGGAACAAAATTGATGAGTTTCGTTTCATTTTTGAAGGCTCTGGTGTCGACATTATTTGTGTATCTGAAACGTGGTTTAAATCTGAGTACACAGATTTATTGGTCTCTTTAGCTGGGTATAGTATTAAACGAGTCGACAGAAATGGTTACGGTGGTGTGGCAATATTTGTTAGGAAAGGAATTGCGGCTAAAATAATCAGTAAGTCTACCGATTCTGATCATGGTACTAGTATTGACGGGCTGGCTAATTTGGTAGAGTATTTATTGCTTGAGATTAGTTGTGATGGTAGGAAGTTGTTATTGGGCTGTATTTATAGACCTAATAATCGTATTTGCTTGGAGAGATTTGTGGATACTCTTCAGACTTTTGCTGTGGCTTATGAGGATGTCATTATTGCAGGTGATTTTAATTCGAATGTCTTAGTCGACTCTTATTTGATGGAAAATTTACATCCTCTTGGTCTTGATTCACCAAATACAACTCAAGCAACGCATTTTACTGCTACTAGTTCCACACTTATTGATCTCTTCTTTGTGAGTGATCTATCGAAGATCCTACTTTATGATCAATTATCAGCCCCTTGTTTCTCACACCATGACCTGATTTTTATTTCGTACAACTTTAATTTACATGTTCCTCCGCAGGTTATTACCTATCGAGATTTCAAGAACTTGAACTTTAGTATTTTGGAACGGGAATTCTCTAACATTGACTGGAGTATGATATATCATATCATTTCTGTTGACGATCAGATTTCTTTTCTGCAACATGGTGTGAACCACCTGTACGATCTTGCAGTTCCTTTAAGAACGAAGACCCTGGATAGAAATAGTAAGCCTTGGTTTTCTCAGGATATTAAGCGTGCAATCCGTCACAGGGATATATTATATTTACGCTGGAAGCGCTTCAAAACTCCTGAGATATATGAATTGTACCGAATCTCACGGAGGACGACTAACAAATTAATTAAGAGGGCCAAATCTGAGTATTTTTCAGCTAAGTTTACTGCTGTAACTGACTCGAGACAGAAGTGGAGAGCAATTCGGGAAATTGGTATCGGCAGATCTACTGATAATGAGTCTTGTGGAATTGATGCGGATGTTCTGAATAGGCAATTTTTGAATATTCCTGTAGTTAAACCTACCCCTAATTACTATTGCTTCTCCAATGATTCCTCAGACAGTAATTTCTATTTTTCTAACGTCACTCACCTTGAAGTTCTCTCTAGTGTGTTGTCGGTAAAATCCAATGCAATAGGAGTCGATGGGATTGACCCAAAATTTCTTAAGATTCTCATGCCACAGCTTGTTCCCGTTATAACGTTTATTTTCAACAAAATTTTTACTACTAACTGCTATCCTAAAATGTGGAAACTCGCGAGAATCATCCCAGTACGGAAATCCAACTCAGAATATAGACCGATTGCAATCTTACCTTTCCTTTCGAAAGTTTTTGAAAGATTGATTCATAACCAGGTGACTCGATACCTTGATGATAATAATATTCTTACAAACTGTCAATCTGGATTTCGTAAGCAGCACAGCTGTATAACGGCCCTGATTGACGTTTCGGAGGATATTAGACAACAGGTTGATTGTGGCAATGTAACGTTCTTGGTACTTCTTGATCATTCGAAGGCGTTTGACACTGTCGATCATAATATCTTAGTTAATAAATTAAAATTTTTTCATAAGTTTTCATCCACTTCTACCGATTTAATATTTTCGTATCTGACTGAAAGATATCAATTTGTCGAATCAGGTGCCTCAAAATCTACCTTTTTGCCTTTAAGTCGTGGTGTTCCTCAGGGCTCTATCCTGGGCCCTCTACTATTTTCGCTATATATTAATGATCTGCCAGGTAAACTCAAACACTGCAAAGTTAGATTGTACGCTGACGACGTGCAGCTGTATATAAGTTGTGATATTGCATCGGTTGACCGATATGTGAGAATTTTGAACGAAGAATTGCATCGTACTTTCGAATGGGCTACCGCTAATGGCCTGGGGATAAATCCCTCTAAATCCAAATGCTTAATTATCAAAAAGAACTTGTTGAGACTCAATTCTAGACCAGTCTTGACCTTGAATGGTCAACCCATTGAGATTGTGAACGTTGCTAAGAATTTGGGAATTTATTTTAACAGTACCCTCACTTGGTCTAACCATATTAATTTTGCTTGTGGTCGCGTATTTTCTATGTTAAGAAATCTTTGGTATAGTCATCATTGCACACCTTTGAATATTCGAATACTTCTTGCCAAGACATATTTAGTGCCAACTTTACTTTACGGGTGTGAACTTTTTGCTTGTTGTGACAGTATCAGCAGAAGAAGACTCAATATGACTTTTAATAATATAGTTCGATACGTATTTGGCTTGAGAAGATTCGATCATATTTCAATGCATGTGAAAAAACTCTATGGTATGTGCCTTGATGATTATATGAAGGTAAGGATTTTGATTTTAATGCATAAAATAATATACACGCGTCAACCCCTATACCTTTTTGAACGATTGAACTTTTCCACTCTAAATAGGGGTAAAAGATTACTTTGTTTTAGATATGGCAGTCGGATATCTACATACCAATTCTTTATACATGCCATAAGTCTCTGGAACGATATCCCCCACAGCTCTCAAGTCATTAGTAACGCGCATTTATTTAGAAAAAATATCCTTTGTCTGTTTTCAAATTAATTTTATACTACTATGTAATTAATTTTATTTTAACAATTATGTTTTTATGTCATTAATGTTTGTTTATATATTTTATAATCAATCTTTTTTAAATTGTTTAATTTTGTAACCTATTGTATATGTATATTATAATGTATTTTGCATGTATTCGTACTGAGTTCTATACTGCAATATGAGACTTTGGTCTTGTGTATGGGACGTAAGAAGTAATAAATAAATAAATAAATAAATAAATAAATAAATAAATAAATTCATTATATTAAAAGATACGCATAAATAAGGCTGAGTAAATAGACATTTAAATAAAATAATACGAGTATTCAACAAAATAAATATATTCTTTACTAAACTATTAATACATTATGAGTAGCATTCAGGTTTTTCTGGTAAAAAAAAATAAACATGTAAATATAGCTTTAAAGTCTGACTATAAAAGAAGCTCTATTGCTGAAAAATATTAACATAAGAGAGTAAAAAGGTTATGCTGTAGTTAGTAGATGGCGTCAAAGTATGCCAATAATGTTTAAAAACAAACTCGTAGTAAAAAAAAAAAATAAAATACAGTGATCTATTGACTTGTCAATAATGAAGTCACTATTTACTTGGCGTCTATCAGCCTTATGCAAGCTTTCGACATTGTCAACAGGTATTGTTTGTAGGGGATTTTGTCAGTTTTGAATACACGAATTTTAAGTACCGTATCATACAAAATAGTAAATTGTCTGAATTTTTTGTAATTTAAGAGCACTAAACTAAGATCTATGACTAACTCCTTTAAAAAAAAGTAATTAGTAATTGTGAAATTTGTTCAAAACACAAGAAGACTTTTTAAATAAATATTTATTTTAATTTGTTCGTTTTCTTAAATTTTGATTTTAATATACACTTCTTTGCACAGCACACTCTTTCCATTCAAATGCAATCTGCTCAGATTAAGGACACCGTCAGAAAAACAAAAACAAACCTGAAGTATTTCTTTGAGTTTGACTTTTCTGGTCTCTTCTAGTTAAGCTATTATTAACATTCTAAGCATCTCCCCATGATTTGTCAATAATGAATTTACTATTTACTGGGTCCCTGCAAACTTTAGACAGTGCCACCAGAATATGCGAATTATAAGTACTGAACCATACACAACGGTAAATTGTCTGATTTTATTTGAAGTTACCACTTGTGTAAGGCAAGCGTGTATTTTGGCGTCATTACTTTTTGTCATCGTATCGAAGATATACTGCTCTCGGCTTTAAATGGCAAATGCTATATTCAGTGAATATGCTTCAAATATATCTAGGACTTGAACTATGGCAATGACGTATGTATTTTAAACAAAGTTCCATGCTGTTCGGCTGAAAATCTTTATTTATGTACAGAGCAGCGATATTGGCTCGTGGTTATGGTGCGAATTCTTCACAATCTTTGAATGTGTAGATAGCCATCTGCTGATAACAGCATAGAAGACAAAATTAACAGATCAAGGGCTGAATTCGGCGGCATGTGAAAAATTTCAGAATATCGGAAAATATCAGCAACTACAGGCCTGGTGTATATAAGTATAGTTCGAATAACAAGCCCATCTTTCTAAACGGTTGCTAAACTTAGAAACTCGCTTACAAGTCTTCATAAACACATGAATGTGCCATATTATTAGAATTTTGAAAGTATTTTTAGTATAAAAAATATATTGTCAAATTCAATTTAAGGATAAAAAACGTTCTATGGCCTAATAATAAGGTCAATTCAATTTTCAAGCTGATTTGAATGTAAAAGTTATTTAATTTTTAAAATTATCAGTATATTTGTGGTTGCGTTCAATAGTGTTAACATTTTATTCTTTATTTCAAAAGCGAAAAGCCTGTCGAGTTTTGACAATGTCATCATTAATACTCCTGCAGCTTTTGTGACGAAAAAATTGAGATTACCTTATAAGTTAGCTTATATATAAATATACATACATATATAAAAAAAAAGAAAAAAAAAAACTACAAGTAAAAATATTAAAAACGTTTAACAATTTTAAACATTAATTTTTGAGTAATATTATATTTGTAGTATATCCAGGGAGCAAAAACGTACTTGATATTTTTGTAGGTCTCGGCAGCGGTTCCAAAAAAGCCACTACCGGTAAATGGGGTTGTGCTAATGTCAGCGAACTTGGTGCTCCTCTTATAACAGAAGCCTCATTGGAGTCCACTGCCGAGGGCAAAATTTTAAGTTTTTGTTTTTTTATTGTATTGTTGTAGTAAAAAAAAGATGTACAAAAAAGAGAGAAAAAATACAAATTAAGAGAAATTTAGTTTCAAATTGAATAATTTTGTTATTTCATTTTATTAATATTTTGATTATGAAATGTTATAATACATACATAAATGGATACATACAGATTTATTTTTATAGTCAATTATTAAATTTTAAAGCATTCAATTTTTTTCATTAATTGTTTAAAAGAAATGAGTGTGTTCATGTTATTTTGTTTATATAATTTTATTTTTTTATGTACTCGTGTTATGTTCTTTTTTTGTGAATTGTGTTCATGTCATATTGTGAAAATTTTTTTATTATGCATTTATTTCATGTTTTGTCTTTGTATTTTATTGAATAAAAAATATTTTTTACCAACAATAAAAAAGAACATACAAACAGTAGTAAATAGTGGAAACATTAAATCAGACCCGTTAAATAATGTTTGGTAATCGTAATCATTTGACTATTTTGTCCAAAATAAAAATTCCAATCATTTTCAGTTTCTCAACACTACCATTTTTCAATTTTCGGTTTATATCTTGAATTAGGAAAATCATTAAATTTTTAACCATAATATTGCATGATTTTTTAATACTCGTAGGATATAAAAAATTAAAATATTATTTCCTCATAAAACAATTATTTTCACAATCACTTGCAATTCCTTCCAATGCATATTTCAATAAAAAGCAGAATTCCTTTTAAATCGACTATTTGTAGGCACAATCCTATTATAGTTTGAATATTTAAGTTTGAGGCATTTAATGATAAAAAATATGTGCATATGTATGCATTAATGTATTTTGTCAAATTGTAGGAAATAAATTTTCCGTTTTCTTTTATAAAATGTCATTAACGAAAGCACATATGTTTGTACTATATGCACATGATGAAAAAATAATTTTCTCTTGCAGATGTTCAAAATTTCCGCATCTCATTTCTGTATTCAGTTTTGTTGCTTTTTGATTTGAAGAAATTAAATTTTTTTTTAACATTTCTCATATATTAACAAATTTATGTAGTACTACAAGTTTATAAATTTAATGAATACTTCATAAAAAAGTTTAAACAGCCTTTACGAGTTAACACTTTAGAAAAACTATAAAATATACTGGCGGTGTAATCACTCTTTATTGCAAACGCCTTTGTAAGTATTGCCAACGTAGCAAACTACGTCAGACAACATAAATATGTAGGCGAATATCTAGATTTGTTACGTTTAAAAGATTTTCAAGGGCATTTACTTTCTGTGTTATAAAGGATTAAAGAATTAATAATTTTTCTGAATATCTTAAAAGCAAAGTAAACTTTAAAAACAATTGATTTATTTATTAAATTAAGTAAAATTAGTGAGATACATACCTGGAAATATTCGAAACATTAAAGAG
Source organism: Metopia argyrocephala (assembly GCA_963576795.1). Classification (NCBI taxonomy): domain Eukaryota; kingdom Metazoa; phylum Arthropoda; class Insecta; order Diptera; family Sarcophagidae; genus Metopia; species Metopia argyrocephala. The sequence continues at coordinate 87,035,892 of OY756211.1, forward strand.
CGACCTTTTTTGTAGAAAGTTTGTAAAATACAAAATAGCTAATCAATTTCGTAATTTATTTTTGATTTGTGACCAGAAAACTATAGACTACAATATATCGTCGTGCAGGAGTTTATGTGCTCTATCCGCCATTTTATATATCTTGAGTTAATGATGCCACTTTAGGTTTTTGTAACCAAAATTTTTAAAATCTGCAATCCGTTTTCGGCTATTTATCTGCGAAACTAGACGAGATATCCGAAAACGGATTGCAGACTTGAAAAATTTGGGGTCGAAAACCTAAAGTGGCATCATTCACTCGAGATATATAAAAATTATGAAATGGCGGATAGAGCACATACACTCCCGCACGACGATATGTTCTACCAGGTTCCTTGCCCTTCAAAAAGTGTGGCATAAAAAAGTTAAAGACACAACTATATATCGTCGATTGAATTAAAGAACGCTGTAACTGACAAAACCTTAAATCTTCACCAGAGCCAAAAAACTTTCATAAAAGTAGAAAGAAGACACTGGTATGTTTCATTTCGCAGAAGACGTTAGTGAATTTATTTTCATCATAGAAATCTGGGACCGGGACCAATCGACGCATATTTTTTTTCTGATAAAAATTATGCAAACAACGTATTTTCGAATTTTTGTCAGTTACAGCGTTCTTTAATTCCATTGACAATATGTTTACGTTGTATCTTTGCTTCAGATGAAAAACTTATAAACTGGTACCTGTGAATTGTCTTCACAAGATATAGAAAATATTTCAGTCCCTATTTGTAGGTAACAAGAACGCTTTTGCCTTTCGCTGCAAACTTTAAAAAAAAACAATCGCAATAGCAATAATAGCGAGAAGCTAGGCCGTAATCCTGACACAGCGTTGTAAAGGCCAGTTTATATGTATGTCATAGCAATAAACTATCATTGAAAATGAACGAAATTATAAAATGAGAGCAAACAGGAAAACATATTTAAAATGTTTTCCATTAAATTACGAAATAAAATAGCATGTTCGAAAACCAAAAATTAGTGGTTTTACAACCATATTATCCTTGTTAACGTTTTACATTACATACATACATAAATTCAAATACTCGTATGTATGCATATTAGGGTGTCTCTTAAAATATGTGCTATTATTGTAACGTGTTTCTTTTGTGAAAATCTAACCCATGAGCCACTTGAAAAGTGTTAACTTACTATTCTAATTGAAACTCTTACCGGCTTAGGCTTAAGTCTAGCCCTATTATGTACGCAAAAAAATTTACTTTACAAAATAAGGTATACCCTACTGTACACACACATACATTTACTTTAAAATTGCATTCATTAAAATTATTTTTCTTTAATGAAAAATCAAAGAAAATTAAATTAAATTTGTCCTATTCGTTTTTAATGACAACGATTTTTGTTTTAATGGAAAATATACTTTTTTTTTTGTTAAAAGGAAATGCATTAATTTTAAAAATTTAAATGAAGAGATATTATCGTGGTTTCGAATTAACTCGTCATTATTGCAAATCATTAAAGTTGGTATTTAAAACAACTGCCTTGAATTCTGTATACTGCAGAAAATTTTATGCCTGAACAAAACGTCATTAAGTCAGATAACACACAGAAACAAACTTGTACTTCTGTTATACCACTAATTAAATTGTATATTATACGTTTGGGCCTTAAAAACTTAAATAATACTAGATATCAATTAACGATTTAGTAATTCCGAATTTTGTAAAAAATAGGCACTTAAAATTTTATTTGTATTAACCATTACAAGTAGTCGCCGTACTCTAGTGGTTAGTGTGTTGGTTTACTAAGATGATAGCGCAGGGTTCAAATTTCAGCTCTGACATCTTGAAAAAAAAATTTTTCTGAAAAAATTACTTCTTTCGGCGACAACCCCTCAGCAGTCTTCTGGCAAAATCTCTGGAAGTAATTGATTGCCATGAAAAAGCTTCTCAAATCTGTCGTTCGGAGTCGACTTTAAACTGTAGGTCCCGGTGCTCATGGAAAAAAATTAACACACACAAGATGAGTTGCGCGAGAAACTAGACCCTAACCCTGACACAGGGTTGTAATGGCCAATTATGGATGTATGTATGTAACAACTACAAGCGAGCATACGCACAAATATTTCTATATATGTGTTTCAATTATATAGTATGCAGTGTGTTGGCATACTATGAGAGAGCTTCGGATTCAAGGCCCAGTTTTGACATCTTGAAAGAAAGAAATATGAAAAATATTTCTTTCGGCGACCACCTCTTAGCAGTCTTGTAGCAAATTGTAATTAACAAGTTTCTTAATTCTGACGTTCGGAGTTGACGTTAAACTGTATGTCCCGGTACTCATGGATAAAAATTGATGCACACAATATCGGTATTGCGAAAAGCTACACTGCGGCTCTAAAAAAGGGTTGTAATGGCTAATTACGTACGTACGTTAATTGGGAAAACCTATTTGACCATCGCATGTCATTAAATGCATGTGCAATAAAATTAAAAAGAAGATCTATGAATATATGGATTTTATGAACTAATAGTATGAATTTGAAAATTATACTGCGCGTTTTAATAACCAAATGCCTACAAATGGAACTATCCTTATCTTCTTTAGTTACGATTTTCTGATTCCTGTTCATGGTTTCAGCAGTAGTTATGAGTCGAAGTAAACACACGGTGAATCAATTTTATGACGTACGAACAGTGTACGAACCATGTTACGCACGGTTTTTTGCTATTAAAATTTTATGCCAATATGAGATGCACACATATATCACCACTTTTTAAAATATTTATCATTTCAGCTAACTTACGCGGCATTTAAATTCTGAAACTCAATGTTTTATTGACGTAAACGAATAGTACAGAAGAATCTACTTCGATTTTAATATTATTTGGACTGTTACATTTCAAATGAGGGTCTTGAATTAAATTGCGAGAAGCATTTTTTCTTGTTTATTATCTTTTGTAATACGATGTTATTTTCTATTTATTTAGAATAAACAAAAAAAGTACCAAATTTCGCGGGAACATATCCACAAAATGCATCAAATGCTATTCGTGGATTTTATGGCGCCATTTTCTAAGAGATTAAAAAAACATTTCAAAATTAATTTTGTTGATTTAGTGTTAAATGAAGCCATTTATTTAGGGTTTGATTTTAATTTACCAAAAAAGAAAAAAAAAAAAAACAGAATTTTTTACATTAATATCTGCCAGATATAGCTGGAATTAGTTGTACATTTAATTTACATATTTTTAGAACCAGTAACACTTAATTGAATTTGTAAAGTTTTACGGATTTTGCCAATAAACATTTTATTTTTATCCATTTTATTTAATTAAATTTCAACTGAAAAATAAAAAAAAAAGAATTAAAAATAAAACAATCGGAATGCACATTTACCTTGCAACAACAACAATAATAACATCGAAGGTATAGAAATAATATTTAAAAATTATTTTTTGTTTTTAATAAATTGACAGGCGGAATTTATAATCGTTTATCATTTAGCACCATAAGTAAACCAACGAAACAACAACAACAATTTTTGGAGTGCTATTTATTAACACAGATTTATCATTAGAATAGGAAATAATAATACAAAAACAACAACAAGAACAGTAGAAAAATTGCTATATAAATGCTTGAAGCACCACTAACATCATAATCGCCAACAACATCGTTATTTATCATCAATGAACACGCCATCAACATGGAAAACCACCATTACAGTAAACGACACAAAACTAATTTCTAACCAAAAATAACAATCATTTATCATCATCACTGGAAGAAAGCAACATTCTATACAGGAATAGATAGAAACAGTAGCACACAACTGAATAGTAGCACACTACTCTCCACCTTAAAGGTTTCCCGCAAGCAACCAATAGGCCATTAAAAGACATCAGCTGCTCTTGCAGGCTATACATTTAACTTAAATTGAAACATGCAGTCATCGAGTGTAAAACACTGTGATGTTATTTGAAGGTAAAATATATACAAACAGTGGGCCCAAAAGCATACGTAAAATAATATAATGTTTGACTTTTACTGGAAGTACAAACCTAATTAACTTTGGCATAAACATTAAATTTTTGCGGCGAACTTTCTTGTGTCTAAGGGATGGTTACACTAGGCAAATAAGTAGTTTAGAAACGAAACACCGATATTTTATGAAAACTTATTATTATTATTTAATTAGATCGGGCTTAGTTAGAAGACAGAGCGGCTTATGTTCTGAAAAATGAATTAGAGTGATATTAAAATCAAATGAAATGTCAAACTGCTATAATTTTGGAATGTGAAAATCTTTTATAACTTTTTTTAAATCATGCGCTTAATAACCATTACTGTAACATCTTTCTTTTTCAAAAGTGTAGAATAATTTGATCAATTCAGTTTTATTTGTCTTTAAAAAGAAGACTCGATTTTAATTTCACTTAAATTCGTTTTTTTTCAGAACATACCCGAAATAGAATAGAACTCCAACAAGTCTAGAACTTTAGTTATTGAAACCATGAACAAACCCAACCCAAATTTATGAAGAACCCCATATTCATACAATATCTTACATCTGTGACATCCAATGATTCGCAAGAAAATCTGTGGTTACGCTTTCTTCATTTAATATATGTATATATGTCAAATCAGAGGGCTTAAAGACTCATGAAAAATGCTCTTCAAAGGTTTTCAATGAGGTTTAATTTGAAGACCAAAAATTCTGCAATTTTTCCTATATTTTAATATTCACAGTCTATAGACTCAACTGATAAGATTTAACTTTGCTATGTACTCAACATATTGCAAACCTGTCATAGATTTCAAAAGCTCCAGAGTGGCTGATGGTATTAAAAACAAATTGTCAAAATTGTTTTATGTTCTATACATGAGAAGGAAAATATTACAGTCTAAAATAATGGTATGGCCATAATTGTTTGTAAAATTTTAGATTAAATCATTGAGATAATTAAGCCATATCAGAAAAATTAAATGGTAAATCTAATGCCGTCCAGATATTAACATGGAGCTTTGACATTAACACGTATCATGTACTTTTCGATTACAAAACCGCTTTGTATAGTTTGCTACGCGTACATGTGCTTAAGACCAAGTCTCAGCCCTGGTCTTGCTGCAGAGATCATAAGAAAATTCAGTAAAATTTGACGGAATAATCCTATGATTAAAATTTTAGGCACACACATACCTATATAATTAGCCATTACAACCCTGTGTTAGGCTTACGGCCTAGCTTCTCTCATATTGTGTGTGTTAATTTTTATCCATGAGTACCGGGATCTACAGTTTAGGCACGGTGATAGACTATCGTATGTATTTTTAATATTCTGTTAGAAACATCTCATCAATAGACAGGATTTACAGTTGGAGCCGTATGCTACTTGCATTTACCAATGATATTGAAATTATGAGTAGTACATTTCGAGATTAACTCGAAACGCAACTTAGAAAAGCAGTTGAAAAAACAACTGGCAAAAGTGTTTGTAACGAAGAGTGATTTCCACTCCTATAATAATAAAATTATACAGCTTTTTTCGCAAAAAAAAAAGAAGTATTAATCGTTAAATTTATAAGTTAAGCTCTTCTAAAGCAAATTGAATTCAATTAAGGCATGTATGCATTTCCTACTTGTAATTTTTTTCAGGAGAACTGTACTTAGAGTTTGATACCTACTCAGGTAGTGCATTCTATTTGTTTTAGAAAAAAAAAGCTTATGGAACGGAGAAATAAGAGTGTAGTATTTGGGAACTATTAATTAACAATAAAAACCTTTATGAGGTAACTGTTTCAAAAACGAACCTGCAGCTAAAGAACGAATTCATTCTGTATTGCATTGCGTGATTCGGTGGACAATAAACTACTAAATAAAGTGATACAGGTAGGAATATGCGATTATTTCAATAAAGTACCAAGAGAATAAAGAAACACATGACACCTTACACCCATGCTTTAATGAATCAATTAACTTAAATACCATTAGTAATAAGCATCATCACCTTTTTTTCTTCTTTGAAGCACCGGCACTTATAAGAGAGTTAAATTCCATCTGGTGTCGGATAAAAGACTTGTAAATATTAATAAAATCAGATGGATGGACGACATATTACTTGCATCGTTTTAAAAACTGAGGAACTGAAATACTTCATTCGACACTCGAAAATTTGATCATTCTACAGAAAATTACAATTCATTCTCGTTCCTAAAACAACAAAGAGCGTGTCACTTATTAATATCTACGTTGTCTATAGACATAACGCCTCTGTCTGAGGCGTGACCAGCGCGCTATGGTCGCATTAAAATATACCCTTTTCATAAGATCTCACTCAGAAATTGTCAACATGTGTGTGGTGAGTGTATCGTTATTACGCAAATATTTTCTGATTGTATCCACTATGCAGACCATATTGTCAGCAATGCCATTAATAAAAAAAAATATACAATTTAGCTCTCGAGGTAAATTATGTTACTTGTTAATTGAAAATTACTTAAAATCTCACATACGAGTATAAATAAATATGTATGGATGTGTACAAACACATAAACAACATATGTACATACATATCGTTGGTCTCAGGTAGAAAGGCCCTAACTCGCATTTTTTCAAAACTTACTTTTTTCAGTAAATTCCATGCATTTTAGAAATATTCCGCTCCTCACAAAGAATGTTTACAATATTATTACAAATAACGTTATTACAAGCAATTGTACAGCATTTAATAAAAAGTTATATATTAATAATTACAGTATCTGTTGTATTTTTACCGCCTCCTGTAAATTTTAAATTATTTGACTTAGGGCCTTTCTACCTGAGACCAACGATATACATATATCGATAAATAAATGTTTATGTATTGCATTTGTGTACCAAAACAACACATATACATATGAGCTGATTATAAAAATCAGAGTGTTTTAACGATGTTTAAATAGAAAACGATTTCCATTTATAATTTTTTTTTCTTTTTATTTTTAATTTACAAATAATCAGTTTTTAACGGATATTGTTGCATAGAAAATAATGTAAAATTTTTCTGTGTTTAAGTATTTAATTAAAAATCAATATTTATTGTAGTGATGATGGAAAATTAAAAAAAAACTAAATATATACGAGGGTACCTTGTCATACTGTGGATTTTTAAATTTTTAGGCGGCACTTATCTTACTCAAGGATAAAAATTTACACACACAACATGAATACTGCGAGGAGCTAGGCCGTATTTCTGACACAGGGTTGTAAAGGCCAGTTATGTATGTAAGTATGTATGTACTTATCTGACAAAAAGCTTTTTTATATCCAAACGAAACCACTAAACCACTCAATGAAACATATTTTTAAACTATGATTAGCAAAAAGCATGATTTTAATTCTTTCGGGGTTAGATACTAAAGTAGCCCTCGCAAAAGTTGGGCATCTGTCATGCTTGATGTTGACCGTTCAGAGTTTTTAGGCTCTCTTTAAGTGATGGTTTCTTTTTCGCAAAAAATATTGTTAAATAATATTAAGAAATTTCCTTTTTTCCATTTTATTCTGAAATCGCGATTTAGTCCACTACCTGACTATCAAAATTTTTTTTCTTATTTGGGATCAATATTCAGGAGTAAACACCTATTAAATGCTGTGCATTGTTAGCATTTTTTGAATGGACAGTACAGGGGGGCAAAACGTCTTAAATTTAAATTATAATTTTGCAAAAAAACCGCAAACTAACTTTTTCATTTTTCACTTTTTCTAGGATTTGAACCTGGACGGTTTGAGTTTTTGTGCGAGCGGACTACCACGTACCCCCCCGTGACATAAAACAAATGATGACACTTCTACCAATTTTGACAGGATCTACTTGTAATAATACAAGCCTACTCACAAAAATAGGGTTTCCTTCATGTTAAGAGCCGTCTAACCGGCCTACTGACAAATTTTGAAAAAAAAAATGCATGACGTACTACATTATACAGCAGAATCTTGTTATTTAACCTTTAAAACCATTTCCTGATTCGAAATTTTATTAAAATAGTTGAGTATTATACGATTTGTCTCAACAAAAACAGAATATCATTCAATAAGGAATTTTATTATTTTTCATCCAACAATTTTAGTAAAAATGTAATGAATGTATAGATCCGTTGAGCTTAAAAATCATTATGATAGCAAATGTTGTTTTTTTATATTCAAAGATTCAGTGAATTATCAACATACCCACGTAAAATAAAAAAAAATTTATACTACAGACTACATTATGAAATTAGGTACTTGAAAAACTTAAAGTGTTATAAGAAGTTTTTAATTGAATTGATAATGTATTTATGGCGGCTGTGATTGGAAAATTTCTATAAAAAGTTAAGCCATAATTAAATGTGATACAGACATCATATCATATTTATGTCATACATATTTAGAGAATATAAAGATAATTTTTAATTTTCATATATAAAGGTTTAATATCAGGGATGTTCACTTCAAAAGTATATGAATGTTTTGTGCCATTCTATGTATCGCATTCAAAACATCGATATTTAAGATGCACTGTATTGATTTGGTTTGGTATTAAAATCAGGGACGGTAACAGTTATAAGAGAAACTACGAAACAGTCATATTTAACCATTAATGACAACGAATTTATATAATGGTTATAATTAACCATTAACAAGAAATATATTTTATTTTGGTCATCGTAACCAATTAAAATGAGAAATATTTTTTTTTGGTTGAAAATAACCATTATATCAACCTAAAATTTGTTTTGGCCCAAAATAACCATTATACTAATAAAAAAAATTTTTTGGTTAGAAATAACCATTATAATAAAAAAGACATTTTTTTTGGTTAAAAATAACCAATATCAAAAAAAAAATTTTTTTTTTTGGTTATTACTCCACAAAATGCAACATTTTTTGTATATTTTGGATGATGCAAAAGACGCTATCGCAAGAATGATTAAAATCAATAAAAAGATTTTACAAATTAAGGATGTAACCAAAATTTTTTTTTAGGTCAAATGGTTATTTCTAACCAAAAAAAAGTTTTTGATTGAAATAACCATTATTCTTAACCAAAATATTTTTTTTGGTTGATATAATGGTTATTTCTAACCAAAAAAGGTTTTTGATTGAAATAATGGTTATTCTTAACCAAAATATTTTTTGGTTGATATAATGGTTACTTATAACCAAAAAAAATTTTTTCTCATTGTAATTGGTTACGGTAACCAAAATAATATAAATGTACTGATAATGGTTAAAAATTACCAAATGCAAATAAAGGGCATTTTTGCGTAACCTTTTTCCTCAGAAAAAAAAAAATAACAATTATTTCCGGTCCCTGATTAAAATGCAATTACTTTTTTGTAATAAATTTATGCGGTTAATTTTTTTTATTCATTTATGTATGTGGATACCCATTAGAAATTAGTGCTTACCAGTAAGCTATTTTGTAAGGGAGAAATTGTGAACAAACGCTTACACGTGCGCATCAATAATGCTTGATTTTTATATGAAATGAGCCGCTAAAATGCAATACAAATGCAAATTTATTGCAACCAGTAAGCAAATAGTACAAAAAATCAAAAATAGTACCTTATCCTGTAGCATGATTGGAAGCTTTAAGGTATGAATAAACAATATAATGCTTCCATTATTGCTTACAATTTTATTTATTGCTTCCAAATTTGAAAAATTTTCTGCTGGGTAATAGTTCCTTACAGATTAAAGTAGAAATAACAAACAATATAGTGATTTATGTAATAATTAGTGATTTAAGTACAAGTACATACATACATAATTTGCCATTACAACCCTGTGTCAGGGTTACGGCCTAGCTTATCGCAGCACTCATGTTGTATGTGTTAATTTTTATCCATGGGTACCGGGACCTACAGTTTAGAGTCGATTCCGAACGACAGATTTGAGAAGCTTTTTTTTCATGGCAATCAATTACTCCCAGAGTTTTTGCCAGAAGAGTGCTGAGTGTATAAGGGCAATTTCAAAAATTTTCGACATTTTGATATTTTTTTTTTCGAAATTTTTTTTTTGGATGACACGAATGACGCTTTGGTCACGTGAAGGGTGATATTTTAGCATACCAAAACAGTTCGCGTTAATCATTTATTGCAAACGGCGCGAAAGTTATGGAGGTTTTAAGTTAAAATCTCTTAAAAAAAAATTTAAAGTTAAATTTATTGGTTTATTTTAATAAATGTTGTATGGATGCATGAAACTCATTTCAAATTTATCAGTGCAGTCCAAATTCATCAATGCACTGATAAAATACATAAAAAATATGAATTATAATTAAAATTTCTTAACATTAAAAAAGGCGAATTTTTGCAAAAATGTGAATGTTTCACCGATTGTTATAATACGTGTTTATATAACGCATAACTAATTTACAGAAAAACAATGTTTTAAATTGCAAATTTAAAAAATAAAAAAATTATATAAGAATTATTTTTGAGGTTAGGATTTTTTTTTTTTGATCTGTAAAATTTAAAATCATGAAAATTTTTTAATGCCTATTCGGTTTTATTATTAAGCTTAAAAAAACCTATCATTTGCTGTTAATCGCGGCGGAATCTATACATAACTGCAGATGTCACAAAGCAAAATGTGTTTGAAGAAAAAGGCCACTGTACCCTCTAAATATGGACCGAATTCAACCGTATTTATATATGATCTTTAGTTCACCGCCGCACTTCATTTCCAATACTTTACATTGATTTTAAACCACGGATTAATTAAAAAAAACGCGAAACAAAATCATGAAATTTCGCAAAATTTTTATTTTCTTTATAAAATTTTTGCGTTTCAAAATATTTTAACGCCTTCTTGACGTTGAGGTGCCATTTACTAAGAAGTTTAGATCACGCAATACATAAACCAGTTTTAAATAAGATTGCAAATGTCAGGCGCGAAAAACTGTCATTTTTGAAAAATTTACGCCAATTCTATAAAAGTTTGAGGTCATCGTTCTCAGCAACTAGCAGCCTGACATCGACGTGATATGGCGCAAAATTTAGCAAATTATACCATCTTTTAAATACTGTTGACGAAATGCAATTTTCTTGAACGGCGCAAAAACGCTATAGAAAAAACTGCGAAAATTGAAAAATCGGAAAATTTTGGTTTCAAAAATGAACCGCTGTACAACTTTTTCCCAAATAGTAGTATGGGCATAACTTTTATATTGTAAATATCTACAAAGTCTAGTGACTTTATTTTATATCAGTGGGCATCGGAAGTTTAAGACTAAAAGTAGAAAAGTGATGAAATATGAAAAAACTCTTGTAAATTTCAAGCCTGTTTTTGAGTTTTTCAATATTTGAGTGCCCATAACTTTTAGAGATAAAGAACTGATGGTCTGAAATTTTGAATTTCCCAGTTTTCTAGTGTGGCCTACCATTCCCTTTTGACCGTTTTGGTCAATTCGAAAAACTGGAGAAATAATAAGCATCTGAACTCAGTTTCAACAAATGTTGAAAATTTTTGAAATTGCCCATAAGTATAAGTACAAAATAATAATTTAAAAAATCATTACTCTCAGAAAGAGTATTAAACTTCAAACATATTTGACGAAGGAAGATATTATTGGCGTAGACTGATTGGTGAAATCTTAAATTTAATAAATGAAAATTACGAGACGGTTAAATTGGAAGATTAAAAACAACTTTACATAACGAATACTTAGAATAGATTTCACCATGGATTAATCTTAAAAGTAAAGAGACACTTAGCATTATTCTTCGACATTTCAGCGTAAGTAGTTTTATAAGAGCGAGTCTGTTCTCATATAAATTGAGAACGAAAGAGATCCATCTCAGTCCACTCAATTAAAGTAAAAGGAAGCGTTTCTGAAAAGATAACAGCTAAACTACTTAGTGAAGATGCTCACCACTGACATTCCACATCCACCAACAGAAGGGGCAATTGCTGTTCATCATTTAAGGGTGATGGTATAACACTGGCCTCTGAGTGATCGAATTGACAACAACTTGTCTCATTTTCATTAGGCTCTTAACATCTTAACATATATCTATATATTTAACATTCCAATACAATGCACGGCATGGGTAAGGGTTTACCCCTGAGTATTGGTCTTAAATGAAAAAAAAACCTAAGTGAGGACATAGGAATAGAGTGCACAAAAGTAGTGTATAGTAGTTTTGTTACGTAGCGATCTGTAAATTCTTTTGACCAACGCTTTATAAATTCTTAAACTCCATTTCACCATCATTGAAATATGTTCACTAAACTTATGATTTAACAAGATCTCAAGATCAACACCTTGTCCAGGTTTCAAGTTTTAGTGAACGATAAAATGGCACGTGTTTACATTTATTAATATTTAAATCCAATAATAGTTTTTTTTTTACTATGTTAACTGCCGTATTGAAAACAAAAGTATTCTTCATGTCTGATTTATGCCAAATGTTGCATGCAAAATTTTCTTAAAACTGACTTTAAGTCTACTTTATTTTTGTTAATATTTTTTTAAGTAGATCTTAACTCTAATTTATATATTTTTTTAATATGGCAATGTTCCAAACATATTTAAACTTTGCAGACCAAATATTTTATTAATTCTTTTAGCACGTAAATTAGTCAGCTGTTGCATTTAAACAAAAAAAAAAAAAAAATTGTCAATCTTTGTCAGCTTATTTTTCTAATAGTTGCGATATGTATTTTAAAATATATTTATACATACAATATATAGAAAACTCTTAGTATGTGAAATAACAGTATTTAGAGTACTAAAGTACAGTTTATCTCAAGTTATTTTTAAGCATTAGTAGAACAAAGTTAGAAGAGTATGCTTTTTAGTTCAAGGACTACCAGTTTTTGAAATATGATATTTTTAAGAAATTACATAAATGTTTTCTTTTGCTTTCTGACATTTTTTGTATGACTTCCTTCCAAATGCCTGAGGACAATTATATTCTGTAAAAACATTTACGGTTTTTTTTCAGTTACCTAAAGTTTATATTTTATGTACCATTTTATATACCTCATGTATGACATAAAACAAAAACACCCCTCCTTGTTAGGCAAAAAGTTATACTCGTATGTCGTCAAGTATTTTATTTATTGCCAAGATTCAGACAAAAGATTAACTAGAGAAATGTAAGAAGTTTGTAAATAATCCACTTACGTACGAATACACAGGCATTAATTTCATACGCTGAAACGAAAAACTTTGACTGTATCAGCCATGTAACATATAAACACACATATTAACAACGACAAAAAGAAATCTCATCTTATAAAGTCTCTCAAAGAGAGATAAATTGGTTTTTTTTCCATAAGAGGCCTTATTACTAACTTTACATAAAACAAATATATACATAAATGGTTTCCTTTAAAGAACTATAAAACTAAAATGATAATACAAAGGCAAAGATATTGTTGGAATGATTTTTTTATCTGATGGATAACTTCAGGGCGTTTGGATTTAAAGCGAGATTTTCAATATATGTTGACTGCAACTAAGAGTAGTACTTACATTTTCCATTGATTTATTATGGAAAATCTAGAGGAAAGAAAATTGTCACCAAATACATACATAACTGGCCATTACAACACTGTTTCAGGGTTACGGCCCACAGTGTACCCATTTCATATAACGAGCGGCCAAAAATAGAAGGAGTTATCGTAGAGTTTTTAATTTTCGTACATTTTCGTAGATTATCTAAATTAGGAAAAATTCAAATTTTTAGGATAATCGGGCGAAGGACACGCCAACCGCCTAGATGTGGTGTACTTACAACAACTGTTGTTCTATACATTCATGTGAAGAAAACAGTTTAAAAATTTCCAAATGTCATACACGTAAAAATTAGCAATTTATATGCAGATTTTTTCTGAAATTGCAATAAGAATTTTAAATAAATAAATTTTAAATATTTTAAATATCCTTCAGGTGAAAAACTTACATCTCTTTCAAAATTTTTTTGATTTCTTTGAATTGCAATTGTCTTCTGGTATTATACCTAATTACATAACATAATATATGTTCCACATGTATAATTATATTTTTTACTCTTTTTTTAGATAGTTTTCATTAGTTTTGAATTTATTCAAACGAATAAAGTGCATTCAGGCTCCATAACTTTGGTAATAAGTAAATTTAAAATAAAGATAAAATTTTTTAAAACTTACTTTAACAAAAATAGACAAAAATGATGATACCAGTTCAGCAACTTTTCTCCTTTTAGTACGTTTAAAACAATCATTAAACTCTACTATTGGCCTACCTTTCTTACTGGTACTACTTCAACTTCAAACTTTTTCTTAATATAATTACTCTTTTTCCATTTAGTTTATATTTTAAATAATATGAAATGAATTTCTTTTATCTTTTTTCACTTAGTTTTATTTCAGAATTATTTTCTACATAACTAATTGCTGCAGATTTTTCATCACTAAATTTTTTGTGCCTAAGCAAGATATCAAAAAAGGACGAATTTTAATACGTCTTGGCACTAAAAATTGTAAATATAAATCAAAGTTGGACGAAGTTGGAAATAAACCAATTTTGTTTAAATGTACTTACTTGTAGAAGTATTATATTAAAATATGGAAAAAGTATTTTTTGGTATTTTTTTTAATTGTCCACTAAACTTGTAATATTCACAATAATTGATCAGTTTCTTTTTGTTTGCTTTCTTTGTAACGGTAAATCGCATATGAGTAACAAGTTGTAAAAAAAGTATTGTTTTAATAACATACCTGTGTTACAATTATATTTTGGACTAAATTTTACTACTATGTATATCAAAACCCTTTTTAAAACCAATTCTTTGAAGTTTGTATACTTTTCTATCAAATAATGGCATACTTAACTACAACCTTCAACTTTAAATCATCATATCTTTTTTAAATGTCAATATTATTTAAAAATTATTTTTGATTTAATCAATTCAGAAAGCTACTAATAACATCAGATAGTGCTTTTCTTTTTATTCATTATTTATTTTTTTTTATTTTTGGCCGCCCTCGTTACAGTGTGCGGCCTAGCTTCCTAAGTTGTGTGTATTAATTTTTATCCATGAGTACCGGAACCTACAGTTTAAAGACGACTCCGAACGACAGACCTGAGAAGCTTGTTTATGGCAATTAGTTACTTTCAGAGCTTATAAGTACATATAAGTAATTTTACTTGTTACTTTTAAACACTCATACGCCGTGTTTTTGGAATGAAATAGGATGAAAATATTATCAGAGCGTATAATGTATTTAATGTAGTCGCCGTAGTCTAGTGGTTAGTGTGTTGACTTACTAATACATGAGCCCTGGGTTCGACATCTAGCTCTGACATCTTAAAAAAAAAAAGAAATAATGAAAAAATATATCTTTCGGCGACTACCTCTCAGCAGTCTTCTGGCAAAAGCTCTGAGAGTAACTAATTGCCATGAATAAGCTTCTTAAGTCTCTCGTTCGGAGTCGACATTAAACTGTAGGTCCTGGTACTCATGGATAAAAATTGAGAAGCTAGGCTGTCATCTTGACACAGGTTGTAAAGGCCAGTTATATATGTTATGTATAATGTATTTAAAGATCGTATTGATTGATCATAATGAATGGTGACAGTCAATAATTATTTTGTAATATAATATACTGAGCATTATCCCTGCCTGTCAGTCGAATGATAAGGTCATGCAGTAGCTGACATCGTCTGTGCAGTTTATATAGTATTAAAAGCAAATGGTACGAAATTTAGATTTCTTCTTCGTCATTGTTCAGTTTTGGCTATTTCTAGTTGTCTAAACAGGCTACTATTAGAAGGTACATTGATATTTATTGTAGATGACAGTGAAAGCAACCTTATATCTCCTCTTAGTTATTTATAAAGAATCATTTAAAAATTCGAGTGTTTCAATTTGCATATATTTTTATAGTTTAAAATCACCTCATACTTGAATAATGTTTTAAATAAAAAAGCATGAAGAGAGTAAACATCAAATAAATAATCACAAGAGTTGTGTTGAAGTTGCGTTTAAGAATGTAATTAAAAACCATTTTCATTTTAATTCTTAAGTGGCAATGGAAACATAATTAATTTAATTAAAATAAAAACCTATTTATCACTTTATGTGACACGACAAACACAAGCAATAAAAAAGTATTTAATTCATTACAAACACGCATATTTTCAACATGAAAATCAAAAACCGTGGAAGCAAATTAAATTTAAAAATATTTGCATACTTGAATAGATCATAAAAGTTTCAGATAATTAAATGTTTTTTTTCAATTGCCTCAAAGTAAAATTTATTTCACTATAAATAACGATATTATTCTCTCCTGAAATTGAAATATTTACTATTTGTGCATTTAAGATACTTTGCCATGCCAGTTGGTTGCACATACCGAACACCAGCTCGCTACTTTTCTTATGGGAAAAAGTTGTTGAAAATTTTATGAATTTTATGCTTTTGACACTTAGAAGTTGTAAGTAAAGAATATGTCGTCTTAAGTAATATACTATTTGTATGTGTGTTTTTGAATAGGTAGGAAATGAGTATTTTAAAAATACTTGAAAGTTTCAGGTGTATTATAAAAAGGAAAGAATACAGAAGAACAGTTTGTGTGAAAATCAGTCATAGCAAATTGTAAAGACATAATAATTTACACACAATTTAATATCAAGTAGAAAATAATTTTCATCATTATATATTATAAAATATTCACAAGAATTTAACATTTAAAATAGGGTCTTGTTACATGTAAGAACTTTTTGCATGTAAGTTATTACACGTTAAACTTAAGGTGGTTGTAAAAATTTAAAGTCTGAAAACATTTTTCCAAGGTTATGATCAGTTAATAACTTGAATACAATTCTAATATTATCAAGCATAGAAAACAGATCTGATTTCTTCTTACAACACTGTAGTCTGAGAGGTTATTTACGAAGAATGAAATGAAAATAATGAATGGTTGCAGATTATCTTTCCAGACATCGGAAACGGCAGAACACTTTATGTTTGAAATATAGATTTTTTATAAGCTTCTGAGGACAGTCAAAAAATAATAATAATAAAAAAAACACATATTTACTAATACTAAGAATTGTCTTGATTCTTAAAATAGTCATTATTGTTAGCAAATCCTTTACAATCGGGTAATTTTTAAGGTTTTGAAGTAGAAAATAATCCGAGGAAGATAAATTTGGTGAATAAGGTATGTGTTGATCAAGTAACTCCTGTGCTTTATGAAAAAACACTGTCTTTCTGTAATTTTAGTCGCCGTGGTCTAGTGGTTACTGTGTTGGCTTACTAAGACATGAACCCTGGGTTCAAACCCCAGCTCTGACATCTTGGAAAAAGGTAGGTACGTACATCGAATGGCCAGTTAATGGAAAACGTGATCAACTACAATTAGCATAAGGTGCCGTTTTGAAAACATTGCAGGACCAAACTGAAATCAACTAAAATAGAAAAAGAGCTACAGCCAACAAGAGTTACTTCTAAAGTGGAGTAAAGCAAGCGGGTCTAGGTTCGCACATAGCGCAAAACTATCAAAATAAGGCACCCGTAAAAACTTTAATCGTTTGCCAGACTCGGGCAATCACAGAAGAAATGAACTACAATCTCACTCTAAGAAGTATTCCCGCAACTTCTGCAGTGTGAATTAAAGGGCAGGCCCAACCTCTCTGCGTGTCTACTAATCAGCCAGTGAACCGTATACACAGCTATAAGTCTGGACATGGACTGACGAGGAGTAATCCCCAAGATTACCAGAGTCCTGCAGAGGTTATACCAAGGCCAAAGTGTCCTAGAAACGCAAATTGTGTATGTATCTGTAATTGCCTACTTCGATCTTTTTCGTTAATTTTTTTCAATTAATTTTGTTTCGTCAGAAAAGCTTTAATTAGATCACAGCAAAATTCTATTAAGAAGGTAGATTTTTTGTAATGATTTTTGATTTCTAAAGAAGGAAATGGCATCCGTGAAGGAATTTTAGATTGAACATGTGTTTGACCCCATCCACGGTAGTCTTATAGGAATTCTTTGTGTGTTGACAATCATCGTTTTTTTTTTTATTTTGAGACCAATACTCAGGGGTAAACCCCTACTAAATGCAGTGCATTGTATTGGAATTTTTTAGAAAGGACAGTACATTTATGACAGAACTTACATTTTTGTTTTTCTTATATTACTATTAAGCTTTGGTTTTTTTCTCAATAAAAATTTTTCCTACTGATATAAAAGTTACAATTTGTGACAGACAATAAGACATAATAACACACGTTGTGAATACCCCAATTATATGTATAAGAATGTAAGTATGTGTATAAAATTTATATTTTATATTTAGCTTTCTACAATTTTAATAAAAAATATATGAGAACACGATGATGATTTTTAATCATTTAAAGTATTCAATCCAACTTGCCGTTGAAATAAAAATAACAAAAAAAAAAAATGTTTTTTTCTTTTCTGTTAAATGCTTATCAAATTATTTTTTTTTTTTGAATTTATTTCTATTAGATGAAATGTATGTTCTGTAATAAAATTAAAAATTTGAATTTCTTTTCTAAATTGTTTATGATTTTCATAATTCAGAAAATTAGAAAACTGGATATAATTCATGTGCGAGTGTGTCATTTAGAGCTTAAAAGTATAATTTATAAAATAAAATTGAAAAAAAAAACAAAATTGTTTTCTTTTTGCTGGAAGTTTCTTTTCAGAAATTTATTCGCTTGTAAGGAAACCAGATTTTCTTATAAAATTTTCATAATTCCACTCTGTCTTTCATATTTCCAACATTTAAATGTAAATTTTGAAGGAAACAAAAATTGTTTGAAAGTTAAGTTAAACAAACATTTGTGGAAGCGGGTATGGGATATCTAAAAATACATTAATGTTAGAGAACAATATTTAAAGGTGCTATAAAACAAGTCTTTACTACAAGTCACGCAAATTTTCAATTTAAATTCCTCCACCAAAAGACATATTCCTTTAAATATTAGAGCTAAAGATACAAACTTTGCTTAAATGTTTTGCAAAGTAATTTTGGTTTAAACAAATTACGTTTAAATTGTTTTTGAAAATAAAACATAAATGGGGGAAAAATATTTAAAGTGATTTTATATATAATTTGACTATTTTTACTTAAAGATATTCAAGATTTTATTTAAGAAAAAACAATTTTTTTTATCTTTTATAACGTTGTTTTAAAAACGCTAATAACTTTGTTACGAAATAATGGGTGAATTCATTTTAATAATCCAGTTTTTCTTTCCAATAATAAAAAATTTAAAACTAATGAACATAGTGTTAATAGTATTGGAATTGTTGTTTTTAAGAATATCTACTGATTTTTTTTCTCAAAGGGGGTGGGAGGGCTTGCCTTTTATTTTTTAAAAGAATAATATGATGTTTGAGATCAGGGGCCCTATTCTGTAATTCTCTTAAGCTAAAGTGCTAAAGTTTTGGGTTTTTGAAACAGGCTGGGCGTCAGAATATATAAAATTAAAAAATTTAGGGGTAATAGCCATGAAGCTTTTAAATTACAATAAACGTTCAAGAATTGTATTCGTAGCCAAAAAGTCCTAAGTCAAGTTTATACATTTTTAGCGATAGAGTTTTAGCTTAGGCGAGTTACAGACTAAGGCCTCAGTTTACACCATGATACAGCATAGCATACTGAAATGTCAAAAAATTCGTAAACTTTGGTAACTTTGATTGTATTCGCTTTTTTTAATTCTCAAAAAAAATTTTTCTATTAATTGTTATATAATTCAGGATTTTTGGTTTTACTAAACATAGAATAAAATAATTTTTTTGTTTTACTGCGAAACTAATTTTGTAATTAAGTTGTATGGACTTACAAACAAAATTTGTTTTTTCGTAATTTTTTTTTATATTCTTTATGCCTTTGTACTATTTTCGTTTGGCTTTACTTAATTCCTTAATTACATGTATAGCCAGTTTTTTTATTATATTCATTGACATCTTATCCATAAGCTGGTATGTGTGTATGCTTTTATTCGCGCCAGGATACAAACATTTCCTATTACGTACGAGTAGTAGTAGTAGTTTTATTTTTAGCTCTTTATTTACTTAAAACTACTCTTTACTGGGATTAAAAATAAAAATATTTAGTGGCGAAAGTCAAGCAGCCATAATTAAGGCTTACTAAGCGCATTATATACAATACTAGCATTAGTATTTGTTCATCCAAATAAATTTAACGACGGCCTAAAACTGTCATATTGTTTTTGCTGGTAATATTAGCAGAAGTAAATTTGTTTAAATTTTGTAACTAAAAGTAATATATTAAAGTTATGTTTTTTATTCAGTAATATACGAAAAAATATATGTATATATATATGTACATTTTTCGATTTCAACATGGGTGTTTATCGTTTGCATCTCTACTCTTTACCAGCTACTTTATGTTTTAGATATCCTTGTTGTACACAAAACATGGCCACCAATCAAATAAATTGTATCGTCTCTCAATACTTTTGTTTTAATTTCCAACTTAGTGTTTAAAATTGATTGATTTTATTCCCAATGTTTCGTCGATTTTTATGTTGACTTTATCAGGAAACCTAATTAAATTTATTTAAGATAAATATTATCACAATAAAGCGTTTAACCATACAAATGCTTTGTTACACAGCGACCTTATATCGCTATAAAAGTTGGGAAAAATTTCAATTAAAGTTGTTTTAATTGTTTTTATAAAGAAATATACGCCTAATAAGCTTTTACAGTCTTACTCATAATGAGATAAAATGTTCTTATAAGAGTCTTATAAGCAAGATCTCTTAATTTTGTATTCATAAACAGCAAACAGTGTCATAACGTTCTCATAAACCATTTATAAATGAGAAATTTTTATTGTAGGTTTCTAAAATTTTCGTATAATAGCAAATAATTGCAGTCCCTACACAAAATTAAAAAAAATTTTTTATTTTGTATTAAATATCATCTCATTCCTTTACATCTCATCTCATTCCTTTACATACTCTATCAGCAGTGTCTGTAGTAATTACGTATGCAAATCTCTCTTTCTCTTTCTCTCCAGTTTCCAATTCCTTTTTACTAAATTTTGATATAAAAAAATGTAAACAGAATAGTGATGCACAAACCAAAAAGAGGAAGGTAGTACTCGATTACTTTATACATGAATTAAAAAAAATGTGTTTTAAAGGAAAAATTTTTTAGTTATTTTTATTTTTAACAGCAGTAAATATTATTTAAATAACATTCATTTTATATATAATTGTGTTACTATTACACTATTTTTATAAATATTAAAACATTACCTAAATAACCGATAGCTTTTATTGTGCATCACTATGCTGAAATAATATCATGGTACTGCCAGCATGACATTAAAATCGTTTATTAGTTAATTTGCTCTTATTAAAGGTTAATGAATAAGATTTTTTATTTTGAGTTTATAAGACAGATAACGTGTCATAACTATTGTATGGATTAAACATAAATTAAGGAGTTTTTATGAATTAGACTGTTAAACATTAACGGCTGTATTTATAATGAAAAGTTAGCAACTCGTTAGCATACAGGACAAAAAAAAAAATGGCATGCTTTCCATATATTCTATTTGAGAATCAGAGAATCAAAATAATAAAAGAACTTGTACGTTCGAGTAAGAATTTATATGTATAGGAATGACAAACTTAGCCACTATGTCTAACGAATTGCTAAATTTTTATTATAAATAAAGCTGTAACTGTCGTATTCATAAAAAAATATTTCTAGTTTATCTATGTAAATTGTACAAACTTTCGGCTTTAAGGTTCTTATATATAAATTAAAAAAAATTTTTAACACTTTTTATTTTGTGTTTCTTTATTTAATTTATTTTTCTCCAATATTTCGATCAACCTCGTTGATCATCCTCAGGGAATAAATTATCACTACAATACAATTTAAAACGTATAACATAAATTTAATAAAAATCACAAACAAGTTGTGATATTTTTCTGTTTGTGAAAATACGTTTTAAATTATATTGCAGTGATAATTTATATCTTTCGAGAAGTTGCGGTGAAAGCAAGTTGTAATTCATTAAAGGTGGCATTTGAAAATTACTATTAAAATGAAGCCATGGAGATGTAGTTTTATAGCAAAAAATACTCGTAAATGATTTTTATCGTTTTTTACTTTTTACTTCTTGTAGGTGTAGAAACACTTAATAAAAGAAACAAAGAAAACATATAATTGTAAAAAAATGTTCATTAAAAAAAGATCATACTCTACACTGAAAAAAATGACAGCGAATTTAATTTTTTTTCGAAAACAATTTCTGCTAAAAAAGCATTTAGCAGAACTTTCAAAGCCCAGCACTGAAAATGCTAAAATGGCGACAATGTTGGTCAACTATATGACGTCGTGTGACTATTACAATACACTCGGTAAAACATACTATAAAACTTTAACCAAAACATCAAGCTCTAAAATATTTGTACTATTTAAAACACAGCCAAACATATACATATCGTCGCGTGGGAGTTTATGTGCTCTAGATTTTAAGTTTTCGACCCCAAATTTTTCAAGTCTGCCATCCGTTTTCGGATATCTCGTTCAATTTAGAAGATAATAGTAGAAAACGGATTACAGATTTTAAAAGTTTTGGTGTCAAAAACCTAAAGTGGCATCATTAGCTCGAGATATATGAAATAGAAAATAGAGCACATAAACTCTCGCACGACGATATATGCATTTATGTACAAAACAACTTGGGGAACTCGAATTTCAACAACAAATAAAACGCGTTTTTCTGAACTTATTTCAAGGACAATACTAGTCATATTTAAATTAGTTATTAAGATTGGCTATAATGCCTTCTATTCCGGATCCTCGATTATGTTAAAGTTGCGTAAAAGTGAAGAGTTAGAAGTGGCCGATGATAACAATGACGATTTAGATGTGCAAACAGTAAAACCTAGCAAAACCGTCTAAGAAATATTTAACTGGGTTTCGAATTGGACTCAAAAGTTGAGCATAATATCTTAAATATATTAAAGAACTATTAAATAAAAATCTAGTTTCTAAGTATTGAAAAGATATATATAACAGTTTTTCTCTGGACAATGAATTTGTGTAGTATACATAAATTGAAAATCTTTAGCTGCGACTGGGGATGCAACATCGTTCATAAAAACAACGACTTAAAATATTGATAATTTTTTATCTGTCTTTTCGCAATTTGGGTTAATTAATTAAATGATTGTTCTCCTTTTTAAGATTTATTATAAAAATTAAATTGGCTTCGAAACATTGTATTTTTTGTTTGTTTTTTTTATATATTTATTTTCAGCAGCTAAATAAAATGGAAAATTCATTTGTTTAACAATTTTTAATGGCAGCAATTTTTATTCTCTTTCTACTCTTTTTCTATTAATGTTTTGCTAAAAGGCCCCAATGAATTACAGACAAACCAAAAATATACTCGTAGGTTGTTGACAACAGAAGAATAATTGTTTTACAAGTGCCATTGCCCAGGAGGTATTTAATTTAAACTCTCCTACAAACATACAGCTCTCACTTTTACTTATAATAGACCACTTACAGAGAAAAATAAAAATCTGCATAACATTCACTTTCACACTTGCAATGACATTTAAATGCACAAGCATATATGTATATATTATTATTAAAGAAACATGAGGGTGTGAGAGTTTGTGTCTAACTATGAAAAGCCTATTAAATGCATACACTCTTATACTGTATTCTCAAGTACATATATTTATTTTGTAATTGTAATGGTACTGACTGTGGTATACAAATAATTGTTATTCTTCTTACTGTAGCACTGAAAAGGCTATGGAAAAATGGCAACAGTAAAAGTAACAATTACAACAGAAACAAGTACAAAATCAGAGTTTATTTGATCTCAACATGAACTTTTCACTTTTAAAATAAAAGAGAAGAAAAGAAAAATAGAAATCTTGAAACAACAAGAAATTGTAAGAAGAAAATTGTTCTGCTTATTGTTTTCTCTTGCAATTTCTTAAATGTTTATTGTTTTCATTTCGTTTTCATACAAAAAAAAAAAAAAATTACTTGTATTCCTGCTGCATGGCTAAATTAAATATTAATGTAAGAGCAGTACACTTGCACTATGGGACTAAAATTTTAATTTAGTATCGTATAAAACAATTTTTCATATTTTAAATAAAAATGACAATTTTATATGTATATTGAATTTCTAGAGTATAATTAAGCAATCAACATGAATTATTTTTGATTAAAATTTGTTTTAATTTATAATTTATTATTTAAAACTTGACGATAGCAATTCCTTCATTTATAAAATGTATTACAGATTTTTCTTTTGTACTAAAAAATGTTGCCTTTTAAATGATTTTCTCTCTAGTCTTTTTTCTTTTTTTTAAAGACCAATACTACGGAGTAAACCCCTACTCAAGCAGTGCATTTTATTGGAATTCGAAGATATATAGTGAGATTTATTTTATTTTTTGAATGGTCAACAGCAATTGCCCCATCTTTAGGTGGATGTTGAATGTGAGTGACGAGCGTCTTCAGTAGGTTAGCTGTTATCTTCCTAGACTGGAATAGACTGGAAATGTCAATTAGCGGTTTCTTAAAGATGGTCTTCTTAGAGGGGGGAACCTTTTACTTTTTTAAATTATAATTTATAAAACCGCAAATTTTATTTTGAACCTCAGTCGTTTGAGTTTCTGTGTGAGCGCTCTAATCACTATGCCACTACCACCCCTCCCCCCACTCTAGTCATGCCAAAATCTTGCCTTTTTCTCAGAATTATCCTTCATAGTATCACTTAGAAATGCAGATTACAATAAAACGATGTCAAAAAATGTTATATTCATATCTCATTGTCATAAAATAGTTGTAGTTTTATTAATAAAAATGCCATTACTTTAAGGAATTTTTCTAAAAATATTACAACAAAAATTAATGTAAATAAATAAAAATACCACTAACATTTTTTGTAGTCGCCATGGTCTAGTTGTAAGTGTGATGGCTTACTAAGATAAGAGCTCTGGGCTTAAGCCCCAGCTCTGACATCTTAAAAAAAAGAAATATTAAAAAAATAGTTCATTCGGCGACTACTTCTCAACAGTCTTCTGGCAAAAGCTCTGAGAGTAACTTAAGACTGTCGTTCGGAGACAACTTTAAACTGTAGGTTCTGGTGTTCATGGATAAAAATTAACACCAACAACATGGGTGCTACAAGAAGCTAGGCTTTAACCCTGAAACAGGGTTATAATTGCCATTTATGTATGTATGTATGATTGACTTTTATAATGGTTGGTTGGTTCAGGTGACCTTTCAAAATAATTTTGGTGTACAATTACAACTTGATACTTTTATGACTTTATATTGATAACTTGTTTATAATTACAGTGAAATGTCTTTTTTTTAATTTTACGATTTAATTTCATAATAGTTGGTCAATTCAGAGGCTCAATTAGCACTTAGTACCCGTTTTGATATAATATGGCAATTTTTCATATAAAAATAAAAAAATAGATAATAATTTTAGATGTTAGATGACAGTAAGTGAAAAAAATTTAATGGTGAAACCGGATAATTATTAATAAATTACAGACGTACTTTTCTAAATGTAAAAAAAATTCTTTTAGTCTTAGTTGTCTTGGTAAGAACGAGCTTTTATATATATACAGCATACACAACTTTATCCCTGATAGGGGTTAACCTGCTCGCAAACCAATGATCTTTTCCGGTTTGATCCCAGACATCAAAGATCCCTTCTAATACATGGAGATATGGAAATTTTGTTCTATTTCTAACTCAAGCTAGATAATCACACAGTAGAGGTGTTATCGATTATCACTATCCGTACTGGATACTAACACCACTACAGTTTATATAATCTGGATGCCTTTTAAAGTTCACTTCGCAGTATAAACTGTCGCAGCTTTGGAGATACTTTTTATTGATTGACTAATCAGATTGTCGGTTTTATTTCTGTATAAGTAGACTTGCAGCCATATTTGCCTACTGATAGAACAACTTGGTAGACCTTGCTTTTACTGTTGGCTCTAAGCAAGAAAAATTGTTTTGCCTTATCTGAAGTATGAGTAAAAGAATTTTTTAGTTTCGTAGGAGAGATAAAACTTCTCTTTACGAGTAAGTTCGTCGAGCGTGTCTCGGCGGATTTGAACAAGTACAATAATTCTTTTTTTTTAAGAAAAGTATTTTTTAGGATAAATTTTATTCCAATCTTCTTTTTGGATTACTTACTTAGGATGTAACATTTTTTTCTGTTATCAAAACTATAGTTAAATTGAATTCTGCTTCAAATACTTTCATTTTAATTCCAATAATACATTACGAATCAATAGAAACAAAATATCTAAACTCAACTGCCATTGAACGATTCAAAACTGAGTATGAGTGTATACAACAAATGTGTGTGTGTACAACCAACCAATAGACTGATATTTTATTAATAAAATAATCAAGAAAATGCATTAAAACTTTACAATAAGAAATAAATGAACGCTACAGGGAAAAAGTAGATGCCACAAATCCCCAATAGAAGCAATGAGTATACGAAAGAAGAAGAATTATTGATATTGCGATTTAAGATTAAATTTTATTGTTATTTATAGATTTTCTACCAAGTATTTATTGAAATTAAATACAAGAGAAAATAAAAAAAACCAACAAAAAAAAAAAAAAGAGAACAAAGTAATAGTGGTTATTGGATTATAAGTAGTATGTGTGAGTTTTATTTGCAGTGAATTTGTGTAAAACAGAAATAAAAATTCCAAATAATGCTTCTACATTAGAAAATTCTGTACGTCCATCTATGTACTTTCAGCACCGAAATAGGTGTTGTACATCGTCATTAAAAATTTCAGCAGTAGGAGTTGGAGTTAAAACTATGATTTAACGACTGCACAGCCCTATTGCTGGGTGTTAATGTTGTCAATCTAACGAATATTTATCTTTAGGAACTTCTTGAAAGGAAATAAAGGAAAACTAAATAAAGGAAAACTAAATTCCTAAATTACTAAACTTTAACAGATTTGTGTTGGAAAATAGAGTTCTTTTATTTTGCAAAAAAAAAACATCATTTGCCGATATTTCCATTAAACAGTAATTTAACGGTAATTAAAGACTTTTTGAATAGTTTTTAAAGATTTTGTTTATTCTACTCACAAGGTTTGTTTAAAAGTGCTTACCTGAAAAGAGAGAAAAAGAAAAGAAAAACAATAATCAGTTTAAAGATTTTGTTAGAATGGTGCTGGTATTATTTTTATTATTATTAGAGAAAAAAGTAATGAGGCATTAAATTAAAAAAAAATATTAAATTGAATTTCCTGTAAAATGTTTAAAAAAAAGCATTTCAAATCAAGAGTGTCAAGATATGCCTTAACAGTTTTTTTTTAATTTGTTTTTAAAATTTTTTTCAATACTCATACCTTTTTTTTTAAATGAAATGCAACATTTGCCAGTCATTTAATGAGAAAATAATGTAGAAATTAAATATTCATAAACAGAAACACCTTGAAAAATAACATCAAAACATCAGTAACTTAAGGGCAAAAACTAACAGATTAAAAGATAAAAGCGAAAAACTCGGAAACTGATTATACAAGACCTTAAGAACATATTTATTTACTTAGAAATGATCTACACAGTGTGATAACTTGTCAATGGCTGAAAATATACTTCAAATAATGACATCCTTGTATTACATTTTAATCTTTTCGAAAATAATTATTCTTGTTCTGACAATAAATATCGATTATTTTTTATTTTTAATGATTTACATTTTTTCTGTTCGAATTGTTATTGATAGTGAAGCCAATGCTGTTGCCGTTGATAATGACTATGACTTTGACATATTCTTGGTATCCTTCTGTGTTTTCTGAGCTGATTATTGCAACGCTCACTCTGCTGGTTGCCAGTACAGATGTACAATAAATAATTTTTCTTATTTTTTTCATGTTTTCAATATCAATTGTATACATAATTGCTCATTCATAACAGTCAGAAACACTTGAAGATATGTAAAGCCTTAGAAAACACACACATAGACGAAAGTGTAAATTATAGAAAAAAAATTTTTTTTCTATATCGTTAATAATCTTGTATTCTTATACATTTAAGAAAAAAAATTAAAATTTAAAAAATTTTGTTTTTATTGTTTCTTTTTTTTTTTGTAATAGTTTATATGCCATGGCCATATTACTTATGTATACACACTGAAAGATATTCTTTTCACACCAAAAGTATATTCGATAATTAACCATATTAGTTATAGTAGGCAGCAATCGCTGTATCCTTGAATTCAAGCAGTAGCAGCAGCCGTTTCATTGTCATTCATTTCCTTTTAATTTTCTTTTTTATTTTACTCATCATTGTCAGAATATCTTGAAAATCATTCGAGTAGTAAGTAGTCTGTTTAGCATGACAATATTGTATTTTTAATATTTTAAAATAAATAAAAAAAAAAAGAAAGCACCTCTCAGTCTCTTACACTTATGTGCACGCCTTCATTGTTAAAATAGTTCCATTGTACTCGTATGTGTACTAATGTAGTTGGGAGCAGATTTGTGTGCAGTTTTGTGTACAAAGGAAATACGCACATACACATACCTACTAAACCGACTTATAAAAGCTCATATGGTCCTTAGCAGGAAATTTGATTTACAATGACTTTTTTACAGCGAGAGAGAATTACAGACAAACCACTCCAAATATCTGCTAGGGGGCACACAATGTAAGATCATAATTTTTTTTACAAACTATCGATAGTTTTCAATAATATCAGTTTAACTGATAATTGGGCTATTTACAATATTTATGAGAAATATTGTTTAATAAGCAATAATCCTAAAATCACACTGATTTCGTCAGTAGTATTATTATTATTAACTGGTTCAGACCCAGCACTAATGCAGGACACTGCGACCAATAAGATCTATTGTGTCCCCTTGGGTCTATTGTCTGTTCAACAGACCTACTGCCTTCCTAATGAACGCAAGCAGGTCCGAAGTCCGAGTGGTGGATATGTCTACCAACGAGACCATATGTCTCCCTAGACACATCCATCTAAATCTATCAAGAGCCACACATTCACACAATATGTGCTCCGCTGTTTCCGATGCTCGTGAGCAAAGTCTACAAGTATCTATGTCCGTGATCGCCATCCTCATAAGATGCGCTCTCACACTACAGTGACCCGTAAGGAAATGCGTTAGGATCTTCAGGTCAGTAGTAAGTGGACTATGGGTTTTTAAGGTTGAGAGAAATGTATTGATGTGTTTTAAATATGAATGCATGGAAATTCCTGAATAAGGCAGTATGGGTTATCGCAATTTTGTTCCAGCTTAAATTTTCGTTGTTCAATAATGCCCGATTTATAAAAATTGGACAATGCAACAGCAGCATTTTCACTAACTATACTGGAAACTATATACAGTGGTTCCTATTATAAGAGAGAACTTCGTAAAGTAAAGGGTTATCCATTTTGCGGTTTCAAAAGTAAACGTAAATAAAACACATATAAAATATTTCTTTTTTGCTTTTTTATTAATTTTTTCATAAAGTTTGAACGTTGACATTATGTGTGAAACACTACATCATTTAAATGACCTCCATGCGAAGTGTTGCAAGCATTGATTGTTTTAAGGTAATTTTCTGCCAGTTTTTAACATATATTGGGCGGTATCTCAGCCATAACTTGACGAATGTTGGTTTTTAAGTGCTCAAGATTTGAAGGTTTATCTGCATAAACGCGGTCTTCGCGTATCCACACAAAAAAAGTCTAATGGTGTCAAATCGCATGATCTTGGTGGCCCGTTGATATCGCCACGACGAGAAATTACGCGGCCAGGAAATGTCTCTTGCAATAAAGCCATATTCGCTCGAGTTGTGTGGCATGTGGCACCGTCTTGTTGAAACCACATATTCTCCAAGTCGTATTTTTCAATAGTAGGCAAAAAAAGTCGGTTATCATAAGACCATAACGCTCCGAATTGACGGTGACAGTCGTTTCATCGTCGTTTTCGAAGAAGTAAGGTCCAAACACAACTTCGGACCAAAGAGCACACCAAACAGTGACTTTTTCTGGATGTAATGGCCTCTCTTCAATTACTTGCGGATTCTCAGAAGGCCAAATACGACAATTTTGTTTATTTACATACCCACCGAGTGAGAAATGTGCTCCATCGCTGAAGAAAATTTTGTTCGAAAAATTGCAGTCCACCGCCTGTTGCTCAAGCACCCATTCCATGTATCTACGACATTGTGAATGGTCAGCCGGCTTCAGTTGTTGCGTGAGCTGGACTTTATATGCAAAATACGCCATAAGACTATTCTAATTCCTGAGAACGACGAGGAATCGATACATTCGGGTCTTCGGCAACACTTTCACTTACAGCAGCGATATTTTCAGCGGAACGAGCGAAACGATGATGCAAAGGCCTTACAATATTTGTAACCGCTCCAGTCTCTTTAAATTTCTTCACAATTTTGCCAATTGCTGGCATAGTTGGACGATTATTTAAACCATAATCTCCTCTTAAAGCACGATAGGTGGCTGTGGCAGAATCATCCTTTTTGTAGTATGTTTTGATAATTTTTATGTGTAATATTTAAACGATCCATCTTCGTCAATGTCAGACTTTCAACTAAAAATAAAAAATTGGTTTAACAACTTCGTTTGACAAATGTCAAATTCCAGTCCCATTCTTTTGAAACCACGAAATGGATAACCCATTATTAGCGATATTGGTGGCTGTGTAGTTTCGGTCCTTACAACTGCTGACAGCAAGCATGAATATCGACAAAAGGCATGTAGCTGACAAATACTCTTCATTTGCTATACTTATTCAATGTGAACATAATATACATACATTTATACTGGTTAAAGATTATAATGTATATGTATATATATATTTTTGTTTTTAAACACATGTTTTTTGAAAAGATTTAAATTTAAAAAAAATTTTTCTTCACAAATTAATTGACTTTAAGTTTTTATTTAATTTTGCTGATTTAGCAACATTTCGTTGCTTAAGAAATGTAATATAATTCGGAAAGTAAAATACCATATTAATGGCATTACATGTTATATATACTTACTTTTACATTTGTTTAATTTTCCCTCATTAAATCACCATGACAACTTAATTAATAATTTATTAAATAATTTTATATGGATATCACAATATGGCGGTAACCTTCCTTTAGTTTCCGCATAAAATATTTCAAAATCAAAAGCTCTTTAGAAGTAATCAACTTGAATTGCTTTGTTTAACGAAATAAAAGACGATAAATTTTGTATAAAACAAAGTAAGAAATTACAATATCCATCATTAGTTAAGCAACGAACAATATTAAAAAAAAGATGTGAAATAATATCAAACTGACAAGAATATCAATACTTTCACTATGCGTTATAAAAAATGAAAAAAAGAAAAGAAAATAAATATCTCAACTTTTAATCTCATATCAAGGGAACACAATTTAGTTAACAAATCAAATTTATACGATTATACCCTAAACGTACTCATCCATACATACACTATCGTATGAAATGAAATCATCTTTACACCCCTGACATTTATTGAGATAATGAACAGTATCATATTAAGATTTTATCTTTAACTATTATAGTACAATAAAACACTACCAGTATGTAGGTATGCATGGCTGTGTGTGAGCCGGTGGGTGTATATGTGTAAATGTAGATAATTGATGTGTGAGAGTAGGCGTTATGATATGATAAAATTTTTATGTTCAATACTCAAGTACTCAATTATATCACGTTCAAGTATGATGATACATTGTTAGCTTTTTAGGTTTTTGTTCGCATTGTTTTTGAATTAAATTTTTTTTTTCTCTATGCATTATTCATCTTTGTTTTCTATAATTTTGCATTAAATTGCATCACAAAGGATTTTATATGATTCATAATTATAGATACAGTTATTGACAACTAATAAGAAAAACTGTTCTATTTTCAACTTTAATAATGCATTTCAAAGTTATAAAGGCCAATTTATAATTTTCTAGAAGTCTAATGATTTTCGTGTGAGTTTGTGAAAAAAAATTTTATTGTTTTTCATTGTCAAATAAATAAATATACTTATAATATTTATTTCATCAGAAACCCCTTAATTAGATCAGAGCTATATTTTTTGAGAACTTATATGGTTTTTTGCCATGATTTTGTTTTTAGAACTAAGTAAAAGACAAAATGACATCCGAGAGGAAATTGTATTCAAGCCAAACTGAACACATTTTTGACGCCAGCTACGGTAGTGTCATCAGAATTTTTTTTTACTATAATTTAGTCAATGTTGAAATAAAAAAAAATGTTTTATGCTTTCTAGACAATGGAAAAAATAATCTTTCGTTATTGAATTACTACATATTACACAAAAAAATAATTTTTGCTATATACCGCAAAAGAAAATACATGAAATTTTAACCTTATTCTTATTATTCTTTAATCCATATATGGGATATTCCAAGTCAAATCAACCAATGGGTGTAACCCACCCCCTCCGAATTTTATGATTTTTCGCAGAAATATAGTATATTATAGAACTAAATTAAATGCAAAGTTTGGGAGCACTGACACATCTGGATCCAGAAATATGTGGTATTGAAAATCGGAAAACAGTGCAAAAATGCACAAAGTTATACTTACTTAATTGTAATTTTCTTAAAAAGTATTATAGGCATGCAACTCGTCGAATTTGAAAGAGTATTAAATTACCTTTGATTTAATATGCAACATGATTTTTTCTTTGAAAAAGTCAAAGTTCTTTACCTATAAGTCGGAAGCCTATATCTCCGAAAGCAATCTTTTTAAAAATTTGAAAAAAAAATTATGCCAAAGCTAGTTTCGTTCTCTATAGTTTTGAAAAATTTCAGAGTGGAGGTCTTTTTGGATCAAGAAATAAAAGTCAAATCGCAAAAGAATGAGATTAAAACTAGTCTAATAGTGGTGGGATGGTATACGATTTTTCGTTTTCGATTAGCTAGAACCGCTTATTTTGTAAGTTTCAACAAAAAAATACATGAGTCGAAAACGAGAGATGTGGGATGGGGGTAAATGGCTCTTCATCGGGGTCAAAGGTTGGGTTGAAGGAATAAAAATCTACAAAAAGCTCCACAACTGACCTGAAGTAGCCCTAGAGGGATAAAATGTAAGACCGACTCTCACTAATATTTTACCTCCAACTTTTTTTTCGAACATACCTACCCACTATCTCCACTGCCTAGAGTGGTAGGAGCAAATTTTATAAACTATGTACTGGAGCCTCCTTAGGGAGTGGATATAGGGGGTAGGTATATAAGTCGTTTTATTTTTGTAAAGATGCAGTATGTAAATATATTGTTGAGTAATGGTCAGTAAAGATTTTTTTATCCACTGGCTAAATAAATAAATAAATTGCTCCGTTACCTGGAGTTACAATATATTCAATTAAATAACTTTAACTAGAAACTAATGCCCGTATTCATAAAACATAAAATTGGTTTTTAGAGTGCTTATTTGACATATTTCTATGGAGTAATTGTCAAAAAAGCAATTAATAAAACTGTTTTATTTTTTATGAATACGGGCATAAATATTTATAGAATAAAAAAGCTTTGCCGTCTTTTCTACTTTGTAAAGTTAATTTTACCTCCTCATCAATATAAGGTTTTTCTTATATATATTTTTATAATATTAATTTTTTTGTTTTAAATTAGTTTATCAGGTTTATTAAAAATAACAAATTCAACTTCATTATATAAAAAAATTAATATTTTATGGCAAGCATGTCATTTCAGCTTAAAAGATATTAAAACTCAATTCATTAATATTATCCCTCCATTGTTAAACTGAAGATATTTCGTAAATTCATCAACTTTTCTTCTTTTGTTTTAAGAAAATCAATCAGAAAACAAAATTATTGATGAGTTTGAAATGATGATTAAATGATTTTTGTTTCTTTAGATAAAAATTGTTTCTGTTTGGAACTTTGATTTAAACATGATTTCAGACAAAACTTTTTTTTATACTTTCATACAACGAACTATTGAACTTTTTAGGTGCGATTTTCGCTTTTTTGATTGATTTTTTCTTTTAAGAAACTTTCTATTGTTTTTTTTCTTTTCAATATTAAAGCCACAGGGGAAAAAGAATAAAACAATAAAAAGAAATCTTGTGTTTCTGGTTTTTTTTTCATGGAAAATTTATTGCGGAGGCTGAGAAAATCAATTTATTTTTTAAGATGAATTGAAAAGGAAACTGGTGGGACACGTAGAATTCATTAAGAAGTATAGTTAACTGCAGTTATTAAGCGATAACAATAAAATAATAATTTAAAAATTGTAATCTGCTGTGAATATCACAACTGCGGATGAATATGCACGGACAACGAAGCTAATTTTTTTGTCAGTGACTACCTAAATATTCAGAATTATCACTTCTGAGGCATCCAAAATTAGCTCTAGGCAGATGTTTTTCCCCTGCTATGTATCGTGAACTTACGTGTATGTTTTGGGATGTATTGAATAA
Source organism: Metopia argyrocephala (assembly GCA_963576795.1). Taxonomy (NCBI): domain Eukaryota; kingdom Metazoa; phylum Arthropoda; class Insecta; order Diptera; family Sarcophagidae; genus Metopia; species Metopia argyrocephala. Next base: position 87,070,417 of record OY756211.1, read on the forward strand.
AATCAGCGATATTTTCGATGCATCGTATCAGATTCCTATGTAATAGCAAAACAAACAAAAAATATACCAATTTCCATAAATATTTTACCAAAATTAAGTATAATTTAATAGGTTCCAATAGTATTTGTTTAGAGTTTGTAAAAAAAATATTTTATTAAGCCTTTTAGCCTGCACTCTACTTCTTTGCTGTGCCACAACTGATGAAGCTCTTGAAAGAAACTTTTCAGATGGCATGAAAATGTCAACCATTGTTAAGTGTTTGTACTTAACTGTAAAATTTTAGGAATTGTAACTTATAATCGGCCTATAATTCTAAAGGGTTTTGATTAAATCGACTTCTAGAACTAGCCAAATACACAGAGAGCCTTCGGACAGGCTTTCTTCATTTTAATTTGTTTTCCAATTTTTGGGAACTAATTTGGGATGATTGCTCAAAATACTAAAGTCGTCTGTTAGCTTATCTGAAGTATCATATCCCTACTCGTCTGTTAAATCCTTTCTTAACAACGCTGGAATTTTTGCAACGGCTTTGGAACAAGTAATTGGGTTTACAAAATTTATTTTTTACTAGAGAACATATGAAACCCGATATTTGGGTGCCATATGCATTAACAATGAAACATTTAATGGAGCTAATCTTCTCTTACGATTTACTATTGTTAAAACGGAACGAAATCAAAGGATTTCTGAAGCGAATGAGTACGTGCGATGAAAAGTCTGTCATGTATGACAATAATGGATGAAGTCAATTGAAGCTTCACAACTGGTGATAAACTACAACGATGCACACAGAGTTAGAATAGCATGTTTTCTTGGATTAATTAAAAAAAATGTTTAAGTATCATCAAAAATTTTTGTACCCCGTTACAGTATACAAAATTCTACATCACTTGTCGTTAAAATAAATGTCAAAAGTGCTCTGGTGATTTTGTGGTGTAACTTCAAAGTCAAACTTTATAAAAATTTTTGTGCAAAATAGGCTAAAAAAAGTGAAAACTTACCCGTTGAAAATTTTATTTATTTTTAAAAGTATTGCAAAAGTTAACAATTTTTCAATGGAACCATCAAGTTCAGGTTATTTTGCAAATACTTCGTTAGCACTTGTGTATCAAATTGTGTGTGGAAGTGTTTTAGATTTAGTCATTTATATTGGAAATGCCAAAAAAATTAGCATTTTTATATTTTAAATGGATATATAGTTATTATTCGTCCACATTCGTGTCATAATTTTTAGTTTATATTAAAGAGGACATAAATCTCTATTATGTTGCAAAAGTTTACGCTGCCTTTTTGTGCCTTTTAGAAGTTATGCATTGTTTAATGCAAGTGTTGCAGCAGTTAAATAGCTAAAAATCACATTGATCTCGCGACTGCTGCTATTGATGTGTGTTGTGTTTTGTTGTTTTTCATGTTACTTTTTTCCTACTAATCGAAAGACCTGTATATGTCGACAATTTAAGATTTGGCTTTTTCCATTCTTCTTGGCTGGATTCGATTTTTTTAATATCTTTTGCACGTCTTATGCACACAATACAGGACGGATTTTTGTTGAAACGTATCCTTGGGACAATATGTCTCCCACTTTGCACAAGTATTTTATTCACGGACCCGAAATTGTGTCAAATGCCATTTTACCTATTGGGCAGTTATCAGAAGAAGCGCAAGAAGCTCGAAATAAAGATTTTAAAAAATATAGGGAGTTCCATTCACGAAAGTGCAGTCGCGAAAAATCAAACCAAGACATTTTTAATATGTTTTTGATAACCTCTGACCCTATTATTTTAAGCATGCAAAAATTGCCTACAAAGAAGGTGCAAAGCTTGGCAATTGATTTAGTTGTACCTGTAGCTCCCAACAAGAACTATTTCAGTGATGTTGAAGTTGCTGATGCTGCTGATGATGATAATGATGCTGATTATAACGATAATGATGATGATGATGGGGATGATAATGATAATGATGATGATGGTGTTAATGAATAAATTTAAGATGTATAAAATGTAATGTTTAAGTTCTCGTTATTTAATAAAATTATACTCACATGTACTAAGAAAACATTTTGTTTTTTTTATTTGAATGGTATTAACCGAGAAATAAAGAAAAATTATCCAAAAATGGCTTCCCTGATTTGATCCAAGAAAACATGCTATTCTAACCCACTGTGCGATGGCTAGAACTGAAACTAAATAAAGTAATCCCGTTAGGCTGGTACTTTTGGAAAGTAATTTTTTTTATTGAGACCAATACTCAGGGGTAAAATCGTATTAAATGCTGTGCATTGTATTAGAATTTGTGTGAAAAGGACAGTACATTATGGCAACAGAACATATATTTTGTTTTCTTATATTATTAAGCGCCTTAGGAATGAGACAAATTGCTGTTATTTGTTCATGTTGTATGTTGATTGCGGTGAGTGCCTTGGCTAAGTAAGTTTTTGTTATCTTCTACTTTGTTTGTTCTTATTTTATTTTAAAGAGCTTTGTTAAACTAACTTTTTCATTTTTCACCTTTCCAACCTGGGCCGTTTGACTTTTTGTGCGAGCGCTCTAATCACTATACCACTATGAGTTCCTAAAGTCTGGTTAAATTAGGTAAATTCTAAATTTTGCTGTCTGTAATTAGTGAGCTTGAAGCAAGCAATTCAATTCTTGGGCAAAATCGATTAATTGGAAGTGCTTGCGTTAATGGATTACAACGCCAGATTATAAACATTTTTAATTACTCGGCAGAAAGTGAGCTATTAAGTTGAAATATATCCACCATTTGGCTCAAACAATACACCATCAGGTTATCATTTATTACGATTTATGTAGAACTGTCTTGGTGTTTTAAATTTAAATTCCATAGAAGCCTGGAAAACGCAATTGGACCTGATTTTCGTTCTAAAAACATAATAGTTCTGCAAAGTCTTATGTAAAAGAAATTTCTACAAAATACTTTTGTTCTATCATATCGTAAATTATTTCGTTTTTTTTAATGTCAAAGTTGTGTAAAAATAATTTTTCATACACAACACTTCAAGCGAATACCTATATAATGAAAGAATAAATTTCATTAAAATCATTTTTTTTAAACAAAGTTGAAGCAAAATATCCTGCCTAATGTCACGTAGTATTTTAAAAGGATAATAAATATTTTCCTGTTCTAATGTCACCTACAAAATAAGTATAATTTCCGCTCGTATATGAGCAAATTTAAACTTGTATACAAACAAATATAAATATTTCTTTATGTTCTGTTTTATACTATTTCTTCGGTGGCGTTCCTTTGCTTGAATTTTTAACAAAAAATCATATTTTTTTATATTTTGTTGGGCATGATTTTATATTTTTTTTATGTACTTGTATTTGTACATGAATTTGCTTTTCATTTCTCTCAGAATTTAGTTTAATTTTGATTTATTTACTGTAACACCAAAGTCATGTTTATTTAATAGATATTTCACGCTGTAGTCTTTTGTAGGAATGAGAGAAATATAGAGAATTTATGTTTGTGACACGTAATATGAGTGGCAGAAAAATTAGCATTTTATGTTCTGTTAATAGGGCGTTTCAATTTATTTTCAAAAAATGTTAATGACAATCAAAATGTTTTCAAATGAGAAACGAAATGGAAATAGGTACACCAGTGGACTAGTAGGTACAGTGGTAGTATGCTGGTGGGTAAGGGTCCTGGGTGCGATTTCTATCACAGACTATTTTCTGTTACTTTACATCATGCATATGGTAGATCTCCGTCACTCTTGCCCTAATGAGTATATAATTTTGATTTATACAAAACTCTTTGTTTTTAAACTGAAGGTTTAAAGAATAGTTTAGTAATGAACTAGAAAAATATTTCAAAATTAGTTGTCATAAACAACTTCTATTTTAGAAATTCAAAATGTTTTTTAATTTCTTAAATATTTTTAAAATGGTATTCCGATACCGATACAACTAAAACCGTTTTTTGCTTTGTCATTATCCTAAAGAAAGAATGTAAAACATATTATAACAGCCTGAAAACCCTATTAAAAAGATATTTTCATTTACATTTTCAAATAACAAGAACCCACAATCATTTTTGATTAATTGACAATAAACTGACAAGAACATTTTAGAGTAGGAGTCAGACCGACAACCCACAAAAAAAAAAACATTTCTATTTCTATTTATTTTTGGTTTTTGCAAGTCAAGATGAGTGTTGAAATATTTTGTTATAATTTTACTCTTTTCTTTTATATTCTGTTACTTTTGCTTATCATTTTGTTTAATTTTTTCATCTTTTTTTTTTGTTTTTTGTTATTCCAAACCTCAGTTTAAAGGTGTGGGAAATGGTTCATATTGCTAAGATAAAGGCCGTGTCGATGCCAATCCTTTTATGATGAATAGAAATCAAAAAGAGAAAAAAGGTTTTTGGAAAGAATAACAATTTACTTTCTAAATGACTGAAACATTTAAATAAATGAGTTGAAAGTTTTCGTTTTTGGTTTTAGTTTTGATAATGGACAAAGAATGTTTTAATCTCTAAAAAGAAAATTAGGGGTCATTTTGTTTGAAACAAAAGGATGTGGTTAAATAAATGTATACCCTAAAAAGGATTTGTTACTTTAAAGTTCATATCCTACAAAAAGGATAAATTAAAGAAGGAGGTAAGCAACTTGAAGACATTGACGTTCTTTATAATACGTGCATCAATTTTGTTTGTTTTATAAGATAACTTCTGTACCAAGGTAAAATATTTTCATGAATTAACATTGTAATTGAAAACGGAAGTATGTAAAATCTTTTTTAGTATAATTTTAAATGCTATGATTGAAATAAAAAAATAGGATTGGCTTTTTCAATTCAAAGTTAAATGTCAATTGGACGTGTTAATAGAATATAGAAACTAACAGTTTGAAACTTTGTTTATTAATTTTAGTATTACAGTCAGCATTTAAATAATATATGCAGCGAACTGTATATTGGCATTTATATAATTTATAATCTGAACTACATTTTTATTATGTTTTATATTGTATTATTATTTATTTACGGATAACTCATAACTTTTATATATGATTGCTACTAATTTCATTTAACTCTGCGTATAGCATTACAATTACAGTTTAAGAAGTACTTGTAATTATCACTTTCTCTTTTAAGTTATATTCTTATTATTACTAAGATGCATAATGATAAGCCGATGTGATTAAATAAAATTCATTCTTTTACCAGCTCTCAAGCTGTAAATATCTAATAAAAATAAAAGCGTTTCATTTCAATAACCTCAACTCTAACCCTTAACGAACGAGAACATTTTTCTAAAACTACGCACGACTTCGTTTCTCTTCTAACAGATAGTGCTCCGAAAATGACGATAACAAACTTTATTAATCGTAAATAAAATGTAAATAAAATTGTAGTCGCCGTGGTCTAGTTGTTAGTGTGTTGGCTTACTAAGACGATAGTGCCGGGTTCAAATCTCAGCACCGACATCTTGAAAAAAGAAATATAAAAAAATATTTCTTTCGGCGACTACCTCTCAGCAGTCTTCTGGCAAAAGCTCTGAGAGTAATTAATTGCCATGAAAGAGCTTCTCAAGTCTGTCGTTCGGAGTCGACATTAAACTGTAGGTCCCGGTACTCATGGATAGAAATTTACACACACAACATGAGTGCTGCGAGAAGCTAGGCCGTAATCCTGACACAGGGTTGTAAAGGCCAGTTATGTATGTATGTATGTAAATAAAATGATGTATTTTCGCTCGATGCTCGGAGAGGAATGAGAGGAATGCGCACAAAGGTACGACAAAAAACAATTGCCGATTGCCATTCATTGTTGCATGTATAATTAAAGCCAAACCTACAGTTTCCTAAAATATCACGTCATGCCGCGTGTATGGCGGCATTCGGTTTTTTTTATAATATTTACAATGTCGCGAGTATGGCGGCATTCGTTCGTTAAGAGTTAAGACCCTTGTGGAAGGTTGTTTGGTTGAGGACTTAAGCTGACCTTGTAACTCTTAAGACCCATCCTATAATTTTTATAGAATATTAATAAATTAGCACCTCGCTATATATAGTATTTTGATAAAAAAAGTAGGCGTGGCTGCTTTCGTACATATGTATATAAATCGAATTGTAAATACATTATAAATCTTATTCAAACTTTATTCAGGTACCTTCCTGTTGTTGTCTATTTGTGGTCACAATATTACAGTAGTCAGAAACATGGACGTTACCACTTTTCATACAAATTTAAATTCGAATTGTTTGTCACCTTTCATACAAACAATAATTTTATAAAGTTGTTTTTTAAAAATCGTAACAACTAAACAAATCAAACTGTGACAAGGTATCTCTATATAATTGCCAATATTTGCTCAAAATAATCAGAAAAATCATTAGGTATGGTATGCTCGATGTCTATCGATGCATCACAAATAGCTGTGCTTTTAATTCGACGCATCGGATGATACGATATCATTCGATAAGTCGCTTTAATCAAAACCCCTTAAAAGTATAGGTCGATTATGAGGTACAATTCGACAAATTGTACAATATAGCGTATAAACACTTAACAACTACTGCCAGTTTCATGCCATCTGAAAAGCTTATTTTAAAAGCTTTATCAGTTTCGGCGCAACAAAATAGAGTGCATGCTAAAAGTATAAATAAAATATTATTTTTACAAACTCTAGACAAAAAATATTGGAAGAAAGAAATATTTTTTCATATTTCTTTTTTTTAAGATGTCGGAGCTGGGTGTCGAACCTAGGGCTCATGTCTTAGTAAGTCAACACACTAACCACTAGGCCACGGTGACTACGACTACTATTTAATACATCGCAAAATATTGATATAAGTTCACGATGCATAGCATCGGAAAAAGCATCCCTGTATCTTTTCGTGAGCAACCCTACGTGGCATCTCTCAAGCAAGTTTTAATTCCAATTGCTTATATTTGATAAACGGTAGCAGCTAAAATATTCAAACTTTGTTCAAGTAACTAAAGTTTTAGTGCAAATATTTTGCCAAAATTCTTTTGTAAATAAATATAAATTGATATTATACATAAAGGTACATATAATAATAATAATAAACGATAGTCGATAAGCGTTTTTTTTGTTTTGGAAATTTAAAAAATAATTTCTTTCCACATATTTTTGGTTTTTGTTACACTGTGTTACTTATGTATTTGTGAATTTTTTGTTTCATAAATTTCGTCTCGCATATCATTGCCATGGGATTCATCGTTAATGAAGTCATCATAGCGTATGATTAACATTCAAATTAAATCTTTGTTACTCATACGCTGTGATGTAAAAATTTTTAATACAATAGCAAAGTCAAATGTTTTCTATAAAAAGGCAAGATAAACAAATAAATTTAATCCAAAATTATATTAGTATTTATTTTGTTGTTGTTGTTTTTATAAAAAACCTTAGCCTTTTAGTTGAAAAAAAAAACAACTTTTTTGTGTATATTTCTTTTATCCTCAATTTGATGAGTGATATTATTTTATTTTATTTTTTTGTGATAAGAATATAAGTCTTTGTTCGTTATTTTAGGAAAAAATGCGAAGGTTGGAAAAATACGAAACAAAAATGAAAAATATTAATTAACGTTCAAAGGTTGATTGTCAACATAAAACTTGTTTAGTTGCTTGGATATTTAGATTGTATGTACGTGTATGTATATATATGCGTATGAAAGTTGCGCTATTTATGTTGACGTTATAAAATATATATGAAGTGCTGTAAAACTGAATTAACAACCTAAACTTGTTGCCTACTCTTTTTGTTTTATTTAATATTTTAATATGTAAGTAAGAGTTACTTTTATCCCGATTTATGCTCATTTATAATTGGATATAATTGATTTAAAAACAGTTGTTGCTGATGTTTTGAAGCAGTGAACATTCTTACCGTTTAATATTGCTGCGTTATAATACACTACATCGTTATAGTACAAAAGCAAATGCCACTTTGGAAAGCAGCCAAATTTAGACCAACAAAAAGAATGGTTGCTTCATTTTTTCTTGAAATAGTTTGCAATTTTAGAAACATTTAAAAGGACAACACTTGTCTGAATTAAATGGGTTTTTAAGGTTAACGATGTTATCAAACTCTTAAAATGGAATATATGTATGTATGTATGACTTGTTTTGACCTCTAATTCATATTTAGATTATCGGTTATTAAAGCAAAATAGTAAGAAGTGTGTGCGCTATACAGAAGAAAATTTATACTGTGAAAAAAACTAAAATGTTTAATTTATTTGAAAATTCCTAAAAATATAAGTTTTTTGATAATGTTCTTTTTTTTTGAGACCAATACTCAGGGGCAAAGCCCTACTAAATGCAGTGCATTGTATTAGAATTTTTGGAAAGGACAATACATTTATGACAGAACGTACATTTTTTTTAAGACCAATATTCAGGGGTAAACCCCTACACATGCAGTGTGCATTGTATTGGAATGTGAAGTTGGTTGATAGAAGGTTTTTTTTTTTTTTATTTTTCATAGATGTTTGTATATTTTGCGCCTTTATTTGTTGATGAAACAAGTTGCTGTCAATTTGTCCGCTCAAGAGCCAGTATTATACCTTCACCCTCAAATGATCAAACAGCAATGGCCTCATCTGTCGGTGGATGTTTTAAATGTGAAAGTTGAGCGTCTTCAGTAGATTAGCTGTTATCTTCCCAGAATGTGGCGCTGTACTCCTGATCCTTATATTATTATTAAGCGCCTTAGGAATGAAATAAGTTGAATTGATAATTTAAAGGCCAGTGTTATACCTTCATTCTTGAATGACCAATAGGAATTGCCTCATGGATGCAGGTTAACTGTGTGGTGAGTGTCTTCACCAAGTAGGTTTAGCTGTTACTGGCGCGTTTCTCCTGATCATTCGTTTTTTTTTTGATGACATTGGTTAAGGTGGAATTGAGTGGAATGTCGGGGAGCGGTTCCTTTGTAGATGGTCTTATTTTTAAAATTATAATTTTGAAAAAACCGCAAACAAACTTTTTCATTTTTTAACCTTTGTTGGGATTTGAACCTGGGTCGTTGGAGAGTTTGTGCGAGCACTCTAACCACTATACCACGCACCCCCCAAAGAAAGAAAACATGATAAAGACGAGTATAAACTAATATAGTTTAAAAGTATTGTTTGTAAGTGTTGTTTAATGTTGTGTTTTAATGCATCAGACAGTGACTATTTCACTTTAAATTAAAACAATTTGTAGTTTCTGTCTGCTGTTACGTTTCTATTAAGGATCGGTGACAAAACACAAATATTTTGTGAAAAAATCCTAACCACTATTTAATTGAAAAATTTTATACAAATATTTCGTTAAACATTAATTTTAGTTTTTTTAAATTATTAGATAATAATTTATTAAATTTTGACCAATTTTCCCAACTGAGATCTTATTTTAATCCCTATAAAATATAGTTTTTTAGTATATAAAGAAGATGTGGTTCCTTCAAATTGCTGTTCTTTTTAGGGAGCGCACAAAAACATGCAAGACTTTGAAAAATTGTAAAAATAACATCAAAATTAATTTTTTATATCATCCGAAGGCCATTGCTTTATCTGACTCAGTCTTTGCTTTATCTGGCTAGTTTACTGAAAATCTTGCACCTCAAGACTTTGGCGGTGTTTTAAAATTTCAAAAAGGATTCCTTACAATGTTCGGTAAGACGTTTAAAAAAGTTACCTCAGGCTTTAATTATTTCAAGTTTATTCCACTTTGCTGCAATGAAGTTATGAATTCCGTTTTTATTACTCTAATGTGAACTAACAGTTAGGTTTTTATATACACATGTAATCAAAACTCATGCAAAAAAAATCTAAATGTTTTTTCTTTTTTATTTTCTTTCGAATACGTCACCATTCAAAGGGTAAAAATGTCTGCTAAAAACTGATTTGTTATGTTACATTTGTGTTTACTGTTTTCTGCTAAAAATAGTACAATATTTTTGTCATAAAATGAAATACATTTTCTATTTTTAACACAGGAAAAGGAAATTACTCAATTAAAAATGCTGCTATTTTTTATCGTAGCTTTTGGTGACAATTACCAAATTGTGAGACAAAGTTAAAAATAAATTCATATTTTGGTATAAAACATTTCAAATGAAACGTACTCATGATATTTGTTTTTAAACTAAAAATATTTTAAAATATTTAAGTTCAAGTGCGAAATAAAATCAAAGTGTAAATTTTTCTTGGGATTTAATTGTTTTAGTGAGCAAGAACTTCGTGTAGTTAATGTTTGTTATCGTAATAACTTTGTAGTTTACACGATTCAAATTCAAAATCAAGCAGATTAGGAAATCTACGTACCGAAAATAGTATTGTTGCTGTTGCACAAAGACTTAAAGAAAAATTAAAGGGGCTCTAAAATATCAATTTATCGTCGTCCTCAACTTGCTGGCCTTAGCTCTTTAACTATGTGGAGAATCGTATCTAAGAATATTAACTTATGTGCCTATAAAATACAGTCCTTGCAAAAATTGAAACACAGGACCATCGTTTGAGCAACATTTTTAATAGATGGCTCAGTTCTAAACTGTACAGTGATAAGCATTTTTAGTAGTAAAGCCTATTTTTGGTTAATAAGAAAAATTGTCACAAACAGGGCAAAGACAATACATAATCCCTTAACGAATCACCATTACATTCATTAAAATTGACTGTTTAGTGGAGGTTATACGTTGGCGACTTTATTGGCCGTATTTCACATGAATAGAGAGCACAATCGAGGCATGCTTTTTGCTTTCAAAAATTTATTAGCTAAACATAAAAGACTTTTCGTTCCAACAATACAGAATACACTCGCGAGTTCATTAACTAATAGTTTCTGTATGACGTATGGTGAGATGTTCTTCCATCGCATTGGAAAATTGCTAATGTAATGCCAGTTGCTATGAAGGGCGTAGCTGTTTGTTCAACACATTTCGAAGCAATAGAGGTTATGACAAATCATCACCTAGTGAGATATTCAGAGTCTAATCTCTTGAGAGGACGAAAGAACGTACGGCTCTCGCAATGACCTCTTGGTATTGCTCTCAGCTCAGTAAAGTTGTGGCTCTGCATATTTCTAAAGTATTTGATTGAATGAAGAATAAGGTTCTCTTTGCGAATATCGGTATTCATTCCTTCCGATTCATATCGAGCTTTCTCAGACACCGCACTGTAAACGTGATTATAGACCTTGTCTCTAAAAAACAGTTCAGCCTGCTACTCTTTTGTTGATGATCGTCTATTTTTGATATAAAATCATATTCACCCTTTCGCAAATGATAGAAATATTAGTCACTCACTTCATACAATTGCTGGCTAAGCCTTTTTGAGATTGGAGTTATAAGGCAGAATATGAATTATGAGCTCAGTAAGATTGTTTGGATAGGCTAGCTCTTAATCAATCTTGTCATCTCTTGTTATGGGTAATGTAAATATTACTCTGGGCATAAGAGTTATTTCGAATGTCCGTTGAAATGATCACATTCTACAATTAATTAAATTTATTATATATTTTGTGGGGTAATTATTGTTTCTTAAACACAGAAAAAATTTAAAATCGATTTCAATTAACAAATTTGTACTACCAATTAAATTGTTTACTAGTTTTGCCCCTACAAACAATATTAATAATATCAATTAAAAAATTAATAGTGTCGAGCTTTTTGACAAAAAAATTTTCAATTAAATATTTAATTGGGCCAATTAATCCTTTAATTAAAAATTCAGGCACATTTTAATCAAATAAATTAATTGGTATAATTAAAAAATTAATTGACGCAGAAATTTTAAACCGATTAAAAAATTAATTAATTGAACTTAAATTTTATTTGATCCCACTGATTTAAAATGATAAAGATATTTTAAATGCAACCCCAAATTTACAAAAAATTGCAAATTATAATAATTTTTTTATTAAAAATATTCAACTAAAACATGAATACGATAAATACAGAGATAAGTACATATTTAACCAATACGAAAAAAAGGAATTAACACTTATTATTATTCTTTATACTAGTGCATATTTGATTTATCTATTTATACTTAAGTAATAATTGGAAATAGTATTTATGTAAATATTTATATATTGCCAATTCGTAGTGCGGGAGTTTATGTGCTCTACCAATCATTTCATATTTTTTATATATCTCGAGTTAATGATGCCACTTTAGGTTTTCGACTCAAAATTTTTAAAATCTGTTTTCGGATATTTATCTCCTAAACTAGACGAGATATCCGAAAACTGATTGCAAGTTTGAAAAATTTGTGGTCGAGAACTTAAAGTGGCATCATTAACTCGAGATATATAAAAAATATGAAATGATTGGTAGAGCACATAAACTCCCGCACTACGAATTGAATAACGAAATAATTAACAATATTCTAAAAAAACATATTAAAAAATAGCAATGTAAATACATATTTATTTTAACACACACCATAATTGTTTAAATTTAATTTAATCTTTTGGAAACTGAGGAACTGAGGAAATTCTTGATTTTAAAGTACATTAATGACCAGTGTTCATCTATTTTTCTTGCCATCTGAAACTTAATTGTGAAATCCATGTCAATCTAAAATAATAATTTTTTTATATACATGCGTAACATAACTGACCTCTACAACCCTGTGTCAGGATTACGGCTTACCTTCTCGCAGTACTCATGTTGTGTGTCGACTCCGAACGACAGACCTTAGAATCAGTTACTCCCAGAGATTTTGCCAGAAGCGATAGTCGCGGAAAGAAACATATTTTATTTAATATTCCTTCGCATCAAGATGTCAGAGCCGGGGGCGTGAACCGGAGCTCTCATTTTAGTAAGCCAACATACTAATTACTAGACCACGGCGACCACATAACATATTTATGTATATTATATGTATTATATACATATATTCATATGTACATATATTATATATATGTAAACAAAAAAAAACAAAAAAAAAACAAAACAAAAAACAGACACATATACATAAAACAAAAAAAAAATAATTTACGAATACATATTTTTTTGTTTGCTTTTTATGCTAGTGATATTAGGTTTTTTATCGAAAAAAATTTCATGGTTAATTACATATTTTTAATTACTTAAAAAATTATATTCTTGTTTTTAAACTAAAATACTTGTAATTATATGTATACAGGAGAACATGTTTTTATGCGGACTATTTCTGTGCGATTTTATAAATGGTGTTTATAAGTTTATAAAAGGAATATACAGAATTACGAAATATTTCGGAAATTTTTTATAGAACGTATGTATGTTGTGGACAGAAATATGGGTTACTTTTCTTTATATCGATTATTGATATGTTGTTCGTCAAAATATGTAATGGTTTGTTTACACGATAATATGAACCACTTGTTGAAAATCATAACGTTCACACTAGACTTTAGTATAAATTGTTATCAAATTAGAGGTGAGAGCAACTTTTCGAGCTTCACAACAAGATTAAAAATGAAGTACGATGGTTAGCTCCCAAAATTTGTATGGCAAATCTACTTGTTTCAAAAAAGATTATTCCGCGAAACGCGTATGAGATACAACCAACGTCACAAAAACTGATTACCTAATACCTACATGGTAAGCGAGATGGTATCTTTTAATGGTGAAAGCCATTGTGAAACAATAAATAAATAAAATGTTTAAAAATATATACATTTGTACTTAATTTAATGAAATAAAAAAGGTTTGGGTTATTTTTGCCGTGGAACTTTTTTATGCGGTACCTATTGATTGCATAAAAAAATAATTTTTATTTATGTTGCGAAAACTATTTTTAATAGCGTTTTGTAATTTTTTTTATGCGATTTTATTTATACGGTCCCTATCTACCGCATTAAAATAGGATTCTCTGTATAAATATGTCTTTTTTATATTTTAATGTTAAACATTTATTTAAATTACGTAAATGACAATACATATTCGAATTTTAAATTAAAAAGTAATCATATATATTGATTATTTATATAACATATTAAACAACACTAAGGCAAAAGAAAAAAAACGTACACACAAACATTTTTATTTTTGTTATTCTATTAAAAAATTAATTGTATTAATTAAAAATTTAATTGGAAATATTGAATGATACTAAATAATTTGTTAATCAAAATTATTTCAACAAAAATTTTTTCTGTGAATCCATCAAGCTAACAAATTGATTTTCAACAGCGAACAATTATCAATTTTGGTCCAATCCCACCATTTTTCTGTGGATAGGTAGGTAAACAAGCAAAATTACATGAAAATTAGAGCATTAAATGGATACCGAAAAATAACTTTTTGATTTGGCGTAATAATCGGTCCATACGTCTGTAAAAACAACATTGACTAGCCCGTATAATTGTCGCTATAGATCGATAATTACCAATTTCTTTTGGCCTGAAGTGAATGATTTCGACACAAATGACATGTGGTTTCAACAGAAAATATTGGATACTCTGCATGTGCCATTTGAGGAGATGGATCTAGGTGGTATAAACTATTCAACGAGTCTTTTTCTTGTGAGATTTTAATTAAGTTGCAGGTGTATGCGGATAAACCACAATCCATAGTGGCCTGAAAATCAATAGGAAGCGCTACATGAAAGACTCTGTCTAATGTAATGAAAACCATTTTTTAAGCACAATAAACGGGCTCTCTCTACAAGTATTAAGTATTTAAAGTAGTTTATAACACTTTTTAAGTTTTTAATATCAATACGTACTACGTACATACTTCTATGTGTTTTCCCCTTAACTTAAAGATAAATATTTGTTAACACTTTAAACTTGAAACGTAATTAAAATCGAATAAAACATCATTAAAAATTTCATTTTGTGAACAAAGACCACTTGCTAAAGCAACCAGTCGAATCTCATTCAATGAATTTAATTTTACACTCAGAATTTCTAAAGGAAAAGTAAAAAATACAGAAAGAAAAACATTGAAAAAAATAAAGAATAATAAAGAAAAAATCTCACTTATTTTTGTTAACAAAGATATCTGTAAAAGTTAATCGCTTTATTTTCATGTTTTAAACCTGCGATTGAAAAGCACTACAAAAATAAAAAATAAAAGTGAAAGAGTAGAGGAAATATTTTCAACAGGAATTTAAAAACAAAATTTTTTTTGTACGTGTTGTTCGATAATAATCCTTAAAATGTAAGGGAATACATACACACAATGTATACTTATACTGGGAAACATGCATATCGAACATTTCTATTTATGCACCTGGTTTTCTTTGGTTAAAGAGTAATAGAAAGAAATAAAAAAAAGTTTCAATTTTATCTTTTGTTGTTGCAATAAATGTTCATGCAACATACAGTGACAGTACCAGACAGACAGACTAAAAGAAAAATGAGTATTGTAAACACTTGAACTAGAAATGTAGACGGTGTATTTTTTAGTTCGATAAAACGTTTAAAAAGGTTCACTATCAAACGAACTCTAGACAATTTATACCATAAGCAATACGCTCTGACAAATCCTTATGAATAGAGAGATGCTTCAAAAGGGCTATTAAATACTTCAGATATATATATATTTTTTTATTTTGAAAACTAGTCATTAATTCGAGCCCATTTTAGAAGACTACGTGACTGATTTAACTGACGCACATGATCGTCTATCAGATAGATTTCATAGCACTTATGTCCAAAATTATAGAGAAACGGAAAGGCGAAAAAAATCCAATTTCATCTTTACGTCGTCAATCGAAGGGATGGGTCTTCGCTCCTTCACAACCTTAACATTAAAGGTATATTTGAAACGATCTTTAAGACTTTATACAATTTTCAAACACACTTCCAACTCTAATTTGTAAAAGCGAAACGAATAAAACAAACATAAAAAATGGTTGTTGTCGTTAGAATGTTAATAATGAGAGAATGGAGACAAGGGAGTATGGAGACATGAGAGAAATGAAACATAAGAGTTAGAATGGAATGAATAGAGTGAATGGAATGTCTTGTTTGTAATATGATAGAGAAGAATTTCTTGCACTGGTTTATACATAAATACATACTAAAGAACTGAATAATAATAAGTAATGAACTGAATAATTTTTTAAGTTATTTTTCTTTATATTTTTGGCTTAATTTTTAAAAATACATACATACGTATTTACAAAAACTTAAAAAAAATATAAATAAATTACATATTCAAAAAGTAATTGCTTTTTTTTGCTTTAAATGCTTTAATATACACACATTTTATTCGCTTGTTTGTACTACAAACTATCGCAATTACTTCAATACATGCTTTCATTCACAACGGAAATTCAAGACATTTCAAGACATTCGAATGTTTCCATAATAGTTTAGAATTATGAGAGTAAATTTAGATTTATTCTATTCTATTCGTTTATTGAGGCTGTTCGTTTCGTTTCGTTGGCTGCAAAACGAATAGAATGAATATTTATTTCGATGCTTGAATTTACTCTCAATTAGAGTTCACTTCTCGAATCATTCTAAACTGGCAGAAAAGCAAAACATTCATGCAGACCTTTACTTAACATTTAGGGCAAGTATCTTCCTCTAGACTCGTTTAAGATTCACTAATCGTAGCCATTAAAGCTACACCATCGAAAGTGAGGTTTTATCGTCGATTGTTCTCTAGAGAATTTGTAACTTGATTGCACAAAACCAACTAGCCAGGCCATCAGCTTATAATATTATCCAGCGAGTATTATGCTATTAAAAACTAGTATTAATACATTTGACATTTGAACCTGGCATTAATCTGTAGTGCCCATTATATGAACCTTAAAATAGAATCATTGATTTTTTTATAATTAAAGCCAGCATTCAGGGGGCAACCCTCACTCATGTGTAAGTTTAAGAAAATGTTTTATGGCAACGGGGAAAGAAGGAGTAGTGATTGTGATTATTTAATTTAAACTTATGTATTAATATTATAATTGACAGGAAAACCTCTCGTGGGAAGATTGAGATATGGGAATAAGGAAGTAATAAAGAAAAATGCTGTATATAGATTGAAATCAATCTAAAACAGAACATATAGTATGAACAGTTTGTGTTTGGTTTGCGAACTGATGGTGCCGATAAGAGGAGCGACAATGGCTTTTATGATGTCTTCATTTAAATTAAGCAAACCATAAGTTAAACGACAGAGTCTTTTAGGTTATCAGCTTATAAATTTCTTAAGCAGAGAATAGGAAATAATAAAATAATCGACTAGATCTTTTACGTTTTCATTTTTGAAGACAAACTACACGACAAGATCGCCTTATATACTCTATTAACGACATCATACAACCAGTGTTCGAAAATAAACTGTACATTATTATATGTACGGTTCACAAATCTAAGAACGGTATTTATTTTTTTAGTGTTTGTGTATTTCTACACAAGGAGAATAAGTCGTTCTGTTTTTTGTTTTAAAACAGTACAGTTTTAGTGTTTGTATACATTTTGGTTTACTGATCTTGGGTTATTTTTCCCCAAATTTCAAAATATTTTCTTTTTTTGCATTTTTTATCAATCAGTTTAAAATAAAAAATTAGAAAAAAATTACAACAAAAAAATATTTTTCCTTTGTTGTTTTTTCTATAGGTTAAGAACAGTATATTCGTTATGTAGAAAATTCAAAAATATTATAATGTTTTTTGTTTGTTTTGAATTTCCTACACAAACACTTTTAGTGTTTCTGTTTTCTACAGTACAGAACACGAAAGTACGTTTTATAAGGTAAATTTTCGAACACTGTATACAACACAATTTGTGTAATACTGTGGTTAATATGAAATACATGTTGTGAGTCGCTGTCGACGTCTCCAAAGAATTATTAGGATATTCTTACCTCTCTCTAAAAGCAAAAAATAGCACGAAGGCATCAAAAATATAAATTTTCTGTGGTCGTATAAACTTGACTGTGATATAATAATGTCTTTCTCATAATCGTTAATGATTAAATTAGAAAAAATCTTCAAATTGACATTGTTGACATGATGAGTGAGATTTTTGTTCCCAAAAGTTCGTTGACAATTTGTACTGAATAACGCTAGTGAGTCATGTGGGATTCTTAAAGACAAGGCCAACTGGGAAATTTTAATAACATTACTACAAACATAACATAACCCTTCATCATTTATTGTCGAATAGAATATAATGAACACCATATTCAATTATAACACAAAGCACTAGCAGAAGAGCAAAAAAAAAAAAAAAGAAAAAAGTCACAACGATGCTGACGATAACGAAAAATATAAAAAAATCTTTGTTTAACACCTGAACGAATTTCGAATTTTTTTTTTAATTTCTTTGAAAAGAAAGTATAGAGGAACAAAATTCTTTTCCCTCTATTTACATTTCAACTTGTAATAGAATTTGTTTGTCATTGGATTTCATGTAAAAGTTTAACATTTTGTGCATGCAAAGAAAATTTATGAGTGATTAAAATCGCAAATATTTTAATAGAAAACTTATTGAAAATGTTAGACATAAAAATGTCGACAAGAAGCTATGACTTTTGAGAATATGTTAAACGAATTAAAAGTTTTAGTTTATTTTATGGTTTAACGACGGCGATGAGAATAGCTGTAATCTAGAAAAAAGATATAATGAAATTAAGATGAGAAATTAGATAGAAAAATTAAGAAAATAAATTAAAGCAAAAGGCGGGGCTTAAGAAATTATACTGCATTGCTTTATAGAATCTCGCAGCAGAAAAAATATTCACTTTGTTTGTGGTTGCATTTTTTAACATGAAATAGCTGATAATTATTAATTCCTGAAAGCAATGCTGGAAAATGTTAAAATAAGTTCTGCTCGTGAAACATATTTCAAACTTCGTTGCAAATGCGAATGCGGTATTTTGGCTTTGGATTTGTGTAAACATAAAAAGAAATATTTTTTATTTCATATTAAAAAAAATTAATAAACTTTCATTTTAAAAGAAAATTCTAAAGAATTCATTAAAATTTCTTTAATGATTATATTGAAAACCCCAACATGTGGATATGTGGCTTTGTTTGGAAATATAATTTCAATCAAATTTTCTTACAACTTATTTTGACAAGGTTAATTTATGCATTCATTTCCAATTATAAAATATTTATAAGAATAAAATTTATATAAAACCATAAACTAGGATTATGCTTTAAAATTTCATATGAATCTGTCAGTATTATATTTGAGTTTTGGATATAATATATGCAAAATTGTATAACAATGTTTATTATATTTTGACATTATTGTTAGAAACCAAAAGAGGTAAAAGTTAAGAGTGGTTATGAAACAAAATATTTGCATATAAATTGACATTTTAAATAAATAAATAACAAAAAAATCAACACTTATAACCCAGTACACCCCAGTATAGAACTGTGGTCCATACGAGTAGCAATATTTCTGAAGAATTATTGTGAGTTAAACAAAATCATTGTATAAAAACAACTTATATAGTTTGCTTATATGTTTTAATATATAGAGTGGTTAGAGCGCTCGCACAAAAACTCCAACGACCCAGGTTCAAATCCCAGCAAAGGTGAAAAATAAAAAAAGTTAGTTTGCGATTTTTTCAAAATTATAGTTTAAAAATAAGAGGTCCCCCACCCATCCCTCCAAGAAGACCATCTACAAAGAAAGCGCTCCCTGACATTCTACTCTATTCCACCTTAACCAATGTCAACAAAAAACGAATGATCAGGAAAAAGCGGCACATATTGGGAAGTAGCAGATAACAGCTAAACCTACTTAGCGAAGGCACTCACCACACAATTAACAGGCAACGATGAGGCAATTGCTGTTGATCATTCAAGAGTGAAGGTATAACACTGGCCTTTAAATTATCAATTTAACTTGTGTCATTCCTAAGCCGCTTAATAATAATCCATATAAGAAAAAAATATATATATGTGTGTATGTACTGTCCTTTTAAAAATTCCAATACAATGCACAACATTTAGTAAGGGTTTACTAAATTCCAATTCTTTGTTTTGAATATTACTCCCTAAATATAACCATTTTAATTTGTCAAATATCGAACACTAGTTTGAAATGTGTTTTCGGCTATTTCTGATATTTGTAACAGACATTTACGTCTGTAACCGCCACTCTCTGTAAATGCGCTCACAAACTACAATGAGATATAAAAAATCCATGACAACTTTCACGTTTGGTGTGCTTTACTTAAAAACCATACAACTAAACTCAAATTATGTATTGACCAAACAGACAAACTTCAAATCACTTCCTAGCCATTGTATCCATAGATCTTTAGTTCACAGAGTTCACTTTCAGTTACAAGCACTTATAGAAGTTTTCCCCAAGTACTATTATTGGCTTTAGTCGCAGTGGTCTAGTATGTAGAGTGTTGGCTTACTAAGATGAGAGCTCTGGGTTCAAATACCAGCTCTGACATCTTGAAAAAAAGAAATATGAAAAAGTTATTTCTTTCGGCGACTACCTCTCAGCAGTCTTCTGGCAAAAGCTCTGGGACTAATTGAATGCCATGAAAACGATTCCCAAATCTGTCTTTCGGAGTCGACTTTAAACTGTTGGTCCCGGTACTCATGGATAAAATTTTAACACACGCAACATGGGGACTACATAACCGCTAGGCCATATCCCTGAAACAGGGTTGTAATGGCCAATTATGTATGCATGTATGATTGGTTGGTCTGTCTTTTGGATTCGACGTTAAACTGTAGATCACGATGCTCATGGATAAAAATTGAGGTACAGAATATAGGCCCTGTGAAAAGCTAGACCGTCACTCTGAAAGAGGACTGTAATGTCTAATTGTGTATGTATGTATATAGTATTCGCAAAGTTAGGAACAATATTTGACTGGATTAGATATTATACAAGAACACCTAGAAGACAGTTTGATTTTTTTAAATATATTAATTGTGTTACCTTCGAACT
Organism: Metopia argyrocephala; assembly: GCA_963576795.1. Taxonomy (NCBI): domain Eukaryota; kingdom Metazoa; phylum Arthropoda; class Insecta; order Diptera; family Sarcophagidae; genus Metopia; species Metopia argyrocephala. The sequence goes on from OY756211.1 coordinate 87,091,287, forward strand.
CAGTTTTCGGGACGATATCATAACATGACAATAGCCATGATTTCAGCATGGAATACACATAACGGCTCTTTAGTGGAATTGACAAGTCTCAGTTGGATCAACCAACACCAGCATCGATACTGTATTTCATTATAAAGCCAGCGGCTTTCCAACCCCACTGAACTTCGATCAACCTTATCTATGCCATACCTCAGCCCTAAATATTCTGTCAGAGAATAGTTTCAAAAGTATATCATTCAGTACAGAAATTGGGTACCTGATCACCCTGTAAAGAAAGGATTAGCTCTCCGAAACGTTTCTAGGCGTTTAGATTGTTGTGTTTACCTCAGAAAATTTTACTGATTTTTGTAATTCTCAACAGCAGAAATCGTTCTCAAAATATTAATGATTTCTTAGTATTACTGGTTTATAACAATTTTTAATAAAAAAAAATAATTTTATTAGACTTCTTTAGGTTTTACACATTCTATATGGAGGCAAAGTATTGAGAAAAGAATATAAAACATATCTTTAAACTAAAACTGATTAAAAAGTTTAAATTTTATCGGCAACATAAACTACACTTTTTGTAGGGAAAAGAGAAAAATCAACAACAAAATCTTTGCAAGCAAGGTTGAATTTAAAGCAGATGTATGTGTACGTAAATGTATGCGTGACTCTTAGGAGAGAATAAACGAAACGCAATTAGTAAATAAATAAATAAAAGAGAGGGCATGTTGTTATTTTTTACACCCAAACATACACGTGTATTACAATTTCAGATGTTTTGAATGTAACATTTGAGCAGTAAAATGTGAATATTAGACAAGACAACTACAAAAAAAAAAAAATAAAAAACAAGAAATAAAGTCATTGAACAATATTTTTATTTTTGAATAAATTTGCATACAGATCACAAAGAACTTATAAGTTGTAAATACATGCATACATGGGTAGGGAATCATATTAAGCGACATGTAACAATATATACGAATAAATAATTTACAGCAATACACATATAACAAAAATAATACGACCATTTTAGTACAATTTATACAGATAGTCGGGTTCTCATTTTGGGTTCAAGTGGGTAGTGTGCTAAATTGCTAGTACGAGGGTTGTGGATATGTTATCCACCAAAGTCTCTGACCTGTTATATTACACCTAGCAGAGGTAATATGGTATTTTAATTGAAAATAAGTATTAATATAGTACTGAATTAAAAAAAAAACAACTAATGTAGAATTCTCAATAATTTCGTTTTTTTTTATTTTTTTATTATTAATATTTGTCTACTTTGTAAGTTTAGTTTAAAACTAATAAAAGTGAGATAAAATTGCACTAAGAAAGACAGAAAAGAAAATACACCAAGAAAGAAAGATATATCTTTGCCCACAAACTTGATAAGTCATTGCATGTTGTCGAAAGTTTCTTAAAATCACAGAAAGAAGCAACAAAAAAAAAACAATGCCTACGACCACTGAAAATTAAATTATTATCTAAAAGAAAGCTAAAAGAAATCCTTTCGAGTTTTTAGGAAAATTTCTAAGGAACTATTAGACCAAAATATCTAAATTTGCTATCTGAGCAGCGGAGTAAAAGTTGGAATGCAAGATTAAGGCCCATTATTACAACTTGCCGTTAGTTAAAGGTAGGATTTTATCAGACAGATAAATAGCTTTGTGTTATTACAAGTTAACTTTAACCTAAAGGTAAGGCAGTCTTCCCAATAAGTTTATCAGGCACTTTAGATTAAAAATTATTTGTAATAACAAAAAGCGATTTATCGATCTTATAAAATCCTGACTTTAACTAACAGCAAGTTGTAATAATGGGCCTAAGAGTAAAAGCTTTTTTTTATTTTACGAGTACATATCTGTGGAATTTTGAAAAAACGTCTTCTCTCGAAATAAGACAATTTTCCAATATTTTTATAGTATATATAGAATTTCCTTGTCCATCTTTTGGTCTCATCCCCGTATTTCTACGACCTTTGGAACGCAAGATATGCAGTTGACTAATCGACCTCTTTCAGACTTTCCCCCAATTTCAATTTGACAAAACGACTTCTTTAACAGAATTAAGAATAATTTAAAAAAATGAATGTCTATTAAAAATTTTATTTAATTTTTATTATTATTTTTTAATTATTTGCATATTGTAGAGAAAAATAAAAGTATCTTTTTTAATAAAACCGAAATATATTTTCCAGATCAACTTCTTTCATCCTTTTTTTCATATTCCATTTTAACAAAACAACTTTTCTTGACTTAAGCGACTAAAATAATTTTCAAATTTGATCAAAAAAATTTTGACAAAACGACTTATATGGTGGAAGCTAATTTTTTTTATTTAAAATCTATTTAACAAAAAGTCTTAAATTAATTTTTTGTCATTTTAAAGAAAACTATTGCTTCTAGAAAGAAAAAAAAGGTCGTATATTGTTCGTTAAGTGTTTGTGCATAATATCCAAGCTCAAAATTTCTTTAATTTTCTATGCACTAACTTCTATTAGCCTTTTTAACTGTTTTTTGGCTCTACTGAAAAGTTGTTGATTTAGAGAGAAGACGTTTTGTCAAAAGTCCACAGATATTATTAAAAATTGAAAATTAAAAAGAAAAAAGAAACACTAAAAGGAATTGATTTTCTTTATAAAAAACAAAGTACACTTTTTATATGATTTTAGTTTTCACTTTAATAAACGAATTAAACTTTTATTTTTATTAATTTCGCTGAATTTAATGACTTTAAACAAAATTAAAAACTGGCTTTTTAGTATATGTCAACCGTAACACTTCCTGTTTCGTCGAATTTCTTAAGAATTTTCTTTGTGATAACGGATATGCACAAAGTGCATATTCAAATAATTGGTAAACAATTCCATGGAATTTTAATAGTTGTTTCTGTGAGAACGGATATGCAAAAGGTGTATAAAAATTATTGAATTATTTCACAACACACAAGAATGGATAAACAATTCTATATAATTTTAAGTTCGTTTTGAAAGGTAAAAATGAGAAGACTATAACTGTTAAGCTTCGCAAAAAACATTTAATTTTTATGTCTAAAGCAGTGATGTCCAAAAATATCTTTCCCTATAACGCGTGATAGGAAAGCAAATTCTGCTAAAGTCGAAGTCAAACACGTACATAATAAAGAGAAATATTGTTGCTCTTGCTCTTTTTATATTTTAGCTTCTCTCCAACATAGTGTAGGGATGGATAGGGCATATTTTTTGTATCATTTATCAAAGCTGGTATCACTAACATTACACATATTACATATGTAATAGTAATACTATCATTATTATTGTTAATATTATTAACAGTACTAATATCATTATCAATGTTATTAATATCATTAACATTATTAGTACTAATTTCATAAATCACAAATTTCAAGAAAAAACTTGCTTGGAGTTCATACATATTGAGCACACGATCTCTTCAATTAAGTTCTTTGTATTCCCCATGACATGTAAGATAATGACATGTTATGAAATAATATTTTGATAAACTCAAAATACAATTGCATAGTATAATACATTGTGCATTACCATCATTTTCTATAAAAAACAATTCGCTTTGATATTTCTCTTTCAACATTTTGTGAGTGTACAAGTGTTTACAAGTGGTAAACAGAAAGTAATTCAAGCATTCCTATTTCTGGTAGAAGTAAGCACAGTTTTTTCTCTGCTTCATACACAAGCGCAAGTGTGTTTATGTAGTAGTGGACTTCACTGGTCTAAAGCTATATTTACATTACCTAAATTTCTCATAAGATTAGAACAGATTATAACAGTTACAACTCAGACAGCAATAATTTTGAAAGTAGAAAATGTTCTATTTTTAACTGAGTTCAGGCAAAAACAATAACAATTAAATTAGATTTGTAATTAAACTATCTGAATCTATCTGAGTGCGCTTCTGATATGAAGATCAGATGAGAACTTATATATATATATGTATATATGGCATATTTTGGTAATGTCAACGCTGAAACTTGATAACGAGTAGTAAATTAAATTGATTGCTTTCAAGTATAAATTTTAATGAAATCTGTAGTGGAATAATTTCAAAGGATATTTTTTTAATTATTATTTTAATATTTAAATTAAATTAATTTGTTATTATACAAAATAAAACATATTCGTGTGCTTATTATTTTCACAATATGTGTATATGCATGTACATACTTATAAACATAATATCATATGTAGATGAGTTCATTGTTGTATACATTTATGGTTTTTCTATGCATAACTGTGTACACAAAATACTGTAAAACCTCTTAAAGGACTACTCGTACGTACAGGTACATATATTCTTATGAATATGTAAATTTTAAGAATCTGCCATAAGTAACACCTGTACTTGTACAAGAATAACAACTTTTTTTATTTCTTGTTGACAAACTGTGCTTGGACTAATACGCATATAAACAATCTTTAGTTCGCTGACTACAGTAGTTCGTTCAAACCTTTGTCTGAACTCTGATTTATTATTAAACAAAAGCTTTAATTGTTAGTATACTTATATATACATATGGACAATGCATTAACATCATGTAGTTTTCGAACTATAGAATTTAATTTGGGTTTAATTTATTTAATTTATTAAGATATGACCTATTTGTTTCGCTCTCTGAACCACACCATTCGCGCTACAATTGAAGTATTCATATCGACATTTCTTTTTTATGTATGTTCATCACAACAAATATACATGTTTAGCCCAGTATTTTGGCCTTGTATATGATTTTGTTTGTTGAGTAATAGTCTCTTCTTGTCCTCTGTTTCTTCCAAACTTTTTCAAACTTCCTAATATATTCCTCGTCAATGGTACAGATGCTTGATTTCTGGAACGTGAATTTGTCATTTCATTCCTCTAAATGTTCACATAACCCGTGAATCACCATAGGCTGATTCTATTGACCCAGCCCAGCTGGTCCAGTTTCACCAGACATTCTCATAGTAACTTTGAGCAATCTCTATACCAAGAGATGAACTATTAACTCATATAACGTATCAACAACAATCTACTACTATTCCCAGATATTTATTTCCTCTACAAAATTTTCTGCCCTAATATTTCAATCATGAACGGCACAATTTTGGTCTTATCCAAGTTAATGTTCAGCTCTGTTGATATTCACAAACGATTTACTTTCGACATCATTAGCCGTCTACAAACTATTACTTTTATTTAAGTAAAATGTAAGTATTGAACTATAATTATCTTTACATATCTATCTATGCATAAAAGATATATATTATGACTTCCGTATATCGTCGCATATCACATAAGCGCGTGAACCGATTCCATACCATTAAATATATTTGAATGTTTGGTTAAAATTCGAAATCGCATGTGTGCGATAAGTAAGCCTCAAATCTCCTCTAAATTGTTTCTGAATTTAGTCTGAAAGAATCCAAAGTCAGTGCAAATCATTGCTTAAGAATTGGAGAAATTAGAAAAGTGGGCGTGGTACCTCTATTCAAACTAAATATTAACTTTTTATATCTTGAAACTAATTTTAGGTAAAACTTTTTAATTTGGTCTGAATGACTTCACAATCAATGAAAGTCTTCAGTCAGAGAGTAGGTGGAAATGGACAAGTGGCTGTGGTAACTCCCATTCATTCATTCATGTAGGAGGTAATAAAATTATTTCGCCCTGAAACTCTATTGTACCGAATTAAAATTAACTATAGTATCTCCCCCAGTTTCATCGTTTTGACGAACTTTAAAATGTCGCCCGGTGCCAACCTTGACAGTTCCCTATTTGATAATCACCAAAGTGTCTCTTTTTACTTTGCATCAATGCTGCATAATTTGTTGAATTCATTATTTTACTTACAATTGTTTATTTTATTTAAGAAGCACTTACCTGAAAATAGAAGAAAAGGGAAAATTATTAATTTATTATATAAAATATTTTATTTAAAAAATTTATATATAAAATTTATGTTCAATAAAATATTACTTAGAGGAAATTAAGTTAAAATTGTGTAATATAATGACATTTTCTTTTCTTTAAATATATGACAGAACGTGACAGACATTTATTTTAACAAATTTGAACAACACGTGACTAACAAGAGAAGGGTGTTAAATAATACAAAATCAGTGTCAATATTTTATATTTTTTTCTTCCAACACTATGGTAGCATATGCTCGCACTTTAATGGGTATAAGAATAGTTTTTATTTGACATATAAAAGAAAGTTAAGTTAGTCGTAAATTGGAAGTATTGTTGCTATTGTTTGTTATTGTTTTATTCCAGTCATGTTTCTGTCAATTATTTTACCATTAAATATTTATTTATTTTTTATTTCGGTTTCGTTTCCATTTTGAGTTGTTTATTAACGACTATGAGAGCAACATACATACAAGCATGCATACATACATGTGTATGTAGTGTATGTAAATGCTTAAATAATTTTATAAAATTTTCATATAAATATGTGAATATTTTTTTTTTAGAAAAACAAAAACCATAAATTCCATTAAACATGAAAATCAACTTTGTTTTTTTTTAACAACAACGACACTTCAATTTTAAAATTATAATAAAAATAGTAGAAAAAACAGCATCTTTTAATGCAATGAAATAATGTAACATTAATGTAGTGTACTTTGTTGCACATCTAATTTATTTCAAAATAAAAATTGCTGCAAGTGAATATTCAATTTTTGAAAAAGATAAAATTTAATGTCATTTATCGCTACAATTTATGCTTTTCTAAGTACAATACAATTTTATTTGCCACATAAATTCTGTAGAATAACTAAAATGTTCCCAATTTATGGCTGTTGTTTTTTCTATGCAAGCAGGACTAAAGTAGAGCGCGATGTGAAAAGGAAAATATCAAATACATTTATTGCTAAATTTGTATTTTGTTTGCCAATGTTTCTGCGAAAACATTGAAATTGGCCAACAGATAAAATGTGCACGTATTCGCACTACTTCTGTGCCAATACGAGTATGACAGACATGAATAGTGCATGTGCCACAGAGATCTTTTATAGTTTATGAATATGAATGGGAAAGGATTTATGTGTGTGTGTGTGTTTTTTTTTTTTAGTTTTTTGTATTAAAAGCTACTAAATAATTAGCTTTCTTTTCAGTTTGAAGGCCTTTTTTGCTGTGTTTAAAAATAAATTAAATATTATTTTATATACTATAGTACACACCAGATTTGCTAAGCTTATTAGCAATGAATTAGTTTATTGTAGTATTTAGTAATGAATTAGAATTGTAATGATTATACATATATTCCTGTAGCAGAAAATTTATGATTATTAATTGTTTATGATAAAACATAATTCAAAAATAGTTAAAAAAAGTTAAATTCTATTAAGAATTTTAAATTTTTTGCAATGATTTTTATGATAATCCGAGAAGAAGTTTTTGTAGTACTATAGTTTTTGAGTTAGTCTACTGCAACGAAAGACTGTATTAAACTGACGGACATGTAGTGTAAAATACACCATATTTTCCGAATATGAGCCAGTCTTAGACTAATTCTTAATAGAACTGTTTATATGTATGTATGGCTGGTTGGTTTGTTTGTTTTATGTGGTGATTCAAATATTCAGTTAGCATTATTGCAGCATTTTGATGCCATATCCTCGTTAACCCATTTTCGCCCGCTGTACTATATATAGTACACAACTTAAAGTTCAAGTAAAAATTATAAAATGCAGTTTTTTACCCGGGAAACGCTTTTTATCAGTCAATAAAGGTACATGCAACATCCACGTAGCTGTTGTTGAAAAATATCAATTATGGGAATCTCCATTTTGGCTAGTTATCTAGGAATCTCCATTTTGGTGACTTATTTCTTGTGAGATTGTGAATGGTCATGTAGTTTATTTTACATCAGTTAACTTTGAAGAACGTTAAATAGCAGTTTATTTACTTGATAACATCACATTCTAATAAAAGAAATATACAACAGTTTAGTTCGTATAGAATTTTTTGAGCTATAGCATATTAAGTGCTGCTGTACTAAGCGGTACTAACCTGAAAAAACACAACTCAGAATATTTTTTTTTGGTTTTTTTCTTTTGCTGTATTGTAAAAAATGTTGTTTAAATCTAGTTATAAATATTGAATATTAAATATTGTTCTTGGTTTTGGGCGTTAATGGGTTAAAAAGAAATGGCAAGTCATTACATATATATAACTAGTCCGTATGATTCAGAAAATTCAATCTTATCGAAGGACGGTTTACCGTAATACTCCCACCATAGGACAGGGCATTCGCAAAGAAAATAAAATATTCTCTCCCGTTTCGCGAGTTGTTTGCAGCTGTGGCAAATTGAATGTTTATCTTGAATGCATAGATTAGCTAGCTGCCTTATCTGCAAGGATATATATATGCAATATTTACTTATGCTGATTACTATGCAGTTTACTAGGTTCCAAACATAATATCGTCAATGTGTTTTCGTTTATATTTTGTATTTTGAAAAAATGTATCAAAAAACAAAAAAAATATATTTCGACATATAAGCAAATACATTCAATGTTATTGTATTGCTTCTGGTGATAAGCATGTCTCTATGGCCTTTTCGTCTCTGCTTAAGAGACTCGTCAGTAGACTTTTCCCAAAGATAGTATCAAAACTATTAATTCTTATACATATTATGTTTTGGAGTCCCCAAGTTTGAGTTCCAGGAAGTGTGTTCCATTTTTTAAATTAATTTTTGTTCCGTTAGAAACGCTTTAATCAGATCAAGGTTAAATTCTATAAAGAATTTTATATTGGTTTGCAATGAATATTTTTTATGATCAAAGGAGAAAATGATGTCTGTGAAGGAATAGTTCACATGCCAAACAGACTCATGAGAGTTCTTCGAGCTCTGCACATATTCATGACAAACATCAACTATTTAACTCACAATTTTTGTAAGAATCATATATTGGAATTATATTTTTCCTTTTCTATATGTACATTGTACATACACTTGTAATAATTTAGTCACACACAACACATTCTCCTTTTTTTCATACTCTCCTTTTTTCACCATCATTGCATTTTTTTTTGTAATTGTCATTATATTTTCTTGAATCGATCTTAAATATTTTTGGTTTTTGCTTTCTTATTTCATTTTATCTACATCGACGACATGTACGACTGTAGTCGTGGTGATTAGAGGGCTTCGCCAAACCATAATCGGAATTGTTTGAGATTACAAAAAATAATGGTAAAAAGTCAGAAGTTTAATTAAGGACGAAATTAAAATATTTTTAGGAATTTTATTGAATCTATTAAACAATTTAATTAACAATAAATCACGAATTAATAAAAGATCTAAATATGTATGTAATAAAAACGTTATCATGAAAAATAAAACATATTTTTTTGTCTAATTTTTGGCAATTATTACCACTCTTTCATTATAGCTTAGTAATCGATTAACCATATTAATTGACCAATCAATGTGACCAATTAAGACAATTAATTAAATTTGAAATTAAAATCAAGTAAGTGTTTTCATACATACACACATAATTCGGCATTACAACATTTTTTAGGAGTTACGGCCTGGCTTCGCACTGTGTGTGCATCAATTTTTAACCATGAGTACTGGAACCAATAGATTAACGACGAATCCGAACGACAGACTTTAGAAGCTTATTCATGGCAATCAGTTAATCTCTGAGCCTTTGCCAGAAGGCTGCTGAGAGGTGATCGCCTAGAACAATATTTTTTCATATTTCCATCTTTCAATATGTCAGAGTTAAGGTATGAACCCGGAGCTGTCTTCTAGTAAGCCAACACACTACATACTAGACTACGTCAACCACAAGTAAGTACGTGTTTAATTGAATGCAATGCAACACTGCAATATAAACAATTTAGACATACTTTTGGCAATGCCGCAAGTTCATTAATGAATGAAATAACTTTTCAATGCGCAACATCTGTTAAATTTGAGCATTGTATTGTTTTGTAATGCTTTACTACTTTGTGTGTGCATTATATTTCATTATAGTTTTAGCAGGAAGGTTTTTTTTATTTTGTAGAATTTCTTATATTCATACAAATTTATGACAGTTTTTCAAAAGTTTACAGTTTTAGAAATTTTTAAAAATTGTCTCAATAAACACAATTATTGTATGTTCATAAATAAACTGAAATATGTACATTGCAAACTACGTTTATGAAAATCAGCCAAGATGTTTAAAGTAATTGAATAAGGCCTTACATTGAATTAATTAACTCTGAGCTTAGAATATTGGGTTGATAAAGTGCTTGTTTTTTATTTAGTATTTTTAAAACCGCTTTCAAAGAACTTCGGTTTGCTCTCTCGTTACTGGTTTTTGTTAGAAAAATAAATGCACAAATCTATTGACCATAGCATGCAATTAAGAAAAAAAAAAAAACAAGTTGTTGCAATATCGTTAGAAAAACGAAACTGAATAGTTGAAAACTTTTCCCTTTTTGTTTAATTTCTAAATCTCATTAAAATTTTGTTACGATACCATTTCCCACATTCGGTTTTATGTGTTTGTAGAGACAATGAAGAAGAAATTCGTTGTAATGCCACCAATAAATATATTGACAAATGCCTGTAATGGTAGTAATGGTAACTGTGGTCGTGTACTCTATGTGTGGTTGTAATGGTGGTATTTATACTAAAACACCATGTAATCTTTATGTAAAATTGGTTTAATGCCGCAAATTTCAATGCATTCTGTTGCTTTGCAGCTTTGTTGCTTAAAACAGAATTTTAATGTTAATCACCCAGTAATGTAACGATTATTTTGTACAACATCATAAGCTTTTGTTCTGTTTAATTTTGAGTATAAAGAAATTTGTTTACCACTATTAAGTAAGTACGTTAGTAAATATGTACTTACTTCTGGAATATTGTAACGGAATTTTATGTACTTGACTTTGACAAATAAAAATTTACGTGCAATTTATTTAAGCACTACAATTGCTATTCACTATTACTTCATGTTATGTTACATACTATACTTATATTTAGAATAATTTGCAGAGAGTTTACATACATAAATACTTAAGTTGAATATGAATATGTATAAGCTTTTAGTTTTGTACAGAGATATGTCAGTCTGCATTTATAACTGTTTGCCTGAATATTTAATGAAAATTTCATTATTACGTTGTATGTGTACACTTTGTAGCAAAATTTTATATACGATTTACGAAGTATGTAAAATTACAGTACATGTCTTTTGAAAATTGTACTAAAATCCACCCCCAGTCGAAAACTTAAAAAATTAATTTAAAAAAAGAAAACCTTAGCTAATAATTCAAAACCCAGCTAGAGTATTTCTTCTACCACCATAAGCTTTCAGATTTTGGGGGTCTTAATTGGTTCAAGGTTTTTAAGTTGAAAAATGTACTACTGTGTTCCATTAAAACAAAATTTTGAATTTAAAAATTTGAACAAATAGTTGAAAATTTATACCCAGTTCGCGTACATAGACTTCAGATTTGTAGGTCATACTTATTAAATTGAACTCAAATGCTGATGATTCGGAATCTTACGTATTGATGTACTTTAACATTAAGTCCTACAAGTCAGTTGTATATGTCGGTCTCTTGTTTTTTAAATGTATACGATCAACGCAAGGTTTACCACCGAGAAATCGTACACACTGTAATCCAAAAATTAAAAAAAGATACTATATTATCGTTATAAAGTTTGTGTTCCAACTAATCTAAAGGTTTATGCTAAAAAGCAAACAATAAATTTTGAATGCTTAGACTACTCTAATCTGGTTGACCTAGGTGATGACAGTGTTGTTCATGCTCACCAAACAATCTATACAAATTCTCGTTGCAGGTTATTGAGTCTGATGATCCGCCACTTCCTGACCCAGGGATGCCATGTCATATCGAAGGAACTGAGCGTTGTGTACAGCTTCTGACAAAAGTTTCCCGAAGTGCTATCGCAAAGCATAGAGCCGATATCATGACCGTAACTCTACGAAGCTATAATACATGGAATCCATAAAAGACTTTAAAACCTAACAAATCTATCACTTAAATTAGGCGAGCCTTTGCATAATTTTATCATTCTGATATTTTTCCAACACAAAATTTTCAGTAATTCTTACTGACACTATTTCGGTTTAATAGAAAAGATTTAAAAAGGGCAGGGGTGTTCTTTAAAATAATTAAAGAAGTATAAAATGAAATAAAATTTTGGGGATAAGCATGTCTCTATGGTCATTGTTTTTAATCATTAAAGAAGTTTTAAAATATTAAACATATAAAATTATAAAAAATAAATTGTTTATGAAACTAGAAAAGATTCGCAGTCATCAGCATAAAAACCATTGTCTGTAATTTGCACCACAAAAAAATTTAATTTAATAAAAAAAAAAAAAATAAATTATATTTTCGATTCCCATATTTTGTATTTTTGAGAATATTTGTATTCTAACGAGTGTTTTTTATAGAGTGACACAACTTTGAGTTGGCATCACTGCTTTATTGGACCACTCACTTAACAGCTGACAGTTACTTTTTGTTCTGAAATTTCAATATAAATCGACTTACACTAGAGCAACGCATGCAAATTATTGAAATTTTTAATCAAAATAATTATTCTATTCTATTGATGTCGATTTTGAATTTCCATTCAAAATTTTATTTTCTGATAAAGCCCATTGCTGGTTGAATAGGTACCTAAATAAGCAGAATTGTCGTATTTGGAGTGAGGTGTATCCACAAACTTTTGTTGAAACACCATTATATCCACAGAAAATTACTGTTTGGTGCGCTTTATGGGCTGGCGGATTCATTGGTCCGTTTCATTTCATTTCATTGGTGTTTCAGATTGCGCTTTCTACGCACCAGCCGTGGCGGCCACATGGCAGAAATTATATTTAAACATTAATTTCATAACATTTTTTTTTTCAATAAAGCGTGTTATATTGATATTAAAAGTATATTTCATTGCTTTATTATGATTTAAAATTGTGTCACTCTATAAAAAACACCCATTACATACACATAAGCACAAACTTTCGTTATAATCGAACAAAATAAGAATAATTTTTCGGAATGCTTTTTATAAAACTATAAATTTTTGAGTAGAATTTAATAAGTATGATCTTAAGTCGATTTGAGCGAACTGGGAATTAATTTTAGTACTATGGTTTCTTGGCAAAACTATCTTAGAATTTTCTGTAGCTTTCGTTTTTCTCAGACGCTAATGTATGTATTTATATAATTTTTTTACCAGCAATTATAAAATATAAATGTAAATAAAATACATAAATCATTTATTTTTTGTTTTGTTTTTAATAATTTCATTATGTCTTACCTTTTTATTTTAATCCCTTGTTATTAACCGCATTTAGATAGATTTTCATAATGTGATTTTTATATTTGATACAAAGCATTAACAACTTTTAGAGTTGTATTTGAAAATTAAATATGAATGTATTTGGAAAAAATTAAAATATTTATATAGAGGTCTTACGTTTTGCAATATTAGTAATAGTTTCAGAAAATTTTAATTTTTTGCACCATTTTATTTTTCAATAAAACTCAATAAAAAAACATGTTCCATTTAATTTCAAAATGTTCAATTTTAAATTACTTTATTTATAATCATTCAATTACACTTTAATTATAAATTATTTTTTAAACTGAGCAATTCTTACAATATACAGCAAAGCAAAGTACACAACATAAACACATACAACTATTATTATTGTTATTGTTGTTTTTATTAAACATAATTAATTTGATTAAAAACCCCATTAATCATAACTTTTATTGGTAAACACTTAAAAAAATACATTTATTTGTAATTTAAAGAAATGTTTGTTTCTTTGTTTTTCTGTTTATTTTTAATTAAAATTATTATTGTTGTTATTGTTTTGCATTTGGTGTACAGTTTGTTTAAAAACTTATTTCTTTGTTTTTTGTTTGTTTGTTAATTTTTTAGTTTTATTTTTAATAATGTAAAAAAGTATATTTGCTTTTAACATTTTCCATATTAATTTGTAAACGGATCCTTTAAAATATTGAATTTTTTTGTGATTTGTTATTTAAAAAAAAAAAATTATGATTTTTTTTAATTAATATTTAATTTGCTTTTCTTAACAAGTGTTTGTATGTGTGTGTTTTGTATTAATTTTGTGAATTTTTTATTGCCAAAATCATATGATTTGAATTTTTATTTCTGATTTTTTTCTAGAAATTATAATTTGTTTCTAATTATTTATGCATGATTTTAAGCAGTCTTCATTGGGAAGTTTAATAAATGTATAGAAATTTCTTCTGGAGTATTTTTAATTTTAATTTTACTTTTTTTAGTTGAATTTGTGGATTTTTTTTGATTTTTAAGAAGTGTCTGAACAAATCTCTATTATAAGATTATACATTTTAAAGCGTTACTGTTATTTGTACTGCAGTGTAATTGTTTATAGGCTTTGTTTTGTTTCAGCAACATGCTTGTAAAAGTTTGCCACATTGCTATTATTCTATTCATTGGAGAAAACTGCAGCCTCTGGGTACTACTTAGAAATTGTTTCTGTGGATTTGTATGATTTAGTTTTTTCAAAATATATTCTCGCAATAAACACCTTGTTTGCAAGTAATCCATCAAAATACATATTTAAGGAATTCATTTTGTTCTCAAATGTTGCTGTCACATAATCTAATGGCATTTCTGAAACTCTGCTTGTAAGGCCTTATATTGTTGTTTTTATGTTAGTGTTTTTGATGGTTTTTCTTACCCTTTGGTGTTGTTTTTACATTTTTAAATTTTGGGCATAATATCAAGGTTTTTTTTTTCAATGAGTGTTTTGATTGCATTTTGTTTTGCATATTATGCGACTTTTATTGCCTTATCTGTAGATAATATCAGCAGAATTTTTTTTACAAGAATATTTTAAATTAGTAAATAACTTTGTTTCAATTAAAAGCACCAATATGTTGCAGTTATAATATCGTAATTCCAGATTTCAATGCCATTAATTGTTTTTTTAAGCAGTATACAAAAGTTTTAAAAATGTTTTTATAATTTTGACGAGAATATCTCTAATGTTGCGGTAGCCAAACCATGCTGGAGCATAACATTTAGACTACAATGTTGCTTAAGTTTGTACGAGTATACATCTTTTTTTATCATTAATTAGGGGTGTCATATAAATTATTGTATTTTGTTTTAAAAAGTAGCAGCATTCTAAGGCTTTAAAGCTTAAATGTTGACACAAATTTCTCAATGTTGTTTAGAATTGTAAACACATCTTGCTATTTGAACTTTTTTATAAGTTTGAGTGAAAATGTGTTAAAAATTTAACAGCATCCCATAGTTTTAAGACTTAATTGCTGTCATACTTTCTCTTGTGTTGCTTAGGCTTTGCATGATAATATATAAATAAACACATCAATGTTGTTAAAACATGTAAATATATAGATTTTGTTTTATGTTAAAAGCCTAAGACGTTTTCTGATATAGATTTTGTTTCTCAAACTTTAGAGTATCAAGTCATGATTAATAAAAATTTGTTTGAAAACTTTACAACTTAAAATGTACAATTAATCGAAAACTGGCTTAAAAAAGTAGGACTAGCCAAACGCTTCCAAACATAATATCTGGACAAGATTAATTTTAATGTTGTCTTAGCTCTGTTAAAGCATCAAAATTAAGGAAACAATGTTGCCGTAGTTGGTATACATAATTATTTTTTCTGTAGAATTTTGTTATATGTGTTTTGGCATATTTGTTAGCAAGATGATTTTCTTAAATGTTGATTGTTTTCATTAAGTTGCGACAACAAGTTGTTGATAAATTTCATTTCTTTTCCAATTACAAGTTTTGAATGATTTAAGAAGTTTCTCCAGAAACATTTCGCTTAAGTTGATTTTTTTTTAATTTTATAAGAAATTTTTTAAAATTATTTTTTATTTATAATGCAATCATGTGTCTTTAATAACGTTTTATTATGTGTTTGCTACATGTTGACATTGATGTGTTGTTCAGAGAAGATTTAAAATGTTTATTCATATGGGCAATATGTTGCCGTGACTTGTAAAGTTTTTGCAGTAACATTTTGTTAAAGATGATCTGTTTTTATTTTAAATTTTATAAGAAATTGATTTTAATAATTTATTATTTATAATACAATAATGTTTCTTTAATAATGCTTTATTATGCGTTTGCAACATGTTGATTTAGATTTAAGTTGTTGCGTTGTTTAAAAGAGATTTCAAGTGTTGATTCACATGGGCAATATGTTGCAGAGCAAAGCTTAAATATTTTCAGTTTACAACCCACAGCTTTGCTTTATTGCATGATTTTTAAAATTGTTTTTTTTTTTTCAATGTTTATGCACTTAAGAAATTATTTCTGCAGGCAGTATGTATACTTGTTTTTGTTGTTGTTAATGATCGAAATAATTGCTGAGAATTTTTTATGTTATTTGTGGTTATAATATTGTATTATTAATTTGCAGTAATACTGTAGACTGAAGTTTGAAATATTTTTATTTCAAGTAAAATATGTTCGGATATATTAATTTTATTTTTAACACATTAAGAAGACTTTAGGGGGGAGAGTATTTTTTTATAAATTTCACTGAGTATGTTTTAATTTATTCTACGATTTTTTTATTTTTTATTTTTTTGGCAACATGTATACAATGTTTGAGGGTATACGTTTAACAACTAATACATGTATATACTTATGTTTTTGTGTGTATTTATTAAAACATTTATTAACTATTAACACTTATTATTAACTAACAATACATTTATAAAACATTTTGTTGTTGTTTTTTTAACAACTCTGTTGACAACACTTTTTTCTATCAAAATAAAATTTTTTACACTACAATTGTCTACAAAAAACTTTGAACTGATGTTGTTATTGTTTGCATTTAATTTTTTATTTAAATTTTATTTTCTTTATAGTTTATATATGTAATTTATTAAAATTTTTTAAAAACTTTTTTTGGTTTTTCTTTTATTAAAAAAAAATATTACACATCACAGCCAATTTGATACTGACACGATGGGTTTTCTTTATCGAAAAAATTCTCTGGTTGTTTGTGAAAATTCTGTTTTCGATTTTGCTTTTGTAAAAATGATTTTTAAATTCACTACATTATGGCATAATGCTTTACTGAGTCTTTGATTTTTATTTTATTTTCTCCTTTAAAATGTCTTTTAATGAGTTTAAATGTTTATGCTGAGGGCCGTTATTTTTCCCAATAAAAGGAAGAAATCACTTAGGGGGGCGTGCTGTTTATTTATGGATGTACTAACAATTGGTAGGCCTTTGTTATCCATCTGGGAAATTACCGGGTCCCAGTTGAAGTTTATCTCACTTTGGTTCACCCATTGTCTGGCCTACAACTATAATGATAACAATGAAAACGGCCAGCAGCACCAGGATACAACAGATAGCTACGGCAACCATGGCACTGTTACTCATAAAACTGTTTAACTTTAAACCAAATATAATTAATTAATTAATTTTTATATATTATTTGTAGTTTATAGTACACCACCCGTGAAATAAATTAGAATTTCAATATATTTCTTTATTTCTTAAAGGAGACTCTTTTATAGAAATGTGAAAAGTTTTGCTATTACTTTTAGAGTAGAAGCTTATTTTCTTTTATTGATTAATTTTATTTTTACCCACTGGTATAACGTTTTAATTTCTTTTTATATTTTATTTTTCTTAATAAAATGTATTTTTTTTTGTGGGGCTTTACTGCTGGTTTAGCTGTGCTTCTGTGTGTGCTGTGTGCTTCTTTAATTTTCGATTTTGTTATTCTGGTATTAGAGAATGGTGTTTAGAAAAGTTGTTTGTTTTGGTGTTTTTGCTCTATTCCTGTTTATTATTCAGGAATTTGTAGTTGTTCTGTTATTAGTTCTTTGACTTTCGTTTTTATAGATTTAATTAGTTTTTTGGTTTATTATTTTTGTTTTTTTGTTCTTTTCTCTTCGAGCCTTTGTCTTTAAGTTTTTTGGTAAATTTTCTTTTTATTGTTTATGTTTTATTTTTTCGTTTGTTAGGCTTTAATTAAAAAATAATTTTGTAAAATATTGTGATTTGTCGGGAAATAGAAATGAAATGTTGAATTCTATCCGGTATGTCACAGAACTCAATTCCGATCGAAAGTGACAATACTTCCGTATATTGCTTCTACAGAAAACTAAAAACGAAAATTGTTTTCGGAATGAAACCACTTTAAGTTTTCAAAGTGGAAGTATTTTTTATAGTAAAATAAGGCTCATAAAAGTAAATAAAATTTATTTTAATGAGTGAAGTAGACAATATTAATAACACTGTACAACAATTTCAAACTTTTTGCAAAATTACGGGGTTCTGATGATTGATCCTGGTAGAAGAGACTAAAAATATATATGGGTAATTTCAAAAATTATCGAAATCTTGATATTTTTTTTCCAAATTTTTTTTTTTTGATGACACGAATGACGCTTTGGTCACGTGAAGGGTGATATTTTAGCATACCAAAACAGTTCGCATTAATCATTTATTGCAAACGGCGCGAAAGTTATGGAGGTTTTAGGTTAAAATTTCTTAAAAAAAATTTAAAGTTAAATTTATTGGTTTATTTTAATAAATGTTGTATGGATACATGAAACTCATTTCAAATTCATCAGTGCAGTCCAAGTTCATCAATGCACTGATAAAATAAATAAAAAATATCAATTATAATTAAAATTCCTTAACATTAAAAAACGCGAATTTTTGCAAAAATATGAATGTTTCACCGATTGTTATAATATGTGTTTATATAACGCATAACTAATTTACAGAAAAACAATGTTTTAACTTGCAAATTTAAAAAATAAAAATAATTATATAAGAATTATTTTTGAGGTTAGGATTTTTTTTTCATCTGTAAAATTTAAAATGCCTATTCGGTTTTGTTATCAAGCTTAAAAAAACCTTTCATTTGGTGTCAATCGCGGCGGAATCTATACATAACTGCAGATGTCACAAAGCAAAATGTGTTTGAAGAAAAATGCCGCTGTACCCGCTAAATATGGACCGAATTCAACCGTATTTATATATGATCTTTAGTTCACCGCCGCACTTCATTTCCAATACTTTACATTGATTTTAAACCACTGATTAACTAAAAAAAAACGCGAAAGAAAATCATGAAATTTCGCAAAAGTTTTATTTTCTTTATAATATTTTTGCGTTTCAAAATATTTTAATGCCTTCTTGACGTTGAGGTGTCATTTATTAATAATAAACATAAATACATAAACCAGTTTAAAGTAAGATTGCTAATGTCAGGCGCGAAAAACTGTCTTTTTTTGACAAATTTACGCCAATTCTATAAAAGTTTGAGGTCATCGTTCTCAGCAACTAGCAGCCTGACATCGACGTAATATGGCGCAAATTTTAGCAAATTACACCATCTATTAAATACTGTTGACGAAATGCAATTTTCTTGAACGGCGCAAAAACGCTACAGAAAAAAACTGCGAAAATTAAAAAATCGGAAAATTTTGGTTTCAAAAATGAACCGCTGTACAACTTTTCCCAAATAGTAGTATTGGAATAACTTTTATAGTGTAAATATCTACAAAGTTTAGTGACTTTATTTTATATCAGTGAGCATCGGAAGTTTAAAACTAAAAGTAGAAAAGTGATGAAATATGAAAAAACTCCGAACTGAAAAATTTCAAGCCTTTTTTTTGAGTTTTTCGATATTTGAGTGCCCATAATTTTTAAAAGTAAAGAACTGATGGCCCGAAATTTTGAATTTCCCAGTTTTCTAGTGTGGCCTACCATTCCCTTTTGACCGTTTTGGTCAATTCGAAAAACTGGAGAAGTAATAAGCATCTGAACTCAGTTTCAACAAATGTTGAAAATTATTGAAATTGCCCATATATGTGTCGGCATTTTGACAGATCACATATCCTCTTGCAGGATATCGTTGTATGTATATAAAACTATAGAAAATACCACGAAATAAAGATCTGCTACTGGCTTTTATATATACTTATATCTCATATATTTGGAAAATATGCAAACGCGAATAAAAAAATAAAAATATATGTTAGCGGTATAACAAGCTATTGCAAACATTTCAAAAATCCAGAAAAAATAAAAAAAAGAAAATGATTCATAAGTTTTATTTTGTCGGCTGGTGATATACATATATACTTTCTTATATTGCAAAAATATCTGAAAAAGTGAATTTTTTTTAACAAGAATGAGTCGTTTCCTATTTTTGGCAGTAAAATGACGCTGATAAAACCATTACCATTAATTTAGTGTGCTATGGTTTGGTCACGTTATTTCTCGATTTAGCATCGTCACCAAGATCATGCGATTTGGCGCCGTTAGTCTCTTTTTGTTGGGCTATGTTAGGCGTCCCGTGTCTTTATGGATAATCTCCAAATACTATAAGTATTTAAAAATTAGAACTCATTAAGTTAACGACGAGTAATCGCCTGAAATGTATGTGATCGAAAATTACCCCGAAAGAGTCGTACAGAGGCGATCATTCAAACGACATTTTATTGTAAAAAATTTTAAAAGTAAAAAAAAAATATTTTTTAAATTTTAGTATTATATTATACAATTTACTATTTTTCAGCTTAAAATCAAATTTATTCCGCCAACATAAAACAATTAATTTGCTTTTATTTCTAAAATATATTTCAGAATTTATGTGTCTGTTGAAATAATGATCTTTGTGGGGTGCATATCAGCAACATTATTTTAAATAGAGACATTCACAGTACATTTTACACTACTTTTACATTTTTTGTTTTTATTTTTAAAGTTTGAAACCAATGTTTTAGTGAAATTACAAAAAAAAAGTTATTTAAAGCAATTTTTAATTCATCCACTTTTGCTAAATAAAAAAAAAATTAAAAAAAAATATGAGCAATTTGTAATCGAAACACAAGAACAGAGCAACATTAGAGAAAAAAAAGAGAATAAAAGACTAAAAGCTGTTGAGTTGAAAAATTGAGGTGTTTCTCAAATCAAATTATTGTCGAATCATTAAGTTCGTTTATGTTCGTGTTGACTTAAATTTTTGTTGCTGTTTTTGTGCTAAAAATTGCATTAAAACACAGCTACCATAAGAGAATAACTAAAACTTGCATGTAGATAGATGTATGTGTGTGGAAGAGATTTTATTCATTTTCAAACAATACTGCTCACCTTAACGGTGAGTGCATAAATGTGTGAGTATTTATGTTTCAAATACACATGGACACAATAATATGGAATACATGCTATGATTATGATATAAAAAAAGTTATTAAACAATGATATGCTTTAAGGCATTATTCTCGTAGTTTGTGTGCATGCGAGTGTGCTTAATAGTTATTCAAATTCAAATATGTGTGATTATCTGCATTAAAAATAAAAGAAGTGTTTGATGCAAATGATGATGAAACAGCATTGGGAAAAGTCCTTAAAGCATACAGAAGTAGATAAAAATTAAAGAAATTTGGTTTTGAGAGATATACTTTTTTAATAATAATTATTTACAGCTACTGCACAACAGAGGCTACTGAAATTAGGTAAGTTTTACACTGTATTTTTGTCAATTATAGAATACTAACAAACACAATATTAGAACAATACTGAAAAATTAACAATAACATTGCAGTCAATGCAATAAAGAACTGTGTGATTATTATAGCCGTTTTTTTACCTAAAATTAAAGAATTGAACTCGATTCAAACGTGGTACTGCAATGACATTGGGTTTAGAATCTTAGCTCGTATGTTACAATTCAATTATAAAAATAATAGAGTACAATGGGATAAAGTTCAGAGGTATTGCCTTTGCCTTAGTGCTAGAAAGTATTTAAATACACCAAACGAAGGTCATACAAATGAGTATTTTTCTGTATAAGAAAAATCAAGAATATATCCGTAATAAAAACTGAAATTACTAAATATGCTAAATGCCATTTGATTTAACTTGAGTCTCAAAAAAATTCTTTAGCCAGTAGATTGTTACGTAGCTTTTACCGCTCCCGCTTAAGAAGTCGTAAAACTACAGACTTCGACCTAAAATGAGAAGAAAGTACGAATATGTCCTATTATATCTACAGGCATTAATTAAAGTTATCCGGTTTGTTTAGCTGAATATATGTTTGTGTTCTGAACTTTTTTGTTTAAAATTTTAATAATGTAAAATTTTTACAGTAATATTCGTAGGTTCACGGTATCTACGATACTACGCCAAGCTTATGATATTTGTCACTCTGTTCTTTATAATTAATTATAATGTAAGTCAATATTGTATCGTAATTTAGTAAATAAATAAAATGTTTTAAGCAATACTTCTTTTCTGCTGGCGAGTTAATATTTAGGCCAGACAATTTTTACATTTTTTAATACATTTTTGTTATTTATGACCAATACTCAGGGGTACACCCCTCCTAAATGCTGTGCATTGTATTGAAATTTTGGAAAAGACAGTACAGATATTATTATTAATTATTATATTATTATTAAGCGCCTTAGGAATGAGACAAATTGCTGTTAATTGATCATTCAGAGGTCAGTGTTATACCTTCACCCTTGAATAATCAACAGCAATTGCCTCATCGTTACATGTTGATTGTGTGGTGAGTGCGTTAGCTAAGTAAATTTAGCTGTTATCTGCTACTTCTCAATAGGTGGCGCTTATTCTCCAGATTATTCCTTTTTTTTCTTTTTTTTTGACATTGGTTGAGGTGAAATAGAGTGGAATGGGATATATAAATATATCTCAGATATATAGGATTATAATAAAATATCAAGTTTTATTCTTTTGTAACATACTCTATATAAAATTTCTTGGTTTATTCTAAATTGCATGACAGAACATATGTCTACTAAATTGGATTTTGAATTATTTCTATGTACGTATGTAAGAACAAGTTAAGTCAATAAGTGAAGTTTTGAAACATGATTACGATTCTGGAAATTTTATTAATATTTTTTTTCAATTAGACAACAAATGTACGCTACAATACTTTACATGATAAGTGATACTACCCTGACTTCTTTGAATTTCCTACAAAAATAACTCGATTCAGTCTTATATCGACTTAAGCTATTCTGGCAAACTATCACACATTTTTATTGACATACTTCTTACACTTTAAACTTGTCCTTGTCACGGTCATATTATTTTTTACATTCCAACCTAACAATAGCAGTTATTCGAAAAAGTTTCCATTTATATTTTTTCAACAATTTTTAATTACTAAAATGTAATAATTCATGTGCACTTAAGTAAAATTATTTGCAGTTGAACACAAGAAGAGAACACAGAACAAAACACAAGTGATGCTGATTTACACTAAAGTGTAAAGAAAGTAAATCATCAACATCATTGTCATCGTACTAATTGGCTGTCACAGTTGCTCCTATCAACACTGTTATTAATTGTAGTATTTTTTTATTGTTTCTCTCACTCACTCTCTCTAGCTCCTCCGCATCATTGTTATTGTATAGCGATTGACAATAATATGTGAGAGACACATTATGCCACATTGTGGGATTTTTGTGTCTGTAACAGCTTAAAATGTTTTTATTTTTTTGTGAATTTAAAAGATTTTCCTTTAACATTTTTGCTTGGTTTTGACTTTTTTTTTTGAGTATCAAAAGAAAACTTTTATATATGAAATCCAAAATATGGACAAAAGTTTTATTTACGCACTTAGTTTTGAGTATTTTTAAGGAAATGACTTTTCATAAATTTAAATTTCTAAAAATGCCAAAAACATTTAGAAAATTCATAAATAATTTTTAAACTTGTAGTTGTTTTGAAAAAGAACAACTTTTTATTTGAACAAAAGCAAGACCACAAAAAGGATATCAAATTTATTTGGGCATTTTGTTGACATACTTTCATTTAAAGATACCCGCATAAATATATGAATATTTTCTTGAATTTCAAAAAAATTATTTGTACTTTTAAATTTTGTGAACAATTTGATTGTGAAATAAAGAAAAAAAAAAAAAAGTTTTTCTTCATAAATTCGACAACAGTAAATTCAAAAATGATAATCATAAGGAAACTTAGTTTATTTTATGGATAATAACATAGCGGTAATCGGTCTTCATTGCAATTGCACTTGCAAATCTTGCAAGTGTAGCAAACCATATCTAACAACAACAAAAATGTTGGCAGATATGCTGTGTTTGGTGTTTGTAGCGAAGAGTGATTACCGCTATATCGTCATATTAAATGCAAACGGACGTAACTACACTTTTTGTCTTTTACAGGAGAAGCAAAAAATCTTAAAATCAAAAATTTGTTAAATCCTGAAAATCATAATTTTCAGAATCGATATATAAGGATTAGCATTCCTATACACAACAAATGAGTTTGTATGTAAGGTTTTTATATACATATATATGTAAGTAGTTTTATCTTCTGACATTTAGAAATACACGCACTTGTACTTACTTCCGTTTGAATTTCGTTAATAAAATCGCCATTTTTGATCGTAGGCATTTAAAATTTTGCACGAACATGTATTTTGATAAAACGAACCATTATTAATAAAAAACTCAATTTCAAAATTTTGTGTAGTTACGCCCGTTTGCATTTAACATGACGATATGTGCATACATACATACATACATACATAACTGGCCTTTACAACCCTGTGTCAGGATTACGGCCTAGCTTCTCGCAGCACTCATGTTGTGTGTGTGAATTTTTATCCATGAGTACCGGGACATACAGTTTAATGTCGACTCCGAACGACAGATTTGAGAAGCTTGTTCATGGCAATTAGTTACTCTCAGAGCTTTTGCCAGAAGACTGCTGAGAGGTAGTCGCCGAAAGAAATATTTTTATCATATTTCTTTTTTGAAGATGTCAGAGCCTGGAATCGAACCCAGGACCCATGTCTTAGTAAGCCAACACACTAACCACTAGACCACGGCGACTACTGATATGTGCATATATGTATATAATAATTAGCCATTACAATCCTGTTACGGCCTAGCTTCTGGAAGCACCCATGTTTAAAGTCGATTCCGAACGACATAGTTGCGAAGATTGTTCATGGCAATCAGTTGTTCCCAGAGCTTTTGTCAGGGGACTGATAAGAGGTAGTTGCCGAAAGAAAAAAGTTGTTCATATTTCTATTTTAAAGATCTCCGACCTCGAGTTTGAACAGGGTGCTCTTGTCTAGGAAGCCAAAGCACTAACCACTAGACTACGGTGACTATCGTTATTTAAATAAATCGCCTGAAATTAAAATCCAGTTTCTTTTTAAAGCCAAATAAATCTTAATCGTGCAATTATTTAAACGTTTTGTTAAACAAAGAAGTATGTTAATGGCTTTTAAGTCAAAGTATAAAAAAAAATATATCAAATCATCGTCACAAGTTATAACAATTTGAAATTTCGTGCAATTTCAGGCGTTTTCGTTTTACAGCACATGCCCAATAAATTAAAAACTTTTTAAAACTTTGAATTGGAATTGTTTGTCTTACTTATAATGCCCAATTTTGTCACAACTGTAATCAATAAACAAGCTTTCTCAGGCTTCCACAGACCGTTGTATTAAGAGTTTAGTCAGGCTTAATGGACTGATTTGTTGTAACAATGATTTAAACTTAATAGTCTAATAGTTTCAATCGAGATAAAATTGGTGTGAATAGAAGTGTGAGTTAAGTAGGATAGGTGGTTTGTTAATCAGGAATTTAAATAGCACCATTAGCAGGACCAAAATTCAACATCCAAATTGAAAAAGCATCAGAGCAGAATGAGTAAATTCAGATTACTGTATTGCGACAAACCATCAAAAGTGACCAATACTTTCCCTCTAGGAAGAAATCGCGCAAATTCTGCGTTGAGGATTGGAAGGCAGACTTATTTTTTCGTATAATGACCTGATTCTTGACAAAGTGTGTCGGAGGAACTCCCTTATGTCAATGAGACAAATTGCTGTCAATTTTGATCATTCAAAGGCCAGTGTTATACCTTCACCTTTGAATGATAAACAGCAATTGTCCCATTTGTCGATGGATGTTGATGGTGAGCGTCTTCGTTAAGCAGGTAAGCTGTTATCTACCCAGAAGGTGACGCTGTACTTCTCTTCATTCGTTCCAGTGAGCAGTTTTTTTGATGATGGTCTTCTTCTTAGTGGTGGGGGGGGTACCTCTTATTTTTTTAATTTATAATTTTTTGAAAAACCGCAATTTTATTATTTTAATAAATTTTTTCTCCTTCGCTGGGATTTGAATCTTGGTCGTTTGAGTTTCTCTGCGAGAGCTCTAACCGCTATACCACGACCCCCCTAAGTTGTAAAAGCCTTTAAATGGTTTTTTTTTTCAAAAATATTGAATTTTTGCCCTATTCAATGCAGAGGTCTTGTCAAATTATAGTAAAACATATTGGAGTTAACATTTCCTGCTGATGTATAGCGTGTCCTTTTTTCAAGATTTTTGTGTTTTTTTTTATTTATTTCCTTTTCTTTTGTTTCCTTTTGGCTTTATTAAGAATTATTTTATATAAATTGAATGTTATTCAATGGTTTCCAATTTTCACTATTCAATAATCTTTAATTTTCTTAGTTTGTAACATATTTTCAAGAATTTTTGTATTGTTCTTACGCAAAGGGGGCGTTTTTTTCCTTCTGCAGGTGGCAAGCGTGCGTTAGTATTTGATGGAGGGCGGTTTATTTGTCTACTTTTTCTTTATTGTTTTTCTATATAATTTTTCGTCACCCTCTTTCCGTTGTATTTAATATGAGAGCGCACAAAATAACAACTTAATTATTCACATCACGCAATACTGGTTGATTTAAATTCAAAACATAATTATTATCTCGCCATTGAGCATTCAAAAAATTGTAAAATATTTAGAGTGCATACAGAAACCTCACAAATAACCATATTTTATATTTTTTTTAGCTTTATTGTTCTAAGAAAATTACACGGTGCTACAAATGAGCAACTTTTTTTTATACTTGGAAAGTGACCTAGTGCAAGTTGTAGGCCTTATTGAGTAGATCATAAATTAATTTTTAAAAGTTCGGAAACACCCTCAAATTTCGGAGTTATTCCGAAAAACCTATTTTAGGGTAGGTTCGAGTACTTATGAACACGTAACTCAGTTGATTTCAATCCGATTTTAAATTTTTAAACGGTTTCGGAAAGAAGAAATATATGCCTTTTTAAATATGTACACATTTTGGTACATATATTAAATTGTTGCAGTGTTATTTTAATTTATATCCGATTTTAATTTTATTTTTTCTAAATTTTTTAACTTTGGCGCCATTTTTTTAAATTAGATTGTTTAGAAACATACCCTTATGTATATATTTCTTTAAAGCAAATTTAGTTCTGAGTTAAACAAGCTTCTAATAAATAAAATCGAGTAAAAAATACAAAAGTTATTAAGGTTTTTCAAAAGTTAAAAATTTTGCTTTTACAAATATGTATTGATCAAGATACTACATTTTCTTTATTTTTTTAGTCTTATAATGATATCAGTATATAAATATTTTAAAATAACAGTATTCAAATTATTTTATTTAGAAATTTAGAATATTTGATAAAAGTGCTTGCTAGACGTCTTTCGCTTGTACATCAAATCGTCTGTTTCTCACTTAAGTGAGCAGCAGTAATTTGAAATCATTCATTGAAATCTAAATGTGCATGCAGAAAATAAACTTTAATGGACATTCTGCATCCCATTTGTGTATAAGCCTCAAGAAATTCATTTACTACATCAATATAATTTTCACTTTTTTCATTTCCCAAAAAATTTTCACATAAACTAATAATGCTTCTCCATGCTCTTTTTTCCACACATTTAATGTCATTGTGAATTCTTCGTCAAACATGATTTTGCGGATTTGAGATCCAACAAAAATACCTAAAAATAAAAAAATACTTAATACAATTTATGTGTAGAAATCAATAAGGATTTGTACCTTCTTTTATTTTTGCTTCACTTATTCTTGGGAAAACTGATTATAAGTGTAAAAAGGCATCGCTTTCCCTATCCAGGCGTTTCATGAACTGATTTATGTATCCCAATTTGAGGTGTAATGGTGGCAAAATTATTTATTTATAATCATAAGACTAAAAAATTAAGAAAATGTAGTAACTTGATCAATACATATTTGTAAAAGCAAAATTTTTAACTTTTGAAAAACCTTAATAACTTTTTTATTTTTTACTCGATTTTATTTATTGGAAGCTTGTTTAACTCAGAACTAAATTTGCTTTAAAGAAATATATAGAAAAGGGTATGTTTCTAAACAATCTAATTTAAAAAAAATGGCGCCAAAATTTAAAAATTTAGAAAAAATAAAATTAAAATCAGATATAATTAAAAATAATACTGCAAAAATTTAATATATATACAAAAATATGTACATATTTAAAAAAGCACATATTTCTTCTTTTCGAAACCGTTTAAAAATTTAAAATTTTACTCTTTTCCTTTCTTCTACATCGGCCTAGGAGTTATTTGGCATAATATGTGACATTAGATAGACATGCCTTGGCTACATTTGGACTCTTCGGTCCCTCTAATGATCAATAAAGATTAGAAAGACATTCAAATAGCATTATTTCAAAGTAACAAAGTTAAAGGAGCTGATGGGAAAGCACATGCCTGATAATTAGACCATCAGCGTACTATGTCTGGTGATGTACACAAAATGGAAACTTTGATATTTCATTAGGAGACTTTGTTTTAATCATGAAATCCTGAGTTGAAAATGGATGTTAAATAAAATTCTTCCACCAATACAAGAAAAAACGTTTTAGAATCATACGTTATGCACTGGCTCAATTCGTTCAGCAATTTTTCGCGAAATTTCACCTGTTAAGTGTAATCTTGGAAAACAATTTCTTCTAAAAAATTTATTTTTTAAACTTAAACAAAATAATTTAGTGTACAATCCCTAATGGACATCATTTTCTTCTTTTATTATCGAAAAATTCATTGCAAAAAAATCTAAATTCTTTATAGAATTTAACTTTGATCTTATTAAAGTATTTCAGATGAAACGAAAACAAGTTTTTGTTGGCTTTTTGTACGACACCTCTTATTTTCCTCAGTACATTCAGATTTTAGTAATACATTTTTAATAGCAAAATTTAAAAAAAAGAAAAAAATTCAAATTGACTGCCATTTCAGTAGGAATAAAAACCAGTGAATAAAATGAAAAACATGACGCATTTGATCGTTATCACTGCAGTGTTAGTAACAAGAAACACCCTCTGTTTACAGGCCTAAAACGTGGTCTTACTTCTTCTCTCTGTTCTTCTCCTACTTTTCCCTGACACTATTAAGAAATTTTATTTTTTTGTGTTTTTTTTTTTTTAATTTTCCTTCTGTAATAACTTTTACCATCAGCTTTTGCTTTTCTTCTTCTTGGCAAAGGACAAAAATAAGAAAAAGATTTATAAGAAATACTCGTACTTGGGCTGATTTCATATATTTGATATGTCCAACGTTCAGTTTTTTTCTTTTGCTGTTGTTTCATGTAAAATCAAAATTTTCTCTACTCGTATTGTGTAAATGGCATACTTCCTTTCCCGTATTATGTTTTTAATAATTTATGACTTAAACTGTTGTTGTTTCCTCGCTTTGTTTTGTGTTTGTAGTTGTGCCTTTATTTTTATGTTTTAAAAGTTTCATAAATTTATATGCCACATGTACATATATTTATAATGTATATACAACATGTCACAGCAAAAATGCGTTAAAGACTGTTGAAGTCTGACAAGTAACTCAAGAATTGGGTTATACGCGTTTTACAGCCATATGAGTCACTTTCTTTTTTTTTCAGCTTTTTCTTTTTTTTATTGACTATTCTGCCTTAAAGGATTAAGAAATGTTTTATAATCAAAATGAGATTTATAATCCTTGTGTGCATGTAAAAGTTGCTTTTTTTATATATAAAAATTTTTCTTTATTTTTTATGAAAATTGGTTGCGGGGAAAAAAATATTATTTTTGCAGGCTTTTTGTTTGGTATCTGATATTGTGGCTTGAAATGTAATTTGTAACACAACAAAAATGTCTTTATTTGTAGAAAATATTTTAATCAAAATGTAGGAAATTCTTTAAAAGTATACATTTTATAACTTTTAGTATCAGAAAAATTTTTGAAATTATGAGCTGTCACAAGCTGCTATGGTTGTCTATAAGTAGAGTTAGATATAAAGTTCGTCAGTCTCATTCTTAAAGAATGATTTTAAAACTTTGAAATATTCTTTTTTACATGGTGCTGAAAAACTATTGTATTTGAAACTTATATATTTGTTAAATAAAAAGTATTAGTAGTGTGCTGGTGTGAGGGTTGTGGGTTCACACCAGAGACCCGGGTCTGCGACACTAGACCGAACTATGGTTTTAGTCACTCCGCTCGTAATAAATAATCAGAATATAATTTAATATTGTATTAAAATTTAGTAAATAAATAAAAAATATGGTTCAATTTGTTTTTTTTTGTATGATCTATGGGTTTTAAAATTATTTTGAAAGACATATGAACCAGAGGGCTGTGCTAAGAAATTACAAAGTTCACTTATTTTGCTGCACAGTAAATTTATAAAAATTTTTAGTGCACACTTAATAAAACAAGCGTTTCATAGTTCTATTTTGCAACATAGCAAACAATGTATTATATGAAATACTTTTAAGTGTTTTTGCATTTTGTGCGAAAGTAAAGAAAACTTTAATCATGATTTAATTAAAACTGCATAAGCAGAATTTAAATAACTTACAAAAAATTATTCTCTTTTCAATTACAACTCTTTTTACAAACAATTACTTTCCTTTCAATTACAGCTCTTTTTATTTTGTTCTTTTTTGAAAAAATATTTCAATAGGATAGTAAATAATGAAAATACTAAATAGTGGAAAACTAGGATTGAAAAAAAAAAAAAATAATAAAAAATTAAACATAACTGAAGTACATAAAAGTAGTCGCCGTGATCTAGTGGTTAGTGTGTTGGCTTACTAAGACAAGAGCCCTGGGTTCGACACCCAGCTCTAAAATCTTAAGAAAAAAAAAATATATGAAAAAAAAAATATTTCTTTCGGCGACTACCTCTCAGCAGTCTTCTGGCAAAAGCTCTGAGAGTAACTAATTGCCATGAACAAGCTTCTCAAGTCTGTCGTTCGAAGTCGACATTAAACTGTAGGTCCCGGTACTCATGGATAAAAATTTACACACACAACATAAGTGCTGCGAGAAGCTAGGCCGTAATCCTGACACAGTGTTGTAAAGGCCAGTTATGTATGTATGTAGGAAGTACATAAAAGTAAAAATAAAAAAGTATAACTTTACAGAACTTAAGTAAAATTGAATTAGAACTAATAGAACCGTATGTTGCTGATATTTAAAAGTTTTTTTTATTGTCATGCGTTTCTTTGAAATATATGACAATAATAAATCGCTATAAATTTATACAACAACATTAGCAATGATAAGAGTTTATGAGCAAAATGAAGAAAAATATTGCACAACTAAAGCAGACAAATAGAACTATTTACTGCTTGTATACATAAGTTATATTTGATGCTCTGAGTCTCTTTTAAATATAGATGAAGAATGATTCTGATTTGATCAGCATAATTTCAACATAATTATCATAGCTTAATAACATGACAACGAATGATTATTTTGTTATTTAATTTAGCGGCTAATATTATAAAACACTTTGCTTATATGATATTTTATTTTGTAAGGGTGCCCCTGTGCTTTAGTGGGTAGTGTGTTAGACGGCTAGTGTAAGGGTTGTGGGTTCGATTCCCATCAAGGTCCCTGGTCTGCACAAGCTTATGGTCTTTGTTCCTCTGCTTCTTACTGCTAATTACAATATAATTTAATATTCGTATTTGTATTGTAATTTAGTAAAGAAATACTAAATAATTTAGTAACAAAAACAAATTGTATTAAAATATACAGCAGAAAATAAACATAAAGAAAATGTAGTATCTTGATCAATATACATATATTTGTAAAATCAAAATTTTCAACTTTTGAAATACCTTAATAACTTTTTTATTTTTTACTCGATTTTATTTATTAGAAGCTTGTTTAACTCAGAACTAAATTAGCTTTAATAAAATATATACATAAGTGTATGTTTCTAAACAATCTAATTTAAAAAAATGGCGCCAAAATTAAAAAATTTAGAAAAAATGAAATTATAATCAGATATAATTAAAAATAACACTGCAAAAATTTAATATATATACCAAAATGTGTACATATTTAAAAAGTCACATATTTCTTCTTTCTGAAACCGTTTAAAAATTGAACATCGGATTAAAATCAACTGAGTTACGTATTCAGAAGTACTCGAACCTACCCGAAAATAGTTTTTTCGGAATAACTCCGAAATTTGAGGGTGTTTCCGAACTTTTAAAAATTAATTTACAATCTACTCAATAAGACCTACAACTTACATTAGGTCACTTTCCAAGTATATTTTCACTCTAGCACCGTGTTATTATTTAAATATTCTGAAAACGTATAAAGACATTTGTACATTCAAATACAAAATAATGCAACAGCAGCAATTAAATTTTTATTACAGAAGAAGAATCATTTGTGCCGAAATAATTTCCAACATTAAAATTTAAGAAAAATAAGAATAAGAAAACATGCCAGAGTGTAGAGATAAAAATCTTAATATATTTTTTGTTCATTTGTTCATAAATTAATGGAACATTAATTTCTTTTTTACAGCTCTTAACAAAACAATGACTTTTCATTCATATTAAACAGTGAATTTAATAACAGAAATGAAATCATTATGAAATGGCTAAAAATGAAAATAATTGCGCTTAAAATGATTTCTCGTTATGATTATGGAAGAATGCGATACATGTCTTTTACATATACTACAATTAAAAATAAGGCATTTTATAAAAATTTCAGTAATTTGTCAAAAAAGACAAAAAAGAACAAAACAAAAAAAAAAAAAAACTATTCGACTATGTTTTATAAGCTCCAAGGCACAAGTAAAATTTAAATCAAATACAAATACAAATACAAATTTCTATAATTTTAAAACCTGGACAGATTGGTAATCATTTTAACCATAATTTGATTATTTAAAATTTTAAACGTTGGCACAATTAAGTTCTACGAGTATTTATCGTTAAAGAAAACAATAACACTCAGTTTCGTTTTGCAGAACATACCCACTTGCTTTTATTTGTGCTGAAATTTTATATTTTTTACATATTTTTCTTTTTCTTTTCCACTTCTTATTAATTTTATTTATGAAATATCATAAATTAGCATTTGCCCTAACATTCAGTTTTTTTCTTCTATTTTTACAAAATTTTTGTAATTTGTCAGGTTTTTTTTTCAACACTTAAAAGGTCGTTAAGCCAAATTGTAGCCAGCAGGACATTTATAATGGAAACAAGCACTCTCTCTACCACACACTGTTTGAATCTGTTTGAAAGGCCGTTTATAAAATATTCTAAAAAATATACATATTATTTTAAAGGGTCTACCACTAGTGGTTTTAGTACCTTGTTTGCGGAAAGCTTTTGTTTCTCATTTTTGTCAAATTTAAGATAAAAATATATACTGATTAGTCTCCCTAACAGATGAAAACTAAAAGTAAATTTTTTTAATTTTTTTTTTTCTAGTTTTCTTAATTCTATAAAAAATTTTCTGAATATACATTGTGTCGAAAGGTTTTCATAACTCATATTTTTGAATATTAATAAATCTCTATTTTCCGAGCTTAAGGTCCTTTTATATTAATATTAAATATTTATTTATTTTCAATATTTCGCTGCCCCTTTGTGTAGCATCGTTAGGAATTATTATTTATTTTTAAAATAAATAAAATATTTATTGTTAAATAATAATTCCTGACGACGCTACACGAATAAAAATAAGTAAATATTTAATATTAATATAATAGGACCTTAAGCTCGGAAAAAAGATATTTAATATTATTTATAAAAAAGGATCAATAAAGTTATTATATTATTAATATTTTTGTACACTTATTAATATAAATGCATATATTTCTGTGTCAGACAATATTATTTTTTTTTAATCAAAATTTTAATAAACAAGTAAATTAAATAATTACGCTGTGCTGGTAGCAAATTTAAACAAGCTGGGCACCCTACTGGTAAAGCTAATTCGCACAAGCTGAATTCAATGACATTAGCCATTTTTAGACGTTAGCGCTCGTATTCGCGATTTATAATTTGTACGCTCAAGTACTATAAAAACGATATTTTTATACTTTTTCGACCATTTTTTAGTTTTAAATTTAGAAATTTTGATTAAATATGCACATCAATATATAGGAAATTATAGCGACATTTTTTTACGCGATTTTTTATTCGCAATATTTTTTTTTTTTTTGTTTCGAGTTTGCAATTAATAGCAATATTCGCTATCTTTAATTTTAATCAATCTACTTTGATAAAATTTGAATATGGAACATGACAAAAGCAGCATAATAGTTTGTATTGCTTTTTCTTAAAAAAGAAAATAGATTTTTATAGAAAAAAGTAAGAATGTCATGCAATTTTGTGTTTATTTAACAGAGTTGAATTGGATTATATTTAAAAAGTATCCAAAAAGTATAAACAAACATTTTTTTTTACTTTAGCGTACAAATCTTAAATCGTGAACATCGCGAATACGAGCGATAACTTCTAAAAACGGCTAATGCCATTGAACTCGGGGTACTTGAATAACCATAGCATAGCTTATTAAGAAAAAGTGTCAAATTCGTAATAAATAATAAAAATCAACTAGCGTATCAAATGTAGAGTTTACAACCAAATATATGTTTATTGTTACTTATTAGAATTCTACAATTATACCAAGAGAAGAAAAAAGCTATTTACGTACTATTGCCCATATTCATAAAAAATAAAACAGTTTTATTAATTGCTTTTTTGACAATTACTCCATAGAAATATAGCAAATAAGCACTCTATAAACCAATTTAATTTTTTATGAATACGGGCATATAATGTTTGTTAAGAAGCTTTCGACAAAATTTCAAATTCATTGTTTATTCAAACAATGTTTGAAAAAAAAAAAAATAACAACACGTTTTTGTAAACAAATCACTTTTCAAATCAAAGACATCACATGGAAAATCGTTTGTAGTGTAAATATTTATTATTTTTATAAGAAATATTTTAAATTGAACAATTCAATCAATTATCACAAACATTTTATTTAAAGACAATGTGATAAATAAATAAACACGTTGTCTGAATAGATTTTTATTAATTGAAATATTTGACAAAGAATTGTTGAAAATTCAAAATTTATTGTTTTGTTTTGTTAAGAAATTCTAAAGAATTCTAAAAATAAATGTTTTTTATACATGGGTGTCCCAGTAGTCTAGTGGTTTCTGTGTTAGACTGCTAGTTACAGGGTTATGGATTCGATTTGCACCATAGACGTTGGTTTGTGACACTACATCGAATAAATAAATAATAAATTGTATTCACACAGTACGTATGAGTAATATGAAATACAAACTAGATGTTACTTATACGTCTGAGTGATACGAGGGCTTTTTGGTAATCTATTAAAACTAATTTACGATTTAAGGATTGGAAAAAACGCTGACATATGTAACTGTATTATTTTTGAGGGGGATTACTTTGAAGGGGACAAGATAGTTATTGATGAATAAGTAAATACTTTTTGAAAAAAAGGCCTATACCGTCTACTACCTAGCATTGTTAGAACGCTTGGAGAGTAAAATTACTTAAAGAATGTCTCATTAAAATAAAGTGATGTGTTATCAGGACAATGTATGGTGACACAATTAATGAAAATGGTGTTTAGATTCTAGGAATTCTGTTAATAATTACTTCCCCATGCACCGTATTTCTAAGGTCTTGACACAAATTATTTTGTTAATTTTCAGACCTTAAACTAATTCTGGGTTAAAGAAAATTAATTACTGAAAAAGGGGCAATTGCTTAAACTGCTACCTATTTTGAAATTTAAGAGAGATTACACTATAAAAATTACCGCTCTTATGGTTATATCTGCTTTGAATTTCAATTATACTGAACATTAAAATCAAAGTTTCTCTTCAAAATATATGAAAATATTTCTTTCGGAAATTACCTCTCAGCGGTTTTCTGGAAAAAGCTCTGAGTGTAACTAATTGCCATGAACATATTTCTTAAGTTTGCCGTTCGGAGTCGGCGTTAAACTGTAGGTCCTGGTACTCATGGATAAAAATTGATACACACAACATGGGTGTTGCAAGATGCTAGTTCATAAACCTGATGGCTGTAATGTCTGCAGTGCTCACATTTTAACTGCTATATTTTAACGAAAGGTATAAGATTTACTCTTAAGTACTAAAATCAAAAGATTAAAAAAATCCTTTGACATTTTAAGTTAAAATTTAAAGGCTACATTCATAAAAATATTTTAGACTCTTTATGGTAGTGCTGGCCAAAGAGAGAACGAAAAAGATTGATTTTCATGGATCATGTCATGCTCCCATGGCCAGTCATACCTAACGGGCTTATAACACAAATTTTCAAACAAAATTTTTATTTCTAAATCTTTTATCAATTAAAAATACATTTATGAATATTGCTGTTAATCTACAAAGCTTCTTCTAATGTGTATATATAAAAACATAAAATTATCAAACAACCCTCGTGTGAAATTCAAGTGTACATATCCACGTATACATATGAGTGGCATGAAATTGATTGATTTTCTTTTGAGATACGTTTGATTTTTTACAGAAAACAAAAAGCAAAACTCTGTAATTTATTTGTATTTATAGAAATTATTAAACAAAATATTCAACTTAAATCAAGAAGAATAAAAAATTAAACATTTTATTACTAATGAATAGGACATTTAAGAGATGCGTAAAAATCTTGTGTGGGCTTTCCTTAAATAAATTTAAAATGAAAAATTTATGTGAAGCAATAGAAATTACATATATTTTAAATTTATAATATTAAACATTGTGTGTCTAAAATATATCTCTTTGGTTCACATAACAAAATAAAAATTTAAATTAATAATATTTTTCCTTTTCATAAATGAAAAACAAGCACATAAATATTTAAATATAATTCTGCCTTAACATTTAAACAAATTCTGTAAAACATTTGAAAAACAAAAGAAACACAAGATTTGCTTGTTTTTTTTATTGAAATGCAACGGTTTTGTAGCCACTTTTTTCTGCATTTTTTTTTCTTTTGCTTTTTTACCATTACCATGACCTTCTTTAATAAACAAAATGCTCAAAACACACACTGACTGACACACATATTGTGGCATGTTACTAAGCTTTAGCAAAAGAAGAAGATGATAAAGAACAATGTCATATAAAATGTTTTTTTTTGTTTGTTCGTTTGTATGCATGTTCTTTCCTTAACTTTTGCTAAAATTATTTAATATTACCTCTTTCCTTTTCTCTGAAAAGAAACATTTACAGTGAATTCTGGTGTTTGAAATTTAATTCAGATATGACACAAAAAAAAAGTGAATGCAGTTTAAAGTGTGTTAGCTGGTGACAGTCATGCCAAGTCAAAGTCAAATGTACTCGCACATTAAAATAATTGCAGTGATTATGATTGGGCAGACGCCATGAGAAGAGATGTAATGCTGAGTATACACTTTTCTGTTTGAAGGAAACAGATTTAGTCATTAAAGTCAATTGCAAAAAATAAAAAATTATTTTTTTACTAAATTCGCCACAGAAAACTGTTATAGACTTAAAAAGTATATCGTTTTTTGTCCATTTATAACCTTTTATTGTCACTTAGAATTAAGTGGCATTTGTAGGATATTTTCCTATTTTATTAAGAAACAGTTTTTTTCTTTAGAACTAAAAATTTTATAAAAGCATAATTAAGCATGAGGTTTTGGTAATAGGAATAAAACAATTTAATATATGCTAGAGATGTGTAATTGCCACAAGTGACGATTAGTAGAAAATGTTAAATTGCAATTGGGTATATAAATAAAAAAAAATCCAACCTAAATGGATAAAATTAAATTTAAAATTTTGAAGAGTCTTCAGACTTTTAGCGGTATCGACTAAACGATAATCTTTTGGTAGGAAAAGTCCAAAAATGTAAATATTGAAATCTAAGTGCCGCAATCATAGAAATTAAACCTTATTAAGAGCTTATATGACAGATATTGAATAAAAGTTGACTAAATAAGCCATTAATAAACGTACTTTACTTTTTCTTTTATTTATAGGGTAGGAAATGAACAAAGCAAACAATTTCATAAGATACTAGCCTAAACATGGCGTGCTTCTCTATACACGTACTGCTACCATTTGTACACATTTTTCGACTAATGATTCTGAATGACTACGAAATCAATCACACCAAACTCAGAAATTTCAGCTTTAACATTGCTCAAGATATACAGAAATTAATATTTAACATACATGGGAGGTGCCACGCCTACTTTTCTTGGCCATGAAGTCATTTAGACTAAATTAAAAAAAAAAAACAAACAAAGGGCACTCAAGATATAAGCATAATATTAAAAAATTTTACTTTGAATTTGTATAAGAACATATAGAAATATGTAAATACCAGTGGGCCGATTTCGCACAAACTTCACATAAACAATCTAAAGACTATCTCCAACGTACATTGAGACTTTTGATGAAATCGATCTATCCATTTCCGCGGTTAGTGGTGACATCAAAATGTACATTAATTTTTATATATTAAGATACAATACAGTTGAGTATCGGAAAAGTTAGTTCGCGCAAAAGTTTGATGTTCAGATAAGTTAACAGTATTACAGTATCAATGTACTGCTTGAAAAAGTTAGGCATTCAGTTAATTACTCATAGTGTATGATATCTTTTTAACAACAATTTTGCCGGCCATAGTGTGACATTATTCCTACTTTTACGATATTCTGTCTGGAAATGGTGAATTTTCCGAATTTAATTTTTATTTTGAACAGCAAAAACGTATGATAATCTTCAAAAATCCCATTAGTTACCTTTTAAGCATTTAGTTTGTGAGATACGAGTATGTATCGTTTACTTAAAAAATATCTCAATGCAGAAAAAATCATTGAAAATTATGTTGGATTTGCAGTAAAAAGTGGAGACTTTAAAACGGATTGATTAAGGTATTCAAGATAACCAGATGGTGTTCAATTCTAGTGCATCTGAAGCAACCGTCTCCAGAAACGAAGAAAGCGCCTTGAACTCTTAAGGTCTGTGTCAAATACAAATAAACAAGGTGCATAAGAAACCTTTTCACAAATACGATATTCTAATCTCTGAGTTGAGTGATGCAATTCGTGCGTACAACGATACACTTGGAAAAATTAAATTATTGAAGTCAATGTTGCATGGTAATGTTGACGTCAGCATTTAGAGTATTAAAATCAATCAGCAAATTTTAGAAGATAAAGTGGATCCGAAATGTTCGCTACTGCTAACGACGAATAAGTTATTAAACAAGATACTAAACACTCTAAAATAAGCTACTCAAAAGCCGTTTAAAGCATTATTCTCTAGATTAAATGGTTTGAAAGAATGAACAAGTCTGAACTGCTTCTTTGAGCCACTTTGTACAAAATTAATATTAATTGTATTGAACGGTGCCTTTAAACTTTAAAATAGCCAATACTAATTAAATCTAAATTTCTCGTTTATAGCTATGAAAACAAATTCATACATACAGACATAATTGGCCATTACAACCCTGTGTCAGGGTTACGGCCTAGCTTCTCGCAGCACTCAAGTTGTGTGTGTTAATTTGTATCCATGAGTACCGGGACCTACAGTTTAAAGTCCACTCCGAACGACAGATTTGAGAAGCTTTTTCATAAAATTCAATAAATAAAAATTTCACATGTTTTATCAATAACATTTAGAATTATTTTTGTTTTTTTTTCTTTATTTAATTTTTTAAATGCAATACTTAGAAAAGTTAACAGTTTGAAAAAGTTGATTGTCTCGGAACACTTGGGTAAACATTTCTCTTTACCTTTGATCAATCATTGCCTGCCTTAAAATTTTTTTAAATTATTTAAAAATGTATGTTTTATTGTACTCTTACATCTTATTTAATGGCAATTAAAACATAAAAATTGAATCATAAAGTGATTTACATAAACAAAGAAACCCAGACATTATAACACAATGGGCCACAGCACGTATGAGTAATAAAAAAACCCATATTTATGACTGAAAACATGTTGCGTTTAAAAATAATTATCAAAACAAAACGAAAGTTTATTAATGTTTAAGTTGTATGTAGTCTACGATAAAATAATAAAAACAAAAAATACTCAGAAGAAACAAATTTGATCATTAAAGATCTAAATAAAAATGATAACACATAATAATATTAAAAAAAATTGATTTATATTAAATATCAATAACCACTTAATGCTACAGTGAAGATCATGTGTATGTACGCAGAAAAATAAATAATTGATATACGTGTACAAAATATCGAAAACATTTTTTTATACACTGTGGTTCAATAGAATAGAATCAACTCGTTTTTCTATAACTCAAACTGTATAAAATCCCAAGATTTTATACAAAAAACATAAGTAAACTTTATATTTTTTATATTGTACTAATTATAAATTACACCACGTATTCAATTATTGTGAATTGTTATATTCGAAAATTTGTAACTAAATTCCCCTTATGGAAAATGAGAAATTTATACTAGTAAGAGATTTTTTTTGTAACTAAAATTACTAAATTATAAAGACTTCTTATTTAACTTTTGATCGATTCAGTTCAATTTATTCTTATTCACTTTCAGCCAGTCAACTTCATTTCTTACTTAACTTGCAATCAACTCAGTTAAACTTACTTACTCTTTATCTTAAAGCTAAAACTAATTACTAAAAGTGAAATTAAACCATAAAAAACTTACATTCTATAATTTGAAAATACTTAAAGTTAAATTAAATATTATATAAGTAAATTCTACTTAAAAATATTGAAATCTACTTACATCTAATTTAACCTACATTACATTATACATCTAAAAATTACCTAAATAAAGAATTGGATTCTATTGTAATTACATTACATATATTCATCACCAACAAAGGTTTATAAATTTGTATGTAACTAACCCTATACAGCACAAAAGGTGAGATCTTACATACATAACCCATAAATTAACAATACTAACTCTCATTTTCTACTTTTAATTAACCCTCAACTCATCATTCAATTTCTTATACTCATGAGAAATTGAAATTGTAATAAGATTGGTGTTTCCAGAAAATACAGTCCACTTAAATCGCTACATCTCTATCAACCCAAAACACCACCTTTATTTACAAACAAACATGCTTTTTTTGCACTTGAAAATCGATTTTACTGTAATTATTTACTTTCTATAATAATTTAATAATGCCAAAATGTAACATAATTTACAATTACTTCATACATTCTACATATTTTTAATGAAGTCGTATAAGGATTTTTTTTCACAAGGGCAGTACATAGAGAAGAACCTCTACTAATGCAGTGCATTGTACTAGTGTCAAGGAGGAAGAGGAGGAGGGAAAAGAGCGTACTGTTTGTGGACATTTAATTTAAACTTATTCATATCGAAATTGTTGAAAAAAAATCTCGGAAAGATTGTTCCATTAATAAACTGTGCAGCTAAAGTATTATTTCTCTATATCGTCCATGGAATTAAAGAACTCTGTAACTGACAAAACCTTAAATGTTCACCAGAGTCAAAAAACCTTTATGAAAGTAGAACAAAGCCACTGGTATTTTTCAAAACGCAGACGGCGTAAGTGAATTTATTTTCAATGTAGAAGTCTGGGACCGGTATCAATCGACGTGTATTTTTTTTCTGATAAAAATTATGCAAAAACGTATTTTCGATTTTTTGTCAGTTATAGAGTTCTTTAATTCTTGCGACGATATAATGATTGGTGCGAGCCATTGAACAATCAACTACAAAATTTCCAATAGTCGATATATTTTATGTTATTTTATCCTATGCAGCTTTTTTTATTGAGACTAATACTCAGGGGTAAACCCCTACTAATACTGTGCCTTGAATTAGAATTTTTGTCGGAAGAACAGTACATTATAACAGAATATACTCGTATATTTTTGTTTTTCTTATTTTATTAAACGCTTTAGAAATGAGACAAATTGCTGTGAATTATTC
The DNA here is from genome assembly GCA_963576795.1 of Metopia argyrocephala. Lineage (NCBI taxonomy): Eukaryota > Metazoa > Arthropoda > Insecta > Diptera > Sarcophagidae > Metopia > Metopia argyrocephala. Next base: position 87,133,422 of record OY756211.1, read on the forward strand.
ATTTAAAGGCCAGTATTGTACTTTTACCCTTGAAAGATGATCAACAGTAGTTGCCTCTTCATTACAGGTTGATTGTGATGAGTGCCTTCGCTATATAGGTTTTAGCTGCTGTCTGCTACTTCCAAATAGGTGGCGCTTTTTCTTCTAATCATTCGTCTTTTGTTGTCAATGATTAAGATGGAATATCTTTGGTTTCGTACTGATTTTTTTTACGGATTAGATAATCTCAAAAATTTTCTATAATGCTAAGGCCGGCCAGTTTAAGATCCCAATATTTTAGCAGGTATTTTATTACATGTTTCGTTTGCTGATAAGTTTACTCCGTAGTATGACATTGCAGACCATACCACAACGTTTCCTTCTTTGGTGCAATGGTGTGCCAGATATTATAGCTCTTTACGGATATCTGGAAAATAAACGTTGTAACTATCGGAATCCAAAAAATAAAGAAAATACTTTTAATCAATCATTATGACTTAATTGTCTTTGAACAGTCCATGTCATAAGTTGGCACATTGAAGACTTTGCTATTGACAAGCTACGTTTACTGAGCTGAGAACAGAAAATACCACAACAAACTGTTTTCCTTGAATTTACTGCTGCTTATTGTTTGATTTTGGATGTGGGCTGATCTGAGTTTAAGCAATTCGAATGCGACTTCACAATACGAATATTTTCCAGAATAATAAAAATCAATTTTCATAATTTCCGACAAGCTTAAAGCAGCTTTTACTTCTTTTCTTTGTCTATCATTTTCTTTGTGTCGGTATGTAGTGTGTTGGCTAAGTAGACTAGAGCTCTTTCACGAACACAATATGGGTGCTGTGAGAAGCTTTTACGTAAATGTGGTGGTAATGGTCAATTATATATAAATATATTTCCTACTGATTTCAGTTGCAAATTAATAAAGAATCTTCATAGACTTTTTGTATTAAAATCAGGGTGGTGGAGGTGTAGTCTGACTTTAACTTTTTTAGCGGTTGTATTCAAAGTCAGCAGTATTTTTTAATGACTCCTTAGCCATGGTTGAAATTGTCAATTGAAGAATCAATTATATTTCTACAAACCAAATTTTTTTTTACTTAATTATTATTTTATTTAAATTTTTTTATTTTTTTTTTTTGAAAAAATTTTATATTTAATTTTAAATAATTTGGTTCAATTCTAATGAAGCACAGTGTAAATAAAAATTTTTAAAACTAAAAATCAAATATTTTAAAATTTCTGCAAAATAATATTTTGAAAATAATATACGAAAGACTGATTTTATTTTAATTGTTTCCATATGACTCAGGGTAAACAGTCATTCCATATGAATGTTAAAACAATAAATCTTAAGAGTGTGTGTATCATTGTTATTACAAGTGATAATAAACAAAACTAAAATATTTTTTTTTTTTAGTTTTAATTTCTTCTCAAAATAAACATTTGTAGTTTATAAATTATTTTTAAAATAAACAATTGAAAACAACAATTTGAAAAGAAATTTGTCTGTGCCGGATGTAGTCTGATTGTAAAGAAAGTCATAAAAGGTAGCAAAAGTTCATAAAAAAAGTTCATAAAATAAATAAAAGAAATATTAAAAAAACACTCTTCAAACAATTTAAATGGCTGCTTAAATAAATGGCATCATAAATATTTATTTTATAGTTTTTATATGGAAATATTCGATATATTTTAATGCACACTTTTAGCACAAATAATATAATACTCTAAAGCTTATGGAGAATAATACTGACTGCGAATGGGCAAGAGTAAGAGCCATAAATTTATTTTAATGTTGGTGGAAAGGAAAAAATTTGCTTAAAAGTCAAAATAGGGTGTAAAGGGCAGAGGAACAAAAAAAAATTTTTTTTAAGAAATTCTAAACACTGGAAATAATAAAATATTCAGAATATATAATTAATTATAATTATAATAAAAAAAATAAATAATTATTTATTTTTAATTCCAAAAAATTTCATTTTATTCTTATATAATTAATGAAAACTATTGACGAAAATTCTTTTGAAGAGTTGGGTGCTTATCAACGAAACAGGAACGAAGTGTTAACAAAAGCTTTTCATTTTTACGAATATAGTATTTGTAAATAACATGAAACGATATTTTTAAAATTAATTTTTCTGTTATACCACAAATGCCTGTAACAAATAGGAACAAAAAACAAAAATGTTTGTAAAACAAAAATATATTTCTGTGCTGGAGGCCCAAAGTTCGAGCCCCAGGAAGAGTGATAAATTTTTTTTTTATTAATTTTTGTTTCATCAGAAACGCTTTAATTAGATCAAAGTTAACTTCAAGACTAAACATCAACTATTTAACTCACACTTTTCAAGAAATCACATACTGAAATAATTTTTTTAATATGTATGTACATACACTTGTATGGGTTAGTCGAAGGGGGACTTAAATTGTGAAATAACAAACTTAAAATAGATCTTAAAGGCCTTAAGATTGAAGGTTAATATAGTACATCGTCTTTGGACACAGTGCATTCCTCAATGGTATTATTATAAGCACTAAAATACCGTAGTTGACTGATTGCACGAATTTTCATTTGATGTAATGACATTCATGTGTTTAGTGTCAGTAGATTAATGCGAGGTATTCAAGCTTGATATATATTGATATTGCTCCAAAGGTTTTCTAAAAATAAGACAACAAAAATACTAATTTTGATGAAGACCTCAGGAGATCATTGATAGACCACCATAAATGTTCACATTAGCAACTTTTTGCCAACTAAGATTTAAGTTGATTACACTGATAGTTTAATATCTATGAACTTTACAAATATATGTAAATTATACAAACTTTCGGCTTTGAGGTTTTTATATATAAATTAAAAAATTGTTCACACTTTTTATTTTGTGTTACTTTATTTAATTTATTTTTAAAATATTTCGATCAACCTCGTTGATCATCCTCAGGGAATAAATTATCACTACAATGCAATGTAAAACATATAAATTTAATAAAAACCACAAACAGAAAAATATCAAAACTTTCGTAACAAATGTCTTACATAACTACTATCCGTGGTGTCGTCAATCTGTTTATATTATTTGTCACTCACTGTTAGGTTTCTCCTTTTTCAGTTCGGTGCTTATTTATTGTGTCGATATATATGTGCACAATTATCAGTATCGGTTTTAAAGTTTACAAATATATTTATTTTTTCAGGTAAATTTATACAATTTAAAAGCGATGTGCTATCGTGCAACGACTTATGCTAACTGGCCCAACCTAAGTAAACAGAAATGTCAACACATATTCTTATTTTTGACTATCAAGCCATAGTTATCGATACCGATAGTTTACATGCAGCTAAAAAAACATCCATTATCATTGTAACCCATTTCTTAAATTTAAGAAAGAAAAAGGATGAGCATAAGTAATTTAAAGTATACAAAAAAGAAGGTATAAATAAACAAAAGTTTTAAAACTGACCTTTTCTATAGTACTCAACAAATTAGGGGAAATGAAAAGTAAAAGAAGTGACAAAAAAATACACTCACTCACACAACCACAGTAAAAAGTTACACATATACTGTAATAAGCAGAAGAAAGATTTTCATTTTCTATATCCCCTGAATTTAAAAATTTTTTTAATTCACTGCAGAGTTGCTAAACGAGAAATTTTATTTCTACCAAATATATTGAAAAATCTACCAAAACCGGTAGCAGCCTACCTAAAAACAAGAATAAACATTTAAGAACTACAATACTTTTCATATACAAATACATTTGCTTTTCTATACCTATTTCTATACAAAGAGATGTTTTACTCAGAGTTGTTTCTGTTATAGATATTTTTTAAAACAGTGTCACTATAAATAAAAGTGTTCCTTTTAAAAATTAAACTTGATTGTTTGTATTTCACAGTCTTTAAAGATTTTGTATTATGCTTTTCAAAAGGAAAAGGAAAAATTGTAAGAAATGTAAGAAAATTGAAACTAGTGGAGGGGTGCGTGGTATAGTGGTTAGAGCGCTCGAACAAAAAAACGGCCCAGGTTATAAATTAAAAATAAGAGGTTCTCCCGTCTAACAAGTAACCGCTCCCTGACATTCCCCATATTCCACTCTATTCCACCTTAATCATTGATAACGGAAAACGAGTGATCAGGAGAAAAGCGCCACCGATTGGGAAGTAGCAGAAAACAGCTAAAACACCTACTTAGCGAAGACACTCACCGCAATCGACATGCTATTGCTGTTGATCATTCAAGGGTGAAGGTATAACATTGGCCTTTGAATGATCAATTCTCAGCAATTGGTCTTATTCCTAAGGCGCTTAATAATATAAGAAAACAAAACATATATTCTGTTGTCATAATGTACTGACCTTTCCACAAAAAATTCCAATACAATGCACAACATCTAATAGGGGTTTGCCCCTGAGTATTGGTCTCAATAATAAAAAAAACTAAAAAATCAAATTGTGTAATAATAACGAAGAACTTCAATTTTAGTTCGCTTAGGACAAAACGATAATGCTAGTTCAGTGTAGCAACATAGAATTTTTGGCGTTTAGGCTCTTGGAAAGTTGGCCGAAGATCCAGTTTTCTATTCAAAAATTGTGTTCAGCGACGAAGCTCATTTTTAGCTCAATGGGTCGATTTTGAAGTGAAGACCAGCCAGAAGAATTGCAAGAGCTACTAATGCATCCAGAAAAAGTCACAGTTTGGTGCAGTTTATGGGACTGTGGCATAATTGGACCGTACTTCTTCAAAGATGATGCGAATCGTAAAGTAACTGTGAATGGTGAGCGCTACCGTGAGATGATATCCAACTTTTTTTTGCCCAAAATGCAAGAACTTGGCTTGCATGACATGTGGTTCCAACAAGACGGTGCCACATACCACACAGCACGCGTAACAATGGACTTATTTAGAGGCGAGTTCAGTGAACATTTTATTTCATGTTCGGGACCGGTCAATTGGCCGCTTAGATCGTGCCATTTAACGCATTTTTGTGTGGCTATGTTAAAGCTCATGTCTATACAGCCAAGCCCGCTTTAATTGACGTATTGGAAGACAACATTGAAGCATTTATTCGTGACTTACCGGCCGAAATGTTGGAAAGAGTATGCCAAAATTGGACTAAGCGGATGCACCATTTGAGGCGCAGTCACGTTAAACATTTGCATGAAATAATCTTTAAATATTAAATTATATAGACCGTACTATCGATTCAAATAAATATTAAAATAATTTTTTCAATTTTATGTTTATTTTTTTGAAAAACTTTCTTATAGCTCTTAAAAAATCACACTTTATATATGTATATACTTATTAAACTCTTTACAGTTTAATAAGAAATCCAACGACTTGTGTTTGGGGGTGGGTATATCTTAGTTTTTGGTAGTTTTACCAGTTATTTCTACATTCTTTTCTTCCTCATTTACATTCTTTTGGTTATTTTTGATATATATTTTTTTTTCTTTTTTATTCGTTATAGTGAATTTGAAGTGAATTTGTTTAAATGCATAAGTGTTTTATGCTCTTATCTTTTTTTTATACAAGCAGGTTTGTTCAACAAAAGATTTTCGCTCTCATTGCTGTTGTATTGTTAAAGGAAAAAAAAAAAATTCGCCTAAAAACTTTATTGTGTTATACTCGTACTTATGACATTTCTCATTTCGTTTTTTTTTTATTATTTTGTTGGTGGGGAAAGAGAAATATTTTAAAACTGGCAAGTGCCGTGATTATGAAGTCTATGGTCTGTATAATTTATATGAATTTTAAAAAGTTTTTCACTTTGAGCCGTTATTTGTTCCACTTTGTTAAAAAAAAATAATAATAAAATTGCGAATGCTAAATAAAATATTTTAAGATGATTTTTTTTCATTTAAAAATTTTTTCTATAAAGTTGGTAAAAATGTTTTTGAAAAGTTTTTAATGAGCACAACTTTAGCAAAGAAAAAATGAAGACAGGGCAGCAAAAATTTAGTGTCTTGACTTTAAAAAAAATTTAATGGATAAAAGTACTTAAAACTCTTAGAAAAGACCTTAATTTATACAAAATAAAGAAAACACAAAAAAATTAACAACAATTCTGCGATGACTGGGCTGTCGTAAGATGCTTTTTTTTTACTTAAAATACATTCAGAAAGGTTTGCGAGTATGTCACTGCAATAGTATCGCCCCGTGAGGCATGTGTTAGCAACTGCACATAGGGGTACATATAACTCGATTTTCTGAATGTGCAATAAAATTTTAAATTCCTGAAGTGAGAAGTTGTCTTTTAATCATAATTTATTATTTTATTTATAAAGCAAGTTTATGTGGGAAAAAGAAAAATAACATATAAATCGCCATAAAAAGTAACTTTGAACTTCGTTAAAGTAGTTTGTTGAGAATGGTAGGGTGTTCAAAAATCCTGTTTTCTGTTCTTTCGTTTAAAATATTACTTGATTTTAGAATAACCCTTTGAAAGATCTTAAAAGCAATATGAATTGAAAGTAACAGGAAAAATAGAATTTCAATAAAAAAAAAAACAGAAATGTATTGCTTTGTAAATACTTTTGTTTGGTTTTTATATACTAAATGTGATTCGCATTTAGTTTATAACTATTTAAATATAAGTTTTTGTATTTTTGCTTACCACCTTTGGGAAAAAGTCTCCTGACGAGTCTCTTAAGCAGAGACGAAATAGCCATAGAGACATGCTTATCTCCAAAGCAATACATTTTATATATTATATAACAGTTGTACTATTTAAATTTTATGATATTCTCGTTATTTTTTTCAACCAATTTCTTATATATTCACTTCCACTCCCTACAGCTCTAAAATAACGGATATAAATTTTTATTTCCTTTGCTTTTAATCTAAGAAAACCCTAATGAAACAGAATTTTCAACTTCTTTCCAATTCGATTGATTCCTTTCTTCAATAAACTTTTAAATGTAATTTTATTTTCTGTACTTTTACAATTCAATTAAAATCTTTGAAAAAAAAGCGTAATAAATATGTTTTGTTTTTGTTTTTCAGTTTTCTCAACAAAATAATTTCTAATTAAAACTGATAGGCAGGCAATGTCATGAAATTTTAACCTCAAAAATGACCCCAATTTTCTTAAGATATTGAAAGAAAAGTTTCTACACTTCATTGAAAGTTGTTGGTTATTTAATGGGATTTTCTTTTTATTTTCCATTCTGTTTTTGTTATTTCTTATTATTGCTTTTATTATATACCATCCTTATGGATGACTGACTGGCTATTTCTTCTGTAATTCATTTGTTTCAATTTTCTAATTTGATTTTTATGAAAGTGTGTTTTTAGCAAACTTTTTTGTTAAAAGCCCATTTATGTGTAGAGTTTAATATAAATCATATAAAAAATTTAATTTGCCAATGGAATTTTTGGAGTACAACATATAAGAAATGATGAAAATCTTCTAAAATAGAGCAATCGAAGAACAAATAGGGAATACTAAGAAATAATTGACTATTATTTTTATACTTGAAATAATTGACTATTAATTAATTATAAGGTAAACAAAAATATACAGAAGAAGGCAGAATTATTACAAAATAATATGCAGGTTAAGTCTAAATTCTACTTATAAAATAAATGTTCCATCAAGGCAAGTGAATATCACAACTGATTCAGGTTAAAAAAATATTTGGTACATCCGCTCATTGAATTCATCATCTGCTAACTAAATAATTAAATTTACAGCTGCAACAATATCAACAATGAAACTGCCAAGATTCGTAAACTCTCGTAGCTATTGAAAGATCTATTACAACACTTTTATATCATTACAATCAGCCATGTCAGTGTGTGGCTTACTAAGCCAAGAGCTTCGGATTTAAATCCCCCCTCTGACATCTGAAAAAAAAATTCCTTTCAGTGACTACATGTTAGTAGTATTTTGCCAAAATCTCTAAGAGTAACTGATTGCCATGAAAAAGCTTCTCAAGTCTGTCGTCCGGAGTCGACCATAAACTGTAGATACTGGTACTCATGAATAAAAATTAACACACACAATATGGGTGATGCTAGAAGCTAGTCTGAAACTCGGAATGTAATCAGCCATGTCGTAGAGGTCACTTCTGGTCGAAAACTGAATACAAATGATATGTAAGTTCTTCTAAAAATTAAAAAAGTACAAAAGTTTTGATCATTTTTGTTAAAAAATTTTGTTCCTTAACTAAAAACATTAATTAGATCAGAACAAAATTCCATTTAATGGGCTCAAATTATTTTTATAATGATTTCTCAGTCAAAGGAAAAATAATATCCATGAAGGAATTATCCACTAGCCAAAATGAACACATTTTTGACATTTCCAGTCTATTCCACCAGAAACGAATGATCAGAAGTACAACTATACGGGTTTATCGTGCGTACCTGTTCAGAGAACTTACAACATGCCGTTTTAAGGGGGGGTCGTGGCATAGTGGTAGAGAGCTCGCACAGAAACTCACACGACCCAGGTTCGATCCCAGCGAAGGACAAAATTATAAAAATAAAAATTTGCGGTTTTCTAAAAATTATAATTTAAATTAAAAATTAAATTAAAGAAAATAAGAGATTCCCCCCCCCTCCAGCAAGACCATCTGCAAGAAACCGCCCCCTGACATTTCTAATCCATTCCACCAAAAACCAATGATCAGGAGTACAGCCCAACCTTCTGGGAAGATAACAGCTAATCTACTGAAGACGCTCACCATTCACATCAAACATCCACTGACAGATGAGGCAATTGCTGTTTGATCATTCGAGGGTGAAGGTATAACACTGGCTCTTGAGTGGACAAATTTACAGCAACTTGTTTCTTCATCAACAAATAAAGGCGCAAAATGTACAAACATCTATTAACAATCTTCACATTCCAATACAATGCACTGCATGAGTAGGGGTTTGCCCCTGAGTATTGGTCTTAAAAAAAAAAAAAAAAAAAAAAAAAAAAAAAAAAAAAACATGCCGCCCGTTGCCAGGGAGGTGGTTGAATACAATGCGTCCAACCACCGGCATTCGAAGCCGTGCCTTACTAGAAGGCTAATAGACAACGAATTCGCAAGTAGTACTACTACCTCTGCCTGAGTAGTAATACCCCCCTTGTTTTGAGGTTTTTTAACCATCTAGCGTTACTACAATCACTACCGGAGGACCGCACCCAAACCATCAGGCCGATTAGCCTCACTTCCCCATTGACAGGGGAGCCTAGGCTAACCGAGAGCCCCTGATGCCCGTAGTACCAGATTAGATTAGGCGTCTCTGGTCAGTCCCTGAGATAGTCAGTAATAAATTACCAACCTCTCTGCCTATAGCGAGTGCCAGGCCACCCAGAGCTAGGTGAACTCCATATTCCCCAGAGAAAACAGGCCACTGACGGGACGTAATCATCAGCAGCCTTTACTGTATCCCCGCGGGGGGATCAGGGGTACAGCGCCACCTTCTGGGAAGATAACAGCTAACCTACTTGAAGATGTTCATGACTCACATTCAACATCCACCGACAGATGAGGCAACTGATCTTGATCATTCAAGGGCGGAGGTCTTGTCTCACCAACAAAAAAGCGCATAATATGAAAAAAATCTATTTATCTTCAAATTCCAAATTTCATTGCACTGTAAGCTTCGCCTCTATTTTTCCACAATATATCCCTATTTTCGAGGATACTAAAAACATCTTTTCGAAAAGTATTCGATGGCTTTAAGAGCTGTTGACTGAGGCTGTCAATTACAAACATTGTATCCCTATTATTCGGGATTTTTACTTTATCGGGTGCTTAATTATGGGTGTGCATAAGAGAATTATTCAGTATTTTGGCAAAGACTCACTGTCTTCCACTGTCCGTCATATAATTGCTTTAGAATTTTTGCTCTAACAAAACATTAAATAATTTTAAAGTTTTATTTGGACCAGCATATAACAAACAAATATCAAGTCGACTATTTTTAAACTTTAGTTTTGCAATATGAAACGCAATTTTCAATGAACTATTTTAAAATATTTCCATTTTAATAAAAATATTTTCTAATTTTGGTTCAACTTTCTAAAGCCCCAAATACTTGTTTAGAAAAAAAGCTTTATATTACATTTTGTGGTTTTAGTAATAAAATATTTCATAAATTCGTTTATTATTATTTTTTTTTCCTCAAGAAAATTATTATTTGTGATGTAAACATATACACCTAATCCTGTTTTTACACTTTAAATACATGCTACGTTTTAGAGCGAATTGCAGAAATGAATCGTACAAAAAGAGAGTAAAAGTTCTAGAATGTTAATTTTATATGGCTATACATACAGACTTACTGCTGTATTAATAAAAAATATTTTCAGTTTATTTGACAAGTATCACATAGAAATTTATCAAATAAGCCTTTAATAAACCTACAGTATTTTTTATGAATACGGCAGTTAATTGCCAATAGAAAAATAAATCGAAATTTTTATGAATGTATGTATATGACAAAATTTTTCTTCAATATATAAACAAATGGAAATTTTTTGTCGTATATGGAGACAACACTTGTCCGTGTAAAAGAAAACAAACTAGCTGAAACCAGTAGTTGAATATTTTTTCCAATATTCAAATCCAATACTAAATTCGCCATTGGCTAAAACATGACAAGTTTATTGCTGTCGAACTTGTTTTTTGTCAAAATAAAACCGTGTAAATACAGGATTAGGTGTATATTAAAAAAAAACTACAGCAAATCCCTAAAAATAAAAATAAAATTTGTTTTAACCCTTCTTTTTCGTAAAGAATTTAGGGTAAATTCAAAGTGTTTGAGTTGCTGCAGCACTTTAAAATAAAATTTGTGAGTTTTTTTTTTAATTTCATCTAAAAATCTAAAGAAAATTTCGTGTTTATGCTTATGCTTTCTTTTTTTTACTATTTAATCAGTTGAGTAAATTTTTAAAACCTCGTAATCAAATTTTTTTTTTACTTCTTAACCAGAAAAGTTGTTCACTTTTTTTACTACCTTTTGTCGTTTTATTTTGGTATTTTCTTTTTTAATGGTATTTATAATAATTTTTGATTTGAAATGTAATTTAAACATTTCAGTTTATGCTTCAAAAATTTTTGTTTACTAGAAATACAGTACAGAACAGAAAAAAGTGTAAAATAATTTGATGAAAGCAATCTTGGGTATATTAAACTAAAATTTCGTTGTATGAACCTTTTCGTTTAAAAATTATTTAAGAACAAATAAAAGTACGAAAAAATAATAAACTTTTTAATTTATCAAATTTGAAGCAATATAAATGGTAGTATAGTGTAATGGGTACCGAGTATCGAGTATTTGTACTAATTTTTGGGTACTCAATACTTAAAAGTAACTACTCAATACTTTAAGAGTTGTATTTTTTCTTCGAAGTTGTATCGAAAATTTAAATTTTAACGGCCAAACAAATTTCTGTGTAAGAACACAATACTTTATGAAATTGTTTTCTCTTAAAAATAAAATCCGCTAAAAGTATTGAGTAGTATTGAGTACCCAAATGAAAGTAATCAATACTATCGAGTACTAAAAAGTAGCAGAATTTGACAGCACTATTCGAGAATACTCGCTTTACCATTCAGAACATATAAGGACTTTGTAATTTTTCTCTTGTTAATTGGGATATTCACAGAGTATGCTTGTATTGTCTTATTACCATAAATTTGTTGTTTTTTAATTAATGAAAAATATATTCAGTCCGTACGACAAAAGCCGATCAATCAGCCATCTCTCCAACATTAACAAAGAACGGTTTATCCAAAGTTAATATTCTCAAATTCAACAGGGCAGTACCTTCACAGGAAAAGTCAAAAATTACCTCCCTTTTCTCCGGTTGCTTACGGTTGTGGCTGTAAATATTGAATGGAATGTTCAATAGTCCAAAAATCTGTTATTAAAGTGGTTTTTTATTGTAATTTGTTTAATTATTATACATTTTCGAATTAAATTCGAATATTTTAATGAATCTTTATTATACTTATTGTATGAAATTTAATAGCCTAAGATCCTAATACTGGTAATCTGATGAGACCTTTCGTAGCTGGGTCGAAAACTAGTTCAATTCTGCTAGTGTTTGTACATATTCCTTAACGGATGTTAATTCTCATAAGAATACCAATATTAGGATCTTGAGCTATTAAATTTCATACAATAAGTAATTTGTTTAAATTATAAATTTCTTAAAATAACCAATATAATAATAATAATAATAAACGAAAAACTGAAAGTTCCAAGAATATGGTGAAAGGTAAACCGAGTATTATCGGATAGCTACCAATGTTTTTATAGAACAGTAGTTACGCTTTCTTCGTCAAATATTCACGTAATCTGATCTTGGCTTTATAGGCTAAATATATGATGGCTATTCCGGGATGGTATGGAGTAACGACTTTTCAAACAAACCGAACATCGCTGTCGGCCATGATACTACATCAGTTGAAACCTCTAGTCTATCAAACCGCTCTCTTAGTTAGATCAGAAGAATCGCTTAAAATCATAACTTCCCTTAGTTAGGCTAAAAATTACTCCAAAAGTTCAGTGAAACTGTAAATTGTCCGTAAATCATAGAACGATATTCCGTCTAACTATCGAGAAAGGGTGAGGCAAATGAGACAAACAACGAGCTAGAATATACTCTGTTCTTTGCAGTCGCGTTATACAGTGACGTTTGACACAGCCCTAGAACTTTAAAAAAAAATTTAAATTACATTTTTTTAATATCTATTTTGGTCGTTGCCACTATTATTTTAGCCTCAACTGTTTATTTTAATTGTGTGTGGAGGCGTGTAATTCAAATTTATACGTGCAAATATATACGCTTTTATGTATAATTTTTTTATATATTTTTTTATCTGAACTATTTATTCCTATTACTTTAATAAAGTGACTGTTTTTTTTTTATTTAAAAAAAAATCTTTTATTTTCATTCCGCCCTCAAAAGCATTTTCTGCTTCGTTTGGCAAATTAATGCTTTTCAAATGAGAAACATTTTTCTATTCTTATATGAGCGAATTAAATTTGTATTTTAAAGTTTTTGTTAAAAGAAAATTAGTTCTCTAATTTGTTTTAGAAAATATTTTACTACTTTATGCAAAACAGTATTTGTGACATTTTATAAAATTTTAATTAATTTCACTTTTTATTATACTGAAAAGTGTTGTGATTAGAATAAAATTTTACAAATTAAATAAAAATTGCAATCAATGTTCATTAAAAATAAAAATATATATGGTTAAATTAATTTCAGAAATTTTATATTTATAATATTTTATTAAACTAGAGAAGTTATCATAATGGTGTGTCCTTATTGAAATTTAAAAATCAAACAATTCATTTATAAAAAATGATGTGGAATGTATTAATTCTTTATAAACAAATGTTAAAATTAATTACGATTAATTCGATAGAAAAATTATTAATGAACTTTGTCAAACAATGAAGCTACTTCTGTCAAATTTGATGTTATTTGTTCAGTTTATTTTTGTAACTTATCATAGATGAGTACAGTGTAGAAAAAAAGTATTGAGAACCCCATGGAACAACTTCAGTGGTGAATCTCATTTCTTGATTAGCATAACATACATGCATTACAGCCCTTTTTCAGAATTAGAGTCTAGCTTCTTACAGCACCCATATTGTGTGCGCCAATTTTTATCCATAAATACCGGGACCTACAGTTACATTAATAAACTAAATTGAAGAATTTGATATTTGATACGAGCTCTCACTGTATCACGAAAATACTACGTTTAGGTGTAAATGTTGGGATGATTTCTTTGATTATGATATCGACCACGGTATTATTTCCAATTTCTTTTGACCACATTTGGATAATAGGTACCCCAGCAACATAAAGATTTAACAGCTTAGGGTTTATTTTTTATACAATCAACAGAAGAATAATTTTCGAGTAATTTACGATATTATCAGGTCAAATCAAATGCCTCATAATATATTTTACTAGCAATAACAAACTGCACGGCATGAGTAGAAATACTGGTGATGGGGTCTACGGTTATTATTTATTAAATTTATTACCAAGCCAGTGGGTGTGGTCCGTGCTTGATAGAGTTGTCACTAATTTTTCTTTCCGTCTTTATGAAATAAACCTACACTTTTATTTAAAAAGATTTGAACTAAAAACCTTTTTACTAAATATATTTACAGTGTTTGTATTATTTATTTATTTCTTTACATTGGCATTAATGTTATTTTCAAATATTATATTTTATGCTGGCAGCGTCGTAACAATCAATCTACTCAAAACAGCTGTGTATCACAAAAGAAAATATTATTTATTTCCGTAAAAGTTGAATTGATTCTCGCAAGAGCCCACATTGTTGAGTTGAGAACGAGAAGGAGAGCTTACTTTTTAAGCTAAATATGTATTTAAAAGGCTGTATCAAAACTCTTGTAACTGCTAAAAAAATTAAAAACAAATTTGTTTTAATGTCATCCGTGCTACTGAAACTTCATTATTCCTGTGGAAAAGTAAGCTTTGTATGCATTTTCTTTTTTTTTCGGCATTGCATTTAATTTCTGCAAAACTACTCGTTTTGAATGGCCAAAATATTTCGATGAAATTATATGATTTTTTTGTTGTAGTTTTACTAAAGCTTCTTAAAAAGTTGCATTGTGTAAACACCTACTTAGTCATGAAACAATAATAAACCAAAAATTAAAAACAAAGAACAAAAATCCGTTTTTGTTCATAATTACGAACAAACTTTTGTAAAGAAAAAATACTTTTCTATAATTTTTCCTTTTTTGCATTTTCATTATAAAACTTTCTTTTTTGAAAGTAAAACGTGGTTGGCTAAACCTTTCCGGCCTAAAGGTTAAAAGAGTATATATTAATTCCCTTGTTGTGTTGTTTCCCCTGCATTTCTTTTATATTAATTAAACATTAATTAACATTTTGTTTTTTTTGTTAAAGGGTACAAACAAAAAAGTGGAATAAAATATAAGAAAGGAGGTTAAATAATTCACTCAATTATGGAGAGAGAAAAAAATGCATGATTTCCTTTAACCTTTAATGTTAACCCTTTTATAGCCTTAAGCATCTGTTTGCGCACAGTTATAGAAATAAGTAACAAAAAAAAAAGGTTTTTAATGTTTCAAATCAATCATTCAGAAAAGAAAAGTTTAAAAAAAAACTTATGAAATATTTAAAAGTTACATTGTCTATGATTTTTCTTTCCCGAAGGCAGAACAGCAGAAACGATTTTTTTTTTTCTTCAAAAAACATGAAAAATGTTTTAATGCCTATCAATAAACATTAGATGTGTTAAGTGCTGTAATGCTGAAAAGTTCATACATACATACATAACTGGCCTTTACAACCCTGTGTCAGGATTACGGCCTAGCTTCTCGCAGGCCGTTATGAAAAATTCATAACACTGAGATTTTAGAGATTTTAATATAAAGAAAAGATAAAAATTTTATTTCATCTTCATCACTGCATAAGCCGGTTAAGCAGAGCTAACTTGTAGTATAAAACATCATAATCAGAAATTTGATTCAACTCTCCTTAGAATCATTAGAAGTATATTAAAGAGTGTATAAAGACCGACAAACAGAAAAATAGAACCCAAAATCCAACATCCAGGGACCAGTTTTACATCGTTATGTAATATTAAAAAATTACTTCGAAGAATGGATAGAGTTTATATCTATTTTAATCAACCTATAGCACAAACGATGCTGTTCTGACTAGTTTTTCTTCTTAATTGATTCGATTTATTCTTTTGCATCACTATATGTTAAGGCCGGTTAATAAGTCGGTCTCTTAATTAAAAGGCCACACTGCTCTTCTAAACATACAGCTGTCAGTTGTTATTCGAGAGCCATTGACGGCGGACTAATTCGTTATTGGAGGCGAAAATGAAAAAAATGAGTCCGTGCGGACAATAAGCATTAGCTTTGGCAAAAAAACCTACACTCAAACCAAAGTTGAGCTTAATAAACGCTATGGTAACGTTGTACCACAAATTTCAATGATAAAATAAATGATTTACTGAATTTCTTTATGATGACAGTACCGAAAAATACCAAACGTTTTGGATAAGATTTAAGATTCCTACAGCTGAAAGAATGTACGTTGTCAGTCAGATTTTGAAAGTTTGTGATAACCATATCGTCGCAAGAATTAAAGAACGCTGTAACTGACATAAAATCGAAAATACATTTTTGCATCATTTTTATCAGAAAAAAAAACGCATCGATTGGTCCCGGTCCCAGATTTCTACGATGAAAATAAATTCACTTACGCCGTCTGCCTTTTGAAAAATACCAGTGTCTTTGTTCTACTTTCATAAAGGTTTTTTTTGGCTCTGGTGAACATTTACGGTTTTGTCAGTTACAGCGTTCTTTAATTCCATCGACGATATGGTTCTGTAATGTCAATTTTGAATGATCACTAAAGTATGAAAAGACTGTCGGCAAACAACCACAAACGCAATTGTATGGCAATTTTGTAGGATTGCTTGTTTTAGGTATTTTTATACATTCACGAAAGTTTTATAATAATAAATGTAGCAGTAATAACGGGACACTGTCCTCTGGAAATACCTCACAATGTTTTCTGCACAATAGAGTGGAACAAGAGGAAATAACAAATCCTTTTCTCTGGCATTGTGCTACACTTGGGAACCCTATATGAAAGATTTTTAGAGATCCAGAATCAATAGACAGAATCCGTTTAGCTGGGGGCGTTTTAGAAAAATAAATAAATAAACGATTTTATTTAAAAAAAGACCTTAAGCTTGATTAATTCTTTATATAAAATATTACATCTTTATGAAATTATAAGAATGGCTTCAAAATAGCTATAGTTGATAGTTCGATTTTTCGAGCATATCAACTTCGTCAATCCGCTATTACTGGTAGTTATTATATAACTTAACATTTTATTTTAATATTAAACTGAATAAATTAAAATGTAAAATGAAAAGAATTTTATAATTTTAAAGCCCACATTTAATTTTTTATCCCTATTGTTAATTATTTTATATTTAAATACTTTTTAAAAATACTTGTAATTATAAAAGAAAAACTTTTACAGATTTTGTGGTGTTGTAACCAAAATGTGGTTTAATCATGAAAACAAAAAAAAACTTAATAAACGATTTATATTTCCAAGTGTGGCTGTTAATTTTATTAAAATTTATGAAAAAAATTTTTTTTGTAAAAAAAGGCAGAATGTGTTTTGTTAACTAAAAATAAAAAATATAAATAATGAAAAAAAATCCTTTGATTAATTCATTCATTTACTCCCACTCTAACCACTTACCAACGAACAAACTTTAAGCCCTTAAGCGCTCTAAAGTCCTTCATATGAAAACCTAACAAAAAAGGATAATTTTATTAAATCCTTTCGTTTCTCAATGATTTAATTTGTGGGCCTTTTAATAAAAAAATATGTTTTTGTCTTTTTTGTTTGTTTTCAATAATTTTGTAATTTATTATCGTTTTTCATATCATTTTTTCAAGTTTATTTTTCATACTCAGCAATTTCATTTTCCGTAACATTATTAAACCATTGAAAGTCTGGTAATTTAATGAAATACATATCTGATGATGATTAAAACAAAGCTAATTGTGATGATGACAAAAATTTACGCATTAAATTAAAAACATACTCATATACATACAACTGCTGGTAAAGTTAAAAAAGGGATATTGTATAGTATAAATAAATAAATTATTGTTTTAAAAATGCTTTTCATTAAATCGATAAAAAGTTTTTATTATGGCTATCTGTCAGTTTGTTGACAGTTTACATTAAAAAAGTATTAAAAAATAGAAAATAAAAATATATAAATTATACAGAACTTTTTTTTTTAAATTTAAATTAAATTTTAAAATACTTATTTGGTTCTGAAATCAAAACTTTATAGAATATTTTTATTTTTAATTATTTATTTAAGACGTGTATTACAATTACATGGAATTTAAGCTAGAGTTATGCTGAGAAGTGTTGCTCGTTCAGAACTCTCTTTATAATTCAAAGATGTTCTTCGTTAAAACTAAAAGATACAACACCTAGGTCAGGCATAAACAGCTAGACTTCTTCATTTACTTGACTAATTCGTTCATTGCATTTTTTGTTAATTTTTTTCTGCCGGAAATGACTTACAAGTCCAACGCTTTAACACGTTGAGTGCCATCATACAAAATAAAAATATATTCGCAAGGTGCCAATATATAACAGATTCAAATTAAAGTTTTTGTGATAATAAATTAATTTGTGAAAATCGCTGTTTGTGTATGAGAGTTTTTCGTACCGTCATAATATTTGGTTCCTTTCTAATTCATCTCAAATAAAAGATAAAATATATTCAATTTAATTCATATGTAGCTGTGCACCGCCGGCGGTGCACATGGCACTCAATGTGTTAAGGAATAAAGCTGCCTTTATTAATCCTAATACTAGCAGACTAACACAATACTAAGTGGTGGATTAATAAGTGCCCGTTATCAATACAAAAAATTTTGTACGACAAACACTTTTTTAGACTTTTTTGTAAAACAAAATTCACCAGACAATAAACAAAACATTCTATTTTAATTCATAAATTAAACCGATGCAAAAAGTCAAAATAAAACTATCCCTTACCCAGCAGAAAATACTGCTTACCACTAATCTATTCAGTAATGCATGATTTTTATATGAAATGAGCCGCTAAAATGCAATAAAAATGCAAATATATTGCAACTAGTAAGCAAATAAGTAGTATAAAATATTAAAAATAATACTTTATCGTATAGCATTTTTAAAGGCTTTAATGTATAAAAACAATTACTGCTTACAATTTTATTTATTGCTTCCAAATCTTAAACATTTTCTGCTGGGTAGGAGGGTATCATTAGTATTACAATGAGAGGAGCCTTCCACACTTCATAACAATTAGTCGAAATATTTAGGCACTGATCTGATATTAGAAGTACCTTTTTAAACTTGAGTTAAAATATAATTGTTGGTATATTTCATAAGGAATTTTTTAAAGAAATATATACAATATCAGTCAATCCAGAAGATGAACCGAAAGGTTCGAAATATATACTAAGTAGATTGCAAATTATAAAAAAGTATTTTTATTTACAAGTTGGAAATATAGAGGCAAGACAAAATAGGCAAATATATTTGAAATTAAGTATATTATTTTGGTAAGAACTAGAGCTATCTATTATGGTGCTACTCCTATTAGTGTTCCAGTGCCATAAGCTGCTTAGCTGCAGTTCACAAAAAACGTGTATTAAATTCGTGGGTTTATATCAGTGTTCGAAAATAAACTGAACATTATTTTATGTACGTTTCACAAATCCAGAAACGATATATATTTTTTTAGTGTTTGTGTATTTTTACACAACCAGTATAAGTCGTTCTGTTTTTTGTTTTAAAACAGTACAGCTTTAGCGTTTGTGTACATTAAGGTTTAGTGTTTTTGGGTCTTTCTTGCCAAAATTTCAAAATATATTCTTTTTTTGCATTTTTTTATCAATCAGTTTGAAATAAAAACTTGAAAAAAATTACAATAAAGAAATATATTTTCTGTTTTTTTTATAAGTTAAGAACAGTATATTCGTTATGTAGAAAATACAAAAATATTATGTTTTTTGTTTGTTTTAAATTTCCTACGCAAACACTTTTAGTGTTTATGTACTTAATATTGTACAGTACAGAACACTAAAGTACATTTTATAAGGTAAATTTTCGAACACTGGTTTATATATCGTTCGCTAAAATGTAAAACTGTTTTAACTAAAAAAAAAAAAAAACACATTTTAAGGGCTTTTTAACAAGCAATGTTTCTCATAGAAAATTAATTTAAATTTTGGTCATAGAATCGTCTCATGTGATCGCAGAACTATAAAATTTTGTCAAAATATGTAGTTTAACGGCATAAATGCCAGAGTATTTTTCCTACACTCTTAAATAGTAAAAAAACATAAATTACACAATTTGTCCAAAAAAATGTCCTTTTGCTATTATTTTATGAACCCTGGCTAAATGGCACCTCCAATAATAATAGCCCTGCTATTATTTGAAATTTTTATTAGTTACGCCTTTTAGCGTTTTGGATAATGATATATTCTAAAACTTCCTGCAATCTCATGCATGAAACATATTTAAGCATACAAACTAAAGCCTACAACACAACTACCATTATGGCTGTGGCCAATTTAGGTTAATTTCCATTTTTGTTGGCGACATTCAACAAGTTCTCACACATTCATTCACTGGCACCACTAAAAACGATCGGATTGTTATTTTGAAAATGAAAGTACAATTCAGTAGCAGATTACTTGATGCCATTTATAGTTTCCGACATTTGTAGGCTTGAATGTGTTTAAAATATTAAGATAAAAAAAATAGTTGCCAGCTTTAAGCAGATCGTGTAGTGCTTTCCTAATAAAGTTCTCATTTTTGAAATATTTTATTTTTCCTTGTGAGTGTGACGAACTACATATATCCATGAGATTGTCAACTGACACATCGAGTAGTTGTAAATACTTGTCTTTCATATCATTTGTGTTTGAATAATAAATATTTTGAAATTTAATAATTTAAATATAATAAAATTCTACTGATTTCCACGAACAATTATGCATTTACAGGTAACACAAAAATCACTTCTTTAGCCGCAGCAATAAATCCAATCAAACTCAAACTCAATTTTCAGTTTCCAATGAAAAACAATTTTTTTCACATTTTCCATTAACCAGTGGCAGAGGTACAAAAATACTTCAGTGGGCTTATTCGACATTAAACTACAAGAATGTATGTGTGTCTGTATTTCACATAAATTCCCCGATAAAATTTGAAATAAAAACAACTAAAAAACGAAATATGTAGATTGGAGACAATTCAGTAAGAAGTACGAGTATTGTATATGGAAAACAATAATGGTTTCCTTGAAATTATTCATTATATTTCCCTACATTTTTTTACAATTTTTATTTCCATTTTTTATTATATTTCTCATTATTTCACTGTCAGTCATCAATGGACCAATCAAACAATCAATTGCATGGCCTAGAGAAAATTGTGATTATGACGGAGATGGAATGGGATAAGTTATTCTCTGTAAGAGAACCTTCTTATAAAAACAAGAAGAATAAAACAAATAAAAAAAGTTATAGTTAGTTAAGTGTGACTTTATGGTACCCTACACAAACTTTTTTGGTAAGGTAATAATTATGTCGTTGTAAGAACTAAAGAACGCTGTAACTGACAAAAAATCGAAAAGACGTTTTTTACATAATTTTTATCAGAAAAAAATAAATACGTGTCGATTGGTCCCGGTCCCAGATTTCTACAATGAACATATATTCACCTACGCTTAATTTTTGATCAGTTATCAGATGGGAAATTCTCGGGGTTGGCACTGGCCGACATTATAAAGATCGTCAGAGCAATGAGACTGGGGGAGAAATTGTAGGAATCCCGGTCAAGTTGAGGACTGTAGAATAGATCTGCAGGTCGAAGTACTCTAGTACCTCATTCATGAATGAATAAATGAATACAATGATAAAAATAAAAACGACTTAAAATTGTTTTCTTTAACATCTGAAAAATTATTTTTAAATCGATTCCTTCATCGCCAAAGAGTTCAATCTCCTTCATTAGAATCAGAAGCTTCTTCATTACATTAGAATCTGTTATACTAGAATTAAATTACTTGATTACAATGTTTATACAAACCTAATATGAAATGATTGCTTTTAGGTATAAGAATGTCTCTGTAGACATTTCATGTCTGCTTAAGAGACTCGTCAGGAAACTTTTTCCCAAAACTACACAGAAAAAAAAAGTGTTGTTATGGCAAATACTTTTTGCAGTTGAGGAAATTGTATTTGTCCCAAATAAAAAGTATTTGATTTAAATGATATTTTATTTGTCACAAAGAATTTCGTCGAATACACTGTATTTGTCGGAACTACAAAATTGCAGTTGACATAAATCAAGAGCAAAATTATTTGATCCAAATTGAATTTTCTTTAAGTTAAATATAATTGTATTTAAAAATGCATGTCAACAGCAATTTATTAAAATCAAATGTTTTCTTATTTGAAATTACATGAGAAAATTTTTTACGCCAAATACGGATTGCTGTTGTGGTAACAGTAGTCTTGTATTTTCAAATGCAATCCGCAGTTAGTTTTGTTTTATTGTTTAGACATTTTCTCTCATTCGGTTGAATTTTGTTTGCGGTAATAAAAACACGTGTGTGTGAAAAAAAAAGCAAATATGTGTGAATTTTTTACAGGAGTATATCTTCGCCGTGGTCTAGTATTTAGTGTGTTGCCTTACTAAGACGATAGTGCCGGGTTCAAATCTCAGCTCTGACATCTTACAAAAAAGGAATATGAAAAATGGTTTCTTTCGGCGACTACCACTCAAAAATCTGCTGGCAAAAGCTCTGAGAGTAACTGATTGCCATGAAAAAGCTTCTCAAATCTGTCGTTCGGAGTCGCCTTTAAAAAAAAAATATATGAATATAGATTATGTATTATGTACTATAATGTATGTATATTATATTATTTATATATGTTATATAATATTATATATGTATGTATTATTATATTGTGCTCTTAATTGCCTTACTATGTATTATATTAATCTTTTAGATATAATTAAAACTGAGCTACCAATTCATTGTATGTATGTATTGTATGTATATATTCCTGAAAAGTCTTTAATTTTATTTTTGTTTGTAAATAAAATCTAAAAATTTAAAAAAATTTTGACATTTGTCGAATTGTATTTGGGGCAAAGATTATTCTATTTGGGGCAAAGACAATTGGATTTGGGGCAAAGACAATTGTTTTTGGGGTAAAGATTATTGTATTTGGGGCAAAGACAATTGTATTTGGGGCAAAGACAATTGTATTTGGGGCAAAGATTATTGTATTTGGGGCAAAGACAATTGTATTTGGGGCAAAGATTATTGTATTTGGGGCAAAGACAATTGTATTTGGTAGGACAGTTTTTGCATTTGGGACAAAGACAATCGCATTTGTTAAAACCATTTTTGCATTTGCTCAATTGTATTTAATGTAACAGCAATTTCGTAGTTGCGACAAATAGAAACTGCTATTGGGAACGATCCGAATGTAAATTCTATTTGCGGTAAGGTTAAAATCATTTGCCATTACTACGTTTTTTTTTCTGTGTATAAATACTAATAATAAAATAGTTATAGACTAAATGAGAATCATATCCCATTTAGTATATAAAAACCAAACAAAAGCAATACATTTCTGTTTTTCAAAAAATTCTAATTCTATTTCTTTGTTCTACCACAGCAAATCGATTAACAGACTATTGGGACTACATGATTTTAAATTATATTTACGGCCAATACAAATGCCTCTGTAGGGTATTAGAAAACACAAGTAATACAAAAAAGGGTAGAAAAAAGCAATTTTCATATATTCAAAGATACACAGAAGAGATATTCAAAGAAAAATGAAATTAAAAAGAAAAAAAAAAACACAAATATTGATGGAAATTGTATTGCAAAACAAATATCATATAATGATGAACGACGATACAGATGCAGACAGCAACTAATGTGTCTTGAATCGAACTGATGTGAAGGTTAGAAAAAGAAAAACTTGTAATCGAGAAATTTTTAAACCTTTTTCTTACTGCTATTGAATAAATATTTCATTTTTAATATGGAAGTATTAACAACTAAAACCACTGATTTGGAACACTATGCAAAAAGAAAAATATTAAAGGATTTAAAAATAAAAAAAACTCGTATATCAACATATCTAAGATTTTATTACTTATGTTTTATATTCAATATTTGTTTTCCTGATCTAAATTCGTCAAACAAATGTTGGCTTCAAGTGGGCATTTAATAGTCACAAGTAAGGGATAAAAGGTTGTATATTTTTATATTATTAGATTTTTTGTTTAAAAGGTAGAATTTACTCGTATTAACTTTGGTCAACATCTGTTATTATTGCCAAAAATAAAAATAGCATCTACAACAACATTAGTTATAATATGTGCATAAATAATATAAAATATCCACAAATTATTATGGCCAAATAAACACAATTTCCAAATACTTATACTTGAATATCCAAACCTAACGGGTATTTCTTAAGCTGCATAAAACTATCGTTTGGTAGCTGAGAATTGCAAATTGTCAGCTTATTTCGCAATGACAAAACAAACAGTCACTGAGCGAAAGAAAAACACACGAAAGAAAGGTATTTTGGGTTTCTCGTAAAAATAAAGTGTTACAAGTTGAAAATTTTTAATGAAAATCTTTGAAAACAGAAAATAAACTACTATTTTGCTTGTGAATAAATGCAACTCTGTTACAAAAAATACCCTTTACAAATAGTCTTCCAGCTGTCGTCCAAAATTATTTCTCTCGGCGGCTACCTCTCAGCAGTCCTCTGGCAAAAGCTCTATGAGTAATTGATTGCCATGAAAAAGCTTCTCAAATCTGTCGTTCGGACTCGACTTTAAATTGTAGGTACCGGTACTCATGGATAAAAATTAACACACACAACATGAGTGCTGCGAAAAGCTAGGCCGTAACCCTGATACAGGGTTTTAATGGCCAATTATGTATGTGTATGTATGTATGTATGTATGTCATATAACGTTTAACACATATTAATCGATCTTCTAAGCAAATTACATTGTGATTGGGTCAGTTTCATGTTGTAATTGTATATAAAATATGTCGACATAAAACCAAAACAGAAGAGTTTGAGTTTGTGTGTGTGCCTGTGCATTTGTATTGTTAAAAAATGAGTACGCATGAGAATTTTTTATGCTGGAATCGGCATAATTTTGTTGGCTTAAATCTGTTTGTGTAGTCGCCGTGGTCTAGTGGTTAGTGTGTTGGCTTACTAAGACATGAGCCCTGGGTTCGACACCCAGCTTCGACATCTTAAAAAGAAAAAGAAATATGAAAAAAATATTTCTTTCGGCGACTACTTCTTAGCAGTCTTCTGGCAAAAGCTCTGGGAGTAATTAATTGCCATGAACAAGCTTCTAAGTCTGTCGTTCGGAGTCGACATTAAACTGTAGGTCCCGGTACTTATGGATAAAAATTTACACACACAACATGAGTGCTGCGAGAAGCTAGGCCGTAATCCTGACAAAGGGTTGTAAAGGCCAGTTATGTATGTATGTATGTATGTATGTATGTAAATCTGTTTGTATGCATCTATTGTACAGTGTGCGACAGGATGTGTATACAACTATTTCGTGTTTTTCATAATACGAAAACAAAAAGGCAAGTGACTCATTTTGACATTTGCCTTCGCTGCATTCGACATTGTGAAATTGGTTTTTGCACGAAATTCATTACGTTTTTCTCTTTTCTTTTTATTATTCGTTTTGTTCGCACACAATTCTGATGTAGAGAAACCAAAATACAATTTATTTCGAAAGAGAGCACTCACTTGACATTGTGAAATAAGCTGGGTATTCATACTTCTGTTCAGTAAGATTTGGCAAGTTATCTGGTATCTTTTAACGTCACAAAAACGCTTTCAAATTGTGGACATTTTCTTAAAAAAAGAATCTGCTTAACACAATTGGCCTAGTGAGTAAATAATTTAGGCAATTATTGAATGTTTACGCACTAACATGTATTCAAATTTGGATATCTTCCGCAGTTTTACTTTGCAGCCACACAAAATAAACTGTGAGCCACTGCTTTTTTTAACTTAAAGAAATAATATCTTTAAAGAGAAATATTAAGGAAATAACGAAGGGTAGAAAAACTAAGAAAAAAGTTAAAGTTACCACAGAGTATTTTTCTTTTTCTCCATACAATCATATGAAAAGGACGAAAATATAATCAAATTGAGGAATACCATGAATTTTGTATAAATTTCTCTCTACATCTTTAAATACAATATTATTTTTTCATTTCCATTATAATAATTCTTTGGGTTTGTTATGTCCCCTTATCCATTTTATTTTATCCTATTAAATTATAAGATTTTTACCGTTTAACATACAACATACTACACTCACACGCAATAACACAATTGTAGAATTTTTTGTCATCTCTTCAGATACCTGTAAAGATATCGATAGAAGAGAATAAAACTGTATCTGTGCTGGCAAAAGGAAACTAAGCAGGCAGTCAGGAAATAATACAGACAATGAAAGAGTAAAGCAAATAGCAAAAAGAAAAAAAAATTCATACAAATTAAGGACAGATATGCTGGTCATTTGTAATGTGTGTGTGTGTGTGACAATAAGAAATTTTCAGAATCATATAAAAATGAATTTAAATGGTGAAAAACATCCAATTAAATTTTAAGCAAATGCGAATCCCCTCAAAAAATATTAATATAATTGGATTGAAGCAAGAATTCTCATTTTCTTTCAGAATGAAAAGTAAAAAGAAACAAATGGTTTTCACATTAAAGGCCATAGAGTTAATTTGGATAACAAGAGCAGAGATAAACCCTTAAGCAGTTAAAAATTTAACAACTGATTAGACTTATATTTACACAGAAATAATGAAATCTGTACGTCAAATTTATTGCAAGCAGTAGGCTCTGTCCCTCTAAATATTGACTGTTCCCAAAAACGTTGTGCAAATTGTGAATAGACGGTACTAAATATGGTATCTCTGATAATATGGATCACCTAACACAACAGGTTGTTTTAAAAGATAACACTTTAAGATCCATTGTGTAACAAGTGGTTTATTTTTAAAAATAGCATTCTTCTCTAAAATTTGTTTTATAGATAAAAAATTATACGGAAAATTTGTGAAATTTACGCAGAAGATGTTGTAATTAGAAACGGAAAGAAATCGAATTGCCTCTTAAATTACAGACAATGAAAAGATTCAATATTGACATCAAGAAAGGTATGTATGCCTGGTAAGATTAAAGCAAAATTGTTCACTATAAGCTTTTACAGCCTGATCAAAATATTGATTTTAATTTCTAAATTTGAAAATAAATAAAAATAAAGCAAATAATTTAAATAAAATGACAAGAATAAATTTACAGAAAAGTAATTCTGTTTTACCATGAAACCTCAGACCACATATAACTTAGACGACCCAGTGAAAACTGAGAGAACTTATCTAGGAAGCTTTCATGCACCTTAAGGTGTAGATTTAAAAACCCTAGGTTAGATTAAAGCATTAGTTCAGTTTTGTGCCTCAAAAACACAAATAAAATTAAAGTTTTATTCAAAAACTAAACAAAAAATTATTACACCTACAGGTCAGTACTCCTGCAGTGAGCACCTGCACTGAATGGTCCTATATAAGTACAACGTGCGAACCTATCCTGAGACCTTACCACACGCCGCCCGTTGCCGGGGCGGTAGTTGAAGTTAATGCGTCCAACCACCGCCACCCGATGCCGGTACCCTCTATACTCGTTCATGCACGAGGGCACGGCGCTCAAAAGAGAGCCCATAACACCGAGTTAGCAATTTAGCACCACGACTGCCTGTTTAGTGTTACCCCCCTTGTTTAAGGGTTTTTACCCAGCACTACCACAGCCACTACGTGTACTCCGCGAAGGGAGGGCCGCACCCAACCAACAGGCCGGTTTGCCTCTCTACCCGAATGAAAGGGAAGACCAGGCATAACCGGGGGCTCCCTAACGCCCGTAGTACCAGATTAAGGCATTTCTGGTAAGTCCTTGAGAACGCCAGAAAATTCCTGCCACGCAAACTTATAGAGACAGGACCAACACCACCAGTAACAAACTGGGTACCCTATGCTGTCTCGGGTACGGCAGCCCCCTGGACTGATGCTAGTCAAGTCTCCGATAGCACACGTGGCACAATGACCATGCACCATGCACCACCAACTATTCTCTACCTATAGCGAGAGCCAGGCCACTCAGAGCTAAGTTGAACTCCATATTCCCCGGAGAAAGCAGGCCCCTGACGGGACATAATCATCAGCAGCCTTTAATGTATCCCCGGGGGTATATAAGTACAACACTAACAACAGCAGATTTTTCTGTCAAAAAGAAAACTCAATAAAGCTCTTTATTAATTTCTCTAAGGGACTGTAATGAAGTCGCGGTGGTGTGTTGGCTTACTAAGACAAACTTCAGCTCTGACACCTCGACAGAAGATATATGAAAAAAATATTTCTTTCGGCGACTACCTGTTAGTAGTGTTCTAGCAAAAAGCTATGAGAGTAACTAATTGCCATGAAAAAGCTTCTCAAGTCTGTCGTTCGGAATCGACTTTAAACTGTAAGTTTAAAGAGAAGCTAGGCCGTAACTCTGAAACAGATTGGTAATGAGCTATTATATACGCTGGATGAACAGAATTTGCTGACACTCCCATTGAAGAAGTTGATCCGGTTTTTTTAACGTGTAAAAAATAAGGTGGCTCATAAAAAGACAACATTTAATCAAACATAATGACAGGTTTAATATTAGTTTTTTAAGGCTCTTTTCAAATATCTGTGAGAAATGATATTTAATTTTTCAAATTTTTTGTGGTCAGTGTTGTATCTTTGAGGCCGACTATCAGTCAAATTAAATTCTAATTCTGGAAAATTGAAGAAATTTATTATTTTTAATTGTGGTTTTTCGACCTTTATTATTTAATGTAAAGATATTTTTATTTAAAAATAGACCTTGAGCTTGAGAATATCTTTACATTTTAAATAAAATTTCAGATTGTGGTTGTATTGCTTAAGAGGATAATCATGTATCTAGGGCCATTTCGTCTCTGCTCAAGAGACATTTCAGGAGACTTTTTTCCAAAAATTGTATCAAAACTATAGATTTTTATATTTAAAAAAGAATACACTAAATGAGAATTATATCTCACTTATCGCATTATATAGAAAACAAACAAAAGAATTTAAAGAATTTTAAATTATATTTTTCTGCTTTTCCCCATAAGCAATACATTTCAAATATTTATATTGAATGTATTTGCCTATATGGTGAAATATATATTTTGTTTTTTTTTAATAGTTATATAATTTTAGAAAAATCTTTGGTGTGTTACCTGAATAAGGAAATAGCAAACAACATATTACGTTTGACTGATATGCTTTTAAATGTCATATCACAACTACGTTTGCAAAAAAAAAAAAAGCAATTTTATGCAGACATTTGAATGAAGCGAATATTTCCCTCTTGTAATAAAGGAAAATGCGTGGTATTACAAATTAAATATTTGCATGGGGAAAATAATAATTGTCATTATTGGATTATGCTTTACTGGTGGGTATTTTTCCATTAAAAAAATACAAATTTAATACAAAAAAACTTGTACATATTTTGTCTAATTTTACGCTCGAAATATAACTTCAATCATATAGCGAATACCAAATTTTTGTTAATTTTATAAAGAGATAAATAAAAAATTTTTAAATAAAAATAATTTTAAAAATTTTTAAACTCTGTAAGCCAGAAATTTATTACTAAAAACCACAGAGTAGTTACTTTTATTGTTTCTTAAAAAAAATTGAAATTCAAACTTTTTTAAACCATTTCCAGTCTTTTTTCTTTCTCATTTCTGACACAACTGTAAAGACTAAAACAACAATGGCTTTAAAAATGCCAACACTACCATTATAATCTGTAGACAATCCATGTACTTAATTTATTAAAAAATAAAAAAAAATCTCATTTTGTTTTTCTAGTTTCATTTGAGCTGCAAGTAAGAATGTTGGAATTTTTGTTGTTGTATTTTTTAATATATTTTAATGCAAAATGATCCTCTTGATTGCAGTGGTTGGTTGGTCTGTCGTTATGTTTTAGGTGTTCTTGAAGCACTCTAATCTGCTTACGTATTAAATGTAATAAAAGATTATTCTAACAAATAAACGGAATAAAGAAAACTTTTGTTTTGAGTTTTTTGTTTTTCCTTTAAAGTAATTTAATAAAAGCAAACACATTAAAAAAAACATTATTTTTTCAGCATCAAGTCTATAATAAAATAATAAAAGTTTTTTCTTAATTAAAATTATTTAGCAATGGTTTAGTGTGGATATAAAAAGTTGACACATCTGTACATGATTTTCAAAAACACTCTTTTGTGATGTGGATGGACTCTTAAGGTGGAAGTACGCAAGTTTCGCACCTCTATCAATCAAAGTTAAAATAAGAAGTTTTTATAAAACAAGTTATTGACAAAATTGGCAACGCATCTAACGTATAGAAGTTGAACAAATTTTAACTTTTGGATGCGTGATCAGTTGAACAATTTACTTACATTATACATTGTAACCGCAGTTAAAGCCGTAACGCATGCTGTGTACTTCTACCTTTAGGATACAAAAGCGTTAACTTAGGATTAGTCGAATGTTGTAGGTACATATTGTACATAAAGTATTAATTCTTCGTTTTTAATGTATAAGTACATACATATATATGAAATTCCAAAGAAATGATCACCGAATTTTAATGTAACTTTGCTGTAACGTGGCAACCTATAGAAAATGGAAGTTTACTAACAACTTTATATGACATTTGCTTAGGAATGATGGACTATTTATATGTTAAATGTTCTCGTGGATATTTTAATTCATTTTTTTGTACTTTTTCATGGAGGCATTATATTTGTGGCCAAAGTGAGTTTTTTTTTATTATTTTTTTTATTTTTAAGGCTAGCACTCAGGGGACGGCCCCTACTCATGCAGTACATTGTGCTGGTCTAGGAAAATATGTTGTGGGAAGGGGGAAAGAGGGAGTAGCGCTTGTGGACATTTGATTTAAACCTACTGATATCGTAATTGGCAGGAAAAACTTTCGCCGAAAGATTGTTCCACAAACGAGCGGTGCGGCTAAAGAACGAATTCTCTCTATAATGCATTGTGCGATTCGCTGAACAATCAACCACAAATGGGTCCGCTCTGAGAGAGTTAAAGAATTTTTATAAAATTTTTGTAAAGATTAAACGATTAGTTTATTTGAGGTATGGAAAAACTAAAGTTGAAATCTTAAGGTGTTTGAGGCTCTAGGTTCGAGCCCCGGGAAAGTTCTGATCAATATGAAATCGTTTGCCACTAAGAACGCTTAACACTAATGTTTTTTTATTTCTTTGTTTATAATAGTTTCAACCTCGACTAGTATTTTTTGGAATTCGAGTCCGTTTTTACTCTTCTGTGCAACTAAAAAGCCGAAATATGCACACATTTTCTATTCATAAAAGATACTTCTGACGGGAGAAACTGTACCTACAGATGACCTTTCTTAATCAGTCTTACATGACAAGTTGAAGTAATTTTAAACCATTTTTTATGGTTTTTATTATCTTTTTCACATCTTCCGTCAGTCATTTATTAGTTTTATTTGTTTCCTTAATTTTTTGTTTCGAGTAAATTATCAGTCGCAAATGGTAGTTTTTGTTTTTTTTATATTAATTTTTTGAATGTAAATTAGAAATAATGTTCTTACTCCATGGGTTTTTATGAGATTATAACAATCGATTATGGGGCTGGAGACTTTAACACTATGTGCCTGTATTATTAATTATTTTCATTATACATACATACTGGTCATTACAATCCTGTGCCAGAGTTACAGCCTAGCTTCTCGCAGCACTCATGTTGTGTGTTAATTTTTATCCATGAGTACCGGGACCTACAGTTTAAAGTCGACTCCGAACGACAGATTTGAGAAGCTTTTTCGTAGCAATCAATTACTCCCAGAGCTTTTGCCAGAAGACTGCTGAGAGGTAGTCGCAGAAGGAAATAATTTTGTCATATTTCCCTTTTTCAAGATGTCAGAGCAGGGATTTGAACCCGGCGCTATCATCTTAGCAAGCCAACACAGTAACCACTAGACCAAGGCGACTAATATTTTTTTTTTCATTCTAATTAAGTTTATTTATCTTGTAAAATCTGATCATAAAAAATTTAATTTAAGCACCCACACGCACTATTCGAAAAAAAATACAACGAAATACAGTTGGGCCTCGATTACCCGTGATGGTTGGGACCAGAAGCATTACGGATAATAGAATAAGAATTTTGATTTTAAAATTTTTTTTTAAATATTTTTATTTTTTAAGGGTCATGCCTGAATTAAAGCGAACAGCCTACGACAAATAAAAAATATAATTTGTATACGTTCGTATTAACGAAATACGCAATAAATAAAAGAAAGAAAATATAAAGAAAAACATAAATATTGTTTTGTCAAGTTTTTTTTTTTTTGTTTGTATTAAAAAAAATTTCACAAATGTTATTACATATTTATTATTTTTTTGATTTTTATTTTAATTTTTTCTTTGTACGCACTATCAAACTTGGATTTTTGAAATCCATAATGTACATACGCGACGTATTTCGATAGCTCTCATACAAAATGTATGCGCATGAAACAATTTTGACAAAAAATTTAGGCCGTACGCTTTAATACAGGTACGACCCTTACAAGTGAACAGTGCTGTGCATACATATTTACATTATAAAAATTAATTCAAGATAGCAAAGTCATAAACGGTATGTATCCCAACTTCGTATTTTTCAGCTACCATTTTAACACTCATATTAATCGTTAATTATTTTAACTTTATCTCCAATATTTTATACGTTTATTTATCTATTTACTACTGGTAATGATGCCATACTACATATATGTACATATTTAGATCTAACCATCCGCACTTCTAAAATTCCAAAATTAAACTAATCATTTACAAGTAGTAAATGATTCTGACTCTTAGTATGCAAACAAGGGGAATTCCCGTTTTCGTCATGGATAATCGAGGTAATCACGGTTATTCGAAGCAAACAATTTGAAAACATTGCAAACAAGAAACAATAGACTGATCTTTGGCCATAAAGGATAATTGAGACCCTACTGTAATGAATGAATGATGAATGAAATTAATCAAAAAATAAATTTTTAATTGATTCAACAATTTCTTTAATCACAACAACAATTTTCTTACGCCATTATTCAGAAAATAAATAAAATACGTTTATTAAGAGCTTATTTTAAAAATTTATATGCAATAATTGTCAAATACGTTCTTAATAAATCTATAATATTTGCAGTGAATACGGCATTCAATGTTAAAAAAAAGTTTTTCAGTAAACTTTTTAATAGTTTAAAATATTACACTGGTCACAAGAACAAAAATGGTAAAAACAAGGGTAGTGAAAACGTTATTAAATAATGGAATTGTGTTAAAAATATTTTAAGGCAATTTTCTGCATCATATTTTGCTGTGTTATTTTATCAAATCTGATATGTTTTTCTCGAGAAATAATTTAATAGAGGAGTGTAGTCGCACTCCTATTCAAAAACTCTCGAACTGATGAAAAAAAATACTAAAAATGCAGTTTTCTTAGGAAATCAAATCCTTTACTATGTTGGCACTTTTAAAGTTGTGACATAAAAAAAAAACACAGTGATATTAAAGATATTTTGAACAAAAACTAAATATTTTCGTAATTTTTTTTTAGATTTTGCTATATCAACACCCGTTCAAAAAAACGCATTCAACATTTCATTTCAAAATTACAAAAAAAAAAATGATAATAATAAAATTTTTTTTTAGAATTATAAACAACTGCTTGCAATTCCAAACGTATAGTGATAATAAACACTATGAAAATGTGTGTTTTTCTAGACAATTTTTTTTTTTTTTATTTTTTTGTTTAATTATTTTCTCTGCTATTCTGATCGTATACTAAACATACTTAAATTCTTTGAAGATAAACACAAAAATACTTTGTGAATTTCTTTAGAAGATGCTGTTGTTTTGTTAAGGTTTTTAATAGTTTTTTTCTTTTTTTTAATTATTAGTAAATATTTTTCTGGAGCAACAAAATTTTAATAATTTTAGTTTTGTTTTTTTTTTAGAAAAAACCAAGCGAAGAAATTTCAATAAAGCGTTTGTACCTGCCAGCAAACAGAGAAGTAAAATTATATAAAAAAAGCGGAAAGTAGTTAAAGATTTATATTTTATTATTCTTTATCCTTTATTGAATGTTATTTTGTTATATTTTCCAATAAAAATTTTAATTATTTTTATTTTTTTTATTTATTAAACGGCAACGACCATTAGTAACGTAGTGCTGGCAAGATGCGCGCGCGTTTTTATTTTTTCGTTATAAAAAGTTGTTTTAAACTAACTCGTTTTCAGAAGACAAAAATAATAAAAACGAGAGTTAATCCTGGCAAAAGCAAACAAAACAAGTGGTATTTGGCGAAAAAAAAAATTATAAAAGAAACTTTCGTTTGAAGCAAGATTTGCAAGCTTTTCTTTTTGGCTTTGCTAGTCTATTAAGAGATTTTATTTCTTTTTTTTTCAAAATAATTTTTATTTAAAATTTGCAGAGCGTTAGAAACGTTTATAGTGCACGGCCGACACAAATCGACTGACTGGGCTGATTAATGGTTTACGAAAAAAAAAATTCATTTTGGGTGGGTGATTAAAGATTGGCAAGAAGGAGCAAAGAAAATTTTTAGATTTTCCGGCATATTTCCAACACAAGCAACATAAATACATGCATGTATACGTATATAAATGAATAATAAAAGCTTTAAATAACCAATACTTTGAAATAAAAGCTTTAATGAAATTGAGAGTGTAAAACAAAAGTAAATTTCTAAGCCTTTTAAAGGTTTAATTCATTCATACTTCTGTAGTTACTGGCATTTGAAATTGAATTTAAAGGACTTTTTGCTTTTGAGAGAAAAAAGCTTTTAATGCAAAAGAATTATAGAAAACTTATGAAAAGCTTTTATTTATGGTGTGGTGAGTTTCCTCGTTAATTTTTTTTATTATTTCAAATTTTTTTTAGGTTTTTACCATTACTTTTAATTTACTGATAACGTTCATACTTTCTTGGTTTAAAAAATAATTACATTTTCCATTCTATTTGTTTATTTATAGTTTAGGTATGTATCTATTTGAAAAATAAAATACTTGAATATATATATTGAATTAAAATTATTCTTAATTTTAAATCGATTGTACATGTTGATTGGGATGTAAAAAGGAAACAAACACATTGGCAGCTTTATGTCCTCATGAAAGAAAAGAGCTTGTCATACGTCAGAAGGAAATAAACTAAAACTCTTTAAACGCTTTATAAAAACTAAAATTTGAACGTGAACGTAATAAAACCACCAATTCGTTTGAGAAGCTTTATGTTTCCTAAAAACAGGCTGTTAATTTAAAAATGTTTATATTTTGAAAGTGTCAAAATGTTTAAAAATATATTCATTCTCAAAAATTCAGAGATATAACGAACTTCAGACTATGTAATATTTCCAGTTATCAACCTAGGGAAGATTTGAATGTAAGAATTCTTATGGGTTTTTCATCCATACTTTTCTTTCTAAAAATACATACTTTATTGAAAAAATTATGACTTTATCAATCCACCGCCGTATATTTTTATATAAACAATACGATGCTTTTCTTTTTTTAATTTTTACAAATTTCTTTATCATTATGCTTGTACGAGTATGTAGTAAATATTTGTATGTACTCGTATAAGCCAATGTAGAGATAATTGTACGTTAATGTGTGTATGTTTGTTAATTTATAAAAATTATTTGTTAAGTTAACAACAATTTTTTCGGTGTTGCCATTAAGATTATGGCTATATAATAAAAAAAAACAAATAAACAAAACAAACAGATAATTTGTACCTTTTATGCGCCAATACCAGCATTTAAGATTTACTTTAGGCATTGAGTTAAGTGTCTAATAATTTTACTTTTTTAGGTTTTTCTTTAACTGATTTATACTGTCTGTGTAGAAAAAAATTTTCTCAAGTTTTTCACATTTTTCTTACATTTTATCGACAGATTTTATTTGTTTTCTGTTTTTTTTTTTCAAATTCATTTTTTTTTATATTGCAGGCACCTGTAGTTGATTGCTATTTGTGTCGACAATATTAGCAGGCCCACCACCCTGAAAGTACCACAATCATCAGAATCTTAAAAAAAGAAAAATATTTCAATACAAAAAATGTATATATGTATATAGTATACTATATACATATATATTTATTTATTTATCTGAGGCTGTTCTTAATATTAACAATTTAGACAAAAACGTCTGAAAATAAAAGGAATGAAAAACAGAAGTTGAAAGTGAATTGATGAGAGAAACCTTAAATTTATTTGATTTCATTTTCTTTCAATTCGATTGTCGTTTCACCTTTTTGTATTGACAGTTCAAATCACTTGTAATCTTTTTTGTTTTTCTAAACAAATACATATATGGGATTGAATTTGTGTGTGTATGTTTGTATTAAAGGATATAACAGTGTGCGTGTTTGTTAAGCAAATAATATTTACTTTGAATTACTGAACAGCTGTTGTTTTCTAATTAGTTGTAATTGTTTTAACTTTTCTCATTATAAAACTTTTTGTTTTTATAAAGATTTCTGTAAAAAATTAAGTGAAATGAAAATATCTAAATACTCGATTCCTGCTTCATTTCAACAATGCATTTTATTTCTTTAATTTAATATTGAACTCGTTTTAGCAATTTAATTAAAAAGTAAAAATTTGAAAAACGAATCTTTAGTTGCAACTCTCAAAGTTATTATAGTTTTAAGCAGAGCTAAGTTGCCGTCAGAAAATACCAAATGATAAAATTTTACAGCCCATTTTACAATGTCTAAACAAACAGTCACTGAACGAAAGAAAAACACACAAAAGAAAGATATTTTGGGTTTCTCTATGTATTTCGTCTGCTCTTACGAGTCACCATTTTTCTTTTTTACATATCGTCAAAATAAAGTGTTGCCAATTGAACATTTTTAATGAATTTCTTTAAAAAGAGAAAATAAACTCCAATTTTATACTTGAATCGGCATAATTTTGTTGGCTTAAATGTTTGTATGTATCTATTGTACAGTGTGTGATTGTATGTGCATACAACTATTTAGTGTTTTGCATCAAAAGAAAGGCAAGTTACTCATTTTGACGTTTGCCTTCCCTGCATTCGACATTGTGAAAATCATTACGTTTTTCTCTTTTTTTCTTATTCGTTTTGTTCGCACACAATTCTGATGTAGAGAAACCAAAATAAAAATTTTTTCGAAAAGCGAAAGAGAGCACTCACTCGACATTGTGAAATATGCTGTTAATGTTCAACTCCGGCTCCACAGATCCGGTTTTTGGGTTAGTGTATACGAACTCTGTCTTTTACAGCATAATTTGGTATTTTCTTTTGAACAAAATGTTTATCATTTTATTATTATATACAAAAATGCACAATTTTTAATACCCATTAGTTGACATAAGCCCGTATGATATGAAATATTTAAAATCAAGTCCTTTTGATTGTTAATGACACATCGTAAAAGAATATATCGTCGATGGATTAAAGAACGCTTTTACTGACAAAAAATCGAAAATACGTTTTTTGCATAATTTTTATCAGAAAAAAATTACGCGTCGATTGGTCCCGGTCCCAGATTTCTACGATGAAAATAAATTCACTTACGCTGTCTGCGTTTTGAAAAATACTAGTGTCTTTGTTCTACTTTCATAAAGGTTTTTTGGCTCTGGTGAACAATTACGGTTTTGTCAGTTACAGCGTTCTTTAATTCCATTGACGATATTTTGCATGACTGTAAATAAAAACTTCGTATTGGGTATGTTGTGTAAAAAGAATCCGAGTGAAATCAAAATCGAATAAAATTTCAAAGTGCTATAGTTTTAAAATGTTACAATCTCTTAATACATTTTTTGTATTCATTGGCTTAGCGAACATTAATGTAACTTCTGTGAATATTAAACCTTTCAAAAAATTAGCGCAATTAGGTTATATTTGACCGTGAAAAATTACTCGTTTTGACTGCACTCGAATACGTTTTCCAAAACATAGGCGTATTTATCAAAGAGTAATATATCTGGAAATATTAACTGCATCTAGTAACACAATGGCTTGTTGGAAAGATAACACGTTAACCTTAATTTTATTACAAGAGAGTATTACAAAAGGTTACAAGACATTATTACTCGTTAGATTGTTAACAACGTTCAAAAATAAGTTAAAATTTGCTTTCTTATTAAAGAAAAGGAAAGAAAGGGTCGCAGGCTGCTGAAAAATGTTGTAAATAAAGAATTAGTAGTGAATATTGATATTAAATTTGCACCTTAGATCGGCCGTCCAATCACAAAAAATCAAAAACACTGCAGTAGTTTGATAAAAAAAACTTTGGTAATCTTATAAAACAATTATTTTAAACTTCAGGGCGCCACGCTATTCAGTATTTTTTTGAAATTTCAGCAATAAATTTAAAACAAGTTTCAATCTACTCTAGGGAGTTTGGTGATTCAACTTCATGATTATAAAACGCTGAGAAGCAGATTTTAAACTAGGACGAAGGAGAAGTCAAAAAATGTTAGACTCATTGATGTGTCCACAACAGAAACTTTTAAAAAAAATTCACAAAATGGTATTGGGTAATCGTCGAAATCGTGAAAATACGTGAGCTAGCTGAAATGATAGATATGATGAGAAAGCATTGCGTATTATTTGTGCTGCGTTTGCTGCCAACAGAGCAAGAACATCACCATGAAGATACTTCAATGGAGCGTTTGGCGTTGTTTTACCGCAGTAAAGCCGATTCGTAACCACTTCTTCACTTGAAACTCTAGTGAAGAGAACTATCGACAGTAAAAGGGGCATCGTCATAATAGAAAACTAAGACAGATAAAATCATGATGCCAATTTACAAATGCGCGTGAGATAGGGTCAAATAGAAAAAACAATCTACGGCGTGTATTTTGCTAAAATATTGCAGTGCTTATATGATAAAATTGAAATGAGAACGTATCTGGCAAAAGAACAGAACAACACAATGCACGATGGCCAAAATCAATCAACTAAAGTTCGAATTGCTTCATAATGCACTTTATTTTCTCAATTTTGAACAACGTGTCAACAATGAAGATGTGGAATCCGCGGTTAAGGCCATGACACACTATCATACACAGTCGTACGATTCATTCACAAGAAAATCTTATCGATTTCTGTCACGCTTTTAAAGGTCGCATCAAAATGGCAACATTAGTACCACGCCATCACACAAACTAATATGCAAAGCATATGCAGAGTTAATTTTTGCTAAGATCTTATAAAATACAACCCTGATCGCATGGAGAAAAAATGTTTGTGAATTTTTTCAAAAGATTATGAAATCGGGCTGACTTGTCAAAAAATCGATCATACTGATAAATTTTTATGCCACACTCTTATACATTTTTAACACACAAGATTTTTTTTTTGACAAATTTTACGACTTTAATGGATGTTTCAAAATCCTTCACAGTTTCTACCTTCACTATTTCTACTATCGAAGTTAGTGAATAGCTTTGGAAAATTATATCGTGCTAAAAGAAGATTATAGGAATTCCGGTATTGTGGACTATTCAGAGCTTTTTGTTCAAAACTAAAAGAGATATTGTAAAATAACAATTGCAAAAAAAGAAAAAAAAAATTACAAAAAAATTTAGTTATAAATAGTACTTCAAAATTCTTAAACTTGTTAAAACCATATTAAATATGAGTGTATATATATGTATATAGGGCATTGTATACAATTTTTCATTGCTCTTTATTAAGAAAAAGGTTAAAAAACTTTTTCAATTCTCTGTCTATTTCTATTTATTTTTTAGGATTTAAATCTTGTCTTTGAAACAAGTTTGTGTACATTTCTCAGCATATATTAAATGGCTTGACATTTTGCCATAATTTGTTTAAAAGCAATAAAAAAATTTGATTTTTAATGTCAATGCCAATGTCAAATATGTAAATATTTGTAAAATTTAAAGTGTCGCATATCTAATGATTTCAAGAGTTTAAGGCAAACAAAATATAATTTTAAGTGGCAAAAAAAAATTAAAAAGCGAAGAGAATAAAATCCGTTGTCATTAATTTTGTTCTTATTAAGTGTGCGACAGCTGCTTTTTAAGTCTTAAATTTATCATCCGTTTTTAATAATGAAAAAATATGCCACTTTTATTAATGCTTCAGACTAAAGCATGAAAAAAAGTGATGATACGAATATAACAGAAATTTATTCAATAAAAAACTTTAATATTAAAAAAATTTAAGAAAATTTGTTTTCATTTTTTAAATTTCTAATATGATATTTGATATCAATGCTCTTTTAATAATGAAAACAATCTTGTATTACTACGAGTACAACTGCTCTAAGACGTATGGGAAATTAAAGGGATTTTGCAAAAATTTGAAACCATTTTTGGATTTGATGTTTTTAAAAAGTATATATTGTGCCACAATGGAATTATGTATGTGGTTGCGTTTGACGATAATTTAAACAAATCATTTCATGAGTTTTAATTCATTGTTATCTATAATAACTTCTAACATACAAGATTCCAATGCAAACAATGATTTCAAATTATTTTCATATCATTCCTTATTTTAATATTTTAAATTGAGAAATTTGAAAAAATAAAAAAAATAACATTAAAAAAAAATTATTGCAGATTTCACAAGACCCTTGTATCGTAGTTTCATTTTACAGACTACAACAGTGTATGCTTGTTGTTGGTAAATTTATTTTTATACACTCACACAATTGTTTTTCATCTGTTTTTAAAAAGTTGTATTGCTAATAACGAAGTAAGTATATAAATATAGAAATGAAGTTATTGTTGATAAAGTGAGGAAAATATAAATTAAAGATACATTAGCCCAATTCACGATTTTGTGCATAGGGTCTTGCATCGTGGCAATAGCAATAGCAACAAAATATTTAGAAAAGAACTTGCTAAGGTTTAGACAGTATGCAACACTTAACACCACAGTTTTTATTTACACAGAACTTTCCAACACCAAAACTAACTAACAGATTACAATAAAAAATACAAATAGTTGCAATTTTTCGAAATGATGTGCTTTCCCCTGATGACCCTAGACGGAAGTGTACAATTGCAAGTTGTAACTCAATGGTAAATTGTTTAAAGGAATAGGCTTTAATAAGTTCTGCATTATTTCTTATGAATTCACACAACATCACAAATTGCTTCCTATTGCGTCAAATATCCGACTTTGGTATGGCGCTGAAACAACCTATCCGACATTCCTTTACAACAGATACATATATTTTCTGCCAGTTCATCTAAAACCTCTTTCACAAAATAATCATTAGTCTCGATAACTGAACAAATAAAATTGTCATGAAACAAACGTTTGCCCAGATCACTTTATATGTACCTCCACTGAATAATATTGTCTCTGTAGCTTCATTTATTACAAAGTCGATTAATTGCTCTTTTAAACCGGGCATAATTTTTGTAATTCTCTTTCAATGAAAAAAAAAAATTGTGTGACAAACAGCTGGGATCTAAGTGTAGCAAATTAAAAAAAAAATCGTTCACAATTAGTGGCAAATATTTACAATTGTATACATTTCCCGTCCTAATGCACAAGATTGTGAATTGGGCTATTTATTTATTTGTAAATAGTGATTTTCTTTTTTTTTATTTGATTTTTGAGGTTTTCGATACAACGTACATGAATACTGTGATACACTAGGTGTTCACAAGCAAGTAAACAAAAACTGTTTGCAATACAGAATTCAACGATACAGAAGCTTGTGAATTCGTCAATTGTATTGTTTTTAAAGCGCTTAAAGCTTTGCAGGCAGAATAAAAAGGATAGTGAGTGATAAAAGAGAAAAGCTTTATACCTATTAACATTCTGAGTAATTTTTACTGTTATGTATTTACTCAATTGATACTCAACACTTTAACGGGATTGTTTTTGTGTTTTCTTAAGGAATTTTAATGTTATTGTTGTTATTATTGTTATTATCATTGTACATACTTGTTATTGTATTTGACATTTAATCAGTAGTAAAGGTTATAGTAGATAAAAAATACATACATATATATTTAAAATAGAGATGATTGCAAGGGCTTGAAAATAAAGTATTATTCTGAAAATTTCCATACATCTGTTACTATTTTAGTACTTTTTATATTGATCTATCGATGCTGCTATTAAAAGTGTTCTAACGAAATTAAGGAATTGAGTAGCAGTCGTACTTCTCATAGAGCACATACTCGTACATTTGTATATGATCTTTGCATGAGTTTTTTCTATAAATTATAATCCTTAAGCTAAGATTTCACTATTAGCTCAAATAGCGAAAACTGCGCCGATTGTGATCTAGGTAAGTTGCCATTTTAGTGTCCACTCTATTATTGGCGTATCATAATTTATTTTAATTGTGCATAATCGGTAACATTACGCCATAGATTTCTGATTTTTTTTTTTTTCAAAAATCAATACTCACTACTGTAAACCCCTACTTATGCGTGCATTGTATTGGAATTATTTAATATGATAAAGGTTTTTATTTTTTTTTTTTAATTAAATAAAAATTTATGCATTCACAATAAGACTCATATAATTAAAAAATTATATACATATATAGGCATGTTCTGAAATCACAGCGATTTCAAAACACGATCGTGATCAAGAAGTGATTTTTTTGTATGCAAGAAAATTAA
This sequence comes from Metopia argyrocephala, assembly GCA_963576795.1. Classification (NCBI taxonomy): domain Eukaryota; kingdom Metazoa; phylum Arthropoda; class Insecta; order Diptera; family Sarcophagidae; genus Metopia; species Metopia argyrocephala. The sequence goes on from OY756211.1 coordinate 87,175,862, forward strand.
AAACTACCTTAAGTATGTAAATTTTTTGCAATATGATTTTTTACAAACATACATCCATACATACATAATTGGCCATTACAACTAGAGTTGTCAAGACCGGTTTTCGAATTATTCGAAAGACCGGTTTTTTCCTATTTTTCCGGTTTTTTTACACCGGTTTTAAAAATGTGACGGTTTTCGAGTTATTCGAAAAACCGGGTTTTTTGTGTCGAACTATTCGACATTTTCGAATATTTTTCATATGATTTTTTTCTAACAAATTTAAATTACGTATGCAACACTTCGCAACACTATTTTCTAAAAAACTAAGTAAATCAGATACTTATATACAGCGCTGCTCACAATTAACCCAACTTCTACAAAAATGAACGTGTCTTTTCAGTAAGCTCAACAATATAAACAAAGCTAAGAAACCGTATGTCATCTAAACATTTAAACTGCATCCTATATTTGAAATGCTATAAGTATTTTAAGAAAATAAATAATAATAGTAAATAAAATGTTTAAATTTTGAATAAATATTGTTTGTATATGTACTATATATACATACATACATACATACATATTTACATACATATCTGTGGAATTTTGAAAAAACGTCTTCTCTCGAAATAAGACAATTTTCCAAGATTTTTATAGTAAATATAGAATTTCCTTGTCCTTCTTTTGCTCTAATCCCCGTATTTCTACGACCTTTGGAAGGCAAAATATGCAGTTGACTTATCGACCTCTTTCAGACTTTCCCCCAATTTCAATTTGACAAAACGACTTCTTTCAGAGAATTAAGAATAATTTAAAAAATTGAATGTCTATAAAAAATTGTATTTCATTTTTATTATTATTTTTTAATTATCTGCATATTGAAGGGAAAAATAGAACCCAAATATATTTTCCAGATCAACTTCTTTCAACCTTTTTTCATTTTCCATTTTAGCAAAACAACTTGTCTTGACTTAAGCGATTAAAATAATTTTCAAATTTAATCAAAAAAATTTTGACAAAACGACTTGTATGGTGGAAGCTAATTTTTTTCTTTAAAATTTAAACAAAAAAAATTTAACAAAAGGTCTTAAATTAATTTTTTGTCGTTTTAAAGAAAACTATTGCTTCTAGAGGGAAAAAAAGGTCGCATAATGTTCGTTAAGTGTTTGTGCATAACATCCAAGTTCAAAATTTCTTTAATTTTCTAAGCAATAACTTCTATTAGCCTTTTTAACTGTTTTTTGGCTCTACTGAAAAGTTGTTGATTTAGAGCGAAGACGTTTTGTCAAAAGTCCACAGATATGTACTATTTTATAATTTTCAAAATTCTAAATTATTTTAGATTAATGTTAAGAATGAAATGTGATGAATGTATTTCTTCTGTTTTTTTTAAGTTAAAATAGTTATAAAAACAAAAAAAAATTGTTATATATGTAGTATATTGTATATATTTTTATTAATGGAGAAAACCGAAAAACCGGGTTATTCGAACCGGTTTTTAAATAAAAAAGCCGAAAACCGGTTTTAAAAATGTGCGGTTTTTTAAACTATTCGAAAGCCGGTTTTTGGATTTCGTCGAATAGTTGACAACTCTAATTACAACCCTGTGTCAGAGTTACGGCCTAGCTTCTCGCAACACTCATATTGTGTGTGTTAATTTTTATCCATGAGTACTGGGACCTACAGTTTAATGTCGACTCCGAACTACAGAATTGAGAAGCTTTTTCATGGCAATCAATTACTCCCAGAACTTTTGCCAGAAGACTGCTGAGAGGTAGTCGCCGAAAGAAATATTTTTTTAATTTTTTTTTTTTTTCAAGATGTCAGAGCTGAGATTGAACCCAGCGCTATCGTCTTAGTAAGCCAACACACTAACCACTAGACCACGGTGACTACATTATAATTTTTTACAAACAGTAATAAAGGTAATTATTTTTGATGTTCTAAATAAGTACTACTAGACTTTAAAACAATTTTTCTAATTACTTTTCGAATTATAAGTAACTGTTAAGAATTATAAATGTCAGTTTCTTATTTGATGTGATCGAAACAAAAAAGACTTTTTGCTATTCCTATCAGGTTTTTACAAATTCACACAAGTTTTGACAACGTTTCATTTTAGTAAGTAATTGAAGTAATACTAAAGATTGCGCACTACTGAAACAGATACGAAACTGAAAAAGATTTGTTTGCTAGTTGTCAAATAAACAAAACTACGAATCAAATTCACTGCAAATAATTTTTTGTGCAAAAATATTACACAAAACAAAAAGTCCTTTTTTGTTATTAAAGTACTTTTTTAGGATGGTTCAAATTTGGATGTCAAAGAAAGAGTATCTGTGCTTGTATGTGTATATCAAACGCATACACATTCATATAAACAGATTTTAAGAAACCAATTGCGGGTTTTTTTTTTTCTACTTAAAAATATTTTGCTGATAAAGTACATTTTTACGGTCTTAAAATTTTTAGAGGGAAATACAAAAGAAAAAGTTAAAAAAAGAACAGAAAAGAAAATTAGGGATTATAATGAGTTGATTTCTTAGAAAACAGTTCGTGTGTTATGTGTTTAATAGAATTTCTTTTAAATCTGTAAATTGTTGATTATTTTGTTTTCTTTTAAAGTTAAAAGACAATAAGAAAGAGAGTTCCATTGTTAAGAATTATTTGTTTAATCGTATAGAGGGAGTAAATAGAGTTTTAACTAATTTTGTTAAAACAAAAGGAATTTTCTGGGTAATTCAGGATGTTTTTTTTTATTTTATTTTTTGTTAAAAAAAGAAGGGAATCAAAGGATGTCAGTTTTTTAATTGGATTAAATGAAATCAAATTTATTTCTTTATGGTCTTTAAAATTGTAATGTGTTTTTGTAAGACTGCCTTTTTTATTCAACTCAAAAGTAATTTTAATAAAGTTCATTTAATTTAAGCTGTTGAATAAGTTGTTTTTACTGCTGATAAATTCTTTTAAATCTCTTTTCATTTATTTAATTTATAACCTCGTTTCGTTAAATATTTTACAGATTTTGAATCAAATAAAGTAAACATAACAAAACAGTGTTACAAAAAAAGGGTGAAGAATATCTGTTGTACAGGGGCCCTATTCTGTAATTCTCTTAAGCTAAAATGCTAAAATTTTGGGGTTTTAAAACAGGCTGGGCGTTAGGATATATAAAATTAAAAATTTTAGAGATAATAGGAATGAAGCTTTTAAATGACAATACGCGTTCAAAAATTGTATTCGTAGCCAAAAGTTCCGAAATCAAGTTTATAAATTTTTGCCGATAGAGTTTTAGCTTAGTAGACTTACAGAATACAGGCCTCTGTTTCTGTTGCAAATTAAAGAAAAAAAATTATTGTTTTCAAAACTGTGATTTACTTTTAGTGCTATCTAAATACTCGTGAAGCCATATGTATGTACTCAAATCAGCAATTTAAGTATGTATCGTAATTTCGAAAAATTTTACTATTTTAAGAATTTTTTATTGTCCTAAACTCCACTGTGTTCTTTTTCAGTATCCAAATAAAACTATTTTTCTACACTTCTCTACAATAAAATATAAATTCAATGATGAATAAAGAGCAATTAATGTATATCTCGGGGGATGCGTATAGCCCATATAAGAAGCAAGTATGTGTGCACGGCAAGAATAGGCACCAAATTTGCTAAATTTTGAACAGAAAAGAAAAACCATTTCATCAGAAAAGGTTGAATAAATTTAACCCTGGCCGACGCTTGATTAAAAATAAGGGTAATAACTGGTGACGAATCATTGTTACGAAAGTGAAAACAAAACCAAATCATTCTAATAAAAGGGTCAAGGAGAAGCAAAAAGGAAATTTCATTGTTGTAGATTAAATAATTTCCTACCTATAAGAATCGTTTAAAATGGGAGCCTCGGCTAGTCCATTGTCATAATCATCGTAACTGTATACTGACCGAATTATATTCATTTTGATTATTACTGATGATATTTACAGGCTATTTAGTTCTAATAATTTTGCCACGCCTCTTTTTCACGCTCATTTACTTATAAGCATTTCACAGCTTATTTAATACAGTCATAGGATTTAAGAAAAATTCTAATTATTTCTAATGTTCTTACCATGTCTACATTAAATAGAACCATAGTATAACAGACCAATTTAAGCCATGGCACGCAAGCCAATATTATCTGTTGAAAATTTTCAAAAAATATGCTAAAAAGTATAAAAAAAGTTTGAAAAAAATATGTATTCCATTCTAATACGCTTTATTTGTGCTAATACGAGTGCTTTAAGTTTTCGTTAGAAATCAAATGAATTCTTCTACGCGACAAACAAACAAAAAAAAAAAATATTTTTTTTTAAAGAATTTCAGTTGTGTTTGTTATTCTATGAATTATTTCAATGGAACATTTTAGGAATACAACAATAGAAAATTAAAAATTTTAATTTCAATATTTGGTGTTTATTGCGTGGTTGTTATTGTTGTTATTTTATTGTAGTTGCTGCATTAACAGCAAGAAGCAGTCGTTACAACCTCCAAGCGAAGCTTAGTTTGTTTGCCAAGGCTATTAATTTAAATATTTGTATTGTACTTTTTTTGTTTATGGTAATTAGAATCTATTTATTGAATTCCTTATACATTTGAAGGTTTTTTATACATTAAAGGAAGGCGTTAATGTTGGTTTTCAAAAAAATCCAAAATTTATCATTAAATGGTTTTAGGATTAAAAAGAAATAAAAAAGGCTGCAATAGAGGCCTCACTATAGTTGTCTGGCTCCTGATAAAAATTCTCAGAATAATAAAGACAGAGAATGTGAGTACAGATCTCAAATTAAACATGAACAGAACGAAGACAATGAGAGTAAATGTATCATGTAGCAGCAGACTGTTCCCCATTCAGAATACATAACTTTAAGAAGTGCACCATTTGCACTATTTAGGTTGGATTAATTATAAAGATATATTACATATGTATGTACTACCTACCAGAGTAGAAAAATAAACAAAACTAAAAGCTTAATTTCATTTTGTTTTGTTCTTTACAATGAGTAAAACAAAACAAAATCAAATTTATTCAAAACAAAATCAAAACAAAAACAATATACAAAACAATACTCATTGTAAAGAACAAAACAAAAACAAAACAAAAACAAAATAAAAACAAAAACAACACAAAAACAATGTTTTGTATATTGTGCTTAGGTAAAAAAAAATAAATGAGAACAAAATTGAAACGTTTGAAGAAAATACGTTTGCAAATGTTTGCTAATTGATTTGCTCATTATAACTCCCTAAAATAATGTGTGCATACTTAAATTAATCAAGATTTTTGGCAAAGCAGTAAACATTTTAATTATTATTTAAATTTTATTCAAAAAAGGAAAAAATATACATACGAACTAAATGAAACACTCAAAAAATAAGTTTCTCCTTTTATTTTGTACGCAATTATACGAATGTAACGGAATATCAAAGCAAGCGAAAAGCCAATTGTTTTGTTTGTGCTCTTTCTCGTTTAAAAAATACAGTCCAAACTCTCTATAACGAATTCCAAGGAACTGGAAATTTACTTCGCTATAAAGAAAATTCGCTATATGGAAAAGAAAAACAATGTTGTTCCTTTTAACATTTTTTATTTGTAGTAGTCAGTTATTTTGGTTTGAAGTACATTTTTCCACTTTTCTTCTTTAATGCAAAGGCAAATGGATAGCGACTGAAAAAATGTGAGAAATGGTAATGATTCCGGTTGTCACTTGCATAGTCGGTAGTTTCCCCACTTTTATGGTAAATAAACGATTCAAAGCATCAGACTCTGCTTGTGCGTTGTGAAAGCAACAAAGTACACACAGAGCAACAATAATAACACCAATAACACAAAGCGATATCGATTTCTTTTTTGTGTACGTGCGTTCGGTTTTACCTAATTCGTTATATGGAGATTGAAAACGCTTCAATCTTGAAGTTACGGTCGCAAAAATACTTCGTTATAAGGAAATATTCGCTATATGGAAATTCGTTATATGGAGATTATAATACACTCAAAGTAGACCCAAAACACAGTGTTCTTATAATTGCTTCGCAATAGAGAAAACTTCGTTATACAGGAGTTCGTTATAGAGAGTTTCGACTGTATTTGTTTTGGTTTTGCTCATGTACAAAACAATTAATAAAATGTTTTTAAAGTTTATGACTTTCTGAAAACGTTTGCGAAATGTTTTGTTTCTTTGCCCACTCTGCTACCTACATACATAATAGGCCATTACAACTCTGTGTAAGGGTTACGGCCTAGCTTATCGCAGCATTCATGAGTACCCGGACGTACAGTTTAAAGTCGACTCCGAACCAAATATTTAGAAAGCTTTTTCATGGAAATTTTGCCAGAAGGCTGCTGAGAGGTTGTCGCCTAAAGAAATAATTTTTTCATATTTCTTTTTTTTCAAGATGACAGAGCTGAGATGTCAGGATTATAATATTGTATCTGATAATATCTCACTCCCATCATCATCGTATGTGAAATTCGTTGTTTTACAGAATGGGAAAATTTAATTTTTTTTTTCGAAAAAAAAATGGCGAAAAAGCACTCATATTTAAAGCGCAAGCGGGTACTAAAAAATTTCTTACATCGGAAATTTTAAAAGTGCACTAAAAACAGGGCTAAAAGTATATTTATTGTTTATTTTCTTATCAGAATTCGTTGTATTTTTTTTATTTAAAACCAAGAAAAAAAAAACGAAATATTTATGAAATGTACTCACCTGCTGAAAATAATGGCAGCATTTGAAATATGACCAATAGAGGCAATAAATATTTTGACATTTTTTGTAGATTTTGAGAAAGTTTTGTTTTTGCTGTTGTAGTTGTAGTAGTTGTTTTAATAGTAGTATTAATATTTGTTGTTGTTGTTGTAATAAATGTTGTTTTAGGCTTATGTTGTTGTTGTTGTTGGCATTGTGTTTTAATTGTTGTTGGCTTAGCTGTTGTTGCAATAGAATTAATGAACATTTGTTTTGGGTTAAAAAATAAATTTCGTTGTTGTTCACATAATGATATTTGTTGTTGTTGTTTTTGTTGCTGTGGCATACAATTAGTTTCACATAGTTTATTATTATAATTATAGATGTTGCAACAACATTGTTGTTTAGCAGCAACATTTCTTTGGCAGCATTTTGTAGTTTCTTTGAGGGAATAATTATTTTGAATATGTTTGTTGTTGTCGCTGTAGTTGTTTGTATCAGGGCCTGATGCTGATGCAATTTTATTAGTAATGGTGTTGTTGTGGTTGTTTTTGTTTTGGTTTTTGTTGTTTTTAATAGGCATTTTTGTGTAATTTGTGTGGATTTTCGACTCCTCAATTCCTTGATAATCATGAATAGAAACATTATTACTGTTATAACAATGTTGTTGTTGTTGTATTGTCCTGTAGCTGCTGTTTTGTTTTGTGATGCTGATGCCATAGTTTTTTGGCATAAGCCCTTGTGGTTGTTGTTGTCGCTGTAGACGACAGCATTCTTTTTGAGTGTTATCAGGCGTAATGTTATACAAGTTTCTACAAAATTGTGTGTCAATGTTTGTAATATTGTTTGCTTTTTGTTGTTGTTGCTGTTGTTGTTGCCTTTGTATACCAACACCATTGAGTAATACAACAACATCATCTGTATGAGAAATATTTGTAACAGTTGCAACATTGTTTTCTGGTTGTATTGTTGCCGATGCTTTTGTCAAATACTTTTTGTTTGAGCATTTTTCGTTTGATATTGTACTCGTCCATAATACGTTTTGCAAAAGTTGTTTCTTTTGTTGTTGTTTCTGCTGTTGTTGTTGTTGAGTAATGAACACAATTTTCGTATCAATGTCGTATTTAGATTTTTTCGTCTCAATGAGTTTGGGTGAATTTCCTCCTGTATCTGTATGCTGATATTCGTGTACTTTAAAGATGCTTTCTTGGCAACAAATTGCTGTCGTTTTGTTTTCTGTGTCAGTGTCTGTGCTGTTGTATAGTTTCCGTATTTCGTTCGTGTCGTTAATATTTCCTGCAATATTTTCCTCAACTGTTGTTCGTTTGACTTCCGCGTTGTTAAATATTGATGTCTTCTCTTCTTTATTATGATAAGTTTGGGGCTGTGACTGCTCCAGGTTCTGTGGTTGTTCAATAAAGGATTGAATCGTTGTTTTTTTTCTTGAGTTTGTTGTAGTAGCTTTTGTTGTTGTTGTTGTTTTTGTTTTTGATTTTGTATTGTTTTTATATAGAAACTGTGCTGAGGCCATGTTGTGCCCTAAAAAAGCGACAAAAAATAAAAGGGAAAAAAAACAAATATCAGTAGATAGCAAAAAAACATTTATAATCCTTTATAATCTATTTTCTTAAAATTCTTTTCTTTTATTTTTTATTGATAAAACTGTGTAGAAGAGAAAAGTGTAAACTATTCAGAAAGAACCCATAAAAGCAAAATCAAACAAAACCATTTAACTTTTTTTTTCAATATCACGTTCACAAGTTCAACAACAAGAGGATATAAAAGGAAAAAACGGCACTTACAGACTTCCGGTTAAATTGAAAAGAAATGGTGAAAGAAAAGAAAAATAACTCTTGAAATTTGAATTCATTTTGGCTAACAAGTGTTGAAACTTAATTATCCGCTCGCAACAAAATTTCATTATTGCTATTATTAAAGGCATTATTTGTTTAAGAAAATAAATGAAAATTTTTGTGTCTGATAGAGCAAAAATATCCATTAGGGTGAGTCAAATACAATAGATAAGGAGCTAACAGCTAACTGAAACACGCAAAGCATTGAGCTAAAAAGTTTACACTGTCCACTATCTATTGAAACTAGTTGTTCAAAAATATATTCTACGCTTGTTTTATATCTCTAACGAATACATACATAGCCAGCCTTAAATAAAAGCGGCAAAGCTTTGTCCAAACAACATACATACATATGTTTATATGACAACCCTGGCTACTCGTATTTTAATAATAAAGTGATTTACTCAATTTATGTTTATAGCAAAGACTAAATTTTATAAAAAGAAAAAATAAATAAAATATAAACGTGTTTTAATTTATTTTGTTGCTGTTGTCTTTCGGATTTAGACAGAGTTATCCAAAGAATATGGGTGTTTTATATCACAACCCTGTTTTTTTCTTTGTTTACATTTTACTTGGCTTTACACACTCTGTCGTCGCGTTATTTCGGGATGCCTCTTATAAATTATTTGAACATGAGTAATTTTGACAGTTAGAAAAAGATTTTATTTTATTTTTAAATTCACTTAAAGCTAATAAATAGGTTTTATTAGTTTATTAATATGAAATATTGCTTAGATCACGAAGTAACGAAAGAGTTCTTATATTTAATTACATCGAAAAGAACTTACTTAAGTTTCAAAGATGACTTGGAAATGAAAGACTTGATCTAAATTAATTTAGTGTTTTCCTTTACATTTGATTATTTCGTTTATTCAAAGTCTACTACCTTCCCAGCAATAACAAGATGAATCTGAAGTAGTTCTATAATTATTGAAACACAAACGAATTTGATATTTTGTTGTCGTAGAATCAAAGTGATGCGAAAAACTGAATAGTGTTTGTTTTGCTCAGAAAAAAGTCTACTAAAAACCAAATTAATCATTTAATTGAAGTCGTATTTAATACCACAATTTTATTTATAATTTATTTTTTATAATGCTTTTTCATATTATGATCAGCTCTTAGAACTTTTAAAATTTAAGGCTATTAAAAATTTATTATGTATTTCTCTTTTCTTATATACTTTTTATAGTAATTTTTTATCGTTTTCTATAGCTTTTTATAGAATTTCTGTTTACTTGGACAGGTGCATTTAATTTGGTTGAAAATTATTGTATTTGATTATAAAATTACTCGTAATACCAATTTTTATATTAATTTTTATGACCCTGAGTTATAAATTAAATTATCTGCCATAATGTTGTCCACGGAATGCGAATTAAATATTTGATATTTCCTACATAATTTTTAAATTAAGTCGTTTGAATTAAAGGGGCATTATTTTAAAACGTTTAATAACAATTTTATTACAGTCATCATTAAATTAAATGAAGTATTAGAGCAAAAGAATAAGGAAAAAAGTATTAAGTTGCTAAATTTTATTTGCCATATATTATTAAAAAACTTATTTATGTTTTTTACCTAAAGTTACAGCCTGTTCGTAAAAGGAGTCAGACTGTAGATACGAACGAATCGTAATACGTAACAATTTTGTTTTTAATAACACACTAGTACAGTTTTCCTCCACGTTACGTTATAATGAAATTATATTTGATTTAATTTTGGTTGCTTTTTTTGGTTTTTATAGGAAATTGGTGTTACAAATGCTATAAACACATTCAAGACTATCGACCACAGAACACACGTCTACAAAATTCGCTGGCTACAAAAGTAGCCAAGTGGCCAGTTACTGAATTATAATAACGACTACAGCTACAAAATAAATATCTATTTTAACATGTTGAACATAACCTAAACAAAACATAACTAACTTTTTTTTATTTTGAGACCAATACTCAGGGGTAAACCCCTACTAAATGCTGTGCATTGTATTGGAATTTTTGGAAAGGACAGTACATATATTATTATTAATTATTATATTATTATTAAGCGCCTTAGGAATGAGACAAATTGCTGTGAATTGATCATGCAAAGGCCAGTGCTATACCTTCACCCTTGAATGATCAACAGAAATTGCCTCATCGTTACATGTTGATTGTGTGGTGAATGTGCCTTCGCTAAGTAGGTTTAGCTGTTATCTGCTACTTCCCAATATTATTTTTTTTTAAGTGAAATTAATCTAACATATAAAAATCAATGTACATTTTGATGACACCACTAACCGCAAAAACGCGTGGATCGATTTCAGCCAAAATTCCAGGGTGTATTTTGGACGAAATCGGCCCATTGGTGTCGGAGATATGGCATTTATATTTTCCTATATATTCCCATACAAATTCAATGTAAAATTTTTTCATATTATGCATAATTTGTGTAAATCTTTAGAGCCGTTAAAGCTAAATTTGATCTGAACGACTCCAAGGTAAAAGAAGATAATTAATCAAAAATTAGGCGTGGTACCTCCCAAGCAAGTTAAATATTAATTTCTTTATATCTTGAAAAGTGTTAAAGCTGATGTTTCTGAGTTTGGTGTACTTAATTTCGCAGTTATTAAAAATCATCAGTCGAAAAATGTGTAAAAATTGTAGCGGGAGATATAGAAAAGCACCCCGGTTGAGTTACTAGCCTCATAAATAAAAATTTATAAAAACTAACTTGCTAATGAAATAATAAATTAAAAAACTGATGTAGATAAATGAAATATGTAAATGAAAACTAACCAAAAACTGTAAACAAATGATTTTTTGTTCTTTCAGTGGTGCAACTTAATTTTTTTTTCGTATTTTTAATGTATATATATCATGTATTGCGTTTTTTAAACACATTTTTCATGCATTATATTGTAATGACAGCACTAAACTGTTTATTGTCGCCAAGCAAAATATAAATTATCCTAAGTTGGCTACGGACTACAAAAGTAGTCGTGTGGTCATGTATTCTATTTTTGACAGCTTGTGGTCGATGGTCGGCAGCCTTTATTGTGTTTATAGCAAAAAACCAAAACAATTCGCCTGCTGTTACGCTTTTTACACAGAAAAAAAAGCATTTACTTTATGTCAACGCAAATTTGCTTGACGTTAATATTTATACGTGTATTGTAGGTAAATTGTGCTGTATGAACAGGCTGTAAAACGCTGGTTTGAAAGAATAAAAAAATAAATTAGACTTTAATTCAAAATTTGACTGGAAACGAATCGTAAAGTCTACAATATTTTTATGCATATCGTCATGCGGCAGTTTAAGTGCTCTATATGCCAAAAATGCATTTTAAAAACATCGATCAAAAATTTATCTCAGAAACTGGACAAGATAGTCGGAAACGGATTGCAGATTTGAAAAAATTGAGGTCGAAAACCTAAAGTGACATCATTAGCTCGACATGTAGAAAATTCGGGATAGAGCACCTAAACTCCCGAACAACGATATGACAGTTGTTCGGGAGTTTAACAAATATTACATAGTAAACAGCCAGATACTGTTATATTTATCTTGAAAGTACTGTACAATTTAAAGCCCCATTAAGGCGTGGGCACACTTGACATTGGACTAAAATAAACTTAAGCACTATTGTTTGGAAATATAATTGCATGTTTCGCTATTGCAAGCGGGTCAACAGGCAGAAATACAATACAATACAAGAAATTATAAGTACGTGAGTTTTTAAAGCAAATAATCATTTGCCTGCAATTTTTTTTTAACTTTGTTCTGAGCATATGATCAAAAAATCACATGATTTTTCATTTATAAAACAAATTATAAAAAATATTTTTAAAGTCAATTTCTCTTGAGGCGTTCTTAAATTTTAATATTTTTATTGTTGTTATTTCTATACTGCCTTCAAATACACAATCCATAAAAATAAAACACCTTTTTAATAATTCATAGATCTATATAAATATTTCGAACCCTTTGGCTCATCATGAGGATGATCATCATAGTTAACACAATTATAAAATATTTTAAAATTTTGCCATTTTTTTTAAATTTTACAAAAAACAAACATATATAAAAACTTTCTTCAAAAAACTATATTTATGTATTTAGAGGCAGTATAGAAATAATAATAATAATAAAACTTTCAATCCAGCAATACATATAAATTAATTTACAATTTAATATTTTTCTTTATATCTTATTATGTATTTTGACTTATTTAAAAGTTTTAACTTATTGAATTAAAAGATTCTGTAACAGAATAAATTTTCATACGAACGTCCGTTTGAGAACATCTGGTTAATTTTTTTCTTTATTAACATAAAAGCTTAGAGCTTAAAAGCTTGTCCTATAAAGTTTAGTTTTTGTTTTTTTTTGTTTTGAAGTTTTCTCAATTTCTTTTCATAACATAAATTTTATTTCAAGGGTTTTAAAAAAAATGTCTTGAAAGCTTCAACTTACCTACTAAGCTTTAACCATTTTGTCAAAGCTTCTTTGAAATTTTAAGTGTCTGATAGTTAAAGTCCTTGCTAAATAATTATTTAAACTTTCAAAATAAAGCTTATAAACATTAGCAACGTAGTTCTTATAATCTGTGAATTTAAGAAACGAAATTTCTACTTTTATTGAAAAGCTTTATTTTCAAACATTATTGTCAATGGCCAACAAAGATTATTAAAATTAATTATTACGAATAAATATTTAAAAAATATAATCTACAAGTAATATACATATGTACATATATAAGTAAAATGCTCGTAGCATTTAATATTATTCAGCATCCAATAAAGGAAAAAATGAAAAGAATTTTAGTAATTTAAGAAAAGTCCTATAATTTTTAGTATTTCTTCCTTTGTTTGATTGTAAAGTTTAAACATCTCGAAAGTTACAAATGTAAAATAAGCACTTCTGGTGGTACAAATTGGTACGAGTGTCACACAATTTAATCATTTCCATATACAATGATTTGCAAGAGAAGACAGAGTAGTTGGCAGAATACAAAATAGAAAATGTCACTAAAACAACAATAAAATTACCAATTACATCTCTTGTTAGTGCTGTTATTTGTATTCTACTGCATTACAGTAAATATACGAATACACACTTGTATTATTATTGTATTTGTTACAAGGATGGCATCAGAAATTTGACGATTGTACCAACAGACTACAAAAATTGTACTTATCGTGTGGTGCCAGCTTTTATTTATTTTATTATATTGATATTTGTTTTAAACCATATAAAACAAATTGATAAAACAGAGTTATCCATTTTTCGTTTTCAAGGTAAATTTTAACAAAACAAACAAGATTGTTTTTAACTAATAATATGTGTTATACAACAACAACATCATTTTCAATTTCATTGTCGTCTATAGATAGAATTACATAAATATCAGGAACAAATACAATAAAAGCTACTGGCTTCACAAAAGTCTTCCATACATACATAATTGGCCATTACAACAAAAAAGTCATAATCGTTTAATTGTAAACTTAAGACAACTAGTAGTGCGGCATTTGGGGCTTTAATGGCATCATTAGCGGTACATTTTTGTTTTTTATTCCTCCCTTAATTTGTACTTTTCTCTCCGGGCTTCATGCATTACTTAATGGTGAAGGCATAACACAGGGCATTGAATAATCAATCAACAGCAATCGAATTTTAAATGCAGGAATTTTGCTTTTTTATTACTGATACCATAAAAGCACTACTCCCTCTTTTCCCCTTCCCCTCATGTTTTCCTAACCCAGCACAATGTACTGCATGAGTAGGGGTCATTCCCTCAATGCTGGCCTCAATAAAAAAAAAAATAATGAAACTTTATTTTTATTATAGTGCTAGGAAATTGTCTGCAGTTTAGAAGATCCTCTCTAAACTGGTTGCAGAAGTCGGTGCATTTGAAATGGTTTTTGATCAATTTTTCCCACGTTTTTGCTGTATTTCAGCGATTATCCGCATAAACACACGTAACGTCAATCAGAAAAAAGTTAAACGGCTTCAAACTGTGTAATCTTTGTGATCAATTAGCATCCTCAAATCTATGAATTTTCCGACCAGAAATTGTCCCAAGCAACGAAGCTGTCAGTTGCAGGGCAAAACAGAATAAAAAATCTACAAAAAGTAAAAAGTTCTAAAAAGTCATTGGTTTATTATTGTACATTTCGAGATTAAATAGTACCAAATATATGCCATTTCAAAAGCACAAATTTTGCCAACTCTGATTTATAAGTTTGCATTTGTGTACGTTTTTGTCCAAAGTCGTATCTTTCTTTTTTGTTTCTTTTTGTGCAAAATAAGCACAAATAAATATTAACTGAGATTAACCACAATTCAACGGAATAGTAAATGAATGCAAAAGTTATATGTTACGGTGAACATCAGTCAACAATCCAAATGACAACAACGATAACAGCAATTCATGCAAGAAGTTTTACACACAGTTTTAATGACAATAAAATAATGACCGCTGTCCACTACTACTATGTAGGTGATTTTTATACAAAAATAAATAAAACTCAGTCGACAAATAATAGCTGATCTACTTTTATTATAGACTACGCTACAGAAGAATTGATATTTAGTAGTATGTATGTATAAAGAATATATCGTCGTAAGAATTAAAGAACGCTGTAACTGACAAAAAATCGAAAATACGTTTTTTGCATCATTTTTATCAGAAAAAAAAAATACCCGTCGATTGGTCCCGGTCCCAGAATTATACGATAAAAATAAATTCACTTACGCCGTCAGCCTTTTGAAAAAAAAAACCAGTGGCTTTGTTCTACTTTCATACAGGTTTTTTGGCTTTGGTAAACATTTAAAGTTTTGTCAGTTACAGCATTCTTTAATTCCATCGACGATATAGGCATACCGTTTGTATTATATATGGATGTATGTAAATACTGCATTACAAATTTTAAATTTACTGCTTATGAAAAAAAAAAATTTATACGAGGTCCAGCTGGCAAGCAAGTTGAAGTAAATTTTGTTTTAAAATATTAAAAAAAGCTATACCGGTTCATTGTGAGTTTAATACACGTCCAATTTCACAAGCCGTTAAGACAAGGTTTTCTTTATCCGGTGCAGTTAGATGATAATTGGAATACTTAACTCGTTTGACGCCAAACAAAATATGCATTTGAGTAAGATTTTATTACGTTTTTGGCTATAAGTTGAAGCATAACAAATATTTTGTAAATTAAATAAAACTGAAATTCAGTTATATAGGGTGTCCGCCAGGAAGGTATACTACCTTGTTTTGCCGTCATTTTAGTAAACTGTCAAACATAGCTTTGATAGTTCATATTTGGCAGTCGTGAAGTAAAGACATGGCAAATTTATTATTGAAAAAAATTTGGTAAGCCAACATTTTTAATTGTTAAAACATTTCATCAAAATCAAACATTTCATCAAATAATATTGAATGTTGAGACACATTTTCATTTGAATGGATATGTGAATAAACAGAACAGTCGGTTCTGGAAAATGGAAAACCCATGTTTGCATCCATTAAAACTGACAGTATGATGTGCAATTTGGTCAGGAGGAATTATTGGACCTTACTTCTGAAACGAAGCGGCGTAACGATAACTGTCAATGGGGAGAGATATCGTGATATGATTGAAAATTTTTTGACACCTCAACTGAATGTTTTGGGCTAACATGTACTGCCACATCACATACAGCCAGGATTACAATTGAATCACTGCGAGACCTCTTTCCACAACAAGCTATTTCAAGGAAATAATATGTTGATTGGCCTCCGCCTAAGGTTTATGCAAACAAACAAGAAACGCGGGAGCAACTCAAGCAAAATATTCGTGGTAAAATTAATGAAATACCGCGTAAAAAGTGTGAAAATGTAACGAAAAATATGCTCAAAAGAGATCGAATTTGTGAGGCCAACAGAGACGCACATTTATCTAATATTGTATTCCATACATAATTGCCGACATTAAATAAAACATTATCAATATATCGAGCCGTAACCGCCAAAAAAGCGTAACCAACAGAAATGAAATTTTAAAGGAGAAGGTTTTTTTTTAATATCTTCGTTGTTTTTGCAGTTATTGTCATGAAATTTAGTATGTAAGTGTTATTTTTCACGATTTATATACTACATTTAAAATTGCTCACATTTTAGAATAATAACGGTAATTTTTGTCGCTTACGCTTTTTTCGCTGTCACTCTTGTAACCTACTGATGATATTTGTGTCAGTTAAGCTAAAAAATCTTTTTTTAGAAAAACAATTGAATACTGTATATATATATCGTTCATTTGTTGCAACAGTGACATAACTCAAAATCGCGTTTTTCTGAGTTAAATATGTAGAACTGTTCCCAATATCGTAAATAATATTGTGTATAAAACCTATTGTGATCGGAATGATTTTGAGCATTTAGGATCAGAAAGTGATTCGATACTACTTATTTTTTTAATACAACAACGACAGATTTCAGGCGCTACAAAATCGTTGTACAATAAAAAAGAAATTATTATTTTTTAATAAAACTCAACCTTGGATTCCTAAAATTTTATTATGCGATGACAACAATTTACTAAGGTGTGTAGAATCCGAATAAACATTAATGTTTTGCGTTGTGGATAAAAATGTACGAACAAAAATAAAAAACTTTTTTTATTGTCAATTCCCCAGAAGTGTTCATTTATTTGTACTGTATCAATTTCCGTAAGCTTAGAGCAACATGAATTCCCACATTTTTTATTTTGGCATGGGTCAGGCAAAACACCTCTATCAGGATGTTTTTTTTTTGCTTTCTATATCCTCTTTTTCCAACACATGTTTCTTCATAAGTCTCAGATTTCGAACAATTTACATCTGAAGATGTATCACTATCACTGTATGGTACTAGATCATATCGAACGCACTTCTAGAAGAACACGTTTATAAATTGATACTTATATAACATCCAAATGGAATAAAAAATATTTTTATTACCTCCGCCATATTGTTAAAAGATTATAATATTATTATAATGTGCGAATTTTCAACAATATTTAATATTATAAAAGTATTTTAATGAATGCAAAATGCTTTTTTTTACTGTTTACTTAGGTTTAAAAGAGAATTTTAGTGTAACCAACAATCTGTGGTCATCAATAATGTAAACAAACAAACATTGTGCACTTACGCTAAAATTCTTTTTGCTCTAAATTTGTAACGGTACTTTGTATGGCGATGAAATTTTAGGAGATGATGCAGATGTTGTCAATGAATTCATTTATTAAAAAAAACGAAAATCGAAAAAGTTTATATTTTACTCAATAATTAGTTCAACTAAACTTATTGATGTATATTTCATATGTTTTTTATAGTTAGCATTCTTCTATAGGTTGAACCATCTCAATTCAACTTAAAATATGCCATTTTTGAAATGACTGTTTCCGAATTTGCTGATTTTTGGTATATGAATAAAGTATATCATAACACTAAGACAAATATAAAATTAAAGGGCACTGACATTTCTGGATCCGGAAATATGAGGTCTTGAAAAAATTACAAAAATGTACAAAGTTATGCTTGCTTAATTATAACTTTCTTGAGAAGTATGATAGGTACCCATCTCGTAAAATTCGCATTTGAAAGGGTAATAAATTTCCTTTAATTTAATATGCAATATGATTTTTTTTTGAAAAAGTCAAAGACAAAGACAGTTTCTTTCTCTACAGTTGTGACAAATTTCAGAGTGGAGGTCTTTTTGGATCAAGATATAAAAATCAAATCGGAAAAGAATGAGGTCAAAACTATTCTGATAATGGTGGGATAGTATACGATTTTTCGATTTCGTTTAACTAGAATCGCTTATTTTGTGAGTTTGAGTAAAAAATATATGAGTCAAAAAGAAGGGATGTAGGATGGGGACAAATGGCTCTTCATCGGGGTCAAAGGTTGGGTTGAAGGAATAAAAATCCACAAAAAGCTCCACAACTGCTCTGGAATAGCCCCTAAAAGGGTAAAATGTAAGACCGACCCTCACTAATGTTTTACCCCCAATTTTTTTTCCAATCATACCTACCCCCTATTATCACTCCCTAAGGGGGCTCCAGTACAAAGTTACATTTTTATATAAAATTTGCTCCTACCACTCTAGGCATTGTATATGCACATGTACATACGTACAACCTTAACCTAATGTGAACTTCTATTTGTAGAAAACCACAGTAATTCGGCAATAGAGTTGCCAATCCCGAAATCTCGAATTGCGAAATATCTATTTCAAGATCTTGACAACCCAAATATATATAAATTCCAAGTTTTTTTCTTTTGTCTTTTTTCGCGTAGTGGTGTACGTATATGGGTTTTTTTTTTGTGTTGCACTGTGTTTTTTTTTTGTCACTCTTTTCTTTTTGTTTTACTACAAAAATATTCTAGACGAAAAGTTTTCGTAGTACCACAAAGAAAAGATTCCTGTGGATATACGACTAGAGTCGAAAAACATTTTCAAGAACTATAATAAGGCTGAGTACTTCTAACACAAAAAAGGTGCTTTACATAATTTTTCTACTGAAAACTATTCTTTTCAAAACACAGAGTTTGGGTGACCTGTCAAAAATATAAGAATCAGCCCGACAAATCAGGTTAGTTAGTTATTAGTTATCAAGTCTATTTTATTCAACATTTTTATAAAATTGAATAGAAAAGTATTCGTGTAGTTATTTTGGCAAACTAAACAATTTTGCTTTTCTTTTATTGTTTTACTATTGATATGTTAGAATGACAGGAATGGGAATTGTATGGCATTTCTTTCTTGTAATTTTTGAAAGAGGTGGCATGGCTTTAAAAAATTTTTTTTAAATCAAAGTATACTTCGTATATACTCGTATATACCATGCTTACATTATTTTTATTTTAGTTTTAAACCACTTTTGATCTAAATTAAATAAAAATTATTTTCTTCTATTTATCTGTGGCAGAATATATCCAAATACTTTAAATATTTTCAACATTAATAGTTGAATATTGTTCTGTTTGAGCATGAGATGAAAAGGATTTTATACGAATACCTAAATATTAAGTACATATTATCACTTTTTTGTTTTCATTTTTATTTACTACTAATCAAAATTTGAATAAATTTGTGTGTGCATAAGTTTACTAATTTATCCTCATAAAACTGTGCAAACATTATGCCACTCAATAATTTTAAATTTGATCATATAATTTGATATTTAATCTCATATTATATTCTAATGTCAAATTTAATTCGAACTAATTACGAGGTGTAGTGCAATAGGATAGTGACTCCAGTGGGAACCAAACTCACAACCCCGCACAAACAGACTAGTATCCTGCCCAACTAATATACTGGAGCAGCCAATTTTTGAAATTTATTATTTTTAAATTATAATCCTTCAATTTATTAAACAAATAAAATTTAAATTTTTACTTTTTGTGTAAAGTGTATGCTAAATTGCAAAAAAATTGATTAAATTGCAATTCATATGTATGAGGGAGACAACAATAAATTTTAAAATTCTATACCCAACGGTATTGTTGTTGCCGTTGCCTTTGCCATTGCTGTAGTTACTGATATTGTATGTAGTTGTTGTTGTGTTTTGAAAACCCGTAACAACTTAACATTTAAACTATAAATTACTTGCTTATGGTTGTAAATTTTAATTAAAAGTTTTCAACAACAAAACCGTACCAGTATAAACAGAAAATAGTGTGGCGATGAAAAAAAAAAAAAAAAATTAAAAAATACTAAAACAATTGGAAATTTTAAATTTGAAAAAAAGACAAAATTATTCCAAACAGTGACAGATAAGACAAAAGAGTTTTTCTATTCAAATTGAAAATTAAAAACGTTTTATAAATGTTTTCAAGTGTCAATTTTTATGAGTGAAATAATAGTTTTAACTAATTTGTTTTAAAGTTGACAACTTTTGTGCTGTACTATATACGAAATGGATGTTTAATTTTTGGTTACAATACAAATGAACTTTTGTTTACATTAAATTCCTGGGTGCATTGAGTAGAGAAGTTTATGTATAAACAAACACTCGTTGCAACTGTTCTTTGATGCAAAAAGTGACTCATATTTGGAAATACATTCTCTTAAACTAATATTACAATATTGTATGAAAGTTAATCATTTAGATCTTATACATTTAATACTCAATATTCCCATATAGCACACGCTACTACCACTAGAATAGGTGAATATTGTGTTTATGATGTTTACCAAAAAGGACGGTGTTAGTTGGTGATTTTTTTATTCCGGACTACCACTACGAATTTGAAGCAGTTGCATAAAAAAAACCTAAAGCTGCGGTCAAATTGGGTAAATATTTGACGAAAAAAACGTAACCACTATTTTATGAAAATATTTATCTTTTAATTTTTCATTTCTTAAAGTTTAGTTAATTATATATCAAAATATTTTTTCTTATTAATATCGATTTAAAAAAATTTTTGAAGAAATGTTTACATAAAAAGAAATATTTGTATAATATATTTTAAAAAAATATTGGTTACGTTTTTTTCGTCAAATATTTACCTAATGTGACCGTAGCTTTAGTTTTATGACACATGAGAATAAGCGCTGTAAAGTTAAATGGGGCTGGACGCTGGAATTCAGCCTGCGGTGATGCTAAATTATTACTAAATGTATAACTTTCAATTGTGGTATACTTGAATATTATATTGTTACAAAAATTATCGGAAAAATTTTTGAACTTTGGCCCACTTTTACCCCCACCAAAATATTTTCCAGTTGTGATACTCATATTAAATGTATTTTAGCAAACTGGCCATTGTGGCGTATGATTGACGTATGTATTAAAATCGTTTAAACCCAATGAATTGTAAAAAAAAATAAAATATTCGAAAAATATGGGATTTGGTTGTTTCACTCAATAGCTTATACCTTTCTCATTTTTCGGTCGATTTTCTTCTGGTTGGTGTTAGTTCTTGCGTAGAAGTATCATATTGACGTACATGAAGAGAAACCAGATGTTTTTTCGACGATTTGTAATTTTCCATCGGCACAGAAGCACTGAAAAATATGATTTTTTTGAAAATGTGTCATATTTTCATCAATATATTTTGAACCGCTTTACAAATCAAAAATCCAGTTATACATATTTGTTCGTCATCTCAATACCTTCCATTTGGTACCAAGAACGACCCAATAGGACATATCTATCTCGAGATATAATTTGTCAAGTGAAAAAAGGTCGAAAAAATAAGAAAATTACAATATCTCAAAAACTGTTCCATAAGAAAAATTTTAACCTCGATTTTTGAATTCAGCGGAAGAAAGTACATAAGAAAAATCACATCTCATCAAATGTACATGAAAAAAATTTCATTTTGTAAACTAGTGTAATTTTTTAATATCATCATGGTATTCTAATTAATAATCATAATCGTAATCATTATGAGTTTTATAATAAAAATTACACAGTAATGATTATATTGTGAGTTTTAAAGATTTTCTTCAATAGTAATGATTATTTTTGAGCAATATTAATAAAAATCAGCCATAATCATTATTTTTGAGCAAAAGAAATAAAACTCAAAAATAATCATTATTTATGATTTTTATTTTTTTCGCTCAAAATAAAACTCACTTTCAATTTATGACTTTTTTTGAGGTTTTTTACATATAAAAATTTGGTCAGAACTAATAAAAGAAAAAATTATTAAGACATGCTTGTTCATTTTGTTATATAAAATATCATTTTTTTGCACAAAAATTATTTTTTTTTCATATATAATATATAAAGTAAATTAAAAGTGAGTTTTATTTTAAGCGAAAAAAATAAAAATCATAAATAATGATTATTTTTGATTTTTATTTCTTTTGCTCAAAAATAATGATTATGGCTGATTTTTATTAATATTACTCAAAAATAATCATTACCATTGAAGAAAACTTTAAAAATCAAAAATTTAAAAATCATGACGGATATGCAAAGATTGTTAAAAAGTAATAATAATGGTGCAAAAAATTTTTATTTATTTCTTTTCTAAGTGATTGATTTTTTTATTTAAAAAAACGAATAATAATCATTATTTACGGTCCCTGCTAATTATCAATCAAGTGAATAATTTAAATAAAATAATAATAAACAATAAGCGAATAATTTTAAACAATTAAAAAAAAAATAAAAGTAAAAAGTTGTAAACATGCTATCGCATGCTAACATACGTATAGCGACAGAATGTGCGCTTTGCGTACTTTTTGTATGTTAAAAAGTACTTCTGCAAACTTTTGCTATATGTCCTTTACTTTAAATAAAAGCAGAGACTTCAATCTTTTATTTGATATAAATCGGCACCTAGGACGAGGGGCTACTCTATATTTCCTAGTCCATTGGAAATGCAAAATGTTTTTTCATCTACTCATTCTACAACAACAAAATTAATTAAAAAAATACTTTTAAGTTATATTTTTTATGTATTTTTTATTAATAAGCTTTTGAATACATATTACATATTGAACTAACATATTTCAAGCGTGTTGGCATACCTCAACTACTTGCACTAGACCAAAAAGTAATGAAGTTATGAGTCTGAAATTCCAGGGAATTGTTACTCATATACGTGTTAATATACTGTGAAAATTTCATCCAAATTGAACGACACGCCAAAAACCATTTTTTACCGCGGTTACTATAGGGCTGTCTCACTGTGTCATTTGACAGTTTCACTTTCCTTAATTATAGAAAGGAATGCAGTCGGGATCTTACGTTGGGGAATTCTGATACTGCGATCTACACTGATGTTTCTAAGATGGAACATGGACACATCTCTTGCAGAACAAGTCTTCCAATCAATGAAAGATCACAGGTCAAAAGTGGACTCGCCTGACGACTTGCAGACTCAGTAAGTCACTTTGGCCAAACTACTACCTCGAGAGGACTAAAATGTTGTTGAGCATGAATTGTAATATAATTACAATATAATTAAATAACAAATAATTTATGTATCTAAATTGCATGAAATTTATTTGATTCACAATTTGTAGTTGAAATCATAAAATCTATTTACGATTTCGTAGCAATCACTAACATGAACTTGTGTGATTAAATTGAATCCATTAACATTTCTTGGAGTTCTGAATTATCAATTTAAATCAAAATCATAAACTATTAACGATTTAAATATAAAGAGAAAAAATAAATAGTAATTTATTAAAAGAAATTCAAAGTAAAAAAGAATCAAAACATTTTCAGCAATATTTTAGAGCTAAAGAGATTGCAATGAATTTATAAAACCATTTATTGGTTCCTTTCAAATGGCATCGTGTAATTTCTTCTATTTTTAGATTTAAATAAACATTTACAAGAAAAAAAAAATCAAAAATTAAACAAATATTTATTGTTCATGCAAAAGAAACAAATTTTAATGAATTTTATAAAAAAAGGACTAGATTTTTTTTTTTTTTGTTTTGATAAGAATTTTTTTTTTAAGTTTTCACATATTTAGCAATTTATACTGCAGCCCACCACAACTTTATTTATTTCTTTGTTTTAGCTGAGGGTTTTTCTGCAATACAAAAATGTAAATATCAATTCCAACAATAAAAACAAAAATGATTAAAAATATAAAAAACCCTAAACCAAACTAATTGCATTTTGTGGCGACTCCAAAACATTTTAATAGAAATAGACAACAACAAAAAAACAGACATACATACATGCCACCGACTTGCAAACAAAATCCCCATAAAAATGTTAAACGAAAAAGAATACAAAAAATTTATAGAAAAAACCAGACTCATCAGAAAGATATAAAACAGCATTCATACACACCCATTTAGTTGCATATACACAAAAAGGACACCCACACACAGAGATGAATAAATCTGCAGTTGACCACAGCCATGGTCAGTCAATTAGCAATTATAGTCAAGGGATTTGTGTATGTTTAATACAATGAAAGTAACTGACAGGTTAAGTCAATAGAATTCTAAATGTTAAAACAACCTTTAATAAGCCTCTGGCATTGTTGTCACACGAATGCTTTATTACGACTATGTATCTTTTTTTCTTAGAGGCCAATACTCAGGAGTGTAAAACTCTACTCATGTGTGCATTGTATTGGAATTTTTTTTTTTTTTTTGATAGGATAGATTCTTTTTTTTGTTAATTTTGCTTCTAAATCATAGTTAACCAAAACTCTCAAATTTTTTTTGTTTTATAGCACAATTATGTACAGGAAATGAAGATTTGGATTACATTATTCTAAATGATGATATTTTATTTTTGTGATTTCTGATTTTGTATTTTTCATATTTATAACATAAAAAGCCCTAAAAAATCATCCTATTTAACAGGCTGATAACAAATATGTTTGTAAAAATAAAAATGGTTTTTTTTTAATTTCTCAGATTAGCGTTTCAATTTTGACTTTTTTTATAAATGATTATTTTTTTATGATTTGCATCCTAAACTTTGTGGTTTATGTTATCTCTAGGTTGCATGACAGTAAAGACTGTAATTCCAATCATATGTTTTCTGTTCTACTTACCAACGCACAAGACCTGTATTGTTAATTATCTTCAGCACTATGTATATACACTCGTATATACATATATGAGGTATGTTCATAAAAAATATAAGAGACCAATAAGAAAACTGTTGTAGCTCTGATCTTCCAAGGCAGATGACAATTTTAAAAATGCGACGATGGAGAGCAAAAGGAGAATTTAGAAAAAAACGTAATATGTTAGACAAGACTTCGACTAACTCATTACAAAGTATATAAAAAAAATATAACTCCAGTATATAATTTCTAAACGAAAGTGTGCGTTAAATAGCTGCTGATTATTATGAATATGTACATACATATATACATACATAATTGGCCATTACAACCCTGTGTCAGGGTTACGGCCTAGCTTCTGCAGCACCCATGTTGTGTGTGTTAATTTTTATTCATGAGTACCGGGACCTACAGTTTAAAGTCGTCTCCGAACGACAGATTTGAGAAGCTTTTTAATGGCAATCAATTACTCCCAGTGCTTTTGCCAGAAGACTGCTGAGAGGTAGTCGGCGAAAAAAAATGATTTTTTCATATTTCTTTTTTTTTAGATGTCACAGATGAGATTTGAACCCGGCGCTATCGTCTTAGTAAGCCAACAACTACCCACTAGACTCTGGCGACTACTGAATATGTACATATTCGATCATATACGATATAAACTGGTTCAAATTTAATCTCCACAATCCCTATCCTCTTTTTTCTGATCAATGTCTATTAATAAAAAATTTATTTTTGTTGTATTTAGTGCTCTATATCTGTTAAGTTTCAAAAATTTTATAACCTTATGAGTAGCAGACCTTGCAATACCAATCCTTATGATCATGTCTCGAACCAAGGAATTCCCTATTACATTAATATTTATTTAACTTTAATTTAATTTCCT
Organism: Metopia argyrocephala; assembly: GCA_963576795.1. Classification (NCBI taxonomy): domain Eukaryota; kingdom Metazoa; phylum Arthropoda; class Insecta; order Diptera; family Sarcophagidae; genus Metopia; species Metopia argyrocephala. The sequence continues at coordinate 87,201,820 of OY756211.1, forward strand.
TTTCAAGTATTAATAATGAGGACAGGTCTACTCCCATCTTACTTACAGTCTAAATTTGTACTTTAAGCGAAAAATTACATTTTTGTCCCAACTCATTGGCAGAGATTACTTTTTGAGTCTCATCAATGTAAACTGCAACTCAATTTTCAATAAATTTGTACACAAACTTTTTATCTCTGTGACTGAAACGTTTTGTGTATTGGACATCAGGGCCTTTTAATCTTTACATCAAAGATGCCCAGTAGTGGCTGATATCAGCAAATTAAACTCACACGTATACTTAAGCTCTTTTGTTTGATCGTCAATTAACCAATAGGAAATCAGCATGTTGAGTGGGAGAGACAAACTACACTTGCAGAACTTCTGTGTCTTATTTTTTTTTTACTTCACCAATACTACTACCTCTTGGGCATCAATGCTTTACATTTAAGATGGTCCCATTTAATTTCTTTACACTTATTTTGCTGAGTGTGTTAAAGCCACTTATTACCGTTAAAGTTCTCAGAGGGAATATACATCAGAAATGAGATTGAAAGTATTTTTTTTCTCCGAGAAACCAAAACGGTTTATTTATTGCACTTTAGTTCTAATTAGCTGCTTACAGCTATTTCAGTAAACAAGAATTTATTCATGTGTTCAAGTACTATTGCCGTGTTCCTGGTAGTACTAGTAGGTGGTTGTGTGGGTTACTAGTAAAAGATACATAAAAACTTTTTTTTTTTCATTTGTTTTCTTCCACATTCAGATTCTTTTTTTTAATATTTTATTTTATTGTTGCTGTTAGTTTTTTTTTATAATTTTTATTACATTTTTATGCACAACTGTGTCCATGAATTCTCACATACATGTGAGTCTGCTGTATCCATGTGCATAATTTGTAAATTTTTCTTTTACTCTCCCCATTTAAAATTGTTTTATCTGTTCATACAGTGCACTGGTCAATAGAAATTTTTGGGTCAGAGAATTGTTGCTTCAACGGTTTTTTTTATCAACCGCAGTAGAATCAGTTGGAGAAATAAAAAAAAACTTCTATGTTTAGCACTATTCGTTAACAAATGTAATCTTTTTTTTATAGAGAAAGTTTTAGAATGTAAAGAATCCGAACAATGATGCATTGGACAGTAAAATTACAATTCAATTTTCAGGATTTCAAATAATTGTTGAAGATTTTCTTTCAATAATCAGATTTTTAAAAAAGAATGGAGCATGAAATTGATTGGATTTTAAGTACATTGAAGGACCGTTAATGCTTTGTTAAAAAAAAAAAAAACATTTAAAATTAAATAAAGAAAAAATGCACTTGTTGAAAAAGAATTTTCAGTTTCTTTAATTCAACTATCAATTTGGATTTTTTTTTTCTTTGATTGAGGCCAGCACTGAGTAGTATATTTTGCTTGTCTAGGAAAATATGTTGTGGGAAGATAGTAAATGACTCTTCAACAGCAGAAGTTACTTTACCAGCCAATTAATTCTCGATAAAATTTCTATAGATTAGAAATCTTGAAGAGGGAAACCTCGTTAAGGTCTCTTATCATCCTTAGCCCAATATCATAGTCAATATTACTTGTAGAAGTCAGGAACGCCTATAAGTCGCAACATGGTCGTTGCTCTCAGAGTATAATGACTTGTTAGAAAGCAAAGCATTCCCTGCTATTCTTAAGAAATTTAGGAGCAAGGTTAAGGTTCTTAGAGCGATCTTACCTACCTACATACATACATAATTGACCATTATCACCCTGTTTTTATCCATGAGTACCGGGACCTACCGTTTAAAATCGACTCTGATCTACAGATTTGAAATGCTTTTTCATAACAAGCAGTTGCTCTCAGAGCTTTTGCCAGAAGACTGCTAAGAGATAATTTCCGAAAGAAATATTTTTTTCATATTTTTTTTTTCAAGAAGTCAGAGCTGAGTTTTAAGCCCGAGCTATCGTCTTAGTAAGCCAACACACTAACAACTAGACCACGGCGACTGCTGGGGCCACAATATTAGCGATGTTATACAATAACTCGTATTTTTCTCTGACGAATACAAAGGACATTTGGACTAAAAAATGCCAAGGTGCCTCACAGACCCAGAAGCAGTACACAACCAATTTCGTTGGTGCACTTACGGAGGGTTTTTCATAAAATTACGACTAAATTAAGGAAATGTTTGGTTCATGCAAACAGTTTAAAGATGCTGGTATTCAAAGCTTTAAAATAATATCGACATGAAAGAGAAATATTCGGTAATATCGTTGGAATAGTATTTATCAACCGGAATTGAAAAAAAACTCGATGTGGCTGAGACTGCATACATCTGAACTAAGCGGATATATTACATTTTGCACGGATATTTTGAAAATAAACATTTAATTGAAGGCCCAAATGAAAAACCACTTTAAAATCTATTCGCTGATTATTCAGAGGCATTGAGAATAAGCAGAGTTTTTCTCTCTGCCTGTTACGTAGTAACCGGTATCTCTTATAGAGCACATCTTTTTGTGGTTGATTGTTTAACGAGTTACACAATAATAAGTTCAAATCAAGCATTTACAAACTCTACGATCTCTTTGAAAACAAATTTCATTATCCTGCTTTTGTAATCTTAAGTAGATAGAATTATAATGTAAAATTTTCCCCATATTGTGGCCACCTTGCTTCCATTATAATATGCGCTCTAAAAAGCCAAAGCCAAAACAGCTTCTAACCTATCATTCTTTGTAAATGTTAAGCAGGACAATACAAATCCATTTTTATTTTACGCATTATACTCATCAATGTCTGCAAGAGGCAACTAACTGCGATCGTATATACTGTTTCATCATAACAACAAACAAAAATTAACATCAGATATGAGGCCTTGCTCTTGATCATTTTAAGGGTGAATGAACAAAACTCATAATTCTTCAACAGATTTGTATAAGAGAGCATGTGGTATTAAATCTATATTTGTTTCGAAAGATTACTTGTACATAAAATAAAAATCACAAAATCGTGTGTAAACTGTCAAAAATTAATGAAAGACTTTCTAAATTGACAATTTGGTGGATGCATACATTATTTCATAATTGGCCATTACAACCCTGTGTCAGGGTCACGGACTAGCTTCTCACAGCACTCATGTTGTGTGTGGTAATTTTTATCCATGAGTACCGGGACCTACAGTTTAAAGTCGACTCCGAACGGCAGATTTGAGAAGCTTTTTAATGGCAATCAATTACTCGCAGAGCTTTTGAGATGTAGTCGCCGAAAGAAATAATTTTTTTATATTTCTTTTATTTTTAAAGATGTCAGAGCTGAGATGGATAAGTAAGTAGAATCTGCAGTTTTTTGGAAGGTAAGCACTATTTAATTATTATATTTAAAAAGTCACCATCTATGTAAAACGTTATTACAGTGCACGCGCGCTAATGTGAACACCGCATTATATGAACACCGCTTAATGTGAACATATTTTTTGCTTCATTGACTATTCTAAAATATGAATAAAAGTAAAAAGCCATATAATTTGAACAGAATTTTCTTTTTTTTTTTTAATATGAAACGTTAAAATTCTGTGTTTATTAGTTGCGGGATCCCCGTTTTAGGTTTACATGTGCATGTATTATATGTACATATGTATATGTATAAGTAATTATGAACATATTTATACGTATAAATATATACAAATTTAATTACTTATAATTTGATATAATTTTAAAAATAAAAAAATTCATAAATATGTATTGATTTTTGTTTACAATATGGTATAATTCTGTTTTAAAATTTTCGGTATTCGGAAATGTGAACAATTCGTAAAAGTGAACAACGCCAGTTTTAATTAGTTCACATTAGCGAGCGTGCACTGTACAGTATTTCTGTTTATTTAATATCATAATACGTTATTACAGTATTTCTGTTTATTTAATATCCTTTTATAACGATTACGTTGTTTGTCCATTAAATACTTATGCGATGTATTTACTTGTCGTACACTCACTCTAGAATATTTAAAAACATGCAAGAGCCAGCGAAACCACATGCCAACAAATACCAAACAAGAACTACATTATGATTCATGTTTCATAGATTCATAATTGTGTATAAATAGAAGCTTAACAGACCTCAGAAATATATGCAAAAAGAAAAAAAAAATAAATAAAAGGATTAGAATTCTTTTTTTTTTCTGGTATTTTTGTGTTTTTGTTCTTTTCTTTCTTTATATTGCGCTGCGGTTGCGTTACCATTGCAGTTTTATGACAAAAATTGTAAATTAAAAAACCAGCAAAAAAAAAAATGAAATAAATATGGAACCAGTATTTTAAAACAACGCCATTTATTTTAATAACACAGAAAAAAAATAGCAATGAAATGCACTCCAACACCAGCAGCCTTAAAAAGCAAAAAATTTTTTTCTATTTTTTTTTTTTTCACTTAAAATTGCACTTTAATAAACCCGACCTACCAAATGGATAATGGCAGCAAAAAAAAAAAAAAATTAACAAAAAAGAGAAATGAAACACATAATAAACGGGGCTAGAGAACTCAAAACTAAAACTGAGTTAGAGGAGGCTTTTTTATAAAACAAAATGCAAAAAGAATGAGAACGAAGTAGACCTTTTAGATCCCTACTCCATAGCTTTTTAATTAAGAACAAGGTCTTACCTAGCTTTGAATACGAATACGATATGTTTGATTACCCTTTTGTTTTCTTAAGAGTTAGTATGTGAAAACAAAATAATCTTTCATCTGTATTTCAGTAAAAAAAAAATTTCCAAATTCTATTCGATCAAAAGTAATTTTTTGGAAAAATATTTCATATTTATCAGTTGTATAATATTTTGTATGTTTGTTTAGTTCACCAGGGTGATTATTAAAAGATAAAAAAGAAGTCCTTGCAAATGAAAGGACTTCGCCATACAATTTAAAACTACGAAATCAAATTTTTTCCAAGTTTTCTTTTTCTATTTAAAGCGTAAAATAAATGAAAAACGTACGAATAAAAATGTTATTATGAAGCTTATGTTTGATAATGAGTTTACACCGATGACTATATAAGCGACAATTTTTTATGTTTTATAAAGAAATATAATTTTTCCCAGAACTAAAAGAGCGGGTCAATAATAACATCCGTGACTTTTTAATAAAACACAAGTTTTTGAAAAAAACCACGTTATTTTTTAACCTGGAGTTCTATAAAATGTGTCTAACGTACTCCAATCGTTGTTGTAGTCGCCGTAGTTCAATGGTTAGTGTGTTGGCTTACTTCACAAGATTTTCGGGTTCAAACCAAAGCTCTGACATCTTGAAAAAAATAAATATGAAGAAATATTTCTTTTAGTGACTAGCTCTTAGCAGTATTCTGGGAAAAAAGCTCTAAGAGTAATTAAATTCATAAATAATTTGGGGGGGGGGGTTGTGGTATAGTGGTTGAGCGCTCGCACAGAAACTCATACGACCAAGGTTCAATCCCAGCGAAGGACAAAATTATGAAATAAAAATTTGCGGTTTTTATAAATTGTAATTTAAATTTAAATTTATATTTAACAAATAAGAGGTCCCCCCCCCTACCTCCTATAAGTCCATCCTCAAGAAACCGCACCCTGACATTTCCAATCTATTCCACCAGAAACCAAAGATCAGGAGTACAGCGTCACCTTCTGGGAAGATAACGGCTAATCTACTGAAGACGCTCACCATTCACATTTAACATCCACCGACAGATGAGGCAATTGCTGTTTGATCATTCAAGAGTGAAGGTATAACACTGGCTCTTGAGTTGTCAAATTGACAGCTACATGTCTCATCAACAAAAAAAAGGCGCATAATATATTAACCATCTTTACATTCCAATACAAAAAAAATTCCATGAACAAGCCTCGCAAGTCTGTAGTTCGGAATCGACTTTAAACTACACAGAAAAAAAAAAACGTAGTAATGGCAAATTATTTTAACCTTACCGCAAATAGAATTTACATTTGGATCGTTCCCAATAGCAGTTTCTATTTGTCGCAACTACAAAATTGCTGGTACTTATGAATACATATTGACACACACAAAATAGGTAATGCGAGAAGCTAGGCCGTAACCCTAAAAAAGAATTGAAATGGTCACTTATGTATGTATGTGAACCTTGTTATGGTTCTGAAAAGTACTTTTTTGTATTAAAAATATAGACATTTTCTGTTTTAAAACAAAACAAAAAAAAAAACGCTGCTTCCTTCAGGTGTAAAAGTATTGTAGAAAAACGTGTACATTACAATAAGGTGAAGAGTTTTGCATTAAAAGGCACTACCCTGAAAGTATAGCCTCGAGAAAAACTAAGCGTTTTTAGAATGAAAAAGTTTAGTATTTACAGTTGAAAATAACCGTTTAAATAGTATCTGGTGTTTGATTTGTTTGTTTGTTTTCTCTCTCTCTCTCTCTCTCTTTATAATGAGACCCACATTCAGGCCGTAAGGACGTGTAATTATTTTTTCTTCTCTTTATATAACAACAAAGGAGGGCTGTTTTTTGTGTATATATTGCAACTGCTGCTCATGCCACCAATAAAGCAGTTACCATTGCTGTTGCTAATCATAAAAAGAAATTAAAAAAAAAAAAAAATAACACGTTGCAAGTTGAAACACAGCCAAGTTTTTCACACAATAATAGACTGAAAAAATCTCATCATAAATACGCGTTGTGGTTGTTGTTTTTATTTTTTAAAGATAATAAAAAAAACTCGGTTAAATTTCTCCTTTTTTTTTGAATTATGAACGTGTGTTGGCAAACTATCGTTTACAGTTTTTAGATATTTCTGTTGGTCGCATTTTTTTTATTCATTTATTTTCTCTTGAAAGAAAAATAAAGTACAAGAGAGGCAACTCCTTTGCTTGCATCTCTTTTTTAGTTTTTTTTTTTGTGCTTTAATTCAACCAAAAAGGAAAAAAAATTTCGATAAATAGACAAAAACCAAACAAACATGCAAACCATTTTGTAGGAGATCATTTAAAGCCATTTGCACAGGATGACTTATCTCTGTAATATACACCAAGAGAAGAATAATAAAACCTTCAGTTTTAAAAACTTGCACGTAAATTCCTTACTTGGCATGCAACCATTTTAATGTATCCCAAATGTCAGATTAGCAATATAAGCAAAATAAGGTATTAAGCAAACATTTGCTAGATATTACAAATTTTATTACAAAATTAGAAGATATTTTTAAATCCTTTGGGGATGATAGTCTTTTAGTAAACATTTAAATTTCATACAGTAGAATCCCGATTAAGGTTAACCGAAATGTCGGAAGGGTAATTAGTTTTTTCTAATTAAAACTTTTCTAAACTTTTTTCCATATTGAAGACAATGCAATAATTAAGTTTCATATTTCTAAGGCCAAATAAAATTTTCGAAATGGGTTACTGTGCAACCAAAATGCCTTAATGCGCTTACTTTTAAAGATTTAGGACCAGTAGACTCTGGATAATCATCGTAAATGTAAGAGGGATATCTGTAGTTCATTTTTGACAGTATTTAAGGCAAAGAACTTCTTTAATTGTGATATATTCGTTAGTGGTTTATAACCCTCACTTTAAATGCCAGTTACAGAAAGTGTTGTGGTTCACCACAACAAACCTGAGGCTAAAGAACAACGTACGAGTACCAAACGAGTGGAATAAATTTGTCGAACAGCATTATGGTTATGGTGTTTTTTTAAACTGCACCGTACACTGTTAGTGACCTTGTTTGGCTTTAAAAAAAATAAGTATTCAGAGAAAGACAACAAAATTGTTCAGTCCACTATGGCGAAGATCGCTGAATTCGGAAACGAGATTAAAAGTACGCTCTAAACTTAGCAAACATTGTAACAAAATTTTTTTTTTAAGTTAACAAAATAGTTGAGTGAAAAATAATTTCTGTCAAATGAAAAGTTAATATTTTTTCCTTTATTGAAGTTCTCTAAGATTCTATCGTAGGGAGTTTTTCTGTTAAGAGCTTGAAAACTTAAAATAATAATAGGTAGGTCAAATGGCCAGATTAATCGGAAACCCCGATCAACTACAATTAGCACAAGGTGCCGTTTTGATACCATTGCAGGACCAAACTGAAGTTACCTAAAAGTAGAAAAAGTAGAGAAAATAACTACAAGGGGGTCCAGGTTCGCACATTGCGCCAAGCCGTCGAAAAAGGGCACCCCAAAAAATTTCAAACGTCTGACCGCCAGACCTGGGCAGTCACAAAGAAAATGTTCCATAGTCTCCCTCTTAGAAGAATCCCCGCAATTTCTGCAGTGCGGATTAAAAGGAAGGCACAGCCTCTCTGCGTGTCTACCGATCAGCCAGTGATCCGTATACACCGCTATGAGTCTGGACAAGGACAGTCGAGGAATCCCCAAGATTCCCAGAGTCTTACTCCGGTTATACCGTGGCCAAAGTGTCCTAGAAACAGCACAGGTAGTGATGGAATTACAGCTGCTCTTTGCTTTCCCAAGGAAAAACTTGGATATCCTTTCCCTAATGGTGGTCATAGGGCAGTGGACATCCAGGTAGGAAGCAACATGCTCCCCTCCGGCAGAAGCTTCCCTAGCGAGCTCATCTGCCTTCTCATTTCCCAGGATATCCCTATGACCAGGAACCCAGACCAAGGAGACGCCACAAACGTCCCCAAGACGCTTCGGCTCCTCCTTATAACGAAGGACGAGGGAAGAGTTTCCCATGGGCGAAGCCAGAGCTCTGATAGCAGCCTGGCTATCGGAAAAAACCATAACTTCACCCCCTATGCACCGTTCCCTCAGTATCCTCAGTGCTTGCATGATTGCAAACACCTCGGCCTGAAAGACACTGCATGTATCAGACAATCTAAAAGACTCTGCCAGTTTGGCAGACTCGGAGAAAATACCAGCCCCCACGCCGGAATCCATCTTAGAGCCATCCGTGAAGACCGAAAAACCGGGACCCATACCAACCCTTCCCAATGCCCATTCTTCCCTACTGGGGAAGACAACCCTGGCACACCCCCCAAAATCCAACTACCGGAGGGCCAAGTCAGTACGTATATCCCGTATATGGGGAGGGAGTAGACCTAGAATAGTACTATGGCCCCCTGAAAATCGTCCCCAGAGGCCCAGCTCTCTCAATCTGATCGCACTCTGAGTTGAAATCGACATAGCCTGAAGATCCACAGGCAGTAGGTGCAGAATGACGTTCAGAGCAGCATTGGGGCAAGTCCTGCAGGCCTCAGTGATGCCTATACACGCAGTCCTCTGCACTCTTTCCAGCTTTGTGACAATATAGCCCTTGCAAAGGGCCACCCACCACACTAAGCAACCATAGGTTAAAATTGGCAAGACCACCTGGTTGTACATCCAGACCACTATATGAGGTCTGAGTCCCCATCTTCGACCAAACATAGATTTACAGGAGTAAAAGACCACACAGGCCATTTTGACCCGCTCCTCTACATGAAGCCTCCAATGGAGTAAAATAATAATACAAAACAGAAATATTGTAGGGATAACAATATAACAGCATATTGAGTGCATCAATTTTTACCTGTGAGTACCGGAACATACAGTTTAACGTGGAATACGAACGACAAAGCTATTTCCAGAAGACTACTAAGAGGTAGTTGACGAAAGAAATATTTTTTCATATTTCTTTTTTTTTCAAGATTGGATTTGAAGCCGGAGCTTTTGTCTAGTAAGCCAACACACTATATAAGATGTGCGTCACTATAAACTGTAACACATCAAAAGTCAAATAAAAACTGACTGGAGTAAGCTAGAGTTAAAAATAAAACAGTTTTATTTTGCATTTTTATTACAGATTTATATTCTGTATTATTTTATTTAAAAATTAATTTAATTTTATAAAATTTTTTATTTTATTCATTATGCCATCCATAAGCAATGTTATAGTGTTTTCGGTGACTTTTTTGGTACCAGCTGTCCATTTATATCGAAAACTAGTAATGGTTTTGGGAACAGATGTACTCTTCTTTAGTTCTCTTTTGACCAGAGCCCAATATCTTTCAATAGGCCGCAGCTCTGGGCAGTTTGGTGGGTTAGCCTCTTTTGGAACAAAAATAACATTATTTTTATTATACCAGTCTATTGCGCTTTTACTGTAGTGACATGTTGCCAAATCTGGCCAGAAGAATGTTGATATGTTGTGCTGTCTTAGAAATGGGAGCAACCTCTTTTGAAGACACTCTTTGATTTAACAAACGATGCACTTCTGTTGCCGCAGCTACAAATAGCCTGACAAACTAGGAACTTTTTGGGAAATTTTAAATTTTTTTTAGTTCGGAACTCTTCAGAAACATTGCCTCTACTATCCCCTACATAAAACTCTTGGCCAGGAAGCTGCGCAAAGTCTGCAAAAACGTAAGTTTCATCCTCCATTACACAACATTCGAACTTTTGAAAAAATTCTTTTTTGAGGAGTTTTGCTCTTTTTTTTTGCTTCAATATTCTTCTTAGCATTTCTATCCGGAACTTTTTGGACTTTAAATGTTTTAAGACCAGCTTTAGCTTTAACTCGGCGCACAAAACTTTCCGAACATTGCACGCGCCGGGCCACTTCGCGACAAGAAATGTTTGGAAGAGCCAGCAAAAGCTTCTCAACCTTTTTGGCTTCGCGTCGTTCGTTACCAGTTTTGCTTTACCTGTTTCAGGCTTTCGTAGTCGCCGTGGTCTAGTGGTTAGTGTGTTGGCTTACTAAGACATGGGCCCTGGGTTCGACTCCAGGCTCCGACATCTTCAAGAAAAGAAATATGAAAAAAATATTTCTTTCGGCGACTACCTCTCAGCAGTCTTCTGGCAAAAGCTCTGAGAGTAACTAATTGCCATGAACAAGCTTCTCAAGTCTGTCGTTCGGAGTCGACATTAAACTGTAGGTCCCGGTACTCATGGAAAAAAATTTACAGACACAACATGAGTGCTGCGAGAAGCTAGGCCGTAATCCTGACACAGGGTTGTAAAGGCCAGTTATGTATGTATGTATGTTCCAGGCTTTCTTTCAATTTTTAGGTCTTTGTTGAACTTTTTGACCACTCTGGAAACACATTGCCTGGTCACGTGGACTTCCCTAGCAACTTTTGTATAACTCCAATATAGTTTTTTTTTAATTATTTGAATAATTTTTGTATGCACTTGTCTTTGATTATCCATTGTGAACTAACTAACAAGTCAAATTTGACAAACTGATACATTTTAAAATCTGACACATTTTTCAAAGATATTGTGATTAAGAAAAATAATTTTGATTAAAGGTGAAAAAAGTTATTAAGAAAAATGGGTGTTACACTTTATAGTGACGCACATCTTAATAGACTTCACATGTCCTTCTTTTCAAACCTGATTTCCTACATACATATACATATTCTCCTTGGCTAATAGTTAAATGGTCCATTCGATGGAAACAAGGTTCAATTATGCCACCAGCGTGTAAACTTCCAAGAGGTAACTTTAGTAGATGTAATGATGATTTGTTAAAGTCATAAGGATAGTTTTTACTCTACGTATGGAAATTTTTCTTACTAAAATGACCTTCGAACAAACGTACATATGAAATGAGACCAATAAGCAAAATTCGCTGAAAAGATTAGTCATTCTTTCACAACCTGCATTTGACAGATACGTAAGCCGAATTTCTGGAGTAAAATGTTCCATGTAGTCGAAGAACAAATTCCAAGATGATGATGTATCCACATTACGTCGTTTAATTCGTGCGCGACAACAGCAATATTTTCCTTGGCACCCATATTTTTTGTCTTGTTGAGGAAGAGTGAATTTTTTTTTTTTTTTTTTTTGTTGAAGACTAACCGTACTGACAACATTTTTACACGTAGACTACTGACAAGGGTACCCGGGTACCCGTTATTGTTTATCCTTTATTTAAATTACTAAATAATTTAAATTTTCTGAGTACCCGGGTACCCTTGTCAGGAGGGAATAAATGCAATGGGAATGGAAATAAATCAGGCGGGTTTCAAATCAAAACAACTTATAAGAAATTTAAAGCTAGGGGAACTTGAGGAACTTTAAATTTGTATTATTCTTTGTTTAAGAAATATTTATCTTTAAAGAACGCTCGGGTACCCGGGCACTCGTGTCCGTAGGGTTAGGGTTAAACGCTGTCAGTTAATCACTTAAAGACCAGTGTTATACCTTCACCCTTGAAAATGAGCAGCAGCAAGAGCCCAACTGTTGATGTTAATTTTTGTCTCTTGTGAAGTGGTGAGGATCTTGGCTAAGTTGTAGTTGATAGGTTTTGATTCTTGCTTCAAATTCTACCTGTTTACCCAGTAAGTGGCTCTTTTTCCTGATCATTCATTTGGAAGTTCAAAGATGGTTAGAGTGACATGTCAGTTACCAAGAACACGATCAAATTTTTGGAGCAATGGGCCTACTATGTTAACCATAAAATGGGCAAATTCATGTGGACTTCGCAATCCAATTTATTACTTTGTTATATGATTTGACACTATTTGCAAGAGTTGTTCTAGCGTTAAATGTTACTGAATAAAAATTTTAATGTTATTTGGCGTTCTGAGTTGTGAAACCATAGTTATCGATATCAATAGTGTAATGGGAATATGTATTAGCTTTGGCAGGACTACGATGAAAAGGATTTTCGAATGTACAAAAAAGAATTTTATTTAAAAAAAAAAGGTTTGAGTATTATCTCAGCACTCCTGCCGCATTAGCCGAGCATCAACTAAAAAGCACATTCTTTTTTTAGAGAAAAAAAAACTGTTTTTATTAAGCCATCCCCGCATAAAATTTTAAGAATTTTTTTTTTTTTTGCTACACCGATCAGCTAAAATTTTGTAATTGGATTAGAATTTTTGTGAACAATTATTTTTTTTTTCTACAACTATTAGGTTTGGAAATCTATAAAGCCTGTGGAAAGTACAGTATCGAACGCTCACCATTTAAATTGTACGTGTCCGTATCACATAAGCTCTGTTAGATTTCATTTCAACATACAATATTTTTCAAACTCCATTTTTATTTAAGGCGTAAAATAACAATTTGCCGCCGCTCGTGTTGCAGGCTGATTGTTTACGTGCGTGACAGTCCATTTTACTTTTTACAGCCATCTCCTCATCTCCTGCACCTCTTTATATAACCATAACAGTCTACTGTTGGCAGAGTTTGCTGGGTTTTACGATTTTTTTTCATTTGCGTTTTTTTGTTTAAAAATCGAAAGAAAAAAAATTTCATATTACGCGCAAGAAATACTTGTGAATTTTTGTTTTTCTATTTGTGTTTTTTTTTTTTTTTTTTTTTTGTTCTTTTTTTGCAGTTTTTACTCGTTTTGGTTGTACTAAATTTTATTTAGATTTTTATTTAATTTTAACCATTTTTTTTTCTATTGTAGAGACGCTATTCACAACAGCGCATTATATTTTAGTGTGTTGTTGTGCTGCAACCACGTAATAGAAAAACTAAAATCCTTTTTAGCCTTTTGGGGGGCAAACGTTGTAAGTTAATTAACAAAAATATAAAAAAATTTACAAAAAAAAAAATTGTTTTTTTTGTGTTGGTTTATTTCATGAGAGAAAATATGTAAAAAATATGCAAAAAAAGGTAAAAAGATCAACAAAGGCAGCCTAAAAATAGTACAAAACAAACGAAAATAAGCAGAAAGTTTTTCTTTTGACCCACTTAACATAGTCAGACAGTAGTTGTAGTTCTCTTACATAGAAATAATGAGCAAATTTTAACTTGATTTACACATTTGGTTTGGTGTCAAAACACAAATTCACCGTTGACGGGTTATTTTTATACACAAAAGCTCTTGGAAAGTTAAACAAATTAATAAAAAAAAGCCTTTTAAATTTATAATTTAAAGAAAGAAAATTTATGCAAATTGCATTCTAAATTGAAATACTTAAAAGCATTGATTAAATATTTATTTCTATATTTATAATTTTTATTTTAATTTTTTAGAATTTTTTATAAATCATCAATCACCTCACTGCTGGTGTAAACAATTTTTTCCATCAAAATATATCTTTTTTCCCATAATTGTAATCGTAAAGAACTTTTCTCTTATCTTGTTATCACTTTTTTTTTAATTCAATCATAATCCCCATAATCATAAATATTTTTTGGCCTCAAAATATTTTCATTTTTGGCATTGATTTTTTCCTATGTTACTAGTCGGTGAACTAAAAAAGAAAAATTAAATATTTGAGTTTTCTACCTTATGTATATTTAATATTGAATTTTGCAATATTTTAGGGCTATGGTATACTAGTAAAAATATAGTCCAAAGATCTTTATTTTAAAAGAGGAAAAGATAAATGCGTATTTCTTTCGATATTGTTAAATTTAATGAACCTGTAAATATATGCATTTATTTACTAATTATTTAATAAATTCAATTTTATTAAGAAATTAAAGTACAACAAGGTTAGTGCAATTCAAGAACAAAAGTGAAAGTGTGGTTAAAAAACGTGACTTAAAAAATATATATAATGAGAGTGTTGCCATTGTTTATTATAAGACAATTTAGCAGAGACTTCTAGAATCGGAGTATTTAAACCGGATAGTAGAAATCACATTTTTATAATTTGTTATGGCATTTAAGATATTCAGTAGAATGTAAAAGAACCTCTCTTAGCATGTGATTTTATAAGGGAGTTCTCTTATATCTTATAGAGGAACTTAGTGATAGTTTTATCTTAAATGTTGCACATTTCTATACACACATAAATTGTAATAGGATAAAACAGATAAATACAAAATCTGCTGCTAATTAAAAGACAACAGGGAACGGCAGGTCGGCTGAACCGAACAATGGCATACTTAAAAACACAACTTAAAAGATACACATTTAATTTCAACAATAAATCAATTTTTTATTTATATACAAGAGTAAACCTTTTTGCTGAACATAACTATAGTATAAGTTTAAATTTTTGTATTAAAAATGGCGTCGTCTGCTGATACAATTCTATAAATTTGTGCTGTTGTTATATTTTCACTATTACATTTCTCTAGATAAAAGAAATATTTATTTTTATGGGAGGTGCCACACCCACCTACACAATTTCGCCCACCTTCCGTCTGATGATTTCTATTACCACAGAGTTATTTGGACTAAATTTAAAAGGTTTTACTATTTCCCGTTTGTAGTCGTCGTGGTCTAGTGGTTAGTGTGTGGGCTTACTAATACGATAGCGCCGGGTTCAAATCTCAGCTCTGACATCTTGAAAAAAGAAATATGAAAATATTATTTCTTTCGGCGACTACCTCTCAGCAGTCTTCTGGCAAGAGCACTGGGAGTAATTGATTGCCATGAAAAAGCTTCTCAAATCTATCGTTCGGAGTCGCCTTTAAACTGTAGGTCCTGGTGCTCATGGAATAAAATTAACACACAAAATATGAGTGCTGCGAAAAGCTTGGCCGTAATCCCGACACAGGGTTGTAAAGGCCAGTTATGTTATGTTATGATTTCAAGATATACTGAACTCAATAGTTAGATTGTCTGGAAGCTACTACCATTTGAAATATATAGGCAAATATGTACAAATTTTGTATGGGCGTGGCACCGCCCACTTGTATAAAAACCATCAATGAAATTAAACCTTTCTAACGCATGTACTGGTTTGTAAAGCTCTTTAGTGGTTCTCGAGCTATTAAATGACGGACATACATAGTACAATATACATATATATATATATATGTATGTACATATATGTATATATGAGTATATACTTACAAATATAAGTAGATTGAAATAAATCTTAAACTTAATTAAATTGTATTTTATCTAACATACATATGAGCAGGGGTGAGCAACCTTTTCAATCAACGAGCCACTTATAAATTTTAAAATTTTTTGGCGGGCCGCACATAAAAACTAATAATTTACAAAACTCTATTAATAATAATAAAAATTAGAATAAAAAAATATAAAATTTAATGCCAAAAAAAAAGTATTTGCTTGAAATTTTTAATGAGAAATTTGGCACTGTTTTTTCGATACAACCTGATCAATATCAGCCGGAATTGATGAGGTAGGTCCACATACACAAGTTTCTAATCGTGCATTACTCAGTTTTGATCGGTGGTAATTGGTCGGTGGTCGGATTTATAAATATTCTCGATGTTTACTGAGAGAAATACATTTTTTACATCAGTATTATTCTGCATGTCCATCACTTCCCTTTGAAAGTCTTCGGGAACTGTATCCACATCGATAATTAATGGTTAGGAAAACATTTTCATGGAAACTGCTCTCTTCCCAGATTTTCGTAATTGAAATTCGTTGATTAATGTGTCTATATATTATGTGTATTTTTTAGAAGCAGCAACATTTGTTTGGCGGGCCGCATAAATAGGTTGAAAGAGCCGCAAGCGGCTCGCGGGACGCGTGTTGCTCATCCCTGCATATGAGCATATATATATTCTTCTTTCTTTTTTTAAATTCACTCAGTATTGATAACAGGACAAAAGTTTCCATAAAATCCACGATACCAAATTTCCCTTCACAATAAAAAAAGATTTGATGAGAGCAAATTTCTCCCATGTTAATTACGATAGAAGTGAATGTTTTCTCTTTTTTTCAAAAAAATGTTTCTTGGTTGTAATATTTAATTGAATAGGTTTTTTGCTTAAATTAGCAGTTCTCGAAAATGCGCACTACCATTTTACCAGTTGCTGACTATCTATGGTCAATATAAGTTTACTTTTACTGTTTATGAGTTTGTTTGAATTTTGTCTAGACTTTGTCCTGGATATTTGTTCCCTACAACTTCAAACGAAATTTTCATCTTTCCAATGGTCACGATCAATCACTAGCTTGTTACTGACGTGCCTTTAATTATTACTGGCCTGTTTCTTAATTTGTTTTATACAAATCTTATAGAGTTAGTATAACAGTTTAAATTTATAAAAACCCGCTGACTTCTCTTTTACCATAAACTGTTGCAAGCACCTCATAACTTAATAGGACAACTATTTTGTTTTAATGACCCACACCACACCCATATCTTAATTATGAAACTTTTCATGGCTTTAGTTTACATCCTGCCCCTATGACATAATAATTTCATTTTTTGCCTCTGACAACAAACCAGGTACACAATAGTTTTTTTTTTCTTCTTCAAAAGTAAAATTTATTACTTCATAAAAGTTTTACTAACAATAGAGAACAGAAATCTCTTATGACGTTAAGGAAAAAGTTATAAAAAAAATAAAAAAAAGCAAAAGCTCATATTCCACTTGAAAACTTTTAAGGTAATTTGGTAAAAATTTATTTTAAAAATTTACCGTAAAATCAGATAAAAGAATACAAAAAAAAAATGCAAAAGAAATTGAGGAAAAAACTTACCATATCGTCTGCATTACAACGTTTTGGGTACAACACGTCCTAATCACAAAGATTATTCAGTTTCTGTAACAACAATAAAAGATAAATTTAATAATTTTTATTCAAAAAGAAAACAAAACTATAAATTTTGAAATTTAATTAAATTGACTCTCAAAAGAATAATAAAAGTGTTGAAATAAATTTCCATTTTCGCAAGCAATCTAAACGAGAAAATTTCGAGTCAAATAGAAATAAAAAGAAAACACCCTCGTTTGCCGCTCTAACAAATGCGTTTTGACAGGAACCACCAAAATAACTGAAAACGTGAAACTGTAAAAATATAAAAATTTGTAATGAATTACAAAAAAAGAAAAACGAACAATAAATAGAAACTGATGTTTTTAAACATTTTCAACACTTGTTAGTGGATGCAACACCTCCCTCAATATCAACATCATCAGCAACAACAAGAACAACAACTGTAGCAAGTAACGCAAGATAAACAAAAAATATATTTTTTGAAAAAGAAAAAACAACAAAGGAAGAAAAGCAGCAATAAAAGTAAAGAGAAAATGTTGTTGCATGTTAAAATCTAAAGTTGAAAAGTATTACAGCTGAGGCTGCCATTTGCTTGTTGTGTTCTTCTCCTTTTTTTATAGTGGGAGTTAAAATGGAAATTTTTCTTTCGCAAAAGTTTGTAAGCATTTTCGTAGTTGTTGTTAAAGAAAAAATTTGTAAAACTTTTAAATATAATCAAGTTTATGCATGTTAATGCAAGTACATACACATTTACAGCCAAACAAGCACTATAACTAATACCGTTATATAAATAAATATTACTGTAATATGACGTTTACTTTTTGCTTGCTTTTCTCACTTGATCGGAAGTTAAATATTACAAGCAAAAAAAAAAAGAACATGAAAATTTGCACCTTCTTTAGACAAATACAGTGTGAGCCATATGTATTCCAAAATTTTTATTTTCTATAATGTTAAGTGCGTGTAAATTAAGGAAAGAAATATCAACATAAATCCTAGCAGTTATTGATACTCTTAGGCATGGATTTTTCTTTAAAAATTTAAACTTAATATTATATTATAAATAAACTTTTAAAACAATTTCGAATTCTCTGTAGAACTTCAATTATTTTACACTGTTTTCGCTACAATCTGTATGTGCTAAAATCTATGAAATTGTGAAACAATATTCATAAATCATCCAATAAAAAATATTATTTCTAGCTAAAGCGTATATACGAGAGCTGCAATACACGCAACTTACTGTCTTCAGACTTAACATTTTTTATGTTCATGGTGTATAGTTGTTTGCTGACAGATGCAATTTCTGATCCAAACTAAACGAACGAGATATATAAATACATGTTAACTTGCACGTAATTCCACAGACAATGTAAATATACTTATAACTAGGTCGTTTTAAACTTGGAATGGTTTCCAATTTTTCTCTAAAAAAATCAACGAGCTACCACGCCTACTTTTAGACTCACAAATTTTTAACTACTTAAAGAAAAAGTAATGAAATTTTACACTTAGCGGAAACTTTATAGTTCACTTCAAATGGGCGCAAGTATATTAAAGCTAGATAACTCCGATAATAATAATCATAAATTAAAATAATCCAATGCTTTTATACTTTCGATAGTTATCTGTTATTGTACAAAAAATCGGCTCCATGACTACTGACCCCAAAAAAAATTACCCCAAAGTATAAAATGAAAAATGGCACAATTTTTGGGGCAATCTTTCAAAACGTAAAAATAGCCCCAATAATCATTATGAAATTTGGCCCCAAACTAAAGTGAAAAATTACCAAAAAAAAAAAAATTAAAAAAAATAAAAATAACTTAAAATAAAGCAATTTGTCAAAAATTAAAAATGGCCCCAACTAACACAAAAAGGCCTTAAATTATTTTAATAAAGTTTTTATTCCATGAAAAAAATAGAAATATATTAATTAAATCCTTTTAAAGTGTCTTATACTTTTGATCTGCAGTAAGGGCAATTAAAGCTGTCCACGTTATTTGCAATAACGTGTGCTTACAGTTTAAGCACACATTCATTACAAACTTTTAAATGTTTACAGGGAATGAACCCAATATCATGAACCTTCTCTGCACATACGACACAGTCGCTGCGTCCAGGTTTTAGATTAGGTACTTCTTCTTCTTCAGATCTTTCCTTGTTCAATTCTTCATCCTCAAATATGTTCCCTTGCGGAATCATATCTACCATTATATTGTTTGGACCATACGCCAATCTACTGAGGAATGTAGAAACATTGTTTTTTATGTTCTTCAACAGATAGCGTAGCCATATATCCTCCAAACTAAAAAAAAATAACTTATATTAAACTAAACTAAACTATTTAAACTAAACAGAATCTTAAATTCATTGTTGATATGATGTGTGAATGAAGATTTAATAACTGTAAGAGCTTAAAAAAGTTTCAAAAGTAAAATACTTTTCTAGTATTTACAACCCTTAATACTTAGAAATGTCTTACTGAACACTTGTAGTCCCAGATTGATTGACACAATTTTATGAATGTAGCAACTAAGGTAGTCGCCGTGGTTCAGCTATGACAGCTTGAAAAAAAGAAAAATAAAAATAATTCTTTTGGCGACTACCTCTTAGCAAAAGCTCTGAGAGTAACTGATTGCCAGGAACCATTTTCGCAAGCCTGTTGTCCGGAGTCCCGATACTCATGGATAAAAATTAACACACACACAGCATGGGTGCTGCGAGAAGCTAGGCCGTAATCCTAAAACAGGGTTGTAAAGGTCAATTATTTTGGTTTGTATGTATGGCAGCTGAGTTATGGATTTCAAACTTTAAAGAAGTGAAAATATAAATTTTGTGTAAATTTTTGAGAGTTACCTGCTGCTCAATAGAGTACAAATCATGACAATTTTATAGAGAATGGATCTAAACAAGGTGGTTTTAAAAGCAAAATTATATTCTAACCTGTTTTAAACCATTGTGGCTTGTGACCACTGATATGACTTCGACAACCTATGCATAGTTTTCAATGCAACAGAGATAGTATATCATTTGAAAGATTTTGAATAGTTATATTATTTCAAATTTGTTTTCATTAGTGGTCTAGTGGTTAGTGTGTTGACTTACTAAGTGGATAGCGCCGGGTTTAAATCTCAGCTCTGACATCTTGAAAAAAAATATGAAAGAATTATTTCTTTCGGCGACTACCTCTCAGCAGTCTTCTGGCAAAAGCTCTGGGAGTAATTGATTGACATGAAAAAGCTTCTCAAATCTGTCGTTCGGAGTCGACTTTAAGCTGTAGGTCCCGGTATTCATGGATAAAAATTAACACGCACAACATGAGTGCTGCAAGAAGCTAGTCCATAACCCTGACACTGGGTTGTAATGGCCATTTATGTATGTATGTATGTATGTATGTATGTATGTATGTATGTATGTATGTTTTCATTAGATTTTAGATTTAATTTTAAAACGAGCAAAATACTTATTACATTTTCTTAATTAATAATTTTCTTAGAACTCGTTTGCTTAAGATTAAATGGTAAATGAAATATACGTTTTGCTCTTATCCGAATGTTTTAAGTGAAAAACCTGTAAATTTTTATTTCACTTACTTATGTTTTATTTTTTGCTTTAAAATGACTCTATTTAACAACATCTTATGCAATATTATGTTGTCAGAGAACCAAAAAGGAAAAAGAGATAAGAAGTGTAAATAAAAATAGAAAATAAATTACTTTTGACATTAAAAATGTTTTTAAATACACACAGGGGAACTCCATTAAAGCAAACTGTAAGAATGCAACGTAAATATCATCACCACACCTTTCACAAAGCAAAAAACAAAAATCTAACTCAGCATTGATGATGACATTTTTGATTAAAAAAAATATATCAAATAGTGCAAAGGATATGTGAAGAAGAAAAATTTTATATGAAATGCGAAAATACCTGTAAGTAGGGAGCACACCATCATAGTAATGTTGCACAGTGGCCTGTTTTGCCTTTTCATGGTAAAAAAAAAAACAAAAATAAAATAAAGAAACGTTTAAGTATATAGCAAAAGAAAACGAGAAACTGATTTTACTTAAGAAAGCAACACATTAAACACCTCACATGAATGAAAATTGTTAAAGCAATTAAAAGGTTTCTGAAATTTTCTTTAAAGCAATGAAACTACGGTCAACTTAGGTAAATATTAGACAACAAAAAACGTAACCGCTACTTTGTGAAAGCATTTGTTTTTTCATTTCATAAAATTTTTTCGTTATTACTGTTTTAAAATAATTTTAAGGCCGAGTCACATAGAATCCGTCATAAGTTGTACTTTGGCTTTTTCAATTGACAGCAACGTACTAACGCATGTGGTAATTACAACCAGTACTTTGATGGATACTAAATCAAAAATATAAATTTCATCTCTCAACGGATATTTTTGTAATATAATTTATAAAAGTAAATTTATAAGGTCCACGACTTTTTCTTTTTCAATTTGTTCCGGTTTTCCTGTTTACTTTAGTCGAAAAAACATTTACCTTTTTTTTAAATTTTATTTTAAATTCTTATTTTTGATACAGAATACTCGATGTACGTTAAAAGTTGCCCAACTTTTATACGTTGCGTAAACAGATAAGTACCGAATGAAACAAAGCTTATAAGAAAGCATGTATTTTAATTTACTTTTCAGTTGAAAGAGGAAAAGTAGAACTTATAAGGGATTCTATGTGACTCGGCCTTTAGAAAATATTTTTGAGTACAACAAAATATTTCGATAAAATATTTTAACAAAAAAATAGCGGTTCCGTTTTTTTCTTTAAATATTTGCCTAAATCTCCGAAGCTTAAGAGAATTATTATTTTTATTGAAGAAATTATTATTTCAGTTAAAAATTTTTTTTTTAATCATCTGCTTCGTTAGCAGAAAGAAGATATTTCTTCCTTTTTTCCGCAATTAATTTTTTGTATATTTAACATTTTACTGATTTTCCATGATAACAATCTCTATTAAAAACTGGTTTTCAATTCTAAACCCTTCTGTAGTTCTTCATACGAAATTGCCAAAGTTTTTAGCACAACCAGTCACTGTACATCATTTGTAAAAAAAGGTTTGTAGCCTAGAGGTGTAAGAGTCTTGCTTTCACAGTACTCTTCACAAACACATCCATAGCACTTTCATCAATAGCTTAAAAATAAGAAGGTGACAGACAAATTTTAAAGAAAAAAAAAAAAAAACTATGAGTGTTGACATATAATGTTAACTGCCAAACAACTTCGATTTCTCTTCCACATCATTATTGTCTTATAAAACGATTCACTCAACTTACAAAAAAAAACTAGTTTTGATTTATTTTTCTCTTTAAACATTTCATTTTTTAGCTATTGATTGTTGAAAAAGTTGACAAAAAAAAGAGAAAAAACCTAAATGTTTGCTTTCAAACATACTATTTACAGGAATATACTTTTAAATATAAATGTTTTATATTTCACACTGGGATTTCAAATAAACTTCTTTTTGTTTTGTACAAACGTAAGCAGTTTGACAATTACATTTTTACTGAGTTTTTAAAAAAAAAATCTACTCTATTGAGTAGAATAAAATCTAGTTAGTTTCACATTATAATCTCAGAGGTGTCGGATGGACGTTTCCCTGTGCACAGTCTTCTAGCAGAAAAGCTGAACAAAGAGTTTAAAATTTTTAATTTGGATCTCTTCTCGCATTATTTTCTCCAACGCCATAGCATCCTAAAATTCCTTCTAATTCAAGACTTTTACATTTAAATTGCTTTGGATAATACCAGTATTTATTATAATGTCGCTGTTCACCAGTGATTAAATAGCGAAAATGGTTTATAATTATTTGGAGAATAAAACATTATAATTGGTTAATATTAACATCAATTAATAGTTTTAAAAGACAAAGCGATGAAAAAACATCGGCTTTTTAGTCATAAAGTATGTTTTTGTACATTTTAAAATATATCCTTGTACTTTTTCTTATTTATTTATTCTCTTTTTTTGTCGCACAGTATAATGGGTAATTTTTTTGTTTGTTATTTTTTTAAGTTGACAATTTTATCTCTTTTCTATCTGACAGCTTTGTTTGTATGTAATAAGAGGTAGAGAGAGAATAAGTAAGAACCAGAATGACATACTCTAACATGTCAATTCTCATTCATATAAGAATAGTATGTACTTATGTACAAACATAACATTAATATAACTAGCACGCTATGTGCCTGTATTACTGATGGATAGGATGTAAGAATGTTTCAGATGATATAAACACACACACACACAAATACACAGCTACCATGTAAGAGTGTGAGCGAACATGTTTTCAAGTACGTTTTCTACTTTCTTTGTTTATATTTTTTAATTAGATAAAAACTGTTATAATGATATAATCGTATTACTGTCATAAACAACAACAAAAGCCTTTAGTCACACATACATGTACATTTTTAAATGAAAGGGTTAAAGAGACTGCTTTTTAAAAGCTTATACAAATGAAAGCAAATACACAGCATTGCGATTACATTGAATTGAAAATAAATTCATCAACATGCTCACTCACACTCAGTAACACACATTCACTCTCAATCAATCCTACCGAAATAATTAGCACTCTAAGTGTGGTGTATTGACAGCTAGTTTGTAATTAAAAAAAATAACAGAGAAAGAGACGGAAAGATAGAAAAAAACAATTTTTAATTTGATTTAATAATTAATGATTTAAGTGCATTAAAATAGGATTATTCTCAATTTGTTGTTATTGTGGAAATTGTATCTGTTTACCTGGGGATGATGGCTGGAATGGATGAGTAGGTTGACGCTGGTTACCTTTAATTTTTAGCAATAATTCCAGTTAGTGACACCGTCTTGTGGCTCTTAATTTTGTCTCCCAATATAATGTAAAAACACCTTTTATTTTAGGTTTTCTTCTGTCTTTTTTATTTATTTAACGTTAAACCAATAATTTAAATTTACATATAATTTTAATAGAATTGTTTTTAGTTGTTCTTAATTTACTTCGTTGCCCTTAGTTTTTCTTTGCCTGTTGCTCAGTATAAAGTAAAGTAGTATTGGCTGTGGTTTGTTGACGTTACGATCCACACTCAGTTACTAATACATAGTATTGCCAGAATGGCAAAATATAGCCTTGCCCTCACCCATGTGAGTTTGTCAGCAAAGTTTTTAAGCTCAGCTACAAATATGTGTGCGCCGACGTCAACATACCGCTCGCCTTGCACAACAAGTGCAACATAAAACTACAAAAAAAAAAAAAACAAACAAAGAGAGAAGAAGAACAATAAAGTAACTACTGTAATCATTATCAATATACATTTGAAATTAATAATTTATATGAAATTATAATAATAAGAAATAATAATGATGATAAATTTACGTATTTTATATGCAGTATAAGAAGAGTTCAGAAGCAACAAATCAATAAAAAAAAAAATAATAATAATAACATTTTAAATAATAACTTATACTACAACCTAATGAGTGTGGTCACATGTAACAATAAGAAGCTGGTATAAAATGCCACTTCAGATTTTGATGAGCATATTTATCAACCGCGTTGTAGCGATGTTTTTTTTCTTATATGCTCGAAAAAATAATTTTTAACTGCTCGTGCAGCCCCAACAAAATTACGACCGTTATCAGAGGATATACAACTCGGGCAACCTCGGCGAGCAATAAAACGTTCAAGAGCATATAAAAAGGCGGAGGTAGGCAAATCACTAGCAGCTCCGAGATGAATTGATTTTGTCGAGAAATAGACGAATAAACACACATAGCCCTTAGTAATTCGACAATATCGGCCAGTAAAACCTTTTATTTCGAACGGACTGGCAAAAGAAACGCCTGTATTACAAAATGGGCGACTTAGTTTAGATCCTTCTTTAGGTAAAGCCACCATTATTTGCGTTTTAAGCTGTTTTCGATCCAGTACGCATATCTGGTAGTTGTGAATCACTGTTTTTATTGGGTTTTTAGTCTTTATTATACAGCATTCTTGACGGACTACATTCAATACTAAGCAAGAGCCTCCATTATATGTTAATGTATAAATAAATTCAACATAAAGACGGGATAATCTGCTGTCATACGAGAGGATAATAGGGTGTCGTTCTCCATAAGACAGACAAGTTGCAAAAATCATGCGGCTGTTAGCACGAATGAAATCATTTATATCCAAGAAAGTTGTAAGGGGTAATAAAGGGCTGTGAGAGTCGATTTTCCTTTTCAATTTTAAACAATTACGTTCGATTTTAAAATAAAAAAACAGTCGTCTTTTGATGAAACGTGACTCACTAAATATAATGCTAACTGAGTCAAATAAAATGTTTTTGTACGTCTTTTTACGGGCTGAAGTAAACAATCGAAATATGTGTGTTATCACATGATACGCTCTAGATGAAATTGAAAAAAGGTCCAGTATATCCTCTTTTTCTAACGATCTAGCAACAAATGTTTGAATGTGTTCTGATGCTTCTGTTGTTTGAAATAAAGAGGGCCCTCTTGGCCACGACGTGTCATCTAAAACCAACCAACTCGGACCATGCCAACAAAGTTTGTTGTCTTGTAACTCCAAGGGAGTCAGCCCCCGGGTTGCTAGATTGGCCTGGTTGTCAGCTGAAGGTATCGAATGTGCATCAACTAGAGCATCATCTACATGGATACATTCATGTAAAATTCCAGCACCTAATGGAAAAATTCTCTCTTCATCCTGAGCTAACTGAAGAATCGTCCTTAGGGCCAAATAAAGGGCACAATTCACGCCAAAAGTGATAAATTTAAATTGGTAGCCATCAATTCCATAGTTTCCTGCGAGTCGAAAAACACTTCTTTGAAAACGATTATGCTGAGGGGTTACCAAAATTTGTGGGTACATTTTTGAAATGTCCGCATTAAAAACAAACTGAAAAAATCGCCATTCCAATATTAAATTCATTATTTCAGCTTGCAGAATAGGGCCAGTATACAAAATATCGTTTAAAGTTTGACCATTTGGAGATGGGCGTATAGCATTAAAAACGACTTTTAATTTTCTTGTAGTACTCTCTGGCTTAAAAACACCATGATGGGGTAAATAATAACTTGGGCCACTGTCTGCCTCATTCAGCTTCTCCATATGGCCAAGAGTTAAATATTCTTTTAGGACCTCATCATATTGAATTTTGCGATCATTACGCAATAAAGATTTTTCATTTCTTAAGAACTGGCTTAGAGCAACATGCCTATTGGGACCTAGCGACAGAAAATTACTCTTGAAGGGCAGAGAGAAGATGTATCTGCCTTTCAAATCTGATGTGGTAGTAGAGCTATAAGTCTCCTTGCACCCTTTGTCGTCCTCCGACAACATATGCCTATGAGAATTCTCCTCTAACTCCCAGAATTTGGTCAACTGGTCATCAATGGAAACTTGTGTTACGTGAGCCATTCTTATGTTACGTGAAGGGGTATTATCGGTAGGACCTGATACTATCCACCCGAAGATTGTTTCTTGAGCCACTAACGACCCAAGAATATCATGTTGAACGCCTCCACGAAGAATTAAGGGATAAAGGTCACCCCCTAACAATAGATCTACCTCACCACTTTCGTAAAATTTAGGATCAGCATAATCAAGTTCTGGTAGATCAAAGCCCTTAAAGGGTATAACAGAGTGTGTTGGCACCGTAGCTAGCATAAATTTTTTTGAAACCGCTGTATGATGTGACTGAACAATATTTGAGGGACTAGTAAAATTAGTGGACTGTATTTGACTTGACTCATTTTTTCCCTCACAGTGACTTGACTGGTCTTGACTCTCTTTATTAAATTCTCTATGCATTAGCGTATGGTGTTTTTTCAGGCACTTAGAGCATCCATTTGGACTACAGCACTCACTATATAAATGGCCTCTAGTAAGGCAGTTAAAACAAAATCGAAATCTTTTTAATGTTGAAACACGATTTTTGTAGTCCATATTCAAAAAATTATTACAAGAACTTATTCTATGATTTTGTCTGCATAGCTTACACTCGAAAGAGTCAACCTTAGTATGATGGGCTTTAAATTGTCTAACCTCTATTGCATGTTGCACGTGACTAGCTGATGCTGTTTGGGAACCACTTGGTAAAGTATTCGTTGTTAAAATATCAGAGACACTTTCAAGAGCATGAAATCTGTCAGTAAGAAAGTTATTCAATTCATCCCATTTGGGAACCTCTGTTTTGTTCTTTACTGACTCCTCCCATAAATTGAGAGTGCATTCTGAGAGACGAGACGAACACTGAAACACAAAAATCGGATCCCATGGCGCAATATCAATATTATATAATTTTAGTACTGCTATACAATTATTAATTTCTCTTTGAAGCCTTTTTATTTCACATGCGGAGTCCTGTATGCATGGAGGCAAATTAAAAAGTAACTTCAGTTGCCCATTTACCAACACCCTCTTATTTTCATACTGAGCTTTTAAATTGTCCCAAGCTATTTCAAAATTTTCACTAGTCAAGGCCACATTTCTATTTATATCCCTGGCCTCGCCATCTGTTTTTCTAAATAGATAAAATAGCTTTTCGACAGGGCTTAATCTCGTATTACTTATGTATATTGCAATAAACATGTCCCTAAATGTAGGCCACGACACGTAATCTCCATGAAAAATACCTGTGTCACAAGGAGGAGCGTTTATGGAACTACAAAGATTGGGGACCACTGACTCAACACTTTCTATTTCTTTTTCCATTAACCTACGTCTAGCCTTTGCCAAAATGTGAATGCACCGTAGGTAAGACTTTCTTACTTGTGGATGTTTTGTCTGGACCACTACGAGTTCCTTTTTCTTTTCGACTGTCTCTACCGAGCACTGATCATATAAGTTTATGTATTTTGTCCAGGCTTCCTCTAACTCGGTTTTTTCAAACTCAAAGGCATCTTCTGTATATGTGGAGAAATCCTCTTCAAGCCACATAGTTTCAAAATTCATAATTTCTTCGGCCGTACGCATATACTTTTCAAAAATCGACATTTCGAAAATTTTATTTGAAAAGAGTCACAGAACGACAGACCTATGAAAATCTCAATAGAAAAAGTGAACACAAGATATTTATTGATTTACTGTAGATGCCAAAGAAATAACAAAAACAGATTTTACCAAGAGATACTTAACTTTTATTTTTGGTAAAAAAATATGAGCCGAAAAGAAAAATAGAAAACAGCAAGTTTTATTGTCCAAATTATAGCAATAATCTTAAAAAGTTCTTTTATTGCAATCAGTGTTGAAAAAAAGTAACAAATTTATTTTAATGTACCGCAAATAACAGACTCATCAATTTATTTTATTAAGAAAAGAGCAACAACAAAAACATAATCGAAAAATAAAATGCAACAAAATTATTGTATTAAACAGCAGACCTCTAACGGGTCTCGAGTAACTGTAATTTATTTACTTTTTCAGCAAAATTCTGGTTTATAAAATTGGCCTATGGTCACCTTAATCGAGACACAAATTTTGAGACACTTTCTTGCAGAAATATTGTATCGCACAAAAATGAAATTATACCACGTACCTTGATTCCTTTTTTCCGAAGAAGGACCAAATGTTTACCTGGGGATGATGGCTGGAATGGATGAGTAGGTTGACGCTGGTTACCTTTAATTTTTAGCAATAATTCCAGTTAGTGACACCGTCTTGTGGCTCTTAATTTTGTCTCCCAATATAATGTAAAAACACCTTTTATTTTAGGTTTTCTTCTGTCTTTTTTATTTATTTAACGTTAAACCAATAATTTAAATTTACATATAATTTTAATAGAATTGTTTTTAGTTGTTCTTAATTTACTTCGTTGCCCTTAGTTTTTCTTTGCCTGTTGCTCAGTATAAAGTAAAGTAGTATTGGCTGTGGTTTGTTGACGTTACGATCCACACTCAGTTACTAATACATAGTATTGCCAGAATGGCAAAATATAGCCTTGCCCTCACCCATGTGAGTTTGTCAGCAAAGTTTTTAAGCTCAGCTACAAATATGTGTGCGCCGACGTCAACAGTATCATATACTATAAATCTTGAATGTATTTTGATAAACAAAAGAAAACACTTGAAATTTGGAACTTTCACATTTAATTACTTATTTGGAGAAAAAAAAGTAACTTGTTTAAACTGAAATCAATCTCGTGATTAAAATGTTAAAGCTTTGATAAAAATTTAAACACAATATTGGTAACGCCTCTGTTGGACTACTTAAAAAAGCAATATTTTAAGTGAATTTTGTATAAACATTTAAATAAACTGCTTAAATGTGAGCATAACATTTAGTGCACAATTTGGCTACGTAATAAATCTAATCACTTAAGCAGTATTGTATAACACTCTTCATTAACTAAGAATGACATTTACTAGATTGTTTCCTATTCTTTAAGAAATTTAAAGAAAATAATATAAAGACGTATGAGCAACTTTTATCATTAAATATTAATCATACGTTCATAGGTATGACATTCGGCTGATTTTTATTTATGGATTTGATAGCAGTATAAGAACATGCCAACCCATTGGTTCTGCATCTACCGTGGCTTTAGAAGATATATACAACTGATCAGATACTCGTAATCAACCTTCGAAACAAAAAAAAACTACATTGAAAGACAGTCCAACGTATTAATTCAATTCAATTCTTATCTAATGATAGTAAAAAATTTTTCACAATCTTACTGAGATTCGAACTTGGATTTCTGGATCATTAACAAAAAATAAATATTTTGTTTAAAAAAAATAATAAATAAAAATAAAATAAATATTTTGCTTACGATTTCAAAATAAACCACTATGATGATATTGACGATTTTTTTCTGAACTTTGAACGATTTTGTAATCAATTTATCTGGCAGCTGTACTTAAGACCTTATGACATTACATTATTTTCGCATCAATATAGATTTGAAGAACAGTGCATCTATACATACATAATTGCCCATTACAACCCCGTGTCAGGGTTACGGCCCAGCTTTTCGCAGCACTTATGTTGTGTGTGTTAATTTTTATCCATGAGTACCGGGACCTACAGTTTAAAGTCGACTTCAAACGACAGATTTCACAAGCTTTTTCATGTCAACCAATTACTTCCGAAGCTTTTGCCAGAAGACTCAGGTAGTTGCCGACATAAATAAATTTTTTATATTTCTATATTCTATATTTCAAGATATTAGAACTGAGAATTGAACTAGGCGCTATCGTCTTAGTAAGCCAACACACTAACCACTAGACCACGGCGACTACTTCAGTGCAACTATATTCTCATCAGTACAGAATTGTCAAAATATTTACGGATGTTATAGATAAAAGTAGAGTATATCAAAAACAATATAAAATATTTAATTTTATATACAATATAAAATATTTAATTTTATATACAATATAAAATATTTAATTTTATATATTTATATTTAAATTTAATACTACACTAAAGCGATTTTACGGTATTTTAGCCTTCAATGTAGCGTTTTTTTTTACAAAATAAAAAAGTTGCATAGTAGTTGAGCGCGTGCACAGAAACTCAAAGGACCGAGGTTCAAATCCCAAAATTATAATTTAAAATATAAGAGGTTCCTCCCCCCCCCCCCCCAACCCCAAAAAATCCATCTTCACGAAACCGCTTCCTGACATTTCCAGCCTATTCTACCAAGAAAACGAATGATCAGGAGTACAGCTCCATCTTCTGGGAAGATAGCAGCTAACCTACATAAAGAAGATGCTCACCACTCACATTCAACATCCAGATGGGGCAATTGCTGTTGATCATTCAAAGGTGAAGGTATAACACTGGCCTTTGAGTGATAAAATTGACAGCAATTTGTCCCATTGACATAAGGCGCTTAACATTATTTCTTCACATCTATGTATCTATGTATATCTATATATTCCAATACAATGCACTGCATTTAGTAGGGGTTTTCTCCTGAGTATTGGTCGTAAATAAAAAAAAAATACAAAATAAAAATAAATATGTTGTTAAAATTTTTTTAAGTCCACTCTTACTAGCATTTGTTGTTTCTTTCTTTCAATTTCAATATAAAACAA
This sequence comes from Metopia argyrocephala, assembly GCA_963576795.1. NCBI lineage: Eukaryota > Metazoa > Arthropoda > Insecta > Diptera > Sarcophagidae > Metopia > Metopia argyrocephala. The sequence continues at coordinate 87,233,192 of OY756211.1, forward strand.
AATGTAGTATCATTAGGGCTTTAATTATGTTTAAAATAATAATATTGAAGTGAAGATTTCAAATTTTTGTTTGTAATACTTAGATTGGCCTGAAGAAATTTCATCTACTCGAAAAATCGATTCACTAGAACACAGCACATAAATCCGTTTGAATTTTGTTGTCGTGCATAACAACAATTAGAAAATTTGAAATGTATCATACCCTTACCAAACAGCAGGTTTTAGACCATGTGAAAGAATGTCAGCAAAATTCTTTCCCTGAAAACCGTGTGATCGCAAAGTTGTCTTGCAACTTTAACAATATCTACATTGATTTCGGTGCAATGCAAATTCGTCGCAGTTTTTATTTAAAAGTTACAATTTCGTTTTTAATAGGTCATAGTTCTTAGTAATCGAATGTGTATTTTCCCTCGTGTCTGCTGTTTTAATTAAATTGTAAGCGCAATCAATTTCCATGAGACTATTTAGCATTTGTTATAATTTATGATATCTAATAACAGTGGAATCAAAGTTCGAAAATGATTAATGGCATTTTCAAATCAATAGATTTTTCATTTGTACTGCCATTCTAAATAAGTTCATAAATTTACAAAACAACTTTGTAAGTGGATTGTATTTACTTTTGGTTCAATTTGTCTAAAAACATTTTTTCCATCCTCAACTAAATTTCCTTCATAGTTGATTTCATTGCATGAACATGAAATCTAAAATTCATTATGTTCTGCACTGATTGATTTAAACAGTTTCAAAGAGGATTTTTGTTTGCACATTGATTTTTCATTTTACATTCCTTTATTTTCTGTGTACGTATACGCATATACATGCACATGTATGTGTGTGTTTGAGGATATGTATGTTTGTATTGTTTTCTAAAGGTAATTTAACCCAATTTTGCTTCTAATTCAAAGAGATTTATTACGTTCAAAGTCATTTATTTAAAAACAATAAATCACTTTTTAGTCAAAATACATAATTTCAAAATTAAAAAATAGAGCATCCTGGATTTACTTTTTAAACTCAGGAAAGTGTGTAAAACAGTTTGATATGATTTTTTTATTAGTTTCATAAGTTTTAATAGAAAGACTTTTAGAGGGAGTTTTTATTTTTTTATTACAACTATACTTATATGGACTTGTTGTGGCAAAATTAAAAGTCAGTTAAATGCAATTAGTAATTAAAAGAAAAATTTAGAATACTGAAATGCACCATAGTAAAAATATCTTCACAAATAAAAAAAATTAGAGCTTTAATTTTAATCTTATTTCGGTGTACCCTATCCAAAGATCATGCCGCTTTACCAATACAATAACACTTGTTTACTGCCAGTTGTAAAAAGTGTGTTTTTCTTCTTCCTTATATAGACGTTAAACGAATTTGAATTTAAGATTTTTTTTCTTGTGATGATATTATCCTGTGAAAATACTTTACCAGATGATTATGTCGTTGTTAAAAATGAATATCTGCAACCCATATTATTGGATTAATGTTAGTTTTCAATTTACAGAATTTGTGTTTTTTACAATATTCTACCGGCAATGTCTTCCAAAATGTTTTCTGCATCGCAGCCACTAATAACAAAACACATCGTTGTATTACTGTTCTACCAAAATAAGGTCATAAGACATATGATGAGAATTATAAAAATGATTCAAATGTACCACTTAATACGAGTACATCTAAAATAAATAAATAAATAAATTGATGCTTTTGTTACAAATGACAACAAGAAAAATTGCTCAATCTTAAAATCAATTCAGAAAAAAAGACAAATTTGTTTACAACCATCTTTAATCATCCACTTTGTTGTATTTATTTGACAGTCAATAGAGAAACAGGGTTGCATGCCAAGTCTAAACTATGACTGAAGACTATCTTGTAATGATTTGTATCATGACAAGGATGTTTAAAAGCCAATTTTAAGCCAATTTAGATATTATTTTACTTTCCTGAGAAGCATAAGGCCTTGTAAGAAATTACTGATATTTCACATTTCTAATTAATGTTTCCAATATTACTCTATCTCACTTGCAAACTTTTTACGTTATTTGACTACAAAACTTAACAGAATTGTTGTTTACTGTAGTTATTTGTATCAAGAGAGTAAACAACAGATATTGTGTGGCAAAAATTATAAAAATTTATCCGCCTTGACATTTACAATATTTATGATAATTCACTGCAAAAAAAAACATAATGTGGAGCAGTTGAAATATATTTTGCAGGAATAAGAGTTTAGTATGAAAAATTAAAAACGGAAAACTTAAACATAAACGCGACTAAAATCATTGTAACTACATGCTTTTCTTTTTACTTTTATTTGCTGAATATTTTATTTTCACATGATTTTTTGTAAAATTTATTATTAATTGACTTTTTTCCCAATTTTATTTTTTCTCTTAAAAATCACAATTTTTTTTATAAGAACAACCTCAATCGCAGAAAAAATTATTTCATACATATGTATGTATGTATGTATGTATGTATGTATGTATGTATGTATGTATGTATGTATGTATGTATGTATGTATAGGTATATAATTTCAATTCAACACTTAATGGATTTTTATTTTAATTAATTGTTTTAATTGATACAATGATATGTTTAATTGTTATGTATTCTGCATTGAAAGAATGAGGATAATTGCCAAAAATTATACCAAAAACTACATTTTTCATTTAAAATTTTTATTTCGAAAATATTTACATACACATTCATGCAATGAAAATATTAAATTAAATAAACTAATAACGAAGCTTTAATTTTTATGACAGATACAAAAGCAAGATTTTTAATATCCTATTTAATAGCCATTATGATATAAGCACTGATGTTTTCACAAAACAAAATATAAGTGTTCATGTTCTCAACATATTACAGTTCAACAACATCAAGAAGTTGATTTAAAATTACGATTGGAAAAATATTTCTGAGTCTACTGGATAGTTTGTTAATTTCTTAAAGTCTGTGGACACTAAATCCTTACAGACTAATTCAAAACTACCGTGATTCTAAATATGATATAGAAATTCAAAATAATTTATATCATCGTTCTGTTATGTTACCAAGTACGGTAATAGGAGTCCTTATTAACGTAAAAAGATCCAGGGTATTATAAAGTACTTAATACGTTGAAAGGCTTGATCTTATTAAGAGGCATTGGGTAAAACTTATATGACCTAAGGTTATACATTGTTGACAGGCTTGCACTTATTTAGCTGCCAACTAAATACGTATATACACCTATTCCCCATTTTGCACGGAAGATTGGTTCCTGAAAAAACTGTGTATATCGAAATCGAATTTTTTGTATGAAAAATCGTGTAAAACGAAAAAAGTATCAAATAAGTAAAATCAAATTTGTTTTTTAATTAAATTAATTTTTGTTTTATTTATACATTTTTTCATTTATTTTTCTTTCATTTACGTAAAATAAAAATAAAATATACACCTAATAAAGAAACAAAATATCCATTCAGTTTTGTAATAACAAATATGTACATGTAAAAAAGAATTACACATTTTTAAACAAATTAGAAAATTTCAAAAAATATATCAAAGATTTGAGCATATTTATTCACTATCGATGACTCTTAACCTTTTTTTCTTGATTGATGACATGTCACTTTCATCACTTGATATTATGTGAGGCGATTCTCTAGTTGATGGATTGGTACCAGTTTTTTTATCTGTTGTACTCACTGCTGTCGTTTTACAAATTTCGGATGTAGTGTAGCAAAATAACACAAATTTTTGTTTTTAACAGTTTTATTTTGTAAAATTCGTTCAGTTTAAAAATCGTGAAAAAGCGAAAAATAACGTTTAAATCGGGGGAAAAATCTTGAAAAAATCCGTGTAAAAGTGAAATCGTGTAAAACAGTACCGTGTTAATCGGGGGATAGGTGTATTGTAGTCGCCGTGGTCTAGTAGTTAGTGTGTTGGCTTACTAAGACATGAGCCCTGGGTTCGATACCAAGCTCTGACATCTTCAAAAAAAGAAATATGAAAAAAATATTTCTTTCGGCGACTACCTCTCAGTAGTCTTCTGGCAAAAGCTCTGAGAGTAATTGATTGCCATGAACAAGCTTCTCAAGTCAGTCGTTCGGAGTCGACATTAAACTATAGGTCCCGGTACTCATGGATAAAAATTGACACACACAATATGAGTGTTGCGAGAAGCTAGGCCGTAATCGTGACACAGGGTTGTAAAGGCCAGTTATGTATGTATGTTTTAAAGTTATGTTTATATTAGAGTTTTATGGTAACAAGATGGGAGACTGTGGCCGTAGGACGAAAGGTTTTAGCCAACTTCCTTAAAATTCTCAATGCAAAGTCCAATGATAATATCTTACCTGGAATCAAATTTTGCCAAAACGTTGGCTTTTAAAGACATATTTAAGAATTCTAACATAGATTTTAATGCAATTCACAGATTTTTTTAAATTTTTTAATTCAAAGATATAAAAATAACGTCTCGAGCAAACAATACATAAACATTTTTTAAGTAACATATTCGTACATGTATGTATGTATTTATGTCTACAGAAAATCGTTTATTTAAACGTTGTCGATGGTTCCTTTGAACGATGGTTTCTTTGAACCCTCGTTAACACCTCTATAAAAACGATACAGCAAAAGGATAAACAAAGAAACAATAGGAAGTTTTTTTTTTATATATTCAATATTGAAAACTCTCAAATATATGTATATATGCACACACACAGCTCATACTTTTATGCATTTTAATCTTCTTATTTACTTGAGACTTCTTTTGATGCACTACCGTTTCCTTAAAAATTAAAAATCTTTTTCTGTATTGCTAACAAACTCACTCACACAAATACATATTTTCAACTAACCTTCAGTAAGAATATTGAATATATGCTTGCATTTGTTTGTTGCTGTTTTATTATCATATCACAGGTCTTTTTTAGTCTGTATCTCCCTAGTCAATACCTTTCATTTTTCTGCAATATATACTCACATAAGAGCCATTGCCTTTTTAATAATCATTTTACAGTTAGCCTTACTTTTGAGTGTGCTTGTGTGTGTGTGAATATGTGACAGAATGCATTGCAGCTGTTTTTTTTTAATACCATTTATTGTCTTTAAAGGCAAGTGATGTCAATTGAATTAAACTTAAACTACTTGTATAAAGGAAAAAACAACAAAAAAGATAAAGACATTAAATAAATTTTAAATATTTTTACTAAAAAATAGCAAAAATCGACAAAACGTCCTTTTACTTTTCTATATAAATGCTGAACATAGAAAAAAGGTGTAATAAGCTTAGGGTAACCATGTAGCAAAGTTTGGTTTTTATTTTTCAATTATAAAGTTTTAAAAACTTTTTAAAGTTACGTTCATAAATATTTTCCAAAGATATGTAGCCAATATTTAAGGGGAATATTTTGTTTCATGTAAACGTTTTAACCCGAACTTTGAAACTGATACTTGAGCAACTGGTACGCAAATTTTTTACTTAAAATAAAAATCATATACACACAATTCGGTTTTTACCCGATTTGATTTGATTTGATTAAGAGCGGCTTAAAAATGTATATGTTTTGAATTGAAAGGCGCATTTTTATATTGAATTTACAAAATTTGAAATTTAATACATTTATAGTTGACAGCTCTGCAAAGCATGTGATACGCAAATGTACCAGAATAAAAATTTAAATTTCTTTTGCCACATTTCGTTAGAAATTGATGCCTTGTCTCTTCTAGCACGGTTTGGTATTCTGTCATCATATCACCCGAAGTAACGAAATTATAAATCTTAAATCCATGTAAATGTTTGATCATGTTACGTCTTTATATGTAAAGAAATTTGTCAGTTTTTAAATGAATTCAGAAGGAATCATTTTATTTGCTATATTCAAATATACACATATGTAGTATTAACTGGTTACCTTTTAAGAGTTGAGAAGTACCGCAACAAAAACAAAAAAGCATTACAGACAATGTTAACAAATTTCATTATTCAAGCCTAATAAAAAAAATCATCTAAAATAATATGAAAAAATGTGTTACATGTAACTGATATTTTTAGCAAAAAACTTCTTTATGCGGTTCTCGAAACTTAAGAGATCTTTATAGATAAGAGTTACATATGTCATACAAGGAAATATTAGCAAGAAATGTTTTAAAAATTTCGTGCTCCAATAGATTACTAAATAGTGTTGTAGTATGCACATTTACAGCTATAGGTATATATGATTGTATTGCTTAACGCCATTTCTTTCGTTGTAAAAAGTATTTTTTTACTGTCATACTGATCAATATATTCTGATACATTGCCACTACACTAAACTCATTTAGTTTGCAAATCAGTCATACTTCTACGAGGGATAATCATCTTGTCGCGTGGTGTTGAGGCTTACATTGCAAGGACTCAAGTGGCTAAGCTTACGAAGAGCAATAGCTCTCTTGAAGGACCTCCAATGCTGTATCAAGAACAATAACAACAACATCTTCTTCAATATCATTGTCATATTTTATTCCTCCTCTAATTTAAACTTTACTGTGCGGGCTTCTTAGGTTGACTGCTGTTGGATTATTTAGTAGTGAAGGTATAGCTATAGCCATTTGCGGTCCTCGTTTTTAAAGTAGAGCCTTTGTATTGTTTTACTGATATCAGATACGATATTAGTAAGTTTAAATCAAAGGTGCTCACACTCCTTCCCCCTTCCCCTCATATTTTTCTGTTCCAGAACAATGTACTGCCTGAGTGGAGGTCATCCCCTGAGTGCTGGCCTCAATCAATACAAAATTAATATTTAGGAGGAAATCGTTTTTTCTCTATATTTTTATGGAGTTTATTAATGCACAAAGTTGTCGCATATAGTAAGAAATCAATTCACAACCACAAACCCAACAGTCACCGTTGTCTGCATGCGGAATACAATAGAAGTTATTTTAATTTTAATTGTTGATCATCAATTTTATATTTTTTGTGGATCACAATTTTTTAGAACTCAAAGTTTTATAGAAATTAAAATAAACACCCTTTATTAGTTTAGAAAACGAGTAAAAATTTTGAAAAAAGTTTGGCAAACCTGCAGGTAATTACATAAATGGAAAAGAGCCTGCTATTTACCGAGGTAAGAAAATAGTTTACAAACTTGTGCTATAAACACATTCAAGGCTATCGACCACCTAACATACGACTACAAAATTCGCTTGCTACAAAGGTAGACAAGTAGCCAGCTACTTAATTATAGTAACGACTACAGCTACAAAATAAACATCTGTTTTGACATGTTGAACATAACCTAAACAAAACATAACAAACATATTTTATTTAAGTGAAATTGTGAGGAAACAAAAAACAGCAAATGTCTGAAGAAAACTTATAAAAATTTAAGAAAACTAAAAAGATAATAGAATAATAAATTAAAAATGAAAAAAATTAAAAATTTAAACAAATGATTACCTTTTTTCAGTTGTGCAACTTAAATTTTTGTTCCAATTTTTAATGGATATATTGCATGTATTTTAAACGCATTTGTCATGCATCTTATTGTTTATTGTCGCTAAAAAAAAATTGAAATTAGTCTAAGTTGGCTACGGGCTACAAAAGTAGTCGTGTGGTCGGTAGTCGTATTGCCACTAGAATAATTATTCTCATATGCACACATGTATTCTATTTTTGACAACTAGTGGTCGATGGTCGGTAGCCTTTAATGTGTTTATAGCATTACATTTTTAATAAGACTGAGTTTAATAAAATAATTCGGACGCTTGTACGTATATGCCAACATATGAGTATCAAACAATTGTTGTTTCTTAATTGATTACCCTACATTATTTTTGTTGCCTTTCAGAACAATTAATTTTCAAGGTGGAACATATATTTTTTCATTTATATTTTTATTCTTTTTTTAGGTCTTTGTCAAGGCATTGTAAGCACAAAAAGCAAAATTCAAAAGCAAAAAAAAAAACCTTTAAGAGGCAATAAAAGCTAAGAAAAAAACCTTAGAATTGGCCTTTTAAAAAGACCAAAGAAAAAATAATAATAAAAGAAAAGAAAAATTTCAAGGTTTTTGTTAAAGAAAAAAGCAATTTTTTTTTACCAATCTGAGCTAAAACATAATCAAAATTTATGAAAAAATGGGCCCAATTTCACAATAATTATAATAATAACCCTTCATTTTCCCATTATTTAATTGCTACTAAATATTGAAGAAAATAAAGCAGGAAAAAGATTTTAATTATATAAATGAAGATGTGCAATAACAAAAGAACAATGAATGAATAAAAGCAAAAACAACAAAGAAATTTTTAACTTGTTTAGTTACGAGTAAAACATGTTTTTACACTTATTTTGTTTGAGTCATAAAACAAAACCATACTAAAAACCAATAATAAATGCCACAAGACAGCGTTAGAAAAATGTTTCTTTAAACACACACACACACATAAAAAAAATTATACATCCATAAGGACATATAGTACAACACAACATAACAAGCAAATAAGTTTACCGCATCGAAACGGAAAAACATCAATTCTACAAAACAACAACAACAAATAATAAACAAATATGTTTCTTTGTATTGTTGTTTCACTTGTTTTGCTTATTTATTTAAATCCGTAAACAATTTATTGTATTTTTTCGGAAAAACAAAATAGAAAAAAAAAAAACAAAATAAAAAATTTGATAAAATTTAAAATAATAATAAAAGAAATAAAATTATAAAAGTGAATGACAAAAAAAATAATAATATTAGAAATAATAATATTGAAAGTTTCTTTTTTTCTAAATATCTTTACATATTGACCATTAATCACAAAATAAATACATTTCAGGAATATAAAAAATTAATGTATAAAATAGAGTTGCCATTTATTAATTATTAAATATTGTAGTACATTTTTTAAGGCTTTAAATAAAAAAAATATTTGCAGGATCATGGCTATAATTCAAAAAACATATTTCAGGCTTCCAATTCTGAGTTACGATCAAGGCAAACAATGTTGGTACCTCGGGATGGTTGCTATTGTAGCTTATCAGCAGAAACCAGTAGATGACAGATCCATTTCTCGAAAACAACTTACCGCCAAATAGTTGGGGGAACCTCTTTTTTTTTAATTAAAATTTTGAAAAACCGCAAATTAACTTTTTCATTTTTCAGCTTTGCTGGAATTTGAACCTGGGCGTTTGAGTTTTTGTGCCATGCACCCCCGTTCATTATTTATCCTACAAATGAAGAGACAATAACGTACGCTATGAGACTCACAAAACCGACTATTAGTTACACTGAACTTAAAAGTAGATTTTTTTGATTTTATATTACTGAGAATTTGCCAGTGTATGCTGTTGACACTTAACCATTTCGTAAGTAATATTGGGCCTTTACTCATTAAATTTATTTAAAAATTTAGATTTTTTCATCATACAATACGCAAGACAAATTTATTTTTAAAAGAATATAAATAATATAATTGTCGTGGCTGAGGTTGAAATTATGTCAGCCGATTAAAAAATCTGTGGTACTACCTTAAAGAAGTGTATTTACACGTTCAATATTTTTGTACCGCAAACAACTTCATATATGAAAGCAAAAAGTCCAAACATGAGTAAAAAAACTTACTCCCTTAATAAGCATACTATTTAGAAATAATTATTGGACACTATTGTAGCATGATTGCATTCTATTGAGTGCATGTTTGTTAAATATTATTGAAGTGTCTACAAATAAAAGAGTATCATGTGTCAATCAAAAGAACACAAATGCAGACGATACAAGACACCTCTTTTGGTGATTCCGCTGACCGTCGTCATTCACACATTAAATACTCAAGGCCAAAATATTAATACTACAACTGCACTCCATATTACTGCAGGAATGTGACACGCTTCATATTCCAACTGTGGGAAAATAATTTATTTTCCCGTTATACATGTATGTATGTTTGTAATGTTTTAGTTATAAATTAATATACATTTACACAAACTAATGCTAAGGGTAGGTTAAGTTAGATTCTCATAATTAGTATATAAGCAGATCAATTTTGTAAATAAAAGACAATTAATAAAAAACCTTGCGTAGCTCTCACAGCTAGTCCAGCAAGTAAACAACCCAAAAATACAAAAAATTGTTTACACTATTTTATACATCAAAATTTAAAGAAGTGGATGGTTAATAAAACGTGTGTAACAAAAACCAAATACATATAATATTAAAAAAAAAGTAAAAAATTATTATCTTTTTTTTAACTCTTCATATAACTGCGAATGCATTTATTGAATATTTTTATTATTTGTCTCATAAATGATGCTATTTTTGTTTCTTTTTTAGAAACTTATGTTAAATATTGTTGGCGCCCCTTAGGGAAACACATATAACTTCAAATATTAATAAATACAGCAAAGAATATGTAGACTTTTGTACTATTAAAAGCATAAATAGTATACATAAAATTATACAAGCATTTAATTTTGTTTTTAATAAACCAGTAAACAACACATGGTTACCAATATTTTCAGATTGAAAATAATAACCATTGCGCATAACTTGTAATAAATGAGTCTCTATTGCTGTAGTAGTAGTTTTAATTATGATTCCATAGAATTCTAGTCTATTTCAAAGCCTTAGAATTGTAGATGGCTTTATATCATGGCAATGTTAATTGCCGAAGTTACATACATACACACATAAATAATTGGCCATTACAACCCTGTTTTAGGGTTACGGTCTGGCTTCTCGAAGCACCTATGTTGTATGTGTTAATTTTTTTCCATGAGTACCGGGACCTACAGTTTAAAGGCGACTCCAAACAACAGACTTGAGAAGCTTGTTCATGGCAGTCAGTTATTCTCAGAGCTTTTGACAGAAGACTACTGAGAGATAGTCGCCGAACTTTAAAGTAAAGCTACCTTTAATTTTACTGTTTATAAAGTTTAACAAACAAACAAACTCCTTAACGTTTAAAATACAATTAACTACAGACTGTAAACCTTATTGTATATTTGTTTTTGTAATGATTTATAATTTTATAAACATACTAGCTGAACCCGGTGTGCTTCGCTACCCCCTCGTTATATACATATTACAAAAAAAGTATTTTATATAGCAAACATTATTAGTGGTGTAAGTAAGTATCTGAATTAAAAGAGAAGGGGGCTGTGAAGTGGGCGTGGTTCATAGTTATATGGCGACGTTAACAGTATTAAGAGCAATATATTACCAAAAAAAAAAAAATACAAATTTCTACATAGAACAAAAAGTTTGAAACTTTCAAACAAAATTTGGCGTGAAAAGGGGCGTGAAAGAGGACGTCGAGTAATAAATTAGTATTTATACTTCGTCTGGAATATAATGTGTATACAATTTGAAGTAAATATTTTAAAAACTATATGGGGGCAATTACATAATTTAAAAAAAGTTGGCGTAAAAGTAGGCGTGGTCGAAAAAAAAGTACCCTATTAATCATGTCAGAGTCCCAGTTAAATGCTGTGAAAATTTCAGGAAGGTCGATCCAGAGGTTTGGTCTCCTATAAGGAGATAAACAAACAAACAAATAAACAAACACACATTCAATTTTATATATTTAGATTTGAGAATGTTACTAATATTTTTGTGTTTGTAATAATAACAGCAAAACCTACTTTAAAAGACTACTTTAAAAGCTTTGTTCAGACGATTACTAGATCTTAGAGTTATAACTATCTGGCACTGTTGAAAGACAAAAAAATTTTGAGTTCATATGGTTGTCAGAATTGCTATAAATAGAAATTAAAAAATCAATTGTCAGAATAAAAACCATTGTCAAAAATAATATTAAAATCTATTTGTTTTTTTTTTTATCTCTTCAATAGTTTGTTTTTTTATGATATTTAAATTAAAATTTTTTCGTTTATTCTTTATTGGCACTCATTTCTTTTTTCTACTTGACTTTTTATATTTTTGTTAACTTTCATTCTAAACACTAAGAAAATGGACAGATCGTTTTAAGTTATAATAAAAAGGGTACATATTGGCATAACCGCCAAAACCGTAAAAGAAATCTGAGCTCGATAGAAAAAAAACTGAATACGGCATTGATTTTAACGCATTTAAATCTGTTTTATTTTACTATTATTTGAAGACAAATATTTTTCTGCTGTGTTATTATTAAATGATCACTTATTTTCAAGTTGTTATTCACTTGAATTCAATTAGAAGAGAAGGAAACAAAATATCAATTCACAAAAGCATCATATTTCAAATGGTTGGCTCCATGTTTGCTGGGTTTTTCAAACGAGAATAATAACACAATAAATTGTTAAAAATAAAAATCAAGAACAAAAGCTATAACCCACTCATTTGACTCACTTAAAAACAAATAAACCAATAAAATGTGATTTCTACATAAAAAATAACACATACAAGCGTTTATGCAATGCGTGTGTGTGTGTGTGTGTGTGTGTAAGAATCTGTTTATGAATTTAAAAAAGAAAATATTAAACAAAAAAAAAACCTAAAAGAGAATGTTACCATTTTTGTTTTCATTTTCTTGTTTCTTTTTTCTTTTTCTTCTTATATCATATGTGGTTAAGTGTCAGAGTGTCTGTTAAAAATATAAAATTTATGGTTTTGTTTTTGCATTGTATTATGAGCAGCCAAAGTTTTAAAAACAAAACTAAAACAATGCAAATGAAAAACAACAATAACTTATTGTATTTAAGCCTTGTGCTGCAATAATGAAATTCACCCTGTGCTACACAACGACAGTTTTTCTTTTTAATTTTATTGCTTGAAAAATATAAGTACTCGTACATGTATTTTAATGCATCAATTTCAGCATTATTGCCTGATATGTTGGCAACAAAGCCACAACAAACGCTAGTTTGTTAGCCATTTTTTTAAGTTTTATTTATTTTGTTATCCTTTATTAAAAGAAAAACAAAATAATAAAAGAAAACTGGTGGCATTTTGTGTAAAAAATGTGTATTAAAAGGATAAAGACAAATTCTTGGCTTATTAAACTATACTTGTTTTGATAACAAAATAAATTTGTTTAAATCTTTTGCATCGTATAAGAAATATTTATACAATTGTTTTTTGCATATTTTGAGCAGTTTTGAAACTTTTGACAGTTGTTGTAGGTGTGGTCCCTTAATTTAAAGATTAAAGGCAATAAAGTTGATTAATTTTAATATGTCAAACGAACATACTCGTTCGAGTCCTATTAATAAGGTCAAGTCAACTTTACAGAAAAATCTATACAAAGATGTTACATACGAAAAATATTATATTACATGTTTAATGTGAGATCTTAGAAATTTATACGGTTAAATTTTGCACTCTTAGAATTTAAATGATTATTTCCCCTACTGAAATACGAATATGAAATTTTATTATTACTGTCCGTTAGCTCGTAATACATTTTTTTTTCAATCGCAAATATTAAAAATATTACAAAAGTTGTAGTAATCCATGTATATTTATATATATATATATTTATATCTTTGTAAGTTTGTTTGTTGTCAGTCAATCACGCCTTAAAATTGGATCAAGGCAGGGACTTTAACGGTTATAAGTTATATCGAAAAACTTATTTTTTTTGGTTATTTTGAGAGTTTTTCCAAAAAAGGTCAGCTATAAAAGTTATTTTTTAACGAAAAAATAAAAGTTAAAAGAAAACTCTCAAAAAGAGAGTTTTATTTTTTCCGTCATAAAATAAAACTCTATTTATGAGTTTTATTTTTTCGGTCATAAAATAAAACTCGTTTTTATGAAAAATTTTTTTACACCTAATCCTGACTTCACCCATTATTCTCTGCAAATTATTATAAATATCATTTCTATCATATTTCGTTTCTTGCAGAACGTCGTAGGAGGTGCAGTAATCAAACCCGCTTTCATCCTCCTCGCCAAATATTTGTCACATTTTTAGCAAGTTCCGGCCTTTTTGCCTTTTATTAATATTAAAGCACCATAAAAATCGTTCAACTTGAGATTTTAGGTATTCAGCTATAAAAAACAATAAAATAAAGATACCACAAGCAACGGGATTAGATTAAAAATAAAAACTGTATTAGAAACGAGTTTTATTTTATGACAGAAAAAATAAAACTCCTAAATAGACTTTTATTTTTTTACGGAAAAATAAAACTTGAAAAATAACGGTTATTTTCTGACTGAAAAATAAAACTCAAAAATAAGTTTTATTTTATGACGAAAAAATAAAACTCTATTTTTGAGAGCTTTTTTTTAACTCTTATTTTTCCGTCAAAAAGTAACAGTTAAAATCTGATTAATGATCACTTATGCAAGATCATCACAGATTCTGTGAAAGCTCTCCAAGACGATTAATTTGGTATATAACATCATATATGTCTGTCGACTCTAATACGATGATTTTTTTATTTTAATTTTTAAGCAATAACTGTTATTTGCGGTCCCTGGGTCTAGGCCTTTAACTTCCATACAAACTTAATACTGACTTTTTTATATCTTGAAAACAGTTAAAGCTTAATGCCCATATTCATAAAAAATAAAACAGTTTTATTAAATGCTTATTTGACAGTTACTCCACAGAAATATGTCAAATAGGCACTCCATAAACCAATTTTATTTTTTATGAATACGGGCATAAGTTTCTAAATTTCGCAATAAAATTAAAGTTTCTTCACAGTCAAGAAAAATCATCAGTCAGAAAGTGAGCAGAATTGGCCAAATGGGCATGGAACTTCCCATATACATAAGTTAAATATTGATATCTTTAAATCTTGAGATAAGTATCTAAATTTAGTGTGATTGACTTTGTAGTCAATAATAATTATCAGTAGGAAAGAGGGCGGACAATTAGACGTGGTTCCCCACACACAGATTACAGCTAAAGTTTTTGAATTTTGTCTAAATTACTTCGTACTCATTTAAAATCATCAGTCGAAAAAAAAGAACCTTTTGTAGTGGTTGGTGTAGCGAAGCACGCTGCGTTTAGGCTAGTAAAAAAAAAATTGGCCAGTAATGAATAATTACAATCAAATCATTGGACAAAGAATATAAAAGCTAGCATTTTTCGTATACATACTTACGAGTTGCTATATAGTAGTGTTTTGAAATAATTAATTCGGAACTCAGAAAAACTTGATTTTGAAACAACATATATACATATATATACTATATATTTAAAACTCTATTTCAGTTGGTTCAAACAATCGTTTCTCTTTTAATGGCCATATGTGTATATGTTTAACTTTTGATAGCTTAGATGGTTAATATATTCACAAGCTTATTCTCGAATTACCATAAGACGGCCCGGTTTCAAACTGAATTCCAGACAATAATTGAAGAAATAAGCATATAAACACACAATGACAAGTTTTACTCATCTATCAAAAGTGAAAATCAATCTATTTGAGGAAAACAATCATTAAAATGTTCTTGACTCTGATGAAATCATTTATTTAAGGAGCGATAATAATAAATATTTTGTTAAGTTTAATTTGTTATTTTGCAATTATTTCTCAATGATAGAAGACAATGTCATTCGTAAAGGAATTATATACCAGACTAACTAAACAAGTTTTTGACTTCAGGTACGGTAGTCTCATCATAGCTCTTGGTGACTTGTGTACCACTACTAATTTCCATTATTTTTAAAAACAACCCACTACCCACATAATTTGATTTCATTTGTAAAACAAAAATCTTTCAAAATGGTTTGTTAGGCATTAAACACTTTTACAAAATTATTATTTTAATTTAAAAAAATTCATTAATATTTCATATTTGTATTGTGAAGCAAAAAAAAAAATTATACGTTTTTGCCAGTGCTAAAGCATCAAGTCCCCTTTTATGAATTATTTTTGCATAAATAATATCGTTTAACTTGAATTTTTAATGGTTTTTTTTTGAGTTATTAATTGCAGTGAAAGTATGGAAATCAATCGATTGGAAAGAAAAACAGAAATTTATTGAAAATTTATTCAATTAATTGATAGTTTTTCTGTCATAGTCACAAGAGTATTGTTTTATTAATTGAATAAAATTCGATTAAAAATAATATTTATCTTCATAGTTTTCTATATTTTTTTTTTGTCTATTTTTCTATGTTATTACAGTAAATGCAAATAAAATCAAATAAAAATCACAAACAGTTGATATGAAATTTGCTCTGAGCTTTATCTTATATGTATGTACATATATTGTCGCTCTCTCTCTCGTACGAGTTAAGTTACTTGAATAGTCTATTGTTTGAGTTATAAAACAAATATTTTTTTATAAATTTTGTATGCCTCTCCCTTAAGAGTTGCTATTGAATGCTCTCGGGTATTTGTTGTTTGCAGTAACAGTGTTTTTCTTTTCAGTTGCTGCTCTTTTTATGATGATAAGCATTACGTTGACGGTTTATTAGGGAGGTTTTCAACAAAAAAATTTCTGATCATAAATTTAAATTTAAAAAAAAAGAAAAAAAAATTAAATTTTAATTTAAACATCATTCGTATTGAAAACTCGCCAAATATAACCCTTCTGAAGTAGGCTTATAATATAATAATATATACATATTATGTATTGTATTTAAGCCGAGTGTAAACTATTGGAATTTCGAAATAGTTAATTGTCTAACTCACATTTATTTTAGTTCTAGAAGACTGCATATACAGCCCTGCGCATGTCGATCATACAGCATAGTAACAAGTGCCATGTCTTGTTATGCAGTTCAAACATGTTCACAATATAATATTAAAACAATGTAAAATATGTTTAAAGTCAAAATTAGAAATTGTTTATATTATCATTTTTTACACAACAACATGGTAAATTAGCATGCAATATGTTATTAACGATGATTTTTGATAATTTGTTTGAATTATTATGCCTGTAAAACAAAACTGTACACAAATTAAAACGTTTTTAGATCAGAGTTCTTTATGCAATAATGTTTTATATTTAAAATTTTTTCTAATAAAATTTGTAAGATTATTGTTAAATATCGTATTGTGAATATAATAAAATATTATTGTAAAATATTAAAATATAAACAAATATATTAAATATAAACAAAATTAAAAACTATGCTAGAGGAACGTTTATATTTGGTCTATTATTAAAAAAACATTATTGTATTATATATTGCATTTATATAGAGTTTTACAAACTTCAGTTGTACGAGTATAAATAAATATACCCTGTGATACTGAGTGATGTATCGAATATTTACACAACAGTTTTAAAAACATTATGCACAAAAAACATTCATCCACATGGTATTCAACACAGCGAGCTACAACAGCTAAGTCGATTTGACATAACATGCTAAGACACTGTAATGACTTTACATGACATGTCATAACATTGTGGTTGAGACGACATGATATGGCATAGCATGGTTTTCTGAAAAATTACTTTTTACACAAAATGTTGCGTTTTACAGTATTTTAATATATATAACTGGCTTATAAGCATCTCTTTACATACTTATATAACTGGTCATTACAACCCTGTGTCAGGGTTACGGCCTAACTTCTCGCAGCACTCATGTTGTGTGTCTTAATTTTTTGTCCATGAATACCAGAACTTACAGTTTAAAGTCGACTCTGAACGACAGATTTGCGAAGCTTTTTCATAGCATTTAATTACTGCCAGAGCTTTTGCCAGAAGACAGTTGTGAGGTAGTCGCCGAAAGAAATAATTTTTTCATATTTTTTTTTTTTTTGTCAAGATGTCAGAGCTGAGATTTATACCCGGGGCTATCGTCAACACACTAACTACTAGACCACGGCGACTTCTAAGCAACTTTTTGCCAATTACAATAATGTCTGTTTTGTTCTATAGGAAATTTATAACATTTTTTCAATAACAAAATATTATAATCTAAAACAAATTTAAAAAAAAACTGCAATATAATAAAGGAAAGAACAAATAACTTACGTTTGAATAGAACTGAAGTAAACGTAATGTAAGTATAGATTATTGCTGGTCGATTTAAAAATCGCCCAATCATACATTTAGACTCGATTGGGGCAGTGTAAATGAGCCATAGTGGGATGTTTCAAAATTTGCATTTTGGGTCAAAATAAGCAACATCAGAATTCATTTTAGAGGTATGATTACTTGGGAAAAGTTTCTTATTTTGATCCCTAGAATACGATTTCCCTTGTCACTTGTACGATTTTTTTACGTCCCTCGATGTAATATACAAATATATATAAGAGTATATATATATTTTGTTGTGTAATTTTCTTTTAGACCGAAAAACATAAAATAAAAAAGTTGACTTTTATTGTATTTCAAATTTATTTCATATTATAGTGATTGTTTTGGTACGAGTATGAGACAAAGATATAGAATAGTTGGTTCCCATACAGAAGCCTCACTGTGAATTTACTCTATTATAGTTGAAATATCTAAATATGTGTTCTGCAAAACTAAAGCGCTAGAAAATTCAAGTCACTGTGATTTCAAAACTCCTGTATATCCTGAAGTATTTTAGTTTTAATTTTATTTAAAGAAACTCTACCAAATTTATTTTGCAGACATTTATTAAAAAAAAATGTCGAAAGTCCCCCTTAGACAACATTCCGTAATAAATTCCGTTCCAAAAACATTTCTTTCATTTTCTCCAATCTCTTTTGTTTTCAATAACTAAAATTTTAAAATTTTCTTCTTGAAATTACTTTTGTTGCTCCAATTTTTTTTTTCTTTTCTTTTAACTGAAACTAAATATGATTAGTTTTTTGCAACTCAAGGCCCTTGCTAGTAAAGCCAAATATGAACAAAAAAAACAAGCATATGTATGAATATTCTTTTTCTTTCTTTATTAAAAAATAATAAAAAGTGGTTTTTAGCTTTTTGTTTTTGTCTTTTTAGGCATTCTATTGCAAAAAAAAAAATCTCAGTTAAAGAATTTTTGGCATAAAAAATGAAAAATGCATATTTCAAAAGACATCGTCTTTGTCATTCCACTAAATGAGCATAATAAATGAAAAGAGAACAATGTTGAGTGAATGCATATGTAAGTAAGTGTTAGAAAAGATTTTCTTAAGTAATATTTAACTTTATTTTTTGACAGGGGTATTGAAATTTCTTTGTCTTTTTCATAACTTTTTTATAATTTTGTTTTTATTGTAATTGTCTTGTATGTTTGATTTACTTGAACAAAAAAATTTTTTTGTGTTCTTTACATTAAAAAAAGTTTATAGAACAAAAATGTTGATTTAATAACCCACAAATTTCAAATTTTAAATTAAAGCACGAGGATTAGCTTATACTTTTATGGGGAAAATTGTTTAGGTTTTGTAAAACCATAACGAGAATTTGTAAAGCGAATGAATAAAAAATAATATGAAAAAAAATTCCCATTACAGCAGTATATAATATCATCCAATTTCCATTTCACTCGTTTCTGTTTACAGAACATTACAGATATTAAATGGCATACTTTGGTGCAACTAAATTACACAAATAATTGTTCTCGATTTGAACAAAGAAGAACTACTAAACAAACAAATAGCTGGAAGAGAATAAAATTAAGTAGATAGACCGTAAACAATTTTTGTTATACTTGAAAATACTTTAAAGAAAAATCATACAAGTAGAGAACACTAAAAATCTTCAGAATTTCCAATTTGAAAATTGTTTTAAAGAGGAAATTAATGCTCTGCAAGGACACAACTGTCTAAGCTGGATTGAGGACAACAACATTATCTTCATTGTCATCTCTTAATCCTCCCCTAACTTAAACTTTACTGAGCGGGCTTCTTGTGATTGATTGCTTTGGGATATTTAATGGTGAAGGTATAACACTGGCCATTGAATAATCAATCAACAGCAACCGATTACCTTGCCGTTCGCATTTTTAAAGTAGGGGCTTTGTTTTTTTCTGACTTATATCAGATTCGATAAATCAAGCGTCCGCACACACTTTCCCCTTTCGCCTCATATTTTACTAGACTAGCACAATGTGATCCGCGAGAACACCGTGGTACAAGTACGCTAAAACAGAATTTACAACAAGCTGCTTACTACCAACGCTGAGGTAAAATAGTATGTTCCATTGTTACCTAATAATAATGCTAATATCCTAACAGAGAAAGAAGAAATAAGAAAAAATATGCGGTAATAATGTGCTAAAAAACAGTTCTTTTTTCGAATATACTGACTTTTTCATAATCATTTTTGAGTTCTCTGAGTCACATATTTGACAATGATGCCTATTGTAGCCACCAAGTGAAATCGATCAATAAGAACAAAGCAGTGACTACAATGGTGCTATAATGCTCGGAGAGTGCCCAGTTTGAATCATTAATTTGGTCTATTTTTTGCTTTTGATTCATATTCTTAAATGGCAAATCTTTCATTAACTAAATGACACTTTATACGATATGATATTTAAAAATTTAAGTCTTGCTAGGCCGGTGATTTTGAAAATATTACAAATCTTGGCCATAAACGATAGTGTTTTTTTTTTTTGTCACCTACGGAAACCGCAGAGCTCTTAAGAATTGGAGATGAAACGTGCCGTTATATGGGCACCTAATCATAGATATTATTGTCAATTTATTTTATTAAATTATTTACGAATATCATTGAACCGCTATCATTGCTCTCCACAAATGGACGCCATGACTAAACTAAACTAAGCTAAACTTTACAAAATGCCAACACTGAAAAAACGGCAGTATCCAGAAGCGGAAATCACCGGGAACCAATAACGTGTTAAGATAAATTTGCCGCAATTAAGCTGTTGTGAAATTCTTTAAAGGGTTAGAGCGCTCGCACAAAAACTTCAACGACCCAGGTTCAAATCCCAGCAAAGATGAAAAATGAAAAAAGTTAGATTGCGGTTTTTTCAATTATAATTTAAAAATAAAAGTTCCCCCCCCCCCCTTGCAGAAGACCATCTTTAAAGAAACCGCTCCCCGACAGCGAATGATCAGGAGAAAAGCGCCACCTATTGGGAAATAGCAGATAACATCTAAACCTACTTAGCGAAGACACTCATCACCCCACAATCGACATGCAACCATTAGGCAATTGTTGTTAATAACTCAAGGGTGAAGGTATAACACTGACCTTTGAATGATCAATTCACAGCAATTTGCCTCATTCCTAAGGCGCTTAATAGTAATATGTATAAGGAAAAACAAAAAAGTATGTTCTGTCATAAATGTACTGTCCTTTCTAAAAAATTCCAATACAATGCAATGCATTTAGTAGGGGTTTACTCCTGAGTATTGGTCTCAAAAAAAAAAAATATTTTAACCTTAATTTTTTATAGAATATTTCAAATGGATGTCTTTACGACACACACTGGTTCAAGAGCGGCATTAATTCATTTTTTTCATGCCTTCCGATCTACCTGATTTTTTATAATTCGTAATGAACAATCTAGTTATCATTTACCAAAAATATTAGACTTATACCTTTATTACTTTTTTGTCCAGAGACATTTAAAGTTGACCTAAGTGAATGCGTTTAAAACGACCGTATTATATACGCTATCTTTCATCGCTTCATGCTTTTAAAATAATCTTGTAATGACACTATAAAGATTCTTTTTCATACAATTGGACGTTATTTATGATATATATGCAAATAAAAAAAATTTTTAAAATTAAAAAAAATATTTTTTTTTTACTAAAAAAAATTGTCCAAAAATATATATTTTCTCCAAATTCTATGGATTGCATCTTCTGTGCACCAACGAGCCTCAGCCAGATACTTATATCAAATTAAAGCCTAAAGTCTCAGCTAATTATTTATTAAAAATTCAGCTGCCCGTTTTTGCCCCTAAGCAATTCCGGTTTAAAAAACTAAAATTAGTTAGGTAAAATTTCCTTCACAATCATGTAATTACAGTAGAGGTTTGTATTAAAATCTGTAGCATACTCCTAGGATTGCACTTTTCTGCATCAGATTTTATTGCAACTTGTCTGCAATTTTAAGAAAATTCATAAGTTTGTTTAATGATCTGAAAAACTTGTGGGTTTTTTTGGGTAAATTCAAAGAATAGGCTTTTAGGGTTCATTCGGTTCCAGTAATAAGGTGAATATAGCCAGACCTATCTTTTATTAAAAAAAACTGCAAATTTTGAAGTTTAGAAGGCAATTTTAATTCGGTCATATCTACTACACTTCATACGCAATCTAAACAACTTTTTCTACGAATTATAAAGGAAGTGCTGTATTTAAATTAAAACGGCATTGAAAAGTTATCAATTAAAATATCTGATATATACAACCTACTGAACTGTGTAAACATTTTTCTCAGTTTTCGTTTAAAATATTTAAGTGACTTCAGTAGACTTTTTCTAAAACAAAATATTTCTTTTTAATCTAATAAATTATTAATTTCTCTCAGTGAAACACTCTTCTTTGGAACGGAATTATTTGATTTTTAAAAAATAGTTTTAAAAAATCGTCTTTTTGTCACCAAAATAAAGCCTTCACAAAGTGCAAGAAGGTGCGATGGGCGTGGCAGATTTTAATGAAATTTGGTATACGTCTTTTGACTTTTCTAAGAACTATATATGTACTAAATTTTAAGACTTTTGCTTTTTTAGGAAAGGTTTTATGTGAAAATATCCATTTTGATTGTATGGGCGGTGGGTGTGGCCGATTTTCATGAAACTATTTTATTTGCTTAGTTTAGTCAATATAATACTCCGTACCAACTTTCAAGTTTCTAAGTCCACTCCTTATATTTTTTGCACAAAATTGTATGAAGCCGAACTATACTTATATTACAAAAAAGGTATCGTTTTTATTCCATTTATATTTATTATTGTTTCATTTTTCTCATATGATCTCTTACTTTATTATTATTCTCATTTTCTTTTTTCCTCCAGTTGTTATTGTTACCGTTTACACAACCATAAAAAAAGGAAAATATCCTGCAGTTATATTTGTATGACATTTGCTACCATGGCGACGACATTATTTCTTATATGTACTCCAATATTGAGTGCTGGAAATATGGTTTTCTGTATCTGCGTTAGTGTGTGTTTTGCAATATATCAAACAAAAATATACACATGAGAACACACGAGTGCACATGCAAGTGCATTTAACATTAATTTTTTTAAAATGACACAATACTTATGCACTTTTACTCACTCTTTCGCTATTGGGATTTCTTTCTCACTCTCTCGCTCGCACTTACTGTATAATGGTATAAAGTAATCAAAAAAAATGTTTAAATTAAATGACTTGACACACTTTCTTACACATACACAATATTTCATTATAAGCATAACATATTTGCTGCCTCTATACATAAACCCAGCAAATACAAATAAAAGGTTTTGTAAGTTGATATTACAATCAATTTATGGGGCTTGTTTTAAGCCAAGTTTAGAATTATTTGCCTAATTGAATGCAAGTTAATAACACGTAGAAAATAAATGATCATTTAATACTACTTGTAGAGTTTTGTAGTAGTCTAGTGGTTATTGACCCAGCAGAAATTAGTGCTTACCAATAAGCTATTTTGTAAGGGTGAAATTATGAACAATCACTTACACATGCGCATCAATTATGCATGATTTTTACATGAAATGAGCCGCTAACCAGTAAGCAAATAGTATAAAAAATCAAAAACAATACCTTATCCTGTAGCATCTTTTGAAGCTTTAAGGCATGAATAAACAATATAATGCTTCCATTATTGCTTACAATTTTATTTATTGCTTCCAAATTTTAAAAATTTTCTGCTGGGGTCTTGATTTACTAGAGAAGAGCTCCGAGTTCAAACCCCAGCGTTGACATCTTGAAAGTCTTCTGGTAAAAGCTGTGAGAGTATCTGATGAAAAATCATGAAAAATCTTTACAAGTCTGTCGCTCGGAGTCGACGCTAAACTATAGGTCCCTGTACTCGTTGATAAAAATTTACACACACAACATGGATGCTACCAAAAGCTAGGTTATAGCACTAAAACAGGGTTGTATTGACCATACAACCAAAAAATGTTGAGCCTATAAATAAATGTGTGTGTGATATACAGAGTTTGATACACTGAAATCAATTCGGTGTTCATTTTCTTTTCTATCGAGCTCAGGATATTTAAGGGCTTTACCAATACTTCGCCTTAAATAAGGCAGTTATACATTTGGCATAAATTGGAACCGTTTTTTCCGATGGTACTCAAAGTTCAAAAAAAATTTTAAGTAATAAAACATCCTTTATATTATATTTTGAACTGCCTTTAATATATATTTTTAACTATCTCGGGGTTATGCAGAAATTATTGGCGATGCATTTTTACTTCGTAAAAAATAGATATTAATAGTAAATATAACAATTTTTTTACTTGTATGTTTATCATCTGTCAGAAGACCAGAGGGCACTCGATAACGAACAAAGGTTTTAGATTATAAAATTAAAACTGTACAAAATTATACTCGACATGAAATGGTAAAATTGTCCCCAGGTACTTTACAAAGAAAGTAAATCATAAATAATGAAAAACAGTTGACAAATGTTGAATTCTGATTATCCCCAAATATAAAGTCAAACCTTTATGTTTGCTGGGATTGTAGATACGAGTATTCATCAATACATTGACATTCACATTCACTTTTGATTGTAACGTTTTTGAATAATATTTTAAGACTGTTACTTTTGCCAATGCATTTAATCGTTCATATGAATTCAGTTCAAGTGACGTATGCTATGTCTCTTTTTGGAGAAATGATTAAAAACGGGATATGATGTGGATGGAGTGTGAGAGAGATTAATAGTGAGAAAGAGAAAAAAAGGATGAGAAATAGTCATAGTTAATAGAATACGGAATTTTCGTAATATATAAAATCCCGAGATTGCCACACAGCCGGCCAAACAATTCAGTTATTGCATGAAATATTTTCCGTTCGCGATTGGGCGATGTCAATTGGTCACCTCGTTCTTGTGATTTAATGCCGCTGAATTATTTTCTCTGGGATCATTTGAAAGATTGGATTTATGTGAACAAACCACAAATAACTGACATTCTGAAAGATTTAATTTGGCGGTGCATTGGCGAGACAAGCTAAGCTTTGTTGCACAATGTGGTTCAAAATTTTGTGAAAAGAGCGGATGTCATGGTATAAATAAAACTGAATTTATTAAAAAACCAAAAACCAATTTAGTCCTTAACCAAAAATTTGTCCACCCTACATGTATATATTTATATATGTATGAGCACATTCTTTTAAATTAAAACTATTTTACATTTTAAATGCTACTTAAAAATCTATTATTCTGGCTTTGAAAACTTTTAATAGAAAAGAAAAACTTTAATTTATTCTTTTTAAAAGGATTAGAATTTTTCTCTTTTGTTTTTTCTCTCTAAGTCTCCCTTCCTTTTTCTCTCATCTTCAGCAATTTTAGAAAAAAATACAAAAATGTGTTGTTTTATAATTCTCTTAACTTTTTCTTTGCTCTTTCTTTCTTTCTTTTTTTAACTTATAAAATGAATATCTTTAAAGAAAAGAGGGAGGAAGGCAAAATTTCATTATGGTTAATGTAGCATTTTCCTCGCTGTTTTATTGAAACTTCACCCAACCATTAGGAAAAGTTTTAAATTTTCAATTTTCTCTTCTAAAATACTCGCAATATTGCAGTTAAATTATGATGATGGTGCATCAGCCAGCATCATTACAAATGGTCTGTAGTTTAAGTAGTTGTAGAAATATTTTATGTGGGTTAAAAAGCAAATGACCGGTCTTGGTGAATAATATAAATCACTACATCCATCTTTATTTGTTTAGAAAGTTTAGGTTCGATTATGAAAAATGGGAGCTACCATTTTACTTCCAAATATTCTGTTTTTCAGATGATTTCGTTTTATGACAAATAACCGTTTATTTATTTTTTTATATTATTTAAACAATGCAAAATTAAATTGTATTCTACTTAATATTAGAAATAGACTACTAAGACGATATACTTGGTGTAGTTTTGCAGACCAGGGTCTCTTTTGGGAATCAAACTCAAGGCAATCGCACTAGCAGTCTAGATCATTATCCACTAGACTACTAGGCAATTTGTAAGAAAATGTTACAAAAAACTAAATATTTGTATAGAATATTTCTATGAAATATTTGTTACGCTTTTTTTGTCAAATATTTGTTTATGTAAACCTTTACAATTCATTACAGTAAAACCTACTGTATAAATATTTTCCTTTATTTTTTAGAGATCAGAATTTAACTTGAGTTACAAAAATTACGGAATACGACTCCGGAATAAACCAAATACACTCACATACAATTATTTACGATTGTGTAGGGTGCAATAAAATAAATACTATTTTAGCGATTGAAAATCAAAATGAAAATTAAATACTTTATAGTTTTTTTTCTACTTTTTCAACACTTTTACTTACTTTGTAACTGTTGCTGCTGTTGTTGATTTCGTTGATGTTGCTGCTCCTGCTCTAGTTGCTGTTGTATTATTAAATGCTGCCCTTGTTGCACATTAGCCATGTTTAAAATTAATATAATTGTGGTTTTTGTTGTTGTTCTATAATAAATTTTCTAAATGTATTTGCACGATGTATGTTTGTCTGTATATTTTGATAAAAAAAATGCTTTTCATTTTAATATATCAGATAAACTATTGACTGCCTTAAGAGTGGAAATGTAAAATGGAATTTTTATTTTATTTTTTTTTTTCTCTCTTTCTCTCTCTCTCTCTTGGTTTTTACTTCTCTTAGAGGAGTTAAAAATTTTTCATTTTCGTTTCTATTTTTATTTATTTTAAAAAATTTTTTACATTTTGTAAATTTTAGTTTTTTGTGGGTATTTTTCTTTTTGGTGCAAATGCTGCAAAGAATAAAGAAAATAAGAGAAATAGTGATTCTTAAATAAAAATAAATACTTAGTACATTACAATGAAAATGTATTATTTAAGGTAAAAAGAGAAAAAAAAAAACAAGTAGGTAAGTATAATATAAATTATTTTTAAAGCAGTTTCTACTTCCATAGGTCAAGAAAGAAAAAAGTTATTTTACTTTTTATTATTCTTTCTAAAGCAAACAAAAAATGTAATGGAAAAAAGGTATATAAAAAACAGTTTAAAGTCATTTCCTACTTAGGACAGTAATATAAATATTAATATTATTTGACATCCTCGCACACCTTATCCTGTTTTTATGCAATTTTCTTTAACAGAATTTTGAATTAATATGTTTGACAAAAATTTTCTTCATCTTAAGGTATGTTCACATTTGTCAAATATTTGTTACAAAAAATGTAAAGGCCGTGATACACTATCCTATCGATCATACGATTTGTCAAAAAAATCGTGCGTGTTAAAAAGTATAACAGTGTGGCATAAAAATACATCTGTATGAGAGATTTTTTGACAAGTCTGTCCGACTTCATAAACTTTTGAAAATATTCATAAACATTTTTTCCTCCATGTGATCAGGGTTGCATTTGATAAGATCTTAGCAAAAAGCAACTCTGTATACGCTTTGTGTAATGGTGTGGCACTAATGTTTCAATTTTGATGCGACTTTTAAAAGTGTGGCAGAAATCGAAAAGATTTTCTTGTAAATGAATCGTACGATTCACGTATCATGGCCTTCACCAATATTAATAAAATTAATTTCTCTCAATTTAACTGGAGGCGTTTGAGTGATTCAAAACTTCCAGACTGCTCATAGAAAACAAATGGTTTAAGACGGACGCTCTCCTTTTCATTCAAAAAAATACTCGATAATTTTAGTTGGTTTTTGTTGTTTCACATAAACAAAAGACTAATAGCTTAAACTACACTCGTATTCTGTGATTAGACTGTTAATTTTCTTTATTTAACCAAAAGGAAAAAAGAAAACAATAATAAACAATTAACAAAAATGTAATAAAAAATAAAAATTTTAAGACAGAAAGATAAAAATGCAAAAAGAAAATCTGTAAATCTTTAAAAACCACAAATGGTTTAAATTCTTGTGTAATAAAATGACCAGAAAGCAAAAAATAAAAAAAGTATTTTGTTTCTTTTGTTTTTTGTATATTTTTTTTTTTTTTGCCAAAGAGCCCACTAAAAGACTTTTTTAAGTTTTATTTCAAAATGTTGGATTAAAATCTTAAAAAGTCGTAATTAATTTTCATTTTTAAGCTCTTTTTAGTCAAATTGTTTTTTAAGTGCAGTTTAAAATTTCTTTTTTGATTTTTTCTTTTTTTAAACTTCACAAAAAACATATTTAGTTTTGTTCTTTCTTTTTAGTTCCTTTTGTTTCCAGTTGTTTGGCCTTAATTTCTTTTTGTTTCTATTTTTTTTTTTTTCTTAATTTTATTTCATGGTAGTTTTAGGCTATAATTATTGTCTTAATTTACTTTTAATTCTTTTTAACTGGTGGGCATTAAAATAAAAAAGAAGAAGCATGGCAGGTGAATTAAAAAATTGTCGCTGGAAGAAAAATGTAAAAGGATTTGTCCACAATAGAAAAAATTAAAAAATGTTCAATACAGTTATAACTCCAGGTCAATTTGAAACACTTAATAATGGCATTCCGGCGCCGTTTAATCAAATATTTGAAGTCTCTATCGTGCTAAATTGTTCAATTAATCATTTAATTAAATAAATTTAATTATTATAGCTTCTTATCTCATAACTATATTGGCAATCATTTGAACACTACATTTCGGAACACTATAGAATTTCTATTGTAGTTTCTCTGAACACAAAGTTCAGAACATAAAGCTTCCAAGCTGTTAACTACAACTGAAAGAAACTGTTCCTCATTGCCCAGTGGTAAAAGGCTATCACAGCTTTCACTCTTAACTCTAGATCGAGTTAGCATTCTCTCCATGCAACTCAAGTTGGGAATACGATCACCACGTTTGTTTATTGAAAAACTTCCAAAGTTATTTGGATTTCCAGTTCTGAAATTTCTTAAATAAATATCTATTCAGAATTCCTTTTTTTATTTGGATAACAAACTGCCCAAACTCAAACAAAGAAAAAGAACGAATTTATCTTTAAAAATTAAAATAAGTAATAATGTTATATAGAATATGAAACCTCAAAATTCTATTGAACTTTTGTAAAGATTTTAATGTTTTTCATTTAATTATGGGTAGTTAAAACATCCCACTCCTGTTTTTAGTCTAGTGCTGGTCAAAGAAAGCATGAAAAAGATTGTTTTTTTATTCGATGATATTCTATTATATGTAAAGCCGATTATACTGAATTGTTTGAGCATCCTTATAACCAGCCATGTTTAAGATAATATTCTAAAGAACATGAACGCTCTTAATCGTACTGAAATTATTGCAGATGTAAACCATCACACACGTTTATCCTCAATATTTAATATGGTTGTTGCTGTAGTTGCTTTTTTTGTTGCTATATTTTGATTACTCTCTATACCTCTCATCTTACCCACTTCAGGTACTTGTATTGTTGTTGTTAAAATATACATTAAATGATAATAAAGTAATTATTTTTATAATAAATAAAACAAAAAGTGTAAAATAAAGAAAATAAAAGAAAAAAAAAACATTAAGACTTTAAGAGCATGTTTAAAAAGAGATATAGGGAGAGCGAGAATATTACCGTCTCTGTGCTTGAAAGAGTTTATTTTGGGTTTTTAAGTATTTGTAAGTAGAATACAATACACGCGTACATACGTGTGCCTGTTGGTTTGTAAGAAAATGATTTTAATTTCAAGAGTTGTTGTAGAAATAAAGAACACAAATAGCACTTCAGTTATTTTGTTGTTGTTATTTTGTGTTGTGTTACGTCATTACCTTAAATAAAAAATTAAATAAAATTCCAGACAGATACGAAACAACAAAAATCAACACTACTTTTTAAATATGTGTATAAAGTTTGTCCACGAAAGAATTTCTCCTTCAATTATGTATTAAAATATTCAAACCAATACTTCAGTTTATTTTTATGAATATAAGAGCTTATATACGACTACAAACTCGGGATAGCACAATATTAACGAAACTATCTGAGTTGTCATAACTAACACAATAGCGATCGAACAAAAAAGTGTGTCCGCCAGAAACCCTTAAGATAATTCACAATATGATACTGGATGACTGTCGGCTGAAGGTACCTGATCTAACTAAAATTCCTATTGAAAATTAGATGATGGGAAATTTTTGGGTTAGACTTAATCTGCGTTTGCGCATAATAGAATATTCGTGTATTAGTAAGAAATTATTTCAACATTTCACACCCGAGTCAAAGAGTTAAGCAAAGCAGTAGACTAGAATGGGAGAGTCGTGTCTACGAAAGCTGAAGCGAGTTCTATGTGCAAAAAATGTGATAAAGTCTATATTATTATTTACATTTAACATAAACAGTTTATCGAAGCCTTTAAATATGTCGAACTAGAAGAAGATTATTGAGAAGAATGAAGACATTTTATTTGTTTTGTAGTTTCCTGTTTTTAATTAAATTTCATTTGTCTTAGTTTTTCTTCTTCTTGCGAGGATTTTCAATTACCAGATCAAGTTTTTCTTTACAGTCATAGTCTACGGTGAAATCGAACACAAACTCAATTTCAGTCAATTTCAATTCTAGGGGACTAACTAATTATTTTATTTACTTCGATTTAATATGACTAAACTGCGTTTTCTCGTGTCATCATCACCAAGCAGTGATTCAAGTCATTTTTGTTACTTATGACTTCTCATACAGAGCATCGTAAAACAATAGGTAGGAATTTTTGAATGCCGCTACTATCGATCTTTGTTAGTTACCCTCTTTTACAATGAAGGTTTCTGAATGAATTGTTAAAAAAGACTAAACTATTAGCCTGATCACACTTAACTATGACGGCAGATCTAAATCGAGACGAACTGGTTGAAAGTACAAAAAATTATTAAAGCACTGAACAACAATAATGACATTATTCTCCTTAGCTACTACTAACCTACTTAATTAATTCACGCTGATAACACATAAAATAAAAATATAAGACAGAAATATTGTTGAAATAAATTCATTTAATTTAATAATTTAAGAGTTACTGATTTATCGAGATAAACAAAAACCTAACAGGGATGCATAGAAAGTAATCCAGAGGTGTTAGATCATACGAATGAGAAGGTTACTGAAATAAACACTATTAAGCGCTCTGTATGCTAAGTTGAGCCGTTTGGTTAGTACCAAACGTCGTTAATATTTAGCTGATTAACTAATAATTAGTTTTCGACTGACAACACAACAGAAGTTTAGTTGTTATCTATATATGCTCATAATTTATTTAGTTATTGCTATAAAAAGCTTTTTTCCTCATGTCTTTATTTAAAAATTTGAATATGCATATAAAAGAAAGATTTCGATTTTTTTTTTGTTGTTGCAAAACACGCGATTTTTTCTTGACTTGAAAGCTTTTTGAAATATGAAAATTGACAAGGTAATATTTAAGTAGTTTAGACATGCATACATATGTGTACCTTTCAATACTCTCGCTTTCTAGCTCTCTGCTTATTACTCTATACCATATCTTTCAAATAATTTTTTTCTAATACTCATTTCAATGATTAAATGTATTTAACGAAACTTTACAGTTGTTATTTTTATATTTAACAGCAGCATCAATATTATAAACACTTTCATACACACTCCCACACATTCATATATACAAACGACCCATTCATTTTTTATGAGAGAAATAGAGTGTAAGTAAGAGAGTGAATGTTATTGTTTGACTGTATGTGTAGCATATAATATACACAAGCTGTTTATAATTCATGTTTGTATTGACAACTTCAACAGTGCTTTTTCTACTTTATTCGTTTTTTTAACATACTTTTAGGTATTTGTATGGGATTTATTTGAATTTTGTTTGTTTGGTACTTTTTTATTATTATTATAATGATGTCAATAATATTGTTTTTGCTATTATTTATTGTAGTTTTTCTTTGTATCTTTATATACATTTTATTATTCATCTCATGTCTGTTCACTGTTCAATCGAAATTAGTGTTTTATTTTTCATTTTTTGATTTCATATCTTTGTTTTTGCCTCAGAGAATATATATTATTTGAAAATTATTATTATTTGTTTCTCTTTTTCATCTTTCTTTATATAAACAAAGATTAAACAGAGGTTTTTTACGATAGCAAACGATTAAAAAGGTTTAACTATAAAAATAACATCAAATATCAATAGTAAGAAATGATATTAAAATAAAAGCCACGTTTGCTGAATAGCATAGAAGGAAATGAAACAATCATTTTAATATTAAACACAATACAAATCGTTTTTTTTAAGTTTTCAAAGTCGTTAAAGACCTAAAATCTTCTAGTTAGGATAATAAAAAACAAAAGCATTCTAAAATGCGATTAAAACTCTTTGATGTGCTGTCTATGCCCAATTTAACGCTCAAAACTTTAGTTATTATTGCGTTCATGGTTAGAAAATATTATCAGACAAATTGATAACAATTTTGTTGCTATTTTATGCAAAGTTAAAAAAACATTTTGTGGTTCGTGTTTTTTCTAATATGGTTCCTCGCTAAAATTCACTCTTGTCCGACAGAAATTAAGATAACAAAGCTTTTGCTGAGAGTCATAAACTTGTGAAAATTAATGCTGCCAAACTGAAGTGCAAAAATATAAGAAATACAGATAACAGATTAAGAACTAATAAAGAATTTGAGCTTCCAACTCAAGGAGTAAATTTGTACAACCAATATAATAATCCACAATGAAATAAATTTGGCTTGAGAAATACAATATATTATTTTAGCGACGGTG
This sequence comes from Metopia argyrocephala, assembly GCA_963576795.1. NCBI lineage: Eukaryota > Metazoa > Arthropoda > Insecta > Diptera > Sarcophagidae > Metopia > Metopia argyrocephala. The sequence continues at coordinate 87,265,841 of OY756211.1, forward strand.
GAAAATGAAAAAGTTAGCTTGCAGTTTTTCAAAATTATAATATAAAAATAAAAGGTTCCCCCCCCTCCCAGAAGTCCATCTACACGGAAACTGCTCCCCGACATTCCACTCCATTCCACCTTAACCATTGTCAATAAAAAACTAATGATCAGGAGAAAACACCACTCATTATATAACAGCTAAACCTAATAAACCTACTTAGCGAAGACTCTCACCACACAATCAACATGCAACGATGAGGCATTTGCTGTTGATCATTGAGGTATAACACTGGCCTTTGAATGATCAATTCACAGCAATTCGTCTCATTCTTAAGGCGTTTAATTATTATATAAGAAAAAATATATATGTACTGTCCTTTATAAAAATTCCAATACAATGCACAGCATTTAGTTGGAGTTTACCCCGAAGTATTGGTCTCAAATAAAATAAAAAAAATAAATTAAAAAATTCAATAAAATAAAATTCGCATCTAAAACAACAATTCTTTTACAAGAAAGCAATATACTAAAATGTTCACATAAACACATTAGTTTCCGTTAAACGTTTATGTTAAAAATATTTAAATTCGCTCTAATTGAACCATGTGCTTATGAATTATATACATGATTTAATTACATGTTTGTCAACCCATAGCCATTATTTATATTTTATGTAAATTATATGTTCTGAAGGAGTTAAAAATAGACACTATCTTGAGACATTTTTCGTGATCCCACGTTAAATGTATAGAACAGCAAATGTAGCTATGCAATGGAAATAGGTATTAATATCACAATTTTCTGTAACAGCGTTATGTGTGGTCAGCATTTTATTTAAACATATTTAAGACTTGATGTGCAATGTGGAAGTTACTTTAGAAGAGATTAAATTTGACATTATCTGACAATGTCCACAATTTATTACAGATTAAAACTTCAATAAATTTTAATTTGCTTTAAAACACTATCGTTACATTATAACGTGATTAAAGAAAAGCAAATTGAAACCATAAAATAAAAATAAAATAAAAAAAATTCAACTGATTGACTGTCTCACTTACTGGATTGCAGACTGTATTTTTACCCAAAACATGAAAGAGTTAAATGTTTCAACAGCCACAACAAGTTTCGCCACAAATAAAACTGTGGCATTCCTTTTTTTTTATTTGTTGATATATAATGTTGCTTTTCATGTTGCAGTTGTAGCACGCATCAATAGCAATAAAAAGAAAATTAAAGCAGTATAAAAGTTTTTTTTAATTGTTAGAGGTAAAACAACATTGAGGTTAAAATATTAAAAATAAAAAAAACCAACAGAAAATCTCAATTCAATATTTCAAAACCTAAAAAAAAGATCTTTTAATGCCACATTTAATTCTTGCCATAAATTGCAGTTTTTCTTATTTTTATTTCTTACCCTCTTTTTTATTGTATTGCATTCAGAAGAAACGTATCCACTCTAGTGAGTTGGCTTTACTACAAGTACAGAGTACTAAAAAAAATATGTGCCGCCAGCACTAGTCGGCATGAAATAGAGAAGGGTGTGGTTGTATTGGAACAACGAAGACTTAAAGTAACGCTATAAAATTGGAGAACTTTTGTTAAAAGCAACAGATTTCAAATAAAGTGCAGTAGAAAAATTACTGCATTTCAGGCTCAAGTATTTATTTCCTGTTCAGTACTAAATACGATTTGAAATGGCAGGTACGTGAATCTGAATAGAGCACAAGCCGCATTTAAGAAAATTTAAACCGAGAACATATAGTGATAGAAGAAATACGATCAGATACTAAAAAAACCGCATACGATGGAATCGTATGAAAATAAGCGGAAGTGGCATCTTGAAATTAGCGTCGTTAGAGAAGCCCTGTCCCGCCTTATAAAAGAAAAATAAAAAGATAACTTCTGTTTCATAGTCGTGGTATAAACAAACGATTCTTTTTGAATCAAAAATTTTCCTCAAACAAGTTTTAAATGTCGAATTGCCCACACTGGGCACTGATTATTATAAATCATTTCATATAATACTCTCTTTTCATTTTTATTCTGTCATAACAAAGCCCTGGCTGGGAATATTTAATATCGCACATCTCCCTACAACTAAACGGTTGCTTTGTTTTAAATGATCTCATTTTATTTTATTCTTTTTTATATATAATTTCTTTATTTTTACATAAAATATTTCAAAGAGTTTTCAATTATTAACAACATAAAAACAGAAAACAAGAAAAAAGTTCGAAACATTATCTTAAGTTCTCTTTGGGCCACAAGAATAGTATAAATGTAGTGTTTGGAATAAAAAAAAATCAGAACGACATAAAAATGTAGAACAACAAAAATTTCTACAAAAACAACAAAAGGAAAAAAAGAAACCCCTGCTGTTAAAAGATTTTTTTTTTTCTTTTTTTTAATGCAACAAAAACATCAGATTGATATAAAATACCGGCAGCAACAGTACAGGGAGAAAAAGAAAAATAATATCAACGAAAGACAATTTACTGATTTCTAAGTGAAATGGCAGAGAAGGAAATATTTAAATTTTTATTTTACAATAACTATTAGAGCAGATTAGCAAAACAGTGAAGTCTATTATAAATTAAAATAACAATTTTTGACATTTTTTAGCCATTAATTGTAGAGATTTATGATTCTATTTAGACCAACGTTTAGTAGATTTGAATTGCAGTTCCTAGTAGTCGTCTCTTAACTAAATATTTAATTGCGTGAAATCTAAGCTACACACACCACAAGCTTTTTTCCAAAGGAGTTGGCCACTTTAACAATTGTCCTAATACGAAGGCAGACAGTTAGGCAGCTATTTGAGCACTTGGCTCTTATGACATCGAGTCGAAGCTAGTACGGGACTGTCTGGAGAAACTGAACCGGCTGGGCAGGGACAATAAGGTCAGCCTATGCTTGGTTCCTGGTCATATGGGAATTCAGGGGAATTAATTGGCAGTTGAATTTGGGGCCAGAACCCTTTTGTGGAATAGGAAGGGGAGTTTGGAAAAGCATACTTTAGGAAAAAGAAAACAGGGAGAAACACTTGTTCTTCTTGAGTCAAACTGGCCTTAGGCTTTCCAATCTTATAATACTAGCGAGCCTTCTGACCGGCCACTGCAGACTCAATGGGCACTTAAATAAAATAGGAATCACTTCGAGCTATATGTGCATATTCTGTGACGAGGCGATCGAGTCATCAGAGCACATACTGGGAAATTGTGCAACATTGATGCTCAGTAGAAACAGGTAACTTGGTAACTATCAGTTATCAGATGGGGAATTCTCGGAGTTGGCACCGGCCGGCATTATAAAGTACGTCAGAGCGACGAGACTGTAGGAGATATTATAGGAATCCCGTTCAAGTTGAGGGCTGTACAATATATCTACAGGTCGAAGTACTATAGTACCTGATACATAAATAAATGAATGAAGGCAGATATATTGTAATATTTAAACTTTTAAGAGAAATCGGTTAGAACTAAAATAGCATATGGTGACAGATTTCAGCCTTATTTAGTACGGTAGTATATTACACGTGCAATTCCACACTTTATTATATAGGGTGTTTTTATGTTAGAAAAAAAATAAAGATAAATTTTTTATGTTGTATTATATTTAAGGCATTGTAGCTTGAACATGATTCCTGCCATATGACCGCCACGGCTTGGACGTAGTCTTAACTGGAGATTAAAATTTCTATGCCTTTGTCCGACATTTCTGGCCGTGTATCCATAATAAAGTGGTGAATGTTGCCCTCTAAGTGGTCAATCCTTTCGACAGAATATAGTCTAACGTCGTTAAACCGTACGACCTTCGAGACTAATTCACGGGTCGAAAACGTCAAACCATGTAGTTACCAAACGTTTCTTTCCATAACTCAATTGTGGCACGAGCTGTATGGCTTGTTGCGCGAATCGTAGTTTCTGTACATCAAATTAGTAACCAAGATTCTTTAGTGGTCACCATTGACTCTAATATTTTGACCATTTTTTGAAGAAGTACGTACACTCAGAAAAAAAGTGGTAGAAAACTACCGAAATTGATACCATTTGGTATAAAAATTGAGTTAAGTCCATTTGTGCTTACTTCGTTAACGGTTGGTATCGATTTTTTTTTTATTAACTTATGATATTTTTATACAATTGTTCACGATTTTACTACCGGTTGTTCTTGATTTGTTAACTTATGGTATTTTGTGCCATTTGTTCTTATCTTAAATACGCATTAAACTTGATTTGGTACCGAAAGTTAACGAAATATTGTTCACAATTTGTTCTTAATTTGATACCCTTGGTTAATAATTTTAGAACGCTTTTTTTCCCTCTGTGTAACAATGATTGTACAGAGTCAGTTTTTCTGGATGCAATGGTGTATCAACATACACTTCAAATACAACAGTTTTGTTTATTATTGTATCAATTCTCACAAAAATGAAATTTATCACTAAAAAAACTCGTCGAGATCAACGGCAATCTTGTTTTGGGTTCATTCACAGTATCTACGCCTTACTATTCATATTGAAATGCCAAACAAAACTAAATTCCAATCAATTCAAAATAAAGAAGTGTTGCCTCTACAAAAAAAACCACAGTAACACTCATTCAGCAATAATAGCATAACAGTCATTTATTAAATAATTTTTCTAATGGGCTTTTATAAAAACTCAGGCTGTGTTACATTACTTACTTAATGACGCCTTAGATCAGTTTTATGTTTTCATGTCCTTGCACCGGCTCTTCTCAAATTTAAAATCTTTCCTAGATTAGTTGGATGCTATGTGTCAGTATAAAAAATTTCACATTTCTACAGTTTTTGTCTATATGGGGAAAAATCACCATCGTTTGAGTGGAAAAGATTTCTCAAAAATACTTCACCGAAGAAATAAACTATAGCTTTGATAGATCAATCAAACTAATTGAGTGAATTAAGGAACCTGTATGATCAAAGCACTTGGATATCAAATAAAATTCGAATATATAATCCTTAAGGGTTAAGAGTTTAGATAAGTAAAAGACTTAAGAAACATCGCCACAAAAAAATCTTCAGTAAAAAGTGCTCCAAAATTAAGAATTTTGAGGCCATGCCTGAGTAAGTGTATTTTGATATTCAGGATTGACTTACCGAATCGGCAGTATTGGCCTTTTAGGGACTTAATTTGGAGTGAGTTCGATATAAAATGGTAAACTGATGGCTTAAAATGACAACAGTGTTGGTGCTATTTTTCATGGACACAACCAAGATTTTTCACATTTAATGTTTATTAAAGAGAGTCAAGCTGTTATACGAGCATGTGGCTTTCCTCGTTTCCTCGACTTCTTAACTTGTCGAATGTTTATAATACACGCTACCTAAAAACTAAGAAAAGATCAGCGCTGTAAATGTGCAACACCATTTCTATTAAGCTCAATTCGAATAAATAATGAGAAGTTGGCAAGTACTGGGAATAATCAAGAGAGTTGTAGACACGCTAAGCTGGTGATTAGTACTCCATTTTGGAGCACTTTTGATATTCTCATGTATTTATTACGATTTACGGCTATTAAGCTGACGTGCGACTGTATTTCTTTTAGAGGTGCCACTATTATGTTTTCTAAGGAGGTTAAGTATCTAGGTGTCATTCTGGATAGAAGACTTACTTGGAACTCGCACATTTCTGCTGTCCAGGCTAAGGCGACAAGGGCACTTTGGTCATGTCGCTCTTCTTTCGGTAAGACTTGGGGTCTATCGCCAAGAATGACACTGTGGATTTATACCGCCATTGTTCGGCCCATAATCACTTATGCGGCAATAGTTTGGTGGAGAAAGACTGAGAAGTCTACATCCATAAGGAAATTGGGCAAGATACAACGGCTTGCCTGTCTTGGTTTAACCTGGGCAATGAGAACATGTCCAACAGTGGCTTTGAGGCCCTGTTTGGATTAACACCACATCATATTTATGTGATGAGGGTGGCCGCGTGTTCGGCGCAAAAATGTTTGTAAGAACACGTCGAGATGAGTCAAGGAACCTGGCCATTCTTCACAAGGTGGTCAGGAATCCAATTTCTGTCTTGGATACCATGCTTTTGGAACTTTTGGCAGGAGATTTAAGGTTGAGGTACCGGACCGGGAATGTTGGTCTACTGGGTGTTTAGCTCGGAGTGAGTCTGAGCTAAACTGGTATACTGATGGTTCCAAAATGGACAGAGGAGTAGGGGCTGGCGTCTATGGACCCAATCGAAACCTGTCAATTCCACTAGGGAAGTCATTGAGTGTTTTTCAGGCCATGACCGCATGTGCTGAGATTAACCTGGATTTTCTTCAAAAACAAAAAAAAAAAAAAAAACTACTGAAGAATGCCATGGACATTTAGTTATTTTGCTTATTTCTTAGTCCTTCTTTTAAATCCTTCATAGTTACACTCCCACTCAATGCACCTTTATCCATAGGAGATTTCAGGGCAAATTGTTTTGAAATGTGTTACTCTCTCATTTTTTATCGCGGCATTTTACCTTAAAGGAAATTAATTTACATTGTGTACTTGTATATGTATGTACAATGTACATACATAGTTTTGCATATGCATGTGTAGTTGTAGTTGTTCTGTTGATGTTGTTTATTTGTAATACTTTCTGTTATTTTAGTTTCACCATTGTACTCGTAGTGTGATGCTTTGTTACTGTAACTAAAGAGTAAAATGTAAATAATTTTTGTTATAAAAAAAAGACTTTTTAAAGTTTTTTTTTGTTTTGCTTGTTTTGTTTTTTTGTTGTTGTTGTTGTAACTGTTGTATCTTCTTTTGTTTTACTTGCTTTAACACTCATTATTATCATGTCATTTACTGTTACTGTTGTTGATGGTCTGCTGCTGGTTTTTTGAAAGCATTTTTTAAGGTTGTTAAGTGATATACTTGAGTATTATTGTTGTTGTTGGTTGGTTTTTTTTATAGTAAAGAAAACTATTATTAAACAAAGTCCCACATCCTCACACGCACAAACATATACACCCAAACTTACTTGTACAAAATGACACATAAAAAGTTAAGAAAATAAAATACTTATATTATCTAAACTCTGTTAAGAATATAAAGTGTAACAAATTCTGGTTAATCAAATTCGACTGTACGAATACCTCACAGTATTTTTTTATTTATAATTTCAAACAAAAACCTATTTTTTTTTTTTAAATTATAATTTAGAAAAACCGCAAATTTGATTTTATAATTTTTTGTCCTTCGCTGGGATTGAACCTCGGTCGTTCGAGTTTCTGTGCGAACGCGGAAAAAACTGAAACGTGTACAGAAAAAATTCAAAATAGATTATTGGTTTGGTAAGACATTTAATTTGCTAACAAAGAATCAATTCCTTTATTACTACTGCTATAAGCAGAGCTGATTAAACGCAATTGAAGGGGCTAGACCAATAATATAGAGAACAATAAAAAAAAAGGCTTCAGTAAAAAGTGAACCATGGAAATATAAGGAAATATAGGGTTATTAGTTTCCTTGTATTTAAAAGTACTGTTGTCCCTTTTTTAGTTTTTAAAGGTTAAAGAGATTTTTTTAGTACTTCTTAATAAATTAAGATTTTAAAGTTCGCATATCGATACTCAAGCTCTGAAAGTGTTAAAATCTAATATGCTGGAGTTTACTTATATATGTATTTTTAAATGCTGCAGCTATCACTTTAACGGCAACCATTTTTGATGTTGTAGGGTATGAAAACACTCGGCCAATATGTATTTTTTTTTTCTCTTGTACATACTCGTACTCAAAGTTGGTAGTGTTTTCTTTTTTTCGTTTTGTTTTTTTGTTTATTATTTAAATACTTTTGTTGACATATGTAGTGCATATGTATCTCTGTATGCGTGTGTTGGTATATATGAATATATGTACATACTTACATGCATATCACCATTCTTTGTGAGTAGTTCCATAAATATTTTATGAGATTCTATTACGTTTAGTACTCAAGACATGGAGGTATTTAAATGCTTCTCAAGATAACTTTCTTTTTTAAACCTCAAAGGAAGTTTTAAAATAAATAAAATAAAAAAAAATAAAAACAATTTTGTGTTGTATTTAAAATGACAAAAATAATAAAAAATAATGAAGAATGCACCAAATATTTGCATTCAAGTTAGTTATTAAATGCTTGTTGTTTTCTAAGAAATATTTAAAGAATGTTTAAAGCGAGTAATTTTTGTTATTGATTTTTTTTTCCGTTTATTTTTTTTTTTTTTTTGAGATCGATTTTTATAACTATATGTTGCAAAGTTTTTGTATCTAGAGTAGATGATAGATGGGCTGTAAACCACTAGAAATTGAATTTTTTAAAAATTTCAATTATTTCTCATGATAGGGACCTTTTTAATATTTCTTCACTTTAATATGAATCTTTACACCTGCAATAAGTTTTCGAAAAAATATATGGAAAAAATTTTTCACTTAAGCTTATCGAGCCAAATTTGTTCCGCTAATATAAATGTTAATTTTTTCCTTTTGACAAACATACATACATACTTGCTAAGATTTATCGTTCATACTCGCACTTCTGAAAATTTTGTGAATTCACTTAAGTTTGGTGTTCCCAAAGCGTAAATTCCGTTAAAAGTTGGTGTTTGTTAAAAAAAAATTCATATGAAAAAGTGGTTAGGGATTTTTACCCTTTATTGGGGATATTTTTTTATGATTTGGGAAATAAAAAACTTTTTGGGAAACATTTAGGCAGAGTGGAAAAACAAACGAAACGAAATGTTTGAGTTCATTTTATTTTTTTCTTTACAATGAATAAAAAAAACAAAAACAATGGGAACGAGTGTCCTATTTAGTTTTGCGTATTATTGTTGTTCGTGAGCAAAGACACTAACTCAAATGTGCATTGGTGGAAAAAAATTAATAAGAGCAAAATTGAAACGTTTGAAGAAAATACGTTTGCAAACGTTTGCTAATAGATTTGCTTATTATAACTCCTTAAAATATTATATACGCATACTTTTATATCTAAATAACATATAATTTTTGGCAAAGCAGTAAACATTTTAATAATGATTCTAATTTTGTTAAAAAAAATAAAAAAAAAATACATACGAACTAATTGAAACACTCAAATATACGTTTCTCCTTTTGTTCTGCACGTAGTTATACGAATGTAACGGAATATCAAAGCAAGCCTAATGTCTGACTTCGCATTTGTAAAACAAGAATGATATTCTAAAAGAAACTTCGTATCATTGAAATGTGGAAAATTCGTCAATTAATGATATTTGTTACCATTTCATTTCAAAAAACAATTCTCTGTAATGATGAAATGGCGTCACCGAATGTACGAGTAGCACCAAATATTTCATATACTTATACATACAAACATACATAATTGGCCATTACATCCCTGTGTCAGGATTACGGCCTAGCTTCTCGCAGCACCCATGTTGTTTAAAGTCGACTCCGAACCACAGTCTTCAGGAGATTGTTCATAGCAAGCAGCTACTCTCAGAGCTTTTGGCAGAAGACTGCTGAGAGGTAGTCGCCAAAAGAAATATTCTTTTCATATTTTTTTTTTTCAAGATGCCAGAGCTGGGGTTTGAACCCTGGGCTCATGTCTTAGTAAGTGACTACAATGCAATAATAAAACAAAAAAATCCTAAAAAATCTACCTTTATGGAAAAAGTTTTACATTTCATGCAATAAATTTTACAAAAGTAAAATGAAAAAATTAAAAAAAAAGTTTTAATATTTTCATTTCTCTAGATTCAGTCTGATATAAAAAAATAGGTCGCGCATGTGCTTTTCTACGCATTTTTTGACATTTATAATTGTAATTCATTTCAAGGACTAAACTTTAATAAAAAAACTGTATTCTTGTTAAAAATTTTCCTATTGTTTGAATTTTCTTGCTGTGTTCCAAATTCAAACACACAATAATAATCGGCAAAATTTGCAAAATGTTTAATAAAAAAAATAAACTACTCTTTGAGGGATGTAATAAATTATTAAAATAAAGGGAAAGAAGGAAGAAAAGTAATTTCAAGAATTGTTTGCCAAAAATCTTATTGACTAACTCTTTAACCGAATTAGGACTTTTCTTATGCCAAGAAATATGTATAAGTATATACATACATACATACGTATATATATCTTTTTTTTGCCAACGACAACAATGAAATAAATTTTCTATAAAACTATGAGTATAAAAGAAACCATTTTTGTGGAATAACTTTAGTAAGAAACGGTTTAAAATAACACTCAAACAAATTAGTTTAAAAGTCTGCTTGAAGAATAAAATCAATATCGACCAGACATTTAAATGACCTCTAAAAATAAAATTTTAATTGAATCATTGTCTTTAAATTTTTTTTATTTTTATTTTCTTTTTTGTCTATTAATTTTGCTCCCAACATTCGACAACTTTTGTTGCAGCTGGTCAAGCTTCGACTGCATGTGCTGATGTGTTTCTATATATAGGAAATATATCCTTTGCAAGATATCTTCCATATGTCCATACTATATATTTTACTAAATCAGGCTAACTGCTGTATTCATTATAAATATTATAGGGCTTAATTTTTTTGAGTACGGCAGTAAGTATTTAAAAAATTAAAATCTTTTCAGCTGAAAATACACAACACTTGTGTTTTTCGCTTATATTCCATCATACACATTTATTAAATTTAAACAGTGCAGTTTCAACCTTATAAGTTGCAGTGTACAAAAGAGTATAAGCTGATATGCGTATAAAACACAGACGTTTTAACGAGTGGTGTGTACTTTCAACTTTAACAAAAAACACTTACTTGAAAATTTTTTTTTTAATTTTTGATTTTTTTATGAGTAAAATGTCGTCATTTCATTATAAAACAAAAAAAAAAGTTTTTACATGATCTATTAAAGCGTTATTAAAAAGTTTTAACAGCTTGGAAATAAAAAAACCTCAAGGCATTTTATGTTCAAGTCCCTGATTTGTAACTGTCATTAGCATCATCACCCCGCTCTGTTGATTGATTTCATGGATTTCTGATGTCATTTTATAAACTTCATTTGTTACTTAAAAAAACTTTTTATTTAATATTTTTTTTTTCTTTGTTACATTAATATTAAAATAATGGTTATTAAAAATTTAATACTACGAAATGAAATTGATATTTTTTTTCTCCTTAATTTATTGCATTACGATATATATGAGTACGTTACTGTCATGTTTTATGCTAAATAATAAGAGATTTTTTTAATGAATTCAAGAAATTAGTTTTGCCATTTCATTGTTACTTTTTCTGCATAATTTTTTTTTTTTTGCTCTAAGAAAAAAAAAGTGCAATTAATTTTAAATGAAATGAATGATGACGTTTTATGTTTTTCCTTTTCATTTTCAAAATGGAAAACATCAAATGACTTTTGAATTTACACTGAAAAATTGTTCTGAGGTCATCTATATACTTATACATGCATATGTACGTATATAAAAATGTATTTACATTTATGTGACATTTAAACACTTCTAATCGTTTGACTATTTCATGGGAAAGGTTTCTGAATATACTAGAAATGGGTGTGGTCGAAAGGGGCTTCAAAAATGAATAAAAAAATAAATAAAGTACTTGGTATATAAAAACTTAAAACTTATTTAAAATCAAATAATAATAAGAAATAATATTTAGATATTTAATAACAAACAAGTTTAAATAAATGAATAATAGGAGAGCAGTTCAATAATTTTTTATTAAAAAAAAAAACATTGAAGTTTTTAACAGACTCTTCTTTCATCTCTGTACACTTCATCCAGCTCATTTTTCAACTTAAGTAAAATAGAGGTTTGTTTGTGAGAGAATTTAAGTCCCTTCAATTTTCAGATTTGTCTGCGTTCAATAATTTGAAAACATTAACTAGTAGAGGCAGCTTTGGAAAGATTTTTGGAGTAGTCAAGTAAAAAATTACAGTCAGTGGGAATAGTGTGTTGTATTTCGAAAATTTGATGCACTTTTTCTGATCACATATCGTTGTGCGGGAGTTTATGTGCTCTATCCGCCATTTCATATTTTTAATATATCTCGAGTTAGTGATGCCACTTTAGGTGTTCGACCCCAAATTTTTCAAGTCCGCAATCCGTTCGGATATCTTGTCCAGTTTAGGAGATAAATAGCCGAAAACGGATTGAAGATTTTAAAAGTTTTGGTGTCAAAAACCTAAAGTAAACTCGAGATATATAAAATGGCGTATAGAGCACATAAACTCCCGCACAACCACATGAAATTTTAAACAGGCATATTAAAGATTTTAACTAATTGAATTCATACTATTCCACTCTATTCCACCTTAACCAGTGTCAATCTAAAACGAATGATCAGGAAAAAACGCCACCTATTCGGAAGTAGAAGATAACAGTTAAACCTACTTAGCGAAGGCACACTCACCACACAATCAACATGCAACTATGGTGTAATTGCTGTTGATCATTCAAGGGTGAAGTTATAACAATGGCCTGATCAATTCTCAGCAATTTGTCTCATTCCTAAGGCGCTTAACAATAATATAATAGTTAATAATAATATATGTACTGTTCTCTCCAAAATTCCAATACAATGCAAAGCATTTAGTAGGGGTTACATACATACATACATACATACATACATACATACATACATACATACATACATAATTGGCCATTACAACCCTGTGTTAGGGTTACGGCCTAACTTCTCGCAGCGCTCATGCTGGGTGTGTGTTAATTTTTATCCATGAGTACCGGGACCTACAGTTTAGAGTCGATTCTGAACGACAGATTTGAGAAGCTTTTTCATGGCAATCAATTGCTCCCAGAGCTTTTGCCAGAAGACTGCTGAGAGGTAGTCGCCGAAAGAAATAATTTTTTCATATTTCTTTTTTTTTAAAGATGTCAGAGCTGAGATTCAGTAGGGGTTTACCTCTGAATATTGGTCTCAAATAAAAAAAAATATATATATATACTAAAGGTTTTCAGAGCTGTATTTGACCATAATATCCATCATAAAATCAGAGAGTAAGCGTTGTAATGCAGTGTATTTATTATTCTGGCTTGAGTAAATAAGAATTTTCTTTTCAATTCTTTCATTACACTTGAATTTTTATTTTCTTTTATATTTTCTTTTTTCTTTCCATAAACAGGCTTATTTTAAACATTTTACAACTATTACTGTAGTTCCTTACATTTACAAAGTTTTTTTTTTCTCCCACACGCTCATGTTTAACTTCCTTCTTAAGCCCATTATGAAAACCAAAATGCGCCATAAATCCTTTTTGCACACAGAGACAGTTGTAAGGAAACTTATGTCCCCAACTGTATGTATTTAATATACAGATGTAGTTTCGTTAAGTTAATAATTTTGTAGTTTAAGCTAGAATAAGAAATGTATATAAAAAGAGAATAATAAAGAGGCTGAGGACAGTCATAAATCAGAATTCAATTAGAGTGCTTTATTTTTCATTATATGGCGATCCTGCCAGTTACGGCAAGCACTTGCTGTTGAGAGTTGTTTGATTGATAGCAACATGGCGGTAGTGTTTAGTGCGAACTTGCTTTTATTTATTTAACAATATGTTTAAAAAAAATAAAAAATAAAATAACGCGTACACTACTCTGAAATTATATAAAAATAAGAAACAAACTACTAAAATTAAACTATAAAGAGAAGTGTGAAAAAAAAAAGCCATACAATACTGTACTTCCCTGTAATTTTTATATCGAAAAAAAAAAGAAATGGCTCCTCAAAATGCTCAGTGTGAAAAAAAAAATATGAAATGAAAATATGTTGGAAGTGTAACAAAAAATACAGAGAAGATGAACAGTGACAATTTTAAACAACAAATTTTTGTGTACATGTTAAAACACTAAATAAGAAGAGTGTTATATTAAATATAATATAAAATAAAAATATTATAAATAATTAAAGATAATAAGAAAAAAAAAAAAACTAAATGCGAAATTGTTTGTCAAGATCGCAGGATAGACATTAATTAATCATTAACACTGACTATAAGAGATATTGTTCGTACATAGAAAAACGGATTAAAAAGTCGTAAAAAAAAAAGCTAAAAGAACAATGAAAACGAAACGAAAAAAAAAATCATTAGAAATTCTGTGTTCAAATCTCTGGCTATAAACCAATTTGCAAATGTAAAGCTATATAGTGAGTATGTTAAATAGACAATGTGGTCTGCAATTAATGAAAAATTTCAATAGACATTGAAAACAAAAACGCTTAATAAAACTTACTAAATAAATAACAATAAAATGCAACAGGCTACAAGAAAATAACAAACTAGAAAAATTTTTTTTTAGAAAACCAGTAAAAATATAATCAAAACTAACTACATGAAGAAAATGAAAAAAAAAAAACATAAAAACTTAATGCACAATGTGTTACAAAAACAAAAATAACTGTGGAAAAATTCGTTAATTTTTATGTGAAGAAAAATATTAGTACACAATGTGATACAAATAATAGCTATGAAAAACCGTTATTTTTTAAGTAGAAAAAAAAACAGTTATTAATGCAAAATGTGTTGAAAAGAATAGATGACAAAAAAAGACATTATTATTTACGAAAAAATATATAAAAAAAAACAGTTATGCATATGTATATTCATACATAAGAAAAATACAAAAATTTTGTTTAAAATTTAAAACCGCCGAAATTAATATAAGTAATGTTGAAAATAAACCAATTTTAATATACATACATACATATGTATTTGAAAAACAATAAATTAAATAAATAAAACCAACAAATTAAAATTACATGCAATACAAGAACAATTTTCTAAACACAATAACAAAAAAAAAAAAAATTCTTTGTGCTAAAATTTAATTCTTTTAAATCAAGAAAAGAAAAAAAGTACAGTCAATAAAATACATGCACAACTGTACATACAAATGAATATTTTTCCCAATATGTATATACAATGTATACATACAAAAGAAACGTTATTTTCAAAAAAAAATATAACGAATTTTAAAACCAAAAATGAATTTTTAAAAGAGAACTACAAAAATGCACTGCAATTACAAAAAAAAAAATAGAAACTACAAAATTATAAAAATACAGTATTAAAAGTAAAAGAAAGAATAATACATATGTATATACAAACATTCAACAAGCCATCAATATAAAGGAGCGAAAGAAAAACAACAAAAATTTTAACAAAAAGAAAAATGATGAACTAAAATGAAGAAGCAATAGAATAGATAATAAACAACAAAATTCAACAGCAACACATTGGTATGTCAAACGGTAACAATATAACAACTTTACAAATACACATAAATCAACTTTAGAAACATCATCACCTTTATCAACACATCATTTTCAACACACTTTATATTAGTTACATACATATATTAATTTAATTACATAATATGTATATAATTAATATAATTTATTTAATTAATATAATATATTAAATTAACATTACATTTTGATTTTATGGCTTAATGAAGATTTATAGTATATAAATATATTAATATATATACATAAATATATGGATATATAAATATATGAATATGTAAATATGTAAATACATAAATATATAAACATATTAATATATTAATATATAAATATATAGATATATAAATATATAACTATATAAATATATAAATACATAAATATATAAGTATATAAATGTGCTGATGTATAAATGTATAATTACATAAAACCATAAATATATAAATATATTAATACATAAATATATAAATTTATAAATATATAAATACATAAATATATAATATATAATACATAATATAATAATATAAATTTTTTCCAATAAAACTTATTTGATTAAATTACAAAATTTATTTTGGGAAAAGGTAGAAGTTTCTTGTTTTATATAATTACATTTGACTTCATCTAAGTCTAATTTTACGTGTTCCTACAGTTGCGGTTTTATTTTTACACGTTTTGTACTTAAGTCTATTATTTACATAACGAATTCTTTTAAAGTAATTTATTTAATTGCATATATCGATTTATATTTATGCCTCCTAAAGTTAATTTTCAAACGGAAAAATTTCACGAGTTAGTTACAAACTTTTATAAGATAAAGAAGGAAATATTGAAATCGGACAAAACTGAGAAGAATATAGATTCCATTATTGAAAGTTATAACAATATATTGTTATATACGGTTACTTATAACGAACAATTACCTTGTCATTTAAAGAAAGCGGTTCATTCCAAAATTTTGCATTGCAGGGAACTTTTAATAAAATGCTTTTGTGAATTAGATTGTAATATAAAAGTACCATTTGGAGTAGATTTGTTCAATCTTGTACAGAAGACTGTGACAACAGATTTTGATTCCGAAGTGGAAATAGAAAAAGATAAAGACAGTAAGGAAAAATTTCGGGTGAAAACTAAGACTGAGAAAGTAAAGGACATTTTTAGTTCAGGAGTAATAGATAACAGTAAAGAGGTTTTGAAAATGGCTACAATAGAAGAAAAGACTAAATTTATTTCGATGTGTTCGAACATTATAAGGGAAAATTATGGTGGAGATCCACTTAGTCTAAACTCGTTTCTCGACAAAATAAATTTAATTGAAGAACTTACGGAACCTAACTTAAACAACTGTTTTATTTCCTTTTTGAAGTCCAAACTAGATGGAAAGGCTAGAGAGATTTTACCGGAGCAAATATCTAGTGTAGCTCAAATAAAAGAGACCCTTAAGAACAGAATAAAACCGGATAGTTCTAAGGTTGTGGCCGGTAGAATTGCAGCGTTACATGTTAAGAATGATAATTATACGGATTTTTCTAAAAATGTTGAAGAATTGGCTGATGCTCTACAGAGATCACTTGTGATAGAAGGAATGACAAAGGAAAAGGCTCATGAGATGGCAATAGAGCAGACAGTAAATATATGTAGGGCTAACGCGAAATCTGATATGGTCAAGGCAATTCTGGCATCAACAATTTTTCAAGAACCTAAAGACGTAGTATCTAAATTAATAATTGAGGAAGCAACATCTGGAAAGGAACAACAAGTATTGAGAATGGGCTACAGGCAAAGTGAGGTGAATGGTAATAGAAATAAAACGAGATTTTCAGGATATAATCAAGGCAGGTCTTATCGGAATAATTCGGACAGAAGGTATTATGATAATGGTAACAACGGCTATAACAGTTTTCGTGGATATAATTATAGTAATCGTGGCAAATTTAATAATAGGTCAAACTACAGTCAAAGGTCAAGGGGTAATTTTCGTGGTCGAGGAGCTTCCGTGCGTACTTTAAACTCGGAAGTCCCTCAGCAGCGTATGCTGAGGGAAGAAGAAGAAGAAGAAGAGGAATAAATTTAGGAGAGGAAAATATCTTTAAATCAATATATAGTTTTAATTTAGATCACTCGGATTTTATAGAGCTAAAATGCTTAGCCTCATGTAAAGTTAATACATTTTTAGTCGATACACAAGCGGACATATCAATCTTGAAAGTTTCTTGTTTAAAGGATAATTTGAAAATTGAGTCGCAGAACATCGTTAACACTGTTGGTATAACGACAAATACTATGAAATCTTTAGGTACAATAGATACAGAGTTGGTAGTTTCAAATTATTCAATACCACAACTTTTTCACATAGTTTCAGATGATTTTAATATACCAACCGATGGAATTCTGGGTAAAGATTTTTTAAAGGCCAATAAGTGCACTATTGATTACAACACAATGAAAGTTTACTTTTACATTCCCCATACACGAAATAAATTAGTTATCCCAATATTGCACGGTTCTAGTAATATGTCATTTCACGTTCCCCCAAGGTGTGAAATATTTAGAGAAGTTCATTTGGGAACCATAAATGAACCAGTTTTTGTTGATTGTCAGGAAATCTGTGCAGGTGTCTTAATTAGTAAATGCATTGTAGATTCAAATAATCCTGTACTGCGTATACTGAACACGACTAATGAAACTAAATTTATACGCAACTATAAGTTGAAAACAGAAAAACTTTCTAAATTTTATATTTACTCCATAAACAAAAATTCTAATTGTGATAAACGCATTGAAAACTTGAAAAGTATTTTGGATGATAAAATGCCAGCTTATATAAAGGAAGATTTATTACCGCTATGTGGGGAATACTCAGATATTTTTACTTTAAAGGATGATAAAATGACTAAAAATAATTTTTATGAACAAAGACTAAAACTGAAAGATAAAGCACCGGTTTATATAAAGAATTACCGCCTTCCATACGCGCAACGAGATGAAATTAGAAAGCAAGTACAAAATTTATTGGAAAATGACCTAATAGAGCCTAGCACATCCGAGTATAATAGCCCTTTGATACTGGTACCGAAGAAAAGCCAAAATGATATAAAATCCTATCGTATGTGTGTAGACTTTAGAGCTATAAATAAAAAATTAATTGCCGATAAATATCCGTTGCCGAGAATAGACGATATTTTAGATAATCTCGGTAGAGCCAAACATTTCTCTATTCTTGACCTATTTTCAGGATTTCATCAGATACCTTTGCACGAAAATTCTAGAGATATTACCTCATTTAGCACAGATCAGGGAGCATTTAGGTGGAAAGTTTTACCGTTTGGACTGAACGTGGCTCCGAATTCGTTTTCACGTATGATGGCTATAGCTTTTTCAGGATTAGGACCAGATAGAGCATTTTTGTATATAGACGATATTATTGTGGTCGGTTGTAGTAAGCAACATCATTTAGAAAATCTAGGTCGTGTTTTTGAAACACTTAGGAAATATAACTTGAAAATTAACCCATACAAATGCAATTTCTTTAGACCGGAGGTGACATTCCTGGGTCACAAATGCACCTCAAAGGGACTTTTACCGGACAACAGCAAAATATTAGCAATTGAAAAATATCCAATTCCTACCGATAAGGATGCAGTGAAGCGTTTTGTAGCTTTTGCTAATTATTACAGGAGAGTTATTCCCAATTTTGCAGTTTTAGCAGCCCCGTTAAATAATATAACAAGGAAGAAGATAAATTTTGAGTGGGATGAGAGATGTCAAAGGTCATTTGAGAATATTAAATCTGAGCTAATGTCCCCGCGAATATTACAATATCCAGATTTTGGAAAAGAATTTCTTATTACAGTTGATGCTTCAAAGTTTGGATGCGGAGCAATACTCAGTCAAATTTTTGAGGGTCATGATTTACCAATATATTATGCGTCGAAGGCTTTTAACAAATCAGAACAGAAAAAACCAACTATTGAACAGGAACTTATAGCTATATATTTTGCAGTTAATCAATTCAGACCATATGTTTATGGAACTAAGTTTGTTGTTAGAACGGACCATAGACCTTTAGTCTACTTATTTAATATGAAAGACCCATCGTCAAAGTTGACTAACATAAGATTGAAATTGTCGGAATATGACTTTTCTATCGAACATATTAAAGGTAAAGATAATGTAGGAGCTGATGCTTTATCGCGTATTTCAATGGATCAATTAAGAAACGGTACAAGTGAGAATATCTTGGCAGTGACTACACGCTCAATGTCAAAGAAGAAAAATGAGAAGAAAGATATTGAATCAAACGGGAATGTTGAAAATCTTAAGGTATATGATAAATTTACACGTGAATTTAATAGAAAAGTTGCAAAGATTAAGACAAATATACATTATAAGAGTGGGAAGGTGTCCACTATTAATTTCAAAATGTTTAATAGATTTAAATGTATTATAAATATTGATGTTGTTAACGAAACATCGAGTTTAGATGAGATGCTTTTGAGGCTGCAAAGGGAAGCCAACAATAGAAATATTTATATTACAGAATGGTCAAAAGATGATCCATTTTTTTCAGTTTACAGTATTCAGGATTTGAAAAATCATGGAAATAAAAAATTAAAAACACTTGAGATAATGTTAATTGATCCGATTGAAATTATAAATGATAAGGATAGAAAAGGGCAATTGTTAGACATATATCACAATGATAAAGTCGTAGGAGGTCACTGTGGACGCAAAAGATTATATGCAAAATTAAAGGGAAAATATTATTGGAAGAATATGACTAGAGACATTGCAACGTACATTAAGGATTGTAAGGAATGTAATTTAAACAAGGTAAAGATTGGTACTAAGGAAAAGCTTACTCTAACGCCTACACCAGTGCGACCATTTGATATTGTAATCTTAGATACAATTGGTCCATTACCAGTTTCGGCATACGGAAACAAATATGCATTAACGTTAATTTGCGATTTTTCTAAATACCTTGTCAGTATACCGGTTTCGGATAAAAGCGCTAGAACAATAGCCCAGGCAATTTTTGAGAATTTTGTACTAATTTATGGCAGAATGAACACAATTGTATCGGATTTAGGCACTGAATTTAAAAATGAAATTTTCTGTGAATTATGTAAACTTTTAGGTATTGAGATTAATTTTTCAACAGCTCATCATCATCAAACTGTAGGAACTGTAGAGAGGAATCATCGTGTTTTCAACGAATATGTAAGAGCCTATATCAGGGAAAATATTTCAGATTGGGATACCTACCTCAAATATTTCACTTTTTTTCATAATACCACGTCAAGTTCAGTATTTGACAATAGGTATACTCCCTATGAGTTAGTTTTTGGAAAAGGGGCAACAATGCCAAATGATTTAAGCATAGATAGTATTGATCCTGTTTATAACACTGAAAATTATAGTAAAGAAATTAAATTCAGATTGCAGAAAACACACAATTTAGTGAAAAATTTAATTGTTCAACATAAGGAAAAGAATAAAGCACTGTACGACAGGAATGCTAGAACAATGCAAATAGAAATAAATGACAAAGTTTTTGTAAAAAAAGAACCATATGAAAAATTCCAGAACATATATGAAGGTCCATATACTGTAAGAAATATAGATGGTGCAAATGTAACTATATATAACGAGAAAACAAAGAAGGAAAAAATAATACATAAGGACAGGTTGAGGAAAAATAGATAATAAAGAAAAAGAAATTATATACGTACACAGATATACATGTAAATAGGTAAAATTGTTGATACCATATTTACTCTTAAAAAAAAAAAATTTTGAAAAAAGGAAAAATAAGTTAAAAAATTGTAAAATTGAATTTAAAGAAAAAAAAAATAATAATAATAATAAAGAAATTTTTTTTTGGTAATAACATGAAAAAATTTACAGAAAACTGAATTATATATATATATATATATATATATAGTTTTCACTATAAGATAAAAGTTGGAAAACAAATAACATAATATTAAAGCAATAACTTTATTATAAAAGAAAAAAAAAAATTGTCCTTAATATTAAAATATAAAATTTGTAAAATGTATTGAATATAAAACTTATATGTATATTGAATATGAAACATACATATACATATATATATTATATAGAACATACCATAATTAAAAATAAAAAAAAAAAAAAAAAAAAAAAAAAAAATTTTTTTTGTCTCGCAAGCACTAATAACTCAGTTATTAGTTTTTTTTTGATATGGCGAAAAAAAATTTTTTTTTTCCTTAGGAAGGGAGGTGTAAGGAAACTTATGTCCCCAACTGTATGTATTTAATATACAGATGTAGTTTCGTTAAGTTAATAATTTTGTAGTTTAAGCTAGAATAAGAAATGTATATAAAAAGAGAATAATAAAGAGGCTGAGGACAGTCATAAATCAGAATTCAATTAGAGTGCTTTATTTTTCATTATACAGTATTTCCTTTTTGCTCTCTCAAAGTATATTAATGTTGGTGTATTTATGGTAGTATGTGTTATAAGTGTGCAGGCTTTAAAGCTATGAGGGTTGGAGTTCTTTTATAGATTTAACAAAGAAAATAGTCCCATTAGTAGCAATTGTTGTTGTTGTGAGCCTTAAGAAAATTTCAATTTTAATCTTAATAAAATGCTATAGATGGTGACAATAAAACAATAACATTAACATACATTCACAGCAATACAATTATAAAAACAAATAAACTGATAAAATCAGAATTAAAATTTCACTGAAATTAAATTAGAATTCTCGTTCGCAATTTAAGTGGTGATGGGCCACCCATAATTCATGCTTTTATATTTTTTTAAATTACTGTTGTTGCATTTTTTGCTGATAAAAAAAATTGTAAAAAAAATTATTTAAATACAAAGGAGTCTTTAAATTATTTGACGTGCTAAATCCAATCTGTTTATATCTGAAATCCGATAAATGTAGCTCACAGGCTACCGGTATCGCTAGCACTTCGGCAGGGAAACATTGGGAGTATCGGGAACACTTTTGGGACACTGTTTATATTGACTAAATCCAAGAATACAATCATAAAAATTTTATATTTTTACGGCCACAAAATTAAGAAAAAAGTTAAAACATTATTGCTATGAATATTTGTTGAAATATTGTTGTCAAACTGACAGTAATACTTCATATTCGTATGGAAGAAGATATTCGAAGTCGTATTAAATAGGTTCCTAACTGAACTTAGATTAGTAATAATAGAATATAATAAAATAATCGTAAGGTCAATAGAAGTTAGTCTAGTAATGTAGTTTGTTATCTTACTAGACGAGAGCTCCAGGTTCAAAACGCAGCTCTGATATCTTGAAAAAAAAGAAATATGAAAAAATGTTCTTTTCGTCGACGACCTCTTAGCAGTGTTTTGATGAAAGCTCTGAGTATAACTGATTGCCTTTTTTCAAGTCTATTGTTCGGATTCGACGTTAAATTGTAGGTCCCGGTACTCATTGATAAAAATTTATGAACACAAAATGCTGTGAGAAGCTAGGCCGTGATACTGAAAAAGGGATGTAATGGCCAAATACTCGTATGTATGTATGTAGTGCTGGCAAAGTATTTAGTAATAGGTACGATGTAACAAGTATTTGTAGTTATTTTGGGGTACTCAATACTTAAAAGTACGAGTAACTACTCAATACTTTAAGAGTTGTATTTTTACTTTGAAGTTATATGGAACATTTAAATGTTCTATACACAATACTCTATGAAATTGTTTTTCTCTTAAATATAAAATCCGACAAAAGTATAGAGTAGTATTGAGTATCCAAATAAAAGTATTCAATACGATCGAGTAATGAATTTGAGAGCACTATATGTAACTTAAAAATATTACAGTGTAAACTGTAATTAAAAATTTTTCTTGTAAACTTTCCAACACTTTTCAAACTACACCCTCAGTAAGTGGGCAGAAACTTTATTCGCGATAGTTAAAACATATTACTTCCGGTTGCTTAAATGCGAATCGTGATCGATCATTGAAACAGAAAACATTATATAAATATAATAGAAAAAAATAATTATTTTTACTACTACTTATGTTCTTTAGCGGATGTTTTAAAGGATAATTAAAAAACGGCACTATTTTGGTAAGGTATGGAAGAAAAAAATAAAAAAGGCAAACATATTTGTAGGAACAAAAACTTTATTAGTGAAGCTATAGCAGATTGAGAACTCTCGTAACATTTTTGGTTTTCAAAACTTATTTTAAGAATTAACTGCTTGACTTCACCTACTTTTTTATTGTTAAAAAGTTTGACAAAATTCATAAAAAATCTAAGATTCACATTCACAGAGAAGAGAACACCAAGAGGCTCATAAGAAATCCTTCAGAGTTAAAAAAAAAAACTTTATTTCAAGTGTATCAAATCCAAATAGATTACTTCTAAAAGGGTAAAGCAAACATCAATAAATTAATATATAATTTGTTAAAGAAAATTAAAAATAAAACCCTACACATACTTCAAATAAACTTTGTTAACTTCCAACAGTTTCAGTAGCTACGTATGATTTTAGCATTCCCATTCTCTCTCTCTCTATATCAACCAAAAAATGAAAACTTTAATAAAAAAAAGGCAATCTTAAAATCCCTACGAAAATAAAGAAAAACCTGGCAAAACATAATTGGAAAAAGGAAAAATAAGGATAACATGTGCTTTTTATAGAATGAAAAAACAAAACTACAACAACAAACCCATAAATAAAATGAATAAAATATACAGAGGAAATTTTCTCTTGTTCTCTTACCCATACTTTTAATAGGGCATTAAAATAAAAAGCACACAGAATTAAGAGAAAGCAAAAACATTTTCTGTATGACAAAAACTAAAGAGAACAACAAGAAGAAAGATATTAAAAGTTATATAAAAACAAACAGGATAAGGAGAAAAATAAAGAACAAAACAAAAAGAAAAACAAAAATATAAAAAAAGTGTCAGTTTTTACATACGAGTAGACAAACATTACAAATGATAAAAACATGATTATAAAGAGCATAGCAGTGGATATCGGTGGCAACATTTAATTGCTATTTTAATTCAAATGAAAAGTTGCTGCTGCTGTTAAAAAAAATAATAAAATAATGATTAACATTGATGGTTATGCAGTAAAAGCTTAAATACCTTGGAGCTGAGCAGCTACTACTACTGCTGCCACAGTAAGCATGCCAGCTTCCGTTTCCTTTTAAAGCAAGCAACAATACCCGTATGAAATTACACCATATGGGCAGATATAATAAGTTTAAGAAAAACTAAGAAACCAAAATATATAAAAAATAAATAATTTATGTTTTGTTTCTTTTGTCTTTCTAATATTTTGCTTTTAAGAAAAAGAACTGAATAAAAACAGCTGAAAAGCATATTAAAAAGAAAATCAGACATTACATACCTTTAAGTGCAGTATTTATTTTAAATTTTGTTTTTCTTGGGCACAAAACAGCTGAACTTTTTATAAAATTTTTTCAGGATAACAAAAAACAAACCACAAAAAATGTATGAAAGTAAGAAATGAATTATCCATTATTTTTTTAAGGATTTGACAATAAATAATAATAAACAAAGTAGAGTTCATTAAAATCTGATAATACACAAGACAAAAAAACAAAGAAGAAAACAACAACTACAATACGTATAAAAAAACAGAAAAAGTGGAGAATGCAATACACGCCCTTTTTATTAAACGATAATTTCGAAAAGGTTGTAATTATTTCAAAATAAAAAAAACTAAATTTATTAAAGTATATATGTATATAATTTTTAATGTAAATAATGTAAGTAAGTGTTGATGTAAGTAAAAAGAATTAATTGTAATATATGTATGTCCATATATTTATATAACTCTAAAAAAAACTCTGCAGTCTACTAACGGTGAGTCGTAAAATTATTTCATTTTTTTTTTCCTTAAATGAAATACATACAGGATTACTGCCTAGCTTCTCGCAGCACTCATGTTGTGTGTGTCAATTTTTATTCATGAGTACTGGGGCCTACAGTCGACTCCGAAAGACAGATTTGAGGAGCTTGTTCATGGAAATCAGTTGCTCTCAGAAGTCTGCTAAGAGGTAGTCGCCGAAGGAAATATTTTTTTTTGTATTTCTTTAATTCAAGATGTCAGACCCGGGGCTTGAACCGGAGCAACGTCTTAGTAAGCCAACACCCTAGACACTAGACCCCAGTGACTACTAAATTAAATAGAATTTTCTAAAATTGAGGAAAACTCGGAAACTACCGTAAAGCTTAACACAAAATTTTGAACATATATTTTACCTGTAACTTCATGCTCTTGTACAGAGTAGTTTTTCGAGGATAAATGGCTCAAATTTTAAAAGGTTAACAAGATACACACTGCATGTCATTGTATTATAAAACGTAAGTAAATCACATGTATTCAAATCATAGTTAAAAAAAATTCTCAATAAATGAAATTCGTCTGTAGCACAATTGTTTACAGAAAATGAAGATGTGGATTGCAATGATCCAAATATATCTATATATTACTGTGAACATTTCCAAGGATATTGAAAATATTAAAAGAAAAAAAATTAGCATGACATTCTCCATATATGCATCATAACAACACCCCGTAATTTTCGGTGGCAGAATTATTAGGGATTGAGTTGATTTTTTCAACAAAAATATGAAACTGGGATGTAACTGCATGTATGACAAAGATCGGAAACACAGTTTACCTCGTAATTTTCTATGTGAATTAGAAATTCTTTCATTTCTAGAAAGAATGATAAAGAGTAACGGCTAAAAGCTTTTAACACAAAACTATTAACGTACATCGCGTGCCTCTGATATACATTAGACCTACCAGACCTACAGTCGTCGTTAAAAATAAACATTTCCATACCAAAAATACTGATTATTTGATTCTATAATCTATATATTATAGAAGTAGTAATCTATGTAGTTGGTTGGTTTACGTGGTAATCCAAAGAATCATTTAGTGCTCTCGCGTTGTTTTGCTGCTACATCTTAGCTAAGGCAGGGCATTCGCAAGGAAAATGAAATATCGTCTCACTTTTCTATGGTTGTTAACAACTGTGGCAGTATGTATTTAATGGAATATTCATCTTGTCTGCTTGCTCTCAAATGGCCCATAAACCAGTAAGCAATACAGTGATCCTACTGGCATTTTCACGTTTTATGCACAGCAATGATCTAGTTCTCCGAAGTTCATAATTTGGCCAAATCGAACTGCTGATCCTGCAAGTCGTCAGACCACGCCATCTCGGACCTGAGATCCGATAATATTCTTTATCAATCTTCCCCTTTGCAACTCCCCGGACCAATGGTTGGCTACCCGAGAGAATAGCGATACTGTGTTTAAATTTGGAATCCGCGACCAGTAGCTCACAGGCCACTCTTATAGCACTTAAGCCTGGAAGACGTATCCCGGTAGATTTTGCGTAGAATATAATATAACATATAATAATATATTGTATTTTAAAAGAAGAATAAATAAAGCAGTGTAGGCACAAAATTTCACAATATTTGCCATTAATATACAAACTAATAAAATAAAGAGGAAAATTATAAAATAATGACAATATAAATAGAAATTTTTTACTTAAAATTTTATGTTTGAAATAGTGAGTATTAGAACAAACTAACGGTGAAAAAATCGAACATCGTGATTTGACCTCTATGTTCTACTAGTGAACCACTGTGCAATGAGGCAAATTTTTTTGCAATACAGCAAACAAATCAGAGATCCCTTCGCAGAAAAATAGCTCTAAAATAAGTTTTTTTACACCTTTTTTTAATTTCTTCTTTATTTTTGTTGTTTTAGCGATTATAATAATATAATTAATATTGTAGTCGCCGTGGTCTAGTGGTTAGTGTGTTGGCTTACTAAGACATGAGCCCTGGGTTCGACACCCAGCTCCGACATCTTAAAAAAAAATAAATATAAAAAAAATATTTCTTTCGGCGACTACCTCTCAGCAGTATTCTGGCAAAAGCTCTGAGAGTAATTAATTGCCATGAACAAGCTTCTCAAGTCTGTCGTTCGGAGTCGACATTAAAACTGTAGGTCCCGGTACTCATGGATAAAAAACTAACACACACAACATGAGTGCTGCGAGAGGCTAGGCCGTAATCCTGACACAGGGTTGTAAATGCCAGTTATGTATGTATGTATGTATGTCTTTCTTTCTTTCTTTCACCAAAAATATAACCAACTTTAGCAATGATTCCACTAATAATTAGTGAGCCCTTTTTTATTGCCCTGTGGATTCATTACATAGAAGTTCGGCAATGGTATTTTTAAATGTTTAGAACAGTTTAGAACAGACACAGAATACATACTTCTGCTGCCTCTACTGGTAAGGAGTTCAGGAGTATAGTATAGCATGAACGTGGCCAGTCCAAATGAGCCAAAACGAAATAAGCCCAGTTTTGTTATTCATAATTTCAAATTGTTGCTTTGTTTAGATGTGATCTTATATAGAAAAGTTTGAATTCGAAATATATAAAATGCAAATCTGGTAATCAAGAACATTTTGAACAGTAATATATACAGTCGAGTTCGAATATAAGCACACTGTTTTTAATGAATAAATCGGATATATGAAAAACAAATTAATTTACTTTCGTTTTCTATTAAATTCAAAGTTATTTAACACCGTTTAAAAGAAAATCAGTTTTAAAGAAAAACCGCTTAAAAGAAACAGATTTTGCGTTCAAAAAACACAAAATTGTATAAAAAAAACTCCGCTTAATTGCAAATACGAGTATTAAGAATTTTTCATTTTGTGTATTTTTTTAAAGTATTTCTTTGTCTTTTAACTTTATCAGTATTTGAATTTTTCTAAAACACATCGATTTGTTTTATTTTTAATTAAATAATATTTTAAAAGTTC
Organism: Metopia argyrocephala; assembly: GCA_963576795.1. Lineage (NCBI taxonomy): Eukaryota > Metazoa > Arthropoda > Insecta > Diptera > Sarcophagidae > Metopia > Metopia argyrocephala. Next base: position 87,293,936 of record OY756211.1, read on the forward strand.
GTTTAAACGAAATAATTTTGCATTTATCCGAAGTCCTTTTAAATGAAACTTCCGCTTACAAAAAAAAACAAATTCTGTTTTTTTACATTTCCTTATAACCGAATTCGACTGTATTCGATAAGTAGTAATAAATCAATTAGTGCCCAGGCATTTAATTTAAATATAAGCTTCATAATATATATTGCTTACCTTAATCCATATTTATAATTTCTTTAAAATATTTTTTTATTCTTGTTGTAGTCAGTTTTATATAATTTCTTGCATAATTATTTTTCTTATTTTCTTTATTGAGGAGAATTAAATTGAACACTTAATATTTCAGCTTTTTCTATATATTTTTTATTTTATTTTTATTTATTAAATATTTTAAAATTTAACTTTTATTAAAGAATTCTTTATTTTCGTAATTTATTTTTTATTTATAATTAATAACTATTCATTAAATAAAAAATGTTTTATTTAATTTTTTCATTTATATTTTTTACTTTTTATTTGTTATTTATTTATAATTTTACTTATAATTTTTTTAAATATTTAATTTATAATTAAAAGAACACAACATTCATACACTTCACTGACTTCTTAAACAAAGTAATTATTTGATGATGTTTAAAGTTTTTTTTACTTCCCTTTTCAAAAAAAATATATATATATATTTTTTTAATTGTTTACTTTATTAAAAAAATTCTATTAATTTTATAAAAATGCTGAAAATATATAGAAATAAAATAATTAATTTTGCAAATTTAATACTTTTATTGGTATAGACTTTTATTTTTTTTATAAACATGTATGTACAATGTACATACATATACAATATGTATCTCTATTTGAAAAATTTATAATTTTTTTATTTTTTTAATTTATTAACATGTTCACACCTCGCTTGTAAACATCCAACTAAATTGAAATTTATTTTCACAATTGTGATATTTAGTCGTAAAAATTTCCTTTTATTTTTGATAATTGTAGGAGAAAAAATGACAAGAAATTCAATTTAATTGTTAAAGAAATAAATGGTTCTTTTATATAAAATGGGCATATTTTGAAGAGACATGATCTATTAAATGATTATCACACAGATTTGCACCAACAGATGATACCCGTGACTAGCACTAGTACTACTACACTGTCATATATAATAAAAGAAAAATTAAGATCTTTCTCTTTAAGACACACAAGTGTGCTCATTCATGCACGCTCCCATTTATACCCTACATTAGCTATGGCAAAGGTGTATGGTGAATATTATAAGATGTTGGTCATCTAAAAATATCGATTTCCGATTATTTTTCAGATATTTTAAATTAAATAGGAAATTTATTGTATTGCACATCTACATTAGCCGGTGTTGAACAGGAAGCCAACGAGACTTTATTCTCTTAACTTAGTCACAAAAAAACTGTAACGGGCATGCATCTTTACAGGAGGTTTTGATAGCAATCAACAATACACAACAAATTTGCGAAAAAATAATTATTTCTCAACATAATCTCCTTCTTGATCGAAACACTTTTCTCAGCAATAGCTTTAATACTCTTGACACTCTACTATTATAAGAATTGTCTGAGACCTTAAAATAGCCATTAACCGCAGACTATTTTTTTTAACTTTGGAAATATTACCTCATCAGAGAGACCTAATTTGGTCAATTCAAACCTTAATTCATTGATTTTCACCATCCCAATAGTCATGATGAAACAACACTTCACTGCAAATACAACCTTTTTTATCTACATCACTTAAATCACAGAAAATTTTTTTAATTTGGAAGTAATAAATAAAATTGTAAGCAATAATGGAAGCATTATATTCTTTATTCATACCTTAAAGCTTCCAAAAATGCTACAGGATAAGGTATTATTTTTGATTTTGTATAATATTTGCTTACTGGATGCAATAAATTTGCGTTTCTATTGCATTTTAGCGGCTCATTTCATATGAAAATCATGCATTATTGATGCGCACGAGTAAGTGATTGTTTACAATTTCTCCCTTACAAAATAGCTTACTGGTAAGCACTAATTTCTGATGGGTTGCCGTTGACTGTTTTTCTGTTGACGATAATAGGGATACATACATCCACTCGCTTCTCAAAAAACAGAGGAAATGAACTTGCCTGCCGATGAAACTGTCTTTCTTGGTCACATTTCTCTAATACTACTCCACTGCTTTGATGGTTCCATTAAAGTGTAATGTGATTCATGTCTCATCAATGGCTACGAATTGAAGAAATTACTTGTGTTTTTTCTGAAGGAGCATAGTCAAACACCTTAACGATGCTATTTTGTTTCTATTGTGACCAAGAGTGACATCTACACAGAAAAAATTATTGCTGGAATATTTTCAAAGAAACGCTTGTTCAATTTTTATTTCGTTTTCAAATAAAGTTTTTTTTTATTCTATTAATAATTTTGTTTGAATGTATTTTAAAACTATCAATGTTGTTTGGTTTTTATATACTAAATGGGATATGATTCGCATTTAGTCTATAACTATTTTAACATAAGTATTAATAGTTTTGAATAACACCTTTGGGAAAAAGTCTCCTGACGAGTCTCTTAAGCAGAGACGAAATGGTCATAGAGACATGCTTATACATTTCATATTACATTAAAATAAATAATATAATAATAATATTAATAATAATAAAATATAAAAATAATTTACCACAAAAAATTTAAATTTGTAAAAAAATTATTTGAGTTTTCTGTCAAATTTCTGAACATCTGTTGTCTCGTATAATTATTTGTTCAATTTTGGATTCATTTTTAAACATTTTATTTTTTTAATTGGCAACTTTTTTCTCTAAAAAAAATTTTTTTTTTTTTCAAAAAATATATTAATTGGTTTGAGAAAATTTTTGTTTGCTTAGAACCGTAATATACAATTAAACTTTTATCTACTTCTATTACATTTTTTGTTTGATTCTTTTTTGTGACTCCAATAAAAATGTTTATTGAATATTGCAACATTTTTATTGAAAATATCGCAATTTTTTTTCAAACAAAAAATTACAAATTTGTTGTTCGAATTCACAAATTTCTTTATAGGACCGAAATTAAACAAAAAATTTATTAACTCAGTGAATTTCGTGTCTGAATCAAAAAAATAATTTTTTCTGTGTATCTTACGCACGCAAAAAATAAGGACATGAAGCAAAGTAGCGCCTTGAACCTTTAAATGTATATTTCAAAATATACTGCCCGCCATCTATGCGGTATTCAGACACAACATGGATGCTCCGAAAAGCTAAGCCGTATGTATGTATCTATACGTCAGGTCGGCTAAGTATGAGACCACTCTCGTTTAAGTCCAATATCACAACAGTTAATCCCGTTTCGAAAATGAATATCAGACCATATTTAATCCCAGTTGGCAACACTTGTGGCCGGGTAAATAAATACAGAAGAAGACCAGAAGAAGGTATGCGACAAGTACAATATTTTCTCAACGTGACACAATTTAAAGATATCATGTATGTAGTCAGTATTGAATATATATTGGCTTCTTTGTTGTCATTATTACTCATACTGGCCATGCTAAGTTACCCTACATGTTGTTTGTTTCTGTTGTTTTTGTTATTATCGTAGTCGTAAAATAGATCTCAATCACTGTCACATACTCTATAGCAGCACATAAACGAGTAATATTTTTTTTATTGTTGCTTTTTCTCTTACTGTTCTTGATGTTGTGGTTTTGTTGTTGTTGTTGTTGTGTTGTATTTAAGTCAATAACTTTTGCCACAAACAGACGCATTAAATGTCGTAAAAATTCAAGTGATTTTGTGGTTGTTGTCTTTGTTTTTGTTATTGTCTGCTGATGCTATTGCTACGAGTATTTGGATTCAATTCAGTAAACAAGTGTTACATCGTTAAGTTTCTGTCGTATTCTTCTTGTCACATTCTTCTGGTTGTTGATACGTTACAGATGGAATAAATGAGCGAATGAATGATGCAAATGATGTTTTATCACCTTAAAAATTTTACAAAAATTACAATAAGCACATACACTCACACTTTCAGCTCAACATCATAGGCTATCACTGTGAATGAAATTTTAGGGATTTTATTTTTAAAGGTATGAAATCTTTTTATTGGAAAATTATTATTTTTGTTTTCTTTTTTTTATTCAACGGGCAAACGAAATGTAGCGAAATCAAGACTTTGTTTTTTAAGAGAATTGATATTTATATAATCTGCGGTATTGGGAAAGTATAATTAAAAATATATTTTTTTATAAAAATAAAAATAAAAACAAAAATAAAAATAAAAACCTTATTTTCCTATGATTTTGTGACTCCAATGCCCCATTGTGCATACATAAGTACTTATTTCGGTTTATTTATTACTCTATAACTCTTTATCATCGTCTAAACTAGTTTAAGTTATTATATACGTTTTGTTTCTTTGGCCACCCCTGCAAACACATTGAAGAGATAATGAATCGAATCGTTCAATAAACTAATGAGGAGATAGATGGCGTCACAAGCAAATATTTTCGAAAAATTAAATATAAAGTTTTGTTCCGATGAGTTCAATTCCAAAGAAAGTATGCTGGAACTTAATTATGATGCTTAAATATATCATAACTAATGATGCGGTATTATTCTAGGGGATAGTCTGATTACACTGGTCAATCCAACTCCATTAATTTTGTTCTGGTATTGGCTATTTCTCTGGTTTTGATTATAAAAAAAAATACTGGGAGATTGCCAACAGCACTACTTTAAAAAAGATATATTTTATATATATATTTGACGAAAAAGTACAAAAAATTAATACAAATTTTAACAAAATTTCTATCGAATACTATCAAATGATTTTTTATAAAATTTCCTTGAATAAACGAGTTTAGGTAGATCTCGTTTCAAGCTGCAGCAGTAGTCTGCCATCATGTGAACCCCAAATTCTCTGATATCGCTCTTTCATTGTAAGAAGATCCTGATCAGAGTCGTCTCCTTATGTATTTCTTTCGGATTCACAGAGATTTGGATCATCAGAAAATTCAGCTGTACTGGGTTTTACCTCTTGTGATTTCAATTGTGGTCGTTGAGCGGAAGATAAATTAGGATATTTTGACCATTTAATTCGATTTCCAGTATTAATTCCGTTTACTTTTGTAACGCAGAAGTAGTAATCGCCAGGATGGTTTCCAGGTTTACGCCAAATCATGGGTGTTACGAACATTACTGCAGCACTTTTTCCACTGGACTATAACCGTAGACATACCACACGTTTCCGGCATACAATACATACAACCCACGGCTTGTTCTGAATACACAAATTTTATTTTAAAGTATTCATGATACGCAGTTTTCACAAAGTCCGATGTAGGTTTTATATAGCAAAAACAATCAGGATTAAGCAGACAACATATTTCTGACGAAGCAATATGGAAAACACAACGAAGCCATATGGAAACCAACAATAGTAAATATTTTAATGTTCAATAAATTATGAAAATATAATTAAAAATAGTATGTAAAGGCAGTTAACTAAAACTTAAAAGTAAGAGCTGTTTTTTTTATTTTTTTGTATTTGAGACCAATATTCAGGGGTAAAGCCCTACTAAATACTGTGAATTGTATTGGAATTTTTTGAAAAATACAGTACCTGTATATTTTTTCTTATATTATTATTAAGAGCCTTAGGAGAATGAGACAAATTGCTGGGAATTGATCATTCAAAGTCCAGTGTTATACCTTCACCCTTGAATGATCAACAGCAATTGCCTCATTGTTGCATGATGATTGTGTGGTGAGTGCCTTCGCTAAGTAGGTTTAGCTGTTATCTGCTACTTCCCAATAGGTGGAGCTTTTCTCCTGATCATTCGTTTTTGTTGACATTGGTTAAGTGTCGTGGAATGTCGGGAAGCGGTTTCTTTGTTAAAAGTCTTCTTGAAGGCGAGGGGGAACCTCTTATTTTCAATTAATAATTTTTAAAAAACCGAAAACGTAAAAACTGTAACTGCATATTGTAAAAATACACGTCATTCTGATATAGAAACAAACAAAAAATCGCAGGAAACAACGAATTTTTGGTTTTTTGTTGACCAGCGTTATCTAATATAGAAGAGTACAGAATTGTAAATTTAAGAAGAATTCATAGCAAAGAGAATGTATTATTTTTTAAGTTTTTCTGGATTTTACATATATCATTTATCATATAACAAGCGAAAAATTATACTTTGAAATGACTGATTACTTGCATAACATCTACTTGATCCATATACAACGTTTATCTTCTCTGTTTGTTTAAATTTTTGTAAATTTTCCTGATTTTTGTGTTTTTTTAATGCCGATTGTACTTAAATTTAACAAAAAATAATTTTTGTTTTCTTTTTATAAAAAAATTTAAAAAAATTTCTACTCGTACTTCTCCTTCGGCATCTCCTTCATTCATTCATGCATTGTATAGAATTTTGTGCGTATTTATGTTTGTTTGTTTTATTTATTTATTTTTTGTTTATTAAATTCAATTGAATAAAATTCGCTTAAATAAACAAATTGTCATCAAATCATAAGACAGTTGGATGAATAGTGATAAAAAATAGAGAGAGCAAAAAAGAATAGATATTACAATAGAAATCATTTGTTTAAACACTTGATTTCATTTATTTTAATAAAAAAATATAAAATACGACAACAACTGTAAGAGTCATAGACGAAGAAAAATAATATCACAGTTGGATAAAATGATAAGTAAATATTAGATAAGTGTGACATAAAAATTATGATTGAAGTCAATATTATTTAAAGTGGAAAATTTTTATTGTTTGAAAAAATAAAACCTCAAGTTAATTAAAGAAATTTATGTTCAATGAAAGGTAAAATCTAAAGAAATTATTTGGATGACGTTTGAACGTAGTTTATCGTGAAACAGCTGGACTTCTTCGCTATTTTACATTAAAGCAACTTCAATAGTCAATGCTTAAAGAATTTATGCACTTGGTGGAGCTTAGTTAGCTTCTTTAACTTCCAAAGTAAATTAATCGGATATTAAATTCTGTCTAATTCGTCAGCGGTCGTTCTATCAGTGGCTTCTAATAAACTTTATTCCTTGACAATAGTATAGATCCTTACAGATATTGCAATAAATCAACAACTTGGAGAAAAGTAGAAAATTCCAAACATAAGTCCCAGGCAGCACTATGTCCAATAACTATGCGTATATTGCGCATATTTATAAATAACGGGATTACGCTATAAACACATTCAAGGCTATCGGCCACCGAACACACGACTACTTAATTATAATAACAACCACAGCTACAAAATAAACATCTGTTTTGACACTTTGAACATAACATAACAAACTTGTTTTTTAAAGTGAAATTGTGAGAAAACAAAAAACGTTTAAAGAAAACTTATTTAATTGTATAGCAACTATTGCCAAAATAGTCCAAACATCTGCTTAAGTGTATGAAGTGTATAATAAATACCACAACAGAAGTAACCGAAGATGGTGGGCCCGGCCGGTAAATATGACTCGAGATGAAGGAAAAAGATGAAGTCCTTTTTTTGAGGCATACCGGATGAGCGTAGCAAATTATTAAATTAATTAATAATAAATTAATAAATTAAAAATTAAATAAAAACTGATGTAAATAAATGAACAAATGTAAGGCTGATGTCAGAGTGCGCGCTATAAGCGATGCTATAATATCGCACTACAATGCGCCACAAACCTGTGTTGTGTTTTCTTACGTCAATGCTCAAAAGATGTCAGAGTCAAAGCGAAGCTACAAGAGAGCCAAAGCGACAAAGCAGGTTGTGAAATGATTTATAGCATGGCATCGCTTCGTTGTTGTTTGTTTACATTGTACTTTTACATTTTTCATTTGTTTATTTTATTGTTTATTTATTTCATTATTTATTATTTGTGCATGTTTAAATTTTCCATTAATTTTAAATATATTTAATATTTAAATATATTTATATATTATATATTATTTAATAAATTTAAATAATTTTTCTGAGTTCTTGGTACAAATTATGAAATTCGCTTTTTTCCTTGCGACTTCTATTTATATCGTGGATTCCTCTCTTTTTACTAAAAAACAAATTATATGTATAATTTGAAATAAAAAATTCTTCATCTGAATCCATTTGTAGCAAAAAAGATTGACGGAATAAAAAAAGTATTTTAAAAACACAACAAGTCGCTTTTTTAATATAGTCTCCACTCTGACATCCTGTAGTATAAGTATAGCAAGAATATTATAGCTTCTATCATCGCTTCGCTTATAGCGCGCACTCTGACATCAGCCTAAACAAATGATTATTTCTTTTTCGCAGGTGCAACTTATATTTTTTCGCATTTTGCGACCTGTTCATAGAGCACGAAAGGTTTTTGGCATTCGTATTTTTATATGAGAAACACTAACAAATTTTAATGTTTTTGTTGTTGTTTCAGATATCAAAAAACTAATGTTAAAAACGATTTGTGTTCTAGGAACAGGCTGTTAATACATATATTTCATATATTGCGTTTTTAAACACCTTTTTAATGCATCTTATTGTATTGGAAGCACTAAACTGTTCATTGTCGCCAAGAAAAATAGAAATTAGCCTAAGTTGGGTACGGGGTACAAAAGTAGCCATGTGGTCGCTAGTCGTGTTGCCACTAAAATAATTATTCTCATATGCACACATGTATTCTATTTTTGACAGCTTGTGGTCGATGGTCGGTAGCCTTTAATGTGTTTATAACATTACTTTGAAAATTTTATTACTGTTATGATGAGCAGGAATTACAAAAGAAAACTACCATTATTGAAATCATATATTAAACCCTTCGAGCCGAATTTGAGTTGTTGACTTTTGCAACTTCCCTAACAAATTTCGCTTCGAGATTACCTCAGTAGTGTCGTTAAAATTATTTTATTTTTGCATTCCTATTTATAAACTTTTTTATATGTGTAGAACTAGAGCATATAATTTACACGAATATTCTGTAATCGGTTTAATTGTTTTCAAAATCTCAACTCTAAAAATTTCTTTTTTCTTTAACAATGTTCTTAAGATGGCTAATCAACAAGATTCTATCAATTTCTTTTACAATAAAACACTTTAAAAGAACCTATTAATGAAATTTAAAACATTTTATTCGACCTTTAAGTATGAAGAAATTGGTGAAGAATAAAATACAAAAAGTTAAATTGGCAATACAAAAAAAAAAGAGAATAAATGGATAAATGGCATGGTTGGCCTTCAGTTTATTAACTGAAACTAAACGAAGCGTAACGTTGGACAAAAATTTTAAAATTAAACAGAATGAAGAGACACAAAATCTAATGAAATACAAAAAAAGGGAATAAAACTCAATTTGTACAACAGCAACATATAATAGCAAAAGAAACACTAACAAAGGAATTTATTTTTCAATCTGCAAATATCTACACTATAGAACAGAATTATAAAAGAAAAAATTTAGATTTTATATATAACTTTCATATGATGCTATAATTATAGCCTTAACTGTTCAACTCATTCATTCTTTGTTAAACTAACTTCTTCAAAAAATGCTGATGAAAATAGTAAAATAAAAATAAAAAGCATAAAACTAAGCTTGACACAGTACCAGCATTTTAAAGTATACTTTTGGGTGCAAAAACATTTGATTTCAAGGGGTAAGTGGGTGTGTAAGATAAGTGGAGTGTTATCCTCTTACATAGGCAAGTAGAGATTCATATTGAAAAAAATATATACAAAAAAAGTAAAAAAAAAATAAAATAAAATACAAATTTAGTAAAATGTTTAATTGAAATTTTAATCTTCATAAAATGGTTTGGTTTCAATAGTGATTTAAGTTAGAATTTGTAAAACTATCATTGTAACACTAAACCAAAGATATTAAAGTAAAATTAAAGAATGAAAAAATTTAGAAATTTAGAGCAAATAGAATAGGAGGTTATACTAGGTTTAAATAAAATCAGATGTATAACTTTAGAAGCGAATGACTCGAATAATACATTCGAGATTGAGTTAAAAATAGATTCATTTCGCAATTTGCAAAAAAAAAAAATAAATTTCTTATTGAATTGTTAATATTAAGCTAATTTCCAACTATCGGCAAATTTTACTAATTTTGAATTTATATTATGTAGATACCGATAATTTGAAAGCTTATATTTTTTTTAAATTAAATCATCTACGACACAGTTTTGATAATTATGAATAAAATACAATAATAATGTACACTGCGTCTCATTTTATTTGATATGACGCTGCTATTTGGGCTGATAGTAGAATCTCTTATTCAAATATTTTTTTACACTTTTATAAGTAATGAATGGCACTTTATGTTAAAATAGTCTTTTTTTAAATCTATCGACCCCGAATGTATATAATATGTATATAATTGGGCTTTACAATCTATCGACCCCGAACGATAGATTTGAGAGCTTTTGCCAGAAGACTGCGAAGAGGTAGTCTCCGAAAGAAATAATTTTTTCATATTTCTTTTTTTAAAGATGTCAGAGCTGAGATTTGAACCCGGCGCTATCGTCTTAGTAAGCCAACATACCACGGCGACTAATTCGTTCATATATTGAATTTAAATAAATTATTTTAGTTTCTTAAAATATTAAAATTTTTGGCTGTACTTATTTAGAAAAAACCACAGAAGTGAACTAAAACAAAAGTTTTCTTTACTTTTTGCTTTACTGTACTGTACTGCTAAAACGGAATTGACTTGAAAAAGTTTTTTTTATATTAATTCTTTAGAAAACTATAATCAAGATTTATTAATTCTAGAAAAATGCACTCAAGAAACAACAGGTATTTGATGTTGGAATACATATATAAGCAGTTGGCCATTAAAACCCTGTTGCAGGGTTACTATATAGCTTCTCGCAAAACCCATGTTCTATGTGCCAATTTTAATCCATGAGTACCAAGACCTACAGTTTACAGTCGACTCCCAACGACAAACTTGAGAAGCGTGTTCATGGCAATCGGTTACTCTTAGTCGCCGAAAGCAATACTTTTTTCATATTTCTTTTCTTTTAAGATATCAGCGGAGGGGTTTAAACATGGAGCTCTTGTCTAGATAGCCAACACACTAATCCCTAGACTGCCAGAGACTATATTTGGCGACGATGGTTAAATTTGAATAGAAGTGAAAACAAGATGTTTTTCGCATTCTAGATTCCTTATTTTTAGGCACAAATCTGTTGGAGGCAAATAATGCAAAAAATTTATTTTTCTTTTTTTTTTGAAATACAACAACTAACAACTTAAAACATTTTTTACATTATAAGTAAAAAAAGAGCAGCGGAAATGAAAGAGGACAATTGTAATTGCGCGATTTATAGACAAATATTTTTTATCCAGTTAGAGTTTCTTACTCCGAAACTATATTTAAAATTATTATATTTTAATGTATGCATGTGCAATCAAATTACACTGTCCAACAGCATATTTGGAACAGAATAGTGTCATTTTTATGATTTGGTCGAAGAGTTGTATTGTGAAATTTTAAAGAAATGAAAATTTTACCAACTATGAAAAAACAATTCAGTCCAGCTGGACTATAAATTTGTTCTAAAACATGCCTTTATAGAATTATAGAATCGCTATTATTTTTTAAATTATTGAACAGTGCTATTGTTCTTCACTGTTTTTAATATGAATTTTAATTTAATCTGTGGTTGTGTGTTTTTACTGCAAATGAATTAAAAGCAGCAACAAAATGATACAAAATGAAAACCAACTAAACCATCAAGTGGAAAAATTCATCAGCATCAGAACAGGATTGTAAACAATTTTTGTCATCTACTATTGAATGAGTTTATTTTTTTATTTCTTCTTTTTACAAACGGTAAATTAAGTTGTGGTTACTCTGTGATTAACACTTTTAAAGGTCTTGGTAAGTGGTAAAAAGTATTTTTATAAATACAAAGTGCTAAATAGTAGAATTTTAATAAAATATTTTTTTAGTTGAATAGAAATTTTAATCTCTGCTGATTTGATTGCAATAAATTTTAAAATATAAAAACTTTCTATTTTTTTTTTTATTTTCAGAGGAAACCCCTACTCTTGTTGACGCATTGTATTGGAATTTAGAGATACGAGGTATGATAAAAAAATAACCGTTATTTTCATTTTTCCAAAACGTATTTATTTATTTATCAATAACTATCTTGTTCAGTTCAAAGTAATCCCCCTCAGATATAATACACTTATGCCAGCGTTTTTTCCAATCCTCGAAACACTTCTGAAACGCTCTTTTTGGTATCGTCAACAGCTACTGTTTCGATTTTTCTTTTATTTCCTCAACCGTAGCAAAACGCTTTCCTTTCATCTGTGTCTAAAGTTTTCGGAAGAGGAAAAAGTTAGCTGGGGCCAAGTTTTTTTGTTTTTGGCCAAAAAGTCACGCACAAGCATTGATGTATGAGCAGGTGTATTATCATGGTGCAAAATCCATCGTAATTGACATCTTCTCGGCCTTCCTTAAACCGGTTATACTACAATTAAGCGTGTGTTCTGCTCATAGTAGATTCGCCAAACGCCACAGTCAACATTTCAAATGTCCTTGCGCATTTAATTTCATTTTTTTCACAAAACTTAATACAGTTTCTTTGATCCATTTTTTCGAATAGTAAAAATCGTAGAGCACACCAAAAAACACGACTAACCTTTTTATCTGTCAAAAACAAACTGACAATCCAAAATTGCTGATATTACCAACATATATAACAGACCTGTGTACCAATATAACAAGAAAAAAAAAATGCGAAAATCAAACATACTTAACTCACGAAATTTAAAAATAACGGTTAATTTTTGATCAGACCTCGTATAAACGACTATGGTATGTTTGGAGCAAACATGTTAAATTCCAATTAGAATTAGCAATAATTTTAACTAAAAGTATTATTATAAAAACTGTCAAATTTTGTTAATGCAGCTGGCTGTTTTGTTAAAAAGAAAAAGTTTTAATTACAAATTAAATTATAAAATGCTTCCTCACGGCACACAGTGTGACAGCCCCATAGTAACAGCGGCAAAAAATGGTTTTTGGCGTGTCGTCCAATTTAGATGAAATTTTCACAGTATATTAACAGGTATATGAGAAACAATTCCCTGAAACTTCAGCCTCATAACTTCATTACTTTTTGGTTTAGAGCAAGTCAAAGTTGAGATATGCCAACGCGCTTGAAATATGTTAGTTCAATATGTAATATTCAAAAGCTTATTAATAAAAAAATACATAATAAATATAACTTTAAAGTATTTTTTTCATTAGTTTAGTTGTTGTAGAATGTGTAGATGAGCTATTTAGCAACTTTTAACTATACGACATTAAAAAGAAGTCGAAATGTTTGTTGTTTGCAGTAAGTAACTAAATACACGTTACCGAAAGTCTCCAACTATATTTTTCTTCACGTTATATTTATAATTGAATATTAAATTTCGAAAAGGGCACTTGTCCGAATACTTAAATTTTGCCGGAAATGAAAAATAAGATTTTTTTAAGTATAATGGTTCAAAAAATGTTACACAGATTATATTTTGGATATTGACTTTATTATATGTATATATTTGTTTATATATTTACAATTAATGAGATGTGCACTTTTTGAAATATATAAAATTACCTACTTAGTGAAGACTTCAAAATTGGGAAATTTTAACCAGGTCGCTACACTGGCTGTGTGAAAAACTCAACGAAAACAACGCATTTTTCATAAAATCATCTTTAGTGATGGGACCATGGTAAATGACTTTTTTGTGGCCACAGTAGCCTTATGTTGGCGTGAGTGATCTTTGGGTTCGCCACGCTACAAGTTATTGCATGGGAAATTTCCCGATTGAGATTTGGCGATGTCAGTTGGCCACTTCGTTCCTGTGATTTAACGCTGCTGGATTATTTTCTCTGGTGCAAGTTAAAAGAAGGGGTTTACTTGAACTAACTACATAAAACTGACGCTATGAAAGATGAAATTCGGCTCTGCATTGAGAAGATAAGCGAAGTTTGTTGCAAATTGTTGTTCAATATTTTGTGACAAGAGCTCATGTCTGCAAATGTGCTAGAGGTGGACATTTGCCAGACATCATATTCCATAATTAATTCACATATTTCTACTTTACAGTGGTATCAATAAAGCTGAATTTGTAAAAATAAAAAGTAGTCTTTTTAAGGCAATTTACTTTCTGACTTCAAATGTACCTATTCCATACCTATATAGTTTTATTATTAATGACTAGGGCAACTAAAAATATGCATTAGCATTGTTTTTCTGAATGTTACTGACAAAACAAGCAAAATATTAATTAATTTTAGGAAAAACTACGACGTTTAACCCCTATTTGTTACGGCATATTTTTTCATATTTCGTAATAAATTCATTCTTTTGCATTTTTCAATTTTTTCATATTTTTATGGCATATTTTACAAATTGTTATTATTTTTTTTTTTTTTGTTTTTTAATTTTTTTTTCTTAAAAAAAATGACTACATACTGATATAACTTAAGTATAATCTATTGAATAATAAGGGTACTCTTGAAAACGCTTAAAATTAAATTGTGAAATTGAGGAAATTCGCGAGAATGATTCATGAAGCTCCTTCTTAAACTATTGTGCAATAGTTAATATCAATTTGATAGAAACATCGAAGCAAAAAACAAATTACTTTTGGGTGAATTAGCGTTTAAAAAAATTGCTTAATAATGAATTCTAAATTAAAAGTTACGTATTTTTTAACCTATTGGAGAAAAATTACATGATAAAAAAATTAAATTAAAAGTTGATTTTTAAATTAAGTAATTAAATTTTTGTAAGAATATGCACACAATCAAGCAGTCAATCAAACAGACTAAATAATATATTAGCGAATACCGAGATTTTAAAACTAATGGGAATATTGTGTTTTGTAAAATTTGCAATAAGCCAGTGTCAGCAAAAAAAATATTTATCATAAAACAACACCTCGGAAGCCAAAAGCATATTGAGCTCATCGCAAGAAATTATGCTAGAAAACGTTTGCTTTCAAATTTGCACCAATTATTTCATTATTAACTCAAAAGATGTGTGTTTTGAGTTATGTCACCCTTTTCGCAAGTAAGCGAGATAAAGGAGTTTTATCTGGTTGGTGGCTCATTGTTACTTTTCATGTTTTCAAATTTTTGAAAAAAAATATACGTAATTTTATATCAACATATGTATGTATTATGCGTTTTATAGAGCATATTATTAATGCTTAAAATTGTTTTTTCAATGCATATTTTAGGCACCTAAAACTAATTTTATAAAGCATATTTTTGGTTGCCCTATTAATGACATTTTATATTTGAAATTCAGCTGAGTGAAGAAACGTAACTTAATGTAATGAAATGTCCTATAAAAAATTTTGTTAGAAGTTATTTAAAAGTGTTATTAAAATCTGATCTGTGTTTGTCGGACACTTCGTTCTGAATAAGCTCATCCTAAAGGTATGCTAAATATTTCAAAAACACAAAGGATAATATTGTACTAATCAAAAAAGTGTAAAAAAAAATAATTTATTTTTTTTATCTAAATTGCTTATCACAACAAAAGTGTTTTTATTTTTTTGGAACTTTTTTACTCATTCCTACAAACCATAAACCGTGTCACTGTCAATATTGCTACTAAAAGTTTGTTTATAGCAGTTTAAAAATGAATTATTGGCCACTCACTTATAAAAAGTACAGAATTTCAGCTGAGGCTAATAACACTGAGGCAGCAAGCATCATCTGCTGCAGCCTACAGATGAAGTTGTAAAAAATTCTCTTATTTAAACTTTTTGAATGACGATGTGATGTTTTATTTTAGCCACTTTAAAAGAGAGCGAATCTTGTATATGTTTTGCATGGCAAGTGGATGTATGCTTGTGTAAGTAGTTTTGTTTTTATCGTTGTTGCTTTGTCGACAATTTCGCAATTTGGGAGCGGCACCAAATATGATAGTTAATGAAAATAAAGAACAAGAAAAGAAAAACTAACAGTAAATAACACGCACACTTACAAAGTTTTGAAAAAAAAATAAACTATATGAAAAATATCAGACTTTTCGTCGTTCATTTATTTTTTTAATTTTGTAACAAAATATTATAATTTTTTTTTTTGACTCTTCCTTTTTTCACGGATTATTTTATATATTTAAAACTTGTTTATAAAGCTTTTTTTGTATTTTTTTTCTTCAATTGTTCCATTTCTCGAAAAGAAAGGTTGTATGGTAAAGGAAAGAAAATAGCAGAAAAGCACTAGACTCAAACAGACAAATGTTTTTTAATAAATCGGTTACTTTTGATTTTGATTTCGCCACAAACAGATAAACCTTTTTAAATGGAAATTTCAAACGCACATATATGCATACCTACACATTAATAGATGTACATATACAAAAGCACTCTCAATAATACACGGACTTTTTATCTTTATACATATAATTTTTCTTTTATTCTTTCTTCTGGCAAAAAAAGAACGAAACTGAAGCAATTGAAGGGGAAAGGAAAATTTTTGTTTGATACTAGAAAATTACAATGTTTAACGGGGCGTTGGTGGTTGCTGGATGCTTATTTTTTCTACTCTTTACTTTTTATTTCTTTAACAATTAAATGGTTTTAAACTAAAATAAAAGAAAATTTATTCATTTATTTTAAGTAACAAGAAATTTTTCTTTAACATTTATTAATTTTTTTTTTTTTTAATTATTTAGAGTGATATTTTTTTCAAATTGAATTTAAATTCATTTTCTTATTTTCTCTCTCACACACTATCCATTTCTGATTAAAATTACAGAAAAAACTAATTTTAGAATAATTATTACACCCAAGAAGTTCATTAACAATTTCTTATTTTATTATTATTTAAAAACGATTTCTAGTTTTTTTACACACAACCTCCACTGTCGCTCACGAGTTTTAAACTAAATCATATGGAGGCTGCAGCCAAATGTAATAGTACTGTCAAATGGACCAAGGACTTTGTGTGGTAAAATAAGCAAAGCTTTTTTCCTTCCTCTGCTAGTATTATTTTGTTTTTGTTTTACACAAAGAAAGAGTAAACAATTTAAGAGAGCAAAAAAACAGTCTCTTCAGTAGAGAATTTTATTTTCAAACAAAAATTTTTTATTAATTTCTTTTTTTCTAAATTTTCCTTTAATTTTGGCAAAAGAAAATGTTAAAATGTTTTTTTTTTTTTGTTTTGTAAATTTTGTAATTTTTGCCGCTTTGTTAAAAAATAAGTAAAACTAAACTTGCCGCTTTGATATGCGTGTGCAGCACAAAAGTATGCTACTGTTTTTAACAGCCTGGAATAGCGAAGCTTTCAACCGTCGTGTTCTTGTTAATACTTTTTATTACAGTAAAGTGCTGCCAAATCTGCTTTATATTGGGAATAATTTGATTTATATTTTAAATATATTATGTCAGGGCTGTCATATAGTTTTCAATTCTATTCCCCGATTTCGAAATTCATAGTCCAAAAATTCCCAAAGCCCTGATTTTGCATGTACATTTTATTTTAAATGTAGGTATGTATACACTGGTGTTTAAGAAAATAGATTCACGATGATCTAACATTTTTGTGGCCGAAAAACAACAAAAAAAGTGTGATATATATATTTGTTTATTTCTATTTTATATCAATTATAAAGTAAATATATACTACGAAAAATATCAAGTATAGAAGTATTTTTTTCTTGAAGAACCGCTTTAACAATTTGCCAGCTTAAAACCTGACGCTATTATTTTGATGTGTGTTTCTGGTCGTTATCTTGTGGAGAAGTAATTTGTGGTTGGAAAAAACCAAAATTAGTTTGTTTAAATTCGAATGAAGTAATTTAACTATAAAATCATCCTTTAATACTGAATTGCTCTGCAAAAAAGCATGATGGTGTAAAAATAATGGTATGGGGGTTTTTATACTTTCGAAAAATTCTTCAATATCACAAAACCACAAACACATTTTTTATATATGTACTTATATATAAAATATCTAAATAATATTGCTTTCTTTTGACATAAAAACAAGAAATAGTTCTTTTTTATACTAAAAACTTACTGTTCCCTTTTAGTAATCACAAAGTTTATTTATATATGGTTTTTATAAAATTTATAAATGGTTTTTATTAAATTTACAACTCAGTGTTATACTCTATTTGATTTGAATGTGAAAACTTATATATAAGCCAACAAAATAATACATTAGTCTTAACGGCAAAACACATTTTACATTTCATAAATCGTGCCATTGAGATTCTTTACTTCAAGTGCTTTCTAAAATTATAGTCGTCCTAGTCTAGTGGTTAGTGTGTTGGCTTACTAGACAAAAGCTCGGGGTTCAAACCACAGCTCTGACATCTTAAAAGAAAGAAATGTGGAAAACTATTTCTATCGGCAACTACATATTAGCAGTCGTCTGGGAAAAACTCTGAGAGTGACTGATTGCCATGAACAATCTTCTCAAGTCTGTCGTTCGGAGTCGACTTTAAACTGTAGACCCCGGTACTCATGGATAAAAATTGACACACACGACATGAGTGCTGCTAGAAGCTAAGCCGTAAATCTGCAACAGGGTTGTATTGGCCAATTATGTATGTACATATGTATGTATATTTTCTAAAATACAAGACGATATATGTACATAAAAGTCGTTAGCACCACCAATTTTTTAAAGAGTGTTTTCCAAAATTTGTTAATTTTTTATTGCTTAAAATAGAACATGAAATTGAGATAACAATTTTGCTTTCAATAAATTACTTTCCAAGTAATTAAAAATTAATTTTATATATACACCAAATTTCTTAAAAAGTAAACAAATCATTTTAAAAATTTTTATTTATAATAAGTTGTCTAAACTAGTAATGACGATCAGTATATCCCGAATCCCGATATCCCGGAATTCTAATTTAAAGCATGTTAAGTTACACAAATAAATCACCTTCTTTATCACAAGCTTGGATTTCAATTAAAACTCAATTTATAAGGGATCGATACCGCTTTAGTAAAACCAAAAAAAAAAAAAACCAATTGAAAGTGCTCTCTTTTCTGAACAAACATTCATAAGTAAAGGAGAAACAAAAGCACACAAACTGTCATGGCGCGTCGAAAGAAGTTTTAGTTTTGCACTATATTTATAGCTTTTCTAATAAGAACTTAGAAATAACTTAGAAACTCTGTAAAACAATTTTATTTAAGATTTACCACATATTTTTAACAGGAATAAATCATTGTTTGTATTTTTTATTTTTTTTTTTTTGTAACCATTTTTAATTTTAATTAAAACACGTTTTTTATTAACAAACGATCCTTTCAAATGACACTGTTTTGTAACAACTGAAAATGATCTCTTTTCTCAATTACTTAATAAAACTGTTTTGCAAAAACAAAATCTATAAACAACATGCACACAAACTATTATGTTGCTCTACAAGAAACTTTTCTTATTCACTTTGTTATATTGTCTTTAGTACACATAAAATGTTTTTCACAAAGATTTTCTTTAAGATATTAATTTGCATACTAATTGTAAAATAAAAATGAAAGAGTTTTTTATATTAATTTTTAGTTTGAATTAAAAAAGAAAATAAGTATATTGTCAACGAGCGTTTCCGCCAATCCTACAACTTTAATGAACGCGAAAATACAACTGAAAACAAAAAGAGGAAATACTGTGCTACCATACTATTTTTTTTTTTTCATTTCTGGGTTGTATATTCAGGAAACGAAATATGATGGTTTTCATAACGATTTGAAATTCAAATTGGAAGCTTTAAAATAATTACTTTTAAAAAGAATCGATTTATTATGAGGTTAAGGTACATTAAAAAACACTAGCATGGTATTTATTATTAACTAGAAACATTTAATTTTCTAAATATGCACTTGTAGCTTAATAAATTGATATACATAAATACATATATGTCGGGTGAGTTCAGTATGAATGTTAGCACATTTCAGGCACAACGCCCGATTTTTAACATAAGTGCAATTTCACTGGCCATGTCGTGTTTTTTAAATACGTTTGTAATAATATTTTTCTATAACAACTCATTTATTATTATTATTACCTGATTGCGTAGGGTAAGAAATTTCAAACGATAGAAAATTAATATGGAAAGTGCTCAAATATTACTGAAACATACAAATTTGAAAAAATTATCAATTGTTTGTCTTAAGGAAACAGGAAACAATTTTAATAGTAACTTCAGAAGACGCCCACCAAATTATGATAATTTATGAATATTATTTATTAACCCTCCATTACTAAGCTATGGGTCGAATCGACCCAGACACGCAAATTTTTTAAATTAAAAAAAAAAACATGACGATATTTTAACTCAAGATATATGTGTAATCTAAATTTGTTTATATTTAAACGTTTATAAATAATAAATATAAGGAAAATTTATGATATTATCCATATAAAATTATTTTAAAAAACAGCCTGGGTCGATTATACCCATAGTTAGCAATAATGTAACAAAGATTATGGGTCGACTATACCCATAGTTAGCAATAATGTAACAAAGATTATGGGTCGATTAGACCCAGGTTAGTTATACCGTTATACAAAAAATATATGTTCATTTATTCACATTGTAATAAATTAAAACGCAAAACCAAAACCACGTGCTCTAAATGTGGAAAATATATTTGCCAGAAGCACTGTGCTCAAATTACATTGCTTCTGCACATTTATGACGATATGTTCGATGATGAAAATTCCGAATAAAAGGTAACATTTATAGTACATAACTGAAAAATGTTTGCTTTAGCCGTACCAATTTTTCTTTCTAACATTTTACTATTATTTATATATCAGGTTTCAAATGTACTTTATTTGACGTCAATATCTTAAAAACTCATAATTTTATGCGCAATTCGGCTGGATAACTTTTTTTTTCCACTTTTTTAGCTATGTTGTAATGAATTCATAATTAATTTTAATTTAAATATATTTTTTTTATTTTACACCATTGTATACTAAAATTAAACAATAAAATACTATAATCTACCAAAAGAAGTATACGTTGTATCAATTTATAAGTTGAGACGGTTTCAATGGATAATACAATTCAGGGTCGATAAGACCCATGGTTAGTAACCATGCGACATGATTTAAGGTTAGTAATGCAGGGTTAAGCTTTCATTGATTTGACATTGCGCTTATTTTCAGTGTACACATGAAAATACACAAACGTGGAAAATATCATAGTGAACGCTTAGGCGGCTTTAGGCTTCATTAGCTTCAAACAATCAAAGCTACAAAATGTATATATATTTATATAGATATTTTTTTATATTGTTGTCAGAAACATTGACAATAAAGAATTTTCTTAATTCCTATCTGAGCAATAAAAAATTAAACCCATTAAAAGCATTAAATCTTAAGAGCCCTTAAACTCGTTTCAGTCCTTAAAAACTTATTTACGCTAACATTACACTCCATTACAACATCTGCATCATACAATTTATGCAAACAAGATCTTACTTTGTGACGATACCAATCCACATGAGATCAAAAAGCGTCCAATCGATCCCGGTGTAGATTAATAGATTGGCCCATATTTTTTTTTGAGAATGACGTTGACCAAGCCATATTGGTTTATGTAGTTTATCTGTAATGATTTCTTGCTTACTCTAAAATTCAGATGTTGAACAAAATTATGCACTTCGTTGAGTTGTTAGTTTATTTTATATTTAGTTTTTCATAAGTCATGACTCGATGCTCACCAAAAGCAAGTGTTTTGTTTTATAAAATCATTTCCTATATGTATTTGTGATCTTTGGTATGCAAGTACGGTCGTATTAATAAAAAATGTTATAGGTTTATTAAGGAGTTATTTGACAAGTATTGCATAGAAATTTGTCAATTTATTCTTTCATAAACGTATAATATTTTTTATGAATACAGCAGGTAATATTTATAACGAAAGTAAGGCAACATTTTGTATATAATGTATATATACATACATATCTGACTGACAAATTAAATGAAGTTATGTCCAATATAGAAATAAATAAGAAATAATAATAGCTTTTTAATATAACAAGGCCTAATAAACACTATATTGCAATGGTTCAAATACTTGATGCAAAAATATACAAGATTATTGAAGTTAATTTCTTAAAAAAATATATGTACTTATAATTTTTAATTCTGGTTTTGTACTTATATAATATATTAAACTCTAAGTATTAAAAGTTGGCCTAAAAAAAATAATAAATTATAATAATAATAAGGATCCAAAATCAGTAGACAATATCAAAACAAATTATTTACTACGAAAACAATAATAGAAAGGGAATCATCGGTGAAAAAGATCTAATTAGTAAGAATATGCGTAAAAAGTTTGAGTCGAAAATAATTATTGGAATGAGAACAAATACGAAGATTCAAATTAAAATAGTTCCATAAGATCTCTCAAATAGACTACTTCTTATCATAGTAGGTATAAATATCTGAGGGTTGCTAATAAAAGAAAAAAAATTTAATCCAGATTAGAGACGACGAGGCACTCCATTCTTACTAACTCTATAAAATAATTGCTATAAACGAATTTTAACAAAGTCACTAAAGTCACTACTCAGAAAAAAATCTTTTATATAAATAATTAATTTATTTTCGATATTTCGCTACTTCTTTGTGTAGCATCGTCAGAGATTAATTTATTGTGTATTTGAAAGAATATTTTTTAAATATTATAAAGTGTACATAATTAAGTAAAAAAAAAAAAAAAACAAATATAGAGGTAAAAGAAAATATATAATAAAAATTTATTAAAATAATATATATTATAATAAAATTATTATACATTAATTTCTGACAGTGTATGAGTAAAATACTTTTCTGTAGGTTGGCAATCATTAAATCTGTTTTGATATGTCATTCTATTTAGGAAAATTAAAAGAAAGTAAAAGCAAAACAAATACAACTGACGTCGCCACACACAAAAAAACTACAATAATAAACTGATAGCAGCAGCAGTGGTAGAATTTTATACAAGGTGGTTGGGTTTGTTATTTTATTTTTTTTCATTCTTATTTTGTTGTAATTTGTTAGTAGTGGCGAGAGTTTGTGTGTTGGTTGCTCTGATTTTTTGTTTTTCGCCTGCACTGATATTACGTTTTTTTTTTGTTCCTTGTCTTTTAATTAATATTGCCGTTTTTATTGCATTTGATTTGCAACACGAATGCAGCTGTAATAAGAGAGAGTGGGATCAACCTTCGAAACGCACGGAATAAAGACGAATATTTACATAACTTTTCTATAATTTTAAGAAAAGGTAACAAAATTTCAATTTAATTTTCTTTATAACTCAAGTGAACGTATCGTATTTTGCTTGGAAATAATCGTCAGGGGTCAATAAATTCATAATTATCGTTAGTCAAGCAGCAACAAAAACAACAACACGTGTTAATTCAAGTTTTAGAAGTTGAACAAAAAAAAAAATAAATTGTATTTGCAAAATACAAAATAGTAATGGAAAACGTGTTGCTTATTAAAATGATAATTACATTTATGCTCTTCTCTACAATAAATAATTTTCTATTCATTAATTTAAATCATCAATTAATTTCCAGTGAACCCAGAGACTTGTGTTAATTTGTAAACAACAACAACAAGAGAAAAAGCAAAATGTCACAAAAACGGGCTGCCGGTCTAGTTGGAAAATTCTTTGAGAATCTCAAAAGCAAAGAGTTTCGTGAATATTTAATGAGGTGGGAACGCAAATTTGTCATTAGAATTGTAAAATGTAATTAAAAATACCTTAACTTATCCTTACCAGCACACATTTCTGGGGTCCAGTTGCTAATTGGGGAATACCAATTGCCGCCTTAGCCGATATTAAAAAGGATCCCAAAATCATTTCTGGTCGCATGACTTTAGGTAAGTATTTACCTTGCATACACATATGGTCAAAATAATAAGTACACACGTACATATATTTTTATGTTAACAAACAAAAGCGGAAAATATATAATGAAAATAAATACGAAACCTAATTCTTATTAAAGTTTCAAACATAAAGAAGAGGTGGTATTTCGAATCTTTAATTACCTATATGTTGACGTTTAAAATCACTCGGAATACCGCTCCACATTATGGTATTACCGTCATTATGCTTGTTTGTTCTCTTTAGTATACCCTGGAACTAAGCATTTATTTCGATCTCATTACTTAAACATAGTACAAACATACATAATTGGCCATTACAAACCTGTGTCAGGGTTATGCCTTGCTTCTCGCAGCACTCATGTTGTGTGTGTTAATTTTTATCCATGAGTACCGGGACCTACAGTTTAAAGTCGACTCCGAACGACAGATTTGAGAAGCTTTTTCATGGCAATCAATTACTCCCAGAGCTTTTGCCAGAAGACTGCTGAGAGGTAGTCGCCGAAAGAAATAATTTTTCATATTTCTTTTTAAACAATTATTATTTAATTTACTTAAAAATTAAGATTGAGACTAACTTAAATGTATCTTTTTAAAATATAATCTTACCTTCAATCTTTCTTGCTAAGTGTCCGCGAACCTTAGTTTCTTATAGTAGACCTGATAAGACATATCCTATGTCAGTAGAAATTTACCTGAATTACTCAAATCGACACTTTACTGAAAGTTATAATTTTATTACCATTCTATGGATGCGTTTCTTTAGTTTTTCTTTTGTTGCATTTCACGTGGATCAAAAGATTTTGTGAAGCACAATAGCATTATTAACATTTCTGGAAAATCGTTCGCGCACTATTACATCGTATATCGGCAGATGTTTTCCTTTCTTTATTAATTTATTTATTTTTCTCAGTCACGTGTTTTAAATCTTATTGTGGCTTTAAAGCATTTTAATCAAAAAACAATATTTATTTATTTGCTCAACATAATAATACTTTAATTTCTTGGTTGCAAAGATTTCCTTTTGTTAGCCTTATCACGAATCTTATCTCTTTTGGCCTGCAGTGTGCACTTCTAGTTTTATTTTAATTTTTCTTTTTAATAAATTTCAATGAGATAGTAAATGAAACAATAAACAAAATATGAATTTTATTACACAATTAACAAGTTCCTATCCAAACTTAAAACATTTGCTTGCGAAACATTTTCATTGTCAATGGATAAGGGGAAACGTGTAGAAAAATGTAAGGTACTGTGTTTCATGTACATGCATTTCTTATTAAGTATGTGTTGTAGTTATTTATACATAAAGAAACGAATTTATAACATACATATCGTTGGTCTCAGGTAGAAAGGCCCTAACTCGATTTTTTTTCAAAACTGATTTTTTTTTAGTATTCCAATAAATTTCAGAAATATGCACATCCTAACAAAAAATCTTTGCAATATTATTAAAACTAACGGTATTACAAGTAATTGTACAGCATTTAATAAAAAGTTGTATATTAATAATTACAGTATCTGTTGTATTTTTACCTCCTCCTGTAAATTTTAAATTATGTGAGTTAGGGCCTTTCTACCTGAGACCAACGATATACAAGCTACGAAACAAAAAAACTGCTTTTCCTTGGTCCTTGAAACATGAAACATTTATAAATTCTTATTAAATTTAGAAAGAGAAGATACAAATTTTATTACAATAAAATTACCAATTATTACCTAGAAACTTAAAAGCATATCTGTTTTTAGCAATTTCTTTTGAAAACAAATCTAAATAAAATCTTAATGCTATAAAAAAATAATTTTTCGTAATGTATCGCCATGCCTTTTGAACAAGATCATATAATTGAAAATACTTTTTGAATTAAATTTTTATCTAATTGCTTAGCTATGTCATCATCTGTATTATGATATACTCGTATGTATTCATTTTAAACTTTTACCGAGTTTCATTATAAAAAGTACACCATTTCAGAAGATATAAAATGCAGGAGAGAGTGAATATAACATGCTGGTTTATAGTTATTTATTAACGTCGACAACTTATCAGCTTTTCATCTTTTACATCTTTAAAAATCTTTGCGAAATCGATTTTTTCTCTCATGTTTCTGTATTTTTATATTTAGAAAACTAATTTTAAAAAAAGGAAAGAGGGAATCCTGTATTTTGCTTTCTCACTATCACTAAAAAGAGTTTATTTTCATAAGTAATAAAACTGATAAGAATTTTAAGAAAACTTTCCTACAAGACAGTGTGTTATAAACACTTAAATGTTATCGTGATTTAAGTGAATTAAAAACAACAACAATAAACAGCATAATTATAATGGATTGTTTTCAAAGATAATATTTATTTCCAAGTCTGTGTATTGAGTTTAATTGCCAAGTTAAAAATATATCATAAAAGTTTTTCAGTTGCATATATAATATAAAAACATCTTCATTTGATAATTAGATTTCTACATATGATTTAAAAAAAAAAGTTTTCTATTTTTATCTATAAATGACTTGTTGAGTAGCTCTAAAAGTAAATTATATTTCTTTTTTCCTTCATTATTCCCCTCTTACAGGCTTGACAATATGAATTGAATAAATATTTATCAAGCGATTTTCAAATAGTTAAACATTTCTGATCATTTTAATTATAGCATTTTCAGTTTAAATTATACCTTTTTCAAAATAAATGAAACCTTTTTCAAAATGAACGCAACCTTTTTCAAATTAAACGAAACTCTTTTCAAAATAAATGAATCTTTATTCAAAATAAATGAAATTTTATTCAAATTCATTTAAACATTTTTCAAATTAAATTAAACCAGTTATAGAATTTAATAGAAAACAAAATAAAAAAAAATTAAAAATATTGAACATATTAATTTTTATATAATACTTGTAAAAATTAATGAAGAATTTATCCACTGACCGCTTTAGGAATTAACATGATCATATCCATAACATAGTTCGCACAATCATTTTGATTAACTTGTGCGACACTTTCCTCAATTATATATATACACTTACTTATGTTCTGTGGTAATGTCACTTTAATAATGATCGGGCGTGGAATTTTATCTTAGAAAATGTTTTCTCTATCGGGTTCAACATAGGAGAATAAGGTGGTAAAAATTTAAGCGTACAGTCGCTATTATCCACCATATTTCGAATTTCTTGGGTTTTATGGATTCTGGCATAATCCATAATTAAAAATGATTGTTTTATATTTTTTTTTCTTTTGTTTTCTATTAAATTCTATAACTGATTTAATTTAATTTGAAAAATGTTTAAATGAATTTGAATAAAATTTCATTTATTTTGAATAAAGATTCATTTATTTTGAAAAGAGTTTCGTTTAATTTGAAAATGGTTTAATTTAAACTGAAAATGCTATAAATTTTTTGATTTGCTTCAGTTGGTTAACATTTTAAAGATATTCCACCTTAACCATTGATAACAAAAAACGAATGATCATGAGAAAAGCGCCATCTATTGAGAAGTGGCAGATAACAGCTAATTCTACTTAGCGAATGCACTCACCACATAATCTACATGCAACAATAAGACAATTGCTGTTGATCATTCAAGGGTGAAGGTATAACACTGGTCTTTGAGTAATCAAATTGACAGCAACTAATCTCATTCGAAAGGCAGCTTAATTCAATAATAATAATAATGATAATAAAAAAAATGCTATCCTTTCCTAAAATTCCAATACAATGCACAGCATGAGTAGTTGTTTACCTCTGAGTATTGAATGATCAGTTCACAGCAATTTGTCTCATTCAGAACGCGCCTAATTAAAATTTAAGAAAAAAATATATTCTTCTTTCCAAAAAATTCCAATGCACAGCATCAGTAGAGTTTTACCCCTGAGTGTTGGTCTCAATAAAAAAAAGCCCTCAAATAATCATTGAAAATTTTCCACTAAACTATTGATCAGACCTACATATGTAGCGGGGCTTAAAAACTAGTTAACTTCTGCTAGTGTTATACATATCCCTTCACGGTTGTTAATTTATTTTGTATTTGATTTTAGAATTAAACAGAAAATAACACTTACATACACAAATAATTGGTCATTAAAACCCTATTTCAGGGTTATGTCCTGGCATTTCACAGCACCCATATTGTGTGTGTCAAGTTTTATCCATGAGTCTACAGTTTAATGTCGAATCCGAACGACAGACTTCAGAAGAATGTTCAGCGCAATCAGTTACTCTCAGAGCTTTTGCCAGAAGACTGGTAGAAAGAAAGAAAGAAAGAAAGAAAGGTAGTCGCCGAAAGAAAGAGTTTTTCATATTTCTTTCCGGAGCTCCTCTCTAGTAAGCCAACATACTAGCCACTAGACTACAGCAACTACAAAGAATAACAATTAACATTTTAAAATCCCAGCAAAGTGAAATGGTAGTGGTTCTAGAAAAATAATATATTCATTGCCTCTAGATCATTACATGAATTGAATTGGTTTTAAATGCAACTCTGTATTCCAATAAATTAGTAATTTTTTAAGTGCTGAACATTAACATGCTATTGGTTTTTATCAGAGTAGGAAAATAAACAAAACGACACGTTTAATTTCATTTTGTTTTGTTCTTTATAATGAGTAAAACAAAAATAATGAGAGCGATTGTCCCATTTTGTTTTGTATATTGTTTTTAGCACTACAAATACACTAACTCAAATGTGCATAGGTAGAAAAAAAAAATAAATGAGAACAAAATTGAAACGTTTGAAGAAAATACGTTTGCAAATGTTTGCTAATTGATTTGCTTATTATAACTCCTTAAAATATTATATATGCATACTTACATACCTAACTGAGTCAAAAAAAGAAAAAAATATACATACGAACTAAATGAAACACTCAAAAAATACGTTTCTCCTTTTATTTTGTACGCAATTATACGAATGTAACGGAATATCAAAGCAAGCAAAAGAGAGAAAAGCCAATTGTTTTGTTTGTGCTCTTTCTAATTTAAAAAGTATTTGTTTTGGTTTTGCTCATGTACAAAACATTAGAAAAAATTTGAAAAGTTTATGACTTTATGAAAACGTTTGCGAAATGTTTTGTTTGTTTGCCCACTCTGGTTTTTATGAAAACGATTTGAAATTGCTTTCATCAACACCTGAAAAAGAGGTTTTTAATCATGATTTATTTTGCTTCATTTAAATTAATTCAATTTCTCTAACGCTAATGCTAAAATCAAGCATGCTTTACCTAAACTGAATCACTTCATGTGTTCCTTAATCATATTCGAATAAAAATTCTCATTAAAGAGAGTAATGGTTTTCCCTCAATCCAGTCTTACTGTAGTACTACTTTTCAAAGTAATCTGTTGTAAATTGACCTATTAAAATCAGAAATTAATTTTCTTTAAACTTTTACAACTTTGTACAACACATAGAAGTCTGATGTTCAGTTCAGTTCCTTAACAGATGTTAATTCTCATAAACAATACCAGTTTTAAGCTCTCAAGACCGATATAATAATTATAAATAGATTTACATAATAAAGATCCAATAATTGATTCCAATTAGGAGAATTCAAGATATAAAATGATTGTTAAACTATTTTTTTTAATATAAAACTTCTTTTTACTTTCAGCTCTTACTTTATATTCATGTGTGTTTATGCGTTTTGCCTGGAAAGTACAACCGAGAAATATGCTATTGTTTGCCTGCCATTTGACCAATGCAACAGCACAATCTATACAAGGTGTTCGCTTTATTAACCATAATTATTTAGGCGATAAGGATAAAAAGCAAACTGCCTAAATATTAAAAACACATTAAATTAATACCTTAAACAAATTTATCATTAGCTAAATGGGGGAAACAAATTAAAAACAAATGAATGAATTTTTAGTTTAATTTCTATAGAAAAACAAAAAATGCAAATATTGTTTTAAGTCTCTATGCACGTTATGTAAATTTAGTCAAAATGTTGTTTATTACAATTTTGAATTTCAAACAATTTTAAACACCTGTTATTATAATAATGATATTTGCAATATTAAATCTGTACAATGTTATAATAGTTAAATAATGTACATACATATAATTTAATAGTTAAAACAAAAAAAAAAAAAAAAAAAAAAAACAAAAAACAACAATATTTCAAATAAAAACTTAACAATTTCAATTGGCATAAAGCAAAATATCATTAAAAACACGCAAACATTTGAATTTTTATTTGTTTGTTGCTGGTTAAAAAAATCCAGTAGCGATTACTTTCGAGAACAAAACAAATTTAACATTTGTTTGTTACTATTTGCCTCTATTTAATAAATGTTCTCTTGAAGACTACTCTCACTAATATAACTTTTAATTTAAATATTTGTTTTATATAGTACTATATATTAAAATCTGTACCATATGATGTTTTAAGTAGAAAATCTATACATCAGTGTACTTTAAGTGCCATTTTGAAATTAAGGTCTAAGCACAAATAAAAAATATATTAACGATTTACAATTTTTTCCCAAAGATTTTTATTTTCAATTATTCTACTTAAGCTACGGTCACACTAGGCAAATATATAACAAAACAAGGCCACATTTTATGCAAAAATCTCGTTTTATTTATGTATTTCATTAAAAATTGTTTTTAAAAGTCTGAATAAAAAATATAAATAATATTTAGTTTTTATTTAATTAATTAAACTGTGTTAAAAACTTACGGCCCTATTTATAATGCAAAGTTATCAAGTCGTTAGCACTTAGAACAAAAAACTGACAACTATATCACCCGGTATAGACTGTCATTAGTAAAAACTAAAACATTGCATAGCTTCTATCTGCTAACTTTTCAGAGAATCCAAAAAATTAAAGAACCCATACGTTTGAGTAAGAATTTCCACATATAGGAATGACAAAATTAGTTACCACGTACAAGGAGCTGCTAAGTTTTTTTTTTTTTTTATAAATACGGCTGTTAAAATATTAATGTTTTCAAAATATAGTGGTTACAACTCTTTCATCAAATGTTTTTGCCTAAAAATTAGTTTTTGTTTGTTGCATCATATTGTATAAAATGTTTCTCACTAATAAAAATTTACCATTTTATAACGATAACACGTGATAGTACAGCTTATGAATACCCCAAATGTTTAAACAAATGTTTTGCTTATATAGTCAGAATTTTTAGATAATGGCATAGTCGGATAAGTAGGTATGTATGTATATATTTACCCCTTAAATTCTACCTTATCCACCTTTGGCTTTGACATCAAACGAATGATCAGGAGAAAGGGCCACCTACTGGGAAGTAATAGACAGAACTAAAGCTATATTTACACTACCTAACTTTCTCATCTAAATTTTATATCAGAAGCGCACTCAGATAGTTTGATTACAAATCTAATTTAATTTTTATTGTTTTTGCCTGAGCTCAGTTAAAAAGAGAAAATTTTTACATTCAAAATTATTGCCGTCTGAGTTGTAAATGTTATAATCTGTTCTAATCAGATGAGAAACTTAGGTAGTGTAAATATAGCTTAAGAAAGGTTCGTAACGTACATACCAACAGCATCGCCATATTGGGCAATTGCTGTTGATCATTTTTGGGGTGAAGGTATGACACTGGCCTTTGAGTGATCCACTGACAACAACTTGTCTCATAGACAAACCAGTGATCTTACATTAGTTGAGCAATACGCCGTACTAACTGAGACCATTCAAAACATTAGTAAAATAACATTAGTAAAATTGTGATAAAAAATTTAATGCTAAATCTAAGCTCAAACAAATCATAGCTAAAAGAGGAGGGCTTACTGTAGCGTCAGAGACAGAGTTTTATTTTTAAAAACTTGAGACCATATTTTGCAGTTTATTGCAATAGCAGTTGTCTATGGAAATGCTTTATTTTGAAAAAATAAAAAAATGAATATACAGGCCTGTCACAGAAATCCATTCCGATCGAAAGTGGAATGAATTCCGTATTTTGCTTCTCCAGAAAACGTAAAACGAAAATTTTTTGCGGAATTAAACCACTTTTAGTTTCCTAAGTGGAATTGATATTTTCAGTGACTTAAATTTAAAAAAAATGAATTAAAAGCACTTTTAATGGGAAACAAATATTGTTTTTGATTTATTTTATTGAAAAATAATTTTTTTAACATTTATTTTCTTAAAAATATACACATTTTTGTAATTGTTTCTGAAAGAAGCTATCTCTTTAACCACAAATTTTTTTTTTTTTTCAACAAAAACTAAAAATTTTCAGAAAGTTTATATTCTGGCAATAGGAACATCAAAACCAAAATAAAAAGAAATATTTCTATTCTCGGCATTTTTCTTTTATTATTAATTATTTTAATCTGTATAACTTTTTTATGCAGTTTGTTACAATTTTTTCAATTGTTTTTTGCTCTTATTCGCTTAAAACGCATTATTTTTGTTTTGGTATACATTATGTTGCCATATTTTATGAGAAAAATCGGAATTTGCTAAATCGATCGGAATCTGAAGAAGCTAAAACAAAACCGATCGGAATTGAAAATACGAAATGAAAACCATTCCGATCGGAATTTGTGACAGGCCTGAGATTTATGTATTTGCAAAGAGATCTCATACGTATAATAAATTGAAGTAAATTTTTTCCTGTTGCACTGGTTTTTGTTTCGTTGTTTTTTTATACATTTTATTTAACTTTTAAATATACAAATGTTATTGAAGTTTTCAATAAAGCTAGTTTTTTTAAAACTAAAAGCCATTTCTGTATTTTTAGCAACATATTTCAAGGTTTTTACTGCATATTTTATGCGCATAAAACACTTTTTAAAGCATATTTTTATGATTTGATAATATTCTTTATTTTTCTCACAGCCTGGCAAAGAGGAATTGGTTTAATAGGGATTAAACAACCATTTCTTATTTCTAAAATAAAATTTAATACTTTTCTACTTTCTATTTTTTATACTTGCCTGGTATTTACTTATGATTTTTTTAAAGTTTCTAAAAAATAAAAAAACCTAGCCAGCGTCTACCAAAAAATATGGAAAAAATATGGTAGGTAGGTAAGTGTGCACGTACAAAAATTCGATTCATCGGATCATGGGTGCAATGTGGCGCTACTACCATGGGTGGGGCTCTGATTAAATAAAGGACTTGATTCCGGATGGTCGCATATTCTTGCGGACTACACGTACCTCTCTCAGAGCACATCCATTTAAAGTTAATTGCCCTCCAAGTCCATATCATCCAATTGGGGCCAAAAATATTCGGTTATCATTGAACGGTAGCGATTCCCATTCACAGTAACGTGCCATCCAGCCAGAAATGAGCCTCATCGCTGAAGATGATTTTTCGATGAAAATCCGAATCATTTTCAAGTTGTTGCTCAGCGCAATTCACGAACATACGACGCTTCTGGTGGTCAAGCGGATTTAGTTCTTGCGTCAATTTGATCTAGTAAGGATGTGGGCCAAGATCTTTTCGTAAAATTCACCACAACGACGTCACAGAGATACCCAATGCTTGAGAACGACAGATTTGGGCTTTCTTCAACTGAAGCTTCAGCGATAGCAATATTTTCGACACTATGGGCACTTCTTTGTCTCACTGGCACGGTGATATTTTGTACTGTGCCTGTGGATTAAAATTTTTCCTATAGACGCTCAATTGTTGATCTGCTAGGACGATTATGACGACCATAAATTGGACGCAGCGTTCTTAACGTTGAGGCCACTGTCACCGAATTGCGGTAGTAAATTTTAATAATTTCGACTCGTTATTATCTCGCATATCTTTTCATCATGAAATGGCAAACCTTACTGAAGAGAAATGTCAAAAGAGCGGCAAGAAATATGACGTCGTTTGCTGTCCCTGTCGCTCTACTTTGTAGCGTCCCTGTTGCAAAACCCTTTTTTGTTTTTTTCTGCTACGATAGCAAATGACGTATCGAATGACAACACGAGAGATGTTTTTTTTTCTGGTTATTCGATATTGTATGCTATAATCTCAAATTACTCGTACGATAGATTTTATTTGATATCGAGTGCCGTGATACCAAAATGAAAAATTTCGATACATTTTACTCGATATTAGATCCCAGTTTTAAGAACTCAAGACTGATATAAAAAAATAAATATATCATGAGAACGGGTAGAGCTAAAGTTTCTAAATTTGGTCTGAAAGACTTCAAGGTCAAGAAAAATCATTAGTCGCAGAACGTAGACAAATAGAAGAGATAGGTGTAGCGAAGCACGGCCGATTTAGGCTAGATATTTTATATAATACTTAAAATTACTTACCTATGTACATACATACAAGCAGAACAGTTTGTTTTAAAATTTAACAAATAAAATACAACAAAAATATATTTATATTTTTTCATCATATAAAAACTTTTTTTTTATTTATTTTTTATAATAATTTTTCAAAGATTTTTAACAATAAAAAAATGTAGGGTTTTTTTTAATTTTTCTTTTTTTTTTTGCAATTATTATATAAAAAAATGTGTATGTGTGTGTGTGTTCGAATTTAAAAAATAAAATACAAAAATTATTAAAAAATTTTTTTTTTTTACTATTTTAGCTCATGATTTTGCAATAATTTTTTGTTTGTTTTTCATTGAAATTAAAATTCTGTTGCTGTTGTTGTTGTTGATGTTAAAAAATAGTAGTTGGTTTGTTGTTTTAGTAGATATTGTTGTAAAATTTGATGCTGTTGCTGCTGTTGTTATAGTAGCGATTATTATGGCGACGTTACTTTTAAGCGGTTTATATTTTTTGAACAGTTTTCGTAACACATTTTCCATTTTCATTTTTTTTTTTCTTTAACTGAACTTTTTTTTTATACTATTGCAAAGTTAAAAAAAAAACACATTTATTATTATATATGTATGTATAAAAAAATAATAAAAAATAAGTAAATGTTTTGAATAATAATTACTTAAAATTGATTATTAAATAAAATTTCATTAAAAAGTAATAAAAAAAATATTTCTAAAAATTGCATATACATACATATGTATGTAGTTGTATGTACATCTGTACATATACATACATACATATGTAAATATTAATTGTTTTAGTGTGAAAAAGAAAAACAAATTAAAACAAGAAAAGTTGAATTTTATTCAAAACAATAAAATATAAAAAAATAATAATAATAATAGTAGTAAAAAGCATTTATTTTTTGTTAAAACAATTGCTTTCTCTACTATTATTATTATTGTTTTTTTTTTTTTTTAATTTAATTTGTTTCGTTTTTCTTTTCAACCGTTTTGTTTAGAAAAAGAAAACAAAATTTTAAAAACAAAATGTTTAAATAGACGCTTTTAGGAAGTAATTATTATTTCTTTAAGGAAAATAAGAATAAAATACAATTTATTTAAGTTTGTATTGTAAATAAACAAAAAATAAATGAACAAAAGAAAAAGTTAAAAAAATATATTGTTACTCATTAATTTGATTTACTTAAAATTATATAAAAAATGTTAAAGTTAATATATAAAAAAAAAATATTATTCAAGTTTAAAATTCACACTTTTTTATTATGTTGTTGTATTTTCATAATGCAAAAACAAAAATATTGTCCTTTTTCTCTTTTTTCTTTTGTTTTTCTGTTGCTTCTGTTTAGGAATTTTTACTTAAAAAATAAAAAAGAAATTCAAAATATTTTAATTATTTTTTTTAATTTTCGTTTTTTTGAAATATACTTTCTTAAAATTTTACTTGCAATCATAAGTTTTTGAGCCAAACAGAGTTTCTTTCAATGGAGCCAAATTTACTAAAACCTGTAAAATATATTTAAAGATTAAATTTAGAAATTTTGATTAAGAATTTGGAAAAAAAACAAAAATTATAAAATAAAATTTTCCAACCAAAAATATAATTTAGATAAAAAAAAATCCAAAAAAGTTTTGTTTTTGTTTCTTTTATTATTTTTTATTTTATTTTATTTCTTTGTTTTTTGTTTTTGTGTATGTATATTTCAATTTTTTTATTTATAGGCCAATTAATAATATTAATAATTATAATTAATATAATATTATAGTACATTTACAATTAAATTATTATCATATAAAAGTTGTTTTGTTTTGTTTTCCATTAAATTTAATTAATTTTACAAAAAAAAACCAAACAAAAAAAATTTTTTTTAAGATTTCTTTACACGTACGCAGTCTAAGACATAAGTTTCACAATTATTTTATAAATTTTTGTTTTAATTAAATGTTTAAAGATCAATTTTTTAATAATAATTTTAAATCAAAATGTGAATACATTTTTATTTGTTATTTAAAAAAAAATAATATACATATAAAATTATTTAATAATTGTTTTTAATTTAGTACAAAATCATATTTATTATTTAAAAGAATTTCATTTTATTTAGTATATATTTTTGTTTTAACTTAAAAAATAATTCCACTTTTTATTAACTTTTTTATATAAATATTTTTTATAATTTTATTTTTTATTTTTTGTGTTTTTCTTTATATAATAATCAAAATTTACATTTTTTTATTTTATTTATTAAGGTTAAGGTAAATATTTTGCTAAATTTAAACTTAAACAAAAACAAACAAAAAATATATATTAAAAAAAATATTATTTAACATTGAAAATATAAAAATAATTATGTTTCTCTTTTTTTTTGTTGTTTTTTCTTAATTTTTTGTTTTTTTAGATAAAACTTAATTTATAAAAAAAAATTTGCCAAACGTTTTCTTTTCCCAAACAAAATTGTATATATAAAAGTAATGCTAAACATGTTTATACTTAACACATTTTTAGTTTTTGTATTATATGTATATTAAAATAATAAAAGAACTTAATTTGTTTGTTTGTTTTTTTAGTTTTTCTACACAAAATATAAAAAATTATTACTTTTTTTAACTTCTTCATATTATACAAATATCTATCTATAGACTGATAAAGCTTGAAAAGATCTTTTAATACCTTAAATTTTAAATATAATTTTATGATCAATATTTCATTTCTTTTTTTTTGTTTTAGACTAATATTTATTATAAGTTTACATTTAAAAAAATTTTTGTATTAAAAGACCTCAACAAAAGTGGGTCTAATCAATAGAAATTTGCATAAAATGTAAAAAGAAATGTTAAAATATTATTAAAAATAAAAAGAAATATAAAAATAAACAATTAATTTTTTTAAAGCAATAACTGTGTGTGCATTTGTGTTTTTAAAATGACTGCGCATAAAAAAAAATATTTTTTTCTTTTAATATTTTATTTAAATAAAAAAATAATAAACTAAAAAAAAAAAAAACAATTACAAATAAAAAAAAAATAACAAATAAAAACTTAAAGCAAGCCAATAATTAATAAAAAAAAGATCAGTACAATTTGTTATTTTCGAAGTTATGCTTCTACGATAATAAAAATTAAAATATATTTATAAAACGAACATAATCTAGAGGTTTAATTACAAACTTTTTTCAAAATAATAAAAGTCACCAAAATTTTGCGATAAAGTGTAGCCAAAAAATTTTATAATTATAAAAGGAAAACTAAAAGCTTTCTCATGAACACAGGCTTCAAAACGTCTCGCCTCACTTAACCTACTTTGCAAACTGTACCCTGTCAGCACGCTTTACCTAACCAATAACAGCTGTTTAATTTCGATTGTCAAAATCTTGTTTATTCTTCTTCCTTATTTATTTTGACATTTAAACAAATCTGAATTAAAAATGTTTTCTTTAATATTAAACGACTTGTTCTAATTCGAAAAGGAAATTTAATTTGCAGCTACATATTAAAAGTTATTCTAAGTATAATAGGAGTGTTAAATTCTGGTTACACTTGCTGACATCGATAAATGTGCCCTCTAAAATACACTCTTTTGGATATTATTCTATTGTTCTGGAAACGAATAACCTTTTTTTTTCATGTGTCGATTTGGCTCGTATAGGCTATGTAAATCCATGTCATGTACTTGGCCGGCCATTGCTGGTAAAACAATTGTTCAACCAACGAGTTGCTACCATCAACTGTCACTTTCAACTTGACATCATCTTTTTTTCATTCCCAATGGAAGAAATGAACGAAACGCACTCTATGCAATCCAAAATTTCACTTAAGATTCGATATAGAACACTTAGCGCCACACACACAAATTAGGAAAAAAATTTTGTCATACCAGCGCACAGTGGTAAGGCATCATACATTTTTGTGCAAAAAATTTAAAGGGTGGACCTAGAACTAGATTGAGTTTATCATGCGTACCCATCATAAGAAACACCACACGCCACCCAGTTGCATGGGTGGTGGTCAAATACGCCGCATCTGACCAGCGCCATCCGAAGCTGGTGCCTTCTAATTTCAGTCATGCCAAAGCCACGCCGCTCGGAAGAAAGCCCATGGACATTAGATTAGCAATTCGGCATACCACTGTCTGGGTAGTAGTACCCCCCTTGTTGAGGAATTTCTATCTAGCATTACAACAACCACTATGTGTACTACCCGAAGGGCAGCACCCAAATCATCAGGCCGATTTAACTCACTCCCCGAATGACCGGAGAGCACAGTTAATCCGGGGCTGCTGATGCCCGTAATACCAGATTAGATAGGTGTCTCTGGTCAGTCCCTGAAAGCGTCAGTAGTAAATTACCAACCACTCTCTGCCTATAGCGAGTGCCAGGCCACCCAAAGCTAGGTGAATTCCATATTCCCCAGAGAGAACAGGCCCCTGGTGTGACGTATCACCAGAAGCAATTTACTGTACCACCGGGGGGAGGGGGGCATTGGATCTATAACATTGAAAGTTAGCACGGAGTATTATATGGACTAAATTAAGAAAATAGAGGAGTTTTATGAAAATCAGACACACCCATTGCGCACGATCCATACAATCAAAATGAATATTTTAGCACTAAACTTTTCCTATAAAAGCAAACGTTTTAATATTTAGTATATATACTTCTTAGAAAAATTAAAAGATGTATGCCAAGTTTCATTAAATATCGTTCACGCCCATTGCGCCATCTTGCATTCTGTGAAGGCAGTATTTTGGTGACAAAAATTCGGTTTATAAAAATTATTTTTCACAAATCAAATAATTGCGTTCCAAAGAAGAGTGTTTCCCTGATTAACGTTTAAATAACGTTTTTCCGAATTATAAAGGAAGTGCTGTATTTCGATAAAAACGGCATTGAAAAGTTATCTATAAAAAGATCTGACATATGCAAGCTACGGAACTGCGTGAAAATTTTCGTTAGTTTTCGTTTTACAATATTTGACTTCAATAGACTTTTTCTAAGACAAATTATTCCTTCTTAATCAAACGAGTTATTCATTTCTTTTAGTGGAACAGAACACTTTTCTATAGAATGGCAACAATACATTTTTAAAATGCAATAGTAAAAAAATTTATTTTTTGAAAAAAAAAAATACCACTGTGCGGCGTTTTGTTCGACAGGAGCGTAGAGGCGGGGGAGGTAAGAAACAAAGCTTTCTGTTTAAAATCACAATAAATTTATAAACATTTTCATACATTTTAAAATCTTCTTTCTTCAGCACTTAAATAGAATAATTCATTTCTAAAAATAAAAAATGAAATATGTGGCAACACAACGTCGTGCCGCTATGTGTGCTCAAGAGAGTTTTGTTTGAAAAAACTGTCACCTGCCGCTCAATATTCATTCTTATGCATAAATGTTCAACGGTTTTTTATCTTCTCCGCATGTATACGTTGATAATTGTACCTTAAGATTAAACTACCAGCCATCGGCTGGTCGAAGGTATTCCGCATAGAGGACAATTAAACATTAAGGATAACTTCCTTCTCACACAAAGGTGTGTTACATTCACTGATGTGCAAAGATTATGTCTGCAGTTTCGAACTTGAACTTGAATTTATTTTTTTAATCGAAAAAAAGTGGTCCTAACTGTTACAAATTATACAAGTGTTTTAAAAGGAGGCTTCGCTAGGCTAGTTTGCACAAATTGGCATTTTGAGCATTTTTATAAAATCTTTTAAATATTTTTTTTTTAATATTCAAAATATATTCTGCCGTATGAATAAAGCAGCTTACGTGTTCATGTTACAAAGTCTGTATTTTCGAAATTATATTTTTTTTTTATAATTATAAAATTTTATGGTTTTTCTCAATTACTTGAATAATTTTTAATACAAAATTTTAAAAACAAGAAAAAAAAAAAAAAACAATTTTTAAATATAACTTTTAACAAAAGAGAAAAAGAACAAATTTTATTTCTTATACAAACAAACAAAAAATTTACCAAAAAGAAAAGATATTTAACAATTCTTCTCCAGGAAAAATAAACAAGTTTTCATATATAAAACTAAAATAACTCAAAATTACAATTAAAAATTATTTAAATAAAAAAGAAAAAGAAAGGAAACGTAATGTAGAAAAACAGAAAAACTTATAACACAAAAGAAAATGGCTTTTAATATTATAGTTACGCACGCTTAAGGGGCAGAGTTATAGGAAGGCTTGGGGATTGTTACTAATAAAACCTTTTTTTCTTCGTCTTCTTCTATAAATTGCTATATTGTTTAGTTATAGATTAAGGTAAAAAGATGAAGGAAAGTGTTTTTTGGGTTGTTATTGATTTCTTAGGAGTTAAGCAAGTTAAGACAGTTTTTTTTTCAAAAAGGAAAAAAAGAATAAAAATCATTTTCTTATTACTTTAAAAATTTTCAATGTTTTTTGTTTTGTTTTTGTTTTTAATTGTTTATAAATGAAGTTTGTTTTTTTTTCTATTCCTATTATTTTTTTTTTAATAATTTTTCTCAATTCTATATTTTCCTTATCGTTTTACTTTAAATTTTATTTTTATGTTTTATGTGATTTTTTTGTTGTTCTTTTTGTTTAATTTGTTTGGAAATATTATATTTAATTAATTCATTAATTTGTTTTAATTTTGTTGTTTGTATTGTTATATTGTATATAATAAATGTGTGTGTGTGTGTTTGAGTGTGTTTGTGTGTATGTAAAGGGGAGGAATATAATAAGATTTCTTATTTTTATATATATAAAAATTATTATGTATGTATATTGTATAATATAATTAATATTTTGTGTTCTTCTTTTTATTTTCAATTACCTTTTTATTTTTTCAAAATCTTATGGTTTTATTGTAATAATTTTTCCTTTTATTTCCTTGTGTTTTATCATAAAAAACAGTTTGAATTTTTTTTTTTTTTTTATTTTAGAAAGAAAATTTTATAGAAAAAACCAAAACAATAAAGCGTTTTCTTCTTTAATTTTATTTATTCTTTGAATATCTTGTCTCATATTAATTTTTTTTTATTTGTTGTAGGCATTTAATTCTCACTGTTAAGTTTCCATATTTCAATAAGGTTTTTAATAAATTTATTTTTTTACTCAATATTTTATTTTCATTGCATAGAATTGTTGTTTCTTTTTTTGTTTTGTTTCAGTTAAAACATGTAATTTATTTTGTTTCTGGTTTCTTAAAAACTTATGGATAAATATTTCTGGTTTTGTTTTTATAAATTTTTTAATTAATTTCGTAATTTTGTATTTTATTCAATTTTTTATTATTGTTGTTGTTGTTTTTATTGATAAATTTTGTTAAATGGCGTTAAACAATGGTATTTATTATTACTTTCTGTTGTTATTTAGTTTTAAATAGGATACGTTTTATTAAAGGAGTTAAAAATTGTCTTATTTTATATAAACTTTTTTGTTTTTTTAATATAGTCCTTATTGTTGTTGTTGTTTTGTTTGTGTTTAATATAAGAATATTATCAAATTGAGCTTTTAATAGATTTGCGTTTTTTGTTATATTTTTTTGGGTAAAATCTTAAAATTATATATTTTCTTATTTAAGGCTATAGATTAATTGGAAATTTTCATATTATTTTTAAATTTAATTTTTTTTTCATAAAGTTTTGATATTATTTTGTTTAATTATATATTTTTTTAAATAATATGTTTTTAAGAAAAAAAAAGTTGATTTTACGTTTTAATATTACATTTTAATATTTTTCTTATTGTGATGTGTATTTTAATTCGTTGCAAATGAGTAACGGTTTTGTTTTTTTATTTTAATTTTTATTTACTAATTTTTAGTTTTTTTGTTTTATGCATAAAACTATTTAATTAATATTACTAACAAAAAAGAAATTTTGTTTTTCAATTTATAAAAAAAAATATATAAATTTTAATTGTTTTTTAATATTTCAAGCAAATATTTGAGTAAAAGAGTGTAACCACTATTTTATAAAAAACATTTACTTTTTAATTTACCACTGTTTCAAGTTTGCTTAATTAAATATCGAAATAAATTCTTTTATAAAAATTTATCTCTAAATAAGTTTTAAAGAAATGTTTGCCCAAATGAAAATTTTGAATAAAATATTTTCCTTTTTGTCAAATATTTGCCTAGCCGTACACATCAAACTGTTTGATTAAATTTATGAGAGTTTGAGTATCATTTTGTTGCGCATAATTTTAAAACTCAAATGTTCGAGCTTTAGGTTCTTTTAATTCTAAACATTTTTAAAGGAGTAGCGAAATATTGAAAATAAATAATTCCAATCAGAGGATCTTAAGCTCCATAAATTTGTCATAATTCTTATTTAACAAAAAAGGTCACTAAATATGTTTTATTATTTTTAAATTTCGTTTTAGTATTTGCCTAAATGACAAGACAAGTGTATGCTTGTTTCTTGGTAATTTTCATGAATTCTATAGACTCATACATTTCTGGGGGTTTACTTTGTATTTCGATTCGAATCGAAAATGCTTTCGAAAGAAATTTCCCATTCGAAAAATCAATAATAAATGAATACAAAATTTTTTTCGAAAATTCGTAAATTTTTACGAATTCGTAAGATTTTCGATTCGAGTCGAAATAAAAAGGGACTTCCCTGTTTTTAAAAATTTGAATTGGTTTCTATGCTATTATTGAAAAGAAGAATAAAAATACTAAAAAATTGTCAAAAATTTATTGTCAGCAGCAAGTTTGTTAAAAAAAAGATAACGAAGTACATACATATCGTCATATGAAATCAAAACAGCCGTACGTTACAAAAAATTCAAAATCGACTTTTTGATTGATTCTGATGCCACCGTTCATGTTCCTGTAAAATTTTACACCTCTACGACTAAAAACGACGATTTTATGGATAAAATTCTAAAAGCCAAAGTACAAAAGTAAAAACACAAAACACTAATAAACCTAAAAGGTAACTTTACGTCTTTTCAGAAAAAGTTATTTTTTGTTATTCTATATACTGTTCCTTTTTTTTTGTTGTCTTTTCAATAGAAGATTATTTTGTTTTGGTTTTTTGCTTTTATAAAAACTTGTTTTATTTTTAATTTTAGAACGTTTTTTTGCTTCTGTTATAAAATTTTTTTATGTAACTTACGGCCTTTTTGATTTACATGACGGTATATATATAGAAATGAATAGTAAATAGTGCTGTTCTTCTTCTTATATGATTTTTGACTTTTTCGATACAACGTATATGAATAATGCACGGATACACTTGGTGTGGTGTTCACAAGCATTTTTAAAGCAAGTGACACTTTTTTAAATGAAAACAAAATAAAAAATTTCAAACTGTTTGATGTGTTAACAAGCCAATTGTTAAAAGAAATTGACAAAAAAAACCAAAACTCTCTTACAATTTAATTTATAAAACAAATTAATAATTTCATAGTATACAATAAACAAATTTTTGCAAAAAAATAAAAAATTAAAGCTTCGGATTAATTTAAAAATTTTTGTAAATCTTTCCTTTTTTTAAATTTTACATCACATTTCTTAAATTTTCTTTTTATTTTTTGTTTCAAAAATAATAAATAAAAGGCCCAATTGTAAAATTTGTTTGAAATTTTGACATTTTTCAATTTATTATTCAATACGCAAGTATAGGTTATCACGATAATTATTTTAAAATTTTTAAATATTAAAAATCTTTTTAAAATTTTTTTTTATTTTGTATAAAGGCTTTAAAAACCATTCAATATATAAGAAAATTATTTTGAAATTCAATACATATGTATGTATGTAGGATTTAATGTTGTTTGTCTTAAATAAACTTTATTTTTAATATTAATTTCATTTAGTGCTGCTGTTACTCGTATTTGTACACAAATTTAGTGGTTTGCTATACAGAAGTCGGCATTTACAATATGGAAATTGAAAGACAGACATTTGTCAATTCTGTTTTCCTCTTGCCTAAAACTTTTACAATGTAGAACTTAGACGGCAAACAGAATAAGCAAGCATAAGTTCGAAAGCTGTAATTTAAAT
This sequence comes from Metopia argyrocephala, assembly GCA_963576795.1. NCBI lineage: Eukaryota > Metazoa > Arthropoda > Insecta > Diptera > Sarcophagidae > Metopia > Metopia argyrocephala. The sequence continues at coordinate 87,338,025 of OY756211.1, forward strand.
ATGAAACGAAAACATTCAATCATCCTTTTTTTTTTTTTTTTGGTTTCAAAATACAAATTTGTTAACATTTAAGAATTAAAATAACGTTATAACGATTTATTTTGACAATTTTCTAAATGCAAATGAAGAACATTTCGTTTTTTTAAGAATCTTTACAAATACAACAGCCCTGTTTTTAAGATTTTAAAAATATTATTGGTTGTTTAAATTATTTGAGCTTAAGGTCGCATAAATATGTAGTTGTTATATTTATTTTTTGAATACATCGCTACCTCTTGGGGTAACATTATTATAAGGGCACTGCTGCTACACGTTCAATAAATATCACGATATTGCAAATATCACGATATTTATTGAACGTGTAGCATGCAATATTGATGGATCGCGATCCATATCGCAGAATGGCCTAAAATATGGAATCCAGATCGCGATACGTTAATAAGAAGTGAAATAAAACATAAAATAAAAGACGCAGTGCAAAAAATTTAACAAATAAAAAGTAAACAATTTTATTACATTTGTGTAAAGTTTGTTTTAATAAATTGTAATGGCAGAAGATAGTGAAAGCGAGTGGGTCCTGCCGGTCGAATCGGAATTAACAACCGAAAAAATTGTTTTGAAAAACTTTATTTTTAATTTGGAGGCATTCCAGGAGTTGTGGGACTCCTCGGCTAGACATTTTTTTTTAATAACCGATCTGCACTGCACAAAAATAACGTAAATGCTGACGCGATAAATATTGAACGTGTAGCATACGCTCGTGATCCATCAATCCATTAAAATAGATCGCGATCCATATACATATCGCGATATTTATTGAACGTGTAGCAGTGCCCTAAGGAAATAAATATATCCGTTTGACAAAAATATTTAGAAAATTAATAGAGCATGTGATTGAGGAATCGATTTTGATTGAAACTAAAATCTATTGAAATTTCAAATTGCTATGGTCCATGTTCTGACAAACGCTACGTTTTCAAAACGCATTCTATTTTGAAAATACAAAACGCAAAAGCGCGGTCTGCTTTTTTCGATTTTAACACAAATGGAAATATTCGCTAAACAAACGCAAATAGCAATATTTGGACATAAATATTAATGTGTAAAATTGTTTTTGAACTCTTTTTAAGAGTTTTTTTGAGACTTAATACAAAATTGTGTATTCAGGAAAGTGGCCTAAAAGAGCAATTTTTTAAATTATACATTTTTAATAAAAATCTGAGAAGAAAACGTACAAGAGACCTTTCGTAGAGTCGAAAACTAGTTGAGTGAATTACTTTGTATTTCGATTGGAATCGAAAATTTTACGAATTCGTAAAAACTTGTGGATTTTCGAAAAATTTTTGTATTCATTATTATTAATTTTTCGAATGGGAAATTTCTTTCGAAAGCATTTTCTATTCCAATCAGAATACAAAGTAAACCCTCAAGTTCTCCTAGTGCTGTACAAATTCCTTAACGGATGTTAAATTATCATAAGAATACAAGGATTAGGACCTTAGGCTATTAAAATTCATACGATAAGTATAGTATAGATCTAATACATATTCGAATTTAATTCGAAAAAATATATAATAATTATAAATTTATATTTTGTAAATTTTTTTCAATTTTTAAGTCTGTATTAAATACAATTGACCAAAACGCTTTTTAGCGTTTTTGTTTTGCAGATCACCTATTTGGCGATTTCAAATCGAAAACGCAAAATTCAAGTGTTTAGCGATTTTCAAAAACGAAAGAATATGGAATTATTTTTTTACTCATCACCTTAACAGCCGTTGCCTCTACTTCCTTGATTATTAATTTATTAAAAGAATTACGACTTCAATTACGAATGAAATCTTTACACCGGAATAATTTGCCAAAAAGTAACGATATATCCAAAAATAAATAATACCACAATTTAAGTGACTTTTAAGCTCAAATAATTTAACCAATAATAACATAACATCAATGTAAAGGTCAAGGAAATTAAAACAATTTACTTTTAATTTTAATTAAAAAAAATTTTTAAAAATTTGATTTCAAGAGTGATTTTTGTTTATTTTTTTTTTTTAATTTTATATTTAACAATAAAAACAAATCAACATAAACAAAATAATAAACTGCACGTGGTTTACCAAATATAAATAATTTAGACATTCAAATTATTGTTGTAATATGCATGTATGCCTGTACTTAGAATTTAGATTTTTTTTCATTTGTTATATCGTATATAAAATTTAATTTCTATTTTTTTAATTCTTATTAGATTTGTTTAAAAAACTGTTGCATTTCCTTTTTAAAAGAGCATGTATAATTATATAATAATTATAAGGACATGCTGCATACATTGTATCTATCTTCTGGTTTTCTTAATTTTCTTATAATATTTTGTTTTTTTGTTTTTGCTTTTTGTTTTTTTTTTAAGTTATCAATCATACAAAAAAGTCTTTACTAAGATTTTAATTTTCCTCATCTATTTGTTTAATTTTAAATTTTTACTTTTCTTATAAAATTTATTTTATTATCAATTGATTTATGTATGTATAATATATAATATTTTAATTCAATTTATTTGAATTCAGTCATTAATTTGTATATTATTTTTTTAATATATCTATATATAGATTTTTTTGTTAATAAATAATTTTGTTTAAGCTTTGCTTACAGATCAATATTTTAAACGAATTTTTTTTCTGGTTTAAAAAAATTATGTATAAATTAAGATACCGTTTAAAGAAAAAAATACTCTTTTGCAACTTATAAAAAAATTTTGTAAAATAAAAAAAAAAATAAATTCTGTTTAAGCCAAAAAAGTATTGAAAATTTTCGACTATGTTCCGTAAAACGAATTCGAGTGAAACTGAAATCGAATGAAATTCTAAACTGCTATAATTTGACATTTTGAAAGTTTTTAATAAGTTTTTGTTATTCATTCGCTTAACCATCAATAATATAACTTTTTTGAATATCAAAACTATTAAATAATTCGCATAATTTTTTTTTCATTTCATTCGTATTCGTTTTTCAGAACACACCAACTGTTAGTTTTTGTTTTTGTTGGTTTTAAAATAAAGCCTTTGTTTGTTTTTTAATTATAAAGTGTAGGTTATATAATATTGTGGATATTAAAAATGTTTTGTTTTTTAATTATTAATTTTAAAAGTTTTCTACTTTTTATTGTTATTATTTTTTAATTGAGTAATTAAGAATAAAAATGTTAATTTTAATTTTGTGTTTTTGTTTTTTGTTTCTTTAAGGGACGCCTGTTAAATATTGTTTTGTTACTACTTTTTTGTTATAAATATTTGTATTTTTTTTCCTTCTATTTTGTTAAATAATTTTGTCCATAAGTATTGCTTGTTTTTAATTATTATTTTTTTTACTTTTTATTTTTAAAATGTAATTATTGTGTAAGTTTTTAGTGTTTAAATTTAAATTTTTCTTGTTTTCTTTTGTTTGTGTGTGTTTCAATTTTCTTTTGTGGTTGTTGTTGTTGTTTGTTTTTTCATTTTTTGAAAAATAAGAAAATTTATGTGAAAAAGGAAATTTTTAAGATTTTTAACTCCAAGTAGAAAACGTATCCGTATACCATTGTTCACCATTAGTGCCTAATGGTTGTTGTGGTAGTGGTAAACTGCCCCAACTGCCGCCATTTCCTATTAAACCGCCCGGGTAACGTCGCTTAATATCTGCTGGATTTTGGTGACCTCCATCAAATTTACGTTTACCGACTACTACTTCAGTTTTGAAAACACCAAAATAAAGCGATTCATAGATTTTGTATGGAGACGCCACCCACACAAGGTCAGGTTCAGTTTACAGTATTGCCGGCAGTAGTTTTAAGTGTTTTATTTTTTAAGTTCATTTTTTCGGTTTTTATTCATTTTTTTAAGAGAAAAAAAAGGAAAGAAAGAAAAGGTATAAAATTTAATTTATTATTTTTTTCAAAAATATTTTTTTTTTATTTATCAATAAGTACAATTAGTATTAAAATAATTTGTTAAGATTTCGATTTATTTTTTTTTTACAAAAAAGAATTATTTATAAAAAAAAAAAATTAAAACCAAACAAAAGTTAAAAAAAAAAATAATAAATTGCAAATTTTTCTATAACGAAATTTGTGTTTAAATTTTTTGCTGTTAAATAAATTAAAATTTTTGAATATTTTTTTGTTTTGTTTTTCAATTCTATACTCGCTGGTTGGCTTTAAAAATTATATCATATAATCATATGATATGCCGAATTTTTGAAAACTTTTCTTTCATGATATTTTACACTTATTTTGAAAACTCATTGGCATTTTGTTCCAAATATGTTGTAAAAAAACCTTGATGAACAAAGAGTATTTTTTGCTAAAAAAAATAAGAAAATCGCAAAAACCAATAAAAACGATCTCTAAATTCTCTTTATTGGTCGCGTTTATGGTGTAAAACTTTTAAGTTTACGATTAAAATTGATCAGAAGCACATTACACTGTTTATTAAAGCAATATATTTTGAGGTTTAAAACCGACTGTAACGTATACGAACGACGAATCAATCAAACATTGTTTTACACAGAGCACACAACTTTTGTACCGTTGATATGCATACGAAATGCTAACGAGTAATACAGAAAATTGCGGTTGAAAGCTTTGCTTTAAATATTTAATTATTTTTGACGATTTTATTTTCATTATAAAATAAAGAAATAATTATAAGAGACAACCTTAAAAAGTAGCGACAAGAATGCAACAATTTTTGGCCAAAGTTTCAACATAAATTCTTTGAAGCCCTAGAAAAATTTATTAAGTCTGTTAAAGATTTAAATAATGGGTCGATTATGTATAGCAACCGAACTTTGGTGGAGTTTCCAGTTGTCAAAAATTAAGTTTTACAAACGGCAACTGACAACAAATATTTTAAAATTTTAATTGTAAAAAAAAAATTTTTGTTCGGCAACTAGAAATTTTTGATTGCTGGCAACGCAACTGTTGCCAACCAAAAAATTAACAAAAATAAATAATTTTAAGCTTTGAGTACAATAGGCTGTTAGCAACTGGAACTTTAAATAAGTTGACAGTTGTCAAAAAAATAATTTCTGGCAACTAAAAATTCTTATGTGCCAGCTGGCCATTGAATGTCAGTAGCTACCCAATATATTTATTTATTGAAATTTTACCATATTAAAATAATACATTCTAGGAAATGTTTGACTATAATTTAGAGTCATAACATTTCCAATTAAAATTTTAAAAAATTAAAATTAAAGCTATTGGTGTCTTTCAAGTGTAGTCGTCGTAGTCTAGTGGTTATTAGATTGGCTCGCTAGACAAGAGCTCCAAGTTTAAATCCCAGCTATAAAATCTTGAAAAAAGAAAAAAAATTTATTTCTTTCGGCGACGATCTCTTTTGGTCTTCTGGCAAAAGCTCTAAGAGTAACTGGTTGATAGTCTGTCGTTGGGAGAGGACTTTAAACTATAGGTCCCGGTACCAACGGATACAAATTTTTACACACAACTGGGGTAATGTGACAAACCATACCGTATAACCGTGCAAAAGTGTTGTAATGGCCAACTATGTATGCAAACTCCAAACTTATTCATGTCACATGAATTAGAATTTTATAAAAAAAAATGCTGATACAATTTGGTTTAAACTTAATATTGAACAAAAGGTAGATAGATATTAGGGAAAAAATTTCCGGAGAAATTTTATTTATAATTTGGTTGATAAAAACACAAGTTAAACGAACATCAGCAAGAGCAACAAAGAGAGAGATTGTCATCTTGGCGAAAGTTGCAACAACCGTGGCCCAAATCGCGGCACTCGTTATCGAATGAAGTTAATCGAAGTTTTTGTATTTGAGATCGTCGCACTCGATAACGATTAAGGTGTATCGAAATTTGAGATTATGGTATTCGATAACGAGTACTCGATCGAAAAATGAAATTATATACGCGTTGCTTATTTGGAAATATAACAAGAAAAAAAAATTTATTATTTTTAATAAAATCTACAGAAATGTAAGTAGCATTTGTATAAAACTAAAAGTCACCCATACTACCATTGAGTGGAGGTTGTTAAAGCCCTTTCTATTAAAGAACATGTGTTCATTCGACTATGGTCTTTGGAGTCCGATATGCGTGCCATCCCCGCAACCAATATAAAGCGTTACACAATTTCAATTCCAATTAATTAAAAGATGTATGTATGTGTACTAACCGCCGGGAATCTTATAACATCATGTCCATCATAAAAATGATGGACCATTATCTAAATAATTTTAATTAAGTTAAAATTAAACTTTATAATTATTTTGCTCTAATTTTACTTACTTTCTTTTTATTTTAAAGTTATTTGAATCTTTTACAAAACAAAAAATCTTTTACATTTTTCTTGTAAATGTCGATTCGATAGCTATCGAGTGCCATAATTTGGTTATTCGATACGTGACGAAATCAGGGACCGTAAATAATGATTATTGTTCGTTTTTTTAAATCAAAAAATCAATCACTTAGAACAGATATAAACAAAAATTTTTTGCACCATTATTATTGTTTTTAACAATCCGTCATGATTTTTAAATTTTTGATTTTTAAAGTATTCTTCAATGGTAATGATTATTTTTGAGTAATATTAATAAAAATCAGCCATAATCATTATTTTTGAGCAAAAGAAATAAAAATCAAAAATAATCATTATTTATGATTTTTATTTTTTTCGCTCAAAATAAAACTCATTTTTAATTTACGACTTTATATATGATGTATAAAAAAAATTAATTATATAATTTTTGTGCAAGAAAATGATATTTATTATAACAAAATGAACAAGCATTTCTTACATTTTTTCTTTTACTAGTTCTGACCAAATTTTTTAATGTTTGATTTTTATTAATATTACTCAAAAATAATCATTACCATTGAAGAAAATCTTTAAAACTCACAATATAATCATTATTGTGTAATTTTTATTATAAAACTCATAATGATTACGGTCCCTGGACGAAATTTTACTCGATACGAACGTTCATTCGATAACGAGTGCCGCGATTTGGGCCCGGAATGTTATGTATAATAAATATTATAAAATTGCAAGTAAGGTCTAAATTTCGAAAGATTTTGCGCAGCTTTCTAACCTACAGTGACTATTCACTGCATAGACACCAATTATTCCAAGCAAAAATTAAATCCAATCATCATCTTGCAATTGTGTCCAAGGCCTATGCACAACTTATAAGCTTTTACAAAAGAGCTTTATGTTTTTATACTTACGAAAGCATAAGAGCCCATCAGTTTCAAAAAACAGCGATTAAGCATGGTAAAATTGTAACAGCTGTCAAAGCACAATATATAAAGTGATGAAACAAATGACAGCTTCAAAAGTAAAAATGCAATTGTGTCCAAGGCCTATGCACAACTTATAAGCTTTTACAAAAGAGCTTTATGTTTTTATACTTACGAAAGCATAAGAGCCCATCAGTTTCAAAAAACAGCGATTAAGCATGGTAAAATTGTAACAGCTGTCAAAGCACAATATATAAAGTGATGAAACAAATGACAGCTTCAAAAGTAAAAATCAGCTGTTATTAATTGTACTTTCACCTGGCTATCTCTTTCATTATAAATAATAGTAAAATTGTATTGTTGTTTTTGTTATTTTTATGGGAGTTTCATCACTACATACACTGTGTGTCAAATTTACATATGTAACTACTAGATATGCAAATAGCAAAGTACATGTGTTGGGACGCAACTGGTCTACATGTTTTAAAAGTGTTCTCATAGACCATATATTGACTATCATTTCAATTTTAAAACCAACCTTGAATACATTTTTTACTTATAAAAAAATAAACAATTACTTACCAATTCTTTAAAAAATAATTGAAAATTTGTTAAAAAAATTTATTTATTGCCCATTATTTATATTCCACCGAAATCTAGTAATAAAAATATTTTCTATATAAAATTAAATCTACTTCGCCACTAGATTTTGATGAAAATCTTAGTATAGGTACGTACACGTAAATTAATAATAAAATTTTGGTTTTTTCTTACAAACTTTAGTAAAATATAATAATCTATTTAATATATTTGTATTATTTTCCTTGACCTTTTTATTAATTTTATTATTAGATAAATTATTTGAGCTTAAGGTCGAATAAATATTTATATTATTTATTTTACGATATTTCGCTACTTCCTTGCGTAGCATCATCAGGAATATATATATCGTAAAATAAATAATATAAATATTTATTCGACCTTAAGCTCAAATAATTTATCTAATAATAATCTATTTAATATTAAATGACAACACGAGTACCTTTAAAAAAATTTTGAAAACTTACAAAATTTCGTTATAGAAAACTTTACCATTTTAATGAAAAATTATGGAAAAAAATTTTATTTTTTATGATGACACACAACAAAAGACTCAATTTTATTTCCATGAAATTTTTAATTTTATTAACAATTTTGTATAAATGATTTAAAAAAAAAGGAAACTAAAATTAGGAATAATTTTCTTTTTTGATTCCAGATTTTTTTTTTTAGTATTTGAAAATATTGAAAAATTTGATTTAAGCAAATTATTAACTAAAATGAAAATGGAAACAAAAAACTTAATTTATTTATATATATATAAAAAAAACGAAAAACTAAAGTAATATTACAATAAAAGATATACACACAAATTAACAATAAAAAAAGACGTTCTAAAAACTGGACAAAAAATTAAAATAATGGGACATCTTCTAGTAACCAATAATTTAAAAAGTAATAAAAATTTAATTGTAACACAAAATCTCTAAAATGAACAATTTATAAGAGTGAAAATTAAAAAAAAAAGGTTTAAATGATTTGAAATGAACTGAATTGAATTGATTTGATTCGACTTGATTTTCATTCCATTTTTTCATATTCTTGTTCTGTGGGATTGGTTTATTTTTCTTTTTTGATAGAAGTGCAAATAGCTACTTGATTTTGGACTTGGAAATTAAATTTGCAGGATAATGGTATATATTTTCTTTTTTTTCTGAATTCTTTAAAAATTTTTTATATGACGTTCACTGGGTTTATGCGTGGACTCCAACAATCGACGCTATAATTTTTAATTACAATTAATAATTAAAAAAAAAAAAAACAATAATTAACTAACAATTAAAATTTTGAATGAATTTAAAAATGTGTGTGTTTTAAAAAAGTTTTATTTTCATAAAACAAATCATAACCTTTTAATCTCATTTAGCTGAAATGTCACATGGTATATTATATAGTGATTGTATGATTTCATAAAATTATTTATCTACATATCGTTAAAAAGTGTGGTGTTTAAAGGTGCAGTAACTGAAAAATATAAACATTTTTTAGGAGAGCCGCATAAAGTTTACAACTTTCAGTTACTGCCATTCCTAAATAAAAGCGGCAAGTGGAACGTTTTGTTATGCTTAGCGTTTATGCTGAACCGCCATACCCAAATAAAAGCGGCAAAGCTCGGGTAAAACATTAAAGACAGGGTTATCGAAACAGGATTGATTGTAATCATCATGAGAAAAGTCAAAATAAAAATCTATCCCATGCAGTTTGAAAGTTATGGGCATTTAAGAAAAACCTAGAAATTTGTTCAAACTGTAACCATTTTTCGGTTATTGTGGTTAATTTTTATAATTTTTGTTCATTTAAACTTTGGAACCGTAAAACTACTTAATAACATTTCTAGAACCACAGTCAAAAATAAGGACGCAATTGTCCCGAGTTTTCAAGAATTAAGACTATTTGTTGAACTATGAATTCAAAATTTGTCGACTTTGAAAGGCCTTACTTTAAAAAAATGTTCATATTTTTTATGTATATCTCGAGTTAATGATGCCACTTTAGGTTTTCGACACCAAATTTTTCAAGTCTACAATCCGTTTTCGGATATCTCGTTGAGTTTCGGAGCTAAATAGCAGAAAACGGATTACAGATTTTAAAAATTTTGGCGTCAAAAACCTAAAGTGGCATCATTAACTCGATATATATAAAATGGCGGATAGAGCACATAAACTCCCGCACGACGATATGGTAACATCACAAGCCTGTTTTTTATCTATCAGAATCCGAACGACGGACTTGAGAAGCTTGCAATCAGTTACTCTCAGAGCTTTTGGAAGAAGACTGCTAAGAGGTGGTCGCCGAAAGAAATATTTTTCATATTTTTTCTTTCAAGATGTCAGATCTGGGGTTTAAACCTGGAGTTGTCGTCTAATAATCTAACACGCGATATACTAGACTACGGAATTTGGTAGCTTCCTAAAAGCTTCATGGCATTTTTGATATCAAATTTGCCATATTTTCTAGAGTCATTTTGTTCATGTGTCTGTTAATCCTTTTTGTAAGATTTTGAATTTTTAGTTTGGCTTAATTACGCTCTTAGTCATAAGCATCATTAATAGAATTTAAATTAAGGGTTAAGAGAGAGAGAGAAAGAGAGAGAGATAAAAAAGAGAGGAACATAAGGATTTGCAAGATCGTACAATGTAAATAAGTAGAAACCACGTTTATACGAGCCATGTACTTGATATGTCATGAACAAAGCGTCGGAAGAATGACTGTATTGATGTTCATGATCCATCGAACCATAGTTAATTATTATTATTTGTCTTCATTTCCGTTGAGTTTATTTTCTTATCTGTTTACGAAATTTTAGTCGATGACTTGATTTCACTATGCGAACGAAACTGGTACATCAACAATGGTCGACGAAGCGAACATATTCCTCATGATATACATATGATACAACATACCAACATGATTATATAATATAATTTCTGGATTGTAAATGTTAATATTATTTAATAATTTTTATGCAAATAAAACCTTTTTACAACACACATTCATAAATACACATTTAAAAAGTCTGTTTATAGTTATACAAGTACAAAAAAAGGCAAAACCATAGTAGTTTTTACCTTTTTCATTTTCTTGTGTAATTTTAAAAATATAAAATTCAAAATTCTAATATGAAATGTTTGAAGACAAAAAAAAAGGAAAAATTTTCGTTTTGCAAGCAAAATTGAAGTATGGAAATGAAAAATATTGTATATATAAAATCTATAGAGTAGTGTAGGTAAAACAAAAGAAATTGTACGAAAAAAGAAAATATATATATTTTTTATACATATGTATGTACGAATATTTATATAGAAAAAAACAAATAAAAAATACAAATGAATATATAAAACACATATGTATGTATGTACTCGTATATATAATAATAATAATATATATTCATATTAAGTTTTATTTATTTATGTATATCGTATATGTAGGTATATATCGTATAATAAGTATAAATATTTTTATATATAAAAAAATGAATCGATTAGTAATAAAAAAATTAAATTAAATAAAAAGACAAAAACACTTTTTGTAGTATTTCATGTTAAATGTGATGATTTTTATATTTAATTTTTTTTTTTTTTTTGAATTACGAATTACTTTAAAAGTTTAACACAAAATGTCGAAAAAAAGACAACGAAATAGAAAATTTTTAATAAATTGAACACATTTGTGTAATATTTACTCGTAAAATAAAAATAAGTACTTTAAAATCGTTTAAGAAGTTACAAAAAAAAAGTAGTTTACGAATCTGATTCAGAAAGAGTCCATGTGCAATGTATGCGTTTAACATACAGCCCAAAATATGAATAAAAATTCCCCAGCATCTTTTTTACTTCACCCATTTTTTTTTTTTTCAAATAAATTCAGTTGTAAAACTTCCGGGAAATTTTTATTATTAAATGGGCTGATAGTAAGTATAAAGATTCAATTAAACTTAAATGAATGATTTTAAAAGTTTAACGACTAAAAACATTACAAATTTTGTGTATATGAAATTAACCAAAACCTAGTTTTTAGTAGGAGAAATAGGTCTGACTAAAAATATTGTATATTTTTGTGGATTATTTAATATATTTTAAAAAATTGTTTTATTGTTATAGATTAAAGGCACATATGGTAGATATTGTCTTTCAGCCAGGACTTAGAACGGGTAATAACTATTTCAATGATTTATACAAATTTATTGGGTGATTCTTTTTGTGCTTTTTTAGAAAACAATAATTAATAATTTTGTAACGCCTTTACGTTATTCTAATAAAATAGTATATCTGTGACAATAAATAATAATCGGGTTGTGTTCTTTAAAACGAAAGCGAGTGTTTTTTCAAAGACAAAGCTTAATTGCCTCAATTATTTCAAACTTTTGATGATCAGAAAATCAATTAAAAATTGTATCAATAACTTGTTGTATATTCATCTTTTAATGATTTGATTCGGTTTACAGAACATACCTCCCGAATGGCTTAAGTCGAAATTTCGTTTTGTTTAAAATAAATTTTGTTTGGGTATGTTTAAGGGTAAATATAAATGCGTTTAGTTTTATTAATAAGCTGAGTGAATAGATCTTGAAAAATAGTATAAGCACTTATGTATGTCAACTTAAGCCATTTTTATACATTGCCACAGATATGTACATACTCGTACATTGATATAAATTTTTATAAGTGTTATTTACCCAATAAAAAAAATATAATAATAATAATTAACGCCCGTGTTTCGTCATTACCAATTTGGATTTTGTTCTTTTCAAATTCCCTACTATATGTTATTAAATACAATTTTTATTAAAAGAAATATGCATTCGTTAATCTTTAGAAAAATATAATGTGAATGACGAATCATGGGTTTAAATTATATTTAATATTTTACTTTTAGTTTTGTTAAAATAAAATGTTTTTTTAAATTTTGTAAATTAAAAATAAAAAAAAAAAACACAATTTTAAAGATATTTTTAGAACAAAAACCTCTTGAAACTTTTATTTATTATGGGCTGCTTTCCTAAACGCAAGTTGCTTTGCAGTGTGACATGTATTCCTAAACGCAATCGTATTGTTCTATCAAATGCAAACGGACGTAACTACACAAAATTTCGAAATTGAGTTTTTTTTATTAATTATGGTTCGTTGTATCAAAATAAAAAAGGCGATTTTATTAACGAAATTCAAAATGCCGTAACTACAGTGAGTTCGTGTATTTCTAAATGCAAGAAGACATAACCACATACATATTTATATGAAAACCTTCCATTCATTCATCCATTTGTTGTATATAGGGATGCCAATCCCTATATCTCGATTCAGAAAATTGTATGATTTTCAGGATTTACATAATTTTTATTTTAAAGTTTTTTGGTTCTCCTGTAAAAAAGAAAAAAGTGTAGTTACGTCCGTTTACATTTAATATGACGATATTAACTTTGATAATGTACAGCATTCCTAAACTCACTTGTTTCTCAGTTGATATGCAAACAAGAGCAACTTGGGCATAATTGAAATTGCATCAATGCTTTTTAAAGTATAATTGCTTAATTTTAACAGACGTTCGGGAAGCCAGCCTATTTATGACTTAAGATTATAAATTCTTGCTATTTTTTTTTTTTTTTTGGTCTATGTACATACATATGTGAAAGCTAAGTTTAAAGAGGTTTTTTGTATATCTAAATTTAAATAAGATCTTAAAGTTATTTAATTTGTAAGCCAGAATTAGGTGTATAGTTATTAAAGAATAAAATTTATATATTAATAAATAGGTTCAAACAGACAAAAGTAAGGCCAAATCATTGTTATTTTTCTGGAGCATTTATTTTTTTGTTCATTTTTGTTTTTTTGAGGTGAAACAGTTTTAAGGATTTTACAAAAAAATTTTCAAATATGGTTCTGAATTTTTTTGTTTTTTGTTTGTTTTGGTATCTTAAAAAAATTATATATATACAAAACGTCTTTCTTTTTTGCCAGAGGTTATATAGTAATGAAAAGATTTTAGAGCACAAATTATTGTATAAGAATAATAATAATAAAAAAAACAACAACAAAATTATGTTGTTTAAATAAATAGGAGATTGAAATTTATATCAAAAGTTTGCTATATAAAGGAAGGACTTTTAGGGTTAAAAAATAAATAAATAAATAATAAAAAAATAAAATAAAACGCAATTAAAAAATTGTTTTTATAAACATAAACATAAAAAATATATTTTTTTTATTAAAAATTAAATACTAATCGATTCTTTTTTTATAACAAAAACTATTTAACAAAAATTAGTTTCTTTTTTTCTAAATAAAAACACGCACACACACATAATATACAAGAAAACTCTCTATAAAATAGTTTAGAGAGCAAAAATATTTTAAGATATTGCAATTTTTGTTTAAAAATAAAAAGAAGTACAGTTTTCTTTTGTTTTTTGGTTTTTAATTTTTATCCTTTTTTTACATAAAAACACTTTTACTGCTTTATATACTATAGAGAAATTAAAATACAACAAAACATGCTTATTTTTGCCTCATAATTTTTTCCTTATACACAAAAAAATATTCTTTTGTTTTTTGTAAAAGAGAAGAAACAAAAAATATATACAGAGAAACAACAACAACACCTATTTTTTATATACTGAGCAAAAGAAAAAAAAAATTATAATATTTATGATTTCATTTAAATTTACTTTATTTTTTATTAATTATTTTTCTTTAGGCAAATACAAGTGAAAAAGTAAAACAAAGAAAACTTACAATTAAATAAAATGAAAAACGAAAATGATTTTCGAATATTAAAATTATTAAAACTGAAGACAAAAACGTTTATTTTTATTTAAAACAAAATTAATTAAAATATTATAAAATTATTTAAAGAAAAAGCAATATTAAAATTAATTATTTTTCTATATTTAAATTAATTAAAACAAAAAACAAATAATTGCTTAATTTCAAGTATATTTTTAACAGTGTAATAAGTTCTTCTCTCCTTTTTCTTGTAATTAAAATTAAATAAGTTTATAGTTAAATTTAATGTTTTACAAGTTTGGAAGTTGTTTGTTTATGACAAAAAACAAAATAAACAAAAAAGTTTATTTAATAAAAAAAAAACATTTTTTTTCTAGCAGTAAAAGAATGTTTTTAAAAATTAAATTTAAATAAAAAATATTTGTTATTACTAAGGCAGATACAACATACATACTTAAAAAATTTTAAGTGTATTTAATGTTAAAACGAGTTGTTATTTGTAAAATAATTAATTTAATTAAAAATTCTGTTTAAACAAAATACTACATTGAAAAGAATGTCATAAAAGATAATTTACAAAATAAAGTTATAACTAAAAAAAAAATTTTTTTGGCCTATGACAAAAATTAAAAAATTTTGACACAATGGAGGCATGAATTATAAATTAAAGAAGAAAAAATTTAGAAGTAGAGAAACACAATTAAAAATGTTCGAAAATTTTACTTAAAACTAAACATTTCAAAATTAAGTTAAAAAATTAAAATAATATAATGCTTTTTATCCTAAAGAAAACCTAAAAGACCAGTTTTAAAATATCCAGAGGTGTCATAGTATGCAGTGTTATCGAATATTGAAAATCAATTGACCACAAGTTATGCTTTTCAGGACGATTTTAAATGCAATTATAACAGCATTGAATTCTATGGCATCCCTCCTAATCGGTATGTCAAATATATTAAAAAAAAAAGATTACCTCCCTACATGAGTGCATAAGTAAAGAGTAAATAAATTTCATTTCATCTTTATCGAATGGTATCATTTTTTTTAACAAAAACTTGTTATGTTTATCGGAAAATTAGCACAAAAATGTTTCAATTATTTGGAAGTAACACTATTAGATTTCATTTCTATTGAAATCTCCAAAATTGGAACCATTTTTTTAAACTTACTTGGAAGGAACACTGTTAGATTTCAATTTTCTTTGAAATCTTCCAAATTGTAAATATTTGTTTGAACTTTACAGCATAACTTCCTTATTCATGATAATGTTTTTATTCTATAAAGCAGTATTTTTATGAAAATTCGATGTACAAGTGAGGGATGAATTCTCTATGGAAATGTTTTAAAATAGTAAGAAATTTCGCTCGATATCAAATACTGCAAATTGCTGCCATATAAATCCAAATTATTAACATACTATGAATCCTGCTAAAAATCTGTAATATCTTCGCATATTAAAAATGGACAAAACAATACCGAAAATTTGTGTCAAAAAATGTTTAATGTTTACTAACAAAAGTGACCAGAAACGAACAATAGTTAAAAAGTTACAATAGAAATAATCATACTTCGTTGCAAATGCCCGTGCAAGCCTAGCTAACAAGCAATGGTAGCGTATATGCCTACATTTTGTTGTTTCACAAGGTTTGCTACGTTTGCAACACTTCCAAGAGCGTTTGCAACGAAAAATATTGTCAGTGTTTTTCATATAAAAATATTAAATTTTAATACCTATGTATGGTATATTTCATCAGTTATTTTTGTTGGCAATTTCGTTGTATGATTTTTTTTTTTGGTATTTCGGAATTTTTGTGGAAAATTAAAAGAAAAATTTTTGAAAATATTTAAATAAAATAGAAACAGAGAAAAATAATGTGGAAAGTTATAATTAAGAAAGATATTAAGAGAAATATTAAACAAATAATATACTGCTGATTAAAATGCTCTAATTAGCTTCTTGATGGATCTTAGGAATTTCGAAGTTTGTTTTTGATTGTTTTTTTTTTTTTTTTAATTGAATTTTATCATATGCTAATAGGACTTATCGTTCACAATAATACTATTTGTTCTTAAACGTTATTTTGCATTAAAGGTTACTATACATATGCTCATGTGTACATACATATGTTTGTAATTATGTATAAAAAAGGTTTCTACGAGGAAAAGTAACAACTATTTGCTAATAAAAAAATTTGTAATTCTACACACAGTATTCTTCAAACTATCAATTAAAATTTTACTGCCTGTCTGTATGTGAAAACAATTCATACTTAAAAATATTAAGGCTTTAACTGTTTGGCAAATTTATCTAAATGGCAAAGTCTATAGGACGTTTTTTTTTATAAAAACTCTACTGAACAAATAGCCGTATAGTTTTGCTTTAATAATACTTTTTATCAAACTGAGAACAGCTTTAACTACGCAAAGGTTTGTTGCTGTATTCATAAAAAATATTTTAAGTTTATTAAATTTGTCCAATAAACCTTTAATAAGTCCTATAATATTTTTTATGAATATGGTAGTTGAAATGTAAATTTCCTATATTGAGAATGCGATGTTATTCTAGTTATATTATTATAAAAAGCAAATTAAAAAACAAAGATTACATTCCTTTCAATGTACATAAGTATGTATGTTGTAAGTCAATATGATATTTACTTATTTACTATATAAATGTATTATATATGTATGCATTGGTATTTATTATGAAGAGTATAAAATTAAATATTATTAATGGAAACTTCTCATAACAAAATATATGTATTTTCTAAAAAATAAATTCCTAATAATTAAAAATTAAATTTTAATAAAAATAAATCGAAATTAAAAGAACTTAGAGAACAAATTAAAAAAAATTAATAATAATAGTTATATTAAAAAATAGTACGTATAGTAAAATGAAATTAAAATAAAAAATATATATATACTAACGAACATATACATAAAAATAAAAACGTGTTTGTGTAGTTTGTTTTTTTTGCTTTAACAACTTGAAGAGAGGAAGTAGGAAATTGTTTAATTTTTCATTGTCCAACTCAAATTTTCAAATTACTTATTTGTAGGTTGTTCTTTTTTTGTGGGTAATAATTTGAAAAATAAAATAATAATAATAATAATTATTAATAATAGAGAGAGACATGAGAGAGAGGGTAGTTGTTTTTGTTTGGTTTTGTTTTTTTTTAATGTTTTTTCTCACCTGGTAAATTTTGTAGCGGTTTGGCGTGCTGAGTGCCACGAGCGCTGGGACGAAGATGTCCCACCCCACGGACCCCCCCGGTTGCTTGCTGAGCCCCCTGAACGGTGGCCCCCCGTTGAGCCGCCACCGCCGCCGCCACCACCGCCGCTTGAGGGGCCCCCTGACGATTGATGTTGCCACGGAGCCCAACGGTTCGGCCACGCGCTTGGATTCCACGCCCACGGCCAACCCCCTTCATAAGTTCATTAAACAAATTTGAAAAAAAACAAGTACGCAAAAGCACGTTCATTTACACATACACATTTAGAATATATAAAAATATATGCAAATATTTGTTGGGCGTGGCAATTTTGTTAAATATTTAAAATCATTTGCAAAATGTTACAAAATCACGACGAATTCGATGAAGATAAAACGACAACCAAGTCGTTAAGATAGTATGAATAAATAGTGATTGCAATAGGCATATTGTGTCATCATCGTTATCAATCAGCAAGTAAGTTACCAACCAAGTTTAGCGTATGCCGTTTTCATTCATGCCATATCAAAAGATTTAAGGATCCGCAGTTTAATTGTAGTGGTAGTGGTAGTAGAAGTGGTGGTGGTGGTTAACGTTCCAATCCATTATAGACCATATTCAATATTCGTATTATATAAAATATATATATGGATCGCCAAGTTTTAGATACAATTCAATGGTTTTTGTTTCAACAAATTATAAACGTTACAAAAAAAAAAAAAAAATTTTGTTTGGAAAGAGTTCAAGATAATAAATTTTGTAGGGTAAAAATTTTTGTTTTGGAAGCAGAAGGATATGTTTTGAAAGAAAAAAATATATATTTTAATTATAGTTTTAATGATATAACATAATTTTTTTTGGGTGGGAGATTGGGAATTGTTTCAATCATAATTTTGTTGTTTTTTTTTTAAAGATTTTCCATATATAGAGACCATAAATGTAAAATAGATTTCAGGGTTTTAGATATTGGTGATAATCATTCAAATAATTTTGTTTTTTAAGGGATATGATTAATTTTAATTTTTATAAATTATATTTTGTTTTGTTTTCATTTTTGGTTTTGACGAACATATATATAATTTTTTTAAGACGATTTTCATATTTGTTTTATTTGAGTTTGAGAGTATCAACATAAAAAAAAAGAAAAAAGAAAAAGAAAAAACAAAATCGAAAATGAACGCGTTAGATTTTTTTCTAGTGTTTAAAATGAAATTATTTTAATATTTTTTTTTTTTTTTGTTTTTTTGTTTTTAACTAAATTATAATATAATTGTAAAAATAGAAGAAAAATAAATAAAAATATTACATAAAAAATAACAATAAATTGCTTGTCTTTAGTTTTTTTTTTTTTTTTGTTTGCCTTTTTAATTTTCTCTCGCATCGAAATAAATATTAAAACTAATTTTATATAAGAAGCTTAAAAAAGTAAATTGGCATTTAATTTAAGTATTTCACATTGAAAATAAGTTTTGCGATTGACACATTTTTTTATTTCGAAAATTTTGTTTTTCAAATAACAATGATAAAATAGTATATTACACGAATTAAATATCTAAGTATTGTTAAGCATATGTATGTACAATAAAGCATAAACTATTTTAAATGTATGAATACATATTTAAAACTTATAAAAGTATGGGGGAAGTAAAAAATGTTGTAAGTTTCGAAAAAAAAAGGATCCATAATAAACAATTTTGATAAAGAAACCATTTATAAGAAAAAAAAATTAATAGGGGTATAACTTTAAATGCCGTTTGTACTACCATGTAAACTCCTAAACATTCATACAATTTTAGGAGTTTAAGAGCAGTTTAAACGAATAGCATTAATTTATATTACATTTTATTTAGTTTTTTTATCAACAATTTTTCTTAAATATGTATTCATACATTCTGTTAGTAAAACTAATTAAAAATTAGGTATAATTTTGTTTTTTTTTATAGTAAAATCAAATTAAACTTAAGCAAATTATTAATACCATTGATTTATTAATAATGAAATGTTTGTTTTTTGATTGCATACTTTAAGGAAAGCTTAATTGGTAGTTTAGAAACATGACTTGACATGTGGGCTCGCTCAAGAGCCCAAGTGTAATCGGTTTTATATATAACAGTATACAGCCGAATGAAAAACAATCTATTTTATCTATTCTTTATTCATTTATGCTGATAAAAGAGAGAGTAATGCCCAGATTCACAGAGTTAGATTAGATAATGAAAGTGCTTTAGTTAACGCTTTATTATTCAAAATTTTTGCTAAAACTAAACAAAGGATGTGGATGAGATAACGTTAACTAATCCACTTTAGTTAGCTAACTAAACACTGTGAATCTGGCCTGTATATTATTTACAAGTAAAGTCTACTACACTTGGGCGCTCAAACTTCCACGAGAATAGCAGTGGATCAAACCTTTTACTTATTTTATTATTCTTCAAACTGTAACGAACACAAATGTAATAAATATCGTTTTATGCACAGATATACAAACATTTTTACAATACAAACTTTTATCTAAAGCCTAGTACTCTGTTGAATTTGGTAAAAAAAAGAAATTGATTTTTCACATTCCTGAAAATATGCAACATTTTTTGTTCAACAAACAACACAGTTCTACAAAAAAAATTTTTTGCCTGGAACTAAAACTGATTTCACCGAATCTACATTTATTTCAGTTCTTTTTTTTTAATTTTACTTTTCAGATGGATATTTTGAAGCAATTCTCAAATAGTCGGTACAATACTTTGAATTAAGTGCGCCCATAATACCATATTAACTAACGCATGGTTTTTGTATTTTGGGAAAATATTATGAAAAGCAAACTGACAATTTAGAATTGTAAAAAAATAAGGTTTTAAGAAAGTAGAGATGAAAGGGAAAAACTGATTAAATATTTATATTCTGTGCATCAAAATAAAAAAAAGTGTAAATTTATAAAATTTCTGTTTTTTTTTTAAGAAAATTTAAAATTTTAATTATCTGGGGAGTAGGGGCAATTAAGATAGCTGGGTATAAAAGGAATTCCAATCACATATCAGGTAGTTTTATATGTTTTTCACAACAAGAGCAGACAGAGACTACTTTTGCGACGTTATGATTATTAAGTAAATTATTATATAATTGTATCAATAACTTGTTGTATTTTTAAATTATAAAGATTTGAAATTTTATTCGATTTCATTTTCATTAGTTTTCGGTTTACAGAACATACCGGTATATCACAAATATTTCATAAGAAATATTTGTATTTGTAATTTGAAAGCATTACGTACAAAATTTTGAATACAATAAATGGCTTAACACCTCAAAACATAGAGAACAATTTTAACTAAATTTGTATAATACCATTCTGTTAAATTTCAGCTACTTGTATAAAAAAGAAATTTATTGCAGTTTAACTCAACATGTTACTAGATATAATACCATTATAGGAAACTGATCGAAACCAAGTCAATCATATTTGCTGTAATTAAATGTAGATCCAGTTATAGAGTCAAAAGCAAAACTTATGTGTTTCTTTATATCAGTACAAGAACTCTTCAACTCACGTAACGTTTAGTTACATATCATTCATATATTGTGATACATAGCTTGTGTTTTTAGAACTTGTCGCAAATTATTATTACAAACCACATGTGATTAGAAAAACTGACTTTTTTAAAATGAATCTGAATTTTATACATTAAACTAAATTACAATAATCAAGTTGAAGAGCAATAAAATTTACATTCATATGTACATTTTGTACAATTTTGTAGAACTTGTAATTTATTTTGTTAAGTCTGCTAAAAAAAGTTGTCGATTAGAGAACGAACAACTGTTGTCAAAAAAGTTATGAGGAAAAAATAAGTAATACTTCAAAAATTTTGAATTATTAAAATGTACTACTGAGTCTAGAGTTCTAAAGTCTTCATTTGTATTGTTTGGTGTATTATGCTCAGTTCACAATCCAAAATTTCCTTTCTCCATTCATTTTACTTAGTATGATTTAAGTATGCATTTCATATTTAATCAAACGATTTCATTATTAAACAAACAAAGTATTTTTAAATATAAAACTAAATATTAAAAGATAATAGCACTTTGGTATTCAGCTCTAAAAAATAGTATAAATAATAGTGTAATAAAAAGCTTAAAAAATAATATAAAAAAAATATGTAAATAAATAAATATTAAAAAATAACAAAGCAGCGGTGGTTGGTTAAGAAAGCAGTGAATATGTGCGCAAAATAATAATAATAAAAAAGCATTAATTAATTTAAATAAATAATAATAAAACAAACAAAAAATTAAAAATGAAACATTAAAATAGGAACTATTGTGTTTAGAGAGACCATGTAATATAAAACAAAAATGCTGACTGATTGATTGAATGATGGCTGGTTAAAATGGTTGCAAGTTGTTGTATTTTTTTTTTCTTGTTTAGTTTTAATCAAATGTAAATGCTTTGTCAATTTTTTAATTCACAAACATGTATTCTTAAAAAGACATAAATTTTGAAAAATAGGCCTAAATTATTATTACACTCTTTATCTTCAGTAGCAGATAAACAAAAATCTGGTGTTTATAGAATAGATGTGGTGTGAAATACGGGTAATTTTCATTAAGTGGTTTATGATGTTTAATAATTGGTACTGGTTGGTAGTAGTCGTTTTTTTTTTGGTGGTTGTAGTTTAAATTCCAAAAACATTTTTTTTAATTTAAAGCAGAAAAATAAAAAAAGATAAATTTAGAAAAAAAAGTTATTATAAAAAAGAAAAAAAACCAAATAAAAACAGAAATCAAATGGTTGTACTTGATCGAATTGATTTAATTTAAAAATTTTATGTATCGTATAATAATAATTAAAATTATAAGAACTTAAAATTTCTATTAAAGTCATCCGTTAACAAGTATTACAATTTGACCTAAATTTTTTTTTAAAAAAAGTTTTTGAAAATTTCTATTCAAAAATTAAAAAAAGAAAAAAAAAATGCACTAAATTAAAAAATAAAATAATAAGAAAATAAATTAAAAACCCACCACATTATTACGCGTTGTTCTTGGTAAACCACCTGCGGCAGTTGTAGGACCACCAGGAGGTAGTGGTCCCACCATACTGCTAGATGGATAATCAAAGAAATATTCACCATCATAGGAACGATAAAAATCTTCATAGTATGTATCACTGTAGCCAGCACCGCGATAATCCGAATAACCATAAAAGTCATATTCATAATCTATAAAACATTTTTTAAGGGAAAATTTTGTTTTCATATGCAATAAAAAGAAAAAATCGAATTGGTTTTACAGTTTTACTTCATTATTTTTGCAATGCCAAAAACTAAATTACGAATTAAAAAAAAAAAATACTAAATTATACTTATATATAAAAATCAACATTTTATATTAAAAAAATATAAAATAATACAACGTACATATTACAAAATGTGATAAAAATATTTACAGTTTAAATTTTAAAACGCTAAAAAACCTTTTTAACACGAATTTGAAGGATTTACTTTTGTAAAAAAGAAATATTGATAAAATCGAAAATAAGAATTGGGGCCAAATTATCTCACTCGTGATACAAAATGTTCTAACATAGATCAAACTCGTAGGATAACAAATGTAAGGATTTGGCCCAAAACTGGTATCATTGTTTTTTTAAGGACAGTAGTATAAAAATTCATTTCAAAGTTTATACTGAAAGCAACAAAAGAAGAAAACAGCATTTGTTTTTGTTTTATATATAAATTTTCACATATTTTCGAATATGTTTCTTACAATATAAGGGATTGAACTAAATATTTCCTAAGTTTTTAACTCGAATAATTTGTCGGTTTTGTAGTCGCCGTGGTCTAGTGGTTAGTGTGTTGGCTTACTAAGCATAGGCCCTGGGTTCGACTCCAGGCTCTGACATCTTCAAAAAAAGAAATATAAAATAAATATATCTTTCGGCGACTACCTCTCAGCAGTCTTCTGGCAAAAGCTCTGAGAGTAATGAATTGCCATGAACAAGCTTCTCAAGTCTGTCGTTCGGAGTCGACATTAAACTGTAGGTCCCGGTACTCATGGATAAAAATTGACACAAACAACATGAGTGCTGCGAGAAGCTAGGCCGTAATCCTGACACAGGGTTGTAAAGGCCAGTTATGTATGCATGTAATTTGTCGGTTTTAAATTGAAGTATGACATAATTATTCTTTTAAAAAATAAAGTTCTGTACAGTACTTGTACTGTACGTAAGGGCGTTAGCAACGAAAGGTTATTACGGCTTATGACAGTTTTTGCATTGACAACAATTTGGAAAGCTTACACATTGTTAGTTATGGAAATTCCGAACATTTTGAAAGTTACTATGTTTTAGAAATTATAAAAAACCGCTCCCTGACATTCCAGTCTATTCCACCTTTACCATTGGCAACAAAAACGAATGATCACGAGAAAAGCGGCACCTATTGGAAAGGAGCAGATAACAGCTAACCTACTTAGCGAAGTCACTCACCACAATCAACATGCAACGATGGGGCAACTGCTGTTGCTCATTCATGGGTGAAGGTATAACACTGGCCTTTGGATGATCAATTCACAGCAATTTGTCTCATGTTCTAAGGCGCTTAATAATATAAAAAAATACTGTCCTTTTCACAAAAAATAAAAAATTCCAATACAATGCACAGAATTGAGGTTTAGTTCTGAGTATTGCTCTCAATAAAAAGAAAAAATCCAACAAAATTTGTAAAAAAGAGGAATTATTTTTACAGACTGTTCATAGAACACATATCAGGGAACAAATTACGGCATTCAATATCGAGCGAAATTTCATACAATTTAAAATTCATATAAATTTCGTTTGATATCGAATGCTGTAATTTGCCCCAGGTTGAAGATACGACCGAATTGCCCATGGACGAATGCATGACAATTTGGCTTTTTATAACACATTAGTACATTTTTCGTCCGCCTTACGTTATGTGGCGTACATGTCTACGCAGTCTAAAAAGACACAGTACCATATTTATTTATTTATTTATTTGTTTCATTAGCTACAATTATAAATTAACAGCTAGCAATAATACAAACAAAATACACAGTACACACAACAAGAAAGACAAAGTTTTTTATATTCTCTAAAAACAATCATAATGATAAGAATTGGAGTTGAGATAAACCAGAAGCCTTCTTTTTATCATACATGAACTATCGGAGAAATCAATATAGGCATACATCTTGTTAAACTCCATACAGATTCTTCGAAAGGGATCAAAGTTTATATAGTTCGATCTGCTAGGCTGAAGATATAAGAGCTCATATGAACGAAGTTGTCTATTTGGAATCCTAATGTGAATTTTCTCAAGAAGCAGCTTAGAATCAATATTTCCGTGTAATAGATTAAATAAAAATGTAATATTGGAGATGATCCTGCGACTTTTTAACGTAGGTAAATTTATAAGCGCCAAACGACTGCGATATGGTGGAAGCGCTATATCAGGATCCCAGCCAAGATTTCGTAGACAAAACAACAAAAACTGTTTTTGGACTGATTCCAATTTTTTAATATATACGTTATATTGGAGATCCCAAACAACTGAAGCATATTCAAGTATTGGCCTTACAAGAGAGGTAAACAAATTTTTCGTTATGTATGGATCCTTAAACTCTTTTTCCCAACGTTTTACGAAACATAATACTCCATATGCCTTGTTAACGGTCAACATTACGTGAGAATTGAAGCTAAGTTTATTGTCGAAAAGAACTCCAAGGTCTAAAAATGTATCAACTGACTCCAGCTCCGTTCCATTAATGTAGTATAAATTGCTGATTGGAGAGTATCTGCAGAAAGTCATTGACTTACATTTTCTTAAATTTAGTTCCATTAGGTTTATATTACACCATTTG
This sequence comes from Metopia argyrocephala, assembly GCA_963576795.1. NCBI lineage: Eukaryota > Metazoa > Arthropoda > Insecta > Diptera > Sarcophagidae > Metopia > Metopia argyrocephala. The sequence continues at coordinate 87,363,689 of OY756211.1, forward strand.
TCATGTCATTCCGCAAAAAAACTTGATTTGTTTACTTTTGCTTATAGAAAATTATTATTTTTAGTACAATAAAGGCGGCAAAAAGAAAGAGCCGCTAATTGTAAACAAACAAAATAACGAAGAAAATAGAAAATTTTATTTTAAAAAGTTGGTGAATATTTTTACATTAAAAACTAAAAAGAAAATACAAATATAGTATGTATGTGTTTCGATGAAAAAACATACATATGCATCAGTGTAAATAGCAGAATATAAATTCCTGTGAGCGTTGCTTTCTCACAAAAAATTCGTGTTACAAAAACCATAACAATCTCTTAGTTGTTACGTTCTTTACACAAAAAAATGGCATTCGCTTAATATGAACGCAAATTATGACGTTGACGTTATAGGTAATTCGTGTTCTATGAACAGGCTGTTTGATAATTTAAAGCTTTTGTTTGACTAAATAAAATACAAAAAATACCCGACCGCTAAACTAAACCTAAACGATATTAAAATAAAGAATTTAAATGTAAATATTTTTATCACAACCCAACAAACTACTTTTTACTAAAAAAAAAATAATAAAAAATAATATTTAAAAATTTCGGTACGGTGTGCTACATATTGTTAATTTCCTCTAATTGAAAAATGTTCATTGTAAAATATAAAATGGTTTGAACGGGTATGGAAAGGTTGTAAAAAAATAAACATTTTACACGTTTTTTTTTTTTCATAAAAAAAAACTCTATTCTGCCAATCAGAAATATAAAAAATAAATAATTGTGAATTTTTATTCCATTTTTAACAAATTTATATAAAAAAAGAATACTCAAATAAATCAAAGAAATACATACATATGAATATAAACATAAAACACACTGTTCTCCTTCTATAACAAAGTGTTTTCTTTATATGTATGTGAAAAAAAAAACAAAACTTTTAAGAAAATTAAAAAAAAAAATAGTAGTGTGCTTCAGAGAATGATGAATGATGTTGTATTTGTTTAAGATTTTTTACGCAAACAAACTTAGAATTTACTTACCGGCAAAACATCAATAAGTATACAGGGTGTTTAACATTTGCTACACAGAGAACAAACAACAACACAAAATTGCAACATTTAATTACAAAAAAATTATAGTATTTTAAAAAAAATTGTTTTTTTTTTTGTTTGTTTTAATGTTCAACAACAAAAATGTTTTAGTTTTAGATGGTTTTTTTTTTTGTAATATTAAGTAGTAGGGTGGTATATACATATGTATTTAAGAATTTCTTTGTTGGTAAATTTCTTTTGAAAGGCTTATTTATAATGAACAAAATTTTGATAAAAATGGAATAAAAAACACAAAAATTTAGTTTCGCTTCAAATTAAAGGAAAACAAAAAAAAAAACACATTGATTTGTTAGTAATTTTTTTTTTTGTCACAGAGATTAGAAATTAATGCATGCAAAAGAAAATTGTTCAACTATAAGAGAAACTAGAAAGTTTTACTAAAACATTAAAGTAAAATTTTACGAAATGGAAAATTTTTGTTACAAGACAAGAAAAAAGAAACCATGGGTTAACGATAAAGAAAATATAGACAGAAAAGTGCAGTTTAACAATTTGAAAAACAGAATACACATTTTTTTTATATTTCGAAATGAAGCATACAGTGAATGATAAAGTAATGAATGGATTTTACTTAATAATGGTTAATCGTTTGATAGAAAACAAATAACTAAAATATGAAATGAAAATAATTTTAATATTTTTAAGTAATTTTTTAAAAAAGCAGGGTTTTAAAAATAAACAATTTCTTATAATTTAAATAATAAAATCAAATTTAAATAAAATAAATAATAATGAAAAAATTATAATAATAATACTTAATAAGAGAGCCCTAACTGTTATAAAACAATTACGCACAACCTTTTTTGATGTTAATAATTATTATGTATTTAGAATTTTATAATAACTTGTTTTGTTTTTGTTTTTTTTATATGTCAACTGCAAAAAATGAATAAAATCTTTTTATCTTTTCACAAAAAGAAATGTGGTACATATATTGATAAATAATAATAATAAAAAAAAAAATAATATTGAAAATTGAGTTATAAACCAAATTTTAAATTAAAAAGAAAACAAAACACAGTTCAAATGTGAAATTATATTCAGACATATGTTGATATTAATACAATATATATAAAAAAGAAATAAACTAAATTTGCTTTTTTTTCTTCTTTAATACAACTTAGCAATTAAGTAAAAAATAAATTAAGACTTACCATAATCACGTGGCATTGGTGTACGTAGTGGAATTCTGGGAGCACCTGGTATACGCATGGGTGTACCTAATGGTATCATGCCTGGATGTGTTGGTGATAGATTTCTGTATGGAGACAATGGTTCAAAGCTTTTGTTTTAGTATAACATTATTATTAACAGTTACGTTTTGTAGAAGAATATTTAAATATTTAGTTTTTTTTTATAATTATTATTATTATTTTTATTATATTTTTTATATTTGGGCGCAGCAATTAAATATTTGTGATATATTTGTAGGTGGTGGTGGTGGTGGTAGGTAGTTGGTAGTAGCAGATTTATAGTAGTAGTAGTAGTATTATTATTAAGTTAAAACAGTGGAAGTAGTAGTTTGTGTATAAGAATTGTGATTAAAGTTAAACCGGGGCAAACGTAAAATATGTTTTTTTTTTACAATTCGATTTTTCGATTTTAACATGGGACATAAAAAAGAAAAAACAAAAAAAGTACAAAAATAAAACAAAACAATTAATTAAAAAATGTTTAAAGAGATATTTATATAGTAAAGAAAAATAATGGCATGTCGTTACTGAGTTCAGAAATTATTTTTTGTTTTTCATAATACATATAGACCAAAAGCAATTTTTGGAATTTAAACGAATTAATCAACAACAAGCCATTATTATAAACGGTTATAGTATATGAATATGTATGTATAAAGCCGAATTGTTTACGTCTGTTTTTGCTTTGCCAATATGTAAAAAAAAAACAATATCTAGATTAGGATTTAAAATTTTTGGATAATAAACAAAATTTTGATTGAAAAATTTCTGTTTAGAAAACATTTTTTTTTAATTTCTATTAATATGATATGCTTACCCTACTAAACCAGGACGTCCTTGCATCATTTGCATCATCCTGCGTTCACGAGCACGTAATATTTCCTCTTTCTTTTTTTTATCTGAAGGAGGCTTTGCTAAAGATACCTAAAATTGATAAAAAAATATAATTAATTAAATTCTAAATCTAAATCTCTTTTTTAAGTCTGTTTGTTTGTAGGCCAATCAAGCCTAAACGATTGAACAGAATATTTTGATTTTTTTTTATTGATTCAGAGGAAGACCTCTACTCTTGCAGTACATTGTGCTGGTCTAGGAAAATATTTTGTGAGAAGGGAGAACAAGTAGTGTTTGTGGACATTTGATTTAAACTCATTGACATCATAATTAATAGGAAAAACTCACACTGAAATATTGTTCCATTGCGGCCAAAGAATGAATTCTCTCTATAATGCATTTTGCGATTCACTGGACAATGAACTACAAGAGAATGTGCTGTGAGAGGTACGAGTAGTCCGTAAAAATATGCGACTATCGGGAAACAAGTCTTTTATTTCATCAGAGTACCTCTCATGGTAGTACCGGTAAAAGAATGAAACACATGCCAGATTGCGCCGAAGCTTCAAAGAATCGGTAGAGCTAGATACCCTACCGTAACTGATAAGCATCTTCGACCTTTCGTGCACACGGTCGAGAGGTCTCAAAATAGTCTTTAAAGCACCAGCCCATGCATGAGAGTTGTATTTCATCTGTTAAAATTTGGAACATTGATTGGCTTCTACCACAGAAAGTGTAATAGGGTATATTTTTGTTTTTTAAAATTTGGACCTGGTCGTGCTACCTATCATACAAACTAAATAGTAATTTTAAAGCTAAACTTCCTACTCTGAAAGGATACACGGTCAAGGAAAATTATCAGCCAGAAAGTGGGCGGAATTAAAGCTAAAGTTGCTGAATTTGCGCTGAATTACTATGTAGTCACTAAAAATCACCAGTCGAAAATTGTGGACAAATTGTAGAGATAGGTGTAGTATTGTAATATAACATATTGTTCTTTTTATATACAATATTTACCTCAATATTAGAAGCACCAACTTCTTTGCCATTTAAGGCTCTCATTGCAACAACAGCACTATCACGATCTTCAAAATGCACAAATGCATAGTCTTTTATTTTTTTAACACGTTCAACTCTGCCATATTGCTCAAATTGTTCCTAAAATGAAAATTATTATTTATTAATATTTAGAGTTCATGGAAAATAAAATAAAAAAAATACGTACCTTTAATTTCTCCTCTGTAACATCTTGTGTTAAATTTCTTACATAAAGAACTTTAACTTTTGACATTGTTTGTTCATCTGGCTCCTCTTGTGGATCGGCCCAGTCGACAATAATATCACATCCCCATACCTGAAAATGTTCCTTTAATATTAATATTATTCATTGTTTTAAAAGTTTGATTCATTTGATTTGATTAAGTTGCCATAACCTGCTCAGTTTTTATAGAAATTGTTTCAAGTTATGGCTATTTAAATTATAAACAAACTACATACCTTTGTTCTACCAGTGCCAAGTCTTCTTTTAGCCAATGAAGCGGCTTTATGTGATTCGTATTCGAGAAAACAAAAACCACGATTTTTCTTTTTATCATCTGGTGAACTATAGATTATCACTTCAATAAGGCCAGCTACATACATAGATTAAGTGTTGTTTTATGTTTTCATGAGTTTTTTTTTTTTAGGGAAAATAAAATAAAAAAAAATTTTAAGATAAAAAATAAATTAATTTTCATACAAAAAATTAGCAAAAAAAATTAAATTAAACTTAAAAAATACAACAAAAATATATATCAAAAATGTTTCTTAAAGAATTTTTTATAAAACTCTATATTATAACCTATATAAGGTTTTGAATATATTATTTTTATATATTGTAAGTATATGTATTATAAAAATGTTTTTTTTTTATTTTTTATTTTGTATTATTAAACCAATGCCAAAAACGCTTAACTGATTTTCTTTTAAATATCTTTTTTGTTTTTTGTTTTTAATAAAGCAACTAAAAATGTTTGTTTGAGTAAAGAAAACACATTTTTTGTATAAAATTTTAAAATTATTGCTTTTTAGAGTTTGTTTTTTTACGAGTAGAAATTTTTTTTTTGTATTTCAATTTCACACCAAAAAACAAAAATTATAATAAACATTTATTGTAAAACCAAAAATTCTTTTTATATATATTTTATATGGTTTTTTGTTCAATAAAACAAAAATCATAATTATAAAACATTTAGGTAAAGACAGACATAGAGAAAGAGAGAGAGATAGAGAGATAGTTACATAGAAAGTAAAAACACATATCTTTTTTTTGTCAGCTTTTTTGTGTAAAAAATGCTTAAAATTAAAATAAAAAATGGAACAACGTATTGTATTTATATATATGTATATATAGAGTAATTAATTATAAACATTTAGTTACAAGAAAAAAAAACTTCCTTAAACATTGACTGATTGATATTTATAATGATTTTTTTTTTGTTTGTTTGTTTGTTTGATCACCTGCTTGTAAAAATAATTAAGGAGGATAGGTTTGAATTATTTGTATAAAACATAGTGTCTCCAGTCATTACCATAACATTTTATTTTCATTCCATTATAAAATTTTATTAAAACATTACTTTTTCTCTTTAAAATATTTGAAAAGTCGAAGAACAGGAGATAAATTTTTTTTTTGTTTGTTTTAAAGAGGAGGGGAAAAATTGTCATGAAATCTTAAATTATTGTAAAATGTGAACTAGTAAATAGGCTTTAATTTTTTTTAATTATGAAAACTAAATTAAAACTAAATTTTGATGCTTATGAGATAATTAGTTTATAGTATGGGTGTTCACAATGGCATCATTTTATATCATTTTGAATATGGCAATATTGCGATTGACACAAAAATAAAAATAAACAAGAAAATAAAAAATGGAAGCAAAAAAGTAAGTTTTAATTATTATTTTGAATTTTTTGCTCATGTTCACAACGAATGATTTAAAATGCCGTAATATTGATATTCTAGAATTTAAAGATACTGAATTAGGGTTGCTGCTCACGAAAAATTAATGGATTGGATTACTTTTTCTAAATAAATGTTTTATTCAATAATTAGCAATAAAAACAAATAATTCAATAATTTGCATGAAGCACCATAAATTATTTATGTTTCATACATATTCTTCTCATTTTACCAGGGTTTCCAATGCTCTCTCTTTTTTACACAATTTTTATTTATGAAAGTTTTCGAGGAATGTATCTATAGAGTAAAAACAGAATTAGTAGGCCTATTTTGGGGCTTTTTGTTTTAAAATTTCATGACAATTTCAACTTTGCTTTTGGTTGTCTTCATAAGCCTTTTTGTATTTTAATAAAATCCATATATATTTGTTATTGTTTTCAGGTGAAGATTATATTTAAAATGAACAGATAAGACAATTAAAATGTAAAAATATTTTTGTAAAATACTTTTAAGGTTTAAAAACAAATTCTTACCATTTTTTTAGATTTTTAGCGGTTTTTTTTTTTGTCAAGAATTTAGCTGTAGCTGGACAATTATGTAAAATTATCAGGTTAATTTAAAAAAAAAAATACTTAAAAAAATGTTCATTTATAGCGAATTTGGCATGGTTGGATTTAGAAAATTTTATTTATTTATACTGTGGTTTGTCATTTTCTTTTTTTTTAAGTTTTTGTAATAGAACTTTAGAAAAATAAAACAAAACAAAAATTGTAAAGCTACAGTAATTTTTGTTGTATTTTTTAAAGTTTCAAAATTTTTTTTTATTATTAATGAAAGGGGGAAGTAAAATTTTCAAGTTGATTATTAAAAAAAAAATAAATTCCAATCACAAAATTTCATCTGCAAATGTGTCATAATATGATGGTGTTACAAATTCCTTCTTTTCTTATTTTTCAAGGGTAAGGGAATAACGTTTATCTTTTTATTATACAAATGCTTTGAAAAAATAAATATAATTTTCACCTGTAGATGAATTTTTGTAGTTAGAATTTTGTTGTTGTTTATATTAATTGCATGTATTTTTTTATAATTTAGCGAAAATTGCAAAAATTAACAAAAATCCAATTATTATTTGTTTGTTTTTTTTTTTTTTCTACGTTTTTATATTTTTCTTTGGTGACTTCTCTGGTGACTCCTTGTGTTAATACAAAACCAATCGCATATTTTTCTATATACATTTTAAGTTACCAATTCTTTCATATTACCAATCGTTTTATTATTATATAATGATGTTAGGGGAATTCTTAATATTTTTATAGGGAATTTTTATCCTGTTCTTGTTTTTTTTTTATTGGGGAGGGTTTTCAACAATTTGTTTCTTTTTTATTTTTTAATTTTTGAATCACCACTTACGTGCATGTTTAGCAAATTCCTCAATTAATTCATCATGATCTCTATTCTTAGGTATATTGCCGACAAAAAGCCGGTGATTATTAAATGATATCGTTACACCAATCTTTTTGCCTTTCCGAATTTCATAATCATTCAGCTGGAAATTGTTAAAAAATTGTAGCAAATTCAAAACACACACACACACAGAAATAAAAATAGAACAGAAAATAATTTTTTTTTTTGTTTTAATATTTTTCTTTCTAGCTTTTTCACGTGCCAAATAATAATTTATATTAAAAATCCAGTATGTAAAGTTAATAAATAAGTATGGAAATAATAAATTATGTGTTTTTTATTATGTATGTAATATAATTTTTTGAATTTAGTTTTGTTTTTTATTAATAATTTTCTTAAAGAGAAAAAAGAGTAGTAATTGAAAATGGTGTTAATATTATAAGTATTGTAGTATAATGATAAAAAAGAAAACGAATATTTTTTTTTTAGATTACAAAATAAAAATCTTTTTGAAATGAATTTTTCCGGGTATAATAGTAGTTATAGTTAACAGAGAGAGATAGATAGAGAGAGTGAGAGAGAAAAAATATAATTTTATGCGAATTTCTACTAAGTTTTAGAATTTTATTTAATTAAACAAAAAATCATAAACAGAAAAGCATATCAAAAATGATTTCTCTAGATTGGTTTGTTTAGTGTTAAAATTTTTTGTATTTAACAAATTCCTACTGAATTTTATTCAAATTTATTTGTTGATATTGAAAAATTTCATGAAATTTTTTGGAAAGAAAGTAATTAGTTATTGTATTATAATTGTAACAATACTTTTTGAATTCTGAACGACCCCAATTGGGCACAACTCAACGACTTCAGTTTGCTAACTAAACACTCTGAGTCGGAACATTAACATTTTTGAAACTAAAAATTATTGTTATACCCAAATTATTAAAAATAATTGATTTGTTTCAAACACATCCATAGACTTTTGATAATTCAGTTTTGTAGTCAATGAAATAATTAATTGCGGATCACATACATTTATGGATGTTTATATCAACTGACTCAATATCATTACTCTACCAAAATGTTCGCGGCTTAAGAACAAAACTGTCAAATTTATATTTGGAAAGTTTTGACTGCAATTATCATATCTTGGCTTTTACTGAAACTTGGCTTGATTGTTCATTTTTAAATACTGAAATACTTTGTAATAAATATTGTATTTATCGTCGTGATCGTGGCTCTTATGGTGGTGGTGTCCTCATAGCTGTTTCTAGTACTATTTCATCTGAACTTTTTATATTTGATTCATTACCTAATATCGAGTTTATAGCTGTTATTATTAAACTTAAGAGTCGAAGAATATTCATAACATGCTCATACATTCCCCCCTCATCACCGCAAGACTTATACATCCAGCATGCTGAAGCTGTTAGAATAGTTGCCTGCTCTGCCAGTGAAAATGACTCCCTAATTATTATTGGTGATTTCAATATTCCTTCCATATGTTGGAATTTTGAGAATGGATACTATATTCAATCAACGATTAATGATAGATTCACTGATTTTTTCAATATCTTGTATGATATGAGTTTATTTCAAATTAATGGAATACTTAATGACTATTCTAAAATTCTTGATTTAATATTTGTGAATAATACGGACGAATGCTCTATTAACCGTTGTGATCCTATTTGCATTCCTGAAGATCGTTTTCATCCTACCATTGCATTGAATATCTATGTACCAGCTGAACTACGTAAAACACATCGTAATAAAGTCTTCTGTTTCCATCGTACGGATTACAATAAATTCAACAACTTATTGTCAAATGTTGCCTGGGATTCAATAATTTCTGGAAATAACCTTGATGACATTATATCAAATTTCTATGCTGTATTACATCACTGCATTTCTGAATCGGTTCCTACAACATTCGCTCTTAATAATAAGAGTCCACCATGGAATAGCTTATACTTAACTAATATTAAAAACAGGAAGAATAAACTTTATAAAAAATTTAAATTATCTGGCTCTTCTCGTGATTACCTAAATTATTCAATTGCACGATCTAATTATATCACTGCTAATAAATTGGCCTACAATAGCTACATACACCGAATGAGAAGAAATATAAAGGAAAACCCAAAGGCTTTTTATAAATTTATTAACTCTAAACGTCGTGTCAATACATATCCCAAGTATTTAAAATTTGGTTCTCGTAGAGCTGAAGATGATATATCCATAAGCAACTTGTTTGCTGAATTTTTTGCTACAACTTATTCTAAAAAATCATTTAATAATCAAACCTGTTATCCGTATTCTTTATCTCAATCATCAAATATTCATCTTTCGAATATCTCTTCTGAAACTGTTCTATCTAATCTACTGTCAATTCAAAGTTCACCTACCCCTGGTCCTGATGGTATACCTACCTGTATTCTTAAGCATTGTTCTGAAAATCTTTGTGGTCCCCTAACGGCAATTTTCAACAAATCTATTGATTTGGGTTATTTTCCATCTGAATGGAAGAAGTCATACATAATTCCTTTGTTTAAAGCTGGCAGTAAACTGGAAGTTTCAAACTACAGAGGCATAGCAAAATTAAATGCGATTCCAAAACTCTTTGAAAAAATTGTGACTGACTCTTTATATTATCAAATATCGTCACTCTTAACTTCATATCAACATGGCTTTCGTAAATTTTGTTCAAGTTATACTAATATCCTGGAATTAACAACTAAAGTTAATGAAGGCTTCGTCAACAATCATCAAACTGATGTTATCTACACAGATTTTAGTAAAGCGTTTGATAAAGTTAACCACGATCTTTTGCTCTATAAACTATCTTCCATGGGCTTTAGCAACAATGCTGTACGTTGGCTAAAATCTTATCTTTCTGGAAGAACTCAACAAGTGAAATTTGAAAATATTCTGTCTAAAATCATTGATGTTCACTCCGGAGTACCTCAAGGGAGCCATCTTGGTCCAGTTTTATTCTCATTATTTATTAACGATCTTCCATCTGCTATTATTCATACTAATATTCTCATGTATGCTGATGATGTTAAGATTTTTTATTCGTTTGATAGCATATCTGGTCAGTCAGCACTTCAAGGAGATATTGACAATTTTTTACAGTGGTGTGATGCCAACTTATTGGATTTAAATATTAATAAATGTAAACACATGTCATTTTATCGTTCACTGAAACTTGATACGTCATATAATTTTAAGGATAAAATCCTGGACAAGGTGTTAAGCGTAAATGATCTTGGGATCTTATTAGATCATAGACTTAAGTTTTGTGAACATATATCAATGATGGTGAACAAAGCAAATGGAGTTTTAGGATTTATAAAGCGTTGGTCAAAAGAATTTACTGACCCCTACGTAACAAAACAACTATACACTTCTTTGGTACGCCCTATTCTTGAATACGGGTCTATTATATGGGATCCATACTTCCTCACTTACGTTAACCTTATTGAATCTGTACAAAAACGCTTCCTTTTATTTTGCTTGAGAGGTCTAGGATGGAACTCATTCGCTCTTCCTTCATATGAAAACAGACTTGCTCTTATAAAACTGCCTACCCTGAAAAGTCGAAGAACAATGCTAAGTGTATCTTTTCTATTAAGATTAATACGTGGTGAAGTACGTTCTGAGTATTTGTTAAGTAAAATTATTTTTAATGTTCCAATTAGACCGTCCCGTAACTTTCATTTATTATATTTAAAATATCACCGTACTGTATATGCCAACAATGACTCCCTTCGTCAAATATGTTTGAAGTTTAATAATCTTTATCATTTAATTGATCTTTCTGAGAGTAATGATTCCTTGAAAAGAAAAATTATTTTGTATTTAAATCATTATTATTAAATATTTATCATTATTATTTAATATTGTTTGTAAATTTTACTCTAGTCTGTAAGGAACTATTATCCATAGACATAATTAAATAAATAAAATAAAATAAAAATAAAAATAGTCGTGCTATTTTTAATTCTTTGCTCTTAATGAGATAAGTTATGTCAATTATTTTTTGCCAAAGTGTTACATTTTGTAGTTTTTATCTCCAAACTTGAATATATAATGCCACATTTTAACGTTATCTTTTATAATTTTAATTTTAAAAAAGTAGCGGACCTGATTCTCGTTTGCAACACCTAAATTTTGTGTTGTAAACGATAGTCAATAGTCTGTAAATCGGTCAACATCTAATTTTCATACCCCTAAATGTCAAGGTGACCCGGCATAAGGGGAAATTTATGCCACACCTAAATAACGTACCGACGTCGATGAAATTTTAAACTAGATATGTATAGATATCTGCGTACCGTAGAACACATGGTTTAGGTTTTTTTTAAGTACTCAGAGGGGGCGATACAGGGGATATTTTGCCCTATCCCCAACTATCAAACTGAAATACCGAAAATGGCGGATAAGCAGTTATTAAAATTATTAGTAACGCAGACATTGATTGCTCATATCATATTGCAGTTAGGTTAAGTGTATCAAATATATTTGAACTAAAAAAATGTACATATTGGGTTTTTCAATAAGAGCGCTACAAAAGTTTTTTTTTTAACTAAAACAAAAACGGTTTTGGATATCAATAAAATTCTTTACTGCTGCAATTTTACGTTCGATACTCCTACGAAGTTTATCAATCGTAGCTCCACAGGAAACAGTCTAACGGCGAAAAATCACACGACCGAGTCGGCCAATCGACTGGACCATTCCGTGAGAACACGTTTTCCAAAATTGTTTCCAATAAATTGATTGTGGCATTCACTATGTGGCTTGTGGCACCGTCCTGTTGGAACCACATGTCCTCCAAGTCCATATCATCCAATTGGGTCCAAAAATATTCGATTATTATTGAACGGTAGCACTTCTTTCTCTCACTGGAACGGGAACATTTTGTACTGTGCCTGTGGATTCAAATTTTTCCACTATACGCTCAATTGTTGATCTGCTAGGACGATATGACGACCATAAATTGGACCTAACGTTGAGGCCACTGACTTCGGTAGTAAATTTTAATAATTTCGGCTCGTTGTTGGCTCGTATATCTTTCCATCATGAAATGCCAGACGTTACTGAAGAGAAATGTCAAAAGAGCGGCAAGAAATATTGTATATCGTCGTTTGCTGTTCCTGTCGCTCTATTTTTTTTTTTTGTAGCGTTCCTGTTGAAAAAACCTTTAACTAACAAAATATTTTCTAGAAATAATTTATATGGTCAACTAATAAATCTATAAATTAAATAATAAAATGTATGATTTAAACAAAAAATTTTGTCAAAAATCCACAGATATGTAGGAGTATTATGAAATTTTGGTTTAAAGATGTGTTTTTTGGCATGGTGCAAGTAACAACTAATTGAGATTTATTTGAAATGCCAGGTCCCTATACTTTAAAAGCTCGTTTACACTAAATACTTTCTTTCTTAAATTTCTTAAAAAAAAAAACACATTTTTGAGGGATTTTAAAATGTTCTTAAACCCACACGTTGATTTAATAATTTTAAAGTAAATTCAATTTACTTAAAATGGTTTATGCAAAACCATGTTATTAAAAAAAAGTACTTTGTGTAGCAAAGTTATATTCGATTCAAAATTATTTATTAAATAACGCACAAGTTAATGACTGGAGATTTTACAGAAATTTAAAAGAAATATATTCCTTTCTTTTGCATTGATTAATTAAATATATATAAAAATTATTAATTTCTAGCACTAATCAAAAGAAGAAAAAAGAAGCTGATGAAAAAAAAATATTTTGTATATGTATGTATGTAAGTGATGTTAATGAAGTTATGAAATAAAATAAGTTTATAGTATGCATGTATGTATATATGTACACGATATTATTGCTGATATTTATGAAAAAAAAAAATAAAAATATGCTAAAAAAAATGTATTACACATAGAAAAATCTATAAATATTTTGCCTTAAAATATTAACTTATTTTATGAAAAAAAAAACTATAAAAACGCATTTGAAAAGATAGTCTCTAAATATATGGTTTATTTGGTGCTGTTTTTATAAAAACAAAACAAAAATTCAAAATCTTTGGTGTTTAATGATAATTGAGGATGATGGAAAGATAAATGATTCAAATTAAAACATAAGATATTGGTATGAAGAATATAGAAGATTGGTTTATGGGCAATAGAAACAAATAATTAATAATGATTTTTTTTTATTTACAGGATAATAAAAAAAAATTAACCAAAAAATTCAATAATAAAAATGTATTCTGTGTGACTGCTGACTAGTTTAGTCATCGATGGCTTCTGTATTTAATTATCTTTCTTTGTTATAAACTTAACACAAGCTAAAAAGCCTAAGGACAACCTGAAGACATTAAAAGAGAAAAGCACTTTGGGAAAAAACAGCCGTTTTGTATACTCTTGCAGACAGCCAATTATGATGTTAGCCAATGTTATTCGTTTTGTATTCTAAACGTTGTTGTTTTCATTCATGTTTACTCTTAAAGCCAATTGGATTTTTGTCTTTAATAGCCAATTAATGATAGTAATAATGCTTACCGTCTTCTATTTTGTATAGCTTTTAATAAAATGTAAAATTGCCTTTTCATATAGTATAATTTACATGTTATTAAAAAAACTATTACAAAATTTGAATTTAAAAAAAACGTAATTTTAAAAATAAGTGTTTAAAAATTTTGTTGTATAATTTACCTGTTAATTTACCAAATTCCTCTAAAATCTCCTCTTTGCCTTTTGATTTGGGTATATTGCCTACAAAAAGGCGCAGATTCGGTACACTTATATTTATTTTCAGACACTTGCCAGGTTTTATTTCATGATTATCGAGCTGTAGATATGCGAGGGGGAAATTTGTTTAAAGGGAATTGTTTTGGTTTAAATAATGTATTTTGTTGTATAATGGGATTTATAATTATAAATAAATTTAATAAAAAAATCATAATAAATATACAAATAAATTAAAAACAAAAAATTATAATTATAAAACAAATTAATTAAAATAATAATAAAAATTTTATATAAAAAAAAATAATTCGTATATGTGAACGATAAGTTTTTTATTTTTTATTTTAAAGGATAATTATAAAAAGATATAAAAAAAGGTAGTTCAAATATAATACACAAACAATTAAAGAAAACTAAAATCAAATAAAGTTAAAAAGAAAAAAATAAATAAATAAAAAATTAAAACACAATATAATTAACAGAAGTGAAATTAACAATTACTCAAAAGAAAATAGTAATAAAGGATGTCATAGACTGAATTTTTATCACAAGTTTGTGTTTTCATATTAAAATATTGCGTTATTTACTTTGTAAAACACATCTATATATACTATATGAATTTACATATTTATTCATATATTTATAGGTAAAAGACAAACTTCCACTTTTTATAAAAATTACTCGTACGTAGCATGTAAATTGGCAAAAAGGTAAAGAGATTTATTTTTGTAATAAAGTATGGCAATACGCAACATTTTGTGTAAAAATGTCATTAAAAAAACATGCTATGCTATGTTATGTTGTCTCAAACACAGTATCATGCCATGTCATGAACTGTTATATTTTTAAGCCCCTTACAAATGAGACGGAGATACGTTGCTGTCAATTTGAGTGATCAAAGGCCAGTGTTATACCTTCACCCTGGAATGGTCAACAGCACTTGAAAAGTAAGTGGCCATTTTATCTCCTGATCATTCACTTTTAGATGGCAGGTGGAAAAGAGTGGAATGTCCGGGGGCCGTTTCTTCTAGAAAACCGTAAATTTTTATTCTTCAATTTTTATGTGTACAAAATGAGTTCAAAAACAATGTATAGGTTTGGTTCCAACATGTTTTACATGCTCTTAATATGTCATTGTCGAACAGGTTTGAACGGCAAAACATGGCATGGCAATTGCATGATGTAACACTTGTTATTATGTTGTAAAGATCAATATGTGCAGGGCTTTAATTTGTATATATTATACCATTTCCTTATTTGACTTGTTTTTAAGGTTTCGAAAAAATAGAAAGCCACTACAATACTCGCACTCCATTAAGGTCGTACCACTCAATCGACTTTTCGGTTTCAGAGACTGGTACAGAAATGAAAATGAGCCAATAAAGATGTGCCTGTCATAGACCGGGCAAAGATTAAAATACATTATAGAGTAAATGCATTTTTGCATGGGAAAGGGTAATTACGTGGTCTCAAGATCTTAAAGATCCAACAGAAAGTTAATAAAAACACACTGATACCAGTTTAATTGAAACCAATTCAGTGGTTTAGAAAATTACCACAAAATAAATGTTAGGTGATTTTTTTTTTTTGATTAATGTAAACAAGGGGTTCGGTACAAATTTAAATGCAAAATTTTTAGAAAATGTTTCATTTAAACAACAATTCAGTCTTATGATAAAAGGTTAATAAATAATACAAACGCATTTGAGGAAAGGTTAGTAATTCAAACTTAATTAATAGAAGATTTAAGCAAATTAATTATAAAAAGAGATCAATTTTGAATTTTGAAATTTTACACACTTCAAGAACGTTTTATGCCGAAATTGCTGCAATTCCAATTTTAGATGAAATCGTTAAAAAAACAAAAAAAAAAATTTAAATGTTAATAAGATGGTATTAATTAAGGTTGATTTGTTAATAACACATGCTCGCAATTTGTAGAAAATAAAACCAGACAATGATGAATATGAGAAAAAACTGAAAGAAAATGTGTCCTATTTGTTTTTCTTATAGTTGAATTGAAATGTTTTATGCCGATTTTAAATGTGTAGATTAAAAATAATAAAAGAAATAAATTCAACTGAAAAAATAACTACAAAAACAAAAAAAAAAACAAATTTAACTACCAACTAAGAGAATGATTAAAAGTTTGTAAAACACACACACAACACAACAAAAATGGTAGTGGCGGTTACAATGATGAACATGGTCGAACCAAAATTCTATAGCAAAATATTTTTTCTGTGAACTTTTTTTTTTGTTTTTTTGCAAAGAGGAGAAAAGAGTTAACAATGCTTTTATTTTAGGATATAACCATGTAGAATTTCTAGAATACAAAAAAAAGAGAATTTAGAAATTTTGTTTTTTATAAAACTAAAAAATAGTTTTAGTTTTCATTGATTTTTTTTTTCTTTCTGTATAATAAATGACCTAAAACGGCTGCCAAACACGTGATAATGGATTACAGAAGAGTTTCCCAGCAGATATTTCTTTACTTTTTTTATTTTCCAATTGTTGTTGTTGTCGTTTTTATTTTTTTTTTTTTAAATATAAGATGGTAAAAAACATCGCTTTAATACTTTAGGAAAAAGGGGTTAAATACTATAAATAAAGTAGAAGGCACTTACAAACTAATTTTAAAGTTAAAAAACAATACACAGTAACAAACTACACTTAAGAAAAAAAATTTTTAAAACTTTTCTAAAGAGGGGAGGGAAAACAACTAAAATTATAGGGAAAATAATTATTAAAGAAAGGAACGAACTAGGAAGAAAAAAAAATAAATGCAAGAAACAACAGAGTCAAAGTAGAGGCAGGTGGTAATAGGCAAGGATATATACTTTTTTATTATTTTTAAAGGCCAGAAAACATTTTTTTTTTTGTTCAAGAGACTTCTTTTCAAACCGCAAAATTTCTCTTAATCCAAATTTTGTTTCTTTTTTGTATCTAAAATGATCCTGATTATTTTTT
This sequence comes from Metopia argyrocephala, assembly GCA_963576795.1. Taxonomy (NCBI): domain Eukaryota; kingdom Metazoa; phylum Arthropoda; class Insecta; order Diptera; family Sarcophagidae; genus Metopia; species Metopia argyrocephala. Next base: position 87,380,878 of record OY756211.1, read on the forward strand.
TTTTTTTGCTATTGTAAATATGTATGTACCTGTTTTTTTTTTAATTTTTTAACTTCACTAGAGTTTAAATAGAAACCAATATTCTTTAAAATAGTAATTCTCTACTTTGGAAAAACTTTTAACTATTTTTTTTTTCATGCAAAAAGGCAAAGTCAAGCCACGTATTAAAAAACTTTTTTAAATACAATAAAAACTAAAGTATAAGTAAAAATAAAAACGAAAGATTACAGCAAAAATATGTATATTATATACTTTTAAATACAGCTTAAGTGATATTTAAATAAATATATGTATGTAAATACGTATAACTAATATATTGCATGTATGTATTTATGTAAATATAAGTAGATAAAAAAGAAGTCTAGCAAAGAATTAATAAAATACAAAGCTTGAGAATTTTAAAAATTAAATAGAACTAATTTTTAATTATTTAGAAAGAGTGCCTCTGTGCTACCCCTTTTAACAAAGGTGGACACATGTGTATGTACTATATAGAATACATAGTTGTAAATTTATTTATATATTATAAAAAAAATATAAAAGAAAAACCAATCGTTCGCCTATTGTAGAAAGCCTAAAAATATGTACTCGAATATTTATTTATTTTTTGAAAAAGCCATATAATAATAATCATATACATACATAAGCTACAAGAAAAATTTAACTTGCCAAATGATGGGTTTTTTGAATATAGTAGGGTCTAGAAACTTGTACATATATGTATGCGTACAACATTTACAAATTCTTCTCTAATTTTAATAAATATTTTTCAAAATGCCAAGGCAAACAAAACGAACTTGTGTTATTCAACTAACAGCAATATTATAAAATTGAACTCAGCTTGAATACATTCAGTACTGCACTTTATATAGTTAAAACTTTCCTTCATTGAATTTGCATGGGACCAGAAAATTACTATATTATGAAGAAATAAATTTTTTTCATGTTAAGTTTTTGCCAGACAGATAGACATGATTCTTTGTAAGGTTCCTTAAGACGTCCACTCGCTAACATTTTTGTTAAGGGAATTACACACCTGCTTTGATGTTCCTCAGTTCTTTCTACCTGATCTAAATTGCTCAACAACTTTGGGCGTCCTTCAAAGTTCTTCTGAGGCACATTTTTAATTCTATATACATATATATCGGGTGGTTAAATTTTAAGGGCCCATATTGAATGTGAACCACACCTGAATGTCAAGTTTTTTTTTTTTTTTTTTTGCATTTCATTTGACATTTCTCAATTTAAAGCATGGAAGGATACACAATCAAGCAACGCGTTAAAGTATTGTATTGAGGCTTATTAGAAAAATGGGCGTTCAAATTAAAATGCATATCGTTCACTTTGTGATTTTTTCGGTCAATTTAATCGTCCAAACGTGCGTACAATCGGAAAAATCGTGCACAAATTTGAGCAAACCGGGCCTGTGGGAGCTGTTAAAACACCAGTGCATGCTCGTACAGCTCGTACTGCAGAAAATATTGCTGCTGTTCGCTATCGTGAGATAATATAACGAACTTTTTACAGCCCGAATTGGAAGATATGGATGTGCACGGTGCCACTTTCCACACAGCTAACGAAACAATGTCCCTTTTGCTAGACAAATTCAATGGCCGTGTTATCTTACGTGGTGGCAATGTCAATTGACATCGTTAGACTTCTTTCTTTGGGGTTATTTGATAAGCCAGCAATAGTTCAATAACTAATGGATGACATAATTCGGCACATTAAGGGCAAAAAGCCTCAATTATGCCTCAGCGTCAGCAAAAATGTCGACCATCGGATGAAGGTGTGCCGCCAAGGTCGCGGCGATAATTTGGCCGATATTTTGTTCCATTCATAATTGAACCTTACACACATTACCACCAAATTATCATAATAAAAAGAAATGAAAATAATTTTCTAAATAATTTGTGTTTTATTCAAAATCAATATCGGCCCTTAAAATTTAACCACCCTTTATATTTCTTTTATAACAATTACCATGCGTTGGGTAATATTTAATTGAGCACCTATTTTTCGCAAATATTGATCATTGGATCGATCATTGCCACCATAATAATTATACGAAATTATATGAAATTATTACCAAAAAATAACAAGAGTAGTACCTTTTTTTACTAACAACTATTAACAAAGAACAGAAATCTATCTTTTAAATGAAGAACTTTTATATTTTATTTTGCCTTTGTATTTTGTGAAAATTAAATATATATTCATGAAATTTTGAAAAATGTTGATTGTAAATAAATAATTCTATTCACAAAAATTTGCAAAGGTTATAGACATGCGCTCGGTTTTGATCCGTACTGCTTGTTCAATTGTCAAAAAAAAAAAAACAAAAAAATCGAGATCAATGAAAATAGCCTTTTTAAAGTTAAAATTATGGTAAGTTGAGCTTAAGTTCTCTTTTAATTAAACATTTTATATACATTTTCAAAATTTTGCAACTTCTTTCTGTTTTAACGTCAGAAATAAATTCATAAAATGTAATTGAAGTATTCACGAATAGTAAGTATTAGCAAGAAATTTGTTTTCTATAGGTATGTTCTGCAGAACGAATTCGAGTATCATTAAAATCAAATGTTATTTCAACGAAATATAAAACGTAATTGTGAAAATTATTCTCTAGTGTTGATATTTCAAGAAATTACCTTAATGGTTATTAAGCGAATGAGCGAATAAAAATATAAAACGATTTTCACATTTTAAAACTATAGCAGTTTTAAATTTCATCCGAATTTCAGAACATACCGTATTAATAAAGATATGACAGACAATATGTCATAATAGTATATCTGGTGAATCCGCCCAATATACTTATACATATTGAAAAAGAATGTAAAATATTTATTAAAAATAGGCCTGAAGTCCGACTAATTTAATCTATATTTATGATTCAAGAAGAAAACATTTTGAAAATAATAATATGTATCCACATCATTTGACAAGTTTATATAACAACACGTATTAAAAATTGTTTTTTATATTTTGTAAACATATATTTTCAACTTTTTTTTTCTTTTCTATTGAATAGAAAATATATTTAGAAAAATAAATAATAAAAAATTGGAGAGTTTGTAAAACAAATATACAATTAATTTATAGTATAAATACCTGTTTGACGGCATTTGAAGCGGCTTCTCTTGTGGTAAAAGTAACAAATGCATAACCACGATTTGTACCAGTCATAGGATCCATCATTAATCGTAAATCCCAAATGGTGCCACAGTTTTCGAATAGGGGTATTAATTCATCTTCAAACATATCTTTAGGTATTTTCCCACAAAATACTTCGCAACCATTACCTGGTACTGGACCATCCCAATTTGGAGGAGGTCCACCATATTTGCGCTGGCCTATAAAAAATATATATATAGAAAAAAGGAACAATTACAAGTACATGTATGCAAAATATTATTTCTTAATGAAAATATTTTTGTTGAAAACATTAAATCTTTTAATTACCCGTGGTCACATCTAAAGTGTAACCGGTACGTTCTAATATTTTTTTGATTTTTTCCTCATCTGGTCCTTTAACTTGCACTGTGGTTGCTGGTGTTGGCACACCCTGTTGACTGGCTCGACTTTTTTGTCGATAAGTTTTCATAACGCCACACAAATACGCCGATTTATTCGATACATGTTCCAAATTTGATTCAAGGAACTGACTTAATACATTCAAGGCACCATCAACCGGAAACTCTTTAAGCGCATCCAGTGCGCGTTCATCTAATTCTACGTGGGCGAGTTTACCTGTTTTATATATATCATCTAGTTTACCGGCAACCTAAAATAAAAACAATTGATAAAAAAAAGTTTAGGATACAAGCAAAAAAAAACCATCTGGTTTTTTTGATATTTAATAATAAAAAACAAAATATGTATATACATACTTCTTAGAACATACAATACGACAAATTTTAAATAAATTTAAAGCAATTTTCAAAAAAGTTTAAATTTAACTTTTATTAAATACACATAATAGCGGGATAATAAATATCATCAAAGGCAGATGTAAAATCAATATGAAACTAAAAAGAAATATCCCCATATTGGTATGGGGATGTTTTTCATACTATGAAACAGAACCTCTATTTAGAATTGAAGGTACAATGTATGCCGTATACTACATAAATATTGTAAACGACATCATGATGTCTTATGCTGAATATGAAATGCCGCTTGGATGGGTGTTTCAACAAGATAACGAACCGAAATACACATTAGGTGAGAAAAAGACTGGTTTCAAATTCTCCTGACTTAAAACCTATTGACAATTTATGGCAAAATTGCTATAGTGGCTCTTTGCAGAAAACATCCTTCTAATAAGGTCGATACGGGTCTCTACATTAGTGACAGATTGTGTAAAAATTCACTATGGATCTGATGAGCATGATAATGTCTATTAGAACTTACTAGTCATGGTCTCTAACGAGGCCAAATCAACTTTAGCCATGTGTATATGACGTTTTGGATTAGCGCTCTAGAAATTCATGTACGACACGAAATAAAATTAAGCAACTGTCGCCGATGATTAAGCCACTGTGCTATTGTTAAAATTTAAAGACAGGTTTCGCTAATGCCTATGTAATAGAAATATAAATTAATACATATCTATACATGCATATACATATCTGTGGACATTTGACAAAATGTTTTCTTTCTAAATCAACAACTTTTCACTAGAGCAAAAAAACAGTTAAAAAGGCTAATAGAAGTTATTGCTTAGAAAATTAAAGAAATTTTGGACTTGGATATTATGCACAAACACTTAACGAACATTATGCGACCTTTTTTTCCCCTCTAGAAGCAATAGTTTTCTTTAAAACGACAAAAAATTAATTTAAGGCCCATTATTAAAACTTGCCGTTAGTTAAAGGTAGGATTTTATCAGACCGATAAATTGGTTTTTGTTATTACAATTTAACTTTAACCTAAAGGTAAGGCAATCTTCCCAATAACTTTATCGGTCACTTTAAATTAAAATTTATTTTTTTGTTAAATAGATTTTAAAGAAAAAAATTTGCTTCCACCATACAAGTCGTTTTGTCAAATTTTTTTTGATTAAATTTGAAAATTATCTTAATCGCTTAAGTCAAGACAAGTTATTTTGTTAAAATGGAATATAAAAAAAAGGTTGAAAGAAGTTGATCTGGATAATATATTTCGGTTTTATTAAAAAAAAATAATTCTATTTTTCACTACAATCTGCAAATAATTAAAAAATAATAATAAAAATTAAATAAAATTTTTTATAGACATTCAATCTTTCAAATTTTTCTTAATTCTCTGAAAGAAGTCGTTTTGTCAAATTGAAATTGGGGGAAAGTCTGAAAGAAGTCGATTAGTCAACTGCATATCTTGCGTTCCAAAGATCGTAGAAATACGTGGATTAGAGCAAAAGAAGAACAAGAAAATTCTAATTTACTATAAAAATCTTGGAAAATTGTTTTATTTCGAGTGAAGACGTTTTTTTCAAAATTCCACAGATATGTATGTAAAATGAATTCGTACGTAAAATATAAATAACAGACCTCGCAAGTTTCTTTTTTTTTTAAATCAAATTAATGTTGTTTGTACTTACTTTTATATCTAAGCCATATTCCAAGAGTTTTGGATAATCTTCTGTTCTTTCACCATCGCCGCGATCTTCTGATTTTTGATTGATGTCTTCTACCAGTTCGCCATTGCCTTCCGCCATTTCTAAAATAAAAAAAATAATAAAATAAAGTAATTAATAAAAATGTATACTACCTAGGTATAACAAAAATAAATAATGTAAATAAAATTAGAACAGAATTAGGGTAATGAACTTAACTGTAAACAAGACAAATTTAAAATAAATAAAAATGTGCGAATTATTGCTTTTTTTCTCGCAAAAAAAAGCAAAACAAATTCAAATAAAAGAATAAATGTGTTTATGCCCACTATCACTCACTTTTACATTGCAGTTACGCACCCAATTTTTTCCAAACGATATCATTAGAAGATGTTTGAAACTTTTACCTTGAAAAGTTTAATGACCGCTTAAAATTGTAGTTTGCAAAATCATTACAACTACTATGAATGTACATTTGAAAAAACTTTAAAATAATACTAACAACCTAACGCATAATTTTTTGACAAACTTTATGCGCAAACAGTTATGTAGGTATACATAGAAATAAAATATACTCAGTTTTCATTACTAGAGTTGAAAAAATCAAACACTTTATACTACGTATACAATACTACAGAATCACCTTTAACATTTACGAATAAAATGTATGTACTGTGTACACATATAACCCACTACCGTCTAATAAACAAATTATAAAACTCCCCCTATTAAAGCTTTTTTTTTTTTTTGAAACAATTTAGGCATAAAAATAAAACGAAAACAAAAATGCAAAATGTCTAGCAAAATTTGCAAACAAAAAGAGTTCATTAAACTCTTAAATAGGTATTTATAAAATGTTTTTATTTCTGTTGTTGTTGTTGTAGTTGTTGATGATCAATCTCTTACGGCAACAACAAAGAATTGCTGAGAGTAAAGTGCGTTGAAATACTCGTTTTCTATGCGTAACACCAAAACTAACCATATGTTTGAATAGAAAAATAAAAGAGTCTAAAAAAGAAATATCTAATCAGTGTTGCCGTTTTAATTATTTCTAACCACAATTGATTGTTTTTTTCAACTAAAGCAAAACAAAATTACTCTTATTTCAACGATTTATTAAAAACATAACATTAGTTCAAATTCCTTTTAGATTCAAAACATACGCAAGGCAGAAAGAAAGAAAATAATATAAAATTCTATATGATTTTTTAATTGAGTACATAATGTAGTACGGATATAAGCAAAATAAATGTATTTAATTTTGTTTAAAACAAAATCCGATTTAAAGAAAAACCGCTTAAAAGAAACAGATTTTGCGTTAAAAAGCACAAAATTATATAAAAAGAACTCCGCTTAATTGCAAATACGAGTAAAAAAATTTTAGCACCGGCTCATTTCTTTATATTGTGCATACCTATATTTTCAAAAGTATTATGACAAGAATATTCATTTATTGCTAAAATTGTTAATTGTCTGTTAACTTTTTCAGAATTTTAATTTTTCTAAAACATATCGATTTGTTTTATTTTTATTTCAATAATATTTTAAGAGTTTGTTTAGTTTAAACGAAATAATTTTGCATTTATCCGAAGTACTTTTAAAATATTATAATAAGAAAGACAAATGCTGTGCTTATACCTTTTCTTATAACCGAATTCGACCGTATGTATACAAATTTAACCTTTAACTACTGAGGTGAAAAATTTGGACATAGTTATTGAAGTGGTGGTAAATTTTACCACCTTCGGTGGTAACAACATACAAAATTTCTTTTTTTTAATAATTTGTTTTTAAAAGAACAAGAAAACACATTTTTATATAAATAGGATTATAAAAATAAAAAACTCAAACATTTAGTATAACAAAAGAAGGATTTTACTTCATAGCCACTTTTCTTAAAACTAAAAAACAGTACATACTAAAACTTAAAAAAAAAATTTTTATTAAAAGATAATCAGGAACATAAAAGGCATTTTTCACAGCCAAGATTATAAAATAACAAATGGAAAAGAAACGAAAACAAAATTATATATTTAAGAAAAAATGGGGATCAGTCTATGTGGAGATATTTTTTTTCATCGAACTTCGTATTTGCACAATGTAAGCACATGCTTTTGCTGCATCCCATACACATAGGCTTGGTACAATGCAAGTAAAAGTGGGAAGTTTGACGTTTTAGCCCACTAGGGCTTATGTAGCATAGCTTCCTGGAAGTCGGTGTCGGCACTACTGAAGGTGAAGCAACATAGTCTGCTCCTAAAATACTGATAATTGTGTTCCATAGTAATCTATGTAGGCCTTTTTTGTGTTGTATCGCTTTACTGAATGCAAAAATCTGCATCAGCAATTTCATCATCAACGTCGCTGATTTCGCCTACTTATCCAAGCAGCATAACTATTTCCAAATTACTAAGTTCGTTTAATTTCTATATAGTCTACAAGCATAAATCGCAATAAAACGGAGGAGTGGTCAAATTTATTCTATAACAACCTAACGTCAATCCTGATGAGTGGTATTTTTTTTTACATTAAATACTTACACTTATTTGGTAGTGGTGGTAAAATATTTTCTTAAAAAAAAACACGTTTTCTTTGAGAAGTGGTAAATTTTACACCAACACATGCATACCTCTGTTCACACGAACCCAACAGCAGCCAAAACTCAACTGAATAACAACTATGGGAATATAAGAAGATACTATGAAAATGAAATTGATAGCGCTCCACCGAAGAAAATAAATTAAACAAATCTAAAGAGAGGGTAAAATTTTCCACCGCCTCAGTAGTTAAAGGTTAAATATACATATATATGTACATATGTTAATAAATACATAAATATGTAGGTCACTATACCAAAATAATAATAAGAATAATGTCAATCATACACTTGCTGTCAGTTATGGAGAATTTTTTTAATTCTTTTAATTTTCTGTCTCTCACTGTTTTAATTCTCTTAAAACAGATCATCTATTTTTTTAATTACTTTTTTTAATTACTTTTTCTTTCCCCTCGTTCAGCATTCAATAGCAATATTTAAAATGTCATATACCTACATACATTGTATATATGTAGGTAAAAGGTAATGATTAGTAATATATTTTATAATATAATAACTTTATTGACCTCTTTTTTGAAATAATAAAAAAGAAAAAGAGATTTATTAATATATTTTATATTTAACGAGTCTAAACAATTGAAAGAAAGTGAGTAAAATATACATATACGTATGTATGGATGTGTGTTATGTATCAACTTGGATTGCGTAATTTTAACAACTAAATATAAACATACATACATTCTTATGCAGATGTGAATGTTTTTCTTTTTTGTTAATTTGCAAATAAAAAATATTAATTGTATGTACGTATATGTATGCTTAATATTTGAAGTGTTTAATACAGTGCTTCACTGCTTAGATTTTCCTCTGCCCCCCTCTTCTTGCCGACCCCACTCACTAACTTTACTTATCTTGTTTGAATTCTATAAACATGGACATACAATATTTTTCTATTTTACTTTTATTGTTATTTCTATATTTATTTATTTTATTTGTTTGACATTGAATTTTTTACTTTTTTTCTCGTACATACATACATACGTACTATGTATATACATATGTATATTTCAGTAGGTTTGTTGCTTTCTTGTATTGCTTTTTTATTTAATTGTAGATTTATTTTGTATATTCGTATACAAGTATATATGCATGTACATTAGGGTATAGCCAATTTTTTGGCATAGTATTATTAGTTCAAAGATGTTTTAGTAACCACGAAAATCATAATCTTTTGTAATTTTTCTCAAAAGAGTTCACGCACCAATTGGTTTGCTAAACAGGTGTATATTGAATATTCATCACTTTATACGGTGTATGTTTTTTTCCGTAACATATGATCAAATGTCAAATGAAACCACAATCTATGCCTACCTAAATGTGTGTCACTATATTGTAGTTTCCATACCACATGTCTGTCAGAGGTATTACCATCTCTATATATTAATTAATTTTCATATTTGAGCTATTTTTTGTTTTAAATCAATGTAATTCAAATTTTTAATTTCTGTACACAATTGTGCTACAGACGCATTTAATTTATTTAGAGTTTTGGTTAACTATGTTTTAAATAAACATACATAGGTATTATTAATTTTTCTTAGCCAAAAAGTAAATTAAAAATTTTCAAAACAAAAATCGCGGTTGTTGTGTGATCTTTTTTGACTTCAGCGAAAATATAAATTTACGTTCCTTTAAAGTTCTTTATGCTCTACCGGACTGTGTATGCCAATTTTGATATTTTAAAAAATTGTTTAAAAAGTTATGTCCCTAATGCACATACTGTGTACATATGTATGTATGTACGTGCAATATTATTTTTTAAAAGAAATTATAGCAGTAAAATACAACAACAATATGGCATAAAAATGTTTTATTAATTATTTGTTTTTTTTTTTAATAAGAAAACAATGTGTGAAAATAGAAAAAAATTAAATAAAAAATATTATTCTTCTTTTGTTTAACCAGTTTTTATAAATGCTTGTACAGATAAATTTATAAAAAAAAAGTTGACATTATTTTTCTAATATTCATTTAGTAGGTATTCGTCATAAATAATAAAAGTAGAATGAATAATACGAGTATTATCATGTTTACTGACGTCAAATGTTGTACAAATTATGACATTTTAACACATTTTCGTTAAAAAGAATATTAAATACAAAAGTGGGCGTGGTATGAGGTGAGGTTGGTATTTAAAAAAATATAATATGTTAAATACAATTTATGTACCCACAAAAACCAATTAACAAATTTAGTTCGCCTATTTTTATATACCTACCATGCATGTACACATATACCTATACATATGTATGTTTGTATATTCCAATTTTCGAGGATGGATACACGACAATAGACTATCTTGCACGACACATACACGACAGCCAGAACAATTCTTCAACAACATTTTCAAACAAATGGTGTAAAAATCGTAGACCGCACATTGTTCGAACTATGCAACAATTTTGCTATTTTTTGTTTATCGTCGACAATTTCAAGAAAATAGATCACTATTATCATGCAAAGTTCTACGATTTTAGACACTTCTAGTTGAAGCAACACTATTTTTGAACCATTCTAAAATTTTAAAACATTAAGACAAGGAGATATGATAGTACCGCCTTGTGAACACCCCACATGTGTATAAAAGTCGTATTTGAAATTTTGTCTGATAGATGGCGTATAGGAAACAAAAAAAACAACTAAAAATCAGGGGGAAAATTACGCCATTCGATATCGAACGAAATTTCTTTGCAAATTGTTTTAAAATTGTATGACGACTAGAAACTAGTGAAGTGCAAGTCCCTTAGTCCCACACAAAATAATAAAGCCGAACCATATCAAAAACCGGCGTTTAGTTACAAACAAATTCACAATAAAAACAAAAACCAACAAAAATTACTGTGTATTTTAAAAAATTTTCTCTTTTTTAAACTTTTATTAATTTTTCAAGAGAAATAAAACTGGATAAAGAAAGCTTAACGTTTATGAGAATATTTTTCTTTTTTTGACAATAAACTGCAGTGGTTATTGACACTGTTGTTGTTGCTGTTACTGCTGCTATTGCTGTTGTTATTTATGGCTGTTGGCAACATAATACACTTTATCGTTTGTGTGTTGTTATTTACCGCAATCAACAACAACAATAATAGCCTGGCAATAAATATAAGTTTCTAAAAGATACAATATTTGAAAGAATGTATTCCATTTCCTTAAGCTGTAAATAACGACCTAAACAAGAATATTACTTTAGAAAAAACAATAAAGATTGCATTTTTTACATTTTGAGTAAAAATGTTCATGTTTTTAATTTAGAATAGAGTACGAATAGAATAAGTCAGCACACTAACCACTAGACTACGGTGACTGCAATATGCAACATTTGGTGTAAAAAAACCATGCTAGGCTATTTCATGTCATTTCAAACACAGTGTCATGCCATGTCATGAAAAGTCATCATAGTGTCTTAACATGTTATTGCAAATCAGCTAAGCTGTTTTGTGCGTAATTTATTTAATACTGTTGTATAAATATTCGCTACATCACTCGGTGTCATAGGGCATATTTATTATAAAACATTATTGCGTAAAGAACTTTGATCTAAAAAATTTAGAGTTTTATTTTATACATACAAACATAATTGGCCATTACAACCCTGTGTCAGGATTACGGCCTAGCTTCTTGCAGGTCTCATGTTGTGTGTGTTAACTTTTATCCATGAGTACCGGGACCTACAGTTTAAAGTCGACTCCGAACGACAGATTTCAGAAGCTTTTTCGTGGAAATCAATTACTCCCAGAGCTTTTGCCAGAAGACTGCTGAGATGTAGTCGCCGAGAGAAATAATTTGTTTATATGTATTTCTTTTTTTCAAGATGTCAGAGCTGAGATTTGAGCCCGGCGCTATCCTCTTAGTAAGCCAACAAACTAATCAGTAGACCACGGCGACTATTTCATTTTATAGGTTTAATAATTCAAACTAATAATCAGAATTCATCATTAAGAACATACTATGTATGAATGTCGCATGTTGTTATTTTTCCATGTTGGTGTGTAAAAAATGAGTATCAAAATAATGGTTTGATTGTCCTAATATGTCATTGTCGAACATGTTTGAAGGGCATAACATGGCACGGTAATTGCCTGATGTGAAACGTGTTACTATGTTCGCCGATGCGACTGATAACTTTCACGAAAATAATGACTAATAAAGTAAATTTGATTGATAAAACAATCGAAAAAATTAATCATAAATGACTCATCAAGAAGAGTAGTCTGTAGACATAAATTTCTCCCGACAGAAGTGCCTTTAATGATCAGAAAATGAGCGCATATTCTGGGTTTTTAATGGCACAGAAAAGTAAAAAACGACTCGGATTTGATTACAAATTTCAAAAAATGCTATCTGGGTATATGTAGGTATATGTACTTGTACATACTTGTTAGTGTGGAATGGTATTTTGTTTTTCACATAACTTTAGCCAATATTTGTTATTTTACTTGTACTTTTGTATCGTTGTTTACAAAGTATACTACCTTTTACCGCATCATGCTGCAGTTGCCATAAATTTGTAGTTATTTGTACTATTAAAATAAAGTTTTATTTTATTATTATTTTTGTTTTGATTATTGCTGTTGTTGTTGTTATTATTTATAGCACACTTTTTTTTTGTTTTGGTTGGTTTCCAGCAAAACTAGTTAAACGGAAATATGCATAAATTATTTTTGATTCCATTGAACCACCCCCCACACACTGCCGTCTATTACTATTCACACAAACCAATGGATTAAACTCCTGCTGCCAGTTATTTTATATTACATACATATATTTACATACATACATACAAATTTATATTGTAAACAGTGCCGCCGCCATTGTGTAATGTGTTTTAGTTTTTGACATTTTTCTTTACGGCAGATAAGCTGCCAAAATATTTAAATTTTTTAGTTAAAAATTAAAAAAATTGGGAGAAGTTTTTACTCTATTTTTGTACTAATAAAAATTGTTCGTTGCCAACTTACTAATCTTTTTTTATTTATTTATTTTTTTTTGAAGGAAGTAACATTCTATCAATTTTAAGGTTTACAAATTTATAGTGTGACCTCTTTTTTTAAGCAAGAGTTACAAAATAAAATAAAACTACATGCAATTGATAGAAGAGAAAATGGAAACGCCTTGACAGGAGTTTGAAATGTCAAAACTTATGTCATTTTGCAAGATTGTTACAAGTTTTTATCATTAGCGTATCAATGGCGATCATGTGTTCGTGAAAGAATTAAGAGAAAATGAACGTACTTATTCGAAATGAATGAATCGAACCAATACATAATGCATGATTTCGATATGTTATTTCAATAGGCAATTGAAATAACATATAGTTACAGCGTTTTTCAATTCTTGCGGCGATATAATCGTTTATTTATTTATTTATTTATTCAAAATGTAATATATGTAGCCTAATGGCCATTAAAGAATATTACAAGTAGTATCATATGAGCTTAAAGTAATGTGCCCATTCATAGAATGAGATAAAGGTATATTTACATTATAAAACTTAGCATTAAACTTTTAATAAAAACGTGAATTAATGTAAAGAAAGATCTTCCCAACGACACCGCACAGCCCCAACACACCCCACACACACATAATAGATACAGTAGTAGAGTATAGAAATGTAAGTAAAGTAAAAGCCAACAGAGGTGACTAACCAGTTCCATTAAAAAGAGCAATAAGTTTTCGCTTAAAGGTCGGAGTAGAAAAAGCAAAGCAACGAAGCCCAGTAGGCAGCATGTTCCATATTCGAGCAGCACGAACCACAAAGGACCGCTCATACTGTGCATTATATATACGAGAAATATGAATCTGTGGATTCCTAGTCGATCTAATAAAGGTAATCATTTGCACAATATGAACAGGCCTTTGTGTCTTTAAAATATTATACAGATAGACCAATAAGCGAAACTTTAGATAGGAATCAAAAGAGATATTCAAAAATCTCACCAAATGGTCAGGTCGTTTATTTTTTCAATATAATTTTGACAACTGCTGCTTGCTCTTGTCATTGTGTTTAATGCTTTAATCAAATTTTTTTTGATTTTCATTCTGAAACCAACTTAATTTTCTAACACGCTGTCAAAATTGGATTTTTCAAAATAAAAGCAGTGCTTTTGTAGTGGCAGTAGAATTTTTGAAAACTGAAAAAACGTTTTCCGTTCGTTCTTGTCGTGGTATAAAGGTTACAGCGTTTTATTTTTTTTCTTACTTTAATATTTAAAATGAAACAAAACAAAAACAAACAATACAATTAAAGTTATTTTGTGTAACGAGTTCTAACCCAAGGAATTTAGCATAACCGCCGAAACTACCTCAATATATTTCCAGTTAAACTATAAAAAACTTAAAAAAAAGAGTAAAAATATGTTGCCATACATTGCTGCACTGACTACCATTATTTTCACATACATACACCCATACATACATATGTATATAATATAAAAAGAATATTTTCATATTCCTATGGTATTTAATTATCAACAAAAAAGAAAACAAAGCAAAACCACCCTCTCACTCTCTTCCGGACTCATACCAATAATAAAATACATTGCACCACTATAGGCAGATAATGCGTGCATAACTAGCATGCTGTCTGATATGTGAAGGTGTCTGACTGTTAGTCTAACAAAAAATATACAATTTTTACTTTTCTTTCTCTTTTACTCTGTTAATTCCGTATTATTGTTATTTTTAAAATATGTATATCACTATGGCAGTATTATTTTTGTTTTATTAAAAAAATATATATGTTTGTACATGCGATGATGACGACCACAGACAACATTCAAAATGTTTTCAGAACGAATTACACCACAAAAAAAATTATATTAAAGAGGGGAAAAATATTTTTGCAATATGTAGTTTTCTTTTTTTAGTTGTAGTCATAAGGGTGCAATATTTGCAGAAACCAACTATGATTTAATTTTTTTGTAAAAAGAATTAAATTTTTTTTATACATGTGTATATACATACATACGTATAAATAGAAACATAATAAATAAGTTATTGTGGTCCGAAGGGAATTGTAAATATTTGAGCAATATAATATAAAAATAGTCACACTCATGAGAGGCACTTTTTAAAAACATAAATGTTCAAAGAGACAATTGATACATGCATATGTAAGTATGTACATACATACCTACGTATTTTGGTTTTAATTAAAAATGCATAGTACAAAAATATATAGTATGTATATAAATTAGCCTAAACCCGGCGTGTATCGTTACACCTACCAACACTAATTGTCTACATTTTTCGGCTCATGATTTTTAATGACTATCATGCAATTCACATCATGACTTTTTAGAAGCATGACTATCTATTATACTTCTATGAAAAATCTACCAAAATCCTCTGGCATTCACATCATGCTTTTTAAGGCATGCATCTTTTTTAATTTTTTTTTTTCATATTAAAAAAGCCATAATTGACACTTTAAAAGAATACAAAAATTAAAAAAAAGAGAAATACAAAAACATGCAAGAAAAACAGAATTCGTGATTCTTTTTCAGCACCCTCTGCCTTTTCTACCTCTCGCTCGTCCATAAGAAAAATAGTCATGTACAATGTCATCCAACTGAAGCATGAAAAAAAATCATGTATTGATTGTCATTCAACTGAAGCATTAAAAAAACCATGATGTGAATTGAGTGTATGAAATAATTCAGATCAAAATTTAAAAACTTTAGCTACAACACTTCTCAAGATACATATAAAGAAATCAATATTCAACTTGTTCAATTCCACCCACTTTCTGACTGATGATTTTCCTTGATCGTGACGTTGTTCAGTCTAAATTTAGAAAGTTTAGCTTTAACCGTTCTCAAGATGTACAAAAATCTGTAATTATAGGTAGTTGGTATGTGAGGTACCACGCCTACATGTCCGATTATGCCCACTTTCAGACTGATGATTTGCCTTGACTATGAAGTCATTCAGTCTATAACAGCCTTATTTATAATAAAAAATTAGCAATTCTTACTCAAATGCACAAGTTTTTTAATTTTTCGGATTCTCTGAATAGTATCAACCATAAGATATGGAAAGTTTTAACAATATCAGTTTATACTGGGTGATAAACATGCCAGTTTTTTGTTCCATATGCTAACGAGGTGCTAACTTTTCATTAAACATACGGCCGTAAGTTTAGAAGCCTTAGATTCAACTGTCCTCAAGATATACAAAAATTAATATTTAGTTTGTTTGGGACGTCTATGCCCAAGTCCAATTTTGAAAAATCTGTTTAATCGTTTAGGTGTGACTGACCGACAAACAAACAGACTTACATAGAAATTTATATGCATATACCAATAGTATATGGATTACTTTTCTAGAGATATGTAAATTATTTCTCGATTTATTTTAATTAATCAAACTTTGTTACGGTAATTTATTCTATTGCTAATATAATGTAAGAAAACTTATCATAAATTAAACTATTTGAAATATTTCTTAATTGAATACATATTGTGTTGTTTTCAAATATTTGAAACAACTTTTTTCTTCTCTAAAATGCATGTAATCTTTAATGAACGAAATGTTTGTCTTGCAAGAGGCTCATCTTCTATTAAAATCTTTGCATTAAATATTTAAAACACATAATGCAGAGAGATAACTAAATAGCCATTAATTAAAGTTCCTTCCTCTCTTCTCTACTAATTCCCAATTGAATTGCTTAAACCAGAAATTTATGCACATCCGCTTTAAAAACAACAAGAATAAAACTTAATATTGCATTTTGTTTAGGATTAAATACAACAAAATTACAATAGAAATGGTAAGAGTAAAACTAAATAAATAATTCAACAACACAGAACAGGAAAAAAAAGCGAGACGCACTATAATAATGCAGATGTTGCATTGGCGAGGCTACAATTTATGTGCATATATTTATTACTACAATATTATTATCCTGGCGACTATTACAACAAGAAGAGCAGATTCTTTACAGTAGACGCTTGTAACAACAAGGAATAAATTTTAAAATTAAACACAGCTTGCTTAGGTCTAAATAAAGCAGGATTTTACATAAATAATCAAACAATAAATTATATTCATGTAGGAAAAAAATTAAAATGTATTATTCATTCGTACAATATATAATTTAGTAGAATAGCTTTAATTTTATTTTATTTTTAGCAGTCTATACCTAATTTTTTGTTAAATTATTTTTGTTTGTATATGAAAGCATACACATGTATCCCTAAATTGTGTTTTGTGAATATAGTGCTTTAATAAACAAATATCTTTTTTCTTGTCATTATCACTAGATATATCCATTATTTTTAATTATTTTGTGAAAAAAAAATTTTTTAATAAAACTAAACTTTTAGAGCAAACAAATCAATGACAATAAGTTTTTTCTGAACGTCTATTTTTGACATTTCATATTGTGTAAGACAATTACTTTTGTTATACAGAATCCAATTTACACACAGAAAAATTGACAGTTTTACGTTGTTTGTGTAAAACAATTACGTTTGTCTTATAGAACCTCAAAATGATTATTGTTTGTTGTTTTGACAATTTAAAAACAATAATTGTCTCCTGGAAATATGCTGTAAACTTGATTTTTTATATTCTGTTTTTAATGTTTTGTTCAACACTGTAACCAACTACTCGCTATGTAAGCGGATGTCATGTAAGTAATTATGCATACAAAGTCCCATACATATGTATGTATGTGCAAGAGTGAGTTGAGTGTAAAGGCATGTAAATTTTTCCAGCTGTAGTAATATGTAAATATCTATAAAAAAAAAGTTTGTAAGAGTATGTGAGTGTGAATACAAAAAAAAAAAAAAAATAAGACTGGACAGTGTGTGACATCTGCTTTGAAATTTAATTTAAATTTTGTTCAGCTTTTATTTTATTTTTTTTTTAAATTTTTGTATTTTTCTTTTTTCAAATAAACGTTTTAATTTTTTATTGTTTAACAGCAGTTATCATAAATCAACCGTAACTACTGCATATACCTGACTATATAGAACAAACAGTAAAAATATAAAAAGAAATCCCAAAACGTTACAAGTTTTTCCTCGTTTTTGCTCATTTTTTTCTGGTAACTGGGTTAAAATCATTAATTCACCAAAAGTTAATGTCTGCATTGTTTTTTTTTGCCAACGGAATGTTAAACGGAATTTTAATGGTAGCAGTAGTTTTCTATAAATATCAAGTAAAGGGGAATTTTTTTTACATAACTCACTGGTAACATAAGAGCCAACATGCATGCAATTTTAATGTTTATGCAAAAGTATGCAGTAAAGCATATAAAAAAGAAAGAAAAAAAAACGAAAATAATCGATAACAATGAGAAGTATATTTATGAGGTTCCAACTACGAGCATAATTTCCCTTGAAATAGTCAGCCAACCAGCCAGCCAGATAGCCAACCTAGGGTTTGCTTTATGATTTGTCTACGCTCTTTAACTTTTATTTTATACATTCGTATTATTTATTATTGTATTTTAATATCGTTTTTTTTTTGTAATACCGCAGACAGTCTGATAAAATATTTTTTTCTTCCATAATTCATACACCCATAAAGCATTGATGTCTGCTTGAATTTACTGACAGTGGTGGAAAATATGTATAAACGCCAAACAATATTGTTGTTAAATTTTAACGTAATACTCAATTTTGAATGTGATTTACGTTTAAAACAAAATGTTCAAATCGAAATATATTTGGCCTGTTCAGCCGTAACCCATGAATGCGACAAGTGCAAACAATTTATGAGTTAAATTTTTTAAGCATTGAGCTTAATTACAGTTGGAAGTAAATATTGAAAGTTTATACAAATCTTAGTCTGCGGTCAGTCACATTAGCCAAATATTTGACGAAAAAAAGTAGTAAACACTGTTTTATGAAAACACTTTTTTTTAACTTTCCATTGTTTCATTGGAATTCATTAATTAAATATCGAAATAATATTTCTTAAAACAATATATTTTTAAATAATTTTTAAAAATATGTTCACACAAATCGAAATATTACGCTTTTTTTCGCTTTATCAAACAATGCCATGACATTGTAGTATATTTATGAGCGCGCAAAAGTATTGTTTATTAAGGCAATTTTTGACAATTTCTAAAACTGTAAACTTCTGTAAAACTTTCATATATGTATGTATGTATATGCATTAATTTAAGAAATTTTAAGAAATAAACGGTATTATAAAAGTATTGCCATGCATTAACGAACTTGCATTATTGCAAAAACTAAGTCTAATGTGTTTATGAACATGAATGTGTTTAAGTTTACATTGGAGTGTTGCACTGCATACTGCATTTATGAAGTCACCACATTTTTAATGCATCAACTTTTACTGTTTTATAAAGTATTTTTCTTTTCTACTACTTTATTGAACAACTGAAAGAGAAGGAGTAGAATCTGAAGTATGCAATATCAACAAATGTATACAGACAGATGAAGGCTTAAGATTGCCAGCTGATTATATACAATCCAATCATAAACAAGTAATATTAAATAAACACAAATTTTAAAATCTATTTCTACTTAAAAATAGCATAAAACAATTTTTAGTTACCCAGCATAATAGAAAATGATAAAAAGGTAATGAAATCACAAATCCAACACATGTTGTTTGTTCGAGAATTTACAGAAATCGAACTCATTTGAAATTAATTTAACAAATCAATACATTATGCGTGATTAGAAAATGTTTTTTAATATGTTCTCAAATACGATTTTAATTAGTTTTAATTGAATATCTCTGTAAAGCACCTTTTTAATGCTTAATTTCATGACGAATTTATTGAAAATATATTTCTAAGAATTCAAAATGAATTCAATTCGTAGAATTACATTCTTCTTAAAGAAATAAATTCCATAAAAATGGCAACTCTGCATGTATGTATATACATATGTAAGCTTGTATGGCTGCTTAAAATGGTTCATATTACAGCAACATACTGTGAGTGGTGTACGACAGACTAGCTGGTTAAGTGTTGCGGTAGAGGGTGTGGAAAATATGTAGACTCGTCTAGAATCAAATCATTCATCAGTTATATTTGTTGTTATTATTGTACGAGTATACAATGATTCTTCAAACCGGAAATACTTGAATATACTCGTATACAACGTAAAACTAAAATTTTTTGTACATTTTACGTTATATATTTTTTCAATTTTGTTGTTCATATGTATTCATACCAGCGTTTTAAGAAATTTTTAAATCCTATTTTTTTCTGCTTAAATTATAATATTTTAAATTTTAAAGAAAATTTAAAATAAAAATTGACAGCTTTAAGGGACTTGTTTTAGATATTAATGTGCACATACATTGCACTGCATATACTACTGGTGTTTTTCCGTTTCCTTAAGTGATCTCTACCTATAGTGTA
Organism: Metopia argyrocephala; assembly: GCA_963576795.1. Taxonomy (NCBI): domain Eukaryota; kingdom Metazoa; phylum Arthropoda; class Insecta; order Diptera; family Sarcophagidae; genus Metopia; species Metopia argyrocephala. The sequence continues at coordinate 87,401,452 of OY756211.1, forward strand.
ACTCGTGATAGAAAATAAAATGGTAGATATTATGAAGATACATCCGATACAATTTGTTTAGCATCCGTCAAGTGATTTTAAAGTTATTTTCTTAGTATTTTAAAGGAGTCAAACACATAATAAAAAAATTTTACTCTTGATATCTTGCAATACATTTTTGTAAAAACAAAAATGATTCAAAATTATACAGTATATAAAATATTTTTTTTATAAAGTATCTCTTAAAAATTTTTCTGTACAATTTCTTCGTATAGACTTTAACTGCACCAAATTTCATAATATCAGTAATATTTTTCTGTAACAATTGCTAAAAAGTTTTACTTTATGTGTTAATAAAATATTTAAATTGAATTCAAACATATTTTAAAGTCATTTATCATTAAGTTTTGTTTAATTTAAAAATATCCTACAAAGCTATAAATCATCAATGTGTGTGTTTAGACTAAAATGAGATGTCAATTAATTTATTATCTTGCAAGTAACAATGCAAGCAAAGCATTAAGCAAATTAATAGTCCAATGCTCAACTCCAAAAAGCGTTGACAACTCCATAAATCACTATTACAAAAGTCAAATGTTTGCACATATGTACATTAATATGCATATATAGCATTTTCAGTTTAAATTAAACCTTTTTCAAAATAAATGAAACCTTTTTCAAAATGAACGCAACCTTTTTCAAATTAAGCGAAACCTTTTTCAAATAAAACGAAACTTTTTTCAAAATAAATGAAACTTTATTCAAAATAAATGAAACTTTATTCAAATCCATTTAAACATTTTTCAAATTAAATTAAACCAGTTATAGAATTCAATAGAAAACAAAAGAAAAAAATATTAGAACATTCATTTTTAATTATGGATAATGCCAGAATCCATAAAACCCAGGAAATTCGAAATATGGTCGATAATAGAGACTGTACGCTTAAATTTTTACCACCTATTCTCCTATGTTGAACCCGATAGAGAAAACATTTTCTAAGATAAAATTCCACGCCCGATCATTATTAAAGTGACATTACCACAGAACATAACATAGTGAGTGTATATTGAGGAAAGTGTCGCACAAATTAATCAAAATGATTGTGCGAATTATGTTACGGATATGATCACGTTAATTCCTAAAGCGGTCAGTGGACAAATTTTTCATTATTTTTAACAAGTATTATATTAAAAATGAATATGTTTAATATGTTTTATTTTTTTTTTCTTTTGTTTTCTATTAAATTCTATAAGTGGTTTAATTTAATTTGAAAAATGTTTAAATGAATTTGAATAAAGTTTCATTTATTTTGAAAAAAGTTTCATTTATTTTGAAAAGAGTTTCGTTTAATTTGAAAAAGGTTTCGTTCAATTTGTAAAAGGTTGCGTTCATTTTGAAAAAGGTTTCATTTATTTTGAAAAAGGTTTAATTTAAACTGAAAATGCTATAGTACAAATATAGAAATGGAAATACCCAGTTGGCACAATAGTCGTGCATGACATTGTCCTCAAGAATGTCTTTAAGATATGTCACTAACGGTTGTCGACAACATCGCGTAAGTGTTCGTGCACGACATTTTGTGGTATATTTTCTTGAAGTTGTCGATGATAAATAGTACAATGACGACATGCTTGCATATCTCATACAATGCGCAGTTGACGGCAACCTCAGTGAATTTGTCGCTCAGCCAGTCGTGCATGATTTTTGGGACATTTGTTTGAAAATGTCGTTGATGAATTGTTCTGACTGTCGTGTATGTGTCCTGCACCCATCCTCGATGATGTCTTTAGGACAGAGCCAACTGAGTATGTATTACACTCATATACAGATTAAACAACAATTTGAGCATTTGAGATAAGTAAAGGCTCTTGCAATAGGATCTTTTAATTTTGACAGTTAATAGTGACGACACTATTACAACTATTCTAATGGACTGTTTAAAAATACAACAGTTTGTTTTTTCTAAAAAAAAAAAAACGAACGACAATCACCTTTCCATTGATATTATGAGCGTTCCAAAAGTCTGGTTTGTTCTCTTTGGAAGTGTAGGAAAATTCCAATCCATGATTTTCTATTCACAATTATATATCACCGTGTAACTAGGGACAATTCATATAAGTATTATTCTTTTAAAATGAATTACAAGCTGATATATAACAAAAACACGTGGTTTCAACAGCACAGTACTGCAAGGCGTATAGCTCCTTTAGTCAGTTTACACTCTCAATTTCACGGCGTGCTTGCCTTAAAACGAATTTATCTGATTTATGCGCTAGAGTCGTAGCAAATTGGACATTTCATACGCCATTTATTTGTACCATGTAATATTTAATCAAATATTTGACTAAATCATTAAATATTTGATGAAAAGAGCGAAACCAATATTTTATTGAAATATTTATTTTGTTGGTTTGTTGTTTCAAATTTAATTAATTAAAGTTTTAAATATTATTTCTTGCGTTTATCTGTTTTTAAATAATTCTTTGCGAAATGTTTACATAAAACAAAATTTTTCTATAAAATATTAGCTGAAATAGCGGTTGCCCTTGTTATATCAAATATTAGACAAATGTGAACGTAGCTATATATTATATAAATTTATAAATATGCAGCGCTTAATTAAAGACTCTCTATATATTCCAAAAGATTTTAATGTCCAATAGCAAAAAAAAAAAAAATCAAATGCTTCAAGCCTACTTTATTTCATTTATTTTTGTACACGTGCTTTATATTTGTTTCTTTTAATTTTTATATCAACTATTGTTGCCTTAATATTAAAGAATTAAATTTCTCATTTCTTAATTAATTATTAAATAACAATGAGAGAAAAGCTAAAAGTGTCATTGTTTAACATTTAAAAACCACACAAAAATAAAAAAAATAAAAATAAAATGATGACACACACAATAGTTCTATGACAATGATGCACTTTTAAAAGTGTATTAGAAGTTTAAGCGGACGCTGTTAGCCATAATAATTTGAACATTTGTGAAATTCTGTCATTTTAGCTGATTTTTATGGTCGTATTTACTGCTGCTTAAGGGCTTGGCTTTATAAGTTGCATTATTTTTATTTTTTGCTACTTTTAAATCATGTCACGAAATAAAAATAAAAAAAAAAATATTTCCTTTTGTTCTGCTGTTTGGCTTTGTTGCCATGTTAGTTGGCAGGATTTGCTAAAGATTTATATATATCTATATATATTGTATGTATGTCTGTATATACAATATATTGTAATTATAGCGTAGTAGTTGACTTGTTTAAAAACTTGAAAATAAAATCTTAAAAAATGTGTTCGTTCTCTTTTAGGGACGTTTTTTTGTTGCATTTTTCTTCTTTCCTCTGTTCAAAATGTGTAAACCAACATTAATATAAAATTAAATCGAAAATTTAAAAATTCTTCAAAAAAATACATGCAACATTTTTCATTTTATCTTAAGAGCTTTTTTATTTGGGGGCAATGACACCCTTGAGTGTTTTTAGCCTGTGCTTTAAACAAAAATCTTTTTTAAATTGCTAAACAAATAGTATTAACCCTTTGAAAGGTACTACATATATAATAAAAAAATTAAATATCATTTATCTTTCTCAAATAAAATTAAATGGACAAAATTTTTCGAAATTTGTATGTATGTGCATTCATACCCAGTTGGCTCTGTCTTAAAGACATCCTCAAGGATGGCTGCACTACAATAGACTTTCCTGCACGACAGCCAGAACAAATCGTCAATGACATTTTCAAAAAAAATGTCGCAAAAATCGTTGAGGACTTGTTGAGCGACAATGTCACTGAGATTGTCGTCAACCGCACATTGTATGAGCGACATTCAAGGAAATGGACCACAAAATATCGTGCACGAGTACTTACGCGATGTTGTCGACAACCGTTTGTGATATGTCTTAAAGACATCCTTGATGAAAATGTCATGTACGACTATTGTGCCAACTGGGTATTATTTACGCATATACGCATATTTTTTATTTCATCAATTGCTACTAAATACAAAGAAATTTTCAAAGTTTTTTTTTATATTTGTCTATTTTGTATTGCCTCTATAAATCCAAATTGTAATGATAGTATTCAAGATCTGGTATTCTTATTGAGAAGTAACATCCGTTAAGGAATATGTGTAACAACACTAGCAGAACTGAACTAGTTTTCGACCCAGCTACGAAAGGTCTCATCATTACAATTTGGATTTATAGAGGCAATACAAAATAGACAAATATAAGAAATACATATTTCCAGCAATACAAGAATGAAAAATGTATTTCTAAGTTTTGTTTATTTAGGATATAATACTTTTACCACAATTAACTCTCAAAATCTTATGCCTATTTAAGGTAAATTTTATTCTTCTTTAATTTTATGAAAAAAAAACTGTTTTTAATTCTGTTTGCCATTCACGTGAAAATCGTTTGTTTAGCAATACTTTAGTCGGTTAACAAGTTAATTGATTTGATTAAATGCTACAAAGTCGTTATACTGCTCAGTTTAAATTTTTAAGATTGTCAACAATTTTAGAAGACTTTTAAATGCAAATTTTGGGTTAAGAGAGAGCGATCAATTGGAAATGCTGCTTAAGTATAGGTATAAAAAAAGAAAAAACGCATCCATTATGTGTAATATACATAGATGAACAAATTGGCACAATTGTACTTTTGTTTTGTATTGGTACTATACAATCTAAAAAAGTACGTGTACTAAAGTGCACAAATAGCTTATATACAATTAAGGAATATCTTCAGCTCTAATAGTACGTTACGTCAACTCTTTGCTACTGCTTTTTAGTTTTTTTTTCTACTCTTAAATTTTATTCGATTTCGGTTTTTAGAACATACTCGATAGAAGCCAATGAAATTAAAAATGATGTGATTAATAAAAAATATTAAGTTTGACACTGTGCTCAAAATAAACAACTTTAAATTGCTTTATGCATACATATCTTATATTTAGCTCAGGCTATTACAGCCTGTTTTGAAAGTGTAATCTGTACTAATAAAAGTTTAAGTACAATAAAGTACCTAAAAATTACAATTTTCAAAGTTATATGCATACATACTTATGTAGTTGTTTCAATTTCAATATTTTTAATGTCATCCCTATCCCTGATGTGATGTGTTTACACACTCTCTCACACAAAGACTCTTTTGCCTATCGCATAATACGAGTAAATACAAAATATTAACCTCTTTTTAGAGAAGCCATTGGGCGATGTATTTAAAATTTATTTATACACACACACAGTTATATAAATACTTCTACTTCACTTCTTAACATTATTATTGCCATCATTAACATCATTATTAGTGTAAACGTTAACGTCATTTCCAAACTTAAATTCTGCACAATGTAAAATGCACATACACCCTACAAATCCACACATTCTCATACACATACATCTGTATGCATGCATAGTTGTAATCGTACTTTATTTTTTAAATTAATACTTTACAAATATTTCTCTTTTGTTTGCTTTACTTTGTCGAGTATTTCGTTATCTTTCCTTTAGCGTTTATTTGTTTGCTTGTTTGTTTGAGTGTATGTGTGCGTATATTTTCGGTTCGTTGCTTTTTAAATCTTATTGTTGTTGTTGCCCTGCGATAAGCTTTTCTGACTGCACTTTAACATGCGGTGTATTATTTTTTGTCAGTGCATGTGTGTATGTATGTTCTATGTGTGTATGGATGTTTGTTATTCTCTTATTGGGGAAAAAAATTCAATTTTGTTTCTTCACAATTCTCATGGCTAATAAATTGAATGTTTCAAACCAGTATTTATGTACTTTTTGTAAGAGGAGTTAGTGTGTATGAGTCGAATACTTTTTTTTTGGGGCTTGTCAGTTTCGCAATGCAGTACATGAAAATTCATTATTCAATTTTAGAATAGATTTGTGTTGTTGTTTGTTTTCTTTCACATTATCTTGTGTAACATTTGGACCTCTAGCTTTTTTTGTTTTTTGTTTTTATATAGTCTAGCCATAGAGTTGGCTGACACATACATACATATGAATGCAGTATGTATGCATATTGAAATGATGATTTGCACGTGTTTGACCCATTTGTGGACAAGTGATCTCTCTATATTTCAGTTTCTCTTTAATTTTCTCTTACATGTTTTACCATTTTATGCACACACATGCATACGTATGCACATATTTAAATTTTCAAAAGGATGTTTCGTGTAATGAAGGCAAAAAGAAATACAAACTTTCTAAAGATGGCCGTTGAATTATTAAGTTTGATACATGCACGTGTATGTATGTATTTATGTAGCCTAAGCAATAATGTAATTGATGTAATAAAAAAGAGAACAAATATAGAAAAAAACAAAAAAGCAAGAAAATGCCATTGGCAAGAATTGTGGAGATAAAGGATTTTTAGGTTAATTTTATGGCTCTTCCATATCTATTGTTAATGTTGGGGGTTCTTCTTTATTTACCATGGTTTGTTGTGTAACAAAATTTTTATTATATTTTTGTTATTTATTTTTAAAATAATTTTTTTAGATTGCTATGCGTTTTATTCGGCCCTGTTCGTTATCACGAAATGCACAATTCATTTGCTAAAGTTTTCTTTTAGATAAGATAGAATATTAAAACCTTCGACAATAGAACAAATTATAAAAAGTTATGATTTTTTTATCTAAAAGGCATTGAAAAACTTTTAATAAATAGTCCTTTAGCCCACTGTAAGCCCTGTAGCAATTTACAAGTGTATGATTAATAACTCTCAGTTGTTATGCTTAAATTAGTTCATGTTTCAAACACTGGTGAAGAAAAAGTAGTAATAGAATACTATGGTTTTACTAAAATTAGCAAAATATCGGTCATACATGATGTTTGCAATCAAGGATAAGAAAAAGAAAAAATATCTTTGTCGCGTCTTTAACACAAAACAAATGTACACAAACAACCGCTCTCCTATTTATTTATACCGATATATCTACATATACTGTGGTTGGCGGCTCAGTTTATTTAATGGGTCAGTTGCCATTCTTAGAAACTGGAAACACAACTAAAATTCAGTTGGCTTCCATAACCGATAAAGATCTATAAAAAGAAAAGTAAAAGAACCTGATTATGTTACGTGAACCAGAGAAAAATGTTTAAAATTAAAAGTTGACCTACGCAAGAAACTGATTTACATGACCAGTTTGCATAGAAGAAAACCTTTATTAACCCGAAAAATAGATTATCCAAGTTCAGAAATTTAAACACCATACATACATACATCTTGACAGGCGAAGCAATTTGTAATATATTTGGTTTAAATGACATGGCGTATGTCCGGTGCGAAAATTACACTGAATCATCGTGACAAACGCTGGCAATGCTAAATCATAGTTGACAGTTGCTAAATTTTATTTGGGGTCATACATGAATTTTAAAAGCATTTGTCTAAAACGTCATATATGATTGAAGTTGATTTTGTCTCGTAGAATTCCGGGTGTTGGTGAGTTCTGATAGATAATGTTTCGCTAATGTAGAGACCGTAAACTTTGATTCAACAACCAGGATGAAATGAAACACAAGTTTGGATAAAAATTATTTGAAAAAATCAGTGAGTGTTACACAAAAATTAAACACATTTATGTTAAAACGACTCCTCCTTTCTTGTATTAGACATATGTATGTATGTATGTATGCACATGCTATCAAATGGAGCGCATACTTATCGGTCATAATTTTGCAGTTTTGAATATTGTAATTTACTGCATATAATGAGCTGTGAGGTATAGAAAGTATTTTTTTTGTTTTCTAATTAATATTTGATTTTATTATGGATTATTACATAAAATAACATAAACGGTAATCACTCACTTTTCGTTGCAATCCTTTGCTACCTTTACAACCCTTCCAAGTCAAGTGATTACTGTTATCGACTTTTTTATTTTTAGACCACAACCTTTAATCAGTTTAATTAGGGCAAATTATTGTTTTTTTATATTTTTCATTAAGTTTAACAATATTGCCAATCACTTTGTCCGAAGCACAAACAAAATTTAAAAACTTAAATAGAACTTTAGTAAAGAAGCATTTATAGTAAAATATAAAGTCGGTAAATCAAATGGTAAATGAAAAATTAGCGACATATTCGCTGTACACTGTATAAAGAAACATACACACATAATCACAACAATTACGGTTGGCTTGGCAACAGTACCCCCCAAAATTTAAACAATAAAAGAAAAAGAAAATAAACAGCCTAACTCACTCTCTCTCTCTCTTTTCTTTAAAAATTCAATATCCAACAACAACTGTTAATACTTTAAAATCTCTCACAAACCCAAACATTTAAAAAGCAAAAAACAAGCAAAGAGGAAAAAGAAAAACTAAATGGTTTTTCTGTTTAAAAAAAGCCAAAATCAAAGCTAAAGTATAAATTAAAAAAAAGAAATAAAAATTAATTGCAACTGACTATACGACATCAACGGCAACAACAATAACAATAACTTTAATGCAAATACAAAAGGGAGCCACTACAAACTTTTCGCTCGACTTATTCTCACAAACCAACATACACTGTATTTATGTATGTATGTATTTATACATGCACATGTAGTATAAAGAACAGCAGGTTCACTTTAGTTAATATAACGACCATGTGAGAAACATGTTTTATTATTATTTTACTTTTTTTTATCAAAAAGCAACAACAATGTCGAAAGTGAATAATAAAAATGTTAGTTTGGTGCTGTAAAAACAACAACCGAACTGCAAACGTAAACGAAAAAAAAAAACAACAAACAAATAAGAATATATGTATGTATGCATATATGGACATGTGTATATGAGAATATTTGTATGCATGTATGTAGTGTTATTGCCACCAACTTGTCTTGTTTGGAGCACTTACAAACATCATACCCAACATACATAGATACAAGTAAAATGAATAATGGCAAGCCGCCAAATTGTGAACACATGCTGAGAAACTCAACAAATAGAAATAGCAACGCGAATTAAAACGACTACAGATAACGACTATTAAAAAACACAACAACAAAAGAGTAGAAAATTGCAAGAAACAAAAAACATGGCGTGGCTGTAAAACAGGGAGCATTTTTATTTACACCAACACCAATGTTTTCGCCGCCATCCATAAATGCATTGAATGCAAACAAATACACTCTCTTTGATAAATATTAACATTCCCATTTACAACCGCACACACACACACACACACACACACATATACTTAACATAAGAGCAAAACGACGGAAAAAGGCTCCATTTGAGTATTTATAAGTGAGAATAAGTTTGTTAAAAAAAAAGAAATATTGAATGAACAAATGAAGAAATATTATAAAGGAAAAAGAAATTGCAATGCGCTGAACTCTTTCACACCAATACCATAGCGCAGCAAAGAGAATACAAAAAGTTTACATTACGACACGTCCGTCCACAGTACACCATAATAGAAAAGAAAATAATACATAATAAGCAAACTTCGGTAAACGTTCGTTTAAGCAAAGATGGAATGGAAAGAAGTGACTGAAAGGATTTTTAAAAATTTTAATTTCAAATAAATTTTAATAAAAACACTGCCTTCTATTTAAGGTTTTTCATATTAAACACTCATATTGTGCTCGTTCTGAAGCTTGGGATATTCTATATTCAGTTAAAACAAAAAAAAAACTCTCAAACGCAGGCCCATATGTAAGTATGTATGTATGTGGGTTTATTAAAAGTGGGCGATTAAAATTAATCAAAAATAAATAATTCGGTAATTAATAACTACCTACGTATAAAATAAAGTAATTTGGCAGATGCATACAACAAAGAAATGTTGTGCGTACAAAATACAAAAACTTCTTAATATTTTGCATGCCCATACTATATGTATATACGAAGTAGGTATGTATATTGCACCCAAAACTCAACTCAAAATAAGTACTTAAATTTTCAGGAGAGACATAAAACTGTTTATGTAAAAATGATTGTAATATTTAAAGAAAATATAATAATATAAATATAAAATTTCAATATTTAATTTTTTCATAATGGAGCAATATTTAAAATAGAACAGTTAGGAATGCCAGACGTACTACTGTAGGAGTATGTACAAAGCGATTCTTCTTGATGAGTAATTTATGATCGTTTTCCTGGTTAGTTTAATAATTCTTGACCATTTTCTGATAGTATATATTGTCTTTTTCAAATTTATTCATTGATTCATGATTTTCTTTCGATTAAGTTATCAGTCCCATATGACACTTTTTGAGTAGGTTTTCTATAAAAAAAAAAATTTTGTCCTTTCTGAGTTCATCGCTTATTTGATGTTTTTAGCCAGATTTCTTCCTTTTACCCCTTCTTTTTATTATATTAATATTTAGAATGAAAATTAGAAATAATTTCCTCACTCCTTTTGGTTTTATGAAATCAAAATCTAGATCATAGGACTGGCAGACTCGAATATTGCGCATTCCTCTACTGAATATTAATTTCAATCAGTATCCCACCAGAAATTAGGGCTAACCAATAAGCTATTTTGTAAGAGAGAAATTTATTGCAACCAGTAAGCAAATAGTATAAAAAATCAAAAATAATACCTTATCCTGTAGCATTTTTGGAAACTTTAGGGTATGAATAAACAATATAATGCTTCCATTATTGCTTACAATTTTATTTATTGCTTCCAAATTTTGAAAATTTTCTGCTGGGATTTAATCATCAACAACTACATGAGGCTGTTCCAATTTAAACAACTTTCAATCCCCTAAACGAACAATTTTTGATCAAAAACGGACGAAACACTCAATAATCAATTAAAGTTTAATTTACAATTTATTATTGCATGAACAAGCAATAATCGGAATCGACATTAAACTGTTGGTCCCGGTACTAATGGATAAATTTTGACAAACAACATAGGTGCTGCGAAAAGCTAGACCGAAACCCTGTAACAGCGTTGTAATGGCCAATTATGTAGGTACATATATAGCTGTAGAGGATTAATCAGTTTTTGATCACTCAGCGAAGTAATTTTTGAAAAAACAACTTTCATTGTTCAGAAGGCCACAGGACTAATTGCGTTTCTCTTCAAAAGAGAAGAGGTAGAATTTTTTAAATTTATTCAGTAATTTAAATTAAAAATAGGGACCTATGAACAATTAAAAAATGCCAACCTTCTTTAAATGCAAGTATTTTCTACTTTTTTATTTTGTAGGTACACTAATTTGTTCCCACAACTAGTTTTTTATGTAATATTTTTAATGGGGGGCTCTCCCTACAGGAATAATAAAAATTATAAAAAGCGGGATTACAATAAAAAGCTTTTGTCTTGTTCTCCATTATTGAAAATGTATGAGGAAACAAATGCGTTGCTTCTATGATGTTATTTTTGTTGTGCTTTTTACAGTTTCTCTCACACTAATCAAACAGAAGAAACAGAGAACAAACTTATAGCAATAAAATGCACATTTTATTCACATGTGTTGTTGTTACAATTGGAAATGCATGTTAAAACTTAAAAATAAACAAAAGAAAATAAAAGAGCGGAAAGGGGGGAAATTTTGTTGTATACATACATATACATATGTATGTATGTATGTATGTATGTATGTATGTATGTATGTATAGGTATAAAAACTTGGTTTGAAGTAATGCAAAACACAATCAAAGGGTTTTAAACAATTCTCGTTTCAATTTTAGTGATAAGGAAGTGGGGAGCGGAGACAGAGCATAGAATTCTCTTTATAAATTTCTAAAAATAGAAGTAAAATAAAAAAAAACATTAATTTGCTTGCATTTGTGATGTCAAGTGTTTTAAAGCAGCAACTGTATCTCCCGTTTTTTTTATAAAAGAAAAAACAGGAGAAAAAAGAGTATAAGACAATATTTTAAATCTTTATTTACTCAAAGTATTACAAAAAAAAGGAAAAAAGACTAAAGATTATATATAAAAATGAAAAATTTTCTACAATACATGTATTTTTGTATGCAAGTAAAAAATTGAGAGAACAAAAAATACAGTGAAAATTCTTGAGTTTACTGTTCAAATTAAATCATGCCTTTGGAATTTTTTAAATAAAAGAAAAATTAAAAATAACAGATAAAAATATTCTTTTCTTATTATTTTTAATGCTCCATCAAAAGAAACTTTTTTTTACAAAGAAAATATTATTTTAAAAACTTTATGCAATAGAATTGAATAAGAGAATAATAATAAAATTAAAAGTAAATAAAGAACATCATAATATGAGTACAAAGAAAATTGAGATGAAATAAAAATAAATAAAAAAAACCCAAAAAACAATAAAAGAACATCTGAATTTGTATAACAAAATGGTGGACACTAAAGCAATAACTGACTGCACAACGAATCTTTTAAGTCATGAGAGTAAAAACAAAAACATGAGAATAACAAAGGCTCCCCATTGTGAGAATAACACCGGACGAAAGTAGAATTTTTTAAAATGCAAAAATAAAAAAAATAAAAACAAAAAAAAGAATTAGAAAATATAAGACGAGAGGAATCGGAAGAACTACATGTGTACATTTTTATTAAAGTGTGTGTGCATGTACGTGTGCGTATAAAAATAAATATGTGTTTGCATTGACGTTAACTGCAGTTTTGAAAAACTGCTTTTTGCAAAAGCTTTTACAACAAAGAACAGCAAGAAAGAGACATCAAGAAATAAAAAACACACTTTTAAACGTGTTGTCGATTTTAAACTCTGAAAAAAAAATCACAAAACTAAAATAAAAAAATATAATTTTAACCCATTACTGTATACAGATTTAAGTTTTAAGGTAAGATTTTTTTAAGAATATCACATTAAAAATGCCAGTAAAAAATTAACTGATGTTTTTGCTTAAAAGCAAAAATTTTCCAGAAATGTGTTTTCTAACAGGAAAGGTTTGTAATTTACTTGTGTCCGATTTATCGGACGTTGTGCAGTAATGGGTTAATACAAAATCATGCCACAATTGCATTTTTATTAATTTCTGTAATATTGTCATAAAAAAATAAGATTCATACCGTATTTTAATTACGGTATGAACCTACAAAATATTTGTGTTGAAGATAACAAACATTGTTCGACTTCAAACTCAACCTCTAAAAAATATTCATGTTGTTAAAAATTTTTGGTTTCCAGTTTATACCTATATTTATGTAATGCTGGTTGCTGTCCTTGATCTACCCTTTGTTTCTTGCTTGGTCTTAATTTATATTTTATGAATGAATTATTTGTCAATTAATTCAGCATTATAAAATGCTACTAGCTTAAACCCGTCGTGCTTCGCTACACCATTTGTCCACATTTTTAGACTGATGATTTTTAGTGATTTAGACCAAATTCAAAAACTTTAACTGTTACTGATTTCAAGATATACTGAAATCAATAGTTAGTTTATCTGGAGGCTAGTACGTAAACTTGTCCGACTTTTTTTTCTACTAATATTTTTTTAATGACCACGAAATTAATCAATCACACCAAATTCAGAAACTTTAGCTTCAGTTTAGTTCAGGTCCATTCCTGAAACTTTAGCTGTAAGCGTTCTGAAGATATACAAATATCAGTATTTAGAGATAAACAGAAAAGTGGGCGTAAAAGTAGGAGTGGCAAATTTTCCTCTCGATGAAAACTTAATATGGATTATTACAAACATTTGAATGAAAAGTTAGTCAAATCGATGGAGCTGTTTTCTGATTTCAGGTAAATCAAAAATAGTGAGCGGGGCTAAATTTTCTTTCCGAAAAACCTAAGTTGGATCACGACGATCATGAGAAAGAAAAAATCGTTAAAAAATTATATGTATAAGCGCTCTAATACGAATAAATATCTTTATCTAATGTCCGGATTAGTGGATAGTCCGGACAATAGTTAAAATAATGTACGTGTATATCATATATAATTTATCTTTACTATCGTTACGAAAAATAATTATCATATTGAATTCAAACACAAAGTCGCATATTTACAATCATAATTAAAATCGAAACTAATAAAACAAAAACAAAAACAAATATTTGATAAATAGTTATAGATCTTATTCATAATTTATAATAACATAACATGGATACACATGTACATACTACATACATACATATGTACACATAACATGTGTAAATAAGTACAAAAGCAGGAAAGCTTAGAAAGGTACACACCGCACCTGATCAATAAGAGGATAAGTAGGCAGGTAGGGAGATCAGATGTCTAGTCAACCAAAACGTGATCAAATACAATTAGGACAAGGTGCCGCTTTAATACCAACTGTTTGTGGTTACATTTTAAGAAAATTTGAAATTTCCAATACATTATAGAAATAAAATTTCATGTGCTGGAGGCCCGAAGTTCAAGCCCCAGGAAGTTCAGTTTGGCTGGTGTATTATTCCTTCACGGACATCATTTCTTCTTTAATTACCAAAAATATTCATTGCAGTTATTTATAGTTATCATTTATCAGTTATCATTTGATCTAATTAAAGCGTTTCTGACGAAACAAAAACGAAATAAAATTTCATTCAAAAATATTATTGTATTTTATTTCCTTTAATTTTTTGCTTTTATTGCAAAAAAAACAATGTATTTTCCGATAAACATATGTATTTTGCGAGTTAATACCATTTTTCTGAAAATTTTCGATATTATTCTATCAACAAAACAGTATCATCTCAAAATACAACCAAATTAGAATAATAAAATAAAATTTTTTTTTAATAAAAATACATACGATCAATATTAATTTCAACTTTTGTATCAATTCAAAATAATGCCTTTTTGCCATTATTAGGTAAATGGTCTCAAATATGGTTTAAGAGGTAAAAGAGTAATCGGAATACGTTTAAATTTTTAGAGTAGATAGGGTAAAATTTCAAAAATTTTGAGTTAATACCCTATATTGTTGATCAAGCATGAAATTTTTTAAAGAAAATTTTATTAAAAATAGATTTGAAGACAAGGGCACAAATGTTAGTTTTATGTTTATGAGATAACGAATGATATGTACGAAGTCTACTACTTTCGAGATTTCGATAGAAATCTAATAGTTGAAATCAACGATATTTGTGTTTACCACCAGTTGATGGCTATAGAAATAAAAAAAAAAACTATCAACAGCCTTTACCTGAACGATTTCGAATGCATGTAGGTAAATCATTTATTTCTTAAATTTCTAATTGGAATCACTTTAGATCTTTATTTTAATGAATATATTATTATATGGGTCTTGGGGTCCTACTACAACTGGTTTCTTTATAAGAATTAAAATCCGTTAAGTATTTATATAGTCAAGAAAGCAGTGAAGAGCCATTACATTATACACTCTTATTTGGAAATAATTTTGGTTTTCTATGTCATTGTAAAAGATATTTTATTTTGATAAAAATTGTACTTAATAGTACTGAGACAATACATTTTAAAATTCCATGTACTTTTTATAAAAAAACAAATGTTTTAATTTACACAAAAATTAATTTTTTTTTAAGATAAGCAGTACTTTATTATTTTATGCATGTATTAATGCAGAGATTTTGAACAATATTACAAAGAAATTTAAATCCACTTTGTTCTCAAAAAATATATTTTATTTTAAATAAAAAATTAATAAATGAATTTGCCGACGCTATATCATATAAGTTGTACACGTTTTTAGTTGGAAATTTATTTGTTTCCATTAAAGATTATGAGAATTGTTGGTAGTTTAAAAAAGAAGAAACCAAAATATTTATACCGAAAAGTCTTGAGTTAAAAATTTAAAACAAAGAAAAACAAAATATTTTGATTTTTCCTTTCAACATTTCCCAGATTTTTCTCTTTTTTTTTTGTACACACCCGTTATTGAAAGATTTGCTTTTTCACCAATTCTTTCTTTTATCGTTTTATATTTTATTTTTTCATTGTCGACAACGTTAGCGTTGTTGCTACTATTGTTGTTGGAATTTTATATTTTGCACTTAATTGCACACACAACTGTCGACTGTGGATAATAATGGCATGGCTGGCCTGCATTTACTCACTCACACACACCGAAACAAATGCACTCTTAACCACTCACACACACACACACCCAAACGCACAAAAGCTCTCTTGCTTTAACAAGAAATAAATTGTTTCATAAAGCTGGGCAAGAACACACTCATACTATAATAAAATCTGTCTTTTATACTCTCTGACGCCTACTAATACCACTATACGTGTACAGTATACGTACATTTTCGTGAGAGAAACACTTGATATGTGTGGTTTGGCTGCTTTTTTTATGCATAAAAATTTGCAATTTTATTTAAATTATTTTTGTCTGCTTTTTCTAATATTTTGTTATACGATTTTAATAGAAATCTATAAGTAAAACAGAAAAGCATTTGTAAAAAATTACCTTCTTTTGAAAAAAATTTATTCTTTGATTTTTATGTTAAAAATTTTTATTTTTTATATTTTATATGTATTTTGTTAAACTTTTTTTATTTGAATAGAATTTTGTGTAAAAATTTTTCACTTTTTCTTGTTGTTGTAGGTTGTTATATACAAAATTAAAAAAAAATTTGAGATCACAGGCAAAAAATAAAATTATTTCTATTAAAACACAATTTTTTCTATATATCTTGCACTTTTTTAGAAAGAATTATTTAAGATTTTTTTCTTTTTTACTTTAAAATTTTATTAAAAACAAAAATCACTTATAAAAAATATTGCAGATTTTGTTATTTTTTTTAACTTGTAATGAGCGTTAAAAAATTCATTTATAAACAAACAAAAACAAAAAAAAGAATAATGAACTGATCCAAAAAGCAATAATTTTTTTTTTGTTAATTATAATAATAGTGCCGCGGTGTAATATGGCGGACGCTACGTCACCGGTTTCAACGCTCGTCTGCTAAAGCACTCAACAGTCTCGGTCTTCACGTCGTCACTAACGTTGAACAACACAAATTGGCAAAACGATGCAAAAGCGCTCAGACCTGACTAAGTCAGATACACACACACATACACATAACCAGCTAAATATCGAAAATTCTCTCAGGCGGCATGAATAAATATACTGCTACTATTTACTAACACATTGAATCCTTTAACAAAACCATGCAATAATTGTGCACACTAAACTTTTTAAAATGCACACAGATACTTAGAATGCCTCTCTTTAACTAAAAAACTCTCTCCACATAAATCACTTTTTTGGGGGTTTGCAAATATATTTTTCTGTTTTCTTTTCTTTTTTTTTGCAAATGAATAATGGTCGAAAAATAAGTACTCGCTCACGCTTAATATTCAACACAATTCGTGAGGGTTATTTGCAAAAATAAAAAACATAGGAGAGAGAGCGTATAGTATTACCCTCTTAAGAATTTGCAAACGAAAACGAAACACTAAAAACAAAAAATTAAAAAAAAATTCTCTTACACTTATCTACAAAATTCCAGCATAAAGAAAATACACACAAAAAGAATCTGAAAAAAGCTTTTTTTTGCCAACGATCTTTTTAATAAATATTTTTTATTTTTGCAAAAACATACACACGCGAAAGAAAAAACATACGTAAGGGGATTCTATTAAAGTGAGAGAGAAGAATCTTTACCGCAAACAAAAAAAAAAAAAAAACAAATGTTTGAATGTGGATCGTAGGTTAATTTTTTGCAATACAAAAAATGTTTATTTTTTTTTAATGAATTCGCAAAAAGAAGCTTTAATTTGTGATAAACATTTGAACAACAACAACTCACATAAGTTTTTTTTTTTTGTTTTGTTTGTCTCTGTTCACACGATTATTCATAGCCAGAGCAAAGCAGAATCGCCAACAGAACCAAATAAGAAAAAAAGTGTTCTGTGTACGAATTACACTTTAAAACAACATACAAAAAAAATATGTGGGATTTTTATTATAAATTTGCTGAGAGGTGCATGTGGTGTAGTACATTGTATATATAATAAATGCTACATACAGAAAGCGAACAAGAGATAATAATGTTTGCTGATGTTTGTTATTATATTTCAGTTATATTTCAGCATTATAAAATATGTATGTAAGAAAAGTGAAGATAATATAGGAGGTACCTATAAGCATGTAGTATGTTTGTATGTACATATGTATGTAAGTAAAAAGAACAAGAGTATTGAACGATGGCTAATGGGTGGTATAAAAATTAGAATCTGTAATTAAGTCATTGCTTAAAAAGAATTATGAATAATACCAAAGAACATAAATCATATAGAATGTGCATCACGTACAAGTAAAATTTCTTATGGCGGGTCGTAATGTTGGAACCCGCAAAAAGAATTGTTACTCTCTTACTTAGCAAAGAGAATTCGTTTATTCTCTTACTATGCACACACAACATCACAGTGTATAAGACGATAGCCACAACAAATTTTTTACTTCGTGTCTTTTTTTTTTGCTTAAGTACAGAAACGGTTTCATGCTAACAACAATATTCACATACAATACAATTTATGTGTCTGTGTGTCTTATTCATTGTGAGCTGTTTTCGTTTTTTAAATTTTAAAACTTAGAGAATAATGTTGTTGGTTCAAATATTTTTGTGTATTAAAGAATACAGTGCTCCGATACGACTATGTAAGCTAGTGTAGGGCAAAGCATATGTAATTTGTAGTTGCGCGACAGAAAATACATTAATCTACATCGAATATATAGCGCCCTATTTAATATCGTTATAAAAGTGTAGTTAAAAATCTGTTTTATTATTATTTATTTAAGATCAACAAGTATTCTTATGTTTATTTGAAATAAAAGGTTAACTAAACCAAAAAATGTAATTCCAAAAATATTAAAAAAAACAAATATATATTCATTAATGACAAATTTTCGAATGATAAATTGATGATTTTTCAATTATAAGAAAATTAAAAAATTTTATTTTTAATTTATGTATGTTTAAAATATATAACTGTATGTATATATTCATTTTTAGAAGAAAAGATACTTCAATTTTTTATGTTAAAAATAAATAATAAATAAATAATAATCAAAATTAAAATTATTTCTTAGTTTTTACTTTGAAGCATCAAAAAGTATATTTTGAGGATTTTCATCTCCATAAAAAGGCTAATAAGGTTACTTTTTTAAAAATTATTTATTGGATAGAATATCTATTTTTGGAACTTCCTTTTTCTGTAGTCCAAGAGCAATGCTTTCGAAAAAGTAGCAAATCCAATACCTCTATTCTGTGTTGAGAACAAGTGTTGGCAAACCACTCTGGGATGATTCGTTTACATGACTCAATAATAAAAGATTTTATACCAATTTTTTGAGGTTCAGATTTAAAGACATTATGAAATATTAAAATGTGTTTTTTGCTTGCATCCATTTAGCTATCATACTAAATTATTTTACTTCCCAAAATGGTTTATCTGCAGATTCTTTAAGTGAAATTGTTACAGTAAATGTAAATATTTTAAAAAGCATTGGTATTAATGTTTATGCCCTTATATGTGATGAAGGTTCGACTAACCGAAAATGATTTTCCAATCTTAAAGTATCTGCTAAAAAACCGTTTTTTGAATTAAGCGATAAAAATGTTTTTTGCCTTTATGATTTCCCACACTCAATTAAATCTTTGCGGAATGGGTGGCTGAAATGTGACATAAAAACCCCGGATGGGACGGCAAGCTTTCAGGTAATTAGGGAATTGTAAGAAATGGAAGCAAATGCAAAAACAAAAATGTGCCCAAAACTAACACGGCAACATATGTTTCCTAACACTTTTGAAAAATGCTTGTAGTATTTGCCACACAAATTTTCAGCAGGCTTGTTTCTGCTGCTATTAAAACAAGGTCTGAAACCACAAAATTTAAGACATGTTCCGCAGAATTGGCTTTATCAACAGCTCAGTTTATGGAAAAAATGGCAAAATTTTTGATTGTCTTAATAGTGGCTCCCTTTATCGAGATAATTGCTACAGATCTGCAATTCAGATTAACAATGAAGTATATAAATATATTTAGTTCTTTTTAGAATATTTAAAAAAGGTGGAGTTTGTAGATCAAAACAAGCGTATTTTCTTTTCAAATAAAATGAAACTCACCCTAAATTCAATTCTTATGTTAACAAATGAAATTTTAAGGGAAGGTGGTGATTTATATTTCTTAATGACAAAGTCCCTCAATCAAGACAAATTAGAACACTTTTTCTGTCTTTAAATCTGAACCGCGAAAAATTGGTACAAAATCTTTTATTATTGAGTCATGTAAACGAATGACCCCAGAGTGGTTTGCCGACACTTGTTCTCAACACAGAATAGAGGTATTGGACTTTCTATTATTGGTTATCCTTCGGAAACATTGCTCTTGGACTACAGAAAAAGGAAGTTCCAAAAAAAGAAAATTAGATATTTTATCCAATAAATAATCTTTAAAAAAAAATTAACTTTATTAGCCTTTTTATGGAGATGAAAATCCTCAAAATATACATACTTTTTGATGCTTTGAAGTATAAAGTAAGAAATAATTTTAATCTTGATTATTATTTATTTTTAACATAAAAAAATTAAAGTGTCTTTTCTTTTAAAAATGTATATATACGTACATATATATAATTCATACATACATATATAAATTAAAAATAAAAATAGAATTTTCTTATAAATAATTGAAAAATCATCAATTTATCATTCGAAAATTTGTCATTAATGAATATATACTTGTTTTTTTTATATTTTTGGTTTAGTTAACCTTTTATTTCAAATAAATATAAAATCAATTGTTGAGCTTAAATAAATAATAATAATAAAATATATTTCTAACTACACTTTTATTACGATATTAAATAGGGCGCTATATATTCGATGTAGATTAATGTATTTTCCTTCGCGCAACTACAAATTAAATATGCTTTGCCCTACACTAGCTTACATAGTCGTATCGGAACACTGTATTCTTTAATACACAAAAATATTTGAACCAACAACATTATTCTCTAAGTTTTAAAATTTAAAAAACGAAAACAGCTCACAATGAATAAGACACACACACACATAAATTGTATTGTATGTGAATATTGTTGTTAGCATGAAACCGTTTCTGTACTTAAGCAAAAAAAAAAGACACGAAGTAAAAATTTTGTTGTGGCTATCGTCTTATACACTGTGATGTTGTGTGTGCAAAAATTTTGTTGTGGCTATCTTGCTGTGTGATGTTCTTGTTATAGTTGTTGGAATTTCGTCACTGTATGTACTGTGGCTGAACGAAAAAACCAAAACAACAATGCAAAAGAAATAAAACACACATTAGCACAGTGCATACACTGTGACATTAGTTTCTCTTTGGTTTCTCTTGTTTTGTTACGCTCTTTTCTTTTGTTTTGCCTTTTGCCCTTCCTTCCCGCGTCTGAAAAAATGTTGACAAAATATTTGGATAAGTGTTGAGATGCGCATTCTATATGATTTATATTCTTTGATAATACCTATGGGTATGTTGCAAATGCATCAAACTCTTGTCATAGGCTGTAAACAAACCATAATATCCAAATATTTAAAGTGCATCTTTATAACAATGGTTCAAATCAGATTTGAAAACTAAAAGGGTTTTTATTTTCTACAAATTTGCGTGACATTTTATTAAATATACTTACTTTAAAGGATAATTTAAAAAAGGCAATAGGTATTTGTGCAAGGTGAGAGAGAGAGATAAAGACAGAAAAGTCAAAATTTTTTGGTAAAAAAGAAAACGCCTTAAAACTTAAAGATGTTACAAAATGTGGCATATTTTAGGGGTTTCAAATTACAAATTAATGCCTGTATTCATAAAAAATAAAATTGGTTTATAGAGTGCTTATTTGACATATTTCTATAGAGTAATTGTCAAAAAAGCAATTAATAAAACTGTTTTATTTTTTATAAATACGGGCATTAAAATGTAGTACATATTTATTTGGGTTGGTGATAACAATAATTAAAAATATGTAGGTACATATTTGTATATTAAATAATTTTTAAAACCCACAAGTTCTTCAATTTTATAGCTTAATCTTACTTGCGAAAAACCGGTTTTGGTTTCAGCTTTTAGTAAAAAAAAAATTTGGATACCAATAAGGGTTACAGAGATTTCCTTTGTAACTTTAAGCGTTTGTATTTCTTAAAGAAGATTTAGACGGTAATACAAGTTGTACGGTGTGTAAAATTTTTGTATAGAAATGAATGGATAGTATCGTCTGAATTTAATCAGCCCTATTATAAATAATTATATTTATTCCTCCCCTATTTTAAACTTTACTGTGCGGACTTTTTGGGGTTGATTATTCAGAGGTGAAGTTGTAACACTGGCCCTTGAATAATCAATCAATTAAACAGCAACCGATTCCCTTGAGGATTGCATTTTAAAGTAGAACTTTGGTTTTTTCTGACTGATATCAGATATGATATTCGTAAGTTCAAATCAATGGTCCATATACCCCTTATATTTTTCTAGACCAGCACAATGTACATACTTCATTAGTAGGGGTCATCATCTGAGTGCTGTCCTCAATTAAAAAAAGATACACATTCATTTTTATACACATATGTAAGTATATACAGTATTCCCCGGATAATTGCCTGTCACGCTTATTTACCTCAATTTCCAAATACCCATATTTGTTCTTGCCATTTTCCAATAAAATTCACGGTTAATTAACTTTCGCTCAACTGCGTTATTCGCTTAATTACCTCAAATATATTTTCCCCGAAGAGAAATTTCACTTTAAATTCCCAGAAAAATTATTTTCTAAAAACTGCAGCTTAACTCAACTATGTTTACATAGGCATAGAATGTCCGTTAAATTTACTTTCAAACTACTTTTTTGATACAACCTTGCAATTAAGGTCTACCAAGTTAATGTATAAGTATAGGTATAAAGTTACTTGCTTTTCACATTTATTGACAGCAGTGTAATCAGGCAATTAAGCGTATTCGTTTAGTTACCTCAAAGAGGTAATTAACCGTATTCGTTCAAATGACTTCCACCCATAATTACCCAAAAGTTTTGACATTTTTGTCTAGGCAATTATCCCTGGAATACTGTACATACATATGTATGTATGTATACCTATACATACATACTACTACTACTACTTTTACTAAAGATTTAATGGATAATATAATATATTATAAATACATTAATAATATAATGCATTACAAATAATGCATCATAGAATTTATTCCTTCAAATTATTAGTATATAATAACTTTATGGATTACAAAGGATGCATTCTAATACTTACTACGGCGGGATAGTAAAAGAATTTGTTACTTTCGTAGGACCTGATCTTTGTTAAGGATAATGGTTTCCGTAATAAATAGATTATACATTCCTTATATTACCTTCTCGATTCTCATTGATTACCATTTCCCGCTGGGTAATTAAAAATAAAAGTTTACTACTCTATATATGTATGTATACCTATGGGTAAGTGTAAAACTGGTAATAGAATGTTTATCAATTTAAAAGAATCTTTACATTATTTTTTTTTTATTTTGAGACCAATACTCAGAGGAAAACCCCTACTAAATGCTGTGCATTGTATTGGAATTTTAGAAAGGACAGTACATACATATATTACAAATAATTATATTATTATTAAGCGCCTTAGGAATGAGACAAATTGCTGTGAATTGATCATTCAAAGGCCAGTGCTATACCTTCACCCTTGTATGATCGATAGCAATTGTCTCATCGTTGCATGTTAAAGCTGTTATCTGCTACTTCCCAATAGGTGGCGCTTTCTTTTCCCTGATCATTCGTTTTTTGTTGACATTGTTTAAGGTGGAATAGAGTGGAATGTCGGGGAGCGGTTTCTTTGTAGATGGTCTTCCTGGAGGGGGGGGCCTCTTATTTTTAAATTATAATTTTGAAAAAACCGCAAACTAACTTTTTCATTTTTCACCTTTTCTGGGATTCGATTTGTGCGAGCGCTCTAACCACTATACCACGCACCCCCCAAAATATATATGTACATATACAGTTACGAGCAGATAAATAGGTTCACATCAAAATGATAAATCAATTTTGTTTGACTATAGTTTACATTACAGCAATAAAAAAGGAAAACTCTCTAATTACTAAAGCAAATACCCAATTTTAATACTGCATCACAATAATTAAATTATTATGTAAAAAATTGCCCAAAATTAAAAAAAAAAAAATAAAATAACCGTATAAAATCAAAGAGCAAATAAATAGGTTCACTTTGAAAAATTTGTTAGTTTAAAATGTTAAACGCCAAAATTATAAAAATTATTGTAGAAAACTTTAGATTCAGCCTTTTAATAGAGCTTATTAAAGCAAATACCTCTAAAAATTTAAAAAATGGGACGTTCTAAACATTGTAGTGAAGAGGAAAAAAAGATTATAAAGGATCTACACAGCCGCAGGTATAGCCAACGGAAAATTGCTGAAATTCTTGGGAGATCGCAGAATATGATAAAAAATGCATTGCAGCCTCCAAAACAAAAACTTAAAAGAGGTCAACAGCTAAAAACCTCGAAAAGAGACGATGATCGCATTAAGATGTTGTCAACTCGTAATCTTTTTATGTCCGCAGTTCAGCTGAAAAATGAGTTAAAGCTTCCCGTATCAGAGTGGACCATTAGACGTCGTTTAAGAGAAAAAAATTTATTCGGAAGATCGGCCCAGAAGGTTCCAATGCTTAATAACAGACAAAAAAAAAATCAATAAATGTGATGTGAACCTATTTACATATCTGCTCGTAACTGTATATATATTTTCTTGAAATAGTTTCAAGAAAAAAATATATTTTTTAAACATTCGGTATTTGTGAGAGCAACAGTATAATTGGTAATGGAGACTTAAACTGAATTGAGCTGATACTTTACAGAAATGTAATTTTTAATAAAAAAAAAAACAGGCAAAAGCACTTGTTTTATTTTCTTAATAAGAAAAATATTTATGTAGGTATTGAAAGCGGAGAACTCTTATTGAAATTCTGGCATTAAGAGAAGTAAAATTTTGAAAGGGTCAATTTTCAAAATTCTATTCAGGTAAAATTAATTTTCTCTACTTTTTTTAGTTCTTTTAATAAATTTATTTCAACGTACCTATGCACAGTATTGCATGCATACATACATACCTGCATACATACATATTTTCTCTTGATTCTTTGCAGTAAAAAGTATTATCGCTTAGCGCTGAAATGCAATGTGATAAATTTAATTGCAATTTTTTTTCAATTTTAGAAATCTGAGAAACTCTTTTTTTTATTGTTTTGCAAAAAAGTAAACAAAAATAAGACCCATATGTACCTAAAAACACAAATACATAATTAAACAATGTTGTCATAAATTAAAGTATAAGTATGTAGGTATTTGTCGTTTTTATTGTTGTTTTAAAACATAAAATATCAACACTTTTTTTTTGTTGTTGATGATTATTATGGGACTGACTGTATTGAATTCCAGACATTAAAATTCTCCTCTCCTGCGTTTAGAATGTATTTTTTGTTTATTTTTCATTTCGTTTTTCGTTTTCATCTTTCATTTATCCTTCTTGTTTTACTTTATATTTCTTAAAAAAAAAGATTTAAAGTTTTCTGGATTCTTTTTATTTGTTTCTTAAAGTTTTTAATGCACACAAGCACAGTAACTGTCGACGTTCCACAAAATAATCCACAGTCCACAAACACGCAAACATACACACCTTCATACTCAGCATGCATGTACTGCGATGAGAAAACATCATCAACATTAAGAAACAACAATAAAAATTGTGTAGAAAAAAACTTAAATACTGAACCGGAGAACAAATAAAAGATTGGATGGAAGTTAATTCCTTAAAGGCTTTTTTCTTCAAAAACAAAAAAAAAAATAACAAAAACGAAAAATAAAGGAAGGAAAGAAACACACCAAAGTCAGGGGTATATATATATAAGTATAGTCAGGAGTATAATACTAAATGAACATGAGAGTAATTTAAAAAGGAAATGTTGAAAACTATTTTAATTTCAATTTCATATTTTATTTAAATCGTTACTTATTGGCAGCAGTAAATATCTGTATATTTTCTTTTTTTTCCTGTTTAAAATTTTTAACATTTTTTTAAATTTTTTATTTCTATAAAAAATAGTTTTAAAATTATCTACAATTTTACACTATACTCGTAATATATAATAGGAATTTTATGTATGTATATTCTAAGCTAATGTCCCACGGTTAATGGTTATTAAATGAATGAATAATAAAAGTATCAAAACGTTGTCATATTTTAAAATTAATTATACAGTCGAGTTCGGATATAAGCACACTGTTTAAATGAATAATTAATTTGTGTACAGTTTGTTTTACAGGCATAATAATTCAAAGAAATTATTCAAAATCATCGTTAATAACATATCGCATGCTAATTTACCATGTTAATGTGTAAAAAATGAGCATAAAAACAATTTATAATTTTGACTTTTATCATATTTTACATTGTTTTAATATTTAATTGTTGAACATGTTTGAACTGCATAACATGACATGGCAATTGCACGATGTGACAGTTGTTACTATGTTGTATGATCGACATACGTAGGGCTGTATATACAGTCTTCTAGTATTTATTTAGTAAAGACCTACGCTAATCCACTGTTAAATATACAGGCTAAAATAAATGTGAGTTAGACGAAATTCCAATAGCTTACACTCGGCTTACATACAAAACATACAAGTGTTCTTCAGAAGGGTTATATAGGGTGTCTTCGAATTGAAATAAAACACAAGAAAATCGTTTTAATGTCCATCAATTTGGCTTTATTGGAAGGATAATTTTATGCCATTAATGTTTAAATATGATTTCAGGCATGTAGCCGCCGCGGCTAGCTCGAATAAAGCCAATTCTACAGGTCCAATTTTCAACCGCTTTTTCGAGCATATGGGGCCGTATGTTGGCAATAACGCCACGAATGTTGGCTTCCAAGTCCCCTAACGTTTCTGGTTTGTTGGCGTAGACGAGCGACTTCACATATCCCCAAAGAAAATAATCCAATGGTGTCAAATCACACGATCTTGGTGGCCAATTGACAGGTCCATTCCGCGAAATTATGCGCTCATCGAATGTTTCCTTCAATAAATCGATTGTGACGTGCGCTGTGTGGCATGTAGCGCCGTCTTGTTGGAACCACAACTCATCCACATTCATGCCATCCAATTCGGGAACAAAATAGTCGGTTATCATGGCTCTATACCGGTCTTCATTAACGGTAACTGACTCTCCAGCATTATTTCGGAAGAAGTATGGCCCAATGACTCCACCAGCCCATAGAGCACACCAAAGAGGCAGTTTTTGTGGATGTAAGGGCGTCTCAAGGGTCTCATGTGGATTCTCTTCACTCCAAATGCGGCAATTTTGCTTGTTGACGTAGCCATTCAACCAAAAATGAGCCTCATCACTGAACAAAATTTTGCGATGAAAATCAGCATCGAGATCAATCTCATTTTCGGCCCATACACCAAAATCACGACGCATTGCATGGTCTCGCGGCTTTAATTCTTGCACAAGCTGGATCTTGTAAGGTCGCAAGCCAAATTCTTTGCGCAAAATCTTCCATAAAGTTGATGGACAAAGCTCCAATTGCTGTGCACGGTGGCGAATCGATTCATTCGGGTTCTCTTCAACACTTTGCTCTACAGCGGCAATTGTTTCTTCAGTGCGCACTGTTCGACGTCTCTGCGGATGCGTATTATCACATAGAATAAACGTAGTGCGAAAACGATCCATGGTTAACCGAATTAATTGCTCTGATGGACGATTATGTCGACCATAAAATGGACGGAGCTTGCGGTAAACTTCGCGAATTGAACCATTATTTTCGAAATAAATTTGCACGATTTGCAAGCGTTGTTCTTTTGCCAACCTGTTCATGATGAAATGGCAAACCAAACTAAATATTAATCACTTGACAGCTGACAAAATGGCCGCCAGTTAAAAAAGTGATGCCAACTTAAAGTTCTGTACTTCAATAAAAAACACCCTATATTTTTCCTTCTAAAGGCCCTAATTTCGACATTTTTGTCAAAGATTAAAGAAAACAAGCAATATTTGAGTTTAATTATTATACAAAAAGTCCTAATACAAAAACAATTCACCAAAAATTTTTTAAGAAAATTCGGGAATATAAAGGTTACATCATCGCTAAGAGGCGAGTAAATTTTCATAAAAAAATTATAAACATTTAGCCATTCAATTCGGTTACAAAAGTTGCTTAGTATGTAGATCTCTGTATTAATATGAGAGAATATATAGTGAAATTTACGCAAATTTGGGAATATTTCAAAATTTTGTTTTTCGCTATGTTTTCATACATAACTGGGCATTACAACCGACTTAGAGTTACTGCCTAGCTTGTCACAGCGCTCATATTGTGTGCGTCAGTTTTTATTAAGGAGTACCGGGGCCTACAGTTTAACGTCGAATCCGAACGATAGACTTGAGAAGCTTGTTCAGGGCAATCAGTGCTCTTAGAACTTTTGCCAGAAAACTGCTAAGAGATGGTCGTCGAAAGAAATATATATGGAAACAATAATTTTTAATTCTGGTTTTTCGGCCTTTATTATTTAATGTAAAAAAATTCTAAAGCTCAAGGTCTATTTCTAAATAAAAAACTTTTATTTAATTATCGATATTTCGCTACTCCTGCGTGTAGCGTCTTCAGGAATTATTTATTTATAAATTATTTTCAAATCTAAATTCATTTGATTAGAAATAATGTTCTTATATTCTATTAATTACCAGGATATGTTTTTAGGAACATAGTTTATCATACAATAACTGAGCTATACTGTTGTACTTTATTTAATGTGAAGGACTGTATACGACAGTAGAACTTTTTAATTTTTTTCTAATTTAGGGTAGTATAGAAAAGATTTGATTATTTTTATAACAAGATTTTGGTTTTGTTTACATTTCAAATACAAAAAAAAAGAGTTTTGGTCAGTAGTTTTTTTTTTTATAAAATAGGTATATAAAAAATACAAAATAAATACTAAAGAAAAAGTAATAAAACCTTATCAAACTTGTTTCTCTTTTATGCTATTCTACAATAATGTAGGGAATGAATTTGAAAATAAAATTTGCAATACTCCAGTATTTAAATTTGTAAAAAAAAATATTAACAAAAAATTTTTATATTGTACATACTAAATAATTTAGATATACATACATATACATACATATGTACATACATATTTATATGAAATATTTAAAAACGTATGAAAAACAAAAAAAAAAATCTAAAACGTCAGCATTAGTAAATCGTTATTAAACAGACATTAGTGATGACGACGCCTTTTGACTTGACTGCAAAAATTTTGCTTAACATCGTCATTTTTCTTTGCATTCTGGTAAAAAAAAATAAAAAAAAAATTATTGATAATGAACTTGTAATATGACTGGCGGCTGTACTACAGTCAACTGAACTACACTTTTGTTGAAAACATGCTTAGAAGGCAGCCATTGTAACTGCTGCTAAGTTTCTTATTAATTGCCGGCTAAAATAATAATAGAAAAATGTAATGAACAAACGAATGAATGAAATATTAAAAAAAAAACTGCCAATCCATCCATTCACAAAACAAACCAACTTAGTCAGCTTGTCAGTGTCAGACACACAGGCAGATTGGCCAACAATATTACTGCGTTGACCGAGAATAATTTTTCTTAAGAGCGTTGGTGGTTGTGTTGCGTTGCATGCTCTTTGTCTAAGCGGGGCAATTAATTTTTTTTTTTCACTACCCAACCACCCACTGTACTTCATGAAGGGTTCATGTGCTTTTTTAAAACTTTTTATTTGTAATTATTATTTTTTTTCTTTGTTATTTTAAGCCGGCTATGTGGTGTGCCTTTTGTTTTGACGAGACAAAATGTCAAGTGTTGTTAAAATGGCCAATAATTACTTATAGATAAGCATTGAAGGAGGCACAAATTACAAACTTGTTAAAAAAAAGAATGTCACCTACAAGCACTACAAATGCTACAACCCACTACTCTACCAACATATTTTATGAGACAAAAATTGTTAAAAAGTCCTTTTTATACGTCTACTTGGTTATGTGATAAAATCTAAAAAAAGAACGTAAATAAAATATAAAAAAAATTTGAAAAAAGTTCTATCATTGCTGACACCATCACTAGCATAAAAAGAAATTTGAGAAAAAAGGAAATTTATAATGCTCTGTGACGAAACTAAATAAACAATAAATAAAAAAAAAAACTTGACTAATAATTGACTTTTAATAGGCATTCAAACAATCAGTCGATGGTAAATTTTCTTTTGATTTTAAATATCCACTGTATGTGGTCTGAAAATCTATTCTTATTTTACATCATATTCTTACTAACTAATCATATTAATAAAATATTCATTCATAATATTTATACTTCTTAAGTAACTGAAATTTTTAGCGAGCCTTAGACTTCAAGGGTCCCTTTCTGAACTCGGGATTATGAGTTGACAAAATCTTATTGCTAATTTCAATCAGCCGGAGAGTTTTTTCTTTGGACGGAATATAAAAAGCTGTGGTAAGTTATTTTTTTTTATAAAATGTGAAAAAAAAACGAAAGAACAAGCAAATTGAATCTAAATATATAAAATTGAATGTGTGTTTGTTTATTTGTTTGTTTGTTTGTACCTTATAGGTGACCAAACCTCTAGACCGATCTTATTGAAATTTTCACAGCATTTAACTGAGACTCTGACATGATTAATAGGGTACTTTTTTCGACCACGCCCACTTTTACGCCCACTTTTTTAAAATTATGTAATTGCTTCCATACAGCTTTTAACAGATTTACTTCAAATTGTATACACATTATACTCCAGGCGAGGTATAAATAAACATTTCTTACGCCAGGCCTCCTTTCACACAAAATTTTATTTGAAAGTTTTAAACATTTTGTTCTCTGTATAAATTTGTTCCTTAAAACGGATTTTTTTTTATTTGGTAGTACATATATTGCTCTTAACACTGTTAACGTCGCCATATACATAACTATGAACTACGTCACCGCCGTTAATTTTATTATATAACGAGGGGGTAGCGAAGCACAGCGGGTTCAGCTAGTAATTATATAATAATTTAATAATTATCTAATTAATGAATATTTTAGCTATGAATATATGAATATTCATTCCCAAACAAAACTTCTTGGTTTAAAAATTTTATGAAATTTCATTGCTTTATTTGGCATATATGCAAAAAAAGCCCCTATGCCTAAACTCTACTGACCCCACACACACATACACAGTAATAAGGCATTGCAAATGAAAATAATGCACAAATTTAACAGACGTTGCGCATTTAAAAGTATTGCAATGCATTAATGAACTTGCGTAATAGCCAAAACTTTGCCTATGTATTGCATTGTACACTGTTTTTATGAAGTCAGCGTAAGTTATTTTGCCCTAAATTTCCACTAACACTAAAATCGGCATATTTAATGCACTAAATTTCCACTACCACTATTTTTTTTTTTTTATTTAATAAATTAAATTTTCTTTACCACTAAATTCGTTTTTTTAATGCACTAAATTTCTACTACCACCAAAAATGGTTTTATTTACTGGTTAATTAATTTCATTTGGTTAATTATTTCCATTTCTAGTTATATAATACACTTTGGTCTTGTAGGCTTATTTATCGTATTATTACTATTAAATAAATAAATAACATTTTCTAAGTGCTGAAATAAATTAATTAATTAATTATACCTAAAAAATAGCCTAAAATTAAGTTAATACAGATACTAAAAAAAAATCCGGAAAGCTATATTATTTACATGTATGGGAGGTGCCACGCCTACTTGTGCTATTGCGATCAGTTTCATACAGACTAATTTCATAAACTTTAGCTTTAATCGTTCTCAATATATACGAAAATCAATATTTAGTTTGTATTGTATGCACACTTTCTTTCTAATGGTTTGCTTTGGCCAAAAAGGCATTCTAACTAAATTCAGAAACTTATCAAATAAACCATTAATAAAAATAATTTTAATGGTACACCAGTATGTATGTATTTTAGCAGCATACTTTAAATTATTTGCACTGCCTTTTTTTAAACAATTGTTATTATATTTTAATTTCAATTTTGCATCGTTAAAAAATCTTATAATAATTATTTTAAATTTATGAAATATTTTTTATGAATACGGCAATTAAAAAATAAACCCTCTAACAATAAAACACTATTCCGGGATTAACATAAAAAGTATAAATATAGCTGTAACTGGATATGTCTGGTAATAAAATGTTATCTGTCTAGTGTTTAAAAAAATTCAAATTTATTCCAGTTGGATTACATGACATTTGTGATTATCTTAAAGCAGCATTGTATGACCATTAATTAAATAATAGCCTAAAGAAATTTTGTTGTGGTTAACACACACAGAAAAGAAAGTAGAAAATTTATTGAATAAACGGATTACTAATTTTGAGTTTTGCACCAAAATTGTAATGAATTCATATTTTTATAATTAAAATTTTAATTTTAACAAAATAAGATGATATAAACTTTTTAATGGAATTTTTCCCGTAAACTTTGTTTCTGTACGGCTAAAAATCAAATTTATTTCATCAAACTCTAGTGCGAAAATGAAATGAATTGAAAATAAGTAAATGTTTTAATGAAAATCACTAAATTTAAAAAAATTATACATACTTATGTTTAATTAGTAAACATATTTCTAGTAATTCACATATTTTATACACGTGTCTTGTACAAATTTTCAATCGCTAATAAAAATCGTTCAAAGTTCAAATAACTTTTATTATACTTGCTGTAACTAACATGTTATTGAACTAGTTGCTTTAAATATGAAAAACGATTTCGATCGAAATGGAAATCGTTTGTATTTTTAAAGTCATATAAAAATTATCTGTTTTAATAATTTTAAAATGTTAATAATCAAGGATGTAGTGGCAACAGTCAGAAAGGTTATGAGTAAAAAAGGAATTCCAAATATGCAAAAATTTAGAAATTATAGTTACTTGAAATTTCATTCGATTTCAATTTCGATAGAAATTATTTTTCATCACATACCGAATTAATTCAATAAATAAGCTGGAATGAACTAAAAAAAACGTAATTTAAGAACACCTAAAAATATACTCTTTCTTTACAACTACTTACTTATTAGGTAGGTCAAACAAAAACTGATCAGCTACAATGAGCAAAAAGTGCCGTTTTAAAACCATTGCAGAACCAAACTTATGCCTATCGTCTATATGGGAAAAATTTGTTTCCTATCAGACAATTTTATTTCAAGATTTGTTTTGTTGTCAATACTTAGTGAATGTAAAATAAAGAAGAAGAATATATAAATATTGAAAGCTTCTCTAAAGATGAAATACAATTTAATAAAACTTAATATTTCTTTTCAATTCATGGACTGTTTTTATAAGACATTTAGCACTAATAAGAGATCTTCAAAATACGTCCACCACATCTTTGGTAACCTTAAATAGCACAAATAACACAGAAAGGTGAAATTGCTGTATACCAACGGTTATTGAGGGAAAATTTGTCAAATTTCTTCGTCGATTAGATTTAATAATACCGACAGCAATATGCATTTTTTCTTTTTAATAAAAACTCTTTGGGCTATATTTTCACTGGTTTACCCTTAAAAGAAAATATAGTAAACTGCAATATATAATATAGGGAAAAATAACTTAAGGGGAAAAATCAATAGGAAAAATTAAAATATTTTGAGGGAAATATATATTTACGATTAGGGGAATTCTGCTTGAATTTGAACTTTGTAAAGACTATCAATCCCCGTTAAAATATTCGAAAAAATGAAGAGTTATTTATGATGACAATCGTGGGAAAAGGGAAATATTTCGAGGGAAAATATGTTTGCGATAGAGGTGAATAACTGACACAATATTAATACTAAAATAGATGGCATTAATAAGGTGAAAACAAAAGCGTTTAGAAGCAGTAAAGGTCGATATGAACTATTATTTAGAAGTTGAAATGAAAAATTAATTTCAAGGATCAGGTGTATTTGAGATTTCTGTAAATTAGCTTTTATATAGCATGTCATTCTTATTTATTTATTTTATTATTATTATTATTTTTTTAACTAAAATTGTATTAATCTAACTGATTTTCAAGCAATTTGTTTATTTATATTAAATATGTACAATGTTCCAATTCTTAAGATTTTTAATTTTATATTTTTCTTCACTAATTAATTAATTACCAAATAAAAAAAAAATTATTTAATCTCCCTTTTTTTCTTTTCTGTAAATATATATAAGCCCTGACGAAAAAGATACATAAAGAGGTAGCGAAATATCAACGTTTAATTGTTGTAATTTTTTTATTTATTTTTTTTTTTTTTGTAGTTAAACCGGAAACACATTTGTTTGCTTAATTAATTTCAATAAAATTATTTAAAAAAAATCATTAAATTTGTATTTCTTTTTTTTTACTTACTTTTTTATATACTTGTTGCTGTAGTAAGAAGTTACAATTCAAGGAGTATTCTAATATTGTGATGAATGAGAAATCCCACTGAACGTTGCAGTCGAAGATTAATCCAACAAATCTGGGGTGAGTCAAGTGTGTTTGTGTGTATTATCGACTTGTTTTTTTTTTCTTGTTGTTCTTTTTTGTTTTCAATTAATTTATTAGAGTTGTTTTTTTTTTATTATTATTATTTTGTAATTTTGTTTCGTTTTTTTTATATAACACAGCTTCTTGTTTTAAGATTAAAATTTTATTTATATATTTTTAAATTATTTTATTAAAAATATTATTATTTATTTCACTAAATAACATTAAAAAAATTTAAATATCATCTTTTTTCTTGTTTTCGATAAAACTTATATAAACAAAAAATTATAAAATGGCTTAAAATGTTTTAGTTTTTTTTTTTTTTTTTTTTTTCTTTATTAATTTATAAATTTGTTACTAATTGACGAAGCATAGTCAAGAGGGGAAAAAGATAATTGTAAAGTACCAACAAATTAAACAAAATAAAATATTTAACGTTTAATAACTTTTTATATATTTTCACACACCATATATGTAATTTATTAAAAGAAACCACATTTTTCTTTAAGAAAATTAAACATATGCAGTTTCTGTCTTTATAAAGCGCGCGTTATAGCACGAAAGTCGAACACACAACTGGTTGAGAGCGGAGAGAAGATGCAATAAAGATGCACTTTTTTTTGCACACACGCAAAAATAAAAGCCGATGACGTTTAACGATGTTCGTTCAAGAGAAGTACAGGAAAATGATGATGATTATGATGTTTATGGTTTATAAAAAGCACAGCAACAACATAAACTTTGGTATTTGCAAGCCTTCGTTAAACACTTAAAACGACGTAAAAAAATCAAGGGGAGAGTTTTCCCTGTATTTGTTTGCTTAAGGGAGAGATCGTTCGTTGTTGAATGCACTTCCCATACACACACGTGTAAGCTTAGGAAATGTTGAGCTTCAGTCTGCTTAAGTATTAGTGTAATAATGCAGTTTTGTTGTAACTGCAGTCGTTGTTTAGGTTTTCGTTTCGTATTTTGTTACCGCTTCTTACTTCGTTACACGTTTAAATGCACTTTTTTTTTTTTGCTTTTATTATTTTTATTTGATTTCTTTTGTTTAAAAACACTCACTCACATGGCTTTTAAAAATGAATTATATTTTGTTTGTTCACTTTGTTCTTAAGTTTTTTAATGTTGTTGTTGTAAATGCATTTACTAGAAATAAAATGGTGTTTTCATACAAAAATGAGAGGGCTTATGCAAAAAAGAGTGTATATTGTTGTTGATTGGTTTATGCATGTAATGATGATAATAATGATGATGATAATGGTTAAATAACATTAATATGATCGTTCTATTGCTTGAGAGAGTGTTTAGTTTAGTGATAATGAATCTCAACAAGAGAGACAGAGAAAGAGAGGGTGTAATTAAAGTAATATGAGTTTAACTTGTTTTATTCAATTTATGGATAGTTTAGTTTTAGTTTTATTTTTTCTTTGCTGTTCTCTTAATATGGTTGCCAGAGCTGCACTGGAAATGCACTTTTTTACTTTAAACACAGAGTCGTATTT
This sequence comes from Metopia argyrocephala, assembly GCA_963576795.1. Lineage (NCBI taxonomy): Eukaryota > Metazoa > Arthropoda > Insecta > Diptera > Sarcophagidae > Metopia > Metopia argyrocephala. Next base: position 87,437,437 of record OY756211.1, read on the forward strand.
TTGTATATGTGTATGTAAGCAGTTGGTTTGGCTGTTTAGGTTCTTTTTCTTGATTATTTTTACCGGTTTTTTTTCTTTCAATATATTTATTAATATTATTTCTGTAAAGCACTTTATGATGATTTTTCTGCCACGTGTTCGATTTTTATAATCTTTTTATATTGAAAATTTTTTAGGTTATATTTTTTTAAAGCGAAATTTAAATGCTTCGTTTATACGTTGTAACTTACAATAAGTTTATTTTAAAATTATTTCTTAACTAATATGAAAAAAATAGTTTAGGCACATGTAAAATTTTAAAAGTATTTATTTTTTTTTTTTTAGTGTTAATTTGTTTTTTTTTTAATATATATTATTTTTATATAGTATTTAAAGCATTTAAGATTTGTTGTAACGTTTTCATTAAACGTTTAAAACGTTTGTTTTCTCGAACAATTTTTCTTGGAGTTTAAGTAACGTTTATAGGTATACGCGTTTTTAATTGTTTGTAAGTTTTTTTTTACTTTTTAAAGTATTTGTAACAGGTATTTTTTTTTTTTAATAAACGTTTGTTATTTTTTCTTGTTGTTTTGTTTTTTGTTGTTTTATCAAGTAGTATTTATTTCACTTTTTTGTGGTTTAATATATTCGAAAATGATTTTTTTGCATTCCCTAACATGACGATGCATTTTAGTTTAAATTGTTAAAAATTTTCATAAATTTTCTTTAAATGAAAGAAAAATTTTTAAATTTACTTTTTTTTTTGTTTTTACACCCACTTTTGTTTATTTTTTTTTTAATAATTATTAAAGATTTTGGTTCTTTTTTGTTTTAAGTATACGCGGACTTGCTATTACGGATTTTTTTTAATATTTGCACGTAGTTTCGAATTAAAAATATTTGAAGACGTTGAAAGTGTTATTTTTTGTAAATTGTTTTAATCCCAAAAAGTTTATTTAAAAATAAATTGCATTAATCCAATTGTTGGCTGGTAGAAGGTTATTTTTTTTTTTTATTAATTTTTTGAAAATAAAAGAATTGTTTGGAAAAAACTGCGATATTTTCACATTGTCGTCCGTCCGCGATACTAACGAGTGGCAGGCAATAATATTGTGTCTGACTCTACTAAAGGCTGAATAATCACATACAATGCCAATAATTTGAAAATTTAAAATAAAGCAGAAAAAAACACAGCAACAACAAACTCATATGTATATATGTATATGTTATGCAGCAGCTACATTCAGGCCATCAACAGTACAAAAAAAATATACGCAAAGGTAGCTTTACTCTTGAAATTTGTTAAGGTGGTGGTATAATTTATGAAGAAGCAAAAAAAGAAAGAAAAAAAAGCTTTAATATTGTGAACTCTCACTAATACAGCTATACAATGCCGGTTGCTAAAAAAAACAAATTGTAGTTGTGTGAATAATTTTTTGTATCCCCCTCGTAAAAACTCTTGAGTAACGTAAGATATCCTTACACAATATTTTCTTTAACTTCCCAACTAGCTTGCATACATTTGTACATCTCACATGCATATGCCGTAAATACAAGTATTAACAGTGTGTGTGTCTCAATTTTTTTCCTGATTTTTGTTTTGTTTTTCTATTCTTCTTAAGATCCAAACACATATGCACATGCGTCTCACTAATACTATAACAAAATGCAGTTCAACCACCCATATTTTTTCTTATTTAGCTTTTAGTAAAATCTCTAGAGCAAATGCTCTCAAGTTTACTATCTCTCGTTTTTTATGCTCTTGTTTAGTTTATTCTTGACTGTTTTGCAGTTTTGCAGCTTCAATTATTTATACTTAAATAAGTAAAACAAATAATATATTTGCAATTTTTTAATTATTTGCATACAAATTCTCTCTCGCACTCTTTTTCTTTCTCTTCTAATAAAACTACTTCTCTCCCGCATTTAATAAAATAAATTTAAGGTGTGCGTCACTAAAAACTGTAACACATCAAAAGTCAAATAAAAACTGACTGGAGTAAGCTAGAGTTAAAAATAAAACAGTTTTATTTTGCATTTTTATTACAGATTTATATTCTGTATTATTTTATTTAAAAATTAATTTAATTCTATAAAATTTTTTATTTTATTCATTATGCCATCCATAAGCAATGTTATAGTGTTTTCGGTGATTTTTTTGGTACCAGCTGTCCATTTATATCGAAAACTAGTAATTGTTTTGGGAACAGATGTACTCTTCTTTAGTTCTCTTTTGACCAGAGCCCAATATCTTTCAATAGGCCGCAGCTCTGGGCAGTTTGGTGGGTTAGCCTCTTTTGGAACAAAAATAACATTATTTTTATTATACCAGTCTATTGCGCTTTTACTGTAGTGACATGTTGCCAAATCTGGCCAGAAGAATGTTGATATGTTGTGCTGTCTTAGAAATGGGAGCAACCTCTTTTGAAGACACTCTTTGATATAAATATCTGAGTTTATTGATCCCAATGTAACAAACGATGCACTTCTGTTGCCGCAGCTACAAATAGCCTGCCAAACTAGGAACTTTTTGGGAAATTTTGATAGTTTTTTAGTTCGGAACTCTTCAGAAACATTGCCTCTACTATCCGCTACATAAAACTCTTGGCCAGGAAGCTGCGCAAAGTCTGCAAAAACGTAAGTTTCATCATCCATTACACAACATTCGAAATTTTGAAAAAATTCCTTTTTGAGGAGTTTTGCTCTTTTTTTGCTTCAATATTCTTCTTAGCATTTCTATCCGGAACTTTTTGGACTTTAAATGTTTTAAGGCCAGCTTTAGCTTTAACTCGGCGCACAAAATTTTCCGAACATTGCACGCGCCGGGCTACTTCGCGACCAGAAATGTTTGGAAGAGCCAGCAAAAGCTTCTCAACCTTTTTGCCTTTCGCGTCGTTCGTTACCAGTTTTGCTTTACCTGTTCCAGGTTTTCTTTCAATTTTTAGGTCTTTGTTGAACTTTTTGACCACTCTGGAAACACATTGCCTGGTCACGTGGACTTCCCTAGCAACTTTTGTATAACTCCAATATGGTTTTTTTGAATTATTTGAATAATTTTTGTATGCACTTGTCTTTGATTATCCATTGTGAACTAACTAACAAGTCAAATTTGACAAACTGATACATTTTAAAATCTGACACATCTTGCAAAGATATTGTGATTAAGAAAAATAATTTTGATTAAAGGTGAAAAAAGTTATTAAGAAAAATGGGTGTTACACTTTATAGTGACGCACACCTTATATATGTATTTAATATCTTAAATTTATCTCCGTTTTTTATATGACTCTTTATTTTACAGATTCTGTTTCGTTTATATCATAAAATTATATTGGGCTTCATTAAAACAGCAAATCTTTGTTATTTAACATTTCAATTAACTGCAGTTTGTGTCAGAATGAGGGAAAAAGAACTCAAGTACATGAGTACATTTATGAAGATACAAGAGAGTTCGTTTCGTAGAAAGAAGAAAAAACCGGGAGAAAAGAGAAATATGTAGGTAAGTATGTTTTGTTGGCTATCTGGCTGCATGCATGACACATACACTGGGCTCCAATAATAAATAATACTTATATGTAGGTATCTACATACAATACTATATTTTTTTATTTTACTTCATTATTTTATTAATTATACTTGTTCTTCTCTCTTCTTCATTATTGCTATTGTTGTTGCATTATTATATAGTAATTATTATGGTTAGGTTGACTGGTAGCTTGCTGTTTGTAGATCAGATAAGATCTTTTAATGATATAAATTAATACTTAAAGATTTTAATTTTGTATTTTCCTTTATACGTTTTTTATATGCATACATACCATATATTAATATTTTATCTCTTTTTTGAAAACATCTCATTTTTCTAGTTGATATTGGTGTTTTTAAAGAAAATAATTACTGTATATAGGTATTATGAGTAAAAATTTCATTTAGGGGTTGCACATGTAGAGTGGTGGGAGGAGGCGAAATGAATTAAATCCTTAAAGTCAATTGAAGATGACAATCTTTAAAGAACCTTTTTAAATACATATTTATATAAATGGGCGATTGAATAAAGTGCTAATGGGGGTAATTAATATGTAAAAGTAGAGTTTTTCATGATTAAGAAAAATTAATTTAAAAGAATTATGGGTAGTCGATCAAATAATTTATTTTTGTCAATAAAAGTTTATTTATTATGTTAAATAAAGAGGTGCTGTAAGCCAGTTCGATTCATTGGGTAAACATGAGCAATTTTAAAAATGTAGAAGACAACTTTTACTGATATCATTAAATAATTAAGAATGATATACATACATACACTAGCCTAAACCCGGCGTGCTTCGCTACACCTACCGCTACCATTTGTACACATTTTTCGACTGATTCTCAAGATATATTGATTGACGATTTTTCTTGACCATGAAGTCGTTCAGACCATATTTGAAAATTTAGCTTTAACAGCTCTCAAGATATAAGTTAACCATAATATGGAAAAAATTACATTGAATTTGTATGGGAATATACATATAGGAAAATATAAATGTCATATATCCGGCACGAATGGGCTGACTTCACGCAACTTAACATAAACAATCCACAGACTATCCCCAACGTACTTTGGAATTTAGGCTGAAACCGATCCATCCGTTTCCGCGGTTAGTGGTGACATTAAAATGTACATTAATTTTTATATACGAGTATTAGATATGTATTATTAAAAGTAATGCAATTGCTATTTATTTGTTTTTTTAAGCTTCTTTATGGCAATAAGTTACTCTCAGAGCTTTTGGTAGAACGATTAAGTGTTGGTCGCCGGAAGAAATATTTTTTCATATTTCTTTCAAGATGTCCGAGTTGAAGTTTGAACTCAGAGGTCTCGTCTTGTTCACGAACTACATACTTGCCTATGGCGACCACCCAGTTGACAATTAAATATAAACAATTTTTAAATGTTTATTTATCAATTATTTTATTGCATGTCACAATCCACCCATTATTATATTTTTTTTTAATTAAGAGTACGTATAACTGTACACAGAAAAAAATAAATTCCTAGTACAGAGGGCGTATGAGTTATATTCATATTTGTATATCGTTACCTGAAATCGCAAAGGTCGTAAGAATATCAAAATTTTGTTTAAAAAAAATACCGCATTTATCCAGTTATAAAACAATTATATTTAGTCCAACTACGTTTCCCCCTTTGAACTTACTGGGCTTAGAAATAAACGATTGATACACAAACAATATTTTGAAAAATTTAATTTTATTTTAATTTTTTTTTTTAGCTTCACGAGAACTATCTATACCGATAACTATAAGTATATATGTTTTTTATAGCTAAGAATGTCAGTGTTTCGATATTTCTCTTCAATAAGGTTTGGCAAATCATCAGGATTCGGTTAGCCCCAAAACAACGATTATAATTGTAGAAATTAGACTGGTAAAATGGCTAAATGAAATTTGCTGTATACGGAGTGCAATTCAATCCGTTAACGAATCACAATTACATCAGTTACCATCCATCCATCCTTCGCTGATAGCGTAATATGTCCGGTTCTGCTTACTATTTGGCATGTGTGACGTTTATCAAGAGCGAATAGACACTTTTCAACTGTGTTAATCATCCTTAACATACCAAAGAACAAACAGCTGTCAAAACAATGGTTTTTTGGTGGTATATAGTTGCCACATAATGGTAATGTGTTTTTTTCATAGCGACCGTTTTTTTTTTTGGATCTACGACTTGTAATTCACATTGATTGCGAATATTATTCCCAACCTATTGGATCGATTTAACGGGGATTTTGAAAAAACAAACAACTGGATTTTACTAAGAAAAAAGTTTTTTGTATATTCAAAAAATGCAAGGATGCAAAAATTCCACGAATATTTCCAGTTAATAAATCAGAAGAATTGGCTTACTTATTTTTAAGACCCCTCGGCAGTTCTTATTTTTAAAAGGGAAAAAATAATTGGAAAAAATAATTGTATAGAGCTCAAAAAAGAAAACCTATTACATATTTCTTAAAAACTTTTATTTCATTTAAAAACTACAACCTTATTGATGCGCCCTCGTATGTACCTTCATAAATAATAAATTAATTTTAAGCATTTATTTTTGTCAGTTTGATTAAAAGTACTAACAGTTACTGTGCTCTACATATTAATCAATAAAATAGATTCACTGTTCTCCATCGTTAAAGAACATTGATTTAGCAAGGAGAGAGGATGATAAAATAAATATTGCGGTGATGGCACAGACAACAAATTTCATATTCACTTTGCAATTTCCAGTCAGTCAGAGTCATCAGTATTCACAGTAAAACTCTTATTTACCTTTATGTGGATACTGGTGGTCATGCATGACACACACTGAAGAATAATATAATGGCCATACGGTTGAACTGCATGCCTGTGTGTAAACATAACAAAAAAAACCAAATCATACGAAAGAAACAACAAACAAACAGAAGGACATACAGACAGATAAACAAAGGAATTAAATGTGCACAAGTCCTTGTGGTGGTGATCACTTTTCTTAAAAAAAAAACATCCAACACAAAATGAGTGTGTATGTATGTGTGATGTTGTATATAGCAGCAGCAACAACAACAATTTAAATTAATAACAATTTTTATAAGGCCAAAAATAAGGACATGTAGAAATATATAAAAAAAAGAAATTTTAAGAGGATGATGATGCCTAAATACTCCACCACTAGTTCTCTTCTCTACTTTACCGCTTTGCCAGTGTCTCATATATTTTTGATGCCGCCACAAAGTGAGCATGAGTGATGGTATGATTTGTACCCTATTTTCTCAATTCTTTCGATTTTCATTTTCATTGCCTGTGTTTGTGTGCGTGTCTTTTAAAGTAAAAAATTTTTTATTCCCTCCTCTCTAAAAAGCAATCAGCAAGCAAAAGAAGTGTTGGATGTCATTTTATTATTATTTTTTGTCGGTTTTTTATAATGTTTTTTTTTTTTTTACCAACTTGGTCCTCCTTATACATTTCCATAACGCTGGTGGTGATGGTGATGATGAAAAAATAGACAAAAAAAAAACTGTGGGAACAAAAACAGGATTCATATGTTTTGGTCATTTAACTTCTTTTTCATATTTGGCATCCTTTTTGTTGGCATTAATATGATTACAACAATACACCATTAACAAGAAACATCAGCATAAAATCATCAGCAACAACTGCTGTTGTTGCTTCTGTTTGTTGTACATTCCCCTTACCTTGGTGCACTATTATAGTGGTCAGTGTTCTACTCTAAAAAGTAAAAATAAATTTTTTGTATTTACTTTCAGCACTCTTTTATGCTGTTCTAGTTGTTGTTTGTACTTTTTACAGTTGTTGTTGCACTACTGCAGTAATTTTGAGAATTAATCCGAGCCAACAAGATGATGGTTGTATTCCCAATATTATAGTCCAGATCCCAATACGTCTGTTACAAATTAAAATGTAAAAATTAAATTAAAACAAGTGCCATTATTTAATATCGTTAGCTAAAATGCCAAAAGGCAAAATTAAAAAAAAATTCAAAATAGAGTTTTTGTTTTTGCATGTCCCACGATATCGAACGTTTTCGTTTGTTCGAATTCTCAACGAAAGACAGCTGTTTTGCGTCCCAATAAAGGTAGAAGTACATAGCATGCGTTACGTCATTAACAGCGGTTACAATTTACAACTGTTCAAATGTCAACGCATTTAAAAGTAAAAAATTGTTCCACTTGTCTACATTAGATACTCATACGATAATGTAACAGCCAGGCCCACGATATCGAATCGTGTAGTTTTAAGCGACAAACAGCTGATTTGCGGCACACTAATTTTTGTGTCGCCAAAAATAAATGCGATTGGTAACACAATTTTTTTTTAGACACATATACATAAATAAACAAAATCGGAATAAGTTTGTTTACTACATTTCTGTCAAGTTAAACTAGCACACGGTTGCATTTTTTACTGTACAATTTAAGCATTTCAGTGCTGTTTTCGTGTATATTCGCCATTATTTTTTGATATGTTGATATGACAGCTTTGTTGTTTATTTGCATTACGTTGGTAACGTAAATCAAAGCGAACGATAAAGTGACAATTAGTGGGCCGCAATTTAGATTCACAGTGAGTGACTGAGTTTCTTTCGCTTAAGTTTTCTTTCGGTACCGTGGGCCTGGCTGTAAATATTTTAGAGTCATAATTAACCCATTTTAGGGATTTTAATTTCTTTTAAATTTTCGGTTAACTCACTAACATTGAAATATGAAAATTTTTAAATATCTCACATCTCAAACATATATGTACTTAGAAAAAAAACGATATATTTAAACAAAGTAAGACGATTTTTCGAACAATAATGAGCGGCTTGTTTTCGTTCGTATAGTTTTACAGTTTTCCGTTTCTACGATCAAAAACGACGATTTTATGGCGAAATTTTAGGTTGATTTTTTTTTATATAAAAGCATTGCCTGTTAAAAAGTTTTTTGCTTCTCCTGTAGTATATTTTTTTTTTACCGTACGTCTTTTTGCGTTCTAGCTAACGATATGTGTCTTAAGTCACAACGCCATTCATGTACACATTTAGGGTTTACTGCTTTGATGATATGGTGATATATGAATATTCAAGAACTAATTAAGTATCTGCAATATAAAAATGAAAAAAATGTTGGCTCAGGTGATTGCAATGGGTTTTAATATTTGGCATACTTTGAAAGTTATTAAAAAATTATTCAAATCGGGACAGTTTATATTTACTTCTACTTGCAGCGACACAAACTGCTTGCTATGTTTCTTTGATTACCTATTAGTGGTTTTCGATAAAGCTAGGCTTTACAGTGTTATAGTTGAATAGCGTTATGCAGAAATAAAATCGGTAACCAGTTTGTACAGAGTTTTTTCCACAGGGACGCTACAAAAGAAGAGCGACAGGGACAGCAAACGACGCCATATTTCCTGCCGCTCTTTTGACATTTCTCTTCAGTAAGGTTTGCCATTTCATGATGGAAAGATATACGAACCAACAACGAGTCTAAATTATTAAAATTTACTACCGAAATTCGATATCAGTGGCTTTAACGTTAAGAGCACTACGTCTAACAATTGAGCGTTTAGTGGAAAAATTTGAATCCACAAATCAGTACAAAATGTTCCCGTGGTAGCGAGACAAAGAAGTGCCCATAGTATCGAGAATATTGCTGCCACTAAGGCTTCAGTTGAAGAAAGCCCAAATGTGTCTGATCTCTGTGACGTCTGTGTTGCGAATTTTGTGAAAAGATCTTGGCCTACATCCGTACAAGATCAAATTGACGCAAGAACCAAATCCGCTTGACCACCAAAAGCATCGTATGTTCGTGAATTGGGTTGAGCAACAACTTGAAAATGATTCGGATTTTTATCGAAAAATTATCTTCAGCGATGAGGCTCATTTCTGGCTGAATGGCTTCGTCAATAAACAAAATATGCGTTATTGGTCAGGCAGCAATTCACACGTACTCCATGAATCATCCTTGCATCTCGAAAAATTACTGTTTGGTGCGGTTTATGGGCCGGCGGCGTTATTGGGGCGTACTTCTTCCATGATGATCAAGACCGGCACGTTACTGTGAATGAGAATCGCTACCGTTTAATGATAACCGAATATTTTTGGCCTCAATTGGATGATATGGACTTCGAGGACATGTGATTCCAACAGAACGGCGCCACAAGCCACACAGCGAATGTCACAATCAATTTATTGGAAACCAAGTTTGGAGAACGTGTTATCTCACGAAATGGTCCAGTCGATTGGTCGCCTCGGTCGTGTGATTTGACGCCGTTAGACTATTTCCTGTGGGGCTACGTCAAGTTTATGGTATATGCCAATAAGTCAGCGACATTTGATGAACTTCGTACGAATATCGAAAGTAAAATTACAGCACTATTGGCCGATTTATGCTTGAAAACCGTCGAAAATTCGGTTCAGCGTCTGGACTTCTGGCAAAAACGTTGGGAGTAATTGATTGCTATGAACAAGCTTTTCAAGTCTGTCGTTCATAGTCGACTTTAAACCGTAGGTCCCGGTACTCATGGATTAAAATTAGCACACACAACATGAGTGCTGCGAGAAGCTAGGCCGTAACCCTGACAAAAGGTTGTAATGGCCAATTATGTATTTATGTACAGTGCCAAACTAAATTTTTGGCACAGCAATCAATTCCAACTTCATTATTAATTTAAAGGTATTTTTAAAGCGATTTTTAAGAATTAAACACTATTACCAGATGCATTGATAATCTTGCCTCAAAATGCATTTGGTTTCATTAAAAATGTTAATTATTATGTCCATAATTTACAAGTATAGGTATCAGGTACCCAATGTACCTGAACAAAATTATTGGCACACTTAGTGAGTTTCATAAAAGTTAGTCGATCTGGAAACTTTTTGGCGAAAATTCATCATTTCTAATTGTATACATTCAAGTGTAAAAGTCATTGTGCCTTCTGTATTTGCACAATTAAGGCAAATCTTATGCTGAGATTGGAAAAATTATGGATAGAAGTCGTTACACTATCCGAAGTATCGTTCAGCGTTTTAAGGGAGCCTCAACATTTGAAAGTGCTAAACATTCAGGCCGACCAAGATCTTTAAGTGATCGTGAACGCAACCAGGTAATTAGAAAAGTCAAAATAAACCCCAAAATAACTTCAACACAAATTGCTGCTGAGATTAAAAAGGAGTTTGGAAAAGATGTTCATGCCATCACCGCCCGGAGAGCCCTACATGAAGGTAACTACAAATTTTGTGTAGCTAGACGAAAACCTCATATTTCCTTAGAAGCGTTTGTCGTATGCCAAGGAATATATACTCAAGCCAAATGATTTTAGGGAACATGAGCTATTCTCGGATGAAAGCAAATTCAATATTTTTCGCTCCGATGGCCGCCAAACAGTATGGAGAAAACCCAATACAGAATTAAAAAAAAGAACCTTGCTGCGAGTGTGAAATATGGTGGTGGGGGAGTGATTGTGTGGGTATTCATGTCCGCTGCAGGAGTGGGTGAGTTGGTATTCATTAATGACATTATGGACAAAGTAAAATATTTGAATATCCTCAAAGAAAATGTGAAAAAAGTGCCGAAAAGTTAAATTTACCATCTTCGTTCACTTTTCAAAACGATAATGATCCAAAACATTCGGCTTATATTGTGCGTATGTGGCTTGCATACAATATTCCGCATTGTCTACCACACTCACCACAGTCCCCAGACCTCAACCCGATACAACACTTATGGGAGGAGCTGGATAGAAGAGTGAAAAAGCGGTCAATAATAAATAAGACTGAGCTGAAGCAGGCACTAATCGAATAAATCCATAATATTCGAGCTGAAGTTACAAAAAATTTGGTAATTTCTATACCAAAATGGCTGGAGGCTGTTATTAAACAAAATGGGCTACCTATTAAATATGAATTTTATTATATTGCAAATATTTTATAGTTTTTAATGAAGTGTGCCAATAATTTTGTTCATTGAAATTGAGAACTTTTTTGTTTTTTTATCTCTTTTAAATAGCGTAATAAAAATATGAAAATATACTAAACTAAATATCGTGACAAATATATACATATCTATATCCAATAAGTATTTTATTTTATTAAATATCGTTTAAATAAAGACTTTAAACCAATGATGAAATTGAAATTGGCTGCTGTGCCAATAATTTAGTTCGGCACTGTATGTAACATTTTTGGCAAAAGCAAAACATTTATTCTTCCAAAAGTTATCGAACTTTAAAAGTTGAAGTATGTAATTGAGATTTGTAGTATAAACTTTAATCAAACTTGTTTTGCAGATCAAGAGAAAATATTTGAAATATTTAAATATGTAAATAAAAGGATAAAAAGGAAATAAAGGATTCTTTTCCTTAATAAGACAAAGAAAGTATCAAAGTAAATATGACTACTTTTGTATTTCAAACAATTAAATGTAAAATCATTCACAAAGAGACAACGAAACAAAAAAAAAACAATTCTAAAAGGAAGGAAGCATAATGGCAACAATGCCAATGTCTATATATCAAAGGAACACCACAAAATTATTGTTGTGGCCAGGCTAAACTAAATCGAGCCAAAATGAATTCTAATGGTAACTCATTGTGACATTTGCATTTTTAATATAAAAATTAAATATAAAATATTTAAATATAAATTTTCTTTCCTCATTAGACTCTCTCTCACTTCTTCCTCTTAGTACGAGTAGTAGTAGCTTTTATTGCTGTTATTTCATTCGGTTAGTATTTGAGTAGAAAAATAGTCAGACAGACATTTCGAAGCATCGATAGACCACAAAAGTGCAAAGTAATAAAGAATGTTACAGAACTATAGAAAAACATACGAAATTGAAAATAATTTCCTTAAAAGAGAATAGAAAAAATAAAAAAAAAAATTAAAAAATACAAACGGAAAAGAAAAATCCTATGAAAAGGAAAAAAATATATAAATATTTGATTTTTCTAATGGTGTCACATTCTCAGTTGGTTGATAATAATGTAACAGAAATGGTCAAATAAAGTGCTACCAATGCACCATTCATTCTCTCAATTTCCTTCGCTTTTTCCATTTGTTGTTCTATTTTGAAAAAAAAAGAAAAATATAAACAAATCTTAGCTCATTGGGGAAAGACACAATGAACAAAAAACTGATTTATAAAGAAATAAAAATCAAACAAACCAAAGACACAATGAAAAAAGTGGCAAAAAGAAAATAATACCATAGGCGTACATTGACACTGAGAGTCTGTGTGATTTTAATATAAAAAGGATACCCACCAAAACACAAAAAATTTTTTGCTAAAAATTATTAGGGAAACAAAAGCAAATGACATACGAAGGGAGATAAAGGGTGTTTCTTTACAGTTACACAAGCTTAAACATTAATAAAACTAAGAAATATATTTTCATTATCAATGATATGGGCTTTATTGGATAAAAATTTTATGACAAGGCACAATTATCACAAAGTTTCCACAGCATATATGGCCGTTTTTCGCCAATAACTCCTTGAAAGTTGATTTCCGGGTGTTAAATTGTCTCTGATTTTTCGACTTAGGCAAATTGACTTTACAATTCCCTATAGTTTCTGAATTTGGTTTTTCCTCTGGGATTTTATTAATTTACTGCCAACCGATTTGTGATGATGATAACAAAGCAAATGTGAATAAATGAAATGAATTTTCTATAAAAGTTAAGTTATTTTCTAACTTTAAATGTTTTCTTACATTAATTTTGTATTTAATTTTCAGTTTTACTGTTAATGCAATCATTTTAGCTTTTTTATGCTTTTTTTTAAAGAGCACTTCATTAGTTTTATGGCGCCCATTCTCATCTAAATTATTCAATAACACATACACGCTCAAGAAATATGTATGTGTAGAATGTACAAAAACAGTAAAATGCAAGCATTTCTTAAATTAATTTATAATATTAAGTATATATAAAATTTGAATTTACAAACGTTTTTTAACCATTCACAATTATACAACTTTTATGTCGAAAAAAAAAAATACATGCTTTTAATTTAGGGGATTTCCACAAATAAATCGAATGTGCTATGCATTAAATGTTTGCAAAAAATCGTTTAAAACTGAGAAAGCAATACGGCAATAAGAAAAAACATAAACACATAACACCTATTGTATTTTTTGTGTAATAAATAATATTAACGTATTTTTTTAATTGTAATAAAACCATATATTTGTGTTTTAATGCTTAATTTACTATTATGCTAAAAATGTTATGATAATATTGAGACGAATAAGCTTTTTTATACAATAATTAATATAATATTATTTTTGTAAGCTTATTCTACAATTGAAAAGTTAAGCTTTTAGTAAGCTTGAACATATAACATTTTCATAGGGTTCCGTTTTGATTTTTCTACAATTGTTTCGATAATCTTTTTCAACAAATTCTAAAATGTTTTTCAAGCTTACGGCTTGTGTTGGTAAGCTTATTATAATATTATTCTCAAGCCATTTGGTATGTTGGGTACGTATGAAGAGAATATCGCCTCTGTAAACAAAAGTTCGAAAGAACACAAATATTTATCGATTATTATCGATTTTGGCCCAGACTCTCTTAAAAGACTACAAGTTACAAGATCTTTATATGAGTCATTCTTTAGCCTATAGAGCTCTATAGCAATTAGAAAATAAGGCGATATTTCATCGTAAAATTTTGATTGCTTGATTGCCACTGTAGGCTTCATATATGAAAAATTGCACTGTCTGGTGTCGTCTATATGTTGGTGGCATTATTTAAATGTTATTTCTTTAAAAACTGGATTAAACTTGTGTTAAGATCAATAAAATCGAATACAGAATATGATAAACTGTAACTGTAGTCGAAAACATTTCCAGTTCGCCTGGAGAACATTTCCCTTCCAGGATATGATTGTCAGTCACCTTTAATTGAGAAATTATTTGAAAAATAATCTAAATTAATTTTATTAAATTTAGTTCTGATCTAATTAAGACATTTAATGACGACATAGAAATTAAATTTTTTTTTTGTTTTGGTTTGGGTTTAAACTAGACTTGTTTGAATGAGTAATCACTTTTATTGTTAAACAATTTTGTTGATCAGGGTAAATGATTTTTAAAGTTTAACATAAATAAATATAAAAATTTTGTATATAACTTTAGTAAAAATAATAGTTCACATTAGCTGTAACCAGTGTTCGTTGCAAACGCCCTTGCAGATAAGCAATCATATTATATATGTATGCCTACATTTTGTTGCTGTTGGACATAGCTCGCTACTGTGCAATAATTTAAAGCTAATTTGAATGCTGTGCGCACATGCTCGTCAAATATAAATTATTTTAAGAGGTAAGGGTTAGTTTAATAATTTTCAAATAAAAAAGGCAGATTGATAAATTGGTGGCCACAAAGTCTGGAACATTAGTGATGGATAAGTCGTGTAGAGAGACCATTTTCATCTCTATACACATCATTCTTAATCTACCTAGAATACCACATTAACATTCTGCATTATCTGATGCCTGTAAATGCGCTTTCACACTACACTTCAGAATATCAGAAATGCGATTAAATTGTGGTGTAACCACCGACAAACTTAAGCATTCCAGTGTCTAAGCATTTGCAAACTTTCCAATCTCTAATAAAATGATAATGGTAGGCAGCGGTGCTGCACAGTGGAGATCTGGACCAATGTACGGTGTCACGGATCCTCTCCTAGTCAATGGATCCACAGACTTAATGCCGCTTATTCTATAGTGTATAGGTACTCAATACAAGTGGGATCTATTTCCAAGCGCTAGGTTTTACAGCATGTCGGAGAATATTTGACAAAACTAGATGTCATATGATGAGAGGCAAGCGCCCTTAAAGCAGCTTAGCTATCCGAAAAAAAATTTTAGTTTTTCTACCCTTGAGCCCATTATCCAGGTTAACTTCAGCACATGTGATAATGGCCTCGATCTCAGCCCAGAACATAACCAATAAGTTCACAGTGGGAGCAATATACTTTATGTTCTTTCGTTAATAAGGAAAATTTATTTAATAAGTGCAACTCAACACAAAAAACATTCAATTCACATCATGATTATTTTCATGTTTCAGTTGCATGACATTTTACTTACATTTTTTTTGTGGGCGAGAGGTATAAAAAAGGCAGAGGGGCTGAAAAAATTAAAAAAAAAGATGCATGCTTTAAAAAGCATGATTTTGGAAATTTTTCAAAGAAGTATAAAAGATAGTTGTAGTCGCCGTGGTCTAGTGGTTAGTGTGTTGGCTTACTAAGACATGAGCCCTGGGTTCGACACGCAGCTCGGACATCTTAAAAAAAAGAAATATGAAAAAATATTTCTTTCGGCGACTACCTCTCAGCAGTCTTCTGGCAAAAGCTCTGAGAGTAATTAATTGCCATGAACAAGCTTCTCAAGTCTGTCGTTCGGAGTCGACATTAAACTGTAGGTCCCGGTACTCATGGATAAAAATTTGCACACAAAACATGAGTGCTGCGAGAAGCTAGGCCGTAATCCTGACACAGGGTTGTAAAGGCCAGTTATGTATGTATAAAAGATAGTCGTGCTTCTAAAAAATCATGATGTATTGCGTGCAACTAGTGAGAATTTCATCCGAAAGAATAAAAGCATATAATTCCTGTATTCTAATTTCAGTAGATTGTGATAATATATAAATAAGTAAGAAATGAATATGTATAACACAAAACACTCTGATGAGACCTTCGTAGCGGGGGTCGGAAACTAGTTCATTTCCGGTAGTGTTAATACATATTCCTCAACGGATGTTAATTCTCATAAAGAATACCAGTTTTATGCCCGTATTCATAAAAACTATTTAAGGTTTATTGAGGACTTATTTGACAAATTTCTATGCAATACTTGTCAAATAAAGCATCAATAAACCTAAAATAGTTTTTATGAATACGGGCATTGGAATTTTAATACCGTATTTAAGATTCATATAATAAAGATCCATTATGAACTCGTTTTTGAACAAATTTGCGGTTATAAACAGATTTGTGTTGCAATAGATAGGAGTTACGCAAATCGGGATTGCATTGTAATTATAAATAATTTTTTCCCCTTAAAATAATAAATAATATTTAATTAATAAATTGAGTTTATTTAGAAAAAAGTGCTCAAAATAATTAAAACTACTCGAAATTAAATGAATTCTTTAAATAAAAAAAAAGAAACTAGAAATAGACGGTGTTTTAAAAATATTTTATAAATTCTTGAACCCTGTATTTTCAAGGAATACATTCTTTAGTAATCTGGTCAGTCGTTCGCATGATAGAAAGAAAGATATGCATATGAGTAAGTGGTACCTGAAGAAGATATTTTGAAAAATTTTCTACATTTTAGTCGATAGTGGCAATAAACAAGAGCCAGTATTTCTCTACTCTTTGTCTTATTTTTTCAAATGTGGCTACTAAGCTTTTATGTACACACACCTAAAACTTTAAAAATAAAAAAAAGACATGCAAACAGTTTAAACAAAATTTTTTTTGTTTCGGTTGCTGCTGCATTTTAAATAAAAAGTAAAAAATTTTCATTTGATATGCAAAAAAATAAAATGATGAGGCTGGCTTTCAAAAAAAAAAAAAAAAATCTGCCAGAATTGAATAATGAAATCATGACCACACGATTTTTTCTTTATATTTTATTTGTGTGGCTGTTGTTGTTGTTGCTGCTGGTATCACATTCAAAAGGTACTTCCTTGAGGCATTCAGAGTCTTTGGGTTGCTTTTCTTTTTATTATTGCTATGATTCTACTCTCATTATTATTTATTTTCATTATTATTGTTGTAGGTTGTGTAGCTGTTATGTCGATGGTGTTGTTGGTTTTGTATTATTTTGATTCAAAAGGGGTACACAATATAAATTTATACCACCCCTTTCTATTATTTTGCCTGATATGATAATGCTCTTCTGCCAGCGTAACTACACAGTACTCCTCTTTCTTTTGTCCACCACAATTCGGTAATACGAAAAGCAAACTTAAGAAAATTTAAAAGAAAAAAAACGGCATCATTGAAGTTGTAGAGGCATAATAGGCAGCAATGGGTGTTGGTAGTCTAGTATTGCGCCTCATCGTTTTTCTTGCAATATTTTTTTTTTTACATTCAGCACTTTTTTTGTTTTGTTTTTATTTTATTGCTGGTGGGAAAATTTTATCTATATTGTCGTTGATCGTCGAAAAACAAAACCAACCAAATCGATGTAGCACAACATCTTCCTTTTTTTGTTGGGTATGGTATTTAAATTTTTTTACAAAAAAATAGTTTTTTTTTCCGAAGAGCTCATCTTTTTTTTAATATAAAAGAAATCTTTTAAAAACTTTTGTCATATTGTGGAATGTTTTGTCGTCACTTTTTTTTTATTTTTGATAGCCTCGCCAAGGAAAAAAAATTATTTTAATGTCCATAAATTAACGACGCAAAAGAATAAGAATTACAAAAAGAATTTTTCATATATATGCCAAAGAACAATAAAGAAATTGGATGAAGGTGTTAAAATATAAAAAAGAGATTCCCAATATACTACATTTTCTCTTTTTTTTCTGTCTTCCATAATGTCACACAAACAAACACAGCCAGTTGGTTAAAACTTTAAATCTTCTTCAGTCCTTTTGAGTTGCAAATAATTTTGAAAAATAACGGCTAAACGAGTAAAGAGTGCAGAGAAAAAAGGAAGATAGAGACGCAAGTGTCATATATTCTTTTTATTATTTTGCCATTTTGAATATGAATGCATTTAATGACATGAAAAATTTTAATTGAATTATAGCGTCAATAAAAATATTTGTTGTTTTTTGAAATTTCTCTTTTATAAACTTGGTATGAGATTGCGGCACTCTAATCATCTAAGGACATACAGAACTTTGAACTTTAATTGAGAAAAACAAAAAGTTAAATATCTAAATAACTGAAAAAAGATGTCGCAAATTTATTAAGCTTCACTTAAAAAGAGTAACGAAATATTGATAAATATGTTATAGAACAAGTTTTGCAAACAGAAAAAGTGTGAAATTGAAATTAAATGAACTTTAAAATTGCTGTAGTTTTTACAATGTGACAATGTTTTGATACACAGATTACATCGTAGTGCGGGAGTTTATGTCCTCTATCCGCCATTTTATATATCTCGAGTTAATGCTGCCACTTTAGGTTTTTGACATCAAAATTTTTAAAATCTGCACTCTTGAAAATTGTTGGTGTGAAAAACTTAAAGTGCCAGCATTAACTCGAGATTTATAAAAAATATGAAATGGCGGATAGAGTTTTTCAATTATTCACTTTAGTCGTTGTTTTTTTTTTTTTTTTTGTTTTTTTCAAAACTGAGCAAGAGTTTAATTTTTCATTTAATTTATACAAAGACGGATGTTACATTTTTACTTTTTCAGTTAAATTTAGAAAATTAAGTAAACAATTTTCAATCACTTTCAAAATAATTAATTTTGGAAATGTATGTATATATCAGGGACCGTAATCATTATGAGTTTTATAATAAAAATTACACAATAATAATTATATTATGAGTTTTAAGGATTTTCTTCAATGATTATGGTAGTCGTCGTGGTCTAGTGGTTAGTGTGTTGGCTTACTAAGACAAGGGTCCTGGGTTCGACTCCAGGCTCTGACATCTTCAAAAAAAGAAATATGAAAAAAATATTTCTTTCAGCGACTACCTCTCAGCAGTCTTCTGGCAAAAGCTCTGAGAGTAACTAATTGCCATGAACAAGCTTCTCAAGTCTGTCGTTCGGAGTCGACATTAAACTGTAGGTCCCGGTACTCATGGATAAAAATTGACACACACAACATGAGTGCTGCGAGAAGCTAGGCCGTAATCCTGACACAGGGTTGTAAAGGCCAGTTATGTATGTATGTATGTAATGATTATTTTTGAGTAATATTAATAAAAATCAGCCATAATCATTATTTTTGAGCAAAAGAAATAAAACTCAAAAATAATCATTATTTATGATTTTTATTTTTTTTGCTCAAAATAAAACTCACTTTCAATTTATGACTTATTAAAAATTAAAAAATTCGGTCAGAACTAGTCAAAGAAAGAAATATTAAGAAATGCTTGCTCATTTTGCTATATAAAATATAATTTTCTTGCACAAAAATTATAAAATTATAAAGTCGTAAATTGAAAGTGAGTTTTATTTTGATCGAAAAAAAATAAAAATCATAAATAATTATTATTTTTGAGTTTAATTTCTTTTGCTCAAAAATAATGATTATGGCTGATTTTTTATATTATTACTCACAAATAATCATTACCATTGAAGAAAACTATAAAAATCAAAAATTTAAAAATTATGACGGATATGCAAAGGTTGTCAAAAAATAATAATAATGGTGAAATAAATGTTTTTTTATGTCTGTTCTAGTGATTGATTTTTTGATTTAAAAAAAAAACGAACAATAATCATTATTTACGGTCCCTGGTATTATATTAAGTGTTGTTCCTTCACTTTAAAAATTTTGGTTTAAATTCTGCTTACGTACATATTTTTAAAGCTGTGCAAAAAACTTTGTAGATTTGTGTTATCTTAGCTAATTTTAAAACTGCATTTTATAAACTAAAAGATGGTCCAACTATAATTGTGAGTGATCTGGATGAAAATTCAATTGCCGTGTTATCTTATGTTGTGTTGATTTTAATTGGTCATGTGACTTGACACCGTTTGACTTCTTTCTTTTCTTAAATGAAAAAATATAAAAAAGGATGAGATAATTCGGTACACTAACTACACTGATCCTTAATTATGTGTGGGAGTCATTCAAAATACCGACCAACGGATAGAGGTATACCACCGTAGCCATGCCGATATTTTATTTCACATATTTGACCTAGATTCTTCTATCATCTTTTTGTTCATTTAAGTTACATTTTTTAAAGGCAAAAGTAGTATGTTTCTTATACATGTTGCATCGCCGGTATTTATTGTCAATACTTCAAATACCACTAAATTCAGAAACTTGACACAGAATTCTGATATTCTACTATGAAGAGCTTTCTGTATAGGTATATAATTTTTGAAGACATTCATACACGGATCTCGCTCATTAAAATTTTACATCTCCTCCGTTTATTTGGTCAGTTATAAGAAAAATTTTGAGTTAATATATTTGTCATTTGAAGTCCATTAGGATTTGAACTGAAAAAAGAATGATCAGGAGAACAGTACCACCTATTAGGAAGTAGAAGATAACAGCTAAAAATCTACTTAGCGAAGGCGCGCACCGCAATCAACATTCAACGATGACTAGCCTTTAAATGATCAAATCACAGCAATTTGTTTCATTCCTAAAGCGCTTAATAATATAAGAAAACAAAATATATGTTCTGTTGTAATTTTCCACGAAAATTCCAATACATAGCACAGCATTTAGTAGGGGTAAGGGTATTGGTCTCAATAAAAAAAAAATAAATAAATAGATGATAATCGGCTGAAGTTGCTTAAACTAACTGAAGACAAATTGAATGATGATGATCGGTTTTCCAATAGTAGAACAAAAACAGAGTTAATGTTTCAATCAAGTGTTTATGGGATGTTGCACTACAATAAAGCCGACATTTTGTGTAGACTTCTGATCATGAAAGAGACATGGGACCATCGGTTTAGAGTCTAGGTCCAACAGTGGCTTGGACAAGAGAAATGTGCAAGAAGGCGAAGATAGTAAAATTTTCCAAATTGGTGTTTTCAAAATCGAAACTTTATAAATAAAAAAATAGTGGTTTAATAGCATATTGCAACGTTTAAAAACAAGGGGCCATATTTGGCAAAAAAGAAAATATTGTTTCAACAACACTAAGTACAAGTCTACATATCCACTATTATAATCGCCAAAATTAATGAATTATTATTTGGATTGTTTCATCACGCCACTTATTCGTCATATTAAGTTCTCTGGGATTATTGTCAATTCCCAATTAAGAAATAGTTTGGTGATAAAAGATTTGCAAGAAATTAAGAAGAGAAATTTGCAATGATGACTATTTTACTACAAACAGTGTATCGAAGGTAAAAGAATATTATGTTGAGAAATAAAGAACAATGCCTATAGATTCTTAGAAAAATGCTAGTTTTCATTCTTCTCATTATTGAAGGGTTAAAAAATGTGTGCTCATACATATAATGCCAATAAAATAAATATCATTAACGTTAATTTTCAAAGCTTTTCAAAATGAGTGCAGAAAGTAACATGACAATAAAAAAGGGCATTTTATATGAAAAAAAAACAACATCAAAATTAAAGCCTCAACAGAAAACGTGTTGACAGTTGTGCTCAGCTTATAATTGTATTAATAAGTGCCAGTTACCAGCCAGTGGTAGCTGCTCCTGTTGTTGGCTTCTTTTCTTCTGATTCTCTTTTCTTTTTCATTTTTCATACACTTCATAATAGTGTAACGATGTATAAAATGTTATTACATGACCAATGTTGCATATGTAACATATACAGGGTGTCCCAGAACTCAATGTCAAGCCGAAACGTGATGACAGGATTGATTGTAACCATCATGAGAAAAGTCAGAAAAAAATCTATTCCATGCAGTTTGAAAGTTATGGACGTTTAAGAAAAACCTAGAAATTTGTTCAAACTGTAACCATTTTTCTGTTATTGTTGTTAATTTTTATTATTTTTGTTCATTTAAACTTTGGAAACGTAATCCTAGATAACATTTCTAGAACCACAGTAAAAAATAATGACGCAATTGCCCCAAGTTTTCGAGACCAATACTAGGGGTAAATGCCTACTGAATGCTGTGCATTGTATTGGAATTTTGGAAAGGACAGTACATATATTATTATTAATTATTGTTAAACTATGAATTTAGAGTTTCAAAATTTGTCGACTTAGAAATGCCCTACTTTAAAAAAATTTAATAAAGTGCCTTGGCAAGTGCCATTAAAAGTTCGCGTTTTTAATTAGGACAATACTTGTTAGTTTCATACTAAAAAAAAAAAACAAATAAAAAAATAAAAACCTCAAGTAACCCGATATTTGCTAACCCATTATACTCAGTTCAAATGTTTTTTTATCACTACAAGCTCTTGGTAGGCTTTAATTTTACTGCAAAATGATTAGAGATATGAATAGTGGACATGTTTGCCATGAGACAATTCTAGAAAACTTGGGCCAATTGCGTCATTATTTTTGAGTGTGTTTGGAGAAATTTTCGGGTTGAGGTTCTAAAGTTTAAATGAACCAAAATAAAAATTAATAACAATAACCGAAAAATAGTTACAGTTTGACCAAAATTCTAGGTTTTTCTGAAATGCATATATCGTTGGTCTCAGGTAGAAAGGCCCTAACTCGATTTTTTTTTAAAACTGATTTTTTTTTAGTATTCCAATAAATGTCAGAAATATGCACATCCTAACAAAAAATCTTTGCAATATTATTAAAACTAACTGTATTACAAGTAATTGTACAGCATTTAATAAAAAGTTGTATATTAATAATTACAGTTTCAGTTGTATTTTTACCTCCTCCTGTAAATTTTAAATTATGTGAGTTAGGGCCTTTCTACCTGAGACCAACGATATATAACTTTCTGACTTTTCTCAATTTGGTTAAAATCAATCCTGTCACACCGTTTCGGCTAAACGTTGAGTACTGGGACACCCTGTACATACACACAGCTACATTTTTAATATGTATCTACGTATGTAAGTAGTATTTAGTAAAACATGTAAAAATTTAAATACGATAAAGGAAAAAAAAATATATGAAATCCCAACACATGAAAACAAGACACTTTAATTTTTTTTAGTCAACACATGGTTCTATTTGAACCAACAAACAAACCAAAAAAAAAAAAGAAATGCATCGCAACAAAAATTTTTTTCTTTTCACAAAATTTCAAGCCAACCGAACCACACTGAACTGAACAAACAGACCAACGAGCAAATATATACGCAAAAGAAAAAAAAAATGGCATAAATACAGCCACCAGCAAAAGCTCAAGCCAACACACATTAAGAACTTTAAACCCTGCAGTGTGTATTATTAAACCTTATAAAACTTCAAAACTACAGCCCGTGTTCGGTGATTAGAAATTATATTTAATAAGTTTAGAACCTTTAAAGTTGACCTGTGATGTGAAATTTATGTAGGATAAAAATTATTCAACATAAAATACCTGGAAAGTGATACTACTTTGGGAATTTTTTGCGTAACGCCTTCTTCTAAAACCAAAAGGCCGAAAGAAGATCACAATTTTTGAATAAGTTATAGTTAGGGGAAGAAATACTAATTTAACTTATTAACATTATATTTCTAAAATTATATGTTCTTTTTTAATTAACTCTACTTTCTTACTTTTTTATTCCTCTTTGTATTCCTCTACAGCAATGCAAGAGATCAGAATCTGTGCTTTCTTACAACCCTTCTGACACTCCAGTTTCCTTCAGGGACAAGCAATTTCCCCTGCTTTAAATACATGAAACAAATAATGACAAAAGGCATTTTGAGTTTTCATCGAGAGAAAAATTTGCCACGCCCACAAAACGGCTCCATCGATTTGACTAATTCTTCTTTTAAATTATGATATCCTAGCAAAGCAATCTAATAAGTTTTATTTTTTCTATAACTGTTTCCCTGAATATTGATCATATAAACTAAAATCTAAATAGAACACTATTAGATTCACAGCATATATGTATGTATGAACATACATATGTATTTTCAAATCTAATGTAAATCTAACAAACCACAAACCTACATACATACATATGTATGAATATGAATAAAATTTTAATTTAAAAATAGTTCTTTTGAACGCAAACATTTTTTTTAATTTTAATAGGACAGCGTCTGTCGGGTCAGTTAGTTAAATAACAAAATGAAATGAAAAACGATTTCGTCTGTATTTTCAAAATCATATAAAACTTATCTGTTTTAATTATGTATGTTAAAATGGTAATAATCAAGGATGTACTGGCAATAGCAATTTAGGCAATGAGTAAAAAAGACTTGGAAGTTACAGGAACTTAAAATTTCATTCGATTTTAATTCGATCAAATTCGATTTCAATCACATACCAGATAATTAAAGTAAAAAAAACTTATGTACATATCATACATTATTTGTATTACAATCTTCAGAATTTTAGCTGTAGTATTACTATTTAGAACTTCCGAACTGTACTTATATGTATATGTTTTATATCAATATATACAAAAACAACAAATTATATTCTTAAACAAGTAAGTAAAGCCAACACATGTTGGCTCTGAGTATTTTTTTGTGTCAAAGAGTAAAAACAAAAGCTGAAAAAAATACGTTAATGGCCGTCAAGTTTACAACAAAAATAGAAGGGGCAGCAAACAAGAGGAAGAAGCGAGAAATAAACTAAAGAATATATTTAAAAAAGCGAAACTGAATTACATGATGAAGCATCTTGAGTTTATGTAATCTAACCAACTAAAAAAAAAAAATTGCATATTAAATATCGGGAAGCGTTAGCAACGGCAGAAACGGCTTTAGTGGAAGCAAAAGAAATGAAGAGTTATTCTTCAGTTGCCTATTGAACACATTTATTTACTCACTCATTCACTGACTCACTCACTGATTTGTGTAACGACTGACGATGAACGTCGACAACACAACACTACTGAACTACTAAACGCATGCAACACAAGCACACACACACACACGCATACGAATCATCACCTAAACGTACCGCAATGTTCACTCATCATCATTTACAGGCTTGCATACATGAAATATGTACTTGTATGCATAGGAAATATAGTAAAGAAAGCTCAGATATTATTTTTTGACAGAGATTTAAAGTACAAATTTCTTACTGCCGTATTCATAGAGTAAAAAAAGTTTATTAAGGACTTAACTGACAAGTCCTGTATATAAATTTGTCAAATAAGCCCTCAATAAACATAAAAATTTTTTTATGAATAGGGCAGTTAATGTATGGCCACCACGGGCACGCTTGCAGAAGTCGAGACGCTGAACCCAATTTTCGACGGTTTTTAAGCATAAATCGGCCGATACTGCTGCAATTACGCGTTCGATATTCGTACGAAGTTCATAAATCGTCGCTGGCTTGTTGGCATAGACCATAGACTTGACGTAGCCCCACAGGAAATAGTCTAACGGCGTCAAATCGCACGACCGAGGCGGCCAATCGACTGGATCATTTCGTGAGATAAAACGTTCTCCAAACTTGGTTTCCAATAAATTAATTTTGACATTCGCTGTGTGGCTTGTGGTGCCGTCCCGTTGGAACCACATGTCCTCCAAGTCCATATCATCCAATTCGGTTATCATTGAACGGTAGCGATTCCCATTCACAGTAAAGTGCCGGTATAGATCATCACGGAAGAAGTACAGCCCAATGACGCCTTCGGCCCAAAAACTGCACCAAACCGTAATTTTTTCGGGATGCAATGATGACTCATATAGTACGTGTGGATTGCAGCCTGACCAATAACGCATATTTTCTTTATTAACGAAGCCATTCAGCCAGAAATGAGCCTCATCGCTGAAGATAATCCTTCGATGAAAATCCGAATCACTTTCAAGTTGTTGCTTAGCCCAATTCACGAACATACGACGTTTCTGGTGGTCAAGCGGCTTCAGGTCTTGCGTCAATTTGATCTTGTAAGGATGTATGCCAAGAAATATGGCGTCGTTTGCTGTCCCTGTCGCTTTACTTCTGGAGCGTCCCTGTTGAAAAACCCTATACAACACTCACCCATTTTAGCAATTTTTTTTTTAGCTGTTGATTCACAAACATTGAAATCTGAAAATTTTTAAATATCTTACGTCTCCGACATAAAGCTAAAAAAACGATACATTTAAACATAGTGGGACACGAATAAAGTGATCAAATTCGGGTCTAATAAAGCATATGTCAGACAATGAAGTAATTATTTTAATAATCTGGTAGCTACCATATGTTGAACATTGTAAGAAACATACACATATGTACATATTTGAATTTTATAAAACCTATGAATACAAAAATTCACTGAGCAATGGAACGCTGTAATACCCGCACCTATATGTATATGATTTTCTATTCATATAACCATCTAGGCAACTTTATCGTCATTACCACCACAATTATCAACGTCATCATCATCATTATCATCCATATTTACAACGTCATCGTCATGAAGCTTAAATATAAGTTACTAAAGTGGAAAAATAATAAAAAAAAGACTAAATAAGGAAAGAAAAAACTTGTCCCGTCAACGACCGTCATGAAGTAAAAAATTATAAAAGTCCTTGAAATGCAGTAAATGCAGCGTGACGCACTCTTTATATTTTAATGCAATTTTTCAGCTTAAGAACTAGAATATCTTGTAAAAATATTCTGTAGCCGATACCAGTTCTTTTGTTTTTTGTGCATTTTCTCTTTTTTTCATTTCATTTTATATCGTTTCTCTTTAGATCTTGGGATTTTTTTTACATTCATTTCAATTTAACAGGAAAGAAACTACTTGATCAGAAAATGAGAGAGAGTCTATTCTCCATTATAGATACACACCAAGAAAATAAAACACATGGCACAGAATAGACACTCTCGACTAAAATAAACTAAACTTTGAAACTTGGTTATTAGTGTGCGAGTATCTTAAATTACTAGTTGAATATCTGGTTGGAATGGCTGGCTTAGCAACAAGAAACACTATTTAAAGTTTAAACATAAACTATCTGATAAAATGTAAAAAATAAAAAAAAAAATCTACGACTAACAACAGAACTGCAACGACGGCTCAATCGGGTTTTATGCACTACAACACGGCCATTTGAAAGTTCTTTTTTTCTATATTAGAAAAAACGAGAAGGAAAATAAAATAAAGAACTTTAACTTTAAAATAAATTATAAGTGAATGTCAAACTGTACCTGATGTATAAAATAAATAAAACTAAAATTCCTGCACATTTTCTAAAATTTATTTGCAATACTTGTGCAATACATTCTATACGCACGTACACTTCAGAGCGCATTAATTTTACAAATTCCCAATTAAATTTTCCAATTGCCATACAAAGTAAGTTTTGTGTTGAGCAAACATTTTATTAAACCATTATGCATAACATAAAATTACATAAAAATTATTTATTTTTTTTTTTTTTTTTAATTTTTCGTTGTTTATAGTCATTCCTTAGCTATCAGATTAAGCAGAATTAAAAAAAAGAAATAAGAAAACTACAAATAGATTATTTCTTTTATACAAATTTTTCTTAAGGTAAATTTCCCCTCACCTCACCACAACAAGCATTGGTTTATAACTTCAAAAGTAAAGAAGCGATTTTCAAATTAGAATTTTTTAAAGACTGCAGAGTCGTCAATATTCCATATAGATAATCTCCCTTATCATTTAAGGCGTTGTCGACGTCAGCAGCATAAACAAATTTATCTTGTATAGTTGTTGCAGACAGACAGCACATGGCCAATATTAACAGCACCTCACAGACGTAAAACGCTAATTATTTGTCAACAATTTTCATACTCATACAAACTGTATGAGACCAACCCAAATAGCGCTCCTTTAACGCGTAAAGAATTGAAGTTAGTTTCAAAACAACTGTTGTTTTTTTACAATTGTATCTGACATTTTGTTGAGTATGTACTGACATTTTAGCTACTTTCATTTTAGCTAGGTCAAATTTGTGATTTTATTTTACTTTATTTATAGTTATTTAGCGGTTTTTATCAAACAAGGTAATTAAATCTAACTGTTCTTGGCACAACGTTGACACTCTTATTTCAGTTACTTATTATAGCGTTAATGACAAGCGCAAAATACATTGTGCTTTACGCTCCAATTTAGCTGGGGCTGTTACTATTCTGGTCAACTTTTTTAAACTTTATAAAAACCAAACTAAAATGACAGTTAAAAAGTTAGAAATATGCAGGAAAAAAAATGGAAATCTTCCCACTAGCAAAAAAATGTTCACACAATCCTGTCATAATTTTGATAACTTTGGCTAGAGCAGGGATGAGCAACACTCGGCCCGCGGGCCGCTTGCGGCTCTTTCAACATATTTATGCGGCCCGCCAAACAAATGTTGCTGCTTCTCAAAAATACACATAATATATAGACACATTAATCAACGAATTTCAATTACGAAGAAACTGAGAAGACAGTAGTTTCCAAGAAAATGTTTTCCTAACCATTAATTATCGATGTGGATACAGTTCCCGAAGACTTTCAAAGCGAAGTGATGGACATGCAGAATAATACTGATGTAAAAAATGTATTTCTCTCAGTAAACATCGAGAATGTTTATAAATCCGACCACCGACCAATTACCACCAATCAAGACTGAGTAATGCACGATTAGAAACTTGTGTATGTGTACCTACCTCATCAATTCCGGCTGATATTGATCAGGTTGTATCGAAAAACAGTGCCAAATTTCTCATTAAAAATTTCAAGCAAATACTTTTTTTTTTTGGCATTAAAATGTATATATGAAATTTTTACTCTTTCTTAAATTTTATATTTTTTTATTCTAATTTTTATTATAAATAGAGTTTTGTAAATTATTAGTATTTATGTGCGGCCCGCCAAAAAATTTTAAAATTTAGAGTGGCCCGTTGATTAAAAAGGTTGCTCACCCCTGAGCTAGAGTATGTCGCATAGTCTTCAAATAAAGCCGGGTAAGCCGTAAGTCGTACCTATCAACTCTCTCATCATACTTACATATATAATTGGCCATTACAACCCTGTTTCAGTATTACAGCTTAACTTCTCGCAGTACTAATGTTGCGTGTGTGTTAATTTTTTATCCATGAGTACCGCAACCTACAGTTTCTAATAAAAACAATGAAAAGGCCGCTAAATGTTTTTATAAGGAAAAAAAGTATGTTCATTTGCCTTCAAAGTAATTTAGTATTTTGCAGGTTGAGATCATGGCCATGCTGAGACCAACCTGTATTCTGAGAGCTCAAGGTTAATATTTTTTCAGGAAAAAGCGTATTTAATATTTTATTGATATATTGCTAACTTACCAGTAATATGTCGTAAAATTGTAGTTGAAGACGACTTACCTAAAAAAGTAAAAAAAGATACATTTTAAATTTGATTACTTCTTGTATAATTTATATTAAACAATTTAGTGTAATAAAATTAATATACTAAGATTATAATAATTGGAGTTGGTTTTGTTGCATAAAATTTCTAAAATACACTAAAATTATTATATTTAATGCACTAAACTTCCATTACCAATAAAATCGATTCATTTAGTGCACTAAACAATTTAGTGTTAGTGGAAGCTATAATGCATTATAAATTCAATGCAATAAACCCAACTCTGCTAAAATACAATACATTATTAAATTATATTCTAATTATACTGTGCTCGTATTACACTTTTTTTAACAAACTGGGCACCCTGCTGGTAAAGCTACTTCGAGTACGCTGAATTCAATGGCATTAGTCGTTTTTAGAAGTTAGCGCTCGTATTTGCGATATTCGCAATTTAAAATTTGTACGCTAAAGTAAAAAAAAATTTAATTTTGGCATAGTGGTTAGAGCGCTCGCACAAAAACTCCAACGACCCAGGTTCAAATCCAAGCAAAGGTGAAAAATTAAAAAGTTAGTTTGCAGTTTTTTCAAAATTATAATTTAAAAATAAGAGGTCCCCCCTCCAAGAAGACCGTCTTCAAAGAAACCGCTCCCCGACATTTCACTCTATTCCACCTTAACTAATGTGAACAAAAAGCGAATGATCAGGAGAAAAGCGCCACCTAATGGGAAATAGCAGATTGCATATAAACGTACTTAGCGAAAACACTTATCACCACACAATCAACATGCAACCATGAGGCAATTGCTGTTGATCATTCAAGGGTGAAGGTATAACACTTGCCTTTGAATGATCAATTCACAGCAATTTGACTAATTCCTAAGGCGCTTAATAGTAATATAAGAAAAAACAAAAAATGTATGTTCTGTCATAAATGTACTGTCCTTTCCAAAAAATTCCAATACAATGTAATGCATTTAGTAGGAGTTTACCCCTGAGTATTGGTCTCAAAAGAAAAAAAAAATTAAATCAATTCAACTCTGTTGAATAAGCACAAGATTACATGACATTCTTATTTTTTTCCTCTAAAAATCAATTTTTTTCGCGAAAAATCAATACAAACTGCTATGCTACTATTTTAATGGTTCATATTTAAATTTTATCAAAGTAGATTGATTAAAATCAAAGTTAGCGAAAATTGCTAACACGTACTGGAATTAATTTCAAACTCGAACCAAAAAACAAATATTTGCGAAAAAAAATCCCGAATAAAATCGCGTGAAAAAAAAAATCGAGAATGCGAGAGCTAAGTTCTAAAAACGGCTAATGCCATTGAATTCAGCGTACTCGAAGTAGCTTTACCAGCAGGGTGCCCAGCTTGTTAAAATTTGCGACTAGCACAGTGTTATTATTAAGAGCGGATTGCCTCAGACCATATATTCGGTATAAAATAGCAGACCATCTCTTGTGGGAATCGAATCCACAAATCTCTAGACCAATAGACTAAAAATATAAAAAAACACAATTATTTGCCAAATGCAAATGGGAATAATCAAGACAATGACTTAAAACACAAATCAAGAGTTCTGTTATTATTCAGTATATAATCATAGACAATATTAGAGTCTTTACTCCTTATGAATTGTCTTATTTAAAAATCATCATTCAATTTCAACGTAATATAATTGAAATTTGTTTAAGCAATTTTACACGGAAAAGCTCTAACCGAGAAGAAACTTCTCAAAGATTGAAACCATTGAGGCGAGTTTGGTGGTACTAATTGATGTGTTATAAGCCAAATTTTGTATAAACATTTTCCTGCAAATAAATTTTAAATCCCATTTAATTCTTTAATAGGTACATAAAAAGGATTTAAAATTGTAATGACGCCGTGTATGGTGTTTACTGCAGACAAGAGTGTGAAATAGAGTGAAGCGAAAATGCCAAAAAATTTTTAACGTTTTTGGTTTTTGAAGAGTTAACGCGAACATTATTTTAATAACTTTTTCGTAGCATACGTATTTCACACATAGATTTTTCTAGTAGTTCGTTAAATCTACAAATAACAATCTATCCACGAAAAGTTTTCGTAGCAATTGCAAAATGAACAGGTTCCGTTCAAATATCCCCCAATTATGCAATAAATTGATTGCGATTATTAAAAAAAAAATTTTATTTTTTGGTTTGTTTTATTTTACGTCATTTTTTTAATCAAATATTTGAATTAAATTTTTCATTATGAAGGCAACAATAAAGAATATCACTAATTTAAAAAACTTTTCAAAATAATTGGGTTCCTCAAATCAAGAGTGGTTAGCTTGCTATTCTGCTAGGCCATTGGACTGTGAAAGCCACTCAAGCAAAATAAAAGCTATGAATTTGCTACAAAAAATATAGATATTTTTAAAGAAGCATAAAATTTCATAACCAAGTTAATGCTTTATAAAAATTAGGTTTTTTTTAACTCTGTACTCATATTTAATAATCTAGAAATTTTTTCCTATTTCTTGCCACTTATCACGACCTCATTAATTTTTGTTTTTTTTTTTTCGTTTTTTTTCTTTGTGCTGAATATCACCTTTTGGCCTGTTACCTATTCCTACTAATTATGTACATTAAGGGCAAGTTTCAATTCCAATATAGTGTGTTCTACTGGTTCATATCATTTTATAAAACAGTTAAAAAAGGTGAAAAGAATAAATTGCATATTTAAGGTAAATATCACTTTTTCTAAATATATGTAACTTTAAGTAGATTTACATCGTATTGATATTTCCGTCATGTGTAAAACTGCTGTTGCTCTTGTTGTTCTTTTTGTTACTACTTCAGCCAAAACTTTCGCGTTTAGAAAAAAAGGGGATACCAGTAATTTTTCACTGATTAAATACAAGTTTATAAACTAAAACAAAAGCTGCATTTTGTTGATTTTAACCATACCAGGGAAACAGGTCAGGTAAAATGATTATAGAGAATATCGAACAGTAAATACTACAACATTAAAAGAAGGGTTACATTTACAAAATTACAAAAAGCAATGGCTGGCTAAAACCACTTAAACTATCCATTGACTTGATTATCGTTTCGCTTTCATCTTATTTTGTTCAGTTAAATTGAATCCCATTGAATTGTATAATCAAAGCAAAAAGAAGAACAAATACAAGAATACAGAGCGAAAAAAGTAGGCCAAGTTAAAATTGATTTAATGTTTCTTATTGTCTGGTTGCTGTTATGTCTGTCCTCCCCTGTTTACCTTTCTGTCTGATGCGTCTGTTTGGTAACCCACTTTTTTTCTCATCATGATAAATCTCTTGAGAACACAAATTCATTTGGCGGTAAAAACTACAAACATTTAATTTAAACTTAAACATACACTGTGGTTCATCAGGATAGAATTTATTATTATCCAGTTTTGGAAGACTGTAAGTGTTCGGTGAGTAAAATAACGGCTCGTTTACTTGATTCAAAGAATTTTTCAATTATCCTGTGTAAACAACTTCCTTACAATTTTTATTATATGCTATAGGCTGTTTTATGCAATTCCTTATATGTTTACTAGTGATGTGAAAGTATTGAGTATTTGAGTACTGAGTACCCCATACCATGAATATTCACCGGTACTCAATATCCAAAAGTAGCTATTCAATATTTATAGGGTTATATTCTGTAGTATGTTATTAAAGGTTTTCCTTAAAAATTTTTAGAAATAATACAAGTCTGTGTATTAAAAAAATACCAAATTAACAAAAAGGATGGAAAAGAAGAATTTGTGGCAACTTAGAATTTTCCTTTTTAAAAATTGTGTTAAAAAGTTTTAAATAAAATGGCCTTCAAAAAAGAAGCCAAATGTCGAAGAATTGTACCGAAGCAGGAAAATATGCAGCAAAATGTAAACTTTGCCAACCGATGATTTCACATAAAGGTATGTGCTGTGAGCTTGTATTATTCTTGTTTTAAAATATTACGTTTATAGGAGGAAGCAGTTCTAATTGAGAGAAGCGTTTGGATTCGAAACACTCATTAGTTGATTTAAAGAAAGCAAATGAATGTAACAAATGCGTAACCTTAAATCTCACTTTTTACTTGTTTCGAAAAGTGTGGGGCCATACAAGACAAAATTTCATTCGTTGTTTCCGATAATGCCGCAAACATTTTAGCAGGTATAAACCCTGCAGGTTGATGCAGCTCACCATTTCTTTTACATTCAAATAAAAAAAAGTATTGAGAAGTATTGAGTACTCAAATAAAAAGAACCGAGTAGTATTGAGTAGTCAAAAGTAATCGCTGTTTACATCACTAATGTTTACTAATAGTTTAATTTTATTTGGCTACTGTTGCTTGTGGTTCTGTTCTACTGAACCAGGATATTAATGAACAATTTTATAACGGATTACAAACGATTACAAAATAATCAATTATTTTTTACAATTTATAGCATTTTTAAGTATGCTGGTTCTATTCTGATGAACAAGAGTGTATTATAAAATTTATGTATTTCCTTTTTGAAATTATTTGGATTTACAGTGACTGCACTTTGAGATTTTTTTTTTCGAGACCATCAACAGAAACCCTTAATTTCATCTGTAAATGATTTCAAAGTAGGCTGTACTATTTCAATTTTATAGCTAAAGTTTAGCTTTGAAAGAGAATAAAAGAAATTAATAATTCTGTATTTAAAGCAGATATGTTAAGTAATCATAATCATTAGAAATTAGATCTAATTTAAAAATAATCGGGCCTAGTTTCAAGATTATAAAAATTAATACAAAAATAATTAAAAAAGTAATGCAATTATTATTATTTTCAAAATTCTAACCCTGATTTCTTCAAAATCACATTCCCACAAGGAGCTCTGTTAATCGGACCAGTTATACTCCGATTAAGTAATCAAAAAAAAAAATTAACGTTTTAATGCTCTTCATGAATTCATTCATATACGAGGTGCTAAAGTATTTCGATCTGAAGATCTAGTGTTGCAACGCCAAGTCAAAATGTTTACTTACGTTGAGGTGTGAGCTGCCCATATTGGCCAATATTACACAATTCTTGTTCCTAACCCAATTAGTGGTAATACCAAATAGATTGCTTCTACTGAATGCATTTGCATTAATTAATGAATTAACCAAACTTGTAGCATTTTCTAAAAAAAAAAAATGAAATACTAAATTCTATAATGCCTTTGCCAAATGTAGGGTAGAATAAGGCCACAGGTTGGACCAATCTTATTTTCTGCTTGTAGTTACCAGCTATAAAAGAAGTGCACTCGTTTCTTTTGAACAAGAATTTTAGAAGAACGACATTATTAAAGAAGTACAATGAATAATAATAATTTATTTATTTAAATATGCCTCACAGGAAAATATCCCTCCCTCTTGCAAGTTTGTTGTCTCAGTTTTAGCTTCTTTTTCGTTGCCTCAACGTTCAGTTCATTTCGTTCTAAGGAAGGCTTGTACTTGATGATGAATTTCGTGCTTTTAAAGTTTAGCTAGCAATTAACCCAAATGTTTTATCTACTTTTATATATTTTTTTATTCTTTAGACGATACTCTATTATAACAGCAATAAAAATAAGAAATAAAATGATTATGAATATAGAGAAAGCGAACGTTAATTTTTCAAGTTGTATTTTTCTTTTTCCTCCATTTCTTCTGTAGCAATTTAATTCTCTTATCTTCTTTCCTGAGTTTTGCTTTTGAAGAACGAATAAATGAAAGACAATTTAAAAAAGTTATTTCATAAAACTTATAAATGTACAAAAAAGGTACCAAAAGTAAGATAAGTATGAGACAAGAAGCTACAGGAAAAGTTGTTGAAGATGGTAAAGCAGGCAAAATCTTATTTTTTTGTAGAACATTGCCTTGTGACAATAACGCCTTTAGCAACAGCAGTAGCAGGAACAATAGTATTTGCAACATTAATGATAATTGCAACTTCTTTTACTTTGTATAAAAACAAATTATTCCCCAAGCATAAAATAAAAAATATAACCATTTTTTCATCATTATCACCATCATCATCATCATTGCAGGTACATCTTCTATATGTTGCTGCAATATTTAGTTAAAAATTAACTCATGCAGGCTCAATTAAAACTAATTGCTGCATTTGTTTTCTACTGCAGCTCACATACCCACATACGCATTTAAAAGATGTAATACCTACAGTTGCTGGTAATTCATTAGAAAGGCTATAAAACACATATATAGGAACCCTTAAATTCAATATTTCCACTGTAGTAGTATTATTCACCAGCCTTATTCTGTAATTATTATAAGCTAAGTCGTTTGTGCTAAATACCTATAAATGTCATTTAGATTTATATGGAACTTAGAAGCCTGGAAAAGAAGAGACCTCTGATCTTATATTACTGCCTAAAAATTTCATTACAAACACGGCAAGAATGCCGATTTTGAATTTCCATCAATTTTTCTTCTAATAATATATTTTTTTAACACTAGTAGAATGTGCTGCATGATTAGGGGTCATTCACTGAGTATTGGTCTTGTAAAAAAGAGATATTAAATTAACATTCGCTTCCCAATGTTACTCCCTTTGATTTGATTTGATTTTGATTTGATTTGATTTATTTATGTTAACTTCTATAACAAAACATAGGTTTTAAAAAATATAGAAGTACGATTATTGGCATATTTTATGTATGTAATATTCATATGTATAAAATTAACAAAATATAAGAAAATTAACATAAATATAGTTTTAAAATTTTATAAAGATGAACTAAACAAAGTACAAAGAAGAAAAAACAAAATGCAATGAAAAAAAAGAAAAAAAAAGAAAATATATATAAAAAATTTCCATTCAGATCCTTACTAACGATCATTGAGTATCATTTACTAACTGTTACGTTAAGAATAATGCTTAAAAAGTCTTTTCTTAAAAAGGAATGCGTTGCCAAATTCTCTAATAAAGGGAGGTAGGACATTCCAAAGACGAATTGCTGTAACAAAGAATTGCCAATTAGAAATTAATGTGTGATGTTTTATTTGTATAATGGATTTTGTTCTTCCAGAACGAGTAAATCTCAGACGGCTATATAGGTAATAGGGTTCTTGAGTTGTTATTAATTTGTGTAAGAAAATCAGTGTTTTTATTTTCATCAAACTATCAAAATCCACACCATATATTATTTTGGAGTAAGGGCTAATATGTATGTAACTTCCTCGTGTCTTAAGTCCGAATACATATCTCGTTATGTTATTAAAGGTCACATTTAATTTTGACTTACTGTTTGCGTCACAATTTGAAAAAATTTCACTTGCATATGTTAATATTGGAATAAGACATGTTTTTGCAAGCAGTAGCCAAATATTATACGGTGTACAATGTTAAGATGGCCATAAAGTGCGTAACATTGCAAATGTCTTCCCACAAATATTTGTGATATGGTCTGACCAAGTCAAGGCTTCGTTAAAAATTACACCTAAGTTTTTTGCTTTTTTCACAATTTCTATAAATTGATTGTTAATATATAGGGTGGGCGTTTCAGTTATTCGTTAAAATCTTTTATGCAGAAAGATACACTTGGATTTTCTTGGGTTAAGGCTGAGGCCATTAACAGAAGCCCAGCCCATTAATTGCTCCTCAATATTTCCAAAACGGTTGCTTATATACAATTGGACGTCATCCGCATACATTCTAACATTATAATGTTCGAGTTGGTCAGGTAAATCATTAACATAAATTGAAAAGAGAAGAGGCCCAAGTATTGAACCCTGTGGTACACCTCTAATCACAGGAAAGGAGTTTGATATAATTAATGGGTTTATCTCAATGTATTGTTCTCTCCCGTATAGGTATGATTTTATTAAATTAATGGACGCAGAAGAGAAGTGCATCATCTTTTGCAACTTTTGTATTAATATAATGTGATCTACGGTGTCGAATGCCTTTGAGTGGTCCAGAAGTACTAGAGACGTAATGTGTCCATAATCAAGTTCCGTTCTTAAATCTTCACATACATCAATAAGTGCAGTTACACAGCTATGCTTTGCTCGAAAACCTGATTGCTTACTTGAGAGTAGATTATTGCTATTTAGATATTGTGATATTTGTCTGTGAAATAGTTTCTCAAAGGCTTTTGACAAAAATGGTAGTATAGCGATAGGTCTATATTCGCCGGAGGATTTTGGAATTGGTATCACTTTTGATTTCTTCCATCTCTGCGGATAATTTTTATAACCTGTTTTCCAAATACTAATATAATGCATTCTTTATCCTTTTTGGAAGCAGGTAGTATGTATAAGACAGCGTGTATCCAGAGATGGCAGAGATCGAGCTAGGCCTTCCTTGGTCCCAATACAATTACAGAAACCCAGAGATTTTACTACTGTTTAATTATCAGCAAAGAATATAAATCATATAGAATGTGCATCACGTACAAGTAAAATTTCTTATGGCGGGTCGTAATGTTGGAACCCGCAAAAAGAATTGTTACTCTCTTACTTAGCAAAGAGAATTCGTTTACTCTCTTACTTTGCACACACAACATCACAGTGTAAAAGACGATACCCACAACAAAATTTTTACTTCGTGTCTTTTTTTTTCGCTTAAGTACAGAAACGGTTTCATGCTAACAACAATATTCACATACAATACAATTTATGTGTTTGTGTGTCTTATTCATTGTGAGCTGTTTTCGTTTTTAAATTTTAAAACTTAGAGAATGTTGTTGGTTCAAATATTTTTGTATAATAAAGAATACAGTGCTCCGATACGACTATATACGCTAGTGTAGGGCAAAGCATATTTAATTTGTAGTTGCGCGAAGGAAAATACATTAATCTACATCGAATATATGGCGCCCTATTTAATATCGTAATAAGAGTGTAGTTAGATATATATTTTTTTATTATTATTTATTTAAGCTCAACAATTAATTTTATATTTATTTGAAATAAAAGGTTAACTAGACCAAAGAATGTAATTCCAAAAATATTAAAAAAACACAAGTAATATATTCATTAATGAAAAATTTTTAAATGATAAATTGATGATTTTTCAATTATATGAAAATTCTATTTTTATTTTTATTTATATATGTATGTATGAATTATATAAATGTACGTATATATACATTTTTAAAAGAAAAGACACTTTAATTTTTTTTATGTTAAAAATAAATAATAATCAAGATTAAAATTATTTCTTATTTTATACTTCAAAGCATCAAAAAGTATGTATATTTTGAGGATTTTCATCTCCATAAAAAGGCTAATAAAGCTACTCTTTTTAAAGATTATTTATTGAATAAAATATCTAAATATCTAAATTCAATGTTTTCGAAGGAGTACCAATAATAGAAAATCCAATACCTCTATTCTGTGTTGAGAACAAGTATCGGCAAACCACTCTGGGGTCATTCGTTTACATGACTCAATAATAAAAGATTTTTATAAAATGTGTTTTTCACTTGCATCCATTAGTTTATCTGATGGGGCAGCTAAATTTCCAAAATCTGTTAGCGATTGATAATTTTTATAATATATGAAAAGCTCGCTTGGGGCTGTTAGAAAAAAAAATAATCTGCATATACATATATTACTGTCGAAATCAACGTCATCAATTTTATTGTAACTTGGTTCTTTATGTTCATTATATAAATCTGCTTCAAAGTTGGCATCAACTTGCGTTATCTCGTCTTGTAAATGCAGACAATTGCTGGACGAACTTGACTGAATTATTTAAGTTACCATTAATTTTGCCAAAATGTTATTCAATTCGGCTACGGAAGGGTTGTTATTGTTGCCACCTTTTTGCCGTAATACAGAAAAAGTGTTTTCTAATTTGTCTTGATTGAGGGACTTTGTCATTAAGAAATATAAATCACCACCTTCCCTTAAAATTTCATTTGTTAACATAAGAATTGAATTTAGGGTGAGTTTCATTTTATTTGAAAAGAAAATACGCTTGTTTTGATCTACAAACTCCACCTTTTTTAAATATTCTAAAAAGAACTGAATATATTTATATACTTCATTGTTAATCTGAATTGCAGATCTGTAGCAATTACCTCGATAAAGGGAGCCACTATTAAGAGAATCAAAAATTTGGCCATTTTTTCCATAAATTGAGCTGTTGATAAAGCCAATTCTGCGGAACATGTCTTAAATTTTGTGGTTTCAGACGTTGTTTTAATAGCAGCAGAAACAGGCCTGCTGAAAATTTGTGTGGCAAATATTACACGCATTTTTCAAAAGTGTTAGGAAAAATATGTTGCCGTGTTAGTTTTGGGCACATTTTTGTTTTTGCATTTGCTTCCATTTCTTACAATTTTCTAATTACCTGAAAGCTTGCCGTCCCATCCGGGGTTTTTATGTCACATTTTAGCCACCCCTTCCGCAAAGGTTTAATTGAGTGTGGAAAATTATAAAGTCAAAAAACTTTTTGATCGCTCTATTCAAAAAACGGTTTTTTAGCAGATACTTTAAGATTGGAAAAGCATTTTCGGTTAGTCGAGCACATATAAGGGCACAAATATTAATACTAATGCTTTTTAAAATATTAATATTTTCTTTAACAATTTTACTTAAAGAATCTGCAGATAAATCATTTTGGGAAGTAAAATAATTTAGAATGATAGCAAAATGAATGGAAGCAAAAAACACATTTCAATATTTCATAATGTCTTTAATTGGGAATCTAAAAAATTGGTATAAAATCTTTTATTATTGAGTCATGTAAACCACTGATCCCAGAGTGGTTTTGCCGACACTTGTTCTTAACACAGAATAGAGGTATTGGATTTTCTATTATAGGTACTCCTTCAAAAACATTGATCGTGAAGTACAGAAAAAGGAAGTTCCAAAAAAAGAAAATTAGATATTTTATCCAATAAATAATCTTTAAAAAAAGTAACTTTATTAGCCTTTTTATAAAGAAGTAAGAAATAATTTTAATCTTGATTATTATTTATTTATTATTTATTTTTAACATACAAAAATTGAAGTGTCTTTTCTTTTAAAAATGTATATATATATATATATGTACATATATATAATACATACATACATGCATATATAAATTAAAAATAAAAATTGAATTTTCTTATAATTGAAAGATCATCAATTTATCATTCGAAAATTTGTCATTAATGAATATATACTTGTTTTTTTATATTTTTGGAATTACATTTTTTGGTTTAGTTAACCTTTTATTTCAAATATATATAAAATCAATTGTTGAGCTTAAATAAATAATAATAATAAAATATATTTCTAACTACACTTTTATTACGATATTAAATAGGGCGCTATATATTCGATGTAGATTAATGTATTTTCCTTCGCGCAACTACAAATTAAATATGCTTTGCCCTACACTAGCTTACATAGTCGTATCGGAGCACTGTATTCTTTAATACACAAAAATATTTGAACCAACAACAATATTCTCTAAGTTTTAAAATTTAAAATACGAAAACAGCTCACAATGAATAAGAAACACAAACACATAAATTATATTGTATGTGAATATTGTTGTTAGCATAAAACCGTTTCTGTACTTAAGCAAAAAAAAAAAAAACACGAAGTAAAAATTTTGTTGTGGCTATCGTCTTATACACTGTGATGTTGTGTGTGCAAAAATTTTGTTGTGGCTATCTTGCTGTGTGATGTTCTTGTTATAGTTGTTGGAGTTTAAAACACACATTAGCACAGTGCATACACTGTGACATTAGTTTCTCTTATTTTGTTACGCTCTTTTCTTTTGTTTTGCCTTTTGCCCTGCCTTCCCGCGTCTGAAAAAATTTTGACAAAATATTTGGATAAGTGTTGAGATGCGCATTCTATATGATTTATATTCTTTGTTATCAGTCACTTGTTTTCCAAAGATACGTAGCGACTCAAAAACATGTCCAAATTGTGAATAAAGTAAGCGGAAGGTTTACTAATACATAAACGATCACTCATAATTAAAAACATTAAGGCATGTAAGATGAGTACAGGGGGGTTACTTCCGATTCGAATCGAAAATGCTCCCGAAAGAAATATCCATTCGAAAAATCAATAATAATGAATACAAAAATTCGTAAATTTTTACGAATTTGTAAGATTTTTGATTCGAGTCGAAATACAAAGTAACCCCCCTGGTTCCACAATCTCTTGCACTTTTATTCAGCAATTCGTCAAAAGCATATCTTTAATTTATTTAAAATTTTTTCGGGTGTAGAAACATCAAATGGGCATAAAGAATCAATCGTGTTTGTTTCAATAATTAATCAGGTTTATGTAGTAGAAATCATAAAAAAAAATCAAAAAATCAAAAAAAAAAAATAATTATAAAAAAATTATATTCTTAAGGTTCTTACGGAGGAATATATCTAAATAAATAAATAAAATAATGTAATGCGAATACAATTTTAAAAGAATTTCTCTAAATACTTAACACCAACTGTTTTAAGTGTATGCAAACCGAAAAGTGAATGTCTTCAAATAATTTGTGTTTCAGACAAACGCCACATCAGTCAGCAAACTACAGAAAGAAATGCCTGTCTCTTCAATTTCACATTATGTTGGCGAGATATTTAAGTTTTCATTGCAAAATATTACGTTTAGATGCTACAGTATCAACCATCAGAAATATGTATATAGAATTTTTGTTTTAATTTAATGATTTCACAACCATTCCACAAATTAAAATAAAAAAAAATTTAATTTAAGTGCTTCTGTACTTTTAATTTTCATTATTAAAAAGGATTCACACACAGATGACGAAAAACAAAAAACTATAAAAATTTATTATAATTTTTTTTTTTTAATTCAGTGGTTATGTATAGAAAACGCAAAGGGAGAAGGAAGCTAAACTCTCAACAAACGCAACTAAACTTGTATGCGTATTTAGGTTAACGTAAGAGCTTTATAACGATAGTTATGAATACCAACAACAACAAGAACAACGAGAACAACAAGAACAATAATCAAAGTTTTTAAAAAAAATCTCATATCTAACATTTTAATGTGTATGCAAGCATTTTAACCCATTTTAATTAGTGGTAATTAAATTTTATTATTTGCATCAGTTATTGAAAAATATTATGAGAAAAAAAAAAATAAAAATTATATTGAAGTGATTGACAGAAGTTATACAAGAATTAATTTAAATATGAAATTAAATAATAAATAAGAAAAATTAACTCGCAAATTTTATGTGAGTGCTATAAAAGTTTGTAGAAATAATAGCACTATGAATCGAATAATACACTTACAATTTGCAGCATCCTTTTTTCGTATCCTTGAGATACTTTTAGTCGTTATTTACCACAGAACTGCAAATTTCACAATTTACTTGATTTGATTTATATTATACAAGTTTTCATATATACTATACTATACAAGTTTTCATACCTAGTAGTTTCATAATTACTGACACAGTGCAAATCGCTCCCACTGTTGTAAGAAATCCACTGCACATACTCCCTTTAAGTTAACAGGTTTTTGACAAATAATATTTATATTTCTTTTTTGTGTAAAAAGTTTTTGGCGTTCGTGGGTTATAATAATGGAATGGGGAGATATCGAAAACCGTATTGTAGTAATTGGTCTAAAAAAATTTGGAGACATATATCGAACTTTGCAGCTGCTCAGGGTAAATCGCAGTTTTCTTTATCGTGCTGTGAAACTATTTAAGGATACTGGTGGAGACCGTCCGTGCTTTGTGCAAACTCTCAGAGCCGTCAAAGCTGTAAAGAATCGAATTTATCGAAATTAACTTCAAAAGCAGCAAATATTGATGAGATGACTATATCTAAAGTATCCATTTCACGAATAATTAAATATGACTTGGGTTTTCGGGCTTATAAGAGACACAGGGTGCTTATGGCGGCTTGGACGAAGAAACGCAAGCAAAAATCCAAAGCATTGAATTGCCAGTACGACAATTGAGCAAATGAGCAAATTTTTACTGTAGAGGAGTCGTTCAAAAAACAAAATGAGTCTATACTCAGTCATCTCTACAAGCTAATGAATTGGTTCCGAGAGTTCAAAGAGGTCACCATCCTGCTTCTGTAATGGTATGGTGGGAAGTCTCCCATGATGGCTTCACCAATCTCGTCAAAAGTGTACCAATCTGAAATTTTTGAAAAAGTTGTGAAGCCGTTAAATAGCACACTGTTCAAAAACGAGATGTGGACTCGGCCTCAGTTCATAAAGCAAAAACCACTCAAGACTGGTTAAAACACAATATACCAAATATTATTTCCACAAAAGATTGGCCATCGGGTAGTCCAGACCTGAATCCTTTAGACTACAAATTATGGTCCGTTTCAGAAGCCGTGGTCTGTACTACTCACCACAAAAATTTGGATTCTCTTAAGAGTGCACTTATCCGCGCAGTGGACAATTTCCCCATGGAAGTCGTGCGTACTGCAACAGATGATTGGCCTGTAAAACTTCGATCGTGTTGTGGCAAATGTTGCGTCGTGCAAATGGCTGCCATTTTAATTAGTTTTTCTTTTCTTGTATTCTTATATATCTATCAAACCAAAATACAAAAAATTATTGAAAAATCTCTTGCCGTTTGTTTTTTATCAAGAAAAAACCGAGTGTATATGAAAGTACTTGGTATTTAATAATATGATGAGCAAGGCCAACCAAAAAGAAGCAAGAAAGATTAGAATGTTTGTGATCGAAAGCAAACTTCGATCAAAAAATGTATATGTATACACATACATACATATGTATATGTATGTATCTATTTGCCTTAACTAAATGTATCATCATCCAATAAATCAAGAGTGGTAAGAGCTGTATTAAGCTTTAAATGCGCAAGGACTTAAACGCGCAAGTTAACCTTAAGAAAAACATGGAAGTGAAAGATTGAAAAAACTTCCACTCGAAAAAATAAACTGACCTATACAATTGTCTACAGTTACCAAATAAGTTGAGCACAACAAATTTAAGTAGGTTATGCTAATTAAAGATAATAATTATGTTTTCCTAGCAGCAAATGATAAACACACATAAGCTAAAAATAAACCAGTTGCTTGAGGGCCAACATTTACTTTCCCTTTATAGAGATTATCAGCAGGTCCGGTAATTCAATGATAATATAAAATTTCACACTTAACACCTCAATAATTTTATTAAAACAATCAACTCATCACAAATTAAATACATCCCTTTACAAAAAAAAAAGATCAAATTGAATGTTTTAAAAATAAAACGACCTGT
This sequence comes from Metopia argyrocephala, assembly GCA_963576795.1. Taxonomy (NCBI): domain Eukaryota; kingdom Metazoa; phylum Arthropoda; class Insecta; order Diptera; family Sarcophagidae; genus Metopia; species Metopia argyrocephala. The sequence continues at coordinate 87,482,142 of OY756211.1, forward strand.
TAAATCATGTCACTTAAAAAAATAAGATAAAGTAGCAAATTTTAAAATCTTCAAGCATATAAGAAAATCGATATTTTTACATCGTTTTTAGAATAAAAAGAAAAAACAATTTATTTTGAAACAGGCCTTTACATAAATTTTAAAATAAAACAAAACAATTTCGACACTTTAGACAGTATTAATTATGTTTTAAATTGCAAAGAATTAAATTTCAACACGAATGACAACGGCTAGAAGGGCTAACAGGCATAGAAGAACAAAAACATTTACACACTCATGTATGTGTATGTGTGTAAATGTTTTGCTATAATCACACCCACACACACAAGAAAACATACGAGTACATGCAACAAAAAGCAAAAAATTAAAAACAATCAGGATACCCCAAAATTACGAAAAAACATTACAAATAAAAAAACGTGTTAAAACAAATGGGGGAAACACAACTTTGCTCCCTCTTTTTGTTCTGAACAAAACAACAACAATAACAATAATGTACGAAAATATAAAGAAGTCCTTATGATTTTCAACAAAAACAACACAACGACTTTTGTCGGAGTGAATAAAGCGCGAGAGTATGTCAGATGTGTGCAAGGATTTGTAGAGAGACACACTCGTGCATTACAACTCTTTTTCCTTTCTAGTATGACTGCATTTAGAAAACTTTGTGAGTATAGATACAGGGTGCAGAGATAAAATAATGCTTGTTTCATAATGTTTTGATTTTTTCTAAAATTTTGAAAACGTGAGCCCTTATCATTATATTTAAAAAGTAGACAAAATTACTTATTATGTACTTTTATTAATTATTAAAACAGTCCTTTAGTATTTAATTATCATTAAAATTTATAACAAATAATTCACTAATTTTGGATTAACAGTAAAATACATTTCAGGTACAGTACTATATTTTCAATTCAGAATTAAGTCTGCGTTCAGCTATTTTCATTTCACTTTCGAATTTCTTCGAAAAGAGACAGAATTGTTGTCACAATTCAGGGTTTTAATCTACAGATCTTATCAGATCTGCATATGACTGAAGTGCAGTAACTAGAAACAAAGCAGAAATTAGTGCTTACCAATAAGCTATTTTGTAAGGGAGAAATTGTGAATAATCACTTACACTTGCGCATCAATAATGCATGATTTTTATATGAAATGAGCCACTACAATGCAATAGAAATGCTAATTTATTGCAACCAGTAGGCAAATAGTACAAAAAATCAAAAATAATACCTTACCCTGTAGCGTATTTGGAAGCTTTAATGTATAAAAAACAATATAATGCTTCCATTATTGCTTACAATTTTATTTATCGCTTCCAAATTTAAAAAATTTTCTACTGGGAATTATGTAGTGATGAGCACATATGGTTTATCATCGGGACATCAAAAACATATTCTACATCACGACTACAAACGCAGTTGGCTTAAATTGCCATCATGTAGATAACTATTATATATAAATTATATTGAAACCGACGTCAGAAACTTTGGCTTTAGGAGCTCTCAAGATAAAATGAAATCAATATTTAAGTAGCATTAGAGGTTTCAAGCCCACTTGTCCAATTCCTGACCTTCTGACAGAAGATTTTTATTGATTGTGAAGTCATCCAAGACCAAATTCAGATATTTTATCTTTAACCATTCTCCAGAAACTAAAAAAATTATTTTTTGGTTAGTATGGCAGTCGGCATCACACCCTCTTTCTAAGTGATGATTAGCCTTAACCATGATGTCTTTCCGACCAAATTCAGAAACTTTAGCTTTAACCGTTCTCAAGATATACAAATATTACTATTTTATTCTTATGAGAGGTACCACACCCAGGTTCCTATTGCATTTTCAGTTGTCGAATCTTTGTTTAAAATTTCAACAAAATCGGTTCCCTTATTTAGACGTGGTTGGCCTAAAAACACACAGACTTACAAAGAGATTTATAATATGCATATGGATAGAATAATCCCATATTTTTTAATTCTCTATTTATACAACATTTATTGTAATATAAATATTAATGTAAATAAATTAAATAAATTTTTGATAATAATCATAAGACATTAAAAAAGTGGATATCCAATCATAGTTCAATAATTATTTTTCCATGCGTTAATCATACTTAACAGGTCTGCTTAAATTTATAACAAAAGCTACAAAATGACGGTACTGTGGGCTTGTTTTATATAAATTATCACAAGAAATTCAAAATCAGCAAAAGTAACTATAAGGATACATACTATTAAAAGCCTATATTTTTATTCATTTAAAATATTTTATTTTTATATATTTTTTCTTCTGAGTAGAATATTAAAAGTTTATTTTGATTTTCTTTTGCACGCTGGATAGTTTTTAATCAAAAAACTTTCGATCATCAAAATTATTTATTTTGTACCCTGTAAAGTTTCAGTTATAAATGTGTGTACGAGTATATGTAGTATGTATGTAATATTTAATGGCGGTTTCCGGTTGCATCCATACGAACACAGACTTGCACACATGCATTCAATCGACTCACACTCTCTTGTTTGCAGCCAGTTACACATACACACACAAATACATTTGGATCAGACGCCAACAACATTAATTTTGCTGTGTATCCTGGCTTTAATATTTTTCTTAATGTTGTAGTCCTTGTTTTTGTTTTTGGGTTTTTTATACGTCAAGAGTTAAACGTTAAAGAAGCTTCAACGGCAGGAATAAAGTAAAAGTACTTTTTTTGCACTTCTCTCTTTCCATATTATATTTGTTGTAGTTGCTGTTTTTTCTACTTTTCAAACAAAATGATAAGGATATGAGTATGAGGATCAAAATGAAAATGAATACCGACTGTTGGTTGGTTGTTTGGTATAGACTGTACACTGAAATTAAAAAAATTTTTCTTTTTTTTTTGTTTGTTTGTTTTACAGTATTGTCTGCTCTCTGAACTATTCTAAAATAGAAGAGACAATAACAAATAACAACCATAGAAAAATAGAAAAATTATACATTTCCTCTACTTTAACTGCACTTAAGGGAAATTAAATATTATTTACGTATGTACGTTCGTTTTCATAAAGAACAATAAAACTAACAAGAAAAACTAAAACAAAAATTACGAGTATCAACAATTACATACAAATTTCAAATATTTCAAATATATGTAAATAATGTTGGCGGAATTATTTATTAACACTCTCACTTTTCTCACTCTATTGTAAGCCATAATTGATTGGTTATTGGGATACGTCGAAGAAAAGCCTTTATATAATTCATTAGATAGTACTTGCAGAATTAATAAATATTTATGAACGATTTTCGATTTTAATTAATATAAAATTACAATTGTTTACAACAGGTAGGTTCACAATAATAGCAAAATGTGCAAACAGCTCAAAATAATACAAATATTTCTTTGGTTTTTTGATGTTCGAAATAAAAATGTTGGCCTTTTGTGAACAATAATTCTTTTTTTCTTACTTTTGCACTCTACAGACATCTGATATGTATATAAATTTCAATGCATGGAGCTGTGGGTTCTAAATTTGGCAGATTGGCCCTGAATGAATATATCGTTCAATGGCAATTTCATCGCCATTTAGAAAGTAATTTTTAAATATTAACTTTTAAAAACGATAGGAAACATATTTTTAGGTTGAAACACCATTATCGTAAATTAGGAATTTTTTTTTTAAGCACTACATGCACCATGACCTTTCCCTCATTGAGAAGTAATTCACAAATATAAATTATATGCAAATGTATAATTTCAAACACATACATACATACAAGTTTTCTAATTAATGCATAAATGTGGTTGGTTTTCTAAACACTTAGCACTTTAAAAAGATGTTTAAAAAAGGGTTAAAGAAAATATGTTCATTATTCAAAGTAGTTGGCAATAAAAAAATTAAATGTTAGCGGAAACATATTTAATAAAATTTAGTACATACTTTTCCTTTTTTTTTATTGAGACAAATACATACATACATAACTGGCCTTTACAACCCTGTGTCAGGGTTACGGCCTAGCTTCTCGCAGCACTCATGTTGTGTGTGTCAATTTTTATCCATGAGTACCGGGACCTCCAGTTTAATGTCGACTCCGAACGACAGACTTGAGAAGCTTGTTCATGGCAATTAATTACTCTCAGAGCTTTTGCCAGAAGACTGCTGAGAGGTAGTCGCCGAAAGAAATATTTTTGTCATATTTCTTTTTTTGAAGATGTCGGGGCCTGGAGTCGAACCCAGGGTCTTAGTCTTAGTAAGCCAACACACTAACCACTAGACCACGGCGACTACAAATACTCAAAGGAATAAACAAATACTCAGAGGAATAAACCCCTACTCATGCTGTGTATTGTACTGGGATTTTTAATAGGATAGAATATATTTATTTTTTTTTATTATATGTGATTTATAAACTCTAATATCTGATCATATACAGGGTTTTTCAACAGGGACGCTACAAAAGTAGAGCGACAGGGACAGCAAACGACTCCATATTTATTGTCGCTCTTTTGACATTACTCTTTAGTAAGATTTGCCATTTCTTGATGGAAAGATATACGAGCCAAAAACGAGTCTAAATTATTAAAATTTACTACCGAAATTCGGATTCAGTGGCCTCAACGTTAAGAGCGCTACGTCCAATTTATGGTCGCCAAAATCGTCCTAGCAGATCAACAATTGAGCGTATAGTGGAAAAATCTGAATCCATAGGAACAGTACAAAATGTTCTCGTGCCAGTGAGACAAAGTTGGAGTTGGAGTAAGCCCAAATGTGTCTCTCACACGTCGTTCTCAAGTGTCGGACATCTCCAACAGGACGGCGCCACAAGCCACACAGCGAATGTCACAATCAATTTATTGGAAACCAAGTTTAGAGAACGTGTTATCTCACGAAATTGTCCAGTCGATTGGCCCCACTATTTCCTGTGGGGCTACGTCAAGTCTATGGCGTATGCCAACAAGCCAGCGAAGATTGATAAATTTCGTACGAATATCGAACGTGAAATTGCAGCAGTATCGGCCGATTTATTATTAAAAACGTTGAAAATTTGGCTCAACGTCTGGACTTTTGCAAGCGTGCCCGTGGTGGCCAAGCAAAAGAAATCGAGTTCCATACATAATGGCATCGAACGTACTTTTACAGAAATGAAGAATTTCATTGATATCCAAAACAGTTTTTGTTTTATTAAAAAAAAACTTTTGTAGCTCTCTTATTTATCCTTTATGAATACAGTATTCTCCCAATTTACGATGGCTCGAAGATATGGACATCGTTTATAAATAATTTTTTTTTATTATTTATGTAATTATTTCTGTAAAACTAAGAGTTCTTTACACGAACAAATTTTGAGGTTCTTTTCTACAACACAAAGTGCTACCACCTTCTAGTAATTGTGCCATTTTGGGAAAGTAAAATAATGTGAATATAACATTCGGGTATGTTTTGCAAAACGAAAAAGAGTGAAATTTTCAAATACAAATAAAACTATATTGTTGAAATTATATTAAAGTTTTCGTAATTAAGGAAGAAAGTTATATTAATATTCATTAATCCAATAAGTAAAAAAATATATCAAAATGTGAAATTTGAAAGTCATAGCAAATCGAGTTTTCATGCGATTTCAATTTCACTACTTTTCGGTTTACAGAACATATCTGATTACCTACTGCAAAGTATATCTGATGGTGTTCGTGTGACGTAGGAACGAACCCTGGCGCCTCGCCGGATACTCTTTTTGTACTCATCAATGACTGAAAAGCTTTGGGTTAACAGCCCGCATTTTTCAACTTTTGTTATTAAAAGTGGGATAAGTGTGTGTTAAGGCTGTAAAAGATTGCAATGGATTATTTGCAATCACATGAATTCAATTAATCATTCAATCAAATTTATATAATAATAATCTTTCAGTCAAATATGCGTTAAATGTGAAATCGGGAAAGATTAATAGAAGTCAATAACTTTTCTAAACTATATATTTATTTTGTAAGTGGTCATAAGTCACTCAAGACGAAAGTAGCGACTATTTTTTTTAGAAATATTTTGTGCTAATATTTCGTTTTATCTATACATATCTTCAAGAATGGTTTAAAAACAATGTTAATAAGAAAAAATATTTTGATAGGCATTTAATTAACTAAACCTGAAGGAATGAAAGATTAAAAAATTAATCTTTCTTAATAAAATAGTAGTTACGTATGTTTCGTCAAATATTTGCCTAATGCGACCGTAGCTTAAATGTAATGAAAGTTATGGCGTTTTCGTTTCTACAAAAATGTGTAACATTTTATTATTGTATGACATAAAAGTAGGATGTTATACATTCTTTTTTTATCTCGTTTTATTGTAATCGACATTTTTAATTGTTAATGTAAAGGATAACTTTTAAAAAAGGTAATATTTTGTCAAGATGAGAGAGAAAAATATATGAAAGGCAACATTTTTTGGTAGAAACGAAAACGCCATTAGTGAATTTTGAAATACTTACACTGAGAAAAATATAAGGAAGTAATTCTTCGCAGAATTTATGATTCATATTTGTAAACGTGATAAAATGCATACCGTTAAATATACCGAACTTAAAACAACGTGACTTATGCCTAATCCAAATTAGAAGGAAGTTAAAAAGACAACAGATGTAACATTGTCAAACAGTATTTATTTGACCGTTTTAATATCACTCAATTTTCAACGATCTTGTGCTCAGAGATACTTTTTGGTGATTTAAAATAACGTGTGCAAAATGAACATATCCATTAGATTCACTTTATAAAACATTGTGTTATTTAAAATCTATTTGCCTACCAATTACATATAACAATATTATAAAAGCTCGCAAATTAAAAATAAAAGCTGTTAACATTAAAGTGTTTTTGAAAAGGTTTCATATTTATGTTTTTTTTTCGTTTGGGTAACATTAATTAACAAACTATAACGAAACGGAATGTATTATTTTAGAATTGAAAACAAATGTGTTCTTAATTGCAACTACTTGTAATTAAAGCAAACTGTACCACTGCTCTATTATTATAAAGTTAAGAATAAGAGCTCAATTTAACTAAAAAAAACTTCCAGAACAATTTGCTTGGATTAAAGTTATATTCTTTGTGTGTGTGTGTGTGTGTGTTTGTTTGTTTTAATATTAATTTAATATGCTTTAAAAAGTGCCCAGTATTATGATAAATATGGAATGGAATTTTTTTTGTTTAATTGTAAATCAATACCCCTACGTACTTAATTCATTGCATAAAGCAAATAATGAAAAAAAAAATAACAAATAAATTTGCTGTGCAATATAAAGCAAAATATATATTTTTTATAACAAAAAGACCGTAACAGCTGCATTTGCAATATATTTCACACCTCAATTGAAATCTGTTCTTGTAAACTGCAATAACTTATTTTTTTTAATAACCAAGCAATCACAAGAAAAGTAGTATGAAAAACAAAAAAAAAAAAACAACTGCATTATTTTTAAACCATACCGTACTAAAGTTTCTATAGGAATAGGTCAGTTCTTAACAACAACACCAGCAACAGCCGCAGCAGTAGCAACAATATACCAAAACTTGCATATGTGCATATTAAGTTTCAAGTATTTTCTTTACAAACAACAACAATCCAACAAACAAATAATAAAAAAAAATAGTATTTAATATATATTTATGCATATGTATACATATGTACATATATATTTTTTTAACAAAATAAATGAAGTAAAATAAAAATGGTTTAGGGCACATATAATGACGACACACTCGAAAAAACAATCCCCTAGTAGAGTTGTATATATATTTTTAAGTAGAGTTCAATGACTGCATAGAAGGCCATCATTATACATCCATCCATCTATATGCATAGAGTAGCAGTAGCAGTAACAGAAGCAACAACAATATGAACAATAACGACAATAGCAAATATACAATAAAATAATAGGAGGTATGTGTCTACTACACACTTTTACGGCACTTACTTGCAACAACCTCTTCTTTTACCACCACGTTGCAATATTGGAGAAAAAAAAAAACCATAAAAAACAAACATCAAACATACAACACACAACACACACACACAATATATGTACATACATATCTATACTGACAATGCAAAATAGAAGAGTATGCAACGAGAAACAACACTTGCATCTATAAACAGCAGCAGTAGCAAACAACGCCAAACAGTCGTAAGTTTAAATATACACACACAAACATACTCACAATTAATATAAAACAAACTATGCTACAGCGACCAACGGCAAACACAACAACAACAAACAATACAAATAGAAAACTATATATGTATGTATGTAGTGTTACACTTTTGTATACATATGTATGTATGTACGTATGTATATAAAAATTCAATATGCAAAAACATTGCACAATGGTCTGTTAAGTTTCTAAAACTAGGAAACCGCTAACAGCGCAAATGGCAAAATTCGTGACGATATTTAGAGTCAGAAGACGGCGCACATTAATTAAAATGATACGGCTCAGTTCGCTACTTCGAAAAAATTATGTACATTGTCAGCAAAAAAAAAAATGATACAATGCGCTGAAAGTATTTATAATCTTAATTTTACTGCAAAAATGGCAAAACAATTAAGTGCATGTTCAAAGTTTTTGTCAATAGAATGATTATTTTTAATCAATACTTTTCAACACCTCAGGCGCAGAAAAAACGCCATCCGATGTTCTTTAATTTTAATTTTTTTTTAATTATTTAACGACTTCCGTTCTGCTATTCATTAGATGTTTTTTTTTTTTTTCTTTTTTGTCTAAATAGCTGCTGGCAGATTTATTATTGCGCATACGAACCCTATTTATAGCATTGCTAAAGCTATATTTACACTACCCTAAGTTCTCATCTGAGTTTTTATCAGCAGCGCACTCAGATAGACTCAGATACTTAGTTTAATTAAAAATCTAATTTAATTTGTATTATTTTTGCCTGAGCTGAGTTGAAAATAGAACATTTTCTATTTTCAAAATTATTGCCGTCTGAGTTGTAACTGTTATAATCTGTTATAATCAGATGAGAAACTTAGGTAGTGTGAATATAGCTTCAGCGTTACCGCTGGGATTTTTCAAATAGTGGCATAAAAAGAGGATTTTTTTTTAAAAAGTCGCACAATTTTTTTAACATTTTATCTAAACAAAAATTCATAGTACAAAAACAAAAATAATTTAATAGTTTTAAGAAATAAATAACAATTCATTTACAATGTCAAAATCACATTTTTTATAATATACTTATACTCTTATAATATAATTATAACATATACAATGTATTAAAGTAAAAGCAGATGCATTTTGTTAAAATTTTACTTTTTACTATTACCAGGACTCCAATTTTCGATTTCTTTATCAAGTAAATTTAGTGCCGATGACATGGAGTTACAAGTTTCTACCTTCAATTTGTTTGTAAAATTATTTTTTATTAAACTTAATTTGGAAAAAACCCGTTCAGCCCATGCACTACTGTGAGGTAAAGTTAATACAAGCGCAGCCAGTTCGTATAAGTTCAGGTACAATGGTTCATTTAATGAAATTTTTAGACTACCCATTGTGTACCAAAAACTTTCACAAAAAATGTATTCATATGATTTGTCATTTATTTGTTTTACGTTCTAGTAATTTATAATCACTAATAACAGCCTCTGGACTACTTATAATATAATTAAATTGTGATATGAGATCTATGTAATTAATATTTTCATTGTATGTATGTATATATCTTTAATATTTTTTATGTTTAAAGTAAAAGGAAAATATTATAAATGCCAAATTAAAAAAGGGGAAAAAGTCGTATAAACTTAAGAAAAGTGGCAAAATTAAGTGGCTTTTCTAAGGTCTCACAAAAAGTCGCCGGCCGCAAAAAAAGTTGCAAATTGCAACTTTAGTCGACCAACGATAACACTGTATAGCTTAATGGATTTTCTCTTCTCTCCAAATTTCATTATTTTTTCATTAGCTAAAAAAATATACCACCGGCAGTAATTATGGCCTGCTTTATTGTATTTTTCATTACTCTTTGCCAGAACTTCTGATTTTTTTCAGAGGTAATTATGTTTGTCATAATTGACTTACTGTGCACAGATTTGGCAAGATTATTGGGAAAATTTAAAAGACTGAAAGCGTTACAGATATTGGCCTACCGGAATTAAAATATTGTACATAATTAAACGCATAAAAAAAGTTGCCATTGTTATACATACAATTGAAGTGTGTTTCTAAAATATTTTTTAAATCGGAACTGCAGTGTCTTCCATATATCCTTTGCATTAAAAGCTTTAAAAAATCATAATGAAATTTATTAAATATTGAAACTGGATCAAGGAGTTCAATACACAAGCCGGACAAGTCCTTACCAAGTTTTACTTTGAGTTTTCTACTAAATTTCTTCTTAAAATTTTTTGCTACTGTCTTCTTAAAAACAAATATGTTTACTGTAAAAAGAGCTTCTTCCGGCTTCAAAGCCGATATTTACATTTTCATCCCTAAATAAAAGCGGAAAGTATTTTCTAGCTGTCAGAATATCTCATGTCCATACAATTTGTGGCAACGCGACAGCAAAGCCTTTAATAGTGACGTTAATTTTATTTTTATTAAAAATAAGAATGAAAGAAATACGAGTAAGTTCTGAAAATCGAATACAAGTAAAATTGGAATCGAAAGAAATTTTAAATTGCTATACTTTTAAAATGTGAAACGGTTTTGATACTTTTTCATTTATTCGCTTAATAACCATTTATGTAATTTTTTTAATGCCAAAACAATAAAATAATTTGCACATTTAAGTTTTATTTGCCTTTCAAAAAATTCTCGATTTAAATTTTACTCGAATTTGTTTTACAGAACATACCCTATATTATTTGTAAAAATAAATAAATGTAATATACTATATTTAATGTTTTGAAAAAACGTTGCCGCTTTTATTTGAGGATAGCGGTCCAGTATAAATGCTTAGCGTGAAAATTAATTAACTGTGAGTTACAATCTGGCCGTTAGATTGCGATGTATAAAATTATTTAAAAAAAAGTTCTTTTGTCAACATCGCACAAATTTTTGAATATATTTTTCTTTCTTTACCATCCACCTGTAGTATGCATAAAAAACGCGTATCGAACTCAAGTTATTGATATTTTTTAATATGCAATTTCAAAGAGCGTAGTCGCCGTGGTCTAGTGGTTAGTGTGTTGGCTTACTAAGACATGGGCCCTGGGTTCGACTCCAGGTTCTGACATCTTCAAAAAAAGAAATATGAAAAAAATATTTCTTTCGGCGACTACCTCTCAGCAGTCTTCTGGCAAAAGCTCTCGAGAGTAACTAATTGCCATGAACAAGCTTCTCAAGTCTGTCGTTCGGAGTCGACATTAAAACTGTAGGTCCCGATACTCATGGATAAAAATTGACACACACAACATGAGTGCTGCGAGAAGCTAGGCCGTAATCCTGACACAGGGTTGTAAAGGCCAGTATGTATGTAGTTATGTATGTAATTTCAAAGAGCAAATGTACATTATTCATCCATAGTGCATTAGGCACATATTTCTATGTATGTTCTCAAGCAATAACAACCAATTTGCTTGCACAATATATAGTTCATGAAACACACTCAAACACATGAACAAACACACATAATACGGGCAGCAACAAACATTTGTTTATTAAAGTTCAGAAAGTTCATTCACCATCAATACTGGACTGCGAAATATTCAAACACAAAAGCACAGACACTCTATTTCTAAGAAAATTCAAAACAAAAATATCAGTTAAAACTAGGCAATACAAAATAGAAAAAAATACTCCCTTCTTTCTGCATTTGCCATCGTCTTACAAACAATGGAAGAAATGAAATTGATTGTAATAAAACTCACTTTCAATACGGCAACGACGATGACGACGACGACGAATGCAATAATAACTCAAAGCAAAATTCAAATACAAATTTACGCACATTTCCTGACAAACAAATCGACCCTTAAGCCCATTGAATCGTTGAATGTAGAATTTTATCAGATACGTAATACGTATTACGTATGTATGTAAAATGAATGCACGGATGCAAATGCGGCCACGGACAGACAGTTACTGCATTTGCTCGCATTCAATAATTCATTCATTCAATATCATTTAATTTATTGTTTATTATACATTTCTCTTCACAATAAAATGGCACAAATAACCGTAATGAATACAAAGAAAAAAAAAATGAAATTGTAATAGTTATACGCAGTGTGGTCAGCTTCTGAAAGGGAAGTGATGCTGCGCTGCTTGGCTGATGAACAAATGATGAAATGAATGATTGCATGATTGTAATGTAACAGCGATACAAGTAGAACACAAACAAAATTTTATATGGCGATTGCATTTACAGCTGCTGCATCCATCCATTTATCCAAACATCCATTCTTTTGATTCTCATCCATCGATCCAATTTCTCATTCATTTGTAATGCATTCGCGTATTTCATTTGTATGTTCAGTTTTGTTTTGCATCGTTTTCCAAATAAAAACATAAAAACCGATCAACCCTTGCCTTTCATCATTTGTTGATTATTAAATCGGAGGGAGAGTGCAAAAGAACTGAACTGGACTAAAACTTATGAGATTGAAATAACAATAATAACAATAAATCCCACGTCCAATTGAAAAGACTTTTTCAAGGACGTAGTTATATAGAGGAGCTTCTTAAATCACAAAAATAAAAGATATAAAAGGGATGTAAATGAAGTTTTAATAAAAAATATGTTTCCTATGAATTTTACATGAATTGTGAGAACTCTCAGAATATTACTGACCTTAGCTATTGTAAAAAGAAGTATACAAATGCAGATATATTTCGGATTAATTACACAAAGGGGAAACAAAAAAGAAGAGTATGGGTATTTCAACGCCTTATATTAAAACTTTAAGTTCAATTGTAAAAGAAAATGCATATGGTCTCAAACCGCCACTCTTAAAAATGGAAATAAAAACCCTGCATTTAAAATATGCTATTTACTATTTCTCTAAAAGGTTTAGTTGAGTACAATAAGAAACAATCTCATAACCTTATGTTACAATTAAAGAACCGGGTAAGAAAATCTGGTAAATCTGTCTAAATACAAATATTTTCGCAATTTTTTAATATATGAGAATCGGATTGCATTCTTGTAATACATTGTGATCTTGTCATACCATACATACATACATACATAACTGGCCTTTACAACCCTGTGTCAGGATTACGGCCTAGCTTCTCGCAGCACTCATGTTGTGTGTGTAAATTTTTATCCATGACCTACAGTTTAATGTCGGCTCCGAACGACAGACTTGAGAAGCTTGTTCATGGCAATTAGTTACTCTCAGAGCTTTTGCCAGAAGACTGAGAGGTAGTCGCCGAAAGAAATATTTTTTTCATTTTTCTTTTTTTAAGATGACGGAGCTGGGTGTCGAACCCAGGGCTCATGTCTTAGTAAGCCAACACACTAACCACTAGACCACGGCGACTTGATCTTGTCATACCGTTGTAAAATTAGAACTCAGTTGAAATCCTTGCACAGTACCTCTAAATGTTCAGTTGTCAGTAAAGATGAAGTTTTTTGCAGAAGGGCCTGCAAACGGTCCTAGATCAAAAAAGTTTCCAACATTGATTAAATTTCCATCTGATCGAAGGTTTATCACAAGTTGTCAATTTCTTTGGGTGCTTTTTCATTGATCATAATAATAATGTGTTTCATCATAGAACATAAATCGTTAAGTAGATCATCTCTTTCTTATAGTCCAATAATGTAGAATTGGTGCGTAATTTAGTCAAAAGATTCCAAATAACCGCCTCAAAAGGTCGCTCACGATGAACTTTCTCAAACAAGCACGATATTTGGTTATAAAATTCAATAATCTGCAAGCGATGTTCGTTTGTAAGTCGGCTCATGATTAAATTTAAGACCGGATTACAGATTTTAAACATTTTGTTATCAAAAACCTAAAGTGGCATCATAAACTCGAGATATATAAAGTGGTGGATAGAGCATATAAACTCCCACACGACTATATGTATTGGATGAACTGAAAGACTGTTACTGGAACATATACAAAAAATTTAAAACTCATATAAGTAGTACATAGTATGAACGTTCTGCTCAAAAAATTATATTTTTTTAGTATGAATGCGAACATTTTAATATTCCCTATCCACATTTATTTCAGTAGTAAAGCTTTGCTTACAACAATAATATATATAAACCTTTTTGTCAGTATGATAAATTTTCCACAAAAGTAGCAACAACAAAAAATAATTCGAAACGGAATTTCAGCTAAAAATTAAAGTTTTGTTTTTCATAATCCCACTAATAATTTGATTAATGGAAATTTATTAAAATTTGCATCTTGAAATCCGTCTCTGGGATTTTAAAACGTTGGTCTCCTTATACTTAAACATCATCCCCTACTTTGCTATTAACAATTCAATTAAACTTTTTACAACAATCACAATCGTAATTTCAGTGGTAATATAATACTCACATGGTACAACAAATGAATATGGATTAAAACAAGAACAAGAACAACAAAACAAAGAAACAAAACAAAAAAGCTTTTTTTCATCTGTTTGTAATAGTGAAAAAATGCATTTCCTTTTTAGTCTTTACAAATGGATTTGTTTTTGTTTATTTGACGACCTGTATTAATATATTTGAAAACAGAAGAGGGAGAGTGTTTTATTCTTTTTTTTTTTGCTTTGTATGATTTTGTTTTTAATGCATCATTACAAAGACGGACTAAAACTTTTAACAGAAGAGACTTACATTACAAACAAGCATTATCCTCTTCTATACAGTTGATTACAGCTGCTGTAATTGTTGCTACTAATGTTGAATGCAGCAGCAAATGCAATTGTTTTGCTTTTATGTTTGTAATACCCTAAACTTACAACTTTTCTTCAGTTCTTTTGCTTTTAATGCGAATGCATACATATGAATGTACATACTCGTACTTATGTAAAAACCAACAAAACAAAACAAAAAATCACTGGCCTACTTTAGATTTTTTCCCCATTTTAATTTTTTCATTTCATTTTTTTTTTTTTAAGTTTTTAGTTTTTATATTTTAGAGTTGCATGTAAAAGTGTGACGTGGCAACAGATTTGTTTCCCATCGTTATAATAATGATGACGCGACATAACATCCGCCGACGTTAGTTATTTGCTTGTAAAGAGAAAGGGAGAGAAAGAGAGAAGGAGAAAGATTTTAATCAGTTCTACTAAAAGAAAACACAAAAAACCAAGTTTTTTTTTGCAACGAATAATATAGATTAAAAATTGATGACAATGTTATACGTTGATTATGGCGACAGAAATAGAAGAAGTATGACTGACAAAAGAGTCTTGACTTTTGCTTTTCTCTTGATATATTTAGTTATACCACTCATGCATTTACCCACACCTTGCAAACTTTTCGAAATTACTTTATGGATATAAAATGCTTTGTTCTAGGAGAGTGGTTGTAATTTTTACTGTTTTTTTTTTCATCGCCAACCTTTATGAATGGCGGGGTAACCTCAAAACATTATCATCATTATCATATACATTATTTCCGTTTAAGATCAAAGATATATGATTTTGTTAAACTGCAATATTCCATCAGTCAAGCAGTAAACCAGTATAGAAAAAAATACATTCTTTAAGTGCTCATTTACAAGAAGTACAAAATCTGTCTTTTAAGTTTTGAAGGAATACCAAAACAAGAATATTAAAAATAAAATCATATAAAAAACAAACAAACCCTTCCTTTTTTTGGCTTATTTACTAATTTTATTTTATTAAGAGATTTAAAAAGGAGTAGCTATACATTTAAAAAATATTATTATATTGAAATATAGAATTAAAATCCTAGATATTCAATGAAATGAACACATCAAAACAAATATTAACTTTCAAGATTTATATGTGAAGAGTGTTCCAAAATTAACATACATACATACATAACTGGCCTTTACAACCCTGTGTCAGGATTACGGCCTAGCTTCTCGCAGCACTCATGTTGTGTGTGTAAATTTTTATCCATGAGTACCGTGACCTACAGTTTAATGTCGACTCCGAACGACAGACTTGAGAAGCTTGTTCATGGCAATTAATTACTCTCAGAGCTTTTGCCAGAAGACTGCTGAGAGGTAGTCGCCGAAAGAAAAAATTTTTCATATTTCTTTTTTTAAGATGTCGGAGCTGGGTGTCGAACCCAGTGCTCATGTCTAAGTAAGCCAACAGACTAATCACTAGACCACGGCGACTACAAAATTACTTCCAAAATTAACGCATGATTTTAATTTGCCGCCATTTTGATAATAATTTGTTGTTGGTAATTATGAAAAATGAACTGTTTAAGAGGTAAGAGTATAGAGTTAAGAAAACTGGAGCGTTATACGACACAACGTGTTTTAATTACTGAAAAATATTTTAAACTTTTTCGAACAAAATACAGTAGAATCTCACAAATTAGTGCACCGGACAATTTGAACTCCTGAAAGGTTGGAATTTCTGGAAATTTTTTTTAAGAAAATGATAAAATTGTAATAAAACTAGTTGTGGAAGCTTTTCTTTAGACACAACACAATTGTTATTTATTAAGATATAATTAATTGAACATATTAAATTCATAGAAAAACTTTCAACAATTTTTTATTACGTACATACTTACATACATATCTGGTGCTGAATTGGTTTTAAAAATAAAATCAGTATGTATCAAGTATTAACACATTACTTTGTACTTTAGCTATCAACGGTTCCAAATTTGTACAAACAAATCAAATTTCACACCCTTATTACAAAAAATGAATAGCAGATACACACATATATGTATGTTTCATCATTCCGGTATGACTTTAATATTTTACCAGAATATATAAAGTCTTAACGTTTGTGTAAACACATAGGAAACTGTTAGCGATTATTATAAAACAGATTTGCTGGCAACATCTTCATAAATATGTTTAATTCCTCGCGGGATGCTTAAAATTTTAACAAATTTGTCCAGTATGTATTTCAGGCTATCCTATGTACGTACATACATACATATGTATTTGGTATTACATTTTTATGAATTACTTGGCAATTACTTTACAAATTATTATACTGGGAGTTTACAAATTACAATATAATTAAAAAGCGATTTGTTTACTGTCTTACAAATACTTTATAGAGTGCATTAAATTTTGAAAACTTTAAAACAAAACATCAGGCAGTTTTAATTTAAACTACAATTAAGGCAGAAAACAAAAAAAAAAAACAAAAAAAAAGCTTTAACTATAAAATAAAAAAATTCAGCAGCATTCATTTTTTATGCAATAAATAATAAAAGTTCCTCCTTTTCTATTTTACTTCCATTACATTTCATCTTCTTAAAGAAGTGAATGGATGGACACTACTTTCATATTTTGCAAAAACAAGCAAATAAAAATATAAAGAAAAAAAGAAATGAAAAAAAAATTTTAAGTATTAATAAATAAAAGAATATATGCATTTTTTGTACCGAACTAACTGAAAAAGATTCCTTTAAAACAATGCAAATCCGTTTCTTTCTTGTTATTATGATTTTGAATAAAACTATTTCTCAACCGTTTGTATGTTCAAATACATATAGAAATTTAAAGATGCCCTCATACATACATACACACACACATCATATACTATTCAATTGTGCGACTATACTACATATAGCATTCGATTCACAGATTCATAATCAAATTTAAAAATATTCCTTTTAATTTTAATGCAATTTAGTTTTAAATCAAAAATGCATAACGAGAGGGATGATGACGATAAGTAACATATGATGATCATCAACATTAAGAGCAGCAGCATCATCATGATGACAAACAACGTAAATTGAATTAAAGATTTATGAACTTTTTTTTTTCCTTTTTTTATTCAATTCATTTTTACATTTTGCATTTAGTTGAAAACAAAAAATATATTAAATTATAATAAAAAAAGCAGGAAATAATAGCCGTTTTTATTATGAAATTAATACGCATATAAGAATATAAAAAAACCGGCAAAAAAGTCTAAGAGTACTAAGAGATAAGAAGGATGTTTGGCAAGTTTTTCTTTTTTTTTTCCTTTTTTATTTGCGCATTAAAAGAAATCCTTGATAAATTATACTTCATTCAATTCTTTCATTTTGTTTTTCCTGCATTTCTACTACAAATGTATGCAAAACGAGGATTGATGCGAAAAAATAGCATATGAAAAAATTAAATGTGCATTTCCAAATAAAATTATGTGTGAAAACGTATGTATAATATATAAAACGTTATACATTTCAATTCAATTGAACACATAAATAAAATACCGATTCAAATCTTGTTTGCAAAAATCATTGTCGAATTAGAGTACGGTCACAATAAGAACATATTTGATAGAAAAAAAATACATTAGTGGCAGAAACTAAATTAATGTTAAAGCATTTCCATAAAAATATTGTAAAATATGTAACTCAGAATTTTCAAAGATAGCAATTATAACTCTTTAGGGCCATAGAATTTATTAAAAACAAATTAATTAAATAAAAATTATTCACTTCTAAAGAAAACAAATAAAAATTGAAATGCTTAAAATTTGGGGTGGTAAAACTAAAGCAACTTATTTAAAACTTTTTCAATATTCTAATATATTATAGCAATTAATAAAATATACTCTGTTTTGCAAAACGGCATGTAAGATAGATTTTGATCCAACTCAGTTTATTATAACAGCAATTTTATTGAAATTTAGTTAAAATGTAGTGGATTTTATGATGCAATTCCGTTTTCTGTACTAAAATATAATTTTTTTACTAGAAATACTACACCGTAGGAGGAAAAATACGATTTGAAATAAAAACAAAGCGAAAAAAAATAATAAATTAATTTATTAAAAGGAAATTGCAGACTAAATAAATTATGAAATAGAAAAGAGCAAAATTGTATTAAAAATGCAAGTAAAGTGCAAGATTTTAATAAAAATGCACTAGCTTTAATAAACGTTTAATAATGACTTATGCATTGGTAAAACTTTTTACAACTTTCAAGAAATATATTTAAAAAATATGCAGCGTTCAGCACACCAGAAAATTATTTAAATTTTCGTTAACATTTATGTGTATACACTATTGAACAAACCAATTTATCCTGTTTATAAGGCAGTAAGTAAACATTTTTCAAGATTTATATTTCAGCAGCCGACAAAGTTTTCAATAACATTTAAATATGTGGGAGTGTGTGATATAGTGGTTAAAGCGCTCGCACAAAAACTCAAACAGCTCAGATTCAAATACCAGCAAAGGTGAAAAATTAAAAAAGTTCGCGATGTTTTGTAATTTTAATTAAAAAAAATAAGAGATTTCCCCTCCAAGAAGTCTATCTACAAAGAAACCGCTCTCTGGCATTCTCTATTACACCTTTGCCATTAACACAACAAAAACGAATGATCAGGAGAAAAGCGCCACCTACTGGGAAGTAGTAGATAACAGCTACCTACTTAAGCGAAGATATTCACCACAATTAACATCCAAGGATGGGGCAATTGCTGTTGATCATTCAAGGGCGAAGGTATAACACTGGCCTTTGAATGATCAATTGAAAGCAATTATCACATTCCTAAGGCGCTTAATAAGAGAAAAAAAACTCTGTCTTTTCACAAAAATTCCAATACAATGCACAGCATTAATAGGGGTTTACCTTGAGTATTGGCCTCAATAAAAAAAATGGTAAAGAAAAAGTTTAAAAAAAGAAAAATAAGAATTAGTGCTTGTATTAACAAAAAAACTTTGTTTAACAAGTTAAAAGCGATGGTAACCATTTTCTGTGTCATAATATTGATGATAACATATAAGCAGTAATCACTCTTTGTTGCAAACATCCCTGGCAAAACTTGCAAACGTAGCAAACTTCACATATGTATGTACTTACATTTATATTATTTATTATTCAGCTTGCTTTGCTTCTTTTGCAATACTTAAAAGCGCATTTGCTACGATGAGTGATAACCCCTACAGATATGTTCTAAAAATTAAAGAATTTTATGGATTTTAAACCAGTCGTAAACGTTAAAGAAAGTCAATTTGGAAATATTTGTTTAATTTTTCAGCCTTTTCATATACTGTGGGCGTCAAAAATTTCATGTTACAGCTTAATTTTACTTTTAATTTTTTTATTTAACATATGCTTATGCTGTAGTCGCCGTGGTCTAGTGGTCTAGTCCAACACACTAGGATTACTAAGACGTTAGCGCTGGATTCAAATTCAAATTTAGCTCTGATATCTTAAAACAAAAAAAGAAATATGAAAAAATTATTTCTTTTGGCGACTACCTCTCAGCAAGCCCCTGTTAAAAGCTTTGGGAGTAATTGATTGTCATGAAAAAGCTTCTCAAGTCTGTTGTTTGGAGTCGACTTTAAACTATAGGTCCCGGTATTCATGGATAAAAACACACTCAACATGAGTGCTGCGAGAAGATAGGCCGTAACTCTGAAACAGGGTGGTAATGGCCAGTTATGTATGTATGTAGCCCTCGTATTATCAGCATCACGTCTACGCATGAAACGCAAGTTTTAAAGTTAGAACCAAGTGGCTCTTGATGCCAGAATAACTGTTAAGGTTACAACTGTTACAACTAAAAAAATCTGGCCTGTTGTTGGGCACAAAAAATTTAAAAACTTTTTCAAATATATTCCAAAATAAAAATTTTCATTCTAATTTTTTCTATTTACTCTCGTATATTTTGAAAGTAAAAAATGTATATGTACATATGTATGTATACAGAAAAAATGCAACACCAAAAAGCAATTGCCAACCAATTGAATGAAATATGATGCTGATTTTTACTGCAAACGATGCTGATACTGACATTGAGCAAATACCTTTTACTGCACATGCAATCGAGCGATATAAATTGAAATAAATTGTATGAATATTAATAATAAAAATAGGTATCAAGACAAAAACATTTATTTTTTTGTTTAATATCTCTAAGACTAACATGCTAGTACGACTATAAAAAATGCATACAATTTTAAAATTTAAATGAACAACAATAGGCACAAAAGAAATATATATTTTTTATTATAATGCAATTATAGTTGGGACGGAGGCAATAACTTCTTAAAAGATGAACCGGTTCACAATTAATCCTGTTTGGTGCCGCTACCTATTACTTTAAAAACTTCTCTTTTGTGACAAAAGAAATATTTTTTTTTTCTTTAATTTTTTTAATATAAATAATGCAAAAAACGTTTGTTATTTTAAACACATGGGCTTATTTACACACATACATATATGTACATATGTATGCATTTAAGCTTTAATAACAATAAACGTTTTGCATACGTTTACTTTAAGTACTAAAGTCTGGCATCAAACATAAGTGCAATGATATATCAGCCCATAAATTGTTTAAACAAATACTTGTACAATTGTATAATGAAAAAAGCGAATTCACAACATTGAGGAATAAGAATTTCAAATGAGCTACCCTTTAATAAAGACTTGCAACGCCTTTAGCCAAAGAAGACTCTTGTGATTCTTAGTTAGAAATTAACTCGTAATCGATGGTTTTATAAAAGTATTCCTTTTTATGCATTGCTTTAGAGACTGGCATAGAAGTAAAGGCTGAGTTAGTGGAAATGTATCTTGTACGACGGCATTAGCTGCTTACTGAAAACGTATTCGTAGTCAATGTCACGTAGACAGTCTACAGAAATTAGATTTTTATGTTACAAAAGTCCATTTGGCATTGCTTAAAAAATAAAAGGCTGCTTAACAAAGAAATTAAAGTATTTGAACAATTGAAAACGCAAAAATCTGCTTCTTTTGATACGTTTTTACTACTTAACACTTCAAATTTACCAACAACTTTGAAAAGACTAACGTTACGCCAAACGTTTTCACTAACTCAGCTTTAAATAAATAAATAAAATAGCATTACATTGGTGTAAGGCATATAGCCAAATCCTTGTTAGAACCACAGTTTGGTTACAGAAATTTTTTGAGCTGTCTTAAAAAAAAAAATTAGATAGTACGAATCCGACATGTGCCATAAACAGATCTGCTGTCTAACTTAATCATTCACTTTACTGTGTACGTTGAATCTGGATTTGCATATATTCGCCCTATACATTGTAGTTTAGTTTCGCTGAACATTGTTCGTTTTCAAGTAGTCTTGCATCTTCTTTGGCTTCTATACCTTTGTAGGTTTCACTTTTAAAGTTCAAACCATTATACCTGTCGTAATAACAGCTTTCGACGGTAAAGACCAAATTAATATACTATTTTTAGAAAAAAAGAGGATGAGAAATACTTCTTTTGGCAACTACCTCTTAGCAACCTTCATTCAGGCAAAGATTCTGAACGTAACTGATTGCAATGAAGAAGCTTCTCAAGTCTGTCGTTCTTAGTCGTCGTTAAACTGTAGGTCCCGGTACTCATGGATAAAAATTGCTGGTAGAAGCTAGCTAGCTGTACCTCTGAAAAAGGGTTGTAATGGGAATGTAATGTAATTGGTTATTTAACTAATGCAGGGCACAGAAGAAAAAGTTCGAAACTTTGATAAAACGATCATGTTAAAACTGATATTTATAATTTTGATGTGTGCAGTCAAGTAGAAAAGTAATGCACCTGATTGAGAAGTATTTAGTATGCAATTCTGTTTGAAGATAAATATCAAAAGATTAACCCTTTGCACTCGAAGCTTTTTTTCACTCATAATACCAGCAACTCGAATCAATTTCAATAGAAAAACCATATTCACATATGTATAAGTAAATGATATGCGCATAAAAAGAAAAGTCATAGTTGTATTTTAAATCTTTTTTAATTAATTATAGATACAAATGTTATAATATATAATATATAAATATAATAATAAATAAATAAATAATAAATAATATAAATAAATAAATGAAGTTATTACGATTTGTTTTTGTCCTTATGTTATGAACTGAAAATTATTTGCATTGTCTCCATAGCGGAGCCCTCGAGTTTGAAGATAAATTTTAAATGGCTCCGCTCCGGAGCCCTCGAGTGCAAAGGGTTAAAAATAAATTTTGTTGTTTGATTTGGTATTTTTTTTTTTGTAACTTTAAAGCAAAACTTTCTGATATTTTTTTCTCACTTTTATATTAAATGCTTCTTACGAGTATGAAAACAAACATTCACAATTGTTTTAGCTTAAACTGACAAAAGTTTTAAATTAACAGACAATGTTTACATGTTTCTTTCCTATATTCTTCTCTTTTATAGATTAAAATTTCAATTTCATGTCAAAATATTTTTAGTAAAGTGTTCCAAAAAGGAAATTCCTCCTCTTTACCCAAGCCTGCGGCAGACATGTGACTCCATTTTTCACCAGCATAACATTTTCCTATTGAATATTTGGCAAGAATAAATGGCAGCAAGAATGAATGTCAGAAAACTGTGTGCAAGCAATTAACAAATAAAAACCATATTTTGCCAACTACTTTATATTGCCCCAAAATACTATAATAGAAAATCGTATTACAAATCATTGTTATTTCTTTTTATATTTCTGAAATAAAAAAATATCATTGAAATCAGCATTAAAAGCACAACTGAACTTGCTTTGATTCAATGTGTGTTTACCCTGAATATAATATCTTTCGAGATAAAACACAAATAAATTAGAAGTATAGTAAAAGAT
The DNA here is from genome assembly GCA_963576795.1 of Metopia argyrocephala. Taxonomy (NCBI): domain Eukaryota; kingdom Metazoa; phylum Arthropoda; class Insecta; order Diptera; family Sarcophagidae; genus Metopia; species Metopia argyrocephala. Next base: position 87,505,797 of record OY756211.1, read on the forward strand.
ATAAAATTTGGAATTAAGACAAAAACAAAATTACAAAAAAAACACAAACAAATAAAATTACAAAAAAGGAGGCAATGCCAGCCGAGTTAACAACAAAATGCGCATGATACCAAAAAAAGAAACAAAAACAACAAAAGCCAATAAGTATTCCATTCATTTCCACCATTCCGACACACCAGCCTAACAGACTGACAGACAAAAAAAACTCACTCAATAAAGTGACAAGTGGACGGATAGATAGACAGAGAAATACTAAAATAAGGCAAAAATACATAAGTATAAAAATTGCAATAAGTGAAAAACAAATGTTTTATCCATCCATTGGAAGTAAACGAAATACAAAAATCAAATCCACAGCCAGACATTGAGACAGACATGCAGTCATTTAAAGAAAAAAGTCTGTTCGTTGATCTGTTCGCTGACTGCTGCTTCAGAAAAATGCAAATGACTGGCATGGGGTTTTTTGTTTTTTTTTTTCCAAGATTTTTAAGGTTTCATGAAATTTTAGACCCCAAAACTATAGAGTCGCAAAACAAAAATTAAACTTCTCTCTCTAATATTTGACAAACGTAAGATTATAGAATAAATACAACTAAAGAAAAATCTACAAAAAATGTTTATCACAGGGTGACCGAGAAGGTTACTGTAAATTCTAAACAAAATATATCCGATTTGTTTTCTAACAAATTTCTAATTAAATGTGTTAAAAATCTACGACCATTATAATAAAAATTTGTTAGTTTCTCTTTTTAATAGAAAAATACATATTTCGTCGTGCGGGAGTTTATCTGCTCTATCCGCCATTTTATATACCTACATATCTCGAGTTAATGCTGCCACTTTAGGTTTTTGACACAAAAATTTTTAAAACCTGCAATGAGTTTTCGGCTACTTATCTCCAAATCCAGACGAGATATCCGAAAACGGATTGCAGACTTGAAAAATTTGGGGTAGAAAACCTAAAGTGGCATAATTAACTCGAGATATATAAAAAATATGAAACTGCGGATAGAGCACATAAACTTCCGCACGACGTTTTATGTAAATATTGTATAACCTTTAACTACAGAGGCGGTGGTAAAATTTACCCTCTCCTTAGATTTTTTAATTTATTTTCTTCGGTTGAGCGCTGTTGAGTCCCTGTTTTGTTATACTAAATCTTTGATTTTTTTATTTTTATAATCCTATTTATATAAAAATATATTTTCTTGTTTTTTTAAAAATAAATTATTAAAAAAAAATTTTTTTTTGACAATTTTTTTGGTTAAACAAAACGTGGTAATATTTACCCCACGTTAATAATTATGACAAAATATTTCACCTCCGTAGTTAAAGGAAGCTTAAAGCTTCACACGAGGTATATTACAAGTGCCTTCCCGTAGTAATATGGAAAGCTGTTCAGGGAAGGTATTCTCACCAGAGGAGGCGGGATTGTTTTAGCAGATTCACATCTCGAAGCAGCTGGTGATGACCAGGCATTTTAAACCCTACCTCACACGCCAAGGGCGATCCAAAAACTAGACGACGTGATGTATGTACGAGTATATATGTATAGCGGCAGTAGTTTGTACACAACTATTTTGGTGAATAGGGACAATCTATAAGACCAAGTTTATTCTTATTTTAGTCTTTAAAAATTAACGAGCACAGTGAATATGGCCACAGTTTTAAAATTGCATACTATGGGAAACGGGCAAATGTTTGGAACACTGGAACTCCCAGTCGGGTCTCAGACACGCCAAGGCTGTGATTCGCCCGTGTTTTGGGAGTAAGTCCGATGTTCTGAAGTTTTGGAGACCGGACCTGAAAATCCTAACAGATTTTCTCACGGGTCACTGCAGTGTTAGAGCTCATTTGATGAGAATGGCGATCACAGATAAAGATGTCTGTAAACTATGCTCACAGGCATCAGAGACGGCGGAGCACATATTGTGTGAATGTGTGGCTCTTGATAGATTTAGGTGGATGTGTTTAGGGAGGCACATGGCCTCATTGGCGGACATATCCACCATTAAAGTTTCAAACCTGCTGCTGTTCATAAGGAAGGCAGTCGGTCTACCAAACAGACAATAGACTCAAGGGGACACAATAGACCTTATAGGTCGCAGTGTCTTGCATTAGTGCTGGGTCTGAATCGAATAATAATAATAAGAAAATTGCATACTTGCATTCAAAAGATCACAGTCAGACCCATATTAAAACCGAGGGAGTCTCTATCTTTTACGACTATAAAATACTAGGTAGCAGAATGTAAACGAAGCCGTCCTATCTACCAATATGAACACCGGAGTGGTCAACTAATTGAGGTCTCCATGCCAGGAACAGTTAAGAAAATTCACCATATGATATTGGTTTATCGTCGACTGAAAGTTCGTGAGCTAACTGAAATGGTAGGTATTTCATGAAGTGTTATAAAACATTGATCACTGACGGAAAATTTGATGATGAGAAAGCTATGTGCAAAACAAGTGCCGCAATTGTTCATAATAAAAGAATAAAGTTTTCGCCTCGATTTGAAACCATTAATGGTGTCGACATACCAGGCATAAAGTAGCTGACAAAGCAGGCGATTGGTATGAGAGAATCGTGTATCAAAAATGACATGGCGTCTGTTTTTTTGGTTGATTGAGATAAAAACAATCAATGGAATTAAAAAACAATGACTCAATGAGAAAGATTTGTCAATAATGAAGATGTGGAGTCCGTGGTACATGTATTTTTTATAGTCCTAGACAGCTCGTACATATTGTCGCCGTAATCTAATATGTAGTTCCTTTTTAAAGCAACTCTTCGAAACCAATTGTTACTAAATGATGAATGATATCACCCAGCGTTTAAAAACCTCTAACAATTTTTCTTGCTTTTGATTCTTATTTGCTAATGCTTCTAAAAAAAATCAAGCAGTCGCAGTTAAAGAAACATCAAGTTGAGTCAGAAGTTAAAGCTGAGGCAATAAAAAAACTGCACAAAAACTTAAAAACTTCAACAGTCGACATATTCGGACTTTGTGTTAGAAAGCTGGCAAAATGTCGGCTGCTGAAATTTTGTAGTTTTTGCCGTTGCTTTAGCTGCGACTGTTTAAGTTTTAAGAAGCATAAATTTATCAACAGTTTACTTTTGATCAATGGAAAATGAAAAAGTTGCAGTTAATGAAAAACTTCGACTTTTGCTACTTTGGTTGCAGTTTTTCAATCACTGATATTAACAGTTGTCGCCGGTTAACCGAAAATAAATAATACTAGTCAAATTAATTCCAAAAGAGCTAGGGACGGTAAACAATGCTCGCAAAAAAATTAAAGGAACGCATTCCTTGTCGCCAAATGATGGATTATTATCTGCTAATAAATTAGTTGCTCATGTTTTTTTTTTTTGTTTTTTTTTTTTTTTTTGTTATATTCTAGATCGGTTGTTTTCTGGATTTTTGTCCACACATGAAGACTTTGTCCTTAACTGAACATAGTGTATATCAAGAATAATAATTCTAGAATTAGACTTTTATATAACGATGGCTTAAAAAATAATGTTTAAACCAAAAACTTTTAAAACATCCTAATTAGTTTAAGTTTCTATAGAAAAATAATTTCTTAAATATACAAGAACAAAATAACAATCTGATCCTTGGCATCATTATTAACAAACCCACTTCAAATCCTTGGACATTCAAAAATATATATGTATGTATGTATATATGGATATGTCTGTTTAGTTTTAAAAGAAAAAACACATTTCAAGTAAGCAAGCAATGACCGATAGACAGACAATAAAATCATAAAACTGACCAATATATGTAAAAACTTCATTGTCCAACAGACAACACTTGAAACTGGCGATATAAAACAGACATACAGACCACAAAAAAACATCGTAAAATTTTATATATTATTTTCGTTGTTTTTGCTCTCAACAACGATGGAACACCACAATTTCAAAATACAACATAAAAACCACCACAAAAAATGAAAAAAAAAAGAAAAATACATAAAAAATCAAACAAAAATCGGTTGAATAAACGAAACAGAAAGCCAAAAAAAGCCTAATATAAAAGAAGATGAAGCACAGCACACATACATACACAAAAACAAAATCAACAAATATACTTTTTTCGTCAAGGGTTAATGACCCAGAATCCACAAAAGACAACTAAAAAGTAAAAATTGAAAAACACCACAAATGAAAACGTTAAGCGATGCATAATACAACATACTACAACGCATTTGAAAAATAGGAATAACAACAATACAACATGCCACCAAATAAAAAACAAAACACAAACAAAAGCAACAACAGCATTCGAGGCATCCTCCTCAAAACTTTATCATTATTGGAATTAGACGCTGTTGGCGTTTTTGTTGTTGCTATGATTTTAGCCGCCACCAACTAACAAAAAAAAAAAAATAAAATTCAAAACAGTACAAAAGCCCATCCATACATCTACCGATTATAGCAAAATATCGTATTTTCTTCTATACTTTTAGCTTTTTTCCTTCTGCTAAAATTCATTTCAAAATTATGCTCAAATACGCGATAAATACTTTAAAAAATATTTTCAATTTTTAAAAATGAACAACCTTAGAAAATTATAACAACAAAACATAATACATAGAGACAAACAAATGAACAGCAGACAAATAGACAGACATCACGACTCTCAGACAGGCAAAAATGCATTTACAAAAAAGGACGAAACGATTTTAAAAACATTGAAAAGTACTACAGAAATATATTCGTACTTTGAAAAAAAAGAAGAAATCTGAAGTTATTCGTTCTGCCATATTATCTACATAACTTTTAACAAATCCCAATTACGGCTACAGTTTAGGGAAGAAAAAAAAGGAAAAAACAAGAAAACTAACAACAATTTTTTAATTGCTGCAGGAAATATTCGAAATGAAAGAAAAACAAAGGAATATACAAAATAGGAAATGTGAATATACAGAAAAGATACAATAATTAAACAGTACAAGTGTATCTAACTTTTTCTTTGCACGTGTTAATAGAAAAATACAAAAAAAAATACACACATTTACTATATATGGGCAATTTCCAAAATTTTCAACATTTGTTGAAACTGAGTTCAGATGCTTATTATTTCTCCAGTTTTTCGAATTGACCAAAACGGTCAAAAGGGAATGGTAGGCCACACTAGAAAACTGGGAAATTCAAAATTTCAGACCATCAGTTGTTTATTTTTAAAAGTTATGGGCACTCAAATATCGAAAAACTCAAAAAAAGGCTTGAAATTTACAAGAGTTTTTTCATATTTCATCACTTTTCTACTTTTAGTTTTAAACTTCCGATGCTCACTTATATAAAATAAAGTCACTAGACTTTGTAGATATTTACACTATAAAAGTTATGCCAATATTACGATTTGGGAAAAAGTTGTACAGCGGTTCATTTTTGAAACCAAAATTTTCCGATTTTTTAATTTTCGCAGTTTTTTCTATAGCGTTTTTGCGCCGTTCAAGAAAATTGCATTTCGTCAACAGTATTTATTAGATGGTGTAATTTGCTAAAATTTGCGCCATATCACGTCGATGTCAGGCTGCTAGTTGCTGAGAACGGTGACCTCAAACTTTTATAGCTTTTCGCAGCACTCATGTTGTGTGTGTTAATTTTTATCCATGAGTACCGGGACCTACAGTTTAAAGTCCACTTCGAACGACAGATTTAAGATAATTTTTCATGGCAATAAATTGCTCCCAGAGCTTTTGCCAGAAGATTACTGAGAGGTATGTAGTCGTCGAAAGAAATAATTTTTTCAAGATCTCAGAGCTGAGATTTGAATCCGGCGCTAAATTTAAATGATTACTTAAAATCTTTTATTTACATCGATTTTTTGCTAGTCTTATGTATGTAATCTGTTAATTAAATTTTTTTTAATCTATTAAATACCTAACAATTAGTACAAAGTATTCATATGCATACATAAATACATAATTGGCCAATACAACTCTTTTTCAGAGTTACAGTCTAGCTTCTTACTTACAATACCCATATTGTGTGTGTCAATTTTTATCCATGAGTACCAGAACCTAGAGTTTAACGTCGAATCACTAACATAACAATAATAATAACCAACACTAATAAATTGAGGAATAACTGTCGAAACACTTTCATAAAATTTATTTTTTAAGTAACATCTTATAGGTATATTGTATAATATACTCTATTTATACATACATATATATGTATACATATATGCAGTGGTGATATTCAGCCGGTACGGGGCGGTACGCTCGTACCGGTTGTTAACATTTTTAAAATTTTCCGTACCGGTTGTTGTATATTAAAAAAAAAAGTATGTTTTTAAGTAAAAGTATGTAAAAGTAAAAGTATAGATAAAAACATTCTAAATTACTAAAAAAATATAAATATTTACCTGCCATTATCGATCAAATACAAAAAATCTTACAATAAAATAAAAATTTTGGATTTAAAATTTTTTTCAGTTTTAGTAAAAAAAAATCTACTTAAAACTGTCTAATTTGAATTTTAGTACTTTTAATTTCTACTACAATCCAAGAGATGGCATTGAATTATAGAACAAAATTTATGGAATTGAAAAATTCCTACTGAGCATGTTTAAAGTTGCATTTTAATAGGTGGTTTCACCGCGTAATCACTAAGCTTGAAAGGGTTAACGGAAAATTCTGTAAAAAAAATATTTTTCTTTTAATAAAAAGGGAATTTCCCTTTTTGAATACATTTTTATTTTGATACATTTACTCTAAATAAAAAGTTTAGTAGTATAAATATTTTTATGGTGAATGGTTATCCCTTACTTTTAATCTCTATTAAATTCAGTTTTAACGTGCAAGTATGAAGTTTTTAAATTAATTTAAATTTCTAATAACAATTAATTATTAAATATTTTCTTTGTTTCAACCTAAGAATGAAAAGGCAAGGTAATTTGGATGACTTTTTTAGCAAATCTATAAAAATAACCAAAAACCCTGAACAGCAAGCTAAGAATATTATTAATTCTAATCCAACAAGTCGCCGTGGTCTAGTGGTTAGTGTGTTGGCCTACTAAGACATGGGTCCTGGGTTCGACTCCAGGCTCTGACATCTTCAAAAAAAAAAAAAAAGAAATATGAAAAAAATATTTCTTTCGACGACTACCTCTCAGCAGTCTTCTGGCAAAAGCTCTGAGAGTAACTAATTGCCATGAACAAGCTTCTCAAGTCTGTCGTTCGGAGTCGACATTAAACTGTAGGTCCCGGTACTCATGGATAAAAATTGACACACACAACATGAGTGCTGCGAGAAGCTAGGCCGTAATCCTGACACAGGGTTGTAAAGGCCAGTTATGTATGTATGTATGTAATCAAACAAAACAGGTAAAAGAAAAAAATGATACTTCTGAAGTTCAACACCAATCGGAAAAAGCTGGAACGTCTCGTGATGCTGCGTTATTACATTTTTGGAATGATAAACAACTAAATTATTTTAAAACTAAATACGAGTGCCTTATTGTTGTTAGCGATGAAAATGTGGGATGTCAGTGGTGTTCGAAAGTAGAATCGTTAAATTTAGAAACTGCTAAACATTTATACATTTCTGTGGAGTGGAAATCATGTTCTGTCAAAGCTCATGGCTCGAACAAAGAAAATTTACAATCATCAATGAGAAAAAAATTGAAGGAACACAATAAATCAGCTTCACATAAAAAAGCTGAGGAAATAATAAAAGTTAGTGAAACAAATATAATTTCCAAATCTTTCGATGTGGCTAATGAAAAGTATTTAAACAGCACAGTAAACATTTTTAATACTATCTATTTCATAATTAAAAACAATTACCCATTCAGTGATTTTAAAAAATTAATTGACTTACAGAAAAAAATAATGTAGATTTTGGATTTTCATTACATTCCAAATTTATAGTTCCACTCGTCGCAAAGCTTATATCTACAGAAATAAGAAGAATTATTTTTGGAAAACTGATAAATACAGGTTGTAAAATTTCAATTATTATTGATGAAGCCTCAACTGTTTCACACAAAAGCGTTTAGTAGTTTATTTGAAATCTGAAATTCAAGATTCCGATGATAGTGTAACAGCTTTTATTGATCTTGTCGAATTAGAAGGAACAACATCAGAAATAATTTTTAAAACCTTAATATGTATCAGTTCTTGAAAAACATGGTTTTAATGAAAAATATTTACATGAAAATCTTATTGGATTTTGCTCAGACGGTGCTTGTGTAATGTTAGGAAAAAAGGCTGAGTTTCTGCTAGAATTTTAGAACATTTTCCAGGTATTAGCATCTGTCGCTGTTTAGCTCATCGTATTCAGTTAACTCTAGATGATGTTATCAAAGAAGTAAATGAAGTAAATAACTTTAGATATTTTCTCGATAAACTTTATTCGAATTATCATACTTCAAATAAACATCAACGAGAATTAAATAATGTTTCTAAAGAACTTTACACTGAAGTACACAAAATAGGTAGAATATTTGGTCCTCGATGGGCAGCCTGTAGCGCTAGGACCGCCAAAGCAATTTGGAAATCATATCAGGCCTTATATATTCACTTTAGTCAAAATAAAGAAATTGGAATAATGTCATATTTCAAAAATGAAAACTTTTTAAAAAATTTAGGTTTAATAAACGACGTATTAGAGGAAATTTCTGTACTGTCTACAGCTTTACAAGAAAGAGATATTTCATTAATTAGAGCTGATAGATTGATAAGGCGAACGATAAATCTATTCCAACATTTAAAATTAAATAAAGGAACATATGAAAAAGAAGCAGATGATATTATTAAAACGAAAAATACAATATTCCATTTGAAATTAATAAAAAGCAGCCGCACCTAATTTGCCGTCCCAAAACCAAAATTTAAATTGGAAATTATTTAATTAATTTTATATACTATTTTTTATACTATTATATATAATATAGGTATTTCTTATGTAAATATGTGAATAAATAACTATTATGAAGTAAATATAACCTACAATAGATTTTTTTTCATGCGTACCGGTTGTTAAAAAATTCGAATATCACCACTGCATATATGTATGTATAATTGAACGTTTTTGTTGGCTAATGTATGTGGTTACTAATTATTCAACTTTAAACTTAACATTCTGGCTAGAAAAAAAAACTAATTTATAAAAGTTTTCCTCAATAAACTTCATAACAGATTTTTTTGGCGATACTTTTAAATAAATTTTAGATTTACTTTTTTTTTACAGATTTGAAATTATATAATGTAATCAAATACTTCCAAAGAGAATATTAGTTTTTTACATCAATAGAAACATTCAGTCTTCTCAATGGGACGACCTGTTATTGTTGGAATACAACTTTTATTCGTTCTTCAAAAATACACAATGAAACACATGTTTTTACTTCCGGTTATTTAGCTAAACGAATTTTGTTTTTGTTGTTACTTTTGTTATCATTCGTGTTTCATGTGCAGAAAAAAAGTTTAGTTGCGAAGAAAACGAAATAAAAAAATTATTTGTAAAAAACAAAATAATTGTTTACTATTCTAAGCATCCTCTTTTTCAAGTACGTAACTCTTGTACTCCTATTCCGTAGTATCACTTAAGGGGGGTTTAGACGGTAATACAAGTCGTACGACATGTCAAATTTTTGTGTAGAAGAGAATGAATAGTATCGTGTAAACTTGATATGTTATGAGACCGTACGACAATAAGAGAAAATACGGATGAAAATTTGACAGTCGTACGGCTCTCTTTGTTTTTTGAAATTTTTTAAAAAACCATCACATTTCATTAGATCAGGGATGCACTTTTATGTTTTTGTTTGTTTATGTTAAATGTATTCACAATGCATGTAAATTTTGTGTGCATGTGTATGTGCATTTTATGTTTTCATTTTACTTTGTTTTGGTATTTTACCAACCGTGTAAACGCAAAAAATATCTGTCGTAAGATTTTTACTCTCATTTTTAAAATACGGATGGAATTTCATAATATTTTCTCTTTGATTTTACGTACGACTTGTGTTACCGTCTAAACCCCCCTTTAAAAGAAACATTAATATTAAAGCATATATACTTCTCTATTCGTCCTTACCTTACACACATACACAGAGAAATTGTAATGAAATGTTTCGCCCAGCAAACAAAATATCAAGCGTATAAAATATGATAGCCTGTAACTTAAAAATAAGTTTTAAGTCAAGCTTAACTTTGAGCATTTTCATCCACAAATACCAAAAAGGCAATCTGGAAGGAAAACTTTTCGAGATTGTTGGTATACGAAGAAAATAGCTATTCCGAACGAAAAATAAAGCAGCTGGAGCTGATGGCTAACCGTCAAAACTGTTTTAAGCCCGAAGACTATGAGTTGTTTGGAGCATATATCAAATGATTTGCGCAATTTGAGATAACGCTATCTGCGCTAACTAAAGAGTGATAAATTTTCACCCATCGCGTAAGAGATTCTTTCGGGGATACTGTACGAATTGAAAGTGCAATATAAATATAAAATCGGAAAGCAATTGGCCCACTCCCCGTTATTTTTCAGCTACGAAACCTTGTAAATCATCAGTGAAAATTAAAAAAGATCCCATTTAGCCCTTCACAACCTAACGCAGATTCAAACAAGGCAACAGCCTATCATATTAATATGTTATTGGAAAAGGTCATACAAGACGCAGCAGCAAATAGAAACAGTACGAGTTCCATCAAAATAACATACCAAGCAATGACATTGACTAAAACCCTCTTTCGACTAAAAATCAGAACATCAGCAAACTGTTTCTTTATTCATATCATGAATAAAAACGAAATAAATAAAAAGTAATCCGGTATGTGATAAAAAACGATTTCGTTCGAAATTTAAATTGTTTGTATTTTCAAAGGCAAATAAAACGTATCTGTTTTAATTATTTAAAAAATTCATTAGTCAAGGATATTGTGTCAATAATTGGTAAGGTAATAAGTAAAAAAGGAATTCGGAATATGCAAGGATTTGGAAGTTATAGCAGCCTGAAATTTCATTCGATTTGAATTTCGATCGAAATCGTTTTTCATCACATACCGGAATGACAAAGGCTTTATAATCATCATTATTAACAACGCACTTATCCTACCTGTACTACCTGTACTACTATACGGAGCAGAGGTGTGGCTTATTGCTCAGGTGAATACACACATATACACATATATTTCGTGTTTGATTGTGTGAGAGGAAAACACATTGCAGGATATATGGGCCAATCCTGCTTTGATAAATTCTTTTTGACTTCAATGTCATAAATTAAAGAAACACAGAGTTTTGACGGTCATGTAAATCCCCTCTTAATTCGGCCAATGACGACAGGTAGGTAAATAAACAATTCAATTATCAACCTTTAATAATAAAACTAATAATAGAATAGAGACAACTGCAAACATTTAAGATTCAATTAAGAATTTCACTGGAAAACAAAGACTAAACAACTTTTTTTCTTTTAAATGGACTTTTACGCAAATTCAAGTATGAAATTAATATCAAAATTTGTCTGGAAAACAATGCTTAATATCAAATCATAAGACTTGTTGGGTATGAAATATTTAATTTTATACAAGTTTTCACTGTGTAATTGTGTACATTTTAGTATTTGCTGGGCCATTTTAATTTACAAGTACAACTACTTTAGTTGTTTTTTTTTCATGTATTTTCTTATGTTTTATTTCTCTTGCAACAAAATTTTACTTGTTCATACATGTTTAATGTTCACCCTTAAGAGTTAAAAAGTCATACAAGGTGCAAGCAGCAGGATACACATCGAATAGGACAACACAACGATAGCAAAAACAACCATAGCATAGATATACATAAATAAGTTTACAACTTTACAACAATAGGTAAAATGAAAATAGTTTAACCTGCAGACATAAGATGACCAATAAAAACGAAATACATACATATGTACATACATATATATTTTTTTTGCTGTCATTCGTCGAAAACTGAAAACATGTTATTCTATTAACAGGCTAAAAAGGAAATAAAAAGGAAAAAAGTAAATATGCCAGTAAAGAAGTTACTCAAGTTAGCTGCCATAAAATACAAATTATGAAGAGAACAATAAGATTAACATTTAAAAGTAGGCTTTGTAATAAAACTAAGCGATGCAATTGAAAATTTGTATGAAAAGAACTAAACGTACTATTCATAAAAATCTTCAGAAGAGTTCGAATTGTTTGTCCTACAAAAACGGACAGTTAATCTATTAATAACACTTAGATACATATGTATGTCAAAGCTAAATGGGAAAATAAGCGAAGCTTATGGTGGTGTCAAGAATCTTTTTCCACAAATACAGAGAACTGTATGAAATAATAATTTAATTAATAAAAAATAACAACTTCATAGCTTCAGTAATTGGTATGACGACCCCCAGCGTCTGCTACTCATTGGTGTTCTTTTAACTCATTCTGTGCAGGTATATTTTACACTCCTTCCAAATATTGCGTCTTTTAAAGCTCCCATATTTGTCAGTTGACGAAAATTTTTTTAATAAACCACCAATTTTCAATCTGTCTTTAATTCAGACTTTGGTTCGGAGTGTCTGAGACATTACGGTCTTTATTTAGTAGCCACATTCTTACCATACGAATATGCGACTTGCGTCTAAGTCGTTTGATTTCATTACATTTCCTAATAAGTATATACGACCAATATCATTTTACTTATATAAAGAAGGGGTACACAATATTTTTACAAAATTTGATTAAACGAAATATTCTTATCCAATTAAGAGGGAAATTAATTAGAAATAGCAAAAGTCGGGTAAAAGAAACATATCTTACAAAACTAAGTTCAAGAAACTGAAGAATAAGCGTTCTTAAATCATACTCGCGCATTAAAAATGATTTTCGATCAGTCCACTGATCCTAACTGTAAGTAATTCACCTATCCCGAGGAGTATAGCATTCCAATGTTTCTACCAGTATGTAGAAATAAGCCTTGTTGAAGTTGAGTTACCAGTTATGTAAAATATTTGTTATCTTGGTAAAATTTAAATTGTGGTTTATTTTCCATTAGCAAGCTAAATTTTCTTGCACTTCTAATTAAATTAGTTTGCGCATTCAAATCGCCTACTCCTTTTCTCGAAATACAATCTCAAATCATTATCGACTTTTGTCCAAATTCGACTGCTGAAATTATGTTGTTATTATGTTGCGGTTTTCTAACGATTTCCATCTTACACTACTTGGTCCATCATTGTTGTATATTATTTTGGTCTCGCCTCAGAATATTACATCATCCCAATAGTCTCTGGGTTGTGAAATGTTAATTATAGTGCAGAAATAATCGGCCTTATCACGGTTGGCGCAGTCGTTGTCGTATTTCGACATTTTTGGACAAGATTAAAGAAAATTAATAAAATCTATCTTTAATCTTTTACAAAAATGTCGAAATCCGACTAAAAAACGCCAACCGTGATAAGACCGAAAGCCTGGTTATATTTACTGAAGAAAGTAAGGATTTTTACACGCTGATCTTGAGGACTATTTGTTTTTGTAGGTTGTATGGGCTTTAAAGAAGCAAAAATCTTGATATTTTTAATGTACCCTTTTTTTTCTTTTTTCGAATATCTATCTAAATAACTCTAAAAATATATTATCGGGTATGTTCTGAAAAACGAATTCGAGTGAAATTGAAAACGAAGGTTTTTCAAAGGCAAATAAAACTTAAATGCGGAAGGAAGTTACATTAATGGTTATAAGCGAATAATTAGAAAAAATTCTCAAAACAGTTTAATCTTCTAAAACTAAAGCAGTTTAAAATTTCATTCGATTTCAATTTCACTCGAATTCGTTTTTCAGAACATACCTTGCACTATTATTTTTCTCTCCATCGAAACTGAGTAATTCATTTTATTTCCTATTATATGAATACTTCTTTTTTGCACATGTCTTTGCAAAAAAATATTAGCTTAAGGCAGGCAACACATACAGGAAACACAGGTCCTCTTCTATGTTGTGTTTTCGATGTCATGTTTAAAGTTATTTTTTTGTTTTTCTTATAAATGTACTTATTTTTCATTATTATTTTTTTTTATTATTTCTTTTTATGTCACAGAACAATTTAATACATAGTAGTAGTCTCTTGTTATTTTACTATTGGGATTTGCCGCTTTGACATGACATGAAATACTTTTTTTTATGTACATACTTTAGTTTGTCTGGGACTTCAATTAAATCATAATGTCCACAGACAAAAGATGTCATAATTAATTTAAAAACATACCCGATTTGTGGTTGAAATCCAAGTATGCAAAAAGAAACAGACAAATTTTGTATAAATGTCAAGCAATTATGTTTTAGAAGTTTCTAATAATAAAAAGTAAATTAAGCAATCAGGATTTTATTCAGACATATGTACAAACATACATACCTACATATATGTACATATGTACTACATAAATACAAAAGTACTAGAAATGGGCCGTGAAAGAAAATAATATTCTCATTTCTTAAATAAAATAGTACGAAATTAATTTTAAAGAATTCATATAATCCGGTATGTGATGAAAAACGATTTCGATCGAAATTGAAATCGTTTGTATTTTCAAAATCATATAAACCTTATCTGTTTTAATTATTTTAAAATTTCAATAATCAAGGATGTAGGAGCAATAGTCAGTAAGGTAATGTATGAAAAAGGAATTCCAAATATGAAAGGATGTGGAAGTTCTAGCAACTTGAAATTTCATTCGATTTCAATTTCGATCGAAATCGATTTCCATCACATACCAGAATATAAACCCTAAACACCACCAAGGCATACCACCTTTTAACAGTCTTTTGGCAAAAGCTCTGGGAGTAATTGATTGCCATGAAAAAGCTTCTCAATTCTGTCGTTCGGAGTTGACTATAAATTGTAGGTCCCTCTACTCATGGAAACTCAACATGGGTGCTGCGAGAAACTAGGCCGTAATCCTGAAACAGGGTTGTAAGCGTTTTCAAAACCTATACCTACTTTTAAAATAATACAGTTTTCTAGTTAAAATATTAATTTAAAATTAATTTAAATTTAATTTTGATCAATAAAAATACCATGAAAGTGAGCATAAGTTATTTCCTCATTGTTAAAAAAAAAAAAATTCGTATTATACAATTTCCAATAGCATTAAAAGCAATGGCCTTGGACTTCCTGAAATTCAAAATAATATGATTCTCAGAACACCAAATTTCAATGCCCTGCAAGTTGTCATTGATATTTGTGACAAATGAGCTGAAATAGTTGTTCTGCAAATATTGGATAAGTAACCAAAAATATCATTAATATACATATTAAAAAATCGTGGTACACCACGAAAAGCGGCTCTGGTTTATGATATCTTAGATCCATGTTTCACGTATTGCATTCGACCGAACAAAAACGATTGGATTAATAAGCAAGAGTTACGGGAAAAAGAGAATTGAGAGTAAAGTTTGTTCAAAAGTGTTTCATGACAAATGGAGTCGAAAGCCCTACTCAAGTCCAAACTCAGTAATACTGAAAATTTCCCATTATCAGTATTATGTCGAATTTCATCTCCCAAGTTAATCATAAGTGTAGTGGTGTTGTGATGTTTTCTGAAGCCTGATTGAAAATCAGATACTTTTTGCTTGAAATAAAAACTCTCCAATATTTAATCGCTCATTAAAATCTAAACTGTTTTCGAGCAGACAGGCAATATACTTATAGGACTGAAATCTGACGGATGTTATGGATTTCTTACTTTTGGTATAGGAACAACCCTTGCAACATTCCAACATTTCGGATAAGTCGAAGACATGATTGTGTTATTATAGACATATACCAAATACATAGTTGGAAATAAAGGAAAAAATTATCTTCAGAAATCTTAAAAGAACTCCATCTGAACCAATTGCCTCAGATTTAATCCAAAGTATTGCACTCCAAATATCATTAGCATTCACAGCTTTGAAAGTAAATCTATTACAACCCTGCAGTTTTATTCTGTCAATTGACCCATTTTTCGGTTATTTTTCTGACTCAACGTTGTCTTTTGCGATGTCAATTCACACTTTTCTGTCCCTTTGGTATCGAATAAGTGTCAATTCACACTTTTCTGTCCCTTTGTTATCGAAGAGGTTTCAATTCACACTTTTCTGTCTCTTTGTTATCGAAGAGGTTTCAATTCACGGGATTGATACTGTGGCACTATTTATTTCACCAGACCGAATTAACCAGTTAATTTACTGGTACGACGGCATCAACCACGGGATTGATACTGTGGCACCGGTAAAAAGACTAACAGTGTCCCTTAGTGATAGGTGAAAGTACCAATTTGAGACCGGTCCAGCGCACTGCAGGGAAGTTTCATGTACAGACTGTCCCTGATAAATAATCTGCGGTGCACTATTAACCCAAAGCATTAGAAAAAAAATTATTATATTCCTCTACGTCAATGTCATCAATAAAACTGTGAGTGTCATCAAATATGCCTAAATTCCTGATCTCTGCCCAAAGTTGTTTCTAATAATACTCCGAGAGTATATTTTGGAAGTACTTTCTTCTCTGCCCTCTAATAAGTGATATGAGCTTATTTCTATACCTACAGTATATTCTCCAATTTAAATTGTGGAATAATAAAGGTCACCAAACTAGATAAATACATACATATGCTGTTAATTCTTTTAACCATAAAAACGCAATAAATCAATAAAAAAAACAACGAAAAAAACTACAATATACGAAGTATATATATATGAAAAAAATATTGTCGATTCCTGTCGTTAATTGAAAGCACTTACAATTTTGTCAGTTGTCTCCTCTACAAATGTAATGTGTTTCTCCAGGGATCATTTAAAACAAAGAACACTCTCCATTTACAATTTTATTAATGGCAGCAAAATATGTACATACAGTGGCCGACAAAAGTCTACATACGACCTATATTTTTGCGATTTTAGGAGCCCAAGATACTTAAATAAAAAAGTAATGATGCAGTTTTGTTTCAAATACATTTTTATTAAAGCAGACCAAAATTTACGTTTTTTCAATAAACATAGGAAAAATTACTCAAGAAAAACATTTAAAATGCATTGACAAAAGTGTACATACGATCAGCATACCCAGGCGTTTGTTGCTATTAAATAACGAGATATTATTACAACATTTTTTTTGTTAAGTTTATAGATTGTTTTAAACAGCTTTAAGTTGTAATTTAGTCTTCATCGGTGTATATTTAAGTAAAATAATGTCTTCTCGTAAAGCAATTTCAATTGATATCCGAAAGTTATTGGTTAAGTACAGATCTGAAGAGAAATCCTTTGGAGAAATAGCACAACTATTAAATTTAAGTAAATCTACAGTTCAGACAATATTTAAGAATTATAAAAATAGTGGAACTGTTGAAAATAAGCGTCGTAGTGGACGCCCAAAAGCACTTAATCGCAGAGATGTAAGCTTTATTTTAAAAGAAATGGACAAAAACCCTAAAATTAATACAACAAAATTGGCCGAAGAGCTTGCAACAAGATAAGAAGTGATTGTAAATCCCCGTACTATTCAAAGAACATTGAATGGAAATGGTTATTTTAACAGAACTGCTCGAAAAAAGCTATTAATAAGTGAAAAAAACCGCAAAATTCGTATAGAATTTGCCCAAAAGCATATTGACAAAGGTTTTGATTTTTGGGAGCGGGTCTTGTTTACTGATGAATCTAAATAACATTTTTGGTAGTGACGGTAGATCTAAGGTGTGGTGAAAAAGAAATACTGGCTCCTAAATACTTAATTTTTACTGTTAAGCATGTGGGGGTTGTGTAATGGTTTGGGGTGCCATGGCTGCTTCTGGCGTAGGAAAGTTGGTGTTCATTGAGGGTAATATGGATCGGCACCTTTACAATTCCATTCTAGAACAGAATCTAAAACCCTCCGTCGATATGCTAAGCCTTGGTCGAAATTGGTACTTCCAACAAGACAACGACCCGAAGCACACTGTTCAAATTGTGAAAGATTGGTTGCTATACTATGCTCCCAGACAGCTGTACACTCCACCTCAAAGCCCAGATTTAAATATTATTGAGCACGTTTGGGAGATATTACAACGAAAAATATGTAACTACCAAATTACTAATGCCCAAATGTTAAAACAGAGGCTCCAAGAAGAATTGCAGAACATAAGACCCTTAGAATTAGAAAATATGGTAAACTCGATGCCTCGGCGACTGCAGGCAGTTATAGATGCCCGTGGGGGTCCGACAAAATATTAATTTTATTAATAGGTGATGATTTTTTACATTTACGCTAAGTTTTTCTGTGAACACTCTTGTCGTATGTAGACTTTTGTCGAATGTTTTTTATAGTTTTTCTTGAATAGTTTTTTAAATTTATATCGGAATAAATATTATTTTGGTTTATATTAATAAATATAGATTTGAAACAAAACTGCATCATTATTTTTTTCATTTATTCACTTGGACTGATAAAATCGCAAAAAAGGGGTCGTATGTAGACTTTTGTCGGCCACTGTATATGATTTATAGAAAATAGTTAGTGCCGAGTCACTACTGATGCCTATTCCTTTTTTAAAGTTAAATCCAATCAAAATTAGAAAATAGGTCAGACTGTTTATTAGCGGTAACTAAATATGCTTTAAATCACAAACAAAAACCCTTAAAATCTGCCGTTGCATACAA
This sequence comes from Metopia argyrocephala, assembly GCA_963576795.1. Taxonomy (NCBI): domain Eukaryota; kingdom Metazoa; phylum Arthropoda; class Insecta; order Diptera; family Sarcophagidae; genus Metopia; species Metopia argyrocephala. Next base: position 87,524,432 of record OY756211.1, read on the forward strand.
ATGGAACAAAAAGACAACACACAGAGGAAACGATATGTATTTTTGACCCCAATTGCCTAAATCTTTTTGCCATAAAACATGGATGGCAACATAAAATCTAAAGGCCAACAGAAAAGAACACTAAAGTAAGCAAAATATACACACACTCGTACGCAGATGCAAAAAAAAGAGAAACCGCTAATATGCGGCTGTTGCACCATTCTTGTTGGACGAGATGTGGAAAAAAGTGCAGTTGATAGTGTCAGTCAGTGTTAAAAGATTGATAGCCAATGATAGTTAAAATAAAATAAAAGCATGTTAAAGAAAAAAATAAATATTGTAAATAACACAAGTAGATGAAAAGGGGAAAATATGTAATACTAAAACTAAAATAAAATATGTAATAAAAAGAAACCAACAGACTGGCAGTTTGGTTACATGGCATACATTCCCCAATTTCATAGGGAAAACTGTAAATGTGAACTTATGTACTGATTTTGGAGTAATTACAAAACCAAACATAAAATCTTATTTAGCTAATCAAAATATTTAATACAAAACTGTATATACATATATGTATGTACATATGTATACCGTAGTATGTAAATACCTTTAATTTTTAAAACAAATTTCAGTATCGGTTGCAATTGTTTTTGTATGTTGTATATAAAGAATCCCAACTTTAACCCGATTTATAAGCACACACAAACAAAAATCACACAATTAATATCAAAGTATTCTTATATTTACTTAACTTATTTATATTATATACAATAAATTTAAATTTTTTACAAAACATAAGTCGGCCATTTAAAATAAAACCGTATATATTTGCTTCTCTCTTTTAACCAAACGTTCGTAAATCATTCACAATAAAATAAATTTGTTTCATTTTATAGAAACGATTGTAAAACACCCACAATTTCTCAACTGGCAATACTGTATCAATATTTAATAAGAGTTGCCGTGTAAGTAAAAAAAGAAAGAATAATAAACATATATAACTGGCCTTTACAACCCTGTGTCAGGATTACGGCCTAGCTTCTCGCAGCATTCATGTTGTGTGTGTAAATTTTTATCCATGAGTACCGGGACCTACAGTTTAATGTCGACTCCGAACGACAGACTTGAGAAGCATGTTCATGGCAATTAATTACTCTCAGAGGTTTTACCAGAAGACTGCTGAGAGGTAGTCGCCGAAAGAAATATTTATTTCATATTTATTTTTTTTAAGACGTCAGAGCTGGGTGTCGAACGCAGGGCTCATGTCTTAGTAAACCAACACACTAACCACTAGACCACGGCGACTACAAAGAATAATAAACTCTTTTTTTATTATAAAAAATTTGATTAATGTTTTAAGAAGAGAACGACGCAAAACACACATCAAAACGAGCAAAAGGTGGGTTTGAAAATTATGGCGGCAAAGTTTTAAGCTGGCCTACACTGTTTTTAAACTTAAATTCTATTGAAATTTTATGGCAAATAGTTAACGCGCCACCTTCGAAGAAGAATCCTTCCAATTAGGAACAATTGTTGGAATTTTTAAAGATGCCTGGAAGAACATGGTAATCAAAACGTTTTAAAGAATTATAGCCTCAATGCCAAAACGCTGCTTGGTCTTTATTAAAAATAATGGTAATTCCACTAAGTACAGAAGTAAATAAATGATAATTAATAGAAATAACTTGGTTTAATTAATAAAAAGTTAATTTTTTAGATTATCAAATTTGGTGAATCTATTTTATTGAACAGACAAAATTAGCTATTTTAACTGTTTATAACTATTTAAACATAAGTATTTATAGTTTTAAATATCATCTATAGGATGATATTATATAATTCATTGTTGCGACCAACGAGTGTAAAATATAATTTAAATCTAACAGTATTTGTATTTACGAAATACTTTGGCAACACTTGAGAATTAATTTTTTATATTTATGTATAAGCAGAACGACTGAAATTGAAATAATATATGACGTCACGTGCACTTGTTGATAAAATGTGTTCAGTAAGCATTATGTTAAAAATGCATTTTGTTGTTTTTCATTATCATTGAAAAGGATGTTTATATTTTTTTTATTTATTTAATTTAACTTATAATTACAAATTATAAACTAAATTTTTAAAAAGAAAGAGAAATTGCGGCTGAGGACTTCAGCTCAATATAAATGGATATACAATTTTAGAAAATACAGATTTTAGAACTGCTTGAAATTATAATTTATTCAATTTAATGCAATACATTAAACCAGCTGCCAGAGCTAATTAATTATTTATATTAAGTTTTTAGCCGTTTAAACAATGTCAAAAATACTATTTCATACTCTAAACTCAACAGAAAAAAAAATTAGGAACCAAAATTATTTTTAGAACTTAAACCGAACTTTTCAAAAAAAAAAAATAATTATTGCCTCAAATAGTTTGTATTTAGACTCTGGTAACCTTTGTGTTGTTTTGTTTATATTTTGTTTTATTACTTCAAGCCAGAAGCAAGGGATTTCAATTCCACTTCGTTTCAAGCCATTCTTATTGAGGGCGTAGTTCGACAAGTGTTTGTCATATAGGAAAATAATTCAAAGAAGAAAAATTCCTTAGAAGACTTGTAGCGGGCTGTAATTAAATTCTTATTTTATTTGTTTTTAATTCTTTTTAAATTATTTTATTTTGTGTTTACAAAGCAAGTGTTTGCTGAGCAAACACTAAAATACTCGTGGTGAAAATGTTTGCAACTAGTGCTCTGGCAAAGAGTCTGTTGCTTTTTGTGTTGATTTTATTTGTGGGTGTGTTTGCTCAATTCGAATGGCAAGCTCGAGATGCTTTCGATGAAATAAAAATAAAATACGATAAAGTAAATGCTGATAATTGCCCAATACAGCATGTAAGTGATCTATATTTGCCGGAGGATACTGTGTCCCATAAGCCGGATATTAAAGAAATCAATATTAATCCGATATTTCCAAATCGTACCGCTCTTTTGCATTTGCATAATATGGCTATGAGCCGAAGTTTCTTTTGGAGTTATATTTTGCAATCACGCTTTATACGTCCTGCTATCAATGATACTTATGATCCGGGCATGATGTACTATTTCCTATCTACGGTGGCTGACGTCTCGGCTAATCCTTCGATAAACGCTTCGGCTATTTATTTTGCTCCCAACAGTTCTTATACTTCCTCGTATAGAGGTTTTTTCAATAAGACATTCCCCAGATTTGGACCACGTACATTCCGTCAGGATGATTTCAATGATCCCATACATTTACAAAAGATTTCCACATGGAATACATTTGATGTCAGAGATTTGGGTGCTCATCCACCAGAGTCAGTATCACAGGATTATACTTCGGAACTGTATAAAATTAATGAATGGTATAAGAAATGGTTACCAGATAATGTAGAGGGACGCCATGATACTAAAACGACCTATCAAGTTGAGATACGTTATGCAAACAATACGAATGAAACATATACATTCCATGGACCGCCTGGAGCTGACGAACACCCTGGTCCAATTAAATGGACTAGACCCTATTTTGATTGTGGTCGCTCAAATAAGTGGCTCGTGTCTGCTGTTGTACCAATTGCTGATATTTATCCACGACATACTCAATTTAGACACATCGAATATCCAAAGTACACAAAAAAAATTTTTTTTCCTATTTTCTAATTAAAATAATATCTCTTTGCTTGATTTTTAGATACACTGCCATTGCTGTTTTAGAAATGGATTTCGAAAGGCTTGATATTAACCAATGTCCAAAGGGTGAAGGTAATAAAGGTCCAAATCATTTTGCCGATACGGCTCGCTGTAAGAAAGAAACGACAGAATGTGAACCGCTGCATGGTTGGGGTTTTAGGCGTGGTGGTTATCAGTGCCGTTGTAAACCTGGTTTTCGTTTGCCTAATGTTGTCAGGCGTCCTTATTTAGGCGAAATCATTGAAAGGGCCTCCGCTGAACAATATTATAACGATTATGATTGTAAAAAAATTGGCTGTAAGTATTAATATTATTCAAAAAAAATTTAATGCAAATTGACATTTTATATTTTTACAGGGATTCAAAAGGTTCCCATACAATGGGAGAAAGCACCTTATTATGTGCGCCAAAAATATTTAGATTTACATCAAGAATATCGCAACGCTTCAACCGGTTCTGCTGCATTACATTCTAAAATTTTGAATATTGATCAAATGTTAAAGTTTATTCACAGTGTTAATTATAGGACGTGTAAAGAGTAAGTTGTTTTTGCTTTCATTTTCTATTTTATTTGCTATTAAAAAAGACACTTAACGAAGTGACCGAAACAAACTGAACCATATCTGTACTCCATGGGCTTCAAGGAAACAGGATTACTATATCAGAACCTCTGCATATTTTATTTCTTCACTTTTGTAGCACAGTGCTATTATAGGTTTTTAAAGAGTATGCATAAAATATTCTTTATTTTAAAAATTTTTAAAAGAATTTGGAGTTATCTAAAAAGTCTATTATCAATATAAGTATATTGCCAAAAATAATCAGCCCAATTCTTAAAACTCACAGGGAAATGAATTCCCAGAGAATAAGTTTTTCCCAAAAATAAAATCCTCCAATTCTGAACAGTCTGGGAAGGGAGAGAGAATTCGAAACATTCGAATTTCCTAATGTTGACAAAAAAAAAATGAGTTTTATAAATTTTAAAAATAAAAGTTTTTGAAGTGAAAAAGAGGTTACAGAAAAAAAATGTTTAGTGCGGCATGTATAATGTTAACTGAAGAAGAAAACGATGAAAGTGAAGTGTTGGACAAGAATCAACAGAGGTTAGCAAGAAAAATATTACGTGATGCTACCAACTCACTTGAGCTACCGCAAACTTTGTAAGTAGATTCCTTAAAAAGTACTATAATTGAATAAAATAATGTTTTTAAGATTTGAAAAATATTACAGGGTAAATAAACCAGCCTTTATTTACCTTTTATATATGTTAAGTGCACATATTCCACAAAAGAGACAGTCAGTTGCAGTTTCCCCACTCGTAAAGTTAAGTGCAACGCTTTGCTTCATGACCGAAGATGGGTACCAAACGGGTGTGGGGAAAGACTCTGATGTGTCTGTGGTACAGAGCACCTTTAGTAAAATTTTGACAGAAGTTATAAATATATTTGAGGAGCATCTATGCCAAAGGTAGATAACTTTTTGCAAAACAGAGGATGAAAAGCGTAAAATTGCGTTAAATCTTTATATAAAGCATGGTATTCCAAGCGTTATAGGATGCATCTAATAATATGCACCTATACTATAACAGGAAGGGGTATTATAGCTTGAATGTAATGCTGGTAAATGAATGTTGTCAAAAATATTTTAACCCAAATTTTAAAACAATAAAAAATTACAGGTCTGTGAAAATGAGCCTTTCTATGACATTCATAATAGCTACTTTTTTCACCGGGAAAAGTTTCCCTGTTTCGAAGTTTGTTTAGAATAGGAGGAAAGTAAAATCTCCCAGGGAGAATTTTTTTTAGAATAGGTTAGTTGGGAAAAGAGAAAAAACTCCCAGAAAGTTTCAGTTTAGAATTGGGGTGAATAATTGTAAAGGTTAGATACAAATAAATATAAAGTAAAAAAATGTTGCAAATTTCATATATTGACTTAAGGTGTCAGACAATTATCGAAACATAAATATAAATATGATTTTTTCAATGCAATTTTTAAATTCGTATACATTTATTTAAAGCTAAAGAGATAAACATATCAAGTTATGTCATTTCTTATGTAATAACAATATAAATTTTTGAAATCTTTTTCGTAAAAACAGAATTATACGATATTTTACTTTAATAATTTAATGTTTACTTAGAAAATAAAATGTGAACAATATTTTTTTAAATCTTTTCTTTACAGTTTCCATCCACAGGATTTAATTTTGCGTGGTGATATTAGCTATGGTGCCAAAGAACAATTCGAAAATGAAGCTAAAATGGCTGTACGTCTTGCTAACTTTATTAGTGCTTTTCTACAGGTATGCCTTGAACATTTATTTTATTTTTCTTAATAATCGGGTATGTTCTGAAAAACGAATTCGAGTGAAATTGAAAACGAAAGTTTTTTCAAAGGCAAATAAAACTTAAATGCGCATTAATGCTTATTAAGCGAATAAATAGAAAAATTATTAAAACAGTTTAACATTTTAAAGGTATAGCAGTTTAAAATTTCATTCGATTTCAATTTCAGTCAGTACCCGAATTTGTACTCTTAAAATACGTTACTTTATTATTATTATTATTTTTTTTTTTTTTTCAAATTATAAATATTGAGAAAAAGTAAAAAAAAGGTTCTCACCTTCACTTTTCATCATTTTTATATTTCAACACTTAATTATAAGTTAGAAGTGTTAATAATTTCATTGATTTTCTTGTTTTTTTTATTATTCTAATTTCTGCTGGCACTTCCTTCTAAAAACTTTTGAAGTGTAAATGAAAATTTTTCACGCTTTATAAAATTTTGTTGAGAGTTTTATATTTTTTTTGTTAGAAACACACACAAAAAACAAAAGCAAATACTCAAATATCATCTCCTTTTTGTTTTGTCTATACGTAATCTCATGTTAAACAACTTGTTTTTGCGGTAGTTAAATATGCAGTGTCAAATGAATTCTTTTAAGAAATATTTTAAAGTAAGAAGAAGAAAAACAAAAAGAAATCTATAATATTTAGCTTTTAATAAAACTACGGTTAGAAATACTCGAAAAACTAGATATTTTTTAGGAAATATTTACACAAGTTGTTAGAAAAGATCTTTTAAGCAAATAATTTAGAAAATCAAAGGAGGAATAAAATAATTTAAATAATAAAGACGATAATGAAAACGGAAACTTAACGACATTTAAACCTAAATATTACAAATTAAGATCCTTTGCCAGTAATAATAGCAACAAAACTTACTATTATTATCTAGAAAAACTAGTTGCTATTAAAAAAATATATTGCTTTGCAAGGTATGAATGGAACACTAACAGACTAGTTTTATCTATCCACATACTACAACAATTATGATTTCTGTTTGTCCTTACGCTTAAATTCGTAGGCTTATTTATATTTTATTTTTTCATTTCATCTACTTCTACTTTAAATACAATACAACAAAACAAAACAAAAGGTATCTGATCCCAATGAAGTATATTCGGGTAAACGTGTGGCCGATAAACCACTTACTGAAGATCAAATGATTGGTGAAACATTGGCTATTGTTTTGGGTGACACAAAAGTCTGGTCGGCTGCCACACTTTGGGAACGTAATAAATTTACCAACCGTACCTACTTCGCACCTTATGCTTATAAAACAGAATTAAATACACGCAAGTTTAAGGTTGAGGATATTGCACGTTTGAATAAGACCCATGAACTGTACACAGAAAGAAAATATTTCAAGTTTTTGAAACAACGTTGGTCTACGAACTTTGATGATTTGGAAACCTTTTATATGAAAATAAAAATTAGACATAATGAGACAGGTGAATATCTACAAAAATACGAGCATTATCCCAATTCATATCGTGCCGCCAACATAAAACATGGCTATTGGGCGCAACCGCAATTTGATTGTGATGGTTATGGTAAAAAATGGCTTGTGACCTATGCAGCACCCTTTTTCGGCTGGGATAACCTTAAAGTTAAACTGGAATTTAAGTAAGTATTGTTATGTTAATGAATTAAAATATACATATAATTATCATAATAGAGAGAGAGGGTATCGTCGGTCGGTCCCTTTATAAGTTTTTGCTTCTTTTTTTTTTGTGTTCTATTTCTAGTTTTGATTTTTTTTTTCATATTTTGATTTTTGTCTAAAGTCATCCCTAATGCTATTTATTTATCTATATTGTTGTTGTTATATTTAAAATTCTTATACTTCAATTTGTACAGGCCTGTTTTGAACTCTTTTTAGGGTTTGTTATAATAATTCTTTAAGAGGTTTTTTTTATTATTTTAAAAAGGGGTCGGGTCATATGTATATTATTGTCTGCTTGTTAAGTTTAGATGAACATTTCAATTTGTTTTCATACATTGTACTTTAAATTATGTCCTAACAGCAGTTTTCAGTGGGGTAGATAATAGGAATACAACTTATGCTGGTGTTATCCTTTTAAAGGGTTCCCTTTTTATTATGAGACTGATGACAGCATTTGCAAACTTATGACTTTATTAATATGAGTAGAAAAAATCTATTGTTAGAGAAAAACTGTAGTAAGATGATAGAGTAAAGTCAAGAGCAACTTAGAAATATATTAAAATTAAAAGTCATCGACTGTAAATTGTTGTGGCGATAATTAAAAATTGTTTTAAACCAGTATGTGATGAAAAACTATTTCGTTCGAGACTAAAATCGTCTGTGAAATTTGTCTGTTTTACATTTTTGAAAATTTTATAATAATCGAGTAGGTGGTGGTAGTGATTTAGATAATGGATGGATTTGGAATTTATAACAGTCGATTGCAATTTCGATCAAAATCGATTTCCATCACATACCATTTTAACTAATTGTGAGATTTAAGCCTTTAGTTTTTATCCAATTTTTCTTTTTCATTATTATTTATTTCATAAAGCGACTTGTAAGACAATGGAAATATGTTTTTAGTCAGGATTTTATTCTTATTTTATTTGCATTGAGAAGAGTTTCCCAGAGTAACGCTACAGAGCAAAGGTTCTGATGATAATCAAACCCATAATCCTTATTTTGCTTTTTTTACTTCTTTTAAAAATTATATTTTAAATACAAATTTCCAGAGGTGTGGTAGCTGTTTCAATGGATATGTTGCAACTCGATATAAATCAATGTCCGGATTGGTATTATGAACCGAATGCATTTAAAAATACCCACAAATGTGATGAAAAAACTTCCTATGTAAGTTGGTTGTTAAAAAATGTGTCTTTAATTAAAGTAATTATTTAAATTATATATTATTTTTTTAAATCCTTTTAGTGTGTACCGATTATGGGTCGTGGCTTTGAAACTGGTGGCTATAAATGTGAATGTCTACAGGGTTACGAATATCCTTTCGAAGATTTAATTACTTATTATGACGGTCAATTGGTAGAAGCTGAATTCCAGAATTTAGTTGCTGATAAAGAAACTCGTTATGATATGTTCCAATGTCGTTTAGCCGGGGCTTCAGCTATACAAGCAGCCACATCATTAATCATTTCATTATTTGGTTTGACACTGGTTTTACTATACAAATTCAGATGAAAGATTCCTTTTTTTAAAGGTAAAACACTCTTTTTGCGTTAAGCAATCAACAAACAAAGTAAAAATGTAGTTTTGTAGTTTATTTAGTGAATAAGTATGAAATGAATCCATCCAAAAAAAAGTTAAGCAACTATCTCAAATAACAACTAAAAAAAAAGCAAACAACAAAAAATCGAAAAATATTCTATTAAACAAGAACAGTTAGAGTAAAGAAGAAAGAGACTTTGTCACCTATGTGATAGCTTTTTTCTACAATTCAATACTTTCAAGACAGTTTTTATAGTTTATTTTAATACAAAAAAAAAAAAAATTTTTTTGTCATCATTTATCCAAAGCGATTAAGTTGTAGACACAATCTATTACAATGAATCTCATTATTTGTCATGCTTTGTTTGTATGCTGCTCAGCTATGTTATAAAACGTTTGACAAAAGCACCAAATTTTTTCAAAGCATCTTATAACTCATGTTTGAAATTAAACACACTCTGCATAAACTCTCATAGAAAGCCAAATAGTAAAAAGCTACAAAAATAAAATATATATAACGCCTCTCTTTAGCTCATATTACTTTTCCAACACAAGTAATTTGCTTCTTTCTCTGCTCAGACATCAAAAAGCGCAAAACGGAAATTCAGAAAAAATGAGAGAAAATGTTTGAAAATAAAATATATTTTTTTATTTTAATTTTTCTAAAGAATGAACTTCAAAATCTGTTTTTAATATCCATGAAGTTTTGAGCATCAACGAACAGCTGTGTTATTGTGTAGTTTTGAGTTTTGCAGCATTAATGATTGAGAAGCTGCAACAATAACAAACTTAAAAACGGAAAACTACAATAAAACAAAGCAGCAGTAGAAGAAAAAAAAAACATACGAAACCTGTTAATATCAAAATGTATCTCGAGATAGCAAGAAAATAAACGCAAGTAGTACAGATTTGACTGGATGGAGGAACACAAACACATTAAGATCAGCCTTGAGTGAGAGGAGGGTTGTTACTTGGGTTCACATTTGCACCCCTTCTATGGTCACTACCACACAACACACATTGACCGTTAAGCATTTTTCATATAATTTTTTTCATTCTTTTATTTAGTTTCGTGTGTGCATTAATTTTGATTTTTTCTTTTTATTATTAAGAAGAAAAAAAAGAAGGAACTTCCTCTATTCGAGAAATATGACTGGGTTTCTTTTTTTATAGGCCTTTTTTGTTGTTGTTGTACCTCTTTGATGACTATGATCATCCTCATCATTTTTTATTATTATCATAGCCTGAGAACTTTTTCTACAAAAATCTTCTTAAAGAAAAAATAAAAAAGAGATCCTTTTGCATAAAACCAGTTTACCACTTGGTTTTGGTCATTGCAAATTCTAAAAAACGTATACACATATTTTTTATGATTTAAAGAAAAAACGAACTATTTTTTCTACATTAAGTTTTGATAACGACAAAAAAAAATGTTTGATATAAAAATGGAAAAAAATACGGCTGCTGTCTAATGTTTGTTTCAAAATATTTTCACACATTTTTCATCGTCAGCCTAACGACAGCGGAGTAGAGGTTATCATCTATAGAGTGACCAATAACTAAAAACAATGAACCCTCTATTGTTTAATATTCTATAAGAAAATATATGTATTCTATAGAAATTCTTAAGACTTTAATATCACAAAAAAAAAAACTCCTGCTGTTTTAAATATTGAATATAAAATGCAAATAAAAATTGCTTTAAACTTATTAGTATTGTCTGCTACGTTACTGCTGTTCTTGTTTTCTAGATATTTTTCTTTTCTTTTTTGTTGTTGTTTTTTGATCATACTAAAACCGTCCAATAATTGTTTAGACTTGTTTAATGTTAAACTTAAAATTTAAAGTTAACGTCTACAAATTTCTATGCTACAGTATTTTTCGTTTAGCTGCATTTCAGTTAGCTGAATTTTTTGCCTATCTGCACAAAATACAAATGGCCAAATGTTGTATGAAAACAATCGTTGTGTATAAAGCCGAGTGTCCACTAGCAAGTTACTTGCGGAAGAACTTCTGCAAGTATTTGCTGATGTGTTTCCACTGAAACCAAAACTTGCGGAAGTTTGATTCCAGAAGTAGTTTGTAGAAGTTTTACGACGAACTTGCAGCAAGAACTTGCAGACGTGTTTACACACAATGTGAGTACAGGTTGCAGTAGAGTTAGCTTTTTTAAACAGTGACAGTATAAAACTGTCTGGTGGCAAAATAAGAGTGGCAGCTGCCATCGCAGCATATTTAATAGGAAAGAAACAACTAATTACAAAAAAAAAAAAAAATTGTTCTCAGTTTCTTTGGGTACATGAGATGTCGTCATGTATTTCATGTCATGATAAAACTCCCACTTGCTAACGTATCGTCGTGCGGGAGTTTAAGTGCTCTATACGCCATTTTTTAAATCTCGCGTTAATGATGCCACTTTAGGTTTTTGACACCAAAATTTTTAAAATCTGCAATCCGTTTTCGGCTGTTTATTTCCGAAACTTGACGAGCTATCCCAAAACGGATTGCAGATTTGAAAAATTTGGGATCGAAAACCTAAAGTGGCATCATTAACTCGAGATATATAAAAAATATGAAATAGCGGATAGAGCACTTAAACTCCTGTACGACAATACGTTAGCAAGTGGGAGTTTTATCATGACATGAAATACATGACGACATCTCATGTACCGTCGCCGTGGTCTAGTAGTAAGCGTGTTGGCTTACTAAGGCATGAGCCTTCAGCACTTTGATCACTTTTTTTTCTTTCTTTGTTGACCTCTTGACCAAAATGCGTTCGGAGGTCGTGTAATTTTCTTTTCATCTCTTCTTCGGGCTCGTCTAAAGCATTGGCTATTGCCTTTACAGCGTTTTGTTTTTTAATTTTATTTTTATATTCTTTTGAGGACGTGTCCCATAGTTCTGGGTAACTTTCCTTACTTCAAATAAATTTATTATTTTCCATTTTTATTTAATTATTCAAAAATAAAAGAAAAAAAAACCACAAAACAAAACCCGACATATACCTGATTTCTTCCGCAAGTCTTAAAAAACTTGCAGTTCACAGCAAGTTGCGCAAGTCACTTCCAGCAAGCAACGAACATGTGTTTCCATATAATTTCTGCAAGTTTTTCTTGCAAGCAAAAACTTCTGGAAGTCGACTTCTAATACGTGTTTACATGACAAAAACTTCTGGAAGTCACTTCTGGAAGCAACTTCCGCAAGAAAACTTGCTAGTGGACACTCGGCTTAAGAGCATTCGATTTTTGTTCAACAATACTGGTTATTAATACAAAATATTACTTTTAAGTGCCTCATATAGTAAACGCAAAAAAATTATTATTATGGCAATCGCTATTCTTAGGGAAAAAAGAATTTACTTTGCTTTGGTAGTAAAAAAAATCACTGAAATAAAAATTAGTTTGATCTGGCAGCTGTTATTGTGTGTGCACATATCGTCGTGCGGGAGTTTATGTGCTCTATCCGCAATTTCATATTTTTTATAGATCTCGAGTTAATGATGCCACTTTAGGTTTTCGATCCCAAATTTTTCAAGTCTGCAATCCCTTTTCGGATATCTCGTCCAGTTTCGGAGATAAATAGTCAAAAACGGATTTTAGATTGTAAAAATTTTGGTGTCAAAAACCTAAAGTGGCATCATTAACTCCAGATATATAAAATGGCGGATAGAGCACACAAACTCCCGCACAACGACTATATGTATATTAAAAACGATCGACAATTCAGAGGAACAATCAACAAATGTTTTGACATTAAAAAAGGCTTTAACTTCAATTTCAATTCAATTTCAATTTAATTTATTGAGCCTTTTTTTAAAACAATAAAAGATACATTACAAAATTAATTGAATAGAGAACATTTAAGATTTTATTGTATTGTCTTAAAAACAAGTGTGTTCAGTTAACAGTACCAAACTTAGCTATAGTTTAGAAAGATATAGAAAGTTATAAAAACATTAAAAAGGAGGCGCCCTTGCTCCCGGAGCTAACCATAGGCTTTAACTTCTTTAGATGTAATACAAAAATACTGGAGGGTTACTTTGTATTTCGAGTCGAATAGAAAATGCGTTCAAAAGAAATTTCCCATTCGAAAAATCAATAATAAATAAATAAAAAATTTGTTCGAAAATCATAAATTTTTACGAATTCGTAAGATTTTCGATTCGAATCGAAATACAAAGTAACCTCCCTGCTTCTTAAATAATATTGATGGCATTTTAAATAAAATAGTAAATGCAATTCTTAAGCAATCAATACATTCCTTAAAGCAGACAAATATTTCTGGAAAATATTCAGAAACACATATTATTTAGTTAATACTCGTAGTCTCCCATGTAAACTGACTAGTTGTTGACAAGTTTTTTTTTTTTGCTTTTAATTAAATTTTATCAAGCTCTTTTATTTTTAAATAAATTGTTTTTGTTTTAACATTTTTTTCATATCATGAAATTGATATCATGCATTATTTATGCTGCTACGTGAATACTGCGTAGCAGAACATTTTGCGTAAGGGCACGAATTTTTATGCAAACTTGAATATGCAGCTAAACGAAAAATACTGTATATAGTTAAATGTTAAGTATTGTGCCTTGTATTTAAATAAATTAACTCTGTTTATACACATTGGTATGCATATGAAATGAATTTTTATATATATTTTATAACGTAGAGTCTAAATTGTGTTTTTTTTTTATAAGATTAATAATATTTGAATTATTCACTCCATTTTTTATTTTAGATTGTACTTGCAATTCTATATTACTTGTATTACATGTATTCGTATAAGCAAATTTTTTTTATACATCTTAAAAATGAATTTTTTAATTAATTTTTTTTTATATATTTACAAGACGAAAAAAGAAACATATCACAATAAAATTTTTGACAAATTTTAACAAAATGAACGGTTGTTTTTTTTAATTAAAAATTTATTTTTTTTGTTAAGTGAAGGGAAAAGTTTGAATCATTAAGGATGTAGATACATTAGGCGTGGCAAATTTTTCTCTCGATGAAAACTTAAAATGGATTAATACAAACATTTGAAAGAAAAATTAGTCAAATCGATGGAGCCGTTTTCTGATTTAAAGTAAATAAAAAAGAGGGTGTAGAAGTAGGCGGGGCAAAATTTTCTTTCCGTAAAAACCTAAGTTGGATCACGACGATCATTAGAAAGAAAAAATCGTCAAAATCGGTCCAGCCGTTCTCAACTGATGCGATGACCAATGAACAGCATTGATATTTATTTATATAGATATATTAAATTTGATTGACTATTACTATATGTATATGAGCTACATATCGTCATATTAAACGCAAACGAATAGGCGCTTACGTCTTAGTTACGGTGACCATATTTGTTAAACCAAAATACAGAACAAGGAAATATTTGACCAATAACAACTATAAAATGCAAACAAAAAACCTTTCATACGTGCATAGGCATGTATTTATTATATTAATTGTTTAAATGAAAAATTAACAAAATTAAACAAAAAACTAAAATAAATTAAATTAACCAAAAATTCAAAAATAAAACTTCGTGAGATCATTAAATGAGTACATAACATACATACATATGGTATTAAATGCAAACGGACGCAATTACACAAAATTTCGAAATTGATTTTTTTTTATATATTATGGTTCGTTTTATCAAAATACATGTTCGTTCAAAATTTTTAGATTCCTTCAAACAAAAATGGCGAATTTATTAACGAAACTATTCAAGAAGAATTGCTGAGAAATATGAGCCGCTCAGTGCACACGTCGATTAACTCCACTTTTTGAAAAATCTTAAACTGAAGTGTCATAACTTTTTGTATTTATAATAACTTTTCTGAATTATAAAGATTAGCACAATTAAACGGCAAAATTATTTTGGTTATTGAAAAATAAGAAACTTATTTCAGAAATAATTTTAACTTCATAGTCTAATGTACATCGTTCGTTTTAGTAACGCTACAATTGAAACGACATTTTTGTTAAATGGAAACATCTATTTGCCCAGTGACATAGTTTTTGGCATTATTGAGTTCCGTGGGAAAAAATTAAAACATTTTTTCACAAGATGTAATCAAAACATGTAAACAGAAAGCGCCCTTTGATTTAATCCAAATGTCCCACCAAGTTTTTTTTTGTTAACAAAACATGTAAAAAGAAAGCGCCCTTTGATTAAATCCAAATGCCCCACCAAGTTTTTTTTGTTAACAAAACCTTTTGAATAATCAATCATTACTAGAAACATAACCGTCACAGGTTTTCCAGAAAATTGGATTAAAATATGATGGATAAAGTTAGAATGGTCCAAATCCGTTCCCATGCAATTCAAATGTGGCGATAATAAGAATAAAACATTAGTAGCTATTAATATAAGAAAATCTATATTAGGTATCAGCCTTTATTATAACCTTAAAGTAGAAATGTGCCAAGGGAAATATGGATGGACCGACTAAAATCTATTCCTCCTGGTAAACATGATGAAGGAGACATTATACATGTATAAAATTTCCGAACTACTTATATCCCACAGAATAATGCTGCTAAAACAAAACTGTTTTGAGTTAATCACAAAACATGTATTAAACCAGAACTATCAACATTTCTTTTATATCGAAAAGCTATAAAAACTTTTTCTGTAATAAAAAGTCGATTAACTCCATCAGTCATATAAAAGCTGTAACATTACTGACGATTATTTTTTGGCTATTCTTTCTTTTTAATTTTATATACCGTTAGATGGAGTCGACCTTAAACTGTAGGTCCCGGCACTCATGGATAAAAATTAAAACACACAACATGAGTGCTGCGAGGAGATAGGTAGTAACCTTGACACATGGGTGCAATGGCCAATTATGTATGTGTGTCAGATGGAAGCTGTACCTATATTTATACATTCTGCATTATATATTTGAAACAATGTACTACATTATTGCATCGAATTTCTCAACTTTTTGTTTTATGGAGATAATCGATGTGTGCACTGAGTGAGAGGCTCATCATTTTGGTATGTGATGAAAAACAAATCCATTCGAAATTGAAATCATCTGCATTTTCAAAGTCAATTAAAACTTATCTGTTTTACTTCATTTCATAGTCATTTTAGTAGAGAGTAAAAAAGTAATTCCAAAACTTTTCAGATTTGATTTCAATTCCGACCAAAATTGTTTTCCATCACATACAAATAACGTTCGATATCGAATACCTTAATTTTTCCCCCAGTTTAATTAATAAATTATTTTTTTTATAATGGGCACATGTATTACATTTTAAATTGGAACAAATAAATTAATGAAACTGTACTTACCACAATATTTGTTCATGTTGTTGATGTTTTAGCGTTAAGATCAATCGTGATTGATAAATATAAATAAAATAATCAAACCTAAAAATAAATAAATAAAACAAAATTAAAAAAAAGAAAAAATATATAAAATAAAATTAAAACAAATACTTTTAAAAAATACATACAGACTCTAAAGGAACTCTTTATTTCTTTAAATTTCCAATATTTGAATATAATTATGTTCGAACAAAAACACCAAAGAATCGAGTGAAACACCACAAATATTTGCTTCTGTTTTTCTTATTGTTTTATTTCTATTTTCCTTTGCCCTTTCAGTCTTTTAAGGCTTGCACTTTTTAAAAGTTTAAGAATTTATTTAATTTCAACCAATTTTGCTTTGTTTGGGTCTTTTAAAATTTTGGCAAAATTTTGATAAAAAAATTCTTTTTTTGTTATATATTTTTCAATGCGTTTTGGAATTTTTAATATAATTTTTGAATAAATTTCTTTAAAAATTTAAAATAAAATTTTAATAAAAAAATTGAAGTATTTTTCAAATGCTTGCTTCAAAAAAAAAAAAGGTTTTACAATATTGGGGAAAATAGGTAGACATTTTTTTAGGAATTTGAAATTTGTATATATGTACGTCCATGTTCTGAAAAACGCTGAGTTTTCAAAACGCATTTAAGCATGTTCTGACAAAAGTGCTATTTGCTTTTTTTTTCGATTTCAACACAAATGGAAATATTAGCTAAACAAACGCAAACATTTTTTTTGAAATTCTTTTAAGAGTTTTTTTTGTGAATTAGTACAAAATTGTGTATTCAGTTGATCATAAATAAATAAGGAATTGAAACAGACAAGTGGTATTAAAAAAGCAAATTTAAAAAAGGGCAAAGTAAAATAGAAATAAAACAATAAGAAAAACAGAAGCAAATATTTGTGGTGTTTCACTCGATTCTTTGGTGTTTTTGTTCGATATTAAATTATGAATACGGGCATAAATCTTTAATAAAAATCTTTAAAGGAAACGTACAAGATTCCTTCAAATTAAAAGAAATCGTATTAAATTTATTTATTGTATAACTTTTTTAGGTTTTTAAAGTCTACATTTAATACAATTGACCAAAACGCTTCAGGGTACATTAGCGATTTGACATCGCCAAAGTTTTAGCGTTTTCGTTTTGCAGAACACCTATTTGGCGATTTCAAATCGAAAACGCAAAATTCAAGCGTTTTGCGAATATCAGAACATGGGCGATAAATACCTCATCTGCATAGGTCAATTCACAATAAACAATTGTGATATTGCCATTTTATAAATAAAGGAAATCCTCTTTTATGTGTTAAAAGCTATTTAATAAAAAAGAGGACGCATTTTGTTGTATGACAATGGTGATATTGTCATTTTACAAATGAATTATTATGAATAAAAATTGCCTGAAAACTTTTTCCTTCTCCTATTTTTCCATATAAATTCATGGATATTTATTTACATATAATTGGGCTGAAAGGCAGATGTTTATGGACCCAGAAGGGTCTTGCCAATTTCACTGAATAGATCATTTGCACTAAATTTCCACTAGCACTTAATGCGCTTAATTTAGTGCACTCAATTTCTACTACGTATCATTAAAATTAATTGAGTTGGTTAGAACTTATTTTAGTGGAATATATGTTCTTTAATTATTAGCATCCAGCAAAATAGAATTTAAATGAGTCAAGTAGAATTGCTGGGATATATAAAAGTATATCTATATATGGGTTGAACCATCTCAACTCAACTTAAAATATGCCGTTTTTGAAATGACTGTTTCCAAATTTGCTAATTTTTGGTATGAATAAAGTATATCATAATACTAACACAAATATAAAATTAAAGGGCACTGACACATCTGGATCCGGAAATATGAGGTCTTGAAAAAAGGAAAAAAAATACAAAAATGCGCAAAGTTATACTTACTTAATTGTAATTTCCTAGAAAAGTATTATAGCTACTCATCTCGTAAAAGTAGCATTTGAAAGGGTATTAAATTACCTTTAATTTAATATGCAACATGATTTTTTCTTTGAAACAGTCAAAGGTCAATTTTCTTTATCTATAAGTCGGAAGCCTATATCTCCGAAAGCGGCCTTTTTAAAAATTTGAAAAAAAAAAAAATATGCCAGTTGTGAAAAATTTCAGAGTGGAGGTCTTTTTGGATCAAGAAATCAAATCGGAAAAGAATGAGATTTAAACTATTCTGATAGGGGTGGGATAGTATACGATTTTTCGATTTCGATTAGCTAGAACCGCTTATTTTGTGAGTTTCAACAAAAAAAAAAAATACATGAGTCAAAAAAGAAGGGATGTGGAATGGGGGAAAATGGCTCTTCATCGGGGTCAAAGGTTGGGTTGAAGGAATAAAAATCTACAAAAAGCTCCACAACTGCCCTGGAGTAGCCCCTAGAGGGGTAAATATAAGACCGACCCTCACTAATGTTTTACCCCCCACTTTTTTTTCAAACATACCTAAACCCTATCTCCACTCCCTAAGGGGGCTCCAGCCCCCCAACGGCGGCAGTATTTGCATGAGTAAAAATACGTACCAAAAGAAAAGTAGGCGGATCATGCCACTTTGTTTGTGATATATTGGAGACTAGACCTGTTAACCGATCTTAAATTTTCACAGCGTGCAGCTTTGGCTCAGGAATACTTATTATATGATATTTTTCGACCATGCACACTTCTGCACCTATTTCTTTACTACGTTTATTAACGGTTTTAATATTATAAATAAAATAGTTGGGTAGCCCCATTTTCTTTCTCCCACTACTGTCTGCAAAATATATAAATACTTTTAATTTTATTTTATAACGAGGGGGCGGGGCTAGCAAAGCACATCGGGCTCAGCCAGTATATTATATACTTAATTTGAAATTTTTTTCTAAAACAAACAAAACTAAAAAAAGAAAAAAAAACAATGCTTCCATTATTGCTTACAATTTAATTTATTGCTTCCAAATTTTGAAAAATTTTCTGCTTGGTTGAGCCTGAGTATTTAGTACTTTATACCCAGCAGAAAATTTTTCAAATTTGGAAGCAATAAATAAAATTTTAAGCAATAATGGAAGCATTATATTATTTATTCATACCTTAAAGTTTCCAAAAATGCTATAGCATAAGGTACTATTTTTGATTTTTTTTACTATTTGCTTACTGGCTGCAATAAATGTGCATTTTAGCGGCTCATTTCATATAAAAATCATGCATTATTGATGCGCACTGGTAAGTGATTGTTCACAATTTCTCCCTTACAAAATAGCTTATTGGTAAGCACTAATTTCTGCTGGGATAGATTCAGTAAATTTTGTGAACCGCGCAGCAATATTACGGACCGATGAACGAGCCATATTAAATTTATACTCCTTAGAGTTAAACCTTGCATCTGTATATATTATGTATGTACACATATAACTGCTATCTTCCTGTAATACTGAGGTCCGCTCTTTTGATTTATGAATTTGTTAAAGAAATATGCCCGTATTCATAAAAAATATTTTAGGTTTATTTGACAAGTATTGCATAGAAATTTTATGGAGTTCATTTCGAATTGCATCCATTGAAGACAAACATATATACCTTTCCATAATTTTCAGCAAATCATCTAAAATTGTAGAAATAATGATTCTACCCAGAGATATACCAGAGCCATTTCAAACAGATCTTTGATGTGACCTTTCGGCTAAAAATCGCAACTTAGCTGCTAGTTGTAGCAAAAAGAAAGACGTTCTTTTATCGTGCTTTCAAATAGCATACAAAAAGCGCCCTTATTTAAACGGTAATATGCTATAAATTTGCACATCAGACTTATATGTACAGTATAAAAAATATACTGCCTCAGGCATCTCAAGTGGTTTACTACAATCTCGCAGTATCTTTCTTTTTACCCTTTCTAAGCGCTCTTCTACCAATATCAAAATTGCAATAACAGCAGTATTAATTTTTTTATTTACAGCGATTTATTAATTTATCTTATATTTTTAGTAATTAATATACATATACATAAAAAAGTGTAATAAAAATTATAAACAAATCCACAAAAGTAAACAGCAGTTGTTTCGAACATTAATTTTATTTCAACTCGAAAATAATAAAACCCTCAGGGTTTTGTGACACCAAATGAATCCAATATTGGTTTTCAAAAACACAACAAAAAGCAAAAACGACTTACTCTTCGTTTCAACCGTCCTGGCAAGTCTTGCAAACGTAGCAAACTACGTTAAACAATAACAAAATATAGGTATACTATACTCGCATATGTTACGATTGCTTGTTTACAAAGTTTACAAGGGCGTTTGCAACAAAGAGTGATTACCACTATTTTTTATTTTCAGTAAAACAATTTTTTTTATTTCTGTTTTGAAATTGAAAATAATTTATTATTTTCTTATGATTACATATTGACTATGAATTCCATTTTCAGTTTTTGTTTTTAGATTTTCCTTTAATTATAATTTGACTATTTATTTTTTTATATATGTATGTATGTATATAAATATGTAATTTATATTTAGTATTATTATTAGATAACATTTACAATATTTTATTCTTATTATTGGTTTTTTATTTTTGTAAAAAAATTAATTCCAAATTATCACAAATTATGTTTTGGGAATTCAAAAATTTAAAATATTATGTATTGCAATAAAACACAACAAAAATAAAAAAGTAAACATATTTGATTTTTAACTTCAAAAATAAACGATCACTTTAATACATAATTTCTACATTCAACATTTAATAAAAAAAAACATTGTATATATAATTGCTAAATTTTTTTTGTAAATATATTTTTTTTTTGATAATATGAAATGTATTCGTCTCTGCTTAAGAGACTCGTCAGGAGACTTTTCCCCAAAGTTGGTGAACAAAACTATAAATATTAATGTTTAAATAGTTATAAACTAAATGAGAATTATATCCTGACGAGTGTCTTAAGCAGAGAAGAAAGTGCCATAGAAACATGCTTATCCCCATAAGCAATACATTTCATATTACATTGAATGTATTTGCCTATATGGCGAAAAATATTTTTTTTGTAATTTTTTGCTTTCACTTAAACTTAATAAAGTAACAAATACACACATAAATATTTAATAACATTTAATAAATAATAAATATTTTTTTTACATGAAAATATTTTCTTTCTTTACTTAAACTAACAAATTATTATTAAAAATACAATAAAACTATGCAATTAAATTATATTTTTATTCTCGTATCATTATAAATTAATATTTTTTGTTTTTCTTTTTTCAGTTCAATTCAATAATATGGTTTATAGGTTTAACAAATTAATTTCTTATTTAACAATTGGAATAAAAAAATTTTTTTGTATTCAATTTAAATGCAATTATTTTTGTTTTTTTTTCTTTTTCCTTTTCAAAATAAAATGTTTGCATATACATACATACGTACATATGTATGTATGCATATGTTTAATATTAATCTTTATTTAAATATAAAAGTGCTTTATTTAATATTAATTATTTTTTTTCATTTCTTTTTTTTTAATAATTTTGATATAATTTGTTTAAAAACCTTAATTGAATAGTGATACTCTTAGTTACAAGTTAAAGGGATACCATAAAAAAAATATAATTTTTTGCTCGTATTCATAATAAGTAAAATAAATTTAAAATGAGTTTTAAGTCAAATTTTCCATAAAATTTAACGCCCCGTATTCATAAAATTGGTTTATAGAGTGCTTATTTGACATATATCTATGGAGTAATTGTCAAATAAGCAATGAATAAAACTATTTTATTTTTTATGAATACGGTCATAATTTTTTAAATGAATTTCAAATCTATTTTTATGAATATGGGGGTTAACTTATAACGGGCTTATAAAACAAATTTTCATACAAATTTTGTTAAATAAACCTCTTATATATTGTAGTAAAAAGCCTTTTTTTGTTCTCTATATGTCAAAAAAATATTTTTAATTTTTAACAGATTTATAAGACGACTATTCATACAAAACCTTTATGAAATTAAAAATATATATTTTTTTTGAATATGGGGATGATATAAAAAATGTAAATAATTTTAAATAAACTATTTGGTGTTTTCTATAGAGTGACACAAGTTTACTATAAATCATAATAAAGAAATGAAATATATTTTTTATATAAATTTTATGAAATTAATGTTTAAAAATATTTTCTGCCATGTGGCTGGCCGCCACTGCTGGCGTGTAGAAATCGCAATGTGGAACACCAACTTTCAACAACTTTTCGCAGCATTTGCGGCCGTATTTCGCCGATAACATTTCGAATGCTGATTTCCAGTAGCGCGCTTCAGTAACATATTTTTACGATAATCGCATTGTTTTCAACAGTAAACAACAGAATTGTCGATATTGCTATTCATTATCTTTTGTTTACGATAGTCCCAATAGCAATTGTAAACTAACGCCAAAAATTTTTATGCTGTTTATTCAGTTGGAAAATCATAAATTGAATTGCCGGCTATCGCTAATCGTTACTGCAAACAATAAAATTTGTCGACTTCTTTTGCTAATATCGTATAGCTAAAAGTTACTGAATCGTGGTACAGGCGCTCAATTGTTTGTGGTTTATCGACGTAGACAAGTGACTTAACATAACCCCAAAGCAAATAATCCAATGGGGTTAAATCACACGATCGTGGTGGCCAATTAGTTGAGCCATTACGTGAAATTATTCTTTCATCAAAAGTTTCTGTGAGTAAATCAATTGTGGCGCCCATATCATATCAGCAAGATTCATGCCACGTAATTGAGGTACGAAAAACTGTCGAATCATGTTCCTATACCGTTCACCATTGACAGTAACATTCTGACATCACCGTTTTTGAATACACATGGGCCAATGAATCCGCCGGCCTATAAAGCACACCAAATAATAATTTTCTGTGGATGTAATGGTGTTTCGACATAAGCTTTACATACTCATTGAACCAGAAATGGGCTTCATAGGAAAATAAAATTTTGAATGGAAATTCAAAGTCGTCATGAATAGAATAGACAATTATTTTGATTAAAAATTTCAACAATGTGTGTAAGTCGATTTCAAATTTCAATGGTGTAAGTCGATTCATATTGAAATTTCAAAGCAAACTTGTGACACTCTATAAAAAACACTCTGTATTTTACAAAACCAGGAACATTAATTTGTTTATACAATTATTGAAATTAAATTAACATTTTAATTTTTATCTTTGAATTTTGTGTGCTCTTAAAACAAAAGCCCTTAAAATTAATGATAAGGTAGGCTCTCGTAAATTAGAATGTTTCGATATTTAGAAGCAACGTTTTTAATACATTGCAGAATTTAGAACTAACGGTTCTAATTTCAAAGCATTTTTATTTCCAAGAAATTAACTCTCAACAATGCAATCAGTGCAGACGAAATCGAGAAATGAAATGAGGACATGTTTGAATAGTAATCGTGACATGAACAAAATAGAAATGACGGAAGTTCAGATAACAGATAGATAAAGATTTGGTTGAAGTCAAACGAGCTACTCCTAATGCTTTAGCCACTAAGAGTGTAAATAATTTAATAAATTGCTGTTGAACTAGTGAACTGTTTTACCCCAATACTCAGGGGTAAATAGCTCTAGTCATGCTGTGCATTGTATTGGAGCAGGTCCAATCAAAATTCTTTATTTTTGAAAATTTTTCAGAAAATAGTGAGACCCATCTCTCATTTTCGAATATTTCAAATCCATATTGTATTTAGACAATCTTACTGCTACTCTTCTACACAGAAATATGGCATGTCCTATTACTTAGTTTATACCTGTTTTGAAATCAGTTCGACACAAAAAGATTTCACGCATAACGATAACTTCATATGCGTTTATGCCTATGTTTTGAGTCGAAACAATTTTAGAACTGTTTTAACTAACAGCTAATTCTAGTTCTAATTTTTTCATATTTTCTATAACAATACACATGAGTAATAAACACAACTAATGGAAGAAATTGGCAACTCCATCAAACATTCTTTACAGCTGATTTTCATAAAGGTTTTAAAACCGTATGCGTTTATAGTCAATTTTGAAAACGCTAGGTCTGGCTCAAACAGGTTTGAAAAGCAGTGCCAGTGAAAATGTTTCGAAATTTCAAAACTGTTTTGACAGCTGTTTATGCCATGGGTTTCAGCGAATGTGAAGCGTTTTCAAAACGGGCATAAACATGACATATGACTTGTTGGATAGTCTAAAGCCCCCTTTACTGTGTTTTCATATATATTGCAAGCCAACGAAAGCCTTCTTTCGTTATTTGTAAAAAATCTGTTAAAATTATATTTCAAAAGTATATTTTAATTTTTATTTTCATTTTATTTATTTGTTTTTTTTTGGTTGGGTGGTGCATTATGCGTTAATGAGTTATAATTGAGCATATGTTTAACAATTTTATTCTGATTATTTCAAGAAAATTTAAATATTATTAAATTCTTTTTATTTGTATTTTATCTTTTGTTTTTGTAAATTTTAAATTTGTTTGATTATCTTATTGAGTAGTAACATCAAATTGTATATTTATTTATTTTTTTATTAATTTAATATTTTTTATAATTAAAATTATATATTAATTAATTTGTTTAATTTTTATATTCTTACCCTCCCTTTAGCCATTGATAACCGCTTTTCTGTGACAATATTTAAATAAACCATTTGGTTGATATGATTAAATTAATGCGGTTGTGGCTGATGTTTTTAATCGGTAGCGGCATAATAAACCACAGTAGATTTACGACGAAAACCCAAATTGAAAAATGATGTTTCAGATTTTTTACGTTCATGTTCATGATCATTGCCAAAATATGAAAATAAACGACCGCCACCACTGCCAACTGGAGGAGCACGTAAACTACTGCTGTAACTGCTGCTATGATGACCAACACCACCGCCCGATGACGATAACGAGAGACTTGAGTGTTGGATATGCTGTTGATGTGCTGTTGTTGAGGAGGAAGAATATTGATGCGATTGTTGTTGTGAATGGTGGTGGTGATGATGATGATGTTGTTGTTTATAATGATGATTGTTTTGTATAAATCCAGTAGGCGATAGATCAGTCATCTCACACGGCCAGAGGGTGACCGAAGATGGGACCTTATGTATCCCGTCCGATAATCTATAATGGTGGGATGCTGACCGGCTAACGAACCGTGGCGAGGACCTCGTCCCCATCTTTTTAAATTGCGTTGTGGTTTTTTTTTTGTTTATTTGTTTTTTTGAGTTAATCAGTATATAAGTTGATATTTATAAAAAGGAAATTTAAAATATACAAAATCATATATTAATTAAAGAAATTTTTATCATTGCAAATATT
Organism: Metopia argyrocephala; assembly: GCA_963576795.1. Taxonomy (NCBI): domain Eukaryota; kingdom Metazoa; phylum Arthropoda; class Insecta; order Diptera; family Sarcophagidae; genus Metopia; species Metopia argyrocephala. The sequence continues at coordinate 87,550,318 of OY756211.1, forward strand.
AAAATCCTAAGTTTTTTATAACTGACATAAGGAAATGTTAAAATAAGTCTTTTTGAAAAAAAAAAAAAAAAATAAGAAGAAATAAATAAAAGTTATCAAAGCAGAAATGGTCAAATCCAGTTCATTTTCTTGTTTTTAATTAATTTAAAAACTTATGTTCTTGCAAAGTAAATTTTCTTTGTGATTTTTTTTTATTGAGACCAAAATTCAGGGTGCTGTGCATTGTATTGGAATTTTTGGAAAGGACATATGTACATACATACATAAGTATGTACCATGAGTACCGGGATCTACAGTTTAATGTCGACTCCGAACGACAGACTTGAGAAGCTTGTTCATGGCAATTAGTTACTCTCAGAGCTTTTGCCAGAAGACTGCTTGAGAGGTAGTAGCCGAAAGAAATATTTTTTTCATATTTCTTTTTTCTTAAGATGACAGAGCTGGGTGTCGAACCCAGGGCTCATGTCTTAGTAAGCCAACACACTAAACACTAGACCACGGCGACAGGAAAGGACAGTATTTTTTTTCCTTATATTACTATTAAGGAATGCAACAAATTGCTATGAATTGATAATTCAAAGGCCACTGTTATACCTTCACCCTTGAATGATCAACAACAATTGCCTAATCGTTGCATGTTGGTTATGTGTGGTGAGTGCCTTCGGTAAGTAAGTTTAGCTGTTATCTCTACTACTTCCCAATAGGTTCCGCTTTTCTCCTGATCATTCGTTTTTTGTTGTCAGTGTTTAAGGTGGAATAGAGTGGAATGTCAGAATGCGGTTTCTTTGTAGATAGACGGACTTTTTGGAGAGAGGGGGGGGGACCTCTTATTTTTAAATTATAATTTTGAAAAAACCGCAAAACAACTTTTTCATTTTTTTCACCTTCGCTGGGATTTGAACCTGGGCCATTTGAGTTTTTATGCGAGCGCTCTAACCACTATACCACGCACCCCCCATTGCCAAGGTCCAGCAGTTAGACGTCTTAAGTTTTTTGGTGGACGAACTTCTTGGAGAGAGAGGGGGGGAACCTCTTATTTTTAAATAATAATTTTGAAAAAACCGCAAAATAACTTTTTAATTTTTTTCACCTTCGCTGCGATTTGAACCTGGGCCATTTGAGTTTTTATGCGAGCACTCTAACTACTATACCAGGCACTCCCCAGTGCCCGAGCCTGATTCTCCTCGTTTTACTCAACCTTATATATGTAAGTAAACAAATCTAGTTGGCCGTAGTTCTCTTTTTTATTGAGACCAATAATTATGCAGTGCATTTTATTGGAATTTACAGATACATAGACAGATACGAGAAGATTTTTTTGTATGAGACAAATTGCTGTCAATTTGACCACTCAAAGGCCAGTGTTATACCTTCACCTTGAATTATCAACAGCAATTGCCCCATCTGTCGGTGGATGTTGATTGTGAGTGGTGATCATCTTCACGAAGTAGGTTAGCTGTTTTCTTTCCAGAAGGTGGCGCTGTACTCCTGATCATTCGTTTCAAAGGAAATGAAACGTTTTTGAAAAACCGTCAATTTTATTTTTTTATTTATGGGCTGTTTATATAATATATACGATTTCAAATATGAAATACTACTTGTATGTTGTTTGTGTTTGTAATTGAAATCGTTCGTTTAACATAAACAAGCCATTAAACACATTTTATTCGAAGCATTTATATGTATTTTACATACAGTGAACTTGCGATAACGTGAACTAATTTTTACTAATTTTTATTTTAATGTTTTAGGAAAAAAAAAATTTAAACTAAAGTAGTATTTCAAGCAAATTTATTAGAGAAAAAAAATTTTGCAGATTTCCTAATTAAATTTTTGTAAATTTTATAAAGGCAACGAGAAAAAGTGTTCACGTTTTTAAGTTTTCACATTTTGTTCACATTTTAGAGTAGTCTGTATAAAAAAATGTTCACATTTCTGAGATGGTCATCCTTTCCTTGTATAAAAGTTCATGTCTGTTTAGTTGATTTGATAAAGGTGTAACTTAATTACATATTTTGATTGGTTTAACAGAATAACAAAATATATTGAATCGTAAAAAAAAAAATTAAATAAATTTTGTTAATGGTACCAGGGCCAATTATTTAATATATATTTTTTTTAATTGGGTTATAATATTACATATAGAAAAATAAAACTTATTTTAACATTTCTTATTAAAATCGAATTAAAGTGATTTTTTTTTCAATATTTTTAGAATTTTTACTGATTTTGTTTTCTGATAAAATGTAAAAGAAAAGTATTTGATTACTATAAATGATTGATAATAATAATTATAATAAAAAAGAAACTATTTAATAAATAAAAGTAGAGAATAAAAATTATACAAGAAAAGCTCAAGTATTTCATTTGACTAAAAGCAGTGTAAAACAATTCACGCGTGTTTTCTAACAGAAGTGTTTTAGTAGTGATGGTAAAACAAAAGCAAGACAAAAAGTTCTAATAGTTTTAAAGTAGAAGGATTTTATTTTACGAGTATTATAAGATTTTAAGAAACTTACGATAATATGAAATAAAGTATCAAGAGATTGATTTGTTGGATTTATAAGTATTTAAAACAAAGTAAAAGCAGACATAAATTATTACAGAAGGAATGAATGCACTACAGGAATAGTAGATTTACAAGTACACTAGACAATTAAAACAAATTTTAAAGAAGTACATATTCTTTAAAATTTAAAAGTATATATACAATACACAAGTGATTTAAAATTTTTACCCATAATAGATGTAAAGAGACGGATTTTAAGGAAACTTTAAAGATTTTTTAATTTTATATACATAGATTAATTTTTTTTAGCTTTTATAAAAATTATTATTTATAAAAATTACAGCAATTACAGCTAATTCTAATATACAGAATCCATTTCATTTTTAAATATCTTTTGTCTTTACCATGAAGAGTAAAATTGAAAATTATTTTCCATAATAATAAACCGCTTAAGCTTTTCGTAATTGTTTAGCAACTTTCTTTTTGGCAAAACTGCTTTTCACAGCTCAGCTGTTTTCGTGTAACATGTTACTGTCAGACATGTTTAGTTTGATCTATAGTTAACGCTTGCAGATTATTGAATTTAAAATCAAAATCCATATTTAATTAAGAAAGTGACCAACCTTCAGATCTTATGACTAAATTGCGCATTAAATTTACATTATTGGACATTAAACCACTAACACGAATACATAGACTGCAGCCAGAGGAACATATTACAGCTGTATCCGCCAGTGTCGTTGATGACCGTGAATATCAATTCGGTTTCGTTCGCAGCCATTGGGTTTCGCTCGCTTTTGAGGAAGTCTTTTAAAATATAGCTGGGACAAGTATTGAAGTCACATAAAGTTCATTTCTGGATGAATAGATACGCGAACAAGTAAAATTGATGAATTTGATGTGAAGAGCAGCCAGAAGCATTTAAAGAACTGCCAATGCATACAAATAAATGCAAAATTTGGTGTAGATCATGGGCCGATTATTGGGCATGGTGAGCAGTTCCGTGCAATTATTACTATTTTTTTTCCTTCAAAATAAAAGAGCTGAACTTGGCTGACATATGGATTCAATAGATGGTAACATATGCTACACAGCACGCGAAATAAAGGTTAAATCCAGTTAAGAGGCGAGCTTATTTCATGTTTAGGGCCGGTCAATTGGCCCGCCTAGATCGTGGGCATTTAAAAGCTCTAAAATTTTGTTTTGTGGGGCTATGTTAAGGCTCATATCTATGCGGTCAAGTCCGCAACGGTTGACGCACTAGTAGACAATATTGAAGAAATAATACGCGAGATACCGGACAATATATTGGAGAGAGTATGTCAAAATTGGACTCAATTTCTGTAACATTTAAGAAGTAGCCACCGTCAACAATTGCATGAAATCCTTTTTTTCGTTTTAGAAACTCAAGTAAAGACTTCATACATACATAACATAACTGGGCATTACAACCCTGTATCAGGATTACGGCCTAGCTTCTGGCAGCATCAATGTTCTGTGAGTCAATTTTGATCCATGAGTATCGGGACCTACAGTTAAATGTCGACTCCGGACGACAGCCTTGAGAAGCTTGTTCAATGAAATCAGTTACTCTTAGAGAGGTAGTCGGCAAATGAAATATTTTTCTTTTGTTTTAAGACTTCATACAATTCTTTACATTTTTTTAAATTAAATCCCATTCACCCATTACAAAATTTTTAGTATTACAGTGTCCTGCGTCGGTACGTGTTAATAGCTTAATTCAAAAAATGAAGTTTTGGAATATTCCCAAATGTGTGCAGTATCTTATATAACAAAACTACACTCCAATACTTTACTTTATTGCTCTATGTCGACATCTAAAAAGCAACCATAATGGTAATTTACATACATCCATACATACATAGCTGGCCTTTACAACCCTGTGTCAGGATTACGGCTAGCTTCTTGCAGCACTCATGGTGTGTGTGTAAATTTTTATTCATGTGTACCGGGACCTACAGTTTAATGTCGACTCCGAACGACAGACTTGGGAAGCTTGTTCATGGCAATTAATTACTCTCAGAGCTTTTGCCAGAAGACTGCTGAGAGGTAGTCGCCGAAAGAAATACTTTTTTCATATTTCTTTTTTTAAGATGTCGGAGCTGGGTGTCGAACCCAGGGCTCATGTCTTAGTAAGCCAACACACTAACCACTAGACCACGGCGACTACATAATGGTAATTTAATTTGGCAATATATCGACTTCAGCTATTCTTACATATTCCCACAGATATAACAAAAAACGTTTACTTTGTAAGGAGACAATGCCCACTCCTTTGGATTAATCATGAAGCTATTTGGACTAAATTTCGAAACTTCTGCCAAATGGTTGGATATGTTAAAATGGCTGTCATAAGTAATTATACAGACAGACTAGACAGACTGGGCCTAGACGATAAAATAAAAAAAAGTCAGACGATTCTCACGACTTCTTAATCATTACACGTATTGATATCATTTAAAACGCATTCAAGAATTCGTATTAATTTGTAATAAATGCAACTCATGAAAATTCGCATCCAAAAAATTATATTACTAGAAAACCGTTTATTTAAATTGTACGTTAAACAAAATACAAACTACAAACACCTCATGGCATAGCAAATAAAATTTTAATAGAACATTGTACACTATACTGTACACTCGTTTAAATTGATGTACAATTTATGATTTTATAGAACAATTTCTATACTTGATTTCAAATAAAATCTTTAAAGTTTCCTTTACTCAATTGCATGTTATAAGAGTTGCTAAATTTAAAGAGCATAACAGAAATCCAGATTAATACTAAAGGCGTACTTTAAACTTTATATACAGCCTTACGAAGAAAAACAAAATAAATAGATCTAGCTTAAAAAAAAGTTGGAATATTTACAAGCCGTTTGCGTAATTAGAAATTTATGAAAATAAAACTTTATTTAAATAAAAAACGCTCACCCTTTTCTATAAAATGGCTTGTGTTATAGGAATTTTAAAAATTTTCGTTTAAAATTTTGAAGATTTTCGAATTAATTTACGAGTATAATATAGGAATTTTGAAAATTTTCGTTTAAAATTTTGAAGATTTTCGAATTAATTTACGAGTATATGGAATTTTTTATTTTAACGATTTTGGTTTTATTAATTTTTTTTATTGTAAATTTAAGCAAAGGCATGTGTATTAACGGCATAATATTTTTGTCTTGCATAAATTTGTTGGCATCTGTAAAAATTTATGATAATTTTATACCAAATTTGCAACAATATTTTGAGAAACAAAAAAAGAAATAAATTACAAAACAAAGGGTATATAAAAGCCTGTCCGGAAAAAATTTCAAAAAAAAAAAAAATAAAGAAAAGAAACCTATACTTTTTTTTTTGTAAATGTGGACTGAGTTTCATTTTTTCTTTAAGTACTTACCACTCTTTCTTTCATTTAATCCCTTTAAAGTATACATTTTTTTAATTTAAATGTTATTTTATATTTTACTTAAAACATAATAATTGAGCAAAATATTTCTTTATAGTGTTCTGTTTTAAATTCAAAAATTTGTTTGTTTTTGTTCGTGGTTTTTATTTTTTACATTCAATACCTGGCCTATCTTGTTGGTGGTGAGGCAACGACCACATCACGTCTACAAAATGCAGGGCGACTAAATATATATTTTTGTTTTAATTTTGGTTTTTGTGATTTTTTTAAGCATAGGTAGTCCAATATATTGTTTTTCAATTAATTTTGTTTTTTGTACGGAAAATGTGAAATAGAAAAGAATTTTTATAGAAGCCAAAGTTATAGTCTTAACAGTGTTTTACAAATGGTTAATATTTGGTTTTAATAATTTTGAAACAAAAGTGTTTAAATGAAAGTACATATTATTTTTAAGAAAACTATTTTAAACAAATTATATAAATTATAAGAAAATTCAAATAGAATTTAGAGTGTCATTATTAGTTAAGATTGTTAGAGGATAGAAAGTAAAGCATTTTATTTAGAAAACAAAAATAATAATAAAAAAAAATATATAATTCAATGTGCATTATAAAAAGAAGCAAATTCTGAAACAGAATTCAGAGAAAGCACAAAGTAAAAATAATAATTTATTAACCAACAAACTTATTTTCTTAACATATGATTTTAGGCAACAAGTGCAACATTGTTGTTAAAAAGGAAACATGACATTTATAAAAAAATATAGTATAACAGCAAATGAAACTGTGCTAATTACTTACACACATAACGAGAAAAAAAACTAACGGTATAAATACACTCAAGGCTGCTGACCAGCTTTCGATTACAAGCTGTCAAAATTAAAATGCAGGGTGTTTTTTTTAGAGGTATAGAACTTCGAATTGAAATAAAACATAAGAAAATCGTTTTAATGTCCATCAATTTGGCTTTATTGGAAGGATAATTTTATGCCATTAATGTTTAAATATAATTTCGGGCATGTGGCCGCCGCGGCTAGCTCGAATAAAGCCAATTCTACAGGTCCAATTTTCAACCACTTTTTCGAGCATATGGGGCCGTATGTTGGCAATAACGCCACGAATGTTGGCTCCCAAGTCCCCTAACGTTTCTGGTTTGTTGGCGTAGACTAGCGACTTCACATATCCCCAAAGAAAATAATCCAATGGTGGCAAATCACACGATCTTGGTGGCCAATTGACAGGTCTATTCCGCGAAATTATGCGCTCATCGAATGTTTCCTTCAATAAATCGATTGTGACGTGCGCTGTGTGGCATGTAGCGCCGTCTTGTTGGAACCACAACTCATCCACATTCATGCCATCCAATTCGGGAACAAAATAGTCGGTTATCATGGCTCTATACCGGTCTCCATTAACGGTAACTGACTCTCCAGCATTATTTCGGAAGAAGTATGGCCCAATGACTCCACCAGCCCATAGAGCACACCAAACAGTCAGTTTTTGTGGATGTAATGGCATCTCAAGGGTCTCATGTGGATTCTCTTCACTCCAAATGCGGCAATTTTGCTTGTTGACGTAGCCATTCAACCAAAAATGAGCCTCATTACTGAACAAAATTTTGCGATGAAAATCAGCATCGAGATCAATCTCATTTTCGGCCCATACACCAAAATCACGACGCATTGCATGGTCTCGCGGCTTTAATTCTTGCACAAGCTGGATCTTGTAAGGTCGCAAGCCAAGATCTTTGCGCAAAATCTTCCATAAAGTTGATGGACAAAGCTCCAATTGCTGTGCACGGTGGCGAATCGATTCATTCGGGTTCTCTTCAACACTTTGCTCTACAGCGGTAATTGTTTCTTCGGTGCGCACTGTTCGACGTCTCTGCGGATGCGTATTATCACATAGAGTAAACGTAGTGCGAAAACGATCCATGGTTAACCGAATTAATTGCTCTGATGGACGATTATGTCGACCATAAAATGGACGGAGCTTGCGGTAAACTTCGCGAACTGAACCATTATTTTCGAAATAAATTTGCACGATTTGCAAGCGTTGTTCTTATGTCAACCTGTTCATGATGAAATGGCAAACCAAACTAAATATTAATCACTTGACAGCTGACAAAATGACCGCCAGTTAAAAAAGTGATGCCACCTTAAAGTTCTATACCTCAATAAAAAACACCCTTTATATCGTCGCAAGAATTAAAGAACGCTGTAACTGACAAAAATTTTTTGATAAAAATGATGCAAAAAACGTTATTTCGATCTTTTGTCAGTTACAGCGTTCTTTAATTCTTACGACGATATAATACGATGCACGAAATAGTGGTTTTAACTATCATCCAAATAATAATAAGCAAATACTTTTTTCAAGCTCAAGGTCAAGTTTATTTTTAATTTAATAATCAATATTTCGATATCCTTCGGATATCATCTTCAGGATTTAAAAATTATATAAACAACAAATTTAAAATTAATGTATATGGGTATCACTGCACCGACGTTATCAGTATAATATGTAATGTGATAACGTCGGTGCAGTGATACCCATATACATTAATTTTAAATATGTTGTTTATATAATTTTTAAATCCTGAAGATGATATCCGAAGGATATCGAAATATTGATTATTAAATTAAAAATAAAGTTGACCTTGAGCTTGAAAAAAGTATTTGCTTATTATTATTTGGATAATTTGGAAACAGGTCGAACAATTATATAATTTTTCTGAATTGGTTTTAACTATCTCTAAACCACGGGGACCTGATGGACCAGAAGCTAAATTAATTTTACATATATATGTATATCTAACTTATAGATAATCCAGATGCTTTATCCATTCTTGACTTTCTTCACTCAAATATACTTTGGCCCAGTTTGGTTAAAGCGTGAAGTTTTTTTGTTTTGTTTTGAGACTATGAGTTAAAAACGCAACACTTAGAACATAACTATCAAAAAAAGCCACATTTTTTGGAGCTACTATTCGTCAGTTTTCATTTCATTTTTAATTTATTTACTATTTTGTGCTTTTTTATTGAAGTCAGTATTAAATATTTCTTTTTATTGTCTTTTGTTTTCTCACAAGTTATATTTAATGTGTAATCCTTAAAATAATTAAGTCATTCGGTACTTGATTACTTTTGTGGCCAGTGTCTTTTGTAGTTGCTGGTCGCTAGCCTTGTATGAATTTAAAGCATAAGATTGCTCGGCAAATTTAAGAGAGGCTTTAATACCAACTGCTTAGACGAATACCCTAGTGATCAACCACACTTTATGTGTTCATTCCAAACATGGTTAAGAAAATGAATAAAATAGTATTAAAAAATTGTCGGTTGAAGATTTGTGAATTAATGATGAAACAGAATACGACCGCAACTTCAAGCAATAACGAATCTCAGAGAAAAGAGGCTGCAGCTCCAGCTGTCTGCTTCAAGGCCATCACAACCTTGTTTCAGAATTACGGCCTAGCTTCTCGCAGCACCCATGTAGTGAATGTCAATTTTTATCCATGTGTATCAGGACCTACAGTTTAAAGTCTTTTCCGAACGATAGACTTGAGAAGGTTGTTCATGGTAATCAGTTACTTTAAAGAGGTATTATTCGCCGAAATAAATATTTTTCAATATTTTCAATGCCAGAGTTAGGGTTTAAACCCGTAGCTCTTATCGTATTAGGCCAACACACTAACCACAAGACTACGGCGACTGCTCTGTTTCAAAGATAACTTTTATTTATTTTTTTCAAAAAGTAGAAACAATTAGGGTTAATAACTTGCAGCGTTTAAGTGATGAAATAAACAAAAATACCAGATTTGGGAAAAAACTATCTGTTGTTTCATAAAGAAAAGATCCTGCACTTTTTTTGCGCAATTGCATTATTTTCTACTTTCACACAAATAAAAAAATAGGTCATTGGTAAAGGATTTGCTAACAATCAAGGAGTGGAGTCCGCGGTAATTTAAGGGCAGGAAAAGAAACAAAACGAAACGTTTAATTTCATTTTGTTTTGTTCTTTACAATGAGTAAAACAAAACAAAAACAATGAGAGCGATTGCCCCATTTTGTTTTGTATATTGTTTTTGTTTTGAGCTAACTCAAATGTGGGTAGGTAGAAAAAAAAAAATAATGAGAAAAAATTGAAAAGTTTGAAGAAAACACGTAATTCCCTAAAATATTATATATGCATACTTACAAACCTAAATGAATCAAGATTTTTGGCAAAGCAGTAAACATTTTAATTATGATTTAAATTTTATTTAAAAAAAAAGAAAAAAATATACATACGAACTAAATGAAACACTCAAAAAATACGTTTCTCCTTTTATTTTGTACGCAATTATACGAATGTAACGGAATATCAAAGGAAGCAAAATAGCGAAAAGCCAATTGTTTTGTTTGTGCTCTTTCTCATTTAAAAAGTATTTGTTTTGATTTTGCTCATGTACAAAACTTTAAAAAAATTTTTTTTTTAAGTTTATGACTTTGTGAAAACGTTTGCGAAATGTTTTGTTTGTTTGCCCACCCTGCTACATATTAACAGGTAATCAGAGCTATTTAATAATCTTGGAAAATTGCACAGAATTAAAAGGAGATTATATTGAGATATAAAGAATTTGTATTTTTAATTTGTTGTATTTGCTTTGCTATAACCACTATAGCGGTTAAAACTTCCGGTCTGGCAAGGCGGTCAGCTCATAAATATCTGTAATCTGATATGCCATTTGTTGAGTAAATAAATAAAAAAGAAGCCTTTTCACAAAAGATAAAAATTATTTTAAAATACTTTTCTGTACTTTGTGCTTTTCTAAATTCCGTGTAATGTTTCATAACTTAAAGAAGTTTTAAAAGAAGTTATTCTACAGCAGATTCAAAAGAGTTTATTTTATCATCACTTACCTTAAACACATACAGTAGAGTTTTAAATAAATTTGAAAAGGAAAAAAAATTACTACTTTAAGCAGGTGAATATAAAAAAAGTGTGTGATAGAGAAGTAAAAAAAGTTAAAAGGCAATAATAATCGGAATATATTTTGCAATGATGTTTTAGAAACAATTAAGAAAAATATAATACCAGTAGTAGTATAGTCTTTAAATCTGCCATATCCGAGTTTTTGTTTTATATTTAAAAAAAAAGTTACAATTTATTTTTTATTTTTTTGTAATTACAAGTTGAAGAAAAAGGAACACAATACACACAAACACATTAAGAAAATTAATAAGAAAAATTATTGTTTCAACATTTAAATTGTAAAAATTTTTTTTCTTTTAAATTTGGTTTAAAAAAGAGAGCATTACATATTGAAAAATAAGTTAAAAAATTTTTTCACATTTTTATTTTTAAAGAAAACATTTACAAAAATTCATAATAAAAAGACAATTAACAAACGTGTGTTTTTCCTTTTTTTTTGAGAACATTTAAAAATCAAATAAAAAATTATTGTTGATTAAAACAAAAAAAAAAAAAAAAAAACATGATTTTTAATAAACTGCAATAACAACAACAATGACACTCTTTTCTAATTTTCGTTTTGAAACACGTTTTACTTTAAATAATGCATTTAATTCACAAAAAAAAAAGAAAAATTAAATTAAATTTTCTAATTTTAAAATTCATTTTTTTATCGTAACACAAACAATAAATTAATTCGCTTGACTGATCTTGTTTGCAAATAAACAAATAAAAGAAATTATAAAACAAAAATATATATTTTTGTTTTTCAATCTGAAAAAACTCAAATTCAATAAATAAAAAAGAACTCCTTTAACTAAAACCTGCAGTTAATTAAAAAAAAAACAAAAAATATTTTTTTAATTTTATATTTTTTTCAGAAACTCACCTCGCGTTGTGACCCAATAAGATGATATTTCTGTAAATACAATGGAAATATCGAAATTTGTTTTTTACAAATCGTTTTGTTTTGTTTTTAAGGAGTAAGTAACTATAGCGATTAAACAATTTAAGTTTTGTTTTATATATTCCATTTTTTAAATATTTAATTTTAAGCGTTCTTTTTCTTTGTTGCTTTGTTTTGTTAATACATTTTCTTTAAAATTGCTTTAAGAAAAATTAAAAACGCTATTAATAACTAAAACAAAACATGCAAAATTATATAAAAACCGTAATAAATTTTTAGTCTCATTATTTCATTATTCAGAAAAAGGGGTTTAGTTGCTTTTAAAATCGCCACATCGTTGAGTATATGCACGATTTTAATATACAAATGGTCAAAAGCCACGAAATACAGCAATGTTTCGATTAAATTTATAGTTATATTTGGCCTACATACTGCTCAAATTGTCAAAGAGAAATAAACAAATATGAAGAGAAAATATATCGGATTAGTTGTAGACCCCTAGAAAGTTTAATATTATTTACAGTATTTAAAAGGTATTTGTCAAGGTCATTGAGTTAAAAACGGGTTAGCAGTCAAAGCACCGGCCATACTACGATCACTTTTTAACGTTTATGATAAATAAAGTATTCTGGCAAGTCAACAACAACAATGCTAATGAATGAATATCTCACAAATTCAACTTTATTTTTATGGTACAATATTTTTGGCTATAATTTGGAATAAAACTAATTAACAGGACACTCAGTGTACCTACCGAATTATATTCAGAAAAATATATCGTGCATAGTGATGACACCATGATCAATAATTTTTCTTTGAAAACATGACTTAAATGAGATGTGGTACCACCATCGTCTGTCTCATTGAAATCAACATTTTGTGTTTAGTTATTTAGCCTCTCAGACTATCATTGATTAATGCTGATACACCAATAATGCTCGAAAAAGTACCCTACCATCGGTTGTTCAGAGGGTGCTTTGCCAAGTACAGCAGTATAATTTTTGAAATATTGTTGCTATGTATTGATGTTTTTAATAAAAAAAAATCTTTTTGGAATAACTTAACATTTTTTTTTTTTATTAATTTTATTTAACAATTTAAAGTTCAATCGGACTTAAAATAACTACACACAGTTTCACGTCTCACCACATAATTAGAGCACCCTGTTTTAACACATCAATTATTTTTAAAATATTGAATTTCTGAGTTTCTCTTTTAAACAACTTCTAAATAAGCTCTTCAGTTTTTTAAAACTCAATCATAAAAACAATACAGAATTACAAATGCACATACATAATTGGCTATTACAACCCTGTTTCAGGGCCTATTTTTTGCTCTATTAGGCTGCTGTCAGTTGATCACTCGAAGGCCAGTGTTATACCTTCAAATGAAATGAAATGATCAACAGCAATTGCCCCATCTGTTGGTGTTAATTTTGTTTATTTTGAAGTGGTGAGGATCTTTGCTAAATTGTTGGTAAGTTTCGAAGCTTGCTTAGTTCTGTCTATTACTTCCCCGTAGGTGGCGCTTTCTACTGATCATTCGTTTGATGTCAAAGGTGGATAGGGTGGAATGTCAGGTGACGGCTTTCTTAAGGATGGACTTGTTAGAGGTGGGGGGAACTATTAGATATTTTTCTTTTTTTATTAAAATTTCGAAAACGCCGCACAAATTTTTGTTCTTCAAAATCTCCAGTGCTGACACTCGAACCTGGACTGCTATGTGTTGTAAGCGAGCGCTCTAACCACTATTATACGACACTCCTAGTCTAGCTTCTCGCAACACTCATGTTGTGTGTGTCAATTTTTATAAATGGGTACCGGGACCTACAGTTTAACATTGACTCTGAACGAAAAACTTAAAGAGCTTGTTCATGGCAATCACTTGTTGTCATAGGTAGTCGCCGAAAGTAGTAATTTTTCATACTTCATTCTTTCAAGATGTTAGAGTTGAGGTTTTAACACTATCCACTAGACTAGGGCGACTACAAATATAGAATTATAATTTCAAATTTACCTTTCCAAATGAAAGATTAATACCCAAATTGCATTTTAAACAATCATTAAGCATGTCTGCCGAGTCATTTATTAATTGTGACTTTTTTTCGCAATGGCTCAATAAAAACGAATTAAAATAATTGTCTTCAAACAAGCACATATGAAACAAAATATTTGAATCAATACGTAATGCTTTTCATTCGCGTCCGATTTATTTTATTCATTCATTCCAAATGAATACAATAGAATAGTGCACAACAGACCAACTACATATTTGAATTGCAGCAAATCTCTTGAACTTATTAAGTATTTTTACTGTAGAATGGAATAATCTTGTAGAAACCCTACGTTTCTAAGTGGAATAAGTAGAGAAAAAAAAATTAACAAAAAACCAAAATATTATTAGAAAAAAAAAAAAAAAAAATAAGCACCTTAGGGTTTTTTAAATCCTTTAATAAAGTTATTTATTTCGTTTTAAGGAGTTCCTTCAGTTAAGAAAAAGGACTAACGTTTATAATTATTCCATTGAGTGCTAGCCATATTGATGCCTAAGCAACTGACTGATGACAACTGAACTTTGGTTGAGTTGCCAATTGCTAATAATGGTATTACAGACAGCAACCGGCAACAAATATTTAAAAATAATTTTTTTGGTTGACAACACAACTGCAGTTACCGAACTGCATTCATAATCGATCCATTAATCGGCTTTACAAATGCAGTTGAATAAAAAAAATTTTACTCATTCTCTGCTTCGACAGCTCTGGTTTAAAGCTTAAGATGCTTGATGAAAATTTAACATAAACAATAAATACATATGTATGTATGAACATTTTTTTTTTAATTTTTAAAACACATCATTTATTAGCGGTAATCACTCTTCGTTACAAACACCCTTGCAAGTGTTGTAAAGGATCAAACCATGTCGAATAATAGCAAAATGTAGGCATATATGCTACCATTACTTGTTTGCAAGGCTATTGTGTATTAATAACGCCTTTTCATGTAATTCCTGTATTCGTGATCGTTCACATCATGTATACGCTGTTAATATGAATTTTACAAAAGCCGATGTAACGCACTTAATATTTTAAAAAAAAATTTTCAATAACACTTTATAATTATAAAAGGTTGCATTTTGCATGATGATTCAGCCATATTTAAGACGATTGCTTGGTGAATGGTTTTAGACCAAAAAAGAAAGTCCTATATGCAGTAGATCAAAACTTTTGTGAATCATATGTTGCTGTTTATGACAGCTCCAAATAAATGGTTATTTAAAATTAAAAATTTATACAATTCTCAATACCATGTTTATTGCTTGTACAGGGTGGGCAAATTTGAGTTTAGGAAGTTAATTGGCTGCCAAATGATGAAATATCAAGACTTGAGCTGTCATCATTTGACAATTATTTAATACAAAGTTGAGAAATTTTTATCATGGAACGCTAAACTACCTTTGGTTGCCTCGAAAGTTTTTGAAGTGGCTGTTTGAAGAACTAAACGACAACACATTTTTTTTAGCAAAATCATCTTTAGTGTAGTTTTTGACGTTAGTGACGTTTGGTATCAGCAGGACGGTGTTACAAGCCACACAGTCGGCCAAACGATTTAGTATAGTCAATTGGTCGCCTCGTTCTTGTGATTTAACGCCGCTGTATTTATTTTCTCTGTGGCCATTTGAAAAATAGGGTTTTGTTCACGCAAACCACAAAAAACTGACGCTCTGAAAAATTAAGTTCAGCGCGGCATTGACAAGATAAGCGAAGCTTTATTTTTTTATTTTTTTTAAGACCAGTATTCAGGTGTAAACCCCCACTAAATGAAGTGCATTGTATAGGAATGTTGAATATATAGATATTCATAGATAGATAGATGTAAAGATGTGATGTTAAGCGCCTTATGCCAATGGGTCAAATTGCTGTCAAATTGATCACTCAAAAGAAAGTGTTATACCTTCAACTTTGAATGATCAACAGCAATTTCCCCATCTGGATGTTGAATGTGAGCATCTTTTATGTAGGTTAGCTCTTATCTTCCCCAAAGGTGGAGCTGTACTCCAGGGAGCGATTTCATGAAGATGGATTTCTTTGAGGGGAGGGTTAACCTCTTATTTTTTTAAATTATAATTTTTGAAAGCGAAGCTTTATTGTAAAATATGGTTTAACATTTTGTGAAAAGAACTGAAGTCCGCTAACGAGTTAGATGCCAGACATCATATGCCATTACTAATTCCCATATTTCTACTTTACTTGGTATCAATAAAATTGTATTTGCCGAAAAAAAAAGAATGTATTTTTAAGCCAATTTAGTTTCGAAACTCAAATTTGTCCACACTTTATCTAACAAACGATAACTTGACAAAACATAACTTTCGCACTAACACTCTTTCAGAAAATGGCAAAAAGTAAAAAAAATAAGATTTCTTTATTTTACACCACAGCGATGGTCCCGTTCCATATGCTGAAGTAAATAATATTACTATTTCATTTTTTTTTCAACACAATAGATAATTGCATAAAGCGAGTTTCAATGAGGACTTCCAAAATATGGGGCCAAAGCGTTAGCATTCCTATTAAAAATTAATTTTTTTATGATAATTAAAGAAAACAAAAATTATTTAGAGATACAAATAACATTTTGAATGACACTGAGATCCACTCTTATGAATTATTTCCTTTTTTTTAGTATTATTTACATTTGCCTTTTACACTGCCAACATTTCACATTTCCAACCTAAAGAAATATAATTATTTTTAAAATTGATAAAAAATTAAACAACAAAATAAAAAAGGCTTCATTTGAAACCAAAATAAAAGAAGTTTTTCAACAACATGCTTAAAAGTGCTTAATGTTTTTAATGCCACAAAAAGCAGGTGTGCTCAATATGATGTAAGTAAAAAAAAACTTTAAAATTACAACGTAAAATTGTTTAACTATATATATACAAGAATATTTATATGCATACATTGTAAGGCATATAAATATTATAAAGTTTTAAGGTGATTTGATTTCCACAAAAATGCAATAACTATTTATTGGAAACCACAAAACGTGTAAAGCTTTTAAATGAAGTTTGAAAACTACAATAGCCGCCATTTAAAGGTGGAAATTAATATTTAAGATTTTATTTTTTTAAATTACAACACTAATTAAATACAACGATTAAATATGACAAAGTATAGGCATATAATTTTTATATTTTAATATTAACATTTTATAGCAAAAGAACAATTGAATATAAACGTTTTACCGTATACAACATCCATAATACAATACAATGATGATCATCATAATTTTTTTTGGTTTTTGTATATTTCTAAATCTAACCATAAAAACTGTTTCGAACAATAGCAATTTAATTATAAATTGTTTAAGTGAAATATACAAACAATAGTATACTGTTTTGAAATTGTTGGAAAATAGTTTTAATTTACAACAGCATTTAACGAACGTAAGTAAGAGTAACTCAAGTCAGGACTAGTAAGTAGTCTTAATCTTTTTTATTAACCAGACAGAGAGACAGCGAGAGAGAGAGTGAGAGAGAAGTAGGAAGAAGAAAGCCAGTATATTTTCTTATATTTTTCAAACAGCTGAAAGAGTTAAATGCCAAAAGCTTAAGAAACAACTAAAAAAATAACGAACTGAAAATGTTTCGTTAAATTAAAATTAATCAGTTTAGTTGTTCAGTAAAAAATCTGTTCAATATTTTATTAATAATTTACATATTTCTTTTAATTGGTGTTTATAACAAGAAAGCAGTTTAGATTCTGTTAAATGCTTAATTTGCTGTACGACATCGATTGCATTATACGTGTGCACAGTGGTTTAAGAGAAAAAAAATTTTTATTTAAAAAAAGTGTTTATTCTCTAAAAGACTGACGAATGGTTTAAGATGTTTATATGAAAAACACTAACAAATTTAAGTGCTTTTATTGTTGTTTCACATATAAAAAGACGAACATCTTAAACCATTCGTCTCCTATGATTCTATGAACACGCTGCTACACTTTTCTAAAGTAGTTTGGATTGTATGTATTAAAAACTGGTCTTAAATAGTAATTCTAAAATACTGTTGTTTCGAAAAAGATAGTCGCGGTGTCAGTTGGTCGCCTCGTTCTTGTGATTTAATGCCTCTATATTATTTTCTCTGTGGCCATTTGAAAAATAGGGTTTTGTTCACACAAACCACAAAAAACTGACGCTCTGAAAAATGAAGTTCGGCGCGGCATTGACGAGATAACACAGT
The DNA here is from genome assembly GCA_963576795.1 of Metopia argyrocephala. Classification (NCBI taxonomy): domain Eukaryota; kingdom Metazoa; phylum Arthropoda; class Insecta; order Diptera; family Sarcophagidae; genus Metopia; species Metopia argyrocephala. The sequence continues at coordinate 87,568,361 of OY756211.1, forward strand.
TTTAGAGAACTTTCCTTGTAGTGAACATACATATTTTTCTGCGTCCTTAAATAAATTTTAATTAAAAATTACTTTATTTGAATACGAAATATATTGCTTTTGGGGATAAGCATGTCATGACATGTCACTATGACATGACATGTCACTATGGTCATTTCGTCTCTGCTAAAGAGAATCGTCAGGAGACTTTATCCCAAAGATGATAATCAAATGAGACATGGTTATACCCATAAGCAATACATTTCATATGTAATATTAAATATTAAATGTATTTGCTTATATGGCGAAAATTTTTTTTGTTTCTTTTTTTTAATAAAAAAATTACTATATTTGTTTGTAACGAGTTCCAAAAAACTTTTCACATATTTACAGCCTTATTTATAATAAAAAGTTAGCAGCTCGTTGTACGTAGTGGTTAAGTTTGTCATTCCTATACGTGGAAATTCTTACTCAAATGTAAGAGTTCTTTAATTTTTTAGATTTTCTGACCAGTTATCAATTTTATTGATTAGTCTATAGCAGGTGATAAACTTAACAGATAGTTCGAAAACGATTGTAGGGTATCCTTATGACCGATAAAACCGTGCTTACTGTAGCGCATACTTACATATTTAAATTCTTGAAATAAAATGTTTTATAAATTTAAGCTCAACTCGGTAGATCATTTATAACTTAAAATTATATTTTTTTAACTATATATTTATTGCTGCATTCATAAAAAATATGGGTTTATTGAGGTTAAATTTGACAAATTTCTATGCAATACTTGTCAAATACACCCTTAATAAATCTACAATATTTTTTATGAAGACAGCAGTTAAATTCTTACATAATTGTAACTAAAACCCCTGTTAAAAAAAAATATATAAATTAAACAACTTCAAAACCAATACATATCATAGGTAATCAAATCGTCTCACTCGTATGGAAAAGTAATAATTTAAATTACAAATTGTCATAATTACGAACAAGATAGTTCGAAAACGATTGCGACGATTTGGCCTAATAAATTATTTATATTTTTGTTCTTTTAAAACCACTGTGCATAAATATGTATGAAAACGTAAGAGAATTTTCATATAGTAATTGTATATTTATATATAAATTATGTTTTTTTTTGTTTGCAATATTAAGAATCTATGTATGCATGTATATAGAATACAACTTAATTTTGTTTTTGTTTTCTTTTAAGGCCTACCGAGTGTGTATAATGAATTTCGGCTAATTCACAACAACATTGGTAACGTAGTATAGCACGACCACTTTTTCTGAAAGGAATTTTGATTTTGATTTTCATTTTGAATTTTTTATTTTTTTTTTTGGTAATTTGTTTTTATAATGTTATAAAAGAAAATAAAAAAGAAAATGAATTATATTTAATTTTTTCTTTGTTTTATAATATTACATATGAATTTAAAATTTTGTTATTAATATTAAAAAAAAGAAAACGTTTAATAAAATATTTAACATAAAAATTAGCTATAAGTGTTACTTTAAAATATTAGCATATTTACTTTAGTTCATAATAATAAAAATTAAAAATATCAATAAATAAAATACATGACGGTTAATTGAAAAAAAAAATTATAAAAATGAACTTACCTCAATAATCTGGTTATATAGTCTGGCCAATTTTCGGGAAACATTACCAAAAAGAAACCAACTGCAATAAGTATCACACCAGCCAATTTCATGCCAGCAAATGTAGCACCATATAAAACAACATCCAATGCTAGAACAAATGTAAAAGTTTATTAATTTTTTGCTCTCAAATAGCAGACTAAAATATAAAATATAGAATTTACCTCCTGAAACAGGAACTGCTGTAATTAAACCTAAAGTCACAAACATATTGTATGTAACAGCTGAGCTAAATTGCATTAATATATGAAAAACTGTAAAGAAAGTAGTAAGAAGATAAGGACCATTTAAAAGTATGCTATAACATATTTGTATTATTTTCCTTGACCTTTTTATTAATTTTATTATTAATTAAATTATTTGAGCTTAAGGTCGAATAAATATTTAAGTTATTTATTTTACGATATTTCGCTACTTCCTTGCGTATCATCATCAGAAATATATATTTGATTTATATTATATTTGTATGCGCTATAACAACTAAAAGCAAATGTAATATAATAATCGCAGATAAACTAAATTCCGCATAACATATCTTCCTAGACCAGCACAATGCACTGCATGAGTAGGGGCCGTCCCCTGAGTGCTGGCCTTAAAAATAAAAAAAAAAAAACTTCACTGTTTGATACCCTTTTTCACATTCCAAATGTAACAAGAAAATTTTAAAACCTATACTGGTCTTTGATTGGCTTACAAGCAATTATCTCTTCAATTTAAAGTACTGCCTTATTTGTTTTCTCCAATTTTACACATGCAATGTTTTATATTGTATGTCAGACGATGTCCAAAATTTTTGCATTTCGTGTCACAGCAGCATTATTAATCATGTTTTATTTTGAAATTATTTAAAACAAAAATTAAAAATGAAAGAGACTGCTTACTTTTTTTCTAAATTTAGAATTTTTGTATGAATTTTGTGATTCTCATTAACTATATACATAACATTTTGAATATAAGAATTGGTAGTTTAAATTGGCTTTATTGGGAAAATAGTAGTATTATAAGTTGGCGAAGCACCGATAAAAGCAATTTGATTTAATTTTTTTAAAATTATTTTTGGAATTAAGCATGAATTAAACCGGGTTCAAATCTCATCTCTGACATCTTGAAAAAAAGATATATGAACAAATTATTTCTTTCGGCGACTACCTCTCAGCAGTCTTCTGGCAAAAGCTTTGAGGGTAACTGATTGCCATGAAAAAGCTTCTCAAATCTGTGGTTAGGAGTCGGCTTAAAACTGTAGGATCCGGTACTCATGGATAAAAACTGACACACACAACATGAGTGCTGCGAGAAACTAGGCTGTAACCCTGCCACAGGGTTGTAATAGTCAATTATGTATTTATGTGTGTAATAAATGGTAACTTTTATTTTTGAAAAAAAATTTTGTCTAATTCTATAGAAATTGCTTATTGAGTAATTTTTACTGGAAAACTCCCAGCAGAAATTAGTGGTTACCAATAAGCTATTTTGTAAGGGAGAAATTGTAAACATTCACTTACTCGTGCGCATCAATAATGCATGATTTTTATATGAAATGAGCCGCTAAAATGCCATACAAATGCAAGTTTATTGCAATCATTAAGCAAATAGTATAAAAAATCAAAAATAATACCTTATCCTATAGCATTTTTGGAAGCTTTAAGGTATGAATAAACAATATAATGCTTACAATTTTATTTAAAAACAAAAAATATTTTTCGCCATATAGGCAAATACATTTAATATACATAATATATGAAATGTATTGCTTTGGGGATAAGCATGTCTCTATTTTTTGTTTTTAAATAAACATAGTTTTGTTTTTCCAATATTCGCTACAGGTTTTTGTGCCAACTAATTGTTGGCTGACTGTGGTGAACAGGAAAAATAGAATTTCAATTTTTAAAAAACAGAAATATATTGCTTTGTAAATACTTTTGTTTGGTTTTTATATACTAAATGTGATTCGCATTTAGTTTATAACTACTTATTTGAATGTAAGTATTTGAATTTTTGGTTACCACCTTTGGGAAAAAGTCTCCTGACGAGTCTCTTAAGCAGAGACGAAATGGCCATAGAGACATGCTTATCCCCAAAGCAATACATTTCATATATTATGCTTACAATTTTATTTATTGCTTCCAAATTTGAAAAATTTTCTGCTGGGCTTTTATCGTTAAAAAAATAATATTTTCCGAATCATGATGCATTTATAAGGTGGTTTAAACTCTCCGGCCGACTTTTTTTATTTTTATATAATTTTTTGTTGCGACAGTGTCAAATAGTTTTCTTAAACAATAAAAGTAAACTAAATAACACCAATATAGATTTGCATGTATGAGTAAATGTGAAAACATTCGTTTTCAAGGAAAAAATGCTTTATTTTACATATTATTATATTACATTTTTTACTTTCTATCTTGCACAAAAGCAATGTCTGTTGTTTTTGAACAAATATAAGTTGTTGTAGAATTAACGTCACCTTGTTGGACACGCCTTTTACCGAATATTACTAATGTACAAGGCGGGGCAGCTGATATACTTTACATGCATACCTTTAATGTATCTAAGAAATAAAAAATTCTCTGCTTTTTAAATTTTTTCTTTACATTCGTCATAACTGCAAGTCATGAGAATTAGCATCCACAACAACTGTCTGAATGTGTTAAAGATTTATTGAAATCTTGAAACAAACTAAACACTAACTAAAGTATTGTTTCATAATATTTAAACTTTTATTTCAGGTGCATATATTAATGACTTTAAATTGACGATGAATTAATTTGAATTTGATAATGCATTTAAAATAAATAGAAATTATTTAGAATTCGTAAAAATTGCAATCTTCTTTTCATGGTTAATAAATTAGATAGTTACTATTTCTATAAATATAAATAAATAATAAATATAAACAAATTTAATTACATATACGTAATATTACAATATTCATAATAATAGATTGCCATTAAACTTTAGTCTTTACTAAAAGTATATACGTACTATGTATGTACGTATACATGTATATTACTGTTTATTTCAGTGTGAAAACATAAAGTATATTTTAATTAAAAATACGTTTACATGAACAAAATAAATAGGATTATTATAATTGGCTACGTTTTTAATAACACTTATTTATAAACCGATTATAAATGTGAATGTGAGTGCTTAAAAATAATACAAATAAGCTTGTACTTACCCAATAACAATATGCTGGCAATCAATAATATAATCCAAGGCATGCGATCTGATGGCATTATTTCCGTGCCAGTCAAGTATAAAGCCACACATATTGGCCACATAAACAGAGCATTTAAAAAACCTAATGTGGTAAAAGCAAAAGCAATTTGTCCAACAGGCGGATCACCCATCACCTTACGGAACATAACCTTGATTAAAAATAAAAAAATTGTATAAAAAATAATATAAAGGTAATAAAGCTAATAAATACAATAACAAAATATTAAACACACAACAACCAAGTGAATAATGTCAACATACTCGAAATACTGCATAACAAGCTGCTGCCAAAGTGGCCAAAACCACACCACTTAGTGTACGACTCTCTGTAATACCATCCATATAAGCCAACAAAGCGATGCCCGTGTCACACAATATAACAGCAACAATCTGTATTATAGAAAAAAAATATCTACATTATTGAGTATTATATAGACAAACAAGCATAAAAAAGAAAGGCACCAAACAACAAAAGAAAGTTCAAGAGAGCATTTGTTGTTTTAATGTAATAATTAAATTTTGTTGTTAATTAAAGCAATAAGAGAACACTTACCCGTACGCCTACAAATTGTTCATGTAATATAACCCAGGATAGAAGGTAAACGCATGCGACATTAGTGGCAAACAATGCCATAGCATCGGTAGCAAATAACACACGCAGAGATAGTGTATAAAGGTAAGTGGTTAAAAGCCATAGTATACAAAATGATAGACAACGATTGAGGAAACGTCCTGTTGGAACATGTACACACAATATGTTTATGAATAAAGTATAAAATATATTTGATATACATAATAATGAAATAAAAGCAAAAATACTCGTATTACCATTTTTTATTATAAAAATTAAAAAAAAAAATAATAATTTCTAAAATAAAATGTAAACTTTTTTATATTCCCCAACAAAAATTACAATACAAAAAAGTTTATAAACAACAACAAAGTGGCTCAATTTAGCTGCAAATTGCATAGGTTTGAATAGATATAATTTTGCACTGAGAGAAATTAATGGAACTGATGAATTTCATCTGATTGTGTAACATTTTTTGATGGATAGAACATTATTGAAGTATTGTTTTCACTAAACTTATGCCCGTATACATAAAAAGTAATGTAGGTTTATTACAGGTTTATTTGACAAATATCTGTGCAATATTTGTCAATAATCAATTATCTTATAATAATTTTAATGAATACAGCAGCTAGTCTTTACGTTCCTTCACATTCAGAATTAGCTGTTTCTGTTTTGCATGAAAAATATGTATCAATTAAATTAACTTTAATCTTTGATTTCACTTTTTGAGTTGACATAATCTTATTGTTAATTGCTAGTTTAATCGACCGGTGCTGGTAGTTTAATCTTAAGGTAGAACAAAAAATATTTTTCGTCTTATTGGCAAATAAAATTTTCCTGACGAGTCTCTTAAGCAGAGACGAAATGGCCATAGAGACATGCTTATCCCCAAAAGCATACATTTCAAATTATACTTAAGGTAGAACTTTCAAATTCCACGTGCGTAATATAGACAACTTGAAAATATTATTTATTCATTTGTTTAATAGAAAGAAGAAAACACAAAAATTAAAAGTTAAATAGAAATGAATTATTCAAGTGCTGACGAAGATTTAGTAATCACGAAATATATGAAAACCTATATAAAACAATACGCAACTGAGGCATGTTGATGACAGTAGGAGATATCAATAGAGTTTCATTATCTACAGTATCGAAAGTAGTAGCGATGGTTACACATAGCATAGCACTGTTAAGGGAACATTTTATAAAATGTCCACAGTCAGATGAGGAAATTAGTAACAAAAAGGAAAATTACAAAATTTCCTAGGGTAATTGCTGTGTTAGACTGTACCCACATAAGAATTTGTTGGTGATATATGGTAGCTCTGTACAATGTGAATGCCGTTGTAGTAAGCTTTTTGTTTTACTTCAACTTTGATTTTAAATTTTTTCATTCCTTCTTAAAACTTTGAAACATTAAAACGTATTTTACTTATATAATAAAGAACTTTTTGTAAAGGACAATAAAATATTAAAACAGGTTATGGGCCCAGGACAAAGTCCGGGATGTGAATAGATTTTTATAGTAAGAAGTAAATAAAAATCCTTGAAAACCTAAAGCGAAAAATAAGTAATTTTTTATTTTTGAAAATGGCGTCGATGTACCAAATCGAAAAATTGGACGACGAATATTACGACAGTTGGTGTTTGCAAATGCGTAGTGTTCTTATACACAATGTATAGTGTATAATAGTAAGTGGCGCTCTTAAGAAGGAATCGGTTGATGATGCAAATGAAAAAACAATTTGGGAAGAAAATGATGAACGGGCACTAGCAACAATAACCTTGTTTGTGAAACCTAACCATTTAAACATAATTAAGAACTGTGTAACTTCTAATGAGGCATGGCTGCGTCTTGAAGAAATACATAAGCCCAGAGGTCCTATACATAAGGTGTTGCTGTATAAGAGGCTTTTAAACCTTTCTATGCCAAATGGTGGTAACATAAGTAAGCATGTTAATGAGTTCTCTGAGTTGGCTGAAAAGCTTGCCGAAACGGGTATTGTGGTACAAGATGAACTGCTAGTAATTATGTTATTATCTAGTCTTCCAAGTGAATTTGAACATTTCGTTGTTGCCATGGAGACGCGTGATAACTTGCCATCGTTATCTACCGTTAGGCAAAAAATTCTGGAAGAAGGCAGCAGACACAAAGACAAAAATGAACGTGAAGAAGCATCGGTGAGTACACACGCACAACAAGCTTTCGCTATGAAGTCTTCAATGAGAGAGAGATACAAAACACAAAAAGAGGTAAAATCTGAGAAAAGCAAAAAATTTAAAGGCAAGTGTTTTAACTGTGGTGAAACGGGACACTTTGCGAGCAAGTGTAATAAGAAGAAAAAACAACCCCTGTTGCTACATGCAAGAACATAATCAAGCAAACTGAGTGGTGCGTGGACAGCGGTGCGACTGCGCACATGTGTTGCAGCAGAGAGATGTTCACGAACTTCGTTGAAAGCGATGAGGAGATTTCATTGGCTGGCGACAAACAAATAGTCGCAAAGGGAAAAGGAGATGTAATAATAGAAAATAACGGTTTGCAAATTAAATTCCAAAATGTTCTCTTTTCGCCAGAATTGAATATGAATTTCATATCAGTGAGCCGTGTGGTGGAAAAAGGTTTCATCGTCAAATTTGATCTAACGTCTGCTACTGTACAGCATACTAATGGTATGGTGGTATTGAAGGCTGCTAAGAAAAATAATTTACTTTTAGCAAAAAGCGAAAGTCACAGCTTGTATGCTGCTGTTAGTTCCAGTAAAATTTGGAACAATAAATTTGGCCACGTTAATTTTAAATCCCTATGTGACATGGCAAACAAATCGATGGTAACTGGGATGGTATTAAACAATTTTTCCAGCACATCCCAATGTAGAACGTGTATGTTAAGCAAAATACACGTGAAACCTTTTCCACAAGAATCTCAGACAAGAACAAAAGATTTGTTGGAACTCATCCACAGTGATGTCTGTGGTCCATTCAAAGTAAATTCGCTATGTGGTTCCAAATATTTTGTCACATTCATAGATGACTACTCAAGGCGAATATTTGTGTACTTCATTGCAGCAAAAAGCGATGTTTTGGAAATGTTTAAAATTTTTAAGCAGCACGTGGAGAAGCAAACTGGTAAACATATTAAGATGCTTCGAACTGATAATGGACGAGAATTTGTCAACAGCATTTTTGACGCATTTTTGAGGTCTGAAGGCATTGGTAGGCAGCTAACTGTACCATATACTCCGCAGCAGAATGGCGTAGCAGAGCGAGCCAACAGAACGTTAGTGGAAATGGCTCGTTCAATGATGGTGCATTGTGGTGTTCCACAAAATTTGTGGGCAGAGGCGGTAAATACTGCAGTCTACTTGCGTAATAGATGTCCGACTAAGATATTATGTGATAAAACACCCTATGAGGCATGGTTTGGTAAAAAACCTAACGTTTATCACTTGAGAACATTTGGTTCGTACGCAGTATCATTGAATAAATCCGGCACGAACAAATTTGAAGCCAAGGGGCAAAATTTTATCATGGTTGGTTACTCACAAGTGGCCAAAGCATATCGCTTGTTTGATGAAAGAAAAGGAAAAATTATTGAGCGCCGTGATGTTGTTTTTGAAGAAGATACCAGTGTTGAGAAGGAGTCTTCTGATCAAAAGAAACAAAATCCTGATGACTACTTGATAATAAATATTGAGAGAAACCAAACAGTTCCTAATGACTCTAAAAACAACAATATAAATTGCGATGTAGATACAGATTCTGACAGCGTTAGTGAATGTGCTGGTTTTGAGACAGCCGAGGATGATGACTCAGAAAAGGAAGTCGATAACCAGAAGGAGATTGCTATTACGAGTCGTGGCAGGCCCAAGATAATAAAAACAGGCAAACGAGGTAGACCACGGAAACAACAAATATTAAATAATATGGTTGAGGTAAATATACCAACAACAGTTGATGAGGCAATCAACAGTCCGAATGGTAATGAATGGTACAGCGCAATGCAATCGGAGATGTCATCACTCAACAAAAATGGTACCTGGTCTTTGGTAGACTTGCCTGAAGGAGCTAAAGCTATAAATACCAAGTGGGTGTTCAATTTAAAGAGAGACAAATATGGTCGGATTGAGCGCTTTAAAGCTCGACTTGTGGCTAAAGGTTGTAGTCAAAGATTTGGTATAGACTACAACGAGATTTTTTCACCCGTAGTCAGATATTCAACCATACGATTAATGCTGGCATTAGCTGTGAATTGGAAAATGTATTTGCACCAAATCGATATAGTGTCAGCCTATCTGAATAGTGAAATTCATCATGAAATTTATATGCGGCAACCTGAAAAATTTGTGGATGACAGATATCCTCATAAAGTTCTTAAGCTCCACAAGGCAATATACGGCCTTAAACAGTCTGGCAAAGAATGGTATGATAAGCTGGACTCGGTACTAAGAAATATTGGTTTCGAACGTAGCAAATGTGAACCATGCTTATATATGGCAACGTTAGATCAGCAATTGGTATTGGTTGCAGTGTATGTCGATGATCTTTTAATTGGGTGTAAAGATGAACAATCCGTAATAAAAGTGAAAGAACTGCTAGCTGAACATTTTCCTGTCACTGATAAGGGACGTTTACATCATTATCTTGGAATAGAAATTGAACGACAAGGTGGTACTGGTGCGATTACAATTTGTCAGTCCCAATACATAAGAGAATTACTAAAAGAACAAGGTATGGAGAACTGTAAACCCATAGCAACTCCCCTCGACCCAAATCATCAAGTGAAATGTACTGAAGACAATTGCGAAAAAGTAAACCAACATGAATACCAGTCATTAATTGGAGCGCTAATGTATCTAGCCATTACAACTAGGCCAGATATTCTACATTCTGTGTCGAAACTATCGCAGTGCAATTCAAATCCTCATGTAGAGCATATGAAAGCAGCTAAACGTATACTACGATATCTACGAGGGTCAATTGATAAGAAAATTATTTACCAGGCGAGTGAACAATCAATGGAAGGTTTCGTCGACGCTGATTGGGGCGGTAATGCTCTCGACCGCAAGTCGTACACCGGCTTTATATTTTTCATCGGAAAGTGTCCTGTGTCATGGGAATCGAGAAAACAAACATGTGTGGCCTTAAGTAGCACAGAGGCCGAATATATGGCCATGTCCGATGCTGCTAAGGAGGCAATCTTTTTAAGACGTCTTTTGATGGAAATTGGTTTCCCATCTGGAGAATCCTTTTTACTAAATATTGACAATCAAGGTGCAGAAAAACTTGCCACAAATCCTGTGTTTCACAAGAGAACAAAGCATATAGATATCAAATTCCATCATGTACGTGAGGTCGTAAAAAACCAGGAGGTGACTTTGAGGTACTGTCCAAACGAGCATATGATTGCAGATATTCTCACGAAGAATTTGCCAAGGACGAAGCACATTTACTTTATGAATTTAATGAAATTTATATAATTTCTTTGTAAAACGACATTCAGATTGAGAAGGAGTGTTGGTGATATATGGTAGCTCTGTACAATGTGAATGCCGTTGTAGTAAGCTTTTTGTTTTACTTCAACTTTGATTTTAAATTTTTTCATTCCTTCTTAAAACTTTGAAACATTAAAACGTATTTTACTTATATAATAAAGAACTTTTTGTAAAGGACAATAAAATATTAAAACAAAATTATATCTCCTGGAGGTAATAATGCTAAAATTTATCGAAATAGAAAGGGGTTTCTGTCCATAAACGCCTAAACAACTTGTGACGCAAACCTAGAAATTACAAATATTGTTGCTTGTTGGCCAGGTTCAGCGAATGGTTTTTTTGCACTCTATAATATTTTTTTTGGTCTTCGATTAATTTTAATAAATAGTTTACTTCACTGGAAGTAAAATTCGAAACCCGTTTAGCTTCTAAACTTTCTATATTAAATATTTTTTCTTCATTGTTTGAAGACATAATTTTTATAAATGTTTTAACTCTGTATTATGCTCAAAAATAATTGGAGGAATTATCTTTTCATTAATAACAAAAACAAAGTATTATGAAAATGTAGATATGTGGTATACATAAGTAGAATGTTGTTAAAATATACATATGTATTTGATATTTGCAAAAAATAAGATGCCATTTTTCTTATTCAGTATAGCAATACCAATAGGTTTAAACCCTTACTCAAAAACACTAAACACATTTTATACCGGATTAAATTTATTCCTAGATTAGTTGACTAAATCTTAAACTTGACTTTAATCTCCAACTCAAAAAGTGGCCCTAAGTTGTTAGTTTTTCTGTTCGCTACAGTTCTGTTTCGGATGAACCTTTTATCAGTTTTATTTTTCAATTAAAATAAAAATAAAAACTTACTTAATATACGTTTTTCCGGATTTCTTAGAGAGTTCTTGACAAGTTTTAACAGAAGTTTATATATATCCTTCGTCATTCTTGTATGAAAAAACAAATGTTTTTCGTCCAGCTCTTTAATTTTTTTTTTACATTTTTTATGGTAACCCGAAGACAACCAATCTCTATTGATAGGAGGAGCGTACCATCTTCTCTTACAGCACATTTTGTTTATCTTTTTTCTTACATAAATTGCTTAAACTCATTTTTTATCACTTTTGTTTACGTTTAACTCTTGGAGCACAATTTTATATTTAATAAAAATCAACTAAGTAACGGAACGGCACTGAACGAAACAAAAACTAAAAATAAAGGCTAATGAAGCCTTAGAGAAGGCAAAAAAAAATTTTTTTTGCTGGAATTTTTAAGATATGAACTTCAATGCACAGTCCTTACATCCAACATATTTTTATAAATTGGCCTGCAGCCGGGGGCTCAAGGATTACAAACTCTACTATAGCGAGCACATCCTTTTATATATATATATATATATATATATTTACTATACTTTAAGGAGCAAATTAGAGTTTACAATCTTTGCAACTAGTCTTGGGTTTTTTAGCTCTTTTGAGTGAGCACTCTTCTTCGTTCAGCTCACTTTAATGAACTATGTCGCTCATTTAGTTCAATAGCTCACTTAGTTCAATTGCTCATTTAGTTCAATATTTTCATTTGAATCATATTAAACTTTTTTTCCACTGGAACTGCTCATGTTGTGGGCATCAATTGTATACGTAGCTTTTGTATACGTAGTTTGCCTTTAAATTCAAACTCAATCGATTTTGTTTACAGTAATCGGTTATCAATTATCATACTCTAGTGAAATTCAGGTATACAAATTTATTTTAGCCTTACAGAAAAATTTTAAGAATTTTGTAATTAATATACAATTTTATTTTCGATCACAAAAATTACTCATGTATGTACATACATGCACGAATTTATTATTATTGTAATTGCAAGTTTGGTTATTATCTAATTATTTAAAATATTTTATTAAAAATGCTAATTTTTATTCAAATTCGACAGTAAAAATTAATATAATTCCCTTTAATATTGCTTCTACAATTATCATAAAAATCGTTAAATTTCCGAAAATGTAACGTCCTATAAAGTTTCTGGCAGCTACGTATATTATTTGCAGTTGGCATTACCAATTAGTATGTACTTTCAACATGAAATGTCAAAGAATAAAAAAGATTCAAGAAAGAAAGAGAACGAACTAATAAGAAAGATGAGCGAAAAGAAACGTGGATTCACAAGAAAGAAACATGAACTACTGAGCTAAAATAGCATATTGTAATGAACGGCTCTTTTAGCTCACTTGAGTGAATAGCTCAGTTGAACTAGTTCATTAATGAGCTACACAACTTTATTTGCAACTGGCTGAAGGCCGAGTGCTTTCTATATGAAAACAATTTTACACAACGAAGATGTGTGAGTTGGCGTGTTAGTTTTTTTAAGCTTATTTTCATTTCATTAGGGATTTATTTCATTATTTATTTTTGGGGTCGTATACATATTATTTTAATAACAATTTCTTTGAAAACCTTTTTTTATGATGCCGCTTAATTATTGGCATTTTTAAGCAAATATTTATGGAAAACGCAAGCACAGCGATTTTGGAAGTCTTATTTCTAGTTTTGCTGCTTTATTGTATTATTCAATATGAAATAAAGTTCCAAAATACTGTTTTGAGGCCATTTCGCTATTTTAATTTCGTGCCTTGTTTCACGATACCTTCATATTTACAGTGTAAGCTCGATTTTCGCAACTTCAAAAAATTTTGACCGAAAGGTTGCTGGTTATGCTTAAAAAAACATCAATTTTTAATCGAAAAACTTTATCTCTTATGGTATATTTTTCATAAACAAATTATCTATTAAAAAACAACTTGTGACAGCAGTAATGTGTCAAGCAACTTTCTTTAACAAATAATGAAAATTTTCTATTATTTTAATATGAATTGTCTGAACTACAATAGAACATCCTGCACAATACACGATCAACACTTAAGGTAAAACATTAATGTTTTTACAAATAATTGTCACAAAATTATTGCGTGATAATCTCAGCGACAATGTCATTTAGTCTGTCGTTGACCTTAATTTGTAGGAAATTTTTTTATTTATAATCGACAAAAATCGTCAGTGAAAAACTCAATAATCTCTTAAAGACTTTCCCAACGAAGCTTCGGTGCAAAGAACATACATGTCTGAGCTGTATGACAAGAAACATATTTATGTACTAGTCATAGAGCCAGAAATTTTTCAAGTCTGCAATCCGTTTTCGGATATCTCGTACAGTTTCGGAGATAAATCGCCGAAAATGGATTGCAGATTTTAAAAATTTTGGAGTCAAAAACCTTAAGTGGCATCATTAATTCGAGATATATAAAATGACGTATGGAGCACATAAACCCCCGCACGACGATATAACACTTATAAAAAATTAAACAAAAATTATAAGGAAAACTTAAAGGTTAATTTAATAGCCACACCCACCGACCACAGTCGAAAAATCAAAAATCTGGCTCCGTCTTGCATATGTGGAGCAAATGAGCTTTAAGTAAAAAAAAGCTGCGGAAAGAGAATTGGACAAACAATTGGATTAAAGAAGTTTTAAACGGCTAAGAATAGTTGTTTAAAAGTGATTCTTTAGCTCAATTTTGATAAAACTATGTTCCTAAAGAAGCAATAAAAACGAAATAAAAAATTATGTTGCACTTATTGAGAAACATATTTGAAAAAAAGTTGCCTGTTGCGAAAATCGAGGTGGTGTAATAATCGAGGATTACGAAAATCGAGCTTACACTGTACTTACATACTTATGTTTATTAATTTATTTACTCACCTACTGTAAAACCACGATCACGAAAACCTCTCACGATGTCACCCAATATTTCGCCTGGTTTATCACATTTTCTCAAAGAAACTCTGCCCAAAATGTAAATGGGAAAAAATAACAATGAGAAATTTGTAAAAAACCAGGCAGCAAAAAATGGAGCACTAAAGATATTTGATTGTAGGGGTGGATTTGGTGGTACATGGAATATTTTCGTTGCATCTTCAACATCTGTTACACTAATCGCTGTATCACTAATGGGTATAAGTGAGTCCAGACCATTTGAATCGTCATCATGGCCAACCGAATTTAAATCGCTATCACTTACGGCCAACGTATCGAAATCATCTAGAGCGGTCATATAAGAACTGCGATTTAAATAGAGTAACTTAATGCAATGGGTAGCACCGACCCAGGATGCTGTCACCAATATTGTGACACATACACCGAAATACATTTTTTGTGCCAATTCGGAACAACAAGTTTCTTTGCAGGCTTTAAGGCGGGGAAAGCGAGTTGCTGCATTATTATCATTATGTCCTGGCTCTGTTGGTGTATCAGACTCATTGCCACCGCTAGTATTACCACCCGCACCGCCTCCTCCACCCGGCCCGCCAGGACCACCACGTGTTATTACAACAGGACAGGTTGAATCAGGATGTATTGTAATAACTTCATTAGGATCATTTTGGCTAGAAGAAATAGAATCTTGGTGGGATATTTGAGGATTGCTTGTATTCAGAATATTCGTAAAACCACCGCCATAGGGTCCATTGGGAGAATCTCCTGTCACCACTACGGATGGCGTACGAACTCGATGTTGCTTTGGATTAAAAATGGCTGGTATTTCACCGTCTCTTGTCATCATCAATTTGTTCGTGTTTCGTTTTTACATACAGAAACCGCTTAAACATACTGGACTGCTCCGATAATAGTCACTAAATCAGCATTCCTTTTTAAACAAATACAACGCAACAACATGAAGGGTGTTGTTTTAACTGAAAGATAAGAAAGAAAAAATAGAAATTTTAATTCATTGTTCTGAAAAGGATAAGACAAGTAGCACTGCAACCTTATTTTTTTTTTAAAGAGGTCTCTAAATTAAGTCATATTTAGTTTTAAATGCTTGTAAATGCATGTTGTTGTTGCTGTTGTTGTTTTTATATTTCTTTATTCTCTTATTCTTTACAAGTAAGTATTTTGTTAATTAATTATTTAAATGTGAAACATATTGCATTTATGTCATACTTGCTCTTGGCATTGAATTTAAAATGCAATTTTATTGTATTGTTAACGAAAGCCTTCATTCTTTTTTGTTTATATGGAAACAATTTTTTTTATATAAAAAAAATTAATTTTTGACTTTTATAGTGCTTGTCTGCTTAACTGACTGACTGCCTGCGTGCCATTTACTCAGTGACCATTTAAAATAATAAGAATTTTATAAAATATATAAATATACTACATATGTATGTACATATGTATATATACTCATACCTACAATATATACATACATACTTACATATATGGGTAGATAAGTGGATGTGTAAATATTTATATTTCTGGGGTGAAGGCTAGACTTAAGGACTTCATAAATATTTTCTCTGAAAATAGTTTGTTTATCCAACTTATTTTTTATTTCAACTAATTGCTTAACAGTTTTGTGTTTAACTTTTTTTTATGGAATTTTTCTAGTTTAAGTTGTATTTTTTTACAATACATTTAAAAGCAAATCGATTATATAAATAAAAGAAATTATTTTAAATTTTTAAGCGACATTTTATAGAGCTTTATTTTTAAACACGATAGAACTTATGAAGTATTTAAATGTCGTATGCGTTGTCATACTGTGCTTACTTTTTGATATTTTTGATCAGTATACTCTAACAAACCATCAAGAATATATTTATTGAAGCTTAAATATGGCTATTAAAATTTTTAGATTTAATTTGACATGAAAACTTTGTGTTTTTGACACTATTTTGACTGCTTTTTTGGCCGTATTTTTGACTTTTGGTTTATGCCCGTAATTTCGAAGAAGGCATACCTATCAGTGCATAGTTATCTACGGTGTTAAGAGAAATTTTTAATTTCTACCTCTAAGTAAGACATATCCGATAGATAATCTAGGTGTATCTTACACTATGAATTTCGGTTGGTTTATTCTTTAGGTAGTCGTTTTCCAGTTCAAAAAATGCCATTAATTTATAAGGAAGGAAAACAATTTTTTAATTTATTTGAAAAAAAATTAATTGTTTTATAAACAAAAAATAAATAGGATTGAAGTAGCGGAGGAGTTTGCATTATTTGGTAAAATTGAATGCCCTGGTCAACGCATACAAATATTTTCCACTGATGTTTATCATACTTTAACGAATTTAACGAAGTCGGTAATTAGAGTTGTCAAGACCGGTTTTCGAATTATTCGAAAAAACTCTATTAATAGTTAATTAATTTCGCTTAATGCGATTAAAGTTTGGTGCTTGAGCGCTTACATGGTCGGCCATGTTATAAGACATAAACTGTTGTTGTTATTACCGTCAAAAAATGTCATACAAAATCGTGGTCACCGTATTCTTTTATGTAGTTTATTGGCTTTCGACTACCACCTCTCAGCAGTAGTCTGGTAAAATCTCTAAAATGAATAAGATTCTCAAGTCTGTAGTTCGGAATCGACGTTAAATTGTAGGTCCCGGTACTAATGAATAAATATTGACGCATACAACATTGGTGCTGTGAGATGCTAGGCTCTACACCTCAAATAGGTTCGTAATGATCAATTATGTAAGTAAACTTTCGTAACACCATACACATGAAGTTTTTTTTAATTTGGCTTGGATTATGATTTACAATATGGTTGCGATTATGTGTTGTACCATATACTTTGACTATCGTTTGCAACATAACATTTAGATGTTGTGAACGATAATCGGGGCCTTAATTTCTTGCTAATTCCAGCATTGGGAACTTAAAGTGGTTGTAGAAAACGGAAAATTTTACATTTTCTAATCTCCTAAAATTCTGAATTTATTTTATGGTGCTTCTAAAATACATATGAATAAATGCGTCAATATTGCATGTCATGAAAATTAGCATTTAATTGGCTGAAAATGAATTGATTTAATTAAGATTAATTTTAATTCCTATTTATTATCATAAACAAAAATTTTGATTTAAATCAAATTCAATTAGTTGTTACTTTTTTATGGTAGTATATGGTATTGTATTTGTAGTATTAATAACAATAATATAAATACATACTTAAGTACATATATCTGTGGCACTAAATATTAATAGCTTAAGTCGAAATTTCGTGTTTTGATATATTAGGGGTTTGTCCCAAACATATATAGAGTTTGTTTAGGTATAGTTTTATTAATAATGAAATTTATTCTTGATATTAAGCTGAGTGATAGATGTTGTAGAAGAGAATAAGAATATGTAATTAATTGAAAAAAAGAACTTATGTCAACTTAAGCCATTTTTATATATGGCCACAGATATTTATGACTAATAATTTTGAAAATCCTGGCAATTATTTCTAAAGCATTTATATTTATGTCCATTTAAATGAACGTACAGTAATTATAATTAAATCAGACTGACCCTTAATGTGTTTAAACATTACACTTATTTTGTAATTGAATTATGGAATTAAAAATGCATTAACTAATAAAGGCGAAAAGTATTCACAGTATGTGAAAATTGTCATAAATAAATATAAATACAAACGATATAAATGGACGTTAGACATGTGATATATACACTTTGTATTATAATTCATAATACAATAAAAAAAAAACAAAACCGCAAATTATATTTACATTATTTATATACTCGTACTTTAAAAAAGAATAATTAGAATATGTACATTCTCGTAAATGGTCATGTCTTTCTTTTATTTAACAACTAGCTTTTAAGTACTAAATCTCTTTAGCTGCTTAAAAGAAGAAGAAAAAGAAATGTTTTATTTTGTCCTCTTAGCAGAAATTAGAAAAAATTTTAATAGCACATTATATTATATCCCAGCAAAATATTATTTGACAAAAATATAGCGAAATCATGAGTTCAACTCATGAAGAATTGATTTGATTGAAGTAATAAATCCATAACACTAGCGTGTTGTTGAAGATCATATGCTTTAAGCATATACAAATTTTAGCAGCTTGTTAGTCATAAAGCATTTGCCAAACTCTGGCCAATGACTTGCTAAACATATATACGAGTACATATTACCTTATTTGTATTCGATATGCCAACCATTTGGTCTGTTCTACATGTACAGAAATTTTAAATGTTTTTTTTTATATTTTTTAAATTTTTATCTAAACAATCTTTTATTATAATTTTATAGAAATTTTTAATATGGTGTACTTTACACCACTTGGCATCACTGTTTTCGGAGTTTATGTCTAGTAACTTGGCAGACCAAAAAAATAAAATTGTTATGAATAAACTCTATGCCAACAGCCTGCTAAGCCAAAACGGTATTCTATACGGTGATGAAACAAATGATAGTTCGAAAAGTAAAAATCAGGTTAAAAATACACGAGTATTTTTGCTAATACTTGCTGTCTCTAGAAAAACAAATTTAGAAAAAAGATGATGTTACGCCGTATTTCGAATGTTTTTAAATAATTACCGGGACCTACAATTTAAAGTTGGCTCAGAACGACTGACTTGAGAAGCTTATTCATGGCAACCAGTTACTCTTAGAGCTTTTGCCAGAAGGCTGCTAAGAGGTAGTCGCCAAAAAAAATATTTTTTTATATTTCTCTTTATTTTTAAGACGTCAGAGATCGGGTTTGAACCCAAAGCTCTTCTCTTAGTAAGCTAACACACTAACCACTAGACTACTAGTGTTTTTAAATAAACTAAAAATAAATCATTGTCTCTGCCTATAGCGAGTGCCAGGCCACCCAGAGCTGAGTGAACACCATATTCCCCGGAGAAAACAGGCATCTAGTGGGACATAACCACCAGAAGCCTTTACTGTACCTACGGGGGGGAACTACCAACAATTAAACTCCATTGTGTTTTGCTGTGTTTGCTTTTTGTAACGGACACCTACCAGAAAATTAGGCATAATATGTAAACACAAAGCTTCCGATTGGTTATTTTAGAGAAGTGATAGAATATATCATTGTTGCAAAAATAGTCGCATCAATAACCTCTTTGATGTATTCTGCAGAGCAATGGATACATGCGATCCTCTTGCTTCTTGGTTTAACCAGAAGTAATTCAGTTGTTATGTTGCGAGTATCCTATAAATCCATCCGTCCGGCTAAAAAACAACGATGATAGTATGAATTTATGTGATGTGGGAGATTCGAAAGATTTTAATTTGGTATTAGAAAGTAAATTATAAAGCGATCTTTATTTATATAAACAGTCAATATATTAATTTCAATGATAAATTTTTCTGTTTAATTGTGACAAATATAAAAACAGGCACAATTTGTTTGTATTAATTAGGTGCAGTTGAATTGAACATTTAAATTTACAATAAATTACGTAGACCACAGTGTATGGCTAGAATATAGAAAAAATATTGCCTTTACTACGTTTAAACCCAACCAAGGCATCTGCACAATGTCCGAGATTTGTTGCTTCCTTTGCAATATGAAATTGCAAGTCCTTTCAAATCTGTTCATTACAAAAATAAAAAACATATCAAAGTATGTGTATGTGATCGAAACTTGAGTGAGATGGCATCCGGCAACTAAAAGCTGGCAACTCAGTTGCTAAATGGTGAATTTATTGGTAACTGCATATTTGTGGTTGCTGTTTAGGTATTTTATGTCATAAGGGGTCAAAAACTAAAAAGTAACAGCCTGTTTCTAGAACACGAATGGTTTTTGACATTTGCCTTTTTATGTGTGAAACAACAACAAAAACACTCAAATTTGTTAGTGTTTCTCATATAAAAAGACGAATGCCAAAAACCATTCGTGTTCTAGAAACAGGCTGTAAGTATATTTTTTGATTTCATTTATGAAATTATACCACAGACAGCGTGGATTGAGTTATTTCCAAATGAAAATCGTTGCAATGGGATTTCTAAAAATTGTGCCCGCACAAACTTTTTAAACTGGCGGTATTGCAGTACACCAATTTTGTCTTCTGTATTTATATAAAATCTCTAGTATGTAGCTGACAACATCGTTAAGAAGGCGTAAATATTCCTTAATGCTATAAGATGTAAGTACACATGCATACATAAGAATGTTATTAACTATCAATTCTTTAAACAAACTAGCCATGTTTATATTAACAGTGCAGGCAGTAATTTAGTGGATTAGAATAGTCACTTAAATGCCGCGTAATAGCTTCTATCTTCGTTATCATAAAAAAATAGATAGAGCGCATTATATTTAAAGTTTATTTAATTTTTCAAAATATTCACAGAACAAAAATCAATGCAGTTGTTTACTTTTCCGTAGTTGCCTATACATATGTCCATAATGGCAACTGAGCCATGATATACCCATAAATTACGTTGGGTTAGGTACAGAGATCAGAAAAAGGTCCGTTGTGAATTTTTTTTAGTTAAAAGAACGAGATCAACACATGCAAAGTAAAACCAACAAAAAGAGAAATAAAAGCTGAGGCGAAAGAAGAAATCTAAGAGAGACTCCTTAACGCCAATAGTCTCTTATCATCTAACAAAATTCCCATATAAAGCTACCCAGGTCAGAAATTTTAATGCGCGAAACTTTACTAAGGCCACCAAAAAAGACTTGACCAAAATCTTGAAGCTGAGTCTCTAAAGTCCAAGGCAAAAGGATAGAAATTCAATGTCAAAATGACCATTAAAAAACACTCTTCGTCGCGGC
This sequence comes from Metopia argyrocephala, assembly GCA_963576795.1. NCBI lineage: Eukaryota > Metazoa > Arthropoda > Insecta > Diptera > Sarcophagidae > Metopia > Metopia argyrocephala. The sequence goes on from OY756211.1 coordinate 87,589,894, forward strand.
CTTCCTATCCAGCTAATCTGCATTTTCACTAAACCACTTATTTTTTTTTTTTTTGCTGGGATTATAATTGGTATAGTTGTTGTAGTCGGCGGCGGTAATGTTGGCAAAAGGACCTTCTAAACTGTAAATAAAGAAATAAAAAACAATGAAAGGTCTTAATAAAATAACACAAAAGGCAAAAGACAACATGAGAAACACGCAACCACAGTTAAAGCGTAAACTAATGCGGTTTTGGCGCAATATTTCTCTTGTACTACTTACTATTCTTATTATACTTCTGAAATATGTACTTTAAAAAAGAAACGTGTCAAACAAGACGTTTGAAGTTGTTTTTTGAGTTGCCTCAATTCACGTTTTTCTTTAATTAATTCCAACACGAAAATTGCCTCTTTTTATCAAATTATTCATATACATATACCCCCTTTCTTGTAAAATAATGTCTTTGAATAAATTCTTAGGCACTTTGCGTTTTTCTTCAGTAAAAATAGTGGTACGGAATAAAGTAATACTACCTATATATTATTAAAAACCAAATTTCATTACTTTTCTTAATAATACAACATAACTTTAAAAGTATAAATTCATTTGTATCTTTATGGTCATTGTTGTGAAAATAATAATAGATCGTGTATATGCATTTACCGGGATTTAAGATTTAAACAGCTCTTAATAATTTTTTATCTTAATTTTAATTAAGCAGATTACTATACTCGTACTATTTACTTAATTACTATGTTTTACTAAAGTATGTGTAAACGAACATTGTTTTACAAATTCAAACGAAAATATTTTGTTTAAAACGAAGCAAGCAATTACGGGTAGAGTACCGTTATGTTAGAAATTCCTTAAATTGTACAAAATAAAATATCTTTCACATTGGCATCTCTATTTAACTGCGCTTCTATAACTATTATCTACTTTTTTTTTGTTTGTTTTTAGTACACTGCTAACATCTGTTGTAGTTGCCGTGGTCTAGTTGTTAATGTGTTGTCGTACTAGACAAGAGCTTCGGGTTCAAACCCAAGCTCTGACATCTTGAAAGAATAAATTATAAAAAAGATATTTCTTTCAGCCATCACCTCTTAGCAGTCTTTTGGCAAAAGTTTTGAGTGTAACTGATTGCCATGAAAAAACTTCTCAAGTCTATTGTTCGGAGTCGATGTTAAACTGTAGATACCGTTACTCATGGATAAAAATTGACACACACAATATGAGTGTAGCCAAACGCTAGACCGTAACTCTGAAACAGAGTTGTAATGGCCAATCATGTATGTTTGTGTGTACTAACATCTGTTACACTCCTATGCTAAGTTTTGCCTTCAAATTGCTTTAAGCAAAGTTCAAAATGTTTATATTATTTCAAATTAAAATAATAAATTATTCGGTTATATTGGTATTTGAAGCAATCAAAGAGAAATAATTTATATGAATACTAGTTAACCCGACAAACGTTGTTTTGCCATAGGAAACATTTCTCTAGTTCAAATATATTTGATACTCTTCGCCGAACTGCAAAAGTCAACATTGATATGAGCAATCAATGTCTGCATTACTAATAACTTTAATAAATGATTATCCGCCATTTTCGGTACTTCAGTTTGCTAGTTGGGGATAGGGAGAAATATCGCCCAACTGAGTACTTCTTAAAAAAAAACGTAAACCATATCCGCCATTTGATATATATCGAGTTAATGATGCTAGTTTAGGTTTTTGAAATCAACATTTTTTAAAATCTGCAATCCGTTGTCGGCTATTTATCTACGAAACTGGACGAGATATCCGAAAACGGACGGCAGATTTGAAAAATTTGGGGTCGAAAACCTAAAGTGGCATCATTAACTCGAGATATATAAAAAATATAAAATGGCCGATAGAGCACATAAACAGATATACATATCTAGTTTAAAATATTATCGACGTTGGTACGTTATTTAGGTGAGGCATAAATTTACCCTTAGAGCGGCTACCGATTGTTGACCGATTCTCAGACCTTCCCGATATGCACACAAAATTTCATGAAAATCGGTCGAGCCATTTCGGAGGAGTTTGGCAACAAACACCGCGACATGAGAAAATTATGTATATTAGAAAATAATATTTTCAATTAATGAAAAGGTTTTATTGTCAAAGCTCATGACAGATCTTCAAAATGTTGAACTAACTGTTTCAATTATTTTTAAATGTCTCTTTAAATTTAAGATTTATAATTTATTCAAATACTATTTTTATTTTTTGGAATTTTTTTTTTAATTTCAGTTTAATTTACATTTAAATTTCTTGTTATTTTGTTCGCTTAACTTGACCCAAATTCATATTAAATTCCTTTTGCAACCAAGAGAAGGGTATTAGGCCTACAATACACAGATATTTTCGTAATTTTGTAGTGTCATTTTAAGCAATATTTGTTTTCCCTTAAACTTTTTTCCTTTTGACGTCAAAATCTTTATGAAATATTCATTATGAAAATTGTAGTTTAACTTTTAAATCTTTTTTTTTTAAATCATTATTTTATGGTTTGTTTATCAACATTTTAATTTGTAAAATGGCTTTTAGTTTTTTAACAAACAAATTGCCCTGTTATGACTTTTGCTTTGAAGGATGTTTACTCAACCAAATTTGGGGTTGGTGGAAGAGTTGACTGTTTTAGGTGAATTATTATTTGTACAAAAACTTTATACGGTTAAATTTTTGCTATAATAAAAAATGTTGTTGTTAAATCGGCAGATATTTTATATTTAAACGAAGAATTTATATGTAATTCGTTAAAGTTGATCATAGAATGCTCTACCCAACTGTAACATCAACGCCTGAGCTTTTGGTATGTAGATAAATGTCAATGTTTTAGTAGCAGAGCTTGATATTTCAAACTTTTTTATGTTCTTGTAGAATTTTTATTATATAATTTTAATTTTTATTTATAATTTTTCTGTAGCTTCTGTTTTTTATACCGAGGCCACTACTCATGGAAAGTATAAAACGGAAATTTGATTTAATTGACATGAAAAACTTTCGCGAAAGGGTTACTCATAAGCGAGCAGTGCGTCAAAAGAACGAATTCTCTCATTAGCGCATTGCGCGATTCATTGGATAATTAAGTACAAAAGATGTGCTCGGTAAGAGATATGGATACTACTATAGACTATGATATTATTCGGAAATAATATTTTTGTTTATCAGAGCACCTCCCTCCCATTGAAGTACCAATAGAACAAAGAAACAGAGCTGGAATTTAAACTCTTGTCTAGTAATTTATTTTACTTATAAAAAAAATATAAAAAAAAAACTATTTCAACATTTCGTATTACATTTTTAAGTTTAAGTTTTTAGTATAGTAACGTGTGACCCGGCGTTGCCGGGTTCACCCCAGCTAGGTGTTTGAGAAAATACATAATATTTTTAGTAAACCCAACTCTGATACATATATATACATGTGCACAGATGTCAGGACCTCGCAAATATATGTTCTCAAATATCATATTGTTGCTAACTTACCGTTTGAAAATAGAGCTTCACACCAAAATTACCAATGAAATTAGCAGCGAATTTGAACTGTGGCCGTTTGCCAAAAAATTTACAGTTAACTATTTTCCAAGATTTTTGAAGTCAATTATATTTTTATAAGAGATCGAAAATTATTTAGAAGCCCTCAGTTGAAAAAAATACGTTTAACAAAATAAAATTATATTTTTTATTTAATAAAAAAGTAAATCAAATTTTGACAACAAATATAAAAATAATTAAAAAATTATTTGTTTATTCATAAATCCTTTTCAATAAATATTTGACAGTGAACTTCTATTTAAATTAAAGGTTTTTTTAACTTAAGCGCTTAACATACCCATGTATAGTTCTTTAGTCCGTACATAAAAAAGCTCAATTTCTATGCTTCTCTTCCGTTCGGGCTTAGCAAGATTATAAATAATATAAAATTTAGTATTCCTACCAAGTTTGAGAGATTTATGAGCAACAAACTAACGACAAAACCCACTTTCTCGGTACGGGGATACTCTCCCCCAATTTTGATAAGGTAGATCATAAAATATATAATTGCAGTATTTCTATTTAGTTTGAAAGCGTGATCTGTAATAACACTTTAAGCAATAATGACCATTCCAAATTGGTACGAATTATCGAAATCGGTCCAGCCGTTCTTGAGTTATAAGCGTAGTAACTAACGCCACTTTCTTTTATATATATAGATATAGAAGTATTGTGTGAACCCTGTATTTTAAAAATATGACGACATTTTTTTTTTTTTTTTTGGAATATTTTAGACTTTTTTTGCTATTCTTCTTATTTGGCCAGAGACCATTCCAAATTGGTACGAATCATCAAAATCGGTCCAGCCGTTCTTGAGTTATAAGCGTAGTAACTAACGCCACTTTCTTTTATATATATAGATTTTATTCCAAATATGTAAATAAATATACTACCTTCTAATTATTTTTAGCATTTTTATCAACAAAATCTAAAATTTTTCGTCAATAAGTTTTCGCAACGCTACTTGTAACAACCGTTTTACGTCTTAATCGAAAAATGTTTTCCTAAATGTGACCGTAGCTTTCCATTTAGTCTGGGTAAGAGAATTTTTTACACTTCATTGTACTGTCAAATATTTGCATAAATGATTTTTTTAATCCCATTGTTTGTTACTTCGAATTTTAAAACGAAACCGATTTATTTTGCTTCTACCGATTATATCTGAAATGATGATGAAAAACGCAATAGTGTGTATTAACACTAGAAATGCCGAAATGGTCAAAATTATGCCATCATATTTTTATTGCAATACTCATTACACAACTCAAATAAGTCTTTGTTTGAAATTATTTTGCAATATATTTTTCTGTGTCGTAGTCGCCGTGGTCTAGTGGTTAGTGTGTTGGCTTACTAAGACTAAGACCCTGGGTTCGACTCCAGGCCCCGACATCTTCAAAAAAAGAAATATGACAAAAATATTTCTTTCGGCGACTACCTCTCAGCAGTCTTCTGGCAAAAGCTCTGAGAGTAATTAATTGCCATGAACAAGCTTCTCAAGTCTGTCGTTCGGAGTCGACATTAAACTGGAGGTCCCGGTACTCATGGATAAAAATTGACACACACAACATGAGTGCTGCGAGAAGCTAGGCCGTAACCCTGACACAGGGTTGTAAAGGCCAGTTATGTATGTATGTATGTATGGTTTGGCAGTATAGAATGTCAAACTGTGTTGACATTTCTATTCAAATTTTTTTAGCAAGTTACGTGTATGACACCACACTTTTTATTATTTTTTTTTTTGTATTGACATAGTTTTAGAGAACAGTGCAAATATTATATATGAAATAAGAAAAGATAATGGATGAAAAAAGTTTAATTAAATCCAGACAAATATAAAATTGTCAAAATAGTTAGTGATAAAAAAGTAGAGTCTATCAAAAACAATTTAAAATATTTTTTTTCATTGAAGTTTACATATTTTTTCTATCAATTTAACATTTCTTTTTTACTAAATAAATGAGACAACATTGAAAACAAATGTAAACCCATTTCTTATATTCTACTCTTTCTAGCATTTGTTGTTTCTTTTTTTTTCAATTCTATAACAATTCTATGCAAAAACTCTTCTGGAATCAAAACTCTCGTCCAAAGAGAATATTGCCGCTGTAGCGCGTAGTCCTGAAGAAGATGCTGAAAGTTTGAATTGTCGTCGTTCTCAACTTGATGGCCTTTTTCCTTTAACTAGACTTTTCATATAGTTAGTTCACTTTACAATTCGATATTTTGCAAAATCAATTTGGTAACAACTTGCTTTCTAGAAGGGGTTTTGTGTACTGAAAGCATTGGGAGCCAATACCCAGCATAAATTAGTGCTACCAATAAGCTATTTTGTATAAGGATAAGGTATTATTTCTGAATTTTTATTCTATTTGCTTACTGGTTGTCATAAATTTGCGTTTCTATTGCATTTTAGCGGCTCATTTCATATAAAAATCATGCATTATTGATGCGCACAAGTAAGTGATTGTTTACAATTTCTCCCTTACAAAATAGCTTACTGGTACGCACTAATTTCTGCTGGGTAATTGATTCACGAATGTAAAGTAAATGAATTAAGGTTTTCTTTAATGTTTTGTTTTCTCCGTATGGCAGCTTAATTAAAATTTAATACACTTGTATACATGCCACAATGTTTTAAAAAGTGTTGTAAATGTTCAATTGTGATGCCAACAGGGACTACTTGCATTGCTAGTGTTAACAATTTAACTTTTAGTTGCCATAACCTTCATTCATTTAACTAAACATTTTAAATATTAAACGAACCATTTTCAATGTTAAGATTGCATAAAAACAAAGAAAACTGCAATTATTTTGAGAGCAATTTAGAAAAATTTTAAATAAATTACCCTGATTTCTGTCAAGGTAAAACGAAATTGATTACTATACATACATATAAATAATATAATCATATACATATATAATCGTAATATTTTTGTTTTAATTTTATAAAAGAATTTAAAATATTATGTCAACAACAAAAATGCTGCACTTTTGCTGCATTAATTTATAAACTTCTGTGCTGTTGATAAGACCAATAATAAGTTTGTTATTTAGCAGGTCACAGCTTTTGATATATTTATTAAATATACTATTTAAATGTATACAAAAGTATATACAATGTATATACATATATGGAGTTTTTTTATTTTAAATTGTAATAAAAATTATTGTTATATTGTATGGTCATTAAATTAAAACCCAAATTTGTTACATGGTTTTAATCTCGCCTACACAATTCACAAAAAAAATTTATTTTTAAAACGGCTTCGAAAGCTAAACGTGAATTTAGCTTAAAATCGATATAAAGTTTATTGCCCGTATTCATAAAAAATAAAATTGGTTTATAGAGTGTTTATTTGACATATTTCTATGGAGTAATATATACATATCGTCGATGGAATTAAAGAACGCTGTAACTGACAAAACCTTAAATGTTCACAAGAGCCAAAAAACCTGTGTGAAAGTAGAACAAAGACACTGGTATTTTTCAAAACGCAGACGGCATAAGTGAATTTCTTGTTATCATAGAAATATGAGACCGGGACCAATCGACCCGTATTTTTTTTTGATAAAAATGATGCAAAAAACATATTTTCGACTTTTTGTCAGTTACAGCGTTTTTTAATTCTTGAGACGATATTAGCTTGTTTCTAATATTTGAGATGTTCATGTACCAGTATTATATGGGTATTATAACGGTATTGGCAAAAACGATATATACATATACCGGTATTCAACTTTAAACGGTATCGCTATTATTAACGGTAATGGTTACCAATCTTGTTTCTGTACGATCATAGTTGCGTTTTGTGAAGCTTTGCACAAGCAAATTGCAAAATATATGTGTCGGCACCTTTCAGTAGGGCAACCAAATACACGTTTTGCAATTTTTTTTTTTGTAGGACAGATTTTTTTTATACAATTACCGACATTATAAGATAGTCAATTAGGTCGTAAAGTACATTGAATTTAAGAATTGCGTGGTATAGTGGTTAGAGCACTCGCACAAAAACTTGAACGGCTCAGGTTCAATTCCCAGTTAAGGTGAAAAAATGAAAAGTTAGTTTGTGATTTTTTTCAAAATTATTATTAAACAGAAAAATAAGAGGTTCCAATACAATGTACAGTATCAGTAGGGGTTTATCCCTAATTAAAAATAATAAAAAAATTTTGCATGAAGTTTTCTTTTCGGATTTTTCTTTTTTTGTCGATTATTATTGAATCGGTTATATTGGCGTTGAGCCAAGTTCAACCTGATATAGATATTTATAATTTTTCTTCGTACATATTCATTATAAAATTCCATGTAGAATCTACCATTTTATTTCTTTTGTTTTCTCACTTTCACAACCTTTTTGATGCCACATTCTCGCTACCAACTTGTTAAAAAGTCCCTGCGATACAGAAGTTTTATCAGTCGATCAATTCTAATATCAGCCATCCTTAAAAATTATCAAAGAGCGGTGTACCTAAAGTTGATAGTCTTTCCCTAATAGTAGGTTTAAAAAAATTAATATGAAATCTTTATTTGGGGTTCACGATAAAGGGTTTTTGTTAAATTCTGTTAAATTATTTTTCTTATTTATATTATTAAATTATTGCAAAAAAGACGAAAATGTTTTAAAGTTTGTCTTTAAAATACTTTAATGTATGCAGGTATTTTTTTTTCTTTTTGTAATAAGAGTTATGTTATATCCTTTTGATAAAAGTGCATAATATGAACAAAAATACCACAGAATGTTGCTTTTTTCTCCTTTGCAATTTTATGTACTCGTACTTTTTATTTAGACATTTCACTGCATTAACTGTTAAGCGGAAGGATATACCATTAAGACTGATATAAAGCACAGTATGAAATGGAATGTACTTGAATTTCTTTTTTTTTTCTCTGCTTTCTTAAATATACTCCTTAAGGCTGTCAACACTTATAAGTCCTCATGATTATAAACAGCTTAAAAACACTCAAAAAATCTAAATAATGCTTAAAATATGAAAAAAAAAATATATTGCCATACATATAAAGCAAATATTTTTATATATAAAATAAGAAAATTTGTATATCAAAAACAATAAGAGTTGTCAGTCTCTTTTTGGATATATGCTGCTAATAAATATAATTTTTGCCGTTAGATTGAAAGCTTAGAATAAAAAAAAATCTGAACTTTATAGTATTAAATCATACAATACATATACATATAAACTTATAATTAAGCTTTAGGTCGATTAAATAATTATTATTTCGATATTTTGCTACTTCTCTGCGTAGCTTCTTCAGGAAATATTTATTATAAAAGTTTATATATTAATCAATAATAATGTCAAGTAAACTTATTGATACAATCATGCAATACAATTAATATAATATTTAAGGACTTTAGATCAAATAAAAACTATTACAAACTACTAAAAATTTAATATTGATACTATTGGTGTGGGGAGAGCTCCTTTAGGGAATATTTGCCATTCTGCTAAGGACGTTTGGTACTTAATAGGAAATGAACAATTCGTTCTCAAAATTGTTTGATAAAATAATAATAATACAGCCATTGCTTAAAAAACGACCCAGGTTTGGCATAATTTTAGTACTAATATTTACGCTGAGAATAATTCTACTTGGGCAGTAAACTCTTATTACTACTGCTGTGAATTGTATTGCAATTTTTTAATGATAAATATGGAGTTTTGTTTACTAATAAGCGCCTTATGAATGAGGCAATGTTTCGTAAATAGATTTGAACACTCAAAGGCTATTAATTGATATTAAAGAATTTAATGTGTGATATACTGCATGGTTGGGGGTATTACATATAGAGATGCCAATCCCAATCCTGGAATTTGCGGGATATTTTTTTCGATATTCCGAAATCCTACATTTTTAGTTTTATAGTTTTTATTAAAGATGATTTAGAAAACATTATTTGGAATTTTGATGGCAAAGAACGTTTACAAAATTTTTTGAAAACCATAGCTTCAAGTCATCCCCAGATGATCACATACATAAAGTATGTAAATGACGACTCATACATATACATATGTATATATATAAATAAATAAAAATTGAATAAAGCGATAGCAAGGTGCAAAATTCCAAGCAAAGCTTTTAAAGGGTATAATGATTATTTCCGGTGGAGATAGAGGGAAGTTATCGCAAACAGCATACAACAACTTGTTGACAATTTATCCAACAAGCCTTGACTGTAAACTTGTTCTTTTTCTACGGCATATATTGGAAATAAAACTAGATCAAGACTTTCAGATGACACACTAGATGCTTTAATTTTTTTATTGCATTGTTGTCTGCAAAACCTAACTTCTCTTTAAGAATAATTTTTTCGAAATTGTGATGATTGCGACATAGTATAGAAACTGGAAAAGTTTAAAAAAATAAAACAACAACAACAAAACAAAGGAACGCTTGGTTGACTATTTAATGAGGACAAAGGACACTGACGATGAAAAAAATTTTACATTGGACCACGAAAAATCCTTCAAGATTTTATATTTTATAAAAGGAATCTTTCAAGATAGTCCCCGAAATGTTTATTAAAAATTTTCTTTGTGTGTATAGTGAACAAAGAAAAAAATATTTTAAGTTTTTTTCCCTTTCATATTATGGCACAAGAGCAAATTTTATTTTTCCGTTTAAAATCAGCGAAGAAAAAAAAAAAACAAGTAAAAGAGAAAAAAAAACATTTTCTCACATATTTTCAAAGAAATACACAATAAAGAAAAACAATTTTCTTTTCACTTTTATACAGAAGAAAAAATCTGCAATAACAACAACAGGTGGCGAATAGGAAATTCTCTTAAGGACGACAGAGTACAAACATGTGTTTAGACTACATTCAAATACTCATACATATAGTATATGTTTATATGAATATATCATATCGCTACTTTATTGCAATGTAGTCATATCTAAAAAAAAGAAAAAACAAATCTACAATTAAATTTAAAGTGAGCATTCCAAATAAATTATTCCTTTAGGAAATATACATAGCTTTGTATAATATATGTATCTCCAGTTATGTTATTTGTTTGTTTTATGTCTGCAAACAAACACTTTAATAATTACGAGTATAAATATATTTTTCCATGATTTATTGATGTCAAATATAACAATTCAGTAATATTAGAGCGATATGTTTAAACACAAGTATATTTCACACTGCATTGTATTACTGTCAATCATTGATGCAGCTTTTGTCCCCACAAGTTTGCTTTTTCTTTTAAGCCATTTTTATTTTTTATTTATTATTATTCCATTTATTTGTTTGTTGCCACGTTTGTTTACAAATTTAAGTGAACGTTGGCTAATGTGTTTGTCTATCCATGTGTCGTTTTTAAGTGGCTTTTGGTTTTAAGTCGTCTTAAATATTGCATATTCTTTCTGGTATGGAACGAACACATGCCACTTTTTCCTTTTTTGTGTTGCTTCTTTATGGAAATCAACCAACCGAATATAATGAATATTTAAAAATATGTATATTTCTATATATAGGTATGTGTTTTTGGTTGTGTCACATGTGTTTTTCGTATGTATAAGATTGTGTATATTGTATAAATTCGTTGTGCTTATGCATAAATTATTTGTATGCAAATTGAATAATTCTGCATTAAAAATCATGTAAATGTCGGTTAGAAGAAGAAAATCAATTCCCAGAGTGAATTTTTACACACAAACATATATGTGAAAAATATGCATATTTATATCCCAGTTGGCACAATCATCTGAAATGACATCCTTCGTTTTCGAAGTCCATAAGAAATTATATACATACATATGTATATATAGTCGCCGTGGTCTAGTGGTTAGTGTGTTGGCTTACTAAGACAAGGGTTCTGGGTTCGACTCCAGGCTCTGACATCTTCAAAAAAGAAATATAAAAAAAAATATTTCTTTCGGCGACTACCTCTCAGCAGTCTTCTGGCAAAAGCTCTGAGAGTAACTAATTGCCATGAACAAGCTTCTCAAGTCTGTCGTTCGGAGTCGACATTAAACTGTAGGTCCCGGTACTCATGGATAAAAATTGACACACACAACATGAGTGCTGCGAGAAGCTAGGCCGTAATCCTGACACAGGGTTGTAAAGGCCAGTTATGTATGTATGTACATATGTATATATACAATATATAAATAGGTCAAAGTGGGATTTTCCTAAATTTGATCTTTGAGTCAAAATAAGGAGCATCAGAATTCAATTTAGAGGTATGGTTCCTTAGGCAAAATTTCTTATTTTGATCACAAGAATACGACTTTCCTTGTCACTTATGCTAGGAACACAATTGGGGTGAACCACGAATTTTTGGTCGCGAATATTCGTCGCTAAAAATAAAACATATTTGTGTATATGAAAATGCACACAATCATGGCGTACGGCGAAATTCGCCGTAAGCACCGAACTTAAATAAGATTTAATTTTAATTCATTTGCCGGCGAACGACGAACTAATCAGTTCAGAGTGAACGTGTTTTTTTATTTTTTAGATTTTGTAGTAAATAAAGTTATCTTGTTATGCCCTACTTGTTTTTTTTTTGTGCTAATTTTAAGTAATTTCAATTAAATATATACATACATGCATACATAATCGGCCATTACAACCCTGTGTCAGGGTTACGGGTTAGCTTCCGCAGCACTCATGTTGTGTGTGTTAATTTTTATCCATGAGTACCAGGACCTACAGTTTAAAGTCGACTCCGAACGACAGATTTGAGAAACTTTTTCATGGCAATCAATTACTCCCAGAGCTTTTGCCAGAAGACTGCTGAGATGTAGTCGCCGAAAGAAATATTTTTTTTTATATTTCTTTTTTGAAGATGTCAGAGATGAGATTTGAACCCGGCGCTATCGTCGTAGTAAGCCAATACATTAACCACTAGACCACGGCTACTACAAAATATATATAATAAAATATTTAACTATTAAGATTGTTTCAAAGTGTGTTTTTATTAATAATTTATTTTTTAAGTATTATTCTTGTTTTATGGTCACCCTATCAGTTATGATTGAATAACAAGAGATAATTTTTGAGAGTAGAGACAATTTACAAGTTTATTTAGAATTTTAAATAAGTAAATAAAAAATGGATAAAAGTTAAATAATAATTGAAAATGTGCAATGTCATGAATGCCTGTATAATCTGGCATCAAAAGGTTATAAAAATGTTCAAAAAAGAACGATTTATAGGAAACAATTATGGTGTTAGTTATGTATTTGTCGTTATTGTATTTCATACGACGAATTTATGCAGCGAATTTTAGCTGACGATTTTGTCGAGGTGGGCGAAACTCGTCGTTCGCCTCAATTGTATTCCTAACATTAGGAGATCTTAAAAGCCACCCGCTCTAACATATACATATGTATGTATATACTTGTGTTCATGTATATATAGTGGTTAGAGAGCTCACACTGAAACTCAAACGATCGAAGTTCAATCCCCGCGAATGACAAAAATTTTAAATAAAATTTAATAGAATATTACCCAAAAAATAAGTCCATCATCAAAAAAAAAAAACCGCTCCCTGACATTTACAGTCTATTCAACCAAAAACGAATGATCAGGAGTACAGCGCCACCTTCTGGGAAGATAACAGCTCACCTACTGAAGACGCTCGCCACTCACATTCAACATCCACCGACAGATGGGGCAATACTTATTGATCATTCAAGAGTGAAGGTATAACACTGGCCTTTGTGTGGTGAAATTGTCACCAACTTTTCTCATAAAAAAGGCGTATAATAACAAAATTAAATAAATCTACATATAGTCGCAAGAATTAAAGAACGCTGTAACTGACAAAAAATCGAAAATATGTTTTTTGCATCATTTTTATAAATAATACCAGTGTCTTTGTTTTACTTTCATACAGGTTTTTTGGCTCTGGTGAACATTTAATGTTTTGTCAGTTACAGCGTTCTTTAATTCTTACGACGATATGTATCTTCATATTCCAGTTCCGATTTCCCCTACGTTTCTGTTTTAGCATTAAAAACACCGACATATAGTGATTTTGCCCTACTTCTAGCAAACACTGGTGTACATGTCTGTAGTACAAGAGCTAATAACGGCTGAAGAAAACTCAAGAAAATTTGCTAAAGCCGAATGCTGTTTTCTAAACTTAAACTCATTTTGAGAGGTTGACAGAAATAAAGAGATCGGAAAGAAATCAATAATGCTCAATTTTGCTATGCCTCTATGACTAGATATGTTAGATCTGCTCCCAGACTTGATCAAAAGATTTGTTCCAAAAATGTGCAAACTATCCAGTAGCCATAAACAAATGAAATAAGTATGTAAGCGACATAACCAGTGTCTGAAAGCGGTTTAATAGTACACACCTTGGAATCATATATTTTATTTTCATACATACATATTTAAAAATTATTGCCCGTATTTATAAAAAATATTATAAGTTTATTGAGGATTTATTTGACAAGTATTACAGAGAAATTTTGTCAAATAAACCCCTGACAAACCTACAATAATTCTTATGAATATGGGCATAAATGTTTCACATTTCTTTTTATTTAAGACCAATACTCAGGGGTAAACCCCTAATAAATGCAGTGCACTATATTGGAATGTTGAATATATAGATATAGGTAGATAGATGTGAAGATGTTAAGCGCCTTATGTCATTGGGACAAATTACTGTCAATTTGATCACACAAACGTCAGTGGCACACCTTCACCTTTATATAAATAGGACTGATACTCATAGACGGTACGATTCTATAGTATCAATTCAAATGTATTTTTTAATTTAGACAATTGGCTAAACTTTCTTAAAATATTTTGTTTTTTTTTTAAATGCAAAACATTTTAAAGTTTTGAAATTTTATACATGTATGCGGCAAACAAACCAGCAAATAATATACATAATTAAGTTTCATTCTTAATATTTGAATGTTTTAAACAATTAGCTAATAATTTGCATTCATTTTACAAATATTTCATTTTATTTCTTTTCTGCAAAAAATAATAAAAAACACGTAATAAAAATAATGATAAAAGATGAATAATAATAAAAAATACTTTTATAATAACTGAAAGTCATTATGAAATATGAAACCATTTAAATTTACATTTAAATAACTCTGCTTGTCAGTTAACTCAAGTGCGACAACAATAGATGGCATTTTAACTGTTCGTTAGCGCCAAAAGGACGATAGCAATAAATAAAGCAAAACGAAAAACAAAAAAGGAAAAAAATATGTTACAAAATAAGGAAGCCTTTTTTTAAAAGATTTTCCATTTTAATAATTTTCCTTTAAAAACAAAACTAGAAGGGTGAAAGAACAATATGACAGAACAAACAAAAAAAAAAAAAAAAGTCAGGGACAAAAATAGAAAAAAATAGTTGGTATGTATTCACAAAAGAAAAATAAATAAAACACAAAAAATAAAAATAATGCAGAAGAAATTAATTTAAAGAGTTTTAATATAACTTTATTATAAAATTCAAAAGAAAACAAAAATAATGCAATACAGACAGTATCTCATACAGACATACAGAAAACAAAAACCATTAAAGGAAATAAAAACAAACAAACAAGTACTGGTGCAAACAAATTTGAATTTTTTTATTTATTTGCTTTCTGCTTTAATTTTATTTCGTTTTTTTTTTTTTTTTTTTTTTTTTTGTCCAGTGATGACATTGATACTGGTTATGGTCAAGCTTTTTCTTCTAATATTTGTTTTGAAAAATGAAAGCAAAACTAAAAAAAAAAAAAAAATAAAAAACAAAATACTACAAAAAGCTGTAATTTGTTTGGCTCATGTCATTACAACAATAAAATACAAATAATGTGGCTCAAAAATACACCCACTACTGTTTAACAGTCAAATATTTGGTCAACCAAACGTATGAGCATTAGAAAAATAAAAATTCATTCATACGCACTGTAGTACTCACTCATCTCCTGCTTTTTTTTTCGTAAATATGTACAAAAAAAACACATTGAGAGAAAGAGAGCACGTGTTAAATTTGGAAAGTCTGTTAACAATTCGATTTGGACTCTTTTGCTGTCATATGTTGTAAAGAAAAATTAATACAAAACATAACAGATTTTTAACATAACAGTTTGAGTTGCCATTACAAAAAACAATTTATGCAATTATTTTTATAATTAAAATTCTCCAAAATTTCTTAATTCGAGGAAATTAAATTGCTGTGTGTGGGACTACACCAACGAGGGGTAACACATGCCACTCTGTTAAGATTGTAGAACTTGACAGATAAATGTGCGTTAAGCATAGTGGAACTCAAGTAGACCAATATACATCACTTGTAGAACATCTAGAACGCCCTGGGTCTTTCCTGTATATAAAGAAAAATAAATCTGTTCTTATTCTTTGAAAGAGAATTGATAGCAAATGGATTTCGATTCAAATTGAATTCGATTGAAATTTAAAAGTTGCAATAACTTTGAAATTTGGCAAGATTAAGAATTCCTTTTTAACTCATCACTTTAATGACTATTGCCACTATTTTTTTGATTATAAAAATTTTAAAATAATTAAAATATATAGATATTTTTGTTTCGTCAGATCTTTGATCTAATTAAAGCGTTTCTGAAGAAACAAAAATTAAAATTAAAAAATTTACCTTTCCTGGGGCTCGAACTTTGGGCCTCCAGCAAATTAAAATATATAAATATTATATGACTTTGAAAATACAGACGATTTCTATTTCAAACGACATATTTTTTCATTCCTTTCACTGCTACGAAAAGAAAAAGAAGACGTTTCCAGTCTATTCCACCAGAAACGAATGATCAGGGGTGCAGCGCTACCTTCTGGGAAGATAATAGCTAACCTACTGAAGAGACAGATGGGGTATTGCATTGTTGATCATTCAAGGGTGAAGGTATAAGACTGGCCTTTGAGTGGTCAAATTGACAGCAACTTGTCTTATCAGCAAAAAGGCGCATAGAAAAAAAAAAAATATAAATCTATATATCGGACGTAACTACACTCTTTGTGTTTTTATAGGAGAAGCAAAAAAACCTTTAAATCAAAAATTTTGTAAATCCTGAAAATTATATGATTTTATGAAATATTTACACATAATCTCAATTGCTCTCTGTTAAATATTTTGTCAGCAGAAGTCCGTATACAAAATTTGATGAAGTAAGTATGTTTACCGCAATTTGGGTTTTGGGTATAGGGTAAAGGGGGCGTGTATCACTCATTTTACTCAAGTTGCGTTTTTGTCAGATGTCCATATAACCATTTCGTCGAAGCTAGCTTGCCAGGAAGTACTATTTGCCAATACTTTGGAAAAAGGGGGCGTGGCCCGGCAATTTTTCTCAAGTCCAAATTATTGTCATTAGAAGTCGACACAACAAATTTGTTGAAGCTAGCTGTTCGGAAAGTATTTATAGACACTAAAATCGCGCTTTCGGCTACAGTGCATTGGTTGATTTCAACAGCATTTTTCACCAGATCAGAAAACAGTGTTCGTTCAATCAACATATGAAAATCATATCTATCGTCTTGGAAATTGAAGAACCAAAGTGGGAAAAACGTTTGTTACTTACTGGTTAAAATTATTCTTAACCACAAATTACATGGGCCTGTCAGCAGTGTTACCAATTATGTGACAGTTTGGGGTCTTACAGAGTGAAGACACCCAAATTCCTCCTTTTATCAAATGCATTGTTTTGAATACCTAAAGATTCTTTAATGGCTTGTTGCATGAATAAAATTTTGGGAATGTTAACTGTTCTAAAATGTATAATAGATATATTATGGCAATACTTGTAAAGCCCTCGTGTACGATGTTTGTAAAATTGTGTGTATCAATAGAATAAGGGAACATTGTCGTGCCTTTTGAAAGTTTCACATATACAGAATTTCACTTATATGTACTTACGAGTACATGTGTACATACGTATGTATATATGTATATATTTTTAAGTATTTTACTTTTCGTTTACTTTTTTCTTCTTTGATAAAGTGTGCGTATGTTTGAATGTTTTTACAAGGCATAGGTACATACATTTATTTTTCTTGTTGTACCATTTAAATGCTCAGTTCGATTGTTTATATATTTTTTTGGTTTATTATTTAATTAATTGATTCATTTAAAATAGAAATAAAATTATTGTATTAAGTAACATACCGATTATTTTGCTTTCTCCTTTCACGTTTTCTTAACTTTTGTTAATTTAACCTTGTTTGTGGTCAAGCAGCAATTTGATTTTGTTTCATGAAAACTTTTCTTAAACTTTTTTTCAGCCAATAATTGCTACATTTCTTTCTTATTTTATTTCCTTTTCAGAGTAACAGATTTATAAGCATTTTTAGGCTTATAGATTAATATTATAATTTTTTTTTCTTTTTTGGCTTAATTACAGATTAATTTCATTTTAAGCACTTTTGAATATTTTCTTTTTTAATTTTTAATTATAAATTTCACATTTTGATGCCTTTTGTAATATTTAGCTTTTATTATTTAAAATTACAATACCAATATTCATATTTTCTTTCACTTAAGGATATAAAATATTTTATTTGCTTTTTTTTCTTTCTTTTCTTATAATACCAACTGATTTTTTAAGCGTTTTCCTGGTAAATGTATTAAATATCTGGGGATCTAAACACGAACTAAAAAGAAAATTTCATTGAATTTATTTACGAGCTCTGTTAACAGTAGTAATTGCTTGTTTTAGTTGCTGTCATATCGTATGTGGCCTAAACGAAAATTTTCTCAAGATTTTTCTTATTTAAGTTATCCTCAGCTTATGTTAAAATTGAAATTCTTATTTTTTTTTTCACTTCCGCTTTTAATTTTCTCTCTTTTTCTTTTATACAAAGTAACTCTCTTTGCTGGTATTACTCTCTACAATAAACACTTGTTATCACAGAATTTCATTAAGCAGTAGGGGAGGTGTTTTTTTTTTTTGTTAGTTGGGGAGTTAAAGAGGTTTTATTTCATTTTTTCTTTGGTTTGTTTTTCGAATTGTTTTGTTGTTTACAAAATAACGGTGTTGGTGAAAACAACTGTTCTACGCATGCTTTTCATAACATTGTAATTATTTCTGCTTTGTTATTGTCTTTATGATAATCAGAAAGAATCTCAACCACATGCAGGCATGTCTCACGTTTATTACCCGTTCGTTTTATTTGAAGTCAATGCACCTGCTATATTTGTGAACAATTAAAAAAGGACAACAACTAAATTGTTGTTATTCCTGTTGTTATTGCTATTTAAGCTGTAAATATTCTGGGACAGTATTGTTGCCTGCTTGGCTGTTTACTGTCATGTCACTCAAGTCATAGTGGCACCATTTAAATTGTTTTTTTTTATTATAGTTTCTAAAAATAAAGTTTAACGCCAGTAACACAAAAAATATATGTATCGTGCAAATAATTTCAAATAAAAAAAATTTGTATTTACAAAAAATTAATATTTGCATACCTGCTGTATAATTACGAGTGTCGGTATGTATGTGGCTTCTGTTTTTACAGACATTTATTAAAGTTTATGTCATAATAAAACTAGTTGTTAAAAATACTGTTGCTATTTTTTGATATTTATATCAGAAGGGTTTTTGAACTTCCATTAAAAAGAAATTTACCATCAACAACATGTAAGAGAATAAACAATAAGAAACAAATAGAACGTAAAAGTTTTAAACGAAAATTTACTACATATTTAGAATAGCATTTTAATAATAAATTCGGTGACCATATTTTTTAAACCAAAATACAGAAGAAGGAAATATCTGACCAATAACAACTATAAAATGAAAACAAACAACTTTTCATACGTACATAGGCATGTATTTATTATATTTATTATTTAAATGCAAAATTAACAAAATAAAAAAAACAAAATAAAATAAATTATCTAAAAATTCAGAAATAACTAAAATTTCTGAGATAAGATACTTACATATAAATACCATAAAATAAAAATTAGTTTCCAGATATCAAACTAAAAGTTAAAGTTAAATTAAAAAAATTATATTTTGCTTTTATCATTCAAAGTAGATTCACATAAAGGGTAAAATAAATTACAACCAATTTTGGTATTTTTCTGATGGATAAATTAAATAAAATTTGTTTTACCAAGTTATCATTTACCTTTAAATATTCTTTAAACCCTATGCAATTCTTATCATATATGATTAAACTATATCCTTTAATTTAGTGACCAAAATGACTTGGATGGTTTCCAATTTCATTTGAGTTTTTTCATTGGTCCATATATTATTTAATACAGAAATACCCTTTCTGTTGGAGCATTTGAACCAGGTAAACACAAACTGAACTCGACAACCGTCAAAATATACATACATATATGAAATGTATTGCTTATGGAGATCAGCATGTCTCTATGGCCATTTCGTCTCTACTTAAGATGCTCGTCTGGAGACTTTTTCTCAAAGGTGTTAATCAAAACTACAAATACTACTTTGAGACATGAAAACACAGAACAAATACTGAACATTAAATAAAATACAGAACATTTTAATGTTTTTCCCTAATAAATAATTTATACAGAACACGGGTTTCAAATACAGAACTGTTCTGTATAATACAGAACGGATGGTCACCGTAATAATAAATATCACATCAGATGTACATTGTACATACATATGTAATAATACCACACTTTGTTTAGAAATATATATTTTTTAATAAAATGGCTTAAGTTTATTAAAAATAATCTAAAAGCCAACCAGATGCTGAAACCGAGCTTTAAATCATTAAAAGCATAATATTTTTTGCTTAAGAAATATAAGTTCTAAAACAATTATTTTAAATTAGTTGCTGTTTAGGACAACAAATAGGTCTATTAATAAGGTCAACTCAATTCTCAGGCTGATTTCAGAATACATTTTTCGTGGTTTGAAATCACTCTTACAAAAAGTGATTTTTAGAATATGCTTGTTGTTGCTTTTAGCAGTGTTACTATTTTTATCATATAATAGAGGCTTTTTCATTTCGAGAACGGCACCACTGGCTGTTATTGGCAATGTCACCATCCCCACCACACAACAACGAAACGCCTGTTTTTTTTTTGTTCGTTGTATTTTGGTAAAACTGAATTGCCTTATAAATAGGTCTTAAATTTTTGTCAATTTTTATACCCAATTCTGTTTTCATACGGTATTCTTCTGCACGATTTCGACAAGCAAAATCAGTCTAAACGATGTCGCATTAATTTAGTATTAAGTAGTGTAGACGTAGAAACTTCAACAGTCTTATCTAAATTTAAAATAGACTTTTCCTAGGAATTAAATGATGTAGAGAACCTTTATCATTCTACAAATTTAAATAATAAAGATGAGATTCCGAATTACCCTAATATTATCGAGGATTATTATTTATTATTTTAAAGCTATAGCGAAAATATTTTGGGCTATAAATCCTCCTTAAAGCCTTCATAAAAGTCAGAAAAAAGGTCAATGTTAAAAACAGCGTAGACAAAACAAAGGAATATTAAATTTTAAGCCAAAGAAATACGCTATAGACAATGCGGAATTGGACAAGTGGGCGTGCTACTTCCCATACCAACAAAATATTAATTTTTTAACATCTGGAAAACGATTAAGGTAGAGTTTTTAAATTTGCTCTAGTCGACTTCACAATCAATGAAATTCTTCACTCAGAAAGTGGGCGGAATTAGAAGGCGTGGTACCTCCCTTAAGAAAGACGAAAATATTCATTTTCGCGTATCTGGAGAAGGGTTAAAGTAAATTGCTTAATACATAAATTTCTTAATTATGAACCTAAATCTTAGTCGGGTATGCACTTCTTTATATATGTACATATTTGGAAACTAATTTTTAGGTAGACCGATTTCGCTCAATCTTAACTTCGACGACTTAAACCAAAGATATGACAGATTCCCTACCTGAAAAATATGTTGAATTTAAAAAAATTTCATCAAATAGTTGAATTTGAAAAATTTGCAGTTTAAAAGAACTGGTGAGAATAACATTCAAATATAATTCACATAATATGTATATTTCCAATAGATTGTGCTTTAAATAGTAATATAAAAATATGAATATGTTTAACAAAAAGAACTCTGATAAGAACTTTCGTAGCTGCGTCGAAAACTAGTTCAGTTCTGCCAGTGTTGTACATATTCCTTAACGGATGTCAATTCTCATAAAGAACACCAGTATTAGGATCTTAGGCTATTAAAATTCATACGATAAGTATAATATATGTAGATCCCATAAATATTCGAATTTAATTCGAAAAAATATATAATTTATATAAATTATTAAAAAACGAAACAAAATACCTCTAACGAAGCCATCTTCGTGCTGCAACCATGGCATATCAGTTAAATTAAAGAACAAAAATATTGAAATATATCTGTTACTTCACCTAACACTTCTGTGTAAAGACTTCACGCAAGCTTTTAAACAGAAAACATATTGCATTAAAGAAGCATAACTAAGAGTTTTAAGAAATGTTGTTTAAATAAAATTATTTGGTTACGCGTCTGAACAAGAAGATTAATTCCATTAAAAATAAAAATCAAATTGATTCGCTGCTGGTTAACGAGCTCATAAGAAGACTTTTTCCATAATATTCAAATAAACTTAAAGACACTAATGTTTCAAATTTTATCTACTAAATGAGAATCATTAAAAGATAAAATCCAAAACAAAAAATATTACTGAAATTTTATAAAAAGAGAAATTTGCTTGTGAACATATTTTAACTAATTTACTATTTTTTTTAATAGTAATGGTTAGGATTATATTTTATTAAAATAAATCCATATTTTGTTATAAGAACACACTAAGTAGAGCATATTTGAATTAAATATTGCCAAAATTTATGGGAGAAGTAAAAACAGCAAGTATACCACGCCCAAAATTATTACGCATAAATTATAATAAATTGTATTTTTAGTTCCTTTCTTTTCATTTTGTTTGTAATATGGCTTAATCATAAATTGAACGCCTACAAACTTTCTTTCAAAATGAAAAAAAAGAAATAAAGATAAAATTCTTTCTTAAATTTCAGTCGATCAACACTTTTAAAATTAATAAAATATAAATTATGATTAATTTTAAAGCAGAAAATATAAAACAACATATTAATTGCTTATAAAGAAGACAACGACTTTAAATGAGTTGCTTAATCTACTACTAGTTTAGACCATTTTGCCATATAAATGATTAAATATTAAAAAAGAAACTTAAAAATTAAGACAAATATTGATAAAAGAAATAGACAGACAATAAAGCATAACATTTAGACCTCATTAAGCCAAAATACTTGTAAACATAACTTAAACGTGTTTGGTCAAAAACAAAAACAACTTCATCTTTAAATACACAATTGAATAAAATTGTATGTAAACAAACAATCATAATGATTTCTGATTTTTTTTTTGTTTCTTTCTATTTTCAATACAGATGTTAGGAAATGGTCATAAGTGGCAGCTTCGTGAATTCTTAAAACTTTCATTTGCATTGAAATTAAAATTAATTTCTATCCAATCCACACAATAGCCATAATAGAAATGTTAAAAATCAAAATGCTTATCTGCAAAAAATCAATATTCATTATTAATCGCCCATCTTAATTTTGAATATTTTATTTAATTTGCAAAAAGAGTTTGAGTTTCATTGATGCGAATTTGATAAATTAGTTTAGTAGGGTCTGGATAACAGATTAGTTCGGATTGTGGTAGAAAATATTTGTGGCAATAAGAAGAAAGACCTGTAGAATTAAGGCGGAATACAAGAAAATTAAAAAAAAATGCGGATAAATCAGGTAAAATTTGAAAAAAAAATTTATTTGATGAACATGCCAAATTGGAAAATAAAAATGTGAATTTAAAATTACCTTCGTTGTTAAGAATTTAAACCGAAATTATAATAAAGCACAATTAATAAAAACAAAGTGAAACAAATAACGTTGTATGGTACAAAATTGTAGTGAAAACAGAATTATATGCACTGTGAAGGATTATTTGTAATTTTGTAGCAATTTTTAATGAACTTCTAGTATGAGAAATTCACCACAATTTTATATTGAAACTAGTTAATCCGACAAACGTTGTTTTGCAATATAAATTTGCTCCAGGAAACATTTTTTTTAGTTCAAATATATTTGATACTCTTCACCGAACTGCAAAAGTCAACATTGATATGAGCAATCAATGTCTGCATTACTAATAATTTTAATAAATGATTATCTGTCATTTTCGTTACTTCAGATTGATAGTTAGGGATAGGATGTATCGCTCCCTCTGAGTACTTAAAAAAAAACCTAAACCATATGTGTTCTACGATACGCAGATATACAACATATCTAGTTTAATATTTCATCGACGTCTGTACGTTATTTAGGTAAGGCATAAATTTCCCCTTGGGGAGGGTACTTTAACATTTAGGGGTATGAAAAGTAGATGTAAAAATTTACATTTGTTAATCTAAAGTTGTGTTAAGACACCAACAAAATTTAATCAAAATCAGTTTGTTAGTTGGGGATAAAGGGAAGGATAGCCCTTGTACCGCCCCCTCTGAGTACTTAAAAAAAACGTAATACAAATATGCTCTACGATACGTAGATCTATCTAGTTTAAAATTTATTCGAAGTCGGAACGTTATTTAGGTGAGGCATACATCTTCCCGTTGTATTCAAGTCGACATACAGCCTCCACGTGGCCCTCCTGGATGACATACTAGCACCCGCTAGCTTGTTAACTAATGTATGCGGCGATTGTCCAATCCCCTGGACTTTAAATTTGGGTTGTGCGTAGGGCTTGAAACCCACCACGTAAAAAAAAACTTTAATGAAAGCAAAAACAATAGCCTCTAAACGGACCCCCTTTTATGTTGACGAACTTGGCAAACGTTTTAAGGACTATGATTTAAGGATATGCACCTGGAATGTGAGAACCCTTTATAGGGAGGGTGCCTCTATCCAATTGGCGGATGCTCTCACAAAATGCAGGGCTGACATCACCGCCATCCAAGAAATGCGATGGATAGGACAAGGTTGTACGAGGCAAGCAACATGTGACATCTACTACAGCTGCCATGACAAGAGACGCGAATTTGGCTGCGGATTCGTAGTAAGTAAGAGACTTCGCCATCTTGTCTCGGAGTTCACCCCCGTGAACGAAAGAATTGCTACGATCCGAATAAAGGCAAAGTTTTATAATATCAGCCTTATTTGCGTGCACGCCCCGACGGAAGAGAAGGATGATGCAGCCAAAGATGCTTTCTACGCAAAGCTCGAGGACGTATACGATAGGTGTCCGGCACATGACGCCAAAATTGTCCTCGGCGATTTCAATGCGAAAGTTGGACGTGAAGGTATCTTTGGCCCCACTGTCGGACAGTTCAGTCTTCATAATTCCACCTCACTGAACGGCATGAGACTGATCGATTTCGCCGCGGCGCGAAACATGGTAGTTTGTAGCACCAGGTTCCAGCATCTCGATATCCATAAGGCCACCTGGCTCTCTCCTGATCGATCTACCAACAACCAGATCGATCACATTGTGATTGATGGAAGGCATGTATCCAGCATACTAGACGTGCGCACATTTAGAGGTCCAAATGTCGACTCGGACCATTATCTTGTCGCAGCCAAGATGCGACTGCGTATATGCACGTCGAATACGACACGTTCTAGTGTGCAAGGGAAGCTGGACATCAAAAAGCTGCGATCACAAGAGACAGCCAGGTCGTTTTCCGATCGTCTTTCTAACGAGCTCAATTACATCCCATCCTCTCTCGAAAGTATTGGTGGACAGTGGTTTAACATCTCTCGCTCTCTGCGCAGCGCTGCCGAAACAGTTCTTGGTTTTGAGCGTCCTCCCCGCAGAAACCAATGGTACGATGAAGAGTGCTGTGAGGCCACTGCAGCAAAGAACGCTGCCTATAGAAGAACATTGCAGTCCACCACTACAAGAGTGGAGGCGTATAGAGAAAAGAGGAGGGAAGAGAGACGCCTATTTAGAAAGAAGAAAAGAGAGCAAGAAAGGCGTGATCGTGAGGAAATCGAGATGTGCAGGAGTAGAAATGATGCTCGAAATTTTTATAAAAAGATAAGGCGTCTTACTACTGGTTTAAAGCCCGGAGCAACCTTCTGCAGAGACGAACATGGTAACCTGGTTACAGATGCACAAGGAACACTAAGATTATGGAGACAGCACTTCTCTAATCTATTGCAGGGCGATGGCGACACAAATTCCGCCTCTAGAGATGCTGTGTCGGACCCAATCATTAACGACGACGTCGAGATCCCGTCCCCCAGCCATGAAGAGGTCAAGGTTGCCATATGGCGACTGAAGAACAACAAAGCAGCTGGACCTGATGGTTTGCCAGCTGAACTCTTCAAGTATGGAGGCGATGAGTTGGTTAGGGGCATGCACCAGCTCATTTACAGAGTATGGCTGGAGGAAAGTATGCCCAACGATTGGAATCTTAGTGCTCTCTGTCCCATCCTGAAAAAGGGAGATCCCACGATATGCACCAACTACAGGGGTATAAGCCTCCTCCCTATCGCATATAAGGTTCTTACGAGCGTATTGTGTGAACGACTGAAGCCATTCGCCATCTCACTGATTGGACCTTATCAGTGCGGCTTCAGACCTGGTAAGTCCACCATTGACCAGATATTCACACTGCGCCAAATCCTGGAGAAGACCCATGAAAGTCAAGTCGACACACACCATCTTTTTGTCGACTATAAGGCAGCCTTCGATAGCCCAATAAGGGATCGCGTTTATGCCGCAATGTCTGAGCTCGGTATTCCTGCTAAGCTGATAAGGCTATGCAGAATGACGCTGAGCAACTCCTGCAGCTCCGTCAAGTTAGGAAGAGACCTCTCCGAGCCTTTTAATACCGTGCGAGGTTTCAGACAAGGCGATCCCTTATCCTGCGACCTCTTCAACTTCGTCATGGAGAGCGTTTTGCGAAAGGCAGGTGTGCATCGTAATGGCACTATTTTTAATAAAAGTGTCCAGCTCCTTGCGTATGCCGACGACATAGACATCATTGGGCATACCAAGCGAGATGTCACCGCAGCCTTTAATGCTATTGAACGAGAGTCTGCAAAAATGGGTCTGGCGGTAAATGAGAGCAAGACGAAGTACATGTTGTCGACGAGTAGGGACGTTGATCGTATCGGCTCCCAGGTTACAGCCGGCAACTATACATTCGATGTGGTCAAGGAGTTCATCTACCTTGGCACCGCCATTACCAGCAAGAATGATGTCAGTCTGGAGATCAAGCGAAGAATTACACTGGCCAACAAGTGCTACTACGGTCTCGGTAGGCAGTTTAGTAACAGAGAGCTCTCTCGTGCGACGAAATTAACACTCTACAAGTCGCTTATTCTTCCGGTGCTTCTCTATGGTGCGGAAGCATGGACGCTGTCTTGTGCCGATGCAGCGGTCCTGGGAGTGTTTGAGAGAAAAATTCTTCGCAAGATCTTTGGTCCACTGAAGCAAGGCGATGAGTTTCGCATTAGGACCAACTATGAGCTGTATGAGCTCCTCGGCGACGTAGATGTTGTCCAGCGCATTAACATCCAGCGGCTGCGCTGGCTCGGCCATGTTGTTCGGATGGAAGAATCTGCTCCAGCGAAAAAGGTTTTCGATGCGAAGGTCACTGGACGTCGGCGTAGAGGACGTCCATGTTTACGTTGGAAAGACCAGGTAGATGGAGCCCTGTCATCAATTGGTGTGACCAACTGGAGAAGGCGTGCGCTTAGCAGAGACGCCTGAAGACTAGTGTTGAGGCAGGCCGAAACCCGTTAACGGGTTGTCATGGCCAGCTAAGTAAGTAAGTAAGTAAGTATACATCTTCCCTTGGGGCGGGTCACCTTAATATTTAGGGGAATGAAAAATAGATGTTGTCCGATTCTCAGACCTACCCGATATGCACACAAAATTTGATGACAATCTGTCGAGTCATTTCGGAGGAGTTTGGCAACAAACACCGCGAACGAGAATTCTATATATTAGAAAATAAGAAAATTGATCAACGTTTGCATTATTACATATATAAGTACAGACAAACAAAAGTAATATTACATGATTGATTTGACTAAATACAGGTTACATTTTAATCCTAATATATTGTAGGAGAAGGTGTTAATACCCTAAAATGCTCGAAATTCATAGCAAAAAATAAGTTTATTAGAAAATGAATTGAAAAGTACAATTTAATTATTATTTTTGTTCAAATTGGACAAAAATGTTATTCTCAAGAAGCCGTAGAAAAAATCAAATTGGTGTAGAAAGATTTCTTAATTACAGATTAAACAAATTACATACATTTTTAATGCACTCTTAAACTCGAATTAATTCGCATTGACATTGGCAATGCAATGCAACGCAAAAATAAAGTTGGACAATTTTCATCTTTTTGCGCGCTTTGGTAATCTGCTGTTAATTTTTCTTTAAATAGTTTTGAAAATGTTTAGTTTTAAGTGCTTTGTTGTTTGCGCGCTTTGGTAATCTGCTGTTAATTTTTCTTTAAATAGTTTTGAAAATGTTTAGTTTTAAGTGCTTTGTTGAGAGAATGAAAAAAAAAAACTAAACAAATAAAAGTTTAAGTTTCTATTGCGTAATACACTTTTTGCTTTACGCTTTTTTGTCAAAGTTTTTTAAACGCCCTGCAAAGCAATAAAGTTTTATCTGAGTCGGCCATTAGCCAAATGCAGCAGTGAAACATAAAATATTTTCTTCAAATCAAGGAATATGAGTTCATTCCTATTAATGGAAAGCAGTTTATTTAGATTTTCAAACAAAGACAAGATCTCCAATGGCACACTTATGTTAAAACTATATGCTTTTAACCACAATTGATTATTGAATATTAAGTTATTGGCTTCGTTACATTTTTATCATATTTAAGTGGGTATTTATTAAAAGAAAAAAAAAAAAAACAAAACAAAAACGATTTTTAGTCGTAATTATAAAAAAAATCATCTAAGACTTCAAGGGCCGATTCTTAAAAAAAATTACTTTTAAGCTACAAAACAATATCAATACCAAAAACTGTTACATTAAAAGCTTTATTGCTGCCATATTTGAATAAATTTGTAGCAGTACTGCAAATTTTTTGCAATAAAAAACATTTGACTTCAATTAGTGATAAAATATTTATAATCTGCTCTAGAGTTATCAAAAGAAATCAATAAATTTGTTAGTTAGCAGACTATGTTCAGTTTTACTGGTACATTCTTTCTTTGTAAATATTTTAATTTTTCAAAAGAAAAAAAGTTAAAAATAATTATTCTGCTAATTTTCTTTAAAAATAGTTTTACATAGACTTTTTTCTTCAGTGTGCACTATTACCAATTATGCAGTCTTTCAGTATTATTAATCCAGTTTAGAGCCGAGTCTTAACTAAAATACATTGATTTATTTAAAGACCATCAGTTAACATACTTTAAAGAGATTTATTGAGAAAAATTAAGGTTTAGAAATCATAAAATGTATCTCTAAACTATTTTCAAAAAATAACTCCACAATCTAATCTTTATTTTACATTTTAGTTTTTTATAAAAATGTAAACATAAAAACATATTTTTTTTTTAATTTTCTTAGTAGTGTACATATTTGTCAGTCCTTGAGTTGTATGCTATGGAATGAAGAGAATTTTTTTAAAAAATAAACTATCATTTAAATGAAATAATTAAAATGTTTTTGTAATTATTATACATTTTCGAATTAAATTCGAATATTTTAATGTATCTTTATTATACTTATTGTCTGAAATTTAATAGCCTAAGATCCTAATACTGGTATTCTTATGAGAATTAACATCCGTTAAGGAATATGTACAAACATGTTTTTATTCTCATAAGAATACCAGTATTAGGATCTTAGGCTATTAAATTTCATACAATAAAATGATTTTGTTCAGCCAATGAATTTACTATGTAAATAAATAAAAGTATTGATTTAAGTTTTCTCTTAAACATTTATTACAGATAACTTTAATATTTTGTATAATATGTTCAGGCGGTTCCTTTGCAAGATCATTTCAACCCACTTCTTTTGACTATGACTACCAAATTGAAGGTCGCAATGCTCCAACGCGTCATAGAGGAAGAGGCGCATCTACAACACCCAGACCACTGATTCAACAATATTGGCAAAATTTTGTTAAAAACCTACCAACTTTACCACCACTTCGTTGGAATATGAACAACTCTTTGGGAAATTTGTTTACTGTTGGTGCCCAACAAATTATTGAAACTCCTATAGCAATGCACCACTTGATGGAGGAGCCGAATCGTAAAAGAAGGATAAATCGTAAACGTAAAGCAACTAAGAAAAATAAAAATGGCAAAATAATACGTTCTAGCCATAGAAATTATTATGGCAATAGTTATTACAACCAATTGCAACTGCAGCCTTTAGGTGTAGATAAGAATAGAGTGATGCATTTATATGAACCAACATCTGGCGAATTCTATGCCCTACACGTAGAATCTCAACCTTACTTCTTTGATGATGAAGATAATGATGACGATTCCTATTTTCAGCACAAAGTTTACGAAGATCAAAATAGTGGCTATACTGATGAGGATGAAGGTTATGGAGAGGATGACAGTAGCTATGAAGAGCAATATGAACCTCAAAGTCATGAATACGATGATTCTGATATTAATGAATACGACAAAGATGAGTCAGATTCTCATGGTGACAGTAATTCAGAATACGATGATGACGTTGAAGTAGTTGACAATTGGGGATATAATGACGAAGAAATATTTGCTGACAGAAAGCTAAAGGGAGAAGCGAACAGTTTAAAAGCTCTTGCTGGCAGTTTAATAAAAATACGAAAAGATCATTTAAAACCTGAAACTGTTGACGATGTTGTAAAACAATTAAATAATGATAAAAAAGCAAACGATGAACAGTACAAACAAAAGTTGAAGAAAGAAGATGCTGACAAAAAAGATAACGAATTGGGACGTGATGCATGGGGCTCATTAACAAAGGCTGGTGTTAACACAAAACGAAAACAAAATGTTAAAACTAAAGCTGTCTTTAAATTGGTAAAGGTTCCCAGAGCAAAAGCAAAATTTTATGTGTTACCAGGAAATATTATTTCATAAAATATATGATGAAAAGCCAATGATTTATATATAACAATAAAATTTAAAGAAATACTTTCAAGTATTTTTATTTATTAAGAACAAAAGAAGATTCCAATTTAAAGTTTATTTATTTTGCATAAACATAAACAATTACCCGCTAGACTTGCTTGTAGTTTTGCAACAAGTTGTTAGTATGTATTTTTCTTTTTTCAATTGTAATCTTGTAAAATTTAAGTTGCGTTTATTTATTTTTAATTATCTATAAAGATATTGAAATTAAAAACGAGTTAGTATATAAATTTATTAGCTATTACACAAACTCTACTTACATTTAAATTAAATTTTTAACTTATGTATATATAATATATATGTATGTATATAAATTAAACAAAACTAAACTAATTTAAATGCATCTAAAAATTATGACCGATGTTGTTGACACCTTTACCTATACAATCATGTTTCTTTAGGTAAATCAACATGTGTTAAAATTTCTAAATTATCAAAATAGGGATGCAACATGGCATTTTTAGCCGATATTCTTTCATTAGGATCATAAGACATCATAGCCTGAAAGAAAATTTAAAGAAAATGTTAAAACAACAATAATTATTAAAGTTATTCGAAAGTTTTACTTTAAAGAGATCAAATGCTTCATGTTTGGCAATTATTTCGGGAATATTTGACTTTTCCCATCTGGGAAATTTAGCCTTATAGTCTGGTAGTTGTGATACACCCGGCCAAGTATGTTCATCTGGTGTACCTAAAGTACGAAATATTCTGTATAATTGATCAATTTCACTATCGCCGGGAAATAAAGAACGTCGCATGATCTGTAAAATAAAAAAAAAGTAATTGAAGTTATCAGCCTGTTCATAGAACACGAAAGGTTTTTGAGATTCGTCTTTTTATATGAGAAACACTAACAAAAACACTCAAAAACTTTGATATGACTTAAGGTTTAAAAGCTGGGTCTATTTTGAATCAGAACATATGTACTTTAAATATTAAAATTCAAATCAAAGTTTTTTCTAAGCTTACAGCTACGGAAAACGATATATACAAAATAACGGAAAATACATAATCGAAGACATATAGCCTAACACAACAGCCATAGTATCCTTTTTCACGTATTCCTTAAGGCCATGACTGACTATCAGTCGTTCGATATGTCAAAAATTGCATGTGTGTTCAGATTGTGTGATAGTGTGGACAAAAATTATATACGTGTGACAGATTTTTTGACAAGTGTGTACGATTTTATAATCTTTGAAATTTTTCATAAAATGAGAGTTTCTGTGAGATCAGAGTTGCTTTTTGTGGAATAGTTGTACAGAAAAAATGCAAATCATTTATTTATTTATATTGTAAACATAAACAAACATAAATATAAATTTTTTACTTTCGAAATTGAATATAATATTAATTTTTCTATTTATTTGCATTGGTAAAGCATATGTTTTTGCATCTTTTTTGTATGACAGTGTGGCATCCAAACACACATTTTGTTGCGATTTTCTATTGGACAGAAATTTATCAGATTTTTTTTTTACATAATCGCACGACTTTGTAAGATAGTCAGTCATGGCTTTTAGGAATTTACAAAACTATTCTTAAATACTATTAGAATTTGGAACAATAAAAAAAAAAATTACAAAAAGAAATTGTGGGCAATAATGTCGGCATTATATTGTTTTTCATATCTTAATGCTACCAAAATTGCTACATGGTAAGGCATTATTTTTGATTTTTTATAACATTTGCTTACTTGTGTCAAAATCTATTGCTTTTATGTGCACGAATAACTTATTGTTCACAATTTCTCCCTTACACAATAACTTATTATTCTGCCCGATTTATAATATGTACCAGATTTTTGATGCCTTAAACAGAGTACAGGACCATTATACAGTCATGGACATAAGTATAGGCACAAGCAGTACTTTCAAATAAAATAAAAAATTTTACGTATTCCCAGACTTAAAATAATAATGTTATTAACTGATTATGACTACAGGATATGTACATTAACAAAATAACAAAAAAACTAAAACAAATTAGTTTCAGGAACAAAACAATATCAAAAAGTACTAAATAAACTCAGTTTTCTATAGGACAAAATTATAGGCACAGCCATTCTTGTGCATACAAAAAATCATACAGAAGCTTGAATTAATATTTTGTTGGCAATCCATTTTGTTTTATAACAGCCTTTAACCTATCTGGCAGTGAATGTACCAATTTTTTGTGAGCTCTTCGCCTATTTTATTCCATTCTCCGATCAACGTTGCCTTAAGATCAGCGTTGCTTAATAACTTTTCTGTTCGAATTCTTCGGTCCAATTCTTCCAACAAATCTTCGATGGGATTTAAATCTGGGGACTGCGGAGGATGTGGCAAGCCATGTGCGGTGTTATAAACAAGTCACTACTTCAAATCGCGAGCCGAATGTTTCGAATAATTATCGTGCTTTAATGTAAATGACTGACGTAAATATCATTTCTCTGCGCTTTTTTTTTTATTTTTTTTTTTCAAAATGTTAAAGCAAACAGGTTTGTCAATTATTCCCTCCATAAAAATAAGTTCCACAACACCAGCAGCGGACATGCTGCCCCAGACCATTATTATTCACCCGCCATACTTTACCTTTGGTTTAAGATTTTTTCAGTATATACTGTATTAGGCTTTCATTACAATCTAGAATGTCCAGGTCGAAAAATACTAAACTTACTCTCATCTGAGAAGAGTTCCTGACTCCAGAATCTACAAGGCTCATTTTCAAATTGTTTTGCTTACGACATTCTCTTCTCTCGATTGGTTGCAGATATCAGTAGTTTTCGTCTAGCCACTCTTGAATTATAACCAGCTTGATACAGCAATCTCCGAAGAGTTTCAGAGTGCACATTCTTACCAAAATCTTCCTTTATATTTTCAGAAAGCTGTGTTGATGTTATTTTCGGAAATTAAGGAATTAAAGCGCAGAGAAATTAAATTTACCGCAGTCATTTACATTCCAGCATGGTACTGATTCGAAACATTCGGCTGGCGACGTGAAGTAGTGACTTGTTTATAACACCGCACATGGCTTGCCACATCCTCCGCAGTCCCCAGATTTAAATCCCATCGAAGATTTGTTGGAAGAATTGGACCGAAGAATTCGAACAGAAAAGTTATTAAGCAACGCTGATCTTAAGGCAACGTTGATCGGAGAATGGAATAAAATAGGCGAAGAGCTCACAAAAAATTGGTACATTCACTGCCAGATAGGTTAAAGGCTGTTATAAAACAAAATGGATTGCCAACAAAATATTAATTCAAGCTTCTGTATGATTTTTTGTATGCACAAGAATGGCTGTGACTATAATTTTGTCCTATAGAAAACTGAGTTTATTTAGTACTTTTTGATATTGTTTTGTTCCTAAAACTAATTTGTTTTAGTTTTTTTGTTATTTTGTTAATGTACATATCCTGTAGTCATAATCAGTTAATAACATTATTATTTTAAGTCTGGGAATACGTAAAAATTTTTATTTTATTTGAAAGTACTGCTTGTGCCTATACTTATGTCCATGACTGTATGTATTTAATTAATATTTCAGATAAGCTATTAATCAACTCACTGCTGCTAACAATTCTGTTTGTAAGCTTGTCAAAGATCTGTACAAGGAATCCATCCTTTTTTCGTTTATTAAAATAAAAGAATTCACAATAGCAGAACTTAAATCAATGTGGTAAGAGATAAGCATCAGACTTTTGCTGATTTTTAATAACAAAAATCTATAAAATATGTTTATATCATTTCATGAGTATATAGAACTTCAATTTAATTTAAAATCAGCAGTACAGCAAATTCATGATTTAACATTAGTTTGTAAAAAGATTTAAAACAAAACAAAACATATTATTATGCATACCATTTCAGCAAATATACATCCTAAACTCCATATATCCATACCGGTAGCATAAAATTTTGTTCCCAAAAGAATTTCAGGTGCTCTATACCATAATGTAACCACCTCATGGGTATATGCTCTCATGGGCATATTAAAAGCTCTGGCTAAACCAAAATCTGCCAGCTAGAAGTGTATAGTATAGTTAAGTACTAACAATTAATAATTATATCAAAGAACTTACCTTAATATTGCCAGAGGAATCTACTAATAAATTTTGTGGTTTTAGATCTCTGTGTAATATACGATTGGTGTGGCAAAAAGCAATTGCATCGAACATTTGAAACATATAACTCTGCATATAAAAAACTTGTAATCACAAGAGCAAAAAAAGAAGCAAAACATTGTTTGCATACCTTGATTAGTTTCGATGTAAATACTTCTTTCTTTTTATCCATTAATTTCTTTAAATCCATATTTAAATATTCAAATACCATATACAGGCTAGAATCAGCCACTACAACATCAAATAATTGCACTATATTTTCATGTTGTAAATCCTTTAATAGGGAAATTTCACGTATAGCTGTAGAGGGCACACCTTCCGTTTCACTGCAAGGTAAATTAAACAAAATTTAGTCAAAAAATTTTTAGATAAATTGCTATTCTTCATTACTTAATATGTTACTGATTAACTATTTTACCTCATTTAAGTTATCCAAATGATAGCGTGTAATATTAGAAAAACAAATTAGTAGCGTTTTTTTAAATGATATTTAATTATTTATTCTAAGAATTTGCTGATATTAACAAACAAGACAAAGCCGAATCATGTGGTGCTACGTTAAGACATTTAAATACATCGGAGCACGTACATGATTCGGATATTGTCCAGAGTCATGTATTTTTACTACTAAATTAAACCACTTTTTCTCAGGAGCTTTTTATAATTTTCTAGCAGTATGTGACAACATACATTTTGCTTTTTACCTATTATATGTATTACGACTTTGCCTGTTTCAACAGAACCGAACGAATAAGGATGTGTACAAGCCACGTCTAAGGAGACACTTTTAGAAGTGCATTGAGGACTGGAAATAGCATCAAGAAAAGTTCTTATCTGAGAGGAGTAATATTTTTTTTTACAAATACAATAATCATCATTTATAATTCTCTTAGTTTTAATATGCAGATCAATATATTGGCTTATGGAATCGAGTTTTAATACGTTCACCACTCACATATTTTTTGCATTTTCAGTAAAAACTCACGAAGAAAAAAATATGTCACTTATGTGTGACATGAGTTCGCTAATCAATTTTCTTAGAAGAAACTAAGTGTCACGTATTTGTGACATACGCAAAAGTCACATATAAGTGACATGAGTTTTGTGAAGACTCTGTGTCACAAATGTGAGTCACGAAATGTTTAGATTTCTATAAATAAACAGAAATTTCTTAAATTTTATTGTTATACAGTTACGAGCAGATAAATAGGTTCACATCACATTTATTGATAAATTCGCCTTCAAATAACTTAAACAGCGGTAATATACAATAAAGCGATATTTATTACATTAAACATAAATAATCACATAAAATGTATTTAATTATAATTAAAAAAAAATGAGAAAAATTTATATATTTAATATATTAATTGTTGCCTGTCGAGCAAATAAATAGGCTCAATGAAAAGAGAATGACATTTTTATACAAAAAAGTGCAATTGCAAGAAAATTTCTAATATTTTGTTGAAAATCCCTTATTTTGAATCACCGCCGAACATCTCCGGGGCATTGATTCGACAAGTGACTGACAAGTCTCTAATGGAATTTAGTACCAGCTTCCTTCACTTTTGTCCACAAATCTTCTTTATTTTTAGCCTTGAGTGGTGCAATTTTGTCCTTAACGATTCTCTAAAGATTCTCAATGGGATTTAAATCCGGCGATTGTGAAGGCCACTCCATTAACTTTATATTTTTCTTTTGGAACCATTCTTTTACGATCTTAGAAGTACGCTTGGGGTCATTGTCTTGCTGGAATTCATACTTTAAAGGCATTTCCCACTCGGCATACGGCAGTATTACTTCTTTAAGAATATGCAGATAAAGATGTTTGTCCATATTTTCCTTGATCCAGAATATTGGCCCAACATCGGACCAGGAAACACAACCCCACATCATTATGTTGCCGCCGCCATGCTTTATTGTCTTCATGGTGTACTTTGGATCATATGCTTTATTTTTTGGGCGCCTTACCCATGTTCTTCCATCAGGTCCGACTAAGTTTATCTTGGATTCATCAGACCATAGTATGTTTCTCCATTTTTTTATACCTTCCGGGCCGGCCCATTCAGCATGTACTTTTGCAAACTCAATGCGCTTTTTTCTTTGTCTGTTATTAAGCATTGGAACCTTCTGGGCCGATCTTCCGAATAAATTTTTTTCTCTTAAACGACGTCTAATGGTCCACTCTGATACGGGAAGCTTTAACTCATTTTTCAGCTGAACTGCGGACATAAAAGGATTATGAGTTGACAACATCTTAATGCGATCATCGTCTCTTTTCGAGGTTTTTCGCTGATGACCCCTTTTAAGTTTTTGTTTTGGAGGCTGCAAAGCATTTCTTATCATATTCTGCGATCTCCCAAGAATTTCAGCAATTTTCCGTTGGCTATAACTTCGGCTGTGTAGATCTTTTATAAACTTTTTTTTCCTCTTCACTACAATGTTTAGAACGTCCCATTTTTTAAATTTTTAGAGGTATTTGCTTTAATAAGATCTATTAAAAGGCTGAATCTAAAGTTTTCTACAATAATTTTTATAATTTTGGCGTTTAACATTTTAAACTAGCAAATTTTTTAAAGTGAACCTATTTATTTGCTCTTTGATTTTATACGGTTATTTTTTTTTAATTTTGGGTAATTTTTTACATTATAATTTAATTATTGTGATGCAGTATTAAAAGTGGGTATTTGCTTTAGTAATTAGCGACTTTTCCTTTTTTATTGCTGTGATGTAAACTATAGTCAAACAAAATTGATTTATCATTTTGATGTGAACCTATTTATCTGCTCGTAACTGTATATAAAAAAAAATTATTTTTAGTTTTAAGTACATTTAACTGATTGTGCCAAATTTTAAAGGCTGGATATGGACATAATCCAATTACGTCGCCCTGTTCATCTCTGCAGACATCACATATATATTTTGTTGCAGTTCTCTTTTTATTTTTGTTACATTGTCGACATCTTTTTCTTGAAGAAACGAAGTCTGGGAAATGACCAACAATGGTAGTACTGGCAGTTGCTTTATGGGATGATCTTTTGCTCGGAATCTCAGCCAAATAGGATTTAATAATATTTTCTCTAAATGCCAAAAGTGACAAAGGATTATTATTATTTATTTTGTTGTAAAGCCAGCAGGCATTCCAAAGTGATATGTCTATCAAGTGGAAAAAAACCTTCATATACCAGCGTATTGACCGCCTGGGGCAGGCGTAATATGACACCATTTGACCATTTGATTTTACTATGACACGCTATGACACGAATAAAAAATCAAAAGTGTATCAAAAACATCAGCTTTTATATAGAATAGAACATAACAAAAACTTCGGGGAATACCCCTGAAAAAAACGAAATTTTAAAATAACGGCTTAGCATATCCCCAAACCGCAGCTGTCATATATATTTGACACCTTTGCCAGAGACTCAAGCATACAAGAAAATTACCTTCTACAAACTATCATGAAATAAAAGATTAAGAGATTTTGGTAATTATGCGACCCATATATGTGACATGAGCTTTTGCGAAACCTCCAACGTCACATATGTGTGACGCTGAGTGGCGAACGTCTTAAATTTAGAAAAATTTAACACTGTGGTCTTCATCGTCCAATATTTTTCATCAAATCCATTATATTTCTTTCACAGATACATAGTACTTAAACTTACAAGGTGTTTTGTTAAGACTATTCACGACTTTTTTTTCTTCTTTGGCTGGCCATGTATTCCCTCAAGCACCGAGTGAAAAACAGTATCATTGTCTCTTTAGACTGTATTAGTATAGACATTAAGATGAAAAAATCGTTTAATAATGAGCTGTAAAATAAGAACAAAATTAAAAATGGGCGTTTTGCTTCACTTACAATAAGTATGGGACTGTTTTTAATTTGGACCAAAAATTATTTCCTTCTTCATCGTAAACTCAAGCGAGCTCTACAAACATGTTCAGTTTTTATAGTTACTTAAAAAGAAAAAAATTTCGAGACAAATTTCAGTTTGGTACGAAGAAATAGTCACTTAGGGCTTAGTCTGTTGAATAGGGCACATGAGAGAACTATTTTTGGTCTAACTTAGGATTATTTCAATGAAATCTATCTTAGTTTGTTGTACCTTTAATGTAATTTTTACAACTTCTAAATGATTATATGATATGAGTTCGTTTTATATGCAATAATAAACTAAAAACACAATGTTCGAAATAGGGTTTCTTCCTTGTGGGTTTTTAGAGTTCCATATCTCAAGGCGTTCTTTTTTTGCTCCCTGTAAAACTGTAAACAGTGTTAAAGACTAAAGAAACATTTCCCCTTATATTTTCTTCTTATTGTGATAAAGAATGTACATAAAAAATAAAGCCTTTCCCTATAAATTTCTTGGAATATTATTTAAAGTAGCCCCGGTCCATAATACGTAGATATATCAGTATTTTCAATTTAGAGATGCACACAGATTTTATATGTTAAACAGCAGATAATCACTTTTTCCACATCTCTTAAAAACAAACACATATTTTCATTTTCTAAAACGTAATTAATTTTATAAAATATTGTTTTTAAAAATCTCTTCCCTAAAAATATTTCTGTTCGTCTGCCTTTATAAAATAAATTCATAGTTTTAAAAAAACTGAATGCTTGACATTCATGAAGGACATACAAAATTAGAAGCACCTGTCTGTGTTGTCGTCTCCTCACTCCAATGCTATGCTATGTATGTACATATGTTCACTTCATTAAAAGCAGTTTTTTTTATTTTGAAAATGTGTATTTGACACCAAA
Source organism: Metopia argyrocephala (assembly GCA_963576795.1). Lineage (NCBI taxonomy): Eukaryota > Metazoa > Arthropoda > Insecta > Diptera > Sarcophagidae > Metopia > Metopia argyrocephala. Next base: position 87,629,442 of record OY756211.1, read on the forward strand.
CACAACGCATATCCATTAATCCGTTCAATCAAACACAGGCATAGTTTTTATACATAAAAAAGGACATTTCGTTACAGGAAGAAGACACACAAGAGAACACAAAATTTACATTTTCAAAATTCTGTATTACTTGGTAAGCACAATTTAGTATTTTGTTTTGTCTGTATTAAAGGAATTAATTTAATTTCAGACATTTCTTACCTTTCCAAGCGTATTTTTTTAAGAGCAACATCTTTGCCAGTTTTAGTGTCTCGGGCTTTGTAAACAATTCCATAAGTTCCCTCACCAATCTTTTCTATTCTTTGAAAACTACCGACGTCCAGCATTGTGTGCAGTAGGTAGATATTTTAATTATTGTTTGTTTTAATTCAATTAAATTTACTATGTCTGGTTTTGTTTTTAATTAATAATTTATTTATTTGTGACCAGTAAAAAAAAAAAACACTTCACGCACACAAATGACAAAATGCTAAAAAGCCGCAAAAATTCTGTAATTATCGAAGAAGCCACTAAAAATATTAGCGATGATACTTTGCATAGAAAACGATAACAATTGTACAGATGTAAACACAGAGCTGTATTTATATAATTGTTTACACAGCAATGGTTGTTGACTATGATAAATAATTGGAGAGTTGATTTTATTCATTGCTAAATAGTGATGCCAGATGTATAGTTAATTAATGGGAATATTCTATTATGCTGGTGTGTTGCTATAGTATAATTATATGAATAATTGAAAAAAAATAAGGCGCATCTAATAAGGTGATGTTAATTCTACAACAACTAATATTTTTCTAAAAACAACAGGCATTGTTTTTGTACAATGTACATGTAAAATGTCAAAAAATTCGATATAAAAATAACTCAAACTCAATTCAAAAAAGACTCGATATGTTTGAGGGTTACTGGTTAGTAACACATTCATTTTTTAAAATATTAAAATAAGCAAAACACTTTTTATGAGAGTTGAAAGAAATCTTACACTATTGAAAGTTAAAAATGTTATATAATAATTAATAAAGTAATTGTTCGAATATTTTCTTATTGAAAATAAATGTCTTCACGTTTAGTAATATAAAACTATGTTGGTGCTATTTAGTTTGATTTTGCTGTTTAGGAAAAATATTTGACATTTTAGCGTAACAAAATTAATTGCATCATGACTCCGTCTATACGAGCCATAGATTTGGTATATCATGTACAAATTTTTGTTCGATCACCGATTTTGCTCGTGTAGACTCTCTAAATCCATGTCATGTTCTTTGCTACCATCAACTATATTTTTCTATTTGAAGCCATCTTTTTTACATTCATAATCGCAGGAATAAACGAAATAAAATTGATGGAAAATTATAAGTTCTGATTTGGTAAACCATATGTAGTCACCACATACATACATACACACATAGTTATGGTTGTGGTACTCTCATGCACACTGTAGTAGTGCAGTGTGTAATAACGAAAACAGCACAACTACCCTGTCAGCAATTGGAAGATTGCTTGCTCATAAATCACCAAAATGAGTCTTTTAAGACTCCCTTAGGTGATCAAAAACTGATTAAATGTGCGGAATCATAAAATAATCGTGCAGACGTTCGAAATACGACTGCTTTTATAATTATTTTGCGTCGTATTTTATTGTTTTCTTCTGCATTTCGTTACAATGGGATTTATTTTATTTGAAAGAATAAGAGTTAGCAATTAATGTGATGTCGTGGCATAGTGGTAAGACGCTCGCACAGAAATTCAAACGACCAAGGTTCAATCCCAGCAAAGGGCAAAAATTATAAAATAAAATTTAAAATTAAGAAGTTCATCTTCAAGAAACCGCTCCTTATATTCCAGTCTATTCCACCAGAAACTTGTCTCATCAATAAAAAGGCGCATAATATACATATAAAAAGAAGAATTCCTTCAGTTGAGCTTGATGAATTTATTTTTTTTTTTTTTTTTGTTTTATTACATTTTTAAACAAAATACAATATTTTTATTATTGTAAAGATAATAAAAAAATAAGCAAAACTCGTTTAGTGTGCGGAGTCACAAATGACTCGTTCAGGGGAGTCGCGGCAAGGGTACATTTTTCTCCCGACAAAACATTCATTTTCGACTCATAAATGAGCTCAAAAGTGACTATTTTAATCGCCCAGAGGAGTCAAAAAAGACTCATAATTGACCAAAAATGCTGACTGGGTAACTACTCATATTTACATACGCCCACAAATACAAATACAGATACAAATAAGGGAAATACTTATGTTTTAAATCTCATATTTTAAAACGTAAAATAGAAGAGACATGGAAGAGACAAAACCAAATTTAATCAAAAAATCTTTTTAAAAAAAAAAAAGTAGAAGAAGAAACAAGAAAAAACAAAAGAACAGGGATTTACATTAAGGCGGAGAAAGTCATTAAAGCATTAACACAGTTAAGAATTTATCACTAATTCGGAAGGCAAATCATTTCTAAATTTACATTTTACATACACATGTACATACACATATAGTTGTGAATAATTAAGTGTGTGTGTATGTGCAAGTGGTTTTGTTTTTATGTTAAGTTTTTATGCGTAAATGACATTTAACCCTAGACGCACTTACTTATTTTTAATACACTAAGGACTTTCTTTTCCAGCGGTCCTAATCACATCCAAACCGAGTAAACTTAAAAAAGTTTGTTTATTTAGCAAGAGAATTTTGTTTTTATTTGTTTGAAATAGTGTTTTGTATAAAATTTTATGAATACGGGCAGTATTCATAAAAAATAAAATTGGTTTATAGAGTGCTTATTTGACATATTTCTATGGAGTAATTGTCAAATAAGCAATTAATAAAACTGTTTTATTTTTTATGAATATGGGCACAAAACTACAAAACAAAATTATGAAATTTCGGTTTTAAAAAGAAAGGGTAAAGGAAAATATAATAATAAGTAACTCAGGTAACAAAAAATTAATTAAGTCAGAAAATTAATGCATTAAAATATAATAAAAATTAAATTTTTTTAACATTGTAAGTTATTAAGTGCAATAGGCACAGAGATCAATTTTGAGTTCTCCACAGAAGTGATTTTTTGCATCTTGGACAAATTTATCATTTAGGGCAAGTTTTTATATTTACAAGAATTTCTTCTTCACGTTTATCCATATTTCTTAATGATGTACAAATATTTTGACGTGTGGATGTCTTCTTAACCTTTAACTACTGAGGTGAAATATTTTGTCATAATTATTGACGTGGGGTAAATTTTACCACCTTTTGTTTTACCAAAAAAAAATTTAATTTTAATAATTTATTTTTAAAAGAAAAAGACAATACATTTTTATATAAATAGGATTATAAAAATAAAAAAATAAAAGATTTAGTATAACAAAACAGGGACTTAACAGCGCTCAACCGAAGAAAATAAATTAAAAAATCTAAGGAGAGTGTACAATTTATCACCGCCTCAGTAGTTAAAGGTTAAAGTAGAAACTTATAGAATTCTATTTACCGTATTTTTTTATCAGACTACAATGTAGGTTCTTCATAAAATTTACACGATTTAGAAGTTCGTTTCTTTCTTAAACATACTGTGTGTATGTATAACTTTTTATTGAAAACATATTAAACATACAAAAAAATATTTATATACATACATATTCAAAATATATGAACTGCAAAAATTGAAAGAGTTACACAAAGAACTTTCTTCGTCGTTCCGTCGAACACAACCATGAACAAATCAAAATTACACACAACTAATCGGCCTGCACTTGAGCACTCTTTAGCAAGGTAATGACCACTAAAACTACCCAGTGGGAAAAGATAGATTACCTTATTTTATAAACAATTTTATAATATATTACTTCAGAATATATTACTTTTGGAATCGAGAAGGTAATTTCACATGGCACACAAGAAAATATTGATTACCATGTGTATTCCCACATCTATGGAAGAAAGAAGTTATTGTTTGTTGGATTTTGTCTTTTTGTATATATTGTTGAAAAAAACCGTTATTTTGGTTTTTTTTCTATTTTACATAAAGATTACCATGTACATCCCACATACTCGTATATTTGTTTGTGGATTTTTTTTTATTTTTTTTTTGCATAGTTTAAAAATCCGTTATTTTTTACGCAAAAAATTTATTTTATTAAAAAAATACAGTTTATGCTTAAATGCGCAGAAGTTCAGACACAAAAATAGTGTTTAAGATTAATTAATACGTAGATATATTAGTAGATATTCGGGAATTCTTGTTTGACAGGCCACCATTTTTGTCACCTATAACTTTTCGTATCTTTTTTATATTTATTTTAAAACTTAAATGTTTGCAAAATGTTTTTAATATGAACATGATAAAATTAGGAGTTTATTAATAAAAGCGTAATTACAGGTGCTTTAAAATGGTAGATATTGGAAGAAATATTTCCGGATAGCTACTATTATTTTATTTTTAATGGGGGAAATTAATTTATTAGTCATAATTTAATGGATAATATATTGTAATATATTATAAATACATTAATAATATAATGCATTACAAATAATGCATCATAGAATTTATTCCTTCAAATTATTAATAAATAATAACTTTATGGATTACAAAGAATGCATTCTAATACATACTTATTACGAGGGGACATGATCTATGTTAAGGGTAATGGTTTTCGTAATCAATAGATTATACATTTCTTGTATTACCTACTCGATTCTCATTGATTACCATTTCCCGCTGGGTATATAAAATATGATTAAATTTTAGTGAGCAACTAAGAAGTAAAATGAAAATTAATAAAAAGTGTTCGTCGATTCGATGAAGAACATACGTCTAGAAAAAAATAAAATAATAAAAAATAAAAGTTTACTACTCTATAATTAAATTAAAAGAAAAAAAAATACAAATGACAAATATAATGAAAAATACTTTTATATATAAATCAGTGTAATCCAAATCTTCATTAACTGTATACAAGTTACAAAACAAAAAAAAAAAAAAAAAAAAAAAAAATACAAAAAAACAAAAACATTGAGAGTTTTGGTTAACTAAAAAAAATAACCATAATAAGTAACCACACTGTAGCCCTTGTGTCCTGTGGTTCAAAATTTTATTTGTGGTTTTTAGCTTTAAATAAACGGATTGTTTTTAAAAATGTTTTGTTTACAAGACTTTTCTTCTGCTATTTAAGTATATTTACATATTTCCTTTATTGTTTAAATTAATTTATTCCGTTTTAGAGCATGTTTATTATAGCTATAACTGAGCAAGCAAGGCATATCCAATGAAGTGCCATTACAACTACCAAGACAGCAATTTTTTACAAAATGTTGTTAAAATTTTAAATTATTCAATCATTTTATGCTGGAATCCGTCGTACGTTCAATTTTGTACAATTGGTATGCTCATATCCGCGATGTCGTATCGAAAATTAGAAATTCGTAATGTTGGTATACTTGAAACCGACAGAAATACCAATTTTAATTATTTTTCGTAAAGTTTCTACAAAAACGAATTAGTATTGGAGCTTCTTTACTAATTTTTTAAAAAATACTACCAAATAACACGGAAGAAGAACTTAAGATATGTAATTTACAAAGGAAAAATCTGCGTTTTTACACGTACATTTGTACATACATATATACATGCATAATTGACTATTACAACCCTGTTTCAGGATTACGGCCTAGATTCTCGCAGCACCCATATTGTGTGTGTTAATTTTTATCCATGAGTACCGGCACCTACAGTTTAAAGTCGACTCCGAACGACAGACTTGAGGAGCTTATTCATTGCAATCGGTTACTCTCAGAGCTTTTGCCAGAAGAAATATTTATTCATAATTTTTTCTTTCGAGATGTCAGAGATAGGGTTTCAACCCGGATCTCTTATCTAGTAAGCCAAAACACAAACTACTAGATTACGTCTCCACTCAAACCAACACTACTTGTTTTTATCAGAAAACGCTTTAATTAGATGAAAGTTAACTGCAATAAATATTTTTTTGGTAATTAAAGAAGAAATGATGTCCGTGAAGTCTTCAGCACTTAACATAAATTGCGCCCGGCTATGGTGCTACGCTCTAACCACCACGACCACCGTCGTACATATCATTCATGTCGACTAATGTGGATAAAGTGGAATAAAGGGCAAAAACAAAATAAATTTGTAATTCTGTTTCATCCAAATAAGATGACAATTACAAGAACAGCAATGATGGTAAGAAAAGGAGAATATGATAGAAACTGTTGTGTGACTTTACTTCGACTAACTCATACAAGTGTATGTGCATACGGTAATAATTTCAATATGCGATTTCCAAAAAAGTATGAGTTAAATAGTTGATGTTTGGTCTCGAATATACACAGGACACAAAGAACTCTGATGAGACTACCGTAGCTGGAGTCGAAAACAATTGTTCAGTTTGGCTAGTGTACTATTCCTTCACGGACATCATTTCTTCTTTAATTACCAAAAAAATATTCATTGCAGTTAACTTTGATCTAATTAAAGCGTTTTCTGATAAAAACAAAATTAAAATTGATCACACCTTTTCTGGGGCTCGAACCCGAGTCTTCAGCACTTAACAACACTACTTGTTTTGCGCAAAACATGTTAACATGCTTCTATTATGCTGCAATGGTTTTTGTTTTCGAATTTTCGATATTAATTTGACATTTATGTTATAAACAAATAAATAACAAAACTCAAATTGCGTTACACACAAAAGAAAAACATTAAATTGTGAAAATTGCTTACAGCATAATATGATAATTAAAGTGTGTTGTTTTTTGTTTTCGTTTATTTATTTTTTTTAAGAACTAAATGTCATCGTTTCGAATGTGGTAATCAAATTGCAACATTTGCAATTGTAATCATAAGAGCAACACATTGTTGCACTGACAGTTTTAAACATGTTATGGAGCAAAACTAATTTTAGATTGCATTTTTCGAACATGAAAAATGTATGGCAAAACAAGACCCCAAATTTATTTTGCTTCAAAACTATAGTTACTATAGTATTAGCCTGCGAAACAAGTACATAAGTAGAAACATACTATAAGTTTCATATAACTTTGCACTGAAAAACTCAAAGTCGAGTTTTTTTTATAATATTGAATATGCTGGCTCTATCCTGATGAACCACAGTGTATATGTATGTATGTACATATGCATGTAAGTAAGTACATACCTATGTATATATGGATGGATATTTTATTTTTTAGTGAAAAGAAATATTCATAAAATATTTTACATTTTTCAAGGGCAAAAAAACCAATAAAGAGGATTTTTAAGCTACAATTAAGAAATTATGAATAATTTCACAATTAATTTGTTACTAAAAAAATATGTTAAAAAATAAAAGAAACAAGTGGTTGGAGTGAATAAAACTTGAATGTTTAAAAACAATTATTACACTATGCTACGAAAGTAAAGAAAATGCAGGGGTTCTCACATAGCAATTCTGTTTTGGTGAAGCCGAAATTACAACTTCATTAAATCATAAGTTTTTTGTTTTGAAACCGATTTTCAAAAGATCTTTTTTAATTCGAAGATATTAGTTTTACCTTTCTAACAAAATAATGTCTTCGATAATCGGTTGGAAAATGGCTGAGTTACGGACGTTTAACTTTAAACAAAACACATTTTTTCAATTAATTTTAATTTTATTCACGCCCTAAGTTGGCTGCGAAGTAGAATATTTTTGTTTTATTATATTTGTAAAAAAGCTGGATAAAGTAGCTTTTGAAAACGCGTAAGTATATTTAAATCGAATATGAGTATTTCACTATATTTGCTATTAAAAAAGACACTTAACAAAGTGATCGAAAAAAACTAAAAATATATCAGTATTAGTTTCTGCAAAATGTAAAACAGAAATTTTTTAATATAAAAAATTATAGCAATTCGAAACAAAAAAAAAAAAAAAAAAAAAAAAAATAATAAACAAAGTAATGCCTAAAGTACTCGTATTATCTCTTAAATTTTAAGCAGGTTCTTAAACAAATTTCTTTGACTCATTCTTTTACTGTTGCTTTTTACAAGTTTGATATTTTAAATAAGTTTCCACTTGTTGCAAAACTATTCTTTTATCCATAAAGCACGAGTATTATTTGGTAAATAACATTTCGAATTATTTTGAATGTTTTCTTCAAGTGAAGAAAAAAGAATAATGGAAGTACAAAAAGAAATGCACTACAGTTGGCCATTGCAAGTTTCGAATTATAGAGGAATAGCTAAATTGAATATAATCCCAAAACATTTTTTAATTTTTTAAAAGGATTCTTTATATAATCGGCGTTGTTTTCGGGAATTGCGTTCTATTTCCACCATTCAACATCTTAGAGTTAATATATTTTTTTTTTTTTGGCAGCGTTGATAATTTTTGTGTAATTACATAAAAGGGGACAAAAATTTCACAATTTCTGTGTAATTTCTTTTTACTATAAACTTTGCAATAATTGGTATGTAAGGCCTGACTAGAAAAAATGGCTTCCTTATATAAATAATTAGACTGTTATATGAATATCATACTTGCAAAGTGGTTTGACTCCATTTTGAGAATTATAATTACATATGTACAATGTACATACATAAATATATAATTGATGATTAAATTTAAATTAAATTTTTTCAGAGTTGCGGCCTATCATCTCACAGCAACGATATTGTGTGTGTCAATATTTATCCTTGAGTATCGGGACCTGGTTTAATAGACAAGCTTGAGAAGCATGTACATTGCAATCAGTTAATCTCTGAGCTTTTGCCAAGCGGTCGACGTAAGAAATATTTTTTAATATTTCTTTCTTTCAAAATATCAGAACTAGGGCTAGTACGCCAATACACTACGGCGACCACATTATAATTATATAGTAATTTCAAAACACTTTATTGTTTCTTAACTGTACAGTAAACGAAGAAGAATTATTTTGTAGTTAATTACCTGGAAATTCGAGTTTGAAACCTGGTAAGAGTGATAAGTTTTAATTAATTTCGTTTCATTTCGTATCAAATGATTTTTTTTTATCAAAAGAGAAAATGACATCCATTAAGGAATTGTACTCCAGCCTAACTGAGATGAATTTGTTTCGAATATCATACAATACAGACTCAATGGAGGGTTTTTAAGTTACTATAAAAAAAATAAAAATATTTTTTTCGGCGACTACCTCTCAGCAGTCTTCTGGCAAAAGCTCTGAGAGTAACTGATTGCCATGAATAAGCTTCTCAAGTCTGTCGTTCGGAGTCGATTTTAAACTGTAGGTCCCGGTACTCATGGATAAAAATTAACACACACAATATGGGTACTGAGCAAAGCTGGGCCGTAACCCTGACACAGGGTTGTAATGGCCAATTACGTATGTTATTATCCTCTCACAAGCTAACAAATTATAAACAAACGATTATCTAAAAGTTAGCTAAATAATTCTACAATTCATAAAAAATTAAAGAAAAACAAAAACAAAAACAAAAACAAAAATAAAAAATTAATAAACAATTTTCAATAACTATTAATTTAAACTTTAAAATTAAAATAATTATTAAACAAAATCAGACTGACATGCAGTCAAAATTAAAAAAAAAAAATTAAACGTTTGTTATAAATAAAAATTTTTATTTGGTTTTTGGCAATTATTGAAAAAAATCTAAATATGGTTTTGAAAAACACAAAAAACAAGAAAACTAATGTGATTGAAAGCTTCTCTTAAGATGACAGATTTAATAGAAATAAATTAATTTTGATTAAAAAAATAATTGCATTAATCTAGTGCTGACTAAAGAGTAAAGTTGATTGCACTTCTGTGCTTGATTTGATTTAAAATATTTCAAGTTATTACTTTGTTTCGCAAAGAAAATTTATATCTATTCGGTGGAAATGAAATATTCTAAACCATTTTAATAAAAACTTTTATTTTAAATTTGATTGACAATGTTGATTGAAAACTTGCTAAGAATTCTATTTAAAAGCTTATTCAATTTATTTTTAATTGCCATAAGTTGTAACAACAGCATTTATATATTTATACGTGTATATAGTATGTATGTAGACATACTTATGATTTAACTAAAATTTCCGTATTTTTCTTATCATTTCCCCAAACGCCCAAATACCAGATAATTTTAAAACACCTTTGAAGCATTTTGTTAATTGTATGGCTTAGAAATTGTTATTTAAGAAAGTCAATGCTTTGAACTGTTTACGAGTGTTTGTATTTTGCTTTGATTAATTGAAATTTATTGATCTGTCTTTTGTTTTTCATTTATTTTATTTATTATTTATTTTTATTTTACAATAATAAGTGTTTCTAAATAAATCAGAAAAAAAGTATTTCATATACATACTTATGTATATATGTTCATATGTATACTTTTTCTTTAATGTGGTGGTCAGTTTGAGCTATTTTTTCAATTGGAGCCTTATTTACGGAGATATGGGCAGTTTTCTAAAAATTGGGAAAAATATGATTTTTTCGGGTGATCCCGAATTTTAGCAACTTTTTTGACTGGAGCCTTATTTAAGGAGATATGGGAATTTTTTACAAATTAGAAAAAAATATGAATATGAAAAATGTGATCTCGAATTTCAGTTATTTTTCCGATTGGAGCCTTATTTACGGAGATATGGGCACTTTTCTAAAAATTAGGAAAAATATGAATTTTTTTGGGTGATCCCGAATTTTAGTTTTTTTTTCAATTGGAGCCTTATTTACGGAGATATGGGCATTTTTCTAAAAGGTGGGAAAAATATGAATTTTTTCGGGTGATCCCGACTTTTAGTTAATTTTTCTGTTGGAGGCTTATTTAAGGAGATATGGGCATTTTTTTCGCGTGATCCCGAATTTTAGCTATTTTTTTGATTGGAGCCTTATTTACGGAGATATGGGCATTTTTCTAAAAAGTGGGAAAAATATGAATTTTTTCGGGTGATCCCGACTTTTAGCTATTTTTTTTATTGAAGCCTTATTTAAGAAGATATGGGCACTTTTCTAAAAATTAGGAAAAATATGAATTTTTTTGGGTGATCCCGAATTTTAGTTAATTTTTCTGTTGGAGGCTTATTTAAGGAGATATGGGCATTTTTTTCGGGTGATCCCGAATTTTAGCTATTTTTTTTGATTGGAGCCTTATTTACGGAGATATGGGCAATTTTTTAATAATTAGGAAAAATATGAATTTTTTCGGGTGCTTTTGTTTCTATGTTTCTAAATTTAAATATGTATAAGAATCACATAATGAAATACCCGTTATTTATTTACATAAATTGTCTATCAATCAGTCGCTCTATATGTGTGCATTTCTAAATAATAAAATAAATTATTTGCCCATTATCCATTTGTTCTGCTTTTACCAAATTTGGTTTTAATTTATTCATTTTATTTGTAATGAAATTCAATTGCCGGCCACTATAAAATAGAATAAAAACCGACACTATTTGTAATAAAGTTACAAAATTTATAAAAAATTTGTATACAAATCATTATCAAAATATCTGTGGGCTATTTTAATTTCTAAATCATGTATATAGTTTAAATAATTTAAATTAAATTCTATTAGAAAAAAAATACTTTTTTAAACCTTTACTATATTTTAAAATTACAAAGAAATAATTTTTATTTTTACTAAATGTTAACGCTGTGTAGTTACTGGCGCGACAAGAATATCTATCTGTCCAATTCAGAAATTCTCTGCAATATTCTAAAGTTAATTAAAGACGTGTGATCTTTTTCAATTCAATTCAAGGACTGTCTTTATTGAAAAATTCAAAAAGTAAATTTAATGTTACAAGTAAAATATAAGTTAAAATATATGTACTTATAAAGAAAAATAAAAAACCAACAATCTTTTACTTCCATACAAACAATATTCGAGGGTTAGTAAGGTTAGTAAGCACGCGAACACTAAACATAGTAATAGACATAGTAATAAGTTGGTGACTTTTCGAGTTTTAATTGAAAAAAAAAATTCTAATTTATTAACTCAGTCCCGTACACTTTTTTTATTGACGCCGAACACATGATTGTGTTTATGGTCGGCTGTGAGCAAATGTGGCACACATCTTGCGGAAAAAGCTCATACGCGTACTCACGTAATGATTTTCACAAAATTCTGTTTAATGGGCCGAAGCACGAATTTTATATCGATTTTGATTGATTTATTGATTTATTTAGATTATTTTACTGATAAATCTTATTTAATTTTAATTGAGCACGTAAATAAACAATATTGTCGCAATTGTATTAAAAAGAATTAAAAATTTTTTATAGGATTATCATGTCATCTCTAAAAAATTACTGTTTGATGTGCTTTGCGGCTCGGCGGCGGACTCATTTGTTTATGTGTCTTGAAAAATAATGACAGACGGAATGTTATTTTCAACAATTTAATGCGATTTAAATAGAATGAGTTAATAATTTAGTAAAAGAAAAATTACACTTGGTTACCAAAATTGTTTAAAAGGGTTGAAAGAAAGAAATATGAAAAAAAAATATTTTTTTGGGCGACCAACTCTTAGCAGTTAGTTAGTTCGCAGAGTAACTAATTGCCATGATCAAGCTTCTTAAGTCTGTGGTTCGGATTCGACGTTAAACTGTAGCTTCCGGTACTTATGAATAAAAGTTAACGCACACAATATGGGTGCTGTGAAAACTAGGCCGTAACCCTGTAAAAGTGTTGTAATAGCGAGTTATGTATGTTTTTATTACACAATTTTAGGGATTTCATACAAACAAAATTTGTTTAAATTTAAGACGAATTTCGCTCACGACTGTCACAATTAGTCCCCAGTTTCTTGTTATGCTCGACACAACTTATCAGAAAAATCGTTTATCCGTTAAATACTTTTTACGAATTAGTATTTATCTAAACTACCCCAATTACCTGTGAAATAGATATAAATTTATCCAGTTTCTCAGAATAAGAGAGTTCAATAATCTTGTTTAAGTTAACTTTGATGTTTTGTTATTATATTTAATGGGATTTAGTAATAGAAACCACAAAAATGTGAATCTTTATTTTTTATACGTACATACTAGGGATGACGGACGGGATTGATTTTAAAAAAGCCCGGGAATTCGGAAATCTCGTTCCCGAAATCGCGGTATATCCCGGGACTACTTGGGATTTTGGGATTTTATGTTAATTAGTAAAAAGGTGTAAAAATTTTTAATTTTTTTTAATGGTTTTTAATTTATTTTAAACGAATATATACAAAAATAGTTCATCGCGCGCTTCTTCCATTTTAAGGTCGGTTTAATCGATTTTGGAGTGAAGACCAGCTAGAAGAATTGCAAGAGCTACCAATGCATTCAGAAAAAGTCACAGTTTGGTGCGGTTTATGGGCCTGTGGCATCATTGGACCGTACTTCTTCAAAGATAATGCGAATCGTAACGTAACTGTAAATGGTGAGCGCTACCGTGAGATGATATCCAACTTTGTTTGCCCAAAATACAAGAGCTGGACTTGCATGACTTGTGGTTCCAACAAGACGGTGCCACACGCACCGCGAAACAATGGACTTATTGAGAGGCGAATTCGGTGAACATTTTATTTCACGTTCGGGACCGGTCAATTGGCCACCTAGATCGTGTGATTTAACGCTATGTTAAAGCTCCTGTCTATACAGCCAAGCCCGCTTTAATTGGCGCATGGGAAGACAACATTGAAGCATTTATTCGTGAGATACCGGCCGAAATGTTGGAAAGAGTATGTCAAAATTGGACTAAGCGGATGGACCATTTGAGGCGCAGTCACGGTCAACATTTGCATGAAATAATCTTCAATAGTTTTATGTCTACTAAAAAATAAAAATTCACAGAACTTTCTTTTTAATTTTTTGATTTGTGTTCTTTAAAAGCTAGAATTTTTCCAATTTTATTTTTTTTTTTAATTTTTTACTTTATACTCATATGTTGCGCGCATTTATATTCGAATGTAATAAAATAAGAGAGTTTCTTCTTACCAGGGTTATTTATTCACAAGATTTATCCATTCTGTCACATATACTTAAGTAATTAAGCTATGCTTGTTTGGTACACTAATAAAAAAGGGACGAAATTTGATTCCAACCAAATATTCTTTTCGTATAAAATATGCTTCTAAAAGAAATATAAATCCCGGGATTCGGGATATCGCGATCGTCATCCCTACTACATACTCGTACTTATGTATGCACATTAGTATGTACGAGTATAAAAAATAATCAATGAAATATTTTTTACAACACAAAAAGTAAAAAGAAAAAAAAAAATCATATATAATTTAAATTTAATATTATTATTAAATATGTAATATTAAATTTAAAATACATATTGTAAGTAGAAAGAAAATACAAACATAATTGTATATCTTGATTGACACTTGTTGCTGCCACATATGAACTTAATAACATTAGCATTGAAGTATATACTCGTTTAATGGTTAAAAGGGAGAATAAAAAAACAAATCGTACATACATCTCTATAAGTACACATAAGTATACTTATATTCTCACATATCAGCGTATTCGATTTAGAGGTAATGGTGCTTAAAATTCCCCACGGATAAAAAAAGAAATGTAACAGGCACCAGTGTCTGCTTTAAATTGAAATCAATTTAAACTCTCTGTCATCCATTCCTTACAACAACAGAAACAAAAAAAAAAAAAATACATTTTAAAAAAGGCATCAAAAATATTTTGTTGAAAAAGGAAGAAGAAATGCAAAAAAAAAAAAATAAATTATCGATAATATTTAACTGCTTTCAGCGTTATGGAATATCAAAGAAATAAAGACTCTGTTCTAGAAAGCACAAAGGAAAAAAATACAATTTTAAAAAGATAAATAACCTGAAGTACTACAATATTTCTCTAGGTAGAAGATAAAATACAACAACTCATATTTTGGAATTTTAATTTTATAAGAGACCCCAAAAACATGCTAAAGAATCACAAAAATTATATTACATACATACATACAATAATAATTTGCCATTTCAACCCTGTGTCAGGGTTACGGCCTAGCTTGTCGCAGCACTCATGTTGTGTGTGTTAATTTTTATCCATTTGTACTGAGACCTAAAGTTTAAAGTGGACTCCAAACGACAGATTTGAGAAGCTTCTTCATGGCAACCAATTACTCCCAAAGCTTTTGCCAGAAGACTGCTGAGAGGTAGTCGCCGATTTTTTTTCAAGATGTCAGAGCTGAGATTTAAACCCGCGCTATCGTCTTAGTAAGCCAACACACTAACCACTAGACCATGGCGACTACAAAAACTATATTAAAGAAGTTATATAGCAATTTATCTATCGTTATAGGAAACAATTTTAATTTAAAAATTTAAACACAATATATATGCTTTTTTTTTTTTGAGTAACGTCTCTTTCGTGATCGAATAATAATAATTTAGATAACAAAGCTATAGATTAACCTAAAGATTATTGTCAAGTTAATTAACTTAATCCAGTTAATCCAAGATTATAAATATTTATTAGAATTGAATTTAGACCGAGGAAGCTTGAAAGAAACTGCGTATTACATGACCGATTGTTGCGCTTAGAGTCCACTATTTGTTAAGCAGGCATACTGCATTCCTAATCATCATTACATAGTCTAAATTTTACTGAGTTGGATTGGTCTGACGACTTGCAGGATAAGTAGGTTCCTTTGGTCAAAAAATGACCTGGAGAGAACCAGATCATTGTAAGACATGAAACGTGAAATTGCCAGCAGGATGACAGCAGTGATGACTAGTTTTTGGCATACATGGGCATACTGCATTACTTTTTTACTGAAATACGTAAATCAGTATTCAGTAAAAAGTACTGTTTACTGAAAAGAGAAATCAGAATTCAGTAAATTTTACTGACTACTGAAAAGAGAAATCAGTATTCAGTAAAAAGTACAGTAAACAGTAAAATTTACTGAATACTGATTTTTTTTTCCACTAATCAGTAAAAAAAGAAAATACTGAAAAAGTACTGGTACTGAATAATGCCCATCTATGGTTTTTGGGTCAATGGAGAGCAAGCAGCCAGGATGAATATTCCATTTAATATGTACTGCCACAAACATAAAAAACCCTAGAAAAGGAAGACGATATTTCATTTTCTCTGTGAATGCTCAGCCGTATGGCATTGATTTGAAACGTGCATAAGACTGTTTCATTAGAGTCCGAGAGTGGTAATTTGATTTTTGGATCACCACGAGAACCAACAAAACAACCATCTTTCAATGCATTCCTAAATTCAACCAACTCAAATATACATATAATGAACACCACGTTTAAACAATTTACAAACAGCAAACCAAAAACAAGATAGAAATTAGTACAGAACTATTGAATTTAGCCTGAAAATGTCTAACAGAATGCCATTTCTAATAAATCCTATAGTAAGACACCTAAGCAGACTATATATTAAATAAAAAAATTGATCACCTAAGTGTTGAATTGATTAATTCCATGTTTTTTAGAGCAATTTAAGCAATTTCATGATATTTTTTTTTAAGACCAATACTCAGGGGTAAAACCTTACTCATGCAGTATTAGAATGTGAAGATAGTTGATAGTGATTTTTTTTGTATATTATGCGCCTTTTTGTTGATGGGACAAGTTGCTGTCAGTTTGACCACTCAAGGGCCAGTGTTATAGTACCTTCACCCTTGAATGATCAAACAGCAATTGTCTCATCTGTCGGTGGATGTTGAATGTGAATGGTGAGCGTCTTCAGTAGATTAGCTGCTTTTTTCCCTCATGGTGGCGCTGTATACCTGATCATTGGTTTCTGGTGGAATTGATTGGAAATGTCAGAGAGCGGTTTCTTGAAGATGTGGGTGGACCTCTAATTTTTTTTTTTAAATTTAATTTTTAATTTAAATTATAATTTTAGGAAACCGCAATATATTTATTTTCTTAATTTTGTCCATCGCTGGGATTGAGCCTCGGTCGTGTGAGTTTCTGTGCGAGCGCTCTACCACTATAAAACGCCCCCCTTATATATTGAAAGCTATACTTATGATGGCTTAACAACAATCTCTTGACTCTTAGGTCCATTATTACAACTGGCCGTTAGTTAAAGGTAGGATTTTATCAGGCAGTAAGTTACAAGTAAACTTGTAAAAATAAAAGGCAATTTATCTGCCTTTAACTAACGGTAAGTTTTAATAATAGGCCTAAGAATTTCAGAAGGTGTTAATAAATCATATTCTTCATAATTGTCGAGGAGGAAACTATTTTTCAGGTTCACTGGCCTGACTTTATTTGCTTTGTTTACACTTAACTTGTTCTAATTTTGTACAAATATTGAAAGCATTAAGAAGCGCCTATTTAAGGCGACCACTTGTTCTACTTCCCAAAAAAAAAATTAAAATAAATATTTTAACTCTTGCTTTCATTTCTTTTCATTTCTTTTCATAGATTTTTGCCTTTTGTTGTTGTTGCTGCTGCTGTAGATATTGATATTTTTCATAACACTATCGTTTTAAGAACTGAGAAACCCCATCATTATAAGTAAATAATGCCGTAAAAGTAAATTTTTTATATCTTAGGTTTTTGTTGTTGTTGTTGCTGCTGCTGTTGTGACTGTCATTAAAGTGAATATCAAACCACAGTAGAACGTTTGAACGTGCCATTTTATTAATATTTTTCTCTATTTTTCATCTTTTTTTTTCTTGCAATTTTTGTTCTATTGTTGCGACATTTTTGTTGCATAATCTGGAGTATTTTTTGTTGTTGTTATACTCGTGTTCATTTACTTTTATTCATTACCACCCTATGGTAGGTTTAAGATTTCTACTAATGTTTGTAACACATCAGAACAAAAGGCCATCACTCACTTCTTATAAAATCGATAAATTTAGAATTATTGTTTGGAAATGAATGCAATTTGTTTTGGCCTTTAGCGGTGATATTTGTTTCAATATCAGTCTGGTTATTTTAGAAGCTTGTCTTGCGATGCAAGAAGAATTGTTCGATGGAAAGTAATGATGAAAAACTAGCTTGAGGTAAGATTGCCTAACTCCACCAGAAGAATTCAGTGAATCTTATTCAGATGAGTAAAATCGACATATATACTCGTAAAGGATCAATAGGTGTAGTAGCTTCTAAAGACTTCTTGTATCGACATACTACCATATTCATACAGATATGTTGCTTTCATTCTCCCTTAAAATGATATTCTCTCATTAGGAATCACTCACTATTTTGGTGTCCGGGAAAATGTCCATATAAGAAGAATCTAGATTTTTGCTTAACTGTGGAGGAAGGTATTCAAAGGAAAACGCTTGAGGTAATTAGAGATATTATTATTATTATACTTTATTTGATTCATACATTTAATTAGTAAATCTAATATAATTTGGATAAGCACTAGCTACATAGGCCCTCAGCTCTAATTAGAGATAATTAGACGTAAACATTTAAATTTCCTAACAAGATAATTATCCGAACCAATGCCGAACTTATAGTAAATACGTTTTTACAGAAAACTGAAATATCAACAAAACTATTAAAATCAATAAAAAATTAATTAAATCATCAATCATTTAAAGAGTAAACAAAACTTACATCTATAACTTGATAGTACGATTATATTTTCTTGATGGGATGGCAAATATTTATGTTTCACTCTATCATGAGTAATTTATATCCAACAAACTATATCATATTCTGCGCATTAGGGCAGAACATTCCGTTTTAAAGTGTTTTATGCTCAAACAGCTTTAGAAATATGAACAATTTAGTATCTTCTCTATTTTTTTTCTTTTTTGAAATTATAACTGAATTATCTGCAAAACAACAAATTATAAACAAACAAAAAATAAACAAATTTTAATATTTATAAAAAAAATCAAGTTCTAACAAAATTTTTAAAATTACGAAGAACTTTTTCGGCTGACGTAATTAATTAATAAACGCTATGATTACCAATCGCGATTAAGAATCATGTAATTATTTGTATCGTGGAAAACCTTCTATAAACAAAAAAAACATAAAAACAAAATATATATATATATATATATATATATATATATATATATATATATAAATATATACTACTACTATATATACTACTTCGCTACACCTACGACTATCATTTGTCCACATTTTTCGACTGATGATTTTTAGTGACCAAATTCAAAAACTTTAACTGTTACTGATTTCAAGATATACTAAACTTTGTAGTTAGTTTGTCTGGAAGCTTGTCCGCCCTTTTTCTACTAAGAATTTTTAATGACTACCAACACAATCACACAAAATGCAGAAACTTTAGCTTCAACACTTATAAAGATACGTACGTTTGTATAAATAAATCAATTTTTAACTTGTATGGGAGGTGCCACCCACACTTGTCCAATTTCTCCTCCTTTCTGACTGATGATTTGCCTTGCCTCTGAAGTCATTCATACCCAATTCTGAAACTTTGGCTTTAACCTTTCTAAAGATATACAAAAACCAGCATTTAGAGATAAATAAATAAAAGTGGGCGTAAAAGAAGGCGTGACAAATTTTTCTCTAGATGAAAACTTAAAATGAATTAATACAAACACTTGACAGAAAAGTTAGTCAAATCCATAGAACCGTTTTCTGATTTAAGGTAAATCAAAATAAGTGGCCGTAAAAGAGGGAAGAGCAAAACGTTCTTTACGTAAAAACCTAAGTTGGATCAGGACGATCATTAGAAAGAAAAAATCGTCAAAATCGGTCTAGCCGTTCTCAACTGATGCGATGACCGACGAACAACATAGATTTTTATTTATATAGATATAGATATACAGTGTACGGACACCTCTGACAGACCGACAAATTTTTTAGTCTGCTAACCGGACAGCTTACAGCACGGCGACACAATCTTTATTTTTTCATTTACGTTTTTAGTTATTCATTTTTTATTCAATAATGCGTGCATGAATCCCGAAATGATAAACATGAGAAAAATTTCAAAATTTTTATTATAAAATTGAATCACAATATCTAAAGAAATTAAGGAAAAAGTAAATACTTTTGAAATTCATAAAAATTAAAAACTTAGTGTGCGTGAGGAAGAAGAAATGCAAAATCAGTAAACATTAAACTGCTGGCGTCATAAAAAACAAAGAAATAATTTTAACATAGTGGGACACTGATTTTTCATTGAAATAACACATTTACCACATATGCGTGAATAAATGTGCGGCGTTTAACATAAAACTAAGTTTTTCAACTTATGAACGCTTTATAAGATGTCCTGCAGTAATAAGTTCTTCCATAAGGTATAGGAAACTTATGAACCCTTTATAAGATGTCCTGCAGTAATAAATTCTTCCATAAGGTATAGGAAACTCCAAAATTAGTCCACCCCGTCTTTGGTAATCTTTACAAAACCGCATACTATGAGTCGGTTGTTTTGCATCCTATTAAGTTCCTCAAATGGCACAAAAAATACAGAAAGGTGAAATTGCTGTATAGCAACTGCCATTGAAGGAAAATTCGTTAAACTTCTTCGTCCATTAAATTTAACAATACCGGCAGCAATATGCATTTTTCTTTTTAAATAAAAACAATTTGGACTACGTTTTTACTGGTATACCCTTAAAATAAAAAATAGCAAACTTCAATATATAATATAAGGAAAAGTAACTAAATTATTTAATTTTTGTTCCCTTCATCA
This sequence comes from Metopia argyrocephala, assembly GCA_963576795.1. NCBI lineage: Eukaryota > Metazoa > Arthropoda > Insecta > Diptera > Sarcophagidae > Metopia > Metopia argyrocephala. The sequence goes on from OY756211.1 coordinate 87,650,051, forward strand.
TGTGGTATGCGTGTTCAAGTGTGCCTTGTCATTACGAGGCTGCCACTTCCTCCTATCCTATCCTAACTTCAAACGACCAAGGTTCAATCCCAGCAAAGGACAAAAATTATAAAAATAAAATTTGCGGTTTTTTTAAATTATAATTTAAAAAAGAACAAGAGGTCCCCCCCCTCCCCCTAACCAAGAAATCCATCATAAGAAAACCGCTCCGTGGCATTTCCAGTCTATTCCACCAAAAACGAATGATCAGGAGTACAGCGCCACATTCTGGGGCTACTGAAGACGCTCGCCACTCACATTCAACATCCACTGACAGATGGGGCAATTGCTGTTGATCGATCATTCAAGGGTGAAGGTATAATACTGGCCTTTGAGTGGTCAAATTGACAGAAAGTTGTCTCATCAACAAAAAGGCGCATAATAAAAAATGTACTTCTATCTATGTATTTTCAAATTCAAACACAATGCACTGCATGAGCAGAGGCTTACCCCTGAGTGTTGGTCTTAAAAATATGTGATACGTTTACGTTTTTTAAATAACTACTCATACCATTCATTGAACATTGTCGAAACGTTTACGTATGAGTAAATAATCCATTAGTTCTTAACAAAATGGTACTTTCACTTGTACTTTTTTCATTGTCTGGCTTATGTACCAATAGAAAAAATTTAGTGCTTTCTTGAACTCGTAATTACATTTTTTAGTGTTTCTGTTTAAGTTTGATGTGTTCTAAAAACTTTCATCACTGCCATGAACATGGACCGTCTGCAAATGCCAAGTCTATGACAGAAGAATATCTGTCTGATGATATACGTAAGTTATTATATGGCATAAACTGTATGCTAACCAACGGTTCAACTAAATCGTTATACTACTTGGCTAGGTTTTCTTTAGTTTTAAGGTGCCAGTATATGACATTGTATGGCAACAAATAGTCTGTCAAGAACGATTTTAGTTTTTTTAATTTATTTGTTTTTTTACTACAAAAAATAAATACATACATAACGCAAAAAAAAAACAGAAACGCAAAATAGTTTTGAGTAAATGTTTATTGTAAAACGAAATTATTTTTGTGTGTCAACAATTTCTATTTCACTTTTTTTCAAATTGACATAATCGTGGTAATAGACAATTTTCTTGCATGACTACATATGGGCCTGTACGTATGTATGTCTGCCTGTGCTTTCGATTATTTACGTTTTTGCCTCACCTTTTACTTCAAGTGAAGTGTAACACAGTGATATATGTACACGCTTATCCAGTTAACACCACATTTTGTACTCGTAGGTCTCTTCTCTAGATATGATTTTGATTGTGTCTAAATGTAAATGATGATCACATTTCTATTAATCATTGAATTGATTATTTGCCCTATTGTTGTACGAGTACCATGTTGGTGCTGTTATATTCATATGATAATAATGACAATGATAAAGCTTAATATTTAATGATGATATTTAATAATGATTTAAATCAGTTGAATAATACTGAAATACTTTTGGTAGAAATTGAAAAAAAAAAAACACAGATAAAGTAAAATTGATTTATTTCGTTTAATATTATGGATTTTTTGGATTATTTTTTGTTTTAAATGTAACGCTTCATTTAATTTTAGTTACTCATAAAAGAATTTGAACGGATTATATCAGCTTACCCCTATTAAATTTCTTGACTTTAGTTCAGGTTGAACAATTTGGAAGACTGCTAATAATGCATTACATACATACATACATACATACATACATACATACATACATACATACATACATAATTGGTCATTACAACCCTGTGTAAGGCTACAGCCTAGCTTCTCACAGCACTTATGTTGTGAATGTTAATTTTTATCCATGAGTACCGGGATTTACAGTTTAAAGTCGACTCCGAACGATAGATTTAAGAAGCTTTTTCATGGCAAACAATTACTCCTAGAGCTTTTGCCAGAAGACTGCTGAGAGGTAGTCGCCGAAAGAAATAATTTATTTATATTTCTTTTTTTCAAGCTGTCAGAGCTGAGATTTAAACCCGGCGCTATCGTCTTAGTAAGCCAACACACTAGACCACGGAGACTACAATAATGCATTGGTTACCTATAAATAGTAAAAATGGCTTTTTAAATTAATTACAGTCAATAAACTAAAATTGTGTGGTCGCCATATTAGAGTGCCTACTGTGTTGACTTATCAGACGAGAGTTGCGGTATTAGATACCAGTTCTGAAATCTTAAAAAAGTCACATAAATAAATATTTCTTCCTGCGGCTTTCTATGAGTCTTCTGACAAAGGCTCTGAACATAAATAATTGCCACGAATCAGCTACGCAAGTTTGTTCTACAGAGTAAACTTTAAACTGTGTGTCCCCGTACCATGAATAAAACCTGACTCACAAAACATATACTAAACATAACTAATCTCTTCTCAGATCAATGCAGTACTAAATAAAACTAAGAATTTGTTCAATGAAATTTTCAGCATATTTTTTCTAAAAGAATAAAAATATGTCCTTTTTTGTACCTTCAGATTTTATTCCCAACCAGCAAGATAAGAGCTTTCCCTTTTCCCTTCCCGCAACAAATTGAGGTGTTCCTCAAGGAGCTATATTTGCTCCATATTCTTATAACAGTCTCATTATCATCTTATTAGATTTACACGAAATTAATTTTTTTCTCTCATTTTCTATTTAAATCATTAGGTAGTCTGCTATCATTGACTGTCAAACGCAAATTATATGATGCAGTTTATGTAAGTTTCGTAAGATTTCAATTTAATGTCTGTTCTCATAAAGAGTAGAAATCCCAAATTCCACGATATTGATAACTGTACATAATTCATAAAAAAACTGTTTTTCTTTAACAGGAAGACCTACTCTGAGAGCACGTTCATGCAATTTAATTGTGTCTTTTAAATCATATTATTTTCTTAAAAAATATAATTATTCTTATTGTATTCTATTGACATACTTATTTTCATTTCTCAATAATTTTATTGACATGTGAAACTAAATTCAATTTTTTTTGTGCTTTTTGAGAACTTAGTTTTTGCCTACTGTTATTATTCCCTCGAATTGCTTAATTGACTTCAATAAAGGATATAAAAAATATCGCAGCCATCGTCTAACAAAAAAATCCCAAGAATTAAAAACTATTTTTGAAAAGAATCTAAAAACCAAATAATTGAAAAAAAGAAAACTGAAATGACGATGATGAATATACAAAAGTTTCAAAAATTCTTGCAAAAATTCTTTAGAATTTGTCCTGCATTGATGATGGCATTTTCTTGAAGTATTTTACTCTTTCTGTTTTTTGTTTTTGTTACATAAAATAAAGCAACAAGAAAACATATGTTCGAACATGATAAGCCACATACCGCACATTGTCATAGGCAACAACAAAAATAAAAACTTGAGGAAAAACATAGATTTTTTTTCTGTTTGCAATAACAGAAGTTCATTCATACTTTTAAAGCAGCTTTCTACCAGTGTTGCCAACGCTTTTAAATTTTTCTAACCAAATTTTAGTAGAAAAGTAACAAAATTGAAAAATTTTTTAGATAAACGATTTAAGCTTTAAAACAACGTTTTTACAAACTGTATGGATAAAAAAGCCAAACTATGGATGTATGTATATGGTATGATATAACAGTCACAAATATGATGAAGGGCCGATGTTGATTGTGAATAAAACACAAATTATTTAAGAAAGTATTGTCATTTCTTTTTATTATGATAATTTGGGATGATTCAATTATGTATGGAACAAAATATCGGCCAAATGGACCGACAGCGGCACATCTCCATCCGATGGTCCAAATTTTTGATGACGCTGAGGCATAACTGAAGTTCTATGCTGTTAATGTGCCGAATCTCATCCTTTAGCTCTTGAATTGTTGGTGGCTTATCACTTACACCTTTTCTATCAAATAACCCCAAAGAAAGAAATCCAACGGTGTGAAATCACATGAATCACGGCCATTGAATTTATTGAATTCATTGTTTCGTTAGCTGTATAGCAATGACACCATCCTGTTTAAACCACATATCGTCCACATTATAATGTTCATCAGAGATGAGCGTCCGAGTTGGACGGCTCTTCAGCCACACTATCGCAAACAGCAGCAATATTTCTTGCAGTACGAGCATGCACTAGCATGTACTAGCATGCACTAGTGTTTTCAAATCTACTACAGACCGGGTTTACTCAAATTTGTGCACGATTTTTCCGATTGTACGCACATTTGAATGATTAAATTGGCCGAAAAAATCACGAAGTGCACGATATGCATTTTGATTTGAACGCTCATTTTCATAATAAGCCTGAATAACTTTAACGCGTTGCTCGATTGTGTATCTTTCCTTTCAAATGAAATGCAGCAATAAATTTAACGTTTACATTCACACTCAATATCGGCCTTAAAATTTAACCACCCTATATTATCGTAGTAAACTCCTAACAGTGGTACAAAATTATTGTCAAAATAATTGTAACATTACCTTCTGGGAAGATAACATATAACCTAGTTAGTGAAGACTTTCACCACTCACACTGGCCTTTGAGTGGTCAAATTGACAGCAACAAAAAGGTGCATTATAAAAAATACAATAAATTTGTCTATGTATCTTCAAACTCCAATACAATGCACTGCATGAGCAGGTTTTATCTTTATCCCTCAGTATTGGTCTTAATAACAAAAAAAAAAAAAAAAAAAAAAAAAACAAAACCAAAAAATTAGTAGATAATATAATTATTTATGTCTCAGATGAGTAATTTTGCGGTTACCCATGCAAAAGCAAGAGCAAAAAACTCAATACACTCACACTTTTTCACTAACACACTAAAATTTTTCAAACTTGTATCTTAACTTGCAAGAGATTTTTGGATGCAAATAATTTTTGATACTTGAAGCAAGCAAATTGACAGCTGGTTAAACAGTGTTGCTTTTTAAAGCAGTAAAAACCCCAAATTTGTTTAATAAAGGAAAAAAAAAATATTTATATTTATATTTTTAATTATACATGGCAGCAATTGTTTCCTTAAAAAAATTTTAGTTTCAAAAATAGAACATTTTAAAGAATTCTACAAACCGGGTTAATAAAATTTATTATCACTTTAAACTATGAGTATTTTAAAGAAAACAATTAATAAAATCTGTGGAATTTTGAAAAAACGTCTTCTCTCGAAATAAGACAATTTTCCAAGATTTTTATAGTAAATATAGAATTTCCTTGTCCTTCTTTTACTCTAATCCTTGCATTTCTACGACCTTTGGAAAGCAAGATATGCAGTTGACTAATCGACCTCTTTCAGACTTTCCCCCAATTTCAATGACAAAACGACTTCTTTCAGAGAATTAAGAATAATTTGAAGAATTGAATCTCTATAAAAAATTTTATTTAATTTTTATTATTATTTTTTAATTATCTGCATATTGAAGGGAAAAATAGAACCCAAATATATTTTCCAGATCAACTTCTTTCAACCTTTTTTTCATATTCCATTTTAACAAAACAACTTGTCTTGACTTAAGCGATTAAAATAATTTTCAAATTTAATCAAAAAATTTTGACAAAACGACTTGTATGGTGGAAGCTAATTTTTTTCTTTAAAATTTAAACAAAAAAAATTTAACAAAAAGTCTTAAATTAATTTTTTGTAGTTTTAAAGAAAACTATTGCTTCTAGAAGGAAAAAAAGGTCGCATAATGTTCGTTAAGTGTTTGTGCATAATATCCAGGTTCAAAATTTCTTTAATTTTCTAAGCAATAACTTCTATTAGCCTTTTTAACTGTTTTTTTGCTCTACTGAAAAGTTGTTGATTTTGAAAGAAGACGTTTTGTCAAATGTCCACAGAAATGTAAAAAAGTACAAATTTACTCTTTGAAGAAAAATAACCAAAACGGCAACACTGCTTCTTACACACTAAACGAGTTCATTCATATCCACCTAATTCAATGAAAATTGCCAGCACATCCAACAAGTTGCAGGGAAATTTCAACGAAACCATTCAAACTCGAACCATAAATGTTGTGCGATGTTTTTTTCTTGTGCTTATTCAAACAGCCGCAGTTGCAATAGTATTTGTATTTAAGATTGCTGACTTTAACTAAATGCCATGAAAATTGTCAAGTTGGGAATTAGTTTGTGTTGCAAATGCCGACTAGACAGACGTTAAAGAAAGTAGTAATTTACCGTACGTTGCCATTAAATGTTATGTAAAATGCCGCTTAAAATTTAAGATTGAAAACGAAAAGAAAATTTTCATCTCAAAAGTAAAAGAAAAAAGGGCATTCATTACACACTGATACAGAAAATAAATGAAAGTTTAACACGAAAAACAAATATTCACATTTAGAACGTAGTACTCGTAGGTGGGTGTGCTGGTTGTTGGTTGGTTGGTAATATTTAAGAGCAGGATGCGAACATGTTCGATAAAAGGATTTATACTTTTCATGTGTTTGTTAACAATAAATATGTGAGTGAGTGTGTGAAAAATGAAATTATTATTTAACAAACCTAACGGTTATTTCGATGGCATATTAAAAATTTAGTCTACGTTGGTTATTTGTCGGATACGGCTTAAAAATTGCGGAAAATAATCTTGAAAACAGAAACAAAGTGCATGAAAGAAATATTTTAAGTAAATGCTATTGAATTAAAAGTGTAAAAAATATTAAATGAATACATACATATACATGTGTATTATATATAAAAAATATATATAATTTTAATTACTATATAATAGTTGTAAATGGAAAATTTTTAAAAAAGTGAGAATACTGAAAACATCAGAAAATTTGCAAAAATTTTAAATAAATTTTTGAATTTTAATGATTAAAAAAAAAAATAATAATAATTAAAAAACAAATTGAAAATATTAAATATTAAATAATAGTAATTTACTTAATCATCAGCAATAAATTTCATCAAGAAATTACGGATTAAAGTAAAAAATTCAACTTTAAAATTTAAATATTTTTTATTTTTAATTATTTTATAAAAACAAAAAAAAAAAAAAGGCAATCTTCGTTTGTATAGTATCTTTTATATAAAAAAAATATTACAAATTATAAAAAATAATTTGGTGCAAAAAAAAATTTAATTTCCAATTGCTGTATTCTTAAAAAAAATATTACATGTTTATGACAGCCTTATTTGACAAATTCTTACACAATACTTGCCAAATAAACTCTTATTGTAATAAATCTGTAATATTTTTTATGAATACAGCCGTTAATCTTTAAATTCCAATGCCTTTGTTAAGTAAAAACCATTTTTAATTTACAAAAAAATTTGTTGCCAATTTTGTTTTATAAGCCTTTAATAAATCAAAAATATTTAAGTGCGCATTCAGCAAATAGATTTAAATACATTCTAACTCAAATTATTCATTCAGAAAAATTTTTTTTTGTTTTGCAATACATTTCATATATTGATTGTTTTTTTTTAATATCGAGGTTAATAAATAAACAGACAATTATTAATTATGAATTAAAAATTGAAAAAAAAAAAAAAAATTAAAAAAAGACAAAATCTAATATACAATTTTTTATTTTAAATCCATTACAAGTACGAAATTGTTGGTCTGTAACATAACGTTTGAATAGTACTTTACATGATGACTGGTTATATCGGCGACCAAGGGCCGAAATGTATTTGGTTTTATATATATAAAATTATACATATATACCTAAGTGGGCATTACAACCCTGTTGCAGGGTTACGGCCTGGATACTCGCAGTACCCAAATTGTGTGCGTCAATTTTTATCCATGAGTGCCAGACCCTACTGTTTAACGTCGAATCCGAATGACAGACCTAAGAGGCTTGTTCACGGCAATCAGTTACTTTCAGAGCTTTTGCCAGAAGATTGCTAAGAGGTAGTCGCCGAAAGAAAAATTGTTTTTAATATTTCTTTTTTTCAAGATGTCAGAGCTGAGATTTGAACCCGGCACTATCGTCTTAGTAAGCCAACACTCTAAAAACTAGACCACGGCGACTAATTATTATACAGTCGAATGAAAAAACAACCTCTTTGATTCCCTCTTTGGCCAGCCCTGCTCTGCATTAGGAGTTATTTTTTATAAACCCTTGATATGGCCTATTCTTGAATTTTTTGTATTAAACCTGTAACATATTGGGTAGGTACTTCATATGTAAATTATAAGAGAAATTGGATAATTTGATAAAATTTATGAAAACTTTACAAACAATGCAAAAGTTCTCAAAGTGTTTACAAACTTGCAACAATTATTGGTAAAATACAAGTTCCAAATAATTTCAAGTGGAGTTACAACCTAGCAGAGCAGTTCTAAAATTTTATATTATCTAAACGCCTTACAGTGCAGTACCTATTATTTTTTTATATATTTTCAATATAATTGGAAATTAGAAAGATGGTAGAGTCCTATGCCCATATTCATAAAAAAATATTTTAAGTTTATTGAGTGTTTATTTGACAAGTATTGTATAGAAATTTGTCAAATAAGTCCTCAATAAACCTAAAATATTTTTTATGAATATGGCCCATTAATGCAACTTGCCCTTAGTTAAAGGTAGGATTTTATCAGGCAGATAAATTGCTTTTTGTTATTACAAGTAAACTTTAACCTAAAGGTAAGGCAATCCTCCCAATACCTTTATCGGTCACTTTAGTTTAAAGTTTAATTGTAATAACAAAAAGCAATTTATCTGCCTGATAAAAACCTACCTTTAACTAACGGCAAGTTGTAATAATTGGACTTAAAGTTCTAGCTCTCCACCATCTTTCTCTTTTCCAATTAGTATATTGAAAATATATATAAAAATAACAGGTGCTGCTCATCAGGTGATCACGGTCAAATCGATAGTTCACAATATCCAATATCGCATGATATATGTATGTGACTCGTAGCTCAGTCTTATTGAACCCACAGCCTACAAAAACATAGTAATTATTAACATGTAAAGCTCGGTATTATGTGTGATGCCCTGGCCGACGTCATTTTCAAAGAAATATGTAGCGATGATGCTGCCAGCCCAAAATCCACACTAAGTAGTGACTTTGCGGAATGCATTGGATTTCAATTCGATGGGTATCGTTCCTAAATCGACAATTTTGCTTAGCCAAGTACCAATTGAACTTGAGGTTCATCCTCATCCCCGAAGATGATACTTTACTGAAAATTTGGGTCAGTTGCCAATTGCCTTGTGGATAAAATAATTTTGTTATTTGCACATGTTGTTGAATGCTGAATAAATTACAGATTTAGCTTCAGCACAACTATCAAGGTCCGGAAGTCCCTATATTAAAGTTTTAATTTTTTTGTTAAGACCAATACTGAGGGGTAAACTATTACTCATCCAGTGCATTGTAGGATATATAGATAGATTTTCTTTTTATTTTAAGCGCCTTTTTGTTGATGAGGGGAGTTGCTACAACCTTGGCTGGTCAACAGCAATTGCCCCATCTGTCGGTGGATGGGACCGCTTGCTTGACGATGGACTTCTTGGAGAGGGGGACCTCTTATTTTACTTTATAATTTTTGCCCTTCGCTGGGATTTCTGTGCGAGCGCTCTAACCACTATACCACGTTTTTTATATTTTTTAAAATTAATAATTTTAAAATTTAAAATCAATACACTCACACTTTTTCACTAACACACTAAAATTTTTCAAACTTGTATCTTAACTTGCAAGAGATTTTTGGATGCAAATAATTTTTGACACTTGCAGCAATCAAATTGACACCTGGTTAAACAGGGTTGCTTTTTAAAGCAGTAAAAACCCCAAATTTGTTTAATAAAGGAAAAAAAAATATTTATATTTATATTTTTAATTATACATGGCAGCAATTGTTTCCTTAAAAAAATTTTAGTTTCAAAAATAGAATATTTTAAAGAATTCTACAAACCGGGTTGATAAAATTTATTATCACTTTAAACTATGAGTATTTTAAAGAAAACAATTAATAAAATCTGTGGAATTTTGAAAAAACGTCTTCTCTCGAAATAAGACAATTTTCCAAGATTTTTATAGTAAATATAGAATTTCCTTGTCCTTCTTTTACTCTAATCCTTGCATTTCTACGACCTTTGGAAAGCAAGATATGCAGTTGACTAATCGACCTCTTTCAGACTTTCCCCCAATTTCAATGACAAAACGACTTCTTTCAGAGAATTAAGAATAATTTGAGAAATTGAATGTCTATAAAAAATTTTATTTAATTTTTATTATTATTTTATAATTATTTGCATATTGTAGAGAAAAATAGAAGTATTTTTTTTAATAAAACCGAAATATATTTTCCAGATCAACTTCTTTCAACCTTTTTTTCATATTCCATTTTAACAAAACAACTTGTCTTGACTTATGCGATTTAAATAATTTTCGAATTTAATCAAAAAAATTTTGACAAAACGACTTATATGGTGGAAGCTAATTTTTTTCTTTAAAATCTATTTAGCAAAAAGTCTTAAATTAATTTTTTGTCGTTTTAAAGACAACTATTGCTTCTAGAGGGAAAAAACGGTGCATGATGTTCGTTAAGTGTTTGTGCATAATATCCAGGTTCAAAATTTCTTTAATTTTCTAAGCAATAGCTTTTATTAGCCTTTTTAACTGTTTTTTTGCTCTACTGAAAAATTGTTGATTTTGAAAGAAAACGTTTTGTCAAATGTCCACAGATATGCATAAAAGAGTATAATACTCGGTTCACATTATGAAACAAATCTACTTGTATATTAATCCTCATATGTGAAAAAAAAAAACTCTATCCAACTAATAATTTAAAAATAGGGCTTAAACCATGTATTGAATATCTTTATTTTTTACTTCAAAAGAAATATTTATATAAATTGTGATCGAATATTGACAATAGAACGTTAATTTAAATAAATTGAATATATTTTTTAAAATTGTATTTATAGTGAATACTAGGCGGGGTCAATAAGCCCTTGAGTTTTAGAAATTCCTTCCTCCCAACAGAGAGTAAATTTCAAATGAGTAATGACAAAATTTCTGTTTTACAAGCAATAATAGCAGCCGGCCTTTTCATATAAGTGGAAAATAGAAAAAAGTGAATTTCGTGGGCTCATTTAACATTATTTTTTCTGAACAAAAAAATCATCACTCAAACCAAGCTTCAGGTTGTTATATTTTGCTGAGTTGTTTTTCTTTCATTTTTTTTTCAACTGTCGCTTCCACGAACTTTGTTTATGTACTCGTATTTACTGATTTGTCAAAGCATATATCATACCATTAACAGGTAACACTAACAAATTTTAACGTTTAAATTATTCTATTTATTTTTTGACGGAAGTAATTAGAACAGCACAAGTTTTGGACATTTTATTTATTTTTTTTCAATTCATTTTCGCAGAATTCGTTGCAGTTATGAGTAAAAATAAAACTTTCATTAAAAAAATTATAATTTTAATACACAGTGTAACATAAGTTTGTAGAATTATCAAAAGTTTGAAACTATTCCATTGAAAACAAATCTTTGAAAGTTAGATGTTCAAAAGTAAAAATGTAAAATTAAAATAAATTTTTTGTTTACAAAAGATGACAGAAAATGTATTTTCTTTTTGTTCTAAACAAAAATTACTTAACAATTCTGTATGCACATAAATTTACATGCTCGCAGTCATGTTTGTTGGGCACATTTAAAAAAATTACAATAAAAAATGGGGCAAATAGTTTTGCATAAGCATTTTTCGAAACCAAAAGATAATATTATTTACAATGAATTTACTACAAAAAAATAAATACAATATTTATATAGGAAACAGAAAAGAAAAATACTACAATACGAAAATATTTTAACATTGAAAAAATGCAAGAAAAAAAAACACGTTTGAAAAACTTAAAAGTAAATATTAAGCATTAAACACATAGACCACTGCAGGCTACCGACTACCGACTACTCTATAAGTATGTTAAAATAAAGACACCACACGTTCAAACGAAGAAGTGATAAGCCTATCAAATGCTAACAATATAATAAAATTATTACACACATATATTTTTGAAATTAAATTTTATACTAATATCTGCCATTTACTTTTTAAATATAATTTCCCATATACATAATATGTATGTTTGTTCCTCGCGACTACGAGTTACATTATCTATACGAGCAGTTTCATTTTGTACAATTATTCCCAATAAATCTGGGAGCAAATTACGGCATTCGATATCGAATGAAATTTTTATGAAAATTGTTTTAAAATTGTATGAATTTTCGTTCGATATCGAGTGCCGTAATTTGCCCCCTGGTTTTATATCGTCAATGGTGGCTTGAATATTGGATTTCAATGATTCAAAAGTTACTTGTTTGTAAGCATAAACCAGTGACTTAACACAGCCCTAAAAAAAGTAATTCAGAATAATTTCAGTCAGAAATGAAATGGATTGAGAAATAAATCAATTGTGAGGTGTTAGATATGGTAAGTTCTGAAAATCAATTGTTCATCAAATAATTTTTGGAAACAGAAATTTAGAGTGAATAGCTCGGTAGTGCTCGCCGTTCAGATGATTCAAATTTTCGTTTTATTTAAGACTTTGTGAACAGTTTTGAATCGAGCAGATTAAATAAGTGCGAAAATTTCCGATTAGGTTCGACATGAAGTGCTCTATGAACTTCGCAAGAAGATTTATTAAAAAAATCACAATTTAAAAGCGTTGTTCTGGCGTTGATCTATCTATGAGGATTGATCAAACTTTATTGAACAGAAATGTCAACGATATTTGACACTCTCAGTTATAATAATGGGGGGTCGTGGCATAGTGGTTAGAGCGTTCGCACAGAAACTCAAACGACCGAGGTTCAATCCCAGCGAAGGACAAAAAATTATAAAAACTAAATTTGCGAGTTTTCTAAATTATAATTTAAAAAAATAAGAGGTTATCCCCCCATAAAAATAACCCTCTGCAGGAAAAACCGCTCCCTGACATATCCAGTCTATTCCACCAGAAACGAATGATCAGGAGTACAGCGCCACCTTCTGGGAAGATAACAGCTAACCTACCTACATATAAAAAGACGCACACCACTCACATTCAGATGAGGCAATTGCTGTTGATCATTCAGAAGTGAAGGTATAACACTGGCCTTTGAGCGATCAAATTGACACCAATTTGTCCCATTGACATAAGGCGCTTAACATCTTTACATCTATCTATATATTCAACATTCCGATACAATGCACTGCATTTAGTAGAGATTTACCCCTGAGTATTGGTCTTAAATAAAAAAAAAAAACAGTAATGCACGTCACAACTTTAATACGATATTATATAATAAATTTTTACATTAAATACTAAAGCCCGTATTCACAAAAAATAAAACAAAAAAAAAAAAAAAAAGGGTTTTTAGGTCGAATTTTCCATTCATTTTTTTTTCCAAAATCAATTTTATTCAAATTTTACTATGTATAATTTTTTATGAATATGGGGACTATAATATTAACTACATTATTCATAAATAATATTGTAGGTATATAAAATATTTAAATGAATTAATTTTTTTTAAAATGTCAATAAATTTTTGAAAAATAAAGGTATTCCTTAAATATAATATTTTATTTTTTTTTTAAAGAAAAATAACTGCTAACGACACCACTGATATATGATTTGTTTTAAATGTCATTATCAGTTGCCAGTTTTAAAATAATTATATAATTGTCTACAGAATTGTAACTGAATCCAACTGTGTTTGGAGACATGTAGCTGTGCAGCCTGCTGCCGTTTATGTGTTTAACTCTTTAATATTACAAAAAATATATTCGAATTAAAAATCATTATATGCATACATATATACATACATACATTTATTTACATTTATGATACCTACGGATGATTTACATATATTGTATATTCTATGTATATATTATTGTGTTTAACTTAAATTAAAAAATTTATTTTAAAGAGTATTTACAAATTTTCAATAAACACCTCTAATGAAATTATGTTTTCACAAACTGACATTTGATTAAACAAAATAGTTTACGGGCACTACGATTGATTCTAGTATGGGATGTAAAACATAAATATGAATAATGTTGCCGTAAAAAAAACTGATACAATAATATTGAAAGGTAAACAGATGTGTTCAAAGTAATAATAGTATCGTAATATAAAGAAAAAAGAATAACAAAAATTAATTCAACATTTAAAAGTATTTTACTTTACTCGGTTTAAATGATTACAAATGCATTATTTTCAAAATGTAAATAGAAAAGAGTACGCGAAAGTGTTAAACACTTTGTGCACAGGGTTGTCAGAGAGTTTTCAATTTCGAAATTCATATCCCCAAAAATCCCCAAAACCTTGATTAGTTCATCCCCAAAAATCCCCACATAAACTGCATAATAATTTGGCTTGGATGTACATATGTTTTATTTGATATGCAAATTTTAAATATGGGGACTCTGCAGATCAACTTAAAATCTTGACGACATTCTTTTTAAACCAACCTCTTGCTCGCTTCGAAGTGTGTTTCGGGTGGTTATTTTGTTGAAATACTGATCGCTGTGCCATTTCATATTCAGCATAAGACATCATGATGGTCGTTTGAAATATTTGTATAGTATACGGCATCTATTGCACCTCAATGAAAAACACACCTATACCATAAAGAATAAGTGGAGAAGTAACTGTGGTCGGACGAAACTAAAATTCGTTTGTTTATTTACGAAACCATTAAGAAATAAAAACCATTAAAAAATAAAAACCATTAAAAAATTTGCCGAAATATATTGATATGGGGATGTTATTATATATATGAGAAAATAAATCAAACCAAGAGCACACATTGCAAAAATTTTCATATGAAAGTATGAATTTTAAACAAGTTTATAAGCAAGATTTGAAAACTAAAATTCTATTAAAATTCTTTCATCGTGTTAATAATATATAATTAAGCAAGCGAACAAATTTTAAAAATCGCCAAAAACTTATCGATCATCCCCAATAAAATCCCCATCCCCAAATCAATTTTTTAATCCCCATTTCAGAAAAAAAAAATCCCCAATTTGGGGATAAATCCCCTAATCTGACAACACTGTTTGTGCAGGTGATCAGCGCATGGTTAGCTTTAATAAATTATATCTTGTTTGACTATGATATGGTTTTATTTTACTTTTTTTATTTTATTAATTTTTAATTTTTTCTTCAGAAATAAAAATTATTTTTCGCCATATAGGCAAATACATTCAATTAAAGATGAAATGTATGGGGATAAGCTTGTCTTTATGGTCATTACGTTTTTGCTCAACAAACTCGTCAGGAAACTTTTCCCAAAGATGGTGTTAAAACTATAAACTCTTATGTTCAGAAAGTAATAAACTTTAGTATATTAAAAGACAAACAAACGAATTTACAAAGCAAAATGCTTGTAGCGAATGAATAGAAAAACCAAAAATATTTTTCCTCAAATAATATATTTTTCATATTTAATTTTTATTCTTTCTTTATAACAATTTTTGTTTTTGATGGGACCAATTCTAAGGGGCTACACCCTTAAATTAGGTTTGATTTTAAAAATACACAACTTGTCATCACTGCTTTGAGAATAAGTTGGTAGATCGTACAAAAATTTTTATGCATAAACTCTGTAGCAACTACTATAATAATCTCTATTAAGAAAAACAAAATTATAAATATAAACAACTTCACATTATTATTTTATTATGCAATTAAAACTGAAATTGATGTTCAAAATAAAGTTTTCTTAGTTTTTTTTTATATTTCCATGACCATTTTTCTAAATAAAAATTTAAAATTTTTTGCAATATTTTTAATTCCACAAGTATTTAAAACTCTGTGTTGCACATTTTTATTTTCATATTCCAGCTCAATAGGTGTCAAATAACAAAAGAACTGAAAAAACATACAAAAAACACTTAAAATTTAAAAAAAATACTTTTTTTGTTATTTACACCACAACTATAGAGAAACTACTAAAAGTGTTCCTTTTTTTACTATTTTGATTATTTTAATAAATTTAATTAAATGTAGAACTGAAAATCAACCACTAAAAAAATATGAGTTTTTGATTTTATTTCCAAAAATATTTGAAATCAATGAATTTGAATTGCTGCACAAAAATAAAAGAATCATTATTGTTGAAAATATAGAGTGAAAAATAAAAACAGAGGGTATAATAATAAAAAGAAAAATGAAATAAAAATCGCACGTAGCAAATAGTTGTTGGAGAATTCAATATGAATTCATTCGTACAAATGAAATAATTAACAATCAGTGATGAAAAAGCCAAAGCGGTGAAACACAACTAAATATTGTATGTATAACACCCTATACCAAAAATTCAATTAAAAATATATTTCAATCAAGCAAAAGTCTCATTACACTGGTTAACAAACAAATAACAACAAAATATTAAAAAAATTAAAGATTGTTGTAAAAATGTATAGACTGAACTCTATAGTTTACTTTAGATTTTCATTTAAATCAATTTGTTGATGATTGCTTAAAAATTATAACTGAAAGGAGTTAGGTTATAGTGCGAAGCAGTTTAAGTCCTAAGACCATGGAACAACAATTTCATCAGGTTGTTATAAAGGGTGGTTTAATTTTAAAGGCCGATGTTGATTTTGAATAAAACACAAATTATTGTCATTTCTTTTTATTATCATAACTTAGTTATGGTTCAATTATGTATGGAACAAAATATCGCCCAAATGGCCACCGCGACCTCGGCCGCTCTCCTCAATCCGATGGTTCAAATTTTCGATGTTTGAGGTTTTATGCCTTTAATGTGCCGAATTATCTCATACTTTAGCTCTTGAATTGATGCTGACCTATCGAAGTACACATTGTTTTCCAAATAACCACAAGTAAAGAAGTCCAACGGTGTCAAATCACATGATCTCGGCTGCCAATTGACATCGCCACCACGTGAGATAACACGGCCATTGAATTTGTTGCACAAAAGAGCCATTGTCTCGTTAGCTGTGTTGCAAATGGGACTGTCCTGTTGAAACCACATATCATCCAGATCATAATGTTCATCATTGACGAGGTGTAATTGGCGTGAGAGGTGTAATTGTTGGGCACGATTACGAGTTTAGGTGGACGGCTCTTCAGCCATTGTGAACAGCAGCAATATTTTCTGCACTACGAACTGTACGAGCATGCATTGGTGTATTCACATCTCCTATAGACCCGGTTTAAAATAGCTTAAGATGCCATAACTCCTTTTTCATTTTATTATATATTCTTGTTTTCTTTTTGATAATCTATCACTCAAGAATAAAATATCATTATTAGTAGAAGTATACGAGTTTAGATTTTAACTTAAGCACACCCACGTAGTGCATACGTATTTACTTTACACAAAATCCTTAATATCTCAAAATATTCATCCATATTCATTTTTAGCCGCAGATATAATGATTAAAATGTATATTATGTTGTATTGATAGTAGAGTCGCCGTGGTCTAGTAGTTAGTGTTGTGGCTTATTAAGACAACAGCCCTGGGCTCAAACCCCAGCTCTGGCATTTTGAAAAAAAAAAAAAAAAATATGAAAAAATTATTTTTTCGCCGACTACCTCTCAGCAGTCTTCTGGCAAAAGTTCTGATAGTAATTAATTGCCATAAAAAAGCTTCTCTAATCTGTCGTTCGGAGTCGACTTTAACCTGTAGGTCACGGTACTCATGGATAAAAAATTAACACACACAACATGGGTGCTGCGAGAAGCTAGGCCGTAACACTGACACAGGGTTGTAATGGTCAATTATGTATGTATGATAGTACTTTAAAAGCGATTATATGTACATACTTTATATGTCTTACAACTTGAAATATATATAATATAGTGAAAATATCAATAATTCACTAATTCAACAGTAAGTGATGCCGAATATTTAGACGTGGCGCTCACTACAATTAGTTTCTATTGATTTTTGTAGATTTCTATATTTAATCCAAATAATATACTCATTAATGAGCCAAAATATAAGCGAACATGAATAAGTGGTACGGTACATGAATATATCCTTCAGGATATCAAACTTTTTTTTTAAATTTAAATAGGGGTGGCTAAGAACGCCGGGTTTTGGCACGTTTTATGTATAACATTCATATTTAATATTTCCTCAACTGAAATGCCAGTTTACCTTACAAAGATTGTTTTTTTCGTCTTTAAAATAAAAGTCGTTATAAGTATGTATTTATAGATTTTATATTTTTTGTTTTCTTTATAAATTTTGTGCTTTTGTCTAATACTTATAAACAAGTAAAAATAAAAGAAAAACAATTTTTTTTTTAATTTATTAACGCCTGTTAAAGCCGACGTTAATGAAGCGTAAACATGAAAAAAACAACAACTTAAATTTTTTTTTTATTAAAACGTTTGTTTACCGTTGCAAATATGATTTATAACCATTTAAAGCAATAAAAAAATTCAATATTAAAAAACTTATAATTTTAAGTAAAATTTAATAAATTTCATTTTCATTAATGATTGATAATCTGAATTCTTTTTAGTCACATTAAACAACAACAATTCTATAAGTATGCTTTTACTAAGAGTAGCAAAAACCTTGGCTATATGATTACTTTGTTGTGAGTTTTATTAAAAGAATTAATAATTTGTCACTCATTCTTTTAAGAAGTTAAATAAAACCAGTATCCAACACAATGACCAAAACTTTAGCTCTTTTTTTTACTAACATGAGCTCATGAGGCTCAATTTGATGTTCAAAAGCATGTAATAAAGGAAGTTTCTAACATATCACAGCCAAACTTCATGGCTTTTATTTTCCAAATGGTATGTAAAAATTTGTAAAAGAACAATTAACAGACTGTCCCACTGTGAAAGTGAAACTATGCTCACGAGAATAGAAATAAATATTTCCTGAAGAATCTACACAGAGAAGTACCGAAATATTGAAATAATTATAATTTTATTTGACCTGAAGCTTAACAAAAAGGTTATATTTTACTCAATAATAAGGTCAACTAAACTTATTGATACATTCTAAATTAAAAAAAAAAAATTAAAAATTACTAAAATGGGTTAATTATGACCATAAAATATTTACGTTATCGTTCGAGTTTATTTTCGTAAGACTTGTCATACTGAAAACAGATACTGGCACACAAAACAGCTATCTTTTGTTGAAAATGCGAACAAACAAAAACGTTCGATATCATGGGACAGACTGCAAGAAATATTAAATATTTCCATCTATTAGAGATCGAAATATAAAATTGTAACTTTTAGTACTGACGTGAGCCTCAGAGGCAGCATGGACTTTTAAGTTCTCAAATACATAAAATATTAAAAAATAAATTGCAACGTCCTATAATTGGGTACAACCAACATGTTCCGCAAGAAGAAATGTGCTAAACAGAACCACTTGTACCACAAATAAACACATTTTTTTATTGAGATCAATAGTCAGGGGTAAACCCCTAATAAATGCTGTGCATTGTAATAGAATTTTTATGGAAAGGGCAGTACATTATGATAACAGACCATATATTTTTTCATATATTATTAAACGCCTAAGTAATTGATCAATCAAAGGCCAGTGTTATACCTTCACTCTTGAATAATCAACAGCAATTGCCCCATCGTTGCATGTTGATTGCAGTCAGTGCCTTCGCTAAGTAAGTTTTTAGCTGTTATCTGCTACTTCCCGAATGGTGACGCTTTTCTTCTGATCATTCATTTTTCGTTGTCAAAGGTTAAGGTGGAATAAGGTGAAACGTCAGAGAGCGTTTACTTTGTAGATGGACTTCTTAGAGAGGGGGACTTCTTATTTTTAAATTATAATTTTGAAAAAACCGCAAACTAACTTCTTAATTTTTTACCTTCGCTGGAATTCGTACCTGAGCATTCTAACCACTTTAGTTGTGTTATACTAGAAAATCATTTTATAAAGCTATCCTATTAAAACTGTATTAAAAATGTCTGCAATTAACATTCCTTTAACGATTTATTCTGTTGAAATTGTAATATGAAAACGATTTCTTTGTATTCTATACAATTGTCTGTTATGGCTTTCGACAGTTTTCTTTTTCTTGTAGTTTTTATGTACGAGCCTGAAAAGGTGACAGTTAGTGAGATTTGTTATATTTCTATGTCACTAAGAATAGGTTTAAACATTTCTTATTATGGAAATTTCTAGTGACTGTTGAGTTTTTAAAAAATTATTTTAAACTTTAATTTTATAATTGTTTAAGGGACTTATAACCCAAGTCTAGTAAAGCTTGATTAACGCATTTGTTTACATGTACGAGTTTTTTTTTAAACATTAAAAATGCTTAACATTGAATGCTTTCAGTTGAAGTTCTTTATCTTGCTGCTTGATTTTCCAGACATTTTTTGATATTATAAGTAATTTTCTACTTTTTGTTTCCTCAGAAACGCTTTAATTAAATCAAAGTTAACTGCAATGAATATTTTTTTGGTATTAAAGGAAAAAAAAAAATTTGTCTAATTAAAGCGTTTCTGACGAAACAAAAATTAAATTAAAATTGACCACACCTTTCCTGGGGCTCGAACGCGACCCTTCAGCATCTAATAATTTTCTACATTTCTAAATTTCTCAAACATTTCACTCTATTCCACCTTTGGAACTTTCATCAAAAACGAATGACCAGGAGAAAAAGCACCACCTAGTGGGAAGTAGTACATAACAGCAACCTACACAGCGAAGACCCTCACAACAATCAACATTTAACGACAGATGGGGCAAACTATACCTATAGGAATTATCGCATAACTTTCTTCATTAGTACTTAAAACTCATTTATTAATTTTTTGTCGCATAATGTTACGAGTATTTAGCGCAACTCATCAAAATTTTAATTTTTATGTACATATTTGCAATAGCTTAAAAACAAAATATCTTCACGAGCCTGACTAATAAAAATATGTGACTTTTTTGTGACTCACAAGAGTGTATTTCTTATGAAACATTTTATAAATTTTAAAATTGGAAGCATTTTTATGTCAATGCCAAAATAAAATCACTATCATGGGATTACAGCTTTATAGCATTTTTAAAGAATTTCTCAAACCAAATTGAATTGTGGCTCAGTTTAAAAACCAACATTCTCAGACGTCTGCCTTATTTTGGTATGCATTTTCAATTTGATAAAACGAAAAAAAAAAAAAGAAAACGAGAAAGAAAATCATACATTATCTTTATGTTTGGTCGTAAAAAATTTTAAATATGTTTTTATTTTACACTTATTGTCAATTATGTATCATAAGGGCGGTTTTATTATTATTTATTGATATGTTTTCTTCGGAATTTATCATTTTATACTTGTAGTTTTGTCATTAACGTTCTCAAAGTAATGGCATATAGGAAGCTCATAAATATTGTAATATACACAAATTTTGTGCTACACTCCAAAATCTATATAAAATAATTTTATATTAAGTAATAATGAAAATGAAAAAAAATTCTCAAATATTATCTGCCTCCATTTTTAAAACATTCTGGTCTTTTTTTTAATAAAAAATAAAAAGAAAACATACTCTAGCACACACAGAATATATTTGAATAATTTAGCACACAATCACTTAAATGGTTTTTATACTTTTAATCTCATCATTGTTGTTGTTGTGTTGTTGGCATTTGTTAACACTTTAAACTGACCTTTGATAATCAATTTTTATTTCAAGAACAGAAATACAAAAACAAACAAAATTACATATTCAGTCTCTTGTAAAATAAAAGAAAACTTTTGATAAAAGGATACCCCCCACACATGTACGAGTATGTGAAACTTTGTTTGTTTATGTGTATTAAACAATTTTTAAAGCATATTCTTAGGAGTCAGTCACATCAATCATTATGGGATTTTTGTTTTCTCTATTTTTTATGTATTGGGGTAAAGCTTTTTTAGGCCAGCTAATTTAGCTTTTTTCTAATAAAGGATAGAAGTTTGTGCCTTTTAATTTTGAACAAAAAAGAAAAATAACAAAAAATGAAAATTGTAAATTTAAGCAATAAATACTTGTTATGGATTGAAAAAGGAAAAAAACTAAAAAATAAATAGATTTAAAATGCTTAAAAGGTTGTACAAAAATAAAGTGAATTTTCTTTAGAAATTATTTCCTTATAAATTTATTTATATCCTGTGGAGAAACATTAAAGTATTAAAGATTGTATTAAATTTTGTTTGAAAATAAGACATGCTGATCTGGTAGCTATCAGCTTTCAATAAGGGATACAAATTTTGTGTGTATGTAGTAGTATTTGACTTCAAAATCATTAACGTTTTTCTTCAATTGGCATAAATATTTGTATATTCAACAGTTGTATGTGACTTTAGTTAAAGCACATTAAGCAAATACGTACGAAACTGTAACAGTCATTCTGAAAATTAACGAGCATGTCTCTCCATTTTAATTTAAAAAGTAACCTAATTTTCATTAAAGTCCTTAAGGTACGTGATTATTTATTTAATAGAAAAAGAAAAAGTCACCACTCTCTAAATCATTAAGGGGATATACGAGTACATTTATTCTTCAACCCATCTGTTGATAAAAATTTTATTTAAAAATTTTTAAAATTATTTTTTGGGTTTTCTTAAAAAAAGCCCTAAACTTTAATGCCCATATTCATAAGAAATTAAATAAATTATAAATGAGTTTTAAGTCGAATTTTTATACCTTTTATTGTGAAATAAATTTCCAATTTATTTTAATTTTTAAATGAAAACTTTAAGAAAGAGTTACAAAGGAGGGCTGAAAGCCATAAATTCTACCAGACAGAATGTTTAAATTTTTAATACATCTTAAGAATACTTATAAAAGTAACTTTTATATATTAAATATAATATATAATTCATAAAAAGCGCAAAATCTTGTAAAAATATATTTACATTTGCTTCTTTATGAGCAAAAATAAAGTTAATTTTTTAAATTTTGTTTTAGCGAATTAAAAATTAATGACAAATATGTTCAAGTTTTTATTCTAAACCACAAATTAATTGGGTTTAAAAAATATTTTTTAAAACGGCTCCTTTTTTAATATTCAGACAGACTTCACCTCTTCAAAAAAAAAAATATTTTAGAAAACTACTCAAATGAATAAATTTGTTTTGTTTGAATTTCGTGACTGAAAATAACACTGTGTGATGAAAAAGAATGAGTTTCACTGAAGAATAATGTTTTTAAAACAGACATCTTTTCTGAAATATTAAAAACACTTGCAAAACTTTTAAGTGATTTTTTGCAATTAAAAGTCAGTATGAGTACACCAATGTAAAAAAAAATTAAAAAGGGGTTAAGAAAGTATTGGATTATATAAAAAAATAATAGATTATATTTTCGTTTCCAAATATTGTATATTCATATACATATGGGTAAATGTGTATTAATTTAAAATACATGAATTTTTTCAATTGTATTGAGAATACATACTTATTTATAAACGAAAGTGTGTTTGTCTCTGAATAGACCCAGACTCGCCTAGAAGTCTTCCTTGTACATATTGATGATATACTCGGTTGTTAGTTGACTAGTGAGGGCGTTATTAAATTATGTTAAAGACTTAAAATAATCTGCGACAATTATTATGTTGAGTTGTATATCAATCGATTTTAAGTTTAACAATCCCACTTGACGTATTAATGATTAAACAGAATAAGAGCGCAACTTCAGGCAAAAACGACTCTCAGAGAAAACGTGTCCAAAATTAAAACGACGGCTGCAACTTCACGAACTGTCATTTATTGTTTTTACATTTCTTGCATGTAAAGCTATCAAAAATTAAGTTTCTGAGAGCTTTCGCATAGAATTGAATTTATATTTTATAATTAAATCATCTTTACGCATTTTTCTAATTATTTTTTCTATAATATCTCTCATTTTATTTAACAAATTCCAAAATTTATTATTTTATTTAAACTTTCGAGTGTTTTTTTTCAACAAAAAACAAATGGGTTTGTTTACAAAATGTATGAAATTTAATAAAAATGTGGTAACATTATTGAGAGAATTTGTTTCTAAAAATGAGAGCATAGCTGTCAAAATAAAATAGATTCTATTTCACGACTGCATTCTCCAGCGTTTTTATCTATCAATTTGTATGGAAAAACACGTCATGCTCCAGTTCTGTTTAATCATTTACAAGTTTAGTTTTTCTACTAAAAGTGAAACTTCTTTTAAAAACAAAATAAACTGCTAATAATAAGGAAAGCAAAACACAATTCTACATTTAAAGACAAATATTTTCCTACAATACCCAGTAAAAGTAAATAAAAATTGGGTCCTTCGTTACATTGGCTCTGTCTTACAGACATCCTCGAGGATGGATGCATGACAATAGACTATGCTGCCCGACGTATACACGACAGCCAGAACAATTCGTCAACGAGATATTCAAACAAATGTCGATAAATCGTGGTCGACTGATTGAGCGACAATGTTACTGAGGTTGTCGTCGTCCGCACACTCTATTAGATATGTAAGCATATCGTAAGTTTTCTGTTTATCATCGACAACTTCAAGGAAATAGACCACACAGTGTTGTATGCGAACGCCTCCGCGATGTTTTCGACAGCCGTTTGTGACATGTCTTATAGACATCTTTAACGACTATTGTGCCAACTGGATTTTGTATGTGTGTGTCCAATTGTTAACTTCATATTTAAATAAGAAAATAATTTGTTTTTTTATTTAAACTTAAATGGCAGTTTTTCAGTCAAACATTTAATTTAAATTAAAGTATAAAGATTAAAGTATGTTTACACCACCAAATGTAAACAAATTTTCCAAATTTGTTTCCAGAAACAGCTGCGATTAGCTTTAGTCAAATGAAACACAAGAAATAAAATACAACCATCCATGCAACCATATAAGCATGCCTCATGCAATGCTCTTTTGCCACCACGGCTATTGTCGAACATGTCGTCGATGTTGTCTAATATGAATCAGTGGAACAAAGAGAGCTATAGTAAAACTGTTGTAATTCTGTATATCCACAATCGATGACAATTACAAAAAAGAAAATGCAATAATGGAGATAAAAGGGAGAATATGATAAAAATATGAAGTGTTTAGTAAGTCTTCGCCTAACTCATTACAGGGTCTGTAGAACAAATATAATTTCTATATATGATTTCTATAAAAAGTGCGAGTTGAATAGTTGGTGATTTGCAGAACTCAAAAGACTCTTATGAGACTTCTGTAGCTGGAATCAAAAACATGTTCAGTTCGGCTGGTGTACAATTCCTTTAGGGATTTCATTTTCTCATTTGATTGTAAAATCATTGAAAAAACAATTTAAATTCTTAATACAATCTAGTTTATGATCTAATTAAAGCATTTCAAAGGTAAAACGAAATTAAAATAATATTTATTAGTTTCTATAGAGTAGGAAAATAAACAAAACTGAACGTTTGATCTCATTTTGTTGTATTCTTTAAAATGAGTAAAACAAAAATAAAACAGAAACAGTGAGAAATATTGTCCCATTTAATTTTGTATATTGTTTTTGTTTGGAGTACTACAAATACACTAACTCAAATGTGCGTAAGTACAACAAAAAATGAATGAGAAGAAAAAGAAAAGAAGAGAAAACAGAGCAAATTATACGAATGTAACGGAATAACAAAGCAAGCGCAAGAGCGAAAAGCTAATTATTTCATTTGCGCTCTTTCTCATTTAGAAAATATTTGTTTTGGTTTTGCTCATGTACAGTAACATTAAAAAAGATTTTAAAAGTTTATGACTTGGTGGTAACGATTGCGAAATGTTTTGTTTGTTTGCCCACTCTGTTTTTGAATCTTGTTCTCATCAGTTTTTGTATTGATTCATTTTTTTATCAACTATTTTTTTAAAATATTTCAAACACAACAATAATAATTTTTAATTAATTTCAATTAATAACAACAAATCTTATTAATTTATTTTAATTTAAAAATTAAAATACCAATTTTATAAAAAAAAAAAAATAAAAAGCACTGAAAAACTCAAAACTTTATTTAAGTGCCACTTAAAAACGAAGTAAAAAACTGGGCAAAGGAAAAACCGAGTTTTTTTAAATTTTATTAAAACAGAAATCCATTATACGAGTGATATCTGTACACAATTTTTTTTCTTTTTGGATTTTCATAGAATTGTTTTCCTGTTGTTTAACATGAATTTTTTTTAAAACCGTTTAATATAAAAAAAAAAATAATTTTTTTAATCGTTTTCCATATAAAATATTTACTGCTATTGAAGGAATGCATTTTTGAAAAATTATTGAAACTTGCGTGTGTTTGTTTTAGTACAGAAATAAAAGACAAAATTTTCATATTAACAAAAAAAAAAAAGAAGTAACCATCTGCTTAATAAAATTCCCTTTTTTATTATATTTCTGTGACTATAAGATATGCAATTAAAATTTCTGTTTTTTATCAAATAAGTGCTTTATGGTACATATCAGAGCTGGGCTTATTGCATTGAATTTATAATGCATTATCATTTTCTCTACCACTTAGTCGATTTAGTATTAATGCACCAGTTCGCCGTGGTCTACGTGGGATTTCTAAAAATTACCTTCTGCATAAAACCTTAGAGTCGCAAAAACTTATTAAACTGTCGGTATTACAGTATACCAATTTTGTCTGCTGTCCTTACTTATATATAAAATTTCTAGTGTGTAGCTGACAGCATCTTTATGAAGCCTTAAATGTATAAGATGTAAGTACACATAAGTGTATGACTCTATATACTTCAAACAAACTAGATATTTTTATAGTAATTAGATTAGAATAGTCACTTAAATGCCGCCTAATAGTTTCCACCTTCATTTCTTCTTCTTTATCATGGAAAAATAAATCCATCGAATTCATCATATATAAAGTTTATTTATTTTTTAAAATATACACCCCACAAAAATCAACGCAATTGTTTACTTTTTCATAGTTTCCTATATGTCAGAATGGCATCTGATAACAGTTGCCGTATTCAGATGACAATGCAACTCAAGTTGAGTTGAGCAATAAACCCAACTCTGGTGCATATGAATACTCTCCAGTTTTTCTGTGATTTGTATTCAAATAGTTTTTCGAGAGACTACTATATATTTGCATAAATTTTTATAAAAAAGTAGTTTATTACTCATATTGGAAATGTTATTTTTAACCATATTTGGTAGAGTCAGGAAAATAAAATAAAATATAAAAAAAATACTGCCAATGAATGTACACCTGAAAAATGAAGTACTAGTTGTATTATGGGTGTTTGGTTTAGAGCTATAAAATAAAAAATTATAAACAATAAAAAAAGATGAATTTAAAAAAAAGTGTGGCATTAACATTTGAAGATTTTTTCAGGCATATGACTATAGCGGATGGTCTATACGAAAAGCATTTTGCAGGTTAAACATTTTTGAATGTGAATTGCATTTGTGGAAACATAACTCTAATTAAATGAAAAGTTATGCTGTATAGAAATATTTTTAGAAAATTACATACATATCGTCATATTAAATGCAAACGGACGTAACTACACAAAATTTCGAAATTCAAATTTTTTTTAATTATGGTTCGTTTGATCAAAATACATGTTTATACAAAATTTTAGATTCCTACAATAAAAAATTGTGATTTTATTAAGGAAATTCAAACTACAAGTGCGTGTATTTCTAAATGCAAGAAGACATAATTACATACATATTTATATGAAAACCTTACATACAAATTCATTTGTTGTATTTAGAGATACCTTATATCTCGATCATGAAAATTATATTATTTTATTATTTACAAAATTTTTGATTTTAAGGTTTTTTGCTTCTTCTGTCAAAAAAAAAAAACAAAAAGTGTATTTACGTCCATTTTCATTTAATATGACGATATGTACTTATAATTTAAAAGTTATACCAATGCTGCATTTATTAATGTATTTATTTACGTTTCATTTCATTGTTTTTACACTATTAGTTAATCTTAATTTATTGGAATTATTTAGATATGTCCTAATATTTAGTAATATAGTGTGTGAGGGAGAGGCACAGAGGGTTGAACACATTTTAAAATGCGTTCGACAGATCTCAATTAGCATTTTAAAATGCTTTTAAATAACAATATTGTCAAACTAAAATTAATTGCAAATACGCTTTATTTATCATAATTAGTTAAGTTAAGCCCATATTTATAATTTTAATTGATCTATCATTGTCTTAACACTGAAGCCAATTCGAAATTAGTCAGTCCAAAATGTAGTATATTAATTAGTCGGTTTCTATTTCACCAATAATTTCCTTACTTGTACTTTTAAATTATTCTACAGCACAGCTTGAAATAACTTAAAATAAACAATTACGGTTTTACACTTTTAAGTGTAAAAACGTTTTGGACTATAAAATCTGTAAAAATAATCATAAATTGCATTTGAAAACGATAATAAACGAAATTAAGTGGAAATATTCAAAATAAATATTTTGCAAATATTTTGTTAAAAAAAAAAAAAAAAAATAATAACGATAACAATAACAAACAAAAAAATTTTCATAAATTATATAATTGAAAAGTGAAATAAAAACAAATTTAAAATAACATATAAGTACAATAATAAAAAAAAAATATACAGAGTATACATACATACATACATATATGTATACGTATAATTAAAAAAACACTGTTTTTTGGTTGTTTTAAGAAATAAAATAAATGCTTAAAACCTATAAAATAATGAAAAAGTTAAACATTTTATCACATAAAATACTATTTGTACGAAACACCAACAACTATTATTTAAATGCTGGAGGTGTATTTAATGCTATGAAATTAATTATGGACTGTTCGATTAAATGTAACTTAGAAAAATAAAAAAATAAGATCCTGTACAAACGATTGCCAGATCTTACAATGCTGTTTAAAAATTGACTAACAGACCAACCTAAATTAGAGTGTAAAGCGCAACGTAATTTTGCTTTTACCACTAGCACTGTAATGAGTAACTCAACTAAAAGAGTCAATATTGTGTCAAAAACACAAATGTTTATTGACTTTGTTTGATAAAACATAATAATTGAGAGAAGTTAAATAAAAAAATTGGCTTGAAAGTAGCTAAAATCCCAGTACTTAATAAAATGACAAACAAAATTGTAGAAAAAAAAACCATAACAGTTGTTTTGCAACTAACTTCACTTCATTAAGCCCTTAAGACACTACATTTTTTTGTTTTAAATTGAATTTTGATACTTTTTATTTTGTAAAAAAACGCTATCTTGAAAGAAAAAATACTGTAAAATCGCTTAATTATAGAATAACACTATAAAGTTAGCAACACTATAGTATTTTAAATTCTAAATTTCAGTGTTAAATATTTCATCTTGTTTTTGACAAATTCCACTTTTTTATCGATAACAATTCTAAATATTTTGACAATTCTGTATTGATGTCAATCCAGTTGACCTCTTTGTACTCGTAAGACTTTCTTATTATTCTATATATGCATTGTTCTCCAAATCTATATCAATACGAAAAATAAAAAATGTAGTGTCGTACGGGCTTTAGGCTATGCTGAATTGAAAAGTTTCATTTTTCATTTGCAAAGCTTCACAAATGAAAATTTTGGTTTGGTCTCTTACTTTTTGTATGGGCCTGAGACTTTTTGACAGATAAATAGTGCTTTTCGAGGCGTTCAAAAATATATAAAATATTTAATTGCTTTTGCTTGACATTCATTTGCTAATGCCTCTTAAAAATCAAGCAGTGGCAGTTAAAGTAACAGCATAAACTGCAGCTAAACAAAAACTGCAAAACTGAACAGTCGATATGTTCGAAAGTTTTTTGTGTGATTGCCTTTAATTTCAAGTTGATTCCGAACTTAAAACAGAAGCAATAAAACTACAAACAACAAAATAAACAAAATAAAACTACAAACAAAAATTCACAACTGCAAAGGTCGACATGTTCGAAACTGACTTTAAGTTTAATTTGATTCTGAAGTTTAAGCAGAAGCAATAATAAATATTGCAACACTGTAACAGTTGAAATATCGTCGTGTGGGAGTTTATATGCTCTATCCGCCATTTTATATATCTTAAATTAATGATGCCACTTTATGTTTTTGACACCAACATTTTTAAAATCTGCAATCCGTTTTCGGCTATTTATCTTCGAATCTGGACGAGATATACGAAAACGGATTACAGACTGGAAAAATTTGGTGTCGAAAACTTAAAGTGGCATCATTAACTCGAAATATATAAAAAAAATTAAAATGCTAATAGAGCACATAAACTTCCGCACGACGATATTCTCACCATAATATTGCCAGTTTGACAATTCTTACCGCACCGTTTTTCATTTTAATCCTACCATATAAAAACTAAACTGGAAACTAGTAAAGTGGCATAACTGATTAACTATTAAAACGCATGTAGTATAAGTAAACTATTCAAGCAATCACAATTGCTGTTGCTGTTCAATACAGTTATTGGCTTAAAGTGCATAAAAGTATGAAAACCGGGGTTTTAATTTGTAATTCAGGAATATGGACATATATATTTACTTCAGTCACCTCAACAGAATTTAGTTCTGATAAAATAAGGAGGTTTCATAAAAATTTATCAACAACTTTCCTGGGTTTCGAACTCGGATTTCTAGATCACTTTTGAAAATATATTTTTATGCCCGTATTGTAAAAAATATAAAATAAATTTAAAATGAGTTTTAAGTCAAATTTTCTATTAAAATCTTGTTCTAACATAAATTTCAAATCTTTCTTTAATTTTATAAATATTTTTTTAATTTTGTGTATTTACTTTTAGGTAACACTGTTTAAAAACACAATAAATACCCTCCAGTTCTGTTTTTTTCAATTCTGTGAATATTTCTCAATCAAACAAAGTGCGTGAGCCAATAATTAAAGTGATACATACATTTTGTCGTTTTTTACCAATACTTTCAGAATTAATTGCATAAAATCGATACTTAAAATATTTACAACAAAATATGAAAAACATAAAATAAATTAAAATTTTAACAACAGCAATAACAACATAAAATACATATTTTACCTTAAGGTTAAACATTGTAAAACCACTGTTACTGACAATGTCATAAAAAATAAAAATTACAAAAAAAAAAAAAGCCATAAATTTGTGAAATCAAAGTTTTCTGTTTTGAAGCATTTGTGTTGAAAATTTTGAAATAAAAAAAAAAAAAAAACAAGAATAAAAAATCACTGTTTTTTTTGTGACAAACACAACTCAAGTGAACCTACATAAAGCGAAAATTTATTACAGAAAAAATTAATTGTAACGAAGAGGGGTATAAAATGACATTAAACTTCTACATATTAAACTAAAATTTATAAATCAACTTTAAATTTAAATTCGTCAGCTACAGTACCAGTTGAATATGCAGTTCTGATGACAAAACAAAAGTTTTGAGATGGTGAGTTGAAATTTTGTTTTAATAAATGTTTTTTTATTTTCTTAATAACATGTTAAAGTATATAATTAAAATATTTAAAACAAATTAATTCATCATATAAAAATTGATATTTTTTAAAGTAAAGTGAAATTCAAAACATGTTTTTTGGGCGTAATATTAACTGCAATAAACTGTGTTTTAGATCAATAAAGAGACAAATTTTTATTAATATACAATAATAAAATGTTTACTATTTGCTTTTAAATAGCATAAGTCTCTATTTAGAAATAAACTTCTTCTTGGAATTTGAAATAACAATACATACCTACATACATAATTGGTCATAACAACCCTGTGTCAGGGTTACAGACTAGCTTCTCGCAGAACTCATGTTGTGTGTGTCAATTTTTATCCATGAGTACCGAGACCTACAGTTTTAAACTCGACTCCGAACGACAGATTGAGAAGCTTTTTGGCTGATGGCTGATGAGAGGTTGTCACCGAAAGAAATATTTTTTTCATATTTCTGTTATTCAAGATATCAGAGCTGAGATTTGAACCCGAAACTATTATGACTTTTTTTAAAACAGGGTTCTAGAAGTGAAGCAAAATCTATTAAGAAACAGATTATAATCTGCAGGCCAAAGTCTGAACTACAAGCAAGCTGAGGAAAAATGGCCTTAAGTATTTTTTTTCTCCTAATATTATACCATAGGGGTATTTCCTTTCAAAAGTCAACCATGTCACGTACGTTATATACTGATTTTACTCGATATTGGTATATCATATGGTAGCAATATTACGAATGTACTTTATTTAAATTTTTTCACCATTTTGTTGAGAATATAACCAAAAGATATGTGGCAGTCATTTAATGGTAGCTGAAATGTCACGTATGATATATGGAAGCGCCTATATGTGACCCAGGGGTGCATTGCTGGAAAATTACAGTTTCATGTTTGATCACATCGTCGACGGAATTAAAGAACGCTGTAACTGACAAAACCTTAAATGTTCACCAGAGCCAAAGAATCTTTATGAAAGTAGAACAAAGAAAATCTGGGACCGGGACCGGGACCAATCGACGCGTATTTTTTTCTGATAAAAAATATGCAAAAAACCTATTTTCGATTTTTTGTCAGTTACAGCTTTCTTTAATTCTCGCGACGACATATTTCAAACAATTTACGGATAATTTTCAGAACAAACGTATCAATTGTGTTTATAGTAAATTATTAGTCACATATAGACTACCTAATATGCTATGAAGGATCCTTCAGGCCCCACTAAGTACACAGATTTACCTTAGCACTACTAATATTCAGTTCTAATGTTGATTAGCAAGGGATAGCCGCAATGCATCTTTTTTTTACTGCTATTAATAAGTTATGGCCTATTTTACAGCGTGAAAGCAATATTTTAGGTAAGCAAATTCGTTTTTTTTACTTTGGCTTTAGCTCAGGTGAAATCCAGTTTGTCTGCTTTTGAATAAATTTTACTGCTTGTGAATGTTTTAAATTCTTCTTGATAACAATCTCACTAAAGTAATGGTTTCTCTACTTGGACACTTTCTGTTGTACTCGTATTCATAAAAATAATGAAAAGTCTATAAAGGGCTTATTTGACAAGTATTGCATTGAAATTTGTAAAATAAAAGGATTTTAAATCTTTAATATCTTTTATGAATATGGCAGTAATTATGTATGTCTATACTATTTTTTTGGTTCATCTGGAGGACGTCTTTTATGGCCAACTTGTTGCAATTAATTTAATTAAATTTAAGGAAGATGAGTTTTGATGACCTACCGAAGTGTTTCAGCCGCATTTTTTAAAATTGTATGAAATTAACATTTTCAAAGTAAAAAAAAGGAAAAAATGCTTTGATTTTTGCCGCTATTTAATGACAAATATAATATAACAAATAAAGTGATCACCAAAATGCTTTACAAATTAATTAAACAAGACTTAAACTGACATATAAAAGAAACACCGTCTGAGGTGCATCATGCATTTTTAATTAGTGCACTTAGTCATTCGGTACTTTTCTGTTTCATTGATTGTTTAGTTTGCGTAGCTATTAATAGCAACACTACGCGTACCAAGTTGTGACTTCAGCTACAGCTTTGAGAATTTAACACTCAATTTGAAAACAATCAAATGATTGCACGAAGAAAAATTTCAGTCAATAACATTTTTTTCTTTTTTAACTCCAATCATTTATTTTATTTATTGAAAATAGTTTTAAATTAGTTGCAGTCATATAGACTGTTGATTGTAAATTTTGAAATTACCACAAAATAACTACAATCAAATTTAAATCACAATCAATAAATTCTGTTTATTGTAAAAATTTATTTTTAAAATTTTTATCAAAAGAGAGCCTTTCTTCTTTAAAGTAGAAGAGAGTGAGATAGATAAAATATTTGATTTCTGATTTCAAAATACAAGAACATTTTTATTACTTTTAACTTTTTATATCAAATTCTATTGAAATCTATGCAATAAATTTTATTGGATAAAATTTCACAAATTTTTTTCGTACGACAATATACTCTGGTCTATCAACAAAATTAAAAATTAAACTGTTTATACATACACACACAGATTCTTTAACTATTTTCTTATACATATACATATGTATGTACATATTTACTTAAGCAATACCTGAAAACAAATAAATATTTGGAGCTCTTTGTTTTATATGATTTCTATTAAAAATGTTTTTTATATTTATAATCGTTTATTTATTTTGATTCTAATGGATATTGTCTTTCCTTCTGTCTATTAAATCTGTCAAAACTGTCAGTATGGTTAATGAGTTTTATTTTTTACTTTTATTTTTTAATAGATTATTGTCACATTTTATTTTTAGTGTCTAAACTTATTACATAGAATGTCTAAGCAAATAAGTATATTTTATTATAATAAAGTTTACAAAAATAAATTTATTTACGGGTATTTAAATAGTTTTGAAGTTTTAAATCATTACAGCAAAATATTAATTTTTAAATTATTTTCATTAAATAAAATTAGAAATACAAAAATAGAATAACTGCTGGTATGAGGGTAGCTAAAAAAATTAGTGACTATTTTTCTGTTTCCCAGGAAAGGGATTTTTTTTCAACAGAAACTAAGAACAGACTTCAATTAAGGTATTATTATGGTACTATGTACGCAACTGGCCCTTCGCAAATTAAATTATGGGAGTGTTGTGAGGAATTTTTCTTTAGTATGGTAGAATAGAGAAGAAACAGTATGTACATAGGTTTTGGTATTACATTCCTCACGAAAGGAGGGAAAAATTTGTAGAATTACTTAGATTTTCAGATACATATAGTGTTTTTCAGATACAGTAAAATCAATATAAATAATTTCAAGTATTCTTGTTTTTCTCTGCAAAATTTTTTTTACTTAGAAACTAATATACGACATTTATGAGTCGATTATGGATGGTCATTCTGGTTACCGAAAACAAATTTTTTACAACTAAAATTTTATAATATTAATTGATAGTTGCCATCTGTACTACACTTTCTGGTTAAGGAGCTCTATTGATCTCAATTCATACAATTCAAGTTTGACTTGACAAATCTTGAGTTTTTATGTAAAAAAATAAATAAGAATGCAGACTTAACCGTACCGTCAGGTTTATCCGTTTCTTTGTAGATAAAGCACATGTACAAAGCGGTTCATGTTCATACTTTCTCGTCAATACCAAGCACTTTTAGTATCGATTGATGTAATCGACTACCAAATAGGTATCGGAAATGACATTTTTTTTCGGCAACTAGCGTTTCTGAAGAAATACCAAACAATGATTTTGATATTTGGCTATACAATAGAGACCGTGCTTTAGATATACGCTAACAATGCAATGCTAACCAATTCACTAGAACAGGGATGAGAAACCTTTTTAATCAACGGCGCCAATTTACATTTTAAATTTTTTTTGGCGGGCCGCACGTAAAGTGAAACTTATTAATAATTTACAAAATATTATTTATAATAAAAAATAAAAAAAATATAAATTATAAAAAAGTAAAGATTTATATAAAAATTTTAATGCAAAATAAAAACAAACAAAAAAACGAATTTACTTCAAATTTTTAATGCGAAATTTGGTACTCTTTTTTCAATACAAGCTGATTACTATCAGCCGGAATTGATAAGGTAACTACTACACGTACGTTGCTTTCTAATCAGGCATTACTAACAGAATATTTCACAATGACGAAACAGACAATCACTGAGCGAAAGAAAAGCACACCAAAGAAAGGTATTTTTGGTTTTTCTAGGTCTTTCGCCTGCTCTTACGAGTCAACATTTTTCTTTTTTACGTATCGTAAAAATAAAGTATTGCCAGTTGAAAATTTTTAATGAATTTTTTTTGAAAATAGAAAATAAATTACTATTTTGCTAGTGAACAAATGCAACTCTGTTTAAAAGCGCTTACTTGTACATATCTGTTACAAATATTCTTTTAGCTGTCATCCAACGTTTAACACATGTTATAATAGTAACGTGTATGGGCCGCTTATGATTTAAAAAATGACGACATTAAACCGAAACAAAAGGAAAACCATTTGTTTGGGAACCACCTTGTAAAGTTAAAATTTCTGGGAGTTGTATGCATATTTCAAAGCGGCTTTTAATTGAAAAATGTTTAATACTCTTTGAGCTTTAATTTCTTGCTATAGTTGGTTATATTGGTAATATTTTTTTATTCGGCTATATACTTTTATATAAATATATTTAAAGCCGATTAGCCCCTTAAATGACCCTTGAGGTCAGCCATAATCTCAACTTAAGTTTTCTTTTTTTTTCTATTATATTGACGTTTCTTTGAGTTTTTTATATTGATGTTTTATTTAATTGAATATTTTTTTGTACCCCTTATAGTATATGGGAAATCCCCGTATATGAAATATATTGAGTTCTTACCGCCTATAAAAATGTTAAATATTCTTAACGAAATAAATAATAGCCACACTTTTCTAGCGATATCTATGCAAGTAAAAATATCGATACTTTTATCACGAAAAATTGCTGTGTATGCAAGTGCATTCGACTATTAACTGTCTCTTAATTTTGTTTAAATTTATCAGGTTGTCTGCTCTCATTGGAAGCAATGTCGCTTTATTTAATCATTTCTCGCATTATTTTATCTACTTTAGGAGGAACTTTTAAAAAACATTTTCTAGCTTTTTATAATTTTAAATGCCATCATAATGTTGGCATAAACCACTTTTCCAACAATTTTTTCTTTTAACAAGGAAAAACAAAAATTCATGCTGATTTTCTACCATACCTAAATATATAAGGAAATATGTACACTTTTAAATGTTTTTTTGTTTTTGTTGTTTTTTACTAACAAACACAAAGTATAGCATTCTTTTGGCAAAAAATTTTACCAAAAGAAGAAGGAACTAAAACTATTATTAAAGTAAACTCATAAAGATTCAAAATTCATAACAGCAGGCAAAGCTGTGTAGCATTCTATGACAGCAGTTGAGAAAAGATTTTATTTAGTGGCTGTGAAAAGTAAAAAAAAGCAAAAATATGCTTTTGATATATTTTGTTCTGCATATTTTCTGCATAAAAGTTAAGTGAAACTGATGCCACTTTATTTTGGCTATATTTTAGTTTAGTTTTTTTTTCTTCTTTCATTTCCTTTGAAAACATTTTGAATGGTTTTCTTTTTTTCATTTTTAAGGAAATTTCACTGCAAATTTTTACTGTAATTTTGTTTTTTTTATGTTTTTCCGTTGTTAGAAAGCACTAAAGCTTAAAAAATGAACAAATACTCGTATAATGGAAAACTGACAAACAGATTTTTTTAATAACTGATACGAGTACTTTTCACAAAACTTCGATAAGAGCCTACAAAAAAAAACAAAAAAAAAAAAAAAAAGAAAGGTTAAAACTTTTTGCAACACATTTGAGCAGCAACTTTATTAAAAAGTTTTTATGTTTTTTTTCGCCTCCTTTTTTATGATATTCAAGGTGTTGAAAAAATAAAAAAAAGAAGCGACTGCAAAAGATTTATGCTGCCAAAAACTACGTGTAAATCTCCATAATAATGGAATTATTACCAGAAAGAAATGAGATTTTTCTAAAGAAAAAATCTCTACATTGATTGTGTTATTTAAGTGTCAGTATAACTTCTGACACTTAAATCT
The DNA here is from genome assembly GCA_963576795.1 of Metopia argyrocephala. Taxonomy (NCBI): domain Eukaryota; kingdom Metazoa; phylum Arthropoda; class Insecta; order Diptera; family Sarcophagidae; genus Metopia; species Metopia argyrocephala. The sequence continues at coordinate 87,687,569 of OY756211.1, forward strand.
TCTCATTTGAATAACGTCACGATATAGTAGGAAATAAGAGTTTTAAAAATTACGTTTTTTTTATTAAAAATGTTGTCGTATATCAAAAGCATATTGAGCTGAAATGGCAATATTTCTCTATTAATAAAATAAAAAATTTGCGAAAAGGACTTTTCTTCTTCTTCAATAAAAAAATGTTGACTTTTTTTTGCTATTTGGAAGATAATTTGTAAGGTTGTTATGGAGTGCTTTGTTAGGATACAATTGAATTTGTTTGAATTAAAGAGTCATAAACTTATGAAAAATATGGCCTAAACTCTTTCAGATTTTAGGGTTCATTATACACCATTGACACATATTTTACGCTATTTTATATAAACGGGTGTCTTAAATTTTTTACACAATAATTGTTTCAGACATTTCGTGGTATAGTGGTTAGAGCGCATGCAAAGAAATTCAAACCACCGAGGTTCAAGTCCCAGCGAAGTAGAAAAGAATTAAAAAAATTAATTTGAGGTTTTTTAAACTTTATAATTTAAAAAAAATAGAGGTTCCCTCCCCTCCAAGAAGTCCATCTTCACGAAACCGCTTTCTGATATTTCTAGTCTATTCCACCCAGAAACGAATAATCAGGAGTACAGCGCCACCTCCAGGGAAGATAGCAGCTAATCTACATAAAAGGTGCTCTGCACTCACATTCAACATCCAGTTGGGGCAATTACTGTTGATAATTTAAAGGTGAAGGTATAACACTGGACTTTGAGTAATTAAACTAACAGCAATTTGTGCCGTTGACATAAGGCGCTTAACATATATCTAGCTATATCTATATATACAGCATTCCAACAAAAATAATAATTTAGAAATGGAATTAAATTAAATTAATAATCACTCTGGGCGTCAAAAATACTCTGAACTTATACACTCAGGTCTCGAATAATGCTGCAGATGTTGCCTTCACTATTCATGATTTTTTCAAATTTTGACCATTTTTACTAAGGGCTCAGAAAAAATAGAAAATCGTTTTTAATTACGTTTGTACTACCAACGAAACTGTTAAAAGAAGCTTGAGAAGTTAACAAATGTGGCACGCATCTTGCAGCAAAAGGTTTATTCAAATCAATTGCTGGTGTTAAATAAAATACACTCGATCATTTAAGATGCTAATGACCAGGGCAACGACTTTCATACAGGTACATATTTGCAGTCGGAAGCCCAAAAATGGTTTTGATTATATACTTTTCTGAATTGAAGAAATGGCATCGATTCGTGTTTGCATATTTTGACATATTTTTCTATAAATGCATATATTTGCATATTTTGTTTTTAAGTGCATATTTTGTGATTTTTATGGCTTATTTTTCACTTTATTGTATATTTTTGCAAACTTTGAAATTTTTTACTTGATTCCAAAATTTATTCTTATACTTCAGGACAAAAAAAATATTTGACAACTCTGTTGTTTATACAACACTGCACTAATAAGAATTAAAGAAAAAAAAATTAAAAAAAAAAATTAAAAAATTGCTAGTATATTTGATTTAAAACCAAATGAAGCAAATGAATTTAAAAATGAGTTTTCCCCAAACGAATTGGCTTCTTTTAAATATGCTCTTATAATATAGGCATGTACAAAAACTCTTATCAATCGAACATATAGTGTTTTGTATTCGAAAAAATGTCTTTATTTATACAAATAAAAATTTATTTTAAATTTGTGTTTAAATTTTAAAGATTTTATAATTCATTATTTAAAATAGACTGCATTGTTATTTTTTTTTAGTATTTCTATGTTAATTTTTTTGATTTTGAATAAATAAAACAAAAAATTAAAAAAAATAAAAAATTTTAACAGCATTTTTTTAGTGCATTTTTCTTTAAATCTGTATATATTGAGTGCATAGCCTTCATTTTATAGTAAATATTTTCGATATCTTGGAAAAAGAGAAATAAGAACAAATTATTTCTCTCGGCGACTACCTTCTTCTCAAATCTGTCGTTCGGAATCTACTTTAAACTGTACTTCCCGGTACTCATGGATACAAATTAACACACACAAAATGAGTGCTGCGAGACTATGGGCCGTGACTCTGAAATTGGCTGGTAATGGCCAACTATGTATGTATGTATTTCAGATATTTTATTGCATGAAAGTCGCTGCCTTGCCTATGGCATTAACTTTTTCACTCACTTTAATTTGTCAATTGTATAATACCATATCAGGCATATTAGCCATTATTTCGGAAGTCGTTGTTGTCTTGGAAGGTACACTGGATAGTTTATATTCGATGCTTGTACGACAACATTTAAAATCAGTAACCCAATCTTTAGCTATTGCATATAAAGGAGCACTTTCACCTAAAACGTTCTCCATATCATTATGAATTTCTTGTCACGATAAACCTTTTTATGTAAAAATTAAATTAAAAATATTACTGAAACCTATTTGGTAAACACTTGTCACTATACGAATGAATTGCCAGATCTAAATAAATTTTGTGACAGATGGAAGTTTTCGTTATACAAAGTGTTGTGCTCTTTGTACCACCATCCATCCATCCATCACTGTATCAAACTAAGAATATTTTGAACTACCCTGGTAAATATTCTTAAAGCAATTATGAGTTAATTTTAATCAATTACTTTTAAGTTCTGTTACGTATGGCCCATAACAAATAACTTGAAACTGGCAAAAATTGCAATTGATGTACAATTATTTTTTGTTTGTTTTTAAATTAATTGCAAAATATAATTGGAAGTGCCAAATTTGGAAATACGAAATTATTTCTGAATGATTTCTTTGTTTAATGACAAGTTAAACTTTTGGTTAAGTAAGTAATTCTGTGATGATAAATAAAAATTAAATAAAATTTTTTAGGGGATAGTTGCTTAATCTTCTTATCATCTCCTATAGCACTTACTAGTAAACTGGTAAACTTTCGTAAATTCTTAAGAGTTTAAAATGTATAAGAGGGATTTAGCAGATTAAGGGAATAAAAAATTAATTGTTTTGCTATAATTTAAAAGGAAAATATTACCAACACATATACTCTAACTATTTACCTACAGATTATGTTGTAGTGTATACGAATTAAGAAAGAAATTAAATTGCTTAAGAGAGGATTTTAACAAAAGGAAAGGAAGTTCAAAAGATATCATTAACGTTTTTAATTTAAAGCCATTTATTTTTTTTGTCTCTTAAAATTATGCATTGAAGAGTGAAAGTGAGAACAGCAAACAGTTGTGGAAAGGGGGCCATTAAAAACACAACAGATTTAAACTTTAATTTTAAAAATAACAAAAAAATAAAGAAAAGGAATGAAGTAACAAGAAAACACTTGAAACTGTCTGAGTGTCAATCAGCCAGTCTGACGGATTTCATTGCTTTTATTTCAACAAAATGATAAAAATTTACAAAACCTTTTAGGCTTCTCAGATGTTGTTGTTAAAAACTCAGCAGGAAGGAATCTTCAAAATTGTGCACAATATAGAGAAGCCTTTTAAGGAAAATACCAAAAACTGTCATTATAAGAAGAAACAGTACAACAGTGCCAACAGCAGTATGTTGCCAAATGCTGCATGTTGGCACAAAAATAACTGAAACATTTAAAAACTAAAAAGAAGTAGAAAACAAAACAAGTGCGAATATTATATTGTTTTTTTAGTCTAAATTTTATGCTTTTCCTTTTTCGCAGAAGACTTTTCAGTTTAACAGCTATAAACTCCAAAGAAGACTAAACTTGTTACATAATTAAAATAAAAAAAAAACAAAATCAAGCCAACCCCATCCCTGCCATTTATTTTCTTTAAGTAAAATTTATATGAAATTCGAAATGCCTGCAATGAACGAAATATGTTTCTTTCTTTTTCAATTAAATTTTCACTGCTATTTGCTTTCTTATCTAGCTGCTGCTGCTGCTGCTTCTGTATTCCTGCTAAATGCGTATTAACTGTTGTGGCAGCAGAGAAGTAACGAATTAGCGAAATATATGTACGAGTATGGAACGAAATAAAACGTGTTCAACACAATAATACCAGCTGTCGTAAATGAAGTATGAAAAGGCATTTTCTTTTGGATTTTCTTCGAATAGTATGAATGCAAACAAGCGTATAAAAAACAACCGAATTATTTGAGCTGACAAAATCCTTTAAAATCTCAGAGGAAAAGCCTTACGTATATTTATTTTATATATAAATATATACTCTTACGTATACATACATATGTATATAAAAAGAATATATTACTTACAGTCTTCTATTCATGGAAAATGAAAATTTTTAAAATGAAAACATTATGGAAGTTTTAAGAAAACTTTGTCAATAAAACAGTATTTAAAGCTTTCAGGGTCTTATGAGAGAAGTAAATAATTTTTAACTGTAATTTATCAACTGATGGCAAAGTAGAGTTTTATATAATTTTTTTTACAAGTAATTTTTTATTTTACATTTAATTTGCAATGAATATTTATAATTCCAAATACTGCTTATAATTTACCTACCATGCACTATGTAATTTATTAAATAATTTAATGTTGAAATGAAAATACGGAAACAATCAATATTTTTAACAACCTTAACGTAGTTATTCAAAGTTTTAAGCCAACTGCTTTAAATAAGGTGATATTACCATTACAACAACTAACTTTTGAACAACACCAACAAAATTTTGTTAGTTTTTTGTATTGGAAGAATGTCAAAACAAAGAAGAGAATAAACAAAAATCAAAATTATTTTTATAAAAAATACTTTAAAAGTTGTGCAGAAAATATTTAAAACACAAATCAATGAGATTTTATACTACAATTTAAATATGAGCAGAATATAGGGGCCGTGATCTAGTGGTCAGTGTGTTGGCTTGCTAAGACGATAGCTCCATTCAGCAATCTTCTGGCAAAAGCCCTGAGAAACTGATTGTCATGAACAAGCTTTTCGAGTCTGTCGTTCGGAGTCGACTTTAATCCTGGTACTCATGAATAAAAATTAACACACACAACATGGATGCTGCGAGAAGATAGACCGTAAGCCTGACACAGGGTTGTAATGGCCAATTATGTATGTACATATATATGTATGTATGTATTGTAAGCGTATAGAGGAGGATTTGCTCTGTGAATTACGCCGTGGCTGCACGGGTTAACAACGTGAACGGGTTAAACAAAGGCAGTCTCAGGTTAAACCTGAAACATACATAATCTAATATCTTTGTAAAACCTTTCATGAACTTGTCAACCCATAGAGAGGGAGAGAATTAAGTAAGTAGTAGTCGCCGTGGTCTAGTGGTTAGTGTGTTGGCTTACTAAGACACGGGCCCTGGGTTCGACTCCAGGCTCTGACATCTTCAAAAAGAAATATGAAAAAAATATTTCTTTCGGCGACTACCTCTCAGCAGTCTTCTGGCAAAAGTCGACATTAAACTGTAGGTCCCGGTACTCATGAATAAAAATTGACACACACAACATGAGTGCTGCGAGAAGCTACACCGTAACCCTGACACAGGGTTGTAATGGCCAATTATGTATGTATTTATGTAAAAGCAGAATATGTAATCATAAATACAAATTTTGACATTAAAAGACTGCACCAGAAACACTTTGCTTTTTAATTTTAAATTAAACAAAGTTTCTAAGGATTTAGATGCTTAAAACAACGGACATAAAATATTTTGAAAAACTTTTTCCAGACAAAAACTCGAAACATTTTGTTTCGAAATTTTAAAAACAATGTTGATTATTTTTCAAAGCTTAGACGCATTATTTGAAAAAGTAAATGCACACTTATGCACTACGCAATAAGACAGAAGTGAAGAACTTTCAGCAAACTACTAAAAAGAATGTTAAATTTCAAGCGGTACGGCATTGTAGGTAGAGCTAATGGACACAAGTCCTCACGATTAATATTCAGCGGTGAATACGGCTACATTTGATACGCATTTTGTAACAAAAAGGTATTGCTTTAAAGTGGAAACCCGCATATTAAATTTATGTCTTTTCTAAGCGAGCTAGTAAGCGAAAATTTTACATTTCCCCTTAACAAAATTGTTTCGTCCGAAGAGTAGTTATATGGTCATATAGTTAATATATTCATTGTTTGACTAACCGAGATACTTATACTAAAGCTCTGCACAAGTTTACTTTATCACCTAAATTTTGTCCCTATTCAACTGCCACTTTGCAAAACATATATTTCAAAAAGAGAATTTTTTAATCTTCAATAAATTTAGAAATTAAAAAGTTATAAAAAAAACCACAATATATTTTAAGCAGTATTCAGTTAGCCAGTTAAGTGCCTTTCAAACGTCTTAAACTCGCAAAAATATATGAAAGTTTGAGGTTTGAGCAGTTTAAACGAATACCCCTAATATACATAAAGAACAAAGTAAAAAAAAAAAACACACCAGAATCAGAACTCAAATAGGACTATTTATTGCCGATTAACAGGATTATTGATTTTTAAATTTCAAAAGTAAAGTTTAATAAAACACACACATAATGCCTAGACGTTGCAATTGTACAAAAAATAAATGTTTTTATTTAAATTTTTTAAAAGACCCAGGTTCAAATCCCAGCAAAGGAGAAAAATAAAAAAAAAATAATATTTGCGGTTTTTCAAAAATCATAATTTAAAAATAATAGGCAACCCCCCCCCTCCCTCTAAGAACTCCATCTTCAAGAAACCGCTCCCTGATATTCCGGTCTGTTTCACCAGAGAAGAATGATCAGGAGTACAGCGTCACCTTCTGGGAAGATAACATCTAACCTACTTAGTGAAGACGCTCATCACTCTTTCCAACATTTCGGCCGGTATCTCACGAATAAATGCTTCAATGTTGTCTTCCAATGCGTCAATTGAAGCGGGCTTGGCTATATAGATATTAGCTTTAACATAGCCCCAGAAAAAATAGTCTAAAGGCGTTGAATAGCACGATCTAGGCGGCCAATTGACCGGTCCCGAACGTGAAATAAAATGTTCACCGAACTCGCCTCTCAATAAGTCCATTGTTACGCGTGCTGTGTGGCATGTGGCACCGTCTTGTTGGAACCATATGTCATGCAAGTCAAGCTCTTGCATTTTGGCAAAAAAAAAGTTGGCTATCATCTCTCGGTAGCGCTCACCATTCGCAGTTTTGTTACGAATCGCATCATCTTTGAAGAAGTACGGTCCAATGATGCCACAGGCCCATAAACTGCATCAAACTGTGACTTTTTCTGGATGCATTGGTACCTCTTGCAATTCTTCTGGCTGGTCTTCACTCCAAAAGAGACATTTCTGCTTATTTACGTACCCATTAAGCCAAAAATGAGCTTATCGCTGAACACAATTTTTCGATAAAAAATTGGATCTTCGGCCAACTTTCCAAGAGCCCATTCACTAAAAATTCTACGTTGAGGTAAGTCGTTCGGCTTCAATTCTTGCACCAAAAAAAAAGGTATGTATGTTTCGAACCCTTTTCAGCATATTTTGGCTATAGCGTCATAGAAAAAAACTAATTTCGTCAAAACGTCAGATCTAGACATAACGCGACCAGGAAATTTGCATTCAATAAAAAACTCGGTCTTACTGTGTGTGGCTTGTGCTTATAAATTAATTGCAGGCCAAAAAAGTCAATTATCATGCCACCATTGCCTGTAACAGTTCCTCAAATCTTTCACTAAGCGAAATACACTTCATATGACTGATGTCGGAAAGGCAGTGTATTATAATCATAATTCTGGTAATCTTACTGAGCTTATTATTTTGTTTATCATTAGTTTAGTTTAATATTATATTTTATTTTGGGATTTTACTGTCAAACAAAATACAAAAGCACTAACAGCATACAATAAACATATTTTAAATAAAACAGTGCTTATTAAAGCATCGGGTTATATGTATATTGGTTATATAGAAGCTATTAAAAGAGTAGAAGAAGCAGTTAAGGCATCATTCTTGGGGATAGAATTTTGATGTACTGAGATAGATTTTAATATTGGGATAAAAATCTTGTTGTATTGTTGTTGTTTTAAAAGCCCCAGGGACTGAAACCCTGAAAAAAATTGGGTTCGGGTTCAGGTTCGGGTTAATCAAAATAAAAAGTTTGGGTTCAGGTTCGGTCCAGGGTTCAGGTTCGGGTTCAAAATTTAGAAAAAAAAGTACAATATCATTTATTTATTTTTCAAAAAATTTTCATTTAATTTAATAATTAAAATATTTTTTAAATTTTCTTCTTTTAAATTTGATCTTTGTGGTGATAAAATAAATTTCAAAGCTGAAAAAGCCCTTTCTACGCTTACTTGCGTTGCAGGAACTGCGAAGATGATTTTGTTTTATTTCTTTATTCTCTTAAAGGCTTTGTATTCTTTTCTACAAGAGTTTTGATGTTTTTGATTTTGTTTGTAGTTCAAAATATTTTCTCTTTAAAACATTTATGTAATAAAGAGAAAGCACTTGACATGAAATATTTAAAAAATGGATGATTGCTTGTAAGACATTTAAGCTATGCTTGCGCGGCCCTATATTAAGTACACAGAATATTTTTATGTGCAAAAATTATTTTTTGAAATTTATGAACCCGAATCTGGATGAGTTTTGGGGTTCAACGGGGTTCGGGTTCATGGTTATAAAAGCACCGAACCCGAACCCATTTCGGTTCGGGTTCGGTTTCTGTCCCTGAAAAGCCCGAAGCTTTTATCAGCAATATTAACAGGTAACTTGCAGATAGATGTGGTAGATATTCTTACTAAGAGCCTGATGATGAACGATCCCTCTCACTTCACTTATTATTCATATTTTAAATAAAAAAGCTTTGAATTTTCTTAGAAGTTTAATTACTTTAATTTGATAATTTTTCTCTGTAGAATATTACAGTAGGAAATAATATTCTAAATTAAATTTAATGAAATATTTCTTGCAAATTCTTAAAAGTGTTTTGTCTTTTAATATTTTATGACATTCATTAAATTATGTTGTTTTTTTTTGTTATTTTTTGTTTTTTTTTTTATATAACATTTAACAATCTCTGAACAAACCATGGAGACAACACCAACAAAAGCTAGAAAAGTAATATGATTATAAAATATTCATTCCGTAAAAGATGGGTAATCAAGTAAATGCATGCAGGCATGCCAGTAGCCATGTTCACAGTCATTATTAATGTGATTTAAGTAATTTAATCATTTTCTTACTAAAACAACACACAACATTAACAAAACTGACACTTTCTTAAGAAAATATAGGAAAAAAAAGAATATGTAAAAAATGCGAAATAATAAAGAAAACAAACTGTAGAAAATATGTTCATAATAATACGTAAAAAAAAATCGTATAACACATAAATACTCCCTCCCCCAATTACCCTACATACGTACAATTTATATAAAACAGAGACCTGCACTTGCTGTCTTAATAATGTTAAACATTCTAAAAATTTACCTTTACGTTGCAACCACTAATCCTATAGTGCTGTCAAATTTACTGCCTTTCATTACTCGATAGTATTGAGTACTTCCATTTGGGTACTCAATACGCGTACTACTCGATACTTTTAACGGATTTTATTCATAAAGTGTTGTGTTTTTAGACAGAATTCTGTTGTGGCCGTTAAAATTTAAATTTTAATGACAACTTTGAAGAAAATGAACTACTTTTCTTTACTAAGACCTTACTCATACTATGCTGGAAGTTTTGAAATTATTAAGTTTTTTTCTTATTAAGCGCTTTACGAATGAGAACAAATTGCTCTCAATTGATTTGATCACTCAAAGGCCAGTGTTTAGACTTCGCCCTTGAATGACCAACAGCAATTTCCCCATTTGTCTGTCGTTGGATGTAGGCTGATGTTATCTCTAATAGTTCTCAGTAGGTAACACTGTTTTCTCCTGATCCTTCGTTTTGTTTAATGATTGGTGGAATAGAGTGGAATGCAAGGGAGTGGTTTCTTATGGATGGTCTTCTTGAAAAAACCGCAAATTTTGTTTTTCATTCATCTCCTTTGCTGGGACTTGTACCTGAGGTGTTTGCGTTTTTGTACGAGCGTTCTAAGTACTATACCATGCACCCCCCATGGTAAAGTATTTTGTACTCAAAAATTAGTACAAATACTAGGTACTCGGTACCCATTACTCATTACTTTGCGAACAAAAAATCACACCAATAGTTACCTCATTAACTGTCTAGCACACTATTCCTACTTTCCAGGTGGTAGTTATCCTTAGAAAAAATTTTTTATTAAGTTTTCTTGTACATTTCTTTTATATCTAAAATATCAAATTAAGGGCATTTTCGAATGTACGACTTTACGTTGAACAGGATGATACGACTTTTTTTTAATATTTATTTTGTATACATAATATATGAAATGTATCGCTTAGGGGATAAGCATGTCTCTATGGCCATTTCGTCTCTGCTTAAGAGACTCGTCAGGAGACTTTTTCCCAAAGGTGGTAAGCAAAAATACAAATACTTATATTCAAAGAGTTATAAACTAAATGCGAATCACATTTAGTGTAAGATTTGAAGCCATTATTAGCCACTAAATGAAGCAAGTTGCTGGTAGCGTCTAGTGTCTGAGATTATAAAAAAACGCACATATAAGTAGCCAAAAGCGCACTAAAAAATTAAATTTATTATTAAAAACCCGCATCTTAAACTTAATGCTTCTTACTTAGGTATAGTTAAAGAGTATAGTAATATGTATATAGTATGTAAGTATGCATATACATATAAAATTTAATATAGAATTATAATACAGAGTATTACATTTAAATATATCATGAGCTAAAAAGGTATACTTATATTTGTTTCAAATATTTATTAAAATATTAGAGTATGATTTAGTCAAGAATACCATTTGCAGTTCTCTGAAGTACACCCTCGAATGAAAATGATGATGATGAATTTAAAAAACTGTAAAAAAATATATATGTATATACCAGTAGCAACAGAAGCATAATACGATATTATAAAAACCAACTCAGCCACGTGGTGCTACAATGGCTGCACTTTAAAATGAAATAATAAAGTGTCACATGAGAAATCCACTTGTAAAGATTATAAAAACAAAAGTTATAAAAAATAAAAATAAAAGAAAAAAAGGTTGGAAAATATTTTTTAAAATAAAGCATGCAAATTACAACAAAACTAATTTCAACTATAAAGTTGATGTTGGTTGTTAGTTTTGTGTAAAGAAAGAAAAATATGTTTTTTTTTTGTTTGTTTTATAATTAAACCCAAGCAGGTTTAAATTTCATATTTTGGTAGTTGAAAAACAAAAAAAAAAAAACAACTGCATTACGGATGATTCATAAAGCAACACTCGCTCACATTACACAAACATTCGCCGAAACAAGCGTAACCACTATTTTATGAAAACATTTGTTTTTTTTTATTTTTCGATTGCTTTAGTTTGATTTAATAAAAATTTAAATAATGTTTTTTATTGAAATTTATTTTCAAATAATTTAAAAAAATGCTTTATTGAACCACAAACTTAACAGCTGGTAGTTGCCTCTTTTTAAGTTTGCTTTGAAATTTCAATATGAATGGACTTACAACAGATCAACGCGTGCAAATTGATGAAATTTTTAATCAAAATAATTGTTCTTTTCTATTGATGTGGATTTTGAATTTCCATTTAAAATTTAATTTTCCAATGAAGTCCATTTTTGGCTGAATAGGTACGTAAATAAGCAGAATTGTTGCATTTAGAGTGAGGAGAATCCACAAGCTTTTGTCGAAACACTATTACACTATCCAGAGAAAACTACTGTTTGGTGCGCTTTATGGGCCGGCGGAGTCATTGGCCCATATGTATTAAAAAACGATGATGGTCAGAATGTTACTGTCAATGATGAACGGTATAGGAGCACAATTCGAAATTTTTCGTACCTCAATTACGTGGCATAAACCTTGCTGATATGTGGTTCTAATAGAACGGAGCCACAAAGAAACTTTTTATCAGAGTAAGAATTTGCTCGCTCTTTTGCTCATTGCGCACTCTTTTCTTGCGCCTCGAAAAATTGCTCATGCGCAAAGAGCGGAGCAGATAAAAAAGAGCAGTTGTTTGCTCTTTTGGCTCTTGCTCTTTTTTTTGTAAGCGCTGCTCTTTGCACTATGCGCATTTAAATTTTTTATTTGGCGCTTTGCTCTGCACATTGAGCAAAATGAGTAGCGCATTGCGCATTCGCTTTTTATATCTACAGTGTCATGTCAGCAACATATTTTTTTAATTTGCCATTCAAAAAAATTTTTATGTGTAGTCAATCATTGCGTTACAGAAAAGCACCTTATGGGATGGGAATTTCCATCATAAATATACTTTAAAAAAGATGAATGGGGACATTCGCGTGTTTTTAAGAAAAAAATTTATGATACTCCTTTATTTGCATGAAGAAAATACAATTTTTTTTCACTCATTCTTCACACATGTATACTTAGAAAAAATTTGAATGCATATATTCGCGTGTGATTTTCAGAAAAATTTTGTTGTACAAATTTATGTGCGTGAAGAAAAAAATAAACAGAGGCCTTATTCTGTAACTCTCCTAAGCTAAAACTCTATCGCTAAAAATATGTAAACTAGATTTAGGACTTTTTGGCTACGAATAGAACTCTTGAACGCTTATTGTAATTGAAAAACTTCATGCCTATTACTTCTACACTTTTTAATTTTATATATTCTAACGCCCATCCTGTTTTAAAAACCCAAAATTTTAGCATTTTAGCTTAAGAGAATTACAGAATAAGGCTCCAATTTAATATAAAAAAGAAAAAATTGTTTTATTATTTTACTCTAAAGTGTATGAAAATACTAATATAAATTCTATTTACATTTACAATAATTATTTCTTCTTTTTTCATATTAAAATTACTGACTTCAAAGGTATTTTACACCACAGTAAATGAGCAATGCGCAATTGCGCACTCTTTTGGTTCTTTTGCGCATTGCGCAAAAAAAAAAGAGTGGCGCAAGAAAGCTCGAAATTCCAATGCGCCTTTTATGCGCAGCGCTTGTAATGCGCAGAGCAAAAAAAATGGCACAGAGCAAGAGCAACAAAAAGTTTGCTCTGCTCTTTGCGCAAAGAGCAAAAAAGAACCAAAAGAGCGGCGCTGCGCTGCGTTTTTACTTACTCTGCTTTTGATGAAATAATAATCTAACATAATGGCTCAACTAATTGGCCACCAAGATCGTGTGATTTAACTCCATTGGATTATTGTCTACATCGATAAATCACTAACAGTTGAACACCTGGAAATCAAACTTCGAAGAGTTATTGGTGAAATATGCTGCGAAAAGTTGTTGAAATCTGGTGTTTCAGATTGCGCTTTCTACGCGCCAGCCGTGGCGACCACAGCAGAAATTATATTTAAACATTAATGCCCGTATTCATAAAAAATAAAATTGGTTTATAGAGTGCTTATTTGACATATTTCTATGTAGTAATTGTCAAATAAGCAATTAATAAAACTGTTTTATTTTTTATGAATACAGGCATAATTTTATAAAATGTTCTTTTCAATAAAGCCCGTTAAATTGAAATTAAAAATAGATTTCATTGCTTTATTATGATTTAAACTTGTGTCACTCTAAAAAAAAAACACCCACTATAAGTGGCATACATAATATTTAATAAGACAAGTATATTACAAATTGTATATTTTCGTTTCCTTTTAATTTTTAAGAAATAAATTGTTGAATGTATACACTAAATTATTACAAACTCCTAGACGTAGCAAGGCCGATACTTTGATGGTGTTGATTCATAATAAATTTATTGTTGTTTTATAACGTTCATATACATTTTAAAATAAAACAGAGTATATTTGGAAAGCAAACCAAATAATTTGTTTTGTGTTAGCGGTTTAGGTTAAGAAACTCTAAATTGTTACTTATAAATACAAATATAAATAAATTGTTACTTATACATACATACAATATCTATTCTCGTATACATATATGAATATACATACATAAGTAAGGTTAGGAAGGTGGTACACAAGTGTACTCCACCCAGAGCAGGAGCAGAATTAAAATATGAAGAGAATTGTCAATATCGACAGGAAGAGGCAAAAACAGACAGGAAAAGCAAAAAAGCGAGAATCAAAGAGAATTATACATATTTATTGTCATGAATTTATATACAAGTATATAATAAATAAAAATTATTTTCTACTTACATGTAATTTTTTTTCATACATGAAATTATATAATCACTATGATATTGTTAGAAAATTATGAGTTATGAAAAAAAAGATAAAAGAATCAATTTCAGCATCTAAAAATAAAAAAAAAATTGATTAAAAAAATATTTTACAAGATTTGTTTTCATTAGTCTATATTAATAATATATGTACATATAATCGTCGTGCGGGAGTTTATGTGCTCTATCCGCCAATTCATATTTGTTATATATTTCGAGTTAATGATGCCGCTTTAGATTTTCGAACCCCAAATTTTTCAAGTCTGCCATCCGTTTTCGGATATCTCGTCCAGTTTCTGAGATAATAGCCGGAGTTAATAGCCGATTTTAAAAATTTTGTTGTCAAAAACCTAAAGTGGCATCATTAACTCGAGATATATAAAATGGCGGAGAGAGCACATAAATTATAAAAGAAAAAATTAGTTACAGTTGTATTGAAAGAGCTCGAATGATAAAACAGTTTTTTAAAATTTTAATTTATCTATTAAGCTATAATAATCATATAAAAATATTTTAAAGAGAGCCTAAAAACATGCTAACTGATGGATTGTTGGTAGTCGCTTCCTCGATATTTGTTTATATCAACCTTTTTATTTAATTTAAATAGGGGTATTTTTATTCATTCTCATATGAAACACCTAGCCTTATGGCCATAATCGGTCTCAATATACAACTTAAAAAAACTTATAAAATAACATATTATTAGCTTAAAAATAATTAACAATTTATCAATAAATAAATATACATTTTACTCAACAAAAATAAACATATAAACGACAAATAAACAGCAAATAAATAAAAATTAAACAAGGGAAAATTCCTCCTTTCTTCTATAAGTAGCTACTGAAAAATTAAATACTTTTAAGGAAGTAGGTAATCTGTTATAGCCCCTGGCCACTCTTACAGAAAACGAACGTTCTAAAATAGGCGTAAGTTTCGGAATTATCAACTGCCTATTTCGTATAGAGCTCCCAAATTTAAATAATTCTGTTATATATAGTGGCACATGTAACTTAAGCGACCTATAAAAATATAGAAAGTTTCTAAACTTAACAAAATCAACAAAAGACATACCCAAAGTGCTATGGACAAACGGAGTTACATGTTGTCTAACCCTAAGTGAATAAATATATCTAATAACTCTATTAAAAGCAAGCCTAATTTTTCTAAATAGATATCCCCAAGTACCACAATACACTTCCAACCCATACAAAAATATTGGCATAATCAATCCGAAGACAACCCTCTTCTTAATATACAAAGGCAAGACTAAATCCAAGTTATAAAGCTTACGCAAAGTAACACATACTCTAGATACAACTGAGTCTATATGATTTTCAAAATTCAATTTAGAATCAATAATCAGACCGAGGCATTTAATTTTATCAACAAACTGAATGTGCTTATGATCCATAACGATAGAAAAACAGTTACTAGAGTTATTACCAAAAAACATAGTTTTCGTTTTACTTGCATTAATAGCAAGACCATTGTCAGACATCCAATTACATAACAATCCAACAGTGTAGTCTATCATATTTGTTTAATTTTTTTTTCGATTAATCAAATCACTTTTGTAAAACATATGTTTACGTTTTTGTTTTTCTCAAATTTGCTCCAAAATATATTACAAAACTTTAAGAG
The DNA here is from genome assembly GCA_963576795.1 of Metopia argyrocephala. Taxonomy (NCBI): domain Eukaryota; kingdom Metazoa; phylum Arthropoda; class Insecta; order Diptera; family Sarcophagidae; genus Metopia; species Metopia argyrocephala. Next base: position 87,703,366 of record OY756211.1, read on the forward strand.
TAAAATAAGCACAAAAAAAAATATTTAAAATTAAAACCAAATGAAAAACGTGATTTTTTTTAAATAGAAAACCAGTCATCGATTATTGAAAAAATGATGAAAACAAAAATGTTCTTGACAACATGTAAAACAATTACACTGTAAAATAACACAATAATAAACAAAACATGTTTTAGATAATGAAATTGTTAGAAAAAAAAAATTTAAATAATAAATAAAAAAAAAAAATATTAATAATAATTGGTTTTCGTTTTGACACACTTTATGAAAACGCTTTAAATCATAAAGCCAATAGGCAATTTGTAATCAACGAAAAAAAAAGAACAACAAAATATTGAAAATAAATTATTAAAGACAACAACTGGTAAATCATAACGATTAACCTTTAAGCGCGGCAACAATTATTGAAAGCGCCTGCGTATGGATTATAAACTTTTAAACAAATTATTTATTATCTGGGGTTAGACACACAGACATTCTAATTAACAAAAAGTAAAAAAAACAAAAGAACAAATAAAAATGTCTTGTATAAATTATTTTAAAATACGTGACGAAAACTAATTTATTTGGATTCCATTAAGTAATACATTTAGAGTAAAGTTCTCTTTAACTTTTTAAACAGTAATTTCAATAAAAAAAGAAAGAAATTACAAATATTTGTAAAAGGGTATGATTTTAAATGAAAAGAAAAATTAATTTTCTAAGTAAATAAATTAAAAAGAAAAAACGAAAGAAACAAAGTGTGTAGAAAAACTTGAATTGAATTAAAAATTAAATAAAAACAAAAATACTTTAAAACCAAAGATGCCAATCCGGAAGCTATATTTGACCCGGCAAACGTTGTTTTGCCATATAAATTATTTTTAGGAAATATTTTTTTAGTTCAAATAGTATATTTGATACTCTTCACCAAACTGCAAAACTCTACATTGATATGTGCATTGAATGTTTTGCTCAGCAGAGGTGAATATGATACCATCCAGCAATTATCAAAGTCAATGTCTGCGTTACTGATAGTTTTATTGAATGATTGTCTGCCGTTTTCGGCAATTCAGTTTAATAGTTGGGGATAAGGAGAAATAGGCCCTGTACCGCCCCCTCTGAGTACTTCTTAAAAAACAAAAAAAAAAAAGCAAACTATGTGTGTTCTACGATACGCAAATCTATATAGTTGAAAATTTCTTCGAAATCGGTACGTTTTTTCTAAATAAAATGTCCCTTATGTCACATTTAAGGATATGAAAAATAGTAGTTAACCGATTCTCAGACCTACCCGATAAACCCATAAAATTTCATGAAAATCGGAAGAGTTTGGCAACAAACACCGGGACAGAAGAATTTTATTATTAGAGAAGATAACAGTTTAATTTATATATTGGGCTTTACTTCATAACAAAATTTAGAAACAAATTAAAGCCTTAATGATTAAACAGAATACGACCGCAACTTCAGGCAAAAACGACTGTCAGAGAAAACATGCTTAAAATTAAAACGACGGCCGCAACTTCACGAACTGTCATTATTGTTTTTATATTTCTTGTATGTAAAGCTATTAAAAATTAAGTTTATGAGAGTTTTTACATAGAATAAATTCAATTCTTTTTATAATTTAAACATCTTTATCAAAATTATTAATTTATTAAAAAATGTATGTAATTTAATAAAAATGTGGTAACATTGTTGAGAGAATTTGTTTCTAAAAATGAGAGCATAAGAAAAATCGCTGTCAAAATAAAATAAATTCTATTTCACGACTGCATTCTCCAGCGTTTTTGTATGTCAATTTGTATGGAAAAAAATGTCATGCCCCTGTTCTGTTTAATCATTTAATGCGATGAAAATAAACCCTAAAAATGAAGTAATACATACATAACAGGCCTCTACAACTCTGTGTCAGGATGACGGTCTAGCTTCTCGCAGCAATAATGTGTGTATTTCAGTTTTTATCCATGAGTACCGGGACTTACAGTTTAATGTCGATTGCGAACGACAGACTTCAGAAACTTGTTCAAGACAATCAGTTACTCTTAGAGCTTTTGCCAGAAGTCTGCTAAGAGGTAGTCGCTGAAAGAAATAATTTTTTTTAATATTTCTTTGCATCAAGATGTCAGACTAACTAACCACTAGGCCACGGCGACTACAAAATGAAGTAATATGAAATGAAATAATAATGAAGCCATTTTTAACAAAATAATCAAAAAATTACCAATCATTACTTAGCAGGTTGCTATAGACTAGCAAATTATTCATCAAGAAGTGCCTTACGGTTAGAAAATGAGCTCAAATTCTAGTTTTTAATTGTGCAAAAGATCTAAAAAAGGCTCGCATTTAATTATTCCACTTAATGATGGCTTAAAGGAGTTCTTTTTTAAATGTGTAGATTTTTTATAACTTTTTTTATCACTAAAATTCTCTTAAAGACTTAAAAAAAAGACAACAATCTTTCAAATGATAGCTGGGAAGGTAAGAGTTTATTTAGAACACATTTCTTTCAAATACAATGTTTGTTGAAAATATGTATTTTGATTTCTAATAAAAAGGGTTGACATTCAACATATTAATATGTCATGTCTGCCTTTAAGTATTAAATAAATACGACAGACATTGACAATAAATTATAAGTTACATTGGGAGCTGCATTTGCCAAATCGCTTAAATATATTTAGAATAATTTTATTATTCCAGTTTATTTTGTCATATTTTGATTAACTCTTAGCTCTTTAATATTCGGCCCTATTCCCGTTGTCGTTTTTTTAAATGAATTCAAAACGACAGTTTCCCATCACCGTTGTCGATATCTGCAGTAATGGAAGGTCTAACGGTATTCTCTTTTTTAGAGCGCAGATAAAACCCTGCAGGCAATTCAGTTAACTTTCAATTAATTTAAAACTAACTATTTCTCAAGTAGTGGTGGTTGACACTTGGATTACTTTTATATGAAAACAATTAACTATTTTAACATTGCGATGTCCTAGGAAGTAGTCAATTGTCCGAGTCTGCATTACTTTCAATTAACTTTAAAGTTAGTTACCTAGCCGTTAACTTAAAGTTAACTTACTGTAGCTAGCTATAAACACCTTGATTTTGGTAAGTTCTGGATTACAATGTAGTTAGCTTATAGTCAGCCCATAAAAGTGAATTATAAGTTAGCTTTATTTGTAGTCGACTACCAATTTGCTGGCAGGGAAACGACAAAGAAACGATGTTACAACGATAAAAATCTCTTTTTACCAGCTTAAGGTCTTTTTATATTAATATTAAATATTTATTTATTTTCAATATTTCGCTGACCCTTCGTGTAGCGAATTCAGGAATTATTATTTTAAGAAATAATAACAAAATGAAAAAATTTTTTAAGATATCCGTATAAGCAATTGAGGTACGAAAAAATCATGTTCATATACCGTTCACCATTGACAGTAACATTCTGACAATCATCGTTTTTAAATACATATGGGCCAATGACTGGCTGGCCCATAAAGTGCACTAAACAGTAATTTTCTGTGTATGTAATAGAGTTTCGACAAAAGCTTGTGCATTCTACTTACTCCAAATGCAACAATTCTGCTTATTTACGTACGCATTCAACTAGAATATATTAATGGAATAGAAATATTATTTTGATAAAAAATTTCAACAATTTGCATGCGTTGCTCTATTGTAAGTCTATTCATATTGAAATTTCAAAACAAACTTAACAAAAAGCAACTATCAGCTGTTAAGTGGGTGGTCCAATAAAGCAGTGATGTCAACTCAAAATTGTGACACTCTATATTTATATTTATGTCAGAGTATATTTTATAAGTTCTGTCATAAATGTACTGTTCTTTCCACAAAAATTCCAATACAATGAACAGCATTTCGTCGTCCGGGAGTTTATGTGCTCTATCCGCCATTTGATATTTTTTATATATCTCGAGTTAATGATGCCACTTTAGGTTTTCGACCCCAAATTTTTCAAGTCTGCAATTCTTTTTCAGATATTTCGTCCAGTTTCGAAGATAAATAGCCGAAAACGGATTGCAGATTTTAAAAATTTTGGTGTCAAAAACCTAAAGTGGCATCATTAACTCGAGATATATAAAATGGCGGATAGAGCACATAAACTCCCGCACGATGATTTAGTAAAAGTTTACATCTGAGTAGTGGTCTCAATAAAAAAAAAAACAAACAAAAACGAGCTTTAAAATAAAAACAATAAAAGGAATAGGGCTGATGAAAAACAAATTTCTAAATCATATATATAATATTCCCAAATTGCTTTTAATATTATACAAGTTAAAACTCCCTAAAGTATGTTGCCAGTATTACCTAATAAAGTATTTTTGAAAAGTGGATTTAATCAGTTTGGCAAATGAAGCATCCATTCACGAGTGGATAACCATAAATAAATATTTTTCTATATTTATATTTTAATACCTATTTGAAATCATGCAAATACGAATATGTATGTTATTTACTTATGATTACAAAAGCTTTACATAAAAAGAAATAAAATAAAATATTAAAAAAGTAATAAATAAATAAATATAAGCATGTATTAGAAATATATTTATAATGGTAAAAAAAAAACCTTGAGCGAGAAGAAAAGCTTTCAACCACGCACAGGTGAAATAAATGAAAACAAATGACAGATATATTCGCGTTAATAATAATACCCATATGCAAATAATAGAGAATATATCAGAAAAATAAACAACACACACGTACTTACAACTGGATTTCCTTAAACACAATCACGCATTTCATATTTGTTCTTATAAATGTCATGAAATACGAGTATTTTACAAAAATAAACAGTGAAAATAATGACTTTGTTAAGGTTTAAAAAGGTAAAGAACTCTCTAAAAGAGGGCAAAAAATAAAAAAAAAAATAAAAATATTTTTATTATAAATAAAACATTCTAAAAGAGTGTCTGTGTATTTAAGGAATTTTCTTAAATTATACGAAAGGAAGAAATGGTTTACTTTAAGGGATTTTACTGCTTTAAATTTTGTATTATGAAAATCTGAAGTGTTTTATATGCGACTCGTAAAAATGAATATTTTGGAGGATTTACCCCTTTTTATTGCTCACAAGAATGTAAAACGTATAACAAGATGTCTTAAAGGGATATTGTTTTACCATTGAAATATATATTTTTATTGTGTTAAAAACATAAATTTTGATACCCTTTACGTTAAACGGTTTTTAGTGTGTTAACACCAGTGGTGTAAAACGTTTTTAAACGAAATAAAAAATGTCTATAAAAAATTTAAATTTTTTCTTTTACCTATTCTAAGAGATTCCTTAAAAATCCTTATAAGAGTTGCAAGTTTAAACTTTCATAAGAGTTTAAACAAATACTCTTTTCGGCGATAAGTAGAATACTTGTACACTTGAATTTTATATTCTACTTGAAGAGCATACAGAAAAATTAAAGAAATACGTAATAGGGAGATTTAGAAATTTCAATGCTTTTTTTAATAATTTCTAATGTTCAATATTTTAAAATTTTATTCGTAACTAGCTTAAACCAGGCGTGCTTCGCTACACCTACATACATACATAATTGGCCATTACAACGCTGTGTCAGGGTTACGGCCTAGCTTTTCGCAGCATTCATGTTGTGTGTGTTAATTTTTTTCGATGACCAACAGTTTAAAGTCGACTCCGAACAACAGATTTCAGAAGTTTTTTCATGGCAATCAAAAACTCCCAGAGCTTTTGCAAGAAGACTGCTGAGAGGTAGTCGCCGAAAGAAATAATTTTTTCATATTTCTTTTTTTTTCAAGATGTCAGAGCTGAGATTTGAACCCGGCGCTATCGTATTAGTAAGCCAACACCTTAACCACTAAACTACAGCGACTACTTCTTCGCTACGTCAACCACTATCATTTGTCCTCATTTTTCGACTAATGATTTTTAGTGACTATGGAGTAATTCAGATCAAATTCAAAAACTGTAACTGTTACTGATTTCAAGATATACTAAACTTAATAGTCAGTTTGTCTGAAAGCTACCACGTCTATTTATCCGCCCTTTTTTCTACTGATAATTTTTAATGACTTCGCAATCAATCACACCAAATTCAGAAACTTTATCTACAACATTTCTAAAGATACGTATGTATGTATAAACAAATAAATTTGTAACTTGTGTGGTAGGTGTCACGCCCACTTTTAGAATTTCGCCCACTTTCTGTTTGATGATTTGCCTTGTCCATGAAGTCATTCATACCTTTAGCTTTAACCGTTCTGAAGATATTAAAAAATCAGAGATAAGTAGAAAAAAGTGGGCGCAAAAGTAGGCGTGGTACATTTTTCTGTAGGTGAAAACTTAAAATGGATTAATAAAAACATTTGAAAGAAAAATTTGTCAAATCGATGAAACCGTTTTCTGATTTTAGGTAAATCACAAAAGGTGTGCGTAAAAGTGGGCGGGGAAAAATTTCCTTTCCATAAGAACCTAACTTACATCACGACTATCATTAGAAAGAAAAAAATCATTAAAATCGGTTCAGGCGTTCTCAACTGATGAGATGACCAACTAACAACTTTGATTTTTATTTATATAGATTTGATGTCATTCTTTTCTATTTAAATTACTTTTCTTAATAATAAATATTTAATAAAATAAATTTATTATTTATTTACCATTTACTCTTTGGTTTATTCATCTCTGATAAAATCACTGACTAAGAGTTTTTAATGGATTTTACTATTTTCCTTCTACTTAGAAACTGTGCGTAAAACCTAAAGTTTTGTTTAGCAACTACTTGTTTTAAACTTTTATTTTGCAAAATTTTAACAAAATATAAGTTAAAGAAGGAAAATTATAAGTTATTGCCTTCTATACTTCTATAACATGATATTAAAGTTTATGAAACATGGTAGAATAATTGGAAAAACTTAAAGTTACATTTTATAAAGCAATGCAGAACTATTTGTTTGTGTATTCTTTGAGTATAAACTACTTAAAAAGAAATATATTTTATTATTGAAATTTGTTTATATCGCATTTAGCATGTTTAACAACTTAAAGCATTATTTGTTGTGCTCTTTATTATGATGTGCCCTACCAGAAGGATGATGGTAGTGCAAGTGTAATGACTTGTTTACCTTTCTCTTGTAGATAAAAGTTTAAAATTAACCTTAAACTGAATATGATTAATAAGCTAAAATTATAGAGAAACCAAGTGAGTAAGCTAAGAAAAACAGAAATTCATTTCATTGTTAAGCATTAACAAGTCGCATTTAATCAACTCTGTCTGTCTCTGAGAGTTGTTGGTTGGTTATACGAGTAATAAAACTTTAAGTACCAGTCACAAGCTGATAATTATGCTGCCATAAAAATCATTATGTTTTCAACAAATAAGAAATTTTTAATGACGTTCATAAAAGCAAAAAAGTTGGTGGTTAAAGTACATGAAACTGCTATAGGTTATTCAAAACGAAAAAAAAATTTTTTTAAGAATTTAAAGGATTTTAAAGTTATAAAAGCTATTGAAATTAAAAATTTATGAAATTTATAAAGTGATAAAACAACAATTTAGATCAGAATTAAATTGTATTAAATAAATTTGATAATAAATTTCACAGTGATTTCAAAATCAATGCCATGAAGGAATTGTACACTATGCGAACTTTGTTTCCGAATATAGTAGTTTTTTGCGACTTGTACTTATTCCTGATAATCATCAACCATTTAACCGAAACTTTTCTTTTGAAATCGTGTATTAGAATTCTATTTTCTCTATACTTTGCAATGAGTTAGTTGAAGACTTCTCAAGCACATCACGTTGTTTTATCTCATTTTACATTTTTGTAATTGTCATTCGTTCCGGATAACCAAAATATTCTTGAAAAACTTGTGCTTTTTTTATTTGCAAATAATAAACTGCCTTTAACTACCAGTCGTTTTATATAACAAAACTTTAAAACCTTGAAAATAAACGGAGTATTTTTCAGGAAAGACCATATATAGAAGTTTTGTATCTCTCTCTGCTTTTCACGAGGCCAGAACTCAGAGCAAGATATTGGAAAAAAGTTTGTAAACATTTGAATTGAATAGGACAATCTTTCGCATAATGCGGCTAAAGAATATATTTTTTCTACAAGGCCCTGTACCACTAGTCGGCCACAACAACCCTTTAACGGGTTTCGGTCTGCGTCAGAACTAATCTCCAGGTGCGTCTGCTTAACGCGCTCCATCTCCAGTTGGTAACACCAATTGATGACAGGGCTTCATCAAAATGGCCGTTGCGGCGTAAACAGGGTTGTCCTCTACACGTACGTTCAGTAATCTTCGCATCGAAAACTTTCCTCGCTGGAGCAGATTCTTCCATCTTAATAATATGGCAAAACCATTGTAGCCACTGGATGTTAATATGCTGAACAACATCTACAACGTCGAGAGAGAGGTTGGATGGTTCTAATGTTCTCGAAAACTCCCAGGACCGCTGCATCAGCACAAGACAGCGTCCATGCTTTCGCAGCATAAGGAAGCACCGGAAGAATAAGTGACTTGTAGAGTGTTATTTTCGTAGCACGAGTAAAAGGTCTCTGTTACTAAACTGCCTACCGAGACCATAATATTGCATGTTGGCCAGTATGATTCTTCGCTTGATCTCAAGGCTGACAACATTCTTTCTGGTAATGGCGGTTCCAAGGTAAATGAACTCCTTGAATACATCGAATGTATAGTTGCCGGCTGTATTCTTAGAGCCGATACCTTCAACGTTCCTACTCGCCGAAAACATGTATTTCATCTTGCTCTCAATTACCGTCAGTCCCATTTTAGTAGATTTCCGTTCAATAGAATTAAAAGCTGAGGTGACATCTGGCTTAATATGCCCAATGATGTCTATATTGTCTGCCTAAACAAGGAGCTGGAAACTTTTGTTAAAAATAAGCTTTGTGAGAGATACTGATATTACGTGAGAAAATGCTATGTAGTGAACTAAGCTGGTACTAAGAAAATAGGTCATTGCAGTAGGAAAAAAAGTTTTTAAAGATTTATGTTGAAATTATTTGTGTTGTACTTGACAAGTGCTATCAGTAGGAACGTCCGAACTTTATTTTATTATAGCAATACCCGATGAAATACCCATAGAAAAACGGTTGATTTCGATAACTTACCGTTATTACTTATTATAAAAATATTAAAATTTAATCTCATTGCAGTATTTGAGAGCGAGAAAACAAGTGCAAGAGTATTTAAAATGAGCGATTAAGGCTTGTAAAATCCCTCTTACACTTCGGAAACTGAATGGCAGAGAAAGACGGAAAAATACAATATATGAACGTCTGAACCAGCCTTTTTTGCATCTCTTTCTTACTTTTCTAGATAACCGCTTGTTGATTCAAATTATTTTTCTTATTTTATTGCAGGGGTTACAAAAAATTTTTTGGTTGTGTATTAGTGAGTAAGAGAGAAAAAATAAGTTGGGAGAATTTCTAATTTATACTCATAGAAAAATTTTAGTAATACACGCTATTCTGACATTCATTTCATCAACATACATACAGAAGTTATAAATGTTTGATTATATTTAGGGCATGTTTTTTAGATATTTGATGGGAAATAAAAAATACATTTCTTCTTCTTAGAAAAAATATTTTTTAAAAGTATAAATAAATAAATAAATAACTGGGCTATAAGATAAAATCGTCTACATTTATATTCTTATGACAGTTTCGTATTTGTAGAATGTTTTTTATATAGGATGAACGTAATTTGTTTCGTTGCTTTGAACAAAAAATTTTAAATTTAATTTTTTTTTAACAATTGCTGAATAAAAAACCCGTCACTAAATGATCTACCCTTTCTAACAATTTTTAAGCTTATTAAGCTTGAAATCGCCATTTTCAATTTAGTACCTAATTTTGGTTCATAAATTTAACCTTTGAAGGTTTCTAAAAAAAATTTAATTTTTTAACATAAAATATTTTTCGAGTATAATCGATCAGGTTTTTTGAGTAAACCTGAAAAAAATAAAAGAGCATAAGCAATACGTGTGAATGCTCTCTGCACAATTGTGCTATAAAATAGTAATCACAGTTTTATTGCCATTTTTATTCTTGTTGCGTATGAGAGAAAGAAAGAGATAAAGGTCAAATATTTCTGTATGCCTTTTTATTTCAACAAGGTGAAAGCCTTAGGCAAGATCAAGAAATTTCTGTCATTCAATTGAGAAATTATATAAGCCGACTTAGACGAAAATTCGGCATGTTTGTAAGCCCTTAGATTCATTTTAAAGATCTTTATGTTTTTTTCGCTTTACTGCTATGTTTATAAAAAATATTATAGTTTTAGTTAACAAGTATTGTATAGTAATTTGTCAAATAAGTAATTAATAAATGAAGAATTGGTTTATGAATACGACAGTTAGGCTATAGTAAATTTCTGTCATTAAATAGCCGAAACGTACAAGCCATTCAAATTACGCATTTGTAGCGCTGTCTTTATATACAAATTTTTTCTCAGTCCTCAAAACTAAAATTAGTTTTTTCTTAATTTTTATTAGATATCAATAATTCATTTTGAAAAGTTTAGGTCGAAATTCCAGATGGGTATCAAACCCAGGACTAGTACATAAACCACTTATTTACTGTGCACTTCTAAACAGTGTTCTAAAGAAACAAAACTGAAACAGAAGCCCTTGTATTAAAAAGAAAATTTTGTAAAACAGAAAATATGCATATGGTTTTTCATCAGAAAAACTATGAATAAAAGTAAGGGAATGAAAAAGTAAGATTTCAATTAATTTTCTTCTTTTTTCTTTCTAAGACAAAAATGAAAACAAAAAACATATTTTTTCCATTTGCTTGATTTGATGGTTATATATCAGACTATAAAGTATTGTTTGCTAAAAATTCAAAGACATTCTATATTCAATATTAATGCCTACAGATACATAAATACATACATATGTAGGTTGTAGACTGAAGTAAAATAAACGGTAAAGTTTTATTTCTTAAGAAGTAGGATTTATTTATTGGATTTTTCACTCCTTCTCATAAATTTTATTTGCAGCCATATTTTCATGTCATATTCATATATATCTGTGATTTTTTAAATCATATTTGTTTTCTTCTATATTTGAATTGAATTCACCTGCTGCCCCTCAGATATGTATAGTGTGTTTATTAAGGTAAGTGTGTATGTATATAAAATCCTTGGGATTTGTAAATTTTGTTGTTGTTGTTTGTTAACAGAATATAAGATTTTTTTTCAATTTTTTTTTTGCAGAAATTTCTTTTATAAATATTGTAAAAAAACATAATAGTCTTATGCAAATATGGCAATAAAGGTTGAATATTTATTTTTCTATAAAAATCTTTAAATTTTAATAGAAAAATAAAACAAAAGTTTTACATGACAATTGATTAAAACATAAAATAATAAAACTTTTAAAACTGCTTAAGTTTTCCAATTTGCTTGAAATTTGATCACTACCTTGTAGGTTTTTTTATATAATTTTTTTTTCAACACAAGTATTGGATTTATTTTATAGGATTATTGTTAAAACAGGATTAAGGTTTTGCGAGTATGGGTTTCTTGTGAATACATTAAATATCCTGTTTAATATCCTTTTTCATTTAAACCAAATTTTTATATAAAACGATTTCTTTTTAATATCATTTTAAGGCAGTCATATTGAAAGTTATTTATTTCATAAAATTTTATTTCCTTTCCATATATACTGAATTTCTTTTTTTTTTAATTTTGTTTTCTCAACTGAATGTTTTTCGGTCTAGTGGCATAGATAAAGGAAAAAAAAACGCAAAAATTTGCTGCAAAGACAACGAAGGAAACCATTAAAACCCAATTATGCACGCCAACTTAAAGTGTATTGTTGAATTGTCTTGAATGCTGTTGCAAGTAAATGTTGTGTAGCATATTGTACGAGTGATACAACTAACCGCACCACTCGCTACATAACCATAATCATGGCCGTCATCATTTCCATCATTGTGTTATTAATTCATACATTCACTTACTGTTTGTTTGTCTGACCGACACAACAACTGACTAACTGCTTTACTGACTTCTTGCCCACAAGACTGGACATAAATGTTATAAAAATGGTTCTTTTTTTTTGCTGTTTTTTAACAAACTTTTCCAAACATTCTCTCAAAGAAACAACCATTCATATTATTCACGCAATAAGCACTTATATACGTACATTCACATAAAAAAGTGAGTATATGTGCAAGTGGTTTTTGTGCTTTACATGGCCTCTATAAATATTTAAACTTAGACCAGCGCTTTCATACAATATATCTGGCGTTTGCTGAAGCATTAAATAAAATTGTAATAAAAATTTAAGTGAAAAAATATATATCCTCTTGTCTCTTCCTGCATTCTTTAACATCACACTCACAGGTATACATATGCTTGGCATGAAATGAAATAAAAAATTAGAAATTAAAAACAGCAGTGCTTAGTGGTACTATGGGCCAGTGTGTACCAAAAGCATTCTTCTTACAATTTATTTAGGCAGCGTGGATCCATAAGTAGGCTTTTGATTCGGCTAAGCGACTTGAGCATTTAATAAAACCAGGTTAGTGATTTTGAAGTTATACTTTCAAAAAGAAGATGGGAAGGAAATGAAGCTTTTCGTTCGAGAAATGAAACTGGGTAAGAAAGTTCGAGAACTAGGAATCATTTTGAATTAATATTTATGTTTTTAAGAATTAGAAAAATTTTGGATGGAAATTTTTCGAACAAAATTTTCTCCAGCAATGAAGCACATTTCTCACTCGGTGGGCATGTTCATAAACAAAATTGTCGTATTTTGGGTTCTGAGAATCCTCATGTAATTAAAGAGAGGCCATTACATCCAGAAAAAGTCATTGTTTCGTGCAGTCTTTGATCCGAAGGTGTGATTGGACCTTCCTTCTTCGAAAACGGCGATGGAACGACTATCACCGTCAATTCGGAGCGTTATAGTCATATGATAACCGACTTTTTTTGTCTGCTATTGAAGAATACGACTTGGAGAATATGTGGTTTCAACAAAACAGTGCCACATGCCATACAGCTCGAGCGAATACGGCATTATTGTAAGAGACATTTTTTGGCCGCGTAATTTCTCGTCGTGGCGATATAAACTGGCCACCAAGATTATGCGATTTGACACCATTAGACTTTTTTTGTTGGGCTACGCGAAAGACCGTGTTTATGCAGATAAGCCTTCAACTCTTGAGCACTTAACAACCAACATTCGTCAAGTTATGGCTGAGATACCGCCCAATATGTATCAAAAAGTGGTCAAGATTACCTCAATGATGTAGTGTTTCACACATAATGTCAACGTTCAAACTTTATAATAAAAAAGAAATATCATGAAAAAAACATTTCGTATGTGTTTTATTTACGTTTACTTTTGAAACCGCACAATGGATAGTGTAGTGGTTAGAGAGCTCACTTACAAAACCAAGCAGCCCAGATTCTTCGAGCCATAGCTTTGGAGAATATGAAGGAACAAAAAATTTGTAAGGCTTTTCAAAGTTATAAACTAAATTAAAATATATAGAAGAGGTTCCCACCACTTTCAAGTAGTCCATTACAAAGAAAGCCGCCCTCTAACGTTCCACTCTAACCACCTTTGAGCTATCAAATGAAAGATCAGGAGAAAGCGCCACCTACTGGGTAAACAGGTAGAACTTAAAGGCAAGGATAAAAACCTGTGAACAACACCTTAGCCAAAATCCTCACCACTTGACAACAAACAAAAATTAACATCAACATATGGGGCTATTGCTGTTGATCTTTTTTAAGGATAAAGGTATAACACTGGCCTTTTTAGTGAGCAACTGACAGAAACTTGTCCAATATAAGGCGCTTAAATGGAGCTATATGAACTATATCTTCAAACATTCTAATAGAATGCATAGCCCTGAGAATTGGTCTTATTAAAAAAAATCATTGGTTAATGGAAAGAGCGCAATGTATACTTTAACAAACAATAATTGCAGTATAATAAAAATTTAAGTAAACATAAAGAGTATTTTAAGTATAATTTACGAGTATATGTAAAAGTTGACTTAAAGAGCACTTCAAATATATATATATTGTTTTTAAATACAGTAGTAAATCTACAAATTGGTTTACTAGTCCCTTTTACATTTTACTTAACAACTGTATGGTTAGAGGTTTTGATAATTTTTTTTATTAAATTTTTAGTCTCATATCAACAAGTTATAATAGATTTTAAATTTATTTTAGAGAAAATTTTTCTGGAAAAGTTGATTTAAAACTCATTTTAAATTTATTTTGTTAGTTTTTTATGAGTACGGGCATTAAATATTGAAAACGTTTCTTTACAATTTTACATGCTGTTTTTAATAAATTTAGTCCCATAGTGTTTTATTACATGCACGTTATGAATTTCTAAAAAAAAGAATAAAATGCAAATGTCTGTATGGCCTCAATGGAGAAAAAATTTAAAACTTATTCACACTATACATTTACAAATGAAAATGAAAAGCTTTTCATTTAATAATTATAAAAAATACAAGAAAAATAAAAAATATGAAAAAAAATAATAAAAATTAATTAAAAAATGTAAGAGAAACGCAAAAAAGCAAATTTTGTTTATAATTTTACCACCTCTGATAGTATTCTTTTTAATACTCGTATATAATAAATCTACAAATTTACTGAAAATTATTTAAATGATTTAAACTAATATCTCTTAAAACCATTTTTTATTTTTTAATTAGTAAAAGTATAAAAGAAGACAAAAAGAAGAAGAAGCAAAGAAAAAGATGAGAAAAGAAAATGAAATAAACTTAGAAAAGGTTAAGAAAACTGTGATTTTAAAATTTTAATTAATGAAACTGTTTAGCAAAGTTTTTAGAAAGAATTAAATGAAAATAAATGGAATACAGAATAAAAATGGTCTTGGTGTTAAAAACATATTGCTTTTTGAGAAGGATATTTAATTTTTTATTAATGGTCGCCGTAGTCTACTATGTGGTGACTTATTAAAACCAAGCTCCGGGTGCAAACCCCAGCAGCTCTGCCATCTTGAAAGAAAGAAATACGAAAAAATATTTCTTTCCACTGCTACCTATGAACAGTCTTCTGTCAAAAGCTCCCAGAGTACCTGATTGCCATGAACAAGCTACATAAATATTTTGTTCCAATTCGACAATAAACGGTAAGAGCCGGCGTTCATAGATATAATTGACACCCACAATATGGGTGCTGGAAGAAGCTAATCCATAAATATTAAAAATAGTTATAATGGCCAATTATGTATGCCTTTATATCTTTATGAATTTAATTTATTTATTTTAAGCTCCCTTTATAAAATAAAACATTTACTAATAGCACAAAGTTAGCATGTTGTTTTATTTAGTGAAATTAAATTAAAAAAAAATATATATTGTTTTACTTAATTAAAATAAAAACAGAACTTAACTCAGTAACGTGCCGTCACAAATGTTTGCATTTATATTTGTATTTATATTTATATGTTTATATTTAAGTATATCTATTTTTAAACGAAAACACTACTAGCTAACGAACACTGGGAAATACCAACTGTTTTGTTTAATAGTGATAGCGGCCAATCAAATGTTGTACTTCTCATTTAGTTATTAGAACTAAAAGCATAAGTAATAAAATTTTAACAGCAGCAATTGAATATAAGATCTCCATATTTGTTTTATATTCGTAACTCGTATTTAGTTGAATACAAGATCTACCGAATTTGTCTTGTATTCGTATTTAGTTCAATACAACATCTCCCGATTTTGTCTTATATTCTTAACTTTCACCGCGAACTTATCTTGTACATACATACATACATACATAATTGGTCATTACAACCCTGTGTCAGGGTTACGACTTAGCTTCTCGCAGCATTCAGGTTGTGTGTGTTAATTTTTTTCCATTAGTACCGGGACCTACAGTTTAAAGTCGACTTCGAACGACAGATTTGAGAAGCTTTTTCATGGCAATCAGTTACTGTCAGAGCCTTTTGCCAGAAGACTGCTGAGAGGTAGTCGCCGAAAGAAATATTTTTTTCTTTTTTTTCAAGATGTCAGAGCTCAGATTTGAACCCGGCACTATCGGCACTATTGGTTATAGAGTGCTTATTGGACATATTAAAATTAACAATTGACAATTAATAAAACTGTTTTGAATACGGGCATTAGTATTTTAGATTAAGAAATTCTAGTTTACGGTATTCATTCTATAAATACTGAGCTTTGAATTTAAAACCAACAACACCCTCAGTTTTCTTATTTCAAAGCAAGCACACCTTTGGTAAGATCCTGGACAGGCTGAGTATACCTCAGCTGAGAAAATAAACTGCATTACAACTCAAGCAATTTTTTCTTAATGAAGCCTCTAAATATTCTTTTATAATTTTAAAACTATTTGAACTGTTTTAATACACAGTCATAAGCTTAATGCAGATGATTGTGAAATCTAACAATATTGTCTGCATAATTTGTTCAAAATATCTCACAAACAAGTGAAGTGAAAATTTTGCCAGAAAATGTCATTGTTAGACTACCAACTGACAACAATATTGCCAGACATCTGACAATGATGTAAACAACCTTCACAGCCATTGTCAATTTATTGTCAAACATTGTCAACTTTTTTTTAATTTTCAGACGAACCAAATTTAAGTAACTGACAATACAATCATTGGTAGGGATTTACAAAATTTAAACACAAAGAAATGAAAATGGAAATGACAAAAATATGAAAATAAAGAAAAAATTGTAACTTTCTAAAAATAAAAAAAAGAAAATAAAAATATTTTATTTGTAGCCGAATACATTACTCTGAGATTAATATGTGTGTAAATGGGATTTCTTATTTTACGAATTATATTCTTCTGCTTTCAGTCCATTTGTAAAGTTCAGAACTCTGAAATAGTCAAACTCTATTGAAAAGCATTGTTGCTAAACATGATTTGTAACTTGAAGGATTATCGAAATGTAATCGTAAGCGTACAAACATTGATAAAATCGTTCATTCCAAAATGTATTGTAAAAATTTTAACTGCGCATAAGAAAGCAAACTGTGTAGTATTAACCTTCTATGCACAACACAATTTGTGGTAAAACATTGATGACACCAAAAGAAAATATAAAACAAATTAAACATATATTAGACATAAAACACAAGCAAAATGAGCAAAGAAATAAAGTCAAGAAGGGATAAAGCATATGGTTTACTTCGGCATCATCAGGCCCAAATGGTTGTCTGAGGATTATTATTCTCCTACTTATAGATTCATTTAAATATTTTCCAATTATATCTTCTGTTTCTAAAGAAAACTTCATTGCAAATATTTCAACAATCACACAATCTTAATTTTTGTTTTTTTTGAGGCCAATACTTGGGGGTATACCCCTACTAATGCTTTGCATTGAATTGGAATTTTTGTACATTATGACAGAACATATATCTGGTTTTAATAAGCGCCTTAAAAATGAGACAAATTGCTGTAAATTGATTACACAAAAGCTAGTGTTATATCTTCATCCTTGAATGATCAACAGCAATTGCCTCATTGTTACATGTTGATTGTGGTGAGTGCCTTCCCTAAGACGTTTTAGCTGTTATCTGCTATTTTCCAATAGGTGGAGCTTTTTCTCTTAATCATTCGTTTGTTTTTGTTGTTGTCAAGTTGGAATAGAGTGGAATGTCAGGGTGCGGCTTATTTATAGATGGACTTCTTGGAGGGGGGGGGGAGACCTCTTATTTATAATTATAATTAAAAAAAAAACCGCAAACTAACTTTTTAATTTTTCACATTTGCTGGGATTTGAACCTGAATCGCTTGAGTTTCTGTGTGGGCGCTCTAGCCCCTATACTACGCACTATACTATACATAATTTACACTGAATTTAACTCTATATTATGAGTGTCTTTATTTATCTTTCTTTCTTTTTTAACAACTATTACACATACCAACTCAATATCCAAATCTACTGCCGTTATAAATATATTAAATAGTATCACAATTTCAGCTTGCGTCTCCAAACGAATTTTCATAATTTCCACCATGTTATTAGGTTTGTAGTGGTTTTGTTTTATTGATGTTTGCGTTTAACCAATAAAAATGTTAAAGCTGAGGTTTTTGTTAAGACATATTTTACTAATGGAATGTGAAAATACGTTTGAGATATAAAGAAATCATGTAAATAATTTTTAAGAGGGAGTAAGTTGATGACATTCTTTGTGAGTTTAATCAATACTACCAGCTAATGTGTGTATCAAAACATTTTAACAAGCGTTATCTATTCATTTCAAAAATTTTAAATTTATTTAAAAAATAATAAATAATTGTTTGTTTGCCATATTTACTTAACTTTTGACTGTATTTACCTAAAACTATTTAATATTAAATTTTTTTATATTCACTTTTCACAAAAAAAGCCAAACAGAATTTATGTTTAATTTCTTCTATGTCATATTCTTTATACACCAACAAAAAAAAATATTGTTATAAATTATTAATTAAAATATTTTTACTCTCTCAACAAAATATTTGCTCATTAACAAAATAAAAGGAAATCAACCGAGTGAAAATAATTAAAAAAACAAAATATTTTTTTCTAGTATAACAAAGAATTGCCTGGTAATACTTTTAATATTGCCAAAAGCCTTTCGTTACATTCGATGCTCAACTATACACAGAGAGATTATTAACACTTGTCAACAAAATTTTGTAGTCATAAACAAAAAATTGGAGAAAAATATTTATTCGTATTACACAAGTTTTGGACTGGAAGTCCGAGTTCGAATCCTAGTAAAAGTAAACATTTTCTTAATTGATTTTGTTTCGTATTTATTACATCAGAGAAAAATTCTGTAAATTTGACAATACTATGACTAACTCATTACCATTATATAGAAAAAGTATATTTCCAATATATGATTATCATGAATGTGTACAGAACACAGAGTACTCTGATGAGATTACCGTAGATGGAATGGAAAATATGTTAAGTTCGGCTGGCGTACAATTACCTAACGGCTGTCATTTTTTCCTTTGATTATAAAAAATTATTACAAAAGAACAATCTAAGTTCTTAATATAATTTAGTTCTGATATTATTAGGACTTTTCTGACCAAACAGATTTATTTTAATACAATCAGGTATAGTTTTTGTGTTACTGACAATACTAACATATGGGAAGCTTTCTGGTATCCCTACATGCTGAAAAAAAAAACAATAACAAAGAAAGCAGACTAAATACTATATTTTTCAATATTAGGCATTTATTTTATCGAACAATGAGTATACAAGCAAAGCTGACTACTACTTAAGTATTCATATTTTTATGCTTAACTGTTTTAATCATAAGAGTTATGCTTTCCGAGTTAAATGTCAAATAAAATTTCGTACCTAAACGCTAAAAAAACTGTTTCTCTTAGACAATCAGATTCAAAAGATTTTCATATAAATTTTCAATTGTGCAAAATTTTCTAGTAGAAAATAACTTCAACTCAACTCAACTAAAAAAAAAACATAAATATTCGTATTTAAATATCATGAAAAAAAATTTTTTTTTGTTAAGACCACGAGTACGTGCATAACCTTAGCTTTATTGCTTCTGGTGGCGTATGATTGATCACAAAATGTTTTGCGTTACTCATACGCCTCGTTTAGTTCAAATTTATGTCTCTTTAAATTTTATCCTTAATTAAATTCAATAAATGTATGACTTTCTAAAGCAGATACAATAAAAAAGATAATTTTTCAAAGTTTAAGTAACGAATTTAATAATCCTTTATTTATTTTTTAGAAATAAAATAAAAATAAGATTTTTTATTTCTTTTTCATAATTTTTCCATAAAAAAGTTTTATTTTATGAATTTTTTTTCTTAAATTAACTATTTTTTCGTCAAACTTTGAATTGCGTGCTAAACAAAAATTTTTTCTATTACATATGCATATACTTCTTATTTTAAAAATTTTAGTTACTTTAGCAAAAAGTTAAAATCGGCATTTCAGGAACAAAAATGGCTAAATTTCCCTTTTTAAGTACAATTTATTAACGAATATACGTACAAAATATTTGCAATCAACAGATATTTTAAAGACAAATTTAAATACAATAATTTAGATAAAAAGCGTTTTTAATAAAAACTAAATAAAAACCGGGATACAAATTCATACCATGTGTTACACAGCAATTTTTATTGTCAGAAATCGGTGAATATGATATAAAATTTCAAGCTTTTTTTTAATATTTTCACTGTGTGTAATTGAATCACACTGACCTACAGGCGTTACTACGGTATCTCTGTCTCCCATACGACAAAATTAACACTCTATAAGTCGCTTATTCTTTCTCTGCTTCTCTAAGTGCGGAAGAGTGGATGCTGTCTAATGACGATGCAGAGGTCCTTGGAATGTTCGAAAGAAAAGTTCTTCGTAAAATGTTCGGTCCTCTAAGGCATGCCGATAAGTTTCGCATTAGAAACAACCATAAGTGGCTATGCTGGCTCGGCCATATTATTTGGATGGAAGAATCTGCTCCAGTCAGAAAAGTTTTCGATGTGAAGGTCTCTTTACGTCGGCGTAGAAATCGATCATGTTTACGTTGGAAGGGCCAAGCTGATGGAGCCCTGTGATCAATTAGTGTGACCAACTGGAGAAGGCGCGCGCTTAGAAAAGATGCCTGGAAACTAGTGTTAAGACAGGCCGAAGCCCGTCAACAGGTTGTTATGACCATCTAAGTAAGTTAATAAGTAAGTAGTTGGTAAAATTGCGATATTACGTTCTTGGTACGTGAATACATTCTCTAATAATTTAATTGTTCTGCAACCCACGATTGCCACTGGATAGTACTCTGTATAAGTAACTCCATAGTAGCATGTTTAGCCATTTGTGGCGAGACATATGAGAACAGACATTAGAGAAAGGCACAGGCATTAGAATTAGAATGTTTAGGAAAGTTTATATGGGGCAATGCATACATGTTTTGCCTACAGCGACTTAAAACTCGGTGAGACTATTACTCTCAGGTGTAAAATACTGCAGCATGCTTTAATGCTAAAGTTTAATTTCTAAGTTTGGTTTTTTTACATTAATCTTAACTTTGCTAAACATTTCACGTTAAAAACTATTCCAGAGGTTTCACAGATGATATAACTATGATATATATATATGATATATTAATATTCGTTTTCCTTATAACTTAGAAGTTTTATCTAGTGGAGATATTAGCTACTTAAGATGTCTGCTGATTATTATTAAAAAAAAACAACAATTGCATGCTTAAGTATACATCTAGATAGTAAGGTGGATACTTATGCCATTAAATCCTCCAATATTACCTCTGAGTTACTGAAAGAGTACTGCATGACTTGTAGCACATGAAGGAGGCCTATTTTAATTCCACAAACAAAGTTCTTTTGTGAAAACGGGTAATCGAATAATTGGCTGGTGCTCAATGTGCTGAAAGCGGAGATTAATAAAAGAACAGTCAATGACTGTTGAACTAGTTCAACTGAACTATTCACTCAAGTGAGCTAAAAGAGCCGTTCATTACAATATGCTCTTTTAGCTCAGTAGTTCATGTTTCTTTCTTTCTTTCTTGTGAATCCACATTTCTTTTCGCTCAAATTTCTTATTAGTTCGATCTCTTACTTTCTTGAATCTGTTTATTCTTTGACATTTCATGTTGAATGTACAAACTAATTGGTAATGCCAGCTGATAATAATATTCGTAGCTGCCAGAAACTCTATAGGACGTTACATTTTTGGAAATTTAACGATTTTTATGACAATTGTGGAAGCAATATAAAAGGGAATTATATTTATTTTTTGCTGTGGAATTTGAATAAAAATTAGCATTTTTAATAAAATATTTTAAATAATTAGATAATAACAAACTTGCAATTACAATAATAATAACTTCGTGCATGTATGTACATACATGAGTAATTTTTGAGATCGAAAATAAAATTGTATATTAATTACAAAATTCTTTAAATTTTTCTGTAAGGCTAAAATTAATTTGTATACCTGAATTTCACTAGAGTATGATAATTGATAATCCATTATTGTAAAACAAAATCGATTGAGTTTGAATTTAAAAGCAAAAACATCTTCAAGTCTGGCATCAATGATCAGAAGTCCAGCTTTGAAATTAAAAAGTGCAACTCTGTAATATGATTCAAATGAAAATATTGAACTAAATGAGCTATTGATCTTAATGAGCGACCTAGTTCATTAAAGTGAGCTGAACTAAAAAGAGCGCTCACTCAAAATAGCTAACAAACCCAACACTAACAGTCATAATTTAAACACAAAATTTGAAGAGCAGGCTTGAATATGAAATCGAATTCTCTGGATCACTTATGGGTCATGACAGAAAGGATATATGAATACTCGTATTAATAAACGTAATCATCGACTATTGTCTTAACTGAGACGATGTGTAAAAATAAGATCAGTTGAGCACTTACTGTGCAGACGTCTGGTTCTTCTAAATTTCTAAAGTACTTCTTTAATGATTTTGAAGGGTGGTTCTAAAACGACTTCTTCAAGGAAGGGTCAACTTCTTAGTTACATGACAAAATTATTATGAGTGATACCTCTCAGTATGCAGGTTAAATTATGTGATAGATTTTTCAAAGCAGTGTCGCAGAATACTATTTCTGAGCGATCGCAAAAGCAATCAACCAGAAAAACATTCAAATATGGTGAATGGTGTAAAGTTATACAGCGTTCTGGGTACATCTTAAAGCTTTTAATATATTTTTTTTATTTTTTGTTAACGAATTTATTTTTAAAAATTACTTATAAGTATATGCTATAAAATTGATTTATTTATTAATTACATTTGAATTTATTTTAGTTTTAAAGTTTTATAATAAAAGTTTTTTATTTTCCTTCATTGGCTTTTCAACCTTTTTTGTATTTTCTCTTTTAGTTTTATTCTCTTAACTTGCTCGTCTGCTTTATTTGGCTGGCTGACAGTTGAAACTTTTATTTTCTCGATAAGTCTATTAACTTCGATTAAAAGTTTTTCCTTCTTTTTTAATTTCTGTTTTCTATTGGTAGGTTTTCAATAACATTTTTGGCTCTCAACTTTTATATGCCAATTAAGAATTTCTTTTAGAATTTTCTTTTCATAGGTTTTCTTCAATTTGATTTCGTTTATTATTTGGGAGTGCTATTAGAAATACAAGAAGTAGGAAAAAAAAGGGCGAAATTTAATGGGTATTCTTAGGAAGTTGCGTTTATTAAATAGAATTTTGGAATATCATTTCACATGTCATTAAATACACACTTGATACGAGTATTCAATTAAATGCTTGTGAAAAGAATAAAAACTTGAACTTGAATTTCTATTCATTGACAAACTCAACGACTCGAATGACGGCTAATGGAATTTTGAAAAAAAAAATCTTTAAAATTTCAGCAACATACTTATAGAAAAAAAGAGGGGTCTCTTCTGTTTCATTTATATTTTGAGTTTTTAAGAGCTTTAGTGAATGTTTTCGAAGGCATCAATGTAAAGCAATAATACAATTATAGATACCAAAATGCTATTAAAGAAACAATAACAAATTATCTATTATATAACAGAGACAACGGCATACTTAACTGTTTTTTTTTCCATTCCATTCTTAAAGATTTATATCGTTCTTATTGTTAATGTTTGACTATCCATCCGTCGGCCTTTCAGTTTTTATTCAGTTACTTTGTTTCATTGATGAGCTTCCTCTTATATATGGAGTTGTTTGTGTACAGTGTAATACCATTTAAGTACTTTTGTGTAATGAAATGGCTTTTTCTGATATTTCCCCTTTTTGATTCCTAAAGTATAATTAAGTATCGAAGGTGTTAAATAAAACTGAAGATGCCATTAAAAGCAATGAATGGATGTGAAAGCAAAGTAATAATAATAAATAAAACAACAGTGTCTGTTTGTATGATTTGGTCTAATTATTGAACAGTTTTACTTGAAATATGGTGGATGGTATACGTTGTTTATAAAGATTTTATAAAATTACAATCATACATACATACATACATAATTGGCCATTACAACCCTGTGTCAGGGTTAATTTTTATGCATGAGTATCGGGACCTACAGTTTAAAGTCGACTACAAACTACAGATTAGAGAAGGTTTTTCATGGCAATCAATTACTCCCAGAGCTTTTGCCAGAAGACTTGTAAGAGGTAGTCACCGAAAGAAATAATTTTTTTATATTTCTGAGATTTAAGACCGTCGCTATCGTCTTAGTAAGCCAACTCACTAAGCACTACACAACGGCGGGTAAAATTATAATAATAAATTATAAAAATCGATTACATTTTAATTTAGGCGTGGCACTTACTTTAAATTTTATTCAAATCTTACGAAAAAAAAATTGAAGAAATATTTCACAAAGTCCATCTTTCCTTAAATTTAGTGTTGTACCAATTTTTGTGATTTGTATTATTTACAACTAGTTATCTACAATGGTATGGTCTTGTCTAGATTTCACCAAATTTGTTTCTGATCGTAAATTACTGAAAAGCTATTCAAAATGCTTATACAAAAGGAAAAAAAGAAGAAAAGATCGGTCGCATTTATTGGAATTTTTTGGAAAGGGCAGTACATTTATGACAGAACATACATTTTGTTTTTTTCTTATATTACTATTAGGCGTCTTAGGAATGAGACAAATTGCCGTGAATTGATCATTCAAAGGCCAGTGTTATACCATCACCCTTGAATGATCAACAACAATTGCCTTCGCTGAGTAGATTTAGCTGTATCCACTTAGAACTTATATGCATTTAAATGTATTATAATAATAATCTATATAATAATTATTATAACAAATAATAATTCCTGACGACGCTACACGAAGGGGCAGCGAAATATTGAAAATAAATAAATATTTAATATTAACATAAAAAGACCTTAAGCTCGATAAAAGAGATTTATTATTATTTATAAAAAGAGGTCAATAAAGTTATTATATTATGAGAAAGTCTAAATTAATGCCAAAGCTGAATAAATAAGTCCGTAAAGGCACAAAAGATCTCAATTTAATATAAAGATTGATTCGTTCTTATTATATTAAATATTATATTAATATTGTTTACCTGGGGATGATGGCTGGAATGGATGAGTAGGTTGACGCTGGTTACCTTTAATTTTTGGCTATAATTCCAGTTAGTGACACCGTCTTGTGGCTCTTAATTTTGTTTCCCAATATAATATAAAAACACCTTTTATTTTAGGTTTTCTTCTGTCTTTTTTATTTATTTAACGTTAAACCAATAATTTAAATTTACATATAATTTTAATATAATTGTTTTTAGTTGTTCTTAATTTACTTCGTTGCCCTTAGTTTTCCTTTGCCTGTTGCTCAGTATAAAGTAAAGTAGTATTGGCTGTGGTTTGTTGACGTTACGATCCACACTCAGTTACTAATACATAGTATTGCCAGAATGGCAAAATATAGCCTTGCCCTCACCCATGTGAGTTTGTCAGCAAAGTTTTTAAGCTCAGCTACAAATATGTGTGCGCCGACGTCAACATACCGCCCGCCTTGCACAACAAGTGCAACATAAAACTACAAAAAAAAAAAAACAAACAAAGAGAGAAGAAGAACAATAAAGTAACTACTGTAATCATTATCAATATACATTTGAAATTAATAATTTATATGAAATTATAATAATAAGAAATAATAATGATGATAAATTTACGTATTTTATATGCAGTATAAGAAGAGTTCAGAAGCAACAAATCAATAAAAAAAAAAAAATAATAATAATAACATTTTAAATAATAACTTATACTACAAGCTAATGAGTGTGGTCACATGTAACAATAAGAAGCTGGTATAAAATGCCACTTCAGATTTTGATGAGCATATTTATCAACCGCGTTGTAGCGATGTTTTTTTTCTTATATGCTCGAAAAAATAATTTTTAACTGCTCGTGCAGCTCCAACAAAATTACGACCGTTATCAGAGGATATACAACTCGGGCAACCTCGGCGAGCAATAAAACGTTCAAGAGCATATAAAAAGGCGGAGGTAGGCAAATCACTAGCAGCTCCGAGATGAATTGATTTTGTCGAGAAATAGACGAATAAACACACATAGCCCTTAGTAATTCGACAATATCGGCCAGTAAAACCTTTTATTTCGAACGGACTGGCAAAAGAAACGCCTGTATTACAAAATGGGCGACTTAGTTTAGATCCTTCTTTAGGTAAAGCCACCATTATTTGCGTTTTAAGCTGTTTTCGATCCAGTACGCATATCTGGTAGTTGTGAATCACTGTTTTTATTAGGTTTTTAGTTTTTATTATACAGCATTCTTGACGGACTACATTCAATACTAAGCAAGAGCCTCCATTATATGTTAATGTATAAATAAATTCAACATAAAGACGGGATAATCTGCTGTCATACGAGAGGATAATAGGGTGTCGTTCTCCATAAGACAGACAAGTTGCAAAAATCATGCGGCTGTTAGCACGAATGAAATCATTTATATCCAAGAAAGTTGTAAGGGGTAATAAAGGGCTGTGAGAGTCGATTTTCTTTTTCAATTTTAAACAATTACGTTCGATTTTAAAATAAAAAAACAGTCGTCTTTTGATGAAACGTGACTCACTAAATATAATGCTAACTGAGTCAAATAAAATGTTTTTGTACGTCTTTTTACGGGCTGAAGTAAACAATTGAAATATGTGTGTTATTACATGATACGCTCTAGATGAAATTGAAAAAAGGTCCAGTATATCCTCTTTTTCTAACGATCTAGCAACAAATGTTTGAATGTGTTCTGATGCTTCTGTTGTTTGAAATAAAGAGGGCCCTCTTGGCCACGACGTGTCATCTAAAACCAACCAACTCGGACCATGCCAACAAAGTTTGTTGTCTTGTAACTCCAAGGGAGTCAGCCCCCGGGTTGCTAGATCGGCCTGGTTGTCAGCTGAAGGTATCGAATGTGCATCAACTAGAGCATCATCTACATGGATACATTCATGTAAAATTCCAGCACCTAATGGAAAAATTCTCTCTTCATCCTGAGCTAACTGAAGAATCGTCCTTAGGGCCAAATAAAGGGCACAATTCACGCCAAAAGTGATAAATTTTAATTGGTAGCCATCAATTCCATAGTTTCCTGCGAGTCGAAAAACACTTCTTTGAAAACGATTATGCTGAGGGGTTACCAAAATTTGTGGGTACATTTTTGAAATGTCCGCATTAAAAACAAACTGAAAAAATCGCCATTCCAATATTAAATTCATTATTTCAGCTTGCAGAATAGGGCCAGTGTACAAAATATCGTTTAAAGTTTGACCATTTGGAGATGGGCGTATAGCATTAAAAACGACTTTTAATTTTCTTGTAGTACTCTCTGGCTTAAAAACACCATGATGGGGTAAATAATAACTTGGGCCACTGTCTGCCTCATTCAGCTTCTCCATATGGCCAAGAGTTAAATATTCTTTTAGGACCTCATCATATTGAATTTTGCGATCATTACGCAATAAAGATTTTTCATTTCTTAAGAACTGGCTTAGAGCAACATGCCTATTGGGACCTAGCGACAGAAAATTACTCTTGAAGGGCAGAGAGAAGATGTATCTGCCTTTCAAATCTGATGTGGTAGTAGAGCTATAAGTCTCCTTGCACCCTTTGTCGTCCTCCGACAACATATGCCTATGAGAATTCTCCTCTAACTCCCAGAATTTGGTCAACTGGTCATCAATGGAAACTTGTGTTACGTGAGCCATTCTTATGTTACGTGAAGGGGTATTATCGGTAGGACCTGATACTATCCACCCGAAGATTGTTTCTTGAGCCACTAACGACCCAAGAATATCATGTTGAACGCCTCCACGAAGAATTAAGGGATAAAGGTCACCCCCTAACAATAGATCTACCTCACCACTTTCGTAAAATTTAGGATCAGCATAATCAAGTTCTGGTAGATCAAAGCCCTTAAAGGGTATAACAGAGTGTGTTGGCACCGTAGCTAGCATAAATTTTTTTGAAACCGCTGTATTATGTGACTGAACAATATTTGAGGGACTAGTAAAATTAGTGGACTGTATTTGACTTGACTCATTTTGTCCCTCACAGTGACTTGACTGGTCTTGACTCTCTTTATTAAATTCTCTATGCATTAGCGTATGGTGTTTTTTCAGGCACTTAGAGTACCCATTTGGACTACGGCACTCACTATATAAATGGCCTATAGTAAGGCAGTTAAAACAAAATCGAAATCTTTTTAATGTTGAAACACGATTTTTGTAGTCCATATTCAGAAATTTATTACAAGAACTTATTCTATGATTTTGTCTGCATAGCTTACACTCGAAAGAGTCAACCTTAATATGATGGGCTTTAAATTGTCTAACCTCTATTGCATGTTGCACGTGACTAGCTGATGCTGTTTGGGAACCACTTGGTAAAGTATTCGTTGTTAAAATATCAGAGACACTTTCAAGAGCATGAAATCTGTCAGTAAGAAAGTTATTCAATTCATCCCATTTGGGAAGCTCTGTTTTGTTCTTTACTGACTGCTCCCATAAATTGAGAGTGCATTCTGAGAGACGAGACGAACACTGAAACACAAAAATCGGATCCCATGACGCAATATCAATATTATATAATTTTAGTACTGCTATACAATTATTAATTTCTCTTTGAAGCCTTTTTATTTCACATGCGGAGTCCTGTATGCATGGAGGCAAATTAAAAAGTAACTTCAGTTGCTCATTTACCAACACCCTCTTATTTTCATACTGAGCTTTTAAATTGTCCCAAGCTATTTCAAAATTTTCACTAGTCAAGGCCACATTTCTATTTATATCCCTGGCCTCGCCATCTGTTTTTCTAAATAGATAAAATAGCTTTTCGACAGGGCTTAATCTCGTATTACTTATGTATATTGCGGTAAACATGTCCCTAAATGTAGGCCACGACACGTAATCTCCATGAAAAATACCTGTGTCACAAGGAGGAACGTTTATGGAACTACAAAGATTGGGGACCACTGACTCAACACTTTCTATTTCTTTTCTCATTAACCTACGTCTAGCCATTGCCAAAATGTGAATGCACCGTAGGTAAGACTTTCTCACTTGTGGGTGTTTTGGCTGGACCACTACGAGTTCTTTTTTCTTTTCGACTGTCTCCACCGAGCACTGATCATATAAGTTTATGTATTTTGTCCATGTTTTCTCTAACTCGGTTTTTTCAAACTTAAAGGCATCTTCTGTATATGTGGAGAAATCCTCTTCAAGCCACATAGTCTCAAAATTCATAATTTCTTCGGCCGTACGCATATACTTTTCAAAAATCGACATTTCGAAAATGTTATTTGAAAAGAGTCACAGAACGACAGACCGACAAAAATATCAACAAAAAGAGTGGCCACAAGATATTTATTGATTTATTGTAGATGCCAAAGAAATTACAAAAACGAATTTTACCAAGAGACACTTAACTTTTATTTTTGGTAAAAAAATATGAGCCGAAAAAAATAGAAAACAGCAATTTTTATTGTCCAAATTATAGGAATAATCTTAAAAAGTTCTTTTATTGCAATCAGTGTTGAAAAAAAGTAACAAATTTATTTTAATGTACCGCAAATAACAGACTCATCTATTTATTTTATTAGGAAAAAGAGCAACAACAAAAACATAATCGAAAAATAAAATGCAACAAAATTATTGTATTAAACAGCAGACCTCTAACGGGTCTCGAGTAACTGTAATTTATTTACTTTTTCAGCAAAATTCTGGTTTATAAAATTGGCCTATGGTCACCTTAATCGAGACACAAATTTTGAGACACTTTCTTGCAGAAATATTGTATCGCACAAAAATGAAATTATACCACGTACCTTGATTCCTTTTTTCCGAAGAAGGAATGTTTACCTGGGGATGATGGCTGGAATGGATGAGTAGGTTGACGCTGGTTACCTTTAATTTTTGGCTATAATTCCAGTTAGTGACACCGTCTTGTGGCTCTTAATTTTGTTTCCCAATATAATATAAAAACACCTTTTATTTTAGGTTTTCTTCTGTCTTTTTTATTTATTTAACGTTAAACCAATAATTTAAATTTACATATAATTTTAATATAATTGTTTTTAGTTGTTCTTAATTTACTTCGTTGCCCTTAGTTTTCCTTTGCCTGTTGCTCAGTATAAAGTAAAGTAGTATTGGCTGTGGTTTGTTGACGTTACGATCCACACTCAGTTACTAATACATAGTATTGCCAGAATGGCAAAATATAGCCTTGCCCTCACCCATGTGAGTTTGTCAGCAAAGTTTTTAAGCTCAGCTACAAATATGTGTGCGCCGACGTCAACATACCGCCCGCCTTGCACAACAAGTGCAACATAAAACTACAAAAAAAAAAAAAACAAACAAAGAGAGAAGAAGAACAATAAAGTAACTACTGTAATCATTATCAATATACATTTGAAATTAATAATTTATATGAAATTATAATAATAAGAAATAATAATGATGATAAATTTACGTATTTTATATGCAGTATAAGAAGAGTTCAGAAGCAACAAATCAATAAAAAAAAAAATAATAATAATAATAACATTTTAAATAATAACTTATACTACAAGCTAATGAGTGTGGTCACATGTAACAATAAGAAGCTGGTATAAAATGCCACTTCAGATTTTGATGAGCATATTTATCAACCGCGTTGTAGCGATGTTTTTTTTCTTATATGCTCGAAAAAATAATTTTTAACTGCTCGTGCAGCTCCAACAAAATTACGACCGTTATCAGAGGATATACAACTCGGGCAACCTCGGCGAGCAATAAAACGTTCAAGAGCATATAAAAAGGCGGAGGTAGGCAAATCACTAGCAGCTCCGAGATGAATTGATTTTGTCGAGAAATAGACGAATAAACACACATAGCCCTTAGTAATTCGACAATATCGGCCAGTAAAACCTTTTATTTCGAACGGACTGGCAAAAGAAACGCCTGTATTACAAAATGGGCGACTTAGTTTAGATCCTTCTTTAGGTAAAGCCACCATTATTTGCGTTTTAAGCTGTTTTCGATCCAGTACGCATATCTGGTAGTTGTGAATCACTGTTTTTATTAGGTTTTTAGTTTTTATTATACAGCATTCTTGACGGACTACATTCAATACTAAGCAAGAGCCTCCATTATATGTTAATGTATAAATAAATTCAACATAAAGACGGGATAATCTGCTGTCATACGAGAGGATAATAGGGTGTCGTTCTCCATAAGACAGACAAGTTGCAAAAATCATGCGGCTGTTAGCACGAATGAAATCATTTATATCCAAGAAAGTTGTAAGGGGTAATAAAGGGCTGTGAGAGTCGATTTTCTTTTTCAATTTTAAACAATTACGTTCGATTTTAAAATAAAAAAACAGTCGTCTTTTGATGAAACGTGACTCACTAAATATAATGCTAACTGAGTCAAATAAAATGTTTTTGTACGTCTTTTTACGGGCTGAAGTAAACAATTGAAATATGTGTGTTATTACATGATACGCTCTAGATGAAATTGAAAAAAGGTCCAGTATATCCTCTTTTTCTAACGATCTAGCAACAAATGTTTGAATGTGTTCTGATGCTTCTGTTGTTTGAAATAAAGAGGGCCCTCTTGGCCACGACGTGTCATCTAAAACCAACCAACTCGGACCATGCCAACAAAGTTTGTTGTCTTGTAACTCCAAGGGAGTCAGCCCCCGGGTTGCTAGATCGGCCTGGTTGTCAGCTGAAGGTATCGAATGTGCATCAACTAGAGCATCATCTACATGGATACATTCATGTAAAATTCCAGCACCTAATGGAAAAATTCTCTCTTCATCCTGAGCTAACTGAAGAATCGTCCTTAGGGCCAAATAAAGGGCACAATTCACGCCAAAAGTGATAAATTTTAATTGGTAGCCATCAATTCCATAGTTTCCTGCGAGTCGAAAAACACTTCTTTGAAAACGATTATGCTGAGGGGTTACCAAAATTTGTGGGTACATTTTTGAAATGTCCGCATTAAAAACAAACTGAAAAAATCGCCATTCCAATATTAAATTCATTATTTCAGCTTGCAGAATAGGGCCAGTGTACAAAATATCGTTTAAAGTTTGACCATTTGGAGATGGGCGTATAGCATTAAAAACGACTTTTAATTTTCTTGTAGTACTCTCTGGCTTAAAAACACCATGATGGGGTAAATAATAACTTGGGCCACTGTCTGCCTCATTCAGCTTCTCCATATGGCCAAGAGTTAAATATTCTTTTAGGACCTCATCATATTGAATTTTGCGATCATTACGCAATAAAGATTTTTCATTTCTTAAGAACTGGCTTAGAGCAACATGCCTATTGGGACCTAGCGACAGAAAATTACTCTTGAAGGGCAGAGAGAAGATGTATCTGCCTTTCAAATCTGATGTGGTAGTAGAGCTATAAGTCTCCTTGCACCCTTTGTCGTCCTCCGACAACATATGCCTATGAGAATTCTCCTCTAACTCCCAGAATTTGGTCAACTGGTCATCAATGGAAACTTGTGTTACGTGAGCCATTCTTATGTTACGTGAAGGGGTATTATCGGTAGGACCTGATACTATCCACCCGAAGATTGTTTCTTGAGCCACTAACGACCCAAGAATATCATGTTGAACGCCTCCACGAAGAATTAAGGGATAAAGGTCACCCCCTAACAATAGATCTACCTCACCACTTTCGTAAAATTTAGGATCAGCATAATCAAGTTCTGGTAGATCAAAGCCCTTAAAGGGTATAACAGAGTGTGTTGGCACCGTAGCTAGCATAAATTTTTTTGAAACCGCTGTATTATGTGACTGAACAATATTTGAGGGACTAGTAAAATTAGTGGACTGTATTTGACTTGACTCATTTTGTCCCTCACAGTGACTTGACTGGTCTTGACTCTCTTTATTAAATTCTCTATGCATTAGCGTATGGTGTTTTTTCAGGCACTTAGAGTACCCATTTGGACTACGGCACTCACTATATAAATGGCCTATAGTAAGGCAGTTAAAACAAAATCGAAATCTTTTTAATGTTGAAACACGATTTTTGTAGTCCATATTCAGAAATTTATTACAAGAACTTATTCTATGATTTTGTCTGCATAGCTTACACTCGAAAGAGTCAACCTTAATATGATGGGCTTTAAATTGTCTAACCTCTATTGCATGTTGCACGTGACTAGCTGATGCTGTTTGGGAACCACTTGGTAAAGTATTCGTTGTTAAAATATCAGAGACACTTTCAAGAGCATGAAATCTGTCAGTAAGAAAGTTATTCAATTCATCCCATTTGGGAAGCTCTGTTTTGTTCTTTACTGACTGCTCCCATAAATTGAGAGTGCATTCTGAGAGACGAGACGAACACTGAAACACAAAAATCGGATCCCATGACGCAATATCAATATTATATAATTTTAGTACTGCTATACAATTATTAATTTCTCTTTGAAGCCTTTTTATTTCACATGCGGAGTCCTGTATGCATGGAGGCAAATTAAAAAGTAACTTCAGTTGCTCATTTACCAACACCCTCTTATTTTCATACTGAGCTTTTAAATTGTCCCAAGCTATTTCAAAATTTTCACTAGTCAAGGCCACATTTCTATTTATATCCCTGGCCTCGCCATCTGTTTTTCTAAATAGATAAAATAGCTTTTCGACAGGGCTTAATCTCGTATTACTTATGTATATTGCGGTAAACATGTCCCTAAATGTAGGCCACGACACGTAATCTCCATGAAAAATACCTGTGTCACAAGGAGGAACGTTTATGGAACTACAAAGATTGGGGACCACTGACTCAACACTTTCTATTTCTTTTCTCATTAACCTACGTCTAGCCATTGCCAAAATGTGAATGCACCGTAGGTAAGACTTTCTCACTTGTGGGTGTTTTGGCTGGACCACTACGAGTTCTTTTTTCTTTTCGACTGTCTCCACCGAGCACTGATCATATAAGTTTATGTATTTTGTCCATGTTTTCTCTAACTCGGTTTTTTCAAACTTAAAGGCATCTTCTGTATATGTGGAGAAATCCTCTTCAAGCCACATAGTCTCAAAATTCATAATTTCTTCGGCCGTACGCATATACTTTTCAAAAATCGACATTTCGAAAATGTTATTTGAAAAGAGTCACAGAACGACAGACCGACAAAAATATCAACAAAAAGAGTGGCCACAAGATATTTATTGATTTATTGTAGATGCCAAAGAAATTACAAAAACGAATTTTACCAAGAGACACTTAACTTTTATTTTTGGTAAAAAAATATGAGCCGAAAAAAATAGAAAACAGCAATTTTTATTGTCCAAATTATAGGAATAATCTTAAAAAGTTCTTTTATTGCAATCAGTGTTGAAAAAAAGTAACAAATTTATTTTAATGTACCGCAAATAACAGACTCATCTATTTATTTTATTAGGAAAAAGAGCAACAACAAAAACATAATCGAAAAATAAAATGCAACAAAATTATTGTATTAAACAGCAGACCTCTAACGGGTCTCGAGTAACTGTAATTTATTTACTTTTTCAGCAAAATTCTGGTTTATAAAATTGGCCTATGGTCACCTTAATCGAGACACAAATTTTGAGACACTTTCTTGCAGAAATATTGTATCGCACAAAAATGAAATTATACCACGTACCTTGATTCCTTTTTTCCGAAGAAGGACCAAATGTTTACCTGGGGATGATGGCTGGAATGGATGAGTAGGTTGACGCTGGTTACCTTTAATTTTTGGCTATAATTCCAGTTAGTGACACCGTCTTGTGGCTCTTAATTTTGTTTCCCAATATAATATAAAAACACCTTTTATTTTAGGTTTTCTTCTGTCTTTTTTATTTATTTAACGTTAAACCAATAATTTAAATTTACATATAATTTTAATATAATTGTTTTTAGTTGTTCTTAATTTACTTCGTTGCCCTTAGTTTTCCTTTGCCTGTTGCTCAGTATAAAGTAAAGTAGTATTGGCTGTGGTTTGTTG
Organism: Metopia argyrocephala; assembly: GCA_963576795.1. Classification (NCBI taxonomy): domain Eukaryota; kingdom Metazoa; phylum Arthropoda; class Insecta; order Diptera; family Sarcophagidae; genus Metopia; species Metopia argyrocephala. The sequence goes on from OY756211.1 coordinate 87,738,377, forward strand.
ACGTTACGATCCACACTCAGTTACTAATACATAGTATTGCCAGAATGGCAAAATATAGCCTTGCCCTCACCCATGTGAGTTTGTCAGCAAAGTTTTTAAGCTCAGCTACAAATATGTGTGCGCCGACGTCAACATATGGTCCTTCGAGCCGGATCTATTATCATTCATCCCAAGGAACATCGTGTTTTCATCACTTAATTAATATCAAGGTTAGTAAATTGAGTTAAAGTGATTTAATTACAAGAAAAAATAATTAATCGTTTAGTGATTATCAAAAGTGCATATACTTACCGCCCAACAGAAGTGAAATCTTAATTTAAAGTTAATCTATTATTTATTATCCACTGAGGTAACTATTTATTAATTGAAATTAATAAAGCTGGAGAAAACATTCTCCTTTGAATTTTCTTAATAATAAAATCTGTGTTGTGTTTTTTTTTTATTTACACCCTTGGGAACTCCTGGATTTACGCCTGAACAAATGTTTACCTTGGGGATGGGATGGTACTACTCTGTTGGAGCCTTTACCCTTTCCTTTTTGATGTTTTAAGATAACAAGCACTTTGGGTAATTTGTATGGTATTCTGCTCACCTTGTCACAGAACGCTTGTGCTTTCTCCGTGATGTTAGTCTCTTGCCCTTTATTTTTGAAAATATATTCAGCTTCACAATAAGAGAAAGAAGTACACAATTTTATTTTTTTTTCTTAAGATATTTTATTTAATTTTAATTTGTTGCGGCACCAAACAATCAAAAAACCAGAATCACAATTTTCAATATTTTGCTGCCCCTTCATGTAGCGTCGTCAGGAATTGTTATTTTAACAAAAATATAAAAAGACCTTAAGCTCGAAAACAAATTTATTATTATTTAGGACATGATGTATCAAAAAAGTGAATCTGACTTATTTTTTAATTTTATATGCGAGATCCCAGCAGAAATTAGGCTTACCTGTAAGCTATTTTGTAAGGGAGAAATTGTGAACAATCGCTTACACATGCGCATTAATAATGCATGATTTTTATATAAAATGAACAGCTAAAATGAAATAGAAATGCACACTTATTGCAACCAGTAAGCAAATGGTATAAAAAATCAAAAATAATACCTTATCCTGTGGCATATTTGGAAGCTTTAATCTATAAAAAACGATATAATGCTTCCATTATTGCTTCTAAATTTTAAAAATTTTTTGCTGGGATTTTGATTTCAGTTTAAATTTTTCTAATATATATATAATTCTAGAGTCACAGTGCTTGCAACAAAACTCCACTGAATGTAATAATAGTGATGCCACGCATATACAAAACATATATTTATTTTTGTATGTCCCAAGAATGGTTAAAACGAAAATATCTAGATTTTTTTTGTTTGAATTCACAGTAAATTAAAGTAATCAGTCAAACAGTTGACCGAAATGGACAAGTGGGTATAGTACCTTCAATACAAAATAAATATTGATTTCTGTATAGCTTGAAAACATCTGAAAAAAATCTTTCTAAATTTGGTAAAAACAATTTCGTTGCCAATATACTTTATCGAAAAAAAAAATGAGTGATATTAGACTATTGTAAGTAGCTTTCTCGACATTTATTTCTGTTAAACTTCCCTTACATAGGGGTAGTGTAGCCTGATAGGATTTAGCTAATATTACAAAAAAGTATTAAACATTTGTCAACTAAATATGTCCATATGTTTTGGGCAAGTTCAAAACACCTTGAAGACAAATTAAATTTTTTTACGGCTTCGGTTAATTACAAATAAAAAATATTTGCTATTAAAAATAGATGGAAATTGCAGTGCATATCAGTTGTTTCTTTAATACTGTTTTAGTCTCTGATTACATTTTGGTTTGTAAGAAATTTTGCTAAACTTGTACTTGCCTTGCATTCTCAAACATACGACGACTGTATGGTTTAGTAATTTTAAGCCGAAATAATTTACCAAAACAGGAAATGCTTTTCATTTAATCACACTTTTCTCATTAATTTTAAAATCAACTTCAAATTCTTATTATCATTTAAAGTATTACTTATACGCTATAAAATATACCCATTGTATCATGAAGTGTGGAAGAAATATGATTTCGAAACAGCACTTGCCTAAAAATAATTAAAACGAAAAAAATACTTAAATAAATAAACTTCCCTTTTTATAAGAGAATAATAAAGAAGAAAAAACATTTATTTTACACTTGGAAAACGGAAAATGATCATAAAATTTGATTTTCTTGGAAAAAAAGAAATAAAACAAAAAATGCCAGACATTAAATTCACATACAGAGGCTGTTTTATTCTTATGGCTTGATTATACATCTTCATTTTTTTTATTTTTTTATAATAATTAAGTGTGAATGCGAAAATTATTACTGAGTAATAAAATTCATTATCGATTGATTTTTTAATACTCATTTAATGTTCCATTAAAACATGATAATAAAATAACCAGAATTGTTAAGTAAATGTGTTTGCATTAATCAAATCAATATAGGAAAGGAAATATATTAACCATTTAAGGGTAAGCTATGACCTTAAATATTAATGCTGTCAGTTAAAGGCTCATATGGGACATGGTTTGTTCAGTCAACTGACTAAAATTCAAAACAATTTTGATATAAAGTTCGTAGAACTGTAAAGTAAGTAAATTTTTTTGGTGTTCTTGTAAAGAAAACTTCAAACAGGAAACATCCCGTAATATGATGTATCAAACACAGTTACTGCATCAATAATTGATTTGAAAAGAATTACAAACTAGTTTATCTGTCAAAACTGTTTATTACTCGCATACTTGTAATGCTGTCGCAAACTTGTATGATGAAAGCCATTAAATTCATGGAATAGTAAAAAATGCCTGTGTATAGACGAATTTGGATGGTTTTCACAAACTTTTATATTTTGTAAATATTTGTCATTAAATCGCGTGCAATAAACACATTCACGGCTATCGACCACCGAACACACGACTACAAAATTCGCTGGCTATAAAAGTAGCCAAGTAGCCAGCTACTTAATTATAATAACGACTACAACTACAAAATAAACATCGGTTTGACATCTAAACAAAACATAATAAACTTATCTTATAAAGTGAAATTGTGAGGAAAGAAAAAACAACAAATGTCTGAAGAAAACTTTTAAAAAAAAGAAAACTTTTAAAAAACTAAAAAGGTAATTAAATAATAAATTAAAAATGAAATAAAAACTGATGTAAATTAATGAAATATGTAAATAAAAGTTAACAAAAAATATAAGCAAAAGGTTATTTTTTTCAGTGGTGCAACTTAAATTTATTACCCATTTTTAATGTAAATATTGTATTTCATGTATTGCGTTTTTTAAACACCTTTTTCATGCATCTTATTGTATTGGCAGCACTAAACGGTTTATTGTCACCAAGAAAAATAGACATTAGCCTAAGTTGGCTAAATGTTACAAAAGTAGTCGTGTGATCGCTAGTCCGGTTGCCACTAAAATAATTATTCTCATATGCACACATGTATTCTATTTTTGACAGCTTGTGGTCGATGGTCGGTAGCCTTGAATGTGTTTATAGTATGAAGCACATTAAGGCATGCAAAAATACAAACTTCTATCTTCAATATTGAATTGTGTACTGATGTTTGAAGTATATACTATTAATAGTTCCATAGTCCGTATTTAGACGACCAAAAATTTCGAAGGCAAACACTGGGATTCTATTTTGTTTTTTGTTTCGCGTTGACACAGACGAATATTTTCATCGTAGAAATCTGAGACCGGGACCAATCGATGCATATTTTTTTTTCTGATAAAAAATGATGCAAAAAACGTATTTTCGATTTTTTGTCCGTTACAGCGTTCTTTAATTCTTGCGACGATATATCACCTTTATTAACACCTTATCAACATGGTGTTCGAAAAGGGTGCTCAACAATGACTAATGTTCTTCAATGAAAATCTATGATTATTGCTGTATTTGATCAAGGGAAGCAAATATGTATATGGTTATTTTATGTTTAGTAGAAAATTAGTAGATAAGGCGAACAAGAGGCTTCCTAAGGTAAAGTCGATGTAAATATATAAATATTTAGGTATACTTCAAGATAGACGTCTGGCTCAAATAGTCAGCCTGGATTTTATTTCTATTTTGGCTGTACATTATTGTAATAAGCTTCCCAATGTGATTAATTTTACTAATACTAATGATTTGAAATTTCTGATGAAGCTGAATATCAACGGATGTGAATGAATGCGGCTTTCAAGAGGTCATTTTTCTGATTTTAATTATTCAAATTGATCTACTGGACTCATTTATTGATCTTGATGTATTACGGAATAGAAAAGAGTACTTTGATGATCATATTACTATGGCTATCAATAAGGTTTGATGTATTCTTGGCTTTATTAAGTGGGGGGCATAAGACTTTTCTAATACATACATTGCTAAACAGCAATTTATTTCATTTGTCAGACCAATTAAAGAATACGCTTCAAACATATGTGATTTCTGCTACAACGTTCATATTGACTAGAGAGAGACTTATTGAATACCTAATAGAAAATTTTCAGAGGATGTTCACATTTTTAGAAAAGAAAACCCTAAATAATGTATTAATGCATTCTAATAATGTACCTGCTCACTTTTTATTGCCTATTCGAAAAATTTGGGCCGAAAATCATACACTAATCTCCATAAACGAACGACATTATACGATGAATCAGGAGATAAAAACTGAATCCATGGGAGAACTCAAAAACGATGTCGAGGTTTGAAAATATTGCCCACACAAGTGGAAATACTTTGAAGGAGACCAAATATAAATAAATGAATAAATAAATCGTCGTGAAGGAGTTTATGTGCTCTATCCGCCATTTCATAATTTTTATATATCTTAAGTTAATGATGCCACTTTAGGTTTTTGACCCCAAAGTTTTCAAGTCTGCAATCCGTTTTCGGATATCTAGTCGAGATTCGGAGATAAATAGCCGAAAACGGATTGCAGATTTTACAAATTTTGGTGTCAAAAACCTAAAGTGGCATCATTAACTCGAAATATATAAAATGGCAGATAGAGATCAGAAACTCCCACACGACGAAATACTCCTTCTTTTTTGAAATATCCTACTGTAAAGACCTCGTATGGTAAACTTTAAAAAGTTCTTTTTTAAGATTTTCTGAAATGACTTTCAACCACCAATGTATTAAAGGACTTGAAAAAGTGAAAGTATTTCTTTAATTCATTTAGTTTTATTAAATCAACATTCAATCAACAATTTATTATCAAATTCTTATGGAACAGTTTCTTAAATAAAATTTTTCTATCCACACACATCATAAGTTCGTATTAAAATAAATGAAATTTCAAATTCAATTACTTACCAATACAATGCTAACAATTTGAACATACTCGTGTTTGTGTCAATATTTAATTGGAAAAGCTATTCAATTACCAAATGGTTATTTATTTAGAAGAAATTGAAATTCATGTTGTTATGTGGGTCAAACTCGTGCTCTTAGTCAGTCAAATAGTTTTCAATCAGATTTTTTTTCAATTGAATGTCAAATAATCGTAAATGAAGCCAATACGAGTATTTTATTAAGATGAAAGAGTATTAATTGCTGTTTTTTTTTTCTTTTTTTGTTCTGTTTGTCAATTCAATATCCTTTTACAATTATTTGTAAAAGTTTGTTTTAAAAGACAAAATGTCCATGGAAATGGAAAATAAATTGTTGATTCTTGTAAAGTTTTATAAACTACAGCATTTCATGAGAGTCTTAATAGTTTTGAATGTTTTAGGAAAACAGAGAAACCCAGCAGCATATCATCTCTGGCAACAGGACTATGTGGCGTAACAAAAACTTGCAAAGCAAAACAAATTTAATTGAATTTTTTCTTTGGCATCACCCTAATATTTTTGCAATTCTCCTAAACTTTATCTGTAAAATATCAATGCAGTGTTTGAATAAATTTAATTTTTAATCTTATTTATGAGAAAAGTTGGTCAGTTTTGTTCTGCATAAAATAATATTGAAATATATTTGTGCGTTCATGAATGCACAAAAAAAATTATTCATATTTTTAATGCTTTTTTTTTGTGTGAATAAATTCATAACAAAACTTTTGTGTTCATAATAAAATTTTTGTTTCTTGATTTCCAATAAATTTTAAACACACACAAAAAAAAAATAATAATAAATGAAATACAAAACAAATCAATTGTTTATTAGAAATTCAAATTGAAAGACAATGGTTCTTAATCAACAGTTTAAATGAATTGAGTAAAAGAATATTTAGAAAAAAGCATAAAAGCATTAAAAAGAAATTAAAAATTTTTAGGAATACCAAATTATGGAAATACAAAAATGTTTAATAGCTTATGGGATACACTAGGCTAGGTAAGGCTGGACTGAACTTTCAGACGCTTGTTACAAAACACTTTCGGGTATTGAACTAATAAATTCGATTGTGACATCTAAGAAGGACATTTGTATTGCGGAAGTAACTAAGAATTATTTCAGGGGCTGGATCAAGGACAACAACAACAATAGCATTTTCACTGTCATTGCCATCTATGAACAGAAGTGAAGACCAGGACAACAACAACAATAACCGTTTGCTTTACAAAAGTCGCACTCGTTAAAACGAAAAGTTGGGATAACTACTTGTGCCTCATTTGTGCCTCTTATGGTACCATTATCATAACTTTTTTATTTTTTTAACTTTACTGTGCAAGCTCTTTAGGGTTGATTACTGTTTGATTATTAAGTGGTGAAGGTATAAACTGGCCATTGAATAATTAATCAACAGCCACCTTACATTTTTAAAGTAGAACATTTGGTTTTTTCTGACTGATATAAAATACGATATTAGTAAGTTTACATCACATGTCCAGACACTATTTACCCCTTCCTCTTATATTTTGGTAAAACAGCACAATGCACTGTATAAGTAGGGTTCATAGCCAGAGTGCTTGTATCAATGAAAAAAAAAACGTTTCTTTAAAGAAGTTTATTTCTCATTCTATTTCTAGTTTCTTATATACAGTAATCCCTCGAACTACGCCGTTTCTGACTGCGCGGTTTCGAACTTGCGCGTTTTTATTTTTATCACCAAAATTTCGCATTGCGCGGCAAAAGTTTCGCAACATCGCGGTTTTTTTTTGCGTACATATTACATATTTCATGCAGAATATGATATGATGTGATATGAAGATATTTCTGTTGAAGAAATAATAACATATTTTGCAGATAATAATAATGATGAAAATGACGATAGTGAAGATGTAGAAATTGTTGAAAAAAACAAATTTAGTAGCAAAGCACTGGCAGAATTTTTGAAGCGTGGCAATCAACTTGGTGAAGAAGCTATTGACTAGACCCTGATTTAGAGCGTGCTTTAAAATTCCGTTGACGTTTGACGGAAGCTTTAGCGCCGTATAAAGAACTTTACAGTTCAAGAGATACTATTAAGCAATCACTATTAACAAGTTTTTTTACGAAACCATTGGAGGAAAATAGAACAAATTCATCAGAAGATGAAAATTAACTTATTTAAAGATTTTTTTAATTACATATTTACATTTTAACTATGTACATACTATGTACAATGAACTGATTTTAAGATTTTATTTGTTTAATTTTTAAGAATTAATTTATAATTTTTATCTTTTTTGTTTATGTTAATTTTTAACTTTATGGTAATATTAAATAAAGTCTTTTTTTAGTTATCTACTTGATTTAAATTTCAAATTTTCATGATAATTTTAGGATTTGGAACGTATCCCCCTAATTTCATACAAAATAGGGTTTACAGTGCGCGATTTCGTATTGCGCGCTGTTTTTTCAGAAGGTATCTACCTCGCAGTTCGAGGGATTACTGTATCTCACAGATAAACCGTTTATTTTTGGCTGACTTTTGTCTGAGCAAGTTTATTCGTCGCATAGATTACAGTTAGTAAAAACTATTATTAACTCCTCAAGGGGAATTTGGTACTCATTTAAAATTTATTTTATTTTTTTATGAATATGGACATTAATCTTCTGCAGCAAATGCAGCTCTTTAAAGTATGCATTCATTTTCATTTAGAGATTCATTAATATATATGAGAGTGGTCTTATTCAAATATAATGCAAATGTATGTGTTCATTAATTGCTATTTATATTGTTTTATTTGTTATTATTGTTTGTTTGTCTGTCTGTTTGTTTTTTTGTTTGTTTGTTTGTTTGTGAAAAACACATATAAATAAACGAGTACAATAAACAAATATTTCTTATGTGCATAAATTTATCTCTCGTTCTCGTTCTCTTTGTGTTTGTGTAAGTGTATGTGTAAATGTTTGGGTTTCTGTGGCAAAAATATTTCAAAACTTTTCTTAATCTGTCATGATTTGTTTTTATTGTTTTTGCATTCCATTTGCATTTCTTGTTCATCTACTAACACACTGAATTCGTTAAGTTAAAATGAATAAATAAAGTTGTCAGCAGCGTTAGCCTCGTTACTCTAAAGAGTCCATTTGAAATTTTTTTTATGCTCTTGCCAGTTTATCTGCTAATTTTTCAAATTGAGAAACGAATTCTTACCATCTTTTGACCCCTTTTAAATAGAAGCCCTGATGGATTTTATTTTAATCTGTAGAACAATGATCCGCATTAACATTATGAAGATTATTCTTACTTTTTTTATTCTTGATGATCCAAAAAGTTATGTTAATGATCATTAGGCGAGTTAACAAAAAAATCTCAGAATTAAAAATTTAAAGTTTCACTTGATTCCCATTTTCGGAATATATGGGAAAAGCTGTTTTTTGTGACCCTTTTAAAAAAATTTCTAAGGTAACTCCGGTGTGTAAGTTTGTGTACGTGTTAGTGAGTAAGTGTGAGAGAGAAATTTTGCCTTCTTTCTCTTAACCTGTGTTTTTCTTATTTCAAACAAATAATTGAATTTTATACAGTGGGATTCAAGTTGCTTTTTTTTATTATTTTTGGTGATATGAGACAATTGGAAACACTATTTGCATATATTGAAAGTGAGAAGAAAGAAAACATTACGAAAAACATTTATTTAAAATTCTAAAAACAATATGAAAAAAAGAGATAAAATCACAAGTGGAAAAACTTTGCAAAGCTATAAAATACTGGAGGTAATTTATGCAATAAATCGTTTAAATTGAATTGAATTGTATTTCGTTCGAAAAGAAAATGGAATAAGTTATTGCATATCAACAGAAAATCGAGAGCTTATTAAGGAGAGTGTATTTCTCTTTTTTTATATCAAGAACTGAAAACTGAAGTTTAAAGTTGAAATCCTTTAATAAAATTCCGAATGTTTTTTCTTTTCTGCAATAAAAAATCGTTATTTTAGTTTCAATTGCAGAAGATGTTTCTTTTCATTTAAAATCATAAACTAATAAAATACATATTTGATTTAGAATTTTAAAATTTTTAATAAAAATAGGTTTCGTATAGGTATTCCCTACAGCTATTACTGGTTTAAGCACTTCATAAAGCATTTCCTTTGCACTGCAATATCAAAATTGAAAGCAAAAAATTTTTCATAGAAAAGGCATTAAAAAAATTATTAAAATCTTGTAAAATGCTGTAAGTAAGAGATCTTTAAAGATATATTGAGATTTATAAACGATGCAAGCACCAATAAATAACAGACATTACAATTTAAATAACAACACTGTATATTTTTTTAAAAAATTTGAAAGCGCAAGAAACAAAGATTGTTTGCATCAATTGTTAAATTAATTGCTTTTTCATTTCCTTTCTTCACCTGTTTTCTTCAACTCAAAATTTTTAATTTTGAAGAAAACATGAGTTTATCACAGCATACAAACCAACAACCTGTGAGCTTCCGTGACAGAACCAGTACTAAGAATTGTTTTGTTGAGTCTATGGATGAAGAAGATTATGGCTGCAGTTTCAAGAAATGCGGGTTTTGGGAAATCAAGATGATTTCCGGCAAATTAAACATTGGTTTTAAGCAAAAGGACACAAATCTGCATAAATAATGACTTTAAAAAATATACTGAGTTTGGCTACGAATAACTACTCTATTCAAAAATATTATTTAGATTCCGGTTCTAATTGAGTGACAAGGGGTATGCGTGGTATAGTGGTTAGAGCGCTCGCACAAAAACTCAAACGGCCCAGGTTCAAATCCAATCAAAGGTGAAAAATTAAAAAAATTTGGGATTTCTTCAAATTTATAATTTAAAATAAAATAGGTTCCCACCCCCCACAGAAGACCATTTACAAAGAATCCTCTGCCCGACATTCTACTCTATACCACCTTAATTAATGTTAACAAAAAACGATCAGGAGAAAAGCGCCACCTATTGGGAAGTAGCAGATAACCGGTAAACCTACACAATCAAACATGCAACTATGAGGCAATTGCTGTTGATCAATGGTGAAGTTATAACACTGGCCTTTGAATGATCAATTCACAGCAATTTGTCTCATTCCTAAGGCGCTTAATAATAACATAAGAAAAAATATATATGTACTGTCCTTTCCGAAAAAATTCCAATACAATGCACAGCATTTAGTTCAGGGTTATTATGGCATATTAAGTTGGCTACACTTCTTTGAACGATATACAATAGTCACACAAGCCATACGTAGCCTCTCCGCATTTCTATCCATTAACATATGTACTTATAGTAACCTGTGGTAATAGATACAATCGCAGAGGAAACTCTCCGGTATAGTTTAAGAAGTTGATTTCACCCATGTGAATTTAGCAATGAAGCAAGATTTCTGCTTAACACAGAAAACTTTTTTTAGACTAGAAATAAATCTGATTGCAACTTGGCTTATAGAGACAAAAAAATGGTAGAGATTCCTAGAAATACACTATAAAAAATACGATAGATTTTTTAGGGCTAAACTCCTAATAAAAATCCCAGTATCTAAGTACTTTGTTCTTAAGTTTAAAACAATTCCTATTGACTTCTAATGAGTCCCCGAATATGACCATAGTCCCACAATTGATTTTTTTTCAGTGCATTACACACATACACTTCATTGTTTATATGTGTATGAATTTATGTAGTGGCCAACACAAATATTAATTTATACCATCAACGTGAGATATATGGAATAAGAATTTAGAAAATATGAGTTATTCATAAATATTTGACAGCAATTCAGTTAAATTTTTACTTTCTTTGAATACAAACCAAAACACATTATCTCATGTATTATTGAAAAGAAAATACGAGAAGAAAAAAAGCCACACATACATATAAACTGTGTAACAATTCCAACACATAAACTCAAACCCACTATTTAAAAGATAATGGCCAAGTACGAAAACTTTATTTGGGTGTCTAAAAGCATAAGTATGCTCAGGAGAGCTAACCACATTGTTGTGCAGAAAAATAGCACTATTGATTTTATTACTTATATAATAAAATAGTTATTAATTATTTAATAAAATGTATATATTTGTTTACTATTGCTATTAATTTCATGCAGAAAATATTCTGGAAAGTCATATTCAGTGTCATAAAACTATGTCAGTTTGGTTATGTATTCTTAAATAGAAATAAGAGACATATTCAAATCAGCTGTTTTTCTAGTCGTTTACTTTTTTAACGATACATGTTGTTTATAAATATATATGCATATTTATGTGGGATATACCGAAGTTACCCCATTGTTGTCAGATTAGGGGATTTATCCCCAAAATGGGGATTTTTTTTCTGAAATGGGGATGGAAAAATTCATTTGGGGATGGGGATTTAATTGGGGATGATCGACCAGTTTTAGGCGATTTTTAAAATTTTTTTGTTTGCCTAATTATATATTATAAACTTCTTACATTCGAAACACACGATGAAAGAATTTCAATAGAAATTCAATTTTCAAGATTTGCTTATAAACTTGTTTAAAACTCATACTTTCATATAAAATTTTTGCAACGTGTGTTCTTGGTTTTAGTTTGACTTATTTTCTCATATAAATAATAGCATCCCCATATCATTATGTTTCCGCCACCTTTTTAAATGGTTTAATGGAGGAATTTAGTATACATTGTCTTCTTACAGCTGAATTACTTCTTTCGTAGATAAACAAAGTAATTTTAGTTTCGTCCGAGCATAATTATTTCTCCACTTATATTTACTTTATGGTATGGGAATGCTTTCCATAATATGGCATAGACATCTATTTAGAATTTAGATAAAATAGATGTCGTATACTATACAAATATATCCAACGACATCATGATGCCTTACGCTGAATATGAAGTAGCACGGCGATCAGTATTTCAACAAAATAACAACCTGAAGCACACATCGAAGTCAGCAAGAAAAATTCAAAATTTGCATATCAAATAAAAAATATGTACATACATCCAAAATTATTGATGCAGTTTATGTGGGGATTTTTGGGGATGGAGGTTTTGGGGATTTTTGGGGATATGAATTTCGAAATTGGGGATAAAAATTGAAAACTATCTGACAACCCTGAGTTACCCTAGCCTAGTGGTTAGTGTATTGGTTTACTAAACGAGAGCTCTAGGTTCAGACCCCAGCTTTGAGATATTTAAAAAAATACAAATATGGAAAAATGTTTTTTCTTCTGTAAAAACTCTGAGAGTAACTGATTGCCAGGAACAAGCTTCTCAAATCTATTGTTCGGAGTCCAGACTTAACTGTAGGTCCCGTTACTCATGGATAAATATTGACACTCACACAAAGATGCTGCGAGAAGCTAGGCCGTAATCCTAAAAAAGTGTTGCAATGGCCAATTATGTACATACTTATTTATGTATATTCGCTAAGAAAGTTACGATCCATAAAAATCAAATTCAACAAATTTTTAAAAATTAGGCCTATTGGGTTAAATTCTGTTCCAAATTTATATACATATTTGAAGATAGCCTGAAAGAGACATTTAATTATAAAGTGGAAATGAGGCATTTTACAGACCTCGAAAAATATTCCCTTGGTATCGGAAAGGCTATACTTTTCTAATTGTTTTCAAAATGCTAACTGCTTAAGAGAATTTTGTTTGTGTGCTTGCTGGGAATATAGTAGTTTTTGTTATAATATATTCAAATGTATGTACATATATGCGTGTGTGTGTTGATGTGTGTAAACAGCTCTTAAGTGGCCATGAATGTAAATGAAAAAGTTCATGTATTATGACAACAATGAAGTATGAAAAGTACCTGATAACACAAACATAATCACTAATATCTACATACCTGCTTACATCCGCACGTACATGAATTAATTTATTCAATGTTCATATGTGTGTGTTCTTCTTTCTATTTGTTTGTTTTTGTTTTATGTCATGAACAAAAAGAAAAATATGTTTTATTTCCTTTTCATTCGAAATAATAAAAACACGGAATTCATTTTATTGTTCTCTTACAGAACACCAGACAAGAGAGACTACTCTAGAAAAATCCATTACAAAATTACTTTTATTTTACTGATGGATGTTGCTTCTACTTCTGCTACTGCTGCTGTTTATTACCTTTTAAATTAAATTTTTATTATCAATTTAAATTTGTAATGGTTTTTCTTTTTTAATTGTTTATAGGCTCTTATGACTACATTTGCTAACAATTTTTATTTAAAAATAATGAGATTAAAATGCTTTACCTTTGAATTGAATTTGAGAATCCATTAAATAATTTGAAACACAAGAAAAGTTGCGGTAATTATATAAAATTGAGGATTTTAAACATTAAGGAAATATATTAAATCATAAAACACATAAGACAGCATGTTAAATGTATTAAATGGTTGTTTACTCCCAGCTGGTTGCATTAAGTGAAAATATGTTTCTGGTTTTTTTTATATTCTTCAAGCAACATGATTTCTTAAGGTCGTATTAAGAAAGTTTATTTTCAATAAAAGTCTCCATGTATAAAACTGTTGAATAATTTTCTTTAACAGTTTCTGATAACAGTTTTTCTTAACGTTAAGGCTAATTTTATAATCAGCAGAGTAAATCACTTTTTACTACTTGCGTTTTTCATGGATTTCCAGTGAAAGCTCTAATAAAGAAAATTGAAGATTTCACTTATAATTCAAAAAAAAAAAAAAAAATTGCGAGGCAAATGGCAGACATATTTAATTTATCGGAAACCAAGCAGGTAACCAAAATATCACTAATTCAAGTGCGTGATATATTGGTTAGAGCTCTCGCACAAAACTCGAACGGCCCGGTTTCGAACCCCAGCAAAGGTGAAAAATGAAAAAGATTAATTTGCGCTTTTTTCAAAATTATAATATATAATAATATTCCACCTTAACCTTTGAAACGAAAAAACGAATTATATGGCAAAAAAATAGATAACAGCTAAAAAAACCTACTTAGCAAAGGCACTCACCACAATCAATATGCAATGATAAGGCAATTGCTGTTGATACAATTAATGGGAAACAATTATATGTATTTAACTAAACCAAATCCACTTACATTTCGTCCATCTAGGCATGAGAGTTTGACCGCAAATCGTATTTTAATTTATTTGAGTACCAAGTTTTTGGAAAATAAAATAAAATATGGTGTGTAAGGAAAAGTAGTGTTCATAAAAGTTATATAAATAGGAAGAAGAAGAATTCCATCTACAAAGTAACCGCTTTCCGACATTCCACTCTATTCCACCTTAACTTTTGACAACGAAAAAAACAAAGCGCCACCTATTGGGAAGTAGCAGATAGCAGCTAAAAAAAAACCTACTTAGGCACTCACCACAATCAACATGCAATGATGGGGCAATTGCTCTCTATTATTTAAGAGTGAAGGTAGAACACTCTGAATGATCAATTCACAGCAATATGTCTCATTCCTAATATAATACATATATATGACATTCTTTCTTTTTCTTGCTGTTGCAACTCGAGTTCCACCTCTAAAAACGTCTGCAATATTTCTCAATCTTCCTTCACAGAATTATTTGCAGAAGATTAAATGCATTTTGATGTTATTTCTTATCAATACTATAATGGGAGATTTTCTAATGATTTGTTCTTACTAAATCAAAGATGCCCAGTAGTGGCTGATATCAGCAAATTAAACTCACACGTATACTTACGCTCTTTTGTTTGATCGTCAATCAACCAATAGGAAATCAGCATGTTGAGTGGGAGAGACAAACCGCACTTGCAGAACTTCTATGCCTTATTTTTTTTATCTCACCAGTACTACTACCTCGGGCATCAATGTACTAAATGCATATTCTTACGAAGTGCTCGTACATCTCACAGGGCATATCATTTTGCAGTTGATTGTCTAATGAATCGCACAAAACAAACTGTACTATTCGTTTATGGAATAATCTTCGTGCAAACAGGTTCAAATTTTTTTTAATTTTTTAATTTTTTCTCTAGTACACTGCGTGGTATGAAAAAGGGTCATCCTTTGAGTACTGGTTTCTCAGAAAACAGAATATTTTTTAAAAGTAAAATTATAACTTTGTAACAGATGTTGAAATCATAAAATGCGTTCATATTTTCCAAATAAACTGAGTAGTTGTAATGCAAAGTAAAGATTTATGAATAATAAGAGGATACTTTAAAAATAAAATATACAAAAAAATACGTAAGTAGTTTCAAATTTCCAATGAAATTCAGAAACATAAACAAAAATATAATTGTAGTAAGATTTTGTGAAATTATTTATAAAGTGAAATAAAATTATTTTTTAAATTTAAAAAAAAAGGAAAAAATTATTTTTAAAAAAGTATATTACTCTTTACCGCAGTATTTTTGGAATAGAAAAGCGACCCTATTAAGGGTTTTTAAGCAGATAATGTTTTTTTAGAATAAACTGCTAGTCCAGTTGGTTTGATAGTACTTTTTTTATAGTGGGACAAAGTTTTCATTTTGTAGATTGAAGGGAGCATTATAGTGCATGAGCAAAAATGTTGTACATTAATGTCGAAAACAATTTACAATATTCTGTATAAAATATTCTTTAGTCGATACCATATTTTATAAGGAATGTAGACTTACTAGAAGAGAGCTGCGGGTTCAAGTCTTATCTCTGAAATGTTGAAAGAAAGAATTATTTGAAAATATTTCTTTTCGGCGGCCACCTCTTAGGAGTCTTCTGGAAACACCCTAAAAGTAGCTTATTGCCGTGAACAATCTTCTAAGTCTATCGTTCGGAGTCGATGTTAAACTATACTCAAATTTTCGATGACGCTGAGGCACAATTGATTTTCTATGCCTTTAATATGCTGAATTATCTCATCCTTTAGCTCTTGAAATGGTACTGACCGGTGCTTGTACAGCCTTTAAACTGTAGATCCCGGTACTAATGGATAAAAATTGACGTGCACTGTGAAAAACTGGACCATAACTCTATAATAATGTTGTAATGGCCAATTTTGAATGCCTGCTTAAGTTTTCTAACGATATTAAAATATTTGTCTCAGAGTTTACCTTTATTTGTCACACTTCATTATTTAACTATTTATAGAATTTTTATTTTTAGCATTATTATTCATTCCTATTATATAGTGGCTTTGGTAGTGCTGGGTAGAAACCTCTCAGCAAGGGGGGTATTACTATCCAAGCAGTGGTGGTGCTAAATTGTTAACTCGGTGCTATGGGCTATCTTTTGAGCGCCGTGCCCGCGTGCATGAAAGAGATTAGAGGGTACCGGCATCGGGTGACGGTGGTTGGACGCATTGATTTCAACTACCGCCCCGGCAACGGACGGCGTGTTTTGAGTCTAATGACAGGTACGCACGTTAAACCCATACAGTTGTTGTTGTATGTTGAATTCAATTTCGTAACAGATGCCAAACTAAAATTGTCTTATAAATTTTTACATTTTCACATTACCACATTTATTTACTAAAATAAATAAGTAGATATAAAGAAATTTCTTTATTTTTATATGTCTTTAGTAAATTTAAAACAATTTTACTAAAAAAAATTTAGTTAATTTAACGAAATTTCATTTGTTTTACATTTTTTTAGTAAAATCAAAGAAATTTTTTTTAATTTCACATGATTGTAGTTAAATACGAAATCTTTAGAAAAAAATTATGATTTTAACGAATTTTCTTTAAATTAAACGAAAACAATTATTCAATATTACTGAAAAACAACTAAATTTTTCGTTATCTTTATAATTTTGTTCTGTTACTATTTTATGTAAATTTTAGTTAAGTTAAAAAAATGTTTGTTAATTTAACATAAAATTTAATATTCTTTACCCACATTTTATTCAAATCAACAGATCCTATTTTTTACAAAATATTTTTAGTTAATTTGAAGAAAAGCCTTTGTTTTAGAAAAAATATTGTGTAGAGTTGACTAAAAATTGTGTTGACTTGAATAAATTTTTCTTTAGAGGTTTACACAATTTTTTTATTTGATATTACCTACGATATTTGGTTCAGTGTATTTGTTGACGTGCAATTTGGCTTGTAAAATGCTTTATTTACTTCTGTGGTGACCACCACTGAAATCTTCCTGCAAAAATGTTCGTATTATTTTTGCTATTTTTGAAAGGCTATTTTTGATTCTTTCTCGGGAGCTAGGGTATTAAGATCCTCCACCAAAATGAGTCTCATAAAATTTGACAATATAAATTTTGGAATGAAAATGTTTTCAGACATTAATTTACAACGTTTTCTTCTCACTTCAACTAATAATGAAAACAATGACTCATTGTCAAAATTAAATTTAAAAAAATTATCAGACTAGATGCACTATAAGTTTATATACCAAACATACGTTTTCAGAGATATATGTATGCTCTTCTGAACTAATCAAAAAGTCCCAATTACAAAAAGCAAGATTATAAAAATTTTCAAAATCTTTATTTGCATAAATATTTAAATAATATTTGCAAATTACAAATAAAGAATAGCATTAAGAATGCTGCAATTTAAAGAAACTTTTAAAAGATTTATATAAATGTCGATATTGTTTATTACTTTATACGAAGATATTTCAAACCTAAATAAAAACTTTTATATTCATGTTATTGTTAAAGTTCTCATAAGAACTTTGCAATATTTTCATTTTTGTAAATCTAATTATGATACCCTAGAGAGCTTCAAAATTTTATTAGAAAAAAAAAAAAGAAAACTTTTAAAAAGAAAATCAAAATTTCTTTTAATACATAAGGGAAAATGAAATAACAAGAACAATACAAAAAAAAAAAAAAGATGTAATAGATCATTATAAGCCATATATTTTCTTGCCAGACGAACCTTTAAAATTTTTTGTATGAGCCAAAAATTTAAAAAAAAAATATATATATTTTCGACCAATACTTTTTAAACAGACTTTTAAAAGAAATGTACTTCAAAAAGAACCATTTACATACTCTCGTACCATAACCATAAACATAACCAAGAAATGTTTATAGTTTTTAGTAATCAAAATAAAAACATCTTAGGGTGCCCCCAATTATCTAGTGGTTTGTGTATTACACTACAGCAATCTTATGATTTTAATCACTTCGGTAGTAGTTACTTATATTTATAATATAATATTGTTTTTAAATAAAATATATTTTTACATAAAATAGTTAATGAGTTCGGAGAAAAATTCTGAACATTTTTCGCAATAATTTTTTGTTATTATTTAGTATAGAACGGTCTTGAATGTCAATTCAGTAGTTTGCTGTGGATCAAACACTGCAACCAAAAGGATCTTTTTAGCTCGCAATCCAATTTCCTAATAATGTGTGTCTTTTTTCTTCAACTGCAAGAGAACTCTCAATATTTGTAAATATGATTTGACACATGAGAATATCTAATGTTTAACGGTTAACGCCAGAGCAACTCTCTAAATTGTCGAAATTTAATTTGAAAAAAAAAAAAAAATAAACTAATGGCCAAGTATATTCATTTTATGGTCAACAGAAACTACCTAGTGAACAAGCAATTCGAGCAGATAGTTTACTTCTGAACATTTACTCTTCTCATTTCAAAATCATCAGCAGTAGAAATAAATGTGAGTGCTGAAGAAAGTGTAATTGTTATTGTGACGTCACTCTCCCCTTGAGGGCATTTTATGAAGGAATCTTGGCCAGTATGAATTGAAAGCAAATGATCATCGTTTGCATTGTGTTTTTATAGATTAGGCCAAAGATGGCTGTTTTTATCGAAGAATTTTGTACAGTGATTGAACTCATTTCCAGTTAAACGGCTGCATCAACAAGCAACGTTACCTTATATGAAACAAATACAACAGGTTGCCGGATTTATATTTCTTTGAAATAGTAATAAGCTGCAGTTAGAGAAAGTTTGAGTTACCCAAATTAATCAACGACATTTGGTTACAACATGACGAAGTCACTTAACGTACAGCTCGCTTAACAATCCCCTTTTTGTAAAATCATGTTGGTGACAACTTTATTTTTAAAAGTGGATCTGTTTACTGGCCCCACCTGTATGCAATTTAATGCCTTTGAATTGCTATTTAGGAAGAACTCTGGCAAAATTGAAAGCAAACTTTCATGCTGTCAATAATGCCGTTGTATACAGGTATGCTGAAAATCTTATAAAAAGAAAAGAAAAGGAAAATAAAAATGCCCTGAATTTATTTAAAAGAAATCAATCATATTTCCTTGCATTGATATTTTTTAAGTTCAAAAGCTTTAAAAAATCACTATAATTGTTTTTAAATACCAAGTTTTTTGTTCGAATCAAGAGCTTTGAAGTCGACTTTCAGCATTTGAAGGGATATTTTACTTTCATGCTTCAAATTTGTATAAAATGCCCACCAGTGACTCGAGGCTGTATTCATTTGAAACTGTTTAGAAAAATAAATTAAAATTAAAAATGTCTTTTCCGAACACGTGTGCTTCAGAAATATTTATAAAATTTTTCTGATTACTAAAAATCGTTATTTAAACAAATAAACTATAAACATACTCGTAATTGCAATAGAAAATGTGTTTTAATATAGATATTATTATAAACAAAAAATTATTAAACATTTCTTCTTTAAATAATAGCTACCAATCGACAGTTTGTATAGAAAATCATCAATCAATCATCAATCGTAAGATTTCTGTCAATCTAATTTAATAGAAATCAATCTAGTATTTCGTATTCATATTTCTTAAAATATAACTGCTAATCATACACCTACATATGTATGTACGTACGTATGTGTTTTAGGTAAAATATATTTAATATGTATATGTATTTTGTATTCTTCAAACAAATATTTGTAAATTATAAATTTTTCGTTGAAGAAATGTTTATCAATCATACTTTTTTTCACAAACCATACACATGTCCGTTTTACATTTTTTATAAAACTTATACATACGAGTACATACATATGCACGTGTATACACATCTTTATGTCTGTCAATATTACATTTTTGACATGAGAACTAAAACGAATTATACGAGTTTAAAAAAAATCCATTAAAAACATAAAACGTATTTATGGTTTAGACGTAACTCACTCTGTACATACATACATACATAAATACTAGGTAATCCCCGGCGTGTTTCGCTACCTAAATTTATATTAAATGTCTGATATAAATAAGTGTGCAGAGAGCCACTTCCACAACTAAGTTTTTGTATCAAATTTGGAAACTTGCACTAATTCAATATCAGTCTCAAGGCATATAAAAAAAAACTTTTACTTCGAATGGGAGGTACGATGCACATTTATCAAATTCCGCTGTGTAATATGAATTGATAATGAAGTCACTTGAAGACCAAATTTGTAAAAGTTTTTTTTGTAACCATTAAGAAAATATTCAAAATTCAATATTTTTTATGAGCGTGGCACTTAGGGGTTTAAAAAATAGTTCAATAACTTTCTCTTCATAGATCTACTGCAAAAACATTCAAAAATAATGGGTCAAGGGGTTTGGAGTAGATTTGTTACAATTACTATGTCACGAGAGTTTTATATATTAAAATAAACAAAGAATTTTTATACTTATACACTAGACCCAGTGTCTAGTGGTTACTGTGCTAGACTACTAGCCGTTGGGTTGTGACTTCGACTCCTACAAGAGACACTGTTCTGAGAAACTACACCGAGCTTATGGTATTTGTCACTCTGCTTCTTATAATTTATTAGAATATAATTTAATATTGTGTCGTAATTTAGTAAATAATTAAATAAAAATCATATTGCTAATACAATTAAGAAATTTTCTAATATGGATTTGGCCACCTAGTAGAAACAGCTTTAGCTTATTACACACTTTTCTACAGATGGAATGGTATTTATGTGTGTGAACATAAGCTTGTGAATAATTTTTACTATATTGTATGTAATAATTCTGTTTTATCGCTGAACAAAATTTCGGATAAAATTCACTCAAAATCAATATTAATTTGTACTGCGGCCCATTCGTTAAATTACCACCACATTTGAGAGTCATTTGGCTTTAATTCATACACAATTTAAATCTCAAAGACATTTTTCAATCTCCTGAAAACGCATTCTAACCGCATATTATCATTAACAGCCTATTTATAGGACTATACTCAGACTTATAAGTTTAAGAGTCTAAAGAGATTAAAAAAAGAAAAAAAAAAAAAAAGCTAGATTTTATTAAAGAAAATGTTAAGAAAGCTAAGATAATGCCAGAAAAATATGCTAAAAAAATATATAATGAAAAAACAGTTTAGTATGGAATAATTTTTATAATCCTTTCAAGGTTATTTGATAAATTATAATATTTAAATGAGCAAACATTAAAATTAAAATAACAATTCTTCTGATTTAAATTCATATTCATACGCAGTAAATAATTCGTTTTTCTGTTTTTTATAGTAAAAAATATTTATTTTAAATAGCAAAATCATAAACAAATTCAAATTACGCAGCCATATTTTGTTTTTAAATAAATTTCGGTCGCTCCAATCATCTTAGAATAAGTTTTTAGGTTTTCATATGGTAATGAAACAAGAGGAAAACATTTCGTATCTTCTTAAAGCATATCTACATATAAAGTATTTTTATGAAATATCTTTAGAAAAATCTTCACTCAGTTAAGAGCCCAACATATCGTCGATGGAATTAAAGAACGCTGTAACTGACAAAACCTTAAATGTTCACCAGAGCCAAAAAACTTTTATAAAAGTAGAACAAATACAGTGGTATTTTTCATTTCGCAGAAGGCGTAAGTGAATTTATTTTCATCGTAGAAATCTGGGACCGGGACCAATCGACGCGTATTTTTTCTGATAATAATGATGCAAAAAACGTATTTTCGATTTTTTGTCAGTTACAGCGTTCTTTAATTCCATTGACGATATTTTTGTTCATGCTGGTGCTTTTTGTCCCATTCAGCTGAAGCGACTATGACCCATAAGATCTTTTGTGTTCTACTCTATTCACAAATGATGACTCTATCAGACATCTGTACTAAACCGATCATAGAAGACGCGTGGATACCCATAATCGTCCGCCGACATCACTTGGTTCAATTATTCCCTTTTCATTAGCGAACAGGCCGAAAGCCATGCTCAAATAACAACTTCTCTGCTCTCTGAATAAAGTCGAGTAAATCACTGACAGAAACATATCTGATTTCCTTCTTGTACCGGTTGTAAATGAAAGTCCCACGCAATAGTGTCTTGGCAGAAACCCCCCTCGACCTTGGTAATCACTCATTATACGAGAAAGGCTCTACCAACCGTAGGTGCCAAGTAAAATTGTTTTTGATTAAAATTTAATTATAATTTTATAGTCCAAAACTAATGAGGGACATTTTTATAAAAGGTATTTTTTTGTTCTTTTTTTTTTTTTGAATGTACAAAATAGTCATTTAAATTATAGATACGTTTCAAGATTACGTACTAGCTTCTCGCAGCTCCCATCTTGTGTGTGTACATATTTATCCATGAGTAACAAGATCTACAGTTTAAAAACGACTCTGAACAACAGACTTAAGAAGCTTGTTCATAGAAATCAATTACTTTCAGAGATTTTGCCAGAAGACACATAAGTGGTAGTTGCCGAAAGAAACATTTTTTTTCAAATTTCTTTCTTTCAAGTTGTCAGAGCTGGTTTTTGTACCCGGAGCTCTTGTGAATCAACACTCTAACCACTATAATACGGCGACTACTGAATATCTACTCTTCCTTAATTTAAAAAAAATTTAGAAGAGAGTATATCATTAAAACTTTCGTTTGCTACAAGGCGTCTGAAAGGCGTCTTGTTCCCTTTAGCTCTTACAGCAAAAGTTACGAAAATTTTTGCAAGATGCAGATAATTTGCTCTTTAATTCTTCAGCTTTTTATAGTCAGCTGGTTAATCGCTTTTAGGATGTCTGTTTTAAATGGCTTAAGGCAATTCACTAACCTGAATCTCATTGTTCTACTACACTATACAAACCAAAGTGGAGATCAAACGTTTCGTTTTGTTTATTTTTCATCTCTGATACAAACTTTCCCTAGTTCTATAATATTTGGTCCTGTAGTGGCATCAAAACAGCACTTTAAGCTAACTGTAGTAAAGCACGTCTTAGTAAACTTGCTATGTGATGCACTTACCTACCCACCTATGGGAATGAGCTTATCTCAGTGGCTCTAACATCAAACTAGTTCTTAAGCAATGAGTTTTATTTAAAATAAAGAAAATGAATTTCCTAAAAAAGAAAGTAATTTTCACTACTGCTCAATCACTAAAAGAATAGTATGGAATAAAAACGATTGACATTTAGTTATTTTAACTGTTTAACTGCCATACAAACAATATTTTAGTCTAATTCTACTTTTAAAAAAACATTACAGAATCAAGTAAAATGCATTGGCTCTAGTCGTTTCCTATACTACTTAAAAGCAATATCTTTTAAATTCAACACAAATAAAGGGTCTCCAGTGTTAATGATAATTCTAAAATTATGCATATTTCAGCTAAATTGAGCCATTTCAACATGAGTTGAGCCCATAATTTCACAATATGTTTGTCAAACACTATTTTACAGGATATATCTAAATTAGGCATGAAAAAGGGATATCTTCAACAACTATTTTATATGAAAGATTTGACTTTAACATGGGAAATTAAAAGTCTAACATCACTACCACATTGTATGTGCTATGAAGACAAAACTAATTTGTTATTCTTTAAATTCCTTAACAACGATTATATTCCAATGTAACGGAAAACGAGAGCGGAAGTGATTACAAACATTTAGAACACCACCCCATTCCATCCATCCAACCAACCATTTGGCCTAGAAAATAAATTTGTTAAAGATGCGTGTTTTAAGTTCATTAAAAAAGATTTCATATTCCTAATAAATATGAATGATGCATATATTCTAAAAATATACTTCAGAGAATAGTAGTTACCACAGTGTGTTTCTTGTGTGGAATCAACACATTAATACATAAATACATACACATATATAACGAAAAAGGAAGACATTTAATAAATAATTTATTAAGACAATTATATAGCAACACATTAAAACCTAAAAGCACCCTCATACAATGAATTTGAAAGAGCATATGTATGTTTTTTGTTTTGTTGTTTCATATTAACATGCTAATATTCATATTACACCCGCCTAAGGATGACTAATTTTTGCAAGTTGACAACATTGTTTGTAACTAAATTCCACCAAAGAAAAAAAAAAAAAGCAATAAATAAATAAATTCATAGAAGCTGATATTTCTCATCTTTGTTTGTTATTATCTTCGCATTTGTTTTTAAAAAGGAATTTTGTGTAAAGCCGTAGAAATATCAAAAAAAAAAACTATCATCTTAATTTTCGACACAAATATACAAAATATTTACATAAAAATTAAAGTGAAATGTTTAGAAAAACTAAGGTGTGCGTCACTATAAAGTGTAACACCCATTTTTCTTAATAACTTTTTTCACCTTTAAACAAAATTATTTTTCTTAATCACAATATCTTTGAAAAATGTGTCAGATTTTAAAATGTATCAGTTTGTCAAATTTGACTTGTTAGTTAGTTCACAATGGATAATCAAAGACAAGTGCATACAAAAATTATTCAAATAATTCAAAAAAAAAAAACCATATTGGGGTTATACAAAAGTTGCTAGGGAAGTCCACGTGACCAGGCAATGTGTTTCCAGAGTGGTCAAAAAGTTCAACAAAGACCTAAAAATTGAAAGAAAGCCTGGAACAGGTAAAGCAAAACTGGTAACGAACGACGCGAAAGCCAAAAAGGTTGAGAAGCTTTTGCTGGCTCTTCCAAACATTTCTGGTCGCGAAGTGGCCCGGCGCGTGCAATGTTCGGAAATTTTTGTGCGCCGAGTTAAAGCTAAAGCTGGCCTTAAAACATTTAAAGTCCAAAAAGTTTCGGATAGAAATGCTAAGAAGAATATTGAAGCAAAAAAAAGAGCAAAACTCCTCAAAAAAGAATTTTTTCAAAAGTTCGAATGTTGTGTAATGGATGATGAAACTTACGTTTTTGCAGACTTTGCGCAGCTTCCTGGCCAAGAGTTTTATGTAGCGGATAGTAGAGGCAATGTTTCTGAAGAGTTCCGAACTAAAAAACTATCAAAATTTCCCAAAAAGTTCCTAGTTTGGCAGGCTATTTAACTATTTAAACTCAGATATTTATATCAAAGAGTGTCTTCAAAAGAGGTTGCTTCCAAAAGAGGCTAACCCACCAAACTGCCCAGAGCTTCGGCCTATTGAAAGATATTGGGCTCTGGTCAAAAGAGAACTAAAGAAGAGTACATCTGTTCCCAAAACCATTACTAGTTTTCGATATAAATGGACAGCTGGTACCAAAAAAAATCACCGAAAACACTATAACATTGCTTATGGATGGCATAATGAATAAAATAAAAAATTTTATAAAATTAAATTAATTTTTAAATAAAATAATACAGAATATAAATCTGTAATAAAAATTCAAAATAAAACTGTTTTATTTTTAACTCTAGCTTACTCCAGTCAGTTTTTATTTGACTTTTGATGTGTTACAGTTTATAGTGACGCACACCTTATATATAACACTGTACAACAAAATAAAAGCTTTTTTTATATCACAAAAACAAAGGTGGTAAAAACATAAAGAAGTTGATATCTTGAGCAAAACGGTTTTTTTCTTTCATTAAATTAAGAGTTCTTGTATTACATTGTATTGTATTGTATTGTATTGCGACTGCACTTCTATACTATATACACCAATCTCGCTGGGTAGTAGTTTAACCTCCTCAACAAGGGGGGTTGCTGATAAATAGGAAGTTCAACTACCGTCCGGACACGGGCGGCATGTGATATGTCTAAGGACGGTGCGCATGTAAACTCATCTATTCGTGTACTCATGGATCCTCCCGAGGGTACAACAAATGGCTTCTGGTGATACGTCACACCAGGGGTCTGTAATCTCCGGGGAATATGGATTTCACCTAGCTCTGGGTGGCCTGGCACTCGCTATAGGCAGAGAGTGGTTGGTAATTTATTACTGACCATCTCAGGCACTGACCAGAGAAACCTACTCTAATCTGGTACTACGGGCATCAGGGAGCCCCCGGTTATGCCTGGGCTCCCTTGTCATTTGGGGAGTGAGGCAAATCGGCTGATGGATTCGGTGGCCCTTCGGCGAGTACACAGAACTGAACCCATTGTTCTATTAGAAGAAAAAGATTTTAATATAGAAATTATTTATTTTATAAACAATAGAAACAGTCTTGCTTTTATACATTTATATTTTGCTTTTAACTTTAAATAAATTTTTTAATTCCTTTATTTGCTTTTTATAGCTTTAAAATTTTGATTCTCTGCTAGGACTAACAAGTAAATCCAAAAACAATGCAAATAAAAAATTGGACACTAATTGTTATTTTTCTTGCGTCAGAAGTAAAAGTAGAAAAATATACGTAAAGAGTTTAGGCGTTTTTTTTTTACCCAAAAGTTTTTTTCTAAGATTTTCATTTGGTTATTAAATCTTTGGGTTAAATTACAGAAAACAAAAAAGTATATACATATTAATATCTGTGCCATTTTGACAAAACATCTTAAGTCAAATTTAAAAAGTTGAAAAAATGTTGCTAATGATACGAATTTTTATTCAAAACACATTTTTTTGTATGTTTTTAAAATTTTTTATTATATAATAAATTTTTCTTAAATTTCTGTTTATTTTATTTTTCAATAAAAATAATTTTTTCCCCGAGTTTTATTTTTTGAAAAACTTCTTTGCTATCTTATCTCGACTTAAGGCGTTTTGTCAAAA
Organism: Metopia argyrocephala; assembly: GCA_963576795.1. Taxonomy (NCBI): domain Eukaryota; kingdom Metazoa; phylum Arthropoda; class Insecta; order Diptera; family Sarcophagidae; genus Metopia; species Metopia argyrocephala. The sequence continues at coordinate 87,765,510 of OY756211.1, forward strand.
TGCCACAGATATATTCCTTAAAATATGTTTACGAACCAAATAAAGCGTAAATATTTTTCTGTTAATTTTGAGCTTCTTTTTCGTTTTAATTTTCCTAAATTACTTTTCTTAAGTCATAATATTAAACACGGGATCTTAATTTGTGTAAAAATTGTAGCATTTTCGTTTTTATTTTTTTATATATTTTTTTTTTTTCATAAAAATTAATTTAAATTATGCTGCTTAAGTCGTTGTACACACTTTGGTAAAAATATTTTTGATGTTACGGCAACATGCAATATTGGCATAAACCATTAAAAAAAGGCGTTCATTCATTCACTTTCTAATGGGCATTGAGAAAGGCCAAGTAAAGGAAATACATTAAATGGGACAACAAAAATAAAAATAAAAATAAGAATATAAGAAAGTAAAACGTGGAAGATGGCGATGATAATTATGATATAAAAAGAAATTTAATTTTCATTAATATTAAATGCTTTTCTACATGTTTAACTGTTTGTTTAACTGAATTGTGGATAAAATTAAAATTAAAGCTAAACTAAGACATGCAAAACTGTATTGTTTGTTTGCAAATTTCTCCAATTATAAGACCATTTTCGAAGAAATAAGTAAATTTATTATTTTAGGTATATCAAGGGAAATGTTATGAAATTATGGCTGGAACTCACGACGAAGTAATTCAATTTAGTGGAAATATGCATGAAATTGAACTCATTCGAAATAAATGAATTCAGCAAATGCATAAAATCCGTATTCAATTCATTAATTTTTATTGAATACTAGCTGAACCCGGTGTGCTTCGCTACCCCCTCGTTATATAATATAATTTAAAGTATTTATATATTTTGCAGACAGTTGTGGGAGAAAGAGAGTGAGGCTACCCCACTATTTTAAGTAATTCAAATGTATTTTAAAGTTGAGGTAAAGTCGTTAATAAACGTAGTAAAGAAGCACTAAATTTGTATACAGAACAAAAAGTTTAAAACGTTCAAACAAAATTTGGCGTGAAAGGGGGCGTGGCGTAAAAATATGTATTTCTACCTCGCCTGGAGTATAATGTGTATACCATTTGAAATATATCTTTTAGAAACTATATGGAAGCAATTACATAATTTTAAAAAGTGGGCGTAAAAATGGGCGTGGTAAAAAAAGGACCCTATTAATTATGCCAGAGTCCCAGTTAAATGGTCTCCTTTAAGGTACAAACAAACAAATAAATAAACAAACAAACAAATAAACAGCCACACATTCAATTTTATATATTTAGATCATTGAAAATACAGTCGGGCCTCGATTATCTGTGGTAGTCGGAACCAGAAGTATTACGGATAATCGATCTTCACGGTTAATCGAATAACAAATTTGATTATAAAGTGTTTTGTTGATATTTTTATTATTTAACAAGTTAACATTGGTGTACATACATATTTATATTAATAAAATTAATTCCAGACAGTAATGTCATAAACGATCTTAATTCAAACTTTGTATTTTTGAGCTAGCATTTTAACACACATTATTTTTTGAATGCTCGTTAATTATTTTAACTTTATCTTCAATACTTAAAAAGTTTCTTTGTCTTTTTATCAGTGGTAACGATGCCATACAAAATATATTTAGATCTAACCACCCACACTTCTCAAGTTTCAAAATTAAACTAATCACTTGTAAATGCTTCTGACTCATGGTATGCAATAAGGTAATTCCCCATTTTCGTCACGGATAATAGAAGTAATCACGGTTAATCGAAGCAAAAAATTTGAAAACATTGCAAACAAAAAACAATAGACTGACCTTTGGCCATTACGCTTAATCGGGGTTACAGGTTAACCGGATCACGTATAATCGAGGGCCGCCTGTAAAACAATTTGATAGCTTGTTTTTTATGACTTAAAAAAAAATTACAAATTTAAAATGAACTTAGTTCATGTAATGATTTCGATGTCAAGGAAATCCACTCAGATAGTTTTTGATAGTTTAATTGCAAATGTAATGCCTGAGCTCAGTTAAAAATAGAACATTTTCTACTTCCAAAATAATTGCCGTCTGAGTTGTAACTGGTATAATCTGTTATAATCAGATGAGAAACTTAGGTAGTGTAAATATAGCCTTAAGCCGAGTGTCCACTAGCAAGTTACTTGCGGAAGAACTTATGCAAGTAAGTAAGGTGTGCGTCACTATAAAGTGTAACACCCATTTTTCTTAATAACTTTTTTCACCTTTAATCAAAATTATTTTTCTTAATCACAATATCCTTGAAAAATGTGTCAGATTTTAAAATGTATCAGTTTGTCAAATTTGACTTGTTAGTTAGTTCACAATGGATAATCAAAGACAAGTGCATACAAAAATTATTCAAATAATTCAAAAAAAAAAAACCATATTGGGGTTATACAAAAGTTGCTAGGGAAGTCCACGTGACCAGGCAATGTGTTTCCAGAGTGGTCAAAAAGTTCAACAAAGACCTAAAAATTGAAAGAAAGCCTGGAACAGGTAAAGCAAAACTGGTAACGAACGACGCGAAAGCCAAAAAGGTTGAGAAGCTTTTGCTGGCTCTTCCAAACATTTCTGGTCGCGAAGTGGCCCGGCGCGTGCAATGTTCGGAAAGTTTTGTGCGCCGAGTTAAAGCTAAAGCTGGCCTTAAAACATTTAAAGTCCAAAAAGTTCCGGATAGAAATGCTAAGAAGAATATTGAAGTAAAAAAAACAGCAAAACTCCTCAAAAAAGAATTTTTTCAAAAGTGTAATGGATGATGAAACTTACGTTTTTGCAGACTTTGCGCAGCTTCCTGGCCAAGAGTTTTATGTAGCGGATAGTAGAGGCAATGTTTCTGAAGAGTACCGAACTAAAAAACTATCAAAATTTCCCAAAAAGTTCCTAGTTTGGCAGGCTTTTTGTAGCCTCGGCAACAGAAGTGCATCGTTTGTTACATTGGGATCAATAAACTCAGATATTTATATCAAAGAGTGTCTTCAAAAGAGGTTGCTCCCATTTCTAAGACAGCACAACATATCAACATTCTTCTGGCCAGATTTGGCAACATGTCACTACAGTAAAAGCGCAATAGACTGGTATAATATAAATAATGTTATTTTTGTTCCAAAAGAGGCTAATCCACCAAACTGCCCAGAGCTGCGGCCTATTGAAAGATATTGGGCTCTGGTCAAAAGAGAACTAAAGAAGAGTACATCTGTTCCCAAACCCATTACTAGTTTTCGATATAAATGGACAGCTGGTACCAAAAAAATCACCGAAAACACTATAATATTGCTTATGGATGGCATAATGAATAAAATAAAAAATTTTATAAACTTAAATTAATTTTTAAATAAAATAATACAGAATATAAATCTGTAATAAAAATGCAAAATAAAACTGTTTTATTTTTAACTCTAGCTTACTCCAGTCAGTTTTTATTTGACATTTGATGTGTTACAGTTTATAGTGACGCACACCTTATTTGCTGAAGTGTTTCCACTGAAACCAAAACTTGCGGAAGTTTGAATCCAGAAGTAGTTTGTAGAAGTTTTACGCGGAACTTGCAGCAAGAAATTGCAGACGTGTTTACACACAATGTGAGTACAGGTTGCAGTAGAGTTAGCTTCTTTAAAGAGTGACAGTATAAAAATGTCTTGTGGCAAAATTAGAGTGACAGCTGCCATCGCAGCTTATTTAATAAGAAAGAAACAACTAATTAAAAAAAATTGTCCTCAGTTTCTTTGGGTACATGAGATACATACATAACTGGCCTTTACAACCGTGTGTCAGGATTACGGCCTAGCTTCTCGCAGTACTCACGTTGTGTTTATAAATTTTTATCCATGAGTACATAGCGGATAGAGCACTTAAACTCCTGTACGACGATACGTTAGCAAGTGGGAGTTTTATCATGACATGAAATACATGACGACATCTCATGTACCGTCGCCGTGGTCTAGTAGTTAGCGTGTTGGCTTACTAAGGCATGAGCCTTCAGCACTTTGATCACTTTTTTTTTCTTTCTTTGTTGACCTCTTGACCAAACTGCGTTCCAAGGTCGTGTAATTTTCTTTTCATCTCTCTTCGGGCTCGTCTATAGCATTGGCTATTGCCTTTACAGCGTTTTGCTTTTTAATGTTATTTTTATATTCTTTTGAGGACGTGTCCCATAGTTCTGGGTAACTTTCCCTACTTCAAATAAATTTATTATTTTGCATTTTTATTTAATTAGTCAAAAATAAAAGAAAAAAAAAAAAAAAACCACAAAACAAAATCCGACGTATACCTGATTTCTTCCGCAAGTCTTAAAAACACTTGCAGTTCACAGCAAGTTGCGCAAGTCACTTCCAGCAAGCAACGAACATGTGTTTCCACATAATTTCTGCAAGTTTTTCTTGCAAGCAAAAACTTCTGGAAGTCACTTCTGGAAGCAACTTCCGCAAGAAAACTTGCTAGTGGACACTCGGCTTTAGAGAATGATTTAATTTTAATTAAAATATTTTATAACTGAATGAAACTGGTAATAGTATACAATTAACATTTTGACGATGCTTGCATTGTCTAAGTCCATTGGTGGTACATTGCCTGATCTGACAATATAGTAATTTGTAGAACAAACGAAATAATTATAATTCAATTTGATAATTTCTTTAACTAAGGAATGACTGACACAAGTATTGTATTAATTGTATGCGTATGTGTGTGCTTTTAGTAAACTTTAAAAAGTAAAATCTAAATAAAAAAGAGAGAGAGACAACAAATTAATTGTTACCATTACACAAAACACTTATACAATTATGCATATGCGAGCATATAAAAACTAATTTGCATTGAAATGAATTATAAAGTTTTCTTTTAATTTTCTCTCTTATGCTTCATTTGAATTTTTTCCGTTTTCTTTTACTTTTTTTAACACTTTTCATTTGATTGTAAAGTTTCTAATTTACTTTTTATGGAAATTATATACAATTTTAACATTAAATTATTGAAATAATAAATATGTTCATTGCAACATGTGACAAAATGCTTATACGCTTAACTATGTACAGATGTGATCAATATAATAGAACATTTCTTTTGAATTTTTAAATTCAGGCAATTAATATGCAGTGTGATTTAGTTAAAGTGCTTTCTGTAGGTCTTTCAAGGCGATTGATAAAAAAATTAATTAAACTGAAACACTGAAATATCCTCGCAAAGTATTACATACAAAAAACGCGTTTGCATCACAGGTTCATTTGAAGAAGCGCTGTTTCAATTTAGAGAAAACACATATCATCGATGGAATTAAAGAACGCTGTAACTGACAAATCCTTAAATGTTTACCAGAGCCAAAAAACTTTCATAAAAGTAGAACAAATACACTGGTATTTTTTATTTCGCAGACGGCGTAAGTGAATTTGTTTTCATCGTAGAAATCTGGGACCGGGATCAATCGACGCGTATTTTTTTCTGATAAAAATGATGCAAAAAACGTATTTTCGATTTTTTGTCAGTTACAGAGTTCTTTAATTCCATAGACGATATGATCTTAACATGAAACACGTGATTGGATATCATAATTTTGAACCAGAATATACAGAATGGTAGCTGCTACAGTTTTGTATGTAGTGTGTTGACTTACTAGACTAGAGAGAGTCAGATTCAAACACCGACGACCAGATCTTTGCAGTCTTCGGGCAAAAGTTGATTGCAGGAAACAAAGGTTCCCAAATCTGTCGTTCGGATTCGACGTTAAACTGTAGGTCCCGGTACTTATGGATAAACATTGACGCACGCAATATAGGTGATGTGAGAAGTTAGGCCTTAACTCTGAAAAAGGGTTGTAATGGCCAATTATGTTTGGATGTGTGTATGTATTCCTACGAGTTACTGTATTACTAACAAAAATTTTTAATTTTTTTTATGGGAAATTACTGTTTATGCTAACGATTTGAATTTAAAATAATAATTTAATTTTTTTAATAATTTAATAAATCGTTAATAGTTCTACAACATCATGATATATTGAAAGGCACACGTGTCGACCTTAATCAGCAGGCAAAAATAAAAATTCGCCAAATCATTGACTAGAGGAACAAAAAGGCTCATTATTTGTGCAATAATTTTAAAATTTTCCTTAATTTGGCATATTGGTAATATTGACAAATAGAAAGTAATGCCGACTAAGAAGGTAAAATTTTCTTATTTTAAATTTTATAATTAGTTAAATAAAGTAAATTCTAGAATGTTTGTATGTTTAATGAAACATTTTGGTTCAACAAAGTCCCACTTTTAGTAAATTTTAAAGGCTTGTACTAGATAGCGACTAATATTATCTTTAATTTCAATCGATTATTTTTTTTTGTATTTTTTTTATATCTCGCAATAATAATTAAAAAACGAGTCTACCAAATTAGGGAAACTGATAAATGCGATTTGCAAATCAAGCCAATGGGCAATACTACTTTATCATCAGTTGAAAATTGTATGAAATTACGCTCGATATCGTATGGTGGAATTTTGCTCTATATTTACGTACAATGAAAAATTAAAAAAAAGTTGTGAACGTCCGAAATTGTCCTACATACATAAACTGAGCATTAAGCTACTTAGTTAAAATTGAGAGTTCTAAGATACAACAGCGTATTTTTTAAAGTTTTTTTTTTTTATTTTTTCGAGCAAAATAATCGCAAACGATGAAATATATTTTCATCTTGATGACTTTGTTATCCCAAAAATATTTGGTTGCATACAACCGTGTGCAAGGTGTCCTCAAATAAGGATTGGGGTTTCAATTTCCAGCAAATTTTAATGGTTATCATACGTTACTTGATTAAGTATAGTTTCTATTATAAACAAGTATTAATTTATTATTAAAGAAAAATTATAGTCAGCTTTGCCGTTTTGGTCCGATCGGATCAAAATTAGTAGTTTTTCGTGTTTTGGTAGTTTAGTTGGTTTGTTGCAACTTCCCAAGGTTTTTGGAAGATTTTTATGTTAAAAACACTTATGTATTGTAATTTTTGAGTAAAAAAAAAAAACTTTTTTTTCGAGTAAACAATTTGCATTACTACTGTTAACACTGTTTAAACATTTTCACAGTGGTTCAGCTATGAATACAACATTTCTGTTCTATTACATAGGGATGATTTAAGCTATAAGTACCTATACATACAATGTGTGTGCCAATTGTGTGTTTTGCACTGCTCAAAGTTAAAATAGTGAATTTTCAGAAAGCCAACTAAAGGATGGCTGTTTTTTTTATTAACAATTTTTGGTAGGCTGCAGAGGAATCTGGTAGGTTTTTTGGTATTAAAAAAGTTTCTTCTGTGGCAACGCTGATTATAGTATACATATTGTGTTTTTTCCCTAATGTAATCTTGTTTTTATGAACACAACTGTATGCGTACGACTCCAGCTTGAATAATCTCTTTTTATAAGAAATAAAATAATAAAGAATTTCTAAGTACATAATTACAGCTATAAACTCAATATGTACGTCATAGTGTATAAGTATGAGAGAAATGGAGTATGTGTGTTGTATAAGTGAGCTAATAGTGAGTATATCAAGAATGGAAAATTAATGATAACATACTCGTAGAAATTGTTAACATTTATAGTTCTTTTCTTTTACACACTACGAGCACAATAATAATAAAAAATTATCAACTACTTCCAGTACACTACTACCACCACTTAAGTAATCATAGTTGTACTTAAACTTAAGAGAGAGAGAGAGAGAGATAGAGAGAATAAAATAATAAAAAATATTATTCAATTAACTAAATGTATGCATGTGTATGGTTACATATTGGAGTGTAGTTGTATTATGCATGAGTTAAATTACAACAAAAAATTACTCTATGCAAAGAACAATATTATGGAAAGGGTAATGATGCATATACCTATGTATGTATGCAACTTATATGTACTTATACATACGCAACCTTTAAACTACTTTATATGTGTATGTGTACTTGTGTGCATTTATCTTTATATGTAAGTGCATTTTTTAAGTGTTCATTATGGTTGAAAATTAAATTACACTTACGTGGCAATAACGATGAGAGTGTAGAGTAAATGAGATTTTCTTCTAATTAGACTGCAAAGAGAAAAACAAGATAACAAATATACATTTTTAAATGATAGTGGAAAACTGTGCATTGCAGATATGTATGTATGTACTTATATTTAGCAATACAATTTATTAGCTTGAACTATTGAAAGACCATTCAACTAATAATTTGTACATCTTAGAAAATGTTGTAAAATTAAGAACATTAAAAACAAAAAGCAATTGCATAAAACAAGACGCATTTTCTTGCGTATCATAGCTATTTCACAACGGATTTATAATGCTTGCAGACATAGGAGAGATAGATTTAAATGTATGTCTCGAGGAAAATATCTATATTGCCTTTCTGGAAGATACATATATTCAGCAGACCTGCTGGTGTTCAAAGGAAAAAATTTCTTCTGAGTGTACAATCTTACTTACCCAGTATATTTTGCAAAGAATCTATAACAGCTGTGCGAAAAGGTCATATACAAAGTAGACTAATACACCCATTCCTTAAAAATTCATTTACAAACGTTTTGAAATTTATATTGAAAACAAAAAAAAAATTAATTTTGTTTTTGTTGTAAATATACATTTTCAAACCTACGAAAAGTTAAAATATGACTTTTTTTTTTTTTGAGATCAGTTTGATAGTATGATTTTTCTTTAGCCCCAAAAGGAGCTTCTGAGATCTGCAAGCTGACAAATGTCACTCAGTGTCAGATTGGGGTAATACAGTGGCTGGGTTAGCAATTCGTAGCCTAATTTATGAAATTTTTGTATTGCTCTACACCCATCTGAATTCTCATCAGAGTTTTATATCATAGGCGTATTCAGATATTGTAGATTCAGATAGTTTATTTAAAAATCTAATATAATTTTTATTGTTTTTGCCTGAGGTCAGTTGAAAATAGAACATTTTCTATTTTTAAAATTGTTGCCCAATGAGTTGTAACTGTTATAATCAGATGAGAACTTAGGTAGTGTAAATATAGCTTTAAGAAAGCAGCTCTTTATATTGTTATCAACTGTACAACCACGCAGTTGAAGAGATGGCCCTTCTTGAGATATGAGATAAGTAATATAATACGCATTGCAGTATACTTATACTGATGGCATATCCTTGCCAGCTGACTGTAACGTCGTTATACGCTTTGGATTCGGTATGCTTAATATTCAGTAAATTGCGATATGTTCACTCTGCTGCTTGTACATTCGACTCTGCAAATTGGGGGAAAAATCCGTCGTAATACATAACCCTACAAATTCAATTCACTTTATCCGAATTGATTGATTGCCTCTAGACATAGCTTTGAATTATCAAAACGTTGTTGCTTTTGACCCACAGCTTTTTCAATTTAAATATTAATGATTGACGAAATATTCAAACAATCTCGGAAAGTTTTAGTTTACATGGAGTTAAAATTATTTTGTTAGATCTCAAAATTGTAACTCTTAGTTACAATATCGTTGGGGCGTCCACTGCGTGCATTATCTTTGGTGCTCATTTTTTTCGTTTAAATTCAGCCAAACACTTCTTACTAGTTCATTGCCTGCTCTAGAATTCGAATAATGTCTACCAAGCTTTGGGTTAAAAGTATTTTTGCTTAATTTTTTTTTAGGATAACAAAAGTTGCCTCACTCAAAATGTTGTCCTACATATGTCTACATATTGTCTGACAGCTGTAACATTTTCACGAGTGTCTCTTGAAGATTCTCTCTAAAAGAAGGCTATAAGTATTTGATTTTAGTAACATCATTACTAGTTGGTTTGTAGTAAAATTTAATGCATACATAATTGGTCATTACCACACCATGTCAGGATTACGGCCTAGCTTCTCGCATCACTCATGCTGTGTGTGTTAATTTTTACTAATTAGTATCGGGACCTACAGTTTAATGTCCGAACGACTGACTTGAGAAGCTTGTTCATGGCAATCAATTATTCTTATAGTTTTTGCCAGAAGTCTGCTAAGAGGTAGTCGCCTAAAGAAATATTTATTTTTATGATTATGCTTTACAGACTTATTTAGTTCTCCTTTCCTCTATAGTGCATTCAATCCTACTTCATATGTATGTGCCGAAATACCTAGTGATCGATCAGATGGAGTGAAGTGGAGTATCTTTTTTTGTTTTTTTTTTATTTGAGACCAATACTCAGGGGTAAACCCCTACTAAATGCTGTACATTGTATTGGAATTTTTATATATTATTATTAATTATTATATTATTATTAAGCGCCTTAGGAATGAGACAAATTGCTGTGAATTGATCATTCAATGGTCAGTGTTATATCTTCACCCTTGAATGATTAACAGCAATGGCCTCATCGTTCCATGTTGATTGTGTGGTGAGTGTGCCTTCGCTAATAGGTTTAGCTGTTATCTGCTACTTCCCAATAGGTGGCGCTGCTTTTTTCCTGATCATTCGTATTTTTTTTGTTGACATTGTTTAAGGTGGAATAGAGTGGAATGTCGGGCAGCGATTTCTTTGTAGACAGTCTTCCTGGAGGGGGGGGGAACCTCTTATTTTTTTTTAAATTATAATTTTGAAAAAACCTCAAAATATCTTTTTCATTTTTTCACCTCTTCTGGGATTTGAACCGGGCTCCTCTGAGTTTTTTTGCGAGCGCTCTACCCACTCTACCACGCACCCCCCTCTTAGTCACAATCTACCATTTTCTGTATATTTCGGGTTAAAGATTAATTTGTTATAATTTTAAAATGTGACAGTGTTTTCGTATATTTCTTTATTTGTCGTTGAAAAAATACTTGATTTCACATTCATGTGATTTCGTTTCACAGCACAAAGCCGATTATAACATTTTTTCTTTGCTTGGCTTAATGAAAATTAAACATTTCTTAAATACCATATTTTTATTTTTTTGAGGGTAAACCTTAACTTGTTGTTTTATTTAACATTTTTTCTAAAACTGTTTTTTGTTGATTTTTATTTTTTCAGATAAAATATTAAATAAAACTCAAGAGAAACAAGTCACACAAATTGGCTTTTAAGACTTCTTGCAAACATAAAAGAAAACCGTAAATCAGACGTTTGACATGCTGTAGCACCTACGCTATTTTAGCTCCACTGTAACGTTGACTGCATAACTTAAACACTTTGATTGACATTTTGCCACCAACTAAACGGAAGAAAACAAAAAAGAAGAATTGAACAGTTTTAACTTTAAAGCTGAAAAAAGTCCACTTACTCCCTCTTACAAAAGGAAATAAATAAATAAAAAACAAAGAATAAAACTAATATAAAAAAGACAGAAGAAGACAAAAAATAGCAGAGAAAGGAAGACAAAAAATGTTGCAAAAATAGTGAAAATAATGTTTTTGTTATTATTTTTGTTTCTTTACTTGAAATCTTAACGATGCTGTTAAATGGAATGGCTTACAGCAACACAACATCAGCATTAATAATACAACTTTCAAGTAATTTAAGCTTTAAAGTTTATTGCAGCAATAAAACAACTACAAGAGCAACAGAAACAGCAGCGATATTTAAACAATACATTGTGCTGTTGTTAAAAGGTGGCATTTGTTGTTGTTCTTTTGAAAAACATTTAAAAAATGGATAAAAATCATTTGAGATCTTTTTTCTCAGCAATTGTTGTAAATAAAATTGTTTGTAATTCATGGTTACAACCAAAGTATATAAAAACTACGTTGACGACAACAACCAAAAACAGCATAAAATACAAAATCAACTACTCCAACAACAGCAGCAGCAGCACAAATAGCAGCAGCAACATCAACAAATTACTACTGCTATTACAGGTGAGTACAGAGAGAGAAAAAAAAAAATTAAAAAACATTTTCAATTTTCACCCCACACTGATTATTTCTTTTGAAGTATATGAAGCATCCTTTTAAAAATTGTAATTTTTTAAATGAAAACCAAGAAAATGAGAAGAGAGAATAAAGAGAAAGCAAGAGCGTAGAATAATTCATTTCTAAAGAAGAAATTGTTAAAATAATAATATTTGTTTTATCAAGTGCTTCCAATACTACTCGTATTTGCTAAAAGAAAATTGTTTCCTTGTACTTTAAGGTCTGTTTGTTATACATATAGAGGAGGATGGTATAGAAAGATAAATGATTAGAATTGAATTTTTTTTTATTTACTTTACTTGTCTTCTTTTACAAAAATAAATGTTTGTTTTTTTCATACACTTTGAAAGTATTCACCTTGAATTTTGTTATTCTTTGTGTAGGTTAAAGTGCATTTTAAATAAGTGGACTCTTCTTTTCTTTTCAGAATTGCCATTTATGTATGAGACTTTACTATTAGAAATTGCACATACACATATTTGAAAACTTCTTAGCTAGGTTGCGAGGGTCACCTACTGACGTACTGTAATACTCTAGGAAGAGCAATAGATTATTCTTATATAAACCAAAATATTTTTTTATTGAGACCCCTACTAAATGCTGTGCATATTATTGGAATTTTTGTGGAAAGGACAGTAAATTATGACAACAGAGCATATATTTATTTTCTATATTATTAAGTGCCTTAGGATTGAGACAAATTGCTGTGAATTGATCATTCAAAGGCCATTCACCCTGGAATGATCAACACCAGTTGCCCCATCGTTGCATGTTGATTGTGTGGTGAGGGCCTTTGCTAAGTAAGTTTTTTTTAGCTGTTATATGCTACTTCCCAATAGCTGACGCTTTTCTACTGATCATTCGTTTTTCGTTGTCAGAGGTTAAGTTGAAATAGAGTGGAATGTCAGGAAGCGGTTATTTTGCAAATGGAATTCTTCTTCTCCTTCCTATTTATATTACTTTTATGAACACCTTACACACCATATTTTATTTTATTTTCACAAAAGTTTGTTTAGTAAAATATATAAAATAGTTTTCCATTAATTTTATTGCCAATTTTTATTTTACTTTATAAATAACTACACTACCCATATTTGATTTAAATAAAATGTTTAATTTTGATCAATTTAGATAAAGTACCACGCCCGCTTCTTTAATTCTACCCACTTTATTACTGATGATTTGACGTGACCTTGATGTCATTCAGACCATTTTCCAGCGACATTCAATAGCTTCGATATCGTGTTTATAGCAAAAACCATTTAAGTTCTTAAATAGCTTTCAACAAAAGGCTTGTTATTGTTATCTATTTTTTTATACATTCGACCGTTTTCCTTTAATTTAATTGCTTAAACGCTGAAATAAATTGAATATTTTTCCTTTTTGAAATTGAAAAAAAAAGAAAAAAAAGTTAAAAAAAAACCGATGCTAATGGATCTTCTTTGAACATTCATTATTTTTATTGTAACCTAGTTGAGACATGTCTGTACGATGTTTACTTTGAAACACCATTACGACGCTATTTTTTTCTACTTTTGAGCAGAAGAGGCACTCAGTTTGTTCCCAACTTGCTCAGAATTTGCCAATAATTTGAGATATTTAGCACCTTATAAGCTGTTTGTCATTTCAGAACGCACACTATTGTATTCGTTAAATATCTCGTATGGCCTTATTTAAATTCTGTTATCTGCTAGTACGTAGTTAAAAACAAAGGAGCAGACTTCCCTAAAGTATAATCTAGCACGGCTGTAACAGTTGTGTGACTGAGACATTTTAAACGAAAGAATTAAATTATACAGAAATGCAAAATTTTTTCCCATATAAAATAAATTACCATAGCTCGGGGTTCAGACCTCTGACAAAAAAAATTTTTCCTCTTGAAACAAAAATATTTCTTTCAGCGACTACCTCTCAGCAGTCTTCTGGCAAAAGCTCTGAGAGTAATTAATTGCCAGGAACAAGTTTCTTAAGTCTGTCGTTCGGAGCCGACATTAAACTGTAGGTCCCTGTACACACGGATAAAAATTGACACACATAACATGAGTGCTGCGAGAAGCTAGGCCGTAACTCAGACGTAAGGTGATAATGGCCAATTATGTATGTATTTATGTAATTAATTCGCTGGTCTATGTGTCAAGTGGTCTAGATAAAGTCTAAACAAGTTAAACAAATTATTATTCACCAAAGTAATTTTTTTCAAGCACCTGCCGCCATCTATACACGAGGATAAGTAGTTTTGGTCCAATAGATTTAATAATTTTAAAAGTTGTAAATTAATTCTTTTAAAAAAAAGAAAGAAAAAAATAAACAAAAGTGCTTTTAAATCATATGTAAATATTTAAACCGTTACTCAAAACAAAGAATAACGTTTTTAAATAAGTATTTATTTCATTTTAAATTTGTCTGCAATCATAAAAGGATTGATTTCTTTTTACCTTTTTCTCTTTTTTCGCTTTTATATTGAGTGATGTTTTTTTTCCCACAAATATGAATTATTTTAAAAGGTTTTCAAGACGAATTTAATCTTAAAATAATAATGAAAAACAGCAACCATTCGCCCAACTGATTATTTCATTTGCAATGTTGAGAATTGCACCAAAAGCAACCAGAAAAATAAAGAGAAAAAATTCAAGTTGACATTCCATAATTAAATTAATGGACGTGTTTGCAAAAATATTTATAAACTCAGTAACTGAATGTGTAAATAAATCAATTAAGTGTGAATAAAAGAATAAATAAATACTTATATTTGCTGAAATACTTCAGCAAATTTATGAAAAAATATATAAAAAAAACTGAATGAAATGAAGGAACGGAACAAATATTGGTTTCCGTATTTTCTTGCTAATTTGATACTGAATTTTGTTTTAATTAATAAGAAAAGAGTTGCGAATTATAGAAGACCCTACTCACATGTGGGATTTTAGTCAACCTCAGACATATTATCCTATTTGAACAACTCATTTTCTTTCCATTATAACAATCTTATCTAAAAAACAAATATTAAAAAAAATTTTTTATTAATTCTTAAATAATCGTCGTAAGTTTCACTGACGATATGACAACTCCAAGGGGTATTATACAATGGTAATATTATTGCTACGAATATTTTAAAGATTATGAAATATTTGTTATCTTATATTTAAAAATTAAAGTGTGTTTGTTTGTTTGAAGTTTAGTATCCCGCTTGATAACTGGAGAGAACTCTAGGCTATATTAATCTAGAAATACCAACTTCCACACTAGGCCTATGCAAGAATAAAAATTTCATACACAATTGTGCCTTAGCTAAACTCACATTATCACATCTTACGCTCTTGCTTTCAGTCGTCAATGAAACAGCGACGAGTTGAGATGCGTGGTGGATGTACGCTGATTTATTGTTTGCTTTGAAAACATAATTAATAGTACTGCACACAAATATTTTTTATTATAAATTCATTTAAAAATCCAATACCTTTTTTATCATAGAACATTTAAGAATGTTAACAGTTTTCCAGCGACATTTTCATTATAAAATTTTTAATAAATTTAATGAAAAAAAAACAAAACTTAAAATTTTTCTTTGTTAAAAAATGAAAAGTACTTTTTATTTCTTTATTGCAGACTAGTATTTATAAATTTTTCTTAAAGTAATTAAGTTTTTAGATGCAATATTATATATAAATTTTAATTAAAAAAAATCATACAGTTTCTGATACTGCTACTTACACGTTCAGCAGTGTAGTTCTCTTTTTCTCACCAACACAACTACATTTTTACTTTTGCACAGGCCTGCTCCATACCAAGAAAATGTATTCCTTTGCTCATTTTTCTTTAATTTACCTTTTATATTCCGTTCTTCTGTAATCAATTTTCTACTGAAAACTACCGCAAATTACCAGTCGGGTCTATTAGACACATACTAAGTAGTACGATACAATTGGGTCCAATAGACCCAGTTTGGTAATTACTGCAAATTTTTTATTTATTTAATATATCTCGGTTTAGTTTGTCATTTGCTGTAGTACATTATCTACAACATTCTCTGCACTTTTCAAACTCTTATGCGGCCATTTTATTACCCTGAGTGAACTCATCATATCCCATTATTATTTTTATTTTAAATGTTTGGAGGCACTTTTTTCAATTTTAGATTTAACAAATTTCATAAAATTTTTTGGTTAGTTTTTTATTTTTCTTTTGTTTTCACCATCAGGCAATTACTACACTAAACACTTCCAACACATTTAAAAACAAAAAAAAAAAAAAAAGAAAATAGCAAAAAAATTCTGCAAAATTTTTGTTGAGTTTAAATAGAGTAGATTATTACCAAAAAAAAAAAAAAGTTTTCAAAATTAAATCCCAACATTTTTTCAACACATTTCATTGCAAGGAAAACCGAAAAAATGGACTGATTCGAATTGCTAAATAAAAGCCAAAGCGTACGAAAACTAAAAACAGTATTTTAAATATAATTTTTTCTTATGAAAAAACATAATAAAAAAGTAGTCAAGGTGATTTTATTTTTCTTAGCCATACTTTACATACATACATACATAACTGGCCTTTACAACCCTGTGTCAGGTTTACGGCCTAGCTTTTAGCAGCACTCATGTTGTGTGTGGCAATTTTTATGCATGAGTACCGGGACCAACAGTTTAATGTCGGCTCCGAACGACAGACTTGAGAAGCTTGTTTATGGCAATTAGTTACTCTCAGAGCTTTTGCCAGAAGACTGCTGAGAGGTAGTCGCCGAAAGAAATATTTTTTTCATTTTGTTAGAACTTGGTGTCGAACCCAGGGCTCATGTCTTAGTAAGCCAACACACTAACCACTAGACCACGGCGACTACGTCATACTTTACATGGAATATTATTACGATTCGATTAGAATGCTTATCAAGATAAAAAAAAATTAATGATAAAAGTAAAAAATTTTATACAAAATTACCTAATTTTTGTTTTTTTTTACTGAGGCAAGCACTCAGGCGAGGACGCCTACATTAAGCTAATTTAGGAAAATATATGGGGAAGAAGTGTGTGGACCTTTGATTTAAGCTTACATCATATCTGATATTTGTCAGAAAAAAAGTCCTACTTTAAAAATGCGAATCGCAAGCAACTTGTCCTATCGCCATACTGGGTAACGAAAAAGAGGAAAAGAAAAAAAAAACTCAATCTACGCCATGAAGTCCGCACAGTAAAGTTTAAATTAGGGGAGGAATAAAAACACAAAAATGTACCGCTAGTGGTGCCATAAGAGCCCCAAATGCAGCACTACAAGCTGTCTCACGTTTTGGTCTAACGAATATAACTTTTGTGAAATCAACGGCTGCTGTTGTTGTTGCCCCTGTTATATTTCTGTTAACAAGATGACAGAGATATTAAAGATGATGTTGTTGTTGTTGTCCTAGATCCAACCCCTGGAACAATTCTTAGTTATAACATGTCTTATTTCTGCTACCCAAAAGAAAAACAAAAACAAAAAAGTAATAATCAGTAAAAGTGCCAACTGGACTCAAAATTGTGTTCTAATGGATTTTGGCCCGAAAATGTTAATGCCAAAGATGACAATACCAACTAGCAGACTACTAAAAATTATATAAAAACTTTAAAAACCGAACCACCTTGTAGGCTCATTGCTCAAAAAGCAATACCATCAGTGAAGCTTATCGAAATCGAACCATTAGTGGTGATATGGGAATTTAATATACAATTTGACTTTGGCACATAAATACATACATACATACATACATACATACATACATAAGGTTATTTGTTTGGTTTGATTGTGAAATAATTTGTCATTATGGAATGCTTCAACAAGGCTGGGCAACATTGCTAAAAATCGCTTTTTTTATTTTAACTAAAATCGGACACATGGCTACATAATCTAATTGGACTAAAAGTTAGCCTGTAGCAGTTGCTAAATTGATTTCTTTTTTGTGTTGCCAACCAAGTGTAGTGTACAAAATAATAACAATAGGAAAAACAGAAAAATTCGCTCTTCTCGCTGTAAATGTAAAGCCAAAGGCTACTGGTCAAGTTATTTACACAAAAGCAAAACTCGCAAAATAGAGATCAAACGAAATATATTTTTTTCTGAGTTTTAACAAAATTTGTGAATGAATAAATGTTTTTAATTTGACTGTAAAAAAGAAAAAAAAAAAAAAGAAAACTTTAAATTTAAATTCATATTCATAAAGAGTGCTTTGGTTGCTTAAAGTAAAATATGCGCAAAAAAAAAAACTTTATCCTTCAATTTCATGTAGTTTTCGAGTTTTCATTTGCTCTCAGATTTGGTTTGTGTGTGGCCAGAGATTGGTAGCATGAAAAGCAAAACCACAATTGCTTTTAATGGTACTGATATGTATGTATGTGGTAGTGGCAGTAAAAGTTGCCAGATTAGGCGCATATTGATGAATGATAATGAAATGACGATTTGTATCATTATTTTAATGATTTTTTTCATATTCGTTTGTTTTTTTTACTATTACTTATTACTACTTAATGGGACTTCTTGCCGGGCACTGCAGCCTCAACGACATTTAAATAAAGCAGGAACCGCCTCTAGTAGTTTGTGTAGATTTTGTTATGAAGAAAAGAGAGACAAAGTAAAGAGAGACAAAGAAAAAAGGGGCACAGCTGACATTTTAAGGTTTGCCAGAGCGACGAAACTTAGGAAAGATACCAGAAAAACCCAAATTAATTCTAGGCCGTAAAAGAGATCTTCAGGCCGAAGTACTTTTAGTACCTCATGAATGCATGAATGAAACTATTTTCCTGGCAAAATGTTGTTGATAATTAGGGGCTATCAATTGAGTGCTGGCTTTGTGAAAAAATAAAAAAAAACTATTAAATTTTAAGTCTTAAATGGAAGAAATAACAAAAGGAGTGTATTCTTAGTTTAGTAGCATGCTCACTATATATAAATTACTTTTCTCATATTTTCTCTGAATGTTGCTGGCGTATACAAACGGGTAATTTTTGGCTTACATATGTCGCCGCATAACGCTTAATCGCGTTAATCGATTTCAAGCAAAGTTAATATAAAGAGGGTAGATACTGCAACTTATGCGGTTTGTATTAATGTTGGAATAAAAAGACGAAGTCGCTTGTGTGCGACAAGTGATATCTAAATTGCCTCTAAGTTAGCCTTTAGCTAAGTATTACTTTAGAACGGTTAAGGCCAAGTTGCTAAATTTATTCTGAAAGACTCGGAAATGGACACTTAGGTGTGATACTTCCCATGCAAACTGAATATTAACTTTTGCGCATGTGAAGAACGGTTGTAGGTAAAGTTTTTAAATTTCGTTTGACTTAACAATCACAGAAACGCTTCAGTTTGTAAGTGAGCGGAATTGAAAAAGTAGGCGTAGGACCTCTTATATTCTTTATGACGGATATTTTTATTTTATTTATTTTGCATGACAGAGTAGTTACAGGTAGTTACAGTACAGTAGTTCTAACAACTTCAGTAAATCATTTTGAAAACGTTTTCCTTAAAATTTAACGATTTTACGCTTAATCTATACGGCAGTTATGGATGCAGCTTAACAGCTTTTACTGGATGTAGTGTTTTTTTAGTAAAATTATTTCCACTCACACAAGTACGACGATGCTTCTTTTATTTCAGGCAGATAAAAGCAGAGTAGGAAAATAAACAAAACTGAACGTTTGATCTCATTTTGTTGTGTTCTTTACAATGAGTAAAACAAAAATAAAACAGAAACAGTGAGAACGATTGTTCCATTTAATTTTGTATATTGTTTTTGTTTTGACTACTACAAATACACTAACTCAAATGTGCGTAGGTACAACAAAAAATTAATGAGAAGAAAAAGAAAAGAAGAAGAGAAAAAGGAAAGAAGAAGAGAAAAAGAAAAGAAGAAGAGAAAAAAGAGCAAATTATACGAATGCAACGAAATAACAAAGCAAGCACAAGAGCGAAAAGCTAATTGTTTCATTTGCGCTCTTTCTCATTTAGAAAGTATTTGTTTTAGTTTTGCTCATGTACAATACCATTAAAAAAATTTTGAAAAATGTATGACTTTGTTGTAACGTTTGCGAAATGTTTTGTTTGTTTGCCCACTCTGGTTAAAAGCATAACCACGGAATAGCTGCTTAAATAACAATATGTGGCGCATATTATGCTCACTCAGAAGGCATATAAGAAAGAAATTTTATTAATGAAACTAAACCTCAAGAGAAAATGTGCTTTTTTAAGTCTAGTTGTATTAAATTCTACTTTTTTTTCTATACATTCTGTTTTTTATTGAAATTTTTAATTAAAAACATAAAATATACATTTCTGATATTGACAAGGTGTGCTATTAACTAGTAAATTTTTTATTTTTTATTAATAATTTTTTTTTCTTAAAATTAAAATTTTTATAATAATAAGACATATATAGTAGCATACCATTATCCGTTTTTAACTCTTCAAACTGTTTGGATTTCCAGACCATAAATTTGAATAATTTCGCAAAGGACTTTGTTAATATTTTAACTCTTTTGATTAACTACTCTTGTCTCTGAAATTCAGTTTTTATTTTTTTTCAATTAAATATTTCTTTTTTATTTGTTAAAAAAAATTTATCATATGGAAATAAAAGCGCTTCATTATATTTTTGCACGTTAAAGCAAAAACAGATTGAAATTTGCTTATTGAAGTACTATAACACCTACTCTGTTATCTATTCTAAAAGCACAGAGATATTTTTTGCCAATAATAAAGCCAAAGAGATAACTTTTAATTAAAGTTCCAGCACATTTTCATTTTATTCATTTTAATATTGTTCGCTGTTGAATCATGGATCAAATAATACAAAAGTAATAACCAGCGTTACCGTTGGGATTTTTCAGAAAGTCGAAACAAAAAGAGGATTAAAAAAATTTTACAAAATGGGGAATAAAAAGTGGCATATTGCATATAACATTCATATTCAAATAGAAATTAAAAAACAAAAGGTAAAATAATAATAATTTATGAAATAAAAATTAAATAACAATTTATTAACGAATAAAATTTAAATCACATATTAGCGGATAAAAGGGACTTAACACACATGGAAGAGACTTAAAGTATACATTTTACTCGGAAAATTATATCAATGTATTTCGAAGTCAACACTTTAATAAAATAATTTTAATTTTGGATTCACCATCTAGTTAATTTATTAATTTTTCCATTGTTAAAGTAACAAGCAAATTTAATTTTAAGAAAACGTGAAAACAAATCGTTTTTAAAAATAAAAAGGATCAATTTGTATAAGTTTTCAATAAAAAAATTTTTCAAACTACATACATACATAACTGGCCATTACTGTATCAGGGTTACGGACTAGCTTCTCTCAGCACTCATGTTGTGTGTGTCAATTTTTATCCATGAGTACCGGGACCTACAGTTTAAAGTCGACTCCGAACGACAGATTTGAGAAGCTTTTTAATGGCAATCAATTACTCTCAGAGCTTTTGTTAGAAGATTGCTGTGACGTAGTCGCCGAAAGGAATACTTTTTTTATATTTCTTTTTTCAATATGAGAGCTGAGATTTGAACCTGGCGCTATCGTCTTAGTAAGCCAAAACACTAACCACTAGAACACCTCGACTACATCTAATGTAGATTGCCCAGAAAATTTCAAATGATATCAGAAAAGATAAACTATTTTTAAGACGGCTTTAAAGCAAAGAGACTGAATTTATAGTGGGGATTATTTTACGTTACAGTGTAATACACAAAAATTATGGAATAAATTTATTTAACTTTGTTTGACCTATTCAGTGAATTTTGTAACAAAAGTTATGGTTGAATAGCTTTTGAATTTCAAAGTTCTAAAATGAATGTTCGACCTAGAAGACCTTTTACCGCCATTTCTGGAAAAAAAAAAGTTCTTAAACCATTTCCATCTCAGACTAGAAAAATGTTTGAAACACTTGTGCAGTGATAACTTGGTTGACGAAGCTACAACCATAGAGAACTTGCCTACATCTATGTAACTGTGGCAATAGAAATATCCCCAGCAGTGTTGCTGAATTTCTTGATTGTTGTAACACTATTTTAAAATGAGGAAATCAAGCAACATTTTTTAACACAACACTTTAAAATATATAGGGAAGTTTGGCTATTCTTCATGGGGTAATCCAGATCTCAATTTCTG
This sequence comes from Metopia argyrocephala, assembly GCA_963576795.1. NCBI lineage: Eukaryota > Metazoa > Arthropoda > Insecta > Diptera > Sarcophagidae > Metopia > Metopia argyrocephala. The sequence continues at coordinate 87,787,510 of OY756211.1, forward strand.
TTCTGATTCAGGTTTAAAGTATTTTGAAAGTAGTTCGACCAATACCGTCATATTTTGGTTTTTTATGGTAGAATAGGTAGGAAGGTGTGCCAGTGGCTAAACAATTTGCGGTGAATTGTAATAGAAAAAACAGCAGCAAAGTCGTTGCTCGTTTTCGATATCATAATTTTGATATTAAAGGTTCACAGCGGTTTAACTAACTAATTACTATAAACCTCGAAAAAGGGCACCCCAAAAAACTTTAAACGTCTGACTGCCAGAACTGGGCAATCACAAAGAAAATTTTCCCCAGAATTCCCGTAACTTTTGCAGTGCGGATTAAAGGGAAGGCCCAATCCCTTTGCGTGTCTACCGATCAGCCAGTAACCCGTATAGACTGCTTAAGGCTTGGCCAAGGACTCACGAGGAATCCCCAAGATTCCCAGAGTCTTACTCCAGTTATACCGAAGCCAAAGTGTACTAGAAACAGTTCATGGTAGTGATAGAATTCCACCTGCTCTGTGCTTTCCAAAGAAAAAACTTGCATATCCTTTCCTTAATGGCAGTCATAGGTCAGAGGACATCCGGGTAGGAAGTAACATACTCCCCTCCGGCAGAAGCTTCCCTCGAAAGCTCATCTGCTTTCATTTCCCTATGACCAGGAACCCAGACCAAGGAGATGTCACAACCGTCCCCAAGACGCTTCAGCTCCTCCTTATAGCTAAGAACGAGGTAAGAATTTCCCGTGTTCGAAGCTAGGGCTCTGATAGCAGAAAAAAACCCTACTTCACCCCCTATGCATCGTTACCTCAGTAACCTCAATGCTTGCATGATCGCAAACACCTCGGCCTGAAAAACACTGCATGTGTCCGTCAATCTTAAGGACTCGGCCAGTTTGGCAGACTCGAAAAAAATACCAGCCCCCACGCCGGAATCAATCTTAGAGCCATCCGTGAAGACTGAAACATACCCATATCAATCCTTCCCAATGCCCATTCCTCCCTACTGGGGAAGAAAACTCTGGCACACCCCCAAAAATCCAACTTCCGGGGGGCCAGGTCAGTACGTAAATCCCTTATATGGGAAAGGAGTAGCCCTAGAATATTACTATGGCCACCTGAAAATCGTCTCCAGAGGCCCAGCTCTCTCAATCTGATCGCACTCTGAGTTGAAAAAGACATAGCCTGAAGATCTACAGGCACTAGGTGCCTTCAGACTCTAATTTGCTTACGTAATTGCTTGTGTAGTAACTGCCCCTCTGCCAATATGCAATATGAAACTAGGTTATTAAGGTATCGTTCCACACGGCAAATATTTGGTTATTAAACCTTTTAAATTGCTCATTTTAAATTTTAAGTAAAAATTTTTCACATAAAGAATATTTTCGAGTATCTCTTAACGTAACACATAAACATTTTCTTATTTTCAACTCTTTATCGGAATTATTTCTTTACAATTTTTCAATTCACTTGGAACAAGTAATAATTCCCTCAAAAAACAACTGTTTTGCTAACCAATCCTATTAAAAATAAAACTTTTATATTTATTTCTACCGATTTGTTGCTTTAATTACTTTCATTTCTTTCACCTCATAAAGTTTTACTTGTTATTTTTAAACGCAAACGCCCTGCGAAAAGAAGAAGTCGTATGATGAAATGCTAAGTTTTAATTAAAATACGCAATTTAACAACAACCGACAACAGTTAACAGCCTCCACTAAAGCAATTGCAACAAAAATAGTGAATATCTTTACACAATACAAAATTAAACGTAACCAAACCAAAGGAATACATTGATTAACAGCAAAAGTTTAACCTTAAAAGTACAGTAAATGGTAGCAACACAGCAGCCAAACACAGTGTATTCAAGAGAAAATCTGAAAAAGGAGTATCGTTTTAATGTTTACACAGCGAATAGCAGGACCAAACTTTTGAAACAAGCACTTGCATTTACACACACAGGCACATATCTACTTGTGTACGTACAAGAAAATCACAATTTTATTAAACCTAACAAATCCAGTTAAGCAAACATTTCTTGAACACCTACCAACTGCCAGTAACAACATCATTATCAGCAACAATAAAACCGTAACAATAAGCAAAAAACAACATTAACAACAACACAATATTGATGACTGTTTGCAATAATTACTAACGGTTATACGACAAAACTTTTTAATGCTTGAATTAGCCATAAGCACAGATAACAGAGCACACACACAGCCACCCAAACGCATTATACGAAGTGTAACAGCAATATAACCCACAATCAAGTCAACAATAAACAACAGAGTAAATAAAAATAGAGAGTAAAGAGTTAACGCAATAAGTTTTTAAAAGGGTTAGAGGTTTGTTTGAATTTCTACTAAAGCTCACAACTACTTATACACAACACTGTACTGGTAAACACAACAAAGTAATGGACTTTTAACACTTTTATGTTGGGCAGAGAGCCAACACATTCACACTCTATAAAAAGACAATAAAAACTAATTATTTTATTAAAGAAAAAAAGAGAGAGTATTTGTTTTTGCTTACTCTCTCATTTAACTGTTAAGTAATTGTGCACACATACAGAGACAATTAATATCTTAATAATTATATTTCTTACAATTAAAGATGTCATTACAGAGATGCAATAAAGGAATATTTATTGAATGTCTGTAAACAGTGTGTGAAATGTATATTCGTACAATTTTAAAAATTTTAGCTATTCTTTTGTTCATATACATACATATATCTACATATACTTATATATATACTAGCTGAACCCGATATGCTTCGCTACCCCTCTCGTAATAAAATAAAATTAAAAGTATTTATATATTTACAAAAAATTTATTTATTTAATTTTAATTTATTATTGCAATACTTCATTTGCAGCAATAACAGCTCTGACTGCGTAGTGGAAGAACGAGAATGGGGACACCCTACTCTCTATTGTAGTTAACATCAGCTGTTTCGCAGAAAGTTGTGGGAGAAAGAGAATAGGGTTACCCCACTGATTTAATTAATATGTATTTTAAAGTTTAGGTAAAGCCGTTAATAAACGTAGTGAAGAAGTAGGTGCAGAAGTGTGTATAGTCGAAAAATATTATCATGTAATAAGTATTACTGAGTCAAAGTTGCACACTGTGAAAATTTAAGATCGGTTAACAGGTCCAGTTTGCAATATATCACAAACAAAGGGCGTGATCTGCTCACTTTTCTTTTGGAAAATATTTCTATTCATGCCAATACCATACATAGCAAATACTGCCGACGTTGGTCAAAAAATGCACAAGATATGAAGATTTTAAAATTTGAGTTATATGAACGGTGCCACGCCCCTTTGTTTAACCAAAACTTTATATAGCCTATTATTCCTTTCAAGGTCATAGTAACATGCTGTGAAATAAGGAAGGTTTTGGCCTCCTATAAAGCACAAACAAACAAACAGTCATACAGACATTCATTTATAGGTAGATGTATATCGTCGTGCGGGAGTTTAGGTGCTCTATCCGCCATTTTATATATCTCGAGTTAATGATGCCACTTTAAGTTTTTGACACCAATATTTTTAAAATCTGTAATCCGTTTTCGTCTATTTATCTCCAAAATTGGACGAGACATCCGAAAACGGATTGCAGCCTTGAAAAATTTGGGGTCTAAAACCTAAAGTGGCATCATTAACTCGCTGGCTTACTAGATGTTTGATTCGGTGTATTTCGATCTGCACTGGAATAGTGATGGTTCAGAAATTCAAACGAGGCTTGTTAATTGTATTATCAATTGTCACTAAGTGGTTTTCTCGTTGACTGTGTAACTATTGCTATAAGTGGACTAAAAAAAAAAAAGACAATAACAACAAAGGCGTTTGCATTCATACAAAAAGCTGTAAAACGCAGAAATAGAGTCTAATTATTCTGTGCGATAGGTAACAACGAGACGGCCAATGCAATGGATAAGAGTAGATCTGTGACTACCTTTTTTGGTCCGGAACTTTGTTGAGTAGCATCGCTATCTACTATTCTTAATCAAATTGGAGAAGTTATGGTTGTTGACAAATGCTTGGAACGCTGAAATGCTAAAATGTATGTTTGGCAGGATAGGGACGCAATCTATTATAATTTTTTCAATTATACATCAAGACTAAATTTGAAGCACCTGGTTGAAAGTCTTAAGGGTCATTTGGGTCGAAAATCATATTTGTCAAGAATAGCCATCACAAATTTTTGTTAATTGTGGCTAGAAGGCATATTTTGTGAAAGTGAAGTCGATGATTTAAAAAGATATTTTAGGAAGATACATCTCTTCGCTGGCAAATACAGACTTTTAACTCATATTCTAACTCGTTAACTCTTCATTTAAATCCTCGGAATGACACGTTGATGCTACAGTTCTGTGTTAAGTTTAAATTTTAGGCGAGTTAAATTTTCCGATAGTTCTCTTTTCTTTTATCTTCCGTGCAACTAAATTAAAAAGCCAAAAACTTTAACAAAAATCTCAAACAGATCTCTAAAATGCAACTTTTTACGTTCGTTACTGTCAGATTCTATCAGATATGTATCAATATACAATATTTTGTTTATAATTTTAAAAATTAAATAATTTTATTAATTTATAAAATAACAAAAAAACAAAATCCTAATAAATGAGTAAAAAAATGTTAAATAAAATGATAAATGATAAGGGGAAATTTTATTGCTAAATTAACTTGAAAAATGCTATCTTCAGCTGAAAAAATGCTAAAATCAATTTTAATTATACATTTTCGGTTTTTGCAAATTCCATTAAAATAAATGAAAATGTTTTTGTCACAAATTATTCTCTATGATATGGTAAAAGCCATTATTAAAAAAAATTTATTTCTTTTTAATGAAAAACTAGTTTTTGTCTCATTAAGTTTTAAACAGATTTAAAAAACATGTGCTTTTAATTTAATTTTGTTTTTCTTCTCTTTGTATGCGCTCGATAAAACAGATTCGCAGTAAAAAGAAAAAGAAAAACATAAAAAAACAACGATGGCCAACTAAAACTTAAATCAAAACTACATATTTAAATGGAAAATATAATCTGAATCCAAATGAAAATTAAATTGAATTTATTCAGCACAAAACAAAGTTAAAAACTGACTAAGAATGAAAAAAAAGTATGGGTAGAAAATAAAATTAAATGGCATAAAATAAAATGTAAAAAAAAGAATGAGAATTAAATGAAATAAATTTTTTTTTTCACCAAAGGATAAAGATCAAATTAGAAAGGAAAAATAAAGCATGAATTTAAGAGAGCATATAAAAAATATGACAATTATTTATTATTACTGTATAGAATGCGCACATACATATACACATAATTAACAAATAATTATAAAATAAGTTTTCTACAATTAAATAAGTTGTCATAACACTAAACAAAGCACCATATTCTTAGAATTTTATTATCAGTTATCTTGCAGTGCTAAACTACTCATTCCATACAATAGATAATGCCTTTATTGAAAATATTTATTTAATCCTCTAATACTCTGATTTAGCTAAAGCAAATAGAGAATGTTTTATATTGAAGGAAATTTTGTTGTTATAGCAACTCTACTTTTGCTTGTGAAATTGTCCGTATGCTAACAGCAGGACTACTAGTCAAGTAGACACAAACTCTTTTATAGAAAAAGGGGAAAGAAGAGTACAATTTACAGCCTTTATAATAAATTAATCTTCTGATATTTCGTTTTCTCTCTTAAAACTTTGATACTCAATCAAGCATGTCATGAAAGTTAATTCGGATTGAAAGTGGTTTCAATTCAGAAAATTTAATTTTTAAAATTTTTAATATTTCTTCCAAACAAAATCACTTTAAATGATCCAACTGGCATTTATATATGAATATTTTTGTTATGAATATAACGGTTTTACTTTCAAATGTAACAGTGGTTTAATTTCGCAAAAACAGAATATTCAGAATTAAAACCCCTTTCCTGACGGAATTGAGGTCCATGACGTGGCTGACTATGGCTTATTTGAATAATTATTGATGTATAGCAGAATAGCAACTGGTGTACGTTGTACACACGATTCCTTACCATATAAAGTATTGTACTTATAGACATAAAGTTAACTTTATTATATTTGTCGACCTCAACTCAACTCGACATAAAAAAATCTAACTTAAGCGTTGCCATTATAGGCAACAGTTGATCTTTGTGGACAGTGACATGTAATTTTCTAGGTTGTTGATATCGACAAGAAAGCGAGTAAATTTTTTGTATCGGCTTGTGTAGATCACGACAGTGCCTTTTCTAACTACGGCCAATGAGAAAGTTAGTGTTTTTGTTTTCATTGGGCTGCAAGCTTTTATATATCGGGTGATTAAATTTTAAGAACCGATGTTGAATGTGAACCACACCTAAACGACAAGCTTTATTTTACATTTCATTTCTCAATTTCAAACTAGCTCAACTTGATCTATGGAAAGATACACAATCGAGCAATGAGCTAAAGTTATTCAGGCTTATTATGAAAATGGGCGTTCAAATCAAAATGCATATCATGCTATTCGTAATTTATTCGGTCAATTACTCGTCCAAATGTGCATACAATCGGGTAAAACGTGCAAAACTTTGAGCAAACTGGGTCTGTAGGAGATGTGACAACACCAGTGCATGCTCGTACAGATCGTACTGCAGAAAATATTGCTGCTGTTCGCGATAGTGTGGCTGAAGAGCCATCCACCTTAACTCGTTGTCATCGTTAATGAACATTATAATGTGGACAATATGTGGTTGCAACAGGACGGTGCCACTTACCACACAGCTAACGAAACAATGGCTCTTTTGCGCGATAAATTCAATGGCCGTGTTATCTCACGTGGTGATGACGTCAGTTGGACGCCAAGATCGTGTGATTTGACACCGTTGGGGTTATTTGAAAAAGAAAAGGTGTACGTCGATAACCCAACTATAATTCAAGAGCTAAAGGGTGGGATAGTTCGCAGATTAACGGCATAGTACCTCAATTATACTTCAGAGATATATATCGAAAATTTCGACGGTCGGATGGAGGTTTGCCGCCGAGGTCGCAGCGGTCATTTGGTTGATATTTTGTTCTATACATAATTGAGCCATAATAAAGAGAAATTACAATACATACATACGTAACTGGCCTGTACAACCCTGTGTCAGGATTACGGACTAGCTTCTCGCAGAACTCATGTTGTGTGTGTTAGTTTTTATCCATAAGACCTACAGTTTGAAGTCGACTCCGAACGACAGACTGGAGAAGCTTGTTCATGGCAATTAGTTACTCTCAGAGCTTTTGCCAGAAGACTGCTGAGAGGAAGTCGCCGCAAGAAATATTTTTTTTCATATTTCTTTTTTTGAAGATGTTGGAGCCTGGAATCGAACCCAGGGCCCATGTCTTAGTAAGCCAACACATTAACCACTAGACCACGACGACGAAATGTCAATAGTTTCCCAAACAATTTGTGTTTAATTTAAAATCAACGCCGGCCCTTTAAATTTAACAATCCTCTATAAAGAGTATTGAACCCATGCCATGTCTTAATTGCTGAAAAGTTGCAAATAATTTTTTTTGCTTCACAAGACTTGCGTGAAATTTTCTAATTTTTCTTTTTTTTTATTGTGAAAAATTCTTCAGCTAAAGCTTATCGATTGTTAACCGAAAATTTTTCTGAACATATTTTATGCATTTCATTGCCCAGGTGACGTTTTTTGTAGTTTTGAAGTATTAATTTTCAAACAAACGACTAAGACCGTCCAAGTCTGCAATAAAAAAAAAATTAATAAAACAATAAATGAGTTGAAGAGGAATTACTTCATAAATATTGGTGCCATACCCAAGAAGTAACCAGAATGCAGTCAGGACCTAATCAAAAGAAAGTTTTAATATATTTTCGATAAGTAGAATTCACCTAAATGTTAAGGAAAATTGCAAACCCGTAAATTTAAGACAGCCACACACAGAGTCCCTTTGAGTGTACTCGTTTTTCAGTATTTCTAATGCACGTCACCAGGCTTTAAACCTTCTTCAGTAGGACTAATGAATAATTCTTACGGAAAATTTACACATTTTTTGTATCTTAAATATTTCACTTTAAATAACCGAAATTTTTATACTTCTCTTGTAAACACTTAGAATGCTTTAAAACTATAAATAAATTTTATTATTTCACGTTTTCCATTTACTTTTAAAGCAGCTTAAATACCATTCTGGGGAAATCTCTTCATACATGACACTTTAATTTCCTGTAGGGTTTTGTTTTTAAATTGAAAAAAAAACGAGAAAAAAATAAAATCAAAATCCCTTTAAGCAGCAACAAAATGTTTACTTGAGTTTTCTTTTTAGATTCTTCTCGAACGACTTCTCTCATTTGATACAAAAGCAACAATAACAAGTTTATTTGCTTTAATGGTCATGTTGAACGTTTACACAACAAATTACAGCAAATAATGAAACTGCAGTACTGCATGATGCTGCATAAATACGAGTTTGCAGATGGCTTTCCTTATTGACTTAATGGCTGTATTGTTGAAGACAATAATATGTTGTTCTTGTTATCGTTGTTGTTAATTTTGTGTAGTATTTTCTGGCTTGATAGTTTTCGTTTTCCTCTGTTGCTTTATTGAGATTTTATAAATCCATTGTATTTTTATTTTTTTTTTTTATTTTTGAGTCTAATACAGGTGGTTTATTAAGATGGCATTGTTTTAAATTTACAATTCAAGATGAAATATTTTCCAGTGAAATAGCCCCTGCAGTAGGATGAGCAGTGGTCTATTTTAAAGTGCACTCTACATTAAAATCGAATAGTAGTAAGAATGATTCAATAATTTTATACTCTGAGTGTGTTACTGATGCAAATCGGCGTGACTCTGACTGTCTATGTTTATCTGATGAATATGGAAAACATGTTATGGAACTATGAATTAATCACTTAAAATTGATCTCGTGGTGCAAATTTTTCATAAAGTAAAGAAAAGTAATTAAAAAGTCATCCTTTAAGAATCTAAAAAGAATCTAATTTATATATTTAGTCATTAAGGTAGCCAACAGAAAAATATTTTTATTAAATGATAATTATATTTGAGCAAAATTCCGCCTACAATTTTTATCCCTTTTAAAATTTTATCTGAATTTTGCTTTATAGTAATATTATATTTGTCTAGTTTATTTGTTTGTATTAATTTATTTGATTTTTACTTAATTATGCTCTATTGTGTTTCATAAAAAAGCCTATATTCCTATATTAATTACATACAATTTTTAATTAAACCATATGCTAATATTTCGTTGACTTACGCAATTCCTTCTATTTTTATGACTAATGATGTATTAAATTCAAATACTTCTGCTATTAGAACAGTCAATATCTACTCAAGGCCATGATATAACATCATACACAGTCGTACGATTCATTCGCAAGAAAATCTTATCGATTTCTGTTACGCATCAAAATGGCAACAAATGGTGCCACACCATCACTTAAACTAAAATGTATAGCATATGCAGAGTTTTTTGCTAACATCTTATAAAATGCAACCCTGATCGCATGGAGAAAAAAATGTTTATGAATTTTTTCAGACTACATAACCTTACGTTACGATTTTTTTCTTTAAAAATCGTACGACTCAATAAAATAGTGTATCAAGGCCTTAAGTAGGGAAAGAAGCAGTTCTAAAATCCAATATCTCTTACTTTTTGATTGTTAGTGTAAAGGGGGTGTTCTCACCAGAATTGTGGCGTTTTCTTTTCTGAAAACAAATATAAAATTTTTTTGCCTTTAGCCCTCAAAATGAAATTGTGAGTTCTTTTCTAAAAGCAATATCACAAAGAAGGGGGTTGCGTGTTCAAAAAAAAAAAAAAAAAGAATTGAAATTAATAAGTGTAAAGATGCAACTTTTCTCGCCCTCAAGAAAATCACATTGTTTTTATTTGGCAGTCTTCCTAAACTTTTTGGCACTAATATTTTTGAAATCAAAATTTCAATATTTCAGTGCACAGTAGGAGAATGAGCAAAACGTACTAACTGGTGTCAGACTGTCAGCGTAGCCATTTGCTTAGTATGATGACTGTATCTGGCGTCACTATCTGTCTCCCTCACTCATGGCAAACATGTACATATCCAGCTCTCTCATCATTTTGTGGTAAAATTAAAAGCCTACCAAAAACTTGTGCGAATAAAAAATATTTTAACTTTGCTAATGGGCTAGAGAAAATCGGGTTACTTGAGGTTTTAATTTTTTCACTCATTTTTTAGTATGAAACTAATAAGTACCATTTTTCAATCCTGATTAAATGCCCAAACGTTTGATGGCACTTGCCAAGCCAGTGTAGTAAACCTTTTTTAAAGTAAAGCCTTTCGAAGTCGACAAATTTTGAAAATTTTTAATTTATAGTTCAACAAATATTCTTAATTTTAGAAATAATTTTAGGGATAATTTTTCTTTTATTTTCTCATGATGGTTACAATCAATCCTGCCACCGCGTTTCGGTTTGACGTTGAGTTCTGTTTATCAGTCAATCACGCCTAAACGATTGAACCAATTTTGTCGAAATTTTAAATATAATTTGCTTCAACCACTGAAAGTGCAATAGAGTATATGTATGTTTTATTGAAATTGGACCTGGGCGTGGTACTTTCCAAACATTTTCTGAGAACGATTGAAGCTAAAGTTTCTAAATTTTATCTACAACTTTAAAGTCAAGGAAAATTATCAGTCAGGAAGTGGGAAGAATGAGACAAGTGCGCATTGTACCTCCCATACAAGTTAAGTATTGATTTCTTTATATCTGGAAATCGGTAACAGCTATAGTTTCTGAATTTGGTCTGAATTACTTCTTTATGTCTAAACATCATCAGCCGTAGACAAATGATAGAGATCGGCATATAGAATTTATTTTTGGTTGCCTCAAAGTGATGAACAATTACAAAATAAATGCACTAATATTTTTAAAATCATGTGCTGGACCATGGTCAGGCATATAGATATAAAGTTGAAAATTATCATCTTCAATTACAGGCTGTAGCTGTAGCGCCTTGAATTAACGATAATGGTTGTCATTTTAGGAAAAATACGGCCAATGACACCTATAGACCATTAGTTTTTTTTTTATGGAGTGCAGTCACTTGTGGGTTTCTGGAGCCTTCCACAATTATTTATACAAACTTATAGAGTCTATCCGTTTCTCATATAACCAACATGAACATTAATTAGCTTTGTATTAAAGAGAAAATAAAATCAATAACAAAAAGTTCATTAACAGCTATTATTTTTTAGTTATTTTTTTTTTAATTTTTCATCCCTTTTTCCTCTGTTGCTTATGATTACAATTGTTTTAATCTATGACGACATCTCTGATGTCAAAGTAAAAATGTATTTCCTCTTGCTCTTGTCATGTGTAACTCTCACTAAAAGATTAAGAAATAAAAACAAAAATTAAAAACACTCGATAGATTGATTAGAATATCCTGGTAATAGTGAAATGAAATAAAATAAAAAAAGAAAAATTATTGCGTTTTGCTATTTGTCGAAAACAATAAAACAAAGTCATCATTTGTACAAATACAAGGCCATGTAAATATAATGAAATAAATGTCACAATTTTTTTTTTTTTTGTAAGTGATTTCATTGATGACGGATTAGAATGTTTAATTATAATTGATTTAAATCAATACAATAAAACTATGGGAAATAGTAAAAAAAATATAATTTTTTTTTTTTATATGAAAATACATACGAGTATAATATTATATATTAGGGAATTCTTTTTAAGTTAACGAACAAAACTTGTAGCGCGATGCTGTAACATGTTGTTTTCAATATTAAACAAGGGTATTGTTGTCAATTTTGCTATTTATTACAGAAATTATAATTTAAACATAAATACTTTTGGAGTTGTCGCTTACATATAAGAAGTACTTAGTGAATCAAAAATTTTCGACTTTTCGATATAATTGTTTCGATAGAAAACAATAAATAAGTTATTGCCAATTAAAGCCCTGCAGGCAATTAAAGCCCTACAACGTAGTAACAAGTGTCGTCATATCATGCAATTGCCATGCCATGTTTTGCCGTCAAACATGTTCGACAGTGACATATTAAGGCAAATCTATACAATGTTTTTTATACTCATTTTTTACACCTCAACATGGAAAACTAACATCTCAACACAATCGACATATATTCTTAAGGGCGAATTCTGATCATTTGTTTGAATTATTATATCTATAAATTAAAACTGCACATAAATTAGACTTTTTTTTAGATCAGAGTTATTAATGCAATAATGTTTTATATATAATTTTTGTTTCTATACATGTCTTTACATTAGGGTGGGTCAATTTTTTTGCCTACTAAGCATATAGCAAAATCGTAATCTACGGGCAATTCTAAGAACTTTTCCCAAAGAAACCATGGTTCTAAAATCAAAATCGAGCTTTTGGGTAAATAATTTTCTTAAAAAACCGAAAGCAATGGTCTCATCTGTCGGTGGATGCTTACATGTGAATGGTGAGCGTCTTCAGTGATTAGCTGTTATCTTCCCAGAAGGTGGTGCTGTACTCCTGATCATTGATTTCTGGTGGAATAGATTAGAAATGTCATGATAATAAAAGAAGAAAATGATGTCCGTGTATATATAGTTTACCAACTCTCGCTATATACATAAATACATATGTAATCTGTAACACCAATTGATGTAGCGAATATTTTTGCAACAGTTTTAAAAACATTATACACGAAAGTATACATGGACATGGTATTCAACACAAGGAGCTACAACAGCTTAGCCGATTTGCAATAACATACTAAGACGCTATAATGACTTTGCATGATACGACATGGTTTTTTTCAAATGACATTTTTATGAAAAAATATTTCGTTTTGTAGTAGATATTGATAACGCACAATTCATAAACAAATATTATAAAAAACAAAAAAAAAAACAAAAAAAAAAAACAAAAAAAAAAAAAAAATGGAAATCATTTAAACTTTTTCCTATGTAACTTTTATATAAAATTTTAAAAGCAAATAATATATTTTATGTAAGATATAAAAAATGTTTGGCATTTAATTTAATTTTCTGCAAATTTGTTTTTCATCTTTCTTTTTTGGGAAAATTATTAATGAAATGTGTTAATTAAAAAACTTATTAATTTATTTGTTGATCAAATATTTCACATTTAACGATTTTCCAATATTAATAAAATTTATAAAATTTTATTTTAATTTTGTGTTGATTTTAACAAAAAGTCGTTAAATGTAAAAAATTATGTTGAATTGTAAAATTGTTTGTTTTGCTGTTAAATAAATATACTTTTAACCAAACTAGTGACTCGCAATCATAGTCAAATATCAAAGCCAGTTTTTATTTTGCAACTTTAGTGTCTATTTATTTATTTATATATTTATTTATTTTTATTTATTTATTTCACCAATTGATTTAAGATATTCTTTTTCGCAAAACAAACAAACAAACAAACAAATTATTTGATGGCAAATATATTTTTTTAAAGACGAAAGTTTGTAATTTATTTCTATAATTGTTTGAATAACAGAACCAGGCTACCTTGACTTAAGTTAGAGAAATGATTTCATACAATCTATTTTTTTTTTTTTGGGGGTAAGGGGGTAAAAATGTGGTTACACATACACTCAAGGTGTTATGTCGGATTCTCCTTGCGGCATACCGACTAAAAAACCTCCTTTTCTTCCTCCCCTGGGAATCGATCCACCCCGGGACCGCGTCTAGCATTACATCGGGGTGGTTCCCTGATCGGCCGCCTTAGCCATCGCCCGCATTGTCAGCTGGATCGTTTGTCTCCATTTCGATTATGTTTGCATGATCCAGGTCAATCTTTTTCAGCCGCAGTAATTCTTCGCAGTACTTACACACAGCTTTCCAGTTTGTTTCATCTCTTATCATCTTAGGAACTAGATTTTCCCCAGTGATGCATCCTATTTTAGTTTCCTCTCGCTTTCGTGTCCATCTGGCACACTTGAAAAAAGTGTGTTCTGCGTCATCAATCTGATCATCCTCTTCGTATAGACAGTAAGGAGTGCTGCATTTGCCTACTGTGTGTAGAAACTTTCGGAAGTATCCGTGTCCCGAAAGCATTTGGGTCAGATAGTAGTTCACCTCTCCCGCTGTCCTTTTAGTCCAGGTTTCCAAATGTGGAATAAGTCTGGCTGTCTATCTGCCTTTAGTTTCGGCTGCCCACCTCCTTTGCCAAGCTTGCAAAGTGCTGCACTTGATTTGCTCTACTTCGCCTGGTGCTAGAGTGCTTTCCTGCTTTCTGAGCCATATCCTCCTCCTCTCTTGTATTATAAGATCAATGGGTACTGTTCCGGCTATGACAAGTATCGCGGCTCCCGAAACTGTGCGGTATGCGGATGTTATCTTCAGCGCGGATGTTCGTTGAACTGCTAGCAGAGCATTTGCTCTCTTTTGCCACCTTATTGCTTCTCCCCAGACTTCACATCCGTAGAGAAGGATACTATTGCTCGTCTCCATCAAGAGCCTGCGTTTGTTCTGAGTAGGGCCACCTATATTTGCCATTAGTCGACTTATCTGCGCTGTTATTGCCGTCGCTTTCGTGGCTGCGTATTTTATCTGGTTTAAATATGTCATCTTTGGATCCATCCTTATGCCCAGGTAGGTGATACATTGTTTGGTATGTAGCGTGAGTTCTCCAACGTTGAAGCCAATCTCAGTGGGAATACGTCGCCTGGAAAGTAGGATCAGTTCAGTTTTCTGAGTGGCCAAACTAAGCCCACATGAGTCCATCCATGTCCGGGTTCTTATCATCACCTGTCTCAGCTTTCGTTCTGCCTCCTCCGTGTCTCTGGCGCTAATAATTGCTGCCAAATCATCAGCGTAACCGACGAGGAAAGCATCCTGTAGCATTCCCATGCGCAGTATGTCGTCGTAACTAATATTCCACAGATCCGGTCCGAGAATGGAGCCCTGTGCCGCACCAGATGTGACCTGAATATTTCGTTTGCCATCGCTTGTGTTGTAGATTAGTTCTCTTTCGCTAAGGTAGTCTTTTATTATCCGCTTCAAGTATACTGGCACCTGAAAGCGGGCCTCCAGTGCTTGAAAGACATCCTTCCACTTAAGGCTATTAAAGGCATTTTTCACGTCCAGAGTAGCTAGTAGTATTAGTGGTCTACTGAAATGGTTCCTTCGTTGCGCGTCTTCAAATGCGTGAGCGACATGCATTAAGGCTCCTACGGTGGATTTACCCGGTCGGAAACCGTGTTGCCTTTCCGATAAACCTCCCTTTGCGTCTACGGCCTCCATCAGTCTGGGTTTGATGAGCCTTTCCAGTAGCTTGCCAGCCGTATCCAGCATGCACAGTGGTCTGTAAGCTGATGGAGAATCTGGGTCACCTTTTCCCTTACGTATAAGCACTAGTTGCTGGACCTTCCAGATTCTAGGGAATGTGCCCTCTATTAGGCACTTATTAAAAGCGCCAAGAGTATTTCGGGGCATTTATGTGCAATCTCCTTTAGCACTTCTGATGGTATACCATCGGGACCTGGCGCCTTTCCAGGCTATAGCTTCGAGGCAGCTGCGATTAGTTCTTCCGTTGTGAATAACGTGATGGCCGTATCTTCCGTGGTTGCCATTTCCTTTATTGAGCTTTCATGCGATGGGAAAAGTGATCTTACAATCCTCGTCATTTGGTCATCATTCATTATTGGGGTGGAGTCTTTGGCGCAGAGTTTTCCCATAACAAGTTTGTAGCCAGTTCCCAAGGGATTAGAGTTAATGTCCTCACGCAACGACTCCCATAGTATCTTCTTGCTGTTAAAAATTTCATGCTTCAGGTTCCTCTTTGCCGCTTTGTAGGCGTTCATCTCATTTTCAGCGTTTCCTCGCCGCCTAGCTCTAGTTAGTTTCCTCCTACATTTTAAGCACTCGCGTCTTGCCCTTGCGATGTCTTCATTCCACCAGTGTACCGCTTGTCTCTTCTGTCTCGCCGTTCTGATTCTGGGCATCGCTTTGTCACAGCTTTGTTGTATTATTTCCGTCAGGACCTCTGCAGTTCTGGAGACGCTTAGCATTTCCGGGACCGCGTCTTTCCTTTGTTCCACTTCCATTAAAAGTATCTCTATGTTTAACTTTCCAACTTTACAATCTATAACAATATACAAGCATCTGATGATTACATCTGTAAGGCTTCCATAGTTTTTAATTTTCTTTATAATTTTGCCAATTCCTTGTACATTGGGTCGATTGTGACCACTATAGCATGTAATGCACCAAAAGAAGAAATTTTTTAATTCATCACTAAGGCAACAAAAAATATGATCTAAAAATGCATTTTAAAAACAGTTTTAAGCGTTAAAAATATGCTCTATAAATAATGCATACATATGTATATTGATATAAAATTACGTGATTTTTTTTTTCAAAAACTTGAAAACATGAAAAGTAACAAATTAAATTAGACACCAACAAAATAAAACAAGATTTCTATATATTTACACATATATATTACATTTTAATTGCTAAATTAGGCAAAATAAAAAAATTTCAAAAAATTCAGACTGACGAGAATACACAAATGTTCGTTGTAAACGTTTTCAAGAGTATCTTTATTATTTAATAGATTATACTTACGTTATGTGTCAAGTGTTTATTGATTAGTGTGTTGATTTACTAAGCCAGGTGCCCAGGGCTCAAACCCCGGCTCTGACATCTTGAAGTAAAAAAAATATGAAAAAATATTTCTTTCGGCGATTACCTCTTAGCAGTCTTCTGGCAAAAGCTCTGAGAGTAACTGATGCCATGAACAAACTTCTTAAGATTGTCGTACAGAGTCGACATTAAACTGTAGGTCCCGGTACTTATGGATAAAAATTAACACACACAACATGGGTATTACGAAAAGCTAGGCCGTAATCCTGACACAGGGTTGTAAATGCCAATTATGTATTATTATTTTGAAAAAATAAAAATTGGTAATACACGTATATTATTCTAACATATGTACAAATTTGTAAAATATGACATACAAATATGAAAAAAATTGAAAAATGCAAAAATATGCAAGTGTGGCGAAATATGCAAAAATATGCCGTAGCAAATAGGGGTTAAACGTCTAAGTTTTTCCTAAAATTAATTAATATTTTGCTTGTTTTCTCAGTAACATCCAGAAAAAAAAAATGCTAATGCATATTTTTGTTTGCCCTATTCATCACTATGTAATAAGTTTTAACTGTTTGCAATTGTTACAATCACATATAAAAATCCAAAAAATTATTGCAAACACTACTTATTGGAATACCCGCAACAATATTGCAAATTCATGGAAGTAAAAAATTTCCATACTGTTCTCATCCAGAGTAACTTTGTGACAATTATTTCATTTATTATTGTTAAAATGTTTTAAAGCAAATATTAATTTTATATAAAAATATTTTTAAATTTTCAATCAATGTTTTCAAAAACTACTTTTAAACCACTATTATTTCGTAGAAGTCAACAAAAAATATATATACCCAGAGTGCTTTTGTGAAAACAAAAAAAGAAAAAAAAGAGAACTTAAATGGAACACAGGGAAGATAACGTTAATCAATACTTGTATTGGTGATTGAAAACAACAAGAGTTCAATTTATTTTAGTGGCAGTTGTAATGATAGTGGTATTTATTGTTGTGGTAGTACGAGTATAGTACGACTACTAAATATTCAAAACCAACAATAAAGAGTATTCATAACAATAAATATAAAAATCAATATGAAATGTTTGAATATTTTTCTGTTTAATTTTATATTGAATGTACAAAATCATTGTCAATGCTTTTTTGTGTTATTTACTTATAATTTTTATTTCTTCCACAGCATTTGATGTCAACTGATACTTTTTTGAAAGTGCTAAAGTAGTGAAAACAAAAAAAAAAAAAAAAACGCCTTCTTAAATTAGTTTTACATTGAAATAAGGTAAATTTATTTCGAGCTATAAATTTTATGGTTTACAGTTTTAATCCAAGTTTGTAACGTATTGGATCAGTTGTTCAAAATTTTAAAAAAGTTTGGAAAAAAACCTTTAAAAACTTTTTTAAAAATGTCATTAAGTTGTTAAGTTAAAAAATTGCTTTCAGCTAGAATTGTGGAGTCACTGTTATGGTTACAGTTTTTTTTACCAACAACAGTAAACTCCGCAACTTCGCTTTCATATTCGTAATTTATCGGTGTTGTTCTTTCGGAAACTACCTCTTAGCAGTTTTCTGGCTAAAGCTCTGAGAGTAACTGATTGTCATGAATAAGCTTCTTAAGTCTGTCGTTGCTAGTCGACGTTAAACTGTAGGTCACGGTACTACAAAACAAGGTTGTAATGATCAATTAATTTTGTTTGTATGTATGTATGTATGAATATATGTATGTGAGTTATTAGTTCATTCGGGTACCCAAAATAATAAATACTGAAGGTGTTTTACGGGCTAATTTGAAAAATATTGCATATAAATTTCTTAAATAAGCCTTAAGTGGCCCGGCCCCACAGCTGATCCAAATTCGCATTATTGTAACTGTGATTGTAAAAAAAGACTAGATCGATTTGAAGTTGAAGAAAATCAAAAGAATATAGATTTTTGCTACCGTCCCAGCAGAAATTTTAAGCATGTTTGATGTGTGGCCTAAGGCTTGCATATATCTTAGTAATTATTAGAAAAATAGTAAACAAAAAATGTGTTGGACAGACACACTTGTGTCATATTATTATTTTTAAATTGTAAATTTTTTATTTTGAATTCAAACCGTTGAAGTAAAAGTGGCCTTCGTTTACCTCAAGGGAAAAAGTAGAAAAGTGCAGAAAAAAACACCAATTTTGATTAGAAATAACCAGAAAAGGCAACACAGCTCGTAAGTTATTCAAATACATAGTACGAATATTTTTAAGGAAAGTTTGAGCGTGAGTGGGAGAGAGTGAATAAGAAAATGAGAACCACAGAAAAGCTCTAGAAATAACGAACTCGAAATCAATCATATTTGACGTCATTTGATATTTAAAAAAAAACACCAAAGAATTATATAAAAAACACATAAAAAAACTCAATATAATGTTACATGTTTTTGTATTTCCTATTGTTGATTTTGGTTTTGTTCTTTTCATAATTACAGTTGTTGTAATTTTGTAATGCCATTGGATTTTTGTGGATTTATTTTTTTTCTGTTCTGTTGTTTTAACACCATAATAAAAACAATATACAGAACCACTTATTTACAAGTACAAGGTCATATACATTTACAAAAAAATAAATATTTTTTTGAAAAAAAAAAAAAAATAAATAAAAAAATAGGGAAGAAAACTTTTGTTTATTTTTTGTTAAAACAAAATTTCAATTAAAAACTTTTTTTTTTATTAAAATTGTCAAAATTTCATTAAAACTCTTACCCTTTTCTAATTCCTGATGATATTTCTTGCTAATAAGTTTAGAAACATTTTCTTTGTTTTTAATTTATTTTTCTTTTCTTTTCTTTTCTCTTTTTCCTTACTTATTTGTTTTAAATTTAATTTTTGGAACATAATATCTTGGGCCTATTTAATTGTTTTATTTCTCACTTTATTAATATATTGTTTTTTTATTTTGTTTGTTTTTTTATTTTTATTTGTTAAACAAATTACAGAAACAATTAGTCGCTCAGTGGGTGTATAAAGAAAAAGTATTTGAAATTAACCCTTATGTTAATAGCAAGGTACCCGGGTACCTTTAGGATTCTTAGTTTAAATTTTTTAATGGAAATTGACAACCTGCATATTTGCATCTTCTTGAGAACTCTCAACTTTTATTATACAGGGTGTTTTTTTTAGAGGTATAGAACTTCGAATTGAAATAAAACACAAGAAAATCGTTTTAATGTCCATCAATTTGGCTTCATTGGAAGGATAATTTTATGCCATTAATGTTTAAATATGATTTCGGGCATGTGGCCGCCGCGGCTAGCTCGAATAAAGCCAATTCTACAGGTCCAATTTTCAACCACTTTTTCGAGCATATGGGGCCGTATGTTGGCAATAACGCCACGAATGTGTGCTTCCAAGTCCCATAACGTTTCTGGTTTATTGGCGTAGACGAGCGACTTCACATATCCCCAAAGAAAATAATCCGATGGTGTCAAATCACACGATCTTGGTGGCCAATTGACAGGTCCATTCCGCGAAATTATGCGCTCATCGAATGTTTCCTTCAATAAATCGATTGTGACGTGCGCTGTGTGGCATGTAGCGCCGTCTTGTTGGAACCACAACTCATCCACATTCATGCCATCCAATTCGGGAACAAAATAGTCGGTTATCATGGCTCTATACCGGTCTCCATTAACGGTAACTGACTCTCCAGCATTATTTCGGAAGAAGTATGGCCCAATCACTCCACCAGCCCATAGAGCACACCAAACAGTCAGTTTTTGTGGATGTAATGGCGTCTCAAGGGTCTCGTGTGGATTCTCTTCACTCCAAATGCGGCAATTTTGCTTGTTGACGTAGCCATTCAACCAAAAATGAGCCTCATCACTGAACAAAATTTTGCGATGAAAATCAGCATCGAGATCAATCTCATTTTCGGCCCATACACCAAAATCACGACGCATTGCATGGTCTCGCGGCTTTAATTCTTGCACAAGCTGGATCTTGTAAGGTCGCAAGCCAAGATCTTTGCGCAAAATCTTCCATAAAGTTGATGGACAAAGCTCCAATTGCTGTGCACGGTGGCGAATCGATTCATTCGGGTTCTCTTCAACACTTTGCTCTACAGCGGCAATTGTTTCTTCGGTGCGCACTGTTCGACGTCTCTGCGGATGCGTATTATCACATAGAGTAAACGTAGTGCGAAAACGATCCATGGTTAACCGAATTAATTGCTCTGATGGACGATTATGTCGACCATAAAATGGACGGAGCTTGCGGTAAACTTCGCGAACTGAACCATTATTTTCGAAATAAATTTGCTCGATTTGCAAGCGTTGTTCTTTTGTCAACCTGCTCATGTTGAAATGGCAAACCAAACTAAACATTAATCACTTGACAGCTGACAAAATGGCCGCCAGTTAAAAAAGTGATGCCAACTTAAAGTTCTATACCTCAATAAAAAACACCCTATACTTTAACATTTTGCTAAATTTTGGCTAGGCATAGGAAAAAAATGTTACAACTTCATCTTTAACAACATTAAGAGGAACCCGGGTATAAAACCAGTATTAAATACTCTCATTTTGTTATTTTAAGCAAATTTAACAAAAGAAACAACATTTTCAAAATAAAATGACGCTATTTGTAAAAAAAGATAACAACACACACATGTATGTATGTAACACACGAAAATATATAGTTATGCATATATACTATATATAATATATAGAAGCTTAGCTATAAATATATTTAATTCGCTTCTTAACACACATATACACATAATTGGCCATTACAATCCTATTTCAGAGTTACGGTCCACAGTGGTAAGGCTTCATACATTTTTATGCAAAAAATATAAGGAGTGGACCTACAACCTTGAAAGATGGCACGGATTATTATATTGACTAAATTAAGAAAATATAAGAGTTTCATGAAAATCTGCCACGCCCATCGCCCTCCGCCCATACAATCAAAAGGGATATTTTCGCATAAAACTTCTCCTATAAAAGTAAAAGTCTGAAAATTAGGTACATATACTTCTTAGAAAAATTTCAAGATGTCTTGGAAAGGTAGAACAGTCTATTCACTGCCTTTACGAGGGCAGTATTGTGGGTCTGAATGTTCCCAATGAATTTAATACCAACAAAAGCATATTACTTTTACTATCTTGATTTATACTGAACTTTCTCAAGGTCGTACTATAAGAGTTGTTAAAATTTGGATGACTTCTAACAAGTTTAGGATAAGTTTCGAGGCGCCTGAAGGTTAATACTCTATTTATCCTCGATTACCCATTATCCGGTTAACCGTTAACCCCGATTAACAGTGATTTTTTTTTATTTGAAACCAATATTTAGGGGTAAACCCCTACTAAATTGTATTGGAATTTGGAAAGGAAATTTTTGTTTTTCTTATATTATTTCTTATATTACTGTGAATTGATCATTCAAAGGCCAGTGTTATACCTTCATCCTTGAATGATCAACAGCAATTGCCTCATCGTTGCATGCTGATTATGTGGTGAGTGTCTTCGCTAAGTAAGTTTAGCTGCTATCTGATATTTTCCAATAGGTGCAGCTTTCTTCTGATCATTCGTTTTTTGTTGACATTGGTTAAGGTGAAGAAGTGGAATGTCGGGGTGCGCTTTCTTTGTAGATGACTTTCTTTGAGTTGGGGGGGGGAGGGACCTTTTATTTTTATTTTATAATTTTTAAAAAACCGCGAACTAACTTTTTAAAGTTTTCACTTTGCTGGGATTTGAACCTAAGCCTTTGGAGTTTTTGTGCGAGCGCTCTAACTACTATACCATGCACCTCCCTCAATATATTGTTTTTGTTTGCAATGCTTTCAAATTATTTGCTTCGATTAACCGTTATTACCTCTATTATCCGTGATGAAAACGGGTAGTTCCGTTGTTTGCTTACAATGAGTCAAAAGC
This sequence comes from Metopia argyrocephala, assembly GCA_963576795.1. Lineage (NCBI taxonomy): Eukaryota > Metazoa > Arthropoda > Insecta > Diptera > Sarcophagidae > Metopia > Metopia argyrocephala. Next base: position 87,810,063 of record OY756211.1, read on the forward strand.
ATTTACAAGTGATTAGTTTGATTGCGAATTTGAGAAGTGTGGGTATTTAGATCTAAGTATGTTTAGTATGGCATCGTTACCTCTTGGCTGGAAGACAAAGAAACATTTTAAATATTGAAGATAAAGTTAAAATAAACTACAAGCATTTAAAAAATAATGTGAGTGTTAAAATGCTGGCTGAAAAGTACGAAGTTGGGTAGATTGCTATCTTGAATTAATTTTTTTAATGTAAGTATTTATGTACACCAATGTTCACTTCTTAAGTAATAAAAATATTAAAAAAAACTCTGTAATTAAAATTGTTATTCGATTAACTGTGAAAATCGATTATCCGTAATGCTTTTGGTCCCGACCATCACGGATAATCGAGGCCCGACTGTATTAGTCTTCTCTCACCTTAAGTCTCTAATTGATCATTTTGTATTTTATTGAGCAAAAATAATATGTTTGTAACTCATACAAGTTTATGTATATAAGTATGTATACAAAAGAAATAAATAATGTAATATCATAAAATTTTGGCAACCACACAGATGTATAGCCATTTTTGTTTTAAACTTTTACAAATAAAAGTAAAATTGCTAAAACTCTTGCCTGGTGTTCACTTATATTCTGCCACCAATATATTAGTGCCCCAAATGGGCTTTTGGTTTGCAAACTTTTATTCATTTTAAATGTATTTCTCAAGGTCTTATGTAGCTTTCTATTATTAATTAACAAGTCCATATAAATAAGTTCTCTTTTATTCTCTTTAACACTTTTACTTGAGTAGTCTATTTTCTATTTAAAGAGTAAAGAAGAACAAAAACATAAGCGAGAGAGAAAAAAAGAATAAAACGAAGTCATTCATTTCTTAAAAGTTGCGTGTAGATTTCCATTAAAATTTCGTAATTAATTACAAGTCGAACTCTAGGGAGGTACTTAATATTATCAGACATAAACAAAAGTAAAGAATTGAAAAAAAAAAAAAATAATTGAAAATAAAGTGAAAGTAAAAATGTGAAAATTTATAAAGATACATTTAGTAGTCATAGAAAAAAAAATAGGCCATGAAATTGGTATGTCCTTGAGCTAAAAGAAAAAACAAACCAAAAAAGAAAACAAATTTGGAAATTGTTGAAAAGATATATAAATTAACTGTTAAAAAAATATAGGAAGTTAGCAATACGGTTTAATTAAAAAATTTCTAAAATTCCTGTTTATTTTGTACAAATTTAATTTAAAAGATTAAGCTTGTAGTCTTATTAAATTTTTTCTATTAAAAAAGAGGAGCTGAAGTGTTTTAGTAGAGTTTGTAGCAGTTCCTTGGTCTGGGGTCCGAGACATAGAGACATTATTTGAAATAATAGGGTGGATGAACCCCTTTTGAGAGTGTATAAGTACCCGCTCCAACATCTGCTGTCAACTAAATGGGAGATACTAAAGTTTTTCCACCGAAAAGTTTATAAAGCATACACTGTAGGTTACTTTGCTGTTGGTGTTATAAAGGCAAGATCTCTTATACATTAATCTTTGCCCGAGCTTTTAGCGGTATATACAGGTTGTGTCTGCTCTTTAGTTCGATCTGCAGCAGTAGCGGGAATACTACTGAAAGAACACTCGTGTTAATTTTCTTTATAGTTGCCCACGTTTGACAATCAGATATTTAAAGTTTATTGATTTACTTGTTTAAATGGTTTAGGGTAGTGTTTGAGCCTGGACTGCGTGAATTTACTCCACTTCGTAGGCAGCTCTGTTTTTCTGTAGTTCTCACGTCTGACCTACCTACTTTGGTTGGCTAATTTAGGAACAGCCTCAAATACGACTTTTATTGGCACTTGATGTGATATACGATTTTTGCTCCTAGAAATAACTATTTTCGGGCATACACAGGAATTCCTCAAAGCATTCAATGTTCATGTGGTGATTCAACATAAGATTTGAGGAACTTTAATTTTTTATATTGAAAACTGTATTTTTGTACTTTTTCATGAAGCTTTATATCACTGCTATCAAAATTACATACATACATACATAATTGTCCATTACAACCCTGTTTCAGGATTGCGGCCTAGCTTGTGACAGCACCCATGTTATGTGTGTGTTATAATTTGTATTTATGAGTACCAGGATCTAAACTTTAAAGTCGACTCGAAACAACAGACTTAAGAAGCTTGTTCATGGCAATCAATTACTCTCAGAATTTGGTCAGAAGACTGCTAAGAGGTAGTCGCCGAATTCGTCGTCTTAGTAAGCCAACATGCCAACTACTAAACCACGGCGACTACGATTATTACAATAAATGATTAAATAGAATACGACCGCAACTTCAGGCAAAAACGACTCTCAGAGAAAACGTGCCCAAAATTAAAACGACGGCCGCAACTTCACGAACTGTCATTTATTGTTTTTACATTTCTTGTATGTAAAGCTATTAAAAAGTAAGTTTATGAGGGTTTTTCAAATAATTGAATTTATATTTTATAATTTAATCACTTTAACAATTATTTTTTCTAAAATATTACTCATTTTATTTAACAAGTTCCAAAATTTATTAATTTATTTAAGCTTTCAAATGTTTTTTCGATTTCGTTTGTTCTTATTTTTCTTTGTGCCAACAAAATGTATGAAATTTAATAAAAGTCTGGTAGCATTGTTGAGAGAATTTATATCTAAAAATAAGAGCATAAGAAAAAGCGCTGTCAAAATAAAATAAATTCTATTTCATGACTGCATTCTCTAGCGTTTTTATCTGTCAAATTGTATGAAAAAAAACGTCATGCCCCAGTTCTGTTTAATCATTAATTTTGTAACACAAATATAGCAAGGAATTAAAAAAATTTCAAATTTTTCTCAACCATTGATATTTATAGAAATACAAAAACAGATCTAATTTGCCGTTTTAAACCATTTAAACCTTTTTTAACATAACTTTCGAATAGTTAAGCAGCATATGTATTTTTTCAATTATTTTCAAATTTTTTCAATATTTCAACAGTTTGACAACCACGTACAAAAAAAAATTAAATTAAAACTAAATCCATTCAACACTTATAATTCCATATCTATATACAAATCGATTGCTTTAATAAATTTTTCTTTTTAAGCTGCCTATTGTCTATAAAATTTTAAAATAAAACAATAAATATTGTTTTCTCTCCTTGTTCCTTTCCGTTTGCTTTGTAATGCATTTCATTCATTTAAAAAGTCAATTTCGATTTTATATTTTTACATTTATTTGTTCGTTTGTTTCATTGTTGCTGACTGACATGGATCTGTATTGTAATCTGTTAGTGATGTGATGATGAACAAAAGCAATTAAAATGATTAATGCTGACTGTCTGAATGACTGACATTGGTGGTTGTAGCATTAAGAGCATAAGTAGTAACAGTATTAGTAGCTTGGAGGCGTATGAGTATTGGCTTGGGGATTATAATTTTATAAGAGAAAATGTTAATCATACGACATGTAATACTTTTGTTTGGACTGCAAAATAAAAGTAGTTGTTATGGTATGTATATAAGCCATAGGTTTCGATAGAATAAAAATGTTAATTAAACATAATATATTGTACGATAAAATCAAATTTTTATAGAAAAGAAATTCGTTTAATAGTATTAACTCTTAACCAATTAAAGTTAAGGGATAAAATTTTATAAAAAAAGCTGGAAACTGTTTGAGTTTCACGAATAAAGTTCAGTTAATCAAAGTGTGTGTATTAAAATTTCCAATAATAGGTTTATGCCATTGAAAGATGCGCTCAATTCAATCTGAGCAAACAGTACAAAAGGCAGTCAGTCTGCATTTGAACTCTTGGTTACTATGAATTTGACTCGAAGTTAGTATGTGACTATTTGGTGAAACTGAACCCAGCAGAAAATTTATAAGATTTGGAAGCAATAATGGAAGCATTATATCATTTTTTTACATTAAAGCTTCTAAATATGCTACAGGGTAAGGTATTATTTTGGATTTTTTATACTATTTGCTTACTGGTTGCAATAAATTTGCATTTCTATTGCATTTTAGCGGCTCATTTCATATAAAAATCATGCATTATTAATGCGCACGAGTAAGTGATTGTTTACAATTTCTCCCTTACAAAATAGCTTATTGGTAAGCACTAATTTCTGCCCAGGTAGTCGTGGTATAGTGGTTAGAGCACTGGCACAGAAACTCAAACGACCAAGTTTCAATCCCAGAGAAGGACAAAAAATTTAAAATAAAATTTGCGGCTTTTCTAAATTATAATTAAAAAAAGGGAGGTCCCGTCGCACCTTCAAGAAGTCCGCCTTCAAGAAACCGCTCCCTGAAATTTCCAGTCTATTCTACCAAAAAAGAATGATCAGGGGTACAGCGCCTCCTTCTGCTAAGATAAATGTTAAGCTACTAAAGACGCTCGCCACTCATTCAACACCCACCGGCAGATGGGGCAATTGCTGTTGATCACTGGCCTTTAAGTGGTCTAATTGTCAGCAATTTCTCATATCAACGAAAAAAAAAAAATTAAATAAATCTCACTATGTACGTTCAAATTCTAATACAATGCACTCCATGAGTAGGGGTTTAACCCTGAATCCTGGTTTTAAAAAAAATAAATAAACTCAGCTTATGCTGGAAATGAAACGGCAGATAAATTTGCCAGAAAAGTAGCATCCGTGCCACTCATAAGGTCAGAGAAGAGGGGTTTGGAAGAGCACACTGTAAGAGAGAGAGGAAAAGGAGAAGTGAATATTCTTCTTGGGCCAGACAAGTCTGAGACTTTTCAAACTTCTACTTGGCAATTATGATCAAAGGAGATTTAAGTCTTGCATTAGTTTCTTTAGGGACAACCTAATTATTTTAAAGAGTCTTCTGACCAGGCACTGCAGGCTCAATGGACATTTGAATAGGATAGAAATCGCTTAGAGCAATATGTGCAGATTCTATGACGAGGCGTTCGAGTCATCAGAGCACGCACATACTAGGCAATTGTGCAGCATTAATGAGCAGTTGGAAGAGGTACCTGGGAGCTTTTTCAGAGTCAGAAAAGGCCGATATTTTGAGTTTGTCAAAGCGACGAAACTTGTGGAGATACTATAGTAACTCTAGTTAAGTTGAGAACTGTACAAAAGATGTACAGGTCGAAGTATTTTTAGTATCAAATGAATGAATGAATGAATATATTTTATAAAAGAGTGAATGGAAAAAAATATGAATAAATTTATAGGTTGACATAACAATTTAAGTTAATAATGACGCGTTTATGCATCATTACTGATGTATATTTATTTTTACTGTTATGAACGAGCTAAGATGTGTGCATACATCTTGAAGATCACATTGATAAACTCTAAAAAAATGTTTATCTCCCTTTTAAAATATCAAAAATTATATTTTATTTTTTTATCGATTGCATTCATATTTAATATAATTGTTTCGATTATTGAATTGAATTTAGATTTTCATTAATTTTCCATTTTACTTTATTTGTTATCAATTTTAGGTGGTGAATATAATTCAATATCCATTATTGAGTTACCGCCATGAATGAAACAGAGTGTGATAATTTAATCAAGTCGGTAAAATGGACGGAACCCTCAAATTTGATCTCATTAGCGATACTCGAATTTATCAATGTTTTAGTAATAGGTGGCAACCTTTTAGTTATTGCAGCCGTATTTTGTTCAAATAAACTACGCAGTGTTACAAATTTTTTTATTGTGAATTTAGCGGTGGCTGATTTATTAGTCGGTTTAGCTGTTTTACCATTTTCAGCTACATGGGAAGTATTTAAGGTGCGTGTAGAAAATATGCAAAACATTTAAAGAAAATTGTCTAAGAAATGCATAAATTTTTTTTCTTTTCATTATTAAAATTTTTATTATTTAGGTATGGATTTTCGGTGATGTTTGGTGTCGCATTTGGTTAGCAGTTGATGTTTGGATGTGCACCGCCTCCATATTAAATTTATGTGCCATTTCATTGGATCGTTATGTGGCCGTTACGCGACCAGTAACTTATCCCAGCATTATGTCTACCAAAAAAGCAAAATCTTTAATAGCTGGCATATGGGTTCTTTCATTTGTTATCTGTTTTCCACCTTTAGTTGGCTGGAAGGATCAAAAGGTGAGTAGAATTTTAAGTAAGACAAAGAGAAAAACAAAAGAAATAACAAAAAAAAGTTTAAAGTCTAAAGTATTATTTATTTTAACTTTTCAATAAAAATAAATGACTCTTATTTTATGTTCTTTTGTTATTTGTTTAGAATATATTTCGGTTTCTTTTTTTCTCAAATTATTTTTCTGTTTAGTCAAGTTGTTTTATTTTTTCTTAAATTGATTTACAAATTACAACAATAAAATAAAACATTTACATATTCATGAGACTACGCATATACAGTCGAATTCGGCTAAAAGCAAACCGTTTAAATGATTGCAAACGAAATGTATTTACTTTTGTTGTCTATTAAACTCAAAGGTATTTAATTCGTTAAAAAAAATCTGTGTTAAAGAAAAACCGCTTAAAAGAAACAGATTTTGCGTTAAAAAGCATAAAATTGTTAAAAAGAACTCCGCTTAATTCCAAATACGTACACGAGTTTGTTTTAAAAATTTATCGATGACAAAAAAACTTTTAGCACCGGCTTACTTCTTTTCTATTTTGAGCGCAGTTATATTTTTATTTATTGCCAAAATTTTGTTACAATTTGTTTGATAATTTGTTATTGATTTATTTGATTTTTAGCTCAAAATTATATTTGAAAAGTTCATTTAAACGAAATAATTTTGCATTTATCCCAAGTCCTGTTAAAGGAAAATTCCTATTAAAATAAATAAAAATGCTGTTTTTTACATTTTCTTATAACCGAATTCGACTGTAATCGATATTCTTATTTCCAAAAAGTATTGGTAATATATGAAGCGTTAAATTGCTTCAAAGAAACAAAAATAAATATTTTATTTTTGTAAACGTATTATAACGTACAAAACAATTTTCTTAAATTAAAGTCTAATTTTTATATAAAATGTAGTGAAATAAATTGAATTATACCAGCAATTTTTTATATTTTTGATGATATTTTATGAGACTCTATTTCAAGAGATTAGAAACAGAAATAATACTCCAACTAATTTGGATTAGAGAACAAAGTAGAAAATATTTTGGTTTAGAAATGATTTTAATAAACAATTCCTAAAAACAGATGACTGGAACCACTCAAATTACTGACTTGAGTATGCTATAGTTTTCCAACATTTTTAGAGGAAGAAAAATTTTACTACCATTGGAAATTAAATCTTTTTAGGATTTCAAAACTAACTAAGCTACAACACAACAGTATTCTAAATAAATTTTTTTGTTCATATGATTAGACCCATTGTAATAATTTTAACTAAAAACTTTTTTCTATAATTTAATAATAAGAACCATTAAGATTATGTTTAACAATACAATTTATACATTCTATTAATGATTTTGAAATATCTTCCTGCTGTTTTTTATTGAATTATAAAGTTAATTCCAATAATATAAAAATCTATTGACTAATGCTTTTCCTTTTCATTTACCCTTTGAGAAAGGTAACACGAAACATTGTTTCACCTGTGTTTAGTTCTCCAGAAATTAAATGATAATTTTATAACTCTGGCAGAATATGACAATTATTTTATGTCATAATTTATTGAAATGATTTAAGAAATTTTGTTTTAGAAATAGCAGACTGTAAAAGGGTCTTCTAGGTTTAACAGTCATTTTAGCACTTGGAAATTCTAAAGCGATCCGATCAAAAATTTTGTTACAGAATTCATTGAATAGGTCGAACAAAGTTAAGTAAATTTAATTAATAATTTCTGCACTTCTAAATCTATTACACTGTACCGTAAAATAAACCCCCCGACTATAAATTCAGTCACTTTGCTTTAAGGCCGTCTTAAAAATAGTTCATCTTTTCTGATATCATTTGAAATTCTCTGAGTTATCTTCATTGGATGTAGTCGCCGTGCTATAGTATTTACATACATACATACATAACTGGCCTTTACAACCCTGTGTCAGGATTACGGCCTAGCTTCTCGCAGCACTCATGTTGTGTGTGTAAATTTATATCCATGAGTACCGGGACCTATAGTTTAATGTCGACTCCGAACGACAGACTTGAGAAGCTCTTTCATGGCAATTAATTACTCTCAGAGCTTTTGCCAGAAGACTGCTGAGAGGTAGTCGCCGAAAGAAATATTTTTTTTCATATTTCTTTTTTCAAGATGTCGGTGCTGAGATTTGAACCCGGCACTATCGGCTTAGTAAGCCAACACACTAACCACTAGACCACGGCGAGTATAGCGAGCTATAGTATTTAGTGGGTTTTTTTTATTGAGACAAATACTCAGAGGTAAACCCCTACTGATGCTGTGCATTTTATTGGAATTTATGGAAGGGACTGTATATATATATTTTTTATTCTTATATTATTATTAAGCGCCTTAGGAATGAGACAAATTGCTGTGAATTGATCATTTAAAGGCCAGTGTTATACCTTCATAGTCGCCGTGGTCTAGTGGTTAGTGTGTTGGCTTACTAAGACGATAGTGCCGGGTTCAAATCTCAGCACCGACATCTTGAAAAAAGAAATATGAAAAAAAAAAATATTTCTTTCGGCGACTACCTCTCAGCAGTCTTCTGGCAAAAGCTCTGAGAGTAATTAATTGCCATGAACAAGCTTCTCAAGTCTGTCGTTCGGAGTCGACATTAAACTGTAGGTCCCGGTACTCATGGATAGAAATTTACACACACAACATGAGTGCTGCGAGAAGCTAGGCTGTAATCCTGACACAGGGTTGTAAAGGCCAGTTATGTATGTATGTATGTTATACCTTCACCTTTGAATGATAATAGCAATTGTCTCATCGTTCCGTGTTGATTGTGTGGTGAGTGCCTTCGCTAAGTAGGTTTAGGTGTTCTCTGCTAATTTCCAATAGAAGGAGCTTGTCTCCTGATCATTTGTCTTTGTTGTCGATGGTTAAGGTGGATTAGAATGGAATGTCACGGAGCGGTTTCTTTGTTGATGGACTTGGTGGAGGAGGGGGAGGGTGGGGGAAACTCTTATTTATTGTAAATTATAATTTTGAAAAAACCGTATCTTAAATTTTATTTTTCACCTTTGCTGTGATTTGAACCTGGGCCGTTTGAGTTTTTTTTGCTACCGCTCTAACCACTATACCACGATAGCTCATGGTTGAAACCTCAACTCTGGTTTTTGAGAAAAACAAATATAGAAAAAAAAAATATTTCTTTCGGCGTCTACCTCTTACCAATCCTCTGGCAAAAGCTCTGAGAGTAACTGATTGACATAAAAAAGCTTTTCAAGTCTTTTTTTCGGAATCGAATTTAAATTGTAGGTCCTGGTACTGATGGATAAATACTGACGTACACAGTATGAGTGCTGTGAGAAGCTAAGCCGTATCTCTGAAAAAGGGTAATTAACTTCGGCTCCGTATGACAGACTTGAGTTTCGATTTTCGCAAAACTTTTGCTGAAACATCATTGGGTTACACAGTTAAAGTTTCGCAATTGGATTCAAGTTTTGCTAGGTAATTCCCTACTGGGTGTTGATTTTTCTCATTTTCAAGTTGATTATCTTCTTCTGTTACGTTAATTTGATCCCGGCTCCCTTCAATTGTTTATATTATTGTAGACGTTGGTATTTGTGAAATCACTTTAACCAGGAGGGGTGCCAAAAACATTGTAAGAAGGTACATGTGTATGTCATGTTATATTTAATGTCGGTATTTGCTGATATTAATGTGGCTTGAGATGTTAACGGCATTGGACCCATTATTGAATTGATATTGTTTTTGATCGTTTTAAATTTTTTTTTATGTTCTTAATACTTCAAACTAGAAATAAGAGAAATTTTGCATCGCTGTAGAGAAGGTTTTAATTTTTGAAAGTTTTGAATTTTGATCTCAATAATTATACGAACGGAACAGACAATATACACCAATTATATATCAATACAAAGGAAACTTTCTCGTCTTTTTACTTTATACTTTTACTGTTTTTTTTTTTAACAAAGTTAAATGGCATTTTTTTATTATTTTTTGTTATTTCTTTTTATTATTTTAAAGCCTATATCTAACCTGATTATTCTAACCAAAGTTTTTTTTAGAATCCGAAAGTATAAAAATTTTTATTTTCTACTTACAACAGCTTAGATAGGTAGGTTTCAAAATGCAACTTTTTTTTTCAAAAATGGACCAACATTTTTAACGGCACTTTTTGAATTTTTCAAAATATCAGCTCCGTGATAAATTGAAAGAAAAAAGCTTAGAGATACAGAACTTCTAGAGACTTCACGTAATCTGAGGAGTATAAAACTTTTCCAAAACAGCTTGCCGTTAGTTTAATATTCGGGATTGAGAATGTAAGAGAACTTCGGCGAAAATTCCTCAGGGTCAAAACTCGTTTTAGACCTATGGTTTCTTTGGCAATATTACTTAGAATGGCCCATAGAATAAGAATCGAGATGAGCACTTTAATATTTTTTCGTTCCATACAAATTGACCCAGCCTAATATAAATATATATTCTTTTGTAGTATTATTGATTTTTTAAATTTTTTTTTTTTTGTAATCCATACTGTTGCCTTGTGAGAACCTAGTGACACCATTAATATATTTGCATGAAATAAAAACATTTTGTAAATGAACACACAAATATGTTAAAAGGTATTATAAGTACATCGACATATATTTCCTTTTCTTAAAAAAGTTTAGACATTTTTGGCCAATTTAAAAAAAATTTTTTTGGCAACTTGAGCTAAAGCATGTCATGACAATGACACCGATAGAACAAAACTTTTAACAAAAATATCCTTCAAACACAAATATATGGTTGACATAAATTGGTCAAGTTTTATGAGTTTTTAACTAGGCTTAAGAGTAATAAATTTAATTTTTCGGTTGAAAGTAAAACCTTAAAGACTAAAAGCAAAAAAAAAAAAGGAAAAACAAATCTTTTCCTTTTTCTTATTTGTGTGGGCTTTATGGTAAAAAAATTGAACCAAAAAAGATTCAATGAAAAATTAAAATTAATGGTTCTCGTAAAATAACCAAACAACTAAAAATAACATAAAAATGTTTCACATACGAAAAACAACATCATTGACCGAAAAACATAAGCAGTAAAATAAAATAAAAATATAGAATAAATAAGCTTCAAGGAAATTGTTTAAAATTTTAAATGCAACAAAATAAGTTAAAAATTGAATAGAATTAGAATTTTATTCAAAATTAAATACTTCAAGGGCCATTATTACAACTCGCCGATAAGGTTTCCAATAGTAAAACTTAACTTTAGTTAAACCCTGACGTTGAAAGTTAGGTACCAATAACTTAAAGAGTAACTTTTAATTTAAAGCTCATTTATAGTAATAAAGAAACCAATTTATCTGTTCGAACTTGCATATCAAAGGAATTAAAAAAAAAAAAATAATTTTAAACAAAATTCAAATTCTAATTTTGTTGCATTTAAAATTTATTTATATTTTACTAACATTTTCTTTTGGTGTATAAGGCTTTGACGAAAGTTTTTAAAGCAAAACAGTAACGCATTTACCTACTATTTATAGATTTTGATAAAGAGGTTAACACTTATATTTAGATACTGCATTATTTTTCTAAACCACTGAACCATTTAAATGGTATTTTTATGCAAGTTTTTGTTTTTTTTTTCTATTTCTCTCTTTGATTTTTCCCTTTACTAACAACTTAAACTACTGTTTTATACCTTTTCCTACTTTTTAATAGACCGTCATAATACAACCGAGTTATACAAGAGGAAATTATACGCTTTATTATGCCACCAGCACAAGCACCAGTACAAGTACAATGCCATCATCAGAATCGTCAATAGCAGTAACCGCATCATCAATGCCATTAGTAGGAACAGCACAAACAGCAGATGCAACGGAAGCCAACTTATCATTAAAATACAAAAGAAATCGTAAAAAACGTTTTACGACGGCCACCTCAACCATTACATCCACTACAAGCAGCCGCAGTGGCAGCAGCCACATCAGTAATAAAAATAATCCTTCTCTTGATGTACAACACAAAAGAAGGCGTCAAAGCAGAAAAGTAACCTCATCCTCATCATCATTGTCACCGTCATTGCTGTATAATTCATTAAATCCATATGATCCCTACTATGCGCATTTAAAAAATCATAATACGGCTGATAAAATTTCAAATAATCAGGTTGTTAATGATAACGACCACAATAACTATAGTGCTGATGGTGATGCTGCAACGGATACTGAAACCATAACCACTGCTTATGATGATATTGATGAGAGTCAGTTAGAAGAGGAAGATATGTCTATCGATAGTTCAGAGTATAGTGGCGCTGACAGTATGCCATATAATAGCCATAATGATCCCACATCAGCATTGTATTATGAAACCACAGCCGGTCATACTACTAACAATTATATTCCTTCATCAGCAACTTTATCATTGTCTTCGTATACCACCCCGCCACCATGTCCCTGGAAGTGTGAATTGACAAATGATCGTGGTTATGTTTTATATTCTGCTCTGGGTTCTTTTTATATACCCATGTTTGTCATGTTGTTCTTCTATTGGCGCATATATCGTGCAGCTGTTCGTACAACACGTGCCATTAATCAGGGTTTCAAGACTACAAAGGGTAAGTGCTAAACAAAATGTAATAAAAAAAAAAAAAAATTGAAGCAACGTGCACAGTGGGCCAGAAGGGAAGAATAGAACAAATACTAAATTTTTTAAAAAATAATCAGATCTCTACAATACCACATTAAGTTTTAAAATTAAATATCCATAATTATGAATATCAAAACTAAAAATGAAAAATATCGGTAATGAGAATCAAAATGTATACCCATAGTTTATACACTTATTTTACATTCTTTTTTTCTTTATAAAATATCTAACAGTCTTATTTTGGATAAACTCGTATCCAAGTTACACAGTTATATAGACGACAACGTTAATCTACATTAAGAACTTACTATACCCACAGAAATGAGAGGTTTCTAACTTTGCTTTCTTTCTATCCATTTTAATTACCAATAGTAGGATAGGATAGGGTAGGGTAAGATAGGATAGGATAGGGGGAATGATATGATAAGGCACACTTGAGCACGCATAGCGGCCAGTTGTGATACCACATGATGTAGAGAACCTTGATAGCCAGAGGCTTCCCCAGAAAATTATGCTGGAAACCAGCCAGAGAGCATAATGAATTTGGCAATTGTTCCAATGTCTAGGATAGGTCAGTCAAGCTATCGAGAAAAGGAGATCCTAATGTAAGAAATCTACGTCGACCTAGAGATGGGCACTGGAAAATATAGTGAACCACAGTTTCTTCTTCTTCAACCGACCCACACCCACGATAGAAGTCATTCGAGGGCTAGCGCAATCTCTCTGCATGCCTGCCCATCACGCAGTGACCCGTGAAATATGAAATATGAAAGGCAACTACCTCACAGCAGCCTTCTGGCAAAAGCTCTGAGAGTAACTGATTGCCATGAAAAAGCTTTTAAAAAATCTGTCGTTCGCAATCGACTTTAAACTGTAGGTCCCGGTACTCATGGATAAAAATTAGTATACACAACATGAGTGCTGCGAGAAGCTAGGCCGTAAATCTGACACAGGGTTGAAATGTAATGTATGTAAATAACAGAAGATGACTCATGGCCGAAGCTGATGTATTGTGTGTAAAAATTTAATCATTTTTCAATAATGCCTCTACTTTCAAGGCTGTGACAAATTAAGTTGAAACTTAAAGTGGAAGTATTAAGATATTTCACAAACACTAATTAAAAATCAAATTTGGTCAACACGCACATTAACAATCAAGCCTCGCTTATAGAGTCAATATTAAAATTATTTTTAATATATATCAGTTTTTATCAATAGGCGCAACATTCGTTATATCAGTCCTGATGTATTTAACGAAGTTAGTCAAACAGACAGCCTAGTGCCCATTACTTTGCGTTATTTTTATGCATAAATCAAAGACTATTTCCAAAACATTTACAAAAGAACAGTGGTTCCAATTTTATGAAAAATTCTTGTTACTGTTTTGGTGATTTAAAGAAAATACTCTTTTTCAATGGTTTTTAAAACTCTTGCTGTCGATTAAAAAAATTTAAAAGATATGGTCTAAAAATTCCAAAAGTTTAGGTGATTCTAATCATCATATCGAGTATGTATATTCAAGCTTAAGTCTAATGGCTCGATGCAGCTGATAGACTTTTGAGAATCTAAAGAGTTTTTGCTATAATAATAAGGGGGGCTGCGTGTTATAGTAGTTAGAAAGCTCGCACAAAAACTCAAACGGCCCATCTGCAAAGAAACCGCTCCCTGACATTCCACTCAATTCCACCTTAACCAATGTCAACAAAAAACGATCGATCAGAAGAAAAGCGCCACCAATTGGAAAGTAGCAGATACTAGCTAAACTTACTTAGCAAAGGCACTCACCACACAATAAACATGCAACGATGAGGCAATTGCTGTTGATCATTCAAAGGTGTAGGTATAACATTGGCCTTTGGATGATCAATTCACACTAATTTGTCTCATTACTAAGGCGATTAATATTAATAAAAGAAAAAAATATATATATGTACTCTCCTTTACAAAAATTCCAATACAACGCACAGCATTTAGTAGGGGTTTACCTTTGAGTATTGGTCTCAAATAAAAAAAAAATAATAATAAGAGTGTAGTTTCTAGAGAATTGTTTTCTTCCAAATTTGTTGTGTGATCTCTAGTTGGTCGACTAATTCTGGAACTGTTTTCGGGCAAACAATTGGCTAAGTGCTTTAAATTCTAGAAATTGTAACACATTCTTCTACTAAAATTTAAATTTTTTTTTTTTATAAACTTTTCTTTTTCTTCCTTATACCACTGTGCACGGCTTCAATTAAAAAATATATGTTTCTCTTATCAACTTTAGATTTACTGGCTTACACTTTCACATTCTCTCTGTATGTTACAAACTAAACAATATCATAGTTTTTATGTTTTGCTTAATTAGTAGAAAAGTTTTTGTGTCCTTTTAGATTGTACAAAAAAAAAAAAAAAAAAAAAAAAAAACACAAAAAAAAATATTCCAAAAATATAAATATAAATATAAAATAATATAAATATTAATAAAATAAATTTTTAAATTCACCAATCCTCACATTGTTTCAGACACATTTGGTTTGGTTGATACAAAATATACACACAACACTTGGCTTTCAACTTATAAATATGTTTCTCTTCTTTTAAAATTTACTTAAAACTCTTGTAAATTTCTTTAACATTTAATTACACGCAATCAAGTTGTTTAATACTGTATATTTGTTTTGTAAAAAAAATCATATTAAATTAATAATCAACCTTTAGTTTTGTGTCCTTCAATAACTCCCTTTTTATAAGCTGATATGGTAGTTTTATAATATTCATAAGGAAATGGTGTAAACAAAAGAGGAGGAGAAAGAGATAGATAGAGATGAGAAGACTTACAGCTGTTTTTGTTTTTAGTTAATTTACATTTGTAACTCAGGTCTATCAAAATGTTTAATCATTACAAATTAAGCCCATATGACACCTACTTTTTTGTATTAATATTAATTTGGAGAACAGTTCAAAAATAATATAATAAGAAAGTATAACGGGTGTAAAGAGTTCAACTATATTCACATCAATACAGAATTGTCAAAATATTTACAAATGTTATCGATAAAAAAGTAGAGTCTGTCAAAAACAATTTAAAATAATTTACATTGAAATTGATACTTAGAAATTAAAATGCTGCTAACTTTTTAGTGTTATACTCCAATAAAGCGATTTTACGCTTTTTTGGCCTTAAATATAGCGTTTTTTGTACAAAATAACAAAATAAATAGGATCAACATTTTAATAAGTGTAAATACAAAAACAAAAATAAATATTTTGTTTACATTTTTTATATTCCACTCTCTCTAGCATTTGCTATTTCTTTCTATCAATTCTATAACAATTCAATACAAAAAAAGAATGTAGTGTCATACGGGCTTTAGTCACTTTTACTGGGCACTTGTTTGTATAAAAATTTTAATATAGGGTGTTTTTTATTGAGGTAAAGAGCTTTAAGTTGGCATCACTTTTTTAACTGGCGGCCATTTTGTCAGCTGTCAAGTGATTAATATTTAGTTTGGTTTGCCATTTCATCATGAACAGGTTGACAAAAGAACAACGCTTGCAAATCGTGCAAATTTATTTCGAAAATAATGGTTCAGTTCGCGAAGTTTACCGCAAGCTCCGTCCATTTTATGGTCGACATAATCGTCCATCAGAGCAATTAATTCGGTTAACCATGGATCGTTTTCGCACTACGCTTACTCTATGTGATAATACACATCCGCAGAGACGTCGAACAGTGCGCACCGAAGAAACAATTGCCGCTGTAGAGCAAAGTGTTGAAGAGAACCCGAATGAATCGATTCGCCACCGTGCACAGCAATTGGAGCTTAGTCCATCAACTTTATGGAAGATTTTGCGCAAAGATCTTGGCTTGCGACCTTACAAGATCCAGCTTGTGCAAGAATTAAAGCCGCGAGACCATGCAATGCGTCGTGATTTTGGTGTATGGGCCGAAAATGAGATTGATCTCGATGCTGATTTTCATCGCAAAATTTTGTTCAGTGATGAGGCTCATTTTTGAAGTGAAGAGAATCCACATGAGACCCTTGAGACGCCATTACATCCACAAAAACTGACTGTTTGGTGTGCTCTATGGGCTGGTGGAGTCATTGGGCCATACTTCTTCCGAAATAATGCTGGAGAGTCAGTTACCGTTAATGGAGACCGGTATAGAGCCATGATAACCGACTATTTGGTTCCCGAATTGGATGGCATGAATGTGGATGAGTTGTGGTTCCAACAAGACGGCGCTACATGCCACACAGCGCACGTCACAATCGATTTATTGAAGGAAACATTCGATGAGCGCATAATTTCGCGGAATGGACCTGTCAATTGGCCACCAAGATCGTGTGATTTGACACCATTGGATTATTTTCTTTGGGGATATGTGAAGTCGCTCGTCTACGCCAACAAACCAGAAACGTTAGGGGACTTGGAAGCCAACATTCGTGGCGTTATTGCCAACATACGGCCCCATATTCTCGAAAAAGTGGTTGAAAATTGGACCTGTAGAATTGGCTTTATTTGAGCTAGCCGCGGCGGCCACATGCCCGAAATCATCTTTAAACATTAATGGCATAAAATTATCCTTCCAATAAAGCCAAATTGATGGACATTAAAATGATTTTCTTGTGTTTTATTTCAATTCGAAGTTCTATACCTCTAAAAAAAACACCCTGTAAAAATTAAATTTCTTTAATGTGGCTGTTTTTTTTTATAGAGTGACACAAGTTTAAATCATAATAAAGCAATGAAATATATTTTTAATATTAATATAAGAGGCTTTATTGAAAAGAAAATTTTACGAAATTAATATTTAAATGTAATTTCTGCCATGTTGTCGCCATGGCTGGCGCATAGTAAGCGCAATCTGGAAAACAAATGTTCAACAATTTTTTCGCAGCAATGACTCAACCTGTGGATATAATGCTGTTTCGACAAAATCTTGTAGATCCTTCTCACTCCAAATGCTACAATTTGCATATTTACGTACCCAATCAACCAGAAATGGGCTTCATCGGAAAATAAAATTTTAAATGGAAATTCAAGATCCACATCAATAGAATAGAACAATTATTTTGAATAAAAATTTCAACAATTTGCACGCGTTGCTCTGGTGTAAGTCCTTTTATTTTAAAATTTCAAAGCAAACTTAACAAAAAGCAACAATCAGCTGTTAAATGGGTGGTCTAATAAAGCAGTGATGCCAACTCAATGTTGCGACACTCTATAAAAAACACGCGATATATGCTACAAATATTTAAATAAGTGTGTGATTTCGGTCATGTGGCCGCTCCGTAACTCGCATATCGTCGTGCTGGGATTTATGTGCTCTATCCGCCATTTCATATTTTTTGTATATCTCGAGTTAATGATGCCACTTTAGGTATTCGATCCCAAATTTTTCAAGTCGGCAATCCGTTTTCGGATATCTCGTCCAGTTTCGGAGAAAAATAGCCGAAAACGGATTGCAGACTTGAAAAATTTTGGTGTCAAAAACATAAAGTGGCATCATTAACTCAAGATATATAAAATGGCAGATAGAGCACTTAAACTCCCGCACAACGATATGTAATTATTAACTCTTTAATTATTGAACTATAGCTGAACAAGTGTTTCTGATTTAACCCCCAGAGAAAATAAAATTTAAGGATTAAATGACACAATTTTGGTGGTCAATTAAATCTTATAATTGTTTTAAAAATGTTCATTCAACAAAGGAATTTCAGTCTTCTAGCTCTCTCTCTCTCTCTTTCTCTATGTACAGGTATCCTTCGTATAAAGCGGTGGTTACATTCTAGAAAAACTCTGAGTTATTGTGATTCGCATTGTAGCAAATATGAGTGTTTTTAAAATCACGCGAGCACTGAACCTGATATTTTAAACCACGTTATTTCGGAAACAAATGTGGAATTACCGCCTTATACAAGGAATACCTGTACTTTCATAAACATGCAACACAACACATCAACTACATCTGCTTACACAGACAGACATTAAATAGGCTGTGATATTAAAATGTAAAAAAGGAGCTCCTTTTTTTCATTATTCATGGAATTAATGAATTTTAAAAATTATGCATTTGGATTCCTCTTATTTTATTTCGTTATTTTGGCAACAATTGTCGTTTTAAAAATGCTAAAAGTGTCACTAGAGAGAACAAACAAATGAAAATGCTTTTAGTAAATATTATAAATGATCTCAATGGTAAGTACGGCAAAAAAAGAAAAAAAAAATTCAAAGATAACAAAACTTAACAAAAGCAACTAAAGTGCTTTTGAATTTAATTTTTTCTAAAAAGAAAGAAAAAAAAAAGAATGAGTCACAATATTTAGTATTTTATGTATAAATGAAAAATAAATTGAAAAAATCAATTGAAATTTGTACAATCATCCATCCAACCATCCATCTATTTATTTTTATTCATTCACATCCATCAATAGAATTACATTTTAACAGCGAGGATTATGTTTTAAACCCAATGAGTATTAATTCCTATCATTAAAAGGGATTATTTTTTAATTATAATTGCCAGGAGAGTGAAGTGTTTTCAACCATATGCTAAATACACTTAAGACAGCAGACAGAGATTTTTAATGAAAAACACTTGTTTTTCTTTTTGCCAATGTACTTTATATTTGAAGGAAAACGTAGTAAATGCTGATTCATATACATCAAGCTTAACTCCTCATTTTATCAGATTTGTTCCGCCTTCTTGCAGAAATGAAATCAGCACATACATACATAATTGGTTATTTTATTTTATGAATTTTTTTTTTTGGATTTCATCAGAAGTACACTGTCGGTAGGATAAAGGCCGGTTACAAAGCCTCTACAATTTCATCCAAAAAATGTGTGTGATATTTAATCCTTTTTCTAATGACCAACTACTTTTATTTATTTTGATTTAAAGAGTTTAAACATATTTTTTTTTAATATTTGACTTTAAATTCAGCAAGAATTCTACAAAGCTCTCAGTATGAACTGTGTAGTGAAAAAAAAACACGAATAAAAAAGAATAGCGGTAATAAATCTTCGTTGCATATTATCTTGTAAGTCTTGCAAAAGTAGCAAACCATATAAAATAACAAAAAAATATCGGCAGATATGTTACATATGATACGCGTGTAAGATTTACAAGAACATTTTCAAGGAAGAGTGATTAGCGTTAATAACAATAAAAAAATTTTTAGGGTATGGGACTTTCTTTATTATTAAAAACTTCCTTTATTTTTACTAATTGAATAATTTTGCAACATTTTCGAATATGTTTTTCATTTTGTGAGACCCTTCACAGAGGCTTCAATTAAGAAAGTTCACCTGTACTATACTGATCATGATGATAAGGAAAGTTTCTTTTTTTAAAAAGTGAAAAATTACTCAAAATTAACTCAAAAATTACTGGTGAGCACTAATAAAACATTTCAAAATAAAATCTCATGTATAGGCCAGGCCGGTGATTCAAAGTCTATTTTGGGGTCTCGTCAGTGTACACGAAAGCGCGAAGGTGCTTATCAGCTTCGATAGGGTATCTAACTCTATCGATTAGACCATGGGCGCATTGTGGCGTGCATTTCATTGTTCTATCAACAATAATCGGAAGTGCTCTGATGAAATAAAGTATTTGGTTCCAGATAATCGAATATTTTTGCGGACTGCTTGTACTTCTCTCAAAGCACATCCTTTTGTAGTTGATTGTCCAGTGAATCGAACAATGCATTATAGAGAGAATTCGTTCTTAGAGGTCGTCCCCTGAGTGCTGGCGCTAATGATAGAAAAAAATATTAGTGGGTTGGTAATGGATCGAGTGATACAACATTTATGAGCAAAACATCGAAGATTTCTAAACCTAAAACAATCTCTCTGAAGAAACTTTATTCCCCGTTGCTAATAAAATATCGAATGCCTATATCTGAATGACACCGACCAAGTCTGTTTACCCTGAGAAATCTACCATTTTGGATAATTTTTTGTCTATATCCTGTACTGAGTTACTTACCGATGGAAAAGACCTCCAAATTGCTATTAAACAACCCGAAAAACTTCTGCAAAGTTGTCAAACAATTGCGTTTCCAGGCTATTCTGAGCGAACGCAGCATACATTTAGGCTTTTAACATTTTTTACACTTTCAATTGTCGATTGATCAATTGCAGTTTAGAAATATTTTTAATAATTTTCGAGTATAGAAAACTTAAGTACCCAGCAGAAATTAGTGCTTACCAATAAGCTATTTTGTAAGGAAGAAATTGTAAACAATAACTTACCCGTGCTCATCAATAATGCAGGATTTTTATATGAAAGGAGCCGCTAAAATGCAATAAAAACGAAAATTTATTGCAACTAGTAAGCTTTAAGGTATGAATAAACAATACAATGCTTTCATTATTGCTTACAATTTTATTTATTGCTTCTAAATTTGAAAAATTTCTGCTGGGTAAGCGCCCAAAACGATCGGCATCTTCGGTGTTTGTACAGCCTTAATGGCATTCTGTAAACAATTATTTGCCATTCAAATTGGTATATTCGAGTTTTTATAATACTTAAGCTATAGTTGGTAACATTAGACAAATATTTAATGAAAAAGACGTAACTACTATTTTCCAGATTAGGAAAATAAACAAAGTCGCCGTGGTCTAGTGGTTAGTGTGTTAGCTTACTAAGACAAGGGTCCTGGGTTCGACTCCAGGCTCTGACATCTTTAAAAAAAGAAATATGAAAAAAATATTTCTTTCGGCGACTACCTCTCAGCAGTCTTCTGGCAAAAGCTCTGAGAGTAATTGATTGCCATGAAAAAGCTTCTCAAATCTGTCGTTCGGAGTCGACTTTAAAACTGTAGGTCCCGGTACTCATGGATAAAAATTGACACACACAACATGAGTGCTGCGAGAAGCTAGGCCGTAATCCTGACACAGGGTTGTAAAGGCCAGTTATGTATGTATGTATGTATGTATATTGTTTCTGTTTTGAGTGCTACAAATACACTAACTCAAATGTGCATAGGTACAACAAAAAATGAATGAGAAGAAAAAGGATAGAAGAAGAGAAAAAGAAGAGAAGAAGAATAGAAAAAAAAAAACAAAAAACAAAGCAAGCACAAGAGCGAAAAGCTAATTGTTTCATTTGCGCTCTTTCTCATTTAGAAAGTATTTGTTTTGGTTTTGCTCATGTACAATACCATTAAAAAAGTTTCGAAAAATGTATGACTTTGTTGTAACTTTTGCGAAATGTTTTGTTTGTTTGCCTACTCTGCTATTTTCTGCAAACATATTTTTGCTTTTATTTTGTATTGCTGCCAGTTTGATCAATCAGGAATTTGAATATTTTCTTTTATTTTTATTAGATTTTGAATCGTGTTTTAAGAAAGAAATTTTTAGCATAAAATATTTCCATAAAATTGTGATTACGCTTTTTCGGTCAAATATTTTCCTAATGTTACCACAGCTTTAGATCAGTTTTGGCATGGACGATGGTTTTGCCACAAAAAGTTATTATTGCTTCATTAGCACACGAAATCTAGTTTTTCCTTAAATCTCTAGATGGTTACGATGACTAAATACACTAAATTACGCAGTTTCTTAAAATTTTGACAATATTTAACTAACATACGCCTACAAACAGGCATCATCGGTGAAAAGCGGTGATTTTATTAAATTTTTATCGTAAGCTTATACACTGCAGTTTTAAGAGAATTTGGTACACTTTTATTTTCGAAAAAACATTTAAAATTACGCAGTTAATAGTTAAATCGTCACTAAAAGCTTATCAAATCACTTCATTTAATCCTTAGTTTTGAAAGTAGTTTACTTTAAAAACAAAGAATATAAGAAAATACTTTTTTATAGTGTTTTAAGTGAATTACAAAAAAGTTTTCATTTTCACTTTTTAACCACAAAAAAGTGTTTTATTACCATATTACGGCTATAAATTATGTTTTCTAAACCTTAAAATCACTTTAAAGTTTGAATTTTAAATTAAAATCATCTAAAAAACAATTAAACTTTTACCTCTTAAAACATTTTATTCAATATAAAATGTAAAATAAGTTTTAGGAAAAGAAATTTAATCAATTTGTAACCCTTTTATCAGTTTAACGACCAAACGAAACTAAACGGAAACAATGAAAACACAAAAGAAAGGATGAAGACAATGCAAACAGATACAACATCACCAAGAATAAATTGGCCTACAGACACGGATAAAGCCATGAAACAATGAAAAGTGTCAAGACCATAAGACGTTAAGAAAAATAAAAATTTTACCACCAATGCTTACATTCATATAGAAGCACTTAAAGTTAAACTTGAGATTTTCACAGATACACACAGTTAAGCACGCAACCAGGTATAGGCCAAATGAACAAGACACTTATAAATAAAAAAACAACTCATAGCCAAGGCCAATAACAATTTTTTTTAAAACTAAAGAAAGACAAGGTTAAGACTTTTAAGCATTTGTTAGCAAGAAAAATATACCCACACAAGCCCACATGTACCAGCACAGACGTAATAAATTTCTTTAAACAGTTTTAAGCACAATTGGTGAAACCTATTTCTCATATTTTGGGTACACAACTGAGTTCATGGCTGGCAAAGTAGAAGACAAAACAAACAATTAGAAAAAAAAAACAACTTTTTAAATTTTACATAAATAATATTCCTTCTACATATATTGAAGTCTATATTGCGATAGTGAATCATTGCAAATATATATTATTCCACTTAAGTTCAGACTTAGTAAAGGAATTTCGCATTTTAATTCATTTTAATAAAATCAAATTATTCAATGAAGTTTCAAAATAAACTACAAATTTGTTTCAAAATTAATTGCTGAAGGTCAATTGCAAATTGGTATTTTCAATTAGTCATTGCATAGTAATTGGTAATTTATAAATTATTATCACTGGCTCTGTATGTTTGATAAGAGTACCAATTTCTAATGGCATTCAATTAAAACGTATAATGATAAATCGCTAACAAGTAATTTGTGATTTATATATACCAATAAACAATTATTTAAAATCTGAATTGTTAATTAGGCATTGCCAATCGCTAAATGGTTGCCAATCTAAGAAACTTGCTAAATAATTTACTATATAATTAAAATTTAAGTTTGTAAAAGAAAATTAATACATTGATAATAACACATCTAGTTGATGTTAGTAAATTACAAATTGCTGGACTTATAATTACGAATTGGTATATCTGTGCTAATTGCATTGTAGTTCATTTAATTGGTAATTAACAAATGCTAACTAACAGTTATTTTTATTGATAATTCCGATAATTTAACTTTTAAATAAACAATTTAGTTCCCAACTCTAGTAATTATGATTTTATGCAACAAAGTTATTTACATGCAATGTAATTTGAAGTTATTTGAGAAGTAATTGATAATATCCAAGTTTTCTAAAACTCAATTACATTTACATTACATTTATCCAGCAGAAAATAGTGCTTATCAGTAAGTTATTTTGTAAGGGAGAAATTGTAAAAAATCTCTTATTCATGCGCATCAATAATTCGTGATTTTTATATGAAATGAGCCGCTAAAATGCAATAGAAATTCAACCAGTAGGAAATTGGTACAAAAAATCAAAAATAATACCTTTTCCCGTAGCATATTTGGAAGCTTTTATGTACAAAAAGGAATACAATGCTTCTATTATTGCATACAATTTTATTTATTGCTTCCAGATTTTAAAAATTTTCTGCTGTGCAGTTTGTAATTCTTAATGGGCAATTCTAAAAAGCTAAATAAATTACTTTTTGTGATTGGCCGTTGTGATCAATCCAATTAGAAAATTCAGTTGAATTTCTTAAATAAAAAAATGTAATTACAAATTACGTAAAATTATAATTAATAATTGGCACTTCTTATTAGTAGTTTACAAGTAATGTAAATGGTAATTAAAAAGTAATTTCATTTCCGAAAACATTTATGAGTTCAATTATACATGCGATGTACAAGAAATAAAAACTATATGAGATAAAAACTTACCAATATTTATAATTTTTGAATAGTATCTAGTTGATAATTATCTAATAAAAAATATATTTGATGTTAAAATTTAAAAGTCGAATATTTAGTGACAAATGATTTTAATTGCAATTGGTAATATTAATTTTTTTTAGTAATAATTGGAGAGCAGTGCATTTGATAAAGAAACTTCTAATTTGTTTCCTAAAAATTAATAACTGAGATCATGTAATTGACTATTTAAACATTTATTGTGTTTGTAATAGATAATTACAAAATACAAGAATACAATTTATGACTGATAATTGCAAGCTAGCTAAACACCGGCATGCTGCCTCTATCCCTATTCGAATTAAATAGAAATTTTATTAAAAGTACGTACGGAGAGAGTCACTTTCAAATATTCAACATTTCAAGATTTCAACAAAATTGCGTGTCCAAAATTTCAAAACTTTTAATATTACAGTTCGAATATACATATATGTAAATATAACATTTATTTAGTATAGGGCGTACCATGTGCAATTATCTAATTTTGCTCAGTTTTTCACCAGTATTGACCAAAAGCCATTTAGACCAAAATCAGAGGACTCTGTTTTAAAATTTCTCACGATAAACACAAATCAATATTGAGTGTTTCTGCAATGTCCACTTTTCCGCTCTTTTTTGACTGATGATTTCTATTGAGTACAAAAGCATTTCCACCAAATTCAGAAAGTTTAGCATTAATAGTTGTCAAGATATAATCAACATTTATTTCCTATAAGAATAATTCCTTGGAAGTTCTTATGTTTTAGAAAGTTTTTTTTTTTGTCAGAAACGCTTTAATTAGATCAAAATGAACTGCAATTAATATTTTTGCCAATTAAAAGTTTTAGAAAGTTGTTTATTGAGGTCTTATGCAAATTTTTGTAGTTCATTGTTTCCTTAAATTTTGAACTGTTTGTTACCTAAGGAACTAAAAAGGTAAAAACATTCAAATTTTTTTAAGTTTTTTGCGATTTTGATCTTGAAGGTGAAATTTTTTTTGATTTGATATGTTCGCCTGAGAAAATGATCACTTATTTCCAAAAATGGCACCAAGGCGCCAAATATTTGGAGTCCCATAAAATTTTTTTATGACATTGGGCAAAATTGGTCTTTTTTGGTTTTTTATCACGTAGTGATGTCCGTATAGGGTTATTTTTCGCGGTTGCACTGTGTTATTGCTTGTAAAAAAAAACAAAGAAAAAAAAAAAAAAAACAAAACAAAAAAACAAAAATAGAAACAAACAGTAAGCAATTTGCATGTTTTAGGTCGTTTTTGTTATTTTTTCTCTCATAAAAAAATTAAATTAATTACTTAAATTAAGTTAATGAATGAAAAAAAAGAAACTATTTGAACATTTAAATAATTGTTTTTAAACATCATTGAATGAATAGAAAGTGTTTTATTAACGACTGAAAATAAAATATATATAAGAAGACTCTCTAAGTACTCTTATTTAAGAATACAGTTGGTTTTCTAATTAACAAAATTCAATTATATATTCCATTAATTATAAATAAAAATTGGAATTTTAAAATTGTTTGTTGTTGGTAGTAAGAAAATTGTCGCCTATAAACAAGTTTGTCTCATGACGTTTTCAGTATGCTGCCTTAGTACAAGTAAACATTAATGATTAAACAGAACTGAAGCATGACGTTTTTTTTCATACAAATTGACATGTAAAAACGCCGGAGAATGCAGTCGTGAAATAGCATCTATTTTATTTTGACAGCGATTTTTCATTTGCTCTTATTTTTAGAAACGTTTTCTCTCAACAATGTTACCACACTTTTATTAAATTTCATACATTTTGTAAACAACACAAAATCGAAAAAAAACATTTGAAAGTTTAAATAAATTAATAAATTTTGGAATTTGTTAAATAAAATGAGCGATGTTTTAGAAAAAATAATTGAAAGAGTGCATAAAGATGATTAAATTATAAAATATAAATTCTTTTCTTCGCAAAAACTCTCATAAATTTAATTTTTAATAGCTTTACATACAAGAAATGCAAAAACAATAAATGACAGTTCGTGAATTTGCGACCGTCGTTTTAATTTTAAGCATGTTTTCTCGAGAGTCGTTTTTGCCTGAAGTTGCGGTCGTATTCTGTTTAATCATTTACTTTGCTATTTGGAATCTGTTTTTTTAAAGCGAGTACAACAATTTTTAAATTTCACTATGACATTTAGAGAGCAAAAACAGTTATTTGCAGTTTGAAAGAACTAAAGAACACTCTAATTTAAACTGAAATTGTGTGTTTAATTGTTATGGATTTGCTTCAGCGAACACAAATGTAACATTTTAAAGTTCTGAAGAATACGTTTAAATCTTAAAGGCTGCATTGTGTATTTAAATATTTACAATTAAAAGGAAACAATTAAAGAAAAATTCTAACAACAACAATAGGAAAAACCAAATTGTGTTTTTAATTAATTTAGAACTTAAAACTGAGAGAAACACACGAGAAAAGTTAACAGAAATTTAACTAAGTTTCAACAAGTAAAACCAAACCATAGGAATGAAGAAAAGAAAAACAAAAATAAAGATGAATTGCAGAGATATGGCGGCATTAAACCAATGAAAGTTAGAGAGAAAAAAGAGTATGAGAAAAAAGTAAAACGAATTACTAATTGTAAATGTCAACGAATAAACGAAGAAAAATAACACATAATTAGAAGAAAATATACTGAAATAAATAGGGCAGGCGATAATGAAACATAAATCACTTTCAGGAAAACTGAGGGATAGGAAAAACCAAACTACGACTAAAGTCCCAAGATAGCATATTATTTAAAACAAATAATTAAGCAATTTAAATCATGGCAATAACGCTTAAGGCACGTTTTCTACACGAGAAAAAAATTTTGAAAGTTCATCTGATATTTTGATATTTTCTCGAACTTTTAATTTCGAGCATTTTTCATTAGTAAAACAGAAATAACAAATATTTAGATATACAAATCACATATGTATGTACAAACAAAGGATAATGATCAGTAGCAATAGCCCCATCTGTCGTTTTATGTTAATTCTAAGTGGTGAGTGTCTCCACTAAGTAGGTTAAGTGTTATTTTCCGCTGTACTCCTGATCATTCATTTTTAATGTCTGCCAAAAGTGGAATAGAGTGGAAATGTCAGGAAGCGGTATCTTGGGATGGACAACTTGGTGGGAGAGGGGGGGTGGTACCTTTAATTTTTAAATTATAATTTTTAGAAAAACCTTAAATTTTTACTTTTCATTTTCGTTCTTTGCTGGAATTTAAACCTGGGCTGTTTGAGTTTTTGTTGGAGCGCTCTATACCACGACCTCCCAAATATTGGATAAAAGAGAGCCTAATCACTATTTCATGGAAACATATATTTGATGTAGTATTTGTTGTTTCAAATTTAATTAATTAAAAATTTAATATTTCTTATGTGCACTCGTTTCTGTTTTTAAATAATACTGTTCAACACAAAAAAAAATTACTGGGTTCTAACGATTGATCCTGGTAGAGAAGACCAAAAAAATATACACGTGTCTCAAAATCAAAATTAAAAAGCTGGTGCTATTAAACATTTTATATTCATATCGAAAACTAAAACAAAACATATAGTAACCTCTCCTGATTGTGGCATACATTTCGCGTCCACTATGTTTGGCACAAATTCGCACAATTTAAAATTACTTTCTGTTTGACAAAAGAAAAACTGACAAAAAAGATAAATAAAAGAAAAATATTATACAGGGTATAATGCCTGGTTTTTTTTTCGTTCTTTTTTTGTTTGCGACTACGGATTTTTGCGCACTATCTGTTGGATACAATAGTATTGAAGTTATAAACAACGAAGAAATATACCAAAAGTTTTGAGTGGTGCTGTAGTATTTGATTTCCTCACTTTTTTTGATTGTTTTTCTACCATTTTTCTACATTTACTTCTTATGTCTCCTATAAATGACCAACTTTACATATATACGAAAATAATTATGCATTACAACCCTGTGTAAGGGTTAATTTTTTATCCATGAGTAACGGGACCTACAGTTTAAAGTCGACTCCGAATGACAGACTTGAGACGCTTGTTCATGGCAATCTGTTACTCTTAGAGCTTGTGCCAGAAGACTGCTGAGAGGTAGTCACCGAAAAAATAACTTTTTCATATTTTTTTTCCAAGATGTCAGAGCTGGGGTTTAAACCCTGAGCTCATGGCTTAGTAAGCCACTAACAACTAGAAAACGACAACTATTAAAACAGTGGCCCACTTTGCCGTTTTAAAAACTTGAAGTAAGTAGTTGGATGAACAGTTGCAATGTGTAGGTCCTCATTACATTGTTTTTTTTTGTATTTCTTTTTTTATATTTCTTTAATAAGTATAGGTATGTATTTGTGTACATACATATGTTAGCATATGTATATGGATTTATATTTGTTTAATGTCATACAATGCCAAAGGCTTATTAGTGTTGCTGTTATTTTTTCTCTTCTTTGTTTTCATGTTTTTTTAACACATTTTTCTGATGATGTTTGTTTATGAGTAGTTTTTGTTTTCTATATATAGAAAAATGAAAGTAGAAAACATATATCATATATTAACTCATTTATACGTGTGTATATATGTGCTAAAAACCACATACATACATACACGTAATCATTTACTTTTGTACACGGAATATAAAAAATAAAACCTCCATCATTATTTTTTTGCTAAACACCGCAAGGCAAATGAAGTATTGGGAGTCAAGATAATGTCAGCCAGCCAGTGGTGCTTCTCAGCGAAAATTCTAGCTACCAACATAAAACATTTTTTTCCTATAAAGTCTACTAAATTTAGATATTTCTAAAAATTTTTTGTTCAGCCTTATAGTCTTTAGAATTAGAAATTAGAAAAAAAACCCAACTAATTTAGAAATTTAGTTACAATCAAATCGAATTGGTAATACTGGAGTATAATGAGAATACAAGCGACAAAAACGAACATATAATTCTTACAAATAGTTATTTAGATACTAAGCCCTCACTATCATTCTAATTCACATTCAGCACTCATAAAAAAATTTTGATTTTAACACACGAAAAAACATTTTCAACACACATACGAAAAATGTACAATAACTGTTTTTATTCTTAATTAACTTTGACTGTGTGTATGTATGTGTGTGTTTTCTTGTCAGAGAATGGGATAAAGATATAGCGAGGGAGAATAATAATATTCATTAACTTAATAAAAGGACATTTATCTTAATTAATCGCAAATGTGCACAATGTGTAAAACAACACTGTGTTTCTCTTTTTTCTATTTCATTTTCATTAAGGGATTACATGTTTATGAGGAATTCCTACCGGAAATATATGTTTAAATTAATAAATAATTTATTTTTTCTAATAGAGCAATACTATTAGTGCAAACTAAATTAAAGTAGTATCTGTGGCGTTTCTGAGAAACACATGGTAATTGGAAACTAATTTTAGTATAAAGAATTCAACTTCGTAGCTTGAAGAGTTGCCTTTTTAAAAACAGATGGGCTTGTAACACACGATGTTTTTTTATATTTTATAGCACCAAATATTCTTTATGCTTTATTTGAGACATTTTATTTAAAATTGTAGAGTCTTACCAAATATTTCGATTAAATAATATTGACAATTATTGAAATATTATTTGTAGAGAAGCTTTAATAATCGATCGAAGCAAAACTTATAAATATGCTCTTAAAATATAACTTTTATCAAAATATTTGAAACGTCAATGCTTATTCATTTGCATTTATATACCGTTTTTTTGTCTGGCATATAACTTTGAAACTGTTTTAAACAAGTCAACAAGTTTTTGGACTGGATTTATTATTGTAAGCTGGTGCTAATTAATTTACGTACGTACTTACTTAATTGGCCATTACAGCCAATGGTGTGTGTGTTACTTTTTATCCATGAGTACTGGGACCTACAGTTAAAAGTCGACTCCGAACGACAGATTTGAGAAGCTTTTTCATGGCAATCAAATACTCCCAGAGCTTTTGCCAAAAGACTGCTGAGAGATAGTCGCCGAAATTTAAATTTGAATTGGTGCTAATTAACACAAGAGTTTAAAAAGTATTATACCTTATAGTCGTCGTAGTTTGGTGTTTACGCAAGAACTCGGGGTTTCAACCCCAGCACCGACATCTTGAAATCAAAAAATATGAAGATAATAAAAAAATATTTCTTTCGGAGACTACTTGTAAAAGCTGTGAGAGTCGTTCGGAGTCGAATAAAAAATCACCCGGTCCCAGCATTTATGGATAAAAATTAACACACATTATATGGGTGCTGCAAGAAGCTAGGCCGTAACTGTATGTATATAATAATGATCTTGAAGTGCTACACCTCTGGTTTTAGGCTAAAGAACTAGTGTTAAAGCTACAGGAATCTAAATGGCTATTAATACAAAAAAGCTCAAATAATCTAGTGATTACAGATAGTATTCTACTTAACTATTCAGACTACGAATCGAATTTGCAAGTCCAATGCCATCAATATTATAAACATAATACGAATATTTTTTATTATTTTTGTAATAGATAGCATCTGAACAGAGTTAAGAAACATTCTTAGAAAGTTAATATGTTTTAGAAAGTTGTCCTTTGAGATCTTAGGCAAATTTTTAAGCAGTGGAAAAAAGGTAAAAAATATAGAATTTTTTAAAAATTTTGCGATTTTTATCTCGAAGGTGAAGTTTTTTTGGTTTATGTGTTTACAATTTTTGTTCTCCATGGCAAGAGCTACAACTTTGACTCAGAAAGTAAATCAATATTCCTAACGGTTTACAAGATATGAGCCTGACAAAAATGATTACTTTTTGCAAAAATGACACCGAGGCCCCAAATTTTTGGGAGTCCATAAAAAAATGAAGACTTTAGGAAAAACTGGGAGACGGGTCTTCTTTATCTTTTGTGTTTTATCATGTGTGGTGTTCGTATATGGTTATGTATATTTCCTCTCCAAAAAAAATTACACACAGTGTTAGAATGCCTAAATTTTAGGTTTTTCTTAACGACTTCAGAAATATGGATTTTGAAATTTCTTTAAGATGTGGCAATAAACGAAAATTAAATTTAAGCCTGCTGTTAGGTTTTTATCATTTTTGTAAATTTTTGCTTTGTTTTTGCCTTAACTAGGAAATGGTGCAACATATCAACTTAAAACGTTTGCTGTTGGGGTATTTTTATATATTATTACTCCTGAAAAACTTTCAACCAAAAATAACAAAATGGAAGTCAGAAAAATAAAAAATTACGAATCTTGGGTTTAGGACTAATTTGGTCCGTTATTGTTTTTTTCTTATTAAATCTACATGATGAGCAAATGATCTTTCATTGCTTTTTACATATACATAAATTTATTGCACATGGTGCATTTGCTATCACATTTAGTTATGCAGCAGCTACAAATTCTACGATTTCTAGTAGCTGTTAATCGTCGATTTTTCATTGTTTTAACAAACTAAATAAGTCAGACACTGAACATAAACTGAAGTTAACTACCGCGAATGATATATAAATTTACAAAGGGGAGTCCCAGAAATAAAGGTAACTTAATAAAACATTTCAGAGACAAGCTATGTGCATCATATATATATTTCGACATTATAACAGGCAATTATTACAAAAAAAGAATAATATGGACCAAAATGGTTTTATATCTAAGATTCGTAAAAACTTTTTTTTACCTAACAGTAGGGTTAATAGAATTTTTCCGTTCAACCTGTGACTAAAACTTTCGAGTAGAAATAGTAAAAAAAAACATTGTAGGATTGTATTTCAATGAATAATTTGAATATAACTTTATAATTTATTAGAAAAACAAAATCAAATAACAACGACAACGATTTCCATTTACAATAAATTTTTTCTATCATTTTTATTTATATATTATTTAATATAATATATGAAATGTATTGATTTGGGGATAAGATGTCTGTATGGCCATTTCGTCTCTGCTTAAGAGAATCGTCAGGAGACTTTTTCCCAAAGGTGGCCATAGAGACATTTTTATCCCCAAAGCAATACATTTCATATATTATATTGAATGGATTTGCCTATATGTCGAAAAATATTTTTTGTTTTTTTATATATTGTTTATTTATTATATTTTAATTCTTAAATACTACCGCATTACAACGACCACATATACATTAAATTTAAAAATAAACATTTCCAATAACATGTAAAAATATTTCTAAACATATGCTCTATACAATATATATAAATAAGTAGTAGTTATTGTAGAAATCCTAATCAACCATAAGTCAATTTGTTAAATAATTGAATATTTATACAAATATTTAGCAACAGAATTGTATGTTCTTATATCTATAACCCACATATGTATGTATTTAAAATAAACAAATCCCATATAAAACTTATAAATATAAAACAATAAAATTAAACCCCAATCCTATACAGCATTTTAAATCCCTTTTATAAATATTTAAACAATTAAATCCCATACAATAATCCTATAAACAAAACTATACAAATAAAGGAATTCTTTTGTAGATAAAACAATAAATTATATGAACTCCCATAAAATATAAATTATTTATTGTAATGAAATTAAAAACTTTGATTGTTTGCAAAATAGTAAAATGAAAACTAAATAATTTACATACCGTACTTACTACATACAAATAAAAGAATTTAATTATATAGAAGAAAGCTATGCACATGTCGTACATTTCTACTAATACTTCTACAGTTTATATTCAACACTTACATATAAATATGTATACTATAGATTGTACGTGTAGAGTTATAAGAAATTTTGTTATTCTAAAATCCATAATTTTCTCAAACTTTTCTTTGACGTTTTAAATTTGACAACCACAACACAGTATGCACTAGATAATATTATTTGAATAATATTTTCCAATGGCAATCGCTTAAAAATTAGGTTTAAGGTAAGCGTTCTTTAGAAAAATGGCAAATGTTTCTCTGAATTTGAAAAATGCCTAATTTTGAAATCATAATTAATTGTATTTCTCAAGTTATTTATTCTCAGGGAAATGTGCAATTTAAAAAACTGTCCCGGTTTTGAACTAGGGTTGGCAACTAAGTAATTGCGGATTTTTTTTAGAAAATAAAAGTCAATTTTTTTATGGAATGAAATAACTTTATTATGTAATGTATTGCCCATTTTGAGCAAACACCTCTTGCCGTCTTTCAGGCATCATTATAATTCCACGTTCATAAAACTTCTGGTTTTTATGAGAAAAAAACTGAACAAGGTACGATTTGACATCATTATCATCATTATTGAAATTTTTACCATTCAAGGAGTTTTGCAAAGATCGAAATAAAAAGTAATCAGATGGTGCAAGGTCTGGACAAAACATCCCAACCAAGCTCCAATAAGTTTTTGCCGAATGGCCAAAGATGTGTGTGGCCTTGCATTGTCATGATGGAATACAACACCTTTTCGATTTGCCAATTTGGGACGCTTTTCTTCAACTGCATTGTTCAATTTTGTTAGTTGTTCAATGTAGACATCTGAATTTATCTTTGGATTGGGTTGTAAAGGTTCGAAGTAGACAATTCCTTTGTAATCCCACCAAACTGATAACAGAACTTTATTTTGATGAATATCAACTTTTGATGTTGTTTGCGCTGGTTCACCTGGCTTGCTCCACAATCTTTTCCGATTGACATTGTTGTAAAGAACCCATTTTTCATCACCAGTTATCAATCGTTTAAAATTGGATCGTTTTCATTACGTTTAGTTAACAAATCGCAGATGTGAATGCGTTGTGTTAAATGAATTTCTTTCAGTTCATGAGGAACCCATACATTTCGTACATAGCCAAGTTGCTTTACGCGATTTTCAATGCATGTATGTGATACATGAAGTTTCCTTGCAATCTCACGTGTTGTACTGTGGCAATCCGAATCAATTACTGCTTTGATTTCATCGTCGTCCACTTCAACTGGACGACCGGAGCATTTTGCATCTTTCAGTGAAAAATCATCAATTAATTTTGACACTGCCGTTCTTTTAAGGCTTCGTCACCATAAACAGCACATAACTTTTTATGAGCTTGCTAAGCGTTTTTTCCTTTCCGGAAATAAAAAAGCAAAATATGACGAAAATGTTACTTTTGATTTTCCATTTTTCAACAGACGCCAAACAAAAACCACGCAACCGATCAAAAAATATTTTTTACTGATTGACAGTTGAAGTACCGACTATCAAATAACAAAATGTATTTGATATTTCAATTACGTCATCTATTCTAAAAATTTAACTAATGCCATCAATGAGCAAAGTCCGCATTTACATAGTTGCCAACCCAATATTACGTTCGTTAGCTTTCTTTGTCTTCACTTAGACTCTTTTCTAAAGTTTTTTAAGTGAAAGTATTTAATGACAATTTATTTAAAAAAAGAGCGAATTTTATAGATAAACCCTGCTATCTCTGCATTTAATGCAAAAGTGTGTTAATTTACTACTAAAAAAAACTAACCTATATTTTAAAAAATTCTTTAGAGATTTATTAAACAAAATTAAGTATAAAATAAAATAACGGTTAAGTAATTTATTTAAGAAAATAATTGCTTAGCCATGCTACCATAAAGTTGTGATTTACTGCTTATTAGATATCGAAAGTATGCGTTCGTTCACTGTCTTATTGTGCTTCCTTAAGCGCATAATTGGCCTTTACAATCTTGAGTCAGGCTTACGGCTTAGCTTCTCGCAGCACCCATGTTGTCAGTGTTAGTTTTTATCCATGAGCTGCGGGACCTACAGTTTAAAGTCGTCTCCGAACGACAGACTTGAGAAGCTTCTTCAGACTGTAGAAGAGGTAGTCGACGAAAGAAATAATTTTTCATATTTCTTATACGTTTTCAAGATTTCAGAGCTGCGGTTTGTACGATGGTCTTATGCCTTAGTAAGCTAAAACACTAACTAGTAGACTACGGCAACTACACATGTTGTTAATACTGAAATTTATTTGGAACCAGAAAATTATTACTTTAAAACAATAGAGATTTTCAAGACACTTTTGAAGAATTCTGTAAAGATTGTTTAGACAAGGAAAAGAAGGTGACTGGTTTATTTCTTGCGAAGTATTCTCTACAAAGACCTGACTGTTGCCATTTTTTAAATTATTTGGTGATGGCCCTGAGCCAAAATAACAAAATTGTAAAAAAATTAAAGATGAAAAGCAAACTAAACAATAGAGTTGTTTTATAAATCAATAATGTTTGCAATTTTGGATTAATTTTTGAAGGAAATATCGCCCCAATAATAGATAAATTTTAGGCTCAAAATAAAGTAAAAATTTGCCCAAAATATGAAAAATTGGTTAAAAAATTTGTTTTTTTTTAATTTCACAGCCTTGTATTTCAAAAATAAAACAAATTAAATGCATTGGCTTTGATTGACCTGACTAATGGCTTAAATAAATAATTTTTATAACAAAAAAAAAAACATTTTTAAGGGGAAAAGGGATCCAATTAATGCTTTCACTAAATTAAAAAAAAAAACGGTACAGTTTTTTCCTCTTCAAAGAATACTAATAAAACAAAAAGTGTTAATAATTACATATAAAACTATTCAAATTTATTGTTTTTCTTTTTAAATTAAATTCACTCTGTTTTAA
The DNA here is from genome assembly GCA_963576795.1 of Metopia argyrocephala. Classification (NCBI taxonomy): domain Eukaryota; kingdom Metazoa; phylum Arthropoda; class Insecta; order Diptera; family Sarcophagidae; genus Metopia; species Metopia argyrocephala. The sequence goes on from OY756211.1 coordinate 87,846,364, forward strand.
TAATGCATTTTGTAACTAAGAATGTGTATTTTTTCCAACTTTCTATAAATATGTACTATTTAATATTTAATAAATTAATAAAAATATTATTCGTATTTAATTTTATGTATGTACTCTAACGTTTGTATTATAAATCCATTTATAATTTTCATATACTCACTTTAATCACTAATGTTATTATTGTATAAAAAAAAAAAAAAAATAAAAATAAAAAACTTTGTTCATAAATATTTAATTTTATTTCTTTAATCTCTAAATGTTTTTTGGTACATATGTTTGTCCATTTAAACTTTTCGTCCCTTACCAACCAACCACTTATCCAACAATTCAAACACTTAATACATTAAAAAAAGAAAAAAAAATTCAAAATATAAAACAAAGAAAAAGAAAACAAAACCAACAAAGCAAAACATAAACTTTCACTTACAGGCAGTCCTCATGAGTCAGGCACAAATCGTGTGGATGAAAATCAATTGGTGCTACGCATACATCGTGGACGTCCTTGTTCAACACCTCAGAGAACACCACTGTCAGTGCATTCAATGTCTTCGACTCTGAGTGTGAATAGTAATCAGGAGGAAATGTATCCATTGCAACATCATCACCATCAGCATCATCAACAAGCCAGTGTGCCACAGCAATTAAATGTACCACCCAAACGAGCCACCTCAATGAGAGTTCCTAAAACGAAGCATGAGAAGATATCAATAAAAGTATCATTTCCCTCCTCGGAGAATATGCTGGACTCTACAACATCTATAAACAGCACACCACCGGCTTATGCTTCAGTGGCCAGCAGTCCAAATATGTTGGCTGGTAGTCATGCCACCAGCACTGGCACCACTACAGATACAACACCTGTCAAGGCGGCCTCAACAGCTTCTCTGACAAATGGTCGTAGAAATTCCTTTAAGAGCAGTCTATTTGAAATTGGAGAAACCACTTTTAATGTGGACACAGGCCATAATGACAGTACACCCTCTCACACCAACCGATTAATAGAAACTCATACTGGTAGTCTGTTAAAAAAGTCCGATAAAAAACAAAGAAACAAACGTTCCGTCAAATTTCAGGTTAAACGTTTTAAAGTGGAAACAAAAGCTGCCAAAACTTTGGCTATAATAGTGGGTGGCTTTATATTCTGTTGGTTGCCATTTTTCACAATGTATTTAATACGGGCTTTCTGTGATCACTGTATACAACCCACCGTGTTTTCAGTACTCTTTTGGCTGGGCTACTGTAACTCGGCCATAAATCCTTTAATTTACGCGTTATTCTCTCATGAATTTCGTATAGCCTTTAAGCGTATCGTCTGCAGATGTGTGTGCACACGCAGTGGTTTCCGAGCTTCAGAGAATTTCCAAATGATAGCGGCTCGTGCTCTGATGGCACCTGCTACTTTTCATAAAACCATTTCAGGTTGCTCTGATGAGGGTGATGGTCCGGAATTTAGTTGACTAATGACCATGGATGATGAGAATATTATGGACAAGGAAGTGGCTACAAAAACAACATCAGCAACAATGACAACACTGCCAAATGAGGAGCTAAAGAAAGAGGAGGCTACAGTTTTGGAAGAGAAAGAAATAACGGCGAATGTGATACGAAATAATTCAACAAATAAAAGTGGTCGTCGTGGTGGTTTTTGTAAAGGTAAAATTATTTATTAAATTTACCCTCTAATGCTGGTTACAAAAAAAACATGAACATTTTATAAATCGAACAATAAATCGTCGTGCGGGAGTTTATACGCTCTATTTGCCATTTCATATTTTTTATATACCTCGAGTTAATGATGCCACTTTAGATTTTCGACCCCAAATTTTTCAAGTTTGCAATCCGTTTTCGGATATCTCGTGCGTTTTGGAGATAAATAGCCGAAAACGGATTGCAGATTTTAAAAATTTTGGTGTCAAAAACCTAAAGTGGCATCATGAACTCGAGATATATAAAATGGCGGATAGAGCACATAAACTCCCGCACGACAAAATGTCAAAAATTCAGCCAAATATCGTTTAAGAAATAAATAAATTCTGACAAAGCTTTTATACAAAGGGGTAGCAAAATATTGAAATAGAATACAAATGCAAGAACTCAACTTTAATGGTAATTTTATGTTTCATGAAATGAAATAACAAGACAATATGGCAGCCGTTTTGCAACTAACTTCAATTCTTAACATGTCCAATTGGAAAGCGTTGATACCGCTTTCTGTTGACTTTTGTTTCCTAAATTCATATATTTCATACATACATTTCAAATATATATTTTTTTACAAATGCAATACGGAAAGGGCAATAAGGCAGTTGTTTTACAATCAACTGCACTTTGTATAAACATGAGAATTTTCGTTCAATTGATAACATTTAAGGCTCTTTTTGTAAATATTTTTTTCAAATTCTTTTAAATTTTAAAATAAATGTTACACGATTTGGTGCAGTATATGACTTTAATGAGGTATTTGGAACCGATTTTCATATTTAATTAGTTTCTCCAGTATAAGATTGTTGTCATTAAAAATTAGTTGTTTTTATTCCTTTACATCTCTAGTAATATTGGTTTCTAGGACGAGTTTTATATAATTTCGATTTAGCCAAGCTTTGTATAAAACTTTTTTATGAAGCTAAGCGGTATTAAATAAATATTATTTTCTTGAAAATTGTTAAACAAGTCAAGGGGTAACTTACGGCATTCGATAGCGAATGAAATTTAATACAATTTTAAAATAATTTACATAGAAATGCCATTCTATATCGAATGCCGTATTTTGCCCCTAGGCTTTTTAATTGACAGATTTTATTGGCGAGCTATGTGGTACAACAAACACATACTTTTTTAAAATTAAAATAATGTTTCTATTAAAACAAATGGAATTCATCTAATGTGATCTATAAGACCTAAGACTTATGAAAAATGTAAAAAATATATCCTTTAACAGGTTTGGAAGGCTTAAGCTATATTTACACTACCTAAGTTTCTCATCTAATTATAACAGATTATAACAGTTAAAACTCAGACGGAAATAATTTTGAAAGCAGAAAATGTTCTATTTTTAATTGTGCTCAGGCAAAAACAATAAAAATTAAATTAGATTTGTAATTAAACTATCTGAGTCTATCTGAGTGCGCTTCTGATATAAAACTCAGATGAGAACTTAGGTAGTGTAAATACAGTTTTAGAAAATATTAAAATATTTAACTTACTGTTAACCAGTTGTGTACAAATCTGCTTGATATAAAGTGTTAGAACTCAAAGCAATCTCTGTCAGTAAGAAGTCAGATGAGTAGTTTAGTGTCAGTTCATTTCCCTACAGGAACCCGTACAGTTTTTCGCTATGCTTTTTGAAGTTCTTTAAATATTTCCTACACACAATTTTTCTACACAAGCTATCCAATAAAAGGTTCTCCCCTCCAAGAAGACCATTTACAAAGAAACCGCTCCCTGGAATTCCAGTGTATTCCACCTTTAGCATTGGCAACAAAAACGAATGATCAGTAGAAAAGTGGAAAGTTGTAGATAAGAGCTACCTACCACAATCAACATGCAGCATTGGGGCAATTGCTGTTGATCATTCAGGGGTGGAGATATAACACTGGCCTTTGAATGATCAATTGAGATCAACTTGTCTTAGTTCTAAAGCGCTTAGTAATATAAGAAAAAAAAAATATACTGTAATTTTCACAAATTTCCAAAACATTGCACAGCATTAGTAGGGGTTAACCACTTTGTATTGGTTTCAATAAAAAAATATGCTAAGAATGCCATTATTATTCGTCTACTTCGTTGCCATAGTACTTTATTATTCGTTTACTTCAGTATTACTTCCTTATGCTCTATATTGACGTGCGGGAGTTTAAGTGCTGCTATATGTGCCCAAAAAGAATTTTGAGAAAAACGACCAAAAATAAAATACAAAAATCTGGGTTGAAGGATATAGAACAAAGCAGGCGCTATTTATTTCAGAAACTAACCGTTGCTGATTTTGAATAAAACACAAATTATTTATGAAATTTTTGCCATTTGATTTAATACGCTAATTTGGTATGGTTTAATTATGTATGGAATAAAATATCAGCACACCTCCATCCGATAGTCCAAATTTTTAATGACCCTGAGGCATAATCGAGGTTCTATGCAGTTATATGTGCCGAATTTTCTCATTCCTTAGATCTTGAATTATTACAGGCTTATCGACCTACACCTTTTTTTCAAATAACCCCAAAGAAAGAAGTCCAAGGGTGTCAAACCAACATGATATTGACGGCCAATTGACTTCGCCCCTACGTGAGATAACAGGGCCATTGAATATGTAATGCAAAGGAGCCATTGTGGCAAGTGGTACCGTCCTGTTAAAACCACATACCGGCCACATCTATATCTTTTAATTCGGGCAAGTTCGTTATCATCTCACGATAACGGATACCATTCACAGTAATACAGTGGACGTCTCTTCAGCCACACTATAGCGAACAGCAGCAATATTTTCTGCAGTACGAGCTATGCGAGCATGCACTTTTGTTTTCACATCTCTTCCGATTGTACGCACATTTGGATGATTAAATTGACCGAAAACATCAAGAAGTGCACGATATGCATTTTGATATGAACGTCCATGTTCATATTAAGCCTGTTTAACTTTAACGCGTTGCTTGATGTGTATCTTTTAACGGTTTAAAGTTTGCAATTGAGACAATTAAGTGTGGTTCACATTCAACATCGGCTCTTCAAATTTAAGCACCCGATAAACAGTGTTGTCACCAAATAATAACTCCTAAAAATCTCTAAAGGAAATAAAAACCAAATTAAAAAAAACCAAAATTAAAAATCAACCAAATTAAAATTTATTTAAATACATACATAACTGGCCTTTAAAACCCTGTGGCAGGATTACGGCCTAGCTTCTCGCAGCACTCATGTTGTGTGTGTTAATTTTTATCCATGAGTACCGGGACCTACAGTTTAATGTCGACTCCGAACGACAGATTTGAGAATCTTGTTGATGTGAGAGGTAGTCGCCGAAAGAAATATTTTTTCATATTTAATTTTTTGAAGATGGCAGAGCCTGGTGTCGAACCCAGGGCTCATGTCTTAGTAAGCTAACACACTAATTACTAGATAACGGTAATTTGATGTGAAAGCCAATTTTCATAATAAGCCTGAATAATTTTAACGCGTTGCTCGATTGTGTATCTTTCCATAGTTCAAATTGAGTTACTCTGAAATTGAGAAATATCAATGCAGAAGAAACTTAACGTTGAGGTGTCGTTCACATTCACATCAGCTCTTAAAATTTAACCACCCAATACCGTAAATAAAAAAAAGAAAAAAAGAACTTGTCTTTCTACTAATGAAAAGTAGCTTTAAAAGCATTAAATTACGCTTATAAAATTAAAAGTGATATGATTCCCAATACTTTTGTTTCGTTTTCTAAAGCACCAAAGTAGGGGATTGAAAACCGGACATGTCTGTTATTACGACTTACTTGGTACATATTGATTAAAAAAAGTTCTCCTAAAATGAGAGATACAATATGTTTCGACCGTACTTATAACGATTATTTATTAACCATAATATTGAAGAGTCTATTTGATTTTCAAAGCAATTTTTATAAATTTATGTGTGTCGGGTGCTAAGTCCCGTATTCTACAAGAGTGTTCACACAATTCTTTAAATGCAAATTAAATTTACAACCAAAAACTCGGTTTCTCTTAAGGTGGTTTATAGCTCGATATACGTATGTATAGATTACCTTTATATTGAAAAAATATTTTAGCATTTCAAAGCATTAGAGGGTAAATATGTTTCAAACTTTTATTATCAAATTAATATTCAATATTTAAACAAATAAATTGTTTATAAAAAAATATATATTTATTTAAATTAAAAATTTGTAAAAATGTAAAACTACATTTCAACTCTGAATATAAGTCTACGTTCATACTATTAAACATTTGCTGTGTTACATTGAGGACGTATAGATGGAAGAAGGTAAACGAAGTTAAAAATTTATGTACTTTTTCATATGCATACGATGCTTGTTGAGTACATTCTATTATTTTTATTTTTATTTGTTTTACAAGAAAAGTTAGTCCTAAAGTTTGTGTCTGGGCACGAATGCAGTATAAACCCAGCAGAAAATAATGCTTACCAGTAAGTTATATTGTAAGAGAGAAATTGTAAACAATTACTTACTAGTGCCCATCGGTAATGCATAATTTTCATAAGCAATGAGAGCCTAATTTGCAATAGAAATGCAAATTTATTGCAATCAGTAGGAAAATGGTATAAAAAATTAAAAATAATACCTTATCCTGTAGCATATTTGAAAGCTTTAATATATAAAAAACAATATAATGCTTCCATTATTGCTTACAATTTTATTTATTGCTTCCAAATCTTAAAAATTTTCTGCTAGGAAAGAGAATTTAAAAATGTTTCATAGTATGGACGAGCACTAATGAAAGTTCTTAGAACACAAATAACTTTTGTAAAATATTTCAAAAAAGAAGTGTTGATTAAATCAAATACAAAAATGGAAAAATATTTTAAAAATAAAATTGAGAGAAACACAGAATAATAACGAAATTGTAAACAAATGGCAATAATTTTTTACCTTTTTATTTTAATTAAAAAATTTTTAACAAAACAATTTCAATGTAAATAAATTTTTTAAGTGTTTTAGTTGTAAAATTTAAGAAATAAACTTTTAGTCACAATCATAAGCATTTGAAAATAAAAAAGAATACAACAGAGAAACTCAAAATCATTATTTAAAAACGCAATAAAATATTTTAAATGTAAATTTTATTTTTAGGAAAACTATAGAGCAATAAAAGAAGAAGAAATAATAAAAAACAAATTTACTTAGCTATAAGTGTTGTGTATAAAATAATGAAAATAATAAAAAAGAAGAAGACAAAATTAAAAAAAAAATAAAATAAAAAACAACTCATTTTAAAGCCTATAACCATATAGGTTTGTATAACCATTGTTTGTATACAAAAAAAAACTGCATATAAAAAAAACCAAAGAAAACATTAATATTTTACACACGTTTTTTAGAGTTAAAGAGGGTTTAATTTTGAGACAGACACACATCTTCCTCCTTTTTCTTTTAATTTTTAAAAACAGAACACGAAAACGGGTAGTCACAAAAATAAACACAGACATAAATTAAAATAAGTGGTTATATTAGAGACAAACAAAACCGACTGCAAAATTCACTACCGTGTTTACAACAATTTCTTTTGCCAACGATGGGATGCACAACTATTAGTAAGAATAAACGCAAGCTGAAAATGATTCATTCTTACTCGAAATAAGTCGCTTCGAAGCAAGATTATGTAGCACAATAAGTTTGATTAAATTTTACAGCATTTCTCTCGTGTAAGTATATTGTATACAATGAAGAAACTCCAACAAAAAATAATGAGAACAACACAAAAATTCTACAACTTTTAAAAATGAAAGAAATTGCAAGTATAAGCAAAAACAAATCTATAATTGTTGTTTTTAAGTGGTAGTAAAACTAATAACAGCTGATTTTTACTTTTAAAGCTGTCATTTGTTTCATCACTGTATACATTGTGGTATATTCATAGTAAAATGTCCAACCAAACTAAAACAAAAAACAAAACACCGTTGAATCGGTAGTGGTTGCCAACTCAAAGTTTTGAATCTCTAAAAGAAAACAGCCTTTGTTAAGCAGTTTCTGTGAAAACAAATTTAAAATCTATTGAAGTTATCAGAGGACTTATTATGGCATTAAATTCAATACCTGTGAAGCTTGAGAAATTTGTTATGCTATAAACAAATTCACCATCGACTACAAGTTGTCAAAAATAGAATACATGTGTGCATATGAGTATAATTATTTAAGTGGCAACACGACTACCGACCACACGACTATTTTTGTAGCCCGTAGCCAACTATTTTTCTTGGCGACAATAAACAGTTTAGTGCTGCCAATACAATAAGATGCATGAAAAAGGTGTTTAAGAAACGCAATACATGAAATATTGGAAAAAAAATGTAAGTTGCACCACTGAAAAAATAATCATTTGTTTAAATTTTTTGTTTAGTTTTTATTTACATATTTCATTTATTTACATCAGTTTTTATTTAATTTTTAATTTATTACTTAATTACCTTTTTAGTTTTTTTTTTTGTGTTATTAAAATAAAGAAATTTGTTGTGTTTTGTTTAGGTTATGTTCAACGTGTCAAAACAGATGTTTTTTTTGTAGCTGTAGTCGCTATTATAATTAAGTAGCTGGCCACTTGGCTACTTTCGTAGCCAGCGAATTTTGTAGTCGTGTGTTCGGTGGTCAATAGCCTTGAATGTGTTTATAGGATTAATGATAAAATAAATATCTTAATAATTATCTTCTTGGAAGTTTTCTCTTTAATTCTGCATTTATTTATTTAAATTAGAAAACAATATTAATATTATATTTAATTATTACCAGACCAGTGTCTCTGGTGGGAATCGAACCTATAACCCTCACACTTGCAGAGTAGCACACTATCAACTAGACGACTGGAGCAACCTTTCTCTTTAATAACTGATAAATATATATCGTCCCCTCAATAAAACAATAGCGTCTACGCTTGGACACTATTATTTTTTTATTTTATAATAAGAATCTAAATAATTGATTCTAAAGCTGGTCAAATTTTGGTGAAATTCTACTTACACAAAGTGGGTCAAAAGATCAATTGAATTATGTTTCTTTATTTATTTAATAGATATTATATAATATATAAATAAATGCAATAGCAAAATCATAACACTGTACAATAATTTCAAACTTTTTGCAAAATTACGGGGTTCTGACAAATGATCCTGGTAGAGTAGACTAAAAAGATATATAAGTGTGTCGGCGTTTTGACATATCACATCGGAATTTTATTTTAGAGGCGGTTAAAGTTTTCCATTTCTGGCCAACTCTTGCAGCATATCGGTGTATAAAACTATGTTTTCCTTACATCTGAGGTGTATGGTATGTTCAGCGACTATGTAGGAAATATCACGATAAATATTTTCGTAGAACATATTAACTCTCTAACTCCCCCTCATTACTGCGTTTTGCGGCTTTATTCTAACAAAGCGGAAAAAATACCCCGAAAAAGGAGAGGGGCGGGGATGAAATGTTCTACAAAAATGTTGGCCATAAAATTTTCCTATATATGTCAGAACACATCAAAACAAAAAACATAACGCAAACGCCTAAAAACAATTAAATTCAAGATTGCCCATTTATTGTTTCTTTTATTAACTGATATTAAAAATAAAAGAAAATTTTAATAATATTGGACAACAAATTTTTGCTTTTGTCACTGTAAATAATGATTTGCCCAATTTTAATATTTCCAAGTTATTTTAGGTCGACACAGTTATGGCTTTTAATGAAAGGCCATAATTAAAAATAACACTATGCTACAAAAGTGAAGAAAAAAATGTGCAGGGGTTCTATCATAGCAATTCTGTTTTGTCGAATTCCATAGAGTACTGAAATAGTTTTAGTTTCTTTCGATCACTTCATTAAATGTCTGATTTAAGAGCAAATATATTAAAATACGCATACTTGTTTTGTTTTGCAACCGATTTTCAAATTTTTTCTTTATTCGAAGATATTAGTTTTATCTTTCAAACCTTTTTATCTTTAATGGCTGAGTTACAAACGTTTAACTTTAAACAAAACACACTTTTTAAAAAAAATTTCATTTTATTCGCGCTCTAAGTTGGTCTTGTGGCAGTAGCTTTTGAAAACACGTAATTAAATATATAAAAATCAACTTAAATACTAATAAGATATGCTTAGTTTTGTGGTGACATAAAACAAATTTTTCTTTATATCATGGCAAGTACTTGAATTGTATAAAAAAATAACATGAATATAATATGATATCGTTCACCTTGTTCACTACTCAAAAAAACAGAACTGCTATGTCAGAACCCCTGCATATTTTTGCTGTAGAAAAGTGCAATTAACAAGAAATGAAGTTATTATTTTGAATTCAAATCATTAGAAAATTGTATTCCCTTGCGAAAAAGTAAACAAAATGAAAAAATTTCAACATATACACACTGACAAAATCCAATTATATTTAGAAACAAACAAAATGGCAATACTGACAGTTTTTGTATAATTTAACGTAAAATTTGATTAAAAAATACAACAATTAAACATTTTAGCTTAATTATATTCTATAATTCTAAAATGAATTTTTTACGCCGTGTTTTATATAAGTATATAGGAACTGTGCCATTTTTATATTATTAAAACTCCTATTTTTAACTTCTAAAGAACTAATAAGTTATTAATATCTTTTTCCCTGTAACATTTCAAAATAAAAAAAAATTATATACAATTTTTGGTGCTATGCATGGAATTTAGAACTTTACTGTCATACCCAAAGAGGTTGCAAACCTCAGCAAAATACAAAATACCACCTCTACCATCTGCAGTATTGTGGAATAACAAACCACACCTTCTAATATTTTTCAATCCATATTTTAAATGTCAATCAACGATCTCAACACTTAAGGGAATGATGACGACTTACTCTCACTACAAATGTAATGAAATGTTGTTCTCTTTCTATCTCCTTTGGTTCACTTAACCGTATTAGTAATATTTTTATTTTGTATTGAATTCATATCACGTATACGCCTGTTTTTTAAATGTATCGAAAGGAAGAGGTACATACGAGTAAATGCGTGTGTGTTGTTTCGTGTCATGAACATGTATGTGTATGTGCTTATTCGTTTCTTGAATTAATTTTTAATAATTTAATATTTCGAAAAAGATTAAAATTCTTAAATTTATTTTTAGGCTAATTTAGATGAAAATATGTGATACAAAGTCAGGGTAATTTTAATATATAGCTTATGAATATAAAGAAGTTTTTACATTAGAGTTGTGTCTACAACGTTTATATATTTGTGTTTAAATTTAGCTAAAAAGAGAAAGGGAAGAGAGAAGTAACAATAGTTCTGCCGTAAATGTGGCCGAGTACAACAAATATTAGTTTTTTGTAATTTGTTTTTTAATAATCTTAAAATTTTGCGTTAAATTCTTCTAGACTTCAAATACGTATTCTTAAAAACTAAAACTAAATTTTCTGTTAAAAAATATTTCTGTTGTTATATAGAATTGAATATTAAACAAACACAAAACAGTTTTCTTTTTATTTATTGAACCAAGTCAATGTTTACTGTGTAAGTAACAGAAAATGTAAACAGTTTTAATCATTAATAGTTATTATACTAAAAAAAAGAAGAACTTGCAAAGACTGTAATTATGGTAAGAAAAGAAGAATGTGATGGAAACTCTTGTTTATTATTATTATTATTTAGTATTACTTATTAATAAATTCAATTACAAATTAACTTAATCCTAGTCCCGGGAAGCTGCAGGACATGATTTTACTTCGACTAACTCATATAAGTGTATGTATATGGGCATTTCCTCAAAATGGTAAACCAGGATCGAAAAAAAATATGTTGATAATCATAGCATTTTATTGCTTATAATTATAAAAAAGAGTCTATATTTTTATAATATATTGGATTCTTATCATATCTTAGGTGTTTTACTTGAGAAAATTGGGCTAGAAACTGAAATATTTAAAATTTCATTTTTAAACTACTTCTAAAGACATTTTTATATTTATTTATTTTACATGCAAAAACTGTATTATGTTTGCACTCTTTCTTCAAAATCTTTCTTTTACAAACAATTAAGAAGGGAAATGTGTAGGGAGAAAAAAAAGGTTCGATTAACGGTAAGTTTTTGCTTTGTTTCTTGCCTAGGTTTTAATCGTACGTTCGCGACCGAAAACATCATTTTATTGTTATTGCTTTGCATAAAACGTCAATAGGTGCAAAGACACACCACATTTTAATTAATTTCGGTGTCACCTATTTGTATATAAATAAAAGAAACTTCTGGGTTACCATTAAATAGACTTTTTTTGTTTGTAAAGTTTCGTACGTTCGCGACCGTAAGTAAATTTTTTCTATAAGCAATGAGTTTATAATTGATAAGATGTCTCTAATTTTACTTTAAAAGTGAAATGATATACCGAATATTCCAGTATTAGAATGATGCACTGGATTTTCTGTGATGAGGTCCTAAAATAAGCACAATTTTAACGGCCTGTTGAGTAAAAACAATAATATCACAAATACTGTTAAAATTTCATTATTTTATATTGAAAATTTTTATTAATAAAACAAATATTAAAAAACACTGTAAGTGCTTTACTGAAATCTATTTATCAGAAGGATTACGTTCTCGCGAAGTTTTCTTATTCTTTTGTCAGTATCTGTAAACGAATAGTGGCATGCTCTAACTTAATTATATTACAAAAATATTATATGTATGTGTCACCTCTTAAAAAAGGAAAAGATATTCTTTGTAAGTGAATTTTTGCACAAATTTTTAATTGAGCTTGTTGATCATTAACTGTAATAACGTAATAATGTATTTTTAGACGGAGTTTTGTTTTCCTGGTTAAAATTTTAATTTTCCACACAACTTTAATGTAAAAGTACAAGTACCCAACAATTAGTAAAAATACTCGATACGTGGTACTCATTACTCAATACTTTGCCAGTACTAGTTACCACACACTATAAATAGAGAATTACGTTTTTCGTAAAGGAAATTTGACGATATTTATGGGATTAAGCATGGTGATAATACAAAAAAAAAACCTATGGAAATATCGTACGTTCGCGACCCGTACGTTCGCGACCGATACTTAAGCCAATTAAACGAAAACCAGTAGAGATATTTTATTGTGTAAATACTGGATAGAGACCTACATTAGTATGCTTTAAAAATTATTTCATCGCTTTGGAATATTCCGTTGCATTTCGCAGAATTTTACATTTCACTACTGTCAGCTAAAGTTGACTTCTATTTTGCGTACGTTCGTGACCACGTCTTTATAACTATTATTATGAAAACTTCAACTCGATGAAATCCATCTTTTGCACTTCATATAGAGCTACTAAAATGCTATCAAATCGCAAAAAAAATACTAGAAAAAGTTTTTTTTCTACCTTCTTTGTACATTAAAAGCGTACGAACGTACGTTCGTTACCCCAGGAAATGCCCATATATGGAAAAGGCAAAGTAATTTCAGTATGTGATTTCATGTCATTTTATGTCTGATTTCTTGAAATAGTTGATGCTTGGTCATGAATATGTACAGATACAAAGAACTCTGATGAGACTACCGTAGTTGGAGTCGAAAACATGTTCAGTTTGGCGAGTGTACTATTTCTTCACGGACATCATATTCTCCTTTAATCACCAAAAATATTCATTGCAATTAACTTTGATCTAATTAAAGCGTTTCGTTTCTGACGAAACAAAAAGAAAACCTTTTACCATCGGTTTTGCTGAACCATTTACACTGAATTACTGAAAAAAAAACAAAAATGAAAATTTAGTAACAGAATGTTTTTTTTTTTTTTTTTTTTTTTTTTTTTTTTTTTTTTTTTTAAAGATTTCATATATTATTTTAAAAAGTTTTACTGTCGTATTCATAAAAAATAAAATACATTTATTAAGGCCGTATTAGACAAATTTCTATGTCATATTTGGTAAATAAGCTCTTTTGAATAGAGCAGTTAAATTGTATTCTAAACCACTGAGGTAAAATGGTCAAACACAATTGCCATCAATTTGAAAACCAAGTGACGCATAATTTTTTTAAAATTTTTTACCATTTCAAATTCCACACCGTCAAAGAAAATATGTAAATTAATGTTCAAATTCCTACCTTGTAAAAATCATAATTTTTGTCTTGGAAAGATTAAGATCAAAAAAATTAGACTTTGACCAGCATAAAACTCGATGAAGCTCCATTTTCAGTTGCGCTTCAAAGTACATAAAATTATCAAAAGGTGGTGTAGCCAATAATTGCATATCATTAGCGTAAGTATAACATTTAAAATGAGAAAATTCATGAAACACTGCATTAACAAAACAAAAGAAATAAAAAAGGGCCCAAGAATTGAGACCTGAGGGACACCTCTTATATAATTGTACACACTGCTTGCGATTGGTAAAAAATTAATGAATAAGTCTACTGGATATTTTGCTAAAGTTAAACTGTCTCATTAACTAATTTATTTTTCACGTTGTAAACATAAGGTTTTAAAAATTTTTTGTAATTTGAAATTAAAAAAAAATCGTAGTTTTTTGTCATAAAATCTTTAAATCGTCATTTTAGCATTTTTATGGTTAAAAATCGTCAAAATATAGAAAAATTGGCAATTCTGGCAACAGTACTGACTGCAGCAAAATTTTCAGCAATAAATAATTTAAATATAAATCAAATTTTAAAAAACTTTGATTTGATAAGAATACTGGTGTCGCAGAATAGCTTTAAACTCAGTTATTAGCAAGCAGAAGTTTAAAAGAAAATAAATAATTTAAAATAAAAATTTTGCTATAGGACTTCTGTTGATGAAAACGAGAGAAGATTTGAGTAAAATAAAAAACTTACGTTTACATAAATATGGTCACAAAAACAAATATGACATAATGTCTGGGGTTACCAAAAATTTTTTGGTTGTGTACTAGTGAGAGAGAAAAAAGAAGTTGAGAGAATTATTTGTTTACAGTCATAGAAAAACTTTAGCAATATACGCTATTCTTATATTAATTTCATCAACATACATACATAAAGTCATAAATGTTTGACTATATTTAGGGCATGTTTTTTGTATATTTGCTGGGAAGTAAAAAATCCATTTCTTTTTCTTAAAAAAAAAAAATTCCTTAAAAGTACAATTATATATCTGTGGAATTTTGGAAAAACGTCTTCTCTCGAAATAAGACAATTTTCCAAGATTTTTATAGTAAATATAGAATTTCCTTGTCCGTCTTTTGCTCTAATCCCCTTATTTCTACGACCTTTGGAACGCAAGATATGCAGTTGACTAATCGACCTCTTTCATACTTTCTCCCAATTTCAATTTGAGAAAACGACTTCTTTCAGAGAATTAAGAATAATTTGAAAAATTGAATGTCTATTAAAAATTTTATTTAATTTTTGTTATTATTTTTTAATTATTTGCATATTGTAGATAAAAATTTAAGTATTTTTTTTTTTAATGAAACCGAAATATTTTTTCCAGATCAACTTCTTTCAACCTTTTTTTCATATTCCATTTTAACAAAACAACTTATCTTGACTTAAGCGATTAAAATAATTTCCAAATTTAATCAAAAAAATTTTGACAGATCGACTTGTATGGTGGAAGCTAATTTTTTTCTTTAAAATCTATTTAACAAAAAGTCTTAAATAAATTTTTTGTCGTTTTAAAGAAAACTATTGGTTCTAGAGGGGAAAAAAAATTCGCATAATGTTCGAACTGTTTTTTTGCTCTACTGAAAACTTGTTGATTTTGAAAGAAGACGTTTTGTCAAATGTCCGCAGATATATATCTGGGCTATTAAATAAAATCTTCTACATTTATACTTATATGAGAGTTTCGTATTTGTAGAATGTAATTTGTTGCGTTGCTTGAACAAATATATTTTAAGTCGGAAAATATTTGTATTATAATTAGGCCTTTTCCAAATTTTTTTCAAGAATTGCTTAATAAAAACACCATCACTAATTGATCTACCCTTTCTAACAATTTTTTCTAACTTATTAAGCTTGAAATAGCGATTTTTAATTTAGGATCTAATTTTGTTTCATAACCTACTAACCAAGCTTCTATTGTTTCTAAAAAAATAAATTTTTTAACATAAAATATTTTTTGAGTGTAATCGATCAGTTTTTTTGAGTAAATTTTAAAAAAAATAAAAGAGCGTAAGCAATACGTGTGAATGCTCTCTGCACAATTTTCCTATAAAATGGTAATCACTGCATAATATCTTTTGTGTGTTTAAACTCTCTCTTTTTGCTTATTATTCAACTATCAATGGCAAGTAATATTCCTTCTATGCACAGTGTTGTTTCTACTATTGCAAGAACTTTCACTATATTTTTATGATAAAACTGCTCTCTAATTTTCATAATAAACTCTTCTAATTCACCGGTGGGAACAAATTTTATTTATTATTTTATATTATACACCAACCGAACTAAATATCTAACCCAGATGACAATTACGAAATTACAATGATGAAGAGAAAAGGAGAATATGTAAAAATACAGAAAATATTGAAATTATAATTTATATTTTTAGACAAAAGGTTGAGTTCAATAGTTAATGACTTTCAGGAATATGCAGAGATTACAAAGAAATCTGTTGACATGTTAGCTTTGATTCGCAGCTTATTACAGAAGAGTAAAAATACAATTAATAGAATTTGGTACTGATATAACACAGGTATTATAAAAATGAATTACAGAAAAACTTAACGTTTAGATTATCATTCAACATCGGCCCCTAAAATTTAACCACCCGATATAATCTAACAAAATGAATAATATTTATATTTCTGCAGTCCTGCTGAGATGTCCTCTAATATCATCACTAAAAATAACTAATTATGTAGTCAGTTTTGTGGAAATTTGCACACTCTATACAATTACTCATATATGCCACAGTTATACGTAGTCTAGTGTTTAATGTATTGGCTTACTAAGAAGAGAGCTCCGGCTCTAACATCTTGAAGCAAAGAAATATGAAAAAATATTTCTTTCAGGGAATACCTCTTAGCTGACTTCAACTAAGTCGGAGTTGACATTAATCTGTAGTTCCCGTTACTCTTGGATAAAATTTGACTTACACAACATGGGTGCTGCAAGAAGATAGGCCGTAATCCTGACACAGGTTTATAAATGCCAATTATGTATGTATATAGAGGGCTGTGTCCTTGAAATATGTCTATAGCTTTTGTGCCATCAGCCTCCTCAAATTCCGTTTTTGCTCAACGTTTTATTTCACCGGCACAATCTATTAAAGCATTAAAAAACACTTTTGGCTATTAAAATTTTCAATAACTTGAAAAGTAATTTTGTTTAAAGGCCCAACCATAATATACTTTTGTTGACGTAAGCTAATGTCAAAAATCAACGAAACGTCTGCCAAAAGTCTAACGAAGCTTTTGAGTGGCTATATTGTACTTTTTAAATTTAAATGCAAACTGCTCTTAGTTGCAATTATTAGTACTTATGTAAAACTTGATTTCTTTCTATATTTCATAAATATATAGATTTTTATCACAAAATGTTATTTAATTTACATAACGTTTAAATATTTTACCGAAGACTAGTTAATTATATTTGTTTTTGTTAATTAAACAAAATAAATAAATCATAAATAAAAAATAGTACATTGCACACTCCAGTATTTTGTTTATTATTTACACAAACACAAGAACAGCTCTTTACGAACGTTTTGTGCAGTCGGCTTCGCTCCAAACGTGAACAAATAAAATTGAACGAAACTCAACGAAACGTTTGTTATGTGCATTATGGTTATACACATTTGATTGCATGCATTCGTATAGTTGTTTAAGCTAGCCTAAGCACATTATGGTTGGGCCTTAAATCTCCAAAGGTCAGGAGAAAAAAAAATTACTTTCGGAAAAGTGATTGCCATGAACAAACTTCTCAAGTCTGTGCTTCAAAGTCGACTTTAAACTGTAGGTCCCGCTGATACTCACGGATAAAAATTGACACATACAACATGGGTGCTGCGAGAAGCTACGCCGTAACCCAGAAAAAAGGTTGTAATACCCAATTATGTATGTATGTATGTATTTAAATGTCAGCTGCTTTTTTATTAATAAGAATATTTTTTACAGCTCGTCTGCACACACATCTATAATACTGAAGTAAATAAAACTTTAAAATCTTTTCCTATTTTTAATGAATTAAAATATCTATTTAAAGTAATGACTTTTCATACAAATATTTTCATAAACAAATACTATAAATTATAATTATCATCAAATAACCCAAATAATAATAATAAAAAAGTATCCAAAAAATAATTAATTTAATCAATTAAATTAATTATATCACTTATTCCTTCCACGCTATAATTAAACAGTAAACAATACTCCCTTAATTTGATGGAAATAATTACTCATAATATTTTATTCATGATATCAAATTGATAGTTTTAGTCCTTCAACAACAAAAAAATAGAAAAAAATAGAAATATCTTTTAATTATTAAAAGGATGCGCATATTAAAATTAGCAAAATTAAGTCATTTAAAGGATATACTTATAATGTGGGCATGGAATAGGTCGTTAGGCATGAAATATAATTAATATTAATATTTTGCCATAATTACTAATACAAGATATTAATACAACCGTAGTTATAATGTCCTTGAAACATTTCTCGTTAATTAGTACAGAATTTATGGTATTCATTCTATAGAAAATCAAAAGATTTCTTTAATAATTAATAACTTTGTTTGACAGTAAAATGTAGGTGTTTACCCAACAGAAATTAGTGCTTACCAGTAAGCTATTTTGTAAGGGAGATATCGTGAACAATCACTTACTCGTGCGCATCAATTATGCATGATTTTTTTATGAAATGAGCCGCTATAATGCAATAGAAATGAAAATTATTGCAACCAGTAACCAAAAAGAAATTATTCAAGATAATGTATAAATGCCCTTCTTATCTCACAAATAATAGATAGTAAATGTTAGCTGAAGCCGTAAACTAACTAAAAACAAAATACTTTAATAGCTTGCAATACTTCAGATTTGTGTAAATTTGAAGTTAAAAAAAAGTACAAAAATTATTGGCAAAATATATATAAAGGGTGATTAAATTTTAAGGCCCGATGTTGCCGCGACCTCGGCTGCACTCCTCCATCCGATGGTCCAAATTTCGATTACGCTAAGGCATAATTGAAGTTCTATGCCGTTAATGTGCCCAATTATCTCATCCTTTAGCTCTTGAATTGTTACTCGCTTAACGACATGCACTTTTTCTTTCAAATAACCTAAAAAAAAAAACAGTCCAACGGTGTCAAACCACATGATCTTGGCGGCAAATTAACATCGCCAGCAAGTTAGATAACACGGCCATTGAATTTTCAGCTCTGTGGCAAGTGGCACCATTCTGTTGAAACTACATATGGCCAATTCGGGCCAAAAAAAGTTCGTTATCATTTATACCGAACACAATTCACAGTTGAGGTGGACGGCTCTTCAGCCACATTATCGCGAACAGCAGCAATATTTTCTGTAGAACGAAATGTACGAGCATGTACTGGTGTTTTCACATCTCCTTTAAACCCGGTTTGCTCAAATTTTTGCACAATTTTTTCGATTGTATGCACATTTGAAGGATTAAATTGACCGAAAACATCACTAAGTGCACGATATGCATTTTGATTTGAAAGTCCATGTTCATAATAAGCCTGTTTAACTTTAACGCGTTGCTTGATTGTGTATATTTTAATGGTTTAAATTAAGTTAGTCTGCAATGGAGAAATGTGAAATGAAATGCAGAAAAAAACTTTGAGCTTAAGTGTGGTTTACATTCAACATCGGCCTTTGAAATTTAACCACCCATTAAATACTGTGTTGCAACCAAACAATAACTCCTAAAAACCTCTAAAGAAAATAAAAACCAAATTAGAAAAAAAACATAATTAAAAATTAACCAAATATATATTTATTTACTCTTTTTTTAATTAAATAGTGGGAACAAAAATATTTCATACAAATTGAAATTACAGTGCGAGCTCGATTTTCGCAACTTAAAAAAATCAAGCCTGTTGCAATTACCGAAAAAGTTGCAATTGTCGACCACTTTTATTTTACCTGAAAATACTCCATTTTTAATAAAAAGAAACAAATTATTTGTAAAAACAATTTTTTTATAAAAAAAAAAAAACTAACTGTTAAAAAATAGTCTTCTTGTTGAAACATTGGCGTAGCGAAAAATTTGCTGCAAAACAGAAAGCTGATGCGTTAGTATTTGTGTTTTAAAACGTGTTTGGGACAGCACTATCGTGGGAGAAATGCTATTGAAATGGGATTCTTTGAATAAATATGATTACTTTTATAAAACTACGTTTCTGAACAAGAAATACAAACAGAAATCATTGTAAATATATTTAAAAAAAAAAAATAGTGTTGCACCTATTGAGACTCATTTTTGAAAATCGTTGCACTTATAAAGACTGTAATGTAAAAAATTTGCCTGTTGCACTAATCGGGGTGTTGCGTTAATCAGGGGTTGCGAAAATCGAGCTCGCACTGTAATTTGCTGTTAGGAATATATTCGATACTTATTTAAAATATTTTAAATAAAATAAATATTGCTTCTTTGTGTCAAAGTTGCACAATATAATACAATTATTTAAATACTATTTAAAATAAAGTACTACATAGGATGAATGGACTTTTATTAAGCATTAAAACTGGCACATACTACCTACCACACATACGACGAACAGCTAAAAAGTCAATAATGTTAACGATGATTATTTATAAGCTGAAAATCGATTATTATGATACTAAAATTCAACCCACTTACACACGCATACACACACACATACACACATTTACCAACTTAGTAAGACACTTTTAAGTGAACACATACACTTTTTAAAAGATTATATGTTTGTTGTACATGAGCAACATAAGGATCGTTATGATTAAACCCAAAAGCAATTTTGTCGATAACTAATAAGTCCATATGATACGATAATGTTAAAATGAGTATATAAAATATACAGTAGAACCTCGAAAAATTTAACCGATATGTTCCAATGGTAATTAACGGAACTATTAATTTTTTTTTTAGAAATTATAAATAAAAAAAATAAAATTCCATAAAATTAAAAACTTTAATTTTTCATCACTATAAAAGATAAACTTATAATTGTGAATCGAATATTAATAGCAATAGAGCATCAGATATGTTGCCAATTGACAATTAAAAACTTATGGCGACGTTATATTGCAGATATGTACGTTACATAATTACCAGTTTCCATTTATAATCTACTCATTAATTTGTGTTGGCTAGTGAAGAGATCACAGTCACCCTTAAGTGTATATTTTCGTGAACAAACAATATTAATTAATTAAACAAAGTACAGGGTGTCCGCCGGGAAATTATTCTACTTTGTTTTCCCACCATTTTTGTAGTCTTGGTCTTTCATTAGTCTTGACAGTTCATTTTTAGCAGTCGGTAAATCAACGTGATTTAATCATTAAAACATTTTATCAAAATCAATTATCGATTACTGTAACGATGAGAATGTTTCATAAAATGATCGACGAGGCACATTTTTATTTAAATGAATATGTATATAAACAGAATAGTCGGTTCTGCGCAATGGCAACCCCTCAAATTATTCATTAGTCACCTTTGCATCCATTAAAAGTGACAGTATGTTGTGCAATTTGGTCAGAAGGAATCATTCAACCTTATTTCTTTGAAATTGAAAACGACGTAATGGTAACTGTCGTTGGGGAGCGATATCGTGGTATAATTGAAAACTTTTTAACACCACAACTGATTGCTTTGGGCTTGACTAACATGTGGTTTCAACAAGACGGTGCCACATTGCATAGAGTCAGGATTAAAATGGAATTATTGCAAGACCTGTTTCCACAACAAGGTATTTCAAGGAATGTGCTTAAAAGGGCTTGCATTTGTGAGACTAACAGAGGCAGACATTTGTCTGTTATTGTATTCCATACAGAATTGCCGACTTTAATTAAAACATTTATCAATATAAGAGCCACTGCCTTTCATTTAATTAAAAATTCTTATAAACAAAGTAGTACAGCTTCCTGGAGGACACCCTGTGGCTTAAAGAACCATTCGAGACTTGTTTGTTGCTGTTTTTTTTTATTAGATTTTGACCATTTTCCTGAGGATATTAAAAAGTTTTGTTACCTGCATTGTTCTTTTCTAATGCTTTTAACTGGTTTGGGAAGCTCACTTCAGAGAGTTGAATATTTTCTACGATTATTGAAGTGTCATTATCATTATGAGAAACTTCAAAATCATGGTTATTTTTTCAAATTCTATCATAAACATTACCTATTGTGTTTGGAAAAACCACTTAAAAAAAGGAATCATACACCCTAAAACATTAACATTTTAGTTAAGCCATCAGTTAACTTTTTAGAGCTGCACGTTGATGTTGAAACTTAAAATAAAATTAATTTGTTTGTCGCAAGTTAACTTTTTCGTGATTCTACTGTATATGTAACATTTAAGAGTGTTTCTTTGGTTTTGTTCAAACAGACACATATAAGTACATACTTAAAGCATAAGTAACCCAAGTATTACTTGAAGCGTAAAACATAAAAAGAACAGAGTTGGGACTTTTTAAAAGATTATTACTTGTATAATCGAAATTAAGTGAAATGCAATAAAAAAAGCCATGAAAACAATCCTGTTTAACATGTTCTTTTTATTGAATGCGAAATAGGTTTTGAAAAAGGAAGTACGAGTTCTTCTGAAAAAAAGGCTGGTAAAATAATTAAAAATTACAAATATTTATATATAAAAAAATAATTTTTTTATTAAATTTCGTATAACAAATTTTATTACTTAATTGGCTTATTACAGCACAGTGGTCGTTAACACGAATTTTTAATTTTTATTTATTTATTTTTTTCTCTTTGGACATAATTTGTTGAAAGCAAATTCTCACACTAGTAGGCATGTTTAACTCCCCATTGGTTGCAGTCTAAATAAAACATATACTTTTAAGACAATCATTTATATTAGTTGCTAATTATTTGAATAAAATTTATTATTAAAAATGTTTGTTTTTCATTGAAAAGCTGGTCTCCATGACCATTTTGCTGCTGCTTAACTAACTTGTTGGCTAATGCAACCAAATTAATTTTTTTTTTTCTTTTGTCCGTATAAACTTGAATTTGTTTCTATTTACTCCAAGCAAATAGTTGTCGGAATAAATATAAGAAAAAAATTTTATCTTTAGATTTAGTAGGCCAACCTAAATTAGAGCATAAAGAGCAAACTGTGTGTCAAAAATCGTCATGAGCTTACAAAATGTATCAGACCGACCCAAATAGCACGGCGCCATTTGCTTTACAATTTAAAAATCCAAGTTTGACAGCACATAAAGAATTGAAGTTAGCTGCAAAAGAATTTTTTTTTTTTTTGTAATTTTAGTAAGGAATGACACTTTAGCACAAAGTATACGGTAATGAAGGAAATGACAGATCAAAAAGTTTAAAATCAGCTGTGTTTTTTTGTGGCTGTCTTATTATACACTGTAATGTTGTATGTGCAAAAATTTTTTTGTGGCTATCTTGCTGTGTGTTGTTCTTGTTATAGTTGTTGGAGTTTCGTCACTGTATACACTGTGATTTTAGCTTCTTTCAGGCCAAGTTTGTGATTTTTATTTCTCTTTATTATGATTATTTAGCAGTTTTTATCAAACAAGGTAAGTAAACATTACTGCTCTTGCTACAACGTTGAGGCTTACTTTTAAGTTATTTACTACAGAGTTAATGGTAAGCTCAAAGTTAGGTGCGCTTTACGCTCTAATTTAGGTTGGCGTGCAAGGCATTAACTCAACACCATGTCGATTTGGTTTGTTGGCCGGACAACAATTACGATTTCTACTACTGTCGCAATGAATACATTTTGATCACTAAAAATTTAATTTGTTTATAGTTTGGAGGCAAATAAGTCTTATGTTAAAAATTATAATTATGCCATTTACTTAGTTTATAAAACCACAAACAAAAGAATTAAAAGTTTATAAGCAATGCATGTCTGTTCATCAAATTTAAATTAAATTTTTTTGATTATTATATATAAAAATGTATAACACAAAGAACTCTGATTGGACCATTCATAGCTGGGTTGAAAACTAGTTCAGTTCTGCTAGTGTTGTACATATTTCTTAACGGATGTTAGTTTTCTCTAGAATACCAGTATTAGAATCTTAAGACTATAAAAAATCATACAATAAAATTTTTTTGTTTTATAAATATTTATTTGTCTTGATCTTAAAAAAGATGACCGTAGGAATTTCTAAATTAAGTCCAAAAATATGCAGCTATTTGGAAAAATAAATAAATCCTCAAAAAGAGGTCGAAATTGGATAAGCAAATATGGTAACAGTCATACAATCTGAATATTGGCTTTTGTACATATAAGGTCGCCGCAGTCTACATGTTAGTGTGTTGGCTTACTAAACAAGAGCTCCAGATTCAAAGCCCAGATCTAGAATTTTGAAAGAAAGAAATAAGAGCAAACTATTTATGGCGGTGACAGTCTTTTGGCAAAAGGACTGAGAGTAACTGATTTGCTTCTCAATCTCTGTCCTTTGTAGTTAATGTTAATCTGCAGGTCCCGGTGATTATGGGTGCTGCGAAAAGCAGGGCCATAAATTTAAAACAGGGTTGTAATGGCTAATTATGTATGTGGTAATAGTAAAAATTTCTAAGTTTGGTACAAATAGCTTTAGGGTTAATGCAAATAATCAATCAATATTAAAAATGACATCCCTCTAAGACTCCAAATTTCAGCACTAATTTGCATTAACTTCAATAAAAAAATTAATAAAAAAAGGTTGATTTTATTAATGTATATATATCAGAAAAAAAATATGAACATTTTAAATTAAATTCTGAACGATTTTCAGTTGAAGCCTACGAATCTTCGGGTTACTTTTCAATTTGACCACCATTGTCAACATACATTTGTGTATCTTTTTGATATAATTTTTTCGTTTCTTTTTGTCAAATTTTTATTTTTCTTTAACAATTTTAATACAATTTTCTGTTGTTGTTTTTTTTATTATTATAGCAGATTTTTTGACTTCTTTTTTATATTTTTGAATCAAATTTTTCTTTAAAAAGTTTTATTTGTTTTATGGATTTCATTTGCTGGTAGATAAAGAAAATTCACAAACACAACTACACACGTACGCACACAGATATGTATATCCTTTGTGGTATAATCCAAGTTTGATAGTGCTGTAAGTAGTTTACTGATAAATGTTTTATTTGATGTTTTTGTGGGCCATTTTCTACATACAATTTGTAATATTTGTTTGTTGGTTGTTGTTGGTTGATAATGGCTTTTAAGGATTATTTTCTTATTTGTTTTGCTTTTTTTTATTATTGCTGTAACAGCTGTTGTTGTTGTGTTATATTTTATTTAAGAAAATAAGTTTAACTCATTTAGGGGCTTATGTTTTATTGAATTTATAGAGCATATACAGATATAACGAAAGGACAGAAAACGAGAAAAAATACGAAAAAAGTAATTTGAAAGCACATATCTTACTTACATATATCGTTCGACTACAACCAATAAAAAATGTTTAAATATTTCAGATAAAACGATTGAGAATTTAAGATATTTTTACAAATAAAAAAAAAATTAATACTTTTTGTATATCGTCGATGGAATTAAGGAACGCTTTAACTGACAAAACCTTAAATGCTATTTTTCAAACCGCAGACGGCGTAAGTGAATTTATATTCTTCATTTCATCTTACAAAGCTGGGACCGAGGCCAATCGACGCGTATTTTTTTCTGATAAAAATGATGCAAAAAACATATTTTCGATTTTTTGTCAGTTACAGCGTTCTTTAATTCCATAGACGATATGTACATTAGACCGTACCTCAAAAAAAAGTTTCCCCTCCCCGCCTCTAATATAATGTATTTTGGCAACGATTTTTGGAAATAAGATTGTGTGTTTCCGAATGTAGGAGTAGCCTTTTTAGCTTTTTAGTTATATCTTAGGAAATTACAGTCCGATCTTAAGGTATAATATATTTATTAAGTAGACAAAAATACATGATATAGTTATTATTATTATTGTATAAATATTTAGGGATCCGACTATAAATGCTGACTGTCCCGCAGGAATTATAGTAATTCTTCCTTGACAAAGCTGTAACGATTTTTAGAGAGCTTTAGCTTGCTAATTAAATTTTAAATGTTTCTGTTGGAAATATCGATTTGCTTCCTTAGCAAAAGTTTAATAATTTCTTGTGAGTTTTAATTGTCTGGCATTAGATTGGTAAAATCAGAGATTTGATGGATTAGTACTAGGGCGATACTTCTGGTCTTTTCGAGACAAAAACATTGATACACTTTACTTACTTAGCTGGCCATAACAACACGTTAAAGAGTTTTAGCGCTCCTCCTCCACTTGATTACAGGTTGCTTACCTGGTCTTTCCAACGTAAATATGGACGTCCTCTACGCCTACCAGTGACCTTTGCATCGAAAACTTTTTTGTCCGAAGCAGATTCTACCATCCGAACAATATGATTAAGCCAGCGTAGCCGCTGGATGTTAATGCGCTAGACAACGTCTACGTCGCCGAGGAGCTCATACAGTTAATAGTCTTAATACGAAACTTATCGCCTTGATTTAGTGGACCAAACATTGATACATCATACTTTTATATCGGACTGTAAATGCCTTTGATGTTAGAAAAAAAACTAAAAAGGCGACCCCTATGTTCGTAAAAAAAATTTTTTTTGGAAACCTCCTTGCAAAAATACATTAGTTTAGAGGCGGTGAGGTAAAACTTTTTTTCATTGTAAGGTGGTACGCTCTAATGTACAAACCACAAGAAAAAAACAGCTTAATATGTTACGACTGGTAAACGTTTATTAGCACGCAGGTTTTTGTATTTTTCACTTTTCGAAAATCTTTCTGATTAGCATCTAAAAAGTGATCATCAACACTTGATGGAAGTGGAAGAGCTCAGCAACAATGGTTTTTAAAATAACTTATGCCGATATTTTGTTAATACTACCAACAGTAGCAAACAAATACGTATGTTTTTAAAATAAATATAGCATTTTCAGTTTAAATTAAACCTTTTTCAAAATAAATGAAACCTTTTTCAAAATGAACGAAACATTTTTCAAATTAAACGAGACCTTTTTCAAATTAAACGAAACTCTTTTCAAAATAAATGAAACTTTATTCAAAATAAATGAAACTTTATTCAAATTCATTTAAACATTTTTCAAATTAAATTAAACCAGTTATAGAATTTAATAGAAAACAAAAGAAAAAATAAGAATAAAACATTCATTTTTAATTATGGATAATACCAAAATCCATAAAACCCAGGAAATTCGAAATATGGTGGATAATAGCGACTGTACGCTTAAATTTTTACCACCTTATTATCTTATGTTGAACCCCATAGAGAAAACATTTTCTAAGATAAAATTCCACGCCCGATCATTATTAAAGTGACATTACCACAGAACATAACATAGTAAGTGTATATGATTGGGAAAGTATCGCACAAATTAATCAAAATGATTGTGCGAACTATGCTGTGGATATGATCATGTTAATTCCTAAAGCGGTCAGTGGACAAATTCTTCATTAATTTTAACAAATATTATATAAAAATGAATATGTTTTATTTTTTTCTTTTGTTTTCTATTAAATTCTATAACTGGTTTAATTTAATTTGAAATATGTTTAAATGAATTTGAATAAAGTTTCATTTATTTTAAAAAGAGTTTCGTTTAATTTGAAAAAGGTCTCGTTTAATTTGAAAAAGGTCTCGTTTAATTTGAAAAATTTTTCGTTCATTTAGAAAAAGGTTCCATTTATTTTGAAAAAGGTTTAATTTAAACTGAAAATGCTAAATTATTTTTTATTAATTATTACTCGTCCATCACAACTTTTTTAAATCCTATTACCAATATTTTTTTTAGTTTAAAAAAAATATAATTATTAATTTGTTACTGCTTATCTCTCAAACAGCTGGTAGTTTGACAATTTACCCAATTTACTAAAAGAAAAATTACGGGCTGTTTCGTGCATAAAAAAGATGAACATTACTCTCTCGAAATTTCTCTCATTTACCCAAATTTTGTGTACGGGAATGCTTTTTGGTATAGCTGGGATCCCACGGGAGCCCAATCAAACAGACCTATTATAAAAAAAAATTGAAAGAAATATTTTTTTTTCATATTTATTTTTTTGAAGATGTCGAACCCAGGGCTCATATTTTAGTAAGCCAACACACTAGACCACGGCGACTACTAATAAATAATGATACAATTATTTAAACCCGTTTTATTTTTTCAAATGCGATAAAATCTTTTCTGCCTTATTCAGGCAGACAAATTATTGGAAATATCTTCCTTAAAAAAAAAAACTGAAAACACGGTTTTTTCAATCCATTGAATTTTTACTCTTTTTGCTCTTGTGACGCAACAAATGTTTTTTTCTTCTTTCTTAATAATTACTTGCTGCCTTGCTTGATTGACGGTGTGCAGCATTACTTATACAGCAATTTAAAGTAAACTTTATTCTTTATAGAAAACAAAAGTATGTATGTGAGTCTACTATGAAAGTCGATATTTAACAAAATTTCTTTAAAATTTTACTCAATTTCGGATGCCTTAATTTGCCCTCTAGCAGTGTTATTTTCAACAAAACTTGCCAAAAGTAGGTGAAAAATAAGTTTTTCTTTTTGTCTCTTTTCTTATTATTGATATTTATATACACACACGTGTGGCATTTAATTGTTGCAAGTGGTGCATTATATATAAATAGAATGACATGCGAACAATCAAAGTACACATAATGTGGGAAGCAAATTGAAGCAATATTAGCATGTTCGATAGGCCATGACCAGTTTTATTGCCACGAAATTGTTTTCAAATTTGTGTTTATAGGTTAGCTACGAGTCAAACAAATATTTGGGCGTAATCAGAGAGAGTGTGTGTATTTATTTTGGAAATTTTTTAACATAGTTTGTAGACACAAAACTGAGAATTTTTAATTAGCTTGGATTTGTTTGGCGTAATTTTAATTATTGATTAGCACTACATGCCTGCCAAGTGTAAGCAATAAACATTTATTTTCTTTTTTACGTGTAGGCACACTTAAATGTAAAATTTTAAATATGCATTTCTATTTCTTGTTTTTTTTTTCATTACAGGTTCCAAAGGTATTGGTTCACGCTTTGATGAACAGCGTTTGACTTTGCGCATACACCGTGGACGTGGCTCCAACCAACATGATTCTACACACAGTAATGGCAGTACCCAAAGTACCACTACCACATTAGGCACACCTTCCCCAGAGAGATTAAGTAAATACTCCACACGTCGCATGCATAATTGTCATGACAAGATAAAAATTTCTGTTTCTTATCCTTCCAATGATAACATTTCTGAATTGGCTCATGGTCATGAGGGCATGCATCACGACCGCGGCAGAGCTGCTTCAGCCAGTAGTGGAAATATGCTATTTGCTGTGCACTATGGCTCACAAAATGGCAGAGATTGTACGGAAACGCAATTGTTCAGACACCAACACGATAGCAATTGTTATTTGCAAGTGAGCAAACATATGTCGGACATGATGAGAAGAACATCCAGTAGCAGTGAAAATCAACAGCCAAGACCGAACAAAAAAATGGGCAAGAGAAATATTAAAGCCCAAGTGAAAAGATTTCGCATGGAAACTAAGGCCGCCAAAACTTTGGCCATTATAGTGGGTTTATTCATATTCTGTTGGCTGCCCTTCTTTACCATGTACATTATAAGACCCTTTTGCCAGGACTGTATTGATCCTTTGCTCTTTTCAATTTTATTTTGGCTGGGCTATTGCAATTCAGCTGTGAATCCCATGATTTATGCCTTATTTTCAAAAGATTTTCGTTTTGCCTTTAAACGCATCATTTGCAAGTGTTTCTGTTCCGGTAAGAGTATCAATTTGAAAACATCACGTAGAGGTTCTGACATGTCAGCCGTAAGAATAAGAGCACGTACACCAAGTATAACACCCAGTGCAGCAGCTCATTCATTTGGTGATGAATCGGAACTGCATCACTCTGATATGAGCTCCAATGATAGATGACGTTCATTTGGACCACCCACAAATTCCAGTTCGTCGAATAGTTTGGGGGTCCGCAAGTCTAGTTTGAAAGTTCCCGTTTATGAGATATGCCATCCGTTGGTTATGGACATTGGCGCTGGCAATACAAATGGGAAACGTACACAATTATAACCTCTAATGGAGAGGGTAGACAATGGTAGGCCAGTAGAAGAGATTAATTTGCAAGTATTTAATAGTTGTGGTAAGTTAAAAAGGGGTAGGGCAATACGCTTAAAATAATAAATATTTTATCTAAGTATATAGATGAAGTTTCAATATATATAAATAAATAAAACGTTAAAATTATTTAATTGAAATAAACTATAAGAGAAAATTTGATGTGTAAAAAAAAAGAAAAAACAAAAAAAAAAAAATCTAAATTTTAGGGAATACTACTTTGTTTAGAGCTTGTAAATTAAATTGAGTGTGAAATGTTACCAAAAAGAAAAAAAAAACGTTTTTTTAAATAAATTTAAACTGTGTTTTGCTGAATTTTAAATACTAAAATATTTGTATATTTTATAAAATTTTTTTTCTAATTTTTCATTGTATTTTCTAAGCTATAAAATAAATTTTTATATTAAATGACTTCTTAACATTTTGTTTTTGTTTTATTTTGAATTTAAAAATAAACATCAATTTATGGCAATTGATATTTTGCTATTCAATTTTGTATTTATTTAATATATGTATACAATAAATATACAAACATTTAAATAGTTAAGAAAAAAATAAATAAAAGTACAGGCATAAGTATTTATTAAATAAATAAATTATTTTTAAAATAAATCCATTTAAAAATATCAATAAAATAAAACCAATATTTCAATTTATTTAAATATTTTTAAAACAAAATTGTATTAAAATAACTCAATTCTTTAAATATATTTAATATTTTTTGCTGTTAACTTCTAAAAAAAATAAACAAATAAAAATTTAAATATTAAAAATTAATTTTTTCTGTTTTCTTTTTTATATACGAAATAAAGAAAATAAAATGGCAAGTCAAAGGAATTTATGTTTTTATATAAAATTTAATATCCCTGTTTATATTAACTGTATCAGGCAACACTATAGCTGGTTTGACATTCAACATTTGAAGTTTCATTTTGGTAAAAGCAGATGTGAATCTTTTTAATAAAATTATGGCCTCGATTATCGTTTATAACAGTTATTATTTTAATGCTGTATTTTTCAAAATGCGATCATAATTTACAATTGTTGTTGGCATTTTTGTATTCTGCGTTGTTTGTGTTTTTTTTTTTTAAGACCAATACTCAGGGGTAGAACCCCTACTCATGCAGTGCATTGTATTGGAATGTGAAGATGGTTGATAGAAGGTCTTTTTTTTTGTTTTTCATAGACGTTTGTATATTTTGCGCCTTTTTGTTTTGTTGATGAAACAAGTTGCTGACAATTTGTCTACTCAAGAGCCAGTGTTATACCTTCACCCTCGAATGATCAAACAGCAATTGCCTCATCTGTCGGTGGATGTTTGAATGTGAATGGTGAGCGTCTTCATTAGATTAGCTGTTATCTTCCCAAAAGGTGGCGTACAGGAGTACAGGTCATTGGTTTCTAATGGAATAGATTAGAAATGTCAGGTGTGGTTTCTTGCAGATGGTCTTTCTGGAGGGGTGGGGGGGGGGAACCCTTTTATTTTATTTAAATTTAATTTTTAATTTAAATTGTAATTTTTAGAAAACCGCAAATATTTATTTTTTTTATAATTTTGTCCTTCGCTGGGATTGAGCCTCGGTCGTGTGAGTTTCTGTTCGAGCGCTCTACCACTTTGCACTCGCGGTAACGTCAACACCGTCTAACGTGAACATCACTTAACGTAAACAACGTCTTTTGTTTACATTGATTCAAATATTTCTTAAAGGACCTTTTGGACTATCCCAGAAGAAGTATGATATGCCAACGTTTTGTATAGTAGAGTAGCAGTGTGATAGTCTAAATATAATATGTAAACAAAATATTCGATAAATACTTATGGCTCTCACTGTTTTCAGAAAAATTTTTAAATAAGATTAATTTTTAACGATTTTCTTTTTCTGCCAAAATTTAAAGCCGATTTTTTTGTTTGCACTACCGATAGCGCGGTTCAGTAATTCCTCGTTAACGCTTGTGGTTCCAAAATATAAATCAAGTAGCAACTCTATAGGCAGATAAAAAAAACAGTATGCAAAGTCAGTTTTCTTTAAAATTTTTAAATTATTTACTTAAGTTTTGTCATACAACCAACATATTCTGCTTTCTGTGTAGTTTGTTTCATTCAATACTATTTTTTATACAATTTTTACTATATATCCTATAACAAAGTAGTGATTTTAGGAAAAATTATTTTTTTAAAATATGTGTTAATACGGATCTTGCATATTCTATGCTGACATTAAATTTAATATTTTTCTGAAAATATTTGGGAATGGAAAATTTTTCCCCCTTAATGAGGCAACTACACTCCTATACTACATCATAATTCCAGAATCGCTTATCGGATTTCAAAAAAGTAAACTACAAAAGATGCTGTATAAGATTGCATTTAAATAATTTCAACATAATTTTTTTGCAATATAGAACAGTTTTAGAGTTATTCGGAACCAGCGTTTTAACTGCGATTTTTCCTTCTGTGTGGTTTAAAACCGTCTTCCTCATGAAAGAAGTGGATTTTGATGGCGTGTAATAATTTCGGCATACAACGAGTACATGGACGCGTCTAAGGAGTTTTTTTGGAGTATAGCCCAAAGCTAAAATCAAAAGCATTATTAACTCCAAGTAATCGTCTACGGGCTGGTGTTTTCTTTCTTAGGCAAGTAATAAAGCGTTTACAGTTGTCAGCTTTAGATTTTTACTGCTAAGAACTTTTTCCAATGAGCGATAGTTTTCTTGGTGTATCAAGGGCGAATTGGAGAATTGTAATATAGGAAACAGAGAGCAAATACCTTACAATCTCTAAAATGTGGTGCCGGCATGGTAAGCATAATAACTTTTCTTCAACATTATATTCCATAATACAAGCTTCATATATCTTGCCTTCACATTTATTTCAAAGTAACAACATTGTGGAGAGAAACTATTATTAAAAAGTCAAGAAAATAACTCGATTTTTTAATACTTTGGAGACATCGAGTACTGCTCTCCACTTTACCTGGGACATTGAAACTTTGCTACGTTACAACTACTTATTATTTTTGTTATTTATTTTATTTGAAAAAATAAAATAAAAAATATTTCCTGAAGAAGCTACGCAGAGAAGTAGCGAAATATCGAAAAAATAGTTATATAATAGACCTAAAGCTTAATTAAACGCTTATATATTAATCAATAATAAGGTCAACTAAACATATTAATATTATTTTATTTGCTTGTTTTTAGACCAATACAGAGGGGTAAACTTCTACTCATGCAGTTTTAGAATTAAAAGATACATCGATAGATTTCTATTTAATTTTTTTATCATTATGAGCCTTTTTTTTAACTGAAGTAACAAAAATAGTGGGTGTCCCGCGCTGAAGTGTTAAATTAAAATTTTTTGGTCACCCTACTGATTATATACGAATTGAAAATAATTTGTTTTGCAGAATTTTATCTCAACATTTGTCATTAGCATTTATTTTCTTTTCTTTGTGTGTTTGAGTTTTTTATTTTTTTCCCCAAGATTGAATAAGAAAAGGTTGACATAAAATAAAAACAGGGTTTAATGTCCTTTTGATAGCAGGAAAAAAAAAACAAAAAAAAAACAAAAAAAAAAAAGAAAACGCCATAAAATGTTATAAATAGTAAGCCTGTGATTGATTGTGAATAAAATGAGTATTTCCATTCATACAGAAGTTTATTATTTAATACGGTATGTCTTTCAAGTAGATTTAACTGTAATAAATCATTTCAATTATTGGTTTGTTTTGCTTTTCTTTTTATTTTTATTTTTATTTTTGTGTCATTCCCTCAAATGTTAGATTAAGAAATTTTGTCCATTGTTTTTATAGCCTTTGGTTTCCCTTTAAATATGATTAATTTCTGCTCAAGAAATATAAATAAAAGGAAATGATGTGCTCCATTAAAATCCAATTAGAGATTGTAAAACTATGGGGAAGCAGGTGACTGTGACTAAATCAAGAGCTTTAATTTCATGAATTTGCTTTTTTATTCGTTAAATACTTATCTGATATATTTGCACTTCAAAAATTTGATATTAATAATTATGATACATAATAATGTACATGTTTACGCAGAACTCTTAGTCAGAGGCAATTATTACCTTGTAATTCATTAGCGGCAATCTTCGTTGCAAGCGCCGCTGCAAAGAGGCAATCATAACATATACAAACATTCATACAAAATTGGCCAATAAAATCCTGTGCCAGGGTTACGGCCCACAGTGTGACAGCCCCAAAGTAACAGCGGCAAAAAATGGTTTTTGGCGTGTATTCCAATTTGAATTAAATTTTCACAGTATATTAACAGGTATTTGAGTAACAATTCGCTAAAATTTCAGCCTCATAACTTCATTACTTTTTGGTCTAGAGCAAGTCAAAGTTGAGGTATGTAAACGCGCTTGAAATATGTTATTCAAAAGCTTATTAATAAAAAAATACATAATAAATATAATTTTAAACTATTTTTTTATTTAATTTAGTTGTTGTAGAATCAGTAGATGAAAAAATAAATTAAAAATAAAAAAACACGAAAAAAAATATTTTAACAACAGAATTGTGGTATAAAAATTGAACATTTTTCATTTTCAATGGACTAGGAAATATAGAGCAGCCCCTCGCCATAGATGCAGACTTATATCAAATGAAAGATTGAAGTCTCAGCTTTCATTTAAAGTAGAGAACATATAGCAAGAATTTGCAAAAGTCCTTTAAATATACAAAAAACTGCAAAAAATATGCAAGGCGCACATTCTGTCGCTATACGTATCGCTTATTGTTTATTATTATTTTATTTACATTATTTATTTGATTGATAATTTTTTTGAAGGTCATTGACATTGGTTTAGATATTATCCGAAGAAGCGCAAGAAGAAATGAATAAGGAGTTTAGAAACTGTAGGCTATTTCGTTTTCGTAAAAATTCACCTATTTTGCAAATATTATCAGATCCTTATATCAATTCATTTAGAATGAGAATGAAATTGAAAAAATTACAATACCATGATGATATTAAAAAATTACTGATAGAATGAAAGAAAAAATGTTTTTCTTTTTTATTGCATTTCAATGGGAGGTGGGCGTAATAGTGGGCGTGTTATTGTAATTTTTGCATGAAACATTTTAAATGATATAAATTATAGTAATATCAAATTTGAAGGTTGTACCTAAAATATTTTAGAAAATATGGCACTTTTTATATTGAGGTTGTATGGGTGGTGGGGATAAAAGTGGGCCAAAGTTCAAAACTTTTTTCCGATAATGTTTGTAACAATATAAGATTCAAGTATACCAAAATTGAGAGTTATGTCTAAAGTATTACAGACAATACGGCATTTTACAAATTTCGATTGTATGGGAGGTGGGCGTAAAAGTGGGCGGATTTTCTTAATAATTTTTTTTTTTAACTGGAATTGTCTCAAAAATAGCCTGTGCAAAATTTCAGAGCTCTGCAATGACTCCTTGTATATGTTAATTTTTATCCATGAGGGATATACAGTTTAAAGTCGACTCCGAACGCAGATTTCAGAAGCTTTTTCATGGCAATCAAGAAGACCGCTGAGAGGTAGTCGCCGAAAGAAATAATTTATTTATATTTCTTTTCTTCAAGATGTCAGAGCTAAGATTTTAATTCGGAGCTATCGTCTTAGTAAGCCAAAACGATAGCGCCGGGTTCATTCAATCATAACATACATATATGTACGCCTACATTTTGTTATTTTTTTATATGGTTTGCAATGTTTACAACACTTGCAAAAGTGTTTTAGTTATATTATTTATAACTTTAATTTTAGAAAAATGGGCAAAGCCATATACGGCCTTAAGTGAACAGATATTTTTTGTTTGTTAAGTTAAAACCCACGAATTTTTTCAATAAAGTAGACTATTATCATTTAACGATTGTTAAAAATATTGACAAATTTCACAACTTTAGTAGACAACCGTCTTGAATGCAGATAACTATGAAATGGACTCATATAACTGTTACCAGCCTATTTTTACAAGCACTATAATAAAAAAAGAACGGGAAAAGAGAAGCGTGTAAGGAGATATTTAATATCACTTTGAAATATTTTGCCCCAGTCACCCTCTAGAATTAAGAGTCGTATCTGAATAAAAGCGTACAAAGTACAACGTATAAAAAGTTTAATTTGTATACGGCCGTATTACCGAAATATGCAATAAATGAAAAAAAGAAAAAGAAAAGCAATACAGAAATTTTGTTTTGTCAATTTGTTACTTTACAGAATGTACGTACGCGACGTATTTCAGAAGCTCGCATACAAAATGTATGGGCATGAAACAATTTTGACAAAAAATATACGCCGTATGCTTTTATTCCGATACGACCTTAAAGGAAATATAAACAAATTCCGAAAACCTCTCTTTTAGTATTTTATTCTATGTGTCGCTATTTTTAGTATGATTAAAACATTTCTGTCTCTAAGAGTTTTTACTACCATGTCAAACACTTGACGAGACTTAAAAACTCGGTTCGCGCCCATCCTAATGCTAAATATTTTTAAGCCAAAATGAAGCCGTGTTGAACGTGATAGTAAGAAAAACTACTTATTTGGATATTTAATTTATATATTGTTATGCGGTACCCAAATCCAAAAATTAATAAAAGCATATCAAAGACAACGTAATTGAATGAAGTCGATGACAATCTATGAGAATTATAAACAAAATAATAATTTTTGTTCTTTTCCCTGTTAAACAGGTACTCAGTGTACTCGTTGGATTCAAAATGAGATACGCATATCTGCTATTTTATTTTTTTTACTGCTCGAAATAACACGACTAAATAGTATTCCCCAGTATTGTTAAACATTTAATTGTACCATCCCCTTAAGTATGCTTTAATTTTATTCAAACATTTTATTTACAAATGAATGCAAAAACTCAAAAGAAAAACAGAATAAACAAATACAATAAACTACAACAGCAACCGTAGCATAATTTAACTTTTAACAACAACAAATGCGAGTAAATGAATGAATGAGTTAAACAACGTAAGTATTCTTTCCTCTTCTCAAGCGCCCTATTTAATGTGTAACAGTTTCAGTGTTGAATTTGTATGATTTTCATTTAAAACAAATATACTTTTTAGTTGTTGCAATAACAACAACAGTAACAAATATTACCACTACTACAGCAACAAATAACAATAATAATAACTGCATATTTAATATTTACTATTTAATAGTACGAGAAATGATTGTCGTAATACATTTGCTAGTTATTGCAAACATATACAGGCATGAAACGTGCAGCAGCAGCATCAAGAAACAATACCAAAAGCATAGCAGGCAGATTCATTATGAATTTATAAATAAATGTGAATATACCTATGTATGTATGTATATATGTATGTATGCATGTGTGAGTGAGTGCAAGAAATCTGTACGTGATTTGGCGTCGTCACCAAAATGATGCCATTGCAGTAACAACTGCTGATGATGACAACAATAACGGTGGTGATGTTGGTAATGATGGTTTCAGTTGCATAGAAACTTTTAAAAATTATGTTTATTATGCAACATTTAACTGCGTCACGTTGGATATTGTATTACAGGCCACCATATGTTCTTTCTAAAGGAAAAAAAAAATTTTTTAAGAAATGCTTTTTCAACTGCAGAGGCAGGCATGTACGTACAGACTTACGAGGTCAGTTCAAGAAGTCTGTGAACTCTTATACATATAAGTCACAGACATTTTATTTTTTAACTGAGTCAGTTTTTACACTAATCTTACTGACATGAGCCTCTGAGGCACATTTGATGTTCAATTGAATGTGACAAAGGAAATTTCTAACATATCACAGATAAATTTTATGACTTTTATTTTGCATCTGGTTTGAATAATTTATTAAAAAAATTTCACAATATTAAATTCTTCCATCTATTAAAGAACAAATTATAAAATTGTACCATTAACTACTGACACATGTCTTAGAGGCACATACCAAATACATAGTTCGTATTTTTCTGCAAATCCTTTTCACAATTAATGGTCGTTCATTTATGTATTTATCATATACTACATAGTAATCTTTCATATGCAAAAGTTGGTCTTTCTGTTTTGGTTATTTAAATTTTGGGAAATCCCCATTTATTTATGTTAAAAATCAGGTGGTTTGTAAGCTTTAAAACAGCCCTTCCGTTGCGATAACTATTTTTAATAAAAAATGTACCAAAGCAATCTTACCAGAAATGTAGCAAAAATATCTGCAATGAACATTCTATAAAAACATTTTTTATGTAAACATGGTACAGAATAAAGCTCTTCTTAATATACGAATACATTTTTTTGTTATTGTTTTATACTGTTTTATTTAAGTTTGTATATATCGTCGCAAGAATTAAAGAACGCTGTAACTGATTAAAACATTTAATTTTCACCAGAGCCAAAAACCTGTATGAAAGTAGAACAAAGACACTGATATTTTTCAAAACGCAGAGGCCTAAGTGAATTTCTTTTCATCATAGAAATCTGGGACTGGGACCAATTGACGCGTTTTTTTTTTCTTATAAATAAAAACGTATTTTCGATTTTTTGTCAGTTACAGCGTTCTTTAATTCCTGCAACGATATATGCTTTAGAGACACATGTAAGATTTGTAACATTTTTATGTCAGTAAGATAAGGGTTTACTTTTATTACTATTGCTAATTTCTTTCAAAAACTTAAATTTATCAACACTATGAAAAGGTTACTTGTTTATATGATGTTTGGTTGTAAAATTTTTTTCAGCGGAGACATTTCTTATGTTGAAAGAAAGAAAGACAGAAAGAAGAAAATATAAACGTGAGAGCAATTGGGAACTTGATTAAACAATTCAGACTAAGAACACTGCGCCCTGGCATAGTACTGGTAAAAAATAATTATTTTCTTTTCTTCATTCATTCAATAAAACGACGTACTTCGACCCATAGGTCTATTGAACACAAGAAGAGTAAACATCTCTTCCTTTCCCCTTTTTCTGGTTCTGGCCCCACCAGTGGCGTGGAATCTCCCTTTTTGACAAGTTTATCTGTCATTTAATTCCTTTCCTTGTCCTTATGTTTCAAATTGTTGTTGAATCACCCAACATATAGGGTCGATGGTGCTATACCATTTTTTATGAATAGAACAATAGAACTCTTTTAGTTTCGTCAGAAACGCTTTCATTAGATTAAAATTAAATTCTATAAAGAATTTTATATTTTTTTGGAAAGAATATTTTAATGATCAAAGGAGAAAATAATGTCCGTGTTTGACTAGTGAACATGTTTTTGACTCCAACTATGGTGGAGTTCATTGTGTCCTGTGCATATTCATGATCAAATATCAACTATTTAATTGACAGTTTTCAAGAAATCAAACACTGAAATTAATGTTTCTTTTCCATATGCACATACTCTTGTATGAGTTAGACGAAGTAAAGTTTTCTATCATATTTTTGTTTTCTTACAATCATAGCAGTTTTTGTAATTGTCATCTCATTTAGATGAAACGAAATTACAGTTTATTTTTGCTCTTTTCCTCTTATTCCATTTTATCCACGTAGTTAGAGTGCAGCGCCAGAAGCGAGCGCATTACATATTAAATTGATCACACTGTAGTTGAAAGCATATGTTCAGTTTGGCTAGTATACTATTCCATTACGGACGTCATTTTCTCCTTTGATCATCAAAATATTCATTCCAAAAAATATAAAAATCTTTATAAAATTTAACTTCGATGAAAGCGTTTCTGACGAAACAAAAATTAATTTTAAAAAATTGATCACACTTCCTGGGACTAGAACTTCCGGCCTTCAGGAATTAAGGTTAAATGGTTTCAAATTAAAAAAGTCCAGAACTTAAAGACCCACCTTCGTTTACAAAAGTATCTCAGTTCTCTGTATTCAGGTCTGTTTATTTTGTAGCTTTGGCAAATTCTTGAAATTTTCAGTGAGGATTTTAAGAATTGCAAAAATGTGTTGTTGTTATTTTTAGTTTTAATTTTTGTTAAATAGCCAGATAGTTCATTTATGGACAAACGGCCAATCATGTGGGTTGCATCGTTAAAATATTTCCTTTAAATACCGGTAAAATTTGAAAATATTCATAAACATGTTTGTTCCACGAAGCAACTGTAACATTTAGCAGTACATATTTAATATTATGTGACTGTATGAATACAAAAAAATTGTCTTGTATTGCGTAAATAAGTTGCTTTTCTGTTTCGAAGTATTGCTGGCAATGGTTGACATAGCTGGGGTGAAAACTATTACGTTTTGCAGAAGCCCTTTTTGAGACTTAAACAACAGTTTTAACATTTTAAAGAGCAAATTATGTAATTTAATATATTTTAAATGTACTCGAAATGTTGAACTGCTTGAATAGTTAATTGACAATTTTATCCATATACTTATTTAAAAAGTTTATTCTACAATGAAGTGTCTAATTAGATCCGAACGAAATTCTTTTAAAATGAATTCGATGACTGCTCAATCAGAGGAGAACTGAACTAAACGTGTTTTCGACTCTAGCTACGTTAGACTCAGCGAATAAAAATAAAGATTTTGAGTTAAAATATTATTTTTCTGCTATTTTTGTTTTTGTAATTTAAAGTTCACAGCCTAGTACGTGATTTTTTTTTTTTTATCGGAACATGCTGGATGTAGAAGACTTTAAATTGTCATTTTGTCTGTCTATGTCAGTGATTAGATACATAGTTATATGATAGCTTGTGAGTTTTAGTCCGGTGTGCCTGTGTCACACTTAGTGATCCAGAGTTCCATGGAACACAACCAGGAGATGTTTTTGTTAAAGTTTCTATTTTGTATTCGTGTTTTTTTTGTTTTTTGTTTTATCTGAGACCAATATTCAGGGAAAACCCCTACTAAATGCTGTGCATTGTATTGGAATTTGTGGAAAGGACAGTACATATATATATTTCTTATATTATTAGTAAGCGCCTTAGGAATGAGACAAAGTGCTGTGAAGTGATCACACAAAGGCCAGTGTTATATCTTTACCCTTGAATGATCAACATCATTGTATGTTGATTGTGTGGTGTTTGCCCTCGCTTAGTAGGTTTAGCTATTATCTGCTACTTCCCAATAGGTGGCGCTTTTCTCCTGATCATTCGTTTTCTTTTGACATTACATTGTGCTGGTGAAGGAAAATATGTTATGGGAAGGAGAAATGAGGGAGTAGTGCTTGTGGACATTTGATTTAAACTTGCTAATATCGTAATTGACAGGAAAAGCGTTTATGGGAGGATTGTTTCATAAACGAACGGTGCGACCAAGGAACGAATTCTTTCTATAGAAAGAATGCATTATTTATGCATTATAATGCATTGTGCAATTCACTGAGCAATCAATCACAAAGGGATGTGCTCTGAAAGAGGTACCTGTAGTTCGCAAGAATATGCGACCCTATATTGGTAGTTTAAACAAATCTTTCTGTTTTTGACACTTCTCCAATCAATTAAAATAAAAACATTAATAATACCATTGAAATTTTGATTTTCATAATTTCCATAAAAAAAAAAAAATAAAAATTTTAAAAACTCATTTATATTTCAAATTTTTAATAAATGTTGTCCATGATTTACTCATAAATCAAATGCTAAAAACCACAACAAAATAATTATTCAAACAACAACATTTTCAAATGATTCATGTCATTAAATTATAATTGCATTCATGTACTCTCATACTCGTACATGACAAATAAATAATTTTTTTTTCTTACTTTTTAGTTTTTTTGAAAATTAAATGCAAACAACAACTAAATCACATTAAATAACGAATTATTTCAAAATCAAACACTCACATTCGTCGTTATTATTTTTCATACTCGTCATGCTCTCTTTCATTCATCACTATGCCATTCAAAAGTGTGGCGTATATATAATATATAATGTATAAATGATTGAAAACGTGTAGTGTTTGAGGGTAAAACAGGCATGATATCGTGTCACGGCATGTCCTTCTTTTCATACATTTTTGCATATCAAATAAACGCTCTCCATAATCTATAATTAATTTGAATTACGACATGAGCACACAAAATAAAAAAATTAAAAAATCGCGAAGCTAATGTTTTAATTTGTAATTTGAAGCAAAAAATGAAAAAACAACTTTTATTTGATACCAGATGGTTTTGAAAATAGGTACGTGCATACATGCTCTTACAAAAAAAAAATAGTTGTCTATTGTTGTTAAACTTAAAATAGAGCTATCAGGACACTATTTTAAAAGAAAAAGTCCTTAATACATATTGGCCGCACAAGTTCATGATAAAAGCTCTGCATTTATTGTGCTGTGGTAATCAAAGAAAGCTGTAAAAAAAATAATTATATTTTCATTAAAATTAGAGTGACCTTTTGCTAATATGATATGATATGTGTAGTGTTAAGCTTTGTTCAAATCATTATCAGATTTAAAAATATTGTCAGATGTGGCAATATACCACCGTTTGGCCACTTTATAAATAACTATCCTATATCTGACGTGCTTCGCTACACCAATCACTACGATTTGTCCACATTTTTCAGCTGATGATTTTTAGTGACTGCAAAGTAATTCACACCAAATTCAGAAGCGTTAGCTCTAACCGAACTCAAGTTATACCAAAGTCAATAGATAGTTTGTACAGGAGGTCAAACTTCTTCTTCATCGTCAGTTATGTCTACTGACGTTTATTATTTTTTTTAAGACCAATACTCAGAAGTAAACCCCTACTCATGCAGTGCATTGTATTGGAATATTGAAGATAGAAGAGAGATACATAGATGCGAGAATTTATCAAAATGTCTTCAGATAATATTTTGTTGAAATAAATTTATGACTTAAGGTTTTATAATACAAGGTCGAAACAATAAATCCGTGTGTTTTTGAATGATATTTTTCAATATAAACTCTTTTAAACTCAATATATTTATTTCAATGTTTCTACAATTTTTGTTTCCCTTCCAACAAATAGAATTTTTTAAGATCCATAAAATAGGCATTTGTTTGATTAATAACTTTATCGTTGGAGCTACATCTATTTCTCCCGAGTCATTTTTTTTTTAATTTGGAAATAGAAGATAGTCACAATATAGGAAAATATAGCGGATTTAGCATTGAAACTAAACACGTGTTCACCAGCCTATTATTTTTTTGGTAAAGAACGTTTTCTTATCCATATCGGGTCGTTTTTTTAAAGCCTTTTTAAATCCTCGTTAGAAAAGTTGGCATAATCGCCGTTTGTTGTTTTTCCCTTTCCAAAAAAATCGATGTGGATTATCCCGCGAACATAAAAAAACTATTGCGATCACCTAATTAGCCGACAAATATAACTGGCCTTCTTCGGATCTCGTTCACCAGGAGAAACACATTGTTTAGACTGGTGCTTGTAATGGATTCAGGTTTCATCCGCATATGAGTTCTTGTTAAACAACTCCAAACAGTCATTTGAAGACATCAACAATCTCACGCGCCATCCAGAACATTCAGCATCATTTGTACTTGTGCGACCACAACGAAAGTCAGTTCACCAATTTTGTGTAATTGAAATCTCATGGTACTTATCGAACCTTCTTTGTTTTGATTGATTTGATTATTTTTTCACAAAAGTGAATGTTTAATGAGCACTTGGAATTCACTTTTTACCCATTTTTAAAAAATACACGAGGTTGTATGTTTGTAACAGCTGTTAAACGCAAAGTAAATGACGGAACTTGCTCAAAATTTGACACTGGTCTACTATGAGTTAGTTCTTAATGAGAGCAGTATTGCATTTAATATAACTAAGAAAGAAGTTCGTAAACTATTGGATTTATTGATCCGCTCTTGTATTTCCATATAAAAAAAAATTCTTTTTATTAAGAGCCCTTTACTGAACTTTGGAAATAATAACTTTAATGTTTTTTTAGTTGCAGCCAGTGTATACACAAATTCAGATAGTTGATATTTGTTCTATGACGAAAACTCCAATAGAAGAGTTGCTGTTATGGTCCTATTATAGGCAGTTTACAATCTCTCGTAAGTTCTAAAATAAACTGTTCTGTAGCTGATTTAAAAAGCGGTCTTAAAACAAGCCGTATTAGCTATACATGGCGCCTGTATTTAAAAAAATATTCTGTTGACTTACCTCAAAACCGATCATAGAGAAAATTTGTTAATACGGAAATACCTGGTACCAGAAATACATTTGGCTTACTTTCTTTTTCCAAATTTAGAAAAAATCTTCGGTGGTAAAAGTCTGGCCAACAATATAAAAGTGAAGACTACATTTGAGGACTATCTTGAAGGACTTAGACTGTTCGTACTATAAAAACAATGCTGAAGGTTTCCAAACCAATGAAAAAAGTCTAGCAGGCTAAAAGCATGTTATGTTTAGAAGTAAACGTGGAATTTTGTACAAGATTATACTTGTATATAATATACCTAAAGCAAAAATATTCTCTAATACTCTCACTCAAATTATCAATATTTGTTGGATTGCTGCTTCGACATGGTGCACAACTAATATGAGCTCATCAACAAATTTTTAGTTTCATGAAAGACCCTTGGATACTTCTTTTAAGAGC
Organism: Metopia argyrocephala; assembly: GCA_963576795.1. Classification (NCBI taxonomy): domain Eukaryota; kingdom Metazoa; phylum Arthropoda; class Insecta; order Diptera; family Sarcophagidae; genus Metopia; species Metopia argyrocephala. The sequence goes on from OY756211.1 coordinate 87,890,925, forward strand.
CCAACAGCAGAACTCTTGTTATGGAGTCCGTATTTCGTTTTGTAAACAGCAAAGAATGACTAACACCGGCTTATAAAATGTCATAATAAATTTCAATTTATTGTAACCAATATCACATCAAACTCTGTTGGAAATTAAAAGCTGTTTTTTTTTTTTTTTTGGAATATGTTTCGTGTGGTTAATCATTTAAAAAAAGTCGGTGTTGACAAATAACTTTTTGCCTCATTCTACATGTTGCTTTTAATCTTTTTATTGGATAACCAGAAAAAAAATCCACAAAAATTAATCAAAAAGTAGCAGTTGGTCAACAATTTGGGAAGTAATAAAATTAATAAAAACATGCATAGACTTGAACAAACACAAACATAAAAACGTGTGACTATACTGGGGGGCATTAAACTGTGAAATGATGTTGGAATAATGTGGTCAGTGACATTTTCCTTTTTTTCGCATAAAAAAAAGCTACGAGCATAACAAAAATTAATTGTTTTTGTTATTGTTTTCTAATAATAGATTTATGGGTATTTTACCAGCAATATATTGTTCGAAAGAGGAATACAAAAGAAAGCTGTGTGGCAAATACAATACTGGCTGGTAATAAAGAAAAACTCAATGGTTTTTGTTTATGCCTATTGAAAAATTCTTAAACATTCTGCCATTTTTTTTTTGTTTTTTTTTTTTTTTTTTGAGGCAGAATAGAAAATACAACAAAAACAAAAAACATCATTTACATATACATACATACAGATATGTATGTGTGATAGGCGTAATATAACTACACTCGTTCACAAGATATTTTCAGTTGTAAGTTTACACTAAGAGGACATCATGAGTCCTGGCTGTTGTAAACATTTCTTTTGTTTTATTGTTTAGTGGTGTTTGCAGAATTTTTTGATTGGCTTTTGTTTTTTTTTTAATATATTCACCTTAAATTTATTTGTGTTTTTATTTTCTTTTTTCATTATTAATGCCAAACACATACCATTTCTTTAATTTCAATCTTTCGGTTTTGTTTTCTTTTTGCTCAAGTTTTATGATTTATAGTGAAATTATACGAAAGAAAGTTTGGGGGAAAATAAGAATCTGTAACTAGAAAAAAAAAATTATAAACGCTTGAACATGGATGTAGGCTATAGGCCTTTCAGATGTATATCAGAAATTACTTTTGTAATAGAAATTGAATTCTTGCATTTAAGGCGAGGTATAAACTAATTGAAATTACATTTTAGACGTAATTTTTATTTTAAATAATATCCAGACTTATAAAGTCAAGTGTACTAGTAGACACATTAAGGGCCATTATTACAACTTGCCTATAAAGTGTCCGATAGTTAAAGATAACTTTCGTTAACGGGAAGAATAAAGTGACCTTTAAATGCTTTTCATTATAACAACTTACCTTTAAAATAAAAGCTATATTTTTTAAAATACGGCAATACCAGAACAAGAACCGATTACTTAAAAGACACCAAGTGGCAACAACCCGCATGTTTACATAAATAAAAAAACAAAAAGAATTTTATAAATTGTGCACTTACAACAAAGAAATGTGTTTTACTATTGAATTTATTTCGTTGTTGACAAAATAAACAAAATATTTTTGTTACTAATTCAACGAGCAAAAAATATGGCAACCTCAATAAAATATGGTAAGCTTAAAAGTTTAAACCTCATGTTAAAAGTTAAAGGTAAGGCAATCTTCCCAATAATTTTATCGGTCACTTTTAGTTTAAAGCTTAGTTGTAATAACCAAAAGCAATTTATCTGTCCGATAATATCCTATCTTTAACTAAAGGCAAGTTGTAATAATGGGCCTCAAACTTTTTACGAGGCTGTAATAAATTTGGAACACATAGAATACCATTAACAAAAACCGTAAAGATTGAATATACCGGAATACGTGGTGTATCTTTTCAAAATCCTTTCTGTCGAGTGTCTTATTTGTGAATTAAAGGAGATGGAGGTCTGGATGTCACTACGGGTTATGTTCTGTTCTAAAACCACTATAATAAAACAATATGTATGATGGAACTTTCGGCTTAAAAGTACCGATAAGTCAATAACTGAAGGCTCCGCAGATGACGTTGCAAGTTACAAAATACTTAGGTGACTTCAAGTACTTATATGAGAACGAAGCCATTAGGACTATAAAATCATTAATGAATCTTAAACTCGTAACACATAATACGGAAACTATTGAAATTCAAGTGGGCAGCATTGAGAGTACAAAACATCGTTGGCGGGAGATATTTAATACCTCGGCGGGATGATCGATAAATGCATTAATGACAATAATAACAACCACAAAAGAACCAAACCGGAGAATACTTCCCTCACGGGGTACAATACTCTCGTATTCTATGAATCACCAATCTTACAGAACACTGTACGAAAGTATATGGAATACTACATACTGTGTAAGGCTTTAAATTTTCTTGATTTATCGATTCGACAAATATTTTCTTTTTAAGATACTGGCACCAGTATAAAATTTTACGTATTGGTTCATTGATGCAGTAGTTACACTTGTGTTTGCGAATCAAGAAAATTTTTTTTCGATATTTTTATGTCTGAAATAATTCAACAACGAAGTAGCATTAAATTTGTGCACGAAATAAAATATCGGCCGCCGAAACATTCAGAATAATGCCGATAGTCTTTGCTGTAAAATCAATGTCAACAACAAATGTTTTAGATTGCCGAAAAAGAAGATCGAGAACGCGTTGAGGACCAACCACATTAAGGATGACCAAGAAAGAACTTGTGCCTATGAGCTACACGTCAAAAAAAATCAAAGAGATGATGTTACAAAATCGTCGATTAACTACTAGAGAGCGCGCTTATAGTGCTGAAATATCAAGTGGATCAATCAACCCTATTTAAAATACATTTTATGCCTGAAAAAAGCAAAATCTCTATTGGTGCCAAAAACATCTCACATTGCATTAATACTTTGTGAGTATTTCGTAAAAAAATCAACCATTATGATTGCACTACAACCGTATTCGCCTCATTTAGTACGAAGCGACTTCTGGCTCTACTGAATGCTCAAGAAACCACTTATACTACACGGTTTTCATTTAATTACAGAGATAAATGATAAACTAAAGGAAAAGCCATTTCGGAGGACAAATATAAATAATGTTTTGAAATTTTAAAAAGCGCTGGCCTAGTTGAATTGCATTATTCTAAAAGAAATGAGTAAGCTTTGGACGAATAAATACATATATAATGATTTCAAATGTTATAAATAAAGTCTCACTCATATTTCTACGAAGAGTTACATCTGAATAAGTTTCTGTTTAAGAGGTGTTGGTGGATTTCCTATAATTTCTTTGGAACCGACAAGCGAGAGTTATAGAAGATACAATGCAAAAAGTGCGCGGCACCAAACAGCTCGAGAAGAAATATAGAAACAAATTAAAGGAAAATGCCAAACAAGGGTAGAAATTTAATAGAAATATGCATTTTGATTGAATATTTAAAATATTATTTAGTTTCCAACTTAATCAGAATTTTTGACTACATATTACTTTGAAAAGTTATCAGTATTAAACTGTTTCTAATTGAAAATCTAAAATTAAAACTAAACTGAAAGTTTGTTTTATTTTCCGATTTAAAATTTTATTTCCCTCGAAATTCTAATTATTGCACCCAAAATATTATAAATATAACTTTTGCTGAGATTAACAATAGAAATATCAACGCAATGCTAGAGTAGCATGTGTTTCATTAAAATTTTTAAATTTTTTATATAAAATATATCTTTCTTAGATTTTTTTTCCAATGTCTCGAGAAGGTTCCTAAGGACCATAAAGTGAGGATTACATACATAAATATATAATTGGTCATTAAAACCCTGTGTCAGGGTCACTGCCTAACTTCTCGCAGCAATCATGTTGTGTGTGTTAATTTTTATCCATGAGTACCGGGTTTACAGTTTAAAGTCGATTCCGAAAGATAGATTTGAGAAGCCTTTTCATGGCAGAGCTTTTGCCAGAAGACTGCTGAGAGGTCGTCGTCTTTTTTTTTTTTTCAAGATGTCAGAGTTGAAATTTGAACACGTCGCTATCGCCTTAGTAAGCCAACACACTAACCACTAGATTACGGCGACTACAAAAAAAGTGAGGATTGCGTAGCTATAAAAACTGTAAGCCTCCAAGATATTTAAAGAGTTAAATGTAAGAATTATAAATAGAAATCTCTGATATACATTAAGAGAAAAATTTGAATTTAAAATTCTGAGAAAAATTTATTTTAAAAATTCCACATAAAAGCATATCCATTAACAAACAAAAAAAAAAAAGAAAAAAAAACTTAAAACTTGCACTACGAAACCAATACTTTTGCTTGCAGTCACGAATCTCTTTAAAAGCCATTTCTTTTACTTTCACTCACTGCAACATAAACTATAGAATTTAAAATTTTTCAAAGTATAAAACCTAACCAACCAAAATGTAAAAAAATGTTCAAGAAGAAAATGAAATGAAAATGAAGACAAAAATTAATGTCGACACACAAAGAGGTAAAACCGAAAGTGCACAGAGAAGAAAAAGTACATTTTCCAAACAAACTTACTGTACAAAAAATAACAACGAAAAATAAATTTTACAGGCACACAGATGCTTTACCACAAATATAGAAAATATGCAACACAAGACACTGATACAAAAGTAAAAATATGCAATCAAAACTAAAAGCTATCAACAGCAATATATGCAAGAATTTAATGTACGAAACAATTTGTATGCAACTTAACTGAGACAACATATGTATGTAGGCTAAAGTGTTACACACATATGTGTCTATACACGTGCAGATGATTTATTTACAATTTACAAATAAAATATATTCTCAGTATTCATTAATTCAGTCATTTATTTAATCATTTCGAAAAATTTTGTAGAAAATAGGGTTTAGGACGAAAGTTCTGAACTAAAAGCTTGGAATTCATGTTAATCAAGTTGTTGGTTTTTTTTATTTTTTTAATAACATTAAAACATAAAAAATAATTACGAGGTATGCTAAAAAACAAATAAAAAATAAATTCAATTTTTGAATGAATAAATTCTGTAAAACAGAATATAAATGACTAGCCTAAACCCGGCGTGCTTCGCTACACCTGCCGCTACCATTTGTACACATTTTTCGACTGATGATTTTTAATGAATACGAAATCAATTACACCGAACTCAGAAACTTCAGCTTTAACACTTCTCAAAATGTAAAGAAATTAGTTTTTAACTTGCTTGGGAGGTACCATGCCTACTTTCTGATTGTTGATTTTCCTTGACCCTTAAGTCGTTCAGAATAAATTTAGAAAATTTTGCTTTAACAGCTCTCAAGATATAAGTTAAGCATAATATGGAAAAATTTTTATTGAATTTGTATGGGAATATATAGGAAAATTTTAATGCTCAAACTTGACATAAACAATCTACAGACTATCCCCAACGTACCCTAGAATTTTGGTTGAAATCGATCGATCCGTTTTCGCGGTTAGTGGTGACATCAAAATGTACATTAATTATTATAGGTCATATACATACAATACTGCAAACTGATTTTTTTTTCAACTTTTACTATTTGTCTATGCAAACATTAAAAAACACTTACCTTTTAGACATTCAATCCAATTCTAATAAATTTTTTTAAACTTCTATTGAACGATACAAATTATAAAAAAAGCGCCTTAAAATATGCAAATTTCTTACTTTTTTAAGTTTTAACAATAATACCGAAAACAATTTATACACTCGAAGATAATTGCGTAAACGGTTAGGAATCGTCTTTAAAAAAATCTGTTTTCATCAAACCTGCTTAATAAAAGTTTGAAATTTTGTATATAAAAAGTTTGTGAGATATAATCGAATTTTTTATTCATTTTTCGGGCCCATTATCGTTCTAATTCTCCTAGGGGTTTGTGAAAAACAACCCTGTTGAGCGTTTTTGTAAAATAAATCAATCATTTCGTTCTTTAACGTATTCTTTCTTAAGTTTTAAAAATCTTGTATAATATTATTTTCAATAATTTCATCTCTTGCAAAAATTCAGACTTCGCCGGATTAACATAACAAGTAAGACAATTGTAAAGTTTAAGTCAAGTTTCATTCTGGCCAGCTATTTCTTTAGGTTTGAAAGCAAAAAGTAGTCATTAAATGCTAAGTCTGGAGAAAAGAGAAAATAAGGGTCTCTACGTAGATCAATTTTCTTGAGCTTTTGCATTGCCTACTTTTTGGGGATGCGTGGTATAATCGTTAGAGCGCTCGCACAAAAACTCAAACGGCTCAGGTTCAAATCCCAGCAAAGGTAAAAAAACTAAAAACTTAGTTTGCGATTTTTTTTAAATTATAATTTAAAAATAAGAGGTCCCCCCCCCTTCTTTAAAAGAAGACCATCTACAAAGAAATCGCTCCTTGACATTCCACTCTATTCCACCTTCAACAAAAATCGAATGATCCGGAAAAAGGCGCCACATATTGGGAAGTAGCAGATAACAGCTAAACCTACTTAGCGAAGGCACTCACCACACAATCAACATGCAACGATGAAGCAATTGCTGCTGATCATTCAAGGGTGAAGGTATAATACTGGCCTTTGAATAATCAATTCAAAGCAATTTTTCTCATTCCTAAGGTGCTTAATAATATAAGAAAACAAAAAATATATGTTCCGTCATAAATGTACTATCCTTTCCAGAAAATTCCAATGCAATGCAGAGCATTAGTAGGGGCTTACTTCTGAGTATTGGTCTTAATAAAAAAAAAGCATTTCTCGTGTTTCTTAAATCCTCATTAAATCGATCCAATTAATTAGTATAATATTTGCAATTGATTGTTTTAATTTTTGAAAAGAAAACAATGTGGAATATAACGCTTGCATCCCAAACAACCTACACCAAACTTTTTCTATAATACCACAACACACCAAAAATTCAATTTTTTTTTCATTTCTATTTGATCTTTGATGTGTTGTAGTAATTTTACATGACCTAAAAATATTCCAGTGCTATTGCCACATTATTCCAATCGTCGTAGACTGTTAGCAAATTTGGCATCCATTTGTCAGAAAACTTTTTTGTACACAAAAGATCGTTTAAAATTGAATCAAGTTAGTCTTGTGAGATCCCTGTGGCTTGAACAATTTCTTTCATTGTCAATCTTTAGCTTGGCAATGAGAACCTTAGACATCTTCTGCACTTAAAAGGCCTCCTCGAAATTTAGTAAATCACCTCTTTTCTAAATTGAAATTTTTGGCGGAGAGTTTGCATAATATTTTTGGGTCTTAACTTTGGTTTGAGTAATGGTTTATTTTAAAAACAAATATATTTTTAATGTGTATAGAGAATTTTTCTTCATCAAGCTGCTAATAATGGCTGTCAAACACAAACTAAATAATGCAGCTTTGTTAAAATATTGAATGGAGTCAAATGAAAGATGCCTGTATCTTAGTTGATAGACAAGAAATTTAATAAGTCACACACTTAATGACCCGCCCTCGTTGCTATTCTATTACTAGACTTACGTTCTGTACGACTTACGTACTTTTAAAATCAAACGACCAGCACCTACGACACATCATGCTGGCAAGAATGTAACATGATTTGCAAATTAGGAAAATTTCAAAGGAAGTTTTCTTAAAGTGTCACACTTACATTAAATCCACACACACATGCATACACTCAACACTCAGAGACATACGCTCCCACACGTAAACACATACACTTGTAATATATTTGTAAAAGAGTTTTGTATACAATCAGGCTTTGGCAAATTAGGAAATTGCATGCATTTACAGAAAGAAAAAAAATGTATGTGGTACTCAAATAATGTGAAAGAAAATCTAAACTAGTAGAAGCTTTAAAATAATTAAAAAAAAATGAATAAATTCGTATAGAGATAAGAAATAAAAAAGCTATTGCGCATTAAGAAAATGTAAGCCAAAATCATTAGCAGTGTAAAATTTTAAGGAGCCAAACCATAACCAAAGCCATCATCATTTGAAAGCATAGCAAATTATTGAGTTGAACTTCAATTTCCTTATTGAAAAAATCAAATTACTATGTTTTTAATTCCTTTTTTGTTCGCTAAAATTTATGTAAATTAGTTCTGGTTAATCTTAAATCCATCAATATACTTTAGAAACTCTTTTAAACTTCTTTAGCTTATCAATTTGTGAAAAAGAAATATAAAATACTGCTCAAAATTTAAAGTAAATTAAGGCGTATTATCTTTTTCATTATACAAAATAAACTGGTAATTTAATCTTTAAAAGGATCAAATAATCTAATCAAACCTTTTAAGTAACATGAAAAGCAATAGATACTCTTTTTCAGCAAAAATAAAAATAAGCGTCAGGGAAAAAAAGGAAATATTTTGCCAACATTGAATAAGACTTGATTAGCCTACGAGCTAACAACTCAGCCATCTATGGAGCCCTTCAAATGAAATGGTTTTGAAAATGATTCCCTAAGATTTTCCTCCTTTATTTACTTGCTAAACGCAGAAAGGAAGCCTGAAATAATTTTTGTAATTTTTTTTATCATCAAATGAATATTTTTTTAATTCAAGACAAGACACGAGGTGGTTAATATTCATACGGCATAGCCTACAAAATAAAAAATAAAAACGTTTTCAAAAAATAAAAAAAGAAAGAAAACAAACTCACAGACCATTGCAATAGTCACATAATAATTTATTTGTTTAGTTTATTTAACAACTTTCCTGGAAAATCGAAAAAGAAACTAAAATTATATTCAAAATGCCTAAAAAGACTTCCGTATCAAGACTGTTTAATATTCTGGAAGAGTTTCTAAAGTATATAGTATTTTGAAAAACTTGTGGCAAAGTTTCAGAATCAATTTGTGATTTTTTTTTTATTACGAAAGGTTAAAATAAAAAGTAAAATATAAAATTATTTAATTAAAAATTTTTCTTTTTTTACATTAATAAGCAAGCCAGCAGTATAAAAGATTGATAAAAACGTATTGCGGACATATACGCCATTTTCTTTTTGTCATCAAACTTTAAGTATCGTATATCAAATTCGTATTATAACTGACAACTCTACTGAAACTACATATAAGAAAGCATATGCTATTTCTAATTTTTTTCCGGTATTTGGCTTACTTAACTGTCTGTGTTGTAATGTGAAAAGATTATTGAATAAGCTGCCATAGCTTTATCATCTTAGATCCTGAACACGATGCTGTATTTACTCCCGATCGACATGGGTATCCTTGTTACCGCGGCGAGTTGCAGAGTGAGACCATCATATCTGGGACTAGGGAGAACTAGAGTATATGGTTAGCTCAGGTTTTTGCAAAACTTCAACTAGCTGAACTACTTTAGCCCCCCCCTTCCTCACCACCGGGCGTCTTTAAGGCTTCTGGTAATACATCCTACAAGTGGCCAGTGCTTTGTGTAGTCTGGCGCTCGCTATAGACAGGGAGTGGTTGGTAAATTACTGGCTGGTACTACGGGCATTAGGAGCCCTAGGTTTGCCTGTGCTTCTCTGTCATTCAAGAAGTGAGACTGACCGGCCTGATGGTTTGGAGTGCTGTCCCTCGGGAAGTACACGTAGTGGTTGTGGTAGTGTTAGATAGAAACCCCTCAGCAAGGGGGGTGTCACTACCCAGACAGTGCTGGTGCTAAATTGCCAACTCGGTGCTATGGGCTCTCTTTTGAACGCCGTGCCCTCGCGCATGTGTGAGATTAGAGGGTACCGGCATCAAGTGGCGGTGATTGGGCGCATTTAACTCAACTACCGCTCCGCCAACGGGCGGCGTGTGATATGTCTACGAACGGTGCGCACGTTAACCCTATGCAGATGTGATTCTCTGTCATTCGGCAAGTGAGGTAAATCGACCTAATGATTTGAGTGCTGTCCTTCGGGAAGTACAAGTAGTGGCTATGGTATATGCTATATAGCCACCTCCTAAACAAGGGGGCAGGGGTGCCACTACCCAGGCAGTGGTGTTATTAAATTGCTAATCCATTGTCTATGGGGCTCTCTCTTGAGCGGCTTGGCTACGGCATGACCGAAATTTGGAGTTAAGATTCCTATAAGAGAAGAATTGAAGAATCGGGCGAACCTTTGCAACCAGGGTCTACACGGATGGGTCCGAAACGGACGTTGTTGTTGGATCTGGCTTGTTTTCTATTGAAAGTAATTGAAATCACTACTACTGTCTTTCTTCTGATTTGGACTTTTCAGTCAGAGATCTTGCTCTCTGCTGTCCTCTCAGGACTCCCGCCTGGAATACAGTAAAGGTTACTGATGATTACTTCACAGCGGGGGCCTGTTTTCTCCGGGGAATATGGAGTTCACCTGGCTCTGGGTGGCATGGCACTCGCTATAGGCAGAGAGGTTGGTAATTTTTAATTACTAACAATCTCAGGGACTGACCAGAAAAACCTACTCTAATCTGGTACTACGGGCATCAGAAAGCCCCCAGTTATGCCTGTGCTCCACTGTCATTCGGGGAGTGAAGCAAACCAGTCTGATGGTTTGGGTGCGCCCCTACGGGGAGTACTCATAGTGGTTGTGGTAGTGCTAGATAGAAACCCCTCAACAAGGGGGGTATCACTACCCAGGCAGTGGTTGGTGCCAAATTGCTAATTCGATGAGTGTGGGCCTTCTTTTGACCGGGGTGTCTTTGACATCTCCGAAATTAGAGAGTACCGGCATCGGGTGGCGGTGGTTGGACGCATTGTATTCAACTACTGCCCTAGCAACCGGCGGTGTGTGGTGTGTCTATGGACGGTACGCACGTTAAACCCCTACATAGTTGTCCTCTCAGGATATACTGGGTCGCAGGATATACGGAGGCAACAATTTAGCACTTCTTTTGCAATTGCTCTCCTTCGACGACGTCATGATGCTTATACAACTTGCTTACTTACCTACTTATCTTGCCATAACAACCCGTTAACGGGTTTTTGTCTTCTTCAGCACTAGTCTCTAGACGCATCTGCTTAGCTCGCGCCTTCTCCAGTTGCTTACACCAATCGATGACATTCAGCCTAGGCCTTCCAACATAAACCACCGCTAGATGTTAATACGCAGAAGAACGTCTACATCGTCGAGGATATCGTGGAGATTTTTGGTATTTATCCAGGTTACATCCTCAAATACGGAAAACATTTAGGTAAGCTAATTCAGTATCATGATAGGTGTTGGCATTATGACACCAGTTGGTGATGCTACACTTACGTACATATATAAATTTATCCTCCATTTATAATGTAATTTTTATACGTATATTTTTCCACATTTGTATGATACAAGATAATTTGTGTTCAGCAATAGCCAAACATCCAGATAGGTTAAAAGATGTTATCCTTTAATACAACAATAGCTCAAAACATTCTGTTTACTGTTTAAGGGATTGAGGCCATATACTAGCTACCAAATATTCCAGATCTGGCTCAATAAAAATCCTTTTCGAGAAAACATACAAAAATTACCCAATAATAAGCTTAATTATAGGACAAATATTTTGAATCTATTAATCACTTAAAGCAAGAAAAACGGTAGTATATTACTTGATACATTCAGATGAATAACATCCTAAAGGTTTATATGTAGTAGGAAATCTTTTATAATCATAAACTTAATTAATGAATTAAACCAAAGAAGCATATTTTAATTTATAAGAAGAGTAAAGTAAAGAAATGAATAAAGTATTTTATTTAAACAATTTCGTATTGTTTTGTACCACTATGTATACGTCTTTCATACATTTATTTGTAAAAAGAAAATACGTAAATTAAGAAATATTATATAAAAATCTTGAAATAGATATTTTTAAAGTTGACAAAAGCTATGGTATTGGTATGTCTCTGGTAAACTCTTTCAATATCATTAAAATGTTGGCGTCACATTAAAATTGACGTCAGTTTTTTATACAAAATACACATCATACTCGCATTATAAAATTAATATAATAATATTTAGAATACCAAAATATTTAAGCATATATTTAGACTTAGAGAAAGTGTCATTTTGAAGGCATATTTTAAGGCACTTAAAAATATTTAACAAAGCAACCAAAATAAAATCTTTGTCATAACAAAAGTAAAAGAAAATATTTTTATAAATTACATAATAGACTATTGGCGCCGGATATAATAAATAAAAAAAATTAATAATTCAGTTATAAAAATAATCATAAACATTTACTTTTGCAAACAAACAAAAAAAAAAAAAAAAACAAAAAAAAAAAAGAGAGAGAAAAGCAAATAAAATTAAATTTTCTTCCCGTTAATATTTTCAATGCTACTTTAAAAATTTGTTATTAAAATTGAGTTTTTCTTCTCTATACAGTTTTATTTGGTTGTCTTTTTTTTCTAATATCATTAATGTCTCAGACAACGAGACTAATGGTCCGCTTACATAAGCTGCCATTAGTACCATCATTACCTCCTACCTGTGTAAGTCTCTAAATAAAAACATTCACTGTTAAACAATAGAATAAAAGAAAATATTATTGAAATAATAAATAGACTTGAGAACTTAAATATTCTGAAATTATTTGTCATTTATTTTATAATAAATCACTAGAGACTAGAAGTTATTGTTGCTTTTCATTATGTCGATTTTCCGTTTATTTGTTTACTCTTCTGCCTTGTTTAGTACTTGTTATATATATTGTAGTAAGTTTTCCTTAACAAAAAAAATATTTATTCACCAATATTCTTGGAAGTTTGTTAGCAACGCAGTTATTGTCTGGTCAGTAGATTCTTTCCCGTTATTTACAAATGTACCTATTTCCTATCCATATTTATGTTATAGACTTCATGGCATAAAAAAAGTCAGAGTAGACTTTCAGGCGCAAAGAGAATTGTTTTCAACTTTAGGAGTTGGTAGAGGTGTTGCTGTTTATTTAATGCTTAGCTTTTCTCTAGACTCATTGTCTGCTCTTGTCAATGTTTTAAATGATGCCCTTGTTAATGTTAAAGACACAAAAAAAAATAAAAGAAATAACGTAAAATAATCACAATTAGAGAGAATCTACTGACAACAAAGCTAAAAACGTTGATAACAAACAAATTTATGCAGAAAATAACCATAAAGATAATAAAAATATCGAAAATAAAAGTCAGAGTAAAGAAGATAAATTTGAAATGAAAGTTTTAAAAGTCTTTGTTAATGCAAGCAAAAGTACCAGAAATAATCAGTGAAAATTTCAAGACTTTAAGTGGGCAGAGTGATAGCGATGGCAACTAAAATTATTTTTTTGCGACTTGCAAAACAATAAAGCTTTTTGAAACATTTTTTTTAGATAAAATAAGCACTTAAGCCATCTTAAATTTATTGAAATTTTACTCAGATTTAACTATTTATTTATTTAATGACGCACTACAATAGAAAACTTATTTCATATTCGATTTGAACACGAATTTGATTTTATTTTTAGTTTGAATAATTTGTTCTAATTAAATCAATAAATAATTAATTAATTGATAACCTATAATAAAAGAGTGATGACAAAAATATAGCTTTTTTTTATTGAATACTGAAAAATTTAACAGCGACCTGCTTAGCGAATACCCTCCAAACAATCAACATCCAACGACAGATGGGGCAGTTGCTGTAAGTCACTAAAGGCTGAAGGTATAAAGACTGGCCTTGAAGTGATCAAAGTGACAAAAATTTGTTTCATTCATAAGACGCTTAATATCTATCGATCTATCTATCTATCTATCTGGACCGATTAACACCAAACTTAAACAATATATGAGTTTAGTCAGGAGCCAGGTTTCTCTCAAGTTTAACAACGATAGGTGGCGCTATTGTCGTAATATTTCAATTTTTTTTACTTATGGTACGATTTGGCTCAAATTCACAAAATATATTCATTAAACAAAAATAAGTATCCTTTTCTTTTATGGGCTTTCGAATATAAAAAATTGTCAATATTTTAAAAATTTGTAAAAGAATTTAAGTTTTAAAAGAAATAACTGGAGACAAAATTAAAATATTTCAGAGCAAAACTTTTGCCGGGTCAGCCAGTAGTAATATAGTTTAAAATGTTACCGGAATAGACGGTAGTGAAGTGGAAACCAGCAAGTACCATCTCGGGATCCTTCAACTACTTAAGAGCAGAAAGTGGCGGAGACTCCCGAAGCAAGTGTCTCGAAGTCACACAATACCCTTTAAGGCAACAGTTACATAAAGTTGAGCTACCATATCTTAGATGAACTACATGTATACCTACTAGACAGTAGCCAAAACAAATGTCCTAGATAAGTTCAATAAAGTCATAATTACTTCCCATACAATTTCGAAAAAAAAAACTTTTTTTTCAACTAAAACGAGAGAGATAAGTAAAAATAGAAATACGTACTAATACACACTCATACACTAAGAGCGTGTGTTAAATAGTTGATGTTTGGTCTTGAATATGCACAGGACACAAAGAACTCTGATGAGACGTCCGTAGCTGGAGTCGAAAACATATGTTCAGTTTGGCTAGTGTACTATTCTTTCACGGACATCATTTTCTCCTTGAATTATCAAAAAATTAATTTAAAAAATATAAATTCTTTATAGAATTTAACTTTGATCTAATTAAAGTCTTTCTGACGACACAAAATTAAATTAAAAAAATTTATCACTTTTCCTGGTTGATATAATATGTAATACTTACACTTCCTTTTTCCAAAAGAATCTGTGCCGTCGTACTCAGTCTAGTTCATAACTTTAACTAAATTTATCCCCTGAGTGCAGACCGCAATGAAAAAAATTACCAAAAAGCAAGAAAAAAACAAAGCATAACCAACAGCCATTCAACAATATAACAGCAGATATATTTTAGTACCGGAACCTACAGTAGCGTCCTCACGACAGACTTAAGAAGCTTGTTCATGGAAATTATATACTCTCAGAGCTTTTGCCAAAAGACTGCTAAGAAGTGACCTCTGAAAGCAATATTTTTTCATTTTTTATATTTTTTTATGAAGTCAGAGCTCGTGTTAGAACCTGAGCTCTCATCTATAGATGAGACGACACAAGACACTACATGACCTCTATACGTCTTCTAAACCAGGCTTGAGCAAAAATAAAAATTTCATACACAATTGTGCCTTGGCTAAACTCACATGTATTCTTACGCTCTTGCTTTCAGTCGCCACTGAAACAGCGATGAGTTAACATGCGTAATAAATGTACGCTGATTTATTATTTACAGTGAGAAGAAAATTTCTAGCAATGCATTCAAATATTTTATTATTATAAGTGCGTTTGGTAATCACCAATATCTTATTTATCATTAAACGTTTAAAAATATAATTTAAAAGTTTTTCAGTGATATTTTCATCATTTTTATAAAATTTTTAATAAATTGAATACAAAAGCCAATATTTAAAAAATTTTTTTTTTGTTAAAAAATGAAAAGTTCTTTTCATTCTTTATAGCAGTGTGGTATTTATAAATTGTTCTCAAAGTAATTAAATTTTTAGATAAAATGTTACATACAAATTTTAATTAAAAAAAAATTCATATAATTGCTGATACTGCTACTTACACGTTCAGCAGTGTAATGCTCATTTTCTCACCAACACAACTACATTTCTTCATTTACACAGGCCTGTTCTAAACTATAGAAATTACAAGCCATACAAAAATATTTGAGCTGTATCTTTCTCTTTCTCTCTTTCATATACATGGGAATAATGGTGGTGATATAAGAAAAATAACTTGATTTTCTCCTTTGAAAAATAGGTCTTAAAATAATGTATTTGAATGTAAAAGGAGCCAATGTCTAAGAACTAAAAAAAAAATTTAATTTGTAATAATTTGCAAATTTTTTTATATAGATATATTAAAAGTATAATTACATATATGTACATATTTAAGAACCTTAACTATTCATCCATTTAAAATTAATTCAATATCACTTCATAACTAATTAAATTAAAAATATATTTCTCTATGGAGTAAATATATTGAGGGTACTTTCAGATTTTGAGGATATATTTAAGCTGAAAGCTGAGAGGTGGTGTACTAATCAAATCAATTTTAAAAATATTCAAAAGTTTTTCTATTTTGTAACACACAGTGTAATTTAGTACTTATTTTTAGCTAGATTGTATATCATGAACTTTATATTTCTAAAAGTTATATCCTTGTCAGTTTTTAGGGTAATGCAGACAGTATCTGTGTATTGATTGGTTTCAGCTTTGGTGTGGTCTTCGGCTAGTCTATAGAACTAAAACTGCTACTCTGAATATATATTTTCGCTAAAATTGCCTTAATTAGAAGCATAATATCTTTTATACATGGAAACTAAAAAAAATCTTATAACATCTAATAGAAAATAGTAAAGCGATTCAGTAGCATTTAGCTATACGACATTCGATAACTCCTCCTCCTCCTCTAAGAAGACCATCTACAAAGAAACCGCTCCACGACATTCCACTCTATTCTACCTTAAACAATGTAAACACAAAATGAACGGTTAGGAGAAAAGCGCCACCTATTGGGAAGTAGCTGATGACAGCTAAGCCTAATAAACCTAATTAGCGGAGGCACTCACCACACAATCTACATGCAATGATGAGGCAATTGCTGTTGATCATTCAAGTGTGAAGATATAACACTGTCCTTTGAATGATCAATTCACAACAATTTGTCTCATTCCTAACGCGCTTAATAAGCATATAAGAAAAAAAATATATGTACTGCCCTTTCATAAATTCCAATACAATGCACAGCATTTAGTAGGGGTTTACCCCTGAGTATTGGTCTCAAATAAAAAAAAGTGACGATTTTGTAATTCACTAAGTATGTACTCTCTAGCGATAGTCAACAACTCTATTATTTTAGGTTTAAAGTATAATTTATTTTTGTTAGTATACGGCAACAGCTGATATAGGCTATTGTGAATATTATAAAAAAAGTTAGCGAATAAAAAAGACAATTACTCTCGCGCTACAAGCTGAGTTCATAATTCTTCAAATACTCTTTAATTCAAAAGAAGTTTTTGCAAAATTTTCTTAAATAATTACAGGCCTCAGAAGAGAAATGAATAGTTTACTATTCTTCGAACACATTTAATTACAAGTAATCGACAAATTGCCTCTGGAAAGTTTATGTTTTATGATCAGAATATACAAGATTTTTGTTTTTGTTTTTTTAGATTTGTTAACGAGTTTGAACAAAATTGTTCATGTGCAAGAAACTAAGGTTATTAGCGCATTAAATACGTTAATTGAATACAAAAGCCCAACACATAAGCTTGGTATGGTATGGTACACACACATGCAAATTCGTAGAAATAATACCGTTTCTTCATGGAATTTTTATTGGCACAGATAGATACAGCCCAATACACAGCATCTGTATGTGGTAAGCAGAGGAAACAGAAACAGCAAAATGAAGTAGAGTGCGAAATGTGCTGGTGGATAATAAAAAAAAACAAAATTAGACACAAATAGGGATGCCACGAAAGTTTGGTGCTGTCAAGAAAATTAAAAAAAAAGCTTTTGTTGTAAATTAAATTCCTTTTAAAACCCCCATTTCTGAGGAATATCAGTTGTATGTACATATGCATGTCAGTGGTGTTACTGTTAAAGAAATATAAATTTTCCAAAGTAACAGAGTAGCAGATGAATTACTTACATCCCTCTTAACAACCGATGTTTACATATATACGTAAAGCATGTTTGCCATATTTCCCTGTAAAATAAGTCTTCAAATAACAAAAGCTCTTCAAATGTATTTGGCGAGTAATTCAATAAACGTTTTAAGAGGAAATATACACTTAAATAGGCATTGTGTGTTGCCAATGTATTGTATTACCATTAGATTTCAAATGCAATTAATTATTAAAAGACTTTGTTTGCATAGCAATAACGGAATATATTATTTTAATAGCTCATGGCATCTCTCCTAACTTTTGTATGCCAATATCTAAAACTTAATGTCATTAAATACCAGAAACCCCTTAAAAATAAACTCTTATAATCTCTCTGACACAAATTATAACACTGAAAATAATCACAATACGCATTACATACACATACACACATGTATGTATGTATGAGAGTTAAGATAAAAATAAAATCAATATTTTCTTACGCTCTATATAAAATGACTGTGGAAATATATGTTTATGCAACACTAACAGTTTAAAACAAGGTTTACAAAGTTGTTTATGTATGTGTTAACGGTTATAATTAAGTTTCTTGTTGATTTTTCTTTTTTTTTTGCAAAATATACTTGTTGGCTACTTGTCTTCTATGCTAAGTTGTGTTTTCCTGTTTGTGGTGTTGCTTTTTTCTGTTTTCTTTGCTTTTTCTATCTTTCTTTCTTTCTCACTCTTTTAATTGATTTAGTTGAAACCATTTAATTTGCTCATAATTCATGCCTCAACTACACTTATCATATATGAATGTGTGTGTTTGTACGATAAACGAGTGTATGGCAACCGCAGTAGTAGCAACACTTTATGTGGAAAAAGAAAAATATTTTGCTCTAAGTACGTTCTTTGCTTAATTTTTACGACTTGTTATTACTATACTGCATAGTACTTAGACCACATTTTAAGTATAAAGGGTGTCTAAGACAATTTGATTTTTCTTAAAATTTAAATTGAATGTTTCGGGGCAATTAATCAATCTCTAATGAGAATGAAATGGAAAAATTTTTCAATTAAAACTTTATTCAGACTGACTTTTTTTTCATTGGAGACATAAGAGACAACACAATTTTAGTAGGTAAACAACTAAAGGAACTTTCAAAACACTTGAGATTCAACTGCCAGAAAACAGTTGCTCAGACACTCGAAACGTTTCTGACCGCAAAAAGACTTTAAATTATTCACACAGGGTATTAGAACCACATGAATAATATATCGTCAATGGAATTAAAGAACGCTGTAACTGACAAAAAATCGAAAATACGTTTTTTGAATCATTTTTATCAGAAAAAAAATACGCGTCGATTGGTCCCGGTCCCAGATTTCTACGATGAAAATAAATTCACTTACGCCGTCTGCGTTTTGAAAAATATCAGTGAATTTGTTTTACTTTCATACAGGTTTTTTGGCTCTGGTGAACATTTAAGGATTTGTCAGTTACAGTGTTCTATAATTCCATCGACGATATGTGCTTAGAACTGTCGGTACGAGATTTTATTGAAAATCATTTGAAAAAAATTAAAAAATAATGCCAGAAAAAAATATATCAGAAATAAAACAGTGGGACACACTTTTTTGTGAAATTAATATTGAATCACTATAAATATCTTCACAAAAACCGTTCTGTAATCACAGTATGACTACATTTTGTTCTATTAAGCTTTATCAACGTGTAACAAAATTCTCATTTTAAAAATTTACCAAAAGTTTACCAAATTTTAATTATACCCGTAGCATATTTATAGTTTCAGTTTCTGTGTGTTCCTTCAGTCTACTTATTTTAGAAAAACTATGGCATTTGAAATGTTTGCCCAAAACTTCCTTGAAATTCAGCTACTCCGTATTCTCGTAGTTTTCGGATTTATAATTTAATTTTTGAGACATTTGTTTTTAATTTACTTCACTTTTAATCCATAATACCGCGTTACATACATTCTGTCCTATGAACCAAATATACTTTTTCGGAAATGGGAGAAAAAATAAAAATACACGTGTATCGGCGATTTTCATGTATACGTATAAAGCTCGTAGTATTCGTCTGTTCGCCTGTGTTAAAGGCTTTGGATCAATATTTAACCCTTTTTCCATGATGCAATCGAGCTAAATTTTTGCAGGCACACTTATGGAAATGTCTGTATCACGTCAAATTTTTTAATAAAAAGAAGAAAAAAATAGTTTTTCAATATTTTCAGCATAACTTGAAAGGAACTCAAAATTTTTAAAAGATTAAAGCATTCCAACAAAAAAATTGTTTTTCGACCCATCCATCGTATTTCTATATATTTCATCTGAGAAAAAATGCAGTACCTGACTAGAAATAACTTTTGTTATGTTTGTGGCTTGGTGCAAGTAAAAATTTGAAAAATATTACGAAAACAGTGGTTTCAGAAAATCATGTGTACGATTTAAGGTGTTTTCAATGGTCCGCAGATAAAAAATAGTTGCAAGTTATGGATTTTCATCAAAACTGATTGCTATTGAACAACGTGCATGAAAAGGCACAGTTGCCGTTATTGAGCAGTTACTTGGCCGCAAACGAGCTGCCAATTATAAATATATTGTCGCAGAAATAATTTCGGCATAATGCATAATGCATAATAGCATAATGTCCCTAAAGATCCATTTCCTTCACAATCATTTAGATTTTTTCCCAGATGATTTAGGAGCTTGTAGCGATGAGCATGACAAAATGTTCCATCAGGACATTGCGGCTACTGAAAAGCGCGTTAAAGGACAAGATATTACGCAAAAAAAAGGCCTAAGGTTCTTTAAAAGCATTGATTTTTTTAATGTAACAATTTTTAATTTTAATATAACAAAATTAATAAAAAAATTCGGTTTTTTGACGAATTGAAACCGTTACAAAAAAAAACGATAAGCATTTTTTCAAAAAAATTCAGGAAAACATGAGAATTGATAGAAATCAATTTTTTTTTTTTTTTAATTTGACGTGATTCAGAAATTTCCAAAAGTCCGGCTGAAAAAATTCTGCTCGATTGGATCACGGAAACAGGGTTAAAAATTGATCAAAAGCCTTTCACACAGGCAGACAGGCAGATACTACGAGCTTTATACTCTATGCATTAAAAAAAAAAAATTCTGACGTGTACATGAAAATCGCCGATACACGTGTCTTTTTATTTTTTCCCCCTTTACGTAAAAGTATATTTGGTTCATAGGACAGAACAAAAGCTCGTTTTTGTAACGCGGTGGAAGTATCCGGGCCTATAGTTTAACGTTGAACCCGAACAACAGACTTGAGAAACTTGTTCATGGCAATCAGTTTTTCTGAGAGCTTTTACCAGAAGACTTCTGAGATGTGGTCCCCGAAAAGAAATTATTTTTTCATATTTATTTTTTCAAGATGTCAGAGTTGGGGTTTGAACCCGGAGCTGTCGTCCTCGTCAGCCAACACACTACATACCAGACTATGGCGTACACTAACTGAAATCATTGGTTGGATTTGGTATTAAATCGTAGTCTCGTTGTTATTATTGCTTAATTGTTTATTTTGGGAGCTCATTCGTAGCTGAAGGCGATTGGTTGTTCTACATTAGGGGTTTTTGCGGTGACTATTATATCAGCCAACAGTCATACTTTTTATTTTATTTATTTATTTATTTTTTTGTTACAGTACACACTTTTAAAATTGAGAAAATTAATGGCGTTTTGTTTTGAAAAATATTTAAAATATTTTTGGCTTTTAGGGCACTGCTACACGTTCAATAAATATCGTGATATTTGTAATATCGTGATATTTATTGAATGTGTAGCATGCAATATTGATGGATCGCGATCCATATCGCAGAATGGCCTAAAATATGAAATCCAGATCGCGGATCGCGGATCGCGTGATAAATATTGAACGTCTAATATTTTCATGATCTAGATCGCGATACGTTAAATAAATATATATGTAAATAAAACAAAATAAAAGACAAAAAAAAAGTTGACAAATAAAAAATAGTATTACATTTGTAAAAAGTTTGTTTTATTTTTCTTTTTTTGGTTTTCTCGCGACATTTTTTTAATAACCGATTTGCACTGCACAAAAATAAAGTAAATACTGACGCGATAAATATTGAACGTGTAGCATACGCTCGTGATCCATCAATCCATTAAAATGGATCGCGATCCAAATATCACAATATATATTGAACGTGTAGCAGTGCCCTTAAAATTTTGAGCTCTTTCCTAAAAACAATGCGTGTTCTTTTAAAAATAAAATTGCTATCATCAAGTGTAAAAATGTAGCTTTTCTAGCTCTCAAAAAAATCACAGGGTGAAGATAATGCACTGAGATACAGTGTAATGTTGTTTCTTTTGGAATAAAAAGAAATGAATCAATTGCTGTTTGACAAATGATTACTTTATTGAAAAATTGTTGAACTTATATACTACTTATGAGAATAATTTCATTAATCTAGAATTGAGTGATTTACACATAGTTACAAAAGATCACTCAATATCCAAACACTGTATCATATTTTCTATGTGTCTTTCTTTCCTTTATTTAAATTACGTTTGACACACTTCTGATAGAATTCTGGTAGTGTATATTTTGCAAACAAAGAATATTCTGCAATATCAGCAAAACAGTGCATTTTCGTACATTAAACTATTTCATATACAAGTGAGTAAGCGATCAATGACCGACCGTATTTTTACAAAGTATCTAATTTCTTTAAACAACATTTCTTTTTAAATTACTAAAACGTGGAGTAATTAAATTTGATACTGACCTACTCAACAACAATGATTAATTTTGTTTACATAGTTCGCATAGTTTGTTTTCTTTTATTCTTTTGCTTTAGATTCTTTTTAAATATTGAAATGCAAATACAGTGGATACACTACACCCCCACTCTTTCAGCTAAAATTTTACAATCTTGTACATTATCAAGATTTTAAAATTTTTATTTTATATTCATGGATATTAAGAAAGCGATGTCTGTATGATACAATATTTGGAAATTTTTTATCTTATCATATACTTATATATATATGTATATACATATAGTTACATATTTAAATTTATATAGTTATTAGTTACATATGCATATTAATTTAAATTTTTTTTTTTTTTTTTTTTTTTTTTTTTTTTTTGTTAAAGTAAAGTACGTATTCAAATTAAAATGTAATGTTTTTTTTTTAAAAAAAAAAAAACTTTTTGTTTCTTTGATTTTTTTTTTTTTTTTTTTTTTTTTTTGTATATGCTTATGATACTAAAAATTACTTAAAATCTACTTATAACTTAAATTTTTTTTTTTGTTACTTATTATTTATATTATATTTCTTTAATAGATTTTTGTGTATCGTTTTTTCCTTATTATTGATTTTAATTTTTACATTTAAATTGTCTATTTCAATAACTTCATATGGACCATGGTATGGTGATTCATTCTTCTTTCTGTTTTCTTTTCTAACCAAAACCAAATCACCTAAGCTAAGATCTATTTTACTAGCTTTGTTAAAAGATTCTAATCTTCTATTATTCTTTATTTTTTCTATTATCCTTCTAGCATTTTCTAGTGAAATTTTTAATCTTAATTTTAATTCGTTAGCGTAATTATCTATATTGTATACCCTATCTTTATTCATTATTTCTTCTCCTGGTAAGGTTGGTAATTTTCCAAAAACTAGTTCGAAAGGTGAATACCCTGTGTCAATATGAGGTGTTGTATTATATGCGAAAGAGTAATATGGTATCCATTCGCTCCAGTTATCATCATTTACGAAAGATAAGAAGTATTCATTTAAGACTCTATGATTTCTTTCTATAGTGCCTAATGTTTCATGATGATATGGTGTTGATAGTCTTTGTTCAATCTGTAATAAAGTACATATTTCCTTCATTAGTTCATTTACAAATTCAGTGCCTCTATCAGATTTTAGGATTTTGAATGTTCCATATTTCAGTATCAAATTTTCAACCAAACATTTCGCTATCGTTTTGGCTTCTTTATTTTCCATTGGTGCTGCTATTACGTGTTTAGTTAGCTCACATTGCATTGTTATTATGTATCTATAATTATTAGATGGTCGTAAAGGACCTACTGTGTCGATAGCTATTGTTTCAAAACTGTTATTTGGTGTATCTGTTACGCATAATGGTTCTTTTGTGTGCCTTATTTGTTTATTTCTTTGACAGAGATCACAGGTTAAAACGTATTCCTTTACCATCTTATACATATTTTTCCATATGTATTTTTGTTTCAATTTTATCAGGGTTTTTCTTACTCCAAAATGTCCTCCGCATGGTGTGTTGTGATACAATTCAATTAATTCGTGTTGTCTTTTTCTATCTTTTATTCTTTGAGGATTGCTATATAATAATATTATGACGTCATTTTCTTTACTTTTATTAATTCTTTCTTTAAACTTTTCTATATTTATTCTTTTAAATATTTCGTCACCTTTTTCTAGTGCGAACTTATTACAATTTGTTCTGCCTAAAACAGAAAGTAGTTTCTCCAACATATTATCTAGATAATCGGGATTTTCGCTACATCTGATGCGCATTTCATTTAGAGCAGAATCTTTTTCAATTTTCATTTCCTTTCTTGATTTTTCCAATATAAACTTTATTTTAGTAGCTACTTTTCTATCATTTATGGATGTACAATCCCATATTTTGAGTTGATCAGGCTCAATAGGATGTGTATTACCATTCGTATTTTTCTCTTTTTCTATATTATTTTTCTGTTTCTCATTTTCAATTTTCTTTTTATTTTCCTCACTTTTTCTTTTATATTCCTCATTCTTATCTTTCATTCCTCTTGTTAACACCAGTGCTTTTTTGTTCTTTTCATCAATGTTCGGAGGTATCATTGCCTTTAGTATATCGGAATCTATTTTTATTCTTGAAAGTGCATCAGCATTTGTATTATTTTGTCCTTTCTTATACACAATCTCAAAATCGTAATCCGACAATTCGAGTCTAATTCTAGTTAGTTTTGAGCTAGGGTTCTTGTGGGAAAATAGTGCTACTAATGGTCGATGGTCTGTAACCACGATGAATTTTCTACCATAGAGATATGGGCGAAAAAATTGTATTCCCCAATATATTCCTAATAGCTCTTTTTCTATAACGGGTTTATTCTTTTCATGTTTATTCAAGGAACGACTTGCATACGATATTGGTCTGTCATTACCAATATCTCCTTGTGATAGTATAGCACCTAAAGCGTAGTCAGATGCGTCTGTTGTTACTATAAATGGTTTTTCGAAATCCGGATATTTCAAAATTGGCGGCGTTATCAATTTACTCTTTAAGGTATCAAAAGCCTTTTGACATTCTTCCGTCCATTCAAATTTTGCGTCCTTTTTTTATAGAGAATTCAGACATGCTGCTGTGTTTGCAAAATTTTTGATAAATCGTCTATAATAATTGCAAAACGCCACGAATCTTCTAACATCGTCAGAATTTTTCGGAATAGGATATTTAGTTATTGCATCGAATTTTGAAGGATCTGGCTTAATTCCGTCAGAAGTTATTAGATGCCCGAGATAAATCACTTCTGGTTTCAGAAAACAACATTTGTTCGGATTGAGTTTCAAATTGTATCTATCCAATCTGTCAAGAACTTTCATTAGATTCGAATTATGATGCTTTAAACTACATCCAAAAACTATGATATCATCCACATAAAGGAAAGCTTCAGATTCCAACCCAGATAAGGCTATGGTTAGCATGCGCTGAAAACTGTTCGATGATATCTTAAGACCAAATGGTAATCTAGTGTATTGATAATGACCATTAGGTGTGGAAAATGCTGTATAGGGTCGTGACTTGTGATCAAGCTCGATTTGGTGAAAAGAACTTGTCATATCTAATGTGGAAAAATATTTAGCTCTACCCAACTTGTCCAAAACATCATCCAAACGTGTTAGTGGAAACTTGTCATTAACAATTTTGTCATTGAGCTTTCTGAAATCGACAACCAATCTCCATTTCTTCAAATCGGTTTGTCCCTTTTTTGGAACTAACAATAGTGGTGCGTTATACGGACTAATAGAAGGTTCTATCACATCATTTTTTAAAAGTTCTTGTACTTGAGAATTTATTTCTTCTGCATGTGTATGTGGTAAACGATAATTTTTTATATATACTGGGTTTTTGTCATTTAAATTTATTTTCTGTTTATAGAAGTTATTTGTTGTCAGGTCTTCGTTATCCATATGAAATGTTGATTGATATCTCTTCAATATTGAAATAAGTTCTTGCTTGATTTCACTATCCAAATCATCTAGATCAAAGCACTGCAATAATTTGTTGAACCGTTCTTCCGTATATTTCTTGTTATGTTTGTCAGTACCAACCGAACATATTTCGTAATTTTTTAAAGGAATGGTGTCTATCTTCATATTTTCTATGAGTATTTCTTCGTTTGTGACATTCAGTAACTTTATATGTTGGTTTCCTTTCCTGGGAATTATAGCATTTGCTAAAAAGACGCCTTTAATTAGTTCTCGATTTAAAACTACTACATCCTCTTTTAATTCTATGTTGCATGGTAAAATTACTTCACTTCTTTTAGGTAATATTATTTGATTAATTTTGAAAGTACTATCATGTATAGGAATTGTGATATTCTCGCCGTTCAAATCAAATGTTAGGACATCATAATTGATGTTGCATTTATATTTTGATAAGAAATCTCTTCCCAGAATTCCGTCGGTGCCAATGGGGATATTGTTTGCAATCAGTTGCACATCGTGTTCAATTATTGTATCGTTAAAAAGTATTTTGATATTAGTGGAACCTAAGGATTTAATTATTTCTTTTGAAATTCCTGTTAGATTGCAATAATTATCGGGATTTTCCTCATATCTATATAAAAATTGTTCTTTACACAGTGAAATATCTGCTCCTGTATCTATCAAAAATGTAAGTGGATTATCCACATCTAAAATATTTAATCTTACATAGTTTTTAAGGTTAGATGATATGCTAAATATTGCTTTATTATTTATTAAATTATCTCCGAAGATGTAGGTCTTATGATCTCCGGAGTCTGTGAGTTTCCCTGGTTTTGTACTTGGTTAACATTTCGACTTCTATTATTATACCCATTGTTTCTAGTATTGCCGGTGTTTCTATTATTGATTCCTCTATAGTTGTTATTATTGCTGTTAACGATAGTGTTATTTCTGTTGTAATTATTGCTGTTATACCCTGTATTGTTGTATTGTCTATTTCTTCTGTTATTGTTTCTGTTGTTGTTATTGTAGCTATTATTATTTCTATAATTGTTGTCACTGTGATTTCGACCATTATTATTGTTAATATTGGCATTATTATTATTGTTCCTGAATTTCATATTATTTTTATTATACTGATTTGGTTGAGAGTTTTGGTATAAAATGCTTTTTGGTTTTATACGTGATGTGTATTTCTCAGCTATTTGTAGTGCCTCGGAAAAAGTTTTTACCTGGCTGGCATCTATAGTGGATATTAATTGTTGGTCTTGCAAACCATTAACAAAAGTATTGAAGGCTATTTTGTTATTAGTATTAACTATTGGAATTCTATTTGCTTCACCTTCTTCACCTATTTGTATTTCGTTTAGTTCGGAAACCAGATTTTCAATTTTTGTGGCAAAGCCATTTAGATTGTTGTTTCTTTGAACCAAACTCGTGAGTTCATTCAAAATTGTGTTTGAACTCTTTAGGGGTTTGTATGCACTCTTTAGCGCTGTTATTAATTCTGCAACAGATGTAGGTGTGGTTTGTTGTTTTACCCTGTTTTGGACTTTTAAATCCAATCTTGTTTTAAATACGAAATTAAAGAAAAAGTTTTTCTTTTCTGTTGCTATTGATTGTTCTATCAATTCTAAATTTGATATGAAATTTTGTAGTTCCTCCCTTTTACCTGAATATATAGGTATTAGTTTTGCGATTGCAGCCAATTCGTTTGTATCCATGTTTAATTCTATAGATCCTTGCCGTTTTTCTGAAACAATCTTTCTTTTACTGTGTTGTTCTAACAATTCTAGAGATTCTATTTTTAATTTTTCAAATTTTTTTAATGCCTCTTGTTTACGGTTACCTTCTATGTTCGTATCAACTAAGATCTTCTCTAACTTTAGTTGTAAGTTTTCTATTTCTTCAAATTTTAATTTAATAGTTTCCTGAGAGTATGGGCGACTTAAAGATTTTTTTGCATTAACTATCAAGGTTTCTAAAGACTGAATCACTGTTTCCATTGGTAGCATATAAAATCGAAAATTTCTTTCTTATTTATTATATTTATTATATTTAATATATATTTATATTATTCAATCAATGGTTTACATATTTTATGTACATCTAGCATAATTGAATAAATACATATATATATATATATATATTTTTTTTTTTTTTTTTTTTTTTGATTGCTTTGTTTTTTTTTTTTTTTTTTTTTTTTTTTTTTTTTTTTTTTTAATTTACATTCTAATTTTAAAAGTTTTAAAATTTTCCACCACCGCCATGTAATGTGTTGTAGATAAAAGCAAAAATTGTATTTAGATATATTGTCCCTGCCTAACGTGTAGTGTACCGGCGCTAATAAACGCCACGGGTACAAAAAGGTTTTTTGCTGGCAAATTTATATGCCAAAAATAAAAAAAGACTAATGCCGATCAAACAACGACCTTTAAAAACGATGATGGACGTTTCGTAGTATCACTTTTATAAATTTGTGTATAAATTTATAAAAATTTGTGTATAAGTTTATTTTTTTGATTTTTTATATTCAAACAAATCGGTTTCAATTGCATCGATTTGCTTCCAAGTCTCTGATGCTGTTTGCCAGGATGGTGGAGGGTCTGCATTCACTGTTGCCCTCAATGCTGCCAATCTGCGCCTTAATTTTACTAACTTTCCACCTCTTCGATGTCGTGGAAGTATAATCTTCGGGATGCAGGTGAGTTCTTCCTCTTTTTTTAACGCTTGTCGCTTCTTGTAGTCCTCAATGGACATGGGTTTGGGACCTTCTTTGGCTTCTTGTTGTTGTACCGGACAACTTTCTTCTTTGGGAGTTGCCTCTATTTTATTTGGCAGGATCGCCATGTAATGTTGTTTCTTTTGGAATAAAAAGAAATGAATCAATTGCTGTTTGACAAATGATTACTTTATTGAAAAATTGTTGAACTTATATACTACTTATGAGAATAATTTCATTAATCTAGAATTGAGTGATTTACACATAGTTACAAAAGATCACTCAATATCCAAACACTGTATCATATTTTCTATGTGTCTTTCTTTCCTTTATTTAAATTACGTTTGACACACTTCTGATAGAATTCTGGTAGTGTATATTTTGCAAACAAAGAATATTCTGCAATATCAGCAAAACAGTGCATTTTCGTACATTAAACTATTTCATATACAAGTGAGTAAGCGATCAATGACCGACCGTATTTTTACAAAGTATCTAATTTCTTTAAACAACATTTCTTTTTAAATTACTAAAACGTGGAGTAATTAAATTTGATACTGACCTACTCAACAACAATGATTAATTTTGTTTACATAGTTCGCATAGTTTGTTTTCTTTTATTCTTTTGCTTTAGATTCTTTTTAAATATTGAAATGCAAATACAGTGGATACACTACAACAGTTCATTTATTATTTTTATTATTATTTTTTTCATTTGACATTCTTCATAAGCTTTCATTTAAATTTAAAATAAAGGGTGATTTTTTAGCTATTATCTTTTTGGCAACACTCGTTTAAACAGCTGACGCACGTTTCGTGTTTTGTTTCACTGCCAAACATCTTCAGTTTGGTCTACAATTTAACCATGAATCGTCTTACAAACGAACAACGCTTGCAAATTATTGAATTTTATTATCAAAATGCGTGCTTTGTTAAGAAAGTTCATCGCACGCTTCTTCCATTTTATGATCATTTTATCGACCCACTGAAGCGGCTATTCGGGCTATTGTGACTAAATTTGGAGTGAAGACCAGCCAGAAGAATTGCAAAAGCTACCAATGCATCCAGACAAAGTCACAGTTTGGTGCGGTTTACGGGCTTGTGGCATCATTGGACCGTACTTCTTCAAAGATGATTCGAATCGTAACGTAACTGTGAATGGTGAGTGCTACCGTGAGATGATATTCACTTTTTTTGTCCAAAATGCAAAAGCTTGACTTGCATGATATGTGGTCCAACAAGATGGTGCCACATGCCACACAGCACTCGTAACAATGGACTTATTGAGTGGCGAGTTCAGTGAACATTTTATTTCACATTCGGAACCGGTCAATTCGCCGCCTAGATCGTGCGATTTAACACCTTTAGAGTATTTTTTGTGGGGCTATGTTAAAGCTCATGTCTATACAGCCAAGCCTGCTTCAATTGACGCACTGGAAGACAACATTGAAGCGTTTATTCGTGAGATACCGGCAGAAATGTTGGAAAGAGTATGCCAAAATTGAACTAAGCGGATGGACAATTTGAGGCATAGTCATGGTCAACATTTGCATGAAATAATCTTCAAACATGAAATTATATCGACCGTACTATTGATTCAAATAAAGATTTCATTAATTTTTCTGATTTTTATGTGTTTTTTTTTAAACTTTATTATAGCTCTTAAAAAATCACACTATATTTAAATTTTTGTGATTTTTTTCTTTTGTTTAAATTACATATAACATATAAAATTATATATAAATGTACATATAATAACAGGGCGACCATTTATGTTTTTTGGCATAAAACTCGGTGCAATTTAATGGGGTAAGGGCAATTCTTTTAAATTGTCACTTTTTTTAAGAAAACATTTATTTCCAGAAAAGAAAATTCCATAAGTTTTGAACTTTTTTTTAACGAAACACCCTGTATAAAGTTAAAACCAAAAAAAGAACCCCCTTTTCTTTCATAAACGTGAAGCATTTGCCATAATTAAAACCTGAACAAAACTAATAATAATGAGTTAATAGAGTACAAAAGCAGGGAAGATAAACAAATTATTCAAAGGGACAGTTTGTGCGAAAAAAATTAAAATTACGCTTCATAGGGTTACTTACTATATAGCAAAACAAAAATTTTCTTTAATAAGAAAAAAAAATATATTATAAGAAAATATTTTCTTGTTGCTTTTCTTTTTATAAATAAAAATTAAACGCAACATGACAAGGGAGTTGAAGAAATGGGTTAAAAACAATGAGAAGACTTAACTGCCTTTAATAAATTACGGTATCACCATACTGATACCAGCAGCCAGTTGCTTGTCATTCATGTTAATCATTAAACACTCTGTGGGAAATCTGGTTAACTTTTTTTATGTTGCCATTTAATGTTGCATGAGAATATTATTATTGTGGCTGTTGCTTGCTGGTGTTCATACACATTAACTAATGATGATAATTTTGAAGGAAGTGTTAAGAGATTTTTAATACGGCGTGGCAAAATAATATAAAAAAACTATGCGAAACAATAGCAACAAATTTATGTAAAAAGAATGGCTACTATTATGCAAAAATCTTTGGATATGACAGCTATTTTAATATGACATGTAAGACTTTTATAGACATAAGAAGTAAAAGATTTTATGTAGTCTTCTGTGGTATTACAAGACTGACACAGAAAATTTGTGGAAACACAAGATGACAAAGTAAATTACAAAAATTTACTTTTGGAAACAGAGATTTACATAAGAATTAAGTTTTAATTCTTTTATAAGCTTTTCTTTTTTTTAATTGAAATTTAAAAAACATATCGTCGCAAGAATTAAAGAACGCTGTAAATGACAAAAAATCGAAAATATGTTTTTTGCATCGTTTTTATCAGAAAAAAATACGCATCGATTGGTCCCGGTTCCAGATTTCTACGATGAAAATAAATTCACTTACGCCGTCTGCGTTTTGAAAAATACCAGTGTCTTATGTTGTATACTTTCATACAGGTTTTTTGGCTCTGGTGAACATTTAAGGTTTTGTCAGTTACAGCTTTCTTTAACTCCATCGACGATATAATAGAAAACTAAAAACTAATATTTAAAAAAGACTCATGCAAAGGTTAAATCAATTTTATTTAATATATTTGTGGCAATAAACAGTAATGGCTTCATTCGAAATTTCGTGTTTTAAGATATTAAGGGTTTTGTCTATAATAAATAGTGTTTGGGTGTGTTTAAGTTAAGTTTTATTAATAATGACATTTTCTTTTTGAAATATAGCTGAATGACAGTTCTTGAAGAAGAGTACAAGATTATGTGATAAAATGATAAAGCACTTAAGTCAACTTAAGCCATTAGTTTTTATTGGCACAGATATAAGAGATGCATAATATCTCATCGGATTAAATATATGGCTGAAGTGAAATTTGTTAGCAAGAAATTAATCACACATACAATATTGGGAGAAACGGTACTTAATCGTACTGCAAATTAAAGTTGTAAAAGTGATGAATACTTAATACCGGCTGTTTATTAAGATACTTAATACTTTAGGAATTCAGTAAATATCGAAAGAAATTTCATCTACAAATACGAATAAGAAATCTACTGAAATCCGAAAGTATGCAAAACTTAATAAATGGTAGTAAAATGATAGTGATAGTGATAGTCAGATGTTACTTTGAAGACATTTTAATCCCTACCTATCACACTAGAAAAAAAAAACTTACATATGTCGCTTATTTAAAAATACATCTTTAAAAACTCCCAATTATTAATTCAGCCCTATATTGACCCCTACCCAGCAGAAAATTTTTCAAATTTGGAATCTATAAATAAAATTGTAATCAGTAGGACAACCGAAAATATGCATTAGCATGTTTTTTTTTCTGAATGTTACTGACAAAACAACGAAAATATTAATTCATTTTAGGAAAAACTACGACGTTTAACCCCTATTTGTTACCGCATATTTTTGCATATTTCATTATAAATGCATACTTTTGCATTTTTTATATTTTTTCATATTTGTATGGCATATTTTACAAATTTTTACTTTTGTTAGAAGAATTTATGTGTATTACCAAATTACATTACTTACTTAAGGTGGTTTTACACTATCCCACTGAGTATAACGACACGTCAAAAACTCAAATAAAATGAAAAAGTATAATAGTGTGAAAACAATTTGTAATGAATTGTCAAAAAATACGGATAGAAATTTGACAGTCGTATGACTCTCATCATTTTTAGAAATTTTTCTAAACCATTAGCCTTTTCATTTTATCAGAGTTGCTTTTTTACGCAAATATAAGAAAAAATCAGGGTTGGAAACCTGAAAATTTTTAGCCATAATTTTGCTTATTCTTTTTTTTATTAAATAACTACAAAAATACAAAATATAGTTAACATTTGAAGTTCTTTCTCTTTAACATAACATAAATTACAAATATTTGTTGTAAAATATAATTAAATATGGCTTACATTATGAAATATTAATAAAACATACATTGCCGTATCAACATGTCCAACCTTGGAGAAAGAAAAAAACACAAACATCTGTTGTTTCCATTTTATTTGAAATGTGATAGTGTAAAAGCAAAATGTAATAAAAACATTTTACGTTTGATTTTTTGACAGTCAGACCAAAAACCATTAGATTTTCTTTCTACAAAATCCAATGAAAGTCTTAAGACTTGTAGAATAGTGTAAAAGCACCATTAAGTATAATATATTAAGTAATAACGGTATTCATGAAAATGCTTAAAACTAACATTGGGAAAATTGGCGAAGTTCCTTTTTAAACTATTGTGCAATAGTTAATGCGAATTTGATAAAATCGTCAAAGCAAAACAAAAACAAATTAAATACAAAGCATAGAAATTTTACAAATATTTATGGAAATTAGCGTTTAAAAAAATTGCTTAATAACGAATTCTCAATTAAAAAAACGAATTTTTCAACTTTGTACTTATTGGGGAAAAATAGCCATAATTGCATGACATAAAAAATTAAATTAAAAGTTGATTTTTAAATTGATCAAATTTTCATAAGAATATGCAGAAAATCAAGCAATTATGTCACTCTTCTCGCAAATGAGCGATATGTAAATATAAAGGAAATTTATTTTATCTAGTTAGTGGCTAATTGTTACCCTTCATGTTTTCAAATTTTTGAAAAAAATATACGTTATTTTACATCAACATATTTATGTATTATGAGTTTTATAGAGCATATTTTTAACGCTTAAAACTGTTTCTTAATGCATATTTTAGGTGCTTAAAACAAATTTTATGGAGCATATTTTTGGTTGCCCTAGTAATCAGTAATGGAAGCATCATGTTGTTTATTCATACCCTAAAGCTTCCAATTATGCTACAGGATAAGGCATTATTTTTGATTTTTTGTATTATTTGCTTACGGGTTGCGGCTCATTTCATATAAAAAATCATGCATTATTGATGCGCACGTGTAAGTAATTGTTCATAATTTCTCCTATACAAAATAGTTTATTGGTAAGCACTAATTTATAATATTTAAATAAAATACGCTGAATTTGGGCAAACTGTGAATATTGCGAGTCATCCAAATTTTCGTCAGAAAATTTTTAAAATTTATATATTTAAAATTTTATTAAATATTGTAAAATATTTTCTTAAATTAACTTGTAATATCGGTAATCACACTTCGTTGGTGGACGATTCGAATAAGTTTTGTACTTATAATTTATTTCCTATATATTATAAAAATAACTGAATTTAAGTACTTAAATACAAAAAGAAAAAAAATTCTACAATAAATTCATCAAAAAACAGCTCGTACATAAATTTGTTTAAATATAAGGGAATATGAAAGTACACCAGCATTCTATGACATGGGGAGACACACAGTGTGACAGCCCCATAGTAACAGCGGCAAAAAATGATTTTTGCCGTGTCGTCCAATTTGGATGAAATTTTCACAGTATATTAACAGGTATATGAGTAACAATTCCCTGAAATTTTAGCTTCATAACTTCATTACTTTTTGATCTAGAGCAAGTCAAAGTTGAGGTATGAAAACGTGCTTCAAATATGTGACTTCAATATGCAATATTCCAAAGCTTATTAATAAATAAATACATAATAAATATAACTTTGAAATATTTTTTTAATTAATTTAGTTGTTGTAGAATGAGTAGATGAAAAAATAAATTAAAAGAAAAAAAAAACACAAAAAAAAATTTCATAACAGAATTGTGGTGTAAAAATTGAACATTTTGCATTTTCAATGGACTAGGAAATATAAAGCAGCCCATCGCCATAGGTAAAGACTTATATCAAATGAAAGAATGAAGTCTCAGCTTTCATTTAAAGTAAAGAACATATAGCAAAATTTTGCAAAAGTACTTTAAACATACAAAAAACTACAAAAAATACGCATTCTGTCGCTATACGTATATTAGCATGCAATAGCATGTTTACAACTTTTTACTTTAATTTTTTTTTTAATTGTTTACAATTGTTTATATTAATTCATTTAGAATGAGAACAAAATTGAAAAAATTAGAACACCATGATGATATTAAAAAATTATTGATAGAATGAAAAAAAACATTTTTTCTTTTTTATTGCATTTCAATCGTAGGTGGGCGTAATAGTGGGCGTGTTATTGTAATTTTTGCATGAAACATTTTAAATGATATAAATTATAGTAATATCAAATTTGAAGGTTGTACCTAAAATATTTTAGAAAATATGGCACTTTTTATATTGAGGTTGTATGGGTGGTGGGGATAAAAGTGGGCCAAAGTTCAAAACTTTTTTCCGATAATGTTTGTAACAATATAAGATTCAAGTATACCAAAATTGAGAGTTATATCTAAAGTATTACAGACAATACGGCATTTTACAAATTTCGATTGTATGAGAGGTGGGCGCAAAAGTGGGCGGATTTTCTTAATTTTTTTTTAACTGGAATTGTCTCAAAAATAACCTGTGCAAATTTTCAGAGCCCTACAATGACTACTTGTATTTAATGCCGGCGTTGTCACACTGTGAGACGTGGTATTATGGTTATAGCGCGAGGTTCAAATGGAGGAGAAAAAAATATATTTGCGGTTTTTTAAAAAAATATAATTTAAAAAATAAGAGGTGCCCTTTCCCCCCCCCACTCCTACAAGAAATACATCTTTGGGAAACCGCTCATTGGTATTTCTAGTCTATTCCACCAAGAAAACGAACGTTCAGGAGTACACCGCCACCTTCTGGGGAGATACGGCTATTGCTGTTGATCATTCAAAGGTGAAGGTATAACACTGGCACTTGGGTGATCAAACTGACAGCGATTTGTCCAATTGACATAAAGCGCTTAACATCACATCTATCTACACAGTACATATATCTATATATTCAACATTCCAATAAAATGCACTGCATTTAGTAGGGGTTTAAAAAAAATGCAACAGCATTCGTACCTTCATTAGACTGTTCCTCACATCCAGTTCTTCAAACTGAGATATCTGCGAATATCTGCCAGATCAATATCTATCTCAATCCGACGGCATCATGTTAAGGTTTAAAGAGCTGGGCATTTGCAAACGAAATGCTCAACTGTCTCTCCCTCCTAGCTGTAGCAGTAGGATAGTTCTGACCCCATTGTAGATAGATTCATATTCCTATATGTTTTTTTACAAGTTTTTAAATAAAACAAAACTGTAAAATTATAAATAATAATGATTTTATGGATGTTTTCTTAGAAATAAATACGAAATATCAATAAATTACTTAAGTGAAGACTCTCAGTTCAATAAGTTTGTAATCGTTGCTATCAAATAATTTCTTATAATTTAAGTCATTTAAATAAAATCTGTTCTTTTCCATAGCTATGTTAGTCTATAGGTTTTAATTGACAAGTTTGACCAAGTTTGAGGTAAACACTTTCAAACTCTTTTTTTCTGATGACTTCTTTTCACACATTCATACATACATATTTGGCCATAACAGCTCTGTTTTAGGGTAACAGCCTAGCTTCTCGCAGCACTCATGTTGTGTGTGTAAATTTTTATCCATGAGTACAGGGACCTACAGTTTAAAGTCGACTCTGAACGACAGGTTTGAGAAGCTTGTTCATGGCAATCAGATACTCTCAGAGCTTTTGCCAGAAGACTGCTAAGAGGTAGTCGCCGAAAGAAATATTTTTTTTATTTTTTTTTTCAAGATGTCAAAGCTGGGGCTTGAACCCTGAGCTCTTATATTAGAAAGCCAACACACGACTTCTTTTCACTGATAATAATTATTTCACTTAATTTATCTCTGGTTAATTAAAGATTTTATTGAATATAACTAATCTAGCTTACAATTGACATTCAGAGTAAGAGAATATATTTTTCATTTCAACCACTTACCAGTTTTCTATAAAGAAAAAGCCAAAATAATTAAAAGTTAAATAAAATTTCTTAAGTCATACAGAAAGAAAATTTTTTATTGAATTAGTAGGAGTATTCATTTAATTGACTAAATGCCTCCTATAGGTACCTCTTAAGCTCTTACATTTTTACAAGTTTAAGAGGTAAAAGAGATACTTAGACATTTAAACGAGTCATTGGCATAAGATTAACATCCAACTCAAATATTGTAAAAAAAGTATTACACAATTGTTGTTGTTATTTGTTTTATGAAATACTACACACACTACTTGATTTTATTACGCTTTTATTTATTTTGCGTTTTTAATAGGAATACAGTTTGCGCTATACTTATGCACTTATTTCTACGTAACAAAATGATAAAAATCACTTTTTCCAATTAAGGCATTATTAAATACATAAATTTATTCGAATAAAAAATTCTTGTTATTCAAACACAATTTTACATGATTCATTGAATTCTCTTACTGTACTTTGAATTTATTTATTTTCGTATATTAAACATTTATTAATATTTATTATTATACCGAAAAGTAAATATTTTTCAGTTAAAAAGCAACAGATTTTCTATTTTCATTGTGCAAACAAATAGCATAGAGTACAACATAACAATGAAATCATTCCCTAAAGATATGTAAAATAATATCATATAAATATAAAATATTGTAAATATGTACTTTACACCTTCTCCTCACATGCATTGGTGTGAAGTGCTTAAAGCCAATTCCATGAAAACTTAAAACTCTAGAGTAGAGAAATATGTTTGTCTGCTTTTACGTGCTTTTACATTAAAGAAATATGAATGTTAAGGAACCCCTACAAACTAATATGTGTAAAATGTTCATCATTTCCCATATAAATGGCAAATATTTTCTCAGAAAACATTTTGGCGACAAGAGAAAGCAACAAATTTCAGAGAAACTGACGCCAGCACACTTATTCATTATGCTGAACAAACTAAAAAACAAGGGAATACTTTTTTTTTCGTTTTTATGTAACAATTTTAAAAATAAAGAAGACAATAGAAAATTATAAGAAAATGAAATGTAATATTTGAAATATTTATTTGTGGTAATGGTCCAGACGAAAAAAAGGAGCCCTAAAGTCTGTAAATGGAAATTTTTTCTACTTAAATTAATATATCATGGTTTGTTTAATGAAATTCGATATGTTTATATAGTGATATGTTGCATATTATTAATATTGATATTCTCACTTTCTATGACTCAATTTCTAAAGTAATGGAGCAGATTTGTTTTCAGGACAGAAAACAACAAATTATATTGATTTCAGTGATTTGAAATATTTGTTTTAAGTTTTAAGTTTTAAGGTCTGAACAAGTTTTTTTTTTAACAAGAAATAAAAATTAATATAAATAGACTCGTAAAAGAGATTTTCTGGTATATAGAGTACGTATGATTAATATTTAATATTTTACTTCAGAAAATATCACTCATACGTCAGAGAAGGTTTATGAAATGCGATGTATTATTAATTATTCAAAAGCATTTAAAATATATTTGATGATGAAAAAAAAAAACAAAACAAATAATATAAAATTCGATTTAAAATACATTTGAATAATATTTTATATCTCAAAACTTTATGGTCGTATTTTGTCATTCAATAGAAATACTATAATATTACACTGTGTGTAATATTTTAAGTCATGGAAATTTAACCATATACGGACACCACTACGTGATAATAGACAAACAAAAGAAGACAAGTATCTCCCACTTTTGATCAAAGTCATGACTTTTTTTATGGACCCCCAAATATTTGGAGCCTCGGTGTAATTTTTGCAAAAAAGTGTTCGTTTTCTCAGGCTCATATTTTGCAAACCGCTCAGAATTTTGATTTAGGTTGCAGCAAAAATAAAAATTTCGGGAAAATTTTTTAATTACATTTTTTTTTGAGACCAATACTAAGGGTAATCGCAGTACATATACACAGATTTTGTTTTATTATTGTTAAGCGCCTTAGGAATGAGACAAGTTGCTGTGAATTGTTTATTCAAATCTCAGTGTTATACCTGCACCCTTGTATGATCAACAGCAATTGCCTCATCTTTGCATATGTTGATTGTGTTAGGAGTGTCTTCGCTGAGAAGGTTTAGCTGTTATCTGCTACTTCGCAATAGATGGCGCTTTTCTCTTGATCATTCTTTTTTTTAACTATTCAATTTATTTTTTGTTTTCTTTATTTCAATAATGAAATACTCATCTATTACAAAAATAATAAAAAATATTATGTGATTTCTTTTCTAATTTAATTTAGGTATGTTGGTGGAGTCACAGTATAATCCTGCCTGATGTTAATGAAGTATTTGAAAAAGAATAGGCTAACGATGTAGGGCAATCTGAAAGCAACATGCCTCTGCTCACCATAAGATCTGTATTAGAATCAGATTCAGACAATTCAGACGACGATTTAGAGCCACAACTTAAGAGTGTGTGATTTTCAAGTCCAGTGCCAGTAACATTATAAACATAATACGAATATTTTTTATTACTTTTGTTATATAGATAGCATAGTATCTCAATGTTGAAGTAACGAAAAAAAAATTAAAAAATTCTACGAAAATTTTTACTTTTGCGGCTACCAAAACGGAGTTAAGAATCATTCCTAAGAATTTCATGTGTATTTTAAAGTGGTTACATAAATTTTTTTAGTTAACTGTTTTCTTAAATTTTGAACGGTTTGCTACGTATGGATCTAAACAGGGGAAATTAGGGTAAAAACCATTGAATTTTTTAAACTTTTTTTGATTTTATATGCTCACAACTCAAGAGAAGGGCTACAATTTTGCTTTAGAATGCAAATCAAAATTCTGAACAGTTTGCAAGATATGAGCCTGAGAAAATGATCACTTCTTTGCAAAAATGACACCATAGTCCTAAATGTTTGGGGGCCAATAACAAAAATTTTTATTGACTTTGCGCAACGCTTTGGGAAAACGTTGGTCTTTTATTACGTAGGGGTGTCAGTATACATACATACATACACACATAGCTGGCTATTACAACCCTGTGTCAAGGTTACGGCCTAGTTAGTCGTAGTACTAATGTTGTGTGTGTTAAGTTTTATCCATGAGTACCGGGACTCCGAAGGACAAATTTGAGAAGCTTTTTCATGGCAATCCCAGAGCTTTTGTCAGAAGTCTGCTGGGAGGTGTCGCCGAAGGAAATAATTTTTTTATATTTTCTTCAAGATATCAGGGCTGATATTTGAACCCGGCGCTATCGTCTTACACACACTAAACACTAGACCTCGGCAACTACTATTGTCTGTATATGGTTATTTTTTTCGTGTTGCACTGTGTTATTTATTCGATTATCTTTAATTGTACAATATTAATAAAAAGAATTATCAAGCTCAGGGTCCCATCTCATCAAGTGACTTTTTAGTGAAAACTAATACACCATTTAAATCCCATTTTAAGTATTTTCTTTTTATAACCCTTTTCTTTAAAATTTTACGGTATTTAAAATAAAAAAAAAAAAAATAAAATAACAACATGTGTTCTAAATTAAGGTCTATTTTAAAATTTTAATTATATTTAATAATTTTAATAGATGTGTTTTCTTTTTTGCGTTTTACCACCTTCAAATAATAAAAGCCACTACAAGCCAAAACAAAAATTTCCCTTTCCTTAAAGAAAATCTTAAGGCATAACATTGAAAGAAACAAAATATAATAAAATGGAATCAATAATTGACCTTCGCGTGTAGTTAAAACCCACAAGTTCATGTGAAATGGTAACATGTGGTTGTGGCAGTATAAAAACAAGTTTTTATAAAATCGATTTCTAAATAATTTTGTATTTTGGTGTTGACGTGTTTGTATCCATATCTTAAAAATCTAATGGCCTTTTTATGCCCTTCACTATTGTAAGTGAAAGAG
Source organism: Metopia argyrocephala (assembly GCA_963576795.1). Taxonomy (NCBI): domain Eukaryota; kingdom Metazoa; phylum Arthropoda; class Insecta; order Diptera; family Sarcophagidae; genus Metopia; species Metopia argyrocephala. Next base: position 87,931,774 of record OY756211.1, read on the forward strand.
CATAATTTTTTTGTTCTTGAATTTTAAATTTTATTTAGAGATTTTCTAATTGAATTACTTAAAGGTATACATACAATTAGTTAATTAGTAAACAAGAGAACGTTTGTCATTTTTAGTGTTCAACCATATTTATCTTGTAACCAAAGTTGTGTTTTGAAAGTCTCTAATTTCTTATATTTTATGGTCAAAAGACGTGTCTATTTCTAAAACAATTCTAACACACAAAGTATTTAAGCACATGTGTAGCATACATACATACTGTTTTTTATTTTTAAGTTAGATGGAGTAAAATAAATCCTAATATTCTCTACATAAACAAATTGATCTAATTTACTCCTTACTTCCTAAGAACAGTCTAAACCTCCACTACCTAATTGGTATTGTACGAGTATGAGCTAAAAAATCACTGCACCGAAAAATATCTTTTAAAGCACTTAATGAACTTCATTCCAGAATTAAATCTTCAGTGGTTTTCCTTGGTTCTCGGCAAAGTTGGAGTTATAACGACTGGTTCGTAATGTTTTTACCGAGTGCTTACAATAATTCGCAACTCCGACTTCACAATTTCTTGGTACTATGGGTGCATTAAAAATGTAAATAAAAATGGGAAATATTTTTCAAAATAAAATTTTTTCAAAATGTGCGAATATGAGGACAAGGACTAATGCTGTACTTTCAATTAAATTTTTCTTATATTGTATTAAGCGCTTTACGAATAAAACAAAACAAGTTGCTGTCAATTTGAACTCTCAAAGGACAATGTTATACCTTTGCCCTTGAATGATCAACAGCAATTTCACCATCTATCACTGGATGTTGAATATGAAGTGGTAACGATTTTTACTAAGTATGTAGCTGTTGTCTTCCCAGTAGGTGGCGCTTTTCTCCTGATCATTCGTTTTTTTTATCAGAAAAAAAAAATAATCGTCGTTTGGTCCAGGTTCCAGATTTCTATGATGAAAAGAAATTCACTTACTCCGTTTTCCTTTTGAAAAATACCAGGGTATTCATACTGGTTTTTTGACTCTGGTGAACATTAAATATTTTGTTAGTTACAGCGTTCTTTAATTCTTACGACGATATGTCTTTAACTCGTTTCAGAAGGTTTAGAAACAACCAATTTATTATAGCATTTTTAGTCTTATGATATGTCGTACAGAACCACAATTAAGACAAGTATTATTGTACATGCAACGGATCTAGTTAGTTTAGGTTAGTTCTAAGACCTATCGAAAGGTTACAAATGGTGCCTACTGGACCCTTCCTATGACATTGTCATTCAAAAGTGACAGGTTCCCTTCATATAAGGTGTTAGAACTCGAACCGGTCTCTCACACTTAGGAATCGGTCACATGATTAGTTTGGTGATAGTTCCTTTCACTATAATGTTATTTCTTATTTTCATTTGTTTTTGAATAATTTTTAAAAATTATTTTACATAAAACGTAACGTTGACTTAAAATTTTTTCACTGGTGACGTTTTCTGTTCTGTCAAATGCGAGTATTTGTCTAATATGTTCGTGGCTTTATCAGTAAAAATAATACACCGTATGTGTAGCGTATAAACTGTTCGAGCTTGACTGCGCCTTACGTTCTCAATTTATTCTATATTTTTTGTTTTTGCTCTTTTAAATATTAATATTTTAATAAATTTCAAACTGACCTTTAGCGAAGTGAGTATGCTGAAACAAGGGGCGGCGGTCATGCCAATATGCAATTAATTTTAAAACAAAATCACACATACATATGAATTAATAGGAAAACTAGCCCTCCTATTATTGTGTTGACATTTTCATTTTTGTTTTGATTTAAATATGGTGAATTGATTTCTATTTTATTTATATTTAATATATGCGAGTATGTACACATGAATGTATAACTTGCGAGTATATATGTATGTTTTTTTGTTGTAATTTTTCTGGAGGCGACTCCTACTCATACAGTACATCGTTCTGGTCTAATAAAATATGTTATGAGAATAAGGAAAGAGGGATACTAGACAAACTAAATAGATCATTGTTGTGGTTTTGGCAGGACAACCCATTCTTCACGAGCAATTTGTACACATTATGAGCTCCTAACTACAATTCTAAACATTTTGTTTTGTAAGATTTTGTAGGTAACAGATATATGCGACTAAGCAATAAACTACAGTGTCCATCAAAACTAACATAAGACATGTTATCAGTCAAAAAAAGCGTAGTGTTTAAGCCAAAGTCATGGTTATTGAAACATTTAAATGCATGCTTTATTCATATATTAATAATAAAGTCTACATGCCTTTACGTATTATTAAGCGAAATACTCAATATTTTGTAGATGAAAGGGTCATGTTATCTGTGGGGATATTAAAGTGGTATATGAGCTTGATATTCTGATCATAACAATTAACAAAGACAACTTTTAGAACACTCGGAAAATTACACGACCTCTGACATTTCTTAATGTTTGAAAGCCCTTTAGTCTGCCCAAAATGTAATACTTTTTACTCTTTCTCTCTGTATCTTGAATGCCTACAGAAAAGTGTGAATGCGTTTATTATTGATTATCTAGAAGATCATAGTAATTTGAAGTCTATTGCATTGTTGTATCGATACTACAATGGGATATGTTCAGACAAAATAAGGATTTGTTTGTTCTTTATAATATTGGTATAATACTGTCACGCAGTATTCCTATTTCGGTCAGGCATGTTTTTTATCGCACTGAGCCCCACATTGCATTACAGAAAAATATCGTTATTTAGCAGGACAGTTCGTTTTCCCATGAGACGTTTTTCTATTAATTTACATTGCCATTCGAAAGTCAAATCAAGAATTTATAATTGTTAAAGGAGAAAGATCGTTCCTCCCCTGGTAATAAGAAAAAAATATAGAAGCGAATACAAAATGTCGATGATATGAAACAGTGCTGTACAACTATTTAAAATTGGGAAATGAATGAATAAAGCAAGCTTTAGTATGTTTACTTCAATCTATCAATTTCAATAGTCAGCGGAACGAGTAAACATATGTATTTCACAGAATGATAATTTAAAATTGAAGAAAGATTGTGGGTTAGTTGAAGCTGAAATCATCTTAACCAAGTGGATATATCGATTATAGCACAAGTACCAGGAAAGCTGTGCTAAGAATTAAAGATCAAAAGATCAAATAAAAAATGGGTCTTTTGTGGGAAATGTATAACAAAGTTTTTAAGGACAAGTTTATATCCACAGTTGGCTAAAGATACATAAGTACTTGAATTATCTTCTAGTGGATGACTACAAGGATGAAAGCGGGTTCGATGACTGCGTCTCCTACGACATTCTGCAAAGAACAAAGTATGATAAAAATGAAATTTGTAATAGTTTGCAGAGGATAATTTGTCAAATCAGGATTAGGTGTAAAAAAAATATTTCATAAAAACTTTCACAAAATGAGTTTTATTCTATAAAGAAAAAATAAATCTCTCTTTTTGAGAGTTATTTTTAAAATTTTTTTTCGGTTGAAAAACAACTTTTTCTTCGGCCTTTTTTTGGAAAAACTCTGAAAATAACCATAACAAAATAAGTTTTTCGATAGAACTTATAACCGTTACGGTCCCTGAAACCGTTACATAACATTTAGAATAGATTACATACTGATGTAAGTAAAACAGAAAAAAGAAAAAATGTTCGTTCAAAAGCAATTATCTGTGAATGGGCACAAGAACTATTGTACTTTCCAATAAAAAAATTTGCATTTTTTGATTATTTCATGAATCAAAATTTTAACACAAACTTAAAGCTTAATTATAGTAATTTAAAATTTTTGTTTTCCTTTTTTCTTTTGTTTTTATAACACAAAACACATTAATAAATCATATTTCAAAATTTTCCTACATCTTCCTGCTACAAATTAATTTCCATAATTTTTTTCAAATGGTAATTCCTGCCGAAAACATACCATTCCACCTTAAAGCCCAAAGAGGACATTTAGTTTTGTAATGAAAATTTTCTCAGTACCATTGAAAAGATATGATTTTTAAAATTATGAAAAAATTAAAAACGAATCATTTGTAATCCCTGACAGAATAAAAATAAAAAATATTAAAAAGATTATAAATTTCTATAGCATTGTTGTGCTATTGTAGAAAAACCAAAAAGGGTTGTTTATTGCCAAAGGACAAGATGTCAACGTGAATGATAGAAAATGATTTATTTCATGTAATGCTGCTGGTGTTTGATTTGATTTATGCAAACAAATGGTAAAAAAAATTTATAATTTTTTCTTTTGTGGGTTTTCATTTTATATATAAATTTAAAGAAAAAAAAAAATACCTAAAGTGCTTCCTTATATGTTGAATAAAATAAAAAAATTAATAAAAATACAAAGCAAAAGTAATAAATGTGTATTTAAGAAAAAAAAAAAAAAGAAAAACCTTGGACATTAGCAAATCAAAGACTATAAAAAACAAGTGTTTTTAAAATATAAAACAAAGGTTAGAGATTTTTATATACAAAAGAAAAAAAAATTGTAAAGCTAGATTTATACGATTGAAATTTTCTTCAAAATTGTTCTTCTTCTCGTGTAAACAGTAAAGTTTCTTCAAAATTTATTGATCAAAATTTATTGAACAAAACTTTTGAAGATTTTTTTGATGCCGTGTAAATAAGCATCAAAATCGCATCTGGCAATATTGATAGCTATAAATAATTTGACAGCATGTTCATTCTTTTGATTCAATATTTTAATACTTTATATGTGAGCAGAATATTATTTCTTTTTAATATTTTAATTTTATTTTTTATATAAAAACAGAATGTGATTTTTCAAACAAGAACATCAGACTTGCGTAACTGTCCCCAGTCGCTAAAAATCTTAGAGTAATTGCCAGGCGTTCTCCGGGGCATATAGATTCCCGCATATTAGTATTGGCCTTTTCTATTGATGGGGTGATCGGGATCATTCCTTTTCAATCGCTCCCTAAAGGAGACATACACACCATTACCTTCCAAAAGAAAATGTCGAACCCAATGTTCCTTTTGCTTTCTTCTGTTTTTTTTGCATTATTCTCAGCTACTTCTTCCTCCAATATTAAAAATGTTGATGCTATGATGATTGTGTCGTCGTCCATATGTACTTATTAATTGTTTTTTTTTATAATAATAAATTATTTCACAAAAGAAGCAAAACAGCTGATCAAAGTCAATATTTTCAATATAAAAAATTTATCAATAGTGTAAATTACCTTCAAAAAATTTTGATGAAATTTTTATCAAAAGATTTTTAAATATATTGAAAGAATATTTTGATCAAATTTTTGAAACGTGTAAATAGAACATCAAAATAAATTTTCAAAATTTTGATAAGACTTCAAAATACCTTCAATCGTGTAAATCTAGCTTAAGTCGTTTTTTTTTTAATTTTTAAAAATTAATTGAAGATTATTTATTATATTTTTATTTTCTTAAGAAGGAGCCTCGCTCTATACCAGTGATGTCCAAAATTCTCTTTCCCTATCACGCGTGATAGGAAAACAAATTCTGCTTGCGTCGAAGTCAAACACGTACATAATAAAAAGAAATATTGTTACTCTTGCTCTTTTAAAATTTTAGCTTCTCTCCAACATAGTACAGGGATGGATTGTGCATATTTTTGTATCATTTTTATTCAACTGAAATAATTATTCATTATTTCCTCCAAATTTATGTGACCTTGGTACTCCTTTATTCTTAATAGATCGGTCTATCGGACAATCGATTATGTACTTTACTCAGAATTATGAAGAAATATTTATGAAGTTATAAACAGAAAGTAATTCGAACATTCCCATTTCTGGTCAAAGTAAGCAGAGTCCTTTCTTTGCTTCATACACAAGCGCAAGTGTGTTTATGTAGTAGTGGACATCACTGCTCTATACACAATTAAAAAAAAAACAACAGAATTTCGTTTAGAAATTTTAAAGCATTACTTTTTGTAAAAAATTTTTAAGAATTACAAAAGAAAATATTAAAAAAAAACAAACCTGGTTTGATTTAAAAATTTTTATATGAAAACAAGGAGTGTTTTCTACATACAAATTTAAGGAAAATATATACATATACATATGTGCCCATAATTATGAAAGTGGTCTAAGTCAAAATTTAAAAAAAATTAGTTTATCAGTTATTTCATACCACATTATTTTAAACTAAATGTATTCAATGTAATTTTTATGAAATTGTCAAAAATGAATCCTTAGATAGTGTTTCTAATTTCAATATTATTTGGAATTCATTTAGTGTTAATTATGAAAGTGGTCTAAGTCAAAAATTAGACCACAAATTTTTGGTATCGGCTCATTCCTTTCTACCGAATGACCGTGATTTTGGGTTGATAGAAATTAAAATAAAAAAGCAAATTACTTATACAACCCTGAGCATTATTTTGAGTTGATAGAAAAGTGCAGAAGAAGAAATAAATTTTCGATAAAGCGAATTTCGCAGCCGGATTTTATTTCAACGAAATCAGAATCAATAACAAGAAGAGTAAAAATATCGCGGGTGAATCTGTCTCTGGGCTACAAATTCAATGGATGAGATTCTTGAAAAATGAACCTTATAAAATGTTTTATACAACTTCCTTAGATGATTCTAAATATCATGTATTGGATCTTTTTCCCATAAAAGAAAGACCAAAAGCATACGGAAATATTAAATTACTTCCATTATACACCATCATTAGACCAGTATCGGAAAAAAACATAAAGATATTTTGAGTTTACTACCGTACATCTTTCCAGTTTTTCAGGAACATTTTAAGAAGCTTAAATACTCGCAATATTGATAAAAATGGATTATTGTTGAAAAATAATTAACAAATGTTCAGTTAAATTATTGTTTTAAATAAAATTCAAAGTTCTTTATTGCTTTGTCCTATAAATACATTCAGTTAATTTTGAAAATGGTCTAAATCAATTCAAACTTTAAAAACAATATTATCCTATGAAATTCACACAAAATTTCATATTCGTAATAAATTTCCATTAAGACTAATAAAATTATAAATTAAAATGTCATATAATGTAAAAACATTTTTTAATTTATTCAAATGTAAATCATTAAATATCTCGAAACATGAAATATATGACTTAGACCACTTTCATAATTATGGGCACATATGAAGGTATGTATATTCTATATATAAATTATGGCCAGGATTCGGTCGGAGACAGAACTACATATAGTATAGCGATCCCACGGCTTTACTGCGTAAAATTATTCTATACTAGAACCTGAATTTTAGCGCTTATATAAAACACTTTTATACAGCGAAGCCGAGTGCTTGGGGTTAGTTTTTCCTTTTTTTCCTTAGACCTTTATTTCATTTCGAAATTTGGGGTGAAATATTATATTATGAAATAATTCCCAACTGATGAGAATTTATTTTGTTTTTGATTGTAAACCGTATTTTTTAGAATTTTGAAAGATTCTAACCTAGAAAAATTACAGTTAAGTGTGCGTTTTTTGCTGGCGGTATAATGTATTCATATTATTTTAATTACAATATTGAGTGCTATGATACCGATTACTACCACTCAGTATATATAGTTGACATCATGCCTGAAAAAATTTCATTTTCATAGCAAATAAGAGCTGCACTTTCTATTACTCCATATTATTTAATAATTTAAGTATTTGTTAAATTTTTAATTTTTTTTTTTTTTTTGATAAATTTATTAAATAATTTTCGTTTTTTTTTTTAATTTTCAAATGTACGAGTAATTTTGTCTTTACAGTAGCGTATACATACATAACTGGCCTTTACAACCCTGTGTCAGGATTACGGCCTAGCTTCTCGCAGCATTCATGTTGTGTGTGTCAATTTTTATCCATGAGTACCGAGACCTACAGTTTAATGTCGACTCCGAACGACAGACTTGAGAAGCTTGTTCATGGCAATTAATTACTCTCAGAGCTTTTGCCAGAAGACTGCTGAGAGGTAGTCGCCGAAAGAAATATTTTTTTCATATTTCTTTTTTTTTTTTTGAAGATGTCAGAGCCTGGAGTCGAACCCAGGGCCCATGTCTTAGTAAGCCAACACACTAACCACTAGACCACGGCGACTATTACAGTAGCGTATATTTAGGCTTATTTGACAAATTTCTATGCAGTATTTTTGAAATAAACCCTTAATAAACCTATATGTTTTATGAATACAGGCATATACATATTTATCTCTAGCACAGAAAACAGAATTGCATCACAAAATCTACTCTTTTTCAAATAGTATTTTTTTCTTTGTTTTTTTTTTAAGTGTCCAAGTATATTGCCCACATACAACCTCATATGGTAGATTATGATTGTATAGTAAAAAAAATTTTGTATAGCCTACAGAATACAGAGGTAAAACAATATAAAATACAGTAGTGAGTAAACATTTTCTAAATCCATGATTGAGACTTAATACCAAAGTAGGAAAATAAACAAAACGAAACGTTTGATTTCATTTTGGTTTATTCTTTACAATGACTAAAACAAAAGCACTGAGAACGAATGTCCCATTTAGTTTTGTATATTGTTTTTGTTTGTGAGTACTAAAACTACAATAACTCAAATGTACGTAAGTAGAAAAAAATCAATGAGAACAAAACTGAAAATTTTGCCAGTTGATTTGCTCATTATAACTCCTTAAAATAATACATATATGTATAAGTATGTATACTTACATACCTAAATGAAACAAAATTTTTGCAGAGCGATAAGCATTATAGTTATGATTTTAATTTTATTCAAAAAATGAACCAAATGAAGCACTCAAAAAATACGTTTTTCCTTTTGCTTTACACACAATTATACGAATGTAATCAAATATGACAGCAAGCACAAGAGCGAAAAGCCAATTGTTTTGTTTGCGCTCTTTCTCATTTAAAAAGTTTTTGTTTTGGTTTTGCTCATGTAGAAAACGCTTAAAAATAATTTGAAAAGTTTATGACTTTGTGGAAACGTTGGCGAAATGTTATGTTTGTTTGCCCACTCTGCTTAAAACTTTAAGCGCCACCGCAAATATGCACTTAAAGCGAAATTTTTTAAATTACCCTGAAAGTAGTCTGGAAAAAATCTTCAGAATTTAAAAAGGACTTATGCAAAACCTTTTCCTTTTTGACATCGAACCCAACATTCAGTTCGACACAATTTTGTTTAGGTTTTAGTTTTTCTTTATTTCAGATATTTGCACATAATCCGAAAACCTTTATTATTCTCTCTCTCTTTCTCTCTCTCTCCATCTTTTCATTTTTCTGCGAAAATGTCTACTTAATATGAAACTTATTTGGTATTATAGTGTCTTCAATACAACAGGTAGCACAAAATTATAACCAAAAGGTTATTTGGCTTATTTAGAACTGAAAAGGAGTAAAATATTTTGCCTGGCAAATCTATGTAAAAAAGTATTAAATGAGATTTTACTGGCAATTCAATAAACAAATCAATTTAAATATAATTTGATTTTTTATTTAGAAAAAGGGAAAAACACAATTTTTTTTTCTTTTTATAAATGAAATAATTTTTTTAAAACTAGGCAACCTTAAAAAAAATGGTTCATATTTATGCATTTAAATTAAATCTCTTATTTTATTATAATTTTTCTTAATCTGCTTTCTATTTATACTTTTTTTAAATTTTGTTAAACCTTTTCATTCGATTCAATTTAAATATTTTTTTTACAATGTTTTCTGATGACAAATTCAGTTTTTCCATTACAAACGATTGGATTGGATTTTATTTGACGACAATGACAAACAAACAAAGCAAGACGACAAGTCAGTCGGTTAACATAAAAAAAATTATAATAAAAGATAGAGAAAATAAATCGTTTATGTAACAAAAAATGAAAACGAATGTCATAAACGCTGTTGCTGACATTCTTTATAAAAACCCTGTTATAGTCCTGTATTGATCCCGATTTCATATTCCTTTTATTTGTATTTGATTTTCTTCATTCTCATTTATATTCGTTTTACTATTTTTATTTTTGTGATTTCTTTTATATGCTATTGAATATAAAATTCAAGAAGAAATCAATAGAATTTCTTTAGTTGTCGTTTCTGTTATTTATTTTTTTTTATTCGTTTTTTTTTTTTTTAGATGATTTGTGTGCCATCTTTAGTTTATTAAAGACAGAGACACAGCAAAAATAGTTGAATAAAAACTCAATACCATGTGAAAGTCTAAATCCGTAATATTTTGTATAGAAAATAAAATCGAAAGTGGTTGTATAAATAATATTATTGTACATTGGCTATGACATGGGTTTTATTTGGAAATTGAGTAGAAATAATAAAATTAAGTGGCCACTATAGCAGATGAATTAATGGCCATTCGATATTGTGATTGGAATACGGACTGTATGATTTATTTGCAAAGATAGTTACACATAGAATAAGTACATACATAACGTATATATAGGTATGTATTGTAGCTATAAAATGTATTGTTTGGTAATGTTAAATGAAATTTAAGACGATCTTTAAAAAATTTATTTCAACTAAAGAGAAACAGGTAGTGTCTTTAGGGTAACCATTTACAATCAAATAGATATTTTCATGCAAACATTTGTATCTTGAAATCAATCGAAAAGCTCAAGAATTAATATTTAAAAAATATGTTCAGTTCAGTGATGTCGAAATTATCAACTTTTATTTTCCATTGTTTAAATACTTTAAGCAAGATTTTTGTATCACACAAGAGAAAATTTTTATCTTCTAAAAATATTTCTATAATATAGTGGTCCTGGGGCCTTATTCTGAAATTCTCTTAAGCTAAAATGATAAAATTTTGAGTTTTTCAAACAGGCTGGGCGTTAGAATATATAAAATTAAAAAGTTTAGAGGTAATAGGCATGAAGTTTTAAAATTACAATAAGCGTTCAAGAATTCTATTCCTAGCCAAAAACTCATAAATCAAGTTTATAAATTTTTAGCAATATAGTTTTAGCTTAGAGAGTTCGAGAATAAGGCCTCTGGATCTTGGTACTAGTATCTCTCTGAAAATAAGAGTTAATTTCAAGTTATTTCATTAGTATACATATGTGGATACCGGCAGCCCTGTTTTCAGAAATCGGCTAAAAGCTAATTATTCCTTCGGTGACTCGATCACAAGTGTAAAAGTCATCACTAAGCGTTTAAAAGGAAATTTTTTATATATCAAATCGTTACTATAATGGTTTTACAGATTTAAAATCACCATAAATAAGTGCTTATTTTTTAATTTTAATAAACAAGCTTTCTACATTATACTCACTTCCATCTGTTTAAAACTGTAACGATATACTGAAAAAGCCATATTCTTGTGTAAATATTTTGTTGACCGGCTAGAGGAGAGCAATTACTTTTATTTGGGAAACCTGGTTAAGTTTTTTTTTCTTTAATAAATAAACTTTTTCAACAATAAAAACATATTGTAAAACTCAGTAAAGTTACAAAGTGTAGGTGTGTAGGTATTGCAAAAAAAAAAAAAAATATTGTACAGTGTAGGCAGTTTAAATGAAATGCAGTTGCAAAAAATGCAAATTGCTGCCTCTGCTAAACAAATAAAAGCAAAAGAAAATGTTATCAAAACATGAACGATGCAATCAATCGATTATAAATGCAGAAATACACTATCGAACAGATAAAAACATATTTACAATCGATTGAACATTTTAAATTAAATTTAAATACCATTTTTGTTCAGATAAAATTTAATGAATTTTATTGCTTGAATTTCTTCTAAATTAAAAGCAAATACAAAACTAATACCAATTTCAAATGAAATTTTATTTTAAAATTTTCACAATCGTTAAACGTCTTAGGACAAGTAGAGACGAAAAAGAGTCTTGTGGGTTTCTGGCAAAAGATTGGGTTGGTATTTGAGTATTAAGTTTTGGTTTTCAAAAATAAAAATATATTTAGAAATTTTCTTCAGAAGACTAAAATTCAATTAGAGAAGAAAGTAGTATTGGCTTTATTGATTTTATAATGAGCTATTGAGGGTCAAAGGAACATCGTATGCTACTTCATGACAAAAAAATAAAAATTATTTTAAAAATTTTTTTTAGGAGTTTATTAAAAATGAAAAGACTTTTTAAAGTTACAACTGGAACCATTATCTATGAATAAAAATAGGATTTTAAAATTACCAACACAACCAAGTTTAAACAAACAAATAAGTTTAAAAGAAGCAAATTGGTTTACCTTTAAAAATTGGTAAACCAGGCAAAGAAGTTCATATACTGTAAAGGCTAAGAAATTTTGTTTTAATCAATACGGCAATCGATGAGCAATATGGCCAAAGATGTGCATACTTTTGCAGTTGGAATAATTATTAGAAAAATATTGGGCATTTTTTTGCACTAGATTTAAATTTTCCTACTTAGCAAGTCTGTGTTATCTTCCTAAAGAGTTTACCATACGATATAGGACTGCTTTAGACTTCAATAATTTTATAGTTATTGATATCTGTATAAAACTGTACGTATAAAACTGTTGTAGTCGCCGTGGTCTGGTAGTTGGTGGTTAGTGGTTGGATTACTAAGGCGATAGCGCTGGGTTTCAATCTCAGCTCTGACATCTTAAATAAATAAAATGGAAAAAGTTTTTTCTTTCGGCGACAACTTTTCAACAGTTTTCTGGCAAAAGTTCTGGGAGTAATTGATTGCCATGAAAAAGCTTCTTAAATCTGTCGTTCGGAGTCGACTTTAGAAACTGTAGGTACCGGTACTCATGGATAAAAATTAACACACACAACATGAGTGCCGCGAGAAGCTAGGCCGTAACTTTGAAACAGGGTGGTAATGGCCAGTTATGTACATACATATGTACATATGTATAAAACAGTACGTCAATTGATTCATTGGTACAACAGTTACACCTACGTTTGGCAACAAAGAAAAGTTGTTTCTTCAATTTTTTTTACTATTTGGAATAATTCAATAACGAAGTAGCATTAAACAGATGTCATATTGTGCTGATTCTCCAAAGAGCTAATAGAGTTTTATTTCCTAACTTCATTGATAAACACCTTCGCCCATTCTTTTACTGAAAATAGACTTTAAAACAACCGATACCAATACACGAGAATTGTATTCTATCTTCGGTCAGATAAAGGTCTGGTAAATATGGGATAAAGTTTTTCTTGTGCCGTTTCAAAAAACCAATGCACATTAATGCTTCTTTTGGCACTCTATGAATGTGAACATTCAACTGAACCTTACAGTTTATTCTCTTGTTCATTAGTACTCACATTATTCATAGTTATGGATGGCAAGCTTGTTTCATTATCACCCTCAAGTAAAAAAATAAAAAAGAAAAACTCACGGTATCGATTCTGATTTACGCTAAATGCCTAATAGTGTTATAGCCCTTTAAATATAGCCTTTAAAATTAACCATACATAGGCAATTCGGGATTATCGTGTGTTCTGACACATTTAGTAAAATTTTATGGCCAACGATTTTGTAGAACATTTCATCCCCTCCCCTTCCTCTTTTTCGGGTTGTTTTTCCCATTTGTTAGAATAAAGCCGCAAAACGCAGTAATGAGACGGAGTTAGAGTGTTAATATGTTCTACGAAAATATTTATTATGATGTTTTCTATAAAGTCGCTGAGCATACCATACAGCTCAGATGTAAGGAAAACATAGTTTTATACACCGATATGCTGCAAGAGTTGGTCAGAGATGGAAAATTTTAACCGCCTCTAAAATGAAATTCCGATGTGATCTGTCAAAACGCCGACACACGTATATATTTTTTTAGTCTCCTCTACCAGGATCAATCGCCAGAACCCCATCATTTTTTTTTTTTCGTGTTATTTAAGTAGTCGCCATGGTCATAGTAATATAAGAAAAAGAAAATATACTGTCCTTTCCGCATCCCCCCGGGAGGTAGGGACATAACGCTGCTGGCGATACTCACGCCAGTGGCACAAAACTCCCGGGGCATATGGAGTTCAACCTAGCTCTTAATGGCCTAGCGCTCGCTATAGGCAGAGAGTGGTTGGTGATGCATGGCGCCGCGTGTGCTATCGGAGACTTGGCTGGCACAGTCCAGGGGGCTGGTGGTGTTGGTCTTTTTTTTTTCTGGTGTTCTCAAGGACTGACCAGAAATGCCTTAATGTGGTACTACGGGCATCAGGAAGCCCCCGATTTGCTTGTGTTCCCTGTCATCCAGGGATGGTTTGGGTGCGGCCCTTGGGGAGTACACGTAGAGGCAGTGGTATATGCTGGATAGTAGTTTAACCTCCTCAACAAGGGGGACTGCTGCTATCCAGGAAATGGTTGTGACGAAATTGTTAACGCAATGTCCATGGGCTCTCCTCTGTGCCTGGCCGGTGTGTCTTGGACATATCCGAAATTGAAATGTACCGGCTTTGGGTGGCGCTGGTTGGACGCTTAAGTTCAACTGCCGTCCGGACACGGAAAAAATACGCTTCGATTGGTCTCGGTCCCAGATTTCTATGATGAAAGGAATTCAGTTATGCCGACTGCATTTTGAAAAATACCAGTGTCTTCTTTCTACTTGCATAAAGGTTTTTTTGGCTCTGGTAAACATTAAATGTTTTGTCAGTTACAGCGTTTTTTAATTCTTGCGACGATATATAAAGAAAATTGCCATAAAAAAAACAGATTCCTCTTAAAAAAAAGTACAATTTACTTGAAATTTAATTGAAATCATTCTGAAACATAAAAACTAAAGAAAACTGTGTCTCATTCATTCAAAACGAAATAATGAAAATCACACAAAAATCTATTTTGCCGATGCTTAGAATTCTTATCATTTAATACTCTTCAGCACAAGAAACTTAATTAAAAGCAGAAATACGAGTAAACTCTTGCGTCTTTTGCAAAAATGTGAAATTGTGTTCACCATAGTTGAGGTTTTAAAGAAAATTTCCTAAAATATTCTTTTACAGCAATCAGTCATACCCACTTAAAAGCCAACCTGGTTTTTCTATTTAATTCTATAAGAAAACTGGTTACTGTGGTTTATTGGGTCATTAATGTTAAAGAAAAACAAAACAAACAAAAAGAAAATAAGATTTTATATCCTCTTTTAACCTTTTGCTACTTTTCCTTTCCTTTCTAAAATGTATTCCAGAGAAAATTGAATACGTGCAAAGGAAAGTTTACTTTTCTTTTCCAAATAAGTTTTCGTTTTTCAGTATTTAGCACGTCAAAGTATTGATTCTCTTGAAAATATTTCAGTTTATTTAGTTGACCAAAGTTTAGTTGGTTTAGTTAATTATTTTAAATACATTTAAGTCTCTTAAGGAAATAGGAAATACTGCTTCTTAATTAATTGTTGTGTTCTTAGCGGATTAGAAATATTGTGGGCAAAACTATTTGCTTTTCAAGTCAAATACAGATGATTAGTACTTTGAGGAAAAGAAAGTTAAAATCAAAATGTTTATTCGAATATGATTGTACGTTAACTCACAAGGGAAGGTGGCCCGTTTAGTCATACGATACTATGTGGGTGGTTTGAAAACTAGTCAACGAGATGTATAGACTGCGCCAGTAGTTTGAATAAAAATATATAATACTTCTGCTAATAGCTGCAACCTTATAAAATTTAAGTTTTAAATAAAAAAGTGCCATATTATTTATAATTTAGCTGCTCACACCGAATTTGTTAACTTTGAAAAAAATAGTCAATAATTTCATTTGAAAGATCTCAACCAATATTAAAACCGAGCAAGATCCTAAAGAACCCTACTTCTCATTTACGACTTTAAAATTCTGTGGAACAGCAGCTGAACGAGCTGAGCTGCCAAAGCCAATATGCGGTTTGAGTTGAGAAATTTTAAAAATTGTGTTGGATAACAGCCAGCTGAAAAACCGGCCTTTTTCAAAGGTGCTATACGTTGCATATTGGCGAAAAATGTAATGAAAAGAGCTCTAAATTCAACACATTATTGTACAAAAGCTTGCAACGAGCAGTGTCTGCAGAATGCAGAATATGTACCATACCGGATCTTATGGACATTTTGGCGCTCATGGATTGATTATTGAAACAAAAATATACAAATCGGGGTGCATGATACAGTGATTAGAGCGATCGCACAAAAACTCAAACGGCCCAGGTTCGAGTCCCAGCAAAGGATAAAAATGAAAGAAACTGCGGTTCTTTAAAAATTATAATTTAAAACTAATATCGCAAATATCTCACAACCATATAACAGAGATGGAATAAGGTAAGTTTTAGCCAAGAGCATTCGTATAGCAAACGGTGTTGAGTCCTTGACACTCCATTGGTTACGAAGTATACCATAAATTTTTCCCACGGCGACTCCGATATGATTTCTTCACATAAGTCTATTATTAAATTTAATACCCAAATTTAAAGCCGAAGTTACAGTTTCTATGAAATTGCCATTAATTAGAATCGGATTCAACATATTAGCAGTCCTACCACTTTTCGTTAGAACAATGCACTTTGACTTGGATGGATTAATACACAGCCCATTAACTGTAGCCCGGTTATAAATATTATCCAAATCATTATTAATATTAACAATGCAACATGTAGCATCATCGATATTAGTGCATTAGTAAAGCTGAACATCATCAGCATACATATGAACATCACAATTGGAGAGAACATCGGGTAAATCATTAATAAAAAGACAGAATAAAAGAGGCTCAAGTATAGAACCCTGGGGAACTCCCCTAGTAATATAGAGCGGACTATATTATATATGCAAATTGAAAAATACCAGTGTATTTGTTCTACTTTTATGAGTTGCACTAAATTTCACTAAATTTCCACTAGCACTAAATTTATTTTATTTAATGCACTAAATTTCCACTACCACTAAATTTGGTTTATTCAATGCAATATATTTCCACTACCACTAAATTTGTTTTTTTTTAATGCAATAAATTTCCACTACCACTAAAATGGTTTTATTTAGTGGTTAATTATTTCCATCAGCATTTAGTGGTGGCTGGAATATTGCTGCATTAATTCTAAGTCGTTTAGTGGTAGTGGAAGCGTTAATGCATTATAAATTCAATGCAATAAACCCAACTCTGATATACATACATATATATATATACTTACTAAGTATATATAAATAAAAAGATTTATATAGAAACATTCATATATGCTTGTATGCATACATTTCTATGACCGTAGGAAAAGTAGCTTAAATTGAAATAAATTCTAATTAACTTATTGCATTACGATCTTCATAGACTATCAATGCTGTTTATTATTATTTATTTGTAAAGTTATAAATCGTCTTCCAGAAATAATTAAAATTGAGAAAATCGAACATTTCAAAACTTTATTTCATTTTTATAAGCTTTATTTTATATCTTCGTATATTCATATACATACATATATACATATCTGTACATAAAAGCGTCGATATTTTTTTATATTGGCGTTTTAATACAGGAATATTAACAACATGGAGTAAAATCAAAATAAATAAAATAAAAAGAAAAACGAAAATAAAGCTGATTTCCAAATATTTAATTGTTAAAAATAATATTTGTATGAAATTAAACGTATACGAACAGAAACTTGCAATATTGCTGCAGAAAAGGAAATTTTTTTATAATAAATTCTATATAGATTACAAGAATATGACATATAACACGTTTACGTATATACTTATAGTAACTACTATTTGTTCAACTCGCCCGCAACGTTTACGTTTTATTTTTAGTTTTGATTCAGATATTAACTCTTTAGCCAATACTCCCTGTTAATTCACTTTGAAAAATTCTGTTAATATTATTTACTATTTTAAGAATATATTTAAAAAAAGAAATATATTCAACTTGATTTGTTTAAACTTTTAATAATTTTTTTTTTTGTTGTATCAATTTGATTCACATTGGCAGCCAACAAAAAGTAAATTTTTAATGCTTCATGTAAATATAGTATTCTAGATTGCCATCTAGCATCTTTTTAATGTTGTGAAATTGATCTTTTTGGACTATTTGATACATAATTGTAGCAAATATTTCAGTATTGTTCAAAATTGTAAATATACTACAGCAAATATAGTATTTTAAGCTTTTTTGAAAAAATCGGCATTTTTGAAGCAAAAATCGGCAAATCGGCAAATCGGCACATTGGTAAATTTAAAGTAAAAAATCGGCAAAATGCCGATAAATTGGCAAATATGGCAAGCCTGGTTATAAGCTTTTGTGGAGAGTCTGAATAATAAGTATGAACATTATTAAGATGGGAGTTTTGTAAACTTCCCCTTAAATTATTTTGCGAGAGAGTAGCAGGATTTATTGTTGACGGCGTATGGCTCACACTAGTGTTCTGTGAGTTGTTGTTCTTGCTTTTTAAGTTTTTAGAACTAATTTCTGTTATTTATTTTTGTGCTTTGTTTTTTTATTCTCAAATAATACATTGAGTAAAAACATAATTAATTTTTCTTTTTTCTTTTCGTCGTTTTTTTAAGTTTAATTTTAAAAATAACGTTCATAAGAAGTGGTGATATTATGCTGTTAACAGTATGGCAATATTGGTTAGTTTACTAACTTATCACTTAAGATGGGTTTAGACGGTAATACAAGTCGTACGTAAAATCAAAAAGAAAATTTTACGAAATTCCATCCGTATTTTAAAAATGAGAGTAAAAATCTTACGACAGATATTTTTTGCGTTTACACGGTTGGTAAAATACAAAAACAAAGTAAAATGAAAACATAAAATGCACATACACATGCACACAAAATTTACAGACATTGTGAATACATTTAATATAAACAAACAAAACGATAAAAATGCATCCCTGGTCTAATGAAATGTGATGGTTTTTTAAAAAATTTCAAAAAACAAAGAGAGCCGTACGGCTGTCAAATTTTCATCCGTACATATCAAGTTTATACGATACTATTCATTCTCTTCTACACAAAAATTTGACATGTCGTACGACTTGTATTACCGTCTAAACCCCCCTTTAAAAAGAATCAGTATTTTTAAGAGTGGATTAGCTGTCAATGTTTATGTTTCAACACAAACATACATACATACAAAAATGTTTATTTATTTTTGCAGTGTATTTGTCTCTTTTTTTTAAATTTATGTATGTACCCAGTCAGCATTTTTGGTCAATTATGAGTCTTTTTTGACTCCTCTGGGTGATTAAAATAGTCACTTATGAGCTCATATATGAGTCGAAAATGAATGTTTTGTCGGGAGAAAAATGTACCCTTGCCGCGACTCCCCTGAACGAGTCATTTATGACTCCCCTGAACGAGTCATTTGTGACTCCCCTGAACGAGTCATTTGTGACTCCGCTCACTAAACGAGTTTTACTTATCTTTTTATTATCTTTACAATAATAAAAATATTGTATTTTGTTTATAAATGTAAAAGAACAAAAAAAATAATAAATTCATCAAGCTCAACTGAAGGAATTCTTTTTTTTATATGTATATTATGCGCCTTTTTATTGATGAGACAAGTTTCTGTTGGAATAGACTGGAATGTAAGGAGCGGTTTCTTAAAGATGAACTTCTTATTATTTTAAATTATAATTTAGAAATACCTTAAATTTTATTTTATAATTTTTGCCCTTTGCTGGGATTGAACCTTGGTCGTTTGAATTTCTGTGCGAGCGTCTAACCACTATGCCACGACATCACATTAATTGCTAACTCTTATTCTTGCAAATAAAATAAATCCCATTGTAACGAAATGCAGAAGAAAACAATAAAATACGACGCAAAATAATTATAAAAGCAGTCGTATTTCGAACGTCTGCACGATTATTTTATGATTCCGCACATTTAATCAGTTTTTGATCACCTAAGGGAGTCTTAAAAGACTCATTTTGGTGATTTATGAGCAAGCAATCTTCCAATTGCTGACAGGGTATGTATATATTAGAGTGATTTTCTTTTTGTATTTTTTTTTCTTTTTGTATTTTTTTTTTTTTATATTTAAACTATATGTCTGGCTTTATATAATTTTAAAATTAACAAAACACCGAAATTAGACCACAGTGACACAAAATGGCAATGCACAAATTCCGAGCACCAACCAAAACAGTTCTTTAAAGTTTTTAATTATTTCAACAACTCGAAATCACTTGTTTAGTACGGGTTCACCTCTGAGTATTGGTCTAAATAAAAAAAGAAAAAAATGATTGTACACAAGAATTGCTACCGTATATTCTTATCCAGTATCGGTAAAATGTTTCCAAATAAAATTAATGAATTTCGTATTTTCTGCACTTGAATTTATTTTTATTTATTTATTTATTTATTTATTTATTTATCTCAAAATAACAGTTTCACACAACAAGACGTAGATCTTATAATTATAGTGTGAAAATTACATTAGTACAAAACAAAAAGTCAAAAAAGTAGTAAATCACAAATAATTAATAAAGTAAAGTATAAAAATATTGTAATATAATTAATTAAACGTAACATGATTAATTTAAAATAATTCTAATTAAACGAAAATACATATTAAATATTAAATATAAATGAAAAATGTGTCACAATAAAAATGAATTAAGATGATTGGGAAGTAAAATATCGATATAAAAGTGTGGTGAAAGCTTTTAAGTTGCTGTTTATTTGTAAGTTATTGGGAAGTGAGTTCCAAAGACGGGTAGAATATATATAAAAGTGATACTCAGACACACTACAGTGATATCTCATCGGAATTAGTTTGTTGCCCCTATTCGATCTAGTGAAATGAAGACGATCGTAAAGATATGATGGCTTCCTGGTATAAATTATTTTGTGTAATGCAATTAACCTCTTAATCTTCATGAGGTTTTCCAAAGACATACCATAAAGCAAATTTGAAAAAGAAGAGACGTGATCATATCTGCGTAAGCCAAAGACGTATCGTACGATATTATTAAACGACCTTTGCAGTAAATATTTACTTCGGGAATCATAATTGGCAAAAACTTCACATGCATATAACAATCGTGGCATCAAGTAGGTTTTGG
This sequence comes from Metopia argyrocephala, assembly GCA_963576795.1. Taxonomy (NCBI): domain Eukaryota; kingdom Metazoa; phylum Arthropoda; class Insecta; order Diptera; family Sarcophagidae; genus Metopia; species Metopia argyrocephala. Next base: position 87,952,697 of record OY756211.1, read on the forward strand.
CAATCAAGATTCTTATTTTCAAAGGCGTCATGTATTGCGTAGGCCACAAATTTCTCAGCATTAAATATAATTTAGCAGAAATTCTGCTAATATGGGTAGACCAATCCAAGTTGCTATTGAAAATAACTCCCAAGTTCTTTGCAGATGATGCACGTTCTATTCTCTGATTATTGAACATAATACCAAAATCGATATTTAAATGAATGGTTTTTTTATGTATAGCAAGATATTTGGATTTCACTGGATTAATTAAAAGTTTGTTAGCTGTTGCCCATTTATAGATGTTATTAAGATCATGGTTGACTTTAAAAACATTTTCCCTAATGTGCTGTAAAGATCCTCCGAGATAAATTTGTACATCATCTGCATAAAGGTGTATCTTGCAGTGTTCTAAATAGTCTGGAAGATCATTAATATATAATGAGAATAAAAGTGGTCCCAATATCGATCCCTGGGGAACTCCTTTGGTAACAGCCAACGGTGATGAGTACTCGCCATTAATACAGACTAGCTGAAAACGATTACTAAGGTACGATTTCAGTAAACAATTAGATGTACTGGAGAAGTTAAAGAGTCTTTGCAGCTTCGTAAGAAGAATTTTGTGATCAACCGAATCGAACGCTTTAGAATGATCAAGTAACACAAGAATATTAATATCGCCATTGTCAATATCGTACCGAATATCTTCACACAAATTGATTAAAGTAGTGGTGCAGCTATGTTTGGCCCGAAAACCAGACTGAAATGGCGTAAGTAGATTAAAGTCATTTATGAAGTCATTCATTTGAGCGTGCAAAAGTTTCTCTAATATTTTCGAGAGATAGGGCAGAATAGCGATTGGCCTAAATTCCGAATTAGATTTAGGTATAGGTATAATTTTGGCATATTTCCAATTACTAGGATATTTACTAGTAGTTATGATAGTGTTGAAGAGATGCGTTAGAAACGGTAGTAGTCCCGGTAATAAAATTTTGATAAAACGAGGATCAACATTGTCGTATCCAATAGCATTAGACTTAATTTTCTCAAAGCACTCTAAGACCTCTGTAGCATTTACGCAACGAAATTCGAACTCTCTCTCAACTGTAGTGTCCACAAGTGAGTTTAAATAATTTCGAGAAAGAGAATCATCGTTAGCGTACGGAATGTTGGTAAACTTTATATTCAATTCCTCTGCAGTTACGTTGCTATCAATTATATTTCTCTCACTGCCTATTCCAATTTCACGGATAGTATTCCAGGACTTTTTAGTGCCGATAGCGTTATGGAATTTTTCTGCATAATAATTAATTTTGGCTTTTCTTATTTCACGGTTAACTTCACTTCTTGCCTCCCGATACACATTTTTTAACAATGTGGTTTTAAAACGCTTCCACCTCGAATATGCCATATCTCTCACTTCTATCAATCTCTTAATTGATGACGAAAACCATGGTCTCGTATTGTGCGTAATTGTTTTAGTGCGAATTGGCACATGAAAATCATATAATTGAGAAATGTTACTTTCCAGAAATGACAGTTTTTCATCAGCAGATGGCATAAGGTATATAGAATTTTATATTTATTATGAATTTAATAAAGGATTTGTTAATAACAATAAATCTTTTTATTGACGTTTAAGTGATGACTGTTTTACTCTGACTCACAGTGATTAATTACAAATTTCTGTGACTCTTTTAACAGCCACGTCTCAGCTATATGAAAATATTAATTAGATGTACATAGTTTCGTCTCATTATACAGCGTAAATTAACTATAAATATAAATATAAATTTCTTAAAACTTTTGTAACTGTTATTTATGTTGTGAAGTATTTAAAACATACACAAATTAGTTGATTGTGTAAATTAAGGATTTTGTTTAGAACAGACATTTTTCAATCTAAATGTAAATTTCATCAAACAAATATCAGTATAGATTCAAGTAATTGTTTCTTTGTACGTAATAATACCAGCAGAAGATAAAGGTTGTAACCTTTGTAAATAAATCAACAAGAACAAGGAGTAGCAAAATATACAAAACCAATATCAAAACTAATTTTTAAACTTCTAAAAACAACATTACAACCGCTGATGTCAGATGCGAAAATTTACTGTCAATTTAACTATATTAGATGTCTATTAGGATTGGTATAGTAGTTCGACCGAGGAAGGCCTAAATTATAACTAACACTCTAACCACTAGACCACGGATATTTGTAATCAGTTATTAAATTAAAATTTATTGAATCCATATGCAGTAAATAATTTTGTAGGACTACATTTTTTCAATTTATACCTGTTTGCCCTGCTACGAAGTTTCCAGTAGAGTTCTTTGTGTTGCCGGCTTATCCATTTCGTGGTTTCAAAAGTATGGGACTGGAATTCGACATCTGTCAAATTAATTTGTTAAACCAATTTTTTTTCTTTTCAGTTGAAAGTCTGACATTGACGGAAATGGATCGCGTAACTATCACCAAAGAATATAAATCATATAGAATACGCATCTCAACACTTATCCAAATAGTTTTTCAAAATTCTATCAGATGCGGGAAGGAAGGGCAAAAGGCAAAACAAAAGAAAAGAGTGTAACAAAACAAGAGAAACCAAAGAGAAACTAATGTGTGTTTTATTTCTTTTGCATTGCGGTTTACATCCTGTTCATAGAACACGAATGGTTTTTGACATTCGTCTCTGTGATTTCCTGTCTTTTGCCCTTCCTTCCCGCATCTGATAGAATTTTGAAAAAAATATTTGGATAAGTGTTGATATGCGTATTCTATATGATTTACATTCTTTGGTGATAGTTACGCGATCCATTTGTGAAACAAAAACACTGAAATTTGTTAGTGTTTCTCATACAAAGAGACGAATGTCAAAAACCATTCGTGTTCTATGAACAGGCTGTTAGTTTTTTTCGTTCAGCTTTGATCATTTTTATTTTTTTTAACACAGTATTGCTTATTCTGTTTTCAGTTTTGTGTTTCTTATTCATTGTTTTTAATTTTTAAAACTAAAGGAATGTTGTTGGTTCAAATATTTTTTGTAATAAAGAATACAGTGCTCCGATACGACTATATAAGCTAGTGTAGGGCAAAACATATTTAATTTGTAGTTGCGCGAATATATGGCGCCCTATTTAATATCCTAATAAAAGTGTAGTTAGAAATATATTTTATTATTATTATTATTTATTTAAGCTCAATAATTGATTTTATATTTTTATACTTCATTGTTAATCTGAATTGCAGATCTGTAGCAATTATCTCCATAAAGGGAGCACTATTAAGACAATCAAACATTTGGCAATTTTTTCCACAAAACTGAGCTGTTGATAAAGCCAATTCTGCGGAACATGTCTTAAATTTTGTGGTTACAGACGTTGTTTTAATAGCAGCAGCAACAGTCCTGCTGAAAATGTGTGTGTGGCAAATTTTACACGCATTTTTTAAAAGTGTTAGGAAAAATATGTTGCCGTGTTAATTTTGGGCACATTTTTGTTTTTGCATTTGCTTCCATTTCTTACAATTCCCAAATTACCTGAAAGTTTGCCGTTCCATCTGGGGTTTTTATGTCAATGGAATTCCCACATTACCTGATAATTTTAATGCCGGCAATTAGCTGCCATCAATAACATAATGATCATTAACCTAATGATCATTAACATAATGATCATTAACCTAATGATCATTAACATAATGATCATTAACCTAATGATCATTAACATAATAATGGACATTAGCATTGGCATTGGCATTGACATTGGCATTAGCATTAGCATTGGCATTTGCATTAGCATTCTCATTTGGACTTTCGACTCCGATATGACTTCTTCACGTAAGTCTATTATTAAATTTAATACCCAAATTTAAAGCCGAAGTTACAGTTTCTATGAAATTGCCATTAATTAGAATCGGATTCAAATTATTAGCAGTCCTACCACTTTTCGTTAGAACAATGCACTTTGACTTGGATGAATTAATACACAGCCCATTAACTGTAGCCCGGTTATTAATATTATCCAAATCATTATTAATATAGGGTGTTTTTTATTGAGGTATAGAACTTTAAGTTGGCATCACTTTTTTAACTGGCGGCCATTTTGTCAGCTGTCAAGTGATTAATATTTAGTTTGGTTTGCCATTTCATCATGAAGAGGTTGACAAAAGAACAACGCTTGCAAATCGTGCAAATTTATTTCGAAAATAATGGTTCAGTTCGCGAAGTTTACCGCAAGCTCCGTCCATTTTATGGTCGACATAATCGTCCATCAGAGCAATTAATTCGGTTAACCATGGATGGTTTTCGCACTACGTTTACTCTATGTGATAATACGCATCCGCAGAGACGTCGAACAGTACTCACCGAAGAAACAATTGCCGCTGTAGAGCAAAGTGTTGAAGAGAACCCTAATGAATCGATTCGCCACCGTGCACAGCAATTGGAGCTTTATCCATCAACTTTATGGAAGATTTTGCGCAAAGATCTTGGCTTGCGACCTTACAAGATCCAGCTTGTGCAAGAATTAAAGCCGCGAGACCATGTAATGCGTCGTGATTTTGGTGTATGGGCCGAAACTGAGATTGATCTCGATGCTGATTTTCATCGCAAAATTTTGTTCAGTGATGAGGCTCATTTTTGGTTGAATGGCTACGTCAACAATCAAAATTGCCGCATTTGGAGTGAAGAGAATCCACATGAGATCCTTGAGACGCCATTACATCCACAAAAACTGACTGTTTGGTGTGCTCTATGGGCTGGTGGAGTCATTGGGCCATACTTCTTCCGAAATAATGCTGGAGAGTCAGTTACCGTTAATGGAGACCGGTATAGAGCCATGATAATCGACTATTTTGTTCCCGAATTGGATGGCATGAATGTGGATGAGTTGTGGTTCCAACAAGACGGCGCTACATGCCACACAGCGCACGTCACAATCGATTTATTGAAGGAAACATTCTATGAGCGCATAATTTCGCGGAATGGACCTGTCAATTGGCCACCAAGATCGTGTGATTTGACACCATTGGATTATTTTCTTTGGGGATATGTGAAGTCGCTCGTCTACGCCAACAAACCAGAAACGTTAGGGGACTTGGAAGCCAACATTCGTGGCGTTATTGCCAACATACGGCCCCATATGCTCGAAAAAGTGGTTGAAAATTGGACCTGTAGAATTGGCTTTATTCGAGCTAGCCGCGGCGGCCACATGCCCCAAATCATACTTAAACATTAATGGCATAAAATTATCCTTCCAATAAAGTCAAATTGATGGACATTAAAATGATTTTCTTGTGTTTTATTTTAATTCGAAGTTCTATACCTCTAAAAAAAACTATATTATAAAACTAGCGGCAATACTACATATTAATTAGATCACCTTAAACGCTCGCACCCTAGTTTCAGAGAAGCGGAAAAACCAATTACGACCATAGACCAAAAACGGTCGATAAACTCCTGTTCATTAACAAAAATTATTGAGTAAACCTGGTATAACTTATAAATACCTAAATTTCACGCTTCTGTATCTAATTTTATTTATGAATTGTTTTTTATAATCCCTTTTAATTAGAATTTTGATATTTACATATGTAGAATGTATGTTTTACGTTTTGAACGTTAAAGCCTTTTACGGTTAACGTTAATTTAAAAAAAATTATCTCAAATTAACAGCTTTAATTAATTTTTTTTTTTTTTGATATTTTGTAATAAAATTGAAATTTTTGTTACAATAGTATACATATGTATGTATGTCTTTTATTTAAATTAATACATTTATTATGAAAGACAGTTGAAAGCGAATAATAACCCATATACATACATGGTACTTGCTATATTTTAATAGAGTTTTACTTACTGGACTTCCGATACAAATTGAATTCTACTTATCCACTATATTTTAGAAGAACCTAGTAAAAATATATCCAAAAATTCGTATTGCGATTCTAATTTTCTCAGAAAAATAGGAAACCGATAGTATCGATAGTATCGATTGTTTTTTTAAACTATCGAAACAATCGATGGGGCCGACTATCGATAGTTTTGCAGCTCTATTGGGTAGTCAGTAATGTAGACAAAAAAATCTTTGTAATGTTTCCTTTACACATATTATTAATATCTGAAATATAATGCAAGTTTTAGTAGTTTTATTTTGTAAAATTTTTCTTATTTAACAACTTTGATTTATTTTTGTTTAACTGAAAGTCATTTTATTAAAATAATACGTGTTGTGTGGTATGGTGTATAACACAAAAGAGAAAATGTTTCTCATAATTTATTAAAAGCCCTTTAAATTTAATTTCAATTTTTAGGGTTGTAGATGATAAATAGTGATGAATAATTGAGAGTATGTGAAGAAAACAGAAAAACAAAAAACATAGATTGTATATGTAGGTACTTGTACATTTAAAATAAAATAATTTAATATACAAATAATACGTCATAAAATATTTAGTCGTAGATTTACATTTTTTTATTTATACCAAGTTTTACTGCAATTTTATTACAATATTACATAATATACGAGTATACTATAAACAATTTTCATTTGTAACAACCATGTTTTAAAATAGGTTTACTTTAAGAAAAATAATTGTTAAGTTTTATAATTTTGCGAAGAAACCCAAGTTTTAAACTCTAAGTAATCTTTGCATCATCTTGTTTTTATGTTCTGCAAAAAATAAAATAAAACACTACAGTGTTTTCCATTTTGTATGAAAAAATGGGCATATTGTGGCCGTTAAATTTGCACAGTGTAATACAGTGACGGAACTCCAACAACCTTAAATGTTCACCAGAGCCAAAAAACTTTCATAAAAGTAGAACAAATACACTGGTATTTTTCATTTTGCAGACGGCGTATTTGAATTTATTTTCATCGTAGAAATCTGGAACCTGGACCAATCGACGCGTATTTTTTTTTCTGATAAAAATGATACAAAAAACGTATTTTCGATTTTTTGTCAGTTACAGCGTTCTTTAATTCCATTGACGATATGTACATCTATCTTGTTCTTGTTCTCCAGTATTTAGTATAGCCACAACAAAATTTTTAGCATACACACAACATCACAGTGCATAACAAATTGTAACAGCTGATTTTGAACTTTTTGAGCTGTCATTTCCTTCATCACTGTATTACACTGTGACCATTGTCTACTGCACTTGAAAAAAAAACTAGTTCTTAGGACATATTTTTCGATCCATCGTGTCGCTATCTTGGCCTAGCAATTTAATTTCTTAAACAATTATGAAATTGTCTCATTTTTTTAACCTACTCTTCTGTTTAAAAAACACAGGTAATTTCTAAGATTGAAGGCATATTGTACTGAAGAATCAGTAAAAGATGTTTTGTGACATCACTAACGGGCAGAAAATGATCTTGCGTTGTGATTCTTTGATCAGTTTGATAAAACTACGTGTCTGAACAAGAAATCCAAGAGCAATGTATTGGAAATGAATAAAAAATATTTAATTATGCACTTACATATTGAGACTCGTTTTCCAAAATAATTGCACTTATAAAGATTGTAATGTTGCGAAAACCGGGGTGTTCAATACACGGGAGTTGCGAAAATCGAGTTCGCACTGTATTTGGAATTAATTTAAGTTAGCACAGACATAAAAAAACAAAATTTTTCTGAACAATTTGCATTGACATGATATTAATGTGTGGCATATTGAGGATTCCCGACACAGAGGTGTACTGTGGGCTTTGTTTTTGCCAATGAAGTCAATTAATTACTTTTAAGCATAGATATCATTGAACTTCCTTTTTTAAATTTTTTAAATTTTAAATTTTTTTAACTTTTAATAAAAAATTTTTTTTTTGGCACAACCTTAGAGACATTTATTAACCTTAAGCCAGTTGGTGTTAATATAAACAACAGCAGGATTATTATATAAAATATTTAAAACATTAAAAGTGAACATTTTTGACAAAATATTTCTCTATACATTATGAACTATAAACTCTTAATTGTTGATGATTATTTTATTCGTAATAAAAACTACTAAAAATTAAATTATATGTAAATGCCCTATAGTCAGCCTAGAACCATATGTCTCTTTGGCAGTACACTTTCTCTAGCGACAATTGCACTAGTTAAAATGTCACCTGCTACCCTTTTAAGCGCGAGTAGAGATACGTTAGAGATAACCGTACTAGTGTATTTCAAGAAACGAAATTTCGAATGTCTTAAATAATTCGTCTTTTGGAAAGAGGCTATATATGTTCTTACTCTCTCGAGTGAAAGTTCTCACCAGTTTTTTTTTTTTTTTGTGTTGAATTACTTGTTATTTACCACCATGTGTTGAAATATTTTGTAAATTCAACTTATTTTTCGTGTAACCAATACAAAATCGAGTAAAAGATGGTTGGAAATTAATAAAAGTCATCAATGCAAAAGAAATTCAGTAGCGCAAATTTTCTTTCTAATATAATTTAGATATAATTTGTTGCACATTGAAGAAATTAATTAAACTGCGTGCTAGGATTTCCCCATTTTCATTCACGTTATAAAATTTACGAATATATTTCTGTATAAGGACAACAGGTACCTGCGCAAGGGTGCGAAATTTTATATTGTTGTAAAAGATTTTCTGTATATGAAGGATAGGTACCTGTGTAACCGAAAATTCTGTACTTACATTTTAAGTACTTAATTGAGGGTAATTTAAAAAAAAAAATCTGCTTGTCTGTGCTGAGAATGAAAAATGTAGAGAGAAAAGAATATATAAAGAGGGTAAAGCATTGAGAGCCTCAGTTCTAAACTACAACCTTTAAAGTGAACAACATAGCTCTGAAATACTTTGCAAAATCGTAAGTTTAATTCTAAATATCAAAGATGTCTACGGATAAATCATCTGTTGTCAAATGTGGTTACATTGAGGAATTAAGGAAAAATTTCAAATCTCCATCAGCTGTTTATGAAAATCGAAAATGTATTAAATCGACAACGCCCAATATGTTTAAAAAATCGAATGTCAGACAACTTGCTTCAATGTTTTACTCAAAAATCTCGCTATTTCTTAAAGTAGAAGAAGGATATAACGTTCTGGTTAATAAATATTCTCCAGTATCAAAGCATGTAGGAACAACAACATTTATTAAACCAGTGCCAAAAGCTATAACTCGCCACCTTAAAGAGGAAACAAATATGGCAAATATGCAACCTAAGCATTTAGCTTTCATTTATGATGGAGATGCTTACTATGAATTAATGAAGAAAGCATGTAGTGCTAGTGAACGGACAACAATTACAAGAACGCAGAAAAAGGATATCAAGCAAAACAAGCTACCTCATAATATTATAAAGAACAAACGGAAAACTAAATCTTTACCCTGCCTGGAAAACTTAGAAAAGTCTAATAAACAAAATAAAGAAATATTCAAAAATGTTACAAATAATACAATTGACGACAAATTATCTACAGATGAACACTTAGAAGAAGCCATAGGTAAACCAGAACGCATTGACACCACGGGAAATGAAATAGAAAAAAACCCTAAAATCACAAAACCATCCTGTTCGTGTACCCAGTCAATTTCGTCTTCAGCCAAACCAATAGAGAACGAAAATAAATCTGACTTGTCTAGAGACAATGGTGAAAATTTACAGCCAGAAGCCCAAAAAAATCAGAGTGATATAATGGAAAACTCATCGCGTAAAAACAACATGAGCATAAATGTCGCTCTAAAAACTGAGAGTCCTCTAAGAGAAGTTAACATAACAATAACCTCAACGGATTCGACTTCGGCTGTCGCCAGCTCAGAAGAAGTACCAAGCGAACAAAATCTTTACGAATTACATCAATCTATAATAAGAGATATTAATTCTTCCGCAAGAATCAAGTCATCTTATACCTTTTGTACTCCTCGAGCATCTTTCGATAAACCTGTTGTGTCAAAGAGAGAAGTCGGCTGCATGACGGAAAGCTCACTTAATCAGGGTTTAATTACCGAATGTGATGATATTAAAATTCCCATACGTACTGTTCCAACACCAAACTCCGGAATTAGTAATTCACCAGTACAATCCAGCTTGAATTCAAGCACAAATACAGGCTTTAGCTCCTCTACACCTATGAGACATCAAAACCAATACTCATTTCCTGCCAATACCAGTTCGGTCAATCAACGACTCTTAAGTTCAAATAATGACTCGTCTTCGGGAAATCGCCGATATTCTTCATATAATGTCGACTCCGGACGCAGTTCATTGGCCATGCAGGATATTCAGCAAGATCAACCTGTTGCAGCACCGCTAAAGACCGAATCAGAACGTAATAACTTCTGTGCAAATGCTACCACGATGGAAATGACTGAGCCTATCACAGAAAGAACTTCTCAATTCTGGATAAAATCTGGTGACTGTGGGTTTAGTTTAGATATCATGTACAATGATTCTAAAAGACTGCATTTACTCTACGAAATCTTTCATCAAACCAGTTGTGAAACCAAAGACTTTAGTTTTGGTATTGATGACCAAAAATTTAGCGTCAATGGTCCAGCTGAAGAATCGTTTATATCATCACATACAACAGCTTCTAAAAGCTGTTCGCATTATTGGTTTTCTACCAACGAAATAACCATACCCTTTAGCGGCAAATATTTAACCCCTGTAAGGATACAATTCATTTTTCATTTAATTAAGGAAATGATCGATGAGACTGGCGTACTATGTTTTGGTGTAGATAATATAGAGTTTTTCAATGCTACCAAATTTTGCCATCAAAAATCCACACTTTCCGTAGAAGACCAAAGTGACATGTCGGTTAGTCTAGAATCTAGAGACAGCAATAGCCTAGAAGGACGCAACCAAAATGCCAGTAGAAAGTCTGTTACTGTTTCAGATCAATCTGATTATAAAAATAAGAACTTCCAAGGTGTTGAAAGTGGCAGACTATCCTCTTCTTTATTTACTGACAACGAAAGTTCCGAAAGTTCCGAAAGTATTGAATTACTTTGGGACAAATATGAAAGTGAACCAGTAGATCAACTCTTTCAAAATAATTGTCAGCAAACTCCCAGCTATAGAGATAGTTTTTCACAAATCTCATCTCTTTCAAGGCCTTCTTATGTACCGCTGGATTGCTTGGACAATCTAAAAGATACACCAGACTATGAGGAGAAACTGAAAAGCATTGTGGATGACATAAAGAATATTATCGATAATGGTAACCTCAAAAATTGTACCATAGAAGAGGTGCAAACTTATTTATATCTTTTGGATTGTTATGCTGAATGCTGCCTAAACATCTAAAGTCCTCATATGGATACGACTTTGGAAACTCAGAAATCCATATTTTAAATTATGCTTAGTTTTATAAAATTTTAATAAATCCGATATATGAATTTTTTGCCTGCCTTATAAAAATTAATTTTTTAGATTTAAACTTTTTATATACTTTCCATATATGTATGCATATAATAAAATTACTAGATTGTAGCAATAACATATAATTGTGATGCATCTAATTCCTTCCAATTTAACAGCGATAAAATCTAAGTCAAAAAAGTTAAGTCAAAAAATTTGGAATAAATTTTAGAGGATGTTTCCGAATTGATTACACAGGATTCGTTCGTTTTGTTTCAAGCATTTTTGCTCGTAAATTTTTATCACTTGTTCGTCTATTTGTCGGACTTTTTTCTTCTTTTGTTTCCTCTTATTATTGCCGAATACTGATCATTGTCATGAAGTACAATATGAATATATACACACAAAAGACTTTACTTTCAAAATCAAAATCTTTTTTTACCTTATTTTTCCCCTGTTTAGGATCATAGGTAGTAAACCGTTTAAAATTTAATGAAACAATGAACTGCAAAAATTTACCTAAAATCTCAATTAAAAACTTTCTAGAATATATGAACTTTCTAGGAATGATTATTAACACCGTTCGGTAGACACAAAAGCAAAAATTTCCCGAAAATACCTAAGCGCTACCTGAACGATGTTAATAATCATTCCTAGGAAGTTTTTATATTTTAGAAATTTGTTTATTGAGATTTTAGGCTAATTTTTGCAGTTCATTGTTTCATTAAATTTTTCATATGTTTTCATATTTCATATGTTTCCAGACGGATTTAATTTAATCCAGCATCATAATCTTTCGTCAAAATGACGACGCGATATTTTACTCATATATTAAATTTGAACCGTTTTTTTATTTTAATTTGTATCTCAGTTTTTGTATAGCGATAGTTGATTTGTTGTTGTTATTGAATGTAGAAGTACAGTGAACTGCATACATTGTAAGTGTTTGTTTTTTTTTTTTTACTTTTAATTTTTTATAGTGTCAAAATGGCGAAGGATGACATTAGTGTAACTTTCAGGTTGTTAAAAAAGATCAGCACTGAAGGTCTACACGGGTATGTTTGAAACGATCTTCAAGACATTCTAAAATTTTCAAAGTCGCATCCAACTCTAATTCGAAAAAGCGAAACGAATAAAACAAACATAAAAAGTGGTTGTTGTCGTTAGAATGTTAATAATGAGAGAACGGCGACAAGAGAGTATGGCAACATGAGAGACATAAAACATAAGAGTTAGAATGGAATGAATAAATGGAATGTCTTGTTTGTAATATGATAGAGAAGAATTTCTTGCATTGGTTTTATAAGTACTAAAGAACTGAATAATTTTTAATGTAATTTTTCTTTATATTTTTGACTTAATTTTTAAAAAAATACATACATACATATTTACAAAAACTTAAAAAAAGTGTAAATAAATTACATACTCAAAAAGTAATTGTTTTTTTTCTTTTGCCTTTAAATGCTTTAATATACACAGTTTTAGTATTAATTTTAAAAATTTCATTCCATTTAAAAACAATTTTAGAAAAAGGTTTCAAATGAAAAGCAAACCAACACAAACGAAAATCTAAATTCACATTAAAAAAAAAGCAAAAAAAATTTAAATGTCACTGTTTTGTAGAAAAAAAGTTTTAATTACATTTTCAAAAGTTTTTCGATTACTCGAGATCAAATAAATGGAAAATATTTACTGTTTTGAGACAATCTACACGGGCGGTTTTATTAGAAAATTAAGTTTCACAAACTGCTTGTAGTCATTACGAGATCAAAATTTAAGTGGCAAAAGCAATCTACAACCTTCTGGCTAATAAATTATAATCATTTAGTTTTAAAAAAACCCATGGGATAACATGGATAAGAATGGCATAAGAATTATCATGTGACATTAGTGTATAGCTTACAAAATTTTTTACTCAATTCACAATCTTTTGAAATTAGATTAAATTATATATTTTTTCAGGGGCCGCAAATAACAGTTATTGCTTAAAAATTAAACTAAAAAATCATCGTGTTAGAGTCGGCAGATACATATCATATTATATACCAAATTAATCGTCTTAGAGAGCTCTCACAGAATCTGTGGTGATCTCGCATAAGTGATCATTAATCAGATTTTAACCGTTACTTTTTGACGGAAAAATAAAAGTTTAGATGAAACCTTCAAAAAGAGAGTTTTATTTTTCCGTCACAAAATGAGTTTTATTTTTTCGTCATAAAATAAAACTTATTTTTGAGTTTTATTTTTCAGTGGGAAAATAACCGTTATTTTTTTAGCTTTATTTTTCAGTTAAAAAATAAAACTCTATTTAGGAGTTTTATTTTTTCGGTGATAAAATAAAACTCGTTTTTATGAAAGATTTTATTTTTATTCTAATCCCGTTACTTGTGGTATCTTTATTTTATTGTTTTTTATAGCTGAATACCTAAAATCTCAAGCTAAACAATTTTTAGGGTGCTTTAATATTAATAAAAGAGCAAATTTACACAACTTAAACCGATAATGGCCGGAACTCGCTAAAAATATTCCAAATATTTGAATAGGAGGATGAAAGCGGGTTCGATGACTGCGTCTATTACGTAATAGTGTAATAGTATAATACAAAAAATAACCATAAACAATAAGTTTTTCGATATAACTTATAACCGTTACAGTCCCTGATTTTTTTCGATTGTTATTCCCATCAGTTTTCTGTGGCGAGTCATTTTTAATTTTAGCTAGCATAAACCCGGCTTGCTTCGCTATACCTACCGCTACTATTTGTACACAATATTCGGCGGTGGTGATTTTTAATGACTACGAAATTAATTACACCAAACTCAGAAACTTCAGCTTTAACACTTCTCAAGATATAAGGAAAGTAATATTTAACTTGCATGGGAGGTACCACGCCTCCTTTCTGACTGATGATTTTCTTTGACCATGAAGTCGTACAGACAAAATTTAGAAAATTTTGTATGGGAATATATCATCGTGCGGGAGTTTATGTGTTCTATCCGCCATTTCATATATCTCGAGCTAATGATGCCACATTAGGTTTTTGACACCATAATTTTTAAAATCTGCAAACCCTTTTTAGGCTATTGATCTGCCAAACTGGACGAGATATCCGAAAACTGATTGAAGACTTGAAAAATTTGCGGTCGAAAACCTAAAGTGGCATCATTAACTCGAGATATATAAAAAATATAAAATGGCGGATAGAGCACATAAACTTCCGCACGACGATACGTATAGGAAAATCCAAATGCCATATGGGCCGATTTCGCGTAAACTTCACATAAACAGTCTACAGAGTATCCCCAACGTACTCTGCTATTATGGCTGAAATCGCTCTATCCGTTTTCGCGGTTACTGGTGACATCAATATGTACATTAATTTTTATAAATTCGATTATTTGTCGAAATATTTTTTGTTTCGCTGTTCTCAAGATATATAAAAATTTATATTTAACTTGAATGGTTAGTAACACGAACACTTCTAGAATTCCGCCCATTTTTCTTACTCATGATTGTCTAGAACATGAATTCATAAAGACCAAATTCAGAAACTTTTGACCGTTCCCAATATATACAAAAATTCGTATTAATTTTTATGGGAATTTGCACGCCCACTTATCAAATTCTATCCACTTTCTAACAATAGCCTTCTCGGGGATATCTTTAATAACTTTCAAAATTTTCACGTCGATTGTTTTTGCAATCTGTCGAGTACAGACAGACAGTACATACATTTGTATACAGATTTTTAAAATAATTTTTATTTCAATACATATTGACTTGAGATATAGGGTGCCTGTGCATTGTTATTTTATCACTACTACTCTTTTATTTATTTTTTTTTTATCTGCACAAAAAATCAAACCGACAATGACACATTCAAAAACTTTTATACGAATATTAAAAAAAAAAAAACCACAAATTACATGAAATGTTACGAAATAGTTCATCATTTAAAAAAAATTGCGAAAAACAAACGAAATACTACTTTAAATGACCACAATTGAGAGCATCAATTAGTTGAATAAAGAAAACTAACAGCAGGTAAATATAACAAATTAAAAAAAATAAAAAAAAAAATTAATGGCATTGAAAAATAAAGTGGAAGTCAAGATAATAATTACACGAAAAAGAAATATAAAACTCAACTCCTTTGAAGGTAGAACTTTCAAAACTGTCATCACAAAGTTCTTTTTGTTAACTTTTCTGGTTTTTTCCAAACACGAAATAAATTGAATTAATCGTGTTGGTATTTCATTATGATTCAAGTTTTTTTTTAATCAAAGCTCAGGATTGAGCCTAGCAGCAGAATGACTTAAATATCTAGGAATAACACTGGGTAGTAAATTAACATGGAAGACTTTCATTGAGAGCATTTCGAAAAAGACCAAACATGTCATAATAATATGCATAAGTCTTGCAGAAAAAACTTGGGGATGTAACCCAAGAATACCGTATTGGATGTATATCATGATGTGACATATGAGTCTATTGTATGGTCGGGGAAAACGAGTCAGGGCATAAACCGGACTGACCTTCATAAGACACAGATGCTGGCATGAAAAAGCATATCTGGGGCAATGAAAACCAGTTCCACAGCTGCACTGAAGGCTTTATTAGATTTAAGCCCAATGTATATTGTAGCGGGCAACATAACAACTTGGTTACTAATTATCTTACCAAAGCAGTCACAGCAGAAAAGTTTAGAAATTTTAGCAGTAGATCTGGTTTAACCCATTAACGCCCAAATGAAAACCAAGAACAATTTTTAATATTCAATATTTATAACTAGATTTAAACAACATTTTTACAGTACATTAAAGAAAAAAACCAAAAAAAATATTCTGAGTTGTGTTTTTACAGGTATACTAAGCCCAGTACAGTAGCACTTAATATGCTATAGCTCAAAAAATTCTATACGAACTAAACCGTCTTATATTGCTTTTATTAGAATGTGATGTTATCAAGTAAATAAACTTCTATTTAACGTTCTTCAAAGTTAACTGATGTAAAATAAACTACATGACCATTCACAATCTCACAAGAAATTAATCACCAAAATGGAGATTCCTAGATAACTAGCCAAAATGGAGATTCCCATAATTGATATTTTTCAACAACAGCTACGTGGATGTTGCATGTACTCTTATTGACTGATAAAAAGCGTTTCCCGGGTAAAAAACTGCATTTTATAATTTTTACTTGAACTCTAAGTTGTGTACTATATATAGTACAGCGGGCGTTAATGGGTTAATATGATGTAGTTCTGTAATTTTATTTCTTTAATTTTAAAAAATTGCAATATTCCCGAATACATAAATACTTTGTTCAGGTGGAATATTGTAAATAGTAGCCATAATTTTATTAATCATTTGAAATGTATTAATTGTTTCTTTTAATATTTCTCTGTCGTTTGTTTAAATTCAATACAATACATATTCAATTAATTTTTAATTGAATCAATAATTTAATTAATCAAAATAAACAAAAAATTCTTTAAACTTTGTAATTGTTTTAACAATTTTAATTCATTGAACGAATAACAGTGCTGCTTTTGTAATTGAAATCAGGTTTTTGGTTGTTTCTGTGCAAAAATTTTGATTGTTTTTTGTTATTTACTGCCATCCCTAAATAAGAGCGGCAAGCGTTTTCTAGCTGTCAAGATTTCTCATGGCTATACAATTTGTATGGAGCATCCCAAAATAACGCGGCGGCAACGCTTTGCAATTGGAAAATCCAATTTTGACAGAGCGTTTAATAGTAAAGTTGGTCGCAAAAGGCAACTGAAATGTAAACAAATAGGAAAAAATAGGGTTGTGGTATAAAGATATGTTATTTGCATATCCATATTTTATTCGTAAAGGCAAAAAATAAACAAAATAGAAGATAATAAATATTAATATAAAATAAATAAATAAAATATACCAAAAATAAATAAAATAACACTATAAAATTTAGTTTATGTTACAAATACTAATAGAGTTTATTATTAAAATAGTCAGAATTGTTATATAAGCATAATATGTAACATATTATGTTGTTGTATTACCCTGTTTTTAATGTTTTGACAAAACGTTGCCGCTCTTATTTAGGGATGGCGGTTCAGCGTAAGCGCTGAGCGTTGAAAAGCGTTCCGCTTGCCGCTTTTATTTAGGGATGGCTCTAAGAAACGTCGTTAAATGTTATAAACACAACAAAGGCTACCGACCATCGACTACAAGCTGTCAAAAATAGAATACATGTGTGCATAAGAGAATAATTATTTTAACGGCAACACGACTACTTTTGTAGCCCGCAGCCAACTTAGGCTAATATCTGTTTTTCTTGGCGACAATAAACAGAAAAAGGTGTTTAAAAAAACGCAATACATGAAATATGTACAAAAAAAATGCGAAAAAATTCAACTTGCAAAAAAAAAGACAATCATTTGTTTACATTTTTTTGTTCAGTTTTCATTTACTTATTTCATTTATTTACATCAGTTTATATTTCATTTTTAATTTATTATTTAATTACCTTTTAAGTTTTCTTAAATTTTTATTTATTTATTTATTCTTTTTTTGTGTTATTAAAATAAAGAAATTTGTTATATTTTGTTTAGGTTATGTTCAACGTGTCAAAATAGATGTTTATTTTGTAGCTGTAGTCGCTGGCTACTTGGCTGCTTTCGTAGCCAGCGATTTTTGTAGTCGTGTGTTCGGTGTTCGGTGTTCGATAGTCTTTGTTGTGTTTATAGCAAAATGATTCTCCTATAAATTTTTTGAATAAAACTTAAAGCTATTATGAGTTAATATGACGATATGAAGATTGATTGTTGAATAAACTAAACTTAATTCATCTTTTGAATCGAATAATATAAGTACAAAACTTTGAAGCGGGTGCCCCAGTGGTCCAGTTGGTTGTGTGGTTCGATTCCCAACAGACACCCTGGTCAGTGACACTACACCGAACAAAGGTCTTAGTCCCTCGTCTCAGATTAATTAAATATAATATTAATATTGTTTTCTAATTGAAATAAATAAAAAAATAAAACATAAATAACTTTGAGCTAAAAATGAATAATATATAATTATTTAGTTTAAAATCGTTTGGTTAACTTGGGATTTTCATTAAAATTTTTTTTTTCGCAATACAAGGGATAGAGAATTTTAATAGCACAAGTTGTCGTTCTAAATCGGAAAGATTAGCATTTAGAGATAATTTTTAACACATTAAGAAATTAATTGGCCTGCGTGCAAGATTTACACACTTTCAAAAACACGATAAAATCCACAAAGAAATTTTCTGTATAAATAGAACAAGCACATGCGCAAGGGTACGTAATTTTGTATCATATTTTTCATTCATATTTTTCATAATAATTTTGTTTTGAGCATAAGAAAGCAATTGAAAATGGTTAGAAATTATTTAAAAGTTATAACTGTAAAAGATTTTCTGTATATCGTCGGAAGAATTAAAGAACGCTGTAACTGACAAAAAATCGAAAATACCTTTTTGGCATCATTTTTATCAGATAAAAAAAATACGCGTCGATTGGTCTCGATCCCAGATTTCTGTGATGAAAAGAAATTCATTTACGTCGTCTGCGTTTTGAAAAATACCAGTTTCTTTGTTCTACTTTCATACTGGTTTTTTGACTCTGGTAAACATTACATGTTTTGTCAGTTACAGCGTTCTTTAATTCTTGCGACGATATGAACGACAGGTACCTGAGCAAGGGTACGTAATTTTATATCATGTTTTTCATTCAGGCTTTTTATTCAGGTTTTTCATATGACGGACAGGTACCTGCGTAACCGAAACCTTTTTATACAAACGAGTATACATTTTACGAACTTTATTGAGGGTAATGAAAAATATTACAGTTGCCTACGATGTGAATAAAAATTATAGAGAGAAAAGAATATATAAAGACGGTAAAGCATTGAGAGCCTCAGTTCTAAACTATAACGTGTAAAGTGAACAACATAGCTCTGAAATACTTAGAAAAATCTTAAGTTAAATTCAAATTATTAAAGATGTCTTCAAAAAAATCTTCTGTTGCCAAACGTGCTTCCATAGAGGAATTAAAAAAGAAATCTGAATCTCCATCAGCTGCTTACGAAACTTGCAAAGATGTCAAGCCTAAAACGCCCAAAAAGCTTAAAAAATCTAAAGTTAAACAACTTGCTTCAATGTTCTACTCCAAAATTGCAAAATGCATGAAGGCAAAAGAGGAGTGTAACGTTCCGGTAAATGAATATTCTCCAGTATCAAAACATGTACGAAGAACTAAATGTATTAAACCAGTGCCAAAATCTAGAACTCGCAAACATAAGAAGAAAACAAATATGGCAAATACGTACCCTACACATCCAGCTGCTCTTATGAAAGAAGTTTTCTCTGAATTAATAAAGAAAGCGTGTAGTGCCCGTAAACAGAGAGCCAACACCAAAACTACAAATACAACATCGCAGAAAGATGATATCGAAACATACAACCCACCTTGTGATATTATAAAGAAAAAACAGAAAACCAAATCTTTACCCCTTGTCTTATAAAATAATTTACATTATAATAGAATAATGACTTTACAATTTGTAAAATAAAATCCTTTCATGGAAAGCAATATTTTCAGAAATAAAAAATAAATATTAAAAAATAATTATAGAATAAAAACAAACGCGTTTAATTACAATTATGGTTCGAGCACGCATAAGCGTTACTATGAATTATGGTATATTATATATATTATATTATATACATACATACATATCTGTGGAATTTTAAAAAAGCGTCTTCTCTCGAAATGAGACAATTTTCCAAGATTTTTATAGTATATATAGAATTTCCTTGTCCTTATTTTGCTCTAATCCCCGTATTTCTACGACCTTTGGAACGCAAGATATGTATGCAGTTGACTAATCGACCGACCTCTTTCAGACTATCCCCCAATTTCAATTTGACAAAACGACTTCTTTCCGAGAATTAAGAATAATTTGAAAAATTGAATGTCTATAAAAATTTTATTTAATTTTTATTATTATTTTTTAATTTTTTTGCATATTGTAGGTAAAAATAGAAATATTTTTTTTTAATAAAACCGAAATATATTTTCCAGATCAACTTCTTTCAACCTCTTTTTCATACTCCATTTTAACAAAACAACTTGTCTTGACGTAAGCTATTAAGATAATTTTCAAATTTAATCAAAAAAATTTTGACAAAACGACTTGTATGGTGGAAACTAATTTTTTTCTTTAAAATCTATTTAACAAAAAGTCTTAAATTAATTTTTTGTCGTTTGAAAGAAAACTATTGCTTCTGGGGGAAAAAAAGGTCGCATAATGTTCGTTAAGTATTAGTGTATATAATTCAAGTTCAAAATTTCTTTAATTTTTTAAGCAATAACTTCTTTTAGCCTTTTTAACTATTTTTTTGCTCTACTGAAAAATTGTTGTTTTAGAGAGAAGACGTTTTGTCAAATGTCCACAGATATGTATAAGTATGTATAGTGTTACGAAGAAATAATTTTATAAAACAAAATAAGCAGTAGTTAATGTACAAACATTAACGTTATGTATGAACAAAAATTATAACAAAAAAAAAAAAAAAAATACATGTAGGAAAATCAAGTATGTACATATGTTTAAAAATTGCAAATAAAATTGTTGTTGTAGAATTATGAAAAAAAAAACTAATCCATAGAAAGCATAGTAATTACTAGAAGAACTGTAGAACTCTAAATAAGGCTACACATTAATGCAGTGATTCGCAATCACTGTGTCACCGCACTTTTGTGTGCCACAAAATTGTAAAAGTTTGACGCCAAGAAGAAAAAGTTTTACATTGTGTGCTGGAATTAAAAGACGAAATGAAAAAGTTTTTTGAACAAAATAAAAATTATGATTTTATACATTTGTCGAAAGATAAAATTGGTGTACTAAACTGGCTTACTTATCAGATATTTTTGTTATTTTTAAGAACATAAAATCAAGTATACATGGGCCTAAGGAAAATATCTTAAACTCAACCGATAAGGGGGTGAGATTCCAAAAACAAATAACTTAATGGAAGAATAAAGCTCAGAAAGCAATTTAGAAAAGTTTAAGTCAGTACCAAAAGGCTGTTAAAAAATTATTAAAATGTTATATTTACTATTTTTTTGTTAAGAGTGTGTGTGCAAATCATTATACACTATTTTATTTTGTACGGTATATACTATTTGAATAATTTACACCATTTATATTGTTAAAGATCTTCTGAACTCCTCCATTATTTTTTTTAAATATAATAATATTATTAAACCAATCAATAATATAATGGCCAAAGAAAACCCTCCCTCTATGCCACCTAAACCACTGACAACAACAAAATGAATGATGAGGACAAAAGCGCCATCTATATTGAGAAGTAGCAGAGATAACAGCTAAACCTCCTTAGCGAAGACACTCACCACATTATCAACATGCAAAACGAGGAGACAATTGCTGTTGATCATTCAAGTGTAAAGGTATAACACTGGCCTTTGAGTGATCAATTCACAGCAATTTGTTTCATTTCTAAGGCGCTTAATAGTTATATAAGATAAAAAAAATATACCTTTCCAAAAATTCCAATACAATGCACAGCATTAGTAAGGGTATACCCCTGAGTATTGGTCTCAATAAAAAAATTATATTTTTTATAAACTTTTTCTCTCACGATCAATTTTTTTTAGCAGATGACAGTTCGTAAAACATCATTTATACTGAATTTTACGAAACGTAGTATGTTCACAAATATCGTAATCTGAAAAATTTAATGTGTTGTATTATATATAATAGTATGCTTTTTATATACCCTGGCATAATAAATACTTTTAAAATTATTTATCTGAAAAAATCAATTTCAGCCCAAAAACTTTTCATCAGTAAAGAGAAGTGTTGAAGTTCAATTTTTCCTTAATTTGTCATTCTGTTTTTTATCTCCTTTTTTAATCCACTTTTTTTATTGTAATTTTTTTAAGGCTCAATTATGTTTATTACAGTTAAAAACAAAAAAAAATACAAATTTAAAAATTTATTATTGCCTTCAGTATTATTTATCTTATAAAAAAACAAAAATATTTATAAATACTCGTACCATCATATAAATAATTCTCTTTTTGGGACTTTTATTAAAACAAAAAAGAAAAAAATTTTTCGTTTTCTTCTACTTTTTGCAATTGTGTTGTTGTGTTGTTTTATTTCCGTATTTTTGTTTCCTTTTTTATATGTATTTATATATACTATACATATGTATGTATATAGTGTGTATGTATGTAGATGTTTATTTATATTTTTTTTTTGTTATTGTCAATGCATATTGACCAATTATTGAATGCCGGAAGGAAAAAACCCATTCGCTTCAATAAATATGTATTTTCAACGTTAAAGAGCGGCAGAAAAGAAACAATAAAAGAAAATGAAATTTTATTGCTGTTGATTGATCTGAGTGCTATACAACGAGGTTAATAAATAAGTGAATAAATAAATGAATAATTAAGTGGATGATGAAAATAACTTAAAAACCTTAATTAAAGCACATCACAATTTCGCAACTTGCCAGAATTCAATTCAATTTAAAATTCTCTTTTATTTTGAATAAACAAAATGCAGTTTAAATCTACATAAAAATAGATTTTTATATCGGTTATTATTACATTACGTATAGTTATTTGTACATTTATTTCTACAGCTAAGTTGTAAAACTTAGTTCCCTTGTAATTCAAAAACACTAGGAACTAAAGCCTGAAAATTTGTGCACAAACTTTAAAGGGTTAAAAGAGCGTAAAGTAAGGAAAATATTTCGCTTTTTAAATAATGCATTTTATTTAAATAAATATTTATCGAGAAGCTAGGAATGTAATGGCCTATTAAGTATTTATGTATGTAATTTTTTTAAGTGAAAAAATTTTACAAAAGTAGTACTTCTTGTTGTGAAAAATTTGTGAAATGTATTTATCAAGTGATTTCTAATTTCAAAAAACTTTTAGCTTCGACTTTATTTTTTGTACGACATAATATACCCAATAGTTTATTCGTAAGAAATAGTTAAAATTTTCACAGGCCTATAACCTTATTTTTAATTTGGTGCGCATGTTTTCAGAACAGAGTTTTAGCTGCTGGTATAACGCTACTCAGCAAAAATTAGTGCTTACCAGTAAGCTATTTTATAAGGGAGATTTTGTGAACAATCACTTACACATGCGCATCAATAATGCACGATTTTTATATGAAATGAGCCGCTAAAATGCAATAGAATTGCACATTTATTGCAACCAGTAAGCAAATAGTATAAAAAATCAAAAATAATACCTTACCCCATAGCATTTTTGGAAGCTTTAGGGTATGAATAAACAATATAATGCTTCCATTATTGCTTACAATTTGATTTATTGCTTCCAAATTTGAAAAATTTTCTGCTGGGTAGAAGCTCTGAATAGTTCTGATATTTACTGAGTTCTCCCAATAGCCACAGACAATACGACAGCTATTAAAGTGATGCAATATTTGGGTTAGATTTTATTTAAATTTAAAGCGCTAAATATATGTAATACTAAATGGGTTTTTTTGTTTCACCACAACTTTTGTGGCAACTAGCGCAAGCAATTAGATTTTTCTGGATCGTGAACATGAAACATTAAACAATAATTTAAAGTTTTAGTTTTATATTTGAATGTTGAAATTCCTAATGGCGTTTTCGTTTCTACCAAAAAATGTTGCCTTTCATAAATTTTTCTCCCTCATCTTGACAAAATATTTCTTTTTAAAAAAAATATCCTTCAGAGCAACAATTAAAAATTCGATTAAAATAAAACAAGATCAAAGGAGAATGTACAACATCCTATTTTTATATAATACTAGCCTAAACCCAGCGTGCTTCGCTACACCTACCGCTTCCATTTGTACACAATTTTCGACTGATGATTTTTAATGACTACGAAATCAATTACACCAAACTCAGAAACTTCAGTTTTAAGACTTCTCAAGATATAAAGAAATTAATATTTAACTTGCATGGGAGGTACCACGCCTACTTTATGATTGATGGTTTTCTTTGACCATAAAGTCGTTCAGACCAAACTTAGAAAATTTAGTTTTAACAGCTCTTAAGATATAAGTTATGCATACATAATACGAAAAAATTTGACATTGAATTTGTAAGGGAATATATAGGAAAATCTAAACGTTATATCTCCGGAACAAATGGGCCGATTTCACGTAAATTTCTTATGTGCACCCTCCACACAGACCCCAATCACCTCTGAAAATTTTATTGATATCGGGCAAGCCGTCTAGGGGGAATATGCGAACAGGAAGTTTTGCCACTTAATTTTATATATTAGATAATAATAAAATGTTACACATTTTTGTAGAAACGAAAACGAATTAAATTTACAATAAAGTTCGTTTAATTAAAGATAAAATATTACTTCAATTTAGATACTTTGTAGTGTAAAAACAAAGTGCAGGAAATTAAAATTCAATACTTCTAAAGCTACGTTCACATTTGGCAAATATTTGATGAAAAAGGCGTAACCACTATTTTATGAAAACATTTTGTACAAAAATGTTGTTTTGTGTAAACATTTCTTAAAAAATTATTTTAAACATGATAATACGAAGAACTAATATTTTAATTTTTTATAGGTTAAATTCGAAAAAGTAAACACTCAAAAAACTAAAAGCTCCAATTGAATAGTGGTTACGCTTTTTCCATCAAATATTTGACAAATGTGAACGTACCTTAAGAAAATTAAATTAAAGTTTAAAAATTGGTTGTTATCGCTACTACCGATAAAGTATTTTCCCTCTAGATAACAGGTTACCGAATACCTAAGTAAGCTGAATACCAACTACTTGTAGTCAATAGCTATTCCACATATTGTATATAAATAACTTTAAATACATAGTACATACATACATACATACATACATACATACATAATTGGCCATTGTAACATTGTGTCAGGATTACGGCCTAGCTTCTCGCAGCACTCATGTTGTGTGTGTTAATTTTTATCCATGAGTACCGGGACCTACAGTTTAAAGTCGACTCCGAACGATAGATTTGAGAAGCTTTTTCATGGCAATCAATTACTCTTAAAGCTTTTGCCAGAAAACTGCTGAGAGGTAGTCGCCGAAAGAAATAATATTTTCATATTTCTTTCTTTTCAGAATGACAGAGCTGAGATTTGAACCCAGCGCTATAGTCTTAGTAATCCAACACACTAACCACTAGACCATGGTTATAGTGTGAATAGATGAAGTACACTTGGTATGAATTGCTATTTTTTAGGAGACCCTATTTATTTTTTGTACTAACTTCATGCCCTTTTGGTATTTTTACAAAAATTTATTTATCACAAGACACACTAGTAAGTAAAAATCAAAACTACTTCTTAAAAATTTCTAAAAATCCTTTGGTTTAAATAATGCCAGCGTTAACAAAATAAAATCAGTTACATAACAGGATATTTTTAGTAAAGTACTCGTATTAATATTTATATTATTCAGTGATGTCTGTATTTATGCTTAAAAATTTCGTTAACCTTTGTCACCTGTAGGTGACACTGGGAATTGCAGAGTTAAAGTTATTGAAAAGAAAAAAAAAAATAAAGAGGAAAAAAATTAAATAAATAAATACCAATTTCTATAAATCATTCTGAATTTTTTAGTATTAAAATAACTACAATATGTACAAATCTTATTTGCCAGAAAATGCTTTTAAATACATAAATTCTGCAAATATAAACCTTTTTAAATACTTTTAAACTTTTAAAATATTTCTTAATCCTTTTACATATTCTTTTGAATCGTAAATAATCGACAAAACAGAGAGAGAGAGAGAGAGAGAGAGAGAAAGGCAAATGAAATAAATCCAGATAAAGAAGGTCATCAGATTTAAAAAAAATTAAGCTTTAAATTTAATTTTTATTAAGGAAGCAGGCAGCATCCTCATGGCACTTAAATTTTTACTTGTGTTTTATAAGAAAATTTAACATTTCAATACACATATCAGCACAAAAATTTCAAATCTGTGAACAAAAATATTTTTTTAAAGTTAATAATAAAATATATAGAAAATCGAAGAAAGTTCAAATTGGTTAAAGTCGTTCGGTTAAAAAAGCTAACCTTTTAGCTGAACTATTTGGAAAAAAATCATTTTTGCCGGAAAGCATTCAACCCCTGCCCGTGCTCGAAATAATATCAGTAACAAGGCACAGTATATTCTTCCGAGCCCGTGTTGTCGCTTACGCTCCCATTGGCTAACCTTTTTAGAGCGGCCTGTGTTGGCGGTGTGTTTCCATCTAACTAGAAGGTTGCTAGTGTAACGCCAATCCCTGAAAAGGCTGACGCTAGCAATCCCGAAAATTGCTCCCTAATAACAGTATGTTAAATACTTTCCGAAGTTATGGAGAGTATGATAAAAAATCACCTTTTGGTTAACTATGATGATCTAGAATCCCATCACTTGCTGAGCAACCGTCAGCATAGCTTTTGTAGCGGCCGCACCACTAGTGATCTGCTGTCATTACTCTCTGAGAGATGGTATAGGGATATATTCACAAAAATAAAACAAAGTTTCGACTTTCTTATTCTGAACTGGAATCTTTAGAATGTACTTTTTGCTCACATCGATAACATTCAAATCAGCTCAGTTGATGTCTTCTAACCAAACCTATGACTAGAATACCGAACCCAAAATTTTTGTCCAACTTGCATAACTGATTATCGAATTGATTCCTAAGACTTCTTAAAATAACTATTTTATCACTGCGATATGCAAAAAATTTTATAAATTTCAATTTAATTTATCAATTAAATTACATTGGCATTTTTTAAATATTTGTTATACAATAAAAATCTGAGCCACTAGTTTATGAAAACATATTGTTACAAATTGTCCTTTGTAATTCGTTTTCTATTTAGGGTTTGATATTCATCAACTAAACAACGTTACTTTTCGATTTTAAGGCTTTATTTACACTCAATAACGGTTTATGTACAACTAATTTAAAACACTAATGTGTAGCCTTATTTAGAGTTCTACGGTTCTTCTAGTAATTTCTAATGTTTCCATGGATTAGTTTTTTTTTTTACTTAATTCTACAACAACAATTTCATTTGCAATTTTTAAACATACTTGATTTTTATACTTGTATTTTGTTTTTGTAATAATTTTTGTTCATACATAACTTAAATGCTAGTAACAAAACCTACTTTAACTACTGCTGATTTTGGTTTATAAAATTATTTCTTCGTAACACTATACATACTTATACATATCTGTGGACATTTGACAAAACGACTTCTCTCTAAATCAACAATTTTTCAGTAGAGCAAAAAAACAGTTAAAAAGGCTAATAGAAGTTATTGCTCAGAAAATTAAAGAAATTTTGAACTTGGATATTATACAAAAATACTTAACGAACATTATGCGACTTTTTTCCCCCCAGAAGCAATAGTTTTCTTTCAAACGACAAAAAATTAATTTAAGACTTTTTGTTAAATAGATAAAAAAAAAAAAATTAGCTTCCACCATATAAGTCGTTTTGTCAAAATTTTTTTGATTAAATTTGGAAATTATCTTAATCGCTTAAGTCAGGACAGGTTGTTTTGTTAAAATGGAATATGAAAAAAAGGATGAAAGAAGTTCATCTGGAAAATATATTTCGGTTTTATTAAAAAAAAAATACTTCTATTTTTCCCTACAATATGCAAATAATTAAAAAATAATAATAAAAATTAAATACAATTTTTTATAGACATTCAATTTTTCAAATTATTCTTAATTCTCTGAAAGAAGTCGTTTTGTCAAATTGAAATTGGGGGAAAGCCTGAAAGAGGTCGATTAGTCAACTGCATATCTTGCGTTCCAAAGGTCGTAGAAATATGGGGATTAGAGCAAAAGAAGGACAAGGAAATTTTATATTTAATATAAAAATCTTGGAAAATTGTCTTATTTCGAGAGAAGACGCTTTTTCAAAATTCCACAGATATTAAAAATCAACTTTGCACTTTTTTTTAAACTTTAAAACTACCAACACGATATGCAAAAAATTTTATAAATTTCAAGTTTTTATCAATTAAATTATTTTTTTAATAGAGTTTAGTAACAAGATGAAAGCTATATTGGCATTTCTTAAATATTTGTTATAGAAATCTTAGTCACTAGTTTATGAAAACATATTGTTACGAATTGTCTCTTGTAATTCGTTTTCTATTTAGGGTTCCATACCCTGCAAAAAAAATTGGACTACATAACCCACATGAGTAGTTACCAGAATAGTCCTATGTAATTAAATTGAGTACTTTTTTGTATGTTTGAAGTAAAATTTACAATTGGGTAACACTGGCGACACATTTAGTTAAAAAATTACTGAATGGTAACGCTGGCGGCGTCCATGTTCAATTTTTCCCAAAGTCTGTGTATACATTAAAGTGTAGTAATAAAATATATAGGGCTTAAAAGTGTTAAAAAAATATAATTGAAACTTTATTTATAATTTTAAAGGTTTGTAGGAAATAGTCTTCTGTTGAATTAATGACATAAAGTAGTTATCAAAATAACTACAAAAGTTGATCCACGGAATATATACGTGAAGTAGTTATGAAACTAATCTCAATTGTATAATTCGCGGAGTAGTTACATGGGAGTAGTTTTGAGGTTACTCTTATGTTATATTTGGTTGGACCTGGTCCTCTCCTAGGACATCGCAATGTAAAATGGGTCACTTTTTTACATGCATAATGGGTAAAGGATGTTACTAGTCATGGTCCATCATGGAGTACATTTTACACACGTGCATGGAGTAGTCACACTTTTTGCAGGGTATTTATAAACTAAGACACCGATATTTTTCGTTTTTAAGGCTTTATTTACACTCAACAACGATTTATATACAACTACTTAATTCAAAACATTAATGTGTAGCCTTATTTAGAGTACTACAGTTCTTCTAGTAATTTCTATGCTTTCTGTGGATTAGTTTTTTACATAATTCTACAACAACAATTTTATTTTCAATTTTTAAACATACTTGATTTTCCTACATGTATTTTGTGTTTGTATTAATTTTTATTCATACATAACTTAAATGCTGGTAACAAAACCTACTTTAACTACTGCTGATTTTGTTTTATAAAATTATTTCTTTGTAATAGTATACATACTTATACTTACATATGTACTACGTATGTAATATATGCACATGCATACCATAATTTACAGTAACATTTATGCGTGCTCGAACCATAATTGTAATTAAACGCTTTTGTTTTTATTCTATAATTATTTTTTACTATTTATTTTTTATTTCTGAAAATATTATTTTTTTAATGAAAAAATTTCATTTTACAAATTTTAAATTCATTTTATATCTATTACAATGTAAATTATTTTATAAAACAAAGGGTAAAGATTTGGTTTTCTGTTTGTTCTTAATAATATCACAAGGTGGGTTGTTTGTTTCGATATCATCTTTCTGCGATGTTGTATTTGTTGTTCTGGACGTTTATAGATTGGTGTTGGCCCTCTGTTTACGGGCACTACACGCTTTCTTTATTAATTCAGAGAAAACTACTTTCATAAGAGCAGCTGGATGTGTAGGATATGTATTTGCCATATTTGTTTTCTTCTTAAGTTTGCGATTTCTAGATTTTAGCATTGGTTTAATACATTTAGTTCTTCGTACATGCTTTGATACTGGAGAATATTCTTTTACCGGAACGTTACATTCCTCTTTTGCCTTCATGCATTTTGCAATTTTGGAGTAGAACATTGAAGCAAGTTGTTTAACTTTAGATTTTTTAAGCTTTTTGGGCGTTTTAGGCTTAACATCTTTGCAAGTTTCGTAAGCATCTGATGGAGATTCAGAATTCTTTTTTAATTCCTTAATAGAACCACGTTTGGCAACACAAGATTTTTTTGAAGACATCTTTAATATTTTGAATTTAACTTAAGATTTTTCTAAGTATTTCAGAGCTATGTTGTTCACTTTACACGTTATAGTTTAGAACTGAGGCTCTTAATGCTTTACCGTCTTTATATATTCTTTTTTCTGTATAATTTTTATCCACATCGTAGGCAACTGTAATATTTTTCGTTACCTTCAATAAAGTTCGTAAAATGTATACTCGTATGTATAAAAAGGTTTCGGTTACGCAGGTACCTGTCCGTCATATGAAAAACCTGAATGAAAAATCTGAATGAAAAATATGATATAAAATTACGTACCCTTACGCAGGTACCTGTCCTTCATATCGTCCCAAGAATTAAAGAACGCTGTAACTGACAAAACATGTAATGTTCATAAGAGCCAAAAAACTGTATGAAAGTAGAACAAAGAAACTGGTAATTTTCAAAACGCAGACGGCGTAAGTGAATTTCTTTTCATCATAGAAATCTGGGGCCGGAACCACTCGACGCGTTTTTTTTTTCTGATAAAAATGATGCCAAAAACGTATTTTCAATTTTTTGTCAATTACAGCGTTCTTTAATTCCATCGGCGATAAATCATTTTGATTTATTTCAGTACGGGTTTTCTTTTTTCGTTTTAATAAACTTTTTTTTCATTTTTTTACTCTATAAAGCAAATTTTTAACTCGTTGTTTTGTTTAAACTGTTCTTAAAGAGTACAGTTGGAATAAAATTATTAATTAATATTTCTTAATATAGAGTTAAAGAATTGGAGACAAAGAATTTTAATAGCACAAGTTTTCTTTCTAAAACGGAAAGATTGATATTTAAAGATAATTTTTAACACACGATAAAATCCACAAAGAAATTTTCTGTATACATGCACATGCGCAAGGGTATGTAATTTTGTATCATATTTTTCATTCATATTTTTCATAAAAATTTTGTTTTGAGCATAAGAAAGCAATTGAAAATGGTTAGAAATTATTTAAAAGTTATAATTGAAAAAGATTTTCTGTATATCGTCGGAAGAATTAAAGAACGCTGTAATTGACAAAAGATCGAAAATACGTTTCTGGCATCATTTTTATCAGAGAAAAAATACGCGTCGATTCGTCCCGGTCCCAGATTTCTGTGATGAAAAGAAATTCACTTACGCCGTCTGCGTTTTGAAAAATACCAGTTTCTTTGTTCTACTTTCATAAAGTTTATTTGGCTCTGGTGAACATTACATGTTTTGTCAGTTACAGCGATCTTTAATTCTTGTGGCGATATGAATGACAGGTACCTGAGTAAGGGTACGTAATTTTATATCATGTTTTTCATTCAGGCTTTTCATTCAGGTTTTTCATTCAGGTTTTTCATAAGAAGGATAGGTACCTGCGCAAGGGTACATAATTTTATATCATATTTTTCATTCAGATATTTCATATGACGGACAGGTACCTGCGTAACTGAAACCTTTTTATACATACGAGTATACATTTAAAGAATGAAAAACATTACAGTTGCCTACGATGTGAATAAAAATGATAGAGAGAAAAGAATATATAAAGACGGTAAAGCATTAAGAGCCTCAGTTCTAAACTATAACGTGTAAAGTGAACAACATAGCTCTGAAATACTTAGAAAAATCTTAAGTTAAATTCAAAATATTAAAGATGTCTTCAAAAAAATCTTGTGTTGCCAAACGTGGTTCTATTAAGGAATTAAAAAAGAATTCTGAATCTCCATCAGATGCTTACGAAACTTGCAAAGATGTTAAGCCTAAAACGCCCAAAAAGCTTAAAAAGTCTAAAGTTAAACAACTTGCTTCAATGTTCTACTCCAAAATTGCAAAATGCATGAAGGCAAAAGAGGAATGTAACGTTCCGGTAAATGAATATTCTTCAGTATCAAAGCATGTACGAAGAACTAAATGTATTAAACCAGTGCCAAAATCTAGAACTCGCAAACTTAAGAAGAAAACAAATATGGCAAATACGTACCCTACACATCCAGCTGCTCTTATGAAAGAAGTTTTCTCTGAATTAATAAAGAAAGCGTGTAGTGCCCGTAAACAGAGAGCCAACACCAGTCTATAAACGTCCAGAACAACAAATACAACATCGCAGAAAGATGATATCGAAACAAACAACCCACCTTGTGATATTTTAAAGAAAAAACAGAAAACCAAATCTTTACCCTTTGTCTTATAAAATAATTTATATTAGAATAGAATAATGAATTTACAACTTGTAAAATAAAATCTTCTCATGGAAAATAATATTTTCAGAAATTAAAAATAAATATTAAAAAATAATTATAGAATAAAAACAAAAGCGTTTAATTACAATTATGGTACGAGCACGCATAAGCGTTACTATGAATTATGGTATGCATATGCATATATTACATACATACGTAGTACATATCGTCGACGGAATTAAAGAACGCTGTAACTGACAAAACATGTAATGTTCACAAGAGCCAAAAAACCTGTATGAAAGAAGAACAAAGACACTGGCATTTTTCAAAACGCAGACGGCGTAAGTGAATTCCTTGAAAAGTCAGAGCTTTTGCCAGAAGACTGCTGAGAGGTAGTCGCCGAAAGAAATATTTTTTTCATATTTTTTTCGAACCCAGGGCTCATGTCTTAGTAAGCCAACACACTAACCACTAGACCACGGCGACTTAAGAGTACAGTTTGAATAAAACAAAAACAACTAAAACCTTTAAATCCTTGTTTTTATAAGAAATAGTGATGCCACATTCGGTGACAAACTTTTGCCTTTAGTTTTTATATTTTTGTCAATGGGATCAACCACAGAGCAGTGGTTACGAATGTTGTGGCATTTATTAATACAACGTCGTAGTATGCTAAATGATGCTCGCGTATGAGGGGCCATGCCATTCTGTATTTCTCTTTAGCGAAAATGCTACAATTTTGAGTTTTTGAAACAGGCTGGGATTAGAAAAATAAAAAAAAAACTTTAAAGGTAATAGGCATGAAGCTTTTAAATTAAAATAAGCGTTTAAAAATTGTTTTCGTAGCCAAAAAGTCCTAAATCAAGTTTATAAATTTTTAGCGATAGAGCTTTAGTTTATAAGTGTTACAGGATAAGACCTCAGGTTAACAAACCAAGTAACTAAGATAACACACTATCCTGTAGACAACGATGACCAAAATTAATTAATTTTACTCGAAATTTTATCTATTTTCTGCTTCAAATTATTAAATAAAAATGAGAAAAAATTGAAATCAATTATGTCAACTCAGCAAAATGGCAGCCTTAATTTTTTTTAACAAATTTAAAAATTAAAATATAACCTCCTGGGATCAAAGATAAATTCAATTGAATTTGTTTAAGAACTTAATTTTTCTTCTTTTTTTTTTTTTTTGGTGTCACATTCAAGTTTTTAAAGTTCAGAGTTTATTTTGCAATATTATCTGTTTTATTGTTTTGGTTATAGTTAAACAAAAACAATTCCTTAGAATACCTTAAAAATACTTAAAATTGACTGATAGAAGTGAAACAAAAAACCAATCAAGTGTTAAATTTCTGTAGTGACCTTGCCACACCAAAAGGCATTTAGAAAATAAAACGGAGAAGAAAAATAAATTTAAATTTTGGTTGTCTAATGGCATATTTAGGTGATTTAGTGAAGGAATGCCTAATAAACTGAAGAGTATTAAATAAACGAAAAATTATATTTTTTTTAGAAAACTGAAATCAAAAGTAAAAGTAAAACATTTATTCATTTTATGTTGGCAATTAATCTTCCATTGACTGAATCAAAAGTGAAATAAATTGGATTTTTTTTTTAATCGCAACAAGATAAATAGTCCAATAATTATTTTAAACTGTTCATTCTAGAAAACTTAAGCTACTCTGTTTTATTAATTTGAAACTGTTTTTTTTTATAAATTTAGAGTGTCTGTGTTTTATTGTTAGTATTTGTCTTAAGCAAAATCCCTTGATTTATACCCTAGATAATGCGTTTTTTTTCTGAATAACAAAACAAATGTCCTGAAGTGGTTGCAAAGAAGGGTTTGGTTATTAAGTATTATTTCAGTATATAGTCTGTTTATGTCTTAGATTTTAAAAATTTTAAATTTTTATTATTTTATCATTAATAATAAAAATAAAATTATCATAAGCACCTGTTATGCTTATAAATTATTATATTCATTTTAGCCCAATTAAAGAATTCACATATCGGAGTTTTTTTTTTTTGAGAGACATTTGGTAAACACTTTTATATAATTTTGTGCTACTAAAAAATTTTTCTTAACAATTACTCGTAAGTTATAAAAAAATTTGAGTAAATAAAGGACTGTGTTCGCCATGATGGTGGATTTTACAATAAAAAGGGAGCTGCTTCTATTGTTACTCTGAAACTTTATATGAAAGAGAAAATTCGCAAGGCTATTAGAGTAACCGAGTTGAAGAAGATCTGTTAAAATATGCTTCCATAAAAAGAAGAGAAGATAAATTCAGTAATACCGAGAAGGAAAACACTAAAACTCTGTTGTAAAACTCTTTACGATAGAGCTGTCAGTTGCCAGATTGCCACACTAGGGTTGCCAAATCTCGAAACATAAAAGGCAACTCTTGTACCAATAGTGCGAATCTGTAACGTTCAACTACATATACGACATTCGAAAAAGAAGTCGAACATTTGTGTTGTTACCAGTAACGAATATTTAATTCATCATTGTGTTTCTTTACATTTTGGGTAAAGTTCGATAAATAGAGAGTAAACAATAATTTCTTTCAATAAGAGACAAATTTAACCAAAAGTACAGGAACGCAAAAAACCAAAAATTTTACCATTCACATAAAAATATGAAAATACACAACTTTATGTCACACACACACGTATATTGAACATGTACTTTCGCAAAAAATAAACGACAATAATTCGACTTAAATATGTTAACTATGTAAGTCAAAGAAAAACTTTTTTATATAAATATTGAATTAAATTATACTATACGCCTTTCACTGCAGGTTTATAAATATATTTTAATTCAACTTTTTAATTTTTTTTTTAACTTTCTGAAACTTTTATTTTTCTGTTATTTTTTAAACAGCTGATTATTTGTTTACTTGCACAAACTAGCCCGAAGAAAAAGTACGGGCTATTTCGTGCATGAAAAAGAAGAATGTTACTCTCTCGAAAATTCTCTCATTTACCCAAATTTTGTGTACAGGAACGCTTTTTGGTAAAATTGGGATCCCAGGGGCGCCCAATGTAGAGTAAAGAAAACTTATTTTTGTAGTTAGTCTATGACAGCAGCTGATATTGGCTATTGTGAATATCGTAAATAAAAGGTAATGAATAGTAAAATCGACAATTTTATTGTTTACTGGTCGTCAAAACATGTTACTGATTAAACACGATAACCCCAATTATCGCTTTTAAAACTGCAGGAAAACCTCACTCGACTAACGCTAATAGGAATCTAGGATATTTTTAGTATTAATTATTAAACAGAATATGACCCCAATATGGGGCAAAAACGTCTCTCAGAGAAAACATGCCCAAATTTAAAACGAAGGACACAGCTTCACGAACTGTCATTTATTGTTTTTACTTTTCTTGCATATAAAGCTATTAAAAAGTAAATTTATGAGAGTTTTTGCGAAGAATTTAA
This sequence comes from Metopia argyrocephala, assembly GCA_963576795.1. Classification (NCBI taxonomy): domain Eukaryota; kingdom Metazoa; phylum Arthropoda; class Insecta; order Diptera; family Sarcophagidae; genus Metopia; species Metopia argyrocephala. Next base: position 87,988,558 of record OY756211.1, read on the forward strand.
TTTATATTTTATAATTTAATCATCTTTACGCGTTTTTCCAATTATTTTTTCTAAAGTATCACTCATTTAATTTAACAAATTCCAAAATTTAATAATTTATTTAAACTTTCAAATGCTTTTCGATTTTCTTTTCTTCTTATTTTTCTTTGTGATAACAACAAAAAACAGATGAGTTTGTTTACAAAATGTATGAAATTTAATAAAAGTATGGTAGCATTGTTGAGAGAATTTGTGTCTCAAAATGAGAGCAAAGGAAAAAGCGCTGTCAAAATAAAATAGATTCTGCATTCTCCAGCGTTTTTATGTGTCAATTTGTATGAAAAAAATCTCATTCTGTTTAATCATTTAATCGTTTGTTTATACAGAGTGTTTTTTATAGAGTGTCACAATTTTAAATTGTCATCACTGCTTTATTGGACCACCCACTTAACAGCTGATAATTGCTTTTTGTTAAGTTTGCTTTAAAATTTGAATATTAATCGACTTACACCAGAGTAGCGCATGCAAATTGTTAAAATTTTTAATCAAAATAATTGTTCTATGCTCTTGATATTGATTTTGAATTTCCATTCAAAATTTTATTTTCCGATTAAGACCATTTCTTGTTGAATGGGTTCGTAAATAAGCAGAATTGTCGCATTTGGAGTGAGGAGAATCCACAAGCATTAGTCGAAACACTATTACACTATCCACAGAAAATAACTGTTTGGTGCGCTTTATGGGCCGGCGGAGTCATTGGCCCATATGTATTCAAATAGGATGATGGTCAGAATGTTACTGTTAATGGTGAACGGTATAGGAGCATAATTCGAAATTTTTCGTACTTCAATTACGTGACATGAATCTTGTTGATATGTGGTTCCCATAGGACGGAGCCACAAAGAAACTTTTGATGAAAGAATATTCTGACGTAATGGGTCAACTAATTGGCCACCAAGATCGTGTGATTTAACACCATTGGATTATTTTTTTTGGGGCTATGTTAAGTTACTTGTCTACGTCAATTAACCACAAACAACTGAACACTTGGAAATTAACCTTTAAAAAGTTATTGGCGGAATACGGCAGGAAATGCTGTGAAAAATTGTTGAAAATTGGTGTTCCAGATTGCGATTTCTACGCGCCAGCCGTGGCGGTGGTCACATGGCAGAAATTATATTTCAACATTAATTTTATAAAATTTTGTTTTCAATAAAGCCCGTTATATTGATATTAAAATTATATTTCACTGCTTTATTACGATTTAAACTTGTGTTACTCTATGAAAAACACCCATTAAATACTCGTATCTAACTAGTCTTAAAGTAGAATAACCTATAGCCCAAGTTTATGAATTTTTATACCAGTAGTTTTTTAATTCTTTTTTATTGTTTTCTCTTTGTAATAATGAAGATATCTATTGTATATAGAAAATACCCTCTTTTTATATTTTTTTTTATATTTTCTATATTTTTGTTTCATTTTATTTTTTCTTTTGTTTTTGTTTTTCTCTTGTTTAAGTAAATATTTTATTATATACCCACAGTAGTGAAATGTTACTGTTGATGCTCTGGCATTTAAACAATGATTGGCTCTGACATATATTTTCTTCTAATGGCTTATCAGGTTCTGTGTATTTCTGTGTTTTTGTGTCATAGCCCGCCCAACCTGGTTGACATATTAGTTGATTAAAAATGACATGAATTTTTAGATTAGAAATTAACATTTAAAACTGAAAATAAAAGCATTAAAAGAGAAAACTAAACAAGAAGACACAATCAACTTTTTGCATGGAAACATTTTATGAACTTAGTAAAGTAAGTATGTATGTACTCCATCAGATTCTTATTGTACTGCATCAGATTCTATTTGGGTTTAAAAATATTTATGAAAGCAATAATGGTTTGATGTTGTTTAAGTGGTTGTTAAAGATTTAAAAACATTATTTTTAAGAAACAAATTTTTGTTTCAATTTCAGCGTTTCTATAATTACAATATTCCTGCATTTAACAAAACCCAATAACTGTTAACGGAAAGGACCACACTAGTCCTGTCAACACCCATCTTTAAATAGCTTCCTGTCACTATTTAAATAACCTGCATTGGTAAATTTATATTTAATTGTCACCATCACACTAATCAAGGCTTAGTTTCATACATACCAAAGGGTTATCCACTCATAATGCGCAATGTTAATTAAGGGTCGCACCTTAACGTCAAACTTAATTTGAAATTTCTTTGTATTTGTGCTTGACAAATTAAACCATTGGGAGGTATACAATTCAGCAGTGCATTAAGAAGAATTTTACGAAAATGGGAGTTTAAATCCAAATTCATTTGGTGCACTGAGTGATATTGTTTTGGTCAGCATAGACTACCAAATGTGCCCATAATCAGGAGAATTGTATACAAATTTTATCACTGCGGATCTGTAGGAAATATGGGAACACCTGTGCGTTCTCGCCCAGTTCATTGATTACGTTTGATTGCGACAGTGTGGCAGAAGAGTCGTCATTTCATAAACATTACTAATGCGATAAAAGTTGCAAGTCACCCAAGAGCTTAAGATTATTGACCATTTCAAGCGTCTTTAAAACACCGAATGGTTCGTTGAACACATAAATGAATGCTCACCTCATAAAGAAAGTTATCTTCAGCCGCAGGGCACACTGTCACCTCAGTGGATTCGTACGAAACCAGAATTTCTGCAATTTCCACAAATAAAAATCATGAATGATGGTTGAGAAGCGGTTTATAGGCTGGCAGCACCACCGGACCGTACTTCTTCAAAATGGGGTCGTCCAATAACATGGTGCCATTTGAAACACAGCCAACGAGGCAATGGATTTTTTTTTTGCGATAATCTTTTTTTAGCGATATTTAAAAAAAAACAAAAGTTCGGTCAGTCAGATTAGGGGATTTATCCCCAAAATGGGGAATTTTTTTCTGAAATGGGGATAAAAAAATTCATTTGGGGATGAGGATTTTATTGGGGATCAATCGACAAGTTTACAGTGATTTTTAAAATTTGTTTGCTTGTTACATTCAGAACACACGATGAAAGAATTTCAGTAGAATTTCAATTTTCAAGACTTGTTTAAAACTCATACTTTCATATAAAATTTTTGCAACGTGTCCTCTTATTTTCAGTTTGATTTATTTTTTTATATAAATAAAAACATCCCCATATTATTATGTTTCCGCCACCGTTTTTAATAGTTTTTATTACGGAGGAATTCATTATTAAAGGGTCTTCTTACAGCTAAATTACTATTTTCGAAGATAAACAAACTAATTTTAGTTTCGTCCGGCCACAATTACTTCTTCACTTGTACTTTGTGGTATAGGAATGTTATCCCTACTATGGCACAGGACATCTATTTAGAATTGAGGTACAATAGATGCTGTATACTATACAAATATTTCAAACGGCATCATGATGTCTTACGCTGAAGATCGGTATTTCAACAAAATAACGATCCGAAACACACATCGAATCGAGCAAGCGGTTGGTTTAAAAAGAATGTCCTCAAGATTTTATGTTGATCTGCACAGTCTCCAAATTTAAGATTTACATACCAAAAAAAACATATGTACATACATGCAAAATTATTGATGCAGTTTATGTGGGGATTTTTGGGGATGAACTAATCAAGATTTGGGGATTTTTGGGGATATGAATTTGGAAATTGGGGATAAAAATTAAAAACTATCTGACAACCCTGATCAGTTACTCTTAGAGCTTTTGCCAGACGTCTGCTAAGAGGTATTCGACGAAAGAAATATATTTTTTTTCAATATTTCTTTGTTTCAAGATGTCAGACCCGGGGCTTGAACCAGAGCTCTCGTCATATTAAGCCAACACACTAAACACTAGACGACGGCGAATAATACGCCACGAATAATTCAAGAGCTATAGGTTGAGGTAATTCCGAAAATTAACTACATTAAACCCCAGGTTTTTCACACATAATCGTCATCCATCTATCTTAACAAGAAATATTAAAATATTTCTCTGAAAATTTTTGTTTTATTCAGATCGTGTATTTTAATTGAAACACCCTTAAATTATTAACTTCTAATATTGTTTAAAGAGTTACAAACTTGGAAGATGACCAAAGTTCTAGTTACTCTTTTTTTGAAGTCTGTACACTTAAATTAAGAATATATTGTTTGTGGAGTCATGATTGAAATTTCATTAGACAGTAAAAGGCTTGGTCAACATAACTTCCACAATAACAGTTTAGCACAGTATTCTAGTTTAGTCCAGGGTAACTGCATATATATAGACTTACGTATAATTTATCACTTCCTTCATTTTCATTACTATGTTTTTAAAGGTAAAAAAAAACACACACAAAAATCTAACAACTTATTAAACATTTTGAAACTTTTTATTCCTATTTTTTATTTTTTTATGAAAAAAATGTGTTAGCAAAAGTCACACAGAATCTTAAGTATTACAAATCCTTGTATACACCAACGGTATGTTGAAATACTCTCTTCTACACGACAAGTATTTAAAAATACATTTTGAAACATATCGAAGGACAGCAGTGACTACATGGGAATCATGACATTTAACAACTTTTTAGTATTTTTTTCCCCAAATAAACAATACAACAATAACACAAATGTACAACAAGAATATAAAAGAAAATAAAAGAAAAATCTGTGTTGTTGTTTAGCGTTACTAAAGCTGTGCAGTAAAATGAAGAGAAAAAATAAAGAACAATTTTATTGCTTTTAAAAGTTCAATTGAGTGAGAGGAATAGATGGCTTAGTAGAGTTTAAAGCAAATGGTTATATGGAGTTAAAGCATAATACCCTTGGCATTAGTCGTATACTGTAAGTGAAATGAATAAAACTTTATATATCGAAATAATTTTTTTGGTTATCTTAAAATAAAAGCAGGAAACTAAAATATTGTTACGAAAAAATAAATTAATAAAAATCATACACTAAATCAATATCACAGAAAATAAGAGAAAAATATTTAACACGAAAAAGTTTGCAGAACTATCTGCAAATTATATACGAGAAATTATTGTTAAAAATAAAATTTACACAAATATCAGATGAGACCTTCGTAATGGGTGTTCAATTCTGCTAGTGATATACATATTCCTGCAAAGATATTAATTCTGCTAAAATTACCAGTCGCAAGATCTTAAGACTAATGAAAAGTTATTCAATAAATTTTTGTAAAGAATCCTATTGTGATTTTATTTATATGCAAACATATTGGCATAGTGGTTAGAGCATACGCACAGAAACTCATTCGACCGACGTTCAATCCCAGCGAAGGGCAAAAAACTATAAAATTAAATTTGCGGTTTTTCTATATTATAATTTAAAGAAATAAGAGGTTGCCCCCCCCCCCCCCCCCCCCCTAAGGTGTCTATCTGCAGGTAAAACCGCTCCCTGACATATCCAGTCTATTCCACCAGAAACGAATGATCAGGAGTACAGTGCCACCTTCTGGGAAGATAACAGCTAACCTGCATATAAAAAGGCGCACACCACTCACATTCAATGAGGCAATTGCTGTTGATCATTCAGAGGTGAAGATACAACACTGGCCTTTGAGTGATCAAATTGACAGCAATTTGTCCCATTGACATAAGGCGCTTAACATCTTTACATCTTTCTATATATTCAACATTCCGATACAATGCACTGCATTTAGTAGGGGTTTACCCCTGAGTATTGGTCTTAAATAAAAATAAAAAAATTAAAAAAAAAAAAAAACCAAAAAAATATTTGTTGCATTACAGTTTTAGCAAGCATATCCAAACATTACAAAGACATACAGTTAAGAACTGTAGATAAGCTTGCAAAAATCAAACAAAAAGGAAGTCATTTAAGGATGTGTAGCGACTAAAATAATATACAGACGTTTGATCGGTTTTACTAATAGTCAGCTACTGACTCCATTTTATTCTTATTTTTAAAACCATTTATATACGAGTATACTAAAATTTCTAGAACATTCTATTATTCTAGCACAAAAACTTAAAGCTTTATAAAACATATACAATAGCGTAATTTTATTTTATCGATAACTGAGAACAGAGGTTCATTTTCAACTATATATTAAATATAGAGTTGCTACAATACCCCCCGACTAGTGTTTGGCTATCCGTACCGATTCGGGTATTTTACTCGTCTTCCAAATCGACTAAATTTTACATTTTTACATGTCTTTTTTGGGTTTGGCGTTGCTGACCGTTTACTCTGCATCTATGAATCTGAATCGCTAGAATATATTTTTGCTGGTTTTATCCGGTCAATTGATATTTTGTCCTTTGCTTTGTCTTTTTTATCACGAAGTACTTCTTATAATGCTTTTCATATGCAGGTTCCACTGGCTTATGGATTCGATCTACTCGTACAAAAACAAAACTGTTTAAGTGCCATGCTGGACTTGGGGCTTGTAAATCGCACATTACACTAAGTAGTTGTTGTAAAAATTCAACTTGACTTTCTTTAGCCTGGCTGGTTACCCAGAACTCACCCGGTAAAAGTAGCTGTGTACCATACAGTAACTCCATTGGACTGGCGCCGATATCTAATTTGACAGTAGTGCGAAGCCCTAAAAGGACAAGCGGAAGAGCAAAACTCCAATCCTTTGTACAAATGTTATTTTTTACTATTTTTTAAGAATTACAAAAAAAATATATAAAAAAAATTATTTAAAAAATAGTGAAAATACAAATTGGTCTTTGTAAGCTCTTTTGGATGTCTAGATACGTTCAGTAGTCGCCGTTGTCTAGTGGTTATTATGTTGTCTTACAAAGACGATAGTGCCGGGTTCAAATCTCAGCTCTAACAATTAAAAAAAAAAGAAATATGAAAACATTTTTTCTTTCGACGACTAGCTCTCAGTAGTCTTCTGGAAAAAGCTCTGGTAAGTAATTGATTGCCATGAACAAGCTTCTCAAATCTGTGTTTCGGAGTCGCAGCACAATATGAATGCTGCGAGAAGCTAGGCCGTAACCCTGACACAGGGTTGTAATGGCCAATTATGTATGTAGGTACGTTCTGATTGTATTGATATGTTCACAAAAATTTTTCAAATTTAGAATTGTCATATATTGTTAGTTAAAATTACGAGTCCCTGTAAGTTATGCTGAAAAAAGTAAAAAACAATAAAAATTTGTTTCTACATTTTTGCAAAAAAGTGCAAGAAAAAATTTTTTTTGCACAAAAAATATTTTAGAATTTGTTTAGTAGAGTCTTCACTACATTATTGTCGAACATAGTTAAGCAGTATCTTTAAGTTTGAGTTAGCTGTTGGCCAAAAACTGAGGACACCTTTTTTTGAATGATGCAGTGATTTTCAAAATTTTTTGAGGTCCATAAAAAAATTGGTAGTCAATCTGACCAAACCGAGTACAAGGTTTTACTAACTTTTGGTAGTACAATCGGACCTATACTGTAGATTCCGTGTATTTTTTCACTGTTGAACTATTTAATTGATCTGTGTCATAAATTGGGGCTCGAACTAGAATTTTCAGCATATAATAGTAATTTATGTTTTTATTTAAACTTTTCAAAGTATAAACGAGTAAACAACACTCATCGATTTACTCGTATTGAACAGATTTTTTATTTCTGTTGTATTTGCTTGTGTACGTTTTTAGAAAACATTGTTAGTCTAGTTTTCTATCACAAAAATAACATTTTTTTAAAGCATAAGAAAAGAAAAAAAAAATGTACACACGAGTACAACAAAAGTCGTTGCTAGAGAAAAATAAAAACTTTGTGGTTGTCAAAGGAAGCGGAAGTGATAAACGCATAGACATGCTAGCGACTAATGTTCGATAACATTTGCTGCTACTGTTCTCAAACAAATGCTTAACAAGAAAATTTCGAATAAAAATAAGCTATTCATGTTGTTTCACATTAAAGTTTTATATCCTGATTAATAAAAAGAAAAAATGTATATAAGCGTAGAAAAGTACAAAAAAAATCGATTAAAAAAATTTCTATCTAAACAGTCTTTTAATTAAATATTGATCAGGACATTAAGAACACACTTTCAGAGATAAATATTCAAAAAAAGGAAAAATAAATTCTAAAAAAATAAAAGAAAACTAGAAAATCACGATAAAAGAATAGCTTTAAAAAACATTTTAAGATTGGGAGGAATTCAAATTAAATCGAACTGTTAGAAACTACACATTGTTTTGGATTTTGGCAAGAATTTTTTGATAATAAATAATTTTTTTTTTTTTTGAATTCTTTTCCAAATTAAATATGTACATATATAGATTTTTTTTCTGTTTACTGTTTGTTTATTAAAATTTATTACAAAAATTATTTTTAATCATTGAAATCTCTGCTTTTTATCAACCGAAGATGTTATTTTAATTAAAAAAATAATTATTTATTTACTGATATTTCTCTAACTTTTCTTTTCACGAGACCAGTACTCAGGGGATAACCTCCACTGACGCAGTTACTGAAATATATTATAAGGGGGAGGTAAAATTGAGTAATGTTTGTTGACATTTAACTTGAATCTGCTCATATCGAAATTAGTAGAAAAACTACCTGCTAGAAGATTGTTTCATAAACGAGCGCACAGTGGGTTAGAATAGCGTGTTTTCTTGAATCAAATCAGGGAAGGATAATTTTTCTTATTTTTTTCAGTTAATACCATTTAAATAAGTAAAATAAAATGTTTTCTTAGTATATTTCAGTAGAATTTTATTAAATAATGCCAAATATCAGTGTAGGTATATAGTGCAAGGAGTACAGTATGAGAACTTAAACATTACATTTTATAAATCTTAAAGTTAATCATCAACATCATTATCACCATCATCATTATCATTATCATAATCATTATCATCGTTATCATCATCATCATTATCATCATCATCAGCAGCATCAGCAACTTCAACATCACTGAAATAGTTCTTGTTCGGAGCTGCAAGCTTTAAACCTTATTTGTAGTCAATTTTTGCATTCTGGAAATAATTGGGTCAGAGGTCATCAAAAACATATTAAAAATGTTTTGGTTTGATTTTTCGCGACTGCACTTTCGTGAATGAAAGTCCTTATGTTTTTTAAAATCTTTATTTCGAGCTTCTTGCGCTTCTTCTGATAACTGCCTAATAGGTAAAATGGCATTTAACACAATTTTGGGTCCGTGAATAAAATACTTGTGCAAAGTGGGAGGCATATTGTATCAAGGATATGTTTCAACAAAAAGTCGTCCTGTATTGTGTGCATAAGACGTGCAAAAGACATTCAAAAAATCGAATCCAGCCATGAAGAATGGAAAGGTCAAATCTTAAATTGTCTACATGTACAGGTCTTTCGATCAGTAAGAAAAAAGTAACATAAAAAACAACAAAACACAACACACAACAACAGCACCAATCGCGAGAGCAATGTGATTTTTAGCTATTTGACTGCTGCAACACTTGCATTAAACAATGCATAACTTCTAAAAGGCACAAAAAGGCAGCGTAAAATTTTGCGATATAATAGAGATTTATGTCGTCTTTAATATAAACTAAAAATTATGACACAAATGTGGACAAATAATAACAATATGTCCATTTAAAATATAAAAATGCTAATTTTTTTTGGCACTTCCAATATAAATAACTAAATCTAAAACACTTCCACACACAATTTGACACACAAGTGCTAACGAAGTATTTCTAAATTACCTGAACTTTATGGTTCCATTGAAAAATTGTTAACTTTTGCAATACTTTTAAAAATAAATAAAATTTTCCACGGAAAAGTTTTTACTTTTTTTTAGCTTTTTTTTGCACAAAAATTTTTATAAAGTTTGACTTTGAAGTTTCACTAGAAAAACACCAGAGCACTTTTGACATTTATTTTAACGACAAGTGATGTAGAATTTTGTATACTCTAACCGGATACAAAAAATGTTGACGATACTTAAAATTTTTTTTTTAATAAATCCAAGAAAACAGGCTATTTTAACCCTGTGTGGAGCGGTGCGATTAAAGAACGAATTCTCTCTATAATGAATTGTGCGATTCATTGGACAATCTACTACAAAAGAATTTGCTGTTTGAGAGTTACGAGTTGTACGTAGAAATACACGATTCTTCGGAATCATCAATATCAGATAGACTTTTTAAAACTTCATTAATTTTTTCTCACTCAAGTTAATAAAAATGTATAAGTCTCATGTTGCTTTTCCCAGTCTGTAATGAGTGCAATGTTTTCCTTACCGTACATGAATATGTTGTGTCTCTGAATTTTAGCAGCGTTTAAAACTTTTTGCTGTTTAATGTCTTTTACACTGGGCTATTGTATTATGTCAAAAATTTTTAACACACAAATTTTCTATAGACAGTGAATCTATTTTATCCTAAATTAAAACCAGTAAAGCGGACCGTATTTAATTTTTTTAATAGACAATTCTTTTTAGACAATATTTATGATTTTATTTCCTGCTTTTTTTTTTTTTGAATAACACACTTTTATTCAAAATTTAATCTAAAAATTTTCAAATCAACTAAATCGATTGATTTATTTGTTTTTTTGCTTTGTAAAATTTGAATTGAAATATGGATAAAGATCAATAAATTTGTGAATTGTAATTCTATAATAATTTATAGAGTATTATGTTAAAAAAACACATATTTTACATTTTTAAATGCATTTAACATTTAATATTTCTATAAAAATTTATATAAATAATCCTTTAATGCAATGCACATGTCGATTGTAGTTAAAATAGAAAAAAATAAAAACCAAAACTATAATGCAAATCGCAATTGCAATATATTTATATAGTAATATAGGAATATGAATACATTTGGAAAATACGTGTGTTTTATTCTAAAATAAAAAATAAAACCTCTAGGATATCCTTTTCTACATATTCCAGTTAAATCTTTTATTCTATTTTATAACTATGAATAGATTTTCTTTCTTGTTTTCTTGTGTGGTTGATATCAATATGTTCAATTTATATACAGAGAAACGATTTTATTTATTTTGTAATATTAAAGGATAAAAAAAATGTTTAAATTATATTGTTTCGGATGCATTGCATGATAATTATTGTTAGAAATGGTTATAAAAGTTAAAAGAAGACTCAATAAATTAAGATTTATGAATAGTTTTACTACCTGATACACGATTACAAAAGCCGCTGACGACAAAAGTCGGCAAGTAGTCACCCACTTAGGTATTTTTAAGCCGGCACCAACGTAATAAACTTCTGATCTCTAAGCTGAGTATTATTTTTTCAGTGATGCCACTAAACATTTTTTCGCATTTTTAATATTTATTTGTTATGTACTGATTTTTTAAATGGCAATTTTACTAACTCGTACATTGTATTCAACAAAAACAGAAATAAAACTACGTTAACTACGGCTACAACGGAGGTCTTTTATTTGGAGCGGATTCCAACCCTTTACCAGCCTCGTATTTAAACGTAAAAAAAATTCTTTTTCTTTGTATCGACTTCAAACTGCTACTCTATGTACATACCACGTTGTTATTATATCAGAGATAGATGTTACCCTCCACCAGCCCATTATTATTAATATATTATAGTCGTTAGTCTGTAGTCTTAAATATGTTTATAACACGAATAAATTTAAGTTCATGAAGTATTTATTTTTTGCTTTTAGTTAGCTAAAATAAAAAAAGCATTTATGGTATACTTTCTTACGGAGGGCCGATACTAAATGACAGCGTTTAATAACTTGCTCTTTAAGTAGAGAAACATAGCAACAACTCAAGAGAAACAGAACCAAAAAAAAACCTATTAAATTACTCAGGCGAGCAATTTATATTTGACAGTAGATTCTGAGTAGTCCCGCAACTGTTACTAGAAGTGAGGATTTGGTGAAGCATCTACTGTTCGAGTGTCCAGCGTTATTTAGGAGAAGACTAAAATTTTTGGACTTGTTAACGCAGCGGGCCGAAAGGCAAAAACATTTATTCAGAAAGACTAGAAGCGTCCAATGTATTCTACAATCTCGCTAAACAATTACAAATGCCCACTTCGAAACTTCATTGGTGGTCTTGAATTGGTCGAAGAAATGTCACGTATATATAACTAGATATAAAGACATAACAAAAGCTCGGCCAAAAGTCGCAAGTTAAGTTCAAAACTATTCAGATAACAGGGTTTGAAAGCCTTATCTCACCCACATTAAAGTAAAATTTTTAAGCCGTGCAAACACTATTTGTTCCAACCAATGCAAAAGTATCTTTTTGAAATGCGCTTCATTTTAGACCAGCTTATTCGAGCTTGGTTTAGTTATGTATTTAATTTAAATAATTACCTGCAGACAATATCCGAGTATGGCGTCGAATTTAATGCGCGCAAGACTCAATGTTTTTTAATCACTCATAGGGGTGGTGTTAATGATGCAATCCTGTTATCTGAGACTATGGGTAATAAAAATATCGAGGAAGAGGACGCTCTTAATGTTCTGGACATGAGAATTAATTCTGATGAAATCCGTTTGAATTATCACCTACTTCGAGTGTCAAAAGAAGCATTCAAGTGTTTTGGTTTTTTAAAACGGTGCAAGAAATACTTCTTTCAATTTGACCTTCTCAATATTTGCAAAACCTATATATTCCATCTAGGATGGAATACAACTCTCATGTATAGGTTTGTGTTTCAAAGTCTATTTTGGGGCTCTCGATTATGTACAGAAAATGGCGAAGATGATTAATAACTACGCATCAGCACAGCGCAATGTGTCGTACGTTTCATTGTTCTATCAGTACTACCATGGGAGCTGCTCTGATGAAATAAAGGCTTTGATTCCGAATAATCATAAAATCCTACATACAACTGGTACTTCTCTCAGAGCACACCCTTTTGGAGTTGATTGCCCAGCGATACGTACAATGCATTATAGAGAAAATTCGTTCTTTAGTCGCACCACTCGTTTATGGAACAATCTTCCAGTTAATGTTTTTCCTTTAAATTACGATATCAATAGGTTAAAATCAAATGTCACCAAAAATGTCTCATTCTTTCGCTCTTCCCACAACATATTTTCCTAGACCAGCGCAAGTCGTCCCCTGACTGCAAAACAGTCTTTTATGAACTGTCAAAAATAATAACAAAAAAAAAAAAAATAAATAGAAGTGATATTGACGGTAAACAAAAATAAAAGCTTTAATATAATATGAAATTTCGTCTCTGATCAAGAGACTGTTGTTACAATATAATAAAAATTATTAAACTGAGAATTTCTTTTTATTCAACCTTTGATGATGAAAATTAGTATACAGTGGCATTTCATCAAACTTATTTCCGCAAATATTAGAAAGCTAGTTAGGTTTACAGCAACTTTTTTTAAATTGAGCACAAAAAAAATCAAGGTTTCTAATTATTTATTTGTTGAGTGGAAACTCGTTCTTTAAGACAACTTTCTTTACTTGACTTACATAACATACCTATACATACCTGCATGCCTATATACATATGTACATATATAGCAAATAGTAATAGTAAACTGCGCAATATATTCAATATTAACAATTGAACTTCAAAGATTTAGAGTAATTTCTGTAAACAATAAAATTAGAACAACAAAAATTAAAAAAAAGAAATTGTTTTTTATTAAAATAAAAACCCAATGAAATAAAATTTTATGTTTGTAAAACAGCAGGTAACAGTTCCATTAATTTTTATTGAAGAAACAAAACCGTAATCCCAAAAATAAAAAGAAAAATTGTTGGTTAAAAGAGTTTATTTGTCATCCTTCATCAAAAGGATATTTTTGAAATAACATTTTTGTACATATAACAGCTTGTGCCAGTTAGAGAGCAAACAAATTTGCTACAAAAAGTTTTATTTATGAGTAATTCTTTATACGTAAACTAAGTTCGTGCAATATTTAGCAATAAATAATCCTACATACTAATATTATAAAAATAAATTACACAATTAGTGTTTAATTGTATCATTAATTGAATCACGTTATAAATGCAACCCTGTGTAAAGTACGTTCAGTTAATAGTACTAAATCTAAACAAAGTACTATATCTTCAACTAGATATGCAAATTCAAAAGTAAAAAATAAAAAGATATGGCATACGGAGACAGACGGAGTAATTAAAATTTTTAAAAACAGGATTGACAATCTTTTCTTTTTAATTTATATCCACAAAATAAAATTAATATTTTCTGCTGAAAACTGTTTACTGTGTAACTCAAACTGTGTTGTTACTTGTAAGCAGCAACACTATTTAAAACTAAAACGGCTTAATTAAATTTTATGAGTAAACAGTATATGCTTTTATGCGATCACCTAACAGGAAGACTTTGTCTCGATATGGAGATCCATTGTATAGGCTCATCCATCTGTTGGTTGAACGACTGCTGATATGTCAAAGCTATTAAATATTAAATATCTGCCATTTGATGTCTCACGTATTTAGAGAATGCTTTTCATTTACGAATGTCTATAGTTTACCAACTGAAGAGCGGGTAGAAATAGCTTAAACTTTGTACAAATCTGGAGATTCCAAGGTGCTAATGGTCGTCATAAACTGTGCAAGATATTGGTAAAATTATAAAAGAGATTCAGGAAGCTTATAATCATTACATATGTTATAAAACTTGTAACGTATTGCAACATACGCATTTGCTGAAATTATGGCTGCTGTTAGGGACAAACTGATAATTCGAATTTGTCAATTTCAAGGGTTTTTTAGCCACTATGACTTCCTTGCAACTCATTATAGCAATCTACCCAGAATATGTTAATTTAGTTCTAGAGCAGTAGGCTTTCCTTTGACTACGTTAACAAGCAAAACTGCTGCACATGAGGCTAGCAATACCCAGATGTAATTGCGGGGATATTGTAGGAATCCCGGTCAAGTTGAGGGCTCTACAATAGATCTGCAGGTAGAAGTACTCTAGTACATGATTGAATAAATGAATGAATTGCGGAAAAACCATTTTATATTTTTTAAAAAATTTAACTGTTTGCTTGATCTAGAGGTGATATTTTTTTTCGAAAATAACGCTGGATGAACCATTATCGACAATTCAGAACACAATAGCGGTATACCAACTAATTTTATGTAACAGATAGTTGAAGATTATTCATTGACTGTTATGGTATTACAACAAGATAATGCCATGAGCTACACACTTCACGATCAATTCTAAAAACAAACGTTTGTCAGTTTATTGGCGCAATACCGTTCGTTCCTTAAAAGGTTAAGCTTCTGAAAAGCATTCAAGTAACTGAACAAATTTTTTATAAATTATTAAAAAAATACATTTCAAGCCCAAGGGCATTTCCAGTATATTCAGTAAACCGAATTCAAGTAAATATAAAAATCGAGTCTTTTCAAAGGCAAATTAAATTTAACTGTGCAAATTATTTTTAAAGATTCTCAAAGAATTAACTTTAATGATCATTAAGCGAATGTTAGAAAATACTATTAAAACCTTTACATATTCCAATACTATAGAATTTTAAAATATCATTCGATTCAATCAATTTTTTAAAATAGATTTTTTACCTAATGGATTTAAAAGTTTTTTTTTTCTATTTATTATTATTAAAAGTTACAACATTTACAATATCTGTAGGGTATTGATACTTAACTTCACTTTGTTTCTATTGCAAACCGATTAAAAATGATGCCCTGAAGGTGGAAATCCTGTTAAATTATAGTGAAAACAGAAATGAAGAGAAAATCAGAAACAAATTTTTTTTCCTTGTTCTGGCAACTTTTACTTTTTAATTCCTGTAATGACTTCAAATGATTTTTGTTCTTTTTTTTTTTTTTTTGTTTTTTTTTTTTTTTTTTTTTTTGAGTATGGTGCGTATGATTCTTTATTTCCATTTTAAAAATTACACGCAACGCCCCTTTTCAAAACGAATTTTCGGTTTGTATTGTTCAGGAATTCTTGTTTTCTCAGTTTTAGAAAAATAAAATTTTATTGTCTAGACGTGTCGAAAAGTTTGTTTTGTATCACCTTTCCTTTCATTGTTATATTTGCCATTATTTTTGATTTTATAAAGAAATTTCGGTAATTGAGGAAAGGTAAAGGCACCAAAAAAAAAAAAACATTGAAAGAAAAAAAAGAACAAAACAACATGCCATTTTATTTGAATTGTTTGTTGAATGTTTTAAACCTTTTAATAATAAAATATTTTTTCAATTTTTATTTTCTCTAAAGTTACATAAGAAGATGGTATGAGAACTGTTAAAGCACTACATTTGAAAAATATCAAAAAAGAAAACACACGTTGTTTGCTGTACAATAGGTCTTTAGGTCGTAATACTTTAATCCCTCGTTTATGAATGAACAAATGAACACAAATAGTGGCCTAAACACAATCAGCGAGTGGTACACAAATCGATTTTGTAATAATACATGACAATGTAATAAAATAAACAATAATAGTCAGCAATCAAATTGTATGTGACATCAAGTTTGCTGTCAATGTTTTAATTGTCTTACCTTTAGAGGTATGACTTTCAAGGAAAATTCTGTGCAGCAAAGTATTGAATAATAATAAGAATGATGAATAGATGACTCAATAGTTTGAATAAAACCATTCCGATAAATATTATCGACCTCATAAATCATACTTTTAAAGTTCAAAAGCAACACGTTGTTAAGTTTTTTTTTTCGAAAACTTGAAAGAAAAAAGATCACGGTGAATTTGTTGGCAAAAAACAAATTCTATACTTTTATTGCAAAAGTCTCAGTTCGATCAATATTAAAACTAAACTAGATTCTACTCTTGACTCTCGTCTTTCGCTTACGACTATGAACGACGAAGATTTTTAAGGGAATTTTTGGTTATTTTATCAACAATTAAGTAGAGTTTTTGCATTGGTTCTCGTAATCGTGCACACCTAATGCAAGGGAGCTATAAAAGCAGTGTAATGGAATGGAAGAAAATCTTTCATATAAGGCGAAAGCAATTTTTTTTTAAACCAATACTCAAGGGTAAAACCCTACTCATGCAGTGCATTGTATTGGAATGTGAAGACACATTCATACATAGACAGATTTAATTTTATTTATTTATAATGCGCCTTTTTTGTTATTGAGAAGTTGCTGTTAATTTGACAACTCAAATGCCAGTGTTATACCTTCACCTTTCAGTGATCAACAGTGGATGTCGAATGTGAGTATCGAACGTCTTCTGTAGGTTAGCTGTTATCTTTCGAGAAGGTGGCGGTACTGTACTCTTGATTGTTCGTTTTTCGTGGAAAAGACTGGAAATGTCAGGGAGCAGTTTCTTGAAGATGGACTTCTGCTGTTAGGTTTTTTGGATAGTGAGATTACATTTACTAATGTGGGATTTTGAATGAAACGACTTTTAGCTCAATGTTCTATTTCAAAGGTTTTTTCTAAACTAAACTTATTTTTTATTATTATGAAAATTTATAAAATTATTTTGAAAGAAAAACAAAATGATATAGTGATTAAAATATTTCTTAAGACTTTTTGTAAAGTGTTTGACCGACAAAGTGTTTCTTGTTCTTTATGCTTGAAAATTCTTCCCCACACTAATGATATTAAAAAAGTAAAAACAATCAACAAAGAGAGTTTTGGTTATTTGTCGCAGCGTTATTGGCAGAAAAAACAACACATCAATTCAGGTATCCACTATTCCGCTAATCAAAATCTTTGAATTAAGACACAAATTATTTTATTGCTGACGTTATTCGTCACTCCCCCCGGCGATATAGTAAGGGCTGCTGATGATTACATCCCATCAGTGGCCTATTTTCTCCGGAGCACTCGCTATAGGTAGAGAGGTTGGTAATTCATCTCAGGGACTGACCAAAGAAACCTACTCTAATCTGGTACTACGGGCATCAGCGAGCCCCCAGTTATGCCTAGGCTTCCTTGTCATTCGGAGAGTGAGGCAAATCGGCCTGATGGTTTGGGTGGAAACCCCTCAACAAGGGGGTATCACTAACCAGGCAGTGGTGGTGCTAAATTGCTGACTTGGTGATATGGGCATGATTGAGATTAGAGAGCACCGGCACTGGGTGGCGGTGGTTAAACGCATGTATTCAACTACCGCCCTGGCAACGGGCGGCGTGTGGTGAGTCTCATGACAAGTACGCACGTTAAACCCAATCAGTTGTTGTTATTCGTCAGTTTTAGCTTTCCCTAATTATTTTTCGATCCGATACCTAAAAAATAAAAGCTGGTAAGTGAAATGCCTGAAATTAGGACGTGGAATCTGTTGTTATTGGTTTTTTAATTGGTTTTTTACAACATGCGTGGTATAGTGGTTAGAGCGCTCGCACAAAAACTCAAACGGCCTAGGTTCAAATCCTAGCAAATGTGAAAAATGGAAAAGTTAGTTTGCGGTTTTTTCAAAATTATAATTTAAAAGTAAGAAATACAAAAAACCGCTTCCCGATATTCCATTCTATTCCACCTTAACCAATGTCAACAAAAAAACAAAAAAAAAAAAACGAATGGTCAGGAGAAAATCGCCACCTATTGGGAAGTAGCAGATAATAGCTAAACCTACATAGCGACACTCACCACACCATCAACATTCAACGATGAGGTAATCGCTGTTGATAATTCAAGGGTGAAGCTACAACACTGGCCTTTGAATGATCAATTCACAGCAATTTGTCTCATTCCTGAGGCGCTTAATAATTAATAATAATATATGTACTGTCCTTTCCAAAAATTCCAATACAATGCACTGCATTTAGTAGGGGTTCATCCCTGCGTAGTGGTCTCTAATAAAAAAAATATAAGCAATGTACTGTATTTATTGAATATAATTTTTTAGTTTGTCTAGTTTTGTATTGAGTATTTGAGTATTGTTTTTACCTTTACAGAATATTAACACTTGTATTTAGAAAACACCCTAATATGTTTCTTTAAATTATTTTTCTGTTACTAAAATCAAATTAAGGGTAACATGATTTCCCACGTCAAGGAACATACCTACTATGTTATTTGTGAACTTACACCTATTATTACCCAATATATCTTTATACTATAATGTAGGGTACAGTAAGATTTTGGTTTAAGTTTCCCAACTTTGTGTGCTGCTTTTGTGTGTTATTCTCTTCCTCACTCCATATGAAAGGAATACCATACGAAAGCAATCATCCTTAAATACTCTGGTTATGTTATGTTTTATTGCATTACATTGAAAATAATAAAGAAAAAATAAAATAAGAATAAAAATAAACAGACCCTTTGAAAAGAAAATGTAACTCAAAATAACCACAAAATTAAAGAAAATATATTTTTATGTTTAATTTTACATTTTCTATATCAATTGTTGATTTTGTTTTTGTTGTTGTTTTTATATTCTTGTTAAAATTTCTTTAAACTTTTTATTGTTATTTAAACAATAAATGTTGCTTTTAAAGTCACAGGTGTTCTACCATAACAATTAATTGGCAAATTAGTAAAATAAATAGACCAAAAAAGAATGTAACCGACAAGATATTCTAACAAATTCTTTAAAACCAATAAAATTTTATTACGGCAGAGTTGGAAGGATAAAAATATATTTATTTTAAGACAATTTACAGTTTCAACCACAAAGGAAGTTAAATTGAAGTCATTTAAGAAAAACCTTTTCTTCACTTAAGGCGAAGTTTAATTTAAACTAAAAGGAAATCATTACAAACTAAAAATGAAATTGAGAATTTCAAAAAAGGATTTCCCCACATTTTGTCTGCTGTTACATCTACTTAAATTTAAATAATGATTTGCGGATATCTTTTGGGGAAAACTTTTTGTTTAATTGGTTTTTGCGACTAATTTTCCAAAGACAGACTATTTTATTTGAGGGGTAATGGAGAATTAGTTTTTTTACTACTATTTATGTATTCTTTTTTGGCATAAAACTGGGTGCAATTTAATGGGGTGAGGGCAATGCTTTTAAATTGTCACTTTTAAAGACAACTTGGGGGTGCGTGGTATAGTGGTTAGAGCTCTCGCACAAAAACTCCAATGGCCCAGGTTCTAATCCCAGTAAAGGTTCAAAATGAAAAAGTTAGTTTGCGGTTTTTTGAAAATTATAATTTCAAAATAAGAAGCCCCCCCCTTCAAGACGACCATCTACAAAGAAACCGCTCCCGACATTCCAATCTATTCCACCTTAACAAATGTCAACCAAAAACGAATGATTAGGAGAAGAGCGCCACCTTTTGGGACGTAGCAGATAACAGCTAAACCTACTTAGCGAAGACACTCACCACACAATCAACATGCAACGAAGATAAGGCAATTTCTGTTGATCATTCAAGGGTGAAGGTATAACACTGGCCTCTGAATGACCAATTCACAGCAATTTGTCTCATTCCTAAAGCGCTTAATAGAAATATAAGAATACCAAAACGTATGTTCTATCATAAATGTACTATCCTTTCCAAAAATTCCAATACAATACACTGTATTGGTTTCAAAAAAAAAAAAAAAAAAAAAAACCTATCTTTCCAGAAAAGAAAACGCTATAAGTACATATGAAAATAGTCAAGATGATTTCCCTATTAGAATCGATTGGTTTTCAGCACCGAGACCACTGACCATTTTACTGCCATCGGTATACTAGTTCAGGCCGAACTCTTAACAATATTTGGTGTCATATTTTTATTTTATTTTTACTATTCTTAACTTATAAATTTACGAAATTTTATAACAGTTCTAATGAAGGACAATTGATGCTAAAATAATTTATTTTTAAAATACTATTTAACTGAGATGTGGTGAAAAATTTTTAAAATATAATTAAAAACTCCTAAGTATCCATATACATATCTGTGGACATTTGACAAAACGTCTTCTCTCTAAATCAACAACTTTTCAGTAGAGCAAAAAAACAGTTAAATAGGTTAATAGAAGTTATTGCTTAGAAAATTAAAGAAATTTTGAACTTGGATATTATACACAAATACTTAACGAACATCATGCGACCTTTTTTCCCTCTAGAAGAAATAGTTTTCTTTAAAACGACAAAAAATTAATTTAAGACCTTTTTTAAATTTTTTTTTGTTTAAATTTTAAAGAAAAAAATTAGCTTCCACCATACAAGTCGTTTTGTCAAAAATTTTTTTGATTAAATTTGAAAATTATTTTAATCGCTTAAGTCAAGACAAGTTGTTTTGTTAAAATCGAATATGAAAAAAAGATTGAAAGAAGTTGATCTGGAAAATATATTTCGGTTTTATAAAAAAAAATTATTATATTTTTAACTACAATATGCAAATAATTAAAAAATAATAATAAAAATTAAATAAAATATTTTATAGACATTATCAAATTATTATTAATTCTCTGGAAGAAGTCGTTTTGTCAAATTGAAATTGGGGGAAAGTCTGATAGAAGTCGATTAGTCAACTGCATATCTTGCGTTATAAAGGTCGTAGAAATAGTTGGATTAGAGCAAAAGAAGGACAAGGAAATTCTATATTTACTATAAAAATCTTGGCAAATTGTCTTATTTCGAGAGCAGACGTTTTTTTCAAAATTCCACAGATATATGTATATACATACATACATAACTGCCCATTATAACCCTGTTTTAGGGTTATGGCCTAGCTTCTCGCATGTTGTATGTGTTAATTTTTATCCATGAGTACCAGGACCTACAGTTTAAAGTCGACTCCGAACGACAAACTAGAGAAGCCTTTTCAGGGCAAGGTATATAGTTATAACTGTTATGTATACTCGTATGTGTACATTTTGTTTTTTTGTTTTTGAAAAACTCTTAAATAAATAAAATAAAATTTTTCTTTCCTGTCCGTCCGCTTGTAAACAAATTTTGTATGAAATATTTTTGAACTGTGAGAGTTTGTTACTACAGAAAGTAATTTTTAATAGTTAAATTTATTTAAAAGCAGCACAACATTTAATGCAAAAACAAGACACAAATTACATTTGGAGAGCAAGACAAAGAAAACTTTTTACCGGAAATTTTTAATTACAGCTCATTAACTTATTTCCTGACCTAACTGTGATTTTATTTATTGCTGTTTATTGTTTCACTTAAATTTTTTATTAAAAATAATCAATTTTTTTTTTCTTCAGTTACCATTGTTTAATTATTGCAAATAATTACACCGATTTCATTATAAAATATTTGGTTTTTGTTACCACTTGTCATAATTTTATTGCTTTGTTATATAGTTGATTACCAGCAATTAAAGTCTTAAAGACAATGACCAGTAGTACTACCATAGACTATTGACAAAAACATCAACGAGCACTCAAACCGTTCTCAAAAATCCATTTTATCTTCTAAAATAAAAAAAAAAAACAAAAAAGAAAACAACCCAAACTCCTACACAGTTAATGGTTAACAAAAGTAACTCCTCCCTGCTGTAAATTTGCATATTTACGAAATTTCTGTTCATGTTAATTATGACCTTCAAAAAGGAAAAGAATGGAAAACAATTGATTTTAATACCCACTTATTTAACAACAAAATTCATTGAAGCCTAAACGTACCATAAGAAAAAGGAAAACGTGTTTTGAGGTCTGCCAGTTAAATTCAGAGCATAAAGGGTCTCATTAAGATCATAAAGTGTGAGCAGAAATGAAACATCATTGTTGGTTGAGAGGCGTTAGCAACAGTTGGTGTTACTTATTTAGTAATTTTGTTGTATATGCAACTAAAGCACATTTTAGTGGTACTAAATACTTTATGTATCTGAGTTTTATTGGAATACATATTAGTCGTTCGTTTGTACATACTTGTGCACAAACATTGAATGACATATTGTTTTTACTGAACGCCAGATTATATCACGAGCTGGTCTACTATATTTGTCACTAAAAATGGGTTGGTGTTGATGTTGAAATTCATATCAGGGGTAGTGGCATTGATGCTGTTGTTGTTTTGTTTGGTTTTATACAACGAGGAGTATATTTCATATCAAATCGTTGTTGATGTTTTTCTTATTGTCCATGTAAATGTCAACTCTTTGAGGATTAATTTACGAACAGTAAACATGATGGCGTTTATATGTCACGAAAGTTTAAAAATCAAAATAATTCTTAAAATAAAAAAACCTTAAATTTTTTTCAACACTAAAGTTAAACAACATTTAATTTAAAAAACTTAGGAAGTTTTTGCTTTTAATAAAAAAAACATTTTGTGTAATGCTTTATATAAAATGGTTTTTGTTTATTTCTTTTAAATATTCTTACATTTGTGTTGAACATACAATTTTAGATTTGAATTTAAAAAATAAAAAACAAACCAACAGTTTAACAGAAATCATTTACAAAATGTGAAAGACTCATGAGTGGATTTTAGAACATATCGTACCGTAGTCGACGCGGTCTAGTGGTTAGTGTGTAGGCTTACTAAGACGATAGCGCCGGGTTCAAATCTCAGCTCTGACATCTTGAAAAATGAAATATGAAAAAATTGTTTCTTTCGGCGACTACCTCTCAGCAGTCTTCTGGCAAAAGCTCTGGGTGTAACTGATTGCCATGAAAAAGCTTCTCAAATCTGTCGTTCGGAGTCGACTTTAAACTGTAGGTCCCAGTACTTATAGATAAAACCTATTTATTTTACTTTTTTGGTTTCAAAAATTCTTTTTTTTTTTTTTTTTGCAAAATCACTAGAGAGGATAAGTGGCTACTATAAAAATTATGTAGAAAATTGCACTATATAGGAATGGTGGTCCACGGCTGCCCTAATGGAACTGTGTTACCATGACAATGGTATGATTGCAGTTCTTCATTATACAAACTTGTGGAATGTAGTATAAAGTGGTTTTATTCTTTACCGGGATGTATTTTTTTGTCAATATTACAGCATACATCGATTCATATCAAATGTCAGCAAACACTATTTCCTATTTCCACAACGTATTCCATGATTTTAGAAAATATAAATATATAGCAGAACAATGCACTGAATGAGTTTTCTTTTGAAAATAATAGGTATTTGATTATTAAAAGCATATGTTTCTGAAACATTGTGACGTTTTACATTTATTCAAACTGGACATACACTTACATACACATTAGGATGAGCCGATTTAAAATCGCCCAAGTGACAAGGAAAATTTTATTTTTGGGATTAACATAAGAATCTTTGCCAAGGAACTATACCTCTAAAATGAAATTTGATGTTCCTTATTTTGACCCAAAGGTAAAATTTTGAAAAATCCCACTTTGACATATTTAAAGTGCCCCAATCGAGACTAAATGTATGACAGACCCCCACTAACTTTGGAGGGTCTACAAACCCATGCTAGTGGCAACACCCGTGGAACCCCTCTGAGAGCTTTTTTTATTTCAAACTGAGTGGGGGTTGGTCATTTTAGAGTAGAGACCTGCATGACTCAATTCATCTCTTTAACATACAGTGAATGCAGCTTAACACTGTTACAATACTTTATGTATCCACACACTAAATAAAGAATGTTAGTAACAGAGGAAGAAAATGTCATTCAACAATGTGTCACTCATAACAGCTTGTGTAGTACACACCACACAGCATATCAATAAAAAACAAAAGAGACCACCAAATCAAAAGTATGAATTCACTGAAAAAAATATACATCCACTTAAAAAACTAGCACTCATTAAGAAATTGGTTTTTGTTTTCTTGCCAGACGCCTTTTGTACAAAGATAGCTTTGAAAAATTCTGTCGTCATTGAGAGAGAGAATATGTTTAAAATGTAAATACATACATACATACTATGTATGTGCCCTCTGCTTTGCTCTTTTTTAGGAATGTTAAACTATGTATGAAAAAACAACAAAAACACAACCACAGCACAGTGAATGCATACTGTTAAGAATGTTGTATTCATTGTTGTTTTGAGTTACTGTGATTATGACTCACTCACTCAAATTAAATGGATGCAGTAAAAAATGAATTTGGTAAACTATTTAGTCTGTTAAAGAGATATCCACATTTTTACAGATTGTGAATGATGAGTGAGAGCACAACATTGAGTCATTTAAAATCATGTCCACAATTTTAGATTTTTTCACACTCATTGCAGGTCTCTATTTTAGAGGTATGGTTCCTTGGGTAAAGTTTCTTATTTTGCTTCCTAGAATAGGATTTTCCCTGTCACTTCAGTGATTTTACTGCGTCCTTATAAATCGACCTGCCCTAATACTTATAAGCATACCCCTAAATTCTTACAAGTACAATATTTATTTATTTTTTTATTGTATCAAAACTGAACGCAATAATTTAATGCATATACATATGTATGCATAAAATTTTAATTGCCTAACAGATTTACGCCCACAAAAATTGGCCAGCTGGCAACAATTCGAAAAAATAATGACCAAATAAAAACAAACAAAATACATGGAAAGTAATTAATTATTAAAATTAAACAGAGAAATAATACAAATAAATCAGTAAATAAATAAATACGAGTATACATATAAGCAATTTCAATTAAAATTAAACCAATAAAATGCAAATGAATTGAGTTCATATTAAACCAAAATGGTGAGATTTAAGAGGGATAAATAATTTGTTTTAATTTAATTGCGCGTTGGTTTTCATTTTTTTTAATCAGTGCTGAATGCTTTCAATATAATGACCTGAAACTAATATAGCACTTAGAGTTGTAAAAGAATGATTAATTTTTGAGTGAGAATTTGAGAATCGTTAAATATTTTTTTTATAAAATGTAAATTAAATTCCTAAATAAGACTGTATTTATGTAAATAAAAATTTGTAGGAAAATATCAAAATCTCATAATCTGAAGTAATCGCCAAAAAACGTGTTTCACCTATTGATGTACAAAAAGTATTTTCAACTTCATCAGTTAAAAACCGATTTTAAATTTTTATACAGTTTTAAATGTTTTAACTTTCCATCAACATCAAACAGATATAACTGGTAGGCCGATTGGTTTTAAATTTGGCGCAAAGACCTAAACTTTATACAAATTAATGTTTGTTTGTTTGTGGTTTTGTTGGAAGCCTAAAGCCAGCTAAATGGTTAAACAGGTTTTCTTGAAATTCTTACAGTATCGACCTGTATGTCTGCAAAAAAGCCAACGGTGAGCATGCTACAGTTCATACAAAATAGATATTAATTTATGCATATCTTGAGAATTTTTTATTTGCATATTGTATGTATCTTGGTGAAGGTAATGCTGGAATTTGGTACAAACAACTGCAGAGCAAATATATATGAGCAATCCAAACGTGGGCGTCGTTGTATTCTTGAAAGTTTTTCTCTCAATACTTGGTTAGCCTAACCATTTGCAGATCAAGAAAATAGCAAAACTAGAATTTATTATAAATAAATTCGTTGGTCGGGTAGGGAAGCATATCTGGGTTCGGCTAGTATCTTATATGTATGTTTGCACCTTAGGCAAACCCATTTGTAAATATTATCAAAACTATTTAAAATTATCAATTTTAGTATTTCTGTTGGGAATCGAAATTACTAAAATATGCAAATATTTTAAAATTTGTAAATACTCATTATGGTGAATACCCTTAATAGTTTAATTTTATTCAATTTTTAATTTCAAATAAGCACATTTAAAAATTTTCATTTCACAATAGTTTTAATTCAATCCGTATTATGACTGAAATTAGTTCATTTATTATTTAGTAGTTCCTGAAAATTTTAAAGTAAAAATAAATCATTTGTTTACAGTTCTGATTGCACATTACAAATTCAGAGAAGTACTCAGACATTAAAATTAATTTTAATTCATTAAGTGATTAAAATAAAAAAATAAATAAAAATTAAAAACACATTTAAACGTTAAAAAGATAAATTAAAATAATTTGTAGGTTTATGTACATTTGAGTTTTCTTCTAGAAATCTCGACTAAGAAATTCTCAGGTATTTTAGTTGTTGAAATATGTTTTAAAAATTTCATTATTTCCAAACAAACAATTTTGTTTTAAAATTTTTACAAAGAAAGCTTTTAAATAAAAACCCTTAATAACTCATACACTTTTATATATGCACAAATTATTTTAAAAAATTCATTATTATTGCGCTGTAACTTCGCAAAAAAAATATTTGTTCATATAGTTACCTCATGTTGGTTAATACAATTAAAGCTTTAATTGATTTTTTTTTTGTTTTGCACAAAACTCGATAGTTTTTTTTTTTGTAGTTAAATTAAATCGAATTTTTATTTTTATTTTATTATCCAGAAAGTTATGAAAATTTTTAGGCTTATAAAAAATACCACCTGAATTATGAAATAATTACTTTTTCTCACTTACCTTCATTATGTTGACTTTCAATTTTCTTGGTGAAAAAACTGCAAAATAAAAAAAAAAATTAAATATAATAAATACGAATATTAATATGAGAGAGTTTAAGAGTTCCAGTTTTTTATGATTAGAAAAATATATATTTCTAGATTATGCTATAAATCGCATATTTTTTTATTTTTTTATCAGTAGTAAATAAATCAAAGATTTGTTTTTCAAT
Organism: Metopia argyrocephala; assembly: GCA_963576795.1. NCBI lineage: Eukaryota > Metazoa > Arthropoda > Insecta > Diptera > Sarcophagidae > Metopia > Metopia argyrocephala. The sequence goes on from OY756211.1 coordinate 88,015,943, forward strand.
TTATTCTGTTACTTTAGATAATTTATTAACAAACATTTATATTCATTAAGGACATAAATACTTTTGCACAAGGAATACAACAGCAAATACTAAAATAAATACGACATAGACAAGATATTACGTTATGAAAATTTATGCCTGTTTTTTGTAAAAATATGAAAATGAATAAATAAATAAATAAAAAAATAAAATAAAAAATATGTCAGTGCAGTTATACGCTTGCATGCAAGTATTAATCATTTATATATAAGTAACTAAGAATTGACTTTTTTAATACTTCTCTAGTGCTAGCAAAATAGAGAGCGAGTAAATTAGCCCGAATTTTTTTTAATTTTCTCTTAAAGCCCATCTGTCATGATTCGAGTACCTTGTATCACAGAGTTGATAGACACTGACAGCAAACTACCAGGTGACTTGCGTAGTAATTGGAAAAGTAAGTTTCGTGTGTTCATCTTTTACGAAAAAAACCATCAATATTTTGTGTAACCAATTAATATTTAAAAAACCATTCAACACTTTGTTATTTCATCTTAAACGCAGTGTCATGACCAGAGTATTAAAATAAACAAAACGAAACGTTTGACCTCATTTTATTTTGTTCTTTACAATGAGTAAAACAAACCAAACAAAAAAAACAGTGAGACCGATTGTCCCATTTAGTTTTGTATATTGTTTTTGTTTTGAGTACTACAAATACACTAACTCAAATATGCGTAGGTAGAACAAAAAATGAATGAGAAAAAAAAGAAAAGAAGAAGAGAAAAAAAGCAAATTATACAAATGTAACGGAATAACAAAGCAAGCACAAGAGCGAAAGGCGAATTGTTTCGTTTGCGCTCTTTCTCATTTAGAAAGCATTTGTTTTGGTTTTGCTCATGTACAATACGATTAAAAAAATTTTTAAAAGTTTATGACTTTGTGGTAACGTTTGCGAAATGTTTTGTTTGTTTGCCCACTCTGGCCATGACATTTCATGTTATGCAGATCATCATAGTGTTTTAGTATGTTATTGGAAATCGGCTAAGCTGTTGTAGCTCGCTGTTTATGAATAGTTTTTGTGCATAATGTTTTTATTATATTACAACCCTGTTTCAGGATTATGTCTTAGCTTCTCCCAGCACCCATGTTGTGTGTGTTAATTTTTATCCATGAGTACCGGGGCCTACAGTTTAATGTCGACTCCGAACGACAGACTTGAGAAGCTTATTCATGGCAATTAGTTACTCTCAGAGCCTTTGCCAGTAGAATAGAATATATATAAATGTTAGTTTAGTCTGCTTGCGTTATGCGTGTCATTAAAAATATATACATATGTATGTATGTCGCATGTGTTGATCTCAGAAAACAGATTGAATGTATTCATGTGTGCTAAGTATTCATGCATTCATTGCTTTGGCTACGTATTCATTCAGCATCAATTCTTTGTTTTTGTTGATTGCATTTTGCATGCTGTTTTTTTATAATGCTGTTACATGTAGTGCAACGAATAATCTCACACATTAAAAAAATGAAAACAAACCGGCACATTTATTCGGTGTTTGTAAACAAGTTTATGAGTGCAGGTGTTTTGATAATATATTAGGGTTCATTCATGAGGCATGTCAACCATCTATACCATTCGTTGTGCCTTCATTGCTTTTTTTCGATTGTTAGACGACTTTAAATTTAATTTATTACATTCACTCTTTTATTTTCTTGTCTTGTATTGCTTAAAACAAATTGGGACAATTGACAACAGAATACCCATTTTGTGTGAATGCATTCAAAGCTCATATATAGGTAATCAAACTGTTCTCTGGTTGACATATTAATTAACCATGCTGATGTGTATAAAATGAGAGTAAAAACAATGCATAGGTGTTACTCCAACATATTTTACATTGTCATGATATTACATTGTCATATTTGAACTGCAAACGAATGTTTAAATTGACACTTGTTATTATATTTTATAAAAAAATGTGCGGGGCTTTTATTAATATTATACTTTCAATAAATTAGTATTTGGTTTTCGTAATCGATTATTTTTATTAAATCGCTCAGTCTCTATTTGTTCTCTCACATACATATGTTTTCAACATAGCATTGTCAGTTTTGGTTAAAATTAACATGTTATGGGTACATTTACATAGAAAACCTAAGACTCCTATCCTATGCTTAAAAAAATATAAAAATCATGTGTCATTGTTATAAAATAATAATAAAAAAGAAACTCAAGAATAATATTTGATGTCTTTTTAACACTTCTAATGATGCTTACGAAAAAATTTTTAAAAGTCACCCCAAATTGAAATGAATAAATGCAAAGAAATATTTGTAAAATAAAAAGAATCTAAATAATGGAAAATAAAAGCTGCAAAGCCTATCCCAATATGATGATTGTAGAGGGTTCATATATTTTTATATTTTTGTTTCATTTCCTTTTTATATGACACCAATTTTAAATTTATTTGCTATAATATTCGAACGGGTTTATTTATTTCTTTTATAAAATTTTATATTATTTAAGTATCATAATACTTGCCGTGGCCAAGTTAGAAAGACTTTAAACTGTATTGTTATCTTATCCTTTCAAATAAAATTGCTGAAAATGGGAATTGATTTTCCTTAAAAGATTTATAATTATTTTTTTAAAAATTTAAAACTCTATTTGTTTATCTGTTTAAAAATACTGTAAGAAGTGTTTTAAAATAACAACCCTCTTTAAGTTTTAAAGCAGACTGACAGGAATATTCATCTCTCTTTGGCTATACTTTCTAAACCGTTATAAATATTTAATTTTGTTGGAAGTAGAGATTTCCTTTTAAGGACTTTTCCTCTAAGCACTTTAAAATTTAAAGAGAAATTCGAAGAAAACTTTTAGTTCCTTCCTTTGTTAAATAACTCATGGTTTTCTCTCAAATAATTTAAAAATAATAATTTGTTTTTGCAAGTAAGTTTAATCGATTCAGGAACAAGGCCGTATTACTTTTAATTAAATGGCAATTTCTTTTAAGCAATTAATTGTAAATATTTTATATTCTTGAGTTCTGAAATTTTGCGTAATTTGAATTTAAATTTTTTACAAGTGTTGAAAAATGCGATAATCCATAAAGTAGCATTTGGGATAAAAAAGGAAGAGTTTAAGGCAACAACAAAAAAAAAACAACTTCATAACCGCATATTTCTGAACTTTTAAACAACCGCAAAAAGGATACAGAATTAGGCCAGGAAAACAAAATCGAACAGTAACAGAAAAATTTTCAACTTTAATAAAAATGCAATTTAAGACGAAATAACGATAGCCTGTAGTCTAGAGGTTAGTGTGTTGGCTTACTAGACAACAACTATGGGTTTAAACCCCAACTGTGACAACTTAAAAGAAAGAAACTTCAAGAAATATTTCTTTCGACGACTACCTGTTATCAGTATTCTAGCAGTATTGCCATGAACAACTTTCTCAAGTCTGTCGTTCGAAATCGATTTTAAACTGTTTGTGACGGTACTCATGGATAGAAACTAGGAAACACACAACATGGATGCTACGAGAAGCTAGGCCTTAACTCAGAAACAGGGTTAGAATGGCCAAATATGTGTGCATGTATTTACTAACAGATAAATATTTTCTTAAACATAATATCTGAGGGTCTACCAAGTAATTTGATTCGATAAGTAAAAGCATGGTACTCTGAGTTGTGTATACAATTTATGAGGATACATGATAGAAAACTTGACAGCACTTGACCAAGTTACACAAATCTTGGGGTATTTAACATTGCACAGAAACAAAAAAAGTCTCATACGAAGAAAAGTGGTAAAAATGTAAAATATATTACGTTGTAAGCAAAACTGCGTAGCCGCCGATTTACTTTCAGTTTTCAGCTTGGATACCAACGAAAGAGGTGAGTGTCTTTTTGATTTCATCCTTAAGAATAATCTTAGCATTGCTAATCGCGGTGATGAACCAACTTTCTGGACCTCGTCCAGGAGGGAGGTTCTTGATATCACCCTGGTTAGTGATAATTTTTCTGAGAAAATCTTGAACTGGCATGTATCTGGTGAATGCTCCTTCTCGGATCACAGATACATTGTCTTCTCTCTTGATCAAACTATCTCCCCTTGCAGGGAGTTTTTCCGTGCTAACAGAAGACGTACGGACTGGTCTCTATTCAGGGACAAGCTCCGGCACGATCTTCCGGAGTCTCCTCCTATCGTCCGTAACTGTTCGGACATCGACAGGACTGTGGACATATTGTCCGCTGCCCTCGAAAATGCTGCCTCATCCTCCACTAAGACTCCTGTGTACAGGGGTAGGCCTAGGCCTAACTGGTGGAATCAGGATATCGAGGATCTTCGTCGTCTGTGCGGCAGGCTCTTTAACAGAGCTAAGTCAACGGGCGAATGGGATCTGTACAAGGCAAAGAAACGGGAGCTGAAATATGCGATTAGACGGGCGAAAAGAGCTTCGTGGAGGGAATTCTGCGACAACGTTGAATCCTCGGCGGAGGTCAACCGTCTTCGTAAGGTTTTAAGCTCCTCCAAGGGATCTCTCGGAAGTATTCGGAGATCTGATGGTAGTTGGACTACCTCGACTGATGAGACGCTGAGCCTGCTTCTGGATACTCACTTTCCGGAGAGTGTCCACGCTGCAGGCCATACTATCTTTCAAGGGGTCACGCCCACTCCAGGGCACCACTCCTCAATTCGTATAACCCCTGGGCAACTGCACTGGGCCATAGGTTCTTTTGAACCATACAAATCTCCAGGTCCAGACGGCATTATCCCAGCTGATCTGCAACATGGCGAGGATCTCATTCTCCCCTGGCTTTTGGCTGTTTATAATGCCTGTCTGGACCTCATTTATATTCCTCTGCGCTGGAGGACCGCAAATGTGGTGTTCATTCCCAAAGTCGGAAAAGCTTCACACGTGCTCCCCGGGGACTTTAGACCAATTAGTCTTTGTTCCTTCCTATTGAAGGCGTTGGAGAGAATTCTTGACCTCCATATCAGGAACTCGATCAACCCTTCACTACTATCTACCTCCCAACATGCCTACACCAAAGGGAGATCTGTCGAGACCGCTCTGCACTCACTGATCTCTCAGGTGGAGAGGACATTGCATTTCAGGGAGTATACGTTGGTTGCCTTTCTCGATATAGAAGGCGCCTTCAACAATATTTGCCCTACGGGTATCGTTAATGCTCTGCTCAATCTTGGACTAGATTCTGGTCTGGTTCAATTTGTTGAGCTCCTTCTTAGGTCGCGATTGATATCCGCCACAATTGGAACTGCAAGGTGCCAGAGGGCGACTGCCAGGGGCACCCCACAAGGCGGCGTCCTCTCTCCACTTCTCTGGAACCTTGCTGTTAACACTCTTCTCATCGGGCTGGAACGCTCTGGTAACAGGGTTGTTGCTTATGCTGATGATATCGCCATCGCGGCGTCTGGGATATGCCCACAGACATTGTCTGACAAGCTCAACTTAGCTCTGGACATTGTGTCTAGGTGGTGCCGGGAGTTTGGACTACGTGCTAATCCTGGCAAGACGGAGTTGATGCTCTTTACGAGACGGTACAAGGTACCTCATTTCACTTTGCCCAACCTGAACGGGGTTGGACTGCAGTTGAGTACCTCGGTTAAATATCTGGGTCTCATTCTGGACCCCAAGTTGAACTGGGGGCCGAATCTAGCTGAAAGGGCGCGTAAAGCTGCCTGTGCTATCTACTGCTGCCGCAGGGCAGTAGGGGCGAGATGGGGACTACGTCCCCGCGTGGTCCGCTGGATTTATTCGGCGATCATAGAGCCGAATCTTTTATACGGAGTGGTCTTTTGGTGGACTGCTCTCGACAAGTTCTGTAATGTCAGACTCCTGGATAAGGTCAGGAGGTCCGCGGCAATTCAGATTACTGGTGCATTACGGACCACCCCCACAAGGGCACTCTTTGTTATGCTGGGGTGGCTTCCGTCTAAGATTCTTGCTAGACAGCAGGCTAAACTGGTGGCGGTAAGACTTAACGCACTAACACGGTGGAATTTTGTACCCTCGGGGCACTCCTCTATTCTTTTGGAGGAACCTCGGATACGGGACAATATCGATTACACCTCACCGAGACTGGAGCTGCGCAGAGACTTCCACGTGATGATCCCAAGTAGGGATGACTGGGCCTCTGGCGGGGTCATCCCCAGTGGATCGTTGGAAGTCTATACTGATGGCTCCAGGATTGGAGACAAAGTGGGGTGTGGGATCTATTCGGAGATGCTCGCCCTCTCCATATCCCTTCGCCTCCCTGATTACTGCAGCGTTTTTCAGGCCGAAATAGTGGCTATATGTCACGCTGCAAGGGTGATACTTCGGGGTGGTACTCCCACTGCCGGTATCACCATATTATCTGACAGCCAAGCGGCGGTCAGATCCCTGTCGAGTTTGACCACAAACTCCAAAACTGTCGGCGACTGTCGCGATGCCCTTGTGGCACTCTCGAGACAGTGCGTCGTTAATCTGATCTGGGTTCCTGGTCACAGGAACATCGCGGGCAATTGTACTGCGGATGAACTGGCTAGGACGGGTACGTCTCTGCCGGAGGTTCATCCTCACGTGGAAGTGGGTATACCTCTTTCCTCCGTTAGGCTCCTTATTAGAAGGAGACATTTATTGGACGCGGACCTAGCCTGGTCGCGGGAGGAGTCTTGCCAAGTTGCTAGACTCACCTGGCCTAGGCTGGACTTGAGGCGTACCAATCAACTCTTTAAACTGGACCGCAGGGACATCTCTTCCGTTGTATCTATCCTCACGGGCCACTGCGTGATGGGCAGGCATGCGGAGAGACTGCGCTTGCCCGCAAATGACTTCTGTCGTGGCTGTGGGTCGGCTGAGGAGGAGGAGACTGTGGTCCACTATATTTGCCAGTGTCCATCTCTGGCTCGACGCAGATTTCTTACATTAGGATCTCCTTTCTTCGATGGCTTGACTGACCTGTCGATCCTGGATATTGGATCAATTGCCAAATTTATTAGGCTCTCTGGCTGGTTTCCAGCATGATTTTCTGGGGAAGTAGTGCTTCTTGTGTGGGGCCCCTGCCTATCAGGGCTCCCCGCATCATGTGGTATCACAACGGGCCGCTATGCGTGCTCAAGTGTGCCTTGTAATTACGAGGCTGCCACTTCCTCCTATCCTATCCTATCCTACTTTCAGTTTTAACCTTGGTTTTCCATAGTAGATAGATGTTTCTTTTCTTTTATTTTTTTTGAAACAATACTCAGAGGTAAACCCCTACTAAACGCAGTGCATTGTATTGGAATTTTTGGAAAGGTGTGTGGTGAGTGTCTTCGCTAAGTAGGTTTAGCTGTTATCTGCTATTCCCAATAGGTGGCGCTTTTCTAGGTGGAATAGAGTGGAATGTCGGGGAGCGGTTCCTTTGTAGATGGTCTTCTTGGAGGTGGGGGGCTCTTATTTTTAAATTATAATTTTGAAAAAACCGCAAACTCACTTTTTCATTTTTTTCACCTTTGCTGGGATTTGTACCTGGGTCGTTGGAGTCTTTTGTGCGAGCGCTTTAAACACTATACCACGCATGTTGTTTCATCGACTGTTACGAAATATAGTAAAAAATCTCTTCCATATTGACCGTCAGAAACTTTTGCGGAAGTTTAGCACGATTGTATAATAAGTGTGACTTCTAGACTTCTTCAATAGTGACTCCAAAGAAAAGTTAAAAAAAAAAATTGCCAAAAAAAATTTTGTGCTACAACGCCAAAGTTTTTTTTTTCAATTTTTCTATAATCTTAGGATAATTTTTTCTTCTTTATTTTAGATCATGCAAATGAAAATAGTTTTTGCAAATAAGTTCGCTTTTGTGATAATTATCCAAAAATATGTATATAGTCCAAATGTGGAAGTGATCTCTTAAACAAAAATTAAAATTTGCAATTCTGAAACATGGAAAAATAGTTTCCGTTTAGAGGCTGTTTGAAAAATTAAATCTGTTAGCAACAGGAGATATGAAAATGGGTCTCAAAAAATTATTCACAAAATAAATAATTTAATAATTTAATTTTAGAATCACATACATATAACATGAGGTATAAAATTGGATCTTAAAACAAGGTGAAACATTTCCACACAGAAAATCAGTTATTGCGTTGGGTCCATAACTTAAGGATTTCCCTTTCTCATATCCAAGTAGATATTAAAATTAGAATTACTTATAGAAAGCCATGTAAGTCGCATATGGCTTAAATAACCTCTGGTTCTATTCCATAAGCCAACAGAAAATTTTGAATTTTTCAATTGTTTTATCTGGAAAACTTTAACTGGGAGTGTCCAAAACATTGAGCATCTTCCATTCTGGCCCATCCATAACGAAATTCATTGAAATGTGTGAAATGCACGATGCCGAAATCATATAATATTTATCAAGCTTAGCCTTGATTTCTCTAACGACTACTTTGCTTACAAAATAATGCCAAAACACATGCTTTCAAATTCAATTTCTTTCATATTCTTCTTCTGTCTTTTCAAGGCAGTAAATACAAACTAAACAATGCGCTCGCTTACATCATAAAGCAGCTCAGATTCAAGTGCTAATATTGGGGAAAAAATTAAGAACAAAAACTTGTGCGGTATTTCGTTTTAATTTAAAAAAAAAATAAAGAAGAGGTCTCCCCTCCTCTCTAAGAAGGCCATCTTTAAGAAGCCGTCCTCTGGCATTTAACTCTATCCATTTTTGACTTTGGCATCAAACAAATGATCAGAAGATAACGCCACCTCCTGGGAAGTAATAGACAGAACTAAGCAAGGATCGTAACCTCACAACTTAGCAAAGATCTTCATCTCTTCACAATATGCACAATTTACATCGAAAGATGACCAATTGTTGTTGATCATTTCAAAGTCTAAGGAACACTACAACACAGGCCTTTTAGTGGTTAACAGACAGCAACTTGTATTATTATAATAAGGCGCTCAATAGAAAAAATATCATTTGCTCAGTATAGTGTCGCATACCAGATTTTCTGGTGGAAATCGCACTTACAATTTTCGAACTAGCCTTCTACTATAGATATTACCCAGTACGCTTCTAGGCCACCCAGTAATACTTCAAGTGAGACACTTTCAACAAATACAAAATTTTAGGGAAAGGAAATAAAAACCGCAGATTATTGATTTTTATATATATTTTATTTTTTTTATTTCATTCCCTTTGTAAGGCTTAGCAGATGAGTTCCATTTTAGCATTTAATTCAATATATTCACTTATTCCCAATGACTTAACATTTTTAATATAAAAATTATGCAAATTTCACCTTAAAGAAAAGCTTGATTATTTTCCTTGAGATTTTTTTTTATTTCATTTTTTTAATTTTTCTAAGAATCTTTCATAATTGGTTGCCATGAATAACAAAGTATTGAATTGACTTAATAATGGCTCATACATGATTTTTGCAAAATCACTCTGATTATTCTCTTGCATATTTAATTTGATATTCCCTTCAAGAAGTCAATCACGTTAAAAGCATAAAACATAAGGAGAGGAAAAGAAAAAAGAAAATCATACAATTTGTTTATTCATCAAGATGTTGATTTAATTCCTTCTCACTAAGAGTTTATGAATATAATAAAATAATTTACTTGTTCGATTTATTTTTTTTCTCATTTTCATTTTCATTTTCCCACTTGTTAACATTTGCAAATATTTACTTGAGACTACATTTATTATTGAGTTCATTCAACAAATACGTGAATAAATCGATTACTTACATAAAATTGTTTCAGTTAATAAATGGAAAAAATAAGAAAGTTGACATTTATTATTTTTATTTGTTGAACAGAAAAAAATGCAGTAATATCATATTAGGGTGGTTCATATTTACTTATATAATCTAAAGCATATTAGCAAGACACTGTGGCATAAAAGATCTGTTGTCTTCTTTCGAGTCTACCTTTTATTCAAGAGAGTGACTGCTCTCCTTATGAACATCAGTAGGTTTAAAACTCTAGTGTTGGTGCTGGATATGTACGCCAGGGAGCACATGTTCCTCTATATACACCATTTACATTCGCATTATATATATTTTTCTATTTCTGGCTACTGTTAGCACATCATCCAGATCTATAATTTCGATTATTCTTTAAATGCTTTTTCGCACAACAATGACTTAAAAGAAAATGTATTAGGAGTTTCAGGTTCCATTCTCCATACTTCAAAACATCAGAACATTCTTACTGTGTATAAAACTCACTTAAGGGTTCTAACCAGAGTAAGTAAAAACGCAGCGCAGCGCCGCTCTTTTGGCTTTTTTTCTCTTTAAAGAGCAGAGCAAACTTTTTGTTGCTCTTGCTTTGCGCCATTTTTTTGCTCTGCGCATTACAAGCGCTGCGCATAGAAGGCGCATTTGAATTTTGAGCTTTCTTGCGCCACTATTTTTTTTTGCGCAATGCGCAAAAGAGCAAAAGAGTGCTCAATTGCGCATTGCTCATTTACTGTGGTCTAAAATACCTTTGAAGTCAGTAATTTTAATATGAAAAATGAAGAAATAATTAAATGTAAATAGAATTTATATTAGTAAAATAATTTTTTCTTTTTTATATTAAACTGGGGCCTTAATACTGTATAGTCATTTTCTGTAATGCAATGATTGACTGCATATAAAACTTTTTTCGAATGGCAAATTAAAAAAAATATAAAAAGCGCATTGCGCGCAATGCGCTACTCATTTTGCTCAATGTTCAGAGCAATGCGACAAATAAAAAATTAAAATGCGCATAGCGCAAAGAGCAGCGCTTACAAAAAAAAGAGCAAGAGCCAGCAATTTTTCGAGGCGCAAGAAAAGAGTGCGTAATGCGCAATGAGCAAAAGAGTGAGCAAATTCTTACTCTGGTTCTAACCATTTGCCAACTTTCCATTCTTTAATCAGATTGACAATAGTAAAAAGCGGTGCGGTACAGCAGGGCACAAAACCAGTAAAGTTATCGTGGATAATTTTCTAGCATCGCTGTCCCTATTACCAAGACAACTGTTTTTCAAGCGTCAATCTTTGCACCGTACCTTAGCATTATGTGATAAGTTTATATAGCATGCAATAAGTGGCAAACGCCCTTATGGTATCCTTATGGTATATTAATATGGGATTGGAGTCCAACCGTACCACTGTGTATTAAAGCTGTTCGTTACTGTAGAACTTTCTGGATGTCACATGATTTAATGAGACAGACAGATATTTTATGATCCTTTGTTTACTTTCATTTAAAAGAAGAGGACAGACATATTTTTATTGACGTTTAGTTAATTTTATCAAACAAACGAGTAACGAGTAGATTAAAGAAGAAATTAAAGTAGTGAAGTAAATTAAAGTCGTTGTCTAAAGTCGTAACCCCGCAGCAACCATAATAGTGCTTATTAAATTTAACTTGGAGTTATTATAAATTAAAATACTGTTAAACAATTAAATATTGTGAACTTTAAACATACCTATGAAACTAAATTGTCGAAATAAAACTTTTTTATATAATAATAAATGTTAAATGTGTTTTGTGTTGTTGTTTTTAACATATTCCTACATTAATAACCTTGTGCTTAACTCAATCTCTGCTCATATGAAAATGATTGTGATTTCAGCCTAAAAAACACTCAATGATCTCCACAATATATAATCAAACTTTTTGACATATTTCGAGGTGTTCTACTGAAAAACTTTGCTTCCGAATATCATCACATTAATACGAAGTATTGTTAACCAATTAGAGCCTTTGGGTTGAGCAAAGAATTATTTCACATCTTTTATATTTTGTAATTTCTATACAAAAACCTAAAGTCTTAGTAAATTTAAAAATTTCATATATATACTTACATACATAGAGAGATGTAGTCGACGAAAGAAATAATTTTTTAATATTTCTTTTTTTCAAGATGTCGGAGCTGAGATTTGAACCCGGCGCTATCGCTCAATCTGAATATGCAGAACTATTTCGCACGTATATTCTCCATGTGCTATTAATAAATGTCAAATGGTGCAAAATAACATATACTTTTTCTCTTTCTAACCTGTCAAGTATGAAGTTAATGTTCTTCCATTTCTTACTAACTCAATTTACCATTTCTGTTGCTATTTCCATAGAATTTAGAAGTATACGAGTAGCTTGCTCACAACTCTTCTCAAAGATAACTTAACATTTACAAAAACCCCTAAAAAGTAAATTATCCACTACATTAGAAACATGTATGGCATGACAAAGAATCTAACTAGCAATAGGATTAAATCCTGACGCTTTTAACTGTCTCTGTGCAGCATTCTATAATAGTTTAAGGGATGCGTGTGGGATAATTTTAAAAAAATATGGAAAGTAAAAAAATATTAATGAGTATATTGCTCATTTAGTTGCTTGTTTAAGTGAAAGAAAAAACTAAATAAAAGTATTCACTTTTGACAATAGAAAAAGTGTCGATTCATAAAGACAATCTTCCACTTCACATTTCCACTACTGCGTTGGGCAAAACCCATAAATTATAGTTCGAATTGCATTTTCAACAGATTTAGTTTTCTCGGACTATTTCATAAAACATTTGCAACGAAGAGGGGTATTCTGGGACTCATGGGTATATTAAAGACCTATACAGTTCCTACAATAAACTGGGTGTTGGATCTATTAAATACTATGGCTTCGAAAAATGTATCGACCTTAAAGGTTTTTATAATTAGACATAACCAATTATGTTTGAAGGTTGTTGTGTTGAGTTCATTCCAGAGGCTAATTTAAGAAATCGCCTTCTAGGTTTTTAAATAAAATCAGTCGGTGAATCGATTTCTTTGGGCAAAATTTAAAAAGCCTTTTAACTACCTGTGCTTGGGTGTAAATAGACGAGGCTGCTTAGACTCTTCAAGATATCTAATTTTGCCAATATTTGTTAAATATCCTGAACTGCCCTAATTAATTGAGTTAATTGAAGAAAAATAAAATAAAATATTTGAAGTAATTTTTTATCTAATTATTAATAAACTATTTCATAAAGAATATCCGATCCAAATGCTTATATTGCCTCAGTTTAAGAAAATATTTTAATTAACTGTGAATAAAACTCTGAAGTTATTTGAATATTTTGTGTTCAAATTATGTTTAAATTTTCAAACTTTCATATTTATAGACTATGTAAGTATAATTCTATCACTTAAATTAGCACTTTATATAGAATTTAATGTCTTCAGTTTATATTTAATGCGTTATTTCGCTACCAACGCTTTTGTGTAGCTTTACAAAAAGAAATATGCACATCCATCTTTAAAAGTTTTATATACAAATATAGCCTTAATAATTTATTCAAATAGTCTGCAAATTCTTAAATATCTTCTTAGCAAATCAAAAGTTAAGAAAATAATTCAAAACTGTGTTAAAGCACTTGACAAACTGTCTGACCTGATTAGCTACTCAATTTGGAAAGAAAGAAAGAAAAAAATAAAAAACAAAAAGTTTTCATTATTTTTAGACGCCTCACTCACTTTCTATTAAAAAAAAGGGGGAAAATTTAAATTTTCAAATCAAGCAAATTAAGAACAAAAAGAAATTCAACAAAAATAAACAAAATATATGTAAAAAATATTTGTTGTTCCTTCTAGATTTCGTTGTGTTTTGTTTCATTTTTATTTTTTTTTTATTTTTTTGTCTAATAAAAGCAGCAACTGTAACTAAAATTATGGAATACCTTAAGGCCAGATTGTAACAAAAGCTCAACAAATGAACAGAATGAGGAAAAAAGCCTTTTCAGTAGCAACAGAACAGCAATGGCAACAACATAAAGTAGAAATGTAAAGAATATTAGAGAAAAAAATTATTAGAAAGATATGAAAAAAAAGAAAAAAAAAATAGAAAAAAATATGTTTTTGTTTCAGATATCAAGGCCTATAGCCGGAAGTGTAACCAGCTGTAAATATATTTCAACAAAATCATAGACTCACGTATAAGCATTTTATCACACTCCAGCACAAGCCAATAAATAAACTAAATATAATCCAGCAAACAATATAAACGTATAATGACACACACACTTTTCTAAGAACAATGCAACCAGCGTTGCCATTTTTGGTGGTTTAGTGGTTAGTATGTTGTCTTTCTAAAACATGAGCCCAGGGTCAAACCCCAGCTCTGACATCTTGAAAAATTAAATATAAATAATGGAAGCTAAATAGGTGGAAATGCAAGTTCTTAAAGCAGGTCACTAAGTTTCTGTTAAGAAATATAAAAAAAAACCTGTAGAGATTCCTAAATTTTTGCTCCGGAAAATCTCTTTTTATAGTTTTGCTTTTTTTATATAAATTCTTCTTTTATTGGTTTGTTTACATTTTTCGCAATTAATTTTTTTTTATGTTTTGCTTTCGAATGACTTACTCGGGTCGAGTAATACAGAAACGAAGTACAGTTTAGAAAAATAACAAAAAATCCTAAAACACAGGTTTCAATAGCGGATTAGGAAACGTTTGAATTTAACTTGTATTTTGGTGTCATTGTTATTTTTAACGAAGCGATATCTGTGCATTTTATAAAATTTACATTTAACGGAATATGTATAGAGGCTTGTATAATTTAATAGATGATAACGGCCATCTTTTTGCAGTTATGGTAATTCCAACAGCATGGGGAATTCCACATTGTGACTTAGGCCTGTAGTAGTACAAAATTTATCTCAGCGAGAATCTGCACTAACAGTTGATAACATTGCTGGTCTGTTAAGATTGCAAAATTTAAAGTTTAAACAAGTGTTCTTAAAAAAATGTTAAAACAGTGTTGCAAGCAGTGTAGATTTGTAGTTTAGATTATGTTCCGTAAGCCTAAAGTTATGTTTGTATTTTAAGTGTATATTATCATCTCGCCATCATCTTACAATTATCAATTTATTTTTACACAATTTTGGGTTGGTTCGTGGTATAGTGATTAGAGCGCTCGCACAAAAAGTTGAAAAATGAAAAAGTTATTTAAAAATAAGAGGTTCCCCTCCTCCAAGAAGACCATCTACAAAGAAACCGCATCCGTGCATTCCACTCTATCCGACCTTAACCATTTCACTAAAAAAAAAGAAACTAATTATCAGGACAAAAGCGCCACCTATTGAGAAGTAGCAGATAACAGCTAAACCTACATACATAGCGAAGAAGGCACTTACTACACAAACAACATGGAACGATAAGGCACAGCAATACTCATTCCTAAGGCGCTTAAAAATAATAATATAAGAAAAAGTATACCAGCATTTAGTAGAGTTTTACCCCTGAGTATTGTTCTCAAATAAAAAATACAAAAAAATCTTCAAAAAATCAACCAGAATCATTAATATCCTGATATAATGGGTCTTAAAAAAAGTAAACAGAAAGTCGTCGTGCGGGAGTTTATGTGCTCTATTCGCCATTTTATATATCTTGAGCTAATGATGCCACTTTAGGTTTTTGACACCAAAATGTTTAAAATCTGCAATCCGTTTTCGGCAATTTTTCTCCGAAACTGGTCGAGATATCCGAAAACTGATTGCAGACATAAAAAATTTGGGGTCGAAAACCTAAAGTGGCATCATTAATTCGAGATATATTAAAAACATTAAATGGCGGATAGAGCAAATAACTCCCGCACGACGAAGTGTATTGAATACTACGATACAAAAATTTTTCAATTCGGCAATTTCTATTAAAATTTAGCTTTAAAAAAACATTCTGTAGAAGTACAATTAATGCCACATAATTTGTAAATTTTTTAAAAAACTTTTCTTTTTCATCTGCATGTTAAATTTTAAATCACCAGAACATTTCTGCTTCCACTTACATTAATGGCATCCAACTTTTGCTTTATATATAAGAACTATAGTTCCTTAAGCAATTTATTGATTAAATTTTTATTTTACACAAATTTAAATAACAATTGATTTGTTTTAAGTACTTCGAGTGAATACTCTAACTGAGAATAATACCAAGCATTCAAACAAAGCATATAATGTTTGTTGGATCTGTCAAATATTAAAAACAAAACAACAACAGCTTTCAACAAAAAAAAGAGAAAAGGCAACAGGACATAAATGAAAAACAAACGAAGTAAAAAAGCGAAAATAACAATAGAGTACCCTCTCATTAAGTAACGATATGTATCGCCTAGAGTTGTTGTAATTCTCTTACAATTAATTAAGAATACAAGTAAGGATTTTTTTTGTTTATTTTGTTTTGTTTTGTACAAAAGAGATCACAACCTATGACAGCATCTCCTTTCCTAACCCCTATTACTATTACACAGAGTATAGGAAACAAAATTTTAAATCAAAATTTCCGCTTTTTAAAGACTCCCTTTTTTTCAACAGACGTGCAAGCATTTGCTTTCCAAAAATGTTTCTTTTTTCACGTTACTGCCTCTTAAGCCATTTTAAACTTTATGTTTTGACTGGAATATTACTTGTACAACTGTAAACAAAATTAGTGTATATTTAAATTGCTAATTTTTAAATGAAACTGCTTAAAAATTAAAAAGAAAAAAAAATTGAAGAGGAAAAAGGTCCAGCAATGTGTTTCCCTTGCAAGAAAAATAGAGTCTCAAAAGGTTTTTTTCCTAAATGAAACAACAATTACTTCTAATTTTTAAAACGTGCTTTAAGAATTTAATTACAATATAAGTGTTGCTCATATATAACTTTAAGTATTATTAGCAATAAAAGTAGAATGGTGTAGAGATCCTTGTAAGGTCAGAGTATTGCTTAACAAATATTTGTAATTTAAAGAACAAATTGGAATTTATAAGCAAATTAAAAAAAAACTAAATGACTGGTATTTATTGAAACACTTATTAAAGTATTTAAAGCTAAAGGAATCCACAAATAATTCTTCTAACAAAGTACTACATGAAGCACCAGATCTTAGCAGTTAAAATCGTAATGTTAGAAAATTATTTATTTTGTAGCTTCCAAATAATAAAATTAAAACAATTTTAAAATGCTTAGACATCTTGAAAGTATATATATGGATCATTTATTATAAATGTATCTGCTTTTAATTAATTAAAAATTAAATAATAAACTAAATAACCAATTGATTTGGAGGCTGTAAAAAAAGTTTTAAATATCCCATTTCCTTTATTTCTGAAATTTTAAAAAATCTTTTCATATTTAAAAGAAAAAATAAATTAAAATTTAGAAAAATATATCTCTGTCACTCAACTACTCATAAGATGGAAACTTTAACAATAAAGTTTTGTTTTTGCTCTCAATACAGTTTTATTGTCTTTGCATATAAATATGGTATAATTAGCAGAAACAAAAAGAAATAAATCTAAAAATATGTACAAATATCTCATAATATTCACAAGATTTTAATATTGTGGAAAGAAAAAATATACTCTCTGAGAACAAAGGAAATCCAGGAATGGAAAAAACTTGTGAAATTTCTAACATTTTTTTTATTCTATAGAATTTAGTGTGTACTTTCATGAATTTTGTGTTTTATAATAAAATTTCAGTTGAGAAAAATATATATTCTCAATTTTTTTTATATGAATTCACAAAAAAAAAATGAAATAAAATGTAAAGAAATGTTGATTTCTTTGTTGGCTCACAAATACATATAAAAACACATTCAGTTATTAAATTACCATGAATTTAAACAAATTTTTTAAAGGGTTTTATTTTACCAATAAAAAAAATTTAAGTATTTATTATAGGAAAGAATTTATTATATGGTTTTGCTAGATATGATAAAATTTTAAATTTCTATTTAAAACCATTTCCTTTGCTTACATGAAAAATTCTATAAAAATTTAAATAATAATTTCGAAGACTTTATAGATTTCCCAGAAAAACATTTGTCCCATTTAAAGAGAAAATATTTTATTTTAGTGCCATTACTGTTTAAAAAGCCGGTAACTTTTTAAATCGTACGGGTTAAAACCATTAGGAGCTACACTAAAAGAAAATTGCACAGAAATTCAAGTGTTGAACTTAAAATAGGTCATCTGTGAATATTTGATACCCTAACATATGTAAGAGTTTTAAAGGGTGATATATAAGTAAGAATTTATCTTTTAACACGTTCGCGGACGTGAATGTTATAGCATTCATTTTCATACTGATGCAAAATGACGTGAATGCTATAGCATTAAAATCTTAAAGCCAATTTTTATTCATTTAATTTTATACAATCTTAAGTTTTTGTAATTAATACACATTCAAAATAATGACCAATTGGTTCATTAGATACTTTCGTATATATATATGTATATAACGGTTAAAATACGATGTTCTGACTACTCCTATAATATATGTCTAATTAGATTTCGGATATTACAACTAGTTTCAAAAATAATTGCCTGTATATTTTTGCAGCTTCCTAAAATTTTTTGCGTCCGCCAACGTGTTAAACAAACTTCATTCATACTAAATATGGGTTTCCCATTTCTCTACACTCACATAAATTCGACATGCATTCATAAAACAACCTCTATTTATACAGGTGTGTTCGCCGGAAGGTATACTACTTAAATAGTCGTGTGGGAGTTTAAGTGCTCTATACGCAATTTTATATTTTTCAAGTCTTCAATTTGTTTTCGGATATCTCGTCCAGTTTCGGAAATAAATAGCCAAAAACGGATTGAAGATTTCAAAAATTTTGGTGTCAAAAACCTAAAGTGGCATCATTAACTCGAGAAGTATAATATGGCGGATAGAGCACATAAACTCCCGCACGACGAAATGGAAACAAATGCAAATCTTTGTGCAAGATTGGGGTCAAAGTTGTTCTATGAAGATCAAGCTCCTGAGCACGGATCCGAATTGCGATTGATGGATTGTTTTGACCACTTTCTCCGCAGATAATTTGTAATATTTGGAAGCAATATATAAAAGTGTAAGCAAAAATGGAAGCATTATTTTTCATATATTAAAGCTTCAAATAATGCTACAGGAAAAGTTATAATTTTTGATTTTTTGTTCTATTTGCTTACTTGTTGCAATAACTGTGTATTTCAATTGCATTTTAGGGGTTAATTTCATATAAAATCATGCATTATTGATGCGCACGAGTAAGCGATTCTTAAAATTTTTCCCTTACAAAATAACTTACTGGTAAGCACTATTTTCTGCTGGGTTCTTGAACAACAGTAATTTTTTCAGGTCCTCTTTCTATGAACTCAATCACTACACGATAAATAGTGCGTCTTTTTCCAAAAATTTTACATAACTTTTTCATCGTTGGAGTAATTGATAATTGATTTTGATAAAATGTTTAACGATTAAAATACGTTGGTTTACCGAATATTTTTCCATAATAAATTTGCCACGTCTCTCAAGGCAAATGTTTACCAAAATGGCGGTAAAAAAAAAGTATATCTTCCCGGCAGACACCCTGTACTTACACATAGATATGTATAGTCAATAATTTTGATATCTGTTGTTTAATTAATTATTCTAATTCTCAAAGGACAACACTGCCACCTGTAGTTTCTTATGTGTTCTACTGTATTCACTAATGAGACTTAATCATCAGTACTAAGCCGATAATCATCCACCAAAACCATTCACCTCAATTATTCCCCATATATGTTAAGTGAGCACGTCAAACATATTAACTTCTGCACTGTCTCAATGAAGTCGTTAAGATTGCTGGCAGAAAAAGATCTGATTCCCACCGGATACAGAATGTGCTCTGTTGTTTCTTTCTCCTCTGGGCAGGGGATTTGCTCAGTCACACCTATTGAGATGTTTTGTAGCAAGAACTGTCAAACACCTTAAAATGTCAATTAAACACTCCACTCCATTTCTTCATTATCGGCAGACATTTTATCATTGAGCGATTTAGTTAAATTTGCAAACGGAAAATAATTTCATCTGACCAACAAGGTACCAAGCTCTGACATCTTGAAAAAATATGACAAAATTATTTCCTTCGGCGACTACCTCTCAGTAGTCTGGCAAAAGCCCTGGGAGTAATTGATTGCCATGAAAAAGCTTCTCAAATTTGTCGTTCGCAGTCAACTTTAAACTGTAGATCCCGGTACTCATGGATAAAAAAATTAACACACACAACATGAGTGCTGCCGTAACCCTGACACAGGGTTTTAATGGCCAATTATGTACGTATGTAGGTATGAACAAGACACCTGATGAAGCAATTTTAACTTTAATTCATTGGTTTTGTTGGTTTTGGGAATTAGAATTAAGGATGTATGGATAAATATAAGCAATATTTTTTATGCCAAGTACAGCCTTTTTTCTTTAATTTCATCAGATAAACGCTGCAATAATCGCCTTTGACTGTTTTTTTTTTTTTTTTTTTTTTTTTTTTTTTTCATTGAAAAAATCAATACGCCACAGAAATGCCAAAAAGCAGATACTCAAACACGGATGCCTATGGAAGTATCTTGAATATTTAGGAATGCAAAAGTAATATCTTCCATTCTCATTCTTTCTTCTCCTAAAATAATTGTTTGAAATGTGTTTGTGCAAACAGAAATGAAGTGAAACATTTATTTGAGAGGTACTTAAAGAACTGAATTATTTTCTCTATTTTCTCTCTCTCCATAGTTCTCAATATCACCAAATCAGGAACTTGTAAATTATTATCAATGCTATAATGGTTTTCAAAAAAAGTATATGTTGACCAATACATCTAACCAGTTATGGACTATTGTAGGGTACAATAATACAATAAATACAAAACAAACAACAGAATCTGAATAATGAAACTTTATGACTGACAACATTATGTTAAAGTAGAGATTTTAATGAGAGGAATTTCTTAGTTTCCTATTTTTTTTTCTAAAACATGAAAAGTGTTGTGACAGCATTAACATACAATAAAACTTTAGGGATTTTTATATAATGACAGCCCTGGCTTACTGGCTAACTTAACTGAGTGACTGACTCATGCTTATGTAAAAAATTATGAATCTTGAAAAACGCACTCAAGTAAATCTAAATTGAAAAAGGAAAAATGAAAAACAAAAAACGAAAATATGAGATAAGATATGGAAAGAAACTGTGAAATTGTTTTGTTGCATTAAACTTTCCAGACAAGAAAAGCAAAAATAATTTTTGAAAAGTATTTTCGAAGAATTTCATTCTTTTTTCTTTTCCTCAACTTTGTTTCATTGCCACTTAAAAGAGTTAAAATGCAGGACAAAAATATTTGAACCATTTTAACAAGAACAAAGACGGCTGAGTATTTTTTGCATATTTGCTGCTGCAGATTAACATTTTAATTTCTTTGTTTTACTTGATTTTTGTTTTATTAAAATAAATGACGATTATAAAGATAATAAATTCCAGAAAGACCAATTAGTGAGTAACAAACTGCAGCAAGAGGGACAATAAAACTTTGTAAAAATACACTTTTTGTAATTGAAACTTTAAACTTATTAGGCAAACGAGTGCAATGAAGACAAGACAAATTATTTATATATTAGAGAAGTTTGTTACCGAAATTATATGATCATAGTGAATTATTTTAATATGGAAAAATTTGGTCATCATTACGCAATTTCTTATTTCTATGTAAAAAGTCTCTGAAGGTGTCTTTTTTTCATTTGCTATAAAATTTGGTGAACACTCTTAATGTCCTTCGAAATAAGTACTCAAGTGCCTTGGTTTTTTTTAAACGGTACAAGAAATAATGCATACATGGGCTTTATACGACCCAAAATGCCACATAAACCTTAACCTTTATGTCTACACCGACATACCCGGGTATGTTTTTCATTTTCAAAGTGATATATTTTAAGTTGTATATATTCTATCGGCGCAAAATTTTGAATGTTCCATTAAACAATTGTTTTTTACAAAACGTAAAAATTAGATATTCAAATTTTCAATCTGGGAAAAAATAAAAATGAGTTTTTGATACTTACCCCTTATATTTACACCCGACATACCCGGGTATGCATAGAAAAATATTTTTAAATTATTTATTAAAAATCAAATCGGAACATATTATTATAATGAAAGTAATTAAAAAAAAGAAAGAACAGGTTACTCGTCACAATTCACAATTCCTCACATTAACTGAATAATAATTCGATGCATATACTTATGATGTTGTAAAACCCAAATAATGATGATTATCTTGCCCTTCCTTTGAAATTTAAAAATTCGTTCGGAACAAATTTACGTCTTTTATTTACATAATATTGACAATCAAAAAAAGAGCTAAATTGTAACACTTAAAGAAATTGTCACACATACTAAGTTCACTTCCTCGAAATATATTGCAATACAAATCTTTGACAACATGGTTTTTTCTTCTCTTTCCCCAGAAGGTGGCAAACTAGTAAAGATTGGCCCATTGCTTGGGTATGAAGTACCCATCAAACCTTAATTCCATATTTCGCTGGTTTAAAAGGAATGTAGTGGGTAAAACCAGTAAAGGTAAAATTTTTCGTCAACAGCGACATTTCTTAATAGGTGATTCTCCAAAATAAAAATAGACTAGTACCAAAATTAAACGAATACAGCAAGACATACCCGGGTATGCTGGGTGTATATGTAAGTGAGAATTTTTGAGTGTAGACTTCTAAAGTCTATTTTGAGTTTCCCGAACGAGTAGAGAAAAAAATAAAGTGATAGGGTATTCGGCTGAACTACTCTCTCTCTGTGTTAATAACAATAATAAGATTTTCCATTTTAAAAAATTAAAACAAGGAAAAAATTAGTTTATGTGAATACTCTCCAGCCAGAGACACAGGGGCCTTATTCTGTAGCTCTCCTAAGCTAAAACTCTATCTCTAAAAATTTCTAAACTTTATTTAGGACTTTTTGGCTACGCATAAAATTCTTGAACGCTTATTGTAATTTAAAAACTGCATGCCTATTGCCCCTAAACTTTTTAATTTTATATATTCTAACGCCCAGCCTATTTCAAAAACCCAAAATTTTAGCATTTTAGGTTAAGAGACTTACAGAATAAGGCCCCAGGTCATCTATAAATTAAACAACTCCTTTGAACACTTTTTTTCATTTCTGCAGAATATTTTCTTTTAGCTGTTTTTAGTTCGGAGTATTTTGTATCACTACCTGTTAATAATTATCCGAATTCGTACAGTGAGTACCGTAATGCAATATCTAATATATAAAATTCTCGTGTCGCGGTGTTTGTTGCCAAACTCCTCCGAAATGGCTAGACCGATTTTCATGAAATTTGGTGTGTATATCGGGTAGGTCTGAGAATCGGTCAACATCTATTTTTCATACCCGTATATGTTAAGCTGACCCGCCCCAAGGGAAAATTTATACCTCACCTAAATAACGTACTGTCTTCGATGAAATTTTAAACTAAATAGATCAGCGTACCGTAGAGCATATACGGTTTGCGTATATGCTTGGGCGGTACAAGGACTACTTCTCCCTATCCCCAACTAACAAACTGATTTTAATTAAATTTTATTGGTGTCTTAACACAGCTTTAGATTAACAAATGTAAATTTTAATATCTATTTTTTATACAGTAAGCCAACACACTAACCACTAGGCATGATTAATAGGGTACTTTTTTTCGACCACGCGCACTTTTACGCCCACTTTTTTAAAATTATGTAATTGCTTCCATATAGTTTTTAACAGATTTACTTCATATATATACACATTATACTCCAGGCGAGGTATAAATAAACATTTCTTACGCCACGCCCACTTTCACGCAAAATTTTATTTGAAATTTTTAAACTTTTTGTTCTCTGTATAAATTTGTTCCTTCCAACGGATTTTTTTTATTTGGTAGTATATTGCTCTTAATACTGTTAACGTCGCCATATAACTATGAACCACGTCACCGCCGTTAAATTGATTATATAACGAGGGGGTAGCGAAGCACACCGGGTTCAGCTAGTAATATATATAAGTTTAGAACCAAGACAGACTTTTTTAGTGCAAGAACAAGCTTGCCCTCGTCAATTACGAGTGACTTACATTGAAAAACCAGTCTAGCTTCTTAAATGAGAGTGTGGGCATATTTTGTTTAACCTGCCACTTCTGTGTACCAACGCCACACGTGCCTCTTCCTCACAGCAGAAAGTTCAGGTGTTACGCGTAAGATAGTCTGATATTGTATGGGCGAACCACAGCAAAAAATACTTATACATTCATATTAATAATACTCATACGCCTTCGTTTAGAAAAGTTGTAAATAAGTATGTTTTCTCTCGAATTTGTACTGTGGTTGACGTATGATTGTTATTAATTCGCAGCGAAATATTTATTCTCATTAATAATACTCATACGCCTTCGTTTATGAAAAATTCATAAGATTTAGAAACCTTAAGAGAAAAACGAAAAATCTTTTTTTTTTTTTTTTTCTGGATTTTCTTTCATTTATGCATCAGTTACGTTTAGTTTTATTTTTTATTTACATTTTCCCCTGCAGCATACAAATTATAAATCTCTTCTCAAGTAACCACTACACAAAATTCCTTTTTCTAGTTCATATTACAGTTCAACTTTTCCATTTCGTAGCATTGATGAAAAAATCTATTTTTATTTTCTTTTGAATGTAAAATGTGTAGTAAAAGAATTCAAAACCATATCATATCTCTTTATATAATCTGAACACGCTCTTGTTATTTATACTTTTCATTTCAATGCTCTGATAATTTTTCGTTTAAAAAAAAATCTACTCAATTACAAACACACATTGGCACAAACAGAATACAATTGCTGAAATGAAATGGCAGTCAAAAGTAAAGTATTAATCAGGAAAGTCGGTATCGATTTTTTATTTCCAGTACGTTTATAATATTTAACAAATCAATCAAATGCTGTTTGAATAGTTTGGGTTATTTAAGCAATTAGTGTCCTGAGACACCATTTTAAAAGCGTACCATATGATGTCATGTAAAGCTCATATACACTTTGTGAAGATGTCTTAGAAGGTCACCTATTTCGTATTGCTTAGAAAATAATAGCCCAAAACTTTACATAGTCTGTTAAGAAGAGCTGGACCTCTACACAATTCGAGCAATGGCACACAATATCTAACGAAGAGACAAAGGCCAATAAGACAATAAATCCTTAAAAGAAAATGGAGCTAAATTTGCCAGTCATGTGAATGGACTATACAACACAACATACTTTTGAGTAGAATTCTTAAAACAGATGGAATATTTACTGTACCAGTGAATATAAGAAACCGACAAACTTGTGCGAATGCTGCCAGTCAAAACAAGAGCTGTAACAAAATTAGAGCATTAACGTTGGAAAGAACTGAACGCTACATATACTTATACCAACAACGGGAGTTTATAAATACGCGGGGATAACTGCAAATTGGCAAATGCCTGGTATGTTTCTCCTTCTACTTAGCATCGTATTCAGTTCAGGTCTGCCTTACAATTCAGTATGATCAATAGTCTTTCAGCTAAAATTCTCATATTCAAAATATTACTTGAGTATACTCCTCTTAACAGAATCAAATAGTTCATGCTCCTAAGTCTAAATCCGTTTTAATAAAAATTTCAATCAAATAGAGTTTCAAAAGGTACTTTTCCATATTCAATATATTAATATTGGTGGAATATTAATTTGAAGATTTGGATATGAGGAACGTTATGACTGTGGTCGCGAGTACTTTAATATTTTTCAATTTACGATCATATCGACACGACAACATTATCCAACCAATTAACCAGAGTATATGAAAATTTAAAAAAAATCATACTTATACAGACGAAACCCTATCTCGTTGAAATGTGTATATACAGACATACATAATTGGCCATTCATATTTACGGCCTAGCTTCTCGCAGCACCCATGTTATGTTTGTCAATTTTTATTCATGACTATGGGAACCTACAATTTAAAGTCGATTCCGAACAACAGACTTGAGAGTCTTTTTCATGGTACCAAGTTACCCTCAGAGTTTTTGCCAGTAGACTGCTAAGAGGTAGTCGCCGAAAGAAATATTTTTTCTATATTTCCTTTTTTCAAGATGTCGGAGCTGAGGTTTGAACCATGAGCCAGTACACAAACCACTACACCACGGCAACTATAAATTGTATATAATTTGACTAATGGTGTGTGTGTATCTTTTCGCAACGTACATATGTATTGTATATTTTATGTAAGTATTAAGTATAGAATATTATTTAGTTTTCTGTTGCTATAAAATAATCAAAAAAATTAACAAAAGTATACAACTTTTTCTATATACATACATACACACACACCTTAAAATACATTTAACCCTTTCAGACCGTGATGCATCGTTTGTGCGGGTGGGTTTAGGTCTCACTATTTTCGTTTATATTTGATCAACATTGCGCTGATTGTTCTTTATATTTGTTTCTCACACTATTCTGCTATTCTATTTACAGTTATTTAAATTATTTCAAAAATCTTGCGTCAGATTTCAGGTTTGTCAAAATGAGCGGAAGGAACAATTTGTGTTTACAACTACAAAACTACTAACGGCTAATAAATAGTGAATTGGGGCATATTTTAACTAAAAAAATTATAAATTTTAATGTTTCAAACCATTTGAAGTCATTTGATGCAATAAATATGCGTTTCAGTTAAAAAGGTTAATGAGTGCATCAATTGTGTGTGTGTCCTGAAAATCCCTGAAGGATATAAAAATGGTAAAATCTAATCATTGATTATATTTTCGTACGATATGGAGACCATATATTCCAAATATCAGTAAAAAAAATTCCCATTAATTGACTGGCTGGTCTGAAAGGGTTAAAACTGTTTTATAAATAAGTGTGAGTGTAATGCAGTTTGAAAAAAACAAAACTTTTTGTTCCAATTCCAATGACTGTAATGGTTTTTAGTTTGCCATTCAAGTAGTTTTGCTCATACAAAGAAATTGTCTCTAGAAATATACTTTTACGAATTTTAAATAAAATGTAAAAAATGTATGTATACAGACACACACATTTCATTAAAAAAGAAAAATGGGTAAAAAATTATGAAAAGAATACAATAAAAGCAATTAAAATGATGAAAAATAAATAAAAAAAAATTCAATTCTATTTGTTATTTTGTTTACAAAGGAAATGCATTTATAAATACAGTCGAGCTTCTATATAATGAACATCAATGCGGTGAAATTCTTTTCATCATAAGTTGATTGAAGGAACACAAATTTGTTCGTTATTATAGAGTGCTTTGTTCTCTTTACAAGGATTTTATTTTTACAAATTCAAAATTTGATATACTATGAAATGTATGCTTTTGGGGATAAGCATGTCTCTATGGCCATTTCGTCTCTGCTTAAGAGACTCGTCAGGAGACTTTTTCCCAAAGGTGGTATTCAAAACTATAAATACTTATGTTAAAATAGTTATAAACTAATTGTTTTTTAATTCAAAGTTTAATTCTCAACTGATTTATTATAACGAAGTACGACTGTAAATGAAGGTATTTTATTAAAACAATAAAATATTTTAAACAAAAACTTTTGCATAAATTAGTGTGTATGAGTACATTTCCATAATTAAGAATTGTTTACAAAATGCGCTTGAAACCAAAAACAACAATAACAGAAATGTGTATTTTGTTAATGGTATGCATGCAAATAAATTTAAATAAATTATTAAAATGATGCGAAAAAAATTTAAAATTTAAAAAATTTTGTTTTTAATTTTAAGAAAAAAATTACTTCTTTAACATTTTAAACTTTTTTTACGCTGCTGTCAAATAAATTCAGCATTTGACATTAATAAGACAGCATGGAAATAGATATAGGAAACTTTTTTAAATTTTTTGAATTGATATTAATTGATTGTTTCTGATTGGAGGAATAAACTTATAAAATTAGTTTGTCGGAGTTATAGAGGAATAGCAATGAATCTTTTTTCCATAACGAATTGCCTGGTGTTAAAGACCAGGCATTGGGATATGGGTATGAAGTGTTAAAGGTTAGCCTAGGACCCTGGAAAGTAATCTATATGTTTGCCCTGCTCTTCAGAGTCGTCGGCTTAGGCTTGGGTCATTTGGTCAAGGGGTTTTTTTTGAGAATTCTGGTCTGAATTAATTTTTTTTCAGAAATTAGTTGGAGAAGTTGTTTCGTGACTTCATATAGATCTCTCAACTTTCCTCTTTTGGCTTCTTCTTCTGTCTCTTTCTCTCTTTCATGTCTTTTCTAGCTGTTTGTTTTTATATTTTCTTTAATGTATTGACCTATACATTCATACATAATTAGCCATTACAACTCTTTTACAGAGTTGCGACCTAGCTTCTCACATCACCCATATTGTGTCCGTCAATCTTTATCAACATTGACTCCGAACGACAGACTTGAGAGGTTTGGTCTTGGCAATCACTAACTTTTAGAGTTTTTGTCAAGAAACGGATAAAAGGTGGTAGCTGACAGAGATATTTTTTCATATATCTACCTTTAAAAATGTCAGACTTAGGAACTGATCACGGAGCTGTCGTCTGGTAAGCCAACACGCTACATACTAAACTACAGCGTTCACTTATATATTGATCCTGTTATTTTTATATGAAAGAATATTTGTCTGGCGACTGGATAGGAAGTACATGTACAACAACTTCTTTATTTAGCCTAATCTTCATGTAATATATACTTTCTAAAGCATCGGTCTGATTAAAGAAATTAAAGATTGCATTTGAGGTGCTGGCCTGAACACCAGCTTAGGCCTGTATTTTTAGTTCTGAGTAAGAAAAATTTAAGGAATTGTTGTTTTCTTTCTTTTCGACAGGAGTTAAAATAGTTGAAATCCTTTCTTTAGTTTTCAATATTTCTTCAGTAAGGCCGGATGATAATTTTTTTGCTAAAAAGTTACAAGGGTTTTGACTTCTTCCGCTTTATTTAAAATAGTTATCTTACTGATTTGTCACTAACGATTATTTGATAGTAATATGTGCCTGTTACTAACAGTTTAGTGCATAAAAGTGGTTCTAATTATATGGCAGCTAAATATTGTTTTTATCTTTTTTAGACCTAGTTTGTATAACTTTTGTAATTTTAAAGAACTGCGCTCTCCGATGCCAGTAACGTTTGTACTCTCAACGAAATATTAAAAAAATGTGGTCTCCTAAGGTCAGAAATTTAAATGGTGATAATTAATTAATACGGAGTGTATATAGTTTATAAACATACTTCCCTAATGCTATAACATTTTCCCTCTCTCTATCTCTCACTCTCTCTCTATTTGTCTTTTTTTATATGTAGGTAGAGTAATAATTCACAAAAATAAGTTTATTAAAAAGAAACTATTAAAAACTGTTTTACATTATTACTAACAGAAATAAACCCCTATAAATAGGCAAAGAAAAAATAAAAATAAGAACTGCCTTAAAAGCTGCTTTTCATATTCTATAGTTTTAAGATTTACTTCTCTTTTTACGCTTTCTATCATATTTCTAACCAATTAGAGTCTAAATTGTTTCCTTTTTTTTTAAGTAAACAAAAAGAGAAGACAGACAATAGAGTGTTTCAAGAAAAATATTTTAAAACAATACAGTGTACAGTAGTATGAAACTGAAAATAAATTTAATTTTGACTTTATCTCTTCTCTTACATATCGCCGGTTTTTGAAGGGTGATATGCTAATTTAAATACAATAAACTTAATCAAATGTTTATTTCTTAGTCCCACTGTAATTCATAATTTTTGCATATAATTTTGTCAAACTTATTGTTCCTTCTGTTTTTCGTTTTTGCACAACCTTCCTTAAGAATGCACTCTTTAAGATGAAAAAAAAAGAAAAAACGAAATGCAATATATTAAGAATAGAAATATAATCTTAAGTGTTCATGATAAAGCAAAGCTCTTTAAAGAATAGCCATAACAAAAGCAATTTAATGAAATAAAATTGTAAACAAAGTCTTATAATTTGTATATCAACAAGCACAACATAATTCATAAATTAACTTTCTATTCCAAAGAAATAGTCTGTCTTCTAAAGTTTGCGATTTCTTACTGTTTAGTAAAGGCATGATTAGAGTATAAAAGTTTTAATGTTTTTCTTTAGTTTATTAAATATTTCCTTAATATTGTAAATTTAATTTTTAAATTCTAAATTTTAAGATTTATTTTAAAGTCATGTGCTAACCTGCCGGTTAAATAAAGCAGCAGGAAGTTAAAAAAGAAATCATTTTTCCTATTGTATATTTACAAAAAAGAAAAGAATATTATTGTTAAGCTGAATTCAGTTTAAGGTAAAAAAAATAATAAATGTACAAAGAAAGTTGTTTGACAGCAGTTTTCAACTTCAAATACCTTTAAGCGTTAAATGCTGAAAATGATTTGCCATTAAATTATACGAAAAATTTTCTTTTTTATGGCATTAAAATACTCATAAATTAGCATTAGTGCTGCGAGGAGCTAGGCCGTAATCCTGACACAGGGTTGTAAAGGCCAGTTACGTATGTATGTATGTAATTGGCCATTAAAACCCTGTCTCAGGGTTACGGCCTAGCTTCTCGCAGGACTCATGTTGTGTGTGTTAATTTTTATCCATGAGTACCAGAACCTACAGTTTAAAGTGTACTCCGAACGACAGATTTGAGAAGCTTTTTCATGGCAATTAATTACTCCCAAAGCTTTTGCCAGAAGACTGCTGAGAGGTAGTCGCCGCAAGAAATATTTTTTTCATATTTCTTTTTTCAAGATGAGAGAATTGAGATTTGAACCCGGTGCTAGCGTCTTGGTAAGCCAACACACTAACCACTAGACCACGGCGATATTATATCTGGAAAATTTCAGAATCAGGAGACATAGATCCTGTGCATCACCTATGTAAATAAATTCAAAAGAAAAAAAATTTGAAACGCCATAAAATATGCTACTGCTTTCTGTACATCAACTATATAAATAAATTCAAAATAAAAAATTAAAAACGCCCTAAAATATGTCACTGTTTGACTGTACAATTATAGAAATTAAAATAATTTTTTTTTGTCTGTCCTAAATAGGAATTAACTGGGAATCGAGTTTTTCTTTTTCGTTTTACTTCTTTCATTTTGTTTCAATTTAATTTATGGGTTTTAAATGAAGCTAAAAAAAGCCATATCCTGTAAAAGAATAAAAAACAAATACTTTTTTAAAAGGACTTTTTTATTTATCCTTTTTTAAGTCATACCATCAAACAATTTATGCCTGTGAGTAAAATATAAAATAGAAATCATTATGAGTATAAATTAAATAGCATGAAATCGTCTTTAATAGAAAATTTATGATAAAGTAAAAAATAAATAAAAATTATATATCCAAGTGGTAGGTTACGGAAATAGGAAATGAATTATGATATATTTTTATTTCAATGGCATATTTTATTGTAATACATACTGATGACAATAACAATAACGATGTCACCGCAACAATAATCATAAATAGTGCCTTAAATTTTCAAAAATTCTTATTTGTTTTTATATTCCGTTGTAACCCTTTTTCAATTGAAATAAAATGTACAGAAATAAAATACAAAAATAAATAGAAATATAAATAAGATTTTAAAATACCACAGCATTATAAAGAGATGACATTTTATACCCTCTTGAAATATTTATCATTTCAAATACATACATATTTGCACAGCTCAGGTAGTTGCCACAATCGAAATGCGCTTTGTCAGCCACATATATATCCGCCTATTTTTTCTTACAATTCATTTCATTTAAAGAGTATTTTACTTCCCATTTTTTTTTTTTGCTTTTCTTTTGAAATCCTAGTTAAACTTACACAATGATAGATGCTTTTTACATCCACGTATACATGTTATGCGTTTTAGTAGTGATGAAAACATAAGAGTTTATAATTTTCTCTTTTGGTAGTTGCTTGGAGCACTTAAAAAAATTTTTAAGAAGTATTTTTTAAAATAAATGATTACTGATAATGACACTCAGCTGAGGGATCAACGTATATACCCTCCAGTAAGCTTTTAGTTGCGGTATAGAGATAACGAAGGCTTTAAAATTTGCTACTTTTTTCCATTCATATGTCCAGGTTAGACTGATATAAAGTTGACTGAAATTTATGCATAAACCTGTTTTTTTTCAACTGAAGCAATTTCTAATCCAATTGAGAGTTGATTGCCATGAAAAGGCTTCTCAAGTCTGTCGTTCGGAGTCAACTTTAAACTGTAAGTCCCGGTAATCATGGATAAAAATTGGCACACACAACATGAGTTCTGCGAGATGCTAGGCCGTAACCCTGACACAGGATTGTAATGGCCAATTATGTATGTAGGTATGAGTGTAAATGAAATATACGAGTAATTCTTATTTAGTATATAAGTTCTTGAACATAAGAATTTATAGTTTTGATACTTATCGCCATAAAAATGTTTTTTGATACAGAAACTATAAAATTCTAGTTTAATTTACAATTTTTAGAGTGTATACAATAAGTATTTACCGACATACATATACATGTCTTTGACAACAAATAAAATGTAATTCTATTTTGTTGCGTTTAGCATCTTAAATTGAACGCTTTTGTGTTATTTCGTCTATTCTCAAATTCAATGACTCTCTCTATCTCTCGGTCTAAACTCTTCCTTATTTTCATATTCTTTTTCCTTCAATAGCATTTCAATAAAACCAAATTCCTTGTATTTACTTTAAATTCATATATGTACATATGGATGTATATTGTACATATGTATATACCCATTTTGTTTATTTTGTGGTATCAACAGAACAAAATCGAACAACAACAACAATAAAACTATTAACAATAAAACTTTTAGCAAATATTTCCTCATATGATTTCTTAATATTTAATGGCAATCTTTTTTTTTTTGGTTTTTTTTATTTCTTCCGGCATTAAATTTCTTTTAAATTCTGGTTAAGCTTCTTATGATTCAATATTTCATACAAATACGAGTACATTTTTAAAAAATAATTTCACATATGTACGTGTGAATCTGATTTCAAGAGAGCAAAAGAGAAACAGCAAGTGAGCGAGAGAGAAAGAGGAAGTGGAAGAAAAAAATAAGAAGCAGATGATCAGAATATACACACATATGAAATAAATAAAAGTGAAATAAAAGTTACAAAAAAGTGGGCAAAAGTTGTTTTTTTAGAGCTGCCAACTATTCGACGAAATCCAAAACCGGTTTTGAATAGTTAAAAAACCGGACATTTTTAAAAACCGGGTTCTCGCCTTTTCATTTAAAAATATGGTCGAATAACCGGGTTTTTCGAATTTCTTTATTAATAAAAATATATACAATATACATACTATATGTATAATATTTTATTTTTTTTTTTTTTTTTGGTTTTTATAACTATTTTAACTTAAAATAAAAAGTAATACATTCATCACATTTCAGTTCTAACATTATCTAAAATAAATTTAAAATTTTGAGAATTATAAAATAGTATACATGTAAATTTTTTTTATTTTTTAAGTAAACCCCTACTCATGCAGTGCATTGTATTGGAATGTTGAAGATAGAAGAGAGATACATACATAGATTTGTTTTTTTTTATTTTTATTGATCGCCATATACCAATGAGACAAGTTGTTATCAGTTGATCACTCAAAGGCCAGTGTTATACCTTCACCCTTGAAGGATCAACAGCAATTGCCCCATTTGTCGATGAATGTTGAAAGTAAGTGGTGATCGTCTACACAAATTAGGTTAGCTGTTACTTTCCCAGTAGGTGGCACTGTACTCCTGATCATTCGTTTCTGTTGGAATAGACTGGATATGTCAGGGAGCGGTTTTTCTTGCAGATTAACAACTTGTGGGAAGGGGGGGAACCTTATTTTTTTTAAATTATAATTTAGAAAAACCGCAAATTTTATTTTATAATTTTTGTCCTTCGCCGGGGTTGAACCTCGGTCGTTTGAGTTGAGTTTCTGTGCGAACGCTCTGGCCCCTATGCCACGGCATACATATATGTGTATACATATATGTACATATATTGAATGAAACCTACATATATAATGACAAAAATAATTATATATTTAAGATTGAAACATTTTAATTATATATATTTTTTTTTAATTACTCGTATTTATAGAATTTCAAAAATAAGACGCAGTTTAAATATTTAGACGACATACGGCTGCTTAGCTTTGTTTTATTGTTGAGCTTACTGAAAAGTCACTCACTTATTATTGAAGTTGGGTTAATTGTGAGTAGCGCTGTATATGTCTGATTTAATTTTTTTAGATTTTTTGGAAAATAAAAAGTTTTGCATACGAAATTAAAAATTTTTTGAAAATTTCAGTAAAGGTGTATTATATACCTTAAAATGAAAAGTATCCGAAAATTTCGAATAATTCGACACTATAAAACCGGTTTTTCGACCATCTTCAAAGAAACCGCTCCCGACATTCCATTCTATTCGACCTTAACTACTGTCAAGAAAAAGAGAATGATCAGGAGAAAAGCGCCACCTATTGGGATGTAGCACATAACAGCTAAACCTACTTAGCGAAGACACTTATCACCACACAATCAACATGCAACCATGAGACAATTGCTGTTGATCACTTAAATGTGAAGGTATAACACAGGCCTTTGAATGATCAATTCACAGCAATTTGTCTCATACCTAAGACGCTTAATAGTAATATAAGAAAAAACAAAAATGTATGTTCTGTCATAAATGTACTGTCCTAACCAAAAAATTCCAATACAATGCAATGCATTTAGTAGGGGTTTACCCCTGAGTATTGGTCTCAAAATAAAAAAATTAAAAAAAAAACTCGAAAACCGCTACTTTTTGAAACCGGTTTAAAAAATCGGAAAAATGGAAAAAACCGGGTTTTTGAATAATTCGAAAACCGGTCTTGACAACTCTATGTTTTTTAAAAAATAAAATGCAATGAACCGTTATTTTAAAATAAAACAAAAGCACACATACAGACATTAACATTAATACGAGTAATAGCATGTATATGTTACCTGTGTATTTTTTACATAAATAAAAACACATGTGCATTAGGATGTTCCTGATTTTGTGAAGTTACTGTTTTTGTCGTTATAGGACGTAAAAAATATAGTTTATTCGAATGCCATTCCGTGCTGACTTGAACTTAAGTCTAGCCCTATAATGTGTGTTAGTGAGACTAATTTTTACATAATAAAACGTTTTCACTTTCTATCAATTAGCGCCTGGTTATGGGAGTCTATTATTTATATTAAAAATACGAACAGGCCTGCTACCGAATTGCATTAGTAATAATATAAATAATGTAGCTGACATCCAACCATACAGTTTTATATAAGCGAACGATTACAGACTTTTTTTCCTCTACCAGTAATAATCAAAATATGTTATTTTATAAAGATCTCAAACTTTTTAACGATATACCACAGGAAAGCATGAGAATAATTTGTATAGTTTTAAACATAAAAGATTTCAATATGTTAAGGGAAAATTTTAAAATTGTAAACATTTATTATATATTAAGTATATGCTGAAGACTCAAACTTGATAACTCCAGGAAAAGTGATCAATTTTTATAAATTAATTTTGCTTGTCAGAAACGCTATAATTAAATCAAAGTTTAATTTTATAAAGAATTTAGATTTTTGCAATGACTCTTTTCTCTTTTTGATCATTCAAGGAGAAAATTTTTTATAGAGTTTAACTTTGATCTAATTAAAACGTTTCTGAAGAAACAAAATTATTTATACATATATTGTCAAAAATAGAAAAAAAATTTTACTAATCCAAGAAATAATAAAGAAGAACCGAAAACAAATTTTGCTTCAAAACATGTAAAAAATTGTCATTAAAACACTGTGTTGAACTAATTCTTAACTACTTACTCGTACCATAATTCTTTGAACAGAGAGTCTTGTTTGAAACCAAGAGTAAGTGGGAACTGATAGCACTAAAGTTCTCAGACAATATTTGGCAAAATATTGTAGACGCTGTCGTCTAGGGGTTGGTGTGTTGGATTACTAAGACGATAGCGCTGGGTTTTAAATCTCAACTCTGACATCTTGAAAAAAAAAATATGAAAAAATTATTTCTTTTGGCAATCACCTCTCAGCAGTCTTCAGGCAAAAGCTAATTGAAAGACTAATTGAATGCCATGAAAAAGATTCTCAAATCTGTCGTTCGGAGTCGACTTTAAACTGTAGGTCCCGATACTCATGGATAAAAATTAACACACACAACATAAGTGCTTAGAAAAGCTAGGCCGTAATCCAGATACAGGGTTGTAATGGCCAGTTATGTATGTATGTATGAATTTAATATTGACTTAAGCGGCAAAAATACAACAGAATAACAAAATTTCGAATTTGGGTTTGGTTTCATTATTTAAAAAAAAATAAAACTGAGCAATACCCTAATGTGCATAAAAGAAGGGCAAATAAATTAAGAAAGAGAAGGAGAAGCAGCATCAAAAGAGGATTACTGAGAATATAACGTTGTAAACATTATGACATTACCCACAATCATCATGAGTAACGTTAATAAAACAAGTATAATACATACTCGTTCGAGGCACACATACAAGCACGCACATACATATGTATGTTTACACTAGAATAGAAAAAAAAAAATGAATACAACAAGAGTAATGCCACCAATAACACAACAAAATGAGAAACTGTTGCAAAAAAAATGTCAACACGTGTATCAAACTGTTTGCCAACATACTTGACATTATTTTTCATTTCTTGTTCAATGAAAACAGCAACAGCAGAACAACAACAATAGCGATAAAAGTATAAAAAATATATACGATATGAAGCTAAAAACAGGAAACAATATGGTACACTCAACTCAATAAAAATCATATTTATAAATTGGCAAAATTTTAAATTTAAGTAAAATTTAATATTGATTTTTATTCTCCATAAATTTAGAACAAAAATTAGTTTGCCTTTGGATTAAAATAAAATAAAAATGTTTAACAAATTAATTGTCACAGTTCCTATCAACTGGACCACTTTAAAACAGAGGTGGCCAAACAAATTTCTATATAATACATGTACATTAGACCGTACCTCAAACAAAGTTCAGCCGTATTAGATTATGTACTTATACATTGTACATATATGTACTCTTATATAAAACCTTGCACACTACGGTGTTTGAGCACCCACTTGACCATCTACCCTACTGCTACAGTTACAACAAGTAACTTTTTGAGACAGTCATGTTACTAGTTGTAAAAAGTCTGTAGCCAAATTGACAGATATGTTCTAGTCGAAAAAGGAAAAAATAAAAAGAGAATTAAAAAATACGAACATTGCCCTCTGTCAGGGAAGATCTCCTCCTTATTAAAAAGTTGATTATTTTATGATAATCGAAATATAACGGCACACAGTGTGACAGCCCCATAGTAACCGCGGCAAAAAATGGTTTTTCGCGTATCGTCCAATTTGGATGAAATTTTCACAGTATATTAACAGGTATATGAGTAACAATTTCTTCAGCCTCATAACTGCATTACTTTTTGGTCTAGAGCAAGTCAAAGTTGAGGTATGCCAACGCGCTTCAAATATGTTAGTTTAATATGTAATATTCAAAAGCTTATTAATAAAAAAAAAACATAATAAATATAACTTTAAACTATTTTTTTATTTAATTTATTTGTTGTAGAATGAATGGATGAAAAAATAAATAAAAACAAAACACGGAAAAAAAATTTCTTAACAACAGAATTGTGGTGTAAAAATTGAACATTTTGCATTTTCAATTGACTAGGAAATATAGAACAGCCCCTCGCCCTAGGTGCAGACTTATATCAAATGAAAGATTGAAGTCTCAGCTTCCATTTAAAGTAAAGAACATATAGCAAAAGTTTTTAAAAGTACTTTAAACATACAAAAAACTATAAAAAATACGCATTCTGTCGCTATACGTATGTTAGCATGCAATAGCATGTTTACAACTTTTTTCTTTTATTTTTTTTTTTAATTGTTTACAATTTTCTATATTAGTTATTTTATTTAGAATGAGAATGAAATTGAAAAAATTAGAATACCATGATGATATTAAAAAATTATTGAGAGAATGAAAAACAAAATGTTTCTTTTTTATTGCATTTTAATGGGAGGTGGGCGTAATAGTGGGCGTGTTATGGTAATTTTTGCATGAAACATTTTAAATTATATAAATTACAGTAATATCAAATTTGAAGGTTGTACCTAAAATATTTTAGAAAATATGGCACTTTTTATGCTGAGGTTGTATCGGTGGTGGGAGTAAAAGTGGGCCAAAGTTCAACATTTTTTTCCGATAATATTTGTAATAATATAGCATTCAAGTATGCCAAAACTCAAAGTTATACCTAAAGTATTACGGACAATACGATATTATAAAAATTTCGATTGTATAGGGGGTGGGCGTAAAAGTGGGCGGAGTTTCTTATTTTTTTTTTAACTGGAATTGTCTCAAAAATAACATGTGCAAAATTTCAGAGCTCTACAATGACTCCTTGTATTTAATGCCGGCGTTGTCACACTGTGCGGCATGGTGTAAGCATTAGTAAATTACGCCACTAGTATGAATCTGTCTTAAAAATACTAGTTGAAATGCTAGTATTTACATATATAGTATATGCTCTAGCTTAGTTGGGCTTCTATGACAGTATAATGTTTCAATCGGTAGTTTGATATATGAAAAAGGACAGATAGGCAACCAGTCTGAAGTAGAAAGCAACCATTACACTTCTAATCACATATTTCATTATTTTGTCTGAAGGGTATTCTTTGCAGTAGTAGGAGTAATATTGTCTTGTAAAATATTTAACACTCATACGTCTTGTAGAGACAAAAGCCACGTTCCATCAATCAGATATGGAACTATTAAAAATTTTTTTTACAATTTGCAGCAAAATTTTAGTCAATTAAAATTTTAATTGTTACAATCATAAATGAGACAAAACAAAATTATATTAGATAGACTAAACTTAAATATACTAAACTAATAGAGGAGTAAATATATAAACAGACCTCTTTAAGAGATTAATTAAAATGTACGACATTGTCTGTTAATATGAGAATTATGGGTTCGATTCCCAATATAGATAATGGTGAGAAACAGTAATTCTGTAACTCTGTGTACAAGAGGCATAATTACTTATTTACTTACTAAAATGGAACATTGGCATACCCAGTAGGGTCTTAGGCACGCCAAGGCTGTGATTCGTCCGCGATTTAGGGGTAAGTCTGATCTTCTAAAGTACCGGTTACTGTAGTGTGAAAGCGCATTTGATGATAATGGCGATCACAGATGCAGATTTTGGTAGACCAGGAATGTGCAAAAGTAAAAATATAGTTGTGTTTGTGAGAAAATGAGAATTACACTGCTGAACGTGTAAGTAGCAGTATTAGCATCTGTATGAATTTACTTTTAATTAAAAAATATATTAATAAATTAATTAAAAATTTAATTACTATAAGAAAAATTAGTAAATAGTATTTTGTTATTAAAAAATAAAAAATAAACTTTTAATCAAAAAAAAAAAATTTTTTTAAGAAAAGTTTTATTTTCATTCAATTTATTAACAATTATGAAAAGAAGAAAAATGTCACTGAAAAGCTTTTAAATTTTATTCTTAAATGTTCTATGACACATAAGGTATTGGAAATAAACAAGCGCATTTATAATAATAAAATATGTGTGCATTGCTATTAATTTAGTTTCCACTGTAAAAATAAATCTGCGTACATCCAACACGCATGTTAACTCGTCGCTGTTTCAGTGACGGCTGAAAGCAAGAGCGTAAGAATACATGTGAGTTTAGCTAAGGCACAGTTGTATATGAAATTTGTATTTTTGCACAGGCCTGTTGTAGACTATGCTCACAAGCATCAGAGACAGCAGAGCACATATTATGTGAATGTGTGGCTTTTGATAGATTTATATGAATGTATTTAGGGCGACATATGGTCTTACTGGCGGATATATCCACCACTACAGTATCGGACCTGCTGGTGTTCATAAGGAAGGCAGTTGGTCTGTTAAACAAACAGTAGACTCAAAGGGACACAATAGATCTTATAGGTCGCAGTGTCTTGTATTTTTGTTTGGTCTAAATCAGATAATAATAATAATAATAATAATACTATAAACTCTTTAGTAGTTTGTAATACGTAAAATTATTTAAGGTGGCAGTCTCATCTAGGCCATAGGTTAGGCCCATTGTAAAAGTAGTACAAAAAGTTGGCGTAAAAGTTAACTGCCATTTTTCCAGATGGTGTCAAATGTTGCTGTGCTTTTGTATTTATTAGGCGATGCCAATAATTCCAAGTTATGGAGAGGTGCATATGTATAGCTTCGTGGCATGTTTAAAATTCTTTAAATTACTGCATAAATAAAATAAAAATATTTTGCTTTTTATGTAACAGAACAAACCATTAACTTTATTATCAAAACGTTCATTGAACATACATTTTATATAAAAAACAAACGGGCTTTCGTAAACTTTTTGTCTGACAAAAAAAAAACGTACTAATCAATAAAATAAATAATAAAATAAAGCCCTATAACGATTTGTATTAAATTTTTCAACTTCTTTTATGTTTTCTTATGTAATGACTCTCTCCTACCTGACATATTTATAAGCTAACAATCTCACCTCTTTGAATGTGGCTCCGTTGTCCTTTGATCTCTGCTACTTTTTAATATATAATAATAACTTATTTGTATTATTTTCCTTGACCTTTTTATTAATTTTATTATTAGATAAATTATTTGAGCTTAAGGTCGAATAAATATTTATATTATTTATTTTACGATATTTCGCTACTTCCTTGCGTAGCATCATCAGGAATATATATTTGAATGTGACAAAACAATAACAAAATTATAAAAAAATACATAAAAAATTATGTCATACATATTTTCAAATAAAAACATAATGAACATTTAAAAAAATTAATATAATAATTAACCAACAAACAACATTAATAAAAATAATAACAAGTAGGAACGATATGTGTGTATTTACAAAAATAATAAAAATAAAAGTAACAAAAATTATCTGGTATGTGATGAAAATCGACCTCGATTGAAACGAAAATCGAAAGAACCCCAAATTACTATAACTTCCAATTCTTTTCAGATTTGGAATTTCTCTTATACTCATTACGTTAATGACTATTGTCATTACATCCTTTATTATTATTATTATTTTAATATAATTAAAAACAGAAAAGTTCTATATGACTTCGAGAAAAGAAAAGAAAAAGAAAAAAAAAAAAAAAAAAAAAAAAAATTATAATAAATTCAAATTATTTCAATCTCGAAAGAAATCGCCTTTCATCACATCCCTGAATTTTAATAAAATTAATAATTATTTTATATATAAAAAAAAAAAAAAAAAAAAATTATAAATACCAACGATAAAATAACAATGATAAAAACGCAGTAACCCAAATAAAAAAGAAATTAACAATAAGTGTAATAATGAATATATATAAATATTATGTTTTGTATATTAATTAAATATTAAATATTCAAACATACAGACATTTAATATACAAA
The DNA here is from genome assembly GCA_963576795.1 of Metopia argyrocephala. Lineage (NCBI taxonomy): Eukaryota > Metazoa > Arthropoda > Insecta > Diptera > Sarcophagidae > Metopia > Metopia argyrocephala. The sequence goes on from OY756211.1 coordinate 88,057,298, forward strand.
ACATAATATTTATATATATTCATTATTACACTTATTGTTAATTTCTTTTTTATTTGGGTTACTGCGTTTTTATCATTGTTATTTTATCGTTGGTATTTATAATTTTTTTTTTTTTTTTTTTTTTTATATATAAAATAATTATTAATTTTATTAAAATTCAGGGATGTGATGAAAGGCGATTTCTTTCGAGATTGAAATAATTTGAATTTATTATAATTTTTTTTTTTTTTTTTTTTTTTTTTTTTCTTTTTCTTTTCTTTTCTCGAAGTCATATAGAACTTTTCTGTTTTTAATTATATTAAAATAATAATAATAATAAAGGATGTAATGACAATAGTCATTAACGTAATGAGTATAAGAGAAATTCCAAATCTGAAAAGAATTGGAAGTTATAGTAATTTGGGGTTCTTTCGATTTTCGTTTCAATCGAGGTCGATTTTCATCACATACCAGATAATTTTTGTTACTTTTATTTTTATTATTTTTGTAAATACACACATATCGTTCCTACTTGTTATTATTTTTATTAATGTTGTTTGTTGGTTAATTATTATATTAATTTTTTTAAATGTTCATTATGTTTTTATTTGAAAATATGTATGACATAATTTTTTATGTATTTTTTTATAATTTTGTTATTGTTTTGTCACATTCAAATATATATTCCTGATGATGCTACGCAAGGAAGTAGCGAAATATCGTAAAATAAATAATATAAATATTTATTCGACCTTAAGCTCAAATAATTTATCTAATAATAATATAATAATAACTTTTATATGCAACAATATTGCAATAAAAATGTCAGCAACATACAAGGAATGAAAGTAGCAATACAATAATGTTATTGGTGAAGCACGTTTATAGTGGTATAGTATTGGCATTTGAAAATATTTTGAATTCGAAAAAATTGTCACAAACTCTGCACGAAAAAAGAACACCAGCAATAATAAAATTTTAAAATAAGTCAACAACGAGGGTTAGCAGCAGCAGCAACAATTTTAATTTTTTTAAGGAATATTTTTGGAAAAACATACGCTTTTATAATATACAGGGTAGGCAAATTTGAGGTTAGGAAGTACATTGGCTTTTATATTATGGAATGTCAAAAAAAGAACGACCATCCTTTGAAAATTATTTGTAAAAAGTTGAGAAATTTTAACCATAGAATGCTACACTACTATTATTTGCGTCCAACGTTTGTGAATTGACTGTTTGGAAAACTGAACAAAAACAATAGATATTTCAACAAAATCGTCTGTAGTGATGAGACCATGTTAACCATGGGGATTTTAGGAAGACTATTCGATGTGATCAAGGATTTCTTCTACCTTGGCACCGTCATTACGAGCCAGAATGATGGCAGTCTGGAGATCAAACGAAGAATCACACCGGCCAACAGGTGCTACTACTGTCCTAGTAGGCAGTTTAATAATATAGACCTCTCTGGTGCGACGAAATTAACATTCTATAAGTGTCTTATTCTTCCGGTGCTTCTCTGTGGTGCGGAAGCATGAACGCTGTCCTGTGTCAGCTGTCCTGGGAGTGTTCGAGAGAAAAGTTCTTCGTAAGATCTATGTTTCTCTAAGGCATGTCGATGAGTTTCGCATTAGAACCAAGAGGACGACCACGTTTACATTAGAACGACAAAGTTAATGAAACCCTGTCATCTATTAGTATGATCAACTGCAGAAGGCGCGCGCTTAGCACAGACGCCTGGAGACTAGTGTTAAGGCAAACCGAAATCCGCTAACGAGTTGTTATGGCCATCTAAGTAAGTAAGTAAGGTTTACGTGATCAAACCACTGACTGACGCTCTGAAAAATGAAATTCGGTGCTGCATTGACAAGATAAGCGAAGCTTTGATACAAACTGTATTTCAAAATTTTGTGAAGAGAACTTTTATACCATATTTCTACTTTACATTGGTAACAATAAAACTGAATTTGTCAAAAAAAAAAATGTGGTTTTCTGAACCTTAAATATGCCACCCTATACAAAAAAGAAAAAAAAAAAACAAGAAATAAAATTTATTGCTTCTTTATTTAAAAAGTTTATGAGTGAATGTTATTGTTGGGCTGCTTTTAACAATTGCTTTAAAATATTGCCACAATAAGAAAACAAAATTAATTGTTTATTTCAATGCGGCTAATAAGGCTACGCTACACTTGCCAAACAAATGGTGATGAGCCATGAAAGAGTTTGAAGACTCATAAAACTAAAAAAGGGATTACGAAAATAGATTTGATTTTGACTTCGAGTTTGAAAAGTTTTTATTTGAAAGATTGTTTTTGCTTCACCAGAATTAGAAGAGTCGGTCCATCAATTTTTCTTTTTCTAATTTGTTTGCTTTTATAATTCCTAAAGTCGTCGTGATCTAGTGGTTAGTGTGAGCTGCAGTTTAGGCTCCGGCTCTGAAATCTCGAAACAAAGAAATATTAAAACAAAATATTTCTTTCGGCGACAACCTCTTAGAAGACTTCTGACAAAAGCTCTGAGTGTAACTGATTGCCATGAACACACTTCTCAAGTATGTCGTTTGGAGTCGACATTAAACTGCACGACACTTGCCACACAGCTAACTCAGTGCTGCGAGAAACTAGACGGTAATCCTGAAACAGGTTTGTAAAGGCCAGTTATATACAGTGAACAAAAGAACAACTGGTACACTCTGAGAAGTAAAATCAATTTTCATTTAATATAAAATGGTGTTATTTATTTCTAATGTTTTATACATGCAAACAGAGGATCACTGATCACCTAAAAGGTATTACCGAATAAGAGGTAGATGGTAACACTGCTCTGAGAAAAAAAAAGTTGTACACTTGTTGCTTTACAGTGAAAAATCACCCGTTATAAATTAAAAAGAATTAAAAGAAATTATTATAAAATTGTGGAAAGAAAATAATTCTTTGCGTGAAATTGGAAAAATGGTGAATAAACCTCATGCTACGGTCCATTACGTTGTTAAAACTTTCCAAAGGAATAGATCTGTGGAAAGACCTAGTGGAGGTGCACGTCCAAAAAAACTATACACCCCTCAAGTCCAATGAAAAGTTTTAAATTGTGTAAGAAAGGACCCACAAATTTCCACCGTGAAGATTGCAGAAATAGTTGATGTGACACCGCAGACACCACAGACACCATACAACATATTAAAGAACTAAATATTTTCTTCTTTTTTGTAGTTACATTAAGTTTTCTTTTTCTGTACAAGTATTTTTTTGCCTATGAATTTTAGAATATTTATGTTATTGTTATTTTTTTGTACCTTAAAGCATCCCAAATTAAAAAGGTTTTTTATTTAAATTAAAGTATTGATCTCAAGCTATAATTTTTGTTAATAATCATTACATTTACTTTTTATTTTAATGCCTGTTTTCACGTTTATTTCAGTTCAATAAGTGTATAAGTTATTTTTTTGCTCATTGTATGTATGTAATCCTTAAATTTTAAAAAAGATATAAATAGAAATTCTCATGTAAATTAACGACCATCATCATTATATCTGAAAATGCTCTCTTACCTCTATATTAATTTTTAGCATGTGTTTTGGGGTTTAACTTTATTGAAGACTAGGGCATCTTATACCGAATTTGAAGACTTTAACCCTAGTAGGCATGAGGGTTTTTTGTCGCTAAATGGCATAACCAGGTCTGTGCAGACCTATATGGGATTTGTATGGAAATGCATAGACAGATGTGATAAAAGTCTGTATAAATACATTTTGTGCTAGGAAAACCACAAAATGAATATTAAAAACGCATTTTTATACATCTTAATTATCTATTAACAGCATTTTATTAATAATATGTATACAAAGGAATTTTATATACGGCATTCAATGCAGGAACCTTGCATGTGAGTGTTGTTGGCATACGGGCTTTTTGCAATGCATGCAATGTAAATGTGTTTTTCGCTGTTTTTTGATCAACTTAAATCACAGCAAGCACGATGGTCTTTTGGCACAGGATGCGGCATGGACTGGACGGTCATATATGGGCGGGCCTGCAGCTACCTGTAAACAAACAAAGTTTGTCAAGTTCGTCGAAGTCAACGGCATCGTACAAGTCAAAGGACGGTAAAATTTGGTCAACAGTTCCTCAGGCCACTAGTAGACCTCGTGCACAACACTTTCCCACGCTGTGTATTGAAGGCTACCCTATCTACAGGGCGACGATGTCTGCTAACCGACATATTGTATAATATTTCTCAAAGTATATTAGACTTGATAACGGTATCACTAGAACTGGTTGACTTGTAGAAAACAAATCGCCCGTAATCTATGTTTGTAACCTGCTCATGAAAATCTTAGAACGCTGATATGTTCCGAACTGTTCCCCTACCGAGGCCGCGTTCGTTTTATCCAATATATACCATCAAAACCAGTCAAATAAGGCATAAGAGTCTGTAACTAAATCAATTTTTAAATTTTAGCCATTTTGTCACCACAACTCATTACTTGGCTGAATGTTTGACTCGCATATGGCGGCAAACAAGGTTAGGCCAAAAAAGCTCACAATTCTGTTTCCGTTACAAGATGCGTTCTCACTCGCGGGCCTTACGGTTTGTTTCAGGAACAGATGTGCTGAGGATCTCGAGTCTTAAAAGAAATTTAAATATGAAGATGGGGTTTCTCATAGTGCCTATTACCGGGCCTTCACGACTTACCGTGAGTCAGTTATGTGCACGAGGTCTACCAGTGTTTGTTTGTTTGTTTGTTTGCAGGTAGCTGTAGGCCCTCTCATAGATGACCATCCACTCCATGGCGCATCCTCTGCCAAAAGACCATCGTGCTTGCTGTATTTTAGATTGATAAAAAAAACAGCGAAGAGCACATTTTTATTACATGCATTGCAAAAATCCGGTATGCCAACAACTCCCAAATGCAAGTTACTTCTGCGTTAAATGCCGTGTATAAAATTATTTTGTATACATTTTTATAATAAAATATCCTTAATAGATAACTAAGATGTATAAAAATGCATTTTTATTGTCCATTTTGTGGTTTTCCTAGCGTAAAATGCATTTAAACACATACAAATTACATGACCTGTTTATGCTGTTTATGACTAAAAATTTGTAAACCCGGATCAACCCGAACTCGGATCCACAATAGCTCTGATTTTTCGCTCATTGTGTTTAGAGACAGTTGCTCCAGGAAGGCATGAAACAATTTGTCTCTAACATGAAAAGCAAAAAAGTTATACAGACCTGGATATACCTACTAGGGTTAATAGGTTGTCATATAATAAAAAGGTATCATTATCTTAATGTATCATTGAGCTCTTGTAAAGGAGATTTCTTTCAATCTGATCGGTTTTGTTGTTTATGGTTGCTGTTTGATAAAAAAAATTATTTTTTTTTCAACTTCAACTTTGAGTTTTGACTAAATTTGTGTCGAGATAAGAAATGAAGTAGAAACTAAGATGACATATAAAAAACTGAATTTGTTTATTTACAAGACCATGAGCTCTATCATATTTGACACTCTTTTAAAAAATTATCTTCTATTGTCCCCTAAAAACAAACTAAAATTGTTTTCGCTTTTATTCTTGTTGTAGGGCACTTCCATTGAACCAAAAGGGTTTCATTAATTTTATACTGTATTTTATTTACTCTGTTTTCCTACATTCGTTATTGTTTTCGCTTTAAAATATTTTTATTTTTTTTTAACAATTTCTGCCACAGATTTCATTCCAACGACTGGTTTTAATTTAAGTTGTGCTAACAAACGATTTTCACCACAACATGAGAGCAATTTGAGCCTTTTTAATACAATAGATGAATCGTTTTCCTTTTTTTCTTTTCTCATTATATTCTTTTATTTTCACATGATTTTTATTTTCCAACCCAAATACTGCCATCATTCTTTATTACGAGTATTGTCTTCTGCACTACTCTACTGGGCTCAGCTCTGTTTCTTTTTGTAATTTATTTATTTTTTGATATGAGCAAACATACTGCAAAAAAGACAATCATGAACAAATGGAAGTAGCAAAAGCTTAATATTTGAATTTTTAAGCCCAAATCATGTTTGGCAGGATGATAATAAAGCAAATAAAAAAAAATTAAAAAAAAAATAAAGAGAGAAAAAATTAAACAACCCAATCAATGAAGGAAAAACAATGAAAGACATGATAAAGGAAGGATTTTTTCATGGTAATTGGTTTTATATTTTATTTTTGTTTTTTTTTCGTTTTTGATTATTTCTTTTCTGCTTTTTAACTTAACAGATGTTACTGGGATAGTGTATATAAGTATGTATGTATTTATATTAAAATATATATTTACAACCTACATCATTATGGAAAAGGAGACGACGATATTGGGCAGATTTTAATTGTAAGATAAAGTTAAATTTCTTGGGTATTTTGTGAGCAAACTGATTAAAGTTTCACCAGTTGATTGAGTGAAAGATATGAATTTAGTTAAAGGGTTCACATATTTACAAGACAAACGAAAACAATTGAAATATTTACGGTTTCTAATAAATTTTGAAATTAAATGCAGTTGTAAAAAAAAAATTAACTGTATGCGGTTTTTCATGCACACTAAGGTCGATACCACGTAATGAGCGGCAAGTAGCTTATTACTGAGCGTCATTTCTGAGCGTTTAGTTTTTAAAATGCATATTTTTATTTTTAAATTTTGGTAATCTATCTTGCCGTAATAGCGGTCGGCTTTGTACAGATGAAATTATAAGCTACGCATTTACTTTTGCCATGTTTATACTTCGCCGCTCAGAAAGCAACTAAAAATTAGAACATGTTCTATTCCTGAGCGGCTAAGCGGCGTCGCTCATTACGGCATAATTTCATCTGTACAAAGCCGACCGCTATTATTATTTCAAGATAGATTACTAAATTTTAAAAATCAAAAAAATATAACCCATAAATTATGGAGTGTGGATGGTGAAATTTGTGGGTGCCTCGGCCTAAGTGTGAATTCGATGTGAGAATCTTTATTCTTTATTTTGGTAATAATTTTGAAGAACACATTTAATAAAATTTGCGTCATTTTTTTAATGTTTTCTTAACAAGCATGTTTGTGTAATAAAAGTTTTAAAATAATCCTTTTGAAACGTTTGAATAACTGTTGAAATTACTCATTATATATCCTTTATAGGTTGCAGAAAAAAAAATATAATAATTTTGCAAAAGAAATAAAGAAAAAATAATATTTTTTCTTGTGTTTGTGTGTGTTGGTTTTTTTTCATTTTGAAACTGAGTTGAAGTCATATTCGTACTATTTCATTGACTAGGAGGATCTCAAATTAAATTACAATTTAATTTTTAATTAAGTTAAAAGACAACTTTCTAACAACTTTCTAGTTAAAAGTTATTTTTCCTTCACACAAATACAGTTAGAAAAAAAAAGAACGAAAATAAAAAAAACTAGAACTGAGACAAAAAATGTAACTCTAGGCACAAATGCGTTTATAAAACACTCTACGCCAATATAGTTGGTATTTGGCATTCTATATTATTGTTGTAACATTTTATATTCAATTTAATAACTACAACTTATAAAATAAAATAGAGATTGAATATTTGGTTGTTTAACGATGTTAATTGTCTCTTTGAAATGCAAGTCATAATAGACTTGCATATAAGTATACGAGAATCTTATTTAATTGATTCAAACAATCAAACTCCTAGAAACAAGTCTTTATCGGGATAAAAATCACTTTTAAGCGTTAAATATATGCTCCATAAAATTAATTGTACATAAATTGGTTAATGTAATATTAAGTATATATTTTTTTTCAAGAATTTTAAAACATGAAAAGTAACAATTAGCCACCAACCAGATTATGTCACTCTTCTCGCATATGAGCGATATATTTAGTTTAATTGCAATATTAACAAAAAAAAATAATAATAAAAAAATTTTAAAAAATTCAGTCTGACATGAATACAAAGTAAAAGAGTAAAAATTTAATCTAAATTATTGTTGCAATAAATAACAATAATATCGCTCAAATTTTGAAACATGAAGTTTTGTCGTAAAACGATCTTTTACATTGAGAAACTTCTTTCGACATCAACGGAAGTAATTGGTGCAAATTTGCAAAGCAAATGATTCCTAGCATACAATGTGCTGAAGACTTGCTTAATTTCTTGCGTTGAGCTTAATATGTTTTTGACTTCCGAGGTGTAGATTTATGGTAAATATTTTCTTTGCTCACACTGGCTTATTGCAAACTTTACAAAGCAGAATAGTCCTATTAGTTTTAAAATCTCGGTATTCACTAATATATTATTTAGTCTGTTTGACACAGATTGCTTGATTTTCTGCATATTCTTACGAAAATTTAATTAATTTACAAATCAACTTTTAACTTAATTTTTTATATCATGCAATTATTGCAATTTTTTTCCATAGGAACAACGTTGAAAAATTCCTAACTTTTAATTTATAATTCATTATTAAGCAATTTTTTTAAACGCTAATTCCCCTAAATATAAAATTTGTATGCTTTGTATTTGATTTGTTTTTTTCTTTGACGTTTCTATCAAATTGACATTAACTATTGCACAATAGGTTAAGAAGGAGCGTCATGAAACATTCTCGCGAATTTCCACAATTTCACAATATGTTTAATTTTAAGAGTTTTCAAGAGTACCCTTATTATTTAAGAGATTATACATAAGTTGTATAGTTACATAGTCATTATTTTGAAAAAATAAAATTTCGTTGAGCACGTAAATTCTTCTAACATATGTAAAAATTTGTAAAATATGACATACATATATAAAAAAAGTGAAAAATGCAAAAGTATGCATTTATGACGAAATATGCAAAAATATGCCGTAACAAATAGGGTTTAAACGTCATAGTTCTTTCTAAAATTAATTATTATTTTGCTTGTTTTGTCAGTAACTTTCAGAAAAGAAAAATGCTAATGTATATTTTTAGTTGCCCTATAAATGATCAATATTAATCATATGAATGAATTGAAGTAGCAGACACTCACCACATATGAATGGCCTATGAATGATAAATTCACAGCAATTTGTTTTATTCCTTAGGCGCTTAATATACAATTTACCCGACAAAAATTAGGTGGAATTATAACTCTCAGACTTGTAAAATTATTAGAAATTAGCACTTCGCTGCTAATACACATTATCAATAAAAAAAAATGAGCGATGTTCAATGATTAGAAGTGCTTCTATACTTCTTCATATAAAACGTATTACTTGACTCAAATAGAGGTAGCAAAGCTCGCCAGTGTTGGATAAGCCTGTACAAAACCTTCCAAATTTTTTTTGATACTTTTTATGCATAGCAGAAAGTCTTTAAAAATGTTGAGCTAAAATAACACGATTAGATTACTTCCACATACAAAAAATCCACTCATTCCCAGAATACCGGATTGGACAATAGACAGCGCGGAAAGCTATACTTTAGCAAGTTGTTGACCGGGCATGGATTCTTTAAGGCATAACTTTGAAAGTAAGGACATGATATTGCTGACTATATATGTAACTGCAGAGCATGGTTTCACTAAATGGGACACAGCCAAGCTCCCTGGAATGAGCAATCCGATCTCATGTGTGTTTGTGTTATTTTGCAAATAAAGATTTAGTGCAACAACTAATAACTGAAAGATACAGATGCAATTTTGAAAAGAATCTTTATAGTTTACTAAAAATTAACATGCTGAAAAAGTCAAAGAAATTAAAACTAAATAATTCGGTTATTAATAGTTATAATGAATATGATTTGGCAAGTGTATACTGGGGATTATTGTCAAAAGTTCTACAGAAAATTGCCAAAAAGCCACTCCCACTATATCTGAACATACATAAATTAATGAACATTTTTTATAGCTCCCTAAATAGATAAATAGGAGCATAAATAAGAAGAGAATATTAAATAACCTTGCTAACTAAGCAAACATTTGCAGGGCCATATCTGCCTGGATTAGTATAACAATTAAAATATATTATATTACAAATTCCTTATAGACTTAATATCGCTTTATTGTTTACTAATCCAAAACTATTATAGTATAGACACATAGAGTATTGCAAAGTCGAATTTGATCTTCCCCTTATATTTCTAATTATAATTGTTGGTTATATTCCCGTTATTGTAACACTATAGTGTATACAATACGACAAATGAATTTTTGCAATTTGTCTTCACTATTCAAAATCATTTTTCTTTTCAAGTTTGTTCTATATTTTTTTTATTTCCTTTTTTTCTGCAATTTAAACTTTTTCTCTTAATGCCCTTTCAACTTTTCGATGCATTTTAATTTCAGTTTGTCTGTTTTTTTCATTTTTTTTTTTCACAAACCCTTCTTTTTCCTTTCCTTGTTTTTCCCAGTTCAACTCAATTTACTGGATACCTTCTTTTTTATTCCTCTACACTTTTCTAGAGATGTCCATGGTCATGGGCATGTATTAGAATGACTTTTAATTATAAAACAACTAGAAATCACCCTCACCAACAAACAAGCGAACTAACTGTCTTAAGTGCAAAAGAAAAATAATTTCCTTGTCAAGATTAAAAATAAATTAAAGCCACTAAAATATTTTCTTCTATTTTTTAAAAGGAATAATATTGTAAAGTAAAGCAGTAGCAGGGAAAAGGGTAAAAAGAAGAGTAATAGTTTTTCTTAAGAAAGGAAATAAAAATAACAAGAAATTAATAGACTTAGTTAGTTGCACTTTACATAAAAGCTAATTAAATGCATACTGCTGTATAAATAAATCTTAAGACTACTTTAAAACACTCAAAAACTTATCCACTCTAATACACATACTCGCTTAACCTATTTTCGTACGCACACAAACCATTACAAATACAAATATTGAAATCTATTACGTTTAAAAATTTTTTACTTAAATTTTGAACGGTTTGCTACCTATGGACCTAAACAGGGGAAAAAAGGTAAAAAAGAACATATTTTTTAAAGTTTTTTGCGATTTTGGTCTTGAAGATGAAGTTTTATTGAGTTTATATCTGCTTTTTTTAAGAACAGTAATTTCTCCCAACTTAAAACCTTTCCTATTTCAAATGAATGCGTCTGATAATGGCAATAAATAGGGCAACCACAAATATGCACTGCCATTTTTTTTTTGATGTTCTGAGATAACAAGCAAAATATTAATTCATTTAAGGAAAAACTACTTATGACGGTTATTCCCTATTTGTTATGGCATATTTTTGCTTATTTTGCCATAAATGCATACTTTTGTATATTTTCAATTTTTTCATATTTGTATGGCATATTTTACAACCTCTTACGTATGTTTAAAGAATGTACGTGTATTCAAAATTTTTATTCATTTCATATTTAAATCGTCCGTGAAGCTGCAAATTTTAAAACTGATACGAAAATTCTGTTTTGTAAAGTTTACAATAAGCCGGTATTAGTAAAGAAAATATTTACCATAAAACAACGCCTCGGAAGTCAAAATCCTATTGAGCTCAACACAAAAAATTTAATCTAGGAAACGTTTGCTTTCAATTTTGCACCAATAACTCCCGTTGATGTCGAAAGAACTTCTCCGATGTAAAAGAGCGTTTTACGAAGCCAAAGCTTCATGTTGCAAAAATAATTTAAATTATTTTTTTACTCTTTGGTTTTGTATCCTAGTTAGTCTGAATTTTTTGACATTTTTTTATTTTTGCGTAATTTTGGAATAATAATTAAAATATAATATATATATATGTATGTATGTAAATATAAAAGAATATAATTTTATTTCATTGTTGGCTAATTTTGTTTGACACTTTTCATGTTTTCAAATTTTTGCAAAAAAATTCACGTAATTTCATATCAACATATCTGTGGAATTTTGAAAAAACGTCTTCTCTCGAAATAAGACAATTTTCCAAGATTTTTATAGTAAATATAGAATTTCCTTGTGCTTCTTTTGCTCTAATCCCCGTATTTCTACGACCTTTGGAACGCAAGATATGCAGTTGACTAATCGACCTCTTTCAGACTTTCCCCCAATTTCAATTTGACAAAACGACTTCTTTCAGAGAATTAAGAACAATTTGAAAAATTGAATGTCTATAGAAAATTTTATTTAATTCTTATTATTATTTTTTAATTATTTGCATATTGTAGGGAAAAATAGAAGTATTTTTTTTTTTTTTTTTTTTTTTTTTTAAACTGAAGTATATTTTCCAGATCAACTTCTTTCATCCTTTTTTTTCATATTTCATTTTAACAAAACAACTTGTCTTGACTTAAGCGACTAAAATAATTTCAAAATTTAATCAAAAAAATTTTGACAAAACGACTTGTATGGTGGAAGCTAATTTTTTTCTTTAAAATCTATTTAACAAAAAGTCTTATATTAATTTTTTGTCGTTTTAAAGAAAACTATTGCTTCTAGTGGGAAAAAAAGGTCGTATAATGTTCGTTAAGTATTTTTGCATAATATCCAAGTTCAAAATTTCTTTAATTTTCAAAGCAATAACTTCTATTAGCCTTTTTAACAGTATTTTTGCTCTACTGAAAAGTTATTGATTTAGAGAGAAGACGTTTTGTCAAATGTCCACAGATATGTATGCATGGTGAGTTTTATAGAGCATAATTTTAACGCTTAAAACTGTTTTTTCAATGCATATTTTAGGCACTTAAAACAAATTTTATAAAGCATATTTCTGGTTGTCCTTGTAATAAAGATTTTATGTGCTTGAGGCCCAAATTCGAGCCCCAGGAAGAGTGATCAATCTTTTTATTAATTTTTGTTTCCTCAGAAACGCTTTAATTAGATCAAAGTTAACTGCAATGAGTATTTTTTGGTAATCAAAGGAAAAATGATGTCCGTCCAGGAATAGTACACTAGCTAAACTGAACAATTGTCTTCGACTCCAGCTACGGTAGTCTCATCAGAGCTTTTTGTGTCTTGTGCCTATTCAAGACCAAACATCAAATATTTAACTCACACTTTTCAAGAAATATACTGAAATTATTCTTCTTCCATATGCATGTACATACACGTCATCATTTTTCCTTTGATTACCAAAAAATACTCATTGCAGTGAACTTTGATCTAATTAAAGAGTTTCTGATGAAACTATAAGATAATAAAGATTGTTTATAAATGATTATAAATGTAGTATTTTTTTAAAAATTTTAATATTTTTTTTAATAAGAGAAGCGAGGTCTTCGGATGTTGTACAGCATGAAATTTGCTACAGCATAAGAATTATATTTGAAGACCTAGATTTACTATTATTAATGGATTTCAAGGCTTCGGATGATAATTATGATGATAAATATGAATATGACAAAGAGTTTTATATTTCTACTGTTTTATAATGATAAAAACTCAAAGTCAAAAATGTTTTAAATATACCCAATAAATAAAACAATTATACGTTTAATTTAAAAATTGTGAAAAACAACATTTTTAGGATACAAAGTGGTCTTTGTAGGCTATTTCGGATGCCTAGATACATTCTGATTGTATTGATATGTTCACAAGAGTTGTTCAAACTTACAATGGCTACAATTTTGTAATATATTGTTAGTAAATATTACAAGTTCCTGTAAGTTATGCTAAAAAAAGTAAAATACATTTTTTCGTACATTTTTGCAAAAAAGTCCAAGAAAAAATTATTTTAAGAACAAAAAATATTTTAAAATTAGTTTAGTGGAGTCTTTACTACATTATTGCCAAATATAGTTAAGCTGTATCTTTAAGTTTGAGTTAGCTGTCGGCCAAAAACTGAGAACACCTTTTTTTTAGTGGTTCATTGATTTTCAGAAAATTGGTAGTCAATCTGACTAAACCGAGTACAGGGTTTTGCTAACCTATGGTAGTACAATCAAACCATCGAGTCCGATTTTTAAGACTTTTTACAAAAGTCTTCATTTGTCGCATAGAATTAATAATAAGATATATATTCGTATGGTACACCTGCTTATAAAATTGTTTTTAGTTTTTTGTTTTTAGATTCCAACTTTGATTAAAGGCCTATTAGACGGGCATACTTGTCTGCATACATGTACGATGGCATACCAAAACTCACTGTCTAATAGCATGTATTTCGAGTATGTCACATGTACGTTGGTTTTCAAAATTTTTTGATTTTCTGAGTCTGTCGCATACCAACATACTCGTCTAATAACGTGTCCGTCGTACTTTATATAAAAAAAATTCAGTTTGCTTGTTGTCGCTGCTGTGGGTACGTCGGAAATTTAAAAAATGTAAAATGTGTAATATTATTTTCTGGGAAGAGTTTATTGAGAAATATAAAAGCTTCCCACAATTGTGGCAAATAAAATCAGATTTGTACCACAACAAACAATTGAAAATTAATGCATACAATGCATTAAAAGAAAAATTAAGTGTAAACATATTTCATTTATAATTAAAGCCGCTACAACCTTCCGTTTCATTGACATGTTTTCCCTTCAAAAATTTCTGTGTACTGAAGTACGACGGCAGTGTTCGATAGTGTAATAGCAAAACCCAAAGTATGCCATCGTACATGTATGCAGACAAGTATGCCCGTGTAATAGGCCTTTTACGAATTATGAAAATACATACATACATACATACATACATACATACATACATACATACATACATACATACATACATACATACATACATACATACATACATACATACATACATACAAACATACATACATACATAATTGGCCATTACGAATTATGAACAATTTTTTTTATTCCGGAAATTTGTGAAATTTATTCCCACTTTCTCGAGAAACTCGAAAGCTCGGAAAATAACAAACCCTAATACAGGCCTGTGCAAAAATAAAAATTTCATACACAATTGTGCCTTAGCTAAACTCACATGTCTTCTTACGCTCTTGCTTTCAGCCGTCACTGAAACAGCGACGAGTTTACATGCGTGTTGGGTGTACGAGGATTTATTGTTTACAGTGAGAACAAAATTAATAGCAATGCATACAAATATTTAATTATTATAAATGCGTTTGGTAATCACCAATATCTTATTTATCATAAAACATTTAAGAATATAATTAAAAAGTTCTTCTTCTTCATTATTTTTATAATATTGCTAGTAATTTTGTTTTATGAAAAGTACTTTTTATTCGTTATAGCAGAGTAGTATTTATAAATTGTTCCTAAAGTAATTAAATTTTTAGATGAAATATTACATATAAGTTTTAATTAAAAAAAAAATTCATACAGTTGCTGATACTGTTACTTATACGTTCAGCAGTGTAATTATCATTTTCTCACCAACACAACTACATTTTTACTTTTGCACAGGCCTGCCCTAATACATGGTAATATGCATATATAATTGTTAATTATCAGGAAAAAATTAACATCAATTGATAATTAATTACAAAATATAATTTTTAATGACTATTTGAACTTTGCAAACTGCTTGAAATGAAGTGCAATTATGCAAAATTTAACGAAATTATAGGGTAACAATTTTAACAAACTTCGTTTAGAGCATTGTAAAATGTAATGTAAAGTATTATGATAGAATCTAGTTTGCAATACAAAAATATAAAAGCCTAGCCTGAGATCCTAACTACCTTTATTATACATATATGTACAACAACAATAAACAGTAAAATGTAAATCTAATTTTCTTTTATTTGTCCAAACAATAAATGTATTCAAGTCCAGCATAATATCAGTTTATCACCTGTTAAGTTTCTAATATGTTTTTAAATTTAAAGTATCATATTAAAGGTAAAATAAAAAGTAAAACATTTTTCTAAATTAAAAGCTTAAAACAAATTGGCCCACTTTCATTTATAACATTGTGGCATTAAAAAAAGTAAAATGCTAGTAGTAACAGTAATCACAGCAACATTATGCCGCATTTACACACTCTTAAAATAAAAAACAAAGAAAAATACTTGAACTTTTAAACCGCCCACCTTCAGAATAGAACACCTCAGGCAAAGGAACATTAAAATTCTTCGTAATACTTGTATTACGAGTATGTATGTATGTATGTATGAATGTATGTTTGCCTTTCCTACTCATATTAAAGTTAGACGAGTGCATGGGAAGGGCAAGTAAAGAATGTAAAGACCTTAAGGTTATTTATTAAATAACAAAATTAAAAGCAACAAAAAAACAAAAACGACCACAACAAATTTAATGAAGTTGTTGTACTTGCAAGTCAAGTATCGAAAAGTTTAAGTGCTAAATACTGAAATTCTATCGTTGGTTGGTTGGCTGGCTACGCTAACCTTTGGAACAGACTGATAATGAATGGCAGAGTAAAGAAATTAGAAAATATGAGAGACTTTTTAAAATATAACCGCAAGCAAAGAAAATTTTTTAAAAATTTGTTTAGAGAAGTACTCATAACAAAAGTTGGCATAGCAGAATCTGATTAAATTATAATTTTAAAGATTTTTAATCATTTAAAACAATCAATTAATTTTTAATGCATTTCTTAATTAAAATATTAACACACATATGCATGTATATATTTTTTTTTTTGAGACCAATATTCACGGGTAAAACCCCTACTGAACGTTGTGCATTGTATTGGAATTTTTGGAAAGGCCAGTACATACATATATTATTATTAATTATTAAGCGCCTAGGGAATAAAACAAATTGCGGTGAATTGCACATTTAAAGGCCAGGGTTATGCCTTTACCATTGAATGATCAACTGCAATTGCCTCAGCGTTACATGTTTATTGTATAGTGAGTGCCTTCGCTAAGTAGGTTTAGCTGTTATCTGCTACTTCCCAATAGGTGGCGCTTTTCTCCTGATCATTCTTTTTTTATTGACATTGGTATAGGTGGAAGAGAGTGGAATTTCGGGGAAAGGTTTCTTGGTAGAAGGTCTACTTGGATGGGGGGACCTCTTATTTTTAAATTATAATTTTTGAAAAAACCGCAAACTAACTTTTTCATTTTTTATTAGACGACATTTCCGAGTGCAAAACCCAGCCCTGGTATCTTGAAAGAAAGATATATGAAACAATATTTCTTTCGGCGATCACCTCTTTCTTAGCAGTCTTCTTGCAAAATCTCGCGAGTAAACGATTGCCATGGACAAGCACTTTAAGTCTGTCGTTCAGATGTGACATTAAATTCTAGGTTCATTTATAAAAATTGACGCACACAATATGCGTGCTGGGAGAAGCTAGGCCGTAACCCTGAAACAGGCCAATTATGTGTATATGTGTGTACATATATATGTTTGTTCAAAAACATTTGTTGATTTGAATTGATTGAATAAAAAATGTATAATTTTATATACAGTACATGCATTTAAAATAACGAAAATATGTTCGTAACTTTATACCGCGTCATAGCAATAATATAATTTTCTAGTCATAGAGAAAACATTGTCTCTGGATAAACAGCATCATACTGTAAAAAAGCTGCTTCAAATTTGATAGCATGGAATCAGTGACGAATGTCTGTATACGTTTAATCATTATACCCCCTTTTAACGATTTTTTGGCACATAGGATCATTTGAAATTTGCTTTAAATTCGAAATTTTTTTGCACTTAACTGAATTTGGTACAATTTTGACAACTGGGCGACTTCTTTCGAAAATCAATCGTTGAATATCCTAGGCAAGTACAACTTGCTGAAAGTAATCTGCCTTTCTAATATTAAGTAATAGATCAAGAGTGCCTAGTTACGCAAAAAAATTAAACTCAAATGACTTCAATTACTTACTTTTAACACAATTATGCCTTAATCTTAACATTACTAAGACAACCAAAAATTACAAATGTGAAGAAATTTGTTAATGAACTAGTCATGATGTTTCAATGTTTTTAATTCTGAATGTCTGCAAGAACATTTAGAACATTCCAGAAATCAATGCGTTATTAAAATATACGAAAAAATTATGATTTTATCTACTTGGAAAATTGCATTTGTATAATAAAAATGTAAATTAAACAAATAGAAAATAAAATAAAAACTTGAATACATATAATAAATTTTATTAAAGCATAAATTTAAATATTTAATTTATTATGTTCAATTTATATATAAAACAAAGTATAACAGACGATAAAATATGCAATAAATTAAATATGTATTTAAATTTTTTTTATTTAAAGAAATCCGTACTCGATAAGTTATGCACTTTATGTCTAACATCCATCCTATTTTTTTTTTTTTTTAATCCCTTGTATTATTGAATGTCAAAAACAAGAAGAAAAAATTAAATCAAAATACATACACAAAAACTTGTTGAACCACTTAAAGTATTTCAAATCAAATGCAATAATTTGCTCAACCACCGCAATACAAATTATAATTCCAAAACATCCAACAAGTACTTGCACTACTTCCAGTAATAATGGTGCTTGTGCTTTAAACCAAACCCATAATATCTCGTAACCACACTTGTAGTTAAACTCGTTCGTTCTTTCGTACAATTCATTCATTCATGACTAAACATTTCATTATAATAAGAAAATCCAACAATAAAATCACAATACATCACTGCAATACCACACACTGCATTGCCATCTACTCTGAACCATAATAAAAGACAATATTGTGCCATTAGATAAATAGACAGACGAACAGATTGACAAGTTCCAAGTTTTTGCTTTATTATATGTATGTATGTATGTGGCATGAGCAACAACAACAATAATAATAATTCAATAACATTTGCTTGGCTTCCCCATGTTAAAAAGTGACAGCATGACGTTTAAAAAAGAAAAAAAAAACCTGAGTGAATGAAATGTTTTAAGAAGAAATTACGTCTGCACAAACTAATGATAATAATAATAATAATAAAAGAAAAATACGAGGGTATTGTAATAAAGAAATCCAGAACAAATTGCTCAAGTTAAGCCACATTACCGTCTGCATATACTACGTCTTTTGATATTTTTATTCATAATTGTTCTATACAGTTCGAAATGTATAAAATACTTGACGTTTTTGTGTTCTTTAAAAATATAATTCAAAATCTTATTTGAAAAAATCAATAAATTCTTCCATAAATACTATCAGCTGGCTTAAAAGGTAATCACATACATAGAATAAAATTTTCCGAAACTTGGTTAGCTTTGACTTTTTCAAAATATCATTTAAAAATAAGACCCCCCTCCAAGAAGGCCACCTACAAAGAAACCGCTCTCCGACATTTCACTCTATTCTACCTTAATCAATGTCAATAAAAAACGAATGATCAGGAGAAAAAGCGCCTCCTATTGGGAAGTAGTAGATAACAGCTAAACCTACTTAGCGAATGCACTAACCACACATTCAACATGCAACGATGAGGCGATTACGAGTGAACATTTAAGAGTGTAGGTATAACACTGGCCTTTGAATGATCAATTCACAGCAATTTGTCTCATTCCTAAGGCGATTAATAATAATAAAATTAATAATAATATATGTACTGTCCTTTCCAAAAAATTGCAATACAGCATTTAGTAAGGGTTTACCACTGAGTATTGATCTCAAATAAAAAAAATGGGGAAAAGTAGCTTAAACTGCATGCATGGCAGTAATGGTTTTAAACCTTTAAACCGCTTTAGTGGGAAATATATTTTATCTATTTGGCGACGTATCAAGGTGGAATTTATTCTGATAGTGGGCAAAAATTTAAGTAAACAACCAAAATCGCAGATTGTTTTATGGTTTCAAATCGATGTTTTTTTAACAAAAATTAAAACTAAAAATTTTAAAAGTAAATTTGAATTTCTTAGTCTCATCACTCCTAGCAATCAAGCAAATATATTAAAAGAGAACTGTTGAAAACACTGCCGGTCTTCTAGGCTTTCTATGTTGAAGGTTTATACACTGGTTCTTAAATACTTAAGTGTTAAAATAGTATAACAATTGCATAACGAGCAAACCTTAAAAAAGAAGTTATAAAGTATTTAAAAAATGGTATATATAGCCCAAGGTGCGTAGTTTTATGCTATATTTTTGAACTTTATTTTTGAGCACTTGTCGTAACTCTCAATATTATGATGGTATAGTTGTGTAGTCTCAGCGTAACCTATAAGTTTCATGAACCATAAATTGTATTTGGGCACGAGCTTGGATGTAGGTTGAAATGGGAAGGTGTTTGTTAAAGTGTGTATTTTAAGTATATATTCAGATGAACAGAATCAGTAGTGGTTTACCCCTGAGAATTGGTCTTAATAAAAAGGAAAGAATTTCACAAGCATGTTTTAGCAAACTCCCTCAATTTTATTTTAACCTGACCGAAATGCTTTCGGTTTGGAAAACAAACGGGCACAAAGATGATGTGCAAGAAGAGTGGATTCGTCAAGAAATCAACAAAAATCTAAATATTCACAAATAAATCATAAAATACAGGCTGATCTTATTGTATTTTCCTTAACATCTTTGTATATTGGAAAGAAATCATTAATTTCTATATGGGTATCTTCCCTTTAAGTGGGCGATCGATTTGAAACCATAGTGGAATACACTACGGTTTTTAATAATCCGTTTTCCCCGGTTTTTTCGGCATGTCGATGGAGTTTTTTTTTTTAATTTTTACTTTTCAAATATCATAAAACCATTATTTTTTCTTGGAATAACCGGTTTTTTAAAATTTTTTTATGTATGTATGTACTCGTATTAAGCCTACTAAATTACTTTCTAGACGAGTTCCTTAAACTTTAAACTTAAACTTTTTTTTATAAATCTGGCATCTTGAACGAAAAAAGGGTTTCAACAAACAATTGATTTCATACTCTATTCTCCTTTAATAATTTTTTGGCGTTTCAATATTTTGCAAATAAGACCAGTTAGTCAGTAATTTTTCAATAAATAAACCGTAACCGTTTAACCGGTTAATTTACGAAATGTTAACTAACACCGATTTATTACAAATTAAAAAAGAAAATCGATTTCTGCAAAATGTCAAATAATCGATCACCCTAATGTCTATATATAAGAACAGAAGGACAATAAAACAATATTGGGTGACCCAGTAGTCTATTTGGTAGTGTGCTAGACTGCTAGTGTTAGGGTTGTGGGTTCGATTCCCACCAGAGATCCTGGCCGGTGACACTGCACAGAGAAAAAGTCTTAGTCACTCGTCTCGGATTAACTAAATATAATATTAATATTGTATTCTAATTTAAATAAATAAATAAAATAGTCAATACTTATGAGACAACATTAACATTTTTGTGGACGATATACATACATAATTATTTCAATAATTTATAAACTGACTACGGTTTCCACACAGCATCTCCTGCATAGAATTTTCCTGGAATACAATCATTGATCCGACACTTTTTTGTTCGGTTACAAACTAAACTGTCATGAGCATATGTTTGCTAGTTTGATGATATTTATTTAAAGCCAAGAAAAGTGAAAGTACGAGTATTCAATACAAATGAAAACCTCTAAAAATAATAGTGAGTTTAGGTAGAACAAAATAATTAGAATCACATTATTTAGTATTTGTGGGTTTTTCTAAGACTTTTCTATTATTTATATGAAAATGTTAAAGTGAAATAAGTAATTGGCAGACATACATTATTAATTTCTTTCTCATTAATAGGAATGCAAATGAAACAAATACTCGTATGAACATGTATGTCAGAGAAGAAATATAAGAAATTAAAGAACTTATACGAGTATAAACAATTAAAAAAGATAAATTACATAATTAAATATTTATTAAAACACACACACGCAATTTGAATAATTTAATAAAATAAAAATTAAACTTATACAAAATGTTTTATTTCCAATTAATTACAAATTAACGATTATGTTTCCATAAAACCAGACACATTTCTAGATCAAGTTCTTTTTCTAATTTAAATTCTTTCAAAATAAAACGACAAGGCTTACCTGTACGGGTATGCAAAACTGTTGTAAAATTGTTTCTAATCAAATGACGCTATTTATGCACCTGCAGAGTTTTGATAACTTAATTAGCACACCCACTTTTTAAAAAAGATTTTATATATTGATATTAAACAAGTTTAGTAGAAATTATTTAACAAAATTATATGCAATACTTTTAAAATAATCCCTTAATAAGCCTATACACACATTTTTTTTATGAATTCAGCAATTAAAACACAAGTGGAACTTTGCATAAGGCTTTAATCTGTTTGGAGGCACTTTCACAACTTACACATTTTCTGTTACAATTATTATGGCCACAACTGTAACTTCACTGAACATACCTTGGTGCCATATTGGCAGTTTAATTTTATTACAGTCAAAAGAAATCAATCATGAAATGAGAAATATTAAAAATTGTATTGTCACTGTTGACTTAAAAATAGTTAGAAAGTTAATCCAGGATATTTTTCAAATATTTTTGCCGATTAAGGTTACTGTGAACTTTTGAATATCGCGCTGTAAAATAATTTGAAAATACCGGTGGTTTGGCTGATCGTCCAAGACATAGTCGCCCCCGTAGTGTAAAATCTAAAAATGCTTTTAAAGCTGTGAAAAACCGAATTCATGGAATTTTGTTTCGAAATCAGCAAGAGGTGATGTATTGTAATAGTTTGAGCACTCGTTTACAACAAAAGCAGCCATGTTCGAGTTTCAATACTGAAGAAAATTCAGAACAAAAAAATTTGTGTGGCATTTCGAAGTTTTGATTTTAAAAAATAAAATAAGAGGACAATAATTAAACAACACGACCCATGGTGAAATTACTTACAAGGTGGTGGCAGGTGAATATAGTACAAACACAACAGGGAATTTGTTTTTGTTTTTCTTTTTTCAGCTCTTTAATGTCAAAAGCAGGTATGGTGAATTAAGAAAACACATGTCAGAAGTGTATGTGTGTGTATTTTTAACAACATATCGTCGATGGAATTCAAGAACGCTGTAACTGACAAAACATTAAGTGTTCACCAGAGCCAAAAAACGTTCATAAAAGAAGAACAAATACACTGGTATTTTTCATTTCGCAGAGGGCGTAAGTGAATTTATTTTCATCGTAGAAATTTGGGACCTGGACCAATCGACGCGTATTTTTTTATTATGTTTTATACAAAAAACGTATTTTCGATTTTTTGTCAGTTACAGCGTTCTTTAATTCCATTGATGATATACATATGGAAAAACACGAATACACATAAAGCAAAATATAAACAAAACATAAATAAAAACAAAACTTTTGACAAAAAAAAAACCAGCTGGGTTGGCAACACCACCTTGTAATGACCCGACCCTTACATTTCACCGTATTGAATTATCAAACGAATATTCAGAAGAAAGCGTCACCTACTGGAAGTAATAAACAGAACTAATCAAGGATTATAACCTACCTTTCAACTTAGCAAAGATCCTTACCACTTCACAACAGATAAAGAATTAATATCAACAGATGGGGCAATTGTTGTTGATTATTTCAAAGGTAGAGTTATAACTCTGTCCTTTGAGTGCCATTGACAAGCAGCAGAATCTATTTGAACGGTTCAATTGCATTACTAATTCACTTCCGTGGTTAGGTTTGGGGGAAAAGACCTGATAACCTCTAGAATAGTTTACAAATTTGTAAAATTGGAACAAGTTTTAAGCCATTAAGTAAAACATTCTTTGAGTGCTAAACTTGAAACTTTCAATAGCACTTTTTGCTATTCAAATCATGAAAAAATGCAAAACACTAGGCTAACAAAAGCATCAGTATGCTGAGATGCGCATGACATTATATTTATTTATTTCATATATGGAGATACTTGTTCGCGATTGACTCCTTAAAATTTTGATTTTATTTGTATCGAGTTACATCCATTTTTTTATTGATAGAAAAGTATTTTATACTTCTAGACAGTTTCTGTTTAAACTCATTACAGCCGCCTTTTGCTCCTTGCAAGCAAATTCATAGATCCATCCATCGACACTACAGTGCACCAAATAAATTTCTCAAAGTATGCACTTCATTATGTTTCACCAAAGTCTCGAGACTTACGCTGCTTAATATTATATAACAAATATCAGTTCATTTCAAAAGCTTGCCTTCATACCTATTTGCTGGTACTGAGCTTAAACGTACTATATTAAAAAAAAATTCTATGGTATTAAAAACTAAAATCATAAAGTCATGCTTTAAAAATTTTAAATAGATTTTGTTAAATAAAAATATTTCCCTAATACTTTATTTTTACATTTTCGAACTATTTTAATAAAAAAAAAACGGTTTACAAATGCCATAGACCTCTTAAAAATTCTTTGTTGCATAACAATATATTACAAAATCTATTCCTCTTATCAACAACTTGTTATGAGTATGTATTATGAAAACAATAACAATTTTTTTGTCGTCATGATTTTAAATTAAAAAAAACAAGAAAATTATAAAAATAAAAAAGGTTATACAAAAATAAATTTTGTAATTTATTTTATTTTTATTTCCAGTTACAAGACCCTGAACAATAAGTTGACACCTTGTTTTTAGCTGCAGGCCATTATTAAACAGTAGCAGCACATGGCACTGGTACATAATACATACCCTCCACTTTAAATTGGAATTTTTTCTTATTTATTCATTTTAGCACAGCAGAGAGCAATTATAAAAGCAAACAATTGTTCTTGATTCTGTGCGTTAAGATCAGAGCAACAATTCCAATGCCAACGGCAATACTACAATGCCAAAGACAACACACAGTTACCATATAATTCTAAAACGAATATTAGTTTTTTTTTTATTAAAAATTTAATAAATAATTGAGTTCTTTCTCTCTATACAATTTGGCTAATGAGTGATGAATTTGTCGGTGCTACGATCTTATTTTGACAGTTTGGCTTTGAATTATGCGACCAATTTCAAGTTCATGTTGTAATTTGTTTAATGGAAAATTAAATCCGATTTTGCCGTTTATTGAGAGGAAAAAAATAAGTTTTTACATTTTCAGAAAAGATAAATTGAAACACTTGAATAAAAATGAGAACAAAGGAATTTATGGCTAAAGATAAGATCAAAAGTGTATTTAACTTTTGTTAGAAAATTTTAGTACGACTTTACAGTGCGCTATACTAACAAAGAAAATGTTGGTTTTAAAATTTTTACTAATACACTGTGCAGAAGCCTTATTCTGTAACTCTCCTATGCTAAAACTCTATCGCTAAAAATTTATAAACTTGATTTAGGACTTTTTGGCTACGAATAGAATTCATGATCGCTTATTATAATTTAAAATCTTCATGCCTATTACCTCTAGACTTTATATATTCCAATGCCCAGCCTGTTTCAAAAACCCAAAATTTTAGCATTTTAGCTTAAGAGAATTATAGAATAAGGCCCCTGGTTGAAATTATAACAAGTTGAGAAGCCTTTTGCTGACGATATTTTCGACACGCTGAATTCATCTGTGCCAGTAGCCAGCTCTCTATTTGGGTAGATTTGGGTTTTAAATGTATGATGCCAATATAACTTAAAGTAATATTTTTATAATTTAATTATAAAAAATCAGGAAGTCTCCTCAAACATTGCCATTTTCTGTTCTCTACGTCTTTAATAGAATTTGATGTTTTGAAACACAGTAAGTTCTTCAACGAGAAATAGATAAATTGTTGAAAAATATTGCCATAAAAATTTTACAATTGAAAAAATCTTGTTGTCTTCACTATACCTAAAAATGAATTTATTTAAGCGCTGCATTCTAAAGAAATTTTATTTGTATTTCAATAACATAATAATTGATATTTTATTACGAATACTAAATAAACCGAGTATAGCTTGATTCATGAAGACCAAGTTAAATGAAAATCTCTTTGGACATTAACTGAAACCCACAGAAAGAAATGTTTGAAGCATATTAACCAATAAAAAAGGTCAACGTTTTGTTTTTTTCATTTTCGTAAAGTGAAAACTTTTAAAATCGGAACAATATATTACGATGGGCTAAGACTAATACTACTAGTCGCCGTAGTCTAGTGGTTGGTATGTTGGCTTAATACACTAGAGCTCCAGGTTCAAACCCCAGCTGTGACAGTTTAAAGAAAGATATATGAAAAAAATATTTCATTCGGCTACTAGTTCTTAGCAGTCTTTTGGCAAAAGCTCTGAGAGTAACTGATAGCCATAAACAAGCTTCTTAAATCTGTCGTTTGGAGTCCACTTTAAACTGTAGGTCCCGGTACTCATGCATGAAAATTAGCACACACAGCATGGATGCTATGTGAAGCTAAGCCGTAACCCTGAAACAGGGTTGTAATGACCAATTATGTATATATGTATGTATATTAGAGAGAAAATCTCTGTTCAACACACACAGCGACCCATTGTGCTATCTCAACGTAATCAGATTTGACTAACCGGTTTCCATAACTGGTATCAATGATTTAATTAGAATTACTTTGGGAACTGACTTAAGAGCCTACTAAATCTGACTATATTTGTAATTGTAATATCATAGAACAATAGCAAAGATGAAAAATGGTCTATGAGAAGAGACCCAGTACCAGTAGCTTGGTACGTTTACTTTCCTAAAATAGTAAGTGAAGTTAAAGAGGAATTAAATAAGACTGTATCCGCGGAAAGAATACGTCGTGCTATTAAGAGGCAAGGGTACAATGGCCGTGTTACTCGTAGCCGAAGCCGTTTTTAAATTAAAAAAACAGAAAGCGTCGAGTAAAATTTGCAAAGGAGCATTTAAAAAGGCTGCGAATTGGTGGGAAAACGTTATTTTCCTTGATGAAAGCAAATTCAACATATTTGGTAGTGATGGAAGAACAATGGTCTGGCGGAAACCTAATGAAGAGTTGAAAGGAAAAAACATTACTCCCATAGTAAAAAACGGAGGTGGGCATGTGATGGTTTGGGGCTGTATATCAGCAAAGGGAGTCGGAAACCTAGTATTTATTGACGGAATCATGAACAAGGATATGTATGTATGTATGCGGGAAAATTTAAATCAATCTGCCGAAAAAATGGGAATTTCTTCGACCTTCAAATTATACCAAGATAACGACCCCAAACATAAAGTCTATGTTGTGCGCGAGTGGTTGCAAAACAATTTCCCAGAAATGATTGATACATTAGCCCAATCACCTGATATTAACCCTATAGAGAATTTATGGGATCATTTAGACCGCCAAGTGCGTAAAAAATCTATTTCATCTAGAAATGAGCTTAAAAAAGTACTGCAGGAAGAATGGGATAAGATCAGTACAGACTACTTAAAAAAATATTTATAATATGCCTAATCGTCTATCAGAGGTTGTAAAAAATAATGGTTTCCAACAAAATACTAATATAATTTTTAAGGAGTTTAATTTAATTTCATTGAAAAACCCGAATATTAATGTTAACTTTTTACTTTATGTCCTATTTATCTAATTTTATTAACGCTTTATACTCTAAGAAGAAATTAATTTGATCTCGAGATATATATTTTCTTTTTAAAACATAAAATTTCTGAGTTTTATTCATTTTCTTGCAAAAATTTTCGTTTAAATAAAAGAAAATAAAAATACCGAATATTAATGTGAGCCACTGTAAGTCCAAAAGTGGAAAAGGATTCCTGCATAACCTTCAACATTTAATTGGTGGGACCCAAGTGGTGTTCCAATATACAGATAAGATACAGACAGATAACTGGTAAAATTGGAAAGTTTGTTATGTATATGCTTCCCTCCCTAAATGCCAATAACAAAGAAAATTGGTATTAAAAAAGATAGTGTAAGTAATAGAAGTGAATTCTTTTGTAAAATGAGGGTATACTTATAGATATTATTTAAAAAATCCTTTTCAATTTTTATAATTTAAATTGACTTTATTTGGTAAAAATTAGTGAAACTGTTTAGCAGTCAATAGCAAACCTGTTTTAAAAATAGCAATAAATTTTCATTTCAAACGATTATGAATCCCAGTCTCGAGGGTAGAAATTTTATAAAAACAAAAGTTAAAATAAATCATTTTATTTTGTTATTAATCCAATTTAATATTTAATTGGCAATACCTTTTTTACTGAATGTAGTTCTACCTACACGTTACAATTTAATAATTAACGACATATGAAGAGAAAATTTTTTATTATTATTTTTTTTTTCTTGTTCTTGTTTTGTAAAATAATTTTATTCTCTATTATTACAGTAGAAAACGTAAAACATAACTTAAAACCAGTACAGAACATGACGTTTTAATATTGGTTTCTGGTACCAACCTTGGATTCTATAAATTGCTTAGCAATTCCTAAAAGAAATCACAGTTTTATTGATCGCTCAGCACCGAGTACAACGTTAATTTTCAAGTCGAGCAAAGTCTACAACAAAAAAAAATAATAATAAAAATTAAATAGAAATAAGAATTTCAATGAAATTTACAAAATGAGGACTTCATCGGTAAGAAGTATAAATAAACAAAATGTGATGATATACATAATTTCTGTGTATATATCTTAAAAAAAGGATGGCTTTTATTCCAAACTTTTAATTGTGATGATAATTAAGATTTGAAAAAAGAAAGTGCTGATGAAATTTTTTTTTTAAATTTTAGGTTTTTTTCCTAACCGTTGTTGTTGTGGTAGCCATTTGTGCTCTTTATGCCAAAGCAAGTATTATACCTATAGGAGGTGTAGTGCCACCATATGTTATAGTGCAACAACATCCCCATGTTGTACTAGCAGCTGCAGGTCATGGACCTTCGGGAGCTGGTGATAGTTCGGCTGCAGTAGAAGCTGCCGCTGAAGCTGCTGAAAATTTCGTTAACACTGTACAGGAAGCCGGCAATCAAGCTGTTGTTAGTGCTCAGGTGGCAGCTGATGCTGCAGGAGTTAATGCTCAAGCCGTTATAGATGCCGCCCAGGCCGTAAATGATAAGGTAGCAGCTGATATTGAAGCTGTTGCCAATGCCCAAGCTGCCGCTAATGAGGTAGCTGTAGCTAATGCTCAAGCTGCTGCGGAATCACTGGCCGCTGCTGGTGCTGAAGCTGTATCTGCTGCTAATGCTCAAGCATCTGCTGCTAATGCTGCTGCCGCTGCGAACGCCCAAGCAGCTGTCGATGCCGCTGCTGCCGCTAATGCTGAAGCTGCTGCTGCTATTAATGCTCAAGCTCTAGCAAATGCCGAAGCAGCTGCTGCCGCTAATGCCCAAGCTGCTGCTATAGCAAACAATCAAGCTGTTGTTGCTGCTAATGCTCAGGCTGCTGCCGCCGCCAATGCTCAGGCTCTTGCTAATTCCCAAGCCGCTGCTGCCGCCAATGCCCAAGCTGCTGATATTGCAAAGAATCAAGCTGCCGCTGCTATTGCCAACGCTCAAGCTGCTGCTAATGCTCAAGCTATTGCTGCTCAAAATGCTGCCGCTCAAGCAGTCGCTGCTCAAGCTGCTGCTGTTCAAACCGCTGCTGGTTCAGGAATAGTTGTTTCCGTTGTACCACCTGCCTTGCCAGGTTCTCCAGGCAGTCCTGGTGCTCCCAGCAGCGGCGGTGCTCTCGGAGGATTAGGTGGACCCGGTGGTTTGGGTTTAGGTCCTGCTGGTGCTGGTGGTGCTGGTTCAGCAGGAGGTGCTATTGGAGGAGTTGGTGGTGCCGGAGGTTCAGGTCCAGCAGGTGGTGGTGGTGGAGGTGCTGGTGGTGCTGCAGCTGGTGGTAGTGGCGGCGGTGGTGGTGGTGCTGGTAGCGGCCCCTTAGGAGGTGGTGGTGCAGGAGGTGCTGGCGCTGGTGGAGCTGCTGGAGGCGCTTATATTTCAGGTGCAAGTGGTGGTAGCGGTGGTAGTGGCGGTCTTGCCATAGGAAATGGTTGTGGACCTGATGGCCCAGATGGTCTCGATGGTGCAGATGGTCCTAGTGGCCCAGACGGTTCCATTGGTGGTAAAGGCGGTAAGGGTGGCAAAGGTGGTAAAGGAGGTTGTATTGGTGCTGGCGGAGCTGGTGGTGGTGCAGGCGGCGGTGGTGCTGCTCCCATTCCTGGACCTGCTCCCGTTTGGCAACCCATCGTTCTCAATACGATTCAATGGTAAAATTTCGAGACAATCCAAGAATTTATTTAATTTTCGACAAGTTACGTACGTAATTCCACGAAGCTTTCACTGAGGCAACACATTAATTATTTTTTTTTTATTTCAAATGACCTTTTTTTGTGATTTTATGTTGAATAATATTTTTTTTTAATTTTTCGTTGAAAAGAAAACAAAAATGAAGGTGCATACACATACAAAGTTAATCTACGTTTAGCTATAAGTTAACCTTAGTTTAAGTCTAGTCATTAATAACTCTTAAAAATTGAAAACTTTACTACTGAGTTTGTTTGTCTTTGCATGTGAATATAAAAATATTCCAAAAATAACCAACTTGATGTTGAAATGTATTTTTTTTAATTTTTGATGGGTTTTTTATGGGAAACATTTAATGGAAAAAATCGATCGATTTTAGAATTTATAGGAAATGCAAGGAAACTTTAATAATAATAAACTGAAACGAACGGCTAACGAACAATGATTTTCGCCAATCTCGGGATTCCGGAATTTGAAAATTTAAATCCCGTGATCCGAATTAATCAATTTTTTTATTTAGGGATACATATGAGTGTTATATCATTATCTAAGGATGAATCGAATTTATAGTTAGCAAAAAGATTTTGTAAATATTTTTTGCCATGAAATTTAAAAAAATAAAACATTTTTAGTTCATCTTTTATATAAAATATAAAACTAAAAATTTGGCATATATATGTATATTTTTGGGACTTCGGGATTCCGAAATAAAAATCCCGGGATTCGGGATCTGACTAATACCGTAAATCCCGGGATTTTTCGGGATCGGGATTTCGGAAAGTTGCAAAGACCCACAACTTTAGCTATTTATGAAGCTTTTTGAAGTCGAATAACAGTTTCAAATATTTCTCCAGCCAATCTAAGATATAACTTTCTAATTGCACTTAAATAACTGACAAGCTAAAAAGACTCAATTGCTAACACAAATAAGTAATTCTAAAATTTTAATATATTTTGTTAATATTTTTTCTTATTATTCGGTCCCACAAAAAAAAATTAAATACAAGTTGTGGCAAAAATAAATATCTGGTAAGTTATTATGTTCCTGATATAATAATACTTGCGCATATTTATTTAGTAAGACATAGACAAATAAGTAGTAGTAAGATTACTTTGTTGTGGAAATTACAGGTAAATCTGTTGTATAGAATGTTGACACAACTAAGCTTAGGACTGCTGTTGTGGGTCATAGGTCGGATGAAAAATATAGAAACATTAATCCATAAAATACCGTCTTGTCTTATCAATGCTAAAAATCAGATCGATACCCAAATTCTGGAAATATTTCAATTCTAAATACAGAAAATAATACAGACTTTAAACTGTAGGTCCTGACATTCATGGATAAAAATTGACACACACAACATGAATGCTGCAAGAAGCTAGGCCGTAACTTTGAAACAGGGTAGTAATGGCCAGTTATGTATGTTGTATGTGAATATATAAATTAATAAATTATTAAATGACTTGATTTTCTGACGATTCGGTAAAGAATGATTAACTGACAAAATGATTAGTATGCTTTTTTTTAATATTAGATAGAGGAAACACTTCTAGCATTGACCAAAAACAGTACACATGAAGAAAATGCAGTGAGTAAGTATCTGATCACGATGAACGGTAGGTATTAATAGTGGTATATTATAAGTATTTAGCTAGCAGCGCTAACTTATATGTATTTTATTAAAAAATTTACATTTTGTGTAGATTTTTATAAAAATTACAAAACTTTTTCAGAGTTATGGCCTAGGTACTCACAGCACCCATATTATGTGTTTATCCAAGATTACCGGACCCTACAGTTTAACATCAAGTTAGAGAAACTTGTTCATGAGAATCAGTTACTCTTAAAGCTGTTGCCAAAAGACTGCTAGAGGTGCTCGCCGAAAGAAATATTTATTCGTATTCCTTTCATTGAAGATGTCAGAGTAGGGGTTTGAACTTATTGCTCTCGTCTAAAGAGTCAACACTAATATAGATAAAATACTAGACTACGGGGAGCACTAAAAAATATTGTTTCCATATTTAATTAATTAAATTTGAAGTAATGGAAAATTGAAAAGCAAAGGTTTCCATAAAATAGTGATTAAACTCTTATTGCCAAATATTTTGCCCATCTGACTGTAAGCTTTATGCACAAAAATTTCAAAATTTAAATATTTAAATTTAATTTATTTATTTTGCTGTTAAATTTGCTAATTTAATAAAACTGAAACAATTAATGTATTTAATAAATTTGTTCTTTTTATTTAACCGTTAATGATAAAATTTTTTGAGCGGAAAAAAATGTTTTCATTAGAATTGTTACAGGTTTTATAAGGCCTAATTTGACAATTACTTTAAAGAAATTTGTCCAAAAAGACGTTAAAAAAAAGTATTTTATTTTTTATGTATGCATATGGAAATTAATGATATAAATTTGTACTTACATATATAAGAAAAATAGTTCCTGACTAAATTACACAAAAGAGAAGTGTAATATTGAAATTCAAAAAAGTTATATTAGATGACGAGCTCGTCAAAATAGTTTAAAATTATTAAAAACAAATAGTCAACCGTACAAAATAATCAAATTTAATTTTTATAATATTTTAAACATTTTGTCAAACACATAATTATTTATTTCCTGACAATGGTAAACAAGTATCAAAAATAAATACGAAAAATATTTAAATATTTAAAAGTGACCTTAAGTTCAAATAATTTCATCAATAATAAAAGTAATAAAAAGATCATATACATAATATAATACTATACCGCTTACAATATAAAAAAAAAAACTTTTCTATTCAATTAAAATCTTTTATGGAACAGAAAAAACATAATCTTGCATTTATACATAATCTAACAAAATAATAAAATTCACTTTCATACCTTAATTAGAGTTATTGCCACCATTTTAATAACTACACATTAGTTTTACACTTTGAAAACTTTCAATCTAAATAAGCTTTCGTATAATTATAGAAAGCCTAAAAGTATGCCAATCATTTTGAAAATGGAAAAAGTAATCAGCTAAAAGCATTTCAATGAATAGCTCTTGAAATGAGAAAACATGATTGATTGATTAAAGTGCAATTGCATGAATGGGTATCAGTCCGTCATACAATCATTCATGCATTTATAATACATACCCTTTAATGCATACATACAATTTGTTTGAGTACATATGAACGTTAAAATATTTATAAAAAAAATAAATACTTTAAATGCACATTAGAAAACAAACATTTTTTTCAGTTGCATTAAATTTTTAAATTCTTTTCAAAAGGATTTGCATATTTAAAATGATAAAAATAAAAATTTATCTATATGTATGTAAAAAAATAACTAATAGCAATTTAAATGACGTACCTACTGGCCTAATCCATATTTTAAATAAGGCGTCCATCTCCCATGCGTATCACTATTTTTGTTCAGGGTGTCTGCCGGAAAAATATACTACTTTGTTTAATTTTTTAATTTTTGATCAAATAAAAGGGAATGGATCTTATATTAAGAAATGTTTTAATGTCGGCAATAATGGAATACAGTATCAGGTAATATACCAGCTCTTTTGAGCACATTTTTCATTACATTCTCACACATTTCACGCTGTATTTCATTAATCTTATCACGAATATTTTGTTTGATTTGCTTCAGCGTTTCTGGTTTGTTTGCATAAGCCTTTCTTTTTAGATATCCTCACAAAAAGAAGTCCGGAGCAGTCAAATCAGATGACCGTGGAGGCCAATCAACATCACTATTCCTTGAAATAACTTGTTGTGGAAAGAAGTCTCGCAGTAATTCCATTGTGATCCTGGCTATAAGCGATGTGTCACCGTCTTATTGACATATTAGTCAAGCCCAAAGCAAGCAGTTGTGGCTGTGCACACCAGACTGTCACTTTAATTGAATGCAAAGTTGACTGATGAATAATTTTAGCGTTTCCACTGCCCAGAACCAATTATTCTGTTTATTCACATATCCATTCAAATAAAAATGTGCCTCGTCACTTATTATAACTGTTTCATGAAAATCGCGGTTTTCATGGGCGAGCTGCAGCATCCTGTTGTCGTTTGTACTGCCGCGTAAATGGTCGTCTGGAAGAAGCTCTTGTGTCAACTGAATCATAAATGGAAACAAATGCAAACTTTTGTTCTTTGAAGACCAAGCTCCCTAGCACAGCGTCTAATTAAAGTTGATGGATTGTTTTGAACACTTTCTTGAACAGCAGAAATGATTTCAGCTGATCTTTTAGTACGTTGTGGTCCATGCTTGGGTCCCTCTTTCTTCGAAATCATTCGCTACACGACAAATATTGCAGTACATTGTAAATGAAAAATCAAAAATATCAAATTGGTTTAAATTACTTAAAAAAATTCCCTTGAAAAAATAAAACAAAAAAATACGAAAGTTTATGCACATTTGCAAAAAGAGTATCGACCGATTTTTATTATTTACGGGTATTTATAATTAATTTATGGATTTTTGAAAAGCAAAAATAATTGTAGCTTTGCATGAAAAATAATTATCGCCAGCAATTTCTGAATAACTCTAAAGTTGTAAAAAAAAAACAAATATTTGGATGAGTAAAGGAGATGAAATTTCCCATCATTCGTTAATGTTTTACTCAAAATCGGACAAATAGTTGCAATGCCTTAGCATCTGCGTTATATTTCGTAAGAAATAAAAAGAATCTGTGACTGATAGCAAACCACTAAAACAGTTTTGAATCAAACGGTTTAAAATTTGTATATTCCTTTAAAGGTGATTTGTGTCATTAGAGGTAATCATCTGTTCCGTGGCACAAATATCACTTCTAACTGCAAACAGTCCTTCTGAACTACTTAAAGTAGTACTTTGATCAGAGACCAATTTGCTTTTGGCACTTTTGCTTAAGAAGGAAATAACAGAAAAACTTTTCAAAATATTACCAAAAAAGGAGTACATAAAGCGAACCATAACAATTTTAAACAAGTTGTGACACGCTATCATGTGCAGATAAAATACTTGAGGTCTTAAAGCACTTAAACAAAAAACATATAATATAGCTACAGAAAAACTTTAAGCCGCCTCTAACTCTATCGCTATTGATTACTTAAAATGTTTGTTATAAACAGTTGCTTAAATAAGTTGCACAAATATAACATGCCACACCAAATATAAAATCGCAAAAACAACAACAACAATAACCAGAACTTTAACAAGAATTATAATAAATTTGAATACAAAAAAAAAACAAAACAGTATAACAACAGCTCTTAAAAAATAATCGTAAAACACTTGTTAAAATTTGCAATAAATGTACCGGATTTTTATGCACAAAGTTAATAGAAAACCATTTTACAAGACACTAAATGCCTCGTGATTTGTTTTTTTTGTTTTTTTTTTTTTTTTTTTGTTTTTTTCGTACAGCATTTTTTATTTCTTTTTCACAAAATTGTTGTCTTCATGCAAAACTGTTGAGTGTAATTAAGAAATTCTAAATATTTAATAGAGCATAGAATTACTGCCGCTACAACAAGTGGTAATAAAAAAATAAATAAAAATTTAAATCTGTTGTAAAAATTTCGGGTGATTTATTTGTAAATTTAACTTCAAAGCAAAATAAAATGTTTTAATGATTGTCTCTGTGAATTTTTTAGGCGCCTATTTGTGGTAAATTGGGAAGTACGAGTAATTTCAGTTGAATTTGTTTACTGCTAAGATACCATTTAAAGGTAGGTTGTTTAAAAACAACATACAACGTAATAATAATGTAATGAAATCACGGTTGCAGCATAAAATGTAAAATATTTGCGTGATTTTAACAATAGCGTGTCATTAAAGTTCATATTTTTGTGGGAGAATATATCGTCGCAAGAATTAAAGAACGCTGTAACTGACAAAAACTCGAAAATACGTTTTTTGCATCATTTTTATCAGAAAAAAAATTTGCGTCGATTGGTCCCGGTCCCAGATTTCTACGATGAAAATAAATTCACTTAAGACGTCTGCGTTTTGAAAATTGCCAGTGGCTTTGTTCTACTTTCATACATCTTTTTTGGATCTTGTGAACATTTATGGTTTTATCAGTTACAGCGTTCTTTAATACCATCGACGATATACAACTTAAACTCATATCAAATGAATAAATCGAACCAATGCGTAATGGCGAACATGACTCAAATGCGCTTTCTCATGTCCTGTGCGAAATCAATTTTAATTCGTTTTTATGGAATATCATTGTAAATCGCCTAATTATTTAGAATTTGTGAAGCACTTTCTTCTTATTTTTCTGAATTATGACAGCTTTTGAGGTTTGAAAATTAAAATTTATTTGCTGATTTACTTTGATTGAGGTGTTGCAGGACTTAAACATTGTTTTGTTTCAAACAAAACACAGAAGGTTAAATAAAACTAAGATGTGTTAACTTTTTTGGTTTAAAAGTTTAATGTAAAATAAACAAAGTTACTGATCAAGCGTTAATTAGATTTCATAGTTTTGTCAGATATAGCAGTTCCAATACTGACAATGAACTTTGCTTATGATATAAAGGATGATATATTTTGTATTTCCGGTTGTTATTACAGTAGAAACTCACAAATTCGAATCCTCACAAATTCGAACAGTCCAGTAATTAGAACCTGTCATTTCAATGGATTGGATACCCTAAAATTAGAACTACAGGTTCTTATTTCTTGATAGTTTGTATTTTTTTTTTTTTTTTTTTTTTTTGCATTTTTACTACAAATTATTTTTCTCACTCAATAAATTACAAAATAAAAACGGGGAATAACCGAGTTATTCGTTTTGTGTACAAGTCGGCCTAAAAGAGTTAAACACATAGACAACAGCAAGCAGCATGACAGCAAGCTGCAAATGCAGCCGACAATATTTGATGCCATGCTATCGAGTATATAAATATTTTGCAGGCAGCAGCAGCAGCAAAACAATAAAAAAAAACAAATAATATAGTAATATGTGTGTTGTTGAAATAAATATTTCGGTGATACCACTTTCAAGGGTACGAAATCGCAAAAATAAAATCGCTTGTTTGAAATGTATGTATACATATTTCGTTTCATTTTAATTTATAAGTATTTATATATTATTATTATTAGTATTAAAGAACTTTACAAAACTAATTTACAAAATATTTTTTTTGCTAATTGTATACAAACTCTTTAAAAAAATTTATATTTTGGTCTAATCACAAATCCTGTATTTTTCTCAACTGGTACGGCTCCCTATCTTCTAAATAAATCCCGTAATAATAAAAAAATTTTTAGGTCGTATTTATTTAACATCTTATATTGTCTTAACATCACTAATTACTTTTTGCTGCTTTAAAAAATAGAAATTATTCTAAGTTGGGCAGCAGCAGAAAAGGTTTTTGTCTGGGGTTTTGCAGTACTTCCTTTAAAATAATCGTTTCCATATAAACGTGTATATTCTAATTTTGACAACTTGCTGCCTGCTGCTTGCTGTCGTCTATGTGTTTAATGCTTAAGGTTGTGAAATTTGTTTTTTCGTACAAATTTGGGTCCATTGAGAGCTGAAGTACGAAGTGATGTGTTAATGGTTGATACATATTGATTTTATGTTAAAAATTAATTCAGTACCAAATATGTATGTAATTAGAAAACTGTATGAAAATTTTTCTATGAATTTAATATATTCAATTAATTAAATCCTAATAAATATAAATTGTTTTGTGTTAAAGAAAAGCTTACACAACTAGTTTTATTATAATTTTATCATTTTCTTAAAAAAAATAGCCATAAATTTGAATTACCCGATGCACAAAGTGGTTCTAATTTGTCAGATTCTACTGTATTCCTATTACAGTATTCCACGGATAATTGCCTCTACAAAAATGTCCACATTTTTGGGTGATTATGCGTGGAAGGCATTTAAACGAATACGATTAATTGCCTATATACACTGCCGTCACTACATATCACAAGAAAGTAACTTTATACTTATACATAAACTTGGTAGACTTTAATTGGAATGTCATATCAAAAAAGTAGTTTGAAAGTAAATTTAACGGACATTTTATGCCTATATAAACACAGCTGAGTGAAGCTGCACTTTTTAGAAAATAATTATTTTGGGTAATTAAACGAAGGAATTTTAAGTGAAACTTCTCTTTGGGGGAAATATATTTGAGATAATTAAGCGAATAACCCAGTTAAGCGAAAGTTAATTAACCGTGAAATTTTATTAGAAAATAGTAAGAAAAAATATGGGGATTTAGAAATTGAGGAAAATAAGCGTTAAAGACAATTAAAAGTGGGGCAATGATCCGGGGAATACTGTAGTCAATTTTTAATAACTAAAAGCTCTCGAAGAACACTTAGTAAGCACAAGCTAGGCACTGTAATTATCAAATAAAAAAACATAAAAAAAGGAGTTTTCTACCTACTTATGAAACTTAGGTTGTATGAATGTTCGTATGTAATTACAAAAAAAAAATTATTACTTTACACCTAAATTACAAATTTTTATAACAAAAACATCTTACCTTACACATATTTTCCTTAAAATCGCCTTGGTTTTATTTCCGTTTATATTTCTATTTGCTTAGTATGAAATCAACAAACAAAACAAAACGCAGTTGAATTAAAAAAAACACTGATTTTTTATTTATTTTGTTTTCACTCTTTCCGCATAATTTCGCACACCACACAACGTATACCCACGATTTAGATAAAAACAACAATAATAAGAATATACGATATATGTACATATGCACACACCGAAGAAACAACAACACAATTACCGCAAAAATAGAAAAAGAAGAAAACACTTTTTTACTCGTAATTTCATCCCATTTTAATATAGAAAAGATTTTGTTATTTTATACGTATTTATATTAAATATTTATTTAACTTTCTTTTGTTATTCGCGAATTTGTTTTATTATTAAACTTATATAATTGCCACTAAGTTTTCTTATTGCACTTGACCACAGCTTTGCCTTGCAAAAATTTTTAGCGAAACTAAAGAAAGTATAGAAATAAGAAAGAAGATAGAAAAATAATCGTCACCATTTAAAGAAATGTAATAAGCTGTTGTCGATTATTACATTATCGTTATTTGTCATAAGATAGGGTTGTCATGTATTATAAATATTCTTAATTAATGTATACTGTAGGTAAGCGATAGTAAATACAAGGCAACCTCGCTTAATGCAACTAATAGATATTTTGGCTGTTGCGTTAACTGAGGTTGTTGCAATAAACGAGTTACCTTTTTAAAAGCGCTACTTTCTATTTTACGATTTAATATAAGAAAAATAAATTTACAGAATATATTTAAAACTGAAGTTATGTACTTTGTAAATTAAAGACTATACAAAGAGATTAATCTAAGAAGGTAACATATTGTACTTAAAATGATAGCTAGCCTTCTTACGTTTGCTCAACAAACCATATGTTTTCAGTTTGAGAGATGGGATAGATTAGCTAGGTCGAAACTTTGAAAAAGGATTGTAATAGCGCATTATGTATTTATTTAGTATCAAAAACATAAAAAAGAATTAAAAAAGTGTGTTGGCTTACTAAGGCGATAGCGCAAGGTTCAAATCTCAGCTCTAATATCTTGCAAAAAGAAATATAAAAACATTATTTCTTTCGACGGCTAAATCTCAGCAGTCTTCTGGCAAAAGCTCTGGTCAGTAATTGATTGCCATGAAAAAGCTTCTCAAATCTGTCGTTCGGAGTCGACTTTAAGCTGTAAGTCCCGGTACTCATGGATAAAAATTAACACACCCAACATGAGTACTGCGAGAAGCTAGGCCGTAACTCTGAAACTGGCTGGTAATGGCCAGTTATGTATGTATTACGGTGGGTCAATTTGTTCGGGACCGAAAAACATGACAAAGCGTATAGCAAGGTCGTAATCTACGGGAAATTCTAAGAACAAAGAAACCATGGTTCTAAAATCAAAATCAAGCTTCCGGTTTTTTAAGAGAAAATTTAGTGCTCAGTGCTTCCGAAAATAATGCTATTTTTTAGGAATTGGTGAATAATTGACCTGTAACGCTGGAAGGGGGCTTATTTTAAAGGAAATTTTCTCGGCTTTCTATATCTGTCCTCATTTATAGAAAATTATTTACTCAAATAATGGTTTTGGAGGTTTATGTCAAAATAATAATAGTTTTAGGTTTTTCACAGTTTGACTATTATTATTTTGACATAAACCTTCAAAACCATTATTTGGGTAAATAATTTTCTATAAATGAGGACAGATATAGAAAGCTGAGAAAATTTCCTTTAAAATAAGTCCTCTTCCAGCGTTACAGGTCAACTATTCACCAATTACAATGAATACTTCCAAAAACATAGCATTATTTTCGGATGACCTGATCACCACATTTTCTATTAAAAAACCGGAAGCTCGATTTTGATTTTAGAACCATGGTTTCAGTGGGAAAAGTTCTTAGAATTTCCCGTAGATTACGATTTTGCTATACGCTTAGTAGGTAAAAAAAATTAACCCAACCTAATGTATGTACATACATTGTACAAGTGCTTGGTATGATATAAAAAAAATTTATTTTATGTTACCACAAAACTTAGGATATCTCATTAATTTTTAAGTCGATTTTTAAACATTAACTCTTAAGTCGGTTTCAAAAAAAAAAATAATGATTTTTTGAAATTATAAATTCGTGAATATGGGTACTTCACTATATTTGCTATTAAAAAAGCCACTTAACTAAGTGATCGAAACAAACTAAACCTATTTCAGTACTCTAAGGGCTTCCACAAAACAGAATTGCTATGTCAGAACCCCTGCATATTTTTTGTGTAACACAGTGTTATTATTATTTAATATTTTGGTCTTAAAATGAATCTCTAATCTAACCCGGGTTTAATAAATCTCAACAAAAATAGTTAAACTCATTTTCTACATTTCCATCATTATTTTCTTAAAATGGAATTCTAGCAGTAAATAAATTTACGTGAAATTACATTAAAATTTACTATTAATTGCCAAAGAGACAATCACTTGAACACTTTATTTTAAGTAAACCCAAATTATAATAATTTCTATTTGTTCTACTTTTATTTTAATTATTTACTACCGCCTACATATCGACACTAAACCCTATTGAGAATATTTATAAAATATGGCAATCCTGTTTTATGATAACTAACGATATAGCAATAATCGATCACAGCTTATTAAATTTCTTTAAATGATAACAGTTATTTTCTATCTTCTTTCTTTCTTATTTCTATACTTTAGGCAAGGCTGTGGTCAAGTGCAATAAGAAAAGTTAATTGCAAATAAATAAGTTTAATAATAATAAAACAAATTCACGAATAACAAAAGAAATTTAAATAAATATTTAATATAAATGCATATGTATAAAACAACGAAATCTTTTCTATATTAAAATGGTATGAAATTACGAGTAAAAAAGTGTTTTCTTCTTTTTCTATTTTTGCGGTAAATGTGTAGTTGTTTGTTCGGTGTATGCATATGTACATATATCGTATGTTCTTATTATTGTTGTTTTTATCTAAATCGTGGGTATACATACGTTGTGTGGTGTGCGAAATTATGGTGAAAAAGTGAAAACAAAGTAAATAAAAAGTCAGTGTTTTTTTTTTTAATTCAACTGCGTTTGGGTGTTGGTTTCGTTTAAGCAAATAAAAATATAAGAGGAAATAAGACTAAGATGGTATATGGTTTTTAAGGAAAATATGTGTAAGGTAAGATGTTTTAGTTTTAGAAAATTTCTATAAATAAAAATTTATTCAAAATGTGTACTTGAATTCATAAATACGCGTTTAAATTAATAACGAATAATTTCTTTAATATTTATTTATAAAATTGATTTGCTTGATGGAAAGGCATGTTTTGAGGGCAATTAATCTGGTGCTTAAGTAGCTTTTTAGGGCACTTCTTTAATATTTGCACGTAAACTTTAAAAATAAATTTATGTTTGTTTGTTCCATCTCAGCCCCGACATCTTTAAAAAAAAAAAAAAAGAGAAATATGAAACAATTATTTCTTTCGGCGACTACCTCTCAGCAGTCTTCTGGCAAAAGCTCTGGGAGTAATTAATTGCCATGAAAAAGCTTCTCAAATCTGTCGTTCGGAGTCGACTTTAAACTGTAGGTCCCGGTACTCATGGGAAAAAATTAACACACACAACATGAGTGCTGCGAGAAGCTAGGCCGTAATCCTGACACAGGGTTATAATGGCCAATTATGTATGTATGTATGTTGTTTGTTCCATACAAAAATTCTCAGATACATACATACATTTGGAAAAAAAATACATAAATTTTGTAGGTATTTATTTACTTAATCAATATTTCAAACATTTTGTCTTCACCTTCATTTGCTAGACTTTGCTTTAAAAAAATATTACTTCTTGATTTGTAAAAAATAAGTTTTAGCGCCATCTTCATGAAACCTCCTTAAGAAATGTTTATATATATTTTTTCCTTTTCGGGCAACAGCTATTATTTTATTTAAGTCCCTTACGTGTATAAACGATATATAAAAAGTTTAAATTGTGTATGTCCGTATTGCCGAAATACGTAATAAATGAAAATGCACTTTTTTGTTTCCTTTATGGCAAATATTTTTGTTAATTCTCCTAGCAATTCTGAAATATTTTTATTAAACAATTCCAGTTTTTTAGAAAAAAAATTCAAACAAATATTATTATTTATTATAATTTTTATTTTTGTTTTAAATTTTCTTTTGCACGCACTGTCAAACGTGAATTTTTGAAATCCATAACGTACATACCTACGCGATACAATATATGGGCATGGAAAATTTTTGACAGAATACATACGCCGTTTCAGGTACGACCCTAAAGAATTATTGAAAAAATTAAAACATACATGCATATAAAGTTGAC
Organism: Metopia argyrocephala; assembly: GCA_963576795.1. Classification (NCBI taxonomy): domain Eukaryota; kingdom Metazoa; phylum Arthropoda; class Insecta; order Diptera; family Sarcophagidae; genus Metopia; species Metopia argyrocephala. The sequence continues at coordinate 88,100,046 of OY756211.1, forward strand.
ATTAAATTTCAAAACTATTAAATCAACAATATCTTTATCAGAATGGAAGAAGAGCTTAAATAAAGAAATGAAATTTTTAAATATGTAATTCCCAAATTAGTTTAAATAGCGCTGTAATTACTTTTGGCTAAAGGTCTGACTTTTTAGTAATAGAAATATGTATTAGAAAACAAGTATACAATATGTATAATACTTCACCTTATAGTTCTACCCTGACTGCTTTGAAGGGGTAAATAAATTAGACCTCATGATTTAGCCTATTCTTACATTTTATCGCAGATACGCCACAGAAACTCGACTGTACATGTAGTAGATTTGGAGGTTTTCCGATATAGTTTTAGCATAAACTCTCAAACAGAGTGAATCATTTTATTAAAAATTGTAACCATATTTTTGGCGGTTGCAAACTTTATTCATATCGAAATTGATTACAATGCTCTTAACTATGATTCTTATAAAGTATTTCATAGAGTCTTGTTTTGTTAAATTAAAACTATCATCAATTTTTTTCAATTACTTGCAAAATTTCAATTTGACCTGCAGCCATTTGATTTGCAATAGAGAAAATTTCAATCAATTGCAATCACAACTCAAAACTCTAATGAAATAAGTAGACATAGTGATTGCAAAAATTTGCTTATATTCGTTTTTTTTTTTTTTTTTTTTTTTTTTTTTGAGACCAAAACCCGGAGTAAACCCCTACTAATGCTGTGCATCGTATTGGAATTTTTTATGGATAGGACAGTATGTTATTATATTATTAAGCGCCTTAGGAATGCGACAAATTGCTGTGAATTGATCAATCAAACACCAGTTTTATACCTTAACCTTTAAATGATCAACAGCAATTCGTCGTGCCTGAGTTTATATGCTCTATAGGCCATTTCATATTTTTTATATATCTCGAGTTAATGCTGCCGCTTTAGGTTTTCAACCTCAAACTTTTCAAGTCTGCAATCTGTTTTCGAGTATCTCGTTTAGTTTCGGAGGTAAATAGTCGAAAACGGATTGGAGATTATAAAAATTTTGGTGTCAAAAACCTAAATTGGCATCATTAACTCGAGATATATGAAATGGCGGATAGAACACATAAATTCCCGCACGTCAAATTGTCTTATCGTTGTGTGTTGATTGTCTGGTGAATGCCTTTGGTAAGTAGGTTTAGCTGTTATATGCTACTTCCCAATAGATGTCGCTTTTCTTCTCCTCATTCGCTTTTGTTGACATTGGTTGTATAAAACATACGGTGTTATGTTTTGCTTGCTGTTTTGTACCCAATATTTGTTTTTATTAAATTTAGAACTGAAGACTATTACTACTGGAAAATAGTAGAATTCAAATACGCCTTTATGTCAAGGTTTACAGAGTTTTTCTTCACATTTTCTTTTGAAACATCAATGTAATATTTTGAATTCAAGCCAACCTCCTATGTCGATATGTGTTTTTGTTCTTTCATAATCTTTTTCATAGCAATTAAAAGGCATTAGTCCACTTCACTTCACTAAGAACATTAATACCATATTATAAAATAAATCTTATGGTTATTTTTTTTTTTACAAAAAATTTATAATTTTTGTGAGTTTTTCTATAATTGCAATGCTTTAAATAAAAACATTTATTGCAAACATTAAATACATATTTAATAGATTATTTAGTTTTATATGCTAAATTAGAACTATTATTTAAAATAAATACTCTTATGCTCGTACATTGATTTTCTGTACAAGTCATTACAAGATAATTATCATGTCTATTGTATTGTGTGTCTTTTGTTTCACTAAACATTATAATTAATATTTTAATTAAATCATTTATAAATTTATAATTATTTTACAATAACTGTCATTTAATTTCATTTGCAAATTAACCCTTAAAAGGTAAAACTAACCCGGTTGCCACTTATAGGAAATGATTCGGAATTTGGAGAATAACAAATAAATTCTGTTCCTTACCACAAGTAAATAGAAGAAATTTTTGACCGCCAGATAAAAATATTACTAAACTACTTGTAGCTAGTAGAATAACTAGTAACAAACAGTAGACATTCATATATCATCGTGAGGGAATTTATGTGCTCTATCCGCCATTTTATATATCTTGAGTTAATGATGCCATTTTAGGTTTTTCACACCAAAATTTTTAAAATCTTCAATTCGTTTTCGGCTATTTATCTCCGAAGCTGGACCAGATATCCGAAAACGGATTGCAGAATTGAAAAATTTGGGGTCGAAAACCTAAAGTGGCATCATTAACTCGAGATATATAAAAAATATGAAATGGCGGATAGAGCACATAAACTCCCGCACGACAATATATCTTATTTAGCAGTTCTCCTTTTGTAACAGCCATTTAATAGTTATTTGGAATGAAATTGATGTACGAATACTGTTTTTTATATATACTCATATATACATACAAAATAATTAGAAATCTACTTTTTTGTTTGTGTTGACTATTTATTTTAAACTTTTATTAAAATTATGAAATATATTTTAAATTTAATTAAACAGATAATAAATACCACTGCATAAAAAACAATATTTTATAATATTAAATGGTAAAAACAATAAAATAGAGAATTATTATTTTATTATTGAATTAATAAAATACAATGATAATGATACTGATACTGGTGCAGTTTTATTCACTAATAGATTCATATTAATTTCTATTTATGGTTATTATTTATGTTGTTGCTCCAAACAAAAACATAACAATATTGCAAATAATTTTTTTAATTGTTCTCATAAATTTTCTACTCGAATTACACACCTGTAACTACAGTATGTATACCTCCGTTTCAAATAGAGATGTAAATGTTCAAATTGTATCGAATTGAGATCTTAATTATAAACGTAATAGTAGTGTTGGCTAGACATGCAAGTTTTAATAATAATAAATTTGCCATAAAATATCTATTATTAATAATATTTCAGAATTACTATTTGATACTCTACGACCTGTCTGGTTGACAACACTAAAGACTTATTTACACTACCTAAGTTTCTTATCTGAGGTTTATATTAGAAGCGGACTCAGATAGACTCAGATAGTTTAATTGCAAATCTAATTTAATTTTTAGCCTGAGCTCAGTTAAAAATAGAATATTTTGTACTTTCAAAATTATTGCCGTCTGAGTTGTTAGTGTTATAATCTGTTATAATCAAATGAGAAACTTGGGTAGTGTAAATATAGCTTTAAGTAGTGTAAATACAGCTTAAGCAACCAGAAATATAATAATATTCTACCAGTAATAATCTGTTTTGGAAGTTTCTTAAGCTATATTTACACTACCTAAGTTCCACATCTGAGTTTTATATCAGAAGCACATTCAGATAGACTCAGATAGTTTAATTCCAAATCTACTTAATTTAATTTTTATTGTATTTGCCTAAACTCATTTAAAAATAGAACATATTGTACTTTCAAAACTATTGCCGTCTGAGTTGTTACTGTTATAATCTGTTATAACCTGTTATAATCTGTTATAATCAGATGAGAAACTTAGATAGTGTAAATATAGCTTTAGGTACATTCAAAATTTTTAATTTCGTTTCGTTTAATTTCCGGCTTACTGGATATGCTTTACCACTTATAAGCTTTATACACTAATAGTCGTCTGATCTACCTGTAGACGATCCATCGATTTGGTATATCATGAACAAAACATCGGCAGCGCCAAGGTCAAAATTTTGTTCTAATTTGTGTATGTGGTGACTACGTATTGTTTACCAAATAATCGGCCTTATTCCAGTTGGCGATGTCATTGTCGTCTGACAACATTTTTGTAATAGAATAAAGAAAATATGTTTCTTGTGCCTTTAATCTATAACAAAAATGTTGTTAGCCGACGATGACGTCGCCAATTGGAATAAAGCCTAATAATTTATAGTTTTTCATCAAAAGCATTTCGTTTACTTCAGCGGTTGTGAATGTAAAAAAGATGACGTTAAGTTAAATATGATAGTTGATGAGAGCATATACCCAGCAGAAATTAGTGCTTACCAATAAGCTATTTTGTAAGGAAGAAATTGTGAACAATCACTTACTCGTGCGCATCAATAATGCATGATTTTTATATGAAATGAGCCGCTAAAATGCAATAGAAACTCAAATTTATTGCAACCAGTAAGCAAATATTATACAAAATCAAAAATAATACCTTATCCTATAACATCTTTGGAAGCTTTAAGGTATGAATAAACAATATAACCAGGGTTGTTGTAGAATCCCAGTCAGAATTGTCATTTATCAGAAATGAAAATCGATTCTGATATCAATTGGTGTTATGAAACCGTGTGGATTTTGGCTTTATTCGAAAATAAACTAAACCCATAATCGAATCAGCTGTTTTTGCTTTGTTTACATTTTTTTAGAAATATTTTATCAAAATTTTTTTTTTCTTTTGGTGTTCAACATATTTTATAAAGAAATTTAAATTATACGGAACTAAAAATGGTAGAGGCTGTCGTTTTATTTTTATTAATGAAGGAAGAATCGAATGAAAAAGTTAAATGAAAGATATTGAGAGATTACAGCAATCCCTTGGAACTTCCGGAGATAGCGTAAGTACACATTGCAACAAAGTACGAAAAGTTGAATTGTATGAAAATTTATTAAAGATTCGTAAGTCAATACCATGTGAATAAAGAAAAATTCCAAATGTTGATGAACCTTGTTGAAATTCACTTGCCTCCGTCAAATATTTTGTGTGTTATTCAGCTAGCAGCAACATTCCAATTTTGGCAGAAGGCAGTTATCAAAAGTCAATTGGAAACGATTCTACCGTTAGTTCAGGCCGGAGTACGGTGTTAATTGTGTTGGCCAATGTAATGGATGTTTTCCATTCCGTCCATATCTTTTGTATAAAAATAAATTTTTGTTAAATAATAGTGTCACATTTAAGAAATTTAAACATTTTAACTTCTTCCATCTGTTGGCATCTTTGCTGGGTGGTCCAGTACTGTTTAAAGGCTGTGTAAGTTCCTACCAGAGAGACTCAACTTCAGCCTTATCTCGTTTTGTATAACCCCTTGCGATATCTTCATGTTCCTCCATAAATTTTACAAATATCCCATTTTGAGTTATATTGTATTTCTATGTTTTCCCCTATACACATAAATATATTTTATATAAAATGAAATTTAAATTAATTTTACTTGCATTGTGCAGCAAAATACGTTTAACCGCCTACAACAAAAATCAATACAAGTGTGTTTCTGACAGCTGAAAACTGATCGGATTGTTTCTGCCAAAAAACCGATAAAATCAGATTCGATGACACCAAATTCTGACAACAATTCTGATTCGAATATAAAACCGGTATCATCTGTTTCTGTGACACCAAAATGAGAATTCTGTCGGTTTCAATTCTGATTCTGATAATAATCAGATTCTACAACAACCCTGAATACTTTCATTATTGCTAACAATTTAATTTATTGCTTCCAAATTTGAAAAATGTTTTGCTGGGTAGTTGTTCGAACAATTGTTTAATCAACGATGGTCGACGAAGAACATGACATAGACTTACAGCCTGTTCATAGAACACGAATCGTTTTTCAAAAATCGTCTTTTTATGTGTGAAATAACGACAAAAACACTCAAATTTGTTAGTGTTTCTCTTATTGACGAATGTCAATAACCATTCGTGTTCCATAAGCAGACAGTTAGAGAGTCTACACGAGTTAAATCAATCATCGACCAAAAATTTGTTCATGATATACCAAATATATGGGTCGTATAGACGGTGAGTTGCGATTGCGATTATTTCAAAAATTATTGTACAAATTTACAAATTAATAAACTTATAGCGAAAACACACGACAGCATTAATTTGTATTACCAGTCTTAATTGAAATTATTTTGTGAATTAACCTCATCCCAATGTGCATTAAATTTGATGTAAATGCAAAGTGGTGCAATTCAGTTACTTTTTACGACTTTTTTTTTTTGTTAAAATTTAAAGCCGATTCTGATGTTTGCACTAACGAAAACGCTAGTAGTAAAAATATAACTCAAGTGGCATCTCATAAGGGCGAAAAAAAACTTAACGAAAAAGCAGTATGAAAAGTCAGTTTTCTTACTAATTTTAAAATAATTCGCTTGAATTTTGAATATCCAACATATTCTGATTTCTGTTTAATTCGTTTTATTAAATACAATTCTTACTATTAATTTTATAACAAAGTAGTGATATTAAGAATAACGGTTTTTTTAAATATGTATGAATACGGAACTTACATATTGTATTTTGACATAAAATTTAATATTTTTCTGCAAATATTTTAAATATTTTTTATAAAATTATTAATGAAATATGTGTGTCAATTAAACAACCTACGAGTATTATTAAATTTACTGATTTAATTCACATTCTATTATAGAACATAAAATAATTATTTTTATTTGGTGTCTATTTAAACAACACAAATAGAACTGTTGTATAGAAATCACTTAATGATAACTAAAGTTGAATAGCAATATCGTTTATTTTTAACAAGACAATTGTCGTTAAAATTTCGTAATGAATCGCACTATAGGTTTTTGTAACATTGGGGCTCAAGCCTCAGTTCTGACATCTTGAAAGGAAAATATTTTTTTTTACGATTACTCCTTAGAAGTCTTCTGATAAAAGCTCTGAGATTAACTGATTGCCACGAACAAACTTCTTAAGTCTTTCATTCGGAGTCGACGTTAAACTGTAGTGTCCGGTATTCATGAAGAAAAAATTGACGTACACCATATTCATGCTGCGAGAGGCTAGACCGAGACAGGACCTATTTTGTGTGTTTGCATATATCAGTAATTATATTTTAAAATTAATGTTTCGTCAGAAACGCTTTAATTAGATCAAATTAAAAAATTTGACAAAAATTAAATTATAAAAATATTGATCAGACCTTTCCTGGGACTCGAACTTCGGGCCTCCAACACATTAAGTTTAAAATTAATGTTACAACAATAGATAGAAGGACAAATCCATGAGAAAAGAGAAAATATACATATCGATCTATTGTATTTTTATTTTTTATTCCACAAGTATCAAAGAGCTGAAACTATTAACAACCTCCGGAAAAACAACAAAGGCAAATATGTAAAGAAATTTAAAGAAAAAATGTTCTTTATTTCTCCCACATAAAGAACGTTAAATCGGCAGATACAAAAAATCTTATTTATAAATCGTACATACCAAGACTGACTTTAAGAGCCATAGAATATGAAAAACATACAATTTAAAATTAAACATTTGATTTTGATTGGAAGCTGCCTTCAACGTATATGACGGTTCATTGTAATGCATGGCCACAAAACGTGTGACTGTATTCGAAGTGCCGGCACAATAATCTATCAATTCATCTGCCACTGAAGTACGATGAAGGAGACATACCATTAGAGCTCCTTTTAATTCAATGACACTGTTACCACAAGTCAGATGCTTGGTTTCTTCGATTACCAAATTTCTGGAACAATTAAATATTTTACTATACCCATGCGTTATCAGATACTGATTATCCTGGTTGTTGACGGAGAAAACAGCGTAGGGCATATCAGGTGATACATATTCATCTAAATATCGTCTTATAATTTCTTCAGGATATTTTGAAGTGCAAACTCTAGTTAAAAATTTATTATTTAATTGTTCGCAACGACCGTAAAGTGTGGCTTGTGAGAAATATGAATGACAGAATAAAAATAAAACAAGAATTTTATTGAGAGAAAAACAAACTTTGTCGTTATAAAAATACATTATTTTCGATATATTTTTTATGTTTACTTTTAACAAGATTTTGACAATGAAATAAAAAAATTTAAATCAAGGCCTATTTAATAGGCCTTATAGAAAAATATTGGACATTTTTGTTTAATGCCTACTTATAAGGTCAACACAAATGTAACAACAACACAAAACAGAAGGCAAAGATAATTTTGCAAAGTGCAAAAGAGCCAAAAGAGGTCGCAATTGCGCATTGCATATTTACTGTGATGTAAAATACAATAAAATGTAGAAATAAAGAATTTATATTAGTATTTTCATATATTTTAGAGTAAAATGATAAAACAATTTTTTTTATATTAAACTGTTCATTTCAAGTATTATTATTTTTTTCACGCATATGAACGAATACGACAAATTTTTTGGTAGCTTGGTTCTTTTGTTGCAACTTTTCTAGGTTTTTGGTAGTTTTTCATGTTAAAAAAATTTTTTTTCGAGTAAACAATTTGAAACACTGTTAACACTGTTTTAAAATTTTAAGAAGTAGGGCAGCTATGTATAAAACATCTTTTATATAGGTATGATTAAAGGTAGAATTAGTTATACATATCATGCGTTGTGCCAATTGTGTGTTTTGCACTGCTGTCATAAAAAGTTAAAATAGTGAATTTTTAGAAAGCAAATAACTGGCAGAATTGGCAAATTATTTAACGTATAAAAGTTAAACAATTTTTAAATTTTAGATTCGTTGATAGTTGGACAGTTGACTTGTATTGCAGATTGTAACCTCTGTTAACGACATAACGTACTTCTACCTTTAAATGCAATTAATTTGTAATATGGTCTTAATCATCACTGTTTAAAAAAAGCAAACAATAAAATGAAATTTAAAATTAACAAAAATGTAAAAGTAAAGACATCTTTTATCAATAAATATTTATATTCAAAACATATCTAAATTTATGCAAATATAACTCGTATTTCATTTTTTCAAAAACACAGAAGTCGAGCGAAACTGAAAATTTAGAGGACGATATTCCAACAAACAGGTAGAAACAAGCAATTACAGTTTGTTTCCAAAAGTTTCTACATAGTATTCTACTTTCAGTGATGAAAACAAGACTTTAACAAGATTAAATATAGAACCGAGTGGCTAAACGTTTTTGACTGGTACCAGGAAAAGTATGGTTGTTCTTTTTGCGTTGTGCATTCAAATAGGATTAAAAATCTTAAAAACCATCAAAATCAAAAATTAATACCAAGGAAAAAACCAAACAAGTATTACACAAATTTTGATTGAAAATCGTAACACCATTTAAAAACAAGTATGGATGAATGAATTAACTTTAATAATATTTTGCATTACCCACAACCTAACCTTTATGTTAATAACTTAACTGCTGAATGTTATCCAGACTCTGGCCACAAAATGTTATCAGGGCTGACCACAGATGGGGTTAATGTTGGTGGCTTAAAAATTTTATTAAGAGCTGATAATGAAATTATTATTTCTTTACAATTTTTTATATTATTGAACTTCGGTAGGCTGCAGGAGATTTTGGTTGGTTTTCTGAAATTTTTTGGTAGGAAAAAATTTTTTTTGTGGCAACGCTGCTGTAGATATAAAAAGTGCAGAGCAAAGTGCCAAAAAAAAACTTAAAATGCGGATAGAGCAAAGAGTAGCACTTACAAAAAAAGAGCAAGAGCCAACAATTGCTCTTTTCATCTGCTCCGATCATTACGCATGCGCAAGAATGAATAATGTGAAAAAGACAGGGCAAATTCTTACTCTGTTTAAACATTTCTAGAAATATTCTAATTTTGAAGTATTTTTTTACGAAGAGTAGGGCTTTACTAAAATATTGACATATTTGTGGGTATTCTTAAAAACATTTTTAAAAGTTTATAAAAATGTTCGTTCACAGAACTTATTTTCTGTTTTGCTTGAGAGATTATTGTGAAAAAATATTAAAATTAATTTAATCGCAAATAATGATTTTGGAGGTTTATGTTAAAATAATAATAGTCAAACTGTTAAAAACCTAAAACTATTATTATTTTGACATAAACATCCAAAATCATTATTTGGGTAAATAATTTTCTATAAATGAGGACAGATATAGTAAGCTGAGAAAATTTCCTTTAAAATAAGCCCTCTTCCATCGTTACAGATCAACTATTCACCAATTGCAATGAATACTTCCAAAAAAATAGCATTATTTTTGGATGACCTGAGCACCAAATTTTCTCTTAAAAAACCGGAAGCTCGATTTTGATTTTAGAACCATGGTTTCTTTTGGAAAAGTTTGTCATGTTTTTCGGTCCCGAACAAATTAACCCACCCTAATGATTACTCTTACTGTAATTCCAACTCGGATTTCCACATCATTCAACAATAAAAAAACATTAGATTTTTACATTTTTTTAAATACTTTTTGTATTGGTTTATTTGTCTTTGCATGCAATTGTTGATTTTTTTAAAGGTTTTCAATTTTTACAATAACAATAAAAATAATCTATAAAAATTTGTAATTTTTAGATCATTTTTTAATAATTGTTTGTTTTTTTTTGTATTTTTTTTTAATTTTTGTTTTCTATAGTTTACAATATATGGTATTTACAACAGTTAAAGTTTTTTCTTTTAATAATAATTAATAAGGCTTTAAAATTATTCACAGAGATAAGAGATATAAAATAGAAAAAAAATAATAAATTCATTATATGTCTTACAGGGCAAATATAACATCGGGTTCCTGTAAGAACCCAATGAACAGATAAATTATGTTTTTTCTTCATTAAATTAAAAGTTTAAAGAAAAAGAGATTAAATCATAAACAAGGCATTGGCAAAATCGTTGGCTAGTTGAGTAAGGCGGAAAAGGACAGGGTCAGTTAAAAGAGTCCAGAGTAAAGCGATCTCTAGGAAGATCAGTATAGAAGGAAAACAAGAAAAGTGAATATAAAGTCTATAGTTTAGTAAGACAAAAGCAAGTTAATAGTAAAATGAAATAAGTAGAATTAAAATCAAGGCAGTGATAAGTTTCATTTTAGTTAAGTTAAGTTAAAAAGTAAAAATTGACTGGAGATAAAATCATAAGAAAAAAAAAACTGAAACTAGAATTGACGAGAAAGTTTAGTTGTAAGTACAGGAAGTTATTAAACAAAACTATCGTAGGCAATATCTTTACGATAATCTCCTACGATAGTTTGAAAGCTAGAAATAGCGTGTGTAAAGTTTCAAATATAAAAATATTGAAATAGTTTAGAAATAAGAGGAGTTGTATAGAGAAATTAGTAACAGAAGTTAAGAATATTATATAGTAGATAGTAGAGTTTATGGTTGGGATAGAAGTTTTACGCATTACTCTTCAAAAATTGTTCAACTTAGATATCTAAAATTATTTCATATACTTGTTTTTTTTTTTCAATATTTTTTGTTGTTTTTTTTTTCTTCTTAAATTAACAATATCCAGTTTCATTATATTTAGGCTGTTGAAGCAGTTCCGTTGTCTTTATGTTCTTACGTTTTTATATCACCATTTTGAAAAAGATTTTGACTCTCTTTTTCGAATTACCATTTGCCACCACCGTAATAACCACCATAACCAGCTGATTTATGGCTTTCAGAAGCTAAGGCGGATAAGTGGGCAGCGCGAGCATGTTGCACTTCAGCGGGTTCAACTGGTACACCATTGTGAATGACTGGAATATGGAGAGGACCTTTGTAGGGACCATAATGACCATGATGGGCTGAGGTGGCGTAATGTGTGGGGGCACCACCATAACTGCCATGACCACCATCCCAACTACCATGACCACCATGACCACCATCCCAACTGCCATCATCACCACCACCAGAGTGTGCAGCTTCGGCAGATGCTTTAGCAACAGCAGCAAAGTGGGCAGCCTTAGCGTGTTGTACTTCGGGAGTCTCTACTGGTACACCATTGTGAATAACGGGTACATGATAACCATGAGCAGCAATACCATGAGAATAACCACCATGACCGCCAGAGGCATGAGAATCATAGGATGCTCCATGGGCATGAGAAGCAGCACCTAAAGCTTTAGCATGGGCAGCATAATGTTCAGCCTTGGCATGTTGTACTTCAGGAGTGTCGACGGGAACACCACCATGTGTCAAGACTACGGGAGCAGCAACCTGGTGGGCATAACCTCCATGGCCCCACAATGAGCGTTTATATAAATGATGACCATGACCATGATCACCATGGCTATAAGCAGCAGCAGAGGCAGCAGCATGAGCAGCAGCATGGGCAGCCTTAGCATGAGCTACTTCAGGTGTATCATGTGGCACACCAGCATGCGTTAAGGTAATATGTGCTTGAGGACCGTGATAAGCATGACCGGCCGCATAACCATGTGCACCATCATAATGACCAGCATAAGCAGCTACAGCATGTACGGGAACTGGAGCAGGACCCTTTGGCAAGTTGGTACCCACAGCATGGAAACCATGATGAGGATCAGCGGTATACGATACAGTTTGTTTATGGCCATAGCCATCAACATACGAATAACTGCCATGTGTTACACCATCATGTGAACGAGTTTCGTGTTTCTGTGAATTTGGATCCGCATAACCATACGAATAACTATGGCTATGAGGATCTAAATGAGCATATTGTGTTGATACGGCACCATGATAAGAAGCCGTACATGTTGCCACCAATAAGGCACACACAACTAACTGTAAAAGACATGAAAAATAAAAAGAAAAAACAATTAAATAAGAAAAAATCACACACAAAATATATTTGTATATTAAAAAAAAAAACAACAAAAAAAGAAAAGCTTTCAACATTTAAACAAGCAACACATGTGGCACATGCTTAACAGCTTATGAGTCACAGTGTATGCCAATAATTAAAATAAAATAATAAAAAGTAAAGCGAAGGCGTGTTGTGGCATATTTAGAGTGTTTAATATAAATTATTGTAATAAATTCAGCGTTTAGTAATTTTTTCTGTTTGTTGCTGAGTGGGCAAACAAACAAAACATTTCACAAACGTTACCACAAAGTCAAAAACTTTTCAAAATTTTTTCAATGATATTGTGCATGAGCAAAACCAAAACAAATACTTTAAGAAAGAGGGCAAACGAAACAATTAACTTTTCGCTCTAGTGCTTGCTTTGTTATTCCGTTCTTCTTTTCTTTTTCTTCTCATTAATTTTTTGTTGTACCTACGCAAATTTGGGTTAGTGTATTTATAGTGCTCAAAACAAAAACAATATACAAAATTAAATGGGGCAATCGTTCTCGCTGTTTCTGTTTCTGTTTTGTTTTTGTTTTACTCATTGCAAAGAACAAAACAAAATGAGAGCAAACGTTCAGTTTTGTTTATTTTCTTACTCTGGTTTGTTGACATCACACATTTCAAATATTTTTGAAGTAAATGATATCAAGTTATTCAAGGGAGATAATTTTTAAAGACAAGATAAGTATCAATAGAAAATGGAAACCTAATAGGTAGTTTCCATAATAAATACTTAAATTATATTTTAGTTAAGCCCTGAGGATTTATTTTATATTCTTTGAGTCATATGTTTAGTATTTTTACCATAATCATACTTTTAACTAATTAATTAATTTTGAGAAATTTGAAGAATCTTTGAAAAACAAATAGTTTGAGTGCTAAAACAAATATTTGTCATGTATTTAAAACACACAATTAAGAAAACTCTTACAATTTTTTTAAAGACTTTCTCAAATGTATAGGCAAGAAATCCCACCTTTTAAGATTATGAAATAGTACCCTTTTTAAAAAATCTGTATTGTTTTAAGGGATAGCAGAATAGGAAATATGGGCTATGTTAGCATTCTTTGTAATTGTAAAAAATGCAGATAATAATTGCATATCAAGAGGTTATATATTAATTTAACATGTAATATTTAAAACTATTCACGGCAATTTTATAAAGAAAACCTTTAAACTAATCGTGAGAATGATTTGAAATCCAAACTACAACACAAGTTTTACTGAAACATGTTAAATTTAAAGCAAACAAAAGGTTTAAGAAACAAACTTTTCCAACCACATCAAGTACAAAACCTCCTCCCTCCCACTCATTTTTTTTATTCAGAAAACAAAGCAATAACAAAAACTAAAATTCTAAACATGTTGTATAGCCTTGTATTTGAAACTCAGATTGGCTTTAAACAAAAACAAAAGACACTAAATATTTTGGTATCAAATTCATTCAGGTCCCTTAAAAAAGAAACCTTATAATTCGTTTACCACTGACAATCATTTTAAGTTTAAAGTCGCTGGCAAAGTTTTAATGTCAGACCACAAATACCATACAAAACAAAGCAATAAATTATGACACAATAAAACATTAACCTACACTCGTCTAATGGCAACGCATGCATGAGGCTCTAAGTAAACTTGCAATATGATATGGAAAAACTATTGTTGCCAAATGTTTGAAAAGAAACCAAATATTTTGTTTTTTTTTTTCAGTGTTTGTTTTTTGTAAATGTGAAAAGCTAATTGATTAAAATAATAAAAATATATTTCAATTTTATTTTTTTGTTTTTAACAAACTTTAGTTTCAATTGCTTAGAGTTTCCAAGCTTCAATGCTTGATTTAGTTTTTTTTTTTTTGGTTTTCTTTTGAGTTTTTCATTTCTTCTTAAGAAATGGCATTAAATGGCATGTAACGCAATACAAAATATGCAATAACACGAATTACAAATTTGCTTAAAGAAAATCGTACACAAAAAAAAGAGTAGCACAGAAAAGAGAAAGAGGAAAATAAATAGTTTTTAGTGAACACATTATGTTGCAAATCGCAACATTAAAAATTGAAAACGAATATAATTTAACAATTACCACAATTGCAATTTTTTATAAAAACAAAAAAACAAAAAAAAAATAAAAAATAAAACATGCATATGCATTAAATGAGTCTATGGTTTATATGAATACAATGTGCAACAAGTGGCAAATACAATGCATAACTAACTGCTTAAGAGTGGGTTGGCTTTGGGGCTGTACTAAAACAAAATAAAATTTATTTTGTTTGTTTGTGATGAAAACTAAAATTGTATTAAATTATTAGTGAAATGGAAACAGTGTGGTGTTATGGGTTACTGGATTTGCTAATTGATTGCTAGGAAAGTGAACTTTTTTCTTTCTTTCTGGCTATTTCTCTTGGAGCAACCTTCTTAAATTACATGTTAACTAGTAAACATTTAATATTTTTTATTTTTTATTTATTAAAGACATGAAAAACACTTTACAAAAAGGTAATTTAAAACAAACGCAAAAAAGGCATGTTTTAAAAGCATGGAATTAAACTCAGTAAATTGCTTAACTCAGCATAAAAAAAATGTTTTCTTTTTATGGTTTCCAAAAAAACTATTCAATATAAATAAATCATTCATAGGACAAAGCTTCCAATTATTGATGATTTGAAATCCCGTATGTTTTAAAATCATGTCTTTTGTGCTCTTAAGGGAAGGGAGTAGCTAAGAATGAGGAACACATATATATTTTCTTTTAAAATTAAAAAATATATATGCCATGCATTCAAAGGAGAATAAAACTGTAATAGGAATATTAAAATATTTTAAAAGTTTCTTTAAGATGAAACTAAATAAATTCCATAAAACAATAGTAAATAACTAAATAAACTATATGTTTTCAAAATCAGGGTACAAATTGTATGACTTTCAATAACACTATGCATTAACTAAAGACTTTTGGAAAAATGCACGAACTCTACAGTATAGGTTGGATTGTATTACCAAAACTAAATAAAACCCTGTACTCGGTTTGGTCAGATTGACTACCAATTTTTATTTATGGACCTCCAAAGATTTTAAAAATCACTCAAAAAAAGGTGTCCTCAGTTTTTGGCCAACAGCTAACTCAAACTTAAAGATACTGCTTAACTATGTTGGGCAATAATGTACTGAAGACTCTACTGAACAAATTTTAAAATATTTTTTGTGCAAAAAATAAACTTTTCTTGCACTTTTTTGCAAAAATCTACGAACAAAATTTTACTTTTTCTAGCATAACCTGCAGGGACTCGTAATTTTTCACTAACAATATGTGACAGTATTATAGCCACTGTAAATCTGAACAACTTTCGTGAACATATCAGTACAATTTGAATGTTACTTTTCACTATTTCTTAAAAATTAACAAAAAAATTTTTTGAAAAAAAATAGTGAAAAATAACATTTTTAGGGTACAAATTGGTTTTTGTAAGCTATTTTGGCTTCCTAGACACATGCAGATTGTACTGATATGTTCACGAAAATTGTTCAGATTTACAGTGGCTATTGAGTCCTTGTATTACTAAGCCAACACACTAACTACTAGACCACGTCGATTGTATTGTAGTCTATACATTGACAAAAAATACAGCCTTAATCACTGTGTAGGCATATATTGAAACTCTTTAAGAAATCCGTGATTTCAATATTGTTTTCTTATGAAATATTTTTCTGGGTTTTGTTGAAAAAATTTTAAAGTCTTTGCTTGATTAAAAGTCATACCAAGTAACTAAATTATATGAAGAATTATAAGTAATTTGGTCATGTATATGAAACAGAGTTGTAAATGAATCATTCTTTTTTGATTTCAATTCATTATAAATTAGCTAAATTTTGAATTAATTCTTTTCAACAAAAAAAGAATTGAATTAAATTTGAATTAATTCATTTGAATTTAATGAACATGAATTGCAATTCATTTCCAATTCAAATGAATTGGGCAAAATGAGTTGCAATTCATTTGAATTAGGCAAAATGAATTGCAATTCATTTTTTAATTCAAAAGAATTGGTAAAAAGAATCGCAATTCATTTCTAATTCATTTGAATTGAAATGATTTGGAATTAATTCAAATGAATTAGAAAAGTAACTTGTAATTCAAATTTATCAAATCAAAAATGAATTGCATTCAATTGAAGTAAACTTAGTGTTTGGAGTTTGGTTCTTCAAGTACTACTTATGAAATAAATGTTACAAAGAGAATTATTATAAATAAGTAATAAATACTTGGATTAAAAGTAATAGACATAGATAAAGTACAGAATAGAAGTACTTGGAAAAAGGGTGATGCTTTTGCATTATTGCAATTGGAAATGTATAACAAATTCATTTTTCGAGTTAATTCAAATGAATTGGTAAAATGAATTGCAATTCATATTTTAACTCATTTGAATTAATTCAAAATCAATTCAATTCAAATGAATTGGAAATGAATTGCAATTCTTTTTACCAATTCATTTGAATTGAAAATGAATTGCAATTCATGTTCGCTTAATTCAAATGAATTGATTCAAATTTAATTCAATTCGTTTTTTGGAGAAAAGAATTAATTCAAAATTTTACCAATTCATTGCATGAATGATTCACGAATTAATTCAAAAATGAATGATTCGTTTACAACTCTGATATGAAATATATATGGTTCGAGGCATTTAAAAAATCCTATATTAGAAAGCTAATAAAATAGAATTCGATGAAAATTAAAATCAAGTGCTTTATAGAACGTATTTTGTAATTGTGAAATGTGTATCATAAAATGCAAATATTTCCTACTCAAATTGCTACAAACACAAGCAATTGAATGTTTTATTTCACCCTGTTTTATTTCACACTTAGCCTTTCTATGTAATAGGTTGTAGTACCTAAAATGCATGGTGAACGATTCGCAGACATTTTAGTATTAATTTAGTTGACTAATTTAGCAAATCTTTGGCCACAATGATTTGACTGTAATTGTAGGTAATGAATAACATGCATAGATTTCATATCTGAAGCTTCTATAAATTTAGAATTTTTACTTGATGAACTTGGAAAATTATAAAAAATACTCATATATTACATATAAAAACAAATAAATTATTTTGGTTTGGCCTTTAAAACAGTTTTAATTTGAATTAGAAGTGGGTAAAAGATCTGTCACAATCAGAAAGAACCGTTTCACTTTAATAAAAACAAATTATTTTGAATCTAGAAGAGACTAAAATCGAACAAAAGGTATGGGTCTCAAGTCTTTTGTTTTCGTCTTTGATTTATTACATTTCCAAACAAAATAAATTATTTAATATTTTTATTAAATTTTAATTTAAATTTTTAGAAAAAACAAATAATTTCCATTTTCTTATATATTTGTAGTTAAGTTTAAATTTGCAGATTTAAATATAGCCCATTGACTATTTGTGTTTTAAATTAAAATCAGTTTAAGTAATTAAATTTTGCCAGCAATTCATTTCTCTTTCTTGATCATATGGAAAAAAAATTCTTCAATTTTTGTGCCAATGTTTTTCTATTGCTAACAAAACATTATTCATTGACTAAAAAATATTGCAGTTCTGTGGCCAACACATCATATAATATGGGTGATATTTGTGTTTTTGAACAATTTTGTTGTGACACTTAATAAATGTCAAAAAAATTTATATTTTTGTTGATTTATTGGGCATTGTACAGAGTTAAGTTGCCATAACTTTTTTAAGCTCTTATGTGCTTAATTTTGTGCACCAAAACACAGATCATAATAAGGCTCGAGATCAATTCTATGCAAAATTCTTGTTTTTAAAGCTTTTAATTTTTTTAATTATAAAGTCCTTTAAGAAAATTAAATTATCTTAAAAATTTTCCAAAAATTTGAATTTTTTAAAAAAAATTTTTTTTTTAAACTCATCACTCTTAATTATTTCTTTTTTACTTTAAGCAAATTATTTCTTTTATCAGTTTTTCTTTTAAATGTTTTTTTTTTTATCCTTTTACTTACAAATGGTTTCATTTTTTTTAAGTTATTCTATATTTTAGAAAAAAACGAAGAAACAATCACACTTTTTAAATTCTTTTAAGAATATAAAAAAAATCACAATTCTTGTCTTAGATACGGCACACCAATATCCTTTTTTGCTGATCTATTTATCTTTCCGTTTTTTAAGAACTTTTTTTTTTTTGATTTGATTATTTTCTTTTAAGTATTTTTTGAAAATAAAAAAGAAAAAAAGGGTAAAAATATTTGAAACTAAACACACGCTCAGTGGGTTTAACCTCCTAGAATCTCGACTAGGACTGTTAACGAACTGTGCTGACAAGTGGTAAAGTGCACCAATATATACCCTCGAAACACACAAAATAGTCAATGGGACGGACAGATAAACAGAAACACGGGCAAGACCAATTCAAAACCAAACGAAAAAAAAACAGAAAAAATTACAACTAAACTGACACAAACAGACCAAACCAAAAGTAATAAATACAACAACAACTAGAGTAAACCAAAATCAAAACGTTCGTATATATTCGTAACAAATAATGAAACTAAAAACAACAATAACAATGAAACAAAAACTAAAGCATAGATATACTCGTCGATTAATAACAAATTGTATGTAAAAAAAAAAAATTAAACTATTCGTATAACCAAATAGACAACAAAACCAACAACAACAACAAAATACAACAACAATTACAGTTAAAGTAGAGCAAAAATTGTTTTCTAAAGACAATACAAATACACACAAGAACAACAATACCAACAACAACATTTTAACAGCATACACCCATTGCTTTTTGAATGCATATGACGAATATTGTCGAATCACAATTTGTTTTTTCTTTCTCCCATTCCATTCCATATATTTGTAGATTTTGCAAAAACAAAACAAAACAAAACAAAACAAATCGTATGCAAAGAATTCTGCATTTTTATTATAATTGTTGCTCTTACTGTTACTGCTGTTCTTGTTGTTGCTGTTCTTGATTAATAGTTTAATTTAATTGATTGAATAATTCGTAATGGCCAGATATGAAGATATTTTATTTTTTACACACTCACCTTTTTCTAAGAAGTGTCAGATTGGCAAAGAATTTTTGATAGAAAAAAAAAACGAAACTAAAATATAAAAGTTTGTAAATATTTTTTGATTGTGCAAAATACTCGCATGCAAAATTGAAGTTTTTTTATTGAGACAAATACTCTTGGTAAACCCCTACTAAATGCTGTGCATTGTATTGGAATTTTTATGGAAAGGACAGAACATTTATGACAAAGCATATATTTTTGTTTTTCTTGTATTATTAAGCACCTTAGGAATGAGATAAATTGCTATGAATTGATCATTCAAAGAATTGCCAAATTGAATTTGAAAGAAAGGAAACAAATAGGAAATAAATTCTTATAAAAAATGTTCACCAACCATAATAACTAATAACCATAATATACCAACTTCTTCAAACTCTCTATGTAATCGAATGTTTTTGTAGTTGTTTTTTTTTCTACAAATGATAGACATTGAACTTCGAGTTCGAGCAAAAAAAAATTTTTTCTTCGAAGACTACATCTTAGCAGTCTACTGGCAAAACCTCTGTGAGTACCTAGTTGCCATGAAAAAGCTTTTCAAGTCTGTTCTTCGGAGTCGTTCGGCTTAAAAAAACCAATTTGTACTCTAAAAATTCTATGTTTCACTATTTTGTAAAAATTAAAAAAAATGTATGGCCTGTTTCTGTATGACAAACAATTTCAAACGATTGAAAATTTGTATAAAAAATGCTCAAAATTTTTGAAAAATTTACAGCCTTATTTATAATAAAAATCTAGCAGGTCGTTGTACACAGAGGCTAAGTTTGTCATTCCTATACTAAGCAATTCTTACTCAAACGTACGAGTTCTTTAAGTTTTTGGATTCTCTAACTAGTTATCATTGAAAATTTTAGTAATATCAGTCTATAGCAGTTGATAAACTTGCCAGTTTTTGGCCTATATGCTAAGGAGTTGCTAACTTTTCATTATAAATACAGCAGTTAGTGTTTTTCAATGCTCAAAATTATTTGAAAAATATAGTGTTTTTCATACAAATTTTCAATCGTTTGAAATTGTTTGTCATACAGAAACAGGCCATTACATTTATTTTAAAAAATAGTAAAAAATAGCATTTTAGCAGGTACAAATAGGTATTTGTAAGCTATTTTGGATGCCTAGACACGAACGAACGAAAAAATTTTTAATTTCCTGATTTTTAAGTTGTAATAATATTACAAAATTTTCGACAACATTTTCGACACAAATTTTTATTTTCATAAAATATAATACGTCTGAAGAAAATTTCAAGAAAGTACTTTCCACGTAAAGTAGACTTGTGTTGTACATGAATGACCTAGTTCAATTCAACTACTCACACTAACGAACTAAGAGAGCCGGCCATAACAATCTGCTCGTTTAGTTCTTAGTTCTTTAGGTCTCTAGTTCTTGTTTCTTTTTAGTTCATGATTCTTTTGGTCATGCTTCTCTTTAGTTCGTATTTCTTTTTTATGTTATGTTATGTTTTTTTCGTTCTTTTATCGTTAGTATCACCATCCAAAATAAAAACAAGAACTGTTACCAGATTCTTTATAAAAAAGCTGGCTGGGCCAATAGCATTTGACTTAAATAATTAAACATTTTTATTTTAAGCTTTTTATATTTTTCTAATTACCAATTAATGAATTAAATAAATTGTTTTAACAAACCGAATTTTATGCATATTTTTAAACTATATGACAGCAAGGGAGCAGTTGAACTACAAGATTAAGCTAGTTCATTTTTTCTCCTTGAGCGCTCATATAAATCAACTAACTTATTAGGCACAATAGGGTAATAACTTTATGCATTTTTTGCAAATATCAAATCTCCCCAAACAAAATCGTGTACGGCCTGGACAAATCATCAACTGCGTTTTTAGTTTTTCGCTATCTTTAAAAAAGGTTTAGCACCAAACGCGTTAAAGTTTTGAATCAAACAAAGTTAAAAGAAAAAAAAACTTTTTTTGATGCCTTAACGCCTCACCATCACATCTATATAATTAAGGCATGCTGATTTCAATAGTAAAGTCCGTTTTCGAGTCTAATCTAAATAAACAAAGTGAAGTTGCACTTGAATTCAAAAAAATTAAGTGGAGAGATGACATGCAGTTTTTGTATGAACTTTGCCTTTCATATTAATATTTTGTAGCCAACGGAATATTCCCATTTATAAATTTTAAAACGTTACCATCGATTAGTAATGCAAGGTGGGATTCGAGAGCAATATTTGCCATTTTAGCATTTATTCTTGTTCCCAGTTACCAAAAACTTTTACAACCTATATGTGATTTCATTTGTGATGCATTGTTTCAAATCTGATTTTCGGACCACTGTTTCCACGAAAATGATTTTGAACGGTTAAACAAGTCATTAATAAATTTTACAAAAGCCCACGAGTGTTTTCTCAGATATTGGGTATCTACACCATATGCAATTCCAAATAAACAACGCAGTAATATTTGTGCGAAACGTGGAATAAAAATAGTGCAAGATATATGTCGCGTACTTTGAACCTAAAGTTTATATCTTACAATACCTACTTTTAATCATTTATTGTTATTATTTGTTTACATACTTACATAATATGTAAAATAAAGCTTTTTTTAAATTATTACAAATCTGTAATTCGTCAACATTGGAGCCTGAATTTTTTAGGGGAAGTGTATCTGTGCTTTTTCTACCAGAATATGTAAAAAAGCGATTTTGAAAAAAAACGAGATACGACCTTTTTATATTAAGCCATCGATATGTATAAACTATATTTTAAAAAAATTGTTATTGAAAAAAAAAATAAAAAAAAACAATATATTAAAGGCATTTTAGAAATTGCTGTCGGTGCGTAATGTTTTTTTACCAAATTGAACTGAAATAGTTTTTTTTTTTTTATCATTAATACAATATTTGCCATTAGAAAACCCCTGGGGAGAATATTGTCCAAAAAAAATTATCACCCTAAGGCACAAGTCTAATGTAAAGGCAGCGTTAGAAGCTAACCAAGGTACCACTTTTTTCAACGACTAACATCGTTAGTTCAAAGGAAATAAAACATTAATAATTACAAACCTTAGCAATAACTCCAATTATGATGTCAAATTTTGTCTATGAGTATCGGGATCTATAATTTAATGTCGACTCCGAAAGACAAACGGGAGAAACTCTCAGAGCTTTTGCCAATAGACTGCAAAGAGTTAGGCGCCGACTGAAATTTTTTTTAATATTTCTTATTTTCATTGTATGAAATTTAATAGCCTAAAATCCTAATACTGGCTATTAAATTTCATACAATAAGTATAATAAAAGATCCATTAAAATATTGGAATTTAATTCGAAAATGTATAATAATTTCTTATTTTCAAGATGTCAGAACTGGGGTGTGAACCCGGAGCTCTTGTCTAGTAAGCAGAGACACTAATTAACTCTTCTGATTTCTTGGCGGCAATATTAAGCTATTGGGCTTAAGTTGGCAAAACAGTAAATCTTGAAGTATTGGAAACTCATATTCGAACTATCGTCATTGACGCTGTATCGTCAGATTTATAAAAACAATTTCCCTTAAATAATATTTCAAACTTGTATTATCTTTTTAAGTTCTCAAGCTATAATATGAAATGTATGATTTTGGGGATAAGCATGTCGCTATGGCATTCATATTATTGAATGTATTTGCCAATAAGGCGAAAAATATTTTTTGTTCTCAAGCTATATTACACCCTATACGTTTTTCTTTTTTTTATAAAACTTTTAACTTCATTTGATTATCTTTGATTCTGTTGCTGTGCATATAACGGATGCTATTGCATTGACATCAATCATTTCAAATATATGTAAATAATTGCAATTGTGCAATTGTAATCGAGAAGCGGATAAAAAATATTCACATTTTCAAAAGTGACATCAAGTAATAAATAAAATAAAATATTATTATTGATTAAATAAAATTGTAAGAAATATTTTAAAGTTGTTTTTATAGTTCAAAGCTAAATTTAAGAAATCCAATTCATATTTCTGTGGTTTTACCAAGTCAACCACAAAGTTCTTGTTATCTTAGACTCTTAGAAGTTTCCATTAAATTCAATTAAGAAGTGTTATGAGCCATAGAGAAAAGCAAAATAATAATTAATTTTAAGTAATAATACAAAACAAAAAAGTAAAAACAAAAACAAAAAATAAAACAAATTAGTATGACCTTACTTTCATTCAAATGTTTATTTATTGATTATGAATGTTTTTCGTTATATTATTATTTTTTTTTTTTTTTTTTTTTTGTGGAATTTCTGTTTTGAAAGTTGCTAGCGAGTATTATATGTTTTTGTTTTTTTTTTCATTTTTTGTACTGCAAGTACTATAAATGGTACTTTATGATATTTCCCTTAATGAATATGTGTTGTGGACAACGCAAATTATTTTTATTTAAGTACTTGAGATATTAAAAAAAATATTTGTTGTTTTTTTTTTTTTTTTTGTTAAATACTGGACTTAAAATTATTCTGTCTTATAGGTATTCTGTTTAAATGCTGGAATTCGTTTCGCCATTGCAACACACTACAGTTTCATTCATTTCTTGTCTGCTTTCGTTTGTTTTGCTACATTAAAACTGTCTTACTGACTGCCTGTCTGTCTGTATATATGTATGTCCATTTTTCTAACTGTATTTATTTTGTATGTATAAAAAAAGACAAACAATTTTTTTGGGCGTTTGCCATGACGTTTTCATTTTTAGTTTTTTCTTTTGTATTTTCAATCTTAAAAATTGTATCTTTTTAAGCCACCGGTAAGCCAACCGCAAGTATTACATTATTTCTAAAACTATTTCTGTTTTTTTACTTTTCTTATGATTTAGAGCATTTTATGCTTGCTGCCTCCTGTGTTGCATGTGCAACATGCCACACAACTAATCTTATAGGAGATACATACTCGTACATTCTTATTTATATGTATGTATATTTATTTAAAGTAAATACTCTTTATATGCATGTTTTTTGTGTATTTCTTAGATTTACAATTATCTTTTAATCATTTTCTTGTCATTTGAAAACTAAACAAAAAAATAATAATTCTTTTATCTGAATTTTTTGATTTTTTTTTTCTTATGGAGTAAAAAGTATCATTCTTAAGACCTATAATTTTCTATTAAACACTCGTAGAGACAATAACTGATTTTTGCAATTGAAAAATATTAATGAAATTATGATTTGTTAAGAAATAAAAATTTTTTATTAACCAACCATATGGTTTATTTATTACATATTTGAAAAATATATCTCTGAGTTAATATCAGCAACTTAATTTTCAATGAACAGCAGCAGTTGTAGGAAAATGAAACTATTCATGCAAAAATACTCGTATTTAAGATATACATGTCACCACAGCAATTATTATTAAATAATACACTCAAGTGTATACATAAAAGTTGCGTTTCAATTATTTGTAACGAAAATTATTGTAATCTTTACATATCGGCCATTGAATAAGGGGTTTATTTCCTGGAATATTTATATAATATGATCGTAACTTAAATATACCTGAACATACTGTTAACTGTAAAATTTTGGATAATGAAATACGTTATCGTGCAACTAAGAGTACGATTTTTACGAACTCTCATCCGTTAGCTAAATAAGTGCCAAGAAAAATTTTTGAATTTAATAAGAAATGTAATTTGACTAAAATTTTATTGAACAGTTTAGTAATATAAGCGGTAATCACTTGCCATTGTCCTTGTAATGCAACGTAAATTTCTTTAAAATTTTAAATATAAAAACAAACATACCTACATATATTACATCTTGTGACTAAATTTCTCACCAAATTTATAGTTTTGGGCATTAAACTATCAAACCGCATAGAAAGAGACAAAAAGACAGCTGCAACCGCGCCTATTGTATTCGCCGTGGTCTACTGGTTAGTGTATTGGCTTATTAAAACGATAGCTCAGGATTCAAACCTCAGCTCTGACATCTTGAAAAAAAAGGAAATATAGAAAAAAATATTTCTTTCGGCAACTACCTCTTAGTAGTCTTCTAGCAAAAGCTCTGAGAGTAGCTGATTGCCATGAAAAGGTTTCTCAAATATGTCGTTCGGAATCGACTTTAAACTACAGGACCCGGTACTCATGGACAAAAATGAGTGCTGCGAGAAGCTAGGCCATAACTCTGAAACAGGGTTGTAATGGCCAATTATATATGTATGTATGTGACTGCCAGTATTATGGATGACTCTGAATTATCGATTCTGTCCCGTTCGCAGCCATTAGGCTTCTATTACTCCAAAAGGTGGAAAACCTTTTAAAAACTACTTGTGCAAAAATTGAAATCACACGACCTACCAATTTTTAATTCAAAGATGAATGAAGTGATGAAGCTCCACTCTGGTTGAATGGATACATGAACAAGCAAAATTATAGGATTTTACGTTAATTGCAGCCAGAATCATTGCATGAACTGCCAAGGCATATGGAAAAATGCCCTGTTTTCCACATACTGTTTCAAAGATGACGAAAACAGGAATATAACTGTGAATAGCCAGCGCTACAGTGCCATTTTACAATTTTTTATTTTTTTGTCTATAATAAAAGAATTGGACTTGGCTGAGATGTGTATCATTCGATTTGACGTCTTTAGACTATTTTTTGTCCGAATATATCTGTGATGGTTGACACACTGTAAACAAATATTGAATTTATTAGTGAAACACCGGCCGAAATGATGCAAAGACTATGCCAAAACTCGACTTATAAACTTATAAACCATTTGAGCTAGGAATGCTCGATGTCTATCGATGCATCACAAACATCGATGTTTTTACACCTATGCATCGTTAAAATTTTCATGCATTGGATGATACGATATAATTCGATGCATCGATGTATTTTTTCGATACAACGAAAATCATACGTATGTACTTACATATTTATATGTATTTGTAAATAGCTCGCTAGTCCGGTTTTACACTTAGGAAAATTAAATGACAGAAATTTTTTCAATTTTTCTATTGAATTTTCGCTTTAAAAAATAAATTTTGTAAATCCAATTACTTGTTCCCAAGCCGTTGGAAAAAATCAAGAGATTATAGCAAAGGATTTAACAGACAAGTCGAGTTCTGATACTTCAGATAAGGTAAAAGACGACTTTAGTCTTTGGAGCGATGATCACAAATTAGTTCACATTAGTTTGTCTGATGAGCTCTATGTGTATTTACGTAGTCCTATAAGTCGATTTAATGAAAACCCTTTAGAAGTGTGGCACCATTGTAAGGTACAATTCCTAAAATTGTACAATGTAGGATACGAACACTTAACACTGGTTGCCTGTAAGTTTATTTAATGAAAACCCTTTAGAAGTGTGGAACGATTATAAGGTACAATTCTTAAAATTGTACAATGTAGGGTACAAATAATTAACACTGGTTGCCAGTTCCGTGTCATATGACAGGCTATTTTCAAAAGCTTCATCAGTTTTGGAACAGCAAAGTAGAGTACAGGCTAAAAGGGTTAATAAAATATAATTTTTACAAACTCTAGACAAAAAATATTGGGACTTATTAAATTCTACTATATTTCGGTAAAACAAAATGTTAATTTTTATTAAAATTTTTATATTTTTTGTTTGTTTTGTTAATATATAAAAATTTGATACGATGCATACGATGTTTTTATTCGATACATCGCAAAACATCGAAGGAAGTTCACGATGCATTGCATCGGTAAAAACATCGATGTATTTTGTTCGTCAGCATCCTTAATTTAAGGTGCAACAGCTGTTACCATTTACATGAAATCATCTTTAAATTTTGAATTATATAGATAATTCTATGGACCTAAATTAAAATTTCATGAATTTCTGTAAATTTTAAATCAAATCCGTAAGTTATTAAAACATCACCCACTTTATTAACAAAGACGATAATCGGGAATGCTCTGAAAAACGAATTCGAGTAAAATTGAAATCAAATAAAATATTAAACTGTTTTGATAAATTTTTTCATTTATTTGCTTAGTAACCATTAATGTAACTTTCTTGATTACCGCGCATTTAAGATTTATTTGCCTTTGAAAAAACTTTCATTTTCAATTTCACTCGAATTTATTTTTCAGAACATACCCTAATGATTTCTTTTTTTTCATATCCTGAAACCTTCAAAGATTTAAAGAGCGGATACTCTTTGTTTTTTCCCCTATTCTATAAAGCTAATCGTCTTCTATAAGCTTTTTCTAACTTCCAAATATTATGATTAAATGACGATTAGTGAATGTAATTATACGATTATAACAAATCCTCTTATAAAAACTATTGTACCTATAACTATCTGCCACACTGTTTTATGCAACATACATATATATAATTTTTTACAGTGTTCCTTTTTTATGTAATTGTGGGCAGTTTATCTTGTTTTTTTGTTTCATTATTTGCTTTTTTACGAAATATTTTAAGTTTTTCATGCATTTCATTTCATTATTATCACTATCATTGTTTAGTTTATTCATTTTCGAGTTGGTTCAATTCAATTTGAATTGAGTTCAGTTTACTTTGGGCTTTATTTTGACTATGGAGACACACTGACATTCTTGTGCAAGTGAGTGGGTGGAGTTGTTTCAATGTTGGTTCATTTATTTATTTTTGTGACTCCTTTATTTTATATTTTTTGAATTTTGGTTTCAAGTGTCTTTATTGCCTAAATATGGTATGTTTTAAGGTTTAAATGAAAATGTTGTTACAAGCCAAAGATAAAAATTATAAAAATGGACCATAACTAATATGGACTAAAATGTTGAATTTATATATTTTGAGTATATTGTCTTTTAAATTTTGTTGGATTTATTTATCATTCAATCTAATTGTATGAAATTTGGCATATGGTCATAAATAAAAACTGCATAGAGTTTTATTTATAATAATACATTTAATAATGCAGAAAACAAACAACTTGAGACCTAAAATCGATTACTTTCTAATTACTCGTAATTATTTGGTTAATTCATGCAACGTGCCAAACAAAACGCAGTTTAACACAGGTTGCGAATAGGAAACACATTGCTTATAAAAGTATTTTATAGCATACTATTGCAGTCGCCGTGGTCTAGTGGTTAGTGTGTTTGCTTTAACATCTTGAAGCACAGAAATGTTTAAAAAAATAGATATTTCTTTCGGCGACTACCTCTTAGCAGATTTCGGGCAAAAGCTCTAAGAGTAACTGAACTGTAGGTCCCGGTACTCATGGATAAAAATTGACACACACAATATTAGTGCAGCGAGAAGCTAAGCCGTAATCCTGACACAGTGTTATAATGGCCAGTGTATAATATTCTCACTTTTAGACGTAATTGTGGTGATGCAATCCTATCATCTATAACTATGCACAATTTGTGCGCTAAAATGATCACATACTTCAAGTGTCTCGGTTTTTTAAAATGGTCCATCTGACTCTGTTACGATTTATAAGACCTTTATCCGGCACAAGGTGGAATACAACTCTGATGTATAGGCTTCTTGATAACGTGCAAAAAAGGACTGATGATGGCAGGGTATCCAAGCCTATTGATACATTGGAGCAATGGCGAAATGTGGAGTGCTTTTCGCTTTTCTATCGGTACTACTTGCAATGAGAGGTGCTCTAATAAAATAAAATATTAATAAAACATTAATTAATAATAGTGCCTCTCATAGAGAACATTCTTTTATAAGGAACTCTACGGTGAATTGTACCATGTACTATAAAGGGGTGCCCAAATTTGATGTTAGAAATTAAATTTTCCTCAAAACAGATTTATTTTGACAAATTCACTTTTATTAATACCCAAGTAAAGTACAAATATGGAAATTAATAATGAAATATGATGTCTGGCAAATGACCACCTCTATCATGTCGGCAGACTTCCGCTTTTGTCACAAAATTTGAGCCACATTTTACAACAAATCAGATCCAAGTTTCAGCTTTCAAAGCACTAGTTGTTTATTTATTTATTTTTTTAGATTGAGGCCAGTAATCAGGAGATAACCCCTACTCATGCAGTATATTATGCTGGTCTAGAGAAATATGAGGGGTTGAGGGAATACTGTTGGTGGCCTATTCAATGTTATACCTTTACCACTAAATAATCTTACAGCAATCAAACCTAAAACCCCGCATAGTAAAGTTTGAAATAAGGAAGGAATAAAAAAAAACAAAAATGTACCGCTAATGGTGCCATAGGAGCCCCAAATACGACACTACCAGTGGTCCCAAGTTTTCGTTTAAACGAATACAACTTATTGTTACCCCTGGTATTCATTTCTGTTTATAGATGACAATGATATTGAAGTTGTTCTTGCTCCTCAATTGCCTTTCTGTTATGAAAGATCCTGCCAGAGAGCCATTGTTCTGCTTAATGCTAGCCAGTTTAGTCCTTGCAGTGTAAGCCTCTACTTCACTACAAGGTGATAATCCCAAATGTTTCTTTCATATTCCCGTGAATCCGGTCTTTCAAATTACCCCACAAAAAATAAACCAACGGCGTTAAATCACAAGAACCACTAAGGCCAATTGACATCGTCAATGATGCCGTCTAACCACAAACCGCACCCTACGGTCACTTTACTTTTTTCATTATTATTATTATAAAGGCCAGCAGTCATATAGATTATTGTGCTGGTCTAGGAAAATAAGTTATAAAAAGAGGGAGTAGTGCTTGTGGACACATTTGATTTAAACTTATTAATATCCTAATTGACAGGAAAAACTTAGGCAGGAATATTGTTCCATAATCGAATAGTGCGATTCACTAGACAATCAACTACAAAAGGATGTGCTCTGAGAGAGCTTCGAGTGGTCCGTAAGAATATGAGATTATTCGGAATTAATGTTCCTATTTCATCAGAGCTCTGTTTTTGTGAGCCCTATATGCGACAGTTCTGTTTGTTTGTTTGTTTGAAATATATGTTGTTTTCGTTCAGTTTTTTAAACAGCCAATTCACAAACGTTCAACGCAAACCATGGTCGAGCGGCGTTCCATGGTTAAGATATTCCAAATTTTTACTAAATAAATGTCAAAGCATGATGAGAGTTCATAGAAATACAAATTAATTTCTGCAACTATCGAAGGATAATAAAATCAAAAGCAATTAATATTTCAAATGAGTTTCCAATGCTTTCATGTAATGCATTTTTTTCCAAAGTATTAGGCAGTTTACCCTAAAAATCTATCTGTTTATAGGACAATTTATAAATACATATTTTTTTCCAATACCCAATACATATGTATGTACATATTTAACATTTTTTATTAATGTCATGACAAATAATTTAATCTTAATAATAACATTGTCATAAAAATGTCATTGGCTTGGCCTTATAATCGCATTTAATTTTTCTTTTCTTAGAAATTCAAAACATTTTAATTTCTCAAATAGAGATATAAATGGATTTAAATAATTATTATTTATATTTGTGTAAATTGTCTTTGTATAGGAATTTAAATCCTATAATAAAAATATTTGTAATAAGTTTATGCACATTTCTATAGAACAGTATAGAAATGTACAGTAAGTTAAAGATATTTAACCAACAATATAATACAAATAACTTCCAATGTGTTATTTTGAAAACAATAATAAATTTTAAAGTAATTTGTGACAAGAAGAAGCGAGAAGAGTGGCTCAACTCAAAAAAAGCGATTTTGAGGTAAATACATTTAAACATTTTAACCCATTCTCTGCCAAGCCTAAATTATATGAAGTCATTCCCATTGTCATTTATATTTTGAGTGTTATTGTTTACCAAAATCCTATTATTTCTTGGTAAGTGCACATATACGAGTATTATCATACATAATTATTTACAAGCATCACTTAGAAATTCACTATTGTCGATTACAGTGTCTCAGCAGATAACGAGATAATGTAATTCCGCGTATTTTGTTTTCAAAGTAGGACGAGTATACTCGTCTTCAGCAGGGTATCCCGCACTGCCAAGACAAGTATACTCGTCCTTGGCAGCAAATGGGTTAATTCAAACAAACTTATATGAAAAGTAGAAGACATTTTTGGTCGCCACACAGTAAAAAAGTGATAGATAATTCTGCATTATTAACTCAAAAAATTTGTTTTTTTTATCCATGAGTACCGGGACCTAGCGGGACTCCGAACGACAGACTTGAAAAGCTTGTTCATGGCAATCAGTTACTCTCAGAGCTTTTACCAGAAGACTGTTAAGACGAAGTCTCCAATTTTTTTTTTCGCCTAATAGGCCAACATACTTCTTATAAAGTGTGATTTTTTATCTATTTTCTTTTTGGCAACACTGGTTTAAACAGCTGACGCACGTTTCGTATTTTGTTTTACTGTCAAACATCTTCAGTTTAGTCTATAATTTAACCATGAATCGTCTTACATTATCAAAATGCGTGCTCTGTTAAAAAAGTTCATCGCGTGCTTCTTCCATTTTATGGTCAGTTTAATCGACCCACTGAATAAGCAGAATTGTCCATTTTGGTGAAGACCAGCCAGAAGAATTGCAAGAGCTACCTATGCATCCAGAAAAAGTCACAGTTTTGTGCGGTTTATGGGCCAGTGGCATCATTGGACCGTAATTATTTAAAGATGATGCGAATCGTAAAGGAGCTGTGAATGGTGAGTGCTACCGTGAGATTACATCCAACTTTTTTCTGGCCAATATGCAAGAGCTTGACTTGCATGGCATGTGGTTCCAACAAGACGGTGCCACACAGCACTCGTAACAATGGACATATTGAGAGGCGAGTTCTGTGAACATTTTATTTCACGTTCGGCATCGGTAAATTTTTTTTTTTAATTTGAGACCAATACTCAGGGATAAACCCCTACTGAATGCTGTGCATTGTATTGGAATTTTGGAAAGGAGAGTACATATATTATTATTAATTATTGTTCAGCGCCTTAGGAATGAGACAAATTGCTGTGAATTGATCATTCAAAGGCCAGTGTTTTACCTTCACCCTTGAATGATCAACAGCAATTGCCTCATCGTTGCATGTTGATTGTGAGGTGAGGGTGCCTTCGCAAAGTAGGTTTAGCTGTTATCTGCTACTTCCCAATAGATGGCTCTTTTTTCCTGATCATTCATTTTTTGTTGACATTGTTTAAGGTGGAATAGAGTGGAATGTCGAGGAGCGGTTTCTTTGTAGATGGTCTTCCAGGGGGGGGGGGGGGTCCTCTTATTTTTAAATTATAATTTTGAAAAAACCGCAAATTAACTTTTTCATTTTTCACCTCTTCTGGGATTCAAACCTTGGTCCATTGAGTTTTTGTGCGAGCGCTCTAACAACTATACCACGCACCCTCCCCCCCCAAATTGGCCTCCTAAATCCTGCAATTTAACGTCTTTAGACTATTTTTTGTGGGGCTATGTTAAAGCTCATGTCTATACAGCCAAGCCCGCTTCAATTGACGCATTGGAAGACAACATTGAAGCATTTATTCGTGAGATACCGGTCGAAATGTTGGAAAGAGTATGCCAAAATTGGACTAAGCGGATGGACCATTTGAGGCGCAGTCACGGGCAACATTTGCATGAAATAATCTGGACCGTACTATCGATTGAAATTAAGATTTCAGTAATTTTTCTGAATTTTACTTATGTGTTTTTTTTTAAACTTTCCTATAGCTCCTTAAAAATCACACTTTACATACTAGACTGCTGCGACCACCTTTATCTTTATCTTTATTCTTTATCCTCAATTTAAACATTTCATCTTAAAAAACACTCAAGGTAAGAATGTGCCTTTTTTATACAATGGCTTTAATGCTATTCTTTTGAAACTATGAGTGGAATGACTGAAAATATTCGCTACAACTATGATGGATTAGAACACATCAGGAAACAGCACTTCTGGTTTAAGTGCCATCAACGTCTGATTTTAAAACTTTATAATTTTTTATCTCTTTTATGTGAACGTTCAGAAGGTTTCATTAAAAACAAAACCTGAAAAATCAAATTTTATATATGTCGACTGTTGCAGATACCAACCATATCGTTTCCGTGTTTATAATTTCTTTGCTCAGTGTCGGTAATGGAGTTTAATTTTTCGTAATTATGAAAACACCTTCGTTTTACATGTTTAAATAATTCTTTTTTTTTTTTGCTGAATATAATTGAAATTTGCTATGGTAATCAACAATAATTATTGTAGGTGTTGTCACATTAATTATTATTTTAAGTACAAACACTTTAACACGCTATGCTGCTGCTAACAATGAAGTCTATTCATATGAAAATAAATTTGAAATGTAAAGAAAAACCAAATAACATAAAAGTAAATAAATTATATTTTCCATAAGATAGCATGCAATAATAATTCTGACCATACATATGTATGTCGGTCTGCAGGCCATATCATAAGGCTTGCAAAAAAAAATATTTTAATTGATTTCATTCATTCACTTTAAGTTATTACATAAGGTAATTGAAATTATAATTATTAAAGGAGATAAAAATGAAATTATAGTTTTATTTTGTTTTATTATTTTATGTATTTAATAAATCATAATTTTATTGTATTTTAATTAAATTTTATTACTCTATTCGATAAATTGTATGTTTTAGCACAGGTCCCTGGTAAACTATTTGCTAGAAACAGAACAGAATAAAATCCATAAATAATTTATTTTTTCTTAAATATTAATACATATTTAAATTTATGCATAACACTACACAAATTTTATAAATACATAAGCGTTTAAATACTTAAATAACTCTTATTTGTCTCCATGTTGGTTAGTCTTGTGCTTAATTGTGTTATAATTTAAACAAAAAATTTAGTATTTCTTAATGTCAACAATGTATCAAATTGCCATCATTAAAATGTATAAATTTTTTGTTTACAATTATTAAGAGAAAAAGAAATACAATTATTTAATATTTTATTAATTTAATTAAAATAATTTAAAAGTTATATGCATTTAAGTTTACCCATACGATACCCTGCAACAAAATGCAATTTTTCAAATGTTAACCCAACAGAAAATTTTTAAGCTTTGAAAGCAATAAATAAAATTGTAAGTAATAATGGAAGCATTATATTGTTTTTTATACATTCAAGCTTCCAAATATGCTATAGGATAAGGTACTATTTTTGGTTTTTGTACCATTTGCTTACTGGTTGCAATAAATTTGCATTTCTATTGCATTTAAGCGGCTCATTTCATATAAAAGTCATGCATTATTGAAGCACACCAGTAAGTGATTGTTTGCAATTTCTTCCTTACAAAATAACTTACTGGTAAGCACTATTTTCTGTTGGGAAGTTACCTCGCAAAACGACAAAAACAATTACTATTTGATGCTAAATCACCCTGAGAAAACTTAAGCACATACTCATGCATGCTGCAATAGAAATTCTAAAAGAGCTGTATTTCCATGGCGCATAATCTCTCATTGAGTTACTTGCAATCGCCGACAAGATCGTTTGATTTAAGTTTGCTAGGCATTATTTTGTAGAGTTTCTTGAAATTACAGGGCTAAGTATATCAATAAACCTCAGACCCTTTCTTTTTTTTATTATTAGGACTAATACTGAGAGGTAAGCCCCTACTTATGCAGTGCATTGTATTGGAATTTTGGAATTATAGATTATGTCAATGGGACAAGTTGCTGTCAATTTGATAATTAAAAGGCCACCTTCACCTTTTAATGATCAACAGCAATGGTTCCATCTGTTGATGGTAGGCGTCTTCGTTTAGCAGGTTAGCTGCTATCTTCCCAGAAGATGGCGCTGTACTCGTGATCATTCATTTCTGGTGAAATAGACTGAAAATGTCAGGGAATGGTTTTTTGATGATGGTGATCTTGGTGGAGGCGGCCCTTTTTTAAACTATAATTTTTCGAAAAGCCGCAATTTATTATTTTCTTTAATTTTTTTCCCCTCCGCTGTAATTTGAACCGTGGTTGTTTGAGTTTCTGTGCAAGAGCTTTAACCCCTATACCATAAAATTATCTGACATATAGGTTTTGTCAAGAGTAATGAAAAACGCGAAAATGAAAGACCATAAAGTCGTTAATTTTGGCATAGTCCACATGCCTGATATATTTTTATTACTTAAGCTGGGCGTTTCTTCGTTTCAGTTAGAAGCGTTTCAGCATAAAACAAAAGTTGAATCGAAATTATTGCATTATATATGTAAAAATCTTTTTATTGTCATCATGATCAGAATTTGGAGATTTGCGACTTGCACAATCTAACTAGGAACAATCTAAATATTTTAACGGGTCTTCTAACCGAGTACTGCGGACTCAATGGACATTTAAATAAAATAGAAATCATCTAGAGTATTTTGTGCAGATTCTAAGATGAAACAATCGAGTCCTCAGAGCACATACTAGGCACTTGTACAGAATTGGGGGGTCGTGGAATAGTAGTTAGAGTGCTCGCACAAAAACTCAAACGACCGAAGTTCAATCCTAGCGAAGTACAAAAATTATTAAATAAAATTTACAGTTTTTTCTAAAGAAAAAGAAGAAGATAATTTTGAAGAAACCGCTCCGACATTTTCAGTTTTGCCATCAAATACGAATGATCAGGAGTTCAACGCCACCTTATGGGATAATAACAGCTAACCTAATGCAAACGCTCGCCACTCACATTCAACAACCACCGACAAATGGGTCAATTGCTGTTGATCTCTCAAGGGTGAAGGTATAACACTGGCCTTTGTGTGGTCAAATTGACAAGAACTTCTCTCATCAACAAGAAGGAGCGTATTAAAAAAAATAACAAGAAATAAATCTATCCCTGTATCTTTAAATACATAAATACAATGCACTGCATGAGTAGGGCTTTACCCCTGAGTATTGGTTTTAAAAAAAAATTGGAAGATGCAAGTTGATGATTATCAAATATCTGATGGGGAACTGTCAAGGTTCGTACCGGCCAACATTTTAATATTTTTCTTTACGACGAACCTGGGAGAGATACCATAGAAACCGGAGTTTAGTTGTGGTTTGTACAATAGATCTTCAGGTCGAAGTACTTTTAGTAACTCATGAATAAATTAATGAATGACTAAATAATCAGAATCGGGTACAAAAAAAATAATATTCATTTAAAACTTAACCCCCATATTCATACATAAGAAAAAAAGTTTTGAGATTTATTTTAGAAGCGAACTGCAGGGAAAATTTTACTTAAAACTCATTTTAAAATTATTTTATTTTTTATGAATATGTTAGAATATGTTATATATGTTAGAAAAGAAATACATATATTGTGAAAAAAATGACCACAATTTTAGGTGGTCTAAAATTTGTTTGCATTTGTTTATTTCAGCTTTGTTAATGAACTAGCTAAATCTAGGTGCGCTTCGCTACACCTACCACGAGCACTTGTCCGCTCTTTTTTTAACTGATGAGTTTGAGTAACTACAAAATAGTTCACATTAAATTCAGAAACTTTAGCTTTAACAATTCCCAAGATATCATAAAATCGACATTTAACTTTTATGGGAGATACTCGTACCATACCCAATTTTTTATGTTATTTTTAGAACTCTGTCTTATTTTGTTACAAATACTTGCATAAACACAATATACGACTCAAACACAATTGTATAGAAAAACAGAAGAAACAAAGTCTATTTAAACAGATATTTTGTTTTGTTTTAGAACAGCAGAGGAGGAATAAACTATGACAATGAATATAATGTTGTTGATTTCCTCGTTAAATCCCCTGGCATAATTCTTAGTTACTGCTTTTTAACTGTCTTTCTGGCATGGGAGACCCTGCCTGAGTGCTATTGATCTCCGCCAGCTTAGTCAGTTGAGTCCTTGTAGTGGGATAATAAATTATTCTGTGCAATACATTTGGCAATTATTTGCCAACTGGTTGCTTAGTAATTAGACAGTAATATAATATATTCTTCTATTTCTGTACGCAGACATCAATGTCTTGATCTGGTCTATCAATTCTGCAGAATATACTTAAAAGGTAACTAGTTAACATTTTCTATTTGTATGCCGTTTATAAAGAGCAAATCTTGAAAAGTCGTGTGTAATTGTATTGATTTTAATTAATTCAATCTCCGTGGTGATTTTACAAAATTTTGCAACCATATCGAAAAAGCTGTGAAACAAAAATCGTCTACCAGCCATGTAGTCCAGATTCAGACTAGACGTCTTTGCAACCTCTAAGCTATCCATCAACCTTCCCCATCATTGTGCCTTTCCCATTCATTAGTAGAAAGGGAGTAAGTACACAACCTTACCAAATATATACACTTTAAACTAAAACTATGTATTTTTCAAAACTACAATTTATCCAATAATTTCCCATTACATATATGAAAATCCTATAACGGAAAATCTCTTCATCCATCTTAATTACCCAAATGCATTATTAAATTCTCACACTATTAACAGAATTTGTTGTTTATGTATCACGATGTCATAAATCCTTTTTAGGTATAGAATTTCAAGTCATCTGGAAAGTCTACCTCTTAGTTAAATAAACCAATAAGTCAACTACGAGTATTTGATTCAATTTTATTACATTCGTTAAAATTCGATTTGTTAATAACAAAGTTCATATTGTCAGTCAATTTAAATTAATGTCAAACATGAGCAGTCATTGTCAGAGACGTGTTGTACACGTTTAAAAACATTGTTTTTTTTTTCAGTTTTTTTTTTTTTTTTTTTTTGTTCACTAAAACGAATAACTGAATATAAATGAAGGTGAGTGTTTAAACGTACTAAAGAACGCTTGGGTGAGTGGCTGTATAAATGGTTACAAGTGTCATTCTTTTTAATATGACAAACAAATAATAATCATATAAAAGCATTACTAATGCACAAAATTTGGTTAATGAAAATGCATTAAAGGAATGGAAGAATGAAATTTACAAATTTGGAAAGCAGAGTGCAGTAGAAAAACAAAAGAATTTTGCGAAAATTTAAGTAATAGTTATTCATTGCCAAAAAGTTTAGAATAATTGTGAGAACATTTAAAATTATTTCCATAGAAAGATATTTCAGCCACATTTATCAAGAATTTACTCTTTAACATATCTGTCAAGAAATATTTAAAAATATATGCTTATATTTATAACAATTACCACACCCAGATTGTTTTCGCAAACGAACATAGGAAACCTCCTCTTACAAATCGTAACAATAGCATAATAACGAAAAATAAAGTGTGAATACCAAGGAAAACGCCCCTCGTAAAATGAATTATTAATATTCAAAATAAAAAAAATGATATATCAAAAACAATAAAATTAAAAAAAAGACCTGTGCAGTCTTAAGTTTGCAACAATTTGTTGCTGCCTTAACACTCACCTACAAACCAATTCCACGCCGCTCCATATTGTCAAATGCAATGTGAAACAAAATAAAACATAAAAATATTATCATGACGTTGCATAGATTTCTTTCTAAACATCGTTGCAACAAATAATAATATGTGACAACAAGTGAATTTTAAAATGCAACTGTGTTGGCAACTATTCGTTGATGTCGCAAAGAATGTTTGATGTTTTTAATCAAACAAACTTATTTAATGGAACGTAAATATGAGTTAAAAAGTAAATTTTATAAAATTATTTAAACTAATAAATGCAGCAAAAATTGCTTTTAAATTAAAAACAAAGTTAAACCTAGGTTATCTGGGCTCATATGACCCGTTATTAGCTCAGTTTTTTTTTCATATCGAAAATTAAATTTTATCTTTTAATAAAGGCTGGCAAATTTAAGGTTAGGATATAAATTGATTGTCAAATGAAGAAATGTCAAGAATTCAGCAGACATCCTTTTGCATTTTTTTTAAGACCAATACTCAGGCGTAAACCCCTACTCTTGCAGTGCAGTGTATTGGAATTTGAAGATGCATGGATAGATTTATTTTATTTTTTTATTATGTGCCTTTTAGTTGATGAGACAAGTAGCTGACAATTTCATTTATTTGGTAAAAGTTGTAAAATTTGTGAATTGGTTATTTGAAAAACTGAACGAAAACAACGAATTTTTGAACAAAATTATCTTTAGTGATTAGACCATGATAACCAATTTTTTGCAGCCACAATTGCCTAATATTTCTATTTATTTGTTCATTTAAAATAGAGTACAATATTGATATTATATTTAATTATTGCGAGACGTGTTACTAAGACCTCTGCTCGGTGTAGTGTCACAGACCAGGGTCTCTTTTGGGAATCGAAACCACAACCCTCACTGGCTCACCCAGCATTTGGCTAATAGTAATATCAGTGAGCTTTGGTTTCATGAGGACGGCGCCACAAACCACACAGCCGGCCAAACAATTCAGTTATTACATGAGAAATTTCGCGGTCGCTATTTGGCGATGTCAATTGAGACCAATACTCAGAGTGAACGCCTACTCATGTCTTCGACTCTAGTTGCGGTAGTCTCAGAATACAAGGACTCTGATGAGACTACCGTAGCAGGAGTCGAAAAAATGTTCAGTTTGGCTAGTCTACTATTCCTTCAGGAATATCAATTTTTCTTTGATTATTAAATAAAAAGAACAAATCATTGCAAAAACATCTAAATTCTTAACAGAATTTTTACTTTTATCTAATTAAAGCATTTATGACGAAACAATGATCACCCTTACTGGGATTCGAACTCGAATTTCCAGACCATATAACGAAAGTTAAAGCGTATTAAAAGTGAAAATCTGCTTGAGAGGCACATATTGACAAGATTACGGTTAAGGTGATTGTACTAATACATTTTCTCATAATCTCAGTACGATTTATCCAATTTCAAACAAACAAAATTTTTTAAATTTTCAGCTGTTTCGGATTTGTTGAAAAATTAGAGAAAATAATTTTTTCGTTGCTTTTAAAAATCAGTAAAAAAAATGTGTAAATATTTCTTAAAAAACTGAAAATCCGAATTCGAATCTCAAATGGATTTGTGATAGTTTTTGTTAATTTATTACAACATGCTGTGTTTGACAAGTTTTCGACTATTTCATTACAAGGTAATTCGAAAAACTCAAATATGTGACAGGGTTTAATTCACACTTTTTTATAGAAATATATTATTTCTAAATACTTTGTAATGAATTAGCCGAGGACTTACTAAAAACATCGCAATTTTATCATAATATCCTTTTGATCCCTATCATATTCCCTGTTGCATTCTTGCTCCATTTATCCACATTAGTCGACATCGAAAACAAAACTTTAGTACCTTCAAATATATAACGCACAGTCTGATGGGATCATATAGGATATACATAACTTTGCGTGCTTAAAATATTAGTTCCACAGTTTTGTAACTTAAGCAATCCGTTTGAGTTTTATTCATGCAGATTGGTCAAATTTTTAAGTCTACTCAACCACTCATAGATTTCCAAATTCCATTATACAGTCTATCAATTGAACATATGACTATCTGTTTCATAGCTTTGATAAGCCCTCTTAATGTTCTGATCTTTGGTTACATTCTCGTATATTTTCATATTTGTGACGCCAAATAGTTGAAATCAGTTTAAACTGAGAATTGTCTGTATAATTTTTTTATTTTCGAAACAAGTGGATGATTTTAACTTAAAAGTCTAAGAAGGTTACAAGAGAAAGGAAAAAAACAATAATTATTAATTGCATACAAAGAAGCGAAGAGAGCGAAAGCATTATTCATTACATTTAGAAAATACAACTGGCCACTGTATAAAATAAAAACAATAAATAAATTAAAAAACTTTAATCAAAAATTTATTTCTGAAAACAAAATTATAAAAAATAATTGCACATTTAAAAATTAAATGCCAACTGAAAGACGACGCTCCATTTTAGAATTTTAGTCGATCTGAAAACACTTTTGAAAATTTGGAAGGGTGAACATTTTTTAAATTAATTTTTTTTCGTGAGATCTAATTGAAGCGTTTCTAACGAAACAAAATTAATGAATAATTTAAGGAAGTAGCTGTTACAAAAATAATTATTGAACGCTTAAAAGCAATTTTTTTTATTTCTTAAAAAATTAGTTTTAATAAGAATTTCAATGCCAGTTGCTGAAACAATTAAAAAATCAATAAAACAAAAATATTTTTTAACAATTACCAAACACTGAGTCTTGTAAAAAAGGGGTGTTACAATTAAACCTCCTCTTTTTTCTTTTAACTCATGAAACTTTAAAATAAAATTGTAGTGGCACAGTGGGTAAATAGGTGGCAAAAGACAAGAAAATCTTTTCAGTTCTAACTGATACTTTAAACAATTTTTTTTATTACGTTTTTACTTTTACTTTTTAAGAAACCAGCTTTAAATGCTAGTATTACACAATGTGACAAAAAAAATGTCAGGGTTGTGATGCAATCGTTCTGAAAGATTTTGTCGAGTGTAAAAGGTTTTGTTCTTGGAATTTTCAAAACACCTCCAATATCTTAAGTTACTGATAAAAATTCGATTTTTTTCTAGTTTTTTTTACTAAACTGATTGTTAAGTAGTCAAGTGTTGACCAATTTGTAATTCGTAAGCCTTATCTAGAAGAGAAGGCTTTAGTTTTTCGAGTGAAATATATACTTTTTAAGTACATATGAGATGTTTTTTCTTTTTTCA
Organism: Metopia argyrocephala; assembly: GCA_963576795.1. Taxonomy (NCBI): domain Eukaryota; kingdom Metazoa; phylum Arthropoda; class Insecta; order Diptera; family Sarcophagidae; genus Metopia; species Metopia argyrocephala. The sequence goes on from OY756211.1 coordinate 88,142,133, forward strand.
GAATTCTTTAATTTTATACATGTTTTCGGACGCTATTTTATATAGAAACAGTATATTTTTTCTAAATCAAAAAACCAAAATAAACTAACAAATATTCTACATAACAAATGAGCTTTAACCGTTCTGAAGATAAACAAAAACTCTTAGTAGTTTATATAGCAGGGCAGTTTTTTATTGATTTCGAAGTCATCCAATATAAATTCAGAAACTTTACCATTAGCCGTTCTCCAGATACGCCAAATTTAATATTTGGTTTCTATGGCCAATCGACATCGCCAAATCTAGAAGTTACGCTATCTTAAAAGTTCTCGTGCAATAACTGAATTGTTTGCCCGGTTGTTTGGCTTCTGGCGTCGTCCTGCTGGAACCAAACAATTGTGGTCACAAAAAATCGGTTATAATGGACTGATAACTTCCCGGCCGGGTAATTTCTCGATTTAACGATGTCAATTGGTCACCTCGTCCTGGTGATTTAATGCCGCTAAATTATTTTCTCTAGAGTCATTTGAAAGGCCCGGCACAAACAACTGAGGCTCTAAAAGATGAAATTCTAGTCAATGCAGCGGCGACAGTGACAAGAATTGCAAAATGTTGTTCAAAATTTTTAGAAAAAGCTGACGTCCGTTGCCCTGCTAGATGTTGATATTTGCCAGACATCATATTCCATTATTAGTGTCCAGTTCTACTTTACGTTGGTATCAAGAAAATTAACGGCCATTGGTATAATGCAAATTTAGCAACTCGTTAGCATATGAAACAAATAACTGGCAAGTTTATCACCCGCTATAGACTGATATTAAACTTTCCATACCTTATATTTGATAACTAGTCCGAAAATCCAAAAAATTAAATACCTTGTACGTTTGAGCAAGAATTTTCACGTATAGAAATGACAAACTTAGCCACTGTGTACATAGAACTGCTAATTTTTTATTATAAATAAGGCTGTAAAGTTTTTAAAAAAATATGCTTTTACGCCAATTTATATCCTTTATTTCATAATTTTTATCAATTTTCACAACACATTTCCAAAAGCAAAAGTATCTTGCGTGGTGTAGAGGCTTACTCAACTGACTAACCTAGCGTATAGTAACAGCTCTTTAGTAGGGTCTCCTATATCAGGAAGGCAGTTGAGAAGCAGTAACGATCAATTGTCACAACAACAACATCATCTCCAATATCATTATGATCTTTTACTCCTCAGCTAAATTAATCTTCACTGTTCGGGTTTCTTGGGGTTGATTGCTGTTTCATTTTTTAGTGGTGAAGGTACATATAACACTTGCCATTGAATAATCAATCACCAGTAAACGATTTCCTTGCGGTTCGTATATTTAAAGTAGAACCTTTGTTTTTTCTGACAGATATCAGATATGATATTAGTAAGTTTAAATCAAAGCTTCACACCCTCAATACCTCTTTCATACATATTTTCCTAGACCAGTACAATGTCCTACATGAGTAGGGGTCATCCCCTGAGTGCTGACCTCAATAAAAAGATTATAAACATAAAGATCTTAAAGAATAAAAAAAGTAAATCTTATTATAACAGAGAGTTGAAGATATGGGTTCAAATCTCAGCTCTGTCATCGTGAAAAAAAAATAAATATGAAAAATTCATTTCTGTCAGCGACTACCTCTCACCAGCCTTCTGGCAAAACCTCTGCGAGTAATTGATTGCCATGAACAAGCTTCTTAATTCTGTCGTTCGGAGTCGACATTAAACTGTAGGTCCCGGTACTCATGGATAAAAATTAATTAATTAAAAGTTAAAATTATTCGAAATTACCTTACGTTTCTACGCATTATGATGAGATTCCCATACACAAAATAATTTAAAAGTATATTTTTAAAACTTTAATAAAATATCCACCGTAACATCTTATTATCTAAAAAAATAGAAGAATAAAGAGTAAAAGGAATATAATATTAAATAAAAAATACAATAATAAATATATAATTAAAGTCTAAATAAAAAAAAAAATATAAATGAAAAAAAAATTTAAATTAAAACACCAAAACTGGCCTTTCAAAAATGTGTACTGATGCGTGTTATTGTAACAGTAACTGACTGCTATTTTTCTATTGCTTTTATTAATTATTTGTTTTTTTCCAATTTTTTCAAACATATTTTATTTATGGTAATTAAATTTAAAGTTATTGCCAATATATTACCAAAAATATATGTTTAAATACGATAGTTTTCAGTTTGTTTTTAACATTAATTTAACTAGTTATACAGTCTATATTATTGATGTGAGCAGTTTAAACACTTTAAAAAATAAAAATAATTTAAATTTAGAATGAAAACAATTGTTTTACTGCTATTGTTATAGGCTGATTAAGTTTAATGGGTGTAAAGTTTACAACTTTATTTTAAAACAATTTAAAAAGTTAAAAACCTACTATGTTGGCTTACTAATTTGCTACTTTTAGTTTAAGATTATATGTCAATGAAAATGTAGTTTTAGTGTACTTATAGGTTAATACTATAGGTAAAGGACTAAGCCAAAGGATTTCGGCCAGAGTTTTAATTTCTTAGTATTCTGGCCGTAATCCAGACTCTTAGACTTCTCGCTACTCCAGTAATATATCTTTGTTTTCTTGATGATTTTTATTTGAGAAGAGTTAGCATGTAAACAACTGTACTCGTATGAACTGCTTGCTTTTTTAATCTAGACCAATTATGTTGAACATAAAATATGTAGTCTCCGTCGTCTAGTGATTAGTGTGTTGGCTTACTAAGACGATAGCGCGGGGTTCAAATCTCAGCTCTGACATCTTGAAAAAAAAAATATGAAAAAATTATTTCTTTCGGCAACTACCTCTCAGCAGTCTTCTGGCAAAAGCTCTGGGAGTAATTGATTGCCTTATGGCAAGCTTTTCAAGTCTGTCATTCGAAATCGACTGTAAACTGTAGGTCCCGGTACTCATGGATAAAAATTAACACACACAACATGAGTGCTGTGAGAAGCTAGGCCGTAACCCTGACACAGGGTTGTAATGGCCAATTATGTATGTAAAATATTCTATGAACTCCGGAGACGGATAGATTTTTTTTAATATCCACAATTTAGAGGTATTGTTCCGGCATTAAACGATGTATAAAGACTTACCGAACCTTGATGAACAGAAATTTTAACACTGTTGAACAGCTTATTTATAGTTCAACACTCTACCTATATAAGTACATATGTATGTAGTAAAATATTTAAAACAACAAACCAGTGTTAAATTGATTATCTGCACTAGTTTATGCCTTTTGTATTACAGAATTACTGTAGGGTGTTATAAAGCCCCATTTATCAATGCCTACATTTCAGTTTATCAAAGCAGGTGTTGGCAATCGTTATTAATTCTGACTTGCCTCATCAACACTACTAATCAGCCATTCATGACGTTGCTACAGTTCTCCTCATATCCATCCCTATCAAAACTACTTGAAAACTTCTATCGAACAAAACTGTTTTGCTTAATTTACAAGCAGTTTTACTAATGACTTTAAATTTCCATATAATTATGAATGTGTGCTGTTATTTTGCAAATTAATTAATAATTTATCTATGTTTTGTTTCTTTTCTAATTGTTTTAATTTATGCGTGTATTGCATTTAAACACATGTTTCAGAAAATTGCATTTACTTTTTTATGAATATGAAAATAAACGTACCGCCACCAATGAAATACTGAAATACTCGTACTTGTGTTACAAGGCATGATAAAAATTTATCTTTTTCTTAAAGTTTATGATCTTGTTGATATTAATTTAGATACTCGTACTTAAATTCAGTGTAAAAATTTATTTCTTGAAAAGCTCTGTCATAATTATACCAGTTTTTAATCATTATTTTAAGGAAAGATAAAAATCCGTATCAAAGCCACGAGTGTTAATATGTTTTAAGTCTGTTTTAAACGCTACTAAGCCAGATAATTAATCGCCTGTTTAACAGCACTGACTTAGACGACTATATGAAATCCCTACACTAACATAAGTAATGGAAGCCTTAACAAGGGGTTGAGAACAAGCTATAAATAACGAGAATAAAAAACCACTTTGCTGGTACCATTTCAGATTTGATGAGAGAGCTACCAAATGTGTGCAGCCTTGTACTTTCTCCAATTTAACATTTAAATCCTCGGAAAACTGTTAGGCTCCCCGTTCAAGGTGACGGATGTAGTTCGCCGATTAGTATGTCGCCTTTTTCTACAAGACTCAAGTACAAATTACAAATTTCTTGTTGATACTGGTGCCGATGTCTCGATGTTTCCTGCTACTACTAGTCAAAAACGTGAAGCTCCTTCTCCAATTATGTTGTATGCTGCAAATTAGACAAAAATAAATACTTTTGGTGAAAAATATATTGTTTTAAACTTGGGTCTAGGAAGAAAATTTGGTTGATCATTTATTTTGACAGATGTTTCCAAGCCGCTTATTGGTGCCGATTTTTTGAAGCATTTTGGAATATTAGTCAGACTTATTGATGGTTTGACTCAGTTACAATGCAAAGGTATTTTGTATACAGGTGTTAACCCGTTATCTGTCAAATCTATGAAGGCAAACTATTTCACAAATTTGTTATGTGAATTTGAAGACTTTACAGAACAATCATCACGTCGAGGTCACCAATTTAGCTGTTTATACGTTTAAATTATTTTAAAATAAAACACAACACCTAATTTTATGTTTTTTATAAAAAAAATTATTATTGATAAATTAAACTAAACTATATTATTTGAAATTTAAAATTAGAATGAGAAAAGTTTTCTTTTTTTGACATAAAAATAATCTAAATATATAAAATTGAAGAAATATTTTTTTTTTTTTTTTTTGTACCTTATAGGAGACCAAAGCTCTCGACCGATCTTTCTGAAATTTTCACAGCATTTAAGTGGGACTCTGACATGATTAATAGGGTACTTTTTTTTCGATCACGCCTACTTTTACGTCCACTTTTTTAAATTATGTAATTGCCCCCATATAGTTTTTAAAAGATTTGCTTTAAATTGTATACACATTATACTCCAGGCGATCTGCATTTATGAAGACAAGGAAGATGTGATTGACGATGCGGAGCATACCATTTTCGAATGCAGGCGCTGGCATTGCCATCGAGCGGAACTGGTGTCTGAAGTTGGAAGAATTACGGTTGAGAATATCGTTGATATTATGACGTCAAATGTGGCGAACTGGACCGCCGTTGCAGGATACTTTGAACGTATCCTAAGGCGAAAGAAGAGGGACCTTGAGGCATTTGAAAGTGCGGGTCCTGGACGCAGGACAACCTAGAAGGAACTGACCGTGCCAAAGAGGAGTCCACCTTGAAGTAATGCGAATGTGGTTCCGAGGTGGTATTCTTCCCCTGGTGAGGAGATAAGGGGGGCTTTTAGTCGGTATACCCTTCTGGGCGAGTCCGACATATCATGCGAGGTGACGACCTCCGCGAAAGCATAAAGTTTTGTCCCTCCTTCCCGCACGAAAAAAAAAATACTCCAGGCGAAGTGTAAATAATAATTTATTACTCCACGCCCTCTTTCACGCCCCTTTTCACACCAAATTTTGTTTGAAAGTTTCAAACTTTTTGTTCTATGTAGAAATTTGTATTTATTTTTTTTTTTTTTATTTGGTTATATTTTGCTCTTAATACTGTTAACGTCGTCATATAACTATGAACCACGCCCACTTCACCGCCCCCTTCTCTTTTAATTCAGATACTTACTTACACCAATAATAATGTTTGCTATACAAAATACTTTTTTTGTGATATAACGAGGGGGTAGCGAAGCACACCGGGTTCAGCTAGTGAAATATAAAAATTGAAAATCAAAAAGATCTATGATTTTAAAAAATTTTTTTGAACAAAGTAAAATTAAGTAAAGTGAATTATTAGACTATAACCATTAAAATTCATAGAAAAACTAAATTAAATAGAAGTTATTTTACTTCATCACAGTTGCATTTTGTAACGTGTTTCTATAGACGGCTAAGGTAGTTTTACTGTGTCCAGGGTTTGGTACTTATCCACGAACCTTAATTTATAACAACAAAACAATGAATATTTTAAATGCCCCGAGTTGGTGACTTTGTGTTCTCGTGCTTTTTTCCAACTTCGATAATTTTGTTTTTTTTTTTTTTTTTTTTAGGACCAATACTCAGGGGTAAACCCCTACTCATGCAGTTTGCATTGTATTGGAATGTGAAGATGGTTGATAGAAGTTTTTTTTTTTTTCCATAGATTTGTATTTTTTGCGCTTTTATTTGTTGATGAAACAAGTTGCTGGTAATTTGTCCACTCAAGAGCCGGTGTTATACCTTCACCCTCAAATGATCAAACAGCAATGGCCTCATCTGTCGGTGGATGTTTACATGTGAATGGTGAGCGTCTTCATTAGATTAGTTGTTATCTTCCCAGAAGGTGGCGCTGTACTCCTGATCATTGGTTTCTGGTGGAATAGATTAGAAATGACAGGGGGCGGTTTCTTGCAGATGGTCATGCTGGAGGGGGGGGGAGGGGGGAATCTCTTATTTTATTTAAATTTAATTTTTAATTTAAATTGTAATTTTAGAAAACCGGAAATATTTATTTTTATAATTTTGTCCTTCGCTGGAATTGAACCTTGGTCGCGTGAGTTTCTGTGCAAGCGCTCTACCAGTATGCCACGACCCCCCCAAATAAGATACGCTTTCCAGAACTAGTTACTAGTTATCTCTTGTGGTCAATCTTCAATTAGCTTAAATAATAGTGCTAAATTGCGATAAAATTGGCCCACAACTTCTACTATATTTTAAAGTTTTAGCAAAATTAGGTAACACCAACTGTTATTTAAAAAACTGGTTTTCAGTGTAGGGCATCATGCTGTCGAATTTGATTTACTATTACTGTTCCAACCAGTTTATTTTAAAGCACTCATGTCAGTACGTGCGAAATGTGCAAAATTTTTTACACCAGCTGCTGACACTTTTTATGCAAGTGTTTGGAGTTAATCATGTAAAAATAATGCAATTTAATCACAATTCTGCTACAGTTATAGAATACTTGCATTTAATCAACTTCTTTAAACACCTCAATTAAATGTGAGACCCCCTCCTCTGCATTTTATCCTCTTTTCATTGTTATTTTCTTAATCAGTATCAGTTTATCAGTATAATTCGTTTTAACAATTTTAATTCAGTATTAATGCTTTTGACACTGATTGGCTGCTTCTGGCTTTCTGGCTTTCTTATCATTTTAAATGACAAAACAGATTAAAATTAAATTGGATTTATTTTTTAAGATTAGAGATAATTTTCTTTTAATATATAATTTAGCTAAGAAATCTTATAACATGTTACGAGTAATACAAAGTAATTAATTGCTGATGATAAAAACACTTGAATTTAAAATTAATATTTTAATTGTAAGATAAAAATTAAATAGGAAATGAAACAAGAATATTATGAATTATGGGATTAAATAATAAAATTAAAATTGTTTTATGTTCATTTTAAATACAAGTTAGCGTACGAATTCAATTATGAAAAGGATTTAGAAAGTAAAATTTGTATTTTCCAGGTTAATTTAAAATAAAAAAAACAATACAACATATAAAGAATTTTTGTTAAAGTTGTAGAGAGCAAATGTCGTTAAAGTATAACTTGAAGTAAAATAAAAGTTTTAAAACATACTCATGTTGTGTGTGTTAATTTTTATCAATGAATACTGGGACTTACAGTTAAAAGTCGACTCCGAACGACAGATTTTAGAAGCTTTCTCATGTCAATCAATTACTCCCAGAGCTTTTGCCAGAAGACTGATGAGAGATGAGTTTAGAAATAAAATTTCTTTTTGTTTCTAATTTTTTCGTAAGTTAAAGTGCTATTGGACTACAAAATTTATTTCTGCCAAAATATGTCCATTTGAATACGTACATTACCCAACAGAATTTAATTTTTTTTAAACACTATTTCGTTTTATATCCGCTTTGTTTCGTTGTTTCTTTGATTTACTATTTTATTAATATTTTTTGTCGCTTTTCTTTAGATATCGATTCAATCTTATAGAGGAAATTAAAAAATATTTTTATTTAGTGCTTAAGGCACTTTAAAATAGATAAGGATTTGAAAAAATATATAAATATGTTGATGATGGTCTTAGTATTACAAATTAAAAAAAAAAACTATAAATACCTATAGCTCTCGTTAGTGGAACGTTAACGTAACGTATCGTTGTTCGTTTTTGATATATGAAAATCAATACAATTGACTGTAGAAAATAAAAGTTTACTTCAATGTTATGTGACATTTGTTAAAGCTATATTTACACCACCTCATCTGAGTTTTATATCAGAAACGCACTCAGATATACCATATATTTTGAGGACTTTCACTTCCCCTATTGGGATTACGTGATTGCCACTTCCCCGTTTCAAATATTTTGAGGTTTTTGATTTTCCCGTTTGGGAATTTAGGGTTCCCACATCCCTGTTTTAGAATTTAGAGTAGCCGTTTGTGGAATTCAGAGTTCGCCGTTTGGGGATTTTTGAAGTTTTGGGGATTTTGGTTTCCCCGTTTGGGAATTTTTTGTTTTTTGTTGCATTGGTGTATCGCCGTATTGTTGTATCGTCACATGGTTGTATTGTTGTATTGAAATATCGTTGTATCTTATTTTATTGTATTCTCTCTCCTGATTTTGTCTCCCCCAGTAAGATCCTTTTAATAAATGAAAAATTGGAGAATTTGTAAGATGAACAAATACTTTTGCATCATATCCCTTTCAGAGTCACAAGTAATTTTGGTCGAGCTAAAAATCTGAAAGTTATTGAAATGTTGTAATAATTACATGTACTTTCTCCAATATTAGGATAGGATAGGATAGGAGGAAGTGGCAGCCTCGTAATGACAAGGCACACTTGAGCACGCATAGTGGCCCGTTGTGATACCACATTATGCAGGGAACCCTGATAGCCAGAGGCTCCACATAAGAAGCACTACTTCCTTAGAAAAATATGCTAGAAACCAGCCAGAGAGCCTAATCAATTTGGCAATTGAACCAATGTCCCGGGTGGACAGGTCAGTCAATGCATCGAGAAAAAGAGATCTTAATGTAAGAAATCTTCGTCGGACCAGACAAGGGCATTGGCAAGTATAGTGAACCACAGTTTTCTATTTCTTGATCGACCTGCAGCCACGACAGAAGTCGTTTGCAGGCAAGAGCAGCCTCTCTGCATGCCTGGCCATCACTCAGTGACGCGTGAAGACAGATACAACGGAAGAGATGTCCCTTCGGTTCAGTTTAAAGAGTTGATTGGTACGCCTCAAGTCCAGCTTGGGCCAGGTGAATCTAGAAATTTGACAAGACTCCTCCGCGACCAGGACAGTTCCGCGTCAAATAAATGCTTCCTTCTAATAAGGAGTCTAACAGAGGAAAGAGGTATACCCACTTCCTCATGAAGATGAACGTTTGGCAGAGACGTGCCCGCCCTAGGCAATTCATTGCCCGTGATGTTCCTGCAGCGTGACATATAGCCATTATTTCGGCCTGAAAAACGCTACAATAATCAGGGAAGCGATGCCCCAATACTTTGTTGGTGTAATTTTGTTATTGAATTAGTATACATACGTATTTTATGTTCAAAATAGTTTGTCAATATTTTTCTTCACTTCAATAACATAATAGGTTATGTGTCCAGACAGCAAAGAAATTTATTTTAAAAATAAATAAAAAATTTAAAAAAAAAGTAATTGTGCTTAAGTGAAACAGATTATGAAATAATATGGTAAAAGCTAACGATTCTAATCTTAGTCTCAATGACTTCATGGTCAAGCCAAATCATCATTAAAAAGGTGGACCTAATCGGCCAAGTCGGAGTGTTACCTTCTATACAAACCAAATAGTAATTTTTGTGTATCTTGAGAACTGTTAAAGCTATAGTTTTTAAAATTGCTTTGAACGACTTTAAATTATTTAAAATTGATTTTTATTTGTTTACGTATAAAATTGATGTTGTTGTTATTATTGTATACAAAGCTCGTATTTCAGTTTTTGCATTGGAGCAGTAAATTATTGCCCCATATTTGATTTCTGGATTTTTATTTATTTATTTTTCTTTAGCACAAATGTTTTCTTTTGTTTGCTTTTATAGTTTTACTGCCACACTTGCAACATGATTTTATTTTGTTTTTTTTTTTATTATTATTGTAAAGCTTTAGGCGATATTTGGGTCTTTAGTGAATTATTTGGTGTTATTTCAAGTGTGTGTTTCCATTGCAATTATTGTTGCATTGCATGCGGTGGGTCTAGTTTACATGATTGTTAATTGTTTGAATGCTATGCCGAATATGTAAAACCAACAACAATTATTGTTAGATTTGATTTGAAAATAAATTTAAAAATTGATAATAAGAATACTTATACATAAATACGTGTTTTAAATGTGTCAATTATAGTCAGACCCGTTTGAATTTATTTTTAGGAAGGCAAATAATACTTTATGATGTTGCAATAAGTGTTGCATATTCTAAACATGATTTTTAATTGGTTTTTTAGTATGAACATGCGGTGTGTAAATGCTTTTTTTTTTGTAAACTGTATGTTAACATGTGCTAAAGGCTGGTTACACAAACGTTATCGTAGCCGTTGTGTAATATAACATGCCGATGTCTGTGCATTTATAGAACTTTGCGAGTATAAAAACGTATTCATATGCTTTTGATATCCATACATACATGAGTTTAAATTTTTTTTAAGTAAATGTGGCAGACGTATAAGTATATAAGAAATGGCCTCAAAGAGGTAAAAACGTATACTGGTAAAGGCACCCTTACACGACATGTTTTTTACACTGTTACTGTCAATTTTTACATGAGTAAACAGTTACATGTCGTGTGTGACTTTTAAAACATTGCTTGTGTAAAAAACACAAGGAAAGTCTTATGACAAAATTTCAATTAGAGCATGCTCTAATTTCGTATGTACACACATATGATATTAAATTTCTATGCCTGTACAAACATTAGTCGGCAATGAATTATTTGTAAAATAATTTTTTTTTATAAATTGTGTGCCTAAAAACTTATTATTTATTTACATATGTAATTGTACATATACGTTTGTGAGTAAAAATTATAAACCTTATGTAAATTGTCTAATTTTGACAAACACAACAAAAAACTTATGTATTTTAAATTTAAAAAACACGTGTAAAAAACATATCGTGTAAGGGTGCCTTAAGAGATGAATCGCCCATTATTGGTAAAAGATAAAAAAATGTTTTTTAATATTCTGGGTTAAAACTCACAAAGTCATGATATTTATCCCAAAATTTGATTTTAATATTGGTTAGGAGGGGATCTGCGATGTCTTATATTGGTCCGGAGCCCTGCTGTGCAGCACCACTTTCTACTATTCTCAATCTGATTAGTGAGTGGAAAACTGGCAAATGTTTGGAACATTGGAACGCTAAGGCTGTGATTCGTCCGCGATGTAGTGCATAACTAACTGGACATTAAAACCCTGTGTCAGTGTTACGGCCTAACTTCTCGCAGCACTGACGTTGTGTGTGTTAATTTTTATCTATGAGTACCAGGACCTACAGTTTAAAGTCGACTTCGAAAGACATATTTGAAAAATTTTTTCATGACAATCAATTACTCTAAGAGCTTTTGCCAGAAGACTGCTGAGAGGTAGTTGCCGAAAGAAATAATTTTTTCATATTTCTTTTCTTCAAGATGTCAGAGCTGAGATTTGAACCCAGCACTATCGTCTTAGTAACCCAACATCTAATTATATCACTGCTAATAAATTGGCATATAACAACTACATACACCGAATGAGAAAAAATATAAAGAATAATCCAAAGGTTTTTTATAAATTTATTAACTCTAAACGTCGTGATGGATGGATGGGATACTTCGGACAAGGCAAAGTCTCTGATTGGGGTCAACCTGGCGGCCTCCAGAACGATCCTTGTTCCCGTTGTATTCAAGTCGACATACAGCCTCCACGCGGCCCTCCTGGATAACATTCTAGCACCCGCTAGCTTGTTAACTAATGTATGCGGCGATTGTCCAATCCCCTGGACTTTAAATTTGGGTTGTGCGTAGGGCTTGAAACCCACCACGTAAAAACATAATTTCAATGAAAACTTCAGCAAAAGCCTCTAAACGGACCCCCTTTTATGTTGACGACCATGGCAAACGTTTTAAGGACTATGATTTAAGGATATGCACCTGGAACGTGAGAACCCTTTATAGGGAAGGTGCCTCTATCCAATTGGCGGATGCTCTCAAAAAATGTAGGGCTGACATCACCGCCATCCAGGAAATGCGATGGATAGGACAGGGTTGTACAAGGCAAGCAACATGTGACATCTACTACAGCTGCCATGATAACAGACGTGAATTTGGCTGCGGATTCGTAGTTAGCAAGAGACTTCGCCATCTTGTCTCAGAGTTCACCCCCGTGAACGAAAGAATAGCTACGATCCGGATGAAGGCGAAATTTTATAACATCAGTCTCATTTGCGCTCACGCCCCGACGGAAGAGAAGGATGATGCGGTCAAAGATGCTTTCTACGCAAAGCTCGAGGATGTATACGATAAGTGTCCGGCACATGACGCCAAAATTGTCCTCGGCGATTTCAATGCGAAAGTTGGACGTGAAGGTATCTTTGGCCCCACTGTCGGGAAGTTCAGTCTCCATTCTTCCACCTCGCCGAACGGCATGAGACTGATCGATTTCGCCGCGGCGCGAAACATGGTAGTTTGTAGCACCAGGTTCCAGCATCTCGATATCCATAAGGCCACCTGGCTCTCTCCCGATCGATCAACTACCAACCAGATCCATCACATTGTGATTGATGGAAGGCATGTATCCAGTATACTAGACGTGCGCACATTTAGAGGTCCGAATGTCGACTCGGACCATTATCTTGTCGCAGCCAAGATGCGATTGCGCATATGCGCAGCGAATATGGCACGTTCTAGTGTTCGAGGGAAGCTGGACATCAAAAAGCTGCGATCACAAGAGACAGCCAGGTCGTTCTCCGATCGTCTTTCTAATGAGCTCCATTGTATCCCGTCCTCTCTCGAAAGTATTGGTGGACAGTGGTCTCACATTGCTCACTCTCTGCGCAACGCTGCCGAAACAGTCCTTGGTTTTGAGCGTCCTCCCCGCAGAAACCAATGGTACGATGAAGAGTGTCGTGAGGCCACTGCGGCAAAGAATGCTGCCTACAGAAGAACGTTGCAGTCCACCACTACAAGAGCAACTGTGGAGGTGTACAGAGAGAAGAGGAGGGAAGAGAGACGCCTATTTAGAAGAAAGAAAAGGGAGCAAGAAAGGCGTGATCGTGAGGAAATCGAGATGTGCAGGAGTAGACATGATGCTCGAAATTTTTATAAGAAGATAAGGCGTCTTACTACTGGTTTTAAACCCGGAGCAACCTCCTGCAGAGACGAACATGGTAATCTGGTTACAGATGCACATGGTGCACTGAGATTATGGAGACAGCATTTCTGTAATCTACTGCAAAGCGATGATGATACAAATTCCGCTGCTAGAGATGCTGTGCCGGATCCAATCAATGATGACGTTGTGATCCCGTCCCCCAGCCATGAAGAGGTCAAGGTTGCCATATGGCGACTGAAGAACAACAAGGCAGCCGGACCTGACGGTCTGCCCGCTGAACTCTTCAAGTATGGAGGCGATGAGCTGGTTAGGTGCATGCACCAGCTCATTTGCAGAATATGGCTGGAGGAAAGTATGCCCGATGATTGGAATCTCAGTGCCCTCTGCCCGATTCTGAAAAAGGGAGACCCCACAATATGCACCAACTACAGGGGTATTAGCCTTCTCCCTATCGCATATAAGGTTCTTACGAGCGTATTGTGTGAACGACTGAAGCCATTCGCCATCTCACTGATTGGACCTTATCAGTGCGGCTTCAGACCTGGTAAGTCCACCATTGACCAGATATTCACACTGCGCCAAATCCTGGAGAAGACCCATGAAAGTCAAGTCGACACACACCACCTCTTTGTCGACTATAAGGCAGCGTTCGATAGCCCGATAAGGGATCGCGTATATGCAGCAATGTCTGAGCTCGGTATTCCTGCAAAATTGATAAGACTGTGCAGAATGACGTTGAGCAATTCCTGCAGCTCCGTCAAGGTAGGAAGAGACCTCTCCGAGCCTTTTAATACCGTGCGAGGTTTCAGACAGGGCGATCCCTTATCCTGCGACCTCTTCAATTTCGTCATGGAGAGTGTTTTGCGAAAGGCGGGTGTCCATCGTAATGGCACTATTTTTAACAAAAGTGTCCAGCTCCTTGCGTATGCAGACGATATAGACATCATTGGGCATACCAAGCGAGATGTCACCGCAGCCTTTAATGCTATTGAACGAGAGTCTGCTAAAATGGGTCTGGCGGTAAATGAGAGCAAGACGAAGTACATGTTGTCGACGAGTAGGGATGTTGATCGTATCGGCTCCCAGGTTACAGCCGGCAACTATACATTCGATGTGGTCAAGGAATTCATCTATCTTGGCACCGCCATTACCAGCAAAAATGATGTCAGTCTAGAGATCAGGCGAAGAATCACACTGGCCAACAGGTGCTGCTACGGTCTCGGTAGGCAGTTTAGTAATAGAGACCTCTCTCGTGCGACGAAATTAACACTCTACAAGTCGCTTATTCTCCCGGTGCTTTTCTATGGTGCGGAAGCATGTACGCTGTCTTGTGCCGATGCAGCGGTCCTCGGGGTGTTCGAGAGAAAAGTTCTTCGTAAGATCTTTGGTCCTCTAAGGCATGGCGATGAGTTTCGCATTAGAACCAACCATGAGCTGTATGAGCTCCTCGGCGATGTAGGTGTTGTCCAGCGTATTAACATCCAGCGGCTACGCTGGCTCGGCCACATTGTTCGGATGGAAGAATCTGCTCCAGCGAAGAAAGTTTTCGATGCGAAGGTCACTGGACGTCGGCGTAGAGGACGACCCTGTTTACGTTGGAAGGACCAGGTTGATGAAGCCCTGTCATCGATTGGTGTGACCAACTGGAGAAGGCGCGCGCTAAGCAGAAGCGCCTGGAGACTAGTGCTGAAGCAGGCCGAAACCCGTTAACGGGTTGTTATGGCCAGCTAAGTAAGTAAGTAAGTAAACGTCGTGACAATACATATCCCAAATAAAGTTTGTTCAATCATTGTGGTGTGATTGACCGACAAACAAACTAATTTACGAAGTGATTTAGATCTACGTTAGGGTGGAACTAAAAATTCAACTTTCGATTTTCAATAGTTTTCGCACGTAATATCGATCCAGTTGATATAAAACGGCTATGGTCAAAATTTTACCAAATCAGAAAACTTTAAGTCGTGCCCCAAAGAGGTTATTTTTATTGTTAATCTTATAAATAATTACAATATTTCTTTCTAATGTGATTAAGAATGTTTCATAATATTATGTTTTTGGTGTTGAAAAATTAATCCGTTTTTGCCCTGAAGGGCAATCTTTTAAAGTTTTAAAAATACACAATTTTTTATTTGTTAAATATTTTATGGAAAAATTTTATATAGATTAAATTTTGATATTACCCTCTTTTTCTGGGGGATAGGAGGATGTGTATTGTTTTAGGCCGTCCAAAACTACCGTAAATCTTTTTTTTTTTTTAAAGAAAAAATCTCTTTTTTTAAAAAAACAATATTAAATATTAGCCCGGTCTTCCTTAAATTTTTGCCATATACATAATTTTTACACCAAGTGGCACAATATTCCTCGCGAAAAGCAATTAAGTTCAATAAAAAAATTTCGTCCATATAAACTGCTGTCATCCTAATGTACATATATATTGGCATAATATTGATGTATTGTTATTGTATACAGAGTTCGTATTTTAGTTTTTACATTGGAGCAGTAATCTATTGACCGATTATAAGATTTTGGATTTTTTTTATATATTTTTCTTTAGTTTATTTTTTTCTTTTGTTTATTTTTATAGTTTTAAAACATATTTAATTGTTTTTCTTATTTTATTATTGGGACAATAATTGGGACAATCATCGCAACAGTAATTGGGACAAAAATTGGTATTTACTTATATATAATTGGTTTTTTTTTACTAATTCTATAAATTTTGTAAGAATAAATATTTAAATCTGCTTAAAAAACACTCACAATCAAGACTTGTTATACTTTTTTAACGCTTTTACGTTTATTAAAAAAAATAACAAAAAACCAGACAATATTTTGAAACAACAAATCACAAACCTTGACATTGACCATAAGAATTTCAATATTTAACGCATGTTTTACCTATTGCAACATTTAATGACCATAAAATATAATCAACCAGCCAGCCAACCAGTCAGCAGCTAGTAAATTCAAACAGTTATTATTTAACCAAAAATAGCGTCATAAATATTATAACTGCTACCATTACGGCTTTTATTAATACCACAACACTGAGCAGCAGTAGCAACCAGAGCCAATAGCAAAATAAAAAAAGAAAAAAAAAATTCATAAAAGGTGTGAAAATCACGCAATTTGCACACACAATTATTAACGCACTGTAGTAACTAGCCTGCTCGCAGATACACATTCTTTTGCACACTTACCGTCACTAACAGACCTCCAAAATTAGAATGTGGAAAATATATGCTTTTTTACTATCAAATGTCTAACAAAACGTTTGCCACACGCACATTTATGGCTGAAAAACAACAACATTTTCCAGTCATGTTACATGTTACGTGTTGAGTTTTTTGCTTTTTTCATGCTTATTTTTACTTTTTTCCCATTGCAAATGACAGCTTGTGGCAAAATACGCTTTTATATATATCGAATTCTTAAACCCAGTTGGAAATTTGTAGGTAAAATTTCACACTATTATTATTATTATTACAATTCGTACAAAGTGCCGTTTTGTTGTGCTAACAAGACCATACTGAAGTCATCTAACCAAAGCTGTCTATAAATTCGAATGGAACAAGGGGTACAACCTCTCGCATTGCCTTACCCAAAAGGGCGGGTCGTGGTATAGTGGATGAGCGCTCGCACAGAAGCTCACACGACCGAGTTTCAATCCCAGCGAAGGACAAAATTATAAAAATAAAAATTTGCGGTTTTCTAAAATTATAATTAAGAGTTTCCCCCCCCTCCCTCCAAGAAGTTCATCTTCAAGAAACCGCTTCCTGACATTTCCAATCGATCCCACCAGAAACCAATAATCAGGAGTACAGCGCCACCTTCTGGGAAGATAACAGCTAATCTACTGAAGACGCTCACCATTCAAATTCAACATCCACCGCCAGATGTGGAAATTGCTGTTTGATTATTCAATGGTGAAGGTATAACACTGGTCCTTGAATGGTCAAATTGACAGCAACTTGTCCCATGAACAAAAAAATGCTCATAATATACAAATATCTAAAAAAAATCTCTATCTATCAACCATCTTCACATTCCAATACAATGCACTGCATGAGTAGGGGTTTACCCCTGAGTATGGGTCTTAGGAAAAAAAAAGTCACACCAAAAAACCTCAAGATCAAAAAACTGCCAGATCAGACATAGAATATTATCATTAATCTGACTTTCAGAGGTATTTCCGCAATACTTGTTTTGAGATTTATAAGGCCGATTCACTCGTATATGCGGCTAAGGCCTTTAACAACAGTTTTTAGCCTCCTGCTTATGAGTTATTGAGACTAAAGAGTCTTAGAAACAGTACTGGAATAAATGGAATTAATTGTATGCTGTGTTTTTCGGTAATCTAATGAAAACAAAAGAGTATTTTCTATTGTCGCTAACTTCTGTCTAAAATTTGGATCGCGTTTATTTTATTATTAAAATTCTTATTTTTAATTAATAAAATTTTGGTATATCAGGTTGAAAAAAAGCCAGAGCGAAATCGGTAAATTTAAAACCGAAACCGCGGATTTTATTATAATCGTTTTTTAACAAACTCTAGTTTGCGGTTTGAAGTTTTTTGAATAGTCTTTTTCTTCAGAAGTCTGGAAAGATCTTCAGGCTTTTCCGTGGAAAATTCATACATTCATACATAATTGGCCATTACATAAAATTGACACACACAGCATGAGTGCTGCGAGAAGCTAGCTAGCTAGCTACATATGTATGTATGAGCTTGTGTCTGAAGTAAGTAAGCTAGTAAGCTATTAGAATATGCACTAGACTACGGCCTTGTAAAAGTTTTAAATGAATAACCCATATAACCTCCTTCAAAATTTTCAACCGGTCTATCTGATTTGGCCATATGCTTGAGTATGGTTTTGTGTGGTGATTTAACACTTAGTTTTTGTTTTTTTTATATTGCAACCAGCTATGTTGCAATAGACAACCATACGTGTGTAAATATACAATCGATATAACAATCGCTATATTGAACGCGTAATTTATCTGGTTTTTTCTTCTACAACATAATTGTGGCTTAAAGACATTAAAGCCGCACAATTCCTATACCAAAAACAGACAAACATATGCCAGTTGTCAATTAAATAATCCAAAGAATAAATTCGAAATAAAAATGCAGACATTTTGTGCAATACATTGTAAGTATGTGCAGCGTTCTTTTTTTGGGTTGATTTTTTTTTCTGGCATTGATACTTGAACTTGCTGCGTAGACGGAACGCAATATTGTACGATATCGACCAAACACATTGTATATGAAAATATAAAAAGAAAAACATGATTTTTTTTTACAAATCATATTAAAAAAATGGCCTTTTAGATTTCGCTGTTTGAGTTTTTAAGCTAAACGATAATTTCAAAGAGACGCCTTTTTTGTCAGAAAGTGTCAGTATCAGCGCCAGTTGTTATAGCCACACCAATCTGTCTTTTGTGTGTCTGTCAGTTGGTCCTTCCCTCTGTTTGTCAGTTTGTGGTATATTTTCAATACATGAAAATAATATCTGCTTCACGATTTTAACTGTTTTTGTGTTTTTTTTCCTTTTTTTTTCTTGGTAATGAAAACCATTTATGACTGTGTAGTTTTATTTGACGACTGGTTTTTATGATTGCATATGGCATAATATTATTATTGTGCACTTTTCATATTGTTTTCTTTGTAGTTTTATAGAATGGAACTTGTGCACTTAAAATTCCACCAGTGCTGAGTATTTGACCGTCCAGCATAGAGCTGTTATAATCATTGATTTCTGATCACTTTTTTTTGTGAATACAAGAATTCAATGTCATGTCATGTTTTTGATCATATCCGATGCATGTTAACGCTCATGTAGGGTGTTAAATATTACTCGTATTATTTGTTTAATAAAGTGATTTGTATTTAAATTGATTTGTTTTGACATCTTGTTTGACTTATTGACTTTTAATTTGATTTTGTTTAGCATTTACACTCAAATAAATTTATTTGTTTTCATAAAATGCTATGCATTTAGTTTGCATTGGCTTTTTGAAAGGCTATTTTTCATTACCAATATCGAAAGAAACTAAAAAAAAGAAAATATTATTTTGGTAAGGCAGTCACAAAAACAATATTTCTTAATGAAAATTTAGTACTCGTACTAATGCTGTGTAAAGATTTTTGTTGTAGTGTTATCTAAACACCACAGTGTATACACCCTGCAGACAATTCAGTTAACTTTCAATTAATTTAAAACTAAATATTTCTCAAGTAGTGGTGGTTGACACTTGGATTACTTTTATATGAAAACAATTAACTATTTTGACATTGCGATGTCCTAGAAAGTAGTCAATTGTCCGACTCTGCATTACTTTCAATTAACTTTAAAGTTAGTTACCTAGCCATTAACTTAAAGTTAACTTTTTGTAGCTAGCTATAACACTTTGATTTTGGTAAGTTCTGGATTACAATGTAGTTAGCTTATAGTCAGCCCATAAAAGTGAATTATAAGTTAGCTTTATTTGTAGTCGACTACCAATTTGCTGGCAGGGCAGTGATAAAACAAATGACAGCTCCAAAGTAAAAATCAGCTTTAATTAATTTTACTACCACTTTAAAGCCATCTCTCCTCTCTCAATTTAAATGATAGTAAAAATATTGTGTGATTCTTGTTATTTTTGTTGGGCTTTTGTCACTGTATACACTGTGCTAAATACCGTAATGAAAACATCACATTTTTCTAATAATGTCTTCAAATATCACGGTGTAAGAAAAATATTTCACTCTATTTGACCTTTTTTGATGAACCAACTCTTTATCCACCTTCATATATAGACCAATGTCTTAAAACTTATTTCAAATCATCTCGAATGCAAAAAACGGCGAAATGCTTAATAATCTCATTTTAGACAACAGCCGATCACTAGCAATAAGCATTTGCAATTTGCCAGACCTTACCCAATTGTAAGATACTGTTAATAATGAAAAAAATTTTATAGATATCGGCTGCATAATTAATTGCATACCAATTATTTGATGACTGTGACAATGCCTAGTAGAATATGGGAAAAGCTTAATGCTTTTTTTGACTATCATATCAATTATTTTTTTACTAGGACCAGTACTCAGGGATAAATCACTACTCATGCTGTGCATTGTACTGGAATTTGTAAAATGATAGTGTTTTTTTTTTTTTTTTCATTAAGCGCCTTGCAAGTGAGACAAATTGCTGTTAATTGATCACTCAAAGGTCAGTGCTTATACCTTCACTCTTGAATGACCAACAGCAATTACCTCATCTGTCATTAGTAGTTTTGTTTTTTAGGTTAGGGACTTTGCTTATGCAAAAAAAGATTTGATTTTGGCAAAAGTTTCTTTCGCAGTAGATTTTTTCAGCATGTGTCTATAGATGTTCTAGTTTCCTTATACCCCATTGATTAACCGTTGTCACTTATCTTCTTATACAGTAAATTCGTTTTTTGCTGCGCAAATTTTCTGTAAATAAATTGCCTCGCAATATTCCATAAAACGGAAAAAAATTTTGTTAGAAAATGTTGTTGGTCTGGCATCTTGGTTGGTAGACCAGTGTTTTATCTACCGCACCTAAGCGGCACACTTTATCTGTATGCCACAAAGGTTGTATCTTAAAACTCAGTTATTTAAGTCCTTAATTTGGATGTCTCTGAAATAAAAGTTCATACATTCATAATTGGGTATTACAACCCTGTTTCAAGGGTGCTTCTCATAGCACCCATGTTGTGTGTGTTAATTTTTATCTATGAGTACCGGGACTTACAGTTTAAAGTCGACTCTGAACGACAAATTTCAGAAGCTGGTTCATGGCAATCAAAGCTTTTACAAGAAAATTGCTACGAGGTAGTTGTCGAAAAATATATTTTTTTATATTTCTTTTTTTTTAAGATCTCAGAGATGGGGTTTGAACCCGGAGCGGTTAAAGAAACGATTGTAGATAACCTGGTGTGTAAATAACAAATTCTGTGAATATTTCATACATTTATGCCAATTGGCAAAAATGATTTTAATATAACAAAGTTTTTTTGCCTATTGACTTGCTGTTCGTTTATTAAACAAGCTCCTGTTTTCTAAACCTATTTTTTTTTCAAAGAAAATAAATATCATTTTTTACTATTTCTTTCAGTGTATGGCTGCATAACAATAAACGGATTTAAATTTTCACATGCGGTAAGTGAATTTCAAACATTCTTTTGTGCATTTAAAAAGAGAAAAAAAAATAAATATTGAATTGAATTGTCATAAATAAAACATTAAGCAAAAACAAGCTTTTATTTTCCATTATAATAATATCAACTAAGAACCCTTGCATATATGTATGTATGTATGTATGCATGTATGTATGTACTTGTATAAACACATATCAGGTAATTCAATTAATTTATATAATTTTCTTTTTTAAAGCTATTGTATAAATGTACTGCTAATTACTTAACTCATATGATTGATTTAATTTTTATTATTTGTAGACATTTAATACAAGTCTAAGAGCATAAATCAATTTTATGAAAAACTATTTTAAATGAAAAAAAAAATTGTCACAGCTTTATGATTAAAAATAAATCAATTAAAATAAATCGTGATATTATTGTAAATTCTCATACAGCAATACATATTCTAAGTTTTAAGCAAAATAAAATCTTAGCAAAAAAAAACATGGTGTTGGTGCAGACATAAAAATTTAAGTCATTAAATAAATCAATCCACCTTAAAAATTTGAATTTTTTGTCACGATTTAAAGGGAATAAATCACCTTAACCGCTTAAAGAATGCATGAGGTGTCACCAGGAATACATTTATTATTATAATTTAATTTGTCACAGTTGCCAGACAAAGCAATCTATGAGATCAATTGTGTACTTTCAAGTCTATCTATTGTTAATTCAGGTCTAAGATTTTAGTGGTGTATACAGTATACTCATATGTTCCCCATTGAGTTTACATTCACATTCGTATAAGCCTATTAAGAACTGTACGGTCATTCACACAACACGTGTGCAACTGTCTTATAGCAATCGGACGTTAACAATCGAGTTAAGGTGTTAATGTACTGTCTGAAGCTTATCTGTGTAGGATTTTATCTCAGCTCTAATATGGCCAAATGTAGATTTGCCTGTAGCGCTTTAACCCATTTCCGTCCGCTGTACTATATATAGTAAACGACTTAAAGTTCAAGTGAAAATTATAAAACGCAGTTTTTTACTCGGGAAACGCTTTTTATCAGTCAATAAGAGTACATGCAACATCCACGTAGCTGTTGTACATACATAATAGTTGAAAAATATCAAGTATGGGAATCTCCATTTTGGCTAGTTATCTAAGAATCTCCATTTTGGTGGTTTATTTCTTGTGAGATTGTGAATGTTTATGTAGTTTATTTTACATTAGTTAACTTTGAAGAACGTTAAATAGCAGTTTATGTACTTGATAGCATCACATTCCAATAAAAGCAATATAAAACGATTTAGTTCGTATAGAATTTTTTGAGCTATAGCAGATTAAGTGCTGCTGTACTAACACCTGAAAAAACACAGCTCAGAATATTTTTTTGGTTTTTTTCTTTTACTGTACTGTAAAAAATGTTGTTTAAATCTAGTAATAAATATTGAATTTTAAAAATTGTACTTGGTTTTCATTTGGGCCAATTTTCTTTGCAATTGAGATAATGCTGAACGCTATTGTTTTCCGTTGAATTGATGCTTTAAACGCATTCCTCTCGAAGTTTGTTATATTGTGCCCATAAAACTATTACATGCACGGTTCAACAAGTCAGTTGCAGGATTGCCCGGTGTGCTGTAGGATGGCGTATTTTATAAAACTGGAAGGTGACTGGTATGCAAAGTTTGCCTACTATTGACTGAGAATCCTGTTTGACTTTGAATTAGGAGGAGCCTTTGGCCATATAGGTGCCGTTGTTATTCCCCTCAGTGGTGTGAAATTTAATACGATTGTATTTTTTCCATACTACACACTGTTTAGTTTTAACATTTAAATTTTCTATCCCTGACTTTCTTATTGTGATTTTGTCAAAAAACAAGTCTGATCAATTGAAATATCACATTGTTTAGAAAAATTTCAAAAAAATTTTGAAAGCCAAATTATCTGTCAAATTTTTACACGAATTTGTTTAACATTTCGTAAAAGATTGTGTTTACATGTTGGCATGTTGTACTACATATTTGGTATTACAGTGTAAACTAGCTCCTAGTGGTTTTTTAAGATATTTGTCGACACTTGAAAACAATATGCCCCAAATTCAGCAGTTCTCCAGTAAAATTTTTAGTAGCCGTTAAATGAAATATTGTCGTATTTAAAACAATTGCTTTAAAAATAAAAACTTCTATGGATTACGAAACTATCCTCGTAATTTTTTTTTTATTCCAATACATTTGATCAATGACTTATTCTCTTTAAGTTTCTATTCTAAGCGTCAGAGATTTGAAAATAAAACAACAGAATAAATTGCTATTTATATCGGGATTAGTTAAAAAAATTAAAACTATCCATCTTATTTCGATTTAATACCACTTATGTTTCATCCAATTTTTGAACAAAGTGAATTACTTGCATGAATTTCCTAATCATTGGATGTGTTACATTAACATTTTAAAGGAAAATAAAAATACTTCGTATGTATGTATGTATATATTTTTCATTATAACTTTTATAAAATCCAATAAAAATTTGTATTTGACAAAATTGCTTCAAAATGTTTTTGAAAATGTATGCCATTAAAGGCAATATTTATTCTTAAATTTGTTTTAAAGACATTAAAGTCTTTTGCACAACGGGCTTATTTGCTGACAGTGCTGTTCGATAAAATAGAGACATCGATATTTTAATTATAATTATTATTTACTTAATTTTAATAGGGCTGTGTGCATTGACATTGCAGCCTAGTAACAGTGGCGTTTTTTCTCCTTTCTTAGTGGAGCTTTTTGTAGGTTAACAGTACTAGTTAGTATTTTAGAAATTTCAGACTTATTCTCTCCCAGACTACTTTGCACAACAGAGTCTTTAGTAGGAATCGACCTCACTGCAGTTTAATATTTAGAAATCTAAATTTCTTTGTCGTAGTGATGAGATATAAGTCAAGCCAAATTGACATGCTATACTTGAATCAAATAGATTTAATAATACTTTTATTCACAAAAGTCCTTGCAAGCCTTTCAAACAAGGAATCGTAGCATTTATACCTACATTTTGCTATTATTCGACATGGTTTGCTACATTTGCAACACATGCAAGGGCGTTTGCAATAAAGAGAGTTTACCGCTATTATTTTGTGTCTTTCAATTTTTAATTTTTTACAACGTTTAGAAAATTTAATGCTCGGAAAAGTTTATTACCGTTGGCACATTTCTGTTAACTTTTTAAAATTCAAATGTAAGTATTAAATAAAGTATAACGACATTATCGACATTGTAGTCGCCGTGGTCTAGTGGTTAGTGTGTTGGCTTGCTAAGACGATAGCGCCGGGTTCAAATTTCAGCTCTAACATCCTCAAAAAAAGAAATATGAAAAAACTATTTCTTTCGGCGACTACCTCTCAGCAGTCTTCTGGCAAAAGCTCTGGGAGTAATTAATTGCCATGAAAAAGCTTCTCAAATCTGTCGTTCGGAGTCGACATTAAACTGTAGGTCCCGGTACTCATAGATAAAAATTAACACACACAACGTGAGTGCTGCGAGAAGCTAGGCCTTAATCCTGACACAGGGTTGTAATGGTCAATTATGTATGTATCGTCAATGGAATTAAAGAACGCTGAAACTGACAAAACCTTAAATGTTCACCAAAGCTAAAAAAATCCTGTATGAAAGTAGAACAAAGACACTGATATTTTTCAAAATGCAGACGGCGTAAGTGAATTTATTTTTATCGTAGAAATCTGAGACCGGGACCAATATATTTTTTTCTGATAAAAATGATGCAAAAGACCTATTTTCGATTTTTTGTCAGTTACAGCGTTCTTTAATTCATGCGACGATATGTATCTATGTATACCGACATTATATTTAAAAGTCAATATATGGATTAAGTAAACAAATTAGTGGCTATACACACTATATGAAACTGCTGTAATAACTTTTACACTTCGAAAGATTGGATGTATCTATTTTATCAAACACCACTGTGAAAAATAAGGCTATAAGTTCAACATACATACATATACAAAATGTATACGTATATGTACATACATACGAGTTAATATTTGATTTTTTTCCAATTTTCTTAACACCAACACAATATATTGCAGCAAACAGTAACTCACAGTGTGTGGCAATTTCATTTTGAATCGAAACAAATATCTTAATAGCATAAAAGGCTATTTGAATATTTAAAAAAAACATATTTTTTAGACAAAAAAGATTACAATTCATTTCATTTTATCAAAAATATAGAAAAATATTTCTTTTTTATTTTACATGTGTACATATAGTATGAAATCTATCAAACTGATAAATCAGAAATCATGTACATGTCATGGAAAAAAGAATTTTGAATTATAAAAACAATCAAAAACAAGATATAAATATATATTTAAATGCAATAAAATTCTGCATAAATAAATACATTGTCTTCATTTTGTGTACTTTTAAATTTACAATATGTTATGGAAACTTAATATATAATATAGAGCCGACTTTTTTGTATATCCTACACAACTAAGTAATGTGAAGTGAAGTTAGTAAGGGAGACTTCATAAAAAAACTATACTTTTAACACATTGGTCCACATTGTTATACCCGCATATAAAATAAAAATACGAAGCCATATGCAGAGAAAGAATGAAAATAAATGCAAAAAAACAAGACATAAACACTAACTATGGGAAGCTAAGATCACAATTGACCGCATCTAAGCTACCTAGTTCCCTGAAAAATGCCTACAGCGATTTTCATTAGCCCGTGTGAATGCAGATCCCGAACTATCACATTCAGTGCTGTGTGCTCTAACAACTATAGCTACTCAAGATTATCGAACAGTGTCCTAGACTTAGATTAGTCAATAATGCCTTAGACATTCCACAGTTCTTTCTGTTTCTTCAGTCATAGTCCACTTCCTAAAGACCTTAAAATCTGATTCTGTTGGTTTTGGATTATCGTCGACAAAAGATACGTTAGTTGGATGAAGTAGCAGGCCTTTCACAATTTGCTATATGTCGCGTGTTGATGGAAAACTTGATGTTAAGAAAGCTCTGCGCAAGATAAGTGGAGCTTTTGTTGAGAATATATCAAAAACAGTGTCTTGAAGATGTTTCAGTGGAGTAATTGGTAAACTGTCAAAGCAATAAAACCGAGTGTCGAGTCAATTTGTAACCATGCATGAAATATTACCTGCAACATCGCACTTTTTGAAAATGTTTTTTTTTTTTTTTTGTACATTTTAATCGAAGCTCTTGCATTCTGTGAATTCTTTTCAATTTTTTTGGCATACCAAACTTGGGTCACCATAGGCTTGTATGTAGTGTGTTAGCTTACTAGACGAGAGCTCTCTGCTCTGAAATCTTGAAAAAGAGAAATTTTTAAAATATTAGCAGTCTTCTGGAAAAAGCTTTGAGAGTAACTGATTGCCATGAGCAAGTTGGTCATTCGGAGTCGAGGTTAAACTGTAGGTCCCGGTAGTCATTGATAATAATTGACGCACATAATATGGGTCCTATGACAAGCTAGACCGTAACTCTGACAAAGGGTTGTAATGACCATAATATAACTTTAAAAAAAATGGAGCATCTGGCAAGCAATTTTTAAAGAGGGTGAATCTTCTCCCTTAAAAAGTTTATTACGGAAAGCATAATTTTTATGTGACGAGTTCCCACTTGAAAGCAAACCCTCAAAGAAATCTGCTGTCACGTAAAGGAACAGAGAAAACTGTGTAATTATTTATATATGTATAATATTTAAAAACAAAAAATATTTTTCACCATATAGGCAAATACATTTAATATACATAATATATAAAATGTATTGCTTTGGGGATAAGCATGTCTCTATGGCCATTTCGTCTCTGATTAAGAGACTCGTCAGGAGACTTTTTCCCAAAGGTGTTCATCAAAAATACAAATACTTATACTCAAATAGTTATAAACTAAATGCGAATCACATTTAGTATATAAAAACCAAACAAAAGTATTTACAAAGCAATACATTTCTGTTTTTAAAAAACGAAATTCTATTTTTCCTGTTCTCCTGACGAGTCTCTTAATCAGAGACGAAATGGCCATAGAGACATGCTTATCCCCAAAGCAATACATTTCATATATTATGTATATGTATAATATTTATTCTACGAGTATATAAGGGATACGCGTAGTATATAGCCGTCATATATCTGTAGCATTTTGACAAAACACCTTAAGTCGAGATAAGATAGCAAAAAAAGTTTAAAAAAAAACTTGGGGAAAAAAATCATTTTTATGAAAAAATAAAATAAACCAAAATTAAAGAAAAATTTCTTCTATAATACAAAATTTTAAAAACGTATACAAAAATGTTTTTTGAATAAAAATTCGTATCATTAACAAAATTTTTTTCCACTTTTTAAATTCGACTTAAGATGTTTTGTCAAAATGCCACAGATATATTTAGTTTCACTTACAATAATTAAAAAATTATTTTAATGTTTTTTTTTTATTTCCTTTGTCTTGGCAAATCTTCATAATAAGCTATTATACCGACAATTCAGTATATTTTTAACGTCTAAAAGTAAGAAAAATTTCGGCTTTCTTGTAGACAAGAAATCGATCTGTCTTTTTCATATCTTACTGACTCATCAATCAATCAATTACAAAAAAATTGATTAAAACGTCAAATGATTAGTTCTTAAAACTCAAAGAATATTCCTATACATACGATTACATGTGTATGTTTTATTTAATAGGAAATACAAGTAATTAATTATAAATATTTCTTTTAATATCTTTAATTTTAATTTTAATAGCCAAAATGTATAATACAAAAATTCATTTATAGTATCACAAAAGTTTCATAAAATTGTCTATAAATTATCTGGTTTCATTAATCACACACCAAAACATTTTTTGGCTCCCTTTGTGGATTACAAGTCAAAGATACACCCATTTAACTACCAAAACACGAAAAACAAACAACATTTTTATGTATAGAAATTAATCTGTTACATGACCTTTGATATTTTCAAATAAATTTTATGCTTAACTTAATTTTGCATATTTGGATAACGAAATTCAATGCAAGTTCGAACACAAAAAATAATCTCAAATACATATTTTAGCATAAAAAAGCTATTCGACATGTTAATACTGTAAAAAAGGATAGAAAAAATGGTATAGCACGAGGTATATTTAAAGATATTGATATGCATTTTTATTGTACATACATATGTACATACGTATGGATATATACAGTGTGGAGCAGAAGTAAGTAAATATTTATCTATATACAAATTAATGGACATACATACATATATAAAAATAGATGATGGTTTGTTTCTGTGTGTATATCACTTCGTAATTTGTTCGGTAAATTTAATAGTCCAAATGTGCGCACAATCGGAAAAATCGTGCAAAAATTTGAGCAAACCGGGTCTGTAGGAATTGTGAAAACACCAGTGCATGCTCGTAAAGGTCGAACCACTCTCACTCTCGTCGTTGATGACAATTATGATGTGGACGATATATGGTTTCATCACGACGGTGCACAGTGTCGTGTTTTTATATAACGAGCGGCCAAAAATAGAAGTAGTTGACGTAGAGTTGTGAAATTTGGCACACTTGTTTTACTTGATGAAAGATAGTAAAATTGCAAATTTGAAAAATTTCGGAGCAAGGATTCAAGTCCTTCCCATATATCCTGAAAAATAATAATGTCATAACAGAAGAAAAAAAGGTTCTATCATTATGAAATATTGTACACTGATTACCTTGAAAAACATTAACATTTCGACCAAATATGGTCCACTTCATAGGAAGGACAAGCCCAGTTCAAAAATGTCCTTTTTCTAATATTTAAAAAAAATTGTAAACAAAATTATCATTATTATTTTTTTTTTTTTTTTTTTTTTTGATACTTGAAACTATTATATCATTCTGAATTTATAATTTTTTTTCAATTTTTAGCAAGGATACACCCACCGCTCATATATCCTGAATAAAAATTAAATTGCAAAATTTAACCTCAAACTGAAACTATGTTTATTGCTCAATTTAGTTAAGAACTAAACAAACTAGATCTATCCAAATTGATATTTTTATGAAATTTGTATACTATATCACGATAATGGTGCGCACTTTTGCTCTCCACTATAAATGTATATACACACCAGAACGTACATATGAATTATACAAAAGCATGAAACATATTTGACAAAATTGTGCATAAAAAATTTTAAAAAAGAATTTACAGTACAGAATAATATTTCAAAATATTTCAACTTTAACTGGCTGTAGCACAAAAAAAAGGAACCATGACGGAAATGCATGGGAATTGCAAATTTTTCTTTCCTTTTTTTTGGCAACAAACGCGTTTATGTGCTCTTTTAGTGAAAATGTTTAATTCCACAAAAGTCATAAAGTTCATTTTAAGATTTTAGTTTTATTGCATTTTTCTGTCGTTAAATAATTGGAAATTTATTTACAAAAAATGTGTTCCAACAGTATTTCAGTCATACTACCAGCACTAAGAACTATTGTTGAACCATACATATGATGAAATTTAAAGAACACTAAATTCATTTAATATATTATATTATATCAGTTCATTATTGAAAAAAGAGAAAAAAAATATATATATGAAATATTTTTTTTCACCCGTTAATTTTATAGCACGAGCCCAAATATAAATCTTTTTTTATAAATCTTTAGATAACAAATAATCCAAATATGATTTTTATATAGATTTTCATAAGCATTTGCATTAACAAATGCTTTCAATGCATAACTTGCTAAGTGTAGGGCAAAATAAAACAGCTGGATATTTTGCACCCGTTTACAAAATTCTTAATAAATAGGGGCATAAATGCCAATATACTATACAATTGTATATATATTGGCATTTATATATATACTGTTTTGTACTTTTTTATAAGAAAAATCCATTTGACCTGTGAATGCCATATAAAATACAATTACTCAGCATATAAAAACGATTCAAATAAAAAAAAATAATATTGAATTTTAAAATCGTATAAATAAAGGGTGTTTTTTTTGAGCTTTAGAAGTTAAATTGGTAATAAAATACAGAAATATTGTTGGAAATAAATTCTAGGCATTTGTTTTTTAAACATTATTTGAGCATATGGCAGTAATTGTATACATATATTGGCTTTTTTAATGCTTCAAGAGACACAATAAAAATTAATCTAGATTAACGCCTCTAGATCGTATCGAAAAAAAGTTATCACCAAGTTGCTTTTGCAATAAATCAATATTTAGTCGCGCTGTAAGCAAATTTTACCATATTTTTGGAACCAAATATAATTCATGATTATCTGATTAATTTTTTAAAACGAAAATTAAGTCAGCATAGCCCAATAGCTTGAAATTTATCGTAAGTTATAGCTCATTTCAAGAGAAATAAGCACCGATGATACCGCCAACGTGTATATCGCTTCAAACAGTCAATTTTAATGAATGAATATTGTTTATTAAAGGACTGAGTATTGTTTTCGCTCCATTAGATTTAATTTTGTATTTTGACGTAGTCACTAAACCATAAATAAGCTTCACCAGTAAACACAATTCTTCAATATTTATTTCCAGCAATATTTTCATTTTAGTCGAACAGCAAAGTTGAGAATGTCCACAAATCGGCATTTTGATGTCTTCTTCAAGACTTCAAGCTACATCAGACATATTACCTTTTGTATTCCCATTATTTATCTTGTGGAAGATTCTAACTCAAACAGAGTGAAATTAGTAAGAAAACTATCAATAATTGCATGAATTACTCGCTTTGTAGGCCCATTATTTTGATCATACACGAATCGGTTGCTGTTGATTGATTATTCAATGTTATACCTTCACCACTGAATAATCCAACAGCAATCAACAGTAATAAGCCCGCACAGTAAATTTTAAATTAGAGGAGGAATTAAATATTATAATAATATTGGAGGTGATGTTAGTGTAATTCTTCCTGAACCAGCCCCTGTGATAATTGATAGTTACTTCTACTCAACTACCTTTCTGGCATGGGAGACCCTGTCAGAGAGCTATTGCTCTCCGTCAGCCTAGTCAGGTGTGTGCTTGCATTTTAGCCTCTACAACATGACTAGGTTATTATCCTATATATATTCCATGTTGTCTCTGAGTTCTTCCAACTAGTCGGCTTGTTGGTATAGGCCAATGGTTTGACGTAGCCCCAAAGAAAAAAGTTTAGAAGCATTAAATGATTTGCCCATTTCTTGAGATAACAGGCTCACCATACATACATACATACATAATTGGCAATTAAAGCCCTGTGTCTGGATTACGGCCTAGCTTCTCGCAGCACTCATGTTGTATGTATTAATTTTAATTTATGAGTACCGGGACCTACAGTTTAAAGTCGACTCCGAACGACAGATTTGAGAAGCTTTTATCAGAAGACTGCTGGGAGGTAGCCGCCGAAAGAAATAATTTTTAAATATTTTTTTTTTCAAGATGTCAGAGCTCAGATTTGAACCAGGCGCTATTGTCTAAGTAAACAAACACATTAACCACTCACCAAACTTACTCTTCAATAAATCGATTGTAACGTGTGCTGTGTGGCTTGTGGCATCGTCCTGTTGAAACCACATATCGTCCAAGTCCATGTTTTTCAATTCGGGCTATTAATAATCGGTATTCATGGTGCGATAACGATCGTCATTCACAGTAACGCGACGTAAAAGTATGGTTCAATGACTCCACCGGCATGCAGACCGCAGTTATTCTTTGTGGATGAAGTGGTGATTCATGAAGTACATATGGGTTTTCACCAAATCAATAACGCATATTTTGCTTATTGACGAACCCATTGAGCTAAAAATGGGCTTCATCACTGAAAATGATTTTGTGATGAAATTCATCATCTTGGCGCAACTTTTCCAGAGCCCAATCGGAGAACGTGTACTTTACCATGACGAAAATGTTGAGTTTACTGAAAAGAAGGAAAGTAACAGTTAGATGATCAGTGAAATAGTGTGTTCACAAATTAAACTCAGAGTTGTCAAGTACTTATTGATAAACCATTTATAAATATTTTTTTTTTTAATTTTTACAATTTGTAAACGTTGTTCAGGATAATTTATTTACCGCTGATATCAATACACCCGTTGCTAGTGCGTCACAATAAATCCATAACTTTTTGAATTTACCTCCTTTTATTAGGAAGTTCAATTATGCTACTGACATTTGCAGCCTGTCAATATTTGAACTAGTATACATATATGTGCCCATAATTATGAAAGTGGTCTAAGTCATATATTTTTTGTTTCGAGATATTTAATGAATTGCATTTAAATAAATTAAAAAATATTTTTACATAATGCAACATTTTCATTTATAATTTTATTAGTCTCAAGTAATGGAAATTTATTATGAATATGAAATTTTGTGCGAATTTCATACGATAATATTGTTTTTAAAGTTTGCATTGACTTAGACCATTTTCAAAATTAGCTGAATGTCCTATAAATTACTTAAAGCAATAAAGAACTTTAAGTTTTATTTAAAACAATAATTTGATTGAAATAATTCGTGAACATTAATTAATTATTTTTAAAAAGTAATTCATTTTAATCATTATTTTGAGTATTTAAAATTCTTAAAATATTCGTAAAAAACTGGACGGATGTACTGTAGTAAACTCATAATATCCTAGTGTTTTTCTTTCTTCTTACTGGTCTAATGGTGGTGTATAATAGAAGTAATTTAATACTTTTGGTCTTCCTCTTTTAGATGAAAGATCCAAAACGTGAAATTTAGAATCATCTAAAGAAGTTTTATAAAACATTTTATAAGGTTCATTTTTCAAGAATCTCATCCATTGAATTTGTAGCCAAAGAGACAGATTCGCCAGCGGTATTTTTTTTCACTTCTTGTTATTGATTCTTCTAGTGATTTCGTTGAAATAAAATCCGGCTGCGACATTCGCTTTATCGAAAATGTATTTCTTGTTCTGCACTTTTCTATCAATTCATAATAATGCTCAGGGTTGTATAAGTAATTTGCTTTTTTTATCGGTCATTAGGTAGAAAGGAATGACTCGATACCAAAAATTCGTGGTATAATTTTGGACTTAGACCACTTTCATAGTTAACACTAAATGAATTCCATATAATGTTGAAATTACAACCACTACCTAATGGTTCATTTTTGACAATTTCATAAAAATTACATTGAATACATTTAGTTTAAACTAAGTAATGTGGTATGAAATAACTGATAAACCCATTTTTTTTTAAATTTTGACTTAGACCACTTTCATAATTATGGGCACATATAATATAGCATAAAAGCATCTTTAAATTTTAAAAAATAGAAAATAAAAAAGTTTTTACCAATTTAAAGAAAAAAAAAAGATTTTAAAGTTTTTCTGCAAATTTTCTAAACAAATATTCTTGTAATTGGTGCCAAACCTTTTAACTCTTTCATATCAGTATGTTAATAAAATATTTGTGTTGCGGGAGTTTATGTGCTCTATACGCCATTTTATATTTCTCGAGTTAATGATGCCACTTTAGGTTTTTGACACCAAAATTTTTAAAATCTGCAATCCGTTTTCGGTTATATATCTCCGAAACTGGATGAGACATCCGAAAACAGATTGTAGACTTGAAAATTTTGGAATCAAAAACATAAAGTGGCATCATTAACTCGAGATATATAAAAAAAATAAAATGGCGTATAGAGCACATAAACTCCCGCACGACGATATGTGTTCATTTTAGATACAAAAAAACCTAATACTCAAACCAACTGACAGTTTTAATAGCAGTAGCTACTGATAACAGTAATTCTATCATGACGTGACTAAAAACAAACGGAATCCAAGTACATAAAACAATGCATTTAAGTCATAAAATCACCATTTCGGCATTCATTATAAATTTTTGCTTTAAAAAAACAATTTAAACATTCTTTAATATTGTAAGACATTATTTGAACTTTTTTATACTCCAATGTGCTGCAATTATTTTGTGTGTGCAATTAATTTATTAAAAAAAAATTTTTTTTTTATTTTTCTCAATTAGCTTCTTGGTACAGAACAGCTTTACGAATAAAGGATAAGACTAACAAGAGTTTAAAAATCAAGAAAAAATCTTAAAATAGAAAATTTTCTATTGCAAATATAGTTAAAAAAAACATACATATGTACGAGGTTGTACTTGTATAAGTAAATTCGTTTCAACACACCCAAAAATACTACTGCCACACAATTTTTCAAGGCAATAATTTTATTTGAAAATTAAAAAAAAAACAATAAAATTAAAATTTGATTGTTCTATGTCATGGTAAGAAAAACAAAAAACAGAAAAACAACCATATACCACAACAGGTATTGTCATTATAATTGTCAATAATAATTTTAAGCAATCTAAAATATTATATAAAATACATAACTGAAATTTAAGGTAAATTCAAAACTTTTTGCTAAATTTTTTTTAAAACTAATTGCACTGGTCTTCAGAAAAAAGTGACTTCAAATAAAAATATGTACTTATGGAATAACAAATTTCAATGCGATCAATTTTTTAAAAATTTTAACGCCATAATGGATCCCCCATTTTAAATTTTTAAAAACAAACATCAGATTCGTAATCAGCGACCTTGAAAACCTTAAGATACCTAGTTTTATTATAAATTTTAATAAATCCATATGCAGTAAATAATTTTGTCCCACTAAATTTTCAATTCGTCCCTGTGTACGGTGGTCTAAAGTCTTTAATGTTTCTAATGCTTTACGCAGACGAAAATCCGCACAATCGGTAAAACTATTGTTTCTTTTATATAAAATCGGTAAATTGGGCATTTTTAAATATTTATTGTAATCTAAAAAAAATCTATCATTTATGATTTTAAATTGAAAAATTCATTTACAATCTTATTAAGATGTGACCCAATTTATTATTAATGAAAAAATCTAAAGTGTAAATAATTATTATCTTAAAAAGTTTTAAATTGTATTACCGGTTCTCTACAAAGTAATAATTAATGTATTTCGTAAGAGCAATAGCTTCTAAACAATTAATCATTTTTTTAACCTATTACATGTGTACATACATATGTAACATACTTAACATATTAACCTACTGAATTAGTAAATAATTTATAAATCTGAATGTCTTTTAAATTTAAATTTTTTACTTCTTTTAATTCATCTATAGTATGTAACTTTTCTATGATAGATACGAAACAATATAAACGATAAACAACAGAGGTGTTGTTGCATTTAAAGGATTAAAGAAATTCTTGTAGTTAAAGTTGCTAAACAATTCCTTTAAAAGCGTGTTAATATTTGTGAGTAAAATAAATTACTTTTAGATTCTTCATAATTTTAATCCAGTCAATTAAGACAGAGCAAATTAACTATTCAAGGTAATGGTGGGAAAACTCATTATAAAAACACTCAAAAATATTGCTTTACATTAAACTGCGCTCTACAAATTCAATAATTAATGAATTAAGAAATAAAAAAAAAATTCAACAGCAGCAATTAATATGAATGCTTGAAATATTTTTGTATTTGTTAAGAGACAATAATGTAAAATTTTCATAAAGGGTGTATACATACATTCAAATAATGAAAACATAATGGGTACAAAATTAAAAATAATTTCAATGGGTTTAATTAATAAAAAAAGAAAGAAAAAATAGTGCAATGCCCTTGAGTGGCATTTAAAGGTGTGCAACAAAATAGTCCGTTGCCAGTTAAGGTCACAACATTGTGAAAGATTCACAAGAAGTTTGTAAGTATGTATATTGCTTATATGTAATTGCCTACCAGATAGTAAGAATAAAAAATGCTAATGGGGTCTCAAAATTAGGGAATGGTTTGAAATATAAAATCTGTAAAAAAATATATTTTAAAGTTCATATGCATGAAAATAAAGTACTTACGAGTAAGCTATATTTACACCACCTAAGTTCTCATCTGATTATAACAGCTTATAACAGTTACAACTCAGACGGTAATAATTTTGAAAATAGAAAATGTTCTATTTTGAACTGAGCGCAGGCAAAAACAATAAAAATTAAATTAAATTTGTAATCAAACTATCTGAGTCTCTCTGAACGAGCTTCTGATATAAAACTCAGATGGGTGTAAATATAGCTTTATAGACTTAAAGTCATTATTTGGCATACAAATTTCGAAATAAAGTCTATCTTTTTTTTTATACTGTATCGAGAAAATATCAACAAGAAACAATCACTCTCATATTTACTGCCCAAATAACGTCTTTGTTTCGTATGTTATGCCGTTCTCTCTACTGCAATTTAATCTGGCGATGATATTGGTTTACTCTCATATCAGCAAACTTTAAAGACTGATATCTGCAATGATTAAACACAAGAGAAAATACAGAAACTTAGTAAATAAAAAAATCCTTCCTTAGGGCTATTATTACAACTTGCCTATATAGTGTCCGATAATTAAAGATACCTTTCATTAACGGGAGGAATAAAGTGACCTTTAAATACATACATACATACATACATACATACATAACTGGCCTTTACAACCCTGTGTCAGGATTACGGCCTAGCTTCTCGCAGCACTCATATTGTGTGTGTAAATTTTTATCCATGAGTAGCGGGACCTACAGTTTAATGTCGACTCCGAACGACAGACTTGAGAAGCTTGTTCATAGCAAATTATTACTCTCAGAGCTTTTGCCAGAAGACCGCTGAGAGGTAGTCGCCGAAAGAAATATTTTTTTTCATATTTCTTTATTTTAAGATGTCGGAGCTGGGTGTCGAACCCAGGGATCATGGCTTAGTAAGCCAACACACTAACCACTAGACCACGGCGACTACACAACCTTTAAGTGACCTTTAAATGCTTTTCGTTATTACAACTTACCTTTAAGATAAAAGTTATATATTTTAAAATACGGCAATACCAGAACAGGAACCGATTACTTATGTCATTAAATTTGTTTAAAAAACACCAAGTGGCAACAACACGCATGTTTACATAAATAAATAAACAAACAAAATTTTATAAATTGTACACTAAAATAACTTAATAATAATGTTTTACTTTCCATTTTTATTGAATTTACTACTTTGTTGAGAAATTAAGCAAAATATTTTTGTTAATAATTCAACGAACAAAAAATATGGCAACCTTAATAAAAAATAGGAAGCTCAAGAGTTTAAACCTCACGTTAAAAGTTAAAGGTAAGGCAATCTTTCCAATAACTTTACCGGCCACTTTTAGGTTAAAGTTTAGTTGTAATAAAGCAATTTATCTGTCCGATAACATACTATCTTTAACTAAAGGCAAGTTGTAATAATGAACCTTAATCTAACATACGAGTATAATACGTAAAGTCGAAATGAAAAAATTTAATAATTTTTCTTTAAATTTTTGATAAGCAAAATTTTTTATCTTTCTGTAAATGCCCATGTTTCCGTTAATACGAGACCAATCGCAAAAATATCGAATATTCGTGATCACTAAAAAAATTTCGTATATCTTCTAATTATTCATTAAAGCCCCATATCTGAGTAAATGATCAGTAGTAAAATATCATACTTTTCCTAATCTTTCTAAATTTTTTATTAAATGCCCATAATAATAACGTATTTATTTTCTTTTAATTCCTCTTTATCTGCTCTTTTTAATTGTATATCTTCAAGCCTTTCAAAAAATTCTCTGCAAATATCGCAAATCGATATCTTTATATCCAGTCGCTAAGCGAGCAGCTAAGTCCCGTTAAATTTTCCCTAGTTGTGTTTGAGATCTACATCTATGCTACATTGTACAATTTTAGGAATTGTACCTTATAATCTGCCCATACTTCTAAATAGCCTACCTACAGACATAGAGAGCTTATCAGACAGTCTTTCTTCACTTCTAAACAAAACTTCATTTCTAAAGACTGAAGTATTGTAAAATGAAAACTAAATTAAATGTGGGTTTCAAAAGAAAATTTTTTCTTTGTTCCATATCTCTGAAATTTGAAAGTAATCTATTTATATATACACACATATACTAATCTAGTATATGAGTGATTTTTGCTGGTCGTAAAGTATTATGTATTACTATATTTAATCTTTGACTATTGAAATGAATTTATGTATCTCTTAAGCCTTTAAACAAGAATTTATAATTTCAAAAAGTACATTGTCCTTTGGATTATTATATTGTCAGACTAATTTCATTTTTTTTTTGTTTTTTGTTTTTTTTTTTTTTTTGTTTTTAGTTGTTTTATTTGAGTAGGCTTTATATGATAAAGGTTTTACTCTTCGTTTTATTATTATCGTATGTTGTTGACGTTGTCAGCATCAATTTAAATGATTGATTTGGGTATAAAGTACCAGAGTTACTAACAAAGTTTATTGTAAACAACAAATACAAGAGAAATTAAAATGAAAGGATTAATTAAGGACTTGCGTACAAGCACTTTCAAAACAAAACTTCTAAAATGAATTGTTTTTAAGTTTGAAATGAAAACTTTTTCAAAAATACAAAATAAACTGTTGGTAATTTAAAAAAAATTAAAACAAAATATCAATAATATTCTCTTAAGCCTTATAAAACGAAATGTTTAAAATTTTTAACCTCAATTTAATTGTTTGTTGATAAGAAAATGGGTTTAAAATACTCCAATAAGTTAACCAACAGAAAACTGGCCAAACAATTAAAGGTGTTGTGCAATTTTCACATAAAGATCAAATGCTACAAATTTGTACATTTATCTTTATGGTTAAAATGGAACTACAACAACCAAAAATTAAAATAAATAAAACAAAAATACAAATACAACATAATACTCTAAAAGTGGCTTTTATATTATTTTTAGTATTAATTCATTAAATCTTGATTAAAACCGGCCACGAAAAAGCCACAAAATACTTTATTTTTTATGAACACACTCGAACACATACAATTTTAACCACATTGTAAAGAAGTAGTAACGGAGTATATAAAAATTAAAAAAATTGTTGTACAAAAATTTCCAAAAAATAATATTAAAATAAAAAAATTTTTTGTTGAGAGAAGGTGAATACCAACCAAACACTATCAACCAACCGGCTGACCAACTGCACTACTGACCAATATTACTTAAACAAATGCAACTTAAAATTGTTTAAAAAACAACACCTTCGCTCATGCGCAATAATGTTGAAAGCAAATGAACTTTTTTGTTTCGCTAACTAAAATGCTAACGACCAATTTATGTATATCCCTAGAGATGATGGAAGCATTTGGGTGTAGATTACAACCAAATTTTGGTCAAGTTTTTTGCTTTTCTTTGCAGAACTAAAAATGTAAAATTTTAGTTTTAATCGTACTTTCAACTGATGCAGCTGTATTTTTATTTAACATACACGTACAAATGTACAATATTATAAATATTTTAGGATATTCCCGCCGATTTAATATTACTTATGTAGGCTAACCAATAAAGTATTTTAAATTATTAGAAACTACCAGTATGCAAGTCCAGGTTTTTAGCTCTTTTGTTATCTACACTTGAGGGTAAACAATGAAATTGCATATGCACTTTTACTTTTCAACATTAAAATAAAATCATGTTATTTAAAAATGCATAACTAAAACATATTCTACTTATTAGCTCATTATTCTTTGGAGATAATTGATAAGAAATTCTTAAATCAGTTAATTTTGTTTCGTCAGAAATGCTTTGATTAGATCAAAGCTAAATTCTAATACGAATTTAGATTGTTTTTTTGTTCAGTCGAAAATAATATCCCTCAAGGAATTGTACACAAACCAAACTGAATATATTTTCGATCCCAGCAATGGTACTCTAATCTGAATCCAATATTTTTTTAATCTTTTGTGTGCAGAACGAAAATCAGTCGTTTAAATTATGTGGACATGTAACTAAAGGCCATGATACACTAACATACACAGTCGTACAATTTATTCACAAGAAAATCTGATCGATTTCTGTCGCATCAAAATGGCAACATTAGTGCCACACCGTCACACAAAATAAGATGCAAAGCATATGCAGAGTTGCTTTTTGGTAAAAGCTTATAAAATGCAACCCTGATCGCATGGAGAATAAAATGCTTATGATTTTTTTCAAAATATTATGAAATCGGATAGACTTGCAAAAATCTGTCATACAGATACATTTTTATGACACACTGTTATACTTTTTTAACACACGCGATTTTTTTGACAAATCATACGACTCGATAGGATAGTGTATCACGGCCTTAAATAACATCAAAACAGCATAAAAGAATTATGTATTGCATACATAACTGGCCTTTACAACCCTGTGACATGATTACGGCCTAGCTTCTTGCAGCACTCATGTTGTGTGTGTCAAGTTTTATCCATGAGTACCGGGACCTACAGTTTAATGTCGACTCCGACCGACAGACTTGAGAAGCTTGTTCATGGCAATTAGTTACCCTCAGAGCTTTTGCCAGAAGATTGCTGATAGGTAGTCGCCGAAAGAAATATTTTTTTCATATTTCTTTTTTCTAAGATGTCAGAGCTTGGAGTCGAACCCAGGGCTCATGTCTTAGTAAGCCAACAAACTAACCACTAGACCACGGCGACTACAATTATGTATTAGTTCTTTGATTTTTTAATAGAAATTATTTTATATCATTAATATTTTCTTGAGCAGTCTTTTTTGGCGTTCATCTGGTATTGTATTAACAAAGTCTGAACACTGCTGAAGAATAATATTATTCCACAATTTCTTCTAAATAATACTCACATCTTACTGTCTTTTGTTTTGGCTTAAATTACCTGTTTTACGAATTCAAAAAGATTCTCTATGGGGTTTTAACCGTGACTTGAAGATGATAACTCAAGAACCCTAATATTTTTCTTTTCAAATTGAGATTTAATAACCCGAGATAACCCAGCAACTTTAAAAAATTATAAAGTTAGTTTGCAGTTTTTTCAAAAATTATAATTTAAAAATAAGGCATTCCACTCTATTCCACCTTAACCAATGTCAATAAAAACCAATGATCAGGAGAAAAGCGCCACCTGTTGGGAAGTAGCGTATAACAGCTAAACCTACTTAGCGAAGGCACTCACCACACAATCAACATGCAACGATGAGGCAATTGCTGTTGGTAATTCAAGGGTGAAGGCCTTTGAATAATCAATTAAAAGCAATTCCTAAGACGCTTAATAGTAATATAAAGAAAAATATATGTATGTATATGTACTGTCCTTTCCAAAAATTCCAATACAATGCACTGCATTTAGTAGGGGTTTACCCCTGTGTATTGGTCTCAAATAAAAAAAAAATAAACAACTCAAGCAATCAAGCATAGACCACAGCAGCACAGACAAAACAGAAAGCTTAGCACTCAAGGAACTTTTTTTACTTTTGCGGCTACTTAAGCGCTATCTGAACGGTTTTAAGAATCATTCTTAGGAAGTTTATATATTTTAGAAAGTTGTTTGTTGAGATCTGAGGTAAATATTTGTTTTTCCTAAAATTTTAAACGATTCGCTACCTATGGACCTAAACAGGGGATAAAAAGATTGAATTTTTTAAAGTTTTTTTTGGCAATTTAGATCTTGAAGGTGAAATTTTTTTGATTTTATGTGTTCACAATTTTTATTCTTCATCATAAGAGCTACAACTTTGCTTCAGAAAGTAAACCAAAATTCTGAACGGTTTACAAGATATGAGCTTTTACACACAAAGGTTTGGGGCCCATAAGAAAAAACTTCATGACTTTGGGCAAAACTGGGGGACAGGGCTGTTCTTTTTTTGGTGTTTTATCACGTAGTGGTGTCCGTATAGGGTTACACTTCCATGACTTAATAAATTACACACAGTGTAACTCACATTAACAAGTCCTGATTAACAAACAAAACTTTTTATAAATAAGGTTGTAAACTGTTGCCACTTGTTTAAATGTTGAATATGTCTATTGTTTCAAAAATCTTAGAGGCTTATGCTAAATACCTTTACGTTTAAACAGTAAGTTGAGTATATCGTCGATGGAATTATAGAACACTGTAACTGACAAAACCTTAAATGTTCACCAGAGCCAAAAGAACTGTATGAAAGTAGAACAAATACACTGGTATTTTTCAAAACGCAGACGGCGTAAGTGAATTTATTTTCATCGTAGAAATCTGGGACCGGGACCAATCGACGCGTATTTTTTTTTTTCTGATAAAAATAATGCAAAAAACGTATTTTCGATTTTTTGTCAGTTACAGCGTTCTTTAATTCCATCGACGATATTACAAATAAGTTTATTTGCAAATAGGACATTTGTATAAACACAGTAACAAATATGTATATAAACATACAATACATATGTTTTCAAAGACAGTTTGATTACTTGTAATCTGTTTTGGGTATTTTGCAATTTCCATTACAAAGCATTAATGTAATTAATGGCAACATTCAAGGCTATAACGAATAAATAACTTACACATGTGTTCCTTATATCTTAGGCAACTTTTATCCAAAGTACCATTTAAGTGTTAAACAGCCGAATTTTATCAAATCTTTTTTAAGTCTTGTGTACATGTTTTATTTAAATTGTTCAAGTTTTTTTTTAATAATTATTTTACATATTAAAAGTAATTGTAATTTAAGCCTGCAATGGATGAGTGATTTTTTTATGTATTTTTTTGCTTAAATCCAAAAATACTTTTAATACTAAATTTGTGGTATAAATTAGCCTGTAGAAGTAGAACTTTATTTCAAAATCTGAAAAAGCAAATTGTTGTGCAGCAAAATTTTGCAATATTTAATTAATTTTTTTTTTGTTGCAAGATTCGACTGTAATCCAATTCAATTATTAATTTTCAGATAAAACCACTAATAACCTTAAGAATCTCAAATTTCTGATACAGAAGCTAATTAATTGATCAAGAACTGGGAAAAAAATTAATATTAAAACTTTATGATTGAAGGTCATTAGCTTTTGTGAGAATTTTAAGTTGATTGTTTGCTGGTTGAAACCAGGCGTGTGTTTTGAAATCCAACATTAACAGCCAAGAAAACACGTTAAGCGTTGTCTATATATTAAAAATAATAGCGCGACGTCAATGCTTGCAAATTTTAAAATAGGATTTTAACTTCAGTTTGACAAGATTGCATTTGTTATTGTTTTAAAGAAGCACCATTTAAGCTATTTTCATGTCAAATTTGGCTATTGATTCCTTATTTCTTTTCCATATTGCTATATTTTGACACAACTTTAATGCTTCTATTTAGATATGTCACTTTCGCATCAACATTAAGCTTCAGTTAACGCAACGCTCAACACTCTGTCGAAATTATTGTCACATCTTACAATATTTGATAGCAAAATAAGCCAAAATGCTTTACAATCGCGTGAAATGAGAATATCATGACAACACCATCACAACCCTTTTTCGGAGTTACGGTACAGCTTCTCACAGCAATAAATTTTTGTTCATTCGACATCGTCCGAGACCTACAGTTCAACATCGACTCAGAACACCAGGCTTAAGAAGCTTGTTCATGGCAATCAGTTACTCTCAGAACTTTTGCCAGAAGACTGCTAAAAGGTGGTCGACGAAAAAAATATTGTTTTATATTTCTTTTTTCAAGACATCAGAGCTGGGGTTTAAACCTGGAGCTCTTGTTGATGGCAAGGGATTAGTTATATATATTATAGTATTTGTAGAATTATTTCATTACTTTAAGCGCTTCCATTATGTCTTTACATTTTAGTTGTCAGCCTACATATCAAAGATAAAAGCACTTGTTTGAACAGTAATGATTGATCCCGGCCATTTATTGTTTTATGTTTTTCAACATTTTTAAATGTTTTGTATTTTTTTTTTTCTTTTTAACTTCATTTAAGTTTATTAAAGCTCAATTAATTTTGTATTTAAACAAAATTAATTTTAAAACTGCTTGCAATAGCACAAGTCAAAGCAAAATAAAAGAAAGAAATAATGCTACAGCATGTGAAAGCCGACTTTTTAATATACTACAGCAAAATGTCTATAGGTGTTTTCACACTGAGAGGTTTTAAATCAAAAGTTTGTTTTAACGCTAAAACCAACTTTAATATTATTATTTTACCACTTTAAAACCACTTTTGAATTGGTTTTAAGTAGGTTTTAAGAAATACAACCCTGTTTTCGATGTACTAAAATGAGTGTTAGCAGAATAAAAATGTTGAAACAGCTGATTTTTTGAAAACAAAGCATATGTCTATAAAATCAAAACAAATATAAAAATAAAAAAACGTGTTTAATAATGTGTACTGCTCAAAGAATTCAAAAAAATAAAAGGAAAAAAAGCCTTTGGAATAACCACAACGATTCTATTAGTAATTGTAAAATTGTTCACTGCTGATATAAACAAAAGTGCATTTTTCTTTAAGCATCTTTTTACGATTTTTATAAATAACTACTTGATTTTTAAGCAGCTCTTCATTTTTA
Source organism: Metopia argyrocephala (assembly GCA_963576795.1). Lineage (NCBI taxonomy): Eukaryota > Metazoa > Arthropoda > Insecta > Diptera > Sarcophagidae > Metopia > Metopia argyrocephala. Next base: position 88,187,080 of record OY756211.1, read on the forward strand.
ATAAATAGATCCACTATTTTAAAATATTCTTTTACAAAATACAAAATTATTTCCAATTTAGGCCTAATTTTTTTAACTTTTCTTATTTTTTATGTAAACAAAAACAGCTGTTGCCCAGCATATGTTAAAACCACTTTTAAGAAAACTTGTAATGTGAACGTAAAACCTCATTATGGTTTTAATATTAAAACTAGGTTTTAACTTTAGGTGTGAAAACACTATATATTACTTTTAAAGCGGGGTTTAGACGGTAATACAAGTCGTACGACATGTCAAATTTTTGTGTAGAAGAGAATGAATAGTATCGTGTAAGCTTGATATGTAATAAGAGCGTATGACATTGAGAAAAAATACGGATGAAAATTTGACAGTCGTACGGCCCTCTTTGTTCTTTGAAATTTTTTAAAAAACCATCACATTTCATTGCATCAGGGATGCATTTTTATGTTTTTGTTTGTTTATATTAAATATATTCACAATGCATGTAAATTTTGTGTGCATGTGTATGTGCATTTTATGTTTTCATTTTACATTGTTTTGGTATTTTACCAACCGTGTAAACGCAAAAATTATCTGTCGTAAGTTTTTTACTCTCATTTCTAAAATACGGATGGAATTTCGTAATATTTTCTCTTTGATTTTACGTACGACTTGTATTACCCTCTAAACCCCCTTAATAAAGTCTCTTTAGAGAAATATGGCAACAATTACGTTGATTATTTGCTACAGTACACTAAAAAATGGCATCACCGTGTGTTAGTTATGCCAAATTAAATTATAAAAAACTCCTAAACGGCATAACTAATTAAATTATAATTTTATAGGGAAAGAAAGTAACTTTTCAACAAGCAAACTAAATACTGATTTTGGTATATCTTGAGACCGATTATAGCTAAAGCTTCGAAATTTGGTGTCAACACTTCACAGTAAAAGAAAATCATCAGTCGAAAAGTGGACGAAATTAGATAAGTAGGCCTGGAATCGCCCACACAAACTAACTAACGACTTCTGTTCTTATCTTGAGATCAATTACACCTAAAGTTTCTGAATCGAAAAATGTGATAGTAGTTGTTATAGCCCAGCACTTAGCACTTAGTAATCATAGTATAAGAATATACTGGACTATTTTAAGAAAGTAGAAAGTTTTCTTTTGGCTATTTTTATACCAACGAATTATCTTTCAACTTGCAAATTAAACTTTGACTTGATTTCCTTACAATTTATATGAACCAACGCGCTTGTATGTTCAATTCGACTTTGAAAGTATGTTTATAAGTGTAGGGTATATGGAAACACATGCTGTTATTAAAAAGGAAAAATAAAAATTTATAATAAGATTAAGACAATTACTTAACAGTTGTTTAATATATTTATTAATTTAAATATACCAAAACCACATTATTTATAAATGAAAACTAAATTATTAAAACGTTTACATTCTAAAATAGAGTTTAAAGCAGAAAACTTTTAATTTTATTATTATTATTTTTTTTTTTTTTTTCTTGAATAATTTTGGTAATTTTTTTTTTCTTAATCATTTTCGTTATTATGGACTTTCAATAGCAAATCATGATATGCACTTTATAATTTAAAATATTTTCATTGTATGTACCTATTCGTATCAAATTGTATTTACTCGGGCAATTATATTCCATTGAAGCTAAAACGCCTTTCATGCTTACAAATTAAATTCTACAAAAAAATTAAGACATGAAAGTCAAAAGTAGTAATAAAAAAATCAATTGTATTGAAAATATGTTTATCGAACATTCTAAATATTTTGGGTTGCTCAAGTTCAGTTTAGAAAATATTGCACATTTTTTGTTCAATAATTATTTAATTTCAAAATTCAAAATTATTTAAAATGCTTTTGGCAAAATAATACAAAAATATTTAATAAATGCCAAATATATGTGCAAGTATTACATTGTCTTTAAAAAAATTTCATAACTGTATTTAGAGCAGGCCTGTTCAAAAATAAAAATTTCATACACAATTGTTCCTTAGCTAAACTCACATGTATTCTTACGCTCTTGCTTTCAGTCGTCACTGAGACAGCGATGAGTTAACATGCGTGGTGGATGTACGCTGATTTATTGTTTGCAGTGGGAACAAAATTAATAGCAATGCACACAAAAATTGTTTATTATAAATGAATTTGCAAATGCAATACCTTATTTATCATAGAACACTTAAAAATATAGTTTAAAAGTTTTTCAGCGACATTTTCATTATTTTTATAAAATTTTTAATAAATTTATTGAAAAAAAAACGAAACTTAAAAAATTTGTTTTTTGTTAAAAAATTAAAAGTACTTTTTATTTCTTTATAGCAGATTAGTATTTATAAATTGTTCTTAAAGTAATTAAATTTTTAGATGAAATTTTATATATAAATTTTACTTAAAAAAAATTCATACAACTGCAGATACTGCTACTTACACGTACAGCAGTGTAATTATCATTTTCTCACCAACACAACTACATTTTTACTTTTGAACAGGCCTGATTTAGAGCATAGGTCGGCATTTCATAGCTGAATTCAGCCGGGAGAGTTCACATGTATTCTTACGCTCTTTTATTTTGTCCTCTCTTTGGATTAGTTTTTTTGCAAAAACACTTAAAGAAATATAGCGTGTTACGAGACAAATGTTGTTTTATGTTTTAGTCGTCAATGAACTGCTGACGTGTGCAGATGTGTATCGGGCGTTTTTTTTTTATGAAAATTAAAATAATTTTTAAGATTAACTGGAAAAAATTTATGAAACTCTAAATATAATAGATTTAATAATTTTTAATTCTGGTTTTTCGACCTTTATTGATTAATGTAATGAATTATTCAAACTAAAGGTCTATTTTTAAATAAAATTTTTTTTATTTAATTATCGATATTTCGCTACTCCTGCGTGTAGCGTCTTCACGAATTATTATAATGTAAAAATATTATAATGTAATAATATCGATAATTAAATAAAAGATTTTTATTTAAATATAGACCCTGAGCTTGAATAATTCTTTATAATAGATTTAATTTAAGACAATTAGGAGCATTTTATTTTCTTTTTTATTAAAATCACACAAAATGTCTTAAATTATTATATTAAATGTAATTTGCAGATTATAAAGTAAGATATTTAAATTTTAAATCTTATATAACTTTCTTTAAAATATTCCTTCAAAAAAAGGTTAGCACTTCTGAATTTTGCATACCCGAATTAGATATACCCAATATGTTTCCTACAGTTGTAAAAGAAAGTTCCTAGTTCATACACAGTGATATGTAATTTAATAACATACATATTTATAAATTCACACATTTTTTTGTTCAGTGCAGTTCTTTTCCATGCTCACTAACACAATTGCAAATCAATTTTGCCGACCTATGATTTAGAGTTTGTATAGCCCTTTCGTTGCATATACTCGTATGTACACAAACGTTTAATGCAATAAATTTTTGCTTTAAGTCTTAATTTTATAGTTATTTTTCTTCCCCCTCTATATCGTAGGAGGTGTACTATGTATAAATTGATTGTTATATCAGCTTACAAAAAGCCCTCGTTTAACTTAAAATACACAAATCATTTCATACACAATAGTTTTAAAAAAGAAGAGAATATTGTTTGTCTGTGTATATAAATTTAAAAGTTTACAATTTCTAAATAAGTTTTGAGTTATTTTGTGTCCTCAGCGAAGAAAGCATCTTCTTATTCTTTCTTATGCTCTATAAAAAGAAGAGCCCTTTTATATAAAACTTGTTCGACATGATTTTTATGAACTTAAGAACTATACAAAATTATTTGCATTTTTATTTTATTATATAAAATTTAGTGAAGAGCGGTGTACTAAATTGCGATAACAAAATTTGACTTTTTCAATTGCATATGAAAACTGCAATCAATTTTTCATTTTACCTAAATATGCTATTAAACTTGTAGTAATCAAATACTCCCAGTTTTGACCATGAAAATATATATACCGTCGTACGGGAGTTTATGTGCTCTATCCGCCGATACATATTTTTTATATATTTCGAGTTAATGATTTCACTTAGGTTTTCGACTCCAAATTTTTCAAATCTGCAATCCGTTGTCGTATATCTCGTCCAGTTTTGGAGACGGATTGCAGATATTAAAAATTTTGGTGTCAATAACCTAAAGTGGCATCATTAACTCGAGATATATAAAATGGCGGATAGAGCACATAAACTTCCGCACGGTGATAGAGTGGTGACCAGAAATTAAAATATTTATCGGTAGATTAACTTATTTGTTTATTCTAAGAGAGTCAAGCTGCATTAAAGGCACTAGCTTTGAATTTATTACAATTGAAACTAGTCGTGGAGAGTTCGTACTATGATTACCTTTGACAACTCAATGCAGCAATCAACGTTGTATTTTGTTGGGTCAGGTAGTATTAAGAAATTATTGATAACAAAACTGCGTATTAAGTAGCTAACAAAAACAAGACTTGTAGCGGCGAGATTGTAGATTCCCAGCCCTTTACTTACTTACTTTACTTAGCTGGCCATAAAAGCCCGTTAACAGGTTTCGACCTGCCTCAACACTAGTCTCCAAGCGTCTTGCTAAGCGCTCCCCTCCTCCACTTCGTCATACCAATTGATGACAGGACTTCATCTACCAAGTCTTTCCAACGTAAACATAACCGTCCTCTACACCAAAGTCCAATGACCTTCGCATGAAAAACCTTTTTAGCTTGAGCAGATTCTTTCATCCGAACAACATGGCCGCTTGATTTTAATGCGCTGGACAAAGTCTACATCGCCGCGGAGCTCATATAGCTCATAGTTACTACTAATGCGAAACTCATCGCCATGCCTTAGTGGACCACAGAAGAACTTTTCACTTAAACAGTCTTAGGACCAAGACAGCGTCAGTGCTTCTACACCAAAGAGTATCATCGGAAAAATAAGAGACTTGTAGAATGTTAACTTCGTTGCACGAGAGAGGTCTCTATTACTAAACTGCCTACCCAGACCGTAGTAGCACCTGTTGGCCAGTGTGATTCTTCGCTTGATCTCCAGACTGACATCATTCTTGCTGGTAATGGCGGTGCCAAAATAAATAAACTCCTAGATCACATCGAATGTATAGTTGCCGGCTGTAACCTGGGAGCCGATACGTTCAACGTCCCTATTCTTCTACAACATATACTTCATCTTGCTCTTTTCGAGCCCTTTAAAAGGGTTAACTAGGTGGACGAAGTTTAACATTTGGGAGTACTCTCTCGGAGTGCCGATCGTTACATATATGGACATATGGTAGGGTAAAGTGGAACAAGAACAAGAGGTCATTCTACATAAACGGGCTTATATGGTCCTTGTGCTGCTGTGCAACAGCAGTAATTGTGGCCATAATGATAACATCAACCCTACACTTATTTTTGATAAAGTTTTCTTTGAGGATATCAGTTAGCCTAGGGTTTGAACTGAGGGATGACGATCATATAAGGATAACTGGGGGCATTCTGAGTTATCTTTTGAACGAAGTTTCGAGACTTGGTTTAAATATTATGAATCAGGAGGGTCTTATAGCGTGATTTTTTAGTATGGCGGAATACTGGACTTTAAAAATTTTTATACTTCTTGGACTGATGACAAATTTAATATATTTGAATAATATGATAAAACTATTCCGATATGGTGGTGTTACAACGGTGCTGTTTTAACCAGAATAACTCGTTTTAACTACTATCGACCCAAATGAGTAATTTTCGATATGAGTTTTATGTTTCGAATGTTTTCGGCTATATGACTTGGTTGTATACGAATGTGACTTTGGTTCGTTCGTACTCGGTTCTCCTGTATTACACATTCGTATTCGAACATGCTGATTTTCTATTTCGAAAAGTTTTTAGGTAAAATTTAACAATAGTATTATTTAAATCACATTAAAACAATTGTTCTTTATGCTAATTTTCATAAGACTGTAATAAGAACAGAGATTTATTCTTTTATTTATTTGAAAATCATAAAAATATAAAATGTTTTCAAAACACTTGAAATTTATTCTTGCTAAATCATTATTATGATTGAATCATTCATTATTCGTTCTTATTTGTTCAATCATCCTACTTAATAAAAAGAAAAACTTTCAATGATTTATTAATAAATGTTAAATCAGTAAATAAATGCAGATAGAAAACTGCAGAGCATAACTTTAGGCTTTGAGAAGTACTTGAATCTTTTTGCAGCTAGAAAATCATAACAAAGGAACTTTAAAAGTTTTAAAAATTTCATGACCTAAAATATGTTATACAAAAAAAAAATTTACTGAAAAATGCAAATATTTAAAGATCGTTAAATTTAAATCTATAACAAAAGAAGCACTTTTACATAAAAAAACACAAAAATTATTTTCTAAATTCAATAAAATGTTTTTAGAAGAAAATCTAAAAAACATAAAAAAATCTCCGTTTTAGGAGATGTTTTTACAAGAAAATCTAAAAATCTTAAAAAGATCTCCGTTTTAGGAGGAGTTTTTCAATAGAGGCTTCAAACCTTTACACTTTTGAATACATACTTTGTTGTATTAGCTACATCTTGAAAAACGGCTGTAATCTAGTCACTTTGCTTTGCCTTATTAGCATGTACTGAGTCAGTATTCAACATTATGTGTAAACGAAAAAAGTTATTTCCTGACTCACAATCATCTTCAGAGATTAACGATAAACTATTAACTATGCTACGCTACGAAACCAAAAAAAAAATGTAAATTCTGTTGTGGATTTAGTCTGGCAGTGTTTTTCGAAACAAATTAGTGAAACGAATATCTATGATTAATATATATTATTATTATATTATTAAATAAATGACCACCTATTAAAACCCATATACTTGAGCCTTCGAACTGGTATATTATGAATAAATTTTGATTTGATTTAGTTTGTGTTGATGTGAGTATATCATGTTCTTTGCCGAATTATCAATTTCAGAAATCAACCGAAGGAATAAATGAAGCGCACCTGACCATAAAAAATTGGCACAAAATTTTGACATTTGAGCTGTCGATACTTTGTTGATAACATACCATATCAATTGCCTGCTTTTTTGCTCAATCTTTTTGTTTTTTTTTTATGTCAAATCACCGTGAATCGATATAGAGTTCAATAAAAGATCCAAATGATAAATTACTCTATTCTGGAGCAGTTAAAAAATTATCTTACATTACATTATGTAATTGGTCATTACAACCCTGTTTCACAGTTACGGCCTAGCTTCCTTCAGCACACACGTTGTTTCTGTCAATTTTTTTTTGAAGAGTAAAGGGACTTCCAATTTAATGTCGACTCCGAATGACAGATTTGAGAAACTTGTTAATGGCCTTCAGTTACTCTCAGAGCTTTTGCCAGAAGACTGCTCAGAGTTAGTCGCCGAATGAATAAGTTTTTCATATTTCCTTTTTTTAAGACTGCGGAGATGGTGTTTAAACTCAGAAAATTAACTTAATTTAGGATAATACCAATATAGTATGTATATGAGATTATAAGGGTAAAATACATACAATAGACTGGCAGAGTCATATGTTCATATTTCTTTATGAAAGTAATATTAGACTGTTAAAGAGAAGAGCTACAAATCATCTTCTGTTATTTTGAACTGCAAAATATGGACATAGGAGATATGTCATGTTAACTGAACGACGCTTTGTGCTCCTCGTATAGAGCTCATGCTTGACCGCCAATGTCAAAAAGTCAGCGGAAGTATGACAGTTTCTTTCACAGATAACACTCATATCTCATATAATATGTATAATAAAAAAAAACACAATAAAGATATTTCAAAATAACATACATACATACATACATACCTACATAACTGGCCTTTACAACCCTGTGTCAGGATTACGGTCTAGCTTCTCGCTGCACTCATGTTGTGTGTGTCAATTTTTTTTTCCATGAGTACCAGGACCTACAGTTTAATGTCAACTCCGAATGACAGGCTTGAGAAACTTGTTCACGGCCTTTAGTTACTCTCAGAGCTTTTGCCAGAAGAAATATTTTTTTTTCTTTGCTTCAAAATGTCAGAGTGCAAGATTTAAAGAGAGTTTGGTTTAAATTTTAATTTTTTTATTGTATCATAGAGTACATAATATAGGGTGATTTTTGGAATAAAAGATTGGACTTAGCTGGTGAACAACAATCGATTCGGTGCTCCCAAATTTCGGCTGATACTCCTATCAGTAGTAATTTGAAACCAAAACACTTTTTAATTTTTTTTTTAAACCTCCTTCTGGATTTCTTCAAAATATCCAATATTTTCTTCTAAAAATATTCGAAACATGCGTTTAAAGTTGCTGAAATAAAAATTTCTACAAAAAACCATATATTTGGTAATTGTGGAATTGAACAGGTACTCTCAAAAATCCACGAGACCAATTTCTGTTAATTACTCTAAGAATTTTTCACTGAAATAGATTATTTTTGAATCATATGTTTTGTTACTTTTTACACTCCTTTTAAATTAAGTTGGTTTTTATACGAGTATGTATATATTTTAAGTTTGTTTTATTAGATTCTGTTACATTTCATTTGAATTACTCTTTTGCACTGCCTTTCTTTTCCTTATTATCATCATTGGTTTCTAATGTATTTCTCGCATTTAAATTTCTCAGCACATTCGTAAAGTTCTATAATTTAAACATTTATTCTTTGAAAAATGGTATGTTATGCAGGCAGACCTATTAAATAAATATAAAAAAAAGAAAAGAAGAAAGACATTTTAATTAAAAATAACAACAAATCAAAATGATTTTTTCTTTTGTTAATTAGTTTTGATTAAGTTTTATGATATTTTTGAAGAATCAATAAATAATATTCACTTATATGTACATATATGATGTCGAATTCAAATTGTATGCAAAAGTGATATGTAAACATTTGATTGAATAATAATTTATAAAACTTTTTGAATCAAACAAACAAATAAAAAATTAATACAAATCAAAATTTTTAGCCTCTTTCACGATGTTAAAAGAATAAATTTCAAGTACCAAATTAGAGGCTGCTGTGTTTACTCACAACACTTTGAAGAAATCAAAGCCAAGAAAGAAATCAGAACAAAATAATAAATTAACCGATTCGATTGTGTGAGCCTAAGTATTATTTTCAAACCTTAAAATAAATTCTTAACATGTTTTTATTAAAAATAATTTTGCTAATATGCTTTAAATGCTAAAAACTGTGGTACACACTATAAATATCCAAATCCAATAATACTGTTTTAACCATTAAAGAAGGATTACAGAAACTCAATTAAAAAAAATATATATATGAATGCGGTATTAAAAATAAATCCTGAGTATCAATAATTTTTAAAAATAATTGAAATTCTGGACTCAGAAATCATTCCGTAATGATGTAGAAGACTTTAAAATTATAATTTTAATTTTTTATTGTGATGAAATTCTCAAGCTCAAGGTCTTTTTTTAAATAAAAACTTTTATTTAATTATCAATATTTCGCTACTCCTGCGTGTAGCGTCTTCAGGATATATTTATTTATAAATTATTTTCAAATTTTAAATACAGAAAATGTGTATTTATAAATTCAAAAAAATTTTGTTTGTCAAATTAATTAATTAATTAATTAATTAAATTAATTAATTAATTAATTAATTTGTTACATATTTACACTAATATTACTTTATTTCATGATTTTGTAAACATGTTTATATTATTGATTTTATTATGTTTGTTGGGTAGAATACTTTTTGATTTTTTAAAATTTTTTCATTTGACAAAAAAAATTTTTTGAATTTATAAATACACATTTTCTGTATTTAAAATTTGAAAATAATTTATAAATAAATATATCCTGAAGACGCTACACGCAGGAGTAGCGAAATATTGATAATTAAATAAAAGTTTTTATTTCAAAAATGACCTTGAGCTTGAGAATTTCATCACATTAAATAATGAAGGTCGAAAAACCAGAATTAAAAATTTAATTTTTTATTTTTAATTTATAATTTTGAAAAAAAAAAACGCAAACAAACTTTTTTTTATTTTTCACTTTTGCTGGGATTCGAACCTGAGCCATTTGAGTTTTTGTGTGAGCACTCTAACCACTATACCACGGCTTAATTAGTTTTAAAAATAATGGAATTTAAATGGCCCCCTGCTCGTTGATGCATATGCGGCATATTACCATAAAGTTGTTCATTACTGCTTGGAGACTTGAGACAGGAATAGCCGCAATTGTTTCTCGAATAGATTGATTTAGATCTTTCGAATTTGTTAGTTTTGGTTTGTGGACTTCCTGTTTGCAGCAACTCGACAAGAAAAAGTCAGGTGCAGTAAGGTCAGGCGACCCGGGGTGGCCAACGGAATGTGAAGTTTTTGATCTCAGCTTATTGGGAAATTTTTTTGGGCCATGTGAAGGGTTCCACCATCTTGCCGAAACCACACAAAGTTGAAAGAAGAATTGACTGCAATGACTGTCTGCTTATACTTATTTGAGCTGATAAGCTTCTTGTCGAAACTCTTGGATTGTTTTGTATGGCAGCTACAGCAGCGATTGTTTCCTCAGTTTGAACTGAAGGATTAACTGTTCCATGCTCGTCAAAATTATTAACAAATATTATTATGGTCCATCTGCTTGGAGGATTGAGCCTATACTCTACAAAAAAAAAATAAAAAAAAATATAATAATCTTTTAACAAAACGACGTAAAAAATTTAGGTATGAAAACATAATAATAAAATAATTTTGATTCAATCAAAGAATTAGAGTCAGGGCTGAGAAGCTGAAATTTTTTAGATACGACTCCGACCCCAACTCCGACTTCAATTCTAAATGTATGTATGTACGTATATGGATATATGTACAAACAAATTAACAAAAACAATGAAAATTATGCTGTGGGTAATTGATGCAATTTATATTTGAACTACAGTGAAAATTCTCTATTTCTTTTACTGCCTGTTAAAAGTCTATTTAGTTAAGACTGTTGGAGTTTCTATGTCTACGCTACTTTCTACTAAATTTAAATGGCAACACTTCAACACCTCCTCCTCGTCTAAATATTGTTTAATAATTATTGTTTAAATTAAGGCCTAAAAATTATGTTTGAGGAAGAGTAATTATTACTTTGTTTGTCTGTCAACTGTACTTATTCTCTTTTAAATAGCTAAAACATTCCTCGTTCCTTGTTCTTCAGTAGTAATATCATTAAATATTGAAATTAAAGAATACCACTGTCAAAGAGAATAGTTTCTCTGCGTATTCTGGAATTCCTAATGAAATCAGCTTTTTTACAATTAATTTTTGAAAACAAAAATAACCATTCTTTGCAAAACATACTAGGGGTTAAATCTGCGGTTTCAAGATTTTTAGTTGCCGTATAGGGATGGCGAAAAATATGTTCAAGTTTTTCTACTTCTACTACGCGTGAAATTATGGCTAACCAAATATATGTAAGTTCTTGCCTGTACCAATCTCAAAGAGTTTTTATTTTTAAAAATATTTAAAATTTTTTGGAATTTCGTATGGATATGTAATATGTACGAAGAAAGTGTTGTTATAAAAATTAACTACTCCGACTCCAACTCCGACTCTGTTAAAAATACTGAATCCCCGACTCCGACCACATCCCTGTTTACAATATATATTTAACAAAATAGAAGTTTTCTTACATAATTTTTTTTTCTGTTTTTTTTTTTTTTGTTTTTTTAAATTCTTCATTTTTAGAAACCTCTTGTCTTGTCTCTTCATAAAACTAATTAGAGTTTTTTGTTCTTTTAATAGTTTTTCTATGTTATTTATTATTCCATTAATTAAATCGTATTTCAAATTCTTATTATTTATTATCTTATAAATGCTTTATTACATATTTTTTGCATTATTTATGTAAATACGCTTACAATTAATTATTCACATTTAATTACATAAAAAGTGTGTAAAAGGAAAAACAATTTTTTTTTCTTTTATTTTTAATGAATATGTACTCTTTCACAGCATGTACTATGTATTTCAAGTTAATAAATTTATGATACTCTCTTGTTCGAGTATTTAAAAAGGCTTTTGTCAACATTAATTAAAACAAATTAACACAATCTATACTTTTTTTGTGCCAGTTGTATTAACATACAAGCATTAAATCATTTGTAAAACTATTAGTTTCGCTATTATTATGATATACGATTTAGATGTTAAAAGTAACCTACTATGTTGGGTAGAGAAGGAAAACGGTTTATAAACAATAAAAAAAAAACAAAAAAAAAATTAAGAAAATTCCTGTTGGTTAACGACGATTTTTTGTTGACCTACACAAAAGAAATTTTATTTCCAAAGCTATTGCAATTTTATGTGTTTATCTGAATATTAAAAAGATATGTTAAAACTGACTTCTAATATTTCGCAACTAAAATTTCTTTAACACTTCCTAAGTCGTAACATCTTTTTGATTTTTAATTAAGATCAGAAAGCTCTACTCACAAAAATTTTAAAAGTGTAAATTTTCAGGTGATCTGCCACGCATCCTGGGAGTACATAATAATAATTAATAATTAATAATTAATAATTAATAATTAATAATTAATAATTAATAATTAATAATTAATAATTAATGCCGTTTTAGTACCACACAACTTGTGGCAATGAATGATGTAAACTTATGTGCACAACATTAATCATAGTACGGAAAACTTCTGTATTCCACCCTCTAGGTTAACAAAGCCAATGATATCCTTTGGTTTGATGAGTGCGATATATTTCAATGTATCAAAATAATATAAAATAACGCTAAACATTCGTAGATTCTTTATCGATTCCTCACAACCATCTCTTCATGTAGTTCAGATTTAGATAAATTCTTCCTCTATTTACACATCCAGTTTTCAGTTTTATTTTTGTAGAGCTGCAGTCATTATTTGCCTACTGTTGAAACAAGTTGTAAAAGGCTTCAATTTTACCTCAACCTGTTCCTTAGGTGGAGTAAGACTGTTCCTTCCTGTTCCATGTTAGATGTCTCTCTCATTTCTAACAATATTACACAACAGAGGACAACCTGACCGTTTAACATTAGACTCATTAGCTTCTCCTTTCATTGCTTAAATAAGTTCGAGAATGTCAAGACATGAATCGCTTTCTGGTAATCTAAAAATATCATTATGTCATCTGCCGCTTTCTATTATCTGGAAGCTTTTGTACTTCATTGATATTACTGTTACCTTGTGCCCTTGCCCATTTGAAGCTTATAATATTTTGTCACATATACTTTCGATTAACTTGTTTATTCCGTCTACTGTGGAATGTAGCGCAGTAAAGCTTTTATCATTGGTGGTATGGGATACTCCTACTGCAGCATGTTATGAATCTACTTATACACACACATTTTAGATGCTGTCTTAAGACTAGTATGCTCCTGAACTTGACATCTTCTCAGAATGAATATTTCTTCCTAATCGAAAGGCAATCAGAACAAGCCCCCGATTATATAAATCTAATATAAATTGTGACATGTTCTCTCCGTCAAGGCCAAAACCATCATCATCACCTTTGAAGAAAAGGTATGAATTATAAAGCAATATTGCTCCATATTACCTTACAGTGTAACGCTAAAACAAAATTTAATACGCAAAGACTACAAAACAGCTCTCTAATCTCACATTATTTTCTCACGCTTAATAAAAAAGTGCTGAAACGATTTAAATAACAATTAAATTAACAATTGTGTAAACGAAATAAGAGGAGCGGGATCTGCCTCACATGGACTACTTTTTTAAACATGTCAATATTCAGGACATCGACTTAGACTTGGTCTGGGGATATTATTAGGCGTACTAAATTACTTGAAAGCTTTAATAACAAGCAATAAGATACTGCAGTAAAATTACAATTTTCATAGCTATAGCGACGCGTAAGAAGAAGGCACCATTTAACACTTTCTGTGTAAATGTTGAGATTTACTTAACTGCCGATATATAGTCTTTGGCGCCTATTTCATACATGAGATCGCTAATACTATGATTTTTAGAATGGAATTTAATCGGTCTTTTTTTTAGTCGTTCTAAAATCTATGAGAATAAAGTGCGAGATGATGGAAAGTGTCCCAATACCTTGATATCATATCTGTGGAATTTTGAAAAAACGTCTTCTCTCGAAATAAGACAATTTTCCAAGATTTTTATAGTAAATATAGAATTTCCTTGTGCTTCTTTTGCTCTAATCCCCGTATTTCTACGACCTTTGGAACGCAAGATATGCAGTTGACTAATCGACCTCTTTCAGACTTTCCCCCAATTTCAATTTGACAAAACGACTTCTTTCAGAGAATTACGAATAATTTAAAAAATTGAATGTCTATAAAAAATTTTAAATAATTTTTATTATTATTTTTTTAATTATTTGCATATTGTAGAGAAAAATTGAAGTATTTTTTTTTAATGAAACCGAAATATATTTTCCAGATCAACTTCTTTCATCCTTTTTTTTCATATTCCATTTTAACAAAACAACTTGTCTTGACTTAAGCGACTAAAATAATTTTCAAATTTAATCAAAAAAATTTTGACAAAACGACTTGTATGGTGGAAGCTGATTTTTTCTTTAAAATCTATTTCACAAAAAGTCTTAAATTAATTTTTTGTCGTTTTAAAGAAAACTATTGCTTCTAGAGGGGAAAAAAGGTCGCATAATGTTCGTTAAGTGTTTGTGCATAATATCCAAGTTCAAAATTTCTTTAATTTTCTAAGCAATAACTTCTATTAACCTATTTAACTGTTTTTTTGCTCTACTGAAAAGTTGTTGATTTAGAAAGAGAAGACGTTTTGTCAAATGTCCACAGATATATATATTAATCTTAGTTGTTCTTTTCAAAGCCTTATAGAATGGTGAATAGGTTATAGCTATTTTTAACGAGTCGAATCTCTGCAATATTGTCGTTTAGAAATCCTAGTCACCAAAAACTTCTTTATACTTTTGTGGTTTGTAAACAATACCAGCATGTAGGGACGTGATGTTAAAATCCCAATTTCGATAAATCGTTTTTGTTTATTTCTAATTACAAATACTGAGTTAACGAGTTAATTTTATAACCATTAACTTCGACAGGAATAATGTACTTGTCATGGTTGAAGGTGGGGTGCGATAAAGCCATGCGAGATAACGCCATATGGCTCTATCTATCACCCAATTGCGAGGTAAAGCCATATGGCATTATCACGCTTCGTATTGAGAGATAATGCCATATTTTTTTTGTGTCAATTGTGAGTTAAAGCCATCTGGCTTTATCTCTCATATGAATTTATTTTTCATTGTGAATGTGCATTCAATGGTTATTCATGGCATTTGGCAACTTTCTTAATCAATGTCATATTGCATATTGTCAAATTGCATATTTTCATAATCCACGTGGTTTGTGCTTTGATTGAAATGGAAAATCAAGAAATAATTTTTGACCTAATTTTTGGTTTTCATTTTGTTTGATTTGTTTGTTGGAATAATGTTTTTCTTTTAATGTTATACTTGTGTTTACTTTATTATCTTTAAATAAATATAAAGAAACTGAAAGTTTGTTTTTTTACAAAATGGTCAGTGGGAAATTTTGTAAAATCGTTAGCTTTTCAAATGTATTTAACAGTTCTGTAAAAGGGAAAAATCATTACTTTTCATTGCAAGAAGAAAAATTTATGATTTTTCTTTATACAGAATGCTTACGCCTTCTTGAATGCATATAAAGCAGAAAATATTCCGTAAAATGGAAAATCAAATGAGAGATAAAGCCATGCGAGATAACGCCATATGGCCTTATCGCTCTTTGAAATTGGAAATAAAGCCATATAAAAATTTTGGCGTGAATATGGCTTCATCTCTCTTTGAATTGAGTGAGATTTTTTTTATCGCACCCCACCATGGTTGAATACCTTCAGAATGTGCCTTTTCGCATATGTAACTGAAAAAACAAATTACGGGTTCTCGATGAAATATGTTTTTTTTTTTTTCTATAGTTCTGATTTTACATTGAGTTGAATGTTCTATACAATTTTTGATAAATCTCACATGTACATATCGTACATATCTCAACTGCTGAATTATAACAATTGAAAAAGAAAATCGAATTATATGACATACGAAACTTCCTCTTTGTAGGGTGTATATAAAATTCCCTATTAATAAACATATAAATTTTAATGCTTCTCAAATAGGAGATAACAAGTAAAGCACTTAAATGAAGTAGTTAAGCAGTTTGTTTACATACTCGTACTTGTTGTGTATGGATCAATAGTATTTATAATCGTATGTATACACGCGTACATACATAATACATTGACTTCATTAATAAATTCTTCATTATAAGAATTATGCCATATACATATGTATGTACATATGTATGTATGTATGTACGTAATCAAGAGAGTGTTAAATGTTGTTAATTGAAATAAATTGTGTTAAACAATTTCTTTATTAATAACTTAGTAGGAAACAAAGTTTTTAATACTCAATATACAATTACAGACATACATACATACATACATACACATGTATTTTTTAAATGATAACACGGTGCTACAGTGAAAATATACTTGGAAAGTGACCTAGTGTACGTTGTAGGCCTTATTGAGTAGATCATAAATCAATTTTTAAAAGTTCGGAAACACCCTCAAATTTCGGAGTTATTCCGAAAAAACTATTTTCGGGTAGGTTCGAGTACTTATGAACACGTAACTCAGTTGATTTTAATCCGATTTTAAATTTTTAAACGGTTTCAGAAAGAAGAAATATGTGCCTTTTTAAATATGTACATAATTTTGTATATATATTAATTTTTTGCAGTGTTATTTTTAATTATATCTGATTTTAATTTTATTTTTTCTAAATTTTTTAACTTTGGCGCCATTTTTTTAAATTAGATTGTTTAGAAACATACCCTTATGTATATATTTAATTAAAGCTAATTTAGTTCTGAGTTAAACAAGCTTCTAATAAATAAAATCGAGTAAAAAATAAAAAAGTTATTAAGGTTTTTCGAAAGTTAAAAATTTTGCTTTTACAAATATGTATTGATCACGATACTACATTTTCTTTATTTTTTTAGTATTTTACTGATATGATTATATAAATATTTAAAAGTAACAGTATTCAAATTATTCTATTTAGAAATTTTGAATATTTGATTAAAAGTGCTTGCTAGACCTCTTTCGCTTGTACATCAAATCGTCTGTTTCTTGCTTAAGTGACCAGCAGTAATTTGAAATCATTCATTGAAATCTAAATGTGCATGCAGAAAATGAACTTTATGGCAATTCTGCATCCCATTTCTACATAAGTCTCACGAAATTCCTTTACTGCATCAATATAATTTTCACTTTTTTCATTTCCCAAAAAATTTTCACATAAACTAATAAAGCTTCTCCATGCTATTTTTTCCACACATTTAATTTCATTGCGAATTCTTCGTCAAGCATGATTTTGCGGATTTGAGGTCCAACAAAAATAAAAAAATAATACAATTATGTTGCGAAATCAATAAGGAATTGTATCTTCTTTTATTTTTGCTTCACTTATTCTTGGGAAAACTGATTTTAAGTGTAAAAAGGCATCGCTTTTCCTATCCAGACGTTTCACGAACTGCTTCATGTATCGCAATTTGAAGTGTAATGGTGGTAAAATTACTTATTCATAATCATAAGACTAAAAAATGAAGAAAATGTAGTATCTTGCTCAATACATATTTGTAAAAGCAAAATTTTTAACTTTTGAAAAACCTTAATAACTTTGTTATTTTTTACTTGATTTTATTTATTGGAAGCTTGTTTAACTCAGAACTAAATTAGCTTTAATGAAATATATACATAAGCGTATGTTTTTAAACAATCTAATTTAAAAAAATGGAGCCAAAGTTAAAAAATTTAGAAAAAATAAAATTAAAATCAGATATAATTAAAAATAACACTGCAAAAAATTAATATATATACAAAAATATGTACATATTTAAAAAGGCACATATTTCTTCTTTCTGAAACCGTTTAAAAATTTAAAATCGGATTAAAATCAACTGAGTTACGTGTTCATAAGTTCTCGAACCTACCCGAAAATAGTTTTTTCGGAATAACTCCGAAATTTGAGGGTGTTTCCGAACTTTTAAAAATTGATTTATGATCTACTCAATAAGGCCTACAACGTACACTAGGTCACTTTCCAAGTATAAAAAAAAGTTGCTCATTTGTAGCACCGTGTAATTAGCGAGTAGTAGAGTTATTCACATGGGCTTCTATTACTTTAATGCTCATTTTGATATTGAGAAATCATTGAAAAATAATTTAAATGCCTATAGAAGAATTTAGTTCTGATCTGGTTAAGTCGCTTAACGATGAGTAGAAATTAATTATTAAAAATTATCAGCAATATTATTGGGATTTGGACTCGGCTTTCTAGTTAATTAACGAAAAATATCCAAATGATTTTATAAAAATCTTAACATTTTTTTTTCTTTTGATGCTCTCGGTTTTTCTTGCAATTTAGTTAACTGGATTAGATCATATTTAAACAGTAGATATCAAAGCGTTATTTTTAATAAAACAAATTATAAACTTATAAAAGTAAGTTCTGGTGTTCCCCAGAGAAGCCAACTAGGACCGCTAATGTTTATAAATGATCTTTTCAAAGCCATTAAGCACAGCAACATTTTAATATATGCAGACGATGTTAAACTTTTTACTAATATTTCTAATAACTCCGACAAAGCTCTCCATCAATCAGATTTGGATAATTTATATAAATGGAATTAAACTTAAAAAAATGTAAAGCTATGACCGTCTGTAGATACTCTGCTTCTGCTACTGTTTACTTCATCAATAGTTCAATTTTAAAACTTGGAGTTCTGTTTGATAAAAAAAATAAACTTCAATTCGAATATATTGCTGACGATGAATAAAGCTTATGGAGTTTTATGTTTCAAAAAATTTTGGTAAAGGGAATTTAGTGACCCGTAAATAACAAAAAATCTGTTCACATCGCTCGTGAGGCCAATCCTTGAATATACGTCGGTTATTTGGGAATCACAATATAATACTTATGTATCTCAATTATAATTCTTATAGTATATACGAGATAATAATATTTAAATATTTAAATTTTCTTGTTTTAAATATTGTCCATTAATTCTAGCTCCTAATTTCATCGTAGCTTAAATAAAATAAATAACTTTATTATTTGTTGAATTCTTTGATCTAAGGTTGAATAAATATTTGAAATATCTATTTTTCGATATTACTCTACTTCCTTGCGTAGCATTATCAGCAAGTAAATAAATAAAAATATTGTTGACATAGTGTTTAAAGCCTATTAATGAGTTCAACTTTATTCGCACACTGTTGAATGTAGTAGCCGTAGTCTAGTGGTTAGTGTGTTGGCCTACTAAGACAAGAGCTACGGGTTCAAACCCCAGCTCTGACATCTTGTAAAAAGATATATGAAAAAATATCTCTTCTGGCAACTATCTCTTAGAAGTCTTCTAACAATACCTCTAAGAGTAACTAATTGCATTGAACAAACCTCTCAAATCTGTCGTTCGGAGTCGACTTTAAACTGCAAGTCCCGGTACTTATAGATAAAAATTGTCACACACAATATGGGTGCTGGTAAAAGCTAGGCAATAACCCTGAAACAGTGTTGTAATGGCTAATTATTTGTGTGTGTTTAACAATAAGATTCATTTTGAAAGCTACCACCTCAATATAATCGTACTACCATAGTTTCTGAAAGCTTCAACTAGCAAGAATGAATAGACAGCTGATCTACTAACCATTAGGTGTGTTCATTTACTTTACTTGCAAAAACTAGTAACGAGAGAGTAAAAAGAAATTTTGCTTAATTTCTCTCAAAAATTCTAAAAAGTAAATGAAAACTTTACCAGTAAAAATTTGCAAGCAAAAAAGTGTTGTAATACATAGGAATACGAGTACATGAGTACTTAATAACAACTGCTAGGAAAATTGTATACATTGCTATAAAAATAATGCGATTTTACGCTTTTAAAATTGTTTAGTTTTAATCAGGGACCGGAAATAAGAGTTATTTTTAAATTTTTGAAGAAATAAATCATACATAAATGAACATTGTAGAAAACTTTTAATTACACCATCATGATTTTTAGGCGAAATGCATCCAACATATTGCATGATTTCTAAATTTTTGATTTTTATTTTAACAATCAAAAATAAGAGTTATTTTTGATTTTAATTTTTTTAAATGAAAAATAAAAATTATTTTTGATTTTTTTATTTTTATATCAATTATAAAAATCAATTCAAAACTCTTATTTATTTGTTGATGCCGTATGTATTATAATATGCTGCTTCATTCTAGTTTCTATATGAATATAATATTGATTAATATATAAGGTTTTAATTAAGCTTTAGGTCGATTAAATAATTATTTTTTCGATATTTCGCTACTTCTCTGCGTAGCTTCTTCAGAAAAAAAAAAGAAGAAGCGAAATATCGAAAAAATAATTATTTAATTGACCTAAAGCTTAATTAAAAGCTTATATAAGAATATTTTACTTTTAAAATTGCTGAAAAATCTTTAATTTTTCCACCATATTTTAATTTTACTTAACGTTCGTTTTATGTTTTGTTTTTATTTTCAATATTAAGACACTTTTGAAAATCAAAGTGGAAACCCTAAACATGTTTTTGTAAAAAGTCAATGACATTTATGATTTTCAAAAATAATAAAAACAACAAATATTGAAAAAATTATTTTGGCGGAAGTCATTTCTTTTGAAGCGTGACAGTCAATAAACGTTATTCTAACAACTGCAAAAAATTGTATATTTTTTTAAAAAATTGTGAAAATTGGTCACTTGTTGTGTGAATCGTTATAAACAAAACAAAAACCCCAAACTCACAAAAATTACAACAATAAAAATTAGAAAAAACATGACCGAATTCGAAAACAAATTAAAAATATTTCCAACGATTTTGTAATAAAATTAATTAACAATGTACGGCTGGCTACGAGTATCTTTTTGAATAAAGAAAAAAAAAATAATAATCAAAACCATCTTTAGCAGATAAACAGAAACAATTATTCTGAGTCGATTTATGTTGATTTGTATTGAAATCAGTGGCAGAACTTTGATTACAAAAAAAACCGCATTTACAGTATAGAGAACAGAACACATTCTTTGTTGGTGTACTCTTTAGAAGATGAAAAGAAAAATGTCAATAACATTCCGAGTGTCTTATTGCTGATGTTGCAACTGATGCTGCTGACTGCTGCTTTTGCTGTTGCTGCTGTTATTGGCATTAATAAACATTTAAAACGTCATTATTCACTTGTATAGCGTTATTAGTATTGTATAAACATACTACATATGTACATACATGTGTATGTATTACGATATACTATTATTAAAATTCAATGTTTTTCTTCTTTAATTAACATTTTAACAGTGTTCTTAACAATTTTAAAATCAGTTATAAATTAAGCCGTCACTGAGTTTGTTTTAAAACCCAAGGAACTTTTTATAAAGAGCTACAACACCATTTAAAAGCTGAAAATTTACTGAATTAACTCTTGTAAGAAAAGAAAATTGAAGCATAAATTTTATTATAATTTGAAGGTCAGTATTAATATTTTTTAAAAATTATTCAAAATTTGCTGAAAGAGTTATTGTGCATTACACAGAGAGAATTTTTTTCTTAACAAAGTAAATAAATAGCTGGTTTCTAATTTTTAAGATTCCGGTTAAAAAACTGATAACATTTTCCTCGTGTAAACAAGTAATCGGTCTTACTATTTGCCAAATTCAGAACTCCCATCCTTGTTTTAGAGTGCAAAAGTGTATGCTTGTATTTCAAGAAAATTATCAACAATTTTTGTTTTCAAAAAGTTGCATTGGTTTTTATGCTATTATTGAAAAAAAAAGAATAAAAATACAGTGCATGGTACAATTATTATAAGGTAGTCGCACATCTACAACACAAAAAACAACAGGGCATTTTCATTGTCGTTTCTGTCAAACAACAGTTGGCTGTAGAAAAGAAAATAAAAAAAAAAACATTATATATACATAAGGTCTGTTTGGCCACTTTTCTAGTGAAATCTACTAAAAATTACTCGGTAAAAAATTTACAGAAAATTGGATAAAATTTACTCCCAAAAATAAAAAATAATACAATGAAAATAGTTGATTGTGAAAATAAAAATAGACAAATAAATGAAGTTAAAATATAAATGAGCGATTTCTCTGCCATTAATAATTTTTGGGACATTGTTTTGATCATAATATTAAATTGTTTAATAAAGTTACAAATAAAAACGTAACATGTAACAGACGAAGAAATTTACGATTAGATATTCTTTTCTCAAATTAGCGATCCACAACAGCATAATATGAAAATCGATCAATATAATAACCAAGTTTCCATGCATGTACATATATTTCCATAAATGTTTTGTTTTTCATATAGAATATATGTACATATGTATCTCTAAAAATTATTTTTTATTTAACTAGCAAATTTCAAAATTTTTCAAATAAAAAGCAGAAACTTCTGTTTTTTCTCTACTTACTGACAATTTATATTAACAAACACGGTCCAATAAAAACTTCTATAAATTAAAAAAATGTTTGAGTACGCAAACAGACCTATTGTAAAAAACTCCTAAAAAATTTTTTCCTAGAAAAAAAAAATATAAAAAAACATACATATTTATTATGAATAAACAAAACAAAACAAACACAAAAAATATTAGTAAAACACAAACAACTTTGACAGAACCGATATCCAAAATAAAACTATCAGCTGACGATGAAAGAGTACCTAATAATCATAGTACCATGATACAGTGTAACATCGACAATCCGGACACGTATAGTTTTAAACACGTTCGAATTCACGAGATAACTACATTCATATCATCGATGGAATTAAAGAAAGCTGTAACTGACAAAACCTTAAATGTTCACCAGAGCCATAAAACCTGTATGAAAGTAGAACAAATACACTGATATTTTTCATTTCGCAGACGGCGTAAGTGAATTTATTTTCATCGTAGAAATCTGGGACCTGGATAAATCGACGCGTAATATTTTCTGATTAAAATGATGCAAAAAACGTATTTTCGATTTTTTGTCAGTTACAGCGTTCTTTAATTCCATTGACGATAATGTACTATGCTCTATTAAAAAACGACGTTATTTTGTGCTGACTAACTTTGTTGAGGTACTTGATTTGTGCCTTTTGTTCTAGCCTCTTCAACAATAGAATATCCTGCATATCTATAGTATTGTTCTCAGCCCACTGAATACAAGCTGAAATAGATTTCTTTGCATCTGTATTAGATATCTTTGTTTTTGCATCCATTTCTACAAAGATTTTTTACATTATTTTAGTTCAAATGTTACCGGGTCCATTATAGGTATTCGAAATAAATTGTTTTATCTTTTCCGTATTAGTTTTAACGTTAGAAAGCGTTGATATAAGAACATGGAATTCTCCGGCAACCTACCTAATAGGTTTTCTTCAAGAAAGGCGAAAGAATGAGCCAACACTGAAGTAATCATAGTGCAAAATGTATACAAAAGTATGAATAACAAAACATGCGAGTTAAAAACGACAAACCTCCGGAATTTAATTTTTTTCTTGCATAAAAACATTTGTCCGGATTGTATATAGAGGTAAAAATTTTAAGTTATCCGAAATGTAGAAAAGTGACCGGACTGACGCATGTCTGGACTCTCGAAGTTCTAGACAACAACAAAATTTATTAAGTCAGGATTTACAATGTAGAAATTGAAAGACAGACAAACAAAGCTTGTAGAAATGAGGATGAAAATGTGACGAGTCAAGTACACGAATGTTTGAACCAGACTGTTTTCATTTTACTTTTCTACTTTTCGTAATATGTATTTGCTTATTCTGTTTGTCTTCTAAGTTCTAAATTGTAAAAGTTTTAGACAAGATCAAAACAGAATTGAAAACTTTTTTTTTCAATTCCTGCATTGTAAATGCCGACCTATGTATTGCCGGCAGCAACTTTAATCGTATTTAAAAGCTAACTAAATACATACATATTTGTATACACATACACTGCCGCTCACTTGAATAGGTTTACTATTTTCATTACATTCAAATTAATTTTTTCCTAAAAGTAATTAAGTTTTTAGTTATATTATTTTCTAAAATGGTAAAATATTCGATTATGTGTGTTTACAACAAAAAAAATTGTTTCAATAATTAATAACTGAATTTTAGTAATTTTTTTCCCAAAACGAATATGATTTTCAGCACAATTTTTTGGGTCATTTGAATAGGTTTACTATCATTAATTTAAAAAATTAAAGAAAAAAATGATTTTTTTGTAAACCTTTTTTAATTTTTTAAGATTTCTTACAATGTTTGATGATTTATTAAGGAGTATATCCTCCTTTATTCGATATAACTTCAAGAATACCATTTAGGAGGGAGCTATAAAGGTTTTCAAATAATGATAATAAAATTTTTGGACCAAGCTTTTTTAATTCCTCCAATGAAAGCCTATTTGGTTTCGTATTGTCTGCCGGACTCGTAGACTTTGCGAGAAAGCAAGCCCCATACATTTTCTATAATATTTAAGACAAGGGAATATAGTGGCCCCATCAACATATCGACATTTTGGCTTTAAATCCATACTTTTACAAACCTGGCATTGGGTATCGGGGCATTATTTTGTTTAAATATCCAAAGAATTGGTCTAAAAATAGTAGAAAAATATGGAAACACCTTTTCAAGTACTGTTTTGTAAGTATTCGCGTTCATTTTTGATTTGAGGAATTGAAGCACAAATGTTCCATAATATGAAATCGCCCCCCACACCATTACACTTCCCTCACAGAGACGAGACGCCTAAGGTAGCGTTCCTCCTTATGTTGGTCGTGGAAATAGTAGTTGTATCCATCCGGACCTTCCAAGTTAAAAATTTTTTTCGTCTGAGAAGGCAACACGATACCACTCATTTTTATCGTTCATGTGTTCTCGTGAAAAATGAGACCGTGTCGCTTTAGGAGCAGCAATAAAAGATGTTTTTTTTTTAATTTTTAATCTCCTTTAATGTTTAGAACGTCGAATAACACATCTTACAGTGCCTATGATAGCTGTGATACCCAATTTTTGTCTAATTTTTGCAGCAAAATCGCTCGAATTTGAGGCAGCTCTTAAAATAACTCTTCTGTTCGCTTCTGTTGTGGCTTTTTTCGTCAGCCCTTTCATGTTTTTATACTAATCGGACAGATTTCTTAAAAAATTACTTACAACATTCTGGCTGCGATCAATTTTTTTGTCGATATTCCTATGGCTTAAGCCAGTTTCATTGAATGCTTTAATTTTACATCTTCCTTCTTCAGTTAATCCCTTGCTGCGCCCCATTTACGTAAAATATATAAAATATTATTGCAGTAACTCACAAATATTTAAAATTTTAATTATACTATCGATGGTCAAAAGCAAACTAATTTTATTCCTATTGAACCTATTCAAGTGACCCAAAATCTACACCTGTTTTCGCAGCATTTTGAAGTAAAATCAAAAAATAACAAATTTTTATTTATTGTACCGTTATTCTTTTCTTCCTAAAATATGATTATTCATAATATCTCTTAATTTAAGTGAAAAAAAATTATTTTCCTAAAGTTTTTATGAAGAAAAATTAAAATATAAAAGCAAAAATTATTAAACCTATTCAAGTGATCGGCAGTGTATATACATATGAAGGCCCCGATTATGGTTCACAACAGTTGTAAATTTGATGTTGTATTTCTAAAATTGAGATTATGATTTACAACACCTATGTCTTGTACTCTATACTTTGAATATTGTTTACAACATTTGTTTTTATATGTTGTAGCCAATACAACACAACATTTAGTTGTTGTGAACGATAATCGGGGCCTAAATTAATATCGATATTAGTAGTGATGTAAAAAGCGGTTACTTTTGACTACACAATACTACTCGGTTCTTTTTAAATTGAGTACTCAATACTACTCAATAATTTAATGTCTTTTTTTATTTGAAAGTAACAGGCATGGTAAGCTGCACCAATCTGCAGAATTTATAGCTGCTAAAATTTTTGCGGTATTATAGAAGACTACGAATGAAATTTCGTCTTGTATGCCATACATTATTCGAAACAAGTAAGAAAATGAGATTTAAGGTTCTAATCGCCGTCAATAAAATGTGCCATTACAAATATATGACGCATTTGCCGCAGATGTCCATCTGTCTGTTGTTAGGCAAACATGTTTAACACTAATGGGGCCATTTTTTAAATCTCTAAAATTATCTTCAAATTCGGAATGCATAAGTTTTTGACTTAAAATATACCTAGTTCGTAACGTATACGATGTGCTTAATCTTTTTACAAGATGTTTCAATCCCTCGTCTTCCACGATAGATAAAAGTTTAAAAAAAATTTTAAGCTAAAGCCTATGTTCTACATATCTAATTCTATTTTTATGGCATTACCTTCAATTGTTTTCTTTAAATCAACTAATAAGTGTTTCGAGTCTAAATGCTTCTCTAAATTAGAGCTACACCCTCCTAGAAACGTAATATTTTAAAATAGAATAATACAAGCTCATAGCAGATACCTATATATCATCGATTTAAAAAGTTTACATTGTGCTAAACATTTTATTTAAAACTTTTTAACAAAATTTTCCTTCCCATTTTTTAATTTGGTATCAGACTTGTATTATTTCTTCGGATTTTAAGGAAAACTTGCAATAACATACTACAGAATATAACCCTATAAATATTCAATAGTTACTTTTGGATATTGAGTACCGGTAAATATTCATGGTATCGAGTACTCAGTACTCAAATACTCAATACTTTTACATCACTAGATAGTGGTAAGAATATAAATTAAAGGTACAATTATTTATTTACGAGTAGTGCTTTTCTTCTTTTTATTTGATTTTTGACGTTTTCAATACAACGTATGCACATGAATACAATAATAAACAAGGTGTGCACAAGCAAGTAAACAAAAACTGTTATAACGATACAGAAATTTTTAAATTCGGCAATTATTGTGAACTAATATCAAATGGATTCGTCCAAAAGTTGTAACCAAGTTTACCACAATGCCTTCCATTCTTGCTTAAAATTTTAATTATTGCTTTAAACAAACTGCACAAATAATGACCAGTGATTTAAACAGTTTTTTTTAAGTTTCTTTTAGTTTCTTAAATAAGAATAAAGTTCTTTGGAGCTTATTTAGCATAACCCCAAAAAAAATATAATTTAATCTGATGCGGTGCGATCAGCCATTTCTATAGTAAGGCTTCTAATTGCCTAATTTGTACTGAATATCTAAACACTGTCTTCAATAAATAAATAATTATATAGGTCACGGCGGTTAATAATATTCAATGGTAAAACCACACAAGTGGTTTTTTTGACTCCCTTACTAGGGAGATTAACTTGATTTTGATTTGAGTAGTAGAGTTAATTTTCAAACGTTGTCCATCGTTTTTTTTTATCCATTGAGAAATCACCTGTATTCGTTATAATGCTAACCAGGTAGTACGTTCTCTACTACTCTCATTCTAATTCTCTCATTATAATTACCCGCATTATTCTGTGTTTTACATATATTCAAATCCAGTTCGGCTATAGCTTGTAAAAAACTTTCCAGCTTTCTTTCAACATATCCGTATAATTTTTAAACAAACGAATATAAATTTACACTTCTTTCTAACTTTAAAGAACTAAAAATCAAATTAGTTGAATTAATATATTTATGTATTAGCGGTGATATAGAGTATGAAAAACTAATGAAACCATTGGAATCAGTTAACTTGGGAGGTGAATTTAGACATTGTTACCAAAAACATAATAAAAAAATAGCGAAACATCAAAAAATAAATATTAAAAATAAATATTCAGCCTGTTCATAGAAGACGAATGGTTTAAGACCTTCGTCTTTTTGTATGAAAAACACTAACAAATTTGAGTGTTTTTTCCCCTGTTACGCCTTAAACCATCCATCTTCTATGAACAGACTGTCAAGCTCAAATAATTTAACGAATAATTGTATGTATGTATGTCTATAATTAAAATATTTTTGGTTTTACATTGTATAACATCTTTCTGACAAGCTATATTAAAAAATAAATTAAAAATTTATGTATTTGTATAAAAATAGGTTTTCCAAATGAAATATTTGCAATTTCAATTATACAAATACTTTTTCTTTTCAAAACTTCTCTAAATAAAAAATAGCAAACAAAACAAAAATAAAAACACATTCTCCTACAAAACTTAAGGTATCGTCACATTAGACAAATACTCTGCGAAAAGAGTGTGACCACTATTTTATGAAAACATTTCTTTTTTGTTTTAATTTTCTTTTTTTATATTTTTTATTTTAATATTTCTTATTAAAATTTATTGTAAAATAATTTTTAAAAAAATTTTCGCACAAAACAAAATATATTCCAAAAATAATGGTTACACTTTTTTCGTCAAATAAGTGTATTTTCCTAATGTAACCGCAGCTTTATTAATATAGGTTTATATGATATATGTATATTTGTGTATCTGTTAATTTACATGTTTATGTCACATACATATATATGTATTGTACATGGGTATGTAAGTACGTAATAAATGTAAGTTTGTTTATGGCACATATGTATGCATGTATATGAAAACAAGAGACACTCAAAATCAATTTCGGTCATAATTTAATTATGTAAATGGTTTAAGGTTAAAATATTTGCATTTCAAAAACTGAGATACAAAAAACACAACACACATTCATTCATCATATGTATGTATGTACTTACAAATACATGCATATATATAGAAAAATATAAATAAAAACAATTTTTTATATAAAAATTTAAAACTGTACAGAATATAAAGGGTTTTCCAAAAGAAACTTTCCAAATTTGCTGTATTTTTTCAGTTTGATTTTTCAAATCAACACGGATTTTATTATTCCCTGAAAATATTTGTAATTGGAGTGAACATTTCATACACAAATGTTGTTTTATTTAAATTTAAATGTGTATGTATGTGTAAATATGTATGTAGCAGGCATTTGATTGAAAACTCTTTACAAAAATAAAATCTAAAACGCATAAATTTAGAATTTCAAAATAAAATAGAATAAAACACACAAAAAATAAAGAAAATTTAAATTATTTTAATTGAAAAATCAAGTGAGGCTGCACTTGGTCAAGTTCGACTAGTTAAATACACTATGACACTCTCATAGTGAACTTGGTGAACATTAACGAAAATATGCTTTGTAGCATCGAAATCGGAAGTTAATTTTTCCAAATATTGGGGAAGTAACTCAATTTTAACAAAATATTAAAAATAATTGAGAAAGGTGTTGTAATAGAAAGAGCACAGTTTTTAAAAAACACATCCTCTATCGGGACCGCACGATAATTAGGGCTTAAAGGTATTTAAATATGTATTTCACAATGTGTGTGGTATCGATTAATGAGAATGATATTGTTGATGCAGAGTAACTCTAAAAAGATAGATTATATCATAGAAAAAGTAGTGGAAATAGTATAAGTAGTGGACAAAATTACCAAATAAGTTGATAGTTTCCAATTCTTCCTTCGACTATCCTCTTACAGTGTCGAAACAAACAGTCACTGAGAGAAAGAAAGACACACAAAAGAAAGGTATTTTGGGTTTCTTTATGACTCTATGCCTGTTCTTACGAGTCACCATTTTTCTTTTTTACCTAACGTAAAAATAAAGTGTTGCCAGTTGAAAATTTTTAATGAGTTTCTTTAAAAAGAGAAATTAAACTACTATTTGCTTGTAAGCAAATTCAACACTATTTAAAAGTGCTTAACCTTTAACTACTGAGGTGGTGGTAAATTTTACCCCTTCCCTAGATTTTTTATTTTATTTTCTTCGGTTGAGCGCTGTTGAGTCCCTGTTTTGTTATACTAAATCTTTGATTTTTTTATTTTTATAATCATATTTACATATATAAAAATGTATTTTCTTGTTCTTTTAAAAATAAATTATTACAAAAAAAAATTTTTTTTTACTAATTTTTTGGTAAAACAAAAGGTGGTAAAATTTACTCCACATCAATAACTATGAAAAAATATTTCACCTCCGTAGTTAAAGGTTAATTGTACATATCCGTTACAAATATTCTTCCAAAACAAAAGGGTTTATGTGTGTGCGTGTGCTTTTATATTATAAAAAAAGTGTACGCATGTGCATTTTTTATACTGGAATCGGCATAATTTTGTTGTATAAGATCTATTTTGACATTTGCCTTCGCCTGTATTCGAAATTATAAAATTGGTTTTTGTATGAAAATCATTACGTTTTTCTTTTTTCTTTTTCTTATTCGTTTTGTTCGCACTTAATTCTGATGTAGAGAAACCAAAATCAAATCGCCCAGCAAGCGAAAGAGAGTACTCACTCGACATTGTGAAATTAACTGTCAGAGTAATATAACAAATGTAGGGACATATAAACTAAAAAAAATTTTCGATATACTCGTACAAAATTCCTTGCTTAACATTGCCTTCTGAGCCTCCACGTTCTTTAAAGTTGTTTAACAGTTAGTAAAAGAAGTATCAAAACTCAGCTTACATTTCATCTTACACTTTTAAGTGTAAACTAACGATTAGTATAACATCTACAAAAGTTTTGAGCCTTCAGAAAGTTTGACTGTTATTAACTTAATTTTTTCTAGAGAATTACTTTTGTCATCAATGGGTTGTAGTATCCCAGCAGAAATTAGTGCTTACCAATAAGCTATTTTGTAAGGAAGAAATTGTAAACAATCACTTACTCGTGCGCATCAATAATGCATGATTTTTATATGAAATGAGCCGCTAAACTGCAATAGAAACGCAAATTTATTGCAACCAGTAAGCAAATATTAAACAAAATCAAAAATAAAACCTTATCCTATAGCATCTTTGGGAGCTTTAAGGTATGAATAAACAATATAATGCTTCCATTATTGCTTACAATTTTATTTATTGCTTCCAAATTTGAAAAATTTTCTGCTGGGATATTACTCCTTATGCTATAGAAGCGACGAGTTCATATGATTTCATTTTCCTAAAGATGGACTTCTTGGCTTTCGTCAACTGCTTCTTTTTATCCATTTCTAAGCTAATAGTGGGCACACTATTTTCAAACTAAAGCTACACATTGATTAAACAATTTTTGATTTTTGGCATATATGTATGTATGTACATATTTTAATCATTTTTATGTAGTAAGTCTGAGCATAATTGTTGATATTACATGTGTCAATTACTAAACTTTTGTTTCTCAAAGTACATACAACTGAATCACATTAATCATCAGAAGCCAATACACTTACAATAGGGTGTACAAAAAAAAATTCACAAATATCATAGTATGAAAAGCTTGAACAGTTGTTTAAATATATAAAATCGTTTAATTAATTAAATATTTAAACTGCATTGTTTTTATTTGTGGTAGTCGCCGTGGTCTAGTCGTTAGTGTGTTGGCTTGCTAAGACGATAGTGTCATCTTGAAAACAGAAATATGAAAAAATTATTTCTTTCAGCCACTACCTCTCAGCATTCTTCTGGCAAAAGCTCTGGGAGTAATTGATTGCCATGAAAAAGCTTCTCAAATCTGTCGTTCGGAGTCGACTTTAAACTGTAGGTCCCTGTGGGATAAAAATTAACCCACACAATATGGGTGCTGTGAGATGCTAAGCCGTTGTTGGAATGTAGAATAGATTTTAACAATGAAAAGTTTTGCTTACAGAATAGTATGTACAAAGTACATACATACATATACATATGTATGTACAAGTATCTCATCATCACTTTTTGAAATACAGTGCGAGCTCGATTTTCGCAACTTGAAAAAATCTGGCCTGTTGAAATTACCGAAAAAGTTGCAATTATCGACCACTTTTTATTGTACCTGAAAATACTCCATTTTTAATAAAAGGAAAGAAATTAATTATTAAATGTTAAAAAACAATCTTCTTGCTGAAACATTGGCGTAGCGAGCAATTTTTTGATTTAAAAAGTGCAAAACAGAAAACTGATGCGTTTGTATTTGTGTTTTAAAACGTGTTTGCGACAGCACTAACGTGGGAGAAATGCTATTGAAATGGGATTCTTTGATTAAATATTATTACTTTTATAAAACTACGTTTCTGAACAAGAAATACAAACAGAAATCATTGTAAATATATTTAAAGAAAAGAATTGTGTTGCACTTATTGAGACTTATTTTTGAAAATCGTTGCACTTATAAAGGCTGTAATGTAAAAAATTTGCCTGTTGCGCTAATCGAGGTGTTGCGTTAATCGGGGGTTGCGAAAATCGAGCTCGCACTGTATATGTATACTCATATTTCATATGTATACGGTGTAGATTTTATATTTTGAACAAATAGAAATGTTAGTGATAATGCCTACAACTTTAGCTTCTGTCACTCTTTTAAATTTCTGCACAATTTAAGTATGAAGTACAAGCGTCGAAAAGAGATCATCCCGAACTCGTAAATGATTTTCATCATCATAGCGATCATCATCATTTCAAGCATTAAAAATTCATTGTTGCACTGGGCAGGCACACACGTAGATTAAAAGTAAAGAAAAAAAAGTTGTAAAAAATAGACGAGAATAGTAAATAACAACTGGAATGAATACTTATTAACCGTTCACACATATAAACATACGAGTATCTACACATATATACTATAAATAACAAAAACAACCAGGCCGATCACACAATTTAGATGGCAGTGACACCATAAAAATTATACAAAAATTAATTTAAATAAGCCCCCCATACACACACATACTCACAGATAGATTCTTAAACACAAAGCAATGAAATACTTACATAGAACCTCTCAGTCTATGCATACCCGCTAACAAAACGTGAATAGCGGTCAATTCTTTTTATTATTGTTGTTTTGAAACCAAATAAAAAGATTTATTTATTTAGTATTGCAAAAACACGTTTTTATTTTAAGATTTTTCCCCATAAATCCCAGATTAGATTTTTAATTCTATTATTATTGCCATTATTGTTATAAATTATTCAGAAAATTTATATGTAAGTATTAAAATTAAGACAGAAAATATTTAAAATTTTTTTGCAACTTAGAAAAATGTTATAACATTATATAAAAACGTAGGTTTATTTTAATAAGCACGAGTAAGTGTAGACAATTAGTCAATCAATCAATACTAATAAGAAAAATTAAATGGGAAAAATTAAAATCAGTAGTGCGTTTTTTGTTACTGCTAGTGACAGATAAATTCTGAAGATAATTTCCAAGTTTCCACGTTATTATATTTTTTTGTAAATACAAAATTTAACTGGTTTGCGATACTTCTTTCATATTCGGATATATCATTTTTCTGTAAAAGCTGTTTAAACTGAAGAATTTCTCCTATTAGATCCTCACGGTCTAAATCCATTTCATAAAATTAGTACAATTCTTTTTATTTATAATTATATTGGTATCAATAGAACATATATTTTCGATATATCCAAACTTTTCATTCAAAAAATTTTATGCTTTTTTACGTTTTTGTAATTCGTTTATCAAAACTAATATGTGCCCATAAATATGAAAGTGGTCTAAGTCAAAATTTAAAAAAAAAAAGAGTTTATCAGTTATTTCATACCACATTAGTTTAAACTAAATGTATTCAATGTAATTTTTACGAAATTGTCAAAAGTGAACCATTAGATAGTGGTTGTAATTTCAACGTTATATGGAATTCATTTAGTGTTAATTATGAAAGCGGTCTAAGTCAAAAATTATACCATGAATTTTTGGTATCGAGTCATTCCTTTCTACCTAATGACCGATAAAAAAAGCAAATTACTTATACAACCCTGAGCATTATTATGAATTGATAGAAAAGTGCAGAACAAGAAATACATTTTCGATAAAGCGAATGTCGCAGCCGGATTTTATTTCAACGAAATCACTAGAAGAATCAATAACAAGAAGAGAAAAAAAATACCGCGGGCGAATCTGTCTCTACAAATTCAATAGATGAGATTCTTGAAAAATGAACCTTATAAAATGTTTTATAAAACTTCTTTAGATGATTCTAAATTTCACGTTTGGGATCTTTCACCTAAAAGAGGAAGACCAAAAATATTAAATTACTTCTATTATACACCACCATTAGACCAGTAAGAAGAAAGAAAAACACTAGGATATTATGAGTTTACTACAGTACATCCGTCCAGTTTTTCAGGAACATTTTAAGAATCTTAAATACTCGAAATAATGATAAAAATGAATTACTTTTTAAAAATAATTAATTTATGTTCACGAATTATTTCAATCAAATTATTGTTTAAAATAAAACTTAAAGTTCTTTATTGCTTTAAGTAATTTATAGGACATTCAGCTAATTTTGAAAATGGTCTAAGTCAATGCAAACTTTAAAAACAATATTATCGTATGAAATTCGCACAAAATTTCATATTCATAATAAATTTCCATTACTTGAGACTAATAAAATTATAATTAAAAATGTTGCATAATGTAAAAATATTTTTTAATTTATTTAAATGCAATTCATTAAATATCTCGAAACAAAAAATATATGACTTAGACCACTTTCATAATCATGGGCACATATAATTTTATCAAATACATTTCAATTTACTATGAGATGATGGACAAGATAAGGCGCAGTTATTTCTTTCAAAGGATCCTATAGAATGGAAAGACGACGCCATTTTTATTCGATGAAAGAAAATGCTAGCCTTTTAAAAGTTGTAAGTGACTGTGAAATTACGAAAATGAGGAGAAAAACTAGTATTTTCTTAGATAAGTCGATCACCATTGAAAAAAATGTCCCGGGGTTTATAAAGCTAACATTGCACAAATGACTATCGATAATTAAAAAAAAATATATATGATAATTTGTACTCAATAACCAGTTATATTAATATTTTATTTATTTGTTTTATTAAATATTTTTATTTTTAAATAAACAATGAATATCACCATAAAACAATCATTGTATGTTATATTTACACCTAAATCCGAAATTTTATTATACTACCACAACATCTAAATATTGACCGATTGTGCTCAAATTTTGCTCGAACATTTTTAAGCACTGCTCCACAATCGAATATTTGATACTTTTGTATTTTGGGCGACCCTAATGCACATACAAAACGATGAATATGACATTATATAAACTTTTTCTGTACATTCAGTTTTATATGTTCAATCCTAGACGAACGCAAAATTTATTTTTAAAATTAAATTGTTTTTTCCAGTCATATGCTAATTTTTTGCCCCCCGTCTAAATTTGCCGCCCTAGGCAGGTGTCTAGTGTGCCTATTCGTAAATCCAGGGCTGGATGGGACTGTAAATACCTCACAAGTGGTGATTTTTATACTCTTGACAACCTTAGAGTGTTAGAGAGAGTAAACTGCTATTGCGTGCGTGATAATTTTTAAAATTATTTGCCTAATTCTATTTGGGGTATGGCATCACATCAACAATCTTCCAGTTAATTAGGAATACAGTGCTGAAACAACGTACTGAAAAGTTTAACTAATAGAGACGTAAGCATGGAAGAACAATAAAAACTTGTGTACATTGAGATAGATCTACAAGAACTTTTTACCGGTAACTTAAGATTTTGGAGGTGTTTGACATAATAAAGCCAGATTCTTGTTAGTCAACAATACCCACCAGAAAAATTTTATTATTTGTCAGTTATTTAAATTTTTCTTTCTCAGCGACACTGAGTTTAATTCGCTTTTATTCTCTACAATTTGGACTGCTATGTGTCTGCTATGGTTCCTATGAGACAAAACCAGCATTCTAAATTTATGAGGTTCTTTGAATCCGTTTTGAGCTACAATTACAGTATTACGGACATATTATGGCTATTTTTTTTTTTCTTTTTTATTATATTACTAAGTAGCTGACCCGGCAAACGTTGTTTTTCCCTGAAATATTTTGATTTTGTCTCCAATTATTTCTTTTTTTATAAATTAATAATATAATTATAAGTACGATAAGTAGCAGTGAA
Organism: Metopia argyrocephala; assembly: GCA_963576795.1. NCBI lineage: Eukaryota > Metazoa > Arthropoda > Insecta > Diptera > Sarcophagidae > Metopia > Metopia argyrocephala. The sequence continues at coordinate 88,223,114 of OY756211.1, forward strand.
AATTTTTAATATATTGACTATTTTTTATTTTTGAATGCCCATAAAAGAAAAGGATACTTATTTCTGTTTAATAAATTTAAGTATTTGGTTTATTTGAGCCAAATCGTACCGTAAGTAAAAAAAATTGAAATATTACGACAATAGCGCCTCCTATCGTTGTTAAACTTAAGAAGAACCTGGCTCCTGACTAATACTGCATTTACACCAAACTCAAATAACTAATTACCAGATTTCAATTGAAATCTAGTCGTTTTTTACTTGATTTCCCATATAAAACAAAATCTACTTCGTTACTTGATTTCGACAAAATCTAGTTGAAATCTAGTTTACTTTCCGATGCAACTCTGTATTTTTTCTAAGTTGTACTAAAAAATACAAAACTACAGTAAGTCGGGATTTACAAAGTGGAAATTGAAGGGCAGAAATTTTTCAAGTCTTTTTGCTCTTGCCTAAAACTTTTACCATATAGAACTTAGAAGACAACCAGAAGAAGCAAAAACTACAAAAGTGGAAAAGCAAAAGGCAAAATGTCCTGTACAAACATTCGTGTACTACATTCTTCACATTTTCCTCACTATTTCTACAAATTTCTGTCTGCCGTTCAATTTCTACATTGTAAATCCCGACTAAGAAACTGACAATTGAAAAGAGCCCCATAAAACTAAAACAAAAATAAATTCAAGATTTTTGAATTATTTTTTATTGAATGTAGAATAATCAAAAGAAAAATTGTTTTGTTTAATTATTCTTCTATTGAATATAAAATAATAAGAAAAAATATTGTTTTATTTATTAATTTTTTTATTTGCTGTTATTTTTATTAAAATGAAAAAATGTCGGTGTAAACACTATAGATTTTCAAAGTGATTTCAAATTAAATTTACTTGATTTGAGTTTGGTGTAAATGCACTATAAACTTATATATTGTCCAATTTTGGTGTCAATCGGTCCAGCGGTTCTTGAGTTTTTGTAACACGTACCCGGCACAAACGTTTTTATATATTAAGATTTGGTGTAAAAGAATTTGAGACATAAACGAATATTAAAAAAACTTTCTAAAGTATTAATGACAACATTTAAATTTATAAATTAATAATTTTGAAAAATATATTTTTAAATATTTTGACCTAAATTTCTTTCATAGCTTCTAACGTTTAATATTAAAAAAGTTCTTAAAATTTCTTTGAAGCAGTAAAAATATGGAAAAGAAAACAACTGAAAGTGGAACACTTATTTTCAAAGATCAAATCAACTGTTCTTTTTAAAGGAACATTAAAATAGAATAATTAAAAAAAAATTTTTTTTTAATTTAATTGTTTAAAAACATAAAGAGTAGTTGGCTATAGTAAAGATCTCACGATAACAATCACTAGCACAGGCATAATAGAGTATTGAGTGAGTTATAAAGAAAGAAAAATTCTAATAGAGAGATATGCAAAACACGAAAAGAATAAAGAGAGAGAGAGAAAGATAGTGACAAATTTAAGAGAGCTTTTTCATTAATAAAAATCACAGTTTTTATATTCAATTAAAGATGAGTTTTGTATTGTATTCTCAAGCATTTGAAAAAAAAAATCTAAAACGAAATATCACAGTCAGTTTTAAAACGGCGTTGTTCATAAATAGTCAATTTTTGATTTGGTCCGGGAATCTAAATTCAAATATTACAATTTTTTTTTTTTAGTTTATTTTTGTTAAATTTTATTAGTATTAATTTGTTTTTATATTTTTATATAAATATACTTTTGATGACTTCAATAAACGTATAATGATTGAAAAAAATAATAATGAAAGCTACGAGTACTGAAAAGCCAAAGAGACAACTTTGAATATCAAAGTCATAGCACACATACATTATACGATTACTCGCATAAATTGTCATCAATTAAAAACGTAAAATACAATTTCAATTTTGTGAATAAGAACGTTAATAAATTTTAATTTTCGTCGTTTACAAATAACAATAATAAAACGACGAAGAGAAAGAATATGACAAATCATGATAATTTAATAATTAAAAACGGTGTTAGTTTAAGTAATGAAAACGATAGTGAAAATATTGAAAAAATGAAAAATATGTGGCAAAAACGTGATTTACCTCAAGTGCACAATAACTCTTTCAATTATGCTGCAACCCATTCATCTGTAGCCGTTGTAAATGGAAATAATTTCAATGCCAAAGGCTATAAGAGAAGAATGGGTTCAAAGTTGAGATTAGGTTTGGGTGTTAATGCCCAAACGGGTCGTATACAATGGTGTCCCGGTTTTACTTGTTGTAAATTTTTAATTATAATTCCAGTTGTAATGCTGCCCATAACGTTGGTGTTGATTCTTCTAATGCGTATGGATGGCATGCTAATGGCTTTGCAAATGTATCAGAAATTTAGGCCGCATGAGAGATATGAACAGGAGCCTATATATTTGGAGGACTATGACGGTTCTTTGGATAATGATCCATTCCAAGATATGATCAATGAACAACTTTTAGTGCCTTTGGATAAGAAACGGCTACGTGCGGAAGCGGAGAGAATCAAAAGATGCATATCCTTTAAGTTTGGCTTGAGTGAAACTATGGATATGGAAGATCGTGATATAATGAAAGATGCCCGTACTTCCTTTTTGCCTAGAGATACTACTGTCATACCTCGCGAATGTTTAGAGAATTTTAATTTTAATACCCGTCTCGCTAATAAAAATTTTGATTTACAAACACTACGAGAAAGCTATAGCCGAAGACGTTTGCGTAGAGATAAAGAAGCGACGCCAGTTGAAAACTTCAACGAAGATTATTCGCCTGAGCTAGAATCTAAATCCAATGAAGACAATTTTGAATCAATTGAGACCACCTCAAATTTGCAAACATTTTGGAATGCCCAAGGCAATAAGGAGGCCATACGTGAAGCTCAGGCTCGCACTATGAGAAAATATATGGATGAATCTGTAGAACCATGTGAAGATTTCTATAAATACGCCTGCGGTAAATGGGAAAAACATCATCCCATACCCAAAGATAAGGCTGGTTTCGATACTTTCGAAATGTTAAGAGAAAATTTAGATGCGGTTCTTAAAGAGCTTTTAGAATCTAAACCCTATGAGAATGCTCAAAGCTCTGCCATTAAATTTGAGCACATTGAATCCAATACCTATGAACAATTGCCCAACACTCAGGCCGATATTGTTAAAAGCCTCGTAGAAAACAATAATCAAGAGATAGAAAAAGAGAAAATCAGACAACATATAGTACAAAAGCGTCATATTCTGGGTAGAATATTAACACGCTATCGTCGACAGAGCATGTTTACCAACACCAAAAGAAAACGTTTTACCAGCAATCATACAGCTGAAATCCATCATTCCTTTGTGCATAACAAACATCAGCAACCGCAGCAACCGCATAATAATAATAGAGCTCTACACTTCTCCGCAGAAATATATGATGCTCAACAAGAGGATGATGCTACACAAATGGATGCCCAACTGAAAGCTCGTTATCTTTATCAATCGTGTACCAATAGTAAATTACTGGAAAAGAGAGGCATACAACCGCTTTTACGCTTAGTAGAAAATTTAGGCGGTTGGCCTGTGTTAGACCCCAAATGGAATAGTCAGGCTTTCGATTGGCTAAATTTAACTGCCCAATTAAGACGCTATAATAATGATATACTCATAGTCCAATGGGTGGGACCGGATATTAAAAATTCAGATGAAAATATTATACAATTCGATCAGACGAATTTAGGTTTGCCTACTCGCGAATATTATTTGCAAGATGCCAATGCCAAGTACTTGCAAGCCTATCAAAGATTTATGTCTGAAGTCATGTATAAATTGGGTGCATCTAAAGCAACAGCCATGAAAACAGCCGAAGATCTTATCAACTTTGAAACTCAATTGGCTTCTATAACCGCCCCTGCTGAAAAGCGTCTTAATGTTACGAAACTTTACAGTCGCATGTCCTTGGCCGAATTGCACAGCAAAATACCGGAAATAGATTGGATACGCTATCTTACCATTCTACAACAGAGAACTGTTGAGCCCACTGAAGAAATAGTGATTTATGCCTCTGATTATATGCAAGAATTAGTAAATCTTTTAGCCGATACCGATTCAAAAACTATAGCCAATTATTTACTGTGGCGTTTTGTTCGTCATCGTATCAATAATGTTGATGATCGTTTTGATGACATCAAACAAACCTTCTATCATGCTCTGTTCGGTAGAGAAGAAAGTCCTTCACGTTGGAAGGTATGCATAGCCCAAGTTAATACAAATATGGGCATGGCCTTGGGTTCCATGTTTGTGCGTAAATATTTTGATGAGAACAGTAAACAGGACACGTTAAAAATGACTCATGAACTACAGCAAGCTTTCCGTGATATACTCAAAACCACGGATTGGCTGGATAATCAAACTAAACATTTAGCCGAACTTAAGGTTAATGCCATGTCCCTTAAAATTGGCTATCCCGACTTTATACTCAACGAAGAGGAACTAAATGATAAATATGCTGGCATTGTTATAGATCCTAATAAATATTTTGAAAATTCTCTCAACGTTCTATTGCATACCACCAAAACGGAACAGAACAAATTACATGAACCGGTTAATAAAACTACTTGGCAAACAGCTCCTGCCATAGTGAATGCCTATTATAGCCGTAATAAAAATCAAATAATGTTTCCAGCCGGTATATTACAACCACCATTTTATCATCGTCATTTTCCCAGATCACTGAATTTTGGCGGTATTGGTGTTGTCATTGGTCATGAATTGACTCATGGCTTCGATGATAAAGGCCGTTTGTTTGATCGTAATGGCAGCATCCATAAGTGGTGGACAGATACAGCTATTAAGGGTTTCGATGAGAGAGCCCGCTGTATTATATCGCAGTATGGTAATTACACTGTCGGTGAAGTTGGTATTGCTTTGAATGGTGAAAGTACTCAGGGTAAGTTTTGGTTTAAAATTAATTTTTTTATACATGCATAAGTATCAGAGTTGGGTTTATTGCATTAGATTTAATTTTCCACTAAATTTAGTGGTAGTGGAAAAAATAGTGCATTATCGCCTATAATATTTAGTGGTAGTGGAAATTTAGTGCATTAAGTAAAACCATTTTAGTGGTAGTGGAAATTTAATGCATTAAAAAAAACAAATTTAGTGGTAGTGGAAATTTATTGCATTAAATAAAAAAAATTTAGTGGTAGTGGAAATTTATTGCATTAAATAAAAAAAATTAGTGGTAGTGGAAATTTATTGCATTAAAAAAAACAAATTTAGTGGTAGTGGAAATTTATTGCATTAAATAAAAAAAATTTAGTGGTAGTGGAAATTTAATGCATTAAAAAAAACAAATTTAGTGGTAGTGGAAATTTATTGCATTAAATAAAAAAAATTTAGTGGTAGTGGAAATTTATTGCATTAAAAAAAACAAATTTAGTGGTAGTGGAAATTTAATGCATTAAAAAAAACAAATTTAGTGGTAGTGAAAATTTAGTGCATTGAATAAAACAAATTTAGTGGTAGTGCAAATTTAGTGCACTAAATGAATCGATTTTAGTGGTAATGGAAATTTAGTGCACTACTTCTGAATGATTAGCGGCTGGCAATATTAGCAGTCCGCGCCATTAAAATCTTACCTATGGTGAACTGAATAATATATTACATTTGAAAGTACTAAAATTCTTATTAAAACAATAACAACAATTATTTACTTTATACAGGCGGACTCAGTAAATAAAGAAAATAACATTCACAACAATTTATTTTGACATTGACTTAAGCTATGTATGCATATAATAATATTATATCCATATATGAAGGTATATTAAAACGATAGTGGAACTGAGGTAGTGGAACTAAATTTCCATTCCACTATAGTGCCAATGGAGTTATATTCCATTACCACTAATTATTCAAAATTAGTGCACTAAATTTCCACTACCACTAAAATCGATATATTTAATGCAATAAATTTCCATTGCCACTAAAATTTTTATATTTAATGCAATAAATTTCCACTACCACTAAATTTGTTTTTTTTTAATGCAATAAATTTCCACTACCACTAATTTTTTTTATTTAATGCAATAAATTTCCACTACCACTAAATTTTTTTTATTTAATGCAATAAATTTCCACTACCACTAAATTTGTTTTTTTTAATGCATTAAATTTCCACTACCACTAAATTTTTTTTATTTAATGCAATAAATTTCCACTACCACTAAATTTATTTTATTTAATGCACTAAATTTCCACTACCACTAAATTTGTTTTTTTTAATGCAATAAATTTCCACTACCACTAAAATGGATTTATTTAGTGGTTAACTATTTCTATCTGCATTTAGTGGTGGCTGCAATATTGCTGCATTAATACTAAGTGGTTTAGTAGTAGTGGAAACGATAATGCATTATAAATTCAATGCAATAAACCCAATTCTGATAAGTATGTATTTTAAAATTAAAACAAAATTACGGATAAACATGTTTATATCATTTAAAGGGTCTACATATTCATTATATTATATTATTAAAATGAACCCGACAATACAAAATTGTCTCCTATTTCATCGATATCAACTATCGATGATTAAAGAAAGGAACGGAAGCTGATATTAAAAAAATTTTTAAAAATACAGTAATCCCTCGAACTGCGCGGTAGATACGTTCTGTAAAAACAGCGCGCAATTCGAAATCGCGCACTGTGAACCCTATTTTGTATGAAATAAGGGGGATACGTTCCAAATTCTAAAGTTATCATGAAAATTTTAAATTTTAACCAAGTAGATAACTAAAAAAAGACTTTATTCAATAATAACATAAAGTTAAACATTAACATAAAAAAAAATTAAAAATTATAAATTAATTCATAAAAATTAAACAAAAAAAAAATCCTGAAATCAGTTCATTGTACATAGTACGTACATAATTAAAATGTAAATATGTAATTAAAAAAAAACTTTAAATAAGTTAATTTTCATCTTCTGATGAATTTGTTCTATTTTCTTCCAATGGTTTGGTAAAACAATATATATAAAAAAATATTTATTTTGCACAAAATATGTAATATGTACGCAAAAAAAAAAAAAAAAAACGCGCTGCTGCGAAACTTTTGCCGCGCAATGCGAAATTTTGGTGGTAAAAATAAAAACGCGCAAGTCCGAAACCTCGCAGTCAGAAACCGCGCAGTTCGAGGGATTACTGTAGTCTAAATTATGAACATATAATAATAAGATATAATATTTTAATTAGATTTCAATCAATAAATAAGTGTATCCATAAAATAGTTGTTACATTTTTTTCCAATCAAATATTAGTCTAGTGTGAACGTACCGTAATCATATGCATATTGTATTACTTTAAGAAGTTGTGCATTTCTTAGTTCCCATGCTTTAAGACGATATTATAAATTGCTAAGTTAAGGTTTTAAAATACAGTCTAGGAAAAAAGTTTACATACACCCCCTTTTATTTAAAGATTTCAAATAATTTGTGATAGAAATTGAAAAAATGTTTATTAATATTTAGGAAATTAATAAACATTTATTGCTAAGATTGTTTATAATTTGTGTGTTAACCTTGTCAGAATCTGAATTTTTCTGAAACATATCGTTTTGTTTCATTTTTATAATTCAATAATATCTTAAGAGTTCGTTAGGCACGTCAAGGCTGTGATTCGTCCTCGATTTGGGGGTAAGTCTGATGTTCTAAATATGGCATAGATATGTACACTTTCTCTATCTTTCTCTCTCTCTCTAATCTTGTGAAAATTCTCCTTTATACTATCGTTTAAAAAATAAACATTGAAATAAAACGAAATTTAAATACATTTATAGTACTCGTTAATAGCGGACTCGGTGTTCGCTTTGCCAAACGATATAAAATAACTGTTCCCAAGATCAAAAATCAATATGTAGTTTGTATGAGAGGCACATAGCTCACTATTCTAAATAAGTACGAAAATATAAATATTAAGTTTGTTTGAGAAGTACCACCCTTAATTATTCAATTCCACGTAATTTTTTAATGATGATTGTCATTGATAAATTGACAAATTCAGAAATTATACTTTTAAGCGTTTTCGAGATATACAAAAATCACAGATAACTAAGAGGCGATTTGGGACTAACTTATCGAATTCGAGTTTTAACTAAACATACACATACATACATATGTAGGTCCCAGTAACTACCCTCTTTATCAGTTTGATTGAAAATAGCCAAGCGTTTAAGCGTTATGCGGCGACATACGTCAGCCAAAAATCGCCTCCATTTTTATATACAATAAATAAACAAAAACATAGAATGTCCACTGAACAATAATTAGTGGACGTTCACACTATGCGCGTAAGTAATAGATTTGTATAATTGTATTAGTTTGTAGAAAAAAAACGTCACTAGGAATAAAATTATTATTTTGAAATATAACAACGCGGTGTCTTTTAGGCCTTACAATTTATATTTGTTTGACGATTTAGCTCTGAATGTATCATAAGCGGCAATAAATCTTCAGGAACTCTTAGTATTGTGGAGCATGGGAGACAATACATTTTTGTGATTACATAACTTTTAAGAAAAAAATTGCCCTTTTATAAACAGACTTGTACGCTAAATACATATTTCAACCACACGTGCCATTTTTTTTTAATAAAAAAATCTACAAATACATATAAAAAAAAGATCAACCATTAGTATCATTTGTGTTATTTACGTGTGCGTATGATTTATTTCAATTTATTAAATTACTCATACGTCAGATGGTAGTTACTAGTGATTGGTAAAAAATGCAAAAGTCGATTCTCGATTTTTCGATCAACTATTCTTTATTCCAATTAAGTAGTCGATTAATCGAAACTAAAAATCGAGAAGACTTAAAACATTGTGTCCAAATATGTTTGGACAAAAATATTTTCTCGGTGAAAATTGTAATTTTTTTATATTTTTAATACAAACAAGTTATATTTAATATTAGAATTTATTTAAATATTTTATGCTGTAATAGTGTAGTATAAGTTTGTACCCTCACTGTAAATATACAGTACTCGTTGTAATTGTCAATTGACATTTACAACGAGTATATTTGTTCTCTGCTTTATTTTCTTGTATTTTTCTTCTTTCTCCTGTATGACAAAAAGATCACAATCTATAACCAGTCAGTTAAGCATACAACCCATGAGCGGGAATTTGGTTTTTAATCGAAACCTATTTTTATTATATTTTCATAAATTTGTTGTCTAAGTTTTTCTAAAATCAAAATTATTATCCGTATTTAAGCTGCACTTACATTATAATGGATTCAGCACTACTCTACAAATAAATAAATAAAATTAAGCCTTATTTTGGAGCTAAAATTTAATCTGTACATAATAAAAAGGAGAATGGCAAATGAAATACTGTATGTATGAAATTTATATAAAAGAAAATGTAAAAATAAATAAATATTAAACATAAAAGAAGATCTATACGCTCTCTTATTTTGATTTCTGTGTTTACCTAATTATGATTAACCCCTTTTGGAGTTATTACACTCATTCTTGTTGTCCCATAGCAAATTTCCCTTTACTCTAAATAAATATAATTAGATTGGTGTCTTAAACCCACACACCAATACACATTGATATATCATACTTTAAAATTGGACTGTAAATGCCCAACATATAACGTGAAAACTAAAATTTCGCCCCGTATGTTCGGCAAAAAATATATATTTACTGTATATTAGTTGCGGTACGGGTTAACAATTCTTTCCTTGTAACGTGGTACGTTCTAATGTTCAGCTATTAAAAAACCCCTTCAAATAAAATGTGTACATCGAATATAAAGTTGCTAAGGCGCTAAATTTAAATCTGTTTTCAGCTTTTTTTTTATTGGCTTGACTAAAATTTCGCCTGATTTATGGCGATAACGCTACTGGATAGATTTCATAGATTTGTATGTTTGTCCAAAAAAAAATTTAGGATGAGGATAAAAATTTCGTTTAAATCATTTATCCATTTGCTATTTTTTTAGAGTTGAAATTATTATTTGTTTTTGTTTTTTTTTTACCAGAATTATAAAAATTTTTTGTTTTCATAAAAAATGTTAGCGGTACTCATACTTAGTTCCAAACGCTCTTGAAAGCAAGCAATCGTAGTATATACGCCTACATTTTATTATTGTTTGACATGATTTGCTATGTTTGCAACACTTGCAAGGGTATTTGCAACGAATTGTGATTACCGCTGGTGTAAATAAAAATGTTGCATTCTTCTCAATTATTTGAAAGTTAAAATAAGCCATAAATCAAAAAAATCCGAAAACTGCTATTTGTAATGCATTACAAAACTTTTTTTCATGTTTAATCTGAATAAAATCAACATTTCGTCATGCCTGAGTTTATGTGCTCTATCCGCAATTTCATATTTTTTATATATCTCGTGTTAATGATGCCCCTTTAGGTTTTCGACACAAAATTTTTCAAGTCAGCTATCCGTATAATATAATAAATAGTTGAAAACGGATTGCATATATTAAAAATATTGGTGTCAAAAACCTAAAATGGCATCATTAACTCATGATATATAAAATGGCGGATAGAGCACCTAAACTCCCGTACGATGATTTGTCAAAGAGAGCTGTTTAACCTGTTCCTGACAGGTTAAAAATAAAACAGGAAGAAAAATAAAACAACAGATTTTACAAAAGAAAGATTTTCTTTTTTTCATATACTTATTCTAAGCGTAGAACTTTCAAAAACAATTTTTTTCTTTAATTTCAGGTGAAAATATTGCCGATAATGGCGGCATACGCCAAGCATTTCATGCCTACAAAAAATGGTTAAAAGAAAATCCAGAAGCAGTTTTAGATGAAAGACTACCCGGCATTAATATGACGGGAGAACAATTATTTTTTCTTAATTTTGGACAAGTATGGTGTGGTGCAATGAGACCTGAAGCAGTACGTAATAAACTGAACACAGCCATACATAGTCCAGGCAAATTTCGTGTCATTGGAACTTTATCGAATTCAATAGATTTTGCAAAACAATTTAATTGTCCATTAGGATCGCCTATGAATCCAGTGCATAAATGTAGTGTATGGTAGAGAAATAAAAAAAAACAAAGAAAAGAAGAAGAAATTACAAATTACAAATTAATACAGTATTGTTTTCATCTAAGAAAAAAAAAACAAACAAGCCAACAAACCACCAAACACAGCAATATGTTCATTGTAAGCAAGCCTAGTTTTTATTAAAAAAAATTCTCAAAATTTAAACAATTTCTTTATAAAGAAATCACGCCCACTTTGAATATACCACAAACATTACAATTCTAAACCAGAGAATTTCATCCGCACTGCTTGTTGCATCTAAATTGTCATCAATTTAAATTATTACCCTCAACTGACTGTCATAATACTCGTAGTTGCTGATATGAGTACATCAAATATCGTTGCCTATCTCTTAATTGTATGCTGCACGAAAATGTTTTGTTATGGGATTTGAAAATAAAATCAACGTCTACAAATCTTTTTATGTAAGTATTTCTTGATGTTTTTTAGTCTATGCTAAAAGTAGAGCACAATGGTTCCTGTTACACAAAAATTTACTATTAAAAATTAAAATGTTTCTTTACAAAAAAATTAGTAATCATTCAGTTATACTATAACGCCACCAGCCAGAAATTCACAGCAGTTATATTATTGTGACCCATCAATTATTGAACATGCGTAGGCGTAGCATTTCGGCTGTGGTGGATAATTTTCTGGTCACTTCTGTTGGGTAAACTTGCAGTCCGCCTTTCGGCAACCACTTCTTAGCAGCTCTCTAGAAAAAAAACTCTGAGAGTAACTGATTGCCATTAACAAGCTTCTCAGGTCTGTCGTTCGAATTCGACAATGCGGTATATTATAGTCTAGTTAAGACAACAACTGAAAGTCAGCATAATAAAGCAAAAGAATCTGATTTAAATGTGAAACCCCCACAGTTTAGGTCTACTACAGAAACTAATAAAACAAAGAGTAACGAAAACAATGTCTGTGACAACCTGCACAAGCGATTAAAACACAATACTTGAGTAGTACTGTTATAAATGAAAAAAAAAAAATTGTTACCGTTTAATTTGAATTTGATCCCATTGTGCATTTATCGTCATGGTTTATTACAGTAACTCCAAGTCATTATTTTAAATTTTATTGCCTATATTCTGCCTTGTTTTTTTTTTTTTTTCTTATTTTTTGTCTATCTGCTCTCAATTGAATTGCGTTAGTTTTTCATTTATCCATTAATTTTTCTCAGTAACTTTCAATTAATTTGCCGAGTGGTGCGTGTTGTCACTTATTGCTATTGTTTTATATAGCTTATATTAAAAAAAAAAAAAAAGAAACAAGCGATATGTATATGTGCCTATTAGGAAAACTCATAGAAATTAAAAGTAATATATATGTTAATTGCAATAAAAACAAATTACTGATAAAAAATTATGTTTGAAGAAAATTTGTGAGCAATGCACTCTATTCTAAAAACTAATGCCCGTATTCATAAAAACTATTTTAGGTTTATTGAGGGTTTATTTATCTAGGCTTATTATACGAACATAAGAAATTAATTAACTCTTCGAATTGTTACAAAAAATTTTTAAATTATAAATATTTTAAAATTCGATTGCTTGTCACTTTGGAATGCATATTTATGCTTAGGTGTTTGATAAAGATTACAATTATATTTATTAATAGATAATTAGTTTTTAATATAAATTTGTTTTATTTAGTGGTTAATTATTTCTAACTGCATTTAGTGGTGGCTGGAATATTGCTGCATTAATACTAAGGCGTTTAGTGGTAGTGGAAGCGATAATGCATTATAAATTCAATGCAATAAACCCAACTCTGAAATAAATTAAAAAACATTAAAAAAAAATAAAAGATTTGTAGACAGTTTTACTAATTAACATAAATTAGTCCCGGGATATCCCACGATTTCATGATCGGGATTTCCAAAATCCCGAATCCTGGGATTTTTAAAATCAATCCCGTTCGTGATGCAGTCAGTGATTCGTTTACAAACATGCCTAGTTTTGATTTACATGGAAACGTACTACTGCGTTGGAAACAAAAAATATTTTCAATACAACATACAACGATTCAAGAGCTTGTGAATTCGGCTAAAGCTACATAAGCAAATATTAAACGAAAAAAGCGTAACTACAGTGTTTTTTTTTAAATATATTATGCAAATATACATACATATGTATATGTATATAATTTTATGCAGACATAAAAGCGATATTAATAAGAAAACATATATTGATATTTAATAAATAAAACTTAATGAAATTAAAAAAATGCCAGTATTCATAAAAAATGAAATTGGTTTATAGAGTGCTTATTTGACATATTTCTATGGAGTAATTGTCAAAGAAGCAATTAATAAAACTGTTTTATTTTTTATGAATACGGGGATAAAGATATATATGTTTTCATAAAATAGGCGTTCTTTTTTTTAATAAATTGTATACTACATATTTTAATAAATTATTATAGATTATAAACAAGAATAAATTTTTTTGACATCGTTTAACAAATAAATTTAAAATGTTTTCTTTATTTTTAATTTAATTGCAGTGTTCTTCAGCATTTATTACAACCATAACTGAAACCGAAATACTCGAATGCCACAAATTTATACAACAAATATAAGAATTTAATTTAAGATTTCCCAAATATTTATATATACGAGTATATTACTTCTTTTTAATATATAAAATCTGATATATAATTTTTATTTTATAACTTGTTTTATGTTCTTAGTTAATAATTATTGTGATAATTTTTAAATAAAAAATTAAGACATTACTCGTAATTCGTTTTCAATCTTTGGAAAATTAAAAAAGAAGCGGAATAAGTTATAAAAAAAGTAAAAAGTTCTTAAAAAAATAATTTCGAAAATTTTAAAAGCTTTGGAAGAGTATAAGTTTTAGACTTTTTTTTTGTACATTTTTGCCTGGAAAAATTTTAAACATAAAATCTTTAGTTCATTTCTATCTCTTGCGAAGAGCGCAACAAATATCGAATTGACGAAAAACGATAAACTACACATTCAAACTTATTGTCAGTGCCAGTGTGATCTATATAAAGTTAAAAATAGATTTACAAAAAAGAAATTGAAATGTTTTAAAATACAATACGCGCTGCATGTAAACAAATAAACAAAAACGTTTTTTTTCTTTTGTTTCAATATATGATGCATTTAAAAAATTTTAGAATTTTTATAACTTTGTTAATATTTGTTTTACAACTTGTAAAGTGTTACGATGATTCCCAGGAAAGTTTTGATATTTCTAAACCCGTCGAACCAAATTTTCATATACCAATAGGTAAGTGGATAAAAACACACAACATGAGTGCTGTGAGAAGCTAGATCGTAACTCTGAAACAGAGTGATAATGGCCAATTATGTAGGTATGTAATAGATTAAAGGTCTTCGCACAAACATAATAATTGATTGGTCTCCAGATGGTATTTTACATTTAAAAAATTTTACATTTTTGGTAAATTCCATTTTCAAATATGTGAAAAAATCGATCAATTTTTGTTTCAAATTTGTAACCAACCTTTTTCATACACCTATTACACTTACAAAACGAATGCCAAAAACAAAGGAAGTCTATGTTTGTATTCTATTGTTCATACCAGAGTAGGAAAATAAACAAAACGAAACGTTTGATCTCATTTTGTTTTGTTCTTTCCAATGAGTAAAACAAAAACAAAACAAAAACAGTTAGAGCGATTGTCCGATTTAGTTTTGTATATTGTTTTTGTTTAGAGTACTACAAATACACTAACTCAAATGTGCGTAGGTACAACAAAAAATGAATGAGAAGAAAAAGAAAAGGAGAAGAGAAAAAAGAGCAAATTATATGAATTCAACGGAATAGCGAAGCAAGCACAAGAGGAAAAAGCGAATTATTTCGTTTGCGCTCTTTCTCATTTAGAAAGTATTTGTTTTGGTTTTGCTCATGTACAATACGATTAAAAAAAATTTTAAAGTTTATGAGTTTGTGTTAATGTTTGCGAAATGTTTTGTTTGTTTGCCCACTCTGGTTCATACTAACTAGCAGCGAGGTATTAAAATACATTTCAAGTGACAGAATGCTAGTTTTCTCTGCAAAATTAAATCATAAAATCTTTATATATAATGAAACAGCAGCTATATTGAACAAGTTATACGCAATAAGAGTAGTGAAGTTTGCCAACATACTCGTAAATGCTTAGAAATATTTTTAATAAAACAACCTATATAGGCTGATTTAAAATCCTCATAAGAAACGATCCCTACCTGCCTAGAAAGTAAGTCCATGTGTATTTTAACACTTTCTTGTAGGTCTTATAACTGATGAAAATTCTGAAATTTTAAGACAAACATTCGATTATGCCATCTCTGCTATTAATTCGGACTTAAGTGTACCATTAATGGGTTATCATGAAGAGATTTCCTATGGTAATACTATGCAAGGTTTTAACTGTTTATGCAAATTAATGCAGGTAAATATTCTCCTTTACTCCTTTTCTCCTTTTTTCCTTAAGAAATAATTTCTAATCTAAAATTCCTTTACTAGACTGGCGTTGGTGCTATCTTTGGTCCTTCAGCCAAGCACACTGGTACTCATCTTATGAATGTCTGCGACAGTAAAGATCTTCCTTATATCTATTCGCATATGAGTGATGCATTTGAGGGTTTTAATCTACATCCCCATCCATTGGATATAGCCAAGGCTTTACACACTATAATATCGGAATTCGAATGGAGTCGTTTTATATTTTTATATGAAAATTCCGAATATCTTGGGATACTGAATGGTTTGATGAACTTATATGGCACTAAAAGTCCTATTATATCGGTAATGCGTTATGATTTAAATTTAAATGGTAATTTCAAGGCAGTTCTGAGACGTGTACGTAAGTCGGTGGATAGTCGCATAGTTGTAGTTGGGTCCACACCCTCTGTAGCAGAACTATTAAAACAGGTGAGCAGAAAAACTATAAAAATATCGTCGTAAGAATTAAAGAACTCTGTAATTGGCAAAACATTAAATGTTCACCAGAGCCAAAAAACCTGTATGAAAATAGAACAGAGACACTGGTATTTTTCAAAACGCAGATGGCGTAAGTGAATTTATTTTCATCATAGAAATTTGGGACCGTGAATTTTTTTTTTCTGATAAAAATGATGCAAAAAACGTATTTTAGATTTTTTTTAGTTACAGCGTTCTTTAATTCTTGCGACGATATTATTCTATACCATTGCCAGTGTAATTTAACATTTTTTTAAATCGTGTCAGTACACACAGAAGGATGACAGTTAGACAAAAGTAATGCTTTCGAATGTGTTTACGGAACACATTTAATATTCGTATTTTAACATCGTATTCTGTATTTTAAATTATAAATTTATACAGTTTGCCTGTTTTAAATAAACTTAACGACTAAACACAATATACAACGATTCACACTTTGGAATCAACATCAATGCAACCAGAAAATATCAAAATTTTAACTGAAAAACTGCATTTCGAGAAAAATTGCTTTTTTGAGTGTTTTTACTTTTTTCTAATACGAAATGTGATATTGGGTAAATAAATATTGATTATGCCACTATTCATGTCAGTGAGCAATGCGTACATATAATTTTTAAAACACATAGTATCTACTATCAGTCATTTAATGTTTACTGAATTTTTTTTTACCCATTCAGTACTTTTTACTTTTTACTGATTTCTCTTTTCAGTAATCAGTAAAATTTACTGAATACTGAAACACGTATTGCAGTAAAAAAGTAATGCAGTATACCCATAGTACAACATAAACACGAGTATGTACGGAATTATTAATGCATTTCACTTTTTTATCTTTTAAGGCCCAGCAAGTTGGCATTATAAACGAAGATTATAAATATATAATTGGAAATTTAGATTTTCATACTTATGACTTGGAAGAATATAAATATAGCGAAGCGAATATAACCGGCTTTCGTTTGTTTTCAGCTGAGCAAACGGAAATACAAAATTTAATGCTGGAATTGGGTTTTATTGATGAAATTGAAGGGAATGAAATTATTGAAAATGGTAAGATAATATGGCAAATATAGTAAAAAAGATTACAAAATGTATAAATTTGATCGCACTTAAACTAAATTTAAATTTATTTTTCTTATATAAGTAGGTAAAACTGTCTAAATATTCAATTTTTTTTTTTTCAATTTTAGGTTCCTGTCCCATAACCACTGAAATGGCTTTTATTTATGATGCTGTAATAGCTTTTGCTGAAACCACTAAACATATTAATTACATGCCCCAGGCATTGAATTGTTCAGCCTATGCTGATAATGTACAGGAAGATGGTTCAACATTTAAGAATTATATGAGATCGGTGAGTATAAGGGTATGTTAAGAAATCTAAGACTTTTTCAATAAAACACAGGGTTTTGGATAAAACAAATACATAGTTATCAACATAGTCAGTTTTGAGTCGGTCATGGTTACGATATGGAGCAAGAACTTATCTATATTGTTCTTCGACCAAGCCAAAATTTTTTTTTGTTTTTATTTCGAGTCCAGTATTTAGGTATGACCCGTAATCATACAGTACATTGTACTTAAGTAAGGAAAATAGCTTATGAAAAGGAGCAAAAAGAGAGTAGTGCTTTTGAGGCTTTTATTTTAACCTATTCAGCCGACTTGCAATCTTTAATCTAAATATATAAAATTGAATGTGTGTTTGTTTGTTTGTTTGTTTGTACCTTATAGGAGACCAAACCTCTAGACCGATCTACCTGAAATTTTCACAGCATTTAACTGGGACTCTGACATGATTAATAGGGTACTTTTTTTAGACCACGCCCACTTTTACGCCCACTTTTTTTAAATTATATAACTGCTCCCATATAGTTTTTAACAGATTTACTTCAAATTGTATACACATTATACTCCAGGCGAGGTACAAATAAACATTTCTTACGCCACGCCTCCTTTCACGCAAAATTTTATTTGAAAGTTTTAAACTTTTTGTTCTCTGTATAAATTTAATCCTTCCAACGGATTTTTTTTTATTTGGTAGTATATTGCTCTTAATACTGTTAACGCCGCCATATAACTATGAACCACATCACAGCCGTTACTTTTATTATCTAACGAGGGGGTAGCGAAGCACACCGGGTTCAGCTAGTACGAGTATAAAATCGAGTTTCATTTTATGGTGGTAAAATACGTATAAACAAAATAAAAACCCTAAAATAACTGTTACGAGGTTTGCCTTTTACTTTTCGGGATTAGAGAAATAAATCAAATATTAATCATCGAAAATCACTTTATTGTTTTTCAAAATATTTCCCATGAAGATCTATACACTTTTTCATGCGTTTGAAGCAATTCATGAAGCACTTTTGCCACTCTGATTGCGGTATCTGCTACAGGTATCGAAAAACGATGACCTCTCAGTTTGTTTTTTACGTACGGGAATAAAAAGAAGTCATTCGGTGCCAAATTAGGACTACACGGCTGATGACTCATCAAATTGATGTTTTGAGTGCTCAAAAATGCAGTTGTTTAAGACGATGTATGAGAGCTTGCATTGTCGGCGGTTGGTTTTCTGATATCTTGGAAGACTACTGGCAAGCCAATGGTTGTGTACCACTCAGAATTGACTATTCTGCGTTGTTGTAGTGGTACGGTTGTCCTGTTTTTCCGAAAAAACAGACGACCGTTTGCTTGGAAGTGCTTCATGAGCGAACAACTTTTTTGCTCATCTTGAAACACCCAGACTAAAGTCGACTGCTGTTTACTTTACGCGTAAATCCTCGTTTTATCACCTGTCACGATGTCTTAGACGTCTTTCGAAGCACCGCGATAGTATTTTTTGAGCATTTCTTTAGACCAATCGACACGAGCCTTTTTTTGATCAACTGACAAATTGGGTGGGGTCCAACGGGAACAAATTTGGTTGACAGTGAAATTTTTTTTTTTATTTGAGACCAATACTCAGGGGTAAACCCCTACTGAATGCTGTGCATTGTATTGGAATTTTGGAAAGGACAGTACATATATTATTATTAATTATTATATTATTGTTAAGCGCCTTAGGAATGAGACAAATTGCTAAGAATTGATCATTCAAAGGCCAGTGTTAGACCTTTACCCTTGAATGATCAACAGCAATTGCCTCATCGTTACATGTTGATTGTGTGGTGAGTGTGCCTTCGCTAAGTAGGTTTGTCTGTTATCTGCTACTTCCCAATAGGTGGCGCTTTTTTTCCTGATCAATCGTTTTACGTTTACACTGGTTAAGGTGGAATAGAGTGGAATGTCGGAATGTTTATGCAATGGTTGTCTGAATCTCACGATCATCTTGCAATATCAGTTCGGGCACAGCATCAATGATTTCCGGAACAACAACTGATTTTGGACGACCTTTACGAAAATCGTCTTGGAGTGAACTACGACCACACTGGTACTTGATGGAGCTTCATCGTTAAAAATTGAATTAACTTCTTTCATGCATTGTCGCTGAGTTAATCCACGTCGAAAGTTGTATAAAATAATAGCACGAAAATGTTCGCGATTTAATTCCATTTTTGAACCGAGATGAATCTTTTAAATTACTATAAACTAGACAAATAGCACTCGTATGTCAAAACGTTCTGAGTACGTATAACCTCAAAAATGTCAAACTTTACGAGAGAGTTATCAGTTGCCAGATTGCAAGACTAGAGTTGCAAAATCTCGAAACATAAAAAGACAACCCCGATATTCCTGACAGAAAACTAAAATCCCAAATGAATTTTAAAACAAAACTCTCCTGCTAACAATTATATTTGACCTTTTTAAAGGTCAAAAAACCACAAAGTTATTTAGTCTCCCTCTCTACTAATTAAAACAAATCAAACTTAATTTTTTTTAGCTTTCAATAGAGAAGCATACTTTAAGTGGTAAAATATTTTTCGAGGGTACTATACGCAAAGGCTATACTCTAGATGTCATTGAATTACAATCATCGGGCTTAATTAAAGTGGGATCTTGGGAGGATAATAAAAATTTTACTTTTCAAAGGCCACCACAAGTAAAAATTTTAATGGATGCAGACGATAATTCAATGGTTAACAAGACTTTAAGAGTGTTAATAGCAGTACCGGTGGGTATTATTTTATATTCTTATCATTATTACGTAAAATATTTGTAAATGGATTTCTGTGTAGAATAAACCCTATGCCAGTTTGGTGGACAGTTACAAGAAATTAGATGGCAATAGTCAATATGAGGGCTATGGCATAGATTTAATTAAGGAACTGGCTGATAAATTGGGCTTCAATTTCACTTTTATTAATGGTGGCAATGATTATGGTTCATTTAACAAAACCACTAATGTTACCACTGGTATGTTAAAAGAAATTGTTGAAGGGGTAAGTACTTATAGAACAGAAAGCACAGGATTAAACAATAAAAAGCAAAGTGTTTAAAACATATTTAGCGTGCGGACTTAGCAATAACAGATTTAACTATAACCTCAGAACGTGAAGAAGTAATTGATTTTTCCATACCTTTCATGAATTTGGGTAAGTCTTGGAATTATTGAAGTTGTAACGTCAAAACTCTTAAATATTTACATATTTTTATAGGTATTGCGATTTTATATTTGAAACCTCAGAAAGGTGAACCCACCACATTTTCTTTTATGGACCCTTTTTCAAAACAAGTCTGGAAATATTTGGGTATTGCTTATTTGGGTGTATCAATTTGTTTCTTTATATTGGGTAGACTTTCGCCCACAGAATGGGATAATCCCTATCCCTGTATAGAGGAACCAGATGAATTAGAAAATCAGTTTACCATAAATAATTCTTTATGGTTTACCACGGGCGCCTTCCTGCAGCAGGGTTCGGAAATAGCACCAAAGTAAGTCCACAAATCTCGTATATTATTTTTTAATATATTCCAAAAAGAATTTTATATTTTCCAATCTAGAGCTCTATCTACACGCACTGTAGCTGCCATGTGGTGTTTTTTTACTCTAATTATGGTCTCTTCCTATACCGCTAATTTGGCTGCCTTTTTAACCATTGAAAATCCCACCAAAATTTTGGAGAATGTCAAAGATTTAGCCGATAACAAGGGCGGTGTACAATATGGTGCTAAACGTACAGGCTCCACTAGAAATTTCTTTTTGGTAACTTTTTTAAAGAATTAAAGAATTTAAAAAAAAAATAAAAGATCTATTCATATAATTTGGTTCTTAGACATCTGAAGAAGAAATCTACAAGAAAATGAATGAATATATGCTGGAAAATCCTCATTTACTAACCGAAACCAATCAAGAGGGTGTACAGCGTGTTATTAACAGTGATGTACAAAATGGTGATACTTATGCGTTTTTAATGGAATCCACTTCTATTGAATATAATACTGTACGTGAATGTAAATTACAAAAGGTGGGTGAGCCATTAGATGAAAAAGGTTATGGCATTGCAATGGTGAAAAGTAAGTGGGAAAGTGACATTTTTTTTACAAAATCAAAAACAAAAACAAACCAAAAAAACACAAATATGTACTTCCTAAATATGTTTAATAGATTGGCCCTATCGTGACAAATTTAATAATGCTCTGTTAGAACTACAGGAACAGGGTGTTTTGGCGCAGCTTAAACAAAAATGGTGGAATGAAGTTGGTGCTGGAGTTTGTAATGTGAGTATAAAAACATTATATTTTTTTTTTCTATAAAATGAATATAAAAACAAATGTTTTGGGGAAATTGTCAAAAATAAACTCCTATTTTTATCCAATAGATAATATTTCACTTTGTGAAAAGTAATTTCTCAATTCTAATATTGCAAATAGTAAACTGCTAGATAATATTTGCGTACCAGGATGATTCAATCAGTTCCTTATTTTTTAAGATTCCTCCACTTAAATGAAAGGCAACACTACTCGTGGCAACAGGTATTAGTTCCTCGTATTTGGAAATTGAAAATTGGAAAAAAGTCAATTCCGTATACAGAAAAAGGCTATCACTCAAAGCAAGTCTAAGCTTGATAAATACTATGGAAAATCTGCACAGTCAATTTTAATGGAAAACAAACAAATTTATTTAATTTCGATGTGGCTGTACAAGCTTGGAAGATGCCCAATTGATATGTCACGATATGGTGTCACAAAACAGTGTGGTCATAGAAGAGAATCGGCGGCAAAAATTTGCAAAAGAATAAAATCCTCTACAATCGGGCCTCGACTATTCGTGATCCGGTAACCCGATTAACAGTGATAACCAAAGATCAGTCTATTGTTTTTTGTTTGCAATGTTTTCAATTTGTTTAAGCGTGATTACCTCTATTATCAGTGATGAAAATGGGAAATTCCCTTGTTTGCATACGATAAGTCAGAAGCATTTACAAGTGATTCGTTACATTTCGAAATTTGAGAATATTAAATACCGGGTTATCCATTTCGTGGTTTCAAAAGTATTGGACTGGAATTCGACATCTGTCAAACTAAGTTGTTAAACCAATTTTTTCTTTTCAGTTGAAAGTCTGACATTGACGAAAATGGATCGCTTAACTATCACGCAACGCATAAAAATTATCAAAACTTACTACAAAAATTGTGATTCTGCCACAGCCACATATCGTGCTTTAAGAGGAGATTATGGTTATAATAATCGTCCAACTACGCAAGTAATCGACAAAATTGTGAAGAAATTTCAAAAAACTGGAGCTGTTACTGTACATCATCGTTTCGCCCTTTCCGCTGAAAATATCGCTACTGTAAGTGAAAGTGTTGCCGAAGACCTGAATGTGTCGATTTCTCGTCGTTCTCAAGAATTAGGACTGTCTTACAGCACATTATTGAAGAATACGACTTGGAGAATATGTGGTTTCAAAAACACGGTGTCACATGCCACACAACTCGAGCGAATATGGCTTTATTGCAAGAGACATTTCCTGGCCGCGTAATTTCTCGTCGTGGCGATATCAACTGGCCATCAAGATCGTGCGATTTGACTCCATTAGACTTTTTTTGTGGGGCTACGCGAAAGACCGTGTTTATGCAGATAAACCTTCAACACTTGAGCACTTAAAAAACAACATTTGGCAAGTAATGGCTGAGATACTGCTCACTATGTGTCAAAAAGTGGCCGAAAATTACCTTAAAAAAATCAACGGTTGCAACACTTCGCGTGGAGGTCATTTAATTAATGTAGTGTTTCACACATAATGTCAAATGGATAACCCTTTATATTAAATATATTTAATATGGCATCATTATCAGTGGTAAAAAGACAAAAAAAACGTTTTAATTATTGAAGATAAAGTTAAAATAATTAACGAGCATTCAAAAAGTAATGCGAGTGTTGAAATGCTGGCTGAAAATTATGAATTTGATATGCAGACATTGCTATCTTGAATTAATTTTTTTAATGTAAATATGAATGTGCACCAATGTTCACTTGTTTAATAATAAAAATATTTAAAAAAAAGCTCTATAATCACAATTGTTATTCAATTAAACGTGAAAATCGATTATCGGTAATGCTTCTGGTCCCGACCATGACAAATAATAAAGGCCCGACTGTATTTCTTTTTTTTTTTTTTTTTTTGAGAGACAATACTAGTCCTTACAATCATTGCATTTGTGCTAAAGAACAATGGATCAATTGCATGGATTAAATATTTTTATATTGGTTCCGGGAAAACCAGTTCGTTCATAAACAACCAAATTCATTTCTAAAGCTTGTTATGATATTTGTGCGAAAAATCGCAGAGCTATTGCCAGCGTTTTGCGTTGATTAATATATTTTTAAATTCTTATTACAGCTTAATTAACAAATTAATATTAAAAAAAAAATTTAAGTATAAGATTTCATACTCTACTGAATTTTAATTGCAGTCTAAATCTGATGGCGGCATGGTTAGCCCATTGGCCTATGCTAACTTGGAAGGTATTTATTATGTTTTAATTGTTGGCTCTGCTATATCCATATGTTATGGGCTTATTCTATGGTGTTTCAATGTTAGTAAAAAGGCTCGCTTTTATGATGTAAGTTATCTTAAAGAGCATATCTGTATCATATCATTTATAAAAAAATTAATTAATTTTCTATTAAATATTTTACATCAGGTTCCATTTCGCGACGCTTTAATGGAAGAATTTAAAGTATTGATAGATTTTACCAACAATGTTAGAGTATTAAAAAGCGCTCATTCGGTATATTCACGTAGTCGTAACTCATCCATTGATTCTTTTGAAACTGATTCCGGTGAGGAGAGTGAAGATGCTAGTATGGATGAAAGTAGTGAAGGTTAAACTTACTAACAAGTACATCAAATATAATATTTATACATACCAAACTATTTCTATAAAATGTTTGCTGATCGTTTCTGTAAACAAATGTTAAAATTTTAAAGATATTCTGTTGTATTCATAAAAATTATTGTAGATTAATAACGTATTTAATTTTTTTATGCATAAGAGGAACTGAAAATAAAGCTTTCTAAATTCTTAAAAATAAATTTCCAAAACTTTTTTTTTTTTTGTTTCGAACATACAAGTGTGTTTTCTAACATACTGGAATACTACAAAAAGTTCAGTAGCTCATTTCTCTTTGTCATGTTAATATGTACGAGTAAAACGGAAAAATCTAAAATATTTTGTGTTTTATAAATACTTAGTAGTGGAAATTTTAAATATACATGCATATGTATATGTACATACGTATATATAAAAAAACTAAACATTTTTAATTAAAAAAGAAAAATAGAAAAAAAAGGATAAAAGTGCACAAGAAAAATGTTCTTCTATAAAATCAATTTACTGTTATTAACAATTATAATATTTTTTATAAAAACATCAATTGAATATGGTTATTCCCATTATGATGATATTCCAAAATCAACATCGGATATTATAACAATTGGTAAGATTCGTAGCAAATTTTAATATTTATATATGTACATATCGCACATGATCAACAAGAGGGTATTAATTCAAAATTTTTAAAATTTCAGTAGAGGCCAAAACTGTTTGTAGTGTTTTTTTTTATTAAGACCAATAAAACACCCCTACTCATGCTGTGGTATTTGAAATATGTTTTTTAAGATATATATTAAGCGCCTTTTTGTTGATGGTACAAGTTGCTGTCAATTTAATCACTCAAAGGCCAGTGTTATACCTTAACCCTTGATTGATCAACAGCACTTACCCCATCTGTCGGTGGATGTTGATTGTGAGTGGTGAGCGTCTTCGCTAAGAAGGTTATCTTCCCAGAAGGTGGCGCTGTACTCCTGATCATTCGGTTCTGATATCAATGCCAAATGTGGAATAGACTCGAATGTCAGGGAGCGGTTTCTTGAGGACGGACTTCTTGGAAGGGGGAACCTATTAAATGTGGTTTTAGAAATGAAAAAGTAATCAGAATACGT
This sequence comes from Metopia argyrocephala, assembly GCA_963576795.1. NCBI lineage: Eukaryota > Metazoa > Arthropoda > Insecta > Diptera > Sarcophagidae > Metopia > Metopia argyrocephala. Next base: position 88,248,555 of record OY756211.1, read on the forward strand.
TGAAATGTTCACAGTAGATAAATATCAATATTTTTAGTTGATGTCTTGCAAAAAGTAAATTTTAAACATTTTGAATTAGTACTATATTGTTGATCAGGTGCGATATGTACATAGGTATGTATGTGTGTATATTCTATATTTGCATACACAAAAATATATAAATAATCCAGGCATGTATGGGTTTTTATAAAAATTTGGAAAATACCCCCTGAGCGTGTAACTGTCTGACAAATGTGTGTTTATTTTTTTTTAATATTTAGACAGAAAATTGTTTTTGTTTTTTTTTTTTATTTGTTTCGTCCATCTTTCATCGTCAGCTGATTGCTTTATTTTATCTCAGTGATGTCCACACTTGCGCTTGTGTATGAAGCAGAGAAAAGACTCTGCTTACTTCTACCAGAAATGGGAATGTTCGAATTACTTTCATTTTATAACTTCGTAATTATTTCTTTATAATTCTGAGTAAAGTACATAATCGATTGTCCGATAGACATGTGACCGATCTGTTCAGAATGAAGGAGTACCGAGGTCACATAGATTTGGAAGAAATAATGAATATTTATTTCAGTTAAATAAAAATAATACAAAAAACATGCACTATCCATCCCTGCACTATGTTCGAGAGAAGCTAAAATCTAAAAAGAGCAAGAGTAACAATATTTCTTCTTACTATGTACGTGTTTGACTTCGACGTAAGCAGAATTTGTTTTCCTATCACGCGTTATAGGGAAAGAGATTTTTGGACATCACTGTTTTAGCTTGAGGTTCTGTCAAATGTTGTTTGTGTTTTACTAACATTTTTTTATACTATTTGTGTGGCTAATTTGTTTTTGTTGTCGAAAGGGGTACAGACAATAGATAACACTTAGAAATTTGAAATTAGTCAGCACATGACTAAGTAATGACCAGTTCCGTTAAAAAATCTCAAAAACCCGGTTTTTTTTACTTGTAACTAAAAAGATTTTGGAGATCTTTTAAAAACTCCAAGAACGAATTCTTATTACAATATAGTATCATTTATTGTAAGTATGTTCCATTTCCTTACACTGTGTTATTATTAGAGTTGTCAACTATTCGACGAAATCCAAAAACCGGTTTTCGAATAGTTTAAAAAACCGCATATTTTTTGTACCCGGTTTTTGGTTTTTTTATTTAAAAACCGGTTCGAATAACCCGATTTTTCGGTTTTCTCCATTAATAAAAATATATACAATATACTACATATATAATATTTTTTTTTTGGTTTTTATAACTGTTTTAACTTAAAAAAACAGAAGAAATACATTAATCACATTTCATTCTTAACACTAATCTAAAAAAAATTTCAAACTTTGAAAATTATAAAATAGTAAATATGTATGTATATATAGTACATATAAATATATATAGAAAGAATATGCATGTTTCTTTAATGACAAAAAATAATTATTTCAGATTTAAACATTTTATTTATTTTTCTTAAAATAATAACAGTATTTCAAATATAGAACACAGTTTAAATGTTTAGATGACATACGGTTTCTTAGCTTTGTTTTTATTGTTGAGCTTACTGAAAAGACACATTCACGTTTTGTAGAAGTTGAGTTAATTATGAATAGCGCTGTATATATCTGATTTATTGTAGTTTTTTAGATCTTTTAGAAAATAAGAAGTATTGCATACGTAATTTAAATTTGTTAGAAAAAAATCAGTAAAATATAATATACCTTAAAATGAAAAATATTCGAAAATGTCGAATAGTTCGACACTAAAAACCGGTTAAAAAACCCGAAAATAGGAAAAAACGGGTTTTTCGAATAATTCGAAAACCGGTATTTACAACTTTAGTTATTATTTAAAGACATTAAAACTCAACAGATTTGCGATAATTTTATTTTTTTATTTTTTTTATATATGTATAATTATTTTTTCAGCTCTATTAACAGATCGCCAACATGAAGAAATGGGCATTGTTGTTGATTATGCCATTGAAAATGTCAATTTGGAGTTGGAAACTGCTTTAGCAGTAATCAAAGATCAAGTACCATATGGTAATTCATTTTTGGGTTATGGCACACTATGTCGCATGATGGAGGTAATAATTATTCTCTCATTTATGTATTCGAAATTAATAAATTAACGTTTCTGGCCGTTTTTAAATATAGACTGGGATTGGTGCTGTTTTGGGTCCCTCATCTAAGCCCACAGCATTTCATTTAATGTCAATTTGTGATGCTAAAGATATACCATATTTTTATTCATATATGGGTGATGCAGCAGAAGCTTTCAATTTATATCCACATCAGGATGATTTATCAAAAGCTTTATACTCTCTATTGACAGCATTTGAATGGTCACGTTTTATATTCTTGTACGAGTCGGCCGAATATTTAAATATTCTAAATGGCTTAATGGCTCAATATGGTCCAAATAGTCCGGCTATTACGGTATTACGTTATGATTTAAATCTAAATGGCAATTATAAGACAGTCTTGAGAAAAGTAAGAAAATCAATTGATAATCGTATAGTAGTGGTGGGTTCAACCGAAACAATGCCAGACTTTTTAAAACAGGTACAAACATACGGATATTGAATTTATTCATTACGGTCTTTCTTGTTTTCTTTAATCAATACTATTCACTTGCAAAGTACATACGAGTACATATGTATGTAGGTCTCACATGATAATTTTAATATTTTTTTATAACTCTTTTCAGGCCCAACAAGTCGGTATTATTAATGAAGACTATAAGTTTATTATAGCAAATTTAGATTTTCATTCATTCGATTTGGAAGAATACAAGTATAGTGAAGCAAATATAACCAGTTTGAGAATGTTTTCTTCGGAAAAACCTCGAGTTAAGGAACTTATGGAAAAACTAGGTTATACTTTTATGAGTGAGGGATTTCAAAATGGTATGTTCTATATAATTTGAAAAATTAAAGTTAACAAAAGGCATAAAAGTTATTTATTTATTATTTAGGCTCATGTCCGATTACCATGGAAATGGCATTGACATATGATGCTATACAACTTTTTGCGGAAACCACTAAGCATATAACACTTAAACCATCACCACTCAACTGCACCGACCGGAGTAATAGTGTAAGAGATGATGGTTCAACATTTAAGAATTATATGAGATCGGTATATAAAAAATATTTTTTTTATAATTTTAATAAAATAATTTTTCAAATATTTAGCTGAATATTTTTGAAAATACCTTAACTGGCGGTATTTATTTTGAGGGCAATATTCGTAAAGGTTTCACATTTGATGTTATCGAATTACAGCCTTCAGGCATTGTACAAGTTGGTACATGGGATGAGAACAATAACTATGCAAACCAACGTCTAGCTCCAACAAATGCAATATTCGAAAATCTGGACAATTCATTGGCAAATAAGACTTTTATAATATTATTATCAGTGCCGGTAAGTGGTTGATAAAGCAAAAAAAAAAATGTATGTAAAGTGTGGTACACCCTACCTAACATAACTGGCAGTTTTACTCAAATTTCTCTTGATCGAAAGAGAAATTTGTGGTAAAGTGTAAGTCAGCGGCAATGTTTTTTTAATCCGTAACATTGTAAATCAAAGAATAATTTTCTTAAGAAATTTATGTATTAAGTATTATGAAATACAACGTTTTTGTGAGATATTTGTGTATTTGCTTTTGTCTTTTTATATTTTTCACCATTGCTTGCCAGACTTTCTAGCTTGACTGATGGTTTGAGGTCGAGCATGAGTAATGGTTCGGTTATTCAAAACTATAAACCAAAACTGACAAAATTCCGACTGTCATTCAAGTCCGATAGTGTGTAGCGCACTTAATAAAATTATGTTCCAAGTTTTTTTTAATGTATGTACATATCTGTGGAATTTTGAAAAAACGTCTTCTCTCGAAATAAGACAATTTTCCAATATTTTTATATTATACTAGTTATCTCGGCAAACGTTGTTTTGCCATATAAATTTGCTGCAAAAGTCAGCATTAATATGAGCAATCAATGTCTGCATTACTAATAATTTTTAATACATGGTTATCCGCAAATTTGCGACTTTAGTTTTATAATTGAGGATAGGGAGAAATATCCACTGTATAGCTCCGAGTACTTCTTAAAAAAACGTAAACCATATATGCTTTACAGTACGCGGATCTATCTAGTTTAAAATTTCATCGACGTCGGTACGTCATTTGGGTGAGGCATAAATACCCCCTTGTGGAAACATTTAGGGGTACAAAAAATAGATGTGAAAGTTTACATTTGTAAATCTAAATTGTGTTAAGACACCAACAAAATTTAATCAAAATCAGTTTGTTAGTCAGCTCTTGTGCCGCCCCCTCTTAGTACTTTAAAAACAAAAAACGTAAACCATATATGCTCTACGGTATGCGGATTTATCTAGTTTAAAATTTCATTGACGTCGGTACGTTATTTAGGTGAGGGCGGGCCACATTAACATTTAGAAGTATGAAAAATATATGTTGACCGATTCTCAGACCTACCCGATATGAACACAAAATTTCAGGAAAATCGGTTGAGCCATTTCGGAGGAGTTTGGCAACAAACACCGCGACACGAGAATTTTATATATTAGATATAGAATTTCCTTGTCCATCTTTTGGTCTAATCCCCGTATTTCTACGACCTTTGGAACGCAAGATATGCAGTTGACTAATCGACCTCTTTCAGTCTTTCCCCCAATTTCAAATTGACAAAACGACTTCTTTCAGAGAATTAAGAATAATTTGAAAAATTGAATGTCTATAAAAAATTGTATTTAATTTTTATTATTATTATTATTATTATTATTATTTTTTAATTATTTGCATATTGTAGCGAAAAATAGAAGTATTTTTTTTTAATAAAACCGAAATATATTTTCCAGATCAAATTCTTTCAACCTTTTTTCATATTCCGTTTTAACAAGACAACTTGTCTTGACTTAAGGGATTAACATCATTTTCAAATTTAATCAAAAAAATTTTGACAAAACGACTTGTATGGTGGAAGCTAATTTTTTTTTCTTTAATATCTATTTAACAAAAAGTCTTAAATTAATTTTTTGTCGTTTTAAAGAAAACTATTGCTTCTGGAGGGGAAAAATGGTCGCATAATGTTCTTTAAGTATTTGTGTATATAATTCAAGTTCAAAATTTCTTTAATTTTCTAAGCAATAACTTCTATTAGCCTTTTCAGCTGTTTTTTTGCTCTACTGAATAGTTGTTGATTTAGAGAGAAGACGTTTTGTCAAATGTCCACAACACTCATATTGTTACGTTTAACCTACTTAAATGTGTTGTTTCTATATATTATCCATTATCCAATAGATAGAAACAATTATTTACGTAGGTCCGAGGTTGCAAATAATTAAATAAAACGCTTTATTTAAATGCCCGTTAAATAACTTCTTGTCATTTATTTTACTAAACAACTAATATATGAATTCTTGCTAATACATACCCAGCTGGCTCTGTCTTAAAGACATCTTCAAGCATGGGTGCATGACAATAGATTATTTGGCACGACGCACAAACGGCAGCCATAGCAATTTGAGCGACAATGCTACTGAGCATTTCGTCAACCGCAGATTGTATGAACTATTGAACCGTGTCGTTAATACTCTATTTATCTTCAAAAACTTCAAGAAATATACCATAAAATATAGTGCACGAACACCTCCACGATGTTATCGGCAACCGTTAGTGACACGTCTTAGAGACATCCCCGATGACAATGTCGTACACGACGATTGTGCCAACTAAGTGCTTGCTATCTCTTTTAATATAAATGATATTAAAATTGTTGTGCTTTTACGTCACTGTAAACACCATTTTTTATATAAATAATTCACATTTTTATATAAATAATTATATTTCCGGTAGTTTCGGATGATATTTCCAATAGTCTACATTTGTTAGTTTATACGATATGTTGTATGTTTTATATAAACTTTTCTTATATAACTTATAGATAATGCTGAAAGCTTTTACGTTTTGGAATTCTTATGTAAAGTGTTTAAAACCAGAGTGGGCAAACAAACAAAACATTTCGCAAAAGTTACAACAAAGTCATACACTTTTCAAAATTTTTTTAATGATATTGTACATGAGCAAAACCAAAACAAATACTTTCTAAATGAGAAAGAGCGCAAATGAAACAATTAGCTTTTCGCTCTTGTGCTTGCTTTGTTATTCTGTTATATTCGTATAATTTGCTCTTATTTCTCTTCTTCTTTTCTTTTTCTTCTCATTCATTTTTTGTTGTACCTACGCACAATTGAGTTAGTGTATTTGTAGTGCTCAAAACAAAAACAATATACAAAATTAAATGGAACAGTCGTTCTCACTGTTGTGTTGTTTTGTTTTACTCATTCGTTTCGTTTATTTTCCTACTCTGATTTAAACTATATATGTTTACTCATTCTAAAGAACAAAACAAAATGAGATCAAACGTTCAGTTTTGTTTATTTTCCTACTCTGTTTAAAACATGTTTCTGTTATCGTTCATTAGAATGCTTTTGCGCGTATATTATTAGACACCTGTTATTGTTACTTTATTTTCTGCGAAATGTTGCCACATCATTTTCTTTTACCAACAAAAAAAAAGATTTAGCGCAATTTTTATTACGTATATACTTACTTATTTCTTTGTAACAATATATATACTATATATGTATTTATTTTTTATTTTTTAAGAACAAACCGTATGCGAGTTTAGTGGAAAGTCATAAAAAATTAGATGGCAATAGCCAGTATGAAGGCTACAGTGTGGATTTAATTAAAGAGCTTTCAGGCAAATTGGGCTTTAATTATACATTCGTCAATGGTGGCAATGATTACGGTACGTTTAATAAAACTTCTAATGTTTCGACGGGCATGTTAAAAGAAATTATGGAAGGAGTAAGTTGGTTTATAAAAATATTTTTCTATTTTGTATTTCGTGTAAAATTACCCATCTTTTTCGGTTTAAAAAAAATTGTGACGAAATCAATTAAAGTAAAATGCTTAATTTAATAATTTTAATATCTTCAAATTTCATTTTACTCGGAATACAAAAGAGAAATAAATACATACTTATAAAAATGCAAGAATTTGTTTCCTATTGATAATTTTTTTACTATAGCGAGCGGATTTAGCTATAACGGATTTGACTATAACTTCAGAGAGAGAAGAAGCTATCGATTTTACAATACCATTTATGAATTTGGGTAAATTTAAATAAATGCACTCGCGATAACGTGAATATCGCTTAACGTGAACAAGCTTTTGTTTACATTGACTACGTGAACAAACATGAATTAACATGAATCATTTTTATTGCATACGACTCTGATATCATGATTAAAGCATTATTTAACTAACTTTAATGGCGTGCTTAGCTTGTCAATGTTTCTTGTGGCGATGGCACCACTGAAATCCATGACATTTGGCAAAAAAAAAAAATGAAAACACAACCATTATTTTCTCGTAATCTCCTTTTCTTTTAGTTTTTTATTTTAATAATTCAAATACCAAAATAATTTCACTTTCAAGTGTGTAAAACACAAGCTTATATTGTAAAATTTTATACTTTTGTCATGAAATTCAACAATCGCTAAAGTGAACAATTTCGCTAACATGAACTCCCTTGGTTTTAATTAGTTCACGTTACCGCGAGTGTAATGTATATATATAATAAAAAAAAACCTGGACAAACTGTTTGAATCGCACATATTGTTCTCTAGGTATTTCGATATTATTTTTGAAACCCCAGAAAGCAGCACCAGATACATTTTCTTTTATGGATCCCTTTAACAAAGATGTTTGGGAATATTTAGGTTTTGCTTTTATAGGCATATCATTATCATTTTTCATTTTGGGGCGACTTTCACCATCTGAATGGGATAATCCGTATCCGTGTATAGAAGAACCAACTGAATTGGAAAATCAATTTACATTGAGTAATTCTTTGTGGTTTACAACAGGTGCCTTATTGCAACAGGGTTCCGAAATAGCGCCAAAGTAAGTATTTATAATAATTATAAAAAAACAAAATTATATTTTTATATAACAACTTACTTTGCAGAGCCTTATCCGTAAGAACGGCAGCCTCAATATGGTGGTTTTTTACCTTAATTATGGTTTCATCCTATACAGCCAATTTAGCAGCATTTTTAACCATAGAAACACCAAAAGTTTTAATTGAAAGTGTTGATGATTTAGCTGAAAATAAAGAGGGTGTTGTTTATGGTGCTAAGCGTACAGGTTCAACAAGAAACTTTTTTATGGTAAACAAAAGTAACAGGAATAGAAACAATCACCTTTATTCCATTTGGCGACGGCGACAGCCGGGAATACGAAACAACGGCAACAGCATTATAATGTTAAATTAGTATTCTACAAGGGCATTATGACGACATTGCCAATTTATCGATAACATTAATAAAATACAGTACACATATGTATCTAATGCTCAAGTCAGCTGATACATTTTGTTTATATACGATATATGAAAACGATAGTGGAACTGAGGTGGCATTCCACTATAGTGCCAATGGATTGCTTGTCCACTACCACTAATCAATCAGAATTAGTGCACTAAATTTCCACTACCACTAAATATTAGAAGCGACAATGCACTACTTTTTATACTACATACCACTAAATTTAGTGGAATATAAAATCTAAGGCGATAAACCCAACTCTGGTTATTTTAATTTTTTGCGTAATAAAAATATATACATATATACTAGTTAACCCGGCAAACGTTGTTTCGTCATATAAATTAGCTCTAGGAAACATTATTTTAGTTCCAATATATTTGATACTCTTCAGCGAACTGCAAGAGCCAACATTGATATGAGCAATCAATGTCTGCATTACTAATAATTTTATTAAATGATTATCCGCCATTTTCGGTACTTCAGCTTGATAGTTTGGGATAGGGAAAATTATCCCCTGTATCGCTCCCTCTAAGTCTTTCTTAAAAAAAACGTGAACTATATGTGTTCTATGTAGTCGCCGTGGTCTAGTAGTTAGTGTGTTGGCTTACTAAGACATGAGCCCTGTGTTCGACACCAGGCTCTGACATCTTCAAAAAAAGAAATATGAAAAAAATATTTCTTTCGGCGACTACCTCTCAGCAGTCTTCTGGCAAAAGCTCTGAGAGTAACTAATTGCCATGAACAAGCTTCTCAAGTCTGTCGTTCGGAGCCGACATTAAACTGTAGGTCCCGGTACTCATGGATAAAAATTGACACACAGAACATTAGTGCTGTGAGAAGCTAGGCCGTAATCCTGACACAGGGTTGTAAAGGCCAGTTATGTATGTATGTATATGTGTTCTATTGTACGCAGATATACATACCTACATATTTAGTTTAAAATTTCATCAACATCGGTAGGTTATTTAGGTGAGGCATAAATTTCCCCTTGGGGCGGGTACCTTAACATTTAGGGGTATGGAAAATAGATGTGAAAATTTACATTTGTTAATCTAAAGTTGTGTTAAGACGCCAAAAAAACTTAATAAAAATCAGTTTGTTAGTTGGGGATAGGGAGAAATAGCCCTTGTTCCGCCCCTCTAAGTACTTTAAAAATATTTAAAAAACAACACAGTTATAAAAAACATCGTTGCTTCCTTTTAAACAAAAACGTAGACGACAAAATTAGAGACAATTTAACACAATAGCAATGCGATTATTTTTATAGAATACCGAACAAATATTAACAGTCATCGATAAACGGCAATATTACCAACTAGAATACCGATCTGCAAGAAAAGACACAAAACGGTGTTGTCTTCTATCGACTTCGCCAAATAGAATAAGAGTGAATATGTGGTTCGATTATGGATAGCAACCGAACTATGGTAAAGTTGCAAGTTGCCAGCGAACCAATTTTTTTAAATTTTACTTGTGAAAAAAATTTACTCAGCAACTAGAAATTTTAGGTTACCAGCTGGAAACGCAACTGCAGTTCGGCTACCATTCATAATCGACCTAATATATTCCATATTTTTTTTTTTTTATTGTTTATAGACTTCTGAAGATCCACGCTATAAGAAAATGAATGAATTTATGAATAAACATCCTGAGTTGCTGACTGAAACTAATCAAGAGGGCGTTAATCGAGTTAAAGAAGCTAAAGATTCTGAGCCTAAATATGCTTTTCTTATGGAATCAACTTCAATCGAATATAATACTGTAAGAGAATGTGCTTTAAAGAAAATTGGTGATGCCTTAGATGAAAAGGGTTATGGCATTGCTATGAGAAAAAGTATGTTATTTTTTTTTTTGTTTATAAAAACATATAAAAAATTTAATTAGCCATTCTTGTATTACAATTATTCTAGATTGGGCCTATAGAGATAAATTCAATAATGCATTGCTAGAGTTGCAGGAACAAGGCGTTCTAGCAAAAATGAAAAATAAATGGTGGAACGAAGTTGGTGCTGGTATATGTGCGGTAAGTCTTACGAATTTTCAAAATTATAAGTTTCAGTTTAAGAAATACATACAAAGAAATTATACGTTTGATTCGTTTGGCAAAAACTCAAAGACCAAAGAAAAGAAATTATCTTATATATAAGTACAAAAAAAAACAAAGATTACTAGATTAAAATTTACAAGTGTTACAAGTATAGATGCCTTTAGTCGTATGTAAATACATGCATACATAATATCAAAATACATTTTTTAAATGTTTTTTAGTTTTAAATAAATACTACTACTTCTCTACTATTAAAGTGAAGTTTCACAAGCCTTTGTGGCTTTTATTCTGAATTTTTCTTAGTTTTTTTTTTTATTTTCGACCATTGTTTCTGATGAGAACTGAAGCAACAGCCTTCAAATAGCAGACTCCCACCAATTCCACTACTCAAATTAATGTTAAGGTTGATTTTATTTCATTATTAACCGCTCACTGAAAGCACTGATATCCAGTTGATTAATATCGAAACTGGTCGAAAAGTGTTCGGGTATTTACCTCGCAAAGCTCAATTCGTGGATGAGTAGATAGAAAATTACAGATTAAAAAGGACCTAGAAAGTTTGTCGCAGTTGAAGAGAGAACTAACTGACTCACTGAAGTGGTGTTTCATACCATACTTTGTTCGTCCATAACGCTCTAACAAGAACCAGAATGCACATTTTCAACTGATATCAATTGAATTGATTTCTTGGATTCACTAAAAGAAGTAAGTTTTGAAAAAATTCGAGTTTGGGCCTTTCTACCTGAGACCAACGATATAGGGATGCTTGATTTTAAGGTTTTTTTGCTTCTCCTGTAAAAAACAAAAAGTGTAGTTACGTCCGTTTGCATTTAATACTTATGACGATATATTCTTAACATGTGGTTATTGAAAACAATAAACATTCGTTTACAGCTCTGGTAAGTTCATAACATATTTTCTTTTAAAATTCGGCTTTCAAGAAGAAATGTTCTCTATGAACAAACTCAATTCATTCTCGGCTTCATTTGAACAATGTAAAAGGTCTTGAACTCACATGACTTTCGATTTACTCCTTTTCATATACGGAACATTCGACGAGTATGATGAATGTGCATCATCTAGGATAGAATGTTATAACCGCATTATTAAATGTGTAAAGATAATAGGACCGAATAATCAATAATTAATCTATAAATCTATGTCAAAAAATATAAAAAGTATGCAAATATAAGTCGAAATATTACGATCTTATAGCTCTGCCCTTTTTTTTGTAGATTAATGCCCGTATTCGTAAAAAATAAAACTGTTTTATTAATTGCTTATTTGACAATTACTCCATAGAAATATGTCAAATAAGAACTCTATAAACCAATTTTATTTTTTATGAAAACGGGCATTATTGTTTAAGCATAATTTAATAAATACTTTTAAAAAATAATGTGTTTTATCACTTAATTTGTTTTATTTCTCCCTAAATAAATAATAATCTTTCATTTTACTTACAGTCCAAAAAAGAACAGGGAGATGCCAATCCCTTAAATATGAACAATTTAGAGGGTATTTATTGGGTCCTTGTTGTAGGCAGTGGCATGGCTTTAATACATGGCATAATAAGTTGGATTTGTTTTGTACTACATAAAGCCAGAAGTCATAAAGTAAGACAAGTTCTAGTAGAATATTAAAAAAAGCAACAAAAATTAGTAGAAAATACGAGTAATTTATTTCTTTTTTCAGGTACCTTTTAAAGCAGCCTTTATGGAAGAGCTTAAATTTGTTTTAGAATTTACCACCTACACAAGGGAACTGAAAAACTCTGCCTCAATTTATTCACGAAGTCGTAATTCTTCAATAAATATAGAGTCTATAGAAGCCGATATGAATACAGTAGATAATTAAAAAAAAAACTTGTATATTTTTTGTATACTTTAAAAATATTAAATTGAGAAAAGTTAAAAGTTTTGTCTTGTTTTTATTATTTGTTTTTTTTTTTTAAGTAAATGGAATGATAACAATTATGTATGAAATTAATAGTGCATTTACACCAAACTCAAATCAAGTAAATTTAAATTGAAATCACTTTGAAAATCCATAGCGTTTACACCGACATTTTTTGACAACTAGCAGGATTTCATTTTCATAAAAATAACAGCAAATAAAAAAATTAATATATAAAACAATTTTTTTTTCTATTATTTTATATTCAATAGAAGAATAAATAAATAAAACAATTTTTCTTTTGATTATTCTACATTCAATAAAAAATAACTCAAAAATCTTGAATTTATTTTTGTTTTAGTTTTATGGGGCTCTTTTCAATTGTCAGTTTCTTAGTCGGGATTTACAAAGTAGAAATTGAACGACAGACAGAAATTTGTAGAAATAGTGACGAAAATGTGAAGAATGTAGTACACGAATGTTTGTACAGGACATTTTGCCTTTTGCTTTTCCACTTTTATAGTTTTTGCTTCTTCTGTTTGTCTTCTAAGTTCTATATGGTAAAAGTTTTAGGCAAGAGCAAAAGAGAATTGAAAAATTTCTGCCCTTCAATTTCCACATTGTAAATCCCGACTTACTGTAGTTTTGTATTTTTTAGTACAACTTAGAAAAAATACAGAGTTGCATCGGAAAGTACACTAGATTTCAACTAGATTTTGTCGAAATCAAGTAACGAAGTAGATTTTGTTTTATATGGGAAATCAAGTAAAAAACGACTAGATTTTAATTGAAATCTGGTAATTAGTTGATTTGAGTTTGGTGTAAATGCAGTATAACTAAAATCTAATGTAAACAATTTTAAATAATTGAATTACACAATAAATAATACTGCTAAATTATTAACAAAATAGCAAATAAAATTATATACAACATTTAAAAAAGTCTCAATTTGTTGTTAAAACTCTTGGACAAAAAAAGTCAGCATAATAAAAAATTAATAGAAATATTAAACAGTTTTTAAACTGATTACTGTTATCGTTTTAAATGTAAAATATTAATATAAAAAATATTGAAATTTAGTGGAAAATTTTAAATAAATATTATAATATAATATACATAGGTAGTATATGTAGAACATTAAAAATATTATAAACAGTTATAATATATGAATAAATACTAAATGTAAATACTAAAGACATTTTGTTGTTTTTAAAAATGAGTATCAGTAAATTGGAAGTTGTAATTGCTAGAGAGGTGCATTGTTGTGTAGCGACATAAAAATAGGTGCTTGTGTTTTAAACACTTGATTTTTTCTTTTTTATAAATTTATGTCCAGTTTTTGGCTTTCCATAGTAAAACATGAATATGATTATCAACATCTGGCGGTTGATTTTTGTATTGATTTTTTAAATGCTCAAAAGCATGTGTTGGTGTAGCGACATGTTTGGTAGAAGTCTCTGTAGAATCCATAAAACGTGAAATTAATGAACGATAACGTCGGCCGATAGTAGCAATTAGAGGAATATTTTGATTCGGTACTGCTATAATCGTTTTGATCTGTAATTGCAATAGATTATGAATTCTTAACAATATTTCATTTAAATTTATTCTTTTCAAAACTCACTTCATTTTCATATGGACGAAATACAGTAATGGGCCTCAAAGTATTCACTTCGGCTATAATTAAACAACCCCAGGTAGTGCCAATGTATAATTCTTTGCCATGCGTACATAGGGCTGATATTTGACATTTAATTAAACTAAGATGTTCATCTATGGCTATACTTTTTAATGATTCCGAACAGGGTAAAAGTTTTGAACAATCCAATTTATTTTCAATTTTTTTATTGGCAGTGTGCCATTGGTAAACCATAAAGCCCGGATACAGGCAAGTAAAAACAAATTTTTCATTATTACACATTCTAGCCACCTTCAAATCTTCTATGGCATTTGGCTCATCACTATGATACAATGCCTGATGACCGCATACACCAGTTTTGCTGAGAGGAAATACATTTAATTTTCCGGCCATTTCACCGCACCATAATTCGTAAGTACTGAACAAAGAGAACACAATAATTAAATGAAAAGTCCTCTTCTATACAAATCAATAGGGAATACAAATTTTCTATGTTCCAATTTTGTCTTAATTAAAACAAAAATATTTACTTACATACATACACCCATATACTAACACATATAAATACAACTTACCCCTCAATAATTATCGCACAGGCACAATGTAATATTAATCCTGAACAAATTTCTGTCAAAACAAAAGATCCTTCAGCAAAAGCACAATTTGAGGGTACTCTTGTCGAATCAACAAGGAATACTCGTCCATTATGTAAGCCCACAGCAACACGTTGTATATCACGCAGATATACAAGAGTTATTAGGGGAGATTTAATAGCCGGATCCAATATATATGAGAATATATGACTATAATCAGTTAGACTATAGGAATGCAGGGTGCCAGATGCGTCACCTATCCATACACATTGTTCTATAATACAACAGCACAGCATATTAATTTTAGGTAAACGTGTGGCGGAAGAAGTTCGTGACGATGATCCCGAAACAGCTTGAAAAGAAGTAGGAGTATTTATGGGTGATGAAGAAGATGATTTAAGATGAATCTCTTCGACTCGTGGTGATTTTTGATCTTGTGATGAAAATTTATTTGTGCATTTAATACTACTCGATTGTAAAAATTGACCGTGTATTGTTGTATCTAAAATATCTATATGTGAGTTATAAGCAGGTAACCATAGCTCTAGACTGGACGTATCATCTGCAAAAAAATATGCATAGATTGTTATCATATGTAAGTAAAATAAACTACTCGTATTTTACAAAAACCACCTTCAGTATTGCTTGTGTTATTGTAGCTGAAAGCTCCACATACAACTTTATCATTGTATGGTAGTGCTATTACATCCAGAAGATGTATACATTCGGGAGCTGTTAATATGGATACAATTTGACTAGCTGTTGGTCGTTTTTTGGGCAACTCATCCCAACATAAGACCATAAGATCCAAACAATATGTAGGAAATTGAGTTTCTCTTTGTGTAAGTGCAGGCCGACTACCCTCTAGTATGCATTCCTTAATTGATTCGTGGCCCTCAAAAGGCTGTCGAAGACTAATGTTCTCATAAATAAACATGCCAAATGAGAAACAGTCAACCTTAAAATAAATATTACTTTTAAATTACTTTATATTTAACTTTTTCAAAATAAATGATTATAGACCTTTTCGGTATATTCTTCCTCTCCATTATAACGTATAATTTCTGGTGCCATGAAACCCTCCGTACCACCAAATCCTTTAGAACCACTGGGAGCAGTTTGACGACTTATACCGTAATCAGCTATTTTAATATGCACAGAATTTCGTGGACTATCTTCTCTAAAATAAGAAACAAACAAATTACTTAAATCCTATATTTAAGACGTTAGAGGTAGAAGGAGAACAAAACTTACGCATGAGGTTGAGGGAAATCCCACACTAATACATTTTCTGATTTTAAATCCCTGTAAATTATGCGACGGCGATGTAAATATTCTATAGCACGAGCAGCTTGTAGAACCAGTATTTGAAAAGTATGCGGACCTATATGTGCACCACTACGGCGATGTTGCCGTAAAATCGAATCTAGACCACCCATGGGTGCTAATTCTAAAACCAAAGCTAAAGGTTTAATGCAAATGCCTACTAAGGGCACAATGTTGGGATGTTTAAGAGTTAACAGAACTGCCAATTCTTGTCGGGCTGTGCAATACGCTTTGCAAGCGTGCTGTAAGGGATCACGATCCCACTTCCCCAACGCAACTTTATACGCCATTAAAGCACTTTCTTTAGCTCTGGGCCCAGGCGGTACAGGTTGTAGCATTTTCATAGCGACTGCTCTGAATGAACGTGAGCTTTTTATTTTGCAAGTGGCTTTAAAAACAAAACCAAATGCTCCTCTACCCAATAATGAACCCTTTATAATACTTTCCGAATTTATAGTATATTTATCGGGTATATCAGCAAATACAACATCTGCTGCCAACTTGTGCATATTCATTTCCAAATGTGCCGGACAAGAGATCTTTGTTTGATTGTAAACAGATAGAATACATTCTTCTATCATCCACGTATAGCAAACATTTGATATATCAGGAATGTTATATAAAGGATGACTGTCCACAGATGTGTTACGAGATGAACCAGCTGAGTCGGGACCAACTCCAGAGTCAGCATCAGAACAAAGAGAATCCTAAAAAACCAATGGGTTAATTTTATAATAAAAATTAATTTCTTTTTTGTCTTTTATTTTATAAAATTACCTCCGATCGTCTCTCCCTTCTGGCGGTAGCATTTAAATAGGCCGAAAATACGTTAAGTGCACCATCATCAGAGTTATCATTGTGCAGAAACAAAGGTCTTTTAGTGCGATATTTATTCGTATACCCAACCGCACCTATAGCAGATGCATTATCTAAATTTTCATTATTTACACCTCCATCATAACCATCTGCTTTTTTACAATTCAATGCCAATTTCTTTAAACATTTTGGACACATTACCAAACGTGTTATGAGGAATCTACCTTCGGAAGTATGTACAAAGCGAGTGCCCAATGAAGGATACCAGTCTTCTAGCAACAAATCGATATGATCTACAGATAATGCTAAAAGTTTTGCAATAACCGGCATGTGAGGTTCAACCCTAGCCAAATGCTGTCTGTCCCCATTATCGATTTCTTGAAGTATATCGATGTGTATAAGAGGAAAATAGATTTCCAAAATACTAGAATTACACAAGTTTATATCACTCCAAACACCATCAAGTTTAAGTTTAAAGCGATTATTCGAATTTCGAAAAGGTTGTGTATTAACGGCTGTATGAAAAGGTACCTCCCATATTTTAAATACTAATATTGGTCCGTAATACAAAGACACTCCAGTCTGCCATAAATTCCATTGGGTATCGTGTTCCAAAGAAGTACGCAAATCAAAATCAAGTGATAACTAAAGTAAACAAAGCAATTAATTTATTATAGAAAACAGATATTTTAAAACAACTGACATCATTTGATGGTACATAACACGACTTGATGGCTTCGGTTATTTGTTCATCAGCCAAAATTCTGGTTATTAAACGAGACCAAAAACCTGAAGGAAAATATGTCATTAACAATATACGTCTCAGACCCATTTCCAAGACATTGGTATCGCTATTTGATGTAAAATTGCTTTCCACACTTTGATAAATTAAATTGTTTAAATTGATGTCATTCGATACTGAACATCCTAAGTTTAGATTACGTCCACGTGTACGCTGAGAAATCTAAAGTAATAAAATATGTAACACATTGTGTAAAGAATAAAATTACGATTCTCTTAAAAGTATTTACTTTAACAACAGTTCCCGTATTTGGGCTAATTTCTTCATTCTGAGGCAGCAGTGACGGTACTAATAGCGTTCTCGAGTCCCAAGTTAAGGCCACCTCAAATTTATTCAGCAAACTAACTATATAAGAACGATTTGTGTTAAATGCACCACCTTGATGGCTAGTAGTATTACGAAATAATAAATTCAAATCTTCTAATTTCATTATACCCGTACGAGCAAATGGATTAATTTCTCTTACGGTTACCACATGGGCCAACATATCGCATAGCCATTGAGGATCTAGAAAATAATAATCTCTCAAAGTAGCATCATCATAGTGTAATATTACACCGTTGTCATGTAGGAACATAGTGGCTTGATTAAGCTCCGACGAATCACGAAAACTCTTATAGTTGTGTAGGCGCATTTCTTCGGTTACTAATTTTCTATAGTTTTCGGCATCTAAAACAGGATCTAAACCAGCTGCTTTTAAATTGCACGATATAACGTTAACAATGTCTTCTAAGGCAATGTAACTGGCTGGTATTTTTTGCAGTAATAAAGGTTCCTTCGAACCGGGAGATCTTAACATAAAGGCGGTGTCATAAATTATATTTGCCAAAAGACGTATGTTATGCAAGGTTTTACAGCTTATTTCTATGGAGTCTATAACACGAGGTAGACCAATTTTTTCTGCATCTGGTATGGCAATAAATTTTTCTCTAATAATTTGCTGCAACTCCTCAGCTTTTTCAGCGGAAAATGTTTCACCCACAGCATCGAAATGAGTGCCCACAATTATAACAGGCGAATTAGGAGCTCTAGCTTGTATATTGCCTAACCATTGTAAAATCTCAGCAAGGCCTTTATGGCCATCGGTAATTTTCCACAACACTAAATAAAGACTTCGTTTAGAGAGAAAATATTGATGGGTAGCATAGTATCTGGAAGAGAAGAAAATTTATATTGAAATTTATTGTTTCATTAATATAAAAACGTCTGAAATTTTACTCTTTTTGGCCACCAAAATCCCATGTACGAAACATAACCGGTCCATGAGAACCAGGAGCTTTCTTTCTCTTTTCACATATCCAAGTACCGATATCAACACCTACTGTTGAAATATTTCCTCCTCTTTGTGACTTAGACAAGTTCCTTGTATGACCCATGCGTTTGGCCCAATGATTTTCCGAAGCTCTTGACTTTTGTGACCCCACACCTTGTCTTAAAAGATCCAATAGTGTAGTTTTACCTATACCCTGCACACCTACAACCATTAGTTTCATACGAGCATAGGGTTGAGCATCTTCATAGATTGATTTTAAATATCCAATAATATCCATGGTTTTATATTTTTTGCTTTCAATCATTGATTTTAAAGGATCCTGTAAAAGACAGCCACGTGTATTTAAATTCCATAGACGTGTTAGAAGGCCCAAATGGGGCGGTAAGTCTGTAACATTCACATTGCCACTTATATTTAAAACACTTAGACTTGTCAATTCATGTAGAGAAGTGGGAATTTCTTTGAGGCAATTATTGCTAATATCGAGCATAGACAGATTAGGAAATATTAATTTGGATTTAGTTAAACCCACTACACTCCAATCAGAGTCATCAGAGTCATTGAAAAGAGTTGTCACATCATCGGTGGACAATTGAATGCGTGTTAGTATGTTGTCAGCTAAAATTAAAGTTCTCAACGATTCCAGTCTCAAATGTCTTCGGTGGCGGCAAACACTTTTCAATACAGTACTTCTAAACGAAGATGATTTTGGATTATTAGGATTGTGTTTGGCAAAAGATGGTATTTCATCGTTATCACCGCCTTGATTTTGAGCCACAAAACTATAGCACAGAAGATGAGGATCCGACTCTGTTATACGTGGCAAACTTGGCCAACATGATATTTCATTATGGCTTAAGTCCAATTGCTTAAGGGTAGCCGGGTAACTGGTAACATGACCCATTGAACGTAAGCTGTTGTAAGACATATTAAGGCGTGTTAAATTAACACCCAAACAAGGTAAAGCAGCTGGTATGCTTGTAAATAAATTATTGGCTATATTAAGGCTGTTAAGTTGTGAAACTCCTTCTTCTTTTTTTGATTCATTCCATTTCATATCATTATCAGTTATTTCTAAGCAGGAAGACCATATATTACGATGCAACAAAGGCTGCAAAGTAAGTATACGAGTTTTACTTTTCCCATCATTGCCATAAGCATCAAAATTAGAAAAGGGTTCCAAGTCAATCTTATCCAAACTTAATTGTGACGATGAAGTTTGCATAGGAGGTACTGGTAAGTCCTTTAGCAAATTAAAAGCAATATTTAATTCCCTTAATTTTGGAGCTTTCCACATATCGAATGGCATATCCTGAAGCTTGTTATTCGATATATCTAAAATTGCCAAGGCTGGCAAATGAAATACTTCTGCTGGTATTGATATTAACTGGTTATCTTGTATATAAAGTTCTTCTAAAACGGGTAGAGAATAAGAAACGCGATTTCCAGGTGTACTAGCGGCTGGTAAAGGTAATTGTGTTATTTTATTTTGTGCTACATTTAAATACCTTAAGAGAATTTAAAATATGTACTTTTAATTAAAGTCAACTCTACAAAACAATATATGCATTTGTGTCCTTACTTTAAAGACACTAAGCTAAAAATCTCTATAGGCAAATTCGTCAGATGATTATGTGAAAAATCAATGCGCGTTATGGCTGTTAAGGCGACTTCTGTAATTTTTGGATGACCTTGTAGTTTTGGATTTAATTGTAAGACACCATTTACCATCCAATTAACCCTGAAAAATATCAACATAAACAAATTAATTACAAAGCATAAGGTTTCAGATTTTTAATTGTATGTTTGAATTTTTTTCTTTTTGTGTTTCTATTTTTAACGTTTTGAAATTTTCTTTTTAAAAATATTGACTCAACATTGGTGACACTCACCTTACGAATGGCAATTGAACATTGTTATTATTATGCCAATCAATAATAACCGGTATATTGGGAAACATTGTACTATATGAAATGTTTGTGGCAGAAGGCAGAAAAACTTTGACTTCTACAGGTGTTGGCAAGCCTTTTTTATTAATTTTATAATCAGAATCGGGATGAACACGTTTGGCAAGTAAACAATTTAGTATAGATTCATCCTCGGAAGTAACAGCTACACTTAAAGCAGAACCATTATCATCTCGGGCACCGTATCTAGAATTATTAGAATTATTACAAATAATAATAATAATAATATTTAAAATATTTATTAATTCTTAATTGTATTATTCTTACTTCAATAGTAATTCAACCATTTGTAAAGATTTTTGTTTAGAAGCCTCCGCTATAGGAACATTACTCAGACCATAGATTTCTTCACTACATTTTGGATCATTATGATCCTCCACTGGTTTAGCAATTATGTTAGGATTTGCTCCATTTTGCAAAAGAACTGTGACAACATCTAAAAAACTACCCCTAACGGCAGCCAATAAAGGTGTTTCTCTGGCCGCACCACATAATAAATTTATATTAATTGGACATTTATCACACTCCATTGATTCTTCCCTTATCGTTTGTTCTCCATCGCCACTAATGTTTAGTTTCGACATTATAGCCTGTATTCCAAAAGATATACGTTTACGAGTTGGGGTAATAGGATTACTTTGTGGACTTTGCGCACAGGTTTTACGTGCTTTTATTTTCCATTTCACTAAAACATTGACTAGAGCTTTGTTACCTAAAATGCTAGCTATATAAAGACTAGTTTGTCCTGTAACGTCTTGTGCATTAGGATCAAATGCCAAACGCCATTCCCATACACCTTCTTCATCGCGATATGTTGAGTAAAGATATTCGGGATACTGAAAATTGATAAGTAATTCGAGCAATTCAATGTGTCCATTAATGCAGGCGGCATGTATGGGAAGCCATTTTTCCACAGTAGGTTGCTAAAACAAAAGGATACTCAAAACTATAAAAACTAAATAGAAATCATTATTTAAAATTCAAAAATTTACAAGAGCGTCTAAGGGATTATAGTCGCCGTGGTCTACTGGTTAGTGTGTTGGCTTACTAAGACATGAGCCCTAAGTTCGACACCAGGGTCTGACATCTTCAAAAAAAAAGAAATATGAAAAAAAAAATATTTCTTTCGGCGACTACCTCTCAGCAGTCTTCTGGCAAAAGCTCTGGGAATAATTAATTGCCATGAACAAGCTTCTCAAGTCTGTCGTTCAGAGTCGACATTAAACTGTAGGTCCCGGTACTCGTGGATAAAAATTTACACACACAACATGAATGCTGCGAGAAGCTAGGCCGTAATCCTGACACAAGTTTGTAATGTTCAATTATGTATGTATGTCTAAGGGATTAGTCAGAAATTAAGGGCCGTCTGCGTAAATCGAACGATTTCGAACGTTTGCAATTTTATGTCCAGAACACAAAGAACATACCCCTTTTTCTTGTTAGTATTTTTCATATAAATTCGCGAACGTTTGAACGTTCCTTTACTTGACATAGAAGAAAGCCATAATTATGCAAATAATTAATATAATTAAGTTATAAAACGTGGGATATGTGCATTAGAGTGGGTCAATTTTTTTGCCTACTAAGCGTATAGCAAAATCGTAATCTACGAGAAATTCTAAGAACTTTTCCCAAAGAAACCATGGTTCTAAAATCAAAATCGAGCTTCCGGTTTTTTACGAGAAAATTTGGTGTTCAGGTCATCCGAAAATAATGCTATTTTTTTGGTAGTATTCATTGCAATTGGTGAATAGTTGACCTGTAAAGCTGGAAGAGGTCTTATTTTAAAGGAAATTTTCTCAGCTTTCTATATCTGTGCTCATTTATAGAAAATTATTTACCCAAATAATGGTTTTGGATGTTTATGTCACAATAATAACAGTTTTAGGTTTTTAACAGTTTTACTATTATTATTTCGACATAAACCTCCAAAACCATTATTTGGGTAAATAATTTTCTATAAATGAGCACAGATATAGAAAGCTGAGAAAATTTCCTTTAAAATAAGACCTCTTCCAGCTTTACAGGTCAACTATTCACCAATTGCAATGAATACTACCAAAAAAAATAGCATTATTTTCGGATGACCTGAACACCAAATTTTCTCGTAAAAAACCGGAAGCTCGATTTTGATTTTAGAACCATGGTTTCTTTAGGAAAAGTTCTTAGAATTTCTCGTAGATTACTACCTTGCTATACGCTTTGTCATGTTTTTCGGTCCCGAACAAATTGACCCACCCTAATGTGCATATTTATTAAACTTTTTGCAGTTTTAAAAACAACAGTAGTTTCTTAGTTCTGTAAACAGTAGTTAATAGGCACGTACATACATTGTCAGATACGACCATTAAAATTTCTCGAGTTAGTTTTCTCATTTGTTTTATTTTTTTAATTCTTACTTGTATTAGGTCGGGAAACTTTTCCAACATTTTTTTCGCAATATTATAATGACCATGATGAACAGCGGCATATAAGGGTGAATATTTAGTAACAGTATGAGAACGACCATCCGAACCAGCATCTAATAAACGATTTGTTATACTTTCGTAACCAGACTGAGCGGCTCTAAAATACAAAGAAAATAAAGGCATACAAATTTAAAAAATAAAAACAAATTATAGTCTTA
Source organism: Metopia argyrocephala (assembly GCA_963576795.1). Taxonomy (NCBI): domain Eukaryota; kingdom Metazoa; phylum Arthropoda; class Insecta; order Diptera; family Sarcophagidae; genus Metopia; species Metopia argyrocephala. Next base: position 88,271,950 of record OY756211.1, read on the forward strand.
CAAAAACAACAAAGTATTTGCTCCGGCCGGTGCCATATTGACAATAATTTGTCGTTCACTACCCAAAGCTTCCAAAAGTACACGTACAGTACGTTCATCACCAGTGGTAACTGCCTGACGAAGTTCACGATGTTTTATTACACGCACTTGTTCACGGGCATCTAAATATAATATTTCAAGATTTGTTTTATTTTTTAAGTTTAATACTTGTATATACATATGTATGTAGAGTTTAAATTTTAATATACATATTAGTTTATATATAAATCACCTAAACATTTTGTAACTTCAATGACCTCATCAAGAAAATAGTCGCAAGCATCAAGAGCAGTTTCGGTACCTGATTTTGGCTTTTCAACAAAACTCCAATCCATTCTTATGTATATTAAGAATAATTTAATTATATCGAAACTATTTTTAAATAATTTAATTATTGTTTTTTTTTAACGAACCAAATAATTATATCTTTTCAAAACATTTACTAATTTCCTTCAGTACTTTTCTATCAAAACCAAATTTGCAACACCCTTAGCCGTACAGATATTACAACCAACTAAGTTTTATATTCGTTCTTCTTTTCTACAAACGACATCGTTGAATTTGGTTAAAAATCAATTGTCAGCATGTTACATGAAACTTCGAAAGTTTCATTCATTCATAAAACCAGAAGACCAGCCAACCAAGGGGTTGTATTGCTGTGTTCTTTGTACGACAACGTAGTAACCACCCACTTTGTTGATGTTGTGGTTAAAGTGATATGAAATGAAATGCGCACAACCAAGCCACGCATAAGCAAAATAAATCAACCATCTGTTGCACGTGTAACTCATGTTGCATTGCGAACCAGTTTTCCGTTTTTTTTTTTTGCATATTTCTCTTCACTGTAGGGAAATCGTATAATAAATTCTGTTATAAAAATGGATTTTCTATATGGGCATTTCCTGGGGTAACGAACGTACGTTCGTACGCTTTTAATGTAAAAAGAAGGTAGAAAAAAAACTTTTTCTAGTATTTTAGTTTGCGATTTGATAGCATTTTAGTAGCTCTATATGTAGTGCAAAAGATGGATTTCATCGAGTTGAAGTTTTCATAATAATAGTTATAAAGACGTGGTCACGAACGTACGCAAAATAGAAGTCAACTTTAGCTGACAGTAGTGAAATGTAAAATTCTGCGAAATGCAACGGAATATTCCAAAGCGATAAAATAATTTTTAAAGCATACTAATGTAGGTCTCTATCCAGTATTTACACAATAAAATATCTCTTTTGGTTTTCGTTTAATTGGCTTAAGTCTCGGTCGCGAACGTACGGGTCGCGAACGTACGATATTTCCATAGGTTTTTTTTTGGGTTATCACCATGCTTAATCCCATAAATATCGTCAAATTTCCTTTACGAAAAACGTAATTCTCTATTTATAGTGTGTGGTAACTAGTACTGGCAAAGTATTGAGTAATGAGTACCACGTATCGAGTATTTTTACTAAATTTTGGGTACTTGTACTTTTACATTAAAGTTGTGTGGAAAATTAAAATTTTAACCAGCAAAACAAAACTCCGTCTAAAAATACATTATTACGTTATTACAGTTAATGATCAACAAGCTCAATTAAAAATTTGTGCAAAAATTCACTTACAAAGAATATCTCTTCCTTTTATTAAGAGGTGACACATACATATAATATTTTTGTAATATAATTAAGTTAGAGCATGCCACTATTCGTTTACAGATACTGACAAAAGAATAAGAAAACTTCGCGAGAACGTAATCCTTCTGATAAATAGATTTCAGTAAAGCACTTACAGTGTTTTTTAATATTTGTTTTATTAATACCAATTTTCAATATAAAATAATGAAATTTTAACAATATTTGTGATATTATTGTTTTTACTCAACAGGCCGTAAAAATTGTGCTTATTTTAGGTCCTCATCACAGAAAATCCAGTGCATCATTCTAATACTGGAATATTCGGTATACCATTTCACTTTTAAAGTAAAATTAGAGACATCTTATCAATTATAAACTCATTGCTTATAGAAAAAATTTACTTACGGTCGCGAACGTACGAAACTTTGCAAACAAAAAAAGTCTATTTAATGGTAACCCAGAAGTTTCTTTTATTTATATACAAATAGGTGACACCGAAATTAATTAAAATGTGGTGTGTCTTTGCACCTATTGACGTTTTATGCAAAGCAATAACAATAAAATGATGTTTTCGGTCGCGAACGTACGATTAAAACCTAGGCAAGAAACAAAGCAAAAATTTACCGTTAATCGAACTTTTTTTTTTCTCCCTACACATTTCCCTTCTTAATTGTTTGTAAAAGAAAGATTTTGAAGAAAGAGTGCAAACATAATACAGTTTTTGCATGTAAAATAAATAAATATAAAAATGTCTTTAGAAGTAGTTTAAAAATGAAATTTTAAATATTTCAGTTTCTAGCCCAATTTTCTCAAGTAAAACACCTAAGATATGATAAGAATCCAATATATTATAAAAATATAGACTCTTTTTTATAATTATAAGCAATAAAATGCTATGATTATCAACATATTTTTTTTCGATCCTGGTTTACCATTCTGAGGAAATGCCCATATTGAATTAATGTCATCTATGTCATTAGCTTTACAGAATTAATAAATAAAAAGAAAAACTGGTAATAAATAATATCACACTAATAAAAGTATACAGTCGAATTCGGATATAAAATATATATATATATATATAAAATTAGGTGGTGCGTGGTATAGTGGTTAGAGCGCTCGCACAAAAACTCCAAAGACCCAGGTTCAAATCCCAGCAAAGGTGAAAAATGAAATAGTTAGTTTGCGGTTTTTAAAATTATAATTTAAAAATAAGAAGTCCCCCCTCTAAGAAGACCCTCTACAAAGGAACCCCTTCCCGACATTCCACTCTATTCCATCTTAACCAATGTCATAAAAAAAAACGAATGATCAGGAGAAAAGCGCCACCTATTGGGAAGTAGCAGATAACAGCTAAACCTACATAGCGAAGACACTCACCACACAATCAATATGCAATGACAAAGCAATTGCTGTTGATCATTCAAGGGTGAAGGTATAACACTGGCCCCTGAATGATCAATTCACAGCAATTTGTCTCATTCCTAAGGCGCTAATAGTAATATAAGAAAAAACAAAATGTATGTTCTGTCATAAATGTAGTGTCCTTTCTAAAAAATTTCAATACAATGCACTGCATTTAGTAGGGGTTTAACCCTGAGTATTGGTCTTAAAATAAAAAAATAAAAAAAAACAATAAATGTATTTACTTTTGTTTTCTTTTAAATTCAAAGGTATTTAACGCCGTTTAAAAGAAACAAATTTGGCGTTAAAAGGCACAAAATTGTATAAAAAGAACTCGGCTTAATTGCAAATACGAATATTAAGAATTTATTGACGGCAAAAAATGTTAGTCCATAACCTACATTTTCAAAAGTATTTTTTATGGCAAGAATATTCCTTTTATGCTAAAATTGTTTTTAATTTGTCTGTTAATTAACTTTGTCAGAAATTGAATTTTTCTAAAACATATCGATTCGTTTTATTTTTATTTCAATATTTTAGAAGTTCGTTTAAACGAAATAATTTTTCATTTATCCGAAGTCCTTTTAAAGCAAATTTCCGGTTATAAGAAAAACAAATGCTGTTTTTTTACATTTTCTTATAACCGAATTCGACTGTATAAATAAGCATGTATTGTAATTGTATATGCAATACTCCTATATCTAACCAACCATATGAAAATAACAGTAGTTTTATGGGTGGGAATTATGCAAATTATGTGTACATAGCTGTTGATAAAACATGTATTAATATGCATTATTTTAAAACTATGGGTTTTTTATAAATTTATAAGACTTCATTTAACCTTTATCTGCTCTTTGCGTCGAAAACGACGCATACCCAATACGATTTTTGAATTTTTATTAATATGGTTAGCTAAAAGTTCGTGAAATTTCCTGACTTTGTAGAACACGTAAATGTGCACATTTAGACTTATTTTCGTATTATAAATTTTATTTTTTTGTATTGTATCTAAAAAGTTACGTTGCCTACCCTCATGCGTCGTTTTCGACACATATGAGAAAGCGTATGTTTTTTGGCGGGCATCTTTGTTTTTTTTTAACAGTCATTGCGCTTTTTATAGGCGATAAAGTCATTTCTGTAAACAAAATATATCAAATAATTAAAAAGAAGTAAATAAAATATTTTTTAAGTGAAGAAATAGGAGCTCTTCTAAATGAAAGCTGAAAATAACTACAGTTTTTCTGATGCCAAAAATCCTGTAGTTAGTAGTAGTGTAGTCAGCCACAAGGTGGTAGGTTTAGAACTGAAAATGTTATCGATCTTCTGCCCGCCGTCACACGAATTGCATCTTGAAAGCGTGTACAAATGCATTTGCCAAAGCTAAGTATGGTATTTCTTGCAAATTGATTCCAGTTTGTTGCCAGCCAGAAATGTCAGGGGGCGGTTTCTTGCAGATGGTCTTGCTGGAGGGGGGGGGGGGGAACCTCTTATTTTATTTAAATTTAATTTTTAATTTAAATTGTAAGTTTAGAAAACCGCAAATATTTATTTTTATAATTTTGTCCTTCACTGGGATTGGACCTAGGTTGTGTGAGTTTCTGTGCAAGCGCTCTACCAGTATGCCACGACCCCCCCACGACCTTTGATATAACTACTCGTTATACATGAATGTTGTATATTTTTTTAAATCAAAAAATCAATCAAATGCTGATTTATTCGATTCAGAGTATAGTCGTATTATGTTAAGGGCAATTATGTCGAAAAACACTTTTGAAGATGTCAATGGAGTTAATTTTGCATTCACAGGCAATGCATGTATTGATAGAAGAAAAGTGTACAATTTTACAAAATATATTGCATAACTCTAAAAAATTTGAACCCGGGGATTAAAAGGTTGCCAACAATTATGAGTTATTATAAAAATACCACAATTTTAAATAGTTTTGTTACTTCAATAAGACTGTATCGATAGGGTCGATAAGATGCTTTCTTGTCTCAGTTACAAAAGGCCGATGGCTATATTTGCGAATATATTCGACATGGCTGCATTGAATGCCTTAATTATTTAAAAAAAAATTAATTCTAATTGCCAAACAATAAACTTACAATAAAAAGGAATTTTCTAGGGGAACCGGGGTTATCCTTGGTATGAAAAATAGAACAGGAAAGCTACGATCAAGTTCATTTGTAAATTTTATTGAATTGCCATTTTCATCATATGCAACGAAGAGATAAAAAAGCGTTCCTTCACAAATTAAAGGTACACAAAGGTGTTCGATGTGTTTTGAAAGGAATTCTACTTCAAAAAATAACATGCATACTACTATTTGTTGCTTTTGTGCAAATAGTGCATGTAAAAACATATATTTATAACCAAAACGTATGTGTTATATAATATATAATAAAACTAAAAGTAATGTTTTAATATTAAGCAAATATAAATACTAGCAATTTTTAGTTTTCTCATCATGGGTGTTTCGCGTTTTTCTACTAAAAACCATAAGAAATATATTGTGCGTCGAAAACGACGCCAGGGTAGATAATGTAATTTATTTTGAGGAGCAGATGAAGGTTAATAATAACAATATTGATTATTAAAGCATCTATGCTTTAAGCCTCTCAATTAAAAGAAGTTAAAAGTTGTGTTAATGATAGACAGAATATAATGTTGTTTTAATTATTTAACATATTAACCAAATTATAAAATTTGAGAAATTAATTGGGTATGTTCTGCAAAACGAAAAGTAGTAAAATTGAAATAGCATGAAAATTCGATTTGCTATAACTTTCAAATTTGACATTTTAATATATTTTTTTATTCATTGGATTAATGAATATTAACATACCTTTCTTTCTTAACTATAAAACTTTAATATAATTTCCACAATACAGTTTTATTTGTATTATAAAAAAACCCTCGTTTTCAATTTCACTACTTTTCGTTTTGCAGAACATACCCGTATATCTATAATTTCGTTGTTTGTCCGGATGTATATCCAATTCTCTTTCCGCAGGTTTTTGAAGCCGTCTGACCTCGCAGAAAGCTGAAATATTGCATACCTTAAGCTCATTTGCTTCATATGTGCAAGACGGAGCCAGATTTTAGATTTTCCCCCCACTGTGCTCGGCTTTATGACTAGTATAATATATTTTCTTATATGCGAAACTCCTCAATTTTTAAGAATCATAGAAATCTATAATTCCAACTGAAATTTTGTGTAAAATTATTTTATTAAAGTCATGATATTGCTTTTTTTTTTTGACAATATGGAAGAATAGCTTAAGTCGACATAAATCGAATAAATGAACTATTTTAGGAGATGTATAGCAGTCAGAATAGTGTTATAAAATAAAGTTTTATAGTGTTCAGTCGTTGTCTAATAAGTCTATATTAGTGTGATAAATTACAGACTTTAATAGTAAAATTACCAGAAATTTACGAGAAATTCGCGTTAACGGGATCAATACTCAGGGGTAAACCCCTACTGATGCTGTGCATTGTATTGGAATTTTTGGAAAGGACAGTATATATACATTGTACTCGCGGTAACATCAACTAATTAAAATCAAGGGAGTTCATATTAGCGAAATTGTTCACGTTAGAGATTGTCGAATTTTATGACAAAAGTATAAAATTTTACAATATAAGCCTGTGTTTTACACGCTTGAAAGTGAAATTATTTTGTTATTTGAATTATTAAAACACAAAACTAAAACAAAACAAGATCACGAGAATGGTCGTGATTTAATTTTTTTTGGCAAGCTAAACAGACCATAAAAGTTAGTAAAACAACGCTTTAATTGTGATATCAGAGCCATATGCAATAAAAAAATGATTCACTTTATAGAGCTTTCTGAGTTTGTTCACGTTACAGAGTAGTCAATGTAAGCATAAAATTGTTTACGATAAGTGTATGTGTAATTTATTAAAAATTATAAAGAAATATCCGAAATTTTAGCAATATATTTATTTATTATTCTGTAATTATTTATTTTATTTATTTCAATGCCTCATACACAAGACCTGAGTATTCTATTGCAGTATGAAACTGAGCAAATGTATATGCAATATTCAGAAGACTATAACATTAACAACTTTAAATTGAAATAATAAGGAAGAAATAGTAAAACAATGTAAACAAAATTTCAATTTTCTATTCCTGATTTCCGATTTATGCGCTTGCAAAAATATAGTTCTGATCAATCAAATATCGAACTGTTTAGAAAAATTTCGAAAATTTGTTAAAGCCATAAGACTGCCAAATTTCTATAAGTATTTTATTTTAGCGAAGTCAGTTGAATATAAGCACTAATCAAGTCTTAAATAATTGCTTTAATAAAGTAAAGTTTTAAGTTTAAGTTGCCCCTAAAAAATATATTTGTGGCTTGGTGCTAAAAGGGCCAGTGTCAATTTTCGCCTCTTTTGAGTTAGTCATTTCATTAGGTTTCTTTTTTAACTCCCTTTTATTTTGCTCCAACAGCCAATTTCTAGTTCAATCCATAAGAGATTTATAAGAGATTTTGTAGCCAATTTTAAATAAATTTTAAATTTTGTAGCCACAAATATAAAAGTGTAATATATGTAGTTTGGCCGATGGATTTAAAGGTTTTGACGTTGTGGTGTTTTTTAATTGTTTAAAAATACAGGGTGTCCGCCGGGAAGGTATACTACTTTGTTTATAATTTTTGATTAAATGGATCTAATATTGATAAATGTTTTATTTAATGTCGGCTATTATGTATGTCGGCGACTACCTCTCAGCAGTCTTCTGGCAAAAGCTCTGAGAGTAATTAATTGCCATGAACAAGCTTCTCAAGTCTGTCGTTCGGAGTCGACATTAAACTGTAGGTCCCGGTACTCATGGATAAAAATTTACACACACAACATGAGTTCTGCGAGAAGCTAGGCCGTAATCCTGACACAGGGTTGTAAAGGCCAGTTATGTATGTATGTATTATGTATGGAATGCAATATCAGATAAATGTCTGCCTCTGTTACCCTCACGAATTGCAAGCCCTTTTGAGCACATTTTTCATTACATTCTCACACATTTCACGCAGTATTTCATTAATATCATCACAAATATTTTGTTTGAGTTGCTTCAGCGTTTCTGGTTTGTTTGCATAAACCTTGCTTTTCAGATATCCCCACAAAAAGAAATCTGAAGCAGTTAAATCAGGCGACCGTGGAGGCCAATCAACATCACCATTCCTTGAAATACCTTGTTGTGGAAAGAGGTCTCGCAGTAATTCCATTGTGATCCTGGCTGTATGCGATGTGGCACCGTCTTGTTGAAACCACATGTTAGTCAAGCCCAAAGTATGCAGTTGTGGCGTTTGTTCGCAATAATATCACGCTATCGCTCCTCATTCATGGTTACCGTTACGCTGTTTTCAGTTTCAAAGAAGTAAGGTCCAATGATTCCTCCTGACCATATTGCATACCAGACAGTCACTTTTAATACATCGAATAGCTTCATTCACATGAAGTATCGGTTAAAAAGAAAAAAGTTCTGCTGTTCGGATTGGAAAATACCAGAAAAGGTCTGTTTAAAAATTAATTTAAACAAAACATATAAGAAATCAAATTACATATTTTATTAAATCAGTTTTGTGGACTGAAGCAGAAGAAGACAACAATGCAATGTTATGCAAAATAATAAATTGATAGTTTGCTTTTAGGTATCACTTTTGTTATGTACATACTTTTTTACATACTTACTTACTTACTTAGCTGGCCATAACAACCCGTTAACGGGTTTCGGCCTGCTTCAGCACTAGTCTCCAGGCGCTTCTGCTTAGCGCGCGCCTTCTCCAGTTGGTCACACCAATCGATGACAGGGCTTCATCAACCTGGTCCTTCCAACGTAAACAGGGTCGTCCTCTACGCCGACGTCCAGTGACCTTCGCATCGAAAACTTTCTTCGCTGGAGCAGATTCTTCCATCCGAACAATGTGGCCGAGCCAGCGTAGCCGCTGGATGTTAATACGCTGGACAACACCTACATCGCCGAGGAGCTCATACAGCTCATGGTTGGTTCTAATGCGAAACTCATCGCCATGCCTTAGAGGACCAAAGATCTTACGAAGAACTTTTCTCTCGAACACCCCGAGGACCGCTGCATCGGCACAAGACAGCGTCCATGCTTCCGCACCATAGAGAAGCACCGGGAGAATAAGCGACTTGTAGAGTGTTAATTTCGTCGCACGAGAGAGGTCTCTATTACTAAACTGCCTACCGAGACCGTAGTAGCACCTGTTGGCCAGTGTGATTCTTCGCCTGATCTCTAGACTGACATCATTTTTGCTGGTAATGGCGGTGCCAAGATAGATGAATTCCTTGACCACATCGAATGTATAGTTGCCGGCTGTAACCTGGGAGCCGATACGATCAACATCCCTACTCGTCGACAACATGTACTTCGTCTTGCTCTCATTTACCGCCAGACCCATTTTAGCAGACTCTCGTTCAATAGCATTAAAGGCTGCGGTGACATCTCGCTTGGTATGCCCAATGATGTCTATATCGTCTGCATACGCAAGGAGCTGGACACTTTTGTTAAAAATAGTGCCATTACGATGGACACCCGCCTTTCGCAAAACACTCTCCATGACGAAATTGAAGAGGTCGCAGGATAAGGGATCGCCCTGTCTGAAACCTCGCACGGTATTAAAAGGCTCGGAGAGGTCTCTTCCTACCTTGACGGAGCTGCAGGAATTGCTCAACGTCATTCTGCACAGTCTTATCAATTTTGCAGGAATACCGAGCTCAGACATTGCTGCATATACGCGATCCCTTATCGGGCTATCGAACGCTGCCTTATAGTCGACAAAGAGGTGGTGTGTGTCGACTTGACTTTCATGGGTCTTCTCCAGGATTTGGCGCAGTGTGAATATCTGGTCAATGGTGGACTTACCAGGTCTGAAGCCGCACTGATAAGGTCCAATCAGTGAGATGGCGAATGGCTTCAGTCGTTCACACAATACGCTCGTAAGAACCTTATATGCGATAGGGAGAAGGCTTATACCCCTGTAGTTGGTGCATATTGTGGGGTCTCCCTTTTTCAGGATCGGACAGAGGGCACTGAGATTCCAATCATCGGGCATACTTTCCTCCAGCCATATTCTGCAAATGAGCTGGTGCATGCACCTAACCAGCTCATCGCCTCCATACTTGAAGAGTTCAGCGGGCAGACCGTCAGGTCCGGCTGCTTTGTTGTTCTTCAGTCGCCATATGGCAACCTTGACCTCTTCATGGCTGGGGGACGGGATCACAACGTCATCATTGATTGGGTCCGGCACAGCATCTCTAGTAGCGGAATTTGTATCATCATCGCTTTGCAGTAGATTACAGAAATGCTGTCTCCATAATCTCAGTGCACCATGTGCATCTGTAACCAGATTACCATGTTCGTCTCTGCAGGAGGTTACTCCGGGTTTAAAACCAGTAGTAAGACGCCTTATCTTCTTATAAAAATTTCGAGCATCATGTCTACTCCTGCACATCTCGATTTCCTCACGATCACGCCTTTCTTGCTCCCTTTTCTTTCTTCTAAATAGGCGTCTCTCTTCCCTCCTCTTCTCTCTGTACACCTCCACAGTTGCCCTTGTAGTGGTGGACTGCAACGTTCTTCTGTAGGCAGCATTCTTTGCCGCAGTGGCCTCACGACACTCTTCATCGTACCATTGGTTTCTGCGGGGAGGACGCTCAAAACCAAGGACTGTTTCGGCAGCGTTGCGCAGAGAGTGAGCAATGTGAGACCACTGTCCACCAATACTTTCGAGAGAGGACGGGATATAATGGAGCTCATTAGAAAGACGATCGGAGAACGACCTGGCTGTCTCTTGTGATCGCAGCTTTTTGATGTCCAGCTTCCCTCGAACACTAGAACGTGCCATATTCGCTGCGCATATGCGCAATCGCATCTTGGCTGCGACAAGATAATGGTCCGAGTCGACATTCGGACCTCTAAATGTGCGCACGTCTAGTATACTGGATACATGCCTTCCATCAATCACAATGTGATCGATCTGGTTGGTAGTTGATCGATCGGGAGAGAGCCAGGTGGCCTTATGGATATCGAGATGCTGGAACCTGGTGCTACAAACTACCATGTTTCGCGCCGCGGCGAAATCGATCAGTCTCATGCCGTTCGGCGAGGTGGAAGAATGGAGACTGAACTGCCCGACAGTGGGGCCAAAGATACCTTCACGTCCAACTTTCGCATTGAAATCGCCGAGGACAATTTTGGCGTCATGTGCCGGACACTTATCGTATACATCCTCGAGCTTTGCGTAGAAAGCATCTTTGACCGCATCGTCCTTCTCTTCCGTCGGGGCGTGAGCGCAAATGAGGCTGATGTTATAAAATTTCGCCTTCATCCGGATCGTAGCTATTCTTTCGTTCACGGGGGTGAACTCTGAGACAAGGTGGCGAAGTCTCTTGCTAACTACGAATCCGCAGCCAAATTCACGTCTGTTATCATGGCAGCTGTAGTAGATGTCACATGTTGCTTGCCTTGTACAACCCTGTCCTATCCATCGCATTTCCTGGATGGCGTTGATGTCAGCCCTACATTTTTTGAGAGCATCCGCCAATTGGATAGAGGCACCTTCCCTATAAAGGGTTCTCACGTTCCAGGTGCATATCCTTAAATCATAGTCCTTAAAACGTTTGCCATGGTCGTCAACATAAAAGGGGGTCCGTTTAGAGGCTTTTGCTGAAGTTTTCATTGAAATTTATGTTTTTACGTGGTGGGTTTCAAGCCCTACGCACAACCCAAATTTAAAGTCCAGGGGATTGGACAATCGCCGCATACATTAGTTAACAAGCTAGCGGATGCTAGAATGTTATCCAGGAGGGCCGCGTGGAGGCTGTATGTCGACTTGAATACAACGGGAACAAGTTTCGTTCTGGAGGCCGCCAGGTTGACCCCGATCAGAGACTTTGCCTTGTCCGAAGTATCCCATCCATTTACATACTATTCTAAAAAAATTATTATATACTTTTTCGAATTAAATTCGAATATTTAATGGATCTATATTATACTTATTGTATGAATTTTAATAGCCTAAGATCGTAATTCTGGTATTCTTATGAGAATTAACGAACACAAAGAACTCTGATGAGAACTTTTGTAGCTGGATATAAAACTAGTTCAGTTCTACTAGTGTTTGTACATATTCCTTAACGGATGATATTTCTCATAAGAATACAAGTATTAGGATCTTAGGCTATTAAAATTCATAAAATAAAATTAATTTTATCTCAAAAGTTTAAATAAAATTAAATTAAAAAACGATAAATCTATATTTGGCTCTTTTTAGCCTTTTTTAATATGTTCTTGGCTTTTTTGCTTCTAAAAATTTGGCTTCGCTGGTTGTTATTAAACAAACAAAAACAAATTGTTATGAGGATGCCCCAGAAATCTAGTGGGTTTTGTGCTATACTGCTAGTGCGAGGGATGTGGGTTCAATTCCTAGAAGATACGTTTTTATTCTTCACGTTCAGTTAATATTTTTGAGAGATTAAAACGAAGCTTAGGGAATAAAACTTCTATGATTGTAGAACTGTTTATATGTACCTCTCTGGATAGAGTATTGAACCCGTTGTACTACTTAACCAATTTTTTTTTTTTTTTTTTTTTTGAACAAGGTTTTTCCTTGCCTTCGAAAAAGAATTATAGTTTCGTTTTCAGCTTTATTAATTTTTTTTCTTTACACTTCACGTTGCTTGTATTTTCTTACAATTTGTAACAAACAATTTTTAAGAGCCACTATACTACAGTATTTCAATATCGTAATTGTAGAAAATTTTTAATATTTCAATTAACACTAGATTTCACTTCCTTTACAAATTATCCTTTTAATTTGGCCTTCTTTTAGAACTCTTAGATTTGTAGAAGCTGGCAACTCCAATGAAGATACAACTAAAACCCAATTAGTCAAAATCCAATAAAACAAAATTTTTAATGTTTACGTTTTAAAAATTAATCTGTCCTTAAAAGGAGCCAATCGTATTCTGTATGTCCCTACTGCAATATCTTAAAATCAATATCATTTTATTATAATAAAAACGCAATTAAAAGCCAATTGCAAACAAGTTAAAACTTACCCTCATCAGAATCACTCATTTTTCTTTATTTAAAGACGCAGATTTCACAATTAACAAAAAAAATTGTACATTTCTTTTAAAACATTGTACGTTTATCTTCAATACTCAACATGTTTTTTGAATTTCAATAATTATTTTTTAACAAATTTTTACATTTTTTGCAAAGATATTACAATCTGAAACTCGAATTACTATTTTTTTTTACTAAATTATGCATATAATATCATATAGCGAAGCTTTCGTATATAAGACCTTCAGAAATAACTCACAATAATAATTTTCCTAAATGCAGCACTGTAGAGGTATAGTCATAAATGTCAAATAAAATAAAGATGATAATAAATTTTGTACCACAGTAAAGCAATAAAAACTATAAAAATACGTGAAAAGAAAAATATAATTATTTTTTCACTATAAAACATTAAAACAGAAGTGAAATTATGTTTAATAGTTAAAAAGTTTTCTTAAACCTAAACAATATGAATTTAAAAAGCTTTTTTAATATACAGCTGCAAACTCTAAAGTGAAAAACAAGTCAGAAAAAATTCTTAGAAAATCGTGAGGTTGCGCTCTACTTGTTCATCGTACTCGGGCAAGAAAGAAAAAAAAAAATTTTTTCTGTTGGCCAGATTTATTCAAACAATTTCCTATTCTAAGGATATAGTTCATCATAAATATAAATAGAAAAAAGTAAGTAAATCTTTTGCAACGGAATTGTGTTAAAATGAACAAAAAATTGCATTTAGCGATGAAGATGAGTGTGTTTTTATTTTCATCTCTCCATACACAGTTTGGGTGCGACATAAAAATTAAACGTCAACGTTAAGAGATATGGCGTTAGCTGCGCTGTCTAAATCATAGTACATTTACAAACAACAAAAGGGTTTTGTTTTTATTGTAATTTTTATTAAGTTTCTTTTATGCTCTGTGTAGCTCTGGAAGGCGGGGTAAATAATAGTTTTCATTTACTTATTTTGTTTTTATACTACACAAGTTATTATAAAATAGTATTCTAATTGTTTACTTCTTTTTTATTGTGTTTTCTTCTTGAGAACTAATTGCAAATACGTTATAAAGGGATGGAGATTTGTTTTTGTATACTAATACGAGACATTTTGTGTAAAATGTTTGTTTTGGAAAATATTTAGATACCTACTATGCAGAGGGTATTTAAAAAAATATATGAAAATGTTCCTTTAATTGAACAAAGAGTACGTAAAGTATGCTCAAATATTATGTACTACCTGTACCTGTATAATAATCAGAATATCCCATTAAAAATTTGTAAAATAAAATTGTCTGAGTCTACATGATATTACATTTGATGAGAGGGTTGTTTGTGTATGCGTTTGGCTGTGTGTGTTTAATAAGATTACTCTTCGAAGGGCCTAATTTTAAATGTCTACAATTTCTTAATCATGTGTCTTTACGATTACTTGTCCCGCTTATGGCGTACACTGTCTGTGTAGTTAAGAACAACCTTCACCCTCGCTGCAATGCAATCTCTTACTTCGTTTTATGTTTAAATCACACTCACTTTCGCTTTATAAAACAGGCACAACCTAAAATTGTGTGTGCAAGATAAGTATGTATTTTCAAAAATGCACAGTTTAAAAGGAAAGACTATGTTGTCACCTAAATGACAAAACAAGGTAACATCATCATAAAACATCGTAAAATGGAGACTACTTGAGATTTCGAAACAAAATTTTCAAATCTGGATTAAAATTAAACTATAAATATATTTTAGATGAAAAAAGTCTATTTTTAAAGAGCATTTAATGATATGTGTCTTACGTTATTTTGAATTGTTGTTTTTTGAAACAAAATACAATAACGTATCATCAATATAAATTTGTATGAAAAACATAAAATTTGAAAATATACCTATATGTATTTTTTTATTTTAAATTAAATTATAGGCTTCTTTATATTTTGTTTATATTTTTACTTATTTTAAATACTAATAACTACTAGTTAAAACTTAAAAGGTACTTCATTAAATTTTCGTAGACAACAAAACAAAAAACAAAATATGTATTTCAATTTATTAAAAAAAATTAAATTGTTAGGAAAAAATAGAGTAAAAAACTACTTATTAATTATGTACTCAAAAGGTATATTATTATAAATAAAATGGCAGTCTGTTGGAAGCAAAGATTGTAGGTCCTGCAGATGTTGCCATTTATTTTTGGAAATTCTTAGCCTTTGGGAATGCAAACTTGATGGCGCACTGTTATATAATTTTCTACGTAAATCCACCATTTAGTGGAAACTTCAATTCTGTTGGTAACATAAAGTTTCTTTTGTACACATGACATCTGCCAAAAACGTTCAAATATTTCCTTTCGTAAATTTTCAGGAAAAAGAGTACAATTCCGTTTTGAACTTCTTGCACAATATTCTGACGTGCACCCATCTTTCATTTCTCTTGGCATTCTGTCGCAAATGCTTCCTTTGGATAGCCCTTTATATATTTTACCATTCACTCAATTTTTTATTTTCTTCTCTTTTGCTACTTTTTTTAGAACTTTGCATGTTTTCATCTTAACTATTTTCGATTATAGAACACATTTTATTATTTATGTTTTTCTTTTTACTTTTGTAAAAATTATCAGGTATGTGATGGAAAACGATCTCACGATTTCGGTGGCCAGTTCATATCACCGTCATGTTTTGAATTATTATGTAATGTTACGGATTACCGGACTTAAACATATGTACTCATTTACTCTAAATTAATTGAAAAATGTTGTTTTTTCGTTCTAATAACGTATTCCGCCTTAATGTGATTTCACATCGAATTGTGTACTTGCTACACTATTACTTTGTTTCTGGTAAAATTATTTCAATTATTTGTACTTTTTCTTTTTTTTTTTTTTTCTTAATTTTGGTAAACAATATTCTTTTCTTTGGTTTCGAATAACGTGGGCTTTGAGTTTTTTTTTTTTTTTTATTTGAAAATGCCTGTCTTTCTTTGAATGCTGATTGCTTAGTTTTAACATTTAGTTTAGGGTTGATAGATAGACAAAAATCAGTATTTAATATGTTTTGGAGGTGCCACATCCAGGTCCAATTTTGAAATAAAAAACATACCATATCGCACTTACGGTAGTTGAGTCTATCTATGTTCCATATATCAACAAAATCGATTCAGTCGTTTAGACGTGATTGACCGACAATCAAACAGATAAACTGACAAACAGACTTACAAAGATGTATGTATATTTGTATGTATATATCGTCATATTAAATGCAAACGGACGTAACTAAACTTTTTGTTTTACAGGAGAAGCAAAAAACCTTAACATCAAAAATTTTGTAAATCCTAAAAATCATCATTTTCAGGATCGAGAAATAAGGATATTAGCATCCGGTCGCCGTGGTCTAGTGGTTAGTGTGTTGGCTTACTAAGACATGAGCCCTGGGTTCGACACCAAGCTCTGACATCTTAGAAAAATGAAATATGAAAAAAATATTTCTTTCGGCGACTACCTATCAGCAATCTTCTGGCAAAAGCTCTGAGAGTAATTAATTGCCATTAACAAGCTTCTCAAGTCTGTCGTTCGGAATCGACATTAAACTGTAGGTCCCGGTACTCATGGATAAAAATTGACACACACAACATGAATGCTGCGAGAAGCTAGGCCGTAATCCTGACACAGGGTTGTAAAGGCCAGATATGTATGTATGTAAGCATCCGTATATACAACAAATGAGTTTGAATAGAAGGTTTTCATATAAATATAAATTTCATTAATATAATCGCCATTTTTGATCGTAGGAATCTAAAATTTTGCACGACCATGTATTTTGATAAAAGGGACCATAATTAATAAAAACCTCAATTTCGAAGTTTTGTGTAGTTACCTCCGTTTGCATTTAATATGACGATATGTATATTTGGACTAAAATATTCGCCTTTAAAACGTAAAATTGTTATGGGTTGGTTAACTTTTAAAAATCTTACGAACCTAATATGGGCTAATCCTGCGTTGCGAACGTTACGTTCGTACGCATATTTTTGAATACTGTTGGCGCTCTGAGCGTTATATTCTTAAGTAACCTACATTGATTGGTACGTTGGCCTTTGAGAGTACTTTCAAACAGAGTTGTAAATGAATCATTCTTTTTTGATTTCAATTCATTATGAATTAGCTAAATTTTGAATTAATTCTTTTCAACAAAAAAAGAATTGAATTAAATTTGAATCAATTCATTTGAATTTAACGAACATGAATTGCAATTAATTTCCAATTCAAATGAATTGGGCAAAATGAGTTGCAATTCATTTGAATTAGGCAAAATGAATTGCAATTCATTTTTTAATTCAAAAGAATTGGTAAAAAGAATCACAATTCATTTCTAATTCATTTGAATTGAAATGATTTGGAATTAATTCAAATGAATTAGAAAAGTAACTTGTAATTCAAATTTTTCAAATCAAAAATGAATTGCATTCAATTGAAGTAAACTTGGTGTTTGGAGTTTGGTTCTTCAAGTACTACTTATGAAATAAATGTAACAAAGAGAATTATTATAAATAAGTAATAAATACTTGGATTAAAAGTAATAGACATACTACATAGATAAAGTACAGAATAGAAGTACTTGGAAAAAGGGTGATGCTTTTGCATTATTGCAATTGGAAATGTATAACAAATTCATTTTTCGAGTTAATTCAAATGAATTGGTAAAATGAATTGCAATTCATATTTTAACTCATTTGAATTAATTCAAAATCAATTCAAATGAATT
Organism: Metopia argyrocephala; assembly: GCA_963576795.1. Lineage (NCBI taxonomy): Eukaryota > Metazoa > Arthropoda > Insecta > Diptera > Sarcophagidae > Metopia > Metopia argyrocephala. Next base: position 88,289,878 of record OY756211.1, read on the forward strand.
GGGAATGAATTGCAATTCATTTTTTCTAACTCATTTATATTAATTCAAAATCAATTCAATTCAAATGAATTGGAAATGAATTGCAATTCTTTTTACCAATTCATTTGAATTGAAAATGAATTGCAATTCATGTTCGCTTAATTCAAATGAATTGATTCAAATTTAATTCAATTCGTTTTTTGGAGAAAAGAATTAATTCAAAATTTTACCAATTCATTGCATGAATGATTACGAATTAATTCAAAAATGAATGATTCGTTTACAACTCTGCTTTCAAATGGCAATTACAAATATTTTTTGAGTTTTATCAGTTACGATATAATTGTACTTAAATTGCCGTTGCGGACGTTACACAATACAGAAGTCGTTGTGGAGATCAATGCAAACTTTCATAAATTTTAGCGAATTTTACAGTATAAACAAAAAAACTCCAAATACATTAAAGAAAGAGGAATGTTTAAGCATATCAAACCCATTTTCGAATCAAAAAAATAATTGTTAGTTTATTCACAATTTTGTCTTATATTTGTTGGGGACATTGAATTTTTGACCACTTCCTACTCATATAAATAAAAAAATATTTTTGTGTTTATTTTCAAAAATTATAAATTTTATTTTTCTTTTTAAACTTGTAGTTTATGTTAGGAGATACGTGTTAGGAGATGCGTGCCATTTCGATTAAATTTTTATTAAGTGAAGAAAAGGGATGATGAGATTTTACGCCTGTATTATTTTTTTTATTTAGCCATTTCTCACCTAGATATTGAGTTGTGGTTTTTATATCGATTTCTGTAACGTATATTAGTTTAACCCCATCGATATTACTTTTGGCCAGTCTGTAAAAATCGTGTGCATCCTTCAAAATAAGATTACTTCGTTCTCAAATTATTTTTTTTTAATTTTCTTTAACCCTTCAATTCTTATGCGTTCATAAGTATTGATGTATGCGGTTTCAATTATAGATTTGTGAAAACAAAACAACTTTTAGCAGAACTTAATTTTAGGACAGATGGATACCGTTGCGGACGTTACAAATTTTGATATTAAAAAATGAAACATACTTTTGTATATTTTAGAATTTTTTTTTTCTTATTTTGAAGAACAGTTTTAGTTTTGTTTGGAATGTTCATGTGGTGTCAAAAAAATTTTTAGTTTCTTCGTTATATATAAAAACTCTTATTTTCCGTGGACGTAACTATACTCAGTTTTATGTAGTATGTTTCAATAGAGCATTTAAAGCGCTTCTTTCATAAAGTTGCAGAAAATTAATCAAGAAGAAAACTTTTTCGAAGATGGAGCAGCCGTGTGTTGGACAAAGCTTGTTAACCAGCAGCCAAAAAACATGCATATTTTGGCCAAATATTAAAGATGTAAGGTTGCTGAACCTTAAGTCCTGATTTTCGTAATATGAACTGCCAGAAAAATATTTTATGATGATATTTGTAAGAGTACAAATATAGTCTATTACTCTAAATAATTAAGAATAATTTTTGATCAACTTTAAAAATTTTTTGTTGGTTGACATTTTTTCGGATATGTCCATATATGTATGTATGTATATTAATATGCAATAGTTTGAAAAAACTTTGTTAATATACATATGTACTCGTTTATTTATAATGAAAATTTAAAAGTAATTAGTTTCTTATCTTTAATACCAAATAATTTTTTTTTTATTTAGCAGATTTTTGAAACCAACTTCTTGCCTATAATAACACTACAAAATGGCACCATTGGCATTTTCAATAGACACCTGGAAGAATGATCCGCCAGATGTAGAACTTAAATGCTTTTTACCGAATGGAATATTTATAACACTATATGTCCCCGCTACTGCCACAATTAGAGAAATAAAAACGGTAAGTTATATACATATTTTATGCTAAAAAAGAATAAATCTTATTAACATTATCTTAATTAGGAAATGGTTAAAGAATCAAAAAATTATCCCCTTCATAATTTAATCAAAGATGCTTGTGACTATGAAGTCAGTGGTATATCGTCCATTGCACTTGTCGAACCATTTACAGACGAAACAAAACGTTTATGTGAAGTTCAGCCTTATTTTTGCCTTTTACGTTTGGGCGAAAGAAGTGACACAACAGCAATTTCCAGTGATTATGAACTTTCCAAATTGGTTAGTAATATGATTGGTAAATCATTTGAAGAGTACAGCTCGCAACGTAGTCCTGAAGAGGCTGATTTTCGACGAAAAATGGCAGTATTGTGTGATGAAATTGAATTAGAACGTTCCAAGTATAGTTGGGTTGAGAAATTATTATACGAACATCCTTTACGTTTAGCAAACAATCCGGTTATGCCCGAAATTATACGAACACGTTTTCGTAATTCAAATTTTTTAGTTGTTGTTAAGCTGGAGAATGATGAAACCTCATTTACGATCTCTGTCAGCGATCAGCACACACCAAGAACACTAATAGATTTGGCTCTATCAAAAGTGCGTAAATCACAAATAAAAGTTATTGATCGTCCATCGGATTATATACTCAAAGTTCGTGGTCGAGATGAATATCTTTTCGGTGAATTTCCTCTTATTCAGTTTATTTACATACAGGTTGGTTGGAACAAATATTTGTTTCTATAAATAAATAAATTTTGTTTCGTTAAAAATATAAATAATAACTTACGTTTAATTGTAGGAAAGTCTTTCTGGTGCAGATGTTCCCAATGTTGTTCTCAAACCCGTACATACTTTACCTTCGTATATTAGCTATAAACAGGAATTAAATGCTGCCCCTAAAAGACCACCTAAACCAGAAAGTTTACGCCCTCCGTCAAATGAGATTATGAAAAAAAATATAAAATCTTCATGGGACATTAAAGATCACTTTCGCCTGCGGTTGCATCGCATTGAAAATGTCAATTGCGATTTGGTGAGAGGCGTGAAAGTAGGCGTTCATATAGGCCTGTATCACGGTGAACACAAACTGTGCGCACAACACTCGATTGATATTGCCAGCAGCAATAACAGATCTTTTACCTTCGATAAAGATATTGTGTTTGATATTCCCGTGCAAAACTTGCCACGTATGACTAGACTATGTATGGTCATCTATGAAATGACAAAAACATCACGTTCGAAAAAATCATCAAACACTAGTAAAGAGAATACAATTTTAAAAGATGGTAATGTAAATATTAATTCGCTAGCTTGGGTCAATACGTCGATATTTAATTATAAGCACCAACTGAAAACCGGCACTTTAACACTACACACTTGGACGTATGCCGATGACATACAGTCAGACGAAATATTTCATCCTTTGGGTACCATTGAACCAAATCCACGTAAAGATGAGTGTGCTGCAGTACAACTCACATTCCATAATTACGGTTACGATAATATACAATATCCTTCAGAAGAGACTGTAATACAATATGCCAATCGTTTAGCCATTTACAATGATCCTCCATGTGGTGGGCCATCAAATGACGTTCCTGGTTCAGTTAGTAAAGTTTTAACACAGTATTCTCGTACTACTAACAAAATGTATGAAATGCATGATCAAGATCGCAATGATATATGGTCTACGAGGTAATAAATTTATTTAGTAGTATCCAATTGAATAAAAAAATTTATTGTATTTTTAAACAAAAATTCAGATACGCAATTAAAAGAGATGCACCAGAAGAGCTTTCAATTCTATTGCATTGTGTTAATTGGAACGAAAGAGATGAAGTTGCAGAAATGTGGCATCTGCTTAAGGAATGGCCAACAATATCCGTAGAACGTTCTTTAGAATTATTAGATTACGCTTATCCGGATCCAGCTGTACGAAATTTTGCAATTCGTTGTCTTAAAAATTTAAGGTAAGTATTCTATACTTTATATCGGGAAAGGTACATTTCTTTTAAATTGTTTTACTACAACAACAAAAATCAATTTTATAATTGAGCCCTATTTAAAGTTCAAATTATTTAGGAATTATTTCTTATTTTTATTTGGAAGTTGTTGAAACTCATGGATTTTTATTTTACTACAGGGACGAGGAGCTTTTACTGTATTTGTTACAACTGGTACAAGCTATGAAACATGAATCTTATTTACATTGTGCTCTGACCACATTTATATTAGAACGAGCATTGCGAAATCAACGTATTGGTCATTATTTCTTTTGGCATTTACGTTCAGAAATGCAAACACCTTCGATGCAGATACGTTTTGGTCTTCTGCTTGAAGCCTATCTAAAAGGTTGTAAGATACATGTACCAATATTACGCCAACAGTTATATATGTTGGACAAATTAAAACTATGTTCAGCGATGGCAAAGAAGGGTAGCAAGGAAAAAGTAAAAATTATTCTACAAGAGTTTTTACTTAATCATATTAATAGTGGGGTCTTCCAAGGTATTCAGAATCCTTTGAATCCCAGTTTTCGCTGTAAAGGTGTTAAGCCGGAAAAATGTAAAGTCATGGATTCAAAAATGCGTCCTTTGTGGATTGTTTTTGAGAATGCTGAACCAAATTGTAATGATATTCATGTAATATTCAAAAATGGTGATGATTTAAGACAGGATATGTTAACACTTCAAATGCTTAGGGTTATGGATCAACTATGGAAAAATGAAGGGTAATTGAATTCAAATCGGAGTATAAAATTTAAATTAATTGCCTTTTTATGCTATAGCATGGATTTCCGCATGAATATTTATAATTGCATTAGTATGGAAAGACGTTTGGGTATGATTGAAGTGGTGCTAAACGCTGAAACAATTGCAAACATACAAAAAGAAAAGGGTATGTTTTCAGCTACATCACCCTTCAAAAAAGGTTCCCTCTATAGTTGGCTTAAAGAATACAATAAAACAGAAGAAGAAATGAATAAAGCTGTTAAAGAATTTACTTTAAGTTGTGCTGGTTATTGTGTAGCCACTTATGTTATAGGAGTAGCTGATCGCCATTCAGATAATATAATGGTTAAACGTAATGGTCAAGTAAGTTGATATGATGAATGTATGAATTGTTTTATCCAAAATCTGAAATATCGTACTAAATATATTTTACAAATAATTTTAAAATATGTACTATATAACAATTATATATATATATAGCTTTTCCATATTGATTTTGGTCATATATTGGGTCATTTCAAAGAGAAGTTTGGTGTACGGCGAGAGCGTGTACCATTTGTACTGACACATGACTTTGTATACGTCATAAATAAAGGTCGTGCCGATCGTATGGCAGAAGAATTTCGTCTATTCCAAGACATGTGTGAAAAGGTAAATAATTGAAAAGCTGGATAATATAGTTATTGGTTTTTATTATTATAATTTCTCTATTAAAGGCATTTTTGGTTCTACGTAAGCATGGTTGTCTTATACTCTCTTTGTTTAGTATGATGATATCAACAGGTTTACCGGAATTGTCATCCGAAAAAGATTTAAATTATTTAAAAGAGACTTTGGTGAGTTAAATCTTTTAAATGGACTGTTCATTCATGTGTAAGATGTTTGTTTTCCTTATTTTAGGTTTTAGAGTATAGTGAAGAAAAAGCACTTGAACATTTCCGTTCAAAATTTAGCGAGGCTTTAGCTAATTCTTGGAAGACTTCACTTAACTGGGCGTCTCACAATTTCTCAAAAAATAATAAACAGTAATTTGGCGACAACCCAAATTCAGCCGCCAAACAAGCCCCTTTCTTAAATTCTGATAAACACTGCATGAACATCTCGAAATATAATAATACCAGTAGCAGCATTCTAGAAGATTGATTATTATATGTAATTGTACTTTTAATTATGCTTATATTAAAATAATATATTTTTGCTTCATGTTTTTTTTTCATAATTTTTAAATTTTTTATTTTATTTTTTTTTGTAATCTAATGATTGTTGGATATACTTTATGTTTATTTAAATTAAATTGCTTTTTTTTTCTCTTATTTTTCATTTGTAAAATTTCTTCATAGATCAAATTGAAAACACAAAAACTATTGTAATTATTTTGAGAAATAAAACAAATTGAAAACAGAACATGCATTAATTTAAAAATACATAAAAGTGTTCAACACAAATTTATAGACTTTAAATACAAATATAATAAACATATATTTAAATAAACTTCATTATAAATTCAATAAAATTACATTAAAAAAATTACTACCAAACACTACCGGCTGTATTTATAACCTTTTCAGACCGTGATGCATCGATTGTGCGGGTGGGTTTAGGTCTCACTATTTTCGTTTATATTTGATCAACATCAAAAAGACCGACATGCATCGATTGCGCTGATTGTTCTTTATATTTGTTTCTCACACTATTCTGCCATTCGATTTACCGTTATTTAAATTATTGCGAAAATCTTGCGTCAGATTTCAGTTTTGTCAAAATAAGCGGAAGGAACAATTTGTGTTAGCAACTACAAAAGCACTAATGGCTAATAAATAGTGAATTGGGGCATATTTTAACTAAAAAAATTATAAATTTTAATGTTTCAAACCATTTGAAGTCATTTGATGCAATAAATATGCGTTTCAGTTAAAAAGGTTAACGAGTGCATCAATTGTGTGTGTGTCCTGAAAATCCTTGAAGGATATAAAAATGGTAAAATCTAAACATTGATTAAAAAAATTCCCATTAATTTTGTGGCAGGTCTGAAAGGGATAATGAAGAGTTAGCAACTTGTTAGCATATAAGATGTGCGTCACTATAAAGTGTAACACCCATTTTTCTTAATAACTTTTTTCACCATTAATCAAAATTATTTTTCTTAATCACAATATCTTTGAAAAATGTGTCAGATTTTAAAATGTATCAGTTTGTCAAATTTGACTTGTTAGTTAGTTCATAATGGATAATCAAAGACAAGTGCATACAAAAATTATTCAAATAATTCAAAAAAAACCATATTGGAGTTATACAAAAGTCGCTAGGGAAGTCCACGTGACCAGGCAATGTGTTTCCAGAGTGGTCAAAAAGTTCAACAAAGACCTAAAAATTTAAAGAAAGCCTGGAACAGGTAAAGCAAAACTGGTAACGAACGACGCGAAAGCCAAAAAGGTTGAGAAGCTTTTGCTGGCTCTTCCAAACATTTCTGGTCGCGAAGTGGCCCGGCGCGTGCAATGTTCGGAAAGTTTTGTGCGCCGAGTTAAAGCTAAAGCTGGCCTTAAAACATTTAAGGTCCAAAAAGTTCCGGATAGAAATGCTAAGAAGAATATTGAAGCAAAAAAAAGAACAAAACTCCTCAAAAAATAATTTTTTCAAAAGTTCGAATGTTGTGTAATGGGTGATGAAACTTACGTTTTTGCAGACTGTACGCAGCTTCCTGGCCAAGAGTTTTATGTAGCGGATAGTAGAGGCAATGTTTCTGAAGAGTTCCGAACTAAAAAACTATCAAAATTTCCCAAAAAGTTCCTAGTTTGGCAGACTATTTGTAGCTGCGGCAACAGAAGTGCATCGTTTGTTACATTGGGATCAATAAATTCAGTTATTTATATCAAAGAGTGTCTTCAAAAGAGGTTTCTCCCATTTCTAAGACAGCACAACATATCAACATTCTTCTGGCCAGATTTGGCAACATGTCACTACAGTAAAAGCGCAATAGACTGGTATAATAAAAATAATGTTATTTTTGTTCCAAAAGAGGCTAACCCACCAAACTGCCCAGAGCTGCGGCCTATTGAAAGATATTGGGCTCTGGTCAACAGAGAACTAAAGAAGAGTACATCTGTTACCAAAACCATTACTAGTTTTCGATATAAATGGACAGCTGGTACCAAAAAAATCACCGAAAACACTATAACATTGCTTATGGATGGCATAATGAATAAAATAAAAAATTTTATAAAATTAAATTAATTTTTAAATAAAATAATACAGAATATAAATCTGTAATAAAAATGCAAAATAAAACTGTTTTATTTTTAACTCTAGCTTACTCCAGTCAGTTTTTATTTGACTTTTGATGTGTTACAGTTTATAGTGACGCACATCTTAGGATGAAATACTGGCAAGTTTATCACCCGCTATAGACTGATATTGTTAAATCTTTCCATACCTTCTATTTGATAACGGGCCAGAGAATTAAAAAAATTAAAGAACTTGTACGTTTTAGTAAGAATTTTCACGTATAGGAAGAATGACAAAGTTAATCACTACGTACAACGAGCTGCTAGCTTTTAAAGACTGTAGAAGATTCCTTTCTAAGTTAGAAATGCCCTGTTAAATTATATTAAGGCGGTTATTGTATTACTTGTTGAAAGAATGATTTTTTACTGTATTTGTATAAATAGGCGGGCCGATTTCAAATCGCCCAAGTGACAAGAAAATCGTATTCTTCAATTTGCGAAGATGTTCCACTCAACATCTCTCGTAAATTTGAGTGTCATCACTAAAATTACTATCGAAAAATCGATTATTTTTGGGTCATTACTATTCATAACATATTTACATATTTAGTGTAAAAAATGGTGTATGTATTTTTTTAATATGGTAGCAAATGACTTAATTTTTCTTATTTATGTCCAATTCTTGTCAAAAGTGGATTGTTTTTTTAATATTTTTATAAACAATATCTTGTACTTTTTCGTTTTTTGAGAAAATACATACATATAACAAAAATATGCAATTCACATCATGGTTTTTTAGAAGTATTATGTATGTATGCCTGTTTAAAAAGAAAATAATAAACTTTTTCTGTTTTCTTAAGTTTAAATTATTAATAATTTATTTCTAAAGAAAAAACTATAATTGTGTTGTTTGAATCGACATACTTATTTGTTTTATTTCTTTTATGTGCTAAATCCATTTGCACGTCCTTTTTGTATTAAAAAACTTACATGCATCTTTTTCAGCTGTCAACATTCTCCATGAGTTCCTACAACCCTCCAAAGTTAGCGGGGGTCGGTCATACATTTAGACTCAATTGGGGCATTTTAAAGGGGTTAAAGTTGGATTTTTCAAACTCTGACCTTTGAGTCAAAATAAGGAACATCATGGTATGGTTCTTTGGGCAAAGTTTCTTATTTAGATCCCCAGAATACGGTTTTTCTTGTCATTTGGGTGATTTTTTTGCGTCCCTACAAATCGACCAGCCCTAGTATGCATACAAATTTTACACGAATCTTTGTTTTAGAATTATCAAAATAAAACTAAATGATAATTAAATTAGTGTTTCTCAGTACCATCAAAATAAGCAGGTAAGGATATACCGCATCATCCATGTGTTCTTCAGGAATATTGGTTTGACATTAGTTCTTACCTATGAATTTCCTACAAATGTAATACGCATTAATTTCCTTCCCAATTCTTTCCTCCACCCAGATAGCTTATTGTCCAATATCACCACGAAATCAACAGAGGCTATAATTTTCTGTCCCACAAGCATTAAATCGCCTCATATTATCATTCACTATCAACAGCCACAACAATGGTGACATGACACCCTACTGTGATGTTGCCTCGTTATTAATTTTTTTTAGAAAAGTATTGCTCATATTACAAACCAGTAGGACCTACTTACCGATATGTCAATGGTTTCTTGATTGGCTCTACATTTTCATCATTAAAGGCTCAGCCAATATTGAAAAACTCTGCCGTTTTATATTGTCGCAGTAAACTTCTCTTTTACAATATAACTCAATACTTCATGCAATATACTCTAAATCGACCTTCCCTTGAGATAGGCATACACAAGAAAGTATGTAGTAATCAAGTGCCGAATTGTAATCAGCTTTACTTTTATTACATACTAGTAAGCAGCCGAATGGAAACACAATCTCTTGCATACCTTCTTGGGACAGCACTGTATTAAAGACATGGTAAACAAAAGAACCTTTTAAAGAGGAATAAGTTTGAAGAGTTTTTTTATAATTTTTTTTACCCAAATAAGATATTTATACAAATACATATAAGAATAAAATTTGTTTGACATAACAAAATAAGTTCTTATAGTCTGTAGAGTTTTTTTAATACTCCGTGCAATAGGAGGCACTACAATTCACAACAAAATATGTGTCAAGGAATAGTTAGAAGGTCTACTAAATTTTACAATGTCGCTGGTGATATTGTCGAAAACTGCCACTTTTGCCATTTATTTAAATGAAAAAAAAAACTGCATTATCTGATAAAAATGGTAGCAGTACCATAAGCAACAAACTATTAAATTTGATTAACTTACAATTAGACTGAGAATTGAGTAATCCTTATTAATAGGGCTTGCTATATACATATATGCACATATAAGTATGTATGTATATGGGCAATTTCAAAAATTTTCAACATTTGTTGAAACTGAGTTCAGATGCTTATTATTGACCAAAACGGTCAAAAGGGAATGGTAGGCCACACTAGAAAACTGGGAAATTCGAAATTTCAGACCATCAGTTCTTTATCTCTAAAAGTTATGGGCACTCAAACATCGAAAAACTCAAAAAAAGGCTTGAAATTTACAAGAGTTTTTTCATATTTCATCACTTTTCTACTTTTAGTTTTAAACTTCCGATGCTCACTAATATAAAATAAAGGCACTAGACTTTGTAGATATTTACACTATAAAAGTTATGCCAATACTACTATTTGGGAAAAAGTTGTACAGCGGTTCATTTTTGAAACCAAAATTTTCCGATTTTTTAATTTTCGCAGTTTTTTTTATAGCGTTTTTGTGCCGTTCAAGAAAATTGCATTTCGTCAACAGTATTTAATAGATGGTGTAATTTGCTAAAATTTGCGCCATATCACGTCGATGTCAGGCTGCTAGTTGCTGAGAACGATGAGCTCAAACTTTTATAGAATTCGCGTAAATTTGTCAAAAATGACCGTTTTTCGCGCCTGACATTTGCAATCTTATTTAAAACTGGTTTATGTATTGCGTGATCTAAACTTCTTAGTAAATGGCACCTCAACGTCAAGAAGGCGTTAAAGTATTTTGAAACGCAAAAATTTTATATAGAAAATAAAAATTTTGCGATATTTCATGATTTTGTTTCGCGTTTTTTTTAATTAAACCGTGGTTTAAAATCAATGTAAAGTATTGGAAATGAAGTGCGGCGGTGAACTAAAGATCATATATAAATACGGTTGAATTCGGTCCATATTTAGCGGGTACAGTGGCATTTTTCTTCAAACACATTTTGCTTTGTGACATCTGCAGTTATGTATAGATTCCGCTGTGATTAACAGCAAATGATAGGTTTTTTTAAGCTTGATAATAAAACCGAATAGGCATTAAAAAATTTTCATGATTTTAAATTTTACAGATAAAAAAAAAATCCTGACCTCAAAAATAATTCTTATATAATTTTTTTATTTTTTAAATTTGCAAGTCAAAACATAGTTTTTCTGTAAATTAGTTATGCGTTATATAAACACGTATTATAACAATCGGTGAAACATTCACATTTTTGCAAAAATTCGCCTTTTTTTAATGTTAAGAAATTTTAATTATAATTGATATTTTTTTATGTATTTTATCAGTGCATTGATGAATTTTGACTGCACTGATGAATTTGAAATGAGTTTCATGCATCCATACAACATTTATTAAAATAAACCAATAAATTTAACTTTAAATTTTTTTTAAGAGATTTTAACTTAAAACCTCCATAACTTTCGCGCCGTTTGCAATAAATGATTAACGCGAACTGTTTTGGTATGCTAAAATATCACCCTTCACGTGACCAAAGCGTCATTCGTGTCATCCAAAAAAAAAATTTCGAAAAAAAAAATATCAAAATGTCGAAAATTTTTGAAATTGCCCATATGTATATATGTGTTTTCATTTTACAACATGAAATTAAACAAATTATGTGTCCCCGATTATGGTTCACAACTGTTGTAAATTTTATGTTGCATTTTTAAAATTTAAGCAGATACAAGACAACATTTATAAAGGTATTGTGAACGATAATCGGGGTCTATATTTTTTTCCGATATATTTTTTTATTATATTTTAAAATTATTACAACTTAAAATATATAATATATATAAAAAGTTTTTATTTTTAATATAAAATAATATTAGTTTTAAACACTAGATTAATCTTTTGCTTTGCCATTATTTTCATTTACTTGTTTGCTTTTTTATAATTAAATTAAATAAAACATTTGTAATTACAATACAAAACCTATTCAAATGTAAAGAAAAAAGATGAAAAAATACAATTAAAAGCAAATAAAAACTAATAGTTTATATTTTTTAACTAAATGATAATAGTAAAAGTATTATATTACACAATAATATACATATACATATATGTATGTATATATCTTTTCTTTCTTTTTTGAATTATAGTTAAAAATTAATTTAACTTAGATAAAATTTACATTATTAAATATTAAAATAAGTAAATAAAAAATTAATTAAGCGGAATATAAAAGACAACGACATACATACATAATCTAATTATAGTTAAAAAAAGGAATAATAGGCAGTTTAAAATAAAGACAAAATTATATTTATTGTATGTTGTAGTTTTTTTTTTTTTTTTTTTTTTTGTTTATATATAAATTTATTAATAAAAATATATTTATTTGAAAATAAAGTACATCAAAACGTCATGAATTTATTTATTTATTTATATCGTTTACTTTCTTAATTAAAAAATTACACCTTATGTGAGTTCGTTCTTTCATTGGAATAGTTTTTTGTTTCATTGTAGAAATATGGATTCTTGTATGTATGCTTATATTTGAATACATACATACATACATACATACATATTTATTTTGTAATAAGTCTTTAAATGTTAACAAATATTTTTAAAAATTAGAATATTGATTTAAAACTAACTAAACAAGTCTAAGAGAGTTTCAAAAGTTTGTTTAAGAGTTTTTTTAATTGAGTTTGTATAGAGCACACAAAGTGGTTTAATTAATTGTTAAGTTGAAAAATCGTTTAACAAAGAGCAAATGAATATCTGTTATTTATTATTTGCAGAAAAGTAACTACAGTTTTTGTGAAGTATATTAGTGATAAGATTCAGGGTATGCTAATGTGTAACTTTTATCCAGCACTTGAAATTTTTTTCTTTAAATTCAAATTTCTAAAAGAAAAACGAAGCTATTTCACATAAACACAAAACTATTGGACAAACATTAGAGAAAACTTTGTTAACATTTTGTTGTCATTTAAGGACTTTTTATATGGAAAAAAATAATTACTTCACTTGTCTTAAAAATAAATACTGTACATCTTTAATAAAAATATAATATTATAAGTATTTTGATAATATAACGATTCTTTTTAATTTGAGTTTTATTCAACATTATTTTTTCTTTTATATACATATATTGTATATACATATATGTATGAATACCTAGATTTTTTAAGCTAAATATATATTTTTCGTCTTTGTAGGAATTTTTTGATTTTCATATTGTTAGTTGATCAATATATGCAATTAAAAACTTTAATTAACACTGCATTTTCATTTTTTTATGTATATATTTTTGGAATTTATGTGGAGGTGCCTGTTCAACAATATATATATATTATTTTTTTGTTTGTTTTGTACATTAAAAGTCCTTGATGATTGGTTCTCTTGTTAGTTATATGATTAGTCGTATTTAATTTAAAAATAATATATGAAAATATTTAAATACTAGTTAAAATAAATAAGAAGAAACAGATTAATTCTTAACATCTTGAAAAAAAGTCGTCTCAATAATCAATTCGTAGATTACAATTTTAAATTTTATACTACATATCTGTAAAATTTCATTTTATTTTTATACAGTGCATTGTGCTAATGCTAACAAAATTAGGTTATGAAAAGGTGAAATGAGGGAGGAACTGTGTGTGAATATTTTATTTGAATATCGTCGGCTGACAGGTAAAACTCACTAAGTGCTATGTGATCTGACTACACTTAGCGAGTTTTACTTGTCAACCGATATATTCATACCGATATTTGCAGCAAAACCTTTTATGCGTGAAGCTTATGCCATTAACGAAAAGTGCGGTTAAAATGTAAATTCTCCTTACAATGCATCATGGGATTCATTACATGTTATGCATGTAATAAATACAAAGTATTTCTTCTTCAAAGGTTTGTAATTTTATATTTTAAACAAAGCAATAAGCCGAGAAGCTAGGCCGTAACCCTGACACAGGGCTGTAATGGCCAATTATGTATGTATGCATGTAATTTTTATTATTTATTGTTGTTTTCAATATAAATCTTAAAACCTTTATTATTATTATTGGGGGGGTCGTGGCATAGTGGTAGAGCGCAGAAACTCACAGGACCAAGGTTCAATCCCAGCAAAGGACAAAACTATAAAAATAAAAATTTGCGGTTTTCTAAAATTACAATTTAAATTAAAACGTTAAATTTAAAAAAATAAGAGGTCCTCCCCCCCTCCAGCAAAACCATCTGCAAAGAAACCGCCCCCTGACATTTCTAATCCATTCCACCAGAAACCAATGATCAGGAGTACAGCGCCACCTTCTGGGAAGATAACAGCTAAACTACTGAAGACGCTCACCATTCACATTCAAACATCCACCGACAGATGAGGCAATTGGTGTTTGATCATTCGAGGGCGAAGGTATAACACTGGCTCTTGAGTGGGCAAATTGACAGCAACTTGTTTCATCAACAAAAAAAAAAAAAAAAAAAAAAAAAAAAAAAAAAAAAAAAAAAAAAAAAAAAAAAACCTTTATTAACGTAATATGTAATACGAGGATATTATTATTTATTTAATATTTAGTTGGAACTCTTTTCTTTGTAGTAGTAGATAGATAGAATAATGAATCCGGCGCACATATTGCAAAGATGCTCTAGTAAAGCAAGAAGGTTACATATCGTACTGCTTTTAAAGAGTGCAGATTATTTTTTTTTTTGTTTTTTTATTTGGAATACAGATTTGCAATTATTTTACAAAAAGAAAACAGAGGTTTAGAACTGTTTTCGTTTTCAAAGCCAGAGGAATTACCAACTGCGATTATTGAAAGAACTTTTTTTTTGTTTATAAATAACAAAACAATATATAAATAGGCAAATTTTGTCAAATAATTAAATGAACGAGTTTTCAAATAAAGAAGCGAACTGGCGTTAAAAATCTTGCAGATGTATCAAACGTAGAATATATATACACATATGTATTTATATGTATGTATATTATTGTTGTGTAGTGCAAAATGAAACAGAAATGCTAGGTTTGCTATGTCTGCTATACTTGCAACGACAGTTTGCTACGAAGAGCGATTTACCTTTACATTTGTGTCTTTTCTTTCACATTAAAACCTATTTAAAATTAATTTTAATTATTTAAATAATAACTATCCGTTCTCTTTGTTGATTAAAATATATTTATTCATGCATGATAGAACTAAAGATTATGCCTGCGCGTGTTTTCTTATTAGATGGCGTAGATTCCCTCATATTTAAGAGAAAATAAAGAAAGATATAGAAATATGCTTCACTGTTATATGTACACATTTAACGTTTTGGTGTCCTAATTTCATCTGTATGCGCAGAACTTTACCATTTTGTGGGCATGATGTCGTAATCTTTAGTTCTATCATTTTTGCGTTTAGCAAGTTTAATAGAATTATCATTTATCGTTTTTACTCAATATAATTTTTTCTTGCTTTTGACACTCAACATAAAGAACAATAGTTTTTATCTAAAACGTTGGTAGACGACGAATGAAAAAAAAAAATTTCTTTCATTGTCTCTTGAGTCACCACCTGCACATTTAAAGCTAAAATTAAAGATGTTTTCTTTCAGTATAGTAGCAAAAAAATGGTATAACTAAAGGATATTTTTATAAAAACACAAGCAAGACGAATTTTATATTTTAGCCTGTCATTGCGTATAACTTTTTAATTAAATTAAAAAGAACTTTCTTTATGCTCTACTAGGTTGTATTAAATTAATACTTCTCGAGTAAATAAAAAAATCCTTTAGTACAGCATTTATTCTTGTTTGAATTTAAATAGTTTGTTACAAAACTGCTTCTAGAGTAGTATTATATTTTTAAAAGTTAATATGCATTCGTTGCAAACGCCCTTGGAAATGTAGCAAACCATGTCATGCTATAACAAAATGTTAGCATATATGTATGTATGCTATGACTGCTTGTTTGCAAGGCTAGCAAGGGCATTTACAACGAAGTGTGTTACCACTGCAGTTTTATAAGAAACTATTTTTCCACATTTTTTTATACATATAGTGCCGTATTCATAAAAGAAAATTTAATTACGTTTATTAAGGCGTTATACGGCGTTGAGTTTATTTGACAAATTTGTATGTAAAACTTTTCAATAAGCCAATAATTTTAAAATATTTTTACGAATATAGCGGTACAAATACGTATAAGATCTGTTTGCATACTTTTCCACTAAATATTATTTAGTAAGAAATTTGAAGAGTAAGAAAACGTTTACTCTCAAAAATTAAAATATCGTATATATTTTCAGAAATTAGTGATAAGTCTTTTTGGCCATATATTTGCTTTAGAAGCATAAATTTGATCAGTAAAAATCAGTAAGTTCTCTTGAGTATTCAAACCAGTGTTCGAAAATTTACCTTATAAAACGTACTTTAGTGTTCTGTACTGTAGAATATTAAATACATAAACACTAAAAGTGTTTGTGTAGGAAATTCAAAACAAACAAAAAACATTATAATATTTTTGAATTTTCTACATAACGAATATACTGTTCTTAACCTATAGAAAAAACAACAAAGGAAAAATAGTTTTTTTTTTTTGTTGTAATTTTTTTCAATTTTTTTATTTTAAACTGATTGATAAAAAATGCAAAAAAAGAAAATATTTTGAAATTTGGGGAAAAATAACCCAAGATCAGTAAACCAAAATGTATACAAACATTAAAACTGTACTGTTTTAAAACAAAAAACAGAACGACTTATTCTGGTTGTGTAGAAATACACAAACACTAAAAAAATAAATACCGTTCTTGGATTTGTGAACCGTACATATAATAATGTACAGTTTATTTTCGAACACTGATTCAAACAGACCTATAAGATTAATATTTTTTTTTCTTTTTTTATGTATATTCATAAAAATATTTTTAATTAAGGTTTATTCAGCAAATTCCATTCATAAGCTTGCTATAAAACAAAAAAAAAACTATCTGCTGTATTCATAAAAGATATTGTACGTTTATTATAGACTTATTTGACAAATATCTGTGCTTATTTGACAAATATTAAATAAACACTTAATGAACTTAAAATAGTTTTTATGAATACAGTAGTATGAATATAGTCGCAGTATTTTTTAATATAAACCAAATATTCATAAATATATATTTAGTTTATAAAAGGTTTAAGTAATATTTGTACGAGAATTAGATTCATGAGCCTGCGATAAATTAAAAATATTTTTTATATCATGGCCCTTATTATGAATACTTGAATACTTTAATATTCCTTTGTCTGGCATGGAATGAATGGAATGATTAATTTTTATTATTATTATTTTTTTTTTTTTTTTTTTTTAAACACCTAAAACGTATTCTGCAAATATTTGAATTAAAAATATTCTTTTATGAATAAGTTCTTTAAATGTATACTTGTTTAAATATTTTCATATATTATTTTTGTCATTTTGGTATGAGACCTGATGCGCCTGCGCGTTTTTTTTTTTTTTTTTTTTTTTTTTTTTTTTTTGTTTTAATTAATATTTATTTATTTATTTTTAAATATTTTTTAACGTTTCAAAATTTGCATAAAAAATAGTAGATGATTAGTTATGTTTCTAAAATCTTATGTAATTTTATTTGTACAATTAACAGCATTTTTATTTATCGTTTGCTTTAATTTAATACTTTCATAAAGTTTTTATTTAATTTTTTTCATTTTAATTATTTTGTCAAATATTTTTGTTTTAATAATTTGTTTTTAGAAAAAAGGCACAATTTATTTTATTTGTTTTATATAAATGTGAAAAACATAAAATGCAGTGATTTAATTTTTTGTTTTTGTTTATTTGCGTGTAAATTCAGTCTATTATATAAAAAAAATATGTATATATAATTTTTTTTATTACTTTGAGATTCATATAATTTACAACAAAATAGTGAAGGAATAGTTTTTATTTTAAAACAAAAACCTAAACGCTGAAATTTTCAAAATGTGTTTATGTTTATATGTATATGTTGTTATACAAAAATGTTTAAAGTAGACATATTTCCTTTGTTCTAATATTGAATATAATTATTCATGTGATTTAACTTAAAATTTGTTATACATATACATAGTTCCATTCATACATATTTTTTTTTTTTTTTTTTTTTGCAATACAATTAAAATCTCTTTTTATTCAATTCTATTTTAACTTAATTAAAAATCTAATATCTAAAAGTTGTATAGTTATTCAAATATATTTTGCTTTTTAAAGTTATTTTTCGGTTTTTTTTTTCATAAAATGAAATAAACACTTACTTATAGTTTTCTGCTATTAGGGAGTGTAGTTGTTTTTAAATTTAATTAAATTAAAACCATTATTTTTAAATATTTAATGCTTTGATAAGTTAAGCGGTACATCTGAAAAGGAAATAAGTGAACGAAATATATTACTAATTTGTTTTGAATCATATTGCACAGGAAATATTAAGCAGTAGGCATATTGCACAAAGTTGTAAAAACTTTAAAAAAATAATTACTACTTATGTATATTTTAACTTACATAAATTAGAAAATTGAAATTTACATGTATAAATAATGTGTTAAATAGTGTTTAATGCATAAGGTGTGATTTATGGTAAAAAGTACCAACAATCCTAAAAGAAAAAAATTAAATTTATATAGTGAACAAGATTGTTAGGGATCAATGCCTAGTAATCGAAATCCTATTGCGCTTTTTAAACTGCACATAAAATCCCATTGAGGGTACTATTTGAGCGATAAAAACTAATTTTAGCAAAATAATTAATACTCTACCAATGTGTAATATGAGTATATCAATTAAGAAATCTTGGGCAGATGTTAGTGGATGCAATGCTACAAATTTTTTATTGTTTTTCCAATAATTTCGCCTAAAAAAAATTTTAAGTATTTCACTAAAAGCGCCCTGCTAAACCGTTAAATATACAGTGACTTCCAAATAAAATTCCAATTTCAACTTTTATTTTTTTACATCAAGAATATCAGTTAAAAAATAACTATTATAATTTGAATTTTTTGATAAAAGTTATAACATCTAAGCCCATATGAAGCCAGATTTTTTTTTTGTATTGTTTTGTTATAGAAAAAAAAACATAAGGTAGCCTCGCTTTAGCAAAACAATAACAGATGTTTACTTAGGATTGTCAAACTCAAGGCCCATTAATACAGGTCATTGCATCTCTACAACAATACAACTATAGAAAAAACCACACGCATTTTGTTTCGCGTGATCTACCCGTAACTGTCAAAATTATAAAAAGTTTTTCTAGAAAATGGTGAAAAAGAAACTAAAATCAGTGTTGCCACAGTCCGTAAAATTTAGTAACCAAATTTCAATAAGAAAATTCAATAAATTAAAACTAAACATTTAAATGTCGGCTAATTTTATACATATAAAATTCAATTTCAATATACGTTCTATGATAACATACATAACGGGCCTTTACAACCCTGTGTCAGGATTACGGCCTAGCTTCTCGCAGCACTCATGTTGTGTGTGTAAATTTTTACCCATGAGTACCGGGACCTACAGTTTAATGTCGACTCCGAACGACAGACTTGAGAAGATTGTTCATGGCAATTAGTTACTCTCAGAGCTTTTGCCAGAAGACTGCTGAGAGGTAGTCGCCGAAAGAAATATATTTTTCATATTTCTTTTTTTTGAAGATGTCAGAGCCTGGAATCGAACCCAGGGCCCATGTCTTAGTAAGCCAACACACTAACCACTAGACCACGGCGACTACAATTCTATGATATAAACTGTAAAATAAAGTGAAAGTCTCCCATATAAAACATATTGTTACGAAGAAATAATTTTGTAAAACAAAATCATAATAGCACTCCCTTAAATTAGTATTTTCACTATTTCTAGCATTTGGGCTATATAAAAAAATTATTACAATAAGAAAATATATGTCGGAAAATCAAGTACGTTTAAAATTATATAAAATTTTAAATTATAAAAAATTTATTATTGCTGTGAAATTAGTTAAATGCTAAGCAATAGAGACAATAACAATTACTAGAAAAACTGTAGGTATTATAAATAAGGCTTCACATTACTGTTTTTAGGTATATATCAGAGTTCAAATTTTTCCATTTATGAATACTCAAAAACTAACATTTATGAATATTATCAAGAATGCGATTTTTAAAAATTTTTATTTTTCTTCACGCACATGAACGAGCAGCAAAATTTATTTTCTTAAAATCACACGCGAACGTGTCTATTCATTTTTTTCTAAGAGCCATCCCTAAATAAAAGCGGCAAGCGGAACGTTTTACAACGCTCAGCGCTTTCGCTGAACCGCCATCCCTAAATAAGAGCGGGAACGTTTTGTCAAAATATTAAAAACAGGGTAATACAACAACATATGCTTATATAACAATTCTGACTATTTTAATAATAAACTGCATTACTCTATTGGTATTTGTAACATAAACTAAATTTTATAGTACTATTTTATTTATTCTTATTATACTTTATTTATTTAATATTAATATTTATTATCTTATATTTTGTTTATTTTTTGCCTTTTCGAATAAAACATGGTTATGCAAATAACATATCTTTATATCACAACCCTGTTTTTTTTCCTATTTGTTTACATTTTAGTTGCCTTTTGCGACCAACTTTACTATTAAACGCTCTGTCAAAATTGAATTTTCCAATTGCAAAGCGTTGCCGCCGCGTTATTTTGGGATGCTCCATACAAATTGTATGGGCATGAGAAATTTTGACAGCTAGAAAACGCTTGCCGCTTTTATTTAGGGATGGCAGCAAGCGTCCATATATGAAGAGTAAAGAAATTTTTTTATTTTCTTCATGCACATAAATGAGCAGCACAAATTTTTTTTCACACGCGAACGTTCATATTTTTCTAAGCAAAATTGTTTCATGACGCCTGCCTGTCGCGAACACACAATACAACAATTACATAAAAAAAATCCCAAATAGAAGAGTATTGTTGTTGTATATACATACATACGTACAATTGTAAATTTGAATTTGTCACTTGAAAAGCAAAGCGAGTATAAGTGAGCGAGTAAGTGTGTGAAAAAAATATTCATGCTCATAAAAGAGTATTTGTCAAAATTGTAATTTTTCATAAATGAATATGCGTCAAAAAAGAAAAAAAAGTAATATTCACACATGGAAAAGCAAATTATTTTCTGTTTTTTCATACACTGCGTGTCATAACTATAGACGCATTTAATTTTTTGTGTTATTAAAGCTTTAATGCATATTTTTTTGCAACTGACTGTAGTATGTTATGATAATGTAACGGTACTTTTTTTATTTAAACATTGGAAGCATCTAGCCTTTAAATTAAGAGCACTATTCTCTTTAACTTATCTCTGAGTGTTTCATAACTATAGACGCATTGCAGAAAAAATCACTTTAAGTGAGTTCACTGTTTTTAAATGTCACATAATTTAAAACAAATTCGTAAATTTTTACAGTTTTTTCATTTTTAAATAAAATGCCACCTGGTAAGTACCTTTCCGAAGTCGAAAAAGGCAAAATTTTAGCTTTTTTAGAAAACGGTTTAAGTTTTCGGAAAATCGGTCGAAAAATTAATCGATCGGATAAGGTTGTGGGAAATTTTGCAAAAAATCAAAGTGGTTACGGGACAAACAAAAGTGGGGGACCAAAAAAAAGTTATCGGATAGAGACAGACGAAGAGTTGTCAACGCTGCTAGCAACTCTATGAAAAGTCTTTTTCAGATTGCTCATGAAGGAGGGCAATATTATGAGGTCCATAACACCTGGGATTCCTTTCGTCAGTTACTACTGATGTTTACTAGTGGTCTTCCTCTAGGTGGTCACAATTACTTTTTGTTTTCCCTTTGCTATCTACGTCATCTCAATAATTTTTCAATTTATTTTTGTGCACGCTTACAAATTTAAAATTTATTTGTGTAGCTAGATGGGTTTGAGTGCAGTACAAGAACGAACCTCCCCACCGACGAGACAGTAGCCGGAATTCAGTCGTGCACAATAATCTAAGCTGCCCAGGATACCATCCACCATTACTTGTACTTATTTGTACGTTGTATGCTACATTTTGCAAATTCATTTGAATTGAATTAATTCAAATGAGTTAGAAAAACGAATTGCAGCAATTCATATTTTCTAAATTCAAATGTATTGATTAAAATTTCATTCAATTTGTTTTCTGGGGAAAAGAATTAATTAAAAATTTAGCTAATTCGTTATGAATTGAAATCAAAAAAGAATGATTCATTTAGAACTCTGCTATATACTAAAACCCCACTTTCTGTTTTATAAATTGCTTTCCTTATATCGTTAAGTTTGAAAATTACCTGAACTTTGTTCATCCTTATTGCTAATGGTATAAATAGAATTTTCAGAAGATCCAACTGATGATGGTAAATTAGAAAGACCCACCCCACTATTTCCACCTGTTGTCGATGTAGAAGATTGGAAATTATTTTTTGATGATTTTGAAAAATTAGTGGTATCAGTCATTGGTGTAGTAGACGTCAAAATTGGTTTTGGAGCCGCAGACGACGCAGGTATTAATCCTGCCGCCTGTAATGTTGTTGTTGAATATTGCATGCCTTGTAAAGAGCTACTTGTCATTTGATTAAACACAGAACTAGGATGTGACAGTGCATTTGATGAATACTGAAGTGTGCTAGGTGTGCTACCGAAACCAGCGGTAGCAGCAGCAGCTGCAGCTGCTAATGCAGCTGCATTGCCAACACCATTGTATTGAAAGCCATGGTATGGTGGAGACAAGCGAGCAGCAGCACCAGCTGCCGATAACATGGCTGGATGTCGGGATTGCATCAGAGTTGGATTTGTAGCAGCTGCAACAGCATTCTGGTAATGTTGCATCCACATTTGTGGATGGCGCATAGCCGCCAATGTTGAAATATATGGATGGTAATAGGGTGACCCTACAACAGATGGAATGTAAGAGGCAGCAGCAGCAGCAGCGGCGGCAGCAACCGAGGCATTTGCTGTTGGAGGCGATATTGAAGATGATGATCCAGCAGTATTTGTTGTATGCGGACTATTACCACCATTAGGTGGATGGGCATACATATACGAAAATGGATGAATTGGAGACCCTGATATATTTGGATTACTTGGAGAGCCTCTTTGCATTAAATGCTGTGGCTGCTGGTGTTGCTGATGCGAAGTATTTGAATTTATCGGAGTTCTTCTATCACTATTCAGTTGATCCTCACTTCGACTTTCTAGAGTTGTTGTGGGCGAGGAACAATTGCTATTGTTATGATATTGAGTAGTAGATGTTGGTGAGGCAAATTGTCGCCTTATTGATGCAGTCTTTTTTGGTACAGTTCTAGGTGTAGTTTCACGAGGCGATGATGTAGTTGAGCGTTGCGGCGATAAGTCACCTCTTTGAGTGCTTGGAATGTTATGTGTTGTACTCGTTAATGCAACCGACGTAGGTGTGGTTGCTCTAAATGCAGAGGCATGATGACGTGGTGATCGGGAACTTGTTGATGAAGGCTGTACATTCATTGACGACGCATTCGGCGAGAGTGTACTCGAGCCTGATAGTGGTGGTACATAATGTGGCGACATCATATAAGGTGAATAATATGTTTGAGGATGATGGTGATAGTTTTGTTGTGAATGAAGATGGTGTTGTTGATGCTGATGATTTGTTGCTGAGGCTGTACTATCTGTATTGCCGCTGTTAGCATATCTCATTTTATTAAAGGCATTATGAGCAGGATCTGGTAGTGACCTAGGAGATTTTTGTCCACCATACTCATTATAACCTCCAATTCCACTACTAATTGGACTTCTAGATTGTGTTTCACGCATGGGAGAACTATAAGGTGGCGATCTTTTCGATTTTGTTGCTGTATTTAAAGATGACTTACCACTGTTCCTTTCTGGAGACTTTGATGGATTGTTTGAATGTGCATTTAATGGAAATGATGCTGAAGGATAAGGTGATAAAGCCACCATTGTGCTACTGGTAATAGTTGCAGACATGTCCGCCGATCTTTTAGAAGATGGCGACATTGATGTTGATGACGAAGACGACTGTGGTGAAGACACTCCACCCCCTAAAAGTGAATGTATGCTATATGAACTGTATAATTTTGTTGGAGCATTATTTGCTACGGTAGGTGCGGATGATTTTGGTATAATTCCTAAATTTGAGTTGTGCGTATTAAGACTCATCGATTTATTGGAAGTTGTGGAGGAAGATGTTGTAGCATTTGTGTTAGAAGATGCTGGTGATAAATTTGTATTATTATTTTTAGATCGACTACGTTTGCCTCCAGCCGCTCCATTTGTACTGTCTTCTTGTGATACCTTTTCAAATTCCCGCAATATACGCTTTCGCGGAGATACATGTTGTTGATGATATTCGACTAGACGCGAAGCAGCGGTGTTTGAAGGTGGTGAAACTTTAAAATTTTGATTTTTGGTACATCCTATTGATAAATCGGCATCAGCCGATGATGATAATTTTGAGGAAGTTGTGAAAGTTAATGAAGCAGCTTGCGATGATGCCGTTTGATTAGTAGTCTTACATGAATGAGCAGTTGCTGCTAGACGTGATGTTGATGCATCCATTAGTTTTTGTACGATTGTAGTGAGCTTGGCTCTTGTTTTATTACATTCATACTTTTTAAGTCTTTTTTCTTCATCTCCTTTTTTTATATTTTCCACTTCTGCTTTTAAAGCATGTTCTTGTTGATCTTCTTTATGAACATTAAAATTAGAAGAGGTCACACCTTCTGAAGACACGTCTTCTTCTTCGGTACAATCACTGGTATTCATTTTCTCAACCTCATCCATTTCCTTCTTTGTTTCTTTTTTAATATTTTGACATTCTGTGGACTTTTCCTTGTTTTCAGAAGGTGAGGACACTTTTGCAATTTCAACATCATCATTATCAGTTTTAATAGAATCTTCAGCTTTAATATGTTTATTATCGAAAACTTTGTCACATTCATCTTTCTTCTTCTTGTCATCTTTGGCGCCACCATTTTTATTGTCGGCGTCTGTAATTTTTTGTGTACCTTCTTCGACCGCATTTAATTCAATACACTTAACTTCTTTCTCCGGTTTATTTTCTACTGCTTTTGTTGTTTTATCAACTTCTTTTGAGTCCACCTCTTTTTTGTCAAGAATAAATTTATCTGCATAACTTTGCTGTTGTATTTGCTTCTTTACGTTGAACCCAAATAGTATGCCATTATCGATAATGCTTGTATCATAGGGCTTTCTACGTTTTTTGTGCGACAACAATATAGCTTGGGTTGTAAGTTTATGAAATGCGGGCCTGCGATAAAAGAACGTCAATTCTTTTGACACATATTTTCTTGGCGCCGCCTGTTTCCAGCAATGATCCCTTTGCCATGGTGACGACTGAAGTGAGCTATTATCATCGGAGACTATGAGAATAATAAAACAAATTATATTTCACTCATATATTATTTTCTTTACATATTATATTTCTTATCTTTATACTTACAACTTAACGAGTTGGAGCACTCATTCTTTGGATATGATGACAAACTACCACCAACAGCAGCTGCAGGTGATGCTGCCAATGATGAGGGTATAGTCGCTGCAGATGTAGATGCTGTTGCTGATGGTGTCACTGTTGAGGATGTCGCTGCAGAGGGTGTGCGAAATAATTTCCGAGGTACGGACACCCATCCGCCTTTTTCACCGTCTTTGGATCTTGCTAATTCAAGAATAAACTTTCCATCTATAATAAAAACAAAGAATATATATAAATGAAAAACAATTTTATCAACTTTGTTTCCATATTATATTCTGGTATTTAAGCCTATCAAGAACTAATATGTTTATTACCGGTTAAAATTGATAACCATAAAGAATTTTTGATACCAAAAGACATGATTTATGAACTGACTTTTGAATAAAATCAATTAAGAGAATTAATTTCATTTATATTGTCATACAATATACAATAAGCAAATCTTAATACTATGTATACATAATTTAAGAATGAAGAGCTATGCGGCCAGTTGCTACCCTTTGTACATATTAAATTATATTAACTTTAAATTATTACTACATAGTTTTGTATAACTTACCTTTAAAAAACTGTAAACGTCCACCATAACCAGTACCACCGGCTGCAGCACCCGCTGAAGCAGTTTTATGATTGTTGATAATTGCCGCTTTTTGATGTGATATAGGTCTGCTTATATCGGAATGATTGATATGGGAATTAATATTATTACTATTGGACAAGAAATTATGATGAGACGTAGCGGTGGTATAATGCGAACTATTTCCAGAAGTTGATAAGTTTATAATAGAAGGCGATAGTGACGATGATGACGTGATTGCTGCTGAACTGCTATGAGAATTTAATGTATAATCAATTATGCCAATGTCCGTAGAAGATACTAACGACATGGCCGTTTTGTTACTATTAGCTTTATAAGGTTTTGTAAAATGTCCTGTCGGTGTTGTTTTACCAGCACCAATTGCAGACGATATTGTTGTAGGGGGAATTGTAGACGTTGGTGTTTTTTGATTGGCTGAATTTTCCAATAATCCATTGTTTATGTCCAGATTTGGAGGTTTGGAAGAAGGTATAGACAACGATGGGGACAATGTCGTTGTTGTGGGTAACGATGACGAAAGTGAGCAGGATTCCGCCGCGGCTAAACGTTTGTGATTAGTGGCATTGACAGCAGCAGCGGCAGCTGCTATAGCCACTAACTGTGCATGAGCCGCCGCAGCAGTCGTTGTCACGTTTTTACCTAAAGCTGAACTATCCGAAATAGACGGAGACGATAAAGAGGTCAAAGACGTTAGTGACGATGATAATATTGAAGTTGTTGCAGTTATATTATAATTTTCAGATGTTAAATTATGGGCAACTGCTGGTGGTAACTGATTAAAGGTGGCAGCTGCTGTTAATAAAGTAGCAGTAGCAGTTGCAACTGCAGCGGCTGCAGCGGCATTGGTACCATTCAAACCATTTTTTAAAAGAATTTTTGCTGCTTCCGCTATTATTAAATCGCTGTTATTGTTACCATTTCCTGTATCTTTATTTTCCGTATCCTTTATCACTGTTTTAGCAGTTGTTACTGTTTTTGTTGTACTTTTACTCTCTATTTTAGAATTGTTACCGTTTTTATTACTATTTTTATTATTATTAGAATTTAAACTCTCATCTGTCATTGCTGATGATGAATTGTCATGATTTTTATCATTTTGACCACAGGCATCTTGATCATCTTGTTGTGATTGCTGCTGATGTTGGTGAGGTTGATGTTGTATCTGCTCTTGTCGTTGTTGTTTAGCAACATTTTGTAGAATTTTATTTTTCAACGTCTTGGCTTTACGCTTTTCAACAGTGTGATGTTGTTGAAGCTGTTGAAGGGATTGCAGAGAATTTTGGTGTTGCTGTTGCTGTTTTTGATGACTTTCCTTTGAAATCGTCGTATTGGTTGTTGTGGAAGATGTCGTCGTGGTGTTGTTATTGGTGGTTTCGTTTTGCAAAATTTTCATGACATCGTCAATAATAACTTACATGTGACAGCAGATTATTTAAAAATTAAAAATATGTTTGATAATGTATTTTAATACGTTCGTTTAACAACAACGACAACAAAATACTTTAAATTTATTGCATCCAATAGAGCCTAAGCTATTCGTATTCAGGGAGAATTGGAACCATAAAAACTTGCTTGTGGTTTAAATGAGTCTCTTTTTAATGTGTTGTTTATATAATTTCTTTAATTTTTTTATTTCACCAACTAAGTTTTTCTTGAATTTTTTGTAATTTATGCTTTAATTATATGTACATTTATTTCAATTAAAAGTTCTTTTATTTTCAGTTTTTTTTATTTGCACTACAATTCTTTTTTTTTTTTCATTTATTTCTCACTTTTATATTTACTCTTTGGCATTTTTTCCATAGTTTTCATTTGTTATTATGCTTCTGAAAATTTTTTATAAAAAACCACAACATAAGATAAAATTTATATATTCAATCGTTAATATTACAAACAATTTAATATATTAAAAATTAAAAAATAATTTTAGTAAGATATTTAATAAATTGCATTTTATATTTATTGCTAATTTCCTTTCGAGTCGAATTTGTAGTTGTTGTTTGTTTTTCTCCACTTGTATTCACACTAATATTACTGCTAAAATAAGAAAAGTTAACATTTTAGCAACCGCCTTGAATGTTGCTGTTCAATTTGTCGTTGCCATACTTTTATTTATGCTCTTATTTCCCACATTCAACATGATTGAATATTCAAAAAAAAAAATCTTAACTACTGTAAAAAATAACAAACCTAGTTCGTAAATATTTATTTAGAACAAAAATTTTATATACATAAAACTGTAGTTATTTTGATATTTTACCGCTCGCAAGATGCATTTGAACATATTATATATTAATACATATTATATATTAATATTATATATTAATTACTGAACTGTAATTGTTCGGATGGAACAAACCACTAACTGATTTGTCCAACAGGATGATGTAACATATCAAAAAGTGATACTAAATTTTCCAGCAGCATAATTTCATGCCCCTATTTATTTGACGCAAAACTCTGACTAAACACAACAATATTTTTAAGGACTTACAAAGAAATCTATGACGTCACCAAAACTTAAGTTAATGACTTAATTATAGAAATAGAGCCACTGCTTTGCCAAAATATATTTCAAAATTAATAGAACAAGACTACATAAGTATGCATGGTAAGTAGATATTGATCATATTTTAATATAAAATCAAATATATTTCTTCAAAATAATACAGGGCTCTCAAATTATTGCAAAGTATATTGCTTAGAGTTTTCGTATGACCCTATTTCAAAAGCTAATAAATAGTTTAAAAAAATTTGGAGATTGTAAAAATCATTATCTAATCACATAAATCGTTTACTTCCATAAAATGATGCATGAAATAGATTACAGCTAACCTCACACCAATGTAGATCGACAATGGGATTTCACTATATAACCAAAGAAGATTTTTAGATCCTTTCTAAAAATTTAAATTTGAATTTTTATCTTAAATACATACGTATGTTTATACATAATTGGCCATTATAACTCTCTTTCAGGGTTAAGGCCTAGCTTTTCACAACACCCATGTTGTGTGTGTCAATTTTTGCCCATGAGTACCGGGGCCTACAGTTTAATATCGACTCCAAACGACAGACTTAAAAAGCTTGTTCATGGCAATCAGTTCGTCTCAGAAATTTTGCCAGAAGATTGCTAAGAGGTAATCGCCGAAAGAAATATTTTTTTTTTAAGATGTCAGAGCTGAGGTTTGCACCCAGAGCTCTTGTCTAGTAACCAGTAGACCACAGCGACTACCGCTACGAAGGTTTCATCAGAGTTCTTTGTGTTATACATATTAATTTTCTATATTATTTATTTAATTAAGAATTTATTAAAAATAGATTATAGGAATTACATTTTTACTCTTTCAAAAGAATTTACAAGTTTAAACACATAATTTCAAAATAAAAAACTAACTCAACACAAAAAACTGAAGAATTTCATTTAAAAGGGTAAATATTTCTTAAGGGATTAATTGATTTAACTCTCATAAAAAATACCAGTTTTAGTATCTTAAGATCAATGTACTAATTACACAATAGATATTTTTTTTTAATTTCAGCTCTAAAACAAATATAAGAAATACCAAAATAAAAATATATAATCTTCTGCAAAGGGTTAAATACATAATACAAAAAAAATAAATTTAATTTATAGAATTATGTAATTATTTCAAATGTATATATTCAAAATGAAATAAAGTCCAAGAGTAAGTGGAAAACTTTCACATCTGGCAGCATTCATTTTATTATGCTGCTCTCATTACAGAAGAATTAGTATGATTACTCAATTAATGTTAGACTGGGTTTACACTATAAAATTATATCGATGTCAAAGAGTTTTCAACTGTTTCTATAAAACGAATGATTTCGAACGTTCGCAAGTTTATGTGCAAAACACCAACAACAATTCATATTAATGTGTTTTTTGCACAAAATAACGAAATTTCAAAGTCGTTCGTCCAATAGGTTATTGCCAATAAGAATGAGAAATATAGCATTTTAATCACCACTTACTTTTGTACAAAATTCTTGCAGTGTGATTTCAGTTTTACATTATCATGTTATTAGCACAGCGTTATGAAAGACTTTATTCGTTTCCCCAATTAGTAATTAGAATTTCCCCATTAGGGCGGCATTTTCGTTAATTTGGTTTTACAGTTTTTCATTACAATAACTAAAATTATTTATGTGTGATATCGAACTATTTTTACATACATAATTGGCCACTACAACCCTGTGTCAGGGTTACGACCTAGCTTTCTGCAGAGCTCATGTTGTGTGTCTTAATTTTTATCCATGAGTACCGAGACCTACAGTTTAGAGTCGACTCCGAACGACAGATTTGAGAAGCTTTTTTATGACAATCAATTACTCCCAGAGCTTTTGCCAGAAGACTGCTGAGAGGCAGTCTCCGAAAGAAATAATTTTTTCATATTTCTTTTTTTTTCAAGATATCAGAGCTATTTTTAATAATGAAAAAAATATTAAAAAGAATATAAGAGTTATTCATTCCTAATTATTTTTGACACCGAAAATATTTTTTTTTTTTTGTGTATTTTAATTTTAAATTAATTAATTAATTGAATTTTGTCAGACTTCCAAAGCACTCATTAGAACAATGTATACACTGTGCTCATTAGTACCTATATTGACACATATTTTAATATAATTTTTGTAATTTGTATAGCGAAAAATTGGTTAGAGAAAAATTTCTTTCCTATAATAAGATTTCAAGGATAGCTTGAATGAAAATTTCGAGTACTACTCCTATTTTTTATTTGAATATGTAAAACAACAAACCAATGTAAAGAACACAAAAATCATGTGATATTACCTTTATAACACATTCATAAATAGAATAAGAGCAAATTCTTTATAAAAAGCTTACTGATGTTAAAATCTATTCTCTTTCTCTTGTTAATACATATCACATACAAAAATACTCTGTTGTCATTAACACACAAAATGGCAGTTGGATAGTTTCCATCATGCTGTTGGATGGTACTTTTTCAATTTGTTTTGCTTTTCAATTTAAAATCTCGAGAGATACGAACTTTTCTGGCTACACTGTGGTTGCTACTAAATACATATACACATTTAAGCCCCATCGCGAAACATTCAATATCTTATACATAAATAAACACATAAATGTTACAACAAGCAGAAGAGAACTATTTACACTAAAAGAATTGTATACACATAGGTAGTCACACTTATGATATGGACATAGAGACACAGTGTGTGTGCTGCTACATTATAAGATGAGTAACAATAATAACAATATTAACAGCAATAACATTAAAACAGTAGTCGTATATATTTCTTTTATTTTTACAATTTTTTTCTTTTTTATTTTCATTGGGTGTGAATGAACTGAAACTGCATTGCAGACTGACTGACTGAATAATATTGCATTTTAAGCTTTGCAAGAAAGAAATAGAAAATACAACATCAACAAAAGAAATACCCTTCTGCATGCACGGTGTGTATGTATGAATACATTTATGCATATATATACATATACATATGTATATGCACCTACCACGTACATTTTTTAACAGAGAGAATCGTAGTATGTAATTAAATTCCAGATATTTAAAATAATCAATTTTAGACCGGAATTTTAATAAATAGGGCGTTTGTTTATGAATATTTTCATAATACCTACTCAAATTTTGAATATTCTACAGTGTTTCAAATGAATTGGTTAAACTTTTTGTTAACATGTAGGTTTTATGCTAAGTCCACTCATACATACATATAACTATATTAATATTCTGAAAAGAAATCAGCGCCATACAGCATCTTATATCCTTACACAAAATAATGTTAACTTGTGTTTCAAATCGGAATGTTATTGTTTTTAATGAAACAAAATATGTCGTATTTACAGATGCGACATATACAGTTACGAGCAGATAAATAGGTTCACATCACATTTTTTGATAAATTCGCCTTCAAATAACTTAAATAGCGGTAATATACAATAAAGCGATATTTATTACATTAAACATAAATAATCACATAAAATGTATTTAATTATAATTAAAAAAAAATGAGAAAAATTTATATATTTAATATATTAATTGATGCCTGTCGAGCAAATAAATAGGTTCATTGAAAAGAGAATGACATTTTTATACAAAAAAAGTGCAATTGCAAGAAAATTTCTAATATTTTGTTGAAAATCCCTTATTTTGAATCACCGCCGAACATCTCCGGGGCATTGATTCGACAAGTGACTGACAAGTCTCTAATGGAATTGAGTACCAAGCTTCCTTCACTTTTGCCCACAAATCTTCTTTATTTTTAGCCTTGAGTGGTGCAATTTTGTCCTTAACGATTCTCCAAAAATTCTCAATGGGATTTAAATCCGGCGATTGTGAAGGCCACTCCATTAACTTTATATTTTTCTTTTGGAACCATTCTTTTACGATCTTATAAGTATGCTTGGGGTCATTGTCTTGCTGGAATTCATACTTTAAAGGCATTTCCTACTCGGCATACGGAAGCATTACTTCTTTAAGAATATGCACATAAAGATGTTTGTCCATATTTTCCTTGATCCAGAATATTGGACCAACACCGTACCAGGAAAAACAACCCCATATCATTATGTTGCCGCCGCCATGCTTTATTGTCTTCGTGGTGTACTTTGGATCATATGCTTTATTTTTTGGACGCCTTACCCATGTTCTTCCATCAGGTCCGACTAAGTTTATCTTGGATTCACCAGACCATAGTATGTTTCTCCATTTTTTTATACCTTCCGGGCCGGCCCATTCAGCATGTACTTTTGCAAACTCAATGCGCTTTTTTCTTTGTCTGTTATTAAGTATTGGAACCTTCTGGGCCGATTTTCCGAATAAATTTTTTTCTCTTAAACGACGTCTAATGGTCCACTCTGATACGGGAAGCTTTAACTCATTTTTCAGCTGAACTGCGGACATAAAAGGATTACGAGTTGACAACATCTTAATGCGATCATCGTCTCTTTTCGAGGTTTTTCGCTGTTGACCTCTTTTAAGTTTTTGTTTTGGAGGCTGCAATGCATTTCTTATCATATTATGCGATCTCCCAAGAATTTCAGCAATTTTCCGTTGGCTATAACTTCGGCTGTGTAGATCCTTTATAATCTTTTTTTCCTCTTCACTACAATGTTTAGAACGTCCCATTTTTAAATTTTTAGAGGTATTTGCTTTAATAAGCTCTATTAAAAGCAGGGACCGTAAATAATGATTATTGTTCGTTTTTTTAAATCAAAAAATCAATCACTTAGAACAGACATAAACAAAAATTTTTTGCACCATTCTTAATATTTTTTAACAATCTTTGCATATCCGTCATGATTTTTAAATTTTTGATTTTTAACGTTTTCTTCAATGGTAATGATTATTTTTAAGTACATAATATTAAAAAAAAATCAGCCATAATCATTCTTTTTGAGCAAAAGAAATAAAACTCAAAAATAATCATTATTTATGATTTTTATTTTTTTCGCTCAAAATTAAACTCACTTTTAATTTACGACTTTATATATGATGTATGAAAAAAAATAATTATATAATTTTTTGCAAGAAAATTATATTTTATGTAACAAAATGAACAAGCATTTCTTAATATTTTTTTTCTTTTATTAGTTTTTTTAATGTAAACAACCTCAAAAAAGTCATTAATTGAAAGTGAGTTTTATTTTAAGCGAAAAAAATTAAAATCATAAATAATGATTATTTTTGAGTTTTATTTCTTTTGCTCAAATATAATGATTATGGCTGATTTTTATTAATATTACTCAAAAATAATCATTACCATTGAAGAAAATCTTTAAAACTCGCAATAAAATCATTATTGTGTAATTTTTATTATAAAACTCATAATGATTACGGTCCCTGATTAAAAGGCTGAATCTAAAGTTTTCTACAATAATTTTTATAACTTTGGCGTTTAACATTTTAAACTAACAAATTTTTCAAAGTGAACCTATTTTAAACTAACAAATTTTTCAAAGTGAACCTATTTGCTCTTTGATTTTATACGGTAATTTTTTTTTTTTTAATTTTGGGCAATTTTTTACATAATAATTTAATTATTTTGATGCAGTATTAAAAGTGGGAATTTGCTTTAGTAATTAGCGACTTTTCCTTTTTTATTGCTTTAATGTAAACTATAGTCAAACAAAATTGATTTATCATTTTGATGTGAACCTATTTATCTGCTCGTAACTGTAAATATATCGACGATGGAATTAAAGAACGCTGTAACTGACAAAACCTTAAATGTTCACCAGAGCCAAAAAACTTTCATAAATGTAAAACAAATACACTGGTATTTTTCATTTCGCAGACGGCGTAAGTGAACTTATTTTCATCGTAGAAATCTGGGACTTGGACCAATCGACGCGTATTTTTTTGCTGATAAAAATGATGCAAAAAACGTATTTTCGATTTTTTGTCAGTTACAGCGTTCTTTAATTCCATCGTCGATATACATATACATAAATACACAATTTTTAAACAAGCTCTTAATGTGTAAGGATTTTTTTAATACAATCTCAGTGTTTCTGTAATAGAATTAATACTGGATTCAACTAATTTATTTTAAGACTCAGAAATACCTGCTTCCAAATGATATATCCTGATAATAATAGATATGTTTATTTAAAACAAAAAATAGCTAAAATATGAAATATCGTTAATATTTAGAGATGGTAAGAGATTTTTCCGCAAACCAAAACGTATTTATTTAAACCTTTTAAAAAAAATATAAATTAAAAGTCAAAAAGAAACATAGTATAAGATTATATTCAATATATGCACATCTGTTTAGAAAAACTACTTGGTGCGTGATCTTTTTTGAGAAAAATTAAAGAAGAGTATGATTTTCGTAGTTACTAGGACATGGTTGACCTCATTGTACTATGCCAAAAAGTGGTTATACCAATAATGTACATGTACATACTACATACAGTAGCTTGGACTTATCGGTGCAAACTATTTTTACAGCCACAATATAATGTGTTAAAATGGCATTTTCAAAGTCCTGACTTGTCACTAATCAAAAATGCATGAGACATTTTAAAAATACGCATATGCGATGTAATGCCTCAAAATCTAACTGAGTTAAGAGTCTGTATTTATAAAAGTTGGAGTAGCATCACTAAGGTAGGTTGTGTGAAGTTATTGAACTCAATGCAAGATAGGCTATGTAATTTACCGACTTATTTCTGCTGACATAGTTGTTATAAATATTTGACAACTTGTTTTTTCCATATCAAATTTAAATTGAATCGAGTTTTTTTTTCGTATAAATAATAAAAAATCGCTTTGATTAAAAAGTATTCTTTTTATTTAATAGACTTTATCATGTACAAAACAATCACTTTCAAAAGAATCATTAAATAAACACAGAAAATTATTTTGTTTAAAAATTTGATTTCAAGTTTTTATAATTGACAACTTATTTTTTCATGTTGGTAATCATTGTTTTTGCTTAATTTTATGATTAAATTATACTCTTAATTTCTAAGGGCACACTTAAGATGACATAGTAATATGTAGCAATAAAAACCCACACATATAACATGCAACATAAAAAATAAGAACATTTCTCTTTCAAACAGAAAAAGATTCATTTTAGCAAAAATAAAAGGTTGATTTTTCGGTCGGTACTACACCAACATACATCTGGTTAGATTTTTCTTTTAATATACATTTGTGATATGAGTCTGCTTATTATAGTTGTTTTTGGGTCTTTTAAAATTAAACTCCAAAGACAAAAAACATCTCTCACTGGCTTTAAAATCAGAGATGCCAAGCTTTAATGTTTTTAATTATTATAAATGTAGTAGAAAAACGACCTGGATTACATAACTGACGTATTTATTAAAGGCTCACTCTCGCTTTCATTTTTATACATTTAACATAATAGCCCAAAATACGCTTCTGTGTATACTGTAATACTCACATCCGTGTAAGCTTTTAGACAGAAAATATATTTTACTGAAGAATCAATAACGAGTAAGAAATATTGCTAAAATGTGATTACTTGAAAAATACGTTGTTGTACAGGAAATCCAAAAAAGATGTAGGTATATAAATATATATATATTTATTGAGAATCGGTTTTGAAAATAGTTGCAGTATAAAAGTCTATTTAGATGATGATCATTTATGAAAAATATGTTTTGCTAATGATGTGATCTGAAAATACGACTACGAATAAGACTGTTGATCATTTTTCCAATTAATTAATATCAGGTTCATTATTAAAATGCCCTAACAGATCAGAGCTTAATTCTATTAAATTAATTAATTTGTTTGTTTTTTGGAAGTATTCCTTACTTTAGAGGGAAATTTGACGTCCGTGAACCAGTTACGGAATGGCGAAGCCGAAATTAAATACATAATAGTAAAGGCACTCCAGCCAATATGAATAACGACAACGTCAGTAAGAAAATTTAGACGTCCAGGAAATGGTAATATCAAATAATACACGAGAAGAATTATAAAATAGAAAGAAAAAATAGTATGCTGAAAATAGGAAAGTCTTTAAAGTTTAAGGCGAAATGCATTACTGCTATATGAGAAAATACGTATGTACATATCGTCGCAAGAATTAAAGAACGCTGTAACTAACAAAAAATCGAAAATACGTTTTTATGCATCATTTTTATTAGAAAAAAAAAGAAATACGCATCGATTGGTCACGGTCCCAGATTTCTATGATGAAAAGAAATTCACTTACGGCGTCTCCGTTTTGAAAAATACCAGTGTCTTTCTACTTTCATACAGGTTTTTTGTAAATTGTAAATAATATATTCTTATGATTATGCGAAACAAGCAACACATGGTTTACATGAAATTCATAGCTTTTCCAATAATTATTATTAATTATTACTCTGGCAACTCTATAACTACTATTATTCTTTAGTTAATGTTATATGAACGTGCACAAATATAACAGAGAAACAAAAACTGCAGCCGCCGTGTGGCAAAACGTATACTTATATAGTGAATTAAATCCAAACACAAAAGTAAAACACAATAACAACAATAACAACAAAAGGTATATAAGTCCTATAGGATAGAAAGAGATGCACTTAACAATATTTAATGTTAACTATAAAGTGGAATAGAGTGTGGAAAGGAAAAAATACAATGGGAGCAAATATACGAACGAATGCATAAGCACCCCTTCCTTTTTCCTTCCGTCTTTTGAATAAAGCACACACACATGCCAAGTAAAACCCAATTCAAATAAAAAAACCAAAATAAAAAAAAACAACGAAAGTTGTTGGTGTACAATTTAAGTACATTTTGCTCTGGGTCTGTGTTGTTATGGATTTCCTGTCTAATTACTGTGAAAAAAAATTTAAGAGCAGGGAAATTCTTGTAACGGTTAAAAAAGAAAAACATTCAGTATATTTCTAAAAAAAATTATTTCATATCGTAATGGCTTCTTATTGCACATAATTTGCTTTATGAAAAAATGTCATGTTATTAAATTAAAGCATATTTAGAGAGCATAAGATATTCTCTTTTACAGTTTTTTTACTGGACAACCACATAGAGGAAAAGCAAACGTCAACGTTTTTTATTTTTCATTTATTTTTTTATTTTCTTTTCTTTTTTTCAATAAAATCACACCTTGCATTTTTTTAGTATTATTTTTCTTATCAAAAACATTATTTCTTTTAAATTCTTCATTTTCTTTTAGTAAAACAATATTTAATTATTTTTTTCTTCTTTCATTTCATTTACACTCATATACATACATACATGCAAACACTCTTGCATAAAAATAACAAAAAAAAATTGTAAAGTGGTGTACGAGTTTTAACTTAGATGCGGAGGAAGAAGCAGCAGAGCACAATATACATGAAAAAAATTTCTAATCACCAATTATCCCATCATGTTTTTCACATTTTTTTCTTGGTAATTTTACACTTTTCTTTGATATTTTCCTAAATTTTGTATTAACACTATTTATATTTTATGTTTATGGTAAATTATTGTATTAAAAATTGTTTAAAATTGTTAAAAATTATAATAAAAAATGAAAAATGCAGAGAGCAGCGTAAAAAGTGCTGGCAGACACGAACACGACAACGTACGAAAAAAATTTCAAGATAGTGTTGCCAAGTACTAACAACTACTAACTGCGCTGCATTCGGCGTGCTGCCAAGGGAATTTTCTCACGCGGTTACAACAACAACTCGTGAGAAATTTCCTATGAGCGTGGGAAAATTGGGATTTTTATTTATAT
This sequence comes from Metopia argyrocephala, assembly GCA_963576795.1. Classification (NCBI taxonomy): domain Eukaryota; kingdom Metazoa; phylum Arthropoda; class Insecta; order Diptera; family Sarcophagidae; genus Metopia; species Metopia argyrocephala. The sequence continues at coordinate 88,328,357 of OY756211.1, forward strand.
TTTGTTGTTGCGTTTGGTATTTTGAGTCTTCATATACTGGTTCTACCGTTTCTTTTAGCAAGTTACGGCAATGATGGGATTTTTTTTTATATTTGTTATTGTTTTACTACTAAAACGACAGCACATGCTGATAGAAAATAGCATGCATGTAAGTACTAAGACCAATTTATGCGTTACTTTCAAATTTATAAAACGAAAAATAAATAATAAAGTCCTATTTTTGGATTACAATTTTGATAACAATTTCGAATAATGAATTAGAAAAAAATAATGCCGATCTTATAAATCAAGCTGGTGTTAAAAGTACTAAACAATAATTTTAAATAAACTCAAACAATAAAGAAAAAAATATATATTTATAGAGTTATGATGCTCAATTTAGAGCCTAAGCAAATAATACCAAAACTTTACACAGTTTATGAGAATTATCAGCGATCTGTAGATGTAATTTGTAATGTACAGAAAATAAGGAAACAAATATCGTTCTCTCTCCATGCACACCACACATACAATGCATTGCCATTATAATTCATTTCTGTAATCATTAATCCTTATTTTTTTTTGTCGACTTCCCTTTTTAAAATTATTTTATTTAAAAAGCATTTGCATGTATTTTACATATCATCATATTAAATGCAAATGCACGTAACTACACTTTTTGTATTTTTACAGGAGAAACAAAATACCTTAAAATCAAACAATTCGTAAATCCCGGGTCGTGACATAGTGGTAGAGCGCTCGCACAGTAGTCGCCGTGGTCTAGTGGTTAGTGTGTTGGCTTACTAAGACGATAGTGCCGGGTTCAAATCTCAGCACCGACATCTTGAAAAAAGAAATATGAAAAAAATATTTCTTTCGGCGACTACCTCTCAGCAGTCTTCTGGCAAAAGCTCTGAGAGTAATTAATTGCCATGAAAGAGCTTCTCAAGTCTGTCGTTCGGAGTCGACATTAAACTGTAGGTCCCGGTACTTATGGATAGAAATTTACACACACAACATGAGTGCTGCGAGAAGCTAGGCCGTAATCCTGACACAGGGTTGTAAAGGCCAGTTATGTATGTATGTATGCTCGCACAGAAACTCACACGACCATGGTTCAATCCCAGCGAAGGACAAAATTATAAAATAAAAAATTTGCGGTTTTCTAAAATTACAATTTAAATTAAAAATTAAATTAAAAAAAAAATAAGAGGTTCCCCCCCCCCCCCCCCTCCAGCAATAACCATCTGCAAGAAACCGCTCCCTGACATTTATAATCTATTCCACCAGAAACCAATGATCAGGAGTACAGCGCCACCTTCTGGGAAGATAACAGCTAATCTACTGAAGACGCTCACCATTCACCGACAGATGAGGCAATTGATGTTTGATCATTCGAGGGTGAAGGTATAACGCTGGCTCTTTAGAGGGCAAATTGACAGCAACTTGTTTCATCAATACAAAAAAAAAAAAAAAAATTCTATCAACCATCTTCACACTCCAATACAATGCACTGCATGAGTAGGGGTTTACCCCTGAGTATTGGTCTAAAAAAAATATAACAAATGAGTTTGAATATAAGGTTTTCATATAAATATGTATGTACATATATTAGAAATATACGCACTTGTAGTTACGTCCATTAAATTTCGTTTATAAAATCGCAATTTTTGAGCGTAATAATCCAAAATTTTGCACGAACATGTATTTTGATAAAACGAACCATAATCAATAAAAAACTCAATATCGAAATTCTGTGTAGTTATGTACGTCAGTTTGTATTTATATGACGATATAAAATATTTTGTTTTATAAAAAAAAATGTTTTTAATATACAAACTTTTAATTAAGCTTTAGGTCGATTAAATAATTATTATTTCGATATTTCGCTACTTCTCTGCGTAGCTTCTTCAGGAAATATTTATTATATTAAAAAAAAAATTTTTTAAATACATACATACATACATACATACATATTAAAAAAAGTGTGTTATATGAAAAAATATTCTACCAAGAAAATTTGTCATATAAAACAATTTTTTTAAAATAAAAACCGCCAAACATATTAAATTAAATATTACAACCAACAAACATTTTTTAGTAGCAAAATATCGAAATAATAATTATTTAATCGACCTAAAGCTTAATTAAAAGTTTAAGTGTTGATCAATAATAAGGTCAACTAAACTTATTGAAACAATGTTTTTATTAAAAAAAAAATTATAATATATGTATTTACGAGTATAAAAGAAGAAATATACGCATGGACAATAAATAAAGCGCTGATAACGTTTAGGCTTTCGCAGATATATTGTGTAAAAAAACACTTGCATATATCAAATAAATATTGAGAAACAGTTACGCTTTGCAAGGAAAATGCTCAACAAAGTTTGCTGAAAGAGAGTTCCTTGGAGCTACAAATACAAGCTCAATTTTTTCCATCTTACCTAAAACGTCCTTCGAAATAATCCTTAACACTTTAGGTATATACAGTGGCGTGCAGAAATGAGTACATAATTCATTTCTTTACTTTTCTGAATGATAAAATGTGCAATAACAAAGAAAATAAAAAGACGGCTGGGATTATACCAATCAGCTCCATCAAACCTAGAAGAGCTGTGGGCACGAGTACAGCTAGAGTGGCAAAATATACCGAAAGAAATAATATAGGAACTGGTTGAAAGCATGCAAAATCGTATTAATATGGTACTAAAAAATAAAGGGTTATGGACCAAGTACTAAAAAAGTGATCCATTAACAACTTTATAGAAAAGTGCAAAATTGAGTACATGCGAGTTATTGTTGTTATTGTTTTTTTTCTCTATGAATTTGTTGCTTTTTGTTTTGAATTTTTTGTTGTTTTATTCAGAATGGAACGCAGAATAAATAAAAAAAAAATAGTTTTTATTTTTTTTGTTATTGCTCATTTTATCGTTCAAAAAAATAAAGAAATGAATTATGTACTCATTTCTGCACGCCACTGTACATACATATGTACTTGCATATATACATATAACAGTGGCGAGTGTATTATAACGTATGATGCCATTTCGTGATGTGAACCCAATTCTTAGAATTTAGGGAATAATGGATCAACATACATAGTAAAAACACAAAATTAAAGAGGATAATATTCCTTTCAGAGTATGTTCGTTCTCGACACATTCCAGATTGATAACGACACGAATCAAAATTTCAAAGCTAATGACGTATTGAATTTCCTAAAAAAAATATTGACATTTTGTACTCATACTTACCATCGTAAAATTCTGATCTGAACCCAATTGACAACTTATAGGCAATTGTGAAAAAAAATCATATGAACAACAATCAACAAAAAAAAAAAGAAAAACCAAAAGACGAACAGTTTCGAATGAAGCAGCAAAGCTAGGGAACCATGTTTGTAAACATGCCAACTCTTAATACAAAATTTACAGAGAAAACTAGCAAATGTTGTTAAAAGTAATATACTACATATGTATAAAACAATATCCTATTAGAAGATATTCCAGTTTTGTGTAAACATTTGTATTGTTTCTAATTATATGACCAACATAAAAGGGCTATATTTTGTTTAAAGTTATCTTTTTTTAGATGTTATCTAAGCTGTATGTAAATATTTTTATTACTCCTATAAACTTGATTATATTTATTAGTTTACAATTTATAATATTGTGAACTTAATTTTTAAAATAAATTAAGAAAAATGTATGCTGTTAAGTCATTTGTAATTATATGGCCACCACTGTATGTATGTAATATTAATAGAGGCTAAAAACTGTTTGTCGTTACATATTAAAAGAATTTGAAAATCTGAGTATATCATGGCAAGAAAGTTCCATTCCATTATTTTTGTATTATTTTATCAATAAAAAAAAACAGTATCAACCAGGGACCGTAATCATTATGAGTTTTATAATAAAAATTACACAGTAATGATTATATTGTGAGTTTTAAAGATTTTCTTCAATGGTAATGATTATTTTTAAGCAATATAAATAAAAATCAGCCATAATCATTATTTTTGAGCAAAAGAAATAAAACTCAAAAATAATCATTATTTATGATTTTTATTTTTTTCGCTCAAAATAAAACTCACTTTCAATTTATGACTTTTTTTTGAGGTTTTTTACATTTAAAAATTTGGTCAGAACTAATAAAAGAAAAAATATTAAGACATGCTTGTTCATTTTGTTATATAAAATATCATTTTTTTGCACAAAAATTATTTTTTTTCATATATAATATATAAAGTAAATTAAAAGTGAGTTTTATTTTGAGCGAAAAAAATAAAAATCATAAATAATGATTATTTTTGAGTTTTATTTCTTTTGCTCAAAAATAATGATTATGGCTGATTTTTATTAATATTACTCAAAAATAATCATTACCATTGAAGAAAACTTTAAAAATCAAAAATTTAAAAATCATGACGGATATGCAAAGATTGTTAAAAAGTAATAATAATGGTGCAAAAAATTTTTATTTATGTCTGTTCTAAGTGATTGATTTTTTTATTTAAAAAAACGAACAATAATCATTATTTACGGTCCCTGGTATCAACTCAAAAAACAACAACCTTTAATTATTTTTACTTTTTTGAGAAAAGGCTTTTTTATGAAAATGTACTTTCAACTGTTGTTTTAACTCAAAATAATACTTTTTGTTTTATAGAAAGGTAGTCAATACATTATCACGAAAATGGTCTTAAATGTGGTTTTAGAAATGAAAGAGTAGTCGGAAAGTCGCTTTAATATGTTCAAAAATTTTGGGTTAATACCCTATTGTTGATCAAGTGCGATATGTATGTATATTCCAGTTATCTAAACAAACAATTCTATCTAAACTAAACCAAAGTTATCTTCTATCTGAAAGCATTACAAAGCCAAGGCATATTACAATAGCGGTAATCATACTTCGCTGCAAACGACCTTGCAAGTCTTACAAACGTCGTAAAACATGTCAAACAATAACAATATATAGGCATATGTATATGCTACGATTGCTTGTTTACATGGCTTGAAAGGACGTTTGCAACGAAGAATAATTACCGTTAATAAAAATACAATTCTACTTACTTTCTGGCTGATTGACCGTGAAGTCATTCAGACCCAATGCCGAAACTTTAGCTTTAACTTTTCTGAAGATATACAAAAATCATTATTTATTTCTATATGGGAGGTACCACGCCCAGGTCCAAAACAAAAAAAAAGAAAACATATCCTATTCCACTTTCGGTAGTTGAGCCTATCTGTTTTAATTTAAAAAAAATCGATTCAGTCGTTTAGGTCTGATTAACCGACAAACAAACAGACTTACAGGGAATTATAATATACTAGTCAAAAATCTGGCTCCGTCTTGCACATGGGGAGCAAATAAGCTTTAAGTATGCAAAATTACAGCTTTCTGCGACGTCAGACGGCTTCAAAAAGATGCGGAAAGAGAATTGGACATACATCCGGACAAACAACGAAATTATATACCTATATAGTAATGTGGCATCCTTAAAATTTACTACTACTTTTTTACTTCCATATGGATAAAAGTTTGTTTATAAATTTAAAAATATTTGAATTGTTTTTTTCAGCGACCACCTCTTAGTAGTCTTCTGGCAAAAGCTCGAGAGTAACTGATTACCATGAACAAGCTTCTCAAGTCTGACATTTGGAGTCGACGTTAAACTGTAGGTGCCGGTGCTCAGGTATAAAAATTGACACACAATTTGGGTGCTGTGGGAATATAACGCTGAAAAAGAGTTGTAATGACCAATTATGTATTTATGTATGTACATATGTGTACAGAACAGAGTTGATTGTGGTATAGGAACTCATAAATAAATATTTAAACATTCATGTACAATATTTTTTAAATTTTATTTAAAAAATAGATCAACATTATTAATTTTTTTGTTTGTTTGTTTTTTGTTTTCTTTTAACACAGTTTTATATCGTTTATATATTTTTTTAAGCCACATAGTGGAAACTTGCTTTAATATTAAAAATATACAAATTTATGTATATATATATGTATAGTATAAGTATATATAAATTGCGTTAATATAAATTAATGTTGATATTTATGGAACAAATATTCGTTATAAGAATTTAAATAAAACAAAAGAAAAAAAACAATAATTAAAATTAAGCAAGGTTGCTGAGAGCATTTTTAAAATTTGGAGAAAATAAATGATTAGAAATAAATCAAAATTGTACAAAAAGAGTTATACAAAATATTTAATCTCTAATTATTAACCAAAAGTCGCTGAGGTAGGAATAAAATGGACTAGTATGGTAAATAATTATATATAAAAAATATTTTGTACAAGTTTTTTGTGTTATTGTATCAACTGAATTGTTTAAAGCAAGCATCTATTAAAGGACACAATGTTTTATGTATATATATATGTATATATATGTATATATATGTATATATATGTATATATATGTATGTGTGTGTTTATGTATGTATGCATAATAATAACTTAAGAACTAAGCTTCAGGACTTGTGTAAGAACGTAACATTTAATGATTCTATTTGTTTTGTTTTTTTTTTTTTGATATTTATCTATTAAACAAACTGTTCTTGACTATTTGCTGATAATTCCATTAATCTCCATGCAGCTTTAGGATTTAATTCATTAGGATCTCTGCATAATACCCAAACGTAATTGACACGCATTACTTTTTCAGGATCACCTTCAACTATTTTATTAGAGGCTCTTTCTCGAACACACATAATCTGTTGTGCTTGGAAGGTAATAATGAGGACTGGGCCTTGTTCCATAACTTTGCCCATCGCCAAGTCGATATTTTCAATATCAAGAATTTTGGAATCTAAATATAAACCGGCCTTAAGTGCCTGACTTATTGGGGTGGAAATAATATTATAAGTACTTTCGAAACACCAGTCCTTTAAAATATCTAAATCCCCTCTAACCATTGCTTCTAAAATGTTTGGTATGATATCGGTTTCACAATCTTTAAGAAACTGCTTCTGGTCGAAGTTGGGATCAATTTTACACAATTCCGTTAGAGTTTCTGAAAGTTCAGTTTTCGAAAATAGACCTCCCATAACATCGGATACTTTGTCTGTTAGCAAGCGTGAAGCCCTAATGACTGGATTTTCAGATTCTTCATATTTCATTTTCCAATCGAGTACCTTATTGACGTAGGCATTATTATTTTTGAAATTTTCCCAAGATTGAAAGAATTTCGAATCTTTATGTAATTCTACTCCCATGGCTTCCATATTGGGTTCGACAACACGTTCATCTTCTCCGAACTCAACTTCTTTCCGTTTACGCAGACGTGCTGGAGATCTATATACACGGGAATTTATACTTTGCGCATCCATTTCTTGCTTTAACAATTTTGTTGTATCTGATATTGCTTGGAACGCTGTAGTTTGGCCAATTTTTTCACCCTTCTCTGATATAGACTCTTTGGCTGTTTTTGCTTGCTTTGAAATTTCCTCTGTTATTTTCGAAGCTTTTTGTGCAATTTCAGTTTTACCAGCTTCTTCCAATACATCACTTACTTTCTCCTTTAACGTACCCAATTGTTCTTTTAAAATTGAGGAAGACTTTTGAGCCTCAGATTCAACAATGTTAAATTTTTGTCTGGCAGATTGTAAAGCATCGGATTGTTCAAGTTTTTGAGCTTCTTCACGGAATTTTTTAATGCTTTCTTTCATTTCTTTGTTCTTTTCCATTTCATTTTTGATGTTATCGATAAATTGTGAAAAGAAACCAGGTCTTCTGCCAGGTTGGGAATACCATCGCTAAAAATAAATGTTTTATTCATAGTGAATATAAGTACATAATATACATACATACTATATGTATATTTATTTGATATTTATTTATAAACTACAATAATACTATACAAATTGTAAGAGTACCGTTTTAATATTTCAACGATTAAACTTCTAATTTACCGTCGTAATAATAATTATAAGTAGGTTACATATGTGTAGTAGCTTATTGTTTAAAATCTGTAAAGATCCAACGTCATATCATACTATATAATATTTATTGTACTAGACATACACAGAATATTGTAATAAATAATTTTTTTCACTGTTTCTTCGCCAGAAATTATTTATTTTTATAAACAATGATAAAAAAACTTAAAAATTTTTCTTATTTTCAGGCGGGAATCGCCCTCATGCCCCCCTCACATTAGTAGTTTAGTTTAGAATAGTGGATATTCTAGGATAGCCAATATAACTTCTTCTCAAGGTTTAAATATCTGCAATAAATGTTTTTATACTAATTCGTATTAAAAAAAAGGGCGCTAATAGGAATTATGAGCCAGCCAAACTTTTTTTCCAAAGACCAGTGGTTATGAAGAGCATTATAATAGTGTTAGGAAAATATGCTAAGGAAAGTGGAAAAGAGGGAGTTGTGTTTGTAGAATTAAATTGAACTCCTTTCATATCGTAATTGGTAGGTGCGAGCACAAAGTAAGAATGAGATTACCAGAAACCAACCTTTTTATTTCATTAGAATACCTTCCATGTAGTACCGATAGAACAAAGAAACGCCACATTTTGCCGACGCTCCAATGATTGATAGCGTTGGATACCTTACCATCATTCATAAGCACCTTCATCTTTGTCGTACTCATTGGAGAAGCCCCCAAAATAGACTTTGAAGTACCGGCCCAAACATAAGAGTTGTATGCCATATTGGGTCGGATAAATGTATTTTATATACTAACTTGAGATTAAATGAAGTATATTTTACATCCTTTAAAAAAATGTATTAATTTTAAAGGTTACTCGATATACACTCGATTACTTCATCGGATATCAGAAACAATTGTATATTATCAGAACATTTAAAGTGTCCGTCGTATCAATATTTTCATTACGAATAGTCATAAATGACACGATTGTGTTGAGTCTCGCTCGCATTAACATATACACACGAATTCACTCGAGGATTGCCTGCATGTCACAATCACCTAAAGGCTCATCCTACGATTAAAGGAATATGAGTGACGTATGTTTGTTGCAGACATTTGGGAATGAGTAGAAAGTTTATGACTGGATTATATAGATATTTTTGAAAATATTATATATGTATATAAAGTAGTCGCCGTGGTCTAGTGGTTAGTGTGCTGGCTTACTAAGACATGGGCCCTGGGTTCGACTCCAGGCTCTGACATCTTCAAAAAAAAAGAAAGAAATATGAGAAAAATATTTCTTTCGGCGACTGCCTCTCAGCAGTCTTCTGGCAAAAGCTCTGAGAGTAACTAATTGCCATGAACAAGCTTCGCAAGTCTGTCGTTCGGAGTCGACATTAAAACTGTAGGTCCCGGTACTCATGGATAAAAATTGACACACACAACATGAGTGCTGCGAGAAGCTAGGCCGTAATCCTGACACAGGGTTGTAAAGGCCAGTTATGTATGTATGTTATGTATATAAAGTTCAAATGTTGGAATTTCGTATAACAAAAAAAAATTTTTTTTAAAACGATTCTCTATCCTAGGATCTATATTTTTTTTGTCCAAACTGAATATAATGTACCATGCTAACTTCTGTAGAGCTTCTTTTTTAAAAGCAATCCGTACTTATATGATGTGTTCGTAACATTGCTTTAAAGCTATATATGTGGTATAAATGCTATATTTGATATATATATATATATATTTTTTTCTTTGACTTACTTGATTCTGCACCACATGCAAACATTGTTTACCGACAAATAAGCATTTACTGTTGCCTCTGGTTAAAGTCAAAAATTTGTACTGAAAAAAATACAATTATTCACTCTAAGCCCACTGTTAGTTTAAAGAAAAATAATCTTTACACTACTTCACCGACTTCATTTTTTTAGACTTACCATTATGTAAAATTGCTATTGTACTAGCTGCGTTAATATTAAATAAAGTTTTCAATAAATAACTGCTATTGAATCCGTATTTATATAATTTTTCGGTACGTTAAAGCAAGAAAATAAGTCCTACAAATTTTCTACTTAAAACTCATGCCTGTTCAAATGTCACTGTCTATGGTGTGTGTTATCTATAATGTTAAAATTGACAGTTGTTAAAGAATTTCCATAGCAATGCTCTTTTGTATGCAAAGGTTTAAATTCATACAGAGTTGTTAATTTAGTTTATTATTTTATGACCGTTATCCCTAATTATTTATCGTTGGAAAAGTTTATGGTTTAAATATTATGATATTCTAAAATCAGGTAATTTCTACGTAACCATTACAAAATATTTGTTTTAATTTTTTGTTTACATTAAATCGATAACAAAAAAAATCCCTTTTTAAGAACACTTTTCAACACTGTATTTTAGTAAATGCAGTTAGAAAATCCCTTTTTAAACGGAATTTAGAATAACGCAGTACCGATTGGATTATTTTGTTTAAATTTTGCAAAAGGCGGCGTAGACACGGTAAGAGAATTTTAATTTGAAATAAAAATTTTTTACTACGTCATAAAAAAGTTAATAATTTCAATAGTTATATTTTATGAAATTATTAAAACGATTCACAAAAGTGTATGTTACTATTATAGCTTATTAAAGTGGATAAAAATTAAACAAGGGAGAAAAAGTTAACGGTACTTGTTTGCTATTCTCAGTTTTTTTATAAATCCAATAAGCAAATACAAAGTGACGTCATGTTTCACAGCAGTTCTGGAAAGAAGGTAAGATCAAGATCATAAATAATGGATTCAAAAAGTGCATAAGAGTATTTATTACAAATAATCACTGTTTTCTTTTTTTACAGTCAACAGATTCCTTCAATTTGTTGGGCTTAAATAGTTTTGACATGAAATGGCTTCAAGAAATGTATTTGGATGCTTGTGCATCCTTGGCTGCTAGTAACACATCTTCACCAAGCTCTTCACCATCGTCATCGGTAAGCAATTATGGAACGGATTCATTATTGTTACCAATAAACGTTGCTGGCAATGTGTCTTCGAATTCGCCTACATATTCCACATCCTCAACAGGATCTGGAATAGGCATGACCCTGGGAAATTTAAGAGCCTTACAACAACAACAACAGTTAGCAGTCCATCAGCAGCAACATCAACAAAATTTAGCGGCTGCTGCAGTAGCTCAACATCAATTGGCTTTAGCAAATTCTAATAATGGAATTAATTTTTGCCAACAACAACATGATGAAATCTCTAAGTCTTTAAAAATGTTTGCTATGGTAACCGCTTCTTCTAATGGAAACGGTAAGATCTTTAACTTTTTTACATAAACATTGCAAGCAGCAATAATAAACGTACGCATGCACATAAGTTTATATTTAAATTTCAACGTCGTTCTAGGAAAATACTTTATTTCTTAGAAATTTGCAGATTTTTTTACACGAACGCTCCCTAGTGTGTAAAAGTATTCCGTTTTATACAGACAAGAAAAAACTGATTTCCTTTTTCTGAGAAATCTGCAAAATCATAGTAAATTGTTTGTGTTAACCCATTAAGCGCCATAATTGAAATTTATGATATAAAGTAGGTACGTAACTTCGTCAAGCATAAATAATTTTAATCCGCAAAAGGATAAATAAATGTATTAAGTTTAATGTTTGAAACGGTTATGGATTGTGAAATACATATTTAGACATAAAAAACGAGTTTGATTTGGGGTTAACTCTTAAAGTCATATTTTCTCAAGAAACTTTCCAATACAATCGAAAATGTGGTGACGTAATCAACTAATTAGGGGACTAAGTTTGAATCGAGTAGTATGGCATAGTTAAAAAAATTAAGCTATGATATTGTATCAGCAGCAATAATTTGACTCAGCCTGCATTGCTAGAGTTGTGTAAATACAAAAAATATCTTAGTAAAAAAAATAGCTTTTTTTTTTTGCTTTTTAATTACAATGGAATTAGTATTTACCTGTTTACCCATTTTTTCTTGTTACAGAATCTATGATGACAAGGCATCTACCACAGTCCTCTGTTGATGCTGTGATGCAAGATTTTGCTTGTAATGGTTACACAAGTGATGAATTGAATCGTTACCAATTGGGTATGCATTTGTCCAATAGTCCTGCATTAGAAGCTGGTGTAAATACTAATTTCCTTAATTCTGGTAATAATCAAAATCTAAACTTAACCAATACTGTTGGTGCGACATGTGCAGAATCAACTTTAACTCAACAGCAATTGCAACAAATGCAACAACATAATTTAAATATTAATTTTAATAATAATTTTTGGAAAATGTTACCAGCTAATATGCAACAACATTCTCATGCCATGAACGCTGCAGCAGCTGCTGCCGTTAATATGGATTATAATTGCATTCAAAAGAAAATACCAAAACGTTATAATAGTACCAAGAATGAAAAATATGTAAGTATTACTTTCCTAACTCTTGGCTTGAGGTCTTATTTGTCTTTTTTGTAACTTTATGTAACTACATCATATATTAGAATAGTGGACGACACTTCGGTTTACTTTATTTATGTACAGTGGTGGCCTTATAATTAGAAACGATGCTTAATCAAAATGAAATCAAAGTGTAATTTTTATTAAAAACATTACTAAAAATGACAAGCACCGCTATTCGAAAAGCACACCCTCCACATTATTGCCGCTGCAAAAAAACTTTGGATTTAAAGCTTGCACTTTAAAAAAATTTTGATTAATTTCTATGTACTTGGTTTGTAGCTGGCCACGTAATTAGAAACGGTCAAGTTTTATTTAATTAATAAACTTTTTTTTATTATGAGTCCTAAATTTAAAATTCAGTAGATCGTATTTAAACAACCTTAATACGTTTTAGTTTTCAAAACTGGAAAAAACAAGTGATGTACTCCATAAATAAGGGAGGGCATCTACAAGGTGTATCCAATGGAAAAACTGTCAATGTGGGCTATCGCACGAAGGAATTCATTATCCAAAAGAGTGAAATTTGGTGCAGTTCACTTCTAAAATTAAACAAAAGAAGTTTTCAACCCCAGCCAGGAAGCATAGTGCTAGAAAAACTCCTCAAGTAAAAGATAAGATTATTTGCAGCATCAGTAAAGGTAACCAATTTCTGAATTCACACAAAATTGGGATGAAACTGGGCAACAAATGAGAGAAGAAATATTTACACGCACAATAACAATGCGTTTATAAGCATTTTGGCTTTCGTAGAAGAATTGTATAAAAGAAACCGCATGTCGCAAAAAAATATTAAGAAACACTGAGGCTTTACAAGCAAAATGCTCAACAAAGATGCATTTTATCTGAAATAGAATTCTCACAAGCAACGAATTTAAGAATATATTGTTTTAACCTGTCGAAAAATCTTACGTAAGATGTTCCTCAGTAAAATCCTTAAGACTTTAGGTATTTTGTTAAAACAGTGGTGGTGTATTATAACTTGGGATGATATTTTGTGGTGTGGTGTGAACCCATTCTTAGAATAAAGGGAAAAGTTGATTAACATCAATATAAAAACAATTTAAAAAATGTAATAGAACAATATTTCTTTTGAGAATATACTCGTTTTCAACATGATAACGCCTCAAATCAAAATTCTAAGTTAATGACGTACTGGATTTCGTATAAAAATATTGACTTTTTGGACTTATTATCGTAATATTTTTATCTAAACCCAATTGAAAACTTATAGGTAATTGTAAAAAGGAATCACACGAACAACAGTCCAAAAAACAAAAAGTCTATTAGTTCCAAATGATGCAGCAAACCTAGGGAAACATGTCTCTGTAAACATGTCAGCATTTCATTCAAAATTTACAGAGAAGACAAATATTAGGCAATATTGTCAAAAATAAAATATGTCAGAGAATATCCTATTAGAGAATATATTAATTTTTATTTACTTTTGTGGCAAAAATTTTAAGTTTTGTGAAAACATTTGTGTCGTTTCTAATTATAAGACCAACATAAAAGTGGTATATTTTGTTTAAAGTTAATTTTTTTTACAAATGTTATCTCAGTTGTAAATATTTTTATTATAAATTCAATAATGATTTAATACTTTACAATTTATAGTATTTAGTTTTGGTATTGTGAACTTAATTTTTAAAATATATAAAGAAAAGAGTGTGCTGCTAAGTCGTTTCTAATTATATGGCCACCACTGTATGTATAGCTTTAGATGCACTTTACATTACGAATTGAATAGCTTTTGTTCGTCATCTATATATTTTTTTATAAGTACATATAATATTCTGTTTAGCAAGGTATATGTAATTAGTTTTTAAACAAACAAAAAAATTTTTTCTGATCTTTAACTTTATTAGGAATTTTATTTTTATTCAAGTCTTCAGTTCGTTATAATATCTCAGTTCTTAACCTTATAATCCTTATTTCATGTTTGTCTTTATGATCTAGTAAAAGACAGTAGAAACAAGTTTTTGTTAGCATTGTGTGTGACTATGCAAAACATAATATATTTACATTTATGTAAAACTAGAATTGCGTATATTTAAATGAATTTAATAAAAATTAATTTACTAAATTTACTTTATTTTTAGACTTCGGCTAAACATTGTGTTTTTTGTGAAAACAATAATGAGCCCGAAGCCGTTGTAAAGTCTCATGCCGTGAGAGATTCATTGGGCAGAGTACTCTGTCCAAAACTACGAACATACATATGTCCAATTTGTAAAGCATCAGGTGATATGGCACATACTGTCAAGTATTGTCCACAAAAACCCATCATAACAATGGAAGATGCCATTAAAGCTGAATCATTTCGCTTAGCTAAAGGTACATACTACAAACAACAAATGAAAGTTTAAAAAAAATCTAGCCGATTTGATTTTATCGCTTTGTAACGTTAGATTTAGTTACATATATATCAAATTAAATTGATAAATGAAGTTAAATTTTAAAATTTATACACACAAATACATATATATTTTAATTAATTAAAACACTGGAAGTGTTATCGTTTTTAGTTTTAAAATTAAAATTAAATTAAAACACTGGAAGTGTTATCGTTTTTAGTTTTAAAATTTTAGCATAATTTATTGAAAACAAAGTATAATTTGTTAAATTTTTAATACCTTATATGTAGTACAAACTTTTAACTTCACAATTTTTTTGAACTAAACATGTCCATTTATAATTATGAATTAAAAAAAAAGAACAAAAATGTCTTTGATAATAATCTTAAAGTTGCTTTAAAAGAAATATTCATTTTTATTTCCCAATTTGTTGAACAAAATAAGATTCGATTTTAATTTAATTATTAATTTTTGTTTTGTTGTATCATATTTCAAAATTGTGGCTTTTCAATTTTAAGATTTCTTTTTTACGAAAAAACATATGTAAATATATATTGACCTATTATGATGTTTATTATTTTATATAATTTTTCTTAAGAATTCGTTTTATAAATTACCTAGAACTCGAATAATTTTTTAATGAAATCTTAAAATGTTTGATTCGTTTTCTTTTTATGTATTTTTTAATTTCTAATCAAATTATATATTTTTCTAATTTTCAAATATTTTTTAACAATTTAATTTTTTTTATTCAAATGTACATTGGTGTAGTTTTTTTTTAATTTTATTCAAATATATACGTACATTTTTAAATTTCCCATATTATGTTCTCATAATGTTTAATATAGAAATTTACATACAAAATCACCTAATACACTCGTATTAATAATTATAAAAAAAAAATTATGTAATATTGTAGTGTCAGAGATAATAATGAATAATTTTTAATTGTTAAATGATAAAATATACATATATACATATATATATATAAATATATACTTTTCATATTCATGAACATTTTAAAATTATTTCGTTTTATTTAGTTGATGAGAAAAAAGTAATTTCAGAAAATAAGTAGTTAAGAGCAGTTTTTAGCCTATATACTTTTATATGTAAAACCGATTATATTTCTGCGCCTGAGTGCGCACAAGATTAACAGCGGTTAAGAGGATGAACCAAAGGAAAACCTTTAATTTCAATAAAACGCTATAAGTTTGTTTTAATTTTTTTCTTTATTATGAGTAATATTTAGTACAAAAACCTTAAAAGTACATTCAGTAATCCACGAAAGAATTAAAAAAAAACTTTACTACTCATCTGTAGTACAACATTTTTCAAATATAGCAATAAATATGCCATCAGTTAAATCATCTTCTGGCCGAGTATAAATACAGTTTTTACCTATTTTCTTATAATCTGAACTGCCAACACTTTGCCATTTGTTACGCAGAGCTTTTTTACCGCTTAACAGTTTGAAATTAGGGTTAAATTGTAAACATCTTTGTACAACTTGTTCGTTTTCCTCTTCGTATATTGAACATGTCGAATAGGCGATACGTTTGACATCGGGAAATGCTGACATGGCATGTGAAAGCATTTTAATCTGTAAGCCACCTAATTTCCAAAGACGTTCTCGATTTTTTTCCTCTGGTGCTACGGATAAACGATTTTGAATACCTGATCCAGAGCAAGAGGGATCTACCAATATGTATTCAACCCCAGGGCATTGTTCAGCAGTAATTGTTAGAGCATCAGCATTAATAGGACGAACAATACTACAGCCAGCTGATTCAGTCATTTTGCATAGAATGTCATACCGTTCGGCATTCTTTTCAACAGAATAGATAGTACCTTGATTTTTCAAAACATTACATGTGTGTATAGTTTTCATACCCGGAGCAGCACACATGTCCAAAACAGTAGAACCAACTGGTGGACGCAAAAGTTCTGCAACTAGACTAGTACCCTAAAGAAAAAAAATGTGTATATTAAGAAATTAAATAATGTGCCAACCTTTTTTTTATGTTTTTAACATGATGTCGAATATTTTGCTATATATAATTTTTTTTACTTAGAATGCTTAAAAACTCAACTAAAGTTTTCGAATACGAAAAAAAAATAAAGATAAATTTTACACTATTAAACATTCCAAAATAAAATAAGAATTTCAAATACATATATTTATATATAAAAAATGTAAAGCTATGAAACCAAATATTAAAACAATCATATACACTCTCTGTTCAATTATACTTTTAGTGACTTACCTTATCTTGTAACATAAACTTTCTTTCGTTAGTGTATTGATGACAAGCTAAATATTGCCTCTGTTTAGGATGAAATATCAATAAGTTATCAACATGCATATCAAGCATATATTCGTCTTCCTCCAATTCGCTTATAGCTTTTAAGAAATCTTCATAATTCTCAAACGGAGGAAAATCCTTTTTGCGAAATTCTTCGTTAGCCAAGACGACATGAGCCTCCTCCAAACTAAGTAAATTTGTATTGACTCGTACATAACGAGGTTTTTTGTCTATAGAGCGATAAAATAAAAGTAGAGGCAAGCAAATTTAATTAATTTTTATGGTCAATAAAAAGAAATGCGAATTTATTTATTCAAAAGGAAAATTTATATTTTAGCTTTTTATGTAATAAATACTTCATGAAAATAGTTTAAAAATTAGTTTTCTTTTTTGTTTTCTCCACTGTCTGCAATTGGCTCATCTGTTCTGTCACTACTGTTGCTAGTGGTATCTTCACAAAATGCCTTATAAACGTAAAGGCATATTATAAAATTTACGACAAGCACTGAAGCCAACACTGAGAAACAATTGGTTTCGAATGTAGTGAAATCAAAAGATTCAGCCAACCAAGAACGTACACCATAGAATGTAAGAAAAGGAAAAGTAAACATGAGAACTGAAAATACCAAAAGCCACAAATAAACCGAAATGTTGCTGTCTACTTCTGCATCACAATATATTGGATTAACTGTTTCCATTCTTTCCTGTAACAATAGAGTCTCATCCTGCTTAAGTGATTCAGCTGCCGCAGGTGTAGCTTCTACGTTCAGTTTGCTTTTGCCGACCATATTTCTTTTTATTATTGATGTTTAAAGGATATAAATATTTAGGAAAATCTTGCCTTTCTTCTTTGGTGCTGTATCAGTTGAAGCTGCTTCACCGCCCAAAGCTTCTATGAGACGTTCTCGATATTCACGTACTGTTTGCACTGGCTTTGATTCACCGTTCAAAACTTTGCGTCCAAATATTAATTCGGTAACCAAAACTTTACACAAAGCTGGATTTAAACGGGGATTATCTTCTAATATTTTTGTTTGCTCTATAGCTGCATCTATTGCTCCACGATTATCAATATATTGCTTTAACACAGCTTGCATACTACCGATGCGCTAAAAGGGAAACATTATTCACTTAAACACGTGCGTGTTTTTGACTATGTTTTTACTTACAGCATGTTTTTCTTCATATATTAGATTTTTCAAAGATTTTTGATGGTTTTCCAAAGCTGTTTTAAGTATGGCTGCAACCCTTCTATATTGAGTAGGCACTTTTACAGAATGCTTAAAACTTGACATTGTTCTTTTTTTGGCTTTTTTTCTCTTAGTAATTATCGTGTTTATATCAATGCAGCTGTTTCTTTTTCAATTGCACGTGACGAAGAGAAATGTCAAAAGCAATTCCATGTAGTATTGCCATATTCAAATAAAGAATTGCTTATATATTTATAATACAGTTTACCAACACTGTTTTGTAAACAAACAAATAGTATGCCGTTATTAATAAATAAATAACAAATTTTGGCAAAATTTTACGAAATTATTTTTATTAAAAGAAAAGAATATTTGAATAAAGTTTGTATGTGAAATAGTCTTGTCTTTCCTCAAAGCAAGTAAGTGTCTATAGATTAAGTTCATCATGCTTCAATACGCGTGTGAGGACTAGTACAAGTCCAAACGTAACCTAATGCTATGATATAGCATTGGGTCATATAAAAATGATTCACATATCGTTGGTCTCAGGTAGAAAGGCCCTAACTCGCATTTTTTCAAAACTTACTTTTTTTCAGTAAATCCAATGCATTTTAGAAATATTCCGCTCCTCACAAAGAATGTTTACAATATTATTAAAAATAAGGTTATTACAAGCAATTGTACAGCATTTAATAAAAAGTTTTATATTAATAATTACAGTATCTGTTGTATTTTTACCGCCTCCTGTAAATTTTAAATTATATGAGTTAGGGCCTTTCTACCTGAGACCAACGATATGTACATATATAGTATTTACATGTTTTGAATGTGCACCAAGTAATATACATACATAGCTAACCATCTAAGATAAGATTGTGTGAGACAACTCACCAAAATTATCTTCCGTAGTCATGCGGCCACAATGGTGGCATCAATACAAATTATGAAAATTGAAATCATTAGCAGTAACAATTTCACTATTTGGCTAATTCTCTAGGAATATATTCGCATAAATAAAATTATCATATAATAATTTATAAAATATATTTTTATTTAAATATACAATAAAAAGTACATGGGGTAAAATTTCTATTCAGCACATGATCTTTTACAGTTCTATAAAAACATGTACAATGTACATACAAATATACATATGAATGTATGTATGTATGTTCTCAATGGAAAAAGAAGAGTCTTAAATCTAAAAATATTATTATCATTATTTTATGGAATGATTTATAAGATTAATATCTATTAAGCAGAAGTCGTCCTTCTTAGTTGTGATGGCAAGTTTCTAAAAAGTTCGTAGATGAGCGTAGAGTGTAGCCTATAAAGATTAGAATAAAAAAAAAAGAATGCCTCTAATGGATTTATTCATGTGATTATTGATGTTTCTATGAAATTTCTTTATAAAAATTATTATTTTCTATTATTTCTTATTATTTGTAATTTTGTAGAAGATGATCTAACAGATGGGAATGAAGATGATGATGAATGAGGCGATAAATGTAAGGTGTACTTATTGTTAATAGATCGTTGTGTTGTTGTTGGATTTACATCGGGTGTCAATGGAGGTATTTCACCACGAAATGGTACTACTTGGGGTGTACTTTTTATGAGTTGTTCTAATTTTGAAAGGCCTTGTCTAGCGTTGCCGTTAAATAGACGAGGTAATGATGAATCATCATTATCTGCATTCAACTTAGGTGGTAATACCAAAGAACTATCCATTACAGTTTTGCCATCATATGTTATTACTGAACCACTTGGTATATTGGCATGTGGTACTTTTCGATTATCCGGTGGCAGATAGTATGTATCCACACGTTCAGCTGCTTGAGCTTCGGGTTGTTCTAAATCGAATAAATATTGTATGCCATTGTCGTTATTTTCGTTTTCCTTGCCTTTAATTTTTTCATTGTCCTCTATCTCGTCTTCATCAAAGTTTATGTCTTCTAAATCTGTTTCATGTTTTTTAATTATTGTTTCACTTTTAATGTTCAATTTAGGTATAACTTCCTCTGCTTTGGAAGATGATTTGAGTTTAATTTCTTCATCAGGGTTTTTCGTCGTTTTAGGTGTGGGTTTTATAATTTCTTCAGATTGCAAATTTTCCATTTCTAAATATTCATCCGATGAGAAGACTTCTTCGGATTCTTTGTAACTGGTGAGTTTTGTTGTAAGTTGTTTGAAAGTTGTAGAGTTTTCAGTATTATTGTGGCTATCTTGTTCATCGGATTCATATAATATATCTTCTAATGATGCATTCCTCAATTTAGCTGCTTCTGGTAAATTCAGGGTTGACTTTAACATTGAACTTATCGGTTTGTTATATTTGAAGTCTTCAATTTTGGATGATTGTCCTATGGCTAATGGTTGATTTGTTTTATACAAATTCTGTGCGTCTGAAGATTTATGTATTATTATGGTAGCATTAGTACTATCTGGGGGTGAGGGTATAAACATAGGCTCAAAGTTCTGGGTCTGCGATTGCTGTTGAGATGTTAAAAATAGCGTATCTGTTTCCATTGCTTCATCAATTTCCAGGCCTGGATCTTCACGACGGCTAGCAAATTGTTCTACTACCTCAGGAGGTGGTATAGGGCCATCTTGTCTCAAAATTGGTTTAAATCCGCTTTCTACTACCACCGTATCTGGTTTAAAACCTTCATTGATAGCAGGTTTCATTGTAGCAATCTCAGCTAGTGTAGGTTCTTCTTTTACTTCCTGTATGTCGAATGGCTCTTTAAATACTCCTATAGGGTTTAAAGGATTTGGACTTTTCGTTGGTGTTGTAGGTATATTAAGGGGTATATTTTCAATAAAATTCTTTACTGATAAACTTTGTTCTGATGCTATTTTTTCTATTGCGTTTTTATTTTGTACTGGCTTCGACAAGCTTCCTTGAGGAATAAGATCAACATAGGGAACTGGAATAGTAGGCTTTTTAAGTATATGAGCCATTGAATCTGTTTTACGTATATTGGTTAATTCGGTTGGCTGGCCCAATAAAAGCACGGAAGCAGCTATTGGTTGCAATGGAAAAGGTCTATCTTTAATAAATGGCCTTAATAAGCTGGGTACAGGCTTTCGGTAATGGTTCACTATCACAGAGGGTTGTGGCACTGGTCCACTAAGTGTTGGAGGAGGGTGTCTTGGCAACTGTTGTGGCAAAATGGGTTTTGAGGCAGGAACCTTTTTAATGGGACCCGGATATGGGCGACGACCTGGCAATTTTACTGGATGGAAAATTGGTGCATTAAAGGGTGGTCTTAAAAATTCAGAGAGACTTATTGGTTTCTGTGAATTTTGTAATGGTAAAGTATTGGTTACATTGTTGACAATATGATGAGACTGTGCCATGTGATAATGATTATTATATGGTGTGAGAGAATGTAAGTGAGTTGCTAATAAAACTGGTGTTTGTCTATTATTAGATGATGGTAATGGGAATGAATGTGATTGAGATTGTGAAGATGTAGTTTGTAATGAATTTGAAATTTGTAAATTGGTTTCGCCCTGTAACATTTCAGGAGGTTTTGTAGAAATTTGCGGCTCTTGTGGCGGCATCATGGGATGTGATGGACCCGTTTGTGGTATTCTAGAGGCATCAAAATTAGTGATGGTGGTAGGAGAAGCAGAGGTGGGTGAGGCACTAACACCCAGAGGTGAAATACCACTAGCAGCATTTATATTAAGACTGTGGTTGACTATATAGTTGTTGGCCAAACCTTGATTTACTAACCCACTTGCCTGTTGTTGTTGCTTTTGCCTCAGTATGCTGTCCTCGAGTGCCTCAGCAGCGCGGATCCCATCTGAAATCAATTTAGTAATTTCTGTTGATTTTGTTATTTCAAAAGTTAATTTAGGCGGAGTTCCGTTCATATTGTGATTTTTAATTAAATCTGTTTGGTGCTTTAACAAAAAATTATCGTTGGGGCTGACCTTTGTTTCATGACGTATAGATGCATCTGACGCAATATCATCTTGATCCTGTACATCAATGGGTGCCGGTACACGAACTACATGTTTCTCCGATGCTGCAAATCGGGCATCCTCACATGAATCATGTACATGTATCTTCCATCCAAGATAACGATGGGTAAAGCAGTGATAGTATACAGTATCGGGTGTATTGCGATCTGGCTTCCAGGTTATGACACCAGGCTCACCAGGATCACATTTAAGTGTTAAAGTGCGTTGATAAGCACCAAATGATTGGTAATCATCGGCTGGCGGTCCATCAATATCGGGTGTCCAATTGCAAAGACGGCCCACCCCGGTAGGTGTAATTTGGCCCGAACGGGATTTATGGACACCAGCGAAGATACGTATATTCTAAAGCAATAAATATTAAATCGTGTGAACAAATGCAATAGTTTTTTGTTATTATTTTTTTACCTTTTTTTCTTCCTCACGTTTATGTTCAAAACCTCCTACTGGATCGTCAGTTATATAGAATGGATGATATTTAGCTGGTATATCAGGATTATTACCTCCTTCTACTACGAAAGTATATGTTTTACCACGGACCACATGAATCTCGGGTATAAGTAAACCGTTTATATACCAAGAAATACCCCAACCAACATGGCCTGTTATTGCTGAATATCCGTGTTTTCCTCCTGTAGGACCCATTTGAGCATAGAAGACACCATCTTCCGGTTCATAGCACTGTATAGCTGGTATGTCCCATGCACCATTTTCACTTAATACAGGCTTGGGTGTGGGTACTTGACGTCTTTGAGCTAATCTTGTATTTGCAATTTCTTGTCTTCTATTTGTACCTTGTAAAGCTTGAGCTCTATTGCTATCATAGTATTCCTCTTCGGGAACACCGTCTCCACTTACAGGTTTTGAGGCTAAAGGATAGCCTTTTCTTTCCTGTTCTGGTTTTTGAGTGTGGTCCTCATCTTCATCTTCCTCATTATTATTATCACTTTCTTGGCCAGGCTTTTGACCTTCTGGCGTTGGACAGTTCCATGTCGGTTGACGTCCGAAATCTATATAGTGTGTGCGTTTATTATAATGTGAATGGAATGAAGTTTCTTTACGTTCATTTAATGGACCAATAGCCCATACAATTGCTTCAAAACCATTTCTGGCAATAGGTAAGTCCAATTTATCTGTAGCATTTAATGATCTCTGATAAGTAACAATCGAATAACCATTAACCATTGCGGCATTAAGTAATCGTATCGAATTTGTATTATCTTCGATGTTGATATCGGGGCAACTGCCCCGTTTACCCGAGCATTGTGATTTATCTTCTAGATAATAATCTACAGCGTAGCCCTTACCAGATGCTCTTTCGACCCAACTGACAACCACATCAGAACCAATCATAACACTGCGATCTTTGTCCGGCGAAATACCAAATGCCATATATTCATTATCGTCTGAAATAGTAAATATTGAATTGAATACATTAAAAAGAGGCCGATCGAAAAATACAACTTTTTGCAATAAAATTATTAAAATTGTGCTGCTTAAATTGGACACATTACACAAAATTTTCATAACAATAATTTATATTCAATATCTGAATTTATATTTGTTAACTTACAATTTTCAACTTCATACCATTTTGCAGAAATTTCCTTAACAAATGAGTTATGCTTTGAAATTTTAAACAAAACTAATTAATTAAATGTATAATTTATACTTTTAATTTTACGTACAAATAATTGTTGTGCAGTTTATTACGTAACTACTACTATATGATATTATTCGCACATTCTATTACTTTTTTTGTCTTACATTTTACAGAAAAAAAGGTACTTGGCATGCAGCTTGTTTTTATTAATATGGAAGTATGCATGTATGTATGTATGTATGTCTTAAAGACTGTGTCTTACTTGTAACCAAATGCCACTTGTTTAGCTAGATTTATTTAGACTGCCTGCCTACTCTATTTTTTATAGTCAATTTTTTTAATCTACCCATTACTAACACCATTGCTATGGGGTTTGTATGTTACGGAGTTGCTGTTTACGAGTATTTATGTACGAGTACATAACTACTGTTTGAGATAAAATATTCTTTTGTAATGGCATCATATCAAAAATATGAAGTTCAATAAACGGAGTAAATTGTTTAAATAACATACTGAAGAATGTTGACTTCAAGTTTATTTTATTTAGATGTGAACATATCACAACAAGTTTATTTTTTCATTCAAGTTGCAAAGATAGATTTGAGACCATAATTATAAAGCATAAATTAATTCTTTGCTGTTAAAAGGAATGAAGTCTTATATGGATAATGATAAGTTGCTGTAAAACTTTCATTAACATATTTTGCATAACATGGAAAAACTACATGACAAACAGAAAATAAAATGATATTTTAAATATGCTACATATACTATACTATATAAAAATATGTATAATAATAAAAATGGAGATATTGCTAAATTGAATTGAATCCATATTATATTAAACTTGAATCGCGTTGCTAATAGACATGACTTATAAACGATTTACTTTAATAACTGATAATATTTGCACACATATACTCACATACATATGCATTCGAAACCAATTCTATTTATTTGAATAAAGAAAGTTTTGTTGACTT
This sequence comes from Metopia argyrocephala, assembly GCA_963576795.1. NCBI lineage: Eukaryota > Metazoa > Arthropoda > Insecta > Diptera > Sarcophagidae > Metopia > Metopia argyrocephala. The sequence goes on from OY756211.1 coordinate 88,353,140, forward strand.
TAGTGATACACTGACTAAAGTGTCAGAGCTATAGATCTCAGTAAAATAATAGTTTATGAGTTCGCAAGATATATAAATATCAATATTTAATTTGTATGCGAGGTATTACGCCCACTTATTCAATTCCGCCCAATCCTTAAGTAATGATTTGCATTGACTATGGAGTATTCTAGAGAAATTTCAGACACTACCTTTAACCATTCTCAAGATATACAAAAATCAAGAACAACCTAGAGGTTATTTGAGGTTTACTAATCGCATATATGCGATTTTGGATTTAACCAAACAGTAATATAAACCATATAGGTCCCAGAAATCGGTCCACGCTTTTAAGCGTGATGTGGCGACATACTTAATCCACAACTTTCTTTTATTTTTATATACATACATATGTAAATAGATTATGTAATATAATCTTTAAAATTTTTCCATGAATACAGCCAGAATATGTTTCCCTTTAATTTGAAGAAAACTAGTACGTTCTTTTTAGATTGTTATTAAAAATGTATAATTTAAAATCTGCTTTTAGTAGGCCAATTTTTCTGTTTCTATTTGCTCACTTATTTATGATCCACTGAATGCACAATTTTGTATTAAGTAACTCGCAAAAAAAAAAAAAATAAATTCATAAAAGGAGTTAAAAAACAATTTTAAAGATAAGTTTTCATCTCCAAACATCTCCACTTGCGTTTGTTTATCAAATATTTCTATAAAAAAAAGACAAATCAACATAATCAATACGTTTTGCGTTTTCCAGATAAAATATCCTTTGCAAAAGTTACGTTTGTCCGAAAATGGACGATTATCCCATTGAAAACGAAAAGTGTCTTTTAACCCTAACCTTACAGCACTTTTCTTCAAACTATTTTATTTAGAATACGTACAGTTACAAACGTTTATTTCTATTTTAGCAATAAGCTCTAGATCCACGAATCAGGAAGACGCAATTAACCTTTTAGAATTTTCTTATAATAAAATGTATGGATTGACTTTAAATTGTAGGTCGGAGTCGACTTTAAGCTGTAGGTCCCGGTATTCATGGATAAGAATTGACATACACAACATGGGTGCTGCGAGAAGCTAGGCCATAATCATGAATGTATGTATATATTGCATAACTATTACATATATACTGACTTTACTGGTAAACTGTATATTTTATGAATATGATTTTTTATGTTCAACACACATATACATACATATTTATGTTTGTATAAAGTAATCGTTATTAATCCATAATTTCAAAAAAAAAAAACTTACCCAATTTAGCTACCAATTGTACAACGATGCTGTCACCAGCCATTGCCCAGCGTGCCTCAAAAGCTTTATCATCATATAAGACTTCACAATTAAGTTTCGACTACAAAAATTAAATTAAATATTTATAGTAAAAGGCCAATAAAACATAATTAACAAAAAGTAGGTGCATTAGGTAATTAACAAACCTGTTTTGAAAACACATTAGAAATAAAAAATAAAAAATTAGACAATTTTAAATAGCATTTAAAATTAATAATAAAATAAAGCAAAGCATATTTAATAATGAACTTGGAAATAGTTTTGCTCATCTTGAATCAAAATATTATTGACAGTAAGAGAAATTTTACAAATACCCAGATACCAGGAATTGAATTAAAAAAAGAAAATGCAAAAGAAAAAAAAACCAATAACCTTCTAAATTTAAGGAATTTTTTGTTTTTGTTGTTTCTTATTATAATTTTTATATTACAATTGGGGTATTTACAAAATATGCTATTGTGTCTAATTGCCATAAAGCTGTAACAACTAATTTATGACACCAACTTATAGCACAATAACACACTTTGGGAATATCTCAAATATGTATATTTTATTAAAATTTATAAAGGTAAATGCAGCAAATTGTTTTTGTTATGTTCATGAAACTTACGAAATATTTTTTTTCTGTTTTCTTTTTTGTTGTGTTTTTGAATTATATATTTTTTATATATAAAATTTTTTTGATAATATGAAAAATACATACATACATAACTGGCCTTTACAACCCTGTGTCAGGATTACGGCCTAGCTTCTCGCAGCACTCATGTTGTGTGTGTAAATTTCTATCCATGAGTACCGGGACCTACAGTTTAATGTCGACTCCGAACGACAGACTTGAGAAGCTTGTTCATGGCAATTAATTACTCTCAGAGCTTTTGCCAGAAGACTGCTGAGAGGTAGTCGCCGAAAGAAATATTTTTTTTCATATTTCTTTTTTCAAGATGTCGGTGCTGAGATTTGAACCCGGCACTATCGTCTTAGTAAGCCAACACACTAACCACTAGACCACGGCGACTACAATTGAAAATACAATTGAATATGAAAAATATACATACAAAATGAAAATGTTTTTTTTTAATAAAAAGGAAAGTAAATATATATACATACATATATATATGTGTATGTTAAAGTAAATAGCATAAAAAATGGGAAAAAATACATACAAGTTCTTGATAGTAAAGAGAAGGCAATAAAAGAAAAAGTTAGTAAAAATGTTCAAGATGTGGAGCTATGGATACATTCGGGCATGGAATTTAGGTAAAATTAGGCGTCATATTAGCAAAACCAGATAGAAAGCATACATAAACCTAATGCCAGTATTTTTTTTTTGTTTGCCATTACAATTAAATCCTTAGAAAAACATATTTCACTTTGTATCTATATTTTAAAAATTTGTGAAAAAACTGTATATATAAAAACTAATATTCAAACACAATTTTGTTGGGTAAAACATTGTTTTAAGAAACAAAATTTATTGCTTAGTAAACACATTATAAACTATAACTTATAAATTATTAGAAAACGAAAAGTAATTTTGCACAGCATTGGCCAAAAGCTTTTATTTCTTATTACAAATATTTTCTATTTTTTTAATAGACTTAAATGTTAAAAAAAAGAAGAAGCTTTATTAAAATATTTTCACTCGAAAAAATTGGTTGTTTTTATTTTCTGAATTGAAATACAATTTAAACGTTAATTAAATTGTAAATACATACCAAATTTAACCAATTTTTACGAACAATCTAGGCCTGGGAATTTATAAAATTCATGACAGATTTCTTTCTTTTTGACATTGAAATTTATATATTTAAAATTCTGATTAAAAATCTGGTCAATATTTCTTAATAGATAACAAAAGTAAAGCTCTGCATATGACAGCATTTGAAGTGAAACTTTTAATTGGCACGTTTTTTCTTTTTACATTTAAGTCTATTTGTTAATTTAATTTTTTAAATAAAATAAATAAAACAATGATTAATAAAATAAGCACTTAAAATTAGAATTTCGTAAAGAAATAAATGAATAAATGAATGTTTACATTTTAGCATATTTTAATTAAATTTTAAAATTATTTTGTTTGATGAAGAATTTTTGCTTTTTCTTAATTAATTTCAATTTCTCATTTGCTTGCAAGTACGAGTATGTATTTATATAGTTAAACAAACAGTTTCTTATGTTAACAAACATATAAAAACTTCCAACTTATTGTTTTCACTTCTACACATTTAATTTATTGAGTATAGAATTGATATGTTTTTTTACCTGAGGACTTATACCCAACATTTTAAGTGATGGTGGTACATTCAAGTTTTTCGGTATACGAACATGACCAAAATCAACAGTGAATGCTTCACACCATACACCAAAATGACCAATATCAAAAATTGTCAAATCATCTGGCAGAGTTAAAACTATAGTCTTACGATCATAGCGTCTTAAAGGTTCTTCTTTGCCATTCTCATCTGGAATGCGTAAACCGTTAGGAGAGGGGCGATCGCCTTGGCCTACCCAAAATTTGGCATCTTGAAGAAAAATACAAATTTTACACATTATGGGTATAAAAGAGAAAAATCTATCTTTTACACAACTCACCAGGTGCTTCACCGTCATAACTAAAATTTGGCACTAATAATGTTTGAGCATCTACTATTACTATATTTTCTGATTTAACATCATGAACACCGTTTAGATTGCCAATTTTTTGTGGTCGAGGAAAATCCAAATTACTGGGAATGGTAACATCACCAAAATTAACAGCAAATTCATCACACCATACAGAAAACCATTTGATGTCCTTAAGACTTATACCCTCGGGCAAAGATAAAGTAATATCCTTGTTTCTATAACGCCTAGTTAAAGCAGCAGTACCACCTCTTTCGTCTCTTAAACGATAAGCACCTTCATTACTAGGCTTTGGTGTGTTTCCCACATAAAAATAGGCAGCTATTAAATTAAAGTATAAATAAATTACAAATTATTTGCTTATTGTACCAACTGCTTTTGATTGACTAAAACGAATACTATCGGGCATGTTCGTATTTTCAAAGTTAAAATTCTTTTAAAATCTTAATAATCAAGGATGTTTTGGCAATAGTCAGTAAGTTATTGAGTTAAAAAGGAATTTCAAGTATGAAAGAATTTCAATTTCGATCGAAATCGATTTCCATCACATACCAGTATGTAACTAACAAAAACAGACCTTCAAAATCAGCATTTTTATTGAATGTGTTAGAAGGAAATAGTATATATTCCTGAAAACTGTTATAAAATATAACAGCAAATAAATGAATATTAAAAAAAAAATAAACTCTACTGTAATAAACTTTTATCTCCTGTAAAATTAAAATAGCAAATCTGTTGTTGCATAGAGTTTCATGTTAGTCAATAATATACAAGTATACTTTATAAACATTTTACCTGGTGCTTCACCATCATAATTAAATTTTTTCACAAATATTGTTCTGGAATCAACTGCGTAAACATCACCGGAAACACCATGATGTAATCTCTTTAATGAACCAATTTTTGTACCAAAATATGGAAATGAAGCATTTGTAAATGGGATCACTAAAATTATTAACAAAAAATAATAATAAAAAACAAATAAATAAAAATAAATGCAAATAAAAAAATTTGTATTCATTTATTATAATTATATACATATGTATGTATGTATACAATGAGTATACAATACAATGTATTTATTTAAAAAACAAAAGACTTAAACCACAAACTTGTTTTATTGCTATTGTTATTGTTGGCTTAACATTATGTATATAATTTACATACTATGTATATACAGGGATGAATTTATCCAGTCATTTTTTACATGCATTTTAAAATGTATATATATATATATGTATATACATATGTTGTATTATATAATAAAAAAATAAATAAATAAAATCTATGTCAAGCATAGATTGCGTGTCGTTCAAAAAGTGTTTTATTGTAAAGATTTAAAAGTATGACCTTTTTTAGTCTCAATTAATAATTCATATAAAAGCGCTGGTTTTCTTAAATTTACTACGAAATTTCCTTGGTTGCACAATTTTAATTTAAAACAAAATCATTTTGTACTTTCATAACGAATATGAAATTCATTATTTATGCTGTTTATTTCTAAACTTTTATAGTTTTGTTACAATTTTTTATATGATCATTTTAGGAAGAAATTTTCTAATAAAATGGTTAACAATATGGCCATCAAGGCCTATAAATAATTAAAATTGTTTTGAAATTATATGAAAATTATATTAAGCATTATAAATACATATATAATTGGTCATTACAACCCTGTTTCAGAGTTACGGCATAGCTTCTCGCAGCATCCGTGGTGTGTGTGTCAATTTTTATCCATGAGTACCGGTGGACCTACAGCTTAAAGTCGACTCCGAACGACAAACTTAAGAAGCATATTTATGGCAATCAGTAACTCTTAGAGCTTTTGTCAGACGACTGCTAAGAGGTAGTTCCCAAAAAAAATATATTTTCTCACATTCCTTTTTTTAAAGATGTCAGAACTGGGCCTTGAACCCTGAGGTCTTGTTTTAGTACATACAAAGTTACTTGACCGAGACATACGGTTTTGGGTATTTTACTGTCCCTGGAACCATTGATGCAATTTTAGCATTTTCATTAATAGATTTAGCAATTGTTTTTTGAAAAGGATTTAACTTTTTAAATATTCTGTTAATGATTTTTTTTAGCAGAACTAGTTAAAAAAATTAAATTGTTATCAATTTTGTTGTTCATTATGATATGTTTTAAAGTATTTCTTTTTTTTTTTTTGTAGTAAGAATGGCGAGCCAATTGTCGAACAAGTTATTCAGCTATCAAAAACAATCTTCTTGAAGGTAGTTGAAAGCATCAACACAATAACTATGCAAATCTTGTTAAGATTCGCATGAAAATCAAATCCGTAGAAATTAATAACTTTTGTGCACGAAAATATGTATTCAAGGGTGACTCAAATCTTAGTTTCTTTCTTGTGCAACAAAGTAAACTAGGACAATAAAGTTTAAAATAAATTTAAAATGAGCTTTAAGTCAAATTTTACATACAATTTTTTTTTTCTAAAATAAATTTCATATCTATTTTATTTTTTTATGAATATGGCGATAATAAAAAATAAAATTAAAGAAATTAGATCTAATATATGTATGTAGGTTTATTATTTTGAAAAACGCTTAGGAAAATTAATACTTCGTAACTGTTATTTAGCTTTGGAGCGTATCGGTTAAATGAATTATAATCACCACCTTATTTTGAGTGAATAAGAAAAAGTTGAATCTCATAGATTATTAATTAAAAATTATTATTCTGTATATCAAAGTAGTTTAAGGTAATCGCTAGTTCCTTTACTGAAAGATTTCTTCAATCTGCAAATGGCGCCCCTGAACTACTTCAAGCCCTAACGTATTAGCACTCGTATATGCTCATTACCGGTTTCATAGCATTAATAGTAAATTTAAGTAAAATGTTCCTCTACATTGGGAAACTGGAGATATGGAGTCAATTTCTGACGATTCCTTATATATTTATAGCTTTCAAGAAGGCGTTTTTAAGCGACCTAAAAAAGATGCAGACGTTAATAATATTTCTGTTAGAAAGCAGAGTGGTGAGATTTTTAATAAAGACATTTCGAAATTTTTGGACTGTTTAACATCGAATTGAACGAAAGTGCTCAATCGGATATCAAGCAGTGCAATAAGTCTGGAAGACCGGGTAGGAAAGTCTAAATTTATTCAGAAGTCTTTTACAACTTTGTATTTGAGGATTTAGGATCATATTTGAAGATGATGGAAATTTTAAGAAAACAAAGTATAACATCCCATTTTATTTTTACTTAAACACGTTTCAATAATTTTGAAAGACTTATATCATTTCTATAATTAAATACGCGAAAGTCACAAAATTTCCAGCCAAAATGCCATTTGACAATTGTTTATTTGTTATAACTTTATTACCTGAAAACAATTTTAACGAAGTAATTGAGTTCGCCTAATATAAAAGATGCCAGTGTCAGCTTATAACTGTAATTTAAAAATAGGTGAGTCAAGTGCAATTTAGGTCATTAGCGTAAATTGTAATGAAACAAATTATAAAGCCTGTCGAGCATACAAATTTTATTTAAAGAATAAAAAAGATGAAAAGTATTCACAATGCCATTCATGCTCAATTTGAAAATTGAAAACTTTTTGTTGCCTACCCTAGTTTATTCGGAATCAATAAATTCTGATTACAATTATTATAAGACACCTCCTCTTATTGAAGAATTCCTAAAGTTAGGAAACTAATTTACCAACCAAGATCCATACAAGTTAGAGGCAAAAAGAAATTACAGAGTTTTGTTAAAAGAAGTGTTATTTAACTAGGGCCTAAAATAATTTCATTTTCTTGACTTTTAATATACGATCGCTCATCGATTTAGGTAGACGTTTGGAACCAACAAAAATACTTTCATATCATACAGTTGATCTATGCCTCCTAAAATAAAAAAGATGCTCACCACTCTCATTCAACATCCAGATGGGGCAATTTCTGTTGATCATTCAAAGGTGAAGGTATAACACTGGCCTTTGAGTGATCAAATTGACAGCAATTTGTCCCACTGACATAAGGCGATTAACATTACTTCTTCACATCTATGTATATCTATATATTCAACATTCCAATACAATGCACTGCATTTAGTAGGGGTTTACTCCTGAGTATTAGTCTTAATAATAATAAAAAAATGTAATTACAATGTAATAAAAGACACATATGATTTAGGAACTGCTATTCTTATAAAGAAAAATTTTAAATATTTAGATGTAGGTAGTGATAGTTTTAGGAGTCAACAATAATTTGTTACTATTGATAGTTAGTTTTGTGTAGTAAGGTAAAAAATTCTTCTGATATAGATTTTAATCCAGTCTTGATTTGATTTTCTTGATTTCTCAAGAAATTAAAAATTAATTGATCATATTAAAATCAATTTTGTAAAAACTTTTTTTTTTAATTTTCCTCTTAAAATATCGTTTAAATTTCCGGATTCCTTTGAAGAAACGAACTGGCTTCGTTTCCGTGAAAATTTTGAGCAATTTATATAATTCTCAACGCTGTTCAAGATTAAATACATCTAGCAAAAGAAATTAAAAAGAGTATTTTATAAAAAAGGAAAAAGAAACTTAGTTAAATATGCTTTGTCTCAAGAGCCCAGATACATCTTCTAAAGAAAATTATTAAAGAGCAAGTGAAATTGCATCAATGCGGAGTTTTTAATGAAAGATTAGAAAATCTCAAAGCAGATCCCAAATCATTTAAAGCGGTTTATAAAGTCATAGGCAATCTAAATATTTTGAAAGTGTCGCATGTGTTGTTTTCCATGTTGTTGTGTAAAAAAAAATTGATATAAAAACAATGCATGGGTTTGACTACAATATATGTATTTTACATTGCCTTAAAAAGTATTTGACGGACATGTTTGAACGGCATAACATGGCATTGCAATTGTATGATGTGACACTTGTCGCTATGTTGTATAGTGCAACATTAGCAGGGCTTTAGTACGTATGTATGTGTTTATACCATAATAACATACATACATACATACATACATTCATAAAAGAAACAAATTGTTGATTCAATAAATTAATTTTATTTAAAACAAAAATTAAAGATGTTGTTAAACAGCTTAAACTTAAAACAAAAATCCAGTTTAAAATAAAAATGTGCAGATTTTTATTATGTACATATGTATATATAAAATAAATAACAATTTAAAAATTAAAAACGAGTTTTTTTTTAAAGAAACCCAAATCAAAACCAATTTGCCACTGAATGCTTAACGAATGTAAACCAAAAAAAAAAAAAAAAATAAATAAATAAATAAATTAAAACCATTGCCTAAATGTACGTTTTTTATTTTATTTTAATGCAACATTTTTAAAACATTCTCTTATGCAAACACAGGCAAAGTGTGCTTGCTGTTTAATTAATTATTTATTGAATTTCTGAAATCCCCCTAAACAGAAAAAAAGAAGAAATACAAAAAAAAAATATATATAAAATGTCAAAGCAGACAATATATGTATATTTGTACATACATATATTGATATATGTATGTTTGTACATACATATATTGAATTTAGATTTGGATTAGTTGCTTTAATAGATCAGTGTTCTAATTAATTATGAATCTGATTTACACTTATACACACGATTGTATACATACCATGAAATATTCACATAAATTTTATAAATCAATTCTAAGAGCTATTTTGAATACATATATAAGTATGTATATACTCTTTTTGTGTAAATTTTGCTTAATCATTTAAGTTTTAAAAATGTCTATTAATTTGTTTTCTGGAACAAATCTACTTATACGTATGTATCTATGTATACGTGTTTTCTTAATAATTAAATTAGATGATATTGTTAAATTTAAACTGCCGTATCCATAAAAATAAAATAGATTTAAAATATGTTTTTCGTTTAAATTTCCATAAAAATTTGTCTAAAAATACATTTAAATTTAAATACATAATTTGACACCTTATATTGAGCTTAAGGTCAACAAAACTAAATAATACAGGGAGCTGATTCTGTTATTTATACTTATGTACATATATACGAGCAAATTTTTATTCAAACACTAGCTTAAACTCGGTGAGTTCTTCTCCCACCTACCATTATCATGATTTTTAGTGACCACGGAGTAATTTAGACCAAAACTTTAACTGTTACTGATTTCAAGATATACTGAACTCAATAGTTACTTGTCCGCCCTTTTTTCTACTGATAATTCTTAATGCCAAGAAATCATTCACACCAAATTTAGAAACTTTAGTTTTAACACTTCTAAAGATACGTATCTATGTATAAAGAAATCAAATTTTAACATGTATGGGAGGTATCACGCCCACTTGTCCAATTTCGCCCACTTTATGACTGATGATTTGCCTTGCCCATAAAGTCATTCAGACCCAATTCTAAAACTTTAGCTGTAACCGTTCTGAAGATATACAAAAATCGGTATATAGGGATAAATAGAAAAAAGGTGTGCGTAAAAGTAGGCGTGGAAAATTTTGCTTTTGATGAAGACTTAAAATGGATTAAAACAAACATTTTAAAGAAAAATTAATCAAATCGAAGGAGCCGTTTTCTGATTTTAGGAAAATCAAAAAAAAAAAAAAAAAAGTAGGCGGGGCAAAATTTTCTATCCGAAAAACCTAAGTTGGATCGCGACGATCATTAAAAAGAAAATTTTGTCAAAATCGGTTCAGCTATTCTCAACTAATGCGACGACCAACGAACAACATTGATTTTTATTTATATAAAAAATATACATACATACATAACTGGCCTTTACAACCCTGTGTCAGGATTACGGCCTAGCTTCTCGCAGCACTCATCTTGTGTGTGTCAATTTTTATCCATGAGTACCGGGACCTACAGTTTAATGTCGACTCCGAACGACAGACTTGAGAAGCTTGTTCATGGCAATTAATTACTCTCAGAGCTTTTGCCAGAAGACTGCTGAGAGGTAGTCGCCGAAAGAAATATTTTTTTTTTTTTGAAGGTGTCAGAGACTGGAGTCGAACCCAGGGCCCATGTCCTAGTAAGCCAACACACTAGACCACGGCGACTACTATATACTACTATATAAAAAATATATAAAAATATTTTTTGTTCTTGAAATTTAGCTGAGTGGCAGATCTCCAAGAAATAAGAATTATTTATTGTTAATTTATTACAATAAAAAATTCCTTATTTTTATTTATTAAATAAGTAATTCACTACTTACCATACTAAACAAAGAAGTAACGAATTATTAAAAAAATATGTATAAAAACTTTTTATAACATACCTAAAGCTCAATACATATATTTCAATTTTAATTAAATTAGTTAATTTTTCCATTTACATAAACCTCAGTTTCACTTCGCGGGCATCGAGTACAATACAATAAATAGGGGAAGTACTAAAAAGTACATTTTCAGGAGGAGAAGTAAAAAAAAACAACCAATTTACAACAAACAAAAAGATGATGCTCACGCTTTGTTGTTATAAATTGTAGTCAATAAACTAGGTTTGTAAACATACTACCAAGAATGAAAACTGCTATTATTGGTATATAAATACCCAAAATACAGTTTTACGAGTATTATCATATTAATGTCTTTGGTACTATTTCTTATACACGTTTGTATTTAATTTTTATATTAAAAAGTTAATTTATGTATTTAGTTTATAAGTGAAAAAAATATGTGGCACATTTTTATATATTCTATAATTGCACAAACGTATGTAACTGTAAGACATTTACTCTACAAGGTACTGTTAGCTCCGTCTTCTTTTTTATGTTTTTCTAATTTAATTTAATCACTTATAGTTCAGTTTGATAGTGTTTATTTAATACACAATAATGTTTTCCAGATAATTATTAAAATCTTAATTGTCCTTTACGCAAATAATTTTGTGATTTATTTTTTACTTTTTTTTAAAAGAACAATAAATTAAATTAAATTAAAAATTTAACATATACGCGCCAAGGGTAGGTTACGTTACATTACTGCTACGACTATGTTCGACTAACAAGGCTTTTGTTTGAAAAATCTTACTATTTGATAAAAAAAATAGATTTGTATTGTGTTTGTTTTTAAGAATGTACAAAAGTAAAATTATTTGTACTTTATTTAAATATGTATGTACATATGCAAAGGGTGGATAAATTTGAGGTTTAAAAACACGTTTTTTTTACAAATTCGGTTTTATTGATAGAAATATAGGAATTAATAATGGGATATGATGTCTGTTCACCTATAGCATGCCGGCAACAAAGCTTCGCTTATCTCATCATTCTAATAAATTTTATGCTGCAATTCTTAAAATGGTTAAATATTGAACAAAGATTAAAATATAACACATTATAATCTATTTTCAAAATGAAAAAAGGAAAAGCGCCACAATATCTGTGTGAACAATTAAGCTATGTGAGAGATGTACAACCATATAACTTAAGAAATGTAATGGATTTTAGACTTCAGAGAGCTAGGACAAATGTAATATAGAAATGTCTTTTCTATAAAGGCCTAAATTTATATAATTTATTACCAAGTTATTTGTGGTTTGTTAACGTCAAGAATGATAGAACCAAAGATTATGCCATGCGCATGTTTTCCCGTTAGATGACATAGATTGCCCTATATTTGAGAGAAAAAAGAGAGAGAAACAAAAAATTATCTCATTGTTATGAGTACACATTTAACTTTTGCGTGACGTCATTTTACCTAGATGCGCAGAAAATTAAAATTGTTCGTGCGTGATGTCGTAATCTTTAGTTCTATAACATTTGGTTCACGTAAACCCGGTTTCAAATGGCCCCAGAAAAATAATCCAGCTGCGTTAATCACAGGAACGAGACGGCCAATTAACATCGCCAAATCGGGAAATTAAACGACCTTTAAATTTTTCATGCAATAACTGAATTGTTTAGCCGGCAATGGTCACTGATGTCAACATTAGCCATTGTGGCCAAAGAATCGGTTATCATCACTAAAGATGATTTTTTTTTTCAATGCGTTTTTTTTTTCTTTTTCGTTTAGTTTTACAAACAGCCAATTCACAAACGCTCATAAAATATCAAAGAATGACAGCTCAATTTTTAACATTTCATAATATAACAGCCAATTTACTTCCTAAACTCAATTTTGCCCACACTGTATGAATATGCATACATACATATGTACATATGTAAATGGAAAATCATAGCTTATGCACACGATAGGCAGTTTTTTCCAATTAACTGAAATATAACAACAAATAATTAAGTTGACATTTCCAAAGTAATTGTAAGGCTATAGAAAGTTTAGATATAACTGTTTAGTTTTAATGAACGCTTTTATTTTTCTATTTTATATCAAGACTTTAATAACAAACAACAATTGTTTTAAAGCATTACAATAAATAAACAAAGTATTTTCAACATTAATTTTATTGATTGATGACCGTTTTCATAAAAAAATATGAGGGCATAAATTTTTAGCAGTTTGTTGTTGAAATGTGATTTTTTTAATAAAATAAATTTAATACTAAAGTAATGACTTTTTCAACATTGTCCAGATATTAATAAAGTTTCGGACCCTAAGTTATAAACACATTTGTGTTTCTGAATTCAATCATATTTAAGCATATTTGTATTTAATATTTAATTAAATTAATAGCTAAATTTTAACAAACATTAAACGTAAAGTTAATTTATTTAAAAAGCAATTAAAAATTTAAATAAATTTAAATTTTTATTACTTAACACTTATTATTTAAAATAGACAAGCTAATATATAAAAAAATGCTATAAATAGTTCATATGAGTTATACACAAACATTTTTGATAAAAAAAAAATAATCAAAATTTTGTTTGTAAGAGTAAATATTTTATACCTTTAAGAGTAAACGCCCAAAAATAAAAGTAGCATATACACTGTGGTTCATCAGTACAGAATACTTATGTATATAGATAAAAAAAAACCTTAGTAAACGTGAAATTCTTATGAAAATGCATTGTAGTAATTCTTTTTTGCCCTTGTTTGTAGTCAAGGTCGAAATTCATCAATAATTTCTTGGTTCAGCAGAATAGAGCCCTTCTTTTCATTATTCCGCAAATCAAACAAAGTAATTTTCTCGGATGCAAAAAAGCTCAATATGGAAGGTACCGATGGTTTTATTGCCTTTATTTTCACAACATCCCTAAAGCCGCAATTCTTTTTTGCCCTTGTTTGTAGTCAAGGTCGAAATTCTTCAATAATTTCTTGGTTCAGCAGAATAGAGCCCTTCTTTTCATTATTCCGCAAATCAAACAAAGTAATTTTCTCGGATGCAAAAAAGTTCAATATGGAAGGTACCGATGGCTACAACCTTTATTTTCACAACATCCCTAAAGCCCCCACATAGCAGATCCTAAGATTATAGAAAATGTTGGTTGGCTAACCTGAAGCAATACAAAATAAAAATGAACTAATTCTTAGAATAAGTTCTGCATAGAGTGACATTTCTCTCGACTATTCAAAATCTCTATACGAATTAATGAAAAATAGTACTTATAATGTTGAAGTTGTGAATAATGGTAAATTTACGCATTATTAAATTAATATTTTTGAAGTATATACGAGTAATTACATTAAAATCAATTATCAACTATAAAAAATCAGAAACGCTTTAATTAGATCAAAGTTAACTGCAATGAATGTTTTTAGTAATCAAAAGAAAAATGATGTCCGTGAAAGAATAGTACACTAGCCACACTGAACAATTCGACTCCAGCTACGGTAGTCTCATCAGAGTTCTTTGTGTCCTGTGCATATTCAAGACTAAACATCAACTATTTAACTCACACTTTTAAAGAAATCACATACTGAAATTATTTTCTTCCATATCTGTGGAATTTTGAAAAAACGTCTTCTCTCGAAATAAGACAATTTTCCAAGATTTTTATAGTAAATATAGAATTTCCTTGTCCTTCTTTTGCTCTAATCCCCGTATTTCTACGACCTTTGGAAGGCAAGATATGCAGTTGACTAATCGACCTCTTTCATACTTTCCCCTAATTTCAATTTGACAAAACGACTTCTTTCAGAGAATTAAGAATAATTTAAAAAATTGTATTTAATTTTTATTATTATTTTTTAATTATCTGCATATTGAAGGAAAAAATAGAACCCAAATATATTTTCCAGATCAACTTCTTTCAACCTTTTTTTCATATTCCATTTTAACAAAACAACTTGTCTTGACTTAAGCGATTAAAATAATTTTCAAATTTAATCAAAAAAATTTTGACAAAACGACTTGTATGGTGGAAGCTAATTTTTTCTTTAAAATTTAAACAAAAAAAATTTAACAAAAAGTCTTAAATTAATTTTTTGTCGTTTTAAAGAAAACTATTGCTTCTAGAGGGAAAAAAAAGGTTAAGGACGTTAAGTATTTGTGTATAATATCCAAGATCAAAATTTCTTTAATTTTCTAAGCAATAACTTGTATTAGCCTTTTTAACTGTTTTTTTGCTCTACTGAAAAGTTGTTGATTTTGAAAGAAGACGTTTTGTCAAATGTCCACAGATATGTATGTACATACACTTGTATGAGTTAGTCGAAGTAAAGTCAGAAAACAGTTTTTATCATATTCTCCTTTTCTCACCATCGTTGCAGTTTTTGTAATTGTCATCTTATTTGTATGAAACAGAATTACAATTTATCCACATTAGTCGACATCGACGACATGAACGACTGGCCTCCAGCACATAAAATTGTAATGCGCTCACTTTTGGCGCTGCACCCTAATACCACGCTTCTTGGTGGTAATTTTCATATAAAAATTTGATACAAATCATACACAACAAATTATTTTTATTTATTATTTTTATTGTCAGCAGCAAATAAAATTAAAGAAAATTTTGATTTGGCGTTGACATACAATAGGTGTTCACAATCAAAAATTGTTTTCAATACATAAAACAACGATACAAAATCTTGTGAATTCGGTATATATACTATTAATATTATACTTTTTTTTTGTAATAAAAACATATTTTTAACTAGTATTTATTTAACATTTCATATTGTATTGGCATCACTAATCAGTTTGGGCTGCCTCAAAAAATAGAAATTAGCCTAAGTTCGGCAGCAGCAGCAAATGGTTTTGCTGTGCTGTCGTTAATATAATCGTTTTCATATAAACATATGCATTTTAATTTTGACAACTTGCTGCTTGCTGTGGTCCATGTGTTTAATCCTTGAATTGTTATTTTTTTCCTAAATTCTAAATGTGCTGGTTCTATCCTATTGTATCACAGTGTAAACATACATTTCGTTATTGTTTGACCCAGTTTGGTAGGTTCATATCGAAGAGTGTTTACCGCTATAGAATAAAAAATATGTATTTACTGAAATTTTTGAGTGGTTGAGTGACAGTCAAGGGTCACAGTTGTTTTTGACTGATAGTATGCACCAAAGAGTATTAGTCAAGAGTGTTTTATTTGTAGTCTTAACATCGCAAAACTCTCGAGAAAAACGGTTTCTTTAAAGAATTACTTTATAGTAATGAAATTCAATGTTGTTAGTGCAATCTAATATCGTCGATGAAATTAAAGAACGCTGTAACTGACTAAACCTTAAATGTTCACCAGAGCCAAAAAACCTGTATGAAAGAGGTATTTTTCAAAACGCAGACGGCGTAAGTGAATTTATTTTCATCGTAGAAATGTGGGACCGGAACCAATCGATGCGAATTTTCTTTCTGTTAAAAATGATACAGAAAACGTATTTTCGATTTTTTGTCAGTTACAGCGTTCTTTAATTCTTGCGACGATATGATCAGAATACTTTTTTGGAGCAGCATTATTTTATTTACTTTTTTTTATAAAATTTTCTATTTCTGTAATTTATTGCAATTTAAAATAAAGTGCATTGAATTTTCTTATTTATATATATTTCCAATATCAAACATACTTATAAATAATAGTTCGTTTGGCCATTGGAGGCAAACATTCAAGTTCGATAGTGTATATGTCACTTTAAGTAAAAATGTTCACAGTTTAAATTAAAAAAAAAACTACTTAATGTGTAGTTTATTATTATTTTTTTTTTTTTTTGTTAGTGATTTCGATTGCAAAAATACTTATCTGTTTTAGAGACAAAAAACTAACAAATACCATTTGTGGTTCGACTGAAATAAGAGTACGGCTGAAACAAATATTTTCATTCAATATTTTTGAAATACTTCTCATAATTGAAAATATCCAGCAATTATGGACAATAACTTTTTTTGTTTTAAAACATAATCGATTTAATAAAATTTTATTAATTTTGCAATGTAGATTTATTAATACGAACAGTTTATATGGTGTACCAATGTTTTTTTTAAAAAATGAAAGGCATAGTCATGACAGGACGCCGCTATTTGGTTTTACCATTTTTGGCAATTATAAGTAAATAAACAAAAGTATTCATATTATGCTTTGTACCAATCATTTAAGAAGACGAAAGTCTTTAAATAAGCAGATAAAAAAGATATGTTTATTGTACGAAATATAAATAATTCATTTTTTAATTATTTTTCTTGTAAAATTTAAACAAATATGCTACTGTGCTAGTACACTTAGTAGAGGTAAACAAAAATGATAGCAATAAATCAGTTTGGAATTCATTACAGCATTATTTATTCTATTATACATATATACCTCATCAGTCCCGGTGGCAACTAAACACAAAGCTGGCAGAAGGCAATACTTTGTATAATAGAAAAGTATCCCTTTTGGCAAGGTCTATTGCAAACCAAATAAATTCAATATTTCGATTAGATCATTATCTATTGAGGGTAGATTATTGAATTAGATTTACAAAGAAGCACAATACAGTGGAAGAAGGTGCTTTTCACCAATAAGTTGAAGTTTAATCTGAAAAGTTCTGAATGATTTAGATTGGTAGGCCAACAAAATAATACTCAACGTACCAAAAGGTCTGTAAAACATGGAAGGGGAAATATTTTTGTCTGCGAATACATTTTTGACCAGGAAATTAGGCCAATACATAAAGTTAATGGTGTATGTATGCTTCATAGGAGGAGAAGTATCAACAGGATAACAATCCAAAACACACAGCTAAATATGTCAAAGAATGGTTTGTAAGTTATAAGATCGAGGTTTTGAAATGACCAGGACAAACACAATCTCTATTCCATAGTAATTGTAATGGGATATTTATAAAAAATTAAAATTAAGTTAAATATTAATACAATAATTATTTAAATCTCTCCAAGAAGTGCTAATAATAATCGTCATAATCGATTTATTCTACAAAGAATTGTAAAGATTAGAAAGAAATTTGAAGAGACTGTAATGGTTAAAGATGTTATACATTATCATCTCTATACGCACTACCGAAAATATTGCTTATGATGCCGAAAGTGTTGCATATAATCCTAGTTTGTGGATTTCAGGACCTTCTTAGTAATATATCCTAACTTACGGCTAGTTATGGTGTATTTTGCCTTTAAATTTGAAGAACTTTACGTTTTCAAAACTAAAAACGACGATCTTTTGAATAAAATTCCAAAGGTCATATACATATTGAAAACTTTTAGCGAATAATTTTCCAATCTTAAACGGCAATTTGCAAAAAAAAAAAATATATATATATATTTTGCTTCGCGTTACTCTGCAATGCAGTTTCCATAGCACAAACCCATAGAATCTTCTACGAATTCGTTCTCATACGACCTTTTCACCAATATTAGCCACTATTTTATTGCCTTCAAATCTGAACAGAAAATATTGTAAAGCTTTAAGCAATAAGTGATTTTTCTTACTAAGATTTTATTTGATTCATTAACACTTTTAGTACGAAGCTTTATACATACTTATATACATACATACATATGTATTCGTACTTAAGTTATTTAAAAATAAAAATATTTTTTGTCAGTAAAGTGAACAGTCCAAAGATATGCCTAATGGTTACATTAGGCAAATATTCGGCAAAAAAGACGTAACCACTATTTCTGAAAACATGTTTTTTTACTTCGTGTTACTTCCAGTTTGATCAATCAAGAATGTAAATATTTTTTTATTATTATTTGGTTTTGAATAATCTTTAAAGAAATGTTTACATACAAAGAAGTATTTAGCATAAAATAATCTCATAAAATAGTGGTTACGGTTTTTCGATCAAATTTTTGCCTAATATGACCGTAGCTTTATAAAAATTATATATGGGTTGAAAACAATAACTTCCGTATTTATACAAATTTTATAGGCTTATTAACGACTTATTTGTAAAGTATTTGCTTAGAAATTTCAAATCAAATAAATCCTTAGTAAGCGAATTTTATTTTTTGTGAGTACGGCAGCAAAAGTTTAATCAATTTTATTTTAAATATTATAATTGCAATAGAACATATCAAAAAATTAATGAGAAACATTTAAATCATAATAAATGTTGAAAAGGAGAATCCAGTTTGAGTATTAGAAAACGATTATGTACACTTCTTAATTTACAAGTTTGTGTCTTAAGTCTTTTGTTTTTTTTAATTGTAATTTTAACTGCGACTTGAATCAATTCACTCTTTTTTTTATTATTTGTAATTTTTGTAGAATGTTTATTAATAATTGGAAGCATATTAACCTACATATTTATTTTACTTACAACTTAAACAGATTAATCCATAAATATAAAGCATTTTGGGCGTTATTAACGGATGCAGCATCATTTTAAATGCTTAAATTTTGTATGTGTGTATTGTTATTAAGGCCGTTATTTATTTGACCGTTAATTATTAATATAGAATACTTTAGCTATAAGTAGAACAAGTATAAGAAAAATTATTCAGTTATATTTGTATATACATACATATTTATGTATATTTATGGCTATAAGTTTTATTTGATTAAGGATAATTTTTCTATATAATTATTGTTTTTATTTTCTGTTAAATTGGTATTATTTCTTACATACACTTTATTTTTTATATATATTTATTAACCACAATTTAAAAAAGGAAGATTATTTTCTTTTTTTTTCAAATAACTTTTAGGCCAATTTTAGAATCATATATTTGCTTCTTTTTTGTAACACTTATCCACAAGAGCTGATTTTTTCGTTAGTCAACCGATCACTATGAACACCCAAACCGTACTAACTATTTAAATGCCAACTTTATATTAACTTGGCTTAACAAATGCTGACTGGTTGGTAGCTTGCTGACTAGTTGGTTGTTTGGTTTATAATATTTATTTGTCTCTTTGTTTATTACTGTTGTGTAGAGACTGGTCTAAACATTAAGCACATACTATACATCCATCTATCCGTCCATCCATCCATCCATCCATCTATTTATCTATCGTAACCGACTACAATAAATGTTTTCATTTTGTTGTTTCTTGTTTTCTTAAGACATAATTTCTTTCAAAAAAAGGCAACAGCAACAACAAAGTTGCAGAAACAACTGCAGCAGTAATTAAAATCGTAGCATCTGCAACACTAGTAGCTATATTACTCTGCATACACATGGTACATACATATGTAACATTTGAGCAGCAATTTAAATTTGTTTGAAAACAAATTTGAAAATCTATTTTCTTCAGCGATAAATGTCCATTTTTATTTCAATATGAAATATCCCTCGTTTATCTAAAGCGTGAAAATTTAAGCAAACAGCAATGTTGTCATTAAAATGCTTACATTTTTAAAGTGTTTTTGATAATGTTGTTGTTGTTGTTGCTGACAAAATATTGCACGTTAATAAAGTTTTCTTTATATACTGCACTTGTCTTGTTGTTTATCAAGCTGTATGGTTGCTTTTATAAAGGTTTATCAAATGGTATATATGTATGTATGTATGTATATATTTATGAAAAATTTCGTATTTGTTAAAAAATGCAGCGGAAATTTTGGTCATTTATTTCGTAGTTTATTTTTTTTTTTTTTATTTCTCTGATATTAGTTCCAGTGACATAAATTTATTTTAAAAATACGAAACTT
The DNA here is from genome assembly GCA_963576795.1 of Metopia argyrocephala. Taxonomy (NCBI): domain Eukaryota; kingdom Metazoa; phylum Arthropoda; class Insecta; order Diptera; family Sarcophagidae; genus Metopia; species Metopia argyrocephala. Next base: position 88,373,962 of record OY756211.1, read on the forward strand.
GTTTTTCGTATCTATATATGTTACGTATTCTTGTTATATATTAACAGCCATGTATTCAAAATAAATATTTTTTTTTTCAATATAAGTTAGCTAACTGGTAATTTTGTAAATGTTTTGATCTTTAAGTTTAAATATTGTCTTGACATTTAAGTGTTAGCCTTGGCCTAAGTAAATTTGTTTCTGAAATTTTTAAGATATAATGTTAATGGAAAACTGTAATGTGATATTAAAATATATAAATTAATAAATATGCGAGAAGGACTAACAAATTATTATAGGAAAAAAAGAAAATATAAACAAATACCAGATTACATATTGATTGCAATAAATGTTAAGAAAAATAGATAGGATACGAGTATAAACCTTAAGACATCAAATAGTGACGCAAGACAATATATTTTAAATTGAGGTTTATTTTTTCTATATGACGGTAAGTATACAGGAAACATGAAACTTATTTTGACAACTTACACCTCTACTGTAGTAAGCTTCCAAGCAAAATAAAGTGAAAGTAAATAGTTCAAAAATAATATCATTCAATGCATTCCTAAATTTAAAAAAATTTTTAGTTTCTGAAGTAATAAAAATTTACTAAAAACTAAAAAATTTTAAATATCAAGTGATTTGTAATTGTATTTAATTAAAACGAACTAATATTATTCTCATGTATAAAAATAAACACACACAACATGGGTGCCGTAACCCTGAAACAAGGTTTTAATGGCCAATTATGTACATATGTATGTATATATGTATGTATGTAGGTATAAATTGTTCTCATCAAAACATGAAAATTTTGGCACAAAAATATGATCTTTCTTCAAAGACATGCTACTGTTAAATTTACCTTAATTGAACCCATTATGTGTCCGCAGTTTTCGCATGTAATGTTTAGATAGGCTGCCATTCGTCGTCGACCTTATAAACAAATGTTTAAATTGTTTTTAACTCTAGGATCCTAGAGTTAAGGATTTAAAAACAAATCCTCCAATGAAAAATTAAAAAAAAATAAATTATTTTTAATTAACTATAAATTGAATCAATAATTACTTTGAGCAAAATAACAACTTTCTTAAGCATTAAACACATTGACGACAGTAAGCAGCAAATGCAGCCGACAGTATTTGCTGTCGTGGTGTCGGCTATAAAAATATTTTGCAAACAGCAGCAGCCAAACAAAAGCAAATGAAATAGTGAACAGCTGTGTTTTGTGGAAATAAATATTTCAGTGATACCGGTATTACAAATATAAAATCGATACTTTGAAATACATTTATATCACTTTAAATCAGAGTAGGAAAATAAACAAAACGACACGTTTGATCTCATTTTGTTTTGTTCTTTACAATGAGTAAAACAAAAACAAAACAAAAACAGTGAGAGCGATTGTACCATTTAGTTTTGTACAATATATATATATATTATATATTATATTGTTTTTGATTTGAGAACTATAAATACACTAACTCAAATGTGCGTAGGTACAACAAAAAATTAATGAGAAGAAAAAGAAAAGAAGAAGAGAAAAAAGAGCAAATTATACGAATTTAACAGAATAACAATTGCTTTAAAGCAAGCACAAGAGCAAAAAGCGAATTTTTTCGTTTGCGCTCTTTCTCATTTAGAAAGTATTTGTTTTGGTTTTGCTCATGTACAATACGATTAAAAAAAATTTTAATAGTTTATGACTTTGTGGTAACGTTTGCGAAATGTTTTGTTTGTTTGCCCACTCTGCTTTAAATAAATACAATATTTGGTTGATTCATATGTTCGTTTTAAAGTTATATATCATAAAACAATAAAACGAAAAAATATGATTGCTGTGAACAACCCGTCATAGTTTACTATATTATTTTTCATTTTATATTTTTATTATTTTTCAATTTATGATAAAATGATAAACATAGATTGAAAAGTCTTATTATTTTACATACATACATACATAACTGGCCTTTACAACCCTGTGTCAGGATTACGGCCTAGCTTCTCGCAGCACTCATGTTGTGTGTGTAAATTTTTATTCATGAGTACCGGGACCTACAGTTTAATGTCGACTCCGAACGACAGACTTGAGAAGCTTGTTCATGGCAATTAATTACTCTCAGAGCTTTTGCCAGAAGACTGCTGAGAGGTAGTCGCCGAAAGAAATATTTTTATCATATTTCTTTTTTTGAAGATGTCAGAGCCTGGAATCGAACCCAGGACCCATGTCTTAGTAAGCCAACATACTAACCACTAGACCACGGCGACTACTCTATTATTATTTTATGACTTTTTTATTCAGAGACCAACAACAAATTTTTTAAACTATTTTAAAATTTTACGATGTTATGACAATATGACTTAATAGAACATCGTTTGAATACCCCAATTGTAAAAACTTGTTAATTGCTATTATAAAATGTTGCAAAATAAAATGATTTGGTTTTTTTCTGTCAAAAATATTTAATATTTTATATTTTACTAGAGTAATGCAGTCCGCGCTGGAAGTACCGTTCCTACCTACTTAATTTCACTTACATTTTGGCTGATGATTTATTTTTATGGAAAAGTTGTTTGGACTAAAAAGAAAAGCTCTGGCTAGTACCATTTTAAAGATATAAATAAAAATACTTTGTATGGGCGTGGTACCGCCTACTTATGTAAAAAGTGAAAGTATATCCTTCCAACGCATGTTTTGCTTTATAAATCGGTTTAGTTGTTCTCTAGTTATTAAATGACGAACATACATATGACAACTTATTTTTATATTGCAGATTGACATCACCAATCGGCTTTTTGTTGCTCGCAAAATAAAAATTAGCCTCAGTTGGGCAGCAGCAGCAAAGGTTTCTGTCTAACCTTTTGCAGTGCTGATATGAATATAATAGTTTACATATAAGTATGTGTAATCTAATTTTGACAGATTACTCTCGTCATTGTGTTTAATGCTTTAGTGTTTTTAATTGTTCCAACAATTTTCGTTCATTGGAGGAATTTCAAACAAAAATTATTTAAATGTTTTGTTTTAGTAATTGAAATCAGCTTTTTAGTTTTTTTTTTTGTGCAATAAAAAAGGACATGATTTAAAGACATTGTATATAGAAGAAATAGGCAACACATAATGAAAAGATCACCAAAATTATGCAATTATAATTTGAAATTATTGTTTTTATTATCATCATGTGCTGGATGAAAGTCAACAGAATGTAACTAATAAAATCAAATTTAAACAATAAATCTTTCAAAACTGAGTACCATATACGTAGAATTTCCAATACAAGTTAAACACCATAATCTAATAACATTTACGAAAACAAATTCAATTCATTTTTACTAAATATCAATAAAATTTACGTTATATACAAAATTTAAAATGCATTTAAAATGAATTCAATTTATGTTATAATTCCGACGTTGGTAAAATGGCATTCTTCTTGAATAACTTACACTTCATTTTGTTGGCTAACAACTATTCATCTGGTTTTAATCCTATTGCCATAGTAAAAAATGTTTTATTTAAAAGCAAAGCAAAATATTTTTAGTTTTTTAGTCAAATATGACAATGTCGTATTTTTAAATACCTTTGACCAAAGCCTTAATTTTATTGTGTAAAAATGTTGCAAATGAAATGAAGAATTTAATTTGCCTAATTTAAAGAATATTCAGACACCAACACATTCTCTTAAAATTTTTTGATAGCATAAAATGCTATCAATCAGTATTACTAATTAAAGGAGGAGGAGGAGGAATAAAAAATCGCATAATAAGTAACACATGTATTTAATAATACAGCCACCTCTAAAGATCAATTTAATGATTACCACAAATGGAAAATATCAAAACAAAAAAACTATAATATTAATAATGATTATAATTAATATTTCCTCTAATGACTTAATCATGTTAATGTCTTCAAAATTAACTCTATTCATTGTTTGATTGAGACAAATAATATAAAAAAAGCTTCACCGCCATTGTTCATCCATTTCTGATTACATATTTTTGCTTTATTTCTAGCGTATTATTTCTAGTTGTTTTATCCAAAGTGAAATAATCATGAATTTGTCGGTCGGTTAATTCGCTGTTATGCATATATTGTTGGCTGATGACCTTTTAAAGGCCAATCAACGAAAGCACTTAAACATATAGGTATTTAAAATAGTAAAAAAATTAACATCTTTTTATAAAATGAAAGCATTTTGTAATACTTTTAAACCATTATTTATATGCGTACACCAGATCAAGCAGAGTTCATTTCAAAACTCTAATTATAATGCTTATGCCATAATCAAAGTTGCCGGAGTCTTTTGTTTTTCCATTTGGTTTAAAGTTTTAGCTCCAGCTTGCATATGATTATAAGCAATTTAAAGAAAACGCAGTGGACATTTTTTTATTTTTAATGATTTTAAATAAATATGTACTCGTATATGTTTTCTTTAAATACAAAATTGCAAAACCAACAAAAAATTTTAACATTGATTGCATTAAGGAAGTTATAATTTATAATTATAAAAGGCGATGGGAAAATGTAAATGAAAGTCGAAACTATTTAATGGGATGTAAAATGTAAATTTTTTATTAAACTTTATTTTGTAAGTCACTTTGTGATGCATTGCGTTTTTTAAATGAGTATTGGTTTTGTAATAAAAACAAATTATAACCAAATTCGTTATTGTTTTTTTTTTCTGTTGAGGATATTAATTTCACTTTTTTTACATTTTAAATTTTTATTTTGACACGAAAATTTTATATACATATTAGAAAACATTAGTAAAGTAAAATGTACATCAGTGCAGCTATGGTATCTCAGTTAAACATTTTGTATAGACGTCAGCGTTGTCAATTTAGAATTTTTCTTGCTAGGTCTAGCATTTTTTAAAGTCATTTGGCATGAAAACTAGCATTTTTTTCAAAAATGTCCAATAGTTTTTGGCGTATTATAGTTTTTAGTTATTTTGAATGTATTTATGAATTTCACCGTTTATAATGTTTAAGAACTATGTAAAATTATGACATTAAATTAGATCTTGAAGAATGAGATAATGTTAATATGCACTGTGTGTAATTTTTTAAGTCATGGAAATATAACCATATACGGCCCCCACTACGTGATAAAAGACAAAAAAAAGAAGAGGCATGGCTCCCAGTTTTGCCCAAAGTCAAGAAAATTTTTTTATGGGCCCCCACCATTTGGGGCCTTGGTGTAATTCTTTCAAAAAAGTAATCATTTTCTCAGGCTCATATCTTGCAAACCGTTCGGACAAAAAGAACAAAAATTGTGAACATATAAAATAAAAAAACTTCACCTTCAAGACTAAAATCGCAAAAAAATCCATCTTTTTTACCTTTGTTGACATATATAGGTAGCAAACCGTTCAAAATTTAAGGAAACAATGAACTACAGAAAATTATCTAAGATCTCAATAAACAACTCACGCGATCGCCCAGGTTATTATGAAGCAACCTGTTGTTATGCATGCGTAAATTACACTTGTCGTCCAAATCAACATGCTGAGAAGAACAAAATTTACAAAGCACAGAAATAAGTAAAATCTATTTCGAAAAGTTTCGGGAAGATGACCTGAATAACTCAAATATAAAATAATAGCTAAAAGAGAGACTGGACTTTCAAAAAGGATTTTACAAAAATTATATATGTGATGTTTAATCCAAAACAAGTAGTTGTTGTTGTCGTTTTTATACTAAAAACCAAACAAAAATGTTAAAAAAAATTGTAAAAAAATTTTTAAATTTAAACAAATTCAAACCAGATTATTGTTTGAAAGCATTTTATTAATACATATACATACATATGTATTTTTCTCTGAGTATCTTCTATGGACCGTAAGTTGTGCTTCGAAACCGCATTAGAAATCTAAATGGCTTGATATATACACAACAAAGTTATATTGTCTTATTTAAACTATGAGCATTTTGAAATGAATTAAGTTTCAAATATATTAAATCTAAAACAAAACCATTTAACTATACAACTTGCAGTACGTATACCGTCGTACACTGTCCAGTCTGAACTAATGTTTTTTTTATTAGTTTAGTATTCACACGTGCATATATGTTTGTATGTATATTAGGGTAATTGAAACGGTTTTTAGTAATCAGTTTCGGTTGCAGCTTTTTTAAAATCTTTACTTTTTGAATATGAAATAAACTGTTACTTTTTATCGAATACTCGTTTTTATATGCATATGTATGTATGTACATACAAAACTACAAAAATGCTTTCTAGACAATTTCTGTAAGTGTACATTTTTTTTATTAATCTGGCAATAGGGTGGCCGTTATTTTATTTTTTTCGTATTTTCACTTGGCAAACCCCTTAGATTGATTCCAAATTAGAAAAAAATATATATACAAAATTTTAGATCGTTTGCATAATTATTGGGCGTGCCTTCAGCCCACAAAGTTTGCTAAAAATGCTATTTTTCTCACTATGGCTCGCTTTAATTGTTCATAACTTTAGTAATATTTTTTTTAGAGAAAAACCTTATTCACAAATATTTTGGGGCTATATCTGATGAACGATGTTGCTCCGTATTAGTTTTCTTTAACATTAATATTAAATCCAGAAAAAACGAAATTAGAAAATAACACCGAAATTTTCGCATATCTTCGCATTCTTTGCATACGAAATTATTTTCTTAGTATTTATTGTCTTTGTTCATCTGCGTTATGTTTTTTTTTTATTTCTCAATCATCATTATTAAAAAAAGTCAAAAACAAAACAGAATAACAATAATTATGAGTAATAATTAACAAAACAACCTTCATTCGCTGGCTTGTTAAGTCGAGCAAATACTCACCCTAATATGGCAACTTTTAAATAAACAATGTCTTAAAAAATTTATTTTATATTCTATTATCCTTTAATTTTTTTTGTAATTTTATAATTTTGCAAATAAAACCGGTTAGCCGGTGATTTTACAAATAATGAACTGTAACCGTTTAAACAGTTATTTTACAAAAAGGTAACCGAAACCTGTTTATTACAGATTTGTAATATTCTAAGAAACCGAAAACCGGTTTCTGCAAAATGTCGAATAATCGATCACCCTAGTTTATATTAATATTTTTTTTATTAAAGCTTCTACATTTAGTCCAAGGTTGTCGCGAATACTATACGTATACGATTATATATGTATGTATGTATACTGTTGTATCAAAAAAAAGAAATTTTTATTAAAAAAAATATTTAATATTTCCTTTTTCCTGCTTAAAATTATGTGTTTTTATGCTTAACATTTTATTTTGTTTTGGTTTTGTTTTATTTTACTTATTTTTATTCTACTAATCCACTAACCATAAAACCTACTTTGCTGATGCATATTCTTTTTAAAATCTGTTATCACTGGTTGTTTTTTATTTCTGTATTACATTTATTTTATTCAGTAACTTTTTCAAATGCAGCGAACAATAATTATGAATAGAGTAATGAAAAAATGGGGAAAAAAATCTAAATACTGGATGAATGGCTGCCTGATTTGTTGGCAGTTTTAACTTAGACACGTTTTTATTTGAATTTGAATGTACGCGTGTGCAACTAGTTTTTAATTATAATTTGTAGAAAACAAAAAAACTAATACAACATTGACAAAAGTCATATAAAAAAAATTAAAAATATTAATTATTTGCATACTAATAATGTGTTAATGTGTAAAATTGCTAAGTGAATAGTTCATAAAAATTATATATTAGATATTCTATTTTATACTATAATTACTACAACAATTTATAAAAAATAAATCAAATTTTACAGTTTATTTGAAAATTATGCGAAATTCTTCTAATGAGATGGTTAAGCACTAGTGGAATGGCCATCAGAATATGCTTTTCCATAAAAGCTATCAATTCCATTAATATTTTTTTTTATCATTTGCGAATAATTTTTTCGTTAATCAATTGATGTTTTTAATGATTTACAATAATGTTGCTTTGTGTCTTGTGCATCAAAATTGATTTTTTTAAGACCAATACTCAGGATTACAGCCTAGCTTCTCGCAGTATTCATGTTGTGTGTGTTCATTTTTATCCATGAGTACCGGGACCTACAGTTTAAATTCGACTTCGTACGACAGATTTAAGAAGCTTTTTCATGGGAATCAATTACTTCCAGAGCTTTTGCCAGAAAACTACTGTGTGGTAGTGACCGAAAGTAAATAATTTTTTCATATTTCTTTTTTTCTAGATGTCAGAGCTGAGATTTGAACCCGGCGCTATCGTCTTAGTAAGCCAACCCGCTAAACACTAGACCACGGCGATGATATCATCATTAAAGTTTAATTAATTGGTGGATTCTTAGAATACTATATTGGGGTATGTTTTTTACTTACATTTCGCTAAATTATTATGTATCCAAACCCACTGTCTTAAACTTGGAATACGTAATAATGTGTTTAAATATACACGTAACTGTATGTAATAATAAAGTCAGCTGGGTTTGGTTTGTTGAAGCCATTTTTTTTTTTTTGTAAATTTTTTTGCAAATATTTTGCAATGTTAAACAATTGTCTGAATAAATTACAAAAAAAGGCAAAAACTTGATTATGGCACTTACATTTGTAAATATAAATATGTTTTTATTAATTGTTTGATTAATGTTGGTGAAAAAAAAATTATTTGAGAACGAGGTTTGTTCAGCACAAAAATTAAATTTTCTATTTTGAACTGGCCGTCTAGATCGATCTAATTAAGAGGACCGTCAGTTTAATGGCTGTCAGTTTAAAATATGATGTAACCATTTACATCACCTTGTGTACTATATCTAAAGAAGCAATGCCTTTTTTACACAAACCTCGTACATGTGTTTTTTTTTTAATACATATGTATGTAATTCTTGTATGTAGTGTATAAATATCCACTCTGTGACAACAAATTTTAATATTTTTATTTTTACTTTTTTCTTTTCAAGAAAAATAATTTTGTTACTCCATTAAGGAAGTGAATAGATAAATTATTAAACTATTAATAAGAAATTTGTCTAACATTTTTTTTTACTTTAATTAAAAATTATTTAGATTTTAACATTTTTATGAAGTCAAAAACTGCAATGTCACACATTTCTAAATTTGTATACATATACATTCTCTTTCAATATTATAAATTTGATTATGTATTCCACGTTTATATTGGGTTTTATCTCCAAATTTTTAATTTTTTTTTGTTTGTATTTTATTTCTTTTTTTTCCGTTTTTTTTTTTATTTTTGCAAATTTCAAAACTTGTTTATTATGGCTTTCGGCAATTTTTATTACCATTATTATTAAAAACAAACTTTTTTGGAATGAAAAAAATTGCTTAAAGAATTATTTATATTAAAAAAGTACACATAATATATGTACATGTACATGAATGTACGTTTGTACATACATACAAACATAAGTAAAAGTATTTAAATGTATATATTTTCTTGAATTATTTTTTATTTCGTATTTGTTTTACACAAAGGAAGATCAAGATCATGACAATTGTTGAATTAATATTCCTCAAAAAATATTACGTAATATTTTTCTTTTTGTTTTAAGAAAAAAACTTGTATTTTAATTCTGGACACTGAGTTTATTAACTAATTTTTAACGTTTTCAAGAGAAATGATTATCATTTAAATTTTTAAGAATTGTAGGTATTTAATAATCAAAACCTAAAATACAGAATTCATTTGATGTTTTTTAAGCCCGACAGAAATTTAATTTGTAAAAGAACCAGGGAAGGAAAAGGGAAGATTGATTGTTTTGTTCTATATTTCAAAATATCCTATGCTTTTTAAATTTTTTTGTTTTTGGAGAAATAATTATTACATTTTTTTAAAAATTATTTTAATTTTGTTATTTCATAATTTTTAGTTTTGTTATAAATTTTACCTGTTTTTGACAAAAATAATTGTTATTTTCTGAGTTTAATATTTTTGCCATTTTTCCGATTTTATATCCCACTAACATTACACCGAAATTTAACAGATTTTTACTAGATTACTACTTCATGGCTAGATTTTAATGTAATCTTGTTGAAATCTAGTAGAAATTAGTAATGCAACTCTGATTTTATAAAATTGTGTTACAAAAACAATAAAATTCTTTTTTTTTTCCTTTTTTATATACAAATTATAACACTGGTAAAAGCTACAACAAATATAATACGAGTAAGCAATTGTTTACATTGAAATCAGCCTTGCTTTTGGTATAGCATTAATAACAGAAAATAGCTATTATTTTTATCATTGCAATGACAATTATAACATGTGTGCTATCTATCGGTTTAAATTTAAACCACTGTTTACTTCGAATCTAACAATACTTATGTCATTCTATTCTTTCACAAAATTCAGTATATTATCCCCCCTGGACGAAATGAATCGCTTTACGCTTGAGCAACTTTGACAAACTAAGAGAATTGGTCGGAAATTTCACGAACAAAAAAAATCGATTTATTGCGTCATTCGTGTGATGTCCGTTTTATTAATCGAAATAGTAATGTCAATTAGCCAAATTAGTCAAAAAGCGGCAATTTGCAAGGGCCGCCATTGCAATTAAGCATTTGAAGACCAACATTCTTGATGCTATTGCCGAGATACGTCTTCATACAGTCGAAAATGTGCTCAAATATTACTTTGATCGAATAAAAAAAATAAACGAAAACTTCAAACCATTGTTTTTTTTATTGCAATTTTGGCCCACCGATTATTTTGATTTTTATTAAAAATGTCATCAATTCGAAATTCGTTGGTCGTCCCAGTTCTGTTCCCAGCATTAATTCAATAAATTGTTTAATTCGACAACGATTTTGGGCTTATGGTTTCACTCAATATGCGTCAATTTTATTTATTAAAAAACCTATGAAGTCGAAAATTGGTAAACGATTATCTTCATAAAAATCCCACAATCACCAAGAATCTAGGTGAGGTAGTGTAGAGGCTTACACTGCAAGTACTCAACTGGCTAAGCTGGCGGATAGCAATAGCTCTCCCATGCCAGAAAGGCAGTTGAAGAGCAGATACTAAAAATTATCCCAGGGGCTGGATCAAGGAAAACAACAACAACATCATCTCCAATATAATTATGATATTTTATTCCTCCCCTAATTTAAACTTTACTGTGTGGGCTTCTTGGGGTTATTTGCAGTTGGATTATTCAGTGGTGAAGGTCATTAAATAATCTATCAACAGCAGCCGATTTCCTTGCGGTTCGCATTTTAAAGTAGGGCTTTTGTTTCATTCATACTGTTATCAGATATAATATTAGTAAGTTTAAATTTAAGTACCCTCTTTTCCCCCTTCTCCTAATATTTTCCTGAGTGCTGGCCTTAATAAAAAAAGGAGTTACGCGAATTATATCTGAGTTATTTAGTAGCGTGGGGTAAACATAATTTTTATATATGTATATGTATATTATACATATATATAAGGCTTAAAAAGTACCCTATATTTAAGAATTGTAAATTAGAATAAACAATTTGCTATGCCCACGAGTCGTATGATTTTCATAAATAAATAAATTTAAAATTTGGAATAAATTCCAAATTAAACTGTCAACATAATTTATTCTTGAATAACTGTGAAAAGAAATTTAAAAACAGTTTATGAAATTTAAATATTTAATAATACAAAAATATTTATTTTTTTATTTAATCTTTTATTGATTAGTTATCTTTAAATGTATAGAAGAACTTTAAACCAAAATGTTGTTAAACCTAAACACGAATTAAACCTTTAAAATTTAGCAGATACAGTTTTTAAAATATTTATGTATATGGCTTACATAATTTCATATTCTTTGTTGAACTTGGAAATTAAATGATATTTTTTTTTTAATTTTGTTTTTATACAAAAATTACGAACATCTTTTATTTCAATTTAATATATGAAATAAACAAACACATCATTTAGATTATTTTAAATAAAATGTTACTTTTTATTTTTTAAGTGCTACAAACTAATATATGTATGTGTTTACATACTATTTATGTGTTTGTATATGTTAAGAGAAAAAAACGATTTTAATATTATCCATTAAATGGGTTTGGCCTTTGAAAAATAAATCAAATCAGAGATTTAAAGAAATAATAATAATAAAAACTTCTCTTAAAGATGTATGATGTTGTCACTAAATGCCAGAATACTCGTATTTGCATATAAACAATTGTAAAAAAATCTATTTTATTTCATTTACAGAGTGTTTAAATTGTTTATGTTTTTAGGAATAAAGTTGGTATTTTCCATCTGATTAATTAATATATAACTTTTTATTACTTATTAAAACCTGTTTTTAAATAAATTTTGAAGAAATATTTGCATAAAAGAATATTTTTTAATAATTTATATACAAATGTGACCGCAGCTTAGATTTAATCAACAATAATTAGCCACAAATTAGTGCAATACCACTCGATAATTTGGAAACCAATGACCAGTAAGATCGTAAAAGCTTAAATTTAAAAATAATAAAATAAATTAAAAAATATTATTTTGGCATTCTACCCTCTTCTGTATTTGCAATTAAAATATTTAGAATTCGTGTTTGATAACCATATAAAATGTAAACAAATTAGGCCTGAAATAATAAAACCAATAAAAATTTGGCATCGTATAAAATTATTAATAAGACCGCTAATACCCTAGACCAGGGATGAGCAACAAGCGGCCCGCGGGCCGCTTGCGGCTCTTTCAACATATTTATGCGGCCTGCCAAACAAATGTTGCTGCTTCTTAAAAATACATCAATTCCGGCTGATATTGATTAGGTTGTATCGAAAAAACAGTGCCAAATTTCTCATTAAAAATTTCAAGCAAATACTTTTTTTTTTGGCATTAAAATTTATATATGAAATTTTTACTCTTTCTTAAATTTTATATTTTTTTATTCTAATTTTTATTATAAATAGAGTTTTGTAAATTATTAGTATTTATGTGCGGCCCGCCAAAAAATTTTAAAATTTAAAGTGGCCCGTTGATTAAAAAGGTTGCTCACCCCTGCCCTAGACAGATGACGTTAAATTCCATTAAAAACTTACTAATGCATATTAAAATTTTACTCTGACAGACGACAGTTTCAGTTACTTTGTTTGTGAACTATTTTTATTTGATTTTATACCCATAGAAATGAGAGGTTTGTAACTTTACTTAATTTCTATCCATTTTTATTACCAATAGTAAATAATTAGCCAAAAACTGACCGATTTTATGCGATGTTGCCATAGTAAAAAAGCTAATGCAGTATAAATTCAATTTGGGTTTGTGCATTTACATTGGAGATAATGCGAAAGTTAATTTGAATTAACTCAACTAATGCACATTAACGCCGTCATCTGTCTACGGTATAAGACAGATAAAAAATATGAAACTCTAATCTTCTTTCGCACCACTAAACTCTTACTGTTATATGAAATTCTCAACGTATATTCGATGTTTAATGCCATACATAGCTCATTCATTTATAGACGAGTTATTAAAGTAATTCAACCGACCTGCAAATCTATTGCATCATCTGTACAAATCACTCTCTTTCTATTATAGTTACGGAGTAAAAGTGTGAAAAGTCTAAGATCTCTCTGGCCCAAAAAGTGTAATCGTCTCTCCTTGTCCTCTTTTTTCCTGAGTATGCTCTCTTAAACACCAATTATCATCATACAAAAGAATTTAGGTCCCATCAATGGCGTGGATGCTCTGGTAAAATTTGTAGTTTTTTCTATGCGGTTTTCATTGGCTTGGTTAATCTATGTCACATTTTTTTTCGGGTGATGGAAATGCAGTTACGCATACCGTTAGGTTGTGTTGGGATCTAGGCTATACCTACCTACCAACTAAAACCACCACCCTATTCCGAGAGAATTTCCGCCTCCCCGGAACCAGAATCCTCCGGTGCCAATTCTCAACCGTGAAGGTACCGATCGTGGCCTCAAGTTGAGCTCTTTCTCTGCTCCACCTTTCACAGTAAAATAAAGTATGCTCTGCGTCATCTATAGCCGCATCCCCATATATACAGCTTGGCTGTGCTATCTTACCCATTCGACATAGATATTTGCAGAAATGTCCATGTCCGGATAAAAGCTGCGTCAGGTAATAATTTACCTGACCAAATTTTCTTTCCACCCAGCAGCTGATTTCCGGAAGGTGTTTCGCCGTCCACCTACCTCTAGCTTCTGCATTCCACCTCTGTTGCCAAATCTATGTCACATTGGAATTATACATACACATGTATGTACATGACAAAAAATATAAAAAAACAGCATTTAGTGTGGAAAGTTTAATAAAGTTTAACAGAAAAAAAAATCGAAACCATAAGCAAAAACCTTAAGACAACTACAACCTGGGCCACAATATTTCAAGAGTAATTAAATTAAGAAATCCAAAAAACACAGTTAGTCTAGTGCAAATTACCAAAACGAGGGATTATTGACTAGGGGCCCTATTTCGTAATTCTCTTAAGCTAAAATACTACAATTTTGGGTTTTTAAAACAGACTGCGAGTTAGAATATATGAAGCTTTTAAGCCACAATTCGCGTTTGAGAATTATATTTTTAGCCAAAAAGTCCTACAACAAGTTTATAAATTTTTAGCGATAGATTTTTAGATTAGGAGAGTTACAGAATAAGGCCTCTGGATGACGATTAACGCTTGAACTTCTACAGGTATATTTTAAATACTTACATATTTGCATTGAATATTTGTATATTGTTTTATTAGAAACATACAAATAAAGAAAAATGCAGAAATATTTAATCAAAGATTATATTTGAACGCATCATTAATTCAATACAATTTATATTCGTACAATAAAAGTCTTTTCAACTTTCAATAAAAACCAAACATAACAAAAGATCACAATGCACAGTGGAACAATGAAATCTAAAGGAAAGTTTATTTTTAATAAAAAGTTTACTTAAACTTACTTTAATTTTTATATTATACTCGTAGGTTCAGTTCTACAGTGCAAAGTTCATAATTTATATCTCTCTATAGATGTATTCAAATGTGTATGTTTAAGAACACTTCTTTTGTAGTCTAATACAAATCGTTCGTTCTTATGTAGAAATCAACTAGTTATTGTTGATTGCTTTTGCTTTTTTTTAATTTTTTAAGCTGTTGTTTGTTTGCTGAATATGGCTTGCTATTTACATTCAAAGATTTTTTTTCTTAAAAACAAAAATTAATTAATTGCAAACATGACATGAGGCGATTGCAGTGGTAAATCTTGGTCAGTGGACTACACCATTTTCATATACTCGTATGTATGTAAAAAATTAATGATAAGTTTCAATATATAAAGTATTGTATTGGTAATATAAAATATACTACATACATATAAAGTATGTTAGTAAGTGTATAACATCAATTAGCCCTAAATTGGTATACATTCGTTGAAGCGAAAAATTAAATAAAACTTAAACCAAACGTTCTGAAAATCATGATCGAGTGAAACTGAAATCAAATGAAATCTCAAATTGTTATAATTTTCTTAATTCCACAAGGTTTGGAAATTTTTTTTATTTATTTGCTTAAATACCATTAAGATAACTTCTTTCTTCTTCTTGTTGCACTTAAAATCAACTCCTTTTTGAAAATATAGGAATTGAGTTTTCTAGAACATATTTGATCTCTACAATATATTAAGGCCTATTTAACAGCTTACTGTTATTAATACTATCAACCTGTTACCCAAATACTTGTACCTTTACCTAATAGATAATTTGAGTTGTACTACAGTCACTAATACTGAACCGCCACCACCTTTCTTCCTGTTATTCGAATGCCATTTTTAATTAACAATTTCTCCGGTCTTCCAAGGAAGACGGGTAAATTTGTGACAGAAATTGATGTCCGTAGAAACTGTGTGTCCTCTGGAATATCCAAACTACAATCCAGCCATTGGACTGAGCTGTGACAACCTCTAACCTGGTGGAGCAAATTAGAAAGAGCCTTACCAAGTAACAAAAATATTGAGGGTAACAAAAATGCGGAGGAACTGACTAGGCATGGATCTATTACGGACATAAGTCTTGCGAAATCGGTCTTTCTACTAATGAGTGTTATCAGAAGAATTATTGCCTTAGAATACCAACGAATTCCGGGTCATATTTGTATTATTCAGACGGCCTACAGAAAAAACCTCAAGTTTGTTCAGTATGAAAAGTAAGTATGTTTTTGAAGCTGTTGGGGAGCAGGCAGCCAGAATGAATATTCATTACAATACCTATAGTTGTATGCAGCCAAAGAAAAGAGAGAACAGAGAGTGTCAAAAAACGAAACGAAAATCTTGAGGAGATAATGGTTGGTGTAGGAGTTGATCGACTAATGAAGTTTTTAAATAGCAAGGACTGAATACTGAATTGTGCAGTATATCACTGTTTGAACAGGGTGGTAAAGAGAATGTAACATCAAAACAGATTCTAAGTGATTTCTTTGTATCACCACTTTTATCAACTAATGTCGGTTTTCCCTCCCATTATATAATATTTAGCAAATATTCAGTGTTGTCGGATTAGGGGATTTATCTCCAAAATGGGGATTTTTTTTCCTGAAATGGGGATAGAAAAAATTCATTTGGGGATGGGGATTTAATTGGGGATGATCGACCAGTTTTAGGCGATTTTTAAAATTTGTTTGCTTGCTTAATTACATATTATAAACTTCATACATACGAAACACACGATGAAAGAATTTCAATAGAAATTCAATTTTCAAGATTTGCTTATAAACTTGTTTAAAACTAAATAAAATAAATAAATACTTTCATATAAAATTTTTGCAACGTGTGCTCTTGGTTTTAGTTTGATTTATTTTCTCATATAACTAATAGCATCCCCATATCATTATGTTTCCCCCACCTTTTTTAATGGTTTTTATTGCGGAGGAATTTAGTATTACAGGGTCTTCTTACAGCTGAATTACTTCTTTCGTAGATAAACAAACTAATTTTAGTTTCGTCGGACCACAATTTCTTTTCCACTTATATTTATATATAGCAACGACATCATGATGTCTTATGCTGAATATGAAGTGGCACAGCGATCAGTATTTCAACAAAATAACGACCTGAAGCACACATCGGAGGGAGCAAGAGGTTGGTTTAAAAAGAATGTCGTCAAGATTTTTAATTGATCTGCACAGTCTCCAAATTTAAAATTTACATAACAAATAAAAAATATGTACATACATCCAAAATTATTGATGCAGTTTATGTGAAGATTTTTGGGGATGAACTTATGAACGTTTTAGGGATTTTTGACAACCCTGCAAACATTCCCACTTTTTTATCTGCGTTTTGATCTCTGCCTAGTTCATTCAAAAAAGAGTTGTGGCACATAAGGTCTGTTTTATTCTTGCTTGCCTGAGACCCAACCATGTTTATTGTGCTGAGTTGATGAAGATAGCTTATGCGCTTCTCGATTGCTTCCAATTCCAATGAATCGCAAAGCAGTGCCTTCAGTGCAAGCTGATTATACGAGAATACTGTCATATTCGCCCCTCTAATAAATATTGTAGAATTATCCTTTCGCAAACTGATATTGCTTGAATATTCAGCCTAGTCATTGGCTAATAAGCACTGAGGTACTTGTGTTTGTTTTTGACCCACCCATAAACAATTTTAGGTTTCTGCGTGGCTCTTAACACACGATAAACTTTGTCCGTCGTTAGGGAACCTGAACTTGGACTAATCTGTTACTGAAACAGCTAAAACCCAGGAGGTATTTGTTGCTCTGCATAGTATAAGTATATGTATATATATGTATTAGTTAATTAATATACCCCTTTAGAAATGGTGTATATGGTATATTGAGATTTATTGATATCTCGCAATAGTTAGTAACATTGACTCTATGGCTGTACAAATTGATGTTCTGCTCGTAAGATGGTTATAGCGCAAATATGAAAGACTTGTAGTTTTGCCAGCAGTTTATTTATGCATTTTTATTATCATGCAAATTAGCATAAAAAATTGTAAAACAAACAAAAATTAACAATTTTACTGCAATACAAAATACAGAAATAAAATTAATAACGTCCTTGGTTAAGATTTGAGGTGTGCTTGTAAAGTTAACACATTTAAAATAAAACAAAAAATTGAAAACAAAGAAATCTTCTAAAAGTAGCAGCAAATTCAAATAAAACAAGAAAATAACATCAAATGAAAATAGTATTATTTTTTTCCAAAATTTTGGCTATTTTGGCAAACCAATCAACAGCCAGCCCTCTTTTTCAATATATTTCTTTGTTTGTTTTTTTTTCTACTTTTTTTCTTCATATTCAAGGTCAATACGATTTTATTGTTTAAATTTTTTTCCTGTTTTATTGTATGTCAATTGCATTTCTTATTTTTTTTTTTAGTATCATAATTAATTTAATCACAAATTAAAACAAAACAAATTAAAGACAACAATTCACAAGCGCTTAAAAAATTCACGCGATCAGTGTTTTTTTTTAGTGTGAAAGTGCTAAATTATGCACGTCAAAACAATTTTTAATATTGAAAACAATACAAATTAAAATAAAAATTTAAATGCTTATGTTTTGATAATAGCGTTGACATCAAAAACGTATTCAATTGTTTTTCTTAAACGTACATACTGGTACATACTACATACATACATAAGAATTTTTATTTAATTAATTCTGTGTATAACAAACAAATTAGTCCAAAATTGTATTGTGAGTCAACATTTTTAATATCGTATAAAATAATACAGAAACTGGTTTTCTAGGAATGTTATTTGCAGCTTAATATTAAGACCATTGCATCAAACGCCACAAAAAGAAACATTATAATCCATCTGACCTAAAATACACCCATCAAAATATCCTACAAAAAACTTTCTGTTGTATTCATAAAAAATTGTAGGTTTATTACGGGTTTATTTATTAATTTTTTTTTATTGGGGCCAGCACTCAGGGGACGACCCCTACTCATGCAGTACATTGTGCTGGTCTAGGAAAATATGTTTTTGGAAGGAGGAAAGAGGGAGTACTCTTTGTGGACAATTTCTGAAAGCCCATTCCATAAACGAGCGGTACGACCAAAGAACGAATTCTCTCTATAATGCATTGTGGGATTCACTGGACAATCAACTATAGTGGTTAGAGCGCTCGCCCAAAAACTCCAACGGCCCAGGTTCAAATCCCGCCAAAGGTGAAAATTGAAATACAGTCGGGCCTAGATTATCCGTGATGTTTGGGTCCAGAAGCATTACGGATAATCGATTTTCACCATTAATAGAATAACAAACAATGTTGATTATAGAGTTTTTTTTATATTTTTATTATTTAACAAGTGAATATTGGTGAGCATACATATCTACATTAAATAAAATTAATTCAAGATAGCAATGTCGTAAATGGTCTGTATCCCAGCTAGCATTTTAACACTCACATTATTTTTTGAATGCTCGTAATTGATTTTAGCTTTATCTTTAATATTTAAAACGTTTCTTTGTCTTTTTACCACTTGTAACGATGCCATACTAAATATATTCAGATCTAACCACTCGCACTTCTCAAATTTCAAAATTAAACTAATCACTTGTAAATGCTTCTGACTCATCGTAAGCAAAAAAGGGAATTTCAGGTTTTCACCACGGATAATAGAGGTAATCAGGGTTAATCAAAACAAACAGTTTGAAAACATTGCAAACAAAAAACTATTGTTTATTGTCTATTGTTTCTTTGGCCATCACCGTAAGCGGACACGGATTATCGAGGCCCGACTGTAGTTAGTTTGCGGTTTTTTCAAAACTATAATTAAAAAAAATTTTTTATTTATTTATTTTTCATTATATATTGTTTGTTAATAAAAAATGTTACTCAAATAATTACTTTTTTTACATTTTTAATATTTAAAAGTGCAAAATATGACTTAAAATTCACGCATTTTATATATTTACATGCTTGCAATTCGAAAACATTGCTTTTTAAAAAATAACCTTTCTGAGTCTTTTTAGAGTAGTTTTGGGGATCAGTAAGTCGAAAAAGAGTTACGGTTATGTTTAAAAAGTGCTTAATTCAAATTTCCATAACACAAATTGATAATCCAAGTTTTTATGTGAGTGCTTATTCCGTTTTTTATCATATTAATAGGTGTTTGAATTATGATAAAAGATTCGAAAAAACGAATTATACCCGTATATGATTCTTTAAGAAGAGTCGTCTTTAGGTAGAACTTTCTCCCGACAGAAGTGCTTTTTATGATCAGCAAATGAGCGCATAAACTAATCGCGCAGAAGAGCCAAAAAAGACTCCAATTTTATGAAAAATTGCAAAAAGTGCTAGCTGGGTAGAACAACACAAATGGAAAATTTATTTTCACTTTATATGTATATTGAATTGATAACAATTTCTTAATTTGACAAATTAATCAATTAATTAATGCATTATCAACATATAACCCAGATAATAATAATGTATAATAAATTTTATCACAAAATTGGGTATGTTCTGAACAGCGAAATCGAGTGTTAAAAAAAAGAAATAAACCTAATGGCGCAGATTGTTTTAAAGTTGTTTTAAATAAAAAAGGTTATGTAATTAATCGAGTGGATATTAATCGAATAAATTAATAAAAAAAACACAAAAACTTTGTCTCATTTTAAAACTATAACAATTTTGAATTTTATTCGATTTCAATTTCATTCGTGTTGGGTTTACACAGCCTACACGTAGGTTGGTTTATATGTACAGTGAATAAAAAAAGTTGTGGCACAGTATAACTTTCAATATTTATTTCTTAAGGCTCTTTTTTAGCTGTTCGCAAAATTTTTTAACACCATCTGATTCCAAGTAACTTGAAATTTGATTCATCCTTAATGCAACCTTACATACATACATAATTGGCCATTACAACCCTGTTTCAGAGTTACGGCCTAGCTTCTCGCAGCTCCCATGTTGTGTGTGTCAGTTTATATCCATGAGTACCGGGACCTACAGTTTAAAGTCTACTCCGAACGGCAGACTTGAGAAGCTTTTTTAAGGCAATTATGTACTCTCAGAGCTTTTGTCAGAAAACAGCTAAGAGGTAGTCGCCGAAAGAAATATTTTTTCAAGTTACTTTGTTTGAACCCGGAGGTTTTGTCTAGTATGCCAGCATAATACCATTAGACTACGGCGACCATATAGATATGATAGTACATATAATAACTGCAAAAATCAGAGAAAAGAAAAAAAAAAGATCATTAATTCACACAAAAAAGTTTAGGAACATAGTATTTAAGTATTTATATTTATATTTTTATTCCTTTTTGTGATTATTCCTTTTTCTAACCGAAAATTATTATTGAATAGTTTAAATATTTTTGATTTAAAAAAAGTTTTGCGATTTATTTGGAGCAACAAAAAAGTAACAAAACTATCCTCTAAATATTACAGATGAAGTTTTAGAAAAAATAATGGTTGTATCAAAACTTTTTCGATTCATTGTACATATTAAAGATTCTTGTAATTATTACATATAATTAAAATTGGATTAGCGACTGTTCCTAAGAAGTGACAACAAATTTTATTTATTTATTTAAATTGCATTCATTATTTATTAATATTTTACTACTCCTTTATGTGACTTATGTGGTTATGCTTCAAAATTCAAAGTCGAGAAATTTAAGGAATATACGGATATGTTCTGAAAAACGAAACAGAGTGAAATTTTAATAATTTTAAAATATGAAACGGTTTTGATATTATAAGTATTTCTTATTTATTCTCTTAATGTCTTCTTTGAATACCAAAACCATAAACTAATTTGTGCATTTAAGTTGTATATCGTTGGTCTCAGGTAGAAAGGCCCTAACTCAAATAATTTATAATTTACAGGAGGAGATAAAAATACAACAGATACTGTAATTATTAATATACAACTTTTTATTAAATGCTGTACAATTGCTTGTAATGCCGTTATTTTTAATAAAATTGTAAACATTCTTTGTGAGGAGCGGCATATTTCTAAAATGCATTGGATTCACTAAAAAAGTAAGTTTTGAAAAAATGCGAGTTAGGGCCTTTCTACCTAAGACCAACGATATGCACTTGCAAAACTCTCGATTTCAATTTTAGTCGAATTCGTTTTACAGTACGTACCCTATTGTCCATCTAAATCTTATTTTGATAATATTGATTGATTTAATTATTATTGTCTTCAAAAATAAACAAGTATTTGAATATGACAAATTTTTGAAAATGTACGAAGTATTTTAAGGTATCTCATTGCAAATAGTATGGACTTGGTACAGTAACACCTTATACCTAGTACAATATAAGTAACAATAAAATACTAGGTTACTTAAGAGATGCACTTGAAAGATAAGTTCAATATACCTACATACATATGTACATACATACTTGTATTATGCATGTGGGTATAAACATAATTTTTTTTTTAATTTAAAAAATACCCACAACATAAGGCATACATACATAGTATGTCATACTAAAAGGTTCATCTACACTTCGGTCTTAATTTAATACGAGCACAGCATTGTAATACACATGCAGGGTGGCCAGATATTTATTTTATATTTGTTTACTATTTAAGAAGAACTAGTCAATCTACTTACAAATTAAATATTATAAGTGACTGATTAAAACTTAATCTACGGTCGTATTAACAAATATTTGACGAAAAATATATTTAATGAAATATGAATTTATTTTATTATAAGTTGTCCAAACAAGGTTTGGACACTAAAAATAATATGTATTTTATTTATAAACTAATGAATTTACATTATTTAAAACTGAAATTTGAATTTAACGGTTTTTTATAACACTTTATGAAACTTTAAAGTATCTGCCGAATGTCATTTATTTTATTACCAAATTTAGTACTTACTAACGGCAACATAAAATATGTAAAAGAAGAGAAAAAAGAAAACTGTTTTTATGTACAATTGAATTTACTTAACTTACTTACCTTTTACACCTCGCCTAGACAAGTTAAAGTTTGATATATTTTGTTAAAAGTCTCTCCTTTTTTTGAACTAATTTATTGTTAAAATAATTAAAGAAATTATTATAATTATATTAATCTTCTCCCAAGAGTTTAACCTAAATTCATCTAAGGAAATACTTACCTACAATAAAACGATTTACATACTTGTATACACACTGGATAAACTACCTCGAGTTATCATTTGGAAACCATCAGCATAACCGTTTGTATGTTTATTTCAATACCACATACCCTATACACTTAAAGGTAAGAGATTTAATGATAATTCTTCCATCTCTACTAATACCATAAATATAATAATTGCCCCGTAATAATTATAATAGAGAATCTCTGAAAGAGATTTAACATAGTGTACCCTACAGCAATTCCTTTGCTATTTGTAATACAAATAAACCCACATTTGTATTCAAAGTTATTAATGAGTTAAACTACAAGCACAGTTAGTCCCAATCACCACAGTGTAGCCATCCACTTAATTCTACCGAAAACGACATCCACACAATAAAAAAAATTTTTTTTTTTTCAATTAAGTAGACTTGCTCATGGAAAAACTAGAAATTAATCCAATTTGATTACAACGAGAGGGATAGTTGTGAAGCTGTATTATTTTGAAGTCGTCTTAATATTCATATTCATATAAACTTGCGAAGTTCAGTTTTAACAGACTGTGGTTATTAATCAGTCGTTGTTTTTGTGTTTAATTAGTAAAAAATTTTACATACAGTTTGTATTGTATTTTACGAAACTCAATATTTTTCTCTCTATATATAGTCGCCGTGGTCTAGTGGTTAGAGTGTTGGCATACTAAGAAGATAGCGCCGAGTTAAAATCTCAGCTCTGACATCTTGAAAAAACAAATATGAAAATATTATTTCTTTCGGCGACTACCTTTCAGCAGTCTTCTGGCGTTATTGATAACCATGAAAAAGCTTCTCAAATCTGTCATTCGGAGTCGACTTTAAACTGTAGGTCGTGGTACTCATGGAAAAAAGTAACACACACAACATGAGTGTTGCGAGAAGCTAGGTCGGGGTGTAATGTCCAATTATGTATGTATGTTTGTATATATTTTGAAAAAAGTTTGTTGAAATCAGTATAGAAAGCCAATAGCCTGCTGCTAGAATATTTGAGATAACAAACTTGAAAAGCATACTTAAAGAAATACTATGTTAACATGGCACAGTTTAAAGAATAATTAAGTTAGTCTGAGGAAGGCCATGGCACAAAACCAGTCATAACTTACCTCAAAGGACTGAAGCAAAACAGACTGACATGTTTTTATATATATTTTTGTTATTTATTTATAGAGCCGGTCCATCGATTATTGGCTTCGGCGCCTCAGATCTTGAAAGGCTGTCTTCTGTTAAATATCTGTCATATGAAGTGTTATTTATTTGGTGAAAGGTTTGCCATTTACAAATATGAATTGTTCAATAACTATAAATGTGTAAAAACAATTAAAACTTGCTACAAAAGTGGTAATTCACACATTATCACTGTACGAACATGACGGGTTGTTTATGATCACCATAATCAATTACGAAAGTGGCAAGACTATAAAGAAGTTTGAAAGAAGACACAAAGTATCACAGCTGTTGGCACATCTGCCCTTCATCTCAATGTACGCACAGGTGAAAATATTGATTCTGTTAGTAAAATTAGTGGCGGATAATCCAAATGTGCCTATTCCAAAGCGTTCTCAATAATTGGGCCTTTATTACGGCTCACTATAATATACAGTATAACCTCTTTAATCCGGACAGATATAGTTTCACCTACTGTCCTTCTTTTGAATTCCTTTAAAAATAAAATATCCATTTCTGATGCTTTGATTTGTTCAGTTTATGGAATAGCTTTTGGAAACAGTGCGTTTGCCTTTTTATTTGAGGCTTTTCTCAGATTCCTCCGAAGAATGTTTTGGTAAATTCATTTTCACTACGTGCTCGCCAATACTTATTTTGCCTAGCAGTAAAATAACGAAAAAATTTTACTGAAAAAAAACACTTGATCGAGCAATAGAAGACAAGTTTCTAAACTGTCCGAGTTAATTCAGTGTTCGGATTACAGGGTATACGGATTACTGGAAATAAGTAAAGGTTACCTTATCTTCAATCTTCCAACTGCATTTACAGTTGTACAATATCGCCTTACTCGCTCAAGAGTTTTCGTAATTTGTCTTTCTTAACTAATTTAAAAATACTAAAAATCTGGCAGCATAACACATTATTGTTTTGGTTGCTTTTGTTTTCATTTTTTTTTGCATGTGTTTATTAATTGTATACACACACACATGTATGGGAGTGTTTATGTTTTGATTTCTATTTCTTTAGAGCAAAATGTGAGGGAGAACTTTTTAAAATAAATTTTCCAAATTGTAATCAGTTCAGTTTTAAACTAATAGCGAAACGCAGCGTAAATCTTAAGAAAAACTCATAAGGAATTAAAGTGAAAAAACTTTATAAATAAGTTTCAAACAACAAAAAATTAAGTTAAAAAATTAAAGTGACAAAACTAAGTTTAAAAATAACAAAATGCATAGCACGTTATTAGATGAGGTTAGTAAAACATACACATGTAGGCACATATAAGTATATTTGAAAAATAATGCAAATTATAAATAATTTCTTGTAAAAGTAGGGGGTAATAATCGAAGGGCATTGAAAAATCTTTATAAACAAAAGTGAAAGTAAAAGAAGGGATACCATTTACAATACCATTAAACAATGAGTATTTTCATGTGCATACAGAACATACATACATATGTTGATACATATGGTATGTTTGATGAGTTTTTAGTTAATTACTAAGAAATCTAATTTTAGTTAAACAACTAATTTTTGTATATTTTCATTTTATCTTTCAAATTACACCTTTAAAAATAATACTAGAAAAAGAATAAAATATTTTTATTATTTAATTTGGTGTCATACATACGAGTTCATATGTGTATATACATATTTATATGATGTTTATTATTAGAGCAAAGAATCATCAACACCATCGCCCATCACAATAAATGGATAGAATGAAAAAGGAAAATATATGTACATGATGTATGTACTTATATATAAAATAATATAACGAACAATATTTCAATCGTCACACTTGCATTTCTTGAAAATTGTCGAAAATCGAAAATGTGCTTTGTTTCAAAATTATTTGAACAAAAGAATATATTTAAGAATTTTACATATGTAAGCATTTGTATAAAAGGAAATATTCTTCAACATTTCCCATTTCAATTTGAAGTTTTTAAATAACACTTCAGAATATTTTTTTTTTCAACACAGAAGAAATTTTCAAATATACCTTCGAGTATCAAACATTTTATTTTAGAAATCTCTTTTTATAACAATACAATTTATTTCATACTTTCATTGGCTAAAATTAAACAGGATATACTACTATGCAAGTATTTCACTAAAAAGAATACTGAATAAATGGTTCCATAAAAACTGGTTACATTTTAATGCAAGTGTTTTCTTTTCTATAAAATTGCTTTGCATTTTATTATTTTATTACACAAAAACAGTATGATAAATATTCTTTTTTCGATATCGTTTAATTTCATTCTGTTTTTTTTTTTTTGCTGATACTTTAAAGAATAATTTAAAAAATGCAATACAGTATTCCACAAATAATTATTTTGGGTAGTTAAACGAAGGAATTTTAAGTGACATTTCTCTTTGGGGAAAATATATTTGAGGTAATTAAACGAATAACGCAGTTAAGCGAAAGTTAATTAGACGTGGAATTTTATTAGAAAATGGCAAGAGAAAAAATGTTGGGATTTCGAAATTGAGGTAATTAATTGTATGGCAATTATCCGGGGTATACTGTATTTGGGTAAGATTAGAGAGAAAAATATACAAAATGCAACATTTTTGTTAGAAAAGAAAACGCCATAAATTTGAACGTGAAACACGTTCTTTTCTACACTAGATTTGTTAAAAATCCCATCACTAAAAAAGTATTCGTCATTTCTATTCGAATGTGCCAAACAGGTTTGGGTATGTTCTGTAAAATGAATTCGAGTGAAATTGAAAAGGAATGAATATTTAAACTTTTATATTTAATATTTTATTTATTCGCTTAATAACCAATAATATAACTTGTTTAAATAGCAAAACTATATAATAATTTGTCAAATTAAGTTTTACTTGTCTTTGAACATACCCGTATGTTTTTGTTTTTTGAAATTTTGCATACACATACTGCATATCGTCATATTAAATGCAAACGGACGTAACTACACTTAGTTTTTTTTTTACAGGAGAAGCAAAAAACCTTAAAATCAAATATTTTGTTAATCCCGAAAATCATATAATTTTCAGGATCGAGATATAAGGATTGGTATTATATACAACAAATGAGTTTGTATATAAGGTTTTCATATAAATATGTATGTAAATATGTCTTCTTGCATTTAGAATTACACGCATTTGTAGTTACGAAAATTCGAATTTCGTTAATAAAATCGCCATTTTTGATCGTAGAAATCTAAAGTTTTGTACGAAAATGTATTTTTATAAATCGAACCATAATCAATAAAAAACTCAATTTGGAATGCCCGTTTGCATTTAATATGACTAATGTAGGTATGTAAATGAAAATAAAAAGAAATATATGTAATTAATTCTGTTTCGTCAGAAACGCTTTAATTACATCAAAGCAAAATTCTATTAAGAATTTAGATTTAGCAAAAGGGAGAGTATGATAAAATGTTTCGTGTTTGACATAACTTCGATTAACTCTTTACAAGTTATAGGAAACAGAGTAGGAAAATAAACAAAACTGAACGTTTGATCTCATTTTGTTGTATTCTTTACAATGAGTAAAGCAAAAATAAAACAGAAACAATGAGAAATATTGTCCCATTTAATTTTGTACATTGTTTTTGTTTTGAGTACTACAAATACACTAACTCAAATGTGAGTAGGTAGAACAAAAAAATTAATAAGAAGAAAAAGAAAAGAAGAAGAGAAAAAAGAGCAAATTATATGAATTCAACGGAATAGCGAAGCAAGCACAAGAGCATAAGGCGAATTTTTTTCGTTTGCGCTCTTTCTCATTTATAAAGTATTTGTTTTAGTTTTGCTCATGTACAATACCATTAAAAAAATTTGAAAAGTGTATGACCTGTAAAAAACTCACACATATTTGCTTTTTTTTCACACGCACGTGTTTTTAATACCGCAAACAAAACTCAATCGAATGAGAGAAAATGTCTAAACAATAAAACAAAACTAACTGCGGATTGCATTTGAAAATACAAGACTACTGTTACCACAACAGCAATCCGTATTTGGCGTAAATAATTTTTCTCATGTAATCTCAAATAAGAAAACATTTGATTTTAATAAATTGCTGTTGATATTCATTTTTAAATGCAATTACATTTAACTTAAAGAAAATTCAATTCGGATCAAATAATTTTGCTCTTGATTTATGTCAACTGCAATTTTGTAGTTGCGACAAATACAGTGTATTCGCCGAAATTCTTTGTGGCAAATAAAATATCATTTAAATCAAATACTTTTTATTTTCGACAAATACAATTTCCTCAACTGCAAAAAGTATTTGCCATAACAACACTTTTTTTTCTGTGTACAAAAAGTGTGAGTAAAATAGTTGATTTTCATGAATATATACAGAACATAAAGAACTCAGATGAGACTACCGTAGCTAGGGTCGAAAACATGTTCAGTTGGGTTTGTGTACAATTTTGTTACGGACATTATTTTCTTCTTTGATCAGCAAAAACCCTTGCAACAGATCCAATTAAAGCGTTTCGGACGAAACAACATTTTAAAAAATTACCACTTTTACTGAGATTCGCACTCGGACTTCCAGAGAATATAACAAAAAAAAAAAAATACTCAAAAATTAACTACCATATTCATAAAAAATTAAATTGGTTTATAGAGTGGTTATTTGACATATTTCTATGGAATAATTGTCAAAAAAGCCCTTAATAAAACTATTTTATTTCTTATGAATCGGCAGTAAATGTTTGTTTTTAATTATATGTATGTTTATTTTTCTTCTATAAAATGTTATAAATGGTTTGTCTATATGCACTTATTCGCATCCATGTTTCAATCATCGGTTTATTTTTATTTTTTTATTTTACAATTTCACTTTTTCAGTCTTCAACTTATCTAGGATCCCTATAGTATCTCCCCCAGTTTCATCGCTCTGATGAATTTCAAAATGTCGATCGGTGTTTAAATTGAAAGCTTCCTATCCGATATTCTATAATCACCAAAATGACTCTTCCTAATTCTGGTTATACAGGATAGAAATAATAAATTTATAAGATATAAACAAAAGACAATAAAGTTTTTGAGCTGTAGTGATTGCAGTATTCTATTTTAGTTTTTTTACTCGACTTGAACTAAAAAACATGTGCTTAGCAATACTTAAATTATCATATTTTTTTATAAAAAAATACATATAAAAACAGCGTAATTACAGATTTTGTCTTCAGTGGCGTTATACCTATTATTTATATTATCATTATATATGTATGTTTGTATGTTAATAAAAATATTTATAATTTAACGACATATTGATAACTAAAAATATTAAATTTTGAAGCTACTAAAAATAAATTATATATACTAAATATAGAAACCAAATCGTGGTATCAACTTTCATATCAAATTGTATTAATTTTAAAAACAAAATAATAAAATATCACGAATTAAATAGTTTGGACCCAGACATGTTAAATTTCGATTACGATTAGTAATGGTGTATTTGTTAAAAAGAAATGATTATATAATGTATGATTACTAATTGATTAAGATTAGAACTATACATACATATGATATGTATTAAAGTACGGTAAAACCATGCTATGCTATGTCATGTCATCTCAAACACAATGTTATCCCATGTCATGCAAAGTCATTATAGTGTCTTAGAATATTAATGCAAATCGGCTAAACTGTTATAGCGCATTGTGTTGAATATCATGTCTCTTAATGCTTTTTAGGAATAATGTTTTAAATACTGTTGTATATAAATGAAAAAAGTTATTTAAAATCCAACACCTTATGACCCTATGTGTAGTTATAAAGTATGTTTAAAATGTACTTAGTTACAAGTGACTTTATAACTTTAAATTGAATTAAAAATAAACAATTGGAGGTTAAAATTTACAAGCAAATAAATTTACTGTGATGTACACCTTATTGTAAACTCCCATTTAATAAATTGTATATTTACATAAAATAAATTAAATAGCTATAAATTAAGGTGTTGTTTTAATGACCTCGATCTTTAAACACCCTATTAATTTTTTTTTCTTTTTTTTATCAATTTTACATTGTAAAATTTTATGAGCAAACACTGCGATAATTGCTTAACATTTTTGCATTAAATTGAAATTAATTTATATTAAAAAAGTACAAAATAGTCGACCTACATAGCCCTACAATAGTAAGAAAATATTTTATTTTTTTATGGTATAGCCTTTGTGCCTTTATTGTGCTTGTTGTAGGATAATCTACGAGTATATGTATGAATATGTATGTAGTTGTAGAATGAAAAATGTAAATGTATTATATATCATCATTAAAACTGTATGTTTAACGTATATCTTTTTTAAACATCAGGGAAAATAGATCTTTCCAACGTTTTACTCTAGAAACCATAGAAGCTACTCCTCTGTTTAGCTTCATTAAAAGCCATACATACATATGTATATGTAAGTATAGAAAATTGGCTAACACTTTGTAAGAAAAGATAATGCCTTAGAAAGCTACACAAAGGGGTAGCGAAATGTTGAAATTAAAAAGATCAATAGATTAATAAGTAAACAATTAATATATTAATAATCTATTACAATAGACGTTACAGAATGCAAAAATTATTATTGCAAGTTTTTATTTTTGTTCTGAATACCTATTATT
This sequence comes from Metopia argyrocephala, assembly GCA_963576795.1. Taxonomy (NCBI): domain Eukaryota; kingdom Metazoa; phylum Arthropoda; class Insecta; order Diptera; family Sarcophagidae; genus Metopia; species Metopia argyrocephala. The sequence goes on from OY756211.1 coordinate 88,404,800, forward strand.
GTAATGAAGTGCACGTGTATGGCCTACATAGCCTTTAGCTGTGTAGGGCAAATAAGTTGTCGGTAATACTGTAAATTAACAATTACGATATTATGAAATTTTATTGAATAATAGGTATTCAATTATAAAAAATCTACGTTTTTCAGCAAGTTATCAGTTAACTTATTTCTTATTGTAAATTATAAGCAGATTACTATATAAAATATAGCGCAACACATTGTACACATATATACATATGTATATATTATGTATGTACATACATATATAAAAACAAATTTAGCGAACTTGATAGACACTATGTAGTAATAAAGTAGTTGTGTAAACAACAATTTTATTTGAGACGAAAAAAATTCGGGTCATTGTACTGTTGGGCATAATAAAAAATAATTTAATTAAAACTATACACATAATTCAACTTATGCTACTGATAATAACTGAAGAAATAAACATAATGAAAAGTAAAAGTACTTTTGATCTTGTATTGTATATTTAAATTTCATTGAATAAAATAAGACGTAGCTTTGTACACACACCTGTGACAATATTCTTTAGTCATAAGTATATCCATACATACATGTATGTACATATAGGCATTTACATGCCATCGTACGGATATATTTACGCCTACAAAGTACAATAAATTCTCCAAAGATATGAGCAACTGAAAAAAATGTTGTAGTTATGTTTCATTGATAGGGTACGAGTACTAACCATGTTACTCGTATATGGAGAAATCACATTCGGATCCCTATTATTCAAATTATCGGGTAAAATAATGGCATATCGTAGGTGACGTGAAAGAAATAAAGGGAATAAACTTACCTTGAGATAGGTATCCACAAGTACTTTGTAAATTGCATCTTAAACTTCGGGAATAATGGACGATATAGTTGGCGCTGGACTTCGAAAAAGGTATTGAAGTTAACACGAGTCGTTCAACTGCTGAAATACTCTTGCGCATATTAGTATCTTCTTTTTGAATATGTGGTGTTACTAAATTTAGAAGATAATCAAATTGTTTAGAATCCATTCGCAAAAAATTTCGGTACAACTCCGGCTCGTCCGCTCTTAGTTGGACGAGCAGCTTAGAGTAAAATCCCTCCTGGTCGCGGAGAAGCACCCAAACTTTGCGGCGTTTTTTTGCTTGCTTGTGAACCGTGTGAACTGACAATTTTTATTGGCAGATATATGTATTGTATGCCAATTGACTGACAATGAAATTATAAGCTTTTCTGACAATCGTGTAAACTGAAAATCATCTGAGTGTTGACAATTTTACATTGGCAGTATATTGTCAGGTCTGACAATATTATTAGAACTGACCATCGTCTGTACGTAGCTTAAGGCCCATTATTACAACTTGCCTTTAGTTAAAGGTAGGATGTTATCGGATAGATAAATTGCTTTTGGATATTAAAACTAAACTTGAACCTAAAAGTGACCGAAAAAGTTATTGGGAAGATTGCCTTAGCTTTAACTTTTAACATGAGGTTTAAAGTTTTGAGCTTACCATATTTTATTGAGGCTGCCATATCAGAAAATAAATAAATTTAATAAAAATGAAAAGTAATCGCATTTCTTTGTTGTTAAACCTTTTTAGTGCACAATTTATAAAATTTTGTTTGTTTATTTAGTTATGTAAACATGCGTATTGTTGGCACTTGGTGCCTTTTAAAAAAAATATAGCCCTTATTATAAAGGTAAGCTGTAATAACAAAAAGCATTAAAAGGTCACTTTATTCCTCACGTTAACGAAAGTTACCTTTAACTATCGGACATTTTATAGGCAAGTTGTAATACTGGCTCTTAGTCAAATATGTTTCCTTTAATTACTCTTCGTAACAAACGCCCTTGCAACAAGCAATCATCATATGCTTACATTTTGTTATTGTTTTATATGGTTTGCTATGTTTGCAACACTTGCAAGGGTGTTTGCAACGATTAGTAATTATCATATTTACTTGGTTATAAAATAAAACAACATACATACATACCTACTAATGGAAGTTTAATGTTGTCTCAGTGAACACGGAGTTCAGGAAGCATTTATACACTGACTATTGTGAGAAAAGCAATGAAAACTTTTTATTTTTGGAAATGGCTGGACATTTTGCCATTTTTTATTGAGAATAAAAGAAAGCGATTCAATCTCTTCTGCCGAAACATACAACAAATTAACTCCATTTACATACTTATAAGCACATTCACAAAATAAAAAGCATTTGACAATATTAATTTAATTGCTTTCACAGCCTGCCATCCCTTTCTTGTAACAATAGCACCTATTCGATTAACTGCACTTTTACCATGGGGTATTGCAAAAAAGTTGCGTTCTACATATTTGCAGCTAAATTCGTTTACTAAAGCAGAAATTCTTTTCAATCTGAATTTGTTTTTAAACTGAGCGCTACTCCCATCTGAAAATATGTATGTTAATAGATGATATGCAACTCTAGTTCTTACAGTATCTTACGTGACGAACTTTAAAAGCTTATAAAATATTTATTCAACCAAATTGAAAGAAAATTATGACCAATATTTGTGTACGACAAATATCTTTCTTTTTACTTAGAGATACGTTGGCATTTCCTGGACCTTTTCTGCTGTTGTTGTAACATTGATTTTAAAGTATAATTGCAATATAACAAGTACCTGAATTTAATGAATAGTTAGAAAAAAATCTTAAAATTAACCAAAAGGGTTGTAATTTTAACCCATTTCCGCCCGCTGTACTATATATAGTACACAACTTAAAGTTTAAGTAAAGATTATAAAATACAGTTTTTTACCCGGGAAACGCTTTTTATCAGTCAATAAGAGTACATGCAACATCCACGTAGCTGTTGTTGAAAAATATCAATTATGGGAATCTCCATTTTGGCTAGTTATCTAGGAATCTCCATTTTGTTGATTTATTTCTTGTGAGATTGTGAATGGTTTATTTTACATCAGTTAACTTTGAAGAACGTTAAATAGCAGTTTATTTACTTGATAACATCACATTCTAATAAAAGCAATATAAAACGGTTTAGTTTGTATAGAATTTTTTGAGCTATAGCATATTAAGTGTAGTCGCCGTGGTCTAGTGGTTAGTGTGTTGGCTTACTAAGACATAGGCTCTGGGTTCGACTCCAGGCTCTGACATCTTCAAAAAAAAAGAAATATTAAAAAAATATTTCTTTCGGCGACTACCTCTCAGCAGTCTTCTGGCAAAAGCTCTGAGAGTAACTGATTGCCATGAACAAGCTTCTCAAGTCTGTCTATCGGAGTCGACATTAAACTGTAGGTCCCGGTACTCATGGATAAAACTTGACACACACAACATGAGTGCTGCAAGAAGCTAGGCCGTAATCATGTCACAGGGTTGTAAAGGCCAGTTATGTATGTATGTATGTATAGCATATTAAGTGCTGGTGTACTAAGCTTAGTATACCTAAAAAAACACAACTCAGAATATTTGTTTTGGTTTTTTTCTTTTACTGTACTGTAAAAAATGTTGTTTAAATCTAGTTATAAATATTGAATATTAAAAATTGTTCTTGGTTTTCATTTGGGCGTTAATGGGCTAAACACTTTTTTGCTCTAAAATAATTGTTATAAGCTATAAATACATCTACACATGTATGGAAAATTTTAGCGTTTTTTTTTTCTCTTTGCCATATTTGAAGAAAAAGGTTTTAAGGGTTTTAATTTTTTTCAGTTGTGGTTGACATTTTCATGGAAATGCCCATATATCGTTAGCTAAAACCAAAAAGCATTTAATATTGCTCATACAATATAAAACAAAAAATCTTATTATTAGTATTAATACTACCCCCTTCAACAACCCACACAATTTACTCAACTATAATAACAAAGTTCTTTAATTCTGATGTAAAATTTAAAAAGTGTAATTTCATGCTTTTTCGTTTCAGTGGGCGATATGAACTCTTTGTTGAATGATACATTTTCTTTTTTTAATTTATAGTTTTTTCTTCGATTTTTTTTGTGGTCAATGGTTGATCTTTAAAATACATGTTCATTTGGCATTTTATTTTGAATTGCAGGTGTATTGTATACAATTTTTCTTTTTTATTTGATTTTTACTTATTTCTTTGTTGTTTAAGTATTACAATTTCCACTGAACATTTTTATGTGATTATTTTGAATTTCATTTAAATATAGAAAAACCAAAAATCACACGTACCACATGCATACGTACATATGTACATACGTATGTATATGGATATTGTAGGTACGTAATATGTTTAAGATTTTGTTCTATTAGCAGGCAAAGCAAGTGCATAACTACGAGTAATATAAAAAATTTCGTTTTCATGTTTCATTATTTTTTTTTTCTTTTTTTGTCTAATTTGCATGTCTAATTTTGTTAAAAGTTTTTAATGTACTGTATTAAGAGTGTATAATATTTTTTTTTAATTTATAAATAGATTTGATAGTAAGAAAAATTTATATTCAATTAGCGATATTGTTATGATACGAGTATGATGCTTATAATCACATAGTAGCCATATATAATGCGTCAAATATCAACAGATGTATGCATGTATGTACATGGATTTATTGGGGAAGCGGAAGTGATTATCAAAATTAAAAACGACAAATTTTAATTTAATATACAAACGTATATTTAAGTGACAGCTAACATTTAAACTAAAACACTTTCGAATTTAATTTTTAACCATTTTTAAATTTATTAAAGAGCAAACATATTAAATTAAAGGAATAAAACTTATTTGCTTTGCTTTTTCTTAAAATTTTTTATCAAACCTTAGTTTATTATATTATATTAGACAAAAACATATCTAAATTCAATAAATCAACAATCAATTATAAAAATTATAATCATGATTCCAAAAAAAAAAAAATATTTTATTTAAAACATAAATTTCCAATCAAATAGAGTACTGGATTCATTTTCGAGAACTCATTGTAATAACACTTTTTAAAATCTAAACTTTTACTAAATTAAACGAGTTTAAGAACCATTATTACATTACGCATTTCCAATGTAGTTTAAGAAGAATTTTAAAGAAAAACTGTAACTGTTAGCTGTATGGGTAAACATTTTAAGTCCGCCTACAGGCGGTATTCACGTACACACATAAGTTTTTTTTACGAGGCCAGTACTTAGGGAATGACCCCTGCTTAAGCAGTACATTGTACTAGCTTTAGGAAAATATATTGTCCATGAGGAGGGGAAAAACGAGAATAGTCTTTGTGGACATTTGATTTAAATCTGTTCATATCGTAATTAGTAGGAAAACCACTCGCTGGATGATTGTTCCATTAATGACCAATTCAGCTAAAGGACAAATTCTCTCTATAATGCTCTGTGAGAGGTACGCGTTGTACGTTTATATATAATGAATTTAATACAAAACTATATATAGATGTTTATGCTTGTGACTTGCTAACAAGAAGCATTTTAGTTGGACAAATACAAATTACATATCTCCCATTGGTTACATAAGTACATAATTGGCCATTACAACCTTGTTTTAGGGTTACGGCCTAGCTTCTCGCAACACCCATGTAGTGTGTGTCAATTTTTATCCATGAGTACTGGGACCTACAGTTTAAAGTCGACTCCGAACAACAAACTTGAGAATCATGGCAATCAGTTAATGCCGTGTCAGATAGAACATTGTTGCTTTGCGTGACGTTTAAAATTTTGACAAAAAAGCGTAAAGCAAGAGGCAAGAGATGTATAACACAACAAAAACTTTAAAAGTAGCGTTGTTTGTTTAGTTTTTTTTTTAATTTTCTCAATAACTCGCAATATAAATTAAATTTACTTTTATAGTTTTAAAACAAACTTTTAACACAAAACTAAACATAAAACTCTTAAAACTTAAAATGTTCAACACTATTTTAAGAAAAATTAACAGCAGATTGTCAAAGCGCTTTGCGTTGCATTAAAAGTACTTTATGTGACAAGTGGCATATAAACATGTACATTTTATCTTAAACGTCAAAGCGAATTTGTAAGGCAAATGTTTTAACTCAAATGGACTTTACTCTCAGAAAATTTTGCCAGAAACCTGCTAAGAGGTAGTCGCCGAAAGAAATATTTTTTCAAATTTTTTTTTCGAGATGCCAGAGCTGAGCCCAAAGCTCTTGTCTAGTAAGGCAACACACTATCAATCCATGAATGCATACTGGAGAAAATTACTGTTTAGTGTGGATTTTAGGCTGGCGGCTTTATCTATCCGGCAAACGCTATACGTCGATGATTACCGACTTCTTTTGACATAAATTGGATAATCTAGACACCAATACATGTGGTTTCAATAGGACGATGCTTCTTGCCACACATCTCATTCCATTTATATATTCTGCACTAGTGTTTTGATAATGATCATCTTACGTGGAAGTAATGTGAACTGGTCACCGACATCGTGCGATTTGACCCTGTTAGACTTCTTCTTATGAGGTTTTCTTAGGTAACAGATGTATGAGATTAAGCCACAAATCACAGTTATCTTTAAAGCCATTGGTTAAATTTAGCTTGATTTATGCTCGGAGACATTGCGCATTTCGGATTTTTAAACGATAGACAGATTTTACTTATCAAACATAATTTTAGAAATATTTCTGCATATTAAACTAGAAAACCGTGTTTTTGCGTTATGACTCAATAGCGTCTTGTAAATCAACGATCTGTATGTATGCAATTCATGTATGTATGTATATTTGTAGATTTTTAGAAAATTCTTTTCACTTTCACAGTTTATTTTAATGTAAAGCAAAAGCACCTTGAAATAATCAATTTGCATATAATGATGGAAATGTACATATATTCAAATCGTCAACAGCTTACAAACTTCTATGCTCTTTCAAGTGATAGTTTGAACTTATGTACATAGTGATAACGATATAAATGGAAGGTTTTTTTTTCAATATACAAAGCAAAACATAAAAAATATTAAAATAAAACAGCAAAAATTTTCCACAAATAATACTCGTACAAAAAAATATTAAATAAATTTATGCATAATTTGATTACTTTGCAAGTTGCTTGTTTGTGTGACAAACTGTCACTTAATAAAAAATATAAAATGTTATCACAAAGGCTAAGGGAATTATGTACCCATCTATCATACTATATACATACACACATATGTATGTACTTACTGTTTTATGAACACTTGTAACACACTTCCAAATAATGATTTCAATTGCCACATGTCTGTATAGTATTTTATGAGACCTAATACCCCAGTTCCTTTTAAATCAGCACTCAAACCTAATTGTAAAATTGATAAGCTTTAAAAGTGTCTGATCCATTCAAAAAATGTAAAAAAATATAAATATACGAACAAAAGAATTTTTGTATGTATATATTAACAATTACTTTTTATGCATATGTGAGTGAGTATGCAAATCTAAAACCTAATTGGAATTGAATGTTTTACTTTAAATTATAGATTCAATTAATCTTATTTGCTGACATCTATAAAATACGCCAGAAGCTTAAATGCATATGTTTTACTTTTTCAGATCAATGAAAATGGCTATATTGTCATTGAAGACTTTCTAACAGCTGAAGAGGTCGAAGAACTTTACAAGTCCGGTCGTGCTTTGTGCATGGAAGCACCTCAGGCAAACCGTAAAATTTTTAATACCACTGAAAATCAAGATGTCCAAAGTAAAGACGAATACTTTATGGAGTCCGGAGATAAAGTGAGATTCTTTTTTGAAGATGGAGCTATAGGTGACAATGGCGAATTATTGGTTGACCCAACAGTGGCTCTAAATAAAGTCGGTCATGCATTGCATGTTGACAATCCCGTCTTTAAAAAGATCAGTTTTAATAATCGTGTAAAAGAGATATGCTGGCAGTTAAATTTTAATCGCCCATCCATTTGTCAAAGCATGTATATTTATAAAAATCCCGGTATTGGTGGTGAAGTAATACCCCATCAGGATTCCTGGTTTTTATATACCGAACCAAATTCAGCAATTGGTTTTTGGTTTGCTTTGGAGGATTGTACTTTACAAAATGGCTGTTTACAATTTATCAAAGGATCCCACAAGAGTGGTGTACACCGTAGGTATATACGTAATCCCGATAAGTCCTCCAAGGACTTAATGATTTACGATAGAGCAGCACCATTTTATCCGCAATCAAGTTTTACTCCCATACAGTGCAGTAAAGGTAGTTACTTAATTTTATATACTATATACAGTCGAATTCGGATATAAGCTAACCGTTTAAATGAAAAAATCTGATATAGCAAAATAAATGTATTAACTTTTGTTTTCTATTAAATTCAACGGTATTTAACTCTGTTTAAAAGAAAATCCGTTTTAATGTTTTATTTTTATTTCAATAAATTATAAGAGTTCGTTTAAAGGAAAAAATTTTGCTTTTATCCGAGTCCTTTTAAAAGAAAATTCCGGTTATAAGAAAAACAAATACTGTTTTTTACATTTTCTTATAACCGATTCGATTGTAGATACTTATATACATATAGAATATATTTGAAATATTCTTTATCTTTTCTTCTTCTTCTTCATTTTAGGTACCTGTATTATTATCCATGGTAATGTAGTGCACAAAAGTGAACCCAATCGTTCTAATAAGAGTCGTCATGCTTACACCTTCCATGTTATAGAGACTGAAAATAATGTGAAATATTCGGAAGATAATTGGCTACAGCCACCCAAAGACAAGCCTTTCCCTGTATTGTTTGAAAGAAAGAACTGATCCTATTTACTTATACCTGCATATAATAAGCACGTCTTTATTTTACTGTATATTTAAATTATTAAAACAAAACAACATTTTTTATAACTTTATTGTAGTAGCATACGAGTATATTTTAAGAATTAAATACATACATTTATGTATTATGAATGCAATAAATGTATTTGAAATATATTTAGAAAAAAATTTATTAACCAACGTTCTGATAATCAAAACCAGGGTGAAAATTTATAACCGTTTTAATTTTTAAAACATTTAAGATAATAATTAATTTATCAGACGCATAATTTAGAAAAAAAAATTAAGAAAAAATTAGTTTCAACTCTAAAACAGGGGCAATTTTCAATTTGACTCGATTTTAAAATCATGATGAATTATTAAAAAAAATTAGGAACATAATAAAACCATTAAAAAGTAAAGACTAACGACCTCAAATTTGAAGTTTATTTTCGTACGAAAACCTTAATTCGTTTTTTTATTATTATTGTTAAATGTTTATTCATTCTAGACTTATAAATTTCAATTGATTCTCCTAAAATATAGTAGTTGGTTAATTAAATACAGCATTAAAATATAAGGTTAGAGTGAACATATTAATTACAGTGGAGTTACTTTGTATTTCGATTCTAATCGAAAATTTTACGAATTCGTAAAAATTCACAAATTTTCTAAAAAATTTTTTATTCATTATTATTGAATGGGAAATTTCTTTCAAAAGCATTTTTGATTCGAATTGAAATACAAAGTAACCCCCCAGTATTGGTTTTATTAAGCTTTAATTGCCTATAAATTTCATCATAAAAGTTTTATTTTTTCAATTTTTTCATCGATCTTTACAAAATTTGTAAATATTTAATACAGTACAATAGATTTTGTCATTAGTGTTAAGAACTGTAAACTTTTTCAAAAATTTAAATGAAAACATGCCTATCAAGAAAAAAAATTGTTCGTGATGGCTGTATGGCATTTAGCTACAAATTTCAGATTAGTAATATTAATAGTCGCCGTGGTCTAGTGGTTATTTTATTGGCTTACTAAGACAAGAAGTCAGGGTTGAAACCACAGCTCTGACATCTTGGAAAAACAAATATGAGAAAAATATTTCTTTCGGCGACTACCTATTAGCAGTCTTCTGCCAAAAGCTCTGAGAGTATCTGATTGCCATGAACAAGCTTCTCAAATCTGTCGTTCGGAGTCGATTTTAAACTGTAGGCTTCGGTAGTCATGGATAAAAATTAACACACACAACATGAGTGCTGCGAGAAACTAGGCTGTAAACCTTAAACAGGGTTGTAATGGCCAATTATGTATGTGTGTCTTCGCTTTAAGTTAATGATGGTATTTAAGGCTGGGAATTAAGCTTATGTTTTGCAGCATAATTTTAAAAACAATATCGCAGTAATAGCGTTGATATATGACAGTTATTTTGCACTAAAAATTCACTAATGCAAATTTAAATTTTACTCTGACGGAATTTAAGTAGTAAACAGCTGTTTGTATGTGTACTATTTTAATTGGCTTTTATACATGTTTGCTTATATATACCATACATAGATGAACTTGATAGAAGACTAAAAGTACGATTAGAATGTGTAAATTCTTATCACGCCACACAGTTCACTTTTTGCTCTTTAACTTCTTAAAATAGAGAAATAGGTTTCGATTTTAATATTAATTTTGATAACGCAAATTAACGCTGTCGTCTGTCTACCCTATAACAAATTAGTCTTTGATGATCATATGTATGTTGTATGTACATTCTTCTTTATAATTGTAGGTAAATCAGTACATTATGACAAGGAGAATTGTTTACTTTTTTTTTATTATACTGTGTTATAAATATAAGATAGCTCACAATTGGCAACAAATTCTGTATTACAACTCCATCAAGGTTTTAGTATGGATGTACAATGTATGGATGTGCAATGTACAAAAAGCGTAGATACATTCATATGTATATAATTGCATTGGCAAAAAAACAAGTGTATATCCATGTTAATATAATATTTGTACTTATAGGATTTTTTTATTAAATCACTAATAATTAGTTATTTAATAATAATTATTAATTATTATAATTTTTTATTAAATCAATAACTAATAATTATTTAAACAAAGACTTGCATATTTTCCAGTTTTATATAAGTACGGACTTAATGCTATTTTGTTCTGTTAACACAACATTTTTGGCGCCAAAGGAAATGAAAAGAATAAGTTGTTTCAGTGTTGGAAAACGTAAATATATTTATTGCATTGAAGCAATAACCTTTTCTATACAGAAAATAAATATAAATGCATTGTACTACAAACATTAATTAAAACACTTTATTCTTGGATAGTATTTTAAAATCGGTAGATAATCTATAAAATATCGTATTCGTGCATATATGTATATAATTAGATGTTGTAAATGTTTATTGGGTTAGTATCATGAAATACAACCATGTTGTTTATTTTCCTTTATATGTATTTTTATAAATCAGAATTAGTTGTTATTTTGTTTTTGTAACTTATCAATTTGTTTTATTTAATAAACTGTAGGAAATTTTGTGGTTTATTCAGTGCATTATCTTATAGAAATGAATAAAAGTAAGAGGTGATCACATGAGCAACAACACAGATTCGACTCTAACAGTTTTTTCTGATTTATTTCGTTAATATTATTTTCTTCGCCCTCTAGTCATGCGTCTTGCTCTGTTACAACTTAAGGGATCCAAAAATAAATTTGCCAATTTACAAAACGCTTCCCAAAAGATACGCGAAGCAGTAGAACAGCACAGTCCACGTCTAATAACACTGCCTGAATGTTTTAATTGCCCTTACGGTACGAAATATTTCCGCGAGTATGCCGAGACGATACCAACAGGTGAAACATCTCAGAAGTTATCGGAATTGTCAAAGGAGCTGGGTGTATATATAGTGGGTGGTACTATTCCCGAAATGGGTGAAAATAATGAAATTTATAATACTTGCACTATTTGGTCACCGGAAGGAAAACTGTTAGCAAAGCATCGTAAGATGCATTTATTTGATATTGACGTGAAAGATGGTATACGTTTTAAGGAGTCTGAAACCTTGTCGCCTGGAAACCTATTTACTATAATTGAAGTGGATGGTCATAAAATTGGCATTGGTATTTGTTATGATATGCGTTTTGAGGAAATGGCTAAAATATATCGTAAAGAGGGTTAGTTAGGTCATGATATTTTTGCACTTATATTTTAAAAGCTTTGCATTATTGTAGGTTGTGAGATGTTAATATATCCTGCTGCATTTAATATGACTACTGGTCCCTTACACTGGGAGTTGTTACAGCGTTCTCGTGCCAATGATAATCAATTGTATGTGGTTACTACTTCACCAGCTCGTGACGAATCTGCGGAGTATGTAGCTTATGGTTATTCCATGGTTGTTGATCCATGGGCTAAGGTTTTAAAGAGTGCCAAAGAAGGAGAGGAAATTGTTATAGCTGATATTGGTAACATTTATAAATTAAATCACAAAAATATATTATTGGACCTGTTTCCAACTTATCCAATCAATAAGAAATTACTTTTACTAGGTCAAGCTCAAGTTTATTTTTAAATTAATAATCAATATCTCGATCTCCTTTAGTTATCATCTTCAGGATTTCTATAAATATAATATTAAATATAAACAGATTTATAGGTGACTTTTTATCTATTTATATTTATTATTTAGATTGGACTTCAAAAAAGTAATTGCTTATTGATTGGGAAATGGTTAGATACTATGAAAATAATATCAAAACAATTTTCCTGTTTATCAAATAATTAATTTATTCGCATTTAGAAATTTATTTCAATATTTTAATTGTAAGTGTGTATGTAATTTTCTTTTTTTTTCAGATTTCTCTGTTGTTGAACAAGTGCGCCAGCAAATTCCGGTCTTTTCTCAAAGACGTGTACAATTATACGAAACTGTAAAAAAATCTAATAACTAAAATAGTTTTTAAGAGTAAAATGTACCCCAAAAAAGTTAACATTTATTTTTTATTATATACAGTTTGTAAAACAATTATTGCTTCAGAATGAGGACTAAGATTAAAGAATGGAAAATATTATAATTTTTATTGTTATACCTACAATAAATGTATGTATTTGCATAAATAACTTAAAAATAGACAGATTTAATTTAGTTTATCCACACTTTCTTGCTCAGTTTTTGATTCTTGTTTGCTGTAGGGTCTTTGAGCCTGACCAAATAATGCTTTAATTGCTTCATCTGTCGCCATTAAAGGTTGACTTATAAATTCTAAAGCTTGCACGGCGTACTTTTCCGATTCACACAATGGTGACGAAGCAGCGGATGATATGCTTAAATCACCTTCTGGAATTCCGACACCAGAGTGTAAGACCATTTGTTGCAGTATATTTAAGTTTTCAGACGAAAGAGTAACAACATCAGAAGCTGGTAAATTCAAATAACGTATTTTTGCCAAAAATTTCAAGTTTTTTAGCATTTCCAATTGCATTTGCCTTAATTGGTGTGTGGTATGCAAAAGCTTCTTTGTCGATTCGTTCAACATTTGATTTTTGTGTGTTAAATCTGCTTTCCATCGTGCTAATTCTTCTACCATCACACTACTGGCTAAAAATTTCGATCGCCAAACTTCACATTGTCCGGCCAAAAATTCTATTTGCTCAGTATGTGTAGTTAAATTATTGGCAGTATCTAGCAGAGCTCTGGCCAATTGCAGTTTGTCTTCGGTCAAGACATTTACCCTAGTCAAAAGATCTTCGCCCACAGATGCAACCAAAAGATTTTTCAATTCAGCATTAACTTGAGTTTGAAATTTAAATTGCCCTTGATAATGATCGCGTTCTTCTTGCATTTTTTTAAGCTCATCTTTTAATAATTCTACTTCTTGAGCTAATGCCTTATTTTTCTCATCTTGCATGCAATTTGTATGTGAATTAATTGATGTATTTTCATTTTCTTGCAATTCCTGACTTCTCATAGAGGACATTTGTGTGACCAATACGTTTATATCTAAATTATTGCGATTATTAGCAGCCTTTGAAACGTGTGCTGCCACAAATCCACTTTTATGCTTCGGTAATATGGGATTAATAGCTCCGGTATAGGGTTCATAGGGTATAAATTTTGGTGGCTTATTCTTTTTATGCTCAGGCAAATCATTATTACTATCAATCAAACGGGGCTTCATCATAACTAGTTCACCTTTGGGGATTACAGGTTTTAAACTTCTCGTTATACATTCCGGCCGCCGATATAAAGTGTGTAGACCAGGTAGTGGAAGCCCATTATTAGATTTCTTGCATGCAGAAGTATTTGAAGTCTTTCTAGTTGATTGATTATTTTCCTTCTTAATTATTATTTTATCATTTCTGTCTTGCTGTTTGCTATTAGTGCTGACCTTATTTATTGTCTGTTGCACTGTCTGTGTGGTATCTACTTTCTCCTGCAATTCTTTTTCATCCATACCATCTCCACTTGTTCGACCTATTTCAGGGAAAGGTATATACTTTTAGTATATTTATTTCTATATAGCCAGTTTAAAACCTTACATTTTTCCAGCTCCATTATTGGGGTTTCCATTACTTAAAAAATATATGAAATCTTTACAAATAATGAAAAAAAAAAACAATGTAGACGTATATTATAAATAACAATAAGTACTTGTCATTATCGTCATTAATTTTTAAATCTGGCAATAGTACTCTTATAATTTGAAATAAAAAGTTCTCAATCCAGAAAATTAATAATTCATATACGATTTGCCCTGTGTATCTCTTCGAAGTACATATGTACGGGCTTTTATATAGCTAATAAAAAAAAATTAAATACATACATACATATTATTATGGTTTAATTATTATTTTTAATTTGTGAAATTTTTATTGCTTTTAACAACAAAACAATCGGGTAATTATTAATTTTTTTGTTTTCAACAAACGTTTCTGGGTTTGTTTTTTTTTTGATAGACTTGTTAACCCTTAAGTCCTCTTTGAAAACAACCATTCATATGAGATGTTCTACTTTTTTCTGACGTGACAAATAAAAGTTTAATTTTGTGCAAGTCGAAACATATTTCTTAATTTTATGACAATAAACAAATAATTATTTAAAATAAACAAAAATAAAAAGATTTTTTACTTCAGAAAAATGAGCACAAATAATTATTACACTTAATCTAAACCAGTGCGTGATGAACAACGTCAATGAAAATATCCACCCCCTCTACGATTAACAGAAAAATAAAAGAATTCTTAGAAAGCAAATCCAAAACAATAATAATTACAGAGAGATAAATGAATGAAAAAATACGAGAAGGCAGAAGGTAAATACTTAAAAACAATAATCTTTAATAACTAGTCAATTTGACGTCGATTTTCTTGTCTTAACTGTTGGTGTTTTGCGCCACTGATTATGACGACAAAGACAACTAATGCAGAGATAGAAATCAATAAAACCATCAATTTACATGAAAAAGAAAAAATTGATTTAATTGAGCCAACAACTGGAAAGTTATATTTTGAACATAAACCAGAATTAATATTCTGTAAACCCCATTTAATGCCCCTAAAATCTCAAGCATTGGAGCGTTTGGAAGAAATGCAACGAGAGACAGCAAAGCAATTACAAGAAAAACGTTTGCGGGGCATATCTAAAAAGTATTAAAATTAATTCTTAACAAAACAGCAACAATTACAAAACAAATCACTTGGCACTATTATTGCACTTGAATTAATAGTTAAGTTCAACAAAAAAATTTTATAAAATACAACCACTAGTAAAACGATATTGTAAAGGATGGCGTACTTATTGCCACTGGCCATATGTCTGGCATTATGTTTAGCTGGTTTCTCACTTTATCGTTACGGCAATATACCCAGACAGCACATTATTGTTACATTGTCTGTATTAACGGCTTGGTGTTTCTCCTTTTTAATTGTTTTTACCATACCTTTAGATGTCACATCGGTAATTTGACTATAAATATATGTAATTTTTTTGTTAAATAAATAATTGCTTGTCCTTTAACAGACACTGTATCGTCAGTGCTTGCAAGAGCACAATATTGCATCTTCAGTTATCTCTTCCGGAATCTCATCATATTCTACTGCCGCACTTATGAAAACAAATGAATCATCGACATTTCCTTCTGTTGAAAATAAACATTCCGAGTGTCAACAACCATGGGGTATGATACCTGAAGCGATTTTTCCTAATTTATGGCGTATTATATACTGGACATCACAATTTCTTACTTGGTTGATTATGCCTCTAATGCAATCATATTTGAAAGCTGGTGACTTTACCATAAAAGGCAAATTGAAATCTGCCTTGATAGAAAACGCTATTTATTATGGCTCCTATTTGTTTATATGCGGTATTTTACTGATATATATTGCGGCTAAAGGAGTATCTTTGGATTGGCAAAAGTTGAAAGCAATTGCTTCATCAGCCTCGAATACATGGGGTCTGTTTCTGCTTATTCTCCTGCTAGGTAAGTCTTAAAACCAATAAATAAAATTAATGCATTAACAAAGTGTTCAGAGTGAGCTCAAATTTTGAGCTTAATTGTATAAAACGAAAATTTAATATTATTTGAATTTTTATATGGGGTTTTTATGAGCACATATAAACGCTTTTAAGATCAAATTTTGAATTAATAAATTTCTTACATACATTCATATACATATGTATTTACATATGTATCAGTTCAGATATTGGAACACCGTCTATATTATGCATTTTAATCTCTAAACCTCCCAAAATGACTTCTTTAATTTTACTCCAATATTCTCTCTCATACAAAACAAATCTTATCCTTAAAGACATAAACTTTTTCCTAAACGAAAGTTAAGTATAAGCCAATATTATGTACTTATAAATCTGCAGCTTCTTGTTTTACCAATAAGTGGATATGGTTTTCTTAGACGGACCTTTCCCGCAATCCATAAAGTAATTAATATTTTAACAGAATAATGTATCTAATCTAAACGGGATAATCACCTTGTCGAGGTGTAGAGTCTTATACTGGCTAAGCTGGCAGAAAGCAATAGCTCTCTGGCAAGGTCCCACATGACAGAAAGGTAATTGAGTAGCAGTAACTCAGAATTATCCCAAGGTCTGGATCAAGTACAACAACATCATCATCTTCAATATTGTTTTAAATTTCTACTCCTCATGCAATTTAATTTTACTCTGAGAGCTTCTTGGGTTTGATTGCTATTGGATTATTTAGTGGTGAAGGTACAACACTTGCCATTGAATAATCAATCAACAGCAGTCGATTCCTTGCGGAACGCATTTTTAAAGTAGGACCTTTGTTTTTTTTTTTTTGACAGATATCAGATACAATATTAGTAAGTTTAAATCAAAGGTACGCACAAATTGAATTGAAATTTAGGTGATTTCAGTTTCACGTGATTTATTTTTACAGAACATACTCTCTTTAATTATATTAGCCTGATTGCTTACTAAAACCGCAATTATTACAGTTCACAATAAACTTTTGGTAAACTGCTAAATGGAATGAACCATTTTGGTAATTTTATTTCTCTTACAAAAAAGGTTAAATTATAAAAAAAAAATTATCACTGCTACCTTGTGTTTCCTGTTTCTTTTTAATAATTCTAAATATATAAAAATCGTTTAATATTTATTTTTTTTACATTATAATCGTAGTCATATGATGAAATTTTATTTATGTTTAGGTTATGCTCTTGTTGAAGTACCACGTTCCTTATGGAATAATGCTAAGCCTGGCTTCACTCTACAATACGCATATTTTAAGGCAGCTAAGTTGAGTGCTGATAAAGCCGAAGCAGAAGAAAACGTCGACGATGTGTTAGAGTCTTTACAGGGTATATGCAGATCAGTGCCTAACAATCATGAACTACGCCCTTGTGTAGAGACTATTTTACGTAAAGTTCCCATTGAATTGCAAGAAAGAGCTGCACGTAATTATACGAGAGGTGGTAATGGTGGTGGTAGTTCTACTATAGTTCCATCGGAAAAATCATTGGTTCGCATACACAGACAAGTTATTAAATCACTTCAAACACTACAGCGAACAGAAGCTCTATGGAGTGTGCAAGTGGAGACTGTTTTTCAATTAGAAGATGTGGCAAAAAATATGCACTCGGTGGAACGTAAATTTAAATCAGAATTTCCACAGCAAAGATCCCAATTGGGCAGGTTATTGTACTCGCCTACTTTGCATTGGTATTGGTCGTGTATGATAAGATCACCTGTTTTAAAGGGGTTATGCGTGCTTACTGCATTTATGTCAGGTATGGTCGTATGGAGTGAACTAACATTTTTCCAAAGGAAACCAGTTCTTTCGATTTTTGCCAATGTCATCAATGTTGCCAAGCACAGCTATGATTTTCTCACTATCGAAGTATTTTCAATGGTTGTACTGTGCTATCTTTTCTATTGTACCTATTCAACGATATTGCGTATACGTTTCTTAAATCTTTACTATCTGGCACCGCATCATCAAACAAATGAACATAGTTTAATATTTAGCGGCATGCTGTTGTGTCGTCTGACACCACCAATGTGTTTAAATTTCTTAGGCCTTATCCATATGGATTCACATATTATCAAACAACGTGTTATGGAGACCTATTATACACAAATTATGGGTCATATGGATGTTATTGGGATCATTTCAAATGGTTTTAATATTTATTTCCCAATGTGTATGTTGGCTTTCTGTTTAGCAACATGGTTCAGCTTGGGCTCTAGAGCGTTAAATGTGTTGGGATTTCAGCAATTTCTACAAAATGAAACCATAGCCACAGAACTAGTACAAGAAGGCAAAGATCTTATTGCGCGTGAAAGAAGACGAAGGCAAAGAGCTGAAGAAGCTATGAACCGTAGGCGAGAATTTCCGCGTAGCGACGCAATGTCAACAAATGACTATATAAATAAATATCGAAATCTTAGTCAAAGTACTTCAACAGCAACAGCTCAACGTCCCTCAACAAATATACCATCCGATGATTTAATACGTCATGGAGATAATTTACACTATGATACATTACCTCGATCTTTGTCTGATGAAATAAACGAACGCTTTGGTATTAGTACTCAGGCTCAAGTCGCTTTTAAAGGTTCCTCATCTGCAAATCATTATCGTTTAGAGTTTGATGATGAAGAGGAAACTTCAAATCGTATTGAACCACCACGTGGTTTATTCGACGATGTATAATAAGATAGCATTCACGCAAAACAATGTAGTTTAATGTACTAAAACTTTACTTAAAAATTATAATTCGTCTCTCTCGTATATACGATATTATCTGCCTGCGTATTAACCAGTCACAAATTTATTAAAATTAGCAGATATTAAAAAAATCCTAGTTAATATCACACTCACTTAATTCACACTCTATAATTGCTCACGCTCTTCTGCAATCCGTCTTATACATACATATAGAGTTTTTGTGATTGCTGCTGTGGCCTAACTTTATTAATTTCTCATTACTTTATATGTTTAAAATACTAAATGTAAGTATTATTTTGATATTTTTATTATTTGTTATGATTTCTTCTGTTTTTATTTTGCCATAATTTGCACATTTAAGATGTTATTATAAATTTATAAAAAATAATATAAAATACTATTGTTTATTTAAAATATTTTAAATAAAACATTAAAACATAATTTATAAATGTAAAAACATTAAATCTTCTTTTGTCTGTTCTTCTTACTTTAAAAAATTCCTAAGCCGCTTGACCGATCACTATGAAATTTGGCATGTATATCATCATGTAAAATCAAAAAGGCCGTAAATTACATAAAAAAAAATTTTTTACAAGAGAAGCAAACAACTTTCTAAAATGAAAAATAAACCCAATAGCAAAAAACCAAAACTAAATGATTTTCTATTAAGACAACAGAACGACGGCATATAGAAAAACAAAAAACACAAGAGATGAGTGCTTGTTTTACTTTTCCTCAAAAGACATGCATAAGTTACCTTTTAGTTTATGAGTTTTTTACGCTTGCACTTTTTATTCATAATATCGTCGTTTTCAGTCATAGAGATGTAAATTTTTTAGGAACCTCTAACTTGATACAGAATCAATCTAAAAGTCTATTTGAATTTTTTGTAACTTACGGTTTTTTTGATTTCATATGACGATACATTGTATTTTTTCATGGTAAAAGCTAACGGTAAATCGAAATTGGCGCGGAAATTAAAATTTTGTGCGTTTTTCTTCGTTAAGAACCATTATAGGCTAAATACAAACGGGCGTGGTAAAGAAGGGTGTGACTAGTAAATAAAAACTTAAAAAAACTGGTTAAATTAAGTACGCGCACATAGAGCAACTACTGCGTCATTCCTACATATTCCGGTATGTGATGAAAAACGATTTCGATCGAAATTAAAATTGTATTTTGTTTATTTTAAAATTTTAATAATCAAGGATGTAATGGCAATAGTCAGTAAGGTAATACAAAGTAAAAAAGGAATTCCAAATATTCATGGGTTAGGAAATTATAGTAACTTGAAATTTAATTGGATTTCAATTTCGATCAAAATCGTTTTTTATCACATACCGGATTATGAGTATGACTATGGCTACTTACTGATTTAAATTTTTCCATCTATTAGTATTAAAAATAGTTTTAAAATTTTGTTCGTCATTTATTAATATTGATCATTTAATCGAAAAGTATTCGTACATACAAAATAAAATCATGATATATGATTAAAGAGCAATTTACAGAAAATTTGTATAATAAATTTTTTGGCCAACAAATATGCATACAATGAAAACGGAAATAATGCTAACATGTTATTACTAAGAATTAGTACTTTTTTAACTTTCCTATTCATCGCCGCCGCCCTCTTCGTCTTCATCAAATTCACCTTCTTCGTCAGCCGTAGCTTCCTGGTATTGTTGATATTCTGATACCAAGTCATTCATGTTGCTTTCAGCCTCTGTAAATTCCATTTCATCCATACCCTCTCCGGTATACCAATGCAGGAAAGCTTTACGCCTAAACATAGCCGTGAATTGTTCCGAGACCCGTTTAAACAGTTCCTGTATAGCTGTTGAATTTCCAATAAATGTTGCCGACATTTTCAAACCTCTTGGGGGGATATCGCAAACGGCTGTTTTACAGTTGTTAGGAATCCATTCGACAAAGAAACTGCTGTTTTTATTTTGAATATTTAGCATTTGTTCATCAACTTCTTTCATAGACATGCGGCCACGAAAAATCGCTGCTACAGTTAAATAACGACCGTGTCGGGGATCACAAGCAGCCATCATATTTTTAGCATCAAACATTTGCTGAGTTAACTCGGGCACAGTAAGGGCTCGATACTGTTGTGAACCGCGTGAAGTAAGAGGCGCAAAGCCAGGCATAAAGAAATGTAAACGCGGAAATGGCACCATATTTACTGCGAGTTTTCTTAAATCTGCATTTAATTGGCCTGGAAAACGTAGGCACGTAGTAACGCCGGACATAGTGGCAGATACCAAGTGATTAAGATCGCCATAAGTGGGGGTGGTAAGTTTTAAAGTTCTAAAACAAATATCATATAAAGCTTCATTATCTATGCAGTATGTTTCATCGGTATTTTCCACAAGTTGATGAACGCTTAATGTAGCATTATAAGGCTCGACAACAGTATCGGATACTTTAGGAGAAGGTACTACAGAAAATGTATTCATAATACGATCTGGGTATTCTTCGCGTATTTTAGAAATTAGTAAAGTACCCATGCCTGAACCCGTACCGCCACCCAAAGAATGCGTCAGTTGAAACCCCTATAAAAATCTTGCTAATAAAAAGTCAAAAATTATTAAAAAAATGTTCGAATACCTGCAGACAATCGCAACCTTCCGACTCTTTTCGCACCACATCCAAAACTGAATCTACTAGTTCAGCTCCTTCTGTATAATGCCCTTTGGCCCAATTGTTACCAGCACCAGACTGGCCGAATACAAAATTATCAGGTCTAAAGATTTGGCCAAAAGCGCCGGACCTTACAGAATCCATTGTACCTGGTTCTAAATCTACCAATATAGCACGCGGCACATATTTTGCCCCAGTAGCTTCATTGTAATACACATTAATACGTTCCAATTGTAAATCGCTATCACCATAATATGTTCCTGTGGCATCTATGCAATGTTCATCGGATATAACTTCCCAAAATTTACCACCAATTTGGTTACCACACTGACCGGCTTGTATGTGTACGATTTCACGCATTATATCTTTATCTGAATTTTATTTGTTTTAGGAAAATTTTTTCTTCAAAAATCTATTTTTATTTGAAGACAAATTTCTTACTTAGATCGTTTAAAAATTCTCACAAAATATATTTCAGTATACAAATTTTTTTTCAGAAAATGTCAGCAATGTGAACATTAAAAATTATGATACCTTGGGATTTTAAATTTTTTTAGAAACAAGTATATAAATGCAAAGTGTACAATCACTACACTAATTCTTTTTATAATTTCCAGTAATATTTTAAAATGAATAGAGCTAATGGAAGGTAAAAATGTAAGTAAAGTAGGTATTTTTTGATGATCAAAGCAGAAAAAAAAACTTAAAACTAAAGATAAAAAGTCTCCCCCTATTGGCATCATGAATTTTGAAAATGCTAGCAATAAATTGTTAGCAAAAGAAGTAGTATCTTCACCAAATCAAACTTTTCTGATTATTAGAAACATTATCGAAAAAGGGAAAGAGTCAATAAAATGTTTCACAAAATCAAACACATACAAAGGTAGGCGATTATTTATTTATTTATTTGTAAAGCAACAGTAATATATAAAGCCACTCTTGGCCAATTAAATCATATATTACAAGTAAATTATTCACAACTGAATATAAATAAGTACTATATATAATAAAAACAATAACAAAATTAGAATAACAATTGTAATAATAAAAGTAATAAAAAAGAAAAAATTTTAAAATCAAACTCAAATCCAACTTCATCATCATATTCATTGGTTATAATTAGATATTAATGAATACGCAACAAAATAAACAAAGATCCCAGTAGCAAAGAAATGATAATCAATTAGAAAAAGAAAATTAAAAAAGTGACAACAACACTAGTTAACAATAGAGTAAACCAGAGAAAACACTAGTTATTAAGAAGAGACCCCATAAGTTTTAAGCGAAAAACATTATTAGAATGAGAAAAAATTCTAAGTTCAAGAGGCAGGTAATTCCAATATCGAGCTATTCTAACAATGAAAGATTTCTCATAGGTAGCATTACGAAGTCTAGGTATAACAATTTGAGGATTTCTAATAGAATGTGAAAAGGTAAATTTGGAAAAAAGTAGTGAAGGCAAACCACACTTTATGATTTTATAAAAAAAGTATAGATTACGAAAACGGATAAATTCAACAAATGAACAGCCAAGGAAACGTGTAACAAAACCAGAAATATGCTCACGCCTATGAATAAAGAAAACGTATCTAACAATACTATTCACAATTCGATTCAATTTAGAGATAATATATGAAAAAGTACCAGATACAACCTCCAAACCAAACATCATAAGGGAGTGCGCAAGTAGGCGTCTAATACGAAAGGGTAAGTATAGATTAGTCGAATAAAGTCTACGCAAAATCCCAGAAATCTTACACTGCAAGTTATGAACATGGAACTCAAAGGTTAAATATCTATCAATGTGAACTCCTAAACATTTAATATGATCCACAAATTCTACATAAGATCCATCAATTGAAATATTAAGATCAGGAACACGATAATCAGAGCTACCAAACAGAAGTGCCTTAGTTTTTGAAGGATTCACAGTCAATGAGTTAGTAGACAGCCAAGATTAATTTCGACCAAATCATAATGTAAGTAAGTATTATTCTCTTCATAGTGCCAGCAGGATCACTGCGGTGCTTACTGGTTTTTGGGCCTTTGCGGAGCAAGCAGCAAGGATGAATATTCCATTTAATAGAGAAAAGGGATATGATATTTAATTTTCTCTACGAATGCCCTGCTCTATGGAGGGAGAGGGTATCAAATTTGGGTAAACCGCTCTTTGATGACAGTACGGAGCTGGCTGATGTTAGCATTGAACTACTTTTGAAGTTTTTGAATCGCATGGAACAGATATAGTTGCGTGGCGCCTGAACGTTTCTTTTAACACGTTGGTATCGAGAATGTGGCAACAAAACGGCCCGAGAAAGCTAATTTGATCTTGGATCACCACGTAAACCAACCAACCAACCTCATAGTGTTTATTTACATGCATTTTTAACACTTAACACTAGATATTTGAATAACTTTATTGTTCCTGGAAGGAATCTGCTATTGAATAATATTCCAAGAGTCAGATAAAACTTGATGCGTTAAGTTTTGTTCAAAAGCGTTCTATGAACGATGTACACAATGGCAGTACTTGTCAATGTAAAAGAAAAATAAGCATGTAAGGACAATAGCATTAGATGGACGAAGTGAATTAAATAATTCTTTGTTATTATCCTAAGTAGGAATTGACTTAGAAAATCATATATCTTGTTATTTTATGCCTACCGGTTTTCAAAGTTTTATCTAAATAGTGTCCGAGTTTTACGCATTTTACTCTAATTGTGCGCCATCTGGCTGAAACTTAATGTTATAAATCAAATTATATAAAAATATGTCTGTATATAAACATACATACAATGTATACACATACATACATATGCATATGATATATGCAGTTTTCCAAATAAGACACTTTGTTTATTTAATACATATTTTATTGATTACCATAATTTACTTTAATATGAGTTACGAAACAATTTAATAAATATTCAAAGCTTGGGAGTTACGGTGTATTACAGCAGGGACTATCGGAAGAATGTTTTAAAATTCTATAACCAATACATTCTGATGGTTTGGAAGTTTCTCTTTTGCCACAGCAATTTAAATAACATTGGGATGACGTTAGATAACAAACACATTCGGCCAAATCAGGCAAAGATTGATATCAAACTGAAGCTCTCTTAAGACTTATAGTACTGGCAATTATATCGGTGGGTCGAAAATCTGGATCAGCAAAAGTTTCGTGGTTCATGCAACGTGTACCACCCAAACAGGTGCATGAACAAATAGAAGCAGTTTCTTCAAATTCGGTCATATAATTAGAACTATTTAATAGTTTGCCATGCATGTTATAGCTGTGCTCAGTATCAAAAGTAACTGGCTGATTGGCAGCAATTTGATTTTGTGCGTCTTGCTCATCTCGTTTGGCATCTTCGGCTTGCCTACAAGATATTGAATTATTAAAAAAAGTATGTATACAATTGTAAATTCTTAAAATTATAATAATAAAAATACTTACATAGTCATAAATCTTAAGACCAATAAATTAATACTAGCAGCTACTACGGCTAAGCCGAATAATATAAATACTAAACTAAGAGCTACATAGCCAGGTTTATTCATTAAAGCCTGATCATTTTGCAAAGCTACATAATCGCCAAAGCCTATAGTGGTTAAAGTTACAAAGCAATAGTAAAAGCTATCGAAATAACTCCATCCTTCATAACGTGAGAACACAGCGGCACCAGTTGTTATAATTATTGAAGATAGCATTCCTGTAGCCAGCATCAAATTCATTTCTGTGGCTTCTATATGCGAACAATGCATATAACGTTTTGCTCGCCTTATAATAACTGAAGCAAATTTATTTAAACGTTCACCGATGGACTGGAACATAACAAGGCCCAAGGGTATTCCAACCTTAAAAATCATTCTAAATTACTATCACATACATTTTACCAATAGTAAACAGCTTTAACAAACCATTGCGTACGCCATACAAAAGGCTTTTCCTCCAATAGTAACTGGTGTCGAATGGCCATAACCAATCATTGCTAAAACCACCGTTGCAAAATAAAACGCACCTGCAAATTTCCATTGTGGACCAGCCTTGTGGGGCTTATTCTCGATAATGACAATTTCCATCATACGAAAATCCTCTGTTGAAACATTATACTTTTTGACAAAATTATTTTTAACAGCTTGCAAAAAATCCCAACGTTTTGACTCAAAATCTGATTCTAAACTATCAAACACAGCAGCTCCAATAAGTAAATAGGTAAATGTACAAACTACCAATGAAAGCGTTCTAACATTTTGACGTTTCATGCTGCTGCACTGTGTCACTAAGTCAACAATGTAATCACTATAGGATTCAATAAGCATTCAATAGCTTTATAATTAATACTTCAAAACAGTATAAAGGATTGTAAATGGTACATGAAATTATACTCGGAAGTCGATTAAAATGCATTAAAATTATAGTTTATTTTCACTTTGCTTTAAGACGATTACTTTATTTAATGTTTGTTGTTATTGCAGAAATGGATAATAATCAATATGCTTATACCCCTGAAGAAAACGAGTATTAAAGGTTATTTACAAATAACAGATGAGATCCTTTGAGAAGAACGCAAAATCCTTAAATGTCATTCGTTACATGTAATTTTTTTATTGCAAATCATGGTACATACATATGTATATATGTATGTATGCATATACTGATTTGAATAATAATTTCTTTTTTTCATTTCGAACAAAATTAGAAGAATGAATTATAAATATTGGAAGTAATCAAAGATTTAAAACTGTTTACATCTTTAGGTAACGGCTAAACAATTGTATCATAGTTTGGCTGGAGTTATTAAACTGTGTTGCCATATTTGAACAATTTCTCTAAATATCCCTTAGAACGAAAAAAGGACTAAAATTAATTCTTACCATACCGCTATTTACATACTTGTGTCATTTCTATTTCTTATAACGAGTAACAATTCGTAAACGTTAATCGGCGTGAAAAGGGTCAGCAAACTCCTCGAAAAATCTATAAGTGAAAAAATTTTTTTTGCACTAAACTAAGTTTTAAGTGTTTTTTAAAGATATTTAAATAAATACATACACATTACTTATTACTTTTATTTAGCTATCAAAAAAATTTACAACTTCAACAAACATGTCACCAAATCCTCATTCACCTTTGCCACCAGCTACTATGTCATCTGGTGATTTTGGTAATCCCTTGCGTAAATTTAAACTGGTCTTTTTGGGAGAGCAAAGTGTTGGAAAAACTTCCCTCATTACGCGCTTTATGTACGACAGCTTTGATAACACCTATCAGGCTACAATTGGTATAGATTTTCTTTCGAAAACCATGTATCTGGAAGATCGTACGGTACGCCTACAACTATGGGATACAGCAGGTCAGGAACGCTTCCGTTCTTTAATCCCCTCCTATATACGGGATTCGACGGTAGCCGTTGTTGTTTATGATATCACTAATACAAATTCATTTTATCAGACCTCTAAGTGGATTGATGATGTACGTACAGAAAGAGGCAGTGATGTCATTATTATGCTAGTTGGTAATAAAACTGATTTGGCTGATAAACGTTTAGTATCTACAGAGGAAGGTGAACGTAAAGCCAAGGAGCTTAATGTTATGTTCATAGAGACGAGTGCCAAGTCTGGCTATAATGTCAAGTTACTCTTTAGACGTGTTGCAGCTGCTTTACCAGGTATGGATTCTTCAGCTGACAGCAAAGCATCTGAAACTATGCAGGACATACAATTGGGTCAACAAAATGAACAAAAGGATCCCGAAGGAGGTTGTGCCTGTTAAATTTTTTGTTTTAACTATTTTATGCTTATCTTAAACGAAAGAAACGAAACAGTTTAAATGAAATTTATAATTATTATATTTCATTTATTAATTTCGGTATTTGCTGTGATGACGAAGAAATGTTTATATGGAAAAATATTGGACATTTAGCTTATGAAAATTTTAAATTGGAATTATACATACATACATACATACATGTATGCAACAGATTGATATTGAAATATTTCTTGGTAAAAGATTTTTTTTATTGCATCACCCTGCTTACTTATCGAACAATTTGAAATTCAAAATAAATAATTGCAAACATATACTTAAATATAAACTCCTGTAGATGTTTTAAGAGTTAAAATAATAAAAATAAAACAATAGTATATTAAGTTGTTTTAAAAGCTTTTAATGCAAAAGAGCACACACAACAAAAGCATGCATTTTTTCAAGTTTTATTATTTAAAATTGAAAATTAAAATAAATAGCAAATTTGAATTAAAATATTAAAGCAAAATTCATTTTATTTTTATGTATATTGACACCTAAAATGCGGAACAACATATCACCACTTTTCAAAAGTTTGCAGGAGAAGTGAAAAACGTTATAAAATGAAAACTAATTGCCATATTCCAACAAAATTGGTTATAACTGGGTGGTTTTCTACATTAGAAGTATAAAACTTTATGCACATATGTTATGATGTAGTGAATCGTAATCAATAAAAAAAAGTCAATGTCGAATTTTTTATGATAGTAAAGGTTAAGAATAACTCTAAAGAATTATGGCTATTTAAGACTGCTAAGATTATTTTAAAATCATAATTTTTAAAACTTTGTTTGTTATAGGAAGTGAATTTAATACTTGAGAACATGATAACTCAAGTTAAGATGGTATAAACCGCCCAAGTACACCAAAAAATATATTTTAATGTCATAGCTTAAAGTACGTACATTTTCCTTTATTGGCCATAGAAAATAGAGTTCAGAGATACTATATCACTAGGCTTTGTCATTAGTATTTCTGGTGTTTTTAAATGCACTTACTTGAAGCCCGTACAGTTCACTATATATTATAAATAATCTTTTTGCTCTTATTTACAATTCAAAAGTACTAAGGTATACTAATGAAGTTAATATTTTAAGACATTGAATAATCTTTATAAAAATATGTTGCTGCAAGTAAATATGACCAAAGTTTTCCAATGGTGTAAAATAAGTTTAATAGAACTTGATGCCGAGTCACATAGAATCCTTCATCCCAGTACATTGTACTTGCCTTTTTTCAACTGACAGCAACGTATAATGGATTCTATGTGACTCAGCCTTTAGTCTTAACAAAATGGAAACACATGTCATTTTTTCGAATTAACAAAATATAGTCTAGTTGTTATATTGATGATTCATTGCTTAATAAGGTGGAAAGTATTATTGATATTGGCATCTTAACAGCAGTAAGTAGTGTTAAAAAAATCAAGTCAAATGCTTGCTCTCGGCATAAATTAAGAAAAAAAAACCTAATTATAAGTGAACTTACAGCTAAAAAAACTTAAAACTTTAAATTCTGAAACAATGAATGAAGGTGAAAAAAAACCTTGAGTTTTGGAATCAAAAAAAATTTTAGCAAAATATTTTTAGCATAAGAAGTTTCATGTTCCGCATAGTTCAGAGGATAGTAGGATACAACCAATTCAAACGCCTATGATCATTTACAACATTTTGAATCAAAATACCCAGCAATGGTTAAGAGTCAATAGAATCGTTCATCAAACAAAAACATACGAAGCTAGAAGCATAAAGCGAAGAGTCATAATACCAATAGACAACATCACGCTTAGACCAATTAAACCAATTTCAACCAAAGTTATGAAGACGGCAGGTACTAAGACCTATTTGGTTTATTTTTTTTTTTTTTTTTAAACCAATACTCAGGGGTAAACCCCTACTCATGCAGTGTGCATTGTATTGGAATGTGAAGATGGTTGATAGAAGTTTTTTTTTTTTTTTTTTTTTTTTTTTTTTTTTTTTTCATAGATTTTGTATTTATTGCGCCTTTATTTGTTGATGAAACAAGTTGCTGGTAATTTGTCCACTCAAGAGCCAGTGTTATACCTTCACCCTCAAATGATCAAACAGCAATGGCCTCATCTGTCGGTGGATGTTTACATGTGAATGGTGAGCGTCTTCAGTAGATTAGCTGTTATCTTCCCAGAAGGTGGCGCTGTACTCCTGATCATTGATTTCTGGTGGAATAGATTAGAAATGTCAGGGGCGGTTTCTTGCAGATGGTCTTGCTGGAGGGGGGGAACCTCTTATTTTTATTTAAATTTAATTTTTAATTTAAATTGTAATTTTAGAAAACCGCAAATATTTATTTTTATAATTTTGTCCTTCGCTGGAATTGAACCTTGGTCGTGTGAGTTTCTGTGCAAGCGCTCTACCAGTATGCCACGACCCCCCTATATTAATGTTTGGACATAATCCGAATTCACATGTGTGCGCTAAGGAAGCCCCAAATTTCCTCTAAATTGCCCTTGATTTTTGAGTATCCTGAGAATTGTTTATGGTTTATAATGCTAATCATCACTTAAAAATTGGGCAGAATTGGACAAGTGGGCATGGTACCCATTTATACAAACTAAATACAACTGATTTTTGTCTATCTGGATAATGGTTAAAGGTAAAGTTTCTGAATTTGGTTTAGATGAATTGACAATCAATAAAAAACTTCACTCAGACAGTAAACGGAATTGAACAAGTGAATGTGGTTCCTCCCATAAA
The DNA here is from genome assembly GCA_963576795.1 of Metopia argyrocephala. Lineage (NCBI taxonomy): Eukaryota > Metazoa > Arthropoda > Insecta > Diptera > Sarcophagidae > Metopia > Metopia argyrocephala. Next base: position 88,434,931 of record OY756211.1, read on the forward strand.
ACTAAATATTGATTTTTGTATATCTTGGGAGCGGTTAAAATTCATTCCTTATACATATGTATGTATTTAAAATTTTTTTTTATTTTGCCTGTCAAGCCTGCTCACGGTCTACTAGTCATTAATATTATAACGATGGGAAACTATATGAATCAATGCAAAAAAATTTAGTTTTTAATATTTACAATATTTCATAAGTGTATTTTATAATACAAAAAATTATTTAAGCTCAAGCTCTACTTTTAAATAGAAATCTTTTATTTAATTATCGATATTTCGCTACTGCTGCATGTAGCGTCTTCAGGAATTATTTATTTATAAATAAATTTAATTAATAAGGGTCGAAAAACCAGATTAAAAAATTATTGTATTTTATAATTGGAAAGTGAAAACTAAGGAAACACTCGATTTCGCATGAATGCCGTTGTCGTGTATGGACCCCTTAAGAAAAGCTACAAAAAACAGTGTTGAAATATCAAAAATAAATATTTTTAATTAAAGGACCTTAGGCTCGATACATTTTTTATCATTTTTAAAACTATTACCCTTATTATAAGGATAAATAAATTTATGAAATTTTAACTAATTAAGGATTTCAAAATTGTCCTTAAAACAAATAACCTGTTTGACTTAATTTATAAACAACGCATATATCACATTTCTAAATTGATAAGTTAAATTATTCACAAACTAGCAAAGCTTAAGAATAGGTCTTTTTATTTAATCTTCATTGGGCGCCCTCGGGTTCCCAATCTCACCAAAAGGTGTTCCCCTACAAAAAATTTTGGTAAATGAGAAGAACATTCTTCTTCATGTACGAAACAGCCCGTACCTTTTCTTCGGCTAGTCTGCGCAAGTAAACAAATAATCAGCTGTTTAAAAAATATTAGAAAAATGAAAGGTTCAGAAAACTAAAAAAAAATAAAAAGTTGAATTAAAAAATATTTATAAACTTGCAGTAAAAGGCTTTTAGTATACATATACCTATTAGTTCAATATTTATACAAAAAAGTTTTTCTTTGTTTTAGTTAACATGATAAGTCGAATTATTGTCGTTTATTTTTTATAAATTTATGTTTTAATATTTGTGTGTGTGTGACATACAGTTTTGTTTTTTCGTATTTTTATGTGAATGGACAAAATATTTAGTTTTTTGCTTTCCCGTATTTTTTGAAAAATTTGCCTCTTATTAAGAGAAATTATTGTTTATTTTCTATTTACAGAGCATTACCCAAAAAGTAAAGAAACACACCTAATATAAAATTATTTAAGAAAAGATTTTTCCATTGTGTGTATGTATTTTTATTTTTTTATTTCAAAGTAATATACATTCCGAACCCTGTTTTATGTCAACATTTTCTGTATACATAAACATGTTTAAACTAAAACGATGGCAACACACTCCACTGAAAATATATGAGAAATAGCGTCAATACACTATTTTAATGAATTTATGTATTCAAAGAGTAACATTTTCTTCAAAAAATAATAAAATAAAGTGGCTTCAAATAAAAACAAGTTAACTTCGATCAGAACGAAAGAAATACATATTAATTAGTTTACCTGATAATAGTGGCAAAAATAGCACGAAAAAGAATCTCAACAAACGTCATCATCATCATCTAGAAAGAAGTAGCAACATTGTTGAAGAAAAGGAATGCCTTTTGGTGGCGACTCTTGCTTGAGAAAATATTAATGTTTTGTTTGAATATTGAGGAGTACAAGAGTATAATTAAAAGAGATTAACAATATGGCAATGGAATGGACGCGGGAAAAGACACTGGCACTGATACAGGAGTATCGTAAAAGACGCGGACTTTGGGATATGACACACGAAGACTATCGTAAGAAAGATGTGAAGCAAAAACTGCTAGTCGAAGTATCTGAAACTCTGGGTGGTAATATACCTATTATGGAAGTCGAGAAAAAGTTTCATACCTTAAGGACACAATATCATCGCGAAATAAATCGTATGAAGCGCAAGGAACCCTACAACTCGAAATGGTTTGGTTTCAAAAATTTGCAATTTTTAAGTTCACCAAAGGCATGCCGTTCTAATAAGGGTCGAATTAAATCGGAGATAACTGAAGAGGGTACTGTTACCACTAAATACATTATACGAGAAGCAATACAGCCTGACGGTCAAGACACAAGTCTAGGTTCCGGCAACGAAAATGAAGAATTTCTTACATTGCCGAGAAGATCCACTACAATTTCATATGAGACTTTGCCAGCAGCTAGTGGGGCAACATCAACAACATCCAATCGTTCGCACGAATTGGAAAAACTAATCGAGGAGACTACTAAAGATGTTGAAGAGATAGAAGATTCTAAACCAAAAATGAGTATTAAGGAAATGAATGTACCTCTAGAACATCAGCAGCATCATCATAATGATGCCTATACCACTGGAAGCGGAGAATTGCAGATAAGCAATGTAGAAAGTGAGCACCAAGAGTTACATCATATTGGCGAGGAAGTAGAGCAGCATATGGAAACATTGGCTATGCAACATCAAGCTTCTGACGATGAACTCACTTATCAAACAACCTCAAATCATGGTGTTGTTAATACTACTGTATCATCTGTCAATGCCGGCAATACGCAATCCTCAACTACAATGCATACAATACCGGCACGTATAATAAAAATTCAACGAAGAGATACGCATCATGACAACAACAGTGACTACTATGAGCAACACCATCACCAGCATCATATGCAACAACAGCATCACATACAACAGCACACGGTACCAGCGACATCGGCACAAGGCACAACAACTAAACGCATATATTATGATCCTTCCACACATCATACTACAACTATATTAACAGCAACTCCAGCACATCAGCAGCATCATCAAACTGGTGTGCCATTACTTAATAATTCATCAACATCTGTAAACTCATCCCCCACCAATTCAAAAATTCATTTACGCAATAATTTAGCCGCTAATTCTAATGCAAATTCTAATATAACAACATCTTCAGTTTCAACATCATCTGCAGCATTACGTGACGAGTTCACGACATACGGAGAATATGTTGCCAATGAAATGCGTGAAATAAAGACTCGTGAAATATTACTGACATTAAAGCATAAAATCAATACAGCACTTTTTGAGGCTAATATGCAAGAATTACAAAAATAAGTTTATTATTAACAATATTGTACAGGCATACAATACTATATCGAAGATTGCTGGTTTGACGCCCACTAGATACATTGGTAATTTGCCTCCGAAATATATGTAATATAAGGAAAGAATGGAATTCAGACTATAGAATCCAAAGTATCGTAAGCCACCTAATCAGTAGTAGTAAAGTAATACTAATAATAATCTAATACAAATAATAATTTTTTCATCCTATTATTCTAAAAAATAGAACATTTCTTTATAGCTGTAAGAAAATATTTCCCCTAAATACTTTACATCCTATGAGAAAATGAATAATTTTTAAAATACCTGTGAAATGATATTCGGGTATGTTCTGAAAAACGAATTCGAGTGAAATTGAAATCGTATGTAATTTTAAAGTGCTTTATTTATAAAATGTTAAACTGTTTTGAAATATTTTTCGATTTATTCGCTTAATAACCATTAATGTAACTTCCTTGAATGCCAAAACTATAAAATAATTCACGCATTTAAGTTTTATTTGGCTTTGAATAAACGTTCGTTTCCAATTTCACTAGAATTAGTTTTACAGGACATACCCGATTATTTTTCTGACAGTTATTGTCGAGCATAAGAATCTGTGTTTAAAATACACGAAACACTACCAAATTTTTTAATTATGGTTAAAACCTGTTTTCTTTATTAAATTGATAATAACTTAGACCAATAAAATCGAACAACTATGTGAAGAAAATTTAGTGAAAAAAAACTGGAATTCCGATTTTAGCTCTATATTTTGGAGATGTTTCACATATTTAAAACTCAGATTCTTATTATGTATATTTGACAATAAACCTATCAGTAAAATATAACTTCCCAGGTATTTTAAGTTGATTCATTTAAGTAATACCGTGTTATTTAAACAATTTTATGAATTATTTTTAATATTACAAATAAACCAATAGACCATGTGCATGCTGTGCCAGGCAAAATATAATAAATTTTCTACATATAAAATGAAATTTAACCGTTCTCAAGATACATAAATATCAATATTTACTTTGCATGGGAGGTACGGCGCCCACTTGGCTAGTTCCACTTAATTTTTAAGTGATGATTTGTATTGTGTTTTGTTTTTTTGTCTCATCAAGGTAATGAATTATTATGGATTAAGTATACATATATCGTTTTAGTTTAAGCTTTATAACATAGGGTTTAGAAACTATTGTATATGCTTTATTTGATCTAAATTTTAAAATAATATTGCTTAATGTGTTTTAATTGCTTTTGTCGTCTCCGTATCAGAATTATCATAATTTGGTCTCAAACTCCAATATATGTATGTATACTTATACACACATCTGTATGTACATATTTGAGGGCTGCGGAAGACCATTTGAAAGTCCGACGACACTATTATACAATATAACGTATGACAACATTTAGTTAAATGTCTTCATTAAAAGCAAAAGTTTTATGGTTTTGTGTCTTAAGAGACACAGATTCTTTATCATTTTTCATTTTGTGGCGACTTTCACCATCTGAGTGGGATAATCCGTGTATGTGTATGTGATAGAAATCGATTTCGATCGAAATTGAAATCGACTACAATTTCTAGCTGCTATAACTTAAAAATCTGAAAAGATTTGTAATTCATTTTCACTTATTCCCTTAATACCCACTGCCACTTTCTTGATTACTAAAGTTTTAAAATAATTAAACCAAATAAGTTTTTTCTAAATTATAATTTAAAAAATAAGAGGTCCCCCCTTCCAAGATGTCCATCTGCAAGAAAAATCGCTCCCTGATATATCCAGTCTATTCCACCAGAAACGAATAATCAGGAGTGCTGCGCCACCTTCTGGGAAGATAACACCTAACCTAATTAGTGAAGACGGTCACCACTCACTATCAACATGTACCGACAAATGGGGCAATTGCTGTTGATCATTCAAGGGTGAAGGTATAACACTGGCCTTTGAGTGATCAACTGATAGAAACTTGTCTCATTGACATATGGCGTTCAATAAAATTAGAAAAAAAAATCTATCCATCTATCTTCAATATTCCAATACAATGCACTGCATGAGTAGGGGTTTACTCCTGAGTATTGGTCTTAAAAAATATGCAAATAATTTCAATTTTGAATGAAGTCGTTTTACATTTTTTTTTTGTCAGCCCAGATTTGCTAATTTTTGCTCTACAAACGTCCAGCGAAATGTTTTAGAGACATATGCATGTACACATAAAACAAAATAATAATCAAATTGCAATTTTAAAGAAAATAAAAATTTTAATTTATAAGTATAAAAAAGCTTGTGATTTACTAAACAGAATCGAAAATCTTCTTTATGATTTTATATTTTTTTATTTTTTTTATTTTCGGTATTACGTGGATCAATTAATTGAGGAATAGGAGCCAGTTTGTTATCAACACCATAGAATTTTTTTTTTTTTTTTTTTTTTTTTTTTTTTAAGACCAATACTCAGGGGTAAACCCCTACTCATGCAGTGTGCATTGTATTGGAATGTGAAGATGGTTGATAGTAGTTTTTTTTTTTTTTTTTCATAGATTTTTTGTATTTTTTTTTTTTTTTTTTTTTTTTTCGCGCCTTTTTATTTGTTGATGAAACAAGTTGCTGGTAATTTGTCCACTCAAGAGCCAGTGTTATACCTTCACCCTCAAATGATCAAACAGCAATGGCCTCATCTGTCGGTGGATGGTGAGCGTTTTCAGTAGATTAGCTGTTATCTTCCCAGAAGGTGGCGCTGTACTCCTGATCATTGGTTTCAGGTGGAATAGATTAGAAATGTCAGGGGGCGGTTTCTTGCAGATGGTCTTGCTGGAGGGGGGGAACATCTTATTTTATTTAAATTTAATTTTTAATTTAGATTGTAATTTTAGAAAACCGCAAATTAATTTTTTATTTTTCTCCTTCGCTGGGATTTGAACCTCGGTCCTTTGAGTTTCTGTGCACGCGCTCAACCACTATGCCACGACCCCCCATAACAGCTTCGTATACACCTATGTATTGTATAACACCTTTGGGTAATGAAGATATTAGGTTGGTTAACTCTCCTCTTTATAATCAAACTGCCTTGTTTGTTGTGTTAATAGCAGTAGAGCCCCGCAAGTCATAGTAACACGGCCGACCCTCATCTATACTTTATCCTCTATCTCTATATTCGTAATATAACTTTCTTTCATTGTTTGTTTCTATGGCATTGTTATGTCCACAAACTTGACAGTTTGAAACCTTCTTAATATCCTCCTCGCTCAAGGGTGTCACATACATACATATATGATTATATACAACCATAGAATTTACCATTTAAAAGCATAGGTTTTACGTCACGTTTTCTAAAAATTAATTTAATTCGGTTACTATTTTTTATATAATGGGTGATATTATTGATTCCGTTCCGGAAGTGGCCAAGACTTTTTTTGGAAGAAGCAAAATTTAAAATTGCGGTATCAACTCTACCGTGACGATATTGCCGTTTTATTGAATTAACAGTGTTGTAATATTATTTCTCTGTTTCGCTTACGCTACAATGTTTAACGACAAACAGAAATGCAAGGCAAAGTAGAGATAAAAAAATTATATTATATACCGCAAGAATGAATAATTGCAATTTGAATATCGATACATAATTCTTTCCATGTGGAATAAATAATGCCACCCAATTCTGTTTAGTTGACTTACTCTAATGATTTTTTATAATCGATATATAATCGTACGCGTATATAGTTTTCAGGTACATTATCCAGAAATTGATTCCAGCGTTGAGCTAAATAGTTGTTACTGTTTAACGATAGCGTCTCATTTAGATGGACAAATTGATCACAAAATACTGGAAGCAAGTTATATTCCTTTGTTTCATATGAGGCTTTATGAACGACTTTATCATCATGATTCTGAGAAGTTTTTTCAACATTAATTTCAGCAGTACTTGATTTCTTAAGCAATTCTAAATTAATATTTTGTGCTAAATTGTTAATTGGTTCACAAATCATTATGGCAAAAGGAGAAAAATATAATTTTTAATTATGTATGTATCTATGTTGTGTATTTATTTGTGTGTACAGTATTCCCCGGATAATTGCCTCGACAAAAATATCAACATTTTTGGGCAATTATTCGTGTAAAAGGCCTATTAGACAGGCATACTTGTCTGCATACATGTACGATGGCATACTTTGGGTTTTGCTATTACACTATCGAACGCTGCCATCGTACTTCAGTACACACAAATTTTTGAAGGGAAAACATGTCAATGAAACGGAAGGTTGTAGCGGCTTTAGTTATAAATGAAATATGTTTACACTAAATTTTTCTTTTACTGCATTGTATGCATTAATTTTCAATTGATTGTTGTGGTACAAATCTTTTTTTTTTTATTTGAGACCAATACTCAGGGGTAAACCCCTACTAAATGCTGTGCATTGTATTGGAATTTTGGAAATGACAGTACATATGTATATTATTATTATATTATTATTAAGCGCCTTAGGAATGAGACAAATTGCTGTGAATTGATTATTCAAAGGCCAGTATTATACCTTCACCCTTGAATGATCAACAGCAATTGCCTCATCGTTGCATTTTGATTGTGTGGTGAGTGTGCCTTCGCTGAGTAGGTTTATATGCTAATTCCCAATAGGTGGCGCTTTTTTCCCTGATCATTCGTTTTTTGTTGACATTGGTTAAGGTGGAATAGAGTGGAATGTTGGGCAGCGGTTTCTTTGTAGATGGTCTGCCTGGAGGGGGGGGGGGGGAACCCCTTATTTTTAAATTATAATTTAAAAAAAACCGCAAACTAACTTTTTAATTTTTCACCTCTTCTGGGATTTGAACCTGGGTCCTGATTTTATTTGTCACAACTGTGGGAAGCTTTTATATTTCTCAATAAAAACTTCCCAGAAAATAATATTAGTAAATTAAATTAGCTAGTGTACTATTCCTTCACGGACATCATTTCTACTTTAATTACCAAAAATATTCATTGCCGTTAACTTTGATCTAATTAAAGTGTTTCTGACGAAACAAAAATTAAATTATAAAAATATTGATCAGAACTTTCCCGGGGCTCGAACCTAGAGCCTCAAACACATTAAATTAGTAAATTACATTTTTTTTAAATTTCCGACGTACACACAGCAGCAACAACAAGAAAACTGAATTATTTTTTTATATAAAGTACGACGGACACGTTATTAGACGAGTATGTTGGTATGCGACAGACTCAGAAAATCAAAAATTTTTGAAAACCAACGTACATGTCTGACATACTCGAAATACGTGCTATTAGACAGTGAGTTTTGGTATGCCATCGTACATGTATGCAGACAAGTATGCCCGTCTAATAGGCCTTTAAGGCATTTAAACGAATACGGTTAAGTGCTTCTTTGAGGCAGTTAACCGAATATGCTTAATTGTCTGTATACACTGCCATAAATACACATAAAAAGCAAGTAATTTTATAATTATACTTATACATAAATTTGGTAGACTTTAATTGGAAGGTTGTATCAAAAAAGTAGTTTGAAAGTAAATTCAACGGACAATGTATGCCATATATAAATATAATTGAGTTAAGCTGCACTTTTTAGAAAACAATTATGTTGGGTAATTAAGCGGGGAATTTTAAGTGAAATTTCTCTTTGGGGAAAATATATTTGAGGTAATTAAGCGAATAAGGCAGTTAAGCGTAAGTTAATTAACCGTGGAATTTTATTAGAAAATGGTAAGAAAAAATATGGGGATTTAGAAATTGAGGTAAATAAGCGTGAAAGGCAATTAAGCATGGAGCAGTTATCCGGGGAATACTGTATATATAAAATTGTCTATAAAATTATTAAAATAAAAGCAATTCAATTATGTACATACATATGTACCCAGTTGGCACAATCGTCGCACATGATATTGTCAAGAATGTCTTCAATACATGTTACTAACGGTTGTCGACAACATCGCGGAAGTGTTCGCATACGACATTTTGTGGTCTATTTCCTTGAAGTTGTCGATGATAAACAGAACAATGACGACATGCTTGCATAGCGCTTACAGTGTGCGCCGACGACAACCTCAGTGCATTGTCGCTCAACCAATCAGTCACGATATTTGTGACATTTGTTTGAAAATCGTGGCATGACTAAAATTCTGGCAGTCGTGTATGCGTCGTGTAGGATAGTCCACTGTTTTCCTTTTCATATTGATTTCGAATACGGTCGCATAAGTCCATAAGCGCTGCATATTACACTTGTTATTTTAGAGTAAAACACCTTGATTGCGTTGCCTTAATGTTTTGATTTTATTGCGTTCTATTGTGTATAATACAACAATATAAAAGCTTTGTGCATTAAAGAATTGAAAAACTGCAACTGTGCAACAAAATTCATTTAACGGATGAATAAATTTAAAATAAAACTTTTTCATAAAAGAATCTGCATATACATCAAAAAGGTATTAAATAATAAATGAGATAAATATGCAAAAAATGCTGTTAAAATATGTACAAAATTGTTCTAACAAATATATGCCAAATTTAATAAGAATTTCTGAAACGGATAAATATTTCACACCTAACTTCATACAAACGTCGTACGAAGAATAAGATGCAATGCATAAGTACCGAGACCTGCAGTTTAAAGTCCACTCTGAACGACTGACTTGAGAAGCTTCTTCATGGCATTCAATTACTCTCAGAGCTTTTGACAGAATACTGCCAAGAGGTAGTCGTCGAAAGAAATATTTTTTTCTATATCTTTTTTTCTTGAACCCTGAGCTCTCGTCTAGTAAGCCAACACACAACATACTAGACTACGGCGACCGATTGGAAAATAGGTTTGGATGAAAAAGCAGAAACGTTAGAAGAATACATTGGACGGTTGGACTCTCCGTCGTTGAGGGGTTTCAATTGGTAAGAGTTAAAATTCCACCCTTTCGAAGTTCAATCTCTCGATACTCTTTCTGCATTTCGTCTAGCTTCTTTAATATCCTCTTTTTCTAGAACAAGCACAGTTGGTACAATGACCTTCTCTGAGCGTTTGTGCGAGCTCTGGCCAGTACTCGTAATCCTAGAAATAATATTAAAATTTACACAATTTTATGAATTTGTTTTCAAATACTGTACTTTGAGGATTTCTTTGGCACAATTACAAGCATGAAAACGACTAAAAAGAGACAGCACTAATACCCACATGTATATTTACTCCAGCAGAGGCGCTTCTAGCAAGCTCAACCGCCTTCTCATTCCCTATGATTTTCCTATGATTTGAACCCACATCAAGGATATGCTACAATCATCCCCAAAAAGCTTTAGCTCCTCATTACGACGAAGAACCAGTGAAGATATTTCGAAGGCCGACGCCAGGACGCTGATAGCAGACTGGCTTTCAGAAAAAACCCTAATTTCACTCTCAAAGCATTGTTCCTTCAGTATCCTCAAAGCTTGAATACTTGCAAATATATCAGCCTGAAAACACTACACGTGTCCAGCAATCTAAATGACTCTGCTAATTTGACAGACTTGGAGAAAACACCAGCCTTCACGCCGGAATTTTTCTTAGAAACCTCCGTGAAGTCTGAAACACAGGAACCTGTACAAATCCTGTCCGATGCGCATTCTTCCCTACTAGGGAAGAAAATCCTGACACACCCCCAAAAATCCAATTTTCGGAGGGCCAGGTCCGTACGTAATTCCCTTATAAAGGTAATAAGTGGCCCCAGAATATTACTATGGCCACCAAAAATCATCCCCAGAGGCCCAGCTCCCTCAACCTGAGTCGAAATATACATAGCATGAAGATCGACAGGCAATATGTGCAGAATGACGTATAGAGCAGCGTTGGGGCAAGTTCTGTATGCACCAATGATACCTATACACGCAATCCTCTGCACTTTTTCCAGCTTATTGATAATATAGCCCACCACCAATACATTAAGCAACCATAGGTCAGAATTGGCAAGACCACCTGGTTGTGCACCCAAAGCACTATTCGTGGTTTGAGTCTAAATTTTCGGCCAAATATAGGTTTACAAGAGCAAAAAGCCACCTAGGCCTCTAATGGAGCTTAAAATTCAATATCACACCAAGACCTTGGATGAAAGCTGAAGAGTCTTATTACCCATTCTGGGTAGTCTAAACAGCGGACGTTTGTATCTTCTAGTGAATAGCATAAGCTGAGTTTTACCAGGATTAACTCTAAGACCATACCTAACGGCCCAATCAGCCAGCTTATCTAAAGCACCCTCCAAATTCCCACTCATAACTGAAGAAAATGGTCCTGAAACCAGTAGGACTAGGTCATAAGCATAAGTCACTACCTTGAGTACAGAACCATTTATAGCCGTAAAAATTTCATTAATAACGAGTAACCATAGAATGGGAGAAAGAATACCACAGTGGGGTGGTCCTCTGTTCACAAATCTAGTGACTTTAGCCCTCGCTAGAACCTCATTAACGAAACGTAGATATATATTTCCACTCCTAAGTCCCTCAATGCATAAATATCAGACACAGTCCTAACATTGTTGAAGGCACCTTCAATATCAATAAAGGTGGTCAGAGTAAACTGCTTCCACTCCAAGGATTTTTTCACTGAACCCACAACCTCATGCAGCGCCGTCTCAGTGGATTTCCTTCTCATGTAGGCATGCTGGGCAGCCGAGAGCTTTTTCTCTAGATACTGACGGAGGTGATTGTCTACCACCCTCTGCAGTATCTTAAGAAGGAATGAGGTAAGACTAACTGGCATAAAATCATTGGCCATTTTGTACCCTCTTCTAACCACCTGGGGAATGAAGACCACTTTGGTCCTCCTCTAACTACTAGGTACGTAGTTAAAGGTCAAACAAGCCGAGAAAATTATTTGCTGTATAGGGATCACAGACCTTACGTCTTCGGCAACATTATCGTCCTTATACTAACCAAGCCCGGTGACTTAAGGGAGAAAAGCTGTTGATAGCCCAGGAAATCCTTTCCGGGGAGAGAATAGATTTCTACCCTACCGGCTCATCAACTTCATCGATATTGTTCGGAAAATGGGTATCAACAAGTATATTCAAGGACTCTATCGACGACTACGCCCACGTCCCGTCTGTTCTCGCAATTAGAGTCTTGCAGGTTCCTAGTAGGATCTTGCTGATTCTTGCAGAGTATTTAATACATTCAATGGACTTGCAGTACTTCCTCCAAGTATCACGTTTTGCATCTTTGATGGCTTTCTTGTATTCTCTCAAGCACTCTTTATAGACCTAAAAGTCCCTAGCAGAATAACTAGCATAGAAGACCGCTCTGACCCTCTTTCTCAATCTTCCACCAAGGAGGATATGTCTTCTTACAAAAAGTGATAGGACAAGACACCCTGAAGGCCGACTGATAGGACTTTTCACGGACGTCGACGTGTCTGTCCAATTCACATGCGGAAAAAATATGAGATGTTGGCCTGGCAACTTTCCCATTAAAAATCTTATTAAACAAATCCCAGTCCGTTGTCCTCGGGTCCTTTCGGGAAATCCCGTCCGGACACAATTTGGTAAAAGATCAACGTATGATCCAAAAAAGAGTCACTAAAAAAGACCCTCCAGCTTTCAACGCTAAAGAAACGGGTCGAGAGTGTAATATCAAGGACCTCCTCTCAACCATTTGAAGCTGCCGATCCAAGGAACACAAAAGTGGGGGTGTTGCCCCTTTTGCAAATAGATAAATTATGGCTAATAGTAAAATCAAGAAGAGACTCATCTCATCGCTGCTTCCCCAAATAGTGAGCCTGGTATGTGCATCGCAGTCGAAAAGTATGTCCTCTGTTTTGGGCAAAAAAAAAATCTGTCGGTCGCTGCACTTCCTCAGAAAGCGCTGAACAGACGTGAACCATATGAAAAAGCAACAGCTTCGTGATTGCGCCACTCTAACAACCGTTACATCGGAAGAGCTGAAATTAGGCAACAAGAACAGAGGTCCTAGGCTTGCCTGCATATTGAACCTTGAACAGGTTAAAGGATCCACCCTGCATACCCATGATTTTAGACTGCCAGATCCGTGGTTCCTGAATTATGTATTCGACGAAAAATTAACGGTTGATTCGATATTCAACGAGTGAAGATTTCAAAAGACCGTAATCGACATATCTAAAAAAACCCGATTACTAAAGAGGTGTCACCCTACTTTCTTGCAAATAAATATGATTTAGCATGACATTCGGTTTTTAAATTCGATTTTTGCATGAATAAAAGAATGTTTGTTATGTACTTTAAAAAATTTATTTTATTTTGTTTTATTTTTTAATACTCAAGGTTAAACCCCTACTACATGCAGTGTATTGTAATGGAATTTTGAAGATATATAGATTTATAGTTACATATATATTATGCTCCGTTTTGTTGATGAGACAAGTTCCTGTCAATTTGACCACTCAAGGGCCAGTGTTATACCTTCACCCTTGAATGATCAACAGCAATTACCCCATTTGTCGTTGGATGTTGAATGTAGGTAGTGAGTGTCTTAAGTAGATTAGCTATTATATTCCCAGAAGGTAGCGCTGTACTCCTAATCATTCGTTTCTGGTGGAATAGACTGGAAATTTCAGAGAGCGGTTTCTTAAAGATAGACTTCTTGGAGGGAGGGTGTGGGGGAGGATCTTATCTTTTAAATTATAATTTAGAAAAACCGCAAATTTTATTTTATATATTTTGTCCTCCGATGGGATTGAACCTCGGTCGTTTGAGTTTCTGTGTGAGCGCTCTAACTATTGTACTATATGGTTATGTGTTTTATGAAACAAAAAATATGAGTGGATAATATACATAATTCATGTTCTCTGCCTAAAAACATAAACAAAAATTAAATTTTTTTTAATTATAATTTTTGAAAAACCGCAAAATTATTTTTTTATTTTTTCTCCTTCGAGATTTGACCCTTGGTCGTTTATGTTTCTGTGCACGCGCTCTAACCACGACCTCCCCCCCCACATACTTTCTATGTTATAATATTTATGGAAGCATTTCCATTATGCTGTACTGGTTTTTGTTTTTGAGTTTTCGAAATTAATTTGACATTTATGACAAATAAAAAAGCAAAACAAAAATTTATAAAAAAATAAAGTATACAAATTTTTATTTAAAATGCAAATTACAATACCATTTGTGCCGAATTATATTTTTAACAACAATAATACGATAATTGAAGTGTTTAATAATATATATAATAGCTGTTAGAGCGCACTTCTCTTTAATAACCCGGGGTCTCCACGAGATATGAAACGAAATATTTTTATATCTGCGTACGTCAAATTCGATTGCCGATATAATTTTGTTACGTGTAAACTGCGAATCAGCTATCATAATATCTATTATGATATCGATATCATAATATATATTATGAAAACAATATCATTATATGACCTGTCAAAAACAGCTCATATAGAGAAACAAAACAAAAAAAAAAAAAAAAACTGAAATTGAATTTTTTAAATTCAATAAAAAGCAATAAAATAATAAAAAATATATATTAATTAATAATAATTATACACAAAATTATTTAATTTTTATAAAATTTTCCCATTATTTTTAAACAAATTTCCACTAATAAAATACTCTGACATGTTTTTTGTTTCATTGCTGTAAAAAAACAAAAACACACAATTTTGTTAGGGTTTTTCATATAAAAAGACGAATGTCAATAACCATTCGTGTTCTAAAAACAGGCTGTAAGAATTTCTACGTGTGAACACAAACTAAGGCGTATCAATAAGGTGATGTTAAATCGACAACAACTAAAATATTACCAAAACCAACAAGCAATGTTTTTGTACACTTTGTATGTAAAACGTCAAACAATTCAATATGGAATTAACACAAACTCAATATGTATGAGGGTTATTGGTCAGTAATACATTAGAATTTTAAAAACATGACTGTTGAGAAAAGTCCTATATCATCTTATTATAG
Organism: Metopia argyrocephala; assembly: GCA_963576795.1. Classification (NCBI taxonomy): domain Eukaryota; kingdom Metazoa; phylum Arthropoda; class Insecta; order Diptera; family Sarcophagidae; genus Metopia; species Metopia argyrocephala. The sequence continues at coordinate 88,450,000 of OY756211.1, forward strand.
CATCATAACGAAAACGAAGAGAAAAATTGGAATTTTGTATGCTAATGCACCTTGTTATCAGTGCACCATGGTAAATAATGAAGTTATTTATTAAAAATGCAGCTCTGATTAACATTTTTTCAAATTCGCTGCGCATTTTTCCATAATATTGCCACACTTAGAAATTAATAAGTGCAGTGCAAAACAACTGTGCAAGTTATGTGAATGTGGTGTGACATAAAGATCTAATAATTATCTTAAATTTGCTTAGAAATTTTTGTTAATAAATAAACATTTTTACAAAAAACTTTTAACAAATATCCGTAATTTGAAAAACATGTGGAGTTTGTACAGTAAAAAGTGTTTAAAAGTATGAAAATTGCAATTGAAAAATAGCTCCGTGAGGGATAGACATATGCATAATTAACAGAGAAAAGTTATACTTTTAAGCAACTGTGAATTAATACGAAGTGTCCAGAAAACTCAGTCACTGTATTAATACGGCAGTAAACACAAAGAAAGAGTACACGCGTTTTCGCATATTAAATTGAGGTTAAGTCAACGATAATGTAAAAAAGATAAAAAAAGGCATGAATAACGTAATTAAAGTGTATATTTTAATTTTTGTGTAGTGGCATAAACGACGAGAGATGTAGACTCAAAATTAGAGCAATTGATAGCCAAAATCTGTACAAAATTTTTTCCAATTGGTTCTTGTAAAGAGAAAAAGAAAACAGTTGCTTAAAATGTTAATAAAATTTTCTATACCTTTTGTAACAGCTCTGTATATTTGGCCATTTCTGTTTTTTTTTTTTTTTAATTTCGCCTTTCTTTTTTTTTGGTATAATTTCGCCGCATTAAAATTTGGTCTTCGTTCAAGTCGGTGTAAAATGTGTGTAATGAATTTCGTTGAAGTTTCGTTAGCACATCGTGAAAATTCTTGAAAAATTGGTGAATAACTACATTTTTTGTTGTTTTATTTTAACAAATAACAAGTAAAATTTCACTATTAAATAAATATAAATTTGTTGGATAAAAATTATTACCGAAATTGTATAAAGAAAGTAATGAAAAATGCATAAAAACGTGAAAATAAAATGAATATAAACCCGATAATTTTTTTTGTGATGTGAAAAAAATTTTTTTGACGTCGCCAACCTTAGCATAGTGATGAAATAATTTGTGGATTTTATGAAAAATTGTTAAATTAATTGTAATATATTTTTATAATTTTAAAAATTAAGTAATCTTCTAGAAGAAATAGTGAAATTTAAGGAAACTAACGCCCTTTTTCGTTTTACACGCCCCTTTAAAGAAGAAAACTTTTTTCGATTTCCCTTTAAGTTAGAGTTTCGTTGCTTATTTCTTTGTGTCGTGGTTCGGTCGTGTATTTTAAGCTGTTTTTGTGATATGACGACAATAAGATTTATGGTTTTTAAGTTTTCTATAAAAATATTTAATACGAATGTACCTATATAGAAATATTATTATTCATCTCATATAATATTTACTTCTTTTCGAATGCATATGAATTTCTTTGTAGCAAATAACTTAATTTTCTTTAATATATTTTTACAGGGTACATAAGCTATTTCTGCTATTTTATACCTTCTGACCGATGCATTTAATAAAGGGAAATTAGATTTACAGATATATTAATTTCTGTTTAATAAATACCTAATATGTTGTTTTACAAATATGTATTTCAGTTTTGTTTCGGATGTATTATTTTTTTTGGCATTCGTATGTATTTGCATATAAAATTTAATTAAAGCAAGGCTTAGAACAGAATCTTATATTCCAAATATACATACATTTTCTCTAAGTGTATTGCCATGTTTGTGGTTTGGTGTACTCTGAGTAAATTGTGTAATGGTGTGCATTAATTGTTCTGAAAAAGAAAGAAGGAAAAATAAGAAAGGACAAAAGTCATTACAGGGTTGCATATTGCAGCAAATTCATTTCTTCATTGTCAAATTGGCTTGTAGAAAAAGAGAAAATTTTATTTATTTTCTAATAATATTGTTGATATAGTGATCTCTTTTTCCGATTTTATTATTTATCTAATTTGATAACAATTAAATTCCTTTTCCCTATATCTTTCTTATACCAAAGTGTAATATATTTTTTAATACATATGTATTTGCTAATTTTAATCAATATACATATATGAATATATATGCATTTTGTGTAACAATATAATAAAAAATATGTGCATTTTTTATAGAGAATTTTTGAAAAAATCGACAAATAAAAAAAGAAAACGAAAAGAAAAATCAAGAATATATAAAACAACAAAAAGTAAACATTGTAAAATCTACCAGAAAAAATAAATATATAAAAAAGAAACCAAAGCGCAGTCGAAATATATTTTATAATTTGTGCGGAATAAAAGAAAATTTTACGAAATAATAGAAAATGAATAAAGATGATCAAAATTTAAATAAAACTGTGTCCCGGACAAATTCAAAAAATTGCAATTTGGTAGCAGCGACTTCTACAGCAGCAGCATTAGACAACACAAAGCATCAAAAAACAAATACAAAAAATAAAAAAAACAGTAATATAAGTATCACCAACAATAATAGCAATAGTTTGAAATCTGCGGCTACAAATGTAGCTGCCACAAATGCGATCAACAATAATAATCAACAGCAACTTCAAAATCCAGCAGCTGTTACGGTTAGCAACAATAACAATAGCAATAGAAAGTCTTTAAAACAAGGCAATGTCACATCGTCAGGACGTCAAAATAATTCCTCCGCCTTTGCCTCAACTGCCTCAAATATATCTTCCTCACCAGTTTCCAGCAATATCACATCATCAGAATCTTCTACAATAGCAACTTCTTTACCAACAGCTGATAACTTAAACAAGGGTGTTGGCATAGCTGCTTCTGCCTCCACCATATCTTTTGCAAGTGTAGCTGCTACAACGAATTTGGCAAATACGGCCAATAGATTGAAAAATAATAGCAGCAACCAAACTAATTCAAAAATAAAACTAAAAGTTAACAATAGCAACTGCAGCAGCCACAACAATTCCTCCAATACAGCTAACCCATTAGTAACTCAATCAGCATCTAATTCTGCTTCAACCTCCATCGTTGCAGTTAACACTGCAAATGGCAATAAAATGCAAAAAAATTCAGGAGTGACAGCAGCAGCATCTACCAACTCTTCAACATCTGCATCAACATCCATAAAAGTGTCTGGTACACATCAAACGCCTGCAACCTGTACAGGTACTGATATGGCAACCTTAAGTACGACGGTACCACCATCGAAAGCCGTGACGTCAACAGCTACCGGTACTGTACCCACAATTACCTCAAATAAGTCAGTAACTAATGCGAATTCGTCGGTTGGCGTTGGTTTGTCTTTAAAATCGAAAAAATCACCTTCAGCAGCTACAGCTGCTGCTGCAGCCTTAGCACTTCAACAGCAGGCAGCAGCTGCAGTCTCATCCGGAAAATCTGCTTCTCCATCGGGTTCGTCAAAATCTGGGTCATCAAAAGATGCCCATATAAAGTTTTCCTCCGCATTACCGCTGTTAGTTGGATCGGCGGCAGCTGCTGCAGCAGCTGCAAAAGGTGCCGGTACTTCTAGCGCTGGAGCTCAAGCCGCTGTAGCTGCTGCTGCAGCACTTAAGCAAAAGCTAAAAAGTGCTGCTGCTGCATCATCGGTAGTTGCAGCAGCGGCTGCCAGTAATACCCGCTCAAATTCAACATCAACATCTTCAAATTCATCATCGCTTTCATCATCCGTTGGTATAGTAAATGCCATTTCAAATGCTCTTCAAACAATAATTACCAGCGACAATTCCGATACAGATACAGAACTATATCCACCTCCTGTAACGGATCTTTCTGAATCGGATGAGGAATCAGTTTCGGAGGTGAGTAAAACATTCGATATTTTCTGTAATACATTAGTAATTTTTAACTAGCTAGCTAATGTCGGCCTAATATTACATATTTACTTTAAATTATAATTAATCTTTTTTGTTCAAATATATTTTAAATAATTATTTTTTATTCGATTTTCAAAACTATTATATATTATATCTTAAATGTTATAATACTAAATGCTTTATGTAGAGTAACAGACTAGAACGTCTCTGATGGTAATGGAAGATACAACCCTAACTAATCGATAAGAATTCAAATATGATTTTATTTTAAAAATTCTTAAAAAATCCCTCAGCAATAATATTATTATATGATATTTAAAGTATTTGAATCTTTTTCCAATTTTGTTCGAATGCGTTATCTGATCTAAAGTTTTGCAGTCATACGGGTAAATCATCCTTATCGTTAAATACATAAGTAGATTTAGGAATGCCTACTTTTCAACAGAGGAGTTTGTAGGCTACATAATAGGTATTTTATAAGCTTCTCAGTCTAGAAATATTTTTTCTTTACATACTGCCATTATGCATTTGTAAGGAATTATTTTTTTTTTTGTATAGGTAAGTTATCAAAATATAAAATTGTATGCAAATCCATGCTTCTACTATTTTCCATATGAAATTTAAATTCCAGAAGAAAAAAATTAAAGAAAATCTAAAACCAAAAAACGTATTATTTTTATGAATTGTACTATTGTCCCCTATGTTTATTGTATACACACATATTGTACAACAATCATTTCTGATGTATCTTTAAACGGAAATCTAAATTGTATTTTTTATATACATAAATTTCTATTATGTGTATGTATATGCTTGTTTCTCAATAGCAGTCAGAATTTCTCATCAACCAACAAAATTATTTATACTATTATAAAGTTTTTCAATTGGGATTTTTTTAATTATCAAAATTTTTTATATATCTGAAACGAAAATTGCAATCCAGTTATTAAATTTTTTTAACCAACATTTGTGTCAGGATATTCAAAATGAAATTGTTTAATTTGAAAGAAGAGACAAAAAAAGAAACAACAAACAAAACATATATTACTGGCATTCGAAAATTTCTTCGCATTTCGCTTCGAAAGGGGAACTTAAATAGAAAAACAGTTTCGATTTTACTTGCAAGTACTATTTGCATATTTTGTACCAATAATACGTAAAAAATACTGTAACACGTTATAAAGTAGAAAAATCTTATCTCTTTTTTAACAATTAGTTTTATCAGGAGAATGTAATGGTTAGCAATAAAATTTGATAATGATGCAAACATAACCGCTGTATAGCAAAGTTTTACGAATAAGCCATAGACATAAACTCGTCCACGTTCGAAACAATTTGGCATCACCATCAGTTTGCATAAAGAAAGTTAAACACGCTCAAGAATTAATGCGGACCAAAACCATTGTTGGCGTCGAACGTTTGTGAATTTTTTGTGGACATAATTGGGTAATGCCGACATCAGTGGATTCAAGCCATACAGCCGGCTAAACAATTCTATTAATATATAAATAGTCAAAAATTCAAATTTAAAAACTACATTTGTTATTTCCATCGTCATATTAAATGCAAACGGACGTAACTACACTTTTTGTTTTTTTACAGGAGAAGCAAAAAACCTTAAAATTAAAAATTTTGAAAATCCTAAAAATCGTATATTTTCAGGATAGAGATAGATATAAGGGTTGGCATCCCTATATACAACAAATGAGTTTGTATGTAAGGTTTTCATATAAATATGTATGCAGTTATATCTTCTTGTATTTAGAAATGCACGCACTTGTAGTTACGTCCGTTTGAATTTCGTTAATAAAATCGCCATTTTTGATCGTTGGAATCTAAAATTTTTCACCAACATGTATTTTGATAAAACGAACCATAATAAAAAAACTCAATTTCGAAATTTTGTGTAGTTACGTCCGTTTGCATTTAAAATGACAATATAAAGTTTAACTGCTGTATTCAAAAAAAGTTTTGTAGGCTTATTAAGGGTTTATTTGACAAATTATTATTAATATTATCTTTATTAAAATGTATTTAAAATACTACAAATTATCGGATTACCAAAGTATTACTTAAAAAACAAAAAATTTTAAAAAAGAAAAAAATTTTTAATTTAGTTTTAATTTTTTTAATTCTATTTTCAATATTTGCCAAATAATTTCTGATTAAAGCAATAATGTTTTTTAGGAATAAAGTAGATACTACTTTCGGCCAGAATTTCCTAAAGTTCTCCAAGTTTTTTATTCCAGTTTTAGGGCAATGCTTTTATTGCTTGTAGGACATACATACATCCAGTTGGCTCTGTCTTAAAGTCATCCTCGATGATGGGTGCACGACGCATAGACGACAGCCAGAACAGTTCGCCAACGATAATCTCAAATAAATGCCGCGAGAACGGCCAACACCTGAGCGACAATATTACTGAGCTTATCTTCGCTCGCACATTATTTGAACTAGTAAGCCCTAGTAGGCCTGTCGTCAATATTCGGTTTATCATCGACAACTTCAAGGAAATAAACCACAAAATATCTATAACAATAAGTAAATTATATATTCAATAATGTATTAAAGAGATCCTTGACGATAATGTCGTGTACAACGATTGTGCCAACTGGGTAATTAGGTTGTAACTTCTATCAAAAAGAGTGTACGAGGCATTTTTTTAAAAGTAAAAACAAAAAGCGAACAATAAATAAAAATTATTGGTATAGTATAAAGTAATCAAACAACGTGGTTCCCCATTCGTGATAGCTCAATTATTACTTTTTGTTCTTTTTATTTGTTTTTATTTGCTTTTTGCACTTTGTTCTTCATCTAAAACAAAATTCATATGCATGTATGTATGTGTATATACATTCATATGTACGTTATTTTTACACTCTCATTTTTTTGAGTGTATAAAACCGATTAATAATAATAAATTAAAGAAAAATATGTTTATAACAAAAAGTATTTTAAAATAAAGATTTGCAAACAGATTTTAAAAAATGTATTCGAATAAAATTAAAAAAATGATAAAATATGAATTATACATACATACATACATACATACATATGTATTTTTACAACTTTTTAAAATTTCCATAACGTTTAATTATTTCGGAAATAATTTTGTTTTTCTGAATTCTACAGAATTGTATGTAACGTAATCCAAATTTTGAATGCGATATACATACAGCTGCGTGCAAATAATTAAGGACACGAAGCTTACATGTGAGCTTGAAGCAAAAAAAATAAAAATAGTTGTATATACATATTGTCAAAATTTTTCCGAGTTTAGTTATTTAAACTCTTAGGGCCACTTTTTGAGTTGGAGATTAAAGTCAAGTTTACGATTTAGTCACCTAATCTAAGATTAAATTTAATCCGGTATAAATTGTGTTTTGTGTTTTTGAGTAAGAGTTTAAACCTATTAGTATTGCCATACTGAATAAGACAAATGGCGACTTCTTTTTTGCAAATGTCAAATATATTTTCACAACATTCTACTTATGTATACCATACATATACATTTTCATAACACTTTGTTTTTGTTATTAATGAAAAAATAATTCCGCCAAATATTTTTGAGCATAATACAGAATTAAAACATTTATAAAAAAAGATGTCTTCAAACAGTGAAGAAAAAATATTTAATATGAATATTCGAATTTTACTTCAAGTGAAGTAACCTATTTATTAAAATTAAACAAAAAAACATTATAGAGTGCAAAAAAACCATGTGCTGAACTTGGCCAACGATATTTGTAATCATTTAAATCTTTATCAGCACTGGAACAATCCATTTTTACTTAACTTTTAATTTTTGTGCTTTCTTCTTTCTATTAAATAAATGAAAAAAAAAAATACAATATTTTCAACAGTTGTTTATATTACACACATGCAATTTGACAGTTCTCCCTTAAGATTAAACTACCAGCATCGGTCGATTAAACTAGCAATTAACAATAAGATTATGTCAACCCAAAAAGTGAAATCAAAGATTAAAGTTAATTTAATCGCTAATCTCCAACTCAAAAAGTGGCCCTTAGTCGTAGAAAATAACTGTTTATTGTGTCAATTAAATTATTTTTTATAAAGCAGTGAACCATATTTTAAAGAATATTGAATTTTGTCGTGCATATAATTAAGAACACATCGTAAAATTTAAGAAAAACTTGTATTTATTAAAAAAAATCAATATTTTGTTGCAAAACCATTGTTGTCGATAACAGCTTGACACCTGCGAGGCATCGAGCTAACCAGATTTTCACATACTCTAGTTGGAATGGCCTCCCAAGCTTTCTTTGTTTCGGCGAAGCGATCATCAAAATTGTTTATTTTTACTGCGCTTACTTTGGTTTTTACAACTTGCCATAAATTCTCAATCGGATTGAGATCTGGACTGCATGAAGGCCAATCAAGTACAGTGACCGAATTGTTTATAAACCATTGTTTGACGTGATGAGCCGTATGCTTCGGGTCATTATATTGTTGAAATATCCATGTTACTGGCATATTCTCGTCTGCATACGGCATCATTGTATTGCTTAGGATTCTTACATATTGGAACTTGTCCATGTTTCCGTCAACTTTGTGCAGCGGTCCAACACCGCGTGACGACATAGCACCCCAAAGCATAATCGAACCTCGTCCATGCTTTAAGTGGCCCGGGTGTATCTTGGATCAAATTCTTTTAACTTTGGCCGGCGAACATATTTTTTTTCATCGGGAGAGACTCTATTAATTTTTGTTTCGTCCGAAAATAACACTCTCTTCCATTCCACAGCGGTCCAATGGCGGTATTTTTTTGCAAACTCTATTCGCTTCTTCCGGTTACGCTCAGACAACAATGGTTTCTTTCGGGAAATTCTTCCAAAGAGGCCAGCTTCCCGCAATCGACGTTTTACTGTGTCTACAGATGGTTTTGCTCCATTTTCACCAAAGACTGCTATCCGAATTTCTTTTGCTGATTTATGCGGATTTTTTTTCGACTCGCGGACAATCAGTGCATCTTCACGCACTGTCGTAATTCGGCTTCTTTGTTTACGAGGTACCTTTTCAGCTGTCGAATGTTTTTTGAAATATTGCACCGCTTGGAAACCATTGTTTTAGAAACTTTTAAGGCTCTTGCGATCTCCCTATAAGAGCTTCCTTCCTGATGCATTTGTACAATAATCTTTCGAGTACTGACGTCACAGGACTTATTTTTACCCATGTTTAGCAATAAGTAAAAGTTTATCAAATTCTGAAAAACACTTTGTGTAATCTCATTTACTTGAATTTAACTGTTAAAACTTACTTGAATCTTAAAATTTTAAAAAATTTTTCACTGTCCTTAATTAAGTGCACGAGTAATTTATTTCACAAATTATGAAAAACACCACAAAGAAAAAAATAACGGTAAAAATAGGGTTGCCATTGAGAAGTTTCAATAAACAAAGTTGGATTAACTAAACAGGGTCAAATTTTAGCGGTTTTTTTAATAGTATTATTTTCAACATAATGATTTAAATATTAAGTACTACTGTCCTTAATTAGTTGCACGCAGCTGTATGTATGTATGTATGTATGTAGTTCTAACATACATATGTAAGTATAAAAAACCTTGCACAGGCTTAGGCGATTTGCATTACCAATAAATTAAACAAAATGTACTACAGTTTAAAAAAACAGAATTAACACTAATTTAAATACATTTAGTGCCCACTTTCTATTACTGCATGCATTCATTTCGAAATACGAGTTGTGTATTTTTATATAATTATAACCTAACTCTTGCATTATCACTAAAGCATATATTCAGCCTTATTATGGTTTTTGGAAACGTTCATAGACTATGTAGGTTTTCGATTTTTTTTAGGAAAAGAAAAATTATTAATTTTTCTTCTATCCTTCATTAGTTATATGTATTAGGTTCAACAAATTAGCTTTTAAGTACGTTTTGGATATGATGGAGCCCGAATTGCAAGAACCTAAATGATAACAAACAAATATGTATAGGTACTAGAATATAAAATAAATAACAGCGACACAATGTGCAAATATTATGAATAACCTTGTGGTAATTAATAATTAACATTACTTTTATTATATAAAGACTTTTGTAAAGTTTATTAACATAAATACCTACTTTAATGTGCTGGAGGCCCGAAGTTCGAGCCCCAGAAAGGGGCTACCTACTCTTTCGTAACTTATAAATTCTTCGTAATTTTTGTCGAATAAAAAAAAAAATGGGCAACTATTTTTACAACTTTTAATATTCGATTTCGAGAATAGTAGAAAAACGAAAAATAATTGATTGCATTTTTATGACTTGCGAGGAATTTGATATCGTAGTATAAGAAGTAGAAATTTTATACTCTTATTACGAAAATCGTTATATGGCAATATTAATTAAACAGCAGAAGCCGATAAAACCAGAAGAAAATTCTAGCAATCTACCTTCAACTATATTACGAATACTAAAATTTGTACTCCGAACATTTTTACACAAATAAACTTTATTTACCTATTATCAGTTAAAAGTTTTAACTTAAAGCGCACATTGCGTTGAATTACACATGCTTGTAATATAATAAGAATTCAAAACTAGTGCAATAAATCATAATGCACTATAATGCTTTTGAACAAGATTGGTGTAATGGGGATAACATTTGGGTTAAGTGGGTTTAGATCAGTGGTCTTCACAAAGAGAGTCACACAAAAATACACTGAGAGATGAGATTGGTTTCTTCATTTGTATTGTTTTTAACAACTTGAATGAAATTTGTGAAAATTTTCGTTTTAAAAACCTTTAACTTTAAAATTTAAGCTAATTTATTAAAATTATTCATGAAATAAATTGTTTGTAAATACTATTAACAAATTGAAACGTAGTTAAAAGAAATATAAACATTAAGTTTATGTTGTTTATTATCATAACTTCTCAGTGTCTGACAAACAAATTTAGCTCTCTTGAAAACTAATAAAACATAAACCCATACGCAATTTTTGTCTCACACACATGTTTTTGTAATAATTGTGGTTGTCGTTTACCATGATGAAAACAAAGCGTATGGATTTCTTTTTATGAAAGATTTTTAACATTGCAAATTTTTTAATAATTAATTAAGTTTTTCATAGGAAAATAAAACAAAAAGTGGTTTCCAGGAATTCTAAAAGTGATATCTGTTAATAAAGTACAATACATTTAATTTTAAACTAATATAATAAGAATTAACGATACGGGTAGTTTTGGTATATTTTAAGAAGCTGTTTGCCAGAATTTTTGTGGAATTAAGCAACCCTGGTTGTAATATTCACGAAGAGAGTAAGAAAAACTAAAAAAATATCCGAACAATTAATTTACCTGAGTAATACTGGTGAAGACCACTGGTTTAGATAAGCGTGGACTGTATCTGTATTCTTAAATGTGTTAATACAAAATCAATAATTTTATTATGATTTTGTACAATGCTAATGAAAAAGTTAATCAATACATGCCATAAAACTTAGTTGCTACAAAATAGTATTTCACTACTTTAATATGAAATTAATTTTACACTAAAAAGTGTGTATAAAAAGTGCAAAAGTTAGTTATATTTCCATAAATTTTCATTTTAATTGATTTTGTTTTTATATAGAAAATATGTCAATACAATAGTTTATTATTTAGTATTATTTGTCTCGATTCAGCTTCAAAATACAACAAAATATTATTCGATATTTTTTGGTCCAAAAGAAAGCATTTACTGTAGTGCCACAAAAAGAATATTTAAAAAAGTAACTATCATTACAATTTTAATGTTGCCATCACTTAATATTTGTATGTACATATCGTCATATTAAATGCAAACGGACGTAACTACACTTTTTGTTTTTTTTACAGGAGAAGCAAAAAAACCTTAAAATCAAAAATTTTTTATTTCCTGTATATTATAATTTTTAGTATCGAGATATAAGGATTTGCATACCTACAGCTGTGTTCAAAATAATAGGAGTGCACCAATGTAATATTTCTACAGTTGAAATTTGTTAGTGTACCAATTTGCAAAACCAGTGATATTCTAACGGAAGTTACAACGGTATGTAAGAAATCGAATACAGAAGAGAAACTCATAATAAATTTTATATTCATAATAAAATTCGTTCATTTCTGTGTTTGCCCTTGGTTTGAGATGTTCAAAATAATAGGAGTGCGTGTGACGTTTTAAAAATAAAACTAAAAGGGCATATAATTGAAGAAAAAAAGTGAAAAGTAAGTTTAAAAAAATGATGTTAAAACCTCATTTACAGTGATTATATTATATTTCACATAAATTTTTGTAATAGTGGGAAGAGGGAAGCACTGTTCTGAAGAAAAAAGAGAACCAATTAAAAATCTTCGAAAAAAGGCAAAACTTATAAAGAAATTAAGGAAACCTTAGGATGCTCCGATCAAATGATTGCAAATGCTCTAAAATATAAAAAAAGCCTTAAACACGTGGGCGCAAACACAAAATATCAACTGTTGAAGACCGTCGTATTGTACGATACAGCAAAATTAATCCTTGGGCGTCTTCCAAAAAAAATTCAAAAGGATCTAAATCTTGCCGTAAGTGGTCGTACTATTCGTAGACGCTTGATGGAAAATTATTTATTTGCAAGAACTCCACGGAAAGTGCCACTACTGACAAAAAAACAGGCAGTAGCACTCTTAAAGTTTGCACAAGAACACATCAATTGGCCGAAAGATAAATGGAGAAACATACTCTGGACCGACGAAAGCAAAATTGTTTTATTTGGTGGCACTGAGTCTAGACAATATATTAAACGTCCGCTCAATACAGAATATAAAGCCCAATATACACAAAAAACAGTTTAGCATGGTGGTGCAAAAGTAATGATATGGGGAAGCTTTTCGTATAATGGTGTAGGTCCAATTTACGAAATTAGAGGCATAATGGATAGAAACGTTTATGTTGAAATTTTGAAAGAGGTAATGCTATACCTTATGCAGAGTGAAATATGCCTCTTAAATGAATATTCCAACAAGATAACGACCTAAAACATACCAGTAAATTGGCAAATGAGTGGTTTCGGGTAAGTGGAGTTCAGATTATGTCGTGGTCTGCTCAGTCTCCTGAACTGAATCCCATAGAACATCTGTGGGCAGAGGTTAAAATATATGTTGCAGAGAAACAGCCATCAAATGCGGAAGAATTACGGAGCACAGTGCGCGAAGCGTGGCATCAAATTCCTTTAAAGGATCTTATTGACTCAATGCCTCGAAGATGTGCTGAAGTCATTAAAAAAACAAAGGTTATTCAACAAAATATTAAATCGGGGAAACTATTTTTAAATAATATTTAACTTTTGTGACTTTAGCTTTAATACTACTAGGTTGTGTATAACCACTCCTATTATTTTGAACAGGGAATTTTGAAAGAAAACTTTGTTTAAATTAAATATTTTATGTTTTAATCATTTTAATTAAATAAGTAATTGGTAAATAATTAGAAGCTGAATTAGAATTAAATTTTATCTCAAAAGAAATTAATATTTTCTTTTTTTCTACTTAATTTTAAACTTCGGCTTTAAATGAATTGCACTCCTATTATTTTGAACACAACTGTATATACATATAAGAAATGAGTTTATTTATTTATTTATTTATTTATTTATTTATTTATTATGTTCAATGAATTACAAGCCTTAAAGGCCAAATTAATTCAGTAATACTTATATGGTAAGGTTAAACAAAAAAAAAAGAAAAAAAAAAATATATATATATATTAAAATCTTAAACATAAGTCTAAATTAAAAAATCCAATCTAGTATGCCAACAATATTGATCTCAATCTTAATCTAACACCAATAAGAGTCTTGCTTGTTATATTATTTTTATTTACCTCTTAAAATTTTACTCTCCTAATAAACAGTAACAGTGACCACTCTCATAGACATTTACTCAGTTCACTTTTATATTTATGTACAGGACAACCAAAGTTACGTAGCTGACTAGGTAGTAAGGAATTCCATACTCTGACAACTCTCACCACGAAAGATCTATTCATGTGTAGGGAAGTATAATTAGGATAGATTAAAATATTACTACGGGTGGAGTTGCCAAAGTTAAACTTCTGAGCAAGATACGAAGGACGGTTGTACTTAATTATCTTATAAAATAGTAACATTATCCTTTGATCAATTAGACTCTGAATGTCACAGCCAATAAATTTATACATATACTCAGTAATGTGGTCTCTATAATGAAGACCGTAAACAAATCTGACTACTCTGTTAAAACACATCCTGAGCTTCTCTAAATTCTGTTGAGAGGTACCCGAAAAAATTTCAATGCCATATAAAAACAATGGGAGACATAAGGCTAAAGCCATACGCTTTTTCACATTTATTGGCAGGAAAATGCCCAAGTTATATAACTTCAGCAAAACAAAAGAGACTCGAGAAATTACACTGTTGATATGATAACTAAATTCTAATCTACTATCAATATAAACCCCAAGGACTTTCTGATATAATACATATTCTATTGATTCCCCACGAATCAAAATTTTGGGATACGAAGAACTGTGTGAAAATAGCATGGCTTTGGTTTTGCCAGGGTTAAGATTCAAGAAGTTGTCGTCCGCCCAATCAGCTACGCGTTCCAACTCTTTGTTGATATTGTAAGATAGGTAATCTGGACCATGTCCCCTATCAGTCATGAGTATCTGAATATCGTCAGCATATGTGTAGCATAAACCAAATTCAATCTTACAATAAAGATCATTCATATACAACATGAATAAAAGAGGACCTAATATTGAGCCTTGCGGCACACCTCTATATAACCTTGATATACCAGACTTATTGCCCCTATATTCTACATATTGAAATCTATTGCTTAAAAAAGCCATCATAAGAAGACATGCAGATCTGCTGAATCTAAATTCATTATTAAGTTTCCAACATAATTTCCTATGACTGATAGAATCAAAAGCCTTGCTTAAATCCAGTAAAACCAACACAGAAATTAACGATTTATCTAAATTACATCTTACATTTTCAACCAAATCCATAACCAACCCTGTCGTATTGTAACCTTTTCTAAAACCTGATTGATAAGGGTTTATCATTCTATTACGATGTATAAATTCCTGTATCTGATTCCTAATTAATATTTCAAAAATTTTTGATGTAGTATTTAAAATACTAATCGGTCGATAGTCAGCAATAGAACGTGGAGTCTTAATTTTAGGAATAGGAACCACTTTGCCAATTTTCCAGTTCTTTGGAAAAACACAGGAAGTTATAATAGAGTTAATGAGGTAAGTTAAGTGACGAGATATTTTAGGGAAAACTATCTTTAAAAATTTGAGGGGAATTCCATCAGGACCTACGCAATTAGACTTAATAGTGCTCATAGCAACAACAACATCATGCTCAGTTACATTTCTAAATTTAAGATCCGAACTATTGTTATAATCGTAAAAGGAGATATCCGGCTCGTGTAATTCTGGAAGTATAGAATGGCGGTTGAATTCATCAACACTAATAAAATCATTTACTACATCGTCACCCAGGGCTCCAACCGATTTAAGTTTAGACCAAAATTGAGACTGAGAGCATTTGCTAAAGTATTTCATGCTGTGATTTCTACGCTTGGATCTTATAACTGCCTTAAGTTTATTTCTATATTTGCAATAAATTTTCCGATTCTCAGCTGTGTTACTCTCACAGAACGCGCGCCATGCTAAATTACGAAGATTTCTAGCGTTTTTTATCTCGTTACATTGCATCCATCTATCGCTATCATACGTAACAACTTTTCTAAGAGGGACACTATCATTAAATGCTCCGAACAGTATTCTGTTAAAAATGGCTAGTTGCTCATCAACTGATGGAGTACAAAAAAACGGAGAAGAATCAAGTTGACAAAGGTATTCAAAGCATCTTTCAAGATTAATAGCAGGATAGTTACGGACCCAAATTTCCTCTTGAGCGGGTTTAGATTTTATCCCATATGATATCGATATAATAGCATGCCCAGAGTTCAGTGCAGGAAACTGATACTGTCTCTTACAAAATACCTTATTGAAATCTGTAACAAAAAAATAATCGAGTAAAGAAGAACTATTATGAACTAGATCAATATGAGTGGGTAAACTGTTGTGGACTACACACAAATTGGACCTGAAGCAAAAATCCCTAATGACATGTGATTTAGTGAACATATCCGTATTAAAGTCGCCCATGATTATACAGTTATTATAGCTCCCAGACACATCCATAATCATGTTCTCGCATTTGTTAAAATCACCATGTGGAAGGTATACAACCCCGATAAGAACTTTCTCATCAAGCATTGAAATTTCAACGAAGAGCGACTCAACTATTCCTTCCTCAAAATAATCACAAATAACCTTAACTTTGAATCTACAGTCAATATAAAGACAAACACCTCCTCCCCTTAGCCAACATCTATCGTTCCTAAAAAGTTTAAATCCATTCATTGCAACCGCCTTATTCGTTGTACTGGACTTTAACCATGTTTCGCTAATACCAATTATATCATAATCGCTGCTTTCAAAAATATTCCTAATTTCATTAAATTTAACAGAATTATTACGAGGGACCATACTCTGGGCATTCAGATGGCATATATTCAAATATCCAGTGTTAATCCCGGATCTCAATGAGGCACTGTTACTGATAAGAGGTCCTAAATTATCAACCATAAAATGTAACAAACAAGGCTCAATATTGGTGCAGAGAAAACAAAGATCATATAAAAATACAACATATTCAAAATGTACATTCTTATCTACATAAATAAAGAAAAAACAATATATAAAATTCTGTGCAAATTATGATTAGGTGTAGCGGAATTAATAATAAGAGAAATTACATATGAATTTAATTCAGATTATAATAAAGTCAAGTATCCAACAATAAAAAAAGATAATAGAAGAAAAAAAAAAAAAAAAAAAAAAAAAATAGAAGTAATCCAGGTAAATATGTACATATGTATAACAACAGTTATTGAAGAAAATGGAACTACTTATGTGTAATAATAGCATTAAATAATATAATTTTTGATAATATCGGTTAAGCTCAGAACCTGTTCCTCTTTATTAGGCAGCATAACTCTGACACTTACGGGGTTATTTCTTATTATCCGATATCTCTTAATTTCTCCAGATTTTAATTTGGTACGGCATAAATAGTTAACTCTTGCAGTCTCAGGGGTAAGGTGGTCATTGAGGTATAATCTTTTGTCAATATCCGTTTGTACTACATCTTTAAGACTTAGATTGTATTTACTTCTATAGTTCCTCATAATTAGATCTCTTTTGTGTACGTTATTGAATTTAATCAATACTGCAGACTTTTTCCCAATCCATGTGCAAAAGTTAATATCACTTTCAGAAATTGAAACTTCATAGACTTTAGCTATGGATAGAGTCAAGGAATGTAAGTCAGTAGAAGTGTAATGTGAAGGAAGACCATTAACAATAATATCAGATCTGTTCAGTTGCGCACGCAGGTTATTATTTTCAGCTATTAGCTTATCTATCTTAGCATTGGTTTCTGTTTGAACTCTCTTATTCTCATTAATCACTTTAACAAGTTCAGCTTTACTGTTCTTCACTTCGGACATTAAACCTTCTTTTATTATGCTTGTTAAATCCACTAGTTGTTTATCTATAGCTTCAATTTTGGCAGCCGTCTGATCGAATGACGAGATCATCAAACAAGCCTTGCAGCCATATGAATATCCAGGTTTGGTTTTTGCAGCATTGTCTAATATTGTTTTAGTTGCTGCAGATGATTGTTTAACAACACAGTTAAAATGATGATGAGCTCCACATAGTACACAAATAATAGCATCAGCTTTCTTGCAGCTAGATGAACAGATACCACATGTGCCTGTCATGTTAACAATCTGTCACACCACAGTATTACAATATTTTGAGGTTATGGTTATCAAACTTTATTGGAATGAAAATAACGTAGCACGTTTAACTTATTTTTTTATTTTTTTAGGAAAATAATACTTAAGTTAATTTTTTATCTTTTTTTATATTAATTTGCAGAAACTTTCTGTACTACACGTGATAAATAGATTTTTAGAGAAAATTAGCACAGAGATAAAATTGTTTTTACACGTTTACCATAGCGTTGCCAGATTAAAAAAAAAAAAAAAAAATATACGCACTTGTAGTTACGTCCGTTTCGATTTCATTAATAAAATCACAATTTTTGATCGTAGGAATGTAAAATTTTGCACGAACATGTCTTTTGATAAAACGAACCATAATGTATAAAAAACTAAATTTCGAAATTTTTTGTAGTTACATCCGTTTGCATTTAATATGACGATATGTACATATGTTTGTGGTATATTTGTATGTATTTGTTTTTTTTTTTTCTTCTTTTTATAAAAATGGCCTTAAAAACTATTCTGTTTTTTTTTCTTTCGTTTATTTCGTCTCTTATTTTGACGAGCACATAAAAATTAAATTTTATTTACACCGTACCTAGTACATAGTATGTATGTTCTTCTATGTCTCTAATATTTATTTTTTTAATAAAATATGCTTATTGCTTTATGAATTTATGTTTAAAGAAAATAACTCAGTGCAAAATTAAACATAAAAATTACATCGATTTTTAATGCACATACATATGTATAAGGCATACATACATATGTATAGAAATATAATATAATATAAAATAGTTTTTCGTGTTTTTAAAACCGTTTGGTAGTTTGGTTTGTTGCAACTTTCCTGGGTTTTTGGTAGATTTTCATGTTAAAAACAATATTTATAATTTTTGAGTAAGAAATTTTTTTTTTGCAATACAGTTAACACTTTTTAATTATTTTCACAAGTGGGGCAGACATCTTTGTTCTATTGCATACATAGGAATGATTTAAGGGAGAAGCACCTATACATACCATGTGTTGTGCCAATTGTGTGTTTTGCACTGCTGTCAAAAAATTTAAAATAGTGAATTTTCAGAAAGCAAATTACTGACATTTAGCAAATATTTAACATATTATAGAAGTTGAACAAGTTTTATATTTTAGATTCGTTGACTTGCCAGTTGACTTGCACTGTATTATTAAAAACTAATACAAAGTCAATTTTGGTCAATTTAATATATACATATGTATACGACAGGAAATAATTATAATAAATATTAAATGTAATATGGAAAAGAGAAAATATTTTTTAAATATTAGAACACTGTCTTTAACTTATTTGTCCCACACAAAAAAAAAAAAAAAACATTAATAGCAAAAGAAAGTATCTTAAGCTCCAATGGCAAATAGTTCTAGAAGCGTGCTATTCTAACAGTAAATGATTTTCATAGAAAACGTTATTTATTCTTGGTATCACGATTTGAGGGATTGGAGAATTTAGAGCAAAGCTCTGAAAGCAATCCACATTTAATTTGTTTGCAAAAGAAAGATAGATTCCGAAAACTTATAAATTTCAAAAATTAACAACCAAGAAAACGTTTCACATATGCAGATATATGTTCACGCCTATGAATACAAAAGACAACGTACAATCATATTTACAATCCTTTTCAGTTTAGTAGTGACATAGGAAAATTCATAACTGAATAATTTCTTCCTTTGGTAGGCTGCAATGAATTTTGGTAGATTTTTTGAAATTTGTTTGTAGAAAAAAAATTTCTTCTGTGGCAACGATGATTATCAACTCCATTCTTACATATAAACTCTTATTTCCTCTCAAAATTGTTTCACTCCTTGTTCTCAGTAGTTGAATGTACAGAATAAAATGTAGTTTTTCAAATTTTTTTGCAAATTGGTTTGTTTTATACAGTGGCCGACAAAAGTCTACATACGACCCCTTTTTTTGCGATTTTATCAGTCCAAGAGAATAAATGAAAAAAATAATGATGCAGTTTTGTTTCAAATCTATATTTATTAATATAAACCAAATCAATATTTATTCCGATATAAACTTAAAAAACTATTCAAGAAAAACTATAAAAAACATTCGACAAAAGTCTACATACGACAAGAGTGTTCACAGAAAAACTTAGCGTAAATGTAAAAAATCATCACCTATTAATAAAATTAATATTTTGTCGGACCCCCACGAGCATCTATAACTGCCTGCAGTCGCCGAGGCATCGAGTTCACCATATTTTCGGATTCTAAGGGTCTTATGTTCTGCAATTCTTCTTGGAGCCTCTGTTTTAACATTTGGGCATTAGTAATTTGGTAGTTACGTATTTTTCGTTGTAATATCTCCCAAACGTGCTCAATAATATTTAAATCTGGGCTTTGAGGTGGAGTGTACAGCTGTCTGGGAGCATAGTATAGCAACCAATCTTTCACAATTTGAACAGTGTGCTTCGGGTCGTTGTCTTGTTGGAAGTACCAATTTCGACCAAGGCTTAGCATATCGACGGAGGGTTTTAGATTCTGTTCTAGAATGGAATTGTAAAGGTGTCGATCCATATTACCCTCAATGAACACCAACTTTCCTACGCCAGAAGCAGCCATGGCACCCCAAACAATTACACAACCCCCACATGCTTAACAGTAAAAATGAAGTATTTAGGAGCCAGTATTTCTTTTTCACCACACCTTAGATCTACCGTCACTACCAAAAATGTTATTTAGATTCATCAGTAAACAAGACCCGCTTCCAAAAATCAAAACCTTTGTCAATATGCTTTAGGGAAAATTCTATACGAAATTTGCGGTTTTTTTCACTTATTAATGGCTTTTTTCGAGCAGTTCTGCTAAAATAACCATTTCCATTCAATGTTCTTTGAATAGTACGGGGATTTACAATCACTTCTAATCTTGTTGCAAGCTCTTCGGCCAATTTTGTTGTATTAATTTTAGGGTTTTTGTCCATTTCTTTTAAAATAAAGCTTACATCTCTGCGAGTAAGTGCTTTTGGGCGTCCACTACGACGCTTATTTTCAACAGTTCCACTATTTTTATAATTCTTAATCTCTTCAGATCTGTACTTAACCAATAAATTTCGGATTTCAATTGAAATTTCTTTACGAGAAGACATTATTTTACTTAAATATACACCGATGAAGACTAAATTACAACTTAAAGCTGTTTAAAACAATCTATAAACTTAACAAAAAAAATTTTGTAATAAATAACGGCGCTATCTCGTTATTTAATAGCAACAAACGCCTGGGTATGCTGATCGTATGTACACTTTTGTCAATACATTTTAAATGTTTTTCTTGAGTAATTTTTCCTATGTTTATTGAAAAAACGTAAATTTTGGTCTGCTTTAATAAAAATGTATTTGAAACAAAACTGCATCATTACTTTTTTATTTAAGTATCTTGGGCTCCTAAAATCGCAAAAATATAGGTCGTATGTAGACTTTTGTCGGCCAAACATTTTTTTTTTTAATATTCAATGAGTTTGTGCACACTTTTTTCATACTATTTTTTTTGTAGTCTTACTTTTTTTTTAATAATGATACCCCATATACTTATAAAAATAAAACTACGTCTATAGGTGTTAAATGAGCATGAATTTGTTATTCTCATTGTTTTTTATTTTGTTTACATAAAACTTTTTTTAATATTCTCAATGTTTCTTAACTCATTCGATTTTTAAACAAATTAAATTGGCAGTTAAATAAAATAATTTAGATCATTATTTGACGACTGAATAATTAATAGAATTTATTTAATTAAAATTTATAAACATAATGAAATGTAGAAAATATAATCCTCCATTTATTTTAATTTAAAAAGCTAAAATTTTTAAAAGTATGCGTTTTTTTTAAATTTTGTTAAGATGAATAAATAATGCTTAAATTCTTATCGCGAAATATATTGTGATTTTTATGGAAACAGTGTTTCTTTCTTTTTTTTTTTTGTTCTCTTTTAATTAAAAGATATTTTATACAAACATACCGTAACCGACAAAAGTCTACGTGAGAATAAAAAAAATAAATAAAAAAATAATGCGGTTTTGTTTCAAATCAATATTTTAATAAAAACTTAAAAAAATGTTCAGTAAAAAAAGAGTGTTTACTGGAAATCTTCGCTTAAATATTGAAAATGTTTACTTCTCAATAAAATTAATATAATCTGAAACACTACGTCGATATATCTAACATGGATCTTCCAAAGAAGATCAAAGCCCAAAACTAAATATTATTAAGCACGTTTGGGAGATTTTACAACAAAAAATATGTAATACTGTTGAAAGCAGTTAAGATGCCCTAGGTGGTTTGACAAAATATTAATTTTATTGATAAATATGTAGACTTTTGTACAAGTTTTTTTTATCGATTTCTTGAATAATTTTTTACTTTTATTTGGAAGAAATAGTTCTTTGGTTATTGTTAATTAATATAAATTTAAAATAAAACTGCTTCAGTTTTTTTTATTTTTACTGGGCCGTAGTTAGACTTTTGTCGACCCCTGTACATAACCCCGACATCAAAAGTTTCAACCAGACAATGTAAAATTAGTTTTACTTTTTTTTAATAAATAAAAATAAGATTTTTTTCTTTAATACCCACGTTTAATAATATTAATTTTTAGAAATGATATACATACATATTTACATATGTACATACATATATAGTTCAGCTTATTTTAGGTTTTATTTTTATAAAAAAAATTTTGAATCACAACTATACTACATTGTATGTACGGATTTATGTACTATATATAGTTAGTTATAAAAGTTGAAGGTTTTTCGAACAAAGAAAATATCTCCATACATCTTTTTTGTGGAAGTAATCTAATTTCAGTAGAGAAAAAGAGAGCATATCAAAGAAAAATAAAAGTTTATCCAGACCAGCGATGAATAATGTGGCACAATTGTGCTATTTTTGGCACATTTGAATGCATCTAATCTATTCTGGGCCTTTCATCTTAAAATTCATATAACGAATTTTTTGTGTAACTTACATCCTGTTTAGAAACCTGCTTTCATTTACCTTATATTGTTTGTCAAAGAAAAAACTACTACTTTTATATACAATTTTGACTATGTCAAGTAAATACAAAAATAAAAAGAGAAAGAAGACAAAGTAAACTGTCAAAAACAATAACGTTTAAAAATTGCTAATAAATAAAATTGAAAAATAAAATTGTGAGTTATTTTTTTTTTCGTATTATTAACATTTTATAAAATCTAGCTCATGTAATTCCTATGATACAGATATTTTAAAACTATTAACCCAAAAAAAAGTTACCTCCAGAAATATTATAAATGAGAAATTTTTTTTAACTACATACTTATGCATATGAACTATGTATTTCTTTTAATATGTTATGCATCTTTTACAAAAAATAACTTTAAGCAATATAAATATTTTCATTAATTTTTGTATATAAATAAAAAATACATTGAATTTAAATTAAAGTTCTATATTACGAGTTTTCATTTCAATAAAAAGCTTATAATCAAATATACATATGTACATAAGTATATATATTAAAAAGTTATATATTTGGCCCTATCAAAGGTATTTTGGCCCTTTCAAATCGTCAATTTTCCCCAAAACAAAAAACTCAAAATGCATCACTAATTCAGACGTACTTATTATCAATCTCTATATTTTTCACTATGCTCTGCTCTTTATTTTCGGTTGTATTCTGTTTTATTCATGTTCTCTTATTTACCTTTTATTTTGCTGCTTTTTAAACAAGAAATTTTTAACGAAATTTATTTTATTCATAATATAAGTACATATTTTAAAAGCACTGAATGTAAGAAAAAAGTACAAATACTCGTATATCTTTAAACGAACGTTGGAATTTGTGTTTTCGTTGCTGCTTGTACGGTTATAATAAAACGTAGTAGGAAAAAAAAATTAAACAGAAGTTTATAGGGTGTAATGAACTAAATATTGTTATTGTTATTTTATTTATTTACTTTTTGTTAGTATATTTTTGTTTTTAGGGTTTAAGCAAATTTTTTATTGTCTTAATAAAATAAGACAAGAATGTTTTCTTTTTATGAAGCCACTTTCTTTTAAAAGGTCTGATTTTCTTCACTTGCTGTGTGAAAAATATAAATAGGTAATAGACCTTTAAACTTAATTGCGAAAAAAATTAAATTAAAATTAATTAGAAATATATACATATGTACATACATATAGTATTGTTCCAAATCTAAGCAACTTTTCCTGACGATGTAAACAAAGTCTCATATTTTTGTTTTAAATTCATTTATTAAAAACAATGCTTATATTTATAATTGTACATTGTCATTACAGGATAGTAGTAAAAATATAAATTAACCTCTGCTTCTAAAAAAATATAAAAAAACAAAATCGAAATCAAGTGCAAATATTTTGGTTCAAGTCCGTAGTAATACATTTTCGAAGTTTGTTTTTATTATTTTTTTCCCAACCTTCTTTTTTAAAATGAATATAATTTTTGGTTTGAATTAAGTTTTTGCATATAATTGTTACTTTTTTTTATAATAAATTATAAAACAACATTTGAATTTCCTGAAAAGTATGTATCAAAATAATTTTTTTTTAAATATGTTAAAATATATTTGTTTCTATTATTTTTTCCACCACTGTATTTCAATTCAATGTTTTAACCTTTAACTACTGAGGTGGTGGTAAATTTTACCCCCTCCTTAGATTTTTTAATTTATTTTCTTCGGTTGAGCGCTGTTGAGTCCCTGTTTTGTTATACTAAATCTTTCATTTTTTTTATTTTTATAATCATATTTATATAAAAATGTATTTTCTTGTTCTTTTAAAAATAAATTATTAAAAAAAATTTTTTTAACTAATTTTTTTTGGTAAGACAAAAGGTGGTAAAATTTACCCCACGTCAATAACTATGAAAAAATATTTCACCTCCGTAGTTAAAGGTTAATACAGTTTTATACTTACTGTATCATACAAAATTAAAGAACACAAAATTGGTAATTATCTCTCACCTAACGGTTCTTATAGTACAACAACAAAAAATACTCAAAAATTGACCAGACAAAACTCCAGACACGAAAACTAATCGTATTTGTTGGAAAATCGTTTTTATCCAACGTTCCTCTTCAATATTGAAAATAAATTTTCAATTGGGTTCAAATCGGGCGATTGGGCCGGCCAATCAAGCACTTCAATACCTTTCGATTGCATCCATTCCTTGACCAACTTCGATGTGTGTTTCGGATCGTTATTATGTTGAAACACCAATTAAAGATGCATGTTCCACTCGGCAACATCATATATTCCAAAATTTCGAGGTTTAAGCTTTTCATTTGTATTGCGTCTCACATCCCACATCAGAATTGAACAAATGAAATTTGTTTTCGTCGCTAAATAGCACACTTTTCCACTTTGTAACTGACCAATCAAAATATTTTTTTTGTTGCAAATTCGAGTCTTAAGTGTGTATTAATGTCTGGCTTGTTTAGCTTAAAAATACCTTCCTGGTTTTTGCGTAACGTTTTGTAAGAAGAGGTTTTTTGGAAGCTGTACAACTTTTCAAACCAGCCTCTCTCGCCCGTCTGCGGACTGTGCTAGCGTCAAGACTTCAACTTAATTCTGACACAATTTTATTTTACGAGATGAAGGGTTTTTTTTATGGTCTTCTTTATATTTCTATCATCACAAAGTGATGTTTTAAGAAGTCTTCCTCCAGGATCATTGGAAATCATTTATTTGCTTTTATTCAACAAACCTGCAATTTCAGCCTGTGATTTGCCTGCATTATAATGCGATATACTAGCATATAATTTAGAAGCTTCTCAATATTTTCTACGTTGCATATTATTTTAATGTTACAATGCACAACTCAATCGTAAAATACTTTCAAATGCATACTAGATTACTTTTTCATAAGAAATTATTAAAAGGAATTAACCGTTATTTTTGAAAAAAAAAAATTATTGTACAAAAGCAAAAAGTTTCCCTTTTGCCCAGGGAATTTTATGAGTATTTTGTTGTTGTTGTACTATAAGAACCGTTAGGTGGGAGATAATTACCAATTTTTTTTAATTTTGTATAACACTGTAATTAATAAAACTGCATTAAAACATTGAACTGAATGTTTGCTCAATACTATATGTATTGTATGATAAAGTTCCATAAAATAAAGTCCTGTACACATTTAAATATTTGGAGCATCAATGTTTAATAAGGGAAAATCTAAATTAAAAAAAAAATTGCTCCAAATATGAGTGTATTTATGCATGTATATAAAAGTTAAAATATTTTCTTAAACAATGTAAAGTGCATATATACCATTATTACATGATGTATTTACTGAACTTTTTGCTCAAATCATGCATCATTTTTAGGTATAAAATTATTAGAGATATATGACTTCATTCCTTTATATCTCTAAACTTTCAAATATATTAATTCTCTGTTCTTACTTTTTGATGTTACTTTTTTTGTAAATTGACGTAAACATTAAAAAGCATTATGCCTATGTATGTATGTAGCTAAAACAAATTTGATTTCTATTTAGTTTTGCGTTTTTTGCACTCTCTTACTTTTTATTTTAAATAATTAAATAAATTAATTATTAAATTTAAAAACCAGTTATTTTTGGCAAACATTTTACGGCAAATTAAAGATAACTCTTGTTTTTGTTTGTATGTATATCGATTGCTGCTTTGTCTTACGTTTTTTTTTTTTTTTGATTACCAGTAAACGAATGTGCGCATTGAAATAAAAGAAAAATATTTGTATTAGGACAAACTTCATAAAAAAAGATAAAAAAGATGGCACTATATATACAGTTACGAGCAGATAAATAGGTTCACATCAAAATGATAAATCAATTTTGTTTGACTATAGTTTACATTACAGCAATAAAAAAGGAAAAGTGGCTAATTACTAAAGCAAATACCCACTTTTAATACTGCATCACAATAATTAAATTATTATGTAAAAAATTCAGGGACCGGAAATAATTGTTATTTTTTTTTTTTTTGAGGAAAAAAGGTTACGCAAAAATGCCCTTTATCTGCATTTGGTAATTTTTAACCATTAACAGTACATTTATATTATTTTGGTTACCGTAACCAATTACAATGAGAAAAAAATTTTTTTGGTTATAAGTAAC
The DNA here is from genome assembly GCA_963576795.1 of Metopia argyrocephala. Classification (NCBI taxonomy): domain Eukaryota; kingdom Metazoa; phylum Arthropoda; class Insecta; order Diptera; family Sarcophagidae; genus Metopia; species Metopia argyrocephala. Next base: position 88,476,919 of record OY756211.1, read on the forward strand.
TATTATATCAACCAAAAAATATTTTGGTTAAGAATAACCATTATTTCAATCAAAAACCTTTTTTGGTTAGAAATAACCATTATATCAACCAAAAAAAATATTTTGGTTAAGAATAATGGTTATTTCAATCAAAAACTTTTTTTGGTTAGAAATAACCATTTGACCTAAAAAAAAATTTTGGTTACATCCTTAATTTGTAAAATCTTTTTATTGATTTTAATCATTCTTGCGATAGCTTCCTTGCACCATCCAAAATATACAAAAAATGTTGCATTTTGTGGAGTAATAACAAAAAAATAATTTTTTTTTTATATTGGTTATTTTTAACCAAAAAAATGTCTTTTTTAATATAATGGTTATTTCTAACCAAAAAATTTTTTTTATTAGTATAATGGTTATTTAGGACCAAAACAAATTTTAGGTTGATATAATGGTTATTTTCAACCAAAAAAAATATTTCTCATTTTAATTGGTTACGATGACCAAAATAAAATATATTTCTTGTTAATGGTTAATTATAACCATTATATAAATTCGTTGTCATTAATGATTAAATATGACTGTTTCGTAGTTTCTCTTATAACTCTTACCGTCCCTGAAAAAATTGCCCAAAATTAAAAAAAATAACCGTATAAAATCAAAGAGCAAATAAATAGGTTCACTTTGAAAAATTTGTTAGTTTAAAATGTTAAACGCCAAAATTATAAAAATTATTGTAGAAAACTTTAAATTCAGCCTTTTAATAGAACTTATTAAAGCAAATACCTCTAAAAATTTAAAAAATGGGACGTTCTAAACATTGTAGTGAAGAGGAAAAAAAGATTATAAAGAATCTACACAGCCGCAGTTATAGCCAACGGAAAATTGCTGAAATTCTTAGGAGATCGCAGAATATGATAAGAAATGCATTGCAGCTTCTAAAACAAAAACTTAAAAGGGGTCAACAGCGAAAAACCTCGAAAAGAGACGATGATTGCATTAAGATGTTGTCAACTCGTAATCCTTTTATGTCCGCAGTTCAGCTGAAAAATGAGTTAAAGCTTCCCGTATCAGAGTGGACCATTAGACGTCGTTTAAGAGAAAAAACTTATTAGGAAGATCGGCCCAGAAGGTTCCAATGCTTAATAACAGACAAAGAAAAAAGCGCATTGAGTTTGCAAAAGTACATGCTGAATGGGCCGGCCCGGAAGGTATAAAAAATGGAGAAACATACTATGGTCTGATGAATCCAAGATAAACTTAGTCGGACCTGATGGAAGAACATGGGTAAGGCGTCCAAAAAAATAAAGCATATGATCCAAAGTACACCACGAAGACAATAAAGCATGGAGGCGGCAACATAATGATATGGGGTTGTTTTTCCTGGTACGGTGTTGGGCCAATATTCTGGATCAAGGAAAATATGGACAAACATCTTTATCTGCATATTCTTAAAGAAGTAATGCTTCCGTATGCCGAGTGGGAAATGCCTTTAAAGTATGAATTCCAGCAAGACAATGACCCCAAGCATACTTCTAAGATCGTAAAAGTATGGTTCCAAAAGAAAAATATAAAGTTAATGGAGTGGCCTTCACAATCGCCTGATTTAAATCCCATTGAGAATCTTTGGAGAATCGTTAAGGACAAAATTGCACCACTCAAGGCTAAAAATAAAGAAGATTTGTGGACAAAAGTGAAGGAAGCTTGGTACTCAATTCCATTAGAGACTTGTCAGTCACTTGTCGAATCAATGCCCCGGAGATGTTCGGCGGTGATCCAAAATAAGGGATTTTCAACAAAATATTAGAAATTTTCTTGCAATTGCACTTTTTTTGTATAAAAATGTCATTCTCTTTTCAATGAAACTATTTATTTGCTCGACAGGCATCAATTAATATATTAAATATATCAATTTTTCTCATTTTTTTTAATTATAATTAAATACTTTTTATGTGATTATTTATGTTTAATGTAATAATGCTTTATTGTATATTACCGCTGTTTAAGTTATTTGAAGGCGAATTTATCAAAAAATGTGATGTGAACCTATTTATCTGCTCGTAACTGTATATTAGAAAATAAAAAAGAAATCTAAATAACGAAATTATAACTATTACATTATATGTAATTTTTAAGTTATGGAAATATAACCATATACGGACACCACTACGTGATAAAAGACAAAAAAAAAGAACACCAGTGTCTTCTAATTTTTTTGCCCAAAGTCATGAAGTTTTTTTAATGGGCCCTCAAACATTTGTGGCCTCGGTGACAATTTTGCAAAAAAGTGGTAATTTTCTCAGGCTCATATCCTACAAACCGTTCGGAAAATTTATTTATTATCTGCAAGTTGTAACTCTTGCCATGAAGAACAAAAATTGTAAACATATAAAATAAAAAAATCTTCACCTTCAAGACCAAAGTCACAAAAAACTAAAAAAAATCTTAGTTTTTTTTTACTTTTTTCCTCCTGTTTAGTTAGGTCCATAATCTAATCATAATAATCTACAAAAATTAACATAGGATATCATTAAACAACTTTATAAAACCTATGAACTTCTTGCAATGAATGTTCAGGTAGCGCTTAGGTATCTGCAAAAGTACAAATTTTCCGAAAATAACCTAGGCGCACCTAAACGGTGTTACGAACGGTAACACCATTTTTTGAAAAAATTACACAGGTGCTTCAAATATTTGGGAAACCATAAACAAAATTTCATGACTTTCGGCAAAACTGGGACACGGGTCTACCTTTTTTTGCACTCTTATCTTACTGGTGTCCGTATATGGTTATTTTTTTTTGTTGCACTGTGTAAGTTAAGTACTCGTTTGTCAACTAATTTTTAATTAAGTTTAAACTAGATTTAAACTAACGATAATTAAACCACTTTGGTAAGCTTATTAGACACTCTGAGTCTGGGTTTTAGATATGCACAAAATTTTATTAAAAACTTTTTGTTTAAACAAAAAATATTCTTTGCCGTGTAGGCAAAAACGTTCCATATTGATATGAGAATAAACATGTCCTATGAGCACTTCGTTCTCTGCTTAAAAGACTAGTCGAGATTCTTTTCTAAAATTGTAATACTTCAACAAAGTAATAGTAATTTATAAGCAAAACATAAAATTTTTATACATATTTTTAAAAATATTTGTGTTATTTCTCTTTATTCGCTACAGGCGCTACAGGGATTTATATCAACAAATAAATACATGACCGACTGTTGTAGAACAGAAAAATAAATAAATTTTTTTCTACAATGAAAGGCAATGAAAGCGTTTGCAGCAAAGAGTGTTAAACCGCTAATACATATTTAAAGAGATATACATTATATACATACATACATACATATGTACATGCTTTATAATTTAAAAGTTATTGAGTAAATAAAAAGTATTTTATTAATTAAATTATTTTCAGAGTAGGAAAATAAACAAAACTGAACGTTTGATCTCATTTTGTTGTATTCTTTGCAATGAGTAAAACAAAAATAAAACAGAAACAGTGAGAAAGATTGTCCCATTTAATGTTGTGTATATTGTTTTTGTTCTGAGTACTACAAATACACTAACTCAAATGTGCGTAGGTACAACAAAAAATGAATGAGAAGAAAAAGGATAGAAAAAGAGAAAAAGAAAAGAAGAAGAGAAAAAAACAACAAAAAACAAAGCAAGCACAAGAGCGAAAAGCTAATTGTTTCATTTGCGCTCGTTCTCATGTAGAAAGTATTTGTTTTTGTTTTGCTCATGTACTATACCATTAAAAAAATTTTGAAAAGTGTATGACTTTGTTGAAACTTTTGCGAAATGTTTTGTTTGTTTGCCCACTCTGATTAAAATAAGCTTTGTTACTCGAATTTTGCTACAACCAACAACAACAATGTGCTATTTTAATTTACATACATTTTATAGTATAAAATATAAAATCATTCAAAATTATTTTATTTCACATTTTTCTTCATTTGTTAAATAAACTGATGATGCTTCTTTATAAATTTAAAAAAAATTTTATTATCTATATGAGTATTTTTATTTTATTTTTTTCATATATCCTATTGAAATACGTATACATAAAAAAGTGCCAATATTTAGTATTATTTGAGTTTATTATTTTGTCCAACGATTTTTTATTTTTAATCTTTTTTGTTACAATTTTATTTTATTCTTTCTTTTTCCGTTCTTTTTGTAGATCCTTTTGGCATGCTTGTGTCTAAGGCCAGATTTATTGGTAAGTTTCGTCGAACTTATGCATTTTTTTATTTAAAATAACCTTCTTTTAATTTTCTCCCTAAAATGTTTTTTTTTATAATTTCCCAATAAGTTTTTTTTATTCAATTAGCTAAAATCTCTAATAAAATACGCTTTTTAAGTTTGTTTGAATAAATTACATATTTCAATATAAAAATAGCGTATAAAAATGCATAAATCGTAGCTGAATGTAAATTTTCGAAGTATTTGGCTATGGAAAATAATGTCTGTTGACATATTGGCATTAATATATGTATTTCTTCAAATCCTAAAAAAATCAATATATTATTGAGAATGAACGCAATTATTATCCCCACAAAAAGTTTAAAATTTCAACCTTTTTTTTCTATTTTTTCTACTCGTAAAATAAACCAAAAATAACATTGTTTTGCTGGCCTTAGAGACAACATGTTTTTTTTTTCTTTTTTGTAATTTTGTTAACTATTTTTTTTAGCTTTATTACTTTTTTGTAATTCATTTTTAAAAGTAAGACAACATTAAAAAAAAAAAAAAATCAACAAGCCTAAAATATTTCTAATGGTTATATTAAATTTTAATAATTGAATTATATGTTTTTTTAAACCTATTTTTTAGGATGATATACCAGAATCTGATCCGGATTCCTGTGGGCATGATGCCGAAGGCCATGAAGAAGAAGACGACGGTGACGATGAGGAAGAAGACGAAGATGAAGAAGACGAAGAAGATGATGAAGATGAGAATGATGATGACGACGACGAGGATGATGATGAAGAAGAGGACGAAGAAGATGACATTGATGACGATGAGGATGATGAAGAAATTCAAGATCCCAATGAAGTCAGCGGAGATTTTTTACTTGATGCTAATAACGACCGTAGTAATCGAAACCTTAATGCTCTCTTTGAAGCTGCTGGTTAGTTCATAACTTGAATTTTTAATAAAATTGAGAGAAATGTTAATATACTTTTGTTTTCATTAAAGCCAATGAGAAAGCACCTGTTTTACGTCATGCCACTCACGCCATCGATGAGACAAAACAGGCTCTAACAAAAATGCGTGGTGCCAGCAGTGACAAAACGTAAGTTATTTTGAAAATATTTCAAGATGCATAATACGAATTGAACTACTAAAATAAAACGTAAACTTAAGTCAATGGCGCAATACATATTATTCACAAATTAATATAAAGTACGAGTAGTTATTTACTACTTTATATTCATTTGTTATGTATTTACATTTTTTTTGTTTTCTTTAATAACAAATTCTTTTTTATTTTTCATATTCTAATTTTCTAACTGGAAATATTGATTGTATGTAAATAATTTTATGCACTTTGTAGCATGTTCTCTCGCACATTAATTGCTGCTTGCAATGACAACGATGTTAATACAGTGCGTAGCCTGTTGGGTAAAGGAAATGTTAATATTAATGAATCTACTGATGACGGCGAATCTTTACTTTCCATGGCATGCTCAGCTGGTTATTATGAACTTGCTCAGGTAACGAGTGTATGTGAAAATAAAAAAAAATGTAAAGCTCAATTATATTGTTCTTTAGGTTCTATTAGCCATGTCTGCCGCTCAAGTGGAAGACAAGGGCCAGAAAGATTGTACTCCTTTAATGGAGGCTGCTTCTGCTGGTCATTTGGAGATAGTTAAACTTTTATTGAGCCATAACGCAGATGTTAATGCTCATTGTGCAACTGGTAACACGCCACTAATGTTTGCATGCGCTGGTGGCCATGTAGAAGTCGTTAAAGAATTACTAAAGCACGGTGCCAATGTTGAAGAACAAAATGAGAACGGACATACACCATTAATGGAAGCCGCCTCCGCAGGTCACGTTGAAGTTGCTAAGGTAGGTAGTCGCTGTGCTTAATCTGAAAAATGAAATTTGAAATTAAAATTTTACAAATGATGAAAATCCGAGATTAGAGATGTTTAAATATTTTGGTGTGTTTCCCTTTTTAAACTGTAGATTGAGTTAATAATCTGGTTTAGGAATGTGATATATAGCACATGAAGTATTAATACAGAAATATCGATGATAGTGTTTGATCTTATTTGATGTATTTTTTTAAAAGTCATCTACATTAAATAGTATATTCTAATACCTATACTTACTCGTTTAACGTCTGTCTGCTTAATAGGTTTTATTAGAGCATGGTGCTGGCATTAACACCCACTCGAATGAATTTAAAGAAAGCGCTTTGACACTAGCATGTTACAAGGGCCATTTAAATATGGTACGTTTTCTGTTACAAGCTGGTGCAGATCAAGAGCATAAAACCGATGAAATGCATACAGCTCTAATGGAGGCTTCAATGGACGGCCATGTTGAGGTAGCAAGGTTACTTCTAGACTCAGGAGCTCAAGTTAATATGCCCACAGACTCGTTTGAATCTCCACTGACATTGGCGGCTTGTGGAGGACATGTTGAATTGGCAACATTATTAATTGAACGTGGTGCCAATATAGAGGAGGTAAACGACGAAGGCTATACACCATTAATGGAAGCAGCTCGCGAAGGACATGAGGAAATGGTTGCTCTGTTGTTGAGTAAGGGAGCTAATATTAATGCAACTACTGAAGAAACTCAGGAAACTGCTTTAACATTGGCTTGTTGTGGAGGCTTTAGCGAAGTGACCGAATATTTGATAAAACATGGTGCCAATTTAGAATTGGGCGCCTCTACGCCACTCATGGAAGCAGCACAAGAAGGTCATACAGATTTGGTACGTTTCCTATTAGAGAACAAGGCTAACGTACATGCTGAAACCCAAACCGGAGACACAGCTTTAACGCATGCCTGTGAAAATGGGCATACTGATGCGGCTGAAGTTCTTTTAAGTTATGGAGCTGAATTAGAACATGAGTCCGAGGGCGGGAGAACACCATTGATGAAGGCTTGTCGTGCTGGACATTTATGTACCGTGAAATTTTTAATTTCCAAAGGAGCTGATGTCAATAAACAAACTAGTAGTAATGACCATACACCATTATCATTAGCTTGTGCCGGAGGCCATCAAGCGGTAGTTGAGTATCTTTTAAAAAGTGGTGCTGATCCTTTCCATAAATTGAAAGATAATAGCACCATGCTAATTGAGGCTGCTAAAGGTGGCCATACCAGGGTAGTCGAGCTACTATTCAAGTATCCCCACATTACACAAAACAACCAAAATGAGTTGCAATCTGCTACTGCAGTTGCAGCCGTTTCCGCTGTTGGTATTAATAACACATCCGCCTCAAATGCTGCTGCCAATCAACTACATTTAATTAATCTGCAACAGCAAAAGCAACTCCAGCAACAACAAAAACAATTGCAACAACAATTGCAATTGCAGCTGCAGCAGTTAAGTGCTCCTCCTGGTCTACATGAGGTATCTGAAGCTGCACGAGCAACTAACCAACAAATTTTCCATCATCAACAATTCACCAATACTAATAATGCTTTGACTGGCGCTACAAACGATTATTTGGAGGAACAATTGCAACTTACACCAAATTCCATAGAAGCCGGCTCTAACCAAGTAGTGGCTTGTAATGAAGAATATGCCGCCATTGACATTAATTCGTTAAGTGCCCAACAACAGGAGGCTTTAATTGCTAAATCAAGGCTCTTCCATTTGCAAGCCGGTTTTGGTAATGTTGGTGGAAGTACATTAGCAAGCAACAATGAGCAAGTTGTTGCCAATCTTAATAATCAGCAACAACAGCAACAACAACTACAACAACAACAACGTAAACACTTTGATTTAGACATGTCACATATTATGCCTCTTACACCACCACAAAAGCAACCACCAGCTCCTCCTGTGTTACAAGTTCAGCAACAACAGCAACAGCATACACAATCTCAAGCATCAACACAGCCACAACAACAAAAAACATCTCAGCAACCACATCAGCAACAAATTAAACTTAAGAGTAACCAGCGTAAAAATCGCCAACAACCTCCTCAACCATTTGAAGTTCCCATACCAAACAATACCACTGCCAACAGCAGCAATAATTGTTCAAACGATGAACAGCAGCAACAGCAAAATTTACAATTACAACAGCAAATGCAAGATATAGAACGTTCGCAACCATTAGGAGATGATGGCTTAGGAAATAAACAGCAGCAACAACAAGTACAGTTTTCGTGCTTTAACGATGATTCACGTTTCTTAAGACGTAGAGTTTTAAGACAAGAATTTAATAAGGTAAGCAAAATTTATCCAAAATTACATATTTTTCTTATTATGCTTATGCTGTAAACCAAATTTCTTTTTTTTTTTAATTCAGTTACCAAATGATCAGAAAAATGTTCCAAATACTTTATTGCCTAATGCATCCTATTTGGATATGACTGGTAGTACAGTTAGCAATCAAAATATTGGTGACGGCGCTGATGCTATAACAATGAATCAAAATCTATTAGCAGGTGAGTTTTGTGGAATATATAAAGGTGTACTATCTTAAATAATAATAAAAAAATTAATATTGTTAGTTGCTCCTGCTATAGGTGATGGATCCGAAATGCAGCCAGTAATTATAGCGAGTCCGGAACCTTTAAACTTTGCACCCAATCAAGCATTAATGATGCAAGAACTGTTTGATCCAAACAATCCACAAACTCCTTTAACATTGGCTACGACTCTGCCACAAGGCACCCAATTTGTTTTGGGTCCAGCACCTCCAGCTCAACAACAACAGCAAACGCAATTACAACAGCAAACTCAACAGCTGCAACAACAACAACAACAGCAACAGCAACGTATTGTGACTGGTAAAACAAGTCAGAAACCTGGTGGTATAACGACTCCTTCAGAAGTTTCTCAAAGTACTGCCATCAGTGATAGACCTAAAGCTAAACCAGCCTCTAAGAAGGACGGAAAAATTTTGCGTAAAACCACTACTCAATCTACTGCAACCACTCCATTACAACAGCCATTGTTCAGGCAAAATCAAATGGTATCCATTTACAACAACTTGGTAAGCAGGGCTTATTAAAGTTGAAGTGAATTTAAAAATAAATAGGATATTAATAAATTTCTTATTTTATTTTCTTTTAAGCCTATGTTAATAACAAATGAAGCTACCCCGAGCCTTCAAACTCAGCAAGCCATAATGAATCATATGGTATTTGCTGCTCAACAACATCAGCAACAGCAACAACATCAAATCGCCTTGGATGTCCTTAATAATTCTCAACAGCAGCAGCAAGAAGGGGTTATCGCCTTAAGTAATTCACCAGCGTCACCATTAGCTTCACCTTCAAATGGGGCAACAGCTTTATATGACCCGCAACAACAGCAGCAACAACAAATACAGCAACTTATGGAAATACAAACAGCTGAACATTTGCAACAACAGCCTGAAAATGAACAAACAGCACAAGAGATACAGGAAGCACTGGATGCTGCACTCTCAGACTCAAAATTAGCAGTTACTGATTCTCTTAATGCTCTTAGTAAGGCTAATGCTGCTGCTGCCGCTGCAGCAGTTGCTAAAGCCTGCGGACTAAACCCCGCTGAACAACAAGAATGCTTAAAAAAACTACAAGAGGGATGGCAAATTGTAGATTTGCGTCAACGCATTTTTCACAAACAACCCAAATCACCGACAGAAACACCACCAGAAAAACAGATAATCGATATTACCAACATGGAACACGATTTGGATACTAGTGAGCCGGATGCAAATAGTGAAATGAAAAATTTAGCAACTCTTTGTACAGCTGCTGCTCAAGCAGCGGCAGTTAATGTAACAGGAGATGGTAGTGAACAAAAAACGGATTTAGATAACAAAAGTAGTGGTGGTCAAACGAAAAAACAGCGTAAATTGTCTAAAAAAGAGAAGATGTCACAACAAGAGGCTTTAGAAATATGTCAATTACAAGAACAACAACAAAAAGAGCAAGAAAAAGAGCAACAACATGGTAACGCCGCTAGTAATTATTCTGAAGAATGTCCTGAAGGCGAAGCGTCGTCAGATATCGAACAACAGGATGATGATACACCAAGTTCCATTCTTGAACTGAACGAATCACATCTTAAATCACCAACTAAAAGTATTAAACCGATTTCTCAACGTTTAGAAAATTTAATACTCTCAAATGCACCTTTAAAACCAGGAGATTTATCACAAGCCTTTACAGATTTGCGACAAGAAATCGGAGCAGACGTGTTGACTGTATTCCCCCAAAATATGAATTTGAAGTTTAGCGGCAATACGGCCTTAAGTAATGCCCTACAACAACATTTGGCTGCTGTAAAACAGCAAATAGGTGATGTTACGGAAGATTCATCCAATGGAATAATTCAATCTGAAAATGACTCTAATGCCGCCCAACACGAAGAATTAGTTTATCCATCTTCTATGAATGTAGAGACTTTAGAACATTATGCAAATGCTGCTGCACACTCTTCCAGTGGTAATGAGAATAATGTTGTTGCCGTTGCCACAGGTAATGGACAAGATCAGATTGGCGATGGTTCAGTCGAACATCAAGCTGAAGATAGCATGCGTGAGGAAATGTACGACATTGAAGTTGAAATGGATGATTTTTTCCATGTCATTCACAATGTTCATGATCCTGCATTACAGGTTGGTGAAAACTTTCCGAAAATCCTTTTTAATATTTAATTTATTTATACGTTCGTTATATAATATTAATATTTTTATAGGAATTTGCCAGTAATTTGAATTGCGGAGAATTGACTGATTTTGGTATTAATTCTATCTGCAAAACACGCTGGAATGGCAATTGGGCTTTGACTCCTAAATGGACAAGTCAAGACCAATTAATAAGTGCCGCTGCTGCCGCTCATCATCAGCAGCAACATGGTCTTTTAGCAAACAGCGAAGAACAACAACAACAGCAAGAGCAACAAAGACAAGCTAATCAACTATTATTAGATTATCAACTTCAACAACAGTTACAGCAAAGATTTGCTGATGCCGATGAAATGCAAATGCAGGTAAGCTTTATTGTAATAAAATTTAAAATTGCATAAATATCACTCCTGAGAAACATAATTTATTATTCAATACACACTTACAACTTTCCCGTTTTAAATCAGCATCAGCAAACTACTCTGTCTCTGATACCCTATTCACCTGAAGATACCGCCTCTGCAGTTGGTCACCAGCAACAACAGCAGGAATTACAAACACTGCCCTCATCTACATCAGCTCCTAGTACAGTGGCTGAATATCAATTGCATCAGCAGCAACAACACCAGCAGCATACACAGCATCATGGTTTAGATCAGGAACTAAAACAGCATATACAGCAACTACATCAACAGCAACAAACAAATGTTCGGTTGTTAAAAGCTGTTGCAGCAGCTGCTGCAAATCAGCAGCAACAAACAAATAATCAACATCAGCAGCAACAACAACAACAACAACAAACTCTTGCAAATACCAACAACAACTTTGTATTTAATGTTGATAGTTGCAGCGGTGTGGGTTCTACAGTCACTGATAAGTCTTCACAGTCACTTCAGCTGTTATTTCAGTTACCATCCACAGTCCAACAGCAACAACAGCAAGATGAGGTAGCTGCCACCGCTCAACAACTCCAACATTTAAAGTTACATCATCAAGATTTGCAGGACCAGCAAAAACAGCAGCACCAACAATTAAAATTATTGCAGCAGCAAGAACAGGATTTGTCACAAACAACTGCTGAAAGTCTTATGCAGCAACAACAGCAGCAGCAGCAACAACAACAAACTACCCTGGAACAAGTAGCACAAAATAATCTTTTGTTACAACAGCAGGCAGCTCTGGCTCAGCAGGTACTCAATCAACAAGTATTAAAACAAAAACAACAGCAATTGTTATTACAACAGCAACAACAACAATCAACACAGGTTTGGACAACAATATATATATATTCCCAATATTAGTTTCTTCTTAATATGTTTTTTATTTTTTTTTTTTTTGTTAGTCATGTGATTTTCTTTTTTTTTTTTTTTACTTTGCTCTATTATATACTGGTATGTGATGGAAATCGATTTCGATCGAAATTGAAATCGAATGAAATTTCAAGTTGCTATAACTTTTTTACTCGTTACGTTACTGACTATTGCCAGTACATTCTTGATTACTAAAATTTTAAAATAATTAAAACAGTTAACTTTTATATGAGTTTGGATATACAAACGATTTCAATTTCTATCGAAATCGTTTTTCATCACATACCGGATAACTTTGAAACGAAAACAATGAACAACACATACAAATTTCGATAAAGTTCAAATAAAAACAATATGCGCTTTAACGTCAGATGTAGGAAAAATGGAATTCATTAAAGAAATATTGACAATTTGATAAGTTGCATTTTGACTAACGACATTAAAAAAATTTTAAAATACTTTTTTTTAATTAAAATAATAAATTCAGTTATTTTTAATGAAAAAAGTGTCATAAGAATCATGCATGAAGTCCTTAGGTATTATATTATGATGTAAAAACATTATTTTTTTCACTAACGCTGTATTCCACATAATAACGCAACGTTTGTCGGCAAATTAATTTCTTGCTGCCAAAAAACACTCATTCTGACGAGGCACTGCTACTGGTGTGATGAAAATTTTGGAGCTTAGTAGACATAAAAGAGGAAATTTTGAAATTGCGATTTCGATTTAAAACACTACTCTATAGTGCAAATATACACAAATACATACTTACAGTCCAATTCATTTTCGTATAATAGCAGTCTCTGTACAAAATAAAATTTCTAAATGGCCAAAAAATTGTTTTTATTTTGTATTACATATGCCATCTCTTTCCTTTTCAGGCTCTGTCATCAGTGCCTGTAGAAATTACGAATGTTTATCTCCCTTTCTCTTTCTCTCCAGTTTACAATACCATTTTACCAAATTTTGATATAAAAAAATGTAAACAGAATAGTGATGCACAAACCAAAAAGAGAATGGTAGTATTCGATTACTTTATACATGAATTAAAAAAATGTGCTTGAAAGGAAGATTTTTTTTTTATTTTTTCAGTTTATTTTAGTTTTTTTTTTTAGTTTTATTTTTAACAGCAGAAAATATTACTTCAATCACATCTATTTTATGTATAATTGTGTTACTATTACATTATTTTTATGACTATTAAAAAATTACCGAAGTAACCGATAGCTTTTATTGTGCATCACTATGCTGAAATAACATCATGGTATTGCCAACATGACATTAAAATCGTTTATTAGTTAATTTGCTCATATGAAAGGTTTATGAATAAGATTTTTTATTTTAAGCTTATAAGACAGATAACGTCTCATAACTAATGTATGGATAAAACCTAAATTAAGGAGTTATTATGAATTTGACTGTTAGACTATCATTTACAACATGGTTTTGTTGGTATACGTTGAAGTTGATACAACACATAATTTTTGTGTTGTAAACGATAGATGCCCGGGACTGTTCATACAATAATGTTATTTTCTTCACAGCTAAGTAAAGACTGTAATTGAAAGATTTGCCTTTTAAACCTATTTAGGCTATAGGCTGTATTTGTAATGAAAAATTAGCAACTCGCTAGAATATAGGACAAAAAACTGTCAAGTTTATCAACCGATATACATATCCTAATACTTTTTAAATTGTCCATATCTTCTACTTGATAACTGGTCAGAGATTATTATTATTTTTTTTTGTACAATTCAATAAATGACTAAATATGTTTTTTGTTTGTTTGTTTATATTAGTTTATGTATATAAAGCATTTTAAAATATTAACATTTTCACAGGTTCAAGTTGCTACACAAACTCAACCATCTGTTGTTGTACCTCACCCTAATACTGTGCAAGTTCAAACATCACGTGGTGTTAATCAATTTTGCCCCACTCTCTCTACTATGGCTACAGCAGTTGATGTTGGTTTGGGTAGCGTTTGTGCTCTCACGCCCCAGCAACAGCAGTTGCAGCATCAGCAGCAGCAACAACAGCAACTATCTCAACAACAACACATGGTAGCCGGTGTCAATTATGCAGCCGCTGCTCTCGCTATGGCACAACAGCAGCCTCAAGTGCCAGTGCCCTTAACAGCAGCGTTGACTCAAGTTGTGGCAAATGCGTCCTCTGTTGCGTCACCTTCACAAGCATCAACCAGCTCAGGTAGTGGTAAAATGCCTGGTGGTATTGCCAAAAAGGTGATTGATAAACAATCACGAAAAGAGCGCAATCGATATTCCTTACTACGTTCTGCTGCTGGCAGTCAAGGTAAGATAAAAAGTAATATTAAAAAATGTTTAATATGTTATTGCTTAAAACTGATTTTTCAGCAAATGCAGCTGCTCAACAACAATACCAGCAAACGGTTGCCCCAACAACATCTTCAGATAAAACTATAGATGTGGATTCTGAAACAGATTCAAATCATGATACTGCTCTTACTCTTGCGTGTGCTGGTGGTCACGAAGAATTAGTCGAGTTACTAATTAATCGTGGTGCAAGTATAGAGCATCGTGATAAAAAGGGCTTTACACCACTTATTTTAGCAGCAACAGCCGGTCATGAGAAAGTTGTTGAAATTTTACTCAAACATGGAGCTGATCTTGAAGCTCAATCTGAACGTACGAAGGATACACCATTATCGCTAGCATGTTCGGGTGGACGTTACGAAGTTGTGGAGTTACTATTAGGTGTTGGTGCCAATAAAGAGCATCGAAATGTTTCCGATTACACACCACTTAGTTTGGCTGCTAGTGGTGGTTATGTAAACATAATTAAACTGTTATTAAGTAGTGGCGCTGAGATTAATTCGCGTACAGGCAGTAAATTAGGAATATCCCCTCTAATGTTGGCAGCAATGAATGGCCACACGGCAGCAGTTAAGTTACTATTAGATCAAGGATCTGACATTAATGCTCAGATTGAAACTAATCGCAATACTGCTTTAACACTAGCCTGTTTCCAAGGCAGACACGAAGTGGTTAGCTTATTATTAGACAGAAAAGCTAACGTCGAACATCGTGCTAAGACAGGCTTAACTCCTTTAATGGAAGCTGCATCTGGTGGTTATATAGAAGTGGGAAGGGTTCTTCTGGATAAGGGAGCCGATGTAAATGCCGCTCCAGTTCCCACCTCAAGAGATACAGCCTTAACTATAGCAGCTGATAAAGGCCATTTAAAATTCGTTGAATTGCTTTTGTCACGAGGTGCGGCTGTTGAAGTAAAAAATAAGAAGGGCAACTCTCCTTTATGGTTGGCGGCTCATGGTGGCCATCTGAGTGTAGTTGATATATTATATAATCATAATGCCGATATTGATTCACAAGATAATAGACGTGTTTCTTGCCTAATGGCTGCTTTTCGTAAAGGTCACACAAAGACCGTTAGATGGATGGTTCAATATGTTACACAATTTCCATCTGATCAGGAAATGAATCGCTTTATTAGTACTATAAGCGATAAAGAACTGTCTGAAAAATGTTATGATTGCATGAAAATTATTCACGCTGCAAAGGAAGCTCAGGCTGTAAAAGCAAATAAAAATGCATCTATATTATTGGAGGAGTTGGACATGGAGAGGACACGTGAGGAAAGCAGAAGAGCTGCAGCTGCCAGGCGGCGTGAACGCAAGAAGAAGAAAAAAATGGAAAAGAAAGAGGAGAAGCGCAGGCAAATGGAGGAAGCCACTAATAATGGTGAATCGGGTAATCAACAAGAACAGGATGAAAAAGACTCAGACAAAGAAGATGAGTCTGACCATGAGGAAAATAATATCGCTGACGACGATGATGATCAACAAAATCCTCAGATTTATCGTGAAGAAGGTGATTCCGGTATAGATCAGGGTTCGTGCTCCAGTACTGACATAAAAGCTTCAGCCGGAAATATGCCAAGCAATGATAAATCAGCTACAGGTGGGGGAAAAAACAAAAATAAAAAGAAAAATAAGCAGAATACGAGAAATAGTAGTCCCGTAGTAGAGGAGCCCCAAGTTATGCCTACATTAGCTGCAAAACAACAACAACAGAATAAAAAGAAGGATGACTGTAGTAATTCCACAAAATCCGTATCTAACAACAAGAAGAATACAAATGAACAAAATACTTTAACTAATAAATCCCAGTCTACTGGTAATAACACAAGTACCAATAACAAAAAATCAGAACATCAGCATAAAAAAGAGGAGGTTATTAATAGCAATAGCAACAATGCTTCTAATAACTCTGGTTCGACAACAAATACCAACACCAACACCACAACAAGCGGTAATAAAAAGAAGGATTCCAATAAGCAAAAAGAAAAAGAAAATTTAGCACCCAAAGAATTATCTGCCGCAGGAATGGCACAACAGTCTCAGAATACTGGCCACGGTCATCACCAACATAATAATAAGCAACAGCAGCATGGATATGCTCAACACATTGCACCTCAGCAGCAATTAAACAATAAGCCGGATGCAATGAATACAGGAGGAAATCGTAAATCGTTAATTTTTTCCGCTTCGAAAAATTCGGAAGATCGAGAAACCAAACGGGAAACTGATACTATATCATCGACAACCCACGGATCGGCAAGCAAATCTCTTACAACATCAGCTCCCAAGCGTGGAGAAGACGGTTGGAAGGAAGTCGTACGTAAAAGTTCAACACAACAGTCAACAACAACTGCTGCATCTACCACTTCTGCATCCAGTAATTCAATATCATCAGCTGCTGTTAGTAATAGTAAAGAGACTTCGTCCAACACATCAACAACGTCGGCATTGTCCTCTAATTCCTCTTCGTCTACTACAACCATAACAGTACCAGGCGTTTCGACAACTACAACTGTTACATCCACTCAACCAGAAATGATATGCAAAAAAGTTCAGGTACCTGTTAACGCTATTTCTCGTGTCATTGGTCGTGCTGGCAGTAATATTAACGCAATTCGTGCTACAACGGGCGCTCACATTGAAGTAGAGAAACAGGGCAAAAATCAATCTGAACGTAGCATTACTATAAAAGGGCTGACAGAAGCCACAAAACAAGCCCATATGCTGATCTTGGCTTTGATTAAGGACCCTGATGTGGATATTTTACAAATGTTACCACGCATCAACACGACTATTAAAGCCTCAGTTTTGCCTCCAGCTTCTACCACACCACCATCTTCTATTTCTACAATGCAAGTTGGCACTTGGGATAATAAAACAGCACTGCAATCAACAAGTGGCAGCAATATGTCTTCTGGGTCATCAACGACGTCATCAGTCTCTTCCACTCCAGGAAATAATTTGACTTTAAAGAACGGTACTGGTAACTCTAGTACTAAATCGAGTATAAAAACATCAAGTGGAATGGGTGGAAATACTAATAAATCTGCCATTGGCAGAACGCAACCTAGTAAGCCATTCTATGCTCAACAAACACTTACATCCAGCCGTGGACCTGGAAGTGGAATTTCCACAAATAGCAGTCAAACTAAGCATAAGGATATAAACAGTAGTAAGGCATTGAATGGAGGAGGTTTCAGTCAAAAATCTTCCAGTATTTCAGGAAATAAATCCACTTCTACTACTTTTGGAGGGGGGTCTGGCGTAAATAATCAAACTTTTGCAGCGAAACTACTGACAGGCGGATCAGCATCTTCATCATTAGCTGGAAATAATTTATCTCCAACTAAAAAATCAGAGCTAGGAGGCTTGCAACGATCGGGCATTACAGCTCCTTATGGTCGTGGTAAACCAGTACCTAGTGCAAATATTTCCTCTTTGGGTGGCTTAGGACAAAATAATACTTTGTCGGGCCCTATTGGAACGTTTAATGTTGCCGAAGCAGCTGCAGCAGTAGCTGCAGCCAATGCTGCCGCAGCGGCACAAGCTGCCTCTCATAATACATCTTCGGCAAGATCAGTTACACCCATAGGACCACCTAATAAGCAAAGAGCCCCAACACCTACAACACAACATCAAACGACAGCGGGACTTACAATAAATTCATCAATGCAATTAACACCATCTATACAACACCAACAAAATCTGCACATCAATACTGGAGAAAATATTAATTCTTCTGGTACTGCATCCTTAGCAACGCCTGGTAATTTTGGAGCACAGTTGGCTTCAAAGATAAGTAGCGAATATTCTTTGTTTAATGATTACCATCAATCACAATGGGGAGCTGTTGACAGTTCTCAAATTTATACAAATCCCAATGCTTTAGTGAATGATAATTTACCTCAGGCTGATGCTTCCAAAGCTCCAGGATACAACCGCAACATACTAAGTTCACCTGTTGGAAGTTCAAAGGCTTCAACATCCAGTACACCACCAGGCAATATTACGACAAGTAATCTCAATGTTGTTGCTCAGCAAACGTTAACAATATTGCCAGAAACCGGAGTTGTTCCCATTGGCTCCACAGCCTCTCAAGCGGCCAGGTCACCAGTTGGCATCTCAGTTTCTGGCAGTGATTTGACTTCGCCTTCTGCTACTAATATCAATCAGCAGACAACACAGCAGGATGCTAGTGCTATATCTCCCAACGTTAGTAAACCCCCAGGAGCTATAGGCCAAACCTCCAATACATCATGCACTCCATCACAACAACAACAGTCAAATACTACAAATGTAGCACAACCACCTCCAAGTGGTTTAGCCATACAACGCCCTAGTACAAGCGGTCAGCATAGGGCATCTGGAAATTCGACTCAACAATCACCATCGTCAGCAGCACAGCCTCCCAATGGTTCGGATAATTCTGGAAATGTTCTAAACTTTGGTCCAATTGGTCCTGCAAATTCAACAAATAGAAGCAGTAATCCTGCCGGAGCAATAGGTGAACAACCACGGTTCTATGATCCTACCAATCAAATAAATGTTGCTGCTCAAATAAACTTCCAAATGGACCCCTCATTAATACAGCAACAGGCGTATAATTCTGCAAACTCCAGACTTAATCCTAGAGCCTCGGTGTTTGGTGGTCAACCACAACATGGAAATAAAACGCAATCATCACAAGCCATGGCGTCTGCTTTGTATCATCAGCAAAGTCAACAACAACAACCACCCATACAACAAAACCAACAACAAGCAAATGTATTCAATGCAGCCCCAGGAAAGCCCCTTAACGCAGCTCAAAATTTGGCACCACAACGTCCACAGTCGCAACCTCAGGCGGGACAAACACAAAATCAGCGTTGGTATGGCTCCGATTATGCTACAGCTGGTGGATATATTCCGCCTTCAACACGAGATATACTGAATTTGGAGAACGGTTCTAATAGTGGACTAGGTGGTGCAGGCGCAAATTCACCTGCGGCTATGTCACCTAGTCAGAGTGGAAATGTACCTGCAAATAATGCAACGAGTCTCTTACAAACTCCACCACAAATCCAAGGTCAACAGCCAGCAGACGATATGCGTAAAATCCCAAGACCAATTGGTACAGAGAGAGCTTCATGGAAATATAATAACTATCCTGCTATGACCAATATGGGAGTGGGTGTTGGTGGTTTAGCTGGTGCCGTGGGCATGACAACAATGGATGATACGTTAGCTGCTATGACAGCTGCAGCTGCTGCTGCGGGTATGCCAACTGGTCCTGGCGCTGGAATGCCACCAGGTCCGTTGCCTCCTTGGCTGTTGGGTACAGCTGATAAACAAGCAGCTGCTGTTGCTGTACAGCAACAACAACAGCAACACTCAAATTGGATGAAACAGCAATATCGTTATTACAATCAAAATGCACCTAGTGCTGCCGGCACACTCGGAGGTATAACAGGTATCGGTGGCCCGGCTGATTACCATCACCATCAAGATCAATTTCAGGTATATTATTTTTAATAACTTTGATATCAAATATTTTTTATAATCAAATGTTTATTAAAAGTTTTGAATTAAATTAAATTAACAATTAAAGCAACATCCAATTTATATTACATCAGGTCTGTCACAGAAATCCATTTCGATCGAAACTGGAATGAATTCCGTATTTTGCTTCTTCAGAAAACGTAAAACGAAAATTTTTTGCGAAATTAAACCACTTTCAGTTTCCTAAATGAAATTGATATTTTCAGTGACATAAATTTCAAAAAAATTTATAAAACCACTTTCAATGGAAATAAATCATACATGGGCATACAGCATTAAATAAATACTGCATTAAAAATTTTAAATCAGAGTGGGCAAACAAACAAAACATTTCGCAAAAGTTTCAACAAAGTCATACACTTTTCAAAATTTTTTAAATAGTATTGTACATGAGCAAAACAAACACAAATACTTTCTAAATGAGAAAGAGCGCAAATGAAACAATTAGCTTTTCGCTCTTGTGCTTGCTTTGTTTTTTGTTGTTTTTTTCTCTTCTTCTTCTCTTTTACTCTTCTATCCTTTTTCTTCTCATTGATTTTTTGTTGTACCTACGCACATTTGAGTTAGTGTATTTGTAGTACTCAAAACAAAAACAATATACAAAATTAAATGGGACAATCTTTCTCACTGTTTCTGTTTTATTTTTGTTTTACTTATTGTAAAGAATACAACAAAATGAGATGAAACGTTCAGTTTTGTTTATTTTCCTACTCTGTTTTAAATTTACTGCTTACTGAAAAAAATTGCAGTAAACAGTAAAATTTTACTCGTTACTGAAAAAAATTGCAGTAACCAGTAAAATTTTAATTATTACTGAAAAAATTGCAGTAACCAGTAAAATTTTACTTGTTACTGAAAAAGTTGCAGTAACCAGTAAAATTTTAATTATTACTGCAATTTTTTTCGGTAATCAGTAAAATTTTACTGCTTACTGCAATATTTTAGAAACGAGTAAAAATCCACTAGCAAACAGAAACGATTTTAAAAATATTTCCAGCAATTAAAGTGAAGAGAGCGATACTGATTTAAAAATGACTTCTGATTTTTTAAATAAACTAATTTTTTTGTTGTTAATATTTTATTCAATAATCCCTTCTCTATTGTTTTTTGTTTAAAAAAATGAGTGCATGAAGCAACACAAATTTAAATTACTTATTATTACGTGGAACAATACACACATACATACATAACTGGCCTTTACAACCCTGTGTCAGGATTACGGCATAGCTTCTCGCAGCACTCATGTTGTGTGTGTAAATTTTTATCCATGAGTACCGGGACCTACAGTTTAATGTCGACTCCGAACGACAGACTTGAGAAGCTTGTTCATGGCAATTAATTACTCTCAGAGCTTTTGCCAGAAGACTTCTGAGAGGTAGTCGCCGAAAGAAATATATTTTTTTCATATTTCTTTTTTTTACGATGTCGGAGCTGGGTGTCGAACCCAGAGCTCATGTCTTAGTAAGCCAACACACTAACCACTAGACCACGGCGATGTATTGGATTAATCATTGAAATTTAAACATTTTTCTGTTACAACAAAATACATCCCATAATAAAAGAAGATTTTTTTCAAACAACAACAATAAAATCGTTTCCATTTGCTAGCGGATTTTTACTCGTTTCTAAAATATTGCAGTAAGCAGTAAAATTTTACTGATTACTGAAAAAAATTGCAGTAATAATTAAAATTTTACTGCTTACTGCAATTTTTTTCAGTAACGAGTAAAATTTTACTGCTTACTGCTTCAAATACTGCATTAAAAATATAATGCAGTGTGCCCATGTATGAAATAAATATTGTTTTTGATTTTTTTTTTTACAAAAAAGAAAATTGTTTTAACATTCATTTTATTAAAAAGAAATAAATTTTTGTTGTTTAAAAGAAAACCACATTTTTTTCTAAGAGAAATCATTTTTTAAATGAAGTGTTGCCACTCTTTGGTTTCGTGCAAACCACAAACCGTTTTCAAACTAGAAAAAATATTGCTACTCCAGACGTTTTTCTTTTATTATTAATTATTTTAATTTTTTTTCAATTTTTCCAATTTGTTTTGCTCTTATACGCTTATGCATTAAATGCATGATTTTTGTTTTGGTATACATTATGTTGCCATATTTTAAGTGAAAAACAGAAAAATTAGAATTTGCTAATTTGATCGGAATCTGAAGAAGGTAAAACATAACCGATCGGAGTTGACAATACGAAATGCAAACTATTCCGATCGGAATCAATGATAGGCCTGTATGCTTGTTTATATTCAAATAAAACTGACGTCTTCATAGAAGACAGTATATTATTCGCCCATGTTAGGTTATGTGACGAACATAACTATGTAGTGTTAGCTTACAGTATTGCCATTAGGCAATAATGCCATAGAGACATGCTTATCCTCATAAGCAATACATTCCTTAGTTAATATTAAAGAAAACAATTTTTTTTGTCTAAAGTCCCCTAATATTAGGGATGAAAATCCCGAAATACCCTGATTTGGTAAATTCCAGGATTATTTCCATCTAACACATTAATTTGTGCTAAAATAAAGAAAAAAATTAATAAATAAAGCCAAACCGCGCGTTTTTCAGAACATGTGCAAATGCGTTTTGCGTTTTCAAAATAGAATGTGTTTTTTTTCGAATCGGAATTTGCTTACGAAACAATTTTCGATTCGAAACGGAATATATAATAACGCCCAGGGATCTACTGAAGTTGCTTGCTTAAAATTAATTTAAGCCCCTATTATCGTTCATTGTGTTGCATTCGCTATCATCTTTTTTTATTAAATGTTTAAATAATTTTTAATTTATGTACAATTTACCAATCAAATAATACAAAAAAAACTTTATTTTTATTGTTTAGATGGCTTTGGATTATCATAACACTATGCCGCCACCAAATTTGAATCAAAATCAACCAATGAATTTGATACACACATATACAACTTATCCGCATTACTTGGGTCATGTTGGTGGTAATGATATGTCTCATATGCCTGATAAGATCGAATTATGGGATCATCATGATAAGCATGTAAGAAAATAATATTGAATGAAAATATTGTTTCTTAAGTAATATCCTTCTTTTCAAGACCTGGACCAGTAACTGGACCAATTGATGATTTAATAAACAACGTAAGAGCAGTCAATGAATTTTTAAAACGCAAACTATTATTGCAAAGTACCATCAACATAAAAGGAATGTCGCTATTACAGCGTAAATCCAGACATTACAAAAATGGGGAGCTGATTTTATAAAGAAAATTACCTCTCTCTCCTTCTTTCTCTCTCTTTAAATAAGTAAAGTTTTTATTTTATTAAAAAAATCCTACAAAAAAAAATAAAATAATATTTATAAAATATTATTAATATATAACACTCGTACTACTCTTCTTCAATACAAATTAAAGGAACATTTATTATATATGTTTGGGTTAAGATAAAGAAACAAATAATAGAAAAAAATAAATTGAATTTAAACAAAAGTATATATTGCAAATCAATAAATTGAATGAATGAATGAATTAATCCAATGAAACTTATAAATTAAAACTATCTTATAAAATATTTACAAACATTTTTTTTATGAGTTTTTCTTTTTCATTTACTCTATACTTGAAAACTTTAATAATTTAATTTTGTTTGTTTGCTCTTTTAATTTATATATACATATATTTTTTTTTTTAATTAAATTAAAGGAAATTGAATTCTTTGTGTGTGAGAATTTTTTGTTGAAGCAATTTTCAATATATTATTTACCATAAAATAAAACCCATTTATACTTATTGTTATATTATTCAACAAAAAGTTAATTAAATGCAAAAAAAAGTACACAAACTTCTACTTGGAAAAAAACGTTTTGATTAAAAGAACTCATATGGAAAAAACTTTACATACATACATTGTTAGTCTGTAAGCAGCTACAAAGAAAAATAAAATAAAAAACAAATGTTTTTGAAATATATATTATATAAAATAGCTACTACTTATTACACACATTTTGAAATATTTAATAAGTATATACATATATATAAAAGCATGAAATATAAATACATAATAAAAAATAATTACATATATAAAAAAAAATAAAAATAAAAAATCTGTGACAAGAAAATTTACTGAAAGGAGGTAAACACAAAATGCAATAATAGCCCAGCGGGAAATGGCAATCAATGAGAATCGAAAAGGTAATACAAGGAATGTATAATGTTGATTCCGGAAACCATTACCATGTCCTACGAAAGTAATAATGTTTTTATTGTCCCCTCGTAATAAATATTAGAATTCATTATTTGTAATGCATAAATTTATTTTTTATTAATAATTTGAAGGAATAACAAGAAATAACAATTTTTTTAATAAAATGTAGAACAATGAATTCCTTCTTCTGAAGACGTGGGAATACACATGGTAATCAATACTTATTTGTGTGCCACATGAAATTACCTTCTCGATTCCAAAAGTAATATATTCTGAAGACAGATATTATTTAAATGATTATAAAATAGGGTAATTAATTTTTTCCCGCTGGGAGGAGTATATTCTTGGTGGTGGTGGTGGTTTCAGGCGACATCAAAGAGAAATTAAATACATATTTTTATATTATTTTTATTAAATTCAATGTGTTAACGTTTATAAATGTGTTCAATTTGGACAAATATTAGAACAAAACCAACCCACTTTAAGTTAATTTATACAGTTTAAAGAATTCTCAAAGTTTGTTTCGCATAAAGAAATCTTTCCCGAAGAGGTTACATTTTAAGAATCACGTTTTTATTTGCTATTGAACACCCCGGCCGCTCTACAAATATTTATTTTATTTAGTACACCATCTATAGCTTTTTATTTTACTTTCATTTTATCAATAAAATTCAGACAAAAACTGGATTTACGACAAAACAAAAAGAAATTAAAGGTGGCATTGAAAATGCTTATTTAAACCACGATTCATGACGAAAAATACGCAAACAAGAAAAAAAAAATTTAATTTGTTAAAAAAAGAAACTAAAATACCAGGTTTTTTATTTGTTTCAAAAACAAATAATTAAAAAAACACGTTAAATAACTGCTTAGCTTAAATGTTTCAACTACAATACATTATAAATATTAAAATACATTTATAATTACTACCCTATTGACACACATTTAAAATAAATAGTAATAAAAAATTAAATTGAAGTAAAAGATTAAGAGAGATTTGGCATTATTAACAAAAGTTAAAAAAAATCAGTAATAATATAAAAGAAGGCACTACTTTTGAACTAAATATATATACATACATATATATAATTAAAACAAATTTAATTATTTCACTTATTAGAACAAAATAAAAAAGAAAAATAAAAACAAAATTATATCGTATGAAAAAAAATCGTTTGCTTAATAACTCTTTGATTTAAACAAATTATTTGACGAAGAAAAACAAAAAACTGAAATATTTCAACATTTTTAACTCCAAAATATAAACGTCTGCCCCTAAAAAGCTTTTAATTGGTTATTCAATATTATTTGTTGGGTAATAAAAACGATATGAAAGTATATAACATATTTTGAATACATATAAAATTATTCTTAATATTTTTATTATTACATTTTAATTTTAAATACACATACTACATGCATTATTATAAAACTTGATAAACATACATACATTATACACATTACATACAATTATTACTATTATTACAAATACAATTACATACTATTATAAATACTGAAAATTTAAATAATAAATACATAATTATATAAAAAAAAAAACAAAATAAATATTTAAAATATATACTTCATTAAAATACTAAACAAAAAACCAATTGCTGATTTTTATTATATTTTATCTGAATATGTAGATATTCGGGTATGTTCTGAAAAACGAATTCGAGTGAAATTGAGAGTTTTTTTTTTAAATTTTGCGAATTTTTCTATACTTTTGATATTCAATACTGATTAAATTAATGAATAAAAAAATGAATAGAAGATGTTCACATTTTGAAATTATAACCGTTTTAAATTTCATTCAATTTCAGTTTCACTTGAATTCGTTTTACAGACATACCCGTTATGATTAAAATTCGCTAGAAATAAAAATGCAGTACATACTACACTTATCCGGTGAGTTTTGTGGACTATAATTTCTAACTGATTTTCAAATATCTTCCCTTTAAAAGTTGAAAATAAATACATATGTATTCTGAATCTCTATTTCTTTTCTAGTAAGCGACTGTTTTGGCTATTCGAATTGCGATTTTTCTTTTCGTTCAAATATTCTGGTATGTGATGGAAATCGATTTCGATGGAAATTTTAAGTTACAATAAGTTTCGAGTCTGAAAAGATTTGGAATTCCTTTTTTAGTTATCAACTTAATCATTATTGCCACTACTTCCATTATGCTTTTGATAATTTTTTACAGATACATACATACATACAGATAATTGGCCATTACAACCCTGTGTCAGGGTTACGGCCTAGCTTCTCGCAGCACTCATGTTGTGTGTGTTAATTTTTATCCATGAGTCGACCCCAAACGACAGATTTGAGAAGCTTTTTCATGGCAATCAATTACTCCCCCAGAGCTTTTGCTAGAAGACTGCTGAGAGATATTTATTTTGAATTCAGGTAACATATTCAAATGATTTTAATCAGTAGTTTTCTGTAGCTACTTTAATACCGACTGACTGATGCCTAAATTCTACTTTAGTTAAAACTATTTTTAATATAGAAATTTTGCGCTTTGTGTATAAGAAAGTTAATGTAAATGTATGGAGTTAGTTCGTTGATTTATGATTCAAATTGTGTTTACTTTCTCGTCTTTACCCATTAAATTTTCAAGTAGCGGATGTTTCCTTTAAACTAAAATCTACTATTATGGAGTTTTTTTAAGTTTCCTTGCTTGACATTATTTTTATAAAACAGACCAATTTTTCACTATATTTCTTGGCTCTTCATATTTGGGAATTTACTGATGTAATATAATTAAAAGTAAATATAAAAACACTTTATTTTAATTATTTGTTTTGCTATTTTTTTTTTCAAGTAAGTTTAAATACTTTTTTCTATTAGCTGCAAGCAATGTTTATAAATAAAATACCTTTTAGAAAAACGTATGCAAAAAAAAAAAAATCATACAGCATTACTAAGTAATCAAACATTAAATAAACAAGTTAAAAAAGAAAAAACAGTTCTTTTTCAAATAGGAAACAAAAATCAAGTAGCTGTTCAACTCACTAAATCTGCGTTAAAACTTAATACGTTATTGTAAAACGAATATACGAAAAATTTATTAAAAATCATATACATAACAATTTAAAAAAGAAATAGTAATAGTTTATTTATTAACAGAATAAGCCGCATACAACCATATAAGACGAAATTTTTTTTTTAATTAGATTATTAATATAAAATTATTATTAAAATATTACTTAAATATAATTATAAAAGGAAGTATAATATATAATTAAAATGCAATATTGTAAAAGTAAATATGCCACTTATTACAAGAAAAATAAATAAAACAAATATGATTTAATAACGAACATGTATGCAAACAGTTAAATAAAAATATTATATAATAAATATATATGTATGTATGTACATACATATATACGCATATAAAAAGAGAATAATAAAAAATATATATGTTATTATAAAAATATACTTTATAATTAAACATTAATGAATATATTATAAACAAAAAAAAAAAAAACATTTATTACATATTATTATAAACATTAATATTTATAATGAGAATTACACACACAGGCCCCCCCACACACACACACACACGTATTTTAAACGTAAGATAACCTTTAACCTTAGCCCCTTCTTATCCTTAAACTCGATATTTACATAAAAACAAAAAATTTTTTCCTGTATTGAAATCAGAAAAGTTTTTGAATAAAACAAAACCATGATACATACATACTCTTATAAAATTATAATTGAAATTGCATTTAAAGCAGAAAAAACAAAACAGCATTAAATCGAATATTTTCAAGATTTAGCTGCAATTTCTAAGATATACTAAGAAAGAAAACTCATTGAAAATAATCCCTAGTTATAATTAAAGAAATACTGGAAATGAAGTAAAGAAAAAACGCTAATATACTGGAAAAAGTGTGGTAAATGTGTTTTTCTGTTTACTATGAAGGTACGTATGGAATGTAAATTTATATTAAACCGGTTAAAAACAAAATAACGGATCTTTTATTGGGACTAATATTTTCTCTCTAATATGCACAAACTATTCCAATATCAGTTATGGAAATCATACAGATTTTGTTTTTACTCACCATTACAAGTAAAATCGGTTTTTAAAGTCGCATATAAAGCAGAAATACGATTTAAATAAACTTTTTTTTTGGATTTAGATCCATATTAATGTACTTTCTTTTATTTATGCATTGTACTTGTCACTTTAACCTGTTTCTTAACAAAGATTTCTTTAACTATTAAAATATAAGTCTTTTAAATTAAAAAGTAAATGTATTTGCCCAAGAGAAATGCTGAAACTCGTCTTCAATACTGTATTCCGTAGGTTTAAACAAATGGTTCAATATTGAATTCTACAACAGAGCAAGGTGTAGTCAATTCAAAAGCCTGTAAAACCGAAGGATGTAAAACACCTATTTTGCCAATTGCTACATCATTCAACATAATATTAGCACAACGTCCAGGGAAGTAAGAGGGATCTGTTTATTGTAGACAGAAAGGAAAAACTAAATTAATAAAAAAAAACTACAATATCCATTTAATTATAGCAATTACCTTCAGCAGCTTGTAAGTTATAACCTTTCACATCACTGTTGGCCGATTTCCAGGGTACTTCCAAAAGTTGCATAACACGATCTAATAAACCATGAACCACTTCAAAACCAGCAGACTTATTGCAATTTACAGCGCATAATCTACGTTCATTACGAGCTCCAACTTCGGCATCATCATCGGCAATTACCACATCACTAATTTCGAAGAGTTTTAGTGGTAATGGCATTTTACGATTGGCCACAAGAGTTTTAAGAATGCCTGGCAATAATGATGTTCTCACCACTTGAAACTCTAAAGTCTTAGGATTAGAGATATGCACCGCTGGCATTTCATCAATAGATTTATTAAGTTTACGAGCGATATCATCGCGAGAGCATAGAGTGAAAGTAAGTGCTTCAGTAAAACCAGCCTGTGCTACTTGTTCTCTCAATTGTTCAGTTAGTTTGTTAAGAGGAAACTGTTTCGCAATGTGCATGAAAGAGGGTAACGATTTTTTTATATTATTATATCCATAGGCTATAGCTACATCCTCATAAATATCACAAGCATGTATAACATCATGTCTAGTGGGCGGTATAGCTACTTCTATGGTATCCTCATCTTTACAGTTTGCCTCCAGATACATGCTTGTTAGCATTTTTGCGATTTTATCGGGTGTTTCGGATATACCAATAGCTTTGTTAGCTTTAAGGGCCGATATAGTTTCTTGTCTTACAGCCAATTCAGGATAAGTAATAACTGTACCATCTGTTTGAATTACATCACAAGGCTCTACGGTAAATTTCTCCAGACAGTGTGATGAAAACATGCACACAATTGTATCCAAAACAACTTTAGCTTTCGTTAAATCTGTGGCGGTACATTCAATGAAAACATTTTTTGTGTTCAATGAAATCTTAGAATGGTCACCATTAATTATAGGAGGTAAAGACAACACCACACCATTAGCATCATAAATAACAGGATAAACTGGCGAATCACGTATAATAGGTAAATATTGTTTCAGTTGTGCATGATTAGTATAGAAATCCATTAGTTCATGCCCGTTCATGGATTTTGTTTGATTAAGGGGTACAAAATTAATATTCTCAGGGGCTCTAGCCTCATAGGTGAATGGGCCTTGAATTTTGTCCAAATCATGTGTACCAATAGCTACTAAAGTACGTTTACGGCAAATATTTTGGTGTAACTTATCCTGTAAATCAATAAAGGAATCGTAGGCGGCTTGGTCAAAAGTAATGTTGCGTAAAACGGCTGCTACAGCATATGGACGAACTTGGGCCGTTTCTGGTAAAATTTTCAAGACTTGACGCTTACCGTCTGCTGGTTCAACCAACTCAAATTTGGGTGGAGATATTCTAAATAAGAATTAAAATTTTATTATACAGTTATTTTCTTAGAATAATGCTTTAAAATAACTTTCACAAATTAAAAAAAAAGAAATCTCTTAGTAGTATAGTCTCTTGACCTTTTTTTAAAACTCAAAGTCTAAAAAAAAAAAAATTCTTCCGGTCGCCACGTCGTTGCAAAATTAATTTTGTTAATAGTGCTGTGTGGAATAAAATGTTTACAAAAAGCGATCCAGAAAATAAAAGGCCCCTCAAAGCATTAATATTGGATTGGCGTTTCAGAAATTTCTTAATAAACTTACTTTCCTTGAAATACCATGAGACCGGTAACCAATCCCTCTATACACAATAGATCATATCGATTGGCCGGTATATCAATTCTGTAAATAATTTCCTCGGAGGCACTAGATACACCAGCAGCATCATCGCCCTGCTCTTTTGTGAGCATTTGCTTTTCTGTGGTAACTTCATCCAATTCCAGACCAAAGGCAAAACATAATTGCTGGAATTCGTCATCGGCTATAATAAACATGGACAAATTAAGAACAATCAATACATTTGTTTTACAATAAACAATACACACTATAGGTCTTTCCCAAATATTCAAAGAGCAGATCTCGTTTTACTCCAATTGTAGGCATTTTAGATATATAATAATTTCACTAACTAACCCTTTTCCTGGAAAGACTATGACCACAAAAGCAAAATTTGCACACGCGTTCCCTATTTATCGTTTGTCAATTTTGGGTAACTATTGTGAATGCATTGCTATTGTGATTTATTTATATTATTAAAAAATATTGCTCTAATCAGCAGTTGTCAGTTTTGTGCGCGTTTTTACAACGGTCGGGTGTTAATTAATTATATATATATTTGTTGTAACCACATTTTAATAATAAATTTGTGTAGAAAATTTAATTAAAACTGTAAATTATTAAAGTAAAGTATTGGTTTCCGTGTGCGTATAAATTTAATAATGATTTTAGTATAATGAAAATTTAACAAGTTTTGTTTAACTATTGTGAATGCATGTCTTTTGCAAATTTTACATATTCTAAAATACAACCATGATGAGAGCTTATAATTGTGTTTGTAACATAAATACAACTCTGGCTTCTATTAATGAGATAACTAAATGTCAGTTATGTGTGCGTTTTTACAACGGTCTAGTGTAAGTGCCTTATAAATATATAAAAGTCACCTTATAATAAATACGCCTAGAATCAGTGTTGCCACAGCCGTTATTATTTTGTAACCAAACTTTAATAAAAAAGTAACCAAATTGGAAAAAAGGTAACAAAAAATATTAAAACCATTCGTAAAGCAATCTTTTGCTTTTTTTCAGTTTAACGTTCGCATTTAAATTTACCAAAATTGATCAATTAGTTTACTAGAATGTGTAAAAAATTACTAACAAAAAATAATGCTACATGTTTCAGATTAAATTAAAATATGTATTGGGGTTCAAAGCGGCACCTTGTGCTAATTGTGGTTGATCACGTTTTTTGGATTAACTGGCCACTTGACCTACCTTGATCACGTATTGTATTGTAATATGTTTTAAAGGAACTATATCAATGGTTTTAAGAATTGTGCTGGACTTCAGTCTGACATTAACATACCCTTGTAAAATACGTATCAAGACCTATTTGTGGATGACGACGCTTCCCGAGAAAATAAACAATAATTTCATATATGTATAGCACATGTACTATATTTATTATTCCTTTAAAATATGCTATACTTATTAAATAGAAACTATATTTTTTAATTACATTTGAACATTTTGAGCAAGTGGACATTATAATCAGAATATTACATTTTTAAGCAGTTTTCCTTTCATTAGTCGATTATACGGATACTACGCTAGTCAAAAAAGTATTACAGAAATGTACCAACATAGTTATATATTGTGTCTTTAACCAATAAATAATCACAATTTTACATCTGTTTTATTTTTTACATCTACAATTGTTTTTAACTTTATGATATCATATATCCTAATAAGAAACATTAAAGGAAATAAATATGTTTTTTTGTAGAGGATTTATATTTATTAATACTTCGAGTATTCTTCTAAATATTTAATTTTTTCTTTGAGAAAAAAATAAATAAAATAAGAAACATGTACACATTGAAAAAAAAGTAACCAATTTTGGTTAAAAATAACCAAAACGGCAACACTGCCTAGAATAGAATTTCTATGTCAAATAAACCCTCAATAAACCTAAAATAGTTTTTATGAATACGAGCATAAGATTTTAAAGCGAAAATAAAAATTTTATTATATTTCGACAACTGCGCCACCTGTCGAACTCAAAACTTTTATAATTTATAATTTTTAATTATAATTTATATTTTTTTCACAAATTTTTTAATGAGTGCATTAAAAATAATATTCTTACATCACAATCAGGGTTACCTTTGACAATTTTTAAAAAAGGTCAGAAAAAAGGTATTTAGTAAAGAAAGGGTCTCAAAAAATGTATTTGAAAAAAAGGGTCAACTATTTTTTTTAACAAAAACCTCTTTACTTAATTTTTATTTTAAAAAATCACAATAGGAATAAAATAGAAATTAAATATTTGTACTTTACATTACATTAAAAATTTTTTTTTAATAAAAATTGCTTTTTACATACAAAGGAATACGTACATATCGTCAATGGAATTAAAGAACGCTGTAACTGACAAAAAATCGAAAATAAGTTTTTTGCATCATTTTTATCAGAAAAAAAAAATACGCGTCGATTAGTCCAGGTCCCAGATTTCTACGATGAAAATAAATTCACTTACGCCGTCTGCGAAATGAAAAATACCAGTGTATTTGTTCTACTTTTATGAAAGTTTTTTGGTTCTGGTGAACATTTAAGGCTTTGTCAGTTACAGCGTTCTTTAATTCCATCGACGATATAGTATTTTTAAATTAAATTTGCTTTGCAATTTTCAAATTGGCCAAATGTTTAGCAGTTTTAGAGTAACGTTGTAAGAAACATTTCTGGGTATTTAGTATCTGCTTCCATATAATACAAATGGGCTTCTTTTTTCTACGACCAGATTAAGCCACTTAAATTCCCTTTCCGACTCAAACGAATATTTCCGAATAATGTTCCTCTTTTTCCCTGCGTTTTTTGCAGTAACTGACCCATCTGATGATGAACTAATATTCAAATAGGAGCTTACTTCATTGGGTTGAATTTCTTGCATGTTTTTTGATGAAGTTGGCTGCTCATCTTGTTCTTTCAACTTTACAACCAACTTAACATTTAACAATAAGAACATTACATAAGAAAATTTTAAAAGAAAAGTACTCACTTGTCCATGTTGATAAACAATTTATTTTCTTTACAAATTTTTTCAATTTTAGCCTCTTTTATAATTTTTTTTTTGTAATTTTAGCCATTTCAATGAAACTTTTTCTTTTTGCACACAACTCTTTCACGATAAACTTAAAATGTATGTTGTATAATTATAATAATATACAGGCATTCATGTAAAAGCTGTTTACTTTGATATGCTCTGTATACATAAAAGCTGTTTATTTTGCGAACATTTGATTTATTTACCATCACTAAAATATACTCGTACATAAGTTATTAAAAAGCCTAGAAAGTGACACGAAATTGTTGAAAATAATACAAAAGGGTAAATTAGAGATGGTGTAACAAGAAGTGACAGAGCCTCCAAAAAAGGGTCAAATTGATACTTTCGATTGATACTTTCACAAGGGTAACGTTGATCACAACATTGTGCATTCTATTGCTCTTCAATAACTGATTTTGTTTACCAAAAAGGGATAAAAAATATATCGTCAGTGGAATTAAAGAACGTTGTAACTGACAAAACCTTAAATGTTCACCAGAGCCAAAAAACTTTCATAAAAGTAGAACAAATACACTGGTATTTTTCACTTCGCAGACGGCGCACAGTGGGTTAGAATAGCATGCTTTTTTGGATCAAATCAGGGAAGCTATGTTCGGATAATTTTTCTTTATTTTTCAGTTAATACCATTTAAATAAGTAAAACAAAATGTTTTCGAAGTATACTTGAGTATAATTTTATTAAATAATGCCAAATATCAGTGTAGGTATATAGCGCAAAGAGTACAGTATGAAAACTTAAACATTACATTTTATACATCTTAAAGTTAATCATCAACATCATCATCACCATCATCATAATCATCATCATCGTTATCATCATTATCATCATCATCAGCAGCATCAGCAACTTCAACATCACTGAAATAATTCTTCTTCGGAGCTGCAGGTACAATTAAATCAATTGCCTCTTCTGGCAAGCTTTGAACCTTCTTTGTAGGCAATTTTTGCATGCTTGAAATAATTGGGTCAGAGGTTATCAAAAACATATTAAAAATGTCTTGGTTTGATTTTTCGCGACTGCACTTTCGTGAATGGAACTTCCTATATTTTTTAAAATCTTTATTTCGAGCTTCTTGCGGTTCTTCTGATAACTGCTCTATAGGTAAATGGCTTTTGACACAATTTCGGGTCCGTGAATAAAATACTTGTGCAAAGTGGGAGGCATATTGTACCAAGGATACGTTTCAACAAAAAGTCGTCCTGTATTGTGTGTATAAGACTTGCAAAAGACATTAAAAAATCGAATCCAGCCATGAAGAATGGAATGGCCAAATCTTAAATTGTCTACATGTACAGGTCTTTCGATCAGTAAGAAAAAAGTAACATGAAAAACAACAAAACACAACACACAACAACAGCAGCAGTCGCGAAATCAATGTGATTTTTAGCTATTTGACTTGCATTAAACAATGCATAGCTTCTAAAAGGCACAAAAAGGCAGCGTAAAATTTTGCAATATAATAGAGATATATGTCCTCTTTAATATAAACTAAAAATTATGACACGAATGTGGACGAATAATAACTATATATCCATTTAAAATATAAAAATGCTAATTTTTTTGGCATTTGCAATATAAATGACTAAATCTAAAACACTTCCACACACAATTTGATACATAAGTGTTAACGAGGTATTTCCAAATTATCTGAACTTGATGGTTTCATTGAAAAATTGTTAACTTTTGCAATACTTTTGAAAATAAATAAAATTTTCCACGGGAAAGTTTTCACTTTTTTTAGCCTTTTTTGCACAAAAATTTTTATAAAGTTTGACTTTAAAGTTTCACTACAAAAACACTAGAGCACTTTTGACATTTATTTTAACGACAAGTGATGTAGAATTTTATATACTCTAACCGGGTACAAAAAATTTTGACGATACTTAAAATTTTTTTTTTTAATTAATCCAAGAAAACAGGCTATCCATACCCTGTGTGCGACGATATGTATAAACTTTTACACCTATTAAACATCCCTCAATTCTATAAATATAAAACTTAAACGTTTTAATCAGACATTTTAATTACGACATACAAATTCTGATTATGAAGAACATTTTTATTTATTTTTATTATTTATAAACAATTACTTTCCAGTAGCTTGACAGTTGTCCAATATCTTATCTAAATAATCAACTATATTGAGAACAACATTTTCGGCACAACTGCGTGCTGTCACCATGGCCTGCTCACCCAATTGGCGTGTATGAACTAAAGTAGAGCTTGCACTATTAAGAACTACAGCCACTTGTTGATTAATTTCAGCAATCTTTTCAATATAGCAAGAAATGTTGTTACCAAAATTGGATTCATTCGATGCACCTTTACATTCTTTGGGTAAATCAGTAATTTCTTTAACATTTTCCCCTAGAGCAGCCTTAAAGTCATTGGCATCTGTCTCGAAGGTATGCAAAATCAAATTAAGATTTTGTGTACAACTAGACAAATCGTTATTGACACGTTTTTTTAATTCCTCAAACGAAAGAGCCGTTTGACATTGTGCAGAATTAAATTTGTTACGTGCATCTTCAAGGGGTTGTGTTAGTTGATGAAGAGCTGATGATACTAACACTTCTATATTGCCTTCTATTGTTTTAGCCAAATGTTCAGTTTTGGCTGTTAATTGTTTCAAAACTTCATTTGTAATACTTGATGTATGCAAAGATAAGTTATCCATCATATGGGAGACTGGCCCATTTGGTTCATATTGCTGTGTTGCCAAATCTGTTGAGGCCAAAACCTAAAAATGCTGTTGGTCTTAGTATATACTCGTATAAATAGAATACATATAAATATAATTTTAACTTACATTTTGAGAACTTATTAAAAATATGCTTAAAATGAATAATTTGATCATTTCTACAACCATTTGTCTTCAGTTTAAATGAATAACTGTTCTGTCTAAAATTTAAAAATTCTTTTGTTTTAGATGATATTGATGGTGGTATTTTTTTAACGGAAAATAAAATAAAAAATGTAATTCACTTAAGTGGTAATAATATCTAATAAGATGTGTTTTTAATTATAAATTGCAATTTATTGATAAGAAATTATTTCATTGTCAATTGTGTTGAACAGTGGGACTAAAAACATCGAAATTTTACAATTTTAACTGATAATAGTTCTGTGTGGGTTCTTCAACAGTAAAAGACTGTAAGAAATTTACAGATAATGAAACATAATTTTGTTGAATAGCGTTTAGTATTTTTAATAGGATAACGACACCAAACACAAAACGCCTTATCAGGCTTTGACATTAATTTAATAAAAAATTTAGGAAGTTATGTCAATAAAATAGTTTATGACCACATTGTTTCCAGACAATTTGAGCTAATTAAAGGTTTACATATTAAAAATATGGCGAAATAATAAAATTGTTTTCTGTAGAATATTAGTGAAATCTCTTTCAAAAAACTGCAATTAAAAACCTATTTATTACACATACATACGTATATTAGAATTATTATTATTAATGCTTTTAGACTTTGAAAGTGGTGTAATTATTGTAATATAATACATTAACCTATTCCTGGAGCATGACTGTCGGGTAAAAACAGGATTAGGTGCACTATTGTTTGTAAATGAAAATATATTAGAAATTTAGTATAGTTTTAGGCGTTCTTATAATTTTGTTTAAGTGCTTATCACAGTGTAATTATTGAATTAATATTTTAAACCTTTTTTAATATAAAGTGTCATCCGCTACTGGTGCAATATAACTTGAACTTGTTCGACTGTTTAGAATGTATTTTATAAACGATTGACAATTTTTGAACAAGATATATGTATGTATGTATTGCCATGAACAAGCTTCTCAAGTCTGTAGTTAGGAGTCGACATAAATCTGTAGGTCCCGGTACTCATGGACAAAAATTGACACACACAACATGAGTGCTGCGAGAAGCTAGGCCGTAATCCTGACACAGGGTTTTAAAGGCCAGTTATGTATGTATGTATGTATGTATGTATGTATGTATGTATGTATGTATGTATGTATGTATGTATGTATGTATATGTATGTGTATATATGTACCATGCAGATATATAATAACTAGTAGTGAGTAGAATGTAGAATGTGAGTAGAAGTATACTAGTTGCTTTTTACTTCAGACTGGTTGCCTATCTGTCCTTTTTTCGTATATCAAATTATCGATTTCAACATTAGGTTGTCATAGGAGCCCAACTAGTTCATTTGTGCACAGTTACTTACTAGTATTATACTAGTTATTATTAACTAGAACAACTAGTTGTTTTTAAGACAGCTTCGTACTAGTTGCGTAATTCACTAATGCTTACCACTCAGTTCTATACCAGTTTTGGACTAGTATCAAAATTTGACTGTGTCCAATTAAATATTGCCGAAATTAATTAAAATAAATGTTTTTTTCGACATATATTTAACATAACAAACTTAAATATTAAAAATTCATTAAACAAAACAAAACAAAAAAAAAAAAAAATAAAAAAAATAATTTCAATTGAATAAATAAGAAAAGAATTTCAGTTAAATCAAAAACGAAGTAAAATTTAACAGTAAACTAAAAATTAAATGGCTTCTTCTGCTCCCGCGGGTTTTTTATACATGGCTTTCTGCCGAAACTGCTTCTTTTTCATAACTGCATTGCCTCATGCAAAACAGTCTCAGGGTCATTCTAACCTGTACTGGGTCTGAATAGAGTCTGAAATAATTGAAAGTAATTTTATGCATTTTAAAAGCCTAAGATCCTAATACTGGTATTCTTATGAGAATTAACATCCGTTAACGAATATGTACAAATTAATTAAAAGTAAATTAAAATAGACGTATGTGTGTCTGTACATACAATGTCAATTTCAAATGTCAATTTCTTTCGACAGTATTACGCAATTCTCACAAGTAGTTTGTGTATTAACTAAAATTAACGAATATTTACACATAGGTTTAAAAATGACCGCAAACATAAATTTATATTTTTTATAATAACTTAAGTTGATTCTCATTAAAGGCATCTTTTTAATGTTCGAATTCTTCTGGATAAAAAGAATATACATATAATTTTGAACTAATGTAAATTTTTTTTATAACACAATGAAAACTAAATGACTTTAATGACAATATAAAACTGTATGCTTTTTATGTCACATTTTATATTTAAACTTAAAAAAAATAAAAACTTTGTCCCTTTTAGACTAGTTCATATCTGTCAATTTTGCGACAGTCTTTTTACAACTAGTAACATGACTGTCTCAAAACGTTACTAGTTGTAACTTTAGCTGCAGGGCAGTACATATATGCAGTACATATATACTAAAGTTTGTGAACTGTATAATAACACAGTGCAACAGTGAAAAAAAAAAATGCACGGAATCCACCATATAGGTTCGATTGTACTACCAAAAGTTAGTAAAACCCTGTACTCGGTTTGGTCAGATTTACTACCAAGGCCAAGTACGAACTTTATAGAAACAAACAATAAATTCTTATTATAAGCCACAAAAACCCTAAAGCCACATTCAAGAAAGATCTTAAGATTTTGAGATATACATAACGTATGCGCATATTTGCGAACATTGTTAACAAATAACACAATAGAACTGAGGATATTGTTAAGCCTAGAACTCAAATAAGACAGAGTAGCAGATACAACTTCGAGGCCATAACAAATATGTACATATGAGACATACGTAATGTAACATATATGCCAATTTAAATCTGACGTTTAAAATCAAAACTATATTGTTCGAGATATGTTGCAGTATACATATGTATGTACATATGTATATAATTAACGTGACTAGCAAATGTTAGCCTTATAATAATAAAAAGTTGGTATGTCGCTAGCATACAATGTATTCATAATACACTGGGTAAGCTTTTGCCAACTTTTTGTTAAACGTTGATTATCAAACACTAAAAAACTTATAAAAAATCATCTGTAACATATCAAATTTTGATCAAAAGAGAACAGTTTTATTTATTAACACTAGCTTTCATTATGAATAGGGCTGCTAATAAATACGAGTAATCTAATTTATAAAAAGTTGTATTTTATTAGATCGTTTTTAACGAGACAATTTATCTCTATGTCTGAGCTATGGTCGCCGTAGTCAAGTATGTATTGTGTTGACTCCAGGATCAAACTCCAGCTCTGACATCTTAAAAAAGGACGAAATATGAAAAAATATAAATCCCAGCTCAGACATCATAAAAGAAAGAAGCAAAAGCTCTGGCAAAAGCTCTGAGTGTAACTGATTGCCATGAAAAAGCTTCTCAAGTATGTTGTTCGGATTCGACATTAAACTATAGGGTGCCTTGAGAAGCTAGGCCATAACTCTAAAAAAAGAGTTGTAATCCCGCATTAGGTATGTATGTATTGTCTGAGTCCGATTTGAAGCTATTTTAATATAAATAGATTCGGGAGAATTTGTATCCTCCTACTGAATTTTTAATTAATCATTTGTGGTTTTTGTTATCCCATAATGTTAAGACAATGCAATTTAAACGCTTGAAAATGGCTGTTTCATATTATCTTGCCTGGAATTACATTTTTGAGAAGTCAGAGGTCTCCTTTTGCCTTTGAGGTTTCATGGTAATTTATCATTGATAGCATTTATTTATTAATTCAACCAACAAATTTCCAACAGCAAACAAAAAAGAAAAATCTTGCAAAACTTTTCTTTATACGAGTATGTCCTGTTTATAGTTGCAGTCTGTAATTATTGCACATATACATACATTTGTAATATATTAGAGTCTTACTAACCTCTATTTAGTCCACTAATGATATTGTCGGCAAAGTTTCAAACAGTTTACTTTGATTTTAAAACAATCATTAAAATGATTTTAACAATGACTAATGAAATGTTTACAAACTTACAGTACAAAACCGGTAACATTTTATTGAAGTATTGACTTGTTTTTTATTGCTGATCTATTTCCGCTAAAAAGGCGTGGCTTTTTAAACCAGAGCTGTTCCGTTTTGGTTTTGCAAACAAAGAAGGTGTGAAAAATTCACGCCATTTTAAGGTCAGACATACACTTGTTAAAATAAAATTATTTAGAGGCTACTTTAATTTTTTAAAATTTTAAACACATTCCCAAAGGTATGATAGTAATTTCTGTAAAAGTCAAGTGTCTACTAGATGCTGTAGGATTTCTGTTTAAATTCTCCAACAACATGTCAACAATTTTAAAGAAATACACTCTTGAGGTGTTTGAAACTCGAGAAAACCAGCTAAATTTTATTTTGTTTTTAATTTTTTTTTGCCAAAAACCTTATGTGGCAAATTGAATTTTAAATTAAAGAAAAACATTCCCAGGCAATCATTTATTCTTATAGAAAACATTCACATACATATGTATGCACATGTATGTATGGAAGGAAATTAATTGTTTCTGTAGACTTCTAAGAAGTTGTATTCGAAACATTTTTACCTGTTATACCCGTTTGCATTTACATTTCCCAAAGATAATTGATATGTTTATTTAAAAATAATTGAAGCCAAAACAAAAATGTGAAAAGAAATTTAGTCCTCTGCCATTTCAATATAAAATAATATAAGAAAAATTGCAGCTACTTGAGATTTATATCTTGTTTTACAAGATCCCTTCCAAACATTATCAATTTAATAATTTCATCGTCTCTTTCCTCTCACTTTCCTTCAGTTACTATTATTTCTATTGTTTTCAAAATTGTAAAATTAAGATTTTCTATCGATTTCCTTTCTCAATTGCTGTTGACATTTTACACTTACTTATAGGCTTTCATATCATTGTGTCATCAAATCTTAAATAATCTTTATAAAACAATTTTTATTTTTGTTTTTTATGTTGCTGCTTGATAATGTTTTCAACCATGTAACAAGTGTTCTATTGTTTTTAAGAAAATTGATTTTGTTACTCGTAGATCGAGTTTCAGAGCCCAAATGAAAAAGTATTGAATTTAATGTAATCGTTGTGAAAGGACAACAATCATCAGATACTTTTTATTAATTTAATAAAAAAAATAGAATCGTGAATGCAGGACCACACAGAAATCTTTAAATTCATTATATTTTGATAAAGTTTAAAATAATCCTGTAAAAGCTTTTCTATTAAAACGATTTCAACACAAAGGGGTTATTTTTTAGTAGGCTTAAAAAGTTTATTTTTTAAACTTACATATGTATACAACTTATAAATTTTTGTTTTATCTCATATATACTTAGTAATTTCGGGTATTATGGAATAAGCGGCACATGTATAAGTAGATATGTATATGAGACATATGGCAGTACATCTTGATCAATAGCACAGAAAAAACAAATCCGCTAATAAAAGAATTAATCAAAAAGTTAAATTATTATCAATTAATTTTTAATTAAATCAATAATTCCTTTGATCAAAATAACGATTCTCTTAGTGTTGAAAAAAAAAAATTCAATAAAATTTTTAATTGTTTCAACAATTTTCAGTCATCATAGGAAGTTCAAAAAAAAAAATAATTGAATGTGTTGTTCTCGTAATGAAAATCAGTTTTTAAGTTTTTTCTGTGTAATTTGCCATTTTATAAGTTTTTATAAAGAACATAACTAATTGTTGATGTGCATTGCCAACATTTATTTGAACAAGTAGAGTGCAATTTTTGATTTAGAGATTTTATTGATCCGTTATATGCTATAGTAGTCGTCGTAGTCTAGTGGTTAGTGTGTTGGCTTACTAGGCAAGAATTTTGTGGTAGTCGTCGAACGTAATATTTTTTCATATTTTTTTTCAATATGTCAGAGCTGAGGTTTGAACCCTGAGCTATCGTCTCAGTAAGCTAACACACTAACACAATTTCATCAGAATAAAAACCTAGTATTGTCTTTTCGTTTTCAAACCATAGTAGAGAGACAGAGAGAGAGAGACAGAGCAATCGAAATGTCTAGTTCATCAGAATAAAAACCTAATATTGTCTTTTCGTTTTCAAGCCATCAGTATAGGCCCTACAGTAGTAGAGCGAAAAAAGCTCGATGAACATGAACTATAATTAAATTGAATTATTGCTCGAAGAGTTTTAAAAGTTTTAAGTCTTAGGCTTAATATCTCAAAAGCATTATATTTCAAATACCTTTTTTTTTAACGGAACAGTATTCAAGGCATAAACACCACTTAATCAGGACATTGTACTGGTGTTATGTAAATATGATATGGAGAAGGGATGGAGTAGTGCTTATAGACATTTGATTTAAATCTGTTCATATTGTAGTTTACAAGCAAAACATTCGTGGAAACATTTTTCTATAATTAAACTGTGCATGTAAAGAACTAATTCTCTTCGTAGTGCATTGTGCAATATACTGGACAATCAACTACAAAATGATGTGCACTACACTCTAAAACTTTTCCCAAAATTTAGGTTCATATTATGAATAAATTGGTGTTGAAAATTTGTTGTTGTCTAAAATTATATAAATTTTATTCTTAATTTAAAAAAAATAAAAAATTTACATACATACATACATACATAATTGGCCATTACAACCCTGTGTCAGGATTACGGCCTAGCTTCTCGCAGCAATCATGTTGTGTGTGTTAATTTTTTCCCATGAGTACCGGGACCTACAGTTTAAAGTCGACTCCGAACGACAGATTTGAGAAGCTTTTTCATGGCAATTAATTACTCCCAGAGCTTTTGCCAGAAGACTGCTGAGAGGTAGTCGCCGAAAGAAATAATTGTTTCATATTTCTTTTTTTAAAGATGTCGGAGCTGAGATTTGAACCCAGCACTATCGTCTTCGTAAGCCAACACACTAACCACTAGACCACGGCGACTACAAAAAAAATAAAAAATTTACACAAAAAAATAAATTTGCTATTAAAATTGTTTATTTTTAAACAAGTTATGTTTAAATTTACTAAATAATGTTTAATATTAAGCGCATTTGCTTAAAATCAGTAAAAAATTTGTAAAATGAAGCACTTTTGCCTAAAAATAGTTATAAATGTGTAATATTAAGAACATTTAAGTAAAAAAGTTGGTAAAAAAGCGACGAAAAATAGAAGAAGCATTTATTTGCAATAAGAACTTCGTCGTATTCTGAAATTTTTTTAAAAATGAAATTTGCAGTGGCTGCAGCACATATATATTAAAAAAAAAGTGTTTTGTATTCAGCTGGTGGTGTTTATTTTAATTTATAACTAGTTTATAAAATATATTAATTATTTTCAAAAAAGTGTTTGTTGCAAAATTTACAGAAAAAAAATGACAAAGTTTAAGAGTTTATATTCTATGTTTCGTCGTAAGAATTAAAGAACGCTGTAACTGACAAAACATATGTATATATAAGTATTTTATATCTATTTATAAGTACAGATAGATAGTTTACAAAATATATAACTTATAATAAGTTAAATAAATTTATTGAAAATATGTATTTTAGGCATTTTTTTAAGGAGTGTTGAAAATAAATATATCAAAGGGGTGAAAATTAGACACAAATTGCCTAAAATATTTAAAAATTATTTGTTTAATTTTAGGCATATTTTGCTTAAAAACTAACCAAATGTCTAAAAAAACTAGATGCCTAATTTTAGGTCGAAAACAGTCTGTAAAGTGTTACCTACTATTATCGACCTAATTTTCAGCAAAAGTGGTTTAGATCGCTTCGCTGGCTACACTTCTTAAAAATAATAGGGGAGCAAAAAATCTTCGTTAAACTTTTGTTGTATATTTTTTTAATTATATCGCTTGTTGTTTTCTATAGGGTGTTTTTTATTGAGGTATAGAACTTTAAGTTGGCATCACTTTTTTAACTGGCGGCCATTTTGTCAGCTGTCA
This sequence comes from Metopia argyrocephala, assembly GCA_963576795.1. NCBI lineage: Eukaryota > Metazoa > Arthropoda > Insecta > Diptera > Sarcophagidae > Metopia > Metopia argyrocephala. The sequence goes on from OY756211.1 coordinate 88,521,209, forward strand.
AGTGATTAATATTTAATTTGGTTTGCCATTTCATCATGAACAGGTTGACAAAAGAACAACGCTTGCAAATCGTGCAAATTTATTTCGAAAATAATGGTTCAGTTCGCGAAGTTTACCGCAAGCTCCGTCCATTTTATGGTCGACATAATCGTCCATCAGAGCAATTAATTCGGTTAACCATGGATCGTTTTCGCACTACATTTACTCTATGTGATAATACGCATCCGCAGAGACGTCGAACAGTGCGCACCGAAGAAACAATTGTCACTGTAGAGCAGTGGTGTCCACAATTCTCTTTCCCTATCACGCGTGATAGGAAAACAATTTCTGCTTGCGTCGAAGTCAAACACGTACAGAATAAAAAGAAATATTGTTACTCTTGCTCTTTTAATATTTTAGCTTCTCTCCAACATAGTGCAGGGATGGATAGTGCATATTTTTTGTATCATTTTTATTTAACTGAAATAATTGTTCATTATTTCCTCCAAATTTATGTGACCTCGGTACTCTCTTATTCTTAAAGATCGGTCACATGTCTGTCGGACAATCGATTTCGTATTTTACTCAGAATTATGAAGAAATATTTATGAAGTTATAAACAGAAAGTAATTCGAACATTCCCATTTCTGGTAGAAGTAAGCAGAGTATTTTCTCTGTTTCATACACAAGCGCAAGTGTGTTTATGTAGTAGTGGACATCACTGCTGTAGAGCAAAGTGTTGAAGAGAACCCGAATGAATCGATTCGCCACCGTGCACAGCAATTCGAGCTTTGTCCATCAACTTTATGGAAGATTTTGCGCAAAGATCTTGGCTTGCGACCTTACAAGATCCATCTTGTGCAAGAATTAAAGCCGCGAGACCATGCAATGCGTCGTGATTTTGGTGTATGGGCCGAAAATGAGATTGATCTCGATGCTGATTTTCATCGCAAAATTTTGTTCAGTGATGAGGCTCATTTTTGGTTGAATGGCTACGTCAACAAGCAAAATTGCCGCATTTGGAGTGAAGAGAATCCACATGAGACCCTTGAGACGCCATTACATCCACAAAAACTGACTGTTTGGTGTGCTCTATGGGCTGGTGGAGTCATTGGGCCATACTTCTTCCGAAATAATGCTGGAGAGTCAGTTAATGGAGACCGGTATAGAGCCATGATAACCGACTATTTTGTTCCCGAATTGGATGGCATGAATGTGGATGAGTTGTGGTTCCAACAAGACGGCGCTACATGCCACACAGCGCACGTCACAATCGATTTATTGAAGGAAACATTCGATGATCGCATAATTTCGCGGAATGGACCTGTCAATTGGCCACCAAGATCGTGTGATTTGACACCATTGGATTATTTTCTTTGGGGATATGTGAAGTCGCTCGTCTACGCCAACAAACCAGAAACGTTAGGGGACTTGGAAGCCAACATTCGTGGCGTTATTGCCAACATACGGCCCCATATGCTCGAAAAAGCGGTTGAAAATTGGACCTGTAGAATTGGCTTTATTCGAGCTAACCGCGGCGGCCACATGCCCGAAATCATATTTAAACATTAATGGCATAAAATTATCCTTCCAATAAAGCCAAATTGATGGACATTAAAACGATTTTCTTGTGTTTTATTTCAATTCGAAGTTCTATACCTCTAAAAAGAACACCCTGTATAAAATAGCAAATATTAATCTTTGCGTCTCATTTAACAAAATAAAATACATTCACATTCCTATTAATTGGTGTAATATCGCAAGAATAGCTATTTTATCTTTTGCCCCTGAATATGTATATATCGTCATACTAAATGCAAATGGGCGTACCTACACAAAATTTTGAAATTCAGTTTTTTATTAATTATGGTTCGTTTTGTTAAAATACATGTTCGTGCAAAATTTCAGACATTACTATATATGTACATATTTATATGAAAACCTTATATACAAACTCATTTGTTGTATATAGAGATGCAAAACCTTATATCTCGATCGTGAAAATTGTATGATTTTCAGGATTTAGAAAATTTTTGATTTTAAGGTTTTTTAATTCTCCTGTAAAAAAATCAAAAAGTGTAGTTACGTCCGTTTGAATTTAATATGACGATATGTACTTATATGCATATTAAGTAAAATTGTATGAGCTTCTAATCTTTAGGAAAATTCTCTGTAATTACAAAAGAATATAAAAATATCAGCAGTAATCGGTTTTCGTTGCAAACACCCTTGCAAGTGTTGCAAACGTAGCAAAGGCGTTTGTATCGAAGAATGATTACCGCTATTGATTTATTATTATTTGCATTCAAAAAAAAAAAAAAAAGAAACGCTCTATGAATATTTGTATACATGCGTATGTATGTACATATACATACATATATTTCTAAATTGTTTTCTAAAATTGAACTCAAGTATGTACTTTCATTTCTTGTTTGCTTAACCCTTAAAATAAAAAAAATAAAAAACAGAATCGTATAAAAAAGTAAATAAAAAAAAGTGAGAAAAAAAGATTGATTATTGTCCGGCTAAATAAATAGAAAATGCAATACAATCCCATAGATACGCTAAACTAACAATTCTTCTATTGTTTTATTTAACAAATAAAGGATTGAACATACCAAATAATGCCTGCTTACTTGTGTTTTTTCTTCTCTTATAACAAAATAAAGTCTAAAGCAAAAAAAAAAAAAAAACTCTATCCTTTAATTGTTTAAGCAGCAACACAAATAAGGATACAAGTGTGGACTGAACTGAACCCTTTTAATTCAAACCATAATGTCGTCTGTCCATATTGGCTTGATATGTAGAACAATTTTTATTCCACACGTGATAAACGTTACTCGCATTTTATTAATTTATTTGTTACTTTTTTTTCAAATTGAGTTGTTATTGTTTTTAGTCCTATTTTTAATAGTCCTGTGATATGGTTTTTTTTTTTGTTTTCTTTACAATTTATTATTCCTTTGTTCGCATTTTTCCCCTGAGTAGGAGGAACGAGTTTATAAACACGCGTTTGTGTTTTTTTTATGTATTATGAAGCGGCTAATTTGAAATCAATTCTTGGAAATTTTTATTTTATTTGTATTTCACTTCATTCACAAGTTATTATTTCTTTTTCTTTTCGAGTTCAATTCGATTTGAATTAAAATGATTTAAAATCTTAATTGTCTTTTAATTATAGATTAACGCCCTTAGGATTTTAAATCGAAATAATTAATCAATTTGGAATAAATCTGAATAAAATTATAATAAATATTTAACTTGATTGCGGTTGTACGAGTAGGTACACATTAATCCTTTATTTTTTTTAAATAAATAACGAAATTTACTTTTATTTGGTTTAATTTCGGTTTCTTTTTTAGAAATGCAAATTATGGCTTTAGGTGGTTATACCATAATGTAATTTAAGGTAAAACCTTTAGGATTAAATCAAAAGAAATAAAGGATATTTGCTTGTTTGTAATATTAGTACATACAGTTGAATTCGGTTATAAGAAAATGAATAAAAAACAGCATTTGTTTTTCTCATAAGCATATTTTGCTTTTAAAAGAACTTCGGATAAATGCAAAATTATTTCGTTTAAACGAACTCTTAAAATATATTGAATTAAAAATAAAACAAATCGATATGTTTTAGAAAAATTAGAATTCTGACAAAGTTAACAGACAAATTATAAACAATTTCAGTAATAAATGAATATTCTTGCCATAAAAAATATTTTTGAAAATATAAAGAAAATAAAAAAGAAATGAGGCCGTGCTACAATTTTTTGATCATCGATAAATTCTTAACACTCGTATTTGCAATTGAGCGGAGTTCTTGTTATAAAATTTTTTGCTTTTTAACGCAAAAACTGTTTGTTTTAAGCGGGTTTCTTTAAAACGGTTTTTCTTTTAAACGAAGTTAAACACCTTTAATCTTAATAGACAAGAAAAGTAAATGCATTTGTTTTGCAATTATCGGATTTTTTCATTTAAACGGTGTGCTTATATCCTAATTTGACTGTATATCGTCACAAGAATTAAAGAACGCTGTAATTGACAAAAAATCGAAAATTCATTTTTTGCATCATTTTTATGAGAAAAAAAAATACTCGTCGATTGGTTACGGTCCCAGATTTCTATGTGGAAAGAAATTCACTTACGCCGTCTGCGTTTTGAAAAACACGAGTGTCTTTGTTATACTTTCATAAAGGTTTTTTGGCTCTGGTGAACATAAAAAGTTTCGTCAGTTACAGCGTTCCTTAATTCTTGCGACGATATTCATATTATATGTATATGGGCAATTTCAAAAATTTTCAACATTTGTTGAAACTGAGTTCAGATGCTTATTATTTCTCCAGTTTTTCGAATTGACCAAAACGGTCAAAAGGGAATGGTAGGCCACACTAGAAAACTGGGAAATTCAAAATTTCAGACCATCAGTTCTTTATCTCTAAAAGTTATGGGCACTCAAATATTGAAAAACTCAAAAACAGGCTTGAAATTTACAAGAGTTTTTTCATATTTCATCACTTTTCTACTTTTAGTTTTAAACTTCCGATGCCCACTGATATAAAATAAAGTCACTAGACTTAGTAGATATTTACACTATAAAAGTTATGCCCATACTACTATTTCGGAAAAAGTTGTACAGCGGTTCATTTTTGAAACCAAAATTTTCCGATTTTTGAATTTTCGCAGTTTTTTCTATAGCGTTTTTGCGCCGTTCAAGAAAATTGCATTTCGTCAACAGTATTTAAAAGATGGTATAATTTGCTAAAATTTGCGCCATATCACGTCGATGTCAGGCTGCTAGTTGCTGAGAACGAAGACCTCAAACTTTTAAAGAATTGGCGTAAATTTGTCAAAAATGACAGTTTTTCGCGTCTGACATTTGCAATCTTATTTAAAACGGGTTTTTGTATTGCGTGATCTAAACTTCTTAGTAAATGGCACCTCAACGTCAAGAAGGCGTTAAAATATTTTGAAACGCAAAAATTTTATTAAGAAAATAAAAATTTTGCGAAATTTCATGATTTTGTTTCGCGTTTTTTTAGTTAATCAGTGGTTTAAAATCAATGTAAAGTATTGGAAATGAAGTGCGGCGGTGAACTAAAGATCATATATAAATACGGTTGAATTCGGTCCATATTTAGAGGGTACAGTGGCATTTTTCTTCAAACACATTTTGCTTTGTGACATCTGCAGTTATGTATAGATTCCGCCGCGATTGACAGCAAATGAAAGGTTTTTTTAAGCTTGATAATAAAACCGAATAGGCATTAAAAAATTTTCATCATTTTAAATTTTACAGATCAAAAAAAAAATCCTAACCTCAAAAATAATTCTTATATAAATTTTTTTATTTTGTAAATTTGCAAGTCAAAACATTGTTTTTCTGTAAATTAGGTATGCGTTATATAAACACATATTATAAAAATCGGTGAAACATTCACATTTTTGCAAAAATTCGCGTTTTTTAATGTTAAGGTAATTTAATTATATGTGATATTTTTTTGTGTATTTTATCAGTGCATTGATGAATTTGGACTGCACTGATGAATTTGGAATGAGTTTCATGCATCCATACAACATTTATTAAAATAAATCAATAAATTTAACTTTAAATTTTTTTTAAAGAGATTTTAACTTAAAACCTCCATAACTTTCGCGCCGTTTGCAATAAATGATTAACGCGAACTGTTTTGGTATGCTAAAATATCATCCTTCACGTGACCAAAGCGTCATTCGTGTCATCCAAAAAAAAAATTTCGAAAAAAAAATATCAAAATGTCGAAAATTTTTGAAATTGCCCATATACATATAATATTAAAAACTTTTCTTAAAACCCGAATTTTCAATGAACAACATACAAGACTCGTATGGTAGAATACTCGTACCAGGGATGGAAAATTTAATTTTTGAAATGGTATAGAAATGGTCACTTTTCGGACTAAATGGTACAATTGTTTTTATTTGATTTATAAAATTATAATCACTGCACAGTTGTCTGCGGTAAATCCCACCATATTTAATTTTTTTTAATATGGTTCATCTCGAAAACATCGGTAATTTTGTTTGTTGTACCTGAAGCGGTTGAATCTTCTAGTTCTTCTAACGACAAAAAATCATTTCGGCAAGCACTATTAAAAGTTCTTATAAGAAATGCTAATTTTTTTTACAATGAACAATCCGTGCTTTTCATTTATAACCAATAAATAATAAAGAAGTTTTACTACAACATTTTTTATTTGTTTCAAATTGTTTGACCTTTGTGTCGATTCATAAAACAATTTTTCTGTGGTTTGAAACTCCATTTTGGTTAATGTTGTTTATGAAAATTGTGCTCAGCCACAAATAAGCATAGTGTATTTTCAATTTTTTGGCCGAATCAGAATATGCACAGTGAGTGGGTTTTTCCATTAAGGCAATTATTTTTGAAGTATTTTTTGCAATTTATACTTTTTTTAATATGGGATGCTCGTGTTGTGTTGCATATATTACATTTCTTACCATTTTTAGTATTCTGTAGCCATGGGAGTTTTCGCTTTTATTCTTCTCGAAACGCTGCCATGCTTTTATATTTTTATTTTTCCATTTTTTTTTAAATTAAATTACTTTTTTGGAAAATGTCAAAAACAAAGTGTGCGTTTAGAGATCTCATTGATATTGATAAACATAAAGTTTTATAATTGGTGTAGAATGTTTTCCATATTCATTTAGTTTTGTTTTTAAGTGATAATAAAAAAAAGTATTAAATTTGTCGCGGGGATACTGCAGTATTTTTTGGACTCAAAAATTACTGAAAATAGTACTAAGGTACTGGATTTTCCATACCTGACTCGTAGAACTTCGAATAATTTAACCGAAATGTCTTAGGGGTGCTTAATAACACCAAAAATATGCAGGGGTTCGGACATAGCAATTCTATTTTGTGGAAGCCCATAGAGTAGTTTTTTTCGATCACTTCGTTAAATGTCTTTTTTTAATAGCAAATATAGTGAAATACCCGTATTCACGAAGTTACAACTTCAAAAAATCATAAGTTTTTTGTTTTGAAACCGAAAGAACATTTCTCTTTTTAGATTTTATCAACAGATTTATACGAATTTTATTTATTTCGCCTTGCTTTTGTTTGCTGATATTTTCTGACGACATCAACATATGCAATCCGTTTTCGGATGTCCCGTTCAGTTTCGGAGAAAAATAGATGAAAACAGTTTGTAGATTTTAAAAATTTTGGTGTCAAAAACATACAGTGGCATCATTAACTCGAGATATATGAAATTGTGAATATAACACATAAACTCCCGCACGACTACATGTGTATAAGAAATGTATTGCTTATATGAGCATGCCTCTATGACCATTTCGTCTGTTCTTAAGAGACTCGGCAGGAGACATTTTCCCAAAAATGGTATTCAAAACTAAAAAGTTGAATGTATTTGGCTATATAGCGAAAAATATTTTTTGTTCATTAAATTGAAATTTATGTTATACCTATAATATTAACCTACTATTCTTTTAAGCTACATCGAAATTAAGACAAAAGTCTTAAGTACAAATAAAAATATTGGTGCAGACAAAAACACACTTATACTTAAATTAAAAAAAAAATGCACACGACCAATATATTGGCAACAATTAACGTTCGCTTGGGCTCTTTAAAATCTTAATTATGTTATAAAGCATTTACTACAAATTATGCCACACATTGTGGCAACAATAATAAATAAACACAACATTTAGCCTTGTAGGGATTCCAAAATATATTCAAAAAACTTAAAATAACCATCTGTTCCTTGAAAAAACTTGCGAAGGATAAAAAATATTTTAATATTAAGGATTGAAGAAAAGAACAAGAAAAAAAAAATAGCTCAAATAAAATTAATACATAAAAAGTGTCAAATTGGAAGCAAAACAAAAAAAAAAAAAAAAAATAAATCGGAAGTAAAAAACTGTGAAAAAGTGTGCAAAAAGGACCTCCAACCAATAACATAATAATGGTTATTTAAGACAATTTTAAGTAGTTCGTTTAAGAGACAAAATTGAAAAGGTATTGGCGCATGAGCCAAACAACTACTTGTACTAAAATGATTAAATTATAGGATAGACATACAACATATTCTGTCATTCACTCACTTATACACGTGAGGCCGATCCACTAAACCGATCAACAAACTACTTATAATAAGGAACATAAAAAATAAAAACACCAGCAAAAAATTAACTTGACTAACAACTATGCGCGTGTGTGTGGCCGGTGTTATTAGATAAAGAGTTGGAGGGATGGATGGCTGTGAACGGATGATTGCTTGAGTTAATGAAGTGTTAAAATAAATTGTTTAAGTTTGAAACAAAACGAAACTTAAAAAAAAGTCATAAAAAATGTTAATAAAAATCAGAATTTATTTTCACAAATAACTGTTCTAAACGCTTACGGTGTGATTAACTGGAAAATGGCTTTAAACAATATTTTGCGTAAAATATTTTAATTTCAAGGACAATGCCATTATTCACAGTTATTTATTGGAAAACAGAATTTTTTAATAAAAAACATTTTTTTTAGGCTAAAATCAAGATTAATATTAACCGAATTTCAATTTTTATTATTATTATTCTTATATCCCTCCTCCACCCTCTGCATTTAAGCGAAGTGGAGCCTTTTAACATACATATATGAAGGTTAGTTGCTTGCAAGTGATAATGATTTATATTTTCAATCAACTATTTCATATAATTATGTGGATGCCGTAGTCTAGTTTGTAGTGTGTTGGCTAACTATGTTTTCAAAATCAGCTCTGACCTCTTGAACTAAAGGAATATGAAAAAATATTTCTTACGGCGACCGCCTTTGAATCAGTCTTCTGGCAAAAGCTCTGAAGCTGATTACCATGAATAAACTTCTTAAGCCTGTTGTTAGGATTCAACGTTAAACTCTAGGTCCAACAACAGACAATATGGGTGCTGTAAGAATCTAGGCCGTATTACATTATGTTACGAGTATTATACGATTTGTAAATATTTTCGAACTATTGCAGAAGTGCCCAAGATTACAACTTGTTGGATATTATTGGGTATGTAATATTGGATGAGTTATCTATCGTTTTAAATTTGAACCACCAGTTATTTTGAATACGGCAATAATAAGTTATTCTATTCTATCATCAAATTCAGTATATTATCTCCCCTGAACGAAATGAATCAATTTATGTTTAAGCAACGCTGGGATTTATTGAAAATTTATTTTCTAAACAAAGACAATTGGTCGGACATTCCACGAAACTGAAAAAACAAATCATATTTTCGAATGAAAGTCATTTTCATCTTGGTTAAAAAGCAGATTGCCGTATTTACGTATTACACACGTTACCTTACAGAAGCCATGCAGCCATTACAAGTAACTGTTTAGTGCGAATTGTGGATCGAAGGCATCATTTGCCCATTGACCATTACGGTCAATGGAGACACCTATCGCACCATGATAACTGATTTGGTTGTGCCCGCTCTTCATGATATTTATGTGAACGATGCTTTGTTTCAACTTGCAACATCTCATGCCACAATTGTTTTAATGCCCACCAAGAAACTGCAATTTGTCACCGTTGGACTATTCTGTGGGGCGCTGTTAAAGACAAATGTTATGACGACAAATCATAATCAATTAAGCATATGAAGGCTTACTTTCGGAAGCCAATTCCGAGATAGGACCCCATGTACTCGAAAAAGTTTTCGAAAATTTGTTCGATCGAATGGAGTACTGTGTGGCCAGCTATTTGAGTGAAATAATATTCCAATTGTAACCGGAAAAATTGTATTTCATAACAGAAAAATAAATTTGGGAAAATTTAAAACCGGTTTTGTTTTATTTTATTATTATTTATTGTATTTTTAAATTTAAACTTTTTAATGGCCCTTCCTTTATGCTGTTGAATTTGCGGACTTTCGATATATTTCTTGAAATATTTAGCTGTTATTTTGTTGTTGTGTGACAATAGTGATATTTTAAAATAAAGAAAATACTTATTTATATACGAAAAATGGTAACACTAGTAGAAGCAATAACAAATATCTAATAGTTTTGACACTTAAACAATTGTTTGTATTTAAATCAGCTTGAGAATTGAGTTGATCTTATTAATGGGTCTTGTTGAAGAACCAAGTTGATTCTATTTTGTTTTATTTGATATTTTAGATTTAAAAACAGAAGTGAAAATATATGAATTTTTTTCAATCCATCGTAAATGGCGATACCTTATCCATGGCAATGAATCGACACAAAAATTCGGGACAAACTTATAATGTCATTATCCTTGTCTTACTGAAATTTTTGTATGTGTTGTGTTTTTGTCCGCCAAGTGTTTTCCGGGATTTTCTAGAGCGGAATATGCTTTCATGCCTGCCTGTTGGGCAAGCAAGACCATCTGCAAGAAACCGCCCCCTGACATTTCTAATCTATTCCACCAGAAACCAATGATCAGGAGTACAGCGCCACCTTCTAGGAAGATAACAGCTAATCTATTGAAGACGCTCACCATTCACATTTAAACATCCACCTACAGATGAGGCAATTGCTGTTTGATCATTTGAGGGTGAAGGTATAACATGAACTGCATGAGTAGGGGTTAACCCCTGAGTCATAAAAAAAAATGGAATAGTTGTTTGATAATATTTGACCTGTTAATGGAAAGAATTTAAAAGAATTGGTATTATAAACATTAAGAAGAGAAGAAAAAGAAAAAAAACAAGACGACAAAATAGCATAGAAAATTCCATCATTCACCGGTAAAAGTTGTAAATAAATGATATATCATTGGATAGTTCTACGACAAGGTTGGGAGGGCAAGAAATTGGATGTAGACCTATCCTAATGATTATTTTTATAAAGTTACCACTATTTTAATTTGTCTGAAATTACTCACGTCATCTATACGTCACATCTGTTAGTTTAAGGATCGCTCTAGTGCATGTATATGAAAATACTGCCTTGGCTTTCGATACGAGTATTATGAACTTTTGTCATCACATTATTTGAAAGTAAGAAATTAAATAGGTGCTCATTGCTTCCTGGATTTCAAATTAATTAATTGTGCCACTAAAATGGGTACACCAATAATCGCAATTTACAAAGTGTGTTTAGGTTTAAATTATAATATTTTATTAAAACCTTTTAATCTGGGATAATACCATTATTAAAACACCAATGCAAAGTACAAAAAAGTAAACCCTGCGAATTATAAAAAAAACACAAACAAATACAAAAAACGACTGCAATTTTTAGATGAAATTACAAAAAAAAAATTGCTAGAATTGTTATATTTAAAGAATGCATAAATGAATGAAAGAAATTCTTCAGGGATATTTTTTCTTTAGCACACTTGTACTATTAAACGAATTTTGTTTTTTTTTTTTGTTTTGTTTCTTTCGATGTTTTTGGGTTGTTTTTCTTTATATGTTTTTAGCTGAAGAGGAAGTGGCAAATTACATTTAATTTTATCAGTGAATAAAATGAAATGAAGCGAAAATTCAACTGAAAAAAACCACAAGTATTTTAGAGATCGTAGGTGCATATATACGTACGTTTCATCATCAATTTGGCTCTTTTTTTCATTTCTTGTTGGTTCTTTTCAAAAGACATTATCGTTTATATCGTGTCGTATTATATCGTGTATGTATCCTATATAAAAACAAAAAAATAAAAAACAATGAAGTGTGGGTATAATAAGTCGATCTTATTTTTTTTATTTTTACAGTTTCAATTTATGGGGTTTTTTTTCTTCCATTATGTTGGGTTACCAGTAAAGCTCCCTAAGTAGTGGTAGTGGTGGTGCAACTCAGTTAAAATGTTTTTTTAGAGTTTTTTATACCCTACACTTGATTCTGTTACATCTTAAATAAAAGTCCTAAACCAGTGCTAACTCTATTGAGCGCCGATATTAAATCTGCTTTACATATTATAGTATGCACCCGAATAAAGTAAAAATATGACTTATTCTGTCCCTTTAGCCATCGCAATAGTCTCCATGGTTCCAAAAAGTACCGTGATCTCTTCTCGCTCGCTGTTTTGAATACCATGTCTATTTATGTCTTTTGTGCAAAAAAAAAAAAACCAAGCTATGTCATGTGGACTTAAAAAAATGTCATGCCATGCCATGAAAAGTCATCATAGTGTCTTCGCATGTTATTGCAAATCGACTAATCTTTTGTAGCACTAATTTACGTACCGCTTTATTTTATAGATATAGTAATTCAAACAAATGATCAGAGTTCATCATTAAGAACATATGTCGCATGTGTTGACATGTTTATTTTCCATGTCGATGTGTACAAACTGAGTATAAAACATTGCATAGGTTTGGTAATTGCATGATGTGACATTTGTTACTATGTTGTATAGAACAACATGTGCAGGGCTTTAGCTTTCACAGTGCTTTTTCATATTTTCTGTTTTTATTTTAACAATAATATATATAGATATCGTCAATGGAATTAAAGGACGCTGTAACTGATATATAATATATATAGATATCGTCAATGGAATTAAAGGACGCTGTAACTGACAAAAAATCGAAAATACGTTTTTTGCATCATTTTTATCAGAAAAAAATGCGCGTCGATTGGTCCAGGTCCCAAATTTCTACGATGAAAATAAATTCAATTATGCCGGCTGCGAAATGAAAAATATCAGTGTATTTGTTCTACTTTCATACAGGTCTTTTGGCTCTTGTGAACATTTAAGGTTTTGTCAGTTACAGCGTTCTTTAATTCCATCGACGATATGTATGTGTGTATAAAAAATTTGGAACTAAAGACAAACATATTTATACATCACAATTAGATTTGAATTAAAAAAACATGTGTTTGATCTTGTTTTATTGCCTGAAGACATCTTAGGCTTAATACGACTAGATCATGGTGAAATTACGTACAAGGTTGTGTTGCCAACCCAGCTGGTTTTTTCTTTTGGTCATACCGCTCCTGTCAAAATTTTGTTTATATTTATGTTTTGTTTATATTTTGCTTTGTGTGTATTCGTGTTTTTGTTTTGGTGTAGAGACACACATGTTGTTAAAAATACACACACATACTTCTGACATGTGCTTTTTTAATTCACCATACCTGCTTTTGACATTAAAGAGCTGAAAAAACAAAAACAAATTCCCTGTTGTTTTTGTACTATATTCACCTGCCACCACCTTTGTAAGTTATTTCACCATGATTAAAGAGCTGAAAACACAAAAACAAATTCCCTGTTGTTTTTGTACTATATTCACCTGCCACCACCTTGTAAGTAGTTTCACCATGGACTAGATTTTTTGTGATTTGAGAGCTAATTCAGTTTAAGGAGGTTAAGGTATAGCCAATAACTGAATTGTAAAAAAATTAAAAAATTAAAAAAAATGTATGAGCGATTTGATGTGATAATCGAAGCCAATACCAACTACATACGTAATCTATTAGATTCATCCTCATTTAAGCACTAGAAACATAAACAAATATCATTTCCCAAACACAACACCCGATAAACTGCTAGATGAGATTAAATATGAAGCTGTGTGCAGTTTATTGATTGAGAAAAGTCCTCCTTATTGTCACCTGTCAGTAGACCTGTCAAACAAATTAAACATTGCTATGACATCCGCACTGATTTCATATTTCTCAATTTTAAAATAGAAAAAGCATATAAAAAGACTCTTTATTATTTTCACTCCTACAGTGTGGTGTAGGATATGTCTTCAAGTCTGGCTTAACCATGCAAAACTATTCTTACTTGTTATTACTTGCATACTTTGGTAACATGATTTGCTCAAAAAAATATATAAAAAACGAGAAATAAAAATTCTGTTGCTTAATTTAATTGATCATTTATTCACTTTGATTTTTAGTTTAGTTTTCACATAAAACTACTTCATGTGTACGGAAGGATACGCTCAGGTGTGGAACTGCTTTTAAGGTATTTTACATGAAAATGCCATTTAAATGTTTAACATGAAGGAGTTTAATTTGATCTTATTTTTATTCTTTTTGATTTTATTTTCATTTGTGGAATGTTGTATCCAGGCATAGCAATTGTATGTGGTGTAGATATTATTCTATAAAACATATTTTTGACCTTAAACGCTAATTTGATTAACTTAACCTTTTGATGGATATTCAAAATATATACATATGTATGTATGTATGTATGTATGTATGTATGATAAAAAATGTATTCAGTATATTTGAAAGCATTATCTTAGAAACAAAGAAAGCTGTAATGTAATACATATGTATTTCCAAGAATATTAAGGTTCCCGTCAATACAGATATTATTTTCATATTTCTCGAAAATAAAAAAGTTTGAGGTCAATAGTTTAAAATTTTGTATGAATTTGTACAGAACTTAAAGAACTCTGATGAGACTTTCGTAGCTGGAGTCGAAAACATGTTCAATTCGGCTTGTGTACAATTCCTTCACGAATGTTACTTTTTCCGTTTTGCATGTACATTTTTTAATGTTTAAGGCATCTCGAAACTTCTGGGGTTGAAAGTTTTAAAAGTTTCGGGACTTTCGGAATCGGGAAATGCTGATTTACAACTCTAGTATAAACATATCGTCGATGGAATTAAAGAACGCTGTAACTGACAAAACCTGAAATGTTCAAGAGAGCCAAAAAACTTTCATAAAAGTAGAACAAATGCACTGGTATTTTTCATTTCGCAGATGACGTAAATGAATTTATTTTCATCGTAGAAATCTGGGATCTGGACCAATCGACGCGTATTTTTTTCTGATAAAAATGATGCAAAAAACCTATTTTCGATTTTTTGTCAGTTACAGCGTTCTTTAATTCTTGCGACGATATATACTTTGCATTTATATAAATTAAAAATTTTTGTTGTTTTATTATTTTTTTAAACACCCAGAAAAGAAAATCATGATAATCAAATCGCTTCAATTTTTTCAGATGATGTATATGATGAATATGGAGAATGCACATTGACATTTCGTCGTGCAGGAGTTTATGTGCTCTATCCGCCATTTTATATTTTTTTTATATATCTCGAGTTAATGATGCCAATTTAGGCTTTCGATCCCAAATTTATCAAGTCTGCAATCCGTTTTCGGGTATTTGGTCCAGTTTCGGAGATAAATAGAAGAAAACGGATTGCAGATTTTAACAATTGTGGTGTCAAAAACATAAAGTGGCATCATTAACTCGATAAATATAAAATGGCGGAGAGAGCACATAAATTCCCGCACGACGATTTGGTGTTTTCTGCAAAAAATGCAACCAATTTAAATTATGGCTTTATATCGGAACCATGAAATTTCTTTTGTACTACCTTGTTTAGCTTCTTGTTTGAGACGCGACTGCGTAATATAACACACCACATATAATACAGCCAACGGTCGTAGACATGTGAAATGGCTATAGTGGTGTCATAACGGGCCTTATAGGGCCCAAGTGTGCTTTTCCTGGAAGCGGCTGCCAATTTTAACTTAACCGAACCTATAGCTTCTTATTCACATAATATATAGATTTTTGTTAAAGAATATTATCGCTATACTTAATTTTTTTCGAATAAATAAAGATTCAAATTCAGTGTCCAGCAAAATGAATGTAATGCAACATGTATTGCCATCGCTTTAAACAAAAAACAATTTAAATTGAAAGGGATATTAAAAACGATTTGTAATTAATTTTCTTTACGACTTTAATTTGTTTTTAAAAAATGCCACATCCTTCCGTTTGTATTGTAGGTAAAATCAAAACGAATCCTTCTCTTAAGACATGAATTTCTGTTATCGTAGTGCGAATAGTAAAATGTTCTCACACGTTTCATGCTGAGTTTATGGATTCATTCTTTCAATCGGAAGTTGCAATACCACGATGATCATCTTTTTTTTTCGTGTTACTGGCACTTTCACATACGGACGGACAGACAAATAAAACGCTTCTTTTTATACATTTTCAATGGTTACAATATTCGTAATGAATTTGTTGCTATTTTTTTTTTCGTTAACGAAATAAATTTTTTTTTAAGAATCCTTTATTTCTTAAAAATCTTATTAAAAAATTAATGTTGCCTTTTTTATTTTATTAATCATTTTTTCTTATAATTTTTTCTTCTTTTTTATGAATTCTTATGTGGCTTCCGTGCCACCTGTTATGCAACCAAGTCCATGTTATAAAACACTTGAAATTTTTTGTATTTAGAGAAGAACCCTTATGCCGTTTGTAGTAGAAGTATCCTTTTTTAAGGATGATCTTGTCGTTTCGCTGTTATATTTTGGGGTAGATTTTTCTCAAGTGATTGCATTGAGTTGCACAATAGTTTTTATTGTTCATCTAGGCCAACTGCAACAGCTATACAAATACTTATATAGGCAAAAAGTAACAACAAAAATATTAATATTTAAATGGGAGTTTTTATTGGTTTTATAAACAAATGTTGTTATATTCTTAAAGATTCGATTTTCGTTTTTCTTAATACAGAATGTTTTTCTTAAAATCCATGAAATTAGTTTTCACTTTTTGTTTCCTATTTTTTTTTTTTTTTTTTTGATTTATTTTTTGGGATTTTTTTTTTTAACAATAGAAATTATAATTAAATATTTGAAGTTCCTAGCATAATATCAAAACAATATCATTTTAATGAGTCAATGATCATTTTCAACTGACATTTATGAATACTACTTCCGACTCAAAAAACATTTAATTGTCTTGCGAGGCGGTTATTAAACAAATGTTGTTTTTTTCTGATTTTTGAAGAGTAAAGGATTATTTCTAATTTCGATTTGATTTGTAAAAGTTAAGAATTAAATTTTGCTGCAACAAAATTCAAAAACGAAGTAATATTGAGAGAGAAATCTCGGCCTTATTTACAAAAAAGTTTTGAAATTACGAGCGAATCTGATATATAGATGATGGTGGCAGAAGTTTGAACAAAATTACTTTGGGGAATAATGGCAGCCTTGTGGAGCATATGTTTAAGATTAAATGCTCCACGTTTTTAGCATTTTTTATTTTTTAGGCTTCAATAATAAATAATCACAGTGAATTTGCAAACAAAGAAAAATTGGTCACCGCTATGTTTCGTTTCCAACTATAAAGTACGAATAAAAACCAAACAAAAGTAAACTAAATGTGATATGATTCACATTTAGTTCATAACTATTTGAATATAAGTCTTTGTAGTTTTGATTAACATCTTTAGGAAAAAGCCGAAGTGGCTATAAAGACATATTTATCCCCAAAGCAATACATTTCATACATTTGAATGAATTTTCCTATATGGCGAAAAATATTTTTGGTTTTTTGGGAAAAAAATTAATAAAAAAATGGTTTTGGATAGTTATACAATGAATATGCGTGAGTTACTTAAAATCATATACATTCTAAATATTGTTATATGTACATAGAATATTAACCGCCAATGTGATGACAAGACAGCTGTGTGCAAGTTGGATGCCATGTTAGCTTACAATAGAACAACATACATACATACAACGTCATTAAACTACTTCAATAAAGTGTATAGAGATGTTGCACCGAAATACAGCAAAGTTTTCGTATCGATTCGTTGTCATGGATGAGATACATACATACATAACTGGCCTTTACAACCCTGTGTCAGGATTACGGCCTAGCTTCTCGCAGCACTCATGTAGTGTGTGTAAATTTTTATCCATGAGTACCGGGACCTACAGTTTAATCTCGACTCCGAACGACAGACTTGAGAAGCTTGTTCATGGCAATTAATTACTCTCAGAGCTTTTGCCAGAAGACTGCTGAGAGGTAGTCGCCGAAAGAAATATTATTTTAATATTATTATTTTAATATTTCTTTTTTTTAAGATGTCGGAGCTGGGTGTCGAACCCAGGGCTCATGTCTTAGTAAGCCAACACACTAACCACTAGACCACGGCGACGACATCATGGATGAGATATTGATCTAAAATTTCACAAAGGAGACAAAGCAATACGCAAAGTTTTGAACTAGTGTAGGTGAGTCAAGTTTAAGAAAGTGCAGAATGTTTCATTTGGAGGTAAGTTTATGGAGTCTGCATAATTTTTATGAACTAACTCTAGAAGTTAAATGCAATCAACGGCGAGTGTTATGTTAAAATTTTGCATCTTTTAAAGTGTTTTAATTAGAGAAAAATGCTCAATGCTCACATGCACTATTGCGATGGCCAGCCATAATTAATATTCGAATTTCTTCATGACGCACCTTATTTGCCAGATTTAGCTCCATTGGATTATTTCATGTTTTCAAAATTAAAATAATGGTTCGGTGATCTAATATTTGTCAACAATGTAGGAGTTTAGTCTGCGGTTAATAGGTATTTTTAGGACCCAGACTGCTTTTATTAAATAACAGGGTAACGAAGTTATTGAATAATTCCTTAGAAAAATATCTAAAAGGAGGTTAGGTTGAGATATAAAGAGTTTTTTTTTGCTAAATTTGCAGTTGGGGCACTAGTAAAAATTTTATTACGTGCTTCTTCGTTTGTCTCAAGTTTTTATTTAATTTCAAAACACTTTGTTATACTGTACAAAAAATAATTATTTAAGGTCGTAATACACTATCCTATCGAGTCATACGATTTGTCAAAAAAATCGTGTGTGTTAAAAAACTATAACAGTTTGACATAAAAATGCATTTGTATGACAGATTTTTTGACAAGTCTGTCCGACTTTTTAAAAATTTCATAAACATTTTTTCTCCATGCGATCAGGATTGCATTTTATAAGATTTTCGCAAAAAGTAAACTGTGCCTATGCTTTGCATCTTATTTTGTGTGATGGTGTGGCGCTAATGTTGCCATTTTGATGCGACTTTTAAAAGTGTGACAGAAATCTATAAGATTTTCTCGTGAATGAATCGTACGACTGTCTGTGATAGTGTAGCATGGCCTTTACTATCAAATTTTTTTGACGGATTTGCTTACATCCTGAAATTTGCTAATAGTAAATTTTTCCACTAGGCATGACTTAAAATTTAGGAATGAAACATTTTAAATTTTGATAGAATATCGATACCACTGTACCCAATTATAACAGGCATCTTATAAGGCAAGTCACAGTGTGTAATAATTTTATATGAATTGTGCTTTAAGAGGCAATTTGTATAATATGTTCTTAAATTGTTACATAAAATCATCTCAACAAAAAAAATATTTTAAAATTTTGTTTCAATTTTTTCTTCTTTTGCCTTCGAAATTGAAACCAAACGCTACATAAATTACTAAATATTCCAATTATTTCGAATGTTTAACCCCTTACAGTTTTACTTTATTCATTTTCATTTTAGGACCCTTCATTTGAAGCGTATTTTTTACAATCTTGGCAATTGTAACGCTTTATTCTTAAACAATTGTGTTTGAGCAATTGAGAAATAATGAGGGAAGAGAACTTCTTTAAACAGAGTTCTTATTGCTTGTGTGGTTTAAATACAATTTTTTTTTATTTCGAATTGTAGCAATTTTTAACAGCATTTGGTAACCATCTTACAAGTAAAACCCATTCATTCATGATTGTACTTTTTTGTTTGTTCTAAAATGTTTTGAATGAAATAAATAAATAAATAAAAAAATAAAAACTTCAATGGAAAGTGTTTTACAATCTTAAGAAAACAATTATAAAGTTTTTGTGTTTTTTTTATTATTTGAAGTTTAACAATGGAACGTGGTAGTTTTTGTTTTTTTTTTAATTTTTTTCGGTTTTAAATGTAAAGGATTGTAGTGTAGTTTTGTTAAATAATAATTGAGGAATAAATTGTGATTGTTTTGTTTTCCATTTCTTGTTACTTTTTTAATGAAAAGAAATTTAAAAAAAAAAAATTAAATTGAAACTTTGTTTCTCAGTAAGGTAAAAATTCTTATTTTCTTTATCAAAATTTCAGAAATTTTTAAAATTTTTTTCTGGTTTGTATTTAAAGCGCTTGATTAAAAGATTTAATTTTTTTGCGATCCGGAACGACATACGAAAAAAATGTAACATGATGGTTTATATTCATTACGCAGTAGCATGTATGATTTTACCATAAATGAACCATCAAATGTACAGGAAAGGGCGAAGGTGCTTATCAGCGATTGTAGGGTGTCCAACTCTACCGATTCGTTGTAGCATCGGCGTAATGTGGCGTGAGTTTCATTGTTTTACCGGTACTTTATTTCTGATAAAATAAAATACTTGATGCCGGATAATTACATGTTTTTACGCACTACTCGTAACTCTCTCAGAGTACATCCTTTTGTAGTTTATTGTCCAGTGAATCGCACAATGCATTATAAAGAGAATTCGTTCTTTAGCCTCACCGCTCGTTTATGGAACAATCTTTCAGCAAATGTTTTTCCTGCCTATTACGAGTGCTGGCCTTAATAATAATAAACGACATGGGTTACGGGTAAAATTATTATGACATATTAAGACAAATAACTTGTAATTTGTATAGCATTTTCAGTTTAAATTAAACCTTTTTCAAAATAAATGAAACCTTTTTCAAAATGAACGCAACCTTTTTCAAATTAAGCGAAACCTTTTTCAAATAAAACGAAACTTTTTTCAAAATAAATGAAACTTTATTCAAAATAAATGAAACTTTATTCAAATCCATTGAAACATTTTTCAAATTAAATTAAACCAGTTATAGAATTTAATAGAAAACAAAAGAAAAAAATATTAGAACATTCATTTTTAATTATGGATAATGCCAGAATCCATAAAACCCAGGAAATTCGAAATATGGTCGATAATAGAGACTGTACGCTTAAATTTTTACCACCTATTCTCCTATGTTGAACCCGATAGAGAAAACATTTTCTAAGATAAAATTCCACGCCCGATCATTATTAAAGTGACATTACCACAGAACATAACATAGTGAGTGTATATTGAGGAAAGTGTCGCACAAATTAATCAAAATGATTGTGCGAATTATGTTATGGATATGATCATGTTAATTCCTAAAGCGGTCAGTGGACAAATTTTTCATTATTTTTAACAAGTATTATATTAAAAATGAATATGTTTAATATGTTTTATTTTTTTTTCTTTTGTTTTCTATTAAATTCTATAAGTGGTTTAATTTAATTTGAAAAATGTTTAAATGAATTTGAATAAAGTTTCATTTATTTTGAAAAAAGTTTCATTTATTTTGAAAAGAGTTTCGTTTAATTTGAAAAAGGTTTCGTTCAATTTGTAAAAGGTTGCGTTCATTTTGAAAAAGGTTTCATTTATTTTGAAAAAGGTTTAATTTAAACTGAAAATGCTATATTTAATAATATACATATTGAAATTTACAAAATATACAGAAAGTGATCAAAATAATTCTAAAAATTTTGTGTTTCCTATACAAATATTCAGACGTTTTAAATTGAAAAAAGTTTAGTTAAGAGAAATAAAATCGACATTAGAATTTAGTATCATTTATTGTACATATTTTTGTGTCTACTTCTATCTATGATGAGGTTTGCAACTTATAAAGCCATAAACAGAATAATTTCGTTAAACATTTTGGAAATTTCTTAAGTTTTTTACAAAACAAATTTATAATTTTAAAATAAGTCTTTATTTAAAAGCGCACATAACTAAAGCTCAATTTATTAAATTTAATGCTTTAAAGAATTTTTAAAAAAATTTTCCATATTACAGAATGTTTTTTTAAGCCCAGTAGAGCCTTAAATTGTAAGAAATAACATAAAAAATTAAATTTTTATCTGAAACAATTTTTTAATTGAAAAATCGAAACATGGCATTAATATTTTGAAATAATTTCGGGCATATAATATAATCGCATTCTTGCCGATGTATTCTTGGCTGTTTGTCCCGAATAAGAATGCTGATTTTCAAGGAGTCAGTAATAAGACGTAGCCCACTGTAAATAATCCGTATATGACTTGATGTCGAAATATCGTAAAAGGTTCCCTCGATTCCAGTACGATCTTGTAGGAATCCTGAACCCAAAGTACCTCTCGAAGTCTAATCTGGAAATACAGTAATCAATGGTGGCATGAAGTTTAGTCGGAAGTTTGGCGAGAACCCGAGAATGGCCATATGTTCAAGTACTCTATATCATCAAAGGTAATAATTTCACCGTAGTATATTCCGCCATAGCAAGATAAATATGTCGATCGGGAGTAAATGCTGCATTACTCTAAAGGCTTCATAGGGTAGCTACGCATTACCACAGTGAAGCCTATACAAACGGCAAATAATCTAATGGTCATTACTTTTTCCGTAAGCGTACAGATGTGTACAACCAGAGTACAATATCGCGGCAAAGTCGCTAACGTTTCTCAAACATTCTGCTGCACGTATATATATATATATATATATATATATGCCACTGTGTCAAAAATGACGAGCAGGTACTTTGAGTGATTTGAAAGAGGCAGTACCTGTCCGCAGATGTTTTTCAGTTTAAAATTCAAGATAGTAAACTTCTTAGCAATTAACACAAGTTCCGTCTTGCCTAACCAGGCCAAAACTCGAGGCTCAGAAATTAGGAGATAGCAAGGATTTGTTTATGATATCGTTTAACACCGACTTAGAAATACCCAAAGTGGAAATCACCACGTCATTCGCGTATGCCAGCTTAATACCAATGTCATCGAATTTCTTTCTACTCGAGCCCATAAGAAACAGCCAAAAAAGCTTGGCAGACTCATTCCACACTGTATACATGTATGTATATAAGTATTATTTCTATGCAACTTTTGTTTTATTACAATGCTCTAACCTTGCTATTATGTAACAAATATCTCTAGGTTAGTTGCAGTTGTCGACCTTTTTGAGGTAGTTTTCGACCTACTTTTCGCATACTATTTCGAGCGGTGTCTTGACAATAACTTGATAGATGTCAAAAAAGTCTAACGGCGTCAAATCCCGTGTCCATTTTTCCATGTAATAAAAGCATACCATGTGGCACCGTGGCGTACACTGTCCAGTACACAATCTTTAATTTCAGGCCAATAAAAGTCGGTTATCATAGCGGTCTGAATTGACGGTAAGGAATTTTCGTTCAACTTCGAAAAAGATACTACTCAGTGCTACCTTCAGACCACATCGAACATTTTTTTTAATTTCTACGATGTTGTGATTGTTCAGCCGGCTTTTGTTGAGTGATTAAAACTTTATATATATGAAGGTAACAATCAAAATATAAAATACGTTATATTGGCGAATGTAGAGCGCCACCTTCTGGGAAGATAACATAAAAAAAGATGCTCACCACTTATATTCAACATCCAGATGGGTCAATTGTCGTTGATCATTCGAAGGTGAAGGTATAACACTGGCCTTTGAGTAATCAAATTGACAGCAATTTGTCCCATTAACATAAGGCGCTTCACATCTATCTATCTATATCTATATATGTATATTGAACATTCCAATACAATGCACTGCAACTAATAGGGGTTTACCCCTGAGTATTGGTCTTAAATAAAAAAAATTTCTGAGAACCCCGTAGAATTAGCAAATTCGGATTAACTGTCTCACTTTCGGTAACAAAAAACTTATGGCATTTTCTTTTTTGGAAAAAAAGGTTGTGTATAAAAAAGTGACAATTTAAGAGCATTGCCTTCACTCCATTAAATTGCAGCCTCTTTTATGGCAAAAAAGAACATAAATAGTCGCCCTGTTTTTATATGTAAAAACAAAATTAAATAAAAGAAAAAAAAAAGAAATCACAAAAATTTAAATATGTATTTTAAATTTAAAAAAAGAAGAACGTCAAATAAAAAAAAAATAATAAAAATGACAGCTGTATCTCAGTGCATTATCTTGACCCTGTGATTTTTTTGAGGTGAGGCGAGAAAAGTAGCATTTTTACACTAAATGATGGCAATTTTTTTTAAGACCACTCAACCCCTTTTTTGTGTTATATTGTTTTTAGAAAAGAACTCAAAATTATATTTTGAGAACTAAAGACAAAGAAAAGAAAACGCCATTATATTTCTCACTGTGTATGTTGTGATAACTTAAAGCCCTAACGACATCTGCGACGCTTTTTATCTTTTCAAATTTCTTTATAATCTTGCCAAGTCTTTACACAGTAGGTCGATTATGACGACCACAATTATCATATAATGTCTGAATAATTACCACGTTTTAATCACCACTTTTGTAGTAAAAGCTTTAATAATTATTCGTAAATGACAAACCTTTAACTAAATAAGTGACACTACAGATGGCAAATATTAAATAGCTCTATCTTATCATGACGCCATGCAAAAGTATACTAATTGCAAATGTCAAAGGGCTAGCGCAGTATGACTGGTCGTTTTACAGTTAACCTTTTTGTAAACTCTATAGCGCTTAAATAAAACACCCTTTACTATAAAAAAATGTTTGTGAATATGAAATTAATGTCTCAATTGATGACTCCAATGCTTGTTAACTGGCTTCAATGTTAGCATTCATAGACAATATTTACACAAGGAAGAGTCAACATTTGTTTATTAAACAATAAATCGATGCTTACGGGAAAAAAATAAAAAAAAAAAAAAAAACTAACAAATAATATCAACATTTAAACTTATCTGGTGAATCAGTCTGTAAAACATTGTTTTTCTTCGCTAACAACAATGAAATGATTTAATTTGGCTTTAATGAATATTAATCCTTTCAATACGAATATTTTTTAAAATTTTTTGCAATTGCAATGTTTGCGTATGAATTACGGTATCATCCAGTTATTGGTATAAGCCACCACATTTAAAAGACCACCCATTGAAATATTTTAAACCAAAAGTAATAATAAAAATGAAATAATTTAAAACACTTCCCATTTAATGCCACCTTGGACACGCAATGCTTTTACAAAAATTTCATTTTCATTTTAAAACACGTAAGAAAGTAAAAAAAATTATCGATCACACTCTTTGAAGTGATAAAATTGCTGAAATAAAGTCAAGGATGATTACCGGGCAACTGAATACGCTACAGTAACTAGGGAATTCAAATAGGTTATCGAATTAAATTTTCTCCTTTAAACCAGAATAGTAAAATAAAACAAAACGAAACGTTTGATCTCATTTTGTTTTGTTCTTTACAATGAGTAAAACAAACACAAAACAAAAACAGTGAGAGCGATTGTCCCATTTAGTTTTGTACATTGTTTTTGTTTTGAGCACTAGAAATACACTAACTCAAATGTGGGTAGGTACTACAATAAATTAATGAGAAGAAAAAGAAAAGAAGAAGAGAAAAAGAGCAAATTATATGAAGTCAACGTTTCGTTTGCGTTTCGTATTTGTTTTGGTTTTGCTCATGTACAATACGATTAAAAAAATTTTAAAAGTTTATGACTTTGTGGTAACGTTTGCGAAATGTTTTGTTTGTTTGCTCACTCTGTTTTAAACATAACCAATTATTAGGAAAACATATTGTACATCACGAAGTGTTCCAAAACTGAAAAGAAATGTTATTTTTCTAGAAGTACTGTTGAGTATAGCAAGAATCTGTTTTTGATTTTTGGGGACTTTTTAGTTTTTGGATTTTTATTTTTTCATTGCTATAGATTAATTTGTAGAATAACACATCTAGTAAATGGATTGCACGACTTTGATCGCACATTGTGGCTGAGTTTTCTCTTTTAATACACATGTAGTTGTGGGCCTGTTAACAGGGACTTTTTAATTTAAATAACCTCATAAGAAGAAATCTACTGAAGTTAAATCACAAGGGATAAGAAACCAATTCCGATCATAGAAATGAAAGAATACACGATCACTAATTGTCGCATGTAGTGATGTAAAAGTATTGAGTATTTGAGTACTGAGTACTCGATACCATGAATATTTACCGGTACTTAATATCAAAAAGTAACAATTCCATATTTATAGAGTTATATTCTGTAGTATGTTATTGCAAGTTTTTTTTAAAAATCCTCTGAAATAATACAAGTTATAAAAAAGGATGGAAAAGAAGCATTTGTTGTAATGTGTGGGATAATTATGCATTTTAAATATTGTGTTAAAAAGTTTTAAATAAAATGGCCTTCAGAAAATGAAACCAAATGTTGAATTATTGTGCCGAAGCAGGAGAATATTTAGTGCAATGTAAACTTTTTAAATCGATGATTTCACATAAAGTTATGTGGTGTGAGCTTATATTATTCTGTTTTAAAATATTACATTTATAGGAGGGTGCAGCTCTTATTTAGAGAAGCATTTGGACTCGAAACACTCATTAGTTGATTTAAAGAAAACAATTGAAGGTAATGCCGTAAAAGTAGAATTAGATTTGTAGAACATACGCTTTAGCTTAGAATTTTTTTTTAACTTTTATCTATCGTGGAAGGAAAAGGATTGAAACATCTTCTAAAAACATTAAACACATCGTATACGTTACCAACTAGTTATATTTTAAGTAAAAAACTTATAACTTCGGAATTTGAAGATAATTTTAGAGATTTAAAAAATGGACCCATTAGTGCTAAACATGTTTGCCTAACAACAGACGGATGGACATTTTGTTGACGCCGATTAGAACCTTAAATCTCATTTTCTTACTTGCTTCGAATAATGTGGGGCATACAAGACAAAATTTCATTCGTGATCTCCGAAAATGCCGCAAACATTTTAGCAGCTATAAAAACTGCAGGTTGGTGCAGCTTACCATGCCTTTTACTTTCAAATAAAAAAAGACATTAAAGTATTGCGTAGTATTGAGTACTCAATTAAAAAGAACCGACTAGTATTGAGTAGTCAAAAGTAACATGCAGTAATTGAAATATTTCAATGGCTCCATGTCATGTGTCTCCATAACATAACTTTATGCTATTGTGTATATAAAAACAAAAATACTGAAAATGACAAATTGACACTTTTTTGTTCCTTACACCGCGTCTTCTACAAAAGTTAAAAAAAATTTAGTGCCTACTAAAGGTAATTATGAGCAAGATTATGGATTATGGATTTTTTCAAGGAAAACAAACAGATGTCATCTACACTGATTTCAGTAAAGCTTTTGATAAGGTGAATCATGTGCTTCTGATAAAAAAAACTACAGATGATAGGGTTTACAGACCCTGCTATTAATTGGATTAGATCTTATTTAATAAATAGAACCCAAACTGTTTACTTTAATAATTTATTTTCAAAGAGTATACATGCTCGTTCTGGTGTTCCACAGGGTAGCCACCTTGGCCCTCTGTTGTTTTCATTATACATTAACGATTTGCCTCAGATAATTAAGTTTTCGAAGATATTAATGTACGCAGATGATGTAAAAATTTTCATAACCCATTTGGATGAACATCAACATTATCTTCAAACTGACCTAAACTCATTTTATGAATGGTGTAAAACAAATTTAATGGAACTAAACGAAAAGAAATGTAAGATAATGCGATTTTCGAGGATTACTCCAATATCCATAAATTATTTTTTGGGTAGTTATCAAGTCGAAGCTGTTGACCACTTTCTGGACCTTGGCATACTATTTGATTGTAAACTGAGTTTTAATTCGCATATTACGAGTATAATAAATAAAGCTAGAGTGGTACTGGGATTTATAAAGCGGTGGTCTTAAGAGTTTAATGATCCATATATTACCAAAACATTATACATGTCACTTGTGCGTCCAATTTTAGAATATGGGTCAATAATATGGGATCCCATTTATCAATTATATTCTAATGCAATTGAATCTGTTCAAAAACAGTTCCTTTTATTTTGCTTGCGTAGTCTACACTTTGACTCCCGAAATCTGCCATCGTACTCTGCCCGACTAGCTCTTATTAAACTACCAACATTAAAAAGTCGAAGAGTTATGCTGAATGTAACATTCTTATTAAATGTTATTCGAGGAGATATATGTTCGGGATTTTTGATAAATGAAATAACATTCAACATACCTCAGCGAGTATCCCGTAATTTCGTCCCATTATCTGTAAGAACTTTTAGAGCTAACTACCCTGATGCTGATCCGCTTAGAAGAATGTGCAGCGCGTTTAATCAATTTTATAGATTTATTGATTATTCATTAAATCTAAATATAATAAAAAATTTAATCATTGTTTATTTAAATTCTTAATATGTCACTATTTTTATGTTATTTATATTCTTAAGCCCGTATTCATAAAAACTATTTTAGGTTTATTTATGGTTTATTTGACAAGTATTGCATAGAAATTTGTCAAATAAGTCCTCAATAAACCTAAAATAGTTTTTATGAATACGGGCATTATACTTTTATTTAATTTTTTGTTATTATATCCTTTGTAATTGTCTGTAAGGTGGAATCCATAGACAAAAATAAATAAATAAATAAATAAATAAACACTTTTTACTAAATGGAAAAGATTTTTTTCTATAAGTTGTAATGCAAAATGGGTTATTAAATTTTTATCTCATTCAAAGCGTTGATTCTGAGTTCATTGAGTATTTATTACGGTTATTTTAATTCAACCTTGACAAAAATAATAGCAAAACCAATATATCCCACCATCTATGGTTGCTTCATATAGGACAAAGTTTGTTCGTTTTAATATTTCAAAAAAAAAAAACATGTTTTAAAGTGTTTAATGTTTATAAAATAGTTCATTATTAAATACGAATACTTGTATTCCGTATGTAGGAAGACAAACAGTTACTTATTTTTGACATCACTTTCACGGCCCAAAGGGACTTGCTAAATGGTAAAAAGTAAAACAAAAAAAAAAAAACAAAAAAAACGATATGAATTTTTATTTATTTTATATTAAACTTTTTGTTTTTTAAAAACAATTTTTTTTTGTACCCTAAAACTACTCAACCTACTAAAAATTTATTTTGCATTTGTAACAAGTGCAACAAGTATTTTTATTTAAATTTTTTATTTTTAACCTGAAGTCTTTTATATTTAAATTGACAGTCACGCAAACTCAGTTTAGTTTTTAATTTTTTTCCCATACAATGTAGTTTTTATGATTTCTGAGCAAGTTTTTTTATTCTTCACTCTGATTTTTTTTCTTTATAAAAAAGGGTCAAAGTGTTATATTAGCACGTGCCCTAATTTTTAATAATATAGGGTAGTAGTTAAAAACAACTTTTTGAATAGTCTTCAATATGCAATAATTTTTTATAATTACTTTATTTGCTTTCACGAAAGTAATAGTGAATCAACTTTGAAGACGAATTATGCAGTAGTTTTTATTCTAACAATGACACAACCTTTTTTTTTTCCTTGCTTAACTGGTTTATCTATTTATCGGTTTCAAAGAAAATGTTCAACATAACACGCATGCAGCTATGATTTTGATGGATTTCTTTTAACGCTTGGCCTTCGCTGTTATGTACAAAGTTAAATGTCATTTAAATGACCGCCTCTGATGTGGCTATTATAGGGCATATCTCGGCTATAATTACCTGCTACAATGTTAGAGGATTATACGAACACAGTTTAACAAATAAAGTCTAACAGTGTCAATTCAAATGAAATCGGTGGCTACTTGACGTTCCCAAATAGAGAATTTCGCTCTAAATTGACTATAATCGTTCTTCGAAGAAATGACACTTCCAGACTATAAACAATTATTAGATACAATGGCTTCTCCACAATCATTTCTGATGTCGCCGAGCCCCATTTGCGGCAATTTTGTTTATTGATGTAACCAGCGAGTAAAAAGTGTTCATCACTCAAGAATTTTTTTTCTAAATTACCATTGTAAGCCTACTGCTTTAGCACTCAATCAGCAACGTCGAAGATGCATCTCATCCGTAGACATACCGCGCGCTGTCTAGAGTCAGGGGTGAAATACTATGTGTTAGACCAGTGCCAGAAGCTCATAGCCACCGAACCTAACCACTCACCTTAGGAGATCCGTCAAAGGTTTACCAATTGTGACACTAATTTTGCCTGGAAAGCAGCATCCCCCCTTGCTTAGGAGATTGCATACTATCTAGCTTTACCATTACAATCACTATATGTACTCCCCGTAGGGCAGCAGCCAAACCATCAGGCAAAACTTCTGCACACCTCCGCGATATGCCCGTAGTACCAGATTAAGGTCAGACCTTGAGGGCTCCAGTTGTTGTTAACAGCCAACAAAACTTGAATTACCAGGCCACCTAAAGCTAGGCTCACTCACCCTAGGCCAAGAGCGCAAGCCCCTAGCAGAAAGAGTCGCCAGAAGGCAAACTTTACCTCCGGGGAGATGTTATTGCCATTGAGATTTATAAGAATTGAGGTACAAATCTACGCCAGATATACAAATATACGCCAGAATGAGCCGTAAGATAGGCCTAATTGCTGAAAACGTGGTGTACTGCATAAATTTGGGTTAGTTATCACACTTAGTAACATAAGCGCTATTTTCGCAACGTGTATGTAGCGCTAATACAAATCTCTTCAAAATTTTTTATAATCTCGGCAATTCCTTGCACAGTAGGTTGACAATGCTCAAAAAATAGTCATGCTTGAATTACCACTTTTGTGGCACAGTTTTAATTACTTTTACGCATTCATCGGTTACTAAATAATCCATATTCATAAATGACAAATCTCTCTTTAAATAAAAGACACTGTCAGTTCTGTCAGGCCGACAGTTTTGATACCTTTAAATACGTTGCAAGTAAAGTGCGATATACATAGAGTATATGAGCGGATTTAGCTAGCCCTAGCTTTATACTACACAAAAGAAAATATTTGTAAATATATGCATGTTAAATTATACATTCAAACTATATTTTTTTTTCTTAAACAAATCAATTGTAATCAGACTAATTTATTAGTACCCAAACATTTACAATATTATACAGCAGGCACTAAAAAATGCTACACATTTATCATTCTTATATACAAGATTTTTACACTTCGCATATGTTAAAATCTGTCTATGACAAGAGATCTTTTTTAAGAAAAAAAAAGAGTTTTTGCTCTTAATCCAATTATAAAAGTATAATTTTAAAGGCGCCACAAAAATTTTCAAAAGAATTTACAAAATGCTTCACAACAAATATCACAATTTTGTCAATTGATAAAAATCAATTTTGAAAGTATTTCTTTTACTTACACTGTGCCTTTGATATATAGGAACCCAACAGTGTTAAATACACATAAAAGATACATAAATTGTTGGCAAAACATTGTCTACTGTAGGCCATCGAAAATAAGATAAAATATCGTATAATATTTTTACAAATTTTTAAAGTCATCATTTGAAATATATTTTATTGATTGAAGATAAAAGATTTTGCAACTCGTTACATAAACAAGAGTACTTACTCGTACCTGGAAAGTGTTTCAAGATCTGACAAAGCCGCTTTAAGAACCCTATACAAATGAATGGGAGTTTTCTCTTAACAATAACACAAATATGTTTGTTGCAACAACACAAAGTCACAGTAGGTAGTTGCAATGACATTAAAAATTACAATTTTTGTTTTTACTTTTTTTCTTATGAGAAAATTATTTATTTTATGATGATCGTTAAGAAAAATTTTATTCCAAGAAGTAATAAGTGAAATTAAATAATTAATGACTATAATTAATAAATTAAAAACAAGTGAAAAAACTATAATCGTAATAGAATGAATAACTTTTCTATTCTTCGGACTACAAAAAATCTCAAAAAAATCAAACATTTTTGTATGAATTTCACTGTAAGTAACTCAGCAATAAGGGTTGGATATGATACGAATTTTCAGAGTTAATATATAGAGATTTGTATGTTAATTTATTGTAACTTATTCGGTCTTAACTATTTCATAATCGTCCAGAGCGTCGCACAGTGGTAAGGCTTCATACATTTTTGTGCAAAAAATTTAAGGAATGTACCTAGAACCTTGAAAGTTGTCACAGAGTATTATATTGATTAAATTAAGAAAATAGAAGGGTTTCACGAAAATTAGCCACGCCCACCGCCCATACAATCAAAATTAATATTTTCGCATAAAACTTTGCCTTTAAAAGTCTTAAAATTAAGTACATATACCTCTCAGAAAAATTAAAAGATGCATGCGCCATCTTGCACTCTGTGACGGCGGTATTTTGGTGACAAAAATTCGATTTTTAAAAATTATTTTCCACAGTAAATTCAAAGAATAGACTCTCAGGGCTCATTCGGTCTTAGTAAGACGACGGATCAACCTTTTTTTGTTCCTTAATGAAGACTGAAAATGCTAATTTTATTAAGTCAATTTTAATTCGTGCATATCTAATTACTAAACTACAATGCAATCTAAATAAATTTTACTTCAAATTATATAGCAAGTGCTGCATTGACAAAACCGAATCATTCAATAAAAGAGCTGTTAAGCGAAAGCTTTCAATCCTGATTTGCATTTTTACACTATCATGTTTTATGTTATAGCTAAAACCAGACGGAAAAGGTTTAGGCATAGAGACTATCCTTATACAGAGGAAATACGTTCCGTCGTTTATAAAAAGAACTCTTGCATCTTGTTTTTTCAATTGTGGTGGAGATTCTAGTTGGAGTCCCAGGACTGGAGAAAATTAAGAAAAAAATTTGTGCGGCATTCGAAGTTTTAATTAAAAAATAAAAAAAAATAAGAGGTTCCCCCACATCTAAGAAGTCCATTCTTAAGAAAGCCTCCCCCTGACATTCCAATCTTCCACCTTTGAATCTTCAAGCGAATGATCAGGAAAAAACTCCACCTACTGGGAAGTATTGATAGACAGAATTTAGTAAGGATTAAAAAACCCACTATTTAACTTAGCAAAGATCCTCACCACTTCACAACAAAAGATTTAACATCAACAAGCAAGGCTGCTGTTGATCATTTCATGAGTAAAGGTATAATACTGACCGTTGAGTGATCAACTGACAGCAACTGGTCCCATTAACATAAGACGTCTATTATGAGTAGAGGTGTAAATTCCTGCTTATTGGTCTTTCCAAAAAAAAAAAATACTTTTCATTGGTAATTTCAAGAACTATTCCAGCTAGAGCTTTTCCACTTAATACACATTTTTGCAATAGAAAGTTTTGCGATACAGCAAAAAGTTCTATAAATTGGGCAAATCTTAACAGAGGTGGTACAGAGGAGACACACCGCATATAAAAGAAAGAATTATTCGTTCTGTGTATAAGTGATAAATTCAAACAAAGACGTACGTACCCCAAGAGGTTTTTAAGTTTGTCGTCATCACAACAGAATGAAGTTAAGAAAAAAATTGGCGAAAATTTGTTACAAACCGGAATTCGGTTTGTCCTGAAACATGAATTGAGTAAAATTGAAATCAAATGAAAGACTCAAATTACTATATTTTTTTTTTATTCATTCGTTAAATGAACTTCTTTGAATATCAAAACTCTACAATAATTTACACAATTATGTTTTAATTGATTTCAAAAAAACACTTGATTTGAATTTCATTCGAATTTTTGATTCAGAACATACCCGATTGTTACACTTTTATTTTATTCCAATAATAAAGGGTTATCGAAGACCACCGAGTAATAGTAGTTCTCCATATATACATGTATGTGTATAACCTATATTTTATAACATAAATTTATTAATATTAACTTAAAAAAAATGAAGCTTTTAGCTGTTTTAAAAGCGATGATCTATAAATTGTATAAGAAACAATCCTTTTAAATTAAGAAAATAAAAGGCAATTGCAATACGAAATCGAATAAAAAGAAAATCGAACATTTTATGCATATCGGATACGCCAATAACCATTTTTTGTTTAGAGCAAAAAGGCAACGTATATCTGCCCCTAATCAGAAAAAAATTTTATACACTAAAAAGTAGAAGAAAAGAAGACACAATTTATTCCATAAACATTCGTAAGACGTCTTTAATCAAAAGCAGGTGTAATTGAAGGCGTTCAAAAAACAAATGTCACATCTTGTTTACATAAAATTCCATAAGATAGGCCACCTTATTTGTTAGTGCTCAGTGGTATAAAAGAATAGGTTCTTTTTTCTTTTATTATTTCAACAACTTGACTTTGAAGAAATTCTTAACTAAAATTATTCTTATCATTATTTTTTTTTATTTGAATTGAGAAAAATAAATAATGGTTTGTATGAATACAATTAATTGGTAACTTGGTTTAAGTGATATTTAAAATATAAATAAAATACATATTTCGGCAATTAAATGCAATTTTAGGTTGAATGGTCGACTAATTTTCGAAGTGAAGTACCTATTGCTTGTTCTTTTTTTGAATAAAATCATTTACAGTTACTAGCTAGGTTTTTATATATCTCGAGTTAATGATGTCACTTTAGGTTTTCGACCCCAAATTTTTCCCACCCGTATCAGAAAAGTTTTAATCTCATTCTTTTCCGATTTGATTTGATTTTGATTTGATTTTTATTTCTTGATCCAAAAAGACCTCCACTCTGAAATTTTTCACAACTGTAGAGAAGGAAACTATATTTGACATATATTTTTTTTCAAATTTTTAAAAAGGTCGCTTTCGTAGATATATGCTTCCGACTTATAGGTAAAGAAAATTGACCTTTAACTTTAAAAAAAAATCATGTTACATATTAGATCAAAGGTAATTTAATACCCTTTCAAATTCGACCTTTAAGAGATGCGTACCTATAATACTTTTCAAGAAAATTAAAATTAAGTAAGTGTAACTTTGTGCATTTTTGTATTTTTTCCGATTTTCAAGACCTCATATATCCGGATCCAGATGTGTCAGTGCCCCCAAACTTTGTATTTAATTTAGTTCTATGATATACTATATTTCTACAAAAAAATCATAAAATTCAGTGGGGGTGGGTTACACCCGTTGGTTGATTTGACTTGGAATGTCCCACATATGTAATTGAAAATTACAACCCTGTGTCAGGACTACGGCCTAGCTTCTCGCAACACTCATGTTGTGTGTGTTAATTTTTATCTATGAATACCGGGACCTACAGTTTAAATTCGACTCCGAAGAGAAAGCATTTTCATGGCAATAAATTACTCCCAGAGCTTTTGCCAGAAGACTGCTGAGAGGTAGTTGCCGAAAGGAATCATTTTTTCATATTTCTTTTTTCAAGATGTTTGAGCTGAGATTTGAACCCGGCGCTATCGTCTTAGTAAGCCAAAAAACGAACCACTAGACTACGGCGACTACACTAGTTATTTTAACTAAATCTTTTTTAGGCCAGTCCTGCTTTAAATAATTCATTCTTTTAAATTTTTTTTATAGCGTTGTAGATATTTAAGTTGCAGTTGCACTACAT
The DNA here is from genome assembly GCA_963576795.1 of Metopia argyrocephala. NCBI lineage: Eukaryota > Metazoa > Arthropoda > Insecta > Diptera > Sarcophagidae > Metopia > Metopia argyrocephala. The sequence goes on from OY756211.1 coordinate 88,556,311, forward strand.
TTATATGTTTAGCATAATGAAATATTATGTACAGTGGGAGAGAGAGAGAGAGAGAGAGGGACAACACTTGTAAGTAAGGGTGAGTTTTATGCATTGTATTGTAGCAAGAGTAGTTGTTGCACATCAGCAACACAATCAAGTATTTAAAGGCCATTTAGTTATAGCAATAAATTTTTTGTTAATGCCACTGTTGCTGTTTAAAGAGCATTGGTGCGGTTTGTTGTGTGACATTTTTATCGTATTGTCAATTGTTTGGAACTGATGTAGACCGACCCGACTCTGAGTGTGTGTGTGCCTGTGAATGTGTGTTTGGGTGTACGCAGTCGTATTCGATCGTTTGTCAATTTTTATTAAAGATTGTCATAAAGATTGCTAATCGTTCATGCCTACACAAAAGGGAGAGTAGAAATAGAATGGTAAAGATCAATTGTACCTACACAAGTGGATTGAGCGTTTGTCGGTAGTTTTTCTGGTTCTTTTATTTCTTTTCGAAATTCATGTTGTGAATGTTTGACAATTTTGTGGTGTACATGCAAGTGGATTGAGTAAGTAAGATGGTAATACTTGCCACATTCATTTGTTTGCAAATTTGCCGCTTCTTATATCTATTGTTAGAATACCTGTACGCTATTATTCTTTTATTTTTTTGGATTGGTCTGACACTTGTTACGTTGCTCGTTAAGAAACCATTAATTTTTAATGTGATGCAATAGATAGTTTTAAATTTTTTTTTTTACCATTCAGGGCTGCTTAGAAAAGCAACGCCTCTTAAGATCGTTTTATGATTTTAATATAAAATTCATATCAAAGAGGCGAGTCCTGAGTTTCCTAGAATTATATATATATATATATATATATATATATATATATATATATATATATATATATATATTTTTTTTTTTTTTGTGGTGATTCCAGAAATTGTAAGTAAATGCAAATGCTTCTTATTATATTATATGGTAAAAGGATTCTTTTTATGAGAAATAATGAGAATATTTCACAAATAAAAACGTTAGTACATATTTTATTTTTTTTTTTTAAGTTTCAAAATTACTCGCATCAAGTCCATCATCTAAAGCCATTTTGATCAATACTTTATATCAATATATAATTTATAAAGCGCCTTTAATTTTTGCACCCTTTGCCATTGCGTTAAAAAAGTCTTCTTTGAAATCTCTTTGGGGTATAACAAGGCATTTCCTGGCAAATAACAGAAAAATTTGCCACACTCAAACATTATTTTGTTTATAACAATTAATTTAATCGCGATAAAAATTCAAAACGAAAACACCATAATTACGGTGTACAAGTTAAACCATAAACCGGATAGCTTCAAAGAGATTTAAATCTTAAGCTACCTAAACAACTCTAGGCGGAAATATAAAAACAACTTGTAAATATTCAGCACTAAATGCAAAAAAATAAAAAATTGTAAATAAAGAAAATTATTTAATAACAAGATTAAAACAAATATCTAAAGGACAAATCTTTAGACCTTCACAGAAAGAAAAGGCAAGCACGAAATTGCCAAAATACTTGCACTAAAATTGAATAGCACCCTGGACAAACAAGAACTCAGCATGCCTTCTTAAAACTCATCAAATTTGTCAGCACATTTCAACTTGTCTCGCTATATAATCTTTAGATCTTTTCGGTTTCATCTTATCACATAATCGCATCATAAACAAAACAACAACATTTTGGCAATAGACATAAAAAGGATATTCTGACCATTCATAATTGTCTCGGAAGTATAAAGATAATACAGCATAACTTTTGTAATTATCGATTCTTGCCGCCTTACTTGAAAAATGAAGTGTGTTTCTTTATATCGATAAAACAGATTTTAATGCAGATTAAATTGTAATTATTATCTTGTTAGAAAATCATATATACTATTGTGTGTTTAATATAAGTATGTATGTATGTATGTATATATATTTGAATAAATTTTCTTGCAAAAACTGCATAAAGAGAAATTTATATACATATTTACCTCTTAAGCATTTACAGCTTTATTTATACAAGTGATTAAAAGTTAACAGCTCTTTTTACGTAGTAAGCTTGTCATTCTTATATGTGGAAATTCTTACCCAATCGAACAAGTTCCCTAATTTCTTTGATTCTCTGAGAAGTTATAAAATATAAGGTATCGAAGTTTTAATAATATCAGTCTGTAGCGGGTTATAATCTTGCCGGTTTTTTGGCCTATATGCTAACGAGTTGCTAACTTTTCATTATAAATGCAGCCGTTATATATTTCTGAATTATAGGACAATAAATTTGGGACAATCAAGACAGCGTATTAGAACTTCCAGCATACATATATGTATGTATAAGATTACAAAATCTAAGCCTATTACAAAATAGGCTTAGTATTAACGTTCGAGTAGCAACCACCGCTCTTAATGATTATAAGTATATCGTAGATAGGCGATTGGGGGCCTTTTACCAAAACAAACTTGAGTAGTTAGGTTAACATTTTAAACGGCCACCAAACGTAAACCTCTGGAGATATAAAGCAGAGTTTTTTACCTTTTCTACACAATTTTAATCATAATAAAAGCAAGAAATATATATTTCTAGTCGCCGTGGTCTAGTGGTTAGTGTGTTGGCTTACTAAGACATGAGCCCTGGGTTCGACACCCAGCTCCGACATCTTAAAAAAAAAGAAATATGAAAAAAATATTTCTTTCGGCGACTACCGCTAAGCAGTCTTCTGGCAAAAGCTCTGAGAGTAATAAATTGCCATGAACAAGCTTCATAAGTCTGTCGTTCGGAGTCGACATTAAACTGTAGGTCCCGGTACTCATGGATAAAAATTTACACACACAACATGAGTGCTGCGAGAAGCTAGGCCGTAATCCTGACACAGGGTTGTAAAGGCCAATTATGTATGTATGTATATTTTTAATATCAATGAAACAGGCTTTATTTATTAAAAAGAAAATTTTACGACACATATGATTTTGAAAATGTGATCAACAAGGCTGGCGCATACAAGGCGAAATCTATAACATCAATTTATTTTCACAAAATTTCCACTGCCGTATTTCGCGCATAACTCTCTTTTGATTACCAGGTATTCAAGTTTTAATACAATTATCTCTGGTTTATGAATGTACACAAGTGACTTTAAATAATTAAAAAGAAAATAATCCAATGTAATGAAATTCTCAAGCTCAAGGTCTTTTTTTTTTTAAATAAAAACTTTTATTTAATTATCAATATTTCGCTACTCCTGCGTGTAGCGTCTTCAGGATATATTTATTTAAAAAAAGACCTTGAGAATTTCATTACATTAAATAATAAAGGTCGAAAAACCAGAATTGAAAATAATTCAATATGATTTAATCAGTTCTTTTTAATGGAGCTGCCAGACCATAATGAAATTATACAGGTGACGCTGAAGAAACAGCCTATTAAACCTGGATGTGTCAAAATTGTTCTGTTTTTCGTATGATTTTTTTCGGTTTTGTTTTAATTGGCTTGTTATTCATACACATATGTACATACATTTGATTGTAGAATTTTTTTTATTTATCAATCAAAATTATAGCTTTTAGGGTTATCTTTGCTTCTTTACTATTTTATATTTTATTTATTTTTATTTAATTTTTTTTTTCTTTTTCGTACACAATTATGAATTTTTTTTTTGACATTTCGAGAGGCAAAAAGAAAATTCCCTATTGTTTTTGAATTGTTGTACCTAGCCACCACCTTTATTATTTCGTCATGTGCCAGACGATCTGTTAGCTTGACAACGCTACTTAGTTGTTTTATAAAAAAGGTACCACACTCACCTCTCCAATTCTTTCTCCCCTTTGGTGAATGATTTATCTTGCGTTAAACTTTCTTAAGATATACAAAAATCAGTACTTAGTTTAAATTGAAGGTACAACGTCCATGTTCAATTTAAAAAAATATGCCCTATGCACTTTCAGTAGATTAGTCTATTTATGTTTCAAAATTCAACAAAATCGGTTAAGTCGTTTAGACTTAATTGACCGACAAACAAACAGACTTACAAAGAGATTTATAATATATGGATGTCAAATTTTGTGTGCAAGCTTATTTGCGAACTATTAAATTAATTAAAAGATTAGCGAAATATTTAAAAATAAGAACAAGAAAGTTTTATAAAACACCTTTTGCATGAAAATTTAAAAAAAGAATTGTTATTAAATAGAAAGGTCGGAAAACGAAATAAAAGAAATTTTTTTTACAAGAACATCATACAACATATTATAGTACGATTATGAACACAAGAAAACATTTGTTACGGTCAAAGCAGTTTAATAGATATTCTCAATAAGCGACTCATAAAAATATCACAAAATCAAAAAAATAAAAAAAAACTCTTGTTTATTACTTTTCAAATAGGGACTTCATATAAAGGTAGTGAGTTTTTTTATATGCTCGTAACTTAGCAAAAATTGTTTTATACTCGTTATGGTACTTAAAAGAAATACACCCATTACTTAGAATGTGTGAGTTTGCTTTCAATTCACTAGATTAACTAGCGCCGGCGCTTCATACTTAACCATTTTTGTAAAAGTCATCATTAACAACAAATACTAACTGCCTTCTACATACGAATGCATTGTTATATTGTATATGAAGTCTGAAATGGCTGATTGAAGCCAAACAATTATTGCACATCGATTAAGCATATCCACTATTAGAGAACAGAAAAAAATTTATGATTTTATTTTTATATTGAAATATTTCTTTCAATATGTAATGGGGGCGCCGTAAAATTGAATTTTCCCTTTTTTAACTTGTTTATGATGGCAATGGCTTGAAAGAGAATTGTTTGTAATTGTTTTGCGCGTGATTAAGCAGAAATTAGCGGTCATTTTAAAAGGTTTTAATCGTTACAAGTTGGTGGTCTCTAAGTAGCAATTAGTTATGAAGTAAAATGCTTCATTATATAACATCATTAAGAGATGATTATTACAGAAAAAAATTCAATTTTTATTAATTTAGGGAATAGTAGTGATTACATCATTCCATTTTTGGAAAAATATTTTTAAAATATCCTGTGGAATTATTGTATATTTAGTTTTTTTCTACTCGTATTTACTATTGGATTTTGAACTAATACGAGTACTTTATTCTGCTCAGATCATCTTATGCTATATTTTAAATACTTGTCAAGGGATTTTGATATTTCAAAGATAAAGTACAGTTTCGTATAATAGTCGATTAGCAAATACTGCTTAATTCTCCAAAGAAAATCGTGGGCTTAGATGAAAATTCAATAGATTGTGAGTTAAATAGATAATGTAGAAATGAATATGTGCAACACAAAGAACTCTAAGTGGATCTTCGTAGCAGGGGTCGAAAACTAGTTCAGTTTCGCTAGTGTTTGTATGTTATGTTCCTTAACGTATGTTAATTCTCGTAAAATAATATCAGTTTTAGGATCTTAAGATCGATATAATAATTATTATATTATTATTACAATATACATATATAATAAAGTTCCAATAACTAACTACAATTGGGAATTCAGCAAATAAATGATTGTTAAATAAAAATGCATTTGAATTTTTATAAATAAAAATATTTTAATAGATATTCAAAACTTTTAAATAAAAAAATAACAGTCATTGTTTTTACCAGTGTCGGAGTTGTGTCGGAGTAACACAAAAATTCGAGATTCCGACTCCATAATTTCTCTGTTTTAAAAACTAAAAAATCAAGAAATTTTCAAATATTTTTTAAAATAAAAATTCTTTTATGTATGAGCAATTAGTTTATAATTCATTGAATGAGAAGCAGTTCATTCAAGTACCCAAGTTAAATAGTATATTTATTATTATTTATTTATTTATTAACTAAATGGGGGATGAGTGGTATAGTGGTTAGTGCGCTCAAACGGTCCAGGTTAAAATCCCACCAAAAGTTAGTTTGCGGTTTTTCAAAATATAATGTCAAAAATAAGTAGTCTCCCCCTATTCACTCCAAGAAGACCATCTACAGAAAGAAACGGCTCCCCGACATTTCACTCTATTCCACTTTAACCAATGTCACCAAAAAGTGAATGATTAGGGGAATAGCGCCACCTATCGGGAAGTAGTAGATAACAGCTAAACCTACTAAACCTACTTAGCGAAGGCACTCACCACACAATCAACATGCAACGATGAGGCATTTGCTGTTGATCATTCAAGGGTGAAGGTATAACACAGGCCTTTGAATGATCAATTCACACCAATTTGTCTCATTTCTAAGACGCCTTATAATAATATAATAGAATGCACAGCATTTAGTAGGGTTATATAATGTTATATACAAAGCAAAGTAACAAAGACTATAATCTCGGTGTAGTGGCGCAGTATCAAACCCACAACTCACGCACTAGCCACTGGACCACTGTGGCTCCCCTAAATAATATAAAAGTCTGTAATATTTTAAATTATTTTGACATTGTATTTATTGGTGTAAGCAAACGTATTTATTGCATTAACAGAACTTATACTTGGTTATAGGCTCAGTTAAAAAATAGTTTGTGGTTAATTTTCTTTGCGTAAATTTCAGTCAATTTTAGATTAAGCTACACAGTGTGGGGGGAGTACGTATTTGATGATTGGACCTTTTACTGGAATAAAATCATTTCTTACTGACAAGGTTAACACAGCTATAACAATGGCCGACGCGCAATGGGAAGAAGTACAAAAATTCGAAATTCTTGTCCGTCGTTCTAATTCCTAGTATGTTTTACAAAGAAAAGTGTAAAATTATTTTTCGTTTTACTTAAACTAATTTTAAAGAACAGCTTAAGTCAAAACATAAAATTTTGATATATTCCCAAATATGTGCAAATTTAACTATAATTGGTTTTTGCAAAAAATCTGTAGTTTTACCTCTTGATAACAGACTTATGATACAAGAAATTGGCACTCTAATCTTTTAAATTTTTATATTAACCCGAGTTTTATGGAACGTTAAAAATACTAAATAATTTTGGCTTATGCCGACTTAAGCTACTCTTCCATATTGCCACAGATATATCTGTGAAGTTTTGAATATCATCAATTTTGTGTAATTTTTATTCTGTATGTTTTTTGCGAACAATTTATGAGTTAATATATAGGTAACATGTTCATTAGAGAAGAAGGATGAATATTTTAAAAAAATATTGTTTATTTTAGAAGATTTTACGCCTTTTCTACTTAAGCGCTTTTTCGAAACTGAAATCTGCATTGGACAGTTCCTTAAGTAACTTAAGCGCTTCTGTTGAAATAAAAAGTAAGTATTGTGTAGTTTTAAGTAAACATAAGAGGATTTATTCAAGAACTTACATTCACTTAAGATAACTGTATACAAGAATCACATTTTATTAAAAAAACTAATGTAAATATAAGTTATATGATAAATCGAAAATCTGAATATGTAAACAAATCTATGTATGTGAACATAAGTTTTTTTTGTTCAATGCATTATTGATTTAAAAAACTTAGGCTAAAATGTAAAAAATAAATTGATAAAAATTGATAAAAAATAAAATTTTTCAAAACGGACTAAACACATTTAAGCGTCTTTGCTTCTGTAATGTACCAAACGCCTTAACTCAATTCTCTCTTATGTCGACTTAAGCTACTCTTCCATATTGCCACAGATAATCGTAGTATTATTAACCGATGAATGTAAGAATAGAAGGTATCTTATATGAATTAGCTATTCATATGAAAGGCATACAATTGAAAGATGACCAATGTAGAGATTGATTGCTCTTCATCAAACACAATTCCGAAAGCTATTGAAAAAAATGATTTTCAAAAATGCATAAAAAATTTTTCGAATTCCAAATTCGAATCTTTATTGGATCTATACTATATTTGTTGTATGAAATTTATTAGTCTTAAGATTTATAAGATTAACTAGAATAACATTCCAAAAATTTAATCCCATAAGCTAATGTCAATAGATTGCGATTTAAATATGAATATGCATAACACAATGAATTCTGATGAGACCTTCGTAGCGAGGGTCGAAAACTAGTTCAGTTCCGCTAATATTATACATACAGATTCCTTAACGGATGTTAATTCTATTAAGACTTAATAGAAAATAAATATTGCAAAATAATATGTGAATTCATAAGCTTTTGTATCGTTGTATGTTGTATTGAAAACACTTTTTGGTTACTTGCTTGTTGAATATCTGGTATATCATTGTATTATTTTGTGTTGTATTAAAAACGCCAAAAACAAAATAATGCCAAGAAAAACAGTTTTCATAAATAAATAAATTTATTTAATTTCCAATTTGTATTTATTTCTAAATACATTTTGTATATTTTTCTTTTAAATAAATTTTTCTGCTGATAACAAGTACATGAAATGTCAAATTCCCACAAAAATAAAAATGAAATTCTTAAACTGCCTACTTACATACTTGTACACTTACCCACTCTATAATGCTTAGAATATTTGGGTAACAATAATATAAACTCATAATTTTCTTATACATTTCTTGAACTCGTATAATAAATGTCTCTAAGCCTATAAAATATGTACTTATGTACGTGTTTTGGGACAACAATGATTGCATATCACAAAAAGCATTTAACACAATGTAATTAAATCTCTGCACCAAAATTATCTGCTACAAATTTTTTGAATAAATTTTCTCACAGTACTCATAATTTGAATATGAATATTTTTTATTTTAAACTTTTAAATGTACAATATTTAAATTATGTGAACCAAAAACTTTCTTATGAAAAACACCCACAAGAAATTCTTTTAAATTGTCTCGAAAAGTTCAAATTTCATTAAAATTGTACAAAAATGTCTTTTGAAATATACTCGTAGGAACGTCTTAACTTTTCTCAATAAAAATAGGCCATATGTTGTATAAAAAAATAAATCTTAAACATAAATTAACGCCTTTTACATGGAATATTATGAAATAAATCAAAATATTTGCATATTTGCAAAGGTATCATCATCATATCGTATAACTTCTCTATTACAGTTCAATGATTTTCTTAATTCTTTCACAACTGCTGATTTGATGGAAGACTTATAAAGAAATTTTTTGAATCTTGAGATTTGGTAGATATTCTCAAATATACATATGTATGTACATACGTATGTATGTATATAGAATAATGCAAACTTTGCAACAATTGCTCGTTAATTAAAAAAAAAAATGAAAAAAAACAAGAAAACAAGTTTTAAAAACAAACTTTCAAAAGTAAAGAAAACCATGCAACCAATCAGCTTTGGCTACGAGTGATACCCACCACGCTGAGACATAAAACATTTCATTGGTTATGCCTTTGCGACTATAAATCATACGAAAAGAGTATAAAAGCAAAAAATAAAAAAAATAAAATAAAAAGAAACTGAATCAGAAACAGGGCTTAAAGAGCACGTGCTGGCTGGCAGCAATAAAAAATACCATATAGGAGTAGTAAAAACAAAAAAATATTGTGTGTTTACAAATCCTTGTTATGAAAATAAATTCCAATAGAGACATGGAAACCAGACAGACTCAAATATACAAAATGAGTAAAATTATGTATTGGTATGTGTTTAACCACTTTTTGCCAAAGGTAGGCAATAGTTTACCTGTATTGGTATGTGTACATACCTGCTGTGGTAGATTTCATTTAGTTACCACAGTTGTGGCAGAGCTATAAATAGCGGCTACAGGACTCTGTTTTTAGCAGAAACTCATTTGAGATGTTTCAAATAACGACGGAGTAAGAATATATTTTTCTCGTTTAATTTTCTTTTTGAATTCGTTTATTTTTAAAAATCAAATAAAATGTCGTCAAGTGAAATTTATCGTTATTATTACAAAACTTCCGAGGATTTGCAACCGTTTAAAGTTTCCACCGGGGAAACATATTTTAATCCCATGGCTGCCTATAGTCCAAATCTCAATTTACCCTCCGCCCAGCATGACTTAAGTATGGCCTATCAAGGTGGTCTCGTGGTTAATTCATCAACGAATTACGTGAATACCAATGGATTTATAAACTTTGAACAGGCTTCCTCGGATGGCTGGCTAACTTCTTCACCAGCTTCTCATCGTTCAGAAAGCCCGGAATTTATAGATCTCAATACCATGTATAATGGTCACATACAATCACAGGCTCAACAATTAAATCTGCTTAATACATATCCTCAAGTGCTTAGTGAACAGACTAGAACAGACAGTCAACAACAATTATCACCAGTTCAGCTACCGGAACCAGCAATCTGTACGGCTATGGGTTCGTCAAATGTGGGTACCTGTAAAACTGTTACACTCGTTACTAAGCCCAAACGTTCCTACAACCGTAAACAAAAATCAACTACTGCTCATTCAACGAATACACCAATTGTTGCAGCAAATAACGTGCCGACTACGAACTCTTCATACCCTGAAGACTTTCATAATTTTGTGGATTTTGATAATACGGGTCTATTCGATAGTGACAGTGTTGATGCTGAAGATAACATGTTTAGTTTTTCTGCTACTCATGATGATTTTGAAGGCAGTAACTCCTTTGATATGAATGATATTGAAGCCGATGATTCTCTCAATGATTCTGATCCCTCTGCTAATGGCCAAACTACAGGCAAGAAACGTCGTGGCAAACAAATCTCCCCTGTCATAAAACGTAAACGTCGCTTAGCTGCTAATGCACGTGAACGTCGTCGCATGCAAAATCTTAATCAGGCATTTGACCGTCTACGCCAGTATCTGCCTTGTCTGGGTAATGATCGTCAATTATCGAAACATGAAACACTACAAATGGCTCAAACTTATATAGCCGCTTTAGGTGATTTATTACGTTAAGTGCCCATCATAAACGTATATCACATACATATCATGTAAATGCTTTCTAAGCTTTGTAAAATTGGTCTGTTATCCCACAAAAAAAAAACAACCGAGTTGAGCTCGTGCCAAAGTTTGTACCTTTAAAAACAATTCCTGCCTCAATTACAAAAACGAAACTGTTGCTGTATTATAGTTAAAAATTAAGAAAATAATTTAATTCATAATAATGATTTGTTAAATAATAATAAAGTAATTTAATAATAATAATTATTACAGTTATTATTAAGTTTATTTTTTATATAAATTTTAATTATTTTTATTTTTGTATTTTCTTTTTATAAAAACAAATTGGAAGACATGATTAGTTTTAAACATAAATTTAAGTAAAAAAATTAGTTCAAATATAAAAATGTTTTAAAAGAAAAATAATGGTTTTACTTCAAATAAACGTTGGGTAGTCATGAAAGAATCCGATCGACGTAATAAAGAAAACACAATAAATTTGGAAAAGAAAACTCTTACAATCCAATCATTTAGATGATAATGTTTTTAATGGAAAATCTGGGAAAAAAAACTACTAAATTTTGTTCGAAATCAAGTTAGTTCAAGTAGGTGTTTTTTAAGACCGATTTATAAACAAAACTAAGGGATTTGTTATATTAAGCATAAGAGTAATTGGCTCAATTACAAATTAATTGACACCAAAATTAATTTTTAATATACGAGATATCTATTTTATTGGAAAATTTTTGGGAATAATTTTTTCTGTGTAACAATTCTTTAGCATTAATGGAAAATGTATTTACCAAATTACAATACAATATTAAATTATCTTCTAATTAATAATATGGAGTAGAGTGATAAAGTCGTAGACCAAGGTCTTTGGTGGGAATCAAACCCACAACCATCGCACTAGTAGTTTAGGACACTACCCACTAGATCACTGGGACACCCATGGAAAATTTAAAAGGATAAATTTAGTGTTCTTTTTTATTCTGATAGCCAACCTAAAATTTTCATGAATCAAAAAGCATTAAAAATAGTACCAAAATCATTAAATGTCACCACTGTTCGTATTATTCTCGACATGCATATAACCAGTAGATCTAAAATGCGGCCTAAATTTGGACTTGAGAACGAAACGAACGAAAAAAATAATTTTTGGCTTAACACATGTGTAAACAAACAAAATTGCCTTATATGGAGTGAACCACAAGAGACCCTACAGACTTTGTTACACCCTTAAAAAAAAACATCTTTTGTTGCTTTTTACAAGCTGTTGATAGTATTGGACCTTTTTATCTTCCCATTTTGAACGTCAAAAGAGAGCTTTGTCGAGAACAAAAAATATATGTTGGCTTGCAAAGACATGAGCCCAGAGTTCAAACCCCAGCTCTGACATTTTGAAAAAAAAAAACGAAATATGTATTACAAACACTTGTATAAAAATCAAATATATTTAAAATTATATAAAATTAATAATTGAAAATGAAAAAAAAATTATAGAGTATAAATAAAGCTTTAAATCAAAATGTATCGGTGTTTTAATTTACATATATCGCACCTCTGACATTTCCAGTCTATTCCACCAAGAAACGATTGATTAATGGTACAGCGCCACCTTCTGGGAAGATAACAGCTAACCTACATAAAAAAAAAGATGCTCACCACTCACATTCAACATCCAGATGGGGCAATTGCTGTTGATCACTCAAAGGTTAGGTATAACACTGACCTTTGAGTGATCATTTAGTAGGGGCTTACCCCTGAGTTAAAAAAAAAAAAAAAAACAATTATAAATGTCAATTCGTAACAATATTTATACACACAAACAATTTTTCTTTCTTAGGCCGAGGCCACGCAAAGAGCTGCATGTGGCTTATTACTGAGCCTCATTTCTGGGCGGTTAGTGCGGTTAGTTGTTAAAATGCCATATTTTATTTTTAAATTTAATCTTGCGATAATTTGCGAAATTATAAGCTCCGCATTCACTTTTGCCATGTTTATACTTCGCCGCTTAAGAATCAACTAAAAATTAGAAAAAGTTCTATTCCTAAGCGGCGCCGCTTAACCGCTCAGAAGTGCCGCTCATTGCCTGGCCACTTCAGTAGTATTCCATAAATTTTAATTTTTTGCCGCTTACCGCTTTTTGCGTTGCTTCGGTCTTACTATATGACTCTTTTAATTCAACATTTTTCTAACTTATTTTTGTTCCGTCAGAAATTTTTAATAGAATTTAACTTTAATCCAATTGAAGCGTTTCTTACGAATCAAAATTAACTTAAAAAATTATCACTGATTCTGACGAAACAAAAATTAAAAAATTATCACTTTTACTGTTATTCGGATAGAAAACGAATTTCAGTTTCGTCATTAAATGCTTTAATTAGATCAGAGCAATATTCTAGACATTTTGTTGAAAAAATAAAACTTATAAATATCCGACTTAGTTGTAATCATTTAAGTGTAGAAAAGAGATGAATCCTTCATTTATTCATAACACAAGATTTTAGAAATGTTTTAATAAAATTTTAATTAAACAATAGATTTTTGTATGTTCATAAGTTTCGATTAAATAATATTTTAAATTGTTTCCAGAAGATTGACACTGAATGAAAACATTACATTTAAGTGAAACCTGGATGAGTTTAACATTTGCATGACATTGTAATTCATATCTTTGTGTGAGAATATAGAGAAATTGGACTCAACTCGAATCACTTGCTAAATTTTTCTTCGAATTTTCATTATTTTCAAAAATTAGGAAATATTTTGGGAATGCTTATAAAACAAATTGAAAAGCCTTGAAAATTATATTCTTATTTAACTACTTTCACTTTAATTCGTTGGGTAATTTAAAAAAGAAAAAAAAAATTCAACAAAAAATTGCGATTGTCTGCAAAACAACCTTTCTCACTGTAAATTAATTTCGACACAATGTCGCTTGATTGTTTTAGTTTTTCTTTAAAAAATATACTTACGAGTATATATGTATGTATATTGTTTTTTGCCAATACATAATTTTGTTGTTACCACTTATTTTTATTATTCGAAGGTGATCGATTTGGCGCTTCGTGATCAATTTAAAAACAAAATCAACTCATATCGACAACGACAGACAATATAGAAAAATACTGGCCTAAAATAAAGAATTCTACACACCAAATCGAAGAAAACACAAAATTAACTTAAAATAAATAATATTCCAGCACAAGAAAATAAAACACTAAAGATCTTATTTAATGGCTCCTTTTTTTGTTTTAATTTTTTTTAAGTTGACCTAAACTTTGGTGTTCGATTTGTGCCAAAAATTACACGTCAAGTGTGTATATTTGCCAATGTTACTGCCAAATTAAGTTAAATGTTTGATTTTGGGTCGATCTTCCGTATTTAAACAAAATTTTTTGGGCTTTATTTGTTTTTGGGCAACCACCGTACAAACATGAACGCACATCGTAGATAAGATTGTTCAAAAAGTTTGGGTAAGTGTTATAGTAATTTCATAGAGAGAAACAGGTAGATTCCCAACGGGAAAAATTGATTAGCTTCTTTTATAATCAATTAAATAATATATTACTTCAGAATTAATTTCTTTTGGAATCGAGAAGGTAATTTTATGTAGCATACAAGTAAGTATTGATTACTAAGTGTATTCCCACATCTTTAGAAGAATGAATTCATTATTAATTTATTAAAAATATTATTATTTTATTAAAAAAATTATTACTTCAAATTATTAATAAAAGTTAAATTTATGCATTACAAATAATGAATTCTAATACTTATAACGCGGGAACCTTAAAGACATTTATTACTTTCGTAGGACATGGTTTGTGTTAGGGGTAATGGTTTCCGGAGTCAATTAGAAATTAACCGAGAACAATGATGAAACGAGATTTCGGCGTCTTTTTCCAGATTTCGAACTACACTAACAATATTGTTTTCGATACGCAAATTTATTTATCTTGTTGAGAAGAATAAAACTAGTGCAAAAACGGCTAGAAGAACTTCACGAATTGCTTACTCATTAAACCGATTATATTAAACTTATGAACTTCGCGAACAGATTATTTTTTCCAAAGTAGATTTCCACAATTTCGAAGCTTTTTTCTGGAGGTAAACGAGTCATGATGACTTACAAAAGTTTAATGTAAATACAATTTGACATTCTCAGTTGTCAAAGCACAGTTATCAATATCGATAGTTTTTATGTACATAGCAAAAAAAAAAGGCCCGCTATAAAGATTATTTAACTTAAAGTTAAATTAAAATTAAATTCTAGTTTTCAGAACTTTAAGAACTACCAAGTTGTACTTGAAAATTCTCAATGGAAGAGTAGTTTTCAAAGTAGTTGTAACAAACAATAGAGGATCTCAAATTTCTCATGGGGGTTTAACCATATTAAAGCGTTAACGAAGACAATAAATTAAGAATAAAATCTTTAATGATCACGCATTGATGTATGTCCATTTCTGGATTATTGACTAGTGAAATTTCCGAAGCAATTAAGAAAATTATTTGTATTACTCTTCTTTCACAGCTACACGTCTCTCAGTGGATATTAATCAAAGTCCCGATAGTTAGGAAATATCATAATTAAATATTTGTTTAGACTTCGAAAAGTATTTGAAACTGCTGTCATAAGAACAAGATCCCATGTTTTAATCCGTAAGTGGCTCAAAATTGTTCAATTAAGGTTATTAATCCCTATTTGTATAATCTTTTTAGCTTACTCAGCCAAATATACCATTACTGACATTTCAGTAATTTTTTTTTTTTGGTGGAAAAAATAAAAAAATTTTAAATTTACCACAACCACAAGAAAAAAAAAAATAGTCATACGAGTTGTATTTTTATCAGACCTAAATTATGTGCAATGAAATCAGTTGATCTTTTCACTACAAACGCCAAAGGAAATCATGTTGCCACTCTTAAAAAATCTATCATTTTTAGGACAAAATACGAAAAATTACACCAATCAATTTGTTCATACCACCTATGATTTTGTGACACTTCATATATTTAAAATTTAAAAATTAATAATAATTCACATAAATAATAAATTATCATACAGATTATTTAACTTTTTTCCCACCAATTTGTCCACCATACTCATCGTATCTTCAATTTCAAGACTTTAATTTAATCGATTTTATGCAAATTTATTCATATTAAAATTATATCGTCGATGGAATTAAAGAACGCTGTAACTGACAAAACCTAAAATGTTCACCAGAGCCAAAAAAGCTGTATGAAAGTAAAACAAAGACACTGGTATTTTTCAAAACGCAGACGGCATAGTTGAATTTATTTTCGTCGTAGAAATCTGCAACCGGGACCAATCGATGCGTATTTTTTTTTGTAATAAAAATTATGCAAAAAACGTATTTTCGATTTTTTGTCCGTTACAGCGTTCTTTAATTTTTGCGACTATATATTGTGTTGGCCGTAGTATACTAGGTAGTGTGTTGGCTTACTAGACGAGAGCTTCAAGTTCAAACTCCACCTCTGAATTCTAGTGAACAAATATTTCTTTCGGCGAACACCTCTTAGCAGTCTTCTGGCAAAAGCTCTGAGAGTAACTGATTGTCATGAACAAGCTTTTCAAGTCTGTCCCGGTACTCATGAATAAAACTTAACACACACAACATGAGTGCTGCGAGAAGCTAGGCTGTAACCCTCAAACAGGGTTGTAATGGCCAATTATATATGTGTGTATGTATGTAAAAGATTTTATCTGATATATTTTTTATGATATTAAGAATGATCTTGCGTCCAGAGATACATAAGAGAGATATACATATTTAATTTACGCCTTTGAAGACGGGTTTTCAAAAGTAGATATTGTAGTTTTAGCGAAATAACTTGTTCTCTTAATCAATATTTGTGGTGTTTATTATTTGACCCAAACTTAACACGATCAATAAATTGTGTTAAAGTTTTATGATTATTGTTGTTGTTGTTATTTTATATGTTTTACAAGTTGTCTGTGAATTATTAAAGATTTTCAGAGGGATAAGCCGCTCAAGAAGCCATCTACTTTCCTGTTGTGCTCTCCTCCTTTTATTTAGTTTTAGTTTTTTATTTTATTTTGTGATTTTAATACCAATCGATCCTGTCTTATTCATAACTGTTCGTTTGTTTATTTGTTCATGTACGAGTACGTTTGTTTTCAGCGATCGTTTAGCAAATAGTGAATGAAGTGGTTGGATAATTTTGTGCCGAAAGAAAAAAATACGAGTAAAAACAAAGAACGTAAATCCAATTTGTCGATATGTGGTAATCGAATAAAGGCGATCAACGTGTTTTTCTTAAGCTTTTTTTAAGCTGAAAAAGATACAGCCACTTGGCATTTAGACATCGTTGTCAGGCTGTGTTATTTTATGTGGTGAGAGGGATTAATTTGACAACACTGTCGCGTTTTTTTTTTTATGGGAAATCGTTTAATTCAGTTTGGTTTTAATATTTTTTTTTATTATTAATTTTGTTTTTATTTGTTGGAGGAGGCAGTTACTGTTTGTTTTTTAGGAAATTATTTTAGGGGGCGTTTTACTGTTTATATATTTTATTTTTATATTTTTTCTCCTTTTTTGTGCTTTATATGTATTTTGTATTATTTGATCATTATAATCATAAAGGAAATTCTCATAATTAGCTTTAATATTGGGTTTCGAGTAGGATTCAATATCAGCGCCGTTTTAATAAGCAGTTTATTGTGGGTTTATTTTCTGTTAAATATTTAATGACTTAATCAAAAATTATTAAATTTTATTTAACAAATATTTATTTATTTAATAACATACATATACTTATGTATGTAGATATTATACAAAACAGGTGTTCTGAGATTATTAAATTTGAAGATTTATAATTAAAATTATTTTAATATAACAATTGAATTCTTCCAATTCAATGGATTAATAAAAGACTTACAGCCTTATGTATAATAAAAAATTAGCAGGTCATTGTACACAGTGGCTAAGTTTGTCATTCCAATACATGGAAATTCTTGCTCAAAGGTACAAGGTATTTAATTTTTTGGATTATCTGAGTAGTTATCAAAAAGAGGGTATGGAAAGTTTTAATAATATAAGTCTATAGCAGGTGATAAACTTGCAAGTTTTTTGTCCCATATACTAACATGTTGCTAATTTTTCATTATACATACGGCCGTTACTGTTTTATTCTTAAAAACTATTATGGATTTATTTATTTAATAAACGTACATATTTTATTAGATTAGTTCTTTGCTTTTTTTAAACTTGTAGCTGCCACTATAAAATATTTTATGGAAAGCCGAAAAAAAATGTTGCATGATAAAAATGTAATGTTATTATGGATTTAACCAATAATGAAGTTGTTCCGGTTAGATGAAACATACATGGTTTTAACACAAGTGTCCATTGGAGGTCATATGTTTCTGTTCAAATTTGTATAAATTGATTTCGAATGCATGAGAGGTTGTTATGTATATCGGCTCGAATCGAAAAACTTGCGAATTTTCAAAAAAAAAAAATTTGTATTCATTTTTTGAATGGAAAATTCCTTTGGAAAGTATTTTACATATTGTGTGCGTCAAGTTTTACCGAGACCTATAGTTTAACGTCGAATAAATATGACAGACTTTTAAGAACCTTGTTCGTAGCAATCAGTTACTCTCAGAGCTTTTGCCAGAAGACTGGCTAAGAGGTGGTCGCCTAATAAAATATTTTTTCATGTAAGTATCTTTCTTTCAAGATGTCAGAGGTGGAAAGCTAGGAGCTCTTATTTTGTATTATAAATATTAAATAACCGATTCTTCTGGTTTTTGCACTCAATAATCTTCAATCAATCTTTGTTGATTGTGCGTGGTGAGTGCCTTCGATAAGTAGGTTTAGCTGTTATCTGCTACCCAATAGGTGGCGCTTTTCTCCTGATCATTCGTTTTTTGTTGACATTGGTTAAGGTGGAATAGAGTGGAATGTCGGTGAACGGTTTCTTTGTAGATGATCTTCTCGGAGGGGGGGAGGGACCTCTTATTTTTAAATTATAAATTTGAAAAAAACCGCAAACTAACTTATTCCACTTTGCTGGGATTTGAACCTGGGTCGTTGGAGTTTTTGTGCGAGCGCTCTAACCAATATTCCACTATATGAGCTAAAAACTGAGAATTTATGTAAATTTTATGTACTTCACTGTTAAATCAATCTGTTTTCTGGCACCACTGCGTTGTAAAGGTTTAAACATACACCATGAAATTCAGTGCTATTGTGGGTTTTGAATGTATGTAAAATCCGTTTTATTAAATTTTTACATAAAATAACTTTCAATATCAATTATTTCTAATTCATTACGAAAATGTTTAAAGCTTACCCAAGATATCGATATTATTATTAAATTTATTATACAAATTCGTAAACGCAATGTTTACTAGAATACAAAATACATGGTATTTAATCCACAACCTACTATTTTATCACTTCATATCCTTTTTAATTCGCTCACTTTTATTCATTTTATCATTTATAATAAATTTAACACCAATTTCGTGACAATTTCACACATAAAAAGGAGCACAAAAGATTTTACGATTTTTTTTTTTTTGTTTTTTTTTAAGCATTTTATCTGTAATTGTCACTTATTTTAGGATAATACCTTGTTAAGATCCCTTTCTTTTCGGTCTTTAACAAAATAAAACAAAAATAAAACAAATCAAAAGCTACACACAATAAGAAAAAAAGCGTGACTGGTCAATTTGTCAATTATCCAAATGAGGGGGAATAAAAAATAAGAAAAAGGAATAAAACCGATCACGAATACATTACGATTAAAATAAGAAAGAAGTACGAGATAAAAAATTGCGTAAAATTTATAAAAATATGAAATTTACCACCTGCAACCAGGTGCTGCTGTTTGATGATGATGATGAGGATGCTGTTGCTGCTGCACTTTAATTCGATTCGATTTGAAAGATTTCAACGACAAAGACACAGATCGAACGGATGTCAATTAGTTTAGAATTCAAGAATGAAAGGAAGAAACTTAAAGATATCAAAAGTATGAGAAGGACTCTACTGCGATTTTTGTTCGAAAGTAAAGCTGATTTGTGAAAGATGGTAATGGAAAGTGCAACCAGATGCTTTTTGTTTCATTTTTACTAAGTTTAGCATGATAATGCTTTACATTGTTTATTTATTGTTTTCTTCTTTAAGTTATCATGTGAGGCAAAAGTTATGTTTTCAAATCCATTGGGATAAATCTTCAGCTATAGGAAAATAAGAGCCCTACAGAACTGTTATTTACTTCATTGATTCATATAGATTTTGTTCTGTAGCCTGCCTTGTATTTCTCATGTACTTGGTTGTGTCTTCCTTTATTTATTATGCTTTTGAAGTTATTGGCTATCAGAGCTATCTCGTAGCCGAACGAAAGAATGTGTGACAATGTTTTCCATATTAAACATTTGGTTTCAGATTTCGGTACTACAAATTTCATCATAAAATTACAATTATTTTGTATTGTCTTTTATTAACTAAGTCGAAAAATTTTCGATAACTGATAAATACATAAATACATAGTTGGCCATTACAACCCTGTGTCAGGGTTACGGCGTAGCTTCTCGCAGCACTCATATTGTGTGTGTTAATTATTATCCATGAGTACTGGGACCTACAGTTTAAAGTCGACTCCGAACGACAGATTTGAGAAGTTTTTCATGGCAATCAATTACTCCCAGAGCTTTTGCCAGAACACTGCTGAGAGATAGTCGCCGAAAGAAATAATTTTTTCATATTTCTTTGTTTCAAGATGCCAGAGCTGAGATTTGATTTAGGGTCGAAAACCTAAAGTGACATCACTTGTCTTTTATCACGGAGTGGTGTCCGTATATGGTTATTTTTGATTGTATTCCACTGTGTAATAAAAAATAAGCAATATTGAAAAAAATCAGGGTTTTTTTTTTAAATATTATTTCTTATTTCAGGGTTTTTTAATATTATTTTTTACCTAACCGGCATATACATACATACATAACTGGCCTTTACAACCCTGTGTCAGGGTCAATTTTTATCCATGAGTACCGGGACCTACAGTTTAATGTCGACTCCGAACGACAGACTTGAGAAGCTTGTTCATGGCAATTAGTTACTCTCAGAGCTTTTGCCAGAAGACTGCTGAGAGGTAGTCGCCGAAAGAAATAATTTTTTCATATTTCTTTTTTTTTTTGAAGATGCCAGAGCCTGGAGTCGAACCCAGGACCCATGTCTTAGTAAGCCAATACACTAACCACTAGACCACGGCGACTACCGGCATATACATAAGTATATAAAAAATTTTCAGTCTTCAAACTGACACTTTTCTTATTTTCTTTCGCCTTTTTTCTGCTATTGTGTTTTAAGTTTTTGAAAATTGTAATTGTAAAAAAAACATAGAATGTTTAAATTAAATCCAACTTGTAGAACTATTTAGAATATTTTTTTAGTATATAGGAATTGAAAACTAAGCAAAATATTTTTCTAAAGATTCCCCATAAAAATTTTATATTATAGTGTTCTTCTACAGTCGGCTTTGCAATGCTTTAGTCATCTTTCTTGTGGCACTTATCTTCTCTAACAATAATTAACATCTTTTGATATACAAAACTCACAAAAATGTTGGACATGCTAAACCAAACCCAAAATTTTGTTGCGTTAGTGAGCTTTAATTGGGCATTAACACCATCAATTTATCGCCTCATTTTTTTAGTGTCCCCCATAGAATGAAATTTTGGCACGTCTAAACATGTTTGATGCCTAAAAAATAAAGTTGTGGTTATGGTTTATAACATAATCATTCCTTTTTTAAAGCTTTTACAAAAAATTGCAAAATTGTGGTTAAAAAGGTGAACAAAAAAACCAAAGTCCAATAACTTATTGAGAGTGTTATGTTATGAATTTTAAAAGCAAGCAGAAACATATGTATGTACTCGTATATAAATTTTAATAAAATTTGTAAGAAAATATTACTTTTAATTGTGTTATATAGTTTTCAGTTTAAAGGCGTACTAATCCTCAGATATTATACAGTTTCCTTTTGTTATTAATTGTTTCTTATTTTGAAAAACATATTTTTTTACTTTCAATTTTTTTTTCTTTTCCAAACAATAAATTTTCTCATGCATTTCATTTGTACTCATTCCATTTTTTAGAATCTTTTCGTAAATATTTACTCTTAAAAAATGTAAAAAACCGAAAATAAAACAATAATTTCTCCAAATAATACCCTATTTTTTATACAACAATAGTACGTTTATTACAAAAAAATAAACATGAAATTGCAATTGTAAATAAATATCCGTTTCCGCATGGGCATGTTTGATGTGTGAATAATTTCCTTTTAATCCTGTAATTACTTACATATACATATGTATTCAATTGCGTTCATACATAGGTAGTATTTAATAAAGGTAAATTCACCAGGTATAAATATGTTTTTTTTTACAAGATTTTTATTCACTATTAAAAAGAATCAATTAATGCCACGCGATTCGGAATGAATTACTTTTCGAGATACAAAAAAAAAACAGTTAAAAATTGAATGATCATGACTGAACTGAAAACACCATGCTATAGCATGTAGCATAATTTTGCAGTATTTTCTTATTGTCGAACTTTTAGCACAGAGAGTCGGTTAGCATTACAATATTTTCTTTAGCATTAGGAATTAATTCACTTGTGGCTGATTATAATTTTCTTAACGTATCTATCGTCCGTGCTGTCAAAAAGTGCGTTAATCTTAACACCATTCCGTTTAGAATTCCAAGTTGTAATTGAGGGCTATACTCTCTCAATATAATAACTTCTTCTGGTTTAGCATTTGGGGACAGTATAAACGGCCTCTGTTTTATTGACGGCATTGTTTGACATGCAACTCCAAACCTAATTTGAAATAGTTTGGTCCCACAATCAAGACTTAATTACAACTAAGGTGTGCGTCACTATAAAGTGTAACACCCATTTTTCTTAATAACTTTTTTCACCTTTAATCAAAATTATTTTTCTTAATCACAATATCTTTGAAAAATGTGTCAGATTTTAAAATGTATCAGTTTGTCAAATTTGCCTTGTTAGTTAGTTCACAATGGATAATCAAAGACAAGTGCATACAAAAATTATTCAAATAATTCAAAAAACCATATTGGAGTTATACAAAAGTTGCTAGGGAAGTCCACGTGACCAGGCAATGTGTTTCCAGAGTGGTCAAAAAGTTCAACAAAGACCTAAAAATTGAAAGAAAGCCTGGAACAGGTAAAGCAAAACTGGTAACAAACGACGCGAAAGCCAAAAAGGTTGAGAAGCTTTTGCTGGCTCTTCCAAACATTTCTGGTCTCGAAGTGGCCCGGCGCGTGCAATGTTCGGAAAGTTTTGTGCGCCGAGTTAAAGCTAAAGCTGGCCTTAAAACATTTAAAGTCCAAAAAGTTCCGGATAGAAATGCTAAGAAGAATATTGAAGCAAAAAAAAGAGCAAAACTCCTCAAAAAAGAATTTTTTCAAAAGTTCGAATGTTGTGTAATGGATGATGAAACTTACGTTTTTGCAGACTTTGCGCAGCTTCCTGCCCAAGAGTTTTATGTAGCGGATAGTAGAGGAAATGTTTCTGAAGAGTTCCGAACTAAAAAACTATCAAAATTTCCCAAAAAGTTCCTAGTTTGGCAGGCTATTTGTAGCTGCGGCAACAGAAGTGCATCGTTTGTTACATTGGGATCAATAAACTCAGATATTTATATCAAAGAGTGTCTTCAAAAGAGGTTGCTCCCATTTCTAAGACAGAACAACATATCAACATTCTTCTGGCCAGATTTGGCAACATGTCACTACAGTAAAAGCGCAATAGACTGGTATAATAAAAATAATGTTATTTTTGTTCCGAAAGAGGCTAACCCACCAAACTGTCCAGAGCTGCGGCCTATGGAAAGATATTGGGCTCTGGTCAAAAGAGAACTAAAGAAGAGTACATCTGTTCCCAAAACCATTACTAGTTTTCGATATAAATGGACAGCTGGTACCAAAAAAATCACCGAAAGCACTATAAAATTGCTTATGGATGGCATAATGAATAAAATAAAAAATTTTATAAAATTAAATTAATTTTTAAATAAAATAATACAGAATATAAATCTGTAATAAAAATGCAAAATAAAACTGTTTTATTTTTAACTCTAGCTTACTCCAGTCAGTTTTTATTTGACTTTTGATGTGTTACAGTTTATAGTGACGCACACCTTATTACAGACTTTTCAAAGGATCTAATGTAGTCAAGTATTAGATACATTTGGTGTGGTAGTTAGTCTGCCTTTCAGACACAAATATATGAAATATATGTAAGTTGTGTGCGTTTTGGCGTCTTCATATCAAACAATTAGCATTTTTAAATTTCTACTATTAATTCACACTCACCAGTGTATTTACCTGGTGAATTACCCAATTCACAAAATGTTATAGTTGTCGTAGATCGGTAGAAACTATGAAAAAATACAACTATTGTACACAATATTGTTGGTAATTTCCATGTCAAAAACTACTACAACATGTACGACAATTTGTCCCATGTTTCCGAAATGTCGTATCAATACACCAGAGTTGCAAAACTTTTTTTTTATTTTTCTTTTATTTATTTATTTAACTATAATCTACAACAATATAACATTTTGTGAATTGGGTAAATGTGTTTCGAATTTTCAATCGTTATTTCCCCCGGGGATACAGAAAAGGCTGCTGGTGATTGTCCCCATCAGTGGCCTGTTTTCTCCGGTGAATATCGATTTCAACCTAGCTCTGAGTGGTCAGGCGCTTGATATAGGCAGAGAATAGTTGGTAATGTTGGTTGTGTGGTGCATGGCCGTAATGCCACGCGTGCTTGGGGTGCTTGTCCCTTTAAGTGCGCGTCGCTGGCATTCTCAAGGACTGACCAGAGATGCCTTAATCTGGTACTACGGGCATCAGGAGCCCCCGGTTAACCTGGGACTTCTTGTCATGAGGGAAGTGAGGTTAACCGGCCTGATGGTTTGAGTGCGGTCCCTCGGGAAGTACACGTAGTGGTTGTGGTAGTGCTAGATAGAAACCCCTCAGCAAGGGAGGTGTCACTACCCAGACAGTGGTGGTGCTAAATTGCCAACTCGGTGCTATGGGCTCTCTTCTGAGCGACGTACCCTCGCGCATGTCGAGATTAGAGGGTACCGGCATCGGGTGGCGGTCGCTGGACGCATTGAATTCGACTACCGCTCCGGCAACGGGCGGCGTGTGATTAAGTCAGACAGGTGCGCACGTTAAATCAATCTACAGTTTTCAATCGTTATTAATTATGAATTTATTATATAAATAATATATCATGTTTCGTCACTAAACGTACTAATTTCTATTTAAATAAATTTTGATAATTTTTTAAAGGATTTTACAATCAAAGGAGAAAGTGACAATCGTAAAGTAATTGCACACCAGCCGAAATAAATATGTTGTCGACTCCACCTACTGTAGTCTCCTCAGAATTCATTGTGACCTGTACACATTCCTGACTACCATTGTATATATATGCTTACGGAGGATTTACTTCGAAAAATTTTATATAAACATTTTATAATGACCATAACTTTTGTTGTTGAGATATCCGTTAGGTCCAAAAACTTTTGTAGGCTATCTTTCAATTTCAGTTCTTAAACAAACACAATTTTAACTGTGATACTAACAATTTTAACTACAAAAGTAACTCTTTGAGGACTTTTAATTCATAACCGTTGTAAAGTGTTGTATCACGAGAAGCGGATTTTTTTTTAATTGGACTCTACTGATGCTATGCATTGTATTGGAATTATTGGAAAGGACATTATTTTTTTTTCTTATATTACTATTAAGCGCCTTAGTAATGAAACAAAGTGATGTGAATTGATCATTCAAAGACCAGTATTATATCTTCACCCTTGAATGATCAAAAGCAATTGCCTCATCGTTACATGTTGATTGTGTGTGGTGAGTGCCTTCTCTAAATAGGTTTAGTTGTTAGCGCTAGGTTCAAATCTCAGCTCTGACATCTTTAAAAAAAAAGAAACATGAAAAAATTATTTCTTTCGGCGACTATCTCTCAGCAGTCTTCTGGCAAAAGCTCTGAGAGTAACTCATTGCCATGAAAAAGCTTCTCAAATCTGTCGTTCGGAGTCGACTTTGAAGTGTAGGTCCCGGTACTCATAGATAAAAATTAATACACACAACATGAGTGCTGCGAAAAGCTAGGCCGTAAACCTGACACAGGGTTGTAATTTCCAGTTCTGTATGTATGTATGTTATCTCTGCTACTTCCCAATAGGTGGCGCTTTTCTTCTGATCATTAGTTTTTTGTTGTAAGTGGTTAAGGTGGAATAGAGTGGAATGTCAGGATGCGGTTTCTTTGTAGATGGACTTCGTGTAAGGGGGGAACCCCTTATTTTCTAAATTATAATTTTGAAAAAACCGCAAACTAACTTTTTAATTTTTCACCTTTGCTTGGATTTGAACCTCGGCCTTTTGAGTTTTTGTTCGAACGCTCTAACCACTCTACCACATACCCAGCATCTTGCATAAAGATCTTATTTCGCACTATTTTAAAGTTTAATTCATTCAAGAGGTAAACCAGCCGACTACCAATTGCGAATGCTGAGCGAATTTTATAATGAAACTATCTTTAGGGATGAGGCTTAAGAAGAAGTTGAAACTTGAAAAAGACCACATAACGTGGTTAGTGCAGCAGGGAACGCGTTTTAGCATCTATGGCCCAGAGGAATACGATTATTATTTTCATGATACCGGAAAAATTAACAATATTTAGGTCTTTACCATACTAGAGAGGATTACGTAATCGTCATGCACTAGATTTTAAAAAATTAAAACAAAAATTTCCTAATTAAACATAATAATGATCATAAAACAAGAAGCTATTGAAAAAATGTAAAACAATTCGTCTTTTTTTTTTTTGGAAATTATTAACTGGCGCCTAAATAAAAAAGTCTTCTGAACCAAGCTAAACCTAAAGTTAAAAATAATTTTGTGGCCAAATCACTTGGAAAATCACTGGCAAACGTTCATACTCGTATTATCGTTTCATAATTCTCCAACCTTCCTGAAGGTGATAAAGTTTCGAACGTTTAATAAAAACTTAATTACTTAAATAATTGGGGCTACAACATATTAAATTCACACTCTTTAACTGGTTCAGCTTAACGCTTCACAAGCTTACAAACACACAACTTGAGGTTGTCTTTTAAAACTGAGGGGAAACTTTAAAATATAAAGTGATACAACAAACAAGCCAGTTTTTTCATGTTGAAAGAATAAAATTATGAAATAAAATTTATTTCCAAAGAAAATGAAAAATAAATATAAGACAAGAGAGAGAGTAGCAAATTATTTAAAATCTGAAATAAAATGATGTATCCAGCCACCCTTGAGTTGAATATTAAAAACATAAAAAACAAAAAAAATACGTTTTTTATACTTTTTAACCAGACTAAATCTCAACTGATTGGGTGCTAAAAATTTGTCTGTTAAAATTCTAAAAAAAATATAACGTTAAACAATTTTTTCACACGAAAGCAAAGATTTTTTTTTTATAGGACGAAATAATACTGTGTCTAGAAGAGATTATCTTCGATTGTATTAAACTCATGCAGGCAAAACTATCAACCTGTAACTAAAAGTTGTTGGTTTTTTTTTTTTGTCTTTCTCTCTTTTAATGAAAATACGATATTTTTTTATGACATTTTCAAAAAATTTTTAATCAGCATCGAAACATTCAGACAAAAATTTGTTTAATGAAATCGTAGATATACAACGAATTTTAAATGTTTACTATGAGAACACATTCAAGCTTTATGGTTCAAATTAATGCGCCTACATGGGTAGAAATTCTTATACATGGAATTTTCGGCAGTGTGTACATTGCGATGCTGCACAGCCATGACCACATCTCTAACTCCTTCAAGAACTTCAAATTTCTTTATAATTTTGCCACTCACAATACAATAGGTCGATTTTGATGCCATTAATAACCCCGTAATGCTTGAAAATTGGCACGTTTGAATCCTCTATTCTCTTCTTAAGTTTTAACTAATTTCACGCATTTTTCGACAACAATAGACCGGCAGATTTGAAACCAATGGATAGCCTGGTATTATTCGCTATTATAAGTATGTATATATATATATATATATATATATATATTTGCGGTTACAAACTTTAGCATAAACTTAATTACCAATTTTATTATTATATGCGTTTCAAATTAAGAAAAATTGCAAAAAGAAAAAAAAAATTAAATGTTGTAGCTGAAAACAATTTATCAGTCATTTAACCATGGCCTCAAGTGCTGCCCTACAATGATCTTAAATTTTATACAAAAGCAAAAAAAAAAGTAAAATCACAATAACCTTTAAAACAACAAAATTATATAGAAAAAAAAAAGAAATCCTAAATATCAATTTAACCTCAACAAAATATTAAAGTATAGCGGTGCCAAATTACATGTGCACCTAATGAGCTGGAAAACTATATCAAATGACCCAAGCTTTATATTATACAACAACAATGACAACAGCATACTAGTCACTCACTACTTAAGCAAATTAAAATCACAGGTAATACAAACACCGACTACTTTTTTAATCAGGACCTGGACTGTTTGCGTTTTTTTTTTTCTCCCCTTCAAGACTTGTGTTTCAAAACATAAAAAAAAATATTTTATTTTGGGACTTTATTTGACGTGACAAAGCGATGGCTTGCGTGTGGCAATTTCATTTAAAAGCAAAAAAAGAAACAAAAACAAAAAAAAAATCCCTCGAAAAATTATAAGTCTATATTGTTTTAAGCTTATTAGGGTGATAATTTGATGCCTTAATAGCAACAACAATTTAAAATATGTATGCAGAAGAAAAAGAAACAGGAGAAAAGTAAATATTTTGAGAAAATGTTGTCAAAAATCAGATCATCAGCCATAAGTAGTTACAAGTAGTACGTAGAAATACTACAGTTATGTTTTGCCAAAGAAAAAAGTTTAAGAGATTACCCTACATTAAGTCTTATAAACTGTACTCGTTTTCTACAGAATGTCATGCCTACCAATTTAGAATTTTCTTGGGATACGTTCGATAGTCAAGAAGTATTAATAAAATTGTTATCTCCTTCATATAACAACCATAATCGTAAAAGAATCCAATATATAAAATTAAAACATACAAAATCATAATTCTGGCCAAAAAATTTAAGTGTGAGGGAGAAAATCGAGCCGATATTATATGATTTTATGAATAATTTTTTTTTTTGCATTCGGATAGAGGAAAACCTATTACAGATTCGAATTCAGCGCACCAAATTACCCTCGAAAAGATATTTGGTTGCCGCACTTCAAAACCTTGTTGGCTAGTGTAATCAGGTGTTTTTACTAATTCTTACAAAATTTAAATTAGTTTACTAGATATTTTTATCTTTAAGAGTAAACTTTTGCTTGTCCGCTATAAACTGATTGACGTTTTTTATTTTTCATAAAAAAAACCTTTTAAATTTTAAATCGTAGGTTTTTTTTATCTCGTCTTTATTATTTTTTCAATCTTCATTTGTTTCTCTTTCATTTAAAGCAAGTGCAAGTGAGATAGATATACAAAAAGTAAAAGAGAAGTAAGAAAAGTCACGAGCTTTCAGACAAGGCGATCCCTTCTCCTGTAGTCGCCGTGGTCTAGTGGTTAGTGTGTTGGCTTACTAAGACATGAGCCCTGGGTTCGAAAACCAGCTCCGACATCTTAAAAAAAAAAAAATATGTAAAAAATATTTCTTTCGGCGACTACCTCTCAGCAGTCTTCTGGCAAAAGGTCTGAGAGTAATCAATTGCCATGAACAAGCTACTCAAGCTTTTCGTTCGGAGTCGACATTAAACTGTAGGTCCCGGTACTCATGGATAAAAATTTACACACACAACATGAGTGCTGCAAGAAGTTAGGCCGTATTCCTGACACAGGGTTGTAAAGGCCAGTTATGTATGTATGTATGTATGATCCCTTCTCCTATGGCCTGTTCAACATCCTCAATTTCAAAAGGCTGGTGTGCATCGTAATGGCACTATTTTTAACAAAAGTGTCCACTCCTGGCGTATGCAGATTTTATTGACATTATTGGGTATAGCAAGCAAGATGTTACCTCAGCTTCTAATGCTATTGAAAGAGAGTGGTCAAAATGGGTCTGGCAGTAAATGAAAGCACGACTAAGTACATGTTGTCGAAGAGTAGGGGACGTTAAACGTTACAGCCGACAATTATACATTCGATATCGTTAAGGAGTTCGTCTACCTTTGCACTGTCATTACCAGCAAGAATGATGTTAGTCTGGAAATCAAGCGAAGAATCACACTGGCCAACAGGTGCTACTACGGCAGTTAAGTAGTTGAGACCTAATTAACACTCTACAAATGGCTTATCCTTCCAGTATGGACTCTGTTTTGTGACGATGCAGCGATCCTGAAAATATTTGAGAAAAAAGCTCTTCGTAAGATCTTTGGTTCACTAAAACATGGCTATGAGTTTCGCTTTAGAACCAGCTATAAGCTGTTTGAGCTCCTCGGCGATGTGGGCTTTGTCCAGCATATTAATATTCAGCGGATTGAAGATTCTGCTCACTCAAAAAAGTTTTCACTGGATGTCAGGGTAGAGGAGGACCATATTTACGTTGTAGGGACCAGATTGATAAAGCCCTGTCATCAATTGGTGTTATCAATTGGAAAAGGCGCGCGCTAAACAGATGCTCCTGTAGACTAGTATTGAGGCAGGCCGAAACTCGTTAACGGGTTGTTATGGCCTGTTAAATAAGTAAGTAAGTAGTAAAAGTCACATTAAACAGAATTCGTGACATTTTTCAACCCCTCTGCGTTTTCTACTCCTTTCACCAATAACCAAAAAGAAAGTTACGATTACAGACTAAACCCAAACCGGCTTAATATCGTCGATGGAATTAAAGAACGCTGTAACGGACAAAACCTTAAATGTTCACCAGAGCCAAAAAACCTGTAGGAAAGTAGAACAAAGACACTGGTATTTTTCAAACCGCAGACGGCGTAAGTGAATTTCTTTTCATCATCTGGGACTGTAACCTATCGACGAGTATTTTTTTTTCTGATAAAAATGATGCAAAAAACGTATATTCGATTTTTTGTCAGTTACAGCGTTCGTTAATTCTTACGACGATATATTTTTTAGACAAAAATATACTTTAAAAATAACTTAGAAAATTTGAAAGCCCTTTTAATATAAAAATTGTGTCCTAATTTCATTAAATTATTTTTGTTTTCTATTAAAAGATAAATCATAAATACCGCCTTTATTATCGTAGCAATCTGGTTGTATTTTTACTTGAAACGCTTTCACTTTAATAAAAAAAAAACAGAGAAGTATACAATTTTCACTTAAACGGTTCTTTTTTCCATATGAAATGATCAGTACATTTCTGTTATAGAAGCATCCATCATTAAAAAGTAAAATGTAAAAAAAAAAATCACAACAATTTAAAGTTCATTAGCTTCTTAAAGAAATTTGCTACGACTGAGTAGGGTCCTGAGTAGACAACAGTACAAGTAAAGTCTGCATAGCGTGAGATACTTATCCTTCTTTTTAAAGACTGTAATTTGTTTATGAGGCTAAAGGTTTTAGACCAAAAAGATGCAACAACAACAAAGCAAAACAAAAACAACAAAGAAAAAAATATGATTTTAATTATTGACACATCATTTGATTGTGTGTGATCAGAGTAAGAAAATATTGAAAAGTAATAATGAATTTTGGTAAATTAGTTGGTTAATGATTTTGGGCCATAAAATGTTTTTGAGAAGAAAAAGAAGAAGAAGAGACATTGTCGTAATCATAATAAAAATGTTATTTGATGATGTATTTTTTTATATAAGTATTTAAGATGAAATGGCATTACCACCTACATTGAGCCTTTAAATTGTTTAACTTTTAATATAAATTCGGTTTCGGTTTCAATTTCAACCAAAACAACCAGAAAAAAAAGATGCAGACTTTGGTTTTGAAAGATGCTGTGTGTGAGTGCAAGTAAAACTAAAATCTGTTTTAGAATTTTTCTTTTTTTTTAATGCAGATGCAGCCATGCAGTTTTTTTTTTTTTTTTCTTTTAGCTATACCCCATTAGAGTTGTTCCTTTTATTATAAAGATTATAACAAGGCTCGTAACTGGATATTTTTTATATCACGTATTAGCCATATTAGTTTAGTTTTATTTTCTTTTGCTCTCTTTTTAAAAAATAAAATTTGTTACGGCTACTTAAAAAAAAGACATGCAAAACTAAATGCGAATCCCTATAAACCTAATTATCACAACAATTTCTTTGTCTATTTTTATCTACGAGTATTATATATTTTGCCTGAGATTTTGATTGTTCTTTCCGGTTTCTTGTGGTTCTTTTCATTTATTATGACAGTGATTTTTTACAATTTGTATTATAGCCTGTTAATCATTTCCTTAGAGCTTCTTTTAAAAGCCGCGCATTCCTTTTATAAAGAGTTTTAATTACCTGTTCGTTCCGTTTTGTTTTGTGCAGAAAAAAAAGAACAAAAACATAAATTACTTGCCTTTGTAAAAGGCCACCTTATAGTTCGTATTCCAGTATTGACCTGTAATGCCTGAATGCTCATATTTATTTGATATTTGCTTTGTAGTTTTGAGTGGGCGTAACGTCAGTGATTTGGTGTCGCTAATTATAGAGTTTTTGTAGTTTCGTACGCTATTTGAAAGATTTTACAACTTAATTGTTTAATCATACAAAAAAATAAAAAATAAAACAGACAAACCAGTTTGATTTTATTTTTAGAATATGAATTTTCTTAAAGTAAAAATGCCACACACATTCCATTGCATTCGGTTAAATATACAGTCTCTGGCCATATTATTAGACGCACTGCATGATTTCATGTAAAATATTAATTAGCGAGTGATATTGTACCGTTCTATTATGTCTAATTGATTTGTTTTTTTTTTTTACACTAGCTTCAGAAACCTCTAATCTTCGTGATATATTCCGGTTTGTAAATGTTTTCGTAAGCACAAGGGCCTTCACTTCAGCTTTTTTACGTGGTTAAAGATCTCCTTTTCTGCTCATAATGAAATAGTCCAACTACTTTTTTAAAACACTGCATACAAAACTAAATAATAACTGAGTAGTATAATACCGTTAGAAAAAAAATCACACTATATAAAGCCACAGAAACACGTAAGCACCTGGACTCGATTCCGATCGCGATTGATACAGGTTTGTACTTGTTTACGTTCATGTACCACTTTATCACAACAGTGTTACCATATGTAAAAAATAAATTAAAATATGTAGTATACAACAATTCTTTTAAATAAACAATTAGAGTATTGTAGGTCAAATGTACCATTATTGCATAAAAACACTTAAGAAACATAAAATTACTAAAAAATAGAGTGTGTCTAATAATATGGCCAGGGACTGTAAAGTATTTGATATTGAAATTACAAACGTATTATCGCTAAACAAAGATTGTATCAGTTTTAAATTTTCTTTGCAAAAATTTAATGAAATATTGCTAATATGCGATAAAATTTACATAAAAGGAAAGTTTATTTGCTCAAAAAAATATGGAGTATTTTATTAGTTTTTCTATTATCTCCCAGTAATTCCGTCATTCACATTCCACAATGAATGTAAAATTAATACGAATTTGGTAAAATTTTGCAGTCCATATAAGTATAAGGAGCAGAGTGCTCGGTGTAGTGTCGCAGACCAGGATCTTTGGTGGGAATCGAAACCACAAACCTCGCACTAGCAGTCTAGCCAATACCCACCACCCACCAAATTCATGGGTATTATAATTTTATATTCACGAATAATTTTAAATTCACTAAACTTTATCACGGTGCAGTTTTTATTTGTTCACCAACCTAACCTCAGTTTTGGTTTTGGCCATAACTACCCAGCTGGCACAATCGTGGTGAACGATATGTCAATAATGAACGGAGTGCATCGGTTATTTCATTTCCTTCAATACCCTTGTGTACAGGGACCCACATTAAGGTAACCCTTGAATGTCTTACAATCTCCTCCACAGGTAGCCGGCATTCACCGACAAGCTTCGATGTGGTGTAAACACCCTCAAGGGTCTTAATTGCCGCTTTACTATCAGTAAAAATATGTATATTCCTATGCGATATACTCCGATATTGAATCTGAGCAGCGGTTGATCTAATAGACATTATTTCAGCCTGAATGATACTACATTAATTTGGTAGCTTAAGGGACAATCTAAGCTTCACCTGTTCTAAAAATATTTCACATCTGACTTTATCGAGTTATTTGGATCCGTGGATGAAAACTTGGATAATATCCTGTGGTATGTGTAGACCATTTTCATAATAGGATCTCTCCGGGATTTTCGTTATGAAACCAAGATCGAAGGCAGGTTCAGATATCGTGTCGTCAACAGGTTGATCCCGATTAACTATATCTATATTTCCATGCTCTCGCGGCATAAAGTCTTATTGACGCATTTGCGGCCACTTGTTTAAAAAATGTTTAAATAAAACAAAATTTTTGTTTACAGTGATCACTGTAGTCCAGTATGTAACGTATTGGCTTACTAGACAAGCGCTCCGGTTTCAAAACCCAGCTCTGAATACTTGTAAGAAAGAAATATGAAAAAAGAATTCCTTCGGCGACCATTTCTTATCATTCTTCTGGCAGTTTATCCTTCGAATTAGACGTTAAACTGTAGGTTCCGGTACTTATGGATAAAAATTGAATATGTGAGAAGCTAGGCCGTAACTCTGAAAAAGGATTGCAATGTCCAATTATATAAGTATATGTATATCTCCATAAAATAGTGGTTAGACTTTTTTCCATCAAATATTTGACAAATCGTCGTGTTGGAGTTTATGTGCACTATCCGTCATATGTTCGAAAAAAAAGTTGGAGGTAAAATATTAGTGAGGGTCGGTTTCACATTTTATCCCTCTAGGAGCCACTTCAGGGCAGCTGTGAAGCTTTTAGTGGACCTTTACTCCATCAAACCAACCTTTGACCCCGATGAAGAGCCATATGCCCCCGTCCCACATCC
The DNA here is from genome assembly GCA_963576795.1 of Metopia argyrocephala. Taxonomy (NCBI): domain Eukaryota; kingdom Metazoa; phylum Arthropoda; class Insecta; order Diptera; family Sarcophagidae; genus Metopia; species Metopia argyrocephala. The sequence continues at coordinate 88,591,210 of OY756211.1, forward strand.
CTTATTTTTGACTCATGTATTTTTTTTAAAAACTTACAAAATAAACGGTTCTAGCTAATCGAAATCGAAAAATCATATACCATCTCACAACTATTAGACTAGTTTTAATCTCATTCTTTTGCGATTTGATTTTTATTTCTTGATCCAAAAAGACCTCCACTCTTTGGCATAATTTTTTTTCAAATTTTTAAAAAGGTCGCTTTCGGAGATATAGGCTTTCGAGTTATAGGTAAAGAAATTGACCTTTGACTTTTCCAAAGAAACAATCATTTTGCATATTAAATCAAAGGTAATTTAGTACCCTTTCAAATGCGACTTTTACGAGATGCGTAGCTATAATACTTTTCAAGAAAATTACAATTAAGTAAGTGTAACTTTGTGCAATTTTGTACTTTCTCCGATTTTCAAGACCTCATATTTCCGGATCCAGCGCCCCTTAATTTTATATTTGTCTTAGTGTTATGATATACTTTATTCGTACCAAAAATCAGCCAATTCGGAAACAGTCAATTCAAAAACGGCATATTTTAAGTTGAGTTGAGGTGGTTTAACCCATATAGAGTTTGTGAATTTAACTTGTGTAGGAATTTAAATGTTTAAAATGAAAATTAGTTTCACTTTTATTTTTTAAAATTAAATCATAAATTATCGGTATGTTTACAAAATTTACGTATTTAAGATTCTATTCTATGATATTCATTTTGTGAATTTTTAATGAAAATAAAAGCTGCGTATCTAAAATTAAAACAAAAACGAATAAAACGAATTATATTTTCCATAACAAAAACTATTTATTTTTATAATTTTCATTTTTTAATTCACTTTCAGTTGGACAATAAATGTAACCGCAGAATGTGATAAAAGAAAGGGAAAAGCCGACCGACTAATAGACAAAAAATTAAGCAATAAAATTTGTTGCAGTTCACGCAAATTGTAAAACGATTTGAAGGACAATAAAAGCCCATAAAAATACTTTAATAAAACAGAAATAAAAAATAAAAAATAATAATGAATCAATTTTAGTATTACGAAAAATTGTTGGGAGTCCTTTTATTCATTAACAAAAGGATCACTTGTATTAATCGCAAAAGGTTCACTAGTGTTTTCTTATAAATCTTCTGAATATTATGAATATTGTTTAATGTGTGGTAATCTGTTACATATACTCGTAATGCTATACTTTTTGAAGCCTTTTGTTTTCTTAATGAGAAAATTGATCTTTATAAAAACACATACTTATGTTTTCCTTATGTGTATGTGGACTTTTGTTTTAAGTGAAAAAGAAGTGCTTAAGGATAAATATGATTTTATTGTTTTATTTTCTTTTTGTTTTACTTGCTCTATGCTCAGCTATTGTAAGCCATTCTATTGTTTCTCTTCTTTTAAGGGTTTTAATGCAGAATTCATCAGTTAAGTATTTTATGACCACCAACATTTAAATGTTGACAGGCGTAACACGCCTCTAACATAGTAAACAACAAGAGAGCAAGATCCTTTTGCATTTATTTTACAGGATCCTCCGTACATGCATGGGAATTTCAATGTCTGTGGTCCGTTTTTTTTTCTATTCTTTTTCTTTTATAATTTTGCTTTTGACTTTGATTTAACTTATTGATTTTCAACAACATGACAGTTATGATGTGGTTATTTTCTAATGAGTATCCTTAAGGATCTCTCTTTTTTTTAATATATTTTAAGAAATTCTCAGAAATAAATTTTTTATTAGATTTGATTGTTATCGTTAATTTGAGTTTGATTGCATTGATTGTGGGGTGTAATTTATTAATTTGTATGTCGGCTTGGAATTGTTCTGGAGGTGTTGACATCAAATATATCGAAATTTAATCATTTTTCCATCTTTAATGGATATCAATCAACTTTATAGTTTAATATTATGAGAAAACTGAAGTTGATTTTGAAATAATAGAACTCTTATGATATTCCTGAGATACCAATATCTGTGTTTTTTTCGTTTCTCTTGATAGTTATAATGTTAGAAATAAAAGCTTATAAATAGTCAAAGTTACTTTAATGCGGATACAACGTTGTGTAATTAGGAACTAATTCATGTTTACCACGTCCGGCTAAGCAAAAAAAAAAAAAACATTTAGACAAACATATTTGTAGTAAAAATTAAGTTTTTAATTGATTTCGGACCTGCACCCGAATTCATCATATAATTTTAAATATTTTAATTGAAAACATATTTCATTGAAAATAATTATAAGTTTAGTTGAAAACAAAAACAGAAATCAATTAAAAAGTTTAATTGAAAACGTAATCAAAAAGGAATTAAAATTGTTATTGAATCAATTAAAAAATTTAATTAAGGCCAAACCAAAAATCAATTTAAAAAGCGTATAAAAAAAATAACAACTCACTTTTATAGTTTGAATGAATAATTTTTAATTTTTCAGAATAAAAAGACTATGCTAAGATATAAAGTGTATTTTTGCTTGATTCATGATTCTTTCAATACAGCCCAGTAATCAACTAAATATTTAATTGAATTTAAAATCAATATTAATTAAGTTTTTAATGGAAATCAAATATGAAATATTTTTTTTTTCTATGAACGCATTTCAGATGATACAATGTTTGTTTTTCTGCACCATAAAAGCTACATTTATAGTGCATTATTGACATACAAATCCGAAAATTTTCATGCTATCGAGATATTAAAAAAGAAACATTTATTCAAATTCTTTAATACACCATATTATACTATCATAGATTGTTTCAAATTCTTCTTTTAAATCTTGAAAATCTAAACAAATATTCACAGTTTTCTTCTGGTCCTCTCTGTTCCCATCAACAACAGCAATAGATTGTAAATCTTCCGAAGCATTATCACTCATGCGTGCCATAATTCTTAAAATCACTTGTGTAGCTTGCAAAACATTTTGATTAATTTCAGCCAAATTTGTCAGAACACAAATTGTAATTGTGGCGTAATTGGTTTCACTTCTTATCGTTTTCCACAAGTCTGTTACATTACAAATATGCATCACCTTCTGTATCCTTGCAGGTGAATCATGAATATATTTTATTTCATTAACAATTTCACTCTTTAAATGTGAAAGACTATTGTTAAGAGCCTCTTTACAATTAAAATATTGTTGAACAAGTTGACGATTAAAACGAGCAATTTCTCTTTCGTATTGTTTATAACACTTTCTCACTTGATCAGAGTTCTCCAGATTATGTATTTTATTCAGTTTTTTCTTAATAATGGTTTCATTGTTGTGCATATAGTATAGAGCTTTATGTAATATACTGGAGATTTCATTAATTTGATGTTGTGTCTCATTCCAGATCAAATTTGCATTCAATTTTTCTTCAAATATTAAGACTCGTAATGCTGGATAGAGTGGGCCATGCTTTTTTGATAGTTCCGTTAAGTATAATTTAGCAAAGGCTGTGGTCAGCTGAAATCGGAAAGTGAGTTTGTGAGTTTTTCTAAATAAAATGAGAGTTTTAAACAATGCAGTAAAAAAGGTTGATCGATCATTGTTGCAGTAAAGTGTTTAAGAAGTAAAATTATAAGCAATAATACAAAATTTTTTATTTAAATAAGTAATAATAAAAAAAATTATTTGAAGCTTTTTTTAAATTAAGTAATAATATAATTTGAAATGTATGCTTTTGGGATAAGCATGTCTCTATGGCCATTTCGTCTCTGCTTAAGAGACTCGTCAGGAGACTTTTTCCCAAAGGTGTTATTCAAAACTATAAAAAAATATAAAATCAAAACTATAAAATAGTTATAGACTAAATGCGAATCATATCCCATTTAGTATATAAAAACCAAACAAAAGTATTTACAAAGCAATACATTTCTTTTTTGTTTTTTATTAAGTAATAATTTAAAATTTATGAGTGCTAGAGTGGTATTATGAAACTCAACATGGGGCTTGTAAAGCTAAATATAAATACTTTACAATTAGTCCATAGAACTATTTTAACTACATACAGATATATATGTTGTATATTGATAATTGAGTTCTTTTTTTTATATAAACCCAACACTGTATTACTACAATTTTCAATAATATTATATACATGCAAACTTAATTGGCTATTACAAGCCTGTGTCAAGGTTACGGCCTAGTTTCTCACAGCACTCATGTTGTGTGTGTTTTATTTTTATCCATGAGTACTGGGACGTACAGTTGAATGCTATAAACACATTTAAGGCTATCAACCACCGAACACACGACTACAAAATTCGCTGACTATAGAAGTAGCCAAGTAGCTAGCTACTTAATTATAATAACAATTACAGCTACTAAATAAACATCTGTTTTGACATGTTGAACATAACCTAAACAAAACATAACAAACTTATTTATTGAAAAATGAAATTGTGTGAAAACAAAAAATGTCTAAAGAAAACTTATTTAATTGTATAACAACTATTGCCAAAATAGTTCAAACAACCGCTTCAGTGTATGATAAATATATATAATTATATAATGTATAATAAATACCACAATAGAAGTAACAGAAAATGATGGGTCCGGCCGGTAAATATGACTCGAGATAAAGAAGTATTTTTACCGAACTTGTGTCCATCAGCTCAAGGAGAAAGATGAAGAACATTTTTTTAAAGCATATAGGATGAGCCTAGAAAATTATTAAATTATTTAATAATATGTTAAAAATGGAATAAAAACTAATGTAAATAAATTATAAACTAAACAAAAAGTTAAGCAAATGATTTTTTTTTTCAGTGGTGCAACTTAAATTTTTTCGGATTTTTAATGTATATATTTCATGTATTGCATTTTTTAAACACCTTTTTCATGCACCTTATTGTATTTGCAGCACTAAACTGTTTATTGTCGCCAAGAAAAATAGAAATTAACCTAAGTTGGGTACGGGCTACAAAAGAAGTCGTGTGATCGGTAGTCGTGTTGCCACTAAAATAATTATTCTCATATGCACACATTAATGTGTTTATAGCATAAACTCGACTCCGAACGACAGTTTTGAGAAGCTTTTTCATGGCAATCAATTAGTCCCAGAGCTTTTACCAGAAGACTGCTGTGAGGTAGTCGCCGCAAGAAATAATTTTTTCATATTTCTTTTTTTTTCAGGATGTCAGAGCTGAGCTTTGAACCACTAGACTACGGCGACGACTGGCAACACAATTTGATATTCCTAGCTGTCAAAAGATATTTTTTTTTGTTTTTTATTTAGATATCGTATTTGAATAATATTGCTGATTTCAAATTATGCACTCAAGTATTTACAAAAATTCTTAACATACCACAGAAATGAAAATGGTAAAAATTAACCAGATATTCATTGTTGACTAAATAGAAATAAAGAAAGTCTTCAACTAATTTATGAAATTCAACTTCGATATTTTGAAACTGTTTTCAACACATTTGTATTGTATTAACTAATTGAAGTGCATTTTCAAATTCATTAAATTAATTGTTTGAATTCATTGTAATCAATAAAAAAATAAAAAAAAACCGGAATTGATAATAAATTCTGATCTTATCAACTCTTTTTTTTTTTTTGAATTAACTGATTTTTTGTTTTCTTTTTTTTTAATATTTGTATTGACAACAATAAATAAACCTAAAAATTTAAGATTGTTTCTAAAAAAACAGCATTTTGACATTCTGTAAACAAATTTGCGACATTTTACATTCCTTCTTTATATAAAAATATATATTAAATTTACACAAATTTATCTTTATCTCTAACGGTAAAAAAAAAATTATTACGAAATTTGAATATGCAACATAAGTTATCAAAGTTATTTTCCCAACATATTTTGTGCTCATTTTGAAATAAAAATGTAAACAATTCTTTTAGTATATATATTTTTATATAGAAAATATTAAGAAATGTACGAAATATACTTACCTTATGAAGAACGTCTTTTTTTATAAAATTCCGTTTTGAATTGCAACGAATTTAGTTTCAGTTAAAGAATTCCACTGTAATCATTTTTTTTTTATTTTCTATAACTTTTAACGGTACATGTGCCAATAACAGTTTGAACAACTGACGCTGCCACAAATCCTTTGTTGCACGTGCATAATTGAGCGGCAATGATTTCAGCATCCCTTAAGTTTTTTTTTTAAACCCAAAGAAATACAAGAATTTTTTTACTGTTAATGATGTTTTTTTTTTATATAAAGAAATAAAAAATGATAGAATGAACGAAATTGGTAGAAAATAAAGACAAGTAATATAACAAAATAACACGCTCATATTAAGAAGCCTTGTCAATATGACACTTTTCAAAATTAATAACAACAACAATATCAGAAATGATTATAAACCAAAGAAAGCCTAAAACGCATGCGCACGCGCAGGTTACCATTAAAACGAATACCGAATAATTTTTGGTATAAGTACGACTGTTATTAGACCAACTGTTACCATTTTGTATATTTAAAATTTCAAAGCAAAAACACAGAAAATGAGGGTTAAAATGTTAAAGGGGAAATTAACTCTTTTTTCCTTTATACTTTTTTCCTTTTTTTTTTTTTTTGGTTTAGATCCTTTCTGATCCTTTTTACTACTTCGCTACTGGCTGATTGTGTCTTGTGTTGCTATTTTTAGTTTTATTAAAAAATTCAAGATTATTTTTTATTTTTTTTAAAAAATTTGAAAAAAGAAGTTTCCTGCTTTGAATATTATTTATTTATTGATTCGTTAAGCAGTTTTTTTTTTCATTTTCGAATTTTGTTTATGGACTTTCTTATTTACCAAAAAAAAAACAAAACAAAATAACTCGTGCTTTTGAAAAATGTTACTATTTGAGTGCTCAATGTAACCAACTACTATTTAAAGTATCCCAACGACTTTGAAATGTAAAGTCTTACGTAGAAATAAATTAATACTTAATTTAACTCCTTCTTCTAATTAATAGCAAATAAAAAAATATTGTTAAAATAATGATACTAGTGGTGTGTATAACTGCAGTAGTGTGTATATCGTTTAAACTACCCAAAGTTATTATTTTGTAAACATGCTTACAGAAATAAAACGTCAGAGACAATGTTCCCCGTTAGTAAAATAGTGTTCCGAAAGCCACTCCATTAGGTACAGGTCTAACATACTTCTGTGGCGCTATTCAGTGACATATTTTTACGATAATCGCATTGTTTTCAACAGTAAACAACAGAATTGTCGAGATGTGCCTACGCTATTAACTAGTTTGTTTGAGAACCATTTTTGTGTGTTTTTATACCCAAAGAAACTAGAGGTTTGTAGCTTTGCTAACTTTCTACCCATTTTAATTGCTAACTACTCAAAAACTGACTGATTTTATTCGGTGCTGCCCCATTATTGCAATTTAAACATAAAGAAAACTACAGTTGTCGACTGTCGATAAAATGTACTTAGTGAATCACATAATCGTTACTGCAAACAATAAAAACTGTCGACTTCTTTTGCTAATATCGTATTCTTAAAAGTTACTGAATCGCTGTACTGATCTAATTGATTGCGGCTGAAAATCTGGATCCTAGTTCCATCCAGAGCGTTATACCTACATAATTGGTTATTACAACCCTTTTTAAGAGTTGCGGCTTAGCTTCTCACAGCACGGCATCAATTTTAACTTTCAATCAGTTACTCTAAGAGCTATAGCTGGAAGAGTGCTAAAAGATGTTCGCCGAAAGAAATATTTTTCAATATTTCTTTCTTTCATCATGTCAGAGCTGGGGTTTAAACCCGGAGCTCTTGCCTAGCAAGACAACGCACTGCATACTAGACAACGGCGACCACAATCCTTTTGAACTTTGAACGAGTGTTCCCACCTATTTACCCTCAGCCTAATATTTGCCCAGTGGATGCACGGATCTTTTTAGCATCGACGTTAGCTTATGTCATACAATTTGCAATGAAGTTTATCCCAACTTTGCTGAATTTTTAAGCAAAAAAAAAAACCGTCGCTTGGGAAGCGCTATGAAAATGTTGGATGACTTTAACAACAATCTAGATTTGTTGAAAAGGGTCAAAACTGGTGACGAATAGGTATGACATTGAAACCAAAGTACAATCGTCTCAATGGAGGAGCCAAGACCACTGCTCACCGTTTTTTTTTTTTTATTTAGCGTGGTGTAGTGCATTATAAGTTGTTGCCACATGGTGGTACGGTAAATTATCTGAACGTTATGCGCCTCTGCAAGAAAAAATACAAAAAAGCGTACGGAATTGTGAATAAACAATTGATGGCTTTTGTATCAAGTCATAGATTGTTTAAAATATTTAACCGAGAAGAATACCGTAATAATGTCTCAGAAACAGTATTGACCTTATTTGGCCCCTGTGACTTTTTCCAGTTCCCATTATTGAAAAAGTCCATATAAGGAAAGCGTTTTGCGATGATTAAGGAGATAAAAAGGAATCTCTGAGAGAGCTTAAGACTATATCCTGCTTCGAGGATTGAAAAAATCGCTGCCACAGGCAGCAGGCCTTATTAGATTCAGATTTGGAGAAAGTAAACACGAAATGGCATTGATTAACGATCTATAAATAAATACCATGTTTCAAAATATTTTTAATCTTATAAGTTGTCGCAGTTGGTTTTGTTATTATAATTTTTTAATTTTTTTTTTTTTTGTACAATAATCGTAAGCCAAAAAAAGTGACAGAATACAAAAACACGACAGCAGGATAATATACTTGTAGCTGCAAATAAGTATATATGTTTGTATTAGTATTTGCATATATGTATGTATGTATTTGTCTTAAGGAAATACAAAAGAAACTGGGAATAAAGTTGAATTTAAGAATATCAGAAGCAAAAAAAATATATCTGAAATGTAGTACATTGACAAGGGGAAGCCTAAAATGTGTATAAGTCGCTGTAACACCAGATGACGGCATGCGCCTACATTTTTAAGGAAGAAGATCCTTACAAAAACAACAATCCTGTATATCCGAAAGAATAAAAATAAAAGAAAACATAAACACAATCAAAAAGAAATAAGACAACGATAATAATGATGATGACATACTCGTACTCCTAACACAACATATGTTACCGATCACTTTTGGCTTGAGTCCTTTTTACCTTTTTTTTAATTTTTCTTATTTACAATATTTCCTTGCTTTGGCAATAGAGGTGCTCTGCATCTAAAAGTGGAATTAAAACAGCTAAAACTTCTAATTTTCTTCTAGCAATGAATGCCAAAATAAACCAACTACAACAGTTGGTAGTTTTCAAATTTATTCTATTGCCTTTTATTAATTCATAAAAATAATGTTTTATGTTGAAACAAAGCAAAATAAAACAAAACAAGAATTGAAAAATTCTTAAGGATCTTTTTGTTTTCCTTTTTGTGCATTTTGAATTTACGGTTATTAAAAATGCTCCATTAAAAGTTCATCAATCACCCAAATAATAATTTTGAAATACGAATAACGTTTTATTTTTGCCGAATTAAAATATTTTGTAAGAAGTTTGTTTAAAACAAACAAGAAAAAGTGTTACAATGTATTGTGTGCTCTACGAGAAGTATTTTAATTGATCGTCACTTCTTCATACTTGCGTGTTTAGTTCGTCAGCATTAATTGGCTACTTTTGGAATTTTATCAGGAATTTAAAACTGTTTCATACTATTCACGAAATTTAGAATACAATTATGTCTCAAAATATTTACAGACGTTATAGTTTCTAAAAAAATATCATATTATTTGTTTATATACAGTGATGATCTAAACGTTCTCAACAAAAAATCAAACAACAATGAAGATTTATCTTCTAAATAATACGCAACTAGAAATAGTGTCAAAGACTTCATCCGTATGTAGTGTGTAATAAATGAACAAACCGGTATTGACTTCAAAAGTCATAAACATTTTTAGAAAAATTTATTAATAAAATTAGAAATTTCTTTAGCAGAAATTAGTTACCCAATTCACAAAATGTTATATTGTTGTAGATTATAGTTAAATGGCATTTCATTTTGTGAACACCTTGTCGTAAATATTGTTGTAGATGTTATCCAGTGTTATCAAATTTCTTGAATAAAAAATTTAAAAAGAAAAAGAGAAGAAAAACACTTCAAACAATTTCACGATGCTACAGTGAAAATATACTTGGAAAGTGACCTAGTGTAAGTTGTAGGCCTTATTGAGTAGATCATAAATTAATTTTTAAAAGTTCGGAAACACCCTCAAGTTTCGGAGTTATTCCGAAAAAACTATTTTCGGGTAGGTTCGAGTACTTATGAACACGTAACTCAGTTGATTTTAATCCGTTTTTCAAATTTTCGGTTTCGGAAAGAAGAAATATGTGCCTTTTTAAATATGCACACATTTTGGTACATATGTATATTAAATTTTTGCAGTGTTATTTTAATTTATATCCGATTTTAATTTTATTTTTTCTAAATTTTTTAACTTTGGCGCCATTTTTTTAAATTAGATTGTTTAGAAACATACCCTTATGTATATATTTCTTTAAAGCAAATTTAGTTCTGACTTAAACAAGCTTCCAATAAATTAAATCGAGTAAAAAATAAAAAAGTTATTAAGGTTTTTCAAAAGTTAACAATTTTGTTTTTACAAATATATGTTGACCAAGATATTACTTTTTCTTTATTTATCAAATATATTTAACTCCGAAACTTGAGGGTATTTCCGAACTTTTAAAAATTAATTTAAGATCTACTCAATAAGGCCTACAACTTACACTAGGTCACTTTCCAAGTATAAAAAAAAGTTGCTCATTTGTAGCACCGTGTTTTTAAAATACATTTGAAAAAAAAATAAATAAATAAAAAAAAAGTTTTCCAACTCTGGTGTATTGATACGACATTTCGGAAACATAGGAAAAATTGTCGTACATGTTGTAGTAGTTTTTAACATGGAAATTACCAACAACATTATGTACAATAGTTGTAGTTTGTCATAGTTTCTACGTCTTGACCGCACACAGATCAAAACATTACAAAAACATTCATCATGGGCAAGTAAGAATTGATTATGGCAATAAAAGTTAATGGTACTTTTCTGTGACTTTAAGTCCTTTAAACAGGACTCTGTGCTAAAAAAAATACATTTTAAAAATAAAATAAAAAATAATGTGCATATACTATACGAGTATGTATGTGTACTACATAATAGTGCCACGCGACTAAACTTTGCATGCCTCTCTTTAAAACCTCACTAAAACAAAATGATGTCGAAAATATTAATAAGAAATGTTGAAAAGGAAATACATATACAAATCTACATACATACATATATATAAAAGGACAGCTATTGTATATGAATGAAATAAAATAAAATATTTGAATTATTGACAATAGTTTAAAATACTTTAAAATGCAGCAAAAGACTAAGGGGTTATATTTAAATACATCATATACGAGTATATGTGGATACCACACAGGATATACAACAAATTTATATTCAGTTTTAATCGAAAACCTATTGCAGCTGAAATATTGAGATCAAATTCATAAAAAAATAATCATACGAAATGACAAGTGAATATTTTGATTTAGTATGATAGATATTGTGGTGGCTTAAAGATAAACAAAAAACAGCTGCACGATTATTTAAAATTCACTTGGAAAAAATAGTGCTTTTTTTCATACACACACAAATATTTAAATATTTTATAGTGATTTGTTTAAAAATCTGTTTTTTCTTCCCACTCTCAAAATAAAAAAAATATCAAAAATTACATTTTTTCTGGAAGGTAACTGCTAAAAAAATTTTGGTTTATGTTACTTTTCTTGAACATTTATAAAAATGAAATGAAATGGAAAGGTGCAAATATAAGAAGCCGAAATAATCTCTGAAATTTCAATAAAAAGTAAGCCACAGAAAAGTAAACTAATGTGTGGTATGCTCACTTGCTATTCTGAAAGCCGTAAATGTGATACTCACCAGACACACTAGACTGGAGCATTTAATTTGTAGTTTGCTGAAGAAAATAACAGGTTGGGAGCTTCAAAAATTTGTAATAAGCCACCTTAGTGGTACTTAACAGTAGTGAAACGAAAAACTAAAGGCTTTAGGACAGATATTTCATACTACCAGTATGAAAAACAAAATTTGGTAAATGACTCGGCGAGCGATCTGGAAAAATCACTTTTCCAAACTGTGTTGTTTCTGGTGAACATTTCTCAGAAATGTGTCAGTTAAACAAAAAGCTAAAGATGGATGTTATATGATGTAGATTGCGTCAAAGTTGTAGTTGTAGTAGTTGGTCTATTGTGCCTTATCTTTTAACTTACTTACTTATAAATCCTTGTAGTTTCAATACTCCTTTAAAGAGACTGCTGTTGAAGTTAAAACATGAATGTCCCGCTTTGGAGGTGACTGCCATTTTATTTTTTCTGCACCCCTGAAACTGATTTCGAGTACCCAGGTCGTTAAGCACATTGTAATACTCCATTCTATTGTATGAATGTAATCCTAACTTTTCTTGCAAAGGACCCAAAAAAATGTTTCGGTTCCGGTGATTAATTGTAAGCGCAAAGCAATTTATATCATATTACATCTTTTAAAAAGTTATTATCCGACTGATAGTCTAATGTTGCCATAGCCTGGGTGCATCATAAACAATGAGAAAGGTGAAATCTAAAAAGAATTTCTAATATTTCGCTATTTCGATATTTCGCTACTCCTGCGTGAAGCGTCTTCAGGAGTAGCGAAATATCGATAATTAAATAAAAGATTTTTATTTAAAAATAATAATGTTGATATTTTTAAAAGTGTAATATATACTTCTTAAAATATGTATGTATATACATATGCATGTTAGCTATACGTATAAAAGTACAATGGTTGCGTTGTTTGGATATATTATGCGAGGAGATATTATTTCGAGTATGCTTCAGTATGCAGAAGCTTTTATCCCATTGTAAGATGTCAGACAATAGCTGAAAATTGTTTTTTAAAGAAAGTAAATAAAGAGTTGCTTCTAAACTTCTATTCCATATTAAAATTAAGACCGACATGCATTTTGAAATAGGCCGCAATAATTTGTGTAGGAGCTGCTGCCAGGAGGGCAACAAGGCCCTATGGAGGAATACATACATACATACATACATAACTGGCCTTTACAACCCTGTGTCAGGATTACGGCCTAGCTTCTCGCAGCACTCATGTTGTGTGTGCAAATTTTTATTCATGAGTACCGGGACCTACAGTTTAATGTCGTCTCCGAACGACAGACTTGAGAAGCTTGTTCATGGCAATTAATTACTCTCAGAGCTTTTGCCAGAAGACTGCTGAGAGGTAGTCGCCGAAAGAAATATTTTTTTTTTTAAGATGTCGGAGCTGGGTGTCGAACCCAGGGCTCACGTCTTAGTAAGCCAACACACTAACCACTAGACCACGGCGACTACTATTGGAGGACTACTACCTATGTATGGAGGAATAGGTTCGGATTATTAGAGCTTTTGCATTTAAGAGTAAAATTGCAAATTCTGTGGTATCAAAAAGGCATTAAATGCTAACCTTTTTAAAGATATACCACCCAAGCCAATTTTGTACCCATGAAAAAATACAAAAAAAAGAATTCGTCCCATTAAAGAGGCAAAATTAAACACAGGGAATTAGAGATTAAGCGTATACTATCAAATCGCTTTAACTTTAATTCTACTTCAGTTGAAATCTTTAAAAAATGTTTTAAAAATATTTTTAATATATTTAAAAATGGTTAAAAGAAAACTTTTGAATAAAAGTTAAAGGGATTTAAAAAGGACCAATTTGATGTGTAAATTTCTAACTTTAATAAAAAAATAAATATTATTCTTATACAAGTATTACTAGTATATTATTTATTTAAATGGCAACAATTTAATTTGTTAGTAGGATATCTTATACAGACACTTCATTTTGCTCAATTTCTTTTTTTTTTTTTTTCTTTTTTGTTTAAAGGCACGCGTCATTCTCACTTAATAGTTGGCATTTCCTTATTGACCCAGTGTCTCAACACCACACCACTTTCCAATGCACTTTAATGTTTTTTCTTATTGTTTTTGTTTTAATTGAAGTAATTTCTTAAAATGAGTGAGAGAGGGATATGGTTAGAATTGAACAAAAAAAAGGTCTTCTTTTTTTTCGTTGTTGTTTGTTGCACCAAAAACGACAAAACATCACAGATGGTCGATATGATGCAGTTTTAAGAAAACGTATATTTCTTGTAAAGAAGAGAGATATTGCTGATTGTTATTATTGCTTTTGCTGTTGTTAAAGTTGTTGTTACTTGTATTAATTTGTAATAGCAAAAAAACAAAAACAAAAAATTCAAAAACGCGGTCTGACTTCTTTATTTATTTGTTGTTGCCTTGGATCTTAAAGTGCAATTATGTAGAAGATATAAAACTGTATATTTGAATGATTCAAAATTATACCTCTATCTTCTCTCTCTCTTGCTCTATCTATCTTCATCACTCTTTCTAGCGCTTAACCTTTATACCGCAATTTTTATTTTCCTTTTAACATATTGTAAATCAAAGAAACAAAACAAAAATAAACGCCTCACAAAAGTGAGGCATTAAATTTTTATCATTCCGCCATATGTTGGCAATGGAAAATTAAAATTTTATTTTTGTCAGTTTGAATCCATCGTAGAAAAAAGTAATCCTATAAAACAGTACAAATATCGATTATAAGTTTTAAATTATTAGTTCTGCATATTCTTTTGGAAAGAGTATTAGGTGAGATGTAATTAAAGCATAGATTATTGAGGTTCTATAAGCAGAAATCGTATAAATTTAAAAATATACGAGTATTATTTTTTAGTTTGGTTTAGTAATTCATACCTAAATTCATAGCTAAAAATTAAATTCCTTCAAATAGAGCAGTTTTGTTTTTTTTTCGATTCCCATAAGAGACCCTGATCGGTGACACTATACCGAGCATATGGTCACAGTCACTCTACTTAGAATATTTATAATATAATATTTATATTGTATTGGTATTGGGGCAGCACCCAGCCTGCCTTCTGTTAAGAATCAGCAGACTGGCAACACAGACAAGAAACAAAACAGAAAAAAACAGAAATTATTACCTCGAGTGGAGTTTGCTACTACAGCTGTGGATATTCTTCCTTAATAAAATATTCTCTTTTTTATAATTAATATAATTTAATTAATGATAATAAATAGCATTTAAATAGTTTGTAAATGAAACAACGAATAAAATATAAATAAAAATAACTTCTTCGAATGGTTTTATTTTGACAAATTTCGATTTAATGAAGACGTTTTCTTCAGCGAATTAACAAATCTGTAACTTTTTGAATGAAGGATAGTTTTATAGATGGGAACTATTTTTTTTACAATATAAGTAATAGCCTCTGATGAGCCCTATATACTTTAGCTAACGTTTCTTAATTTGTTCAACCCTTTCAAGAATTAAATTTGTTGTTATTTTTCACTTTTAGAACAAATATAGTGACTACTACGTGGCTAAATTTGAAGAATAGGACAGAAGAGTCATGTATTTTTTCCTGGAGTGAAATAATATAATACCCTGGCTAAGTACGGTTCCTTTTTTAAACCTCGTTGGCATAATTTTTACCACTGATCAATCTACAGAGCCGGGTTAGAAGAAATAAAAGCCGTGCAAACGTTGCTCAGTACAATGTAAAAATAATATTCACATCCAATGCAATTGCAATACCATGTTATGCCGTTCAAACATGTTCGACAAAGACACTTGAAGACTATGTGAAATATATTGCATTTTTAGCACATCAACATGGAAAATAAGCATGTCAACACATGCGACACATGCTACATATCGCACACCTAGTTCAAAAGTGACTCAACTCAAATGTGTTTTTTTTTTGTTTTTTGTTTATTCGTTTAAACTATGAAATAGTTATGAAAAAGTTATAAAGCAAAAAAATTTTTTTTTGAGTTGAATCACTTATAAACTGGGTGTGCGATATGTTTTTACTGATGAATTCTCCTATAAAATAAAACTGCACATAAATTAGACATTTTTTAGATTAGAGTACTTAGTCCAATGTATTTAATATTTGATTTATATTTAACATTTTTATCATGTTGGAATCTGTTCCAACTAAAATTAAGCAAATTTGCTTCGTAAAATAAAGCAAAACCGAATAAATAAATAAAATAACAACATCAAAAATAACAACATCAATAACAACAAAATTAAAAATAATAACGGCTGCATTGGCAAAAAAAAGAAAACAGAACAAAAGTGATAGTGTTGATACATGCCGTACAATCTGGCGACTACTGGGAAAGGGGCAAAAGTGCCACATTTGGGGCTTTTATGGCACCATTAGCGGTACATTGTGCTCTTCAGTTCCCTTAATAATTTAATCAAAATTTTTATTTTGCGAGCTTCTTGGGGTTGATTGCTGTTGGATTATTTAATGGTGAAGGTATAGCACTGGCCATTGAATAATCAATCAGCAGTAATCCATTTCATTACAGTTCGCATTTTAGAATAGGACATTTGTTTTTTTCTTATTGTTGTCGTGGTGGCAGGCCGTTTTCGTTTGGATTTTTGTAACGTGCGTGGGCTAAGGGCAAACTTCTTCTCTGTGTATGCTCATGTTTGTATCCATAGGCCGGATGTCCTCGCCTTATGTGAGACCCAGGTTTCTGGGGATGCTGATCCACAGGATTTCCAGATACCTGGTTACCACCTCCTATCCCTTTTCATGCTCCATAGGGGCCTTGCAATTTATATTCGCAATGAAGTTGTGTACCAATGCCAGCAACCGTATGGCATGCTTGATGCAGAATTTAACTGCCTCTGGGTTAAGTTCAAAATCAGGGCACATCTTTTGCATTTCGGGTTTCTTTACAGAAGTCCAAATGCAGAAAGAGAGGTTACCCTTTCTGGCTTCGACTCTCTTTCTGACTCCATTTCACGAATCCTAGAAAATTACCCGAACAGTGAAATTGTTGTTGCTGGCGATTTCAATGTTCATAATTCGTCTTGGCTTCGCCATTCTGGCCGCACGACTCCAGAAGGCCAATATGTTGAGTTGTTTGCCGCACACAATCACCTTGTGCAACTAGTGAATGAACCAACTCACATTTCGTGTGTTGATGGGCACCAGAATAATACACTTGACCTCTTCCTCACTTCACACCCTAATAAGTATGAAGTTGATATTCTTGCACCTCTCGGCAATTCGGATCATTGTACCATCTCTGCCTCTTTTCCGTTATCCAGGCTTCATGAGGTTTCAACGACAGCTATGAAACGCTCAGTTTTTAACTACGGAAAAGCCCGTTGGGCTGAGCTCAACGATTTCTTTCGGCATTTTAACTGGGGACTCTGCTTCCTTGATTCAAATGTTAATGCCATGGCAGAAATGGTTGTGAATATAATAAAATTGGGGATGGATACCTATATTCCATCTAAAAATATTTCGATTAAACCAAGGGACAAATCATGGTTTAATCAGACGTGCAGATCGGCAGTCAGATCCAGAGAGGAAGCGTTCAGAAATTGGCGTAATAATAAGTGCGCACATACTGATACGCTACGCAAAAAGGCGAGATCTTCGTGTGCCGCAGTACTAAGACGCGAAAAAGCTTTACACGAGCAGCGTCTTCGTGCTAAAGTTCTTTCTTTCCCCCGGGGAAGTAAGAGCTTTTGGTCATTCGTTAAGAGGATAAGGAATAACGCTAGTTCGATTCCAACTCTTATACAGAATGACCAAGCATTCACAAACCCGGTTGAAAAAGCGAACCTTTTAGCTGAATTGTTTGCAAAAAACTCATGTTTGCCGGAGAGCGTTCAACCGCTGCCCGAGCTTGAAAGAGTATCGGTGACTATGCCTAATATATTCTTTCGAGCCCGTGCTGTCAAAAGGGTTCTTTGAGACCTCAACATCCATAAATCTTCTGGGCCGGATGGTATACCAGCACTGGTCCTGAAGCAGTGCTCTTCGACGCTTTCGCGTCCATTAGCTAAACTTTTCAGTGCGGCTTATCGTGCCGGAGTATTTCCATCTAACTGGAAAGTTGCTAATATAACGCCAATCCCCAAAAAGGGTGAGGCTACCAATCCCGAAAATTACCGCCCAATAGCAGTGTGTTCAACACTCTCCAAAGTTATGGAGAGTATGATAAATCATCACCTTGTGAGGTATTTGGAGTCCAATAACTTGCTGAGCGACCGTCAGTATGGTTTTCGTAGAGGTCGCTCCACTGGTGATCTACTGGCATTACTCTCTGAGCGATGGAGTGGATCTATTCACCGTTTTGGTGAAAGCAAAGTTGTTGCTCTGGATATCTCAAAAGCGTTTGATAGAGTCTGGCACGATGCTCTTATTTCTAAACTAGCTGCTTTTGGCGTCGGTAACCATTTCTGTCGTTTCATAACGAGCTTTCTCAGAGACCGTTCTATAAGAGTGGTTATAGACGGTGTCTCTTCCAGCGAGTTCAGGCTGAATTCGGGAGTACCGCAAGGCTCTGTTCTATCTCCCACCCTATTTTTAATTTTCCTTAACGACCTTCTCTTCCTAACCTCTAATCCCATTTACTCCTTCGCAGATGACAGTAACATTTGTCACTCATATTCATTTGACCGTAGGCCGAGCCTTTTGGAGATCGGGGCGAGAAGGCAGAATATGAATGACACACTCTCAAATGACCTACAAAGTATCTCCGAGTGGGGTCTCGCGAACAGGGTCGAATTTAATGCGCGCAAGACCCAATGTTGTTTTATGACGCATAGGCGTTGTGATGATTTAATCCTGCCATCTGTGACTATGGGTAATGTAAATATTGAGGAGGCTGACGCTCTTGATGTTCTGGGCATGAGAATTAGTTGTGATGTCCGTTGGAATGATCACATATTTCGAGTGTCGAAAGAAGCATTCAAGTGCCTCGGTTTTCTAAAACGGTGCAGGAAATACTTCACTCCATCTGACCTTCTCAATATTTACAAAACCTTCATCCGGCCTAGGATGGAATACAACTCTCATGTATGGGCCGGTGCTTCCAAATCTATTTTGGGGCTTCTCGACCGCGTACAGGAAAGGGCGAAGGTGCTTATCGGCGACGGTAGGGTATCCAACTCTATCGATTCGTTGGAGCATCGGCGCAATGTGGCGTGCGTTTCATTGTTCTATCGATACTACCATGGGAGGTGCTCTGATGAGATAGGGGAACTGATTCCGGGTGGTCGCATATTCCTGCGGACTACACGTACCTCTCTCAGAGCGCACCCATTTGTGGTTGATTGTTCAGCGAATCGCACAATGCATTATAGAGAGAATTCGTTCTTTAGTCGCACCGCTCGTTTGTGGAACAATCTTCCGGCGAAAGTTTTTCCTGCCAATTACGATATTAGTAGGTTTAAATCAAATGTCCACAAACACTACTCCCTCTTTCCCCCTTCCCACAACATATTTTCCTAGACCAGCACAATGTATTGCATGAGTAGGGGCCGTCCCCTGAGTGCTGGCCTTAAAAATAAAAAAAAATAAAAAAAAAAATCGAATTTTCTATATAGCTGAATTGATTTCTTAGTCCTTTGATGCATTTAATAAATAATTTTATTTATGAAATAAATTTTATTTGCTATCGCCTTCGTCAATTTCATGATTATTCTTAACACTTTCATTTAAAACTGCTATAAGCTGGACTGTTGTATTGTACTCTACTTCCGGTTTCATAAAATCATATTCAGTTTTAGTGTCATCCACAAACAATATACATTCGGTGACATTCGAAACTGTTTCAATCATATGGGGTATTTGAATGACAAAATTTGAGCCACAATTTTTAACTTCCTTAGTTGCTAAGGGCAATTGATTTTCAACATCATCCATAACTTGTTTAGCCGTTGAAATGGTATCGAAAATATTTCTGGCAATTTTGGTAGCATTCAATATGGCCGATATAATTTTGCCCACTAAGGAATGTTTTTCAATTATTTTCTTATAAACGGCCGCCAATTCAAATACATTTTTCTTTACATTTTTAATTGTTTGATAGGTTTCATTTTGAATACGTACTATCAGAGAGGTAGTATATAAATAGCAATCGACACCCTCATATAAAGTGTGTAGTGAAGTGTTGAATTGTGGTATGTGGGAATATGTACAGTAGGCGGAACGTCCAACACGAGCAGCAGCCTTATAGCCCAGTTTAAGGGCATTCAAAATAAACCTTACGATTTTAGGGTCATTCAACTTAAGTAAATTAGTTTCAATTAATAAAGCCCGTTTAACCAATTCATTTAAATTTAGCTGTGCCTCATCTAAGGTATCCTGTAGTATCAATTGCAAATCTAAAATTTCCATTTGCTGCTCTTTTGACATTAAACTGAATTCTTGTTTATCCAGAATATCTTCAAGAGAGGGCAGAGTGATGTCGTATATTGTATTGGCCTCTTGGGGAAATATTTTACTCAATTGCAGTTCAAAATCCTGCAAAGTGTTCTCGTAGGTTTGCTTAAATAACTCATCTTCATCAGCTAAAGCCTTATTCGCTGTCTGGCTCATAACAAAATCATACTGCAATTGTAATTCAGCAAAAAGTGGTCTCAAAGCATTTATTTCTTGGTGGCTGAATTCATTAGTTGCATCCAACAAGCCAGATATTTCTCTATAACACCAAGTAGGCTGGATAACCTTAAAAGTTTAGAAATTTTATTAAAAAAAAATTAAATTTCCATATTTAATTAAGTTTCACCATGACAAAAGCTAGCACAGCCCATAAAAATTGAACTTTAAGCATTTTTTCCAAAATATTTTTTTTCGTAACCAAACAGCCTTAAATTTAGTTACGAACTAAATTTATGTTTCATTTTAGAAATTTATTTCTTTTTTTTTTTTGTTTTAACAAAATTAACTTTGAATTTATTAATGCTCTGCTTCGGGTAATCAACCATAAATATTTTGTGTTTTTATCTTTAGATTATAGGGTTAATCTGCCATAGTACTCGTAATTATAATTAAACTTATCGTCAACTTATCAATATGCAATACATATATACGTACCTACATGACTGTTGGTTGTTGCTATTTTTATATAACACTCTCTACATTTCATTATTATTTTTGCAATACAGTTAACGCACGTCAATTAGAACCAACGTCAATTTGTTCCTGGGGTAGTCTAATTTCTTGAGAAAATATTTCTGTGTAGATTTTTTTTTTTACTCAGGGGTAAACCCCTTCTAATTGCAATGCATTTTATTGGAATGTTGAATATATACATAGATATAGATAGATAGATGTTAAGCGCCTTATGTCATGAATTGTTACTTACTTAGTGAGTCAAATTTCATAACTACTTACATATAATTAGTAATATTTGTTGCTTTTTTGGTTATATTAAATTTGTCATAAAAATATCGTTGTGGAAATCCAAAAAAACTAGCCATGTACAAGCAGCCCTTTTTCAGTAAAGGATACCTTTATTCTGGTACTTAATTTTCTTGCTTCTCTGTTAATTCTAATTTCCCAGAGGCTTTTTGAGTCATATTTTTCAATCATGTTCGACAAAGACATAAATATTAAGACGATGTAAAATAAGTTGAAGTCAAACCTATGCATTGTTTTTATACTCATTTTTTGCACATCAACATGGAAAATTAGCATGTTAAAACATGCCACATATGTTCATAATGATAAATTCTGATGATTTGTTTGAATTATTCAGGCCTGTCACAGAAATCCATTCCGATCGAAAGTGGAATGAATTTCGTATTTTGCTTCTCCAGAAAACGTAAAACGAAAATTTTTTTTAAATTAAACCACTTTTAGTTTCCTAAAGCCCGTATGACACCTACTTTTTTTGTATTAAAAATGATTTGGAGAACAGTGCAAATATAATATAATAAGAAAGTATAAAGGGTGTAAAGAGTTCAACTATATTCACATAAATACAGAATTGCCAAAAAGTTTACAAATGTTATCGATAAAAAAGTGGAGTGTGTCAAAAACAAGTTAAAATATTTTACATTAAAATTGACATTTAGAATTTAAAATATTATATTGTGCTAACTTTATGGTGTTATTCTACAATAAAGCAATTTTACAGTATTTTTGCCTACAAGGTAGCGTTTTTTTTACAAAATAAAAAGTATCAACATTGAAATACAGTGCACTCGGGAAAACGTCAACTAATTAAAACCGCGGGTGTTGACGTTTAACAAATTGTTGACGTTTATGAATGTAAACAATTTTAATAAAAAACATATTGATAGTGTGCTTTAAAACGGTTTTATTGACTATGAAATAAAACCAAACAAACACATCCCAAGAAGAAACAAAAAAGGCTTTCAGCCTAACTAAAACTAAAAGAACACATTTTAAATGAGATCATATTTTTAATTTCACATACTTATGCATCTAAAAAAATCTGTTATGTACTTACAAAAACAAAAAAGCAACTGAACATAAGAAAGACTATACATGTGTAAATACTGACTACTGTACATACTTATAAGGGGAATCCCGAATTTCTGAATTAATTTCATAAAATAAATGTGTGTGTGCACAAATCTGTGTATTTTAACTGTTGCTAAATTCAAAATTTTCTTTTATTTAAAGTTGACGTTTTAGAGCTTTGTGGTTTGGTTGACGTTTTAGAGTAGACAATGTAAAAAATTAAGGGTTGACGTTTTGGGATGTTGACGTAACCGAGTGTTGACGTTTTCCCGAGTTCACTGTAAATATAAACACAAAAACAAAAATAAATATTTTGTTTACATTTTTCACATTCCACTCTTTCTAGCATTTGCTATTTCTTTCTATCAATTCTATAACAATTCAATACAAAAAAAGTAGGTGTCATAGGGGCTTTAGTGGAATTGATATTTTCAGTGACTTAAATAAAAAAAAATGAATTAAAAGCACTTTTAATGGGAAACAAATACTGTTTTTGATTTATTTTATTGAAAAATAATTTTTTTAACATTTATTTTCTTAAAAATATACACATTTTTGTAATTGTTTCTGAAAGAAGCTATCTCTTTAACCACAATTTTTTTTTTTTCAACAAAAACTAAAAATTTTCAGAAAGTTTATATTCTGGCAATAGGAACATCAAAACCAAAATAAAAAGAAATATTTCTATTCTCGGCATTTTTCTTTTATTATTAATTATTTTAATCTGTATAACTTTTTTATGCAGTTTGTTACAATTTTTTCAATTTGTTTTGCTCTTATTAGCTTAAAACACATTATTTTTGTTTTGGTATACATTATGTTGCCATATTTTAAGAGAAAAATAGAAAAATCGGAATTTGCTAAATCGATCGGAATCTGAAGAAGCTAAAACAAAACCGATCGGAATTGAAAATACGAAATGAAAACCATTCCGATCGGAATCTGTGACAGGCCTGATTATATCTACTTATACAAAATAAAACTGCACATAAATTAGACATTTTTATATGTTTTTTATATTTAATATTTTTTTTCTAATAAAACTTGTGTGATTATTATTAAATATTGTATTGCAAATACAATAAAAGATTTTTGCAAAATATGAATAAAACAAAATGAAAGATAGTCCTATCAGATTAATAGAATAATTACATTTGTTCTGTTAGTTTTACAAACTGCAGTTATATTAATGAATATAAGTACCTTGTAACTCTGTGTGATATAGCGAATATTTATACAACAGTATTTAAAACAGCAAGTAATAACCTGCCAATAAAATGCCAAGACCCTATGATGACTTTCCATGACATGGCATAACACTGTGTTTTAGACGATCTAACATAACATAGCATGTTTTATTATTTTTTTTTTTTTTTAATTACATTTTTACACAAAATGTTGAATTTTGCAGTACTAAAGGCTATAATGCGATGTAGACATACAGAGAGATACTGTAAAAATTTAAAGAAAATTAGTTCAGGCGTTTAACTGTCTATAGATTTTTTTTATTAAAATTCTCTTCAGTTTAGTCAGCAAATAAATAATTTTAAGTATAGCTCTAAAATTCTAGTTCAATTTGAGTTCAAAAACAAAATTCGTTGAAAATAAGTTCGCTTTCTTATTAATCGCACATTTTTAATCACAAAAAAGTATTGTATAGAGCGTGGTTAGAGCGCTCCACATAAACTCAAATGACCCAGGTTTAAATCCCAGCAAAGGTG
The DNA here is from genome assembly GCA_963576795.1 of Metopia argyrocephala. Lineage (NCBI taxonomy): Eukaryota > Metazoa > Arthropoda > Insecta > Diptera > Sarcophagidae > Metopia > Metopia argyrocephala. The sequence continues at coordinate 88,615,276 of OY756211.1, forward strand.
AAAAATGAAAAAGTAAGTTTGCGGTTTAAAAAATTATAATTTAAAAAATAAAAGTTCTCGCCCCCCCCCCCCCCCCCCCTTCTCCAAGAAGATCATCTACAAAGAAACCGCTCCCTGACATTCCCATCTGTTCCACCTAAGCCAATGTCAAAAAAAACTAATGATCAGAAGAAAAGAGCCATCTATTGGAAAGAAGCAGATAATCGCCCATGTGCTGGAAAACGTGCGATTACAAATCACTTGTGATTTCAAAATCGCCAATTTTAGTTTTTCATGTGTTGGAAATCGTGCGTTTTCAAAGTTATGTTCGAAAAATGAAAACATGTTTTAAGTGTCAAAAGTAATAAAAACAAACATAATATAAACAAATTATTAAATAAAATTAATAACAATCACGCTGCGTCATTGTTAAGTTTAATTTAAAAAAAAAAACTATATGAAAGAAAACAACGTATTAAAAAGCGTTTTCTTAGAGATGAGCAATGAAAAAGAACATACTTTTTATTTTACATTTTCTATTAAAATTAATTGTAAAATATTCCTTTTTTACTTTGTATTTATAAAAAACATATTAGATTTTATTCACGTATGCTTTTATGTTAAATTATATGCATATTTTTAAGAAAATATGCAATTTCACTTATAGATCACATGCCTAAAAGTTTGTGATTTGAAAACGCCTAATTTCTGGCGATTGTGAACTCTAGCACACCTCTTTTGCGATTTCATATCGAGTTCGCCTATTTCATGCGATTTCCAATTTCCAGCACATGGGCGAATAGCTAAACCTACTTAGCGAAGGCACTCACTAAACACAATCAACATGCAATGATGAGGCAATGGTTGTTAATCATTCAAGGGTGAAGGTATAACACAGCAATTTGTCTCATTCCTAAGGCCCTTAATAATATTCATAAGAAAAAAATATATATGTACTGTCCTTTCCAAAAAATGCCAATACAATGCCCAGCATCAGTAGGGGTTTACCCCTGAGTATTAGTCCCAATAAAAAAATGCATCATTAAGAAGAACTATTTATTTTATAAGAGTATATCGTTTTTTGTTTTATTCAATTTATTTAAAAAAATTAACAACAAATACAAATAGAAAAAATTACGGGTAAAACACTTAAAAAATAGTTTTTGGTTCGGTTTTGTATTATTTTGTAGACAAATAAAAGTTGTTAAAAATAAATAAATAAATAAATAAATACGAGTATTAAAAAGAAATGTGTATATAAATATATGTATGTTTAAATATGTTGTGTATGTATGTTTGTGTATATTTAATCAAAATAATAAATAAATATATGTATACATACATATATATTTTTTTCTTGTAAATATTGACTAGACATAACTTTCTTTATGGCGCTTGACATACTGTTCGCTTTGAGATTTATTTAAACGGCTTAAATCATCTGTTGCAGTATTTGGACTTCTAAACATGGTATGAGGTGAAGATTGTGATTTCATGACACTTTCAGTGGGATTGCTGGATACCATTTGTGGTGCTACAATAATATCGCTAAATATAGTTTGACGACACAGAGCCGTCAAAGCACTGCCACTATTAGTAGCGTTATTATTCGGAGCCAAAGAGCGGTTAGTATCTTTGGCCTTTTTACCCTTAACTCGACGCAATTTAGAAGCGAGTGTTGCAAAACCTAATTTGCTGGAAATTTTACCCGATCTTGTTACTTGACGTGGTATGGAATCATAAATGCCGCCAAAATCTTGATCAGTACCTGTATCCGATTGGGTGGGTGGCGATTCGGCTCGTATGGTATCGGCACTTAAGCTTTTGTGCAACTCATTGTCCTCTGATTCAAGAGCCTCTTCACAAATCAAAGAGCCCTCATCGGCAGTTGTGGATGAAAGACTTAAATCACTTTGACGCTTTTCACGCCAATTTTCATCCCGGCGTACATTTTCTCTCAGCTTAACCACCCTTATAGGGCTGGGTTTTTCACGTAAAAATTCTTCTTTGGCTTTTTGTATGCGCAAGGCACGTTCATTTAGAGGAGTCATAGGTCTACAGGTTTGTTCAAATACTGGACTGGTTGGCTCTGAGTTGGTGGGTGTGGGATAATTAAATTTTATTTGTTGGCTAGTAGGTGTCAGTGATTTACGTTCCAATTTTCGAGCTATACGAGGTACTGTGTTATCTAGTTTATGGGGTTGCGGTACATGAAATTTTGTAAAATCTGTATCGCTTACTGAAGAACCCGAATGTGTTTTGGCTATTTTGTTTTCGATTTTTTTAACTGTAGCACCTCTTACCTGCATAGCATGTGCAGAATTTTGCTTTTCATTGTTCTTTTTATAAATATGTTCCTTTTTAATTTTAGGATACTGTAGCATATTTTGAAATTTCGTTATTTTGTCTAGTCTCAAAGGGCTTTCACGGTTACGATTTAGTAGACGAAAACTGTCTGACGCTAAGGGTGTACGGAAACATTTACTCTCTTTAACATCTGCATTTTCCTCTTTAGATTTTAGATTTTGTACGCTGTGAACTTTACGTAAATCATCATATTCCATATCGGCACGAACATCATCTAAACTTATAGATTTGTGTGCCAGCATAACTCGTGGCTTTATCTCAATTTCTAAATCTCTTATATAATTTTCACGCTGATCTTTCTCCGTTAAGGGTTCTGTAGAAACGATTTTAGTTTGTAATGCCTCAATTGTGGGCTGTTTTGGCGGGTTAGCTTCGGTGGGAGAATTTAAAATCTCTTGTTCTATGACTGCTACACCATCTATAGCCATGGGTTCTTGGACAGTGGTAAATACTTTTCTTTTTGTTTTCACAAATACATTTGGTAAAGAGGTAGACGTGGCCAATGGTAATCTGGCCAAGGTAGCATTTCTTGATACACTGTTTTCCATAGTCTTATTGCTGTTATCACAAATTTGTTGTATGGGTTGACCCGGTTTTACCTTGAGCACATACACCATATCTTCGGCTATAGTCGATGAATTGGCTTCCTCATCGAACGATCTCTGTTTAAGACGATAATTTTTACGTTTCAAACGTCTAGGGGTTTCCAAATTGTTATGATTATCATCATCGCTGCTATCACTTTCAGTTTTACTATTTTGCCTCGAGCCCATTTTGCGTAAACGTACCTTTTTTTTAGCACCTCCACCAGTAGTATTGCCTCCGACTGCAATACCTGCAGTCAAACTACCAATTCCATTGCTACTGCTAAAAATTTTGGGTTTAGTATCATTTTCCACTAGAGAGGTGCTTAACTCATCAGTTGCTTCTAAATTTGTCGAAAGTGTATCATTCGTTGTGGCATTAGTTGTGGCAGTATTGGTTGTCTCATCATCTATAATATTTATATCGGGTACAAAATCTTTGCTAAACCTTGGGTAGCCACCTTCTGAAATAGGTGAATTACACACGTTTATTGCATATTCTAAATTTTAATTTAAAAAACTAATCTGCTTACGCATATTTTGTTTGAGAATTTCTAAAGTTTCATGCAGACCCTGAATTTCTTCATTGTATTCCAGATTCCGTTCTTCCATAATTTCTTGACAACAAGCTTCGTCTAAAGGACTCTTAATGCACTAAAAGTAAAAATCGATTTAAAATTATTTAAAACATACGATTAATTAAGAGTTTCATGAAACATTGTTCTTATACAGAAGTTGAAACTTTATATATTGATTGAAAACTTCAATTCATTTATTCTTTCCTACCCGAGGTGTGAAAACACTTCGACCTGTAGAACCCTTAATTTATCTAGGGTTCGTATAGTATGTCTCAGTGTTTCTTCGTCGCTCTGACGAATCTCAAAATGTCGCTTTCCGATATCTAATAATTACCATGGTATCTTTTCCTACTAGGAATCAAGTGCCCAATATGTGCTCTAAAACTTGATTACCACGTCACAGAATTCACACAAACCTCTCCTATTTAAATGCCCATTGAGTCTGCAGTCACCGGTTACTAGTCCCATTAATATTTTTAGACTACAACAGTTTTAACTTCTTGTAAAAAAACTTTTCTTTTTGCTACAGATTTAACAAATGTTACAATCTAAATTTTCTTTTAAATTAAAGCTTAAAAGGTTTGTATTAATAAGCAGGAAGATTTAATACATTCATCATAGCTTTTGTAGTTTTTATCATTGATCGAAATGAAAGTCGTAACATATACAGAAAAATCAAAAAAATATATAATAGGATAAGGAGTTGCTTCTTTGGCATTCAAAACTGACTTCAACAAACAAAGCGGTCCGTTGTGATATCACATGAGACTACTTCTCAGATCTGACCAATCAGCTCGGATTACCGATCTCCCTGAACTATGCCAAAATCTAGCTGGAAACCTTAATAAACCTGACAACTCTTTATATATCATAGAACATTAAATCCGTCAAACTGTATTGAGAAAAAGCGAGCCAAATGAGATAATGATACGCCGAACTATAAACTTAAACTGACATATAAAATGGGATACAGTCTCTTCCTCCCAAATAGATATTATGGTAATAAAAAGAATCAATTTAATTTATTACACAAAAATATTATATTATAAAACACTAGCGAAATGATCAAAGAAATAGAGTCAAGAAGATATAATTAAAAACAATTTACCTTCGGGTCCATCTGACCCGCGTGCTAGACAGAGGGTTAAGTAAACATTTCTTGCTTAAGCGACACATTTATTTTTAAGATTTTTATAATACCAAAATTTCAGTTTTTAATTTTAAACATTTAAACTTAAATCCGTATTCGAACTAATAACAACAATAACTTACCAAATTTCTAAGACGACTCAATTCATTTTGTACATCCGATATGGCATTCAGTACATTCGGTTTCATTAGATTATCAGAGTAATATGAAAAACTACTGCGTATAAAAGCCAAAACACCCTCACATAAATGCAATTTTTCATTTTCAGCAATTTCAGGTGATTTTTGTTTTAATAACTTTAACAATTCCTCAGAATTTTTTAAAACATTCAAAAGTGGAGCCAGATTGGTATGTGATTCAAAACTTTGAACTTTGCGTGAATTACTAAAAAAGAAAATTATCAACTATAATGAGAAATTAGAAGAAAAAAAATTATATGGAAACGTACCAGAAATCTTTACAAGTTTTCTCCTCGTACTTATAAATGGGCGTTTGTTTTTTATCTAAATGTGGTATCAATTTTAAAGCAGAGGCTGTCTCCACTATATGATCTTCAACTTCAACCATTACTGCTTCAGGTTCCTCAAACTTTTTAAAATCGCTATCCAAAGTCAGAGCATCGGTACTACTAACGCCTCCCTCCATTTCTTTCAGTTCGTTTACATCATTTAACGACAAACTGGAAGCCTGTTGTGAAATAACAGGCAAAGCAATGCTAGGCGATATACTATCCAACGACAAGGAACGACTAAGCGTAGGAGAGTTTTCATCTATATACAGTAAAGAAATAAATAAGACAAATTCAATTTTATTGCAGTTACATATAAAAATAAAAAGAAAAACAACAGAATACTGACTATTATGTGACTCTTTTGATATACGCTTAACATCGATTGGACAATAACCGGGATGTAGTAGAGCAAATGTTGATGATTCCGGTCCAATGCCTCTGGCCTTTTCCCATTCATATAGTTTTCGTGTAAATTTACGCGAAATTCCCTCAAATTTCATAACACCAGCGGAAGTTTTTACTTCAATCTCTTTAGCTGGATGTTCACCAACAATGGCTTTTAATTTCGCTAACCTACAGAGAAAAAAGAAAGAAAGACATTTTTTCAACATAGTTTTTAGGGGAAAAATACATATCGCTCTTTTGCGACAAGTGTGGCATAACTCAAAAAACACAGTTTTTAAGTTAATAATGCAGAAATATAAGTCGAACTGTAATTTAAAACAATTCTAAAAATTATATTTCTATCTCTTTTTTCACTGAGTAGCGACCAAAAATGTCTTCTACTTTTCATATAAATTTGCCTGAATTAAAATGTTTAAACCATTGATGTCCAAAATTCTCTTTCCCTATAACGCGTGATAGGAAAACAAATTCTACTTACGTCGAAGCAAAGAATATAAATCATATAGAATGCGCATCTCAACACTTATACAAATATTTTGTCAAAATTTTTTCGGACGCGGGAAGGAAGGGCAAAAGGCAAAACAAAAGAAAAGAGCGTAACAAAACAAGAGAAACCAAAGAGAAACTAATTTCACAGTGTATGCACTGTGCTAATGTATGTTTTATTTCTTTTGCATTGTTGTTTAGTTTTTTTCGTGCAGCCACAGTACATACAGTGACGAAACTACAACAAATTTTTTGCACACACAACATCACAGTGTATAAGACGATAGCCACAACAAAATTTTTACTTCGTGTCTTTATTTTTTTGCTTAAATACAGAAACGGTTTCATGCTAACAACAATATTCACATACAATACAATTTATGTGTGTGTGTGTCTTATTCATTGTGAGCTGTTTTCGTTTTTTAAATTTTAAAACTTAGAGAATAATGTTGTTAGTTCAAATATTTTTGTGTATTAAAGAATACAGTGCTCCGATACGAATATGTAAGCTAGTGTAGGGCAAAGCATATGTAATTTGTAGTTGCGCGAAGGAAAATACATTAATCTACATCGAATATATGGCGCCCTATTTAATATCGTAATATAAGTGTAGTTAGAAATATATTTTATTATTATTTATTTAAGCTCAACAATTGATTTTATATTTATTTGAAATAAAAAGTTAACTAAACTAAAAAATGTAATTCCAAAAATATAAAAAAACAAGTATATATTCATTAATGACAAATTTTCGAATGATAAATTGATGATCTTTCAATTATAAGGAAATAAAATTTTTATTTTTAATCTATATATGTATGTATGTATTATATATATGTACATATATGTACATATATACATTTTTAAAAGAAAAGACACTTCATATATAAGTATATGTACATATATATACATTTTTAAAAGAAAAGACACTTCAATTTTTGTATGTTAAAAATAAATAATAAATAAATAATAATCAAGATTAAAATTATTTCTTACTTCTTTATAAAAAGGCTAATAAAGTTACTTTTTTTAAAGATTATTTATTGGATAAAATATCTAATTTTCTTTTTTTGGAACTTCCTTTTTCTGTAGTTCAAGATCAATGTTTTTGAAGGAGTACCAATAACAGAAAATCCAATACCTCTATTCTGTGTTAAGAACAAGTGTCGGCAAACCAGTCTGGGATCAGTAGTTTACATGACTCAATAATAAATGATTTTATACCAATTTTTTAGATTCAGAATTAAAGACATTATGAAATATTGAAATGTGTTTTTTACTTCCCTAAATGATTTATCTGCAGATTCTTTAAGTGAAATTGTTAAAGAAAATATTATTATTTTAAAAAGCATTGGTATTAATATTTGTGCCCTTATATGTGTTCAAGGCTCGACTAACCGAAAATGCTTTTCCAATCTTAATAATTTTGGAATTACATTTTTTGGTTTAGTTAACCTATTATTTCAAATAAATATAAAATCAATTGTTGAGCTTAAATAAATAATAATAAAAAAAATATATTTCTAACTACACTTTTATTGCGCTATTAAATAGGGCGCCATATATTCGATGTAGATTAATGTATTTTCCTTCGCGCAACTACAAATTACATATGCTTTGCCCTACACTAGCTTACATAGTCGTATCGGAGCACTGTATTCTTTAATACACAAAAATATTTGAACTAACAACATTATTCTCTAAGTTTTAAAATTTAAAAAACGAAAACAGCTCACAATGAATAAGACACACACACACATAAATTGTATTGTATGTGAATATTGTTGTTAGCATTTAACCGTTTCTGTATTTAAGCAAAAAAATAAAGACACGAAGTAAAAATTTTGTTGTGGCTATCGTCTTGTACACTGTGATGTTGTGTGTGCAAAGTAAGAGAATAAACGAATTCTCTTTGCTAAGTAAGAGAGTAACAATTCTTTTTGCGGGTTCCAACATTACGACCCGCCATAAGAAATTTTACTTGTACGTGATGCACATTCTATATGATTTATATTCTTTGGTCGAAGTCAAACACGTACATAATAAAAAGAAATATTGTTACTCTCGCTCTTTTAAGATTTTAGCTTCTCTCCAACATAGTGCAGGGATGGATAGTGCATATTTTTTGTATCATTTTTATTTAACTGAAATAATTATTCATTATTTCCTCCAAATTTATGTGACCTCGGTACTCCTTTATTCTTAATAGATCGGTCACATGCCTGTCGGTCAATCGATTACGCACTTTACTCAGAATTATGAAGAAATATTTATGAAGTTATAAACAGAAAGTATATAATTCGAACATTCCCATTTCTGGTAGAAGTAAGCAGAGTCTTTTCTCTGCTTCATATACAAGCGCAAGTGTGTTTATGTAGTAGTGGACATCACTGGTTTAAACGTATTTATCTCAAAATCGCTTTTTTAAGTTATACCACTCTTCTCGCAAATGAGCGATATGTTTTCTAATTAATACCTTTCTGATTTCTCTTTATCATGTGGTTTATGTTTTTCGAAACGTTTATCCTTATCACCACCACGATCATCATCAGATTCTCCTTTTTTACCAGAGCCGCCATGTTTATAGGTTCGTTTTAAAGAATCCGTACAACTTGTGGAAGAACCACCACGTTTTATTTTATTCCATTGTTCTGTAAAATTAAATAAAATTCCTTAAAGTAACCAAAAAATTATTAATATAAGATGAAGCAACTTTTAAACCGAATACAACACTGTACATACAATTGCATGACTATTATATATAATTGCTCTATTAGACTCTTTCCATATCCGATTGATTGTATGTATTTGCAGTTGACTAGTTGAAATTTCTATGAATCAAAAAAAAATGCTACTGAGACTACAACATATTATATGAATTTATCAAGTTGCTAGGGTTGTCACAACAGCGTGTAACCGTCATTGGATTCCGCTTTAAGTGTTATGGCCAAACATATATTTGCTACATTATAAATACTGACCACTAACAAAACCAAAAATTCAAGTCGTTCGATTCCTTAAGGCATTTTACTTCAGATTAGATTTCAGTTCACCCTATGGTTTAAATAAATAATCAATGACTTTTATTTAGTGTACCCATTATATTTCATTGATTCTAATTTGTTTTTAAAAAAGAAGAGGAGTCTATATAAAACAATTTTTTTTATAAAATCTTTCCAAAGCATATAAAATGATAAGCCTTTTTTCGTCAATAAAAATTGTCTAATGTGACCCCGTTTCGTAAATAAATTCTATAGAGCAATTTCTCAGTATAACCTTGATCTTTTATAAGCCATAAAGCGCAAGTAATTTTTGTGTTAAATTCTTAAAAATAAACTCATTTACTCACCCAATTTCTTTTGAAAATCTTCGGGTAAATCCTTTTGATCTGGTAAGGGACTTAAGCCCTGACCTTCCAATTTAAGTTGACCCGTCTTCCATAAATGCCAATCAATTTTAGTATTGGTATCTTTGGATATAGTGGGAGACATTGGTGCCGGTGCTTGTTGTATGCCACCTATGGAAGCTTGTTTCTTAACACGCCATTTTTGTAATTTCTTTTTAAAATCAGGTGTAAGATTTTCTTCCAGCAGTTTGGCCGAAATATTGCTGCTCATAGGTGAAGGATTTGGTGATAATGGCTCTGTAGATCTTGGGGCAGACACCAAAGCCATTGCTAATATACAAAGAATTTTCAATTAAAATATTAATCAAAATGAATAGAGAAATATTTGAAAAAACAACCTCGATTTGATTTCAGTTTTTGCCATTCTTTACGTTTATTTTCAAATTCTTTATCCAATTTGGCTCTTAATATCTGATAACGACGATTGACCTCTTCCTTTTGTTGCTCAAAACTTTTGCGTGAGGTCATATGATTGGGAGAATTCGGTTCCGAGAAATCACCACTTGATATATCTTCACATTCTAAATACAAAAGCATTATTAAATTACATTCAGCAAATATTAAACATTAGCCAGAAATTAAAGAAAAAACAAAATACAAACCAAATTCAGCAAAAAAATCAGAATGTCGGGAAGGACTAGAGGGTACTGATGAATTAACGGGTGATGAAATTTTTTTAAACGTACGATTCAACGATTGTGTGCCATCTTGTGGACTGGCTTTTAATAAATGAGGTGAAGCATAATAATGATGATCGGGGTCATTAAGATCCTGAATAACAAAGTTAGTTGTAAAAAACAAGAAAGCGTTTATTTCAAGTAGTTTTTACTTTACCTGTTTTAGATTCAAATTCAAAGGACTTGGTGGATTGCGATTTTTACGTTTGGAACCAGCTGGTATTATGGCCTCTACCTCTTCGGGTAACACTTCAAAATCCGATACCAATTTACATTTCCTTATTGACTTATTAGATGATGACTTGCTTGCTATACCACCACCGCTATTATTATTACTATCTGAGGCCATTGTTACTGCTGTAGGGCTTGTGTTTAAAGTATCTGTTAAAGATTTTGTTTCAATTAATTGTGCTTGTGATCCTGATTTTTCGTTTTGATTCTCAAGTATATCGCTTTTAGATGAATCTCTTCCTGTTTCCAAATACATACAAAATATTTATATATTTTTATAATGAAAAAATTATTAAAAGATTATAAAAGTGAACATATAAACCGTATATATGCATTCTATTTTAAGTATAAATATTTTAAATTGTTTATATTACTCATACTACAGGCGTTATCAATATCATCCATTGAACTTGCTGAGCTGATAGTACCCGGTGTGCCGGCATCACTAAGTAAATGACCTGATGATGAGCTTAAAATGCTATCAGCCGAACTTGTACCACAAGGCAATGAAGGCACCCGTAAATATCTAAAAATAAAATATAATTTTAAACAATTAATTAAATTAAATTTATAAACCATTATTCATTATTTTGAACAGAAACAATTTGTGTTTATGAGTGAGTATATAAAAATATAATAATTGTATGAATATAAGCTGCGTAAAACACACACATAAAAAAATATTGTCAAACTACTACATATTTGATAAGACATTTGAAATTAAAATTTTTAACGTCTTAAGGTTCAATTAGTCAAAATGTAACTCATGGGGGATGCGTGGTATAGTAGATAGAGCGTTCGCACAAAAACACAAACGGCCCAGGTTCAAATCCCAGCAAAGGTGAAAAATTAAAAAGTTAGTTTGCGGTTTTTTCAAAATTATAATTTAAAAATAAGAGATCCCCCCTGCAACGATGGGGCAATTGCTGTTGATCATTCAAGAGTGAAGGTATAACACTGGCTATTGAATGATCAATTCACAGCAATTTGTCTCATTCCTAAGGCGCTTAATAATATAAGAAAAAACAAAATATATTATGCTCTGTTGTCATAATATAATGTACTTTCCTTTTCACAAAAATACAATGCTAAGCATTTATTAGGGGTTTACCCCTGAGTATTGGTCTCAATAAAAAAGAAAATAAAACGTAAGGTGTCATCTGACACAATATCCAAATTCAATATACATACTTATACATACGAATGTTTTTTTTTATTTTGTAACGTATGTAACGTATTTTAAATAGAGATACATAATTAAGGCAGTTAGTGCTTATAATATACCATCACAATAAGCCGTTGTTCATAGGACAGTGAACAAAGCTTCTGACGAGGGCTCTAAATTTCTGCTGTCGTTTTATAGTACGTAGGATTACAAGATTGAGTAAATTTATCGTAAAATATGTTAGTAATTTTCTTAGAATTTTGGTTCAAATGCCATGTTTTTTTTAACCGAATAAATATGATTAATGCATATACAGTCGGGCCTCGATTATTCGTAATCCGATTAACCGGTAACCCCGATTAACTGTGATGCCAAAAGATCAGTCTATTGTTTTTTGTTTGCAATGTTTTCTTTGATTAACCGTGATTACCTCTATTTCCCGTGGTGAGAACGGGGAATTCCCTTGTTTACATACGATGAGTCAGAAGTATTTACAAGTAATTACTTTATTTTTTAATTTTCTTAAATAATAAAAATATTAAAAAAACTCTATAATAAAAATTGTTATTCGATTAACCGTGAAAATCGATTATCCGTAATGCTTCTGGTGCCGACCATCACGGATAATCGAGGCCAGACTGTAATTCAAAACAGCTGATACGTTTTTATATAAATAACTATTCACACTATACATTTTAGTTACCTTATTTTATGATTACATAACACTACATTTAGACAAACTGAACCTTTATTTAATATGTTTTCAAAAATGTTTCCAAGAAGACCATTCGAATAGAATGATCTATACCAGGTAGATCAAAATTTATCAAAAAATTAAGACTTAATCTTAGATTTAAATGATTTTTTTTTACAGATTATTACATAATTTAAGTATGTGTGTAAAGTATGTACGTATGTATAAGAGGTTTAAACAAAAGAAAAGGTGAAAAGGGAATGCGATATGCACTTTTTGGTGTGGTCTTGAAATCTCGTCGTCCTTTCGTGAATCTTTTCAATTCTGAAAATAGAAAACCTCGCAGGGCGCCAATTCTGGTGTATATATACTTTTCGGTCAAAAAATTTCGAACGAGAAATGACGACTGAGCAGGTGCATTATTGTAATGCCAAGGCGTTAAATCTACATGTTAAATATACAACAACTAGTATTTTCCCAAAAAATAACAGACATACATAACTGGCCTTTACAACCCTGTGTCAGGATTACGGCCTAGCTTCTCGCAGCACTCATGTTGTGTGTGTAAATTTTTATCCATGAGTACCGGGACCTTCAGTTTAATGTCGACTCCGAACGACAGACTTGAGAAGCTTGTTCATGGCAATTAATTACTCTTAGAGCTTTTGCCAGAAGACTGTTGAGAGGTAGTCGCCAAAAGAAATATTTTTTGTTAAAATATTTCTTTTTTTTTAAGATGTCGGAGCTGGGAGTTGAACCCAGGGCTCATGTCTTAGTAAGCCAACACACTAACCAGTAGACCACGGCGAAGACATTCAATTTTAATTTTATTAAACCCGAAATAATTTAAAAAAATTTCAAAAATAAAAAAACATATAATTATTATACATTAAGTAGACCTTGCTACGCAAGGAAGTAGCGAAATATCGTAAAATAAATAATATAAATATTTATTCGACCTTAAGCTCAAATAATTTATCTAATAATAACATTAAGTAGAAAGTTAAAAAAAATTAAGGTTATAAATGTTCAATAACAAAGCTTAAAAAACTTAATCATCAAAAAATGGGGGAAAAAAGGATGTTTCATTGCCTTAAAGACTAATAAGTACATATAAAAACCTACTAACTACGAGTAAGTATAAAAACTAAAATTACAGGTAATGTAAGGAAATAGTATATATTGTGAAGTATTGTAAACAGTGTTTACAGTGTCAAGAGAATTAAATCTAATAGCAGTTATCCTTTTTGTACAATAATATGTATGTAATTCAACGAGGAAAGTTCATACCACCTTATCATATTGTGATGCAAAAGCCATGAATTGTTTTTCCTCAATATAATAAAGACTTAAAACTTTAAAGGGAATCATAACCACAACATTTACGTAGAAAAAAAAAGAAATTATAAAGAAAATTCATTTTCCCATACGTTTTGTATGGAGTGATGTCACAATGTTTGTAACAAGGCTTCTCCGAGATTGTCTAACCGATTCTTAGAAAATTTTTTTTTCTGTATATTCACTATGGCTGACTGTAGACCGTAATATATTTTTATACCTCCACGCCCACTTCACCGCACACTTTTTCCGTGAACTTAAAACCCTGTTTATGTTTCAATAAAGCCTTTAAACATGGTACGAATGCTTCCAGCACTAGCTTTTATTATACAGCTTAATCCGAGCAGGATAAGGGCAGAGGAAGGGGCATTCCTGCAGAAGATATAACACATTTTATCGCTCTTTTAAAGAAGTGTAACACATAAAGCTTCCAAGCTTAGTAGGAATACGATCTCCCAAAAATATTGCCTGTATCTGATCCCGTACCTGTATTATAAATATACACAAAAATAATACTTTCCTAGGCAAAACAACGTTTGCTGGGTCAGCTAGTATATTATACATCATAGATTTGTTTAGTGAAGTATACGTATATGATACATCTTAACTTGTATTATTTAAAGTAATTTTTTTACAGCAAAAATTGCCTGAATAGGTTAATCCTTTGGCCAACGCATTTCTTCAGAAAAATTTTGTCAAAAGTTATATTATTTCCATTTTTGGAATTTAGCATCACTAACTTACGAGACTTGTCCAAACAAACAGATTTTTTACAGGTTTTAACAAAAAAGTTAAAATTAAATTTTTTCCGAATTTTTAAATTTTTAATATGTTTCTCTATAAAAATCTTCTATTTTTCGTCAATAATTTTAATTCCTAATAATTTGCTGATCATGCTAATCATAATTGCTGATTAAAAATTGGTAAAGAGTAATTTAAGGAAAATATATATAATTCTAATTACTTAATGATGTAATGGTTACAATGAAAAATAAGTTGAATTTATAAAATTCAACAAATAAGTAGTTGAAAATAAAAAAATTGGTGGGAAAAAAATTTCCACAATATGATTCACACTACGAGTAGATTGTGAATTACATGAATAATATAGAAAATGAATATCTACAATAGATAAAGCACAAAGAACTTTGATGAGAGCTCAATAGCGGGGGTCGAAAACTAGTTTAGTTTCGCTAGTGTTATAGATGTTACTTAAGAACACCAGTTATAGAATCTTAAGACTGATGATATAACATACTCGTACAATAGGTTAATTAAAAGGAATTTAGTTTAATTTTTGAATTTGGTTATGCCAAAACTTGAAAAGTTAACTTATTAATGTGTTTTCCTTTCTTTTGATATAACACTTACCTAGCCACCTCCGTATTGTTGGGTGTCAAACTATTGCCATCGCGGCAGCCTTCAACTAGAGCAGGTACATTAGCACGTTCCCATTTAAAAGCCGCCTTTACTTTAGTCCATTTCGATACTTTCGATTTATTATCACTATAAGTACTTTGGCGCCTCAATAGGTGACCAGCACTACTCTTGGATGCATCACGTTCCCCACGCAAACTGGCCATGTCCTCTATCATAAACGATTTGCTGCGTTCGCGTTGCCTGTGTTAAATATTTTTTTATTATTTACTGGAATACATAAAAGCTAAAGATTAAATAATCCTAAGAAAAGTATAATTACTGTTTTGAATCCTGCATTTTCAAGCCTGATTGTTGCTGCTGTTGAATACTCATTTTCTCGGGTTTTAAAATTGTCTCCAATAGGGCTATGGATTGTTCCATATCTTGGTGGTCAGTTTCAGTATCCGAAATTACTGTTGCTAATGAATTATTAGGCTTGTCAAAGGATTTTGGTTCCTCTAACTAATGGGGAAATAAAAATAAAATGTTGTATTTAAAACTTGAAAAGATAACTTACTTTGCTTTTCAACAAACGCACGTAACGCAAACACTCTTTTCGCTGGCGCAAATCTCTTTCAATAGACAGATATTGATCCCACAATGAATACATGCGATTTAATTGTTCTATGGCACCATAAGATGCTAAGGCTGCTGTTATAGTCGAAGTCAGACGATATTGCAATGGCTCTATGGATTCTTCACAATCCTTACGCATCTTCTCACAACACTGGCAACTATGCTGCACTTCGCATTGCTCCCCCTTGAGTGAAGTTGATGTACATTGGTTATTTTGATGGAAATTTTTACAATCACTTGCTATGGACTTATTAAGCATTTTCTGAAAATTCTCTTGACGTTCAGCATAGTTGAGTAAACCATGAAATTCAGCGGGTAAATCTTTTTTGGTTGGTGGATAAACAAAAATATTTTCCGTTTTAGAATTTCTTTTTAATGGTGTCGTTGTAGTCTCTCTGGGATCTGGTGGTGGAGTTGGCAGCGATTCTCGCGGAATGATTGTTGAAGTACGTCGTGACGCTGGACGTGAAGTAGGTGTTGTTGCTGATGATGATGACGGTGTAGTCATTTGTGGTGTTCTATCGACTTGCAATTTATCCATTATCAAAAAATACTATTTCTTTAACCATTAATAACTGAAATTGTGGAAAAAAAAGACCATTATATTCAAATATCTAATTGAATAATTAAATTTTATGGGATCCTTAAATAAGAAAGGACTTCTATTTTGTTTTTAAAGACTTAATTTTTAGAGTAAATCTTTCATGCCCTGCAAAACAACGGTTGTTTTTAAAAACTAATGAACACTAATGAAAAAGTAAAGAAAATTTTTTGGGAAAATCCTGAAATTAATACTACAAAGACTTTTAATGCAGTAGCAAGCATCTCAGTTGGCTTATTTGTTATATAAATTTCATTTTAATTCTTAGGCAAACAATTTAACAAAGTGTTTACGAGTATTCTGAATGAGATAGACATTCACAAAACCATCGCTCAGGAAGTGGATTGTTTTCGGATTACATTTACTTTTATTGATAATATATAAGTACATCCCGTTAAATGTCGAACTGTGTGCACTGAAAAGGTTGTAGCTGCTGTGTAGTGAAGTGCTAAAGAATATCCAAGTCAATTAGCGAAGTCACCATCCTCAGTAACTGCAGTTGTGTTCTTCCACTTTATGGAAGATTTTACGAAAGACACTTGCAATTAATCCTAAACGTTTATTGTACAATATAAGCCGAAGCACAAACTGGTTTTGATATTGAATTTTTATTCAAAATTTTGCCATCCAATGAGGCTCATTTTTGGTAGAATTGGTAAGTAAATAATCAGAATTTTAGAATATAGAGTGAGTATAATCCACAATCTTTTTCGAAGCAACATTATATCCCCAGTAGCTAGTAGCTAGGGTATGTTTTATGGGTTGGCGCTGTCATTGGTGCATATGTATTCAAAAGCGATGATATGCAGCATTTAACTGTCAATGGAGAATGGTATAGAGACATGAATAAAAATTTTTGTCATACCTCAATTAACTGGTGAGATCTGGTTTCAACAGAACGAAGCCACATGTCACACAATGTCTTTAACAAAAACTTCTGGTGAATAAATAATACACCAAATGAATTTTATGCGATTTAACTCCATTGATTTATTTTCTTTAAGGTTATGTAA
Organism: Metopia argyrocephala; assembly: GCA_963576795.1. NCBI lineage: Eukaryota > Metazoa > Arthropoda > Insecta > Diptera > Sarcophagidae > Metopia > Metopia argyrocephala. Next base: position 88,632,456 of record OY756211.1, read on the forward strand.
AGTCACTTATGTACGTCGAATGGAATGAAAATCAACTTTCGAAGAGTTATTGGCAAAATTCTGAAAATTAATATTCTAGATTGCACCTTGTACGTGCCAGTCATGGAGGCAACACGCAAGCACAATAATGTAACACAACACATAATACAAAGCATAGGCTTAATTTCAATTCGATTATAAAATTGTATTGTTCGTTGGTTTTTAAATAGCATCTATCCGTTTATCTAATTTAAAAGTTAAATCCTTTTTAGAAATACTGCTACGAGTTTTAGAAAAATAACAATAAAATATCCAATTAGTAAAGGTGGCCACACACTAGTGATTTGTGACTATGATTTGTTGTGTTCGACGTCTTTTTACATGTTAATGGGGCTGTATGACAACAAATCACAAAAATTTGAAATTTTTCAATTTATTGTGATTTGTAACAAAGTGTATGGGGTTGTGCGCGAACATTTGAAAAAAATTTTTAAATTAGTTCACAATAAAATGCCAAAATATTCATTTGGGTGGAATTAAAATAAAAATACGAAAAGTGAAAATATTTTTTGTGGTTGCGGAGATGGCTAGCAACCAATTTTTGGTAGAATTCATTGAAATTTTACAAAATGAAAATGCCATTTAGAAAAATAAAAGTGATGTCTTGTTGTTGACGTTTGAACTTATTGTGATTTTTTATAGTGTGTGGAGAAATGACAACCGAACAAATCACAGTCACAAATCACAAATGTATGGGTAGCTTAAGATAAGTCTCTAACCAAAATAAATAAAATTTCAATCCAATCCTTTTCATTGATATCTCTCTTTTCTAATATATAAAATTCTCGTGTCGCGGTGTTTGTTGCCAAACTCCTCCAAATTGGCTTAAGCGATTTTAATGAAATTTTGTGTGCATATCGGGTAGGTCTGAGAATCGGTCAACATCTATTTTTCATACCCCTAAATGTTAAAGTGACCCGCCACAAGGGAAAATATGCCTCACCTAAATAACGTACCGATTTCGATGAAATTTTAAACTACATAGATCTGCGTACCGTAGAGAGACTAATTATTGTATAATCCTTTTCTATGCAGTATAGAATTTTATAATATATAGTCCAAGCTTCCATACAATAATTACACACAAATTTTTTGCATGTTGCTATGTTGCTTGTGGCAATTATTGGGCTTATTTTGCCGTGAAATATTATATCAGCTTATTTCAAAATTTATTCAAATATATTTTTTTCTCATTGTTACTGTATTCGATTGTGTCATTTTTGAAAATAAATTTTTGAAATATTGTACAATATAGTATGAGTAAATATCTAAAAGAAGAAAATCAATTTTATTTTAAACTCTTATCAAAATATGAACAATATTTTTTAAATGTTATTTAATATTTAGAAGAAAAAAAAAAACAAAACAAAATAACGTATTGAAATACAAGAAAACACGAAAGCAAGTGTTTCTTCTAATATTTAAATAATTAGAAAGAAGAAGAACAACTATGTAAAATTTTAAAGCAATTCAGACGTGTGTATGTACGTCAGTGGTCTTCACCAGTATTACTCAGGTAAATAAATTGTTCGGATATTTTTTTAGTTTTTCTTACTCTCTTCGTGAATATTACAACCAGGGTTGCTTAATTCCACAAAAATTCTGGCAAACAGCTTCTTAAAATATACCAAAACTACCCGTATCGTTAATTCTTATTATATTAGTTTAAAATTAAATGTATTGTACTTTATTAACAGATATCACTTTTAGAATTCCTGGAAACCAGTTTTTGTTTTATTTTTCTATGAAAAACTTAATTAATTATAAAAAAATTTGCAATGTTAAAAATCTTTCATAAAAAGAAATCCATACGCTTTGTTTTCATCATGTTAAACGACAACCACAATTATTACAAAAACATGTGTGTGAGACAAAAATTGCGTATGTGTTTATGTTTTATTAGTTTTCAAGAGAGCTAAATTTGTTTGTCAGACACTGAGAAGTTATGATAATAAGCAACATAAACTTATTAATATTTATATTTCTTTTAACTACATTTCAATTTGTTAATAGCATTTACAAACAATTTATTTCATGAATAATTTTAATAAATTAGTTTAAATTTTAAAATTAAAGGTTTTTAAAACGAAAATTTTCACAAATTTCATTCAAGTTGTTAAAAACAATACAAATGAAGAAACCAATCTCATCTCTCAGTGTATTTTTGTGTGACTCTCTTTGTGAAGACCACTGATGTACGTACATGCATACGTACAAATTGATCCATTCATACATAGTGTAATTATATTTTTCGGAATAAAGCACGTTTTCCGTAATAATATATTCGTACTCGTATGTACATATGTATAGTAAAAATACGCGAAATAAAAGAACCGTGTCGAAAAAATACCAGCTACAATCCAACCATAAGAATATTAAATATCCGTACATTTACATGGCTCTTGTGTTCCTTTTATGAAACAACCAGCTCACTGACTTTCGTACACTTAAATGCGTATGTATGTATGTAAGTAAAATATTTTGTTTATTTGCTTTTAAAGGAATTCATTTTTAATAAAGAAAAGTAACACATCATTTATAGAAATTAAATGACAATTAGGAGAAGAGCATAATGTAAGGGCAATTAAAAAAGAGCAAAAAAAATGGGAGGGAAATCTCAAGTAAACTTTTTGGAGGCAAATAATCTCAAGTAACGATAAATAATCTCACACAATTAGAAAATATATCAAAACAAACACCAACAATTGGTTTACAAAACTATGCGCGTATGTATGTAAGTATGTATGTACATGTACATAATATTAGCCGCCCTGTCTCTCTCTCCCTCTTTCTTTTTTCTAAGTAAGAAAACCACAAACATGTTGTGTACCTTTAACGAGGCTGTCAATTTAAATAAAATTAAAAAATGATAAATGATACATTTAATTCTGTTTTTACAGGAATTTGAATAACGGGTAATACCAGTTCAAAAAAAAAATCTCCTTTTACACAAATTATTTTGTTTTAACAGGATGTTCAATATTCCATTTCTTGAATCTCATAGACCAAACTATAATTTATTTTTATGACACTTTTAAGCATAAAATAAACTGAGTGAATTCTAACAAGAAATTTTTTCTAGAGTTTACAACTAGCAAAGTATTAATCGCGTAAAACAAGATTTAGGTGCAAATTTGCGCGTCTGGTGGACCCAAAGGTAAATTGATTTTATTTATATCTAATTTATTAATAATCCAAATACTTCTGGACTTTATGCCTTTGCTCACTTTTTTATGTTTATTCTTTATTTTATATTCATATACTTATGATGTTCGCTTTGCTGTAATTTTGTATATTTATCATAGAGCTATAAATCAGGCTAAATATGACCTATAACGGAATCAAATCCAGATATAATCATCTGAAATAAAAAACGAAAGTAGAAATTTTATAGTGCAGAATATCAGCAGAACTTTAATAGGGCCAAGCGAACAGGTGATTGGCAGATTTATAGGGTTAGTCTCACTGAATACAATTAGGAGATTAGAAGGTCTAAAAGGGAGACGTGGAGGGGGAGATTTTATCAGTCCATTGAGGGCTTGTCGGCATTGGCCCGCCTTTAAAAGTCTCTCACCATAGATCATTCTAACGGGTCCCTTAGTACAGGTACCGTACAGTCGAGAAGGCAATCCTTGGATCTCTTGATGGGAACGCATTTTCCTGGTTCCCGAGAGGTGGCACCTGTACGCGAGATTTCTGAGATATTCCTGCACCTGTACATGTTACCAGAAGGGTTAAAAGTCTCACGAGTAGAATATTCACTCTGGACAAGGTTTTGTAGGCTATTGGCTCCTTCAAACCCTATAAGGCTCCAGGCATAGATAATAAGTCTCTCATTCTCTCTTCTGAAGACAATGTAGGGGCTTGTGGATGTTTATATAAGGAAGACGTGTCTTGTGGAATGTCCCCTGCACTCGAGTCAATTCGCATATGTGAAGGGCGGATCGACTGAGGGTGCAATTTTAACTCTCCTTGGGAGTATTGAGAAAGCATTTTCTGACAAGGGAGTTGTTCTTTGTTCTTTTTTGGATTTAGAGGGCGCTTTTGACAACACAGGCTTCGACTCCATTACTAGTGGCAGGAGTTTCAGCCCATCCCTATATGGAGGGGAATTGACCGTGATAGCTATGAACAGATGCCCTCAGGGTGAAGTTCTATCTCCATTGTTGTGGTCGTTTGTAGTTGATGACTTGGTTACCACGTTGGCTCCAAAAGGAATCAGCGTAATTAGTTATGCTGATGACCTTGTTATAACGGCCCGTGGGAAATTTGAGAGAGAATCCTTCAAAGACGGTTGTTGTACCTTTTACAAAGAGATATAAGCTGAAGTGCGACTGTATTTCTTTTAGGGGTACCACTAATATGTTTTCTAATGAGGTTAAGTATCTAGGTGTCATTTTGGATAGAAGACTTACTTGTAACTCGAACATTTGTGCTGTCCAGACTAAGGCGACAAGAGCACTTGGGCATTCTTTCGGTAAGACTTGGGGTCTATAGCCAAGAATGACACTGTGGATTTATACCGCCATTGTTCGGCCCATAATCACTTATGCGGCAATAGTTTGGTGGAGAAAGACTGAGGAGTCTACCAGCATAAGAAAATTGGGCAAGATACAACGGCTTGCCTGCCTTGGTGTAGCCGGGGCAATGAGAACATATCCCACAGTGGCTTTAGAGACCCTGATTAAATTAACACCACTTCATATTTATGTAACAAGGGTGGCCGCTTGTTCGGCGGCAAAAATTTCCGTAAGAACACCTCGAAATGAGTCAAAGAACCTGGACATTCTTCACAAGGCGTTCGGGAATCCAATTTCGGTCTTGGATACCATGCTTTTGGAACTTTCCTTTGGCAGAAGGATGAGGGTCCAGACCGGGAATGTTGGTCTACTGGGTGTTTGGCTCGGAGTGAGTGTGATCTAAACTGGCATAGTGATGGTTCCAAAATGGACAGTGGAGTAGGGGCTGAAGTTTATGAACCCAATCGAAACCTGTCAATTCCACTAGATAAGTCGTTGAGTGTTTTTCAGGCTGAAATCCTGGCCATGACCGCAGGTGCTGAGACAATGGTGCAGAGACAATCGGGCTAGACAATTAATATATTTTCAGATAGTCAGGCTGCCTTTAACTTGAATTGACTCTTATCGAATCACATCTAGACTTGTCAAACATGCAAAAATTATCACTTAGAAACAGGGTGCAGCTGTTCTAGGTACCTGGACACTGTGGTAAAAGCGGAACGAGGAAATGGATGCATAGGCTTGGAGGGGGTTTGCGACGTCTTATATTGGTCCGGAACCCTTCAGTGCAGCACCGCTTTCCACTATTCTCAATCAAAATAGTGAATGGGAAACTGGCAAATGTTTGGAACATTGGATTGCCCAGCCGGGTCTCAGCCACGCCAAAGCTATGATTTGTCCACGATTTGGGGGTTAGTCTGATGTTCTAAAGTATTGAAGGCCAGACCTGAAAATCCTAACGGATTTTCTTATGGGTCACTGTAGTGTGAATTTCGCCGGACATGTTCTATGTTAAGGGTAATGGTTTCCTATTAGGAACAGTATTGATGAAATGACGCGGGATATTATAAAACAATTATTGAAACCGCGCTTTTGTCGTTTTATTAACCAAACTTATACGAGGAATTATATAATACGTTCAATTTCGGAAATACATATCTCTCTCTCACTCAAAGAGTTGTAAAAAATAATGTCGGAATTATTGATGTGCAGATATGTCTGTACATTTGCCTCTTTCTTGTTATAAAAATAATAAACAAAAAAGTAATGGGTGGTTGTACTAAAGTGTGTTATCACAGCCCCTTGTGGATCTTAGTCCTAATATATTTTTCATATTTCAGAGCCTAGTTACAAACTACGCATTCGTCTACTGAGCATGTATGTAGGCACTCCTATTAAAATTACTTAATATAAGTTCTATTTAATTCAAGCCGATCACTTGAAAGTATTTTTTTACTCTATAGTACACTCACCGTACATCACTGTAATCACTACAAGTCTTTTATTGCATATAATTCCACATTTGATGCAATTTTTATGGCCTCAAAGAATGTCGCAAATAATAATTGAATGTATGAAACTTTTCCTCGCGCGAAATCTAGAAATAATTCTATTGTTATGCTCTTCTTTAGCTACTGCTTCAAATTTTGAAAATTTAATATTAAAAACATTTATCATTTCCAAAATTAAAGAAAAGAAGACTCTTAATTGCAAACTCTACCCCTTAGAGGTATGATAGAATAAAAAGAATAAAATAGTTTGTAATATATTTTGTTGCTATTCTATGTTGTTGTTGTGTTTTAATAATTATGTTTAAACATTAATTTTCATAAAATTTATTTCTTTAAAAACATTTTGTTGACTTTTTTTCAATTTGCTTTTGCTTTGATAAACAATATAATTTGTTTAATGTACATACATACGTACATACATATGTGTGCATATGTATATTCGTATAATTTTATCCTAGTCTTGATTTTTTTCTTATCAAGTGTGATAAACAGAGAGAAATTAATCAAAACAAAAAAGAGAGAGAGAGACAATTTTAAAACACTTTCACTCTTTATTTTTTGATTATTTTAATAATTTTTTTTTTTTTTTTTTTGCCAATATTTAGCCTCTTTTGGTAAAATATGCGTTTGTGTGTGTCTATTTTCTTTGATTTTTCTTTTTTAAGCAGAAAATCTTTTAATGATTTTTATTGTATGAAACGAAAAAATTTAAGAGGTTTTTCGAACGTATACACATTTTTTATGACCACTTTTTGATAATTTTATTGAAAGAAAAAATTATTTTTGTAAAATAAAAATTTTTTTATATAATTCTTGTTTCTTGTATGTATACAGATTTCGCAAACGTTTTGTTTTATTGTTTTGTTTAATAATTACCGTATTTATTTAATTATTTTGTTTTTAATGTATTTTTATTTAAATAACGATTAAATTTTAGAGACAACGCCATATATGCATATGTATATAGGAATTTATTTTCCTTAAATATGTATAGATTTCTTTTTCTATATCTTTTTTTAAAGAAAAACGTCTTCAATTCAAAAAAATCCGCTCGCTGCTGCTAACTTTTCACATGAAATGTGTGGGGAATTTAAATTTTCGTAAAACACGTCCGCCACGTTTAACACTCAATACGATTCTATTTGAATTTCTACTTGTAGTTGTTTCAATAAAAATTTTACTCGGAATATTGTATTTTCCACTTCAACATTGGAAAGCTCTCCCTACTCACATAATGATTTTAAAAATATCTCTGTATTCATTTTAAATCTATATACATACATACATATTTCGAATGGTCCACTTTTCGAAAAAAACTTATATTTTTTACAATACCAAACAATAGCAGAAATAAAAGAAGAAAAACCAAAAATGACACCATAAAATTTACAAAAGAGCATTTGATTCAAAATTGAAAAAGTAAATAAACGAAAGGTATTAAAACCACTGTTTGAAATTTATCGCTCCATTTTTGCAATATAGTCACATATACATAGATATGTATGTACATACATAAGTACTCGTATCTAAACAATCACCCTTAATAAATTTTAAATATACATACATACATATGTATGTATTTCAAAATTTCGAACATGACTACCAGTTTTGACCACATTTTAATTAATCGAGAGAGTGGTAATTAATTTTCTTCAGCGGATATATTTATTTTTGACTGATATTTTTTCAACTCAATTTCAAAATTTTAAATTACCTTAGCTCGAATGCTTGACTATTTATCAAGCATAAAATGTACTTGGGTCATTCAAAACAATCATTTAAAACTGAATAATTTTTGTTTATCACTCATGTTTGATAATCTGTACAGATTTTATTAAAGTTATACGTCAAAATATATATTCAGGTGTATCTATTTGTATACAGTAATTAAATCGAAACCTCATAAAAAGTCGTACAAAATTCTATGAACAATTATTAAAATTACTCTTTCCAACATAGTTTAAAATTATTATACTTATAAGGAGAAGAAAAAACTGGTAACATACAGGGCTCATAATAGAACTTATAAAATAGGTTAAACCGTACTTTTACATAAATTTTAAAGTATTTTGTCACATTTGATTTTATTGTTTAGATTTTATTCTTTGAAAGTTTTTAAATATTTTTAAAACATTTATCAACAGCTTTTTAATGCATATGTAACTACATGGATATATATATGTACGAGTATGCATATGTATTTGTATTGATAAACTACTTACATATATACATATGTATCTATACTTACATGACTTAATTGGTTAATTTTAAAATTTATTATTATCTTTACTTCCTCCACAAATAATAAGTCACGGGTAATATTGTGGCCGTAGTCTAGTGTGTTGGCTTAATAGACGAAAGCTCCGGGTTCAAACCCAAGCTCTGTAGTACTATTTATTCACTACCAAATTTTAATAACAATTGTTTTGTTAAAAATGTTTAACAGCAAATTACACGATTTAGCTATTCAGTAAAATTTGTTTAACAACTTTAGTTATCGTTAAGCGTTTTCTAAATCACAGTTCTATTTGTGTTGTTAAAATCGACAACACAAAATCAAAATAATTATTTTATGTTCTATAATGCAATATTGCTAGAACAAATGGAATTTAATCAGTAAATTTAAATTTTACCTCACACACGCATTTCATTATTAGTTTTCCAAAAAATAAAATAAAATTCAAATACTTATTTTCAGAAAAATATTAAATTAATGTCAAAATACAATGTGCAAGATCAATCACTACTTTGTTATAGAATAAATAGTAAAACTTGTATAAAAATAATATTTAATAAAATAAAATAAACAGAAAGCATAATATATTTTATACATATAAACCCTACATATATGACAAAATTTAGTGAATAATTTTAAAGCTTGTAAGAAAACTGACTTTGTATACTGTTTTTTTGTTAAGTTTTTTTCGCTCTTATAGAGATGCCAGTTGATATATTATATTTATCAGAGTAGGAAAATAAACAAAACTGAACGTTTGATCTCATTTTGTTGTATTCTTTACAATGAGTAAAACAAAACTAAAACAGAAACAGTGAGAAAGATTGTCCCATTTAATTTTGTATATTGTTTTTTGTTTTGAGTACTACAAATACACTAACTCAAATGTGCGTAGGTACAACAAAAAATTAATGAGAAGAAAAAGAATAGAAGAAGAGAAAAATAAAAGAAGAAGAAAAAAAAAAACAACAAAAAACAAAGCAAGCAGAATAGCGAAAAGCTAATTGTTTCATTTGCGCTCTTTCTCATTTAGAAAGTATTTGTTTTGGTTATGCTCATGTACAATACCATTAAAAAAATTTTGAAAAGTGTATGATTTCGTTGTAACTTTTGCGAAATGTTTTGTTTGTTTGCCCACTCTGATATTTATAATTGCAAGCGTTAACGAGGAGTTACTGAATCGCACTATCGTTAGTGCAAACAACAAAGTCGGATTTAAATTTTAACAGAAATCAAATCGTTAAAAATTACTGAATTGCACTACTGACATCTTGAAAGAAAGAAGTCTGATATATAAGTGTGTTTGGTCTTCTCGAGACAAAAATATTGATATATTATACTTTAGTAGTTTCTTTTCGTTTCTTTCTTGCATTTATCAAAATATTCCAAAAATATAGATTTAACAGTGCCCTAGACTTTGGGCCACGCGCATTCCTAGATTATCTCAGTTCAAGTGATGTCATGAAAAGAGAAAATATTAAATTGTCAACAACTGTCAAATACGCAATAGTAGCAGGTAATATTCCAATACCATCATGGGAGTCATGTTAGGAAACCTTGCTGCATGGAGTAGGATCGCCTTTTTTGCCAGGGGGATTCTTCGTCGGAAGGAGAGAGACCTGGCAAGGTCGACAGAGCCGTAGGGTCCAACTGGATCGGCATATAAGGCTCCATCCTGAAGTAATGTCATAAATTGACGGTTCCAGGATGGAGCCTGGTGATATAGAGAGGGGTTTTAGCCGGTAGGCACGCAATAACTGCGTGGAGTCCGGCACGACGGGTGGCAAAAACCACCTAAGTGCGTAAATGCATTTCCCCTCTCACCAAAAAAAAAAAAAAAAAAAAAAAAAAAAAAAATAGTAGCAGGTAATGATTTTCCACTCTTGGAGTAGTAGCAAAGCCCCTAAACTTTAATAATTATTTTTTTTTTTTTTTGTTTTATTAAAAATTAATATATTTATTTTATATTAAAAATTAAGTATTAATAAATGTTATTGTAATCTTTATCAAAAACCTAAGCATAAATATGCATTCCAAAGTGACAAGCGATAGCATTCATTATTGAATAAACAAGCTTAGTTTATTTTACTTCATAATTTTTAAAGAACGTTTAACTAAAAAATCGAGTCACTCAGAGATATAGAAAACTTACTTTAAGGTGAATTATAAGTCCTTTTATTGATCCGCCATTTGTCTTTAAAACCTTTTACACATTTTACATTATGCTCCTGGTGGTCCTTTTAGGTCTACTAAAAACTACTATTGTACTTTTTTGATTTGTATTTTTCAAAAGCCATAATTTTTTACAAATTTAATTTTGTTTGTTTTATTTTTTACTTTATACATACTCGTATGTTGCGCTATATCAGAAAACTTGCATATTTTTTTTTTTTTTTCACTTGTGTAGCATAGTGTTATTTATGCTCAAAGTATTAATTTAAAAAATGTTTCTTATTTACATATCTGCATATCCATTTATAAATCAATTTTTTTTTTTATTTATTTAAAAAGAATTTACTAACGTGTTTTACTTTGAAAACAAATTGTATATAGTTGCAAGCTGACCGCTATGAAACACTTTATATTACGGTATTACCATCTGGCACAAGGCGAATTAATAATTACTTCGCCTTAATCCGACAATTCTATAGTTGGGAAACAGCTGTTGAATTTTTATTTTTATTTAACTGGACAGCAGGTTATGTAGTTAAATTTTCAAGCATTTTATTTCCAATTTGTTATTACAAAAATTTAATTCAATTTTAATAAATATGCTGTCCATGTTATCATGCTCAATGCGTAGTTTGGCCTTACGCCAACAAATATCATCGGAATTATTAAGAAAAGTTCACACAACGGTAATATGTGAAGCAGCACGTAAGGGCACACGAGAGAAGGCACGTAAAAAAAAAGTTAAAGTGGAAGTGCAAAAAGTGGCTTTTATACCCCACAATCAAAGAGATAAAAAGTACGTATTATTTTTTAAAATTTATTTAATTTTTGCTAATAAATAAAAAAATAGACTTAATATACAACGTGAAAACAAACATGTGGATGATTCATGGAAACAAATTGCCACTGATGATTGTTATGTGAGCAGATATTACCGTTGGCCTGTTTATACCGTGGCAGAAGCTATTCAATGTCACCGTGAAACTCATCATCCTACAATGTATAATGAACCAAATGCAGCATTGATTGCTGATATTGAGTTGAACATGAAAGGAGAAAAGGCTACAAGATTTGTGGATAATTTCCAACGTATGGCTATGGTTCCACATAAGTTTGATCATGGTGAAGAAAGGCGTATACTTGTTTTTACGAAAGGAAATGTAAGTGTGAAATTACATATATAAATTATGAGAGTATTATTTGAATTGAAAAACAGTACATGAGCTGCTCTTTTTGAAATTAGTATACCTACATAAGAGTCCGTTATTGTCATTTAAACACCTATTTACCGCGAATACATGTACATGATGTACATTTGCATATATTTCCGTCACCCATAAAGTCTGTGTACTTTCGTAAATGCATCACTGCACTGCATCACTACGGCAAACTTTTACAACAGAATCAAAAAAAATTCAAAACTTATGTATGTATACAAATTTTTGAGTATTATTTATTTGCATAAAAAAATTCTAAAATAAAAATTCGAGTTAGCCTGATTTCCATCGCTAACTGTCGTGATGCAGTGCAGTTATGCATTTATTTAATAAATATATAAAACTGATTTAACATCTTGCAAAATTTATTTTAGCTTACGCTAAAACGTAAACATTTTATGGTCTTGCTGTTGTTATATATTAAGTATCGTTTATTTATTTATTAATAACTAAATTTGTTTTAAAAAATACTTACATAACAATTTACTGTCTTTCCATAAATAGGATGAAATAATGGAAGCACGCCAAGCTGGAGCAACTTTAGTTGGTGGGGTAGAATTGATTAAAGATATCACCAATGGAGAACTATTACTAACTGACTATCAATATATTATATCGCATACAAATATTTTACCAGAACTTGTTGCACTGCGCGGTTTAATGAAACGTAAATTTCCAAATCCCAAATCTGAAACTTTAGGTACTAATCTTGCCGAAATGATTAGACGTTTTTCCGATGGTGTCAGTTATTCGGCTGCCAAAGATGAACATCAAAAAGACTTTGGTTTAATTACTTCTACTATTGGCACTTTGGATATGGATGCCAAGCATTTAGAAGAAAATTTATGTTCGCTTTTGCAAGATATCAATTCGGTAAGACCAAGACGTGAGGGTCGTTTTATAACACGTGTTCTACTTAAGAGTCCGCCAAGTCGGGAACAGTTGAAAATAGATGCCTTTCAGTTTGTACCCGAAATGTATGAAAAGCCTACAGGCGATAAAAAATCAACAACAGTGAACGTTGTAAAGGAAGATAATGATTTAGATGAAGATGAGGAGGAAATTCAAAATAAAAAGAAAGCTGTTGTAAATTGAATACAAAAATTTGCATAAGTCACAAAATAAAAATAAATAATTGAAATTAAAATAACAAAAATATACTTTTATTTGTATTGTTATAGTATTACAAACGTTGGTTTCATTTAATTTCTAAAGTATTAAAAACTTAACTTTGTCATCAAACGTCTACCTAGGTTAATAGAGGTTTGACAGAAATTGTCTCAGTAATAGTACAATTCTTCACTTAACTACGACAATTAAAATTAAATATACATACTGTCATTATTCGCTAAAATTTTGTTTTTTTAAGTTTTTGGTAAGTAGTTTAAATATTTAATAAATTACTTATTGAATATTTATATAATTATGTATAACTTAGTTAAAAAAAAACAAATAAAAATGTTTAATAAATGCATACACATTAGGCTTTTTGAGCAATACTATTTGTGCGATTATGCTGACGTTGCATTTCCTGCTGTTTGACTCTAGTGTAGGCAGCACTAGCCACTAAAACCACAATATTTGAAGTCCACCACAATAAGGACTTTGCTTCGTTATACCATTGTGTGGCTATCACGGTCTGTGCACAAGCTTTAGCTGTACCAGAGATATTGTGTGTTAGAGGTGATGTTACCTTAATAATTTAAAAGTTAAATGAAACAACAAATATAACAATTTGACATCTACAACATACCTTAATTTGTAGAGCTGTTACAAATCCTATGGCAAAACCACAAACTCCACCCACTAGCATAGTTATGACAAACCAAAATTCAAAAATATTCCTATAAGTTATAATCGGTTCTAATTCGCCATTCAGTATTATAAGTGGTAAAAATAAAACTGATGAATATATATTATTATAATAACTTAAGAGCCAAACTTCTTGATTCACATGCTGCAGTGCTTTCTTTGTATGTATAGAGTACATAGCCAGCGCCAATGAACCCAGTACACCATACATTGTACCTTTCCACGAAAATGCTTCAGTCAAAGACTCTTGGTCAACACCTAGCATAAATCCAGCCACTATTCCAGCACAACAGATGATGCAAGGAAAACTGGTTTTCTGCTTTAGTAATACATACGTAAGAACAACATTGAAGACTGTTGTTAAAGAACGTCCAACATAATAAAACGCTACACCCACATATTTTAGGCAAAGATTATTTGTGCCTACCATTAAGGTAAATAAAATTGATAAAGGTAAAATCTTTAAAAAATAAAAAAAGTGGAGAATAAAATATCTGTTAGTAATAATTATACAATTAAAAAATATTCATTTTGAAATGATGGAAGAAGATTGATTTATAAGTTATAAAAGTGATATTATTCTTGAATTACTCTATTTAATCGCTGAATATGTTAAAAACCTAATATTCTATCTTAAAAGAGAGAAGTAATATATGTATATATTTAAATAAAATACTTGTTTTATTCTAATAATCGTGCGAAAGAGTTCTAGCGATATAATGAAAATTCTAGTTCAAGGTACAGCTACTTTGGGGTATATGTCTTCGCAAGAATTAAAGAACGCTGTAACTGAAAAAAAATCGAAAATACGTTCTTTGCATCATTTTTATCAGAAAAAAATACGCGTCGATTGGTCCCGTTCCCAGATTTCTACGATGAAAATAAATTCACTTACGCTGTCTGCGTTTTGTAAAATACCGGTGTCTTCGTTCTACTTTCATACAGGCTTTTTGGCTCTGGTGAACATTTAAGGTTTTGTCAGTTACAGCATTCTTTAATTCCATCGACGATATGTCATATGAATGTATTTTAGAAATATGTACATACACACCATACGTCTAGATTATTGAATAGCTTTTACATTTATCTTAATTTATATTTTACAGAAAATAACCATACAGCAGAGAACACTATACATTGCATTTAGCTTTAAAGGGCGTTTGTTGAAACCAAAATATATTTTAGTGCTTACATTTTAAAGGAAACTTGTATTTAAAGACTTTTATCCACTTACCTTACGAAATGTGTCAATATCAAGAGGATTCCCTTCAGGAAAACTTATCAATTGAGGATATTGTTTTGCCAAACGACTCATAGTAAAGCAAATAATGGCACTGACCACACACTGAAACCATGTGACAAATAGAGGCGCCTCCAATTTAACGCTGTCACTGCTTAATAAATGCTTATTTACAAAAACAGTTAAAATGGAAATGCACCTGTAAATAATCAACATTAATCACCAATGGCTGATAACAATTTGATATTTACCAATAAAGAGCAACAACTAGGAAGACTTTTATATATTTAGCCAATAGAGTTGTGGGTTGCTTGGGCTCTTCCAATTTTTGATACATGTTTTCAGGAAATTTTCAACTAGACTGTATATAGGATTTGTGCTTTTTATAGAGTATTTATTGTTTCATTAATGTTTGTATTCTTCACATTTCTCAAATATAACAATTTTATTAAATCTTGTCTGATTTATTTTTTTATTAAATTCGAGACAGTGTTGCACCTTGCTGTATTAGCGAAAGTCTTACTCAATTTAACAACAATGTGAAAAGGTAAGGTTGGCAACAGCTACCGTTATTCAAAATAATTTCAAGTTTACTTCCGCTGTTAACGATTTTTGTATTGATTATATCGCCAATTGAAGAACAAGTGCAATTTTATAATATTTCATGCGGTAATGAACAAAACGTCGTCAGCTTATGCTAGGTTTTCTATTAGACAGTGTTGTCATCACAATAGCAATATGGACATTCAAAGTTTTTCACTATAGACTCACATTTTTTCAACATTCCGTGCTATTGGCTGGCAACATTTAAATAAAGTAATTTTAGACAACGACAAGGTGTAGACAAGAGTTGTGCGAATTCCGGCCATTTTCATTTGATCATCAAAAGGTGTCCATATCGTTCATTACATTCAATCGTTTATAACTAAGCCATTACCAGATAAATCACCAATTCCAATACGCCGTTTATAACCTAGCAAAATGTATTTACGGGCGACGTCAAATTTTCAGTAAAAAAATGAATTTCTTACTTAGGCAAATTATCTGTAGACGGAGGAAAATATTATGTTATTGGTTAAAGTTGGCTCTATATTACTGTATAAATAATAAATAAATATGTAATGTAAAATGTTGTATACATTACATAGAAATGTCGCTTATGAACACATTCCAGGTAAATAAAATCAAAATCAAGCAATTTCAAATATAATTGCAGAGACAAATGGTCCGAAAAGGACGGTAATTTACCGACAGTATAAAATTGATTATATAGGATATATGTACAAGATTGCAAGTCAAACAACATTATGCTAAAACGCAGACCCATAGGGATAGAAAGAAAGGAATAAGTTATTTAAGATATTCCCCAAAAAATTATTTTTCGAATTAAAATCCCCTCCAATTATTAATACATCGAAATTTCGAGAAATATTTCCAATAATTGATAAATCATTTTTATATTGGTTGGAGTAATAGTTGCAAAGAATATAAATAGAACTCCTTTAAGAGAGTTTTTTTTTGCGACTTAATGCAAAATTATTAAGTAAGCAATTGAAAGAGACAATTGAACAGAAGAACATTTTTAAATAAATTTTTAATAAAAATCTTAAAAAACGTACAAATTTTCTTCAAATTCAAAGAAATCATATTAAATTTATACTTTTTTTGTTATTTTTTAATTTTTAAAGTTTAAATTTAATCCAAGAGACCATTACATTAGAACACCTATTTGGCGATTTCAAATCCAAAACGCAAAATTCACGCGTTTTGCGATTTTCAGAACATGTAATTTTTTTTTTTTTACCTAGGCCCCGATTATCGTTCACAACACCTAAATGTTGTGTTGTATTGACTACAACATATAACAATAAATGTTGTAAACGATAGTCAAAGTATATGGTACAACACATAGCTGTTGTAAATCATAATGACAATTTTAGAAATACAACATCAAATTTACAACTGTTGTGAACCATAATCGGGGCACTAAACTTGTTTATTTGCAATTAGAATTAATTAAGAAATTGTAACGTTTGTCAGTTAAACAGATAAATAAAAATTTTAATTTTGTATATACAGGCTTTTTTTCGAATATATGTATGTATGTATGCAAATTAACTTCCAGACAATATAAGTGAAAGCTTACTGTAAAAAACTTGGTATTTATTTGTTGTATTCCCTTGATAAATTTCTCACATTATTTCTTCTCTATTTAAGTTCTTATCGGAATATATATTATTTTACTTTATATACAATAATTACTTCTATACAATGGTCAATTTAAATATTTATGCCCGTATTCATAAAAATTAAAATTGGTTTATAGAGTGCTTATTTGACATATTTCTATGGAATAATTGTCAAATAAGGAATTAATAAACTTGCTTTATCTTTTATGAATACGCGCATTAATTTGTAACTTAAATTTGGAAATATTTAATCAGTAATAAGGGAATTGTTAAAACCAACAGGCTAGGCTGATGATCTTAGCAAAAAATCGAAATTTTAATTGCATGATTTTTAACACTTACAAAATGAAAACGTTTAACTTTGGGGGATTGTAAATTCCTCCGTCTACAAGAAACGCTCCCCGACATTCTACTCTATGCCACCTTCGGCATTGGCACCAAAAAACGAATGATCAGGAGAAAAGCGCCACTTACTGAGGAGATAGATAACAGCTACCTACTTAGCGAAGATCCTCACCACCATCAACATCCAACGACAGATGGATGCACAGTGTTAATAGAGGGGTTTACTCCCCTTAGTATTTATCATAATAAAAAAATCTAATTTATATACATAAACAAATATGTTATTTACTATAAAATTAAAGAGAACATAAACGTTTATTAAAAAAAAGGAAAAAAAATACAACATAAGCAAATACAAAAATTGCATAACTTATTTCATAAAAAAAGTGTATAAATACATACATATGATATTATTTTAAATTCATATATTATATACATAAGTTTGTATATAATATATTGTATATCGAACTAATTTATAGATGCATACAATACTCCATATACTCTTCTGAGATAAAAATTTTTGCAGAGTTTTCTTTAAATACTTTGTAAGTAACAGTTTTAATTTCAGAATCCATAAAATAAAACTCATACACTGTTTTTAAGGAATTTATATTGTCACGGGTCAGTAAATCGTTAACGCGCTGCAAAAAATCATACAAAAATTCTGTGCAAATGCCCGGCTTAAAATTGGACTCCTGTAAAAATAATAATTATATACTCGTATTATAATCTTAATAATCTGGTTACTATTAAGTAATATTTTCCTTGGCAAATTTTGATGTTAATTTATGGACAATAGGTCGACGTACAATACCACCTACGCCCTTGTAAGCGAAATAAAGATCTGAAACATTTGCTAAGTATGCTTGCAGCCAATATCTAAAATATTTTGAATCATCCTTTTTTACAAAATGCCACATTTGTTTGGCCATTACAAAGCGACATGCGTTAAGAGCGTCCAAGTCATCACTGCAAAAAAACAAAAATATTTAAAAGCATTAATTCCCGTATGCAAATGAAAAATATTAAGAAGAATTGAAGAGTTTTGTGTCTTGTGACTATTGTATTACGCCCCTAAATAACTACATTCAATCCCTTAATTGCTGATTTACAATAAGTATAATCGGAAAGCAAATGTCAAACGGATATTAAAATTGCTAAATGCATGCGACAGCAAAGAGCATTCGCAAAGCACAAAATTTAAGTTATTATTATTTATTTATTATAATACAAATTTTTATTCAGGGAAATAAAGAATATAATCACAAAATCGCGCCAGTTTGAACATACATACATAATTGGCCATTACAACCCTGTTGCAGGGTTACGGCCTAGCTTCTCGCAGCACGAATGTTGTGTGCGTTAATTTTTAACCATGAGTACCGGGACCTTCAGTTTAAATTCATCTCTGAACGACAGATTTGAGAAGCTTTTTCATGGCAATCAATTACTCCCAGAGCTTTTGCCAGAAGACTGCTGAGAGGTAGTTTCCGAAAGAAATAATTTTTTCATATTTCTTTTTTTTTTCAAGATGTGATTTGCTATAAATTTTACGGCACATACCATGCAATTATTTCTTATATGTATTTTGTTTTGATTGTGTGCTGTCGTAGTTCATTTATTTGGTGCTGTGAAATTAATTTTTGATATTATGTGTTGGTATGAAAATATTAAATATTTCTGCTGCTTAAAGTTGAAATGAAAAATGAAATAAAGAAAATAAATGGGATTCCCCGAACTTAAATGATTTCTACATATGTTAATGAATAAAAAACATACGGCCTTATGTATAATAAAAAATTAGTAGGTCGTTGTACACAGTGGCTAAGTTTGTCATTCCAATACGTGGAAATTCTAACTCAAAGCTACAAGGTTATTAAGTTTTTGGATTATCTGACTATTTATCAAATAGAGGGTGTGGACAGTTTTAATAATATTAGTCTATAGCGGGTGATGAACTTGCCAGTTTTTTGTCCCATTTACTAACGAGTTTCTAATTTTTCATTATACATACGGCGGATAATGTGTACATGTATGTATGTGTTGCCACAGCCACAGCAGCACAATATACAATATTAAATATTACCAAAAAAGAACAAAATATATATAGATGAACACAATATTACAACATATATGACTACCACAGCACATATCAAAATTCAAACAATATGATAATACTGCTGCACCAGCACGCAACTGTCGAAGATAAAATAATTTCGTAGCATGCTATCACCACAGTTGAATATATCTTTCTAGCAATGTGAGAAAAATTAATTGTGCTTAATATATCTTGCTAACAGATATTCAACAAACTTTTTGATATGCTAAATTAGAAACTCTGGTGCATATACATACATATAAGACTAGAAACTTTAAAAATAAATGTAAATAAATTCTCAAACCAAAACAATCTATCAGTTGTTACGTTTGTTAGATCACATTTCTATTTAATTCGAATTTAAAAATAAATAATAATTGTGTTTATTATTTGCAATTTGGTACACAATAACGTACATACATATGTATGTTACATTTCTACTAAGAGGAATAAAAAAACAAACTGGAAAGAAATTCATACTAAATAGAAACATGATCTAAATAGAATTATGCTCTAACAAACGTAACACGAGTTTCTTAGTACAGGCAAAAAAAAAAAGCAATGCGAACTGAAATTTATGCACGTCTATGGAATTAAATAAAATACAAACAATATTTCTGGTATATATGTATGTACATTCACTAATACATATAATGGAATATATGTGAAGGGAGGACCATTTAAAAGTTAAATTTTAAAATGCAATAGAACAATTCCATTTCTACCGATTAGAAATGGAATATTAATTCATACATATGGCTGCCGCGACTAGCATCACATTCGAGTATATGACGCAATGGCATCGCGGTTGTTGGCCTTCAAATGCTAAATTTTCCCTAGTTTGTCGGCATAACACTTGTCTTTAACGAGTATGGTTCAGGTTCGAAGTTTTTAAATACTTTGAACCCGAACCCGTTGAACTCGTGTAAGAAGTGGTTTATATGGTTCATAATAAATACATAAAAGAAAATATCGGTTATGTATTTGTTTGTAACGATAAAATAGTCAAAACTGAAAATGACAAAAACAAGCCTGCAGCCTATCATTTTATTCTGTAGAATTTGTTTATCAAAATTTTTACGGATTTAACACACATTATTTTAATATTCGCACATATACAATGTAGGTCGATGTGAGTTTGTAGCAATTCAAATCAACCATTGCTGCAGAAATTTGAAGCCGGTTTGATGTGTGAGGGCAACAAATATATTGGGGTTTATCGTGTTAAACTGCAACATACTGACTGAAAAATACAAAGGAAAATATTAAACTGTGAAAAAAGATGACACATAAAACGTTATCTATTTGAACTCGATCGTATAGAACAATTTCCACAAAAAAGAAAAAATTTACAAATAATAACATGCACACGATCTTTTTTTCTTGCAAAAGCATTAAAATGAGCTTGAAGGTATAAAATATTACCAAACACGCAAAACAGTTTGATGTGTGGCCATACCGCTTTAACTCATTTGTGTGAATAATCGTGTTGAACTACTTTTACACAACTACAATATTTCATTCTATAAATTTATCATATACATAGGTAGGCACTACATACAAATTTTTGATTTCCTCCTCAGATTGAATTCCTACAATTTCTCCTTGATATATCAACTCAAATATTCCAAGACTGCTTTTGTGAACTCCAATTAATTGCTTATTTTCATCAATAGGATCGTTGATATTTGGTTCATCATTAAAAGATTCTAGAAAAATGTTAAATGTTTTGCATTCTTTCTTTCTGTTAAATATAATTCAAACATAAATTCTTTACCTACCTGTAAATATGTTCTTCATCAGTTGTCCGTGATGTGTATGCATTGGTCTATATTCAATTGAATTGCTCGATTCGTCCTCTACATGCACCATATAAAGGTCACCACAATAACGTGATACTCGTATAACGCATTTGGTGTATTTATTACGGTAAAAACAATTCATCAATTTGATTAACGTACCACGTTGCGCAAAAACCCTTATTTTATCAATATTGGCAACCATATTTTTCGTCTTTCGCGTCATAGCATATTTAAGGACAGCTTGCAAAGCATTTGAGTTCAAAGATATTTCGCGCCGTACATATGTCCTATATCCTATATTCAAATCAATAGGATAATTTTGGGATTTTGGATTTTTAAAATATAAAATTCTTCTTGCTGGTTCAACGATATTATAGTTTACATCATAATAAGCTACCAGGCGAGGTTTGGTAAAGTATACACCTTTTATATTACTCTTTGTTTCCAGCCTTTTTGAATCAATTATATAAAATATTTTTTGGTAATCCATTTAGAAAATGAAACATATATGTGCTTTTTCGATCACCGATGAAGTTTTTAACGGACGGATGTAACTATACTGATGCAATGTAGACGCCGACAGGGCGAATTGTGATACTCCATAGACGCTGATATTTTTAGAAGCCGTTCAGGCAGCGCTGCCAGAATAATATTTTATAACATTTTTTCGGTTTTTTGTATATGTAAATCCTAAAACGACACAACTCAAATTCACAAATTTTCAGTAGAGCCAAAAAACGGTTTTAAGAAAATTGGTTATAATTTTATAATCAAATTGAATTCTACTCTAATGAAAAAACTTTTAAAAAAGGGTTTCTAAAATTTTTTTCTAATTTTGTACTAAAATTTTGGTAATAAAAGGTAATTTTGAGTTGTGACTCAAAATATTTCATTTAATATGGGGTATTATATTAAATTGTGCCAGAGTATAATGTGTAATACTTGTGTGGGACATTTTTCACAGCAAAGTGGATTTTGCAAATTAAATTTTGCATTAACAATTTTATTTTTAAATAAAATGTAAACGTAAAGACATTTGTTTTCAATGAAAAAATGCTCTACAAATAACCAAGCTATTACCAAATACCCCATCAGCAAGTGTACAATTTTCTGAAACCAAATAACCAATCAGAACTCATGCCAAAATAGAAATTAGAGTAACTATTTATTTAAATGTTTTTTTTTTTTTTCAGCAGACTGTCGTTAGTTTTATGATAACATACCTTTTGTGTAATTTTTTAGGGTAGTTTTATTTAAAGGAATGTTTTTTTTTTTAAATTTAACTTTATATTTAGTTATTATTATATTATACACGAGATGTATTCTTTGTCAGGGCATTATCTGGTTTTTTATCATTATTATGATATCATGATTATGGCACTTAGTGTATTTTAAAAAAACCAATTGGTAGTGTTTTTTTTTATATAGTATACTTGGAATATTTGTGTGAAGGTCAGGAGGGGACCACTGTACAACGAATCTGAATGTGGTATAGCTAAAAAAATTAATAGTCGTATTTGTCTTTTAAGCCCCGAAAGTTAACTCAGGGCAAATATCCCGCACACCGGTCCTTCATCGGGATACCTCGTAACCCCGAAATTTTGTTGCGGCAGAATTAACAATCTGATTACTATAGTACACTTATAACAGTAGGCATATTTATTTTAAGGTCTTCTATGCTGTCATTTAAGGGGTACCAGGGTAGTTTTAAACAATGTAACGAGTTGCAAAATCTTTTATCTCCAATCAATAAAATATATTTCAAAACATTAACATTTTATTTAAATTAAAATAAAAAATTAGTTATACAATTTATTATAATAAAAATATTAATGGCATATTTCATAAAAAAATATATTGAATACATACATATACATGTTGAAATGTATTGCATATTAACGATAGGTGTATATAAGATACAAGTCTCTTAATAATGATTAATTTATAGTTGTTTGCAATATTCCATATAGTCTTTTGTGATAAAAACTTTTTCAGTGTTTTCCTTAAATATTTGATAAGAGAAAGTTTTACTTTCCGAATCGAAATAAAACTCATATACTGTGTTTAAACAGTTTATGTTGTCATTGGTCAGTAAATCGTTGACCCGTTGTAGAAATTCGTATAAAAATTCTGTGTAAATGCCCGGCTCCCAATTTGACTCCTGTAATATAATAATTGTATTATGGTCTCATAATCATTAATTATTCTTCTTATGTAATATTTGCCTTTACTAATTGTGAAGTAAGCTTGTAAAACATAGGTCGATGTACAACACCGTTCTTGTCTTTGTAAGCAAAATAAATAACTAAAACATTTGCTAGATATGCTTGCAGCCAATATCTAAACAATTTTGAGTCATCTCTTCTTAAAGTACTCCACATTTGTTTAGCCATAACAAAGCGACAATCGTTTAAGGTTTCCAAGTCATCCCTGAAACAAAAAGCGTAAATTACATATGTATGTACATAATTCTTTCCTTTATATAACAATACTAGGCTAACCACGGCGTACTACACTACACCTGCCATTACCATTTGTCTACATTTTTCGAAAAGTAGGTTTCCCTTACCACCCATACAAATTAACTATTGATGTCTGTATATCTTGAAAACGGTTAAAACCAAAGTTTCTGGATTTTGTCACAATTACTTCGTGATCACTACAAAACATCAGTCGAAAAGTGTGGACAAATGCGCGTGGTAGATGTAGCCTAAAACGTCTGGCTAGTAAAACATAAATCTCCTTTGAAAGGTTAAAAAAGAAATGCAAAACCAAAACGTACACGCTATACTGCAAATATTGTGGAACGACTAATCACTTCTTTTTTGGCATTTAGCTATGTATGAGAATGAATACTGCATCAATATATACATAAATTATACATGCTGTATTAAGAATATAAATAGTTATTAAACAAAATATGTACATAAAAAGAAAGATATATGATTTCCTTCTTATTTTGTTTTAGAGGCAATTTTTCTATACTTTTGTTTAGTTTACGCTACAAGAAAATACATACATATATCTAACCATAATTTAATATTACTATTTATTATCCAAAATAAAAAAAAATTATTATTATATAAAATATACCTAGGAGCCCTTTATATATAAGATGTGCACATATATGTATCCCACTACTTGTTTTTTTTTTTTTAGTTTGAAATATCAAATTTATTTAAATAAAATCAACAAAATATATAAAAAGAAGTATGCATACTAGGGTGGGTCAATTTTTTGCCTACTAAGCGTATAGCAAAATCGTAATCTACGAGAAATTCTAAGAACTTTTCCCAAAGAAACCATGATTCTAAAATCAAAATCGAGCTTCCGGTTTTTTACGAGAAAATTTGGTGTTCAGGTCATCCGAAAATAATGCTATTTTTTTGGAAGTATTCATTGCAATTGGTGAATAGTTGACCTGTAACGCTGGAAGAGGGCTTATTTTAAAGGAAATTATCTCAGCTTTTTCTATATCTGTCCTCATTTATAGAAAATTGTTTACCCAAATAATGGTTTTGGAGGTTTATGTCACAATAATAATAGTTTTAGGTTTTTAACAGTTTTACTCTTATTATTTTGACATAAACCTCCAAAACCATTGTTTGGGTAAACAATTTTCTATAAATGAGGACAGATATAGAAAGCTGAGATAATTTCCTTTAAAATAAGCCCTCTTCCAGTGTTACGGGTCAACTATTCACCAATTGCAATGAATACTTCCAAAAAAATAGCATTATTTTCGGATGACCTGAACACCAAATGTTCTCGTAAAAAACCGGAAGCTCGATTTTGATTTTAGAACCATGGTTTCTTTGGGAAAAGTTCTTAGAATTTCTCGTAGATTACGACCTTGCTATACGCTTTGTCATGTTTTTCGGTCCCGAACAAATTGACCCACCCTAATGCATACATACACAATTGGTCATTACTACTCTGTGTCAGAATTACGGCCTAGTGTGTGTTAATTTTTATCCATGAGTACCAGGACCTACAGTTTAAAGTCGACTCCTAACGACAGATTTGAGAAGCTTTTTTATAGCAATCAATTGCTCCCAGAGCGTTTGCCAGAAGACTGCTGAGAGATAGTCGCCGAAAGATATAATTTTATCATATTTCTTTTTTTTTATGATGTCAGAGCTGAAATTTGAACCCGGCGCTATCGCTTAGTAAGCCAGTACACTAACTACTAGACTACGGCGAAAAGAAGTATATCTCCGGTGTAAAATCTACATTAAAACGAGTGTGAACATTGTGTTGAATTCATTAATAGGCCATGATATATATACATGATATTAATACTTATATGCATACTACAGACTTACAAATTTTTTATTTCTTTTCGAGCTTCAATTCCTTGAATTTCGCCATGATATATCATTTCAAACTTTCCGAAATTACTCTGATGTACTCCAATCAATCTCTTATTTTCATCAATAGGTTCATTGACTTTTGGCTCATCTTTAAGAGATACTTAAAAACAAATTCTTGTCATTATAAAAATCGTATACTACTCTACATACTTATGTCTGTAGTTACAAACTTCTTACCTGCAAATACATTATTCAGCAATTGTTCATGATGTGTATGCTTTGGTTTATATTCCCTTTCATTTAAATCCTCATCGTCTACGTGTACCATATAAAGATCTCCATTATAACGTGATACTCGTATAGTGCACTTTTGATATTTCTTACGGTTATAACAACTCATAAGTTCGACAAATGTACCACGCCTAGCAAAAACTTTTATTTTATCAACATTGTCAACATTTACTTGAGCCTTTGGGGACATGGCATATATAAGGGTATATTGCAAAGCATTTGAAATCGGAGTTAACTTGCGTGGTATATATGTCCCATATCCGATATTTAAATCAATTGGATAATTTTGTATATTAGGCTTTTTAAAATATAGAATTCTTTTTGACGGTTCAACACTATCATAGTTTACATCATAAAAAGCTACCAGGCGAGGTTTAGTAAAAAAAACTCCTTTCAATGCACTCTTTGTTTTTAGCCTTTTTTGGTCAATTTTATAAAATAAACTTGGAGATTCCATTATAAAGGCACAATGTATATATACATACACGAACTGTGATAAAGGAATGAGCTACTACTACTGATCAGTGATGCCAACTTTTTTGGAACAAGAAGTACATCCACAAAAAAAAATCGCTAAAAAGTGTAATTTCGTTAAATAAAATTAGAAAAAAAAATCAAATTCATTTTGTTTAATTATGATAACCTTAAAAGATGAGTAAAAGAGCAACAACAATGCAAAAGCAAAATTTTAAGCTATTTTCTATTTTAGAACTAGTATCGACATCTTTACTGAGGGTCGATTCTGTTTTAGTGAAAAAGCAAAATGAAAAAATTTTTCACTTTTTCATAAAAAAAGCGATTCTAATTTCCAGTTTTATGAAAACTGTCTGTCAAATTTTTTTCATACGATAAATTTTTTTTTCGTTAACAAATAGTCGATGATATCTAACCAGTGTTATACACTTTAAACAATATTGAATTGCTTATAAATACATTAATTATTTATTAAAACTTTTTTTTTTAATATATTCACATATTTAACTAAATTTTTTTTGAAATTTATTAATTCTAAGTAAAAAAATTAATTTTAGCAAAAGTTTTTAAACGTTTATTGATTTACAATAAAAGCGTTTAGTCGTTTTTATAAGATGGTATAATATGCAGCACTAAAAAAACACAGACACCAACAAGGAAAACAAAAATAAAAATATTTTAGCAATTTCGATCTTCTTCCATGCTTAACACATTCGGCTTAACTGCGGGAATTCCCGTCATTCTTTTGTCTTCACATAAACTAATGACGGTAAATGCCGCTTATGTTCAAATAAAATTTATTAACCTTCAAACCTATATATTTTTACCATTGTACAGCAATAGAGTTGCTGGCTTGTTAAACTAACAACCAAACTCTAATTTAAACAATGTTTTTAATTCAATGATAAAAAGCGGCAATTCCCGCTTATTATTTTTATATGAAAAATTTAATTGGCAGGCACCAGCTAAATTTAATTGCAGCCGAATGTGTTAATAAATTATATAGAGATAAATTTTTAACATAATATTTTCAAAGTTATCTAAAATAAATAAAAATTTTTTTATTTTATTGTAAATATACGTGGCAAATAATCAAGAAACGAATAGAATGGAACAAAAGTGATAGACAGTTTTCATTACGAACTTATTTTTCATAAGTTGAATAAGAATCGCTATAAATGACGAAGCGAAGTGATAAATTGATGTAAAGTGCAAATGATAAATTTTTTTCTCATTTCTTTTTTTCATAAATTGAGAATTGACCCCCTGAAATGTTTTATGAAACTCAACATCATTTTTACTGTTATTCTAAGGTTTAAAAATTTGCAGTTTTTCTTGGAAATAAAAGATAGGTCCGGCCAAAGACTATAAATATATAAAGATGTTACACTCCCTACATTTTTATTTGAAAAAAATTTTGTTCATATTTAGAAGCGGGGGACAAGTATGTGGTCAGCAGAAAAAAAAACAATTCTCATTTTTTGTAAATGTTAATCATGAGAGCATATCTCTCAACAACAAAATCATACATGCATGCATACATATTTACAATATACATTTGGGAATTCAAATATAAAAACAAAATAAAAGAAACTGTTTTTACACATACATATGTACATATTAATATCATACATTAACCTTTAATTAGGCGCATTTAGAAAATCATATAATTAGTCGTATGGTGTCCCAGAGTTTACTGCAAGTGTAAAGAAAAATGAGTATGTTTTGTTAAATTTTCAGTTATTTATTTTAATAATACATAAAAAACAAATAAATACAACATATTTTTCGTTTAAAAACAAATCCACCAACATTTGTTTAATTTTAATATTTTCTGACCCCAGGCGCCTAATTAAAGGTTAACAACGCAATCATATATGCGAATGCGTGTGTGTATTTATAATGCACATTGCCAAATCAAATAAAATATATAATTTTTTTAAGAACACTTGGTTTCGTATAAAATAAACGCGCACTTAACCTAAGCCAAAGTCAATGTGATCGACTGTGCAATAGTAGGAGAAGAATACGTGATTTATTGTTGCACACATGGAATTATGTTGATCTGCACCGAATTATAACGTTATTATCTTCGAAGAATTCTCTTATTACTTACAACATATGAAATTAAAATAAAAAAACATTTTTTTCTTTCTTTGGCTATTATTTATTTTATTTGTATACCGCTGACATATTTAATGTTCCAAAATTTTAATCTTTTCGGTACTCGCTGATTTGAATTTATATTTTTATATTTTATAAACAAATTTACTAACATTTTTCAATTTTAATTTTTCCTGAACCCAGTCGTCTAATTAAAGGTTAACAACGCAATCATATATGCGTATATGTGTATACGTGTGTGTATTCATAATGCAAATTGGCAAATCAAAAAATGCGCAACTAACGTAAGCCAAAGTCAATGTGATCGACTGTGTACTTGTACGCCAAGAATATGTGTTTTATTGTTGCAGACATAGAATTATGTTGATTTGCACCGAATTATGATGTTATTGTCTTTGAAGAATTCTCTTATATACTTACAATATGTGAAATTAAAATAAAAAAACAATTTTTCATTCTTTGGTTATTAATTGTTTTATTTGTATACCGCTGACATATCGTCGCCCCGAAGTTATCAAATTTTGCACATGATCATGTGATGTTTTTACCTATTGAGTTTAAAACAAGGTACAGAAAGATCTGAAGACATATATATATATATATATATATATATATATATGTACTTATGAACATATAATGAAAATGAGATATATTAATGAAGATCCCGTTTGTTTTACATCCACCAATGTGCCAATAGAATTTACATACATACATACATAATTGGCCATTACACCCTGTTTCAGGATTACGGCCTAGCTTCTCGCAGCACTCATGTTGTGTGTGCCAATTTTTATAGATGAGTACCATGAGCTGGAATGAACATTTAGCCGATATTTTGCTGAATATATAGCACAGCAAATAACTTACGTTAAATTTCGTTTGGATATAATTAAACCGTCAACAATTTTGTCATTTCCTTCCGAAATGTTTGTTCACACAATAAATTAAGAAAATGAATCGGACTTTAGTAATTTGTGTGCTCCATCGGACTTATTTTTCGAAGTTTGCACAATTTATATAAAAGTCTTCGAAAAAATATTTTTGGAAAACAAACTTATGAAAAACATAAAATGATCAATGCGTAGATTGTACCAAAAATACTGTTTATTCCTTTCGGTTTGAGGATAACAACGTTTGTTACAACCATAGAATGAAGATGCTAAATTTACTTGTGCTTATATTATTACGAAATCATTTGACATGGGAAACATATAAATACAAATCAGCGAGTACCAAAAAGATTAAAATTTTGGAACATTAAATATGTCAGCGATATACAAATAAAATAAACAATAACCAAAGAAAGAAAAACTGTTTTTTATTTTAATTTCACGTGTTGTAAGTATACTTATTAAAGAATTCTTCAAAAATAATAACATTATAATTCGGTACAAATCAACATAATTCCATGTGTGCAACAAAAAAGCACATATTCTTGCCGTACAATTACACAGTCGATCACATTGACTTTGGCTTAGGTTAGTTGCGCGTTAATTTATACGAAAATAAGTGTTCTTCAAAAAATTATTTATTTTATTTGATTTGGCAATGTGCAATATAAATGCACACACGTTTACACATGTATGGAGATATGATGTATATTGTAAATACACACACGTATTCATGCATATATGATTTCGTTGTTAATATATTTATATGTTTGTATTCATATAAATATGCTCTCTTCTCTGTATAAAACCGGTTTCTTTTAGTTTGTTTTTATATTTTTTATACGTTGGTAATACACACATGTACACACATGAGAGATGAAAATAAGTTCTCTAAGAAGAATAAGCTCTCTTTTAGTTTTGTTTTTGTAAGTGGAAGTCGCGCTACGGCCATCACTAAAATTTGGAGCTAGCAGTTCATTGTATGGCAGTGTGACATCTTTATATATTTATAGTCTTTGGTCCGGCTATATTCATCTTATTACTGGAACCGAATAAACCCTAAAAGCCTATTCTTTGAATTTACCCAAGTAAATCCAAAAATTTTTACAGATCGTTGAACAAACTTATGAATTTTCTTAAAACGGCCGGGAAAACTGCAGACAAGTTGTAATAAAATCTGTTACATAATCTTAGGATTGTACTTTTTAATAACATTGCTAGAATTGTAAAGACTGGTTTTCAAATTATTCAATAAACCGGTTTTTTTCCTATTTTTCCGGTTTTTTTAAACCGGTTTTAAAAATGTGGCGGCTTTAGAGTTATTTGGAAAACCGGTTATTTGCTGCCGAACTATTTTACATTTTCGAATATTTTTCATTTTAGATGTATTATATTTCACTGATTTTTTCCAACAAATTTAAATTACATTTGAAACACTTCTTATGTACTAAAATATCTAAAAAACTAAATCTGATATATATAGCGCTACTCACAATTAACCTAACTTCTACAATAAGTGAACGTGTCTTTTCAGTAAGCTCAGCAATAAAAACAAAGCTAAGAAACCGTATATCAACTAAACATTTAAACTGCGTCCCATATTTGATATACTATAAGCATTTTAAGAAAAATAAATACATACATACATACATAACTGGCCTTTACAACCCTGTGTCAGGATTACGGCCTAGCTTCACGCAGCACTCATGTTGTGTGTGTCAATTTTTATCCATGAGTACCGGGACCTACAGTTTCATGTCGACTCTGAACGACAGACTTGAGAAGCTTGTTCATGGCAATTAGTTACTATCAGAGCTTTTGCCAGAAGACTGTTGAGAGGTAGTCGCCGAAAGAAATATTTTTTTTTTCATATTTCTTTCTTTGAAGATGTCAGAGCCTGGAGTCGAACCCAGGGCCCATGTCTTAGTAAGCCAACACACTAACCACTAGACCACGGCGACTACATGAAAAATAAATAACATGTTTAAATCTTGAATAATTCTTTTTTGTCATTATAGATGTATGTATGTATGTTTCTTTCTATATATGTATGTACTTACATATTTACATATCGTCATACTAAATGAAAACGGACGTAACTACGCTTTTTGTTTTTTTACAGGAGAAGCAAAAAACCTTAAAATCAAAAATTTTGTAAATCCTGAAAATCATATAAATTTCAAGATCGATATATACGGATTGGCATTATATATGTACAAGAAGTGAGGTTGTATGTAAAGTTTTCATATAAATATGTATGTAGTTATGTCTTCTTGCATTTAGAAATACACGCACATGTGGTTACGTCCGTTTGAATTTCGTTAATTAAATCGCCATTTTTGATCATAGGAATCTAAAATTTTACACGAACATGTATTTTGATAAAACGGACCATAATTAATGGTGTTTTCTTTTCTACAAGAAAAATACCACCTTGTTAAAAGGCACATGAATAAAATGTGTGACCAGCCCTGTGATAATGTCATTAATTATTTAATGAGAACATAACACAAATATAAAAAGGGGAATGCACTATTTTTAACAGCTGCGGAGTATTTTTATTTTTTTGCAAAATATAAAAAATTATTGAAGAAATGTTTGAAGAAATGCCAGTGTGTCTAATAATTGATTTAAAACAATTCTAGCACATAAGATTTCGTCACCTTAAAATTTTAAAGGTTTTTTTTTTATATATAGTATATTTTTATTAATTGAGAAAACCGAAAAACCGAGTTATTCCAACAGTTTTTTTTTATAAAAAAAAAGCCGAAAAACGGTTTTAAAAAATGTGCGGTTTTTTAAACTATTCGAAAACCGGTTTTTGGATTTCATGGAATAGTTGACAACTCTAGGTATAACTTATAAAAAATTATAGATAAGTGCAATCCTAGGAGTATGCAACAAATTTTAATACAAACCTCTACTG
This sequence comes from Metopia argyrocephala, assembly GCA_963576795.1. Lineage (NCBI taxonomy): Eukaryota > Metazoa > Arthropoda > Insecta > Diptera > Sarcophagidae > Metopia > Metopia argyrocephala. The sequence continues at coordinate 88,664,655 of OY756211.1, forward strand.
CAATAACATGATGGTGAAGGAAATTTTTCGTAACTATTTTTAGATTATTAAACCCGAATTGCTCAAGGCCATGACTGACTATCTTACAAAGTCGTGCGATTATGTCAAAAAAAAAAAAAAAAATCTGATAAATTTCTGTCCTACAATAGAAAATCGCAACATATTGTGTGTTTGGATACCACACTGTCATACAAAAAAGATGCAAAAACATATGCTTTAGCAATGCAAATAAATAGAAAAATTAATATTGTTTTCAATTTCGAAAGTAAAAAATGTATATTTATGTTTGCCGCGTATACAATATAAATAAATAAATGATTTGCATTTTTTCTGTACAACTATTCCACAAAAAGCAACTCTGATCTCATAGAAACTCTCATTTTATGAAAAATTTCAAAAGATTATAAAATCGTACACACTTGTCAAAAAATCTGTCACGCTTATATAATTTTTGTCCACACTATCACACAATCTGAACACACATGCAATTTTTGACATATCGAACGACTAAATCTGATAGTCAGTCATAGCCTTTAGGGGCACAAAAGGGGCGACGAATTTTTAATAAATAATTAGCTGAGACTTCAGGCTTTAATTTGATATAAGTATCTGGTTGGATGTCGTTGGAGATCAGTAGATGCAATCCATAGAAGTTGAAGAAAATACATATTTTTGGACAATTTTTTGTACTAAAAAAATTTATTTTAAACTTGAAATTTTTTTATTTGCATATACATATGTATATCATAAATAACGTCTAATTTTATGAAAAAAAATCTCTATAGTGTCATTACAAGAGTATTTTAAAAGCATGAAGCGATAGAATGTAGCATATATACTACGGTCATTTCAAACGCATTCACTTAGGTCAAATTTTAATGTCTCTGGACAAATTGATTTTAAAATTTTTCTTTTTTATTACTTTTATTATTACAATTGTTATTCTAAGTTTGTTATTGTTTTTATTATATGTATATAGTACTTATTTATATTCAGTTGTGAATAATTTACTTGTAATATATGATTTAATTGGCCAAGAGTGTCTTCATATATTACTGTTGCCTTACAAATAAATAAATAAATAAATAAAAAATAGTAATAAAGATATAAACCTAATATTTTTGGTACATGATAATTAGATTGTTTATTACAAACAGAAATCTACCAAAATTGGTAGAAAATTTTTCGTTTGGTAGAATAGAAGGCTAAATATGATTTTGGTAGAAATGCGAAATTGTTTTGCATAACGCATAATTTACCATTCTTGCTCATGGACTACTTACCACCTTTACGGACAGAATGTCCGGATTCAAATATTGTCAAGCTTATTAAATGTGGTAGAACAAAATCTGTTAAAATAACCGAATGCATTACAAAACAGGCAAAAGAAAATACAATATTTAATTTAAAAAAGAAAAAGTTCTCTCTAATTGTGGACGAGACCACGGATTTATCTTTAAAAAATGTTTCGTTTTGATTTGATGATGGAAGTTATATGGAGGACAGATTTTTTGTGCTATTGGAGCTTACAAAGGCAAATGAAACTTAATTTTTTTTTTGCTAAGAAAAGAATTTTTTTCAACAAACAATATACCTTTAACAAGTTTGATTGTACTGGCAACTGACGGGCCCAACGTAATGGCCCCCATGTGCTGGAAATCGCAAATCGCATGAAATAGGCGAACTCGATATGAAATCGCAAAAGAGGTGTGCTATAGTTCACAATCGCCAGAAATTAGGTGTTTTCAAATCACAAACTTGTACGCATGTGGTCTATAAGTAAAATTGCATATTTTCTTAAAAATTTGCATATAATTTAACATAAAAGCATACATGAATAAAATCTAATGTAAAAAAAGTAATATTTTACAATTAATTTTAATAGAAAATGTAAAAAAAAGTATGTTCTTTTTCATTGCTCATCTCTAAGAAAACGCTTTCTAATACATTGTTTTCTTTCATATTGTTTAAAAAAAATTAAACTTAACAATGACGCAGCTGGCAGTTTTATTAATTTCTGTGGAATTTTGAAAAAACGTCTTCTCTCGAAATAAGACAATTTTCCAAGATTTTTATAGTAAATATAGAATTTCCTTGTCCTTCTTTTGCTCTAATCCCCGTATTTCTACGACCTTTGGAAGGCAAGATATGCAGTTGACTTATCGACCTCTTTCAGACTTTCCCCCAATTTCATTTTGACAAAACGACTTCTTTCAGAGAATTAAGAATAATGTAAAAAATTGAATGTCTATAAAAAATTGTATTTCATTTTTATTATTATTTTTTAATTATCTGCATATTGAAGGGAAAAATAGAACCCAAATATATTTTCCAGATCAACTTCTTTCAACCTTTTTTTCATATTCCATTTTAACGAAACAACTTGTCTTGACTTAAGCGATTAAAATAATTTTCAAATTTAATCAAAAAAATTTTGACAAAACGACTTGTATGGTGGAAGCTAATTTTTTTCCTTAAAATTTAAACAAAAAAAATTTAACAAAAGGTCTTAAATTAATTTTTTGTCGTTATATAGAAAACTATTCCTTCTAGAAGGGAAAAAAGGTCGCATAATCTTCGTTAAGTATTTGTGTATAATATCCAAGTTCAAAATTTCATTAATTTTCTAAGCAATAACTTGTATTAGCCTTTTTAACTGTTTTTTTGCTCTACTGAAAAGTTGTTGATTTTAAAAGAAGACGTTTTGTCAAATGTCCACAGATTTTATTTAATAATTTGTTTATATTATGTTTGTTTTTATATCTTTTGACACTTTAAACATGTTTTCATTTTTCGAACATAACTTTGGAATATATTGGGTTGTTCGGAAAGTCATTTCGTTTTTTTTTGGGGAACATGAAAGACAGTTTTTGTATAATGAATAAATATTTTATTAAATTCGACAAATTTAATCTCTCACCGATCTCTCGTGTGGTTATTCGTCGATTTGCATCAACTAATGCCTTTATCGCATCTTTGTCAGCTTCGACCGGCCTTCCAGACGTGTTGCATCTTCGACATCAAAATTGCCGGATCGAAATTTTGCAAACCAGTTCTGGCACTGGCGTACTGTTAACATGCCTTCTCCATACACATCCGTCAATTTTTTTCTCGCTTGGACAGCATTTTTACCTTTTCTGAAGTAAAAAAGTAAAATATGACGAAAATGCTGCTTATTGCTCTCCATATTTAAAAGGGCACCAACCAAAAACTACTGTGTAGAATTAATAGAACTTTTTCACACACAAGCCTTGCAATATCAGCTCTCTTATGCGGTTTAAGTGTGAAGTTGGTTTCGAAAAAACGTAATTAAGTCCTCTGACGGGAAAAAACGAAATTACTTTCCGAACAACCCAATAAATGAAACGCACGATTTCCAACACATGAAAAACTAAGATTGGCGATTTTGAAATCACAAGTGATTTGAAATCGCACGTTTTCCAGCACATGGGCGAATATTACCGGGCTTAAAACTTTGCTTACCGATGAAGTAGATTTGTTTTACTTAAAATGTACATGTCACTCTCTTCATCTTTGCTGTAGGTACTCATGTAAAAAACTTCCAAAGAATATTGAAATTTTGTGATGCAATATATACAATTTGTTTTTCTCATAAGCTTTTGGAAAAATACTAGTTGTTGTAGAATTAATATCACCTTATTAAATGTGAATTGGAAAAAAACGAACGTTATAACCATTCGTCTTCTTTAAACAGGCTTGAAATTTATGTAGAAATTTAGTATACATATGTACAAAATGTTAAAGCGAGAAAAGCTAATTAATTATGTATGTAATTTTAAAACGTAAACATCTTTTGATACTTTTTTATTCACTATTAACGTAACTTTGAACAATTAAACTATAGAATAATTTGCACAATTATTTTTTGTCATATTATTTTAAAAAAATATACATATATTTTTATTAATTATTTTATTTACATATTATGTACCATCCTTCATAGCTGAAATTCTGGTAATCTATGTACCTACTTATATAAATTAATACCACTTTTCGGTTTCTCAAAAACAGTTTATTTTGAACAATATTTCTTATTCTTGAAAACCATAAACCTTTAGATTACCTGCTTCACGTCTTCGGTCATTACTGTCCTTGTCATCACAAGCATATGCTAATAGGTACTGTTTTGGATGCCAAGCTACTGTAAAGGTAGCTGCGTCAACCGTAACATCGGCAACTTTCTCACCGGTCTCAGTATGAGCAATATCAATTAATAAATCTTCAGATGCGGACGCTAAAAGTTTACCATCATAACTAAACGATATAGTACGTACGGGCCAATCTAAACGTGAGAGTACTCGTAAACATGCTAATTCATTAGCATCCCATAGAGACACTAAAGCATCAGCTGAACCAGTGGCAAAATATTTGCCTGTTGGATCAAATTCTATGCAAATACAGGTTGCAGGATGAGCTTTTAACACATGCTGTAGTTCTAGACTGGGGTAACTTAGTATATGTACACATCCCATGCCATTCGTTAGAAAGAATAAATCACTGCTATTGTTCCAAGCAATTTCATTGACCTTAAAAAAATTAAATATTTTTTTAGATTTCAAGCCATTTTAATATTTATATTTTTATTTTTTTTAATAAACGAGTTAGCAAGGTGTATCCAATAGGCAATTGCATTTTCATTATATAATTCTTAATACTGGATGATAATACAAAACTGATATACTATAAGTATATGCTGCAAGAGCATAATACTCATTGCTTTAAAATTTAGTGATAAAAAATAATTAAGCATTACTTATTTATTAATATTTCAGGCCAAATAAGTTTATATCCTAACTGTTCAATATTCTTAGTCAAGCTACATTACTTTAAACCAGAGTAAGTAAAAACGCAGCGCAGCGCCGCTCTTTTGGCTCTTTTTTGCTCTTTACGCAAAGAGCAGAGCAAACTTTTTGTTGCTCTTGCTCTGCGCCATTTTTTTTGCTCTGCGCATTACAAGCGCTGCGCATAGAAAGCGCATTTGAATTTTGAGCTTTCTTGCTCCACTCTTTTTTTTGCGCAATGCGCAAAAGAGCCAAAAGAGTGCGCAATTGCGCATCGCTCATTTACTGTGGTGTAAAATACCTTTGAAGTCAGTAATTTTAATATGAAGAAAGAAGAAATAATTAAATGTAAATAGAATTTATATTAGTATTTTCATATACTTTAGAGTAAAATAATAAAACAATTTTTTCTTTTTTATATTAAACTGGAGCCTTAGCCTGTAATTCTCTTAAGATAAAATGCTTAAATTTTGGATTTTTGAAACAGGCTGAGCGTTAGAATATATAAAATTAAAAAGTGTAGAGGTAATAGGCATGAAGTTTTTAAATTACAATAAGCGTTCAAGAATTCTATTCGTAGCCAAAAAGTCCTAAATCTAGCTTAGGAGAGTTACAGGATAAGGCCTCTGCTTATTTTTTTCTTCACGCACATAAATTAGTGCAACAAAATTTTTTCTGAAAATCACACGCGAATATATGCATTCAAATTTTTTCTAAGTATAAATATGTCAAGAATGAGTGATAAAAATTTTATTTTCTTCATGCAAATAAACGAGTATCATAAATCTGTTTTTTTTTTTCTTAAAAACATACGCGAATGTCCCCATTCATCTTTTTTTAAGTATATTTATGATTGAAATTTCCATCAGTAATACTGTATAGTCATTTTCTGTAACGCAATGATTGACTGCACATACACATTTTTTCGAATGGCAAATTAAAAAAATTTGTTGCTGACATGACACTGTAGATATAAAAAGCGCATGCGCAATGCGCTACTCATTTTGCTCAATGTGCAGAGCAAAGCGCCAAATAAAAAATTTAAATGCGCATAACGCAAAGAGCAGCGCTTACAAAAAAAGAGCAAGAGCCAAAAGAGCCAACAACTGCTCTTTTTTATTGGCTCCGCTCTTTGCGCATGCGCAATTTTTCGAGGCGCAAGAAAAGAGTGCGCAATGCGCAATGAGCAAAAGAGTGAGCAAATTCTTACTCTGCTTTAAACTACTTTGATAGAAATTAAAATGTGAATAGTCACTTACTCGATTTTGTTCAAAGTTGTCAATACAATTTCTTTTAACTATATTAGTTTCAACTGTTCTAGATTTATACTAACTTTAATTAATAAAGAACTAAATAGCTTCTTGTACATACCTCAAAATTAAATTGTTCTTCAGCTCTGATTTTATTTGTTCTGGTATCAATAAATGTAACCAAATCCTCTTTGTTGCCTACTGCTATAGTTTTGCCGTCTGGCGACCAAGTAATGTTTATATTTTCGCCTTTAGTATTAGTAACAGAGGAACATTTCCCACTTCTTATGTCCCAGATACGTACTGTCTTATCACCACTGGCAGTACTTAAAAGATCAGCGTTAAATGCATGCCAGCATAATTGATCTACGGATCCCGTATGACCGCGATAAGTATTTTCCTTACTCTTTATAATTATTTAAAAGTAAACAAAATTTAGAATATTTCGTTAATTTAGGTTAATAAAACAAAGAACCAACCACTCTATCTCTTTCCAATGTGTATACAGCAACAGTTTTATCAAATGAACCAGAGGCCAAACGTCTTCCATCACAACTCCAGCCCACTGAATGCACCTAACAAATGGTTATTATTTTTGTATTTTTCCTTTTTTTATATGAAAGTTGCAAAAATTAAAATTTACCTTCGAAGTATGAGCCTTTTGTTCACGAATCTTACTATGTGATTTGAAGTAACTTTTTAATTCTTCTAAAGATGCATTAATACGACCCATTTTTAATCCTTTTTATTCAATTTGTATTACCTTGATTGAAATAAATAAATAAATAAAAAATTCAAGACTTAAAAAAATCTCTTAAAATCTCCCAACATACAAAAAGAGCGAGATCGGTGTTTTTGACTACTCAGCAGTGATGCCACAGTCATTAAAATTTTGTAAACAAATTGTATTCAGTATTACCACAACTTTTAATTTTTTGTAACCAAATTTCGTCAAAAATATAACCAAAATGGGGCAAAAAATAATCAAATTTTTAGCTCTAATTGAAACAATTAAGAAAATTGTCTTTAATGAAGTATAAATTTTATATTTTTTTTACAATATAATGTAATATATGTACTTTGACTAGTCTGCCAATATATATGTAATTTTAACTTCTGATTGTATGAAAGCAAAATGAAAATATACAAAACCTCTTTTCGCATTCACATTAATCTAATCTCATCCGTATAGTATATTAAATCAACGCATTATAGTACATTGTAGTCGCCGTAGTCTAGAGGTTAGTGTGTTGGCTTACTAAGATATAAGCCCTGGGTGTGACACACAGCTCTGACATCTTAAAAAAAAGAAATATGAAAAATATATCTCTTTCGGCTCTGGGAATAATTAATTGCCATGAACAAGCTTCTCAAGTTGGTCGTTCGGGGTCAACATTAAACTGTAGGTCCCGGTACTCATGGATAAAAATTTACACACACGACATGAGTGCTGCGAGAAGCTAGGCCGTAATCCTGACATAGGGTTGTAAAGGCCATTTATGTATGTATGTTTGTATATATTATACACCAATACCCCGATTTGCGTCGCTTCAGTTTGCGTCGCTTCGAAGTTGCGTCTTTTTTTAAGTTTCTGGAATTTCAATGTTGCGTCGTTTTTGTTTCAGTTTGCGTCGCATGGCTTCGAAGTTGCGTCGTAAATGCTTCGATTTGCGTGGTTGATATGAAAATGTTTTTACAAAGTTAAAGCAAAAAAAGGGGATTTCCCATTTAGTAGAAAGCAAATTTGCAGGTGTGCGTTGTTTACATGTTAAGCGTAGTTATTAGTTTCAAATTATATCAGTGGTCTTCACAATTGTTATATTTTTATTTTAAAAAATCTGTTATCAAAAAAATAATAAGAAAATATATTTTTTCTAAGCTAAAATGTTTAAAACCTGTATTGACTAAACGAAAATCAAATACGTAAACAATTGAAAATTCTGCTTCAGTTTGCGTCGTTTCGGTTTGCGTCTCATTTTTTCAGTCCCAATTAGCGACGCAAACCGGGGTATTGGTGTAGTACAAAACATAGGTTTAATTTTAAACCGATAGTAAAGTCATTGCCTATCTGTTTGGTTTTCGAATAGCATCAGCCACCTAATTTGGTACTTATACCCATTTTTCAAATATTGCTCTGACTTTTAGAAAAATTCCAAGATCGGAATTAAGAGCAACATAAGCGTCAACCTAGACTACAGGGCTTTATTTAAGTAAAATGTTTCTTAATAAAGGTTTGCTTAATTATTCTTATTAGAAATACTTTTTAATAAAGAAAAGTGTAAATTTTTTAGCAAAAATTTTGTTTTGAATCTTGCGCATCGCATCAGTAGTTCATTATGTTGTTTTCATTAAAAAACATTAGCGGTAATCACTCTTCGTTTCTCGTTCTCATTTCGTTATTATTTGGTGTGGTTGATGTTTCAATGTTTATTTAATAATATATATTTGAATACCATGAACCTTAAGGCCACATGTATTAATGAATTGAAATAAATAAATAAATAAAAAATCCTTTTATTTTTCTTTAAGAAAAAAAAAATTAATAAAATACAAAATGAATACATATCTAAGAAATAGGTATCCAATTTTGGAAAAAAAATAATTAACACGGCAGCACTGCAATCATCTGTTTTGGAAAGGCATATAATGCTGCCAGTCTGCACATAATTAAGAATTATGAAAACGCCAAAAGATTAAACAAAATTAAAGTTTTTTTGTGAAAATGGCTTTCTAATTTTATTAATTTATCGATATGAAAAATTTACTGACACATTAAAAAACAAAGAAAGGAAGGAAATAAAATTAAATAAATGTTTAAAATTTATTTTTCAAAAAAGTATATATTTATTGTATGATTTTATATTGGTATTCTTATGAGAAGTAGCGTCCGTTCTGCTATTACTCAGACTATTGAAAATCATACAATAAATATAATATACGTATAGCTCCAATAAATATTTGAATTTAGTATTCGAAGTAATATATAATTAAAAAAAGTATATGTTAAATATATAAATACAAATAAAATCCTCACATAAAACAATGTTTATGTATATGGGGAGAGTATATATTGCGTGTTGTGTACTTGTTTCGGCTGATCATTTTCACCTCTAATAGAGAAATCATTGTAAAATTATTCCTAATTTATTTTGATAGAATTTAGTTCTGATCTAATTAAGGCGTTTAATGACGAAACAAAAATTAATTAATAAAAATGATCAACAAAATTGGTGGGATTCGAACACTAAAATTTTTGTTTCGGTACTTTAAAAATTTGTACACAGTTTTTCATTCGAAAAAAACCTACCAACATTGTAAAAAAAATTGCAACTACCCACTAACTTACTATATTGCTTTCCAACAACAAATGCTACCAATTTTAGTCCGATTGGACCAAAACGGCAACGTTGGTTGTTTGTTGCAAAACGAGTCAACTGTCATTTTGGACGTGTCGTCGTGTTATTGTTTTTATTTAATTTTGTTGATTTTTGCTGAAGAGTTTTGAAAAAGAAATTATTGGGAAGAATAACAAATTTTATTCCTGTTATAACTTACCATCTAAAATGGAATTAGAAAAATATACTCTGCAGTCAATAAGACAAGAGTTAATAGATAACAATTTACAAGCAAAAGCCATTATTCAGGTAAGTTCGGGTCAAATGCCTCATTCTACTGATTCATGGATATTAATCATAATTTAATTCCCTAATAGGATATTATATCTTATCGAGGAACGATACAAGAACTAGAAGCCTTAAATGAAGCAGGTAGAGCAAAGTTGGCTGCTTTAAGAAAGAACATTGATAGGTTGAATGATTGGGCCAGAGACACCGGCGATCCGGCTCTTTCAAAAGAGGTCGATACTCAAAGAGAACAATTTTCAAAAGTATTACAAGCGTTTCGTAAGGCAAATGTAGCAACTATGCTAGAAATTGAAAAGGCTAATAGGGAAGAGCTAATGGCTATAACGGGAGAAACAGATTTACGAAAGCGTCATTCTGTAGCTGGCGGCAACCGAGATGGTAGTACTGGTGGTGTAGTAACACGTCATAACCGTAGTAGTCTTGTTTCGCAGGAAAATAATGTTACCGAAAAAATGTTAGCAATCTCGCGTCATCTATCTGAAACAACACAAAAGAGTGCAATTACTTTAGAAACCTTGGTAGCTTCTTCACAAAATGTTGAAGCAACACGAAATGAACTGCAGAATACAGCAGGTACAATTTCGCAATCGGGAAAGTTGTTAAAAAAATATGGACGTCGGGAATGTACCGATAAAATGCTATTATTTTTCGCCTTTGCATTTTTCTTAGCCTGTGTTTTTTACATTGTTCAGAAGAGACTGTTTTAAAAAGAAAATTTTGGATTTTCTTTAGCCTCAGTATAGAATTCGTTAATGCTAGTGTAATCTAACTTGTTTTAAATGGCTCGCCCCTAAGGGTTTATTTTCCGTTATCAAAGAAAATAAACCCTAAATTCCAAAGTGTTTATGATTAGGGAATACAAACCTACGTTTAAGTATAAATATTGTAGTTGTATTAGAGTGTATGCATTTTTGATATGTGTGTAGTCAATATAAAAATAATGATTTAACTTAATATAAATAATAATGCTTATAAAATATAGATCTAATATAAAAGAATATAATATTTTCAATCATTAATTTTATTTAAAAGTAGTCTTTGTTAATGTTAATAAGTCAAATAATTATCGTTCGTAATGCTAGATACACACTTGGAAACATGTTTATGAAACCAGGCATGTTCCGTTGTTGTTTCATAAACATATTGCATTCTAGGTTTCAAAAAAACCGAAATATTTTTATATTTTCTTGTTGCCTTGAAGTTGGTTCCCTGGTGTGAATCGTTGTTTAATCTTTTTACTGGTTTATTTTATTGAAAACAAGTAAACTGTATAAATTTATAAATTAGAAATACAGACTACGATGTTTCGGTTTAATTGTTTGCTCCAGTTTGTGTATCAAAATATGAATTAACATTCGTTTTCCGTAAATATCGTCCGAAATGTGTATCTAGCATAATATTAAAGTCTGTTTATTATTTCGTATGTCTATCAATCAAGTGGCAGTAAAACGAAAAATTGCTCAAAAACATCGAAATTTCCAAGAGGGAACTGGAGTATTTTTGCTCTTAACCTTTGACCAGTTGGTTTTTTTTCGATCGTGCGACACAGAATTCGACATTTATGAAAATTTATTGAAACTAGTAGCGATGCATGGCACTACTACAGGAGAAGATATATTAAATTGCGAATACAATTGGAAATAACATTTACCTCAGTCGAAATTTATTTCTGTAGCAACTGATGGACCTCCTTTAATGGCCGTCAAAAGCAACGGTTTTATAGCATTACTACAAAAATTTAGGGGAAACAGAATCATATGAAAAATACGCCGAAAACGTTTAGGCTTAAAAATTGAATTTGAAACAAGAAAAAATGAATGAGAAGAAAAAAGAAGAGAAAAAAGAGCAAATTATACGAATGTAACGGAATAACAAACCAATCAAAAGAGCGAAAAGCGAATTGTTTCATTTGCGCTCTTTCTCATTTAGAAAGTATTTGTTTTGGTTTTGCTCATGAACAATACCACTAAAAAAAATTTGAAAAGTTTATGACTTTGTGGTAAAGTTTGCGAAATGTTTTGTTTGTTTCCCTGCGTTAAAAATATGTTCTATAAAACTCATAATACAGTGCACGCGCGCTAATGTGAACATTTTTTTTTTGCTTCATTGACTACTCTAAAAGATGAAAAAATGTAAAAAGCCCTATAATTAGAACATATTTTTTTTTTATTTGAAACGTTAAATTGTGTTTATTTGTTGCGGAAATACCCGTTTTAGGTGTACATATATATATGTAGTATGTATGTGTTTTGTTGCAAATTTTGGAATAAAGAAAGCAACAGAAAAAATAACAGATGTTTTTAATACGTAAATAGTTTTTGCTAAACTTAGTTATTTAACATGTGCAGGTATTGTATGATCATATGTATGTGTGTAATTATGAACATATTTATGCATATAAATATACAAATTAAGTTATCATTCGGTGTAATCTTAAAAAAAATATAATGATTTTTGTTTAAAAGATGGTATAATTCTGTTTTACAATTTTCGGTATTCGAAAATGTGAACAATTCGCAAAAGTGAACAACGCCAATTTTAATTAGTTCGCATTAGCGCGCGTGCACTGTACATACATATGTTGATATAATACGTAAATTTTTTTAAATTTGAAAACATGAAAAGTAACAATTAGCCGCCAACCAGATAAAATAAAGTTCCTTCATATTTACATATCGTGACATAATAATGCAGAAGAGACGAACTGTAATTTAAAACATATCTAAAACTTGTATTTTTATCTCTTATTTTCGCTGAGTAGTGACCAAAAGTGTCCTTTACTTTTCCTATCTGTTTGGCCAAATTAAAATGTTTAAATGCATTTATCTCAGAATAGTTTTTTTTAGTTGTCGCAAATGACGATATATATATTTATATTAATTCCAAAATTAACAAAAAAAAAAAAAATAAAACAAATTTATAAAAATTCAGACTGACAAGAATACAAAATAAAAGAGGGAAAAATTAATTTAAATTATTGTTGCAATAAATAAAAATTATATCGCTCAAATTTTGAAAATGAAGCTTTGTCGTAAAACGCTATTGTACATCGAGAAACTTCTTTCGTGCTAATTTGAAAGCAAAAGTTTCGCAGCATAATTTTTTGCGTTGAGCTCAATATGTTTTTGAATTCCGAGGTGTTTTTTTATGGTAAATTATATGCTGACACTAGCTTATTGCAAACTTTACAAAACAGAATATTCCTATTAGTTTTAAAATCTCGGTATTCGCTAATATATTATTTAATCTGTTTCATAAAGATTGCTTGATTTTCTTCATACTCTTACGAAAATTTAATTAATTTAAAAATCAACTTTAAATTAAATTTTTTATATCATGCAATTACACTGTGGAACAAATTCAGGATAGCAAAAGTTGGGTCGATTCTGAGAGTGAGGGGTGAAAATTGAAAATTTTTGCAGTCAAATGCCTATTTTCAGCATATTTCGTGAGCAAATTATTTCCTTTCAAAAATGAAGCCAGTAGTTTTGATTTTTTCTTAGTCAAACACAAATTTGCAACAATTCCTTCCAATTGGTTTTGTATTAATAGGATTAGGTCCTTTGATGTTTCATAGGATGTACCTTAACCAGGTTCGTATTCTGAAAAGAAATCCATGGATGTAGCAGCGCCGATTGTTGTAATATCTGTTGGAAGATCAATACTTCGATATGTTGGTACTAGAACGACTTCTGAGTGCGGTAATGGCAATTGGGCACTGCTACATCAGTTTTATTCTTTGCTTTGCTTCTATTCAAAGGTTTATGGTAGTTGATACATCCATAGCAATTTTCTTCTTGATTCGGACAGTTGTCTAAACACATCATTGGTAGATCAAAAAGCATAACCTTCTTCTTTCACTTTTTCATTGCATAAGAGTTAAATAGCAATTAAAGCAAACTTTTTTAGGGCATAGATTACGTCAGTGATAAACTTTTTCGAAAAATATTGTTTATAGGCTTAAAAAAAAATCACTTGCATTTCCGCATTTTTCACAGCTTGCTATAAACGTCCACAAATATTACAAAAGTGGCCCATTTTACATTTTGGTTCCTCCATTTTTAATATTTTTACCTTGTGGGTGTTGACCAGAGTGGATCTGGAGGCTGTTGATTAATTCCTTTAACCGAAGGCACCGGCCTTTATGTCCGATGCTCGTTGTAGATGTGGATTAAAAGGACGGCTTCCAAACACAAGAAATGAAAGCCGTTCAGGACTTTAGTGTGTTTTGTTTCACTTTATTGCCTCTTTTTCTATATTTTCAATTTATTTATTTACTTATTGTGACAATTTCAGGGTTTTTAATTTGACACTTCTCTTATTACTTATTTTTAAATTTAAAATATGGCGCGCTGCATGTCTCTCAAGGAAAAACCAAAGTAAGTAAAAAAACAAATTGGCTGCAGTTCATCTGCTCTACGATCCACAAAAATTTTGCATAGAGTTACCAGATGGTAAATACATATATTAAACGACAAACGCCGCAACCACCATACTGTTGACGTCGACGTTAACGAATACAATACATATTATACAATAGTGGTGTTTTATTCGAAACCTATAGCCTCTTAGATAAACTGCTTCGAAAAAAACGACATAAGTGCTTAAGAAATTAAATTGGGCATTACTCACAATTTTTCTAAAAAAATATGTAATTATTTTTTAAAAACAATTCAAACAATGTAAAAATAATTACATTCCTTCGCCTCAGCCATATTTACAACGTTTATTCTTTTATAATTTATGAAATGTTATAGTATTTTAAAAAGATAACGTCAAGATAAAAAAATCCAACTTGGCAGCATTTTTATATGTGCTTAATTTTTAAGCAGTTTTAAAATTAACCGCTTATATAAGCGGATATAAATAAAAATTTGTATGGAATATTTATATTCGGTTCGAAAAAAACACCACTAATGTTTTTTTTTTTTCGTTTTTTATGAAACCAATGCCACAATGCACTTAACTTAAATCAATTACGAAATAAAATAAGTTCCAAAAAAAATTAATAGCGAATTTTATCGCGACCAAGCGAAAATTAAAAAATCAGCTTTGCTGGGTTATGAGTCTTAATTGAATCTTTATTTTTGAAATAAAAAAATCGCTGTCTGTGTGGTGGTCGAAAAGAAAAAAGTTGTTCTGTTGGTATAAAAACAGTTTTTTTGTTTTTTGGAAAATATTTTCAAAAAGCATGAAGACAAATAATTTTTCCAACATTTTGCTTCATAAGCACCACAAATAGTTTTTGAAATTTTAATTGTTGCACAGGTCTCTAGCAATAATTTAGCTTTTACAGATGTAAAAAATATCAATCAATCGACGAGTCATAGCCAAAAAACCACATAAACAACAACAAAATTGGCCATTACAACCCTGTGTGTGGGTTACGGCCTAGCTTCTCGCAGCACTCATGTTGTATGTGTTAATTTTTATCCATGAGTACCAGGACCTTTTGTGTGCCGCGGCACATTGGTTGCGAATCACTGCTCTAGATTCAGATTATCGGGTATGTTCTGAAAAACGAATTAGAGTGGAATTGAAATCGAATGAAATTTTGAACTGCTATACTTTTAAATGTTAAACTGTTTTAATAATAATGTTTTCTATTTATTCGCTTAATAAGCATTAATGTAACTTCATTGAATACTAAAACTATAAAATAATTCGCGCATTTATGTTTTATTTGCCTTTGAAAAAACTTTCGTTTTCAATTTCACTCGAATTCGTTTTTCAGAACATACCCGTATGATTTTTTCTTGTGTCAAAGGCAGTGATTTGTTTGTTGTTGATAGAAGTGGAAAAGGCAGACGGGCTGAAAAAACTCAAAAATTATATTTTCTGTGATTTTTTACTTCTCTTTTACTCTTTGTCCTTTTATCTTTCTTTTATTAAAATTTAATAAACAAAATATAAGTATATAACGTACATACATACGTAACTTAATATTCATTAAAAAAATTTAATAAACAATACAAAATCACTTTAAAAATAAAAGTAAGAAATGATTAACGAATTTTAAAAAGGACATTTAGGCACGTTTCCTGGATTTATGAAACCGTCATTATGTATCATACGACAAATATCTTTGTACGATTTATCCTTTTTCTGTTGCCTTACAGCGTAACTCTGAGAAGTTCGGCGTGGTGAAGGCGGTTGATAATAGTATCCATTAATATTTTGGGAGTATGTTTGTGCTACCGGATATTGATAAGAATGTCCATTATAGTAACTTGTCTGCTGGGGTACTATAACTTGTCTAAAGAATTTGTTAAAAACTTTTGAACTTTCAACACGCAATAGGCACATTATTATTATAGAAAATATTGTTTTAGAAAGTAATCTCATTTTATAGTATTGCGATTGTTACAAAATCCTTATTAATATTGTCCAAATAGTGCTTTATAGATTTTATTTTTAAATTTTGCGTGTTACTGCGTGTATAGGTTTTTTTTTAGAGAATAAGTATCTGGAGATGAGTTATGTTATATGTATGAATACGACAACAAAAATAATTGATTTAAATAAAAACGTACAAAAAATTGATAAGACTTTGCCTTGTACCTAAGCTTGCCAGAGTTGGAACTACTAATATCAGTACATCACGGAAACATGGTACAATTATAATCATAGTACCATGCACGGAAAAAACCAAAGTACATTGATTCAAAAAAAGTACACTTTGTTTTTATTAAAACTAAAGTTTATTGAATACAGTTAACCAAAAAAATATTAATATAAAACAAAAACAAGATCTCGTCAATACATACATATATATAGCATTTTCAGTTTAAACTAAACCTTTTTCAAAATAAATGAATCCTTTTTCAAAATAAATGAAACCTTTTTCAAAATGAACGCAACCTTTTTCAAATTAAACGAAACTCTTTTCAAAATAAATGAAACTTTGTTCAAAATAAATGAAACTTTATTCAAATTCATTTAAACATTTTTCAAATTAAATTAAACCAGTTATAGAATTTAATAGAAAACAAATAATAAAACAATAATTTTTAATTATGGATAATGCCAGAATCCATAAAACCCAGGAAATTCGAAATATGGTGGATAATAGTGACTGTACGCTTAAATTTTTACCACCTTATTCTCCTATGTTGAACCCGATAGAGAAAACATTTTCTAAGATAAAATTCCACGCCCGATCATTATTAAAGTGACATTACCACAGAACATAACATAGTAAGTGTATATAATAGAGGAAAGTGTAGCACAAATTAATCAAAATGATTGTGGGAACTAAATATGTTATGGATATGATCATGTTAATTCCTAAAGCGGTCAGTGGACCAATTCTTCATTAATTTTAACAAGTATTATATAAAAATGAATGTGTTTAATATGTTTTATTTATTTTTTCTTTTGTTTTCTATTAAATTCTGTAACTGGTTTAATTTAATTTGGAAAATGTTTAAATGAATTTGAATAAAGTTTCATTTATTTTGAAAAAAGTTTCATTTATTTTGAAAAGAGTTTCGTTTAATTTGAAAAAGGTCTCGTTTAATTTGAAAAAGGTTTCGTTCATTTTGAAAAAGGTTTCATTTATTTTGAAAAAGGTTTAATTTAAACGGGATGGATGGGATACTTCGGACAAGGCAAAGTCTCTGATTGGGGTCAACCTGGCGGCCTCCAGAACGATCCTTGTTCCCGTTGTATTCAAGTCGACATACAGCCTCCACGCGGCCCTCCTGGATGACATTCTAGCACCCGCTAGCTTGTTAACTAATGTATGCGGCGATTGTCCAATCCCCTGGACTTTAAATTTGGGTTGTGCGTAGGGCTTGAAACCCACCACGTAAAAACATTTTTTTCAATGAAAACCAATACAATAGCCTCTAAACGGACCCCCTTTTATGTTGACGAACTTGGCAAACGTTTTAAGGACTATGATTTACGGATATGCACCTGGAACGTGAGAACCCTTTATAGGGAAGGTGCCTCTATCCAATTGGCGGATGCTCTCACGAAATGTAGGGCTGACATCACCGCCATCCAGGAAATGCGATGGATAGGACAAGGTTGTACGAGGCAAGCAACATGTGACATCTACTACAGCTGCCATGAGAAGAGACGCGAATTTGGCTGCGGATTCGTAGTAAGTAAGAGACTGCGCCATCTTGTCTCGGAGTTCACCCCCGTGAACGAAAGAATTGCTACGATCCGAATAAAGGCAAAGTTTTATAATATCAGCCTTATTTGCGTGCACGCCCCGACGGAAGAGAAGGATGATGCGGTCAAAGATGCTTTCTATGCAAAGCTCGAGGACGTATACGATAGGTGTCCGGCACATGACGCCAAAATTGTCCTCGGCGATTTCAATGCGAAAGTTGGACGTGAAGGTATCTTTGGCCCCACTGTCGGACAGTTCAGTCTTCATAATTCCACCTCACTGAACGGCATGAGACTGATCGATTTCGCTGCGGCGCGAAACATGGTAGTTTGTAGCACCAGGTTCCAGCATCTCGATATCCATAAGGCCACCTGGCTCTCCCCTGATCGATCTACCAACAACCAGATTGATCACATTGTGATTGATGGAAGGCATGTATCCAGCATACTAGACGTGCGCACATTTAGAGGTCCAAATGTCGACTCGGACCATTATCTTGTCGCAGCCAAGATGCGACTGCGTATATGCGCGTCGAATACGACACGTTCTAGTGTGCAAGGGAAGCTGGACATCAAAAAGCTGCGATCACAAGAGACAGCCAGGTCATTTTCCGATCGTCTTTCTAACGAGCTCAATTACATCCCATCCTCTCTCGAAAGTATTGGTGGACAGTGGTCTCACATCGCTCACTCCTTGCGCAGCGCTGCCGAAACAGTCCTTGGTTTTGAGCGTCCTCCCCGCAGAAACCAATGGTACGATGAAGAGTGCCGTGAGGCCACTGCAGTAAAGAACGCTGCCTATAGACGAACATTGCAGTCCACCACTACAAGAGCAACGGTGGAGGCGTATAGAGAAAAGAGGAGGGAAGAGAGACGCCTATTTAGAAAGAAGAAAAGAGAGCAAGAAAGGCGTGATCGTGAGGAAATCGAGATATGCAGGAGTAGAAATGATGCTCGAAATTTTTATAAAAAGATAAGGCGTCTTACTACTGGTTTAAAGCCCGGAGCAACCTTCTGCAGAGACGAACATGGTAACCTGGTTACAGATGCACAAGGAACACTAAGATTATGGAGACAGCACTTCTCTAATCTATTGCAGGGCGATGGCGACACAAATTCCGCCTCTAGAGATGCTGTGCCGGACCCAATCATTAACGATGACGTCGAGATCCCGTCCCCTAGCCATGAAGAGGTCAAGGTTGCCATATGGCGACTGAAGAACAACAAAGCAGCTGGACCTGATGGTTTGCCAGCTGAACTCTTCAAGTATGGAGGCGATGAGTTGGTTAGGTGCATGCACCAGCTCATTTGCAGAGTATGGCTGGAGGAAAGTATGCCCAACGATTGGAATCTTAGTGCTCTCTGTCCCATCCTGAAAAAGGGAGATCCCACGATATGCACCAACTACAGGGGTATAAGCCTCCTCCCTATCGCATATAAGGTTCTTACGAGCGTATTGTGTGAACGACTGAAGCCATTCGCCATCTCACTGATTGGACCTTATCAGTGCGGCTTCAGACCTGGTAAGTCCACCATTGACCAGATATTCACACTGCGCCAAATCCTGGAGAAGACCCATGAAAGTCAAGTCGACACACACCATCTTTTTGTCGACTATAAGGCAGCCTTCGATAGCCCAATAAGGGATCGCGTTTATGCCGCAATGTCTGAGCTCGGTATTCCTGCTAAGCTGATAAGGCTATGCAGAATGACGCTGAGCAACTCCTGCAGCTCCGTCAAGGTAGGAAGAGACCTCTCCGAGCCTTTTAATACCGTGCGAGGTTTCAGACAAGGCGATCCCTTATCCTGCGACCTCTTCAACTTCGTCATGGAGAGTGTTCTGCGAAAGGCGGGTGTACATCGTAATGGCACTATTTTTAATAAAAGTGTCCAGCTCCTTGCGTATGCCGACGACATAGACATCATTGGGCATACCAAGCGAGATGTCACCGCAGCCTTTAATGCTATTGAACGAGAGTCTGCTAAAATGGGTCTGGCGGTAAATGAGAGCAAGACGAAGTACATGTTGTCGACGAGTAGGGATGCTGATCGCATCGGCTCCCAGGTTACAGCCGGCAACTATACATTCGATGTGGTCAAGGAGTTCATCTACCTTGGCACCGCCATTACCAGCAAGAATGATGTCAGTCTGGAGATCAAGCGAAGAATTACACTGGCCAACAGGTGCTACTACGGTCTCGGTAGGCAGTTTAGTAACAGAGACCTCTCTCGTGCGACGAAGTTAACACTCTACAAGTCGCTTATTCTTCCGGTGCTTCTCTATGGTGCGGAAGCATGGACGCTGTCTTGTGCCGATGCAGCGGTCCTGGGAGTGTTTGAGAGAAAAATTCTTCGCAAGATCTTTGGTCCACTGAAGCAAGGCGATGAGTTTCGCATAAGGACCAACTATGAGCTGTATGAGCTCCTCGGCGACGTAGATGTTGTCCAGCGCATTAACATCCAGCGGCTGCGCTGGCTCGGCCATGTTGTTCGGATGGAAGAATCTGCTCCAGCGAAAAAGGTTTTCGATGCGAAGGTCACTGGACGTCGGCGTAGAGGACGTCCATGTTTACGTTGGAAAGACCAGGTAGATGGAGCCCTGTCATCAATTGGTGTGACCAACTGGAGAAGGCGTGCGCTTAGCAGAGACGCCTGGAGACTAGTGTTGAGGCAGGCCGAAACCCGTTAACGGGTTGTTATGGCCAGCTAAGTAAGTAAGTAAGTAAGTAAGTTTAATTTAAACTGAAAATGCTATATATGCGAAATGTTTTGTTTGTTTGCCCACTCTGCTTAAAACTAACTTATAACTAAAAAACAAACACAAGAGAAAAACGAACATATTTTTCGGATAAATATTTGATAAATAAATAATAATTTTGACATATTACAAAAAAAAATTAATACAAAAGGAAGTACATTGACTAAAAATAAGTACTTTTGTGTATTTTTAAATGCTTGTGCAGAACGTAATACAATAAAAAGAGTACGCGTACAGCTGAAAACAGTATGTCTGGCAAGACTACTTGTATCATGTACATATGCATGCATACATACATAAATAAATATGTTTGTATGGAAATCAATTGAACTTCACTTTGTTTTTATAAATTTTAATTCATGGTTTTCATATTCGAAGATTTAAAAGATAATTTAAATACGAGTAGGTATGTACATATGTACATACATATGACAAGAAATGTTCAGGAAATGTAAAAACCTTCTAATAAGAATCTATCAAAGAAATGTTTAATAAATTTTCATAAAAACTGCAAGTCGTTGATCGGAGTAACCCTGTCAGCAATTGGATGATTGTTTTTTCAAATATCACCAAAATGAGACTCCCTTAGGTGATCAAAAACTGATTAAATGTGCGGAATCATAAATTAATCGTACAGACGTTCATAATACGACTGCTTTAATAGTTTTCTTGCGTTGTACTTTATTGTTTTCTTTTGCATTTCGTTATAATGGGATTTATTTTATTATAAAATAAAATTTGCTGTTTTTCTAAATATAAGAGGTCTCCCCTCCAAGAAGTCCATATTCAAGAAACCGCTCCTTAACATTCTAGTCTTATTCAGTCAGAAACGAGTAATCAGACGTATACCGCCATCTTCCGGGAAGATAACAGCTTAAACACACTGAGGACACACTCACCACTCACATAATACTAGCTCTTGAATGGTCAAATTGACAGCAACTTGTTTTATCACATAAAATGCGCCTAATATACATACATATGTAGTAGGTATGCACATATATCTATGAAAAAAAAAAAAGAATTCCGTGAATTCCAAATTTTGAATTTCCAAAAATCGTTACAATAAATAACAATCGTCAAATTAAGGACAAATATCGTCAAATCGTCAATATGCTATATTTTTGCGTAAAATCGTCAAATCTGGCAGCTATGTCTGAGAGTGATTTTTACTTGAAGTGCGGTCGTAATCTGTTTAATCATTATGAAAGAGAAAATGTAGTGCTGTCAGACCAGAGGATTTATACCCAAAATAGGGTCTGTAATGGGGATACAAAAATTACATTAGGGGAAAGGAACTTTTTTTTAGATAATCGAAATGTAATTGTGAGTGATTTATTCAATATATATTATATATTTTTATTTACATCTTTAAAATACATAGTTACAAAGTAAAATATAGCTTGAAGTGCTAATATATTTATAAAAATAAGTGGCTATTTATGTCGTTTTGCTGAAACGCTTAATTTTTGTAGCTCCGAAATTCTGTACCGATAAAATCTTTGGTAGAAATTCAATATTGTGAATTTTTTACAAGATTTATTTTTTAAGCTATTTATATAGAAAAAACATTAGTAAAAATAATGCAAAGAAAAAATAATAAGCATTGGCGATTTTCGGGGATTATCGAAAAAAGGCATTGGAAAGTTTGGGGATGAGAATTTTGAGTTCGGGGATAAAATTTCGAAACAGTCTGATAACCTTGAGGAAATAGAAAACAGAAAAAATAAATCAAAACAAAACAGAAAAATTAAAAACAACAGCAATTTAAGCTTTTTATTGTTGTTTTTTGTAATAAAAAGTATTAGAACTTGAAGACTGTCAAATGTTTAGTAAAATTTAAATTAGTTGTGTTGCTGCTAGTCTATATAAAGAAATTTATTTAAAATATAACGGGTTCATTGTAAACGTGGACGTTCTTTAGTAGTGTCTTAATATACGCAAATTGCGGAATACATTTTTTTAGCGTAATCAAAAGTATTCGCATTTAATACCATATTTTACTACATCAAATAAAAAGTAAAAAATCAAGCAAAATAAGAAGGAAGACTGTGATATTAAATACTAATCTTACATGGTAAATCTTAATGGAAAAAAAAATAACAAAACTTAATTATTCTGTGAAACATGTTAAAATTAAAATTTAATTGTAAACAAAAGTGTTGCAAAATTTGAATGAGATAGTTTAAAAGACATACAGTGCAACTTCGACAATCCGGACACATATAGTTTTAGGCATGTTCGGATTATCGAGTTGTCCGGACTATAGTAGTAAAAATTATTGAAATAATCTAAGTGAATTCAATACAAAAAACGAAGTTATTTTGTGCTAACTTTGATGAGGTGGTTGATTTGTGCTTTTGCTCTAGTCTCTACAACAATAGAATGTCCTGCATATCTATATTATTCTCCTCAGCCCACTGAATGCAAACTGAAAATGATTACTTTGCATCTGCGTTAGATATCTTTGTTTTTGCCTCCATATCTACAAAGGTTTTTTACATTATTTTGGTTCAAATGTTACCGGGTCCGTCATAGGTATTCGAAATAAATTGTTTTATCTTTTCCTTAAAGTCGGAAAGCGTTGATTTAGAAACATGGAATTTTTCCTTCATCAAGACTTTGTAAAATATCACACTTTTCCTTTACAGTTAGTATTTTATGTTTGCATTTATTATTTAAAGACATGGCACTTGGTATTAAATTTGACAAACATGCTTGTGAAATAATGAACTGATAGAAAATTTAAATAAAAGTATGAATAACAAAACATGAGAGTTAAAAACGACAAATCCCCGGAATTTAATTTTTTTCTTGCATAAAAAAATTTTTCCGGATTGTAGAGGTAAAAATTTTAAGTTGTCCGAAATGTAGAAGCGTCCGAATTATTGGAGTGACCGGACTGGCGCATGTCCGGAGTGTCGAAGTTGTACTGTATTTGTATTATAATATGTACATATTTGTGTGTGTGCATTTTTTCTTCTGTTTTTTTAATTGGTAACGTGTCTTCTAGCCTGTGAACAATATTTGTATAAATTGTTTTTCTTTTTCTTCATATGCATGTCATAACAGCACACATGCACCCATAATTTTTATGAATTTACGGGCGGTTAGAAAGATTCTTGTATGTTTTTAAATTTTGTTTTTATTACATACATATGTTGTATATTGTTGTTTACGTTTTAATGAAATCAACTCGAATCCCGTAAACGTAATCGTTGTAAAAAGGCTAATATTAGGACAAAAATACAAATAATACAAACCACAGTCAACTCGCGAAAACGTTAACACTCTAAAACATGAGCAAATTGTGAAAACTCTAAAACGTTAACACTTTTTCTCGTTACTTTTGTAAACTTTACTCTTTTCTCTTAAAAATTTTTTTTTCAATCAATAAAATAATTGCTTGAAATAATACTAGTTTCGATTTTTTTTTACTTAAATTGAATGTCCAAAATTTGATATCATAAGCAATCTTGAAAATGTGAACTGCTTGGTAAAATTTACTTCACGTTATCGTGAGTACACTGTAAAGCGTAATTTTTGTATATCTTGAGAACGGTTGAAGCTGCAGTTTGTAAACTTAGTCACTTCATGGCCAAGACAAATCATTAATCAGGAAGTGGGCGAAATTAGACAAGTGGGCGTGGGTCATACCATTCAATTTCTTTATTTCTTGAGAAGTATTGAACCTAAAGCTTCTGAATTTAGTGTGACAAGGAAGCGTGGTTCATCCCACACGAACTAAGTTTTGACTTCTTTATGTCTTGAGATCAGTTATAGCTAAAGTCTCTGAATTACTTCGTAAAATACGAAGTTCGTATTCACTACACGTGTGCACAAAACATTTTGTTTGTTTACTCTTCATAATGTGCAGTAGTGAACTGTTCTCTTTTCTGTTGCTTCCCGTACACCAGCACTCATTTATCTGCAAAGTAACAGAATTAAGCACTGTGCTGTCAGAGCATATTTCACTACTGTCACTAAATTTACTAAATAGTTTCACATGATTTTCAGTAGTATTTACGTTTAAGAATATGTGCACCAGAGATCAGCAGTGAGTACTGCTGTCAATTAATTTTTTATATTTTTTTTTGTCAATAAAAAGATAATTTATATGGTGTATATACTAATAAATATTTAAAATATAAGAATGTATGTACATAAGCGAAAAAGTTTGTGTTTATAGGAAATATTTCAAAGAAAATAAAAAAAATTTAATTATTTTTTTATTTTTATAAGCAGGTTATAAAGAAATGGATGACAAGGGTGAGATAGAGGAGAAAATCTGTCTCGGAGATCTTCGAAAAATCAATATAAAAATATTTATTATAAAGATGTATTTTTTAAGTATACTACAGTAGAATCTCACCAATGAGAACAACTTTGTGCACCTGACAATTCGAATTTCTATAAATAAAGTTCGAATTTCTGAACATTTTTTTAAAGAAAATGCTAAAATTAGAATAAAAATAGTAGTGTGAGCTTTTCTTTAACAGAAAACAATTTTTATTTATTAAGATTTAATTAATTAAACATATTAAATACATAGAAAAACTTTCAAACAGTTTATAACATAAAATCAGTATGTATCAAGTATTAACACATCACTTTGTACTTCAGCTATCAACGGATCCAAATTTGTAAAAACAAAACAAATTTCACACCGTTCTTATTGACTTGTACACACCACGAATAACTCGGTGACTCCCCTTTTTATGTTAATGAGGGAGACAACTAATTTGTAGTGAAAATAAAAAATATAAAATTCCGAAATTCGAACATGTTCTAATTTTAGAGTATCCAATACATTGAAATAGCAGGTTCTAATTTCTGAATGCTTCGAATTTGTGAGATTCTACTGTATTTACATTGTAAAATGTAGAAAAAATTAAAATTTTTTTTTTGTTATTCATTTCTTTAAAACCTGTTTATAAAAAATGATTACAGATTTTTTATTTATTTATTCTTTATTTTTTTTCGACTAAAATTGTAAATTTTTTCGTAAGATTCGACTCACTCGAATCAATTGTAAGTTTTCATAATTATTTTTAAAAAATTCCGAATCTAAGAGGGGTCAGATAGTTTTCAATTTTTATCCCCGAATTCAAAATTCATATCCCCAAAAATCTCCAAATCCCTGATTAGTTCATCGCCAAAAAAACCCACAGGAACTGATTCCATAATTTTACATGTTTTATTTGACATGTAAATATATACATACAGTACAACCTCCCTAGTCTGGACACTAGCTTATTCGGTTTACTCAGTAACATATAATTGGGACAGTTCAGACATTTTTTTCTAAAGTTCGACAAGTGTTTTTTTTATTTTATTGATAGACAAAGTAAGTATTTGCGAGCACGCTGTAAAAATTAATCTACCTACGATTTCGCAAATGAAGATATACATATACGTATTCCAATCAATAACTGGAAACCAAAATATTGGAGAACTTAATAATTCTTTGTAGGACTTTGAGAATGTTCAAAACAAAATTTCAAATAAAGAGGCAAACTAACCGTTTACAAAAGCTTATTTAATAGGCAGAAAAAACAAAAGAATTATTACAATTATTTCAAAAAAATATTTTTAGTCACTTTTAGTATGCTTTTTATGTTTTAAGTTAATAAATTAAATGCAATAAAATTCTTATGTGCAATTATTTCTCTTTTTGGTACTAAAAGTAAATTATATACATTCCTATTTATAAATATATGTATGTATAAACAGTATTCCACGGATAATTGCCTCGACAAAAATGTCAACATTTTGAGGCAATTATGCGTGGAAGGCATTTAAACGAATACGGTTAATTTTTCTTGGAGGTAATTAAACAAATATGCTTAATTGCCTGGATACACTGTCGTCAATACATATGAAAAGGAAGTAACTTTTTACTTATACATAAACTTGGTAGATGTTAATTGGAAGCTTGTATCAAAAAAGTAGTTTGAAAGTAAATTTAACGGACATTTTATGCCTATATAAACAGTTGAGTTGAGCTGCACTTTTTAGAAAATAATTATTTTGGGTAATTAAACGAGGAAATTTTAAGAGAAATTTCTCTTTGAGGAAAATATATTTGAGGTAAATAAGCGAATAACGCAGTTAAGCGAAAGTTAATTAACCGTGGAATTTTATTAGAAAATGGTAAGAAAATATATCGGGATTTAGAAATTGAGGTAAATAAGCGTGAAAAGCAATTAAGCGTGGGGCAATTATCCGGGGAATACTGTATTAGGTTTAAAATTTTATTTTAACTGTAGTACGAACGATCTACTAATCCGGACAGTAAGTGAAACTATATTTGTCGGGATTAGAGAGGTTATACTGTAATTAAAAAAGGGTATAATAATTGCAAAAAAGTATTCACTGCATAAAGTGTTTACTTATAGTTTGTAGTAACATATGCTCAAAAGAAAATTTATCAAAACGACAATGTATTATGGACAGTATCGAATTGTACAATTAAACATTGCTGGCTCTGTGAAACACAAAATGTAAAGACTATTTCAATCGAGACAAAAAAAAAACAGCACTATGAAATACTGCTTTCAAAATAGAGGGAAAGGTTCATACATGTATGTATGCTAATAAAGCCGCAGTAAGGTTTTAACCATTCCTTCATACATTTGTGTCTTTCATTTTTGGACATTTTTTTGACTTTAATTTGTAAAATATTTGGTAGACAAGCCTTTTCTTCCTCACTCATGTAACTAAATTATTATTTTAAAATTTTGAAATTTCAAATTATTTAATTTATTTAGGTTTAATTTAACAATTTCTTGAATACACATATCCGTGTTTTGTTTACTTTTACATACATAAATATTTTTTAAAAAAATTTGCTTAATACATATATTTTGTTTATACTGTACAACTTATTGAATAGTCTAGAGCAAAACGACAATAATAAACACATTAATGTACTCAATAATATTGTGTAGTTTATAGATACCTTTAATTAAATGCAAGTTTAAAAGGCATACTTTCACAAAAAGCTTTTCATCCAAAAATTAATTAGTAGTTAAACCCGCTGAAAGATTTTTGAGTCGATTATGGATGGCGACCGAACGAACATTGTGTTTTCCGCAACTAGAAAGTTTTGATTGCCATCCATAATCAAACCATTACCTCATTCAGTGATTATATCAGGGTTGCAATTAATTTATAAATCAATAAAAATGTAATTAATACTTGCAACAGTTAAATTTCTTACAGGTCCAAGAAAAAACTGAAGTTAACTAATAAACATAAATATTTTTGATTGCAATGCCTTATTTTTGAATCGTTCAAAATGAAACCACATTTTTAAATGCCTGTTATCATACCCATCTATAAACTAACATTGGCCAAAAACATAGCGATAATCAAATGCAGAGATTTTATTTATAATATAACATATCTTTTAAATAAAACAACTAGAAGCAACATACCCAATGCAAAAGTGATTAGATACTTGTAAAGTTCTAAAGAGGGGTGTCTCTGTTTATGATGGGCATTAAGGCTTTTATTATTCTTTTTGTTTTTGTTTTTATTTTAGTTTCAACAACAACCAAAATCAACAAAAACACTCTAATACTTCTAATAATGCGTAATTTCAATAGAAAAACCTTAATAATAAAATAAAATAATCAGGTATGTAATGCAAAAGGACACCAATGAAATTGAAATCAATTGATTCTGTAAATATCTATAAGTTCCAAATCTAGCAAGATTATACATTTTATTTTTTACTTAGATATATGTTTATTATATTTATTGTATATTAGTTTAATCACCATCAAGATTATACATTTTATTTTTTACTTAGATATATGTTTATTATATTTATTGTATATTAGTTTAATGACCATCAACCTAATTGACTCGATTATCAAAATTTGAAAATATGTAATTATGATAATAGGTTTTATACATGTACATACATTACTAGCCCTTACAACCCTGTTGTAGGCTTACGGTCTAGCTTCTCGCTGGTATATGTACAGTCGATTCAAATTTTACTTGAATCCCATCTGTGTTTTCATTTTGCAGGCATTAAAAATATATCAAATAATGAGTTGAACCTCTGCTTTTTCTTTGAAATATTTAAAAATCTGATTAGGAGCAGAGTCATGCAATAATTTTAAGTAATTAAGCGATTGTGACGTTCCTACGACAAACGGATCTACGCTAAAGAACGGCCCGACACCCAGTTGGTTACAAATTATTAACCCAGAAAATGCTGTACTTAACGGAAGTTTTTTTTATCAAGAAGGAACTTCCAGCGACAGCAGAGCTTATACTACAGCTACCAGGTGGTCAACAATTTCTTTCTTGTTATTGTACTATTTACCAGCAGCGCGAAATTTAAGAAAAATCCCACTGAAGATATTTTCTTTGGTGTATTTTCTTCACGAATTCATGATTTTACTGTTGACAAGGTTTCCAAAAGTTATTTTTTTAAAGTACGGATAAAGTTTCTAATGTATATTTTTGTAGCAACTAATATTGATAGTAATTGATAAAATTTGCAACTCACAAATTCCATAATAAACAACGCATACCGCACATTAATTCTTTTTTATCGGGCATGTAAGCGACCCAATTGATGCTATTTCTTGAGAAGGTATTCTTATTTTTTTAAAGCTAACTTTTGTTCATCTGCAAGTATGCCAAATTACTATTTATTATTTCATATCATGAGAGTATAATAAAACTAAAAAAAAACTACAAGTGTCTGGCTTTACAGATAACTTGTTATACGCTTCTAATACTCATTTTTAACACCAGTTTTTGTTTTCTTTTGTGCAGCAGTTTCATGAGACTAGAGTCTACCAATACATATTTATTGCATTGCAAGATTTAAGGCTGTAATTATAAAAAGTATTTTTGATTTATTACAAGTTTATAAGCGATGATTTTATAAATCAAAAATATTTTTATAACTATGGGTGTAACTTAATAATTTTTATTAGTAATTATTTTTGTAGATGCTATAATACATTAATACATATATGCAGTTGGTCACGTTACTTATGCGGCATTCACTAATGGCATGTTTTTTAATACAATTTCCACTCACATTACCTGTGATATTTGGTTTAAAGTTTAATATTTTTTTTTTAAATTATTTGGCTGCATATTTTGTCGTTTCTTTTTAATTTTTGTAGTTATTAAGCATTTTTTGTTTATAAACAATATTAATATTAACTAAATTGCTAATTTTATACTTTTTGAAAGGCAATTAAAAAAACAAATTTTTTGTTTAAACAATTACATATTTTATGTAAACAGAAATCTTTCTTTTTTTTTTCTTTTGCAGGTTATGAGTTCCTACTAAAGTGTATAACAATTGTAAGCAATATAATAATATTGGTTTACTTTTATAAATTTCTACAGAAGACGAAAAAAAAATGAAATATTTTGGTGGCATTGAGGGGTAAGTGTTAAAAAAACATTTTAATTTATCCATCAGCTGATTTTCATACCACAGCCTATTCACTTTTTCTCTTTTAGATCATTTAAATTATTTCAATTATTTTTTATTTCTTAAACAAATAGAAATTTATTCAAATTATTCCAGTTAAATTGAATTCAATTAAATTACTGTTGCTTTTTCCTCTAAAATAGGTTCATTGACTTGATCATAAATTATGTTTTTATTATTTTAAAGCATATCAACCAACAAAAATATGGTTATGTGTAGTTTAACATCAATTGAAAAAAAAATTATCAACATCGCGTTTATTGTTATTGACCTTTTGTGCTGATATTCAAACCTAAAATGATATGCCTTAATATATGTACTTGTACGATTTATACCCCAGCCAGCATTTTGCGAAAATATTGATCAAAAACTAGTCATATTTGATTCTTCTTGATGATAAAAGCAATCAAATATGCACTCACTTTTTTTTTAATCAAAAATTACTCTGCAGTCGATAGAAATTGATACCCTGCATATGACTATTCCTAAACAGTCATTTATGATGTCTTCTTTTATGCAATTTTCATGTATATGTGGTATTATTTTTTATCCCTTTTTTAGTCGCTTTTTACTTAAATTTGCAATCATTATATGATCATATTTTTAGTTATTTCTGATTCATTTCTTAGTTCCATTTTACTTTAATTTGAAACATTTTGTGATCATATTTTTTATAATATGCTTACAATAATTTGAACTTTCATTGAAATTTATTTAATTTTAGTATATTATTATTATTATTATAGTGTTTTTTATTATAATTCTGGGTTTTCGACCTTTATTAATTAATGTAAAGAATTATTCAAACTCAAGGTCTATTTTTAAATAAAAATCTTTTATTTAATTATCGATATTTCGCTACTCCTGCGTGTAGCGTCTTCAGTAATTATTTATTTATAAATTACTTACTTTCAAATATCAAAAACAGAAAAAAAAAATAAAATAATTTATAAATAAATAATTCCTGAAGACGTTACAGGTCACTGCGTGATGGGTAGGCATGCAGAAAGACTGCGCTTACCCGCGAATGACTTCTGTTGCGGCTATGGATCGGTTGAGGAAGAGGAGACTGTGTTTGCCAGTGCCCATCTCTGGCTCGACGTAGATTTCTTACATTAAGTTCTCCTTTTCTCGATGGCTTGACTGACCTATCGATCCTGGACATTGGATCAATTGCCAAATTCATTATACTCTCTGGCTGGTTTCCAGCATAATTTTCTGGGGAAGTAGTGCGCCGTGTGTGGAGCCTCTGTGTATCAGGGCTCCTTACATCATGTTTTATCACAAGGGGCTGCTATGCGTGCTTAAGTGTGCCTTGTCATTACGAGGCTGACTCTTCCTCCTATCCTATCCTAAATGCTGGCTGGGACTTCTTCATGGGAATATCTATTTGTTGTAATCTCTTCTCGTAAAAACATATTTGTTAGATGTAATACATTTTTATTAACGATTTTTAAATCCTAAAGACATCTTGTAAAAAATTATACGTGCCAAAAGTACGGTTGTATCATGGGTTCAAATCATGTTACACTGCTTCAATTTAGGTAAAAATTGCATGATTTTAACATTTAAGCTCATTGATGCCAATGAAAATAATTTCTTTATGCGATAATTTACAGAAATTTAAATCATTTGAAATGAATGAATTGAATAAATGCATAATGTATTGAATCATTGCAAATCATTTGATTGGAGAGTTTGCTCTCATGACTTCAAAAAATAATTGCAATTTGTCAAATACACTTTAAATTAATTTAATTTATGTAATGATTTGGAAGTTATCAAAATGACATCTTGAAGCAGTTCTATTTTATTTTACTCGAAGAATTTACTGTGAAATTGAAGCTATACAACATATTTAAAAATCAAAGTTGTTATAATTTTAATAGCAAAAACTATTCTTGTAAATGATTCAGCTTAAATAATATTTATTTAATATTTTCACATTTTTATTTATTTAATTTTGTATACTCGTTAAACATTGTAAAATTTTTAGTTATATACTCGTACGTTTTTTTTATTATCCTCGTAATTTATTGTTTAATGATTTTTTTATTATTTATAGACGTATATCTATCAAAAATGTAACAACTTTCATTGTAATTTCAATAAATTTCAATATCAATTGATGATGATAAGAGTTCAATTGGACCGATTATGTCAACGAAGACATATGGTATTATTCTCATTATGTACGAAAAGAAAAAAATAATAATCTCTATTTGTATGTATGAAAAATATATAGTAAACAAAAGCAATTGATGATTTAAATTAGTGCCCGCTACGTTTAATCAGCTTTACATCCAAATAAAAAAAAAAACCAATTCTGCCAATCAGGGCTGGGCTGATTTGTAAATTTCAGTTCCAATAATATTCTGAGCAATTAATTGGTTTAAATATAGCTTTTTAATGAAAAATAATTTTTTAAAATTTATAAAGCAGAACTTACAAAATAATTTTATCAAAAAATACTCGTATAACTCTAAATTAGGATATTATGAGTTATATACATACATAAGTATACATTTTATATAAATTTTAAATAAATTTAAATTTGGTTCACAAGATGTAACGAATTCGTTGAACTCGACATTGGATAAACCTACGAGTAGGTAGAACAATAGAATTCTAAAAATATATGTACATATAATACAAAATTTTAATTTTAATTGAAGAAGTATTTTAAATTCAACATCGAATTGCATTTCAATTTTAGTTAATAATAAAAATTAAAAAATTTAATTGATAACAGCACATGAAAGCTTACAAAAACTGGACTTTAATGGGTTAATGTTCAGTCGAAGTGAAACTGTGTTAAAGCAGCTGGATTTTACAACAAAATATTGGAAATAAGTAAGAAGGTATACTAGAAATCACAACTTTCTTCTAATATTACAACTATGGAAACTTTTCTACTTAAGAGTATATGTCGCAGTTACTTTCGGAAATTTATAATTTATTTGTATAAATTATTTACTAATAAATTAATTTTTCAGTTGTTTTTATTTCTTTTTTAAAGCTCTATAAATGTATATAACAAATATGTAATTGAATGAACAGCAATTTTAAAGCGTTTATAATAGCTGTATTTAAAACAAACAAAAATTTATGTGACATTGGGCTAATGACTTAACGAGCTTTTATTTTGTTTTGAAACCAATTTTGTGCTATTTAACTCCATTGTATTATTTCCTTTGGAGTTATGTAAAGTCACTTATCTACATCGATAAATAAGAGACAATTGAATACCTGTCAATACGGCCGCATATGGAAATTGGTGTTCTAGGTTGTGCTGTGGCCTAAATGGTATTTGAATATTACTGTCATAACATTTTTTATTTAAACCGTGGTCTAGTGGTTAGTGTGTTGGCTTACTAAGACATGGGCCCTGGGTTCGACTCCAGGCTCTGACATCTTCAAAAAAAGAAATATGAAAAAAATATTTCTTTCGGCGACTACCTCTCAGCAGTCTTCTGGCAAAAGCTCTGAGAGTAACTAATTGCCATTAAAAAGCTTCTCAAGTCTGTCGTTCGGAGTCGACATTAAAACTGTAGGTCCCGGTGCACATGGATAAAAAATTGACACACACAACATTTGTGCTGCGAGAAGCTAGGCCGTAATCCTGACACAGGGTTGTAAAGGCCAGTTATGTATGTATATTTACACTACTAAATTTCTCATCTGAGTTTTATATCAGAGGCGCACTCAGACAGATTCAGATAGTTTAATTGCTAGTCTAATTTAATTTTTATTGTTTTTGCCTGAGCTCAGTTAAAAATAGAACATTTTCTACTTTCAAAATTATTGCCGTCTGAGCTGTAACTGTTATAATCTGTTATAATCAGATGAGAAACTTAGGTAGTGCAAATATAGCATTAGTAAAGCCCGTTTCATTTACATTTCTCTTTTTTTGTTGTAATTTAAACTTGAAAAACACTCGATACTGAGTGTATTTCACTTTCGTATTATTTTTATTTTGTCATTATTAATTATAGTTTAAAAAGCAACAGTATTTTAATTTATTTATGTTTGTAAAATCCATTACTAAGATCTAATTAAAATTATGCTTCACTTTGGAACATACATACATATGTATTTCATGATTATTTTGCCTTTTTTGTAAATATTTGCACCACCTCGAATTATAATCAGAAAACAAAATCTACTAATTTACTCGTATTTATATTTACTGCTGTATTTATAAAAAATATTATAGGCTTATTAGAGGCTTATTTGACAAATTTCTATGCAATACTGTTCATATAAGGGGTTTTTCAACAGGGACGCTACAAAAGTAGAGCGACAGGGACAGCAAACAACGCCATATTTCTTGCCGCTCTTTTAAGATTTCTCTTCAGTAAGGTTTGCAATTTCATGATATATGAGCCAACAATGAGTCGAAATGATTAAAGTTTACTACCGAAATTCAGAGTCAGTGGCCTCAACGCTAGCGTGCTACGTCCAATTTATGGTCGTCATAATCGTCCTAGCAGATTAACAATTGGGCGTCTAGTGGAAAAATTTGAATCCACAGGCACAGTACAAAAGGTTCCAGTGCCAGTGAGACAAAGAAGTGTCCGTAGTGTCAAGAATATTGCTGCCGCTGAGGCTTCAGTTGACGAAAGCCCAAATATGTCTCTCACACGTCGTTCTCAAGCGTTGGGCATCTCTGTGACGTCTGTGTTGCGAATTTTGCGAAAAGATCTTGGCCTACATCCTTACAAGATCAAATTGACGCAAGAACTGAAGCCGCTTGACCACCAGAAGAGTCGTATGTTCGTGAATTGGGCTGAGCAACAACTTGAAAATGATTCAGATTTTCATCGAAAAATCATCTTCAGCGATGAGGCTAATTTCCGGCTGAATTAGCTTCGTCAATAAACAAAATATGCGTTATTGGTCAGGCAGCAATCCAGACGTACTCCATGAGTCATCATTGCAACCCGAAAAAATTACGGTTTGGTGCGGTTTATAGGCCGGCGGCGTTATTGGGCCGTACTTCTTT
This sequence comes from Metopia argyrocephala, assembly GCA_963576795.1. Lineage (NCBI taxonomy): Eukaryota > Metazoa > Arthropoda > Insecta > Diptera > Sarcophagidae > Metopia > Metopia argyrocephala. The sequence continues at coordinate 88,699,713 of OY756211.1, forward strand.
CGTGATGATCAAGAACGGCACGTTACTGTGAATGGGAATCGCTACCGTTCAATGATAACCGAATATTTTTGGGCCCAATTGGATGATATGGTCTTGGAGGACATATGGTTCCAACAGGACGGCGCCACAAGCTACACAGCGAATGTCGGAAACAATTTATTGGAAACCAAGTTTGGTCCAGTCGATTGGCCGACTCGGTCGTGCGATTTTACGCCATTAGACTATTTCCTGTGTGGCTACGTCAGGTCTATGGTCTATGCCAACAAGCCAACGACGATTGATGAACTTCGCATGAATATCGAACGTGAAATTGCAGCAGTATCGGTCGTTATATGCTTAAAAACCGTCGAAAATTGGATTCAGCGTCTGGACTTCTGCAAGCGCACCCGTGGTGGCCATGCAAGAAAAATCGAGTTCCATACATAATGGCATCGAACGTAGTTTTACAGGAATAAAGAATTTCATTGATATCCAAAACCGTTTTTGTTTTATTTAAAAAAAAAACGTTTGTAGCGCTCTTATTGTAAAGCCCGATACATATACCCTTAATAAACTTAAAATATTTTTTATGAATACAGGGTTAAAGTTTAAATATTAATTTAAAATCTTTTTTTTTTTGTTTAACATCAAGTGGTGCTACACATTCACGTTTAATTATTTGCACTGAGGATGGTGAATGTGTGGTAACAACAACTGGACTGGGTACAAACCACTGGATGGTGGGTATAGCCGAATGTGCACGACGTATTGCTGATATGGTAGAGCGTGCCAAACAGGATGTAAATATACCACAAGAGACACGCTTAACAAGTTTAGGTTTAAGTTTAAGCGGTTGTGAACAGGTAAATAATAAACGCAACGCAAAGAACATAAAACAGCCAAGGTCAGGTGTACATACATACTTATGTATACATATGATTTTCTATAAATACGATGATAAATAACATACAAATGTATTGTACTATATTCTCGCACCTTTTTTTCTTTCCTTATTCATTTTACTTACTACAGGAAGCCACCAACAATGAGTTGGAAATGGAATTGCGCAACTCTTTTCCTGATATAGCTGATAATTATTATGTTTGCAGTGATACGGTGGGTAGTATATTTACGGCTTCACCTACGGGCGGTATGGTTCTAATATCGGGCACTGGTTCAAACGCTTTGTTAAAAAATCCCGATGGAACATCATTTAACTGTGGCGGTTGGGGTCATTTTTTGGGAGATGAAGGCAGTGGTAGGTATTGTAATTTATTTACAATTATACTGTGTTTTTGTTTATGTTTGCAGATGGACATACATACCTGGGCATGAATAAAACATGTTCATTTGCCTGGTAATATTGAACTTAAAAAGTTAGTTTATATTTGACAGGAGGCGTTTTAAAAATAATTAAAAATAAATTCAAGAAAAGGGTTGTGAAAGTCATAAACTCTATAAACAAATCTGTAAGCTAAGCTTAAAGCTTAAATAACTAACAATTTTATAGTAAATTGATCCATAATTAAGCCTAGCAATGATTAAAAATGATTTCAATTTCGATCGAAATCGATTTTCATTACATACCAGATATACTTACATAAATATGTATATAATCGCTATAACTTAGCCCCATTGTGCGTTTGCAAAATAAACTGTTGTATCTTATAGGTATCACAATATTCTGGTCGCATCAAACAAGAATTATACAGATAAAGTTTGGTATAACGAATGAATTAATTTCTGACCTATTCTTTATAGTGGATGATTTGTTGTATCTACGAGTATTGCGAGTTTTTTTTAACAATTTGTGCCTTCAATGTTAATAAAATTACTTTATACAATTTATTTACTACAGATACATGTTTATATAATAAAATTATATACATAAGTATAGTTTTCGCGCGATTTGCAATCTTTTTTGAACAAAATCAATGGCTTGTGTTGTAGATTGTGTGGTACGTAAAAGCTGCATAAATAAATCACACTTTCAAGTAATACTATAATATATTTATTTATTTAACTGACGGTGCCACCGTAAGTCCTAGCAGGGATGAATTCGAAAATTAGGGCCGTGATAATATTGCCGGGTTAAAACTCTCGGTCGATTTATTTATAATAATATAATAGCAAGTTTTAATAAACTATTAATCAGAATGGTCAGCCGTTAGCCTAAAGCATTACAAAATCGTTTTTATGTTATTAATAGTGCATTTGATTTACATATTATGTATGTATGTATGTACAAATGCACATACATATACACTAGTTATTTATGTAAGTTAGTAAAATCAATGTGAATTTAGTGCCTCTTTATTTGTTTTGTTTTTTGCAGCCTGGTATATTGCCCATCATGCCATTAAACTTGTCTTTGACGATATGGATAATTTCGTTAAAGCACCATATTCTATCGATACCGTTTGGAAACTAATAAAAGATCATTTTAATATAAGAACCCGTATAGATTTATTGCCTCACTGTTATGCTAAATTTGATAAACCTTTTTTTGCAAGTCTATGCAAAAAATTATCTATTGCTGCCGAACAAGGCGATGAATTAGCCAAATTTGTGTTTAACGAGGCTGGTATACATATAGCCAATCATGTTATTGCATTAGTACCAAAAGTTCATAATGATCTGGTCAAAGATGGCGATTTGACTGTTGTGTGTGTGGGTTCAGTTTGGTTAAGTTGGCCTCTCTTGAAGGACGGTTTTATTAAAGAACTACAAAAAACCCATATACCATTTGGTCTAAAACTAATATGCATTACCAAGTGTATGGCTTATGGAGCTTGTTATTTGGGAGCTGACAGTATTAAATTTCCATTGCCACGTAATTATGCGCACAACTATAAGATAATGTATCATTATAATAATTGTTTAACAAATGGTAACATTACCTCAAATGGCAATCAAACTTCTCTAACAAGTGAATAGCACTGGAATCTCTATTAAAAATCCTTACAAGATGCTACAAAACATTCCATATTTTAATAAAAACTTATAAATAATAGAGAAAATAATATCTTAGTATTAAATTTATTAATGTTGCTGTGTAATCCTATTCTTCCATTTTTGTTTAAAACTTTTATTCCATTGAAGAAAAAAAAAATTAAATTCAAATTTTATAAAGGTAATAATGCATACAAATACTGTATGTATGTATAATTTATTAAATAATATAAAAATAATGTTTATATGTACAATTTTATAAACAAAATTTTATACGATAACAATAAATTTTTACTACAAAATGTGAAAAAAAAATAATGTGTAATGTATGTGTACATACATATGTATGTACATAAATCCCCTACAAAATTTTGTTTTATTTTTCATGTAGATATTATTAACTCGAAGATCAAGGGTGTAAGCTACCAAATGTATTCTGCGAATTGATCTATCATATAAGGTTTTCCAGATATTTCAGCCAAAAATTTAAATATATCTTGTGTGTTATATCGTCTTGTAGTTTTATTTATTGGCTTTAAAAATAAGTGGTAAATTTTTGCGATATTTATGTTATATCCGCTGTTTGCAAAAATTTAAATTTAATTTCTTCGATGTCTGAAAGGTGTTTAAAGATTCAAATACATCACATGTACACTTTTTTTGGCACCAAAATGATTTAATTTTATTTAATTTAATTATATTTTTTCTTATTTAAAATAAATGATTATCTATTAAAGAACTCAAATCGTTGGTCGTATATAGAGCTTTGTGAATAAGTGTAGTTTTCTTTCAACTTATCTATCAGAAAATACATACATACATAACTATTGATATGTCATTCACAAAAGTATGAAAAAAAAAAAATAATTTTATCAAGAGAAATTTTCTTGTTTCTTTTACCTCTTGAGATTAAAATAAAACAAAAATGTTTGCTCTATCACAAGTACGACAGTTTGGACCCTGGACTGAACAAACAACGTTTTTTTCAAAGTTTAGCTATTTTTAAATTTGAAAAAAAATATCTTTATGTAACTATTGTATTAACAATTAAAGTATTTTTTTTTAATAATTTTAGTAGAGTTTTATTTAATAAAAAAATACTCATACATATGTATACATTTTGTCATATTAAATGCAAACGGACGTAACTACACAAAATTTCGAAATTAAGTTTTTTATTAATTATGGTTCGTTTTATCAAAATACATGTTCGTGCAAAATTTTAGATTCCTATCATGAAAAATGGTGATTTTACTGACGAAATTCAAACGGATGTAACTTCAAGAGTGTGTATTTCTAAATGCAAGAAAACATAACTACAAACATATTTATATGAAAACCTTACATACAAACTCATTTATTGTATGTACCTACAGTGTTGGACAATACAGATTGGACTGAACAAATATAACCAAATTTTTCAAATATTCATTTAGATTATTAATATAAACTCTGTAATCATATTTTCCAATAATAAATAATAAACATCGGGAATAAAGCAAACAAAAAAATATAGCTTTGGCCTTTTGTTGTTGTTTTATTTTCCAGTTATTAAGGTCAGACATATAATGTTATAAAAATTCATGTGACAAAACATATTGGACTCATTACAAAAGTTTTCAAAATCGAATTGTAAATGTTCCGTTAATATTCCAACTTAAGAATACCTTTTTAAATGTTCCATTATAATTCCAAGGAGGATTTTTTTTAATAAAACAATGAAGTTAACACTTGTCCAGTAATTTACTAACGATGGGAATGCAAAGTAGTGAAAATTTTCTATTTTTAACTTTATTTTCAAAATGGCTCGAACAAAGTACAACGCAGAGTTTAAAAAGTTAGTTATTAAAAATTTGTATGATGGTTTAACCCAAAAAGAAATTTGTGAAAAGTTTTCATTACCCAAATAAACCGTCAGCTTCATCATAAAGACTTTTAAAAGCTCAGACAGAGTTCAAACTATACACAATGGTGGCCGGCCAATGTGCACAACAGGCAAAGTAGACTCTAGAATTGTCAGAGAAATTCAGAAACGTCCACAAAAATCGGCTGTTGATTTTGTAAACGCACTTAATCTGAAAATAAGTAGCAGAACAGTTTAGAGAAGAGCTTATAGTGCTGGGCATAAAAAGTTGTCGTGCTGCAAAGAAGCCATTCATTTCCAAAAAGATCGAGCCGCTCGCACAAAATTTGCTAAAGAGCATATTAACTGACCCGTAAGTAAATGGAAAACAGTTATATTTTCGGACGAGTCGAAATTTAATTTGAGGCAATCAGATGGAAATATTAGAATAAGTAGACCAGTTAATAAAAGATTAGATTCTTTGTATTGTAAAGGGACTGTTAAGCACGGAGGCGGATGTGTAATGGTCTGGGAATGTTTTTCTGGTAGAGGTGTCGGGCCATTCTATAATATAAATGGGATCATGAACAGATTTATGTGCAAGGACATTTTAAAAAATATTATGTTGCCCTACGCTGACTGGAATATGCCTCTATCATGGCAATTCCAACAGAATAATGATCCGAAGCACACAGCGAAGTGTGTAAAAAATTGGTTTAGAACTTAAAAAATCAGCGTTACTGAGTAGCCGGCACAATCTCCAGATCTTAACCCGATTGAAAATCTTTGGGAAATACTAAACAACAGGATAAATCGCGATGAAGTGGATGGAAATAAAAATCAGCCATTCGAAGCCATAGCAGAAGCTTGGAGAAGCATAGACCCAAAGATACAAGATAATCTAATTTCTTCTATGCCAAAAAGATGCAAAGCCGCGTTTGAAAATAAAGGATTCTCTACAAAATATTAGAATTATTATTTAGTCCAATATGTTTTGTCATATGAATTTTTGACTGTTTGGTTTTTTGTTTAATAAATTTTTAGTTTTGAATAAATAAATTATCCAATCTTTTTCTTTTGTTTAACCTTAGCAATTTTCTTACAATTTTAACACAATTCCTGGTAAATATAATAAATAATTTTATAGTTTTCGCTGATTGATTAGATGTATGAATGTAGTCCAATATGTATTGTCCAACACTGTATATGGGAATGCCTATCCTTATATCTCGATCCTGATAATTATATGATTTTTAGGATTTACAAGATTTTTGATTTTAAGGTTTTTTGCTTCTCGTGTAAAAAAAACAAAAAGTCTAGTTACGCCCGTTTGCATTTAATATAACGATATATACATTGTACGTACGTATGTATGTTTATTTGTACGCTATAGTGTATTGAAGTATACAATGTATCTCTATTACTAGCTTAGACAACAAAGGCATTTTTTATATTTTGTATGTTAAAAAAAAAAAAAATACTTATAGATACTAAGGCTTACATGTGTTTTATTTATTTTAATAGGGTTTAACTGTTTATTGATTTTTTGTAGGTGGGTGTGTTTAAATTATTTGCATTCATCTACGGTTAGGTGCATGGCACTTGATGATTAAATTTATATTTTTAATATTAAGTTTTTATATAAATATGTATATACATATGTATAGTATATAGGTACAATTTACATATGTATTTATGTAATAGAAATTATTTAGAAAATCTCATAATAATAACTTGTTTTAAAAAGTGAACTGCATTATACTCATTATTCATGCACATGCAGTCAACTCGAGAAATTGAGAACACTAGATAGGGTGGACATCTCAGAAACGTGAACAAATTACTGTTTGTTTATATATACCACTGTAAAATGTGAACAAAATTTGAAAGCTCTAAAACGTGATCAGTTTTTTCATTACATTTTAAATTCTTTACATATGTACATATGTATATATTTTCAATAGGGAAATACCCAAATTGGGAGTTCATTTGTTTGATTATTTTTAAACGTTATTTTTTCTTTATTGTACCTGTGGGCTTGTGCATTGATCCGTTGGTTGATCTTTAATTTATTGCTATGGAAGCAATGGAAATGTTAAAAAAAGCTTTTCGTGAAAGTGAAAAATGTTAAAAAAAAGCCGAAAGTGTTATCTTTAACCCTGAAAAGTCATACTTCGTCGAATCGACGACGCAGGATTAGTTTTTGTACTTGTTTGTCTCAATTGTTGTTTTTACTTTGCTTATTTTACGTACAGCAGCCATTGTTGCTATTCTCTTGATGAGTGAGCAAGAATAGATCTCTAAGTATTGGATAAATTAGTTTTTTTTTGCAATGGCGTCGTCGAAATGAAGAAGTATGAACTTTGTGTAACTTTTAGAAAGTTTTGTTGTATTCATAGTGTTTATTTTTTATAATGTTTTTTATTTAAGCTGTGTTTTTTGTCTAGTTCATATAATGGAAAATAAAAGAGGGTTTGACTGATGAATAAATTGAAAAATTTCTTTTTAATTGTGACGACGAAATCGAGTCGGTTCAAAGTGACAAGGAAACGAATACGATATATCAGATAACATTGATTGATCATTATGTAATGAAGAAGGAGCAACGAATTAAATGTCTAATAAGCCGAAGGCATACGATAGAATTTTAGAATGAAGCGAACGGCGGAGTCGGTACGTTTGACCAAATGTGCAATACAATGAGCTCTTCCAGGAAGACAAACAGACGGCCAATGTGCCAATTTTATGGTATATTAAATATGGCTTTTATAAACAGTTATTTATACACACAACGCATTCGAAACAAATTAAAAACCCCTCAATCGTTCTAAGTTCATGAAGAAGTTACATTTTTCATTTGTATCTGGGCAGAACAATTTTCCCGCTATTTTTTTCTGGCATTTACGATGTTAATGAGTTTAAACCAAATGTTTACAAGTACTACTCACTCTTTACCCCTTTCCATAATATATTTTCCTAGACCAGCACAATGTATTGCATGAATAGGGGTTATCCCGGGACTCAATATAAACAAACAAAAAACACCAGTCCCAATACCACAGTAGATCTCGGAGCCATACGTATGGAACCTTATGTAGGAATACTGTAGAAGGTTTGCTAGATACCTATCGATATCAAGTCTGGAAATACGTTAAGCCAAGAAGGCCGAGTATACCATATGCTCTAGTTCTCCATAATCGAAAAGATTACACTACAAGCCGCGTTAGCCGGAATGTCCATCGTCAGTTCAGTTCGTATCCAGAATCAAGCCCAAATATTTCTCGTGATTTGAAAGATACAAAAATGTTTGACAGTTTAGATTTTGGATACTGAACTTCCTCGGTCTTGACTGAATTTATACCCAGGCCACAACCTGAAGCTCAGTAATTAAGAGAGTTTAAGATTTCGTTAATGAAATCGCTTAATATGGACGAAGAAATATCCAAAGTAAGAATCATCACGTCACCTACGTATGCCACCATTCATTCATTCATATATGAGGTACTAGGGTACTTCGACTTGTAGATCTATTGTACAGCCCTTAACTTGACCGAGATTCCTACAATATCTTTCCAAGTCTCGTCACTTAGACGAACTTTGAAACATCAGCCGGTGCCAACAGAGAATTCCCTATCTGATAACTGATAGTCACCTTGCCCCGTATGTGCTCGGATGTTTCAATCGCCTGGTCACAGAATCTGCACATATCGTTCGAAGTGATTCCTATCTTATTTAAGTGTCTGTAGTGCCCGGTCAGAAGGTTCCCTAGTATTCTCAGATTATTCCTAGAGAATCCAATGCACGTCTCAAATCTCTTATTATAGTTACTAAGCAAAATTTTGGAAAGTCTAAGGCCAATCTGACTCAAGAAGAACAAACGTCTCTCCCTGTCTTCTTTTTCCCTTAGTATGCTTTTCCAAACTTTCCTTCCTCTTCCACAAAAGGGTTCTCTCCTCATCAATGGCATAGCTGCTTCCTTCCTGGCAAATTCATCTGCCATTCTGCCTGAATGCCCGCATGGTCAGGCACTTAGCGTAGGCTGACCTTATTGTCTCTGCCCAGCCGGTTCAGATTCACCAGACAGTATTATACTAACTTCGAGTAGATTTCGAATGGCAGCCTGACTGTTAGATAGTATGGAAATTTCCCGTCTTTTAACCCCCCCCCCCCCCCCCCCGGAGATACAGTAAAGGCTGCTGATGATTATGTCCCGTCAGTGGCCTGATTTCTCCGGGGAATATGGAGTTCAACCTAGCTCTGAGTAGCCTGGCGCTCGCTATAGGTAGAGAATGATTGGTGGTGCACGGTCATTGCCACGTGTGCTATCGGAGACTTGTCTCTGTAAGTGTGCGTGGCAGGCATTTTCTAGCGTTCTCAAGGACTGACCAGAGATGCCTTAATCTGGTACTACGGGCATCAGGAAGACCCCGGCTTGCTTGTGCTCCTTGTCATCCAGGGAGTGAGGCAAATCGGCCTGATGGTTTGGGTGCGGCCCCTTGGGGATTACACGGAGGGTTGCTGCTATCCAGGAAATGGTGGTGACGAAATTGTTAACCCAATATCCATGGGCTCTCCCCTGACCGGTGTATCTTGGACATATCTGAAATTGGAGGGTACCGGCTTTGGGTGGCGTTGGTTGGACGCTTAAATTCAACTACCGCTCCGGCAACGGGCGGCGGGTGGTAAAGTCTCAGGGCAGGTAAGCATGATAAACCCATACAGTTTTTGTCCTTTTAACCCTTTATCCAGGTTGAATTGAGCGCATCTTTCGATGGCATAGACCTCCGCCTGGAAAATGCTGGTGACTTTTCCGGTTCCGGACCGGGTTCCGAATATTTCGTCCTAGGTCCAAATATCCTATACAGTGACTCCTCCGAGCTAACCAGCCATGATCCATCGTCGCTTATCATATAGGCTGGATTCGAGTGGTTCTTATCCAAAATTTCATGCAATCGGGCCGTTTCTTTAATGTTCTCCATAGAGCTACAGAAATCACTCCATTAGTCTCTTAGCTCATGTAATCATTGAATTCTGAAATTTTCCTACCAGGTAATCTATTACGTCTGTCAACTTGTGCGGTATAATTGGTTCATATCGTCGATGGAATTAAAGAACACTGTAACTGACAAAAAATCGAAAATACGTTTTTTGCATCATTTTTATCAGAAAAAATACGCATCGATTGGTCCCTGTCCCAGATTTTGAAAAATACCAGTGTCTTTGTTCTACTTTCATACAGGTTTTTTGGCTCTGGTGAACATTTAACGTTTTGTCAGCTACAGCGTTTTTTAATTCCATCGACTATATAATATAACCTCAAGAACTTTTTAAACCTCTTTCAATTTGTTCTGATTGAATTATGAAACTGTTTAAGCTTGTCAGATGTTCTTCTAAGAAAGAAAATTATTCAGTTGTGGTTTGAAAAAGACCATCTACCAGATACATGTTAATTTTCCAAGTTTATGGTAGATTTATCGGACATAAGTGTCAAATCTATGCCATCGGCCCATTCTCCAAAGTTTTTCGAACTCGGAAATATAAAAGTAAGTTTAGTATCTTTCTGTGGTAGGGTTGTTAGTATTAATAAAAACAGGGATAGACTCACCTCGACAATTCCTCTTAGAACTAGCCTATATCGAATGCCTTGAGTTAGCATCGCAGCCCACAATAATTGAATCATTATGGAGCACTCCCTTCAGAGCCGCCCTTACCTCGTGAGGCGGGACGGGATGGGAATGGGCAATACAGTGACCGTTATCCTTAGGTGCACCAGTCTCGGTAATGTGAAATCCGCTGTTATATGCTGCGGACAAAAAATATTTTTAGACTTTTCTTTACTACTAGACATGATTTTGGCTTACCTCTGCCTTTCGCATATATTTATTATCTTATAATCCCCGAAAACCTTTTATATCACTAGCTTGAACGAAGTTTCCTGATAACTCCGACGTCAAGGTCCTTTTTGAGTTAAGAGATTAATCTGTGCAACCTTTAACAGCAATAGGTATATGTATATGTTGGATGTAGCGGGTCCTTCTTGCCGAGGTCTGAACATTTTCACTTTATTTCCTCTAAACTCTGGCGGGAGGTCTGTACGGAATTTCCTTCACTGGAATGAGCACTAAACACAGCTATTCAAAAGCATTGCTACGCTATGCAGTTAAATAGGGAATCCGTTGGTAGCTCGTCCAATCATTTAATCACCTTAAACCCCGGAGTCGTACTGAGGTACTGGAGGACCCTTATTGTAGAGCATATATTCCATTACCTGCTCTGTCAATTTGGGATCTATAGTACTCTACTCCGAGGTGATTGGTTGAAGTAAACCAACTTGTTTGTCGTTGCTAAGAGCAACTAGTAGACCGTCGTTAAAGGGACGTCTCACTTTTTGGGCACGATAGAAAAACCCATTTTTTCACCTTTTACTATTAAATAAGAAGTCAAGCAAATTGTTTTGTTTAATTACTTGTACAAATATGTAAATATTTATTATTTTTGTAATTGTTTACTTATATTTCAATATCAACTGATTTTATTCGATTAAATATCTGAATATATAATTCGTACTGTATAAGCTTCCATAGGATTAATTATATTTATTATGTAAAAAATAGCTGTGTAAAAATTAAAAAAAAAAAATTAATGAAAAATGCAATTCCATTAATTATTGTGTGTGTTTGTCTTTCATTTTAAGATAATGCATTAGTCTTCTTGCCACGAACATCCAATACTCATCTTTTGTCATTGTGTTTAGTGTGAATTTGTATTAAATTTTAATATATGTATGCCGAAAATAGTAAGAAGTCCATAACTACTATTTTATATACGAGAAAAATTGTTAAGCCAAATTACAAAAAGGAAAAAAGCATTGAAAATGAAAAAGATTGATCTTTGGCCTCTGTAAGGGGTTTTATGGTTTAATATTTTTTTTTAATATAAATTGGTAAAAAAAATTCTTTTATATAAAATTGTAGTGTTTCTAAACGTATAGATGTGTATAAATATACTGGCTAAGATAATATTTTATGTATTAAGACTTAAAATTGAAAACGTTGTTTACATGATTCATATGCTTTCTTTTAATTATTCATACTTTGTCGTAATTTATTGGGATCTTGATAATGTGACGATATAACCGAAGGATGTTGTGGTGGTGGGAAACAACGAACATGTTCAACATTAGAACCCTCTACATCACTGCCTTTGAGATATTTATTTAAAATAGCAAATATTTGTGAATTCAAAACTTGAAAACGTCTTATGCGATCTACCATACGCTTTAGTTTCTAAAAATATAAAAAAAAATCGATTATTTAGAAACTAATAATTGAAGAAGAATTAAAACTTACAATTCCCTTAACATCTTCGTCTTTGCCGTCAACTCGTTGTACTCTTAATATATGATAGCAAAAATCTAAAGCTTCAAACCGTCTCTGTTGGCCCAACAACACAATCATGGCACAACCAGCCCAATTCAAACCTTCACCAAATAGCTCTTCTATGGTATACTCTGTACCTCTTACGGGGATGCAATAGACAAATTGCAAAGCCGACCACAAACGGTGAAATTCTGAACATTCATCCACGTGTATAATGCCATTGGCTGGTGCTGGACCAGTCCAAACAGGATCATCAAGATAACTTTTAATTCGATTTAAAATTACTTCAAAAATGCTAAGGCCACAACATAGACGTTCACGTGTTAAAAGATCACCTTCGCGTGCAATCATAGCTTGCTGTAAGCAAATAGGATATGAGTAAAGACTTGCAAAACCGTTTTAGTTTTGGGCGAAATAAAGTTACCTTAGCCGTACCCAATTTTTCCACATTCGACACAATTTGTAAATTAGCAAACTGTGCTTCTAAACGTTTTTGCTTAGCTTCGGGTTTTTCATTTTCTAAAACAAAAATATATATTTTATATTTTTTAAAATATTGTATTTTTACTAACTTACCCTTGCAAAACGGCCTTGGGAATATATTTTGAAAGAGAGCCGCATGCAATAAATCACAAACTTCTTCCTGTGATAAGGCCTGTTCAATTAATAAACAGAATATAATGCAATTGCCAAATTCTCGAAATGATTGAAATAGCTCAGTTTTCGTATCAGGATATTGTACAATATCGGTTAAATGTGCTTGATAATAACTCAGTACTCCTGGTGAACCATATTCACATCTTGGCAATTTACATGACTTTGGCATAGCACTCATTAAAGTTTTTGTAAACTGCAATAGAGAACCTTGTATCAAAGGTTTAACAATATCCTTAAGAATAATATCCATGACAACAGCAATGCCTTGATAGCCCAATAAGCGGCACATAGCATGGAAATGGGGAGCTCCTACAAAACCGGTATATTGACCGTACTGTGTAGAATATGCAGCGTTCAATTGTTTTGAGCCCCATAGATAATAGTGAGACATTTGTGGAGGTTTCTCACGTTGCATAGGTTGCGAAGAAGCTAAATTCACTTTGCTGCGTACAAATCTAGAAATATAAATTAGTTTTACGATAGTAAACTGATACTAGTACTACAGTAAATCGTATTATACCTATTTGTAGCAGCGTTGTAGCAATAATTGACCAAGAAATCATAGTTAAGCTCCACAAATACATGCAAAGTTACACGACCATAAGGAGCTAAAACATTATGATTGGCCTCTTTTACCATTGACTCAAAATTATCTAAAGCCAAATATTTGGTTAGCAATTTATGACAAATACGATTGCATTCTAATAAACCCTCCAATTCCTAAAATTAACATTTCATTGTGGCTATAATAAATTATGAATTTAGTACAATTAAATTTCTAAACTTGCCACTATTCCTGTTATGTCGTTACTTTCGAAACGGCTTATAGCTAATTCAATACTCTTGTGCATATTAGCGTTTATACGTTGTGTTATTAATTTATTCAAATCGATTGAGCGTCCTTAAATCAAAAAAATAGGGCTGTTGTAATCATCATGTACTTATGATGCATTTCTATACGTACTACAACTTACCTAAAAGTTGAACATGTCTCTGTTTGAGTAAAGTTTCATAGCGATTATTACGAGGATATGATTGAAAGTTAAAGCCTAATACTTCACATTCCAAACGAAAACGTTTATCCAGAAAAATACTAAAAATTAAAAAAACATCACTTTATTATCAATCTGTTAAAAATTATAACAAATATACTTACCTTCCGGCCAACTGTTTATAATGAGCGAATATCTGTTCACTTAATTTATAAACAAATTGATCAAAACACAAATTAACTTCGGCTTCTACTTCATCATATAAAAACTGTTTACGAAAAACTGTTAAGGCATAATGAGCCGAATCGTTATACAAATCCAAAGGGTATAAAACAAATCTAAAATGAAATATATACATTTTGGAAATGTTTATTTAGTCCTTAAATAATAATATAGAATAAACATACTCCATCATTGAAGGCTCTTTTGTTTGCAATATGTGATCTGTAAGTATCCAGGGCATAGACATTTCAATTGGAAATTGTATACGTTTTTCCATGGTTATTAAATCCTTACATTCCTCATTATGCTGATGTCTTACCATACACTTATTCACCTTACGGCCCATAGTCATTTCTAAATAGAATTCACGATACCATAATTGTGACAGGTCGCAGCATTTCTGTAGCGTATCACTAAAATTCAACAAATAACTCCAATAGAAAGAAGTTTTGTGAAAACCATCAATTTGCATTAGACAATTGCCATCGATATCTTTGCGTAATGTCCTCTTTCCACCTGATTTGTCGGCAATCAATGACTCTAGCATAGTTCGTACCATATATAGTTGCGTGGAAGACGGTCCAACGTTTAAACGTGGTACATTTATGCGAAAGCCACCATCAGGATCCTTTTTGCCTTTAATGGCTGGGTCGTCTACAGGTTCATAACCTTTTTGCCAATCAGCTGCAGTTTCACGTACCGACATAATAATACTACGTATCAAATCCTTTTTGTTTTTTACAGCTTTTCGCAAAGGTTCACGTAAAGTTAGTTGCACAAAATCTTGTAATTCTGAATAAATGTTTCGGCGTATGGCTTCACACAATACTGTTTCTATGCGAGCCATAAGCACCTGAAATTGAATATAAACAAGATATGTAGGTATATATAAATCTTGTACAAATTGAATCTTTACTTACCTGCAAACCCTTTATCATGGCTATAACTTCAATTAGAGCAAATTTTTCTTCTGAAGTGTAATTATAACGTGTTGCTCTTTCATATTCTTCTGCTTCAACAGGACATTCCTTATTCTGATGATGATCAGTTGGATGCAAAAGTTTCCATGAATACAATTCCGTAACTACACTTGTCCATTCCGATAATAATTGCAAGCCACGCAAAGCCAAATCCGATGTAGCTCTGTTCTCAGCATCCGAAGGATTCTCCTTAACCGTAGTAGTTACCTCATTAGTATAACGAGCCAACTCGGAAATATATTTTACATGATCCTCACGTATTTGAGGTAAATGCACCATTAAATCCGCCTGTGGACTGACTGCATTGGAGCTAGATAATGGCCATTTACTGGGATCATAATGTTTACTCCTTTTAATGTAATTGAAAGGCGCAATTTGCATATCGCCAAAGAGGGGTACAACTTCAAGATTCTTAAAAATGCGGTCGATACGATCTAGACGTATTTTCTTTTTCTGATCCAATTTATTAATATTGCAAGCATCACTGTCCATTAGAAATAATCCGAAGCCCATAACCTTAACTAGCATATGCTTCTCCTCGGGCGTTAAATACATTTTTGTTTCAAACATATGGACACATATATTCACCACATCTGAGAGTAGATCCTCATAACCGACAATTTTCTCTAGAGTATCTTTGACAGTGTCACGTATTTTATTTTGGGTAGCCAAAAACATGGATAAGTTTTGCGACTCTTGTAAAGTATGAGAATCTGACATGACCTTTAAAAATTGGGCAGCACGTCGATAGGTACTGTAATCGTTTTTAACGCTTGATTTCATGTTTTTCAACTCATCCAACACAGCAAACATGTTGATAAATTTACCTAAAGTTAATAGATAGGCTTCCGATACAAAATCCTTACGCTTCTCCGTATGACAGAGACGTTTTACTTCCACTGAAAAAGCTTCTATAGCCTTCCTTTGGAAATACATGAAATTCAAGAGTTTATTCACTTCAGGTGCTAAAACCTCTACAGTTTTTTCATAAATCTCTACACGATTCGGTTGCTCATTCGATTTAGGTTGAGGTATGGCGCGTGAACAACAACGCCAAGTATATAACATAACAGCATGCTTCTGACCCTCATCTAGTAAAACATTCTACAAAAAAAAAAATTCGAAACATCGATTCAAATAACATGTTCTGTTGGTATTTACCAAATTAGCATGAGTAGTAGCCTCCTCTATATACTTTGCTATACCCGTAACAAAACCATTACGATCTTCAAAGTTGGTATCAAAATTTGCCTTATATATAACCGAACATGGCTGGGCCTCAATGCAGGGCTGTTCATCAGGCAGTGAAAGCTCATCTAATACTTCAACATTGGATAACGCATCTGCCAAAGTAATTTTCTCAGTCATTTTCAAGTTTTATTTGACCCCGATTAATAATCATCAACTGTGTTCCTTTAATCGATTAAATCTGCAGCGGAAACTGCAATTTGAGGTGCTCCGTTTAACGAGACCTGTAATAAAAATGAATATGAACACACAAAAAAAAAGCACACACAGATAGATTTTTCGTATGGGTGGGTCTACTTGTGTTTTCAATACAGTAAATATTTTTATATCATGTTTTCTTATAATAAATTCAGATTTCTTTTATAAGATTCCATATAACTACAACGTTGTTGAAATAAATTTAACTTATTTTAATTGTTTTATTAAAACCTACTTATATTCTTTAAAAAAATGCAATATTATTTAAAAAAATTTATACATTCGATGAGTAAACAACCAAAGAAAATTACATTTTTTTCTTCACGAACACATACACCCGCATAAAACTGTCAAAAATATTCCAATAGAAAACAGATGAAAACAATATGAATAATAAACAATACGTGAGCCAAGTTAGCACGAAAACGCTTTTTTGAAATTGGTAATTATGAAAGCAAAAATAGGAATTATTAAACTTAGCTTTATTTTTAATAAATTAATTATATTTATTTATATTTTACAAAATGTTTATAATGCGCCGTATATCTTAAAACTGTGTTTCATATAAATGTTGTATTAATAGTTATTGATGAATTATCATGACGTATATGCGGCATACTTAAGTAAATAAAATTCTTACATTTAGTATTTATTACTGCATTTAGTAATGAAAAAGTACGAAAAAATACTCCACTCTTTATTTTTACATAATTTTCTTTAATATGAATTTTTTTCAAGGTTCGTTCTTTATAAGCACAATGGCGTATCTAACACTATTGCTGTGTTATTTCTATATGAGTTTTCGGTGCCCGCAATTGTTACTGCTTTTAAAAATTAAATGTAATCGCCCACACCGTTTGACGACGTTACACGAAAAGGCAGCGAAATATGGAAAATAAATAAATATTTAATATTAATATAAAAAGACCTTAAGCTAGAAAAAGAAATTTATTATTATTTATAAAAAGAGGTCAATAAAGTTAATTAATTATTATAAGTTGAAAGAACATAATTGACAATCAAAGGTGAAGCGGTGTGGCATCACTTTTCTGATAAATATAACATAAATTTTACACTTTACAACACTGGTCATTACCCATTTATATTGCTTTTACGTTTATCAACACGGTTTTAATAAACCAGACGTCCGTTTTTTCGCGAGTGCAAATAACTTTAATCAAAACGTTAATTATTAATTTGAATATAAACGCATATTCCTGAAAAAATATGGCTAAAAATAAAAGCACAGTTTATCTGGGCTACGAAGATGAAGAAATTACTGAAAAGCATGCATCCTTAATGAGTAGTACATTGAATAAAATTGGTGGAACTCCGGTAAGTTATATTGTTTTGCTGAAAGTGTGTTAGTGTATGTTTTTGTGAGCATGTGTGCTATGTTGTTTAACACTTGGATTAATTGATTTTTCCATCATGTGCTCATTGAAATTTCCCATCATACATTAGGATTGGCCAAAGGGTGAAATAAAAATACCATCATGTCCTCTATGTGGAACAGCACGTCCATTAATTGTACAACTTTATGCTCCGCTAGAAATGTCTCAGTTTCATCGTACGCTATACATATTTGCCTGTCTTAATCCAGTTTGTTCACAGAATTCGAAAAGTTGGTTGTGTGTAAGAACGCAACACTTAGATACACCCGATCACTGTGATATTATGAGGGTAGTGGCGTCATCAAAAGCGTCAAACGCAAGTGCAGGTAGCAAGCAAAAGAAAAAGAAGGAACAAAAACAACAGCAGGCAGGGAATATATCCTGGTGTACAGGTACTGACGATTGGGGCGAGGAGCCAATTGCAATGAAACAGGAATCTATTGAGCAGATGGATACCGAGGCAGATGAATCTCAAGATGCAAATGAGGAGAACGGTAATGTAATCAACACAAAAATTGTTAATTTGCCCTTGAGCATTCATCAACAATTAGAATCGGATGAAGGTGAGGATGGGGTAGAGGACTATTTGCCCAACGAAGAAGATGATGAAGATGAAAGTAATTCAATGGATAATGATCTTCTAATGGGTTTCCATCAAATTGATATACGTGCAGCACAAAATGTTTCTGAAGATCCCAATGCCAATTGTGCAGAGGCTGTTGGAGAAATAGCCGCCGCAGCCTCTGTAGAAAATGAAGGAAATTATGCTTGCAGTGGTGCTTCGGCATCAATTTGTGCCGAAATTGAAGGCCCAGAAACTGACGTTGTCTTAGCTGAGTCTCCTCAAAAGCCTGAACGTGATTTAATAGCCTTATTGAAGCATACTCCTACACCAGCTTCACTAGGTCCTTTAGCCAAATTATCTGATATTACCCTAAAACCTTACTTTATAGCCGTTGACGTAGAGTATAATGTGTCCACGAAAGAATATGACAATTATGGAGGCTCCTTATCTGCTGAACATATACGTGAATTATATCAGGAATATAAAAAACAAGATGAGTCGGCACATTCTCCCAATAATGGTGCGTCAGCTAGTGGTAGTGTTGGGGGTGGAGTTGGAGCACCGGAAGATAAAGAGTCTTACGAAAAAGCTTTACCGGCTCATGGCGACTTGATGTTTCATCACTTTTTGAATACTATTCAACAAAATGCAGGACAAATTCTAAGGTAATTATAAATTCTACAATTAATATGATTTTTCGAAATGGTTAAAGGATTTAAGAGCAGTTTCAACCTATAACCGCAATGTATGTTAATTGATGTTCTACTTTTAGATATTCTCGTGATACTTTACCATTGCTAATAGCGCCTCTACACGAACCTACACCCAAATGTCCCAATTGCAATGGTGACACTATATGTGAAGTCCAAATTCTATCCACTCTAATACCGAAATTAAAAATGCAGCAGAACAATGAAAACGCATCATTAGAGTATGGAAATGTTTTGGTATATACATGTTTGAAAAGCTGCTGGGATACTCCAGATAAAATGCGATATGAAAAAGTTATAGTACAAGTTGAAAAATAAATTAAAAGCTAAAATTACAAGGTGTTGACGAAAGTGTTTCAAAAAGAACACAAAAACAATAGAATGGTACCTTAGCAGAAAAGGATACAAGAGATGAGAACAGAAAAAAAACTACTTCTTCAAACTACTATATAATTAATAAGCAAACGAAAAAAAAACTTTAAACAAAATACTCAAGGATTGAACTAATTATTATTAAATATAATATTAGTGTCATAACGCTAAAAGCTGTTTTCTAAACAAATTTAAATATGAATTAAGATTCGAATTCTGTCTCTCTATAAGTTTAACGGCTTCATTAACAAAAACGTAACATAATATTAAATTAAATTTATGAAAAAAACAGAAAAATAACTGATTTTAAACCAAAAACCTAATTTATAATTGTTAATGAGAAGTTTTATCAAAATTTAATTGGTAGCATATAGCTTTTGTCAATTTCTCCAGTCCACTTGTACGAAAAATTTTACACAATTTATAACAATTAGTAATTTTAAAATTTTACTAAAGCACTTATATATATATATGTAGTTATTATATAATTATTTATGTGGAATTGTTTAGTTTTAAAACCTAATTCTCTACATGTCTATCTATCTTTCTATTTCTAAATATATTCCACTTTTTCTCCAATAGAATTTTTTTTCTTTTTAAGTGAACAATAATGTGATTTTAAACTTTTAATTTTAACGAAAAAGTAAAAGTACTGTAAAATTATTATTAAGTTATACTTTATTGTAGTTTTATATTAAAAAAATATAACAAAATTCATATTAAGAATAAAATACAACCCAAGTTTTAGTGTACAATTAGATTGAAAGAGAAAACCTAAAATTCTTGTTTTTTATGATGGGAAATTTCGAATTTAGCTGATTTTCTACGATCAGTTTATTTGTATGGCTTGGCTATTAAAAACAATGAAACAAACTCTGAAAGGATAACCAAATAAAGGCAAGAAGAAAGCGAGTGTGAGCAGCGTTTTATGTCTGTTATCCGAACCGATCGCACAACAATTCGTAATTTTTATCGTTTTTAAGAGTAACAAAACTAAGAAATAAACAAAAGCACTTATTAGGTGTGTTTCTTTACCTCTTTGGTAAAGTTGGGTAAATAGAGAGTAAATAATAATATCTCTCAAATTTGTTCAAAAGTACGGGAATGCAATTGTACACATTCACATAAAAATGTGAAAAAAACACAAGTTTACGTCACTTACATACATATTGAACATGTACTTTCGTAAAAAATAAACGACAATAATTCGACTTACACATGTTAACTAAGGCAAGGAAAAATTTTTTTTTATAAATTATATTATACTATAAGCCTTTCACTGTAGGTTTATAAATATTTGTTAATTAAACTTTTAAATTTTTTTTAGTTTTCTGAAACTTATTTTTCTATTACTTTTTAAACAGCTGATTATTTGTTTAATTGCACAAACTAACTAGAAGAATAAGTACGGGCTATTTCGTGCATTAAGAAGAAGAATGTTACTCTCAACATTTTTCTCATTTATCCAAATTTTTTGTAGGGAAACGCTTTTTGGTAAAATTGGGATCCCGCGGGCGCCTAATGTAGAGTAAAGAAACAGACCTATTAACATCATTACATAATAAATAACAGCATAATACACATACAAACAAATCATAAAAATTAAGTTCTGGACAGTGCTAATACATGCCGTACTCTTTGGCGGTGTTAATAAAAGAAGTAAAAGAGTAGTGCATTGGTGCTCAATTTTTTAATCCTGTCGTAATCTAAATTAAACTTTATTATGCGGACTTCTCCGAGTTGACTGCTGTTGGATTCTTTAATGACGAAGGTATAATATTGAACAATAAATAATCAATCAGTAACAATTCATTTCCTTGCAGTTCGCATTTTAAAGAAGGACATTTGTTTTTTGTGATTGGTGTCGTTTTTATATTTGTAACGTGCGTAGACTTAGAGCAAAATTTCTTCTCTATTTATGTTCATGTTTGTATCCATAGGCCGGATGTTTTCGCTTTATGTGAGACCCAGGTTTCTCAGGACGCTGATCCACAGGATTTCATATCACTGGGTATCATCTGCTGTTCCTTTTTCACCTTCATAGAGAGGCCTTGCTATTCGCAATGAAGTTGTGTACCAATGTAAGCAACCATGTGGTATACTTGATGCAGAATTTAACTACCTCTGGGTTAAGTTATAAACCAGTGCACAGAAGTCCAAATGCAGAAAGAGAGGCTTCGGCTCTCTGTCTCAATTTCAAGAATTCTAGAGAATTACCCGAACAGTGAAATTTTTTGTTGCTGGTGATTTATATAATGTTATATAATTCATTTTGGCTCCAACATTCCGGCCGCACGACATCTTAAAAGTTAGTCCAAATTATGTTAAATAGAAGATTTATTTTTATTTAATTAATTTAATTATTTTATTATAAATAATATACGCTGTTTACAATAAACACACTTATATCGATACAAATTAAGAATTTAAAAAGCTTAGCAATAAAATTTCACCTACAAGAATTAACTTTTTTTTAACGTTAAAGAAAAAACTAAAACCGTTGACTTTAAGCCATCTAAAAAAATTGCGAAGTTATCATTTGAAACATAATTTAATTTAATGGTGCTTCGGCATCTAAATGATAGCTGCGTACTGGGGAAAACCATAAAGGTGGATATTTAGAGGGCGTTAATTCAAATTCTGAATTTGTCTCATGTTTGTTGCGTGTTTGCACAATGGAGTAGTGCAGCCAAACCAATTGGGCAAACTTTCTTTTCGACGTATTTAATATACGAAATTCAATACAATACTTTGTAGTATTAAATATCGCTTCATCATAAACAGAACTGCCACGTCTGTGCCTGCTGTAGCCTCCACTAGAAGTATTTATAAATTTCGTTTGCTGCTGCTGATGCTGCAATTTACTGACAACAATACTAAGTGTCGAACCGAAGAGACGATAGTGACCTTTTAAAATTTCTGGTCTTAATTGTTGTATATGCTTTAGTTTGTTAACACCCTGTTGTGGTTCATCCGAACTGGTCATCATTAGAACTGTACCGTCGGGCAAAAAACGTATATAACGATAATATTCAACTAACTGTACCGGACGATAGTATTGATCCTGAAAACTGTTTTCACCCATACGCAAATAAGTCGTTTTACTAATATAACATCCGCTGAATAGTATACGTTCACGTTCTATAAACATTTGGCGCCAACTGCAGTATCGTGGTATGATTGGACAATTTTTATCGGCACTGGATTTTTCTTCATCAGCTGTTGAATGAGTTATAGAGCCTACATTTTGCCCCCAAACTCTAAAAAAAAATATTAAATTGGTTATGTATTATTTTATTATGAACAATATAAAAAGCAATAGTTCTGCATTTATTGCACCCCAGACTTGTAAAATGAACTTCTTTTTAATTTTTGCCATGGATGTTAATCTGGTATTGCATATGTATTTTTATTCAATTCTTCAATGCAACGTAAATTTGACTCTTTTCATGTAGGTATAAACTCTTAGATTTGTTTGCTACTAAAAATCTATTAAACAAGTTATGAGTGGAAGAAATATGCATATGAGTTGCAGATTTTAATTTTTAATTGTATTGAAATTTTACTTTCATATTTTGTTTTGGAAAAGGTAGATTTTTTTTTAGCATATCTGTTAATGTCATTAACAATTTAAGTTAAAAACCTAAATAATACCTTCAAAGATAAAAAATGTATATATGTATACATTTATAAGTTTATATACACATATGTATATACATTATACATTTTCGAATTAAATTCGAATATTTTAATGGATCTTTATTATACTTATTGTATGAAAATTTAATAGCCTAAGATCCTAATACTGGTATTCTTATGAGAATTAACATCCGTTAAGGAATATGTACAAACACTAGCAGAACTGAACTAGTTTTCGACCCAGCTACGAAAGGTCTCATCAGAGTTCTTTGTGTTATACATATTCATATTTTTATATTTCTATTTAAAGCACAATCTATTGGAAATAGATTATGTGAATTATATTTGAATGTTATTCTCACCAGTCTTTTTTCCTTTGATTTACCGTTTGTGTTAGATTTGAGTGGAGATTTTTAACAATAGGTCACTTATTAGTTTTCTTGACTTACTTCATACAAACAGATTTCCATATATCCTCATCTCTGGCCAATAAATACATGCCCTTACATGTAGCAGCACATTGTTCTAGCGAACGCATGTCCAGTTGAGATGAAACAACCCAACGCAAAATATAAATCAACAATTCTGGAGGTAATTCAGATATATGCATTTCTGTTGATATAACACCGGGATCACGACTACTTTGTATTAATTTGCCTTGATAATTAAGCGACAAATCCATTTGAAATTTTTCATACAAATCCTCTGGCAAATCCTTATCGTTTGTATCTAATTTTTCCAAGTTACCATCGCCTGTTGCTGATGCAACTGCGCTTAATACGATCTTACTGGGATTTTGCAGAACATTTGTCTTAAGCTTTTGTTGTTCGTAATATTTAAATTCAATATTGGGTTCAATTTGTACGGCCTTACGATAGAACGGTATGGCATCATACACTTTGCCACTCTGTTCCAATTCTACCGCCTTATGATAAAGATTCTTAGCTAAAGCCTGCTGTTCCGCCTGTTCGTCGTTGACTAGAGGTGTTAATATATCTTCAGACTCCTGACATTCTTCTGCTGTTTCTGGTACATTTTCAAATGCCTGTTGAGTAATAGTCTGTTTTTGCTTTAATTCCCTTTGCCAGTTGGCACGGAAATCATCTAGAGCTGATCGAAAATCATTAGACATTGTTTGAAATGCTGTTAAGGAAGAATTCAAAGAATCTTCAACTCCACCACCTCCATCTCCGTCACTGCTTGAACCGGAGGACATTGTTGCCTTTATTCGTTATGAAGTGTTTACTTATACCGTTAATGTGTCGCTGTAGTTGATATACTAATTCTTTCGGCTTTTTTTCTATGCCAGAGTGGGCTCTTTAATAATTGTCTAATTTGCCGTCTAGTTCACGGTCGGTATATCGTATGATGAAAGGTGGGGCGTATTGCTGAAATACTGATGATAACACTAAAATCTTATTAGAGAGTATCTTCTTCGATGTATAGTAGTATGAATTTTTTTGGTTTTCTTGATAATTTAAACAACTTGTGGCCATCATAGGCGTTAGCACTAGCAATAGGTTAAAAAACTTGTATATGTATATATCCAATGAATATACTATAACTTTTTTTTAACAAATTCTTGATGTATTCTCAAATAAGGAGGCAAACTATCCTTAATAAGTATCCTATTTTTAAATTAATAATAAAGAATTTTAGCTTTTCTTTTTTTGTTTTGCTTAATGTTTTGATACTTTTAGTGCATTTTTGTTTCTTGGAAAGATGTTAACGAAAGTAATTTTTTTTCAATATTTTCTGTATATACTATGTATATTGTTTTACACCGGCGCCCGAAATCCTTTAATGTTTTCCATGACCTTGTTTATGTCTTTTAAGCCACAAAATCGCTGAGTTTATATGTAAAGAAAATTACGTTTTTGAAAATATAGAGAGGAAAATGATTGTAAAAATAAAAACAAGAAATTTTCCTTTCTATTACATCAACTTTAATATTCTGTCTTTATCGCACTCCCACGTTTAAACAATCAGCTGTTCCTTCGAATACACACACACTCGCATTGTTTACATGTGCTTCAACAGAGCTGCCAATGGCACTTTTCATAATGAAAGTCGGTTAATTGGAAAATGAGAATAATACCTGAACAAAACTTAATTTCCATTAGAATTAATCAACCCAATTAACCCTTCTAACACAAAAATACATACCTACTTGGTGTGCAACTTTTTGTTTTTAAATCAACAGATACGTATGCTGTTTTATTCTAAAAGTTTTCATTTAATACTCACAAATACCAAACAGTGTACATATGTATATTTCCCCGAAATTTTATTGATGGTGTAGAAAGAAAAGTTAAATATTTGAATACATAAATTTAAATAGTAAAAATATTGTGGTTTTTACTAAAACAACGTGATATAGTGCTATATTATTTATTTATGCATTATATTAATATTTTTATTTTTTAGATTTATTTTTTTATTTACTTTATTCCATTTATAATATGTAAATACATAGCCAATTGGACAATAAAAAAATATATATTACAGATTTAGAGTATTTTAAATACTAATAACGAAAGCATAATAAATTAATATATATTTGTAATTATTTCTGTCGCTTTAATTATGGGCATTATTTGCAACGCTTTTCTTTGCAGCCGTGTTTCGTTGATCGCTATGGCAACAGTTATCATCCGTATAGTAAAAAAGTATACCGTTATAATTTGTGTGAAGTATAAAATAATTCGGTTTCAAAACTATCATTAAATATATGGCAAAAAAATCAAAACAAAAAGCGTTCATAAAGTTAAACTTTACTTTACACAAAATGCCAGTATCGTTAATTACTTCAAACTTAAATAGTCCCTCGGTTACAAACATAACATCTAGTGTGATCAAGAAAAAATTTAAGACAACAAACCAAATGGTCGCAGATGCTTTAATTGAATTTCATACAGCAAAAGGTACTTTTGGTTTACAGCATATACTAATATAATTACAAATTAAAATTAGCCACGTCCGACCCTGTTGTGCGTTGTTCGAGTAGTGGTTGGTTATAATGTGAATATAGGAATGAGTACAATGCGGAAAGTAATGAAAAGTAATGAAAATTGTGTAGCACTGTTAGAAGTCCTAACTAACCCTTATTTAATAAAATACAAGGTCCATTAAAGTGAGTTTTATGTCATAAGCAAAAAATCTAAGGCAGTTGATGTTAGCATAGGTATAAAGATATATTGATCGTTGTTGCAAGGTAACATTTATTCACTATTTAATCTATACTTCAGTGGAATGTGTTCCGACGTAATAAAGTGAACGTTCGTTAAATAAATACAGATGCATATTTTCTTAGAATATGTACTCCTCGAATAGCACGTCCTTTTACGGTTAAGCAACGGAAAATCAAGAAACTTATTATAGAGAAAATGAAATTAAGAAAAGTGTTTGTTAATTAAACAATATTCTTGAAAAATAGTTATAAACCTGTCTATTTAATTACAATATATAACATGTAAACTGTCTTCATATCAAAAAAGTCATTAATTTTCATTTTATTTATTTATTTATTTAAAAGCTTTACAGCAAAAACATTCATTGATGTCAAATAAATGCCAATTGTAACTAAACTTTAATAGGCACTATATGTAATTTATTTGAGTTTTTGCATCAATATCTTATCTCTATGATGTATGTATCTACATATAATAATAGGTTGAATTCTGAGGTATGAGTCTCGTAATAATCATTATATATATGTATATATGACATGTTATTTTAATTTTATGTATTAAATCTATTTTTAAATTTGTATTATAAAGATTTTTATCATCGCCCTTCTTTGTTTTTGCCATAGGTATAACTTTAAGAAAAGTCTATAGCTACATTTCATCAGTATTACAAGTAGATACTCTACCCAAACAACGTGTTACTCTTATACGAAAATATCTAAATAACTTGCGAGAATCTGAAGAAATTATATTGCTAAATGGAAAAGATTTTCGTGGTCATTTTAAATTAGTCGATAAAGGTAAATTCATAAAGAAATTTACTGATGTAAAAACAACAAAAAAATTCACCGATGAAAGCAGAAGAGCAATAAAAGAGTCCGAACCTATAGTAAAAAAAGATAAACTTAATAAGGAAATTTTAAGTAAACAAAAAAAGCTAATTGCACCCGTAAAACCTAGACAAATAACACCATTGGACTTAAGATATACGAATACTTCAATGTTTGATACACCTATGGTAACTACGCAAGTTGAAGCATCTACACCATTTATATCAAACATAAATGTGCCCCAAGCACCCGAAATTATGAGAAAATCACGGAGAAAAAAAATCTCCAAATCCGAAGCCAATGGTACACCACGTAGTTCTTTACCAAAAAAACAACGTCGATTGCATAAACGTGCTGAATAATTTGTAGTTAGTAACAAACTGAATCCTTTTGTGCATATATATACATACATATGTTTCAAAAAATATTTTTTTCTAAATTTTGAAATATGTTTACATTTTATTAAAACACAAAAAATATTTTTCGCCTTATTGGCAAAATACATTCAATATAATTTGAAATGTATGTTTACATTTGTTATTTTTTATTTAAAAATCATTCAAGTAAATATCGGTAATTAATCTTGGTTGCAAACATCCATCCATGATTAAATATCTCTAATATATTATTTGAATTAGCTTTTCATATTTAAAATGAATACATTTTTTAATTTTTTGCTTCAAATGTTTGTATTAAAATTTCAGTTTATAGGTTTTATTTGGATTTTAAATTTGTTAAAGTCCAATTTAAAATAATTTCAAATTTTATTTATCACTTACACTTAACACTGGTTTAAGTTAGATGTGTTTAAATTAATACATATATATATATATACAATTATATATATTATACAATTCAAATTCAATATTTATGTTGTCATAAATTTAATTGTTTATTTGTATTATTATGAAAAGTGTTTATTTTGTTATTTTGTTTATAATAAATATTTTCAATTTAGTTCGATAAGTTTTTTAAGAAACTCTCAAAAAAGTATTTTATTCATAAAAACTATTTGTCGTTGTAAAACTGCTTCTAAAAATAATATAACACTGTTGAGAGCTCGAAACACCTTTAAACCTTTCAATTGAAAAAAAGAGTTACAAAGAAGTTTAAAAAAGGAAAAGTAAGTGATATGACAATTCTGTGAACCATCATTACTAAAAAATAGTCGATGAAAAGGCGTCATATCAATACAGAAATACATAAATCAAAATCAAGTGTACTACCTTACAATACGAAAACAGATTGTTGTTGATTACATTGATCAGATAACAGCAATTATTTTTTCATAGTCCGTTCTGTAAAGTAATATTCGAGCTAGTCTAAAGGGACAAAAAACTTCAAAGGGACATAGAAATGCGTAAAGTAAAATTTTTATAAACTTTTTGTCTAATCAAAAGCCAGTTGCGGTGACAGTGTGATTAACTCATCATATTTATTAGCTGCTTCAGACTTTATTAAGCGATTTCGGACCCTGTTACATAGATGTGTTGATAAAAAATTTGTAACGAGGTCATTTCTGTCATTCATTTTTTGTAGGGTAATAATAAAACGTCGTGCGTGTTTGTGCACTATCCGCCATTTGATTTATCTCGAGTTAATGGTGCCATTTTAGGTTTTTGACACAAAAATTTTTAAAATCTGCAATCCGAGATTATCGAAAACGAATTGCAGACTTGAAAAATTTGGGGTCGAAAACTTAAAGTTGCATCATTAACTCGAGATATATAAAAAATATGAAATGGCGGATAGAGCCATAAACTTCCGCCCGACGAAATAATAAAAAATAAATTATATAAACAGATTTCATTCAGTTATTATTAATTAAATTTATAATGTCTTTTTTAAATTTTCTACTCCTATTGCAAATTTTACTAAATGGATTCGTAAAATTAAAATTATAACTGTCAACAGATGGTACTTTGTTAGTAACCAAAGTGGAATTGAAACAATAAAAAAATCGTATTTGTTAACTTGTGTTGCCCTGTTTACCCTCGAAATTTGTTAGTGTTTTTATTGTTTATTGATGTTCTTTTCATTTTCCTAAATTATTTATTAGCAAATGAATAACATTTTTCTTAAATACAGTTATAAAATATTAAAAAGTGTAAAATAAAACACACAGAACAAAAACCAAAAGAATGAGTGACATTAAAGAAGTAAAGATTGTCGTTAAATGGAGTGCAAAGGAATATCCCATAACAGATTTAACCGATCAGGATACAGTGGCTGTGCTGCGTCATGAAATCTTTAAGAAGACCCAAGTTCGGCCGGAGCGCCAAAAACTTTTAAATTTAAAGTATAAAGGTAATGAAGTGGATAGTTGATGTATTACTTTTAGCCCAACGAATTTGTTCCGATAATAAACATTTTATTTATATACACAGGTAAAATTGCTGAGGATACCTTAAAATTGGGCCATTTAGAGTTAAAACCAAATTTCAAATTAATGATGGTGGGCTCAACTGAAGCCGATATAGAGGAGGCCTGCCAAAGACCCGAAGATATGGGTGAGGTTATAGACGACTTAGAAGAGTGTGAGACTGGGGAAGAACTTTTAGAAAATTCTGCCATTTATTTGGCAAAAATAAAAAAACGCATCAAAGACTATAAAATTACGGAAATAAATCCTCCACGGCCAAATAAGCATTTATTAGTATTAGATATAGATTATACCTTATTCGATCATCGCTCACCAGCAGAAACGGGTGCTGAATTAATGCGTCCCTACTTGCATGAATTTCTAACTAGTGCCTATGACAACTATGATATAGTTATTTGGTCAGCCACTGGCATGCGTTGGATTGAAGAGAAAATGCGTTTGCTTGGTGTTAGTAATCATACAGATTATAAAATAATGTTTTATTTGGATTCAAATGCCATGATCTCAGTTCACACCCCTGATAGAGGAGTTATCGATGTAAAGCCTTTAGGAGTTATTTGGGGTTTATATCCTCAGTATTCTGCAGCCAATACTATAATGTTTGATGATATACGTCGTAATTTTTTAATGAATCCTCGCTCTGGCCTACGCATAAGGCCATTTCGACAGGCACATTTAAACCGCAGCACAGATAAAGAACTTTTAAAGTTGTCAAAGTATTTAAAAGATATTGCTTTGCATTGTAAAGATTTTTCCAAACTTAATCATCGCAAATGGGAACATTATGATCCTCGTAAATAATCTATTGAATAAAGTTTATATTATTTAAAATTGTGATTGCTTTAAAATTTTTATAACGTAAATGCTTTAAACCTCATATTCTGTAAATGATAAAAAAAGTTTAATTAAATACAAGTGCTCTTACCAAAATTGCCACAAATTAGAAAAAGACGTTTTTAAATTTTTTTTTCGAAAATTATCAATATACAACGTTTATAAACATATTTGGAACCCACATATCGTCGATATAATTAAAGAACGCTGTAACTAACAAAACATTTGATGTTCACCAGAGCCAAAAACCTGTATGAAAGTAGAGAGAAGACAATTGTATTTTTCAAAAGACAGACGGCGTAAGTGAATTTCTTTTCATCATAGAAATCTGGGACCGAGACCGATCGACGGGTATTTTTTTTTCTTTTCTGATAAAAGTGACGCAAAAAACGAATTTTCGATGTTTTTCAGTTACATCGTTCTTTAATTCTTGCGACGATATACACATCATGATATATCACATATTTTAATAATCATTATTTATATAAAGGTAAGTAATTAGCTTATTTATTGTAAAATTAAATAAAAAGAAAAAATAATAATAATACTTTATTGTCAAGCGTTAAAAAATTTTAATTAAATGAATAAAAAAGAATAAAATAAAATTATACATATTAAAGTATCGATTCAATTCTAATGGTGATTTTTAAATTTGTATGACAATATTATGCAATTTTGAATAGGAATTTTAGCATTTAGATAAAAATTTAACATATTTGGTATACAAAAATATATTTACTTTTGTAATATGGTCTGACAAACCGAGTTACAATTCTAGTAAGAGCGATCATTCATTGTTTTCTTAAATTTTGAGCGGTTTGCTACCTATGGACCTAAACCATGGGGGAAAAAATGTAAGAAAGATCGATTTTTTTAGGTTTTTTACATTTTTGGTCTTGAAGGTGAAGTTTTTTTGATTTGAAATGTTTGGGGCCAATAAGTCCGGTGCTTCTCTATGGTGAGGAAGCATGAGCGCTGTCTTGTGCCGATGCAGCAGTCTTGGGAGTATTCGAGAGAAAAGTTCTTCGTAAGATCTTTGTCCTCTAAGGCATGGCGACGAGATTCGTATTAGAACCAACCATGAGCTGTATGAGCTCCTCGGCGATGTGGGCGTTGTTCAGCGCATTAACATCCAGCGGTTACGCTGGCTCGGCCATATTGTTCGGATGGATGAATCTGCTCCAGCGAGAAAAGTTTTCGATGCGGAGGTCACTGGACGTCGGCATAGAGGACGACCGTGTTTACGTTGTCAGGACCAAGCTGATGAAGCCCTGTCGTCAATTGGTGTGACCAACTGGAGAATGCGCGCGCTTAGCAGAAACGCCTGGAGACTAGTGTTAAGGCAGGCCGAAACCCGTTAACTGGTTGTTATGGCCATCTAAGTAAGTAAGTAAGGGGGCCAAAAAAAAAAATTTCATGACTTTTGGTCTTTTATCACGTAGTGGTGTCAATATAAATATATAAAATAAATATAAAACATTATTGCATTAAGAAGTCTAGCCTCTAAAATGTCTAATTTATGTGCAGTTTTATTTTATAGGTATAATAATTCTAATAAATGATTAGAATTCATCATTAAGAACATTCTATGTCGCAAGTATTGACTTGTTAGAAAAACAATGCATAGATTTGAATCCAACATACATATTTTACATTGGCTTTGCAATTGCATGATATGACACTTGTTACTATGGTGTATAGAGCAACATTTGAAAGGCTTTAATCTAAACCCAATTGAAAGGAGATCGCACAAACAAAAGTTCACAAAGCTTTGTTTCAAATGATGTAGAAAAGCTAGAGAAGCATGTTTCTATAAACATGAAGAAGACTAGCGAATGTTGTCAAAAATAAAATATAAATGAATACATATATTAGAAGATATGCAAATTTTTGTTAAATTTTGTAGGAAAATTTAAATTAAATCAAAATATAATTTATTATTTAGATACGAGTACAATAAAGATACCCATTCCTATTGGGAATATTTTTTCTGTACTGTTCTGTCCGGTAAAAATATTCAAGGGAACATTGATGTCACATTTTTCTAAAGTACTGACAATTTGAAAGAAACCAATATCTGGAGTTGCATTTTACATCGATGTGCGGGTTCATTTGTAACACCACTTACTTTATTATTCAATACTTCAATAAAATATGGCTATTTTCCTGAGTTATGGAAGGAATCGTTTATCTTACCGCTTTTTATATCTGGTAGTAAATCACATATAGCAAATTATAGAGGCATTGCTAAATTGAGCGTTATACCAAAAATGTTCTTCGTATATACCGTGTATACCTTTTTGCCCTATTGATCAACGACCTTCCCAACGTTATAAACTTTGCTAATATATTGATGTATGCTGATGACGTCAAAATTTTTCTTTCTTTTAATAATTACGTTGATCACGTACAGGGTGTTTTTAGAGGTATAGAACTTCGAATTGAAATAAAACACAAGAAAATCGTTTTAATGTCCATCAATTTGACTTTATTGGAAGGATAATTTTATGCCATTAATGTTTAAATATGATTTCGGGCATGTGGCCGCCGCGGCTAGCTCGAATAAAGCCAATTCTACAGGTCCAATTTTCAACCACTTTTTCGAGCATATGGGGCCGTATGTTGGCAATAACGCCACGAATGTTGGCTTCCAAGTCCCCTAACGTTTCTGGTTTGTTGGCGTAGACGAGCGACTTCACATATCCCCAAAGAAAATAATCCAATGGTGTCAAATCACACGATCTTGGTGGCCAATTGACAGGTCCATTCCGCGAAATTATGCGCTCATCGAATGTTTCCTTCAATAAATCGATTGGGACGTGCGCTGTGTGGCATGTAGCGCCGTCTTGTTGGAACCACAACTCATCCACATTCATGCCATCCAATTCGGGAACAAAATAGTCGGTTATCATGGCTCTATACCGGTCTCCATTAACGGTAACTGACTCTCCAGCATTATTTCGGAAGAAGTATGGCCCAATGACTCCACCAGCCCATAGAGCACACCAAACAGTCAGTTTTTGTGGATGTAATGGCGTCTCAAGGGTCTCATGTGGATTCTCTTCACTCCAAATGCGGCAATTTTTCTTGTTGACGTAGCCATTCAACCAAAAATGAGCCTCATCACTGAACAAAATTTTGCGATGAAAATCAGCATCGAGATCAATCTCATTTTCGGCCCATACACCAAAATCACGACGCATTGCATGGTCTCGCGGCTTTAATTCTTGCACAAGCTGGATCTTGTAAGGTCGCAAGCCAAGATCTTTGCGCAAAATCTTCCATAAAGTTGATGGACAAAGCTCCAATTGCTGTGCACGGTGGCGAATCGATTCATTCGGGTTCTCTTCAACACTTTGCTCTACAGCGGCAATTGTTTCTTCGGTGCGCACTGTTCGACGTCTCTGCGGATGCGTATTATCACATAGAGTAAACGTAGTGCGAAAACGATCCATGGTTAACCGAATTAATTGCTCTGATGGACGATTATGTCGACCATAAAATGGACGGAGCTTGCGGTAAACTTCGCGAACTGAACCACTATTTTTGAAATAAATTTGCACGATTTGCAAGCGTTGTTCTTTTGTCAACCTGTTCATGATGAAATGGCAAACCAAACTAAATATTAATCACTTGACAGCTGACAAAATGGCCGCCAGTTAAAAAAGTGATGCCAACTTAAAGTTCTATACCTCAATAAAAAACACCCTATATATCTTCAAAGTGATTTAAATAATTTCTTCTTATGGTGTAAGCACAATATGTTGGAGCTGAATTTCAAAAAGTGTAAATGCATGCGTTTTACTAGAAGTAATATAAGTAATTGCTGTAAATTATTCACTGGGTGGTCATCAATTAGAGTTAGTGGATTCATTTCTAGATCTCGGTATCTTACTAGATGAAAAGTTAAACTTTAATGATCATATAACTTTGGCTGTGAACAAGGCAAGAGGAGTTCTTTCATTTATAAAGCGGTGGGCTAAGAAGTTTTCTGATCCTTACATTACTAAGCAGCTCTTTGTTGCACTTGTGAGACCTATTCTTGAATATGGATCAGTTGTATGGGATCCTTACTACAATAGTCATATCACCTGAATTGAATCTGTTCAGAAGCAATTTTTGCTGTTCTGTTTGCGTGGTCTTGGTTGGAATTATTTGAATCTACCACCTTATAATTGCAGACTGGCATTAATTAGATTGCCTACGCTTAAAAGTCGTCGCACAATGTTAAATGAATCTTTTATGATGAATCTAATCAATGGTAATATTTGTGGTCAGTTTCTTTTGGAATCTATTAAATTTAATGTTCCTATCCGTAATTCTCGTCATTATATACCTTTGTTTGTTCAATTATGCTTTTGCTGATCCTTTTACAAGATTATGTCGTCAATATAATTTTTTGTCTGAATTTGTTGATTTTTCATTAAATACTAATGTTATAAAGCATAGAATAATTGTTTTTCTCAACACCTAGATAATTCTTCTTTTCTTTAATTTATCATAGTTTTATTGTATTTCTATTTATTTTATTCATATTTTATAGATTTGTACATAGTCTGTAAGGATTAAATAAATAAATAAATAGACGATGAACTGTTTACCTTCTCATATTCTAAATACCTTTTAAAATTTGTTTATTTTCAGCCATTTGTTAAGATTCTCCATGTACTTTTCAAGTCTACCATAAATTACGTGTTGGAATACATGTTTATTTGATTAAAATTGATTTTCTTTCTCTCCCAGACAAAGTAAATGTTATTTTTTTATGTAAATTTTTTTTTATAAATTAGTATTATTTTATTTAAAAAATATTAATAAAACACATTACTATGATATTATTTTTATTATTATAACTAATATACATATGTATATAGACTTCTACAGTGTATAACCACCTTGATCAGCCCAATGGACTCGTCTACTTTCTAAATATTCTAAACTTTCTTGGAATTTTCGCCTTTCATCATCCATCATAGCTAAACGTTTATATTTTTGTATAACAAAACAGCAGCTAAACATTAATGTGACTTGAAATATCAACCAGAAAATTAGTAAAGCAATTAGAAGACTTTGATTGACACAAACGCTATCCAAATGTAGTTGATCATCTAAAAGAAAGTGACATGTTTAATGGTTTCGTTGAAAAAATCACTGTTAGTTAATCTTACCTATACCAGCAATTAAGAGTATACCTCTTTCGCCATAAATAAAACTATTTTTATTAGTATTGTCTGGCCCACGAACATTTAAATTGAAATTAAGAGGTATAACATCAGTTTTGCCATCAAGATTTAAAGATTCTGCTATACTTTTATCATTGTCGGTCATATTCACAACGTCCGTCACGGTTGATATGTACACTGGATTTTGAATTTTATACTGTTGTAATAGTTGTTCAGGCGAAGTTTGTCTTTTATGGCGTGTTCTTATTTCTGATTTAATTGGGTACCAATTCGCATTAATGGTGGTACTCAAACAATTGTCTTCCGGACAACGATTACTGCAGAAATGTATTTTCACATCAAAATTCACCATGGAAGTACCAGCAAACTTAAATGCATGAAATCTTGCTCTCAATATATTACGAGTATTAGTTCGTATACGTTCTAGACCTGGAAATACCGTAACATCTGTTGGACAACCTCGTGTGTCTAAAAGATGTACAACATTTTTATTATCCAATGTTTTTGCTATGAGAGAAGTTGCTCTAAAATCCGGCAGAGGTGGTAATACAACAGTGGCAAATTCTCGTTGTTGTTGTTGGCTGTATTCGGCTACTATCTGCAGCTCCAAACTTTGACCAATTTGAACATCATTTGTTTGATGATCGTGAGCCAAATCGATTATATGCAAACTGATCTTTGGCATGGGTAGAAAGTCTGTAGCATTTAAGTGTAAAGATCCTTCATTGGGCAAAAAACTAAAATTAAAGAAAGTTTTTTGTTACAAAAAAAAAAAATACTAAGAAATGCTGAATGTTATTACCTTTGGGCAAACTCCAAAGATGATTCTAAAGCTATGGCATTTGGCATGGAGTCTTCGGTGTCATTACTACTAATGTTGAATTTTTCTTTTCGATCATCTACTTTTAAGTTAATTTCTACATCCTGATCCTTATGGTTTTCCCTTAAGGTGGCATTACTCATAATGCAACCAACTTTTATAAGACGATCACCTTGTGTTTGTACATTGGGATTGTTTTGTATGACCACTAAGCTCGAAATGAAAATTCTAAAATAAGTTTTGGTACTCCATAAGTATTTGCAATTATTTAATATATTTCTTTTATATCCAAATATGTACTTACCTTCTATAATCCTTTGTTACTTCGTAGGCTCTTAATATGCCACATTTATTTTCTTTGGCTTCACTGCCGATTTTAAGTTTTAGCACCGTACTTTTAGTACCATTTCCTTGAACCATACAATCTTTCGAATGCATACTCACATACATTTTACCTTGAAACCAATCTTTGGGAGTATAACGTATGGACATTTCTTCATGGGTACACAGAACTTGTACTATGAATAAAATTAATTTTATTTTAATTCCAAAAAAAAAATAACATAATTTATGTTTTCTTCGCTTACCATCTAAACATTTAACACGTCTCATATACACTGAGTTCTCTCTTAATTTTAAACTTCTTGGACCCATTGATATTATATCCTCTGAATGTAATAAACACTCGGATGCATTCAAATCGTCTTCATAGTAAAATGAAACACCCTGACAGTAGAATCTGGTTTCATGGGAGCAGTATGATTGACACTGAATGGATATGTATGTATTTATAACATTAACAAAATAAATTTTAGTTTTTTCTTTTTCTGTAAAATCTTTTACGTATTACGTTCAATATTACCTCTTTTTGATTGAGACCCAATATTCTTGCTTCTGCATATATAAACGTACTATTTGCATAAAGTTCATACGAACAATGATCATTTTCTACTGGTCTTTCGTAGCACTGATTCTCTATATACTCTTCATCGTAGGGTGCAGCACGGAATGCATCCGGTTGTATCATTTTATCTTTGTCACTTAATATACAGCGACCCAATGTGGTCTGATGTTGTCGAGCGTCTAAACTTTTATCTTGAATAAATCTATAAAGAATAAAATCATTAGCAATTCTAACTATAGAAACTCTTCTCTACTGCTACAAATAAAAAAATAAATTAATTATTTTCATTACTTTTTAAAATATTTCATTAAATAATTTTGAGCCACAATCACTCGGCTTAAACAGAAAAATCTGTCTGCCTTTGTAATTACAATTTGTAGCAAAACAAACTTCGAAAATAAAATATTTTAAAGGTACCCAGCAAAATATTTCTTAACAAAAATATAGTGAAACTAGCCCAAATCCGGCGTGATGATTTTGACTGATGATTTTTAATGACTAGGAAATCAATCACACCAAATTCAAAAACTTCAGCTTTAACACTTCTCAAGATATAAATTAATTAATATTTAATTGCCCAATTTCGCTCACTTTCAGACTGATGATTTGCTTTGACCATGAAGTCGTTCAGACCAAGTTTAGAAATTTTAGCTTTAACCGTTCTCAAGATATACAAAAATCAATATTTAGGCCTTATTCCAGTTGGCGACGTCGTCATCGTTTTACGGCATTTTTGTAATAGAATAAAGAAAAAAATGTTTTCTTGCCTTTAATCTATTACAAAAATGTCGTTAGACGATGACGACGTCGCCAATTGGAATAAGGCCTTTAAATTTGTATGGGGAGTGCCACACCCACTTATCCAATTCCTCCCACTTTATGGCTAATGATTCACCTTGGCCGTGAAGTCATTCAGACCCTATTCCAAAACTTTAGCTTTATCAGATCTCAAGATATACAAAAATCAGTATTTAGTTTGTATGGGAGTTACCAAGCCCAGGTCCAATTTTGAGGAAAAATAAAACCTATTGCACTTTCGTTAGTTGAGTCTATCTATGTTCCAAATTTCAACAAAATCGGTTTAGTTATTTAAACGTGATTCACTGACAAACAGACTTACGAAGAAAATAATATATACATATATAGGTATATGTATCGGGTGGTTAAATTTTAAGGGCCGATGTTGAATAGACTTGTGTAGTAAATGAACGACCTAGTTCAATTGTACTACTCTTCCAATTGAACTAAGTGAACTGCTCTTTTCAATAAGCGCTCTTAGTTCAGTATGTCTTTTTAGGTTTTGTTTCATTCTGGTACATGTTTTGTTTATATTGCACTCAAGAATCTCTTTCAACATATTTCTTTCTCGTTCACTTTTCAAATGCATAAATACTTTGGTGGTAATTTTTGAATTGAATTGAGAAATTTATTACACTCGTATATATTATTTTTATAACTAAAATTATTGTAAATGAGTAAATAAGAAATAATAAAACATCAAATAGAAGGAGTCGTTGAGCTAGAAGATCGAACTAGCTCATTTTTGCTTTTTGAACTAAAACGATCGCTCACTTAAATGATCTATTAAGCACAAGTCTAATGTTGAATGTGAACCACACACACCTAAACGTCAAGTTTTTTTCTGCATTTCATTTGGCATTTCTCAATTTCAGAGTAACTCAATTTGAACCATGGAAATATACACAATCGAACAACGCGTTAAAGTTATTCAGGCTTATTATGAAAATGGGCGTTCATATTAAAATGCATACCGTATAGCTCGTGATTTTTTTGGATAAGCAAAATACTTTTAAACAAGTAGTGGTTTTACATAGAAAATCAATTCGAATTACTCTTATAAAACCGTCATATTTGATCACAACATCAGCAACTCGGTTAAGAATATTTGTTTTGTTATGCCCTTTTGAATTTATGATGAAGATATATTTCTTTTACGAAACAACAGCAATTTTTCTTTGAACTCAATTGTAAAATTGTGTTATCTTCTAATTTTTTAATGAAACTAGTGATTTTATTTTAAATTTGCATTTGTTTGTTTCGTTATTTGTTCAAAATTTACTGTCAATCATAAACAGATAATTGAAGCGCAACAAATAAAATAAAAAAAAAATATTTAATTTCAAATAAATATGTATGTTATGGGAGTATAGCTATCGTATGACTTCATTGCAGTTTTTCTAAATAAAATTTAAAAAATTCAATTTAAATTGCTTACAATTAAGTAGAAGTAAATGACAATAAAAATGATATCATAATTGGTTATAAAGGAGGGGGAGGGATGAATTTTTTATTTCAAGCCAAGTTAAAAAATTAAAAACAATTAATGAAAAACAAAAACATGAAATTAAAATGCAAAAAAAAAATTCTATATTAAAAGTAAAAATATAAAAACAATAAATAAACAATTTTGTTTGTTATATATTGCATTGAATCAGAATTTCAATTCAAATTCTAATAAATGTTTATTTTCCTGTGTTCTCACTCAACTTACCTCTCATGATTGTTGCGATAAGAAGGCGCAAACGATGCAGATAAACATTGAAATTCATGTTCGAATAAACATTTCTCAGCACATTCACGTCGCGTGACCAAAGTACTTATTGTTTTTTTTCCCTGGAATACTAAACTATTACCGGGTATTTTTGTTAAAGTCCATAAGCGTTTCTTACACATTTCGGGTACTAAAAAAATTTGTATAAACTATTTGCCTGCTACAAAAATAATTAAAGTGAACGTATCTTACCTTTTAGGCAGGTCTTTTCGTAAAATATAGCCTCACCATCTGCTACCAGAGGCAATTTATTGCCTACTGCCATATAATTATTAATCCTTTCAAAATACGAATAACCATAACATTCGTGAGTATCTAAAAGATGTACGTAGGCAATGCAGGCATCATCCTCATTACATATCTGCCAACATATTGAACTTGTTGTGGACTCATGTATAGGTGTGGCATTTTGAATTTGAGGTTGCAGTTTGTCAATCGCATAACCATCTCGGGTAATTCGATTACGATCTTTATAATTATTTGTTGGCACATAGATGAGATTACGTTCAGTTATATATTCGAGAGGCGGTCGAAAACCAACAATTTTTTGTAAATGCATTTGGTATAGTGGACATTTAAGTAGCAGAGCATCTGAAAATGATTAGAATACGTTACAAGTTTTATAAATTTTTATTGAGTTCTTTGAGTCTTAAAAGTATGCAAGAATCTTGTTATTCCACACAATTAATTTAATTTTTTTACAAGTCTTCCCGCATAACAACTCAGTTTGTATAGTAATTAATTGCTTGAAATTTGTTTGGAAACAGAGTAGGAAAATAAACAAAACGAAACTTTTGATCTCATTTTGTTTTGTTCTTTTCAATGAGTAAAACAAAAACAAAACACAAACAGTGAGAGCGATTGTCCTATTTAGTTTTGTATATTGTTTTTGTTTTGAGCACTACAAATACACTAACTCAAATGTGCGTAGGTACAACAAAAAACGAATAAGAAAAAAAAGAAAAGAAGAAGAGCAAAAAGAGCAAATTATACGAATTTAACGGAATAACAAAGCATGCACAAGAGCAAAAAGCGAATTTTTTTCGTTTGCGCTCTTTCTAATTTAAAAAATATTTGTTTTGAGTTTGTCCATGTACAATACGATTAAAAAAAATTTGAAAAGTTTATGACTTTGTGGTAACGTTTGCGAAATGTTTTGTTGGTTTGACCACTCTGTTTAGAAGCATAATATCGTTATATTACAACCAACTTTAAAACTGGACTATTTAACAAAGATAGATCTGTCGCAAGGGTAAATGCGTGAGTAGTCTCGCAAAGAATTTTGTGTAATTAGTATTGATAAACCTAGGGTAGGTTAGATGGCTAGTCAACCAAAAACGTGATCAGCTACAATTAGCACAAAGTGCCGTTTTGATACCATTATACTACAGGACCAAACTGAACTTACCCTTGTAGAAAAAAGAACTACAGACAGCCAGAACTGTCTATAGAGTGGAGTAAAACGAAAAGGACCATGCTCGCACACTGCGCCAAGCCATCGAAAAAAAGTACCCGAAAAAAACTTCAATCGTCTGACTGCCAAACCTGGACAAACACAAAGAAAATGACCCATAGTCTCCCTCTCAGATGTATTTCTGCAACTTTTGCAGTGCGGTTAAAGGGCAGACCCAACCCTTCAGCGTGGACCTGATAGAACTCCATCTGTTTTGTGCTTTTTCACGAAAAAACTTAGATATCTTCTCTTTAATGACAGTTATAAACAGAAATTTTTAAATTTGTCCTGCACGTATATAGATTGATTTTTGGGAGAAGAACATTTTCAAGTGAG
Organism: Metopia argyrocephala; assembly: GCA_963576795.1. NCBI lineage: Eukaryota > Metazoa > Arthropoda > Insecta > Diptera > Sarcophagidae > Metopia > Metopia argyrocephala. The sequence goes on from OY756211.1 coordinate 88,741,346, forward strand.
ATGAATCAAATCGCTCTTGCAGAATATCCAATGTAAAATGAGCTGTGTGGCACCAATTATAATATGCACGTATTGCTGAATGCTGAATAAATATCAAGTAATGTAATTGATATAACTTCAACAAGTTGTATGTTCCCTTTCGGAATAAATAAAATTCTTTATTTAGACTTTCGTATTTTTTTTTTTTTTTTTTTTTTTTTTTTTTTTTTTTTTTTTTTTTTTTGCGCCTTTCGTATTTGTGTTTTGGGTTTCTTTTTCTAAATAGTTTTCATTTAGTAAATAAATTTTAAAACATACATAATTGGTCATTACAACCTTTTTTCAGAGTTAAGGCCTAGTTTCTCACAGCACCCATATTGTGTGCGTAAATTTTCACGAGTATCAATGAGTACCGGTATCCGAACGACAGATATGAGATGCTTGTTCATGGCAATCAGTTATTCCCAGAGCTTTTGCCAGAAGATTGTTAAGAGGTGGTCGCCTAAAGAAATATTTTTGTTCTATATCTTTCTTTTAAGATGTCAGAGCTGGGGTTTGAAACCGGAGCTCTCGTCTACTAAACCAACACACTACATACTAGACTATAGTCTCCGTATACGGAGACAAGTGGCGAACATAAGTGCCTTAAAATTTATTTAAAATTTATGAAATTATGAAGTTGGTTGAGCCACAGCGAAATGTCCATCTGTGTGTGTTTCCCATCAATCAATCAAGTTTATTAAACATATTTTCATGGAATTCATGGTAAATAATTTAAATGTTTTTTTTATACTAAAATTAACTAAAAACTACAACATATTAGATAATGCTAGATATTTTTGGAAAATTACACAACAATACGAATACATATGATTTTCATAGAATGCATTTTTTGACATTACAATTAACGACAAAAGGTGGAGTCATTAACAAACAATATTTTCTTTTTGTTTGTTTTCAAAATGTAACCTTCAACCTGTGCTGTGTCTGTCAATTGTTTTATTCTTAGTTCTTCTTGAGCAATTAAATGTTTTAAAACATTTTTCTTATAATATATGGCATGTTAATACGTATATATCGATTGCATGATCGGAAATCCCTTTTTAATACTAAACAATAGAAGAGTAACGTTTAATTACATGCTCATACTCGTATTATATTGTAATGAAAAATAAAATTGATTATCATGTACAGTAATGTGCAAAACATAAGCAACGATTTGAACACCAAACAACATTCACATATTGCAGGAAACTAAAATTAAGTTTTCATTTAGCATATTTAGCATTAACTTTGTTCTAATCAAGACTGTCGAGTCGTTAAAAAGTTCTAACTCTGATTCCGATCCCAACCGCTAAAATATTTGATCAGTCGGATTCTATTTCAATGAAATCACTAGGAGAATAACAATAAAACTAAAGTTCTATAAAATGTTCTTCAAATCTTGTTTAGATGATCCTAAATTTTACGTTTTTGGATCTTTTACCTAAAAGAGAAAAACCAAAAAAAATGAGAAAATATTATATTACTTTCATTATACACAATTATTAGAGCAATAACGACCGTAAAACATCTCTTAAATTTTTTTAGGAATAAGTTAAAGATCTTAAATACTCGAAAAAATAATAAATATGGATTACTGTTTACAAAAAATAAATAAATTCTTATGAATTATTTCATTCACGTTATTTTTTAATATAAAACTCATACTGCTCTATTCATAAAAAATATTATAGGTTTATCAAAATTTTATTTGGCAAGTACAAAATTGGCCATTACAACCCTGTGTCGGGTCCCATGAGTACCAGGACTTACAGTTTAAAGTCGATTCCGAACCACAGACTTGAAAAGCTTTTTCATGGCAATCAGTTACTCCCAGAGCTTTTGCCAGAAGACTGCTCAGAGGTAATCGCCGAAAGAAATAATTTTTTTCATATATCTTTTTTTCAAGATGTCAGAGCTGAGATTTGAACCCAGCACTATCGTTTTAGTAAGCCAACACACTAACCACTAGACCACGGCGACTACATATTTGGCAAGTATTGCATAGAAATTTGTCAAATAAGCCCTTCATAGACCTATAATATGTTTTATAAATACAGCAGATAGTTTTTAATTTAATTAATTAATTTTCTAATTTAATTAATTAATTGCTTTAAGTCACTTTTACTATATAAAATTCAGTTAATTTAGAAAATGGTCAAGTGAATTTAAAATTTAAAAACAATATATTGGTATGAATTACACACAAAAAATTTATAAGTAAGTATAAGTAAGTAATCAAGACTAATTAAAATAACAAACTACTCGTATAAATAAAATGTCGCATAGTGTAGAAATATTTTTGAATTTATTCAAATGCCATCCATTTTAAGTCTCGCGAAACGAGAAATATGTGATATAAATTTGTTTTGCAAAGTAAACTAAATGTAATACACCTAATTCTATTTCTACGCGATAGGTACGTTCCTCGAAAACTCGCATAAAAAAAGATATCATTGGTTCCGATTAAAAATAAAACTCAACAAAATATGAAAAATATACATAAAACTAAATAATGTATGCAATTATTTTGTTAAATAAACAACAATAAAAAAAGGGGGGCGGTATAGTCAAACGACCAAGGTTCAATTCCCAGCGAAGGAGAAAAATAAAAAAAAAATTATTTTGCGGTTTTTCAAAAATTATAATTAAAAAAATCCAAAGAAGTTCCTTTTCACGAAACCGCTTCCTGACATTTTCAGTCTATTCCACCAAGAAACGAATAATCGATAGCCCAGCGCCACCTTCTGGGAACATAACAGCTAACCACTCACATTCAACCTACGAGGGCGGATTGATATTGATATTGAGACCAGTACTGCATTGTATTGGAATTTTTGTGGAAAGAACAGTATATTACTTATGACAACAGAACATATATTTTGATTCCAGCTAAAAACCTACTTAGCGAATGGTTCTACTACACTTTGGCCTCGGTATAACCGGAGCAGGACTCTTAAATTTTTAGGCATCCCTCGTCAATCTTTGTCCAAGCTTATAGAGTTGTATACGGGTCATATGATGATCGGTAAACAAGGGTTGGGTCTGCCTTTAACCGCACTGCAACAGTTGCAGAAATACCTCTGAGGGGGAGACATGCAACGATGGGGCAATAGCTGTTGATCATTCAAGGGTGAAGGTATAACCCTGGCCTTTGAATGATAAATTCACAGCAATTTGTCTCATTCCTGAGGCGCTTAATAATATAATTATCTGCTACTTTCCAATAGGTGATCTCCTGATCATTCGTGGAGAGTGGAATGTGCTTTGGGAAATTTTGGGGAATTAAAATCTTTTAGTGAAAAATTTGGGGTGTACATTTTTTTTGTCACTCTTGAAGTAAAACAGCACGTAGTCTGCTGACTAAGGCAAAAACATTCTTGTTGCCTACAAAAAAATTGCTACGAGCTCATAACGATTTAAAAATCTTATATTTTCTGTATCTTTTGAAGACAACTCAAAGGTATCAGCTAAAAAGTTTTTCCTCTAAAGCAAAGATAAAATGGTAACATATGTACATAATTGGCAATATGTACATAAATGGCGAAAATTTTTTAAAGGACAAGAAACCTGATTTAACAGATATTTAAGTCTATTTTAAAAGTATTTGTAATTTTAAATCCGAAATCGATACTTAAAGCAATTATAGAAAAGAAATTTTCTTTCTTTACGTCCTCTTAAAAAATCCTTTAATGGTTTACCTTGCCAAATATGTATGCAGGAGATAAAAATTATGAAAATATTTTAGTAGTGATTAGCGATTCATTTAAACTTAAGAAAATCAGTTCAAATTACAAACTAATCTGAATATTTTTGTAATAAAACACAAAAACGAAAAAAGTCGTATGTATGTACTTATGTATGTAAATTTGTTAAGGTTTTTATATTATAGTTCCATATAAATTTAGGGATTGATTTTTATCATTTAGGGATAAATGATGTATGATTTTTTGATTAAATGTGGCCAGAGGAATTAATTTATTTATTTAATTTATTTTTTATTGTTGCTTTGGCTTTGCACAGCACTGTATTTATAGTTTCGAATAATAAAATAAAATCTTATTGATATTGTCATTATAGTATTGCTTTAACATAAAATTCTTTGAAGAAAATTTATTTAAAATTTTAAAGATTTGTTTTTTTTTCATATTAAGAATTACTTAACCGGTTTATGCATTTGTTTAATAATTTTTAAAATTAATGATTACAAAAAAGAAAAAAAACAAATAAATAAATTATACAAAAAATATTTGATTATTGTGTGTTTTTTTAAATATAAAAATACTAAATATTTAATGAATACTTACTGCAATTTAATAAATTTATTTGTATTGTTGTTGTGGTTGTTAACAATAATATTATTATTTTTATTGTTTTTGTTATTGCTGTTGTTATATAAACATTTGTTGTTGTATTTCTACAATAATTTGCAAACCACTTAAAATTATTGTATGACTGGGTCATTGTGCAAGTACAGGGTTTTTATATTTTGTATTTGTTTATTTTTTTTTTTTAATTATTTTATTTATTATTTTAAATTTTTATTGTTTTTCAACTGGTATGTACTATTTGAAGAATTTTGTTTGACTTTTTATTTTGTAACTAAAAATATACGAAGTTTTTCAATTTAAATCTGATATAAATTTTTATAGTTTTACAAAATAACAGATTATTTGACAGATTTCTTTTCAAGACTTTTTCAATACACACATTTATTTACGATAGTTACGATACTATATAATCACTGGAAGTAGGATTTCCTATAGCACAGACAAATTGCATATGCAATTTCGAAGAGGGGACATCTCGCACATTTTGGCAAATGCGTTTTTTGGTATTAATGAGTTCTAAATGCTTCCCTGAACCTACTACTTTTAAAAAACTAATATGTATCCCTAGCATTCGTTATGATAGATAAAAAAAAAATTTCGAAAAGGTCAAAACTCCGAGAGATGTGCCCCATTCGAAATTATTGTTTAAACAAAAAGTACAAAAATATTTAACGCATCACCACTTTTTTTATTTAACGCGCAAAGCTGTTATTTTTTTTTCTCTTCTTAACGATTACATCTGTAAGTTTATTCCAAATTCAATAACTGAACTTCATATTTTTTGTGAAGGCTGCCCATGGCAAAAAAGAACAATACTATTATACGATTTTCGTTGGCATTATCTGTACAAAGAAATAGAATGATCCATTTTTATTTCCAGCCCTTTCAAAAATTGTGATAGAAATTTTTCAGTTGTCAATAGGACAACTGAAAACAGGTATATAAATTATCGATCTATAAATTTTATTCGCTGTTGCATTATCACCATTCCTGTTTCTCATACCCTGAATATTATCCTTAAAATTGGCAACACACCTCATATTATCCTTACATTGTCTAATTAATCTATGAATAATATGTCAGACCGTTTGAAAATGTCAGGAATTTTTAATCAGGATAAGTATAATTTGAGTTATACGATATATAATACTTCAGGAAGATTATTTAGCAGGACAAAGGATAAGGTAAAGAAATGGGACAAGTCAAATTTAGTTTATAGCATTCCTTGTAACGGTAATGATAGTGAAATTTGTGCTAAAGTATATGTAGGTACGACCAAGAATAAGTTAAAAACTAGAATAGCTGGACATAAATCGGACCAGAAACGAAGGGATATTAATTCACAAAAGACGGCTTTATCCGCACATTGTTCAAAATTCAATCACTATCCAAATTTTGAAAATGTTTCTATCTTAAATGTAGAAAATAATTATAAAAAACGTTTAATGTTAGAAATGCTACAAATTATTAATTAATTAAATTATTAATGTACCAACAACACACAGAATTAACTTCAAGGCTGACACAGATAACATAGCACAAGTATACAGACATTTAATAAACAGAAAATAAATTGTTAATTTTTGTTACTTTGATTTACTATTTCATTTAATATTTTAAATTAATTTGTTACACATTTACACTAATATTATTTTATTTCATGATTTTATAAAATTTTTATATTATTGATTTTATCATTGTTATTATTGTTTGTTGGGTAGAATGTTTTTTGATTTTTAAAAATTTTTTTTTTTCGTTTGACAAAAAATTTTTTTGAATTTACATGTACTACATATTTTCTGTATTTGAAATTTGAAAATAATTTAAAAATAAATATTTCCTGAAGACGCTACACGCAGGAGTAGCGAAATATCTATAAATAAATAAACGATTATTATTTAAAAAAAGACCTTAAGCTTGAGTAATTTTTTACATTAAAAACTGAAAAGTTAGTTTTCAAGTACCGACTTATTATGTTATACAAACACTCCGGGGGGAAGTAGTCGCATTTATTTTTAGTAAAAGTATTGTTTTTAATTTTTTGATACCTCAAATAAAATTTTCTGCAAATGAATGTGGTTTTTATGAATGATATCGTTTTTCGATATCATAAAATTCGAAAAGAGCACATATCAATAATTTTAAATATATGTATATATAAACAAACATATTTGTGGCATTTTGACAAAACATCTTAAGTCAAATTTAAAAAGTTGGAAAAAATGTTGTTAATGATACAAATTTTTATTCAAAAATCGTTTTTGTTTACGTTTTTAAAATTTTGTATTATAGTCGCGGTGGTCTAGTCGGTAGTGTGTTAGCTTACTAAGACATGAGCCCTGGGTTCGACTCCAGGCTCTGACATCTTCAAAAAAAAAGAAATATGAAAAAAATATTTCTTTCGGCGACTAACTCTCAGCAGTCTTCTGGCAAAAGCTCTGAGAGTAACTAATTGCCATGAACAAGATTCTCAAGTCTGTCGTTCGGAGTCGACATTAAACTGTAGGTCCCGGTACTCATGGATAAAAATTGACACACACAACATGAGTGCTGCGAGAAGCTAGGCCGTAATCCTGACACAGGGTTGTAAAGGCCAGTTATGTATGTATGTATTATAGGAGAAATTTTTCTTTAATTTGGTTTATTTTATTTTTTAATAAAAATTATTTTTTCCCCGAGTTTTGTTTTTTTAACTTTTTGCTATCTTATCTCGACTTAATATGTTTTGTCAAAATGCCACAGATATATTGTCGTGCGGGAGTTTGTGTGCTCTATCCGCCATTTTATATATCTCGAGTTAATGATGTCACTTTTGGTTTTTGACACCAAAATTTTTAAAATGTGCAATCTGGCTATTTATCTCCGAAACTGGACGATATATCCGAAAACGGATTGCACACTAGAACAATTTGGGGTCGAAAACCTAAAGTGGCATCATTAACTCGAGATATATGAAAAATATGAAATGGCGGATAGATCACATAAACTCACACACGATGATATAATAAAGTCAATATCCAAATATTTCTGTAATTTGCGGTCACAAATTAGCTCTAAAATATAATACGTTTAAAATATGTTGAACTATTAAAAGATATTTGGTTTTTTTCATTTCCTGTAAACTTTAAATATTCAGACATGCGCACTTTTCGAAATTGCACATTTTGCATATTTTGAATTTTAAAGTTCACATTCGAGTTTAAATTTCTATTTATCTATTGATTGTAATATAGCATACGTGATTGTAATATTGGCTACTTGAAAAAAGCACTTGCATTTACATATTATTGGTTTTCTGGGTAATTTTTTACGTTATTAAATTCACATGAGCTCTTCAATTTGAATACGTTTTTAAAGGACAATGTTACATTTGTTCTTTTAAAACAGCAGAATTTAACACTTCAAAGCAACTTGCGTTGTAAAAATGTTTAAAATTTCTCATACAATATGGAGTTTACTATCGTATCGCATAATATTTCAATGTGTAGAGTATTCATGCAGTCGACGTAGCTAGCGAATGACTAGCAATTTCTTTAATGATCAATCATTAGTATTAGCTTTCAATCTATTAGCAATGCTTATGACTGACGCTTTTTACATGGGGATGATATTGACGGTAGTCAATTGTCCTGATCTGCATAACCTTATACTCGTACTAATGATTTCACTAATAATTAAGGCTTTTTATGCCGAAACAAAATTAATAAAAAAAATTAAATATGATATGAAATGTATGCTTTTGGGGATAAAAAAAGTTAAAATCAATCTGTCTGGGATTTGAACTCGGATTTCCATATCACTCAAATATTTGAATGAATAATATTTTATTCTGGATTTATTTCAATTTGATGTACTTGCCATTTTATTGGTAAACAAAATATTAATTTGTAATCACACCAAAAATAGTTTATACTTTTAGCAGTTTTAAAATATTTGTTGTATTTTATTCTAATTTTTAAAAACATAAACTAAGAAATCTTCCGCTATACAACAACCACTACTCTGTCAACAATATATGAATTTTTTTTTAATGGGCCGAAATATTTTTTATTTACATATTTATTTATTTGTTGTTGTTGTTTCAAAAATTTGTATGAGTATTTCAAAAGACATGTCATTTAGAGAAATACTTGAATTTACGAGGTAGGTGTAGCCAGTCTTGCAATGCAAAAATCTGTAGATCAGCGGACAAAGCTATCCTTTATATTTGAAGTTTAACATTATTCCCTTAACAATACTATTTTTGGTATAATTTTGTTTTTAATTTAGCCATATCAGAATTAATATATATATTCTTTATACCACGAATTGTGTTTTTAAAAATTATTTTAGTTTTATTAAATAAATTTTTTCTGTATTTTATTTTGCATTTTTTTTTTTGTTTCATTATATTTTATTTTCTTTTATTTTGTTTTACCCTTATTTTCAATTAACAATTAAAGCTATATTTTAAATTTTTAATTCTTCACATATTCATTGAATGACACTCGTGTTTAACTTCCCGCCATTTTTTTCTTTTATTTTTTTATTTATAATATTCCTTTTGCTCAAGTAATTAAAAATATGTACTTTTAAACCGATATTTTCAAAACGTTTTTCAATTGCTAAAGTTAAACTTCAACTAATTCTGAATTTTCCAACCCTCAATATCTTCTAATGCTAGTAAAAATAAAATAAAAAAAAGTCGTCGTTTTTATTTTTACGAGTTTTTGTTTTTGTTATTAATTTGCATTTGTATGTGAATTTTAGAAAAATGATCTTTAATTGCTGATGATAATTATTTGTTGATGATGATACGTTTGCTTTTGTTTGCATTTACACTGCTCTTTATTGTTGATCGTCTGATTTGAAAGAAAAATAGCAATAAATCTGTTTCTGCCACATACTACTACTCTCTATAAAACTCTAAAACAAAACTCAAAGTGCTTTACTGTAACAAAAATCTCTAATTGAAAAAGTTTATCTCTTTCCTTTTTAAATACTAGACAATAACAACTCTCGTAGAGATTTTGCAAAAGTCAGGCCCTAAAAATTTGTTGAATTTTGTTTATATTTTTTATTGTTGTTATTGCTTAAATACCTGCACTTGAGTCTGTTAATTCATGCGCTTCTAAACAAATGACGCGAATACCTCTGTTCACGTGCGCTTGACTTGTTGTCAAAATTAAAAAAAAAAATAAAATAAAAACAAAAACAAATGAATGTAGTCTCTACATAGAGAGTAGCAATAACAACAAAAAGTTTTGTCATATAAAATAAATCTGTAAGCTTGGGGACTGTCACCCAATTAGACACTTTACTAGCAATAAAATAATTTTCAACTATAGAGACCAGAGGGCCTACGCATTACAAAAAATAAATTTTTTGACAATTTGCACACGTATGTAAAAAATTTAATAACTGTTCTATGGAGAAGAGTTTGACTAACAAAAATCCATAGTTTTTGAAAATCTGTTCAAGTCACTTAAATGTTTTAAATAAAAACTGATAAACCAGGGACCGTAGCAGTTATAAGTTATATCGAAAATCTTATTTTTTATGGTTTTTTTGAGAATTTTTCCAAAAAAGGTCAGCAGAAAAAGTTATTTTTCAACGGAAAAATAAAAGTTAAAAAACAACTCTCACAAATAGAGTTTTATTTTTTCGTCATAAAATAAAACTTATTTTGTGAGTTTTATTTTTCCGTCATAAAATAACAGTTATTTTTTGAGTTTTATTTTTCCGTCATAAAATAAAACTTTATTTAGGAGTTTTATTTTTTCTATCATAAAATAAAACTCGTTTTTATGAAAGATTTTTTTACACCTAATCCTGATTTGACAAATTATCCTCTGCAAACTATTACAAATGTCATTTTTATCATACTTTGTTCCTTGCAGAATGTCGTAGGAGACTCAGTCATCGAACCCCCTTTCATCCTTCTAGTCAAATATTTGTAACATTTTTATCAAGTTCCGGCCATTATCGGTTGTAATTGTGTAAATTTGTCTTTTATTAATAATAAAGCACCCTAAAACTCGTTCAACTTGAGATTTTAGGCATTCAGCTATAAAAAACAATAAAATAAAGCAGAGTTGGGTTTATTGCATTGAATTTATAATGCATTATCGTTTCCACTACCACTAAACCACTTAGTATTAATGCAGCAATATTGCAGCCACTACTAAATGCAGATAGAAATAGTTAACCACTAAATAAAACCATTTTAGTGGTAGTGGAAATTTAGTGCAGTAAATAAAAACATTTTAGTGGTAGTGGAAATTTAGTGCGTTAAATAAAACAAATTTAGTGGTAGTGGAAATTTATTGCATTAAATAAAAAAAATTAGTGGTAGTGGAAATTTAATGCATTAAATATAAAAATTTTAGTGGCAATGGAAATTTAATGCATTAAATATATCGATTTTAGTGGTAGTGGAAATTTAGTGCACTAATTTTGAATAATTAGTGGTAATGGAATATAACTCCATTGGCACTATAGTGGAATGGAAATTTAGTTCCACTACCTCAGTTCCACTATCGTTTTAATATACCTTCATATATGGATATAATATTATTATATGCATACATAGCTTAAGTCAATGTCAAAATAAATTGTTGTGAATGTTATTTTCTTAATTTACTGAGTCCGCCTGTATAAAGTAAATAATTGTTGTTATTGTTTTAATAAGAATTTTAGTACTTTCAAATGTAATATATTATTCAGTTCACCATAGGTAAGATTTTAATGGCGCGGACTGTTAATATTGCCAGCCGGTAATCATTCAGAAGTAGTGCACTAAATTTCCATTACCACTAAAATCGATTCATTTAATGCACTAAATTTGCACTACCACTAAATTTGTTTTATTCAATGCACTAAATTTCCACTACCACTAAATTTGTTTTGTTTAATGCAATAAATTTCCACTACCACTAATTTTTTTTATTTAATGCAATAAGTTTCCACTACCACAAAATTTTTTTTATTTAATGCAATAAATTTTCACTACCACTAAAATGGTTTTATTTAGTGGTTAACTATTTCTATCTGCATTTAGTGGTGGCTGCAATATTGCTGCATTAATACTAAGTGGTTTAGTGGTAGTGGAAACGATAATGCATTATAATGGTTTTTTTTTAATGCATTAAATTTCCACTACCACTAATTTTTTTTATTTAATGCAATTAATTTCCACTACCACTAAATTTGTTTTATTTAATGCACTAAATTTCCACTACCACTAAAATGTTTTTATTTACTGCACTAAATTTCCACTACCACTAAAATGGTTTTATTTAGTGGTTAACTATTTCTATCTGCATTTAGTGGTGGCTGCAATATTGCTGCATTAATACTAAGTGGTTTAGTGGTAGTGGAAACGATAATGCATTATAATGGCTTTTTTTTAATGCATTAAATTTCCACTACCACTAAATTTGTTTTTTTTAATGCAATAAATTTCCACTACCACTAAATATTATAGGCGATAATGCACTATTTTTTCCACTACCACTAAATTTAGTGGAAAATTAAATCTAATGCAATAAACCCAACTCTGAAATAAAGATACCACAAGATTAAAAATAAAATCTGTATTAAAAACGAATTTTGTTTTATGACAGAAAAAATAAAACTCCTAAATAGACTTTTATTTTCTGACTGAAAAATAAAACTCAAAAGTAAGTTTTATTTTATGACGGATAAATAAAACTCACAAACTCACAAAATGAGTTTTATTTTATGAAGAAAAAATAAAACTCTCTTTTTAAAGGTTTCATATAACCTTTTATTTTTCCGTCAAAAAGTAAAAGTTAAAATCTGATTAATGGCGATTAATTTGGTATATAACATCATATATGTACATATATCTGTCGACTCTAATACGATGATTTTTTTAGTTTAATTTTTAGGCAATAACTGTTATTTGCGGTCCCTGTGATAAACATTTTCGTGCGACTCAATACCAAATGATGAGTGTAAGATATTTTCAATGATAATATGGGACACATTCCCATCTTTAGTATGTTTGAATATTCTTTTAAGAGAGGCGCAGTGGTTACACTGTGTAACCACAATATCAAACACAATAGCGATAACAACAACAACATTTGAAACGATATCAAATAGTATATGAGATAATTGTGGGAATTTAAAACAAATTTATACTGCCAATGTTGTTGGTATTGCTGCTGCGGCAACTTAATATTGCCACAAACTTTGCAAGTCATTTTGTTTTTGGTTTTAAATTTTTTATTTTTGACAATTTAACACAAAAATTATAATTTTTTAAATGCGTGAGTTAAGAGAATACAATTTGATAAAATTAAACGTTTTTAACATCGATACATATTCAGTAAATGTGGGGGGAATCGAACTTAGAACCCTTGCATTTAGTACAATACCCACTGAACTACTGGGGCACTTCTACCTTTTTTAATTAATTATTATTGAACATAAACAAGTAATTGCTACAATTTAGACTTATGTTATTAGTAGTTATTATTATATATTAGTAGTTTTTTATCCAGTTGTCTAGTGGGTAATGTGCTAGACTGCTAGTGCGAGGGTCGATTCTCACCAGAAACCCTGGTCTGCGAGACTACATCGAGCTACACTCTCCTCAAAATAATAATTAGAATAAACTCCAATACTTTGAAGATACATGGATAGATTTAATTTTTTTTATTATGCGTCTTTTTTTAATGAGAGAAATTGCTGTCAATTTGACCACTCAAAGGCCAGTATTATACCTTCACTATTGAGTGCTCAACAGTAATTGCCCCATCTGTCGGTGGATGTTGAATGTGAGCGACTTCAGTAGGTTAGCTGTTATCTTCCCAGAAGGTGGCGCTGATCATTCGTTTTTTGTGTGGAATAGAGTGGAAATGTCAGGAAGCGGTTTCTTGGTGATGGTCTTCTTGATGATGGTGGACGGGGGGGGGGGGGACGAGAACCTCTTTTTTAATTATAATTTAGAAAAATCGCAAATTTTATATTATAATTTTTGCCCTTCGTTGGGATTGAACCTCTTTCGTTTGAGTTTCTGTGCGGGTGCTCTATCCACTATGCAACGACCCCCCAATTGAATATTGTATTGTAATTTAGTAAATAAAATATGAATATCCACAACAACAAATATGAATTTTTGTACATACATTTTTACATACATACATACATACATACGTACAAGACACATTGACAAGTATCTACAAGAAAATGCCTATTGTTTTTCTATAATTGCAACAACCTTTATTAATAGATTTTGAGGGAATTTACGCACTTGGTCGAAGTGCGAAATGCGCAAATCAGTTAGAAATTTTTGTTATGCATATATTGTTAAGTTTTTCGCATTTTTCCAAGATGCAAATACCTGGAATAATTAAAAGCAAATTGTTTGTTTTTTCGACTTGAGCCATTTTTTTTTCAATTCCAAAGTTCCACTTGGCCTTAAATCAGCATAATAATGCTAAACAGAAAAAAAAAAAATACAATCCTTTAGCACATGAAATTTGTTGTTCTTGACTGCATGTTGATTAAGAAATTTAGTTTTAAATGTTTTAAAAGAAATAAATTACTCGTTCCATAATAGCTTGTACTCTTATTTTATAGTTTCTGTGCTTTTACATTTATTTTTATTTTTACTTTTCTTTTTTTAATTTAATTACCTTTTTTTATAACGAGTATTAATAAAGTTTTTTAGTTTTTATTTTAATTTTTCCACCTTTAATTTCAGCTGCCTTCAGTATGGCTCAGTTCAGTCCAGTTGTTGCTTAATTGGGTGAGTAAATCAGTTCATTCAGTCAATGTTTTAGTTTTTTTTTTTTAATTTTTCACTTCAATTTAAGTTGAAGAAATAAATTAAATACTTTTTTATTCAGTTAATATTTATATTTTAATTATTTGTATAGACATTTGACATTCTCTTGTATTATCTGAATATTTTGAATTGTTTGTACTTTTATAAAAAATTTTTAAATTGCTTCTTTTTTTTTGGAAAATACTTATGAAATGAAGTTATTTTGTATTTCTTAAGTATACTTAAATAAATATTTTAATATCTATTAAAATGATGAATATCATCTACATAGTATTTTGAAGTTGCCGTTGGTTAGTGTGTTGGCTTACTAAGACGACAGTTGATTTTTGAACCCGTCTGACATCTTGAAAAAAAAAGAAATATAAAAAAAATGTTTTCTTTCGGCGATTACCTCTTAGCAGTTTTCTGGCATAAGCTCTGAGAGTAACTGATTGCCATGAAAAAGCTTTTCAAGTCTGTCGTTTGGAATCGACTTTAAACTGTAAGTCCTGGTACTTATGGATAAAAATTAACACAAACAACATAGCTGCTGCGAGAAGCTAGGCTATAACCCTGAAACAGGGTTGTATTTTTGATGTTTTTTTTTATTTCAACTCCTGTTTGTAACTAGGCCATCAAGAGGCCAATGTAAAAACAAATGAATGCTAAATTCAAAATAGTTGTACAATTACAATTATTTCTTATTATTTTCTAGTTATTAACAGATTAACAGATCGTTGATTTTGTCTCAACACAATGTATTATGGAATTAGAATTAAAGTATAGAAAAATGTATGTGCACTTGCAAAATAAAGTATGTAATTTTTAAAATAATTCGAATTATCTAGATTTCAAACGTTATTTCCTATAAATCCTATTTAAATCCTATCATAGGGCCATAATTAATTGTTTCCATCTTAGTCTATCTATAGCCAGTCAGAACTTTATATGTGCGTCGAATGCCCTTCTATTCGATTGTTCCTTTGTTGACAGCTCCATCAGGCTTTGTGATCTATATTTTCTTCTCAATTGGTTTTCTGCCATAAAATGGTATTTGAGGCTGTATTTGGCCAGAAAATTTTTGGTATTCTTCGCTGATATTACATACATACATAACTGGCCTTTACAACCCTGTGTCAGGATTACGGCCTAGCTTCTCTTCGCTGATATTGGTTGATAAATATTACAACTGATTTTATATTAATATACTGCAAACGAACATTTTGTGTAAAAATATAATTTTTAAAAAATCATGCTATCCTATGTTGTGTCATCTTAACCACAGTGGTAAGCCATGTCATGTAAAGTCATCATAGTATCTTAGCACGTTATTGCAATCGGCTAAGAGTGGCATCTTCTCGCAAACGTTGGTTTGCCATATAAATTTGCTTTAGGAAACATTTTTTTAGCTCAAATACATTTGATAATCTTCACCGAACTGCAAAAGTCAACATTGATATGAGCAATCAATGTCTGCGGTACTAATAATTTTAATAAATGATTATCCGCCATTTTCGGTACTTCAGTTTGATAGTTGGGGATAGGGAGAATTATTCTCTGTATCATCTCTCTGAGGACTTAAAAAAAATGTAAACCATATGTGTTCTATGGTACGCAGATATATAAGTATATCTAGTTTAAAATTTCATAGACGTCGGTACGTTATTTAGGTGAGGCATAAATTTCCCCTTAGAGCGGCTACCTTAACATTTAGGGGTAGGAAAAATAGATGTGAAAATTTATTTTTGTTCCATCAGAAACGCTTTAATTAGATCAAAGTTAACGGCAATGAATATTTTTGGTAATTAAAGAAGAAATGATGTCCGTGAAGGAATAGTACACTAGCCAAACTGAACAATTGTTTTCGACTCCAGCTACGGTAGTCTCATCAGAGTTCTTTGTGTCCTGTGCATATTCAAGACCAAACATCAACTATCATCATCTTCTTTAATTACCAAAAATATTCATTGCCGTTAACTTTGATCTAATTAAAGCGTTTCTGACGAAACAAAAATTAAATTATAAAAATATTGATCAGACCTTTCCTGGGGCTCAAACCTAGAGCCTCCAGCACATTAAGTGAAAATTTATTGTTGTTGATCCAAAGTTGTCTTAAGACACCAACAAAATTTAATCAAAATCAGTTTGTAAGTTGGGCATAGGAAGAAATAGCCATTGTACCGCCCGCTCTGAGTACTTGAAAAAAAAACGTAAACCATATATGCCCTGTGGTACGCAGATCTATCTAGTTTAAAATTTCATCGAAGTCGGTACGTTATTTAAGTGAGACTAATATTTTACCTTGGGGCGGGTCACCTTAACATTTAGAGGTATGAAAAATAGATGTTGACGTATTCTCAGACCTACGCGATATGTACACAAAATTTCATGAAAATCCGTTGAGCCACTTCGGAGGAGTTTGGCAACAAACACCGCCACACGAGAATTTTATATATTAGAGAAGATATTGTGGTATCATGGCTTTAGTATAATAGTATGGAATATAACCACAGTTTGTAAAGAAAATCTGAATAATTCGATAGCGTGTTTGGATTGCAGTATGCCAGTTCGTTTGACAGTTTAAATCGTTTGTAAGTTTTACTGAGTTTAATTATAAAAAAAGAAAAACAAAATTAATACATTTCTTTGTTTTCTATTCATTTCTCACAATTTTATTAATTTTATATCAAATTATATAAATATTGACACTTCATAGATTTCATTGCTTAATAAGGTCGTGTCTGTGCTGTATATCCATTAATGTTTTCCAAAATAATTAATGAATGACCTTAACATATCGATTGACTGACCATCTAATTTACTAATCAATGTCAAAATTAAAATAAAACAAACACTTTAACCTCCTTCATGAAATAATTATTAAAATATCTATACAATTGAACTAAACCAATCAATTGATTTTGATTGCAAACACGCATTCCAATATTTAGGCTAATTTACAAGTAGTTAAAAAGGTCAAATTCATAACAACATAAAATCAAATGTGAAATGTCCTTGAAAAGTTTTAAACCATGAAGAATTTTTTTTACACATAAAATGATTTGAATTTTTTAGAAAAAAAAAGAACAAAATAAAACCAAAAATAAAAATATGTTTCTATTTAAGAATTTAAATTGAATTTTTCTATTGGTGGTTTCCTACTATATAATTATTTTTCGGTCAAAATTACTCAGGCCTTAAAATTATCAAGAAAAATTACACAAAATTTTTTTTTAAGAAAATTTAACTGAAACATTAAAAAAATGGGTGGAAATAAAAATACATTCATTCATGCAACAATGCATGACAGTTTCGTTTTGTTATTGTTGCTATTATAGTTGTGTGTAAATACACATAAAAATGACGCAATTATTGCGAAAAGATTATAATTAACACACTTCAGCTAAAAAAAAAAATCTAAAATAAATGGCAACAAAACAAAAATTTAATAGTGATGATAAATAAATTGAAAATAAAGCAACAAAAACAATACCATCTACAAAATCACACATGCAACACACAATAAAAATTAAAACGAAAGCCTGCCATTGTCACACTGTAACTGCTATAAAATATTCGCTAGGAAACATTTATTTCTTTTAAGGGCCAGTTGCTTGAAAGAGGACGTTCTTGAAATATCATACTTTGTAATTAAATTTTGATCTATTGTTACATTTCTAAAGCAAAAATAAAACTATTTATTTAAAGATAAATGTATTTAGGTAAACGTTTGTATAAGGTGCTTATCAAAGACGATAACTTGTACCCTTTTCGACAAAAAAAAACACAATTTTTCCAACTTTTTCATAATTTTTCCAATTACGATTTAAGAACACAAACAAACAAAATAGAAAAACACTTTAAGCTAAGCTTTATCCATAAAATATTTCCTATAAAATGTTTTTGATTCTTTTAGAATTCTGTTACCCTTACAATTGTGGCCAAAGAAAACTATGGGAAAACTACTAAAAGTGTACGTATGTACATACATCCATAAATTTGTATACATATGACTGTGTGCATAGTATATGTAGGTTCTGAATTGTGCCCATAAAGTGTTGCTATTGTATGAGCAAACGGTAAAATGCAATCATTCACTCACTAAGTGCACAAGTGTGTTTAAATACGCAGATGAAATGGAAACTTTTGTTTCTTTTTGTTGTTCATAAACTATTAAAATTATACGAATGATTTTTAATGTGCATGTGTGCAGTAGCGAGAGTAAGAGAAAAATACAATAACACAAATACATACAACGCAGTAACCCATAGACCTACAAAAATTGCTATTGTTTTATAAATAAATAAATAAAAAATTGCTTACAATTCCATGCAAACACACAGACACATATGCTCATGATGGTGATGACGGTGATGGTGATAATGATTTTACCTTGAACTATAAAACAGTTAAAACATATAAAAAATTAGATGACTTAATCCAGTTCAGTGCACAGTTCATTACAGTCATAGTTCAGAGTAAAACTATTACTATTTAACTCAGAAAATACAACAACAAAACAAAACGAAACAGCAAAAAAACTAAAAACGAGCAACAATAACAAAACTAACATTTTATATTAAAAGCTGTTCATAAGAAAGAACAAGAAAAAAGAAATACCAAAAAGAGAGTGAATATTAAAAACAATAGCAAACTAAATGTCAGAACCAGGTTGCATTTTATTAATTTTTTTTGTACTGTAAATATGAGTGCTTATGTCATGTCATGTCAAAAACATTTACACTTGCTCACAAAAAAACCCATAAACATTTACACTAACATTTGCTTTTTTAAAAGACTCGCGATTTTTGTAAAATATTTTCACCTTATCGTTACTATTTTAGAATTTTTTTCAGTTCGATTCAGTGATGGAAAATAAGGTATTTTTTTATTTTAGTGTCAAAACAATTTCTGAGAGTACTCTTTTTTTAATACTAATATTGGATTTTTTTATTACTAAAAATATATAAAGAAATGTTGTTTTTTTTGTTCACTCTCTCCTTGCCAAACTATTGCCTGCCTGTTTTCAAACTTTTCCATAAAGTGTCCGTGAAAAAAGATTGAAATAAAACGAAATCAAAAACAATTATATAGCGCTGACTTCACACATTAAATTTTTTTTTATACAAAAAACAACTTTCTTGAAGCAGAAAGATAAAAAATTAAAAGAAAAAAAATTAAAATTTATTTAAACTACACAGTGCAAAACGAAAAAAAAACCATATACGGACACCACTACGCACAGTGTGACAGCTTATTAATAAAAAAATACATAATAAATATAACTTTAAACTATTTTTTTATTTAATTTAGTTGTTGTAGAATGAGTAGATGAAAAAATAAATAAAAAAAAAAAACACGACAAAAAATTTCTTAACAACAGAATTGTGCTGTAAAAATTGAACATTTTGCATTTTCAATACGTACATACATACATAACTGGCCTTTGCAACCCTGTGTCAGGATTACGGCCTAGCTCAGGGGTGAGCAACCTTTTTAATCAACGGGCCACTTATAAATTTTAAAATTTTTTGGCGGGCCGCACATAAATACTAATAATTTACAAAACTCTATTTATAATAAAAATTAGAATAAAAAAATATAAAATTTAATGCCAAAAAAAAAAAGTATTTGCTTGAAATTTTTAATGAGAAATTTGGCACTGTTTTTTCGATACAACCTGATTAATATCAGCCGGAATTGATGAGGTAGCTACACATACACAAGTTTCTAATCGTGCATTACTCAGTCTTGATCGGTGGTAATTGGTCGGTGGTCGGATTTATAAATATTCTCGATGTTTACTGAGAGAAATACATTTTTTACATCAGTATTATTCTGCATATCCATCACTTCCCTTTGAAAGTCTTCGGGAACTGTATCCACATCGATAATTAATGGTTAGGAAAACATTTTCATTGAAACTGCTCTCTTCTTAGTTTCTTCGTAATTGAAATTCGTTGATTAATGTGTCTATATATTGTGTGTATTTTTGAGAAGCAGCAACATTTGTTTGGCGGGCCGCATATATAGGTTGAAAGAGCCGCAAGCGGCCCGGGAGTACCGGGACCTACAGTTTAATGTCGATTCCGAACGACAGACTTGATAAGCTTGTTCATGGCAATTAGTTACTCTCAGAGCTTTTTGCCAGAAGACTGCTGAGAGGTAGTCGCCGATTTTTTTCATATTTCTTTTTTTGAAGATGTCAGAACCTGGAGTCGAACCCAGGGCCCATGTCTTAGTAAGCCAACACACTAACCACTATACCACGGCGACTACATTTTCAATGGACTAGGAAATATAGAGCAGGCCCTCGCCCTAGGTGCAGACATATGTATATCAAATGAAAGATTGAAGTCTCAGCTTTCATTTAAAGTAAAGAACATATAGCAAAAGTTTGCAAAAGTACTTTAAACATGCAAAAAACTAGAAAAAATACGCTTTATGTCGCTATACGTATGTTAGCATGCAATAGCATGTTTATAACTTTTTACTTTTATTTTTTTTTAATTGTTTACTTTTTTTATATTTATTCATTTAGAAAGAGAATGAAATTGAAAAAATTAGAATACCATGATGATATTAAAAAATTATTGATAGAATGAAAAAGAAAATTTTTCTTTTTTATTGCATTTCAATGCGAGTTGGGCGTAATAGTGGGCGTGTTATTGTAATTTTTGCATGAAACATTTTAAATGACACAAATTACAGTAATATTAAATTTAAAGGTTGTACTTAAAAATTTTTAGAAAATAGGGCACTTTTTATGCTGAGGTTGTATGGGTGGTGTGGGTAAAAGTGGGCCAAAGTTCTAAATTTTTTTCCGATAATGTTTGTAACAATACAACATTCAAGTATACTAAAATTGAAAGTTATACCTAAAGTATTACGGACAATACGGCATTTTACAAATTTCGATTGTATGGGAGGTGGGCGTAAAAGTGGGCGGATTTTCTTAATTTGTTTTTAAAAGACTGGAATTGTCTTAAAAATAATCTGTGCAAAATTTCAGAGCTCTACAATGACTCCTTGTATTTAATGCCGGCGTTGTCACACTTTGCTACATATAAAATAAAAAAACTTCCCCTTCAAGACCAAAATCGCACCAAATTTTAAAAAATTCGATGTGTTTCACCTTTATTTCCCCTGTTTAGGTCCATAGGTAGTAAACCGTTCAAAATTTAAGGAAACAATGAACTACAAAAATTTACCTACATAAGTTCTTAGAATTTCTTTTTTAACGCATCAAAATACTATGGTTTTTAAAGTTGACCTTGAACTTTCTAAAATGTTTTTTTTTTCCTTTTTTTGTATTATTTTTTGAAAGGTAATTGCTTGGAAAAGCCACTGGGTGTCAAAACAAGAAAGTAAAATTATTTAATAAAACATGCACAATACAAATACAAACAAACACACTATTTTGGTTTTTTCTCTCTTAATGTGTTTGTTGTACTTTTTATATGCTTTTTACGAATAAATAAAAAAGTTATATATAAAATGTTTATATTATTTATGTTTTCTTATAAAATGCAGTCATGCGTTGCATGCAACACATTTTTTTGTAACAATTATTATTATTGTTATGCAAATACTTTTATTAGCACAAATATGTAGATGGTTGTATTGAAATATTTTTGTATACAAAAATATGTGGTAGTGTGTGTGTGTACTACTCCCACTCTCTCATCATCAGCACCGTAAATAACAAAGCCCCTCTTAAATTTATTGCCTCCATCATAAACAACAGCACAATGTTCCAGGTTATGTTTGGTTTGTTTATATTTTTTTATACCTTTCTCTTTCTCCCTTTCTCTTGGTATCACTTTTCTTTTGTTGTTTCCATCATATGCATGTGTATGTATGTACTAATTTATTTGTTAAGGCTGTTGAGGTTGTTTTTGCTACTGTTTCTGTTAGCAATTACAATAACAATTAAAACATACTATAAAGTATTTGCTTTTACATGTATAGTTTTAAGCAAATGAAATATAGAGTGAAAAAAAGAGAAATAACGAAATCAGTTTTACACTTTCCGTTGAACTTTTACGAAAGCCAACTTATGCTGATTTGTATGTGTGTATGTCAAGTTGTATACATGGGTCTGTGAGTGTTTATACATTGTATGATGAATAATGACATGTGTACATAACACACACAAAATATCATTGAAATTTTATTGTTTTTAGTTTCTGTATTTTTAAAATTTTACTTTTTAATATGACATTTGGCAGTGACTTATGAAAAGTCGTGTCATAATAATAATATAATACTGGGTGTCCCCGGGAGGGTATACTACTTTGTTTTCCCGTCATTTTGGTAACTATTAGTCTTAAAAGGTTATATTTGGCAGTCGTGAAGTAGAGACGTGGCAAATTTATCATGGAAAAATATTTATTAAGCCAACGTGTTTTAATCGTTACAACATTTTATCAAAATCAGTCATCGATTACTATGACAATGATTAAAATAATCACAATGAGTGATTAGGCACATTTTCATTTGAATGGGTATATGAATAAACAGAATAGTGGGTTCTGGGCAATGGAAAACCCTCAAATTATTCATCAGTCACCTTTGCATCCATTAAAAGTGACAGTCTGGTGTACAATTTGGTCAGGAGGAATCATTTGACCTTACTTCTTTGAAACGGAAAACGGTAACTATCAATGCATGCTTTGGGCTTGACTAACATGTGGTTTCAACAAACGGTGCCACATCGCATACAGCCAGGATTACAATGAAATTACTGCTAGGCTTTCCACAACAAGTTATTTCAAGAAATTGTGATGTTAATTGGCTCCTAGAGGTCGCCTGATTTCACTGCTCTGGACTTGTTTTTGTGATAATATCTGAAAAGCAAGATTTATGCAAACAAACCACAAGCATATCAAATATTCGTAAAGAAATTAATTATGTTGGCAATAACGCGACGAATGCTGGCTTCCAAGTCCCCTAACGTTTCTGGTTTGTTGGCGTAGACGAGCGACTTCACATATCCCCAAAGAAAATAATCCAATGGTGTCAAATCACACGATCTTGGTGGCCAATTGACAGGTCCATTCCGCGAAATTATGCGCTCAACGAATGTTTCCCTCAATAAATCGATTGTGACGCGCGCTGTGTGGCATGTAGCGCCATCTTGTTGGAACCACAACTCATCCACATTCATGCCATCCAATTCGGGAACAAAATAGTCGGTTATCATGGCTCTATACCGGTCTCCATTAACGGTAACTGACTCTCCAGCATTATTTCGGAAGAAGTATGGCCCAATGACTCCACCAGCCCATAGAGCACACCAAACAGTCAGTTTTTGTGGATGTAATGGCGTCTCAATGGTCTCATGTGGATTCTCTTCACTCCAAATGCGGCAATTTTGCTTGTTGACGTAGCCATTCAACCAAAAATGAGCCTCATCACTGAACAAAATTTTGCGATGAAAATCAGCATCGAGATCAATCTCATTTTCGGCCCATACACCAAAATCACGACGCATTGCATGGTCTCGCGGCTTTAATTCTTGCACAAGCTGGATCTTGTAAGGTCGCAAGCCAAGATCTTTGTGCAAAATCTTCCATAAAGTTGATGGACAAAGCTCCAATTGCTGTGCATGGTAGCGAATCGATTCATTCGGGTTCTCTTCAACACTTTGCTCTACAGCGGTAATTGTTTCTTCGGTGCGCACTGTTCGACGTCTCTGCGGATGCGTATTATCACATAGACTAAACGTAGTGCGAAAACGATCCATGGTTAACCGAATTAATTGCTCTGATGGACGATTATGTCGACCATAAAATGGACGGAGCTTGCGGTAAACTTCGCGAACTGAACCATTATTTTCGAAATAAATTTGCACGATTTGCAAGCGTTGTTCTTTTGTCAACCTGTTCATGATGAAATGGCAAACTAAACTAAATATTAATCACTTAACAGCTGACAAAATGGCCGCCAGTTAAAAAAGTGATGCCAACTTAAAGTTCTATACCTCAATAAAAAACACCCTTTATGTAGATACTTTAGGCTACATTTATGCAGATTTTATTACATCTTTTATTAAAAAAAAATTCCTGAAATTATCAAACCGCTTTCTTAATTAGCTTATAATTTAATTAAAATTCTGCTTAGAAAAAATAGAAAAAAATGCTTTTTAAATTTTTTACATACTCGTAATTGTTTGCTTTTAAAACGAAAACTTGTTACTAAAAAATTATTTTAATTAAATCAGTTTCTATAAAATTCAATTGTATTTTTTAACCACATGTGACATATGGCCAATGACTATAAATAACATGTTTCTTATTTATTTTTTATTTTAATTTTGTCCAGCTATAAATCAATAAATAAATCAATTAACTTTTTAACCAAAAAATAATTACAAAAAATATTCTGCATATTACAGGACATATAATTGCACACGTTAAATAAAAAAAGAAAACAAACGAAATTTAAGCATCCCAGCTAGCATTTAGAAGATTTGTTTATGAAAACTCAGCCTGCTGTGTCCTTGGAAATTGTATGACAATCGAAAAGATCATCCAAAACTACAATTAAGAATGATAGAAAGTAATTCCAAATTTAACAAATTTATTCTGCTGACAAAAGTACATATACGGATTAGAATTAGACTGCTAAGATGTAGTCGTCGAAAGAAATATTTTTTTATATTTCTTATTTTTTTCAAGATGTCAGAGCTGAGGAGTATCTATATTTGTTTAATTCCTTTAAAGAATAAAACTTCTTCTTGAATAGTGAAAACACGCTGTAGTAAATTTTATTTTACTCGTAATTCATATATTTTTGCCATGCGTGTTAGTTCACACAAAACTTTTTTTCACTAGGTGAGTTGATTTTAGCTTCAAATTAATGCTAAATTCTGTAGGAACTTTGACATAACTAATAAGTAATTTGCATTATAGTAGTAATCGATGTAAACCACTTTGTGCATGTTATCCTTCAAATTAACTTACTTTTCGTAATACTTTCTTATTCATGCTTTACTTTTTTACTCACATGCATGCCGTGAGATATCGAACAGTATGAACTGAGAAATCTATAACCTCTATAGCAAGAAGTATTGAAATAGATCCAATTCATTCAATCCTTGTTGTGTCCTTCCTTTACATGGAAGATGTTATGAAAGTTTTTCGTCTTAAAAGCTCTTAAAAAGAAACAGAAGTGAACGCGAAACGTTTATTTTATGCATTGCAAATTCGGTAAATGGGCTAAAGAACAAATTGATATTGATGCTAAATTTCCACTTCAAAATGTTGTTGAATGCATGCATACGTAAATAAGAATTGAGGATAATCCATAAGACTTTTGTTTTTTTTTGACTAATACTTTTTGACAATACTCAAGGGTGTAAACGCCTGCTCATGCTGTACATTTTATTGGAATTTTGTGGGTTAGAGAGGTTTGTTTTTTTCATAATCAACATTTATAAGACGTTGTCAAAACACAATCATAAAAAAAGAAAATTGCTATTTAGTGTTTTGTTCATTGATTCATATGTCTTCAAAAACGATTATGATCAGTAATGGTATAAGGACAGGATTAGAAATTAAAGTCCTCCAAATATTGATCTATACAACAAAGCAACAAGTATCACATCATGCAAAAGTCATGCCATGTTATACAGTGCAAACATGTTAGACAATGACATATTAAGACAATTTAAAATACGTTTAAGACAAGCACAAGTCTATGCATTATTTTTATACTCCGCAGACGTTATGTTAACAAAAAAAAAAAAAAACAAGAGGGAGTATTGTTTATATTTATTTTATAACAAAACAAATATAACTCATACGCATTGGTGTAATTTTGAAAATCTGATATATGCAACAATTTCTTATTTTCCTACGAACATAAGTACATAGTGTGTTTTTCCGAAAAAACAATATAACTCCATACGGTTTTCCAAATTTATTTTTGTTTTTTACTGTGCAGTCATATCGCTGATTGTTTCATGGAAAGTGCCAAAAATTGTGATTTTTTTAAATTTGTGTATGGGGTGACTCGTCACTGCAAAGTTAGTGGGGGTCGGTCATACATTTAGGGTCGATTAGGGTACTTTAAATGGGTCGTGGCATAGTGATAGAGTGCTCGCACAGAAACTCACACGACCAAGGTTCAATCCCAGCGAAGGACAAAATTATAAAAATTTGAGGTTTTCTAAAATTACAATTTAAAAATTAAAAAATTAAATTATAAAAAAAAACAAAAAAATAAGAGGTTCCCCCTCTGCAGCAAGACCATCTGCAAGAAACCGCTCCCTGACATTTCTAATCTATTCCACCAGAAACCAATGATCAGGAGTACAGCGCCACCTTCTGGGAAGATAACAGCTAATCTACTGAAGACGCTCACCATTCACATTCAAACATCCATCGACAGATGAGGCAATGGCTGTTTGATCATTCGAGGGTGAAGGTATAACACTGGCTCTTGAGTGGACAAATTGACAGCAACTTGTTTCATCAACAAAAAAAGGCTCAAAATAAAAAAACCTTCTATCAGCCATCTTCACATTCCAATACAATGCACTGCATGAGTAGGGGTTTACTCCTGAGTATTGGTCTTAAAAAAAAGTGGGATCTTTCAAAATTTGAACTTTGGGTCTAAATAAGGAACATCAGACTTCAGTTTAGAGGTATGGTTCCTTGGGCAAAGTATCTTAGTTTGATCCCTGGAATACGATTTTCCTTGTCAACTCGGACGTAACTACACTTTTAGTTTTTTTACAGGAAAAGCAAAAAACCTTAAAGTAAACATTTCGTTAATCCCGAAAATCATATACTAATTTTCAGGATCGAGATATAACAATTGGCAACCCTATATACAACAAATGAATATGAATGTAAGGTTTCATATAAATATGTATGTAGTTATGTCTTCTTGCATTTAGAGATACACCTACTTGTAGCTACGTCCGTTTGAATTTCGTTAATAAAATCGCTATGTTTGATCGTAGGAATGTAAAATATTGCACGAACATGTATTTTAATAAAACGAACCATTATTAATAAAAAACTAAACATCGAAATATTATGTAGTTGCGTCCGTTTGTATTTAATATGACGACATATAAGTACATATACTTATATAAATCTCTTTGTAAGTTGTTCAACGATTGAGTAAGTTTTGTTGAAATTTGGAACATAAATTGCTGCAGTCACTAAAAATGCAATAGGGTATGTGGTGTTCTAAATTGGACCTTGCCGTTGTAACTCTTATACAAACTAAGTGGTAATTTTTGTTTATCTTGAGAATAGTTGAAGCTAAGGGTTCTAAACTTTATACGAATTACTTAATGGTCAAGGCAAAGGTGGGCATAATCGGACAAGTGGGCGTGGTACCTGTCATACAAGCTAACTATTAATTTCTTTAAATCTTGTGAAGTGTTGAAGCAAAATTTTATTTGATGTGACGGAGTTCGTAGTCAAAAAATCCATCAGTAGCAAATAGAGTGGAAAAGTAGGTGCAGTACCTAAACTAACCATCGACTTCTATATATATCTTGAGATCGGTTACAGTTAAGGATTCTGAATTTGGTCTAAATTACTTCGTAGACACTAAAAATCTTCAGTCGAAAAATGTTGCAAAATGGTAGTGGGAGGTGTAGATAAGCACGTCGGGTTTTGAAATATTTAGTTTTCGTTGTTGTGTATCGTCATTTAGGTAGGCTTTGGCGTTAATACGAATTAAGGTAAAAATAAGCTAAGCTGAGCATATTGAATAAAAAATAAAATACATATTCCAAAAAAAAAATTTAATTAAAAACGAACATAAAATTTGTTCCTGATTCCTAGAACAAATTTTTTTAAATTATTTTTTACGTGAGTTGTATTATATTTAATATAACTTACCTTAATTTTTGCTTTATTAAAATTCAGTAGAAAATGAAAAAAACATATTTTTTTATTTAATTATTTAGCATAAAATGATTATTATTTCTTTTCCTTCATGTAATAATCGTTTTTGTTCTTCTGTTTTTATTTTTCTTTCTTCCCTTTTATAAATAAACATTCTCATATATTTCTTGTTTAGACTTTTTGTCTTATACTAAATAGTTTTTTTTTAAATAAACAAAAAACGCAATTTCTTTTGTTACTGTCATTTTTAATACCGGCTCTCAAAGGATTAAATATTGTTTTATGCTTCTTTTGTTTTAACTTGTTGATTGTTAGTGTTGTAATTGAAAAATAATTTTAAACGAAACTCTTTTTTGTATCATAAAAGTGTGAACTACTGTCCGTTTTTATTGCTTTTGTGTGTATGTGTGTTTTTCTTTTTAAATAAATTTTTGAAAAATATTTTAGATAAAGAGAAGGGGAAAAAAAGAAAGGCAGAAATAAATAGTGAGAATAGAAGAAGTGATTGTAAGTGTTAAGGTTAGAAGTAATAAAGAGATATGGAGAATATACAACATATAAGCCAGTTTACACTATGAAATAACTTTTTATGAAAGTACGAGTTTATTTGCAAGGGAGTGAAATAGAAATGCCATATATTTCAACCCTTTCGCCTGCAAACTTTGTGATGGTGTAAACCGCAACTAAATAAATAAAACATAAATTTTTATTGTGTGTCTATAGGGTGAGAGAAGTTTCTTTTTAAATACGTGGTTATGGTTCATGTAAATGCGGGTTTGTGATAGGGCTTTTATGTAATAAAAATATTACAATGTTTTTGCATAATGTTGTTGTTTTTGTTAATAATTTAATAATTTGTTGGATTTTTTTTTTCTTTATTTTTTTATGACAAAAAAGCAAAAATTTTGTTTTTTAAGAGGTTTGAGACGCCTGAAATAAATTAAATCATGGTGTTGTTTAGATACGAGTATGTGTATGTGATGTGTGTGTATGTTTCATGGATGTATAGGTAAATATGTATGAATTTTATAGCTAGAAATACTATACGCTAATTGTTTTTATTTTTTTTTTGTGTTTACTCTCTTTTGCTTTTGTGGTTCTCTTAAAATAATTGAATTTTCTTATTTTAAATGTTAAACAAAAAGTTGCCATATTTTCTAATTTTAAATTTACTCAATTATTTCAGTATGTATTTTAAAGTGTTTTAGTTGTAGTGATGATTCTTAAAATAATTTAAGCGATTTTCTTTTATGTAAAATTTCGTTATATTTTTTCTTGCCATACACATACATATGTACTTATTTTTAATGATTTACTCTTTATGTTTTAATAAAACTTTAAAAATTTATTATTATTTTTCATAATTTTTTTAAGTTAAACGGTGTTTTCAGTTGCAATGTTTATTATATTTTTTTTTCTTTTTCTCATCGTTTAGTTGCTATAAAATGAATGCTCATAAATTGTTTTTTTTTAATTTTTTTATTTTTTAATTTTTTTTATTGAATTTTATTTTTATTTAAATGCAATAATTTTGTATGGGAGAGTTTTTAATATTTAATAAAGATTGTTGTTTGTTGTTGTTGGTTGTTGTTTTTTTGTTTTATTAAGAACTTAACAGGAACCTTTGCATTAAAATAAGGTTTAAGAAATACTGATGGGTTTACTTTTTTGTTGTTACTGTTGTTATTGGTTTTCTAATGAGTTTACATGTATTTGTAAGTGTTTGCATTTGTGTTTTTTTTATATCAATTATGAATTATAAAATTTTTATTGTTAAATATATGTATATAAAGTGCTTTTTTATATAATTTGTTTTTTATAATATTTTACACAGCAAAGGTATTTCTTTTATTATTTTTTTTTACTATATTTTCTTTTTAAATCTACAATTTAACCTTAAGGGGGGACAGTGCTTAAAAACAAAACTTTGTTGTGTTTAGAAGAAAAAGTTTCTGAAATTTTTAAATGACAACTTAGAAAAAAAGTTAAATATAATTTAAAGCCTATTGTTACAACGTATGTATTTATAATTAAACTTAAACAAATAAAAATATACAATTTCTTAAGAAAATCATGAAATTGAAACCGAATGCTATTTTGAATTGGCATAATTTTAAAATCGGAAGGGGTTTTGATAATTTTTGTCCTTTATTTGCTTTAAATGCCAAAACTATAAACTATTTTGCACATTAAAGTGTTATTTGTCTTTTATCAAAAAACAAAAAATATTTTTCGCCTTATTGGCAAATACATTTCATATAATATGAAATGTATGCTTTTGGGGATAAGTATGTCTCTATGGTCTTTTCATCTCTGCTTAAGATATATAAGTATTTATAGTTTTAAATACCACCTTTGGGAAAAAGTCTCCTGACGAGTCTTTTATGCAGAGACAAATTGATCATAGAGACATGCTTATCCCCAAAAGCATACATTTCATATTCTTTGAAATACCACTCAGATTTGTTTTTTAGAACATACTTTTTTTGTTTAAACTTTTCCCATTAAGAAAAAGAAGACAGTTACAGTTTAATTTTTACCGCCTGCGTTTATGTAATAATTTTTGGCCTTATAATAACGGTAAAAAGGAAAAATTATTTCTTTTTCCGATTTTCAAAATCAAAAAATAGGGGAAAAAAACCAAAGAAATTTCTGATATGGAGGAAATTAGTTGGGAAACTAGAAAATTAATTAGAAAATTAAGAGTTTTTAAGTTCCTAAAAATAGCGCCTTAGTTTGTAGCATCCAAGTTGTCATTTTAAGTTAATTTTTCACGTTCTGAAAGTTTTAAAAATTGCAGAAAAACACTTACTGCCGTATTCATAAAAAATAAAATACGTGTTTTAAGGGCTTATTTGACAAATTTCTTATGCAATAAGCTATTTAAAAATATATAATAATTTTTATCAAAACGGCAGTTAATTTGTAAATTTACTTGAAATATTTTTTTTGTGTTTTTTTTTCGTTTTTAGGTTTTTTTTTATGGCTAAAGCTTGGCAAAGCTTTAATTTCTAACAACTAATATGCTAGCGTGTCATTTATTATATAATTTTTTTTATTATAATATGTGTGGGTTCTTTAAAAATTTGAATTCGTTTCTCTTTTGACTTCTTACATTTGTCACATCCGGTAACACAATGTAGGTGTTTCCGTTTTAACAATTGGCAACGCGTTACATTGTTATTTTGTTCTTTTTTTATATATTTAAGTAGCAGTTATAGTATGAAATCATAAATTTCATCGAAATGCTGCTGCTAAAATAACAAAAAATAAAAACCAATAATAAAAAAAAAAAAAAATAAATATATAAATAATTCAAAGAAGAAGAAAAACTTATTTATATAATATTTTATTAAATTTTTATTTAAAGTTTTTGTTTTTATTTCTTTTGCTAACATTTTTTTGGGCGGAATTTTTTAGCGTGTGTTGTTTAAGTGTGTTTTTAAAACTTAGGGATATACTTTTTTTTTATTATTTTATTTTATAATAATTATAAAATAAGTTAAAAATAAATAAATTATAGAATATATTTTTATAATTGCTTACAATAATAATATATTTTTTTCTATTAGTATTTAATAGTAAGATTTATAATATTATGACTAATGATGAAAGGGGCGTGGCATGTTTAATGGTGAACGATTAAAAAGGTTTTGAAAAGCAAATTTGCAAAAAATTATATTTTTTTATATTTTTAAAAAACTGAAGCCAAGTTTTCTTTGTAAAAATCATTTAAAATAAAGTTGCTGTTTTTTCTTCAGCTTTTGTTTTCGCGAAACTACTGTTAGATATTTATTTTCTGTTATATGATTTAAAAATTATAAACGTTTCTGTGATTTTTTGTTTTGTTTTTTTTTTGTTATTTAAAATGTATGATTTTGTTTTCTCATTTTTTGTTGTGGACTTCTCTTTTTTTTTTTGGTTAAAGGTGATGAAGCGTTTTTTATTTTTGTTAAATATTTTTTTTTTGTAAAATATTGTTTTTGTTATTCTTTTTTTAATATTGTATAAATAATTGTATTTATTTGTTTTATTTTTTATATATTTAAATTATTTGCTATTTTATAAATTTAAAATACCATTATTTGATCACCACTACCTTCCGCACTATCCTCATCATCTGTTTCTTCATCTTCATCGTCAGATGTTAAAGATGAGGCATTATTAACTACAGATTCTAAAAAAGAGAAGAAAGAAGAAAAAAATTTATTGTTTTCAGCAATTTATTAAATTTATAAATATATGTCATCTAAAGCACAGTGTGTACAGTGGCAAAACACCATTTAAAATGAAAGATGTAGCAAGATTAAAAAAACTACATATATCTGTTGCTTTTAACTGTTAGTAAAATTAATAACAGCTGATTTTTTGCTTTTGGAGCTGTCACTGTGTACACTGTGATCTGAAATGTCATTTACTTAGTGAAAGGTTTGGCATTTATGAATATGGATCGATTAACAACTTAAGATAAAATTAAGTGTGCTTTTTTAATTATAATTCATATAACTAAGAAGTTCCCCACCCTCCAAAAAGTCCATCAACAAAGAAAACGCTCCCTGACATTCCACTCTAATCACTTTAACACCTACAACAACAAAGACGAATGATGAGGAGACAAGCGCCATCTATTGGGAAGTAGCAGATGACATGTTAACCTACTTAGCGAAGGCACTCACCACATTCAAAGGTGAAGGTATAACACTGGCCTTTAAATGATCAATTCACAGCAATTTGTCTCATTCCTAAGGCGTTTAATAAATAATAATAATATAATATAAGAAATAGTATTTACTGTCCTTTCCATAAATTCCAATACAATGTATAGCATCAATAGGGGTTTTCCTCAAAGTATTGGTCTCAATAAAAACAGAAAGCTTCCTCTAAAGCGTATTACGTCAATTAATCACTGATTTTCAGCTATAACTTTCGTTTAATACAACCGAAGTGGTCTCGCTACGGAAAACGACATGATAATAAAAAACGGTTATTATATGAACCTTAGTTACCTCTTTTAATTTAAGAAATTAAAAGAAATTAAAAGAGGTAACTAATGTAACCCCCCACGGGGGGTCGTGGCATACTGGTAGAGCGTTTGCACAGAAACTCACACGACCAAGGTTCAATCCCAGCGAAGGACAAAATTATAAAAAATAAATATTTGCGGTTTTCTAAAATTACAATTTAAATTAAAAATTAAATTTAAATAAAATAAGAGGTTCCCTCCCACCCCTCCAGCAAGACCATCTGCAAGAAACCGCCCCCTGACATTTCTAATATATTCCACCAGAAACCAATGATCAGGAGTACAGCGCCACCTTCTGGGAAGATAACAGCTAATCTACTGAAGACGCTCACCATTCACATGTAAACATCCACCGACAGATGAGGCAATTGCTGTTTGATCATTTGAGGGTGAAGGTATAACACTGGCTCTTGAGTAGACAAATTGACAGCAACTTGTTTCATCAACAAATAAAAAGGCGCAAAATATACAAAAAACTATGAAAAAAAAAAATTCTATCAACCATCTCACATTCCAGTACAATGCACACTGCATGAGTAGGGGTTTACCCCTGAGTATTGGTCTTAAAAAAAAAAGAAAAAAAAAAAATAAACTAAACATTTAATTATAAAAAAATTAATTTCAAAATGTTTTTCATATTTTTCTCAAAAACACTTTTTTAAAATACGAATAATCTTGAGTTTTTATTTAAACAAGTACAGGGTGGTCAAATTTGAGGTTAGCAAGTAAATTGGCTTAAAAATAAATTTTTTTCCACAATTTCAATTTTAATTATACCAATGCAGAGTAGAAATATGGTAATTACTTAATAATGGCATATGATGTCTGGCTGACGTCTGCTCTTTTAAAAAAACTTTGAATCACATTTTTCTATAAAGCTTTGCTTATCTCGTCAATGCAGCGTCAATTATTTGTTCACGTAAACTCGGTGTTTGAAATGACCGCAGACAAAATGATCTAGCGGCATTAAATCACCACAACGAGGTGGCCAATTACTATTACAAGATCGAAAAATTACGAGAACGGGAAATTTTACATGCAATAACTGAGTTTTTTGACTTATGGCGCACCGTTATTCTGAAACCAAAGGTCACTGATATCAACATTAGCCAATTGTAGCCCCAAAAAATTGTTTAACATGGTTTGGTAATGCAGAGAATCCACGGTGATGGCGTTTCCTTCCTAATTTTCGAAAAAATACGGGCCGAAGATGCCGCCTAACCACAAAATGCACCATATGGTCAGTGTGGAAATAATGGTTTTTCAAGGACTATATGTGTATTTTGTAAGTCCCATATGTGACTAAAGATGATTTCATGGAAAAATGCGCTGTTTTCGTTCAATTTTTGAAACAGCCAATTCACAAACGTACGCCGCAAACAATGGTCAGCCGGCTTTAATTCTTTAATGAGTTTAACTTTATAAGCGTGAAGATGACAATCTTTATGTAAAATGTTGGGCATCACCAGAGCCTAACTATTAAGAACGTTCGTGCGTTGTTGCGTGCAGTGTCAAAGTATGACAGGTCACTTTCTGATGTTTCATCATTAGGCAGCCAATTTATTTCATAATGTAGCAATTGATAATAGTACAACGACTAACTCTTTATTTTCTCATTTTCAAGGTTCACAAAATTATCTTAAATTCTAAGTACATGTTGTCTCTTTTTCACATATTTAATTATATATAAGGATTTATATTTACATATAGTTGTAACTTGCTATAATATTACACTTAACAAAATAATCGGATATTCAAATAATAGATACCTACGCCGAGCCTACAACTCGGCCATCCTGATATCTAGGATCTCCTGATACTAGGCAGATTCCTACTTATCTCATTATTCCTATTTAACATTCCTCTAGTTGTAACTCCCGTTCGCAGTAATATTCCTCTGTCCTCATCTGTTCTTAGTGCAACACTTTCATTGCATCTCGACTTCCTCTTATCAAAATTCCGTTCTACATCATTCTTCAACCATGGCTTCATATTCTGAACTGCCCAAATTCCTTCATAAGGTTTCTGTGTCCGTTGAAAGCCCTCAATATCCCTAACGCAATATCTATCTTTATCCAGAACCTTATGTACCTCAAAGGGTCCTTTAAACCTGGGTAATAATTTACCCGAAACTCCTGTTGTTGAATCAAAATTTCTCACCATTACGTAATCCCCTTCTCTATATACTCTTGGGTTTCGTCGTTTGCTGTCCACATAAGTTTTATTGTAATTCTGAATTCGTTCCTGTACCTTTTCCGCTTTTCTTCTTACTTCATCTATTCTATCATTGTCGCACGTCTTTTCCTTGTCCAATATATTCTCCTTTAAGCTATCTATTATCTTACCCCTCTGACACACTCCGAACAACATTACACTCGGGCACTGGCCAATACTCCTGTGAATCGTATTATTCATAGCATATTCAATTTGTGGTAAAACCCTATACCATGGCTCACCCCTATCTACATCCTTTAACTTACATATCATCGGTCCTAAGTCCCTGTTAATTCTCTCTACTTGTCCATTCGCCTGTGGTGACCCTGTTGCAATCTTAACGTGCACAATGTTGTTATCCTTTAAAAAATGTCCAAATTCTCCCGAGGTAAAACAGGTTCCCCTATCCGAAACTATAAAGCTTGGCCTACTGTATGCTCGAAAATAATTTTCTAATGCTGCTATTGCCTCCTTAGACTTGGTTGATTTGGCCGGGTACAGCCTCACAAATTTTGTATATGCATCCACTATCACCAGAATATGCTTCATCGTGGAATTCTTGTCGTTAATTGGCCCGTAATGGTCTATGTGGATTACCTGAAAAGGGACCCTTTCCCTCGAAGGAACGTGAAGAAAGCCTTCCTGTTTTCCAGACTTATCAGAAAAAGCTATACACTTTAAACAATTCGCTATATGTTCCTGTACCTTTCTTCTCATACCAGGAAACCAATAACTTCTGCTGATTATTTCCGTAACTTTGTCCGCGCCTACATGGCCCATCTCATTATGGTACTTATAAAGGACGTGACCCTCCATTGCCTCAGGCACACAAAACATTAAATTGTCCTTAATCTTTCTATATATCACACCATTTCGCATTTCATATAACTGATGCTCTCCTTTACTCAACATTTCCCTTATCTTATTCAATCCTTCGTCCCTAGTTTGAGATATAACCAAATTATCCTCAAAAGTGTTATCATGAATTGCCAATATCGTATTACATCTGCTCAGAGCATCGACATGCTGCATTCTTTCACCCGACCTATGTTCTAACGTATATTCATAGTCCTGCAATTCTAAAGCCCATCTGGCTATTCTCGGGTTAAGCTCTCTTTTATTAAGTGTTAATGTCAACGAATTACAATCCGTTACAATTTTAAAAGCAATTCCTTGTAAATATACCCTAAACCTTTTCAAAGCGTATATGATTGCCAGTGTCTCTAGCTCAAAGCTGTGATACCGTGATTCTGTGTCAGTTGTCCTTTTAGAAAAATAAAAGATAGGGTGAAGTTTTCCATCGCCCTTTTTCTGCAGTAGTATTGCTCCGAAGCCTATAGAGCTCGCATCGCAATGCAACTCCGTTTCATCCTTCGGGTCGTACAGCGCCAAAATTGGGGCTGATATCATTTTCTCCTTCAATGTACTAAAAGCCTCTAATTCTGCTGAACCTATTGCAAACGTTCTATCTTTTTTCGTGAGGTCATGAAGTGGCTTCGCAATAATTGAAAAGTCTTTGATGAATCTACGGAAGTACGAACACATTCCCAGAAAAGTCTGTACTTCCTGCACTCTCGTAGGTACCGGAAAATCTAAAATAGCCCTTATTCCATCATCATTTGCTCTTATACCATCCTTTGATATCATGTAACCTAAATACTTGACCTCACTTTGAAAAAAACTACACTTATCCAATCTCAGTTCCAAATTATTCTCAACTAATCGTCTGAAAACCTCTTTTAATATGACCATGTGTTCCTGTTCGTCCTGTGTCGCAACCATTATGTCATCTAAGTATACCACCACCCTTCCGTCCTGTACCATATCACAAAATATTTTATTTATAAATCGTTGAAACGTAAAAGGTGCGTTTGCCAGTCCAAAGGGCATTCTGAGAAATTCAAATTGTCCTAATGGCGTTGTGAATGAGGTATATTTAATCGACTCCTCATGCATGTAAACATGATAATAACCATTTCTCAGGTCCATTTTAGAAAACACACTTTTGTTAACTAATTTATC
Organism: Metopia argyrocephala; assembly: GCA_963576795.1. Classification (NCBI taxonomy): domain Eukaryota; kingdom Metazoa; phylum Arthropoda; class Insecta; order Diptera; family Sarcophagidae; genus Metopia; species Metopia argyrocephala. The sequence goes on from OY756211.1 coordinate 88,778,609, forward strand.
TAATAAATCGTCTATAAGCGGAATAGGAAATTTTGTCTTTGTTGTTACCTTATTGAGCTGTCTAAAGTCAACGCACATCCTTAAATCACCTGTTTTTTTCTTCACTAAAACTATCGGTGAAGCATATTCCGATTCACTCGGACGTATAAAACCCTTTGCCAAATACTCATCTAAAATTACTTGCAACTTTTCTTTCTCTGAATATGACAGCCTCCTAGGTGAATAGTTAAATACCTTTTTGTCATCTACTATCAAACGCATTTCACACTTAACTAAAGGTTCACTCGGTCGTTCAGGTCTTAAATATGACTCCTCAAATAATCTTATAAATTCTGTCCTCTGTTTGAAATCCAATTGATCTCCTAAATTATATTCAACTCTGTCTTCATCAATATCTATCAATAACACCTCTTTCTCAAAATCGCAATTGTCATCTCCTTTCCTGTAAACATTGTCACTATCTGTCTTTTTTATCTCTATATCTTGCATATCATTCATCGAATTAAAAAAACAATCTTCCTTGTGTTGTTCTCGTGTAGAAAATTTGGTCCCTAAATCTGTTATTTTATTTTTATCCGCATCTTTAAAAACAAGTTTTGCCCCACTTCCCTGTAGAAAATCTCTACCCAAAACAATAGGATATCCCATAGATTCATCGTCAACAACCATTAATTTCATTATAATATTTTTATTTGCAAAAGAAACTGAACATTTTATAATTCCATAAATTTTTAATTCACTTTTATTAATACCAACATAGCTTTTCTTAACATCTTGAAAAACATCAACTGAAGGTGGAACATTGGATTGTCTAATGAAACTTATGGGGCTGCCCGAATCTATGAGACATTCTAAAATTATTGATACATTTTTAATATTACTTGAAAAAAATTTTATATCTAAATAGCTTACATAATCATTTCTAATTTCGGGTTTCTTATAGAGTATGCAATCCTTGGCCTGATGTCCAAAACCAGAGCACGCAAAGCAAGCTCCATCTTCTCTTTTCGGCTTACGGCATTCAGTTGCTATATGTCCCTTACTGTTGCAATTGTAACATTTTATGTCTCTTCTTATACGTTGTTCTGTAGTTTGCGCTGTATTATTATGATTAATTGCACCACTCGTTCCCGTTGCTTGAAAATGTCTACCACCTGTGCTGGTTAGTTCAATGTTTCGAAAGGCTTTTAAAATTTCGTTTTTATTTGCAAAGCATCGCAATTTTGCTGTGTTTCGCAGATTAATATCGGGAATTCCCTCTACAATATATTCAATGAACTCTTCATCGTCCATATTAAGGCTATTAGCCCAAACGAGTTTTTCATTAAAATAAGAATCGAACCGTTCTCCTTTTTGCCAGACACGGTTCTGAATTTTTCGCCGAATATTTAGTTTGGATTCTTTGGTACCAAACATATTTTTCATCGCGTCTAAAAAATCATCTATAGCTTCGCTCATATACGTTGGGTTTGTAAAAAACCACTCCTGTGCTCTGCCCTTTAACTTATTGCATATTAAAGCACGTACCACGTTGTCAGTAACTGTGTAATTATTACGTATATTTTGTAATAGAGATAGCCATACTTCAAAATTTTTATCCCCATCAAAAACGGGTAAAAATTCTTTTAATGAATCTAATGACACATCGCTTGTTGCCGCAACACTATTTATACTTTTGTTTTGGCTTTGGTTACATTCAGCTACATCGTTTTGTAATTCTAACAATTCTTTCCTTTTTTTTAGTATTTCTATTTGCCGGTTCAATGTTTCTATTTCTTTACGTTGTTTGTCTGTCATTTTTTTAAACTCTATATTTATATTTATTTCATCTTCACTTTTCTCTTCATTTACATTTATTTCATCTTTCTTTTTCTCTTCATTTACATTTATTTCATCTTTCTTTTTCTCTACATTGGTTGTTTTACTTAGTTTCATGTGATTATTTTGGCCCTCTTCTTTACATTTTTCTTCTTGCCCTTTATTTACATCTTCATCGTCATTGTCCTCGTTTTGATGCTTCATCTTTACATTTTTTATTTCTTTACTTTGTAATTTAATATCAGAATTCGCTGTGTCGCCCGCTTCATTGGATTTGTTGTTGTTATCATCGCTGTGCATTTTTGTTTTTGCCAAAACGGTATCGCTCTGCATTTTCTGTGGAGTTGCGTTTTGATTTAGGTTAAATTCTTCACCTACGCACAATTCCTTTATACACTTCTCTGTACTTTCAGTGTCTTTCAAAATTCTGGAAACAATTACAGCTTTTGTACCACTCGAGTCGATCCCGTTTTCTTGACACCAAGCTTTTAAATCTTTTAATAATAATTTTTTAATGTCGATGGCCGACATTTACAAATTTTAGTATTAAAAAAATTTCTGTTTTTTTTTTTTCCGCAAAATAGTGCGAGCAATCCCACTTCTGATCTGTAGCAATTGATAATAGTACAACGACTAACTCTTTATTTTCTCATTTTCAAGGTTCACAAAATTATCTTAAATTCTAAGTACATGTTGTCTCTTTTTCACATATTTAATTATATATAAGGATTTATATTTACATATAGTTGTAACTTGCTATAATATTACACTTAACAAAATAATCGGATATTCAAATAATAGATACCTACGCCGAGCCTACAATAACAAGCTTTTTTGAAACAAAAATGAAAGACCAACATTTTAAGGCTTTTAAATTAATTATTTAGTTTCTGATATTTAAACACATACATATGTACATATGTGTTTGTTTTTTCTTTGCCACTGTTTTAAAGTGGGTTGGTAATGATGATAATGATGATCCTAATATTAATAATTTATTGCCTTGATATAATCAGAAAAACTATTAATATTTTAATACCCGCAAATCCCATATTATAAATGAGTAAACATTTCAAAATATATATTTCCAACGTGTGTGTGCGCCAGTGTAAGTAAACAAAACAAATAATAACCCAGTTCGCACAATCGTCGTAAACAACATTGTCGTTAAGACGATCTTTATGACATTATTTATATAATTTGACATTAATGACAATCTTGCGAAAAGAATATATTTTTATGGCATATTTCCTCAACACATAGGATCGTGCCTGTTTGTAAATGCATAACTGCACTTCAAATTATTCGCAAATTGTTAAAAAAATCAAACATTGGCAATACGGCAACTGTTCGTAAATGCAACACTAAAGAATATTATGCACAAATAAACACAAAACACTAGCTATTCAATATAATAAGACATACATAAATATATACAAATAATAAAATAAGCAAAAATAAACACGATGGTAAAAGGCAGGATGTAATTAATAGAATTTGAAAAGCTTGCACATGTACTTAAGAAGGTCAGGAGCATAAATCTGTTGCTACAGGTAATCCTCGTTTTACGTGGTTTACCTGGGACCGAAACTATTACAACTAAATAAAATTCGCGTAAAACACTATTCAGTATTTACACAAAATTTGTTTTAAAGATCAAAAATAAAATATGTCGCGTAATATGAATTGTATCATACACAAACAATTAGTTTTTTTGCTTTTTTAAAAATTAAAAATATTTTTTTTATTTATTTAGTAGTCCAATTTGAAATCTTTTGCTGTCATTGCAATATCCTGTTATTATCATTTAGTTTAGATCCAACACAATTAAAATACACTGCAACCTATAAGATAATCAGGCCTATTGTCTGGCTTATGATCTGTAGAAATGTATAAGTCCTCTAGAGAGACTATTTCCCTCACTAAACCTTTAAAGCTCTCCAGAAAACCAAATGTGCACAATATGTGTTCCACTATTTCTGATTCCTGTAACCACAGTCCAAAAACAAGTGCTCCTATGATTGCCATTTTCCTTAATTGCAATCTTATACTACAATGAACCGTAAAAAAATCCGATAGCATTTTTTGTATTTCAGAGCATTAGAATTAAGCTCATATTGTACAGTACTCATCACGCTGGCGTGTCTAAGACTCACTTGAGTATTCAAGTTCTCTAAGCAGTTGCCAATTTCCCAATCTTAAATCAGTTTTATAAATTTAAATCGATATTGCACAGTAGGGCACAGTATAAATACACGTTATCACGGATCCCTTAAATTTCGCGAGAGTTTTTGAGTTTCAAGACTCTACTGTACAAGCAAAAATTAAAAGTTTTATTAAAAAATAAATAAAAAAATAAATAATAGTAAACTTAAATTCATCCTACACATTTCAATACAGGTTTGTGGTGTTTATGCATTAGTGCATGGGTTTGTACATCTGTGTCGTTATGGAAGAACAGCTTTAGTCAAAACATGAAATTTTGAAATATTCCCAAACTTATGTGGTCTACTGATAATAAACTTATGATACAACAAATGTTTTCTATAATATTTTGCTTTATAATACTACCTGAGTTCTAAAAAGCATCAAAAATACTAAACTAAAATAAGTTTATGTCGACTTAAGCTATTCTTCCATATTGCACAAATATAGTTAAAGCGTTTCTGATGAAACAATATTACAAATTGTTTTTTTTTTTCTCCCTTTTTCTTCTCTTTCTATCATTCCCTTATTATCATTTTATTATCTCATATGTCCTGCTTATTGTGTATATACAGATACATATATATTTTATATGTACATATGTATATACATATGGGCATGTGTGCGTATGCATAGATAATAAAAATCAAAATTTCGTCTGTTGTAAGACAGCTGTGAATAGTAGACTTTGATTTGATAATAAAAACATTTACATTTCCTTTGCATGGCCATTGTCATTACTTGTGTTTACATTTATGCATGCAAGTGTGTGTGTGTTTGAGTGGGAGAGGGAGATAGAGAGAGAGAGAGTATACAACTTTATATATTCATGTTAATTTACATTTTATATGTTTTGTTTGTTTTTGCTTGTAATACACGCAACACACCTACAATTCAAAAAACAAGTTTGTATTACAATTTTATTTATTTATCATTATTAGATAATCTATTACAAATTGTAATTGTTTTAAATAAAAACAACACTTATTTATTTGTATTAAACAACATATACATACATTTTATTATGGTCATAAATTATGTTGTAACTAGTGTTACCGTGTTGATTATTTCTTATCAAAATTGGTAATTTTTTACTGCAGTGTGTACATGTGGACTTTTTTAGTTTTGGTTACTTTTTTCCATAAAGTCAATGGAAACTACTAAACTATATATATATATATATATATATATACCCCGCTTTGTCGAAATAGAACAAGTTACAGAAATAAAAATTCTGCAAATCATTGATTACAAATACGAAAATGTTGTTTGGATAACCCTGTTTTTATGTTTTAAAAGAGCGTTTCCGCTTTTATTTGTTAATGTCTCTAGAAAGTATAGCGAGCTATATGGAAGATTAGATTGAGAATCAAAATTAGTAGGACCAAGATTTATTATTCACAAAGGACAAAGGTTCTCAATCATAAGTTTATCAGAGCGAATCTTTGACGTCTAGTTGCACATTTTGCACAAATTGTTTAAGAGTATAGTGAGCCCTGCCCCTAATATTACGAGCAGTAAAAAAAAAAACAAATAATGAAATTTAAACCAGCTTGTCTCTCTTCTGCTTCTCAGTATTATTATTAGATCAGAATAATACGCCGTATTTTTATATAAAATTTTTTCATAGACCTTTATGCAAAACTTACCACAATTAGGTTTTCCTCGAGTGCGTGTATTAGCAAATTCAACGCCATGTTTATCAACACACCAGCAAACGCCTACCGAATTATGACACTGCGTTGGCTTATAGAAACCTTGGACATCACAATCTGGGGCATAGGCTCCTATTTGATTTCAATATTTAGCGAATAGTTGCAGCAGACAATTTTTTTTTTGAAAATTTAATTTTAAATCAAAATAAAAATAAAAATTTAAGAAAAAAGAAAAAATATCTTTGTTAATTATTTTTTTTTAAATAATTTTGATATTTTAAATAATTTTAACTAATTTGAAAAATATATACTATGTACTTATAGATATTATATTACGAGTATATAGAGTGTTTTAAATATGTGTGAGAGTAAAATAGTTTTTATTAAAATATTAAAAAAAAATGTTTTTTAAGAAAAGGTAGGGAAAAAAACTGATATAAAAGCATAAGCTGTGTAATATTTTTAATAAAAAGAAAAAAAAAAATAAATTAAATTTTAAGCAAAAATGCAATGTTTATAAAAAATTATTTATAATTTTAATATTTCTATAATTTATTAAAGACATTGTGTAAATCAAATTGTGTCTTTGTGAGAAAAAAGTAAACTTTTTTTTTAACAAAGTGTTTAAAATTAATTCAAAAGTGTTTGTTAAAAAAAGTATAATTTAATAAAAAGCTTTAAACTTTTAAAATTTTCTACATTTTTTTCTAAAATTTTTTTCCTAGTTTCTAGTCTAAAACTGCAACTTTTCTAGCCTTACATTAATGAACTTTAAAATGTGTTTTTTTCCTTTTCTGTGTATATATAAGTAGGTATTTGCACACTTAGACTATCCACTTTATATTTTTGTTGGCAGTTACTTTATAACAACTCATGCCAAAACACATTTGAAAAAAAAAAAAAATCTTTAAAAGCTAAATATACAGTGGTGTTCCTTAAAATAGTCATAATACACTCTTTAGTTTCTAAAGCACTTCCATAAAATGTGTGTATTGTCACCAATTATTTTTGGCATTTTTTTTTTTCAATTGATATTTTAGTTTTTGAATACAATTCCGGCATTTTTTATATAATTTGAGTATCACTACTCTTTTGGCCAAGACTGTTTATTGATTATTTATTTATTTATTAATTTTTAAAAAGGAATAGAAAGAATATACCGAAGTTCTATTTGAACTTAAAATGTAAAGCAAAAAGTTAATTTTACTTCCATTTATTATTTTTCTAAAGTAATCTGGGTGAATAATTATTTCGACGATTATAATTCTGGAACAAAAAGCTAAAGTAACAAATCGATGGAATATTTTGTTTTTAGTAGAGTAGGAAGAGTGCTCGAATGCGTTTGTTTGTAAAGAACGTCCATGTTTTGTGAGAAGAATCAAAAACTAAGATATTTAAAAATAAAACTTGGAGCAGAAACCGAGTTGAAAAAGAGCAATTTTTTAAGTAGCTGTTGTTTTTGTAATATGAAACGCACATACCAGAGCTGTAAAGGAATGTTCAGTGGCAGTTATTTTATTTAGTTTTTTAGTTTATATAAAAGAGTGCTTTATTTTATATTTTTTTTTTACCATATTTAACAAAAATTACAAAAGCAAGAAAATCGATCATATTTAGTTATTTTCCCACCTTCTTTTTGACTAAAAATTTAAAACACGTTATCATAGGTCAGTTTGAAACAAAACACTTTCGCACTGAATGCCATTTCTAAAACCTTTAGAAAATTTTTTAAATTTTTTTCTAACAATTCTTAAACAACACTACAATATTAATAAAAGAAAAGTACAAATTAGGTGTTACCAGAAATAAATTTTAAGTGTAGTGTTCGCATTGTTTTGCAGAGCGGAAATAAGTCTTGCACTATTTTCACAGCTCGTTCGGCTCATATGTTGCTATACTTGTATTAATTACAGACGATTCTTGCAGCCATTGCTGTAAAAAATATTCTGTCTATAAGAGAGTTTTTTTAACCATGAAAAGTTATTTGAACGGAAAAACTATTCCGAAAACCATATATCTTACCATGGACCAAATATAAACTTACAGATAGGAAGAAGCTTTTGCCGATAATTTGAAGGAAGAATAAATTTCAAGATGCCAAATACTGATCTGAGGTTCCATTGGGCATTACTCGTTGGTGATAATGATTTAAAGTTAATGAATGGAAACCATCCAACTTTCATCACATTTGGTGCGGAACATTTTTTAAAGTTTGTGAAAAATTAAAAACGCAATTATTCATATTTTTCCATGGACTATTTAGCTTTTGCCTGTTAAATTTTGATTTTTGCAAAAATACCGAAAGTTATATGACTAATACTCACATATACAGTGCTTGATTTACTGCTAGACCAGTGAGGCCCTGGCATAATCGATTGGCAATATGCATTTTATATTACATAAACAACATGCACTCAACTGACTTACTTTTTTCTGATTACTTCCAATTTGTACACATGTTTTTTTTTACTATATATAATCCAAATTTAAAAGTCGAATCTTTATTAAATCGGTATTATATTTTATTGTATAATTTTAATAGTCCTAAGCTTTTAATACTGGTATTATTATAAGAATTAACATCCGTTAGAAATCTGTATAACACAAACGGAGGTCGAAAACTAGTTCAGTTCCGCTAGTGTTACACATATTCCTTAACGGATATAAATTCTCATAAGAATACAGTATTGGGATCTGAAGACTTAAAATTATAGAATTTTTTCTTACTTGCAAAATGTGGTTTTATTTTTATTGAACGCCACTGTAAAAAATTTCTCGCTAAAATCTAAATTTTTTACGTCTGTATATTTATACATACATACTTTCTATGTACGTTGCTTTTTGTACATTCTAACACATATATTTATTAAAAAATTAAAAACTTTAAACTTCTAAAGTTTTTCTAATAAATTTTTTGGCAAATGTTTGGACTACTACTACTGCTTTTGCTGGTGTTGCTTTTATTTTATTTAAGTTTTTTCTAATTTAACATTTTGTAGTTAAAATACAATATTTTAGTAAAATTTCTGATTATTAAATTCAGTTTTGCTTTATTTAAAAATGTATTACTTGCAAGGAAATTTTGAAAATTAAAAAAATTTTTTAATGCGCTTAAGCGCAAAAGTGTAATCAATATTATATTTAAAGGTACTAAAGTCCTGCAAATGTTGCTGTATACAACATACATCATGCAATTGTAATGCCATACTTTGCCGTTCAAACATTTTCGACAAAGGCATATTAAGACAATGTAAAATATTTTGTTATCAAAACTATGCATTGTTTTTATAATCATTTTGTACACATAAGCATGGAAAATTGACATGTCAAAACAACATGCTTAGTCGATTTGGAATAACATGCCAAGACACTATGATGACTCTGAATGACATGGTATAACACTGTGTTTGGGTCGGCATGACATAGCATAGCATGTTTTTTTTTAAACTGACTCTTTTACAGAAAAAGTTGTGTTTTAAAATAAGTAGAGCGTCGAATGAAACAACAGTCTCTTTTATATTCTCTTCGGCCAGCAATGATATACATACACATACATATAAAATAAAATTCTGAAATAATTTATACACTGATGTTCTCTGAAATACATAAACGAATAGGATATTTCAAACGTTCAATTAAAAGGTGACGTTAACACCAAGATTTTTGAGCTGATGTATGTGTATTGCCTTATAAGGTAAGGACATTTTAGTTTGTTTTAATTAAAAATTTTTGCTTATTATGAAAACTTAATACAATTTTTGTTTTAAAAACAAACCCTTTTTTCTTGTAATAAAATATATTCTTGGTTTTTCTATAAATTATCTCTTATAGTTTCCAGCTAAAATCAACTAAATGCAAAATTAAAAATTTAAATAAATTTCAATATAAAAAGCTAAAGCTAAATAATAATGACTATTTACTATTTTTTTTAATAAAATGAAAAAATAAAATGCCGATATTTGTACTATGAAAGCTATTGGTTAGCGAAAATGTGTATGATTTTTATATTCAAAATGTTTTAAAAGCTTTATTTTAAACAATTATTTATTGAATTATATAAAAGATTATTAAAAATACAAGTCTTTCTTTTTTTATTAAAACACATCTTATCTCTTTTCAAGCCTAAATTGAGTATTTTGTGTAAATGTCTCTTAAAAACCTCAAATTTAGACGAAAAAAAAAAATTGTTTTTTGTGACGAAATTAAAAAGAAAAAATTATTTAGGAAAGGTTTTCTGCCTCTGTGGTTGTTGGAAAAAAAAATGAGAATCGAACATAATTTTTTGTATGAAAAATTAAAATGTCCACCTGTACCTATCTCACCTGCAAAATCGCCAGCAATTCTTCGTCTAACTGCAGCACAAGGACGATCTGTTTTCTCAAAACAACGACACCACTCTCTAGTATTTATTGAATTGTCCTGATCCAAGTCGCAAGTATCGATAAAGGGTTTAATGCAGCGTTCATTCTGATCATGTTCTAAATCGTACATCTCTTGCAGAGAAAGGAAACCATCGTTATTTAAATCTAAATGTCCGAACATCCATTTGGCTTCGGTTTTACAGGCGGGTGGGAAATGAGCCTTTGATTTTTGACTGTGTTGACGACGTTTCTTGCTATCGGCCATTATAACAGAGAACCAGTCAAGTAGGCGATTACCAATGGCGGTCAATTGTTGGGGTTTACATTCAGGTGATTTAGAGGGATAGCCTGCTAGTTCAGGGGAGCATGTTAAATAGCACCATTTCAAATACAAATTTTTCCCATTTTAAACTTAACTTACCGTTATTGATATTGTTGTTCTTTAAGTACTTTTGAGGCTTCTCAATGACTTCATTGTATCCACGAATTTTATGTTTATCCTCCTGATATTGTTGATTGTCCTAGAAGACAGTTAAATAAGTTTTGTTTGAATGTATTTATTATTTTTATAGATTAAATTAGTTTTCGCTTAGGGTGGCAAACAAACAAAACATTTCGCAAACGTTACAACAAAGTCGTACACTTTTCAAAATTTTTGTAATTGTATTGTACATGAGCAAAACCAAAACAAATACTTTCTAAATGAGAAAGAGCGCAAATGAAACAATTAACTTTTCGCTTTAGTGCTTGCTTTGTTATTCCGTTACATTCGTATAATTTCCTCTTTTTTCTCTTCGTCTTTTCTTTTTCTCTTCTTCTTTTCTTTTTCTTCTCATTCATTTTTTGTTGTACCTACGCACATTTGAGTTAGTGTATTTGTAGTTCTCAAAACAAAAACAATATACAAAATTAAATGGGACAATCGTTCTCACTGTTTCTGTTTTATTTTTGTTTTACTCATTGTAAAGATCACAACAAAATGAGATCAAACGTTCAGTTTTGTTTATTTTCCTACTCTGATTTAATATATTGTATATGCATATCTTATATATTGGTTTCTAAATTTAAAATTTGTTTGCTGCGTTTGCTTAAGAAAGTTCTTAATATAAACAAGATATCTTAGCTATATAATATACCAACATGAGATTACATACATAACATGGTTAGCTATTAAAACCATGTTCCAGGGATGCAGCCTAACGTCCCGCAGCACCCATGTTTTACTCCGAACGACAGATTTGAGAAGCATGTTCATGGCAATCAGTTGCTCTCAGAGCTTTTGCCGGAAGACTGCTAAAAGGTAGTCGCCGAAAGAACCCGGTGGGTTTGAACTCGGAGCTCATGTCTAATAAACCAATACACTTAGCACTAGACTACGGCGAATACAGCAACAACAGGAGCTTATGTGGGGAAATAATAATCTTTTTATTTTAAATTATGTTGTTGTTTCTTTGTAAGGCCGGCTATCATTTGGGGCTGCCCTCGTAATAGACAAATTGATGAAATCAAAATACCTTTTCGATTAAAATTAAAATTATAGACAGCACGGAGTTAATGTATTAAATTTTTTTTGCTTAATAAAAGCAACTTAAATTAGTTTTAGGGATTTTAGTTTTTTCTTAAAAGCACTTTGGTTTTAATATGTTCTCTTTGTATAGCTTCACAATCTTGGTTTGGTTTAGTTTAATTTCATTTCATTAAATATTCCATATATTGTATTGGATTATTTCAATATTTAATTTTCATTAAAAATTTATTTTCTTAAATCCTTTTTTGTTGTAGTTGTTATCTAGATATTTCTTCTTATTTTTGCACACTAAACGCCCATTAGTTTCATTATTTACAAGACAATGAACAACAAAGGAAATGTTAAAAATAATGCAACAACTTTACGTGTAAGTAAATACTCGTATATACACTGCACATCAAAAGTATGCGGCTTTAGTAAAAAAATATATGTCTTTACAGTTTGAGCTTTATATCTACAGAGAATTGAACAACACTTTATATGAAGGAAATTTGTCATTTTACTTGATGATGTCTAGGAAGTGCTAAATTTGTATAATTTATTACAACTTTTGATAGGTCTAAGGTCAACACAGAAAAAAAATAAAAATGGGTTTCAATTAAAAAATTTGTGATATTAATTAAACAATTATTTATTTTATCACCAGCTGACTGTAATATTAATTAAAGGTATTTAAAGAAAAGTTTTTTAAAACATTAATTAATTAATTAAACCAATGAAATTATTTAATCAAGGCACATTTTTTCTGTGTGACCTAAACTAATCAGTTCTAACTATGGTTTCCATATCATAGAACTAGTCTTGAAAATGCTTTGCTAAATTGTTTATTTTTCAAGTCTTTCCACCCATATAAAAGATATGCACACTAGGGGTACAGCTACAATAAGGTCCTATTACCACGCTGTTGTGCTGAAACCGAAAAATGTTTCCTCAGGTCATTTCGGACCAAAAACGTTCCGCGTCGAAGCCGATTTCTAAAAGCCCTTTAGATTTTTTTTTAATTTTTTCAAATTTTTTTTTTATAATTATATAATTATTTACATCTCTTAATGTAATTATATCGTCGGTTGACAAGTAAAACTCACTAAGTGTAGTCAGACCACGTAGCACTTAGTGAGTTTTACCTTTCAACCGACGATATGATAATAATCAAAATCACAATCTAAAAACTATATCTTTGTTAAGTGAAATTAAATTAAGATAAAGAGTTCGTGTTGATGTGCATTGAAGGGAAATATCTTGTACGACTTTGATGGCTTCGCCCATGGGAAACTCTGCCCTTGTCCTTCGTTGTAAGCAGGAGCTGAAGCGTCTTGGGGACGTTTGTGGCATCTCCTTGGTCTGAGTTCCTGGTTATAGGGATATCCTGGGAAATGAGAAAGCAGATGAGCTCGCTAGGGGAGCTTCTGCCGGAGGAGACCATGTTGCTTCGTACCTGGATGTCCACTGCCCTATGGCCACCATTAAGGAAAGGATATCCAAATTTTTCCTTGGGAAAGCACAGAGCAGGTGGAATTCCATCACTACCTGTGCTGTTTCTAGGACACTTTGGCCACGGTATAACCGGGGTAAGACTCTGGGAATCTTGGGGATTCCCCGACAGTCCTTGTCCAGACTAATAGTAGTGTATACTGGTCACTGGCTGATCGGTAGACACGCAGAGAGGCTGGGCCTTCCCTTTAATCCGCACTGCAGAAGTTGCGGGGATTCTTCTAAGAGGGAGACAGTGGAACATTTTCTTTGTGACTGCCCGGGTCTAACGGTCTGACGTTTGAAGTTTTTTGGGGTGCCCTTTTTCGACGGCTTGGCGTAATATGCGAACTTGGACCCCCTTGCTTTACTTCACTTTATAGACAGCTCTGGTTGGCTGTAGTTATTTTCTCTTCTTTTTCTACTTTTAGGTAACTTTAGTTTGGTCCTGCAATGGTATCAAAACGGCACCTTGTGCCAATTGTAGGTTTGGGATCAACTGGCCATTTGACCTACCTTGATGGCGCGTTCTGCACAAATGTTGCTGCGTGGTGTTTTTGGAATTCTTGATTCATCTTTCACCCAATGTCTTAGGGTCACATATAAATTCGCATGTTGCATATAATTTTCTACGATATTTTCGAATTAGTATGTAAGCTAGAATCGCAAGAATTGCTCTAGAATTCCATCTAGCATTACTAAACGGTGGTATAGTTTTAAAGTTTATAAATTTAAATTTATTTTGCTCCATATAGTATTTTCATAAAATTTTAATTTTTTAAATCTCACTTTAGAACTTACTGATCCCAAACTTAATTTTATTTCACGCGAAACCTTTTTTAACGATATCGAAAATCTAAAGATGCAGTTCTTATTGTTTTTTTATGCACTACATGGTATAGATAGGGCCTTTTTGATATTAATTTAAAAATGGTTAAAAAGTTGTATCCCTAATGCGCACTCTTTATCGGTTACGATCACGAATTTTTTTCCTTTTTCCTAAAAAGACTTAATTCCAACACGGTTAGACTAATGGTCTCAGATTTTTCTTACAGCCAAAATCGGTAGTGTTGTGTCCAATTAATCGTCTGTTTTGTAGATTAAAATAAAGTTAGTTATACAGCATTAGCACTTTGAATTGACGTTACCTATTCTTGCAACGTCATTTTCACTTAAATATGGCTCAATGGCACCAGTCTGTCACCATTTACGTTTGCAATACTTTTTGTAAAATTACATCTGGGTTATCTGAGCCTGGTATGTGAATATATTGGTGTTACCACCGAGTAAGATATGAGTTTCATTGCAAAAGAAATTTTTGCTCTAAAAAAATTTTATCCTGAATATAACTTTTGTGCTAAACTATCTAAAAAATCGAGTAATGACATGTGATTACGTGCTTGATAGAATATTATGCCTGGCGGTTAATGTTTATCTTAAATATCTTTTCTAAAGTACATATTCGTTTCTTCCATAGATATTAAGAGTAAAAATAAAGATAAAATGCTACTCGTACATACCTTCTTGTAAGCTGTATACTTGAGATATTTGTAATGTTTGTTGTCATATTTGATCTCCTCCGGCGTGAAAGTGAATTGTGAATTGATGTGATTGTAATGACGGTTGTTATCATCCTTATCCTGGCACATAAAGACACATCAACGAGATATAAAATGAAATACAATAACAATAAGAAAACATATTTATATCCATACAAAAAAGAAAAAAAAAAACACCAACAAACAAATGAACATCTTGCAGTATATTACTGTCTAAGTTTTCTTCTTACTGTCATGAAATCAAACACAAAATCAGATCGAAAATATAAAGTTCTTTATTCAGGCATAAGTGTGTTTATTTCTTGTGTCACCAATTTTATTTCCCTTATTTCTCTTATACACACAAACATACATAACCAGTAATAGCCATAAACATAAAAAAAGGAAAAACACAAATCAAATATGCATGCATTGACACTTAAGGCAAATAGACAAATAGGACGATGAAACAGACAACATATTCGCCACTATATTCTTAAATAATGACATGCATTTAAATTTAATACAAATAAATAAGTAAATATGTGTGGAATGATTTTGCATATTGAAAAATTGATAAATAAATGCACAAAAATTTATATATTACTTAAAAGGAAAGCACACTTTAAGGCGTTTAACCATAAACCAACATCTAAGCAGAAAGTTTTGGACGACATAATTCATTTTACTTAATAGGGAGTAATTTACAGATGGATAAAAATAGCACATAATGCAGACATCTTGTTTAAAAATAAGTGTTCCTGTGATTATACTTTAAAAATTTCAGTTTTATTTTAAATCAAGTAACATGTCAGAGCGGTCTGAGCCATTTTGATAAGTTGGGAAATACCAAAAAATCCGTGCAAGATAAACCTGTGAATAAAGCATGTGATAGAGCAATTTGAGAACTTATGAGTTAACTATCTTTATATATGTGTGAACGCTTACATATTTTTGCATAGAAAAAACAGGAGCCATAACTTTGCCGGTAGATGAATCTTTCATCTTAGAACATGTTTCTTCCATTCCAGTTCATTGCTTTGACTGTTCTTTTGTCTCGGATGGCAATTGTGGAAACATGTCTCTTCCATGGTTACGAATAGATGTTGAACATTCATATGTACATACAACATAATTGTCTGTTACAATCCTTTTTCAGAGTTACGGCCTGGCTTCTCACAGCACCCATAATGTGTTCATAAATTTATTTCATGAGTACTGGGACCTATACTTTAATGTCGAATTCGAACGACAGACTTGAGAAGCTTTTTCATGGCAATCACTTACTCTCAGAGCTTTTGCCAGAAGACTGCTGAGAGGTAGTCGCCGAAAGAAATAATATTTTCATATTTCTTTATTTCACTATGTTAGAGCTGTAGTTTAGACCCTGAGCTCTCGTCTAGTAAGCCAACACACTACATACTAGACTACGGCTTATTGAGGTAGAAATCGGTTAAACTTTCGATGGAAATACCTTGCCAACGCTGTCTTTCTTCTCTGTTGAGCCAATGTTGAACCCATCTTGAGCACAGCTGTGTCATCATCTCGTCAATATGAAATATATGGCTTGAAATACCTTTCACTTCAGTTAAGTCACGCATCTTCAGCAAACAATCATTCAATACCACTTTGTGAATTTTTTCAACCAGTTGCTGACAATTTGTCCACTCAAGAGTCAGTGTTATACCTTCACCCTCGAATGATCAAACAGCAATTGCCTCATCTGTCGGTGGATGTTTTAAATGTGAATGGTGAGCGTCTTCAGTAGATTAGCTGTTATCTTCCCAGAAGGTGGCGTCCTGATCATTGGTTTCTGGTGGAATGGATTAGAAATGTCAGGGGGCGGTTCCTTGCAGATGGTCTTGCTGGGGAGGGGGGGAGGACCTCTTCTTTTTTTTATATTTAATGTTTAATTTAAATTTTAATTTTAGAAAACTTCAAATTTTTATAATTTTGTCCTTCGCTGGGATAGAACCTTGGTCGTGTGAGTTTCTGTGCGAGCGCTCTACCACTATGCCACTACCCCCCATACGATTGCGATTTACCCGGTATTATGGTTATTTAGCGGTGTATTTAAACAAGATACTATTCTTGGCACAATGTTGACGTTTTTCTTTAAGTTACTTATTACAGCTTTATTGACAAGCATAAAATTACGTTGAGCTTTACGCCCTAATTCAGGTTGTGGTCTGTTATTGATTTTTGCTTTGTGTGCCTTGAATTTGTGGCTTTCGTATTTAAGTTTGAATCAAACGAATAACACTGTTCAACACGAAAAAAAAATTACTGGGTTCTGACCTTAAATGTTCACCAGAGCCAAAAAACCTTTATGAAAGTAGAACAAAAGGCACTGGTATTTTTCATTTCGCAGACGGCGTAAGTTATTAAGTTATTTTCATCGTAGAAATCTGGGACCGGGACCAATCGGCCCGTATTTTTTTTTGATAAAAATGATGCAAAAAACCTATTTTTGATTTTTTACCAGTTACAGTGTTCTTTAATTCTTGCGACGATGTTTTCCTTACATCTGAGGTGTATGGTATGTTCAGCAACTTTGTGGAAAATATCACGACAAATATTTTCATAGAACATATTAACCCTCTAACTCCTTCGCATAACTGCGTTTTGCGGCTTTATTCTAACAAATCATAAACATTACAAAAAAATTTTTTTTAAATTTTTTCTTTTTAATTTTTAAAAATAGTGAAAAATAACATTTATAGGGTACAAATTGATCTTTGTAAGCTATTTTGAATGCCTAGACACGTTCAGAAAGTTGTTCAGATTTAGAAAGTTTTTAAAATTACAATGGCTACAATATTGTCACATATTGTTAGTGAAAAATTACGAGTCCCTGTAAGTTAAGCTTACATTTTTCCAAAAAAGTGCAAGAAAATATAATTTTTTGCACAAAAAAATATTTTTAAATTTAGTCAGCAGAGTCTTCACTACATTATTGCCAAACATACAATAGTTAAGCAGTATCTTTAAGTTTGAATTAGCTATTGGCCAAAAAACTGAGGAAAACTTTTTTTGAGTGATGCAGTGATTTTCAAAATCTTTTGAGGTCCATAAGAAAAATTTGGTAGTCAAACTGATCAAACCGAGTACAGGGTTTTACTAAGTTTTGGTAGTACAATAGAACCTTTACTGTGGATTCCGTGTATTTTTTCGCTGTTGTACAATTTCTATTTCGTTTTAGTAATAGACTTGTCTATTGTCTTTATGTCTTTATGAGAAGATCACTGGCCTATGTTTTATTAAATTTAAAAGTCTATTGGGCAAACATTTTCTTGATAATTGTAAACAATTTTAACAGTTCAATAACTTAGTTATGTAAAGATCTTATGTTAGAATATTTTGTGGCACTATGAAAAATCTTTAGTTGGTCTGTAAATATCGGATATATTTCCTTTAAAATTATTTCATAAGGCATTGCTTGAATTACATATTACGATATAAGAAATATTTAAAACTCAATTTAATGTCGTCTTATTTCCCCAGTTTCTGTATTTCTGCTTCCCTCTATTGTAAACACTTTAGTGCTGGTATATTTGTGTAATTCTGTGAATTATTCTTCCAACACTTGTTTTTATTAATAGGAGCTCATTCCTTACTATTCCAGTGTAGTAAACAGGCAAGTGTATGTGTGTAGTTTTGCATGGTAAATACATAAGTATATATATGTATATGGGCAATTTCAAAAATTTTCAACATTTGATGAAACTGAGTTCAGATGCTTATTATTTCTTCAGTTTTTCGAATTGACCAAAACGGTCAAAAGGGAATGGTAGGCCACACTAGAAAACTGGGAAATTCAAAATTTCAGACCATCAGTTCTTTATCTCTAAAAGTTATGGGCACTCAAATATTGAAAAACTCAAAAACAGGCTTGAAATTTACAAGAGTTTTTTCATATTTCATCACTTTTCTACTTTTAGTTTTAAACTTCCGATGCCCACTGATATAAAATAAAGTCACTAGACTTAGTAGATATTTACACTATAAAAGTTATGCCCATACTACTATTTGGGAAAAAGTTGTACAGCGGTTCATTTTTGAAACCAAAATAATCCGATTTTTGAATTTTCGCAGTTTTTTCTATAGCATTTTTGCGCCGTCCAAGAAAATTGCATTTCGTCAACAGTATTTAAAAGATGGTATAATTTGCTAAAATTTGCGCCATATCACGTCGATGTCAGGCTGCTAGTTGCTGAGAACGATGACCTCAAACTTTTATAGAATTGGCGTAAATTTTTCAAAAATGACAGTTTTTCGCACCTGACATTTGCAATCTTATTTAAAACTGGTTTATGTATTGCGTGATCTAAACTTCTTAGTAAATGGCACCTCAACGTCAAGAAGGCGTTAAAATATTTTGAAACGCAAAAATTTTATAAAGAAAATAAAAATTTTGCGAAATTTCATGATTTTGTTTCGCGTTTTTTTTAATTAATCCGTGGTTTAAAATCAATGTAAAGTATTGGAAATGAAGTGCGGCGGTGAACTAAAGATCATATATAAATACGGTTGAATTCGGTCCATATTTAGCGGGTACAGCGGCATTTTTCTTCAAACACATTTTGCTTTGTGACATCCGCAGTTATGTATAGATTCCGCCGCGATTGACACCAAATGAAAGGGTTTTTTAAGCTTGATAATAAAACCGAATAGGCATTAAAAAATTTTCATGATTTTAAATTTTAGAGATCAAAAAAAAAAAATCCTAACCTCAAAAATAATTCTTATATAATTTTTTTTATTTTTTAAATTTGCAAGTCAAAACATTGTTTTTCTGTAAATTAGTTATGCGTTATATAAACACATATTATAACAATCGGTGAAACATTCACATTTTTGCAAAAATTCGCGTTTTTTAATGTTAAGGAATTTTAATTTTAATTGATATTTTTTTGTGTACTTTATCAGTGCATTGATGAATTTTGACTGCACTGATGAATTTGGAATGAGTTTCATGCATCCATACAACATTTATTAAAATAAACCAGGGACCGTAAATAATGATTATTGTTCGTTTTTTTAAATCAAAAAATCAATCACTTAGAACAGACATAAACAAAAATTTTTTGCACCATTATTATTATTTTTTAACAATCTTTGCATATCCGTCATGATTTTTAAATTTTTGATTTTTAAAGTTTTCTTCAATGATAATGATTATTTTTGAGTAATATTAATAAAAATCAGCCATAATCATTATTTTTGAGCAAATGAAATAAAAATCATAAATAATAATTATTTTTGATTTTTATTTTTTTCGCTCAAAATAAAACTCATTTTTAATTTACGACTTTATATATGATGTATAAAAAAAATTAATTATATAATTTTTGTGCAAGAAAATGAACAAGCATTTCTTAAATTTTTTCTTTTACTAGTTCTGACCAAATTTTTTAATGTTTATTAAGTCATAAATTGAAAATGAGTTTTATTTTGAGCAAAAAAAATAAAAATCATAAATAATGATTATTTTTGATTTTTATTTCATTTGCTCAAAAATAATGATTATGGTTGATTTTTATTAATATTACTCAAAAATAATCATTACCATTGAAGAAAATCTTTAAAACTCACAATATAATCATTATTGTGTAATTTTTATTATAAAACTCATAATGATTACGGTCCCTGAAATAAACCAATAAATTTAACTTTAAATTTTTTTTAAAGAGATTTTAACTTAAAACCTCCATAACTTTCGCGCCGTTTGCAATAAATGATTAACGCGAACTGTTTTGGTATGCTAAGATATCACCCTTCACGTGACCAAAGCGTCATTCGTGTCATCCAAAAAAAAAAATTCGAAAAAAAAAATATCAAAATGTCGAAAATTTTTGAAATTGCCCATATGTACTTGCATGTTTGTTATTCTCTTTATAAATGCTCACATTAAAATGTTTGTTTATTGTCGTTTTCATTATCATTGTCTCTGATTATCATCAAATAAATTTACATGTGTTTCTTAGCAAACCTAAGAATGGTTGAGTATGTTTATGTATGTATGTGCGCATATACATATGTTTTATAAAAGATAAAGTGAGCATTAATAGTGTGTGTAGTCCCGCTATTTTATAAATGAGGAAAAGTCTCAAGTGCACAATAAAAACGGACAAAAAGTGAGGGAAAAAACAACTGCGAAAAAAATATTAAAAAGCATCGAGGAGAAAATGAACATTTAAACAAATATTTTAGATGTGTTGTTTGGCAATTAAAAATAGAGTTACAAGTGCTTTAAACATTACAATTTAAATTTTAAAAATTTATTTAAAAGTAAAATAATGCATAAAAAATCAAAATAAGGATATTGGTTGATAGAGAAACTACAGAGGGCTACAAGCTTTGATATTCCATATATCCACATTGCTGCCAGATTTGACGATTTATTGATTAAGGGGATTATTTTGTAAGTCACTTCAAAGTGTTTTTGTAACAACGTTTGCAACGTCTCGCCTAAGTGTTTCGCAAAATAATCCTTTAAATTTTGTCTATTGTATAAAATATTTTTTTTGGAAAATACTTTCTAACAGTTTTGTCTCAAGTCTACTTATTTTTAAGTTAATTTTTTTTGTGTAGCAACTTTTATTAATTTTCTTTTATTAGTTTTTATTTAAATCACTCGTATTTTATTTGTTGTTGTTTGCAATATAATTGTTGGTATTATCTTACTGTATGTTTTTGCTGCAGTTTTTTTTTTCTGTTTTTTTTGTGTTTAAATAAAAGCAACATGCTTTATTGATACTACAACATAAAGTCAAAGTGTCAGTGTCATGTACACATTGCTTGTTGGTGTCACTATAGTACTCGTACATGTTGTATTTGCTTGGAAACTGTGTGTTTTTAAGGGCATATTGATGCTATTGTCTGGATGCGTGTTAAAGTCCTTTTTCTCTATTGTTTGTTGTTGTTTTTCTGATGATCATTGTTGTATTGTCAGAACATTATCAATCGGCAATAGCAGTAAACAAAAACAAGGGAAACATTAAAACAAAAAAATTATGCATTCATTCAAAGATTCATTCATTCATTCATTCTTTTATGTTGTTCGTTTTTAAACATTTTCTGTTTTATTTTATTTACACATTTGTCTTGATTTGTTTGTTGGTGTTTAATTTTTTTTATAACAAAACAAAAAGACAAAAATATGTTCTCATTCTTTTCTTTTCTTTTTTTTTTGGTTCATTACTTACATCCATTATTGTATTAAATTCATTATTGTTGCTGCTGCTAATTATGTTATTATTGCTATTCTCTTTATATTGTTGTTGTTGTTTTTCTTGTTGTTGTTCCATGGTTTTTTTATATTTTGCATTAAAGGCATTCTGTCGTTCATTTATGCGCTGCAAACGTTTCTCGCTCATATTGTCTGAAAATTAAAGAATATAATTTAAGATTCTGCTTAATTTTCTTTTAAATTAAAACAAAAGTTTTATATACATATGTAAGTATATATTTTTGAATTAAACTAAATAGCTTTAAAGGCATTTTTCAGTGGACACATTCACCGAATTCACAAGGTTTTGCATCGTTGTTTCTTGTATTGAAAACAATTTTTGTTTGTGAACACCTATTGTATGTTTATGAATGTATTTTGTTTATTAAACGTCAAATATCAATATTTTCATTAATTTAATTTGCTGCTGACAATACAAAAATTTTTTTCAAAAACACATGAAAAAAAGTAAATAAGTTGTATCAAATGTTTATATGAAAATTACCAACGACAAGCGTACAACTATTGTATTGCCGTACAATCAAACAACGAATACAATGAATACAAAGGTTTTGTGAATTCGGCAATTTTAAGTTTTTATGAATTAGAAACGGATTTTCTTTTTATTAAAATTGTCAGAAAAAAAATAGATACATATATTGCACATTTCTAGAAAGCTGAACGGTGTTTCCACACAAATGTCGAAGCCTAACTGCAGTAGCACAGACACACACACACATATTTCTATTCGCAAGCGGAGAGTATACAAAATAAAACATGATATACTCGTATAATAATTCTGTATAATTTCTGTAAAAATCGCATTATTTACATTATGATTACCTTGCTGTAAATAAGGAAAATACACATGTATGCAGTCGTATAATAATACAACATATTAACAAGTGTCACATCATGCAATTGCCATGTCATGTTATTCCGTTCCATTATGTTCGACAATAAAATGTTAAAGCAATGTAAAATACGTTGGCGTCAAACCTATACAGTATTCTTATACCAGAGTGGGCAAACAAACAAAACATTTCGCAAACGTTACAACAAAGTAGTACACTTTTCAAAATTTTTTTAATGGTATTGTACATGAGCAAAATCAAAACAAATACTTTCTAAATGAGAAAGAGCGCAAATGAAACAATTAACTTTTCGCTTTTGTGCTTGCTTTGTTATTCCGTTACATTCGTATAATTTGCTCTTTTTTCTCTTCTTCTTTTCTTTTTCTTCTCATTCATTGTTTGTTGTACCTACGCACATTTGATTTAGTGTATTTGTAGTACTCGAAACAAAAGCAATTTACAAAATTAAATGGGACAATCGTTCTCACTGTTTCTGTTTTATTTTTGTTTTACTCATTGTAAAGAATACAACAAAATGAGATCAAACGTTCAGTTTTGTTTATTTCCTACTCTGTCTTATACTCATTTTATACACATCAACATGGGAAATTAGAATGTCAACACATGCCACGCATGTTCTTATGAAGGAATTTTTACCATTTGTTTGAATTATTATTTCTATAAAATAAAACGGCATATAAATTCGACATATTTTAGAACAGATTTCTTAATGCAATAATATTTTATATTTAATATGTTTTTTTCTAACAAAATTTGTTTGATTACTCTTAAACATTGTATTGTAAATATAATAAAATATTTTTGTAAAAAATGAATAAAACAACATTAAAGAGAACGCTAGCGGACTGACAGAACATTATATTTATTCTATAAGTATTATTAAACAAGCATTGTAGTATATTTGGGTTTACAAACTCCAGCTATATAATTAAATATATACTGTAACACTGAAGGATATATTTTTAAAACAGTATAAAAAATTATGCGCAATACACATTCATACACATGGTATTCAACACAGCGAACATCAACATCTTTGACATGGCATGACACTGTGTTTGAAACGACATGACATAGCATAGTATGTATTATTTTTTTTTAAATGAAATGTTTATACAACATATTGGGTTTTGCAGTACTTTAATGAAAGCTTTTAATTTTAATTAATTTCTAATGTAAATAATCGCAAATAATTCTGCATTTAAGTATATTAAAAGAAATATTTAATTATGAAATAAATCCTCAATTTCTCATCAAATATTTGACAAATTTGACAAATTGACAAATTTGAAAAGCAGTAAATAAGAATTATCCCAAGGGTTAGATCAAGGAGAACAATAACAATATCATTTCCAATATAATTACATTCTGCTATTTCTCCCCTAATTTAAGCATTATTGTGCGGTCTTGTTAGGGTTGATTGCTGTTGGATTATTTAGTGGTAAAGGTATAGAAATAGCAACCGATATCCTTGATGTTCGTATTCTTAAAATACGGCCTTTGTTTTTTGAGATTTCCTTTTTCCACCTTCCCGCCTATTTTCCTAGGTCAGCACAACGTAGGGCATGAGTAGGGGTCATAGCCTAAGTGCTGGCTTCAAAAAAAAAAAAAAAAAAATTTCGACACAGCTTAAGAAAATCGAAATTGAAGCTGAAATTGTACAAAATTGTTAATCAAAATATCTCATTTACCCACCGTTTCGATAGTGATTTAAGTCGGTCTCTATTAAATTTTTAACATGTATTTGTAAGGGGATTTTTTTATAGACGTATAGAAGATTCAGCTGATAACACTTATTCAACTGACGGTAATTTTACCAGATATTAAAGATTTATGTTTAGTTTTGTTTGACATTTCAACACGAATAAACTGACGTTTGAAGAACGTTTCCAAATTAGGCAAATTTTCAAGTGTCACGATTTTATAAACGAATTTTGTTAAGCGGTAAAGCTCACATTTGTTTGCATGGAAACAAAACTGCTGTACTTGGCGTGATGATAATACTCAAGTGTATCTTGAGACATCAAATGCTTTATGGTTTGTTGAAATCATTTATCAGAATGGTCAGAATATTACAGTGAATGGTGATCGATATAGAGCCATGATTACTAACTTTTTCGTTCATCAATAGAACAACCATAATGTACAGGAAACCTTGATTTCAACAAGACGGCGTAACATATCACATTGTTCATGCCATAATTGATTCATTGAAGGAAACGTTTGATAACCACATAGTAAGTAAGGCATATGGATTAGCATCTAAGATCATGGAATTTAACGCCACTATACTGCTTTCTGTGAGGATTTATGAAATCGCTAGTCTACGCCGATAAGCCCGAAACGGTTGATCACAAAATTTGCCGCGTTATTGCTAGACGATTATTTTTCGAATGAAATAAATTTCATGTCAATTTAAAAAGTACATCTTTGCTATATGCCATTTCAGAGTTCTATACCTTTATAAAAAGCACTCATACGAGAACTGAAAAATTAGTGAGTAAATGGGGAATATGTTCCTCTTGAGTTGTGGCGTAGGAGTCTTGGAGTCTGTGCTACACCCACTACTATAATATCATTGTAATTTTTTATTTTTAAGACATAAGCCGATACCATAAAAATAGAGATTTTTAATAAAAAAATTCTATATTATCTAAAATATTATAATTTTTTGCATTCTCATTATAATCATGTCGCAAAATTTGGTGGTAATACCAACCAGTCTAGTTTAATAGTTGTTTTTGTTGGTATATTTTTGTATTATAGAATAAAACTTGTGGCAGCCAACAATATATAAAAGAATTCGATGTTACAGATTGCCTGATAAAAATTAGACATACGCAGTTGTTGAATTAATTTTATTATTGGTTTTATTATTGCTATACAAAAATTGCTGTTGTTATTGTGATTGGTGCTACTTTTGTTGTTGTATGTGTTTGATATTCATACAAATTTGTAGCAACTGAATAAATGAACGAACGTATAAATAGTTACTTACTTGGAGAATAGACTGAATCAATTGTTTTTATGCAAATTATTTTTTTTTTCAGCAAAAAACAAAAAAAAAAAAGAAAACTAGAAAAAATTAGAACTATTCAACCATTTGTAACCACAACGATAGTGAGCAATTTGTTATTGTTGAATTTGTGTTGCTGCTGTAAGCTGGTATACAGACTATTGAATGGTAAACCACCAGCGATAAAATTTAATTGTAGGCACAGCCAGCAGTTCTTTTGGTTGAGGGCGTTTGAAATTCTGTTTTACTTGACTTTAAGAATTCAGCATGAGAATTTTCTTGTTTAAATTCATACAAATTTAAGGAAATTAAGCAATTTCAACAGTTTGGAAAGTGTAAATTTAAAAAAATTTATGTAAATGAGCTGTTTTTTTAACAATACAATAGTACTCCATATACATACATATAAATATATATATAGTTTGTAAGTCTAAGGCCCATTATTACAACTTGCCGATAGTTAAAGGCAGGATTTTATCAGACAGATAAATAGCGTTTTTTATAACAATCAAACTTTAACCTAAAGTGACCGATAAAGTTATTGGGAAGCTTGCCTTACCTTTAGATTAAAGTTTACTTGTAATAACGAAAAGCAATTTAAATACTGATTTTTGTATAGAACGGTTAAAGCTAAACTTTTGTAATTGGGTCTGAATGACTTCACGGTCAAGGCAAATCATCAGCCATATAGTGGGCGCAATTGGACAGGTGAGCGTGGCACCTCCTATATAAACAATTTACTGATTTTTGTATATCTTAAGAGCAGTTAGAGCTAAAGCTACTGAATTTGGTCGGAATGACTTCATAGTAACTGAAATAAACAGTTGAAAAATGTAGGAAAAATGACAGTGGTAGGTGTAGCGAAGCACGAGCGTTTCTGGTGGAAAGAATTAATAAATTAGAATAAATAATAAAGTTGAAGTAATGCGGAGTAATATGAGTAGGGATTAAAAAAATTGTGTTTTAATTAATTGGTAGACTTCTTGGGTGGATATACTTCCAAGCAAAAATAATACTTATATGCTTGCGTAGACAAATTTTTTATGCGAAATTTATAAAACGTCGGATGAAAAATAATTAAAATAATAATTTGTTTAATTTAATTTTGGTGACCAAAAAAGCCCAGTTTTTCATAAAAAATTAAAAATACAGAATATATAAAATTTATAAAACACGTCAAACAAAAAAAAGCAAAAACTTGGCGGGTATTTTCGATCACCCTTTTTTTAATTATTCCAATACCGAATGGTAAACCTCTACTGATGGTGTGCATTGTATTGGCATTTTTTGGAAAGGACAGTAAATATTTTTTCTGTTATATTATTTTTAAGCGCCTTAGGAGTGAGACAAATTGCTTTGAATTAATCATTTAAAGACTAGTGTTATACCCTCGCCTTTGAAAGATCAACAGTAATTGTCTCATTGTTGCATGTTGATTGTGCGGTGTGTGCCCTCGCTTAGTAGGTTTATCTGTTATCTGCTACTTCCCAATAGGTGGCGCTTTTCTTATGATCATTCGTTTTTTTAAGCTTTAGAGAAAGATTTTTTTTTATTGAGACCAATATTTTGGGGAAAACCCCTACTGATGCTGTACATTGTATTGAGCTTTGTGTTGTGGAAAGGACAGTAAATATTATTTCTTGTAGTATATTATTATTATTTATTAAACGTCTTAGTAATGAGACAAATTGCTGTGAATTGATCATTTAAAGGCCAGTATTATAACTTATATACTTGCCTTCGCTAAGTATGTTTATATGTCATCTGCTACTTCCCAAAAGATGGCGCTTGTCTCCTGATCATTCTTCTTATTTCTTAAATTATAATTTTGAAAAAACCTCCTCTTAATTTTTTTTTAATTGTTTACCTTCGCTGTCATTTGAACCTGGGCCGTTTGAGTTTTTTTGGCGAGCTTCCTTAAAACTATATCATGAACCCCCCTCTTAGAGGAATTTCGTTTTTTTTTAACAGAAATGTTTTAATTTTAAAGCTAACTGTATGTATATAAAAACTCACAAATTTAACCTATATGTGCGTGTGTCTCGGAGCATATACAGGATCAATAAATTCCATAGATTAAAAATTGACCGGCACTAGTTCAGACAAAATGGTGCTCGTTTAAACAGTCAATATTGCGAAACTGTTTCCTTCTAGTTTTGTCATAAATATCATCCAATTAAGAGGTTTTCTCTTGTTCGATAGTAATAAAGAGCTTTAGCCTAAATTTTTATCTAATTTTTTTATTTATTTTTTTTGATTTAGCGTGAATAGCTCTATTGCTAACATGATTTAGTTTTAATTTATTCAAATACTCATTGCTCATAAATATTTACTTGAATAGACGAATACCACAATGTCATAAAAGTACTAAACATATGTCATTAGCACATTCATACATACACATATTCGTTCGACAAATTCGTATTACTGCTGCTTGATGTCCAATGTGATCCAATATTATTGCCACTGTTACATAAAAAGCGTGGTACTCTCATCTATAGAGATAACTACAGGTATCTAAAACTGTTTACAAAAGCTTTGGTTTTCTATCTTAATTAAGTATTTAATTTAAGTAATCTTGAAATTATTTTCATATATATTTTAAGGATTAAAGTAACCTGTAGTAGTAGTAACATAATTATTGTAATAATAAAGTAAGAAGTCTTAATGCAATTGCTTTCCTTTTTTAAATGAAATCAATTTAAAATGCCAAAAGAAAACCTACTTCGATAAAAATTCAAAAGTTTTATTTTTAAATGCCATTTTCTAAATTATAACCCCGCAGGGATTTTACGAAATAACACACCAACGCACACTTCAGAGCTAAAGTTTTCAAATTATCATTTCAATTTAAATTTGAATCTCCTTAGCTGTTCTCTTTTTTTATTGTAATCGTTATTGTTTTTTTTTGTTTGTTTTAGATGAAATCAGTGTTGACAGCTTTAAAATTTGAAAAAAAAGACCAAATCGCAAAAAAACTTTAAAAAATTCGATATCTTTTACATTTTTCCCCTGTTTAGGTCCATAGATAGCAAAACGTTCAAAATTTAAGGAAACAATGAACTACAAAAATAATTTTCTTTCACGAATATAATTTTCTCCTTTGATTTTCAAAAAAATTCATTGCAAAAATCTAAAAATTCTTTATACAATAGAATCTAACTGCGTTCTAGTTTTGTATATTGTTTTTGTTTTGAGCACTACAAATACACTAACTGAAATGTGCGTAGGTACAACAAAAAATTAATGAGAAGAAAAAGAAAAGAAGAAGAGAAAATTATACGAATTTAACGGAATAACAAAGCAAGCACAAGAGCAAAAAGCGAATTTTTTTCGTTTGCGCTCTTTCTCATTTAGAAAGTATTTGTTGTGGTTTTGCTCATGTACAATACGATTAAAAAAAATTTTAAAAGCTTATGACTTTGTGGTGACGTTTGCGAAATGTTTTGTTTGTTTGCCCACTCTGGTAGAATTGGTTCAAAATAGTGATTTTTCCCGTATCAAACCTCTGTGAGAGTGAGCTTTGAACAAATTCATAGAACTAAAGCTTGCTCGAAATTTTATTTTCTTATTGAGGTGGTAAAATTTTATATTTTTTCGAATAAATAAATATTAAGAGAAAATTTATAGATTTTAATATTAGTTTGAAAATATATTTCGACGTATTAGTTACGTTCTTATAGTCAGTAATTTACCTCATAGTCTCATTTTATGTATTTATTTGTTCAAAACTTAAAAATTTGCATATTATCTGGTGTAACCATAGTGTTGTATTTAAATTTACACTCGCAAAATTATGGCATTGTAACTTCTCAACAAGCGTTTCTATTTATACTTCAGTTTAATTGTCAGTTTCCATATGACAAATGACTGAACAATTTCATTCGTACGTATACAAAAGTTTGATTTGAATTTGAATAATACCTTATCAGAGCTGTATGTGTATTCTCATTTTGCGAGATTTCGTTAACTCAATTGTGAGAAAATCCAATAAATAGAAAACTGAATAATAGTACATCTTAAAATGTTTTGATAGCCTGCCTTTCAATCAGCTTGTAATACAGAACCAAGACCATAACAAAGAGGTTTCAAATGCAAAAAAAACCAGTGTTAAAAGCTTCAACTGGGCAACACTGGATTATGTAAAAATACATTTCAACTTAAAACAATTTAAAATTAAAACAGCAACAACAATAAATATAATAAGAGAACTACTGAAAAAATAAACTTCGTCAATTAAGCCAGATTTATTAACCATAAAGTACAAACAGCAATAACAACAATTATGAAAATTACAAAGGAAATCCTTAAACAACACAAAGAGAAGGATACTCTGCTACTGCAGAATGAAACGATAGATGTTGTTGGTAACGTAATTCATTAAACGCTTAATGGTTAATGGTGTTAACAGAGAAATAACAGCCACAAATAACTATAACAAACACAACAACAACAACATATATAACAGTATCAAGAACAAAGGCAATAGCCTTACAAATTATAAAATCTGGCAAAAGCTATTCCAATTAAGAAAATCAATTAAATAAAGCAGCCGTAACCATCGCAACAATAAAAACAATGAGTATAAAAGAAAAAGCATTGGAAAATAAAACGTTTAAAAATACATACAAAAACAAACACCATCAGTAACAAAGGGTATTTTTGTAAAACTTAAAGTAAAACAATAAAAACTTAAATAAATTTTAAAATTATTTTGAAATTTCCTACAATTTTAGGGCTGCGAAATATGGAAATGCACACATACACTCATGGACCAATGCCTGCGGCATAATGGTAGAATTGCATAACGAATTTTATCTGATAAAGGCGGCGGTTTAGAGTTATGTCAACTGAAATGGGGTTATGTTATTGGATGAATACTGTAAGCATGCTTCAGCCACCGTATTCACTAGGTATAGCCCCTTTGCGACTATTTCCTGTTCATAAAATTCATAAGATTCATAAAAGGACCTTGTTTTGCGATGATTGAAGAGTTAAAAATCGAATCGGTGAGTTTATATCGAAACTACTTCGAGAATTCATAAACTACTGTTACATATGTGTTATAATTAAAGAGATTTACTCTATAGGGTATCAAATAGAAATTGATGAATAATTAAATATTTTTTGAAGTAAATGCAAATACATCTTCTTTATTCTGCAGACCTTGTATGAAATGAAAGTGAGACTTTTGCTTCAATACTGTAAAAAAAAAATCTTAAACGCAAATGCTTTTCTTTGTGAAACCTATACAAAACATATTTGCGTAACAGTTACGTACACTATAAATCTAACATTACACCCACTAAAAGTCCAATTGTCGCAAAATTAGGTTCCCATCCTCCAAGAAGACCATCTACAAAGAAACCGTTCTCCGACATTCCATTCTGTTCCACCTTAACTAATGTTAACAAAAAACAAAACATAAAAAAACGAATGATCAGAAGAAAAGCGGCACCTATTGGGAAGTAGCAGATAACAGATAAACCTACTTAGCGAAGACACGTACCAAACGATCAACATGAAACGACTGACATGAGGCAATTGCTGTTAATCATCAAGGGTGAAGGTATAACACTGTCGTTTTAATGATCAATTTGTCTCATTCCGCTTTAATAATAATATAAAAAAATATATATACAGTGTACTGTTCTTTGCAAAAATTTCAATACAATGCACTGCATTTACCCCTGAGTATTGGTCTCAAAAAAAAAAAAAAAAAAATCATGCCACCAATCCTAACTCTGCTTTTTATATTCTATTTCTGGAACGCAATGTGGTAATGAAATAGAAACACTTATTGTAAAGATACAAATCTATTTTTTAATGCTTTTCAATGTTGATATAACTTCTTTGTTTGGAAACAATCACCTACGGTGGTGAAAGTACCAACCTAAAATCATTTTTCCCAGTACAAAATTCAAAAGTTAACTCAGTGATATAATTAAAACTGCAAATGTCTATTTTATTAAAAACAATTTTTTATTTTTCTTGACAGTTTAATATTTTTCATGGCTAACGTGTCTTTTTACACGTAAACTATTCTCGAAACTCTTGACTGCTGTTTACATTTTGAATACAAAGCAACTGTTCTTAAAAGTCCTAAAAAGTTGGAAGAAAAAAAATTTTATTTTTGTTATTGTGAAGTTGAGATCTTTACATTGGTTTGGGAGATTTTTTTCAAAGAATTTAATTAGAGAAATAAATCACTCACTTAAGTTTTAAAAATAAATGAAATAAGGTGTGCGTCACTATAAACTGTAACACATCAAAAGTCAAATAAAAACTGACTGGAGTAAGCTAGAGTTAAAAATAAAACAGTTTTATTTTGCATTTTTATTACAGATTTATATTCTGTATTATTTTATTTAAAAATTAATTTAATTTTATAAAATTTTTTATTTTATTCATTATGCCATCCATAAGCAATGTTATAGTGTTTTCGGTGATTTTTTTGGCACCAGCTGTCCATTTATATCGAAAACTAGTAATGGTTTTAGGAACAGATGTACTCTTCTTTAGTTCTCTTTTGACCAGAGCCCAATATCTTTCAATAGACCGCAGCTCTGGGCAGTTTGGTGGGTTAGCCTCTTTTGGAACAAAAATAACATTATTGTTATTATACCAGTCTATTGCGCTTTTACTGTAGTGACATGTTGCCAAATCTGGCCAGAAGAATGTTGATATGTTGTGCTGTCTTAGAAATGGAAGCAACCTCTTTTGAAGACACTCTTTGATATAAATATCTGAGTTTATTGATCCCAATGTAACAAACGATGCACTTCTGTTGCCGCAGCTACAAATAGCCTGCCAAACTAGGAACTTTTTGGGAAATTTTGATAGTTTTTTAGTTCGGAACTCTTCAGAAACATTGCCTCTACTATCCGCTACATAAAACTCTTGGCCAGGAAGCTGCGCAAAGTCTGCAAAAACGTAAGTTTCATCATCCATTACACAACATTCGAACTTTTGAAAAAATTCTTTTTTGAGGAGTTTTGCTCTTTTATTTTTGCTTCAATATTTTTCTTAGCATTTCTATCCGGAACTTTTTGGACTTTAAATGTTTTAAGGCCAGCTTTAGCTTTAACTCGGCGCACAAAACTTTCCGAACATTGCACGCGCCGGGCCACTTCGCGACCAGAAATGTTTGGAAGAGCCAGCAAAAGCTTCTCAACTTTTTGGCTTTCGCGTCGTTCGTTACCAGTTTTGCTTTACCTGTTCCAGGCTTTCCTTCAATTTTTAGGTCTTTGTTGAACTTTTTGACCACTCTGGAAACACATTGCCTGGTCACGTGGACTTCCCTAGCAACTTTTGTATAACTCCAATATGGTTTTTTTGAATTATTTGAATAATTTTTGTATGCACTTGTCTTTGATTATCCATTATGAACTAACTAACAAGTCAAATTTGACAAACTGATACATTTTAAAATCTGACACATTTTTCAAAGATATTGTGATTAAGAAAAATAATTTTGATTAAAGGTGAAAAAAGTTATTAAGAAAAATGGGTGTTACACTTTATCGTGACGCACACCTTATATAAAAATAAAAATAGTTTTTTATACTCTAAGGAAAGCAACTTTCCATCTTGATTATTTTCCAAACAACATTCATCAGCCAAATGCCTGTCTATCCTGTTTAAAGAAAATCAATATATAAATATTGAATAATTCTTGCATTGCATATTCTTGGCATAAGTTATAAAACTAACTTTTAAAGAAAACTGGGTTAATTATAATGGCCTAGACTACGTTTTACATACGAGTATTCCTTTCAATAATAATCAGTACCACCTTGACGTATGTGCAATATTTTTTAATTTCAGCTGAAATATCACTCATACGCTTCATTCACAAGGCCAATGTATAAAAAGTATTACATATTGCTTTAATACTCATCATCTGTCTAATAATCATTTAAAACGCAACGAAGCCTAATGTAAAGAACCATTAGATCTTTACAAATACTCAATAAAGACACAAATATGTATGTAAAGCATACACAACCTTTATTCTTTTTGAAGTGAAATTTTGCTGTTAATTTAAGCGTTCATTAACACACTATTTTTGTTGCCATCATTCGATTTTATATGTATAAAAGTTAAATGCTTTAGACACTCTTTAAGCGCCTTTTTTCTTTTGATTTTGAAATGTTTAGTATCTTAAAAAGACTATAAAGTAGTTGCTGCTAATGAATATCTAAAACAGTAGTCAACAGCTATTTTAATAGAGCACTAGAGAGTAGAAAAAAGTAAAAAAAAAAACAGAGTAAAAAAGAAAATCGAAATATACTTAATTATAAACTTACCTTTGCATGGGCAAAAGCCTTTACAGGCAATTCGTATGGTGGTAGAATGTATGCAATTGTGATAATCCAATCTGCATAACGATGAATACGTTCTATTGTCGTTGCCACAAAGAAATGTTGGTTTTGCTACGGGACACGGTTTACAATTGCTTTCGAAAATAAAACCAAAATACAACACCATAATCGATGTGTTCAGTACACGCAACAGTAGTTATTTCAACAAAAACAATCCAAAAAAATGTCGTTAAAATTGTGAAGAAATCCATGAAGGCAGGACCATCATCACGAACAGCCACAAGTAACAACCGTGGCAGTGATAGCAACAGCAACAATATAAGTTAAATTACAGCAACATCAACAGCCAAAGTAGTTGTCATCACCAATGTGGAATTTAAAAAGTGCAAATTACAGTGAGAAGAAACATAAAAGAAAAAATGAGAGAAAGTTAAAAACATTTTATTTTTTTTCTAATTTTTTCTTTTATTTTAAAATTAAAACTAAAATGATTTAAATTCAATAATTCATTCATTATTTATCTACAAAGCAAATACATTTTTTTTTCAATGTAAAATTTCTACAAAAATTATTTACAGTCTTTCGCACGATGTCGTACGTAAAATTGTGTGAACGAGAACCAGTCATTCATTATTGTTAGAAAAAGCGTCCCACTATGTTTAAATCAGAGTAGGAAAATAAACAAAACTGAACGTTTGATCTCATTTTGTTGTGTTCTTTACAATGAGTAAAACAAAAGTAAAACAGGAACAGCGAGAACGATTGTCCCATTTAATTTTGTATATTGTTTTTGTTTTGAGTACTACAAATACACTAACTCAAATGTTCGTAGGTACAACAAAAAATTAATGAAAAGAAGAAGAGAAAAAAAAAAGAAGAGAGAAAAAAAAAGCAAATATACAAATGTAACGGAATAATAAAGCAAGCACAAGAGCGAAAAGCTAATTGTTTCATTTGCGCTCTTTCTCATTTAGAAAGTATTTGTTTTGATTTTGCTTCTTTTTGTATTGTACAATTAAAAAATTTTGAAAAGTATATGACTTTGTAGTAACGTTTGCGAAATGTTTTGATTGTTTGCCCACTCTGGTTTAAATGCATTTATTTTTTTTTGTTTGATACGTAAGATATTTTAAATTTTTAAATTTCAATGTTTCTAAATCAAAAGTTTAACAAGTTAAGTTAGTATGAGTAGATTATGACCCTAAAACATTTACGTTATTGTTGGAATTTACTCTCGTTAGACTTGTTGTAATGAAGACACTTACTGGAGTGAAAAATAGCTGTCTTTCAAAAAAAAAAAAAAAAAACCAAAACAAACCATAAGTCCAACGCAACCCAAAAATTGTGTGCAAATACGCCCATTCTTTTAAAAACTGCTATACTAGTTGTTTGGCAACCAAGTAGCAAACTTTTACCCCTCTTTCTAATATCTTAAAGGCAGGCTTGTGGAGTCGTCAAATAATAGCTCTAACCTGAGTATGCACGAGTATTTTTAAAACCAGTGATAATTGTGCTGTGAATAATTAATGTAATTTAATAATTTATTCTTGAAATATTCTATTTATTTGTATTAAATTTTTTAAAAATAAAACATGTACCGGAAACTTAAAATAAAAAATTTCAAATGGTAGTTTAAAAGAAAAAAATTACTTTGCATTTGTCTGTAAAAACTGAATAGTCTCAATTAAATCTGGCTTCATTGATCCAGCAGAAAAATATTGTCAGTTAGATATTTTGTAAGAGAGAAATTGTAAACAATCACTTACTCGTGCGCATCAATAATGCATGATTTTTATATGAAATGAGCCCCTAAAATGCAATAGAAATGCAAATTTATTGCAACCAGTAAGCAAATAAGTAGTACAAAAAATCCAAAATAATACCCTATCCTGTAGCGTATTTGGAAGCTTTAATATATAAAAAGCAATATTATTGCTTACAAATTTATTTATTGCTTCCAAATTTTAAAAATTTTCTGCTATGGATGCTCTCGAACCGGATCATTCTACCGAGAATTTTATCATTAGCAATGTCATTGAGAAAAGAGCAGCACCCCCATTAATCTCACAGTACCTTGGAATATCAGCTTTGATTTCTAAATATGAAGAACAATCAAATTTCCTCCCTTCATTTAGTGCCTAATAAAAGTAATTTTAAGTTTATATAAGACCGTTTCTATGTCTTCGCTACGTTCTACTGAATTTAAGTGACATCGCTAAAACTGCTCCCGGTAGCCTAATATGTTTCAATATTATGCTTTTTAACGGCTTCGAGAATTATGTTTAAGGAACAGTAATTATTACATTATCCCCCCTTCATATGAACAAATAATTCATGTAACGTGTCTTTATCTCTAATTTTAAGTTCCTTGGTTAGTAGCACTTGAACCATGGGACCATGGGCTTAAAGTGTATAACCGCTAATAAGACATCATTGTCTTAATAAAAAATTCTAGAAGATAAAACCGCAGCTTGCGAGGAAGACTTTAAAAGTTTTTCTAGTCTGTTGTTACACGTAAAGATTTTTATTTTTAAGATTTTGGTTTATTCTTCTTGGAACTATCTTCGGCGTTTAGACAATACAATTCTTATTTTTGACGTCATGTATGTTATTTACAATTGTGTGTATGGATGTGTGCAATTACGAATGAGAGAGTAAATCGTATTGCCAATACAAGATAGAGTGTACTCGCCGCGTTCGCCTATAAGCATGCAATCTTAAAAATAAGAATTTCTACGTGTGAGCACAAACCTACTTCTTTCCATTACTTATCAGTCATTGTTATAACTGGATTAGCCAAGTCATTAACCCTAGAACTATAACGATAATTTTTTCGCAACTTTTCAAGTTTGAAAATTTTCAATTTATTTACTTTAATTATATTAATTTATTTATTTTAATTCATATGTTATAAAAAGAAAATAATTTTTAGTATATTTAATTACTCAGTTGTCGTTGTCCATACAATTTTGACAAATTTAAAAAAAGTGCACGCAAAATTTACGTACCTTATGGTTCTAGGGTTAAGAAAAAGTTGTAGTTCAAAGATAGGTTCAATCATAAAATAAATACTCCTCCACCGTGTAGTTTGATCTAAAATTGACTGAAGTGTCGATAATTCAGTCGAGAAGGTTAGAGCAGCCACACACCTTCTTTTCTATTAAATTAATAACTGAGTATATGAGAGGTTCTGCGAATGTAATTAACACCGTTGCTTGCACCAATAAACAAAAGGTAAAAATTTAAATTTTTACATTTCTTTTAATAAATTTCTGCTACTTGAATGAAATAACTCTCGTAAAATTTAATGAAAAACTACTTGTTCATACAGATCTGTTAAGTATTACATCACAAATTACAAAAATTTTTTCTTTTAAAAACTTGTTTTAAAATTGTTTTAAATTTTTTGTGCACGTGTAAATCGAGATATTAAAAATTGTAGATTTTCCGACTCCGGCTAAAAAACTACAGCTCCAACTTTAATGCCCTGCTTAAATGTTTGTTTACAAATTATTTGTATCATGTATTTGGTTATCAATACTATGCTCACGGGCATCAGCAACAGCAGAGCACATATTATGTGAATGTGCCAAATCTTGATAGATTTTGATGGCTAGAGTTTCAGACCTTCTGGCGTTCATACGGAAGGCAAGTGGTCTGCTTAACAAACAGTAGGACACAATAGATCTTATAGGTCGCAGTATCTTGCAATTGTGATGGGTCTAACTCAAATTCTTATATGTACTTATATAATACTAAAAAATTTTATTGTCAATAAAATTACACACTTCGATTTTCAAATACAAAATACATATAAGCATACCATAATATTTACGACATTCAAAAAGCAAGTCACAAGAGGTAATTATTGTTAATATTCAATTTATTTATAACTTTCCTTATTGTATAATTTCGTCTTAATTTTATAAGCTTGCCTCAGTGGTCGCTTAATTTGTTTTTTCTCCTTTAAAGAAATCAAAAAGTTCTACAAACTATTTGTAATTAGCAAAGCAAATTATTTTATATTAACTAAGTCATTATTTCCCTGTAATACTAATATTACTGGGTTTATGATAATTATTGTGTTTGTTTAAGTTTTAAATATTTATTCTTCTTAAATACATATGCCCTCATATCATTTATGATTTTTAAAATAATAATTTTGTAATGAAATATTTTGTTGTTGTAAATATTTCTGGTATTTCAATACAAATTCTCAACACATTCTTTACATTCATTCTACAATAACTGATGAGTTTGTGATAATTCGTGCAACAACAACAACAACAACTAATAGTTTCCCAGAAAACAAAAAATCAGATTTATTAAAACAAGGAACCAAAAGAGATAAACTGAAGGGTACTAATGGTATAGAGTTTGAGTATTCCTCTTAAAGTACACACTGCTACGCTAAAAAACTTGTTTTATCCACTTTAAGAAGAATCAAAAAAATCAATTGGACTATCGAAGAACTTTTTCTCGTTAGCTCATTCACAGACTGCAAACACTTTAGCCTGAAAGAAACTACACTTGTCGGTAAGCAGAGCTTTATTTCAATAGTCGTCGTCTTCGCCATTCAAAAATCTTTGAAGATCAACCCAGCAGAAAATTTTTTAGATTTGGAAGCAATTAATAAAATTGTAAGCAATAATGGAAGCATTATAATGTCTTTAATACATTAAAGCCTCCAAATATTCTACGGGATAAGGTATTATTTTTGGTTTTTTGTACTATTTGCTTACTGGTTGCAATAAATTTGCGGTTCTATTGCATTTTAGCGGCTCATTTCATATAAAAATCATGAATTATTGATGCGCACAAGTAAGTGATTGTTCGCGATTTCTCCCTTACAAAATAGCTTACTGGTAAGCACCAATTTTTGCTGGGAATACGATGCCATTGCTCTTTTTCAAGACGCACCATCTAGGGCTTTCTATAGAAATCATGTGCCTTATACATATATTCTATAAAGCTATGACATATTCAAATGGATCTTGCTTAAAATAGTTGTATTCTCCTGGAAGATGTTTAAAAAGATTTTTTTTGGCGGTAATCTTTCCACTGTTTCCTCTATAGCCCAACCAAACCTGCTGAATGCTTCTGCAATTTTTTCAGCAGCCATCTCCAGCTTGCCTCTCCTTCTATTTTTTTTATTATTAAGAACCCTACGACTTTCGTTTCGCATCTAAATGCTGGCTGAGAAATTGATTTTAAATCACACTGAATTCGAAATAAGGATTATTGGTTTGGTGGGTATCATAATAATTCCCAATCTGCAATGCATGTTTACTTTTTTATGTGTTTGCATGTGTATATTTATTTCATTTTTAAACCCAGTCAACCATTAAGATTTATAATCAATTTTTTTCTTGTTCGTTTATTTTAATTAATTGTTAAGTTTTCTCGCTGTAAACGCAACAATTGCAAATATTTGTGGAATTTTTTATTTTAAACGAGATTTATTCATTAATGGGTTGGTTTTCTGTTTAATTCTTTTTAAATATATTTTAATAATTTTCTAGATATTCTACTTTCCTCTGTATACATACATACATACATACATATACGATAAATTGTTGGTAAAATTTTTGTTTGTTTTTTCTTATTCTGTTCTGTGTCTTTAGTTTTGCCTGCTAGGCATGACTGAACAACGTGTGCATAGAGAACGAATGAAAATAATTTTGTGTGATTTAATCATGCATAAAATTTAACAACAATATAGTCTACGATATATGTATACGAGTATTCTCGTATTTGCGGAAGTTAAAATTGTTATTTTATTACATATTGTTTTAATAAAAAAAGAAACAGTAGTTATTTTAGTTACATATGAGCACTCAATAGACAATAAAAATATAATTTAATTAAAGTGCACATACAAAGAAAAAACCGAAAACTTCATAACAATTTCAATTCAATTTGTAACTTTTGAAATGAATTTTTTATTTTTGTACTTTAATGGCCCATTAGGAAAGTAAAGAAGAAAAGAAGAAAATAATCCAATAAGTAAAATTTGAAGTTTTATTATTAATCTTGGGCATAAAATTTACAACAAAGTCAGAGTTGATTTTAACTGGATTTGGTATTCAAACACTTTGTATTAATTTTTGTTTAAAAAAGCAACAGTTTTTGTTTTTTAATTAGAGTTAGTGTTGAAAATATAACTCGCACAAGTTCTTTCGAATATTCGAATAATTGACTAATTTTAAAAAATTTTTTTTACCATAATTTTAAAGAACATTTTAAACAATTTTGAAGTGAAAATGCTTTTAAAGTTTTTAAAGAAAAAAATATAATTTTAAAAAGAACTCAAAATACCTTAAAAGTGCTCAGCTATTAAATTGTTGTGGATATTCCATGTGTAGTCTACAATACAGAATAGCTGTCAAAGAATTCTTATGAGGACATTTTTAGTGCTTCCTCATATTGTAGTTACAATATCAAAATTACTAAATGGTAGTCCATAGTCTAGTTGTTAATATAATGTCTTACTAAGCAAGAGCTTTCACATCTTGAAAGAAGGAAATATGAAAAATATATATTTCGACAAGTCTTCTGGCAAAACTGCTAATCGTAATTGATTGCCGTAAACAAGTTTCTTAAATTTGTTATTCGGAGTCGACGCTAAACTGTAGGTCCTAGTAATCATGGATAAAAATTAAAACACACAAATGATGATCTCAAAATATTTATTTAATATTACTTGGAAACAATAAAATAAAATCTCAGTCTCATTATATCACCAAGTGAAGTGGTTTAAACTAAATTAAACATTCATGATTTTAATATTAACGTGAACGAATTGAGCGGATTAATTGTCGTGCAGGAGTTTAAGTGCTCTATCCGCCATTTCATATTTTTTATATATCTCGAGTTAATGATGCCACTTTAGGTTTTCGACCCCAAATTTTTCAACTCTGCAATCCGTTTTCGGATATCTCGTCCAATTTCGGAGATAAATAGCGGATTTTGGTGTCAAAAACGTAAAGTGGTAGCATTAACTCGAAATATGTAAAATGGCAGATAGAGCACGACGATATAATGTGTGATTCAAAGACTATTTTCTATGTGAATATCATGAAAAATTACATGATTTAAAAGTTTATTTTTCATGACTTCATTAGATGATCAATTTATTGGTTTGCAAGCCATTTAATACTACAGAAGTCGTAAAAATGCCATTCGTTTTCATTGGAAATTTATTTCCAAAATAAAGGCAAATGGTCGAAAATTACAGGAAAATAAAAAAAATCATTTTGCTCATGAAGCTCTTCGTCGGTACGATAATAAGCAAAAGCATCTGTATATGGGTCTCTTACAAAAGCCAATGTATCCACTATTTTTTGTTTTTAATGAAGATTTTTTTGTGCACGTTCTTCATGGTATTGCTATGACTGATATTTAGTTTTAACAAGATGTTGCAACTTGCCACATATCTCATGCGACCGTCGACTTATTTCGTCAAACGTTTGTTGGGTGAAATGGTGATGTCAGTTGCCCATTTAACAACCTTGAACTATTTTTTGTAGAGCTCCGTTAAAGAGTTAAAGTGTTATACAGGGTGTTTTTTTTAGAGGTATAGAACTTGGAATTGAAATAAAACACAAGAAAATCGTTTTAATATCCATCAATTTGGCTTTATTGGAAGGATAATTTTATACCATTAATGTTTAAATATGACTTCGGGCATGTGGCAGCCGCGGCTAGCTTGAATAAAGCCAATTCTACAGGTCCAATTTTCAACCACTTTTTCGAGCATATGGGGCCGTATGTTGGCAATAACGCCACGAATGTTGGCTTCGAAGCCCCCAACGTTTCTGGTTTGTTGGCGTAGACGAGCGACTTCACATATCCCCAAAGAAAATAATCCAATGGTGTCAAATCACACGATCTTGGTGGCCAATTGACAGGTCCATTCCGCGAAATTATGCGCTCATCGAATGTTTCCTTCAATAAATCGATTGTGATGTGCGCTGTGTGGCATGTAGCGCCGTCTTGTTGGAACCACAACTCATCCACATTCATGCCATCCAATTCGGGAACAAAATAGTCGGTTATCATGGCTCTATACCGGTCTCCATTAACTGTATCTGACTCTCCAGCATTATTTCGGAAGAAGTATGGCCCAATGACTCCACCAGCCCATAGAGCACACCAAACATTCAGTTTTTGTGGATGTAATGGCGTCTCAAGGGTCTCATGTGGATTCTCTTCACTCCAAATGCGGCAATTTTGCTTATTGACGTAGCCATTCAACCAAAAATGAGCCTCATCACTGAACAAAATTTTGCGATGAAAATCAGCATCGAGATCAATCTCATTTTCGGCCCATACACCAAAATCACGACGCATTTCATGGTCTCGCGGCTTTAATTCTTGCACAAGCTGGATCTTGTAAGGTCGCAAGCCAAGATCTTTGCGCAAAATCTTCCATAAAGTTGATGGACAAAGCTCCAATTGCTGTGCACGGTGGCGAATCGATTCATTCGGGTTCTCTTCAACACTTTGCTCTACAGCGGCAATTGTTTCTTCGGTGCGCACTGTTCGACATCTCTGCGGATGCGTATTATCACATAGAGTAATCGTAGTGCGAAAACGATCCATGGTTAACCGAATTAATTGCTCTGATGGACGATTATGTCGACCATAAAATGGACGGAGCTTGCGGTAAGCTTCGCGAACTGAACCATTATTTTCGAAATAAATTTGCACGATTTGCAAGCGTTGTTCTTTTGTCAACCTGTACATGATGAAATGGCAAACCAAACTAAATATTAATCACTTGACAGCTGACAAAATGGCCGCCAGTTAAAAAAGTGATGCCAACTTAAAGTTCTATACCTCAATAAAAAACAGCCTATACCTACAGACAAGAGACAGTTGAGCATTTGAAGGCCAATATTCGTGAGGCCATTGCCGAGATACGAGCACATATGTATACTTAAAAAAGTGCACGAAAATAATATTTCATTTCTAACCGGAACCAACTGTACTTCACAATAAAAAAATAAATTTGACAAAATTTTAAACAGTTTTTGTTTTATTGCATTTTTAAATTTAAATTTTTAAATGGTCCACCCGTTACTTAAGATCGTTTTTGTCCAATAGATACTGAGAATTTTAAAAATGAAGTCATTTATTTAAAATTTATTGCAGGGATTTAACAAAAACGTTGGGTTATAAGTTATGCTCCGCTATTGTTTAATTTCTGTCCAATAGATAATGATATTGTAAATGTAAAATTTAAAGACTTAAGCAAAAATCAATCTCTACCAATCTTCTATTTACTAGTATCGTGAGTGTTTTGCTTGCGTAAACGTGATCAGGTGTTTTATTTAAAAAACTTTCTCTTTTTTATTTTCCTTTTAAACACTCTCTCTATCTTATCTCACATACATATGAAAATATTACTTTTAAATTTCTACACAGAATTGAGAAAATGAGAAATAATTTTGTTTTAGCTTTTGCATGCTCAAATATGAGAATTAAGATTTTGATAATTTCCCATAAGTGAAAAGATTGTAAGAATTTTTT
The DNA here is from genome assembly GCA_963576795.1 of Metopia argyrocephala. Lineage (NCBI taxonomy): Eukaryota > Metazoa > Arthropoda > Insecta > Diptera > Sarcophagidae > Metopia > Metopia argyrocephala. The sequence goes on from OY756211.1 coordinate 88,822,164, forward strand.
TGTATTAAGCAAGTGTACACGAGCAAATTTTACACACAAAGCTAAGACTAGCCTTTATGTTTAGTGAGTACTAAAATATCAACATTTATGACTTTTCTTATAAAGGACATTTTTAAAAACATTTTATTTTGTTTTGTTTTCATGTTCATACACAAAAATAATAAAATTTTTTCTTTATAATAAATGCGTTCAGTGAAACAGAAAAATAAAACGTTTTTATTATTCATATAAAAGAACATGAAAAGAAGAGAAACAAATTTTATTTCTTTATGATAATCTCGTATATATGAAAACTTCTAATTTTTTTTTAAAAAAGTAATTTTTTTTTTACTTTTACAAAAACATTTTTTTAATATATTATTACTTCTGACAGATTTGCCGTAAAATAAAAAAGAAAAGTGACAACATCAGCAGAAGTTTAAATGCTATTCTTTATCAATCAGCGTCATGAATTTTTAAACATCAAAATGTAAAATAATAAAGACTGAATTCAAAAAAAAAAAAAAAAAATTAAAAAAGGAATCATTTCTAAAAAATAAAAAGCAAAAAAGAAACCCTGAATTTAAAAACAATCCATATTTAATTTTTTTTATTTATTTTAAAGTACTGAAGGCTTTTCTTTTTTCTGCTACATTTTTCATTTTTCGTTGTACTATTTTTGTTTTATTTATTGCATTTAATTTTTGCAATTTTTTGGTTTTCGGAGTCACTCACATAGTATTTGGATGAAATTGAATTGTGAAAAAAATTTATAAAAAAACGAAAGACAAGCAACCACCGCTAAAAACTTAAAAACAATTTTTTGTTTATTTTTATTTTCGAAAAAATGTTTCTTTTACATACATAACTGGCCTTTACAGCCCTATGTCAGGATTACGGCCTAGCTTCTCGCAGCACTCATGTTGTGTGTGTTAATTTTTATCCATGAGTACCGGGACCTACAGTTTAATGTCGACTCCGAACGACAGACTTGAGAAGCTTGTTCATGGCAATTAGTTACTCTGTTTCTTTTCCCCTTTTAAATTAAAGGTCGCAAATGCAATATATCTTTTATGCTCCATTAAGGTACTATAAGAAGGTCATAGAAGATTAAACCCGGTAGTTTGTTACCCTGCATGGTAATATATTTTTTTATATAAAATCTAAAAGGGAATTCTACGCCATTTTTACGAGTTTCAGTTATAAAGGGTTGTACACAATATTTTACAGGATACATCCAATGCATAACTGGCTATTACCACCCCATTTCAGAGCTATCGCCTAGCTTCTTGCAGCGTTCATGTTGTGTGTGTTAATTTTTATCCATGTGTACCGGGACCTACAGATTAAAATCGACTCCGAATGACCGATTTGAGAAACTTTTTCATGGCAATCAATTACTCCCAGGGGTTTTGCCAGAAGACTGCTGAGAGGTAGTCGCCGAAAGAAATAATTTTTTTCATATTTTTTTTTCAAGATGTGAGAGCTAAGATTTGAACCCGGCGCTATCGTCTTAGTAAGCCAGCACACTAACCACTGGACCACGGCGACAGATATATTGTATTTTTTTATTATGCGCCTTTTTGTTGATAACACAAGTTGCTGTCAATTTGACCACTCAGAGGCCAGTGTTATACCTTTACCCTTGAATGGTCAACAGCAATTGCCCCATCTGTCGGTGGATGTTGATTATGAGTGGTGGGCGTCTTCACTAAGTATTTTTGTAAAAACTTATATTGCTTCAACGACCTTCAGTATACCGTGTATTTGTTAATTATTAATTAATTATTATTATTTTTTTTTATTTATGACCAATAATCAGAGATAAACCCCTACTAAATGCAGTGCATTGTATTGGAATGTTGAATATATACATAGATATAGATAGATAAAAAAAAAACGCAGAACTCCCAATCCAAAAATGTCAAATCTCCAAAACTCTGAATTTCCAATTCTGAAAGCCCAAATATCCAAAATCCTCAAAACCCGGCAATCCTGAATTCCCAATCCCGGTGTATGTAATCCACTGAAGGAATTTATTCACGCTTGGGCAACGCTGGAATTTATTAGAAATGTGACATTGGTGATGGCATTGCCGAGATACGACTTTGTACACTAAAAAAACTGCTCAAAAATTGGTTCGATCGATGAAGCCATACGAATGAAATAATATTCAATTTCTAATCGTAACAAATTGAACTTCACAACAAACAAAAATGTTTTTTTTGCCAAACTTCAAACCTTTTTTCTTTTATTGCTCTTCTACAAAAAAAATTTTACAATTCATAACATTTGTTGGATAGTCTAAAACCTCCTTAAAATTGTAAAACAGGATAACGAAAATATAAAAAATAAATTTTTACGCAGACAATTTAAAAGGTATTACAGTCGTGTTTTATTTAAAATCTTATAATCTTTCCAGGCCAGATAGTGTAGGGTATGTGTAGCCGAAAAGAAAGACAGGAAAAAATAGGGTGTGTTTTGTATTTTGTTTTGTTGACAGAAAATGAATAGAAATAAAAAACAAATAAAAATCCATTTGCAGCAATTGTTACATTTTTTACAGATAAATAAAATAAAAAAACATGATGGAAAAATAAACAAGAATCACATTGGAAAGATACTATACTTGGCTATGACGAATTTAAAATAACCTGTAATGGTAAAAATTTTGAAAAGAATCCATAAAGTATATATTTAAACAAAAGTTGATTTAGTTTCTGCAAACACTGTTGGCCTTTTAATTTCTTCTTATCAATGGTGAGAGCCTTCTTTAAAATTATTTTCGTACCTCAAAGATGCTGCCTAATCGGTGAGGTTGAATATTTTTTTTTTTTGTACGAGAAGGAGGGAAAAAGCTTTATGCTTTCGCGGAGGTCGTCACCTCGCATGATATGTCGGACTCACCCAGAATGGTATACCGACTAAAAACCCCCCTTTTCTCCTCACCAGGGGAAATACCACCTCGGAACCACATTCGCATTACTTCAAGGTGGACCCCTCTTTGGCACGGCCAGTTCCTTCTAGTTTGTCCTGCGTCCAGGACCCGCACTTTCAAATGCCTCAAGGTTCCTCTTCTTTCGCCTTAGGATACGTTCAAAGTATCCTGCAACCGCGGTCCAGTTCGCCACATTTGAAGTCATAATATCAACGATATTCTCAACCGTAATTCTTCCAACTTTAGACACCAGTTCCGCTCGATAGCAATGCCAGCGCCTGCATTCGAAAATGGTATGCTCTGCGTCGTCAATCACATCTTCCTTGTCCTTATAAATGCAGAAAGGGGAGTCACACTTTCGCATCCGGTGCAGATATTTTCTAAAATATCCGTGACCCGATAACATCTGTGTGGTGTAATAGTTCACCTCTCCGAATTTTCGATTCATCCATGACCCTATAGTCGGTATGAGTCTCGCTGTCCATCTTCCTCGTTCTTCAGCGTTCCAGTGTTATTGCCATTTGAAAATGGTACTCTGCTTGATGGGAAGGCCTCTCGTTTTTGCCCTGTATATTATCTGCCGCTCTTCGGCTAGGAGATCCACAGGGATTGTGCCGGCTATGACTAGGACTGCAGGTCCTGACACTGTGCGATAAGCCGATGTGATTCGCAAAGCAGCGACTCTCTGGACAGAGGTCAGCAAATAGGCGCGTCCTTTTACCTTTAACGTCGCGGCCCAAACTTCACTTCCATATAGCATTATGCTATTTCCGGCCTCCATCAATAGCCTCCGTTTCGCCGGCAACGGTCCTCCAATATTTGCCATTAATCTGCTAAGTTGTCTCACGAACACCTGAGCCTTATCACTGGCATATCGAATCTGATCTGCAAAGGTTAATCTAGGATCTAACCTTAGACCCAGATACTTAACCGAACTCTTAGTCGTAAAAGTTTCTCCTCCAATATTCATGTCCACTTGCAAGGGAATATGACGTCCGGTTATCAACAGCAATTCTGTCTTGTGGGTGGCCAGGTCTAGACCGTGGTCACTTAACCATCTTTTCGTCCTCAACATGACCCGTGTGAGCTTCCGTTGTGTCTCGTCGGTGTTCCTGGCTGTGATGACAGCTGCAATGTCGTCTGCGTAACCAATCAGGAAAGTGCCCTCTGGGTGGTTGAATATTAACATCCTAAGAAGTTTTAAAACAGGTTTGCTATTGATAAATTCTAACTCTTAAAAAAATTATGTTGTCTAATCGGGGGGATTGAATATTAACATCATAGGAAGTCTGAAAGGAGGTTAGCTATTGGCAAGTTCTCGGCTTTAAAAAACACTTATACCGCCAATGTTGTTTTACAAACATCACATATTTGTTCTCGCAACCCTATGGGCTCTTTAGTCTAAGTTTTTTCCTTAATTGTATTATTTTTTGACTACATATAACCGTCCAACGTTGTTGGTCAGGGTCTCTGTTTTGAATGGGACCCTTAAAAATATATATATTTGGTATAGGAACTTATTTATCTCTTTCTGTTCGCTGTTACTGCAATATGCCATTTACTCAATATATTAGTTCATTTAAATATATATCTAAAACTTATACAAACATACATACAGATACTCGTATGTGACTATTTATTTTGTTCTATGCCACGTTGTGGTTAAAATAAATGGGTGTAGTAACACAGTGGCAAAATAATTGTCAGCAAATTTCTCTGTTTATTTGTATTATTTTTTGTACATTTTAAAAATACTGTGGACTGTCTATAAATTGTAAATAAACGAACATTGTGATTTTCAATATTTGCGCTTTTATTATTTTGTTTCAATAGTAAATTGGAAAAATTTTGGTAAAGATTTTTAAAACGGTTTTTATTTGTTTATACTTAATTTCCCTAAATTGATTTTTAGACACAACAGTGCCATTAAAAAAATAAACCAAAATGTATATAGGTTGTACATCAGGGTAATAACTTTTTGTATTTTTTGCAAATATCAATATCCCCAGACAAAATCGTGTACGGCATGGACAAATATTAAGAACTGCGTTTTTAGTTTTTCGCTATCGTTAAAAAAGGTTAAGCACCAAACGCGTTAAAGTTTTGAATCAAACAAAGTTAAAAAAAAAAAACTTTTTTTGATGCCATAACGTCTGACCATCACATCTATATAATTAAGGCATGCTGATTTCAATAGTTAAGTCAGTTTTCGAGTCAATGGAATAGTTTTCTTCCAAATTTGCTTTTAATTTCTGCAATTTTTTTGAGTTTTTTATATAAAAAAATCTGTTTTCACATATTTTATTTAATTTTTTTAATAAAAATTCATGGCAATTCTTGTCATTTTCATATATTGGTTGTAATTTAAAACAAAAAATTAAATCGAATGTTTCCTCAGACATTGGGTACCTACACCATCTACAATTCCAAATCAACAACGCAGTAATATTTGTGCAGAACTTGGAATAAGAATAGTACAAGATATACTATATCTCCTGCGAAACTCTAGTCCCTAACTCTGAAAAACTGTTGTAATGGCCAATTATGTATGGATGTGTCTTCTGCTTAAACCAAATCTATTTTTTGTGATATTTTTCATTTCCCTTTTCTTATTCACTGGGAAATAATTCCCGGAAAATATTCATATTTAGGCTATTACTAATTAGTTCCATCATTTTGTTAAATATTAAATTATTTACAATTCGAATGCATATATTTTATCTCATGGAATGTAAAACTGACTTTTTTTATCTTTTAGTTCAATGTAATGGAAGTAATTGTGCAAATGAAAAGCATTAATTTTTAAAAAAAAATAAGAAAACAAAATTAATTATTAAATTAAATTGACTTGAATTATTTTAAATCCCTTAAAGCCTTGTAAATCCTTTTAAAATATTAAATCTCTTGTAAATATGCCTTAAAAGCACTGTATTTTACCTTTCGCAGTGAGTTATAGTTCATTTCCAACTTTTTTGTATGCAGTCTTTTGAGTATTAACGAAAAGTGGGTGTTCTATAGAATTACTTATAATACAGGTATGTACATACAAGCATACATGCATACATGTGTTTATTACAATGTGTTATACAATATATTTCTACGTTTGATTTGTTGTTGTGATAAATATTGTATTTCATTTCAATTTCAATTTATTCTCATTTATTTTCTGTTTCTGTAGTCAGTTTCATTGTATTGTTGTATTGAGTTGTTCTCTGTGTTTCTAATTTTTATTTATTTGATTTTTCCTCTTATTTGCTTTTAGCTTTTGCCATTTTACAAATATATGCCAACAACTACTCTTATAAAAGTAAATAAGTATTCACACACAAACTAATTTATTATTTCGTTTAATAGTTCTATAACAATATGTCAATATAGTTTTGTTGTAATACTTTTATTGTTGTTGTTGTTTTTCTTTTTAGACAAATAAATTGTAGAGTAGAACTTAATGTATATATTGTGTACATGGTACGTACGGCTTTGTAAGAGTGTGAGCTTAGGAAAAATGTCTAAAAAAAATATAACAAATTATTCTCATTGTTGTGCTCTTTTTTTTTTGTGGTACATAGTATATGTGATAGTGGTGAATTGAAGAGACAAAAACTATATTTCTTTTGGTTATATTGTTATTTTGATTTCAGGTTTCCAATAAGAAGGTGACCAAACATTCTGTTTTTAACGTTACATTTCTCTTCACAATTTGAATCCCATTTTTGTAAACAGACTTTTACTTTTTAAGTTTTTCGTACGGGTATTATCCAATTTTTAAATTAATGAGAAAAAAAATTAAAAGTAATAAAAAATAAAAAAAAAATTAAATAAAAAATTGTTTAAACAAATAATGTTACTGCCGTATTAATAAACAAATTTGTGTATTAATATTTTATTTTTTATAAGTACTATTTTGTTTTTAATGATTTAATGATTAATTTTAATTGTAACCGATTTTTTTATTTATTAAGATTAATACTCATAAGCAAATCCCTAGTCATGCAGTGCATTGTATTGGAATGCGATGATATATAGACAGATACTCGTATATTATATACCTGCACTTGGCCATTACAACCCTGTGTCAGGGTTACGGCCTAGCTTCTCGCAGCACACATGTTATGTTTGTTAATTTTTATCCATGTGTACCGGGACCTAAAGTTTAAAGTCGACTCCGAACGACAGATTTGAGAAGCTTTTTTATATCAATCAATCATTTCATATTTCTTTTTTCAAGATGTCACAGTTGAGATTTGAACCCGGCGCTATCGTCTTAGTAAGCCAACACACTGACCACTAGACCACGGCGACTACAGACAGATATATTGTGTTTTTTATTATGTGCCGTTTTGTTGATTACACAAGTTGCTGTCAGTTTGACAACTCAGAGGCCAGTGTTATACCTTTACCCTTGAATAATCAACAGCAATTGCCCCATCTGTCGGTGGATGTTAATTATGAGTGGTGAGAGTCTTCACTAAGTATTTTTGGTAAAAATTTATATTGCTTCAATGACCAAAAGTTCAGTATACCGTGTATTTATTAATTATTAATTAATTATTATTAATTTTTTTTTATTTATGACCAATACTCAGAGATAAACCCCTACTAAATGCAGTGCATTGTATTGGAATGTTGAATATGGGCATTTCCTCAAAATGGTAAACCAGGATCGAAAAAAAATATGTTGATAATCATAGCATTTTATTGCTTATAATTATAAAAAAGAGTCTATATTTTTATAATATATTGGATTCTTATCATATCTCAGGTGTTTTACTTGAGAAAATTGGGCTAGAAACTGAAATATTTAAAATTTCATTTTTAAACTACTTCTAAAGACATTTTTATATTTAATTATTTTACATGCAAGAATGTATTATGTTTGCACACTTTCTTCAAATCTTTCTTTTACAAACAATTAAGAAGGGAAATGTGTAGGGAGAAAAAAAAGTTCGATTAACGGTTAATTTTTGCTTTGTTTCTTGCCTAGGTTTTAATCGTACGTTCGCGACCGAAAACATCATTTTATTGTTATTGCTTTGCATAAAACGTCAATAGGTGCAAAGACATACCACATTTTAATTAATTTCGGTGTCACCTATTTGTATATAAATAAAAGAAACTTCTGGGTTACCATTAAAAAGACTTTTTTTGTTTGCAAAGTTTCGTACGTTCGCGACCGTAAGTAAATTTTTTTTATAAGCAATGAGTTTATAATTGATAAGATGTCTCTAATTTTACTTTAAAAGTGAAATGATATACCGAATATTCCAGTATTAGAATGATTCACTGGATTTTCTGTGATGAGGACCTAAAATAAGCACAATTTTAACGGCCTGTTGAGTAAAAACAATAATATCACAAATATTGTTAAAATTTCATTATTTTATATTGAAAATTGTTATTAATAAAACAAATATTAAAAAACACTGTAAGTGCTTTACTGAAATCTATTTATCAGAAGAATTACGTTCTCGCGAAGTTTTCTTATTCTTTTGTCAGTATCTGTAAACGAATAGTGGCATGCTCTAACTTAATTATATTACAAAAATATTATGTGTATGTGTCACCTTTTAATAAAAGGAAAAGATATTCTTTGTAAGTGAATTTTTGCACAAATTTTTAATTGAGCTTGTTGATCATTAACTGTAATAACGTAATAATGTATTTTTAGACGGAGTTTTGTTTTGCTGGTTAAAATTTTAATTTTCCACACAACTTTAATGTAAAAGTACAAGTACCCAAAAATTAGTAAAAAATACTCGATACCTGGTACTCATTACTCAATATTTTGCCAGTACTAGTTACCACACACTATAAATAGAGAATTACGTTTTTCGTAAAGGAAATTTGACGATATTTATGGGATTAAGCATGGTGATAATACAAAAAAAAACCTATGGAAATATCGTACGTTCGCGACCCGTACGTTCGCGACCGATACTTAAGCCAATTAAACGAAAACCAATAGAGAAATTTTATTGTGTAAATACTGGATAGAGTCCTACATTAGTGTGCTTTAAAAATTATTTTATCGCTTTGGAATATTCCGTTGCATTTCGCAGAATTTTACATTTCACTACTGTCAGCTAAAGTTGACTTCTATTTTGCGTACGTTCGTGACCACGTCTTTATAACTATTATTATGAAAACTTCAACTCGATGAAATCCATCTTTTGCACTACATATAGAGCTACTAAAATGCTATCAAATCGCAAAAAAAAATACTAGAAAAAGTTTTTTTTCTACCTTCTTTGTACATTAAAAGCGTACGAACGTACGTTCGTTACCCCAGGAAATGCCCATATATAGATAGATTTTAAGCGCCTTATTTCTATGGGACAAATTGCTGTCAACTGGATCACTCAAAGAGCAGTGTTATACCTTCACCCTTAAATGATTAACAGCAATCGCCCCATCTGGATGTTGAATGTGAGTGGTGGGCATCTTTTTTATGTAGGTTAGCTGTTATCTTCTCAGAAGATGTCACTGTACTCCTGATCATTCGTTTCCTGGTGGAATAGTGATAACATTGTGATTATATAATATTTATTAAAATCTCGTTGTCGGGACAAAGCAATAAATGAAAAGTTATCAATTCCTGCCATTATTGACTACACAAAGGCCAAGCAATGTCCGCCATCGTTTTTATTTATTTGTTACACGGTACACTGCCTTGATGAAACTTTCATGTAATAATTCCTGTTGTTGTTGTTCGGGTCTTTTTCGACAAAAAACTGAGCTGGAAATAAATTTTGTTCTCATCTGATATTTTGTAAGAAAATTTAAATTTTATTCCTCAGCTTTTCTCCTTTTTTCTAATACAATACAAGGAGATTTTTTCGCCTTGTATATTTTAGGTATTATTTATTCACAGAACTTTTGGTTTAAAAATCGAACTCTGCATAGACTTTGCTAGGGTTTGCATTCATTTTAAAATTACTTATTAAATTTTTTTAACCAAAAATCATTCTAAAAATATAAAAATCATCAATCTCATATTTTTGGGGGGCACAACATCTTAAAATCTGGCATCTTTGGCAGTCATTTTACATTTTATCTCCCATGCCAATATTTGATTATCGCTTCTTTGTTATTTATTATTAATGCTCAATGGGTTTTGGAATTTTAGTTTAATTGAGGTTGTGTGTGTGTAACAGAAAAACAAGAAACAGAAAAATTAATATCTTTCATCATGTCATTGACATGTCTGTCTACTACACATCCATATGTAAGTCTGTGTCATCTATTACTTTATTTTCTGTGTATTTTTTTGTTTTCTTCGAACTTCTCCTTTTATTAGTCTTTTGTTTAGATTTGTTATACAATTTATTTACATTTATTGTATGTCTCTCCTAGCATTAGAAAAATTGCTTTTTCAAAAATCTCCTCGCTGAGTCTTTTTTTGAGTACTTTTGCTGATTAAAAACATATTAACAACATAAAGGTTTAAAAATAAGGTCGAAAACCAGTTTGGCTAGTGTTTAAAGAGGGTTTAATTTAAAATACTATGAGAAGTTATATAGTAATAATAAATTGATCATTCAAGTGTTCAAGATGCGAGTTATTTGTCCGTTTTTTCGTGTTTAGGTGTTGGAATTATGCTCAATCACATTTTAAGCATATAGATGATTAAGTAGAGATTCTAATGATTATTAATAAAGAAAAAATTTTTATTTAAAAACAAGATCGAGGGTTTGAATAGCACAAAAACTAATGGAGTCAGAACATTATTTTTATGTTGCATTCTAAAAATCCGTAGTAGTCGCCGTGGTCTAGTGGATAGTGTGTTGGCTTACTAAGACATGGGCCCTGGGTTCGACTCCAGGCTCCGACATCTTCAAAAAAAAAAAGAAATATGAAAAAAAATATTTCGTTCGGCGACTACCTCTCAGCAGTCTTCTGGCAAAAGCTCTGAGAGTAACTAATTGCCAAGAACAAGCTTCTCAAGTCTGTCGTTCGGAGTCGACATTAAACTGTAGGTCCCGGTACTCATGGATAAAAAATTGACACACACAACATGAGTGCTGCGAGAAGCTAGGCCGTAATCCTGACACAGGGTTGTAAAGGCCAGCTATGTATGTATGTATTCTAAAAATCCATATAATAAAAAAGGATTTCAAATAAGCGATAAATTCAACCAGCCAATTATTTGTTTTTTACAGAAAGCGCGCTGAAAAAGTATTACAGTAAAATCTCAAAAATTCGAACTGTCCAGAAGTTAGAACCTGCCATTTCAATGTATTGGACACTCTACTACAGTTTCGAATTTTTTCCCGGATGTTGTGTATTTGTTTGTTTGCATTTTCACTACAAATTATTTTTCTTTAAATATGAAGGCCTTGCATATATTGATCTGTACAACACCATAACAAGTGTCTCATCATCATGCATTTGCCATGCCATGACGTTTAAACATGTTCGACAAAAACACAGGACACAAAGAACTCTGATGAGACTACCGTAGTTGGAGTCGAAAACAATTGTTCAGTTTTGCTAGTGTACTATTCCTTTACGGACATCATTTCTCCTTTAATTACCAAAAAATATTCATTGCAGTTAACTTTGATATAATTAAAACGTTTCTGACGAAACAAAAATTAAATAAAAAAAAAAAAAAATTGATCACACTTTTCCTGGGGCTCGAACTTCGGGCCTACAGCACATTAAAAACATATTAAGCTTATGTAAAATATGTTGTAGTCAAACCTATATATGGGCAATTTCAAAAATTTTCAACATTTGTTGAAACTGAGTTCAGATGCTTATTATTTCTCCAGTTTTTCGAATTGACCAAAACGGTCAAAAGGGAATGGTAGGCCACACTAGAAAACTGGGAAATTCAAAATTTCAGACCATCAGTTCTTTATCTCTAAAAGTTATGGGCACTCAAATACTGAAAAACTCAAAAACAGGCTTGAAATTTACAAGAGATTTTTCATATTTCATCACTTTTCTACTTTTAGTTTTAAACTTCCGATGCCCACTGATATAAAATAAAGTCACTAGACTTAGTAGATATTTACACTATAAAAGTTATGCCCATACTACTATTTGGGAAAAAGTTGTACAGCGGTTCATTTTTGAAACGAAAATTTTCCGATTTTTGAATTTTCGCAGTTTTTTCTATAGCGTTTTTGCGCCGTTCAAGAAAATTGCATTTCGTCAACAGTATTTAAAAGATGGTATAATTTGCTAAAATTTGCGCCATATCACGTCGATGTCAGGCTGCTAGTTGCTGAGAACGATGACCTCAAACTTTTATAGAATTGGCGTAAATTTGTCAATTTGTAATTTTGTTTTTCGCGTCTGATATTTGCAATCTTTTTTAAAACTGGTTTATGTATTGCGTGATCTAAACTTCTTAGTAAATGGCACCTTAACGTCAAGAAGGCGTTAAAATATTTTAAAACGCAAAAATTTTATAAAGAAAATAAAAATTTTGCGAAATTTCATGATTTTGTTTCGCGTTTTTTTTAATTAATCCGTGGTTTAAAATCAATGTAAAGTATTGGAAATGAAGTGCGGCGGTGAACTAAAGATCATATATAAATACGGTTGAATTCGGTCCATATTTAGAGGGTACAGTGGCATTTTTCTTCAAACACATTTTGCTTTGTGACATCTGCAGTTATGTATAGATCAAGCCGCGATTAACAGCAAATGAAAGGTTTTTTTAAGCTTGATAATAAAACCGAATAGGCATTAAAAAATTTTCATGATTTTAAATTTTACAGATCAAAGAAAAAATTCTAACCTCAAAAATAATTCTTATATAATTTTTTTTATTTTTTAAATTTGCAAGTTAAAACATTGTTTTTCTGTAAATTAGTTATGCGTTATATAAACACATATTATAACAATCGGTGAAACATTCATATTTTTGCAAAAATTCGCGTTTTTTAATGTTAAGGAATTTTAATTATAATTGATATTTTTTTATGTATTTTATCAGTGCATTGATGAATTTGGACTGCACTGATGAATTTGAAATGGAGTTTCATGCATCCATTTAACATTTATTAAAATAAACCAATAAATTTAACTTTAAATTTTTTTTTAAAGAGATTTTAACTTAAAACCTCCATAACTTTCGCGCCGTTTGCAATAAATGATTAACGCGAACTGTTTTGGTATGCTAAAATATCACCCTTCACGTGACCAAAGCGTCATTCGTGTCATCCAAAAAAAAAAAAATTTCGAAAAAAATAATATCAAAATGTCGAAAATTTTTGAAATTGCCCATATATATATATTGTTTTCATACTCATTTTGTACTCACCAACATGGAAAGTTAACATGTCATTACATGCTACATGTGTTCTTAAAGATACATTTTGATCATATGTTGGAATTATGTATTATAATTAAAAACATTATGCACAAAAAAATCTCATCATGACATCAGCAATGATAGAACTAAAGACTTCGACATGCGCATATTTTCCCTTAGATGATGTAGTTTTCCCTATGTATAAGAGAAAATAAAGAGAAAAATAACGAATTTCCTCACTGTTTTGTATACTTATTTAACTTTTTCGTGATGCCATTTCACCTTGATGCTCAGAAAATTCAAATTTTGTGGGCGTGATGTCGTAATCTATCATTCCTGCATTGACATTGTATTCAACACAACGAGCTAGAACAGCTCACTCGATTTGTAATAATGAATTTGTATTACATGGCATGATGACTGTGTTTGAGATGATATGACAAAGCATAACATGGTTTTTCTAAAAACACGCAAAATGTTGCGTTTTGCAGTACTTTATGAAATATGATGTTGGCCACGTAAAAGGCGCATTCTATGCAATTAATATCTACGAACTCTAAGCAGCTGTATAGCTGTGTGTCCCATAAATCTTCGACTGTTGATTTCCACATGTGAAATGAAACTAGACGGGTTCGAATACGATCCACAGTTCTTCGATTTAGCCTGTCTGAAGAATGATTGTGGTCGCCGTGGTCTAGTGGTTAGTGTGTTGGATTACTAAGACGCTGGGTTCAAATCTCAGCTCTGACATCTTGAAAAAGAGAAATATGAAATAATTATTTCTTTCGGCGACTACCTCTCAGCAGTCTTCTGGCACAAGCTCTGAGAGTAATTAATTGCCATGAAAAATCTTCTCAAATCTGTCGTTCGGAGTCGACTTTAAACTGTAGGCGCAGGTGCTCATGGATAAAAATTAACACACACAACATGAGTGCTGCGAAAAGCTAGGCCGTAACCCTGATACAGGGTTGTAATGGCCAATTATGTCTGTATGTATGAAGAAGGATTATGTACAACATAAAATGTACAAAGAGCATAATAAATTTAACGAACAAAATCATTATTTTGATAAAAAATTGCTTAACAATAGCAATTTGCAAACGTTACTCTCAAATATCAAACTAAACTACAATCAACTACTATTGCAGCGTTTACTACTCAAAGTTGAGAGCTTCTAAAAAACACACCCATTATTTTTTGTTTAATTGTAAGTGTGAGTGTTGTATACGTACTTATGTATGTGAATTAATATAATTTTAAAGTTAATGTGACACATTAAATTGGGTCACATTTTTTCCTAAAAGTATGCTTTTGTTTTATTCGGTTTTTGGTTTTTATTAAGAAGATTTAATAAAATTGAGGTTCTTGTGTGTGGTTTTCAATAAGTGAGCGTATCGTTTTTAAAATTAATGCCAAATTAATTCAGTGGTAATGTTTCTTTCTTATTCATTTGAATTTTATTTTAATTTTTTTTCTGTAAATACTTACATGTGTTTTGCCAACAGCATGTATAATTTTGTTGTAATTAATTGACCACAAAATACTTAATTAAGTATTTAAAACATAGATAATAATAATAATTACTGTGTGTTAACGGCTTGTTATGTAATTAATAAATAACACAATAAATACTGTAGTAGAACGATTTCAACAGACCAGAACAGAATTCTAAATTTCTCTAAACATTTGTATTCAATAAAAATACATTTTAAAGTACAGTCTTGGGTACATTTAAAAATTATATTTCTGTAGCTGTTTATAATTCCCATATCTTTTAATTAAAGAAAGTAATAAGTCTGATTACACTGTGCTACAAAAAAAAAAAAAAAAAAAAAAAAAAAAAAAAAAAAAAAAAAAAAAAAAAAAACATTTTGGAAGTTGCATTCACTAGAAGACACGGAAATATTCAGCTTCTTTATTCGGTTCAAAAATAACTCAAGTGAGTATGGGTACAACAGAAGTTGTTTATTTTTTTAGGTTTGAAACACACATTATAACAAACATACTATACAGGCATCAATAGTAGAGCTTTAGGAGGGTAATAGAAGATAAAAACGTTTCTACTTCTAATGACAAATTTTCCAGAAATCTCTTAAAAATCTTGGTCGTGCACAAAAACTATAAAATTTTATGGAGATTTTACGCATTCAACAAAACGGCAATATTTTGTCAAATTTCAATTTCTTATCTCTGCAAACAAAACTGAATTTAAGAGATTTTCGCGCACTTTAAAGATTTTTTCCTTCGTAAGTCCTATAAAATTTTTATATTAAATTTTATGGTGTTTTTTCCCCATGATATTACTGTTTAATCAAATAGAAAAAAATGTAACAGAACGTACTATAGCAAAATGACTATGGCGTGTTAAAATAATAAAGAAAGGAAAATAAATGCTATGGAAATACAAAATGAGATCATAAATAGTCTGCAAATGTTAAAGTAAAAAGCGAAACAAACTTGAAGTGTTGAATGAAAAGGGAAAACGAAAGGATTGTTGTTAAAAGTACGAGTATGAAAAAATATTTTAAATTCCTCCTTCTGTTTTTTTTTTTTTGAAAAACACAGTTTTCATTTTCCTTTGAAGTCAAGGGTTAATATTGCATGCCACACTCTATTACCACAAACGAAATTAAAAAAAAACAGTGTTTTTTTAAGTAAAAACTAAGAAGAAAAATTGGAAAAAAGAAATAATGATATCGCGTGTTAAATAGAAATTTAGGTTTAGGTCATAGAAAATTGAAATTGATAAGGCAGAAAAACAAAAATAAAAATAAACTTTTTAATAAAATCTGCAGAATTTCAAAGCCATCTAAAAAAACAGTTAATTTTATATTTCAGTTTAAACAAAATACGCAAATTTAAGTTGAAAAGAAACTAAGAACCAACTCCTTGTTATAGAGTTTTTTTCTGAAGGATCTTTAAAAGAAATTACTTTTTGAAAATATTTTAAATTGTTTAGGACTGAAAAATTTCCATATCATTTATTTTATGATAAATAACATATTTGGGGAAGAGTGTGTGTGGCGAATAAAATAACTTACATTTAATTTAGTTTTTTATGAATTTTAATGTTTATAGTCGAATAATTTATTTTACTTAATTTTACTTTTTTTCAAAAAATAATTTTTTTAAATCATAGATCTCTTTAATTTTCGATTTTTATTTTTCATTACTTTTATGAAAAAAAAATTTTTTTCTTTCACATTCTGATTTTAAATTTCAAATATTATAGTATAGTTTAATTTGTCAATAATAATTTTTTTATAAAAAAAATATATATAAAATTAGCTGTGTTTTTATTTTAAAATAATTTAAACGTATAAACAGCTAAATTGGTGACCCCGACGAAGCGCTATTTACCTATATTTATTTGGAATAAAAATTGGTTTCGCATATCGATAATGTAATATGCTGGATAATGCATGTTCCGAAGAGGAACTTTCATCGCTTTCGCCATTGTCAGAATTTGGGCGAGTTGCAGTTAAAGTACCACCATTCTGGAAAATAAATCCTGCGCTATGGTTTAAACAGGCTGAAAGCCAATTTATTACAGGTGATGTAACATCGGTGTATTGAAGCAAGCATTCTTAGCAAGCATACGAAGCAAGCATTATTTTGAAGCCGCCAGACAACAACATATGGGCATTTCCTGGGGTCACGAAAGTATTTTCGTACGCTTTTGATGTACAAAGAACATGGAAAAAACTTTTTCTAACATATTTTATTTGCGTTTAGATAGCATTTTGGAAGCTCTATGTGTAGTGAAAAAGATGGATTTCATCGAGTTTAAGTTTTCATAATAATAGTTATAAACACATGGTCACGAACGTACGCATAATAGAAGTCAACTTTGGCTGGCAGTAGTGAAATGTAAAATTCTGTGAAATGGAATGGAATATTTAAAAGCGAATAATTAATTTTTAAAACCTACTAATGTATGTAGGTCTCTATCCAGTATTTTCACAATAAAATATATCTATTGGTTTTTGTTTAATTGGCTTAAGTATCGGTCGCGAATGTACGATATTTCCATATGTTTTTTTTACTACTACCACCATGCATTTTCCCATAAATATCTTCAAATTTCCTTAATAAAAACTTAACTTATAGCGTGTAGTAACACTCATAATAAAAAATATACCAATTTATTTAATATGAAATAATGAGATCTTAACAATATTTATGATATTTTTGTTTTTATTGTATATGCTGTTAGAGCCGTGCTTTATTCAAATACCTAATCACAGAAAATCGAATGAACTATTCTGATACCTGGAACATTCGGTACATCTTTCCATTTTCCAGAAAAGTGGATATCTTACAAATTTTAGCACCTCCAATGTATATTATATTAGTTCCAGTAATGTGGTGATGGGCACAGTTGTAAAAACCCAAAGCATCAGTTAAAGTTATGTTTTTTGTTGTAGTTATTTGAAAAACCTTTCCCTTTACAATCGCTCCAACGCCTACGACGGCACCTTTTGCATGTTTTGAAATTTGCTATGTTGATTTATAATTTCTTCAATAATCTTCGTTATAAAAAACCGTTTAATTTTTTTTATGCTAAGCGTCGTTTTCGCATCCTCTCAGCAGATTTTTCTCGTAAAATGTTTAGTTTTTGTGAATCGCTTTTGATTTTGTTTTTCATTTCGCGATTTATCACATGTTTTGCCATCTACGAAAGTATACTATCGTGTAAAGGAAATAAATATATACTTTGTTCATGAAAAAATTTACTTACGGTCGCGAACGTATGAAACTTTGCAACTAAAAAAAAAGTTTATTTAATTATAACACTGAAGTTTTTTTTTCATGTTCAAATTAGTGACACCAAACTTAATTAAAATATGTTATGTCCGACCCCTGTGGACGTTTGATGCAAAGCAATTACAATAAAATGATGTTTTCGGTCGCGAACGTACGAATAAAACTTAGATAAGATACAAATTAAAAATTAACCGTTAATCGAACTTTTTTTTTGTTCCCCATACACATTTTCCTTCTTAATTAATTTGAAAAGAGAGATTTTGGAGAAAGAGTGCAAACATAACATATTTTCTGCATGTAAAATAATTAAATAGAAAAATGTCTTTAGAAGTAACTTAAAAAGAAAATATAATATTTTCCAGTTTCCAGCCCAATTTCCTCAAGTAAACACCTGAGATATGCTATGAAATCATTCTATTATAAAAATATAGACCCTTTTTCATAATTATTTACAATAAAACGTGATTATTGTCAACATATTACTTTTCGATCTTGGTTGACCTTTCTGTGGAAATGCCCATATATGAAACTCTCAAACAAAGATTGCAAGATCGTTTTACTGATTCTGAACAAAAGCGAATAAAGAAATTATTACGTGACATAGAAATGAGAGACATGAAACATTTAACCCTGCTTCGAGAACTGACATCTTCTGGATATCGGGTGACTATTGGAAGCAACGGTTACTCAAGCAGATACAGGTTATATTGTCAGTGAGTAGTGAATCATTAGATAAATAAGTTCTTATATCGTGTTTTATTTTAAAATAATTTAAACGTATAAACAGCTAAATGAATAAAGCTTACGAAAATCTTATCGGTACCTGCTTATTAAGAATTAACATTATAAGCATTGTTTGTAAAATGTTTATATAAAACTTTATTTAAACTTGAGCCTGTTAAATAAATTATATCACGGACTTAAATTTTAACTAATTTAGCCGTTCTATGGCGAAACGAATATACTTAGAAATGATTTCCAATCTTACTAGAATTGGAACTCGAATTTTCGAATCATTCAATTAAAAAGAAATAACAACTTTTTGTTTCACTTTGTGTTTTAATAAAGACGAAAATAAAGGTAGAGTAGAGTTGATTTTAATTTTTTGTTTCATTAATTTTTATTTCAAGACTGTAAATGCGAGCCAATTCTTTAGAAATTCATTTATTATTTTATAATTGAAAATAGGAAATAGTCGTAAGCATAGTTGTATGCACAAAAAATAGCAAAATATTTAAAAATTTAATAACTGTAAAATAACTCTGAAATTAATGAAAATATTTCCAACTACATATTTGCCAAATTTTAATAGGTATGATCTAATTAAAGCGTTTCTGACAGAACAAAAATTTAGTACGTTTCGTTTTTAATACCAAAAACTTAAGTTGAACAGTGTTGCCGGATTGGGGGATTTATCCCCAAAATGGGAATTTTTTTCTGAAACGGGTATACAAAAAAATTCATTTGCCTTTTGGGATTTTATTGGGGATTATCGACAAGTTTTCGGCGATTTTAAACTTTTTTTGCTTAATAATTTTAATTTTGGTTTTTCGACCTTTATTATTTAATGTAAAGAATTACTCAAGCTTAAGGTCTTTTTTTAAAAATAAAAATCGTTTATTTTTTTATCGATATTTCGCTACTTCTGCGTGTAAATTAAATTATTTTATTTAAAAATAAATATTTCCTGAAGACGCTACACGCAGGAGTAGCGAAATATCAATAAATAAATAAACGATTTTTATTTTTAAAAAAAGACCTAAAGCTTGAGTAATTTTTTTTGCTTATTTAATTATATATTATGGACTTCTTACATTCGCAAAGAATTTCATATGAGTTTAAAGGCAAAACTTGCTTATAGGCTTGTTTAAAACTCATTCTTTTATAGACAATTTTTGCAACGTGTGATTTGGTTTTAGTTTGGTTTATTTTTTCATATGAATAAAAAGATCGCTATACCATTATCCTAACATAAAATAGTGCTTACCAATAAGCTATTTCGTAAGGTAGAAATTGTGAAGAATCACTTAAGCGTGCGCATCAATAATGCATGATTTTTATATGAAATGAGCCCCTAAAATGCAATAGAAATGCAAATTTATTGCAACCAGTAAGCAAATAATAAAAAAAATCAAAAATAATACCTTATCCTGTTGCATATTTGGAAGCTTTAATGCATAATAAATAATATAATGCTTCCATTATTGCTTACAATTTTATTTATTGCTTCCAAATCTTAAAAATTACCTGCGGGGATGGAATTTAGTATTAGAGGGACTTCTTAGAGTTAAATTACCTTTTTCGGAGATAAACAAACTAATTTAAGGTTCGTCCGACCACAAATAACTTCTTCACTGGTATGCGAATGTTTTTCATACTATGGAACAGGACATCTATTTAGAATCGAAGGTGGATGCTGGATACCATACAAATATTTTAAACGACAGCATGATGTATAGTGCTGAATATAAAATGGCACATCGATTGGCTTTTTAACAAGTTAACGACCCGAAACACATATCGAAGAGAGCAAAAGGTTGGTTTCAAAATAATAACGTTAAGGTTTTAAACTGGTTTGCACAATTTCCAAATTTTAATCCTATTGAAAATGTGTAGCAAATTGTCAAAGCGGCTGTTTGAGAAAAAAAACTTCTAATAAGGCACAATTGTTTAAATTTCTTAAAGGTGTGTTTTAGAACATTGCAATCGATATATTTTAAAGACTTGTGGACTCTATACCAAAACATTCTTGGACCCTATAAGGTGCATTTGCATTTTACATATTTGCTGAGCTACTTTTTTTTCTAGATAAATTGTGAAGAGAATTGTAAATTTGTGCTCAATTTTATTTAAATTAAATTTTGTTTTCACACCTTTTGACAGCAATAAAAAATTAAAAAAAATTGGGTTGAAATTGGTGCTCTAAATAACACCTTGTACATGAATAATCTAATAATAATAATAAAACGTACAAATCTGTGTATACGTACACATTTAATGCAGAAAATGTTTGTTGTAATATTCATCTGGTAAAAATTATTTTTTTTTAATTATAATTTAGAAAAGACCGCAAACTAACTTTTAATTTTTTCACCTTTGCTGAGATTTGAACCTCGGCCGTTTGAGTTTTTATGCGAGCACTCTAATTACTTATTATGTATTTTAATGTGTTATATTGTACTTAAAAAAAAAAAACATTTTCATAGATTTTAATTTGATATATTAAAACAAAAATTACTGTACTTACTCTTCTTCTTCATCATCTTCAGTGTTTTTATTGTTGTCCAAACCGGCATTGCTTTCATAAAAGACATCATCTTCTTTTGATTCAATTTCTTCATTATTATTATTGTTGTTGTTGTTAATATTTTTATTAATATTATTATTGTTGTTGTTATTATTATTATTAAAATTAATTTCATTATCATTTGCTGTTAAAATATCAACATTATTATCATCACCATTGCTAACATCCATCATATCTTCTTCGTCCTCATTATCATCGTCATCTTCATCATCGTCGATATTGTTATTATTATTGTTGTTGTTATTAATATTCATATTCATGTTATTGTTGCTATTGCTGTTGCTATTTTTGATATTTTTGCCATTCCCATTAAGATTATCATTCAAATGCAGATTATCATGTTGATTCAAAGCCCGACGCTTGGCTTGCTCTTCTAAATATTTTGATTTTGTTATAATTTCATCACTGGCGCAAGAAAAATTAAAGAGAAAAGCAATATATTATTATTCTTTTAACCCAATAATTTGCTAAACAATTTAACTATAAAAAAAGGATGTTGCTCATCAGTTCGATTTGAGATTTGAGTAATCTTCTTATTTAAATAATATATTTATACATTATGTATAAATTAAATACATTACATTAATAAAGAAGAGTGTCAAAATTAGTCCACCTAACGTACATATGGCAATAAATTATAGGTATCCCTTATATAACGCGGTACTTTCATAATGCATTTTCGATACAATACGAATTATAAATCAGTACATATCGCTCATTTGTGAGAAAAGTGGCATAACGCAAAAAAAAAAACGATTTTGAGATAAATGCGTTTAAACATTTTAATTCAGGCGAACTTATATGAAAAGTAGAAAACATCTTGGTCGCCACTCATTAAAAAAATGAGCGATATGTGAGTACATACAAAATTCGCAAGTCATCGATAACGCGAATCACATTACACGGAATTTTCTTGAAACATAATCATCTCGTTATTATACAAGGGATACTTGTACTTCGAGGTGATAACCTCATATAATATATGTTTTAGGTTTTAAGGCGTAATATTCTTTTGTGCTTCTTTTTTATTTTTGAGATTTCAAAAATGGGAATGAAATAATTGACGATCGTTATGTTATTCAGTGCTAAAGTCTTACTTCAATCAATATTAAATATTCTACTTTAGGAGAATAAATTGAGCCCGTACGAGTTTCCAAATGATGATGACCACGATATTGGATAGTCGCCTAGATAGTAAATATCCGTGAGCTAGACAAGCATTGCATAAAGTACTATACATCGTAAATTGAGAAAGCTGTCTTTCTGGAACTGATGAACTGTTAGAGAGTTTATTTGAAAATTATTTAGAGAGAGTATCTATTCTTACATAAAGGTAGAATTAGCCGAACGTTGATGTAACGTAACGCAACGTACGTTGGTTTCTAGCATATGAAAACAATGCAAATGATTATCCAAAATAAATGTCACGTTGACGGGACGGAAGAATCTGTATAAAATAGAATTTCTCAACGTTTTTACGTTACATTTCAAAGCGAGTGATGGGACTATTGTATGTTAAATGACAATGTGGCCCAAATGCCCTTTTTGGTACTTTCATGCTTATTTGCAAATCATTTTCTTTTATACTTATGTGTGCAAAAAGACTTTAATTTTTGAAGTCTTTAGATACATATAATGATATTTATGTGAATAATTTAAATTTTTATGTGAATATAAAATTTGTTTTTAATTTTTTTTTTTTCATTTCAAAGTCCCATGTTTTACTTAACATATCTTCGACAGACGAATTATATACATACCAAATGAAAAATTTTTCGATTATCTAAAAAAAGAAGCATATGGGATGCATGATTGATTTACGTGCTAGCTAGTTACCGAGATAATTACAATTTTATTTAAAAAGTTCTACTTAAAAATTAACTTTTTTCGTTTCCGGTCCACAATGGACCAATGGATCCGATTCAATGAATAATGGCTTTAAACCAAAAATTGAATATTCAGTAGTAGTATAAAAATAAATTTTTAGGAAGCATAAAATACAAGAAGTAATTATAATATGCTCTTATTTTGGTACTTCTGGTACCTTTTTTAACTTTATGTTAATTTAACAACATTCATCACTGCTCTAAACAGCTGGCTTCATATTGCCATTTAAAAATTAAATTTTTTTATTTGTGCTGTGTTTTGTGAAAAATAAGTAGAAAAATATAATAAATTATATTATCAATATTAATAAAATAAAACATTATTATATTTTGTTTTTAGTGGACGACGAAAAATTAATATTAGTGGTACAGGCAAATGAATGCCTTTATAATTTTTTGGTTTGTTTTGTTTTTATTTAGATCTTCTCTTGACAGATGACACGTTTGTATAACTGCACATACGTACGTACATTAACGTACGTACCGTTTTTACGACATCAACGTTTGGCTAACCAGGCCTTAAATTATTCCTTTTTTCGCCATATTTTTTTATTCACATTAAGTTTGCACTTTGAGATAGCAGATAGATAGAAATTGACTGATCACCGTAAAGAGAACTTTTTAAAGTTTTCAACGGCCATACTTAAAGCTTAAAGCTCTTTTTCGTTGGTTGAATAAGCTTATTCTAATTTTTATAGGAATTAACTGACAGTTTTGTCTTTACATTTAACAGACGGAAAAGTCAACAAGTTTTAAATTTTTTAAATTCATTTAATTTAATTTAATTTGTTTTAACTTGAAATATTGTCAAAAAACGTGTAAAAACAGGAAGAGGTGTACTGTAAATATGAGTCTGCAATATTTTCTACTACTATTAAAAAACTAAAAACTTACCGATTTTTGTGTAACTCCTTTTTCGATACACATACAGCACTGTATTCATTTTCTAACAGGCAAATTTCACGTTTTTTACAACTCAATGGCCGACAAAGATCACCTACAAAGTAAGAAAAATAAATAAATAAAATTTAATTTAAAATAAAACCCCAAATTTTGTGCTTATAGAGCTGGAAAATGTAATAAAATTTTTTAATAAAAATTTTAATTTTTTTTTCTATAAAATGTTTAAATGGAATTGAGGTTTAAAGGCACACTGAAAGCCTAAATCACTAAAAATTTGTTAAACTAAGAAAATAAATATAAAATTGAAAAAAGAAAATTAAATTGGCAATAAAAAGCACAACAGCAAAAGCGAAAGGAAATATGTTGCAAAAAAAAACCAGGTCAATCTTGAAATTTTATTCGCCTAAAGTAAGGCAATCAGAATGCCAGGCTGGCAAATAGGCAGCTGTTACATTTCTGAAGAAAAATATTTTTTTTCCTCTTTTTTGTGTTGTGGTTTTTGCTACAGCTATTGCAGTAGCTACGAAAGGCATAAAAATAAAATTAAAAAAAAAAAACTTTTCACATGTCCTCTTAGCTATGCTCTACTTTTTTTTATTAGCTCCTACCGCTGAAGAGTTGGGCTTAAAAATTTTAGAGGCAGCACATTTTTAAAATTGAATTCTTTTGTACTTTACATATTTCTTTGCTAATACAATTTAGTAATTGCATATATGTATATGTATTTTGACAATTGATAGCTGTCATTTTGTTAAATTTAAATCTGTCAAATTAGTTGTCATTTATCCAGATTGTTTTGCCAAATTTCTAACACACGTGCAAATAAGAAATATGTTCGATATGCTGGCTGCCCAAAGTTCGAGCCCCATGAAGATTGATCAGTTTATGAAATTAAAATTTTTAAATTAAATTAAAATAAAAATAAGGAAAATGTTTTTTATTTTGTTTTATTAGGTATTCTGTTCGAGCCTCCTAAACAAAGTTTCTCATCTATAAATAATTTTCAGTAATGAAGCCCATTTCTGGAAAGGTCAAAATTGCCAAATTTGATGGGATACCAAATCATATGGGATCAACATACGCACATACATATACATACATAATTTACCCATTACATTCCTTTTTCCGAGCTACGGCCTAGTCTTCCACAGCACTCATAATTTGTGCTTCAATTTTTATTCATGAGTACCGAAACCTACAGTTTAACGTCGAATCCGAATGACAGATTTGAAAAGCATATTCATGGCAATCAGTTACTCTCAGAGCTTTTGCTAGAAGGCTGCTCAAAGGTAGTCGCCGAAAGAAATAATTTTTCATACTTTTTTTTCAAGATGTCAGAGCTGAGATTTGAACCCGGCGCTATAGTTTTAGTAAGCCAACACACTAACCTACAAATTATAAAGTACTACAAAATCTAACATTTTGTATATAAATGGTATTTAAAAAAACCATGTCATGTCGTCTCAAACACTGTGTCATGACATGTCATGAAAAGTCAAAATAGCGTCTTAGCATGTTGTTGCCGAAGGAAATATTTTCTTCTCATATTTTGTTCTTTCTAGGTGTCAAACTGGGATTTAAAAACGGAGCTCTTGTCTAGAAGCCAACACACTATGTACATATTAACTTACGGTTACCACAAAGAAATCGTCGGTTGACAAGTAAAACTCACTAAGTGTAGTCAGACCACTTAGCACTTAGTGAGTTTTACCTGTCAACCGACGAAATGATTCAATATAACAAAAATAAAATTTTAAATTTGAACTAATGGTTATTTTAAATCTGGCAATACATATGTATGTCAGCCTATTCTGTCACATACATATTATCTTCGCTGAACGAAATTGAACGAATCGATTTATGAATGTTGGGATTCATTAAAAATTTATTTCCAAAACAAAGAAAATTGACCAGACATAAAAAATGAATCTCATGAAGCTTAGAAAATCCACACGTGATCTAACAGAAGCCAATGCACACATTACGCAAAACTTTTTGGTACGGCTTTGAGTCTTCATTGGAAAATGAAGACAGCGCAACCAATACGGTCAATGGAGACACCTATCTCACCATGATAACCGATTTTTTTGCTCCCGCTCTTCATGGCATTGATGTGAACGATGTTCGGTTTCAATAGAATGGTGCAACTTTCTACAATCGATGTATTGCGTCGAACATTTGATGGCCGCTTAATTGAAATGGTGATGTCAGCCAAAAAGCTGAGATTTGATACCTTTGGACAAATTTCTTTGGGGTGTCGTTGAAGACAAGTCTTATGCCTTGACAAGTCAGAGACATTTGATTGATTTTTTTTTTCATAGATATCATTATGCGATTTTTGTTTGTTGATGGGACAAATTGTTGTCAATTTAACCACTCAAGGGCCAGTGTTATATCTTAACCTTTGAATGATCAACATCAATTGCCTCATCTGTCGGTGGATGTTGAATATGAGGGATAAGCGTCTTCGGTAGGTAAGCTGTTATCTTCCCAGGGCGGGGCTGTACTCCTGATCATTCGTTCTGGTGGAATAGACTGGAAATATCAGAGAGCGGTTTCTTGAAGACGGAGTTCTTGGAGAGGGGGGGGGGGGGAGGACCTCCTATTTTTTTTTCAAATTATAATTTAGAAAAACCGAAAATTTTATTTTATAATTTTTGTCCTTCGCTGGGATTGAACTTATTCATGATGCCATTACCGAGATACTAACCCATACATTCGAAAATTGGTCCGATCGAATCGGGTATTGCGAGGCCAATATTAATAAAATAATATTTCATTTCTAATCGGAACAATTGTACTTTACAACAAAAAAAAAAAAAGTAAATGTGGCAAAATTTCAAACTGTTTTTGTTTTATTGCATATTTAAATTTATGCTTTGAAATGGCCATCCTGTATTATCTTTTTTTTACTCTACCATAACTGTTGGAAACCTATGAAATCTATATACTTTTTACAAATATTTTAGTTTATAGTTAAATGATTATTTTTTTTTCTTAAAAATTATTTTACTTTAATTACTTTCTTATGCTTATGCATGTGTTATTGCAAAGTATTATGTAATTTTGGCCTTGATTGCTTGCAATACTTGAATAAATAAATTAAATAAAATTAAATTAAAATTACTTTATTTACTACATTCGAAGGAAAAAAAGACGTTTATTTTCTTTTTTTTTTCTTTTTTTATTTAACTTACTTGTTGGATCATGAATCCATCGTTTACGCTCGCCATTTAAACCCATATTTAGTGTACCACCACCACCCAGACCACCGCTTTTAAGTTGAGAATTTTTATTAACCTGCAATTAAAAGTTTCGGGAAAAAAGAATAAATCATTAAAAATGAAATTGTCTAATTAAAGTGCAATTTATTTTAATTGATTTTATTAATTAAGGCATCATTAACGAAAAAAAAAAAATATTGAATAAAAAATATTTCTCACAATAAATTTAAACGCTTTATTTATTTTTTTAGCACCTCATTTTAATGAAAGTTTCGTAAATATTTATGATTTTTATTGTTATTTAAATTTTTTAAATTCATTTAAATCGGTTTAAGCTTTTAAATATTGAAAAAGAAACAAGAAAAAAAAACTGACAATAATGAATTGTTTGCCTTTCTGGTTTTTTCTGTCTTTTTTCTGTTTTTTTATTTTAATATCTTCTTTTCAATATTTTAATCACAAATTAACGTTCTAATTGTTTGTATTATTTTTTAATGTTTTAATGTTTTTCTGTGTAAACGTATATCTATAAAGCTGTGGTTATATGCAAGAATAGCTTAAGTCTACATAAGGCCGAAATATTTTACTATTACTATACATGCGTCAGCTTAGAACTATAATGAAAAGTATACTTTTGATCAGAAACAGTGTTCTAGCAATGTGCTAAATTACAGACACATTTTCGAATATTTCAATATTTCAAAATTAAATTTTTTGACTTAAGCTGTTTTCACATACCGACGCAGGTATTTTTGCTCTATTTATTTTTTGTTATTGATAATATTATTTAATTATTCTTATTATTATTTAACTTTGTGTTATAATCGTTATTGCAATTTTATAAAATATTTGAGTGTTTTTAAATTTGTACACCCTACTTTTTTACATATAAAAACTCCAAACGACTCGAAAATAATAACTGAGTCAACATAAGAAGTGTTGAAATATACCCATACAACTGGGTAGTGTGTCTTGTGTCTACAGACGGGTACGCGCGTTAAATTACTCTATTTTATACCATTATTAATAGTTTTATAGACGAAATTGTTTCACAAGTAATACTTTTAGCTTAGATTTTAGCTAGCATTTATAATAGAATTTTCTGTTATTTAATTAGCTATTGAAAACCCTTTTAAGATTAAGTTTAACTACTGTACACTATTATCGGGTACAGTTTGAAGTGCATATACAAACACACTAAGCGTTTCTTTTAAAGGCTTTGTTTTTTCTAATTTTGTATTAATCAGAAGTGTACAACAAACACCAGTACATGGTTCTATTTATTATATTTGAATTTTGCTTTTTGTTTTTTAATTGGAATGTTTCTGGTAAAAATATTTTCTGTGTGGTATAACTTTTTAGATAAGTTGTTGTTTTTTTATTAATTTTTTTCATTAGTTAGTAAATTCAGGAATTTTATAAAAAGGAGTCCAAACCTGAACTGATGTATGCATGTAGTATACAACATAGTAACAAGTGTAACATCATGCATTTGCTATGCCATGTTATGCCGTTCCTAAGACATATTAACACAAAATGTAAAATATATTTAAGTAAAACCTGTTCGTTATTTTTATACTCATTTTGTACATATCAACATGGAAAATTAACAAGTCAATACTTGCAACTTATAAAATAAAATTGCACAGAAATTAGACATATTTTTTTCAGATTAGAGTTCTTAATACAATAATGATTTATATTGTTAAGAGTTGTCCTTTATAATTTGTTTTATAGTAGTGTTTTTTTCGAACCGAATATAAATATTCCATAAAAATTTTTGTTTATATCCGCTTATATAAGCGGTTAATTTTAAAACTGCTTAAAAATTAAGCACATATAAAAATGATGCCAATTTAGATTTTTATTTATCTTGACGTTATCTTTTTAAAATTTTATGACTTTTTATAATTTAATAAAAGAATAAATGTTGTAAATATGGCTGAGGCGAAGGAATGTAATTATTTTTATATTTTTTGAATTGTTTTTAAAAAATAATTACATATTTGTTTTATAAAAATTGTAAGTAATGCCCAATTTAATTTCTTAAGGACTTATGTGTTTTTTTCAAAGCAGTTTATTTAAACGGCTATAGGTTTCGAAATTCGTTACTCATGAATAAAAATTGGCACAGACAACATGGTTGCTGCTAGAAGCTAGGCCGTAATGCTGACACATATAATAAAACATTTTTGTAAAATATGAATATAGTGCTGTCAAATTCTGCTACTTTTCATTACTCGATAATATTGAGTACTTCAATACTTTTAACGAATTTTATTTTTAAGAGAAAATATTTTCCTAAATTACTGTGTTTTTAGACAGAATTTTATTTTAAACGTTAAAATTTAAATTTTCCATACAACTTTGGAGAAAAAAATACAACTCTTAAAGTACTGAGTAGTTACTTTTAAGTATTGAGTACCCAAAAGTTTCTACAAATAATCGATAATCGGTACCCATTACTCAATACTTTGCCAGCACTATATGAATAAAACAAAATTAAAGATAACGCTAGCAGGCTAAGGGAATTATTATATTTGTTCTATTATTAAACAAACATGTTATATTACATTATATATACATATACTTAGTTTTACGAACTCTAATTACATAAAAGTACTTTAAATAAAGATACCGAGTGAAAATGTTAAATTTTGTAGTACTTTATAATTTGTATATCTATACTTTAAAGAATCTCATTTGTTAATGACTGACTGACTGATTGTAGCTGTGAAAATGAAATATGTTTTTCACGCTATCATATTGTCAGATTTAAATAAATATGTACGTATTCCTATGAAACAATTTTGTTTGTTCTTATTTATTCATTAAAATTGTATATACTTTATACATACATATATTTATTTATTATTATTATTGTTATTTTTTGTGTGCTTTTGATTTTAATAAACTTAAAAAGAGAATAAATGGTGGCTTTGTCATTTTTGTATTCAAATTAAATTGGTTTTTTGCTATTAATTTCACGTTTAATTATGATTTTATCTTATTTCTTGGTTTGCTTTCTTTTTTTATGGTTATATACTTATACATACATATGTATTTCATATTATATTTTTTGTTTTTTTATTTTTTTTTTTATTTTAATTTATTATTTTAATTTCATAGTTTTTAATGTTTGTCATACAATTGGTACGATAATTAATGATTTTATTTGTTTATACAGGCGTATGATTGATATTTACACTTTCAATACAATCGTTTGTATACGGACGTTATAAATGACACTAAAAACATATTTATTTAAGAACATTTTTTTGTTGTAAATTTAATAATTAAATAAATATCGTTTATGAAATATTCTGTAATTGTTATTGTAGAAATTTGTTAAACCTTTGCTTTCTTTTTATTTAAACTAGTGCTGTCAAATTCTGCTACTTTTCATTACTCGATAGTATTGAGTACTTTCATTTGGGTACTCAATACTACTCAATACTTTTAACGGATTTTATTTTTAAAGAGAAAACAATTTCATAAAGTATTGTGTTTTTAGACAGAAATTTGTTTGGCTTTTAAAATTGAAATTTTCCATATAACTTTGAAAAAAAATTCAACTCTTAAAGTATTGATTAGTTACTTTTAAGTGTTGAGTACCCAAAAATTAGTACAAATACTCGATACCCGGTACCCATTACTCAATACTTTGCCAGTACTACACCAGTTTTCATATTTTTTTATTATTAAAACCAGCACTCAGGGGACGAAAATATGGGATGGGGGAAAGTTATCATATTGATTTCTATGATTTTTCTAAAGCTGTATGTCTAGCTTGTAGTTATATTCTTGTAATGCCTATTTTTCACTTATTTTACAACTTTTCAAATCCTAATAATAATTTACGCGAGCGATGTATTATCCAACAGCATATAATAATGTAGCCTGTGCCTTGTTTCGGTATCTTTTTGCGAAAAGTTTTCACATCGAAAAGTGTGGAACAAAATATTCGCGATTTGTAATTTAAAGGTGTTTCTGTAAGTAAATGTAAGAAAAGTAATCACTGATTTCGTTTCTATTGGAATATAAAAATCAAGCTCTATTTTTATAGAAAATGTTGTCTGAAATGAGTAGAATGATCTATTAATGACAAACAAACTAAAACAAAACCGTTTAACACATTTGGAGTACTTTTTTGCAAATTCCTAAAAATTTTTTAGTTGAAAAAAATTAACCAAATTTGATTTCAACTAATTTTTTTTTTCGTATTAAAATTCTTTATGGATTTTAAAAGAAATCTTCCAAAAGCCAATTAACATACTTGTGGTGGTTTTTGTTTTTCTCTTTAATTTAATTTGTTTCTTTATTTTACCAAAGAATTTAATAAAAAAACGGACAAAAAAAAAGGTTTCGAAATTTAAAATTCATTTGATTTCCCATGACAGTGAGATAAACCGTCAGGTAAATGAGTGGTGGTGACAGAGTGATATATTAATCTGTTAAAAGTAATAGAATTCATATGCAAAACTACAAAATTTCTATGAAAGTGCACTCTTAATACAATTCAATGGGATTTTCAGTTTGTTTTTTTTTGCTTTCAGCTTTTTTAATCCTTTTGTGTTCCAAAAAAAAAAACTTTGATTTAAAACGTTTTGTATTGACCCTTATCTCTATGCTTTTGTAGATTCTTTTTTATCTCTAACATAATAGGATTTTTGTATATTTTTAATTTATTTCTGATTTTTTTTTTTTTTTTGATTTTTAACCCCGTTGTTCAAATTTAAACAAATTTCAAATGCATACTAAGTTAATAGAAATGAATTTAAATATTTTGTATACCATCACTATTGAACTAAAATTCACAGAAACAACAAAAAAAAAGTGAATTCAGTAAAAAAAGCAACATTGTTACAAATACATACATAATCCAGGTTAGATGCAAAAGAATGGATATTACTTGGGGAATGAATGTCAAATTGTATGATGGTTTTAATTTGTTCAACAACTGCTGGTTGGCTGTAGTTCTACACTGGACAAGTGAAATGGTGTGTAACCATAAATCATTGTATTTTAAAAATACTCGTATGTATGTACTCGTATATGTAACTGAAAATCTAATACAGCAATGACAACATTTCAACATGTGCCATTATTCACTTTTACACAAGCACCCGCACACATGTACACAAACATACTGCTATACAAATAATCTCATAAATGCTTAGGATAGCATACATTTCTGCTCTTCACTCCTGTTTGTTTTTCACTGATACTCATACACATCACATGGCAACAAAAGTGCGAAAAACCAATATCCTCTATACGCCTATAAAACCGAGTAGAACCGGATGAAAAATTCTTTGTTGATAGTCAAAGTTTTATAAAATGTAGTATTATGCGTGGGTTGTTTGAAAAATTAAGAATCATTAGTTCGCATTACTCAAGCCAGTGTTACCAGTTGTTGGCTTTACATGCAATATTATATCTACACAGTTGAATGAAAAGAAATTCTTTTAAGAGGTTATAAATTAACTTTGACCAATGAAACGGACTTTTTATATCCGCTTTTGATTTTTTTTTAAAGCAGGATCTAACTTATGGCTGTAGGGCAGAAGCAATGCGTTGTTTGAACAATATGTAGCACCGCTTTAGTAGTCGCTGTAGTCTACTAGTTAGCTTAAGGTTCAAACCCCAGCTCTGCATCTTAAAGGAAAGTAATTTGAAAAAAAAAATTTTGTTTCGGCGACTATATCTTAGTAGTCTACAAGCTTCTTAACACGTTCACTGTCCAAGGTAAAAACTGGGAAGTGCCCCACACGTCCGATTTTTATTTTTGGCATAATCGGTGTATTTCGGATAAGCCCCAATAAATATAAATATCTACATCTTTTAAAATGTATACAAATAGCTAAAAGGGTGTTTTTGTTAATAGCCCACATATGGGCTGTGGACTCCATGAAACAAAATCTTCTATAAATCGCTGCGAATATTTTTAGCTTTTATAATACATTTTCTATAGCGATTTTCTTTTTTTCACAGACAGCGTTATTCATCAAGACAAAATAAAACACTATTAATTAGACTTTAAGCCATAATGAGATTTCCTCCATGTCCCAGCACATATTTTGTTTTTTATGGCCTGTTCTGTGAAGTCCAAGTCAAATAAACGATGTTCTCTCAACGTCCACAATTTTAAAGCTCTTTAAATTTGTATGGGTAAACAGCCCACATATGGGCAGTGAACTACTGGTGCTTTCCGTTCATAGCCCACATATGAACGTGTTAAAGCTATATTTCCACTACCTAAGTTTCTCATCTGATTATAACAGATTATAACAGTTACAACTCAGACGGCAATAACTGTGAAAGTAGAAAATGTTCTATTTTGAACTGAGCTCAGGCGAAAACAATAAGTTAGTTAGTCTGAGTGCGCCTCTGATATAAATCTCAGATGAGAAACTTAGGTAGTGTAAATATAGCTTAAGTCTGTCGTTCGGCGTCGAAGTTTAACTGTAGGTCCCGGTACTCATGTATAAAAATTGACGCACAAAACATGTCGTCGTGCGGGAGTTAATGTGCTCTATCCGCCATTTTATATATCTCGAGTTAATGATGGCACTTTAGGTTTTTGACACCAAATTTTTTAAAATCTGTCGGCCGTTTTCGTCTATTTAATTCCGAAACTGGACGAGATATCCGAAAACGGATTGCAGACTTGAAAAATTTAGGGTCAAAAACCTAAAGTGTCATTATTAACTAGAGATATATAAAAAATATGAAATGGCGGATAGAGCACATAAACTTTAGCACGACGTGGTGTGCTGCGAGAAGTTAGGCCGTAATCCTGAAACGGAGTTGTAGTGGCCAAATATTTATGTTTGTTTTACGTCTATTCGTAATCATGGATGAGACATGTTTTCACTATTTACCATCCGAGGAAAAAGAACAGTTAAAACAATGAAATGGAATGGGAGAATCATGTCCAAATAATTTTATCCATAGGCAAAGTTATAGCGTCCGTTTTTTGGTATCCAAGTGTATAATTTTTATTAATTCTTTTAAAAGGAATAAAAAGTATTATCCTTATGTGGTACTCATGAATAAAAAGTGACGCAACATGGGTGCTGCTAGAAGTTAGGCCGTAACCCTGAAACAGGATTGTAATGGCCAACTATGTATGTAAGATCTGCGTCACTGTAAACTGTAACACATCAAAAGTCAAATAAAAACTGACTGGAGTAAGCTAGAGTTAAAAATAAAACAGTTTTATTTTGCATTTTTATTACAGATTTATATTCTGTATTATTTTATTTAAAAATTAATTTACTTTTATAAAATTTTTTATTTTATTCATTATGCCATCCATAAGCAATGTTATAGTGTTTTCGGTGATTTTTTTGGTACCAGCTGTCCATTTATATCGAAAACTAGTAATGGTTTTGGGAACAGATGTACTCTTCTTTAGTTCTCTTTTGACCAGAGCCCAATATCTTTCAATAGGCCGCAGCTCTGGGCAGTTTGGTGGGTTAGCCTCTTTTGGAACAAAAATAACATTATTTTTATTATACCAGTCTATTGCGCTTTTACTGTAGTGACATGTTGCCAAATCTGGACAGAAGAAGGTTGATATGTTGTGCTGTCTTAGAAATGGGAGCAACCTCTCTTTAAATATCTGAGTTTATTGATCCCAATGTAACAAACGATGCACTTCTGTTGCCGCAGCTACAAATAGCCTGCCAATCTAGGAACTTTTTTGGGTAATTTTGATAGTTTTTTAGTTCGGAACTCTTCAGAAACATTGCCTCTACTATCCGCTACATAAAACTCTTGGCCAGGAAGTTGCGCAAAGTCTGCAAAAACGTAAGTTTCATCATCCATTACACAACATTCGAACTTTTAAAAAAATTCTTTTTTGAGGAGTTTTGCTCTTTTTTTTGCTTCAATATTCTTCTTAGCATTTCTATCCGGAACTTTTTGGACTTTAAATGATTTAAGGCCAGCTTTAGCTTTAACTCGGCGCAAAAAACTTTCCGAACATTGCACGCGCCGGGCCACTTCGCGACCAGAAATGTTTGGAAGAGCCAGCAAAAGCTTCTCAACCTTTTTGGCTTTCGCGTCGTTCGTTACTAGTTTTGCTTTACCTGTTCCAGGCTTTCTTTCAATTTTTTGGTCTTTGTTGAACTTTTTGACCACTCTGGAAACACATTGCCTGGTCACGTGGACTTCCCTAGCAACTTTTGTATAACTCCAATATGGTTTTTTTTGAATTATTTGAATAATTTTTGTATGCACTTGTCTTTGATTATCCATTATGAACTAACTAACAAGTCGAATTTGACAAACTGATACATTTTAAAATCTGACACATTTTTCAAAGATATTGTGATTAAGAAAAATAATTTTGATTAAAGGTGAAAAAAGTTATTAAGAAAAATGGGTGTTACACTTTATAGTGACGCACATCTTATGTTCTATGTAGCACCGCTTTAAACAATAGTTTGGATACTTTAATGTTTTCAAAATATATTCAAATTCATAAACAATAGATAAACTTTTCCTCTTTCAAGTTTTTTAACTGAACAAACAACCCTCGCAGTTTTGCAACTTTATATGAATATTAAAATACCAGGATTTTCAAAAACCAAAAATCTATAAAAGACTAAATGATAGACTGATTGAACTTTGAAAACAAATCAGGGATAAAAAAATACATCAAAATGTAATGATAGGCCGACTTACTCATGATGGCTTAGATGATGGCAGCAGCGTAATGATGTTGGCATTATGTGTTGTTTTAAAAACAGAGAAAAAAATTTTATTCTACATTTTCAACTTGGTTTTATTATTCATATCGGTTGGTCGTTATCATAGTTGTAATGGAAATTTATATCCTGACATATAAAAGCTTATCAACGCAACGTAAATGTGAAACATACATATACTCGTAGTGACAATGCTTTAACCAAAGAAGAGACGGAGAGAGAGAGAGAGAGATTGCTAAAATCCAAACTTAGGGGGCAACGAAATATTTGTTACAAAAAAGAAAAAAAAATATATAACCAAAGGGTTAAACTAGTTGCCAGTGATAATTCTACTTTATAAAAAAAAGAACAGAATTATTCAGTGTTTTTAAAGCAATATTTTGAATAGATTTTAGTGTTGCATTTGCTGTTATTATTGTCATTCATCATCATATAGGGATGTGTAAATAGTGTTGGGAAATGCCAAAAAACCACTGCCATATACAATGCTAACCAGTTTCTTCATTTGTATTAACGCTGCCAAATCTTATAATGCATTGATTATATTGCAGCGTTTGGCATAATTTAGAGTGGTTTGTGAAAGCACATTATGTTGTTACTTTTATTTGGTTTTGTTTTAAGTTTTGTAACAAAATAAATTGGTTTCAAACTTTTAAATTAGAAATTCAGTTTTGTAAGTAACCCAGGATGCATAAATGTTATTATACTTCAGTTTAAATACAATTCTAAGCTCTGCGTATATTGCATTAATTATTTGTTTAATTTTAATGAACTTCACTACAGAAAAGGATGATAAAATTTTATTGTCATGGGCAAAATTATATGCTTGTATTTTTTCTTCAAATACTTGATGATAGTAATGTCTAGTGGATAAATGCGTGCGTGGTCTACAAATTGAACATGGTTTAGGTGCCAAACTGATGTGTTACCTTTAAAATAACACAAAGTAAGAGAAAATACAGATTAAAGACTCCAAAGGATTCTTATGAGTCTCTATAGTACGTGGGTAACACAGAAAAAAACTTAGCTCTATAAAAACTTTCTCACGATATTCAATACAAGACAACAACAGTTAATCACTGAATGACTGACATCATTGACATCGATGACTACACGAGTAGTTGGGAAATATACAATGAGTTCCGTATAATTTTTATGATTTGCCTTTAACACCAAAATAAGACACATTTTCGGATATTGCATTTTCTTCAGTATGACATCGTACATTGTCTTGTTTTGTAACTCATCCTTTTGTAAACGTGCAATAATAATCGAAATTGATGATATAGGCTTCTTTTAGGTATTCTCTAGTACAATATAATAGTATGTGCATCTCAAAATACTGTTGCCTTAAAACACTTTGCCAGTAGCGTCTTTGCAAGTTTTGAATTCGGTTTATAGCATTCTATTCATTATACTAACAGTTGATAGAATTTTAATGGATCCACTGTTCATTTATTGTAATATATCAAGGAAAATACTTAACTTTATTGCGGTTAAATATAGTTTAAGGCCCTGATACACTATCATACACATTTTCTGTTTATTTTTTAAAAATCGCATCAAAAGGGCAATATTAGTGCCACACTCTCATACGAAAAAGATGCAGAGATTCAGAGTTGCTTCTTGTAAACATTTTATAAAATGCAACACTGATCGTCTGGAGAAAAAAAATTGTATGATCGTTTTCAAAACATTATAGGATCTAACAGACTTGCCAAAAAAATCTGCCACACAGACGCATATTTAGGCTACTCTATCATATCTTTAGAAAGCACACTATTTTTTTTTTTTTTGGCAATTTGGGGGGGGGGGGGGGTCGTGGTGGTTAGAGCGCGTGCACAGAGACTCAAATGGCCGAGGTTAAAATTCCACCGAAGGAGAAGAAATAAAAAAAAATAAATTTGCGGTTTTTCAAAAGTTGTAATTTAAAAAATAAGAGGTCCTCCCCCCCCCCCTCCCTCCCCAGCAAGCTTATTTTTACGAAAGCGCTTTCTGACATTTCCAGTCTATTCCACCAAGAAACGAATGATCATGAGTACAGCGCTACCTACTGGGAAGATAATAGCTAACCTACCGAACACGCTCACCACTCACATTCAACATCCAGATGGGGCAATTGGTACTGATCATTCAAAGGTGAAGGTATAACACTGGCCTTTGAATGATTAAATTGACAGCAATTTGTCCTATTGACATAAGGCGCTTAACATCATCACATCTATCTACCTATATATTCAATTTTCCAATACAATGCACTGCATTTAGTAGGGGTTTACCCCTGAGTATTGGTCTTAAATAAAAATTAAAAAATATTCTACGACTCAATAGGATAGCGTATCAAGGCCTTAAACAATCGAAAAGACGTTGTTGAATTTGTTCTGTTGTGTGCACGTTCAGTATCCACTTTGTACACAGTTTTTGTATGTCCAAATTAATTTGTGATATACCCAACACGTTCCTTTAATATCTTTAGTGTCGCAGCTATTTTGATTATTTTTACTTTACGATCACTTTTTAGATTTTTTCGTCTGCAATAGCCTCTTTGTGGCGTCCATGGCGTGTATCTTCTTCGATGCTTATGTCTATATTTAAAAATTTAACAAAATTCTTCTTAATAGTTTATTTAACTGCTGCAGAGTTCTAATAATGTTCTTCTAGGCAAACCCTGGCTTTAGCAATAGTTATCGACGCGCAAAAATGAATGTTTCATGAGCAGACAAAAAATTTTTTTAAAAATTTTCCACAATGACGAAAGTTGCTTTAGTAAATGTAGCATAACAGTGAAATTTGTGCACTTATCTTTTGAAGGTTGGTAATAAGTGAAATACAGTAGCGCCCTCTCTATATACAGTTGGAATTTTTTAAAGATGCCGGGAAGAGCATTCCAATCGAAATGTTTTAAAGAAAAACGCTGCTTGGACCTTATTGGAAAAAATGGTAATTCCACTAAGTTCAGAGGTAAATAGACGGTAAATAGATAGTAATAACTTGGTTTAATTAATAAAAAATAGATTGTGTTAAAGCATCAAATTTCCTGAGTCTGTTTTACTGAACAGGCAAAATAAGTCGATTTTAACATTTATGATTATATGGTTTTTTAAATTTTTATCTTGGAAAGTTTTGTATTTTTGATATGATTTACATTATAGTAATTTTTTGGCCTTAAAGATGTTAGATCAGGGTGAGTCTATTTTATTGCACATCACTGTATATGCATGTGCTAGCCTATGAACTTTTTTATTGCCTAATTGGTATATTTTTTAGTTTTTTTTTTATTTAAAAATATAGTTTATGAACATAAAGATGTTTTATAATTTAATATATTTAACAAAAAAAGAAAAAAAAATCTCATCGTTATGAATTTATGAAATAAAAGGTAAAACCAGCAATTTGTGGCCAAATTTTTTATAACTTTGTTTTTTAATTTGAACTAAATTTTGGTAATAAAAATTGTGTTTTAGATAAAACCCATTAAAATATATTCAAATAATTTATAAAAAAAACCACATGCAAAAGACATTGTATGGTGCATCAATGATTTTATTATATTGTTTGAATAAAAATAAAAGAATAAAAGTAGAAAATAATATATAATATCAGACACTTGTCTGTTAAAAATATTGCCTTCTAAAGTTGGTGCTACACAACTATATTTAACGATTAAATAATCATGTCTTGGCTCCATTTAGAGTAACTTTTAATTTAATATGATTACCATCCCATATTTAGTGCTTGGGGTCTCCATCAGAGATTTCCAACGATTTCTGTACAAAGCCACTATGGTCAGTTCGTCAAAGGAAGTACCACATTGTTTGCAATATTTCTTGATTGCACAGATCTTACGTACGCGAGGTAAGAGCAGTTTGTGGAAGATGGTTATAGTTATTACTCAAGGTATGTCACACACTCTGATTTTTGTATGTCATACAATCCATAGCCAGGCAAAAACCGTGTATGCCTTTTTTTATAAAGGGTGGTTAAATTTTAATGGCCGATGCTGATTTTGAAGAAAGTACAAATTATTTAGGAAATTATTGTCATTTCTTTTTATTAAGGGTACTCACGAATGGCCTTGCAAACTGTGCAAACGATGCAAAGTGTGTAAAAATACATAAAATTTTTTCTCTGCAACAACAAAATATACGCAATTGAAATTTGCATTAATTGCACTGAAAAAACCATAAGTAAATTGGCTGTGTATTTTTGCTCAAAAACTTTTAACATTTTTACAGCCATGTATTTCCGAATGTGAAGATAACAACTGAAACCAAAAAATGATATTATTTCATACATACAAAACACGTGCTTTCTTTTAAGTTATTGCCTTTATTTATTAAAAAAATAATAATTTTTTTCCTTTTCGCAGCATTTAGGCATCTTTATTTGTAATAAACTTATTTTTCTTTTCAAAGAATAAGCGTTGTTTTTGGCATTTTTAGAGGAAGATGCCAGATGTTTTTGAGTCTATAAATCCGGCAGCACTAAGTCAAACAAATACTTCAAAAAATACAATTAATTATAAAAGGACGCTCACGATCTACAGCCATTTGCACAGCAAATTTGCTTAGTTTAGTTTGCACAGATTCAATCGTGAGTACCCTTATTATGATACTTTGGTATTCGTCAATTATGTGTGAAACAAAATATCGGCCAAATGGCCGCCATGACCTCAGCGGAATACCTCCATCCGATGGTCCAAATTTTCGATGACGCTGTGGTGTAATCGAGGTTTTAATTAATCCGTTAATGTTTCGAATATTCTCATCCTTTAGCTCTTGAATTGTTGCTGGCTTATCGGCGCACATCTTTTCTTTCAAATAACCCCAAAGAAAGAAGTCCAACGGTGTCAAATATTATACACTTGTCAGCCAAATGACATCACCACAACGTGCGATAACACGGTCATTGAATTTGTCGCGCAAAAGAGCCATTGCTTCGTTAGCTGTTCACAATAGCGAAAAGCATTCACAGCAACTGCCGGCCTTTTTTTTGAAAAAAAATACGGTCCGATGAAGCCATTAAATACGTCTGAAATGGCCTAGAGACTTTAGTTCTTAAATCAATTGCACCTTTTAAGTGTGTAAATGAAAGCCTTTATGCATAATGTTTACCAACGAAGACGAGTTGAGATGGACGGCTCTTCAGCCACACTATCACGAACAGCAAAAATATTTCTTGCACTACGAGCTGTACGTGCATGCACTGGTGTTGTCACATCTCCTACAGACCCAGTTTGCTCAAATTTTTCCGCGATTTTGAAAAATTACCAAAATTTAGAAAAAAACCGTTCCAATAGAAATAAATATGTAAAATTGGGATATTTTGTAAAGAGTTCCAGTAGGCTAAGCATATTTTTTTCTATTTTAATGAATGTGAAACGATTTAGTGCAAACTATTACCATTTAAAAAATCAATTTAAAAAATTGTATATTAGTTATACGAGTATGTACTTATTGATAGCATGTGTAATAAATGCCCATAGAACATATGCCTTGTGCGCTTTAGTCTCTACGTAGGATGTCTTGTAAAGTTTACGTTCTCTTAAAATTTTTCTTTAAATATTAAGGAATTTAAAGGCTATAGTGTTTAAATAAAGTCAGTAAGTAAGTATGTATTAAAAAATATACATATACGAGTATAATATACTCGTACTTTTTATGATTAAGTTGTTATATAATTATTCTACATATTTGTATGTAAATTGGCTTTTTTTTGCTATAAATTGTAAATAAAATGATAAAAATATGTTTTTTTATATACATTTTTATATTTTGAACTATAAATTAAGATAAAAGTTTGTGATATGCTTTTAATAAAAAGTAAAAAATAAAACAACAGCAAAATAAATAAATAAAACTGAATAAATGAATTTATGTGAAGTTTTAACATTTTTTTACACACAAGTGGCACACATTTCTATGAACGTACAGAATTTTTTAAAACTACCTTTGAACTAAAATTTGTTTAAGTGGCAAACAATTTTTTATTTTTTTTATTTTAATTTATTTCTCTTTAATAATAATGTTTTAATATTTTATAGTAAACTTTAACTTTTTTAAGCCTATTAACTAAACATAGTTAAAGCTGGTTTTGGGGACATGTTCCTATAAAGGCCCATCAAATATTTCATTGATTATATTATAATAATGTCTTTGATACATAATTGGCCATTACACCCCTTTTGAAGAGTTACGGCCTAGCTTTTCACAGCACCCAGATTGTATGTGTCAATTTTCATCCATGAGTACAGGGACCTAGAGTTTAACGTCAACTACGCACGAAATTCTTGAGAAAGTTTTTCATGGCAATCAGTTACTCTCAGAACTTTTACCAGAAAACTGCTAGGAGAGAAATATATTTTCATATTTCTCTTTTTTTTCAAGATGTCAGAGCTACGCCGAAAACAGCAACTAACAATTATTAAATCGATTGTCAAAGAAAGCAGTGTTGCCAACTCCAAAGTGTAAATCTCTAAAATATTTGTTTAATATTCTCTGGGAAATTATTTCACTTAAAGTGTTTGGTGTTAAAAAAGAATCCTGCTAAAATTTGACACATTTGCAGTTGCAAATATTTTCATTTTCATTTCATTTCATTTCATTTCATTTCATTTCATTTCATTTCATTTCATTTCATTTCATTTCATTTCATTTCATTTCATTTCATTTCATTTCATTTCATTTCATTTCATTTCATTTCATTTCATTTCATTTCATTTCATTTCATTTCATTTCATTTCATTTCATTTCATTTCATTTCATTTCATTTCATTTCATTTCATTTCATTTCATTTCATTTCATTTCATTTCATTTCATTTCATTTCATTTCATTTCATTTCATTTCATTTCATTTCATTTCATTTCATTTCATTTCATTTCATTTCATTTCATTTCATTTCATTTCATTTCATTTCATTTCATTTCATTTCATTTCATTTCATTTCATTTCATTTCATTTCATTTCATTTCATTTCATTTCATTTCATTTCATTTCATTTCATTTCATTTCATTTCATTTCATTTCATTTCATTTCATTTCATTTCATTTCATTTCATTTCATTTCATTTCATTTCATTTCATTTCATTTCATTTCATTTCATTTCATTTCATTTCATTTCATTTCATTTCATTTCATTTCATTTCATTTCATTTCATTTCATTTCATTTCATTTCATTTCATTTCATTTCATTTCATTTCATTTCATTTCATTTCATTTCATTTCATTTCATTTCATTTCATTTCATTTCATTTCATTTCATTTCATTTCATTTCATTTCATTTCATTTCATTTCATTTCATTTATTTATTATTCATAATCTTTAAGCCAAGAATGCCAAAGTGATTACATAGTAGGAAATAGAAAAATAATGACACTTTTTATATTTAATTGTATTCAAAACCAAAAATTAAAAAAAATTATTTTCACTAATTTCAAAGTTACTTTGCGGGTTTTAATTTAATTTTTGAAAACTTCAAAATAAGGAATAAGTCTGCTATTTTTGGGGCATACAGCAATGCTTACGATTATTTTCTATTCGAAAGAAATATTTTGTCATATTTTTTTCAAAGATTTCAGAGCTGGGGTGTGATACTAGAGCACACTGCATACTAGACTACTAATAAAGTCTTAATGAAACTGAATATTTTCTATTAAATAAATTAATTTTTTTTTCTAATTATTTCATGATTAAAGGAGATAATGTTATCTGTAAAAGAATTGTATACCAGTCGAACTGCACAAGTTTTGGGCTGCAGATATGGTAGCCTCTTCAGAGTTCTTAGTGACTTTAACAAATTTATGAAAATCATCATCAAATTTATGAAATTCTCACCTTTCTCTATATTTGCATTATTTAAACTGAGTTAGTCCAAACTTTGTTTATTGAGACCAATACTAAGGGGTAAACCTGTACTAACGCTGCATTGCAATTTTTACTAACGCTTGTATTGCAATTTTTGCTAAAAGGACAGTACTTTATGACAACAGAACATATATTTTATTTTCTTATATTA
Source organism: Metopia argyrocephala (assembly GCA_963576795.1). Classification (NCBI taxonomy): domain Eukaryota; kingdom Metazoa; phylum Arthropoda; class Insecta; order Diptera; family Sarcophagidae; genus Metopia; species Metopia argyrocephala. The sequence continues at coordinate 88,866,170 of OY756211.1, forward strand.
TTAAGCGCCTTTGGAGTGAGGCAAGTTGCTGCGAATTGATCATTCAAAGGCCAGTGTTATATATTCACCCTTGCATGATCAACAGCAATTGTCCCATCGTTACTTGTTGATTGTGGTGAGTGCCTTCGCTCAGTAGGTTTTAACTATTATCTGCTACTTTCGAATCGTGTGAAAAACATCACGTTTGTTGCACATTCTCCTTTTTCTCTATACCATTACATTTTTTTAATTGTTTTTTGTTTTTATTTTGCTTTATAACAATTTTTGCTTTGCCCCACTTGTTCCCTTTATTTTCATTAGTCGGTATTGACAACTTATATGGTCATAGCTGAGGTGGTTAAAACGTGTCAGATGATATCAGAGTTCGAATCTCAATATGTTATTATACTAACCATCACGCGGTTGTTATTTTCTCCCTTAATAATTAAAAAATCAGATTTTAATTCTGTTTATAATATTATTTGCTTGCTTTCTGTTTATATATATTTTTAAAAAGCTTCAAATTCTTTAAATATTTTCTGCTTATTCCAACTTTTGCAAAAAATAATATTTACTTTATACTAGCTGGTGTGACCCGGCGTTGCCGGGTTCACCCTAGCTAGGTTTTTGAGTAAATACATAATATTTTTAGTAAACTCAACTCTGATACATATGTATGGGCATTTCCTCAAAATGGTAAACCAGGATCGAAAAAAAATATGTTGATAATCATAGCATTTTATTGCTTATAATTATAAAAAAGAGTCTATATTTTTATAATATATTGGATTCTTATCATATCTCAGGTGTTTTACTTGAGAAAATTGGGCTAGAAACTGAAATATATAAAATTTCATTTTTAAACTACTTCTAAAGACATTTTTATATTTAATTATTTTACATGCAAAAACTGTATTATGTTTGCACTCTTTCTTCAAAATCTTTCTTTTACAAACAATTAAGAAGGGAAATGTGTAGGGAGAAAAAAAAGTTCGATTAACGGTAAATTTTTGTTTTGTTTCTTGCCTAGGTTTTAATCGTACGTACCGAAAACATCATTTTATTGTTATTGTTTTGCATAAAACGTCAATAGGTGCAGAGACATACCACATTTTAATTAATTTCGGTGTCAATAATTTGTATATAAATAAAAGAAACTTCTGGGTTACCATTAAATAGACTTTTTTTGTTTGCAAAGTTTCGTACGTTCGCGACCGTAAGTAAATTTTTTCTATAAGCAATGAGTTTATAATTGATAAGATGTCTCTAATTTTACTTTAAAAATGAAATGATATACCGAATATTCCAGTATTAGAATGATGCACTGGATTTTCTGTGATGAGGACCTAAAATAAGCACAATTTTAACGGCCTGTTGAGTAAAAACAATAATATCACAAATATTTTTAAAATTTCATTATTTTATATTGAAAATTGTTATTAATAAAACAAATATTAAAAAACACTGTAAGTGCTTTACTGAAATCTATTTATCGGAAGGATTACGTTCTCGCGAAGTTTTCTTATTCTTTTGTCAGTATCTGTAAACGAATAGTGGCATGCTCTAACTTAATTATATTATAAAAATATCATATGTATGTGTCACCTCTTAATAAAAGGAAAAGATATTCTTTGTAAGTGAATTTTTGCACAAATTTTTAATTGAGCTTGTTGATCATTAACTGTAATAACGTAATAATGTATTTTTAGACGGAGTTTTGTTTTGCTGGTTAAAATTTTAATTTTCCACACAACTTTAATGTAAAAGTACAAGTACCCAAAAATTAGTAAAAACACTCGATACGTGGTACTCATTACTCAATACTTTGCCAGTACTAGTTACCACACACTATAAATAGAGAATTACGTTTTTCGTAAAGGAAATTTGACGATATTTGTGGGATTAAGCATGGTGATAATACAAAAAAAAACCTATGGAAATATCGTACGTTCGCGACCGATACTTAAGCAAATTAAACGAAAACCAATAGAGATATGTATATTATTGTGTAAATACTGGATAGAGACCTACATTAGTATGCTTTAAAAATTATTTTATCGCTTTGGAGTATTCCGCTGCATTTCGCAGAATTTTACATTTCACTACTGCCAGTCAAAGTTGACTTCTATTTTGCGTACGTTCGTGACCATGTGTTTATAACTATTATTATGAAAACTTGAACTCGATGAAATCCATCTTTTGCACTACATATAGATCTACTAAAATGCTATCAAATCGCAAAAAAAAAAATACTAGAAAAAGTTTTTTTTTCTACCTTCTTTGTACATTAAAAGCGTACGAACGTACGTTCGTTACCCCAGGAAATGCCCATATACATGTGCACAGATATCAGGACCTCGCAAATATATGTTCTCAAATATCATATTGTTGCTAACTTACCGTTTGAAAATAGAGCTTCACACTAAAATTACCAATGAAATTAGCAGCGAATTTGAACTGTGGCCGTTTGCCAAAAAATTTAAAGTTAACTATTTTCCAAGATTTTTGAAGTCAATTATATTTTTATAAGAGATCGAAAATCGAAAATTATTTAGAAGCCCTCAGTTGAAAAAAATACGTTTAACAAAATAAAATTATATTTTTTATTTAATAAAAAAGTAAATCAAATTTTGACAACAAATATAAAAATAATTAAAAAATTATTTGTTTATTCATAAATCCTTTTCAATAAATATTTGACAGTGGACTTCTATTTAAATTAAAGGTTTTTTTTAACTTAAGCGCTTAACATACCCATGTATAGTTCTTTAGTCCGTACATAAATAAGCTCAATTTCTATGCTTCTCTTCCGTTCGGGCTTAGCAAGATTATAAATAATATAAAATTTAGTATTCCTACCAAGTTTGAAAGATTTATGAGCAACAAACTAACGACAAAACCCACTTTCTCGGTACGGGGATACACTCCCCCAAATTTTGATAAGGTAGATCATAAAATATATAATTGCAGTATTTCTATTTAGTTTGAAAGCGTGATCTGTAATAACACTTTAGGCAATAATGACCATTCCAAATTGGTACGAATCATCGAAATCGGTCCAGTCGTTCTTGAGTTATAAGCGTAGTAACTAACGCCACTTTCTTTTATATATATAGATATATAGAAGTATTGTGTGAACCCTGTATTTTAAAAATATGACGCCATTTTTTTTTTGGAATATTTTAGAATTTTTTTGCTATTCTTCTTATTTGGCCAGAGACCATTCCAAATTGGTACGAACCATCGAATCGGCCGTTCTTGAGTTATAAGCGTAGTAACTAACGCCACTTTCTTTTATATATATAGATATATAGAAGTATTGTGTGAACCCTGTATTTTAAAAATATGACGTCATTTTTTTTTTTTTTTGGAATATTTTAGAATTTTTTTTTGCTATTCTTCTTATTTGGCCAGAGACCATTAAAATTGGTACGAATCATCGAAATCGGTCCACCCGTTCTTGAGTTATAAGCGTAGTAACTAACGCCACTTTCTTTTATATATATAGATATAAAATAATTTCATTACATCCACATAGATTAATATAATTAAAATGTGTGTATTTTTGTAAATAAATCATTTATAATAAAAGAAAAGAAAAGTGTGATTTCTAATTATTAAATTTTACACTTGCGATGTTACATATGATCAACTGTCGTTAATCGCGCTGCCTATCTTTAAATTAAAAGAAGAAAAAGTGAAGACGTCTTTTTTCGTTCATATATTCGTCACGGCTCATTTCTGAATGAATGGGTAAGTGAATAATCAAGTATATCGAATTTGAGACGACAACACTCCATATGCATACCGAAAAAGTCACTCTTTATTGCTTGAAAATTTTTGTTTAATTTTATAAATTTTATATATTTTTATTGTTTGTTTTTGAATAATCCTTTGAGAGATATTTACATATAAAGATATTTTTTCATCAAATGTGTCTAAAAAATATTTAGTCAATGTAATAATACCCTTACAGATATTAGTAATAATTTATTCTCTTAAAGCATTAAACACATAGACGACAGCAAGCAGCAGGCAGCAAGTTGTCAAAATTAGAATGCCCACGTTTATATGGAAACGATTATTTTAAAGGCAGCACAGCAAAACCCTATACAAAAACCTTTGCTGCTGCTGCCCAACTTAGAATAATTTCTATTTTTTGAGGCAGCAAAAACTAATTAGTGATGCTAATACAATACAAAATGATAAAGAAAAACGACCTAAAAAATATTTTTTATTACAAAGAAAAAAAATTTATTTATTAATAAAAATAATAACAATTAAAAACTTTTTAACATTATAAGTCGGTATTATTTAATAAATTTAAGATTTTAACGTTATGTTTGGTGTCCCACAGGGATTAATATGCTTTGTTGTTTAAAATACATGTATAATGTGATGGGTAATGATGAAGGGCTGAATGTAAAACAAACAACTAACTACGTTATGTCTTAAAAGAAATATGCAAATGTGTGATGCATCAAAATATCTTTATGGATTTTTTTTTTTTGGAGATTTGCAGCCGTACCAGTTGAGAAATACACAGAATTTCAGAGTTCATCGGGCAACATGAAGGGCTATGCAAAAGTCTCAATTTTGCAATAATTGCCAAATAATTTGAGATTATACTTAAATTTCAATTTTTTTAAAGAGTATGTGTACAATTAGCAAAAAATATATTTTGTTAATGAGTTTTGTAAAGTTTTTTAATACTAATAAAATATAAACAAATTAAAATAAAAAATATATATGTATTTACATTTCAAACAAGCGATTTTATTTTTGCGATTTCGTATACTTGAAAGTGGTATCACTGAAATATTTTTTTCAACAACAAACACATGTTCATTATTTTATTTGTTTTTTTATTGTTTTGCTGCTACTGCCTTCAAAATATTTATGTAGCCGATAGCATGGCAGCAAATATTGTCGGCTGCATTTGCTGCTTGCTGTCATGCTGCTTGCTGTTGTCTATGTGTTTAATGCTTAAATTGTATTTGATGTGAAAATAAATTTCTTACGCTGCGTATGAGTAACAAAAGAAAATAAAAAAACTCATACGTAGGCATGCATTCAGTAAATAATATAAAATCAAAAACAAAGAGAAAATATAGGTAATAAAGAAAACTAAGTGTGTGTGTGTGTGTAAAAAAGTCTTTTGAAAATTTCTAAAAGTAAATAAATATTTGGCAAAAATTTAAATTCTGCATAAATTGTTAAATTCCAATATAAAAAAATTACAAAACTATAAAAAATTTTCCAACACCACTTGATTTCGTGAATAGTTTTTATAGTCTTTACCACAACAATTTATTAAATTTTTTATTTTTTATATATACATATTGTGTATACATACATATATATATTTTAATAAAATTAAAAATAAAAACGAGCTGTTGTAAAAACTTTTTATTGAACGAGTATACGGTCTACATATAATATTTTGTTTTAATATATTTTTTATTTAAGCCAAGTTGTCATTTTTTTTACTGTGCTATAAAACGAACACCTAAAACTGAAATTTAATGGAGGTTTTTTAGTTATATTTTAACAACAGCAGGCTCAATTGATTTGCTTAGAAAAATTAATAACAAAATGACTAAAAACTTGCAGGGAGTTTTTATGAAATTTTGTTTTTTTTTGCTTAAATAGGTCATCATATAATGCAGAAACTGCCAAACATTTTGGGCTTTATTTTTTATTTTTTATTTTTTTTTTTTGAAAAGAAAAATATATATATAAAGATAAATATATAAAAATATAAAAAGAGGCTGTAGAATTTAAGGTTAGGAAGTAAATTGACTTGAAAATGTATATTTTTCTCACAAATTCAGTTTTATTGATATCAATGTAAATGTCAGACGCTCGCTCTTTTCACAAATTTTAACCACATTTTGCAACAAAGCTTCGCTTATCTTGTCAATGCAGTGCCGAATTTCTTCTCACAGATCGTCAGTTGTTAGTGGTTTGTTCACATAAACCTGGTCTTTTAAATGGCCCAAGAGGATATCGCCAAATCGCAACCGGGAAATTTTCATGCAAGACCCGAATTGTTAGACCGGCTGTGTGGCTGATGGCACTGCGCTGCTGAAACCAAAAGCTACTGATGCCAACATAAGCCAATTGTGGTAAAAAAATACAGTGATATAGTGGTTAGTGGTCGCCGTGGTCTAGTGGTTAGTGTGTTGGCTTACTAAGACATGGGCCCTGGGTTCGACTCCAGGCTCTCTCAGCAGTCTTCTGGCAAAAGCTCTGAGAGTAACAAATTGCCATGAACAAGCTTCTCAAGTCTGTCGTTCGGAGTCGACATTAAACTGTAGGTCCCGGTACTCATGGATAAAAATTGACACACACAACATGAGTGCTGCGAGAAGCTACGCCGTAATCCTGACACAGGGTTGTTAAGGCCAGTTATGTATGTGTATGTATAGTGGTTAGAGTGCTCGCACAAAAACTCAAACGGCCCAGGTTAAAATCCCAGCAAAGGTGAAAAAATGAAAAAGTTAGTTTGTGGTTTTTCAAAATTATAGTATAAAAATAATATGTGCCCCTCCCCCTCCAAGATGACCATCTACAAAGAAACAGCTCACCGAATGATCAGGAGAAAAGCGCCATGTATTGGAAAGTAGCGGATAACAGCTAAACCTACTTAGCGAAGACACTCACCACACAATAACCATGCAACGATGAGGCAATTGCTGTTGATCATTTAAGGGTGAAAGTATAGCACTGGCCTTTGAATGTCCAATTTACAGCAATTTGTCTCATTTCTAAGGCTCTTAATAATAATATAAAGAAAAAAACATATATATATATATATATATATATATATATATATATAAATAACATCATATCGTCGTAAGAATTAAAGAACTATGTAACTGACAAAAATAGAAAATACGTTTTTTGCATCATTTTTATCAGAAAAAAAAAAATACGCGTCGATTGGTCCCGGTCCCAGATTTCTACGATGAAAATAAATTCACTTACGCCGTCTGCGTTTTGAAAAATACCGGTGTCTTTGTTCTACTTTCATAGAGGTTTTTTGGCTCTGGTGATTATTTAAGGTTTTGTCAGTTACAGCGTTCTTTAATTCCATCGACGATATGTACTGTCCTTTCCAAAAATTCCAATACAATACACAGAATTTAGTAGGCGTTGACCCCAGAGTATTAGTCTTAAAAAAAGGATGATATCGTTGTTTTTCAAACAGCCAATACACAAACGTTAGAAGCGAAAAATGGTGGTTTATCGTTCCATGGATAAAATGTCCCTACATTTCACTAAATAAATATCAAAGAATAACAGTTAAGGTCTTGGCTTTTCATCATTCACCTTACATCCCCATTTTTCACAGTGAAAAGTAAAAAAAAGAAAATTGCAATAAACAGAGTAATTTTTGGTTTAAATAAGCATGGAAAATAATTAAACAGGACGGGTATAGAAAAACAAAAAGGACTTTTAAATTATAACAACAGTTTACCAGATGAAGTTTTTGCCATGAAAAATATCATTACGTTGGAAAGCTTACATACATACATACATAATTGGCCATTACAACCCTGTGTCACGGTTACGGCCTAGCTTCTCACAGCACTAATGCTGTGTGCTGAGATTTGAACTCGGCTCTATCGGCTGAGAGAGCCAAAGCACTAACCACTAGACCTCGGCGACTACGTTGGGAAGCTTACTCTGTAGAAATGCCTTACAAATCTACTCATTTAAATCTATCAAGCATATTTAACAATTTTTTTTAAAGAAAGTTTTATTTAAATTTTTATAAAATTCTAAAAGGCTGATTTGTGTTGTCCCTGTAACATTTTGTTCACAAAAGTTTCTATTTAATGACTTTTTTATGTAAGAAAAGTCTTGGCGTGTATTAGAATTTTTGTATTGCATTTAAAATTAATGATCTTCTATTTTGTGTGAATGTCACAAGCAATTAAAATTCAAAAAGCTGAACATTTAAAATCTCAATTAATTTTTGATTTATTTTTTATTTTTGCTCTCGTTTAGTGTGAAACGTTTTTATGAATAATTTGTTGGTTTTACCAAAAAAAAAAAAAAAAAAAGATAGAGAGAGCGAGAGAAAGAGAAAAAAAACAGAAATTTTAATTACAAAAGGCGTTTTATATGAATAACACGTCGTAGTAATTTAAAAGTATTTTTTGACCATTTTTTCCCTCCCCAAAGAATATTTAATGACACAAAAAAGGCCAGGAATAAACAAACTCACACACCAACTACACATACATTTACTGGCAAAAATTTCCCTACACTTGAAAGCGTATGTGCACTTTAATTTTTATTTTTTTTTCTTATTTTTTTTTTCTTTTTCATAGAAAACGTTATTGTGTTTGTAAGCTGACTTTTTTCCTGATCATCAACACCCTTCTCTAACTTTAATTTAGAATTTGATATTAAAACGTGTTGAACGTGTACTCCTTGGTGTTGATTCTATACCAATATTTTCGTTTACACACTTTTTTTCCCCTAAATTTTCCAATTCATTTTGTTTGAATTTGCCACCAAACTTACACGTTAACACCTTGATAGAGAGAGAGAGAGATAGAGAGATGGTGTTACTTTCATAACATTTTCTCATATGACTTCATTTTTAAAAGGCAAAAAAAAAAAAATTTCACGAGTGTCATTTTATATGAAGTTGAACAGCAAAGGTGAGCCATGGAAAAACATGTCAAGTATACAATTATATTGGAACTTGTAGAATTTTCATTTTTTTTATATTTTACTTTCATTTATAGAAGAAAATATATGTAATTTTAATGGACTTGTTGTAAATATTTGTAAAAAAAATGTTTTATCATGCAATATGATGCCGCTCCCATTTTGGTCAGGCTAATGCAGCTGAAATAGGAAAAATATGTAATAAACTATTCACAACAAATATTGACAAGTTTCTAAATAAAATGGCTACAAGACTTAGAAAAATAACGATTGAAATTAAAAGACTCTTTACAATCATTCATATTTTAGAAAATTGCAGACCTCCAGCTAGGGAAAGTTGAAGCTTTTTCGAAAAAAGCCGAATTGTTATTAGCGGCCATTTGGTTGAAAGCAAACAATTAATCAATATGTTGTTGAAACATGAGATTTGACGGTTTTTATAAACGGGGTATGTAACTATACAAAAGCGTATTTTCATTATTGAAAAATTTTTCAAAATAATAAAAGTTTATCGGCTGTAGTTTCAAAAATTTAATACGAAATATGGTCAAAATATTATTTTAATTTTGCCGACTGAAAAAATGAAAAAATTAGGGAGCCTGAATCAGTTGGATGCAAATATCTAAGCAGTGCGTAATAGTTTTGTTACAAACCTAACAACATCAATTCGGCGTCTAGGACAAGAATTTCATATATCAAGAAGTTCTCTACACAAAAGATCTGTACAAAATTCAATCAACACAACAACTGATGATCATGAACAAGGAATGAAATTCGTGGAAGGGTTTATTAATTATCAGAAACTGGGTGCTGATGTTTCGAGTAAAATAATGCAAAGCGATACAACTATAGATTGATTTAACGTGAGCACCTGTCCGTAGACTTAATCACACCCCGCCCGTTGCCGGGACGGTAGTCGGATTCAATGCGTCCGACCACCGCCACCCTCAGAAGAGAGCCCATAACACCGAGTTGGCAATTTAGCACCACCACTGTCTGGGTAGTGATACCCCCCTTGCTGAGGGGTTTCTACCTAGCACTACCACAACCACTACGTGTACTTCCTGAGGGACCGCACCCAAACCATTAGGCCGATTAACCTCACTTCCCGAATGACTAGGAGTCCCAGGTTAACCGGGTCTGATCAGTCCTTGAGAACGCCAGAAATGCCTGCCACGCGCATTTAAGGGACAAGCACCAAATACACGTGGCAATTAAGGCCATGCACCACCATTACCGACAGTCTCTGCCTATATCGAGCGCCAGACCACTCAGGGCTAGGTCGAACCCGATATTCCCCGGAGAAAACAGGCCACTGATGGCGACATCATCAGCAGCCTTTTCTGTATCCCCGGGGGGGTGCTAAGCGATACAGTACACATTCAACTCTTTGGCTTTGTTTATCGCAAAAATTTTCCTTGTTGGAGAACTCACATGTGATGGCCAAACAACAAATGCGCCCAATACACGTTCACTGTTTATTGTGGATTTTATGCAGAAGTATCATACATACATACATAACTGGCCTTTACAACCCTGTGTCAGGATTACGGCCTAGATTCTAGCAGCACTCATATTGTGTATCAATTTCTAACCACGAGTACCGGGACCTACAGTTTAATGTCGACTCCGAACGACAGATTTGAGAAGCTTGTTCATGGCAATCAGTTAATCTCAGAGCTTTTGCCAAAAGTCTGCTAAGAGGTAGTCTCCGAAAGAAAGATTTTTTTAAATATTTCTTTGTTTCTAGATGTCAGTACCGGGGCTTGAACCGGAGCTGTCGTCTATGTGAGCAGAAGGATCATACTTTTTTGCAAAAGAGGCTGGTCAAGCAGCAACTGTTACTAGTGCTCGATATCGTACTTGATCTTTCTGCAGAAATCAAAACGACGGTATCACTTTCCATACAACCAATGCAACTACTAATGTACTTTCATTTCAGTAACCAAAATTGGCCGACAGATTATGTGATTTAACACCATTAGATTTCTTCTTATAGGATGTTCTGAAATCAAAAGTCTGTGTACAAGGGAAAACTACATGCTCCATCAATAAAAGTAGTCATAAGTATGTAAAAATGCCATGAAAAATTTCAAAGGAAGGGTGCGTATATTCCAGCAAGACGGTGGAGGCCATTCAACTAATTTGTTATGCCATATTTAGACCCATCATATGTACTTTTTTTTATTGAGCCCAATACTCAATGATAAAACCTTACTCATGCTGAGCATCGTATTGGAATTTTTTTGAAAAGAACAGTAAATATTTTTTTCTTATATTATTAGGAATAATTTTTTATTTATTTTATTTATTTATAGATCATAAGCCCTTAAGGCCCAATTGATCCAGATATTAAACGTGTATTCCTATTTCTATATTTAAAAAAAAAAAATTCTATATCTTATCCTAAATACATATATACTAAATAAGAAAAATATCGGGTCATTAAATGCAATACCAATATCTAGACATTCCTATACCAATATACCCTTTTTGCACTAATACTGAAAACAAACTGAAACAAAAATAAATAATAAACAAAATACTGGTACTGTGGTATGTATGAATTAGACAAATTGCTGTGAATTGATCATTCAGAGGCCAGTATTATACCTTCAGCCTTAAATAATCAACAGCAATTGCCTTATCGTTTAAATGTTGATTGTGTAGTGAGTGCCTTTGCTAAGTAGTTTTAGCTGTTATCTGCTACTTCCCAATATGTGGCGATGATTGAGTAAAAAAAAATTAAAATTTAATCACTAAAAAATTGAATATTTAAGACAAATCTCGTGTTAATTGTGGACCACTTTTAATATTTGTGTTTAATATTCCGTTTTTTCCATTTAACATATTCTTAGCATTGATTTTTGGTGGCTTATTAACACTTTCTTTTTAATTTTTTTTTCTTATGTTTTCATATTTTAGTACTGAACTTTTAATGGCTGAAAGCAGGTAAAATATCAGTATGTAAAGTAAGTTACACATATATTTCTGTATTATTTAAAGAGCTCTTACACTCTAAAACTTTTCCCAAAATTTAGGTTCATATTATGTCTAAATTGGTGTTGAAAATTTGTTGTTGTCTAAAATTATATAAATTTCATTCTTAATTTAAAAAAAAATAAAAAATTTACACAAAAAAATAAATTTGCTATTAAAATTGTTTATGTTTAAACAAGTTATGTTTAAATTTACTAAATAATGTTTAATATTAAGCGCATTTGCTTAAAATCAGTAAAAAATTTGTAAAATTAAGCACTTTTGCCTAAAAATAGTTATAAATGTTTAATATTAAGAACATTTAAGTAAAAAAGTTGGTAAAAAAGCGACGAAAAATAGAAGAAGCATTTATTTGCAATAAAAACTTCAAAAGAGTCGGGTCGTATTCTGAATTTTTTTTAAAAATGAAATTTGCAGTGGCTGCAGCATTTATATATTAAAAAAAGTGTTTTGTATTCAGCTGGTGGTGTTTATTTTAATTTATTTAATTTAAATATATTAAAATGTATATTATTTTCAAAAAAGTGTTTATTGTAAAATTTACAGAAAAAAATGACAAGGTTTAAGAGTTTATCATCTATTTTTCGTCGTAAAAATTAAAGAACGCTGTAACTGACAAAACATATATATATATATATATATATATATATATATATATATTTTATATCTATTTATAAGTATATATAGATAGTTTGTAAGATATATAACTTATAATAAATTAAATAATTTTATTGAAAATATGTATTGTAGGTATTTTCATTTAAGGAGTCTTGAAAATAAATATATCAAAGGGGCGAAAATTAGACACAAATTACCTAAAATATTTAAAAATTTTTTGTTAAATTTTAGACATATTTTGCTTAAAAACAAACCAAATGTCTAAAAAAACTAGATATTTAATTTTAGGTCGAAAACAGTCTGTAAAGTGTTGCCTACTATTATCGACCTAATTTTCAGCAAAAGTGGTTTAGAGTGTAGATTGATTTTAACCTTTAACTACTGAGGTGGTGGTAAATTTTACCCCGTCCTTAGATTTTTTAATTTATTTTCTTCGGTTGAGCCCTGTTGAGTCTCTGTTTTGTTATACTAAATCTTTGATTTTTTTATTTTTATAATCCTATTTATATAAAAATGTATTTTCTTGTTCTTTTAAAAATAAATTATTAAAAAAAAAAATTTTTTTTGACTAATTTTTTTGGTAAAACAAAAGGTGGTAAAATTTACCCCACGTCAATAATTATGAAAAAATTTTTCACCTCCGTAGTTAAAGGTTAAGATCATATTTTGGCATAATTTATCTTTAAAAGCGTGCTTTAGCATATTTTATATACAAAAGCCAGTATGACAGTATAGTTTAGAAGAGTATAACGGAATATTTTTGCAAAAACCGTGACGTTGTGAAATTAAAAATATTGATATTAAATTATCTAAAAAATTATACTTAAAATTACATTTCAGGTTTTTCTTTTTCTGACACACCATGTCCAAAAAAACAAAACAACATTTTTTTAACATTCATTGTTTATCATATTGCATTGAGTCACTTTTTAACGAACACAAATTACAATTTTATAAAACCCCAGACTATTTTTAAAATCATTATCATTTTGTGCATATTGAACTTTAATGTCACGTTAATTCAGTCTTTAAAACTTTATTGTAATTCCTGTGCCGTCACGTTACTCGAAGTATGTACTTAAAAAGAAAATTCAAAAAACGACTTTGTTTTTTGCTTTTTCAACCCTTAAGGGAATTCTTTGTTCTAATGGGTTTTCAAAGCAATTTTGAACATGTTGCTCTTAAAAACCAAAAACACTTGTTTAAGAGCAAAACACTTAAAGCAGTAACGCCTTTACTGCCATCTCCTTCCAAATAAAATTTAATGGGGAAATATACGATGATTGCAAATATTCATGTGAGGTTTCGTTAATGATGCGGTATGTGTGTGTCGCTGTTATATGAAAGAAAAGTTTTTAAGAGAATCACTTCAAAATATTTACAGAATTTTTTTTTTACTTGTGATTAAAGCAAAAAGTTTGGGGAAAACATAATTTTTTTTTGCTTTAGTTGCAAAAATTTCACGAAAAAATAGTGGAGCCACTATTTTAGATTTATATTTCTGTATATTTGGTGTGAGATCTTTTAGGAACAGATGAATACTTAATTTTTCCTCAAACTACCCGACTATTATAGTATCATCCAGGCTGAAATAATGGCTATATATACAGCGGCTGCTTAGTTCTACTTAGTATCGATATATATTGGATGGGAATATAGACATTTTTACTAACAGTTCTTGGAAATGTGTACACCACATCTAAGATTGTGCGAGAAGGCCTGGTATCTCTGGTGAGTTTTGCAAGGCTTTCAGAGGAAATAACATAGCTGATGCAATTTCTACGACTGGTGCCACTATTATTTCAAAGGAAGTCAGACTAAATCGGCATTCCTTTGTTGAGGAGAAAACACCTGATTTTGCACAGACTTTACTTGTGTGCATAAGAAAGATTGGAGGATGAACCCATGTCTCTTAAGACCAGCAAGATCTGGTTCGTCATTGATGTGAATAGAACAAAAGTATCGTTGAATTTACACAGAATTCTTCTTATAAACCTTGTAGCAGTGGGAAAAGTAAAGTGTACTCTAGGTATTCAAGTCCTTAAGTTAAAAATACCTCACAATAACTTCTGCAGAAGCTGTAATGACGAAGAAGAAAAGTATACAATGGAACATTTTCTCTGTAATTGTTCCTCACTTAGAGACCTGAGAAGAAAAGTTTTGGTCGCCCAGAATTTGTAGACAGATCCTGTTTAACTAAATTTGTTTGGTGAATTAAAGACAATTCACATCTTCATTAAATTATCGGATTGATAGGAGAACAGCCAGCGGTAGTAGATATATAAAGTGGGTATAATGGTATCACAATGTTATATTATAGAAGCCAAGAATGCTTTAAACTAACCTACATTTGGAAATTTATTTTTTCTTTGATAGTCGATAATGGCCATTTTGTTGAAGACACATTATTTACTCTATTTGCTCTACCGCCATGGATAGATATTGTATTCAACCACACATGCAAGTAATACAACTTTTCTATCAAAATTCGTGCACTGTTCGGATAATACAAAAAAAAAAAAAATTATCGAAAAAATTACCTTCAATGCTGAGACCAATTTCGGGTTGAATGGTTAAATGGGCAAACAAAGTTGTCGAATTTGGGACTAAACCCGTCTACGTGGATTTTCGTCTAGCGACCTTCCTGGTTCATATTCTTGAAGAACAACATTGGCCAGGGCATCTCTATCAAATATAGCTTAATAGTTACCGACTTCTTTTATACTGAATTGTATTATGTAGAGAGGAACGATATGTAATTTCTACAGAACAGCCAGAAAGTTCTGCACGAGCTATTTGAGGGCATGGCTTTTCTTCTGGGGTTTTCTTTAGCAGAATAAGTTGCAAATCACAGCGGCTTTTAAAGCTAACTTCCTCAAATTCAGCTTGATTTATGAGCCAGAGTCATGGAAAATTGAACATGTTGGTTATTCTCCACCCAAAGAAGCCGTTGCGGACATTAGAACGATATTACATACATGTATTACACACAGAATGACATAAATAGGTCTTTCAAACGAACAAACAATCTCTATGCCTTCTCACACACACTTTATGTTATTTAACGAAATGCCCATCACTCCATCCCATACCTTTAAGAAGCAATAAAAAAATTTTTTTTAGTCCTAACTTTAATGCAGAATTTATTTAGAGTTTTTTTTTGTATGTGTGAAATTTAAGCATTTTAATTACAAATTAAAATATTATGTCAAATAAATGACATTTACCCCTAAAAATAATTGCCAATTAAAAGGCATAATTTCTAAAATAAAATAAATAATTATATTTCTATATTGTTTGTACAAAAAATGAAAATATTATTTTAATTATTTGCACAACTATGTTGCTGAAATAAAACTAATTTAACCCCTTTTGTATATGATTTTGGGCAGGGATACATACTAGAAAAAAATTCTAATTAGCGATGACTAAATTAAATGTATATGAATAATCAAAAAAATAAAATGAAAATATACTATAATTTTTTTTCCAAAGATGTACACACTAGAGTGGATGTATTTGTTGAGGCAAACAAAAAAAAAAAAAAAAATAAATAAATAAATAAAAAAATTAAAACCAATAAAGTAGAGTAAGAATGTATGTAATTCATGAAAACGGGCTTCGTAGACCAAATTAAAATAAATTGAGATTATTTCTGTAATGATTTTTAATAAAAAGAAGAAAATGACATCCGACGACTTCGACATCCGGAATGCACCCCAACCGAATTCAGCTACAGAGTCTCATTCTTAGTTAATCCATATGGCATCGCCAAATCGCAACCGAAACATTTCTTATGTGTAAGTAATTACTGAATTGTTTGACCGGATGTGGTGCCTGTAGCTCCGTTCTGCTAAAATGAAAGACCACTGATGTCAGCAATAGCCAATTGTGGCCATGGTCTCATCGCTAAAGAGGATTTTGTTGAAAACGCGTTTTTTCCTTCAGTTTTTTAAACAGCCAATATACAAATGTGCGACGCAAGTAATGGTAGTGTAGCGTTCTATTGTTATAGTTTCCAATATTTTTACTAAGTAAATATTAGATTAATTCTTGACATTTCATTATTTGACAGCCAAATTATGGTGTTTTCTTTTCTACAAGAAAAATACCACCCTGTTAAAAGGTACATGAAAAAAGTGTGTGACCAGTCCTGTGATAATGTCATTAATTATTTAATGAGAACATAACACAAATATAAAAAGGGGAATGCACTATTTTTAACATCTGCGGAGTATTTTTATTTTATTTTTTTTTTTGCAAAATATAAAAAATTATTGAGGACATTATTGTGCACAAACAATTCTAGCACATAAAATAGATGCGCCAACCTCCATATTTTGGTTTTTATTTGATAAAGTTCAGAAATTTATTTCGTTTTGCTTCCAATAAAATACATAAATATAAACATTGAGCTGCCAGATTGCTGATCCGTCGCCCTAAAATTTTAAAGGTTTTTTTATAAGAAGGTTTTTTATTAACAGTTTTGTAACACGATATGCAACTTAATTTATGTATATCATAAACATAACATATAAAGTTTGCTTATGTTTATTGAACAAAATAATGAAGAAAATAACTTAAAATTTTGATAACGCGTACAAGCGATTTTTCCTCAAATGTTGTCTGGTAGCCCTATAAATAAACAAAAGCCATCTGTTCTACAGGGCATTATCAGCACTCTCGATTTATAAAGGGCGTAAAATGCAATACCTTCTGCCATTAGCAAGGGGCATTATTATGAATAGAACTTGCTACACTTTTAGAATGTGAAACATTTAAAAAAAAAAAAAACAGAAAATTGCATTTTTAAAAATAAAATGATGCATTTTTGGTAGAAAAAAAAAAAACACCATTAGTTCCTAACTTTAAATTTGCCGATCTACAGCAAGTTTAGCTTAATTGCCGAAATTACAAAACCTTCGTATTCATTGTATTCCTTCTTTGATTGTACGGCAAAACGATAGTTGTACGCTTGTCGTTGGTAATTTTCATATAGAATTTTAATATAACGCATACACTTTTTTCATGTGTTTTTGGTTTCTGTGTTATTAATGTAATGTGAATGCCTATTATTGAAAAGAAGCATAAAAATATAAAAAAAATTATTTATTAGGTCTGTTTCTTTACTCTACATTGGGCGCCCGCGGGATCCCAACTTTACCAAAAAGCGTTCCCGTACACAAAATTTGGGTAAATGAGAGAATTTTTGAGAGAGTAACATTCTTCTTCTTCATGCACGAAATAGCCCGTACTTTTTCTTCGGGCTAGTTTGTGCAAGTAAACAAATAATCAGCTGTTTAAAAAATAATAGAAAAATGAAAGGTTCAAAAACTAAAAAAAATTTCAAAAGTTGAATTAAAAAATATTTATTAACCTGCAGTGAAAGGCTTATAGTATAATTTAATTCAATATTTATATAAAAAAGTTTATCTTTGCCTTAGTTAACATGTATAAGTCTAATTATTGTCGTTTGTTTTTGCGAAAGTACATGTTCAATATGCGTGTGTGTGTGACATAAAATTGTGTGTTTTCATATTTTTATGTGAATGGGTAAAATATTTGCTTTTTTGCGTTCCCGTACTTTTGGGCAAATTTGTCTCTTATAGAGAGAAATTATTGCTTACTCTCTATTTCCCGAACTTTACCCAAAAAGTAAATAAACACACTTATTGTCAGCAACAAATTTATTTAAAAGAAAAAGATAACAAAGTATGTATACATATAAATATAGAAATTAAATTAATGTTGATAAAGTGATACAAATATAAACTAAAGATACATCTATTTATTTGTGAATAGTACTTTTCTTCTTCTTATGTAATATTTGACGTTTTCGACTTTTTACAAGCAAGTAAACAAAAACTGTTTTCAATAACGCATACAACAATGCAGAAATTTCTGAATTCGCCAAATATTAAGTCTTTTTCTTTACTAAACATTGGGCGCCCGCGCATTCCCAATTTTACCAAAAAGCGTTCCCGTATACAAAATTTGGGTAAATGAGAAATTTTGAAATTTTGAGAGAGTAACATTCTTTTTCTTCATGCACAAAAAGAAAGCTTTGCGAGCAGAAGCGTTTATTATTACAATATTATGTAATTACTATAAATAATTTTCCCATTTTTGTAAAGCTTGGTGCTGGACTCATTTCTGAGTAAATTAGGATATTACATTATAGTCTTAAGTTCTCTCTCTCTCTTATTGTAATTATTTGTATATTTTTCGTTGTAATGAAAATTAAAAAAAGGCTCAATAAAATTTCAAACTTCAAACTTCATGCACAAAATAGCCCGTACTTTTTCTTCGGGCTAGTTTGTGCAAGTAAACAAATAAACAGCTGTTTAAAAAATAATAGAAAAATGAAATTTTCAAAAACTAAAAAAAATTTCAAAAGTTGAATTAAAAAATATTTATTAACCTGCAGTGAAAGGCTTATAGTATAATTTAATTCAATATTTATATAAAAAAGTTTATCTTTGCCTTAGTAAACATGTATAAGTCGAATTATTGTCGTTTATTTTTG
The DNA here is from genome assembly GCA_963576795.1 of Metopia argyrocephala. Classification (NCBI taxonomy): domain Eukaryota; kingdom Metazoa; phylum Arthropoda; class Insecta; order Diptera; family Sarcophagidae; genus Metopia; species Metopia argyrocephala. Next base: position 88,884,981 of record OY756211.1, read on the forward strand.
CGAAAGTACATGTTCAATATGCGTGTGTGTGCGACATAAAGTTGTGTTTCTTTTTCATATTTTTATGTGAATGGGTAAAATAATTACTTTTTTGCATTCCCGTACTTTTGGAAAAATTTGTTTCTTATTGAGAGAAATCATTGTTTACTCTCCATTTACTGAACTTTACTCAAAAAGTAAAGAAACAAATATGTTTTTTGTTTATTTTAAGCTTTTGCGAGTTTTAAGAGAGGAAAAATCTTAAAATTTTTTCGGTGCTCAACGCTAGACTGGAAATATTTTTGAAACTGTTAACGCATCATAAAATTGAGATGAAATTATTTAAAAACAATTTTCTGTATATTTTTTAAAAGTTCTCGATTTATAATATTAAATAGGAGTGTAGTCGCCTTATAAAGGCGGTCAAAAAACAGAAAATCTCGACCTGGTGGTGGAAAAAAACTAAAAGCACAGTTTTGCTTAGAACATCAAATTCCTTACGTTTTTACCGCAATTTTCTTTTTTGACCCAAAAAACCTTAATTTGGCGTCCAGTGTAATTTTTGCTGGTTTTTTCAGGTCCTATTTTTATATTTTTAATAAATGGTTTGCTTACAATTCAAAGATTTTCTAAAAACAACTCACACTGTTTGATCTTTGGGTTAATCTTGAAAAATGTCAGTTTTTATATATTTTCTTATGTGACCAAAAAGCAAACAAAGTAGTTTCTTAAATATTGTTTTTCATTCATTCTTTATTCATTCTTTATTTCTTACATTTTTAGAATACTTAAAAACTATTATTTTATAAATGGCTTTCATCTCTATTTCTAAAGTTTAGAAAACAATTTTTCCTTGCATTTTATATGACAAAAGTGTTGCCTAGAAAAATAGTTGCCCTTTGTGTTCTAAATTCATTCATTTTATAGCAAAACAAAAAAAAGAAAAACGAAAAGTACTCGTATTATCATCAAAATATTAATGTTTTGTTCTCTGCTCATTCCAAAAAAGTAAAGAGGTTCTTCATATAAATTGAGGATGTCATTGTTGCTCTTGCAAATGGTAAGAACAGTTTGTTAAACATTTTTTTTTTCTGTTGATGACCTCATTCTTGACAATTTTTTCAAGTTTATTTTCAGAAACAAATATTTATTTTTTGTGTAGTACGAGTATTACTTAACTAAACTTTACTTCCTTTAAAAAAGAAAAAGAAAGAGAGCAAAAAGAAAACATACATTTAAGGTTTAAATTTGTCTCTGCTTTAGTCTATTATTTCACAAACTTGTATATATAAAAATGTATTCAGTTGTTAAAAACATGAATTACAAACACAAAGAAAATATTTTCTAATGAATACTATGTTTGCATCCTGTACCAGGATTTGACAAATTACCTTGAACCAACGACCTGTAAGTATTCAAAATCATTCACATAAAGCTAAAATACTATGGTTCCTAATCGATTAAATTAAAATAATTACGTCACAGCTTTTATTTTTTTCTCTTTTATTGGTTATGGCATATAAAAAAATAGTCAATTGAACCACGCCTACATTCTACGCCTTCTAAAAGGAAAAATATCTAAAATAAAATTAATCATATCTTAGAATTTACACTGAAAATAGGGAAATTAAAATATAATCAACTTACTTTATTTGAATTTGATTGTTAATATTAAGATTTTTTTTATTTTTTTTAAGAGCCCATTCCATAAAGCTATATTTACACCACCTAAGTTCTTATCTGATTTTAAGAGTTACAACTCAGACGGCAATAATTTTGATAGTATTTTTAACTGAGCTCAGGCAAAAACAATAAAACTTAAATTAGATTTGTAATGAAACTCTCTGAGTCTATCAGAGTGCGCTTTTGATATAAAACTTAGATGAGAAACTTAGGTAGTGTTAATATATAGCCTAAGTACATCATCTTTGCGCCCATTTGTTTTCGAAACTGAAAACAATTCGGTACGACTAACCAAAAACTGTTCTCAAATAAAATGATAACTGTGGGTGTTTGCTGACAAATGTTGGCGAGATATGAATACACACTTTAACGAACACTTAGACATTTAAACTTTCATGCAAGTTCATGCGTAAACACAGTACGGAATTTATGGGTTATATTGAGACTACAAAACTATACAAAAACAATTTTAAAAAAATACAAAAAGAAGTCAACTAAAATGAAATTAAAAAATATATCATAAAACTACTTATCTTGGGTTCAATTCTTATCATAGACCCCGATCTTGGACACTATACCGAGCATATAGTCAGCTCGACTAACCGCGCCGATCTTGTATTAAACTTTTTCTAATTTTTAGTAGTTGTTTTATAATTTTATCTGTAATGAAAGTCACATTATTCCAAAAACATACGGCACTATATACAAAATTTGTGTGAAAAGTTCCGTAGATTCGTATATAAAAGGTTTAATTCGTCATAATGCCCCAGTACCAGTAAGCTATTTTGTAAGGGAGATAGCGTGAACAATCACTTACTCGTGCGCATCAATAATGGATGATTTTTATATGAAATGAGCCGCTAAAATGCAATAGAAAAGCAAATTTATTGCAACCAGTAAGCAAATAGTACAAACAACCAAAAATAATACCCTATCCTGTAGCATATTTGGAAGCTTTAATGTATAAAAAAGAATATAATGCTTCCATTATTGCTTACAAATTTATTTATTGCTTCCAAATCTTAAAAATTTTCTGCTGGGAAATAAGCAAACACGTTGCAAATTTTTGTACACAATGGCTTCCAAAATATTGCCTCTGCCAAAGCAACGTAATAGAGTGAGGCTCGATTAAGTTAAGAAGTTTGTTTTAGGTGAGCTGAACTTTTTTGAATTCTTAACTTTCCCGTTTGAAAAATGTATATAATTATACCTACATTTACTCATTATATGTATATTTATTACTATTTATTTAATTAAAGTACTTACATAAGTATTAATTACAGATAATCAAAATGTGTAATACATGTAAGTTATAACCCTATTACATTATTATTTGTTACTGTGAAGTAATCAGTAACCTTATTCTGATGGAACCTTTTGTCGTAATGTGATTTTACAGTGTCTAATTGTAATTCGAGAAGATATTACATGTACTTGCTGGGGAATTTCATGTTGTATTCATTCCATTTGATCAGCGCCAAAGCACATATTGCGTCATTGTAAGGTACATATTTCACTCTCAAGAAATTTACAACGGTAAAAGACGTTACAATTTTTTTGCTACTCATATGTGCAGCACTACATACATATGTATGTATACAAAAGCAACAAACAGCATTTATAAATGTTAGTTAGTGATGTTAGAAATATAAAAATTACTCGAAAAAGTTAAGAAGCACTTAAGTTTTTGGTGTCCTTTACCGCGTCTTAACTTTTATGAGCCTATACTGTAATATATATGATGAAAATTAACTAAACGAGATCCTAGTGCAACCCTTAATACACCTACAGTGAATGAAACTGATACAAGAAAAATTGTTCAACATAAAAAAATTTTTTTTGAAGAACTTGTTTAGAACAATCTATTTATTTGTTTACAGCAGTCAACTACAGTGTTACATTAATTTATTTTAATTGGCAGAGCCACAGTTGTAATGATTGCACCATGATTTCAATGGAATTTGCTTATTTGCTGCTTCTGGGTAAACATTCATACACGCAAGTGAATGCATCAGCAGTTAAGTTTTTTTAGAGCTTCGCAAAATATTAAATATGTTTGATGGAATATTTAATGTTGAACTTAATAGACCAACATAAATTTGAGCGCAAAGCGCAAACCATTTGTCAAAAATTCGCATGCAAAAACAATATGTATAAGAGAATCCAATTTTGACAGCGTTTAAGGAAGTGATGTTAGTTGCAACACAACTGTTGGTGTTTTATTAGTTTTTTTTTATAATTTTATCTACCTCCTTCTAAAGTAATGACACATTCATTTTGTTTTTTATCGCTTTTTTGCAAACAAGGTAAGTACACATTACTGTTCTGGACACAACGTTGGGTTTTACGCTCTCCTTTAGGTTGATATGTAAGGTGTTTTATTTATTATTATTTTCTTACTATTTAATACTTTATGTAATTTTGTCAGCAATGAACTACTTGTTATTAATTTTTTCTTACAAATAAATAATTCTTGATCTACAAAAACAAAAATACTGAAGTTTCTTAAGCTCAGTATTATATAAATTTTTTGAAATAGGCAACAAAACTAAATATGTATGTACTACAGTTTAATAATTAAAAAAAAAAATTATATAAATATTTAATTAAAAACCACTGTAACTTTACAATGATTTATTAATTTATTTTCTTTTCATTTATATGTTTATGTTTCATTTTTGTTTTGGTTTGACCAGACAGAGATTAAGTTACCGGTCGGTCAGCAGTAATTAATGGCGTAATAGGATTCAATTACAAATGGTCAACGAGCACAACATGTTCTGTGTACAAAAAGAAGTTTAAAATTTTCTTGTTAAGCCGACAACAAGAACCAACAAACCAACCAACATTTACAAAAACCAAAAAGACAAAAACAAAAAATTAATTCATTTGATTGTTATTTGTAAATTTTGTTGTTGTATGTTCATTAAATGAGACAATTTTTTATTTACTTTTAGAGAAATACATATTTCCATTGTACTCTTATTTACACAAATGTAAGTATTTTTGTATTTAAAAAATATTGTATAAACTTTTAGGAGATTTTTTGTTACAGCTCTTACTCCCTCACTCTTAATCAAGTAAAAGCAAGCATTTTCAACATAAAAGATAACTCTTCTCGATGTGTTTTCAAGAAAAGTTTTAAAGTCAGACATTAAATTTAATAACGTAAAGAAGAAGAAACAGAAATATATCCCAGTTAAAAACAATAACAAAAAGTAAACAAGCCATAGAAATTTATTTTATTTCTCCTTTTTCCCCTCGCTCACACATGTTTCTTCTACAGAATTTTACACAAAAATATTTCTATGTTTAGCAGTTTCCGTTAGTCAAGCAATATATCAACTTGTTCTCTCTCACACCCACACCAATGTATTTATATAAGCATTTGCCCTCTTTAATTTGTTGTTACAGAAACATATATATGTATCTCTTCCTCTTCCACAATTAAGATTTGAACACATATTTATGTATGTGTGTGTGTATGTGCAGGTGTTTTTTTTTATTTGTTTTTAAAATATAATACCACTGACCGTTAGCATTTCGTAATAGTCCCGTTACATACTGTGTTTCCTATAAACGGTATAAACGGGCTTTTCTACCAGTTCTGGTTGTTCATAAAAAATAAAAAGTAAACAAACATCGATTTTGTGGCCACATGAATTGTAGTTTACACGCAGCAATTATAGCGTTTTTTTTATTTATTTGTAATATTTTGTTATTCCCTGTATTTATTTTTTATTTTATCGTATGTGTGTGTGTGTGTAATTTGCGAGCAAATACATATGTACATACTACATACATACATATGTGTCGTGAAAGCCAAATAATCTTTATGTTGCATTAAGAACACACACAAAAAAATATGTACATATTTATTTTGATATGCTGCACTGTGGCTCTTGACGTAATACAAAATTAAATTTTAAATAATAAAAAAGTTTATTGAATATAAAAAATCATATGAAACAAAATGAACAAAATGTATTCTAAAATAATCATGTTTATTTAAAGTCACACATAACGAAAACTATTTATTCGATTGAGTCACTCGCCCACTCATATGTATGCTTTCAATTGTCCCTTGTGAGAAAAACAACATTGAATGAACGTTATATCTTTGAAATCATGCAATTTAAAATTTTTTTTTTCAAGACAAAGGCTTCAAAAACTTTTGTTAAAAATATTTTCCTAAGAACGGCACGAGTACCTGATGTAGAAGGTAAAATTAATTTACGGCAGCATTTTGGCCTGCTCACCAAGACCGACGTTCAGCCTGTTGGGGCCAGCAGTTGAATTGAATATCAACCACATGGTGTTTTGGAATAATTTCAAAACTACAGGCTACTAAAAAATCTCAATGTTTAAACGTCACAAGAAATAACGCATGTCATCTGATTACTCAAACTACTAGCAGTGAAAACAACTAAGCCGAATAATTTTTATTTCAAATAAAGGTAGAAAGTATGTAAAATCTGTGCAGAAAAACAGGAGAGCTTTGACAGCCTAGCGAAATAATTTATTACAGATAAATAAACATTTTAGATCTTTATTGCTTTTAACTTGTTATTTCGTATGCTTTGAATATCATCGAAAAGCCATTTTAAGAGATTAGTTCTATTTCTGGAAAAATGGGTACGTGGACAAATAAAATTTTCTAATTTGGGACGATGCCAATCCACATGAGCTTCTACATCTGAGAGCGTCCAATGCATCCCCAAAAGACTTTGTTTGATGTGGATTATGGGCAAACGATACGGCAACTTCTGTAGGTCGATGTAATTCCAAATTTTTTAGCATGAATTAGGTAATCTGGGCACTAATGACAAGTGGTTTCAATAGGATGGCGTTACATGCCATTCTGCAGGAGTGATTTAAGAGGATGGTCATGGAGGTATTAGACTGTTGTTTGTGTGGTTTTCTTCAGTCCCGTGTATAAGAATATGAACCACAAACCACAGCGCCCTAAAAGCTAACATAGCTGGTACCATCGCTCTAAGTCAGGAAATTTGGAAAGAAAACCTGGAGTGGACATATGAACGATAATATGTACTTATACATAATAGCATTTCAAATGAAGAAAAAATTTTAATGATATTTTACACATACACACACACACTTAGTTTCTATTGATATATATCCTACATCGCTAATTCCTCAACTTCCTTGATAAATTCGGTCCAAATAGTTTTATGGTTGAAATAAAACCATTATTTGAAAAATAGCAAAAATTTAATATTATTTATTATTATTATTAATATTTACCCAATTCACAAAATGTTATAGTTGTCGTAGATCGGTAGAAACTATGACAAACTACAACTATTGTACATAATGTTGTTGGTAATTTCCATGTCAAAAACTACTACAACATGTACCACAATTTTTCCTATGTTTCCGAAATGTCGTATCAATACACCAGAGATGGAAAACTTTTTTTTAATTTTTTTTTATTTATTTTTATTTTTCAAAAGTATTTATTGTATGAAATTTAATAGCCTAAGATCCTAATACTGGTATTCTTATGAGAATTAACATCCGTTAAGGAATATGTACAAAAACTAGCAGAACTGAAATGTTTGAAATGTTTTTCTTCTCTTCTTCTTTTTAAATTTTTTATTCAAGAAATTTAATAACATTGGTTAACATCTACAACAATATTTACGGCAAGGTGTCCACAAAATGAAATGCCATTTAACTATAATCTACGACTATATAACATTTTGTGAATTTGGTAATTATTTTTATAAAATAAATATTAATTTTTGTATATCTTTAAATACTCTTATATATGAAATTCAGGATATTGGTCTAAATGTTTTCATAGTTCATACAAATTATTCGTCAAAGAATGGAAAAAACTAAATAGGTAGTCATGGCATCACCCATATAAAAATTGAAAAAAAACCTATAAAATTATAAAAAAAAAATCCGTCAACCCTATATATGCAATAAAAAAAAAGAATAAGTTGAACTGGCTGATAAATATTAACAGCCGTATTTATAATAAAATTTTAGCAGGTCATTGTAGACAGTGGCTAAGTTTGTCATTCCTATACGCTGAAATTCTTACTCAAACGTACGAGTTTTTTTTTTTTTTTGAATTTTCTGACTACTTATCAAATAGAAGATATTTACAATTTTAATAATAACAGTCTATAGCGGCTGATAAATTTGCTTGTTTTTTTGTCCCATATGCTAACGAGTTGCTAATTTTTCATTATACATAGGGCCGTAAATGATTAAAATTTGTTTCCTGCATTTTTAGTTTGACAAACAAAATTTTATTATTTATTTATTAATAATTTTTTACGCACAATTTTAGCATGCAGCCCAAAGTGTTATTTACAATTTGTTATTTATAAATTTTATGTGTGTGCGTGTGTATCTATCTGTCTTTCATTTAAATAAATACTCAACTGATGCTGCTGAATGTAAACTGGGTAAGGGATTATTTTTTTTTTCTACATTTCTCTTTCATTCGTTTCCATTCATTTGCCACATTGTTGCAGTTTTATGCCAATTTTTTTTTTATTTTATTTCACTCCTTTTATACTTTTAAATGGAAAGTTTTTGAACATAAAAAAATGAAATCCAACACACTTGCAATAGTAGCAGATAATTGCATGTGTGTGACATGCCGATACAATAATTTTTTAATATGAGTTCCTGATTTCAGAATAAAAAAAAAAAGAAATGAAGGAAACAAGTAGGAATGCAATTAGTGGATAAGTACGACATTATGTTTTGCTACTTTTGCATTACAAAGTAAAATTTTGTAAAACTAAACTTTTGTAGGTTGGGTGGTCTGTTTTTTAAGCACTTAATTTTGCGTTATAAAACATATTTTCACGAATTCTATATTATTTGTTAAGAAATATTTTTAAAAGGGTACATTGGTTACATTGGCATACAATTTTGTACTGAGACTTGTTTTGAGTTTAAATATTAAAGTTTGGATCAGTTATTATTCGACAAAGTCAGTGATATTTTAATATTAAAAGCTTGTTTTCTTTGTTAGCAAAATCAAAAACATATATACACCTCATTGTATACTCCTGTATAAATAACATAGAATAATCGGTGGTTGGGTTACTAGCCACTATGATTATAGTAGACTTTAAATGCACTAGAGCCCCGACTTGCGCCGTTAATGTAGACTCGAGAAACGCGACTCAAATCGAAACGACGCAATTCGAGTCACCTTTTTCTATATAAATGCACTGAAATTTAATTTATTGGGGAAAATATTTAAAACAAAGCAAAAAAATTTGTATTTTTGATAAAAACCAAGTATGAACACACTTTTATTTCTCTTTTTGATATATTTCATTGTAGCAACTAAAGGGTTGATCAACGAATGCTGCTACGTCCGTGCTATGGTTTTCGTCAGGATCATTTTCAGAAAATGTATCCATTGCATGGGAAATTAATTGCATAGGTTTGGAAATAATTGCGATTGTTAATTTCTTTTCTTCTAATGTATCATCACTTATTATGACATCTTCTTCTGACACATGCTTAATATCAATGGCTAATAAATTTTCAGTAGTCGCTGTGATCTAGTGGTTAGTGTGTTGGCTTACTGAGACGATAGCGCTGGGTTCAATTCTCAGCTCTGACATCTTTAAAAAAAATAAATTTGAAAAAATATTTCTTTCGGTGACTACCTCTCAGCAGTCTTCTGGCAAAAGCTCTGAGAGTAATTGATTACCATGAAAAATCTTCTCAAATCTGTCGTTCGGAGTCGACTTAAACTGTAGGTCCCGGTACTCATGGATAAAAATTAACACACACAACATGAGTACAGCGAGAAGCTAGGCCGTAACCCTCACAGGGTTATAATGGCCAATTATGTATGTATGTATGTAATAAATTTTCATTATCAAGTTTCTCATAGTATGACAGCAAATCGGAAACAAAACGACGCAACTCGAACCAACGCAACTTCAAATCAGTGGTGCCAACGTTTTGTAACCAGAACGCGCTGGTCTCCTTTCCAAAACGCGCTAAAACGCGCCAAATAACATCGTTGACAAATATTTATAAGCAAAACGCGCCGATTCCCAACGCGCTAAATTAAATTTTAATAAAAGTCGACCCATATATTGGAACAAATACGGTATTTATTCAAACAAAATAAGTAATATCGATATACATATTTGTTTTTGAATTTAATTCAGGTACAAAATTAGATTCTTACAAACTAACAAAGAACAAAAACTTAGTATATGGTATATCAATAAAAATTTAACTGTTTTGTACCTAAAATTTTACTTGGTTACTTTAAATAATCACTCTAATATTAAAATAGGGACTCAGTATTTTTTTATTTAATATTAAACTTTTAATATTTAGTAAGTCTTTTTGATATTATAAAATTAAGGTAGAAAAGTAAAGTTAAGATTGATCATAGCCAATTTCATTCAAACCGTCTAGCTCATCTTCTGGTCATAAAACCAGAATAATTCGAAGGGTGTAATACTTCGAATTATTATGATTAATATTTGAATTAATTTTCGCATATACATCCAATGAAATATCATAATTTTCACAAGATTTTTTTATCTTAGGCCATATTTAATGTGTATTAAAATATAGACTGTGTTAAGATAAATTTTGTTTCTTATTTTTAATTTAAAATAATTCATTAAACACTAAAAGTTCTTTCTGGATTTGAAAAAATTATATAAAAAAGAATTATAATAAATTTATAACTAATGAAGACAACTTGGTAAAACGATTGGCATTAAGAGAATTCTTAAAATTGTGGACCTCAATCCAAAATGATAATTAACATTGTTGTTTACCATTATACAAACTATACATATATGTATATGTACTTATGTAGTCAAAAATAATTTCACTAAAGTATTGTGAAAAACACTAAAAGTATACAATATAGAGCGAAACGAAAAAATTTCCAGCGAAACTATACTTGCGTTTTGATTTGTTGATATTTAAATAAATTATACAAAATTGTTTTTATAAAAAATGTTGGATTGAAGTGGTTTATTAAGTTTATTAAAAAAGCGCAAATTTAGCGCGTTTTTTATTAAACGCGCTAAGACGAAAAAAAACGCGTTTTGTAAGGTTAAATCGCGCTAAATCTAGCGCGAAACGCGCTAAATTGGCACCGCTGCTTCAAATTGCAACGACGCAAATTAAATTTTTTCAGTTTATAAAAAGGGACGAATTTCGAAAGGACACAAATCGGGACGACTCAAGTCGGAGCTCTAGTGTAATGCATTTCTTTAGGCAGATATGTTATATTGAAAGATGTGACGAGAACTCAATGAAAGTAACATAGAAAATATTTTCTTCCTGATTGTGGAAGCATTTTCAGTCTTAAATATGATGATGAACCAGCTCAGACAAAGAATTCCAAATCAATATCTTAACGCTATTCGTTCTACAATAGATTTACATGATCATGTGAAAATCGTTTATCAGTTGACCAGTAAATTTGTTGGTAATTTTTTGACTCAGTACTTGTTGTTATTGTTACTAATACTGTCACAAGTAAAATATATATTTTTCATACACATACAGACATATCTCATATGTGTAGTGGGGTTAACACACTCATATCAGAATAAAGTGGAAAGGAATTTCACACATTTTATATTACATTTACAATAAAGCAATTTGCAAATTACATTAAAATAGTTTTTGCCAAATTTTCTTTAATTTTTTTCCTCTCTCTTTCTTCTTTTTTAATATAAACTTTTCCTCATTTCCACAATTATTTTTTTTTTGGAAAAGCACAAATTTGGTTGAAAAAAAATGCAAGAAAAAAAGATAAAGTTTACCATTAATTTTAATTGTTCACAAAAAAAGAAACAGAAAATTTGTTTTTATTATTTTAATTGTTAAAGTAGAAATCATTATTGTATAAAATAAAGCAGAGAATTAAAATTAATGCAATTTGGGAGAGCAATTATAGAGAAATTAAACAAAAAGAGAATATAATAAATTGTATGCTTTTATTTGAACTTCTTAAAATGCATTAATAATTATTTTATGTTATTGATAATAAAAATAAATAGATTTTTTTTGTTGGACAATAAGAAAGATTACAAATATAACAAAAACTAAGTATATAATAATATTGACCCTTTTGTTTTATTTTATGAAAATTATTACTAACAGAGATAGAAATATATGTATTTAAATATATCACTATATAAATAAAATTGCCTTTATTGTGTACCCATTAGTATTGTTTAAATATTTTATATGAAGTATTATAATCATTTTGTGTGAATTGATAAATTATTTGGTCTTATAAATAGCCGACCCCACCATGCAATTTATTTTAATTTATTTAATGACTGAAAAACAAAAAGTTATAGTTAAAACGATGTATAGAATAGAACTTTAAATTATAAAATTAACTGAACACATTGGCTTCTACAAAGAGGGAAAAAAGTGTTCTAAAATGGTTAACAAATGGTAACAAATCAAGCTTAATGCTTTATCAAAATAAGACCAAATGGCACAAAATACTATATTACTATGCTCACACTTGTGTTTTTACGCGTGCTTAAGAAAAATGTTTTAATTACTAAACGTAACTGTTCACACTATATTTGAGATGTTTCATCAGCTGATGTTGGTGCTTGTACAGAATTGTAAACAAGTTCGAGAAAATTAAAAAAAAATATATTTTATTGTATTGGAAGAATACAATTATGGAGTTATATCAATATTAATGAGTTATTTAAGGGTTAGCAAAAGGCGAATAAGAAAAAATATAAATAATTAAAAAAAAACCAATATTATTGTTATTATTGTTGTTACTTTTATAAATTTTTCGTAATGGCATTTGTGATATATAACAAACCAATAAATGTATGGTAAAGCATCTTAAAATCGACATGTTTAACGCCTAACAGGATTGAGATGTTAAACATGTTAACTGTGAACATAGCATAAGTGAATAAATAAACAACAATCGGTAGTAAAATCATAAACAAATTGCGTAAAATAACCATAAGTTAATAAATTAAGAACGATATGTTATTATTACTGTTATCGAATCATAAACGATATGGTATCAAATAAAGAACAAAACGGATAAAAGTACAGTTACGGTATCAAAGTAAAAACAGAGCGTTATTAAAATATGAACAATTGGTAAAAGGTAGGAACAGTGTGTTAGCAAAATAATAACGGTTGGTATTAAAGTAATACCAAGTTGTTATTGAAATATTAATACCAACCGTTAACGAACTAAGGACAAATGGACTTAACTCAATAATTAGAGCGCTCGCACAAAAATTCAAACAGCCCAGGTTCAAATCCCAGCAAAGATGAAGAATTAAAAAAATAAGAGGCTTCCGATCCCCTCAAGAAGTCCATCAACAAAGAACCCGCTCCCTGGCATTCCACTCAATTCCACCTTAACCATCAAAAACAATGTCGAATAATCAAAAGAAAAGCGCCATCTATTGGGAATAGCAGATAACAGTTAAATCTACTTAGCGAAGGCACTCACCACACAATCAACATGCAATGATGAGACAATTGCCGTTGATCATGCAAAGGTGAAGATATAACCCTGGTCTTTGTAAAACCAAATCACAGCAATTTGTCTCATTCCTAAGGCGCTTAATAATATAATGTTCTTTCCTAAAAAATTCCAAAACAATGCACAGCATCGGAAAGGGTTTACCCCTGAAGATTGGTCCCCAATAAAAAAAAAATGGTCTCAATTTCGGTCGTTTTCTACCGCTTTTTTCCCTGAGTGTATATTTTTGTTTTATTCTTTTTTTAATACTTTATCGGACAACCTATCGGGTTGATTACCTGTTCTAATCATTCTAAATTTATACTGAATCACTTTATACATACATACATAATTGGCCATTACAATCCCGTTTCAGGGCTACAGCCTAGGTTCTCGCAGCACCCATGTTGTAGGGGTTAATTTTTATCCATGAGTAAAATCGACTCCGAACGACAGATTTAAGAAGCTTTTTCATGGCAATCAATTACTCCCAGAGATTTTGCCAGAAGACTGTTGCGAGATGGTCGCCGAAAGAAATATATTTTTCATATTTCATTTTTTTCAAGTTGTCAGAGTTGGGGTTTGAATTCGGAGCTCATGTCTAAGTAAGCCAACACAAAACGCGACTACTTCTTTATGGTCAAGGCAAATCGTGAATCAGAAAGTGGACAGAATTAGACAAGTAGGCGTCGTAGCTTCCGTACAAAATAAATCATGCTTTTTGAATATCTCGAGTACGATTAAAGCAAAAGTTTCTGAAGTTAGTCTGAATGACTTAATGGTCAAGGCAAATCGCGAGGCAAAAAGTGGCCAGAATTGGATAAGTAAGAGTGGTAGCTCCCATACAAACTTAAAACAGAGTTTTGTATATCTTGAGAACGGTTAAAGCTGAAGTTACTGAATTTGGTCTGATTGAATTCATGGTCAGTGAAAATTATTAGTCAGAAAAGTGGGCGGAATTGGGCAAGTTTGAGTGATACCTCCCATACAAACTTAAGAGGATTAAAGATAAATTTTCAGAATTTGGTCTTCTTAGTAACTCTAGTAATGAAATTAACAAAATTAAAGCAAAAATCATTCGGTAGGCATTTACAGAATCCCGGACAACGCCAGTGAAATAAAGTAAGTTTAAACAATTTTGAAAATTTTCAAAAAACATCAGTTAAAAACAAATTATTTGTCAAGGAGAAAAACAATTCGAAATAACTGGTAAAAAGACAGATTTGTTTTCTATCAGAAAAAGTAAAACTCATTTTGAGATTTTAAGGTTTCCTTAAAAAAATGTTTTCATAAATTTTAATTATTTAATCATTCTTAACATAGTCGCCGTGGTCTAGTGGTTAGTGTGTTGGCTTACTAAGACGATAGTGCCGGGTTCAAATCTCGGCACCGACATCTTGAAAAAAGAAATATGAAAAAAATATTTCTTTCGGCGACTACCTCTCAGCAGTCTTCTGGCAAAAGCTCTGAGAGTAATTAATTGCCATGAAAGAGCTTCTCAAGTCTGTCGTTCGGAGTCGACATTAAACTGTAGGTCCCGGTACTCATGGATAGAAATTTACACACACAACATGAGTGCTGCGAGAAGCTAGGCCGTAATCCTGACACAGGGTTGTAAAGGCCAGTTATGTATGTATGTAATCATTCTTAATAATCTTTTTTCATTATAATTTTAAAATTGGCAAATGTTAATTAAAAAAGAAAAAGAAATACATTTTCTTCTTCTCTCATATACGAAAATTATTTACAACCATTTGAATTAATAAAGTTTAATTAAAATTCAATTTAAACAGACACAAATGTGTAAAATTGATTAAAAGATTTGCAATAATAATTTCTTCGCTATTAATTATTGCAGATGCATTGACGAATATTTTTCAACTGCTGTTCTGTTCTTGGTTCTGGTCGCAATTAAAACCATTCATATGATTTTATATTAAAACTGATTGTTTTTTAAAACATTAATCGCAAAACAGGATAATTTAATACCTGCAACCAAATAATAATTTCTTTTACAATATTTTACTCTCTTTCCTTATATATCTTTACTTTAATTTTTTCCCTTTGTAATTATCCATTTGTAAATTAATGAACATTCAAGTAACTTGTAATGTGTTGCAACATTGACACAGTTGCAATAACGTTGCGCTTGTAATTAAACCATTTTTATATTTGTAATAAAAATGTAAAACGATTTAAAAATAACACACAAAAGAGAAAAAAAAACATAGTTTTTCCCTGTAATAATGATCAGATCATGATAAATTACTTTTGTAATCAACATTTTAAATGAATAATATGGCAACAGCAGTAGCAGCAGCAGTCTCTGTAATTTAACACACTTACACAGTCATATACCCATATACTGTGGTTATAAAATATAAAATATAGAATAAATGTTTGCCTCTTGTTTTTACGTAAAACCATTATTGTATGAAATTCTTTTTTTTTGTTTTTTGTGGCCCACACAAGCAGTCATACGGAAAGACATGTAAACAAATTAAAACCTTAATTATTCCGAATGATTTTAATTTTATTTTATTTTGTTTTTATTTTTCAAAAGGGATACATAAAGTTGGATAACATTGTAAATGTGAAATTAATGCGAAATGCATAAAATCATTAAAATGTTTTCTTTATAATACCGATTTTTAAATGTAACCCAATTACGAGTTTAATTAACATTAAATGTTATCTATCATTAGGACAAAGAGAAATGCAAAATGAATAATTTTAAAAATTATAGAAAAAACACAAAAGTAGTAGAGGTTAAAAAAAAAATACATGTCATGAATTAAAACGAATTGCAATTTCAAATACAACATCACATCTGATCGTTGCACCAATCTGGACAATACCTTCCTACTGTGACAGAATATTCATTTAGTACATCTAACACGGAAAACAGGCCAAGTCAGCCTCGAGATCCTGCAGAAGTCCATTAAACTCTTCCGGGCATTTACCCCATTATAGAAGCAGTTGAGGATATCGTCGTCTTTATATATCGTCGTAAGAATTAAAGAACGCTGTAACTGACAAAACCTTAAATGCTCACCAGAGCCAAAAAACCTGTATGAAAGTAAAACAAAGACACTGGTATTTTTCAAAACGCATACGGCGTAAGTGAATTTATTTTCGTCGTAGAAATCTGCGACCCGGACCAATCGACGCGTAGTTTTTCTGATAAAAATGATGCAAAAAACGTATTTTCGATTTCTCGTCAGTTACAGCGTTCTTTAATTCTTACAACGATATATAAAGACTCTATTGGAGGTGTTTCTTGGGCAAGACGATCTACAAAGAAATCGCTCCGTGACATTCCAGTCTGTTACACCTTAACAAATGTCAACAAAAAAACGAATGATTAGGAGAAAAGCGCCACCTATTGGGAAGTAGCAGATAACATCTAAATCTACTTAGCGAAGGCATTCACCACACAATGAACATGGTACGATGAGGCAATTGCTGTTAATTATTCAATTTGTTTCATTCCTAAGGCGCTTAGTAATATTAATATAAAATATATATATATGTACTGTCCTTTCAAAAAAATGCCAATACAATTTAAATCATTTACTTAGTAGGGGTTTATCCTTGCGTATTGGTCACAAATAAAAAAAGACAGTATACCCTTTCGAACCAATTTATCTGTCCACGATGCCCGGATTCTAAAAAATAATTATTTTTTGTGTTGATTTTGTTTAATTGCTATGCAAAAGGTAATAACAATTATAAAGCAAATGATCAACTTAAAAATGGCAAAAATCTCTTTACATAACTTCGATTCTTAAGGTTCTCAAATGAAGGTCAGCGTATCTGTGAGCGGTCATATGAACACTACAGTGAGTGCCCAAAGATCTCAGATATATATCAACTATGCAATTATAATATTTAAGAAAACGTTGTACTATTTTGTCTTTTGAATAAAAAACTCTATTTAAATTAGTACAAATACTTGTAATGATATTTATTTATAATTAATGAAATGTATTGTCTCTGATAATTTTATTATTTTATCAAGGGAAGAACTTATGGTATGACCAGAAATAGTTTATTGTTTTCATGCTATAATATTAAATAAATTGAAAACCCAATCTCGTATGCATACAGGAGAGCCTATAAAACGTTATATTTTAAGAGTATCTTCATATTTAAAGAGCTATGCAAGGTAATTATAGAAATAATTGATATATACAGGCCTGTAACAGAAATTCATTCCGATCGAAAGTGGAATAAATGCCGTATTTTGCTTTTTCAGAAAACGTGAATCGAAAATTTCTGACGGAATTAAGCCACTTTCAGTTTCCTAAGTGGAGTTTGATAGATTTATGAAAGGCTAATTTGACAAATTTCTTTGCAATACTTGTCAAATATATCCTTAATAAACCTATAATATTTTTTTTATGAATACAGGCTTTAAATTTAAAAAAAAACTAATTAAAACTAATTTTAATGGGTTTAAATATTGATTTTGAATCATACTATTAAACATAATTTTTTTAACATTTATTTTATTAAAAATACACACATTTTTGTTATTAAAAAGAAGCCATTTTTGAAAAGAAATGCTTTCACTCTTTGGTTTCGTGTAAAAGATAAATTATCAATGAGATTGGTTGTATTGTTCCGAAGGCCATTTTGCTTTTTGAAATTATTTTCTATTAAGTAGCACTGAGTACCCAAATTAATGTACGCAATACTACCGAGTAAAAAAAAGTATCAGAATTTGACAGCACTAATGTGCACAAATAAAGAGTGTTTTGAAATCTATTAACCAAATGAGAATCATTTAGAAAAAAATTTAATTGATTATTTCTTTAATTTTTTTGTTTCGTATTTGGTCTTTTTAATGATTCTGATTTAGATGATAAAAATTAAAATATAAATTTCTTACTATTTGTTTGAAGATTATGGAAAAACCTATGTGATGATCTGACTCAAAACTAGTGAAATGGACGGCGCTATGAAATGAGGCCCCAAAAATTTGGCCCCAAAGCGAAAAATGAAAAATGACCCAAAAAATTTGAGGGAAATAATTGTGGCGTATTTTCATCAGGTGGGGCCTGTTTTCATTTTGGGAAATGGAACAATGTCCCAAAAAACAGAAATGAAGAATGACCTCAAAAGTTTGGGGTTAAGTTTAATTTTTTATGTATGGGGTGGAATTGCGTTATGAAATGTAGCCCGAATTTGTAGAAATGAAAAATGGCCCCAGTTTGCATGATGGTTTTTTAGGAAAACGGTATTGGTTTATGATTGTTTTGATTTAGTTGAATTTTTAACACTATTTAATAGAAAAGAATTCGTTTGCTGGTGCAATGCGTTGACAATAGTCGTAAAAAAGGGTATAATAGCGAAAAAAATATAGTACATAGTAAATTATTATATTTAGTGAATCAAAAAATGATTTTTAAAAAGAAATCTAGCTATAAAGATATTGTGAAATATGTTTGCTGGAATAATTCATATAAAACTTGGATTATTTAATTATATTTTGATGTTACAGATTTATCCAGTGTTTTATGTATTAATGGCAAAGAAATCAAAAAAGGCATATGAAGAATTGCTGATATATAAGTAAATAATAAAAGTAATGTGTTTGACTTGGAATCATTTGGATTATGAACATGCTTTGAGAGAATCAATAAGGAGCGTTTATAGTGATGTGAATGGAGCTGGTAAGATATGATCGTAAAAATCTGCGCCGCAGGCAAAAATTTGTACAAAAAATCGAGTGACTTTTGGTAAAAATTTTCAGATAGTTTTTCGTATATAAAGAACAAATATAATTCTAAACAGGTTTCATTTTTGTCAAGCTCTAAGACGCAATGTCATGAAAAACCATTCGCTCTTAAATTTTATAAGATCGTCGGATGCTGCAAGAACAGCATATCGGAAATTGATGGTTCATTCGTTGTTACCACAAAATTTAATAAAAACTGGTTGCGTAGGCTGTCACGATAGAAACCCCGATATTGTCATGTTATGTTACCTTGCAAGTACCTAAAAGTTTGTAGCCAATGCAATCTTTTGCTGCAAGAAGCAGCTGTTGTACAAGAAAATGTATTAAAGTATAAGTGTCCTTGTTGTAGAGTGGACGTTATTGATTCCATACAAGTTTTCGCCTAATTACAAATTCTATTATTCAATAAATAAGTAATACTGTACATAAACAATGTTTTTTTTTTACTTTAAATATTTTGGGGCCATTTTTCTTTTCGTTCAGTTGGGGTTATATTTCATTTCTTTAAATTAGGGTTATTTTGCATAATGAAGAATATCCCTAAAGTAATAAATGAAAATGTGCCCCAAAATTAATATTGGGGCGAGTTTTCATTCGGTTGGGGTCATTCTTCGTATTTTTTTTTTAATTTAATTTTCATTATGAAATTTCGTCCCAAAAATGGGGCTAATATGCATTTTTAAATTGAGGTCATATTTCTTGGGGCCATTCTGCGCAACGCCGAAATGGATATCACAATAGGTCTGTCCATGAAAGCAAACCACTTCGCAGTTACATTTTTATTGTATTAATTGTGAGTTATGTGAAAGTTTGTTTATATATACGAGTATTCCAAATATTTTAATGCAATTCTTAATATTTTTTACTCACTTTTAGTATATTTTATGGTTTCTTCTCACTGTTTGCTTACCTAAAATGAATAAAATAGAAATAACATTTAATGTAAAAATATTAAAAAAAGACTAGAAATTAATAAAAAATAGTACAAAAAACTGAGTATATTGGATATTAAAATATATATGTTGCATTAAATAATTTGTTTCTCCAGATGCGTCTAACTATACAAACTGATCTAAAATTATTAAGAAATAAGTATTAAATTCTGCTTCCGCTGGAAGAAAAATTGTTCAAAGTCATCATGTGTCACAATTTTTATCGTATTTACAAGCGACTTTAATATTTATATATTATTTAGATAATCCATATATAATAAGACAATTTTATGCAAAACTATACAAGAAATAGCAAGAACCTAAATTTTAACATACATATTTGAAATGCACTCCATAGGTATGATTAATATTAAATGTTTAGCAAGAATATTTATTACTCATACGCGCTGTGTTTGGTCTTCATCTTTACGATGATTTGATGATGATTTTTACTAATTGTTGAAAAAAATATGTTTTTGTTTTAATTGATTATGTTCTAAAATATAATCCTTATATCTATATGCTTTTTGGCCTTTTTTTAATACTTTTTTAAATTGTTTGCTTTATAAAATAATAGGATTTGAATGCATACAAGTATCGTTGTCATTTAAAAGCGTACAAAAACTATATGAATAAAAAAAAGCTCGTGTAAGACAGTTAATTTTTATTTAAATAATTATTATTGTAATTTAATTTTTTTTACTATTTTATGCAAACACGCTGGAAGCACAATTTTAGCACTAATGACAAGAAAATAATGGGAGTAAAAGCAAAAACAATGATAATTATTTATGAAATTTGTGAAATTTAAAAAAATATATATACTCGTATAAAGAACATATGTTTACATTTGTGCTCATATAATAAAATTATTCGGGTGGTTTCACTAAAGGCAGTTCACAACAAATAAGATATTAAGTAAAATATTAGCCATTGTGTTAGATTTTTATGTTATAAGGAGTTGACCAAATTTCTAAATTGGGAGAATATGATGAATGAAATGCACAAATAAAACTAGGACCAAGGCCTGGTTAATAAAAAGAATAAGAAATAATATATTTGGATTAACACAACCTCTCTAATGACAGGCATAGATCCAGGCCAATAATGGAAAATTCAAGTTTTGACTATCAAAGAATTTTTCCAGAGTACTCTTTTATTACCAAGAGTACCAAATTTTTGTAACCAAATTTTAGTAAAAAAAAATAACAAAATTAAATAAAAAAGCTTAATTTAAAATTGTAGAAAGTTTTATACACAGTTCTCTTCAATTGAGTTTCATGTCAAAACAATTTCCGAATTCACAAAACCTTTGAATTCATTGTATTCGTTGTTTGATGGTACGGCAATACAATAGATGTAAGCTTATCCCAGCAGAAAATTTTTATGATTTGAAAGCAATAAATAAAATTGTAAGCAATAGGCGAAGCATTATATTGTTTTTAATACATTAAAGCTTCTAAATATGCTACAGGATAAGGTATTATTTTGGATTTTTTGTACTATTTGCTTTCTGGTTGCAATAAATTTGTATTTCTATTGCATTCTAGTGGCTCATTTCATATAAAAATCATGCATTATTGATTCGCACAAGTAAGTGATTTTTTACAATTTCTTCCTTACAAAATAAGCACTATTTTCTCCTGGGATGTTGGTAATTTTTATATAAAAATTTGATACAACCCATATACTATTTTTCATGTGTTTTTAAAAAGTTGGAAACACAAAAAAAAAATATTTTTATTGTCAGCAGCAAATTAAATTAAAGAAAATTTAGATTTTTGATAGGTGTTAACAAGCAAAAATTATTTTCAATACATGAAACAACAATACAAAACCTTGTGAATTAGGTAAATGTTTTTACAGATTACAACGATGAAGAATTAAAATCTGTAGATTCATACAACAACTAAAAATTGTTTATTTTTTTCCTAAAAATTTCGTCGAAATAAAAAATATCGATTTGAACAAATGTGTCGTCGTAGTCTAGTGTGTTGGCTTACTCTGACATTTTGAAAGAAAAAGTAATATGAAAAAATTATTTCTTTCGGGACCACCTTTTAGCAGACTTCTGACAAAAGCTTTAAAAGTAACTGATTGCCATGGACAAGCTTCTCAAATCTGTCGTTCGGAGTCGACATTAAAACTTTAGGTCCTAATACTCATGAATAAAAATTTACACACACAGCATGAGTGCTGTGAGAAACTAGGTCGTAATCCTGATTTTTTAGCTATTATCTTTTTGGCAACACTGGTTTAAACAGCTGACGCACATTTCATGTTTTGCTCCAATGTCAAACATCTTCAGTTTAGTCTTTAATTTAACCATGAATCATCTTACAAACGAACAACGCTTGCAAATTATTGAATTTAATTATCAAAATGCGTGCTCTGTTAATAAAGTTCATCGCGCGCCTCTTCCATTTTATGGTCAGTTTAATCGACCCACTGAAGCGGCTATTCGGGCTATTATGACTAAACAACACGCTTACGTAGAGTGCGAAATTAAGAAAATATCGCAGCTGTATCGGCCAGTGTTAATGATGACCATCAATTATCGATCGTCGTCGTTCCCAGCAATTAGTTAGTCTGTTACTCAACGACGTGGAAAATTTTGCGGAAGGATTTAGGTGTGAAGCCTTTCAAAATACAACTGGTGCAAGAATTGAAACAGAACGACGCGTAACAATGGACTTATTGAAAGGCGAGTTCAGGACCAGTCAATTGGCCGCCTAGATCGTGCGATTTAACGTCTTTCGACTATTTTTTTGTGGGGCTATGTTAAAGCTCATGTCAATACAGCCAAGCCCGCTTCAATTGACGTATTGGAAGACAACATTGAAGAATTTATTCGTGAGATACCAGCCGAAATGTTGGAAAAACTATTTGAGGCGTAGTCACGGTCAACATTTGCATGAATTAATTAATTGCTGTTAAACTATTATATTAATAATATGTAATAATTAGGAATAAGCTTAAGTAAAACCACTTAATTATATGAATACAAGTGTAAATGACTTGTCGTAACACCTTGAGGGCCAACAACTGCACTAAAATTAAACCACAAAGAGAAAAAAGTTAAATCTTAAACAAACAAGATGAAGTAGAAAAAACAATAAAAAAAAATAATAAAAAAAGAAAATAAACACAATAAAAGAAAAAATTTTATAATCAGAACAGCAAAAGAAAGAGAAAACAGCAGCTGCTGCTGCAACAATAACAAAAATTTAAAAAAATAACAAATGACAACTGCAGTGCAGCAAATCTTCTCTTTTACAACGCGACTATAATAAAAACATATGAATAAACAATAAAAATGCCAACAACAACATTTAGCATTAATAAGACTAAATCGTAAAAGTAACTCAACCAGGAAACAACCACACAGGTTTAGTTCATAGTTAACCAAAACTCTCCATACTTTTTTTTTGTTTTGTAGCACAATTGTATACAGAAAATGAAGACTTGGATTACATTGGTTTAGTTCAAGTCATCAACAACAGCAGTAGTAAAAATAAACAAATTTTACGATAGACAGCATTTTTATTGTGATGACTCATAATAATGAAAATAAAAATAAAAATACAAAAGATGGTGAGAGAAGAGAAAGAATAACGAATACAAAGTGCATTAAAAACAAAATAAAAAATAAGAAAATTAACTTCATAATTATTTAATTCAATTTTATTTTCATCATTATCGTAAAAGGAACTAAGAAAAAACTGATCTGTTTTATGTTATTGTTTTATAAGAAACAATGAGTTCTATTTCTGCTTCTATGTTTTTGCGGAAAGTTTTATTTTTTGTTTCGCGAATAGAAGAATAAAGCATGCACTCATAGTATTAATAATGGTTTCGTTTTAAAATACTTTTCTTTGTAAGCAAAAAATCTTAAGCAGCCTGATGAGATAAGATGATCAAATAAATTCTACAAATAAGGCATATGTGTGAGTGTTGTGTAACATAGAACTGAATTCGTCATTCATACATGCCTTTATACACTTATTGGATTATGATTTATTGCTATCTATACACATCGTCTGCAGTTTTATTTAGAAAAAAAAAATAATGTAAAATAAATTTCATACATTTGCACATTACTCCATGACGGAGATTCCGAAAATAAAATATAATTAATAAAATGTATAAAACATAGAAATTATTAGTCTTTTATTCGCGTATGTTTTGTTACTATCAAAATTCCAAACAAACTAAAATAGTTAAAGATGATCAAATAAAAACATCAGAACTCTTATTAATCAGTTCCGTCAACAGTATCTGTAGCCGAAAACTTATAATATGTTTAGTTGATATACTTCAAATTGTCTTAAACTATAAAATATAATTGTAAAGAAAATTTTGTGTTTCTTTTTTTTATGATAAAAAAAATCAATCTAAATAGAGTCTGAAGTAAAATTAAAAAAATTTTTTGAACCATATTACTTAGAAACAATAAAAGCAGTTGCCTGAAATAGTGCAAAAATCGTATCAATTAAGACGAAGACGACACTCTAGGTGATATGGTCTATTTTGGGGAATACATACATATGTACACAGATAATAAAACATTTCAACTCTGTTTCAGGGCAGCACTGCTACGAAGCTCTTATATAGTCAGCCAATAGGCCTAACATTAAACTAAAGCGACCGTATTTTGTGATAATTTCTATTGTTAAACTTTAAAAAGAAAATAACACTATCCCAGCAGAAAATAGTGCTTACCAGTAAGATATTTTGTAAGGGAGAAATTGTGAACAATCACTTACTTGTGCGCATTAGGGTGGGTCAATTTTTTTGCCTTCTAAGCGTATAGCAAAATCGTAATCCACGGGAAATTCTAAGAACTTTTCCCAAAGAAACCATGGTTCTAAAATCAAAATCGAGCTTCCGGTTTTTTACGAGAAAATTCGGTGTTCAGGTCATCCGAAAATAATGCTATTTTTTTGGAAGTATTCATTGCGATTGGTGAATGGTTGACCTGTAACGCTGGAAGAGGGTTTATTTTAAAGGAAATTTTCTCACCTTTCTATATCTGTGCTCATTTATAGAAAATTTTTTACCCGAATAATAGTTTTGGAGGTTTATGTCACAATAATAATAGTTTTAGGTTTTTAACGGTTTGACTATTATTATTTTGAAATAAACCTCCAAAACTATTATTTGGGTAAATAATTTTCTATAAATGAGCACAGATATAGAAAGGTGAGAAAATTTATTTAAAATAAACCCTCTTCCAGCGTTACAGGTCAACTATTCACCAATCGCAATGAATACTTCCAAAAAAATAGCATTATTTTCGGATGACCTGAACACCGAATTTTCTCGTAAAAAACCGGAAGCTCGATTTTGATTTTATAACCATGGTTTCTTTGGGAAAATTTCTTAGAATTTCTCGTAGATTACGACCTTGCTATACGCTTTGTCATGTTTTTCGGTCCCGAACAAATTGACCCACCCTAGTGCGGATCAATAATGCATGATTTTTATATGAAATGAGCCGCTAAAATGCAATAGAAATGAAAATTTATTGCAACCAGTAAGCAAATGTTATAAAAGATCAAAAATAATACCTTATCCTATAGCATCTTAGGAAGCTTTAATGTATAAAAAGCAATATAAAGCTTTCATTATTGCTTACAATTTTATTTACTGGTTTCAAATTTTAAAAATTTTCTGCTGAGAAGCGACAAATGAAGACTTTTGGAAAAATGCACAAACTCTACAGTATAGGTTCGATTGTACTACCAAAACTTAGTAAAACCCTGTACTCGGTTTGGTCAGATTGGCTACCAATTTTTTTTTTTTTTTATACACCTCAAAAGATTTTGAACATCACTGCATCACTCAAAAAGAAGTGTCATAAGTTTTTGGCTAACAGCTAACTCAAATTTAAATATACTGCTTAACGATGTTTGGCAATATTGTAGTGAAGACTCTACTGAACAAATTTTAAAATATTTTTTGTGCAAAAAAATTATATTTTCTTGAACTTTTTTGGAAAAATGTACGAACAAATTTTTAAATTTTTTACTTTAACACACAAGACATGAGTGCTGCGAGAAGCTAGGCCGTAACCCTGACACAGGGTTGTAATAGCCAGTTATGTATGTGTGTATGTACAGTTTTCCAGCATAACTTACAGGGATTCGTAATTTTTCACTAACAATATATGACAAAATTGTAGCCATTGCAAATCTGAACAACGTTTGTGAGCATATCAGTACCATCTGAATGTACCTAGGCATCCAAAATAGCTAACAAATACCAAATTGTACTCTAAAAATGTTATTTTTCACTATTTTTAAAAAAATTTGACCAAACCGAGTACAGGGTTTTATTAGTCTTTGTCAGTACAATCGAACTTATATTGTGGATTCCGTGCATTGTTTTCATTGCCGCACTGTGTTATCAACGGAAAGTATTATTGCACCAAACAAGTGATAAAATTTTGACTGTATCTACTGTATACGCTTGTATAAACACACTGTAATTTAATGTAAACATTCCATATTGAAAAATTGTATTTGTATAAAATGAGTAATGCATTTATTTATAAGTTGTTGTAATTTGTTGTAATTGTTTAATTAATTTTTCTTTATTTTTGTTTTCTTTTGTTTTGTTTTTCTTTATTTTGTTCAAAAAAAGAATACATTCTTGCTGCTACCGCCCGTTTTTTATGTTCTGTACTAAAAGCTTCTGAAGGATAGGTCTCATTCAAATCTAATTAATACTCTTGTTTGATATAATTATATGCCTTTTGTATTTCAGTTTTAAATTAAATTCTAAAGAGTTTTTAACGGGCTTTATTTGTAGTAATTCATTCATTGTGATTAGTAATTAGTAGGGATGCCAATCCCGAAATCCCGATACCGAAAAATTCCGGAATTTACGGGATTAGCCAAATCCCGAATCCCAGTATTATTATATCGGGATCCCGAAATCCCGAAAATAAATATATGCTAAATTTTTAGTTTTATATTTTTTATAAAAGGTGAAATAAATAAGTTTATTTTAAATTTTCATGGCAAAGAACATTTACAAAATCCTTTTGAAAACTATAGATTCGATTCGCCCTTAGATAATGACATAATACTCATATCTATCCCTAAATAAAAAAATTTATTAAAGTGATAGAAAAGCCCAAAGGGTTCTAATGATGAAATGGAGACATATATTGATAACGATATTTAAGGTTGCAGTGTGGAAAAAATAAAATCACTTCTAAGTTGGGCCTTCACCTGTGTTTTTCTTATTTTGTGATAATTTTTTTCAAGCATATGTTGTTCTTTTCATACAATCGAAGCAGTATGGCCTAATGAATAAAAACAAAAACAAAAAAATATGGAAATCTATTTTTTTAATCCTATACTCAGGGGAGTTTACCCCTACTACATGCTGAAGTGGAGTTGAATTGATAAATTTTCTATTTTTCATTCTGTTGAGACAAGTGGCTGTCAGTTAATCACCTAAAAGCCAGTGTTATACCTTCACCCTAAATTTTTATAACAATGTAGACCATTTGTACAAATTTATAAATTTGATTAAAAAGACTTAATTTTCAAAAACAATATGTGGAATGGACTGTTTATTAATATATAAACAATAACCTGACTCACATACATACCTTTCGTACTAGTACTTATAAAAAATGTATACAAAAAACGAACCATCTTTTTTTTAAGAAATGTCATAAAACATAAAAAATATAACCAATTATTGCATTGACTTGTGCTGTCTTTTAGTTGAATTTAGCGACCAGTTTTTTATCAATCATTTCTTGAGTAATAAAATACATACAGTTTAGCATTTTCAACAAAATAAGCCACTTTTTACATCAATCAAAAATCATTTTCAATTAACATAAAGGTAGCCTTAAAGAAAATTTCTTAGTCTTACTCATCGCCCTGAGTTACATTTACCTCAGGCGTATTTTTTATTTCGAAATATTGTGGTCAATCATATAAACAGCAAACGAATACAAATAATACTACTAGTGTATTGAGAAACAAAATTCTATAAGTTTTTTTACCCCTCGTTTTTCTATTATTTATTCCTTTCATTTTTAGTTTTCAAGGCTTTTTACCTTATCTGGTGGGAGATATTGCTTCCTACGCGTAAGGCAGTTGTATCCTTGTCAATGTAAGCTTTCGTTTTTTCTTCAGAATGTTTTTATTAATAAAAACAGATAAAACTTCTAGTCAACAGCTGTCGTAAGGCCTTAATTGAGAAGAGTTGTGCAAGAGTGAAGAAGAGATGGGTAATATTGTTTTTGACATTTTAATTTGTCAACAAAATTTTAATTTTTAATTTAACCAAAATTTAAGAGTGGGTGGCTTATTTGTCTTCTTATTTAAGTGTTATTGTTTATATTATGGTCTGCCAACTGTTTTATTACTTCTAAGTGCTGTTGATAAGATTCTCATATTTTTCCATTTAACTTACAGCCATCCTTAGTGACGTTCCATTTTATAAGAGTTTAAATTTAGCCTCTCTTAACAATGATTTCTATTGTTAAACATTCATTCATCTGTCATTCTTTTCTTGTATTGCAAGTACTGTTTCTGTCAGGTCATCAGTAATTTAAAATTATTTTGTAATTACGCAGTCTATTCACGCTTTTATAATAGTCGTAGAACTTTATTTTATTTTTAAATGTACACTGTCCCTTGTTTGTGTTCTGTTTCTTATGATTTTCATATTTCTTTAAAAAGCGGCCTTGTAAAGTTGAATGACTCATTGACTGAATGGCGGAATCAAATGGTTTTTGTACAATAACATTAAACAAAGAAAACATGACTTGTAAAGTGATGTGGTTAATTAACTTTAAATAAAATTTTATTTTATTTACTATGGAAAAAAAAATAGGAAAAAAATCTCAATAAAATGCTTATGGTTTTATATTCGCTAATCAGGATTTACCTTTCAATAGGCACAAATTAAATTATAAGTAAATAGAATGAGGTGCTGCTATGCGTATGAGCAATATTGAAGTCAATTGCTAATAAATCATACGCCTGGGTGGCTATAAAATTTTTATTGAATTTAATTCAATTTAATAATTCATATTTTTGATTTCAATATTTTACTTAAAAA
The DNA here is from genome assembly GCA_963576795.1 of Metopia argyrocephala. Taxonomy (NCBI): domain Eukaryota; kingdom Metazoa; phylum Arthropoda; class Insecta; order Diptera; family Sarcophagidae; genus Metopia; species Metopia argyrocephala. Next base: position 88,913,923 of record OY756211.1, read on the forward strand.
ATGGTTTTTTATTCGTAAAAAATATTAGAACAGTTTTATATTTGGCGTACTTTTATTGTAGGGGGATAGTTTTAATAAAACACTCAGTGCGGTAACTATTATTGAATTTTAAACAATTCACATTTATCAACTCGTACTTTAGTATATCCTCTAAACAAAGAGCCTCGTCAATTTCAATAGAAAAAATTAATTTCGTGGTTGGTTTGTGGCACTTTTCACCATAAGTTTTAATGGTTAATAAGTGTGCTTCACTTGTCTTCAGTTAGTGTAAATGAAGCCATCATTTTCTAACTCAAAACGGTATATAATGAAGATTCAGAAAACCAAAAAGGTTAAACGATTTTACTCACATTTATTAGCTTAAGGAGAATAAAACGATTGTTAACCAGTATCTTTGAAAACCATTATTAACTTAAAGCAAAAACAGCTTTACATGTGGAGGAAGTAATATTAAGACCATGCGCGAGTGTAAATGTGTATTATTACATTGGCAAAGTGATGTGGATTAAAGTTTCACTTCGACTGGCATATTCTTCAGACTTTTCCCTTGCAATTACATTAAACGTTTACATTTAATGAAATAGTTCAGAGTAAAAGATATTGTAGTCAAACGTTGAGAGAGAGAGCCTTAAGAAATTTTGTTATTTGGATGGTATGAAAAAAAACAATAACCATTGTGTTGGAAAAAAAACATCTTTTGTACCAAACACTATAAAATTCTTTTGCTTAAAAAGTTAAAGACCATATTTACTTCAGCCTAAATTTCGGGTCCTATTCTCTATTTCTCTTAAGTTAAAATGCTAATATGATGGATTTTTAAAACAGCTCAGCTACTCGTAGAACATATAAAATTAAACATTTTAGAGATAATAGGCATGAAGCTTTTAAATAACAATACGCTTTCAAGAATTGTATTCGTAGCTTAAATGTCCTAAACCAAGTTTTTAAATTTTTTTTATATATAGTTTTAGCTTAGGAAAGTTACAGAATAAGATTCGAGTATTAACCCTTCACATACTCTGGCATTTTATTGCATATATAGATTTACGCTTAAACAAGGCTATCAAAGTATTGCAATTTGCCTGAGAATCATTAGTTTGAGAAAGTTATAAATGACCATTCAAGGCTTCTGAAGGGAAAATAACCCACAATGTTCCCCATTGTTTACAAAATATATACACCGTTTGACGGGATTTGCATGCATTTTATTGCATAAGCTGCATCGGTGACCATATCCCCTTAACACTCTTCAGATTTAATGGCCAAAAATTTATTGGTATAAAATTACCAATAAATTTTTTATTAAATGTTTATTTGTAATTTCTGATAAAATAAAGGTTATGTCGCATTTGAAAAAAAAACATATAATTGGCCATTACATCTTCTTTTCAGTGTTCTTCTTATGGCACACATATTGTGTCCGTAAATTTGTATCCATGGTACCGGGACCTACAGTTTAACGTTGAATCCGACAGACTTGAGAAGTTTGATCATGGCAATTAGTTACTCTCAAAGCTTTTGTCAGAAGAGGTGGTCACTAAAAGAAATATTTTTTTTATTTCTTTGTTCAAGATGTCAGAGCTGGGATTTGAACATAAAAAGGTATGCTTTGTTTTATTAATTCCCAAAGTGATAGTTGGAATATAGTTTTGAAAGGATTAACACAATTTCAGGTAATAACTCTTCTTTGCAAGAACCCTTACAAGAACTTAAAATCAATATTTAGAGATACTAATGAGACCAAATTAAGAAACTTTTACTGTCACCACTTTAAAGATATTCTGTTTACTTTGAAAAGGCGTCGTACTCCATAGCTGGAGTTCCTGTAATTTGTATAGCCCATATTTCCTTTCAGCTGTCTAGAGATTTCAAACAAACATGTTAATTTTTATATAAAATATTCCTATAAATATTTATTAATTTTAAAATTCTCAGTTGTCTAGTACGTAGTGTCCTAGACTGCTTGTGTGACGGCACCTACCAGAAACCCTGGTCTGCGACACTACACCGAGCTTACGGTCTTTATTACTCTACTCAAAATAATTAATTACTTACGGCCATATTTAACATCAAAAGTTAGCAACTCGTTAGCATATAAGACAAAAAACTGGCAAGTTTATCATCCGCTATAGATTGTTATTATAAAAATTGTCCATGCCTTCTACTTGATAACTGGTCAGAGATCCAAAAAATTAAAAAACTCGTACGGTTGACTAAGAATTCCCATGTATAGGAATGACAAAGTTAGCCACTATGTATAACGAGCTGCTAACTTTTTATTATAAAAATGGCGGTTATAGAATAGAATTTAATATGATATTTTAATTCAGTAAATTCATAAATAATAATAAAAAATTTTACATTCGACTTTACTTAATCAATTTTCTATTCGTATATGTACAGACGTCAAACATTGTGATCATATTTCAGACTGGCAGTTTCAAATATTTGTCTTTTTTAATTTCTATTATAATTTTTTTATTGTTTAATGTAATACATGTAAGTGTATAGATATTATAGAAATTTTGATAGAGAACAGAAATAACAAACTGACAGACAGAATTTCTTTATTTATTATTAATGCAACTAATTTGATTGTAGTTTTTCATATTCTCTATGAATTTTGTTTCATTGTAAACTGGAAAATGAAAATATCGTAAAGATAAATTTATGTTTGAGGAAAACATCATAAACTAAATAAAATAATAAATTTTGAAGTTTATTTTAGAGAGTGAAGCTGCTCTGCTAGTCATGCATACATTCCTTATTATTTGATTACTGTAAGATTATTCAACTCAAGAATCTTTCAATGCTGTTTTTTTTATTAAAAAATAACAAATATGATAAAGTGAAGTGATATATGAACAGATATATTTTAGTGTTAAAAGAGAAAAACCTAAAATATTTACTTTTAAGCAAACATTTTGAAATATGAGTTTGAAAAAAATATTTATTTTTTGTTGTCGTTTTACTTTTCTAATAATTTTATAATTTAATTTAAACAGTGTGCTCTTTAAAAATATATTGTCAAATTTATTCAAAAAAAATTAATTTCAAGCATTGTACTATGATTATTAGGTACTCTTTCATCGTCAGCTGACTGTTTTATTTTGGCTATAGGTTCTGTCAAATGTTGTTTGTGTTTTACTAATATTTTTTATGTTTTTTTGTTATGTTTTTTTTAAGAAAACAAATTTTTTAGGAGTTTTTCGCAATAGGTCTGTTTGCGTTTTCTAACATTTTTTTTTTTAATTTATAAAAGTTTTTATTGGACCGTGTTTGTTATTATAAATAGTCAGTAAGTAGAAAAAAAAAACAGAAGTTTCTGGTTTTTACTTTTTTCCAAGTTAAATAAAAAATAATTGTTAGAGATACATATCTATATGAAAAACAAAAGAATTATGGAAATATAAGTATATTCATGGAAATTTGGTTATTTTATTGATCGAATTTCATATTGGGCTGTTGTGGATCGCTAATTTGAGAAAAGAATATTTAATCGTAAATTTCTTCCCCTGTTACATGTTACGTTTTTATTTGTAAATTTATTAAACAATTTAATAAAATGATCGAAACAATGTTTCAAAAATTTTGAATATAAGAGAAATCACACATTTATATTTTAACTTCATTTATTTGTTTATTTTTATTTTCACAATCAGCTATTATTATTTTATTTTTTTTTTATTTTTGGGAGTAAATTTTATCTAATATTCTGTAAATTTCTTACTGAGTAATTTTTAGTAGATTTCACTAGAAAAGTAGCCAAACAGACTTTATGTATGTATAACGTTTTTTTCTTTGTTTTCTGTTCTACAGCCAACTGTTGTTTGACAGAAACGACAATGAAAAACAATAAAAATGCCCTGTTGTTTTTGTGTTGTAGATGTGCGACTACCTTATAATAATTGTATCATGATTTCAAGTATATTTTACGATGCAGGTTGCATTTTTTTATTTTTTTTTAAGGTACCTCCTCACAATTGTTATGTGTTCTTTATTGTTTTTTGTGTGAAGTTTCATTTATAGTTTTAAAAAATTTTTAATAAATAATTGTTTAATAAAATAAAATTGTTGTATAATATTATAAATCATAAACTATTGGTTTTTTTTTTTTCCAGCCAATATTTGACAAATGTGAACGCAGATTTATTATATGTATGCACGAGATTATTTTGAAGTGTTCTTAGTCTAACAATGAAAAACAAGAGCAAGATCATTAAAATTATTTTGTGTTTAAGTATAATCTCTTAAAACTTTAACACACTTTATCCAACGTTTTTCTGGTAATTTTATGTTTTGATAAAAATAATCTTCTTGAAGATCTTTAAAATAATCGTTTACTGCTTCCATTGCATTTTTATTCAAGGTAAAGCGTTTGCCAGAAAGGATTTGTTTTTTTATTTAGCAACAGGTAAAAGTCAGAGGGAGCTAAATCAACAGAATATGTTTGGTGGTCAAACATTTAGTAATTCAATTATATCTTCCACTTCAAAACAAAGCACAGCATGAGTAGGGGTTTACTCCCCTGAGTATTTGAGATATTTTCTTTTTTTTCTCATTAAGCACCTTACGAATAAGACAAGTTGATGTTAGTTTAAACACTCAAAGGCCTAGCGTTATACCTTCACCCTTAAAAGATCAACAGCAATTGCCCCATCTGTTGTTGAATGTTGATTGTGGTGAGGATCTTCGCTAAGTAGGTAGCTGTGATCTACTACTTCCTAGTAAGAAAAATACGTTGTCTTGATGAACCCGGTCGTTTTGTTTTAATTTTCTAATTTAATTGATTCAAAAGCTATTTTGAGCTATATTTTGAGATAATTGCCTTATCTCTCTTAAGATAGTCAATCAATAAATTACATTTTTAATCCCAGAAAACCGTTGCCAATTTTTCTTACACTCATCAATGCTAAAAGACCAATAATTTTACTTTTTTTTCCAAAAATCCCGTCTTTTTTCAATTCTTTATTAAATTCTGACTAAATAGCAACCCCAATTGCAATGCCCATACCACCAATGGAAAACTAAGATCCTAAACTAAACGATGATATCCAATTTTCTATTATAATCCATTAATTATAATTTTCCTAGAATTTCAAACAGTAAGACAGTGTGTAGTAGGCCACACTATTGCGAACAGCAGCAATATTTTCTGCAGTACGAGCTGTACTGGTGTCTCCACATCTCCTACAGACCCGGTTTACTCAAATTTTGCACTATTTTCCCGACTGTACGCATATTTGGACGATTGAATTAACCGAAAAAAAATCACGAAATTCACGATATGCATTATGATTTGAACGCCTCTTTTAATAATAAGCCTGAATAGCTTTAAAACGTTGTTCGATTGTATATCTTTTCATGGTTCAAATTAATTTAGTCTGAAATTGAGAAATGTCAAATGAAATGCAGAAAAAATCATGATGATTAGGTATGGTTCGCATTCAACATCGGGCCTGAATATGTAACCACCCGATATTTATTGATATTTCATAACATTATGCTTTACTTTTTATTTAACCTTCTTCCTCTATTTAATTTCTTTATAAAGAAGATTGTAAAACGAATAATTTGAATTTGTTGGATTAAAATTTCTCTTCCATATCGTGCATGTGTTTTAAAGGCAAATAATTGAATATCATGCAAAAATATGCTTTGATAGGCTTTCAGCAATAGCAATACAAAAATTTTTTAAGAAATTTAAATTTGTAAAATCTCTTTTATTTGTTTTTACACTTTATCGGAATATATGTATTCTTATAAAAAAACTTCAAGTGTAGCAGTTAGAAATTATATCGAAAATTAAAAGATTTTTTATGGATTTTTTAAGCAAACCCATAAAAGCATATGCAGCCAAATATTATTGCATGTGTGGATGGGTATTTTAATATTTTAATGCATCATCTAAATCCTTAAGCAATATATCTGTGTTGTGTATGTAAATAATCTGTTTACCCAACTAAATAAAATAAATAGAGTTAAAAGATAAAAAGCATTTTCTGAGAATTAAAATAATTTTTATTTGAATTTTCACAAAAATTTTTTGTTATGGAATACTTTTTTTTTAGAGATTTTTGCTTTTTGTGTATTTATTGATTTTTTTTTTATTTCTTATCACTTTATATTCATTTTTATTGTATCTTTTCGACAAAAAAAAATATTTTTTTTATTTATTTTTTTGTGCACATATTTTTATTACAGTTACACAAGCAAAAAATTTGTCATGACATGTTAACAATTGATAGAAAACAGAGAATGTAAAAAACAAAAGTTGAATTACAGTTCAAGACAAAATTAAACTTCCTAGAATGACAATTTAGTATAATAAACTAAAATTATTCAAATTAATTATTTGTAACTGAATCAGTATAACACTACGAAAATTTTAAATTAATTCTTTTGGATTTTGTTCGATTACTTTCGTTATTCTAAGGAATTTAATACAGAACGACAACAGCATTTAAATTGTTATCCGCATATTCATAACAAATTAAAATAGATCTGAACTTTATTTTAGGAAAAAATTGTATTGAAAATTTAACTAAGAACTCATTTAAAATTTATTTTAATTTTTTTTAATACGGCCAGTAAAATAAATTCAAAATTAACCCTCCTTCTACCGCAAAAAAAGCCTTGCATTTATTACCAAACTGAGTCCATTGGAATAAAATCCAGAACAAAAAAACCATCTGGATTATTAATTACTTAGAGATAAGAAAAAATCAATTTACCTTCGGGCCCATCAGACCCACGTTGTAATAAGAGGGTTAAAATAAAATAAATAACTTTATTCTTCATATCCCAAAATTGTTAGAAACTAGATTTTTCTGATTTAATCAGCCAATAAAGCAATAGGAGATTCATTTAACACGTTTTGTTTTCATTTATGAGTCTAGCACTCTGGTAATGACCAGCAGTATATTGTTCTGGTCTAGGAAAATATAAGAGTAAGGGGGAAAATATAAGAGTACGTGTACCTTTGATTAAAACTTACTAATATCCTATCTGATATCAGTCAGAAAAACACAAAGGAACTATTAACTTGAAATAAATTTTAAGGAAGTTAAATTTAAAACCAAATAAAAAGTCGTTATTATTCAAATTTGAATTAATGCAGGCATGTAATGAAAATCGCAATTGACACAAATTAAAATCGGTTGAAAATTTAAATTCCTATAACTTTCACATCTGTTTAGATTAATGGTCATTTGCCTAACTTTCTTGATAATAAAAACTAAGAAATTAAAGGGATATATAAGTTATGTATGTATGTCCTTGAAAATATTGTCGCTAATTTTCGATTTCCAACACATACCTGATGAAGTTTTAGAAAAATTACGCATTTTTAGCAAATAATTTTTAAGGGCGTATGAATACGGACGTTGCGTATTGTAGTTTTGTTAATTTTTTTTTTATTTTCTAATAAACAATTAAAGATCACTTGAATTTAAGTTCTTAGTACCATCATTAACATGGAGCCACTGAATTGTACTATGGTTAGCGCACAAAGTCGAAATAACTTTTTTAATTTAAACAGAAAACAAATCCGTTAAAATGTAAAGAAAATTGCTATTAAATGGCAACTGCATTTACGTGGGTTGCTCTATGTGTACCTCCTCTAGGTTGATAAGGTGAGACTTCTATCTAAATAAACGGGCAGTTTCAGTGATATTTTCGATAACCATTATGTAGTCGCCGTGGTCTAGTGGTTAGTGTGTTGGCTTACTAAGACATAGGCTCTGGGTTCGACTCCAGGCTCTGACAATTTTAAAAAAAAAAAAAAGAAATATTAAAAAAATATTTCTTTCGGCGACTACCTCTCAGCAGTCTTCTGGCAAAAGCTCTGAGAGTAACTGATTGCCATGAACAAGCTTCTCAAGTCTGTCGTTCGGAGTCGACATTAAACTGTAGGTCCCGGTACTCATGGATAAAAATTGACACACACAACATGAGTGCTGCGAGAAGCTAGGCCGTAATCCTGGCACAGGGTTGTAAAGGCCAGTTATGTATGTATGTATGTATTATGTAGGTAGTAGTAGTCGCCGTGGTCTAGTGGTTAGTGTGTTGGCTTACTAAGACATGGGCCCTGGGTTCGACTCCAGGCTCCGACATCTTCAAAAAAAGAAATATGAAAAAAAATATTTCTTTCGGCGACTACCTCTCAGCAGTCTTCTGGCAAAAGCTCTGAGAGTAACTAATTGCCATGAACAAGCTTCTGAAGTCTGTCGTTCGGAGTCGACATTAAACTGTAGGTCCCGGTACTCATGGATAAAAATTGACACACACAACATGAGTGCTGCGAGAAGCTAGGCCGCACAGTGTACCCATTTCATATAACGAGCGGCCAAAAATAGATGGAGTTATCGTAGAGTTTTTAAATTTCGTACATTTTCGTAGATTATCTAAATTAGGAAAAATACAAATTTTTAGGATAATCGGGCGAAGGACACGCCCACCGCCTAGATGTGGTGTACTTACAACAACTGTTGTTCTATACATTCATATAAAGAAAACAGTTTAAAAATTTCCAAATGTCATACACGTAAAAATTAGCAATTTATATGCAGATTTTTTCTGAAATTGCAATAAGGATTTTAAATTCTGTTAAATATCCTTCAGGTGAAAAACTTACATCTCTTTCAAAATTTGTTTGAATTCTTTGAATTGCAATTGTCTTCTGGTATTATACCTAATTACATAACATAATAGATGTTCCCCATGTATAATTATATTTTTTTACTTTTTTTTTAGATAGTTTTCATTAGTTTTGAATTTATTCAAACGAATAAAGTCCATTGAGGCTCCATAACTTTGGTAATAAGTAAATTTAAAATAAAGATAAAATTTTTTAAAACTTACTTTAACAAAAATAGACAAAAATGATGATACCAGTTCAGCAACTTTTCTCCTTTTAGTACGTTCAGAACAATCATTAAACTCTACTATTGGCCTACCTTTCTTACTGGTACTAGGAGCCTATAAAACTTCAACTTCAAACTTTTTCTTAATATAATAACGCTTTTTCCATTTAGTTTATATTTTAAATAATATGAAATGAATTTCTTTTATCTTTTTTCACTTACTTTTATTTCAGAATTATTTTCTACATAACTAATTGCTGCTGATTTTTCATCACTAAATTTTTTGTGCCTAAGCAAGATATCAAAAAAAGGACGAATTTTAATACGTCTTGGCACTAAAAATTGTAAATATAAATCAAAGTTGGACGAAGTTGGAAATGAAACCAATTTTGTTAAAATGTACTTACTTGTAGAAGTATTATATTTAAATATGGAAAAAGTATTTTTTGGTATTTTTTTTTAATTGTCCACTAAACTTGTAATATTCACAATAATTGATCAGTTTCTTTTTGTTTGCTTTCTTTGTAACGGTAAATCGCATATGAGTTACAAGTTGTAAAAAAAAGGAATTTTTTAATAACATACCTGTGTTACAATTATATTTTGGACTAAATTTTACTACTATATCAAAACCCTTTTTAAAACCAATTCTTTGAAGTTTGTATACTTTTCTATCATTTTTTCAAATAATGGCATACTTAACTACAACCTTCAACTTTAAATCATCATATCTTTTTTAAAAGTCAATATTATTTAAAAATTATTTTTGATTTAATCAATTCAGAAAGCTACTAATAACATCAGATAGCGCTTTTCTTTTTATTCATTATTTAGTTTTTTTATTTTTGGCCGCCCTCGTTACAGTGTGGGCCGTAATCCTGACACAGGGTTGTAAAGGCCAATTATGTATGTATTATGTAGGTATACATATACTGATTTCTGTGGCATTTGAAAGCAGGCTTAACTCGAATATAATTCTGATAAACTAAATTTGTCATAGCCCACTATATTGAGCGTGCAACGATGGTCACGGCAGTGACTCTATATATCGTCGCAAGAACTAAAGAACGCTGTAACTAACAAAAAATCGAAAATACGTTTTCTGCATCATTTTTATCAGAAAAAAAAAAAAAAATACTCGTCAATTAGTTCTGGTACGCCGCACAGTGTGACAGCCCTATAGTAACCGCGGCAAAAAATGGTTTTTGGCGTGTCGTCCAATTTAGATGAAATTTTCACAGTATATTAACAGGTATATGAGTAACAATTCCCTGAAATTACAGCCTCAAAACTTCATTACTTATTGGTCTACAGCAAGTCAAAGTTGAGGTATGTCAACGCGCTTGAAATATTTTAGTTCAATATGTAATATTCAAAAGCTTATTAATAAAAAAATAGATAATAAAAATAACTTTAAACTATTTTTTTATTTAATTTAGAATGAGTGGATGAAAAAATAAATTTAAGGAAAAAAACACGTAAAAAATTTCTTAATAACAGAATTGTGGTGTAAAAATTTAACATTTTGCATTTTCAACGGACTAGGAAATATAGAGCAGCCCCCCGCCCTAGGTGCAGACTTATCAAATGAAATATTGAAGTCTCAGCTTTCATTTAAAGTAAAGAACATTTAGCGAAAGTTTGCAAAAGTACTTTAAACATACAAAAAAGTGGAAAAAATACGCATTCTCTCCATATACGTATGTTAGCATGCAATAGCATGTTTACAACTTTTTACTTTTATTTTTTTTTTTTTTAATTGTTTACAATTTTTTATATTAATTCATTTAGAATGAGAATAAAATTGAAAAAATTAGAATACCATGATGATATTAAAAAATTATTGATAGAATGAAAAACAAAATTTTTCTTTTTTATTGCATTTCAATAGGAGGTGGGCGTAATAGTGGGCGTGTTATTGTAATTTTTCCATGAAACATTTTAAAATATTTTAGAAAATATGGCAATTTTTATGTTGAGGGGTAAAAGTGGGCCAAAGTTCAAAATTTTTTCCCGATAATGTTTGTAACAATACAACATTCAAGTATACTAAAATTGAAAGTTATACCTAAAGTATTACATACAATACGGCATTTTACAAATTTCGATCGTATGGGAGGTGGGCGTAAAAGTGGGCGGATATTCTTAATTTTTTTTTTTACCTGGAATTGTTTCAAAAATAATCTGTGCAAAATTTCAGAGCTCTACAATGACTCCTTGTATTTAATGCCGGCGTTGTCAAACTGTGCGCCGTCTGCGTTTTGAAAAATACCAGTGTCTTTGTTCTACTTTCATACAGGTTTTTTGGCTCTGGTGAACATTTAAAGTTTTGTCAGTTACAGCGTTCTTTAATTCCATCGACGATATAATGTAGAGACAGTAACGAACTTTCTCCACAGAAAATCAGTCATTTAGTTACATGTTCATATAGGGCATTGCTTGGATATTATATAGCGACTTCCTTAAATACCTCAATCTGACGAGACAAGTGCTCATTTACGCAATGCATTGTGCTACATTGTATAAAGAAAATAGGTTATAGGAAGCAAGCAATTGGGAGTATTATTGGTAAACATTTTATTTTAATCTATTGATATTGTAATGGCCATGAAATTTTTTTCAAAACCAAGCGTGCAGCTATAAAACGAATTATCTTTTTTCTGCATTCTTCTATATATTCTCTCTGAGAGTAACGAATTATTAACGTTCAGTAGACAATATAGATAGAACAAGCTTATGACGTTACTTTACTTTTGTATATCGTATGCACATTTTTGTCTAGTACTGTAGTTGTAAATACATTTAAAGTTAAAATGTAGAAAATATTTAATTTTTAAAAATACATATGCTATAATAACTACTACATAAATACATATGTACATCAAAACACCTGCCTTTTTATTATTGTTTTTTCTTCATAGTTTGAATTGAAATTCACATATTTATTCAAATAAGCATCTGAGGTTTTATTATACAAATTAAGGTGATAAAAACGATTTAAAATAAAAAGTAAACAAAAAATTAGAACTTGATAATACTATTTACTAGCTTAAACTTAAAAATTTTTCTCTCAATAAAAACTTAAAGTGGATTAATACAAATATTTGAAAGAAAAATTAGTCAAATCGATGGAGCCGTTATCTAATTTTAAGTAAATCAAAAAAGTGTCCGGGGCAAAATTTTCTTTCCGTAAAAACCTAAGTTTTCCAGTCCAGCCGTTCTCAACTGATGCGGTGACCAACAAACAACATTGATTTTTATTTATGTAGATTTGCAGTGCTGATTATAATTATTATTGGAGTTTTAGGCCACAGTTTCCCACATTGGACAATATACTGGAGTATAACAGATTTATAATCTTACTTCCAAGATATTCAGCCTATTTCGCAATGTCGAGTGATTGATCTCTTTCGCTTACTGGGCGAAAAAAATTAATTTTGATTTCTCTACATCATAATTCTGTGCAAACAAAACGAATACGAAAAAGAAAAGAGAAAACGTAATGATTTTCAAACAAAAACCAATTTCACAATATCGAGCGCAGCGAAGGCAAATGTCAAAATGAGTCACTTGCCCTTTTGCTTTCGTTTGATGCAAAACATGAAATAATTGTATACACATACAATCACACATATTTCTAAAACTGCAAACTGTACAATAGATACGTACAAACAGATCTAAAGCCAAATTATGACAACTCCAGTATAAAAAATTCATATGCGTACATATTTTTTTTAATACAAAAGCATGTCGCGGTTTACTGTCGTAATTTTTTATACCATTAAGCTGCCCATACTTAATACAATGCATTTTATTGGAATTTGAAGATAGAGAGATGGATATTTTTTTGTTTGGGGCCAGTGTTATATCTTGAATGATCAACAGCAATTGTCCCATATGTCGGTGGATGTTGAATTTGAGTGGCGAACGTCTTCAGTAGGTTAGCTGTTATTTTCCCAGAAGGTGGCGCTGTACTCATACGTTTCTGATAGAATAGACTAGAAATATTATGTTGTATGTTGTATTAGGTTTGTAACGGATATTTACAAGTAAGCATTTTTAAACATATGTAGTTGCATACGAAGTTTATTTCCTATTTTTACAGAAATTCATTAAAAATTTTTATCGGCTGACTCGTAAGAGTAGGCGAAAGATATTGAAAAACCCAAATTGCATTACTTTCCTGTGCCCTTCTTTCGCTCAGTGACTGTTTGTTTCGACATTGTGAAAGGACAAATATTTTTTAAGGCTATAAAGGCGCAAACGTAGTAAACTATTTCGTGAGTGTGACAAATGTCAAACTATTTTAATAATATATAATTTTAGTTCCAAATGCTATATCTTTTTAGATATTTTTGTCTGTAAAGACCTTGGCAGTGATTATTTAAAGTTTCGTTGCTATATCTTCATTACAAAAAACTTAAGAGCACTTTAAAGTTAAAAAAAAGTTACTCGGGTAAACTGTTATTGACGGTAATACCATAATAAATGTGTTTCTCATACAATTGTTACTTCTTTTTCGCCTTATATGACCGTGGCTTAAATGTATATTAACAATTGAAACTACCAAGTCAGGTGATATGCCTATGACTTCCATAATATCTCAAAATTTAAACCTACGAGAGTTCAGTATCATATCACAATTTTTCCTAATTGCTTAGTGTATAGAATCACTAAACGAGTTTTTCGAGCATTCACCGTTCTCCCATGGCTTTTAAGGCTTGTTTCTTAGAAAAATAGTTGTAAGAAGAGCAGAAAAAACTTAGTTTTGTTCTCAAATAACGACGTAAACTACTGCCAGCAAGCACAAACTAAATTATACCTTAAACAACAGACGGATATCACCTGTATTGCCTTCCTAGTAAAGAGATATGAAACATAAAATTTTTAACTTTTTGAAAAGGAAATGATTTCTGGAAATTAAAATAATTTCTTTAAAACCGAAATGATCTGCCAATGTACCTGCATGTTGTCGTGCGGGAGTTTAAGTGCTCTATACGCCATTTTTTAAATCTCAAATTAATGATGCTAATTTAGGTTTTTGACACCAAAATTTTTAAAATCTGCCATCCGTTTTCGGCTATTTATCTTCGAAACTTGACTAGATATCCTTAAACAGATTACAGATTTGATAAATTTGGGGTCGACAACCTAAAGTGGCATCATTAACTCGAGACATATAAAAAAATATAAAATAGCAGATATAGCACTTAAACTCCCGCACGACGATATATTAAACCAAGTTATGAATTTAAGTTATGAATTTACCTTAAAATTTCTGATAAGTGTATGAGAAAGTACAGAACCAAGTGTGTGTATATTCTAAAAAGTGCTATATGGCAATATAGTTGTGATGTACAACATAAATGGCATTTTTTTATAACAAATTTCAAAAACATTTTTTCGTATTAATTTTAAGTGTTAAATCCTATCCATATTTCAATTTAAATGTTTTTGGTCTTACATTTATGAGCTTGAATATCAAAAAGGATTTAATTTCTGAGAATTTATTTTTAGTTTGTTCAAAAAAAAAAAAATTAATAAGAATTGGTATATTTAATATACTTTACAAGAGTCTTGGCAAATATTTAAAGAAAAAGCAAAACAAAAAAAAAAAACAAAAGGAAATCCAGCTCAAGTCCTTGTTTATTATTACAACAACAACCACAACAGCAATACGAAATAACAATAAACAAAAAAAAGTAAAATAAAAAAGTGTTTCGAGTACATTGGAAATGAAAATATTGTAGAGAAATAAGAAGGAAAATTAAATTCATAAACAAAATTGAGCATTTATTTATAATTTAAATAAATTGAAAAATTGCAAAATTGAAAAATCAAGTTGTAAGAGATTCTTCTTAAAAGAAGAAAAATTTCAATTTTGTTTTCCTTTTAAAATTCATATGAAACAGTTGTTGTTCTTTCATTCAGAGGTTTTTTTTACTTTTTTTGCTAAAATTTGTTTCTTCTTAATTTTGCCAATGAATAACTGAAGATTTTATTATTAAGGATTTTATTTTATATTTTCTATTGTCCTTGTGCCTGTTATTGTTGTTGTTTTTGTTATCAATAACATTAGTTTTTGATCCTATAAGAGCAACAAGAACATATTGTAAAAAAATATTTAATTAAAAAATTTTTCCAAGAACACTTACAAACACCACAATAACTAATACGCACAAACTCAGCATTTTGTGTGATTGTGACTGTGAATTGAATTGAAGGCAATACTTTTAAATGAAATTTTAAGACAGCACAAAAAATTATTGAAAAAATCAGTAATTTTCCAATACAAAAATAAATAGCAAAGGATGGTTATGGATAACTGTAAACTTTATATTCAGTTTTAGTTGGCTATGCCCTGTATTAAATTAAAATAAATATCTGTATGTACTATGTAAGACCAAAGAACAACTTTAAAACTGTTGTCAATTACCAACTTGTCATACGTAACTATTTCACATTCAAGTGACAACTGCTACAGAGATTCTATTACCACGAACACCACCACCTTTGTCACCATATCAACTCTACTTTTTCTCTCGCATTTTCATTTGCTTCCAACGTATCAATTCGAAATACTTTTTTCTGCCTCTACTTTTTCTCTTTTAAATCATTTAAAAATTTCTGTGCTGTATACTCGTGCTGTATTAAGAAAAAAAAATACTTTTCCATTACAAGTCAAAGTTTATCATTAAAAATGTTAAGAAAATTGAAAAAACAAAAACAACATCTACAACATTGGCAACAAATTGATGCAGTTGCATAATGATAAATGAGAAGTTCTTCTTATTCAAGGAAAAGTAGCAACAGAAAAAAAAATTTTTTTTTGTGTCACTAAAAACAAAAAAAAAAAAAAGTTCTTTAAAGCACAAGCAGCAGTAAAACTACAATTTTTATATAACAAAAAAAAATAAATATATATTTCTTTTTTAATTAACATTTATTTCTTTCAACTCTTAACAGTTTATGTGCAACAAAAATTTTCGCTCAAAGAGGGGGACTTAAAAGAATTTCTGCTGTCTTTTTAAAGGGTGATATTAAATGGTTGTTTGTCGAAGTTTGATTTTTATCTTGATTTCGAGGTACAGTGGGGATCAGAATTAATGACTCATATTTTAAAGTATATTCCAGTTTAATAGTTTACATACATACATACTTACGTAATTTGCAATTACAACTCTGTGTCAGGTTTACGGCCTAGCTTCTCGCAGCATTGGGCATACATCCGGACAAACAACGAAATTATATTTATGTAAATTTACTTCTTCACACTCTTCTCTATGTACTACAGTTTAATCGCTACTGTAAAATAAGGTTATTTCTATACATTTCCTGCACTTACCAGAAATGTTAAAATCAGTTTTAAATATAAATACTTACTGGTTTTAATTAAGTTGGGGTGCGTGGTATAGTGGTTAGAGCGCTCGCACAAAAACTCAAACGGCACAGGTTCAAATCCCAGCAAAGGTGAAAAATGAAAAAGTTAATTTGCGGTTTTTTCAAAATTATAATTGAGAAATGAAAGGTCCCCCCCCCCCAAGAACACATCCACAAAGAAACCGCTCCCCGACATTCCACTCTATTCTCCCTTAACAAATGGCAACAAAAAACGGATGATCAGGAGAAAAGCGCCATCTATTGGGAAGTAGCAGATAGTAGCTAAACCTACTAAACCTACTTAGCGAAGGCACTCACCACACAATCAACATGCAACGATTAGGCAATTGCTGTTGATCTTTCAAGGGTGAAAGCGATTAATAATAATATAAGAAAAATAAATATTTATGTACTGGCCTAACAAAAAAATTCCAATAAAATGCATAGCATTTAGTAGGGGTTTACCCCTGAATAATGATCTTAAAATAAAAAAAAAATATATTTGTATTATTTTCCTTGACCTTTTTATTAATTTTAATATTATTTAATTTATTTGAGCTTAAGGTCGAATAAATATTTATATTATTTATTTTACGATATTTCGCTACTACCTTGCGTAGCATCATCAGGAATATAAAAAGAAATCTCAGGAAGTGGACGATCTCTGGAAATGGAAATGTACGAAATATCCATTTCTTGTTTTTGTTAACCTAGATGTCATTCGCCTACAACTACATTAAGGCATAAACGAAAACAAAATTTTACAGTATTATTTGGTCACTATGCGAAGAAAGCCCATCCCTTACGTACTTACAAACATGATTTTTCAAATTTACGGCCTAGCTTCTCACAGCACCCATATTCTGTGCTTCAACTTTTATTCATGAGTTCTTTGACTCCGGACGACAGACTTAAATAGCTTGTTCGTGGCATTCCATTACCATCAGATGTTTTCTCTCCTTAAACTCACTAATTAGCGTTGAAAAGTTTCCTACATCTTTATTATCACTATAAAAAAAATCAATTATACTTGATCTTTAAAATTTTATTTTTATTCTTGAAGTGATTATTTTATAATTGAGTGTTGGTTTTATTATTGAAAATTGTCAATTAGTTTTTATTCTTGTGTGTGGTAGTATTAGAAAATTTACGGTTGGTTGATTAAATGAACATATTTCTCTTGTACCGCCATTCATACACTTACACACACATTTATACGTGTTACAGGAAATGTTAGTAAAATATTTGTATGGCAGCCAGCATTAATTGCATGTAAATTGTCACAAGTATTATAACAGCTAACCAGTTGACCTTATTTTGGCTGTAGAATATAATGTTCGACACATAGTGAACACTTAAGTGAAGTCATTAATTGCTATTTCAAACGAATACCGAGATAATCAAGCCTGATAAATTGGACAGCAATGAGGAAACTGACCTCAAAATATCTTACACTAAAATATTGTTATTATACCAGCTGAAATTCGGCCTGTTTAGCTACACTTATCACGCCTCTTCGTTCACACTTTCTCACTAATGATTCGCTTTGACCATCAAGTCATTTAGACTTAATTCTGAAATTTTAAATCAAACCATTCTCAAGAAAATAAACAAAACGAAACGTTTGATATAATTTTGTTTTGTTCTTTACACTGAGTAAAACAAAAACAAAACAAAAATAGTGCGAACGATTGCTCCATTTATTTTTGTATATTGTTTTTGTTTGTGAGCACTACAAATACACTAACTTAAATGTGCGTAGGAACAAAAAACAAATGAATGAGAAGAAAAAGAAATGATGAAGAGAAAAAAGCAAATTATACAAATACAACGGAATAACAAAGCAAACACAAGAGGTTGCGCTCTTTCTCATTTAAAAAGTATTTGTTTTGGTTCTGATCATGTACAATACGATAAAAAAAATTTGAAAAGTTTATGACTTTGTGGAAACATTTGCGAAATGTTTTGTTTGTTTGCCCCACCTGGTATGGGAGGTACAACGCCCACTTGTCCAAATATGCTGATTTTCTGGCTTATGACTTACCTTGACCATGAAGTTATTTAGATTATTATACAAATCACACTTAAGTTTATATAGACGTTACACGCCCAAGTCCAATTTTTAAAAAATAAAAATTATTCTATTGCACTTTCTATAGCTAAATCTATAAGCATGATTAAACGACAAACAAACAGACCTACAAGGAGATATATAATATGTAAGCGATTGACAAAAATTATCATTGACAATATCTATAATTTCTTAAAGACTTGGTTCAAAAAAATTTTTTTTTGTTTACAATAATTGTGCCAACTGGGTACATATTTCCGTACATACTCGTATAGTCACTTATAAATTGTTGTTGTGTTCTCCCCCGTATTATTATTTGTTTCTCATCACATTCTTTATATGCTTATACTGCTTCTGCTATTTCTTACTGTCTCATCAAATGTTACGCATTAAAACCCACTTTAGACACTTTTGTATTACGATTGACTTCTGCCTAAGTGTGTTGTTTGTTGGTGGAGATAGTATGTGACTACATATACATAGTGGGGTACTTGAAAACAAACTTTACAGCGTACGAGTATGTAAAGTGTGTTTATGTGGAAGTGTGTATTTAAAGAAAGAGCCAAGGTTTAGTAGCTAAAATTGCTGAATTGTTTCTCTCTTTTTTTTTCTTTTCTTGTGAAGTGTATAATAAAAATGATATTTTATTATCTTACCTACTCACTCCCTCATAAAACTAAACAACAACAACTCAGTTATACAAATAAAATCACTGTAATAAAAAATTTGTTTAATTTTGTACTTTTGGGATATGAAAATATTTGTGATGGCGAACACTAAAGCTGAGTGCCACCTCTAATACCACAAATGTACAAATTGTAAAAAGTAAAAGAAAAATAAAAAATATAGCAAATTTATTTAATAATTTCGCTTGTTACGTGCAATGCAAAAGTATGTGTAGGTGTGTATATAAGTACGTATGTATAGTATATATAAGTATAGCTGTGAAAAAAAAGAAAGTGGAAAACATGGAACTCTCGTTAATTAAAATTTTACTAAAAATAGCAAAACTTTTGTAAAATCATGTGTTTTGAATAATTTCAAGTGCTTTTCTAAAAAAAAAAAAAAACAAAAACAAATAGAGAAACAACAACTGTACTAATTAAATAAAATAAATGCTAAAAGTAAATTATCCACATTATAAGTCTTAAATAAATATTTCACTTGAACTAATGAAAAATTTAAAATTTTAGTTAGGAAACAGGAGTTAATTTGTAGCAAGGTTTCTATTAAGAGGTAGAAAAATTAGAAAAAGAAATTATATATTTAAAAATTTAAATATAGTTTTCATTTTCTTTTCTGCTTATAGTCTTAAAACAAAAATAGTAAATATTGATTTTCGTATAACTTTGAAAAAGTTTCTCAATTTGTTGTTAATGGCTTCATAGTCAATACAAATCATAAGTCAAAGAATGAGAAGGATTGCACAAGTGGCCATGGTACCTAACACTGTGCCACAGTACATTTATATAAAGCATAGGTAATCATGTATGTGATGGAAAACGATTTGGTTCGAAATTTAAATCGTTTGTTTTTCCAAAATCACGTAAAACTTTTCTGTTTAAATTATTTTAAAATTGTAATAATCAAGGATGTAGTGGCAATCGTTATTAAGGTAATTAGTAAAAAAAGGAATACGAAATCTCAAATGACTTGATAGTTATAACAACTTGAAATTTCATTCGATTTCGTATTTCGTTCGAAATCGATTTCCATCACATACTCGATTATATATATTTTGTAATAAATGCATTTGTAGTCGCCGTGGTCTAGTGGTTAGAGTGTTGGCTTAGTAAGACATGAGCCCTGGGTTCGACACCCAGCTGCGACATCTTAAAAAAAAAAACAAATATGAAAAAAATATTTCTTTCGGCGACTACCTCTCAGCAGTCTTCTGGCAAAAGCTCTGAGAATAATTAATTGCCATGAACAAGCTTCTCAAGTCTATCGTTCGTAGTCAACATTAAACTGTAGGTCCCGGTACTCATGGATAAAAATTTACACACACAACATGAGTGCTGCGAGAAGCTAGGCCGTTATCCTGACACATGGTTGTAAAGGCCAGTTATGTAATAACTGCTTCTGTGCTTCCACTATTCTCTTTTTTTTTTGTCCACTTAACTTTAGAGTACGTTTTACTTTTTAATTTGAAAGATACATTCGATTTTATTTGCTGTTCAAATCAAACTACAGTGTGAGCTTGATTTACGCAACCTGAAAAAATTTGTAGTCGCCGTGGTCTAGTGGTTAGTGTGTTGGCTTACTAAGACGATAGTGCCGGGTTCAAATCTCAGCACCGACATCTTGAAAAAAGAAATATGAAAAAAATATTTCTTTCGGCGACTACCTCTCAGCAGTCTTCTGGCAAAAGCTCTGAGAGTAATTAATTGCCATGAAAGAGCTTCTCAAGTCTGTCGTTCGGAGTCGACATTAAACTGTAGGTCCCGGTACTCATGGATAGAAATTTACACACACAACATGAGTGCTGCGGGAAGCTAGGCCGTAATCCTGACACAGGGTTGTAAAGGCCAGTTATGTATGTATGTATGTATGTATGAAAAAATTTGGCCTGTTTCAGTTACCGAAAAGTTGCAATTATCGCTTATTATTTATTACACATGCTGAAAAATACCCCATTCTTGAATAAGACTTTATCTCTAATTTGAATATTTTTCAGACACAATTTATTACATAAGAAAAGAAACAAAAGAAAATACTTGTACAAAAGCGATCTTAGTGTTGTAACTTAAAAAAAACTAATAATATTATTCTCTAAAGAAAAACAGATAATCTCGGGCGGGTTGATTTTTTAAAATCGCCCAAGTGACAAGTAAAATTGTATTCTTGGAATCAAAATTAGAAACTTTGCCCAAGGAACAATACCTCTAAAATGAATTCTGATGTTCCTTATTTTGACCCAAAGGTGAAATTTCGTAAAATACCATTTTGACCGATTTAAAGTGCCCAAATCGAGCCTAAATGTATTTCTTTATGATATCCCTAAAATAACAAATGTTATTAAAATAAGATTCTTTAGATATATATGATAGCTTAAGTAAAATGCAAGAAGCTAGGCCGTAACCCTGACACAGGGATGTAATGGCCAATTGTGTATGTATTCGTGTATGTCACAAAACTAAGTTTCTGAACAAGAAACACACGATGAAATAAACATTGAACAAAGATTTGTTGTACATTCTGAGACACGTTTTTAAAAAGATCTCTGTGTTGCAAGAATCAAGAGCTGTGCAATTCGAGCTCACACTGTATGTGGTAGACCCCTACCTCCAATTGTGTAACTAACGTATATAATACTTTATAATACTTTAAAAAGCCTTAAAACGTGGGATAATCATCCAGGTGATGGATCTAGGACAACAGTTTTAATGTCGACTCCGAACGACAGACTTGAGAAGCTTTTTCATGGCAATTATTTACTCTCAGAGCTTTTGCCAGAAGACTGCTGAGAGGTAGTCGCCGAAAGAAATATTTTTTTCATAATTCTTTTTTTGAAGATGTCAGAGCCTGGAGTCGAACCCAGGGCCCATGTCTTAGCAATCCAACACACTAACCACTAGACCACGGCGACTACAATGCGTAGTAATTAGTAAGTTTAAATCAAACGTCCGCACACTTTTGTCCCCTTTCCATCATATTTTCCTATACCAGCACAATGTAGGGCATAAGTAGGTGTCATTCTTTGAATGCTGGCCTCAATAAAAAAAAAATTAATAAAATACGGTCACATCTATATAAAAAATAGATTTTTTTCTGATTACAATGTTTTTAAAATAATTCTACGTAGTACGTACAATAATTCCAATATTTATTAAAAGAAATTTAATAAAATTTATAAAAAGTTACAACATTTTTCTTACTTACTGACTAAAGTTTTTCAACTCCAACATACTCGTAACACATATTTTAGTATGAAAAGCGTTCATAAAATAAGTTTTTCAATAAAAACTACAGCCCATATTATAAATTATTTATGAAAAGTTTAAGAATGTCATAAACATTTGAGAAAAGCAACTGTAAGAGATTAAAGATGATACCAAAGAATATCATAAAAGATACACAACATTTTTGTATAGAAGTTTCAAATAAATGAAACGAGAAATATTTGTACATATTTTAAATAAAGGGGAAGAACTAAGATGGCATAACAGATAAAATCTTTAATATTTTGCAGTTACAAATATTATGCAAGTGTGTAGAAACTCAAGTATCTAGTAGTGAAAAAAAAAAAAATAATAAATGAAGAAAAATCCTTTTTATTTTTGTTTGTTAAAACTGTGTGTCATTTGCCATTGCAGGTACAAGCAGAACAATTTTGTTAAAATATTTGTAAACTTTTTAATAAAAGCTTTACAGACAAGTTTTTCACACACATTTGTAGACTCTGGTGGTAGTCAATAAATATATATTTTTGTTTTTCTTGTTAACCTTTATGCATACATGCGTTAAAAGATTGAAAATATGTCCATTTGGTTGAATTTGACTGTTTGCTAAGAATTTATTTGTTTTTTCTGTTTGACCTCTTTTAGGAGACTTTAACGTGGTAATTTCAACATGTGTCGCACAGTCTATTCATCTTATGATATTTAAATGTGAGTGTGAGTGTAACTTAGAAAAAAGGCAAATAATTATTCCAATTGAATAATTCAAAAGTCACAAACTATTCGTGTCATCAATATTCAGTTAATAATAGGATATAACATGTAATCCAAACAAATGTTGTTTGTGTTCTCCAAAGCTGATAAGCAGGATTTTGTTTCATTTTGTTTTTTTTTTTTGTGTAATAACTTGACAGAAACATAAAAAAATTTTAAGTGGCCTAAAATTACTAAAATTATAGTTGTAAGCTGAAAAAAATAGACTACAACTGCTAGTCATGTAGTGGTTTTAAAATCTAGGATCTGACAAAGCTGTCCCTTCTCAAATATCTATTTTATCGTCTTAATTTACTTACTCAGAGGTTTGCCACTTGGATCGTTTATGATTAATAACTTTTTGGCTTGGAATTAAATATGGTGGTATAACACACAATACGACCGATTATAGTAAAATTGCATGAGAAATTTCGCAATTTGCCTACTTTAATTTGCCACCAAGATTATGCGAATTGTTAAAGATCGGTCTACGTTAAGTTATCTAAATATTATCAATTGGAAGAAAACGTTGATTAAATTTGCTTAAAAATGTGACCGTCTTTTGGAACCACATATTATTGGTGTCCAACTCAGTGAATTTAGGCCAAAAGATGTTGGTAGTCATCAACCCATAGCGGTCGCTGTTGACAGTGATGGTCTGGACAAATTGGATGCTCTTAGATTAGATTAGATAGATTGATATTTGGGATGTGAATACCTATTCCTCCAGGATGAATTGCTTCAGAAAACAATTTTATTATTTGCACGTATTGCTGAATACTATAGCCATCCATGGCGAACTGGCATGAGAACTACTTTGACAAATATAACTTTAACAACATCTGCCAGAATTTGGAAGTCCCTATTGGACGACCCTCTACTACAGCTACCATCGTGGCAAAGTTTTATAAATAAAAATATTTATTTCATATTCAATTTGATTGTGTATTAAATGATATGAAGAATGAAAATTATATTTTAAATGCAACAGTATCACTAGTCATATGAAAACATATTTATTTCTACATATTTTATGTACAAATTTATGCATATTTATGCAAACATGAATACAAAACACTTTTAAAGCCATTTTATGCATGACACGCTGACTCTTCATATTTCTTTTTTTTATTTTTTTGTTTCTTTTGTTTTCTTTTTGGGTCACCAGTGAAATAGTAAAATAATATTAAAAATATATTTTTTATTGCATATTTTTTTCCACTTATCCATCTTTTTCTTTTTATTGAAAAGATTGTACTTGACTGCAATAAATTACTGAATTTTTTATATATATAAATAGTATTTTATATGCATTTTTTAATGTGGAAACAAAAGCACACGCATGAAGTGAAAACCTTCACTTAAAGACGGCTAAGAAAAAAATAAATAATTGAATAATCATACAGCCTACAAATTTAGGAGTACGAGTAGGATGAAGCTTATTAAAAAAATAATAAAATTTAAGAAAAAAAAATGCAACTTAATCTGGATTATAAAAATAAACGAAAGAGGTAGCACAGAAATATGTCATCAAGTTATATTTATAATACATTTCACTGGTCTTAATATTAACTTAAATATTAATTAAAAAGAAAAAAAAAATGTAAAAGGCAAAACAATATCTAACAAAAACTTTGTTCTACCACTTTCAATTGAAATGACGATGTCCTTAAATCAGATATAAGACAGATACTGTCTTATGTTTGTTATTACAGCACTCTTTGTAGACGACATTGTCGTCAAAGAATTTCGATCGATGATGTCCCAAACCAGAATCTACACAAACTTTTTCAACCTGCAGTGAACGCTCTTGTAACTCACGTCAATTGGTTCATTGTTAACAGCATAGTTATATCTAAATTTATCTACTACATTGAAAATTTCTCTCTCGATATAACTATTGTAACAAACATAAAAGGGGCATAATATGTGAATTAAAAACAAAATGAAAATAATCACTTTCGTATGCGGTTAAACGTTTTATTTACGGATGATGTGTAAGGAACTCAAACTGAAAGCTATGAACTATCCAAGTTTGGGAGCTTCTATTGACAAAATCGCGTACATTATCTTTCAAATAATTTTTTTTATAAAACTTTTTGTATACAAATCAAACCTTCATTTGTATGTTTTCCGTTTTTGCTTAAAATTTAAAATAATTTTAATATTTCGTACTTTGTTTTTAAAAGCTTTAAGTCAACTTTATACCCAAAGCGCGTCTGCATCATAACTAATATTACTGTCCATTACATTACTAAGTTAATAGGTTATTACGAAGCCACCAGTTGATAGGCAATTGCTAAATGTAGGTATTGCATCCCTCTACAACAGACAATCAGTTTGGCGTAGTGTAGAGGCTAACACTGCAATGCCTCATTTGGCTAAGCCAGGGGAGAGCAACAGCTCTCTGGTAGGGTCTCCCATGCCAGAAAGGCAGTTGAGAAGCAGTAACATACATAACATACATACATACATAACTGGCCTTTACAACCCTGTGTCAGGAATACGGCCTAGCTTCTCGCAGCACTCATGTTGTGTGTGTCAATTTTTTTATCCATGAGTACCGGGACCTACAGTTTAATGTCGACTCCGAACGACAGACTTGAGAATCTTGTTCATGGCAATTAATTAATCTCAGAGCTTTTGCCAGAAGTAGTCGCCGAAAGAAATATTTTTTTCATATTTCTTTTTTCAAGATGTCGGTGCTGAGATTTGAACCCGGCACTATCGTCTTAGTAAGCCAACACACTAACCACTAGACCACGGTGAGAAGCAGTAACTAAGAATAATTCCAGGGGGTTGGCTCCAGGACAACACCATCTTCAGTGTCATATTTTATTACTCCTTTAATTGAAACTTTACTTTGGATTGATTGGTGTTGGATTTTTTCATGGTTAGGGTATTACACTGGCCATTGAATAATCAGGCAACAGCAACCGATTTCCTTGCGGTTCATATTTTTAAATTGGGACCTTTGTTTTTTTCTGTTTGATATCAGATACGATATTAGTAAGGTTAAATCAAATCACTCATTCCCCCTTCCCCTCATATTTTAATAGACCAGCAAAATGTACTGCATGAGTAGGGGTTATCCCCTGAATGCTGGCCTCAATCAAGAAAAAAAAATTACAACTATGCTTCAAAGTTACGCCCTAGCTTCTCGCCGCACCCATGTTGTGCGTGGGGTGCTTTAATGCCGACTCCGAACGACAGACTTGAGAAGCTTGTTCATGGCAGTCAGTTACTCTTAAAGCTTTTGTCAGAGGACTTTCATATTTATTTTTCTTTTTCTCAAGATGTCAGATTCAAAAATTTTCTACATTTAGTTGCCTTAAATGACGTTGAATATGAGCTATAAAATCTTTTTTTTTCATTTTTATCCAAAGACATAAAAAATAAATAATCAGGTGTTTTAATTACCTTTTAAGCTAAAACGACATCTTATTAAGCTGGTCTTAATGTATCAAATGATTCATTTAACAATACAACCAACGTTAATATTTTTCCTTTTATAAATTAAAAAAAAAGACAAGTGGAATGGGATGAAGTTCAAAAAGAAACTTTTAAGAAAAGTATTAATAAATGTAATTTAATTTCATACTTAAACCCATGCCTTTCAAGAAATACAAAAGAAAACTGACAGTCAACAGTAATGACAGATATTTTCTTAAACAAAAATTCTTTTCAAAAGAAAAAAAAAGTCAATAAAACTTCATTAATAATCCTGTTATTTATTCATATGGAAAAAATTTATATTTTTTTTCATTATCTTTTACTTTTTCTTAATATGCTTACGCTTTACTTGACTTATCGAATATATTCAGATGAATAAAATTTTTTTAAATAAGATAAAGAAATTTTATTGAAGAAAACACAAAACATTACTTCATTCTTTATGGAATGTTCGAAAGACTTCGGTTATAAATTGGCAGTCTATAGCTGTAAAATGTATTTAATATCTCTGGTAATATTTAGTAGAGCTGTGCAGTCGTCGAAAAAATAGTTCGAACTCCGATTTCAACGGCTAAAATTTTTTTAATTTCCGACTCCACTTCCGATTTTGATACGCAATATAGGTATATGGGCACGTGATAATTATGCTAGTGGTCGTTGTTGTTTAGTATGTAGTGTTTCTTTTTTTTAAGACCAGTAATAGGAGTAAAACCCCTACTCATGCAGTGCATTGGGTTGGAATTTGAAAACAGAGAGATGGATTTTTTTTTTTTTGTTAAAGATTATACGCCTTTTGTCAATGAGACAAGTTCCTGTTAATTTGGTTACCCAAAGCCAGTGTTATACCTTCAGACTTGTATGGTCAACCACGATTGCATCATCTGTCGGTAGATGTTGTATTTGAGTTGTGAGCGTTTCCTCTAAGTAGGCTAGCTGTTATTTTCCCAGAATATGACGCTGTACTCTTGATCATTTGTTCTGTTGGTGGAATAGACTGATATGTCAGGGAGCATTTTCTTGAAAATGAACTTCATGGAGGGGGGGAAACTTTTATTTTTAATTTATAATTTCAGAAAAACCGCAAATTGAATTTTTAATTTTTCTCCTTTGCTGGGATTTGAAACTGGGCCGTTTGAATTTCTGTGCATGTGCTCTATATACTTTACCACGATCCCCCAGTGTTGGCTTGCTAAGACGAGAACTCCGGGTTCAAACCCAGCTGTGACATTTAAAAAAAAAAGAAATATGAAAAAAAAATGTTTCTTTTAACGTCCTAAAAGGTGGTCTAATGGAAAAAGCTCTAAAAGTAACTGAATGCTATAAACACGCTTTTCAGTCTATTCTTCGCATTAGACGTAAAAATGTAGGTGCCGGCGCTGTGCGAAGCTACGGCAAAGCTCTAAAAAGAGTTTTAATTCCCAGTTATATGTGATAATTATGCTGTGACAGATTGATGAAATATTCAATTTATTCTTTTAAAACTGAACAAAATACTAAAATACCAGAAACTTAAGAAACATTTAAGATTTTATCGTTTCTCACATCAGTCTAAAATAAAATAGATTTATGAGTTTTCTATCTTTAGAGATATTTTTCATTCCATAATTGCCTACAAAGCAAAGTTTGTCACTAAAATTGTTGCTAAAAAAACAAGAACTATCGTGCATATGAATAAACGTATAAACGAAGAGACAAAAGTACTGCAAACAAAACTCACTTATTATAACTAAAAACGTTTGGAAGTTATGCTTCATTTTGTTTGGCACAAAATAGGCACAATTTTAGTTTACTCGTATAATTCTTAAAATAAAACAAGCCAAGAATTCTTTAAAAAAATATATCAGTACAATGCAAATGCCGTTTTTTTTAAAGGATCATATTGTGATTTTAAGTAGAAATTAAACTTTAACAAGTAAAACACACCCGTATTTTTTTGGACAATAAAAGTGTGTAAAATAAATATTTTTCTCAATCTGATATATATTTTAGTTTAATTTTATTTTATGTTTATGGTTTTGTTACATGTTGTATTTAATTTGTCATTTTTGGTTTTAATTTGTTAGTGTTGTCCATAGGCAAATTTTTGTATTAAACCAAACATTTTATTTATTATTGTCCTAAACCGTATGTCGTACAAATAATTAAAATATTTATTGCAAACATATATTTCATAAGTGTACCTCTACCTACGCATACACAGTATTTTCAATGCACCTTTATTGCTGGTGTTATGTGTTGTCATGTGTTGGTGAGTAAATACCCTAAAGAAAATGTGGCTATTCTGCACACTTTTGTTAAATGGATATATAATATATACTTATATACATATAAATATATATATTTACTCAAATAAATAAAATTCGTGTTGTTGCTCTTTCAAGTACTCTGTGATAGCATAGTATTTGCTAGAAAGCTCATCAAAAAAAGAAAATTTCTCTCTAAACACTGAGTATTTGAAATTTTTATCTAAACATTGCTTTTATAAAAGGATTTTATTCACCTAGAGTGTTTTAGAGTCATGACATTGTCGAACATTATCCCATGTAAAGAACTTTAGAGATATTTCCATAGCCTTGTGGTATCTTATTTGTACATAAAATCCGTCAGAATAGAATATCGATACGATTTTTAAAAATAAAAATAAAAATCTTACAATATGGCTTTATAAAGGGTTTTCTAGGGAATATTTCCTAACTTTGACAGTTGATAACAGCCTTGTTATCAAATTAGTTTTTATTTCTTCAGTGTGTGCTGTGAAAAGTACATGGATGGGTATAGCATTCAACAATGCGGGTAAAAATTATATTATTAAAATGTATGTCTGTTAATGCAACAAAATATTTTTCATCCAAAAATTATCTTCAGCCATGAGGCCCTTTTCTGAATTAGTACGACGTATGTGCAAAAACAAAACGACTATACTGCTTCACATGAGCTAAAAAGTTTCCGTTTGGATTGAATTCTAGGGAGACGGCAAGATCAGTCCCTAATTCTTTGAGAACGACATTAGCCAGAACATGACTGTTAGCGTCAAGCTCTTTTGGTCTTCATTATATGATTTGTACACTAACGACACTTGATTTCAACATGATGGCGCTACGTTCCACACAGCTCATGCCACATTGCATATTCTTTACAAATGATTTGATGGCACCCGAGTGGGATACTACAAATCACAGCGGTACTCAAAGCTTCCCCCGAGAGGTAGGGACATATCGATACTGGCGATACTCATGCTATTGGCCAGAGTAGGAAAATAAACAAAACTGAACGTTTGATCTCATGAGTAAAATGAGTAAAACAAAAATAAAACAGAAAAAGTGAAAACGACTGTCCCATTTAATTTTGTATATTGTTTTTGTTTTGAGTACTACAAATACACTAACTCAAATGTGCGTAGATACAACAAAAAATTAATGAGAAGAAAAAGAAAAGAAGAAAAGAAAAAAGAGCAAATTAAACGAATGTAATGGAATAACAAAGCAAGCACAAGAGCGAAAAGCTAATTGTTTCATTTGCGCTCTTTCCCATTTAGAAAGTATTTGTTTTGGTTTTGCTCATGTACAATACCATTAAAAAAATTTTCAAAAGTGTATGACTTTGTTGTAACGTTTGCGAAATGTTTTGTTTGTTTGCCCACTCTGCTAGTGGCACAAAACTCCCGGGGCATATGGAGTCCAATCTAGCTCTGAGTGGCCTGGCGCTCGCTATAGGCAGAGAGTGGTTGGTGATGCATGGCGCCGCGTGTGCTATCGGAGATTCGGCTGACATCAGTCAAGGGGGCTGTTGTACCCGAGACAGCATAGGGTACTCAGTTGGTTCCTGGTGGTGTTGGTCTTGTCTCTGTAAGTCTGCGTGGCAGGCATTTTCTGGCGTTCTCAAGGACTGACCAGAGATACCTTATTCTGGTACTACGGGCATCAGGACATTGCTTGTGCTCCCTGTCATCCAGGGAGTGAGGCAAATCGTCCTGATGGTTTGGGTGCGGCCCCTCGGTGAGTACACGTAGTGGCGGTGGTATATGCTGGGTGTTTAACCTCCTCAAAAAGGGGGGTTGCTGCTATCCACGAAATGGTGGTGACGAAATTGTTAAATTGTTAATTGTTGGTGTGTCTTGAAAATATCCGAAATTGGAGGATATCGGCTTTGAGTGGCGCTGGTTAGACGCTTAAGTTCAACTACCGTCCAGACACGGGCGGCATGTGATATTTTTAAGGACGATGCGCATGTAAAACCTACCTATTCGTACTCAAAGCTATGCCATTCAGTCTAAATTATGCGTCAGAATTATGGATAATTTTACATTTGGATGAGCGCCAACCAGAGAAGCCGTGCCGAAACGATTTTTTTACTGTCAGTAGGTCTTTCAAACGAACAAAATAATTCAATGATATCTAACGCACGTTTTGTTTTATTTAAATTTTAAGATAGGAATACGTTATATTGTTTTATTAGAGGGCTGAAGTAATTATTTATTCATTTTGTGGGTAAAACCAAATATTCGTGTAGGGTTACATCGAAACACGCTCTTTATGATTTGAGGTGTGTCACTGTTAGTGCTTCTCTAATATGTTTGATGGTAAATTACCGAAAAAAGTATATAGATTTAATAAAAATATCGTAAACTGTAGTAAACACAGTATTAGCAGTAGACATAAAATGCTGCTGTTATCGCCGTATGTTTTGTGTTTGCCCAAAAATTTTTACACATTTAAAGCGTTATTGTATTTGTAGAACAAGATCAAAATAATCCTATTTCAATATAAATTCGTTTAAATCATAATAAATATGACTTCTGCTTTTGCACAGAATTCTTATCTTTATTTTACTCATTAGAATGGATATATCTTATAGAAGTATTATTTTGGAGAACAAAATTGAAATTTGAACTTATTTTTTGTATGCCATTCAAGTTATGCTTGTGCAGCCCTATAGATCATACACTAAGGCCCATTATTATACTTTGCCGATAGTTGAGGGTAGGATGTTATCGGACTAATAAATTGCTTTTGGTTATTACAAGTAAACTTTAACCTTAAATTGACCGATAAAGTTATTGGGAAGATTGCCGTAGCTTTAACTTTTAACGTGAGGTTTAAACGTTTGAGATTACCATATTTTATTGAGGTTGCCATATATTTTATTTATTGAATTTTTAACAAAAATATTTTGTAACAAAACTTGCCGGGTAGCAATATGCACTTATTGCTACAAGAAACTAATTTTCCGTATCATACGAATTAGTTTATGTTTTCCAATAAATTCTGCAGGATATTGACAAATACGTTTATATATTACAAGCATACATGTGTAGATACATTTAACCACAAATTTATATGCATATATGTATGTATGTAGGATTAATATATTTACATGCAAGTACTCGTATATTAAAGAGAGCAAAAGTAGGAGAATACTAGAGTAGCAGTAGAGTGTAATACAAACGAATATAATTATTGAACAATTTTATTGTGGTTTGAAGGTTATTCCTCCGCATTTCATGCATAAACCACTACTTAAACAGGATTATGTTTGTATTGTGTTTATGTGTGTGAAGTTATTATGGTTCATTAAATATACAGGCATGTTCTTAAAATCACTTCATACAAAAATGTTGTCTAATCACAAACAAGTAATAAAAATAAATAAATTAAAGCCTACTTGGGACAACAAATAAAAATTTTATTTTATTTACTGTTTTTATTGTTTGTTAAAACAAAAACTAGCAAATAGCACAGTGTGACAAAGAAAAATAACTGGGGGTTTACAATTTTACTGGAAGGTCTTATCGAGCATAATAAGCATTCGTAACTTATAATTTTTCAGTTAATCACGCCTAAACGTTTAAACCGATTTTGTTGAAATCCGAAGTAAAAATTGGTTCAATTACTGAAATTTCAATATTTTATACGCATGTTTTTTTTTTTCAAACTAAATAGTAATTTCTGAATAATTTCATGGTCAAAACAATCATCAGTCGTAAAGTGGCGGAATTAGGCAAGTGGGCATGGTACCTCCCATACACGTTAAATATTCATTTCTTTATATCTTGGGAAGTTTTGATGCTAAAGTTTCTGAATTTGGTGTGATTGATTTGGTAGTCATCAATCCCAAAATGTGAGCAAAAGTTAGTGGTAGATATAGCAAAGCATGGCGGGTTGCGGCTAGTATTTATAAATAGAATAAAAGTACATAAAAAAAGCATAACATTATGAATCATTTTAAGTTCCCTTTTATTAAGAGAAAATTAGTTATAAAAGACAAATTTCTGTTTTAGAAACAGAAAAATTCATTAATTTTTTGTGTTTACGAAAATGGAACTCACACAAAAGCAAGTGATTTACAAAACACCGCACAATACCACACATGTTACGTTAAGAACACTTGTGACTTAAGATTATGTACGTGATTTTCTGAATATGCCTGCACACTACCCATTGCAAACACTTGCTAGTGCATTCCTATTCGATTTTTAATATTTTAATGCACAATTTTTATATATACATGCAGTTTTTTTATAAATATTATAGACATCATTAAAAAATAATTATCAGAAAGTATTCGTTGTTATTTGTTACAAATACTTTCATATAAATATATATTTTATTTATTATCGTTTCTGCATAATTTTTGCTTATGTCATACTTGTTTTTTATTTTCATTTTTGGGTCAATTTATGCCTGCCAAGGTTTTTTTTAACAATAAAATTTATAAAAAAAATGAAAAAAATATAAAGCAGAGTCCTTAAAAACGCTGCTACAATTCATTTTTTTTTTCTGTCATACGAGTAAATGCATATTATTTTCTTTATGCCTGTTTTATTATTAATAAAAAATATATAATTTTATAAAATTTTGTGTTTTTCTTTCATATTTCGGTCATGGTCCAAACATGAGTTTTAGTAGTTCAATTATTATTATTTTTTTTTTTTTTGTTAATTGACCCTAATTTGTAAAGAGGATTTCAATTGCTGTGAACATGTCGGTTTGTTGGTCAACATTGCTTATACGGTGAAATAATTTAAGGAAATTTAGGTCAAGAAAATGAAAACTTAAAAATATATATTTTTTTTAAAATAGTTCTACAAAATCTTTAAAACACCATCCAAATAAATTACATAAAAATAATGTATTTTAGTCAATTAAGGCAGTATGTATATAATTTTGGTTTATAATCTCTAGTCTTTACATTTCTACGTTATGTGAGAATCCACAAAAGCAGTTCAAGAAAAAATACAAACATTTGAAAAATTTCAAATAATATTTATAATGAAACAGAACAACCCAGATAAAAAATGTTTTTACCAACTTCGATTTTAGGTGTCATGTTTTTGTCATCGGTTTAAAGTTGTAGTGAAGAAGTATTCTAGTTCTTGCTGGACGTTCCGTATTTACCAGTAAGCAAGAATTTCATAGGTTTCCAAATACGTGTTTTGGTACAAAAAACATAAACGAAGTTGTTTTACTACATGTTCTAAATACACCACTTCTATATAAAAAAAAAAATTTTTCTGTGCATCCACGTCACACCAACCATAAACACTAACACAATGACACAGACACTCGTATTTGATATGGGAGAATTTTGTTTACATTTTATATATTTTTTACGATGACATCACAAAGTAACATATTTTATAATGGACCTGCGCAAAGCACTATCTTTATTTCTTCGTTTAATGCTATTACATTATTGAGCCTCAGCTGATAAAACTGTCTCATGAGAGGGAAAGAGAGAGAGATAGTGTGGCTTTCTATAACACTATCCAGACAAGTTTGTTAAGCACATAAGTATACACATAAGCAAGTTGCAATAAATTTTTTTATTTGTCCTCAGCCAAAAATTTTTTACTGTTTGCTCACAAAAAGCAAATAAAATGAACAGTGTTTTTGACAGGCCAAGTTTACAAACACAAATTTAATCCTATTATACCAGCTGGATGTCATGTCATCAAGCCGTGCTGGCAGGCAAAAATGGATCGTTTAATAGCTCCTTAAACAAAACACCTCAATTTTGCAACGAAACATGTTGAAAATTGTCTGTGAGCAATAGTGAGCTGCTTTCATGTTTATAAATGCAACTCTTGATCATTTAATCATGTTGATTGACAAATTCGAAAAAACTAAACAATTTTTTTAACACATTGTTTTTGTGTATTGTTATTATTTGAAATATAATTTAGAAAACATTTAAATTTGTATCTTCCTTTCCATTTATTGAAAAAAAAAATGAATGAAGAGTCGTCGATATCGGCGACTAGAGAGCATCGTTGAAGCATGTTTGTATGATATGGGAACCCAAAATCGTATTCAGGCGAGGCTGATGATCTCTTTTTATTAAACAAAATTTCTCGTTTACTTTTAAAAAGAAATGAGCTGAAAACTTGAACGTCAACTTGAATTTGAAAATTCAAACACCTCAAGAATTAAACTCTTTATAAAATAAATAAATGTTAAATATGTTTCACAAATTTTTTTTAAAATTGGGCATTTGTAAGGGGTGTTAAATTTAAATATATCCAGGTGGCAAATTACTTTTAGGATATATCTGAATGATTTGATAATATTGTTTATAAATATTACATCTTAAGCGCAAAAGTATTTACAAGACATTTATCCGACCTAGGATGGAATACAACTCTATTATATTAAAGTAGGTGTCACAAAGACTATGTTGAGGCTTCTCGATAGTGTACAGAAAAGGGCGACGGTAGGATGTTCAACGCTATCGATTCATTGTAGCATGGGCGCAATGTGGCATGTGTTTAATTTTTTATCGGTACTACCATTGGAGGTGCTCTGATGAAATAAAAAGCTTGATTCCGGATGGTCGCATATTCATGCAGACTACACGTATTTCTCTCAGAGTACATACATTTGTAGTTGATTGTCCAATGAATCACATAATGCATTATAGAGAGAATTCGTTCTTTAACCGTACCGTTCTTTGTGGAACAATCTTTTCGTAAAAGTTTTTCCTGTCAATTACCTTGTTAATAAGTTTAAAACAAAGGTTCCACTTTCCTCCTTCCCATAACATATATTCCTAGACCAGCACAATGTACTGTATGAATAGGGGTCATCTCCTCATTCCTGGCTTCAATTAAAAAAAAAAAAATTAAATTTTATGGTATATATCAGCCCAACCCAAAGAAGTTTGCAATTGATGTGTAAAAAACATGTCTTTACATTTTCATTTTGCTATCTGTAATACTGTCTTTAGAAACATTAATTCTATCTATATTAAGACGGCATTGGAGTGCACAATATCCAGTTAAATGATCAATGGTATCCTCAAATCTTAGAATGATAGTTTTGTCGAAAATTGTCTGTTCTTAATACAGGAAGCCCACATCTTTCTTTTCTATCTATTGTTCAAGTTTAGCAATTCATGGCAGAAAGAAAATTTTTTTTAAATAAAGCCCATACATATCTGTGCAATAAATAATAATGGCTTAAGTCGAAATTTCGTGTTTTGAGAATAAGAATATGCAACAAAATGAAAAATCACTTATACCAACTTAAGCCATTATTATTTATAGCCACATATACATATGGGCAATTTCAAAAATTATCGACATTTTGATATTTTTTTTTCCAATTTTTTTTTTTTTTTTTTTGATGACACGAATGACGCTTTGGTCACGTGAAGGGTGATATTTTAGCATACCAAAACAGTTCGCATTAATCATTTATTGCAAACGGCGCGAAAGTTATGTAGGTTTTAAGTTTTAAATTTCTTTTAAACAAATTTCAAGTTAAATTTATTGGTTTATTTTAATAAATCTTGTATGGATGCATGAAACTCATTTCAAATTCATCAGTGCAGTCCAAATTCATCAATGCACTGATAAAATACATAAAAAATATCAATTATAATTAAAATTCCTTAACACTAAAAAATGCGAATTTTTGCAAAAATATGAATGTTTCACCGATTGTTATAATATGTGTTTATATAACGCATAAGTAATTTACAGAAAAACAATGTTTTGACTTGTAAATTTAAAAAATAAAAAAAATTATATAAGAATTATTTTTGAGGTTAGGATTTTTTTTTTTTTTTTATCTATAAAATTTAAAATCATGAAAATTTTTTAATGCCTATTCGGTTTTATTATCAAGCTTAAAAAAACCTTTCATTTGGTGTCAATCGCGGCGGAATCTATACATAACTGCAGATGTCACAAAGCAAAATGTGTTTGAATAAAAATGCCGCTGTACCCGCAAAATATGGACCGAATTCAAACGTATTTATATATGATCTTTAGTTCACCGCCACACTTCATTTCCAATAATTTACATTGATTTTAAACCACGGATTAACTAAAAAAAACGCGAAACAAAATCATGAAATTTCGCAAAAGTTTTATTTTCTTTATAAAATTTTTGCGTTTCAAAATATTTTAACGCCTTCTTGACGTTGAGGTGCCATTTATTAAGAAGTTTAGATCACGCAATACATAAACCAGTTTTAAATAAGATTGCAAATGTCAGACGCGAAAAACTGTCATTTTTGACAAATTTACGCCAATTCTATAAAAGTTTGAGGTCATCGTTCTCAACAACTAGCAGCCTGACAACGATGTGATATAGCGCAAATTTTATCAAATTACACCATCTTTTAAATACTGTTGACGAAATGCAATTTTCTTGAACGGCGCTATAGAAAAAACTGCGAAAAATAAAAAATCGGAAAATTTTGGTTTCAAAAATGAACCGCTGTACAACTTTTTCCCAAATATGTAGTAGTATGGGCATAACTTTTATAGTGTAAATATCTACAAAGTCTAGTGACTTTATTTTATATCAGTGAGCATCGGAAGTTTGAAACTAAAAGTAGAAAAGTGATGAAATATGAAAAAACTCTTGTAAATTTCAAGCCTTTTTTTGAGTTTTTCGATATTTGAGTGCCCATAAATTTTAAAAATAAAGAACTGATGGTCTGAAATTTTGAATTTCCCAGTTTTCTAGTGTGGCCTACCATCTCCTTTTGACCGTTTTGGTCAATTCGAAAAACTGGAGAAAGAATAAGCATCTGAACTCAGTTTCAACAAATGTTGAAAATTATTGAAATTGCCCATATACACTTTATACATATTTTTTTTTTTTTTGGTATAAAACAAATGAGTCATAGTGACTGCTTTAAAATACCCATGAAAAAAATATACTTTTATTCAAATAGTTCATTTAAACTGTAAATTTGTTTTATGAAAAACCGGAGAAATGTTTCAAGTGATGCAATTAATGTTGAAATTAAACAATTTTTTTAAATCATCTATATATAGCAACATCATTATCAATTTTATGAACATTTGAATCAATTGTTGGTTAAGGCAACTATTTTTTTTTTCTTTTGTACCGTTACGAAAATTTGAATTCATTATTTAAACTGGTTAACGTTAAGAGCTGCAGTATAAAATATTTTAAATGCCATAATACCCATTAAATTACCAAAAAAAAAGCAAAAAAAGAAGAAAAACTAAAACGAAAACAATTTATTACATCCATTAAAATGAAAATAAATATTCAAGGCACTTTTCAAAAGCAATAACAACAACAAAAGTATACAAAAAATAAAAAAAAAATAAACAACAATTTAATCCTTAATACTCACTAGGGTGGGTCAATTTGTTCGGGACCGAAAAACATGACAAAGCGTATAGCAAGGTCGTAATCTACGAGAAATTCTAAGAACTTTTCCCAAAGAAACCATGGTTCTAAAATCAAAATCGAGCTTCCGGTTTTTTACGAGAAAATTTGGTGTTCAGGTCATTCGAAAATAATGCTATTTTTTTGGAAGTATTCTTTGCAATTGATGAATAGTTGACCTGTAACGCTGGAAGAGGGCTTATTTTAAAGGAAATTTTCTCAGCTTTCTATATCTGTGCTCATTTATAGAAAATTATTTACCCAAATAATGGTTTTGGAGGTTTATGTCAAAATAATAATAGTCAAACTGTTAAAAACCTAAAACTACTATTATTGTGACATAAACCACCAAAACTATTATTTGGGTAAATAATTTTCTATAAATGAGCACAGATATAGAAAGCTGAGAAAATTTCCTTTAAAATAAGCCCTCTTCCAGCGTTACAGGTCAACTATTCATCAATTGCAAAGAATACATCCAAAAAAATAGCATTATTTTCGGATGACCTGAACACCAAATTTTCTCGTAAAAAACCGGAAGCTCGATTTTGATTTTAGAACCATGGTTTCTTTGGGAAAAGTTCTTAGAATTTCTCGTAGATTACGACCTTGCTATACGCTTAGTAGGCAAAAAAATTGACCCACCCTAATACTCACTCAAGTTATTGTACTTTCTTCTTAATGGCCCAAAAGACATGGGCTAGTGCATAGAAACAACAGAAAAAGCAGAAAGAAAAAAAAAAACAAAAATAAAGAAAGAAAAATTCTTCTAAACTTTTACGCATACGATGAACTTCTTTTATCTGTCAGCAACATGTCTGTCTATATAAAATAAAAAGATAAAAAAAGAGCATTTTTTAACGAGAGCCGTCACCATGTCTGGTCACAAAGACGACGACTACTAAGAAGACAACAACGGCTGGGCCAATAAAAGAAAAATATATACTTATGTATGTTAGTATGTATGTATCTTTGAAAAAAAACATGCATTGCACTAGCAACAGCCAGCGAGTCGGCCAAAAAAACATTAACCAGGCCAACAGTTTCTTTTTTTTTTTGTAGTTTAAAAAATCAATTGAAAAAAAGTTGTTAAAGCATAAAAAGAAATAAAGAAGAGTAAATAAAAAAAAATTTTTTATTTCAATTTCCTATTGCAATAGCTCTCCTAAAATTATGCAATAAATTTTGTGTTAAGCTTAAGAGATGAATGCTTTAAAAAACAAAAGAGAGGATAAGACCATTTTCAACTCTTACAAATGAAAAGGATTTAATGTTTTAAAATAAACCGAACGGTTTATAAATAAAAAATTAAAAGAAAATAATGAAGAAGTCTAAAAAGATAAAAGATTTTTCTAACTGACAGGAAAAGCAAACTGTTTATTAATTTTTTTAAAGCATGTAACTAAAGTAACTAAAAAATAGTAAAGTGTACAAATTTAATACATTTGTAAAGCTCTAAAGGTACTTAACCAAGAGGAGATACTTAATATAAAATTTTTTTGCATTAGAAAATAGCATACATTTTAATTTTTAAACATAAATCAAGGTACCCTATTTTGACGAAAATAGAATGTTATTGAAAAGAAAAAAAATTCTTATAATGATTATTACTTGTAAAATTTTCTTGCTTGGCTGACGGTTTGAAGTCGAATATAATTAATAGTTCGGCCATTAAAGACTATAAGTCAAACGTGATGAAACTCCGGCTGTAATTCAAGTTCGATCGTGTATCACACTTTAGGTTCATTAAAATTCAAACATAATTTTCGTCATATTGTCGATGGAATTAAAGAATGCTGTAACTGACAAAACCTTAAATGTTCACCAGCGCCAAAAAACTTTCATAAAAGTAGAACAAATACACTGGTACTTTTCATTTCGCAAACGGCGTAAGTGAATTTATTTTCATCGTAGAAATCTGGGAGCTGGACCAATCGACGCGTATTTTTATTCTGATAAAAATGATGCAAAACAGGTATTTTCGATTTTTTGTTAGTTACAGCGTTCTTTAATTCCATTGACGATATGTACATCTGGAAAAAACATCATTTTCTCCTTTGATTATCAAACAAATTTATAGCAAAAAAAATCTAAATTCTTTATAGACTTTAACTTTGATCTAATTAAAAAGTTTCGAACGAAACAAAACTGAATTAAAAATTGATCACTCTTGCTCGGGTCCGAAATTCGGGTCTCCAGCATGTTGTATTCATTCCACTCGCTACTGGCGATGCCCTCTTACCACCATGGCTGCAGTCGTACATATCGTCGATGTCGACTAATGTGGATAAAATAGAATAAGAAGTCAAAAACAAAAATAAGTTTTCTTATGTGCTGAAGTTTCTTATGTGCTGAAGACCCAGGAAAAGTGATCAATTTTTTTATTTTAATTTTTATGTGCTCTACCCGCCATTTTATATACCTCGAGTTAATGATGCCACTTTAGGTTTTTGACACCAAAATTTTTAAAATCTGCCATCCGTTTTCGGCTATTATTGTGTCGAAAGCCAAAAGTGGCATCATTAATCAAATGAAATATTGAAGTCTCAGCTTTCATTTAAAGTAAAAGATATATACCAAAAGTTTGCAAAAGTACTTTAAACATACAAAAAGTACTTAACGCGCACATTCTGTCGCTATACGTATGTTAGCATGCAATAGCATGTTTACAACTTTTTACTTTTATTTTTTTAATTATTTACAACTATTCGCTTATTGTTTATTATTATTTTATTTACATTATTCATTTGATTGATAATTTTTTTGCAGGTCATTGACTTTGGGTTAGATATTATCCGAAGAAGCGCAAGAAGCAATGAATAAGGAGTATAGAAACTGTAGGCTATTTCGTTCTCGCAAAAATTCTCGTATTTCTACGAATAAAGATGTAATGCACTATTGGCAAACATTATCAGATATTTATATCAATTCATTTAGAATGAGAATGAAATTGAAAAAATTAGAATACCATGATGATATTAAAAAATTACTGATAGAATTAAAAAAAAAAAACTTTTTTTCTATTTTATTGCATTTCAATGGGAGGTGAGCGTAATAGGGGGGGTGTTATTGTAATTTTTGCATGAAACATTTTAAATGATATAAATTACAGTAATATCAAATTTGAAGGTTGTACCTAAAATATTTTAGAAAATATGGCACTTTTCATGTTAAGGTTGTAAGGGTGGTGGGGATAAAAGTGGGCCAAAGTTCAAAATTTTTTTCCGATAATATTTGTAACAATATAAGATTTAAGTATACCAAAATTGAAAGTTATACCTAAAATTTCGATTGTATGGGAGGTGGTCGTAAAAGTGGGCGGATTTTCTTAAATTTTTTTTTGTTTTTAACTGGAATTGTCTCAAAAATAACCTGTGCAAAATTTCAGAGCTCTACAATGACTCCTTGTATTTAATGCCGGCGTTGTCACACTGTGCGGCGATATATGAAAGAAAAAGTAGTTTCAGTATGTGAAATTACTTTTAATTAGTAAAAAGAGTAAAAAAAGTAAGTTTTTTTTATTATTTTACAAATATCACTTATTTTAAAATTCGTTATATTACGGCATTAAGCGAAAATTTATTTGGGAAATTCAAAAAGTGAATGAATAAAATTGTAAAAACTACTTACGTACAAGTATATACATATATTGTATTTATTTTATTCATTGTAATTTTAATTTAAATAGAACACACCTACACAACACAATACAAACAACAAATAAATCCTAAACAAACATCATAAGAATTGTTATTCCATTTAATTTTTTTTTTTAAGAATTTCTAAACCTACATTCCATATTAGACACACTAAAATTTGAAAATTGTTAGCCAACTAGAAAAAAAGAAATTAAATAAACAAATTTAATGCTTTAGGCCATACAAAATCAACCACGTACTCTTGTGAATTGTTGTTTCAGATGTCCTCTTTCAATTTTAATAAATTTGTTTAACAAAAACAGATCCAAACCATGGTGCAGTAATTGAATTAAATAGGCATTTATTTTATAAAAAAAAAAAAAAAACAAGAAAAAAATATGTCAATATAAAATGATGCTGCTGTCTGTCCTTGTGTCAATCTATGTGTGGCACATATCAATCTTTCACTAGCACACACACACACAAACAACACATACCCTCAGTTTCTAAACTTTCATAGGTATGAGTAAAAATAAAAAAATTTCATTTTATTTTTGTTTTGAAATTGTGGTATTTCTACCACCAGAGAATTTTGTTTTTCTGTTAACGAATCAGTGAATAGATTTTTAACTTTTTTTGTTTCCTTTAAATCACTCAAACATAAAATAATATGCCATGTTTGTGCAAATGTAGCATATCTTTTAGGCACTTGTCTTTTAATAACAAAAAAGAAAAAGTTGATACTTAAAGCCTAAAAGAGAAATAAAGTCAAGATACATGACTAAATAAGACTTGTTTTGCATTATTTTATGTGGTTTTTTTATATCTTTTTTATTGTTGAGATTATTTTTTAATACTCGTACAGTTGCTGCTGTACGCAATCAAACACACAAACACTCTGTACATATCGTATTTGCTTACTCTGGTACTCAGATTATCTCCTATAATTTAGCTCAAGGACTTTTTTCTTTATTATTAAATTTTGCGGTTATTGTTTCTTATAATGCTGCAGTTGTGTTCAAAAATATAGAGATGGCAAACATTTTCTTAGTAAACGTATTTTTTTTTTTGTTTTTCATTTTAAAAATCATATATATAACTCTTTCCATCTGACGTTGCAGAAAGCTGAAATTTTGCATGCTTCACACTTATTTGCACCACATGTGTAAGAAGGATTTTTGATTTTTCGACTGTGGTCGGCTTTATGACTAGGGTATGACTAGTGCATAGTGTCCCAATGAGATGCTGCTGTAATATAACGTATCAACTCTTGATTATGATATGAGAAAATCAGGGGCAATTGATACCGATTTTACTGTTTAGTTGTAGAAATTAGAAATCTACTACCACGTTACTCGTATATTACATTTCATAAGCAATGATAGGCTGTTTTTATATAAACTACTAGCTGAACTCGGTGTGCTTCGCTACCCCCTCGTTATATAATATAATTTAAAGTATTTATATATTTTGCAGACAGCTTTGGGAGAAAGAACAAAAAGTTTAAAACTTTCAAACAAAATTTGACGTGAAAAGGGGCGTGAAAGGGGGCGTGGAGTATAAAATTTGTATTTCTACCCCGCCTGGAGTATAATGTGTATACAATTTGAAGTATATCTTTTAAAAACTATATGGAAGCAATTACATAATTTAAAAAAAGCGGGCGTAAAAGTGGGCGTGGTCGAAAAAAAAGTACCCTATTAATCATGCCAGAGTCCCGGTTAAATGCTGTGAAAACTTCAGGAAGATCGGTCTAGAGGTTTTTTTTTTTTTTTTTTTAAGACCAATACTCAGGGGTAAACCCCTACTCATGAAGTGCATTGTATTGGAATGTGAAGATGGTTGATAGGTTTTTTTTTTTTTCATAGATGTTTGAATATATTGCGCCTTTTTATTGTTGATGAAACAAGTCGCTGAAAATTTGTCCACTCAAGAGCTAGTGTTATACCTTCACCCTCGAATGAGCAAACAGCAATTGCCTCATCTGTCAGTGGATGTTTTAATGTGAATGGTGAGCGTCTTCAGTATATTAGCTGTTGTCTTCCCAGAAGGTGGCGCTGTACTCCTGATCATTGGTTTCTGGTGGAATGGATTAGGAATGTCAGGGGGCGATTTCTTGCAGATGGTCTTGCTGGAGGGGAGGGGGGGGGAACCTCTTATTTTTCTTAAATTTAATTTTTAATTGAAATTGTAATTTTTAGAAAGTCGCAAATTTTTATTTTTATAATTTCGTCCTTCGCTGGGATTGAACCCTGGTCGTGTGAGTTTCTGTGCGAGCGCTCTACCACT
Source organism: Metopia argyrocephala (assembly GCA_963576795.1). Taxonomy (NCBI): domain Eukaryota; kingdom Metazoa; phylum Arthropoda; class Insecta; order Diptera; family Sarcophagidae; genus Metopia; species Metopia argyrocephala. Next base: position 88,957,921 of record OY756211.1, read on the forward strand.
ATGCCACGACCCCCCCTATAAGGTACAAACAAACAAACAAATAAACAAACACACATTCAATTTTATATATTTAAATAATATTTAGTAATACTGTTACACGTTTTTTGTGCTTTTAAATTATATTTGTGAACAATTTAAGAATATAAAAACAATTTCAGAATGCCTTAACATTTTGACAGAGATATTTTGAAATTTATTTATTAATTCAAACTATTATTTTATATCAACACAGTCAATGACAAAGCGGTGGGCGATAAATCAGTTGGCTTGCAGGAATACAAGGTATTGCAAAGAGATATTTGTAGGATAAATATAAGCACAAGTAATGCATCCATTGTCTTACTAAGACGAGAGCTCCGGGTTCAAAATTCAGCTCTAATATCTTGAAAGAAAAGTATATGAAATACTATAGCTTTCGGCGATATTACCTTTGCAGTCTTCTGGTAAAAGCTCTGAGGGTAACAGATTGCCATGAACAACAATCATTAATAAAGTCATAATTTCTTATGATGGTGAGGCTTTAGTACATTTTTTTTAAGACCAATACTCAGGGGTAAACCCCTACTCATGCAGTGCATTGTATTGGAATGAGAAGATGATTGATAGGTTTATTATTTTATTATTTTTTTTCATAGATGTTTTGTGTATTTTGCGCTTTTATTTGTTGATGAAATAAGTTGCTGTCAATTTTCCCACTCAAGAGGCAGTGTTATACCTTCACTCTCAAATGATCAAACAGCAATTGCCTCATCTGCCGGTGGATGTTTGAATGTGAATGGTGAGCGTCTTCAGTAGATTAGGTGTTATCTTCCCAGAAGGTGGCGCTGTACTCCTGATCATTGGTTTCTGGTGGAATAGATTAGAAATGTCAGGGGGCGGTTTCTTGCTGATGGTCTTGCTGGAGAGGGGGGGGAACCTCTTATTTTATTTAAATTTAATTTTTAATTTAAATTGTAATTTTAGAAAACCGCAAATTTTTATTTTTATAATTTTGTCCTTCGCTGGAATTGAACCTTGGTCGTGTGAGTTTCTGTGCAAGCGCTCTACCACTTTGCCACGACCCCACATTATATTTTAGAGTTACGGCCCAGCTTCTCCTCCAGTCTTGTCGCTCTGACGAACTTAAAAATGTCGGCCGGTGTCAACCCCGAGAATTTCCTATCTGATAACTGATAGTCACCAAGGTGCCTCTTCCAACTGTGCTTCAATGCTGCACAATTTCTGTGTATGTGATCTGATGTTTCGATCACCTCGCCACAGAATCGGCACATATCGCTCGCAGCGATTGCTGTCCTATTTAAGTGTCCATTGAATTTTCAGTGCCCGGTTAGAAGTCCTGCCAGTATTCTAAGAATATCCCTAGAGAATTTAATACAGAACTCAAGTCTCCTTCTATCAATCAGTTACTCTCAGAGCTTTTGCCAGAAAACTGCAAAAGGGTTGTCGCCGAAAGAAATAGTTTTCCATATACATATTTTTCTTTCAAGATATCAGAGTTCTCATCTTAGTAAGACAATTGATGCATTACTTGTGTTTATATCCAGCCTACAAAAACTTCTTTGCGATACCTTATATTCCTGCAAGCCAAAAGGAATATTTTTTTTTAAATTTGTATGAAATTTCGCTCGATATCGAATGCCGTAATTTGCCCTCAGACCTTTTTCGATAATTCTTCAGGTTGCAACTCAAGAATACTGGATATATGTAAATAGAAGTAGACCATGATAGTAAAGCCAATAAAAACCTATGAAACCACTTTATGGGTAGTAAAAACAAGCTTAAGGTGCATAGGATAAAAAGATTTGCATGCCGAAACATAACTGTATCAATTAAAGCACCACTACAGCAGCACTCGCACAGAGAGCACAAGTGTCTTTGAAGTAAATTGTTATTACTGTTTTGTGTTTTTATTTTAATTCTTTTTCTAATTTATATTTCTGTTCCTTTTAATTTCATTCTTTCTTTATCTTTCTTATTTTTGGTTTTTTGCCTTTTTTTCTCTTGGTATTAACAAGTTAATTACTGTTTTGTTGTTGTTATTTTTATTTCTTTAATACTATTAAAAACTACTAAGTCTATTACTGTACTTTTTTTATTTTAATTTTCTTTTTTTTTCGAAGTAGTTTTTCATTATTTATCAGCTTAAAATCCAAGTATTACTTAAATTACATGAACACGCTTACACACAAACTCACATACCAGTAATCCCATTTTCTAATACTCTTTCTTTTCATTAAATGTGTACCCAATATATAAATGTGTATGTGTGCGTATATGTTAGGAATCATTAAGCTCATTTTTTGTTGTTGTTGTATGTGAGTGCATTCATGTGGTCTTTTAACAACATAATATGTTATTGTTTTCTTCATAAACCTGATCCCTATCATCTCTTGCGTATTCGCTCTTTCACAAACACACATTAAATATTTTTCCTTAATTTTTTTCTCTTTCATTTAATTATTTTAGTAAACGATTATGTTGGCTTTTGTACCCCTTTTTGGCAAAACATTTTATTTTACACTCAAAAATTAATGCAAAATATTGACTGATATCAACAAACATTTATGGCTGTACATATTTATAATGAAAAGTTAGCAACTCGTTAGCATATAGAACATTGATGCCCAAGGTAGAATTATTGTTGAGATTAAAAAAATTAGACACAGAAGTTCTGCAAGTGTAGTTTGTCTCTCCCACTCAACATGCTCATTTCCTATTGGTTGATTAACGATCAAACAAAAGAGCGTAAGTATACGTATGAGTTTAATTTGCTGATATCAGCCACTACTGGGCATCTTTGATATAGAACAAGAAACTGGGAATTTTTATCTTGCTATAGCCCAGCAGAAATTAGTGCTTACCAGTAAGCTATTTTGTAAGGGAGAAATTGTGAATAATCACTTACACATGCGCATCTATAATGCATGATTTTGATATGAAATGAGCCGCTAAAATGCAATAGAAATGCAAATTTATTGCAGCCAGTAAGCAAATATTATAAAAAAATCAAAAATAATACCTTATCTTGTAGCAGTTTTGGACGCTTTAGGGTATGAATAAACAATACAATGCTTCCATTATTGCTTACAATTTTATTTATTGCTTACAAATTTGAAAAATTTTCTACTGGGAGACTGATATTTGTAAAACTTTCCATACCTTCTATTTGTTAATTGGTCAGAGAATCCAGAAAATTAAAGAACTCATACGTTTGAGTCAGAATTTCCATGTATAGGTATGGAAAACTTAGGCACTACTAGCTAACAAGCTACTAACTTTTCATTATAAATAAAGCTGTTAGTGTAAAATATAGAAAATAAATTATTTTTTCTTACTTATTAATGCGTAATAAAAAAGCAGATTTTATTTACCTGTAAAGAAAAAGAAAAAAAGTAATTCTTTAATATTTTATATAATAAAATAAAAATAAATAATTCTTTAATATCTATATATGATAATTCTTTGAAGGGTGTGTATAAATATAAAACATTTTAAGACATTTTCCATTTTCAGTAAATCGAAATTTAAAATCAGTTTTCTGTTTATTTTTCACTTTTCCTGTTTATAAATATTTTCACAACAGAAATTTTAACCTTTTAATCTAAATCAGGTTTTACTTCAAAGGATGTTACATTGAAGGCCTTGAAAAACAGAAGCAAATGATTGGCTAACCGCAGTATAGAAAAGAAAAATTAACACACAATAACAAATGAAATGGGTTGCTTATGTTTTCAAAATTTAATTGTGTTTAATTATAACGAATTTTTTACATTAAAATCTGTAGTTTGCAATGGAAATATTGCCTTAGCAACAACAAAATTATTATTATCTTTATTAAGAAGTATTTGAAATACTTTAAAATATTCGGATTGCAATGATATTACTTAAAAAAATTAAATTGCAATAATATCACATAAAGCTCTGACTTAGAGTTGTGTAGCTCATGAACGAACTAGTTCAACTGAACTATTCCCTCAAGTGAGCTAAAAGAGCCGTTCATTGCAATATGCTCTTTTAGCTCAGTACTTCATGTTTCTTTCTTTCTTTCTTGTGAATCCACATTTCTTTTCGCTCATCTTTCTTATTAGTTCGTTCTCTTTCTTTCTTGAATCTTTTTTTATTCTTTGACATTTCATGTTGAAGGTACATACTAATTGGTAATGCCAGCTGCAAATAATATACGTAGCTGCCAGAAACTTTATAGGACGTTACATTTCTGGAAATTTAACGATTTTTATGATATTGTAATTGTAGAAGCAATATAAAAGGGAATTATATTTATATTTTACTGTCGAATTTGAATAAAAATTTGCATTTTTAATGAAATATTTTAAATAAATAGATAATAACCAAACTTGCAATTACAATAATAATAAATTCGTGCCTGTATATACATGTATACATGAGTAATTTTTGAGATATGTATGAAGATAAAAAGTATCACGTTTGTAATGTAACGTGCGTAAATAACAATTTTTTGTTTTCTTAGCCAGCCCATGCATACTTGTTTTTAAACAAAACATGATTATAAAGGTCCATTAATAACCTTTATAAAAATATTTTTTAATAAATAAAAATCTCCTACGATTCGCTTACTTTCGAAATATTTCTTACGGTTCTAAAAGGCACTCAATTAAGTATCGCTCAATAACGATTTCCATCACGAAATAATTTTTGGCATGATATGCCCACCGACTTATTGCTACGTATACAATTGATGCACACAACATGAGCAGTACCAGTGGAAAAAAAAAGTTTAATGTGATTCAAATGAAAATATTGAACTAAATGAAATAAATGAGCGACCTAGTTCATTGAAGTGAGCTGAACTAAAAAGAGCGCTCACTCAAAAGAGCTAAAAAACTCAACACTACTCTGACTATAGTTTTTTATATAATATACAAATTTCTTTTTAGAAATACTAGTTAGTATTTTTCTCGAATCTAATATTGTTAGGGAGCAAATTGTAGAGCCAGAGACCTCTGTGAAACAGGGGCATTTGCATAACAGATTTATATATTCATGTACTCGTATAAAGTTTTCACATAAATATTTTGTTAATTTCACAATTTTAAATAATATATTTTTTCTTCAATTTGCACTTCTAAAATATGATGTATATGGTTGATGTGAAATTACATTTTTAGAACTAGTGCTAGCGTTATAGAATGAAAAATTCTCACTAAAAAAAACAGCACAATAAACAGGACAGTGGCATAAATATGTCCTGAAAAGTTTCCTTTACTGCAAATTTTATATCAGTAGTTTTATGAAAACTAATATTTGCTTGAAATTTTAAAAAATGAAAATCGTAATTAATTCAAATATCTGCTAGCATTGAAGGTTCTAGTATTGACTATATCTCGAATTAAGACACCTAAGGTAGCCGAGCAGCAAATTTATTATACAGACGAACATGGATTTTTTTTTTTTTTTCTTTTATTGAGACCAATACTGTGGGGTTAAACCTCTACTAAATTCTGGGCCTGGTTAGGAATTTTAATGACAACAGACCATATATTTTGTTTCTCCTATACTATTAAGCGCCCTAGGAATGAGACAAATTGCTATGAATTGATCAGTGTTATAATTTCACCCATGTATGATCAACAGCAATTGCTCCATTGTTGCATGTGGATTGCGGTGAGTGCCTTCTCACAGTCGTCGCTTTAATTATTACTTTTATGTTTGACGTGTTGATAAACTTTGAATGTGACCTTTCTTATGACTCTTTCTGTAACTTTTTAGTTATATAAGATGATTTTCTAGTTTGTTGAAAACATTTCTATAATCGGTACTCTTTTTAAGTATGCCCTACTGTAATCGCCTTCTATGTATAAACAGGCTGTTAAATTTATTTAATTAAACTTCTTTTTTTGAGTGTAACTCTGCTAAAGAGCTTTACGATTACATTTAATATGCATTTGTATCATTTACGGATGAATGCAGACTGAAATGTATGGTTTTTGGGTTAACTTTAATTCTTGTTGTCTTTGTTGTAATAACAGTTAAATGGTTAAGTGTAGCAATTTCATCAATTTATGTGCTGGAATGTAGCATAATAAAGAGTAATTTCTTTTTTAATACAAAATTACACTCTCTTTATATTCCTCTTCTTATTATTTCATGCATGGTCATACATACATATGCACTTGCATATTGGATAACTACACGTATAGCAGTTATAATAAAACCCTTTGCCTTAAAACCTCTTATTAAGATATTTTGTTAAGACGCGATTTTACAGCAAAATTCAATTTTGATGACTTTGTCTTCTCTAGCCATATAACAAACTCACATAAATACATATCGTCGCAAGAATTAAAGAGCGCTGTAACTGACAAAAAAACGAAAATACGTTTTTTGCATAATTTTTATCAAAAAAAAAATAATAATACGCGTCGTTTGGTCCCGGTCCCAGATTTCTACGAGGAAAATAAATTCACTTACGCCCTCTGCGTTCTGAAAAATACCAGTATCTTTGTTCTACTTTCATACAGGTTTTTTGGCTCTGGTAAACATTTAAGGTTTTGTCAGTTACAGCGTTCTTTAATTCCATCGACGATATCCTTACGCGAGCATTTATGCAAGCTTGTGTGTATAATATTTTAAAAATGGTGGGAGATAATAAAATGTTGACTCTCTCTTCCTAAGTGTGTGTGCTTACATACTCGTAATTTATATTTGGAAATGTGTGTGCGTGTGGCTGTGTAGTTTTGTTTATTTAATCATAAAAAAACATTGTTTTTTTACGTTTCATTGTTATTTTTATATTTCTAACAAAGAGTGTGTGCTTGCTTATTGGGGTATGTGGGTTTCAGTTGAAGCAGAAAAAAATGTGTTGCACAACAACAAAAAAAAAGAGTATAAAATCAATTTAAATGTGTTAAGTATTAAAAAAAGAAGAAGAAGAAGAAATAAAAGTAATGTTTTGTGTAGTCATCATCCATCATTATGGTTGATAGAATGAATGAAATCAAGACAATTTAAATGGATGATGGTAGCAACAACACGCATGCATACACACACACATTAAAAAAAGATAAATAGAAAGATAATGTTGTGATTTATAAAAAAAAAAACAAAAATTGATATAAAAATAAGAGAGAGAACATACATACACCTAAACAACATCTTCTGTGTAATAATAATGCATATGTGAGTTTACATGTGCGTACGGGTGTGTATGTATTTCTAATTGTATGCAATATATTGAATGACAGCATTTTTAAGAGTGTTTAGTTGTTATAAAAGCTGTGTGCAATATGGTGACAGAAACAATAGTGTGTTTTTATTTAAACCAGAAGAAAAAATAGAGAAATACTCGTACAGACATAAAGAGTTGGAGTGTGTGGTATTTAAAATATCATGAAAGTTGGTATTGTAACTTTAGATGACATAAAAGATAATTTACTTAAAGTCAATCATGAAGCCAAAATAATGGCATTTTTTCTAATACCTTGTCTACGGTGAATACATAAGTTAGAAAGAAAGTTGTCTTTAAAATAATATATACGATAGAAAAAAAAATAAATAAATAAAAAAATCTAATATTAACAAAAATATTGCAGGCATTTGTCAAAAAAGGCGCTATTAAAAAAATTAAATCTGCGTGCACAGAAACTCAAAAGACCTAGGTTCAAATCACAGCGAAGGAGAAAAAATAAAAAATAAATTGCGGTTTTTCCAAAAATTATAATTTAAAAAATAATAGGTCTGTTTTTTCATAGAACCCATATTATGTGTGTCCCACGAATACCGAGACATATAGTTTAACATCGAATGCGAACGACAGGCTCGAGAAATTTATTCATTCATTTATTCAGTTACTCTCAAATCTTTTGTCACAAAACTGCTAAAAGGTAGTCACCCAAAGAAATATTATCCGGAACTATCGTCTTAGTAAGCAAATACAATACTTACTAGACTACGGCGACCATGTTCAGCATGCAATACTTAAAATGTAGACCTGCAGGGTATCAAAAGTAGCATATTCTACAACGCCTGTTATTTTAATCAAATTGGCTTTCTATGAATTAGTAGCTGTTAAATCCAAAGACTTTGGTGAATTTCTTTTATCCTCCCAGTTTGTTATTTTTTTTTTTTTATTTGAAAAAAAGAAAACCTAATTAACTTTTCTTACTTACTTCTTACTTACTTTTCTTTCTTTTCTAACTAAAGAACTTAAAGTAGACCACAACAATAAACTATTTTTAGAATATACCAGGTTATACATTTCGTGGTTTCAAAAGTATGGGATTGGAATTCGACATCTGTCAAACTAAGTTGTTAAACCCATTTTTTTCTTCTCTGTTGAAAGTTTGACATTGACGAAAATGGATCGCTTAACTATCACACAACGCATAAAAATTATCAAAACTTACTACAAAGCCACATATCGTGCTTTAAGAGGAGATTATGGTTTACAAAATCGTCCAACTACGCAAGAAATTGGCAAAATTGTGAAGAAATTTGAAGAGACTAGAGCGGTTACAAATATTGTTAGGCCTGTGCATCATCGTTTCGCTCGTTCCACTGAAAATATCGCTGCTTTAAGTGAAAGTAATGCTGGAATTAGGAATCTCTTACGGCACGTTATGGCGTATTTTGCATTTAGATCTACACCTACGCATCAACTGAATCCAGTTGACCATTCACAACGTCGTAGATACGTGGAATGGGTGCTTGAACAACAGGCGGTGGACGGCAATTTTTCGTACAAAATTTTCTTTAGCAATGAAGCAGCACATTTCTCACTCGGTGGGTATGTTAATAAACATAATTGTTGTGTTTGGGGTTCTGAGAATCCTCAAGTAATTGAAGAGAGGCCATTACATCCAGAAAAATCACTGTTTTGTGCGCTCTTTGGTCCGAAGATGTGATAACCGACTTTTTTTTGCCTTCTATTAAAGAGTACGCCTTGGAGAATATGTGGTTTCAACAAGACGGTGCGACATGCCACACAACTCGAGCGAATATAGCTTTATTGCAAGAAACATCTCCTGGCCGCGTAATTTCTCGTCGTGGCGATATCAACTGGCCACCAAGATCATACGATTTGACACCATTAGACTTTTTTTTAGTGGGGCTACGCGAAAGACCATGTTTATGCAGATAAACCTTCAACTCTTGAGCACTTAAAAATCAACATTCGTCATGTTATGGCTGAGATACCGCCCAATATGTGTCAAAAAGTGTCCGACTTTATAATACAAAATAAATATCACGAAAAAAATATTTTATATGTGTTTTATTTATGTACGTTTACTTTTGAAACCGCAAAATGGATAACCCTTTATAATATTTTATTGAATAAAACGTATGACAGATAGGTGGTTAAAAATTAACTAACTTGGTTTAATAAAATGCTAAGAAAAAGTGAACATACAGATTCATTAAAGCAGACTCATAAAATGACAGTTGGAAATATTAAATAATAATGAGAAGGTAGGCCGTAACCCTGACACAGTGTTGTAATGGCCAATTATGTATGTATGTATGTAATGAAAATTACAGTGAGGGCATATTAATTATGATCATTTAAAATTCCATTAAAATTAAAATAATATTTCAAATTTTCAAAAGAATTTAAATATTAAGTGAATTAAATAAAAAAAAATATTATTGTTCAAACTTGTTTGAACACTTACCTTTATTCTTCTCTAATTTAAAAACATTTAATTTCTTGTTTTTCTCTGCTTCTTATTGTTTTTGTTCATTTCCTTTTAAGCCATTTAAAACGGTAAACAGTTTTGCATTTTATTAACCATTTTATATTTTGAATACTTAAGGCTTAAAATACAAAGGAACACTACCCACAATAACAACCGCAAAAATAAATTGAAAAAATAAGACAAAAAATTTTTTGCAAAGGGTGTTAAAAACGGAAATTTATTTAATTTCTTTTGTTGTATGGAAAAAAGAAAAAAACAAACAAATAGAAAAATAAATAAATAGAAAATATAATCAAGGGTAGCGCAAAGTGAGAAGCTTTTGAAGGTTGTTAAAACTAAATGAGACAAAAGAAGAAAAGATACCCAATATATGTGTAAGTAGTACATATAATAGGGGGATTTATTCATTTTATATTATTTTGCCAAATTGAAATAAATAAACAATTGGAAAAGTTGTAAGTGGTAAAAAACACAGAGAGTGAGAGAGACTCAGAGACAGAGTGATATAACCACAACAACTATTAAAACTAAGTTTCATTTAATATATATTTTTCAGTTATAAAAAAAATATTAAAAAGAGCACCCCTCTATTTTTATTAACTCTCTTTATGTTATTGTTTTGAATATATGTAAATATATAGTTTATGGAAATACAGGCATTAACTGTCTCTTTTTTATAAAAATTTTAATAAAAACACAAAATGTCATAATTTAGTGCAACCGCCTACCCATCACACGAATATTTTAACATTTTTCTGACCCTTTTTAATATTCTGGTATTGTCACATTATTGTCGTTGTTGTCCTTTCATTTCAATTTTCTTTTATAAAACAAATAAACAAAAACAGAAAAACAAGAAAAAAAAAATTAAGGAAAATTGAAACACTTTTATTTACAAATTTAAATGTAAAAAAAGGTACAGCACAGTAAACATTATCATATTTCCTTTTTTTTATATCTTTTTTCACAATTGAAATATTAAAAAGATGGTTGGTTGAACACTATGGGCTCACACGGTATTATGATACACAAATTTTGAAATATCTATACCAAATTAATTAAAAGAATGATTATAAAAAAATCTGCCAAGACTGATACAAAAATTGAATATAATTAAAATACTTGAGATCTGTTATTACGGCTATTTTTCGGATATATTTTATTGAATACACCAAGAATATTTATTGAATTTTGCGAAACACCTGCAATAACAGTGGTTATGAAGCGGTTTGTTTTTCGTTTTATTGAATTTGTAATAACTTGACAAAATACGGATAGATTTTATATATTTAACAAAGTGAGTAAGAGCAGTCTGATATACGAAGATACATATATTTATTAAATATATATTTATAATTGTATATCTATAATAAAAAAAAAATATTTTTTTTTGCAAGTTTTCGAAATCAAAAATGGTTTTTACTCAATATTTCATATATTAACGCTTTTATTCTAAAACTAAGTTCGTTTAATTATGTTCCCAAAGAAACATGTCCATTAAAAATTGATTGAGTTATTAAAATCTTTATTAAAAAGTTATACAAAATTACTCTTTTTTTATTGAGACTAAAATTCAGGGGTAAACCCTTACTAAAAATGTGCATTGTATTGGAATTTATGGAAAGGACAGTAAATATTTTTGTCTTACAGTGAAAATATACTTGGAAAATGACCTAGTGTAAGATGTAGGCCTTATTGAGAAAATCATAAATCAATCGGAAACTTCCTCAAATTTCGGAGTTATTCCGAAAAAACTATTTTCGGTTAGGTTCGGGTACTTATGAACATGTAACTCAGTTGATTTTAATCCGATTTTTAATTTTTGAATGGTTTCAGAAAGAAGAAATATGTGCCTTTTTAAATATGTACACATTTTGGTACATATATATAAAATTTTTGCAGTGTTATTTTTAATTATATCTGATTTAAATTTCATTTTTTTGAGATTTTTTAACTTTGGCGCCATTTTTTTAATTTAAAAAAATTAAATTAGATTGTTTAGAAACATACCCTTATGTATGTATTTCATTAAAGCTAATTTAGTTCTGAGTTAAACAAGCTTGCAATAAATAAAATCGAGTAAAAATTAAAATAGTTATTAAGGTTTTTCAAAAGATAAAAATTGTGCTTTTACAAATACTTACTTACTATGTATTGATCAAGATACTACATTTTCTTTATTTTTTAGTCTTATAATGATATGATTATATAAATATTTTAAATAACAGTATTTATTTTATTTGAGAGTGTTTCCGAATTTTTAAAAATTGATTTATAATCTACTAAATAAGGTCTATAACCTACACTAGGTTTCTTTTCAAGTATAAAAAAAGTGCTCATTTGTAGCACCGTGTTATTATTAAGAAAAATTGTGAATTAATCATTCAAAGGCCAGTGTTATACCTTCACCTTTGAATGATCAACAGCAATTGTCTCATCGTTGCTTGTTGATTGTGTGTTGAGTGCCTTCGCTAAGTAGGTTTAGCTTTTATCCACTACTTCCCAATAGATTGCGCTTGTCTCCTGATCATTTTTCTTTGTTGTCGATGGTTAAGGTGGATTAGTGTGGAATGTCCGGGAGTGGTTTCTTCGTTGAGGGAGTTCTTGGAGGAAATGGGAAACTAGATACTAGATTTTAATTGTTCACCTTTTCTGGGATTAGAACCTGGGCCGTTTCAATTTTTGTGCCATGCAGTTTCAATAAGAACATAACAGCTGGGCGGTTAAGGATCCTCAAAAATATTACTTTTTATTCAACTTAACCTCAGCTAAGAGGTTTTTGCAAATGAGATCTAATGTAAAACGTTTCAAAATAATTTTTCTTAATTAATTAAGACTGGCACATTTTTTATAAAGGGTACAAGACACTTTAATAGGGTTTAATTAATATATTTCTCTTTTTTTCATGGAATAAAAACTTTATTAATTTAATTAATTTTTAATTTTTGAGAAATTACTTTATTTTGAGTTATTTTTCTTTTTTTGAAACTTTGTTTTTTTGGGGTAATTTTTCGCTTTAGTTTGGGGCCAAATTTTATAATGATTATTGGGGCAATTTTTCATTTTGAAAGATTGCCCCAAAATTGAGGCCATTTTTCATATAATGCTTTGGGGTCATTTTTCTTTGAGGTCAAACAACATATTGACAGCTGCGAGTTTAGGGTTAGTAAAAATGTAACGAATACTACGATACAATAACGTGTTTTCATTATGGAACAATATTTTTAAAATAATGGCAGTTTGGTCATTATTGTGTTTTTAAACTCGACAACTGATGAAAGATTAATTGAAAAATTCAGTAAGACTTGAGCTATCGGCTATAGGGAACAAATTGTGCCAAAATTATGTATGAGACCGAACTTAAGTTGTCTGGTGACTTAAAATTTAACATCAAGTTACAATATAGACCAAGAGAACCTGATGGAATTGCATGAGTTAATGTGGTCAGCGATAGCATGAAGGCCAAGTACGTTCGAGCTCAAATACTTAAGGCTACTATGAAAGGCTACTGGTTCTACTCTACAACTCTTAACGCATGATTTTTGAGTTAAATACTGTTACCATACCTTTAGTTTTAACATTTTAAGTTCGTGAGCAATTCATTAAATTGTTTTAATTTGGATTTTTCATTTTTTGTTGTATAAATTTTTGTTGCTTTGTACTCCCATAGTGCAAGTATTTCTGTGGTTGTAATAAGATATTAAATATGCAAATAACTGATTGTCTTTCTTCACACTCTCTCTCTCTCTTTCTCCCTCTCTGTTTGTATTGACATAAATATGTGGATTCATGAACTAAAGAGTGTGACTAAATGTGTGGGTGGTTTGATAATGTGTTTGTCCTTCCTGTCTTATGTCTCTGTATATACTTATATGTGTTTGGTTTTTGTTAAGTTTTCCTTTTTATGTTTTTTGTCATTTTCCGTTTATTATGTGCTCTACCATAAATAATATTGTTAAGATTTTATTTCATTTTTTCTGTTTGACTGTTATCTCTGTTCTCCCTCCCTCTTTCCATTTCATATCCCAGCTTGTTGTCTCAGTGTGTTACGGACTGACTAACTGGTTTAGTGGTTGACATCCTATTTAACTTGACTGTATTGCATACTTACGTTTCTTGTTTGGACATTATTATCAGAATGCCTGCTGACTACAACACTGTCTACTACTACTACGGTTGTAATGTTGTCGTCTAAACAAACTTATGTTTCAACCTCTGTTTTATTTTCCTCTTCTTTTTATTTTATTTCCTCAACTCCTGTGTATTTTTCCGGTTGTTATGTTTTCTTTTGTTTATTGTCGCTATTTTTTTTTCTCTCTTCCTTTATGTTCATTTAGATAAAGTAGTTTATTATGCTTCAAAATAAAGGTATCTTTGCCTTGTTGACAATAAAGTGACGTTTTCTATTTGAAACCTAAATGTTTTGACAGCCTCTCAATGCCTTGTCTTAAAAGATATTATTCTTTTATTGTTTATGTGGGCGCGGCTGTAAATCTTCTGCATATTTTTTGCAAAATATATTTTGTTTTAAATATCGACAAGCCTTTTTATATGTTTCAATGCATTAGTAACTAAATTATTTCTCATGCTTTTGTAAGAACGGTTTTTTATGAAATTGAAAATTTATGCAAATTTGTAATGCAAAATGATTTTTCTTAAAGTGATGGTAATAGGAAAATGTGGCATTCAATTATAAAAATAAATAAAATATTCATATGAAATGCCATGAATAATCAAATAAATTGCAAATGGGACTAAATTTGTAGGGCGGGAAGAGAATTTAATTTTGCATAGTAATATAAGACTGAAAAGTTTAAAAAATTTTTATACAATTTGTAAATAATAAATACTATTACAACTTTTCACCAATAATTTCAATGATTATAGAGACATAGGCAGCTTAAATAACGTCAAAAGTGTAGTACTCCAAAAAGAAGTCGCAATATATTATTCCACCGATGATGCATCCAATATTTAAATATAAAAAAATCTGTCTGCCTGCATTTGCTAATAATCGACCATTAAAAAAACATAACCCGAGTCTTTGGCTATAGTTAAAACTAATTTGTAAAAGTTTATGCTAAACTTTGTAAATATAAACGAAATATGGAACCTTTACAACAGAAATAAATCTGCAGAATAATTAAAAAAGAGAGTTTTTTTGTGAAAACCTGCTGCAACAAACATCTAACGGTCAACGAAGTCATACATACATACATAACTGGCCTTTACAACCCTGTGTCAAGATTACGGCCTAGCTTCTCGCAGCACTCATGTTGTGTGTGTAAATTTTTATCCATGAGTACCGGGACCTACAGTTTAATGTCGACTCCGAACGACAGACTTGAGAAGCTTGTTCATGGCAATTAGTTACTCTCAGAGCTTTTGCCAGAAGACTGCTGAGAGGTAGTCGACGAAAGAAATATTTTTTCATATTTCTTTTTTTTTAAGACGTCGGAGCTGGCACACGAACCCAGGGTTCATGTCTTAGTAAGCCAAGCCTTAAACCATTAGACCACGGCGACTACAACAACACACACAGTTACTTATTTTTATTTATTGAGGCCAGCACTCAGTGGATTACATCTACCCAGCAGAAAATTTTTCAAATTTGGAAGCAATAAATAAAATTGTAAGCAATAATGGAAGCGTTATATTGTTTTTATACATTAAGGCTTCCAAATATGCTACAAAATAAGGTATTATTTTTGATTTTTTATACTATCTGCTTACTGGTTGCAATAGATGTGCATTTCTATTGCGCATGTGTATTGAAAACTGGTTGCTCTAGCACCAAATGAGCATACCTATGGCATTCTAAATGGTTAACCGAGACTAATTGTTGCGTAATTTTGACTTCGTATGGTGTCTCTGTTTGCAAAACAGTACCTAAGTATGCTCTGTCTAGGATTGTAGACAATTGCCGATATCCAATACAAAAGGGCATCAATATATTTTTGTAACACAAAACAAACTGCACGTATTTTTTATATGAACAAATATTTTTACAATTTTATAATGCCATTTAACCTGATCGTGTTCTTTAGCTAATAAAATATTGCTTAAAGCTATTTTTTCAAAATTTATATTAAAGACTGCATTTATTACACCTGTTCAAAATATTGCCTGCCAAAAAAAAAAAAAAAACAACAAAAGAAAAACAAGGTGTAGTGATGTAAATGCTGTGGCATGAATCAAATAAGTAGTACAAAATTCTTTTTTAATATCCGGCTAATTTATTAAATTGGCAATAAATCAAGTTTAAGCACTACAGCAAAAATTCCCATTTAAAATACACACACACAAGTACTCGTACATATACACTCTTGATCTTGCCCACAAAAGAAACAAAACAAAAAACAAAATGCGGAAGAGAAATTCAATAAAAAAAAAAGTTTTTCTATTGAAGAAAAAGAATAGTTCTGCCAAAAACATGATATATGTACTCGTATATTAAAAAAAATGGGAGGGAGGAAGAAAATACAATTGCTGGGAGAAAGATGAAAACCTGCGACTCGAATTAAAGCAACGAAATATTAAAACTGTGAATCACGAAAATTTATTTGTGTGTGTGTGTGCAGTAGTTTTACTCTTGTTTTGATCTATTTTTTTTTTAATAAAAACTAAAAGGAAACAAAAAAAAGCATTTCACACGTGCGTTGCTTAAACACATTTGATTTGTAGTTTTTACTTTTTCCATTTCCATTGCCGTTATTACAAATAAAAGGAGACCTATTTCTGAATTATATTATTCTATATTTTATTGTTGTTGTTTTTCTTTTCTTTTTGAAAGTAGTCAAATATCTGCCTGCAATAAATGTTCAAATATTCATGCCGTACACACCTATCGTACATAAAGAAATATTCTTTTATTATAATTTTATTGGCTTGTTTTACACCATTTCCGATAAAAAAAAACAGGGAAATTTATTTTTTAATCACAACCTATAACAGTATTGTATATTACCCCCAGTCTACACGCGCCATAAACTTGGAAATAATTATGTTTTCAATTGTCAAATTCTATTTCCAACATCAAATGTTCAAGTATAGACCGCAAAAACATGTATTTGCACATGTATGTTAACATAGTTGTTCGCACATTTTGCAAAGAAATAATGTTAAACATAAGCTGTCAAATTAGACTTTTAAACTCGATTTTTGCTTGAAAAAATAACTTTTCTCGTTTATAATTACGCTAATTTATTTAAAAAGAGGGTTTTAACTGTTCTAAGAAAAATATATTAAATAGTGTGTTTTTTAGACATTTTATTTATTTATTTTTATTACAATACGTGTTCTCCACCTAAAAACATAAACATGAACATAAAAAATATTTTACTGTTACTCTGCCGACGTTGGTTCTTATGTTTGGACATAATTATTGTGCGTGTAGACGGGGGGTTATGTATATTTTTGATGAAATAAAAAATAAAGAAATCTAAAAATGAAATTTCAAGCGGCAAACTGTTTGAACAAACTGCATAAGGTGACATTAAATAAACTTCTGTTTTTTTTTTTTTTTTTTTGTTTAATATGTATCGGGATCAATTTCTATTGTAGTAGTATTCTTATAAATGTGCTTTAACAATTCAGCAATAAAAATATAGTTTTAAATAGGTTTCAGACCACGATTCCTGGAATATGTTTTAATGGCCTGTAATATTATGAGATAATGCTCATAATGGCAGAGGAGACAAATTCTTTGTAATTTAAGCAATAATTTTTTTTAAACAAAATTCACATATAAAAAGGGATGTACACAGAAAAAATTACACCAAAATTCAATCAACAAATTGAGTTGTTAATGTGAAATTTTATTTTAAATATGTGTTTTATAAATACAATCAAATATTTTTTTTTATATTACAAATATTACGATTTATTTCCAACAAATTATGCTAATTAAATAGTTGTTATTTTTTAAGCGATATTTTAAAAAATAATAAGACTTTATTATAAAAAAACAACAATAAGTATGAGGTTTATAAAGAAGTTTAACAAAAATATTTATTGAAAATGTTGTAATTTTTCCAGCAATTGAGTTGTTAACCACAATAATTGAAAAAAGATGGTACAGTTACATTTTTTTCTTTTTTTCAAGGTAAACTTTGACAAAAAAATAAAATAAATTATCTTTGGTTTAGGTTAGTTGCGCATATTTAGTACAAAAACAACATTATAAAAATTAGGAGTGACGTTGTGTAATGGTTAGAGCGCTTGCATACAACACACAACAGCCCAGGTTCAAATCCCAGCAAAGGAGAAAATGAAGACGATTTAGTTCACTACAAGACGAATTTCGTGAAGGTCATCCAAAATCAGTTGTTGTTCCGGAAACCATTGATGCTGTGCGCGAACAGATTCAGACAACCTTAGGTATTAGTGAGACTAGCCTACATTCAATATTGCACAAACATTTGGCTGTCAAAAAAATTTGTTCGCGTTGGATCCCACACAATTTGTTAAACGCTCAAAAAAAGGCTCGTGTCGATTGATTGCTCAAAAACAACGATCGAGGTGCTTCGAAACACTTTTATGACATAGTGACAGGTTATTAATTGTGGATTTATGCGTATGAACCCGAAAGTAAACAGCAGTCGACTGTATGGGTGTTTCATGATGAGCAAAATCCAACCAAATTTTTTCGGCCACAAAGCACCACCAAGCTAATGGTCGCTTTTTTCTGAAAACTGGACATGTCGCAGCTGTACCACTAGAACAAAGTAGAACAGTAAATTCTGAGTGGCACACAACAATTTATTACCCAGTTGTCTTCCAAGAAATCAGGAACCCAAAAGGTGAAGAGTCTTCACCATGACAATAGGAGCTCTCACACATTTTTTAGCACCCAAAACAACTATTTGGTTATATAGTTCTGATTTTTCACCGAATGACTTCTTTTTGTTCCTGTACGTAAAAACAAACTGGGAGGTCAACGTTTTTCGGCATTCAGAATGCATGTTTTGGAGATACTTCAATCAGAGGTGCAAATGTCCTTCGAAAATTGGTTCAAACGCATGCAAAAGTGTACAGATCTTCATGGGGAATATTTTTAAAAACAAGAAAGTGATTTTCGTTTTTTTTTGTTCTCTAAAAGTATAATATTAATACTGTGTTGTAATTTAAATAAATATTTTATACTTATATATTCCATTTTTTCATTGGTTCATTTTAATAGGGAATGGTGTAACTTATCTCTTCTACTCGTATTATTACAATAAAAATACACGAGTATGTAAATGCATACAATTGTGTGTAAATGTGTATCCGAGGAGTTACTTTAGCAAATAGAAATAGGATTTTGTAGAGAAAAACCGCAATAAGGACATAATTTGTATTCAATTCGTTAGCCCAATAATACCAAATCAAGAAAGAAAAAACCTCATAAAAACATAAAAAATAAATGTTTGCCTATACCATATGCATATACTTGTATACACACACACAAATTTAAAATATAACTGCAAATGTTTGAACAAAAAATTCTACATTTTATTACTTGTTTCTATTCCGTTTGATTTCAAATCGTTGTTTTTTTTTCTTTTTTTAGAGCTCAAATGTAACCTTAAAATTGAGCATAAAACCTTAAGCCAAACATTGTTTAGCTTGAATGCTTTTTTATATATTTTCTTTTAATATTTTTCGTTCTTCGTGTTTTAAATTGAAAAAAGAGGCATTTTTTTCTTTTGCTTTTTAAATTACACCAAAAAAGAAAACAAAAACATAAGAAACTTAAAATTCATAGAAAATCATCACGAAATGTTGAAACATTTAACAATGGCGCTTCGCTTATAGACGTTTATTATCCTGTTCTCTTTCTATTCCTGTAATTTTTAAAATATTTTGCTGTTTCTTATTCTTTATTATTGTTGGCTTGTATTTTTTTCTTATCCAAAAACTAAAAAAAATATTTGCCAAGACACGCCTTTTTACATTGACTCGAAATTTGTTGCTGCCATTAGTGTGGCATTTTAATGCCGAGTTCTGTGGGAGTTTAAATCTGAATGACAAGCGAGTTATAAATGCAAAAAAAAAGTATAAAAAATTACAAAAAAGTATTAAAGGAGCACAATTTAAAATTCGTGATGGCAAAATTAGTGAATACACCCACGTACACACGTTCATGCACTCATTTACAAAATGGATTGTAGTTCTGAAATCCTTTAATAGATTTTTCATAGTCTCTTGTTAAGGGATTAAAATCGTGCTATGAATTCAAAAAAGAAATTACAAAAATCTTATTTTTATTAAATAGAGAAAAAAAAAAAACAAATAAAATTGCTTGAAAACACAAAAGAATGCCTTGACAGCAATGAATTACTGGTTCATAGCATATCTTTGAATATTTTTAATTATAAATATAAAAGGAAAATAATTTACCAAACGAAAATTGTATTCCATTATAAATGGTTGCTTTTAAATGTTACCCTTTGAAATCAAAATTACTTTCGAGAGACGTATTGAAAAGCACATATGTATTTTGTTTCAGGATATGTACATACATTTTTGGTTTTACTTGTTCTGGCGCATATATATGTAAACCATAATAGTTTAGGGGCATTAACAGAAATAATTGTATCAGACAAACGTTGTGCAAAATTTAATTTCACAAACTCTTAAATCACAATGTGTTTTTTAAAACAATAAGAAATAGTTTTTGTGATTTTCCTTAAAATATTACAATTGAAAATCACCTTGTCGTGGTGTAGAGGTTTACACTGCAAGTTAAATCAACTGGTTAAAAATTGCGGAGAGCAGTAGCTCTCTGGCAGGTTCTTTAATTCGAGAAAAGAAGTAGAGGAGCAAAAGCTAAGACATATCACAGGGGCTGGATCAAGGACAACATAAACAACGATATCATTTTCAATATCATTATCATCTCTTATTCCTGCCCAAATTTAAACTTTACTGCGCGGGCTTCTGGGATTTGATTGCTGTTAGATTACTTAGTGGTGAAATTATAACACTGGCCATTGTAAAATCAATCAAGAGTAACCAATTTCCTTGCTGTTCACATTTTAAAGTATTGTTTTTGTTTATTTTGTTCTGACTAATATCAGATACGATATTAGGAAGTTTATTTTCTGTTTTATTTCCTAAAACAGCTCAATGTGCTGCATGGGTACCCAGCAGAAATTAATGCTTACCAGTAAGGTATTTTGTAAGTGAGAAATTGTAAACAATCACTTACACATGCGCTTCAATAAAGCATGATTTTTATATGAAATGATCCGCTAAAATTCAATAGAAATGCATATTTATTGCAACCAGTAAACAAATAGTATAAAAAATCAAAAATAATAGCTTATTTTTTAGCATATTTGGAAGCTTTGAGGTATGAATAAACAATATAATGCTTTCATTATTGCTTACACTAGCACTAATTTCTGCTGGGACCGAGCTTATGGTCACTATGTTCGTAAAAATTGAAATATAATTCTTATTGCAGTGTAATTTAATAAATAAATAGACCATGCATAAGCAAGGCAAGGCACTGTGACTAATCTCTAAAATCTCTAATATGACCTTTCCCTATTGAGAACGATTTGTTTCGCAGTTAGTTAATAAGATGTTTTTCTTGGTATATATATAACAGAGATCATCAAGTTGCATATAGTATGGTGGAACTGTACTTTTTTAATAGAATGGAAAAAAATTGTAAGAAAAAAATAATAAAAAAAAGTTCAAGAATCCTTTTTTTATTACAACGAAAAATTAATGTTTTTATTTTTCTTTTTTTATCTAACACATGAACACACATACTGCCTATATTCTATACATATTTATATAAGTGTATATGTAGTTGTAGGAGATTATATGAAAAGAGTGCCAATTTAACGGAAACGCAAACGTAAGAAAAAGTTCAACGCAAACCGGAAGTGGAATATTTCTGTTTTATTAAAAAAAACGAAACCAAAATGAAGACAAAGTTTAAGTTGTTGAAAAGGATGAGCAGCAAAAAGAAAAAGAAATAACAAGTTTTTCTGTTACTTTTTTTAAACTATTTTATGCTGTAGATACAACAGCAGTTTTCTTCTTAGTTTAACTTGTTTTAAACTTTTCGGAATAAGAGGATGTTAGTGTAACAGCATGTATATACGAGTACGAGTGTCTTTGAATTTCTTTCTTTAATATAATAAATATTGTTACAGTTTTAAATTTATTAGTTAGAGCTTTTAATTAAAAAAACAAAAAATATTTCTTAAAGGAGAATTGAAGCGATAGTTGAAAATTTGTTCATTCATTATCTATAAATCTGTTGCTGTATTTATTACTAGTCTTTTACTCTTATTATTTAATTTACTGTACATTATAAATATTATATTCTAATTATTAGGATCCTAGTAATTAATATCATATGCTCTACATGTAGTCATAGAGCAAAGTCTCTGATGGTAATCAGTTCAACCCATTATTTACCTATTGATTGTTATTTGTTTTAAAAGTATGATAGTTTGTTACATATATACTATCGCTACTAACGTTACTCTCTCGCTATCATAACGCAACTCTTTAGGATTTTTAGCCTGAATTTTTTCCTGAATTGTGTAATTTTTTCAACGCAAGTATGTTCTCACCAGTGCCACTGGTAGGAATTACATCTCTGATTTTCTAATTAACAAATTTTCACATTTTGTTCTTTAAAAAATCAACGTTATTTCCATCCGCATTAATATGTTCAGAAACTTAACTCGAATCCATATTCAGAGACAATTTGAAAATTTCTTTTATGGTTGCTCGTTAGAAATTAAATTTGATACTCCGCAAGAGTTTAAAGAAACCGTTTTTGTACTTCGGATTATAGTTTTTTCCAATTAGGCCACAAAGTATTAAAAGCAAAAAGTGTGTAAGCGAGTAGCATATGATCCATTATGAATATGTCAGTTGTCAGATTAAAAATATCATTTAATGTTTTTTGTTGTTGTTGTTTAGCATACTCTTATAACCAGAGAAAAGAATGGTGGTAATATTATAAGCGCTACTATATATTGTATTTTATCTCTTTTTACTTTGTAAGAAGTTTTATCCTTTTTTATGTATTGCTGTGTGTGTTTCTTTTTTAAACTAAAACAAAAAAAAAAAAAAGAATGCTTAACAACTTTATCTGCTGCCATTTACTTGCACTTATTCATGCTTGTACACTTACACATACACACACATTCACTCTCAATCTCTTTTTTTTTTGCTTTGATAAACAACACCACACTTACTTTGCGAAACACATGCATTAAGACTGGTTTTATCCTTGTTAATGTAGAACCATATTTTGTTGCTCATCTTTTTTTTTTTTCTTTTCTTTGCATTTTTATCTTTGAATATCCTGTGTAATACTTTTTATATAAAATATTCGGTTTCCTCTTTTTTAATTTTTCTATTTCTTGTTGTTGTTGTTGTAAATGTAAGTTTCTTTTTGTATTGCGTTTAGTTGTGGTGAACAAATTATTTTTAGTGCAAAGAAAAAAAAAACAAGTAAAATAAATTTAGTAACAGTAGAAAAACAGTTTTTTTACTTCCAGCGGAAAAACGAATGAACAACAACAACATTAAAAACAAAATAAACTCATAACGAACGCATTACGCTTCCGGGCGTTAGAAAAAAAAACAGTTTTATAATCAAGTTTCAGTTTTGCGTTGTTGTTTTGTTTTCTTTTTTAATGTTTTAGTTTTTACACCCCCTTTTTTGACACTGTATTATTGTTTCAATATTTTGTAATGCACAATGGGTGGTGAAAATATCAGTTACGGTTAGAAAAAAAAAATAAAATGATTATTTTTTGTTCCATCAGAAACGCTTTAATTAGTTCAAATATTCGGACGGAACAAAAATTCATTTAAAAAATTGATCACTGTTCCTGTGGCTCGAACCCAAGTCTTCAGCATTTAATATAAAATGATTATTGTTTCGTTATGAAAGGCTTTAACTAGATCAGAAACTAAATTCCATTAAATAAATTGTTTCTCAGTCAATAGAGATAATGGCAGCCGTAAAGGAATTGTACACCAGTCGATCTGAAAATATTTTCGACTCTTACTGCGGTAATCTCATCAAGGTTTCTTGTGTTCTGTACATATTCATGAAAATCATTAACTCCGAGTATTTAACTCACACTTTTTAACAGAACCCATAAAAAAAAATAATTAGTCAGCAGAGACGTAATATATTGATGAAGCTTTAACGACAAGCTTTAAGGAATATCTACACAGTTTTACATTTATTGCAAAAATGGCCGTTACCTGCACACAGGGTTGCAATTATGCAGGTATGTATGTATGTATACTACTTTTATTATTACAATTTCCTATGACAGATTTTAAGCACTATTTTTCAAAATATGAAGGTTTTAAAGTTAAGGCACCCGGGCCCGACGGCATACCACCTGAGATACTGCGAGAGATATCTAGTCAAAGACCGGAATTATTACTGGGGATGTACAACACATGCCTAAGAGAGTGCACCTTTCCGGAAATTTGGAAAAGACAACAGCTTGTACTAATTCGCAAGGGAAATGGCGACCCGGAAGTGCCATCCTCATATAGACCACTGTGCATGCTGGATACAGCGGGAAAAACTTTTTGAAAGGCTTTTGAAACCACGACTTGATCAGCGATCGAGAACGGCGGTGGATTATCCGCTAGACAGTACGGTTTTAGATCTGGCAGGTCCACAATTGGTGCTTTGGTATAGCCACGGCTATTCGGCAATTCAGCCACTTCACAAGACCCGTGGTTTTACTCGCAACGCTGGATGTGAAGAACGCCTTCAATAGTCTTAGATGGAGCGACGTACTGGATGCGCTGGAAAATATTTTTTCAGTGCCGCAGTATATCCTGAGGTTGGTTGAGAGCGACCTAAGTGACAGGCGTCTTATGTATTCTACAACCGCAGGATCGAGAACAAAGCAGATAACATCAGGAGCAGCACAAGGATCCATTTTGGGGCCCAATCTATGGAATGCTAGCTATTTATTTATTTATTTATTTATTTTATTTAATTACGTCTATGGATAATAGTTCCTTACAGACTAGAGTACAAATTACAAACAATATATAAGTAAATATTTAATAATAATGATTTAAATACAAAATAATTTTTCTTTTCAAGGAATCATTACTCTCAGAAAGATCAATTAAATGATAAAGATTATTAAACTTCAAACATATTTGACGAAGGGGGTCATTGTTGGCATATACAGTACGGTGATATTTTAAATACAATAAATGGAAGTTACGGGATGGTCTAATTGGAACATTAAAAATAATTTTACTTAACAAATACTCAGAACGGACTTCACCACGTATTAATCTTAATAGAAAAGATACACTTAGCATTGTTCTTCGACTTTTCAGGGTAGGCAGTTTTATAAGAGCGAGTCTGTTCTCATATGAAGGAAGAGCGAATGAGTTCCATCCTAGACCTCTCAAGCAAAATAAAAGGAAGCGTTTTTGTACAGATTCAATAAGGTTAACGTAAGTGAGGAAGTATGGATCCCATATAATAGACCCGTATTCAAGAATAGGGCGTACCAAAGAAGTGTATAGTTGTTTTGTTACGTAGGGGTCAGTAAATTCTTTTGACCAACGCTTTATAAATCCTAAAACTCCATTTGCTTTGTTCACCATCATTGAAATATGTTCACAAAACTTAAGTCTATGATCTAATAAGATCCCAAGATCATTAACGCTTAACACCTTGTCCAGGATTTTATCCTTAAAATGATATGACGTATCAAGTTTCAGTGAACGATAAAATGACATGTGTTTACATTTATTAATATTTAAATCCAATAAGTTGACATCACACCATTGTAAAAAATTGTCAATATCTCCTTGAAGTGCTGACTGAGCAGATATGCTATCGAACGAATTAAAAATCTTAACATCATCAGCATACATGAGAATATTAGAATGAATAATAGCAGATGGAAGATCGTTAATAAATAATGAGAATAAAACTGGACCAAGATGGCTCCCTTGAGGTACTCCGGAGTGAACATCAATAATTTTAGACAGAATATTTTCAAATTTCACTTGTTGAGTTCTTCCAGAAAGATAAGATTTTAGCCAACGTACAGCATTGTTGCTAAAGCCCATGGAAGATAGTTTATAGAGCAAAAGATCGTGGTTAACTTTATCAAACGCTTTACTAAAATCTGTGTAGATAACATCAGTTTGATGATTATTGACGAAGCCTTCATTAACTTTAGTTGTTAATTCCAGGATATTAGTATAACTTGAACAAAGTTTACGAAAGCCATGTTGATATGAAGTTAAGAGTGACGATATTTGATAATATAAAGAGTCAGTCACAATTTTTTCAAAGAGTTTTGGAATCGCATTTAATTTTGCTATGCCTCTGTAGTTTGAAACTTCCAGTTTACTGCCAGCTTTAAACAAAGGAATTATGTAAGACTTCTTCCAATCAGATGGAAAATAACCCAAATCAATAGATTTGTTGAAAATTGCCGTTAGGGGACCACAAAGATTTTCAGAACAATGCTTAAGAATACAGGTAGGTATACCATCAGGACCAGGGGTAGGTGAACTTTTAATTGACAGTAGATTAGATAGAACAGTTTCAGAAGAGATATTCGAAAGATGTATATTTGATGATTGAGATAAAGAATACGGATAACAGGTTTGATTATTAAATGATTTTTTAGAATAAGTTGTAGCAAAAAATTCAGCAAACAAGTTGCTTATGGATATATCATCTTCAGCTCTACGAGAACCAAATTTTAAATACTTGGGATATGTATTGGCACGACGTTTAGAATTAATAAATTTATAAAAAGCCTTTGGGTTTTTCTTTATATTTCTTCTCATTCGGTGTATGTAGCTATTGTAGGCCAATTTATTAGCAGTGATATAATTAGATCGTGCAATTGAATAATTTAGGTAATCACGAGAAGAGCCAGATAATTTAAATTTTTTATAAAGTTTATTCTTCCTGTTTTTAATATTAGTTAAGTATAAGCTATTCCATGGTGAGCTCTTATTATTAAGAGCGAATGTTGTAGGAACCGATTCAGAAATGCAGTGATGTAATACAGCATAGAAATTTGATATAATGTCGTCAAGGTTATTTCCAGAAATTATTGAATCCCAAGCAACATATGACAATAAGTTGTTGAATTTATTGTAATCCGTACGATGGAAAGAAAAGACTTTACTACGATGTGTTTTACGTAGTTCAGCTGGTACATAGATATTCAATGCAATGGTAGGATGAAAACGATCTTCAGGAATGCAGATAGGATCACAACGGTTAATAGAGCATTCGTCCGTATTATTCACAAATATTAAATCAAGAATTTTAGAATAGTCATTAAGTATTCCATTAATTTGAAATAAACTCATATCATACAAGATATTGAAAAAATCAGTGAATCTATCATTAATCGTTGATTGAATATAGTATCCATTCTCAAAATTCCAACATATGGAAGGAATATTGAAATCACCAATAATAATTAGGGAGTCATTTTCACTGGCAGAGCAGGCAACTATTCTAACAGCTTCAGCATGCTGGATGTATAAGTCTTGCGGTGATGAGGGGGGAATGTATGAGCATGTTATGAATATTCTTCGACTCTTAAGTTTAATAATAACAGCTATAAACTCGATATTAGGTAATGAATCAAATATAAAAAGTTCAGATGAAATAGTACTAGAAACAGCTATGAGGACACCACCACCATAAGAGCCACGATCACGACGATAAATACAATATTTATTACAAAGTATTTCAGTATTTAAAAATGAACAATCAAGCCAAGTTTCAGTAAAAGCCAAGATATGATAATTGCAGTCAAAACTTTCCAAATATAAATTTGACAGTTTTGTTCTTAAGCCGCGAACATTTTGGTAGAGTAATGATATTGAGTCAGTTGATATAAAATTTAGTTTTTTGAAGCATTTTGTTCTTGATGAGGAAGTACACCAATTTTATTAGACATAATTTTTTCTTTATATATATACTCGCGAACTAAAGTATTATCAGGCCAAAAGTTAGAGTCGACAATAACATTGAAATCAACATGTGAGGTGGATATTTTAAACGATGAAATGGACCTGGGTGTAGAAAATGAAAATTTTTGTATGCGAATATCAATATTTCGACCAAATTTAGATCTAATATACTAATCAACATCCTCTGCCGTTGTGTCACATGTCAACCTTGAAACAAATACAGTTTTCCGTGGTGGGATAGCTTGTAGCGGTTTATGACTAATTTGGTTATCTAATGTACCGTCATTTGGTTTGGTAGTATATATAGAGGAATTTGTGGTAGAAGACTCCTTATTTATATTACCTGATGGAGAGTTTAACTGGACGACATTTGATGGTGAAGATGTAGAACGACCAGCACTAAGAGCAATCGAATTAGCAGGAGTAGGAATGGGTAAATTATTTAATGATATTGATGAAGCAGGACAACCAGGACTAGCAACTGAATTTGCAGAAGTAGGGACAGATACAATGTTTAAAGAGGGAATTTCGGGTAACTTATTTGCTCTTTTCCTCTTTTTAGGAGAATTGTTACAATCTAAATTAATAAATTTTTCCAAGCCTTGGAAATTATTAAATAAATCCCCAAATTTCGCCAGTTTAGATTGTACAGACAAAAACTCCTTATGCAGTTGATCAAATTCACTCTTTTGGCTTCTAAAAAATTTATAAAATTCGATATTGATTTTCTTGCAATTAAAACAAGTCCAGTGTAGTGACTTTGCTGGATCCAAAAGTGCATCTGCATCACGTGGTTTAAGTGCCGTACATTTTACGTGGAAATTGCCTAAGCACAACCAACGAGAAATCATTCTATCATTTGCCGTAATATTACAATTTGGGCTCAAGCAATCCATATTAGTAAAAGAAATTACAAAAATTTATGTGCGTGAAAAAAAATGTTCGCTGGGTTGATATTATTCAGCTAAAAATAAATAGCTATGATGGAATTCTCAAAGAAGACATGCCAGAGGGTACTTTCCTGGTTGGTTACGCAGACGATATTGCAGCTGTCATCACAGGCAGGAACACTGACGAGGCACAACGGAAGCTCTCACGGGTCATGTTGAGGACGAAAAGATGTTTAAGTGACCACGATCTAGACCTGGCCACCTACAAGACGGAATTGCTGTTGATAACCGGACGTCATATTCCATTGCAAGTGGACATGAATATTGGAGGCGAAACTTTTCGAACTAAGAGTTCGGTTAAGTATCTGGGTCCAAGGTTGGATCCTAGATTAACAGATCAGATTCGACATGCCAGTGATAAGGCTCAGGTATTCGTGAGACAACTTAGCAGATTAATGGCAAATATTGGAGGACCTTTGCCGGCGAAACGGAGGCTATTAATGGAGGCCGGAAATAGCATAATGCTATATGGAAGTAAAGTTTGGGCCGAGACGTTAAAGGTAAAAGGACGCGCCTATTTGCTGACATCTGTCCAGAGAATCGCTGCTTTGCGAATCACATCGGCTTATCGCACAGTGTCAGTACCTGCAGTTCTAGTCATAGCCGGCACAATCCCTGTGGATCTTCTGGCCGAAGAGCGGACGATAATATATAGTGCCAAAACGAGAGGCCTTCCCGTAACCAGTTCCATCAGACAGAGTACCATTTTCAAATGGCAACAACGCTGGAACGCTGAAGAACGAGGAAGATGGACAGCGAGACTCATACCGACTATAGGGTCATGGATGAATCGAAACTTCGGAGAGGTGAACTATTACACCACACAGATGTTATCGGGTCACGGATATTTTAGAAAATATCTGCACCGAATGCAGAAGTGTGACTTCCCTTTCTGCATTTATGAGGACAAGGAAGATGTGATTACCGACGCGGAGCATACCATTTTCGAATGCACGCGCTGGCATTGCCATCGAGTGGAACTGGTGTCTGAAGTCGGAAGAATTACGGTTGAGAATATCGTTGATATTATGACGTCAAATGTGGCGAACTGGACCGCCGTTGCAGGATACTTCGAACGTATCCTAAGGCAAAAGAAGAGGGACCTTGAGGCATTTGAAAGGGCGGGTCCTGGACGCAGGACAACCTAGAAGGAACTGGCCGTGCCAAAGAGGGGTCCACCTTGAAGTAATTCGAATGTGGTTCCGATGTGGTATTTCCCTGGTGAGGATATAAGGGGGTTTTTAATCGGTACACCCTTCTGGGCGAGTCCGACATATCATGCGAGGTGACGACCTCCGCGAAAGCATAAAGCTTTTTCCCTCCTTCCCGCACAAAAAAAAAAGTTAAGGTTGTAATATACGGTCATGTCTCACGTTCCGTTCCGAGCGCCTATCATACCATATTCACAATTTTTAAAACCTTTTTTTTTATAAATAATTTGGCAACATTTTCAAGTAGCAGAGCATTATGTGGCAATATGTTATCATTCAGGCTTATCATTGCTTTTGTTAATTTTAACAGAAGTGACTATGATTATGGGCAAATTTCTTTTGGAAACATTTTTTTTATCCCATTGTGATTGGTTTGTTACCAAAATTTTAAATTACTTTAATTTTTCTGCCGGTTTTGTCTGTTTTTATTTATTATTATTATTTTTTTTTTTTTAATGAATATTTTCTTTTTAAATGTTATTTTTTTTTTTTATTTAAAAGTTGTTTGCTGGTGATGATACATCAACTAAAATTCATTTCCGTAGAAAATTTGTTAAAATTTTTTTTCGTTGCTACCAAAGCAATATACCAAAAATACCAAAGCCATACAAAGATAAAAAATAAAAAAGTGGCCGTAGAAAAATTCATAAAAAATAGAGTGAAAGATGAATTCAGTAAAAAGCACTTAAACCAGAGAAGAAAAGTCAATGTTTTGGAATACCATTAAAACACAAATTTTAGCAAAATTTGTTTACTTTGCAAAAAGTTTTGATAGAAAAAAATTACTATTGCAGAAACCCAATGTTTTCGTTTTTCTTAAGTCTCGCGAGTGTTGTTATGGAACCATGTTGCGTCTGCACAAAAACACCCTATGCTTCAATATGGTTTTTAGTATATGATTTTTAATTTAAAAGTTATAAATGTTAATAATTTTTTATGATAAGTATTTAATAGCAGACACTTCGTACAAAATCAATCGGCAATAACACAAGAAATTTGGAAAAGTATGCCATTATTTCTAATCATAATACTCTTTCCGCTTGATACACTTTTCTAAAGTTAAAAAGTTCTGAACGAAATGCCATACTCCACCCGAGCAGAATCTAGCTCAGTTTTAATATTGGTTGGATCAAAACTTTTCAAATGAATTTATTTAATTATTTATTATTAGCGATGAGTAATATTTCCCATGTTAACAAATTCACTGTGACCCTTTATTAAGGAAGTCTAAGAAAAAAAAACCAAAACTAAATAAAGTGTGGACTGTAAGTTAAAAACATTTGTTTTATAATGTTGTCATTATTTACCAAGTTTTTTTTAACTATTGCCGCCAACTATGCGTCATACCGCCCTTATAAATTATTTAGAGATTGTCTTTCATATAAAAATGTTTCGCCGGTATTTCTATTCCTTCTTTCTAATTTAAACGTCTAATTATATGTTGTTTTCTCATTTTATCTTGCTCTCTTAAGTTCTCTCATTTTAACGTATACTTATACAACACCCACACAGTTTAAAACAACATTTTTCAACATTCTTCTTCTCATTACCAAGTGATTCTTTAACGTTTCCTTTTAATGATGTCAACATATCTTTTATATACTGTAATTGCATATCTTTGTTTTTTTTTAGACTTTTTCTTTTTCTAAAGTTTTTTTCAATTTTACTTTTTGTATTTGTCATTGAGATAAATCGCCTGTCTGCAGAATAATAAATTTAAAAAAAAAATTCTCTATTATTCTCTTTTTAAAAACTTCTTTATTATTTATTTCTCATCCAGCCAATTTAAACAACATCACAGAGATACAGTGAGAAAAAAGAAAGAGAGAGAGAGAGAGAAAGTTGAAAAGCGACAGAAATTCTTGTTATTGTTTCTCATCTTTGATTGAATTATCAAAATAAAATTTATGTTTTTCTTTTTCTTTGTTTAATAAAGTTGTTGAAACCACATAATTAAATAAACCTTTTTGGTGTAGACCTACAAATTATTGTTCGTTTTTTTAATGGTAAACTTAGATACTTTAATTAAATAACATCATAAAAATTATTTTTTAAAAAGTTTATTATGGTTTTAATCTTTAAAGAAAAATTTATGTTAAAAATGTTTAAGAAGATATTTATTATAAAATAACAAAACATTTTGTTGATTTATTTTTTGATATTTATTTTAATAATTTTAGAAACGATTCATAAACTCACAAATGACCTGTTCAAAATCTTTGAGTGGTGTTGCGTGAACAGAGTCGAAATTAATGCACGCAAGACACAATGTTGTTTACTCAGACATAGGCATGTTGGTGATGAAGCAACCTTGTTCTCTGTGACCATGGGTAATGTATATATTAAGGGAAAGATCAAGCATCGAAAGCAGCATTCAAATGTTTCATATTTTAAAAGGTTGCAATATATAATTCACTCCCTCTGATATTCTAATTATTTACAAGATTGAATACAACTCTCATATATAGACCGATACTTCAGGTGATATTTTGGGGCTTCTCGGCAGAATACAAGGCGGTAAGGTATCTAACTATATTGATTCATTAGAGCATTGGCGCAATGTGGCATGCATTTCACTGTTCTATCGGTTCTACTATGTAAAGTATATTGATGATATAAGAACAATAGATCCAAATAATCGCACATTCTTACGTACTATTCGCCCTCTTATAGGGCACAGCCTTTTGTAGTTCCCATAACATATTTTTTTTAGACCAGTAATAATGTAAATCATGAGTGTTGACACCATTAAAAGCAAAATAATAGAAATTTGCGATTGTTTTATGCATGATTTATAAATAAATAAAAAAATATATAATTAATTACATCGTCATTAATCTGAGAAATGCCATAGTTTTACTCTCAGCGTACCAGTGTATATACTATAGGAGAGGTGAGTCTAAAAAAGTCCATCTCTAGGCTTATAAGTAAAATAACTTCCCGTTTATTGATTTTGTTTTATGTTTAAATGAGATCTTGGATTCCCTGTAAGATAAAATCACAGTAGTTGATACGGAATTTGTTTTAAATTCATTCCTAAATTCCTTAACTACTATTTTATTGAAACATTTTAGGGAAAAATGTTAATTTTGTAAACGTTTTTTAATATATTATTGAAAAAGAAATAAACACAAGAAATAATAATTAATTTTAAATGAATTAAACTATAACAAAACAAATGGTTCAATAAATAGTTGGCAAATGTGATTGCAGGTTATTAAATTATATAATTTGAAGCGATATTTAATAAAAACAACCAACACATTCAATAAAATCTTTGAATTATGATTGTTTCGATTGTTTCATATCAAATGAGTTCAAGTTCTCTAAATTCTAGTAGAAACACATGATATTCAGCGATACACTAATGTGAAAATCATACATGTTGCAAAATTGAACTACTTCGTCATGTCTTATAGTAATAAAAGTAATATGATTGTACTCAAATATCCAAAATAGGTCATTGTATTTTTATGTTTATTTGGGAATGTAAGTTAATAAAAAAATGTAAATAAATACTTAAAAAAATGTTCAAACAACTCTCGCCTATACACATTTTAAGAAATATTGGAGTGTAGGGAACGTATACGTATTAATTAATTTCATACTTTAGATAAATCATACGCCCCATTATTCTAATTAAAAACAATTTAACTTTTTATTGAAAATATTGAAATTTTACAGCAAATTGTCGCCGTTTATTCTGATTTATTTAAACGAAATGTATTATGTGCAATATTTGTGAAAGGTTTATCAACTTGTGCACTTTTAATGTAGTAAATTTTTTTGGGTTTTGATTGTTATAAAAAATTTAATAACTTCAAAATTCAATTGCAGCAGAGAACAACTTAGTGGTTAGTCTTTAGCGGGAGATTATGATCGGTAGAAAAATTTTATGTCGGGAAATTTTAATGTCCGTTTAAAAGAAAACTATGTGATGATATAATCTATTTGGTGTCCAGATTTATACGTAAATTATCTCTGTCAAGTGTAATATGTATATGCAGTCGTACGGTACTATAGTAATATTATGTTCAAAATAAAGACAATGTGGATATCAAAGTTTATAATTTCCAGAATAATTAGAAACTCTTGACTCAATGTCTCTGCGGAAATTTAATAATTTATAGATTAAATTGATTTGGTTTTAAAATAGAAAACGTTTCTTCGCAACACATTAAGATTAAGCTGATTTCAAAGATGGTAGGAAAATGGCATTGGCTAAAAATTTACAAATAAATGAAAGTAATTTTGGTGCCACCACCAAGACTACAACTATACATCAAAATTTATAAAAATGTTGTGTTCTTCATCTAATGATGCAGTAATAGGGAAAAATAAATGCTTTATATTTTGCAAATAAGAAAATTGATTCATTTTACAGATATTGCTACATCACTCTTGTTGAAGTTGACTCTTGGGATTCTGATAATCAAGTGAAAAGGTTGCTATTTTATATATATTTTATTTGCAAAAAATCAATGCATCCAAGGGAATATAACTGGGTTATTAAAAAAATAGCACTAAAGTTTTGAAAACAATCGTTTTATCATTTATAAGTTTATAAAAAAAAGCAACATATTTGTTGATTTGTAATCCTTTTATTGAACAAAAAATGTGCAAAACGGGCATTTTTGCAATTTTAAATGTGGGTTTTTTCGGGTAGATATGTTCCGTTTTTTTTTTCTTCCATTCAATATCTACAACTTTGCTTTAGACACAAAAAAGATATTCCGTACGGTATACCGAGATATGACAGTGATACATTATAGAAAAAGTGATTACAATCGATCTTGAGCAAAAAAAAATTGGAATGGCTATTAAATAATTAAGCAGCCAACATGACAAGACGAATGATGTAGAAGTTCTTATTTTTAGGACTACTTTCACCTGTAATTTTCAGAACTGAATCCCAAAATCATGTGTAGTAGTGTGAAAAAAACAAAAAGTAACATTCGTTGGTATACTTTCAGAAACACATGACCACTACAAACATTATTTTTAAGCAAACCTTTTGTTGTTTTCATGAGCAAAAGTTAGCGGAATTTGTTTTTTAGCTGCAAAACATATTCAAATATAAATAATCACAAAAAACTTAATCAAAACGTGTCCAACGATTAAAAGAAAAAACGAAAAGTTGTTTTGCTATCCTACAATTTATATGCAAATAATTAATGAGAATTTACATTTGATTTTTTGATTATGTGAATGTAGGGTATAGGTGTGTGTTTTATTGTTATACAAATGAAATCACATCCATTCGCACCGAACGGATAAAATTTTATTAATAGAGCAATAAAATACATATTTTGACTCTATATTAAGCAACTCATCACATTTAAATTCTCTTTAATAATTTAGGCATAAATTGTAGGAAAACAAAAGTTCTTTTATATTTTTATTTTCATTTATTTGTTTGGCAATTTATGTCTATGTACATATGTATGTACATATACAAGTTTATATGAGGGGATTCTTCAAAGATGAGAATAATAAGCTGTCTGAGAATAAGTCTATGCGAATAATAAATTCTTTTTGGCAGTTTACTTTAACAAAATTTAGCGCTGGTCATATTATGCATGGCAGTGAAGTCTTTGGTTCGAATGTAGGTTTTAACTTTTATTTTATTTCTCTATAATATATTGGTCTTTCTTCAAGTTATAATAAAAACAATATTTTATTTTCAAAAGCCAATAATAGAATTTAATGCAGTATTTGTAGTTTATAAAGGAATTAGACCATAAGCTGCAATAAATTTCAGTTTAAAACTAAAATTGTTTATTATAAATGGGCATTTAAATGTGAGTTCTTCTGTTCATCATTCATCAAAAGCATGACGCATGACCATTAAATTCATTAGGGAAACCTTTACTAGCCAGACTCTAGATAATCTCTCTAATTGATGACCATTTTTATTATTTATCTTTAAAAGCATTAAATTCTTTGTTTAAATATTTTAAAGAAAATATTTGCGGCTGCAAAACACTTATAACTAAAGTTGTAAGTACATAAAGGGATAAAAACAGAAATTAATGCAGGAACAGAGAAACAATGTCATCTCCTTGACATTTTAGCTTTTAAAACATGATTTCATTGTTAAATTTTTAATGCTCATTTAGAGTCATAAGAGTAAAGAACTGTAGAAGAATACAAAAATTTATGTGTAAAATAAAAGCAAACAAACAAAATAAACGTTTTATACACAAAAGAAAACAGAAAAGAAAGAAAAGCCACACTGCTGTTAATATCCACGGTCGGTTCACACGTTGAGCATGAAATGTTGATGTATGGGATCATATGTATGATTATGTATATATGTACTCGTATGTGTTTAAGGAACATAGTTATGGATGCTATAATCATACATATATCTTTTATTATTTCTTTCTCTCTCTCTCTTTCTCTCTGTTTTGATAAAATGATTATCAGCGTGAAGTTTTTAATAAAGATGCCTTTTAAATGTATGCGTAAAGCCTATTCAGTCATGGTGAAAGTAATTTAAATTGTTTTTTTTTTTTGTACGGATGTAATTGTGTGTGTTTGAGCTGATTCATGTTAAATTAAATTTAATTACAAGACACTTTGTATGCTTAAAACAAAAAGAAATCGTACAATACAAACACACAAACCTTAAATTATTCACTTTTTTATAAGTATGTTTGAGCGTATGAACGACCTTATATTTTATAATAGAAAACACAGCATTTGGTTAAGTGTGTGCTTGTGATGGCAATATAGTACATACATAGTACATATGAGTATATTGAAAACAAGTGTTCAAGAGAGTGATTGTCATTAAACGTGGGTTGTTTTACAAATTCTCATTTTTAACGTTTTCACCAAAACAGCGTTTTATTCCTCAAAGAATTTTTTATTTTTAATCTTAACCAGACAATTAATTATTTTAACGTTCCGCTAGTGTTATATATACTCTAAAAAAAATTATAAAGCCCTTGAATTAAAACGGCTGTTGGATAAAAGACGGCTTCTTGATTGCAACCAAAAGCTAACTGAATCGAATCGAATTACAAATATTTCTTCAAATTCAAAAAATAAATAGTGCACCACTCTAAAATGCAAAACAATATTCGTAACTTGAATGATTCAATCAGTGATGAGCACAATATTAAGTGTGTCATTGGATATTGAAACTATACGCATAAAGTTAATTTTAAAGTTGGCATATAAAGCTTTAAACAAAATGAAAACTTTTGATGGGGAAGCTCCAAGAAGGAAAACGCAATATGTAAGAAAAATTAGAAAAATTCGATTTATTAATTAATAAATGTTGTAATTATATACAAAACTAATATATACTAAAGTCTTCAACATACATATATACATACATAATTGGCCTTTACAACCCTGTGCAAGTTAACGCCTAGCTTCCCACAGCACCCATGTTATGTGTGTCAATTTTTATTAATGAGTACCATGACCTACAGTTTAATGTCGACAGACTTGAGGACCTTGTTCATGGCAGTCAATTACTTTCAGAGCTTTTGCCAAAAGTTTGCTAAGGAATATTTCTTTTAAATATTTCCTTGCTTTAAGATGTCAGAGCCGGGGCTTGAACCGCAGCTCTCGTCTTAGTAAGCCAACACTCTAACCACTAGATTACGACAACCAGAACCTTAAAATTATTTAATCAATAATAAAAATTAGTATTTTCCTTTTATTTTGATTTAAAATTTGAAAAATTCTACAACAACCCTCGTTAAAATTTAATAAAAATATACTCGTACGCAGACAATACCCTGGAGAATATTTAATATGCTGAACGATAGTTAACGTTACTCTTTTATTATTCTTTATTTTTACGTAATCCTATACATGAAATTATTTTAATACATGTGTTAATGTATCCTTCCGTTCGTTAAAAAAAAAACAACAAAATGTTATACGTGTCTTTGCGATACATCTATTTCCTATGCGTGTGTACTATAAAAGGATAATAAATTTTTGTGCCACCACTTAAACAGCCCAAGAGGACTGAACGTTTTTAAGACAAAAACTCTTAAAAATCACTTATTATTTATAAGTAACTGTGATATATTTTTTTAATTAAAGAAATGAAAACTATTAATTAAAAAGTTTCAAAGAGAGATTTAACAGAAATCGTAAAGGATATTAAAAATACTGGAAAATATTATTAAGTAGTCTGCCTGTATGTGGTGAAATAAAAACAATAAAGAAAAATTAAGTTTTTGAATAAAATTTATATAAAAAAGTGGTTCATGCTTCAATTGATTATAAGGTGCAAGCAATTTTACAACAAACACAATAAAGAAATAATTTTTGATAGCTTCCACCTTCATGTATTGGAATTCACTTTTATAGCTTTAAACAACAACGAACGAATAAACAGCTGATTGGCTAACAGCACCTTATAACCAATTCGCCTTTTATTTATTTTTATTTATTTATTTGGTATTCTATACAATAAGACCTAGGGTCTTATGATTATAGTACAGAGTCAGATATAAGTTTAAATTTTATTTTAATTATAAAACAGAAGTTCTCAATAAAAAAACAAAAACAAAAAATAAAAATAAATTAATAAATTGATCTATTTAATTACTATTCCTAATTATTAATTACCGTGGTCTAGTGGTTAGTGTGTTGGCTTATTAGGATAGCTCCAGGTTCAAATCTCAGCTTTGACAAAAGAAATATGCAAAAATTATTTAATTCGGCGACTACCTTTTTCTCAGCAGTCTTCTGGCAAAAGTTTTGGGAGTAATTGATTGCCATGAAAAAGCTTCTCAAATCTGTCATTCGCAATCGACTTTAAACTATAGGTCCCGGTACTCATGGATAAAAATTAACACACACAACATGAGTGTTGCGAGAAGCTAGGCCGTAACCCTGACACAGGGTTGTAATGACGTATGTATGTATATATAGGTTAGGCCTCGATAGCGTGATATAATAGGGTATTTGTACAACAACAAAAAAAGAAAATTTATAAGAAATATTTACTTGATTAGAATAGATTTTAATTTAAAATATGTTCTAATGATTTACGTAAATTTTGTAACTACCGCTAAGCATTCCCAACATGAAATGCATTAATTTCAAAATAAGAAAAACTTTATGAATATAATTTTCATTTGTTGTATAACTTAAATGGCAGAAAACACAAAATTTATTACTTTTCAGTCTCCAATTAGTCTTCTTTAAAACAGAAAACAATAACAATATACACAGAAGTACTGCAAGCCTTACCACCAATACATTGGTAGCGACAAAATAATTTCTAAAAGAAGTATGTGAACTGAAGCAAATATAATAAATTCCAAGAGAAAAACAGTTTTATAATTTATAATCAATATGAGATGTCATAAAGAAAAATAACAAGAACAACTTTGTCGTAAAATGCAACAAAATATAATTAATTAGTGTGTTATAGTCATACAGTTCATGAAGTTTTCTAATTTTTCCACTTAAAAGTTTAATTAATACTAAAACATGATTAAAAACCAAAGGAGAGAGTGGAAAAGTTACCAAAGCGTTTATTATTATAAGAGACTTCCAATTGCTTTTACGTTTACACACATATGTGTGTGTGAAAATGCAACATGCATGCATATGCTCATTAAAAATTATTATTATGTTCCTGTACTCGTACGGTTATGTTTGTGTTATTCTTATATGTAACAATACAATTACTATTGTTTATGTTTATTTGTTTCATTTTTTTTTTATTTTTTTTTTTTTTAGCATTTTGTTTCAGATGCGGTTTCTTTAAAAAAAAGGAAGGGATTATGTATGAAATGTTTTAGTGAAATGACTGCAAGTCTATCTGATTTTAGTATGTATGTATGTTAGTGTTTAATGACTAATAATTCTAAACACTGCTATA
Source organism: Metopia argyrocephala (assembly GCA_963576795.1). Taxonomy (NCBI): domain Eukaryota; kingdom Metazoa; phylum Arthropoda; class Insecta; order Diptera; family Sarcophagidae; genus Metopia; species Metopia argyrocephala. The sequence continues at coordinate 88,997,594 of OY756211.1, forward strand.
AATAAGACAATTTTTGTTTAGGTATTTGTATGTACTTATGTATGTAGGAATATATTAATGTGGTCCCTTTATTGGATTAAATTCTAACACACACATATGGATGGTTTTAAATTAAAACAAAAATTGTTGTCTTATTTGTGATTGGATATTATTTACAAAAGGATAATGTAATAACTTATTAATGGTCTTATATATACTTGGCACACTACTATCTGACCAGAGGCCTTATTCTGTAACTCTCCTAAGCTAAAACTCTATCGCTAAAAATTTATAAACTTTTTTTTTTGAACTTTTTGGCTACGATCAGATTTCTTAAACGCTTTTTGTAATTTAAAAACTTCGTGGCTATTACCTCTAAAATTTTTAGTTTTATATATTATAGCATTGAATTTTATATATTATAGCAAGATTGAAACTAAGAAAAGTAATACTGTTTTTCTAGTTGAATTAGAAGAGAAGTGTTCATTATGAGCTTTTACAATCTAGTCGATTGATTGATTCTTATAGCTGCTGTCAACAGTTAGCGATATCTAAGCAAATAATTCATGTTTAAAGACACTACCTTGCATATAAATTTCATTATTTTTAAAACTAATTAAGCTATACATGCATACATACATACATAATTAGCATTAAATCCCTGTGTCAAGGTTACGGCCAAGCTTCTTGCAGCAGTCATGTTGTGTGTGTTAATTTTTATCCATGAGTACCGAGACCTACAGTTTAAAGTCGACTTCGAAAGACAGATTTGAGAATCTTTTTCATGGCAAGTAATTACTTTCAGAGCTTTTGCCAGAAGACTGCTGAGAGGTAGTCGCCGCAAGAAATAGTCAAGATATATTTAATAAAATTCAATTCAATTCATGAATAAAAGCAAATGAATTTCATACACTGAAAAACGAGTTATTTAAGCTACCTTATATGGCAATATATATCAGTATAATAAAAAAGTATATTTAATTTTTTTTTAACACTAACGGCCGTATGTATAATGAAAAATTAGCAACTCATTGGTATATGAGACAAAAAACTGGCAAGTTTATCACCCGCTATGGACTGATATTATTAAAACTTTGCATACCCTCTATTTGATAACCAGTCAGATAATCAAAAAAATGTAATACCTTGTACCTTTGAGTAAGAGTTTCCACGTATTGGAATGACAAACTTAGCCACTGTGTACAACGACCTGCTAATTTTTTATTATACATAAGGCTGTAAGAGAATTGTTGTTTTGATCAAAACAATTATATATTAATTCAATTTAAAATTAATGTATATTATTAAATTTTTATTTTTTTATTTTTTTCTAATTTTAGCAATAGTCGATATTTTTTTTGTGTATGACCCAGTAGAACCTGATGACTTTGTGCCTATTCAAAATTTTTACTGTATAATATGTGAATGCAGTTTTATGTATTAAAGTTTTTTATGAATACAATAGAATCTCACAAATTCGAATCCTCACAAATTCGAACCGTCCAGAAATTATAACCTGCCATTTCAATGTATTGGATTGTATTATTTGTTTGTATTTTCACTACAAATTATTTTTCTTGCTCATTAAAATGAAAAAAAAAAATAAAACGGGGAATCACCGAGTTATTTATGGTATATATAAGTCGGTCAATAGGGTGTGAAATTTGATTTGTTTGAACAAATTTGGGACCGTTGATAGCTAAAGTTCAAATACTTGATACATACTGATTTTATGTTAAAAACCAATTCAGTATCAAATATGTATATACATATGTTATTAAAAAACTGCTTGAAAGTTTTTCTATGAATTTAATATGTTCAATTAATTAAATCTTAATAAATAAAAATTGTTTTCTGTTAAAGAAAAGCTTACACAACTAGTTTTATTATAACTGGCGCTTCTGGCGCTGCACTCTAACCACCACGACTGCACTTCGACGTCGATGTCGACTAATGTGGATAAAATGGAATAAGAGGGCAAAAACAAAAATAAAATTGTAATTCTGTTTCATCCAAATAAGATGACAATTACAAGAACAGCAATGATGGTAAGAAAAGGAGAATATGATAGAAACTGTTGTGTGACTTTACTTCGACTAACTCATACAAGTGTATGTACATACGGTAATAATTTCAGTATGCGATTTCCAAAAAAGTGTGAGTTAAATAGTTGATGTTTGGTCTTGAATATGCACAGGACACAAAGAACTCTGATGAGACTACCGTAGCTGGAGTCGAAAACAATTGTTCAGTTTGGCTAGTGTACTATTCCTTCACGGACATCATTTCTTCTTTAATTACCAAAAAATATTCATTGCAGTTAACTTTGATCTAATTTAAGCGTTTTCTGATAAAAACAAAATTAAATTGATCACACCTCTCCTGAGGCTCGAACCCGAGTCTTCGGCACTTAACATAAAATTGCGCCCGACTATGGTGCTACGCTCTAACCACCACGACCACCATCGTACATATCATTCATGTCGACTAATGTGGATAAGGTGGAATAAGGGGCAAAAACAAAATAAATTTGTAATTCTGTTTCATCCAAATAAGATGACAATTACAAGAACAGCAATGATAGTAAGAAAAGGAGAATATGATAGAAACTGTTGTGTGACTTTACTTCGACTAACTCATACAAGTGTATGTATATACATATGGAAGAAAAATAATTTCAGTATGCGATTTCTAGAAAAGTATAAGTTAAATAATTGATGTTTGGTCTTAAATATGCACAGGACACAAAGAACTCTGATGAGACTACCGTAGCTGGAGTCGAAAACAATTGTTCAGTTTGGCTAGTGTACTATTCCTTCACGGACATCATTTCTTCTTTGATTACCAAAAATATTCATTGCAGTTAACTTTGATCTAATTAAAGCGTTTCTGACGAAACAAAAATTAGTTTTATTATAATTTTATTATTTTCTTAAAAAAAATATATTCAGAAATTCGAATTTCCCGGTGCACAAAGTGGTTCCAATTTGAGAGATTCTACTGCATTTGGTATTATATATTACAGTAATGCAAATTATGGTGAAATGATTCATATGCACGTGTGTGTGATTATGTTTTGTATTTATTTTATTAATATACACTTTTCTCTTAACCACTATCATCCTCTTTGTCGCTCTTCTTTTTTAATTTACTTACAGATTCTCTTGCATATATTCCTTGGGTATGATTTAGCATTCATTTTGTAAATTTGTGTGTGTGTGTGTGTGTGTGTGTGAGCACAAATATTTATGTTGTTTCACCATCAGCTACACAGCTTCTCACTACTGCCACTGTACTCGGCTACCATACTCTTCCTCGTTTATATTGTTTATTAGAGTATTAAACCACAAGAAGAATATTTTTACAAAAAATTTTATTATTAAAAAGTATATGTTATTCTCCATCCTTTGCTGTTTCTTTTCTGCGGTAACTGTCTGTTACAGTTTCAAACAAACTTTTATATGCGGTAGAGAGTACAGAATAACAAACATTCTTACTCTCTCTCTCTCTCTCACACACACACAATACGCTTTTTAAAACTATTTTATGAATTTATAAGTGAATATGCATATGTGTGGTATGTGTGTTTATGTGTGTGTGTTGTGAAGTGTATTTCATTATTTATGTAGTTACTGTCATATGCAAATGTTACATTGTTGCTATTGTCTATGTAGTTGCAAATGCCGAAGTACTATTTATTGTTGTTATTGCTTTTATAAAACATCCATTTAACACTACCATTCTTACAATCCCCTTGCAAAAATCATACTGATAAACAAATCACAAAATTGTTGGTTTCTATTGTTTTAAAGCTAAACAGACAGGAAAAGGAGTTTGCAGTTTTCTCCAGTACTGATTAAGTAAATTTTAAACTTTATTTATTAAAATATTTTGTATATGTGGCTGTGTGTATGTGTGTTTATGTATTAGTATTACTTGCAGATATTCCGCAACTTTAGCTTTTAATAGATTTATAGATTTAAAATGATTCTTTATGAGTCACAAACCAAAGTAGTGGCAGTATAATAAACCACTAAGAATACGATTAAAACGATAAATCTTAATTGCTAAGCAATATACACCGAGAGAAATTTTTATATTGATTCTTGATTATACTGCAAATATTGTAATTAAATTTTTATCCCCGATATATGTAGGTATAACGTGAAATAATGTAACAATAGTAAAGAAAATTAGTTTTACATTTGAAAGATACAGTTGATCTTGCCTTAATATATTTCTTTAGTAAACTAAAGAAATTGCGAAATATAGATTAATTATTTACACTTGTTTGTAAATTTGGAGAGAAAAAAATTGAATATCGATACGGAGCTTGTTTTTTAATTTAGTTGGTTGCTCTGAATTTGAATCTGGTATAAAAATTGGGCTATCACGTCTTGTTCATATAACAAAACTATAGAGAGATTATTTATTGATAGCTCTAAGTACGGTTTAAGGGCTATTCTTTAGCATAATGGGAATAAAAAAACCATCCACACCAATGGGAGCGTGTTCACCAAGACTTTCAATCAAAATTGGAAGAAATTATCAAGGATTTTGGGATAAAATTATGCTGGACTGTAATACGTGAAAACGAACCAACAAGACACAAACGATGATAAAATAACGTGGTTCACTTTTGAAAATTCATTAATTTTTTTATGTAAAAAAATAATAAAACCATTTTTGTTTTGGAACTCGAAAACCTTACAATGATAGAGAAAAAACAATTACAGATTCGAATTGATCCCACCAAAAGTGGGATCAATGTGTGAAATATAATTGGTTGCTCCAGGCTAAAACCTTGTTGAATAGTGTTCATCATTAGTGCTGGCAAAGTATTGAGTAATGGGTACCGATTATCGAGTTCTTGTACTAATTTTTGGGTACTCAATACTGAAAAGTAACTACTCAATACTTTAAGAGTTGTGTTTTTTCTTAGAAGTTGTATGGAAAATTTAAATTTTAACGGCCAAACAAATTTTTGTTTAAAAACACAAATACTTTATGAAATTGTTTTCTCTTAAAAATAAAATTCGTTAAAAGTATTGAGTAGTATTGGGTACCCAAATGAAAGTATGTATTAACTATACATACCGATATGTAATTGTAATTGTAAATGCATCGTCACAAATGTGACCGTGAAAATGTTTAAAGTTTTATTTTTGACCCGGTAGACGGTGCCCTGCCTGTACTTATTTAATTTTCAAAAATATTTATATTTTTGTTAGCTACTCCCTTTGTGCTACGATAATTCTTAGTAAAAATTCGTGTGTACCAAGTTTCATTGATGTATGTAGCTTAAGTAGCTTCCTAGTCATAAGTACCTCTTAGGGTAAACTAGTCTGCTCACCCATTTTTTTAATAAAAAAAAAAAAATATGAAAAAAATATTTCTTTCGGCGACTACCTCTCAGCAGTCTTCTGGCAAAAGCTCTGAGAGTAATTAATTGCCATGAACAAGCTTCTCAAGTCTGTCGTTCGGAGTCGACATTAATAAAAAATTTATAAAAATTTACACACACAACATGAGTGCTGCGAGAAGCTAGGCCGTAATCCTGACTCAGGGTTGTAAAGGCCAGTTATGTATGTATGTAAAAAATGTTTCCAATTGCCTAGAACAATTTATTTTGATATACATACAGGTTACACATACATTTATTAAAATTACTAACCACCTATGAGATCTTTTATGCAAGCTGGTTATATAAAAACTTTAAGGGCAATTTATACTGTAAAGGGAAGGCACTCGAAATCATAGACCGATACTTTCCTTAGTTGTAGAGCTTTTATGCACAACAAATTAAGGCACATCGCATAGCTTCGTGTTATTTACCTTGCAGTTAGATTTTTTTACGACTTTTATTTGTAATATTATCTTTATTTTCTAGAATTGATCATATCAAGCTTTTTAGGTGTTGGGGCAGTGCTAAATTTCTTGATATCTCTAAAACAAATGCTAGCTATTGTTCAGATTTACTAGTAATAATCATAGTAATACCAATTACCAAACTGTATCTAGCAAGATAGAAGTAGTAAATTCTAATTAACAACGATAAAAATACCCAACGAAACTTATAACAAAAAGGCAATAATACTAACAATCAAACCACTGCATCAATAACCATAAGTGAGAGGACCTTCTTTAACAATTTATTTCATTTAATTTGTTTAATTTATTTCATATAACTAAAAACAGATATAAAATAATCATGTTGTTCTTTTAATCTTAATAATGGACTTTAGAGTCCAGCATGAATATGTAGGTATACCCCACAACAAAATAAATTAAATAGTTTTCAAACTGTGCCACAATTCTAAAACATATCATTTCATTTTTTGATATAAATGTATAGTATTTCTATAAACTTCAAAATCATGAGCTTGAGGCGATCATATAGTCAATACTATGAAGTATTATCTTTAAATCGACTATTGCTACAACAACAAGCAACTGTTTGAGAAAATATTGCGCTGATTCATAACAAAAGTAATTGATACACCACTGATACAAGCAAGCAATTTTGTACATTTATGAGCAGAACAACTACCAAGACCGACAGTGATACATGCTGAATGTGTTTCAAAGGATTATTCTGTTTCAAATGGAAATTTAAAATACAATTCCAAGATCTTTATTCTTTATCCATAAAGAGATACGATATTCTTTTAATTAAATTTAAGGCACTTCCATAAAAGGTTTGAATAAAAATGTTATAGAAAAGGAAAAAAAAAGAAAGAGAGAACAATAAAATAATTCAATAGTTTTTCATCAGGTTATTTCAAAAATTTTAACTTCATAAATCGGAATTTATTTAAGGTCAGGTTATTCTAATCTTTCTCTTTTGGTATGCACGTTTCTTTTTTTCTCAATCAAAAATGTATTCATTAATTAGAATTCATAACCAACATATAAAACAAATTCAACAAAGAGATCTCACACTCAAACGTTCTACAAACTAATAAAAAAAAAGATTTATTTTACAAAAACAAAAAAAAAACAAAAATATATGAATAAATGCCATACCATGAACTGTAACTATTCAAGAGAAATGTTGAAAGTTTTTATATTTTTAACCATAATAAAAACTACATCAGTTTACCAAAGTAAGTACAGTGATAAAAACTCTTTTCAGTATTTCAGCAGAATCTTTCCAAACATGTAATGTTTACAGTAAGCAAATAAAGAAAAACATTTTTTGTTTCATCAATTATTTTTAGGTTTTGAAAAAATTGGTATTCAGGAATCTCTGTTTTGAGTTTGAAATTAAAAACTTTATTAAAAATTTGATTTTTTGGTTTGGTAAAACGGTTCATAGAGCTGATGATGTTTTTTTATGAAAACTGAGCTCAGATTGAAAGTGCTATTGGTCATATTCAGAGAACACATGCCCGAAACAAATTCTATTAAGTTGTGGTCTGCAAACTTAATCGCAATCGCAATGTTTGTGGAAGATTTTGAGTTTCGTTGTACGGCAAAATCGTTTGTTTAAGAAGTGGATAATGGCAACATTACCCGAATATAACCAACCCATTTAATAAAAAAAATATTATTACTTATACATATTGTTAAAAGCTATCGGGTATGTTTTCTATTTATTCGCTTAATATACATTAATGTAACATCCTTGAATACCAAAGCTGTAAAGTAATTCGCACATTTAAGTTTTATTGGCCCTTAAAAAAACTTTACTTTTCAATATCACTTGAATTCGTTTTTCAGAACATACCCGTATATCTATTTTACGAATTTTCATATGAAAATAAACTTATTTTATTGATATTGGCCAGTGGGCTTCTTATATTACGTACTTTGATAAATAAATAAATAAAGACATAGTATTGCAGAAATGCAGCACAACATTTCTCTAATTAATGTAACATAAAAATATTTTTTTTTTTATTTTTCTAATTTTAAAAATTTGTTTCTGTATAAACATCTAAATTTCTTCATAATAATTATAATTGTTTTAAAGAAAAGAAATATGCATTTATGGGTTAATATTTTGTTAAATTTTTTATTTTTCCTAAGTCAGAATTTTGTAATTTATCGAATACATAATACCATAAAAATCCACAGAAAATAATGTTGCTGCTATTCTTAAAGTATCTTCTTTTGATTACATGAAACCTTAAAAAAAGTAAAAAATTGCAACAGCAGTAACTACACAGAGCAGTATTACGGGTGATATTAAGCAACAAAATCTTCACAACATTAGCAACATTAGCAAAATCATCAACTAGAAAATTGGAAGAAATAAAGAAAAAAAAAAGAAGAACGACAGGAATTATAAGTACACTGAATGAATTCAACCTGAAAGAAGCACTTTAGGGTGGATGCAATCAGCTTTTAAAGACACGATTTTTTTTATAAAATTATTTGAATGCGACAAAAGGAATATTAACATTACTATGTAATTTATCAGTAAAAATAAGACATGCAGCAATACGAAGTTATTGAATGTTTGTATAATTTAAAAGGAATTAATTAAACTATAAATTATTTTTTTAGATATAAAAAGTAAACAATATTCTTTGTGTGAAAACTTTATTTAAAAAGTTAATATAAAAAATAACATCTGTTAAATATATCAGATTCTGTATAGAGAGTCAGTTTTTTTTTTCCTTAAACCCTAAGCAATAACTAAGCAATACATTTCTATTTTTCCAAAAATTCAAATTCTACTTCTCTGTTCTACCACAGCAAACCACCCAGCAGTTGGCATGATGTCTGTAGCAAATGAATAGAAAAACCAAAATGGTATATGATTCGCATTTAGTCTACAACTATTTTAACATAAGTATTTATAGTTTTGAATACCATCTTTGGAAAAAAGTCTCCTGGGAAGTCTCTTAAGCAGAGACGAAATGGTCATAGAGACATGCTTATTCCCAAAAGCATACATTTCATATTATATAATATAACATACTTTATATAATTGTAAACATACTTGATTCTCCTATATATGTTTTTTTTTTTTTTTTGTAATTTTGTAGGGGCGTAATAAAACGCCCAGGTGACAAGGAAAATTTTATTCTAGGTATCAAAATAAAAAACTTTGCCCAAGTAACCATACCTCTTAAATTAATTCTGATGTTCCTTATTTTGACCCAAAGGTCAAATAATGAAAAATCCCACTTTGCTTCATTTAAAGTACCCAATCGAGTCTAAATGTATGACCGACTTATACAATGTTGCATGCATAAAAAACAGTTAGAAATCCTATTTAATGTTTTGAATTAGTTTTTTTTCCAAAAATCTGCAAACGTTATGTTAAAATAAAAAATTTAGAGAGCGTATACTTTATATTTATTTTATAACAAAATAAATATAGATCATACGCATTGCAACAATTTCTTATATTCAAAGGCTAACATAAGCAGTGTTTGGTTTTCCAAAGTCCTTTTTTGCCTGAATTTAGTTATTTTGTATAGTGTAATGTTTTCTACCTAAAACCCATATGAAAAGGTGTATAAAATGTAAATCCTTTGTTATTATTACGAATAGTGTTAACTTTTATACCGTGGTTTTAAATAAAAATATGTTTATTGTATGAAATTTAATAGCCTAAGATCCTAATACTGGTATTTTTATGAGAATTAACATTAGGATCTTAGGTTATTAAATTTCATACAATAAGTATAATAATAATAATACTTCGAAAATGTATAATAATTAAAAATATGTTTATGAATATGTAAATAAGTATTTAAGTAATTCAATCAAATAAAACTGTACGTACTCCTTATAATTTTATTTGTTTTTAGAGCACTTTTTATTTAGCAAACAGAACAACTACCTTCCAATTACAGAATTGCTTTAAACTTCAGAGTAAATAAATTTTAAAATAATATTTTTTCAACAATTTTGGTCTTAAGCGCTGCTGAATCATCTTTAACTTTTTCCCCTTTTAACTCTATTGTATTTTTGACATTCCTTTTTGTTTGCTTTACTTTTGTTCATTTAATAGAAAAAAAATCAAATATTTTATTTAGCCTACATTTCGAGTCTCTTTTCGGTTCATTTAGTATTATTGTATTCTTCTTTTTTTTTTTTTGCCTTAAAGATCATCAGGAAAAATTAGGGTCTTCAAACAATAGTATGCAATAAAAAATTTTCTTTGCTTCTCTTCTATTTTTCTCTCTCCCTCCCACAAATAGACTATTTTACTAGTTAAAGTATTTCACCTTCTATAGAACACGAAATAAATGAAACAAAACACACCACTTGCATACAAACTCATAAGCAAACATTAGCACTTATTCGTATGCTTAAGAAATATCTCTGTTATGCCCCTAAAAGCATACTTAAGAAAATGTTTGGAATAAAAAAAGAAATCTATGGGCTTTTGATGAAAGAACTTATTTCAAAAACAAAAAAATATAGGAGAAGAAAAAAGAAAAAAAAAAAAGTTCACATCATCTTTTTAAAAAAGAACAAATATTAAGATCTGACATTAAAGAAGGATGGTATCAGTTCATATTACACTTGACGTTTTTGTATATGTATAAGAATTATAAATACAAAACTGATTTATTTCATTAAAAACAATTTCTTTTTTCACAATAAAGAAAAAATACAATTGGTATGACATTATTACCAATCGCTATTGTTTTGATAACACACAATTCCCTTCTTGTAACCAATTTTACTTATTTTAATAGCACACTATTTTCGTTCGTTCGTATCGTTCTCAATTTTTATACAATTTGTTTATGATTTTACTACGGGTTGTTCTTGATTTATTAACTTATGATCTTTTTTGCCATTTGTTCTTATTTTGAATAAGCATTAAGCTTGATTGGATAGCGAAAGTTAACGAAGTATATTATATATGATGGTATTGGTTAAAAATTTTAGAACGCCATTTTTCCCTCTGTGTAGTTTTTTATTTGATTTTAAGCATTTCTCTTTCTATTTTCTGTATAAATTTGAGTTTTTCTTTTTTATTTATGTCGTTAATGTTTTTTTGTTACTCATATTATTATTATGCCAAAATTTAAAAACCAAAAATTACTTAAAACAGCCACGAAACTTTCTATTTCCTTTATTATAGTGCAATTGTTTGTTTTATAAATATAAATTAAACTAAAAGAAATTTATGAGGTATAAATACAAGTTTTCGAATTTCCCGTATCTTTCTTATTTTAGATTAAACATTTAAGCATTTTTCTGGTAAAATATAATTTATTTTAAAATAAAAATATTTTCCCATTTAATATATGAAAATCTAGTGATTTGATATTGAACGCAAATCTTAATAATCTTTTGAACACAAGGATGTAATTTGTAATTTTAGTTGGTTATCAATTGTAATAATCAGCTTTGAAGTGATACCAATGCTTAAAACTATTTTGTATTTATAGTGAATATTGAATCTGAAAAATATAAATAAAGTAAATAATAAATTCTTTTTGAGCTTAAAATCTTTAATTTTATAAACACATATTTATTTTATATATATTATTACCTTTATTAAAAAAGACGATAAAACTAGTTTTTTCAAATATATAAATTAATAAAAGGATTAAAATATTATTGTATTATGTAGAGAGTGTTATTTACTAAAAAAAACTGTCATACGGTGCTCAGTTTTTTTTACATTTACGGCGAGAACACTCTGACAAATTATCATAAACAGATTGATTTGCACAACGCCTACCAACTCATCAGGACGTACATTTAAAAAAAATGATGAATATTTACAATTTTTGCAAAATTAAGTTTAGAGATATACATACATACATAACTGGAGATTAACACCCTGTTTCAGACTTACGGCCTAGCTACTCGCAGCACTCATGTTGTGTGTGTTAATTTTTGGCCATTAGTACCGGAACCTAGAGTTTAAATTCGACTCCGAACGACAGATTTGAGAAGATATTTCATGGCAATCAACTATTCCCAGAGCTTAGAGACATAAATAGAAATATTGATCAGACCTTTCCTGGGGCTCGAACTTCGGGCCTCCAGCACATTAAGAAATTTGTCACTCTCAAGTTTTATTATATTTATGTGTTTTGAAATGAGTACATAATTAGTCATTCCAACCCTTTTTCAGAGTTACGGCTTAGCTGTGTGCATTCTATTTTATCAATGAGTACCGGGACCTACAGTTTAACGTCTAATCAGAACGAAAAACTTTTTATATTTCGTTCTTTAAAGATGTCAGAGTGGAGCTAATTGCTAATTACTGATTGCATTATAAGTCATTACTTTTTGCCTTAAATGCTGAAATTTTTACCATTACAGTAACAGGATAATTTAAAAATACCAATTTCTAATTACTAGTATTTGAAGTACTTGTGTATAACAAAAACATAAATGACATACATACATAATTGGCCATTACAACCCTGTGTCAAGTTTACGGCCTAGCTTCTTGCAGCACCCATGATGTGTGTCAAATTTTATCCATTATTAAGTTATAGATTAAGAATAAGTTAAATTGGCAACTGCCTTTGAACAAAATATAAATACTTCTGTTTCATCCAAATAAGATGACAATTACAAAAACTGCAATGATGTTGAGAAAAGGAGAATATGATAGAAACTGTTGTGTGGCTTTACTTCGACTAACTCGTTGTGATACCATTCCAGATCTCCTGGCAAATTTTAAAAAGGTATGGATTTTATTCAAATCAGCTCTAACCAAACATTTTGGATGCTCAAAAATCTTCTTCGTCTATGGTTCTATAGTGCAAGGCAATGGTAATGAACATATTGCATTGTTTTCTCTTCTCCTCGGTCCTTACTGCTTTTCAAATGTCATTCAAGGATATTTTAAACGTTAAAAGTTTCAGATATGGAATCTGTGTGGATTTCATGACGGCTCATATTTTTCTGGTCTCTATACGAGTGGGTTCAGTTCCCATTTTTCCATGTGATTTCAAGTACATTATTGGCCAAATTTAATTATATAGTTTATAAAATTGATTCTTTTGATCATCATTTTAATGTAAGTTGTCATTAGGTTTTTGACACCAAAATTTTTAAATCTGCAATCCGTTTTCGGCTATTTATCTGTGAAACTGGACGAGATATCCGAAAACGGATTGCAGACTTGAAAAATTTGGGGTTTGTTTGGGGACGAATTGGCAACCCCCGAAACTGTTCGATCATTCTTTGGCTCAATCTCTGTATTTTTCATAACATCTTTCTTAAGATGTGCTTGTATTAAATTTCAACAAAACATTTATGTAAATAATTCGTTTAATTTTTAAGGAAAAAGAAAACCCAAATTGATTTAAGTATTTCCTGAAAAAAAAAGTTGGAATTGTGTCAAATTGAGACAAAATTTATAAATAAATATTGCATTTTCAATATACGAAAGGAAAAACATTTTATATATACTTTTTTTTAGGATTGATTTTTATTAAACAATTTTATTTAAACAAAAAATTTCAAATTAATGTTCAACATATTGTTGTCACAACTATTTCATGGTAAAACGGTAAATAAATCATGCCACTTTGATAATAATGACATGTAAAAAGTGTGAGAGTGCGAGAGAAGGAAGCGAAGGTGAGATAGTATGTGTGATGACAGAATTTTTCATTTTGATGCAAATTGACAATGTCACAATATTCTCTATACAATTTTACACAATGGCATGGGCAAATGAGTGAATGGCTGAGTGAGTGAGTAAAGGAATGAATAACTGAATAAATGTGAGAAAATACCTCGCAGCAATGGTAACAGCAGAGAATCTGGCAATAATATTTTGTAATTTATAAAAAAATTTTATTTGTACGTATATTACATAGTACTTACATATAAATTTTTAAGAGTGCCATCAGCTCAAAAGCTAGCAAAGTATCCTTTTTAACATCTTTGATAAGTGTTTTTATTTAAATTGGCTTTATACCTTAAGCCACATTAGGCAAATATGTATGGAAAAGAATTTTACAGAAACATTTATTCATTATTTATTTCTTCAGATTAACAGCCTGTTCATAGAATACGAGTGGTTTTTGACATTCGTCTTTTTATATGACAAACACTAACAAATTTGAGTGTTTTTGTTTGTTGCTTCACATCTAAAAAAGGCGAATGTCAAAAACCATTCGTGTTCTATGAATAGGCTGTAAATGTTTGTATGTATAGCATTAAAAGTTTCCATTATACATTATATGCTTATGTTATCCTACCTTTAGTAATTACTAATTACATACACGTCTGTTTAAAATTAATTTTTTTTTTTCTTATTTTATTCCAACGTATGTACCTACTTATGTGTCTCTGATAGAATAACTAAAAATATAAAATCAATTGTAAAATGCATTTGACATCAATTTGTGTAACATTCTATTGAGCATTTAAACACACTAAAAATATTGTTACCAGACAGTAAGCTTGCTTTTGACTAAAAAACAACTGTGCCAAGAACTCACAGAAGAAGGATGTAAAAAACTAAAAATAACGACAGCAAAACAAAGATATGAAACCTTTTATAAAGATAAAGTCGATATTTTGTTCTCTTAAATTAATTTCAACGTAAAGCCCTCAGTGACGTAGTTTTTTCAAAACTGATTTATTTATTTATATTATTATTAAGTGCCTTAGGAATGAGACAAATTGTTGTGAATTGATCATTTAAAGGCCAGTGTTATATCTTTACGCTTGCAGGATCAACGGCAATTGCCTCATCGTTGCATGTTGATTGTGTGGTGAGTGCCTTCGCGAAGTAGGTTTAACTGTTATCTGCTACTTCCTAATAGGTGGCACTTTTTTCCTGATTATTCGTTTTGTTGACACTGGTTAAGGTAAAATAGAGTGGAATCTCGAAGAGCGGTTTCTTTGTAGATGGTCTTCTTGGAGGAGGAGGAACATCTTATTTTTAAATTATAATTTTGACAAAACCGCAAACTAGCTTTTTTGCTGGGATTTGAACCTGGGTCGTTGGAGCTTTTGTGCGAGCGCTCTAACTACTATACCACTATACAACGCCCCCCCAGTGTGATATATCTTTATTTCTATTATCCTATTTTTGTACAAATCACATCATTATGTTTGAGATAACGACTACACCGCTTCAAGAATTACAAGGTGTTAGTAAAAGTTTTCAGTAAGACGACAAAACTAATATTAATAAGAAGATTAAAATTTAAAAACAACCCAAGCAATTAGTTTTGTTTTTAAAACAATTAAAAGATCTCGTATATTTGATCGGTACTATAAATTCTGTGCTTTTTTTGTGATGCTTGTATTTTATCTTTTCAAAGTTCTAGGATACTTTACGTAACAGGTCCTCATGACAATTAGGTATAACACCATTTTGAGAAATACAACATTACCCTTAACCGCAAACTATCGTGTGTACCTTGCAGCCGCTTCATAAAATTGAATATCTGAATATGTTATATAAATCAATCCATGATATTCCGTGATGTCTCCATAAACCAGCGACTAGGCAACTGTATATGAACTGTTCATCTGTCTCTTAATTTTTTTAATGTCACAGTCACAACAGTGAACCTTTCATTGTATTCCCATATGGTGACTATAATTACCAACCGGGCAATATTCGGCCACTAAACTGGATACGTTCTTAATATCATAACCAATAGCCGATCCAGTGCAACTTCTATTATACTCAGATTACATCTGCTTTAAGATCCTTTAGCTGGCGTGGTTTATTGGGTTTTGCTGTCGCTTACCAAAAGCGTTAAGTAGTGTCGTGAGACAGCGTGATATAGCACCCTCGACCATAAGTTATCGTATTTTCTCGTATTCAATTTATCAGCATAATATCGGGATCGAAGATACTATGACAGCAATTTAGAAGGTATGAGCAATTGATTAGAAAATGTCTTACTGTACGAGTATCTTAATCACTGTGATATGTGATCACAGTCTTGATAGTGGTTATTATCTTGTGGTACCACACGCCGGGTATGGTTATTAATCGGCCAAACGTCCTTTACTATAACCTATAAAAGTTCTGTTGGATTTGATATTATATTATTTTGAAATTATATTCTATAGGTATGCAATAGGCGAGGATACCCTTTTATAATAGACCCTATCCGGAACATTACTTAGGTCAAATGGAGTACGGTTAAAACTGATTCCACACGAGACAATTCTAGCACCATTTTAATGCAATAGATATATTGGAATTGTTTTATAGAAGAGCAGGGATTATTTAAGAGAAGCGACTTGTTCTGTTCAGCCTTTTATCTCCCCACTAGATTTAAAGGTAGTAGTGTACAATATGAGCTACCTGGCTGTCCGCACAATTGTTAAAAAAAAAGAGAGAAAAGTTTATTTTTATGCCTAAAAAATGCAAAAGCTACACAAGCCTATAGTGTACAGAGAGACCACCAAATCCGGAGTCTATTATTGATCCATCAATAGGCATGTATATTTACAATCTAGGACGCAAATATATAAATTTAAATAAATTTTGGTAAAAGTCATTCACAAGAACGAAGATTTGAGTTTCACTTTTTATTTTTTTCTTTTAATAAAAGTCATGAGAAAGTCGTTTTTGATTCTCGTAAGAAACTTTTTGTAGCTAGTAAATAAACTAGTGAGAAGCTAGGCCGTAACCCTGACACAGGATTATTATGGCCAATTATGTATGTATGTATGTCTGTATGAATAAACTATTTCTTTGTTACTGGTTACTATACTAACCCTTTGTAATACATGCATATGTACTCGTAAGTGCATACAATCATCATCTTACTGTTGTCAATAAATCGGTTACTAGAAGTTAAATATCTACTATAAGCTACTGTGAATTATTTAAGTATGTCTATTAAATTAATAAACAATGTTTTATACACTTCAAAACCTTTTATTGTGCTATAAAAAATACTAATTCGGTAACAGTCCCTAAACTGCAAAACTATATTCATGATTTTTATATCTGCATGTAGCTGAAAATAATTTTATACAAAAATTTGCATTTATTTACTATACCATTATGCCTCTCCCCATTACGTCCGTATGCCTTCTTCTGACAACAATGGTTAAAGGCATTCAAAACTGTTGAAAAGGGAATAAAAAAATAAATTCACTAAAATTAAATGCATGACGAAGAGGAAATATTTGAATGGCATTTATTGACTGACTAATATTCCATTGTTGAACATAAAATTCAAAATATTAACAAACAAAAAAAAGAATAATTCGTACATGTGTACGTATTTTTTAGGTACGAGTAAATTGCAAATAATAGGGAATTTCAGTATAATTCTACAATTTTTTTTTGGTTTAGCCAAAATATAAAAAAGTCAAAGAGTCACGTTCTCTAATAACTTTTGTTATTAACAAATATTGTACATATATAAAGTTGTAGGCATGAAAACAACAAACTTTAGACATACCAAAGAATATTAATAAAGGCCAGCTTACACTATTCAACAAACCTTAAGGTTTTCATTGGATTCTACAAAAAGAAATTCCAACAGTTTTATGTTAAATTGACAAAAAATCAAACAGAAAAATTTCTTATTACATTTTGCATTTACCCTATCACATTTTAAATAAAATTAAAAATGTATGTTATGCTACTCAGCGGTGCAAAAGTTGATACGCAATAATTTTTTATTATTATTTTCTGTACCATTTTTCATTATATTTTATAACAAATAGTGTGTAATTTATTTAAAATTAGAAAGAAATACTTTAAATTTTAATTCCACTTTAATATATATATAATAAGAAATATTATAAAATTTTCTGAACCAGATTACAATTTTACATCCCTGATTTTCTTTTTGTAAAAATACAACTGTAATCGAATGAAAAATCGAAATAATTAGAATAATTTCTAAAAATGATCAAAGCCTTACGTTTCTTTTCTAAAATTTCATATACCGTCGAATAATAAAAAATTAATTAGAAACTTATATTTAAATCAATTGATTGAAATAAAAAAAACCATTTTTATTTCTTATTGCTTTAATTCTAATTCACTAAATATCTAATTACACAAATTATATCTCGAGCTAGATATGTCCTATTGGGTCGTTCTTGGTACCAAATGGAAGGTATTGAGATGACGAACAAATATGTATATCTTGATCTTTGATTGGTAAAGCGATCCAGTTATACATATTTGTTCGTCATCTCAAAAAACGACAACTTGGCAATACGGCTGTCGTTATCGACAATAATCCAAAAATGTCGGTATTCTCTATTTAAAAACAAAGATAGTAACTATAAAGAAACACACGTTTTTTTGTCGCTTTCATTTTAAGTAGCGACATTAAAACGAGAGGTTTGAATAATATAAAATGAAATTACAACGTTGCAACAGTCTGAAATTTTAGTATCAGAAAGTGAAAAAAATCTTGAATATTGTAAAGGTTTCAAGAAAGGCATAAAACCCCTAAATTTTAATAGTTTTAAGAAGGAAGTGGCTGCAAAAATAAATCCATTTGGACGTCCAGTTCGTGACGGAGATGGAAATGTGAGAGAAAGCAAAAAGTAACCTAAGGTTTTCTAAATAATTTTATTTTAAACACAATGCTACCAAAACAGATTTTACAATTTTTATTAAACTTAAAAAAGAGAAACAACAAGTAATCAAATGTCTAAAAATATTTTTACAAGGTTTTGAAAAAAAATTTTTTTTCTTTTTTGTCGAAAGTAGAGGTCGCCACTTTTGTTTTTTGTTTTTTTTTTAATTTCTTAAGCACTTACAGTCAGATATTAAAGTATTTGATATCAAGGTTTTTGGTCTTTTCGATATACATGCGTTTTTTAGTCTTGCTTATTATTACATTTAACAAATATGTACGAGTATATCTTCTGTCTCCAAATGTATTATATATACACGGTCTTTTTTGCACGATTTTAAGATAACACGATTTTTTTTTTTAAATTTTGTCCTGTTTTTACACAACTTTTTTTTACACGAATAAAGACATATTAGGGAAATTATCAGTGTATGTGGTGCATAAATTCGTAGACGAGTGTTGCTACATACTCACTTTAGATGACGGTTAAAATAAACTTTTAAAAATCTTGTTATTTAGTAGCATAATTCTTCATAATTCAGCCTTTAGTAACCGCCAGTTCAATTCTGGATGGCCTTCAGATTTCGAATGAATTAGCAAGAGCACGAAAAAGGCAAAAAAATTTCAATCGGACCTGCAATCATGTATAGCTCGATACAAGGAGCTGTAAAAAGAGATCTCTAAAGTGGGATCATAGTGTTCCATAGCTTAATTCGCCTTTAAAATAATTAAGCTGGTTGTAACTGAAGCAGATATTGACAGCGAAGATGAAAATTCAGACGTACTAGGCTTATCTTTCGACTACACTGATATTGAACCACCGCAGTGCAAAAGAATGATTTTTAAGAATATTATTTAAATTGGGATATACTGTTTTATTATTATTTTAAGTACAAGAGTGGATTTAACTTTTATTTTGTATGTTAAAAAACGAATAATAAAACTAAATAACATTGAAAAAGATAAAATTTGTACAAAATTATCATAATATCATTTCATTTTGAACCTTAATAGGTAATTGAATTAATCTAATACAATAATATAAATATGTACACCATTTTTGCACGTTATTTTCTGAAACATATGAACCCTCTAAAAACAGGATTTGGTGTATTTCCAACAGAATTACAAGCAGGAAACTTTTTATTTTTTTTTTCTTTCTTAGGTATTTAACTTGCTTATTATTACATTGAACAAATATGTATATCTTGTGTCTCAAAATCTACACATTTGGGGAGTAACATTATTCTAAAATATTATGATTAAATCAAATTTAGTGTGTTTATTAAACGTTTATTTTACTTTTCTCTGATATATTTTATAACGATTGTTTCTGGCTTTCTTATTAATTTTTCTTATAGTTTCTTTGTTTTATTCTTCGTGATTCTTTCTACGATTTTGTGTTTTTCTTTTAAATATTCTTTTTTTTTCTTGTCACAATCATAGATTTATTATGAATTTTCTTTCCATTGAGTTCTTTAGCACTTATTTTCGCTGACAAACAATATTTTTATTCATTATATCTCTCTTTTGCTGTTTCAATTTTTTTCTTTCGTTCGTTCGTTCGTTCTTTTCTTTTAGTGTAAATGAAGCAAATACGTGCTGATATGGAAATTAAAGATTTTTTTTCTACTTTGTTCTGCTATTCTAGAGTTCTGCTTTTTAAAGCCAGTGTTATTGAAGTTGCTCCATATTTTGTCTGAATTTTATTGTTTATTTTTGTATATGTATAAGTGTGTGAATGTATGTTTAAGCTAGTGTTGATTTACATTGCTTTTTGGTATTCTTTGGTTTGCTGCATCCACATTTATTTTAATCTGATCTGCATTTATTCATTCATTCATTTATTTATTTTTCCTATATTCATATTTTTTCACACTCTTTTTTTTATCTACACACATCCATACATACATATGTATATGTTTATAATTTATATGAATTCGTAATACTTAATGTCCGTTTATTATAGTTTAATGTGTGAATTTTATATAATTTTTGTTCTCTTCTAGTGTTGTTGTAATTTCTTTGTTCATCTCTTTTGGAGATAATGTTATTTTATGTATATGTATGTGTAATTGTTTACATATAGGGAAATATAAATTTTGCTCAAGCATTTATGTATGTCTTCAAAAATAATTGCTGAATTTGTTCAATATTGTTTTAATATTTGATGTGCATATAAACCACCAATTATTTTAATTTATTTCAACGATAAATAATTGATCAGAAAGAATAAATGGCTATTCAATTGTGATCTTCTAAAAACGATTTATTTTAATATTAATTGTAAATAAATAGCGGTGTTTGTTTCTGATAATGAGTAAAAGGAGACAGACAACTTTGTTGGTTTAATAAAATAAATAAAAAGGGTTTATTTTGTGCTCTGGAAGGCAGGCAATAACACATATTAATTTTAAATCTTATGATGCTTAGAAGAGGTTGGCGTCATATAAATAATTAATAAAATCCATATAATATCTCGTGCGGCGGTGTTTGTTGCCAAACTCCTCCGAAATTACTCGACCGATTTTCATGAAATTTTGTGTGCATATCGGGTATGTCTGAGAATCGGCCAACATCTATTTTTCATACCCGTAAATGTTAAGATGACCCCCGACAAGAGAAAATGTATGCCTCACTTAAATAACGTACTGACTTCGTTGAAATTTTAAACTAGATAGATCAGCGTACCGTAGAGCATATGTATATGGTACCCCTAAATGTAAAGGTACCCGCCCCAAGGGGAAATTTATGCCTCATCTAAATAAAGTACTGACGTTGATGAAATTGTAAGCTAGGTAATATATATCTACGTACCATAGAACACATATGGTTTAGGTTTTTTCTTATTAAGTGGTACTCAGATGGGGCAATACAGGGGATATTTCTCCCTATAGCCAACTATCAAACTGAGGTACAGAAAATGGCGGATAATCATTTATTAAAATTATTAGTAACGCAGAGATTGATTGCTCATATTAAGGTTGACTTTTGCAGTTCGGTGAAGATTATCAAATATATTTGAAATAAAAAAATGTTTCCTAGAGCAAATTTATGTGGCAAAACAACGTTTTCCGGTCAACTAGTTATATATAATATATTGTACAATAACAGAATAAAAGTTCTTAAGGTAGCTGGGTCTAATACCGTGTAATGTGAATGCTGTCTGTTTCAATTACATACATACATAACTGGCCTTTACAACCCTGTGTCAGGATTACGGCCTAGCTTCTCGCAGCACTCATGTTGTGTGTGTAAATTGCTGACCATGAGTACCGGGACCTACAGTTTAATGTCGACTCCGAACGACAGACTTGAGAAGCTTGTTCATGGCAATTAATTACTCTCAGAGCTTTTGCCAGAAGACTGCTGAGAGGTAGTCGCCGAAAGAAATATTTTTTTCATATTTCTTTTTTCAAGATGTCGGTGCTGAGATTTGAACCCGGCACTATCGTCTTAGTAAGCCAACACACTAACCACTAGACCACGGCGACTACTGTTTCAATTGTTTATATTTTTTATAAGCGTTTTCATGTGAAAAACATCCAAATAAGTTTAAGTTGCCGTCACAGATTTTCTGTGTCATTGCTATCAATAGGCCTAAAAGGAAAATAGATTAATAGTAAATACTACACAGATGTAATACATGCCATACGACGATATGACAGGACATGTGCAAGACATATAGTAAGAGATAGAACAGAGTCCTGAAGTATCCCCGAATTTATCTCTATCTAATCAGAATAGATTCCATCCATAACCAATCTTACAGTGCGATTTCTAAGAACATTCCATAATAGCCTAAACCCGGAGTACCCCTACTATTACCATTTGTCCACATTTTTTGACTGATGATTTGTAGTGACTACGAAGTCATTCAGACCAAATTCAGAAACTTTAACTTTAACTGTTCTCAAAAGTGTCATGCCCATCTGCCCAATTCCGCTCACTTTCTGGTTGATGATTTGGTTTCACGGTGAAGTCATTTAGACCCAATTCCGAAGCTTTAGCTTTATGCATCCAATTTTGAAAAAAAAAATATCATTATACACTTTCCAAATAATAAGCAAATACTTTTTTCAAGCTCAAGGTCAAGTTGAAAAAAGTATTTGCTTATTATTTGGATAATTTGGAAACAGGTCGAACAATTATATAATTTTTCTGATTTGATTATACACTTTCGATAGTTAAGTTTATCTATGTTCCAAATTTGAACAAAATTCATTCAATCGTTTAATCGTGATTGACCGATAAACAAATAGGCTTAGAAAGAAATTTATAATATAAGTATGCATATATGGATTAAACATGAGAAATTAGAACATCTAAACTTTGCTCACACTAGAGCGGTGACTGTAGTTACTTATTCTTTTGGAGAGCAACGCTAAGAGATCGTCAATAGAACGATTACTGCAGTTATCATAACGATGTTTATGTATGAAATTGTTAAACTTTAAACCCCATATTCATGAAAAATTAAATAGATTTGAAATTTATTTTAGAAAAACAATTTATGGAAAATTTGACCTTAAACTCATTTTAAATTTATTATATTTTTAGCTAAGAAAATGTGGAGTATATTGTTATTAAGCGATAGCTTTCAGGAATGTAAATTTCTAAACTACCATCGAGCATAATTAAAAAGGGCTAGCATAGTAAGAGACACCGAAAAGTTTAACTGGACATGAAAGACTCATAATAATCTGCCTCAGGGAGTGGCGAAACATCTGTTTATTAAGGAAATAGACTTATGTTAAAATATTACTGACAATATTTTAATTTAGACCGCTGCTATTTGACAAGGTAAAAGTAAAATCTGGCAAAAATATTTTTATTATTAAGCGATTTGATGCTACTCCCTAAACGTATAATTAATATTTGCCGTACAACTTCAATACGTATACGCCATATCACACATGCACTACACATAATCTCTTAAATTAAATAAGATGGTTTTACTACTTTTTTTTTCTTCTTTTTGTTTTAATTTATTTTATTTTTCTTAGTTATAAAACTTTTCCTGAATTTCATTTTATTAAATTAATGCATAAAAATAATTACTTCTTCCTGACCTTTTTTGCAAAAGCATTTATTTCATTTCTATGACAACCATGCAAAATTGTATATCGCATTCATCTTTTACAGAAAAATTATTGCAGATTCCATACCACAGGAATAACCATAAGTTCCATTTTTGTTTTAAATTAAAAAGTTCTGTTAGCAAAAGAAAAGCAAAAAAAAACCCGAAAACAATATCCCACTGAGACTAATTGTTAAAACCTTCTTCAAAAAACCAACTAAGCAACCAGGCATGCTAATAAAAAAAAAAAAAAAAAAACAGAACAAAAAAAGGAAACTGGCAGAAAAATAAATTCAACTTTAAAGGATGCAAAAAAGGAAATTAGTAAAAGAACAACAACAAAACAATCAAGACACACGGTTTAGAAAAAAAAACGGGGAGGCAAAAGTCTTAGAAATGTCAATGCAGTCAAATTTTAACACACTCAGACACTCTAATACAACATACGAGTACATACATAAGCCAACTTAAAATACATTTTAAAAGAGAGGAAAAGGAAAGATGGTAGTTGAAACTTAAAATGCAGAAAATAAAAATAAAACAACAATAAAATCTACCTAGACTGGAGCAAAAAAAAAATTTTTACCACCAAAGAATTCAGGTTTAAAATAAATTTTTTTTCTTATTTTTTGCTTTACCTTTCTGTTTCTTATTTTAATCATAACAAGTAATAAAATTGAAAAGCATAGCAGAAGAGACAATTTAACTACAGAAACAACAACAATAGATGCTTAACAAAACTAAACATGGCTGCTTTGTATTATGAAAGAAAAAAAGAAAATAAACGACCAAATGGAAAATAAGAGATTCTTTCTCTAAAATGTTACTCCTTACATTTATTTACCTCTCTTGTTGTGTCTCTCTTTTCCTACTAAGTTTGTTGTATGATTTAAAAATATTCACAGTGGCCTACGTTAAGAAAATAAGTAATAAAAATTTTAGAGAATATACCAAAAATTTATAAAAAAAAAACAATCGATATTTTTATCCATTTATCGCCGTGGTCTAGTGGTTAGTGTGTTGGCTTACTAAGACAAGGGTCCTGGGTTCGACTCCAGGCTCTGACATCTTCAAAAAAAGAAATATGAAAAAAAGTATTTCTTTCGGCGACTACCTCTCAGCAGTCTTCTGGCAAAAGCTCTGAGAGTAACTAATTGCCATGAACAAGCTTCTCAAGTCTGTCGTTCGGAGTCGACATTAAAACTGTAGGTCCCGGTACTCATGGATAAAAATTAACACACACAACATGAGTGCTGCGAGAAGCTAGGCCGTAATCCTGACCAGTTATGTATGTATGTATGTATAATATTTGATTTTCCTACACGTATTAGAGTTAAAAAGGTAACTTGTTGTTTTAAACTATATACTTGTTCTGATCGTAAAAGTACTTGTCAACCAGTAGGGTTCTGTGTATTATCATGGCTATAGAAAAAGTATGAATTTTTCACTATTTTTACTAACATGATGACCGAGTATATTGAATAACATAGTTTTATAGTCATTTATTGTCATACACTCGATTCATTTTAAAATTTGTAATGATACTGTCTTATGTAATGTAATGTCACGTAATGTAAATTGTACTCGTTTCTTCGATCTCTACCTGCCCAGAGGAACAGCATTACAACGAATTGCAATGTTAACGTATTCGTAGAGGCTTAGTTTTCCGACCGCTCATATTTCAATATTGATCAACGATATTTTCGTTGTCTATTTGACCATTAAAAACTTGTAAAATAAATTTAATAACTTGGCCTGGGCAGCCGTTATACTGTCGTTCTATTTATCCTGACTGATGCTGAAATATTTTTCTCTAATTTGAACCTATCGCTATCTACCGTCGACAAGAGAAAAGATGGGCAATATTCCTCCTAACAAGGAATCTTCATGCAAAGACATGATTTGTGCCATGGCAACTGTAGTATATTTCAGCATTTGGTGTTTTGCTAATATCAGGCTCGTCCCACACTGTTTTATACAGTAATATCCGATTTTTATTTATCCAATATACCCGTCAATTATTTCAATAAGTCTACTATGTACGTACGCATCAGGTGCAGATCCTTAAATCATGATTTTTATAGAGGGGTATATTGCATGTCCAAACTTATTTTCCTTAACGAACATACAATCATGCACGCATGTGTTGCAAAAAAAAATCAAACTAGGTATTGAGTTAAGTGAAATTAAAAATAATCATTCTCCTGCTTGGTATTTAACATCCTCATTATCATTCGATTATAAATGTTAGATATTTTAAAGATTTTGAAGAAATAGAATATCTTAACAACACAGCACAGTGCAAGATTTAGCCGTTCTAGGGAGACAAAATTAAATATCTTGGAAAAGAATGAAGCTAGAGATAAGAATTTTGGTAAAAGGTGTTACTAGGTCAATATGTACCACTGTTAGAAAAAGGAGCGAAATTGGACCACGGCCACGCCCACCTCCCATACAACTGCAAAAATTTATATATGATATTATTCGCTTTGGATGATCGAAAAGTAAAACAAGCGGCGAGTATGCATCAAAATATTTAAAATAAATAATAAAAAGGTAGAAATAACAATAAATGTTTAATTTCATTTTTGGGTGTTTTTAGCCATATATTAAAAATTTCATGGTATTGTAGTATCGTTTAAAATTTATTCGGTGACGAAGGGTTATAAAGAAAAAAATTTCTCGATTGTTTTTCTTACATTAACGAAGAGAGTATTAGTTTAAAAAAAATAGCATTAAAAGAAATTTTCAGATTCTAGTAATAAATTCTTACTATTTTTATAGCGAACAAGTTGAGCTTCAAAACAAAAAAAGAATCATCAAAAAATTCCACTCCAGTAAAAGGTTACATGCTTTTAAAAATGAGCAATTTCAAGTATATACTTTTGATGTTTTTAGTTCTCTCAAAAATATTCAAGTTCAAGGTGCCGTTATATTGTTATTATTGACAAGTTAGGAAAATTTTTTGCATCTTCTTATTTTATAACCACTGCTCTTTCACATTTGACAAAAATATTTACTTAAATTGCACCTCAAAAAACCACTTTTGTCCAGCTAGGTTAGCAAATTCCTACACTGTGCACAGTTTTGTTATAATTATATATGCGATTAGATAATTTTTAGGGGTCAGAAAAATGTATAAAAAAAATAAAAATTAAGCAGAGACGAAAGGATCATAGAGACATGCTTATCCCAAGAAGCATACATTTCATATTATATTAAGAAATATACATGTATAAAATTTTTGCGATTGGACTTTTTCCTTTGACAAGATTTCAGAAAAATTAAACCAAATATATAAAATTTTATTATTACTCACAAAACTGCATTATTTTTCGATTGGATTAGTTGTAACGAAAATAAAGCCACATAGAGAAATAATAATAATTATGTTTCTAACTGGATTATTCAAAACAATTTATTAGGAACTAAATAGAATATAAATACAAATCTATTAAAATATTTTTTCTATTTGTTTGTAAGAAAGTGAAATTATTACTATGAATTACACACTACATATCTGTGAACATTTGACAAAACGTCTTCTTTCTAAATCAACAACTTTTCAGTAGAGCAAAAAAACAGATAAAAAGGCTAATAGAAGTTATTGCTTAGAAAATTTAAGAAATTTTGAATTTTGATATTATACACAAATACTTAACGAACGTTATGTAACCTTTTTCCCTCTAGAAACAATGGTTTTCTTTAAAACGACAAAAAAAATTAGCTTCCACCATTAAATTTGAAAATTAGCTTAATCGCTTAAGTCGAGACAAGTTGTTTTGTTAAAATGGAATATGAAAAAAAAGTTGAAAGAAATTGATCTGGAAAATATATTTCGGTTTTATTAAAAAAAAAAATACTTCTATTTTTCTATACAATATGCAAATAATTAAAAAATAATAATAAGAATTAAATAAAATTTTTTATAGACATTCAGTTTTTCAAATTATTCTTAATTCTCTGAAAGAAGTCGTTTTGTCAAATTGAAATTGGGGGAAAGTCTGAAAGAGGTCGATTAGTCAACTGCTTATCTTGCGATCCAAAGGTCATAGATATACGGGGATTAGAGCAAAAGAAGGAAAAGGAAATTCTATATTTACTATAAAAATCTTGGAAAATTTTTTTATTTCGAGAGAAGACGTTTTTTCAAAATTCCACAGATACATATGTATGTACATATATGGTTTTTCTTTTTGTCACTAGATGTTGTTAATGCCCATATTATAATATTTTGCATGAGCGAGCAGTTTAAGAACTATTTACTCAAAATATAAACTGAAATGTCATCGTTCAAACACATATTTAGATGACGCATGTCATAAAATATGAGCAATAAGACAAGAAACTGCTGAAATGTTTCAATAATTTAGTTGATAATTGGTTATATGCTATTTTTGTTTCACCAATTAGATTTCATATTATATTATTATAAAACTCGTCAATCACCTTCCAAATTGTGTTTTCAAATAAAAACATATTTAAGTCATCAGTTGAATTTTTATAAAAATTACAAAAATATTTACACGCTTTACGATTTTTTGATTTTTTTTTTTTTCACCATTTTAGAAAGTATTTTTTGTTATGAAATAGGTATATGTTTTTATTAGTTACCTTAATCATCAATATAATTATTACATTAAGAAAAAAATATATATATTTGAAAATTCTTAAATTTTATGCACTAGGCCATAGTGCTTAAGTGTTTCTCACTGAAAAAAGTTATCGATTTTTAACTGTTTTACAAACTGTGTCTATGAGTGCGTGATTTGCTTGTGTAACAGTGTGTGTAAATGTGTATAAAAATGGAAGTGAGTTTTTGTCATTTGCTGTCATTTTCATTGGGATTTTTCATCTTTACGTGTCCCCTTCTCTTCTCTTCTTTTTTATTTATTTTTTTTTTTTTTTAAATTTTCTATTCTTTGTCTTTTAACTTTTGGTAGATTTGTTAAGTAGCTTAGGCTAAATGAAAACAACTGGACAGGTTAGAAACATAAAACCAAAATTGGATAGGATACATAACCAAACAGATAGACAATGTGTCAATAACGCATTAGACATAAAAACAAGCACATGAAACACACACATGAAAACACTTTTTAAACACGAACACTTTCATAAACATACTCAAGTGCACGCAAAGTCTTACACAGAAAATTAAAAGTAGAAAAATCGAGAATATGTAGTAAAGGCAGTACAATCATACTACACAACCACCATCACCAACACCAATACCATCACTTATCTAACTAAAACTTTCAATAGTGCATACACGTATTTAAGCATGTTCTGGTGCTCTTAAATTGCCTTAAAGACTGGTCTGCTAGAAGGAAACAATAAGAATTACAAGAACAGAGTAGGAAAACGTAAAGCAAAAAGTTATAAATCGGCTTTGTCTAGTAGTTCTTGTAAAGTTTTCTTTTGTTTTTTTTTTTTTTGCTTTTGTAATAATGATATATTTTTTGTACAGAAACTAGAAGATTAATTTGAAAACACATTAGTGAGGCAAAGCATACTTTAGGGATAAATTATACTCTTTTATTACTTTACTTTCTATTGAGTGTCTATGTGTGTGTTTAAATAATCACCTAATCATTAAGGCGTGTACTATTACCATCACTCTTAAACAAAACGTGTCATTTTCTAAAAGTCACACAAAAAATAGAAAAAAATATATAAGAAAACGAAAAATAAATAAACGAAATTAAACAAATATAAATGGAAAAAAAATGGCAAATGGTAGGGGTTGATAAGCTGTCAGGAAGCCTTAAAATACACACACCACACATTATTTAATAGCCTGTATCTATAATAACCAACTCATTATTATATTTTTCCTTCTTTTTTTTCAATAATTAGTTAAGTTCCACTTACCTCATCGATAAATTCAAAATCGCCGCCATTTTCACCGATATACTTTTTAGGCTTCTTGGCTTCAGCAACACCTTGTGATGATGACATCAATAAAACCAGACCACAAATGGTCATTAAACACATTAATGTATTCATTATTTCTGGTTTTTGTTTTTGTTGCTTTATTTCTTTGTTTACTTAAAATTTTCTTTTAAAGAAATATTTTCTTTTATTTTTTCTGTTTTGCTATAATTTATTTATTTATTTATTTTTAATTTACGAAACACTAAATAATCATTTAAAACAACAAAAAAGAACACTGTTATATTCAATATATTAATTATTGAAAACTTAAAAGAAAAAATATTTAATTAAAATGTATCCTTAACCCAATTACAATGGATTCTAAAAAAAATAATTATTTTATTAACAACGAAAGGAAAACAATCATAAGAAAACTTTTGTAATAATCCCAAAAGGAATTTAATTACTATTGTCTACAAAAGCAACGACACTGACACATTAAATTTATTTGTTTTTTTTTGTTGTTGTGTTTTGTTAGTCTCCTACTTGCTTCCTTTCATTTACATTTTCTTTTTGTTATTATTTGTTTTGTTTTAAAACGTTGTTTTTTTATTACATGATTTTTATAAAAATTATATTTGCTTAAGCGCTCTTACAAGTAATTACTCTCTCTCTCTCTCTTTTTAATACAAGCACACCGTTACCATGTTATAGGGTTCATCATTAGTAGACATTTATAAAGATTTTTAGAAAATGTTTGGTACTTTTTACAACTTTTTAGTATTAGTCATACAAATGGTTTTTTAGTACACATTTGTGTTAAAAAAATTATTAAAAAATATATTCTAACTGAAAGTAGTTTAAACAAAGAAATTATTTTTTTTTTCAAATTAAATAAATTTTCAGTAAAAACATTTTAAATTTATTTAAATAAAATTATTTTAAAAAACAAAAAATATTTGCCCTATTGGCAAATACTTTTGGGGATAAGCATACCTTTCATATCATATAAAATTATTTTATTTTTCTTAACATTTTTGGTTGAAAAACTCATTAATAAAATACACAGTGTTGGCTTTTTAGGAAAGCATTTGGACAAAGATATTTGAAAAGCATGGATTTTTAATAACCATAATAGTCGCATTTTACCCAATACCACTTGACTTTAACAGCCATTGAAATAAAAAATAAATCTTGTTATTTTTACTAAACAAAAAATTAACAAAACAAAAATAGTACAATGCGGACACTGAACTTTATTGGAATAAAATAAAAAATCCAAAAGAGTTAATACGTCTACAATGCGGTACTTCTTTAATGCAGTTTGCAGAATGCGAAAACTTTTCCATAGCGTGGTAGTCTGATCTCCAGCTCGGAAATTACTTTATAATTATCGATTGGAGATAGGTCCGAAGATAAGTATTT
The DNA here is from genome assembly GCA_963576795.1 of Metopia argyrocephala. NCBI lineage: Eukaryota > Metazoa > Arthropoda > Insecta > Diptera > Sarcophagidae > Metopia > Metopia argyrocephala. The sequence continues at coordinate 89,028,428 of OY756211.1, forward strand.
TCGATATAGAAAATAAAAATTTTTCTCTAAAAAGTATCGAGAAAATTTTTAAAGTGTGTTATTGAACGATCCTTTAGGAAATAGATCAGATATATTTGGAAAAAGTGTTAAAATAGTCTATTTCCCTATCAAAAAAGTATAGGGATTTACGGTCCAAGAGCATACAGACTTCAGCAAAATATTCCTTAAAGCCAATAATCGTCGTTATCCGTTATTCGAATCTGATAGCTGATCTAACTCCAGTTTTGAATTATGGCGATCAAAAAAAATATAGTGAAACCATAACTCAAAAATAATATTCTTTAGTAATTTCTTTATCTACGCGACAATAATATTGTATATTTTAGATTTTTCTGACTTATAGCATGAACTTCAAACTCTTTAAATGTATTTAGCCGAGTTTGACTTTTATTTTTAGACATAAGTTGTAATACGACTTTGTATATTGCGATAAAAATTTTACTTGCAACAAATAACACACAAGAAATTAATTTTTATCCAAAAAATTTATTTATTGTAAAGTTTTAGGCCATATGACCATCGCGATGTGCTTCAGCAAATAAGCTACAGTAATGACAACTGCATGTAAATCAAACTGGGTATTTTTGTAGATGCAATAGAATATACATATGCCACAATTCTATTAACAAAGTCAGATTTTGATTTGATTTTTAAAGTAAATTTAAATTGGAAATTTTAAATTTAAACGTCAATCAATATCGTCGCAAGAGTTAAAGAACGCTGTAACTAACAAAACATTTAATATTCACCAGAGCCAAAAAACCTGTATTAAACTAGAAAGAAGACACTGGTATTTTTCAAAACTCAGACGGCGTGAGTGAATTTCTTTTCATCATAGAAATCTGGGACCAAGACCAATCCACGAGTATTTTTTTTCTGATAAAAATTATGCAAAAAAACATATTTTCGGTTTTTTGTCAGTTACAGCGTTCTATAATTCTTGCGACGACATATTATGAATGCAAAACACTTAAATATTTTTTAATATTTTTCAGATGATCTATTAGAAAATACATATGAGCGTCGCTTTAAGTAGCGTCAGAATGCAGAATATTATTGTATTTTGTTCATATATACTTGAATATTTTTATTACTATTTATTATACGCTTTCTTAAATATGATGCCTTAAAAATAAAACAGGATATTTATTAAAAAATAAAAAAAACATTTAGAAAAAAGTACCAAAACAAATTCTTTAAATCTGTACTGTTATTATATTGTAAACTTTTCTAAAACAAATGTTCCGACTCATATACTTTCTCACAAAAATTACACAGGATTTTTGTTTGTTTTCTGCTGTTTTTTTTTTTTTCTATACTGAGAGCGCATGTACAAATATTTGCTAATGTTTTTTTTTTTTATTTTTTTTTTACTTTTCTTGTTCTTAAATTTGTTGTTACTGTGTCTTGTTAGAATTAAGTGGTGTTTTTTTATTTATGATTTAATAATAGAAATAATTATAGTTTTTATTTCTTTTTCACATTTAATTATAAAGTTTTGTTTTGCTTTCACTTGCTTTTATTATTAATAATTTTTTTTTCTATTGTTAAACTTATTTCAATTTTTTTCCCCTGTTTCTATAATTTATTTTACAGCTTTACGCGTTTCGATTTTCTTTACCTTTTAAACACGACCACGTCTAAACGTCTACTAATTTATATTTCTATAGGAATTTTCAAACAAAGCTCTGGTGGTGTTATTTTTTTTTAACTGGAATAATAGAATCTCTTTGTTAAAGGAGTAATTTAGAGAAGAAACAAAAAATATGCCTTAAAATTTCTCTTAAAAGTGGTGATTATTTTCATCGATAGTTCAGATACAATGATGCAATATCAACGTAAATAAAATAATTGATCTGCATTTTGTTGCCTTGTGAAACTTGTGTAATCCAAATCTTCATTTTCTGTACACAACTGTGCTACAGATGCATTTCATTTATTGAGAGTTTTGGTTAACTATGCTTTAGATAGAACATCAAGTCTGTTATTTTCAAACGAAGATACACAAAGGTCCCCGTGGTCTAGTGGTTAGTGTGTTGGCTTACTAAGACATGAGCCCTGGGTTGGACACCCAGCTCTGACATCTTAAAAAAAATATGAAAAAAATATTTCTTTCGGCGACTACCTCTCAGCAGTCTTCTGACAAAAGCTCTGAGAGTAATTAATTGTCATGAACAAGCTTCTCAAGTCTGTCGTTCGGAGACGACATTAAACTGTAGGTCCCGGTACTCATTGATAAAAATTTACACACACAACATGAGTTCTGCGAGAAGCTAGGCCGTAATTCTGACAGAGGGTTGTAAAGGCCAGTTATGTAGTTATGTATGTAGTTTAAAAGGAACATATTTATGTATGTATGTGATTACGGTTTTGTGTACTTCCCAATTTCTATACCTTTTCTAACTATTTTGGGACTTATTTTAGATCCCAATTTTAAAAATTTAGGACTAAAATATTTAAAACATTTTCTTCACTAATCAGTTTTCTCATTATTTATCTTGCTCAGTGTTAAATGTTGATTATGCGCTTTAAATTCTCTCTTTAGTTTCCAGTAAAAGAGAAAATTTATCACTATAATCCACCACTATTGTAGTAAGAAAAAATTCTCTCTTCTCAGATTTTATTTTATTCATTTTAAGCCGCTATCGGAAAGCAATCATCATCGTCATCATCAACATGACAATTTAAAACGGGCAAAATCGATTTAATTTGTTTGTTGTTGTTTCAGATTCTAGTCTTAAACACCATCTTTAAGTAGTACTTGACAATAATGACGAGAGTGACAGTGGCTATTGCAATGACGCAGGAACTTTATTTTAATTTAAAAGGTGAATTGTTTTAGAAAAATTGCATATGAACTCAACATCAGTGAAACAAACACTATTACAGTCATATTACATCGTCGTTTATAAAAGTATTTTTGTTTTACCGTTAACTTTTGTTAAAAATTCTCTTTTAATTGAGCATGTCGCCGATAAAATTTTATTTCATTTTATTTTTGCCCTTTATGGCGTTAAAAGTACCAACAATGGCGAGAACTATTGAAACAACGAAGGCGATAATAAAAGTAAAAAAACAAAAACAAAAAATAAAAATAAGGAATCAAAAAGTCTAAGGGTTCGCTATTATGAACTTTTATATATTACACTGCAACAACAACTATGAAAACAACCAACATTACACATTCTGTTAAAAAGATGGCAATAAGAAGAAGATACATAAATTGTGCCATGCAGTTCTCTAATGATGCCTTTGTGTGATAAACAGGGAAAAAAGCAAGAGAAATAAGGAAAAAAATTTTAAACAACAAAGACAAAGTATGAAATATTTTTATATGTTGGGTCGTGAACCTTTTGGCATCGTTATGTCAATTTTTTAAAACCGTTATAATTTTGTTTTCCTCGTTTTTACTGCTTTTTTGAATTTATAGAGAATTTCTGTTTTTATTGTTACGGTAACAGTGAGAAAAAAAAGGTTAACAATTATAGTAATAAGCCCCTTTAGGAAATTGGAAACAACTAAAGTTGTAAGATTAAAGGAAACTGAAAAAAGCAACTTACTTGAGTACTCAAAAATTTAAACTGATTAACCTATATTAGCCCAATAATTCATTTATTCAATAATTTTTTTACTGTTTAACTTTTTCTTACTTAAAATGGCAAATAATCAAAAGGAAATCATTTTTAAAATATTCGCGTAAAACATACAAAAAAAATATGAATTTTATTTGTATGGTTCCACCTGATTTTCAGTTTTTTTCTATATTAAATTGATAATTGAGTACAAACTCCCACTCTACCAATAGATTTTATAAAATATTTTTTTTTCTTTACAGGTAAGTTAAAAAATTCAACCATGTTATTTGTAAGAAAAAAAAGAATACAATATTTACAAGCATATAATATTTCATTTTTTTTTATTTAAGACCAATACTACTCATGCAGTGCATTGTATTGGAATTTGAAGATACATACACAGATAGATTATTATTAAATTTTGTTATTATGCGTCTTTTTTTTGTTGATTCAATTCGACCATTTAAAGGCCAGTGTTATACTTTCACCCATGAGTGATCAGCAGCAATTGCGAGCGGCAAGAGTCTTTAGTAGGTTAGCTGTTATCTTCCCAGAAGGTGGCGGCGCTGTGCTGCTGACCATTCGTTTTTGGTGGAATAGACTGGAAATGTCAGGGACCAGTTTCTTGAAAATGGGCTTCTTGGAAGGGGGGAACCTCTTATTTTTATATTATAATTTTATAATTTTTGTCTTTCGCTGGGATTGAACCTCGGTCGTTTTAATTTCTGTGCGAGCGCTCTAACCACTATACCATATTACCATATTTTTATCGGCTTTAAAAAAATTGATTTTTTATGGAACATTGCGTTTTTGTATTCACAAAATATAAAGTAGTTTTATTACGTAAATGAGAATCATTTAGAAAAAATTAATTAAATTTTTATTTTTTACTCTCCGTAAGGGTGGTGTACTTATATTTTTAAGAGCTGGAGAACTTAAAACGATAACGCAAAATAGAAATATTATTGGAAAGATTTTTTTATTGTAGTCTAGTATGTAGTTTGTTGTATTACTATACGAGAGCTCCTGGTTCAAACCCCAGCTCTGACATCTTTAAAGAAAGAAATATAAAAAAATATTTCTTTCGCCAGCCATCTCTTAGCGGTCTTCTTGCAAGCTTTACAAGTTAAATTGTAGGTCACGGTACTCATGGATAAAAATTGGCGCACATAATATGGATGCTTTGAGAAGCTAGGCCGTTACTCTGAAAAAGGCTTGTAATATAATTTTGAATTAAAATGTATGTATAGTATTGAAATAAAAATATATTTCAGTCTACATTCTTAACTACGACATTCAAGTACATTCTTTCCAAGCTAAGCTATGACATACATATATAATTGGCCATTACAACCCTGTGTTAGGGTTACGGCCTAGCTTCTCGCAGCGCTCATGTTGTGTGTGCTAATTTTTATCCATGAGTACCGGGCCCTATAGTTTAAAGTCGACTCTGAACGACAGATTTGAGTGGCTTTTTCATGGCAATAAATTACTCCCAGAGCTTTTGCCAGAAGACTGCTGAGAGTCCTCTTCCTTCCAACTATGAAATTACGAACAGATGTTGTCCAAAAGAAAATTACATATATAGTGGCCTCAAACTTAAATTAATTTACATTCTTTAATGACAAGTAAGGACAAATACTTTTCCATTGTATCATAGCTTAAGAATGACGATGCGTACTCGTGTCATCGTATGCTATAATTTCAAATTTCGATAGTACTTGTATAACAACGAATACCGTATTTGGAAGACAGGCAATTACAAAGGTTTCACATTTTTCTCCGTTAATCTTAATGTTCTAGTCTATCCCGTATTTCTCAATGGCATCAAAACTCGCTTGTAATTTTGAATTGAATTTTGCAAATCGGCAAATCCAATTATGTTCATTGTGCTTGTTATGGACCGGTTAATCGGCGAGGTTTCCGACTAGCTGGCATCTTCTCAGGCGGTTCCAGTTATTAATTATTGATATACATATATTAAAAGAATTTTCCTTTATTTTAGGTTGGTTGGTGATATAAAAACAAGTATGCATTTACCAAAAAGACAACAAGAACACAAGCACAGTAAAAAAACAAGAACGAACTAAAACAATAAACAAAAATTAAAATAAAAGTAAACTAATTTATAAGCGGAGTGCATGGGAGTTAGAATATTTTTAAGAAACATGCTTTCTAAAAGATCATGTACAAATAGAATTACTGCATTTCAACCTTCTGGTGTTGCAGGCCATTAACAATAAAGAATTCTTTGAAAATAGTTAGTAATTACCAGTGGCAGAGATATCGTCGTGTGGGAGTTTAAGTGCTCTATACGCCATTTTTTTTTATCTCGATTTAATGATGCTAATTTAAGTTTTTGACACCAAAATTTTTAAAATCTGCAATCCGTTTACGGCTATTTATCTCCGAAACTTGACAAGATATCGTAAAACGAATTACAAATTTGAAAAATTTGGGGTCGAAAACCTAAAGTGGCATCATTAACTCGAGATATATAAAAAATATGAAATGGCGGATAGATCACTTAAACTCCCGCACGACGATATGTCGAAGTTTAATAATTTTAAAATGAGACCATGTATTTAGATACTGTCGAAAAGCTTTTCGAAATTGATTAGGCAAGCTTCAGCTGCGTATTTCTTGTTCAAGAAGCTAATTTAACGGAAATTTCCAAAAGTTTTCTTTTTTGGCAAGACTAGCTAGATTTAGCTGTTTTCATAATTTTTAGAAAATAGGAATAATTATTGTATTGTTTAATAGGGTATAATATTCTGAAATTAAGAAATGAGGCAATTAGAAACATTATCTATATCAAAGAAATTTTTCCCTTATTATTTCATTTCGAATTATGAAAGAATCACCTGCCTACGTTTAAATTATTTTATACGGAATTAGCCCAGTTGTAAATAGCTCCAGTTCCCAAGAACTGTGTGAACCTTAAAGTGAATCTATAGATACCATGAATAACTGTGATATTAAACAATGTTTAATTATTTCCAGAAAACTTAAAGAATTTTAATAAAATTTTAATAATTCTAAAATCAAAAACCATTTAAAATTGAATTCAAATTGATTTAAAAAATAAATAACACATTTTTAAACTGTTTTGAAGAATGTATGTATGTATGTATACGAGTACATATACATACATATGTACATGCATATGTACATGTAGTATATGCTTGTAAGTAATTTTAATTATGAGGTCATTTTAGTATCATATTCCTATCTGTGGAAGTTTTTCTTTCTATTTTTTTGGACACAATATTTTAGCGCTGTTCTATTTTTCAGCATCCAATGCCTTAGTTTTTGGCAACATAATTTGTTCTAAATTGTTTTTACTAAAGTAATGAATGATGAATAAAAATAATGCATAAATGAAAAGAATTGTACGAGTATGTTTTATTTTAAAAATGATTGCTTAAGGGTAAGGATTTGTCAACGCCTGATTGCGTTTGGGAAAAATAATTTTAAATCATTGGTAACATATCCTGATGTATGTATGTATAATGTAGATGATGATGATTATAATGATGACAACAGTAATAATGTTTACGCCAAGAGATACATTCATATATTAAAAAAAAACATTTTTAATTTATAAATCTAACATACTGCTTGCTTACTTACTACTGACTTTCTATTACATTTTTACATATCCTTCTTTCCACTCAATTTTCGACTGAGTGGTTGCACGGAATAAATTTTATTGGTCTTTGAACAGAGCTGCTGTCTAGATTGGGATTATGTTGCCAAACTATGTACGTTTATTCGCACATACCTACATGTATAGAAGTTGTTATAAATTTTTTTTATGTTTTTTGTTGACTGACTGCATTTTATTTTTATATATGTATGTATGTATTCTTTCGTACTTGACGTTAAGTCCATTCACTTGTATCAGAGTACAGTGGGTTAAAACACTTTAAGTATACAAATAAATATATGTATGTATGTATGTAATGTGGTCGCCGTAGTCTAATAAGTAGTGTATTGGCTTATTAAGACGAAAGCTTCGGGTTCAAACTCCAGCTCTGCCATCTTCAAAAAAAATGTATATTAAAAAATATTTCTTTAGGCGACCACCTCTTAGCAGTCTGCTAGAAAAAGTTCGGAAAGTAAATGATTGCCTTAAACAAGCTTTTCAAGTCTGTCGTTCGTATTCGACATTAAGCTGTATGTCCTGGTACTTATGGATAAAAATTGTCGCACACAATATGGGTGCTCAGGGAAGCTAGGTCGTAACTCTAAAAAAAGATTGTAATGGCCAATTTTGTATGTTATGCATGTGTGTAATGTTATGAGAAACTTATTTATTAATTGCAAACCAAAAAAACAAGCTGTCAAGTACGTCTAAGTCCCACAACCTGATCCTAGCGCTTAGAACAGAATACTCACTAAGTTTCTAAGCGGCTCCATACAATGGTTAAGAATATATTCCATTTCAAAATATATTTCAGATAATACAACAGCTCCTATTCCTCTAAGATCAATTTATTTTATAGCAAATCAGATAAACAAAAAAGTCCATCAGAGATTTTTTCTTCGCCAACTAATCTGCAAACAAGGCCAAACGTATCAAGCTGGTAGAAAGTCATAATGGCAGCCTAACTTCGTAGATTAATTTTATGAATCTTAAGGACATGAAATATTACATCTTGGGAAATACTGCATTCATCGATAATCCTATAAGATAGGCTACTATACAACATGCAGACAATCATACCAGCTCCTGCCTTCTTGTTCGAGCAATCTATGAAGATAGCGTAGCCATCCGTCAATCTATCAACACCACGCCCTAAATCAATTTCGGGAAATGCCACCGAAGTTGTATTTATGTTCAGATTTCTTTCTTTTTAAATAATTGTTTTGTAATCATTTTGATTTCAGTGAAAATACAGTGAAGGGTACGACAATTTAAATACAGAATGTTAAGTGCTGAAGGCTCGGGTTCGAGCCCCAGGAAATGTGTGATCAATTTTAATTTTAATTTTTGTTTCGTCAGAAACGCTTTAATAAGATCAAAGTTAACTGCAATGATCATCATTTCTCCTTTAATCACCAAAAAATATTCATTACAGTTAACTTTGATCTTATTAAAGCGTTTCTGACGAAACATAAATACAAAATGTTTTTAACGCCAAAAAATAGATGTGGATCCCAAGGCAAATTAATTAAAGGTGCGATTATGCCATTTTCTGTATAGTTGTTTGTTGCTTGTGTAAGCTGTCAAAACGTATTTCATTATTGTGTTTGTTTTAAAACTGCCCACACCTTATAATCAATTTGCCTTGGTGGCATTAACATTTTACAATGTTTTTGGGTATATAACCACCACGTCTGTGTTTGACGAAGCACAATTGGGAAGCCCAATTTTGATTACAAAGAGCACGAATAATGCTAGTCTCTAAGGCGAAACTGAAACTTTAACTGGTCTGACACAATTAATCAAATTGCATGATCTTGGATATCATTTCCAAGCACATTTATCGAAATCAAGTAATAGCCAAAATTTGTCCAGGTTTTTAATTTTTTTTTTCCTATATAAGAAATCATCATACAATTTGATTGATTAATTTTGAAAAACTCAAACAGTAGAATTTCAGCGTGCTCGAGCTAGAGCTGCAAAACAATCGATAGTACTATCGATAGTATCGATAGTTTTATTTTTGGCCGACTATCGATGGTTTCACTATCGGTAGCGATACTATCGGAAAATTTTAAAAGTAAACTTTTTCACCGCAGGTTTTTTGACGCCGGTAAATTTTTGTATGTGTGTTCAAATTTTTCAATAAAAATAAAATATTTGCATTTATTTAATGTAAAATAAATTAGAGTCAATATTTCAAAAAAGTTTTATCCTATTAAGCTCCTTAGGGTAATTAATTTTATTAAAACCTTAATATAACGACAACGGCGAATTATTGACGGCACAAAAATAATACAAAGAAGATTTAAAGTAAAAGTTTCTGGTATTATAAATAGCATTTCTGAAAGAATAAAGAATATTTAAATAAAAAAAAAACAGTTTTAAAAAATGGTGAGATTCCTACAATTATCAGAAAGTAAGTATTATTACAATACTATTTAATAGGAGTGTGTATGTCTGTCTGTGTTTAATAGAATATGGCAACGAATGATGAAGAGGATATTCAAAAAAAGATACGTAGGACGTATTCAGATGTTTGGACTTATTTTGAAATAACCAAAGATAAAAATTGTGCTAAATGCCGTTTATGTGGCAAATATTATAAAACTAGCGGCAATACTACATATTTATTAGATCACCTAAAACGTTCGCACCCTAGTTTCACAGAAGCGGAAAAGCCAATTACGACCATAGACCAAAAACGGTCGATAAACAAAAATTATTGGGTAAACCTGGTATAACCTATAAATACGTAAATTTAACGCTTCTGTATCTAATTTTATTTATGAATTGTTTTTTATAATCCCTTTTAATTAGAATTTTGGTGTTTACATATGTAGAATGTATGTTTTACGTTTTAAACGTTAAAGCCTTTTACGGTTAACGTTAATTTAAAAAAATTATCTCAAATTAACAGTTTTAAATATTTCTTTTGTTTGGCAAATAATTTACGTTTTTTTTTTTTTGTTATTTTGTAATAAAATTGAAATTGATGTTACAATAGTATACACATGTATGTTTTTTATTTAAATTAATACATTTATTATGAAACACAGTTGAAAGCGAATAATAACCCATATACATACATGGTACTTGCTATATTTTAATAGAGTTTTACTTACTGGACTTCCGATACAAATTGACTTCTACTCATCCACTAGATTTTTAAAGAACCTAGTAAAAATATATCCAAAAATTCGTATTGCGATTCTAATTTTCTCAGAAAAATAGAAATCCGATAGTATCGATAGTATCGATTGTTTTTTTTAAACTATCGAAACTATCGATGGGGCCGACTATCGATAGTTTTGCAGCTCTAGCTCGAGCCGCACTATAGTCACAATAAAGAAAATATGTTATTAAAGGTTAAAAAAGTGTTGGTTTGACTTATGCCATATGAAGGGATTCAAATTATCACATAAAAAATTCACTTTTTTCAACAAACCTCGTAATTTAAAAACTTTATTTCCTTGTGATTTTAAATCGTATTATTACACTGTTACTTGGTGTTGACAAATCTATTTCCAAGCAAATGACAGGAAAGAAAAACCAAAAACAAAATAAGCAACCACTTAATCATCCTTTAATATTTGTTTTGTTGCCGTTTTGCTTCTATAGCTTTCTAACATTTTTATTTCGGATTACACCATAATGGCATCTTTGATAATATGAAAGTAGTCTCACAGGAGATAAAACTTTTGCTATTTTACTTTTATATATTGCTCGCACATACATATAGACGAATATGTATTTAATACATACCACTATACATTTTTATAATACAGTAGGAAACCTGGCCATAATAATTTCCTTATATTACCAGACTTTTGACCAAACTTTACCTGTAATTATCTCCCACTCTCCGCAAACATCCTGATAACATCAGTTTGCTTCAATATTGTCCTGTATAGAATTTTTTTGTTTATTATTAAGGTTCCTTAAGTACAAAATTGAGAAAAAAAATCTTGATTGTCTGTTTTATTTTACTGGTCAAGTCAAGTCAAGTCAAGTAATATTTTTTTTTTCAAAATTTTCTATTAAATTTCTTAAATTTTCTAATTCAAAGACTTTTTTTTTTATAATAAAAGAAAAAAAAAATTGAGGGTTGGTAGTTTGTATACTTGTCTGTTTAAAAATAAGTTTTTTTCAACTATTTTAGTCTTGTCTATAGATTCTTGATATTTTTTCTTATAGTACACGTAGTATTTAGAGGTAAAGGTTTTTTGTTTTAAATATCCATTTATTTTATTGTGGTATAGTAGTACAGTATGTATTTGTTTGTTAAAGTATTTTTCGGACAAATTTTAAAAATATATGTATAATTGAATTTTGGGACCATTTTTCTAATAAAATCAATGTATAGGATATTTTAAAATGTGCAGAAATTGTTTCTCACAAATTGTTGACTATTTTTAATAGTGAACACTTAAAAAAATTTAATAAAAATGCACAAACATACAAGCCAAACGAGTAGTAGGTAGCTAATTCTTACAGCTATTTTTGTTGGCTTAGATGTCTCATAGCAGCCAGTGGTAATTATCGTACCATTACAGTGACTACACGCAGAAGAAATATGTTATGTTCAATAACTTTTGTTTTCATAAAAATGTATTTAAACTTAAACATATTTAAATACATATAACGTCGTGCGGGAGTTTATGAACGCTATCTAGATTTTGATTTATTTTGAGTTTTATTTAGTTCATGTTAACAGCGTTAACAGAGGTTACAATGTAAGTCAACTGTTACACTTTCAACGCATTTAAAACTTAAACCAAACTAAAATACACTAATTTAACTGTTTTTTAAAGACTACCCCAGGGGATACATTAAGGGCTGCTGGCGAAGTGTCCCGTCAGTAGCTTGTTTTCCCCGGGGAATATTGGCTTCGACCTAGCCCTGAGTGATCTGGCGCTCAATATAGTCAGAGAATGCCATTAATGGTGGTTATGTGGTGCATGGCCGTAATGTCACGCGTGGGGTGCTTGTCCCTTTAATTGCGCGTGGCAGGCATTTCTGGTGTTCTCACGGACTGACCAGAGATGCCTTAATCTGGTACTACGGGCATCAGGGGCCCCCGGTTAACCTGAGACTCCCAGTCTTTGGGGAGGTGGGGTTACCGACCTGATGGTTTGGGTGCGGTCCTTCGGGAAGTACACGTAGTGGCTGTGGTAGTACTAGATAGAAACCCCTCAGCAAGGGGGGTACCATTACCCAGACAATGGTGGTGCTAAATTGCCAACTCGGTGCTATGGGCTCTCTTTTGAGCGCCGTGCCCTCGTGCATGAACGGATTAGAGGGTACCGGCATCGAGTGGCAGTGGTTGGGCGCATTGAACTCAACTACCGCTCCGGCAACGGGCGGCGTGTGATATGTCTACGGACGGTGCGCACGTTAAATCCTATACAGTTGTTTTTTAAAGACATGGGAAACACACAATTGGCGCAACACAATGTACCTTAATAACTGAAATCGCTTATGTTTTTGTTGTAGTACTACTGCGCGGTAAATATTGCTGGATACATGGAAACTTTTCAAAATAAAATATTAGGTCCGTTCATGTAATTTTTTGATTTAAATCTTCTTAATATTATTAACCTCATAGATGTCTAAGTGAATGAAGTTTTTTTAACTTATAAAATCATTACTTTCGGCGGTATGACATATTGCAAGAAAAATGCCAATTTAAAAAAAATACTAAAATTTCCTATAGTATAAAAATTATTTTGTACTCCAAGCTAGTTTTTTTTGCGAATTTACGAAAAAATTTTGTATTCATTATTTTTCGAATGCGAAATTTCTTTCGAGAACATTTTCGATTCGAATCGCACTCAGGAGATGGCCCTTATTCAAGCAGTGCATTGTGCTGATCTAGGAAATTATGAAGGGTAGGGTGAAAAAGGTTGTGGACATTTGATTTAAACTTAAGAATATCATATCTGATATTAGTCAAGAAAAAACAAAGATCCTACTTTAAAAATGCGAAATGTAAAGAAATCGGTTGCTGTTATACCTTCACCACTAAATAATCCAACAGCAATCAACCCCAAGAAGCCAGCACGGTAAAGTTTAAATTATGAGAGCAATAAAAGATTATATTGATATTGGAGATGATGTTGTTTTTATACTCCTTAATGCAGACCCTGGGATAATTCTCAGTTACTGCTTGCCAACTGTCTTTCTGGCATGTGTTTCTTTTATATTCATTTTTTAATAAAATCTTAAAATAAAACAAGTTAGAATTTGTTAAACATGGGATTTTATAGAATTTTTTTATTATTGTATGTATATTTATTTTTTTGTTTTTTTTTATATTTTTTATATAAAAAACTACAATAATATGTTTACATTGTGTGCGTAAAAAACCCACACACAAACAAATTAATATTGTTTAACTATTATCAAATTCAGACCAATTGTTATTTCGTAATACACAATATGTTTTAAATAAATACACTTTGTTCTATTCATAATGATATAAATACAAAATTTTTTGATTTCAATAATTTGTTGTATAAACAAAACTTCTGCACACTATTTAAATATTTCCACTTTTGGTTTATATTAGTAAATTAAACAACAATAATTGCCATATATAATAAAATTAATAATAAAAAATTATATAAAGTAGCATGACACTGAATTCTTCGAATAAGAAACATGATTTTTTTTAAATACTGTATCCACTATATAAAAATGTTTATAAAAAAGGAGGAAAATGTTAAATATATTCGGAATAAACTACAATGATATATGCAACTAAACACGCAAAAAACATATAATAAATGTTGCAATTGCAGTGAAAAAAAGTGGAAATGAAAAAAAATATATTTTTTTTTAATAGAGTAAATAAAAACTATTAAAAAATTTATAAATGAACTTTAAGAGATTCCATACGAGTCACTATGCGACGACGTAATTCAGCATATCTGTAAATAAAATGTATATATATATTATTTTAATAACGTAATAGAACTGTAAATCTATATAAATAAAAATCAATGTTGTTCGTTGGTCACCACATCAGTTGGGAACGGCTGGACCTATTTTGACAATTTTTTCTTTCTAATGATCGTCGTGGTCCAACTTAGGTTTTTAAGGTAAGAACATTTTGCCCCACCTACTTTTACGCCCACTTTTTTTTGATTTACCTAAAATCTGAAAACAGCTCTATCAATTTGACAAATTTTTCTTTCAAATGTTTGTATTCATCCATTTTAAGTTTTCATCGAAAGAAAAATTTTCCACGCCTACTTTTACGCCCACTTATTTCTATTTATCTCTAAATACTGATTTTTGTATACCTTCAGAACGGTTAAAGCTAAAGTTTCGAAATTGGGTCTGAACGGCTTCATGCGCAAGGCAAATTATCAGTCAGAAATTGGGCAAAATTGAACAAGTGGGCGTGAAACCTCGCATACAAGTTAAATATTGATTTCTTTATACAAACGTATCTTTAGAAGTGTTGAAGCTTAAGTTTCTGAATTTGGTGTGATTGATTTCGTAGTCATTAAAATTTATAAGTAGAAAAAAGGGCTGATATGTAAGTAGACGTGGTAGCTTTCAGGTATACAGTAACAGTTTAAGTTTTGGAATTTGGTCTGAATTACTACGTAGGCACTAAAAATCATCAGTCGAAAAATTTGGACAAATGATAATGTTAGGTGTAGCTAAAGCACGCCAGGTTTAAGCTAGTATGTGTATAAAGGAAACATAGATACGTATTTTTACATAATCGGTAAACTCAAAAAGTACTTCTTCAATTTTGACAAATCTTTACCAATATTTATTATTAATTTAAGACAACATTGTGAAAATTACTAGTTTTATTGATGTTTAGATTTTAAAAATGTAGCGATAACATCAGAATCATAATGTACATAATTTCTATAATTCGTAAGATGTGCTTCTTTGTTATTTGATTTCCGTCTAATTAACATAAAAAGAACTGCGCAGATTTGTACAAAAATTTTTATATATTCTCTATATGTGCTTTATTAATTTATTAAAAAATTAAATTACTCGTTTTAGACGCAGCAAAGCGGTCAGACGGTGGTTCCGTATACATCATTATCGCAAATGCACATCAGTTTTCACTTGTAAAGCCAAAGAAATATATCGCATGCGATACAAATTTGTAGACAACTTTTGAAGCTACTGCTGTTTATACATATTTAATTTTAAGATAAGCTTTTTTATTTATAAAAAGTTTCTTAATTTTTTTTAACAATAAAACCTACATTTTTACTAAAATCCTAATTTTTTTTTATCCTTTCCATTCAAGAAAATAGATGATTTCAATGCTACACAGTTTTATAGTTTTTACTTTAATAATTCACATTGTTTTCTAATTTTATTAGATTTATCTATATAAGTAGAATAATTTAATTTGAATTTTAAGAATATTAAATACTTACTTTTCTCTAACTTTGGTAACTTCACGATCTAATTCCTGATCATAACGCTCTAAAATAGCCCGACATTCTGGCAACGACAGGTTTATGAATTGGGCAACTTCGTTGCTAAAAATAAAAGGAAAAGAGAGAGTGTGTATTCATAAATTAATTGTATTCCATTTTTTGTTTTTATCTACCTTATCTCATCGGTTTTTTTCGCATCAACTAAAAATAATTTGGCCACATCTTCATGAGGACCCAACATGATGCGTGTTATTAAAGGATACTCATTATCCTTAAGACGTTTTTGTTCTCCATTATCACGTATAATAAAAAGGGAGAAATTCTCTGCGGCACTATCAACCCTGTATTTTTCTAGCAATAAATTAATAACCTCTTGTGTAGTCACCAATGATGTCACCCAGACAGACATTTGAGACCCATAGGGTGGTGTAAAAAAAGAAGTTTCACGATTATAAAAATGGCCATTAATAGAACAGCGTCGCTTAAGTTTAGTGCGTGATCTACAAAAAAAATAAATAAATTATTAAAATATTAAAAAGTTATACTGGTTTCTAAGCAAATATTTTGTTTACCTTCTATTGCCACTTCTTCGTTTAATGGCTGCAGCACCCGTTCGTGGTGGTCTTCTCAATACCACCCCATCTTCTGTTACATGTAATGGCTGTTCATCATTATTCAACTGATGTGAGGTGTGATTATGATTTTGTTGAGCGCTACCAGAAGCTGTATACATTTCCTCTGTTTGAGTCAATTCATCACCGGCAGCAGCACCACTTTGTGATGTAGTAGATTGAGCATTATCCTGGCGACTTGAGTCACCATCACTGGCACCTTCTTTGGGATAGCAGTTCATTTTAATTTGTATAAATTTTGGAGGTATATCACTTTTACGTATAGTTGCAGATATCTGCATAATGCCATCACCTTCAGTATCTTCCTTCCGATTACGAACCTTTAAGGTAGAATCATCGTCGTCATCACTTGAAAAGTAGACTACACAAGAGGGTCCCGACTTAGAGCGATTAATACCTCTTTCAAAGCGGCCATTAGTTATCATTAACTGCGCCTGAGCAGAACCACTTTTCTGCAAAGCATACGGAGAACGTTTAAGTGGGGAACCACCTTCATGATTCTTTAACGATAGAGTATCATTAATGAGAGACGCATCAATTGATCGCAGTGCATGTTCACAATTAAAACTTTTGCTCATAGGATTATCGGCAGCATTGTATAGTTTAAGCGAATCATGTATGCGTGAAGGATCAATGGGTTGATTACGTTTAAGAGTGTCATCATTATGTTCTTGAAAAGAATTGGCACCATTGACATAATCTTGATGGACACTACGTTTAAAATCCTCAAAATCCATAGGTTTTAAAGTGGCATCATCGGAGGTTTCGTAATTATCTATAGTTGTAGAGGTTGTAGTTGTGGTATTAGCATTTGTGCTTGTTTCCCCAGTCGTTGTGGTATTCAGCGAGGCAGTGGCTGTTAAAAAATTATCGGAAGATGTTGTAGTTGGAGAGGAAGAACTAGCCGAAGATGTTGTTGTGGAGGATTCTGATGTCTTCGAAGGTGAAACTTCTTCAATATTAGTTGAATCGGTGCTATTTTGATTAGACATAGTTTTAGAACTATCCGAAGTTGGAGTGGATGAGGAAGAATTCTGAGGAGACGACGACGGTAAGCGTACCGGCATTGTTTCATAAACTTTATCTTTTTCACTGACACGTCTTTCCACCTGCAACAAATCATCAATTTCATCCCAATCTAACTTTTCTAGTTTATCTAGCTTTGAAGGCAATGTTGAACTAACGCAATTGTTAGTACAGCTTGTCGATGTTATTGTTGTTGATTGATCATCACATAAAGTAGTAGTAGTCGATGAGGAATCCTCCTCATGTTTTCCATTTGTTAAAGTTTCTGTGTTATTTGAGCCAGTTGTTTGAGCTGAAGCTTCTTCTGGTGTTGTTGGCAATTCTGGATACTCATTTAAACTGCAAGAATCAAAGGTCATACTCTCACTTAACGATACATCAGTTGAGATGGCATCTACTTGATCACTGGTTGTTGTAGCAGCATCATATGATTCAGTGCCATCGTTATTTTCTTTATCCGAAGCATCCTGCAAGCACACATATGAGTTATAAATAGAATTATTTTTTTTTTATTTCACCACAAACAAACACTTACATTGTCTGCTTTTGACATGCGACAAGAGTTGCGTTTACGCACTACAAATGTTCTTTGATCGTCGTCTTCTTTAAGATGTATAACACCTTGTACACCCCAGTACACACGTAATGCACCTTCAAGTATTAAACGGTTGTTAACTTCTCTGCTACGAACTTCCATACTTTTATTGTCATAGAATTGATTATATACCTGGAAAAATTGAAGGAAAATATAAATTTAATACATTTAATAAAACAAGCACAAGCACACAACATATGTAAAACTATTAAGATAAAAATAAAATGCATGATTTATTTCAACCAGATAGCAAACTTCTTATAAATTAATATCGATTTTAAAAAAATGCATTGCATATACAGTTACGAGCAGATAAATAGGTTCACATCACATTTATTGATAAATTCGCCCTCAGATAACTTAAACAGCGGTAATATACAATAAAGCGATATTTATTACATTAAACATAAATAATCACATAAAATGTATTTAATTATAATTAAAAAAAATGAGAAAAATTGATATATTTAATATATTAATTGATGCCTGTCGAGCAAATAAATAGGTTCATTGAAAAGAGAATGACATTTTTTTACAAAAAAAAGTGCAATTGCAAGAAAATTTCTAATATTTTGTTGAAAATCCCTTATTTTGAATCACCGCCGAACATCTCCGGGGCATTGATTCGACAAGTGACTGACAAGTCTCTAGTGGAATTGAGTACCACGCTTCCTTCACTTTTGTCCACAAATCTTCTTTTTTTTAGCCTTGAGTGGTGCAATTTTGTCTTTAACGATTCTCCAAAGATTCTCAATGGGATTTAAATCCGGCGATTGTGAAGGCCACTCCATTAACTTTATATTTTTGGGGTCATTGTCTTGCTGGAATTCATACTTTAAAGGCATTTCCCACTCGGCATACGGAAGCATTACTTCTTTAAGAATATGCAGATAAAGATGTTTGTCCATATTTTCCTTGATCCAGAATATTGGCCCAACACAGTACCAGGAAAAACAACCCCATATCATTACGTTGCCGCCACCATGCTTCGTGGTGTACTTTGGATTATATGCTTTATTTTTTTGACGCCTTACCCATGTTCTTCCATCAGGTCCGACTAAGTTTATCCTGGATTCATCAGACCATAGTATGTTTCTCCATTTTTTATACCTTCCGGGCCGGCCCATTCAGCATGTACTTTTGCAAACTCAATGCGCTTTTTTCTTTGTCTGTTATTAAGCATTGGAACCTTCTGGGCGGATCTTCCGAATAAATTTTTTTCTCTTAAACGACGTCTAATGGTCCACTCTGATACGGGAAGCTTTAACTCATTTTTCAGCTGAACTGCGGACATAAAAGGATTACGAGTTGACAACATCTTAATGCGATCATCGTCTCTCTTCGAGGTTTTTCGCTGTTGACCCCTTTTAAGTTTTTGTTTTGGAGGCTGCAATGCATTTCTTATCATATTCTACGATCTCCCAAGAATTGCGGCTGTGTAGATCCTTTATAATCTTTTTTTCCTCTTCACTACAATGTTTAGAACGTCCCATTTTTTAAATTTTTAGAGGTATTTGCTTTAATAAGCTCTATTAAAAGGCTGAATCTAAAGTTTTCTACAATAATTTTTATAATTTTGGCGCTTAACATTTTAAACTAACAAATTTTTCAAAGTGAACCTATTTATTTGCTCTTTGATTTTATACGGTAATTTCTTTTTTAATTTTGGGCAATTTTTTACATAATAACTTAATTATTGTGATGCAGTATTAAAAGTGGGTATTTGCTTTAGTAATTAGCGACTTTTCCTTTTTTATTGCTGTAATGTAAACTATAGTCGAACAAAATTGATTTATTATTTTGATGTGAACCTATTTATCTGCTCGTAACTGTACATAATAAAATATGTACGAAATAAAAAAAAATTCGATAAGATAAAGGACTAACAGTAGATAATAATAATAAATTCAGTCTAAATAAACTAGTTTCTATTTCTTCAAACTTAATCAATTAAAATTTCAATATTTGGGGTATTAACAAAATGTCTTATTGTCATAAGATTGAAACTTTTTATTAGTAAGAAAAATATTATTATTTTATATTATGAGAAAACTTTTGGTTTAAAAATAAAAAATGTTTGCCTTTTTAATCTCCAAGATGTATGTAGCTTGCAATACGAATAAAATTTCTATTGAAATATATTACCATATGTATGTACATACATATGTATATGAAGATATTTTTTCGTTATCTACAAAACCATTAATAATGTACAATTGTATAGGTATTATATAACTTAAATGCTTCAGATTTTAGTTATCATCAATCAACTCAAACTTGCCAATTCGGCATATTATATTGACTTATTTTTGTGGCAATAACCACAATTTTAATATAATTTACCTTCAATTTTGACTCAAGATGATCTCTAGGCAAAGAGGGACCATTTTGATGACCAGGTCTATTAAATGCTGCTTTATTACCAAAGCTTTTGTGAGATTCTACGCGAGTGCCATGACCGAAGAGTTGGGGACCAAAAAGCGCTCCATAACATGGAACATGACAATAAGGCACACCTTTATGCTAAAAGAAACAAACCTCTACGTTTAAACAAATCTTTTTATTGTATTGCACTAGTGGGAGTTAAAACAAACCTCTGCATGTTGTCCTGGATTTAGACGTTTGCCACATTCTTCACATCTTAAACACTCTGGATGCCAATCATAACCCAAAGATTGTTTACGTTCCGCTAGTTAGGAAGAGAAAAAAGTATCAATGGAATTGTTTTCTGTTAAAAAGTTTAACGGGCTATGCTGGAAGTGAGGTTAAACCACTTACCAAAATAAACTGGTTTTCCGCACTTGTGACACTTCCACATTGTGGCTGTTGTTTAAAACTTTACTCTTGGATGTCGAGTACTTGCAACTACAACAACTCGGTAGACCGTCAAACGAAGACAGTTTAATGACCCCTCCACTGGACTCCGTTTTTTTTTTTTTTGTTCTTATAATTTTTATTTAATAAAATTAAAATATATGTATTCTTCTAATAGGCAATTACTAATAAAAAAAAAGGTAATTGAACTTATATGGCCTAAAAAACCAAAAAGAATTTTTATGTTAGCAGAGTTACAACTGAATCAGTTGATGCAGAGAAGGGTCAACTTATTACAAGACAACAAAGAACGCAACAACAAAACTAATAAAAGAAGTATAAATTTTTCCCCTTCTTTTTTCGCAGCACTTGATTTAGCCTACAACTCTCACACATACAATCCTTCTGATTTGCCTTCTCTTTTTCTTTTCCATTAACAATTTTCCGCAATTCTAGAAACTTTTAATTTAAACAATGGCTGTATATTTCTCTTCTTTCTATCTTTAATTCTTTTTCCACTTTAATGCGTACGTGTTTTGTTTATTAATTCCAACTTTTTGTTGTTCTTTTTTTTTTCTTTTAATTAAAATTATAATTTATGCATCTCTATGATTATTTTTAATACGCCTTTTTGTTATTGTTGTTCTCAATTTTCCGTGATACTTCGTCTACTATTCTGCTTTTTTCAACACAATTTTGTGCACCTGTTTTTTTTTTTCTAGCTGGATTTTTTCATTAATATGTTTACTTAACACTTAATATAAATTTAATTTTTGAACAATTTTATTATTCATTGCAGTATTATAGTTTTACAATTATCTATGCGTTTTTTGCCCAATTACACATTTATTTGCAATTTTGTTGCGTTAAATTAGAACTAGAAAAAAATATACTGGAAAGTCTCATGCCACTATTTTTTTTACGTCATTTGTTTTGTTTTTATAAAAATTGACAATTGGAAGTGTTAATTACTTTTGGAGCGAAGATTACTTCCATAAACTTGGTAGCACTTTGCTTCGTTTGATATACTCATGATTGCTTTAAATGGTATCATGTGTATGTTCAATCAAACAATAATCAAATCTTTATAAAATGACTGTCATTTAAAATTTTTAAATAGAACCTAATAATATTCTAATCTGTAATAGTACAGTATTATATAACTATATAATACACCTTTTTATTAATATGGGTTTTTGAATTGAACACCTCGGGAAATAGCAAATGTAGAATTTTTATGTAATGAAAAGGAAGAAATAAGAAATCATTGCAGGAATATGATGAACAATTGAACAAAATCCACATGAATACTTTCACAATTTCTGTTAAACAAACAATGGATTATTATCTTTAAAATTCATAAAGAGGTTATAAAAATTTGTTTATTTGTTATTTTCTAGCTTTATGTAAAAGTCTGTTAGTTTTATATTTTGGAACATTTATTTTACTTAAATATTAGTACGTTTTTTTACAACCCTTTTAGAGAAAGTGAGTACGTTTACTGTTTGTTGGGTTAGTTGCTGTTTAACACTTGTTTTGTTCCGTGGTATATTTGCGAAAAAATCTATTATCATTAAAATTATTAAAATAATTACCAAATTATGATTTATAATAAAGAAAAGTGTTGAAGTTTTATAGTGTTGATATTAAAAGGCTTTAGTACTATAAAAATGATAAAGTAAAGCAAATCTGTTAAAATATGGTTCAATAAAATACGTGTTCAATTAAGAAAATTCAAACAAAAATAAAACACAACCAAACCAACAACAAAGGCATTTTAATAAGAGGATAAAAAAAAGCAAGAAAGAAAAAACACCAATAAGAAGAGAAACGCCAGGATACTATTTAAGCGCAACAGCTGAAATTTATTGTCGACGTTGGAAGTTTCTTCCCGTTTTGTTGGTTTTATTTTTTCTAGTGACAAACGTTGAGTGATATCAAAAACACAGCTCTATCAGAAATTAAGAAAATTTAGAACACATAAACGGATTAAAACAAAACAGTAGCATTTAAATTTTGTAAAGTTTTCTTTTATTCAAATCAGTGTAGTCAGTTTGATAATTGAGTTATCAGTGTTAAAAAGTGAAAGCAATATGAGAACCACCATAGAGTTTGAGGAGTGTCTCAAGGATTCACCTAAGTTTAGGTAAGTTTATTATAATGAACGTAAAATATATTGGAAATAATTATGCCTGCTTCTTATAGTATATATTTATACATATAGGTATATGTGCAATAATTAAATCACTCATGTACATTATTTCTATATTGTAACTTCAAATTCATTTATCCATATTAAAAGACGGACATAACAGCAACGCCCCTATTGTTTCGTTTACTTTTTCATTATAATGATTTAATTTTACGATTATTTTTTAATGGGTTTATTTTCTTTATTAATAAACCAACATTTTAAAATGCTTTACCATGCAGCACTTATTACATATGCATGTGCATTTGTTATGTGGATGATTTATTAAAAAGTTTGTAGGTACATAGGTATTTACATTTTGTTTGCTTTTATTCCGTTTACTTTATTTCATTCTTGGTCCTAAAAAGTGACAAATGTCCTTTAATTAAATTAATTAAAAACCAAGTGTAACATTTAATGCTAAGCTAAAGAAGTTTACCAAATTTTAAGTAAAATATGCAAATCATGAGAAGGAATATTAGATAAAGATACGACTTAAACGAGTAAATTATAATTCATGCTGCCTCAATTACTAACTTGCTAAAATAAAATTTTTTTTGAAAGCTGATTCAAAGAACTAGACATGTCAATTGGCCTCCAAAGCCGTCTCAATTATTATATATTTGTTGAATTTAGGTAACTGTTTTGAATTGTGTCACCATGCAAGCACTGCAGTGCTTAAAAATTTTTTATCACTAAACCTATGGTTAGAAGGTGCTTCATTGAGAACAGTGGAGTTATTTCACATCGAATTAAAACTCAAAGTTTAATAACATGCATTGACCTTCAGATTATAAAAATCGGTGATTAATAATTTAGATTTGGTTTTTTTTCTACAACATCTTAAAAATCCAGCGGCAGTAATGTTCAAAAAAGTAGCTCGCTTCTAAAATATCACTAAAGCTATAAGTAACCACTATAGGTATTATGAAAATATTTTATTTTTTTTATTTATTTAATACAATACAAAAAACCATACATGGCCAAAATACATGTATTTTAAGGAAGACTATCTATGTATGTATTTATGTATGTGTAATGAATTAAATAACAAAGTATGAAATATAAATTAGTCAGTAATGTATGATTCCCTAGCCATAAGGATATTCCAATATATAAAGAAAAAAGGATAACTGCGTATTCTTCAAACTTACATTTCAGAAATAAACTAAGAAGTTCAGCTAAACCGTCATGCTCATTAATTATTAAACTATAGACATAAAGATCAAATTATAGTTCCAGGTGACAGAAAATACTTCCAGACAGTAGTAAATTCTCGAAAACATAAGAGAAAGTACTAAACGATTTCGAACATGTGTTGGTGTATAAGTCTTCTCAAAATAAGATAATAATTATGTGCATTATGTGGAATTATATTGTTATTAAATCATTCTTTATAAATTTCACACTTTTCCTGTTGAAAATGTTCATATTCCTCTCATTCTTCACATCATTTGGTAGCATGTTATATAGTTTAACACTTTGAGTGCCACCATACAAAATAAAAATATATTCGCAAGGTGCCAATATATAATAACAGATTCAAATTAAAGTTGTTGTGATAATAAATTAATTTGTGAAAATCGCTGTTTGTGTATGAGAGTTTTTTTAATTTAATTTTTTGTTCCTTTCTAATTCATCTCAAAAAAAATATAAAATATATTCAATTGAATTCACATGTAGCTGTGTACCGCCGGCGGTGCACATGGCACTCAACGTGTTAAAGCCCTTGAAAAATAAAGTTCGCTGTCCAGCTGCTGTTGATACTCTTTGCATTCTGAAGTTATTAGAATTGCGTAGATAATTCGGTTGTATTTCACCAACATACTCCAATTGTTCACATAAATATTAAGGTGCATTACCCATTTTCATTTTCTTTATAAAATAAATTGTATTGATTTTAGCCTTTGATGAATATTCAACCATTGCAATGTCTCAGGCATAAATTGAATGGAAGTATACCGGTTGCATCTTAAAATAGCTCGCATTGCCCTGTTTTGCAGTTTTTGTAGTCGTTCAATTTGTAGATTCGTACAACATGAAAATAGAATTGTGGAGCCATATTCAAGGTGTGGCTTAATTATAGCATTATAAATGTTTATTGCTGTTAATGTTGACACTTTAGGTCTTAAAAGTTTAAAAAAACCCATCTTTTTACCAATTTTCTGGCAAATAAATTCAATATGATCGTTAAATTTAAAATTTTTGTCAATTACAAAACCGAGATATTTAATTTTCTCTACTTTCTCTATTTCCGTATTGTTTATTTTTATCACAAGTTCACTGTTTATATTTATTTCCATTGCTTGTTTATTTTCATTAAATTTCAGTTTATTCATTTTTAACCATTGGTTTATTTTCTATAAGTCATGCATTACATTTTCGTAACATTGTATATCATTTTCTGCCTCACTAAAAATCAGAGTATCGTCCACATATAACACCATTTCACTTTTCTCTAAAATGTTTGGCATATCATTAATGTAAATTATAAATAACAGTGCACCTAATATTGATCCTTGAGGAACACCAAAGTCATTATTAACTGTATTGTATTTAATACCATTCACCTTTGTTATTTGTCTTCTATTCGTTAAGTATGATTCAAACCATTTAAGTTCCTTATCCCGAACGCCATATAAATATAATTTTTGTATCAATATTTTTCTATCTATAGTTTCGAAGGCTCTTTTAACCCTGCATTACTAACCTTAAATCATGTCGCATGGTTACTAACCATGGGTCTTATCGACCCTCAATTGTATTATCCATTGAAATCGTCTCAACTTATAAATTGATAAAACGTATACTTCTTTTGGTAGATTTTAGTCTTTTATTTTTTAATTTTAGTATACAATGGTGTAAATTAAAAAGAAATATTTAAATTAAAATTAAGTATGAATTCATTACAACATAGCTAAAAAAAAGTGAAAAAAAAGTTATCCAGCCGTATTGCGCATAAAATTATGAGTTTTTAAGATATTGACGTCAAATGAAGTGCATTTGAAACCTGAAATATAATAGTAAAATGTTAGAAAGAAAAATTGGTATGGCTAAAGCAAACATTTTTCAGTTATATACTGTAAATGTTACCTTTTATTCGGAATTTTCATCATCGAACATATCGTCATAAATGGATTCCTCTTGTGCAGAAACAATGCAATTTGAGCACAATATACAACAGTGCTTCTGGCAAATATATTTTCCACATTTAGAGCACGTGGTTTTGGTTTTGCGTTTTAATTTATTACAATACGAATAAATGAACATTTATTTTTTGTATAACGGTATAACTAACCTGGGTCTAATCGACCCATAATCTTTGTTACATTATTGCTAACTATGGATATAGTCGACCCATAATCTTCGTTACATTATTGCTAACTATGGGTCTAGTCGACCCAGGCTGTTTTTTTAAATAATTTTATATGCATAATATCATAAATATTCCTTATGTTTATTGTTTATAAACGTTTAAATATAAACGAATTTAGATTACACATATGTATGGCTTGAGTTAAAATATCGTCAGGTTTTTTTTTAAATTAAAAAGTTTGCGTGTCTGGGTCGATTCGACCCAGAGGTTAGTAATGGAGGGTTAAAGTCTAAGAAAATTGCCAAAATTTTATTGTTTCTCTCACTTCAGGTGTAGGAGTCACCTCTGAGTACTGGTCTCGTAAAATAAAAAATATATTCATGTGTTTAATAAGTTGCTTTTTGTTCAGTAAGCAGGCCACTATTTGCAAAAATTAATAATTAAAAAAAAATATATTTTTGTGGCTTTTATCAATAAAATAACCTACCATCGCATAGGTTAAATAACTTTTCTACCATGGAGAAAGAAATTTTAGAAATTTTAATCTTTCTTCGTCAATGTAATCCAAATCTTCATTTTCTGTACACAATAGCCTTCTTTTAATGCTCATAATTTAACAAAATGCTCCTCTATTGCAGAAGTAAGTAAATTATTAAAATAGATATAAATTGCCAAATTTATTAATGACCTACATATGAAACTAACATATTAAATAAAAAATGCAAGTGATTATTGCAAAAATACGTCGAATATAATTGGTTTTTAATACAAAGCAATTATTATATTTTTTTTGTAAAATTTATACAAATTTTTGTATATTTATTTTAAACAATTAAATAAATAATATTTATCCATTAAAGAATTATCGCTTTTAAAACTCTTTTTCATAAAGTTATTTTTCCTATATCTTAAAACTTTTTCACATAGAAATGTTAAAATTTTAAATATTGTTAGAAAAACAAATGGTTTAACAAAACTTCTTCATAAAACTAGTTTTTTCTCATTGAATAAAATAAATACTTCCTTTTTCTATTTATTGTACAATTTTCGTTAAATTAGTCATCGGCTTTCATGCTAATAATTTAAGATTGTTGATAAACAAAAAGAAAAATATTTTACTCATATTTGTAAAATATCTTTTATTATTTACTACAAGATTTTGCTACAAACATACAATATTTGTAAATATTGTATTTTTTTATGTGTATGTATGTATATACATATGTACATACATATATTATTAATTAAATTAATTTTGCTTCACTATTATTTTTTTTTGTCATCATATTAAAAAACAATTGAAATACAATACAATTATTTATTGAGTGTTTTACTCCCTCATTGCTATTTAATATTCTTGCATACAGTGGTGTTCAAAGAAATAGATTCACCAATCTTTGAGACTAATAAACAATAGAAAAACATTCTTAATAATTCTTGTCTCTTTTACTTTAGTTCAGTTATAAACCAAATAATTCAAATTAGACAAATCAATATTTAAAAAAACTATGCATTACAAATTGTTTTCAAATAAGCTATTTTTGCTTGTTAAAAAAATAGGTTCGCCGAATTTAGTGTCCTAAACAATTTTTTTATTAAACTATATGTTTCTTTCTAATTAATACTTTAATAATGGCTAAACAAAGTTTAGTGTTAAATCAGCAACATTATGCCACATCAATTTCTTTACATTTTTAACCCTAGAATACTAACCTTATTTAATTCTACGTTAATACTAACATCACGTAAATTTTACGTGTTATGGAATTTTACCTTCAATTAATGTGGTTATTTCCGTAATTTTTTTATTTTATTAGTTTTTGTTTATTAAATATTAAAAATTAAAGTAAAATTTATGTTAAGGTAAACAAAAGCAATTTTAAAAGTAAAATTAAAATTTTTATTTGATATTAAATTATAGGTGAAACAGAAAAAATTACCATACGTATGTATATACTATTGCATATATCAGTATCATATGTACATATACATATGTATACATATATCATCTCGTGTGGTCGTTTAAAATAATTCAAACCTATCATTGTGGTTCTGTATCTATCTCCCGAATAATAAGTAAAGAAAGGTTAGCAGTCAGATTATTATTCTTCAAAGTTGCAGACAAGAATAAGAAACCTAACAAGGCTTTCAAATCAATCAAATTTGTATCTGAAATTGTGGTTTTTTGCATATATATTTCTACCAAGCTGACAAATTTTGGAATTTATGTGATTCAAAGTTGTTTTCAATATATGAATCTTCCGTCATGAATAAATTAAGTATACCTTTGGGTCTATAGCCTCTGTTGCTGTCGTCCTTGACCATAATTAAACATAAGATTATTCATAAAAACTGTGCCCTGCGCCCTTAGTTATCGTCGTACCTTGCCGGATAAACACAATATTTCTTGAAGCGCATTTGCCGCCTTTATTGCGCAATGGGAAGTTATTCTAAATGTAGCCATTCTTGCCTAAAATTAAGCTTTTTTATTTAGCTACAGTTATTTCCTCTGTTTGGTTTGTTACTTTTTGGTAAATATCATTTTTAACTGTTGCAGTGGGATAGCAATTTTTATTCAGTGAAACTGTTGTTACTATTAAAATCCTCTTTTTCTTCCTCTTTATCAGTAACGTCGCTGATGTTACCAAAGTCACTGGAGTTTACCAATGCCTAAACATCACAGCTGAGACCACGTTTGGAATTGATCGGTTTTTACTTTCCTTTTTCCGTCAATATATAAAATACTTCTACAAATTTATACTCTTAATACTAACGCTACGTATATTTTACGTACGCAAATTATACTCTTACCACTAACACCACGTAAACTTTACGTATAGCCTTTTAATCTTCTCGTTCTAGCAACAATAATAAAAAAACCTACACGTAAAATTTACGTTGGTTAGTATTCTAGGGTTAACTAAATCCTACCGCAAGTTGAATTCATGTAATAAAAATTTTGAGCACATGATTGTAAATAAAAGTAACTCAACACATAAAACTGGTGTGGATTTTGTTTGAAAGAGTAAAACCATTAATTCCGATAATCTAATGTCAATAGATGATGGTGAATTAAATAGATAATGCTAAAATGAATATGTACAACACAAAGAACTCTGATGAGACCTTAGTAGCGGGGGTTGAAAACTATTTCCTTAACGGATGTTAATTCTCATAAAGAATACCAGTTTTAAGATCTTAAATCCGAAATGGTGGGGTATGTGATGAAAAACAATTTCAATCGAAATTGAAATCGTATGTATTTTCAAAGTCATATAAAATCTTTCTCTTTTAATTGTATTAAAGTTTTAATAATCAAGGATGTAGTGGCCATAGTTAGAAAGTTAATGAGTAAAACAAGAACTTCAAATATGAAAGAATTTGGAAGTTATAGCAACTTGAAATTTCCTTAGATTTCAATTTCGATCTAAATCGATTTCCATCATATACCAAAATAATTATAACTCGATATAATAAGGAAGTTTATTATTCATTTTAATTATATTGTATGTGTTTGCCATTGCACTAAACTACTTTTTTATATGTGATAAAATGCTTCAAATTTCATATTTAGTTATAGGATATATGTAGAGATATAAAAAAATAGGAGAATAAAACATCGGTCGGTATCGCATTTACATATTAATGTTATTTTTTTCTCTATTAAAATCAATACTCAGAGGTAAACCCTTACTACTAAATATACATCCATGTTTTTATGAATGATATTTCATCGCCATTCATTAATCTTTTTTTTTTTCAAATATTTATTTAGTCTTAAAGTAGTAACATTAAGTTTTTTTATTAAAAAACAAAAAATAATTTTCGCCTTATTGGCAAATACATTCAACATTCCTGACGAGTCTCTTAAGCAGAGACGAAATGGCCATAGAGACATGCTTATCCCCAAAAGCATACATTTCAAATTATATTGGTAGTAACATTAAGGTTAAATCCACTTTTTTGAACACCTCTGTATGTATTGACTTTATTCATCTGTAGAATTTTCTATATCAAATTATCCTTATTTACGTGTTTTACTAAAACAAATAATACTTGTGTATGCATTTAACGTATACTTACGTACATATCTGCATAGACTTCTTTTATTTTGTACTCTTTCTTTTACAAAAGCCATTTGGTATAGACAACAACTTTGGCCCATAATCATAGTCAACAATAAAGTACACTTTAAGAAATAAAAAGTTTACTTTTGTTAAAAGTAACAATTTTGTTAACTATAGACAAGTAAAAGTATACTTTTAACTCAAAAGCATGTTTTAAAATTAAAACAAGCTGAAGTTCTTTTTAACCAATTTAGCATCACTCTAAATCACACAGCTGATTGCCGCATAAAACAAAAACTAAAAAATAAACAAAAAAAGTAATATTTAGAAGTTTTTTATGTCTTTTTATTTCATAAATTCATATGTATTTATACATTGCCGCAAATATTCTTTTTTAATTTTAGTTATTGTTTTATTTAACTTTACAATATATGTAAATAATAGAAAACAAAAAGTAAACAAATTTTTGCGGCCTTTTTTTCTGTTTTTTCTTTTTGTTTAGAGATGCCATCTGCTTATATTTTATTGCAGATTGTATTAAAACATTTCTTGTTTTTGATGTGGCACCCACTTAAAGTTGGTGTAAATTAAAATATGCTTTAATTTTGACTATAGTTGCCAACTCATTTAAAGCCGTTCTTTAATTTAAAGTTGTTTTTAAAAAGAACCGACTTTA
The DNA here is from genome assembly GCA_963576795.1 of Metopia argyrocephala. NCBI lineage: Eukaryota > Metazoa > Arthropoda > Insecta > Diptera > Sarcophagidae > Metopia > Metopia argyrocephala. The sequence goes on from OY756211.1 coordinate 89,059,413, forward strand.
GTGTTTGACTATGAATATGGGCCTTTATCTCGTGTTATTTAAAACCTCTTTAGCTATAAATTTATGTACAAGAGGTAAGTTTATTTGCCACACTTACATCCTTTCTGTGCTCAATTTTTTACATTGATGATCTAGGAAATTATCATAAATTGGTTGACACTACAAATCTTCCAAATTTACTCCGAAAATCACAGATCGCGTATATAATCACCTACTAACTTATGGACTGTGGGCTCATTGGGAAACAAAGTTGCAAAGCCCTACAGAAAATGACACTGTTTGGTAGGGTTTAAAGACTGGTTATATAATTGGACTTTATTTCTTCCAAATATCTATATCCTTAAGGTGCTTTTTCAATAACAGTCTGAAATCATATTGGAATGCCCTGTATTGATATTTAGACTAAAAAAAATATTTTTTTAAATTTTTAATTCTTTTTATGCCCATTATTACAACTTGCCGTTAGTTAAAGGTAGGATTTTATGAGACAGATAACTTGCTTTTTGTTGTTACAAGTAAACTTCAACCTAAAGTGATCGATAAAGTTATTGGGAAGATTGTCTAACCTTTAGGTTAAAGTTTACTTGTCATAACAAAAAGCAAGTTATCTGTCTTTTAAAATCCTACCTTTAACTAACGGCAAGTTGTAATAATGGGTCTTAATGTAAAGAAATTCTCAATTTAATATTACCTGTTATTTCTATGGAGTATTCATTAGGCATGCTAAATAGCTCTTAAACGAGTACAAATATATGAAGTTTTAAGAAGTATGAAAGGCATTTAGGATATTAAATGAATATCCCTTATAATTTCAAATTCTTTCAGTTAATTCTGATCTTTTGTTTGATTTAAAAATAAAATCAAAAACGTTTTTCAAATAATTTAAACGACTTAAACTTGTTGATATCAACTTATTTTTTGTATCTTGTTAAATAAACAAACCATTATCTCTTCATAGCAATATGGTTTAAATTTTATACTCTACATTTTATAAATTTGCATTTATAATCAGTTTAATAAAGAATTGATTGTCACTTTAACCAATGTATTGAAATATTTATAAAAATTTGCATAAAAGTGAAAACAATATTCTGATGATGATGAGATATTGTAAGACTCAAGTTATCTTTTTTGTCTTTGTGTTTTTTTTTTTTTTTTTTTTTTTTTTTTGAATCAGTTTTGCATGAATTAAAATCCATAATTACATATTTAAACGTAAACAATAATAACGAAACTATTAAAAAAAAAGAAACGCCAATAAACGGCAAACCATACTCAACTTAGCTAAGTAAAGTGACAGTAAAAATATAAGCAAAAACTTAAAAGATCAGAAATAAATTATTTGGATTTAAATTCCACTATAAGAAATTTCGGTATGATTTAAAATAAACAGATTTAAAAATTTGTAACCATTTTTGTTTTTGAGACCATGACTTTTAAGTATACTTACGTTATGTATTCATATTTAGGTGTAGATGTATAAATGGTATATATAAAATTTGTTAATTGTAAAGACATTTATTTATATTCTTTCAGACAATTCATCTCAAAAGAAGAAACAGATATAGAACACTTGGAGCAACGTTTAGAAAAAATTATTAAACTTTGTAATATAGCGGTTGATTCCGGTAAAGAATATGTTAAAAATCAAAGGTAATTTCGTACTTTTAATATAATATTTAATTTAATACATACATATAAGTGAGTATATCGCCTGGTAACTCTCAAAGTTTTTAAATGCACAAGAAAAGTTTTTTTTATTAGTAAGTTCTTTACATCTGTAAAAATGTATATATTGAGTTGTTTCTTTTACGCGAAAAATTTCAAGAACTTTTGCAAAAATTTTTGCATTTTTGTAATCGATTAAGGGCAGTAGACAATATTTTTGTTAATCCATTACAAACATTTCCAATCTCGACAATAACTTCGACAATTGAAATAAGACCGATTGTAAATGTTTTTACCTATACAAATCAGAGTGGGCAAACAAACAAAACATTTCGCAAACGTTACAACAAAGTCACACACTTTTCAAAATTTTTTTAATGGTATTGTACATGAGCAAAACTAAAACAAATACTTTCTAAATGAGAAAGAGCGCAAATGAAATAATTGGCTTTTCGCTCTTGTGCTTGCTTTGTTATTCCGTTACATTCGAATAATTTGCTCTTTTTTCTCTTCTTCTTTTCTTTTTCTCTTCTTCTTTTCTTTTTCTTCTCATTAATTTTTTGTTGTACCTACGCACGTTTGAGTTAGTGTATTTGTAGTACTCAAAACAAAAACAATATACGAAATTAAATGGAACAATCGTTCTCACTGTTTCTGTTTTATTTTTGTTTTACTCATTGTAAAGAACACAACAAAATGAGATCAAACGTTCAGTTTTGTTTATTTTCCTACTCTGATACAAATATAGGTATATTCATATTTATTGGAAATGTTTCATTATACATATATACATACATGCCGATGTATTTTTGCTCTATTTCTTTTTTTTTTTAATATTAATGTATAAATAAATACATACATACATATACAGTATATATTTAACTTATTTTCTTTTTTATACAGCGCTTTTGCAATGTCCCTTTGGGATTTGCAACAACATTTTGCTGATAATAAAAGTGCTCACAATGCTTTGGGAAAACTGATACATTGTTTTCAGGTTTGTTGCTTTCTTTAATATTGAAAAATAAATAAACAAATAAAAATAAAAAAGAACATTTTAAGAATGGTTTCAATTTCAATTGCTTTTTATTATTTATACATACAGTACATGCGTATATGCATACATACATACGTACATATATCTATACATATTTATTTGAATATTCCTTTATTATAATGAGTAAACATTTATATGTTTAAATATACGAGCATATATTGAAATCTTTCTTATCTCGTTCATTTTACACAGTAATAAATTGTTTATTATAGGAAATGAATAAATTTCACACCATACTATTGGATCAAGCCAGTCGAACGGTTTTAAAAAATCTATCCGTGTTTGTTAAAGACGACATCAATCAAGTTAAAGACTATAAAGGACATTTTCTTAAAGTTTCTGAAGGCTATGATAATGCTCTAATAAAAAATGCTCAAGTAAGTTATTAATTAAAATAAAAATTATTTTTTCTTTTCCTTATTAGCAAATCTAATACATATGTATCTTTAATAAATATGTATGTATGTAATTTTACAAAATTGTCACTATATGGTATTTGCCAAGTACAATACATGTTGCTGTTGAAAATATTTGTATGCGTACACCCTGCAAAAAGTGCGACTACTCCATGCACGTGTGTAAAATGTACTCCATGATGGACCATGACTAGTAACATCCTTTACCCATTATGCATGTAAAAAAGTGACCCATTTTACATTGCGATGTCCTAGGAGAGGACCAGGTCCAACCAAATATAACATAAGAGTAACCTCAAAACTACTCCCATGTAACTACTCCGTGAATTATACAATTGAGATTAGTTTCATAACTACTTCACGTATATATTCTATGGATCAACTTTTGTAGTTATTTTGATAACTACTTTATGTCATTAATTCATGGACTACTAACAGAAGACTATTTCCTACAAACCTTTAAAATTATAAATCAAGTTTCAATTATATTTTTTAACACTTTTTAAGCCCTAATATATTTTATTACTTCACTTTTATGTATACACAGACTTTGAGAAAAACTGAACATGGACGCTGCCAGCGTTACCATTCAGTAATTTTTTAACTTAAATGTGTCGCCAGTGTTACCCAATTGTAAATTTTACTTCAAATATACAAAAAAGTACACAATTTAATTACATAGGACTATTCTGGTAACTACTCATCTGGGTTACGTAGTCCAATTTTTTTTGCAGGGCATACATAAACACATACATATGTATGTACATATATATTTTTATGCCCGTATTCATAAAAACTATTTAAGGTTTATTGAGGGTTTATTTGACAAGTATTGCATAGAAATTTGTCAAATAAGTCCTCAATAAACCTAAAATAGTTTTTATGAATACGGGCATTAATGTTTAGTATTTACTCTAAACGATTTATTTATGTAACTTGATTATGTTTCTGTTTATTCATATAGGCGAGCAAAAATCGTACACAGGAAGTACAGGAAGCCGCTAACATATTATCAGCATCTAAATCTTGCTTTCATCACACAGCATTAGATTATGTTAACTACATCACATTAGTTCAGTCTCGAAAAGTACCTTCCATATTATCGACAGTAAGTACATACATACACACATGCTTATATACATACATACTTATAACAAAAATTTTGTGGTTATTTAAAGTATAAAAATAATTACATATGAAGATATGTAATGCATTTAAAGTATTTGTTTGCCCAAATCGATGTTTATTTATGCCTGTCTGCAGTGTTTATTCCATTTATGCAGAAAGCAGAAGGATATCCACTTTTAAATGTTTACATAAACTTCCTAAAATGTCTGCATTGCATGAGTATGTACGAATGTACACATGCATTAAAGTGTTTACAATAAGTAAGAGTGAAAAGATAAATACATTGTCAAGCATAATATATTATACACATATAAAGATTTTAAATCCTTTAGATGAAAAATACAAGTTTTTTAAGATACATTTGAAGGTATTAATGAATTAAAAAAAACATATCTTACACTCCAAAATTAAACTAGAGCACAAGGGTGGTTTTAAAAGAAATGGAATCTTGTATTACATAAAAAATAAAATAAACGTGTATGTTCTGAAAAACGAATTCGAGTGAAATCCAAATTGAGTGTTTTTTTCTTAATTGCGAAAATTATTTTAGAGATTTAATATTCCAAGAAGTTTAATTAATGGTCATTAAGCCAATGGATAAAAAAAAAACAAATTAAAAGATTTTAACATTTAAAAACTATAACTCTTTGAAATTTTTTTCGTTTTTAATTTCCCTCCAATTTGTTTTACAAAACATACCCGATAATTTCAATCAATTTCAACATAAATATTTCTTTAAAATTGTACTGAAATTTAAAATTAATGAAAATTCTCTGGATATCGAATACCATAATTTGCTCTCTGGTTTATACAAATTTATGATTGTATTTCACCAAAATTTCTATTACAACAAAATTATCTGCAATCCAATAATTCATTTTGGATTAATTTTAAATGTTAATCTTTAACAATACCTTTAACAATATTCCTATTAATAGCTAAAGCAGTATGTTATGATTAATTTTAAAGTAAAATTATACAAAATTCGTACTCGTCTATCAGTAATTTTCTAGTATGGATATTTTATATACATATGTATTTCTCGGAGTAGTCGCCATGGTCTAGTAGTTACTGAGACAATAGCTCGGGGTTCAAACTTTAGTTCTGACATCTTGAAAAAAAGAAATATAAAAAAAAAATTCTTTCGGCGACTACCTCTTAGCAGTCTTCTGGCAAAAGCTCAGAGAGTAACTGAGTGTCATAAAAAAGCTTCACAAGTCTGCCGTTCGGAGTCGACTTTAAACTGTAGGTCCCGGTACTCATAGATAAAAGTTAACACACACAATATGAGTGCTGCGAGAGTTAGGCCGTAACTCTGACATAGTGTCTGAGTTAACTATTCCATTATGTTTTCGCTTTTCTCATGTAAAACCCGCAGGCAAGTTCAATTACCGTTTATTCCGTAGAGCAAAGATCTTAGCCTGAAAAGCATTGCAATCATCATACTAAATAAGATGAAGTTCCAGTCCAAGATCTTCACTGAAAACATCATAACTGGTGCTCCCTTTCAACTACAACCTATCTATTTGAATTTGAAAAAATTAACCTAAGGAACCATTTATTCGATGATTCGTGCCAAATGATTTCTCCCAATCAAAGGAGAGCAAACATCAATAATCAAGGCGTGGCCTCACCAGCTCGATTCTCTTAATCGTTTAGCACTACGCATCGTACAAAGCTAGACATATAAATCAAGGACAGTCAAACGAAGCTGCCTGAGGAGCACTCCTAACTCCTGCAATATTTAGAGAAACAATAAGCTGAATTTTATTCAATTTCAGAGCATCCAACACCATAAAATGGTCGCAGGATTTATTGTTAAAACTGCTCAAATCATTGAGATTTCTAATTTGTGAGATTTTACTGTATTGAAGAAAATTTAAAATATTACCTCTACACTCTTGATTTACTAAATCAAATAGTTTTCATTACTCTTACTGCAACTACTTGTGCAGCCAAGCGTTAATTTATTTTAACTTTTTTGTTTCAATCGAAAAAGATTCATAGCATTGGTATTTTTTAATTGTATTCCCATGTGTACTTGTTTTTTTTTTATAAATTGTACGTGTACTGATGCCGGATAAATACGGATTTGTTTACAACATTTATTGTAAATCTTTTAACAAATTTTAAATACAGATATGTAAATGTTTATCTAAAAAAATTGTTAAAGTAAAAATATTTAAAATATTTTTCAACTACTACTTACATTTATGTTTAATAATATGAAAATTGTATTTATTAATACATACTATATACTATAAAAAATTTCAGTTACTGGATTACTATCAAGCTTGCGTCACATATTATCATCAAGGTTTCGATCTTTGCAACGATTTTGATGTATTTTTTAAAAGTATTACTGAAGACTTAAATGCACTACGTGGTGAATATCAACAATTAGAAAAGGCCATGCAAAATCGCCATATGAGTGTTAATAATTTCAATGAAACCAATACGAATAGTACTTCGAATAAAATCGAGGGTTATTTATTTAAGAAGAAATCTAAAGGATTTAAGACATGGTGCCGTCGGTGGTTCTATTTGAGCGATAATCAATTGGTCTACAGGTACGTATTTTATTTAAGTTTAGAATAGATTATATACCTAAACATACATAATTAGTTTCACTAGACTATAGTGTAGTTCTTTACTATTTCATATAATACATGATTTAATTTTAAAGGCATGCTTTATTATAAGTAAACATTTAATTAGAGATAATTTTGTAATTTTCAAAAAATTAGTTTTTAGTTTGTTCGATTTCTTTTAATAATTTCAAAATTTTATTTTTCTTCTTTTCTATTGTTATATGTTGTTGTTATTTACATATGTTTATTTTTGTTTTAATTATTTTGTACTTGTTTAACTCTTGTAAATTTGTAATTTTTTGTTCTTGTGTAAATTAAACATATCTTTTGCGTCCTTCTTCTTTATTTTATTAATCTTTTGTTGCCAATTACGAAAAAACACTGTTGTTTTGTTGTATGTTTTTTGTTTTGTTGAAAAATGTCTTGTTGTTGTGTAACGCTCTGAAGTGATTTGGATTCGAATTGCAGAAAACGTAGCAACGAGGATTCATTTTCTGTGATGGAAGAAGATTTACGTATTTGTACTGTACGACCTGTTAACGATGGTGATCGACGTTTTTGCTTTGAAGTCATATCGCCAACCAAGTATGTACTTAAATAAATTATCATTTAAATAAGTACATACATATGTAGTATATGTACATACATATATACTATGTACTATATGATGGTGTATGAATATTAAATCTATACAATTTATCTCTTCTTTTTGTATTATTACTCTCCTTTAAACAAAAGATCTCATATACTGCAAGCTGACTCAGCTGATATGTTAACAATGTGGATTTCAGCTTTACAAAAAAGTATTGGTGCAGCTATACAACATGATTCACAACATTCCAGGCCGCAGTCTTCATTAAATACAAATCCCTTAAATGCCAAAAGAAAAGTGTAAGTAAATTATTTTAAAGAAAAAATAATCGTGTTTGTCCTGTAAACCGAAAACGAATGAAATTTTAAAATGTGAGAATGTTTTACTATTTGTTTTATTCATTCGCTTAATTATCATTAAAAGTTTTAAAACAATTCACTTATGTTTTATTTGTTTTTGAAAAAATCTTCGATTTCGTTTTAGAGAACATACCCGAAAAAGTTTTTGCAAATAATTACTCGTATAAAGAACATTTTAATTAATTCTTTATTTGCTTATACCCTGTTCACACATAAATTTTAATTGAGCTATCAAATCTGGTATTTACATATGAATACCTCACTAACCGAATCGATTAAACTCCATTTACAGAATTTTATTAGATAGTAATTTCAAAACACTATTGAATCTGCATTATATGTATAATATTCGAAACAAACTTGTATTACTACTAATCAATATAAATAAATACTAATTACGCAAATAAGGTTTATGTGTGAACATTGTATTATTTTAACAAAAATTCAAAATTAAATTTCTATATCTTTATAGACATTGGGAACAATTTCTCAAAATTCCTGGCAACACACAATGTTGTGATTGTCGTGGTTCTGATCCACGTTGGGCTTCCATTAATTTAGGCATTACTTTGTGTATAGAATGTTCCGGTGTACATCGTAGTTTAGGTGTACACTATAGCAAGGTTCGTTCATTAACATTAGATGCATGGGAAACTGAAAATGTTAAAGTCATGATGGAATTGGGTAACGCTGTAGTCAATCGCATATATGAAGCACGAATCGGTGAAAATTGTGAACTAAAACCTGCCACAGAAAATTGTGAAATATCGGTGAGGGAAGCTTGGATAAAGGCAAAATATGTAGAGAAACGATTTGTGTGTGGCATGCCTAAACCAACAGATTATTTGTCAAGTGAAACGGCTGAAGTTCTATCCATTGATAGTGGCGAATTGGGTAAACGTGCTACATTATCGTTAGGCGCTCCAAGAAAATGGGCAGTTAAGAAATTCAGGCGTCGTCGCCATCGGGAGAGAAAACGTCAACGATCATCATCCAAATCATCGGATGATCCAGTGGTTGACGATGATGAAGATGACGATGATGATGAATCAATAAATATACCATCAATGTCTTTAAGTATTTCACGTGAAGATCTTTTATTAGTTGGTGATGAATTAAATTTGGAAACATATGAAACACCTGGTATACTGGGTTCCGATCAGGAATCTACTGAAGGAGAAAATGAACCAGAAGTTATACATGAAGTGCCCTTTTCAAAGCTTAATGCGAATCTCATGTTATATCAAGCATCTGCCGTACACAATTTACCCGTAATGTGTATGGCTTTTGCTTTAGGTGCTGATAAAAATTGGCGCAACGTAGAAGATCATAATCGTACTTATTTACATCAAGCAGTGCTATCGGTATGTAGTAACTTTTTATGTCTTTTTAATTATTATTTATTTTTTTTTTGTTTTGTTCTTAAGGGCTCTGTAATGGCTTGTGAATATCTTCTACTAAATGGCGTACCCATAGATGCTGTGGATGATTTAGGCTACAGTGCTTTACACATGTCTACCGAAAAAGGTTTCATAGCTCAAGTTTATCTTTTGCTAAAACATAAAGCCAAATACGATATCGAAGCCAATGATGGCAAAAAACCATTAGATATTGCAGTTGATCAACGAAATGCTGATATTGTTACACTGTAAGTAAATTTAAATTAATAAAGTACGTTTTAAAGAAATTCTTAAAGAGGGGGGAAAAAGGTACAAAATATTAGAAATGTATTTTTTAAAAAGTGTTAGTAGCTTAGAAGTCGTTCAGTGCCATATTTCTGTACTTATCGCATCGAAAAACTTCTCATATAAAGAGTTCCTCTAAATAACAACCTTCTGAATTTAGGCTTTTCAAGATAAATCATTGATCTAAAAGTGGGTGGATTGCAAATCATCAATCAAAAAATGGACGGAATTAATTAAGTGACGGGTACATGAATGTATGCGTTCTAATAAAATGTTTATTTAATTCCATAGGAGTAGCGAAGCATCTCCGGGTTTAGCTAGTATTGTATTCAAATTTACAGAAGGGATTCAATTTAACTACACAAATATTTCTTGTAAGAATATTTAAAAATGAAATTCTATTTATTAATTTCCAGTTCGAGTGCCAATATAATCTACACGTTATTTCATCCTTTCTAATCTGCTTATTTGAATTCGTAAGTTATAGAATTTCTTGTAATCAAATGTCATGAATTATGTGAAAATCATACATGTCGATAACCGACATTATGTTTGCATTTTTCAAAACTCGGTATTCGTGAACTTCATAAATTTTCACAATTGTTTTACAAGCATTTCTATATACGAAAAGTGTAGTATATAACGTTGGTAAATTATAAACTATTTTCACAGAGATTTCAGCATGACACCATTTCTATTACACACATAAACATATATGACTCATGTAGTCTAGATGTGAGATTGTATTACGGACAGATTATATAATAAATTTAGAATTAAAAGAACTTGTTGCATATCATAAAAATAACTCATTTTTTACAGCTTACGTTTAACTCGTTTGAATGATGAAATTGGTCTTAATGACGAGGGAAACGGTGAAGATGAGACTTATAAAGATGTTATGAAAGACTTTTCAAATTTTACTTCCAGTCAACCCCGCATGTTACGTAACCGTAATGATTCTAATACTCTAGAATCTCAACGTTCTTCCATGACAAATTCGGATTGAATACAAAAAATAAACTTAAACAAAATAAGTAAATGTCGCGTTTTTACAATGTATGTATGTATGTTATTTATATTTGTTACATTTACATAAAAACAAAAAAAAATTTAAATATCAGTCATTCTGTTAAAATATTCATAATAAATAATTAAGAAAATTAAGATATGGTGCATCAAGAGCTAAATATCTTGTATTATGTTTAAAATTTAAATTATAGTTTTTATCATCATTAAGTTTTTTATTATTATTTATTAAAATCAACGTATAAAAACAATAATAGTATTTTGTTTTGCTCAATTTATTTTAAAACTTAATTTTTAGCATTTATTTTTATTATGAAAATGTTAATAGAAATTAAAAATTATTGCTTTTAAAAGTGTCTTCATAAAGTCTTTTTGTAATGATTGTAAGTAGTCTTTATAATTTTTGATAAAGTTAGAAGTTGGTTCGCTGCTATGGCTTTTTTTTTATTGAAAAATAGATAAATATTGTAAATTAATATTCAAATTACATATTTACATTATTTATAACAATACCTAAAATGTTAAATACAATTTATTATAAAAACCAAGTGTTTTTTTTTAGTTTATTATCTGTGGTAAGTAAAGCATTGTTATATTTAAAAAAATTTGTAATCCCCTAAAGTATGCTAAAATAACTGAAAGTAAGCGCCATCTCTTGTTTTGATTCTCATTTCCTAACTATAACAAAATAGTACTTTTCCGTAGTTTAAGGAATGGTTCTATTTGGAAGGTTATATGTTTGATAAAACAATTTAAAAATTTATTATTACTTAATGTTCCTCCTCTTGATTGGCACTAAGATGCTTTACATGAAATTATAATGAAATGGAACTTGAAAAAAGAGTCTTAACTAAAGACATAAAATCAATTTATTTTTAATTTCAAGCTTTTGGTTAAAATTTGTTTTTGTGTACTCGGTTAAAGCTGGGCTTACATACATAAGCAATAAATCGTATTGAATAACGTTAGTAGCTTAAGAGACAACAATTTATGTACATATATTGTAATTTTATTTAATATTTATAACACTTTCGAAATATATTAGATTGATCACTATTTGACAGTTGCCAAAGTGGTATTACAGATGGCAGCTCAGTTGCTAAAGGTTGAATATATTGGGCAACTGCATATTTGTGCTTGCTGTCGTAAAGGTGGAAGTACATAACATGCGTTGTGATAGTTGTATGTTCTACACGTCTGTTAAAAAATGTTAAAACAGTGAAGTTTCATAAAGCAAGTTACTGGCAAAATTGGAAAGGCATCTAACGTATAGAAGTTAAATAATTTTTAACTCTTAGATGCGTTGATAGTTCATTAATTTGATTACATTGTACAAATTAACCTTAAGGCGTTAAAAGTCTAAGGAGTATGTATATTTTTTGATTTCATTTATGAAATTAATCAACAGACAACGTGAATTAAGCCATCCGCAAATGAAAATCGTTTCCGTGGGATTTCTGAAAATTGGCTTCTGCAAAAAAATTAGAGCCGAACAAATTTTTTAAACTAGCGGTATTGCAGAGGACCAATTTTGTCTGTAGTCTTTTTTTTAAATTTCTAATATGTAGCTGACATCATTTTTAGAAAGACGAAAATGTTTCGTAAAACTATAAATAAATACACATTGTATGTACATATCAGCAATAGAGTATTAATTTAAAATTTCAGCAGAGCCAAAAATTAGTTTGGGGTTACATAGCATAGCATAGCAAGAAAATTCCATTCAAAAATATTTTTATATTATTTTTCCATTTAATTTTTTGCAATTATTGAAAACAAAAATGTATTTTCCAAGTTAATATCATTTTTCTTAAACACTTCGATATTATTTTTGTATTAATTTATAAACAAATTGAAATAAAAAAATTTTATTATTTTTAACTTGAATAAATCAAATAAAGTTTTTTCAAAGGCAAATAAATGCGCGAATTACTTTACAGCTTTGGTATTCAAGGAAGTTACATTAATGGATATTAAGCGAATAAATAGAAAAAATTATTAAAACAGTTTAACGTTTTAATAGAATAGCAATTAAAATTGCATTCGATTTCAATTTCACTTGAATTCGTTTTTTAGAACCCGATTACCTTTTTATGAATATACAATAAATGTTCATTTCAACTTTTGTTTAACACAAAATAATGCATTTATGTTGATAGAAAGGTAGTCAATACATTATCACGAAAATGGTCTTAAATGTGGTTTTTGAGATGGAAGAGTAGTCGAAATGGGTTGAAATTTTCACAGTAAATAGATATCGATGGTGTTAGTTCATTTTTTGCAAAAAGCAAAATATTGGGTAAATACCTTATTGTTGATACATCCATACTTTAAACAAACTAGACATTTCTACACTTATAGTGTATACACTAATTTAGTGGATTAGAATAGTAACTTAAATGCCGCCTAATAGATGCTACGTTCATATCTTCTTCCTTATGATAAAAAATAGATCCACCGAGCTCATCATATTTAAAGTTTTTCTATCTCTTAATTCTCACAATATTCACACCACAAAAAGGCGATTATTTACTTTTTCATAGTTGCCTATATGTCAAAATGGCAACTTACAACAGTTGTCGTACATAATATGAATTTTTAACTCAGTTGCGATGCCAGTTGACCATACTGTTGAGCAGTAATAACATTCTTATTAATTTTTATTTAAAGTAAGATTTATTATTTTGAATTTTTTATATAAATTTAAGTAATAAATTAAAAACCCTTGGCAACACTCTTTTAAAACAAAACAAAATGCAACAACATTAAGGTGTGGCCAGATGTTTTCAGTGCAATAAATAATAGGCCCTTTTCCAATTGGCGACGTCGTCGTTGTGTGTCAGGATTACGGCCTAATATTGCCGCATATTTTAAAGAAATATATTATAAAGCATACTCTAGGGGAGTATCATCCCATACTTTATTAATAGCTTAATCAAAAGTGCAGTAATAATTTTATCTTTAATGCTGCGTTGATTGTTGTTTTAGTTACGATATTAATATAAATTAGAGCATATTTTAATAAACCTAAAATTATTATAAATATGTATATACCTTAGAATGCATCATATAATCTTAAGTTTCACACTTTGATTTATTTTGGCTTTTTGAGGCTTTAGTATTTGAGTGGAGAGTAGCAATGTGCCGTTTGATTGAAGAACGGTCACCAAATGTTCGATCACATTCACTACATTGAAAGGCAACACCACCATGTGTGGCCAAATGACGACTTAAACCAGATGCATGATTAAATCGTTTAGGACACAAGTGGCATGAATGCTGTCGTATACGTGGTTCTTCCAAGTGGTGGCGATTTATATGTTGCGTTAAATTAATACGTTGTGCAAAAGCTTTTTCGCAATGGGGACATTGATGAGGTTTAATACCAGTATGAGTTTGCATATGCCGTTTAAGAATTTCTTTTTGCACGAATGATTTCTCACACAAATTACACGAAAACGGTTTCTCTTCATAATGAGTATACATATGACGACGCAGAGCACTGCTACATGAGACAACTATACGACATTCAGGACATTGAAAGGTGACACCCAACCTTTCCACTTTCTCGTGTGTTCTTAAATGACGGTCTAATGATTGTTTTGTCGAAAAAACCATCGGGCATGAATTACATCTAAATATTTTTGGTGTATCTGTGCTGCGCTGTAATGGATTTACATAGGTTTTTGTTAGAACTGTTGCTTCTACTGTTGTTGTCTTTGTTCTTGAAATTGACGAAGTAACAATTGGTTTCGATTTCTTTTCCGGTAATTTATCAGATTTTATTAATAACTGTTTATTCGGTGTTGGATATTTCTATTAAAAAAGTATTATTTAAAACAAAACGAATTAAAAAAATATGAACAACAAAAAAAAAACTTACTTCTACTTCAATTTTTTCTATTACACCACCACCATCCATATTATCTGGAAGTTTTATAATCATTACATTTTCATAGGAGCTTTGATCCATATTGGCTTCATCTAAATCAGCAGTAAAATTATCGGTTTTCTTTAAAAATTGTATTTCTCCACTTTCGTTGTCAACTTAAAATATAATAATAAATTTTAATGTAATATATCACATGAAATAAAAAAAAACAAATTTAATAAACTGTCTTTTGGTCAGCATATTGATGATATTGCGTCTAAGTTGTTTGTAACCCTACGTAGATTGTATGGTCTTAATGCGTGCTTACCCATGCATGTCAAGAAGTCTGTTACAAATGCCCTTATAATGTCTATGATAAATTACTGCTTGGAGTTAATGTGAGGTTTGTTTATGGACTTAGGGTAAGAGCTCGTGTATCCTATTCCTTAAAACGGTATTTGAAATTTTCATTTGAGGATTAACTTAAATTTCGCTTATTGATATATCTGTTTAAGATTGTTAAATTTCAAAGTCCAAGGAACCTAGTTCAAATGTTATCTTTTACTAGATCTTTAAGAAATCCTCAACTATTTATTCCACGCATTTTTAATAGTGTTGTGGAATGATCTACCAAGACAACTTCGTTCTTTCTTCTTTTCTATTGCAATGTTTAAGCGCATGATTACTAGTGTATATAATAACAACTAATGGTCGTTATTGAAATCATTATAATCTATCATCTGAAATTGTCTGGATGTTTTAATTTTTCTAACTTATTGTTGTGGTTTTTTTTTTCTTTCTCCTATTTTCTATTTATCTTGCTTTTTCTACATTTATAGTATTTATATCTTTTATACCAAAAAATATCAAAATATTTTGACATTTTCGAAACCTCGAGTGACACATGAAATTAAACCGTAAACATGACTATACACCATGTAAACAACAACGGAGCATGCCTGGTTTCATAACATGTTCCAAATTGTATGGCATAAAATAATTTGTTTTACTGCAGAGAAATTTGTTTAAATTTTAATACAAATAGAAGCTGGGTATTTACCCGAATTTAAAAACATGGTCACATGAGGTCATTACTTTAACAATTTTGCTATTTTCTGAATGTCCTTAAAAAATACTTACTTCTATAGGATGTTGTCGTTGTATCCTGAGACTCTTCATTGTTGTCCATAAACTCCGCGGTAGTAACTTTTGTATAGGATACATTGTTTTCTATTTCTTCGTCTTCGTAATCCACATCGGCCCCATCATTATTGGCAGGATGTTCCTCTGTGGTGTCAGAAATTTTTTTCGGAATCTCAAAACCTTCATCGGTATCGTAAGCTAAAAAATTTCCATCACTGTCACATTCTTCATCATTCAAATTTATTTCTTCTGCAACAAATGGAGTTGATGCATCTTCTGTCTCTTCGCGCTGATTTATTATTTCCATTACTTCATATTCAATTTTTGAATTTGCTTCTGCCTCTTCTTGTTGCTTTTTATTTGAATTGGTTGCTGTCTGGTTAGAGATTTTAATTGAATTTAGCTCAGAACCTCGTTTTTTGTTTGTAAGATATGTTTGCAGGTCATCCAATAGATATTTCATTTCTGATTGCCTACATTCTTCACGTACTTCGTTACGAACCAGATTTTTAGCTTCAATTAAACATTGGTCCATTATTGATTTGCGTAAACTTTCTTCAAGTTCATTTCGAATTGTTATTTTTAGTTCTTTCCTGATTTCTTCCTCTATCAATGGTACAATTTCCTCATGACACTTTGTTCTAAATGTTTCTTTGGTAACCTCCAATTCCCGTTCAAGTTCAAGTCTAATGTTCTTGACTTTTTCTTCGATTTTTCGGTCTTCCTCTAGTTTCTTTTTGCTTTCTTGTTCTTGTATAAATTCCAGACTGTCTTTGAACTCTAGTTCGTTCTGGTCCTCGTCATCATCATCAGTATCTATTTTTTTAGTAAAAACTTTACTTATTTTGCCCATGGACACCATCCGTAAATGCTTTTTCAATTTAGAGTCGGATAGTTGGCTCATTTTACGAAAATAGTACGATTTTTCCAATTCTAAACGACAATCTGTGCAAATATTTTTGGGGAAATCATCATACTCTTTAACCTCAAGCGATGCACAAGCCATTACACGCATGGGTATCGATAACGCTGAATATTTGTCGGAAGAGGATTTTTCTTTTGGAAATATACATATAGTCCCTTCATTTTCCTTTAGACACAAACGACAAATTCTTTGCAAATCAGGATAAACTTTTCCAGTCATATTTTCTTTCAATAAAAAGTAACTTTTTATAATTATAATTGTTGAATTTTATTAAAATTTTCAGAAAATTACAATAATAATCGGGAGTGGAACCTTGTCTAAAACTGTATCAAAGCGGTTTGACCAAACGCAACTAATAAACAAAACCGCGGACGAATTTTCAGAATCATGAAAATAAAAAAATTAAAGTGTAAGTAATATTGTGAATGTAGCGTGTTCTGTTATAAAATTGTGAATTAAATAGTAAATCATTGTGATTGATTATAGTTTCATTAGTCATAATTTCCACACATCAAGTTTAGTTTTCTGAAGGAGAAAGAAAGAATAGTTTCCCTTTTTTACAGGGACCCCAAATAACAGTTATTGCTTAAAAATTAAACTAAAAAAATCATCGTATTAGAGTCGACAGACATATATGATGTTATATACCAAATGAATCGTCTTGGAGAGCTCTTACAGAATCTGTGGTGATCTCGCATAAGTGATCATTAATCAGATTTTAACTGTTACTTTTTGACGGAAAAATAAAAGTTTAGATTAAACCTTTAAAAAGAGAGTTTTATTTTTCCGTCATAAAATAAAACTCATTTTGTGAGTTTTATTTTTTCGTCATAAAATAAAACTTATTTTTGAGTTTTATTTTTCAGTCGGAAAATAACCGTTATTTTTCGAGTTTTATTTTTCAGTTAAAAAATAAAACTCTATTTAGGAGTTTTATTTTTTCCGTCATAAAATAAAACTCGTTTTTAATACAGATTTTATTTTTAATCCAATCCCGTTGCTTGTGGTATCTTTACTTTATTGTTTTTTATAGCTGAATACCTAAAATCTCAAGTTGAACGAGTTTTAGGGTGCTTTAATATTAATAAAAGGCAAATTTACACAATTACAACCGATAATGGCCGGAACTTGCTAAAAAATTTTACAAATATTTGACTAGGAGGATGAAAGCGGGTTCGATGACTGCGTCTATTACGACGTTCTGCACGGAATAAAGTACGATAGAAATGACATTTGTAATAGGATTAGGTGTGAAAAAATTTTTCATAAAAACGAGTTTTATTTTATGACCGAAAAAATAAAACTCCTAAATAGAGTTTTATTTTATGACGGAAAAATAAAACTCAAAAAATAACTGTTATTTTCTGACTGAAAAATAAAACTCACAAAATGAGTTTTATTTTGTGACGGAAAAATAAAACTCACAAAATGATTTTTATTTTATGACGAAAAAATAAAACTCTATTTTTGAGAGTTTTTTTCTAACTTTTATTTCTCCGTTGATAAATAACTTTTTCTGCTGACCTTTTTTGGAAAAACTCTCAAAATAACCATTAAAAATTAAGTTTTTCGATATAACTTATAACCGTTACAGTCCCTGCTTTTTTAAGAAAAAAAAAATAGTTTTGTTTTCAAATAGATTTTGTAAACAAAATATTATTAAAAATATTAAAAAGAAAGAAAAAATATATTTCGGCAAAAATTCTATTGTGTTTTGAATTTTAAATAAAAATGTTCACCATTTTTGCTGTCTTTTTCATTAAAATAGCTTTATCATGGGTTTGTTTGACAAATACTACGTAGAAAGTTGTAAAGAGTCCTTAATAAAGTATTTTATTTTTTATGAATAGATGTGTTATTTTTTCTAAAAGGCAATTTTTGTGTTGCTTTTTTATTTGTTTGTAAATATGTAACTGTCAAATTACATGCGAAAGTTCGAAAACAAAAAGCACTAACTTGTTTCTCGCAAAACAAGGTGTTTTGGTTTAAGTGCAAATGTGCTTTAAAAACGTCAAATTTCAAATTTATTTTTTGTTTTCATTATTCGTTAAATAATATAGAAGGCAAACAATGAATTATAAAATAAATACCACCGTCAAATAGATAATAAAAGGCATAGTAAAGTATTGGTTTTAATATAAATATATCGTCGCAAGAATTAAAGAACGCTGTAACTGACAAAAAATCGAAAATACGTTTTTTGCATCATTTTTATGAAAAAAAAAAAATACGTGTCGATTGGTTCCGGTCCCAGATTTCTACGACGAAAATAAATTCACTTATGCCGTCTGCGTTTTGAAAAATACCAGTGTCTTTGTTCTACTTTCATACAGGTTTCTTGGCTCTGGTGAACATTTAAGGTTTTGTCAGTTACAGCGTTCTTTAATTCCATCGACGACATGTATGTATATATTAATGTTAACATGAACTAAAAATGCTCAATAAAAAAGATTATGATATTTAAATATTTGAAGAAAAAAAATATATATATTTTCTGTCCACTGAAATTTCAAGTCTTTAAAATCTGCACATAAAAAGCTGTATTCTTTTATTAATCTAACGCAATGTTGCAAATTTCTGAAAATTGACAGTACTAAATTTTCCAAAGACCTCCAGTGGATAGTGCCGGTCTTCTACAGGTGCATGTATGCGTATCTGCCTCATATGGGTATCCCGTCCATTCTGGTGATTCGATATGACAGCAATTTGTAGCATAAATGTACGTATACATTTTACACTACCATCTTTAATTGGTATGGCTACCCAACCGGTGGGTTCATTTAAGTCGACAATCTGTAATTCCTGTAAATCATTAAAATTGGAACCGGCTCTTATTGAAATGCGAGATGGTGTATAACTTTCATCCAATTTGTAATCAGTGTATATATAAATTTGGCTTATTTTTGTTTTGCTATGAAATTGTATATTCACTAAATGCGGCAGTTGGCCATCAGATTGCCAGTAAGTGTCCATGATATTATCCCGCAAACGTTCAACGCCAAAACCAGGTTTACATGAAGAAAGACTCCAAACAGCCAAATTTCCCACTTCTCTTACAAAACCTTGACGTTCTTCATCCATAGGATCTTCCTTTGTTTCGTTTTTTTCTTGTTCCTCATTATTGCCCTCCACTTTGATTTATAATTAATTATTTAAAATAAAATTAGAAATGTATTGTTATTTTAAGAGTAAAAAATTTACTTGCGTAGTATTAAAATAAAATAAACAAAACAAAGCTAAAATCAAATGTCAAAAACAAATTAAAAATAAATTTGCATTCACAATAGTGTCTCAAAGGAGAAAACTACGGAATGGAGAAGTCAAAAAAGAGGCTGCAGAGATGGGAGGCGTTATATGTAGTACTTCATTATTCGTTCTAAAAATTATTGCTTCTATAGATGTATAAAAAAAGGTTAAAAAACATAGTTAAAGAGAAATAATTGTAATATTATTCGAATAAGAATTAAAAATAATTTAATATTTGAGATTTATTTTAATTCCTACATATGTTGTATATTATGAGTACAATGGTAGCACTGTTTGCGCAGTTGTGCAAATAAAAGCAAAACAGATAAACAGCAGCACAAAAAGGAGTGGTAGAGGCCGGTGTCAGCACACGGAGCTCCTTTTAGTTTCTAAACAAGTTCACTTATTTTTTCTCAGAAAAAATATTTTATTTAATTAAATTTACGTGAGTGTGTCCTAATAATAAATGTAATATTAAAACAATATTTTAAAGTGCTAAAAATAAATTACATGCATCGATTTGTTGTGTTCAAAAAGGAATTAAAACTAATCGAAAAACGAAAAGATCAATAATGACTGACTAATCATTGGACCAAAATCGTCTTGCGTCTTGTTTCTATACAATATACATAAATATAAAGAACAATTTCATCCGCTTCCCCCTTTTGGTCAACCAATAAATTTGATGCAATTTTTAATAATAATTTTTTTTTGGCATATTTCCATTTAACGTCACAGTAGAATATCAATAATTTATAAATGTCGATACCCATGTATGTATGCATGTGTCTGTTGTTGTTGTGTTTAATTGTGTAAATTATTTTTAACTTTGTTGTTGTTGTTGTTGATGCAACCACCAGTTGATTCTTTATTGATATACCGCATGTAGATACTTGTATGTACAATATTTTGTATTTCATTGGCTTATGGTACTGTATTAAGAATTGCAATTTGTTATTAATTTTTCGTTTTCTAATAATTTGGGTGTATATTTTTTCAAAATTTATTACATTTTTTTATTATTTCTTTTTTTCTAATTTTTGTTAAACAAAAACAATGCCATTCACTCTATTGAGTTTTTTTGCATTTCAATAAAGCATGTTCTTAAACATTTATCATTATTTATCACTACAAACCGGTGTTGGTTTTGGCGTTCCCCACAACTCTCCTCCAATCATCTGTCTTTGCAGCAGGCGCCCGATAATTCTTTACTCCCAATAGTTTAATGTAATCGTCGATGCTGTCAATTAAGAGTGTATGTAGATGATCTTGTTAAATTTGTGGGGTATAGATACGGTGACCATATTTATTAAACAAAAATACAGAACAAGGAAATTGTCGACCACATTGGTGCTGTATACAATTGAACATTTCAATTTCATCTCTCAAAAGTTTCTAACGTTTTGCGGAAGTTACCCAGAACGAGATCCCTATAATTTAACCCTGGATGCAGACTTGAAATAACTGGATTCACTATGGAATTTACGAAACTTAGAGGACAGTTATGATTTCAACCGATAGTTCCCTTACCTCAGATATAAAAAATGAAGCTAGAAACTCATATGATACTTTAAATACGTTCCAGCAATGTGCCCCATTTGAGATTCCGAGCACTAGCATTGATCAAAGTCTCAGTAACCACAATGACACTGTAGTTTCTATTATCTCTGCAGAACTAATTTTGGTATTTTTGTGATTGAATTTTTGTTTTCCCAAGTTATATTTTACCTTTAAATATTCTTTAAACTCTATTAAATCATAGTTTAATTTAGTGACCAAAATGGCTTTGATTTACATTTTGTTTTTTCATTGGTCCATATATTATTGAATACAAAAAATACCCTTTCTGTTGGTGCATTTGAAACAGATAAACACAAATTGCACCCGACAACCGTCAAAATATTTTTAAAATATATGTTTCTTTCTCCAAAGTGCACATACATACATATGTATGTATATGAAATGATGGAAATAAGTATGTCTCTATGGCCAATTCGTCTCTAAGACTCGTCCGGAGTCAAATCAAAACTACAATTACTACTTTGAGGCATGAAAATACAGAACAAATACAGAACATTAAATAAAATACAGAACCTTTTTATGTTTTTCCATAATCAATAATTTATACAGAACACGGGTTTCAAATACAGAACTGTTCTGTATAATACAGAACGGATGGTCACCGTAGGTATAGACAAGAACAAGCTTTTTTAAAATTCCACTGGGTCTTTGTATTTTTCATTTTGTCAAGAATTTCTATCGTTTCGTCAATCATTGGGTGAGGTTTCTTCTTACTTACTTCCAACACATATCTCTATGATACTGTCGTCTCTTGTTTCTTCCATTATTTGCTATGCATTATAATCTTCTTCGAAGTGACGTTTCCCTCCATTTAGAAATTTTGTCGTATTCTTACAGATATATAGTCGGATTTGAAAACTGTTTACTTGGCTTTTGCGTCTCTTATAGAATTCTTTGATGTCTTCATTGATTATATATGGCTCTCTATCCCGTTGACATTGTTATTTTAAAACGTAATAAAAACAACAACTTGGCATTACCGTTGTCGTTATCGACAATAATTGAAAAATGTCGTTATTTTCTATTTAAAAACGAAGATAGAAACGATAAAGAAGGGCCCGTTTTTTGTCGCTTTCAGTTTTAGTAGCAACATTAAAACGGGAGCTTTAAAAAATAGAAAGTGATTATTACAACGTTGCAACGGTTTGATATTTTAGTAGGTATCAGAAATTGAAACAATCCTGAATATTCTAAGGTTTCAAAAAAGACATAAAACATAAAAGCGACATAAAAACTAAATAGAAACAACATTTAAAACGATAACGCCAACGGGAATAGGGCCGATTATATTGATTCTCTCTTCTCTTTTTTGCATAGTTTTGTAGTCTTCTTCTGATTCTGTATTAGTTTTAGTATTACACTCCAGTGCTCCTTTTCTAGTTTTATTCTTAGACCGACGATTAAATGCATTTATTATTATACCATTCTTGGTGGCTATCAATATTTATTATATGTATGTATATTGTTTATTTTCCGTTGTTTTTTAGGTATTTAGGAAATTTTCCCTGATATTCGAAAAGTTTCACAGTATCCTTTTGCTTATTAACGTCCCATGTCATACAAATTCTCTTCTTCTTAATTATAGGTGAGAGAATAGTTATTGTCAGATTTAGTTTGTAAATCGAATGAAAAAATTTACATCACGACCAGTCAACAAATTTGAACTTCAACAACGAATCTTTAATTTATTAACTACTAGCCCAAACCCGCCGTGCTTCGCTATAGCTACCACTACCGTTTGTCCACAATTTGAGAATTTAGATTGTCCAATTCCGTAAACTTTCTGGGTGATAATTTACCTTGCCCGTGAACTCATTCAAACGCAATTCCGACACTAGTTCAATTTTGAAAAATATCCTGTTTCACTTTCGGTAGTTGAGTCTACCTGTGTTCTAAATTTGAACAAAATGGTTCAGTCGTTAAGGCGTGATTGACCGATAAACAGATAAACTGACAAACAGACAGACTTACAAAGCCATTTATAATCTAATATATAAAATTCTCATGTCGCGGTGTTTGTTGCCAAACTCCTCCTAAGTTACTCGACCGATTTTCATAAAATTTTGTGTGCATATCGGGTAGGTCTGAGAATCGGCTAACATCTATTTTTCATACCCGTAAATGCTAAACTGACCCGCCCCAAGGGAAAATTACGCCTCACCTAAATAACGTACTGACTTCATTGAAATTTTAAGCTAGATAGATCATCTAGATAGATCAGCATATATGATTTCCGTTTTTTTTTAAATACTCAGAGGGGGCGGTGCAAGGGCTACTTTTTCCTATCCCCAACCAACAAACTAATTTTGATTAAATTTTATTTATTATTAAATTACAAAACTTTAGATTAACTAATGTAAATTTTCACACCTCTTTTTTATACCCCTAAATGTAAAGGTACCCGCCCCAAGGGGAAATTTATGCCTCACCTAAATAACGTACCGACGTTGATGAAATTTTTAGATAATATATATCTGTGTACCGTAGAACACATATGGTTGAGGTTTTTTTTATTAAGTGGTACTCAGAGGGGGCAGACATTGATTGCTCATATCAAGGTTGACTTTTGCAGTTCGGTGAAGATTATCAAATAAATATATTTGAAATAAAAAAATGTTTCCTAGAGCAAATTTATATGGCAAAACAACGTTTGCCGGACAGCTAGTATCTATATATACAGATATACATATGAATTATTTCTATTTATTAACTATTATTTCTAATATTATTAAAAATAATATTTTTTTAAAATAGCTTCTTCAACCAATAATAACTACATAGGTGTGTATGTATTACTGCTGTCAAATTCTGCTACTTTTCATTACTCGATAGTATTGAGTATCCAAATGAAAGCACTCCATACTTTTAACGGATTTTATTTTTGGGGAAAAAAATTTCGAAAAATATTGTGTTTTTAGTCATAATTTTCTTTCTGCCATTTAAATTTTCCATACAACTTCGAAGAAAAAATACAACTCTTAAAGTATTGAGAAGTTACTTTTAAGTATTTCGTTTTGCCATTTTTTACAAATATCATAATTTGCCTGGCAAGATTGAATATTTTATGAAAAAATAAAAGTAACTGCGTGTTTACTTTTTCACCATCGTTAATAAAGTTACCGAACTAATAAATGCAATGAAGGCTTGCATTCATTAGCATTATCCTAGCTGTAAGTCCAAGGTATAATGTATGGTTTTCGGATTACTGTTTCCGTGAAAATATTTTTTTATTTTTTTTTAAATTTTGTTAGAACATACATATATACATAATACAAATAAAAAAAGCATTTGATCAGTTTTCATATTGAGTAAAAATTTTTAGAAACAAAAAATTTATCCCTTAGTCGGGATTTACTATGCAGAAATTGAAAGGCAGACATTTTTCAATTCTTTTTTGCTTTTTCGTAAATATAGAACTTAAAAGACAAAACCAATAAGAAGAAATTACTAAAAGTGGAAAAGAATAAGGAAAAATATCCGGTACAAAAATTCGTCTACTACACTCTTCACATTATCGTCCTAATTTATACAAACTTCTTCTGTCTGTCATCCAATTTCTACATTGTAAATCACACACAAGTAGTTCAAATACGAGTTTTTTACCCATGTAAAGCTGCATTTACACGGTATGTGCGTCCCATATGGGATGTCATATGCATGTATATGATGTTCCTTGTGCTTGTCAAAATAAATATCTATGTACATATGAATTATAATTTGTATGCTTAAGGGGGGTTTAGACGGTAATACAAGTCGTACGTAAAATCAAAGAGAGAATATTACGAAATTCCATCCATATTTTAAAAATGAGAGTACAAATCTTACGACAGGTATTTTTTGCGTTTACACGGTTGGTAAAATACCAAAACAAAGTAAAATGAAAACATAAAATGCACATACACATGCACACAAAATTTACACGCATTGTGAATACATTTAACATAAACAAACAAAAAGATAAAAATGCATCCCTGATCTAATGAAATGTGATGGTTTTTTAAAAAAATTCAAAAAACAAAGAGAGCCGTACGACTGTCAAATTTTCATCCGTATTTTCTCTCAATGTTGTACGCTCTCATTACATATCAAGTTTACACGATACTATTCATTCTCTTCTACACAAAAATTTGACATGTCGTACGACTTGTGTTACCGTCTAAACCCCCCTTTAAAAGTACAAACGAAATTTACATTTTACATAACCTATACAAAAAAGCTGATTTTCAATTACTCGGGTTATATGAGAGACGTTATTTTAAAACTGAGTAGAAAGAGTGCTCGAATTCCATTCTTAAAGTTTTAAACTCAAAAGCAAAATAATTTAAAAATAAAATTAGGGCACAACCCGGGACGAAAAGAATCAAAACGAGTTGAAGGGAGCAATTCATGTTAGTATATATTGTTTGTGTAATATGAAACGTAAAGGAATGCTTATTAATTTTTGCTAAAAATTTAGCTCTACTTTATCTGAACATTTGCATTTACATCTTATTTTTATTTATTTTACATATTTATGTATATTAATGGAAAGGAAGCTTTTCTTATGTTGTGTTACACAGAAATAGAGTCTACTCTAAATGAAAATATGTCATATGTAAATGTCAAATGTTTTATACACAAGAATTGTTTGATGTGAATCAAACGATATGTGCAAATTTCATACATACATACATACATGCATATGTAAAAATTTGACATTACATATGTATGTGCGTGTCATACCGTGTAAATACAGCTTTATAAATGTCTTGACACAGTTCTGTATTTATAGATATAACACTAATCTACTCGGAATTTTATACTTCAATTTTACTTTAAATATAACGATCTAATAATAAATGTAGCAAAATTTTGAAATAAATTATATTCTGGTAGTGTAAAAACTATTAAAAAAATTAATCTTTTAGCTATTGTGGACAACATTTTTTTTAACTTGATAAGAAAATTATATTTTATACTTGCTCCTTATTACTTATTATTCACGTGTTTTATTATAACTATAGCTGATAAATTTATCAAAATGTATGTAGACTAAATTTAAAATAAGTAAGATTATATTGTATTACTTTTTCTTTTGTATGTACGTGCATATGTACATATGTACTATATGTATTCAAAAGAAAAGATTAAAAATATATGTACATACTATATAATAAGTGTGTATTGTACACAAACGTTGTCAAGTGCTTTAAAATTCTGTTATGAAAATCATTTATTTTTTTTTGTATTTAAATAATTACAATATTTTTTTTAAAGATAAGATCTGTCATGGCTTTATATTTTGCTGTACATACTTTATAAACACATAATTTATATTTTTGCCCTATCATCGGCAAATAAAAAAAAAAACCTTTTCTATAATTTCAATAAAGTATCAAACAAAAATATTTGCTTTCTTTTTTAATGATAAAATGTTGACACTAAACTAATGGCAAGATGTGATTGTTTGTTAGTACAGCTACGTGTCCGCCGACACTCTTAAAAATATAATTTAAGAGATAATAAAACATCTCTTTAATATTTTTAGTAACACTAGCCCAACTGTATATCGTCACCTTAAAGACCAAACAACCTATTAACAGTTTTCAAAAGTTTACAGGAGAGAGAAAAAAACGTTATAAAACTGGAACTATTTGCAATGTTGAAACGAAAATTATATATTTTGATTAACATGAAACCAGAAGTATATATCGGTTGAGAAAGCTTTGTTTTTCTAAGCATAGCTTATGAACTCTGAAACCAAACAACCTATCAGCAATACTAATTAGTATGAATAATTAAGCATACCTTTGAATACATGAACGATATTTACATTAAATAATAACAGTTATAGTTTTTTTTACTTGTTTAAACAAACAAGTGTCTAATGTTTGCTTAAATTACACTATGCAACATTATTAAAATTTTATCATGATTTTTGATGATTGATTTTCCTCCCTTTTTTTAGTACGTTACGGCCTTCTAAAGTATAAATTTTTTTCTTGTTTTTTGTTGATTCTTTTTAGAAACTTCCATATTTGTCTCAAAATTATTTTCATTTATGGAATACATTTTATTGCGTTTTAACACTTTTTTATTTTCCTTTCACTTCTAACAATAAATAAAATTTAATAAAACACAAAGAACAACAAATCAAGACTAACTGTTTATCAAAAAGAAAAAAATCAAATAAATTTAGGATTTTTCACGTGCTACGCCTCGATTGGTCCCGGTCCCAGATTTCTATGATGAAAAGAAATTCACTTACGAGTGCTACAAAAGTTTATTTAAATAAAACAAAAACGGTTTTGGATAACAATGAAATTCTTTATTCTTGTAAAAGTACGTTAGATGCCATTATGTATGGAACTCGATTTCTTGGCCAACATGGGCACGCTTGCAGAAGTCCAGACGCTGAACCCAATTTTCGATCGATATTCGTACGAAGTTCATCAATCGTCGCTGGCTTGTTGGCATAGACCATAGACTTGACGTAGCCCCACAGGAAACAGTTTAACGGCGTCAAATCGCACGACCAAGGCGGCCAATCGACTGGTCCATTTCGTGAGATAACACATTCTCCAAACTTGGTTACCAATAAATTGATTGTGACATTTGCTGTGTGGCTTGTGTCGTCGACTTGTTGGAACCACATGTCCTCCAAGTCCATATCATCCAATTGGGGCCAAAAATATTCGGTTATCATTGAACGGTAGCGATTTCCATTCACAGTAACTTGCCGGTCTTGATCATCACGGACGAAGTACGGCCCATTGACGCCGCCGGCCTATAAACCGCACCAAACCGGGATGCAATGAAGACTCATTGAGTACGTGCGGATGGCTGCCTGACCAATAACGCATATTTTGTTTATTGACGAAGCCATTCAGCCAGAAATGGGCCTCATCGCTGAAGATGATTTTTCGATGAAAATCCGAAGTTGTTGCTCAGCCCAATTCACGAACATACGACGTTTCTGGTGGTCAATCGGCTTCAGTTCTTGCCTCAATTTGATCTTGTAAGGATGTTAGCCTAAGATCTTTTTGCAAAATTCCCCACAACGACGTTACAGACA
This sequence comes from Metopia argyrocephala, assembly GCA_963576795.1. NCBI lineage: Eukaryota > Metazoa > Arthropoda > Insecta > Diptera > Sarcophagidae > Metopia > Metopia argyrocephala. The sequence goes on from OY756211.1 coordinate 89,087,758, forward strand.
TGCCCAACGCTTGAGAACGACGTGTGAGAGACACATTTGGGCTTTCTTCAACTGAAGCCTCAATGGTAGCAATATTCTCGACACTACGGGCACTTCTTTGTGCCCGTTCTGGCCCGGAAACATTTTGTTCTGTGTCTGTGGATTCAAATTTTTTCACTAGACGCTCAATTGTTGAACTGCTAGGACGATTATGGCGACCATAAATTGGACGTAGCGCTCTTAACGTTGAGGCCACTGACTACGAATTTCGGTAGTAAATTTTAATAATTTCGACTCGTTTTTGGCTCGTATATCTATCTTTCCATCAATAATTGGCAAACCTTACTGAAGCGAAATGTCAAAAGAGCGGCAAGAAATATGGCGTCGTTTGCTGTCCCTATCGCTCTACTTTTGTAACGTTCCTGTTGAAAAACCCTTTAGTTACTCTGATTTCTTCCTTAAGATGAGTGCTAATAGGTTATCTGGTTTCAGAAAATTATACACTTGCTGATAGGGTATTTGGTAATAGCTTGGTTATTTGTAATATTAGACGTTCAAAATTTTGCATATATATGTGTTATGATATAAGGAATGATATTAAAAAAACCTTTACTGATAGGTTTTTTGGTCTTTAAGGTGACGATATGGGTGTACTTATGCATGTTAATAATTATTTTTATTTAATTTTTAAAATTCATTAAGCAAAAATATGCAATAACAACTTTTTAATAGTTAAAACAAAGAGAAATTCTGCTGTTTTGTATATTTTATATCCACAAAAATTGTTTTTAATTTCTGTGTTCAGACTAATTTAATTATTTTAAAAGAAAAACTACATAAAATGTAAATATTAAAAAAAAACAAAAAAAAAATTCTTCTGATTTTTCGTTATCAGTAAAACAGATAAAAAAGATACACAAACTCTTTCACAAATCCTGAGAATGATGAATAGACGCTAATACTACGAGTATGTTTCAGAAAGCAAAGTGTGTACTAAAAGATGAGCAGTATAATCTATTAAATACGCTCATTTTTTTTTTCTTTTAACAAAATTATAGCACATTGATACTTTTAAGTATTCAAAAGATTTTCAAAATAACAAGTTGAGAAAAAGATTAGTTGAATTTTTAACGTTAAACGGTACAAATCGAGCGGAATTAATTAAATTAAATTAAACATTAAAATTTCTTTAGTGACGTTTCGTATAAACAAAATTTAAAAATTTGTAAATTTGCTAAAAGTGAAAAGTTGGTCAGTGATCTTTTAATGTAAAATTGGTTAATGTAAAATTTTTATTAAGAAAATAATAGTCCAAAAATCTTTTAATCGTTATTTGCCTTTACGTTTTTGGTTAGTGATACTGTATTAACTAAAGGAATTCAAATTAATTGTCATTAATTCTGTTGTTTCTAAAATCGATGAGCTCTTTTTTATTTTTTTTTTCTTGGCACGAGATTTAAAAACAAATTGATAAATTTATATTAAAAAGTTAGATTTTCGCTACGCATCTTGATTTTTTTTTAACCAACACAGACACTTGATGAAATAATTATTTGTTTATAATTTGAAAATAATTAAATGAAATATTTTGTTAATATTGTGTTTTGTTCTTAATATAGTATATTTACAGTTTAGAACGTTTCTTGTATAAAAAATAAAATTTTACTGTGAACATGACTTTACAATCCATTAAATATGTGCCAGGCAAATTGGAAATACTCGATCAGTTATTGCTGCCGGTACAATCGAAATATTTGGCAGTTAAAGGTGTTGAGGATGGTTGGAAAGTAATAAATAAAATGCAGGTAAGTGTATCTATCTATCAATTACATAAAACTTTTTTAATAAGTACATACATACATATGTATGTATATGCAGTTTGTATAAAACTCATCACTATAACTGGGATTTGCATATATTCTTTATGAGAGTTATGAGTATGGGTTGCTTAAAAACAGATGAAAAAAAATCAACCTAATGTATGCATATACATAAATTAATTGTTAATTATAATTATGAATGAACTGAATGAATGAACTTAGCTATGAATAAATTCTGTATCATTTATATTTTAAAAACATTTGTTTATACTTTGATTACCATAAATAAATAAATAAACGATGTTTGTTTGGCCATTATTTTAAACTTGTTTTAATATAAATCATAAAATTGTCTCAATTGTCAACATTTGCTACTTAAAATAAAATTATATTTTCTATATACATACCTACATACCTATATATGTACATATGTATGTATAAGAAGAAAATGTTAATCGAGATAACAAAAACAAACATTCACAATTAAATGTGTTTTGATAAACAAACATAGATACTTACATACGTACATATGCAGTTCGAAAATGACGTTTTGCTGATATTTCAAAATAATTTAGTATTTACTACACCAATTACCATATAGAGTATTTAAAAGATTCAATCTTAATCATATTGCTCATTAATTGTAATGCCAGCAATGTCTATTAAATAATAGCATTAAGCGAAGTATAGCTAAAAATAATATAATTCAAAATTTCCTAATATTAAACAAGTATAATGTTAAACAAATTACCATTAATATATATTTTTTTTTCATGTTATTTGCACTTTTATTTAATGCTTGCAAATTTAAAAACGTCTCGTCAGAAATAAAAACACAAAATCAAATCAAATAATAACTATTACACGATATTTATATACTGTAAAAACACTTAAATCAAATATGCTAAAAATTTATGAATATAAATAGAAAAAAATAATAAAATGTTTAAACAATTAAAAATAATCAATTTACCTACTAATTACTCAACAAAAAACAATTTATACCATCCATATGTGCTAGACACACTATAATTTAAATTTTCTAAAAGCTTTTACAATTAAAAATAAGTTGAATGGACGTCATACGCTTGACAGATGACAGCTATTTTTAAGAATCTCTTCTTTTTAATGTATTAGACACTTTTGTAGGGTGTGTAAACTCTAAAAGGCTGAACAAGCTGATTCAAATGGCATTTCATACCATTCGTTTATTTTGCAACTACCGTTTTTTTTCGCCGTATAGGCAAATACATTCAATATTAAATATGGAATGTATTGCTAATGGGAATAAACATATCTCTATGGCCATTTCGTCACTGATCAAGAGACTCGTCAGTTGACTTTTTTTCAAAGATGGTATTAAAGCTCTAAATTCTTATGTTAAACAAATTATACACTAAATGAGAATTATATTGCATTCAGTATTTAAAAGCCTGTTTTTCAAATTTAAATTAACTTCGGCGGGTATTGTAGTAATTTTCTTGCTAAAAACAACCTCATGCGTTATATTCAAGAATGTCTTGAACTAAAGCATAAGAAGTTAATTTTTTTATACACACATGTTAGTTTTAGAGCCATTATTACAACTTGCCTATAAAGTGTCCGATAATTAAAGGTAACTTTGGTTAACGGGAGAAATAAAGTGACCTTTAAATGCTTTTCATTATTACAACTTACCTTTAAAATAAAAGTTATATTTTTTAAAATACGGCAATATCAGAATAATAACCGATTACTTTTGGCATTAAATTTGTTTAAAAGACACCAAGTGACAACAACCCACATGTTTACATAAATAAAAAAACAAAAAGAATTTTATAAATTGTGCACTTACAACAAAGAAATGTGTCTTACTTTCCATTTTTATTGAATTTATTTCTTTGTTGACAAAATAAACAAAATATTTTTGTTAATAATTCAACAAACAAAAAATATGGCAGGCTGGATAAAATATCGTCGTGCCGGAGTTTATGTGCTCTATCCGCCATTTCATATATTTTATATGTCTCGAGTTATCGATGCTGCTTTAGGTTTTCGATCCCAAATTTTTCAAGTCTGCAATCCGTTTTCAGATATCTCGTCGAGTTTCGGAGATAAATAGCTGAAAACGGATTGCAGATTTTAAAAATTTTGGTGTCAAAAACCTAAAGTGGCATCATTACCTCGAGATACATAAAATGGCGTATAGAGCACATAAACTCCCGCACGACCATATGATAAGCTCAAAAGTTTAAACCTCACATTAAAAGTTAATGGTAAGGCAATCTCCCCAATAGCTTTATCGGTCACTTTTAGGTTAAAGTTAAGTTGTAATAACAAAAACAATCTATCTGTCCGGTAACATCCTACTTTTAACTAAAGGCAAGTTGTAATAATGGGCCTTAGTTTTTTTTAATTTGTAACGATTAATTTCCGAAAAGAAAGAATTCTTTTAAACATCTTTTCATAAGCATAACAAATGTATAAATGTTTTTTTTATTTACATCTTGCATTTTATATTTGTCTATATAAATTTTTAAAATTGTGAATACATCATAATCAACATTAAAACATATACGATGACATATGTGTGCATGTATGTACATATTACAAAACACCCTATATATATTTAAATAAATAAAAAAAAATAAAACAGATAAGGGCTTTTCGTATATTGACAATATAAACACAAATTTCATTCATATTAAATTAATTTTTAACTTTTGTTTTATTACTTATCACGCGCTGAAAAATAATTCAAATACTGTCATTTATTTATTTACTTAACTTTCTAGTTGATTACAAGAACATATAAAGTTTTTGTTTTAAAACAAAAACAGCCCGATATAAAATTTAGTGAATTTACAAAAGAAATACACATCCTTTATAATTAGTTATCCTTTCTTAATTTGGAATTTGATAGTTCTAAGTTTTATTGTTAAGATTAAAACTAATTTCTTCTACATGAATGTAAATTTTTAATTGTATTTCGATATTTTTGTAAAATATTAATGACAAATTTTGACTGATTTCTTTAATCTAGGACAAAAATTTCGAAATATGACAACGACTACGCTAAACACGTTTTTTATGATTTTAAATAAATTAGAACCGTAGTAACTGGGTTTCTTAGAGCCATCCATAAATAAAAGCGGCAAGCGGAACGTTCTCTTACGCTCAGCGTTTACGCTGAAGTGCCATACCAAAATAAAAGCGGCAACGTTTTGTCAAAACAATAAAAACAGAGTAATACAAACATCATATCGTCGCAAGAATTAAAGAACGCTGTACCTGCAAAAAATCGAAAATACGTTTTTGTGCATCATTTTTAATAAAAAAAATAAATACGCGTCGATTGGTCCCGGTCCCAGGTTTCTATGATGAAAAGAAATTCACTTACGCTGTCCGTGTTTTAAAAAATACCAGTGTCTTATTTCCACTTTCATAAAGGTTTTTTGGCTCTGGTAATATTATATGTTTTGTTAGTTACACCGTTCTTTAATTCTTCCGACGATATGCTAATATAATAAGTCTGACTATTTTAATAATCAAGTGCATTATTCTACTGGTATTTGTGACGTAAACTAAATTTTATAGTACCTACTATTTCATTTATTTTTATTATATTTTATTCATTTATTTTATATTACTATATATTATCTTCTATTTTGTTAATTTTTTTGTCTTTACAAATTAACCCATTTCCGCCCGCTGTACTAACTTAAAGTTCAAATAAAAAAATTATAAAATGCAGTTTTTTTACTCGGAAAACGCTTTTTATCAGTCAATAAGAGTACATGCAACATCCACGTAGCTGTTGTACATCAACTTATCATATCATAGTTGAAAAATATCAATTATGGGAATCTCCATTTTGGCTAGTGATTTATTTCTTGTGAGATTGTAAATGGTTATGTAGTTTATTTTACATCAGTTAACTTTGAAGAATGTTAAATAGCAGTTTATTTACGTGATAACATCACATTTTAAAAAACACAATTCAGATTATTTTTTTTCTGGTTTTTTTCTTTTACTGTACTGTAAAAAATGTTGTTTAAATCTAGTAATAAATATTGAATTTTAAAAATTGTTCTTGTTTTTTATTTGGGCTTTAATGGGTTAAACAGGGTTATCCAAATAACATATCTTTGTATCACAATCCTGTTTTTCCTTATTTGCTTACATTTTAGTTGCTTTTTGCAACCAACTTTACTATTGAACGCTCTGTCAAAATTGAATTTTCCAATTGCAATGCGTTGCCGCCCCGTTATCTTGGGATGCTCCACACAAATTGTATGGGCATGAGAAATTTTGACAACTAGAAAACGGTTGCCGCTTTTATTTAGGAATGGCAGTTATTTATTCGTCCGACAAGTAATTTAACCATCTCTCGCACCAAGAGCTTGTGCGAATAAAAAACATTTGAACTGAGTAAAATCGGTTAGCAAAAATTGTGTTACTTTAGGTTTTTATTTTTTTACTCGTTTTTTTCCTAGTGTAAAACTAACAAGCATTGTACTATTTTACAAACCTGAATAAATTCGCGAACTTTTAATGACACTTGCCAAGGCATTTTAGTACATTTTTTTAAAGTAGAGCCTTTCAAAGTCGACAAATCTTGTAAAATATGAACTTTTAGTTAAGCTTCAGGTCAATTAAAATAATTATTATTTCGATATTTCGCTAGTTCTATGCGTAGCTTCTTCAGGAAATATTTATTGTATTAAACATTAAAAAAAATATATTTCCTGAAGAAGCTACGCAGAGAAGTAGCGAAATATCGAAATAAGAATTATTTTAATTGACCTGAAGCTTAACTAAAAGTTTATATATTACTCAATAATAAGGTCAACTAAACTTATTGATACAAATCGACAAATTTTTGAAAATTTTAAATACAATACATTCATAACATAGTCTTAATTCTAGAAAACTTGTGGCAATTGCGTCATTACTTTTCGCTGTGGTTCTAGAAATGTTATTTAGAGTTATGGTTCCAAAACACATATAATAAAAATTAACCACAATAACCGAAAAATGGTTACAGTTTGACCAAATTTCTAGGTTTTTCTTAAATGCCCATAACTTTCAAACTGCATGGGATAGATTTTTTTCTGACTTTTCTCATGACGGTTACAATCAATACTGTCACCCCGTTTCGGTTTGTCGTTGAGTTCTGGAACACCCATGATTCGTTACTAATGTATGTAAAACAAGTGAATAAACATAAATCAAACCCTAAAGACGGATTCTTCCATGTGTTTCTTAAACATTTTTGGTTCGTCCCAAATTTATTTTTATATGTAGTTTGACGTTTCTCTCAGAGAGCGAGAGAAATGATTTTGTGCGAAGTACTCTCAGCTTGATTTAAATCATAGGTCGGCAAAATTGATTTTTAATTGTGTTAGTGAGCATGGAAGGGAACTGCACTGAACAAAAAAATTTGTGAATTCATATATATGTATTTTATTATTTTACATATCACTAGGCGTGAACTAGGAACTTTCTTTTACGTCTGAAGGAAACATATCGGGTATATCTAATTCGGGTACGTGAAATTCGGTAGTTCTAACCGTTTGCTGAAGGAAGATCTTAAAAAAAATTATAATATCTTGTTTTTTAGTTTACAAGTCACATTTATTATAATAATTTAAAAAATTTTGTGTGATTTTATTAAAAAGAAAAAAAATGCACTCAAATATCTTGAATTAATAATAATAATCTAATATATTTAGAGTTTCATAAATTTTTTCCAATTTATCTAAAAAATAATTTTATTTTCATAAAAAAAAAATTCAAACATCCGATACATATGTGCACTCGTCAGCAGTTCATTGACGACTAAAACATAAAACAACATTTGTCTCGTAACATGATACATTTCTTTAAGTGTTTTTGCAAAAAAACTAATGCAAAGAGAGGACAAAATGAAAGAGCGTAAGAATACATGTGAACTCTCCCGGCTGAATTCAGCTATGAAATGCCGACCTATGATTTAAATTAATTTTAAATTTGGTCCGAGCCACATTAAAAAAGGTTGCCACATCATACAAAATTTATACAAGAGTCATGCCATTTTGCTTAGCATTTGTATTAAAAAATTAGTAATGTAAAGTGAATAAAGCAAACATGAAGTAAACGTATTGAAAATAAGAAATATTGGTGGCAAAAATAAAAAAAATTTTAAACATATATACATATAAGGTATTGAACAAATTTACTGTATAATTGTTACAAATGATATTTATCCATTTCATCCATCACAAAACAAAATCTTTTTATTCTTGCTAAATAATTCATCACAAATACTGTATTAATTCTTTATTTACTTTAGTTATAAATTTGAATATTATTAGCTTTTTATTTGCTTAATTTGCACTATTATACAGTATTCCCCGGATAATTGCCCCACGCTTAATTGCATTTTACGCTTATTTGCCTCAGTTTCTAAATCCCCGTTTTTTTTCTTACCATTTTCTAATAAAATTCCACGGTTAATTAACTTTCGCTTAATTGCCTTATTCGCTTAATTACCTCAAATATATTTTCCCGAAAAAGAAAATTCCCTTAAAATTTCCCCGTTAAATTACCCAAAGTACTTATTGGCTTAAAACTGCAGCTAAACTCATTTGTGTTTATAGAGGCACAAAATGTCCGTTAAGTTTTCTTTCAAACTATCTTTTAATACAACCTTGCAATAAGTCTACCAAGTTTCTTTATAAAGTCACCTGCTTATCATATGTATGTACATATTGATGTCAGTGTCTTTACGATTTTGTTTGTTTCAATTACTATTTTGCAAAATAGAAAAAAAGTGTTTTACTAATCAGGTGTTAACAGCCAAATAAATATTTAATATTGTAAAGAAATGTCTCCACGTAACACAGCTTTGTCAGTAAAGCAAAAGCTTCTAATTATTTCCTTATTTCAAAAAAAAAAAAACGAGACATCAGCTTGCTGCAGATTTTAAATGCAACATATCAACTATGTAAGACGTACTATTTATAATTTCTTTTTACTTTTTTTTTTGTTGAGTTTATGTTTTGTTACTTTTTTATGAACTATGAATTATTATTTAATAAAATAAATAACTTAAAAAGTTTATTGAATTTTTAATTTTCTGTAATTATTTCTTTGTTACATACATATGCACAACATAATTGTATATGTTCTGAAAATTACACCTTTAACGAATTTAAGCGTATTCGTCTAATTACCTCTAAGAGGCAATTAAGCGTATTCGTCTAATTACCTCTTAGAGGCAATTAAGCGTATTCTTTTAAATGCTTTCCACGCATAATTGCCCAAAAATTTTGACATTTTTGTCAAGGCAATTATCCGGGGAATACTGTAATTAATTTTCTATTTATGTAATTTTTAATTGAATATGGCAGCACTGATTTTACGAACAAAATTTTTGAAATGGGTGAATCGTGGTGCTGAAAACTCTCAGTAAACAAAAAATTCGCTTGCACCAAAAATGTTTCAGAAACTTATGGGTGAATTCGCCTTAAAAAGTCAAACAAAATCGGTTAAAAAATTAAAATCATCTAATAAACAATAAAATTAGTTAATTTTCGCGACCCTGACTCCACAAAAATTTTTCAAAAATTTTTTTAAATTTTTTTCCAAATCAAAATTCTTCGAAACTAATCTAAAGAATTATTCAAGCTCAAGATTTTTATTAAAAAATAGACCTTAAGCTTAAATAATTCTCTAAATTAATTAATAAAGATCGAAAAACCAGAATTAAAAATTCTTCGAAACTATTTTACATATCAGTATGAATAAGTAGGTTTTCATTTATTTTATGATCACGGTGTGGGAGTGTTCTTATTTCAAGATTGAACCCATTATTGAACTTACTTTTCTTACTGACAGGGCTAACCCAGCTGTAACAATGGCTAAATTAATTATTCAATATTTATATTAACTAATTATCTTTTCAACACTGTTTGAAAATTTAAAATCGGTTTAAAACTATCTAATTAAGTTAAACACAATTTTGTCCGTGAAGTCTTGAAAAAACGTTTTTTCACGATAACTTTAGATATTTTCAAAATGTATACAAAATTTTGAAAATTAAAAAGTAATTTACTCAACAAGACCTTAAACTTACAGCAGGTCATATTAAATGTATATTTTCACAGTAGCACCGTAAAATAACAAATAAAAAGTAAAATTGAATACTATTCGTGAGTAATAAGTCATAAATAAGCTAAAGAGCAGAATATTGTAATTGCACAACCCGATCTAATCTAATTGCATTTAATCTTAAAAATAGCGATGGAATATTTTTTTTTAATTATAAAATTTTAGATCGCATAAAATAATTTTTAAAACATCTTATGCAAACTAGCAGATTTTTTAAATACTTTTTTTATGAGCATATGTATGTACATACAATTTAAATTTTATACATATTTATTTTACTTTCACAGGTTCGAGGAGCGCCTGCGATAGCCATTGTTGGATGTTTATCTTTAGCTGTTGAAATATTTCCAGAGAATTTCGATTCTAAAAAGTCTCTACGGCAAGAAATTGAAGGTAAACTTAATTATTTAGTATCAGCCAGGCCAACAGCCGTAAACATGAAAATTGCTGCAGACGAGCTAATAGCATTGGCTAACGATTTGACTAAAGACGAAAGTGTTACAGTTGAAGAAATGAAATTAAAGTAAGTTATATACTATATAAAGAGTTCCCTTTTCTGTTTCGTAATATAAAACATTTTTTTTCATATTAAAGATTTTTGGAAGTAACTGAAGCAATGTTACAAAAAGATATTTCTGACAACAAGGCTATTGGTGCGAATGGTGCTAAAGCAGTGTTAGAAAATGCTAACAAAGATGGTCCTGTACGTGTTTTAACACATTGTAATACTGGCTCGTTGGCTACAGCCGGTTATGGTACAGCTTTGGGTGTTGTTCGAAAATTACATGAATTAAAAAAACTAGGTAAATGTTGATCTTGATCAGTATTAAATAGCTCTTTAACTCATGATACAAAAAATATTTTTAGAACATGTCTATTGCACCGAAACAAGACCCTATAATCAAGGCGCACGCTTAACAGCGTATGAATTGGTACATGATAAACTTCCAGCAACTTTGGTTTTAGATAGCATGGTAGCGGCTTTGTTACGTGCCAAAAACGTAGCTGCCGTTGTAGTGGGAGCTGATAGGGTAAATATTAATGCATAATATAAGAGGAATATTACATTCACAATATTATTTATTTGTAATACAGGTGGCAGCTAATGGAGATACTGCAAACAAAATAGGTACTTATCAAATTGCCGTGGTGGCCAAACATCATGGTGTTCCATTCTTTGTGGCCGCACCATTGACTTCAATTGATTTACAAATACCAAGTGGTGATCATATTATTATTGAAGAGAGACCAGATCGTGAAATGACTCACGTTGGTGAACATAGAATAGCTGCACCTGGTATAAATTGTTGGAATCCTGCCTTTGATGTTACACCTGCCTCTCTAATTACTGGTATAATTACGGAACGTGGTGTATTTAGTCCTCAAAAACTTAAAGATGAAATAAGCGCTTTATTAGAACTTTAAAGACTTAAAAAAATCCTTGTTCTCTTCCTAAAAAAAATAAACTTTCCTCAAATCTTAACTTAACATAGAAACTAATGTAGTTAGAATTTAACGTCACCATTTTGCTATTAAAAATTTTTTCTTTACACTTAGTTTGTGATATTGTTAACATGCAAATAACTATACAAATATACATGTACGAGTATGTATTTTTTGATTTAATTATTTTTCAAAAAATATTTTTACTAAATACTGGGAAATATCTAAAATCATGTTAGATTTCAAGCACTCAAGAAGTCTATGAAAAATATATGCTTAAAATTTAAGTACAATTAAAAAAATATTTTTTTCTTTCATTATCTTAATGTTCAGGTACATTTTAAGGACGAGTTCTAAACGTGATAAAGTGGTTTAATTTAAGTAAACCTCATGCATGATTTTAACATTAGTGTAAAGGTCATGCTTGTTTTGTGCTTTTAATGTTATAATATATTAAAAAACGCTTTAATGAAACGCCGCGTTGTGCTTAAGTCAGTTGAAGCACAAAAGCAAAAATCAGATGTTTTCAAGTATTATTATTATTATCTGGTTTAGACCCAGCATATATGCTAGTGACTGCGACCTATAAAATCCCTTTGAGTCTACTGTTTGTTTAGCAGACAAACTGCCAAACACGAACAGGTCTGAAACTTTAGTGGTGGATATGTCCGCCAGTGAGACCATATGTCCCCCCAAACATGTCCATCTATGTCTATCAAAAGCCGCACATTCACACAATATGTGCTCTGCTGTCTGCGATGCTTCTGAGCATAGTCTACAAACATCTACATCTGTGATCGCCATTCTCATCAAATGTGCTCTCACACTACAGTGACTCCTAAGAAAATCCGTTAGGATTTTCAGGTCTGGCCTTCTATACTTTAGAACATCAGACTTACTCCCAAATTCTGGTCGAATCACAGCCTTGGCGTGTCAGAGACACGACTGGGCGTTCCAATGTTTCAAACATTTGCCAGTCTCCCACTCACTAATCAAATTAAGAATAGTAGAAAGCGGTGCTGGACAGCAGGGCTCTGGCCAATGCTTCCGCTTCCTCGTTTCCGCGTATACCACAGTGTCCAGGTACCTAGAGCAGCTGCACCCTTGTTTCTAAGCGATAATCTTGGCAATGTGTCGTAATATTATTTGACAAGCCCAGATGTCATTCGATGAAAGTCAAGCGCCTTTAACGCAGATTATCTGGAAATATATTTATTGCCTTGCCCTTGAGCTCAATATCCACTCCTGAAAAACACTTAACGACTTCCCTAGTGGAATTGACAGGTTTCGATTGGCTCCATAGACGCCAGCCCCTACTCCAGTGTACATTTTGGAACCATCAGTATACCAGTAGACCAACATTCCCGGTTCGGTACTTTAAGTCTCCTGCGAGTCCAAAGGCATAGCATCCAAGTTCGAAATTGGATTCCTAACCGCCTTGTGAAGAATGGCCAGGTTCCTCCACTCATTTCGAGGTTTTCTTACGAAAATGTTTGCCACTGAACATGCGGCCATTCTCATCACATAAATATGAAGTGGTGTTAATCAACTCAAGGCCCCTAAAGCCACTGTTGGACATGTTCTCATTGCCCCGGTTACACCAAGGCAGGCAAGTCTTTACCCAATTCTTTATGGTGGCAGACTTCTCAGTCTTTCTTCACCAAACTATTGCCGCATAAGCAATTATGAGCCGAACAAATGTGCGAATTCCAAGTAAGTTTCTATCCAAAATGACTCCTAGATATTTAGCCTCCTTAGTAAACATAATAGTAGTACTCCTAAAAGTAATACGTAAAAGGTACAGCAACCGTCTTTAAAGGATTCACTGAGAATCCGTATTGAGAGCACCAATCTGATACATCTCTCAGAGCGTTAGTCATAAGGTCACATAATGTGCTCTCAAATTATCCACGGATTGTCAAAACAAAGTTATCAGCATAACCAATTACGCCCCCTGCCCCAAAGCATGGACCCGATTCAAGATACTTTACCCATGCTTTTATATAGAAATATCAGAAAGACAGGGTATACCGCCATTGAAGAAATCACCATTAGCACTAAAATGTAAAGATTGCGTCGGCTTAATCATGAACAAAAATGATCCAGCTAAGAAATTATTTGAACTCAATATTAAGAGAAGGAGTTAAACGAGAAGCCTAAAACTCCCGTGGAAGTATGAAATTGAAGATGTATCAAAATTTTGTGATGGAAACTGGAGCAGAAGTGTATAAGAAACGAGCATTCAAAATTATTCTTGAACGCTTTCCCATAGCCACATATGTAAGTAAATAAGTTGTAGATAAGTCATTTCCAGATCTTATTATCAATGAATAGTTTCCATCTAATTGCCGCCGCACAGTGGCGCCTTTTGACTTTTTTCGTTGCAAAAATCATAACTTTTAAAGTAATAAAGATATTTTAAAAATTTAAAAAGCATTTGAAAGAAGACTCCCCTATCTTCAAAATACATGACCCGCAAGGTGATAGGCCATCCGCAGCACTGTGCACAGTGTTTTCTTTTGACGTTTTTCGTTGTAATCATTATAACTTTTAAAGTAATAAAGATATTATTAAAATTTATAAAGTATTTGAAAGATAATCCCTTTCGCTTAAGAGTAATTAACCGGCATGGCCGGCACAGTGCATCGTTTTGACTTTTTTCGTTGCAAAAATCATAACTGTTGAAATTATCAGGACATATTTAATGTTTAAAACGCACTTGAATTTTATCTCGTTTAGCTTCAAGAAAACCGCACCTGCATTGTAAAAGGCCCACTGCGGCACTGTGCACAGTGACATATATCGACCTATTTTGTTGCAAAAATTTTTAATTTTAATTTTATCACTAGTTTTTTGTTTAAAATTTTTTAATGTTTTTTTCCACACACTTTTTTCACTTTGATTGTCACTGGCTAGATATTGAGACTAGATACATTATTAGCACAGAATATTTGAAAATAAAGCTTTAAAAAATGTGTGTGCTTGCCGATGCCTACTACAATATTTTTTATTTTTGTTTTTTTTTTTTGCAATGTTCAGTTAAGTGCAAGATGAAATACTTATTGCTTTAATTACATTTCTTTATAATTAGCTGTAGGTTCAATTTTAACAGCTCATTCACTATGGTCCAAAATGTTAATACTTTTTAAATTAAAAACTTACTAAAAATACTTAAATTTAGATTATTTTTTTTTTGTACATAAACCTTTGTCCGTTTAAAAAATCCTTAAAAATCCCAACATGACACATATACTTGTAATTAAGTATTTTTTTTTTTTTTTTTTGCAATTCATATGTTTTAATTTAGAAATTAAAATTTAGATAAAACTCATCAAAATGGTAACTTTTAAGAAATTTTTTTCCGCTAGAGGGCTTTGTAAGCGAATGAAAACCCATAAAAAAACTAAATAATAAATTAAAGACCAATACATCTACTAAGTTTGGTATACAGTTAGAGTGGATCTCAGTGCTGCCCAAAATCTGTTTGAATATTTAGAAAATATATAATTTTTGTAGTAAAAATTGTTACAGTTTTATTGTTTTTCATGTACACGGGCAAGTACGGGCACCCAATTTCAAGAAAATAAGTTAGAGTATTAAATACTTAACAACCTCTGTTTAATAATTCCCGTCACAAACCGTCACTTTTTTTGTTCTATTCTATTAAGTGCCAAAAAAGACCCAAATATAATGTGTTTGCAAAATTGCTCCTGAAAAAAAAAGTATTGGACCGAATAACCCTTTTTTTTACATCGTCTCATTGGAATTAACATACCTTTCATCCGACACCAACAAATTAATGATCGGTTGCATAGTTTGCCTGAAATTCAATTGAAAAGATGATATATATTTTTTTTAATTTAAAAATTTTTTGTAAGTCCGAAAAATTGTCAACTTTGATTGACTCTAGAATTCATAATTTTTATCCGATTTCAAAAATTTTTTTGGATTCTTAATCAGTGAGAAGTTCTCTATCAGATGTAATTATTCATTTTATCAAATTCTTCTGTCAAATTTTTGATTTTTGCAACGCTTTTAGTGAAAAGGCGCCACTGTGCGCCGTAACATTTTTGGAAGTTTGGTCGAGCCGCTACACGTAGACAGCGATTTTTTAAGCAGTTCCTTTTCCACAAACTCAAATGTTTAAGATTCAATTGATTTGAGTTCGAGCTTATTTATTGTTTAATAAAATTTTTATTTTAATAAAAAAACAAAAATATAGTACATACGACAAAAGAGAAAACTTTATTGTTTAAAACAATTGTCTTAAACAATTCTTCCAATAACCCAAAAAAAACCTTAATACAAAAAAGAAAAACACTTGTCTTTTTATATATGTGTGTATATATGTAGATAAAAAAACGCAAACACAAGCTAAGCTTCTTATAAAAGGACATTGACCAATAAAACAACTGTCAGTTCAATTACACCGATTAAACACGAATCAAAATATGATTTTATTAAAATTTTTACTAGGCTTAAGTTTTTTATATTTCACTTATAGCTGTAAGTACATAATATAATAAATTTATTTTAAAGAATTTTTTTTATTAATTTGTGCCATCTTGTAAAGTTGATAGTGCTATTAAACAACCGCTCAATGTGGAAACAAATCATCGCAATTTATTATTACGTTTAAATAATCGGCAAGATGAAATTGAACCATCCGTGCATATACGTGAAGGTAGAGTTGAGGTCAGTTTTGATTATGGTCGTACCTGGGGTACAATATGTGCTACACATTGGAGTTTCCGAGAAGCAAATGTTGTGTGTCGACAGCTGAATCTGGGTTATGCTTCCTTTTCAAATCAGACTCAAGAATTTGGTAATAGTGACCAATATCCCTGGGGTGTTGTAGGTACTTTGTGTCGTGGCACTGAACGTAGCCTAAGAGATTGTTTTCGCGAAACTAAATATCCCGAGGTGTGTAATGCCAGCAATAAAAATGTAGCTGTTGTACGTTGTGTCGAGAAATTAGCGGATTTAAGCCTGGGTATAACAGATATCCAACAATCGGCATTTGTGGATAACCAACCATTGTCTAGCTTAACATGTGCGATGGAAGAAAACTGTCTTTCAAGAGATGCCTATCGAATTGTTTTGACACAACCCCAAGCAATGCGAAAACTATTGCGTTTTACCACAAGGGCGGAAAATGTTGGCAGTGCAGATTTTAGTCCTTATGCGAATTATGATCAATGGCAATGGCATCAGTGTCATAATCATTTCCATAGTATGGAGACATTTGCTACATTTGATATATACGATTTAAAATATCAAAAAGTAGCTCAAGGTCATAAAGCTTCATTCTGTTTAATGGATACCGCCTGCAAATCGGGGATAACACCTAAATTCACATGTGGCAATATGACACAAGGTACTTGTATTTTTATGACATTTTAAAAAACTAATTTTAAAAGCATAATTAATTTAAATTTTAGGCATTTCTATTGGTTGTTGGGATACTTACAATGCTGGCTTAGATTGTCAATGGGTTGATGTCACAAATTTACCGCCTAACAAAACGTACATTTTAAGGGTAGCCATTAATCCTCAATATATGATTGGCGAAATGTCATTTGAAAATAATGGTGTCGAGTGTTCACTTCGCTATACAGGTGAAAGAAGTACAACAAGACTTTCGAACTGTAAACGATCGGCGTTGTGGTATAATAAATAGGACGCATATACTTTCGTAATACGTCTGTATACTTTTTAGATTGTAGTTTTACTTGTAGTAATAGCAGATAGTACGAAGTACTATATACTTTAGTTGAAATAAATATGGTGATTGGAATATTTGCTTTTTCTGTATATGTATTTCTTTTTACAATGTCTGTATGTATAGTGTACATATCGTCGATGGAATTAAAAAACGCTGTAACTGACAAAAAATCGAAAATACGTTTTTTGCATTATTTTTATCAGAAAAGAAATACGCGTCGATTGGTCCCGGTCCCAGAATTCTATGTTGAAAATAAATTCATTACGCCGTCTGCGTTTTGAAAAATACCAGTGTCTTTGTTTTACTTTTACACAGGTTTTTTGGCTTGGTGAACATTTAAGGTTTTATCAGTTACAGCGTTCTTTAATTCCATCGACGATATATTTAAAGATTCATACATACATACATATGTATATATCTAGTAGATAACAGCTACCTACTGTTTATTATTCAAGGGTGAAGATATAACATTGGCTTCTGAGTGATCAAATTCATTGACAAATTCGTAAGACGCTTAGTAAAAAAAAAAAGCTCTAACCACTCTATTCCACCTTAACAAATCGTCGTGCGGGAGTTTAAGTGCTCTATACGCCATTTTTTAAATCTCGAGTTAATGATGCTAATTTAGGTTTTTGACACCAAAATTTTTAAAATCTGTTATCCGTTTTCGGCTATTTATCTTCGAAACTTGACGAGATATCCTAAAACGGATTACAGATTTGATAAATTTGGGGTCGAAAACCTAAGGTGGCATCATTAACTCGAGATATATGTATAAAAAATATGAAATGGCAGATAGAGCACTTAAATTCCCGCACGACGAAATGTCAACAAAAAGCGAATGATCAAGAGAAAAGCGCCACCTATTGCGAAGTAGCAGATAACAGCTAAACCTACTTAGCGAAAACACTCGCCACACAATCAACATGAAAATATGATTCAATTGCTGTTGATCATTCAAGGGTGAAGGTATAACACTGGCAATACAATGCACTTCATTTAGTAGGGGTTTACCCCTGCGTATTGGTCTCAAAAAAAAAAGTATTCTACAAAAAACATTAAATTTACGTACTGACCGTTTTGGGGGAATTATTTTTCTGAAATGGGGATAAAAAAATTCATTTGGGGATGGGGATTTTATTGGGGATAATCGACAAGTTTTCGTCGATTTTTAAAATTTCATAGAAAAATATGAGTTTATAGTAAGACTTTCTTATAACCTCTTACTTTCATACACAATTTTTACGTGTGCTTTTGGTTTTTTTCTTATATAAATAGAAACATATCCGCCACCTATTTTTATGGTTTTTATTGCGTAGTTCAGTATTAAAGGGTCTTCTTATAGCTAAACAACTTCTTTAGGAGATAAAAAAAATAATTTTAATTTCGTCTAAGGGTATATTTTTCATACTATGGTACAGAACATCTATATAGAATTGAAGGTACAAAGATGACGTATAGTATACAAATATTTTAAACGACAACATGATGTCTTAAAAGCGGCTCTTCGAGGAGAAAACCCTTCTAATAAGGAACAGTTGTGGGAATTTGTTAAAGATGTGTGGAAGAACATTGCTATCAATATGTTTTAAAGACTTGTGGACTACATGGCAAAACACTTCTTGGATCTTATTAAAAATCAGGGTAATTCCTCTAAGTACAGAGGTAAATAATAAAACATATCGTCGATGGAATTAAAGAACGCTGTAACTGACAAAACCTTAAATGTTCACCAGCGCCAAAAAACCTGTATGAAAGTAGAACAAATACACTGGTATTTTTCATTTCGAAGACGGCGTAAGTGAATTTATTTTCATCGTAGAAATCTGGGACCGGGACCAATCTACGCGTATTTTTTTTTTCTGATAAAATTACAGCGTTCTTTAATTCTTGTGACGATATGTACATACATACATGTAAAATTATTGATGCAGTTTCCCTGGGAAATTTTGGGGCTGAACTTATCAGGGTTTTGGGGATTTTTGGGGATATGAATTTCAAAATTGGGGATAAAAGTTGAAAACTATCTGACAACTGCAGCAAGTACACTGTTAAAACTTTTTTCTGTAATAAATTTACACGGTTTTTTGTTTGCTTTTGAATAATTAAGTTTTATTTTTCTTGTTACGTTATTACCATTACAATTAATTTTATTATTATTATTTTATTTTTAATTTTAATAATCAATGTATTTTTGTTTCTTTGTCAATAAATTACAAAAAACCTTTTTTTTATAAATATCAATTTAGCGATAAAATTTTCTAAATTTTTGTTAAAAAAAAGCGAATAAAAAAATTTATTTTCAAATAACTTTTCATTTAAATTATTGCAACTTAAAAGAGGCACTTTAAACAAAATGTGTTCTTATTTTCATTTGTTATTTTTTGTTATACTGCATATGTATATTACATATTTGATTTTTATATTGAGCAGTAAGAGTATTAAAAAAATAAATACAAGAGAGGAAATAACATTTACAAAATTAAAAAAAAAAAATCAACTTAAAGTTAAAAATTCTATAGCCAATTTTAAAAATGTATGATGCAGTGGTAAAAGATGGTGTTTCTTTGTTTAGGTATCTTCTTATGAGCTTGGCTTTTCGAAAATTTCATTTTTCTCTTTTCTTTTATAATTGTTTAAGTTTTCAATATGAATAATAAACATTCTTTTTAATTTCTTATTTTTCTTTTATGTATATTTTATATATTGTACATACATATATGCATACATATGTATATACATATATATTTTGTTTACTACATTACTAAAGTACAATACAATTTATTTTATAATTATAAGTAGTAGTACCTTTTACTTTAATGTTATGCGTGTATTTTAGTTAGTTAGTTTTTTATTTTTAATATTTAAAGTATGGTTTGTCAGCTAATTTTTAGCTCAGATGCATTTATTTAATATGTTTGTGTGCTCAATGTTTTTTTATTGGTTGAAGACTTTTGAAAAAGGAATTTTATTTTTTTCATTAACCCTGCTACTACGTTAGGGTCATTTTATGACCCAAATTGCATTTTTCCGGCGAGTAAAGAGAAAAAGACCTTTACAGAATGCATTACTTGTAATAATTATGTGTGTCCATCGCACCGAAACACCAAACATAAGTTTATATAAAACCTACTGCAATCATCACGAGTCTTCAAAACTTTTTTCTTTTGTAAAAATTAATATTTTTATAATAAAAATATATCGGGTCATAAAATGACCCACAACATAATATACGTAAGTTTTTTCTAACGTAGTAGCAGGGTTAAAAAGGGAAAGTTTTTAACAAAATTCTAAAGTTTGTACATATTTTTTTTCTATTATTAGTTGCTATGGTCTAGTGGTTAGTGTGTTGGCTTGCTAAGACGATAGCTCAGGGTTCAAACCTCAGCTCTGCCACCTTGAAAACAAAAAAAAAAAATAAATATGAAAAAATTATTTCTTTCGGCGACTACCTCTTAGCAGTCTTTTGACAAAAGCTCTGGGAGTAATTGATTTGCAATGAAAAAGCTTCTCAAATCTGTCGTTCGAAGACGAATTTAAACTGTAGGTCCCGGTACTCATGGATAAAAATTAACACACACAACATGAGTGCGGCGAGAAGCTAGGCCGTAACTCTGAAACAGGAAGGTGTATGTATGTAGTTGCTATACATTTTAATGCCCATACTCATAAAAATAAAATACTTTTAAAATGAGTTTTAGGTCAAATTTTCTATACAATTTGTTTCCAAAATAAATGTAAAATTAATTTTAATTTTATAAGAATTTTGAAGTAAATATGTGGTAATTAAATAATTCTGTGGAATTTTGCAAATTGCGTTGAAACTTAAATATTACATAACAAAAAAACAAAAACAATTTTATACATATACAATCATATAAATTCATTATATACTCAAAAGTTTGTAAAAATAACCAAAACAAAAATAAATCATTTAATTAAGTAAAATTAATTTTATAAAAGAGAATAAAATCTCTTCGGTATTTGATAAACAATTTTTTGAAATATCACGACTACACCAACAAATCCGCCTTTAACCATCTAATTGACTATTAAACATTTAGAAAATTTTCTGAAGTCTTCTTAAGGTGTTTTGTCAAAGCTCCACAGAATTATTAAATTAAATTTCCACAATTTGGTTGATCATTTAAACAAATAAGTACTTTGAAAAAGAAATATCAGGGCATTTACATTATCTACTACTATTCAAAATTATAAAATCTGGAAGCGTTGGAAAATTAAAAAAAAAAAAAAATGAATAATAAGGATAAAAATTAAAAATTAAATTCAAAATTATAAAATCTGGAAGCGTTGGAAAATTAAAAAAAAAAAAAAAAACAATTATTGTGTGTTCCAGATGACTAGAGGGTAGTATGATAATTTGTTTCACTATACTGATCCTAATGGTCTTCGTCACCTTACTCGTAATAAATTAGAATTTAATTTGACATTATATTGTAATATAATAATCAACAAATAAAAGAAATAAGAATCATATTTAAAGACAAACTAATTTAAAGCAAGAGGTAATTAAAACAATTTATTATGTCAAAAATTTCAAAGACGGCCTTTAATCTTGAAAAATATGTCTTAACAACTGTAATTGTAAATATTTCAAATTACTTAAAACAGTGCTCATATTGTTCAATTGACATTTTAAGTTGCTATGACTTCCAAAGATTTGGAATTTTTTTTTATTCATTACTTAAGGGACTATTGAATAGTGATGTGAAAAGTGGTTACTTTTGACTACTCAATACTACTCGGTTCTTTTTAAATTGAGTACTCAATACTTTAATGTAATTTTTGAAAGTAATGTAATTTTTGCTTTGTAAATACTTTTGTTTGGTTTTTATATACTAAATGTGATTCGCATTTAGTTTATAACTATTTGTATATAAATATTTGTATTTTTGCTTACCTCCCTTGGGGAAAAGTCTCCTGACGAGTCTCTTAAGCAGAGACGAAATGGCCATAGAGACATGCTTACCCCAAAGCGATACATTTCATATATTATGTATATTAAATGTATTGGCCTATATGGCGAAAAATATTTTTGGTTTTTAAATACAAATTTTAAAATGTAAATTAATCCGTTGCTACAAATTCTTCTTTTCTATCCCTTGTGTTACTTTGGCATTTTTTTAAAACACAGACTTGTGTTATTTCTGAGGATTTCTAAGGAAAACTTACAATAACATACTACAGAATATAACCCTATAAATATTGAATAGTTACTTTTGGATATTGAGTACCGGTAAATATTCATTAAATATTCATATTCAATACTTTTACATCACTACTATTGAAACTACTTCCTTGATTATTTAAAATTAAAAAAAAAAAATATATAGATAAGTTTTATAATCTTTGAAAATACAGACGATTTCAATTTCGATCGAAACGGTTCTTCATTACCTACCGGAGTAAGGTGATTTCATTAAAGTTGAATTCGGTTATAAGAAAATGTATAAAAACAGCATTTGTTTTTCTTATAAGCGAAAATTTCCTTTAAAAGGACTTCGGATAAATGCAAAATTATTTCGTTCAAACGAACTCTTAAAATATATTGAATTATAAAAATAAAACAAATCGATATGTTTTAGAAAAATTCAAATTCTGACAAAGTTAATAGACAAATTATAAACAGTCTTAGCAATAAATGAACAATTATGCCATAAAAAATACTTTAGAAAATGTGGCGATGCACAGAATAAAAAATAAATGAGCCGGTGTTAATTTTTTTTGTCGTCGATAAGTTCTTAATACTCGTATTTGCAATTAAGCGGTATTCTTTTTATACAATTTTGTGCTTTTTAACTCAGAATCTGTTTCTTTTAAGAGGCTTTTATTTAAAACAGATTTTCTTTTAAACGAAGTTAAATACCTTTGAATTTTATAGAAAACAAAATTAAATGCATTTGTTTTGCAATTATCCGATTTTTTTCATTTAAACGGTGTGCTTATATCCGAATTCGATGGTATTTCAAATTAAAATCATAAAATAATAAATTTACGATTTTGAAGGGAATCAAAATATTAGCCATCATTCACGTGAGATCATGTGATCGCAATTAAATCGATTGCTCTAGTACAGGGGGCAAATTATGGCATTCGATATCGAACGTAATTTCTATGTAAATTGTTTCAAAATTATATGAAATTTCGTTCAATATTAAATGCCGTAATTTGCACCCAGAATTCTTTCTTGAAAATTACACCAACTTTAGGTTTATATTGGCTATTAGACAGATTTTTATGTATTCCATTTATATTAATTTTAGAATTTTGTTAAAATTTATCCCTTATTTCTCATGTAATTTTTATTTATTATTGTAGAACTATAACTTAGAACACATTTGTAAGTATGTATGCAATTTATTATTTTAATGTACTTTTTAGTAATTTTAGCTGTTGTTTATAACTTTACAATTTTTTTTTTGCAGGTATGCTACAATTAAATTTAAAAATATTTCTGTATGTATGTAATTATAATTAATTAATAGAACCAAACAATAACTAGAGAGAATTTGTATGTATGTATGTAGGTATTTGTAAAACTTATGCGTTATATTAACCTGTTACTTTTGTGTTTGTTTTTTTGTTTAAATTATTTTAAAACATTTTATGCTTTTAAGTTCTTTTTAATTTTGTTGTTTTGTTAAAAATAAAATATTATTTTCATTATATTTTTTAAATAGTCTTTTAAATTCCATAAAAAAATAAAATCTTATGCAGTTAAAATAAAAAAATAAACTATTTAAAAACTGTTATTATATACACTTTACACTGCCAAAGAATATTAGTGTTTTGTATTATTTTTTTTTTTGGCAAATATCTTGTGCTTGCAAACTTAACTAATTATTACATATATAATAATTTATATTACGGCCAAACTATACAAACAATTAGAATTACAACATAATATTTTATTAAACTAACTTATAAAATTAAAGTAAAATTAAGTTAAAAATTTACTTACTTGCTATAAAACTAGTAATTTTGTATGTAGCTCCTACACTATAAGGAGCAATTTGTAAGCTTAGCAGGCTAAGGGATTATTTAATATTGGTTATCCTTTACTCTCCACATGAGAGTAGTTAAACTATTTAATTTTATGTTAATTTTTAACGTTTTTTTATATGTATATGTATGTATATATAATCTTTAGCATCAAGTGTTTTTATTTTCACTTTATTTTTGTTACTTCTAAAACTTGTTTTCATTTATATGACGAACGTACAATATGTAGTTTACATGCACATCCATATGTAGCCGTATGATGCTCCATTTCTATGTGTAAATGTTGAAAATATTACATATTATTATGTATTTAAAAGAGATGTCTTATGCATTTTAGTTCTTTTTAATGTGAATGTGAATGTGTTTGGATGCGTTATACTTATGTAAGTGCTTTAAAGTTGTAATGTGAGAAAATTGAAAATTCATATGCATTTTTGTATATGATTTTCAATTATTTTGTGCTTTTTTAAAGTAACTTTAGTTTTTTTTAAAGAGTTTTAACATTTAGTTTTGTATGGTATTGTTTTTCATAGAAATTATATTCTATCAGCTTTCAACAGTTGTGGAACTAACACTGTGACTAGTTGTTAATAAATGTTCAGGAATGGGTATGGGTTGTGTTCTAGCGGGTTGTTTTTTCTGTAAAAATAAAAGATTTTATTTAAATAAGTATAAGTTATATAATAAATTATTGTAAACTACCTTTCTTCTAAAAGGAAAACAACCAGATGTATCGGGTTGTGGTGTGGCATTGATAATTAAATCTGGTGTGGGATTATCATCAGAACCAAAAACGTTTAATTCTCTAAAACAATCGGTTTCCATCATTTCATTTTGCCACGATATAGACACAGAACCAGTATTAAATTTCGTATAGAAATTTGAATCGGATTCATCAATATTCACACCCTTTACTGTTGAAAATTGTTCGATATCCAAGACATCTTTGGCATACACAGCATGGGGCTAAACAGATAGAGAGAGAGAGAGATGCAGGAAATCAAATCATTAAATTAAACTATATTGTAAAATTGTTTTAATAGGCACAATATTAAATTAAATTATCTATCATCATAAATCATTTCAAATTTCAAGTATCATGTACATATGTACAATAAAACAAAAACTGCAGAACTTCAACAGCCGACAAATATTTTTTTTAATTTTTCAATATTAATTTTATTTCGTTTATTTACAATAAAAAAGACCACTGCCTGTATTCATAAAAAATGAAACAGTTTTATTAATTACTTATTTGACAATTACTCCATAGAAATATGTCAAATAAGCACTCCATAAACCAATTTTGTTTTTTATGAATACGGGCACTAGACTATTGGCCATAATCGGTCCCGTCATTAAAAGCAATCTATCTATATAAATAAAAATTAATGTTTTTCGTTGGTCATTGCATCAGTTGAGAACGGCTGGACCGATTTGGACGATTTTTTTCTAATGATCGTCGTGATCCAAACTAGGTTTTTACAGAAAGAAAATTTTGCCCCGCCCACTTTTTTTGGATTTAATTTAAATCAGAAAACGGCTCCACCGGTTTGACTTATTTTTCTTTCAAATATTTTTATTAATCCATTTTAAGTTTTCATCGAGAGAAACATTTTCCACGCCTACTTTACGCACACTTTTTTCTATTTATCACTAAATACTGATTTTTGTGTATCTTCAAAAATGTTAAAGCCAAAATTTCGGAATTGGGTCTGAATAAATTCATGGTCAAGACAAATTATCAGTCAGAAAGTGGGTGACATTGGACAAGTGGGCGTGACACCTCCCATACAAGTTAAATATTGATTTCTTTATACATACGTACCTTTAGAAGTGTTGGAGCTAAAGTTTCTGAATTTGGTGTGATTGATTTCGTAGTCCTTAAAAATTATCAGTAGAAAAAAACGCGGACAAGGAGACGTGGTACCTTCTAGACAAACTAACTATTGAGTTCAGTATATCTTGAAATCAGTAACAGTTAAAGTTTTGAATTTGATCTGAATTACTCATTTCATTAATATATGTACATGGTATATAAAAGTTCTTAGCCTTACACTGAACCTTGAATTCATTATTTGTATATTTCGAAGTCTAATTTTATGAAAAATATATCCAAGAGTACCACAGTAAGCTTCCAAACTATACAAAAATATTGGCATAATTGCAAACTTTGTGGTAGATAACTCAGAAAGCTGGCTTAATTTAGTCTTAAATATACTTGAATATCAAAAACAATGCCTCGAAGTAAGTATAAGACCCTTAACATTATTACTTTAAACTAAATTCTCTTCAGATGAAAAATGTGGCAGTAAATCTTTTTCACGAGAGCGATAAAATGTAATTTTTGTTCTTTAGTAGGGATGATTACGAAAATATTAAATTTTTTATATAATAGCGAAACGAACAAAAAATATACAAATTTCAATAAAAATAAACATTTTGTGTCATAAAAATTTAGTAGAATTAGTAAGTCCCAATACTCTTTGTCTAGAGTTTGTAAAAATAATATTTTTTTTCGCCTTTTAGCCTGAACTCTACTTTGCTGTACCAAACTTAAAAAGTTTTTAAATAAAGCTTT
The DNA here is from genome assembly GCA_963576795.1 of Metopia argyrocephala. Classification (NCBI taxonomy): domain Eukaryota; kingdom Metazoa; phylum Arthropoda; class Insecta; order Diptera; family Sarcophagidae; genus Metopia; species Metopia argyrocephala. Next base: position 89,114,462 of record OY756211.1, read on the forward strand.
TCAGATGGCACGGAATTGGCAACCAGTGTTTGTACTCTACATTGTATAATTCTAGGAATTGTACCTTATAATCGCCCCATAGTTATAAAGGGTTTAAATCGATTTACACGACTACGTAAATATACAGACAGCTCGCCAGACAAGCTTTCTTCATTTCTATTTATTTTCCAATTTCTGTGACCTAATTTGTTATGATAGCTCCAAAGAATAAAGTCGTCTGTTACCTTATTTAAAGTATTTGAACCCGACTCGTCTGTTAAATCTTTTGTTATCATCTCTTGAATTTTTCCAACGGCTTTGGAAGAAGCAATTGGGTTTACAAAATTTATTTTATTAAAGTGTTGATCAAAAAGAAAAATGTGTGTCAAAGAATTTTCTTAAGTGTAAATCCGGACTACGAACTATAGGCAAATGTTTTGTCGGGTGAAAACAACTCAAAACTATAAGTATGGTTTTCGATGCATCGAATTAAAAACATCGATATTTGCTATGCATCGATAAACATCGAGCATCCCTGTTCTTTAGATACATATTTAAATTTTTTGTTTTGCTGCAGTTTTTTTTATTGTTTCTGCTTTAACGTCGGAATTAACTTGAAGTGAAAGTCAAAAAACTTTCGAAAATTTCGACTGTTGAAGATCTACAGTTTTTGCTGTTGCTTTAACTGCGACTGCTTGATTTTTAAGAATTCTTTATGTTTGATCAATGAAAAATGAAGAAATTGCAGTAATTCAAAACCTTCACGACTTTTGCTACCTTGACTGTAGTTTTTGAATCACTGGTACTTATATTCATAAACAAATCTTTAATAAAATTTTATGAAATAAATCGTAAGTAATTTAAAAGTTTGTTTATAATTTATTTAATTAGACAAATTTTCTTAATAATTTTTACTTACATCTGGTACAAATGGTGGTTCAACCATACCAGCCTCTAAACGTTTCCAATTAATACAATTAAAAAAGGGATGTAATTTAACTTCCCTAGCACCAAAACGGCCATTACGACAGCCTAAACGTAATTTTATTGATTTGGCTAGCAATTGTTGGCATAATGAACGAGCCTCATCACTAAATTTACTAGAATACTTTTCAGGATCTTCCTATATATTATAAATAAATATTAAAAAAAAAATAAATAATATTAGAAATTAATAAAATCGTATTGAAAAAAAATATAAAAATGCATACCTTAACTCTTCTATCAACTTCTTCACGCTTAACTTTTTCTTTGCGCGCTCTGAACGGTGCTTGGCCTTCAATCATTTCATAAAGCAAACAGCCAAAACTAAACCAGTCTGGAGAAAATGAGTATTTTTCATTATCGATAACTTCCGGTGCCATATAGCCTGAAAAAGATGAAAATTGAGTTTAAAATATTATTTGTTGTTGTGTATTTAGCTTAGAAAATTCATTTACCTACTGTACCCACGCGCCCTCTAACCATTTCACCATCAATTTCAACGGCTAAACCCAAATCCGATATACGTACATGCCCATGATCATCAAGTAAAATATTTTCTGGTTTGCAATCTCTGTATACTATACCCTGTTGATGTAAATGCTCTAGTCCACAGACAACTTCAGCGGCATAAAATCTTGCACGAGGCATTTCAAAACCCGGTTCACCACCCATATTATAGATATGAAATTTTAAATCACCGCCTACAAAGAGGTAAATAATTTACATTCATATGCTTGTATGTATAAAATGTATTGTTTGGAAACATGAAATTTTATTTAGTCTATAGAAAATGCGAACTTATAGTTAATTTTGAATATATAAAAACTAAAACGAATTAAAGCCAAAACAAAAGAAGGGTTGAGTTGTCTTTACTTTTTAACGTTAATGAGAGTTTTAGTTACAAGTTATAATAAAAATCAGAATTCTGAAAATCAGCTGTTTAAAACTAAAGTGGAAGTGGTTTAGGAAGAATGTCATATTCAAGACTTCTAGATCATTAAATAAATTTAAATAGTTTTAAATTGTTATTTATGTCTTAAATTAGTAATAAAAATAAACTATCAATATTCTAGAAAAAGGAATTAAAATTGTTTTCAGCATATGAAAAAATTTCTTTTAATCCCTTATTATGCACGGAACATTACTTTTAAATGATTGTAATTTTTATCAGTAGTCGCCGTGGTCTAGTAGTACGTTGGTTTACTAAGACGAGAGCTACGGATCAAGCCCCAGATCTGACATCTTGAAGTAAAGACTTATTAAAAAAAAATATTCTTTCGGCGACTACCTCTTAGCAGACTTCTGGCAAAAGCTCTTAGAGAAACTGATTGCCATGAAGAAGCTTCTCAAGTCTGTCGTTCGAAGTCAACATTAAACTGTAGGTCCCGGTACTCATGGATAAAAATTGACACACACAACATGAGTGCTGCGAGAAGCTAGGCCATAATCCTGACACAGGATTGTAAAGGCCAGTTATGTATGCATGAAATTTCTCTTAACTCTCTCGCACATGACCTGACATTAAAGGTTAACGTTAAAATCATGCACATTTAAAAAAAATTGAACAAATTTTTTATAAAATATTTTGCTCACATTTCATAATTATATTTTCATTTTAACTATAAAACAAGTTTCTTTTTTTAATTTTCTTTACTTAAATTAATTGAAATTTTTATGTACATTTAATAAATGTATGCCCATATGTATGTATGTATATATATCAACATACATATATGAAATTTAATAACAAAAATCAATTTCAAAATTATAAGCCTTCCAGCAAGGCCAGGAAAATTTTGTACACAACAGGCTTAAAATCTTTTAAGAAAAATTTTGATTTTAAATGTTTTTTTATATTTTTTTAAGCATACTTCTAGGCTAGCACAACACACAATGTTCACAACAGTGAACTACAATATATTGCAGTATAAAACAGGGAGATGAGTTTAACACACTTATACTTTATAACTTAAGGCGCTGGAAAAGAAATAGTACAGACAAAAGCAACTGTTTTTTTCTGTTAAATCAATAAAAAAATTTTGTTTAAATTGATAAAAGATAACAATTATTTAAGCAGATAAAAAATTTATATAAAATTTCACAATCTTACCATTCATTATAGTAAGTACAAGGCAAAGAGCATCTTTTGTTTCATATGCATACGCCAGATTGACAACAAAACGTGAATTAATTTTTTGCAATATTTGTTTCTCCGTTAATACCATTGATTCACCTTTACGTTTCTTAATGCGTTTCTTTTCCAATTTTTTGCAAGCATACATTTTACCAGTGGCACGTACCTGAAAATTAATTAAAAACTATTTATAATTTTTGCCTATATAATCGACAATCTCAATAACTATTGTTTACACATTTTTAAACAACTCTGTGCCTTTCTGCTATGTGAAGTTTTGTCTTTAATGAATAGATGGAGCAGAATTTTGAAAAAAAAAATTAAAAAACTATAGGTCATTGATTGTATCGATAAAGACAATACTTTGAATATTATTTCTTTTTCATTGATAAAGTAAACTTTTAAGAATGAAGCTATAAGATTATATTATAATCTATATAATAAGATTATATTATAATCTTATAGCTTCATTCATATATATTATATATAAATAAGTGAACTGATGATGATGATGAGACCTTTGTATATCGTCAATGGAATTAAAGAACGCTGTAACTGACAAAAAATCGAAAATACGTTTTTTGGTTCATTTTAATCAGAAAAAAAAATACGCGTCGATTGGTCCCGGTCCCAGATTTCTACGATGAAAATAAATTCACTAGCCGTCTGCGTTTTCAAAAATACCAGTGCCTTTGTTCTACTTTTATACAGGTTTTTGGCTCTGGTGAACATTTAAGGTTTTGTCAGTTACAGCGTTCTTTAATTCCATTGACGATATACTTAGTTTCTATGAACGAAAAGTTGTATTTTTTCTTGTTACATTACATATAAAAAAAAATTGTAAACCTAAAACCAAATTGACGCAGTACAAACGTTATTTTTAATTAATTTATTTAAACATTTAGATTCCTTATCAAGGGCAAGATTCGCGAAGGTCTCAATAATATATATAAAATATTTAACCATAACATGTAACAAAAATCTGTTTATTAGGCGACAACAAAAATATTTTTGCCTCTTCTGAATAATAAAATTTATTAAAAATATTAGAAATACGAGGATGACAAAATATGGAAATTTATGGGAAGAGGGCACTGAGACTCCAATCTTCGGGCATATTTTCCTCCAGCCAATTCAACAAATGAGTCGGTGCATGCGTCTAACCAGCTCATTGCCCCCATATTTAAAAAGCTCAGCAAGCAGACCATCAGGTGCAGTCGCTTTGATACTTTTCAGTCGCCGTCTGGCAACCTCGACCTCTTCAAAGTTGGGCGATGGGATTTCAATGTCGTCGTTATTGATTGGGTCCGGCACAGCATCTCTAGAGGCGAAATTTGTGTCGTTATCGCTTTGCAGTAGATTAGAGAAGTGCTGTATAGATAATCTTAGTGTGCCTTGTGTATATGTAACCAGATTTGATATTCCGTTACATTCGTATAATTGCGTACAAAACAAAAGAAGAAACGTTTTTTTTTGAGTGTTTCATTTGGTTGGTTTGTATATTTTTCTATTTTTTTGAATAAAATTAAAGTCGTAATTAAAGTATTTACTGCTTTGCCAAAAATTTTGTTTCATTTAGGTATTTTAGGGAGTTATAATGAGCAAATTAATTCGCAAACGTTTGCAAACGTTTGGAAACGTATTTTCTTCAAACTTTTCAATTATATTTTCTTTCATTTGAGTTAGTGTATTTTTAGTGCTCACAAACAAAACCAATACAAAGTTAAATGAGACAATCGTTCTCATTGTTTTTGTTTTGTTTTTGTTTTACTCATTGTAAAGAATAAAACTAAATGAAATCAAACGTTTCGTTTTGTTTAGTTTTCTACTCTGCTATAAACACAATTATTTATATTTTTAATTCCATTCCATTCTATTTTGTAAAAGATAAAAACAAAAAAGTTGCTGTAATTTTAGTTTAAAACCAGAAGGCTTAAAACGTCAAATTATTATTGCAAAACCCATAACACTAGAGACCACACGCATACACAGTACTCACCTGACATGCACACACTTCACCAAAGCCACCTTTACCTAAAACACGATACATGCGAAATGTTTTATACGTTATAGGTTGTGCCTCCAGCCATTTCCATTGAAGGTAACTAAAATAAAGAGTGCAAAATAAATAAAATTAATAATAAATTTGGAAATATGTACATGAAAAATTAAAAAAAAGTACATACATACATATGTACATGAACACTTATTTTCTGGTTTAAATGGAAATTTATATTTTCAAAATATGTACGCATACATAGTATGTATGTACGTATGTACATACATATGTACACTAATAGTCGTATATCTTAATGAAACAAAAACGTGAAAAAATAAATATTTGAGATTCATTTGTGAAATAAAACCCTTTTAAACGGGGAGGGTGGGGCAAATATTTTGCAAATACACATAAATTGTTTAAAATAGAATAGAATATGACATGAATTGATATAAATTTCATAATAAAAGCTTTTAGTTAAAATATGATTTTTTTTTTATTTACTCAATTGGAATAAATAAAAAAAATCATATTTTCGGGAAACACCATTTACGTAGAGAGTTTGGGATAAATTTATTAATATGTATGTATGTGTAGGGGAAGTTTCTAATAGCACATTTAGTCTAAAAATAGAATCGGTTTTAGCTCATTGATTAAAAGAAATATCCCTTGTCCCAGTTGGGAATTTCATGAAGCGTTTATTTGCATTGATATAGTTTTGGAGAAGAAGGCAAGTATAATATGAGAAAATAAAACAGAGATAAAGATTAACTGCATTAAGAATAATCGAAAATTGTAAAAACATTTACTACGTTATCGATAAAAAGTAGAGTCTGAAAAATTTGAAAATTTTTTACATTAAAAGGTGTGTAAAGTACTACAGTGCTGTTAACTTTTTAGTGTTAAATTTCACTAATAAAACGATTTTACAGTATTGTTGTCATCATTTGCTTACATTTTCTATATTTTCTTCTTTCTAATATTTTCTATTTCTTTTTTATAATTAATGAACAATGAAATTTGAATAAAATTAGATGTGTCGTAATGGCTTCTACTTACCGATGAAAATACATTGATGTTTCAAATTCTTGGAATGGTTCACCAGCTAAAAATGCTTTAACAGCCTTTACACATGGCTCAAATAATTCTTTACTGCCACTATTGATTTTATTGCGTACCCGCGAAATGAGATCATCATTTAGAATATCCAAAACAAACTCATCGGAGGCAGATAATGGTGCTTTATTCGAGTTACCATTTAATTTGGCAATTAAATTTGTTGTTGTTGCTGTTGTTTTTTCATCATCGATAGTGCCACTCCCACTATGTACAACACTTTCAACACCGCTTTTGTCATTATTACCACCGCCACCACCGTCTCCGCCTCCACCACCATCACCATCATAAGTTACAGTAGATGAACCAGCATGTTCATCACCATTATGATGATGAAAGTTTTTGTGATTGTTACTACAACTACTACTGGTTTTGTTGGCGGTGGTATTGTTGCATAGTTCAGTCTCTACAGGATTTGTTGCGGTTGTTGGTGTTTTATTGATATTTTCCGTTTCGTTAGAGATGTTGAAGGGTTTTTGTTCACACTGGTGGTCATTTCCGTCATCAGCATTAACATCATCATCATTAATTACATCTTTACTATCATCAGCCTTAATACCTGTATTACCATTGTTAAGATTATCTAGGGATGTGGTCACATCAATGTCTAGAAACCTACTGCCAATTTCATGTGCTATAGCCAAACGATGTTCATCATATTCAACTTCATATCTAAAAAATGGATGGAAGGGAAATTTGTTCAAACTTGAAAAAAATAAATTGATTTATATGGGTGCTAATAAACATTTGTTTGCTGGCACATACTTTTGAACTTGATCCAGAAATGAGATGTAACGAAAGTAAAGTGGTCTTTTACTCTCACAAAACAGTCGAAATAGTTCGCGGCCAATAGGCTGTTGGTCTATGACATAGCCATAGCTTATATCTGTAAAGAAAATAATAATTAATTGTCCATTTATTTCCGTACACAATTTTACATTTTAGAAAAACATAAACAATATTTTTTTCTAATACGAGTATATAACACATAGAAAGATTACTTAAAGTAAGCCATCGGGCTATCAGATTATTTAGCCAAAACAGACACAAAGTCAACCAATTTAAAATTGCCCCAAACTAGGTTGATGGGCAAGCTTTTAGTCTCACCACCAATGCTCAATAGGTAACAATTAGTCTAAAAGCTTCAATGAACTATGCAAGTTTTCACAATAATCTTCTAAGAGCAAAAGGCAAACATTTTAATTAGGAGGAATTAAATACAAAGTTATCTTAGTCAAGTTTTTTTTATTAAGTTTAAGTATTGTTTTCCACTATAATTAAAGGAGTAAAGTAATGATTGTTTGATTTGACTAATCTACTGGGGTACTGCGAATTATTATGAATCATAAGTTTCTTAAATCTTTACTTACTTACTTTTATGCTTTTAGAGCAATAAAGTAGGTGTTTTCAAGTGGGATGGATTTCAATTTCGATCTAGATCGATTTGCATTATTTAGCAGAATATTTATTTCATACTAGCGGACCCTGTGTCTGCTTTGCTAATCAAAATAAAACAGATTTTTTCTGCATAAGAAATGAACTTTAACCATTCTCAAGATATACATAAAGAATTAGTTTGTGTGGCAGGTACCACACCCACTTTTCGAATTCCGCTCACTTTTCGTCCGATGGTTTGCCTTGATCATGAAGTCATTCAGACCTTTACAAAGTTAAGGACAACTTAGAGGCGATTTCGGTTTTACTAATCACAGGTGTGCAATTTCGGATTTTAACCAAATACCGTGTCAGGTGTACGCATGCGGAAAGAAATTTGGGATAGTTCCAACCTCTTCGAATTACCAGATACTGAGTACGTTAACCCATATAATCCCAGCGCCCCATTTAAGGTGCAGTGGCTTTAATTACAAAATGAACGTCTACATTAGATTTTGGTTTTATGCCAAAAGTTAATTTGTGAAAATCGTTGCAATTTAGAGAATCAAAAATGACCATCCTGAGCTTAAAAAAGGAAAACAGATATATAGTTTTATTGGCTGTCGACCAAATATTGTATTTTTATTGTATATTAATTCAACTTCAATTTTGCACATTTCTAAAAAAATATTTTGAGTTTTTTTTCTATGCAAGAGCCAAGCTTTTGTACAACGCCCCATTTAAGGTCCGTAGGGAATGCCAGACGCCATAAAGATTGTTTTATATATCAGGGTAAAAATTGCCATATCTAAGCTAAAAATGTACTTGTATTAGAAAAATATAATTTTTTATGGATAACTCTTTCACTTCCCTACGTTTGCTTGGTCGAGAAAGTTATATAAATGGGCTACGATGCCATAGGAACAACTCGGGTTACAGAGTTGAAGGAGCACCACTAAAGGATATCAAGGAATGAAAAAAAACATCAAATTACAAATGTGAACTCCCAAATAACATGAGTTATAACAAATTTATGGGTGGAGTAGACATACTTGATCACAATGATGGAAAGTACAGAATAGCTAAAGTTGATGTATAAAATTAATTATTACTGAATTCACTTATTTTGTAATAGAACATCCATAAACATAAAATACAGGAGTAATTTCTTTACAAAAAACCGTAGGCGTATATTACCAACGCCCCATTTAAGGTGCGCTTCCAAAACTCTGTCAAGAAGTAAAATAGAAAAATTATTAACATAATTTTATTTGTTTTAGGAGGTACTTTTTAGAAATTGACAAAAAAAATTTTGATTTTTTCGATTTTGATATCTTAGGAATATATGGGTTAAATTAAATTATTCCATTTAATTATCCAATCATCACATCTGTTAGTTTTGTAAAATTTTTTGCATTAAAAAGATGGGTTCTTGTACATATTTGCTTCAATAATTAACGAAATTTTTAGAATCCACTAAAATTATTCTTACTGATAATTTTTTTTTAGAAAATATGTATATTCAATTATCCATAATTTTTTAAATTTAATTTATATGCCAATCTATATTGTATACTTAAATGCGGCAATAACATGGAGTGAGCTATTGTAAGATTTCGACAGTACTGTACGTGCCAGTTATGACTGTTATGACTTCTAATCGCAGTTTTTACGAGTAAACATACTCGTATACAAACATAAAATACGTCACTAGCGACGAGTTTTGTGACGCATAAGCGCAATTAAAAAAAAATCAAATTATCGACTGTTGTCAAGCATAATCAGGACATAAAAGGTGGACAGCTTTTCCGCATAAGAAAATTCTTTTAGCTGCTTTTTCCACAAATATACTCGTAATTTCAAGAAGTGCAAAAAAAAGCGTTTAAGAACGTCCTCAACATTTGACATACAAAGCGTTCAAATTAACAAATGTCACGTAACTTTGTAATAAAATTCAATCTTTTAAGGTTGCTACGTTGCAGCAGTAATTGGTAATCATTTACATTGATTTTCATATCTGTGGAATTTTGAAAAAACGTCTTCTCTCGAAATAAGACAATTTTCCAAGATTTTTATAGTAAATATAGAATTTCCTTGTCCTTCTTTTGCTCTAATCCCAGTATTTCTACGACCTTTAGAACGCAAGATATGCAGTTGACTAATCGACCTCTTTCAGACTTTCCCCTAATTTCAATTTGACAGAACGACTTCTTTCAGAGAATTACGAATAATTTGAAATTTTTATTATTATTTTTTAATTATTTGCATATTGTAGGCAAAAATAAAAGTATTTTTTCTTTTTATAAAACCGAAATATATTTTCCAGATCAACTTCTTTCATACTTTTTTTTCATATTCCATTTTAACAAAACAACTTGTGTTGACTTAAGCGATTAAAATAATTTTCAAATTTATTCAAAAAAATTTTAACAAAACGACTTGTATGGTGGAAGCGAAATTTTTTCTTTAAAATCTATTTAACAAAAAGTCTTAAATTAATTTTTTGTCGTTTTAAAGAAAACTATTGCTTCTAGAGGGGAAAAAAGGTTGCATAATGTTCGTTAAGTGTTTGTGCATAATATCCAAGTTAAAAATTTTTTTAATTTTCCAAGCAATAACTTCTATTAGCCTTTTTAACTGTTTTTTTGCTCTACTGAAAAATTGTTGATTTAGAGCAGTGATGTCCACAATTCTCTTTCCCTATCACGCGTGATAGGAAAACAAATTCTGCTTGCGTCGAAGTCAAACACGTACAGAATAAAAAGAAATATTGTTACTCTTGCTCTTTTAATATTTTAGCTTCTCTCCAACATAGTGCAGGGTTGGATAGTGCATATTTTTTGTATCATTTTTATTTAACTGAAATAATTATTCATTATTTCCTCCAAATTTATGTGACCTCGGTACTGCTTTATTCTTAATAGATTAGTCACATGTCTATCGGACAATCGATTACGTACTTTACTCAGAATTATGAAGAAATATTTATGAAGTTATAAACAGAAAGTAATTCGAACATTCCCATTTCTGGTAGAAGTAAGCAGAGTCTTTTCTCTGCTTCATACACAAGCGCAAGTGTGTTTATGTAGTAGTGGACATCACTAATTTAGAGAGAAGACGTTTTGTCAAATGTCCACAGATATGTCGTAGTGCGGGAGTCTATGTGCTCTATCCGCCATTTTATATATGTATCTCGATTTAATGATGCTACTTTAGGTTTTTGACACCAACATTTTTAAAATCTGCAATCCGTTTTCGTGTAGTCGCCGTGGTCTAGTGGTTAGTGTGTTGGCTTACTAAGACATGAGCCCTGGGTTCGACACCCAGCTCTAACATCTTAACAAAAAGAAATATGAAAAAAATATTTCTTTCGGTGACTATCTCTCAGCAGTCTTCTGGCAAAAGCTCTGAGAGTAACTAAATGCCATGAACAAGCTTCTCAAGTCTGTCGTTCGGAGTCGACATTAAACTGTAGGTCTCGGTACTCATGGATAAAAATTTACACACACAACATGAGTGCTGCGAGAAGCTAGGCCGTAATCCTGACACAGGGTTGTAAAGGCCAGTTATGTATGTAATCCGTTTTCGGCTATTTACCTCCAAAACAGGTTGAGATATCCGAAAACGGATTACAGGCTTAAAAATTTGGAGTCGAAAACCTAAAGTGGCATCATTAACTCGAAATATATAAAAAAATATGAAATGGTAGATAGAGCATATCGTCGATGGAATTAAAGAACGCTGTAACTGACAAAAAATCGAAAATACGTTTTTTGCATCATTTTTATCAGAAAAAAAATACGCATCGATTGGTCCAGGTCCCAGATTTCTACTATGAAAATAAATTCACTTACGCCGTCTGCGAAATGAAAAATACCAGTGTATTTGTTCTACATTTATGAAAGTTTTTTGGCTCTGGTGAACATTTAAGGTTTTGTCAGTTACAGCGTTCTTTAATTCCATCGACGATATAAACTCCCGCACAACGATATTTACCAAAAAACAAACCGCTTTACGGTCACATTAATTCTACCATTGCGTTCTATTTATTATCAGCAAAGTCTTTGTGCGTCTAAAATAAAACATTTTCTTTTCTGCGGTTTGAACTAAATGTTTATGAATCCGTTTGAAAAAAAAATTATGAGAGCACAGTCGAGTATATTTTTATTAACAAGTACTTATACTTCATAAATTGTTCAATAAGACTTCAAAATAGAGCTTTTGGACAAAATTTGCATAATATGCATACTCGTATATACATTTGTTGGAATATTGTATATGTAAGTACGAGTATATTAATAACTTTTTAAATTGCTTTTCCTTATACATCTTTTTGGTATTCCAAATTATTATCAAAACATACCTAATTTGTCTTTCAGGTGTATACACTGTGATATGTGGGGGAATTGAAGGATTTTTCGCCATTTTTTGCTTTTTCCTTTATTGCTATCGGAACCACCTGAAAATAGGAAGAAAGATAAAAAAAACGATCAAATTAGAAATTTCAAAAATGTTTTAAATATACAATATTATTTTAGCCCTTTCTTTGCTTAACTTAAGAAATAAATAGAGAAAAAAAGGGGAAAAAACAAGTGCTTCCTTAAAAATTTACATACGATAAGTATTTCTAAAAATATTTATTCGCTTTTGTATGCACGTTTTCCTTTGATACCAATTTAATCCAATAATAAAAATAATCATAAAATGTTAAATGAAGAAAACACATAAACACACGTAGAAAATCCTTTATTTATAAGGAATTTCTTTATTATGATGAACTTTAGAAGAAATAAAAGGAAAAGGAATTTTTTTTTTGTTGGTTCATAGCTACTCATTTAAGGGAGTAACTACACGTTCGGTTTTATATTCTTTCCAAGTAAGGCAACAATAACAATTATTTTCGAGCATTAACAGAGAATAGCTAAAGGATTATATGAGAGAGGGGTGTCAGTAAAAGGGTTTAAGAAACCACAGCCCCAAATAGAACACAAAATTTTCTTAAGTCTGTAAAATGTAATATTTATTAGAAAATAGAGTGATATGGTTGGGTACAGTGACAATAATTTTTATAACGAACCATTACCAAAAGATGGGATATAAAAAGTTAAACCCAGAAATGTACTGCCAACAAAATATTTAATGAAATGGCGACACATAAAACCACATTAGAAATTATAATTAAGGTCAGGGCACTTAAATATGCTTAAAAAGTGAATATTTGGAATGCTTGTCACGTAATACAAAAAATAAAATGAGAGCGAAAAATGTGGTTAATGTAGACCTGGTATTAGAAAAACTATTATTATTAATTATTCTGAGAGAATAAAGTATAAAGAGTGCCTCTTGATGATTATCAAATATCGAACTGTCAAAACGATAGTTCCGGGTTCAAATCTCAGTTCTGACATCTTGAAAAAAAGAAATATGAAAAAATTATTTCTTTCGGCCACTACCTCTCAGCAGCCTTCTGGTAAAAGCTCTGGGAGAAACTGTTTTCCATGAAAAATCTTATCAAAATGTTCGTTCGGAGTCGAATTTAACTTGAAGGTCCCGGTACTCATGGATAAAAATTAACACACACAACATGAGTGCTTCGAGAAGTTAAGCCGTTACCCTGACACAGGGTTGTAATGGCCAATTTTGTATGTACGTATATATGAACTGTCAAGGTTGGCACCGGCTGATATATTAAAATTCGTCAGAGCAACGAAACGGGGGGAATTATTGTAGAAACCCTATATAAGCTAAGCTCGGTAAATTAGATCTTCAGGTTGCCTCAATATGAATGAATGAGCAAATAAATCACTAACTTTTTATATTTTAAAATTATAGTAATTTAAAATTTTATTTGATTTTAATTCTATTCGTATCCTTTCTACAGAACAAATCGAATATGGGTATTACTATTTTATTTGTATTCAAAAAGTTAAAGACGGAACATGAACGTAAATTTAAAAATTTAAATCAAACAAAGAATGTCTGAGATGATAGTCGTATTATTTAAATTTGTTTTTCATTTGAAAACCTTAACCATGTGATTACGAGTACGACTACAAAATTTTCAGGTTTTTCAGCTTGAATGTTTGCTCTCATTGTATAATTTATGGAGACAAGTCAAAAAAGCTCATTGTACTTCGGCCCCGATTATGGTTCACAACACAAAATTTATTCGTTTTTTGATTATTATTTACAGTAACTAGATGATGAGAATGCCATATGGTTGTGTTTTAATACATTTCCTTAAAAATACAACCCTGAGTATACAAAACTGACATTGGAAAGCAAAGTTAATATATAAATAATATAAAAAAAGAAAAAAAATGGACATTAGCTTCCGTTGACGGAATTTTTTTTAATGGCAGCCAATTTTCTTTTCAGATTGGCTTTATAGTGAGCCCATACCTTTAATTAAATCAAAATCCTTTTTATGTATTAAAAAATTATAAAATGTATCTGCTAACCCTTTTCCAATTTTTTGCAATTCTAATAGTTGCACTCAAGCTATTTTACGAGTAGCTGCAATGAAAATTTTTTCCATGTCTCTGTATACTGCGTTTCATTTGCTTCAAATGGTAGTTTGTCACGGCCAATGTCAGGATTTGCTGTTATTAACTGCACCAGTTTTTTCCATCTGCTTTTTATTAGTAATTTTTCAGTTATTTCTAGCTTTTAAAACTTGCAAAAGATTTTGGCACTGTTATATTGCAGTTAAAAATTTTTCTCCATTTAATTTTTTCAACTTGCTTGCCACAGCAGTAGTTTAAAATTTTGCTTGAAACTAAAAGGCTTAATGAAATAAGTACCAACTAAAGTAGAGATTAGTTGCTTTAATTAAACGATTTACAAAATTAAAATATAATTTTATAACACTCTCATTACTGTGTCACTGTTAAGAGGTGCGTGCCAAAAAAAAAAAACTCGTTACAAAAGTACCACTTGTTCTTGTAATATGTTCCAACAGCATAGAATAGATATGCCCTTAAGCATGCTAAAATACTGATTTCAAAAGTGAATGTCAACTTTTGTAAACATTTACATAAAAAATTTTTAAAGGACGACTAAAAAAAAGAAAGAAAAAAAAAAATTAAAAAGCAAAAAAAGCTTTGCCATCATTTCAAAAACGAACGAAAAATAATTGTTGCTGTTGCTAAATGTTACATTCGCTTTTGAACGAAAATATTTTTCATTTAAAATAGGCTGAAGTGGAAGAAGAATAAAATATTTTAATGAATTACTTTTTCTTTATTTTTTGTTTTTTTTTGGTCTCTTGAGTTTAAGATTCCATTAGAAACTGTCAGCCTTATCTTTGGAAAACATTTAAACGTCATTTGTATTTCTTATTAAAGCCTACAAAAGACAATACAATTTTTAGATTATGATGAGCTTGTGCCAAATGAAAATGAATTTAAATTTTTCATGCTACTCGCACTCGTATGGAGCAATATTATTAAAAAAAATGTTTTAAATATTTTAAGTAAAAACTTAAAAACTCATCAATATGTATTACCAAAATGATGGGATATTTATTTTGTTACGAGTATATTACAATCTAAGGTCACATTAAATCTATATAAATAAAAATCAATGTTGTTCGTTGGTCATCGCATCAGTTGAGAACGGCTGAACAGATTTTGACGATTATTTCTTTTTAATGATCGTCGTGATCCAATTTAGGTTTTTATGGAAATAAAATTCTGCCCCGCCTACTTCTACGCCTACTTTTTTTGATTTACCTAAAATCAGAAAGCGGCTCCATCGATTTGAATAATTTTTATTTCAAGTATTTGTATTAATCCATTTTAAGTTTTCATCGAGAGAAAAATTTGCCACACCTACTTTTACGCCCACTTTTTTCTATTTAGGTGATGAACAGCATTAAGCTGGGCGTATTAAAACAAACTATAAGTAGAGACTCTGGTGGAAATCGAACCCATAATAACCACAGTAATAGAATAGCACACTATTCACTACTCTACTGGCACATCTAAGCAAAAAGATATTGTAGTATAGTCACGTGTTGTATAACTTTCTTCCGAAAACTATTGTAATTGTACAATATTTTTTATCTTTAAGAAGTTGTGTTTGATTTTAACCTTCCTTATAATTTCAAGTTGCATTTTTTGCTCTTGGTTTAAGCTAATTGGAGAGTCTCAATAAGTGTTGCCAAGTCCATATGGACAAAAATCCCTAAATGAAGAAAAATTAATCCCTAAATTTATACAGAACTATTGTGTAAAAACCCTAAAAAATTTACATACATAAAACTTTAATCGTTTTTGTGTTTTATTACAAAAATATTGAGTTTAATTTTAAATTTAAACTGATTTTCTTCAGTTTAGATGAATCGCTAGTCATTACTAAAATATTTTCATAATTTTTCTCTCCTGGCTACATATTTGGGTAGGTAAACCATTAAAGAATTTTTGAAAAGGGTGTAAAGAAAATTTATCTAACTGATTTAACTATCGAAATAACCATTCGATTTCGTAATTTATTTTTGATTCTTTTCAAATAGACTAAAATATTAGTTTTTTTTTTCTTTTTTTAAGACCAATACTCAGGGGTACACCCTTACTTATGCAGAACCATTGTATTAGAATTTAAAAATAGATTGATAGATTTTTTCATAGATATCTATTATGCGCCTTGTTTTTGTTGATGAGACAAGTAGCTGTCAATTTGACCATTTAAGGGCCAGTGCTATACCTTCACCCTTGAATGATCAACAGCCATTGCCTCATCTTGAGTGGATGCTGAATGTGAGTGCTGAGCGTCTACGGTAGGTTAGCTTATATCTTCCCAGAAAATGGGAATATTAGTCAAATCAGGTTTCTTGTCCTTCAAAAAAATAGCACACTATTCACTACTCTACTGGCACATCTAAGCAAAAAGATATTGTAGTATAGTCACGTGTTGTATAACTTTCTTCCGAAAACTAATGTAATTGTACAATATTTTTTATCTTTAAGAAGTTGTGTTTGATTTTAACCTTCCTTATAATTTCAAGTTGTATTTTTTGCTCTTGGTTTAAGCATTTTTTTTATCTAATTGGAGAGTCTCAATAAGTGTTGCCAAGTCCATATGGACAAAAATCCCTAAATGAAGAAAAATGAATCCCTAAATTTATACGGAACTATTGTGTAAAAACCCAAAAAAAATTACATACATAAAACTTTAATCGTTTTTGTGTTTTATTACAAAAATATTGAGTTTAATTTTAAATTTAAACTGATTTTCTTCAGTTTAAATGAATTTTTCTCTCCTGGCTACATAATTAGGTAGGAAAACCATTAAAACATTTTTGAAGAGGGTGTAAAGAAAATTTATCTAACTGATTTAACTATCGAAATAACCATTCGATTTCCTAATTTATTTTTGATTGGTGGATATCACAAATTCTTTAAAAATAGACTAAAATATCCGTTTTTTTTCTCTTTTTAAAACCAATACTTAGGAGTAAACCCTTACTCATGCAGAACATTGTATTAGAATTTAAAAATAGATTGATAGATTTTTTTCATAGATATCTATTATGCGCCTTGTTTTTGTTGATTAGACAAGTTGCTGTCAATTTGACCATTCAACAACAACTGCCTCATCTGTCGGTGGATGTTGAATTTAAGTGGTAAGCGTCTACGGTAGGTTAGCTGTTATCATCCCAGAAGATGGGAATATTAGTTAAATCAGGTTTCTTGTTTTCGCACGAAAAAGTTAATATTTTTCCATTTTGTATGCTAACATTGTATCTTTGCATTAAATGAAAAACTTATTAACTGGTATTTATGAGTGGTCTTCAAAATATACCGAAAATATACGATATTTTGACTTCTTATGAGCTCGTAGTCATTTTTTGTTGTTAACAAGAACGCTTTTGGCTTCGTCAGCAGAATACATGCTGCTTAACCTAAAGACTGACAAAAAAATTTACAAACCAAAATTTCCTTAAAAGATTTTTATTCCCCAAAATTTCCCAAAGTCCAAAAAGGGTAAAAGTCCCTAACTTGACAACACTGGTCGCAATAACCTTATTTAGTTTCCATTGATTTGCTCGCTCTTTTCTACCACAGCCATTTTTATTAGCCTAAAACAGGGATGAGCAACACGCGGCTCGCGGGCCGCTTGCGGCTCTTTCAACATATTTATGCGGCCCGCCAAACAAATGTTGCTGCTTCTCAAAAATACACTCAATATATACACATTAATTTAAATTACGAAGAAACTGAGAAGACAGCAGTTTCCATGAAAATGTTTTCCTAACCATTAATTATCGATGTGGATACAGTTCCCGAAGACTTTTAAAGGTACAAAACTTGGACATGCAGAATAATACTGATGTAAAAAATGTATTTCTCTCAGTAAACATCGAGAATGTTTATAAATCCGACCACCGACCAATTACCACCGATCAAGACTGAGTAATGCACGATTAGAAACTTGTGTATGTGTAGCTACCTCATCAATTCCGGCTGATATTGATCAGGTTGTATCGAAAAAACAGTGCCAAATTTCTCATTAAAAATTTCAAGCAAATACTTTTTTTTTTGGCATTAAAATTTATATATGAAATTTTTACTTTTTCTTAAATTTTATATTTTTTTATTCTAATTTTTATTATAAATAGAGTTTTGTAAATTATTAGTATTTATGTGCGGCCTGCCAAAAAATTTTAAAATTTAAAGTGGCCCGTTGATTAAAAAGGTTGCTCACCCCTGGTCTAAAAAGATGCTTAAAATAGAAAAAAGTATCCGGAACACTTTTTAATTCATTGGTTTTTAACAATTTTAAATTAAAAATTTGTTTTTCACATCATCTGCTCAGCAAATTGGTCAAAGAAAAAAGTATTTTTTTTTTCTAATAATGAAATTCTATGACCACACAATCAAAGAAAGAGAGGCAAATTAATGTAAATTTTACATAAATATTGATGTAAAATGCTTGTTACAACATATTTTTCTTTATTTTTGAGAGCTTAAAATCTTAGCCCTATGGTTTCTTGGGCAAAATTGCTTAGAATTCTTTGTGGAATTATTTAACCCTCCCTCTACTTTTTTATACAAATCGACCCACCCTAATATAAATGGAAGAAATGGAATAAGGAAAGAAGCATATTTTTTGTTGAAATTCTTGAAATTTTTTTAAAAATAAAAAAAAAAAATAAATAAAAGGAAAATACAATGTATTCACACTCCAAGTTATGCTTTAGTTATGATATGCTCTACATACATACATACAGAGTGATTTAATATTTATTATTGCTTGTTGTTTGTATTGTCAAAATTAAATTTATAAATTTTTAGTGTTTATTCTAAAAAGCCGTAAATTCAAAATTCTACAATAAGGATACTCACGAAGGGCCTTGCAAACTGTGAAAACGATGACCCGTATCAGGATAAATGAAAATCTAAATTAGGCAATTGACTAGAAAAAAAATGTTCTTCCAATATATTCGTATTAATCAAAAGACAGGATACATCTTTAAGCCAATCAAAATGATTTAAACACTTTTATTATTTTTTTCTTTTTATAATTTCCTTATTTATGTTTGAATGCTAAATATTTGGTAAATATTTTTAAAAATAACTGTTTTAGATTGCTTGCTCCTTTTTACTTGGGTGATGATACATAAATAATATACATATGTAACCTGAAATGCGAAATAATTAATCATAAAAAAATTTCAAACTGATTTTTTTTATTAATTATGATTTACTACATCATAATATATATACATCTAATTTAAAAAAAACCAAGTAGCTTACATTTTACTACGCTTTCTTTTTTGTTTAACCTGTTAATTTTTGAAAAGTGATGTTACGTTGTTTCGTAGTTTAGGTGACGATATATGTATGTTAAAGAAACATTTCTATGAGTTAAAAAACTTTTCCCATTTTGCCTTTTAAGATATTTTTTCTAAGTTATAGGATTTCGATTAACACGTTCACGCCGGCGCGTACCACCGGTGGCTCGCACAGAATTGCCTTATCGGGCGGCGCGAACCACCGGTGGTACGCATATGATTGTACTACCAAGCAGTGCACATCACTAAAAATATATTTTAAATTTTCATTTAAAGCATTTATATGTATTTTTTAATAATAATTTTAATATATTTAATATTGTATTAAGTATTTCAAATATAACTTTAATTCAATAACGAAAACATAAATAATTCAATAATAATTATAACAAAAATAATACTTATAACATAAATATATCAATGATATAAAATAAAAATTAATTATTCAATAATATAGACACAAAACATAACCCCAATAGCATCAAAAGATTAATGCATGAAACCGTTTTCCTGTCGACAATCTTTCGTTGAAACATTTAGTTCGGGCCCGCCCGATAGAACGAAAAGCTTTCAGTGCAACCGCCTATGAGCAAGAAACATGAATTGCAGTGCCGGCGTGAACGTGTTAAAAAATTTTTTTATTAACATCCAATAATATTGTCAATTTCTCGTGTTCCTAATAAATACCAAAACTTAATTCCTTAATACTAATTAATTCATCACTATTATAAGCTACCAAAATTCACATCTAAAACAACAGTTTAAATGTCAATTCAATTATACCTGCAAAAACACGTCATCGAAACAGGAAACAAGCACTGCTCCAATACATTGCTGTTACTAGAACCGAATTTATTCCAATCAAGTCTCGTTGCCATAAGCTGAGTAAGTGTGATATCATAACATACATTGGCCATTACAACCCTGTATCAGGGTTACGGCCTAACTTCTAGCAGCATCCATGTTGTGTGTGCTAATTTTTACCCATGTGTACCGGGAGCTACAGTTTAAAGTCGACTCCGAACGAGAGACTAGAAAAGCTTGTTCATAGCAATCAGTTACTCTCAGAGCTTTTGTCAGAAGCTTGCTAAGAAGAAGTGGCCGAAAGATATAATTTTTTAAATATTTTTTTTTCAAGATGTCAGAGCTGGGGTTTGAACCTATGATATCATTATGCAATAAATGTGTTCTGTTTCTTAAAACGAATGTGAGGACGTGCGCGTTTTTTACAGAGTTGCTATTCGTATAAAAAAAGTTTTAACAGTATACTCGTTTTTAAAAGAAAAATATCCAGCAACATTGCAAGCAAATTGCAAAAAATCAAATCAAACACCAAATTGTTTTACAAAAACGAAAATCTACGGATTGGATCAAAAAGGCATTTGTGTTTTCACTTCAAAAAACTAAAATATAAACTTCACGTTTAAAATTAAAGGTAAAACAATCTTCCCAATAACTTTATTGGTTAGTTTTAGGTTAAAATTTATTTGTAATAACAAAAGAATTTATCTGACATATGAAATTCTCATTTTAACTATAGGAAGGTTGTAATAATGGGCCTAAATTGCTGTTTCATTCTACTACTTTGTTTTTAATGTATTTATAACATAACAAGTACAAATTATTGACTAAAACTGTTTTACAAAAACTCAACAGAAATGTGGAAAAATATATATACGAGGCCTGTACAATAAAAAAGGTAAACTTTAATTTATATTAAAAAAATTGTAATTTCTTTAACAGTTTCTGTTTTATCCTCGTTCACGATATTCCCTTTTAGATATACAACATATCGTAGTGCGGGAGTTTATATATCCTTATCATCCATTTCATAAATTTTATGAAATGGGGCGGTTATCTCGCCTAGTTTCAGAGATAAATATCCGAAAACGGATTGCAGATTTTAAAAATTTTGGTGTCAAAACCCTAAAGTGACATCATTAACTCGAGATATATAAAATGGCGGATAGAGCACATAAACTCCCGCACGACATTTTTCCATACACTTCTTTAATAGTGATTCAACAATTCTCCACAACAATTTTTTTTTCTCTTTTTCTACATTTTTATCGGTTTATGATGTGGTGGCCCGTCCAGGGACGAGCATCGTCATTCATATCTTTGTACTACTTGTAGAAAGTCACCTATCACACTCTCGACATTCCTATTTTTTACCCAAAATTTGATAAAAATTCTGATCCATTATCTTCTACAGCAGAAACAAGCAAAACATGTTCAACTGTTATGCCTCTCACAAACTCAACTAAGAACATATCCCTCATTTGCGAGAAGAGTGACATAATAATACAAAAATATCGTCAATGGCATTAAAGAACGCTGTAACTGACAAAAAATCGAAAATACGTTTTTTTGCATAATTTTTATCAGAAAAAAAATACGCGTCGATTGGTTACGGTCTCAGATTTCTATGATGAAAATAAATTCACTTACGCCATCTGCGTTTTGAAAAATACCAATGTCTTTGTTCTACTTTCATACAGGTTTTTTTGGCTCTAGTGAACATTTAAAGTTTTGTCAGTTACAGCGTTCTTTAATTCCATCGCCAATATAAGGCGAACTGTAATTTCAAACATATCTAAAAATTGTATTTTTGTCTCTTTTTTTCATTGAGTGGCGACCAAAAGTGTCTTCTACTTTGCATATAAGTTTGCCTGAATTAAAATGTTTAAACGTATTTATTGTATCTTAAAATCGCTTTTTTTGAGTTATGCCACTCTTCTCGCAAATGAGCGATATATTCCAGATAAGTGCGTCCACATGAAGCAAAAAAAAAAAAAATCGCTACTTGAATGCATGTAGCCCGGAGATTTAAAAATTCACGTTTTACTATTGTACAGACCTCGTACATATATGGCACATATACCGCATTAACAATTATGTTAAAAATGGGAGAGACCATGAATAATGTGTTTATTATCTTGATTTGATGTAACAAAATAATTTACTGCAAATTTATAAAGTTTGTCATGTAGAGCAGAAAAAAGCGATTAATCAACTCAGATGACTTGAGTGTGCAAAATAAAGTTTTAAAAGCTTTAAAATGCATAATTTTATTTAATATTTATACAATATTTTCGCACCAATACGCTTAATTAAATAAAATAATACTTCATACTAGCTTTAATAAACCATTAAGAATTTTTTTTCTTCAAATCTTTCAACAACTCAGCATCATTAGTATTCAAAGCAGATACAAAAAAAAAAAAAAATAATAATAAAAATAAAAAAAATTAAAAGTCAAATAAGAAAATAAAAAATAAAACATTTTTCAAATGCCAAGTTAGATTGAATGGCAAATAAAATAATAGTTTTTGTCACATCATGCTGTGTAGTGAATAGAGATCATTAAAATGTTGTTCATACACCCGCCGTATACACTGTCTTGCATAACATTTCTTTTATTTTTTGTTCAGTTATAAGCCCGTTTATGTTAGATTTACTTACCCTTCTGGCCACTCTATCAACAGTTTGTTACTGTTACTGTTTCGTGCCATGTTACAATCGAATTTACATAGAATTCTGCATGTTTCTATTGCATCTCATGTCTGCATGAATATAAGAATAAGTGTATGTTGTCAGGTAAACATAGGCAAAAGTGTTTATACAGGGTGTTATAAAATATATGATAAATTTTTTGATTTTTATCTTTTTATGTTTAAGGAATGTTAAAACAACTATAAATGACAATAATTTGTATTGAGCGCTTTTGGAACCTTAACCATTCAAATATACTTTTAGTTTCTATTTCCGATATTGTCGATTAATGTACCACTATTTATTCCTTTAGACTACAGATTTTTTATGGTTTTAAGTTTAGTCACGTAGATTGAAGTTTAGAATGTCGCTCATCTTTTAAAAGCATTAATAGAAATTTAGTATTGATCGCCATACGATATTCTTAAATGGCCTATTATGTTTTCGATTAGTAAACAAAACAGCTGTGTGTCCTTACAGATTTTTAATTCAATACTATACACACACACACAACTGGCCTTTACAACCCTGTGTCAGGATTACGGCCTAGCTTCTCGCAGCACTCATGGTGTGTGTTTCAATGTGTATCCATGAGTACCGGGACCTGCAGTTTAATGTCGACTCCGAACGACAGACTTGAGAAGCTTGTTCATGGCAATTAATTACTCTCAGAGCTTTTGCCAGAAGACTGCTGAGAGGTAGTCGCCGAAAGAAATATTTTTCTCATATTTCTTTTTTTTTTTTGAAGATGTTAGAGCTTGGTGTCGAACCCAGGGCTCATGTCTTAGTAAGCCAACACACTAACCACTAGACCACGGCTAGTGTTAATATTATATTTTGATAACATGGGATGCTCACGCAGTGCATTGTGCTCGTGTTAGATAAACAGATTATGAGAAGGAGGAAAACAGGGGAAGTAATTCGATTCATCTTGCAATAACCTGCAAAAATTCTCTCGAGAAGTTATCCAATAAACAAACCATACAATTAACTGGGTAATTATCTCTATGAGAGATACGGGTAATACTATACCACCAATGGAAATAAATTCCCCTATTTAGCCAGAACGTTTTTCATTGTAGTATCGATAAAAGAATGAAACACACGCCAAGTTGTGAATATGCTCTGCTGAATCAATGGTGTTGGATACCCTACTTTTCCTGCATGCAGTCAAGAAGCCGAAAAATAGACCTTGAGACACCAACGGACACATGAAACCTGTATTGCATATAGGGTCGTATAAAGATCCTGTAAATGTAAAGGCCATATGAAATGAAGTATTCCTTGATCAATTTATCGGAGGCTTCACTTCTGACCAAAAAGTATATGTGACACCATGATAGTGTTGTGAAAGTGTTTTTAGATGTACTATTTAATATCAGACACTGAGACCATCGTGTTAAAGTCTAAGTACCCATTGTATAAATATTTAAAACAAATAACACATTGAACTCAGTTTTGTCTAAGTACCGGGGGCCTTGTACTTATTGGAAGATCTATGAATTCTTGCTAGTGCTGATATTAAAAAAAGCGTTGAAATAAAAGATTATAAAGTCGGTTCTTCATGTCTACTGAATTATCTAAAAATAACACATCTGATAGACATTGTAACGAGACAGAGCAGAAGACAATTTTTGGTTTCTTTTTCTAAATTATATCTTCTAAGTTTGGTGGGCGGATTTTCAATTATGAACTGCTGAATTTTAACTCTACCCAGCAGAAAATTTTTCAAATTTGGAAGAAATAAATAAAATTGTAAGCAATAATGGAAGCATTTTATTGTTTATTCATACCCTAAAGGATAAGGTATTATTTTTAATTTTGTATAATATTTGCTTACTGGTTGCAATAAATTTGCGTTTTTATTGCATTTTAGGGGCTCATTTCATATAAAAATCATGCATTATTGAAGCGCATGTGTAAGTGATTGTTCACAATTTCTCACTTACAAAATATCTTACTGGTAAGCACTAATTTCTGCGGGGTATCTATTGACAAAGTCCTAAACCATAATGTTCTTTAAAGTGACTGTATGTGGGTTTTACGTGCGCACCGTCCGTAGACATATCACACGCCGCCCGTTGCCGGAGCGGTAGTTGATACCCGGTAGTAGTGATACCCCCTTGCTGAGGGGTTTCTACCTAGCACTACCACAACCACTACGTGTACCTCCCGTAGGAGGACCTCACCAACCATCAGGCCGATTAGCCCACCAACTTGAAAGACAAGGAGTCCCGGGCTAACCGGGGGCTCCTGATGCCAGTAGTACCATATTAAGGCATCTCTGGTCAGCCCTTGAGAACGCCAGATTATGCCAGCCACGCGCACTAAGTACGCGTGGTATATAGGCCATGCACCTCACATTAACGGCATTCTCTGCCTATATCGAGCGCCAGACCACTCAAGGCTAGGTCGAACCTGATATTCCCCGGAGAAAACAGGCCCCTGGTGTGGGTAATAATCACCAGCAGCCTTGTATGTATCCCCGGGGGGGTCTTTAAAGTGACTGTTAAAAATTTGTTAAATATTGTGCTTGATGCGCAAAATTCAGTCCAGTGCATACTATGGAATAAAGCAGGCAACGATTGCACAGAAATATAACAGTTTATTTTACTCGAAATTGTAAATTTTTTCCTGCCTATTTTAACAAGTTAACCCTCAGTGTGGCGTGGCGTTTATAATTTTGTAACAAAGGCCTTATTGTGTTTTTAGAGCTTTTTATGTTTGTAACAAGGTAGAAAAATAAACAAAACGAAAGGTTTGATCCCTTTTTGTTTTGTTCTTAACAATGAGTAAAACAAAACCAAAACAAAAACAGTGAGAACGACTGTCCCATTTAGTTTTGTTTATTGTTTTGGTTTTGAGCACAAAAATACACTAACTCAAATGTGTGTAGGTAGAACAAAAAAAGAATGAGAAGAAAAAGAAGAAGAGAAAAAGAGCAAATTATACGAATGTAACGGTATAACAAAGCAAGCACAAGAGCGAAAAGCGAATTGTTTCGTGTGCGCTCTTTCTCATTTAGAAAGTACTTGTTTTGGTTTTGTTCATGTACAATATGATTAAAAAAAATTTGAAAAGTTTATGACTTTGTGGTAACGTTTGTAAACTATTGACTAAAAAGGGTTAAAAGTTTTATCACTCATATATGTCATGCCTATATTACGGCACTGCTTTTTTTTGCACTTTAGTGTATACCATGTTTATAGTATAAGTTGTTCATGTAGTTGTTGTCGTTCTTGTTACTCGTATTATTACTATGATTGTCTAATTCAATCTTTTCTTAATTTACAATATATAATGGTGCCATGTATTATTATTGCATTGTAGTTAAAATTGAATGCATTTTATATGCCTGACGGTAGCAAAAACTCAAGTGTCTCTAAATCAACTGAATGTCTGTTAAATAGCTAACGTTAAACAGCAACAACAATAACATCA
Source organism: Metopia argyrocephala (assembly GCA_963576795.1). Lineage (NCBI taxonomy): Eukaryota > Metazoa > Arthropoda > Insecta > Diptera > Sarcophagidae > Metopia > Metopia argyrocephala. Next base: position 89,140,781 of record OY756211.1, read on the forward strand.
GCAACAATAAATAAAACGAGAGAAAAAAAGATTAAAAAGAAAAAATTGAATGAATGGAATAATAACGACATCTTGTTGTTGCATGTAAATTGCAAGTATAAACATGTTGAACTTGCCACCTCGCTGCAACAAATTATATTTGAAAATAACAACAGCAAAAACAAGAACACAAATAAACGATATTAATAAGGAAGTTTCATTGCTTGTTGCAGGCACGTAAGATCGTATTTTTATTTCAAGAGGTATTTTTAGGCAGTTATGTAAAGAAAGAAAAATATAAAAAAAATATTTCGTTCGGAGAGCAAATCAATATGTATGTGACTTTTCCAAGATTTCAAATTTCAACTGAAAGGGCACTACTGTTTTTATTTTATTTTTTTTTTATTTAAGACCAATACAAAAGGATAAACCCCTACTAAATGCAGTGCATTGTATTGGAATGTTGAATATATGTATACTTATATATAAGTAGATAGTAGATGGGACAAATTGTTTTCAAATTGATCACTTAAAGGCCACCTTCACCCTTGAATGATCAACAGGAATTGCTCATTCTGGAAGTTGAATGTGAGTGGTGAGCATTTTCTTTAATGTAGGTTAGCTGTTATCTTCCCAGAAGGTAGCGCTGTACTCCTGATCATTCGTTTCTTGGTGAAATAGACTGTAAATATCAGGGAGCGGTTTCGTGAAGATGGGCTTCTTGGAGGGGAGGAACCTCTTTTTTTTAAATTATAATTTATGAAAGACCGAAAATTTTTAATTTTTTTTCCTTCACTGGGATTTGAACCTTGGTCGTTTGAGTTTCATTGCATGCGCTCTAACCACTATACCACGACTCCCCAATACTCTCAAAACTTGAAAAAGCATCGTCGTTTGAGTAGCGTTTGACAAAAATAATTTCATTTTGTATGTGATCCTTAAAAATTACATTTTTGAGGATCATTTTCTGTGGCTAATCCTAAAGAAATTACTGCAAAATTATCTCATAAAGACGACGAAAAAAAAAATTGAAAACGTTGCGACAGAGTGTGTGGAGCTTAAAGTATAGAGACGACATTGAATAATTTTTTATGTAAAAACTTTTGAGTGAAACATGAAATGATATGGATTTATTGATCCGCTCTTTTAAAATTTACAATTTAAAAATTTAATTGAAAATAACTTCATCGGTTACATGAAAATCATTGAAAAATAAGACCAAAAATCAATATGTATTTATGAAAAACTATATTAAACCGAAACAAATGAATAAATTTTTATGAATCAATGAATTGAGTAAAATAAACGAGTTGTTTACACTATAAACCATTATAAATTTATGGCAGATATTTACTATATTGTTATAGTTCTTTTCTAATTTTTCCAATGAAAACTTTATTTGTTTTATTACAACATTTTTAAGCATTAATGAGTTCATTAATTAAAATATTGAAAATTTATTTGTTTATTTGATTTTTCTGGTTTGTTGTTAATGTTTTTGTAATTAAAAATTCATGTTTTTGATTTCTTCATTTATTCATTACATTGCTTTTCAAATAAACACATTTGTTTTTATATTTTCATTTTGATTTTTAACAATTTAATTAATCATTTCACTGATATTTAAACGGATGACTTACTTTGAAATTTCTTTCAATATGAAAATTTATGTGAATTTGTTTGAGACATTTTATACGTTTTTCTTCTTTAAATATCTACTTATATAACGACAAATGATAAAGTTTATGTTTTTTTGTTGTTGTTCTTGAACAGTTTTCTAAATGTGGGTGTAAAATGCTGAAAGTCAGTAGAGTTGAAGACATTTTTTATGTGCTGACTGACTGACTGACTGTTATCAATACTTTTATATATTTTAGAATATCGTACTAAAAGTTGTCGTTGTTTTTTTTTCTGTAAATGTTTAACAGAAATTTATAAAAACAAAATTATGTACAAATTTTCTTTCATCTAATATTAAAGATAATATTTATATAACAATAAATATAATTTAATAAATGAAGGCAACTCAATGCTGAGATTTTTAATAGAGTTATGAAAATCATAATATAGCAATGAAATATATTTTAATATCAATAAAAAAACATTTTATAAAATTATGCCCGTATTCATAAAACATAAAAGAGTTTTATTAATTGCTTATTTGACAATTACTCCACAGAAATATATCAAATAAGCACTCTATAAACCAATTTTATTTTTTATGAATACGGGCATTAATGTTTAAATATAATTTCTGCCATGTGACCGCCACGGCTGGCATGTAGAGAGCGCAATCTGGAACACCAATTTTCAACAACTTTTTGGAGCATTTGCGCCTGTATTTAGCCGATCACTCTTCGAACGTTGATTGTTTGTGGTTTATCGAAGTAGATAAGTGACTTAACATAACCCCAAAGAAAATAATCTAATGGGGTTAAATCACACGACCTTCGAGGTCAAGTAGTTGGGCCATTACTTTATTTTTTATTCTTTCATAAAAAATTTCTAGCTCCCGCATGTGGCTTCCTCCTATTGGAACTACATATCAGCAAGATTCCTGCCACGTAATTGAAGAACGAAAAAATTTCCAATCATGTACCATCATACCGTTCATCATTGACAGTAACATTCTGACCATCATCGTATTTGAAAACATATGGGCTAATAACTCTGCCGGAAAATAAAATTTTGAATGGAAATTCAAAATCGACATCAATAGAATAGAACAATTATTTAGATTAGAAATTTTAACAATTTGCATGAGTTACTCTGGTGTAAGTCGATTCATATTGAAATATCAAACCAAACTTAACAAAAGGCAACTATCAGCTGTTAAGTAGGTGGTCAAATAAGGCAGTGACAGTTGTGACACTCTATAAAAAACACTCGTATACATATTTGGGGTATTCACAAGGTGTGCACTTTGGTGTTATTGCCTTAAAGTTGTAACCTTTTTTATTAATAAGAAAAACAAGACATAATAGAACATCTTGTAAAAATAACATACAATAAAAATTTTCCACATTTTGAATAAGAACTGATTAATGAATTAATCAATTAGTGTTGTTTAACCTACATTGAGTTTGATTCATCAGGCCTTAAATTTTAAAGATAGAGGGCAAAAATCTCAATAATTAAGGAGTCAAACTTAAAAGTAAAGTATAAAAAGAACTGAAGTTTTCCAAACATTAGAGGTTCCCTAGTTACCTAACGGTTGTTAAAGAAAGTAGTTCGAAAATGTAAGGGTGGTTAAATTTTAAGAGCCAATGTTGATTTTGAATAAGACATAAACTATTCTGGAAATTATTGCCATTTCGTTTTATTATGATAATTTGGCATGGTTCAATTATGTATGGAACAAAATATCGGCCAAACGGCCGGCGCATCCACGACGGCACACCTCCATCCGATGGTGCAAATTTTCGATGACGCTGAGGCATAATTGAAGTTCCATACTGTTAATGTGCCGAATTATCTCATCCTTTAGCTCTTAAATTGTTGCTGGAATATCTACATACACCTTTACAAATCTTGGCGGCCAATTGACATTGACACAATGTGATATAACACGGTCATTGAAATTATCACGCTGAAGAGCCATTGCTTCCTTAGCTGTGTGGCAAGTGGCACCGTCCTGTTGAAACCACATATCTTTCACATCATAATGTTCATCAACGACGAGCGTGAGAGGTGCAATTATTCGGCACAACGACGAGTTGAGGTGGACGGCTCTTCAGCCACACTATGGGGAACAGCAGCAATATTTTCTGCAGTACGAGCTATACGAACATGCACTGGTGTTTTCCGATTCCTACAAACCTGGTTTGTTCAAATTTTCCCACATTTCAACATCAGCCCTTAAAATTTAACCACCCGATATTTGAAAAAATATGTATTTCGTTGAAAATTGATATTTCATTGCAATATTTGAATCTATTGAACATAGAGAAAAGAAAAGAATAAAAGGAAAACTAAAAATGTTTGGTCATTATACAGAAATAAAAGTATGGGTGGAAAAACAAAATTATGTCCTTAATTGCAACTCTAGCAATACCCAACTAAATTAGCAAAGAGGTTTTAAATTTTTTAAATTCATGAAAATAAACAAATGGTAGATTTTGAATTTAGAGAGCTGAAATAGTAAAATTTTAAAAACATTGGTAATAAAAGGAAACCAATAAAAAAAAAAAAAATACAAAAACAATTAATAATATAATACTAAACCTATAAATTTTTGTATTTTGATGATACGGTTTTCCAAAATTTGATGTCAATTCTGACGATTTTCTTTTGAAAATTTGGCTATTTTATACCCAATAATACTGGCAATACTGAATGTAAAATAAGAACTACGTGTAGTTTTGCTTTAATACTGTTGCTTTGTACCTTGAATTATTAATTGAAGTTATTTTGCTTAGAAAAGTAAAAGAAAACAATAAATCTGACATTATAACAATATTTCAAGCATTGTAATAAAATATTTCACACTGTCAAGTTAACGTGTCATTGGTGCATTGTACGTTTAAACAAGAATTTACATCTAACTATGAAAGTAAATTTTTCAGAAATAAAACACAAGCTTTCATTTAATATTCAGATTCCTACTTACTTTTTTTTAAATTGTAATAAATAAATAAATTTCTTAATTAACTTTAAATTGTTGCTGATTTAAAATATTGCGAAGCTGAAATATTATATTGTAATCTTTATGATTCGTTACGCTGTTAATAATGTTACTAAAAAGCAATATAATATCGCCACTTGGCTTTTATGATTCCTCTACATATTAAATTTACAATAAATTCATAATGTATTTGAGCACACATACACACACAAAAAATAAATTTATAAATAATAATAAAAAAAAAAAACAAAAATTGGTTGATAGTGTGAACACTAAACAAGAAAACAAAAGTAAACTTTTCCAATTTTGGAAAATACTAAAGAAAGCATCAACGAAACGAACATTTTCTAAATGGGGGTTGTTTTTTAAATTAAACATTTTTATTTGAAAGTGAAACAGAAACAAATATTTCGTTTTTAGCATATTTTCGTAAGTATTACTATATTTTAAAACTTGCATTAGAGGGTAAGACCAAGAGGACACAGTTTCAAATAAATTGTTTTCATACAAAATTTATTTTAAAAATTGCTTTTAACACCTCCCAAAAACAAGAAAATATGTTTTCTAAAATCCATACTCGTAATTATCACATAACTATTGAAAACTCTGATGACAATCAACGAACCACACCGTATACTTTTAAAAGTGCTCTTGAGAGTCCATTCGTGAAAGAAGTGTTTGACAGTTTTAGAAAACTTTGGTCGTTAAAATTATTATTCTTTTTTTTTTGATTTTTGTTGCCATTATTTCATCGTTACGTTTTATATAAAGACAATAAAACAAAATTAAAGCGTTGAACAGTGAAATAAAAGAAAAAGAAGAAAAGATTGTTTTGAAGTGGGTCAAATTTTAATGATGCTTAAGACAACAAAAAAATAAAAACTCTCTGCAGTGACACTTTATTCAGGGTCAGCATAAAAGACAGATTAGAAGATATACAAAAAATATATCACTTCTTAATACATATTTTTTTGGCGTTTTGTATTAAGAATTGAAATAAAAATTCAAATTAGAACAATACAAAACCAAAAAATTAAATAAGAAAACAGAAATTGGTTTTGCTTTTAAATTACATTTAAAACAATTTTTTTAACGATTTGGTATAATTGGGGGTTGAAGGAAGATCCGAGATGAAATGACTTAACCATTAGTGCTTTTCGATTTAGCTAACAGAGTTTCATTGGTCGAAGAATGGTTGCTAAAGATATTTAAATTTTGCTTTATAATTTTTTATATTACATGTTGGTACATAAGTATGCCAATAATATATGATCACTTTAGCATAGTATAGTACATTGAGTACAATTTGAGTACAATTTGCATAAAAAATATTGCTGTTACTGGCAAATCCAATTTTAGTTTTGTTTTCAGTCATCTAGGGTTTAATTTTGAATTCAGTTGCTAAATAAAGTGCTCATCATAATTAAGTTTTTGTGTAAAAATTAAAAAAACACCTTTACATGCATCTTTATCTAAAATAATTGATAATACAATTTTGATTGTTTCAAAATAATTTAACTTGACTTGATATTGCGTTAGAGCAAACACATCGCAAACGTGTATTTTCATATAAAAGATTTTAGTGCAAAAATAAAAAAAAAACGGTCTATAATGTTTTTAGAAAATCTTGTCTTATACCGGAAACAGAGGACGACGTTAATGTGCATTAGTTGAGTTAATTCAAATTAACTTGCGCATTATCTCTATCCCAACGTGATTTAAATTTAATAGAAATGTACATAGTGTTTCTTCTCGAGAATTTTTTCTCGAGAAATTCTCGAGATTGTAATTGAAGCAATTTGAATTTACACACACCAATTTACATGAAAAATAAAAGATATGTATATGGATGTATACCTTTACTATAATAACAAAGATTCAGACAATTTAGGGATGGTTCCAGTCGTAGGTAGTTGCCCTGCTGAAAAAGCATTTGAATTAGTAAAGGAAAAATTAATATCGTTTAATATGACAATTAATGACGATAAGTAGCTACAATAAGTGATGGTGCTGCTGTAATGCAGAAATTTGGAAGAATGTCTTCTTAATTTCACCAACTTTGTTACAATTGCGGGCTGCATTTGGCTGTTCTGAAAGTGTTTTAAACCAAGAAAAGGCACCCCTATAACCTTGCTTGTATCGAGGAACTAAAATCTGATGACGTATCCGAAATACCAGATTTAGAAAATGAATATAATAACTCTGATTATGATTCTGATGTAGACGTTGATCTTTATTTGCAACCCAAAATCAAAATAGCTTTTAAATCCATTCGAATAATATCAAAAATGTTTAAATGCTATATTATAAAAATATGTAGTAGAAGAGGAGAAAAAGGCGCTAATGGTAATCTTAGATTGTTCTACTAGATGGAATACAATGCATTACTGATTGAATTAAATTTGGGTAGTTTGTGGAATGACGACTATGTTGAGGTTGCTAAAATAATATTTGCAACATTAAAACTACTCCGAATTACAATTGGAATTCTTAACCGAGAAGATTCTACACTATTATCTGCTGAAGGAGCTCTCAGGTTTTTGTTTACAACTTTGGAAAAATTAAACACTAATTTAAGTCGAGACTTCCTTAACGCAGTTAGGGAGGAAATGTCTAAAAGGAGGGATTATACTTTAGTATCTCTTATTAGGCTCCTACAGAATCCTGATTGTATGTCACATAAAGAAAATTATAGTTTTTTGACATGGCACCAAGAGAAGAGATATATAAATTGGCTAAATATATCATTTAGAATTTTTGAAACTAAAAACAGTGATAACGATAATACTGAAGAAACTGGTGAAACTAAAAATTGAAGAATGCCCAGATCGAAAAGAAGAAGCAAGTCTATAGCAACAAATAAATTTTGCAATTACAAAAATTTAAAAGAATATGAAAGTCCGAATGCTGACAAATTTCATTCATTAACAAAATAATTTAAAATATTTGAGGCAAATGGGAGGAGAACACCAAATTTGCAGAATCTTTTGGCAGCATTTCTGACCATTAAACAAACTTCTACGCAAAATAAGCGGAACTTTTCTATTGCATCAGATTATGTTATTAAAAAAAAAACAAGGATGGGAGATTTAACTTTGGATGCTTTGTGTTTCTAAAAACATTATTTTAAATCACAAAACTGATGTTTTATATTTTTATAAACATATATATTTTTGTAAAACTTGAAGAATTTATTTTTAAGTTACTATTTTTATAATAAATATATGAAATGTAATGCAAAAATATTTTTTGTTTTTACTACTTTTTATTTTATTGTATAATAAAAATATGAATTTCAGTTTATATTATAGAATGCATTAGATTTTTATTTTACTAAGTTATTTTCTCAAGAAATTTCGAGAATCTCGGGAAAAAAATATGTGTTTTATTTTCTCGAGAAATTAGAAAGGGTGAGAAATGTTAAACACAAATGCCCGTATTCATAAAAACTATTTTAGGTTTATTGAGGGTTTATTTGACAAGTATTGAATAGAAATTTGTCAAATAAGTCCTCAATAAACCTTAAATAGTTTTTATGAATACGGGCATAATTATAAATGAAAAAAAAAGAATTAGAAAGGAAGTTGAAAAACAAACAGCTGTTTACTAAATGCAGAGAACTGTCCTATGTCAGGGTAAAATTTTAATTTGAATTAGTGAGTTGTTTATGCACATTAACGCTGTCGTCTGTCTACGGTATTAGTTAAATATTTTGTCATAAAAGTAGCACAAGAACGCTCTTTACTTATTAAGTCACTTTTTGTGTGTTGTACAAAATTATTTTAAAAAAATGGCAAAAATAAAACTCCTGTGATCTCGTGCAATGCTTCAAGTATCAAGCTATTATTATTTATTGCCACAGATACATATTGGGTGGTTAAATTTCAAGGGCCGATGTTGAATGTGGACCACACCTAAACGTCAAGTTTTTTTCAGCATTTCATTTGGCATTTCTCAATTTCAGATTCAATTGTACCATGGAAAGATACACAATTGGGCAACGAGTTAAAGTTATTCAGAATTAATATGAAAATGGGCGTTTAAATCAAAATGCGTATCGTGCACTTCGTAATTTTTTCGGCAATTTAATCGTCTAAATGTGCGTACAATCGGAAAAATCCAGCAAAAATTTAAGCAAACTGGGTCTGTAGGAGATGTGACAACACCAGAGCATGGTCGTACAGATCGTATTGCAGAAAATATTGCTGCTGTTCGTCCACCTCAACTCGTAGTGCCTATCACGCTCGTCGTTGATTAACATTATGATCTAGATGATATGTGGTTTCAACAGGACGGTGCCACTTGTCATACAGCTAACGAAACAATGGCTCTTTTGCGCGACAAATTCAATGGCCGTGTTATCTTACCTAGTGGCGATGTCAATTGGCCGCCAAGATCATGTGTTTTGACACCGTTGGACTTCTTTCTTTGGGCGTATTTGAAGAGCTAAAGGATGAGATAATTCGGCACATTAACGGCATAGAACCTCAATTATGCCTCAGCGTCATCCAAAACTTGGACCATCGGATGGAGGTGTGCCGTCGAGGCCGCCGCGTCCAATTCGGCCGACATTTTGTTCAATACATAATTGAACCATACCAACATCGGCATTTAAAATTTAGCCAAACTGTTGCCATAATAAATGCAACTTGCATACGTTTTTAAAATAAATCAATATTTTCTGGCCTTTAATTAACTCTCTTCTATTACGTTAAAATATCTATAAATATATTGGTTTTTTATAGGACATGCTACTACATTTTTGCTACTGGGCATTTAAAAAATGATTCTTTATTTTATTGGCGTTGTAGTTGATGCTGTATTTTTAAAATTACATTTGACATAATGTAACTCAACCATATAATTTCCGTTCGTAACTAAATATCAAGAGTTTACAATACATAACGATCCCTCACATATTTTAAGTAGTTCCTGTCAAAGGTGGAAATAAAAGATGCCGTTACTATTTATCATTGTTGTTGCTTCACACACAAGCATAACGAAAAGAGCACAATGTTGAATAGTTGAAAGGTGTGTCAGAACTTTATCATTACGACAGCAACAGCAACATTTTTAAATGACAAGATAACAGAAAGAGAAATTTACCTCTTTTCTCTTTTATATCCTGTTTACGTGTATGTTGTAGTTGTGACAGTCTGATGAGGATTTTGATATAAAATTTTGCAATTTCTTTTTTTTTTCTTTATTTAATTGTATAAAATCTAAACTAGAAGAAAAAGAAGGAAATACGTATACATAATACAATACAATGCTAGTAAAGGAATTTAAATTGAATCTAACAAAAGCCAGTTTAACTGGATTAGATAACGTTGTTAGAAAATTTTCTATTCTTTTGAAAATATGAAAAGTTTATTGCAGCAGTTGTAGTTTTCATATTTTGTTTGGTTGCAATTCTTCTTTATTTTTTTTGAAAATTGATAATTTGTTTTTGTTTGTAGGAGTGTAATGCCACATAAGAGAAATCAATATTCTTTAGAACTCAAATGTGTCAGAGTATGTAAAACATATGTATTTAAGAAATCTTTTGGGTTACGTAAACTCTGAGAAAGTGTGTAGAAAGGAAAGATTATATAATTATGGCAAGTATCTATGATTGGAAATTGAAAATATAATTATAAGAGAACACTAATTACTAAGAGAACAGAAATATAAATTAAAAATGAAAACGTTGTTTCAATTACAAGTTTTGTGTACTTCAAACTGTAAAACAAAAGCAAAAAAATAAAAAACTTTTATGCCCAATCTTTGCTGCACAATTTTTTACAAACATTTTAAAGTTTAAGTATAAGTAAGACTCTGTGAGCTAAAAGTCCTTTTATGTCCTATTACAGCCACAAACGATAAACCATTATATTGTCATGTTTAACGTTTCTAAAAGGAGTGGTTAACCTTTCAATAGAAACGACTACTAATGTGCGTTCATGATTGCAAATTTAATCAATGAAGCACGTTTTTTGAATGTCGCTTAAAAAACTTACATATTGTTAAACTATACAAACTACATATTGTATATATGCTGTAAATATGTATGGAGTAAAGGAAGTAACCCAATAAGGCAAACACTTTAAAAAAATTGCTGCTTTTCTACAAAATGATTACTAACATTCTGTTTTTAATAGAAATAACATTTGTACAATATTTATTAACTTATTTTTTAGTAACTATATGCTCACCCGCTTTCCTAGTGGTCCCAGTATATAAAATGCGTAGAAAGAGAGCAATTTTCAGTCACCAATTGCTTTGATCTTTGAAATGGAACAATGAATTCACTTGTAGAAAGACCAGACAAATCTGGCCTGTCAGGGAAATATAAAATTGGGGGGTGCGTGGTATAGAGGTTAGAGCGCTCGCACAAAAACTCAAAGGACATAGGTTCGAATCTCAGCAGAGGTGAAAAATTAAAAAGTTAGTTTGCGGTTTTTTCAAAATTATAATTTAAAACAAAAAGGAGGCCCCCCCCCCTCCAGGAATACCATCTAAAAAGAACCCGCTCCACGACATTCCACTCTATTCCACCTTAACCAATGTCAACAAAAAACGAATGATCAGGAAAAAAGCACCACCTATTGGGAAGTAGCAAATAACAGCCAATCCTACTTAGCGAAGGCACACTCACCACGCAATCAACATGCAACGATGAGGCAATTGCTGTTGATCATTCAAGGGTGAAGGTATAACACTGGCCTTTGAATGATCAATTCACAGAAATTTGTCTCATTCCTAAGGCGCTTATTAATAATATAATTAATAATAATATATGTACTGTCCTTTCCAAAATTCCAATACAATGCACAGCATTTTGTAGGGGTTTACCCCTGAGTATTGGTCTCAAAAAAAAACAAAATCTATGAAAAGTGCGTCTTAAGATTCGTAAAGAAATAATAAAGTTAATCCCTGGCTAAACACCCTCCTAGATTCAGATTATTTTATAGCAGCTTTTGCATAAGCTGTTACAATGTCGAAGCAGATATAAAAATGGAATAATTTCTTTGTCATTATCCTGCATTTTGAAACGGGAGACAAAAGATATTTGATTTCGGAATTAAGGTAATAATATCACAACGAGACTTTATACGACTCAAGTGTGCTTTTCTTAGTGGGGGTTGCTAATTTTATCTAAATTAATTAATCCAAAAATTTTATGCCCAGAATATAAAGAGCATTTGCCTCCTTAATAACTTTCGCATACAATTTTTCCACATTGAACATTTTCAATCAGAATCTAGAAATCACACTACAGTTGCAAAAAGAGAATCATTCTCCACCAGGAGAATGAAACCTACTGAGATGATATGCTAATATTCTAAGTAGTAGTGGCCTCATGTAGTCGCCGTAGTCTAGTGGCTAGTGTGATGGCTTACTAGAAAAGAATACCGGGTTCAAACCTCAGCTCTGACATCTTAAAAAACAATAAATATGAAGAAGTATTTCTTGCTGCGAGAAGCTAAGCCATAACACTTAAACAGAATTGTAATGGCCAATTGTGTTTCTACATATGTATGCATGCATGTAGTGAAATCAGTCGAGTTAATCCCAAAAAATTCAGTTTCGGAATTTGCTTAGGAGGAAACTTGCGAGAAATTTTAAAGATTCAGAAAAGTGCAACTTTGTTTGTTACTCTGAATTGCAGAATAATATTTCTTTGTATTTATCCCAGCGCGGACTGAAATTCATGAATTTTAACATAAAAGATAAGATACCTGAGGTAATATGCTTTTTCAACTTTCGGTGGAAAACTAACAGATGACTACACCATCCTATACCATGAGTAAATAATGTTAACAAGGTCCCCTAAATTTAGGCAGGAACCAATTTTGATTATCAAAGCATTTCTTGCAACACATTTCTTTATAGGCCTGCGCAAAATATTCTCTTTCATGGTGGCAGACGGAATGCGCATGTAACGTATTGTAGCTCAACAATTCCATCTGTTTTTTTTTTTCATTAACAGTGCAGCAAGCCTACTTTCAAACACCACTAGCGTGCCTCCTAGGGACTTGCTTTACGATTTTTGGCTAACAAATAAAGAATGTATACACATAACACATACATGTATACTTTAGTTCGATGTATTTAGATTTAAAATAATTAAAAAATTGCAGCCCATCGAACACCTTTAATCATTGTATTTAAGGAAACAATTTTTAGGATTTACAGAAATAGAATAAAACATTAGTTATTAAAGAATTTGCATTAAAATTTGAACAAATCATTAAAAAAATATACTCGTATATTTGCATGTATTAGAAATAAACATTTTGCATGTTAACAATTCTTAAAGGATTAAAGAGGTGGAGGAGATTGTACTGGTGAATTGTTGAATGATGGTATTTCGTTTGAAACATTTTCAAGTGATTGATTGTTGACTAACGGCTATTATGGTTATATGTGGTCTTTTATTACAATACACATACCCTTGCTTGTCTTTTAACAACAAGGGAATTTAAGACTGAATGCATGGCTGTCAGATGGTTCAGCTTTATTTACAACCCAGCCAACATTTTTCTTTACAGAAAAGCTGAATAAATAAAAAAAACAAGATTTATTGGTAAAAGATATTTTAAAATACTACATATATACCTTTTGTAACCGTGATAAATGCAGAATTACTATGATATAGAACAATAGTATTAAGACTTTTGACTCACCATTGAAGAATATTGCCCCAAAATGTTAGACAACAAAATAATGTAATATTACTATTTAAATAACCAAATTTGCTAAACTTGAAATTTTATTGTCCCCAAGAGAAAACTTGAAAAAAAAAATAAAAATCATTCCATTGAGGTACATCAACACTGACTTCATTTCATTGAAATTTTTTTTCTTCAATACATATTTCATTTCATAGTACTTAAGTATTCCCGAATATTCTTAAACACTCACAAGTCAATATTCGAAATGAATATTTAATACCACAACTTACAAAAGAAAAATAACTTTTCTTGTGTTAATTGGATACGATAAGTTACCAAATCGCTTACTCAACAGTTTCTTTTAAGCTTTTATTTATTCATGACTTTTCTTTTTCTCTTTCTCCTTAGTTATGTTCCCTGTAAGGGAATAGATTTTTTATTTTTTCCTATGCCACAGCAAGCTTGTTTGTATTACAGTTGAAACGCAAAATTTTTTAATTCATCATCTTAATATTACATTTTTGAGATATTTTTCCATGACAGTGGTATGATGAATTAGTTTTAGATATAATTAGAGAATATTTCAATCATAATTTATTTTAGAATTTAAATTTTTGTTTAATTTTAATATTTATGACATGAACGATATTGTCACAAGGGACTATGTAGAAATAAGCGTATTTGTATATTTAAAATATTCTAATTTTAATTGTAATAATTAAGCAGTAAGCGACATAAAATTTATAAAGGAAACAGAAAGAATTCTTATGTTTTAAATTAGAAAAACAAAAAATAAAATAATTCAAGTTGTTCTTCATGTTGCGCCGCAATTTGTTTTTAAGTGTATTTTTTGCTTTTTCATTCAGAACGTTAACAAAAAAGCCATAGTTTAATAATACTGTGCTACAAAAAATAATGAAGTACTTAAATATATGTAATATTTGAAACGCAATCAGAGCTGTCATGGATTTAAAAAGAGAAGATAAATCATACTTTGGTGTCCTAAAATCTAACGTTTTATATTTTATGATCCAAATAGAACTGATGCAATCGATATTATTGGATGACATTGGTGACAACAATTGTAAATTTGGGTTCAAAAAATGATCTATTTTGAAATATATCACCTCCCAAAATTATTTCAGATATGCCACCATTCCACGTGGATATAGGACCGTTAGGACTACCACGCACATATAGCCCTATATCTGTAGAAGTCCTAGATTTTCCATAACAATTATAAAAAAGTGGAAAAGTTCCCAATCAACAGTTCTTTTGGCATATTTAGCTCTGCTAAAATAAAAGGTTTTTGTCTGTGCTAGTTAAATACGTATTTATCTTCACATAAATGTTTTATTATGGTTTTCAACACCTACAGTCGAATTTGGTTATAAGAAAATGTAAGAAAACAGCAGGAATTTTCCTTTAAAAGGACTTCGGATAAATGCAAAATTATTTCGTTCAAACGAACTCTTAAAATATTATTGAAATAAGAATAAAACAAATCGATGTTTGAGAAATATTCAAATTCTGTCAAAGTTAACAGACAAATTATAAACAGTCTTAGCAATAAATGAAAATTTTTGCCATAAAAAATACTTCTGAAAATGTAAGATGGACACAAATTAAAAAAGAAATGAGCAGGCGCTAACATTTTTTTTGTCGTCGATAAATCCTTAATACTGGTACTTGCAATTAAGCGGAGGGCTTTTTATACAATTTTACGCAAAATCTGTTTCTTTTAAGCGGTTTTTCTTTAAAACGGATTTTCTTTTAAATGGAATAAAATATGAAACAAAAGTAAATACATTTATTTTGCTTATATCCAATTTTTTCTTTTAAACGGTGTGCTTATACCCGGATTCGACTGTACTTTGACTGTTCGTTTTATATGTGAACGATAATAGAGGCCTATGATAGAAAAGTAAGATATTTTTGTCGTTTTTAAATTCAATTCTGATAATATCGGATTCTATTACACTCTGAATATAATTTTTCTGTCATTTGTTGCCAATTTTCGTTTTATTTGTTTTTATTGAGGCCAGCACTCAGGGGATGACCCCTACTGATGCAGTACATTATGCTGATTTAGAGAAGTATGTCGTGTTTGTGGACAATTGATTTCAACTTGCTGACATTGTAGCTGACAGGAAAAACGTTCACGGAAAGATTGTTCCACAAACGAACGGTGAGGCTAAAGAACGAATTTTATCTATAATGGATTGTGCGATTCATTGGAAACTCAACTACTACGTGTACGTGTATAAATGCAAAATTTTCTTAAAATACACTTTAATTCTACTTCAAATGCCTTCAATTAATTATTTTGGAGAATAAACATTTCTCAATAAATCTTCCAGGAAGTTTGGAAACTTAATTTTAAGGTGACAGAAATACATCTGAAGAGAGAGCAAGTGGTTTGGAAGTACATACATACATACCTACATACATAATTGGCCATTACAACCCTGTGTTAGGGTTACGGCCTAGCTTCTCGCAGCACTCAAATTGTGTGTGTTTATTTTAATCCATGAGTACCGGGACCTATAGTTTAAAGTCGACTCCGAACGACAGATTTGAGAAGCTTTTTCATGGTAATCAATTACTCCCAGAGCTTTTGCCAGAAGACTGCTGAGAGGTAGTCGCCGAAAAAAATGATTTTTTAAAATTTCTTTTTATTTAAGATGTCAGAGCTGGGGTTTGAACCCTCGGCTCATGTCTTAGTAAGCCAACACACTAACCACTAGACCACGGTGACTACGTGGTTTAGAAGTGCGGATTTTAATATGAAAGACAAACACGTCCTACCCATATCAGAAAGAGTAGTCTGAAGATTATGAGGTGGCGTCAGTTAGAAAATAGTTGAATGCTACAATCCCTTTAAAATTTAAAATTGGGTACCATATAAGCAGAAGCCTAGAGGCATTAAAAACCGACTTGGTATGTTAAAAATGGCGTATATAGAAAAAAAAAACAGTTTTGCTTTAAATCATTTGTAGCAACAAAAAAATAAAAGACTGGCCAACTATCTAAAGCTAAATTGCATAAATTATACATATTTCATAATACGTGTATGTACAATAAATGGTATTTTATGGCATTTTAAAAATTCTCGAAGATAGTTATTTATAGCAAATTAGTTACAAGTGTATTAAAACCAAATGATGAAGTTCTATCTTCAATTAAATGCCTTTTTATAGTAATAAACTTAATGTTGTATAGTATAATATAATAAAACTAGTACTTTAGAAATTTCTTTAGAAATATGAACATAGAAATTAATGTAGGCAGTATAATTGTGTTCCTTATTGCACTAATTAAATGCAAACCAAAGAAAAGTTTTTGAAAAGCGGAAATAATCAGATAATAAATTAATATTTAAACGTTTTAATGATTTATATGACTTTCTGTTGCACGAACATCCACCGCTTTCAAACAACCATATATTTATTTATTCGTGCACGTTTTGTAATACATTTTTTTAGTTTAATTTTTCTTGGTTTGCTTTCCACACATACATATGTATGTACCATTACTTTTAAGAGAATAACACTTTTTTGATTTTATTTCTCAAAAAACTAAGAACGGAAACCAAATACGTGAAACATCCTACTTTTGTTTTCTCTTTCTTTTTTCAGTAAAACATTAAAAGTTAAGCTTTGTTTTCCACTTGTTTTATCTTTTTACATTTTCACATAAAAATAATTATAAGAGAGAGAACAGAGGGAGTTTAAAAAATATGTTCTAAGTGAAGATGTAAAAAAATATATACAATGTATATATGTATGTATGCATAAGTATATATTAAATCTTTGAACTACGTGCAAGAAAAAATTTTTGTAACACTTTTTTATGCAGTTTTTATTTTTTGGTGTGCTTTAAGATTTTTTGAGAAATCAAAAAATTAAATAAAAAAAAACTTAATGAGCCATTATTAACAGAATCAATATCAAGAAGATTAAGAAACACATGAACATTGCATATTGTGAGAGCATTTTGTATGTTCATCATTATATATGTACTCCTATACGTATGTATACGTATACGTACGTAATTTTATGAAAAATTATATGTTTATGATGATGATGGTTTTGATGATAAAGCTGCTTAAAGAATTTTATGTTCGTGTATTTTGCTGAAAACGAAAAAAAAAAGAAATTGAGATATTAAGCGATAAAATGGATATATGAGAGCGTTTGTTGTTATTTTTATTGAACAATAAAATGAAATCGAGCGTCCCTCAATGCGTATAAATAACAATTTATTAATCATACGACACCGGTTACACAGCAACAAACAAGGGATGTAAAAACGCATGTACGACGTGATTGCAATAGAGTTTTTCAATTTTAAATCGCTTAATACTTTTTGTTTAATTAGTCTATTTTCTTATTTAATCAAGCTAAAATTTGATCTTTATGATTCAATGAAAAAATAAATACCTAAGAAATGAAAACTCTTTTTTATGTTTAATTCAAATCATGTCTTAATTTTGAGACAACCTTTACAAACTAGGAAAATCAACCATATTTTATATTAAAAAATATAATTTAAAAAAAAATAAGATCTCTCCCCTCCAAGAAGTCCATCAACAAAGAAACCGCTCCCTGACATTTGACTCTATTCTACCTTAACCATCGTCAATAAAGACGAATGATCAGTAGAAAAGCGCCACCTATTGGAAAGTAGGAGATGACACCTAAATCTACTTAGCGAAGGCACTTACCGCATACAATCAACATGCAACGATGGGGCAATTGCTGATGATCATTCTAGGATGAAGGTATAACACTGTCCTTTGAATGATCAATTCACAACGCTTTGTCTCATTCCTAAGGCGCTTAATATTATAAGAAAACAAAATATTGGGTTGGAAACTAAGTAAATGCGGATTTTACTCATTGATGGCATTAGTTGAATTTTTAGGTTAGATGACGTAATTGAAATATAAAATACATTTTGTTATTTGATAGTCGGTACTTCAGCTGTCAATCAGTAAAAAAAAATTTTTGATCGGTTGTGTGGTTTTTGTTTGGCGTCTGTTGAAAAATGGAAAATCAAAAGGAACATTTTCGACATTTTTTTTCTTTTTTATTTCCGAAAAGGAAAAAAAGCTTCGCAAGTTCATAAAAAGTTATGTGCTGTTTATGTTAACGTAGCATTAAAAGAACGGCAGTGTCAAAATTGGTTTGCCAAATTTCGTTCTGGTGATTTTTCGTTCCGGTCGCCAAGTTGAAGTGGACGATGACCAAATCAAAGCAATAATTGATTCGGATCGTCACAGTACAACACGTGAGATTGCAAGGAAGCTTCATGTATCACATACATGCATTGAAAATCGCGTAAAGCAAGTTGGCTATGTATGAAAACTTGATGTATGGGTTCCTCATGAACTGAAAGAAATTCATTTAACACAACGAATTCACATCTGCGATTTGTTAACTAAACGTAATGAAACGATCCACTTTTAAAAACGATTTATAACTGGTGATGAAAAATGGGTTCTTTACAACAATGTCAATCGGAAAAGATCGTGGAGCAAGCCAGGTGAACCAGCGCAAACAACATCAAAAGTTGATATTCATCAAAAGAAAGTTCTGTTATCAGTTTGGTGGGATTACAAAGGAATTGTCTACTTCGAACTTTTACCACCCAATCGAACGATAAATTCAGATGTCTACATTGAACAACTAACAAAATTGAACAATGCAGTTGAAGAAAAGCGGCCCAAATTGGCAAATCGAAAAGGTGTTGTATTGTATTGTATATCATGACAATGCAAGGCCACACACATCTTTGGCCACTCGGTAAAAATTATTGGAGCTTGGTTGGTATGTTTTGCTATATCCACCATATAATCCCGACCTTGCACCATCTGATTACTTTTTATTTCGATCTTTGCAAAACTCCTTGAATGGTAAAAATTTCAATAATGATGATGGCGTCAAATCGTACCTTGTTTAGTTTTTTCTCATAAAAACCTGAAGTTTTATGAACGTGGAATTATGATGCTGCCTGAAAGATGGCAAGAGGTCATTGTTCAAAAAGGGCAATACATTACATAATAAAGTTATTTCGTTCCATGAAAGAATTGATTTTATTTTCTAACAAAAAAATCCGCAATTACTTAGTTGCCAACCCAATATATACTGTTCTTACCTAAAAAAAACTCAAATACAAATCATCATCAGTATGGATTTTAACTGAAAAACTGCATTTCGAGAAAAATGTAAAAGAAAATAATTTTTTCAATTCTTAATTTATTTTCGGTTTTCAGAATTGTGTAAAGGCGTTTAATATAAAAAATGAGATGTATGTGTAATGCCAAAAGAATGTCACTCTTTTTTAATAAAAACTGTGTTCAGTTAGTCTTGTTAAACTAGCTTTTAAGTTTGAAGTTTATTGAACTTTGTTACTATCACTACCGTTTATACTTTAACTGCCGTATTCATTACAAAAATATTGTAATTTACTGAAGGTTCATTTGAAAAATATTTATGCATTACTTGACAAATAAGCCCTTAATAAACTTGTAATATTTTTTTATAATTATTACGTTTATTTTGTGGTTCGTTAGAAATTTAATACAAAATTTTATAATTTAGTTTTATTTCAGTGTTCAGTTAGTTTTGACCGACAGTGTATGTATGAAGATATGAAATAATAAAAACACATTGTTTTTTTAGATTTTTTTCTAAAAGACTCATTTAAGTTGCCATAGAAATAGACTAATTACGTTTGTGTTACGTTCATAAAGATACCGCCACAGAAGGTGATAATAATCTAACACTTCCAGTTCAAAAAACGTAAAAAGGTAGGCGATAAAATGAATAACAGACGGATTCATCATGACACAAAAATCACTGGTTAATTGACTTTAAGAAAATAGAATATTAAATAGAAAAAAAAAAAAAAATAAAAAAATTCAGCCAAATTCCAAGAAAATATTTTTTTTTGTTTAATTTCTCAAATAGTTTTCTTTTTCTGTTCTGTGGAGCCATCTAGCAGAAACAATTACTATTCACATAATTCCTTTAGTTTTTCATTAGACAGTAAAATAATATTTTTTGTTTGTTTTTTTATATTTTTTTTTATTTTTAATTGCTAATAATGACGAAGATGATTATTTTTCCGGATACGACTGCTGTGAAACAACAGTAAAAACACAATGAAAAATGAAGAAAAAAAGAATAAAAACTAAAAACTAGAAAAGAAAATAGCAAATTACAATATTTTATTTTTTTTAGTTTTTTTTTCTTTTTTTTATCGTAAATGCTATAAATTGGTTATTTATGAGTAAAAACAAACAGAAAAAATATCTGTAAAATCGTTTTTAATATGCCCCTAGAAATACTGATACTGAATGTAAACTAATTATTTAAAGAACTTGAATCATCATTTATTGTCTCAAATAGTAATGATTTTCCATAAAAAATAGGAAAAAAGAGAGAAAACTATAAATAATATTTCTTTCATGAAGGAAATAAAAAGGCCAAGGAAATTAAAGTGGAATGCTTTCCATAAGCAGTAGAATTTTTATTAAAGTTTCTTTTGTTTGTTTTTAATTTTAAAACAATTTTTCAAAGTTTTAGGAAATAATAGCCAAGATTAATTGTGTTGCCTAGCGGAAAGACCGAAATAGAAAAGAATAATGTTACACACTTTAATAGTTTTAAGAGCAAATAAAATGCTAAAACTTGAGAAGAATAATTCAAATTTGATGTCAATGACTATGAACATGAACAAGGCAACTACAATCTAAGAATAAGTTACCTCCCATTGTAGTAACGATAGAACAATAAAATACATGCCACATTGCTCCGCTACCCCAAGAAACCGATACAGTTGGATCCCCTACAGTCATTGATAAACACCTTCCGTCTTCACTGAATGCGATCGTAAAGCTCCGAAAAAGATTTTGAGGCACCGGCCTATACATGAGAGCCATATTTAAACTTGGATCAGATAAAGGTATAAAAAAAAATTTATAAAATTAGATATTTTGTTTTGTTACACATACAAATGGTTATCCCTAGAACGAAATATGTACCAGCAAAAACTTATTTACTGCTTAATTTAAGTTATAGGTGTATCGAAGGCAAGCTGGACTGCAGAGACATTCAGGGCAGATGGCTATTCAGGTTCATTCCGGATCTTGTGATCTGGCATGAGAGAAAAATAGCAGAGGTCAATTACTACTTGACCCAAATGCCATCGGGTCACGGCTCCTTCAGGAAGTACCTTTTTTTTAATTTTTATTTTGAGACCAATACTCAGGGGTAAAAACTAAATGCTGTGCATTGTATTGGAACTTTAGAAAGGACAGTACATATATTATTATTAAGCACCTTAGGAATGATACAAATTGTTGTGAATTGATCATTCAAAGACCAGTGTTATACCTTCACCCTTGAATGATCAACAGCAATTGCCTCATCGTTGCATATTGATTGTGTGGTGAGTGTGCCTTCGCTAAGTAGGTTTAGCTGTTATCTGTTACTTCCCAATAGGCGGCGCTTTTTTCCCTGATCATTCGTTTTTTGCTGACATTGGTTAAGATGGTTTTTAGTTTTCCTCCTGCATAGAATGGGAAAATGCCAACACCCTTATTGCTTGTACGAAGAAGACGACCAAGTGGACGAGGCCGAACACACCTTATTTGAGTGTTCTAAATGAATTCAAAAACAAAGAGAGCTGTAGCGCTATTCAGTAACATATTTTTAGCATAATCGCATTGTTTTCAACAGTAAACAACAGAATTGTCGATATTGCTATTCATTATCTTTTGTTTACGATAGTCGCAATAGCTATTGTCATAAACTAAAGACAAAAATTTTTATGTTGTTTATTCAGTTGGAAAATATCAAATTTTTTACTATGAAATTTCGTAGAGAGATATGTCTACGCTATTAACTAGTTTGTTTGAGAACCATTTTTGTGTGCTTTTACACCTAAAGATACTAGAGGTTTGTAGCTTTGCTAACTTTATATCCATTTTAATTACCAACTACTCAAAAACTGACTGATTTTATAAGGTGCTGCCCCACTATTGTGAATCACATAATCGTTACTGCAAACAATAAAAATTGTCGACTTCTTTTGCTAATATCGTATTGTTAAAAGTTACTAAATCGCAGTACTGGAATCTAGGACAGGTTCAATAACCGCCGATAATTTGATAGCCATCATGTTAACCGATGAGAATAGCTGGTATGCTGTTGCAAAATACTGTGAGGAAGGTACTGCGTGTGAAAAAGAAGGATTTAGATGATGCAGAATGAGCAGAAGCTGATACGGTCGATAGGAAACCCCCCTGAAGTAAAGCTTTGTGCGGTTCCGGACTTCTTTCAAGTGGGAGAAGAAAGAAGGGGTTTTTTTAGTCGGTATATTTGAGAGTCCGACATAACACAACGGTGATGACCTTGTGTATGCATAAAGCATTTTTCCTCCTTACCCGAAAAAAAGGTGTATAGAAAGTCAATTATAATACAATATATGCCCACCAACTATGATCGTGTACGGTATTGTAGTAATCTGTTTTCAATTGCAAGGATTGTCATTTTTTATTGAGCAAAATGAATCACCATTTAACACTACTTGATAACTTGAAATACCTTTTTAGCTTTTGGCACAAAGATTAGTGGTTACTAGTAAGTATTTGGTAATATTTACTCCGGAAATACTCAATTCACTATATTTTTATCTCTTTTAATATTTCGCTTGTTTTTTCCAATTTAATTTTATTATTTTTTTCTAAATAATAAACTTCTTAAAAAAGCTAATAAACTATTAAATTATTTAAGGCATAAAAAACTTAAACTAACAAAAAATAGGGTGAGTGGTGAAGAGAGTATTCACCAATAGCTACGAGTACCATTAATAATAAATAATAAAAGAGTTCTAAGAGCCCAAGTCTGTTTTTCAAAGTTTTTACTTTTCTATTGAAATGCATAATTTAAATAGGTTTTTAGGGGCCGAATTGCATCATCCTACATAAAGATTTAATTATTATGAATTGAGAGAATAAAGCTAAAAGTGTGCTGAATGCGATAGTTCAAGCAAACTTTTTGTCTATCTTGGTTTAAGCCTTTTTGGCATTTAAGTGCCAATTAAATTGTTCATTTTATATTCCATTCAAAACTGATTTCGACATCAAACAGGCAAATTTTTGCAGATTTAATATAATTTTTTTGAAACAGAAATTTTGCTTAAAAAATTAAACCATTTCTAAATTTTATGACTGTAATATGAATTCGTTTTCTATTTTATGACTACTTTTGTTCATGACCTTTTTGTTTTTGTTTTAATGTATTTATTATTTATAAGAAATATTTTTTCATAAAATAGAATTTTTGACAAAGGTTATATTTTGTTTTGACATGCATTTTTAAAATGGAATTTCTTATTATGAAGGCACAAATGTTATTAAAAATTACATAAAAAATTATTATTTTTTAATAGAAAAAAGAAGACAAAATTTTGCTGTGTGTAAGTGATATAATACTTGGCATTGAAAAATGAAAAAAAAACTCGAAAATCAAAAAAGAATACATTACAAGACATATACATACTATATCTAGTCAATACCACAAAGAAAATGTAAGCGACGTGATTATCGTTTTACGTTTTTTGATAAAAATCCATAGTTCTCGATCATTTATAATATAAAATAACGAGAAGCCCCAAAATAGACTTTGAAACACCGAACCATACATGAGAGTTTTATTCCATCCTAGGTCGGATATAGGTCTTGTAAATATTGACAAAGTCAGATGCAGTGAAGTATTTTTTGCATCGTTTTAAAAAACCAAGCCAATCGAAATATGTGATCATTCCAACAGACATCACAATTATTTCTCATGTCAGGAACATCAAGAGCGTGCGGCTCCTCAACATTTACATTACTCATAGTCACAGATGGCAGG
This sequence comes from Metopia argyrocephala, assembly GCA_963576795.1. Lineage (NCBI taxonomy): Eukaryota > Metazoa > Arthropoda > Insecta > Diptera > Sarcophagidae > Metopia > Metopia argyrocephala. Next base: position 89,164,966 of record OY756211.1, read on the forward strand.
ATTAAATCATTACAACGTCAATGCGCGATAAAACAATTTGGGTCTTGCAGACATTAAATTCGAACCTGTTCGTGGGACCCCATTTGGAGAATTTTTGCTGGTCATTTGATAGTGTGTCTTTCATATTCTGCCTTTTCACCCCAATCTCCAAAAGACTCGGCCTACGACCAAATGGAAAGTGTAGATGGGATTTGAGGTTAAAAAAAGATCGTTAAAGAAAATTACAAATAGGATAGGAGTTAGAACAGAGCCTTACGGTACTCCTGAATTTATTCTGAACTTGTTGGAAGAGTCACCGTCTATAACCATTCTTATAGAACGGTGCCTGAGAAAGCTCTTTTTAAAAGACAAAAATGGTTGGCGACACCAAAGGCAGCTAGTTTGGAAATAAGAGCATCGTGCCAGACTCTGTCAAACGGCTTTGAGATATCCAGAGCAACAACTTTATTTTCACCAAAGTGGTGAATGGACTCACTCCAACTCTCAGAGAATAATGCCAGCAGATCACCTGTGGAGCGGCCGTTATAAAAACCATACTGACGGTCGCTCAGCAAGTTATTGGACTCTAAATACCTCATAAGGTAATTATTTATTATACTCTCCATAACTTTGGAGAGTGTTGAACATACTGCTATTGGGCGTTAATTTTCGGGAATACCCAGCAGAAATTAGTGCTTACCAGTAAGCTATTTTGTAAGGGGAAAATTGTAAACAATCACTTACTCGTACGCATCAATAATGCATGATTTTTATATGAAATGAGCCGCTAAAATGCAATAGAAATGCACATTTATTGCAACCAGTAAGCAAATAGTATAAAAAATAATACCTTATCCTGTAGCATTTTTAGAAGCTTTACGGTATTAATAAACAATATAATGCTTCCATTAGTGCTTACAATTTTATATATTGCTTCCAAATTTGAAAAATTTTCTGCTGGGTACTAGCCTCACCCTTTTTAGGGATTGGCGTTACATTATCAACCTACCAGTTAGATGGAAACGCACTGAAAAGGTAAGCCAATTAACGTGCAAGCGTTGAAGAGAACAGCCTCAGTACCAGTGCTGGTATATCATCCATCTCAGAAGATTTATGTACGTTGAGGTTTGAAAGAACGCTTTTGAAATGGAAATATATTTAAGAGGATAGCCCCACCAACTTAACTCAATTTTAATTAACCTCTAGTTATAGCCTTTTGGCAGTTACATTATTTACTTAAAATTCCATTCAGAACTTATTTATTTGTACGTCAAACAAACATGAAAATTTCCTAGTATTTTTTAAAAGAAATTTTATATGAGTAGCCAGTAAAGTAGATTAAATTTTAATGTTGGTTTTGGAAAAGCAAAAGGGCAGCATTTAAAATGACAAAAGTAAAATCAAATATTGGTTATTCAAGTAATACAAAATATATACATCTTTTTATTATTTATATTGATATTTATTAAATTTATTATAACTCTTCAAATAAATAATTTTTATTGCATTTAAATACAAACCCATATAAACTTAATTAAAGTTTGTTTATATTAAAAATATTTCATTTTATTTATTTATTTAGCTCGTAATACTGATATGATTGTAAATTTTTATAATATTTGTGTATTTTAATTTAAAATTTTTTTAATAAAAATATTTTACAACATAAAATTTTATTTTATTAGAACTTTTTTTTATGGGTTGTACTATTATACTATTGCTTTAGTTTTTAGTTCACATTTTTTTAAGTGTTTTTTTTTTCACAAAGATTTTATTATACGATATGATTATATTTTGCAAATGTTTTTGTTTTTGTTTTCTACAATTTAATAAAATTTTATGTTTACAAAAGGGGACCACAAACTTATTTACTCTAAACGTGGATATTAAACCTTAAAAAAATAATGTTGTTAAACGTTAATCTAATATATAAAATTAAAACCTTAAAGAAAATTGCAAAAATTTTTAATAAATTTTTGTAAATATAAAATTTAATTTATTTTTATTAAATTAGTTTATTTATATATATTTTATAGTAATATGAAAATATTTTATTACACTAATAGAAAAATGCATCTTCATATTGATGATGCTCTTATTACAATAATGATGATATCATTATTGTAATAAATGGCATCAAAGTAGCAAAAAGTGACGTCCATCTAATGACAAACGTATTCAAACAAACATTGGTTTGTTCAAAGTGTCATCTATGCTGTGATTACAGTGCCGTCAACTCGATGCCACATATTATTATTCTTTAAAAGATGACGTTGTACGTGTGGTTAGAGTTCCAGTGAATACAAGAAATAAATTTCACTATGACTTCTTTACAATAAGTGTTTAAACACCCTACAGATGTTTCACTCAATAATCCCACGAAAATCTTTCCTCGTGAGAAAAAAAAAATCATCACATATATTCAACCTTTTTTTTTCGATTTTTCCTTGAGTGAATATTCCTTGTTTCCAAACCTGCAGTAGTGATTTTTTTTTATTGAGACCAATACTCAGGGGTAAACGTCAATGCAGTGCATTGTATTGCACAGTGACTATTATTTCTTATATTATATTAATATTAAGGGCCTTTAGAAATGAGACAAGTGGCTGTGAATTGATCATTCAAAGGCCAGTGTTGTACTTTCACCTTTGAATGGTAACAGCAGTTTGTTTGGTGAGTGCCTTCGCTAAGTAGGTTTAGTTGTTTTGCTACTTCCCAATAGATGGCGCTTGTCTCTTGATCATTCGTCTTTGTTGTTGATGGTTAAGGTGGATTAGTGTAGAATGTCAGGAAGCGGTTTCTTTGTTGATGGAATTCGAGGGGGGGGATTTGACGGAAACTCTAGTGAAGGGATATTTTTTCAAAGGGAAAAATTATTGTTTAGAACTCCAAGGATAATACGTTGTAAAATTAATATTTTTTTTTAAAACATAAGAACTTATACACCCACCCCCTTGATGTCGCATGTTAAATGTGAGTGAGAGTTTTATTCTATAATATTTGTGGTTAACTTAAGCGCCATTTTTCGGTGGCATTAAAACTTATCTGATATTTTTGGTGAACTTGTTCAAATTTCAGGCAGAAAGTTCTTATCGCTTTCAATGGCTTATCAAATTGACATTTTGTTTTCTATAGAAATTGCAACAACTTTCAGAAATTTTATTAGAATTCTTTTCAGTGTTACTGAACTTCGTTTAAAATTTTTTTTTTTTTTTAATTTTCTTTTTATTTTTGGTTTAAAAACTGTCGTGATTACGTGCTAATATTGTTATATCTTTGAAAAAAATATCTGCGAAAATTATTCATTAAAATTATTAAAAATTCTAAAGCTGTTTCCAAAATGTTTGAAACTGATTTGTGTTCTCCTTAACAACAACCAACAGCCAAGATAAAGTAACTTTTCGAATGCATTTTTAACAATCATTTTGTATCACTGTGTTATTTGCAGATGAGCCTTTAGTTTTCATTGCTTTACGAAAGCTTTTGGCATTAATTTCAGAATTTGCTTCAAAAAAAGTACTTTAAGAGCTTATTCTCTAACAATCGCTGTTTTGTTTTTAAGCAAACTCTATAGACAAGTTAATTAAAAAAATTTTGATTACAATCTGTTTAATAAAGAAAAAAAAAAAAAAACAAATAAAATGATGACTTCTTTATCATTTAGATTTTTTTGGAATGCAGATTACAGCGCAGTCTTGTTCAAATATTTACTGTCTGATTATAAAAATTTCGATTGTTTTCTTTTTAACTATTGAAACTATTTGTATGAAAAAGATTGCAATATTTGCAGTCTTCTATAAACGTTTGGATAAATGTGTAGCCAAAAAGATCGTTAAGAGTTTCGTGGGAATATATAAAAAATTCACTTGTCATTTAAAAATGAAAAGTCTAGTATATTTCATTATAACTTTATATGCAATTACATATAAAGCCTTTAAATTCAATGTTACATAGTTCACGCAGGGATGTTTCAGACAGAAAATAAATAACAACCCCCGTAGCTGTCACAAAGATTTAATAATTTTAAAAACTAATAAATAATAGCAGATAATAACTTACACATTCAATTGTTTTAAACAGCTACTTAGAGACCTATAGTTACAAGCATAAAGTTTCTTCTATTTTCCTCTTATGCATGCATTGAATGTCTTACAACTTATGAGTGTAATAAAAATTTATCGAAATTAAATGCAAATTTAGGCGCTTAAAACCCCATGTTTTTTTTAACTCTCGTATGCCAAACACAACATATCGTCGCGAATTAAAAAAAAAATTACTTTTAAAGAAATTTTTTGGCGCAAGAATGGGAAGGAAGAGAAAAAAAAAAAGGAAAAGGAGGAATAAAAATAAATTATAAAAAAATTTGTTTATTTTGCAAAGACTATAAACATTAAATGAATGAATCAACTTTCTAGACGATCATAATTTAAAGCATGTGCACATTGCACTACACAGCGACAAAGATGGACTAACTTATGAAAGGAAGTATTGAATGCTTAGATGTTATGAGCAGAGGAGATATGAACATCAAATTGTATGGGTATACGTGGTTATTTTTTATAAACAAACAAAAAATTTATAATTTTTTTACACTTTCTCTGCTATGCTTCATAATTTAAGGCACATACGTATGTGTGCCATACATACATATATTAAATATTGAATGTAATATATGTATGTATGACACACGTTTCTTTTTTATGTGAAAAATAATTTCTGACAAAGCTACTGAAAGGAATAGTGAAGTATTGCGATAAAGAAGATATATAAGAGGCAAAAAAAAAAAAATAAAATAATAACTCATAAGATATAATATATACTTAAAGTGTCCTTTAAGTCAAACTTTTAATGAAACTTTTTAATTTAAGTTCGTTTTAAATTCTTCTGAATATGGTAGTGAATACATAAAAATAAAAAACAAAAAAATTGCAAAATAAAATCTTTAACTATTGGAGTGCTTTATAGATGCAGAGAATATTTTGAGTTTTTTTTTTTTCAATTTAGCACACTACATATGGGGTGAGCAATTTTAAGGTAACAAAGTAGATTTCACAAATTCAGTTTTATCGATACCAATGTAAAGTAGAAATATGGGAATTAATAATGGAATATTCTATCTGCCAAATGTCCACCTTTAGCACGTCTGCAGATATCCACCCTTTTCACATTATGTTGAACCATATTTTGTAACAAAGCTATGCTTATCTCGTCTATGCAGCGCCAAATTTCATCTATCAGAGCGTCAGTTGTTTTTGGTTTGTTCAGGTAAACCCGGTCTTTCAAATGGCCTCAGAAAATATAAACCAGCGGAGTTAAATCACAAGAACGAAGAGGCCAGTTGACATCGCCAAATAGCGACCGGGAAATTTCTGATGCTTTAACTGAATTCTTTGGCCGGCTGTGTGGCTTGGGGCACCGTACTTTTGAAACCAAAGGTCACTGATATCAACATTAGCAAATTGTGACCACAAAACAAACAAAAAAAAGAACGGTTATCATGGCCTAATTACCAAAGATGATTTTGTTGACAAATGTGTTGTTTTTGGTCAGTTTTTCAAGCACCCAATTCATGAACGTTCGCCGAAATGAATAAAGGGTCGATCGGCTTTAATTCTTGAACGAGTAAATAATTAAAAACTTTGAATTTTTGTTTTCATGGTAATTATCACAATAATCTTTCTACAATGTTGTCTTTCCCGTTTGTTTAATAAAAAGTGTCACACTTTAAACATCAATACAGAATTCGAAGATGAAGAGATTCGACTCAGAGCTGAGCCGTAAACGAATTTTTTTTATAGTTAAAGACTGTTGAAATTTTTAGTTCTGTTTTTTCTATCGGATTTAATCATTAATTAATATGTAAATAAGTACTTAAATTTTGATAAATATGGTATAATGCAAAAAATTTTAGAATAAAAGCAGCCCCAATTTGACTAAAAGCTGCTACCAAAACTGTACTCCTTAGTCGCTAATATTTGTTTTGCCTTCCATCAGATTCTGATCAAAAGTCGAATGAGAAAATAACAGAGACTTTTCCCAAATAAAGTCAGTTAAAAAAGTAGTTTTTCAATAAAAAACAAAAAATAAAAAAAAATTTCAAATAGAACTGGTCAAGGGAACGTTTTATTTTTTTCCATATTTTTTATGAAAAAATAAATCTCCTTTAATTATGACTGACTGTGAAGGTGTTAATGAGCAGCAAATGCTTGCAGCTTTATACACAATTTTTAAAAGAAATATTTTTTTTTCTAGTTAAAATATATTTCAATTAAGAGAATCATAAATTTATCATGCTATAATTGAAACTTTTTAATTGCAATAATTTATCCTTGAGATGTAGTTTCATTCAGTTTATTTCTTATGTCTGCTTGAGTGCCATATAACAACTGAGGATAACAATTTTAATTGCTAATTGGTTTAATTTATATGTACGAGTATCACTTAAAATATTGCCACAAGACAATAAAATATATTTTCTAATAAAATACATCTAAAATACTCGTTCATACAAAAGAACAATACCTTAACAATTATTATTAACTGCCTACAATTTATAAATTAAATATTAAGATAAATATTGAAAAAATGAATGCATGTTGTAATAAAGGACTTTTGTATATTTAAATAAATAAAAACACAATTTAATTAATAAATTTAAATAGAAAGATTGAAAATATATATGAATGTAGATTATAGGGGATTAAATAGTAAATTTTTGTCTATTTATTTTATTTTAATGCTATTCAAATATACTTGTTTGGTTTAATCCATGAAAAATATTTACATCTACAGTAAAATCTTTTAATCAAAACTTTCAAAGCATTTAGTTGTAAAACCAGACATTTACATTTACATAATGCTTTAATAAAGAAGTTTAATTTCAAAGGCAAATTATCTTTTTTAATTGATAAAATAACTGTCACGAGAATAGAACGAAAAGTTTAAAACTTCTTGAGTTGTTCTGAAAGGGTACTGTACAAGACAGACTTAGCCTCATACATCTACCGAAACTTTGCAGCATCAGTTTTAATTTTGAAAAAGTACACTAAAGAATTCAATTATGGCCATACTATCAAGGAGGATGTAAAACGTGCTGGACACCTAGTTGATATTCCTACATCGAAAATAATAGGCTGATAATAGGCGAATAATGCAAGTCGGTGAGTTTATGGAAGTCAGAACTATCACTTGGCCTACAGAATTTTCTTGTGGCAATACACAGAAAGTAGTCGCGGTGGTCTAGTGGTTTGTGTGTTGGCTTACATCTTGCAGCAAAAAAATATTAAAGAAAACATATTTCTTTCGCGACTACCTCTTAGCAGACTTCTGGCATAATTTCTAAAATTAACTGATTGCCATGAACAAGCTTCACAAGTTTGTCGTCAGTCTGTCCGATACTCGTGGATAAAAATTGACACACACAACATGAGTGCTGCGAGAAAGTTGTAAAGCCCAGTTATATATGTAATACACAGAAAAATATATTTTGTATTTGATTTGAATAATTTATTATAATTCACTGCAATATATATTTAATTGATTAGTCATCTATATTAAAAGAATGATGAATGTCATCATGCCTCAAGTTAAGAATAAAATGTTTTATTTTTCATAATAGGATTTTATTTTATATTTATATCTTAAAATAATTATTGGTTTAATATGAATTAATTAATTAAAAATTTAATTGATACTACAAATATTTTAATTGAAATTCACATTTATTTTTTTGCTGTATATACATAAGCAGGCAAGATGCCTAAAGTACAGTTGAGGTTTCTACCCCCAAACAATTGAAGAAAAAATTCACGATATGGAGATTGATAAGGGAGAGTGATTGTGGCATCCATAAACAACTGATGCAAATCATTAGTTTAAAAATTAATCCTCTGTCTTTCACACGGATCTGATGGTATATATCGACGAATTTAATTTGATTTTAAAGATCATAGTTGTTGTAAGATATCCAACAAAAGTTTTTTTACTCCAAAAGAATGTTCACCTCCAGTTATGAGAAAATATATTCCATTGGCCTTTCATATAGGATGTCTGTTTAACGAAAGTATTACACGAAATTCCACTCTAAATAAACAATTTTTTTTAATTTTAATTTATTTCAAAATAAATAAAAATTAACAACTTCTATGCAAATATTCAATTAATGGAAATATTAAATAACTTTCATTTAAGAAAAACATACTGCCATTCACTTATCAAAATTCTAAGAATTCTTGACATAAAAAAGAAAACCTGAATACCATTTTCAATAATGAAAAAAATAATTTAAATTTCCATCATTGTATTCCCGTTACTAAAGCAACTGTTTTAAAAATACAAAATAGACATCCTTAACAAGTTGCTCAAGTGGTCAAAAAGTTTAATTGCATTATTTAACTTAATAAAATTAAAAAAAAATTTTTTTTAATAAAAAAAATGTAAATGAATATACAGTATGAATTTCTTTATTGCATACTTTTAATTGATTAATATTTAAAATTTTTGAAGCATACTTTAGGGTTTATACAATTTTGGAAAATAAAAGCCTTTATAAATAGAATTTACCACAAGAAGAAAAGAAAATAATAATCTTTTTGAATTTATTATACAAGGCAGTGGTTTGTAAATGAATTTTACAAATTCTTAAAATTTGCTAAAATTAAAAATGATATTAAAAATGAAGTTTCCAAAAGAATAATAAAAAATATGTGTTTTTTTTAATCTTTTCAGTGGTTAAGAATAAAATATTCACAACAGTATTTTAAATACTAAATTTTACTTATATTCTCACCTAATGACTTTTTAAATTTTAATAATTTTTAGTACTCCTTAAACTATGAATGGCACTTTTAATTTATAATAATCGTGGAACTGCTAACAACTAATGAATAGAAACAATGGAAATTACTAGAAAAACTTTAGCTACTATAAATACAACTTTACGTTACTGCTCTTAGTTAGTTGTGTATAAAACGTTATAGCGCGTAAATAAAGCTTTAAAAACGAAAAAACGGTGTTTTAGATTTTATATATCGAACCCTTAAAAATATAAAACGTAAAGGACAATTCATAAAAATATGTTTAATATAAAACCGGACTTATTTCGTGTTGGTCTTTCCAGAAGTATTTTCTTGCCCCATACTTTTGTTCAGTGTTTAAACGCTTTCTTACAGCCTGTTTCCAGAACACGAATGGTTTCTGACATTCGTCTTTTTATATGAGAAACACTAACAAATTTGCGTGTTTTTGTTAGTGTTTCACATATAAAAAGACGAATGTCAAAAACCATTCGTGTTCTAGAAACAGGCTGTTAATTAATTCCATATTCGACTGGCTCTTTCCTTAGTTGAGCATGAACTTTCGTCGTTCATGAACTTTGCCATTACATCCTTTTAAAAACATAATTTATATTACTAAACTATTATATAATAAAATTCTAGCCAAATTACATTATTTATCAAATAGTTTTCTTTACACTCACACTCAAATTTGTTAACGGATGGCAGTTTGTAGTCGCCGCGGTCTAGTGGTTTGTGTGTTGGCTTACTAAGACATGAGCCCCGGGTTCTACACCCAGCTCTGACATCTTAAAAAAATATTTCTTTCGGCGACTACCTCTCACCAGTCTTGTGGCAAAAGCTCTGAGAGTAACTAATTGCCATGAACAAGCTTCTCAAGTCTATCTTTCCGAGTCGACATTAAACTGTAGGTTCCGGTACTCATGGATAAAAATTGACACACACAACATGAATGCTTCGAGAAGATAGGCCGTAATCCTGACACAGGCTTGTAAATGGCAGTTATGTATGTATGTATGGCAGTTTGTGAAAGTCCTACATTTAGTTACAACATGCCGTATTTCACGATCCAAAATTTTACAACAAGTAGTGCGTTCATGTGTATAAGTATAGTAATACTAGAGAAAATCAGTGAAGGCAGAAACAAGAAAGAAGGATCGACGATGGAGTGAAATAAAATATCAAGCTTTCAATAGATATAAATACTAATAAGTTATGTGATGAAAATCGATAAGGAATTATGTTGTAATATAGACTATAGTAGTTTTCAAGACCTTTAAATTCCCCTATAGTTTTAAAGTGTTCATTTCCTTTTGAAAAGTAACTCATATAAAGCCTACTTATTAAATACTCCAACGTAGCTTATTTTGAAGTATACTTTAAGGCTTTTAAAATTATTATTTTAAAGCATATGTTACTCTTTCTTTTTAAATGCAAAAATAACAAATTGTTTATATTGTTTTAAAACGAATATATTGAACTAAAATCTTTCAGAATTGACATACATTAACATAAATTTAAAGTATACATATTTATTATTTTACATTAAGGAGCGGGAGAGGAGAAACTTTTAAAGATTTCCTTTCTTTCTTTTAAAAAGACTGTTTATTTATTTTTATGTTAAACTGAAATAAAAGAAAATAAATTCTTTTTTTTTAGAAAGGTTATTGCAAAACTTAGTAATACATAAAGAAAAAGAAAAGAAAATATAAAAATTAAACCTTTTTCTGCTGCCTATACACACAACATTTTATTTAAAGTGGCTTTTTTCCTTGCATTCATTTTAAGTGTAACATGGGCCACATAAGGATGAAACATCTTTCCTTTTTAAGTTTCAATTTGAACTGGTTTTGATTTCTTTTGAGTGCCGGTTTAAATAGTCCATTTAACCTTTCGTTAACATGTGAATTTTTGATTTCTTTTTCATTTCATTTCTTTTCAATACAATTTTATTTTCATAATCATTTTATGCTGAGAATATGGATGTTATTGAAGTAGGAGAAACATCTTTTTCTTTTGTTCGATGAGGTAGAAAAAAGAAATTGAAATATTTTGCTTTTGATGTTTGATTGTATGGCATTTACATAGATATGTATGTATCGTTGAATTAATAATGAATTAAACATATCAATAGATTAGGCATGAAGTATAAGTAGTATTTGTACGAATATTAGAATCTATTGAGGTTTATTTAAAAATATTTTAAAATAAAATTTAGAAAAATATATATAATGAGGAATATAGGGTTGTTTTATTACTTATCCATTTGAATGTCGTTCTTGGAATTTGTTGTCTACCAAATAATTTAATTCTTTTTATTATTTTTATTTTTTGATTACTCGTCTATGTAACAGCCTAACCCACCATGTTGAACGTAAAACTTTGCGAAGGAAAACAAGTCAGACATTATTGTTCGAGATATGTTCCAGTATGTTTAAATGCATAGTTTTTTGGCTTAACTTATATTTTTGAGACGTAAGACATCTAAAAATTTTGATATTTCAATGTTGCTGAATCAACAGCTTAACAAATCAACCGAAAATTAAAAAAAAATCGACGAAATGGGTACATTTGTATGACTCAGAAGTATTAAGTTATCATTACAATTTAGTTTTGTTAGATTTATCGTACTGAAAATAGTTACTGGGATGCAAAACACCTGGCTTTCGTTGAGAATGCGAACACTCAAAAAACCGGTTGATATTGTTAGATAGGCTGTAAGTGTAAAGTAAGATAGAGATTGTAGGAAAAAGAAGGAGGAATATTAAGAGTCAGTTTTTCTTAAGGAATATTAGACGCAACTTTTTTTATATTTCATGAAATCTTCATTTGAACTCTTGTTAAAGTTTATAAAGCTTGTAAAAGTGATGGGTATTGTGCTGAATAATCAAAAACATAGTTGCATAAAAAGGGGGTTTCTTAAAAATAAGCAAGAATGATCGGGTTTCAAATTGCGTACGTTAGAGATTAGGAAGCAAATTAGCCCAGATACACGTTTTTCCTAAAATTCAGCTTCATTAATACCAATGTAAAGTGGAAATAGAATATGCAATGGAATATAACGTCGAGTTTAGTTTCTAGTAAGTCGATAGACGTTCGTTGTTTTCCCAAAATTTGAATCACATTTTTAAACAAGGCTTTGCTTATCACGTCAAGGTCGTGCCGATAATCATCAAGTAAATCCGATATTTTAAATTACAAAAGAGAAACTTATTCAGTGTAGTGCTGGCAAAGTATTGAGTAATGGGTACCGAGAATGGAGTATTGATACTAATTTTTGGGTACTCAATATTTAAAAGTAACTACTCAATACTTTAAAAGTTGTATTTTTTCTTCGAAGTTGTATGGAAAATTTAAATTTTAATGGCCAAAAAAATTTTTGTTTAAAAACACAACGCTTTAAGAAATTGGTTTCTCTTAAAAATAAAATCCAATGAAAGTACTCAATACTATCGTGTAATGAAAAGTAGCAGAATTTGACAGCACTAATTCAGTGGTTTTAATTCACTCAGAACGAGGCTTGCAATTGAAATTACCAAATTTAGTTAATACGGGACCGGTATATCGTGCCGCCAACTTGCTAAAACTGATGTCGACATTAGCCAATAGCGGCACATGGTGAAATTACTTACCAGGTGTTGTTACAACGCAGCTGGTTTTTTTATTTTTTTGTCATTACCGCTCCTGTCAAAAGTTTTGTTTATATTTTGCCTTGTGTGTATTTGGGCTTTCGTTTTGGTGTAGAGCAGTGGTCTTCACAAAGAGAGTCACACAAAAATACACTGAGAGATGAGAATGGTTTCTTCATTTGTATTGTTTTTAACAACTTGAATGAAATTTGTGAAAATTTTCGTTTTAAAAACCTTTAATTTTAAAATTTAAACTAATTTATTAAAATTATTCATGAAATAAATTGTTTGTAAATACTATTAACAAATTGAAATGTAGTTAAAAGAAATAAAAACATTAATAAGTTTATGTTGCTTATTATCATAACTTCTCAGTGTCTGACAAACAAATTTAGCTCTCTTGAAAACTAATAAAACATAAACACATACGCAATTTTTGTCTCACACACATGTTTTTGTAATAATTGTGGTTGTCGTTTAACATGATGAAAACAAAGCGTATGGATTTCTTTTTATGAAAGATTTTTAACAGTGCAAATTTTTTAATAATTAATGAAGTTTTTCATAGGAAAATAAAACAAAAACTGGTTTCCAGGAATTCTAAAAGTGATATCTGTTAATAAAGTACAATACATTTAATTTTAAAATAATATAATAAGAATTAACGATACGGGTAGTTTTGGTATATTTTAAGAAGCTGTTTGCCAGAATTTTTGTGGAATTAAGCAACTCTGGTTGTAATATTCACGAAGAGAGTAAGAAAAACTAAAAAATATCTGAACAATTTATTTACCTGAGTAATACTGGTGAAGACCACTAGTGTAGAGACATGGTTGCTGTTAAAACTACACACACACACACACACACACACACTTCTGACATCTGATTTTTTCATTCACCATATTTGCTTTTGACATATAAGAGCATAAAAAACAAAAACAATCTCCCTGTTGTTTTTGTATTATATTCACCTGCCACAACTTTCTATACTTTCACCACGCTAGCGGCATCAAAATCGATTGTAAAACTACCATAGCTTTATGAGGAGATTGTTTGACAAGTATCGCATAAAAATTTGTCAAATACGGTCTCAATAAACGGATTTTTTTAATATTGGAGCAAATACTGAAAGCAACACTATAATTGAACTGCTGTGCTCATAAAAACTTTACAAGTTGTTTAACACTAGGTTTACTGACGTTTCTGATATACCTATCTCTACGAACACGCGTCAATTTGACGCAGAGACGAATACATACACCAACACTTAGAAAATAATGTAATTATATACTATAAGAAACAAATGAAAATGTGAGATATATATTTATAGAAAGGTTTTATTATTCAATAGTTTTATTACAGATTATTTCAATATATTATTTGGCATGTATTGAGTGAATTTGCAGCGGGCTTTTGTAGGGAACAGTTGCTCGTCTATTGAAATATTTTCATGAGGTTTATAACAGCATTGGCTATTGTATATAAATTGATTCCATATTTCCGATATCATTGCAAATTTGTCGGTGCGTAAACGTCTAGATCGTTCCGTTTTTTTTATCAAATCGGACAAATCGAAGAATTTGCATGAAATCATCTCTGGACATTGTATTAGAAAAAAAAGCAGGTCCCCATTCTTTGGACCACAAATAAAAAGCATTCAGCGAATTTGCTTCATACGCTCCCCTAGCGTACAAAATCCCAATAAAAGCAAGCAACTTTGTGGTTGAAATCTTCCAATCTCCTTTCAAAACACGACCTGCTTCTTCTTCAGTACAACTTTTTATATGTTCTATCATCTTTTTGGTTATAATCAAATGAAAAGCACTGCTTACGTTACCTTCCATCACATTGCGTTTTGCGTAGCCAGTAGGCCCAGCGATGTCTTTGAAGATTGTGTGGAAAGGATAGCGGCCACTAGATCCGCCCACTTTCAATTTCGTCCAAGTTGTTCCATCGACCGCTATTTCTGTATCACAGACTGCCTCCGAATTTTGGGACGATCTCCTAATACTTGTCTCATTCTCGGATTCAGAATCGGAGGATAGGATACGCATCCTTTTTCTGCGAAGACCAAATTTCTGATGATTTTCTTTTTCAATGTCTGATGAGTCCCCTGCTTGCATACTTTCATCAGATTCCAAAATCTCGAATTCATCCTCGTCTTGAATCACTTCATTTTCATCCTCTTCAGAGCCAGAACACTCTTCACAAATACTAACTATGTTTTGTAAAATTTTATTTCCTCTTCTAGACATATTTAGATGGTACAGAAGGGCTTTTTATCAAAATAGTATAAAATTTTCACAATAATATTACTAATTCAAAAAATATTCTAGTACTTTATTTTTCAATACTCGAACTAAGCAACTGAAACCTTCTAAATCTCTTCGCACTCTAACATCAACTGACATTCTGCGTTCCCTTCTTTCTCTTATTGCGCAAAAGTTGCTTATCGCTTTGTCTTTGTATAAATTACGATCACGTCAAATTGACGCATATCCGTAGAGATAGGTATACCACATAAAGAATTTCAATATTTCAACACTTTTGAAAAAAGTAGACCTCAATATATATTTATCTCGACCATTGAATAAAAGTCAATACAAGAGATAAGATAAAAATGCAAACGGTGTTTGTACTTTTCCTTACAAAATTTGAAATGCGTCAAAATGACGCGTCTCGTAAACCTAGTGTTAAGGGTTTATTTGACAAGAATTGCATAGAAATCTGTCAAATAAGACTTTTATAAATTTATAATGGATACCGCAGATAAATAATACATTTTTTTTTAAATAATAAAAAGAATTTTTGAAATCAAATTAAAATATTATATTCAAATGTATACATATATGACAATAAATTTTATATAAAAATCTGTGCAATTAATTTATTTAAAAAAAAATCATACAAATAAAAATAAAATCAGCACTGAAATAAAACAATTGTGGTTTATTCTGTGGCACACATGACATGAGGTTACTGCACAATTTTACAGTTTTATTTCATAATAAAAAATCCGTATTGTAATTTTTTTAATAATAGTGCAAATAATCAAATAGAATAATTAAAAAGAAAAACTGAAATTATAATAAAAAATTTATATATAATTTATTACTAAAATGGTTTTATTTTCTTTTTGTCATCTATGGCATCAGTTGTGGTATGAATTGCAAGTGTAATAAATTAATTAAGTTTTCAGTTTGCCGGGCTTCACTTTACTTATTTCATGTTATATATGTACAATATGTATTATTGATTTTATTTGTTATTTTTAATTGCTTTTTTTTTAACATATAATGGAATCCTTAAAGTATAATTTAATCAATAAATTTTCGCTAAAATATCTTGGAGGAATATGAGCAAATAGTTTAGAGAAAAATATGCAAAGTATTTGCAACTAATCATGTTGTGTGTGTTTAAAGTCGACTCCGAACGACAGACTTGAGAAGCTTTTTATTGGCAATCAGTTATTCTTAGAGATTCTATCAGAAGACTGCTAAGAGGTAGTCGCCGATAGAAATATTTTTTTCATATTTCTTTGTTTTTTCAAGATGTCAGAGCTATCGTCTTAGTAAGTCAACACACTATCCACTGGACCACAGCGATTACAAATTTACTATTGTGGGATTGAAGTTGCAAGAGACGTAAAAGCAGCGAACGAGTCAGTATTATAGAAGACGTATTTCAACCAGGGACTGTAACGGTTATAAGTTATATCGAAAAACTTATTTGTTAATGGTTATTTTGAGAGTTTTTCCAAAAAAGGCCAGCAGAAAAAGTTATTTTTCAACGGAAAAATAAAAGTTAAAAAAAACTCTCACAAATAGAGTTTTATTTTTTCGTCATAAAATAAAACTCATTTTGTGAGTTTTATTTTTCAGTCAAAAAATAACAGTTATTTTTTGAGTTTTATTTTTCCATCATAAAATAAAATTATTTAGGAGTTTTATTTTTTCCGTCATAAAATAAAACTCATTTTTATGAAATTTTTTTTTTACACCTAATTCTGATTTGACACATTATCGTCTGCAAACTATTACAAATGTCATTTCTATCATATTTTGTTCCGTGCAGAACGTGGTAATAGACGCAGTCATCGAACCCGCTTTCATCCTCCTAGTCAAATATTTGTAACATTTTTAGCAAGTTCCGGCCATTATCGGTTTTAAGTATGTAAATTTGCCTTTTATTAATATTAAAGCATCCTAAAAATCGGTTAACTTGAGATTTTAGGTATTCAGCTATAAAAAACAATAAAATAAAGATAGCACCAGCAACGGGATTAGATTAAAAATAAAATCTTTCATAAAAACGAGTTTTATTTTATGACGGAAAAAATAAAACTCCTAAATAGAGTTTTAAAACTCCTAAATAGAGTTTTATTTTTTAACTGAAAAATAAAACTCGAAAAATAACGGTTATTTTCCGACTGAAAAATAAAACTCAAAAATAAGTTTTATTTTATGACGAAAAAATAAAAAATAAAAAAAAAATAAAACTCAAAAAATGAGTTTTATTTTATGACGAAAAAATAAAACTCTCTTTTTAAAGGTTTCATCGAAACTTTTATTATTCCGTCAAAAAGTAACAGTTAAAATCTGATTAATGATCACTTATGCAAGATCACCACAGATTCTGTGAGAGCTCTCCAAGACGATTAATTTGGTATATAACATCACATATGTCTGTCGACTCTAATACGATGATTTTTTTAGTTTAATTTTTAAGCAATAACTGTTATTTGTGGTCCCTGATTTCAACACGTATTTCTACACAACAACGACTGTATTTTCTTTTTTATATTAAATAATTATCTTTTTGAAAAAACTATATCCATTAAACATATTACATATATTTAAAATTAAACTTTTGAATAATAAATTTAAAATAAACTTTCTTTTGTATAATATACATATAAGCGTTTAATTAAGCTTTAGGTCTATTATATAAGTAATTATTTTTTCAATATTTCTTTTGAATAATAAAACCTATACTATATGTGTCTTTAAAAGCAAAATACAACATACTCGTACAAGTAGTAATTAAAAATGTAAAAATAAAACGTAATTTCTCTCGCAATTAGTATAAAAATAAAGAGTAATTTAGCAATACGCTGGTGAAATATGTTTTAGTCTACAAATGTAAGCAGTGAGATCTTGTTTTTTGCACTTGCAATTTGGTGTCAAAAAAAAAAAAAAAATTTAAGCCAAAGATTGTAAAAATATGTTCAACTTCACAGAAATAAGTGCATATAAGTTTGACTAGAATCCGTGTTAGAGACCTTTCGAAACTCACACTACAATACTCTACAGTATTATCAATAATAGTTTCAGTGCGATTCTTGTATTAAAAGCAAATATTTTTTCGCATTATTTTTTGTGGTCGCCGTAGTCTAGTAAGTAGGCTGGTTTAAGCCCCAGCTATGACATTTTAAAAGAAATATAAAAAAATAATTCTTTCGGCTACCACCTCATAGCAGACTTCAAGCAAATGCTCTGAGAGTAACTGATTGCCATGAACAAGCATCTCAAGTCTGTTTTTCGAAGTCGACGTTAAGCTGTTGGTGCCTGCACACATAGATTAAAATTGACGAACAAAATATGGCTGCCATGAGAAGCTAGGACGTAACTCTCAAAAAAAAAAAAAGAGTCAAAATGGTCAATTTGAAATAAAAACTATAGTACAGTTTAAACACTAAAGTGCAATACATAAAATGTTGTTATTTTTGCCTGTTAAAAAAGCAGAAGTTAATGGACACACTTATCATGTCATCTTATATATGTATGTATGTATACCACGTAGTACTCGTACAATAGAAAAACAAAAGAATAAACATCAGCATGTTCATATGCTGAAATCACCACATGGTTTTAGTTGATTTATTGCTGAACTTCTGATTTATTTTTCTTTTACTTTCGTTTTGTTTTTATTTATTTGTAAAAATAATTTTTAAGTTATGCCTTCCAACTTATTTGTTTGGAAAAGCGAGAGAAGAAGAATAACGGTATTTGAAATTAGAGATGATTGTTTGTAAACCTTTGAATCTATGCTTGAACAATCCTCTGGTTGGTTGGCTGATTAATGTGGCCACTCATATATGAGCGTCAGATAGCAGCTTAATACGCCGTTTTGAAAAGTAGCACAGCACACGTAACCACAATCAAAATGTTCGTCATATATAGTCCAATACACAATAATGATGTGTAAACACTAAAATGAGAGCAGCATGACGATGTTTAAGGAGGTTCAATCCTTTAGTCAGTCAAATATTTCTTATAAGAAAAAACATAATAAAGGATATTTCGATTGTTTAACTTAAGCCGTGTAGAAATTCAAATTCATTTTGTATAAAATAACGTAGGGGGCAGTTCAGGCTTAGTGTTCACTAATTTAATGTGGCGCCAAATATCACATCCAAATTGTTGAAATACTCGTATTAATAAATCTGTTTGCGAGGATTCTTCGTTTGTTTCCCGGCCTAAGAAGCAAGCAATTTGTGCAGTTATTGATCGGCTTCTTACTCATTGTACTGTTCTCGGTTCACAACTTTTAACAAGATAAAGAAAGGTGCATACCGAAGAGAATATTGCTTCGATAGCGTTAAATTTTAAAGAACACTTGGAAATGGCAAATCGTCGTGTTTCTTAATTTGTTGTCTTTTGTTCTTTTACAAAATACTGCAGGTGCGAGAAATAAAGACGAAATGATTGCATTTTTTGAGGCTAACCGAAGATTAGGATTTTTTTTTAGCGAAGATATGTCTTTAGTGATGAACTTTATTTCTGAATAAATGTCTACGTTAATGAGCAAAATTGCTAAAATTTCAAAAAGTCGTTATCATTGCTCTTTATTTCTTTTGAAATTAATAAGGAGCCGCCGTCACGAAGACTGGTGAGCGATAACGAGCCATGCTGACTGAATTTTTGTAGCCTCTTCACATCTGGATCAATTTTTATGGGTCGTTGTTATATCAATAATATATGCAGACAAACTAACAAGTCTTAAAGCTTTTGTAATATTTAGGCCATTATTGACGAAGGCGAACATTTTTATTAAAGAAAATATTTAAAACTTGGACTGAGTGAATGGAACATATAACTCGTAGCCGCAGTGGACATATGCAGGAACTTATATGTAAATCATTAATGCCATGAAATTATCCTTTTATCTTGTGCTATCGTTGTAAGTTCTCAAGCTCTTAAATATATACCCCTTATACGAAAAGTAAACAATAAAAATTAAATTCATTGGTTTTTATATGGTACTTAGATTTTGATATTTTTGTTTTGAATTTTTCTTCTAAATGATTCTCATTAAGTTAATAAAATTTCTTTATTTATTGTGAATACAAAAACGCAGTTAATTGTTCCATAAAAAAATCCTATTTTTTTTAAAGCCGATTAAAATATTTGAATATGAAATTGTTTTTGCTTGTCAAAATTGTATTCTTTTATTTTTTACTTACATACAAAAATGTGCTTAAATTCACATAACTTACCTGTAAAGAAAAAAAAAAAAAATAATAATAATTATTTAATAAAATCTATAGACAGAGTAGGAGTTTTGTACTCAATTATCAATTTAATATTAAAAAAAAAAAAAAATTAAAATGCCAATAAACGCCTACAAATTAAATTCATTTTTTTTTGTTGCAGGTATAATGCGAATATTTAAAAAATGATTTATTCATGATTATTTGCGTTTTTTAGTATAAAAAAAGGCAAAAAGTAAAAAAAAAAACCAACAATTATTTGATAAATTATGTTTCCAAGTAGCAAATAAACAGCCAGAGATTTGATTAATTATTTTGCATCGATTAATTGACAATTTTAAATTTGTTTAACATTTCATTTTACTTCATTATGACACAACGTTATTATGTTTCAATTTTTCTTTTTCTATAATTTTGCACGCATAGAAATATATTTTTGGTAAAAAAAGTAGCATAAAGAAAGCACTTTAAGCATTAAAACAGATAAATAAAACAGGAATTATAAATTGAAATAATAATTGTTAGCAACACTCTATTAAAAGTAGACTGTTGTTAAGTCAGATTATATGGGTTGACGCAAGTTTACTTTGAGGCATGCGAAAGCATGATTATTAAGGGGGTCGTTGTATAGTGTTCAGAGCGCTCGCACAGAAACTCAAACGACTCAAGTTCAATCCCATAAATTATTAAACAAAAAAATTAAAATTTTTCTAATAAATTATAATATATGTATATAATAAAAATAAGAGGTTCCACCCTCCCCCCACCAAAAAGTTCATTTTCAAGAAACCGATCCCTGAAATTTTCCAGTCTATTCCACAAGAAATGAATAATCAGGAGTACAGCACCAACTTCTGGGAAAATAGCAGCTAGCCTACCGAAGACGCTCACCACTCACATTCAACATCCACCGACAGATGAGGCAATTGCTCACATTGGCAGCAACTTGCCTCATTAACAAAAAGACGCATAATATATATCTATAAAAAAATAAAAAAATCTCTCAATCAATCTATCTTCAAAATCCAATACAATGCACTGCATGACTGGCGGTTTACCCCTGAGTATTAGTCTCAGAAAAAAAAAATATATTGCCAAACAAGAGATGACATTGCAGATTATATTTTTGGGCCAGAAAGTTTTCAAATTCTTCGTTTGTCTAAAAAGTTTCTAACAAATTAAAAATGAGTAAAATATTTGAAAACAAGCGCTAGACCATATTATTTTACAGAATCAAAGGCACTATGAAAATAAGACCAGAGGCCTTATTCTGTAACTCTCCTAAACTAAAACTCTATCGCTAAAAATATATAAACTAGATTTAGGACTTTTTGGCTACGAATAGAATTCTTCCACGCTTATTGTAATTTAAAAACTTCATGTTTATTACTTCTAAATTTTTTAATTTTATATATTTTAATGCCCAGCCTGTTTCAAAAACCGATAATTTTGGCATTTTAGCTTAAGAGAATTACAGAATAAGGCGCCAGGTGAAAGAACCATACATGGGTTTTGTTAGATTCAATATCAAACATGGACTTCCATTGCATTGGCGAGTCATTAGCTGCACTGTACGAGCTGTAAAAACATCACTCAAGCTGCCATTATTATAAGTATATCGTAAACACTAAACATCAATCATGCAAAAGCTTAAACTATAAAAAAAGGAATTAATTAATAAAATAACCTTCGGTAAAATGGTTCTGAAATGCTACCAAACTAAACAACTAAGGTGTGCGTCACTATAAAGTGTAACACCCATTTTTCTTAATAACTTTTTTCACCTTTAATCAAAATAATTTTTCTTAATCACAATATCTTTGAAAAATATGTCAGATTTTAAAATGTATCAGTTTGTCAAATTTGACTTGTTAGTTAGTTCACAATGGATAATCAAAGACAAGTGCATACAAAAATTATTCAAATAATTCAAAAAAACCATATTGGAGTTATACAAAAGTTGCTAGGGAAGTCCACGTGACCAGGCAATGTGTTTCCAGAGTGGTCAAAAAGTTCAACAAAGACCTAAAAATTGAAAGAAAGCCTGGAACAGGTAAAGCAAAACTGGTAACGAACGACGCGAAAGCCAAAAAGGTTGAGAAGCTTTTGCTGGCTCTTCCAAACATTTCTGGTCGCGAAGTGGCCCGGCGCGTGCAATGTTCGGAAAGTTTTGTGCGCCGAGTTAAAGCTAAAGCTGGCCTTAAAACATTTAAAGTCCAAAAAGTTCCGGATAGAAATGCTAAGAAGAATATTGAAGCAAAAAAAAGAGCAAAACTCCTCAAAAAAGAATTTTTTCAAAAGTCCGAATGTTGTGTAATGGATGATAAAACTTACGTTTTTGCAGACTTTGCGCAGCTTCCTGGCCAAGAGTTTTATGTAGCGGATAGTAGAGGCAATGTTTCTGAAGAGTTCCGAACTAAAAAACTATCAAAATTTCCCAAAAAGTTCCTAGTTTGGCAGGCTATTTGTAGCTGCGGCAACAGAAGTGCATCGTTTGTTACATTGAGATCAATAAACTCAGATATTTATATCAAAGAGTGTCTTCAAAAGAGGTTGCTTCCATTTCTAAGACAGCACAACATATCAACATTCTTCTGGCCAGATTTGGCAACATGTCACTACAGTAAAAGCGCAATAGACTGGTATAATAAAAATAATGTTATTTTTGTTCCAAAAGAGGCTAGCCCACCAAACTGCCCAGAGCTGCGGCATATTGAAAGATATTGGGCTCTGGTCAAAAGAGAACTAAAGAAGAGTACATCTGTTCCCAAAACCATTACTAGTTTTCGATATAAATGGACAGCTGGTACCAAAAAAATCACCGAAAATGCTATAACATTGATTATGGATGGCATAATGAATAAAATAAAAATTTTTATAAAATTAAATTAATTTTTAAATAAAATAATACAGAATATAAATCTGTAATAAAAATGCAAAATAAAACTGTTTTATTTTTAACTCTAGCTTACTCCAGTCAGTTTTTATTTGACTTTTGATGTGTTACAGTTTATAGTGACGCACACCTTACTTGCTGAAGTACTCTAGTACCTCATATATGAATGAATGCATGTCGATTTAATTCATTAATCATTTTTCGGTATTTTTTTTCCCCAGAAGTGGGTTAAAATCCCTAAACTCTTGATTAACAACCTAAATCTTCAGATTAGTAGATTATCGTACAATATGTGTAGATTATTACTCAGTATCCCAACTGTAACCATAGATATCTTGTCAATAACAATAAAGTAATATGAAAGTTGAAAAAATAGTTGTTAGTCGTTAAAGGGATTGAACGCATGACCTCTAGGCTGAGAGGCAGTTGTTTCAACTCTCAACTATCTCACCACAACGTCACATATTATTGTTATGGACAAACTTCTAAATAATTTTGCTAGCTTTAAAGGTGTGTGTAAATCCCTTAAGTTTTTATAGCTTTTTATTTGCTTTCAAAATTCAAACGTTCTTTACATTCATAATTTGGGAAAGAGTATTTCGATTAACACCTGCGCCCACAGTAATTTATTTTTTTTTTAAGGAAAAAGCCAAAAGAAACTAATTTTGTTATTCACATGGTACTTAACACGTGTTTAATGTGACAAATGAGGTTTTTATTAAAAATATTTTTCTCAATTATGCGAAAAGAAATAAACTTGTAAGTATGCTATATTTTCTTAGTGCGCACTTCCTTTTTTTTCTTTGTAGTTCCAAAGAAACAAAGTACAAGTAGCTAATAAAACTTCTAAAGATTTTTTTTGTTGCGAATTTTTGTGTTTTTCAATTTCCCCATTTAAAATATATAATAAACTGAAAGTGACAATATTTGAAGTCATGTTTGCATAAAAATTTTTGCATATAAGCAGTATAAAAGGCTTCTACGCATTTACATTTTACATACTCGTACATATGAGAACTTCTATTAATCATTATAATTAAACAAAAAAATCGATTTGTATGCTGCTGACACATTTACGGTAATAAAATCACAAAAAACCACCTACAAAAATATCATTAAACCATGTGTGACTGTGACTTACCTTTAGATGTTGTGCTAATGGAAGTTAATAAATAAGTCAAAGATTGAAATTTTTTTATGTGCATGTCTCTGTGCACTTAAGCCGACATACAATATGTCTGTAATTGCTGCTTACGTTTAGTGCCATAAAATTTTCATTTTATACACGCCCACCATGAAATACAGCAAAAGCTGTAAAACATTTTTTAATAAAAATTTACTACAATTTATTGGCATATTCCATAAGTGGAATATAGGAGGCAAAAAAGGTGGGTATTAAGGCAATTAATAAAATTTATGCAATAAATTTCTTTTTTTCTTTTTCATTGTAACAATTATTTGTTTTGTTGCAGGTTTTTAAGAGTGAAATTAAAGAAAATCAATAGACGCTTTAATAAAATATTAATATCACATAATAATTCTTACTCGTAGTAACTTCAGTAGTTCTTTTAATGATAAATGTTTGTTCAGTTACATCCTGTTACCAAATATACATATACAATTAGCGGGATTTTCGATTTAACCGGGTTTTTCTATTTATTTGTGAGAACTAACAATAAAATACAAAAAAAAAAGTTAATGTAGAAATTTGATGTTATTTAAAAACCTTTTCGCTTAGGCAATGTACTCGTATTTTCTATTGTTATTAAAGACTTACAAAGTTTTCTTTCCTAATCGCCATCAGAAATTTGTCGTTATTGTCATCATCATCATAACTTTCATTATTGTCAACATCTTCCAAAATTTCTTTTTCTTTCTACCCAAAATTTTTATGAACATACGTGTGTACATATTCATTTATATACTCGTTCATTTGCATTTCATGGCATCCAGTTATAGACCAATACCGGAACCCAATAAATGCTTAGAAATAGCGCTGGCAAATTCTGCTACTTTTCATTACCCAATAGTATTGAGTACTTTCATTTGGGTACCCAATACTATTCAATACTTTTAACGGATATTAAGAGAAAACTACTTCATAAAGTATTGTGTTTTTAAACGGAAATTTGTTTGGCCTTTAAAATTTAAATTTTCAATACAACTTCGAAGAAAAAATACAACTCTTAAAATATTGAGTAGTTACTTTTAAGTATTGAGTACCCAAAAATTAGTACAAATACTCAATACTCGATACCCACCACTCAATACTTTGCCAGCACTACTTAGAAAGCCCTGAGTTTTAGATTATAAAAGACAGCTTGAATTTAACACTTTTGCAAATAACGAAAGTTTTCCAAAAATTATTTGATTTGAATTGGGTAAAAATAATTTTGGCGTTTAAAAGACATAAAAGGTCGTTAGTTGTGTTTTTGAAATTAAAAAAAATTAAATTGTAGTCCATTTCCTTTAACTAAAGTCCCGCTATTAGTCCACCTACTCCATATAATTGAGAAAAACAAATGGCGGTAATTGCTCTTTCAAGTCTTGCATATATAGAAAATCAAGTCCAAAAAACAACAACAAACAAAATAAAGACAGATATATTATGTTTGCAAGGGTGGTCGTGGTATAGTTTTTAGAGTTAGAGTTTTTTCCACCGACAGATGAGGCAATTGGTGTTTGATCATTCAAGGGTGAAGGTATAACACTGGCTCTTGAGTGGACAAATTGACAGCAACTTGTCTCATCAACAAAAAAAAAAAAAAAAAAAAAGGCGCAAAATATACAAACAGCTATGAAAAAAAAACTATCTATCAACCATCTTCACATTTCAATACAATGCACTGCATGAGTAGGGGTTTACCCCTGAGTATTGGCTTAAAAAAAAAAATTATAGTTTTTAGAGCGCTTGCATACCCAGCAGAAAATTTTTCAAATTTGGAAGCAATAAATAAAATTGTAAGCAATAATGGCAGCACTATATTGTTTATTCATACCTTAAGATGCTATAGGATAAGGTATTATTTTTGATTTTTTATACTATTTGCTTACTGGTTGCAATAAATTTGCATTTCTATTGCATTTTAGCGGCTCATTTCATATAAAAATCATGCATTATTGATGCGCACGACTGAGTGATTGTTTACAATTTCTCCCTTACAAAATAGCTTACTGGTAAGAACTAATTTCTGATGGGTAAACTCAATCAGCCCAGGTTAAAATCCCAGCAAAGGACAAAAAAATGAAAAATAAAAATGAGCGGTTTTTTTGAAAATTATAATTTAAAAACAAGAGGTTCCCCCTTCAAGTTGTACATCACCAAGAAACCGCTCCCTGACATTTCCACTCTATTTCAACTTTGGCAGGCATTAAAATGAATGAAAGGGAGTACAGCG
The DNA here is from genome assembly GCA_963576795.1 of Metopia argyrocephala. Lineage (NCBI taxonomy): Eukaryota > Metazoa > Arthropoda > Insecta > Diptera > Sarcophagidae > Metopia > Metopia argyrocephala. The sequence goes on from OY756211.1 coordinate 89,191,155, forward strand.
CCACATTCTGGCAGAAAGCAGCTAAACTACTTAGTAGAGACGCTCACCACTTATAATTAACATTCAACGACAGATGAAGCAATTGCTGTTGATCATTCAAAGGTGAAGGTACAACACTGGCCTTTGAGTGATCAAATGCCAGTAACTTATCTCATCGACAAAAAAGGCGCTTAATCATACAATCAATTAAGGTGCATTTAGTAGTCGTCGTGGTCTAGTGGTTAGTGTTTTGGCTTACTAAGAGACATGAGCCCTGGGTTCGACACCCAGCTCTGCTATCTTGAACAAAAATAAAGAAATGTGAAAAAAATATTTCTTTCGGCTACTACCTCCCAGCAGTCTTCTGTCAAAAGCTCTGAGAGTAACTAATTGCCATGAACAAGCTTCTTAAGTCTGTCGTTCGGAGTCGACATTAAACTGTAGGTCCCGGTACTCATGGATAAAAATTGACACACACAACATGAGTGCTGCGATAAGCTAGGCCGTAATCCTGACACAGGGTTGTATAGGCCAGTTATGTATATATGTATGTATGTACTTTAATATTCCAGTATAAAGCACAGCATGAGTAGGGGTTTACCCCTGTGTATTGGTCTAAAAAAAACTTTAAAGAGCGTATGTAAGGAAGAGTGATTACCGCTAATAAAATGTGAAAGTGTTGACTAACAGTTATGCATAATCAGTAGCCACTTACAAACCGAACTGAATATATTTGCGACTCCAACTACTAAAAAAAACATATTTTAATAAGAATTATAGACGTCTGCTTAATACACAAAACAAATAACTACAAATTAAAATTTAAATAAAATTTATATTTTAAATTACATTTTATTCATTTTTTTGACTATTCTATACAAGATTTTAAAACTATACATACATATGTACTTATATATGCATTGAAAACTTTAAACATAAAATATAATTTTAAACGGAAATACGACTGTAATATTAAAACCAAACATATATAGTGTTTGATAGAGAAAGAATTTTGCCTAATAATAAAGTTAATAGAATAATATACTCGTACTTGTACAACGCAATGGCACATATAAATATAACAGTATAATACTTGTGTATATTATTAGGCAATACTACAATACAATACATGGGTATGTATGTAAGCACGTACATATTAAGTAGAATGTATAGAGTTGTATGTAAATATTTATGATAATGGTAATACACTTTTGCTATTAATTTACAATAAATTATTTATAAACTTTACAACAACAACAATAATAACGAAAATGGCAACAACAATAGTAAAAATGATGATAATAAAAACAACCACAAAAAAAATAATAATAATAAAATACAAGATAACATGCGCATATCACAAATACAAATACTGGGGAATCATATTACCTATAGACAAATTTAATGTAAGAATATAGTATGTGGAAAAAAGAATTACCCAATTAACGTTTTGGTATAAAGTTAAAAAAAATTATTAAAATGTCACAGCACAATACTCGTACTTATGTATATAATGACTTGACTTATGGTTAGCTGAAATTTATGCAGACTGTGTAGTACTTAATATCTCGTATGATATCATTTATTAAAATTAAAATAAACCCAAATGGGTTTAAGCACCAAAGCTAACTTATATATGGCTATCTGAGTTTTATATAGACAGGGTGACTACTCACCAGCTCATATGACATCATGTGTTGAAATCATCTGAACCTTTTCAACGTAAATGAAATACTTAGTTTTTGTGTCTCCTATATGTCCACGTCGATTGGCTGAAAGCCGGCTTGCAGGCCGTCGCCTATTCTAAGCGCTTAGTCAATAAATGTTTCTGGAAACTTTTATAAAAAAAAAATCCCGGTATTTTTTCTGAAATCCCAAAAACAAAAGTAAAATTCTTAGGCCAATCAATCTTTGTGTCTGAACAAGTTTAATTGTTTTCTGGAGCCTCATTAAATGGAAACAGAAGTCGACTTAACATTATTGCTAAAAACCAGAAAATTACCCGCTTCGCAGGAACTCTAATATAATTTGAGACGCTTAATACAGGGTACCGGTCGGGAAGGTATACTACTTTGTTTAGCCTCCAGGCGTGAAGTAGAGGCCTGTTTTAATCGTTAAAACATTTTATAAAAATCAATCATCCATTACTGTGACGATGATTGGAAAAATAATAATAAGTAGTGCTGGCAAAGTATTAAGTAAAGGGTACCGAGTATCGAGTATTTGTACTAATTTTTGGGTTCTCAATACTTAAAAGTAACTACTCAATACTTTAAGAGTTGTATTCTTACTTCGAAGTTGTGTAGAAAATTCAAATTTTAACGGCCAAACAAATTTCCGTTTAAAAACACAATACTTTATGAAATAAATACCAGAATTTGACAGCACTAATAATAAGTGGCGAGGCACATCTTCATTTGAATGAATATGTAAATAAACAGAATACGTAGTCGTTTCGGGGCAATGGTAAACCTTCAAATTATTCGGCAGTCACCATTGCATCCATTAAAAGTGATAGTCTGGTGTGCAATTCTTTGAAACTGAAAAAGGCGTAACAGTAACTGTCAATGGGTAGCGATATCGTGATATGATTGAAAACTTTTTAATGCCACAACGCATGCTTTGGGCTTGCCTAGCATGTGGTTTCAACAAGGAATTACTACCAGACCTCTTTCCACATTAAGTTCTTTCAAGGAATGGTGATGTTGATTAGCCTCCACTGTCGCCTGATTTGACTGTCCCGGACTTTTTTTTGTGGGGATATCTAAAAAGCAAGGTTTATGCAAACAAACCAGAAAATCTGGCGGAACTCGAAAAAAATATTCGTGATGAAAATAAAGAAATACCGCGTGAAAAGTGTGAGAATGTAAGGAAATTGTGGTTAGCATTTGTGAGGCTAACAGAGGCGGAGATTTATCTTTCATTTAATTAAAAATTATAAACAAACAAAGTACTATACCTTCCTGGCGCGCACCCTGTACAATAAGACATTCCCGTTTTAAATTGCTCCCAGAATAATGAAATTTTTTCCTTTCATATATTGCACTCTCATGTTTAAAAATGCTATCAATCGAACAGGAAATATGACATTCGAATATTTTGAAGCCAAAATTCTCTCCTTTTCTTATAGAACTCCTTTGCCCAAATTCTCATCGTCTTTTGAATATTGATTTTCTCATACAAATCTCTTCCCTTGCCAATCGTAAAATTTGGATAATTTGTATTATTTTTTGAATATTTTTTCTGGCAAATCAATGTTTGTCAACGAACTCGTTGAACACATGTAAGAACTGGAAGTCGTATGGTTTATAAAAAAAAAATGCCAGAAAAAATATTCAAAAAATAATACAAATTTTCCAAATTTTACGATTAGGAAGGGAAGAAATTTTTATAAGAGAATCATATATCGTCGTGCGGCAATTTATATGCTCTTTCCGCCATTTCATATTTTTTATATATCTCGAGTTAATTTTTCAAGTCTGCAATCCGTTTTCGGATATCTCGTCCAGTTTCGGAGATAAATAGCCGAAAACGGATTGCAGACTTGAAAAATTTGGGTTCGAAAACCTAAAGTGGCATTATTAACTCGAGATATATAAAATGGCGGATAGAGCAGATAAACGATATCTGTCAAAAACTCTGTGTTCTCAAAATCAAAATGTTCTTAAAGTATTACATTGTTGTTGATGCCTGTTACTGATTTGTAAGTATTTTATAACAATTAAATAATAAGCCACTTGGTTTACTGGGTTATTTTCATATTACATATTGTGTGCCATTCGAATACTTGTACATCTCATGATATGGCTGCTGTTGTTACATATTCCATTTCATAGGAAAGGGTTCTTAATTGTAATGATACTGACTTGTGCAGACATTTATTCAAATTGTATATGAATTAAGTGGTTTCTATTGCTGATGTGTGTGTTGGAGTGTGTGTTTATGGTATTTTTCATATGTACATGCATACATACATACAATATCTACAGATTTTGCCATTGCCCAAAAAAATAATAGCGATAATGATCATTATGATAATTATATTCTAATTAAGTTAATTTACTTATACGTAATAAAGGATTTGCACTTGTCAAATTAGTATCAGTATTTATATTGTACATATTTATTTTTTGAATTGAAGTACATGCTTACTGCATGATTATAAAATTAATAAAATAGTGAACGTAAGCGTAGGAATAACGATTTATTAGTTAATTAATGAAAACGATTTAAAAGGATTGACTTGATTAAAATAGAGAATATTTTGAAAGTGATTTAAATTCTAAAAGCATAATAAGCATAAACTGAATTACAATAATTTACATATTTTTAGAATATTTTAAATTCAATACTCGTATTTGTTATTTAAATTTTGTTTTTGGAATTATAATTCGACACATATACTATATTATGTTAAACATACATTGGAAGATAAAGGCGAATAATTTACGCAGCACATGCTCTAATAGAAAATACAATTTTTTTTAATAATTTTACTTTATGATAAATTAAAATGAATTAAATAAAAAAGTAAAAAATTAAATGAATTGGTCGAATAAAAGTCTAGGTTTTTTTTTTAAAAAACTTATTTTTATTAAGCAGTTTTGAATACTATGATATTAAAACTTCAGGTCCTTCTATGTAATCATAATGTATAAAGTTAAGACATTAACTGAGCGGTTTTTATTACATTGTAAGTATACGACATACTGTAACACTGTGCAGTGGCTTTCATCATGTACCAATAAAATCTAAAGCAGGTCTGTCGAAGAATAAAAGGGTATTTAATTTTTTTTTATTCGCGTAATGGCTTGTTAAGGTACATCGAACATTCGTAATTTAATATAGAAAACACATTTATTTAAATTTTATTAAAAATTACACGTGTTATATCTGTCACAGATGATAAGACGAGAGAACTCAGTGTGAAAAATGCGAGAATTTCAGTTGAGCGTTGAATTAGTAGTTAGTGTGTTGGATTACTAGTCAAGCGCTATAGGTTCAAGCCCAAGCTTTGCCATCTTAAAAAATAGAAATATCGGCGATTACCTCTCATCAGTCTTCTGGGAAAAGTTTTGAGAGTGATTGATTGCCATGAACAAGCTCAACTCAAAGCTGTCGTAAGGAGTCGAATTTAAACTGTAGGTCCCTGTACTCACGGATAAAACTTGACGCACTCAATACAGATGCTGCCAGAATCTATGCCGTAACCCTGAAACAGGCTAATTATGTATGTAATTAAATTCCATATATTTTACAGTTACTTTTCTAAACTTTTTTCATAGAACATCTTGTAGCGGTTGCATATGTAAAGATGCTGGAAGAGAGATTCAAAATGGCTTGTACCGGAATTTTCACGTCAAGATATACAAAGGGTTATATATAAGACTTAGTCTTCAATCTTTTGGAATACTACTGCTATTTTCTTATTTCAATGTTGAACAGTTCCTTTTTCTCGAAAAATTTAAAGTAAAAAATTAATGGATGGCGCGCTGTGGTAGGCCAGAAAAATAGAATTTAAATGTGAAAAACAGGAATGTATTGCTTTTGATTTCTTTTGTGCCTTTTTAATGCACTAAATGGATAGGAATATCATCTTTGGAAAAAATTCTACTGAGGTGTGTCTTGAGCAGAGACGAAATGTCCATTAATATTAATATCGTATATACTAATATACACAAATTGCCATTAAATATTTCTTTGGTAGCTAGACTTCGTCATATATATCTTTCTTTTACGTCATTTATCTTTATATATTTAAAATTTTTTGTATAAGTTTGAAAAAATTTACCATTGGATTCTTTGGTGACTCCCACTGAAAACATAAACTCTGTTTCATTGTGTTAATTCGCATCACTATCAAAAAAAATAGAGGAAAAAATTAAAACTCAGTCCAGTTGGGTTACAAATATATTCTAAAAAAACTAATCTACTTAACATTTCCATTTCGAATTTAATGGCCTCTGTTCTATTCTTTTCATAACCTCATAATTTGATAGCCAGTTTATTTATATTTAAAATATAAAAAAATTAAAAGCTTGTATGAATAGTAGCAGCACTAAACCCACATTTTTATTTATAATATTTAAATACACTGGTTTTTAAAGCTATTTTTTTTAATACATAATTGTTTTTTTTTTCTTGTATTTTTTTACCACAAAATATTTAAATAATTAACGAAAAAATGTACCCTGAAAAAAGTATGAAATCCGTGGCGTATGAGTTATATTCGTTAATAGAGGCGCTATTCACATCACTCATACGACACATTAGCATGAATTAAAAACCACAATAATGCAATTGCTGAAAAATATTCTTTTCAATGGTTTGGTTTTAAAAGTAATAAAAAAAAAAAATACATATACAAATGGTGTGAAAATTAACATCTGTACTGTTACTGTGATGTGGTTGCTTGGCTGTTATCGTTGTGATTCTATTCAAATAGAAAGGTAGGATTAAAAAATAAAAAAAATACGTAAAAATAAAAAAAAAATGAATTATAAATAATTTAAAACAATTTTAAAGTGCCATCATATATAAAAAATTCATTAAAGTAAACAAATAGTTTTAAAGTGTTCTTTAACTGACTAAATCTGTATGCTTTTAAATAAGAGAAAAGTAAAATTAAATTATATAAATCTTTGTATAAAAGAAGGTAATTGTCATAGGCACTTTCAAGCCCTATCAGGAACATTTTTTTTTTCAGGGGGGAAAGCTATAACTTTCACAAAATTATATGAATATAAGGCAACACTGAGGGATTCTGCACATTAATTATAGCACCAGCAGAATGTAGGTTATGGGAGGTTAAGAGGCGTCGATTCCTGAGAACACCTTGGGATCGTATAGATAATAATTATCAATAGTTCCTTTTTACATGATGACCCTAAGGGGAAGTTGTTATGGCCATATATTTTATTTAATTTGTTTATCTCAGGGAGTCTATAATAATTTTTAATGTAATTTTCAGTCTTTCTAAATCCAATTAAGGTACATCTGTGCATTCCAGTCATCGAAGGGTTTTCTTTGTGTAATAGTGCAAAGGGGAAAACTTCACAGGCAGTCAACAACAACCCGACTGCTGCTAATAAATAAATGGGAATGTAGCATTACAGCTTTTTTTTTTCATAAGATATTACATAAAATTGCGTAGATGTGCAGTAATAAATTTTAAAAATATTTTACCAAAAGCATTTAAAAAACAAAATAATGCCGTATGTAAGCTTTTTTTTTTAATTAAAATGTGAATTTCAATGGATTCTGTAGGCATATGATTACGATACGAATTTTTTGTACATATACGCTCGTCGTCGATCAAATATCTTCTCCCTAAATAATAGTATTGATTTCCTGATTATTCTAAGAAACATTATTTAAGTTTGTCAAATAGTAAAATATTAAATTTCCCTTGAAAGTCACTTTCAAGTAGTCACTTCAGTCAAGTCAAGTCAGTGACTTTCACGTATTAAAAATCTGAAAATAAAAGAAAATTAAGGTGCATTTAGCAGTCGCCATGGTCTTGTGGTTAGTGTGTTGGCTAACTAAGATATGAGCCCAGGATTGAAAACCCAGCTCTGACATCTTGACCTCTCCGCAGGCGTCTGGCAAAAGCTCTGAGAGTAACTGATTGCAATGAGCAAGCTTCTCAAGTCTGTCGTTCGGAGTCGACTTTAAACAGTAGGTCCCGGTACTCATGGATAAAAATTAACACACATGTATGTATGTATGTAAGGTGCATTCACACCTATGTTTGTCAAATATTTGATGAAAAAAAAGTAGAACCATTTATTTTGTATACTGTTTATCGCTTCTAATTTAATTGATTAAGGGTACGTTCACATTTGGCCAAATATTTAATAAAAAAGATCATAAGGAATATATTATTAAAATATTTATTTTGTTTTACTTTGTGTTGCTCCAAATTTATTTAATTAAAAATTTAAATATTATTTCTTGTTTCCATAAATTTTTGGTATAGTGTTCCCACAAAATAGCAGTTACGCCTTTTTTTCCATATAAATATTTGACAAATGTGAACGTAGCATAACAGGTTAAACATTATTTCTTCTGTTAGTACACGTATATTTTCAAAAAATTTTTTATGCAATGCAACAGAAAACAAAATTTTGAAATAAAATGATTCTATAAAATAATGGTCGCTTCTTTAGTCAAATATTTGACAAATGAGAATAAAGCTTTATATCTAAAAAAAATTGTTCTCTTTTCTAATTTTTTTTTTAATTTGCAAATATTTATCCACAGAACGTTTACGAACATATTAAAATAAATTGAAAAGAGTAATAAGCTTTCAGAAATGTTCATATTTGTTGGTATTACCGTAATACTTTTATACACTAATCGGCCTTTAATGCAACATATTACGTAGGAGTAGAAAAATCTAATTGTATGACTGCTATCCTAGCAATTATAGGATTGTATACATACAAACAACCAAATATTATATACATATGTATGCATGAAAATATATGAAAAACACACTAATGCACACATACATGTGTTTTTGTAAAACTCAAATCATTTCTTTTTTGCTTTTTGCCAAGGATGGCATTTGGAACTTTAATAATTCTATTTGTTAGTTTTGAATATTATAATAATCCTTGTACTCAAGGACAGTTGCGTTTAAATTCCTTACATTTTTAGTTTCAATTTGTAATCTTTTTCTTGTAAAAAACAGATTTTTTCCTCATTCTCAGGCGAATGCGGATAACTGATTCCTTTTACAATTTTTGTTCTGGAAAACAGAATTCTTTTTATAATTTTAAAAAGCATTGTTTAGAAATTGCTTATACCTACTAAATTTTAAAGATTTTAGTACTTAAACATCACAAGAAATTTTAACTGTGAATTTACGTCTTTGGTGCTTCTTCAAGGCACTATATACTAAACTCTTGTAACATTAGGCAGAAAATTTCTTAACCTAACATATCCCAATGGTTGCTCTTAAAGGCGATACAACGATTTCAGCAACCATATAATTTTTCTGTACCATTTAAATAGTACTATTTCCCATTAGTCCTAAAGTAGGCCTCAATTTTGGCGATTACGTCTCAACCAATGCTAAATTTCCATCCAAAGAGCATTATTTTATGTTGCACATAAACGTTAAAGTATTTCTTTAACATTTTTTACACATACCTCTTGTCAAAATTCATAAAAATTGTACCGTAGACTGCACGCAAAAAATATAACAATAAAAATTCGAAAGAAAACTGAAGCAAAAATTGAAAGTGAGTCCGTTTTATTTTTATAATTAATCGCTGCATACACTTTTAGAGAGAGGACTATCTAATGGTATACGGATGGGTCAAAGACTGAGAGCGGCACAGGAGCAGGGATATTTGGACCTGGAAAGAAATATTTGGAACCCATGGGGAAAACTCTGCAGCCATCGCAAGGTCACCTCAATTCAACCTGGATAAAGGGTAAGAAGGGCAGGAAATATATATACTATCTGACAGTCAGGCTGCCATTCGAGCACTTGGCAGATATGAAATCGACTCGAAGCTGATATGTCTGGTGAAACTAAACCGGCTGGTCAGAGTCAAAGGGGTCAGCCTATGCTGGGTCTGTAGATATACGGGCATAAAGGGGAATGAAATAGCAAATGAGTTTGTCAGAAAGGCAGCAGCTATGCCATTAATGGTGTCAGAGCCCTTTTGTGGAACAGGAAGAGGAGTTTGGAAAAGAATACTAAGGGAAAAAGAAGACAGGGGGAGACATTTGTTCTTCTTGGGTCAGACTGGCCTTAAGACTTTCCAAACTTTTTCTTTTTATAATAAAAAAAGATTTTAGTCATGCATTGGATTCTCTAGGATTAATCTGAGAACATTAGCGGGCCATCTGGATGGGCGCTGCAGACTCAATGGACACTTAAATAGGATAGGAATTGCTGCGAGCGAGATTGGGGGAGATATTGTAGGTACCCCGGGTCAGGTTGAGGGCTGTACAATAGATCTACAGAGCAAAGTACTCTAGTACCTTATATATGAATAAGTGAATAAATGAAATAAATTAGTAGGAAAGTGTGAGTGTATTTAATATTGAAAGACAAAACTGGATCGTACAATCCCTAAATTAAGGGATGCTGGAATATATCACTACTAGATCTGAGCAATAAATTACCACATAATTTCTAAATTTCTGGGTTTTTTCCATTTATCTTCAGAATATACCGTTGCAAGTATTAAAGAACGCTGTAACTGACAAAAAATCTAAAATACGTTTTTTGCATCATTTTTGTCAGAAAAAAAAAATACGCGACGATTCGTCACGGTCCCAGATTTCTATGATGAAAGGAAATTCACTTACGTCGTCGGCGTTTTGAAAAAATACCAATGTTTTGTCAGTTACAGCGTTCTTTAATTCTTGCGACGATATGTATGTATTTTAAAAATAAAATTGCTTTGAATACATACATACATAATTGTCCATAACAACCCTGTGTTAGGGTAACGGCCTATCTTCTCGCAGCACTCATGTTGTGTGTGTTTATTTTTATCCATGAGTACCGAGGCCTACAGTTTAAAGTCGACTCCAAACGACAGATTTGAGAAGCTTGTTCATGGCAATCAGTTACTCTCAGAGCTTTTGCCAGAAAACTACAGAGCTGGGGTTTGAAATCTGGGCTCATGTCTTAGTTAGCCAACATACTAACTACTAGACCACGGTGACTACAATTGCTTTAAATAATAAGTTTTTTTTATTAACAATTTTAAACCACTTAAATGATATGTTCACTTTTGGTATAGCTCACGTTTTCACAAGTTTTGAGATAAATCCAATTAGAATTAAATGTCCTAAAATTTTGAATAAATTTTGCCTTTCTTGTTCTGTATGTTCAAAAATGTTTGTACTTTAAACATACGTACTTATAATAAAATGTTGTTTTAGTTTTTCTTCTTCTTCTTTATATAATTTCATTTTCCTTTTAAGTAGCAAAAGAGCTTCAGAACATTTTAAACATATAGAGGGGTTGAGAAAGTAATAAAAAAAAATATATATATAAACAGGAAACCTTATCCAAGTTGTTATTTTTAAGAAAAAGCAAATATTTTTTCTTTGAATTTATTTCACTTGTAAAGTATTGTAACTAAAAAACAAAAAGAGATTATTAAAAAAGAGCGAGAGAAAACTATAGAGTAGAATTTGATGTTATATTTCTCTCTGGAAAACTATTTCTAACATGTGTGTACAGTTGGATTTGATTATATTCCTACACATACATATGCAGGGATTTTTGAAAACTAGTTTTTGTTTAAACATAAGAAATATTTTTGTAGGAGCAAAAAAAAAAAAAAGCAAAAAAAAAAATTTTTTTTTTTTGTGTAAAAAATAGTAAAATTTGTTAAAACTCTTTAAACTGTTTTATTTCTTTTGTTTAGGTTTTAAAAAAGTAAACAAGTATGTAGTTTGAAATAAAAATATTGGGATTTCATAATATCAAAAGTTTTTTTCTAAAGCCATTCTCATGTAATTTTAATAGTAAACATAAATTTTCTTTAACAACAACTGATTCGGTCATAAATGTGGCCATTTTCATACTTTTTTTTTATCCCTGTACTTTATTTTTATTTTCAGTCGTTAGCTGTTTATTTCAAATAAGTCAAAGCAGAAAAAATTATATGAGGAGCCCATCGTCAGTATATATCTTTAATACAAAAAAACTAAAACATTAATATAAATAAAATAAAACGCACATTCTAGCATTAATATAGTACAAAACATTGTCACTTCTCTCTTTGTTTCGCTACAGAAAATTATGTTTTTTTTTTTAATTTTCTAAACGTTTGTTCACAACTGTTTTAAGCTGGCAAAGACATTTTTTACCAATAATCCTCTCAACTTTTAAGTTCAATTTTAAGTAAGAAGATTTCAAAATCAAGATAGAAGTTTTATTGAATAAATTTACAAAGTAATCACTGTAACAAACTACTTTTCATCACTTTTATTACTTTCAAAAACCATTTAATTCAATTATTTGTAAGCATGCAAAATTTGTTTTATTTACATGAATGAAAAATTTTGTTTTTAAACAAGAAACAAAAAACTTTTTTTTAAAAACATGAAAAAAACGAACATATTGTATTTTAAATAGGTGACGTATGAGTGATATGAATATATACATACGCTCTGTGTGTATATTTTTCATACGCCTCAGTGGATAAGAAAATAATTCACTAACTTGCCAGCAATGTTAAACGAAAAAAAATTTTGTATAAAAACTTTTTAAAACTACATAAAAATATAAATGCTTTCCATGCGAAATTTCAAACATTTGAAATTTGCTTTTATTTTTAATAATTAAAAAACAGAAAAATTTACAAAAAAAACTTATGCAGTAGTTCTAATTTGTAAGATTTTAGTGAACAAATAAGTACCTATAAATAATTTCAGCGGTAAAAATATGCATTCCGTAATCGCTAATGGTTAGCATTAGCTCTGAAATCTTAAAATATGAAAAAATGTTTCTTTCGGAGACTACGTCTTAGAAGTCTTCTGGCAAAAGCTCTGAAATTAACTGATTTTCATGAACATAATTTTCAATTCTGTCGTTCGGAGTCGACTTTATAACTGTAGGTCCCGGTACTTATTGTTAAAAATTGACATACACAACATGGGTGCTGCAAAGAGCAGGCCGTAACCCTGAACCAGGTCAATTATGTCTGTATGTATGTAATCAATAATGTAAGCAATACATAACAGCAGTAAGTAATGATGGTTCCTCTTATTTTCCCCCTTAGGTGGTAGGGCAATGTTAGCAAGTAATACTACAGCTGCAATTAAAATTAAATTTAAGTTTGTGAAACAGTAGCTAAATACGCCGCTTACATTCTAATCGGAATTTTATTATTTTCATATGATTTTTTGCATTTTTAAAATGGAATGCTAACCGTCAATGATGTTTGTCTAGCTACTTCAATTTTTTTATAACTGGGGGTGCCTAACTTTTTATTTTTTTTTTTCAGACAAACTTTACTTTCTACCAAAATCTTTCTGAACTTTTTTTGTAAATTTATTTAGTTTAACTATCAACTGTAGAGTAACTAAGAACTTTATGGATGGAAATTATTTTAAACTTTTAACAAATACACAAACGTCGTTTACATAAGATTTATGATTGTGAAAATTTAAATTTCCCAAATTTCTTAACTTTATTACAACATGCAAAAAATCAAAGAGTTATAAAATAAACAAAATAAAAAAATGAATTGAAAAATTTCCATTTCATTTAAAATACATGAATTTGCTTGTACTTGTTACTTCATCTGCATGATGTACACACGATGTATTAGAGTTTTTCAATTTACAACAGAAAAAAAGAGAAAGAAATTATTAAATTAAAAAAGTTTTTCTTGTGTGCTTTAGTTGAAAGAAAACTATAACAAAAATTATTTAGAAATTTTTAGAACGTCAAATACGACTATTTAACTCTCTACACAAAAAAAAAAAACTTCTACGCTCTGTAACCTTATGATGATAGTGAACGTCAGTATTCCTAAACAAAAATACTGGTAAAGTGTTAATTCTAAAATGCATTAATTAGTAATAAGGTGTGCGTCACTATAAAGTGTAACACCCATTTTTCTTAATAACTTTTTTCACCTTTTATCAAAATTATTTTTCTTAATCACAATATCTTTGAAAAATGTGTCAGATTTTAAAATATATCAGTTTGTCAAATTTGACTTGTTAGTTAGTTCACAATGGATAATCAAAGGCAAGTGCATACAAAAATTATTCAAATAATTCAAAAAAACCATATTGGAGTTATACAAAAGTTGCTAGGGAAGTCCACGTGACCAGGCAATGTGTTTCCAGAGTGGTCAAAAAGTACAACAAAGACTTAAAAATTGAAAGAAAGCCTGGTACAGGTAAAGCAAAACTGGTAACGAACGACGCGAAAGCCAAAAAGGTTGAGAAGCTTTTGCTGGCTCTTCCAAACATTTCTGGTCGCGAAGTGGCCCGGCGCGTGCAATGTTCGGAAAGTTTTGTGCGCCGAGTTAAAGCTAAAGCTGGCCTTAAAACATTTAAAGTCCAAAAAGTTCCGGATAGAAATGCTAAGAAGAATATTGAAGCAAAAAAAAGAGCAAAACTCCTCAAAAAAGAATTTTTTCAAAAATTCGAATGTTGTGTAATGGATGATGAAACTTACGTTTTTGCAGACTTTGCGCAGCTTCCTGGCCAAGAGTTTTATGTAGCGGATAGTAGAGGCAATGTTTCTGAAGAGTTCCGAACTAAAAAACTACCAAAATTTCCCAAAAAGTTCCTAGTTTGGCAGGCTATTTGTAGCTGCGGCAACAGAAGTGCATCGTTTGTTACATTGGGATCAATAAACTCAGATATTTATATCAAAGAGTGTCTTCAAAAGAGGTTGCTCCCATTTCTAAGACAGCACAACATACCAACATTCTTCTGGCCAGATTTGGCAACATGTCACTACAGTAAAAGCGCAATAGACTGGTATAATAAAAATAATGTTATTTTTGTTCCGAAAGAGGCTAACCCACCAAACTGCCCAGAGCTGCGGCCTATTGAAAGATATTGGGCTCTGGTCCAAAGAGAACTAAAGAAGAGTACATCTGTTCCCAAAACCATTACTAGTTTTCGATATAAATGGACAGCTGGTACCAAAAAAATCACCGAAAACACTATAACATTGCTTATGGATGGCATAATGAATAAAATAAAAAATTTTATAAAATTAAATTAATTTTTAAATAAAATAATACAGAATATAAATCTGTAATAAAAATGCAAAATAAAACTGTTTTATTTTTAACTCTAGCTTACTCCAGTCAGTTTTTATTTGACTTTTGATGTGTTACAGTTTATAGTGACGCACACCTTAGATCTGTTTTCGAAATATGTGTTTTTTTTATGTTTTTTTAATAAAAAATTATATATGTACATGCATAAATTATAAAAGCGTAACAAAAAATTTTTCTTCTAGAAACATTGCTTTAATATATTAAAGAATGCAAATATTTTAAAGAAAATATTTCAAAACTTAATGCGTATATGGCTGGTTTAAATATTTACAATCAATTTAAATTTTTTTTGTTGTGTGTGTTGCAACTCGTAACTTGTAACTTTTGCAAATTAAAAAAAGAAAAATGTTTTAGAAAAATAATACAAAAAATAAATGACACATGAATATCGTACAACATGTAATAGATGTTAAGAAAGAAATACAAGACAATTACTTACAATTTTCTTTTCTTTTATTTACCCTTCCCGTTCCGCCCTATATTTATATTTATGTATTTGTAAATTTATTAGTGCTGTTTTATGTTTGTACGTATATGTTGATTTATTTTCATTCACTTCCCCTACTATTTTTATTTTTTATTTTAATAAACACACAAAATAAATTGTACCATATACATACATACTTATACATATACATACGAGTATATGATGTATATACATATACAATATTTATAAATTCAAATGTTACTAAAAGTATTATTTGTATGTAGAAGAGAGCAGAATAAGAAGGATTTATATATAAGGATACACATAGATATACATACATATTATGTATAGGAATGTGTGTATTATACCTAAACAGCTGTGTCCTATTTAGTAGTATTGTTGTCAAATGCAATTGATTTTATTGAACTGTCATAGGTTTCTGAGCAGGGTAAACATTAAATTTTTGCTGAAATATTCATTTTATCAATACTTTGCTTGTATTTCAGAGTTATTGTCTTTATATTTACAGAGATCGTTTATCTACAGGGTTTTTCAAAAAGGACGCTACAAAAGTAGAGCCACAGGTACAGCAAACTACGCCATATTTCTTGCTGCTCTTTTGATATTTCTCTTCAGTAAGGTTTGCCATTTTATGACATACGAGCCAACAACGAGTTAAAATTATTAAAATTTACTACCGCAATTCGAAGTCAATGGTCTCAACGTTAAGATCGGTACGTCCAATTTATTGAGAGTCTTGAGCGTCTAGTGGAAAAATTTGAATTCACAGGCACAGTACAAAATGTTCCCGTGCCAGTGAGACAAAGAAGTGCCCGTAGTGTCGCGATTATTGCTGCCGCTGAGGCTTCAGTTGAAAAAAGCCCAAAGTGGCCTCTTACACATCGTTCTCAAGCGTTGGGCATCTCTGTGACGCCGTTGTGGCGAATTTTGCGAAAAGATCTTGGCCTACATTTTTACAAGATCAAATTGATGCAAGAACTGAAGCCGATTGACCACCAGAAGAGTCGTATGTTCGTGAATTGGGCTGAGCAACACCCAATTCGGATTTTCATCGAAAAATCATCTTCAGCGTTAGGCTTATTTCTGGCTGTATGGCTTCGTCAATAAACAAAATATGCATTATTCGTCAGGCAGCAATCCACACGTACTCCATGAGCCATCATTGCATCCCGAAAAAATTACGGTTTGGTGTGTACTTCTTTCGTGATGACCAAGACCGGCACGTTACTGTGATTGGGAATCGCTACCGTTTAATAATAACCGAATATGTTTATCCTCAATTGGATGATATGGACTTGGAGGACATGTGGTTCCAACAGGACGGCGCCACAAGCCACACAGCGAATGTCACAATCAATTTATTGGAAACCAAGTTTGGAGAACATGTTATCTCACGAAATGGTCCAGTCGATTGGCCGCCTCGGTCGTGCGATTGATGCCGTTAGACTATTTCCTGTGGGGCTTATGATATTTGATTAGACTTGAGGCCCATTTTCCTTTTATTCTTTGAGACATGGTCCGCAGGTATATAGTACTAACGCAGTGCAAACACTCAATAGGTAATAACTAAAATACAAGAGAGGAGGCCGATATGTGGCGGTGGTTTAGTTATTCACAACTTCTCTGTTAAAGGTCTTTCTAAACAAAAACAAAAAGAAAGCAGGTTTAAACGTGGCTGAGAATGAGAAGACTAGGCTAGCCCTAGAAAGATAGTAAGTAAGATTGATGCTGGAATAAGTACGAACTGTTTCCGATGCCTGTGCTTTAACCACACGATCTGCGAGTTTAGGATGAGGGACGTATTTCGTTTATGTGGAGAGGATGGTCATTTAGGTTTCCAGAGCTGAAATGTTGTGAGGTGCCGAAACTTTGAATTTAAGGGGCTTTGTGCTAACTATAAAATGTTGTAGTTATCCTGCACGGTATTTATTGCATTTGTAGCCGGGTATATGGCGACGAACTATTGCCTGACTTTGGCTTTACACAGCGCTATATCGTTGTTGTTTGAGTTATATTGTTCCTATAAACCGCCAGCCCTGTGTCGTTTCAGACTAAACTTAGTAATGGCACTTGTAAAAAGAAACATTTTCTAGAATGCTCTTAAAATTCCATAGCCACTAGATATTTTCAATAAAACTATTATTTTAAACACAGCTGTATGCGTATCTTGAATTAAATTTTGTTGACAATTTTCTATCAAGAGTGCCATACCATATGCCGTTGTGGTTTGACAGATGCATGCTATATACATGCATATATATTGCTTTTGTTGCCATTGTCGTCAAAGTGTTGATGCAATTAATGACAACAACAAATGTGTCATTATCAACACTATCTTCCCTAATGTTGTCATTGTTAAAGAAATTATTTACACCGCCATTTTGTTCATTTATATGCACATATATTCACTACGTATTTCTAACATTGTTTTAGAGGATAATGACAAGTAGAATGTAAATAGTAAGTATGTCGTGTTTAGAGAAGAAAGATTTCTTGATTTAATTTAAATAAATATTTTCTAATGACAGACAGAAGAAAACAAATATTTATTATTGAAAATGTATATAGAAATGTTGACTTTTCTGAGAGCTAAAGAATGCTTTGCGTACAGATGAAATAAATTTCATTAAACTCAGAAATACACGAATAATATTTACGTAAAGACACAGTTTTAAATTAAAAGAAAATATTTATAACTTATAAAGTGGTTATAAGAAAAACTATTTCTCAGAGAGTTAGAACATGAAGATAAAACTTGTATTGTATTCATTTCATAAATAGAAGTTTTGCAAAAGATCTGGTGCCATATTCACAATATAAGTACTTGTAATGAAGCGAATTTATAAAACTTTTCCAAAAATTTGATTTAAAATTAATTTTACAACTGTTTTTTTCATACATGAGGCAGCTAAAGAGAGAGAAGAAGAAGAGAAAAAGTCTAAAATTTATGAGAGTAAATAAATAAGTCCGTGAAGTTTTATTTAAAACATAAATTTTTGGAGTCTCCTGTAAGCACACTACACTCTGCTAAGCGTTGTTTATACAAAATACAGAATACTTTGCTTGTGGTAACGAAAACTTTCGAAGTCCTTATGACTTTTCATTGATTTCTTATATCATTGATTTCTTATATTATATAATATAATATATAATATCTTATAGCAAGCATTTCCAATACTCGTATTTTTCTGTACCAATCAAGGATTTTTTCTAAAGTACACAAGCGTAGTCAATATCTTGCAAACTATAATTTTATATTATTTAAAAAGTGCTGGCAATAGTCGCCGTGGTCTAGTTGTAAATGTATTGGCTTACTAAGACAAGAGCCCCGGGTTCAAGCCCCAGCTTTGGACATCTTAAAAAAAAAAAGAAAAATAAATATGAAAAAAAAAAACATTTCTTTTAACGACTACCTCTCAGTAGTCTTCTGGCAAAAGCTCTGAAAGTAACAGATTGCCACGAAAAAGTTTCTCAAATATGTCGTTCGGAGTCGACTTTAAACTGTAGGTCCCAGTACTCATGCATAAAAATTGACGCACACAAAATGGGTCCTCCGAGAAACTAAGCCGTAACCCTGAAATAGGGTGGTAATGACCAATTATGTATGTAAACAGTGCTGGCTAAAGGGTGCGTGAAAGTGATGGGGTTTTCATTCAGTTGTAAAATATTATACGTAAAACCATGTAGTCTTCGGCTTTCGTGCACCATCTGCTGTATTTTACAACAGAAAGTAGTTTGGGTCAGCATCCTGAGAATAAAAGTTTTACAGAATCTTAATTTATGAATGTTTCCAATGGAAACTGCAATTGTGTGCACCCTCGTATTGTTCCGGTGCAAGACAATTTTTTTTTTCAAGCAAATGATCATAAAGTTTTAAAATTTTTTGGAATTGATTGAGTTCGAGTAAATCACAGCATTCGATACTAGTTTTTGATTTTTTCACACATTTCGACAGGTATCCTGAATATAACTTGCCAAGTGCTGATTTCAATAATGACCCCAATGAAAAATGGCCCCAACGCATAAAATGAAAAATGGCCCCATTTTTGGGGCAATCTTTCAAAATGAAAAATCGCCCCAATAATCATTATAAAATTTGGCCCCAAACTAAAATGAAAAATTACACCAAAAATAAACAAAGTTTGAAAAAAGAAAATACCTTAAAATAAAGTAATTTTTTTAAAATGAAAAATAGCCCCAATTAACACAAAAGGCCTTAAATTTTTTTTAATAAAGTTTTTATTCCATGAAAAAAAGAGAAATATTTAATTAAACCCTTTTAGGCCAATTATTACAACCTGCCGTTTGTTAAAGGTAGGATTTTATCAGACAGATATCTTGCTTTTTGTTGTTGCAAGTAAACTTTAACCTAAAGTGTTCGATAAAGTTATTGGGAAGATTGCCTAACCTTTAGGTTAAAGTTTACTTGTAACAACAAGAAGCAAATTATCTGTCTGATAAAATTCTACCTTTAACTAACGGCAAGTTGTAATAATGGGCCTTATACGTACATTAATTATATTTTCTTAACGAATGAATACAAAAACAAAATTTTAATTTTATTTACAAAATACCACAAACAGAACAACGAATTCCGTAAGGTTCTTGTACCTTTTTATATTTTACTAATTTTATGAAAAATGACCCCAAAATAATTTTAAATTATTTTGCCATATTATTAAAATTTGGGGCCATTTTTCATAATCCAAAATAGCCCCAAAGCAAGAAATGAAAAATGACCCAAAAAAAAAAAAATAGAAAAATTACCCCAAAATTTCGTGTTGTTGTGCTCTATTAAGATTTTTGGGGTCATTTTTCATTTTCGGGTTGGGGTCATTTTTCTTTGGGGCCATTTTTCAGGGTGCCATCGTAGATGCGGACTAGACGCAACATCACAAAAAAAAAACAAATCTAGGCGTCAATAACAGGGCACTAACATCCACAAATTGATGCGAGTACATTACATGCAATAAATCGGTTGTGATGTGTAACTCATGGAACTGTATTGATGAAATTTAATATCGTTCAGTTCATAATCTTAAAAAGAAATAAGGCATAGCACTCTGAATTGCCGGTGACACATAATGCATATCAGACTTTCTTTTATCGGGTGGAAAAGCTTTTCCACAATCATATCTGTGTCTTCGAGCCTAATATGCGAAGTTTACTCAGCTACACTTTTGATAACAGAAAACGTTACTTTCGGAAGAGCGTACATTTAATGATATATAGGTCTGACCAAATTTGCACGCTTATAGTTTCTGGCAAATTTCTTGCACATGACGATCATAATCAGTCTGTAATGCTCGCAAAGTGGCTAGGTTTGAAGCACCATTTCTAGAGTTGTTACACGATCCATATTCGTAAATGGCAAACTTTTTATTATACAAATGACACTTCAGATAACCGATATATAATTATAAGAATAGTTGACACTCCGTACATCGATTAAGGGTAAAGTGGGTAGAGAAAGAATTAGTGAGATTTTGTTTCTTCCGCTGGACTTGGGCTCAAGTGCCCAATATGACAACTATTTGCAACTGTTTCTTAAAACTACTTTACGTAATTATTTCTTTGATGAATGATGGCAAACACAAATGGGCTTTTTTAAATTACGTTTTGCTGTAACATTGTTTTTTGTGTCAAGATCTTAAGAACAAATTAAGTGTTGCTGCTTTATTTCTTCTTTTTTTTTGTTTTTAATTTTTATGTATTTTTGTTTTTCTAACATGACACCTTTTATGGTGTTAAATTAAAAGTTAACACCCAACTGTAAATGATACTGAACAGTTAGTATTTTCAAACTTTATTTAATGATTTCATTTCAATTGATATTTTATCTCTTAATGGAAATTTATTTTATTTAAGGTGAACAAAGTTCATATTTTATAGTTCTTGTCAAATTAATTACCAAAACTGTATTGAACAATTTAAATGGCAATTATTTGCAATAATTAAAAAACAAGAAACGAGATGAAATACTTGTAAAAGGCAATTTACTGTAAAAAAATAACAAAAAATGTGTAAAAAACATAATTTATGTTAAAATTTTTTTTTTTTTATGGAGCTGTTAAAATTTAACAAGTTTTCGGCAACCAAAAACAACAAGTTGACAAAAAGTTAAAGAAACAAATTGAATAAAACAGTATAACGATATAAGAACTTAATTTTTGTAATTTCGTTTTCTTGTTTTCCTACAGCTGGTTTTTTTTTAAATTGAAATGCATTTAATGACATTAAAAATGCAAAATCATTTAGAAACGTTTTAACAATTTGAAAAAAGTTTCAAATAATTTTATTATACTCTACACTCTCAAAGAGGGCTTAAGATTGTGTTTTAAAACAACTTGAAAGGTTAATTTTTTTTGTTTTGGTAAGTTTCAAACTCGAAATTCCAGATTCCCGCTTCAGGCGACACATTCTAACCACCACGACTGTGGACGTACAAACGTCAATGTGGACTAATGTGGGTAAATATTCGTAAAAAAAGAGTTTTAATTTTGTTTACCTGGATAAGATGAGAATTACATACTCAAAATACAATGATGGAGAGAAAAGAAGAATATCACGGAGAATAACGTGAAGTGTTTTGCAAGACTTCGACTAACTCATAACAAAGTATATGAAAATATATATGTATATGCACATATAATTCCAATATAGGATTTGTATAGAACACCCTTTGTGTGAGTATGGGTTTCTTGATAGATTTCAATGATATGATATAGGAATACGTATAGACTCGTTGGCCAACATATCTACCACTAGAGAATTAGACACGCTGGGGTTTATGAGAAACTCAGTGTCTTGGACTTACATACATATATAATTGGCTATAACAACCCTGTTTCTGTGTTTTTGTCTAGCTTCTCGCAGCATTCATGTCGTGTGCGTCAGGTGTTATCCATGAGTACCACAACCTATGAGTACCACAACCTATGAGTACCACAACCTAAAGTTTAACGTTGACTCCGAACGGTAGACTTGAGAAACTTGTTCATGGCAATCAGTTACTCTCAGAGCTTTTGACAGAAGACTGCATAACTCGAAAACAAATAAGCAAATTTACATTTTTCCGTTCCAAATAAAAGAAATAGGAAAAGGGAAAACTTTCCTGGACAATTTTATATCATAATTAAGCTGTAGGTACATGCAATGTCTCGTGTGTATCGATATGCATAATGTATCCGTCATTTACATAGAGGGTGGTTGTAGTGGCTAGAGCGCTTGCACAAAACTCAAACGGCCCAGGTTCGAATCCCAGTGAAGGTGAGAAATGAAAAAGTTAGTTTGCGGTTTTTCAAAATTGTAATTTAAAAATTAGAGGTCCCCCCCCGTCTAAGAAATCCATCTACTAATAAACCGCTCCCTGATCCACTCTATTCCATCTTAACCTTTGGCAACGAAAAATAAATGATCAGGAGAAAAGCGCCACTTATTGGGAAGTAGGCAGAAAATAGCTAAAAATAACCTGTTGATCATTTAAGAGTAAAGGTATAACATTGGCCTTTAATTGTTCAATTCACAGCAATTTGTATAATTTCTGAGGCGCTTAATAATATAAGAAAAACAAAATATATCTTCTGTTGTCATAATGTACTGTCCTTTCCACAAAAATTCCAATACAATGCACAGCATTTAGTAGGGGTTTACTCCTGAGTATTGGTCTCAATAAAAAAAAAAACTACTCGTTGTACACGTTGGCTAACAAGCTACCAATTTTGCTTAATAGCTTGTTGACACAGCATAACAATTTTTTTAGAAGCTGCCACCAACTTAATACAAATCAACTGAAAACAGTGATGCCAAGTTGCTTTATTTCAAAAATCAGCCCTGCTTTGGACATTTTTCATAAAATTAATTTAAAATATATACGAAAATAATATGGTGTTCTTCGGTACGCAGATCTATCTAGTTTTAAATTTTAAAGAAGTCGGTACGTTATTTAGGTGAGGCATACAATTTCCCTTGGAGCGGGTCACCTTAACATTTAGGGGAATAAAATGATAAATGATGTTGACCGATTCTCAGACCTATTCGATATGCAAACAAAATTTAATGAAAATCGGTCGAGTCATTTCGAAGGAGTTTGGCAACAAACACCGCGACACGAGAATTTTATATATTAGATATAAAAAACTATTCACAATTGTTTCGGGTTATTTAGCGTTGCCAACAGAATACTAAGCACAGACATTTTTTTAATATCATGAGCACTAGTAGTCACAATAGTTAGATGCTTGAAGTAAACAAAAGCATGAAATTTTATATAAAACACTGACAGTCTAAGCCTTTTATTACGGTATTTAGAAAAATATTTGCGAATAAAAAACTGATATTCATCATAACTTTTTAAATACTTAAAATATAATTTTATTTAAGTTAACAAATAAATGAACTACCACTAAAAGCAGACTTCGTTAATGCAGACCTTATTCCTCTACTTCTATTGACATTCAAATATAAAATAAATGAATATCTTTGTCTTTTTTAAATTCTATTCAAACACTTTTAAGTGCATTCTTTGTGGCAACTTGAAAAACTTGTCGGCAATAAAACAAAAAAAAAAAAAAAAAGAAAGAAAAAGCAAACTTTAAATAATATGTGTTTTTTTAAGTCCGATAGAACTTTAAATTAAAAAGTAACAAGAATTACTGACAAGAGTTAAATTTCAAATGACTTTTGCAACTTTTAATACGTAAAGCAAAGACAACCATAATACATACATACATACATACATTATTGGCCATTACAACTCTGTGTCAGGGTTACGACCTAGCTTATCGCTGTGTGTGTTAATTTTAACCATGAGTACCGAGACCTACAGTATAAAGTAGACTCCGAACGACAAATTTGAGAAGTTTTTTCAATCAATTAATCGCAGAGCTTTTGCCAGAAGACCGCTGAAAAGTAGTCGCCGAAAGGAATAATTTTATTATATTTGTTTTTATTTATTTTTTTCAAGATGTCAGAGCTGAGATTTGAACCCGGTGCTATCGTCTTAGTAAGCCTAACCACTAGACCACGGTGACTACAACCAGATACTATGCAAGTACATATCGGTCATTTGCGAAAAGAGTGGCATAACTCAAAAAAAGCGATTCTGAGATAAATGCATTTAAAGATTTTAATTTAGCCTTAACGTATCGGAAAAGTACAAGACGCTTTTGGTCGCCACTCAGTGAAAAAAATATATAAAAATACAATTGTTAGATACCTTTTAAATTACAATTAGTCTTATATTTCTGCATTATTAACACAAAATATGTGTTTTTTGAGTTTCGCCACTCTTTTTACAAATGAGCTATACATATCGTCGTGCGGGAGCTTAAGTGCTCTATACGCCATTTTTTAAATCTCGAGTTAATGATGCTAACTTAGGTTTTTGACTCCAAAATTTTTAAAATCTGCATTCCGTTTTCGGCTATTTATCTCCGAAACTTGACGAGATATTCTAAAACGGATTACAGATTTGGAAAATTTGAGGTCGAAAACCTAAAGTGGCATGATTAACTCGAGATATATTAAAAATATGAAACGGCGGATAGAGCACTTAAACTCCCGCACGACGATATATAGATAATTTCGACTGCTTATAGCAAAGCGTATACGGCAGTCCAAAAACTTGGGCACTTGTTTACTATAGGCAAAGAGTAAAATGATCAATACTGCCCTCAAAGTCTTAAAATTATTGCTGGTTTAGTATCAAATATCGCGACCCACCTAAAGGTAAATTGACAGGTAATTGTTTAAACTAAACGGCTTATCAAATTTTGACCTTAAAAGGTCGTTAGTTTCTTTCGCAGTATGGCACATACTGTCTGCTCGTAGAAATCACTGTTTTCAGGTTTAAAGGCATTCATATTTTCAAATAAAAAATATTGATTCTGGTGTTGTAACAATTAACGCGATACGCGGGCACTGATTCATTTTTGAAAAGTTATGGCCTCAATTTTTCTGGACATAATGAAGACTGTAGAGCCTTTTGTTATTTGGTTTCACTTCATGTGAATCATTAAAATCGATGCAAAATATTTTTGTGTAGCTTTAATTTCTACATCAGCTAAATATTAAAAGGCTGCAAGTGAAAATCTATTAACCAAATTTTCAACTTTCTGTCTGTCTACAGAGCCTGCTGCGACTGGCAAAAATCTTATTATTAGATCATTACACTTTGGTGAGTGTTATTGTTATTGTACCATCAATAGAGTATGTGGTTTGATATTGATTCATTGTTAGATGTATTACTTGCTCAGTGAGACAATAGTTTGGGTCATTTTATAAAGTGATCTAAGTAATATTGATAAGAACTGAATACTGATTTTCAAAATAAATCAGATTAGTTGAGTAGAGCTGTTCAAGCGTGTGCATTAATAAGTAACTCTTTTGTTAGTTTTATGTGGCTTTAAAAAAACACTCTTTATAAACAGCTCCATGCAGTACACAAGTGTACTTACTGACAGTCAGTATAACTTTTTTTCAACAGTTTGTTTATCTTTCAATTTGTTTGAATACAACTTGTGAAAATAGTTTTTTTTTTGTTTTTTGTTTTAATTTTCTGTCTATTTAACATTTTCCAGTTTTTTTTTCCTTATCAAGATTGTTAAAAAAAAAAGAAAACTTAAAAATACTAGTCAAACATTTAAAACATTTTTAAATGGATTTATAAGTACACGCAGACATCTAATTAATTAGAAAATGTTTAAATTTGCAAAATAGACAAAAAATGTAATTAATTTGACAAAATCATTTGTTAAACAGTCCATGAAAGACAAGTCAACAACATTAACAATTTTTTTTTTTCATACAAAAAAAAAAAAAAAACTATTGATAATGGCCAAATTCAATTGGTTTTGGCATCATTTTCATATGGCTTTTCTACACCTTGGGGGGGAGATTTCTTTTTATTTTTTTTTATTTTTATTTTGTTTCTATTGCGGTATTATATAAAGACAAGATTAATTCTTTCGATAATGAATAAAAAATGGTCTTGGATTTAAGGTGCCAGCAGTCAGATTTTATCTCTTTAAAGTTGTTGTTTAAGCGAGTGAGACATGGAGACAAATGTTGAAAATTAATGCGGCACAGGTGTTTTAATTGAAGTTTAAAAACTAAATAAGAAACTTCACGACATTTATATATAAAAAATAGTTGTTTTTTCTATCAAAAAATATAATTTATTTGTTAGAGAGTTGAGTTCGTATGAAAATAGAAAAACAAAATAAAAAAGGATATTTTTCAATAATGTTTATGAAACTATTTGCCAAAAAAAAAAAAAACATTTTTAAAATACAAGTTGTTTTGAAGTTTGCAGCCTCGATTTGTGTGAGCAGTTATATTTTAAAACTTGTAGATCTACAGCTTGTTTCACGATGTCGAAAGTATGCTTTCATTCGCTTGCTAAGAAAAAATATATTGAATTTGTCATCTGTATATCAAAATTTTATTTGAATTATAAAGAAGAAAAAGAAGAAAATTGTAACAAATTTAATATAAAAATGGATTTCACGACGTTGATCTCTTGTTAACGCTAAGACAGCAAAGGTCAAATTTAGTCACTTTGATTTTTTGCTTTCGTGTAAGTCGACTCCAAACGACAGACTTGAGAATCTTTTTAACGGCAATCAGTTACTCTGAGAGGTTTTGCCAGAAAACTGTTAAGAGGTAGTCGTCGAAAGAAGTTTTTTATATTTTTTTTCAAGATGTCAGAGCTGGGGTCTAATCACTTTCTATATCATTATGTTGAGCAGTTAAAAACAGAGGCGGCAAACAAACAAAACATATCACAAACGTTACCACTAAATCATAAAGTTTTCAATTTTTTTTAAATCGTATTGAACATGAGCAAAACCAACTCAAAACTCTTTCTAAATGAGAAAGAGCGCAAACGAAACAATTTGCTTTTCGCTCTTGTGCTTGCTTTGTTATTCCGTTACATTCGTATAATTTGCTCTTTTTTCTTTTCTTCTTTTCTTTTTCTTTTCATTCATTTTTTTTTCTACCTAAGCACATTTGAGTTAGTGTATTTGTAGTGCTCAAAACAAAAACAATATACAAAACTAAATGGGACAGTCGTTCTCACTGTTTTTGTTTTGTTTTTGTTTTACTCATTGTAAAGAACAAAACAAAATAAGATCAAAGGTTTCGTTTTGTTTATTTTCCTACTCTGGTTAAAAAGTAGTCATTGCACTGGCTTCTTTACTCTGCTTAGATGATCGATTAAAATATATTAAAAACCCAGGCAAGTCGGATGAAAGTTATCAACTATATGTATATATAAAGGGTGGTGAAATGTTAAAAGCCGACGTTGATTTTGAATAAAAAACAAATT
Organism: Metopia argyrocephala; assembly: GCA_963576795.1. NCBI lineage: Eukaryota > Metazoa > Arthropoda > Insecta > Diptera > Sarcophagidae > Metopia > Metopia argyrocephala. The sequence goes on from OY756211.1 coordinate 89,218,702, forward strand.
ATTTAGGAAATTATTGTAATTTTTTTTTTTATTATGATTTGATTTAAATGGCCGCCGCAATTACCTTCATCCGATGGTGAAAATTTTCGATGACGCTGAAGCATAATTGAGGTTCTATGCCGTTAATGTGCCGAATTATCTCATCCTTTTGCTCTTGAAATGTTGATGGCTTATCGACGTACACCTTTTCTTTCAAATAACCCCAAAGAAAGAAGTCCAACGATGTCAAATTACATGATCTTGGCGGCCAATGACATCGCCACCACGTGTAATAAAATGGCCATTGAATTTGTCACGCATTGAACTTGTCACGCCATCGTTAGCTGTGTGGAAACCACCTTTCGTCCACATCCATATCTTCCAATTCGGGCCATAAAAAGTTCTTTATTATCTAACGATAGCGAATACCAGTTACAGTAACAGTGGACGACTCTTCAGCCACACTATCGCGAACAGCAGCAATATTTTCTGCAGTACGAGGTGTACAAGCATGCACTGGTATTTTCACATCTCCTACAGAGTACCCGGTTTGCTAAAGTTTTTGCACTATTTTTCCGATTGTACGCACATTTGAACGATTAAATTGATCGAAAAAATCACTAAATGCACCTTATGTATTTTGATTTGAACGCCCATTTTCATAACAAGCTTGAATAACTTTAACACGTTGCTCGATTGTGTATCTTTCCATGGTTCAAATTGAGTTAGTCTGAAATTTAGAAATGTTAAATAAAATGCAGAAAAAACTTGAGGTTTAGGGATGGTTCACATTCAACACCGGCCCTTAAAATGTAACCGCCCGATAAGTTGAGTTGAATTTCTTCACAAGCAAACAAAACAAAAACTAGTTCAGTTCCGCTGTCTTACACAAATTCGCTAAAGGATGCGCATTCTCATAAGAGTACCACTTTTAGGGTCTCAAGACGGATAAACATTCTACAACAAACTGAAACAATAAAAATCCAATCGTGATTCCAAGTAGAAATTCAGAAAGTTTATAATAGTTTTTATAGAAAGTCACTCAAAATTTCACAAAAAAGTCACAGAAAAATTTACGGCACGCGAGTCCAGGTAATAGGAATCGGATGCTTCATGTCACCCTAAATATTTGTCATTCCTCTCTCTATTTTACTTTCAAAAAAGACACTTTCTTTTTTTTTATTTGTCATTTTGCTGAAGTGTAAACAAAATAGTTTTTCTGTGATCTGAAAATGTCTAATTTTGTACCGAATAATGTGTTTTTGGTGGGGAAGAAAAAGACTATCGAAAGGCATTATTTTTAAGTGGAAGTTTATGGTGACGATGCTTTTGTGCCTCACCCGAAACATCAGACACTACACCTTACGATTACCATCTACTCAACATGAGCAGCACTTCTCCAATTATGCTGAAGGGATAGCGGACAAACACAAAGACGTTTTACGTGATGGAATCCCTCAATTGCCAGAAAGATGGGCAAAAGTAGTGGTTAGAGACGGACAATATTTTCAACATTGAATGAATTGAATTGAACCAACTTTTCACAATAAAGCTTCAAATTTCAATAGATTTTCTAATTTTCTTTTCAAGAACAAAAAAAAATCATTCTTTTATATTTTGTTTATTGGTTCCTGCAAACTCACAGAAGAAATTTATAGACCGGCCTCAAATAAATGAATAACAATCCAATACAAATCACATTATTCGGCAAGGACAAATATTATACTCGTATATTTTTTTATTTTTATTTCAAACACACGAATATTTGCCCAATTTATGACATAAAAGAAAATATTTCACAAAAACATGTTTGCGTTTTTCCTACAAGACTTTAATGATACGAATTGCCTACTAAATATCTTTATGGGAAAATATTTAATTGCAAATAAATGTATACATTGGTGTATTAAGCAAAAAAGAAAATAAGAAAAAATAATAATAATTTTCCCAAAATTGTTTCGTAATTTTCACGTAACTTTTTCTTTTTTTTTGGTTTTGTTTTGTGTCTGGAATATGAGTTGGCAAAAACAATTTTTAACGGTATGACATGCATGTTTATCTATCTGTTGGTATTTTATTTCTTTTTTTCTTGTCTGGGTATTTTTGATGTTAATTAATGGCCGACATTTACCAAGAATTCACATTCATTTGAGTTTTAAATCCAAATATCGCATTTTGCAGTCTCTTTTTTTTTTCTTTTCATTTCGTCACATGAAATATTTTCCAAATAAAATTCAATTTAAAACATTAACCGATGCCACCATTCATTACAAGATGCAACACTGTAGAAACAAATAAAAATGTTCGCAGTACTAAAGTCATATACACAACATCAGGGAAAAAATTTAAAATAAAAAATAATTAAAAATATATTTTCTTTCATGTGCATGGTGTTGAAAAGCTCATTATAAATTTATACGAGACAATAATATTTTAATGAATGGGGTTCATAAAGATTCATTTATTTTCCAATAATATTTAATCATTAGCATACTTTTAGGGAGTCTTTATATATATTATTGTGGCAACTGGTGGTGGATCAGGAGGTGTGATTTAAAACCAAGAAAAAAAAAAACTCAGTGTGTACTTTAAATCGTGATTCCATTTAAATACTAAATGGCAGTTGAGAAATATTTCATTCAGAAGAGAAAAGCTTTGGAATTTATTTATCGAATGCTAGTTGGTTACATACATACATATGTAATTGAACATTAGAACCCTGTGTTAGGGTTACGGCCTAGTTCTTTGCAGCACCCATGTTGTGTGTGTTAATTTTTATCCATGAGTACCGGGACCTAAAGTTTAACGTTGAATCCGAACAAAAAACTTGAGAAGCTTGTTCATGGCAAGCAGTTACTCTTGGAGCTTTTGCCAGAAGATTGCTCAGAGGTACACGCCGAATGAAATATTTTTTTTCATATTTCTTTTTTTCATAATGTCAGAGCTGGGGTTTGAACCCTGGGCTTATGTCTTAGTAAGCCAGCACACAAACCACTAGACCCCGGCGACCACAAATGGTTTTCAAACAACATTTTGAAAACTATAAATTTAAGAGAAAGAGCTTTAAAACAATAACTGTCTTTCTTCTATTCCCCCTGCAGGGGGTACAGTATTTGACTTCTGGTGATACGTCACACCAAGAGCCTATACTCACCGGCGTACATGGAGTTCCCCTAGCTCTAGGAGGCCTGGCGCTCGCTATAGGTAGGTAGGTAATTTACTGACGCTCTCAGGGACTGACCAGAGAAACGTATCTAATCTGGTACTACGGGCTTCTCCCCTGTCATGCGGGGAGTGAGGTAAATCGGCCTGATGGTTTGGGTGCGACCTTTTGGGGAGTACACGTAGTGGTTGTTGGTGATGCTGGATAGACACCTCTTCAACAAGGGGAGGGGGGGTGCTAATGCCCACACAGTGTTGGTATGGAAATTGTAAATTCATTGTCCATAGGCTTTCTTCTAACCGGCTTGTCTTTGACATGTCCGAAAGTAGAGTACCGGCTTTGGATGGCGCTGGTCAGACGCATTGTATTTGACCTTCACTCTCACAATGGGTGGCATGTGATATGTCTACGAACGGTGCGCATGTAAAATCAATCTATTGTTGTCTGTCTAGCTTTATAACCTAAAATAATTTTCAAGTTTAAACTAAAATTCTACTAATTTTTGTATGAGTTCTTGGCAATTGATCGAAAACATTTTCGAAATATTTGTACACCAGCCGAACTGAATATGTGCTCGACGCCAGAGTTCTTTGTGTTCGATGCAAAATCATGCGAATTATACTCTTTTTTCTACATACCCTGTATGTCGAAGACTTACTAAATTTCGGCTATTGTACAATACCTTCATGGATGTAATTTTCTACTTTCATTGAAATAGCATTGCGAAAACTAATATAAATTCTTAATAAAAATTAGTTTTTAATCTAATCAAGGCGTATTAAAGACCAAAGCAAATTAATAAAAAGAAAAATGAATGACCTGTCTGGGATTCGATTTCGGGTCTTCAGTCCATATAATCATTTTGAAATATGTATCGAATTATTTTTTTAGTAGTCTGGCAATATCAATCGTGTCAAGCGAAATTTTAAGAAAGGCTTGACATTCGCAAAAATGAATTTTAAAATATTTTGAAAATTAAATTCTTTTTTTCTTTCAAATACGTACAGTTAGTCACAAAAGTAAGAAGGCACAAGATGAAGTTTATTTTTTTAATTGCATATAAGTAATTTTTATTAAAAAAATTTTCCGAAATTTTAAACGGTTTCAAATTACTTTCACAAAAAATAATTTTCAAAACATACCCGATAATTATAAATTACTTACTTTTGCCAAATAATCTGTCAATTTGAAATAAAACACTTACCTGAAAAGATAAAACAGAAAACAAAATAATTTTAAAAACAACTTAAGACAGGGAACAGAAAAAGTTTTAAAAATGTTTAAAGTTTTTATTTACAAATACGTTTTCTTTTAAAAGACAAAAAAAAAAAAATTTCAATTAAAAATTCTTTACAACTTACAATAGGTTTAGCAATTAGTACAACGAGTGTGCTTTGTAAATCCTCATAATTTCTGTGAAATACATTCAAAACATTGAAAAAACAAGTATTTTCTATTGTAGTTTCTTAATTCGCCTCAATTATTATACAAATTTTTCATTTCAACAATCTGTTTAAATTTGGAAACAGAAAATTATCGCATTTGTTAACTTTAAAGAATTTTCTAAATCGTCGTGCGGGAGTTTATGTGCTCTATCCGCCATTTTATATATCTCGAGTAAATGATGCAACTTTAGGTTTTTGACACCAAAATTTTTCAAATCTGCAACCCGTTTTCGGCTATTTTTTTCCGAAAATGGACGAGATATCCAAAAACGGATAACAGGCTTGAGAAATTTGGGGTCGAAAACCTAAAGTGGCATCATTAATTCGGGATATATAAAAAAATATGAAGTGGCGGATAGAGCACATAAACTTCCGCACGACGAAATGGCATTGTCTTCATACTTTGGAATTAATACACCAGCGTGTAAACCACACGGTGAACTTTTCCCGATATAATAATGTCTGCAATATGCTTTAATCTTCTTTTTTATATATTTCATGTCATATTCTATAGTTCTTTAAGCTAAAGTGCTAAAAGTTTGTGTTGTAAAAACCAGCGGGCCGTTACAATCTGAAAATTTAAAAATTTTAGCGATGATAGGCATTAAGCGTTTAAAAATTTTAATCGTAGTAGAAAAGATACGAAATTTAAAAAAGATGCAAATATGTTGTGAACACCACTATGCGTAACTGTCTTTTTGGTGAATCGTACATTAAATTATTTACCGGGTATGACGCTAGTTTTCGTCAGGGTCATTACCAAATAGTTTAAATTTGATCTCATAGCTAACATTATATTATGCCGTTTGTTTACTTGCTGCTTTGCAAAACACAATTGAAAGAAATGTTGGAGCATTAAAAAAATTCTTCGCATATCATAATTCGTCATAAAAAATTTTAAAATAATTTTTTTTAATCTTTGTTTTAGTTTATAAAACTGTAATAATAATTAAAATATTTACTAAATGAATTCCCCCAAAATGAATTTGTTTATTTACCATAAAAATAAACATAAAAAAAATCATAATAAATGTGAATTACTGAGAAAATTTAGATTTGGGTAGATTAGGGGTCTTTATAACTGGAAAAAGGTTATGAATAGAAAAAAAAAATATTTCTATTTGAAGAAGATTTGTTTTTTTATCTTTATGGTTTTTTGTTTTTATCTTTATAGTCTCTTGGTAACATACTGAACCAAATAACATCATTGGTAGGTATTGTCATGGTAAGTAGAAAAACAAAAAACATCAAAAATAACGATACAAATGGAAATAATTTTATGGATTAAAAGGCAAAACAAAAATAAATTAAAAATATTCCATTGAAATATTTTGACATTTTATTAAATCAACCGTTCTTTTTATTCCTTTACATATACATTTTTTATTCGTATTATAACTAACAAACAGACTATCATCCTTAACAAAGTGGCCATATTACTATTACTGTAAAGGAAAATAAATTTCAATTTTTTAAAAGCTTTAAAAGTTAACCGTAATAGGCTTTTTGTATACAATGGTCGGTACCACTGTAGGTTAGTTTGGTTTACTATACGGGTGACATATATACTAGAAACACTATAGTCATCACTAACACTATTTAAGTTAAATGCTTCTGTTCATTTCTAATTGTAAAGAGTAATATTAAAGTTTTAAAATTATATTAATAGATAAGGTCTATTTAATCATAGTATTTTTTTGGATGACTTTTAAATTTGAATAAACTAATATAAATAAGTATTATTATAAATATGGATTTTAATTCCTCTATCTTGGGATAATTACCATGTGGTGGAGTAGAGGTTTATACCGCAAATACTCAACTGGCAATGTTCTCCCCAACTAGAAAGACAGTTGAAAAGCAGTAACTAAGAATTATCCCAGGGGCTGAATCAAGGACAACAATAACATCATCTCCAATATCATTATGAATTTTTATTCCTCCTCTCATTAAATCTTTACTGTGCGGGCTTCTTGGGGTTGATTGCTGATGGATTACTTAGTGGTGAAGGTATAATGAAAAATCAATCAACAGCAACCCATTTCCTTGCGGTTAGCATTTTTTAAGTAGGAACTTTGTTTTTTTCTGACTGATATCAGATATGACATTAGTAAGATTAAATCGAAGGTCCATACCCTCATTCCCTATTCCCCTCATATTTTCCTAGACCAGCACAATGTACTGCATTAGTAGAGGACATCACCTGAGTACTGGCATAAATAAAAAAGTATATTTATTAAGAGAAATAAAATGCAAAATAAACACAAATTTTTATTTTAAAGTCAGTAAACATTTAATTGAAAAACTCATAGAAAAGAACAATTCAGTTACAAAATTATACACGATCTGGCTGAATAGTGTACATTAGAGGTACGATTTACAATATGCATGCACATACAATAGGGTACTAAAACACTTTTTCAGAGTTACAACTTATACTATATGCATCAAATTCTATCCATAAGTGCCGGGCCTTACAGTTTAGCATAGAATCCGAACAAGAAACTTGAGAAGCTTGTTTATAGCAATCAGTTATTTTCAGAGTTTTAACCAGAAGATTGCTAAGAGATGGTCTTTCTTTCAATACATCAGAACTAGGGTTTGAACCCGGAGCTCTAGTCTATTCGGCGTAGACAATACCTACTAGTTCTGGCAAATTCTGCAACTTTTCGTTACTCGATAGTATTGAGTACTTTCATTTGGGTACTCAATAGTACTCAATATATTTAATGGATTATATTTTATAGAGAACAAAATTTTATAAAGTGTTATATTTTTCGACAGAATATTGTTTTGGCCGTTAAGATTTAAATTTTCCTACGACTTCGAAGAAAAAATACAACTCTAAGGGCCATTATTACAACTTGCCGTTAGTTAAAGGTAGGATTTTATCAGACCGATAAATTGGTTTTTGTTATTACAAGTTAACTTTTACTTAAAGGTAAGGCAATCTTCCCAATAACTTTATCGGTCACTTTAGGTTAATATATATTTGTAATAACAATCACCAATTTATCGGTCTGATAAAATCCTACCTTAAACTAACGGCAAGTTGTAATAATGGCCATTAAAGTATTAAGAGTACCCAAAAATTAGTACATATACTCGATACTCGGTATCCATAACTCAATACTTTGCAAGCACTAATACATACTAGACTACGTCACATACATTACATTACACAGGCACTTACAATATACACTTAATCTTCATATTACGGATCAGCACCACCAAAATTAAAACAAACAGAATCAACAAGCAAAAAAAAAAAAAAAATTACATAGTGTGTCTCAACCGTAACGCAATATTTTAATTGCCTAACAGTTTTGCAGTACGTTGTGAGAAACCTTGCATAAAAAAAATTGATAGCTGAGAGTTAAGGCTTAGTTTCATTCTTTCCTTTATTTTCTAGCCTTTAAGATTCTAGTATTTCCTAAAATTAAGAACAGTTTTTAGTCTTCAGGTTTTCATTTATTCATTGAATCATAAATTACGTGGGATAAGGTTATTTTTGGAATAACATATTCGGCAAGTACCCTCCATGGCTTTGTTAGCACATACGCATCTTTAAGTCGAAGTTTTTCATGGCCTTTCTACATAATTCTGGCTGAATTTCGTTGATGCTGCATTTAATTTGCTATTTGAAAGCACGACTGGTTGTGGACTTGTTGACGTATACTTTTAATTTCAAATAACGTCATAAAAAGAAATCTAATGTTTTTAAAGCACATGCTCTAGACGGCCAAGTCTGACCACCGAAACGAGAGATGATACGATCAGGAAATGTCTTGTGCAATAATTGAATTGTTTCACTAGCTTTATGACATGTGACATCGTTACCATATTGCTATATCGAGCGCAAATAACAGTTGCTGCTTGACCAGTATCTTTTTTTTTATAAAGTATGGTCTAATAATGCCTCAGCCGAAATCGGCACCGCTCGCCAATAACACGTCGGCTTCTGAAACCCCAAACACAGTAATTTTGGTGATTAACAATGATATGGAGATCAAAATGTACTTCGTCGCTTACTTTTATACTGCTTGGAAATTATCAATATTGTTTACAGTTTATGTTTGGCTTCAGTTGTTGTCATAATTGAATTTTGTAGGCAAAGGTACGCTGTAGAGAAAATCTTAAAAATTGCAATTTTAATAGTCATGGATTTTCACCAACACTATTACGCTTTGCTTAAATATTGACATTTCAATGGTTTGTTTTTGGATGTCTCCAACTGACACGGTCTCCCTAAATTTTTCTCATCAATCTTTTCACAGTTAACGAGGTTAAAATACTATTTGGACCATATCTTTTTTTCCTTTGTGACCAATACTCAGGGGTAAACCCCTACTAAATGCTGTGCATTGTATTGGAATTTTATGGAAAGGACAGTACATTATAAGAACATATATTTTTGGTTTTCTGATATTATTAGGCGCATTAAAAATCTAAAACATAGCTGTGAATTGATCATTCAAAGGCCAGTGTTATACCTTCACTCTTGAATGATCACCAGCAATTGCCCCATCGTTACATGTTGATTATGGTGAGTGCCTTTGCTAGGTAGGTTTTTTTGCTGCTACTTCCTAATAGGTTTTCTCCTGATCATTCGTTTTTTGTTGTTTTCGAACTGCGGCCTCCAAAGTTTTATTATTTTTAAAACATTGTTCAATAATGAAAACAAATTGGCAAATTGTTCCGTTTAAAGGCAAAAATGACGGCTAATTGAAATCGTCCGTTTGTTTTGGGGCACCCTTTACTTCTGTTAGTTTAATATCTGTGGCATTTTGGCAAAACACCTAAGATAGCAAAAAGTTAAAAAATTAAAACTCGGGGAAAAAATAATTTTTATTAAAAAATAAAATAAACCAAATTAAAGAAAAATTTTTAAAAACGTACACAAAAATGATTTTTGAATAAAAATTCGTATCATTAACAAAATTTTTTTCAACTTTTTAAATTTGACTTAAGATGTTTTGTCAAAATGCCACAGATATTATTTATTTTTATTATCATTGAAAGCAGTTTTTTAGAGTGACCACTTTTTCAGCATCTATTTATGCATTCCTTGTAACAGATAATCAACTACAAGCCCATATGTATGTGCCTACTTAAGGATTCAAGACAGTTGTGTTTTGCCAGTTGAAATTAATCACACCGTTGCTTGGTATTCAACATCTCCTATGTCTACATATTCAATGGAATAATTTTTTTTTTTAATTTTAACAACCATTTCATAGTTATTATTTTATTTATTTTTTTCTGTCTCGCCTTGTTTTAGTTCATTTAGGTGTCTTTGAATGTCTTAAAATACTCGTTAATAATAAACTATTTGTTGATTGAAAGTTAATAATTCTTGTTTGCACCAGTTAATTAGTTTACTTTACATTTTTATTTTATTTTATTTAATTGTTTTTTTTTCCATAATTATTATTTTTTCGTTTTTGTTGTTTAAATAAAAAGTTAGAAACTAGTAATTATCACATTTTTTTCTGTTTGTACCACATGCCACATGAATTATCATGACATTAATTGTGACTGATAAATGCAATTGTCAACTCAATTACTTGTAATAACAAAAAAAAAATTTTTTTTTCGATGTAAAAAATGCGGCTTGATTTGTACGACCATTACATTTTTAAAGTTTAAAAAAAGAAGTTATAAAAATATATATATATATATTACGTATAAAAGAATTATTTTTCAAACATTAAAAACGAGAAAAAATTTCGATTTCATTAATTTATTTCTAATTACAAAAGTAAGACACGCGGGAAAAAAAAACCAACAGTTAAAACTATACAAGAACGTATAATTTATGTATTTACGAGTACCTATAAAATTATACAATTACATAATTTTAATATAAAAAAATTTTAAATTCAAAATTTGTTCATTTTTTTACAGACTTTTTACAACAGTAAGCAAAATGTCAAGTCTTGCAACACAATAAAGCTAACTTTTGTATTGTTAATATAGATTTGGATAAAACCAAAAGTAAAATAAAGACAAAATTTAAAAAAAACGTCTCAAAATTAATGTAAAATTTAATTCTGTGTTAATTTGCGCATTAATCGCCCAGCGTGGCGTTTTCACCACAGTAACTGGGGTCGAAAATATGTCAGTTTGGACTGTGTACTATTCCTCCACGGAGATTGTTTTCTCCTTTGATTATCAAAAAAAATCATTATTGCTGTTGTCGATGTTTGGTCATGAATATGTACAGAACACAATAAACTTTGATGAGACTACCTCAGCTGGGGTCGAAAACATATTTTCAGTTTGGCTAGTGTAGTATTCCTTCACGGACATAATTTTCTCCTTTGATTATCAAAAAATTCATTGTAAAAAAATCTAAATTCTTAATAGAATTTAACTTTGATCTGAATAAAGCGTTTCTGACGAAAGAAAATTAATTTAAAAAATGATCACTCTTCCAGGGGCTCGAACTCAGGTCTCCAGTAAATTTAAAATTTTTAAAAGAAATCACCATCTACAAAGAAATCACTCTCCGGCATTCCATTCTATTCCACCTCAACAAAAAAACGAATGATCAGGAGAAAAGCTCCACCTATTGGGAAGTAGCAGATAACAGCTAAACCGATTTAGCGAAGGCACTCACCACACCATCAACATGCAACGATGAGGCAATTGATGTTGATCACTCTAGGGTGAAGGCATAACTTTCTAAAAAATTCCAACACAGCATTTAGTAGGGTTTTACCCCTATTTGGGGAAAATGAAAAAAATATATTCAGTTGTAAAACAAAAACAAATATTTAGCGTGCGATAACAAACTCCGGCAAAGCAATAATTAATTACTGAATGTTAACAGAATCAGAACCTACTTATTAAAAACCAATTATTAACAGCATAGAGATAAACTAAATGAAGTACACCAATACCCCGATTTGCATCGCTTCAGTTTGCGTCGCTTTGAAGTTGCGTCTTTTTTTAAGTTTCTGGAATTTCAATGTTGCGTCGTTTTTGTTTCAGTTTGCGTCGCATGGCTCCGAAGTTGCGTCGTAAATGCTTCGATTTGCGTGGTTGATATGAAAATGTTTTTACAAAGCTAAAGCAAAAAAAGGGGATTTCCCGTTTAGTAGAAAGCAAATTTGCAGGTGTGCGTTGTGTACATGTTAAGCGTAGTTATTAGTTACGAATTATATCAGTGGTCTTCACAATTGTTATATTTTTATTTTAATAAAATCTGTTATTCAAAAAATAATATATTGATTTAAAAACCCTTTTTCTAAGCTAAAATGTGTAAAACCTGCATTGACTAAACGAAAATCAAATACGTAAACAATTGAAAATTCTGCTTCAGTTTGCGTCTCAATTTTTCAGTCTCAATTAGCGACGCAAACCGGGGTATTGGTGTATAAGAAGTGTTGAATATCTTGACGGTATCCTGGATACCAAAGCAAACTTTTGTTGTCACATACCTAAAGTAACTGAGAAGGTTAACTGTACCCTCTTATTAATAGAAAGTCGCTCTTGAGAATAGACATTAAAAAACTCATTGTAAAAGCTATTTTTCACCCTGCTATGTTCTACTGTGCTCCTCGTCCGCGAAATGTTATCTAAAGAAGCTTCAAATAGCACAAAATAAAATACTGAAGATTGTCTTTATTCGTTCTTGGCACTACTCAAATCGGCGTCTTCATGAATATAGAATATATGATAGAATAGTCAGACTAACTACTGACTTCAACAAAAGATGTTTAGCATCACAATACCCCCACAATAATGAAATGATCTCATCGTAATTTTAAACCGTAGTATAGTATAGAATTTTATCTTAATAGCTTAAAATTTTCTTTCATATACAGCCCAATTCTAAATAAAAATTCCCGGGAGTTTTTTTCCCTCTCCCATTTTGCCCATATAAATTCAATTGTAAAAATAGGAAAGGGAAAAAATTTCCCGGGGAATTTTTATTCAGAATTGGGCTGATAATAAACTGTAAATTCTATAATTATAAAATGAAATAAAAACACTAGTAAGTAGAAAAGGGACATAGTTCCTAAACTCTTTATATTTTAAGACAAATGTAATTTTAATTGATATTATTCGATATCAATAAATAAATAAATGAATTTTTCTTACACATATTACGACAATCTGAGATTGTAGGGTAAACATTCTTTAAATTTATGTTCTAAATTTAAAATCATCACTCTACGCTACTGTTCTAACGTTTTCCAGCCAATGAACAAGTCAGTCTTACATATCTTAAAGCCCAGTTAAAATGCCAATAGTTTTGGTCCCCAAATCTTAACTGTCAGTGATTATGAGGCGGAAATTTGTGAAAAATTTCAGTTTTATGTAAAGCCTTGTCATCACTATTATAAAAATACTCACTCTAAATGCAATCAACATTTTCTAATACATAGTCGTGCTAATATTACTGTTTTTGGCTAAATTTTTATCCATTATTAACGATTGTATTGACCCCGTCCGTCCGTCTACTTTATAATGGTGTTGAAATTTATAGCATTTTTTATTTGAAATGAATAAATGAATGAATGAATATAAACGATTTATATGTTTTTCTTTTATTTATTTATTTTTTGTTAATTTTATTTAAAAGTCGTTTATATTAGTTAATAAATAATGTCAAAATATATATTTTTTGTGCTCAATCTTAGAATTTTATTTCTTTTTCTATTAATTCCAGCCATTGTTATGGTCATTTTGATTATTCGCAGACAATCACTGTTTTATAGCATTTAAACAAGAATAATGAGTGATTTTTAAAAGCCAAATTGACAGTTAATGTTGGACAATTATTTAATGTATTTTATTATTTAAGTTTTTAGTTGTTTTTTTTTAATTTTTTTTTTCTAAAATTATTTCTAAATTTATTATGTGCCTAAAAAGATTTTATTTTTCTTCTTCTTTTTTTCATGAAAACTATTATAACTTTAAATGATGATCTCAATGATTTCGTTTGGACCATCAATTATATGTATTGACAGGCAACTGTTTTAATATTTTAATATTTAAGTTTTTTATAATTAAAAGGCATTTAAATTAAAAAAGAAGATAAAAAAATTTTTTTTTTATTGTTTTTGTTTTTAATAAACATATGTAGTTTTCATAAAGTTGTAATAATTAACAGCTCAATATATATTTGTTGGGACGAAAAAAAAAAACAATAATTTTATATTTTTAATTAAAATTTTATTTAAAAGACCATTTAAACCTTGAACAGTTTGTGCGTTGTAATAAAATTAATAAGTGGTTGTATTAAATGTGATACGACAAGTTTTTATAAAAAAAACTAAAAAAAAGAAAAATCAAAATGAGATAAAAAAATTATTTTAAAAACTTACATTTATTTTGTAACAAAAAAAAAAAAAATCACAAAACCTGCATGTTTTCATGTTTACAAAAACAGAAAAAAAAAAAACAAAAATATTTGTGTTGTTTAAGTCAAGCACAAAATTATTTCAAGGCGTAAAAAAACTTGGATTAAATTCTCCATGTGTTCAAAGGCCAATCGAGAGCAAAGATCCTACTAGTGAAAAAAGTCCACTTTCATTACAAAAATTAATTAAAATTTTCCCAACATTCAACAGATAAATGCATTGAGTCATCGCAATAAGTACAAGTGATCAACACAGACTAATTTTTTATTGTTTTTTAATTTGAATGATTATGGAATTTTGAAAAAAACATATTAAATATTAATTTTGATAAACTGGCAGATGAGTTAATGCCATAGAAGTAGAGTATTAAAAAAAAAAACACGAAGCAATTTAGTGCTTCCTTCGGCACTAGAAATATGTGACCATTCCAATGGAGATTACGATTAATTGTTATGCCATATGGGTGGTAGAATTTGAGGTTAAGAAGCAAATTGGTTTAAAAATAAATTTTTTTTGTGAAATCACTTTTATTGATACTGATAGAAATATAAGAATAATTAATGAAATATGACGACTGGAAACGACGGCAGACGTCTGCTCTTTTAACAAAATTTTGAACCACATTTTGAAACAAAGCTTCGCTTATTTCGTCAATGCAGTGATAAATTTAAGATTTCAGAGCATCAGTTGTTTGTGGTTTGTTTAGGGGGTTACTTTGTATTTCGATTCGATTCGATAATGATTTCGAAAGAAATTTCCCATTCAAAAAATTAGTAATAATAAATACAAAAATTTTTCGAAAATTCGTAAATTTTTATGAATTCGTAAGATTTACCTCCCAGGTAAAACCGGTCTTTCAAATGGTCCCAGAAAAAATAATACAGCGGCGTTAAATCTCAAGAAGTTAAATCTTGGAAGTAGCAGATGACAGCTAAACCTACTTAGCGAAGGCACTCACCACACAATCAACATGCAAAGATGAGACAATTGCTGTTGATCATTCAAAGGTAAAGGTATAACACTGGCCTTTGAATGATCAATTCACAGCAATTTGTCTCATTCCTAAGGCGCTTAATAATTATATAATATAAGAAAAAATAGTTACTGTCCTTTCCAAAAAATTCCAATACAGCACCAGTTGGGGTGTATCCCTGAGTATTGGTCTCATTAAAAAAAATAAAATAAAAAAAAACTCAAGAACGAGGCGATCAGTTGAAGTCACTAAATCGCGAGCGGAAAATTTCTTATGCAATAACTGTGCGGCTTGTGGCACGCCATCCTGCTAATACCAAAGGTCGGTGATGTCAACATCTCACCACAAAAGATGGTTTTATTGAAAAATAAGTTGTTTTCGTTTAGTTTTTCAAATAGGCAATTCACAGACGTTCAAAGCAAACAATGATAGTGTAGCGTTTCATGGTTAAAATTTCTCAAATTTTTAGTAAATAAAGGTCAAAGTTCAATTCATGATATTTTATCATTTGACAACCAATTTATTTCCTACCCTCAAATATTCACAGATGACCAGATGCCATCATTACCTTCATGTCTATGCTTGAGAAAACAACATAAGGTCTAGTGGGCAGTAAATTCTACTCTTTGAGATTATCCACAGTTCGTTAGGCAGCGTGCCATACATACTATGCCATATCACTACAATATTCATGAGACACGGCCTATGATTAAATAAATATGAGTGACAAATCGTCGTGTGGGAGTTTATGTGCTCTAACCGCCATTTCATATTTTTTTATATATCTCGAGTTAATGGTCTTTGACCCCAAATTTTTCATGTCCGCAATCTGTTTCGGAGATAAGATGTGCGTCACTATAAAGTGTAACACCCATTTTTCTTAATAACTTTTTTCACCTTTAATCAAAATTATTTTTCTTAATCACAATATCTTTGAAAAATGTGTCAGATTTTAAAATGTATCAGTTTGTCAAATTTGACTTGTTAGTTAGTTCACAATGGATAATCAAAGACAAGTGCATACAAAAATTATTCAAATAATTCAAAAAAACCATATTGGAGTTATACAAAAGTTGCTAGGGAAGTCCACGTGACCAGGCAATGTGTTTCCAGAGTGGTCAAAACGTTCAACAAAGACCTAAAAATTGAAAGAAAGCCTGGAACAGGTAAAGCAAAACTAGTAACGAACGACGCGAAAGCCAAAAAGGTTAAGAAGCTTTTGCTGGCTCTTCCAAACATTTCTGGTCGCGAAGTGGCCCGGCGCGTGCAATGTTCGGAAAGTTTTGTGCGCCGAGTTAAAGCTAAAGCTGGCCTTAAAACATTTAAAGTCCAAAAAGTTCCGGATAGAAATGCTAAGAAGAATATTGAAGCAAAAAAAAGAGCAAAACTCCTCAAAAAAGAATTTTTTCAAAAGTTCGAATGTTGTGTAATGGATGATGAAACTTACGTTTTTGCAGACTTTGCGCAGCTTCCTGGCCAAGAGTTTTATGTAGCGGATAGTAGAGGCAATGTTTCTGAAGAGTTCCGAACTAAAAAACTACCAAAATTTCCCAAAAAGTTCCTAGTTTAGCAGGCTATTTGTAGCTGCGGCAACAGAAGTGCATCGTTTGTTACATTGGGATCAATAAACTCAGATATTTATATCAAAGAGTGTCTTCAAAAGAGGTTGCTCCCATTTCTAAGACAGCACAACATATCAACATTCTTCTGGCCAGATTTGGCAACATGTCACTACAGTAAAAGCGCAATAGACTGGTATAATAAAAATAATGTTATTTTTGTTCCAAAAGAGGCTAACCCACCAAACTGCCCAGAGCTGCGGTCTATTGAAAGATATTGGGCTCTGGTCAAAAGAGAACTAAAGAAAAGTACATCTGTTCCCAAAACCATTACTAGTTTTCGATATAAATGGACAGCTGGTACCAAAAAAATCACCGAAAACACTATAACATTGCTTATGGACGGCATAATGAATACAATAAAAAATTTTATAAAATTAAATTAATTTTTAAATAAAATAATACAGAATATAAATCTGTAATAAAAATGCAAAATAAAACTGTTTTATTTTTAACTCTAGCTTACTCCAGTCAGTTTTTATTTGACTTTTGATGTGTTACAGTTTATAGTGACGCACATCTTAAATAGCCGAAAATGGATTGCGTATTTTAAAAATGTTGGTGTAAAAACCTAAAATGGCATCATTATCTCGAGATATATATAATGGCGGATAGAGCACATAATTTCCCGCACGACGAAATATTGCTGTTATCTGCAAAAGAGTTAATCATTAAGAAACATTAAAAATAAATAGTACGGAGATCAGCGGTACTTTTAAATTTAGCCTGAACTCCTGAGACAAGACATCGTCTATAACAACAACTCTTATAAAGCAGTTTCTGAGAATGCTAGATATGAGTCGACATATAATTACGGGAACCGAAAACAGGAAGACTCATTCTAACGTGAGTCACACATCACATCTATCTAGAGTGAAAAAGTCACTTTTGTCAAATCAGTTAATAGTAGAGCCGTCACTGCGATAGACTTACTGTCACTCAGCAAGTCATTAGACTTTAAATACCTTACAAGGTAATGATTTATCATTCTCCACTTTACATTGGAGAGTGTTGAACAAACAGATATTGGGTGGTAGATTTTGAAATTATATGCTTCAACCTTTTTTTCAACTTGAAGGAGAGGAATTAGAAAAAATTTTTCTTTCGGCGACCGCCTCTTAGAGGTCTTCTGGCAAAAAGCTCTGAGAGTAACTGATTGTCATGTCTCTGTCTATCGTTCGGAGTCGACGTTAAACTGTAGGTCCCGGCACTCATGTATACAAATTGAGGTACACAATGTGGATGCTGTGAGCAGCTGGGCCATAACTACTCTGAAAAAGGATTGTAAGTGTCAATTATGTATTTCTGTATAGCTTTGTCTGTTGCAATTATTATTATTTGAAATATTACATTTTAGTGCCATTTACCATTTGTAACTGAACTCTACCTTTTTTATTCTTTTAAATTGAAACTTCAATATATTGAATATTTATTTTTTTCTTATAAAATTTACTTGACGTCTTGTTAGCCTTTTATTTGTCGTTATACATACATACAAATGTACTTTAATTTCCATTCATTTTTACCGAAAAATAAATTAAAACGCAAAATCTACAAAAATAAATAGTGTCTAGAAGGGGTCTACATTTAAGAAATTGTCACTTCGGCTATCGTTAAGAACAACACTTACGACTGCATCTTTTCAATTGAGTATGTTGGAATGACAATATTTAAGACATTGTCGTTAGTCTGTTGCAGTGTCTTGAAATGCTGCTGTGTCTTCTACTTTTTAATGGCGTGTAACTTGTGTTGGCAGAAATACTCAATAGTTGACTTTGAAACTTTGCTAAAATAGGCGATTAGATTTAGAGGGTTTGAGGTTGTTAAAATTGACTGCTTTAAGCAAATTATAATTCCCTAAACAATAAGTGAAAAACGTCAGCTTGTGTAAATAAATAAAGCATAAAACCTTTTTTTAAAACGTAAAAGTAACATGTGAAAAAAAATCTTTAAAAAAACAAATTATTAAAATTTTGTTTCATAACGTTCATTATATTTCATATATAATCATCAGCATCAGCCTTTATAGCTTTATTTTAGGTTGCCATGGTTAAAATTATTCAAATCTTGTATGAAACAAATATGTTGCCATCTTTCTTCTCCATTATTTTTTTTCTTTTTTTATTTGATTTTATTTATTAAATAAATATTAGTTTTTCGTTACGCATATCGCTTCAAATTATTGTATATCGAGTATGTTTATAAGTTTTTTGATTTTGCATGACAACAAGCAATGAAGCGTATGCGGATATTTCATTTCAATTCTCCTCTTTTTTTATTTTAATAAATCTTTCAATATCCTGCTCATGTATTTAATTTCATATTCATCATACGTCGTGTGTTCAGCGGCATCTAAAGTTGGTAGAATAAAAATTGATAGCCTCCTCCTACAAGCGCAAACAAATTTTAATGCACATATCGTACATATGAGAACAATATTTTTCTCGTCACATAATTTTTCTTTTTTTCTGATTTATTTTTTTTATTTTTATTTTCGTTAACGAGTACAAAATTTATATTAAACAAAACTAAAATATTCATAAAAAAATTCATATAAATTCTCTTTATGCGATTATTAAAATATTTTTATCTTTAGATTTATGAAAAAAGAATATTGTTTTACCAGAGTGAACTTTAAAGATATTTTTTTCTTTTTTTGTTAAAAATTTGTTACGAGTTTCAAATTTCACAAAAAGATTGATGTGATTTATTTGTAATAAATCGTTAGTAAATGATGAATGCGATGATTGTGCTTTACAAGTGGATTGATGTTAAAGAAAGAAATTGAGGTTTTAAAAACAAATCAAATTACAATATTTAATTTGTGCCGATAAAAGTTTAAAATTTCCTTTTTTTATATATACAATTATACCTCTATATACGGCCGTTATAAATTAGGGAGGAACTTTAATAACAAACCAAAACGAGGAGGTGATGCCTACCTAAAATATGTGAACATTTGTGTAAAATAATCGCACAAAAGAAAATATATAAAAAAATTAATATAAATTTGAATACATACATGATAAGTTTTCTACAATTTACAGCCTGTTCATAGAAGACGTTAGACTGAAGACACGAACTAATCGTGTATGGATGAATAAGTCAGTGTTGTTCGATTAGGGGATTTATCCCCAAAATGGGGATTTTTTCTAAAATACGGATACAAAAATTCATTTGGGGATGGGGATTTTATTGGGGAAATTCGACAAGCTTTCGGCGATTTTTAACATTTTTTTAATTATATATTAAAGGCCTCTTACATTCGACTACACGATGAAAGAATTTCAATTTTCAAAACTTGCTTATAAATTTGAGTAAAACTCATACTTTCATGTAAAAATTTTGCAACGTGTAGTTTTTGGCTTTAGTTTAATTTATTTTCTAATATAAATAAAAATATCCCTATATCATTGTGTTTCCGCCACCGTTTTATATGGTTTTTATTGCGAAGGAATTCAGTATTAGAGAGTCTTCTTCTAGTTAAATTACTTTTTTCAGAGATAAACAAACTAATTTTAGTTTCGTCTGACCACAAATTACTTCTCCACTTATACTTTATGTTATCGGAATGTTTTTCATACTATGGCACAGGACATCTATTTAGAATTGAATATCGTTGGTCTCAGGTAGAAAGGCCCTAACTCAAACAATTTAAAATTTACAGGAGGAGGTAAAAATACAACAGATACTGTAATTATTAATATACAACTTTTTATTAAATGCTGTACAATTGCTTGTAATATCGTTATTTTTAATAATATTGCAAAGATTTTTTGTTAGGATGTGCATATTTCTGAAATGAATTGGAATACTAAAAAAAATCAGTTTTGAAAAAAAAGCGAGTTAGGGCCTTTCTACCTGAGACCAACGATATATGCCTTATACTATACAAATATTTTAAACGACATCATGATGTCTTATGCTGAAATTGAAATAGCACAGCAATTGGTATTTCAACAAAATAACGACCCGACGAAACATATATCGAAGCGAGCAAGAGGTTGGTTTAAAAATAATGGCCTCAATATGTGGGGATTTCTGGGGATAAAAATTGAAAACTATTTGACAATTTTCATTTTTTTCATAGAAAATTAATATTTTCAACACAAAAGAGGATAATCCTAGTATGGCGACAAAAATTAAAACAGCTGCTAATTGTAAACGAACAAAATGTCAAAAAAAAAAAAAAAAAATAAAATGTCAGTGAAATTATATATTAAGGTTCCATAATAGACAAGGACTTAAAACTAAAAGAACATGTTGAAAAAGAACATGCAGAAAAATCGGGAAGAAAATCGGGTATTTTAAAAGAATAAGAAATAATGGCTTAGTGGTAATAACTCTAAAAGTAACTGATTGCCATGAACAAAATCTGAAGTCTGTCGTTCGGCATTAAACTATAGGTTCCGGTACTCATAAATAAAAATTGACACACATAACATGAGTGCTGCCAAAAGCTAGGCTGTAACTCTGAAACAGGTTTGTATGATGTATGCATGTCTGTATTTATTGTAACTTGTTTTTGTATGTCCTCACCAAGGTCTACAGCATCCACTAGTTCGCTTTTTGAGGTCTTCCAAAAAGGTATTTTTAGAAGTTGGTGAATATTTTTATATTAAAAAGTAAAATAAAAGTATTAAAAAATGTGTAGAAAATACATAGCATGTGGCCTTTATATCGTTATATTTTATTTAATTTTGGTGGACGAATATAAATTTCTGTTTGCGTTGCTTTCTTTGGTTTTCACAGGAAATTCGTGTTAGAAAAATCAAAACAATCTGTCAGTTGTTACATTTTTTTACACAAAGAAATTACATTCGCTTTATATGAACGCCTATTTGCTTGACGTTAATATTTATAAGCAGAGTGGGCAAACAAACAAAACATTTAGCAAACGTTACCACAAAGTCATAAAGCTTTCAAATTTTTTTAATGGTATTGTACATGAGTAAAACCAAAACGTAAACTTTCTAAATGAGAAAGAGCGCAAACGAAATAATTCGCTTTTCGCTCTTGTGCTTGCTTTGTTTTCTGTTGTTTTTTCTCTTCTTCTTTTCTTTTTCTTCTCACTCATTTTTTGTTCTACTTACGCACATTTTAGTTAGTGTATTTGTAGTATTCAAAACAAAAACAATATACAAAACTAAATGGGACAATTGCTCTCACTGTTTTTGTTTTGTTTTTGTTTTACTCATTGTAAAGAACAAAACAAAATGGGATCGAACGTTTCGTTTTGTTTGTTTTATTTCTCTGTTTATAAGTGTGTTGTAGGTAATTCATGTTCTATGAACAAGCTGTTAGACAAGTTGTGGAAGCTATTTATAAGTGTAAATGTAAAACAAAAACAATCTGGCAAAAGAAAGCTGTGTAAAACCGGGATTACGTGTGTTAGATATAAAATTAAATTACAAGTAGGAATTGACTTTAAAAAAATTTTGCTTAATTTGAAAGAAGAGACACAAATCAAGTGTCATTTAAATCGCAAGAAACAAAAAAACAAAGAACTGTATAGCAAATCAAAAGATTTTGTAAGTTTTTTTTTTACAAAGCCACCTCCTTTTTATATATTTTTTATTACAATTGTTGTGGCAAAATTTATTTATTATTTCTTTTATGAAAATTTTCCATTATTTTCATTCTTTTACACAAAAATAGTAATTTCAAAAAATTTTCAAGCTTTGTTCTTTTCATTTCTTTCCTCTTCTTTGTTTTTTGGTAAATTATGTTTTCTTCATTTATTATATTTTATTTGCTACAAACATAAATTCATACATACATATACTCGACCATATACTCGTACATATATATTCTTTTAGAAGTAATAAAGGATGTTGTGTGTACATCCTTAATATTGCAAACATTCATTCATTTGTTCAATTAACTTTATAAATGTAAAAACTTAAGTCATAAATACTGTTATATTTTTTATTTGCTTGTATATGGGTGTGTGTGTGTGTGTGAATATGTGTGTATAGCAGTGACAATGGTTCTAAAATATTTGAAAAATAACAGTAACTGAGTCCTTTATGTAAAATGTTACTCTCTATGGTTTTAATGGTTTTGCGAGTTTGTTTGTGAAATAATATACGACAACACTACAACAACAACAGCAACAATATTGTAATTTATGGTTTCAATTGCAAAAAAACTACCAAACAAAAACAAAAAGAAACAAATAATGAAGAAGAAAATATTGAAACCAAATTTCTAAATACAAATTGGCAGTTGGGTTAGGTTGAGTGTTAGAACCGAAATAACATTCAAGGATTTTTTTTTCAATGAAAACATAAATGCCACAAAATTTTAATTACTGTTTGGTGTAAGTTTTGCGCTGATAGCGTTATTGGTCCATATTTCTTTGTTGGCCAGGTCACCACTGTAAACGGCGAGTGCCGTAGTTTGATGATTACCAGGCTGCATACCAATGAAATCTAGTTTCTGTAAGATGGGGCAACGTGCCACACAACTCATGGCTTATTAGATATACTGCACGAACGATTTTGAGAGCATGATCGTCTCAAGTGGAGGTGTTGTAAATCGTCTACCCTAGGTCGAGCGTTTTGAGCTCGTTAGACTATTTATTGCTGATTTTTTTAATTGAAGGTATAAGCGAGTAAGCCACAAACCAACCATGCCAATGCCCTATACTTTGGCACAATGTCTGTCCAATCCACTTTAATTTTCTTTTCCTTATTTGATTTACGATTGCAGAAAAATTTTTATTTCATTTACAGAAAAAAAAGATACAGAGAACAAAAGTATATAAACCCAATACAAATTAAAGTTCTTACATGTTTCATGGAAATAAATAAGAAGGCGTTCCCTATCGCGCTGTTTTTATAACTAATTATTTTGTAATTTACTTAAGATTTTCTAACGTATTCAATACAAAATTAAAAAGAAAAATATTTTTTTTGAAGAAGTTATTTGACAAACTGACTTACATTTTGTCAAATAAATGCCCAATAAACTTCTAGCATTTTTTTAATGTGGCAGGTTATTTGCGTTCTCCTAATTTTATTTTTGCTAGCGTATGCCTTTGTGCACACTAGTATTTTACTCGCATGTCGTTAATGGAACATGAGTTTATAAGCAAACGATAATGCAATTTATTTTCATTTATTTTTATCAAATACCAAAACATGTATAATAAGTACCCAGCAAACACAAATGCTTGAATTCAATTGGTAAGGGCTTAAAAGCAAGCTAAAAACCATTCAAAAAACACTACGTTCTCAATGAAATAAGGCATATAGTTCCAAACTAATATATGCGCACTTTTCAGCCCATTGCACAGTGTGGTACATCACAAATCTAGGTGGAAAAAATAAAAAAAAAAAATAAATGTCTGGAATCATTTCTTTTGAGCATTTAATTAGCTTCTCAAAACAATTAGTAACTACTATGTATACAGAGTTACGGTCTAGCTCCTCGCAGCACTCATGTTGTGTCAATTTTTATCCTTGAGTACCGGGACGTACAGTTTCAAGTCGACAGACAGACTTGAAAAGCTTTTTCATGGCTCAGAGCTTTTGCCAGAAGACTGATAAGAGGTAGTCGCCGTCATATTTCTTTTTTTCGAGATGTCAGAGCTGAGGTTTGAAACCTGAGCTATCGTCTTAGTAAGCCAACACACTAACCTCTAGACAACGGCAACTACAATGTTTTCCACTTTTCCAGTATGATCTCCAATCTTTCGCGAAAGGAAATTTTTAAAGGATGGGTAAAAACACCAAACATACACAGCAGAGACATTTTATTGATATTATTAATGGTTAGATATGGACTTTAAGATATACCAGAAGAAGCTGCTGCGTGTAAAAACACATATAATTTTAGATATATATTTCTGTATTTGTATGAGAGGTGGGCGTGGCAGTGGTCCGATTTCGCCCATTATTTTTCCAGTGGTACATATTGCTCTAGTAACACCTTGTACATAAATTCAGAATTCTAGCATCATTATTTTCCAAGATATTAATTTTGTTGATGTAGATTGGCAAGATCTTAAAATGTGCATTAGTTGATTGGTTTATGTGGTGATACAAAGTTCAAATTAACAGTCTCGCGCCATTTTATTGATACTTTCTGGCTACCAAATAGAAAAGAATATATCCACTCTGTGTGATTCTGTAACTTCGTAACTCAATCAATACTCAAATCAGCCAGCTCCCCATTATTATTGAAAAGTGGTTTACCCAAAATTGCCTACAGATCTGGTCATCCACGGAGAAAATTAAATATATCTCTCTTTTCTCCTGATACTTGAAGACATGGAAAGTATTAAATGACATGCCCATCATGCCCCCCCCCCCCCCCAATAGCCCAAAAAGTACTTATCATAATAGCGATACATCTAAGTCCGGGTAATATTTTATATATGTATATATTATACAATATATATGTATATAGCTAATGTGACCTGATGATAGTGCAATGATGATAATGAGACTAGAGTCTACCTTTGATTTTTAGCCCATACACAGAAAGAATTTATGCCGGAAAAATTGTAACTAAAAATATGTGCCATTTTAATTTTTTGTTGTTGTTGCTATTTTTAGGATAAAACAATATTTCATCTGTGTGGAGGTTTTGGGTTTTTGCGCGAAGAACTGATCGACTAGGGTTTTGAAGGTTTTTATACAATTTAAATTTACACCAATGCAAAATGCTAGATTCTTTAAAAGTTCTAAAAAGTTTTGCTAACTCTTACGGATTGTGAACGGTCGACAAAAATGAATGTGGTCTGCTGTTGTAATAATAAAACATAATGTAATTTCTTTTGATCTATTGCGACCATTTTGTGTCTGAGTTTCGTTTATGATCTTTTTCGTGATTTAATCTTCACCGGCAGTGATCATTCACTTCTAAAACGCTTCGATTTCAATCCGTTTTGCATTTCACTATTCATTCATGTGGCAGATGTCTTAAAATGTTTCATAACTTCTTCTCTAGCAATGTCTTCGAGGTTTTTTCTAAATTTCTGCCATTATTTCATTGACTAAAAGTGATAGTGATTTGTCAAAGTTTTTAAACTTGGCATTAGTTTATTTAGAAGAATAATACTAAGCTTTGCATGAAAAAGGTCTTTATATCATCTTACAAAAGCATCATATTTCAAACGCTTACTTTTTGTGTTTACTGGGTAAACACTTAATTTAATTTTCACGTGTATTGGGATGTGTGTGTACGTGCATGTTGAAGCAATTAATTTCGAAAAGTTTGCTGGTGGATGTATAAAGCAATTAATTTTGTTAATCAATTCATTAATCTCTCATTCTTTTCAGATGATATCTGAGATGCAGACACATGTTTCCTTTATTTTCTTCTTAATTCATCTCTCAGTTACCTTTCATTGGATAAATTTTCTTATTTATCCTGTACCCCCTCATAATTTTTGGGTTTAAAATAAATTTTTTCTGATAATTGTAACACATTAGGGAGGTAATCCATTGGAATCTACTTGCTTAGAGTGTGAGTGCAGAAATCTTGTAATGAAATTACATCTTAAATATACGGTACAAGGAGTAAATAGATGTTGACAACACATGTACTACTTTTAATAAACATTAGTGGACTCAATTTCCTAGGGAATTAGTGACACCAAGCATGTACTCGTATAAATATTATGAGCATTACAAAAAGTTTTTCAAGTTTATTGTGTTCGAGTTTAATAAAAACTGGCCAACACTGGTTGAAACATAAATTGGAGCCAATAGATACATACAATAAAGTACAGTCTACAGTAAAAATAACTTAATTGTGATATTTGCTGCTATATTTGTGTGTTACACTGTTTATATTTAGTAGAGAATTTATTCATAATTTGTTGCAAAAGTATTCATAAAATAGCGACATTTTCTTAGGTTTCGGAGCACATTTAATTTTTTGATTTTTGTAAATGCTAATGACTATGGCTTTATATATCAAACCAAAGCTGTACTAAAACATATTTCAAGAATAATTAAATGAAACAAATTTCAATATATTTAAACCCATTTGACCGAATTTGATTCTCTTGCAACCAAAGGAGCCTTATTTTAATTTAAATAGCATACAAAAAAAAAAAAAATAAAAAAAATAAAAAATAAAATAAATAAACAATAAAACACTAAAGTATGTTATAAAACATACTGTAAAATAGTTTGAGGGTTTTCATGGTCCTTCCGCAGGTACAACTTCCTAAAATTTTCCTGCACTACAGTGTATACGCAAAACTCATATAAAACTTTTTAAATCAAAAACTCCAGCCCATAGTTTATGTATAGAAATGAATATAAAAAAATATTTGCTAAATTTCTATGAATGACTGATGGAAGAGTGAATGAATAATAACTCGTTCTATTTTTCTTTTTTCTTGTGAAATATGAATGACTACTTTGAAGTAAAGCAACGATATGTATGGGGAGTAAGTTCATGAAAACAATAAAAAAAACTTTTTAAAGGCCATGAAACATTATTCGAACTAAGTTTGCTAAATTGCTCAAGGGTTTCGTTATACAAATGGTCCATCCGCTTTTTTTTTTTTTTTTTTTTTTTTGTTGTATTCTCTTGTGATGCAATGTGTAAGTAAAACTTTGTTTTCTGCATATCGCAAAATTTAGAAAAAACTTTTCATACAACAAATAGCAGCACATATGTATGTGTTTCCTGTAGAGAAATAAATATTTATTTACACTCGTATTTGTTTGAATTTTAGATTGAAGAATGAATGAATGAGTGAATGATTTGTTCTATTTCTGCTTTAAAAATATAAATCAATGATACGCATCGACACATACAAATATGATATGAATATGGAAAATACAAAATTTCAATTGAAAAAACATATAAAAGCACATTGTAACACTCGTATACAGGATATAACATATGCATATGCAAGTATTTATAATCGAAAAGCTCTAAAAAGAGTGCAGTGAAGTATCCTACTTATGATGGTTTTAAGTACTTTTGGTGGGCAAAATATTCTTTACAAATTTTTTTTAAACAAACTGTTTTAGTAACAATTATTAGTTAGTCAAGCGAAAAACCGTGTCGATGCGTAATAATTTTTTCGCCGTTTTGCAATAAAATAACTGAAACTAAATGTTTTCGTTGCAAGAGCCAAAATTAGGTTTCTTCCGGGAAATACCGTGTTAAAAATTATTTGTTTAACTTGTGTTGTTTTTTAATACACGTGTTCACTATTTTTTTCTTTTTACATATAAGCATAAAATAATAACAGTGAAGCTAAAATAAAAAGTGTTTCTTTATTATATCAAATAAATTGGATATATTTGTTGTAAAAAAAAGGAAAAAAGTACAATCGTATCAACTTTTCCATTTCTGAAAAGAATAACAAGAACAGCTGATTATTCCATTTTATTCGAAATGTGACAGTGCAAAATTGAAATCTAATGAGAAAATTTTCGATTTTATTTATTTACTATTAGACGAAAAACTATTCGATGGTTTTTTACAAAAACTAAACCAAAAGCAATCAATTCGGACTATAGGGCATGTAATATGTCATAAATTCAATTCGAATTACTGGATAATTCGGATTACACGCCTTCGGATTAGCGAGCTGGCACTGTATTTGCTTTTACCATTCCCAAGATATACAAAATTTAAAATTCAACCTTTATGGGAGGTACTGCCCCCACTTGTTTAATTCTGCCTACCTTCTGGCTGATGACTCTTCTCCTTGACTATGAAGTCTTTCAGACCAAATTCGGTAACATTGGCTTTAACTATCCTCCAAATATACTAGATGGTGTGCATTGTATTGCAATTTTTTTGAAAGGAGAGTATATTTTGTTTTTCTTATATTATTATTAAGCGCCTTAGGAATGAGAGAAATTGCTGTGAATTGATAATTCAAAGGCCAGTATTATAACTTCACACTTGAATGATCAACAGAATTTGCCTCATCGTTTTATTTTGATTGTGTGGTGTGTGCCTTCGCTTAGTAGGTTTAGCTGTTATCTGCTGATGACATTCTATACATTCCGATCATTCCTTTTTCGTTGATATTGGTTAAGATGGAATAGAGTGGAATGTCAGAGAGCGGTTTCTTTGTAGATGGACTTCTTGGAGAGAAGAGGGAACCTCTTAAGTATTTGTAAATTATAATTTTGAAAACACCGCAAACTAAATTTTTCATTTTTTACCTTTTCTGGGATTTTTGTGCGAGCGCTCTAACCATTACACCACGCACCCTACACAAAAGTAATTCTAAGCAGCCACTTTTCTATCTATGCCAAGTTAAAAAAACAAAAGATGTCGCTATTTTCCACAAAATTTACAAAAATTATGTGTATTCTAGAATCTGCAAGGTTGTGCTGTCAAATTCTACTACTTATATTACTAATGTATTAAAAACAAACAAATTTTACAAAGTGCTGTGTTTTTACGTAGTCGCCGTGGTCTAGTGGTTAGTGTCTTGGCTTACTAGGACGATAGCGTGGGTTCAAATCACAGCTCTAACATCCTGAAAAAAGAAATATAAAAAATTATTTCTTTCGGCGACTACCTCTCAGCAGTCTTCTGGCAAAAGCTCTGGGAGTAATTGATGGCCATGAAAAAGATTCTTAAATCTGTCGTTCGGAGTCGACCTTAAACTGTAGGTCCCGGTACTCATGGATAAAAATTAACACACACAACATGAGTGCTGCGAGAAGCTAGGCCGTAACCCTCACAGAGGGTTGTAATGGCCAATTATGTATGTACATATGTTGTGTTTTTACACAGAGTTTTGTTGTGGCCGTACAAATTAAAACTTTCCTTACAACTTTTGTTAAACCAAACAACTCTTAAAAGGTTGAGTAGTTATTTTTGAGCATTGAGCACCCAAAAATTTTTACAAATACTTGATACTCGGTATCCATTACTCAATACTTGGCCATCACTACTGCAAAGGCTAATAGTAGCGAACACATTTCATCGTGCGGTAGTTTATGTGCTCTATCCATCATTTCATATTTTTTATATATCTCTAGTTAATGATGCTACTTTTACGATTTTGTGCGTATAATATTTTAAACACGAACTTCTCCCAAAGTTGCTTAGAGCATTAAAGATTGTTGAAAAGTAAATGAGTCTCTTTTTAATTAAAAACAGGTACTTTGCCACGAACAAGCTTTTAAAACTTTAAATGAACACACTCATCATTTAAAATGCCACAGCAAATTTTACAGAATTCCTAAAACTAACACATCTGCTCTTTGTTTTTAGTACTCCATTAAAGTTGAAAATCAAATTTAAATAAAAATGAGTCCAATTCAGTTTTAATCTAAAACTTGTTGTTTAATAAGGATTTCCTTAGAGAGTGCTTCCGTAGTATACATTTTTAAAACAGCAAACAAGAGTTGTTTTGTTCTGTTCTTTTTTTGCTATAGATTTTTTTTATTTATACGAGTGCGTATTTCTGTGTGTTTAAAACGAAAATAATAAAAATAAAATTGTTGAAACAGCTGCAGTATTTCGAAAATCACTTAAAAAAATATACAAAAGCAATGATATATTGAATTTAAAATTGATTTGAAAATAGCGATAAACAATCGTGCCATCAACATTGCTTGTTTTCACCATTTAAAATAGATGAAAGAAAAAATATTATTAAATATATTAGATAACACTTAAATATCTACGAGGAATACACCACTGGCCTCAACTTATGTAATCTTTAACACAATATAAACTCGAATTATTAAAATTTAGTTTTTTTTTATTGCAAGTTTTAATAACAATCAAGCACAAATGTTTTTTTTTTTAATTTTTTTTTTACTTAACATAAGACGAGATACGATTTTTCGTAGGGGATTTTCTAATCATAAATATACGAGTTGGATTTTTCGCTTAACTTAAAATTCAAATTAAATTAATACGAAATACTTCATTTAAAAAGGCTAACAACAACAAAAAATTATTCAAAAGTAATGTACAATTTTTAAACATAAAGCTACTCTAGATCATAAATACAATCCGCAAGATGCAACTTATTCAAATATTGCAATGTGTCGCTCTTTGTCGGTGCAATGGTTTTTCGACAATTACTCTTGGACTATCATTTGCCCAAATGCGGAAATTCTGCTTACTGACGAATCCACTAAGATGAAAATGTTCATTTGGACCAAAAGTTGTGTTCAAGCTCGAACTTGCATAGAAGTTTAAATGAGGAATAGCTTGTCAAAGTGTGTATTTTATGTGCATATTCGTAACATTTTTCAGCAAACTCTCACTGTTTATAGATTCTACAGTGTAGATTCTACACCAAGATGAACTACAATTTAACAAAATTCAAATATTAGTAAAAAAAAATCAATTAAAACAGGTTGATCTTATTCTACCTTCTCTATCATCTTTTTAAATTTGAAAGAAATCATTAATTTCAGTCTGGATACCTTTTCTTTGTGGGCGTAGCGTATGTGGGTGGACAAATTGACTATTTTCTTTTTTAATTCTTTTATAGTCCATGGCCATTAAATGAACTAGAATTAAAATCTCTGACATGATTTTTTTAATAAATCAAAGAAGCAATTTGTTTAATTAAAATCTATACCATTATAAATAAGCGAATAATTGAAAACATTTTTGTATTACATCTTGACCATATGTTCATTATAGTGTAACAGACAAGTAACTGGTGAGAATCGAAAACAAAACCTTCGCATTAGTCCTATTCTAATAAATTACTCTCTCCACTTACATTTTTAAAATATATCAATTATTTTTGTATTGATGAGCCTAATGAACTTTAATCAAAGCAATTACTTTTATATTTATAAAATAATTATTTTCCAATTATATTTTTGCGTATTTTCTTTTTTAAAACTATTCTTTAGTATGGGCTTATATTGAGATCTTATAATAAAATACCACAAAATTACTAATTGGAATTTTACTTTTGTATAGAAGTTATTTATTTGTTTCATTATATTTATATTTTGTTTTATTAATTGATATTTCTTTTTGAAGCTTCAATAAATTGTATCGTTTGTTTTTTTTTAATTTTTTTTCTTTTCTCTTTAGAATCTTTTCTAAAAATTAATTTTATTTTCCATTGCTTTCATTCAAACAACAACTGAAATCCTTTTATTTTTTCTGGTAATTTCATTAAAATTATTGACTGTTCTGAGTTGGTTGATTGTATAACTAATGAGGAGAGCCAGCAAATTAGTCTTGGCTAATTAATATTAACAACGGGCATTCAATACATACATAGTATACACACTCATATAAAAATAATATACATATATATATTTTATGTGTGCAATTCAACCATCCTTGTATTAGTATATCCTTAAGAGCATTTAATGCGTAATGATTAGTAAGAAAATTAAAATTTGTAATTCTTAACACATGATTCTTAACACAAGATTTTCTGATGTACACAGAAAAAATAAAAATGTGTTTCAATTAAAAAATTTGTGATTTTAAATATAATAAAAAACATTAAAAAGTTGATTTAACCGATTAAATTATTAATCAAAACAAATTTATTTTTCAATTAACAAGTCAATTGAAAAAAAATATCAATAATTTTTTCTGTGTACAATATATGTATGTACTTATACGAGGGTTGCCTTTTATATTTGGTTATGAGAGAACAAAAACAAATATTAATCATCAAGATACACTTTGTTACTCAAAATATATCCCTTGAATATCTATACATTTCTGCATGCGTTTTAACCAATTGTCGAAGCACTTTTCATACTCTGACTGAGGTATCTCCAAAATATGCATTCTGAATGCAACAACCAGGTGTCGAAAAATTTTTATCTATCATTCGGTGCCAAAACATGACTATACTATACTATACTATACTATACTATACTATACTATACTATACTATACTATACTATACTATACTATACTATACTATACTATACTATACTATACTATACTATACTATACTATACTATACTATACTATACTATACTATACTATACTATACTATACTATACTATACTATACTATACTATACTATACTATACTATACTATACTATACTATACTATACTATACTATACTATACTATACTATACTATACTATACTATACTATACTATACTATACTATACTATACTATACTATACTATACTATACTATACTATACTATACTATACTATACTATACTATACTATACTATACTATACTATACTATACTATACTATACTATACTATACTATACTATACTATACTATACTATACTATACTATACTATACTATACTATACTATACTATACTATACTATACTATACTATACTATACTATACTATACTATACTATAATGCAGTTGTTTGAGCGGATGTGTGAGAGCTCGCATTGACGTGGTGAAAAGTGATCCGTCTTCGGCGGTTAGTTTCTGATTTCTTGAAATACAACTGGAAAACAAATGGTTGTGTACCAGAGTTGACAGAGTTGACTGTTCTGCGTTGTTCTACTGGTACGGTTACATTTTCAGTTTTTTTCGAAAAAAACAGGTGACCATTTGCTTGGAAGTGCTTCATGCGCGAACAACTTTTGTTGGATTTTGCTCATCTTGAAACACCCATACAATCGACACGAGAATTTTTTTGAGCGATTAACAAATTGTGTGGGATCCAAAGCATACAAATTGGCAGTCAAATGTTTCTGCAGGAATAAAAGTATGGTTGTCTGAATCTCACGATATGTCACATGACGATCTTGCAATATCAGTTCGCATACAGTTCCGGAACAACAACTGATTTTGGACGACCTTAACAAAATTCGTCTCGGAGTGAACTACAACCACGCGAAAGAATTGTAATAAGGCCGAATTACATGAAATTTTTAAAATATTAATAATTCTAACTAGCTACTAACTGCTGTATGACATTTGATGTGCACTGCACTAAAACAGATAATGAACTCACATGATTCTCTCCCAATATAATCATATGGTCGAACTATATATCAAATATCTGTGTTAGCTAAAGAGATAATATAAGATATTTATGTTTGTTATTCATGAGACTGTATGTATGCTATTGTATGGATAGTCGATTACACTTTGGAGCTCTAATGACCCTTGGCCAGCAATGCATTATATACATACAAAGATTATGCAAGTATATGTATTAATAGATACATCCATCCATATTTTCCATATATGTATTAGCACATACATAAAGAAATGTGTATATAATATACAATAATACCATCGCATGCACAAAAACGTAAAATTGCAGCAGCAGATTTATTTTATAATATTTTATAATAAGTGAAGACTAAAGTTGATTTGACTTAATTAATGAAATCCAATAAAGTACAGAATTAATTCCAATAAATATGTGTTAATAACTAAACTAATGACCAGTATTGTGTATTAAACGTAGTTATACTCTCTCTACTCCTTGGAGATGATGTTGCAACAACTAATAACCCAAAAAAACACCAGCATTTAAAAGACAAATTAATGACAATTAAACATCTAGCAGTCTATAAAGGTCAGGTCATCCGTAGAGATTACAAAGTTAAATTTAGTTTAATTAGGGGTAAATGTTTAAATGTTAAAGCATTGACAACCAAAAGAAGAAGAAAAAAAAAACGAAATATAAAAAAACTCAAAAATATATTTTGAGTATCAAGAGTTGTTGTTAATGTTACTTTAAATATTTTATTAAAAAAAAGAAATAACTTTTTTATTTCTTTTATATTTGTTAACCATTAAATCTTTATTTATGTTCAATAAATTTTATAGAAAACATAAAGAAAAATAAATAAAAAAAATCCGTTTTTTTTTTCTTGCAACTTAGGAGACACACAAGTGCCATAAAGTGCAATAATATTTTGCTGCTGCGAAAAAGAAAAACGTATTACAAGTATTTGTTCATAAAAAATGAAAAAAAAAAAAACAAGTGAGGCGGAGAATATAGCATAAGAAAATGCAGTCAACTCCTCTGTGTAAAAATAAATGTCAACTTTAGATTATACAACACAACTTACAAAATACATATATTTTGTATAAAAGCAAAGAAAAAATCTGATTATAAAACTGGGTAGAAAACTTTCAACAAAAAAAACAAAAAAACGATGACATAAAAAAAGAGAATGTCAAGGAAGTTTGTTATGCAATTTTTACTTAAAGTTTCAATAGAATATGGAAAAGGTTACAACAAAGTAGAAATATGTAGTACTTAAATCTTTAATAGCAAATTTCATTGTTATTATACTTTTTCTTTTTTTTTCTAACTTGTGTTTCAATCAATAAGGTAATTGCAAAACATAAGAACAATTTGAAGATAATCCCCTTTGAAAATATTTTTTTTGTGCTGTATTCTTCCTCTAATTCCCAGCTTGAGTGACAAACATATGCCCAGTTTTTAACTTTCATTTTAACGAAATAATTGAATGACGGGCTATGACAACTTCTTTACTGCCTAAATGTAAAGAAAGATATGTAAATACACCGGGTTATCCAAGACTGGAATTCGACATCTGTCAAACTAAGTTGTTAAACCAATTTTTTTTCTTTTCAGTTGAAAGTCTAACATTGACGAAAATGGATCGCTTAACTATCACACAACGCATAAACATTATAAAAACTTACTACGAAAATGGTGATTCTGCCACAGCCAAATATCGTGCTTCAAGAGGGGATTATGGTTTACATAATTGTCCAACCACGCAAGCAATTGGCAAAGTTGTGAAGAAATTTGAAGAGACTGCAGGGGTTACAAATAATGATGCCACTTTAGGTTTTCGACCCCAAATCTTTCAAGTCTGCAATCCGTTTACTGATATCTCGTCTAGTTTCGGAGATAAATAGCCAAAAACGGAAGACAGATTTTGAAAATTTTGGTGTCAAAATACTAATTATTTTATTTACTGTACCCAATCCAAACCCAATCCTATTTTTACACGACTTTTTTTACACGAATATAAACATATTAGAGAAATTATCAGTGTATGTGGTACATAAATTCGTAGACGATTGTTGCCACATATGTACATACATACTTTAGATGACGGTTAAAATAAAATTTTAAAAATCTTGTTACGTCGTAGCATAATTCTTCATAATTCAGCCTTTAATAGCCGCCAGTTCAGTTCTGGATGGCCTTCAAATAGTGAATAAATTAGCAGAACATTTTTTGGCAAATGATCATAAGCACGAAACAGCTAAAAAAAATTCAATCGGACCTGCAATCATGTATGGCTCAATACAAGGAGCTGTATAAAGAGATTTTTAAAGTTGGATCACAGTGTTCCATGCTGAAATCGCCTTTAGAATAATAAATTAATTAATAATTAAGTAACTGAAGCAGATATTGACAGCGAAGATAAAAATGCAGACATACTAGACATATCTTCCGACTACACTGATATTGAACAATCGTAGCGCAAAGGAATGTCCTTGCTATCAGAAACTGATACTTATTCTTAAGAATATGATTTACTTTAGGAAAAATTGTCAATTACTGTTTTATTTTTATTTTAAGTAGCAGTGTGGATTTAATTTTTATTTTGTAAGATGGTAAAATTTGTACAAAAATATCATAATATCATTTCAGTTTGGACCTTAAAAGGTAATTGAATTAATCTAATACTGTAATATAAATGGCACACGCTTAAGGCAAGATTCACAACGAAAGGACCTGTGGCAAAGGCATTATTATACAAACAGAATTTAAGTTTGACGACGAATCGCATCTATATAAAGTAAGTGAATTTTTGTAGTCGTTTGTCGACATAAATGTTTAATTAGCAAAAGTTTCAATAAAGTTGGATGACGAATTATTGTCTATAATGTTTGCCTAAAAGCTTTCCGGAGTAATACGAAAACTTCACAGTGCCGCTCGAAGAGTTTAAAGGTTTGAAACTAAAAAAAAACGTTGCTGCCCATAATTATTTTTTTCTTTCAGTTGGAAAACTGAAAATGAAAACACTATTTCATTTAAACTCTACTCATGAAAGAACGTTATTGTACTAATCATTAATTTTATTGAGCAAATTTTATTTAAATTCACACCTACAAACGCATAATTTCCCATGATACACTGACTTTAAAATCATACATGTTTTACCAAAAATCTGCACTTTGTTACATTTGGAAGTTATGATTTGACAACTAATCGTCGAGCGGGAGTTTATGTGCTCTATCCGCCATTTCATATTTTTATATATCCCGAGTTAATGATGCCAACTTTAGGTTTTCGACCCCAAATTGTTAAAATCCGCAATCCGTTTTCAGTTATTTATCTCCGAAATTGCACGAGATATCCGAAAATGGATTGGAGACATAAAAAATTTGTGGTCGAAAACATCATCATAATGGCATCATTAACTCGAGATATATAAAAAATATGAAATGGCGGATAGAGCACATAAACTCCCGCGCGACGGTACGTATTTGTCAGGTAATAATTTGTTGGGCATTATTATTGCAATAAATCTTACTCCCTTCAGTTGGAATACAAAGAGTCAGGGAATTAAAAATTCCTCTCGTACAAACCAAAACAAGAATTACAATTAAAAATTAAATAAAAAACATCATGAATAGAATGTCAATTAATTAAAAAAAAAACAAATCTTTATAAATATTCAAATTTATGTGCTGACGTATTTTGGATTTTTTTTTCATATATTTTTATAATTAACGATCTCAGCTGGCTTTTTTTTTATATAAAAAAAAAAATAAACAAAAGTATTATCGGCATCTGTATCAAAATTTGTATGAAATTACAATCTCAAATTCTTAGTTTTATACTCTGATTAGAAAAAAAACCGGAAAGTAAAATAAAAAAATTGAAAAAAAGCATTAAGTGACGTCAAAATATTTAAATTTTAAAAACACTGTCATTTTGCTGAGGCCGTCATATTTATTATAAAATTTAAAACTACAACCTATTTTAGTAGAACAATAACAAATGAAATATTTTCAAAATATTTTATTACTGCAAAAGTATCTGGTTTGAGACATTCTTTTGTTTTGATTGTTTTATTAACAAACTTGTATAAAAAGTGGGCCGCTTCAAAAAAAAAAAAAAAGAATAGAATAGAATAGAATATTAATATGATATTGATTTATTTGTTAATATTGTTTTGCAAATAACCGCAACATTCATTCAATTTTAGTTTTTTTTATAATAATAGCATATGGATATATGATAGACACATGCACCAATAATTTCATTATTGAAATCAGTATAGAATTTCATTAAAAAATTTTGTTTTGTGAACTCGTATGATAGCAACACTGATCAAGAAAATTTTACAACAAGAAAGGTGCTCAATGATTTTAATAATCGATCGAAATCAAATTTATTTTGATCTAGTTCTTGTGTTACAGGGGAGAACTGAAAGGAAGGAAGCTACTTTTGATGTTTTACATATCTTAACTATAAACCTTGAAGATTATAATTTAAGGTAGATTAAAATCTAGATCTACCGTCTTGGAGTTTAACGTTTTAACCCTTATAGCACGCCAGCTCCTATTGTAACCCCGCATTAATTCTCTAGAACTAAGCAACGCTCAGTACAACCATTATTTATCGTTTTCGTAGTTCTTTTCAAACGTCAGAGCACTTGTGTTTTTCATGTGATTTATAATTAACCTTATTATGGTCAACCTTCGACTATAGTCGTCTATGTTCTGGAATCTATCCCCTTGTGATAAAACATAAAATTTTCGACTACAACGAATTTGTAGCTGAATAGGAAAATGATGACACACAATGATAAAAATAATAAATAAAAAATAAAGGTTAAAACTAGGGTATTCAAACGATTAATCGTTAATCGATTAATCGAACAATTGTGTTCAAATAATTGTTCGAACAATTAAAAATAGTCAAATTTCGAATAACGAATAACTCGAATAATTTCCTACGATTAATCGATTAATCCATATAAAAAAATACTTTATATATAGAAATAATAAATGGTATTAATAAACTTTCTAAGTGTTTTAAAATATTTAATAAATCTAATGAAAAACAAAAGAAATTGCAAACATATGTTGTGCTGCAAGAAAAGAAAAAGAAATTCGTCTTATACATGCTGTAAAGCATCGATGGTCGTCCTTATATTCCATGATTGAAAATTTTCTTCGTATTTGTAAATACGTAAATTACGCTCTATCTGATTTTGGTTTAAGGACTTTTACAGGTATGGAAATTAAAGTTTTATTAAAATTGAATAAAACCCTTAAACCACTTGATGTCGCTAATACTATTATTAACAGCCTGTTTCTAGAACACGAATGGTATTTGACATTCGTCTTTTTATATAACAAAAACATTCAAATTTGTTAGTGTTTCACATATAAATAGACGAATGTCAAAACCCATTCGTGTTCTAGAAACATGCTGTAATACAATGGAAAATGCAAACAATCCTTTTTTAAATTAGTTATTAGAAAGGCTTAAGATTCGAATAAATAAAAGACGTGTAAAACTACTTTATACACCTATTTTATATCTAAAGTTTAGTACATTTTCACTTTTTCAAAGTGTTGCACAAAATCTGAAACAAAAGATTTTGCAAACAAATTGTTTTTGAGAACGTTTTTAGAAAATACGGAACAAAATGTATCAGATGATTATGTCAGATTACAGAAGATTTAATTGAAATAAACGAAAATAATCGATTATCACAATTAAATGAAGCAATTAAAAGTGTACAAAATTTCAAAAAACCTAAAAGAGGCTGCAATAATTTAATGGATGATTTCTTATATTTAGAAAAAACCAAAAACAGAACCGAAAAATTATATATTCTTTTCCATGCACTTCTCTCAATTTCTCCAACATCTACAATCAGCGAGAGAGTCTTCTCAAAATTGAGTTTTATTAAAACTAAAGAAAACCATCGGTTGAGAGCTAAACTAAATTACTAAATATAAATAACATTACAAGACTACTTTAATAGAAGTGCATAATTTTTTTTTTAAATAATTTTTAACTCATAATATGAATTACTTATTTTTAATTACTTATTTAATATTTTTGTTGCATACGA
This sequence comes from Metopia argyrocephala, assembly GCA_963576795.1. Taxonomy (NCBI): domain Eukaryota; kingdom Metazoa; phylum Arthropoda; class Insecta; order Diptera; family Sarcophagidae; genus Metopia; species Metopia argyrocephala. Next base: position 89,258,227 of record OY756211.1, read on the forward strand.
AGTAGTAAATTATTACTTTTATATATTAAATCGTTATATATATGATCTCAAATATTAAAATTAATTAATGAATTATTTATGGTTTAGTTTTCCAACAATATGTTTGTGCACTATAGTTAACTATAGTTAATGAATTTTTAAAAAGTTATTACATTACAATGTTTTTGGTTATTATTATTTGTTTTTTTTAATAAAATGTTTTAAAAATCCACAAAATTGGTATGTTATTTCATATAAAACAAAATGCGATTAATCGATCAAGAAAAAAACCCGAATAATTACTCACTCGATTAATCGACCAAAAAAAAAGTCGAATAATTGAATACCCTAGTTAAAACCAATAAAGAGATATTGTCCGAAAAAAAAAAAAAAAAGAATTAAAAGTTTGTTAAAAGCAATTTTTTTTTATGCCATTTTAGCTAAATACAACTACTGTCGGGACAATTTTATGATTTTATTTCTTTTTATTAAGTTTATTAAGCAATTTTTATCAAGCAAGATAAGCAAACATTACTGTTCTTGGCACAGCGTTGGCTCTTTTCTTTAAGTTACTCCTTACAGTTTTAGGGGCAAAATTACGTTCCGCTTTATGCTTTTATTTAAAGATTAGTCTGTAAAATAATATGTGCTGAGTTTTGTCATCATTCCCTGAGAATGAAAATAATAGTGTTGCAGAGCTCAATATTTGGCAAAAAAGGTCGTCTCCAAACGACAGACTTGAGATGCTTGTTCATGGCAGCCAGTTACTCTCAGAGCTTTTGCCAGAAGACTGCTGAGATGTAGTCGCCGAAAGAAATACTTTCTTTCGACTTTCCTTCTTGAAGATGTCAGAGCTGGGATTTGAACCTAGCGCTCTTGTTTTAATAAACCCACACACTAACCACTAGAACACGGCGACTACAGCTACGATATCAGTAAGTTTAAGCCAAATGTACACAAGCACTACTCCCTTTTTCTCGTTTCCATAACAAGAAATGTAAACACATATCATTCTTTAGAACAAACGCGATGAGATCTACCTATCATATAAATGCTAATACACTGCAGAAAGTTGATAAGATTATGGATCTTGGTAGTTTGTTGGACTCAAAACTAAATTTTCGTGACCATATAGCACTTACTGTAAACAAAGCTAATGGTGTTCTTGGTTTCATGAAACGATGGGCTAAGGAGTTTTCGGATCCCTATATAACAAAGCAATAATACACTTCATTAGTTCGTCCAATACTAGAATACCGTTCGATTATATGGGATCCCTACTATACCATCCATATTAATAGTATTGAATCTGTACAGAAGCAGTTTTTATTATTAATTTGTTTACGAGGCCTTGGTTGGAATTCTTATGAGCTGCCGTCATATGAAAGTAGACTTGGTCTTATTAAGTTACCGCCGAATTATGCTTAGCGTTTCTTTTATGCTTAGACTAATTAGAGGTGACGTTGATTCCGAAGTCCTGCTTGGTAAAGTTAATATTAGTGTTCCAGTTAGACCTACTCGGACCTTTCAGCTGTTAAGTCTAAATTATTATAGATCTGCAAATAATAATCCATTTCGTCGCATTTGTTTGAATTTTAATAAATGTTATAATATTATAGATCTTTCTGAGAGTAATGTCGTTTTGAAAAGAAAAATTATTTTACACTTTAATTCCTAATTTAAATTATATACATATATGTACATTGTTGCTTAGTCTGTAAGGACATGTAATCTATAGACTTAATAAATAAATAAATAAAAATATTTCTTTACACCAGCACATTGACCCCTGAGTGCTAGCCTTAATAATACAGAGTTACAGAGCTGAATATTTTGCGAAAAGAGAAAAAATTAAAAAGTTTAGGAACATATTCCTTTTAAGACTCTTTAGCTATTTTCGATGTAACAAATCGGTTTTTCTATCTTTTTTCAATTGAAATAAAATGAAGGATTTTTTTTCCAATTTTGACATTCGTTTTCGTGAACCGTAGTACAATAAATTTTAAAATAATTGTTAACAGGGTTGTAATTTTCATGGTTTTGGAGAAACTTAGTATTAAAGTGTAAAAACGAGAAATATAAAGCTTTAATACGAGAATAGAATAATACTAAGTTAACATCTTAATCGTGCTTAAGCATTAAACTTCTGTTAAACATGAAATGTTTATATTTTCAACACTTCGTTAAGCATATAAATGGCAGGGTTGCATTTAATTTTGAGTGCGTCTAGTAGGTAATTGATGAAGCTGTCACTTTTTTTATATTTATTTAACCCGGTATCGTAGTGTAAAATGATGGCATATTAAAAAAAATTAAAAAAGTTACAGCATTCATAACAACAGCATTAGTTGTATTTATTTTTTTAATTATTTTTATTTTTCTTATGACGCACGGTTTTTTTTTATATACCTTTTGCTGACCTTTAAACAAATCATTAATATTGATAATTCTATCATTAACAAAACTGAAATGTGCCGTTGATAATTTCATAATTGTATTCTTCAAATATTATGCGTATATATCAGTGGTCTTCACCAGTATTACTGAGGTAAATAAATTGTTCGGATATTTTTTTAGTTTTTCTTACTCTCTTCGTGAATATTTCAACCAGGGTTGCTTAATTCCACAAAAATTCTGGCAAACAGCTTCTTAAAATACACCAAAACTACCCTTATCGTTAATTCTTATTATATTAGTTTTAAATTAAATGTATTGTACTTTATTAAAAGATATCACTTTTAGAATTCCTGGAAACCAGTTTTTGTTTTATTTTCCTATGAAAAACTTAATTAATTATAAAAAAATTTGCCATGTTAAAAATCTTTCATAAAAAGAAATCCATACGCTTTGTTTTCATCATGTTAAACGACAACCACAATTATTACAAAAACATGTGTGTGAGACAAAAATTGCGTATGTGTTTATGTTTTATTAGTTTTCAAGAGAGCTAAATTTGTTTGTCAGACACTGAGAAGTTATGATAATAAGCAACATAAACTTATTAATGTTTATATTTCTTTTAACTACATTTCAATTTGTTAATAGCATTTAAAAACAATTTATTTCATGAATAATTTTAATAAATCAGTTTAAATTTTAAAATTAAAGGTTTTTAAAACGAAAATTTTCACAAATTTCATTCAAGTTGTTAAAAATAATACAAACGAAGAAACCAATCTCATCTCTCAGTGTATTTTTGTGTGACTCTCTTTGTGAAGACCACTGGTATATATTTTCAATTTTATCAGTGTAACAGTAAGCATGTTACTTCAAAATTCTCCTACTGTTGTAGGTCTTTTCCAGTGAAATAATTTTTGGAATTTGTAATACACCGTCAAAACCTGAAGTTAAAAACAGAAAATGTTTTTTTTACTGTGATTCGTTCTAAATCGATTAGCACGGTTTTGGAAAGATAAATGGTTTAGGTTTCCAAATTTTAAAATTAAGTTAAAAATATTAAAAAAAAACTTTTAAAATAGAAAATGCAAAAAACTATGTTGGTTGAGATTTCTAATCCCCTCCCGGCAACGCGTATTCATACAACATTTTTCATAATAATTTTTTTTGAGCGTTATTTTATAAAATATTCGTATAAATAAGCTGCTGATTGTAAACATTTTATAATTCTAGAATTAATAATGTTTTCAAAGATTTTAATCAATTTATTTTTAAATAAAAGCCATAAAATTTGATTTTTATGGTTAAAAATCTAAACCTTTTTTTTTGTTTCAAGATGATTTTAAATTATTGACTTTACACTAATTACATATAATATTTATGTATATACGTTTTAATATATCGTTCTATTATAAGTTATAAAAAAAAGTTGTCAGTTATAGAAAAATGATACTTTAAGTGCCGTATTCATTAAAAAAAATAATTGTAGTTTTATTAAAGGCTTATTTGACAAATTTCTATGTGATACTTGTCAAATATACCTTAAATAAACTGAAAATATTTTTATGAATACAGCAATGATTTTTTTTTTAAATAATAATTCTTCAAGTATGTACTTACATTTTTTAAACTCGATTTTTTTGTTTGTTTGTTTTGAGAACGTTTTAAAAATACTAATTGAACCCATTAAGAAAATGACATATTTCGTACACTTACCTGCAAAGAAATAATAAAAAAACACGAAAGAAATCATTAATTTTTTTATAACAAAATTTATACAGAATTTGAAATATTAAAAAACAAATTGTATGCGAATTGAAATACTCGTTAAAGTAAATAAATATACAAATTAATAAAGAAAAATTGAGGCAATAAATCACAAAATGTGTCAAATAGCGATTGAATTGAATCTGTCTGGTAGCTGTTGGGTTATTTACTGTCACAGTCACATACATACATATGTACATAAATTAATTGAGTTCAATATTAATAAAAAAATGTGAAATAGAAATAAGAATGACAAATAAAGTCGACCAAGCCCGACCAATCAATACCATACATCTTACGAGTACCAAATAATCTGTTGAAATTAGAAATCTAGTGTTATGGCTTCCAAATCTCTATTACCGGTGGCTCTAAATTACAAAATTATAACACTAGACTAGAAGTTATATTAATATTGACTAAAAAACCAAAAATTCCCTGGTAAGCCTTTTTACTAGCATGACTACTATAGATTCTTGCTATTTTACTTGAATATTATATTTTGTTTCACTGTTGACAGCCCTTAGAATACAACAGTTTAGATAAGAAATATACTTAAAACTGTATAATACTTTGCAATAATAGAGTTTGATTTTTAAGGAGTTTCATATCTAAAGTAAATATTGGACCATTGCTCTAATTCGTTACAAATGTAAGCTCATATCCAATATGCCCTCCAAAAACACTTTAATGAAATCAAAACACAAAAAAAAAAAACTTAATAAACTACTGATTTTCAACAAAAATCAAAAGTGTTAAAAGTAAATGTATTACAGGCACTTATAAGAACTGAATAAAGATAACGTAGATACATACTATGTATTGATGTATGCATGTATGTATGTAAGTATGTATGTAAGAAATGAATCAAAAGTATTTGCCGTGTTCTATTGATATAAATTATTGAAATAAAAAAACAATTTCAAATTCATTATTCAATTTATTTATTCATTAATTTATTTCTAAATGTGGTAGACAAACGATATGACAGTCATTTACAGTATGAGTGTATATTTAATGGCATTAATCATTTAAAATGATCTATCAAGAATGTTCACTTAGAATAGAATTTTTGAAATTAAACCACATTAAACAATAGAATAATAATTTTTAAATACAAGCACTTTCCAAGATATATTTTATGAAAGAAACGACATGTCTCATAGGAAAAATCTTTCCACTTTATATTTTATTTATTTACTTATTTAAAACTTAAATCTAATTTGATATAAAGAAATTTACCATTAAAATGGTAGTTTACCATATAAAAACATATGCATATAATTTCAAAACAGTTTTCATATAAATTTCGTTCTATAACGAATGCCGTAATTTGCCTCCTTGGCAGTTTGGCAAAATAGGACCAAATTTCCATCCTTCATTTTCAAAGAGAATTTTAAAAGGTTTCAACCCATATTACGTCAGTTTCCCGCTTAACATAACGGGTGCTTTTATACTTACAGCTGCATGAGAAATATCGACAGTTGAAGTTAGTTTTTATTGTCTACATTTTTATTTTTATATTTTCAATATCTCGTTACAATGTTGTAAATTTTCTTCATTAATAATTATAATATTCGATATTATAAATCGAAGAATACACACGAAAGTTTTAAATGGGCAACTTTGAAATTGTCGTAGTGGCTTATCAAAAATATTTTGTTGAGAACTGTTATGCTTTCTTTTGCTTGTTATTGACATTAAAAAAAAAACGAACTCTAATTAAAATATTTGTAGTATCAATTAAATTTTTAATTGATTTCAAACCAACACCCGAATTTATCATATCAATCAAAAGATTTTAATTGAAAATATTTTTAATTAACTTTTATATAGTATCGATTAATTAATTAAACATTTTACTTCAATACATTAAAAAGTTTGATTAAAAACGAAATCAAAAGTTAATTAAAATTTTTACTGAATCAATTAAAAAAGTATTACAAAAAATGAGACTTGGTTTGAATGAAACATTTTTTATTTTTGAAAATAAAAACACGATTTTTTTTATACCTCCTGTGGCATCAATGCATCATCATCCTTGTAATATATGCCAAGTAATAATTAAACAGTTAATTGAAATTATCATGAAAATTTTTTTTTGTGCGGTAAGGAGGGAAAAACCTTTATGCTTTCGGAGAGGTCGTCACCTCGCATGATATGTCGGACTCGCCCAAAAGGGTATACCGACTAAAAACCCCCGTTATCATCTCTCCATTTCTAAGAATATGTTTAGAATTTAACAACCAATTCCAATAATTTATGGCATTTATGATTCATCTGAGTTCTATTTTCTCTATTTGATGTACCCCCTATTTCTTGTTTGGTTATTCCCTTGCACAGGAGCTGTATTAAAAACCCCACATTACTAGCGCACTTACCCCCTTGCATAAGAAAAGTAGAGTTAAGAAACAGAATAAAAAAGTAAATAAAACTTATGTATTTGTTTTGGCATTTTTTTTCTTGTCATTTTAACCATATGAGAAAACTCATCCTAAATTTGGAGAAGTAATTGTTTTTGTTTACAATATACCCATACTACTACTACTATTATTACAAACAACACTGTAAACAAATATTTTGTTTGGCTACTTTAACTGCCCCTTTAATTTGTAAGCAATTGTTTGTTTATCTCTTGCCCTGTTTTCATTTTAACATTCTCTTGCATCTTTATAAAGTATTACACAAATACATTCGTAAATATTTACACAATGACATACACACATACATGCATATATGTTTGTAAGTACATATGTACTATTACTGTTGTATATATGTAAACAAATTTATGTGACACTGTTTACATTTAATTATTAATACCCTACATTTCGCTAAAGGGGTTATGCAGATGAAGATGTTGAAAGCTTTAAAAACAGAAGAAAACATGAGAATGGAACTCAGACAAACAATTCTTATAATTTGGGTTAAATGACAATCATTGCCAATGGAATGATAGATTTGGTTCATCATAAAGAACAACAAATTTTGTAGCACATAGCGCGATAACTTAAATCAGGCGATTGAGAGTTTTTCAGAGTGAAACCGTGGCTATTATCATATGTGCTGAAATCAACACAATTGGTTTATATCTAAGGCTATTCATATTTAATATTAAGACATCTAATTGTGAGAAATGTTACTGCGACACGTTGCAATTCTAGAGCTCAAAAATAAGGGCTAGTTGTTTTGAGTACCTGGATACCTGGATCTGGTGGACTATTGGATTGACCAGGAATGAATATATAGCACCAAACATTGGTCGGTAAGCCTATTGTGCTATACTGCCTACAACTGTTCGCAATATAATTAAATTGCAAAGTTGGCATATTCTTGGAACATTCAAAGGCTCAAGTGGGTCTTAGACAAGCAACCGCATTGTCAGTTCATAATTTGTGCGAAAATCAGGCATTTAATTATAAAAGGCCAGACCTGTATCTCCTGCTAGTATTTCTTACGAATTATTGTGGTGTGAAAGCGCAAAATGGCGATTGCAAAAGTAGACGCTTGTAGATAATGCTTACAGCCATAAGCAAGTGTGGAACACATATTGATAGATTTAGATGGATGTGATAGATGACATACCCACTACAGTTTTAGACCTGCTGACATAGAATAGAGGAGAGATAGAAAAGCTTTAATATTATGCTCGATCTGAAAGTCAGGCGATTTTAGTTTTATTAGCTTTTGATTAATTCATTAAGGGCCTTATTAAAAAAAAGTAATGCTTTCTATCCCTAAATAAAAGACAACATGTGTTTTAAAACTCTATATACCGTGCCTTGACCTTATTTTTACTATTACTCTGTGGCATAAATAGGACTAAAATTTAATGAAGGCCTGGATTAGGTTTGCTTTCAGCGTCGTTAGAGGTTGTGATTTATTTGTATAGACCATCTACTTAAGAAAACTTAAGCAAAAGTCTAACAAGGTCAAATTATACGATATTGTTGGCCAGTTCACATGAGATGCTAATTTCCACAAATCTTTTGTGCAGAATATGTACTGTGACATGAGCTTCGTGGCGCGTAGCGTCGTTTTATTAAAAACATAACTGGCCATTAAAACCCTGTTAAAAGATTACAGTCTAGCTTCTCGCAGCACTCATGTTGTATGTGTTAATTCTTTTATCCGTGAGTACCGGGACCTACAGTTTAAAGTCGTCTCCGAACGACAGATTTGAGAAGCTTATTCATGTCAATAAATTAATCCCAGAGCTTTTGCCAGAAGACTGCGAAGATGTAATCGCCGAAGGAAATATTTTATTCATATTTCTTTATTCAAGATGTCAGAGCTGAGGTTTGAACCCTAAACTCTTATCTTAGCCAGCCAACACACTATCCACTAGAGCACGGCCACTACATTCGACACTTATATTAACTCAATCTTTTGGTAATTTCCGATCTATAAGGCACGTTATTTACTGTGAAGGTCTAGCTAACATCGTTGTGAAAGAAATATGGACGAATAACGCCGCAAGTATAGTATTCACTTTACACGGTAAATTTCTATATAAATTGAACATTCTGCATATTCGATATGCAGATTGGTATCATCCCAAATTGAATAGCCTTGTTAGTTCCATTTATGCGGAAATAGTCCTCAACGTGAGTTTAAGTTTATTATTGGCAACTACTTTTAACTGTTTTAGAGTGTATTCTACCGATGTTATTACATGCCATATGCCTCCTCCAGCTGAATGAATAATCCAAGAGATGAAGCTTTCACATTATAGAAGTTATTTCCCGCTATCAAACTTAAGATACATTGTAGTCGGTTGTGACCGCTTATGATTTTCGTTACTTACTTATGCCCACTCTCGAATAGTTTGTACAAAACAAGAAAAAGGGGCATAAGAGAAATCATAGGTTTTTATTTTGTAAATTGATTTGATACTCTGAGAATTGTGGAGAAATAATAAATAAATTTTTGTTACTCTCACCCATTTACTATTTGCTGTGGTTTATTTATTTACTTGCTTTTTGTTTACAATCTGACTTTCTAAGTTTTTTTTACTCATTTCAGACTTATTTATTTGTTTGTAAAGAAAATGTGTCTTTTTTAATCAATGTGTAGCCCCTTGATCCCCATTCAGAATTTCGTTGATAACACTGTGCAACAACACTTTTTATACGTTTGAAAAATTCTTGTAATTTATAAATTTACTAATGACGTTTTCTTCGTATCAAATGGAATTTGAAGTTCGATTACAGTTTTAAACAATAAATATAGACTTTATTTCGGACCTTGAGACAATTGACGTAATTAACAATTTTGCGTAAATACAATAAAATATAAAATGTACAGATTTCCTGTTGACGGTTAGCGGAATACAGAACTAGAGTTAAAGCAAAGATTTTAAATTTGAAATAAAACGTAGATTGATTCTTAATTTAATGCCAACAATTAAATAAAAACAAAATTTACATACATATCGCTCATTTGCGAGAAGAGTGGGGTAGTTTTTGGGTTAGTCCGATGGGTTACATGGTCCAGCCCTAGGACATCGCAATGTTAAATGGACCATGTTTTTTTCATACGTTTGAGTTAGTTTTGGACTAGTCCTACTCCTCTGTTGAGTACTCTTTACATGCATGTATGGAGTACTCGCATTATCTGCAGGGATTCTCATACATTGTTGCCAGCAATCGTAATATATCTTTAAGGAAATATTTTATAATGGCAACTCTATTATCCATATGTTTATTTTAGTAGGAAATTTTTGTGTAGGATACAGAATAAAAAGTTACAAGTGAAAAAAATTAATAAAGCTGTAAAATAAATATTCAAAAAATTTAAATTTTAAAGGTACAAAATTGTTAAGATCATTAAATATAATAACATTAGAGTATGCAGTGTAAAGCACGCAATAAAAAGCGAATAGTAAGAATAAAAACTATTTAGAAAGACTAAGGGTGCAAATGATGAATGGAGTTTTAGAGTGAAGAGTTTATTAACATCCATTCTGCTAGAGCCGAAAATTCTGACCATCTCCTAAAGAATTAGGTCACTGACAATTGAAAAGACGAACTGCAATAAAGGATATGAAAGCACATTTATGACATATTTATACGATGAAGTGCTCTGCGATATTATTGCGATGGCTTGCCTATTTACAAAAGTTCTAATACACAGCTTTGGCCGATTATAATCAAAGTAGTTAATATTAAAAAGTTAAGTGTTGCCCGTTACTATATATTGTATGTCGGCAAGGAGAAACCATATGATGTTAACCAGTTTTTAGAACGAGATTGCTTGGAACTTTGGATCAACTATAATTAAAGTTCCTATCACATTTTAAAAATGAAGAGTAGTATTATTTTATTTATTAATTTTTTATAAATAAAAATTTAAATCATAAATTTTATTTCTAATTTTTTTTTCTTCCATCAAGTACTTACATCGAGTAGTTTAAACTGTGGAGTGCTCCATGGAGTAGTTAATAGAGTAGTTTTTAAACTACTGCTCTAGTGTGGTGCATGGAGTAGTTTTTGGGTTAATCCAATGGGTTATATAGTCCAGTCCTAGGACCTCGCTATGTTAAATGGACAATGTTTTTTGCATATATTTGGGTAAGTTTAAGACTAGTCCTACTCCTTTGTCGAGTACTATTTACATACATGTATGGAGTACTCGCATTATCTGCAGGAATGTAATTGATTTTCTTTATTGCGTATAATTCGGACAGATCGTGTACAATTTTGTATCTAAATTGTACTTTATGATACTTTTTTTTAAAAAAATCTATAAGTTTTTTAAATTAAATTTTTACTGATGGTAGCCTTATAAAGCAGTTTAATATTTTACTTCATTCTGTATTTTGTTTGAAAATAATAGGAACACTGTTGGCTACGGAGTCTTTAGTTTATTTATTACGCAGAACATCTCTTCTGTTTTGCTTCTAAGAGACTTGCGCTCGGTATGATCAGGGCAAGATGCTAAAAATGTTTAGGATCCCTCTTTTTTTTTTGCCAACTTTGCAGCTGTGTAAACGTGTTATATGAATAAAGGTAGACACACTGAGACCCTCACTGCAGAAGTTGCAAAAATACTTCAGAAAAGGAAACTGTTGGTCATTTTCTTTGTGACTGCGCAGGTTTGGCAGTCAGACGTTTGCAGTTTTTGGGATGCCTTTTTTCAATGACATGCCGCAGAGCGCGAACCTCATTCTATTCCATTTTATAGCTCTTATTAGTAGTAGTTATTTTCCTTCTACGGTAAATTCAGTGTGATCCTGTACTGGCGCCAAAACCGCACTTTGTGCTAATTGTAGTTGATCATGAGTTTGGTTAACTAGCCATCCTCATCTATCTACCTACGCCCAATTATCACAAGTATTAACGAACCATAAAGCTTTACAAGAAAATTTTTAGAAAATATCACATTTCGCCTTTCGCAAAACTAGGAGTTATCTCTCACATTAAATAACAAATTCTTTATTTAATTTCAACTTCATTAAAATTCAAATTCATGATTTACAAATACCTTGAAAGGTTAAAAACGAACAGTTAAGAAAAGTTTTTAATTAAAGCGAAAATGTAAGAAAAAAAAACTACTGGTAACACATGCAATTTTCTGCTGTTCTTGCAACATCACAGAATAAAGAGTCAAAGTGAAAAAAGACAGAGACAAGTTAAACATTTCGTTTCCATATTTCATATTCTCTTTGAACTTCTCAATGAATATCTGACAAGACTTGTAAAATGGTTTTTTCATCGCTTTTCGTTAATTTTTTTTTTTTTTTTTGACTAAAACGCTTGTTAATGGCGCTACGAAATGATTGAAATACTAAAAACCAAGGGGGAATAAAATATGTTTTATAAGGTAAAAAAAACAAAAAAATAAAAGAACAAAAAAAAAATGCATTCATTTTAAATTTAAATGTAAATCAAGGGAAATCACTACTGTTACTGCAGCACAGATAGCGAAACGAAAAGAATGAATCTGCTGCTGCAATTACTACTGCTTGCAATTTTTTTACATTAAACGTAAGAGTAGATAAATTGCGAAAAAAAAATTGCATTGAAAACGACTCATGAATAAATTAAATTTGAAATCAAAATGAATTGCAGCAACAGAAACAACAAAACAAACAATAGGGGGAAAAATATAAAAAAACGACACATGCATGCATGTTTAGAAATTCACACAGTCAGTCAGTCATACACTTAAAAAAAAACTGCAATCAAACAGATTCTATAGAAATGTAGTGTTACAGCAATCGCAACAACTTGGACTGTGATAATGTTGATGACAACAACAACAATAGCAATAGCAAACAACTACATTATTCACAAGCACGTTAACTAACATTTTGCTATTGTTGTAGTTATTTTTTTAAAGATATTTTTAGAAAAAAACATTAAAGAAACAGAAACAGAAAATTTAAAAACAACAATAACCCATAAAGTTTATATATAGAAAGAGGACGTTTTCATTAATTTGTGGTTCTATTGGAATGCTATTTTTAAAATTCTCAAACTAAGGTTTGCTTAAGCCAAAATCTGTTATAAACCAGAATATATTTTTTAATCTGCAAACATCTAGAAGAAAGGTCACGAAAAGGTTGGAAATGGCAAAAGTTAAAGCCACAAAGCTAGAAATTGTATATCAAGTACGGAACACATGACGTAAACCATGAAGTGCACTAGAGTTTTGCGTATGCCTTTTTCAACTCAAACCAAAGTCATCACGCAAACTGCCAACTCTCCAAAATCCTAATAGCTGGAGATATCGGTTTTCTTAGCACAGCCTCGATGAATAGCAGGGAATTTGTTAGTATGGACAACATTTCGTCGTGCGGGAGTTTAAGTGCTCTATTCACTATTTCATATTTTTTATATATTTCGAGTTAATGATGCCACTTTTCAAATCTGTAATCCGTTTTTGGATATCACGTCAAGTTTCGGCGATAAATAGCCGAAAACGGAATGCAGATTTTAAAAATTTTGGTGTCAAAAACCTAAATTAGCATCATTAACTCAAGATTTAAAAAATGGCGTACAGAGCACTTAAACTCCTTCACGACGATTTGTTATCACTTTTTGAATTTGTCAGAACTAAATAATTTCAGTCGAAGGCATTCTGAGGAATCAAACTTCAGCTCTGACATCTTAAAAAAAATTACAAAAAATATTTCATTCGGCGACTACATCTGAGCCGCCTTTTGGCAGAAGCTCTGAGAGTAACTGATTGCTATGAAAAAGGTTCTCAAGTTTGTCGTTCGGAGTCGACTTTAGATTGTAGGTCCCAGTACTCATAGACAAAAAAGAGACACACACAACATGAGTGCTGCAAGAAGCTCGACCGTAACTCTGACACAGGGTGGTAATGGCAAATTATGTATGTATGTATGTAACGGTATCCTACGGCCCTAAGTGTTTCCCAATTAGGGTGCTGAAGGTAAAGATTTTTAGTCGCTGAAAATGTATGAATAGAACCTGTTAAACTAGAGATAATTTTATAGAATTCATAGCATTTTAAAAAGTTTTATTATCGTATAGTGGCGGAAAAATTGAAAATGAAAAAGCAAAAAAAAGAGGACAGGGGAATTGGATTACTCTTTCTGGGCCAGACTGATAGGAGCGTTTTAGAGTCGTGCATTAGATTCTCTAGGGACAATCTAAAAATATTAACGGGACCCTTGACCGCGCACTGTAGACTCAATGGGGATTAGAACAGAATAGGAATCATCGCGAGTAGCATGAGCAGCAGATTCTGTAATAAAGCAATCGAATCATCAGGTCGCATACTTGGCACTCGTGCAGCATTTTGCCTTATCTATCGGTGGATATTGATTGTGAATGGTGAGGGTCTTCAGTTATCTTCTCAGAAGGTCAGGGAGTGGCTTCTTGAAGATGGACTTCTTGGAGGGGGGAAGGATCCCCCCCTCTTATGTTTTTTTTTTTTTTTTAATTTTAAGTTATAATTTTAGAAAACCGCAAATTTTTATAATTTTGTCCTTCGCTGGGATTGAACCACGGTCGTGTTTCGAGTTTCTGTGCGAGCTCTCAACCACTATGCCACGACCCCCCTAATAGATGAATTGATGAATAGTGAAAGAGACACTACGTTGGTTATCAAATATTGGATAGAGAACTGTCAAAGCTGGCAACTGCCAACATTTTAAAATTCGTCAAGGCAACGAAACTGGGGGAGATACTAGTTAAGGTGAGGGCTGTGCAATAGATCTTCAGGTCGTATAACTTTTATTACCTACTATATGAATGAATAAGGTAGGGTAAAAGCAACGTGGGTCCTGCGTTTGTTTACAATAGCACAGCATAGTAAGATTTTTAAATGGAGTGTTTGTCGATGTTTTACCACAATAAAGCCTACTACTATCCCCTTTGAGATAGAGGAACAACTAAAGCAGTTGTATCTATCTGTAAGCAAGACTACTGTCTTTTAGGATGCCTTAATGTTTGTTTTTTATCTCAAAAAAGGAAAACCAATCAAGGTCTAGAATTATTCTGCTTAATTTCAGCCCTTAATTCATAAAGTTTAAGAAAAAAAACTGCATTTAGCGGACGTACATAAGTGTTGTTTGTTAAGACAATGCACTACTTCACACATATCCATATGCTTCATTACCCGACTTATGCGGCAGATTCAAATTTCTCTGATTATTCTATTTGCCGACGAAAAATAAAATGGCTTGGTGGTAAAAGTATTGCCAACCATTAGGAGGTTCAGCTTAACTTATGAAAGTTGCCTTAGATCTGCCCTTCAGTATGTATATAAATACTTTTCAACAGATAAAAGATATTTACGAAAGCAGAAAAAGAAAAGTTGTTTGAACAGCATTTACAACAAGAGAATTTAAACGAATTTGTTGTTTTTTGTTTTGCGATTTTCAATAAACAATTTAGAGATTTTCATATTAACTTAAAAGTATCATTAATTGTTTTTTTTTTTTTTTCTTTTTTTTAGTTGTGTTACAAGTCAATGACCACTTAAGCACTACATATTTAATACACTCACACCTCACGAACAGCGATTAGGTTTCAAGAGAAAAAAAGAAAAGCACTCACAACATTAACATATGAAACAGGCATTAATTTAATTAAAAATTACCATTAAATAATGAATTACAAATGATATGTTTAATTGACACTTGTAGTTGACATTTGTTAATGGGTTTTTTAGTCAGAAAACCTATGGGTGTGATGATGGACTAATGTACTGATTGTAAAAATAAACAATTTTAGAGGATGGGAAATTTGTATAAAATACCCGTTTGTTCTACGGAAACAGGACATTACTTAAAGGATTTACAAATCTAAACTTTAATATGTCTAAAGATTTATTTGAATAGAACATTTTGTTAGTAAAGATATGTAGTTCCTTTGAAAATGTATTTGCCTTTCGAACCTTTGTTGAGAACAAATGAAATTTTAAATCAAAATATTTTTTTAAGGCCAATACTCAGGGGTAAACCCTTACTCATGCAGTGTATTGTATTGGAATGTGAAGATGGTTGATAGATAGATATTTTTTTTTTTTGTAGATATTTGTATATTATGCGCCTTTTTGTTGATAGGACATGTTGCTGTCAATTTGACCACTTAAGGGCCAGTGTTGAATGATTAAACAGCAATTGCCTCATCTGTCGGTGGATGTTGAATGTAAATGGTAAGCGTCTTCAGTAGATTAGTTGTTACCTTCCCAGAAGGTGGCGCTGTACTCCTGATGATTGGTTTCTAGTAGAATTGATTGGAAATGTCAGGGAGTTGCTTGTCATGCTATATTGTGATTTAAAAAGCCAAGTGGGAGAAAGAAAACACCTTTTGCCTTTTCTAGAAAAGTATATTGCCTATATATTTTTTGGGAATTACTAAAATACTCCAGTTGTTTACATATAAATTGAGTAATAACCAGGGCTCATTCAAGATGTATTATATCTACGAGTATACAGGAGATAAAAATATTATATAATGTTGGTGATAGAGATAAAGCTTCAGGACGAACTTTGGAAAGATAATTTTTTAGAATTAATTGTGCATATTCATAATAACTGGTATATGAAATGCAAATCTGTATATTGGCATCTAGAGGCGATAAAATGTCCATAAAAGTCGCATTCTAAACAACTGTCGTTTTTGAAAGGGGTATAATGATGAATTCGCTGCCATATATATTTTCCCCGAACAGTTCATTATATTTATATAATGGGTGATTCAAGTGGATACACTTTTTTCAATAGCCTTCTTTTGACAGATCACGTGTGAGTGTATTGTGTGGCATTTCATAATGGAAAGACTTTACGCCTGAACAACGTTTACAAATCGAAACGTTATTACAACGTTTATTATGAAGAAGAATGTGAGGAATGCGTTTCGCGCTCTTCGCTCAACCTATGGTCAACATAATCGGCCTGCTGAGCGTACTATTCACAACACATCACCCATTTTGAGACACAGCATTCATTATTGGATAATATTCGACCGAATATACCACGTCCAGCACGCTGTGAAGAAAATATAGCGGCTTTAAAAATGATGCCGGTGCGAACGTAACCGTCAATGAAGACCGATATCGTGCCATGATAACCGACTATTTGAGGCCTAAAATTGAAGCTCGTGATCCCGGCGCCACTTTCCACACATCGCATCAATCAATGGATTTATTGAGAGAACACTTCGGTGAGCACATAATTTCACGTTTTGGGCCGATCGATTGGCCGCCAAGATCGTGTGATATCACACCGTTAGACTTTTTCCTGTGGGGATATATAAATTCTAAAGTTTATGTGGCCAAACCCGCTTCGATTCAGGCCTTGGAGCAAAACATCATGCGTGTCATTCTCCAGTTACCAGTCGAAATGCTCGAATGAGTCATCGAAAGTTGGACTCGACGGATGGACCATCTGCGACGTAACAACGAAAACCATTTAATAGACATAATCTTAAAAAATAAATGCCAAAGAATATTCTTTCAAATGATAATAAACATTCCCCATTAAATTTAAATTCTAATTTTCTGTTTTTTTTTTTTAAGTAGGGAACCTCGAAATGGATCACGCTTTATGTTTGTATAAATGTATGCGTGTGTATCTTCTAAATATATGAAATTGAATGTGTGTTTGTTTGTTGGTATCTTATAGGAGACCAAACCTCTAGACCGATCTTCCTGAAATTTTCACAGCATTTAACTGGGACTCTGGCATGCTAATAGAGTACTTTTTTTCGACCACGCCTACTTTTACGCCCACTTTTTTAAAATTATGTAATTGCTTCCATATAGTTTTTAAAAAATATACTTCAAATTGTATACAAATTATACTCCAGGCGAGGTAGAAATACACATTTTTTACGCCACGCCCCCTTTCACGCAAAATTTTGTTTGAAAGTTTTCAACTTTTTGTTCTATATACAAATTTGGTGCTTCTTTACGTTTATTAACAACTTTACCTCAAATTTAAAATACATTTGAATTAAAATAGTGGGGTAGCCTCACTCTTTTCTCCCACAACTGTGCAAAATATATAAATACTTTAAATTATATTATATAACGAGGGGGTAGCGAAGCACACCGGGTTCAGCTAGTATTATATATATTAGTATGTATGTATTGTATGGGCGATACCACGCCCACTTTCCGATTGATAATTTTGCTTGACCGTGAAGTCGTTGAGACTAAATTTAGAAACTTTAGATTTAACCGTTCTCAAGATATACAAAAATCAGCATTTAGTATATATGGGAGGTACCAGGCCCACTTGTTCGATTATGCACACTTTCTAGCTGATGATTTGCCTTGACAATGAAGTTATTCAGTTATTCAGTTAAGAAACTTTATTAAGTCTGTTTTGTGGACTAAAGAAGAAGACGACGACAATGCAATAAAATCACTTTTGTTATAAGTGAGTACTTTTTTTACATACTTTTCTCATATAATTAAATTTCTCTACGAAAGTAAAAATAAAATTAATTTAAAAAACGTTAAATCTAAAATGTAGCTTTTTTTAGCTTTTTTAGTTTTTTTTAATGTGCTCTTGGCTCTTTTTGCTTCTAAAAAGCTGGCTCCGCTGTTATATTACAATAATATTTGAAAAGTTGTTTGCAATTGTATTCTTAGACTTTCTCAAGAAAGGAAAATTCTTTTAAATATTTAAAATATGGCAAAAGGTTGATTATTAAAAAAAAGAGAAAAACAGGTAAAAGAATTTTTAATTGCATGACTAAATAATAAAATTAAAAAGAAAATACAAAAATGAAAATTAAAAAATAGAAAACAAAAAAAAACAATAATTATGCATTTAATTCAGTGCGTTAATATGAAAACATTTTAAGCCAACCACATAGCCTGTCACAGCATTTGTAAAAAAAAGCATTAACAAACCGCACAGGAAGTACGAATGAATTAAAATGAATAAATAAATGAGTGAAAAAATATAAAAAAAATAAAAAATATTCTACTGATTGTGGTGTTGATGATAATGAGATTGTAAATAAATTATCATAAATTAAATTAAAAAAATCTCCATTAAGCACCGGAAAATAAATAATAAATTAAAAAAATCTAAACAATAGAATTTCAAAGAGTACCAAAACAATTGCAATTTGTTGCGCGTAATTTCAAAACTCTTACTTCAGCATCACCATTATCTTTTAAACCTTGTAAACCAATTGTAAATAATTTCGAGTGTTTTAAAAATAAAACCGCCGGCTTGTCATGGCTCTAAGAAAAGTGTGGCTGCAACTGATAATGAAAAATTACAACAATAATTGTTATGATGATGATGATAATGACAAATAAGTAAAATATGTATAAAAATTATTAAAAGTTTCGTTGCCCGTCTGCCTAATAGTCGGTAAACATTAAACACCAGATAGAAAAGAGATTCCCAGAGTGTCACAAAAGATATTTGCCGAGCATGAAAACTTGTCAGTTACACAGTTAAGCACTCAGTCACTGCAGTTGTGTTGAGTAACTAGGCCTGTATTTCATACAGCGTAGTCAATGCAAAGTTAAAATATACTTAAAAGAAGGCAAAAAAAAGTGTACAAATCAAAGGAACAAAGAGAGTGAGAGAGAGAGAGAGATAATGATTTAATGAAGCTATTTTTTGCACAATTAACAATAAAATGCAATTTCTGCAGACAGCTCGGCTGGCTGACAAAGCATCTGTTGTATTTTATTTATTATTTGTTTTCCACTACAAATAAACAGTGGGATAACAGCATACACAAAAAAATATGAGAGGATTGGAATATTTCGTATTTAAAAAAATTTTTTTTGAAAGTGTTTGTGAAAAATTCAGTATCAAAAGAAACTTTGGATTTTGGTATGGAAATGCTAGAACTTTTATTGACACAACACTACATATATACTCTCTCTCTCTCTCTGTCTCTGTCGATCGGATTTGAGTAGCCAATATGTATGTTTTTACGCTTTTTATTCAGCAGGAAAAAGTTTGCTCCTATTGCCTTTTTACAATTGTTCAAATCTTAGAGGAATTCTCGGAATATAAAGAAAATGAAAAAAAAATTGCTAAAGTTTTTATTTTTCGTCCGTCATATTTATTTTCAAATATTAAAGACATGCGTCAAGCGTCATACGTTATTCGATAACTGTCATACGTCATCTGTCAAGCGTTATTCGTCAAGCGTCCTGCGTTGTAAATATAATAATAATAAGGTTGTAATTATATCGTCGCAAGAATTAAAGAACGCTGTAACTGACAAAAAATCGAAAATACGTTTTTTGCATCGTTTTTATCAGAAAAAATATACGCGTCGATTGGTCCCGGTCCCAGATTTCTATGATAAAAAGAAATTCACTTACGCCGTCTGCGTTTTGAAAAATATCAGTGTCTTTGTTCCACTTTCATACATGTTTTTGGGCTCTGGTGAACATTTAAGGTTTTGTCAGTTACAGCGTTCTTTAATTCTTGCGACGATATATTTCAATGTTGATACTTTTTATTAAAAAAAAACAACACTACCTGGTACGCAAAAATACCCTAATATACCTTTATTGGAGTATGACCCTAAAAAGTATGCAGCACTGTAGCGTTTTAAATTCGAAATGCTATGTTTTTTTTTTTAATTATAATTTAGAAAAACCGCCAGTTTTTATTTTATAATTTTTTCCTTCGCTGGGATTTAATCTCGGTCGTTTAAGTTTGTGTGCGAGCACTCTAACCACTATACCGCCCCCCCCCCCCCAATTTCAATGTAAAATATCTTAAATTGTTATTAGCAATATTTTCGCAGTTCTGTATTGATGTGAAATAGTTGAACTCTTTACACCAGTTATACTTTCTTATTAAATTATATTTGCACTGTTGTCCAACTTCTCGACTGGAATACAACTCTCATATATAAGCCGGTGCTTCAAAGTCTATTTTGGGGCTTCTCGACCGTGTACAGGAAAGGGCAAAGGTGCTTATCAGCGATGTTAGGGAATCAAACTTTATCGATTCCTTGGAGTATCGGCGCAATGTGACGTGCGTTTCATTGCTCTTTCGGTAATACCATGAGAGGTGCTCTGATGAAATAATGTAATTGATTCCGTATGGTCGGATATTTTTGCGGACTACTCGTACCTCTCTCAGAGCACATCCTTTTGTAGTTTATTGTACAGTCAATCGCACAATGCATTATAGAGAGAATTCGTTCTTTAGTCGCACCGCTTGTTTATGGAACGGGTTTTCAACGAATGCTTTTCCTGCCAATTACAATATCAGTAGGTTTAAATTAAATGCCTACAAGCGCTACTCCCTCTTTCCCCATCCTACAACATATTTTCCTGCAAAAGCAAGGGACGTCCGCTAAGTGCTGGACTTCATAAAAAAAAATTCGGCTAAAGTAAAATAAATACTATTCAGGATTTTTTATCAATTTCTTTTTGTGAATAGCACATGCAAAATTAATATTAATTTATTAATAATGGAAAGAGCTTATCGAGCCATGCAGACTAAATTTAAATTTCTCAACATTAACCAGCTAAAAATCAAAATCATTTAGTTCCAGAAGACATTTGTCAAACATCAGATAGACTTACCAATCATTTAATTGCAAAATCAACTAGTGGTTCTGTTCACAGAATGTTTGCCGACAAACAAGCAATTCGTGCAGCATTGAAAGCAAATATTTAAGTGACTATGGTAGCCATACGGACGGATTTATTCTAAATGGCAGTCAAAATTTGGACTGCACGAATGAAAAAAAGAATTGCAAATCAATAATAATTCATTGTTATACGAGTATTATCATTTCAAGTTCTTAAACTCTGAAAAAAAACAGTCTATATAACTGCAACACTTGATTCTATTTGTTCTAAATTATTAATTTTCCGGTTACCTTATTCTGAGTTTATTTGTATTGTGTATACTTTTATTGTTCTACAGTTTTATGTATTGCTCTGGATTTTAATAATTTCTTATTGAAATATATTTTTTTATAACCTATAGAATGAGATAGCAGCAGTATTTGAAATGTAATATGATTGCGTGTCATCATGTCAATTTATGTTATTTATGCTTGTGCCCCTCCTCGAATTTTAGGTTTTTACCATAATCACTTAAACATTTAAAGACTAATTTTAGACTTTACTTACTTTAAATATACAAAATTTAAATAAAATTAGACTTTGCTTTTAAAATTTTCATGCAAAGTAAAACAATTTTTAATTATAGCCTGAGTAATATGTACTTTCTTGTATATGCGCAGAGGAAAGTAAACAATAACATATACACATGCCGAAATTAGTTATTCTGCCAAAAGGATTTTTTTCTTCAGCGGTGGTTTTGGCAGTAATTTAAAAAAAAATTCTTTTCTATTCCATTCCTCCATTAATTTTTGATTTAATTGAAGTTCTTTTTTAGACTTTTTTAACAAGCGCATATGAATCTTTTCTTTATTTATTTTTTGAAAACTGCTTTCAACAGAGCAAATGTATTTTATGCATGAATAAATCTTTTAGAAATTAAAAAAAAAATATAAAAAAGAAATACTAAATTAAAAAGTAGAAGTCAACTAACGATTACATTTTGCAGGGAAAGGAAATGTTTTGTTTAAAAAAAATACTCTTTTGATCTGTGTTTGAAGCACTTGAGAAGGGCACAGGAGACAAGACTAGCAATTACAGAGAAAAGAAAGTTGTGATGATGCAAAATTAAATCACTTTAAGTTGTTGAGTAAACAAAACATTAAGAGGAAGAGACAGAGAGAGAGACAGAGAGAGAGTCATAAGCAGGGACTAGTTGATGAAAACTAAAGAAAAGTAATGAAAACACTAAAAATTCTTCTGAATTATTTGTTGATTAATGACATAAACATTTTTCGTTATAACTTTTTTATCAGTGAACACTTTACTCAGATTTTACACCTGAGAGTGGTGTCATGACAGTCAAAATGCAGGATCATTATTACTTATTTATTTATTGTGTAACCCAAATCTGAGCGTAAAGCGCAAACTATCTCTGAAATATTCTCATGACCATACAAAATGTATGAGAACAACCATACAATTGGAAAGTCCAATTCTGACAGCGCGTAAAGCAGTGAAGTTAGTTGCAAAACAACTGTTGTTGTTTTATCTGCCATTTTGTTTAGTAATGACATTTAATCTGCTTTCAGATAATTTTGTGATTTTAGTTCTCCTTAGTATGGTTAATGTATGGAATGAAATGGCAGATGAATTTGCCAGGATTGGAGCAGTTATACCATTGATGGGGCCAGAACACTTTTGTGCAATAGAAAGGGGAGTTTGGAAAAGCATACGAAGGAAAACAGAAGGCAATGAGAGACACTTGTTCTTTTCGTTCTTTCTTTGGCCTTAGACTTTCCAAACTTTTGCCTGGTAACTACAATAAGAAAAGATTTGAGTCGTGCATTGCGTTCTCTACGAATAGTCTGAGAATACTACCGGGCTTTTTGGCCGGGCACTGCAGACTAAATGGAGACTTAAATAGAATAGGAATCGCTTCGAGCGATATATGCAGATTTTGTTAGGAAGCGATTGAGTCATCAGACCACATACTGCAATTGTGCAGCACTGATGCACAGTAAAACGACATATAGGAAATTCTCGGGGTTGATACCGGCCGACACGTTAAAGTTCGTCAAAGCGACGAGACTGGGGGAGATATTGTTCAAATTCCAGCAAAGGTAAAAAAAAATTAAAAATACAAATTTTCGGTTTTTAAATCAAAAAAAAAAGGTCCCCCCCCCCCTTCAGAGAAGACCATTCACAAGAAACTGCTACCTGATATTTCACTTTATTTCACCTTTGGCATTTTCATTAACAACAGAACAGGAGAAAAAATACCACCTATTGGGAAGTAGTACATAACAGCAAGGGTGCCTTTGAGTGATCAAGTTGACAACAATTTGTCTCATTTGTAGGGCGCTTAATAAGAAAAAAAATATATCGTTACAAAAATTCAAGTACAATACACAGCATGAGTAGGGGTTTACTCTTCCGAGTACTGGTCTCAATAAAAAAAATATAAAAAAATGGTATCATGACCACTTGTTCAATTACGTATGCTCACCTTATGACTGATGATTTGCATTGACTATTTAACTACAATATTTAAACCAAATTAAAAATCATTAACTGCTATCATTTTAAAGATGTCGAATCGCTCAGTTGGAATTTTATTAAAATTCTGCAGTTTACGTCCTATTCACACAAAAAAAATCGTTACAAACATTTCGGAGGAGTTTTGATCCAAACAATTATAAATCGTTAATAACACAATCATTCATTTCTTCATTTCTTAAAAGTAAAAGAATTTTACTCTGTAATAAAAAGACCCCCTCTCTTTTTAAATGATATAAAAATACCAGTCAACAGCTTTATTGTAAATTTAAGCTTAAGCAAAACCCCGGGAAATGAGGGGTCACATTTTTATATTATTAAAGTAAAAATGCTGAGAGCTAGCAAAGTAATTTAAAAAGCAATTTCTGTTGAAAAAAAAATCCAACTCTTAATTGTTAATATTTTTTTCTTTTGAAGGACAGCGTCTTTTTCATTGGAATCTATAACTTACTCTCAAAAAAAGTCCTTCACATTTGAAAATGTTTGATCTCCTTCAGTTCTTTCATTAAAACATTTTTAAACATAACCATCAGCATTTTATTATTTAAAAAAAATTAACAACTACACAATCATTTTGACATTTAAAATGAATAAAATTAGAAAAAAAAGCAACAAAATACTGTTGATAAGCATACAATTTCATTCAAGATAAACGCTATATGAAGCAAAATTAAAGTTAAAAAAATAAAATTGACAACAAACGCAGTCATTGTTAATAAAGAAAAAAAAATTGAAAAGATAATAAATTTTGCTCATGATTATTTGACACCCACTGACCCGATTGCATTCAGAGAAACAAAACTGTTTTACACATAAAAACATAAAAAAGAAAGAAAAATATCAGAATGAATAGAAATCGAAATGAAATGATTTTTTTTTTTTTTGCTTTTTTTTTAATGTAAAACGGAAATGAATAACAATTTTATGGTAAAATGACACTAAAATTGTAGTTTAACCGTAGGGAACATTAAGAAAAAAAAATAAATAAATAAATAAAAGAAAAGAAGTGTTCGTTTATTATGGGAAATTTTTTGCTTTTTGTGTGCTTTTGTGACATTGCAGATCTTAACATACACACTAGTCTTTTGGATCCGATACTATACCACCAGTACTGGCATCAAAACAGTGCTCTTCGACGATCAAGTCCAATAGCTAATTTTTTCTGTATGGCGTACCGGTATTTTTTTCGTTTAACTGGAAGATTGCTAATGTACAGCCAATCCGTAAAACGGTAGAGACAAGTAATTCAAAAAAAAAACAGGTATTTAGAATTTATAGAGAGAATTCGTTCTTTAGCCGCACCGCTCGTTTATGGAACAATCTTCCAGCGAATGTTTTTCGTGGCTATTGCGATATCGGTATACATACATACATGTAGCCGCCGTGGTCTAGTGGTTAGTGTGTTGGCTTACTAAGACATAGGCCCTGGGTTCGACTCCAGGCTCCGACATCTTCAAAAAAAGAAATATGAAAAAAAAAATATTTCTTTCGGCGACTATCTCTCAGCAGTCTTCTGGCAAAAGCTCTGAGAGTAACTAATTGCCATGAACAAGCTTCTCAAGTCTGTCGTTCGGAGTCGACATTAAACTGTAGGTCCCGGTACTCATGGATAAAAATTTATACACACAACATGAGGGCTGCGAGAAGCTAGGCCGTAATCCTGACACAGGGTTGTAAAGGCCAGTTATGTATGTATGTATGTATGTATTGCGATATCGGTATGTTTAAATCAAATGTCCACAAGCCTTACTTCATCTTACACCTTCCCATAACATATTTTCCTAGATCAGCACAATGTACTGCATGAGTAGGCGTTGTCCCCGAGTGCTGGTCTTATGAATAAAAAAAGAGTTTAATTGGTTGTTGAATGACCGACAGTACGGCTTTCGTAATAGCTGTTCTAATGGTATTCAGTTGGCATTGCTCTTAGCGAGATGAATTGGGTGTATTGAACTATTTCGCAAAAGCAATTTTGTCGCTGTAGGTACCTATAAGGCGTTGGACAGTGTGGACAAGGATTTCATATAGCAACTTGCTGCTTTCGTTACGGATTATCATTTCTGCCGATTCATATAAGAGTCGTTACAGACGGTGTCTCTTCAAATAAACTCTGATTAAATTCTGTTCTGTCTCCTTTTCAACTTTAAGTGTTTATTAACAATTTTTTCGTCTCCACTCGTTCACAGAAAATAGCACTATTTTATCAATGGCCGTGTCTTTAGGAAATTGAGATAAAAAACCTGTAAAGAATTACTGAGTGTCACGCACGCATAGGCGTGCAATCTTATCATATCGTCGTGCGGGAGTTTATGTGCTCTATCCGCCATTTCATATTTTTTATATATCTCGAGTTAATGATGCCACTTTAGGTTTTCCACCCCAAATTTATCAAATCTGTAATCCGTTTTAGGATATCTCGTCAAGTTTCGAAGATAAATAGCCGAAAACGGATTGCAGATTTTAAAAATTTTGGTGTCAAAAACCTAAAGTGGCATTATTAACTCGAGATTTAAAAAATGGCGTATAGAGCACTTAAACTCCCGTACGACGATATGTGTCTGTGAGTAATATTCTCATGTTCTCAACGTGGGAATTAAATGGGATGTCCCCAATTTCGAGTGTTGAAAGAACCATTCAGGTGGTGCCTCCATTTTTTAAAAATCTTCATTAAATTTGACCTTCTTAATATTTATCTGTCGCAAGATGGAATACAACTCTCATGTATGGAACCATGCTTTAAAGTTTATTTTGGGGCTTCCCAAGCGTGTATAAGAGAGGGCGAAGGTGCTAATCAATGACAATGGGGTATCCAAACCCGATGAATTAGAATATCGGCGCAATGTTGTGTTTGTTTAACTATTCTATTGGTACTACAATGGGAGGTGATCTGATAAGAGAAAAATATTAATTCAAAATTATCGAATATTCTTACCCAGCACCTGTATCTCTCACCGAGCACAACCTTTTGTAGTTGATTGTCCAACGAACCGCATAAACACTACAGAGAAAACTCATTATTTAGTCGCATTTTTCGTTTCTGGAATAATGTTCCAGCAAAAGCCTTTCCAGTCAATTACAATGTTAATAAGTTCAATTGCGTCGAAATACTTCGACTTTTTAATAATTACAAGAGTTTAAACGACACAATGTCGATTACAGCTCTGATGTATGGGGCGCTGCTTTAAAGTATTATTTGGGGATTCTTGACCTGCAACACTGAAAGATGGCCTCATCGAAAAAAAAAGTAATAATTTTTACATATATACATACATACATATCCCTAAGTACCGGGACCTACAGATTAAAGTCAACTCCGAGTATTTTTTTCATGGCAATAAGTTACTCTCAGAGCTTTTGCCAGAAGACTACTGAGAGGTAGTCGCCGAAAGAAATAATTTTATCATATTTCTTTTTTTTTTTAAGATGTCAGAGCTGAGATTTGAACCCGGCACTATAGTCTTAGTAAGCCAACACACTAACCACTAAACCCGGAAAATAAAAAAAAACTAATCTCCGCTGTGTGCGTTAAAGATATTTACTAATCCATTAAATATATAGGGCAACTAACCAGTAAAGTCAGTGCCCGTTAGACTAATACCAGGTTCACATACACTGATACCAGATGGGAAGATTTTAAGTGTCAAAAACAACTGAACGATGATTTAACGATCTTTTTGCCATTAATATTACTATATTGGTTAAATAATCAAACAACTTTAAGTTAAAAACTTGTTCTTATTTATTTGCCAATTATAGTGAAAATTAAAGTACGTTTTGTTAAGTAAAACCAACTTTAACTTCTCAAATTTGAGAAATGTTTACAAACAATCTGCACCAAAAATACTAGCAAGTGGCATCTCTCAACAGCTGCTACTTAGAATAACAAAAGAAAAGAATAGTAATAAAAAAAAATAAAATAAAAAAGTTTCCAGGGAAGAAACAAAAAAAAAAAGTTTTTCGATAAAAACAAATTTATGATGAAAGAACACCAATTTATGATTTTATATTTATAGTTAAAACTGCGTTCGTTGGTTTTAGCAGAAACAAAATCACATAACAGAGAGGGAGTTGGACTGACGTACAGATGAAAAACATATTTTCGAGAGTGCATATTTGGAAAAATGTGAAAACTGTAAAACACGTCAATATTTCTTAAGGAAAAAAAAAAGAAAATGGGAAAACAATACGAATAAATTTATGTGATTATTTTTTAATAGTTTTATACATATGTAAACAGTAAACAGCTGTTCAAATGAAAGTTGATGTTAAATAAATTGAAAACAACTTCAGCTTGTTGTAGTTTTAAAATATGGTTGAAAAAATTATTACATTTAATAAATATTTAATATTTACTTTGAAGTTTTTTCTTGATTATGATTATGGGCTATTGATATTAATCTATTCGATTAAATTTAGGTCCTTGTGCTATATATATAAGTTGTTTATCGCCAGCAGTATTAAAGTTTAAACCAAATTTTTTTGTGACAAAAAGCTACAGAGGCTGATAGTAAATGAGTTTAGAGCAAAGCTTCTCAGTGTTAAACTGTTTTTATTTAAATATTGCATTACGTTAATCTGTTAGTTTAACAGAAATTTTTTTGTAACGATCTTCTTATAGGAATCTCTCCTATAAGTGTCGTTATAAGTAGATTTTAAACCAAAATCCATAAACACTATTGCTTCTTTAATGCTTGCAATCCTCAACATACAGATTTTCTATTTTCAACTGAAAGCACTGACTGTTATTTAGTTGCTCACAAAAAAAAAGAAATACTGTAAAAAATAAACACAAGCTTTTAGATTTCTTTTAAATATTTAATACTGGACTGAAAAAAAATTAATTACTTTTCATGTACTTTTTTATTTATTTTTTTTTTATTTCTTTATAAAAAAGAAAAAAAAAGGAAAAAACTGTTCGAGGGATGAAAGAACATACTGTTGAATGTGATAGCAATAAAGAATAATGTGATAGCAAGAAAAAGCAGAACTTTTTGAAAGAATTTTTTAATGTAGTAATACCGACTCTAAGCTGTATGTTAAATAATTATGTTACCGGGTGAAAGTGCTGACCTCAATCCGAAAAAGATTGTCGTTTAATGGTAAACCGTAGGTTAGAGAAATATCCAGCAGTTTACCGTATATATTTGATTGTAGGCTCAGCCTTTTAAACTAAAACCAATAAAACGTCGTAACGATTATTTTGGGAGTTTTTACCCATGTTTGGCGGATGCAAAAATGCGCAAGATGCTTTTGATTTAACTTAAAATGAACACTTGAAAGAATAACCTAAATAAAGTTTTACGCTGGAACTATTGAAAAAAATTGTTTTAACTATACTTGAAAAATGGAATTGTTTTATTTTTTTCTTTTCACTTTCTAAACTGCTCGCAAAAAAACTTTTGTTTAATACTTACTTACTATGGAAATTATAAAAAGAAAATGTTAACATATTTTCTTAACTTAGAGCTCAATAATACATACATACATACATACATAATTGGCCACTACAACCCTCGCAGTACCATTGTTGTGGGTTTTAATTTTTATCCATTAGTACCAGGACCTACAGCTTAAAGTTGACTCCAAACGACAGATTTGAGAAGCTTTTTGATGGCAATCAGTTACTCAGAGATAGCCGACGAAAGAAATAATTTTTTCATATTTCTTTTTTTTTTTCAAGATATCAGAGCTGGGTTTTGAATGCTGGGCTCATGTGTTAGTAAGCGTACACACTTACTACTAGACCACGGCGACTAGCTCAATAATAATAAACAAAAATTATGACAAGAAGATCACCGTAGTCTTTTTAATCGTAAACTAAAGTTACATAAAACATAAATTTTTCTCTGAAATCTGAATGCACTTATTGACAGCTGACTTTAAAGCTTACGTTTTCCTAATAAGAGCTAAAACAAAACAAAACAAAAAACATGAATTACAGTTACCTTTTGTATTCAGAAGCTTATTAAATTATCAAAGGAAATGCTTTCACATATTTATTTTTTTTTATTTCTTCCAGCTAGATTTATGATTTACCACACTGTGCATCGGCATAATGTGGTTGAGATTATCTTATAATGGCGGGTGCTCTGATAAAATAATATAATCTGTTGATCTTATATTCTTACCCAGTGCTCGTGCTTCTCATAAATCAATAACCGACTTCTTTTTGCCTGCTATTGCAGAATACGACCTTGAAGAGTAAGTGGTTTCGACATGACGGTGCCACATGCCACACAACTATATGGCTTTTCAAGAGACATTTCCTGGCCGCGTAATTTCTCGTTGTAGCGTTATCAACTGATCACCAAGATCATGCGATTTGACACCATTAGACGTTTTTTTGTGTAGCTACGCGAAAGACCATGTTTATGCAGATAAACCTTCAACTCTTGAGCACTTAAAAACCAACATTCGTCAAGTTATGGCTGAGATACCACCCAATATGTGTCAAAAAGTGGTCGAAATTATCTCAAAAGAATCAATGCTTGCAACACTTCGCGTGGAAGCCATTTAAATGATGTAGTGTTTCACACATAATGCCAACGTTCAAACTTTATAATAAAAGAGAAATATCATGAAAAAAATATTTTATATGTCTTTTATTTACGTCTACTTTATTTTGCTAACAGTGCATGAAGATAACCCCTATCCTCTGAGTACTAAAAATTGAGTGAATATTATTACTACCAGTTTAATCTAACTTTTGCAGTACGTATATAATAATAAAACAAAACTAAAATAAATCCAGCCTTTAATATCATTTGTACGCACATTGAAGTGCACTATCTATGTATGTAATCACTTATGGTCCCCACTGTATATTAGATATTTGCAACTTAGTTAGTTATATATGGAAAATAGTAAGAATTTTCACGCACTAAAATAAATTACTCGTATGTATATTGCTTCCCTATCTAAAGTGCGGTTGAGTAAAAAATTTTAGTTTTTAGCAATTCCTCAAAGTTACTTTCCGTCTAAAACTAACATGTTTTTGCAAAAATTTCATTTTCTGTAAACGATTTTTAAAAATTATTTATGAAAAAATAATAATAAAGAGAAATAATAAATATTTACGTTTTTAATTAACTAAATTCGAAACAAAATAAATTGTTCAGTAAAATTCTGGTTTGGTTTAACTTTAGTTTCTATTCTAATTGCTGTTGTTTTCAACACTTTCGTGTAATTTAATATTAGAGAATAAAGTTTTTATTTAAGGAGTCCAAATTAATAAACGTTATTTAATGTGTCTTTTTTTATTTAATTAAAACAACTTTATTTTCAATTTTTTCAACATTTTAAAACATGTTTCAATAAGAAACTTTTCAAATACCAGGTGGCGTATGATTTATACGCAATTAACAACTCATTGCTTATACGCCTTCATTATTTATTATTATCGTTAGACACTGATTAGCACACTCTATTAGCACAACCACTTGGCAATAATTATGATAAAATCAAACGCCTTAATATTAGTTGGAAAAGTTTTTAATAAGTCTGTGCCAAAATAAAGGCAATTAAAATTAATCTTTATTATTGGCGAAGTGTCGCAATGAAGGTGGGAATATGAATATGAAAACGAATGTTTTTAAAATTCATTCTAAGCTACCCAAAATATGGCATGGTGAATAGAGGGACAATGTCATAGATTACAAAGTGCTATTTTTTTATTATCCGCGCTTTATTTCGAAAGTATTTAAAAGATGGGAGGGTGCGGGGTATAGTGTTTAGAGTGCCCGCACCAAAACTCAAACGGTACAGGTTCAAATGCCAGCAAAAGTGAAAAAAATGAAAAAGTTTGTTTGCGGTTTTTTTTTCAAAATTAAAATTTAAAAATAAGAGGTTCGCCCTCCAAGAAGTCCATCTACAAAGTGACCACTGCCTAAGATTCCACTCTATTCCACTTTAGCCGCTGACAACAACAAACGAATAATCAGGAGAAAAGCGCCACCTAGTCAGAAGTAGCAGAGATAACAACTAAACCTACTTAGCGAAGGTACTCACCACACACAATCAACATGCAACAATGAGGCAATTACTGTTGATCTTTTAAGGATGAAGGTATAACACTGGCCTTTTAATGATCAATTCATAGCATTTTGTTTCATTCCTAAGGCGCTTAATAGTAACATAAGTCTTAACCCAACCAGTATAAAAACTGAGCTGCTGGTTGGTATACGACTTTTAAAATATTGGCTAGATACCAAGAAAAATTCTGTGGTAGCCTCGCCAGAAACAGTGAAACGGTTTTCAGATAATTTAACAACTTACTTAGTAATTACCTTTTTCGCTAGGAATTAACTATATAGTCAAGCGACTACAACTAACTAAGCAAAGAATTAACAAATACCACTTAAATTTAAAAAAATAGTATTCAAGCTTATAATTTTGGAACCTTTCTATTTCAATAATGCTAAATTATTTTTTGTAAGTGTGTAAACTACAGAGTTTTCATAACTGCTCCTGCCCTCCTCCCCACAAAAGTAAAATAATTGAATCATTAGATTAAATAATATATTGCATACTTTAAGGCAGCTTAAGCTCATAAACATTTGCTTGTAATACCACCCTTAAGAAAAACAAAACTAAATAGCTTTCATTTAGAAAGTATTACTGGCTGCTCAGTGTTTGCTTCAACGTTTTGACCATAATTTTTGGTTATTTAACCAACGTCATCTTACCATTTTTTACAAAGCTTTTAAGCAATTTTAATGCTTCCTTCTCTTTTTCTGTTAAATGTTATTTTAATCAGGTTTCTTGTTTCCCTCTGTCATTTTTTTTTCTTTTCTATTTTTATTTGTGGTGGTTTTATGGCAAAACTTTTTAAAGGTTATTTTTTAAATTGCTTTTCATAGAGAATTTATTTTTTGAAAATGTCACCATTAGTTTTGGTTTGGCTGCTTTTACTGCTACATGGCAGCAGAAGATAGCAAAAGGGAGGGCATTGAAAAAAAAAACGCATAGTGAGCACTTTATGGGAATGCTTCTTAATATTTTCTTGAAAATGTTTTTAAACTTAATTTATAACACTTGCAATAGTTTTGCTGAAACTGAGATGTTGGAAGAAACCTTCATTATTAATTAAATGAATGTTTTTAACTTTCGTAATTTAATTTTATTTTATTTTTTTTAACAGTATGGCTGTGTAGAAGAGTCAATGACATTTAATATTTATGGAAGGAATTTTTTTTTTCTTCTTTTACTTCTTGTTTTGATGGACAGTCACTTTGGTAGTGATATCAACAAAGTTATACAATATTCTTTAAGAATTTTTAAAGAGAGTTGTAGAACATTTCAGCGGAATATTTGTAGAACATTTCAGCTCCTAAAATTATACAAAAAATTCATACAAAAAGTAGTTTTTCAGTCAATTCCAAAGAAAAATACACTGCAGGTATATTGTCTGAAGATTCGAGTTTTAATCCCAGCAAGTGTGATAATTTTTTATAACTTTTGTTTCGTCATTGCACATAATCGCACTTACAACTCTGTGTCAGGGTTATGGTCTAACTTTTCGCAGCACCCATAAGTACCGGGACCTACAGTTTAAAGTCGACTCCGAACGACAGATTTGAGAAACTTGTTTATGGCAATCAGTTACTCATAGAGCTTTTGCCAGAAGTCTGCTAAAAGGTAGTCGCCGAAAGAAATATTTTTTTTATGTTTCTTGGCTTCAAGGTGTCAGAGCCGGGGCTTAACATCGTCATTGCAATTTTTAAAATTTTTTTTAAGCAAGAAATTAAAAAAAAATTGCATATTTTTAGGAGTTTTAGATGGTTTCTTTTTGGTCATAGAATTACGGAATTGGATTTTGTAAACGTCCATACTTCTGCACCATAGAGAAATGTTGGAAGAACAAGCGCCTTGTACAAAGTAAATTTTGTAGCACAAGAGAGATCTCTGTTTCTTAACTGCCTCCTGAGACCGTAGTAGCACCTATTGGTCAGTGTGACTCTTCTCTTGATCTCCAGACTGACGTCATTCTTGCTGGTAATGGCGCTATCAAAATTGATGAACTCCTTAACCGCGTCGAATGTGACATCTCGCCGGCTATAACCTGGGAGCCTATAGGTTTAACATCCCTACTGTCATTTAACGCCAGACCCATTCAATAGCATTAAAGGCTGCGGTGACATCTCGCTTGGTTTGCTTAATGATGTCTTTCTCGTCTGCATACGCAAGAAGATGGAAACTTTTGTTAAAAATAGTGCCATTACGATGCACACCCAACTTTCACAAAACACTCTCCATGACGAAACTGAAGAGGTCGCAGGATAAGAGATCTTCTTGCCTGAAATCTGGCACGGTATTAAAAAGTCGAAAAAGTCTTTTTCTACCTTGATGGACTTGCAAAAGTTGCTCAACAGTCATTCTGCACATCCCATTCGAGAAGTTCATAATAACTTGAAGTAATTTTTTATTGTCAAGTGTGTTCACCCTTTAAAAACTCTACAACAAGAGTCTAGAGAATATGGTGATCAATTAAGAAGAGAAATATTTTAGTTGGAAAAAAATTCTTTAACAACTCTTACATTTATATAATGAATAGGAACGGAATCTACCGAGTCCGTTCAAAGTAAATTTCTTAAAGTTCTTTTCGTTATGACCACTTACTTGAATGATCGTTTCGTATGCTCCCTTATATATGTATTTTTATAGTTTTTTTACACGCATTTATAGGCTGTATTTAATTTCATATATTACTGTTGTAATACACTTGCCTTTTTAGCGCTGAACGAGAAGAATTTCACGATATTCTCAAGCAGAGTACCAAATCGTTCACTCACTTTTCACTTATGAGTGGACGTGTGCATTTAGTTTTTATTTTTTTTCTCCTCACACATGTTTGAAAAAACAGAAAATATTTTGCTTTGCTCTTTTTCATGTGTGAATATTGGTTTTTTATTTTTTGGACGTATATTCGTATATGAAAAATTACAATTTTGACGAATACTCTTTTATGAGCATGAATATTTTTTCACACACTTACTCGCTCATGTGTGTGAAGTTAAATTCGAATTTGAAAAGCAAAGACATAAACCATCTCTCTTTAGCTAACACATTTTTTGCGTTAACAGAGCTCTGTTAATAGTTTAACAGCGACTATGTACGGGTATTTCAGGACTTATTAGGTATTTAATGGACACACATTCCAATTTTAGGAAGAAAAGGTACTCCCATATGGAAGCTATATTGTTCACTTTGTATCTCATAAAAAAAAATTCATATTTATTTAGTTTTAGGTTAAAAAAAAGCCGAAACAAATTCTTTCAAAAAAAACCAAATAAGTGGAGAAGATCAGTGGCCATTATGGAAAAATACGAAAATGCAGGTATATCACACTATATGGGGATGACAGTCCAAGGGGTCCCTAATGGAGCAGTATTAGTGGTATTCCTGAAATAGTTTTGGGATTTGAGAAAATTTAATTTGAAAAATTCAATTTTTTTGCAAAATGACTGGAGAAGATCAGTGGCCATTATGGAAAAATACGAAAATGCAGGTATATGACACTATATGGGGATGACAGTCCAAGGGGTCCCTAATGGAGCAGTATTAGTGGTATTCCTGAAATAATTTTGGGATTTGAGAAAATTTAGTTTGAAAAATTCAATTTTTTCAATTTTTGTAAAATGACTGGAGAATATCAGTGGCCATTATGGAAAAATACGAAAATGCAGGTATATCACACTATATGGGGAAGACAGTCCAAGGGGTTCCTAATGGAGTAGTATTAGTGGTATTCCTGAAATAATTTTGGGATTTGAGAAAATTTAATTTAAAAAATTCAATTTTTTCAATTTTTGTAAAATGACTGGAGAAGATCAGTGGCCATTATGGAAAAATACGAAAATGCAGGTATATCACACTATATGGGGAAGACAGTCCAAGGGGTTCCTAATGGAGCAGTATTAGTGGTATTCCTGAAATAATTTTGGGATTTGAGAAAATTTAATTTAAAAAATTCAATTTTTTCTATTTTTGTAAAATGACTGGAGAAGATCAATGGTCATTTTGGAAAAATACGAAAATGCAGGTATATCACACTATATGGGCATGATAGTCCAAGGGGTTCCTAATAGAGCAGTATTAGTGGTATTCCTGAAATAATTTTGGGATTTGAGAAATTTTAATTTGAAAAATTCAATTTTTTTGCAAAATGACTGGAGAAGATCAGTGGCCATTATGGAAAAATACGAAAATGCAGGTATATCACACTATATGGGGATGACAGTCCAAGGGGTTCCTAATGGAGCAGTATTAGTGGTATTCCTGAAATAATTTTGGGATTTGAGAAAATTTAGTTTGAAAAATTCAATTTTTTTGCAAAATGACTGGAGAAGATCAGTGGCCATTATGGAAAAATACGAAAATGCAGGTATATCACACTATATGGGGATGACAGTCCAAGGGGTTCCTAATGGAGCAGTATTAGTGGTATTCCTGAAATAATTTTGGGATTTGAGAAAATTTAATTTGAAAAATTCAATTTTTTTGCAAAATGACTGGAGAAGATCAGTGGCCATTATGGAAAAATACGAAAATGCAGGTATATCACACTATATGGGGATGACAGTCCAAGGGGTTCCTAATGGAGCAGTATTAGTGGTATTCCTGAAATAATTTTGGGATTTGAGAAAATTTAATTTGAAAAATTCAATTTTTTTGCAAAATGACTGGAGAAGATCAGTGGCCATTATGGAAAAATACGAAAATGCAGGTATATCACACTATATGGGGAAGACAGTCCAAGGGGTTCCTAATGGAGCAGTATTAGTGGTATTCCTGAAATAATTTTGGGATTTGAGAAAATTTAGTTTGAAAAATTCAATTTTTTTGCAAAATGACTGGAGAAGATCAGTGGCCATTATGGAAAAATACGAAAATGCAGGTATATCACACTATATGGGGAAGACAGTCCAAGGGGTTCCTAATGGAGCAGTATTAGTGGTATTCCTGAAATAATTTTGGGATTTGAGAAAATTTAATTTAAAAAATTCAATTTTTTCAATTTTTGTAAAATGACTGGAGAAGATCAGTGGCCATTATGGAAAAATACGAAAATGCAGGTATATCACACTATATGGGGAAGACAGTCCAAGGGGTCCCTAATGGAGCAGTATTAGTGGTATTCCTGAAATAATTTTGGGATTTGAGAAAATTTAATTTAAAAAATTCAATTTTTTCAATTTTTGTAAAATGACTGGAGAAGATCAGTGGCCATTATGGAAAAATACGAAAATGCAGGTATATCACACTATATGGGGAAGACAGTCCAAGGGGTCCCTAATGGAGCAGTATTAGTGGTATTCCTGAAATAATTTTGGGATTTGAGAAAATTTAGTTTGAAAAATTCAATTTTTTTGCAAAATGACTGGAGAAGATCAGTGGCCATTATGGAAAAATACGAAAATGCAGGTATATCACACTATATGGGGATGACAGTCCAAGGGGTTCCTAATGGAGCAGTATTAGTGGTATTCCTGAAATAATTTTGGGATTTGAGAAAATTTAATGTGAAAAATTCAATTTTTTTGCAAAATGACTGGAGAAGATCAGTGGCCATTATGGAAAAATACGAAAATGCAGGTATATCACACTATATGGGGATGACAGTCCAAGGGGTTCCTAATGGAGCAGTATTAGTGGTATTCCTGAAATAATTTTGGGATTTGAGAAAATTTAATGTGAAAAATTCAATTTTTTTGCAAAATGACTGGAGAAGATTAGTGGCCATTATGGAAAAATACGAAAATGCAGGTATATCACACTATATGGGGATGACAGTCCAAGGGGTTCCTAATGGAGCAGTATTAGTGGTATTCCTGAAATAATTTTGGGATTTGAGAAAATTTAATGTGAAAAATTCAATTTTTTTGCAAAATGACTGGAGAAGATCAGTGGCCATTATGGAAAAATACGAAAATGCAGGTATATCACACTATATGGGGATGACAGTCCAAGGGGTTCCTAATGGAGCAGTATTAGTGGTATTCCTGAAATAATTTTGGGATTTGAGAAAATTTAATGTGAAAAATTCAATTTTTTTGCAAAATGACTGGAGAAGATCAGTGGCCATTATGGAAAAATACGAAAATGCAGGTATATCACACTATATGGGGATGACAGTCCAAGGGGTTCCTAATGGAGCAGTATTAGTGGTATTCCTGAAATAATTTTGGGATTTGAGAAAATTTAATTTGAAAAATTCAATTTTTTTGCAAAATGACTGGAGAAGATCAGTGGCCATTATGGAAAAATACGAAAATGCAGGTATATCACACTATATGGGGATGACAGTTTAAGGGGTCCCTAATGGAGCAGTATTAGTGGTATTCCTGAAATAATTTTGGGATTTGAGAAAATTTAATTTAAAAAATTCAATTTTTTCAATTTTTGTAAAATGACTGGAGAAGATCAGTGGCCATTATGGAAAAATACGAAAATGCAGGTATATCACACTATATGGGGATGACAGTCCAAGGGGTTCCTAATGGAGCAGTATTAGTGGTATTCCTGAAATAATTTTGGGATTTGAGAAAATTTAATGTGAAAAATTCAATTTTTTTGCAAATTGAATTTTTTAAATTAAATTTTCTCAAATCCAAAAATTGAATTTTTCACATTAAATTTTCTCAAATCCCAAAATTATTTCAGGAATACCACTAATACTGCTCCATTAGGAACCCCTTGGACTGTCATCCCCATATAGTGTGATATACCTGCATTTTCGTATTTTTCCATAATGGCCACTGATCTTCTCCAGTCATTTTGCAAAAAAATTGAATTTTTCAAACTAAATTTTCTCAAATCCCAAAATTATTTCAGGAATACCACTAATACTGCTCTATTAGGAACCCCTTGGACTATCATGCCCATATAGTGTGATATACCTGCATTTTCGTATTTTTCCATAATGGCCACTGATCTTCTCCAGTCATTTTGCAAAAAAATTGAATTTTTCAAACTAAATTTTCTCAAATCCCAAAATTATTTCAGGAATACCACTAATACTGCTCCATTAGGAACCCCTTGGACTGTCGTCCCCATATAGTGTGATATACCTGCATTTTCGTATTTTTCCATAATGGCCACTGATCTTCTCCAGTCATTTTGCAAAAAAATTGAATTTTTCAAATTAAATTTTCTCAAATCCCAAAATTATTTCAGGAATACCACTAATACTGCTCCATTAGGAACCCCTTGGACTGTCTTCCCCATATAGTGTGATATACCTGCATTTTCGTATTTTTCCATAATGGCCACTGATCTTCTCCAGTCATTTTGCAAAAAAATTGAATTTTTTAAACTAAATTTTCTCAAATCCCAAAATTATTTCAGGAATACCACTAATACTGCTCCATTAGGAACCCCTTGGACTGTCATCCCCATATAGTGTGATATACCTGCATTTTCGTATTTTTCCATAATGGCCACTGATCTTCTCCAGTCATTTTGCAAAAAAATTGAATTTTTCAAATTAAATTTTCTCAAATCCCAAAATTATTTCAGGAATACCACTAATACTGCTCCATTAGGAACCCCTTGGACTGTCATCCCCATATAGTGTGATATACCTGCATTTTCGTATTTTTCCATAATGGCCACTGATCTTCTCCAGTCATTTTGCAAAAAAATTGAATTTTTCACATTAAATTTTCTCAAATCCCAAAATTATTTCAGGAATACCACTAATACTGCTCCATTAGGAACCCCTTGGACTGTCATCCCCATATAGTGTGATATACCTGCATTTTCGTATTTTTCCATAATGGCCACTGATCTTCTCCAGTCATTTTGCAAAAAAATTGAATTTTTCACATTAAATTTTCTCAAATCCCAAAATTATTTCAGGAATACCACTAATACTGCTCCATTAGGAACCCCTTGGACTGTCATCCCCATATAGTGTGATATACCTGCATTTTCGTATTTTTCCATAATGGCCACTAATCTTCTCCAGTCATTTTGCAAAAAAATTGAATTTTTCACATTAAATTTTCTCAAATCCCAAAATTATTTCAGGAATACCACTAATACTGCTCCATTAGGAACCCCTTGGACTGTCATCCCCATATAGTGTGATATACCTGCATTTTCGTATTTTTCCATAATGGCCACTGATCTTCTCCAGTCATTTTGCAAAAAAATTGAATTTTTCACATTAAATTTTCTCAAATCCCAAAATTATTTCAGGAATACCACTAATACTGCTCCATTAGGAACCCCTTGGACTGTCATCCCCATATAGTGTGATATACCTGCATTTTCGTATTTTTCCATAATGGCCACTGATCTTCTCCAGTCATTTTGCAAAAAAATTGAATTTTTCAAACTAAATTTTCTCAAATCCCAAAATTATTTCAGGAATACCACTAATACTGCTCCATTAGGGACCCCTTGGACTGTCTTCCCCATATAGTGTGATATACCTGCATTTTCGTATTTTTCCATAATGGCCACTGATCTTCTCCAGTCATTTTACAAAAATTGAAAAAATTGAATTTTTTAAATTAAATTTTCTCAAATCCCAAAATTATTTCAGGAATACCACTAATACTGCTCCATTAGGAACCCCTTGGACTGTCATCCCCATATAGTGTGATATACCTGCATTTTCGTATTTTTCCATAATGGCCACTGATCTTCTCCAGTCATTTTGCAAAAAAATTGAATTTTTCAAATTAAATTTTCTCAAATCCCAAAATTATTTCAGGAATACCACTAATACTGCTCCATTAGGAACCCCTTGGACTGTCGTCCCCATATAGTGTGATATACCTGCATTTTCGTATTTTTCCATAATGGCCACTGATCTTCTCCAGTCATTTTGCAAAAAAATTGAATTTTTCAAATTAAATTTTCTCAAATCCCAAAATTATTTCAGGAATACCACTAATACTGCTCCATTAGGAACCCCTTGGACTGTCTTCCCCATATAGTGTGATATACCTGCATTTTCGTATTTTTCCATAATGGCCACTGATCTTCTCCAGTCATTTTGCAAAAAAATTGAATTTTTCAAACTAAATTTTCTCAAATCCCAAAATTATTTCAGGAATACCACTAATACTGCTCTATTAGGGACCCCTTGGACTGTCATCCCCATATAGTGTGATATACCTGCATTTTCGTATTTTTCCATAATGGCCACTGATCTTCTCGAGTCATTTTGCAAAAAAATTGAATTTTTCAAATTAAATTTTCTCAAATCCCAAAATTATTTCAGGAATACCACTAATACTGCTCCATTAGGAACCCCTTGGACTGTCATCCCCATATAGTGTGATATACCTGCATTTTCGTATTTTTCCATAATGGCCACTGATCTTCTCCACTTATTTGGTTTTTTTTGAAAGAATTTGTTTCGGCTTTTTTTTAACCTAAAACTAAATAAATATGAATTTTTTTTTATGAGATACAAAGTGAACAATATAGCTTCCATATGGGAGTACCTTTTCTTCCTAAAATTGGAATGTGTGTCCATTAAATGCCTAATAAGTCCTGAAATACCCGTACATAATCGCTGTTAAACTATTAACAGAGCTCTGTTAACGCAAAAAATGTGTTAGCTAAAGAGAGATGGTTTATGTCTTTGCTTTTCAAATTCGAATTTATCTTCACACACATTACTCGCTCATGTATACTCGCTTTGCTTTTCAAGTGACAAATTCGAATTTACAATTGTACGTATGTATGTATATATATACAACAACAATACTCTTCTATTTGAGATTTTTTTATGTAATTGTTGTATTGTGTGTTCGCGACAGGCAGGCGTCAAAAATTCAAAAAAATTATGAATGCATTACAACAACAACGTCATGAAACAATTTTGCTTAGAAAAATATGAACGTTCGCGTGTGAAAAAAAGTGTGCTTCTCGTTTATGTGCATGAAGAAAATAAAAAAATTTCTTTACTCTTCATATATGGACGCTTAGAAAAAATGAATGCACACGTTCGCGTGTGATTTTAAGAAAATAAATTTTGCTGCTCGTTCATGTGCGTGAAGAAAAATAAAAATTTTTAAAAATCGCATTCTTGATAATATTCATAAATGTTAGTTTTTGAGTATTCATAAATGGAAAAATTTGAACTCTGTTCTCAAGCTTATTCTTGTTTCGGTTGGTGGTCAGTAGTTCATGTTTTTCTTTTCAAACCATTTCTGTTGTTTTGTGATTTTGACAAAATTTCCGGCCGATTATTAGAAAATTATATTTCCTTCTACAGTGCATATGGTATGGTATAGTGCATAAACCAAAGACGAATGCTTCCAAATAAATTCTGTTTATACATAAACAGAAAGAATTATATTGTCTTTCTTCCGAAAAGAAAAGTTTTAAAATACTGTTGTAACAAAAATTATTGTTGTTGTTTTCAAATATTAAGCCCTGCCAAAGATCGATAAAAGGAATAATATTTTATATATGTATACTTAAAAATAATTTTGCACAGCGAAGGATATTTCATTTAGTTTGAGGCTTACATTCATACATAATTGGCCATTACAAACCTCTGTTAGGGTTACGGCCTAGCTTCTCGCAGTACTCATGTTGTGTGTGTTAATTTTTATCCATGAGTACCGGGACCTACAATTTAAAGTAGATTCCGAACGACAGGCTTGAGAAGCTTGTTCATGGCAATCTGTTCTCTCAGAGGTTTTGCCAGAAGCCTGCTGAGTAGTATTCCCCGAAAGAAAAAATTTTTTCATATTTTTTTTTTCAAGATGTCAGAGTTGGGGCTTATTTTCATTTAATTAAGACTTTAATTTATTATAAAATAAGGCCCCATTTTTTACTAATTTTTTTTTTTTTTATTTAATTTTCTCTTCATTTTATTATTGATTTGCGTTAAATTATAAACTTTAAATTAACAAAAGAAGAAAAAAAACAATTATAAACTAAAAACACAATATTTGTTGGTTTCAAAATTAACTTACCTTCTCTAGCTTTTAAGTAGACCGTATTGGCCACAATATTCTCTAATTCCATTAGTTCCAGGTTGGCGGTTTTTTATTAAATCCTAGGCCGCTCTCAAAAATGACAGTTATTCTTTAAATCAAATGAGAAAATGTGTGTGTAGAAAATGATTCTCCTACAGGCTATTATTGAACACCAATATGCTTTTACACGCACATATGTTCTCGCCTTAATGATTGTTGTTATTTTATAAGCAGCAAACGAGAGCAGAATAAAAATAATGCCGCAAGCTTTCGTTCACCTCTTTTTATTTTTCAGCCATACACACACGCAGACACAATTAAGTGTTTATTGATATGAATAATTTTGTTGTTGTTTTTCTTTTTCAGAAAAGAGTTGAAAAAAAAGAGAGGCAATTAGAAACAGACGTTTTTCTTAAAATACTAAAAGAAAAATCAGCAAAAAAAAAGAAAAATAAATGCAAGTGTGCGTGTATTTTTGTTTATACTCGTAATTCGCTTGAAAAAACTTGTGCTTTCTGTTTCTTGGGAGTATTATTTCAACAGTCTTCTTTATTATTTTTTTTTTGTGCTTGCTCGTTAAGAATTATTTTTCTTTCTTAAGTTTTCCACTTTTGTTGTTTTCCTAATAAAAACATTAATTTATTATTTAAATGCATGAGTTTTGTTTTTCTTTTTGTTGTTTTCTTTATTGTTTTTCTGCTTACTGCGGCCGTTTATAAGTTTTCTCTCTTAACTTTCTGTTCTTTAAGAAACGTTAAAAATGTGCGAGTGCTGTTGACAGCTTTTATATAACGTTGTTTTATAACGTTTTTGTTTTTAAAATGATTTTTGATTTTGTTGACATCCTTTTTAATTTCCTTTTAAATGCTGCATACT
This sequence comes from Metopia argyrocephala, assembly GCA_963576795.1. Lineage (NCBI taxonomy): Eukaryota > Metazoa > Arthropoda > Insecta > Diptera > Sarcophagidae > Metopia > Metopia argyrocephala. The sequence continues at coordinate 89,301,741 of OY756211.1, forward strand.
TTATGGAGTATTTTTACTGTTTTTTTTCTTTTCCTTTTTGAAAACCAGCTTAAAAAATACTTTGCAAACCCTCTGAAATGTTAATTACAGCTGTTTTGTAAAAATTTTGTTTTTCTTTTTTATTTTTCCTTTAGGACTTCCTATGTTTCACAACATAAATTATTTGTTTTTGAGAAATGCTTTAAACTTGTACGATATGTTGTTGTTGTTGCGTTGTAGATTTTCTATACACTTTATGGCCACCACTGCACAAGTTAAAACTCGATACTTCTCCAACTTGTTTTTTTTTATTTATGCAAAAATCACTTTTCATTTACAGCTGCTGTTGCTATTTTTACTGTTCATTTATATTTAAATTATTCGCCAATAAACAATAACTGCCACTCTGAACGTGGCTTTTCTTCCTTAAGAAAGGTAAAATTTTGATTTCTTTCACTTCTTTTAAAAACATCAAAATGGTAAAACTTTCATTATTGTTGCTGCGTTAAGTTTTGCATTTAACCGAGTGGGGGTAGCAAACTAAACCTGAAAGAATATCAAACAGAATGCACAAGAGATATATAAATTTTTCATACAAAAACATCAATTTCTTTTTATAAGAAAAAATAAAATTTATTAAAAAAAAAATTCCTTAAAAAAATCATTAAGTTTAAACCTTATAAAATAAATATCAATATAAAATATGGTCAATAGAAAGGGAAATACTATTAAAAATAAATTAATTTTATAACACTGTAACCGCAAAGTTTCTTTCAAATAGCTTCCTGATCTGAGGGCCAACATATATGCCTTCTTTGAATTTATGGGTTATAGAGGGTGCCTTTGAAAACCTTTTCATGAAGTCGTACAAAAGGCCCTAAATGAAAGGGAAGTTCATTTGGCAGATTGATGGCAGAAGCCTTTCATACCAGATCTGCGGCAACAGGGGCAGGGCCTGTTCACAGGGCGGTGTGTTATCACCCTTGATGTGGAGCCTACTTGTAGACGAACTCCTTAAGCTATATTTATACCACTTAAGTTCTCATCTGATTATAACAGATTATAACAGTTACAACTCAGACGGCAAAAATTTCGAAAATAGAAAATGTTCTGCTTTCAACTGAGCTCAGGCAAAAACAATAAAAATTAAATTAGATTTGTACTGAAACTATCTGAGTCTATCTGAGGGCTCTTCTGATATAAAACTCAGATGAGAACTTAGGTGGTGTAAATATAGCTTTTGAAAACTGTCTGAGGCGGCCATTGGTGCCAAGGCTACGAACGTGATATTGTATTAGTGGCAAGCGCAGGTTCAAATCATTCAATATCATTTAAAGAGGGCCTAGGATAGTTAGTAGGTGGTGTACTTTAACGGGGCTGAATATTACTCCAGGTAAGAAACTATTGTGGTCTTTCACTAGGAAAAGGATCCCCACAAAAATGGATTAATATAGACATATTAGGTCAGGAAGTTCGACGCAGGAAGGAAGTTAAATATCTGGGAATAATACTAGATAGTAAATTAGCATGGAGGGTTCATGTAGAGAGCATTTCGAAAAAGGCCACTCATGCCCTTATGGTATGCAGAAGGCTCTCGGGAAAAACTTGGGGCTATAACCCTAAGATTCTCCACTGGATGTTTAGCATGATGGTCAGACCAGTTGTGACTTATGGGGCTATTGTTTGGGCAGGAAAGGTTATTCTGGGAGTAAACAAGATGGGCATAACTGGGGCCATAAGTACCTGTCCCACAGCTCCAATAGAAGCTCTGCTAGATTTAAGTCCACGACATATTGTAGTGGACAACAAAGCTTTAAAAGAAAAAACTATTCGTTGGTATACGGATGGGTCTAAGGCTGCATAGGAGCGGCGATTTTTGGCCCTGAGACGAAATATTCTGAGCCCATGGGAAAACTCGCTAGTATCTTCCAGGCTGAGGTTTATGCCATTAGATAAAGGCTCCAAAGAACAGGAAATAGCCATACTATCTGACAGGCTGCCATATTTTGGGTAATTAATCCCTGACTGGTTTCAGCCGCCCCACTCCCGTCTCAAAGGTAAACCTTCTGGACAGTACGAGTGGTGGAAAAGCCATCACCACGACGATATGAGATCGACTCTAAGCTAGTATGGCACTATCTAGTGAAAGTGAACCGGCCGAGAAGCCAGCGACAATACGGTCACTCTATATGAGATGTTATGAAACCACTTAAATATCGTTTGCTATCGTCCTTCAAATAAGCCTCTAAAGCCAATGGCAGTGACTACTATGGTAGTGTGACTACAAACTTAAACTGCATTACTTTAAATTAAAATCCATTAACATTTCATTACATAATACTGATTGATTAAAAAACATTTTAAAATTACAAAATAATTGTTTTTAAAATTTAATAATTGTTTTCAAACAAATCAGCTTTCAAAAACATATCCTTTATAAGAGTTTTTAAAAACATTTTCCCTTAAATCACAAAATCATATTAAATTTTAATTAAATTTTATCTCTTAATTAAAACTGCAGAACAAAATTGGATCACATTTTCATTAAAAACCATTTTTTGTTTTTAATTACAGATCAAACAGTCAATCCGCAGGTATTGATTGAAAAAAAAAAAACACAAACAAACAATACAATTTAATATCGCCTTCAATAAAGCCTTTCTTCACCTCCTCCTGGTTACATCAATAAGGTTTTATAATATGAACACAAAAATATAATAAAAAGAAAATCTCTTTTTTATCCATCAGACAATCTGATTCAACAACAGAATAATAAAAAATTAATCAACTGGCCTTCCTTTTTCCATGTAAAACAATCAATTTTAAACTGGACGCTCTTAATGAACTTAAGCCAGGATACGAGTATATTGATATCTTTTAAAATAAAAATTTTTTGTTCCTTCCTTTCTACTTTCTTTTGAATACCAACCAACACTGTAATGTCACCAAGTAAAGAAGGGTGGTTGACTAGCTGGTAAAAAGGTAAACAATAATGAACAGCAGGTCTGACACTTTTAAATTAAAAAAAAGAAAAACAAGAAAAACAAAAAAGGCCAAGTAATAATGAAACAAAAACAGGCATAATAAAAAAGTAATTACATTGAAAAAAAAAAACAAAAACAACAACACCTTAAAAATATTTTAATGAATTTAATCCAGTGATGCATTAATAACAAAAAAACAAAAACAAAAATAAAAAATTTTAAAAACAGAAATAAGAAAATTCATTTATTTTTTTTTAATTTTATTAATTTGTTGCTGCCACAGGTATTTATAAGAAGGTGATTTAAACAGGATATACAAATGTAGAGAAGGATTATTGCAACACAAAAGAAAGGACATTTTTAACGCATTATCAGGTTTAGCGAAAACAACATGTTGCTCTTGTTCTTTTATTCATATACAATATATGCGAGTATAAGTATTTAAGTTAATGGGAAAATGTTCAACTCTACTCGTATGCAACAGCTACAGGCTTAGTGCATAGAATGATAAGATAACAGCAATAGATTTAAACAAATCAGAATTTAAAACAACTTTGGTCATCTGTACTAAGTGCAGTATTATAGCAGTACAAGCAATTCGAAGTGTTAGCAAAGACCACTTCTGGAAGTAGTTGAGTGATTTGCGCAAATTAAGAAAACATTACTTGTAATGCATAAAGTTGCCGAATAACTGGAAATTTTGCACTTTCGAAATTTTAAATCAATTTTTGTTTATTGAGCCCTGTATATTCAGGGGTAAACCCCTACTTATGAATTGTATTGAAGATTGGAAGATAGATACATAGATATATAATTTTTTTTATAGATTTATATTATGAGACTTTTTGTTGCCCATCTGTTCTTGGATGTTGATTGTGAGTGATAAGCGTGCGTCTTTACTAAATAGGTTAGCTGTTATTTTCCCAGAAGGTGGCGCTGTACTCCTGATCATTCGTTTCTTGTGGAATATACTGGAAATGTCAGGGAGCGATTTATTGAAAATGGATTTCTTGTAGAGGGGGGAGGGACGTTTTATTTTTAAATTATAATTTTTTTAAATTCTTCGCTGGGATTTGAACTTCGACCATTTGAGTTTTTTTTGTGCGATCATTTTACCACGACCCCCCACTTTATTGTTTCCTAATATATGTTATAGCGATCCAAATCACGACCTTCACATACATTTTGCTGTGCTGACGAATTTCATACTATAGTCGTCTCCTTAAAGCAATAATTAAGGTTAAGTGAATTGTCAAAATTATATTTTTTTACGTGCGAAAAATTACAAAGAGTTACTCAGTATTCAAAAACTGGGGTGCATTAGTATTAGAGACCTGCATGAATGTCAATAAATCGAAAATATTTAAATTTGCTTTTCGATGAAGGGATGGATGGGATACTTCGGACAAGGCAAAGTCTCTGATCGGGGTCAACCTGGCGGCCTCCAGAACGATCCTTGTTCCCGTTGTATTCAAGTCGACATACAGCCTCCACGCGGCCCTCCTGGATGACATACTAGCACCCGCTAGCTTGTTAACTAATGTATGCGGCGATTGTCCAATCCCCTGGACCTTAAATTTGGGTTGTGCGTAGGGCTTGAAACCCACCACGTAAAAACGTTCTTCAATGAAAGCAAAAACAATAGCCTCTAAACGGACCCCCTTTTATGTTGACGAACTTGGCAAACGTTTTAAGGACTATGATTTAAGGATATGCACCTGGAATGTGAGAACCCTTTATAGGGAGGGTGCCTCTATCCAATTGGCGGATGCTCTCACAAAATGCAGGGCTGACATCACCGCCATCCAGGAAATGCGATGGATAGGACAAGGTTGTACGAGGCAAGCAACATGTGACATCTACTACAGCTGCCATGACAAGAGACGCGAATTTGGCTGCGGATTCGTAGTAAGTAAGAGACTTCGCCATCTTGTCTCGGAGTTCACCCCCGTGAACGAAAGAATTGCTACGATCCGAATAAAGGCAAAGTTTTATAATATCAGCCTTATTTGCGTGCACGCCCCGACGGAAGAGAAGGATGATGCGGTCAAAGATGCTTTCTATGCAAAGCTCGAGGACGTATACGATAGGTGTCCGGCACATGACGCCAAAATTGTCCTCGGCGATTTCAATGCGAAAGTTGGACGGGAAGGTATCTTTGGCCCCACTGTCGGACAGTTCAGTCTTCATAATTCCACCTCACTGAACGGCATGAGACTGATCGATTTCGCCGCGGCGCGAAACATGGTAGTTTGTAGCACCAGGTTCCAGCATCTCGATATCCATAAGGCCACCTGGCTCTCTCCTGATCGATCTACCAACAACCAGATCGATCACATTGTGATTGATGGAAGGCATGTATCCAGCATACTAGACGTGCGCACATTTAGAGGTCCAAATGTCGACTCGGACCATTATCTTGTCGCAGCCAAGATGAGACTGCGTATATGCGCGTCGAATACGACACGTTCTAGTGTGCAAGGGAAGCTGGACATCAAAAAGCTGCGATCACAAGAGACAGCCAGGTCGTTTTCCGATCGCCTTTCTAACGAGCTGAATTACATCCCATCCTCTCTCGAAAGTATTGGTGGACAGTGGTCTCACATTGCTCACTCTCTGCGCAGCGCTGCCGAAACAGTTCTTGGTTTTGAGCGTCCTCCCCGCAGAAACCAATGGTACGATGAAGAGTGCCGTGAGGCCACTGCAGCAAAGAACGCTGCCTATAGACGAACATTGCAGTCCACCTCTACAAGAGCAACGGTGGAGGCGTATAGAGAAAAGAGGAGGGAAGAGAGACGCCTATTTAGAAAGAAGAAAAGAGAGCAAGAAAGGCGTGATCGTGAGGAAATCGAGATGTGCAGGAGTAGAAATGATGCTCGAAATTTTTATAAAAAGATAAGGCGTCTTACTACTGGTTTAAAGCCCGGAGCAACCTTCTGCAGAGACGAACATGGTAACCTGGTTACAGATGCACAAGGAACACTAAGATTATGGAGACAGCACTTCTCTAATCTATTGCAGGGCGATGGCGACACAAGTTCCGCCTCTAGAGATGCTGTGCCGGACCCAATCATTAACGACGACGTCGAGATCCCGTCCCCCAGCCATGAAGAGGTCAAGGTTGCCATATGGCGACTAAAGAACAACAAAGCAGCTGGACCTGATGGTTTGCCAGCTGAACTCTTCAAGTATGGAGGCGATGAGTTGGTTAGGTGCATGCACCAGCTCATTTGCAGAGTATGGCTGGAGGAAAGTATGCCCAACGATTGGAATCTTAGTGCTCTCTGTCCCATCCTGAAAAAGGGAGATCCCACGATATGCACCAACTACAGGGGTATAAGCCTCCTCCCTATCGCATATAAGGTTCTTACGAGCGTATTGTGTGAACGACTGAAGCCATTCGCCATCTCACTGATTGGACCTTATCAGTGCGGCTTCAGACCTGGTAAGTCCACCATTGACCAGATATTCACACTGCGCCAAATCCTGGAGAAGACCCATGAAAGTCAAGTCGACACACACCATCTTTTTGTCGACTATAAGGCAGCCTTCGATAGCCCAATAAGGGATCGCGTTTATGCCGCAATGTCTGAGCTCGGTATTCCTGCTAAGCTGATAAGGCTATGCAGAATGACGCTGAGCAACTCCTGCAGCTCCGTCAAGGTAGGAAGAGACCTCTCCGAGCCTTTTAATACCGTGCGAGGTTTCAGACAAGGCGATCCCTTATCCTGCGACCTCTTCAACTTCGTCATGGAGAGCGTTTTGCGAAAGGCAGGTGTGCATCGTAATGGCACTATTTTTAATAAAAGTGTCCAGCTCCTTGCGTATGCCGACGACATAGACATCATTGGGCATACCAAGCGAGATGTCACCGCAGCCTTTAATGCTATTGAACGAGAGTCTGCAAAAATGGGTCTGGCGGTAAATGAGAGCAAGACGAAGTACATGTTGTCGACGAGTAGGGACGTTGATCGTATCGGCTCCCAGGTTACAGCCGGCAACTATACATTCGATGTGGTCAAGGAGTTCATCTACCTTGGCACCGCCATTACCAGCAAGAATGATGTCAGTCTGGAGATCAAGCGAAGAATTACACTGGCCAACAGGTGCTACTACGGTCTCGGTAGGCAGTTTAGTAACAGAGACCTCTCTCGTGCGACGAAGTTAACACTCTACAAGTCGCTTATTCTTCCGGTGCTTCTCTATGGTGCGGAAGCATGGACGCTGTCTTGTGCCGATGCAGCGGTCCTGGGAGTGTTTGAGAGAAAAATTCTTCGCAAGATCTTTGGTCCTCTGAAGCAAGGCGATGAGTTTCGCATTAGGACCAACTATGAGCTGTATGAGCTCCTCGGCGACGTAGATGTTGTCCAGCGCATTAACATCCAGCGGCTGCGCTGGCTCGGCCATGTTGTTCGGATGGAAGAATCTGCTCCAGCGAAAAAGGTTTTCGATGCGAAGGTCACTGGACGTCGGCGTAGAGGACGTCCATGTTTACGTTGGAAAGACCAGGTAGATGGAGCCCTGTCATCAATTGGTGTGACCAACTGGAGAAGGCGTGCGCTTAGCAGAGACGCCTGGAGACTAGTGTTGAGGCAGGCCGAAACCCGTTAACGGGTTGTCATGGCCAGCTAAGTAAGTAAGTAAGTAAGCTTTTCGATGAATTATTGTTGTCACAACATTCATCTCTCTACATCAGTGGTCTTCACCCATATTACTCAGGTAACGAAATTGTTCGGATATTTTTTTAGTTTTTCTTACTCTCTTCGTGAATAGAGTTTGCTTAATTCAATAAAAACACTGGCAAAAAGCTTCTTAAAATGTACCAAAACTACCTGTATCGTTAATTCTTATTATGTTAGTTTTAAATTTAATGTAGTCTATTTTATTAACAGATATCACTTTTAGAATTCCTGGAAACCTATTTTTGTTTTATTTTCCTATCAAAAACTTAATTAATTTTAAAAAATTTGCAATGTTAAAAATCTTTTATGAAAAGAAATCCATACGCTTAGTTTTCATCATGCTAAACGACAACCACAATTATTACAAAAACATGTGTGTGAGACAAAAATTGCGTAAGTGTTTATGTTTTATTAGTTTTCAAGAGAGCTAAATTTGTTTGTCAGACACTGAGAAGTTATGATTATATATGTTATATGTTTATATTTCTTATAACTACATTTCAATTTGTTTATAGCATTTACAAACAATTTATTTTATGAATAATTTTACTAAATTAGTTTAAATTTTAAAATTAAAGGTTTTTGAAACGAAAATTTTTACTAATTTCATTCAAGTTGTGAAAAACAACACAAATTAAGAAACCAATCTCATCTGTCAGTGTATTCTTGTGCATAAGTTAAAAAGTAAGTACTTATATCTCTTTGATCAACTCTCGTTTCATTGTTCTCTGCTTTTAGTTATATGTATCCACAAAATCATTAGCACAACGATTCTAAACAGCAATAAATATTCATACTCCACAGTATGTATTCACTGTGTTGTAACAGTTTGTTTATATTTTTTATACAGTGTATATACGGGTCGCCGTAGTCTAGTGGTTATTGTTTCTAGACAAAAGCACCGGGTTCAAAACCCAGCTCTGCCTCTTAAAAAAAAAAAAAAAAAAGAATTATGAAAAACTATTTCTTTCGGCGACTATTTCTTAGCAGTCTTCTAGTAAAAGCTCTGAGAGTAACTGATTTGAACAAACTTCTTAAGTTTGTCGTTTGGAATCGACATTAAAAACTGTAAGTTTTTTTTTATTCCCATACGTAAAAAAAAAAAAACTGAGAGGTCAACGTTTTTCGACACCTGAAATAGAAGACGAAGCTGTTGCTGCATTCAGAATACATGTGGTAAAAATGATATGACAATTGGTTCTCTATAGGGAATATTTTGAATAGCGAAATATAAAAGGGTCTTGGGTTACCAAGACGATAGCGCTGGGTTTAAATCTCAGGTCTGACATCTTGAAAAAGAAGAAATATGAAAGCATTATTTCTTTTGGCGGCTACCACTCAGCAGTCTTCTGGCAAAAGCTCTGGGAGTAATTGATTGCCATGAAAAAGCTTCTCAAATAATCAGAGTCGACTTTAAACTGTAGGTCCCTGTACTCATGGATAAAAATTTATAGACATAACTTGGGTGCTGCGAGAAGCTAGTATGTAAACCCGAAGCAGGGTTGTAATGTTCAATTATGTATGTAAGTGTATGTACTTGCATTCAACCAAATATGGAAACACAAAACACTCAGGTATGAGATCGTTATCATGATAAATTTATAAACACACACACATAATTGCTATAAAAATAAAAGTACATATAATGCATTTGTGCTGTTCATTATAAACATATTGTGTGCATTTTTTAACTTTATAAAAAGGGAATTCACAGTTTTTTAATGAATACACTGTTTTTTTTAGTGAATTCATGTCTTTGGTTTACTGTACTTACATACACAGCTGTTATTTTATTGCTATGCTGTTTAGTGAAAAGAGAATTTATATTTAGGAGAAAAAAACATTGTTGAATTAAGTTCTCCTCTCTCCCTTTTAGTTCGTGTATTCGGTGTATTTTGTGATATAAATAATATCACAATATTATGTTTTTTTTTTTTTTTTTTTTTTTTTTTTTTTTTTTTTTTTTTTTGGTGAGAGGGGAAATGCATTTACGCACTTAGGTGGTTTTTGCCACCCGTCGTGCCGGACTCCACGCAGTTATTGCGTGCCTACCGGCTAAAACCCCTCTCTATATCACCAGGCTCCATCCTGGAACCGTCAATTTATGACATTACTTCAGGATGGAGCCTTATATGCCGGTCCAGTTGGACCCTACGGCTCTGTCGACCTTGCCAGGTCTCTCTCCTTCTGTCGAAGAATCCCCCTCGCAAAAAAGGCGATCCTACTCCATGCAGCAAGGTTTCCTAACATGACTCCCGTGATGGTATTGGGAGTCAATATGCCAAGATCCCTCTCCAGTGCACGCCTCTCCAACATCCACTTCTCACACTCAAAGAAAGTGTGGAAAGCGGAGTCGGATTGTGCTCCACAGTAGACGCATGTGGGACTTACGGCCTTTCCTATTTTAAACAGGAAAGACCGAAAGTGCCCATGGCCCGTCAGCAACTGCGTGATGTAGTAATCTACCTCACCGTGCTGACGATTTAGCCAAACGTCCACTTGAGGGACAAGGGCGTAAGTCCACCTTCCGCGTGTCTCAGTATCCCACCGTAACTGCCAGTCACGGAGGGACTGAGACCTTGCCACAGATTGTGCGCCTTCTCTTCCAATTTCGTCCTTGTGTTGGTGGACGAATTGTCGCTCCCTGGCACAATATTATGTTGGATGCACTGTGTATGAAAGAAATGAATGCAAGCCTCTAAATTTTATTATAAGTAAGGCAATTAGAGCATGTTCTAATATTCGTCTTGCAAGAATAGTGACATGAAATAAAGCCCTAATGGAATGATAACAGTCCCTATATCATACAGATGGTATTAACAAATTTTATGGTTTTTACAGATATACAAAAACTATTGAAACGTTAAACAAACTCTGTAGAGCTCAAAAAGACTACGAGTACGTTGATAATAACATTATTTTTTTGTTCCAAACCCTTTGTGGCTCATTACTTAAAGTTGTTAATTTATTCAAATGCCCTTGTATAGAATAATATTACTGTAGTTATTTTACACACAAAATATTCTTTCAATAAATACATAATTTATTCAGTTTTTAGCTGAATATGTAGAAAACAATTCGGCTTCAATTTCTGAAATAAACTTCGAATTGATGTAAATTTTGTCTTGACAAAAGCTTAGCCTTAAAGAACAATAATAAAAACGTTGGTTCCGATCACAAAGACTGTTCAAAAATTCAAGGTCATAAAATTTGTAAAATTTTATACTAAACATTTTCATGAAATTTAAAATCATCTTTCACAAAAAAAAAAAAATTAAAGAAAAATATTCACTTTTAAAGTGTATTTGAAAAGAAATTTAATTTTTTTAAAGTGTTTAGAGAGAAACAAGAAACGTACAAAATTGTAACTGACACTGGCGTTTAACACTCCAGTATGTCTGTGTTTTAGCTGTCATTGTTATTGCTATTTGCGTAGTAACGGAAAAACGAATAGATTTACAACCATTTTGTTTTAGAGAAAAAGAAAAAATATTTATATTAAAATAAACGTTTGAAATCACGTACATTTATCTTTTAAAAGCTTTCTCAACATCCGATTGTAAAAATTTTTATTCCTTTTTTTAATAACACAGCCAAAGTAATGAACAAATGTTTGTCTTTGAATCAAGACCGAATATGTGATACTGTACAGCATTTTATGTCGAATTCCAGTCCCATACTTTTGAAACCACGAAATGGATAACCCGGTACATACATTCAATATTATATGAAATGGCCATTTTGTTAGGAGACTTTTTCCCGGAGACGAAATGGTCATAGAGACATGCTTACCCCCATAAGCAATACATTATATATTATATTAAAAAGGAATTATTTTAAAAATGCACTGCAGTGTAGTATATCACATATGGTATTCCTCACCATATGTATATCTATTTACCGTTAATTTCTTTAAAGTTTAGTAGGTGACACTCGAAATAAAATAAGTCGAGTGTCAATTTACACTCACACTTAAATCGATATGTACTGTAATCAGAACAAAATATACCCAGCAAACATATGGACTTTATAGTGGAGTAACAATGATTTGAAATAGCGAATGAAAAAACATCTTGTTTTATACTACTAGGCGCTAGCGTTCAGTTTTCAAAACATACAATGCAAGCTAAATGGGAGCGTCAAGTGTTAAGACAATAAAATAAGTTATTTAAAGTAGATAGTCAACGGAATGTCAGAAACAAAATCTATGTGAAATTATTTTGATTGAAAAGTTTCGCTAAATGTATGGAAAAATAGCTAAATTGGCGTTTCTATGAGTTAAAGTTAGTTTTAAAGCAAAATATATTATAAAAATATAGGGATTAAAAATGTGTGTGAAGATAAATACGTATTTAACTAGCACAGACAAAAACCTTTTAATTTAGCAGAGCCAAATATGCCAAAAGCAATGTTGATTGTGAACTTTTCAGCTCTTTTATAATTGTTAAATAAAAAATTATCTATTTTGAAAAATGTCAAAATTTCTGGAGAAGATTCGATGTCATTATGGAAAATCTAGGACTTCTACAGATAGAGGACCCTTAGGACTACCACGCACATATAGCCCTATATCTGTAGAAGTCCTAGATTTTCTATAATAACTATTATAAAAGAGTGGAAAAGTTCACAATCAACAGTGCTTTTGGCATATTTAGCTCTGCTAAAATAAAAGGTTTTTGTCTGTGCTAGTTAAATAGGTATTATCTTCACACACATGGATTAAAATAACTTTTAAATTTAAAAATACTCGTAATTTGAGAACACATTTCGAGAAATTTCTAATTATCAAGAATATATTTGAGTTTTAAAATAATTCGAACAATACAAATGGTAACCAATTAAAAGAGTTTTTGTTCATTTAATTGTAAAATTTAAAATTAAGCTCAACAACTTTAATAAAAGATTTAAGCTTCTTCAAGACCAACATTTCTTAAATGTTTGATTTATCTCCTGTTTGCTGTGTGAGCATATCCATACAAGTTATACCTACTCAAATACAAATTATTATTCGCTCTTATAGTACGTGTTAAATAGGAAAGAGAGAGATAGAGAGCGAAAGCCAGAACGAGAGAAAGAAAGAGGGTTTGAAACGGTAAATATCAGAGGAGAATATGAAAAAAAAAGAAAGAAAGAAAAAACATTATAATACTTAAACGATGCTAATGGGCAAAAATTGTTTGATAAGAGGCTTTTAACATTAAAGTAATAAATGAGAGCATTGGTTTATATAACAGAATAAATAAATGTGTGTATTTGTATGTGTAGGTATGATTGAGTGTGTGAGTCACTACGGTGTATTTAAAAGCGTGTACATGTATTGATTTTTTTTTTTCTGTTGCATATTTCAAGGCTTTTAAATGCGGATTTTATTGCTTTTTATAAAAATTCTCTTTTTAAAGTACAAATCCTCAAATAATATTGACTTACGTTACACTACATGAAAACGAATTTGTGCGTGTTTCTACTTAATTTTTCAATTTAAGATTTATCTCTTACTTTTGCGGTTATATTTTGCTCCTAAAAATTATATATTTATTTTTTTTATTAAGAAAAATGTAAATTTTTTCCCGAAACAAATTATCTTTTTGATGATGTTTTAAATTTTAGTTGAAAAAAAAAAAAAACAACTCAACTATATATATTCAAATACATTTTTATATGAAAATAAAACCAAATTTATGCAGTTGTTGTTAAATTTTATGCCAACATTTCATGTTTCAATTGCTGTCTTCTCATTTGAATATATTTGTTGATTTTAATAGGAAATTATTATTATTGTTTTTAATTTATTTTCTTGTTATTATTTGCAATAACAAATAGCTTTATTATTCGTTTACTTTTATTTAAAAAAAATAATAAATAAAAGTTAATTTTAAAGAGTGTTTAATATTTTTTCTGTGGTCGTTCCATTAAGACAATGGCGGTAACCACTCTTCGTTACAAACGCCTTTGCAAATCTTGCCAATGTAGCAAAATTAGTATTTCTGCCTATATATTTGTTTGTTGTTTCCAACAGGAGTTGAATTTACAAGAAAAAAAACCCCAAATAGGTTTTCAAATAAGAATGATGGAAATAAAACTACAGCGGTGATTGAAGATATGAAACCAATTTTAAGCAACTATTTAGCCCACTTCAAGTCGATTGAAATAAGAAAGAGCTGAATAATTTATATCAAGTTCTAATTATAAAATTACTGACGACGAGAGCTTACCATGTCATTGTATAGTAGTATTTTTTTTTTTATTAAGACCAATTCTCAATGTTAAACCCCAAGTAAATGCTGTGCATTGTATTGGAACTTTTGTGGAAAGGACAGTACATTATGACAACAGAAAATATATTTTGTTTTTCTTATATTATTAAGCGCCTTAGAAATGAGACAAATTGCTGTGAATTGATCAATCAAAGGCCAGTGTTACACCTTCACTCTTGAATGATCAAGAGCAATTGCCCCGTCGTTGCATGTTGATTGCGATTGCAGATTTTAACAATTTTGGTGTCAAAAACCTAAAGTGGCATCATTAACTCGAGATAGATTATGGAGGATAGAGCACATAAACTCCGGCACGACGCACACAAATAGAATAGAATAGCCTGTTTTCTTGGATTAATTAAAAAAAAATTTTTAAGTATCGTCAAAATTTTTTGTACCCGCTTAGAGTATACAAAATTCTACATCACTTGTCGTCAAAATAAATGTCAAAAGTGCTCTGGTGTTTTTGTAGTGAAACTTCAAAGTCAAACTTTATAAAAATTTTTGTGCAAAAAAAGCTAAAAAAAGTGAAAATTTTCTTGTTGAAAATTTTATTTATTTTTAAAAGTATTGCAAAAGTTAACAATTTTTCAATGGAACCATCAAGTTCAGGTAATTTGGAAATACTTCGTTAGCACTTGTGCATCAAATTGTGTGTGGAAGTGTTTTACATAACATACATAACTGGCCTTTACAACCCTGTGTCAGGATTACGGCCTAGCTTCTCGCAGCACTCATGTTGTGTGTGTCAATTTTTATCCATGAATACCGGGACCTACAGTTTAATGTCGACTCCGAACGACAGACTTGAGAAGCTTGTTCATGGCAATTAGTTACTCTCAGAGCTTTTGCCAGAAGACTGCTGAGAGGTAGTCGCCGAAAGAAATATTTTTTTTTTTTTTCATTTCTTTTTTTGAAGATGTCGGAGCCTGGAGTCGAACCCAGGACCCATGTCTTAGTAAGCCAACACACTAACCACTAGACCAAGGCGACTACAAGTGTTTTAGATTTAGTTATTTATATTGGAAGTGCCAAAAAAATTAGCATTTTTATATTTCAAATGGACATATAGTTATTATTTGTCCACATTTGTGTCATAATTTTTAGTTTATATTAAAGAGGGCATAAATCTCTATTATATTGCAAAATTTTACGCTGCCTTTTTGTGCCTTTTAGAAGTTATGCATTGTTTAATGCAAGTGTTTCAGCAGTCAAATAGCTAAAAATCACATTGATCTCGCGACTGGTGCTGTTGTTGTGTGTTGTGTTTTGTTGTTTTTTATGTTACTTTTTTCTTACTGATCGAAAGACCTGTGTACATGTAGACAATTTAAGATTTGGCCTTTCCATTCTTCATGGCTGGATTCGATTTTTTGAATGTCTTTTGCACGTCTTATGCACACAATACAGGACGACTTTTTGTTGAAACGTATCCTTGATACAATATGCCTCCCACTTTGCACAAGTATTTTATTCATGGACCCGAAATTGTGTCAAATGCCATTTTACCTATTGAGTAGTTATCAGAAGAAGCGTAAAAAGCTCGAAATAAAGATTTTAAAAAATATAGGGAGTTTCACTCACGAAAGTGCAGTCGTGAAAAATCAAACCAAGACATTTTTGATATGTTTTTGATAACCTCTCACCCAAGTATGCAAAAATTGCCTACAAAGAAGGTTCAAAGCTTGCCAGAAGAGGAATTTGATTTAATTGTACCTGCAGCTCCGAAAAAGAACTATTTGAGTGATGTTGAAGTAGCTGATGCTGCTGATGATGATGATAATGATGCTGATGATAACGATGATGATGAATTTGATGATGATGAATTTGATGATGATGATGATGTTAATGATTAACTTTAAGATGTATAAAATGTAGTGTTTAAGTTCTCATACTGTACTCCTTGCGCTATATACCTACACTGATATTTGGCATTATTTAATAAAATTCTACTGAAATATATTAAGAAAACATTTTATTTTACTTATTTAAATGGTATTAACTGAAAAATAAAGAAAAATTATCCGAACATAGATTCCCTGATTTGATCCAAGAAAACATGCTATTCTAACCCACTGTGCGACGATTTGTTATCCATTAAAGCACATTTCACTGGTATTTCTTTTTTATTATGATTTATTGAATACCGATGGGAAAAGTTTATCGATTTAAGAGGAGATCACGCTCAGAAATAAAATACCTTTTTCTTCCATATTTGTTGTTGCCTTTCTTTGGTCGGCTAATGTTGCGACTGTCCTACTATGCTATAAATTATTTGAATTATAAGCAAAATTTTGGCCCAGATCTCTTTCAAAATGTTGAATCTGTAAGCATACTCAGCATAAATGTGAGGAATTCCCAATTGTGACATTTAACTTGAACTTCTTAAAAGCAAAAGAAAAGTACAAGGATTTTAGTGTCTAAGGGAAAATTGTGTTTTTATCCGTATTTATGCCTGAAAACAAGGCAATTCCCAATATACGCAGGGATAAAAGCTACAATGGAAATATAAAAACACGTTGAATATTACATATAAAAACCGATTTCTGCTGTAATATTAATCATGTTTATTTTTTATTATTTAATTTCTCTCTGTTTACACAGTATTTAAAAATAATTATGTGGGCATGAAATATATGAAAATAATTAAATGATCCATAACATAATATTTACCACTTTTAATTGAAACACAAAAAACAAAAAAACACAGTCAAATTGAAATTAAATTTTAAACACTAATAAAACGATATTTTTTATTACAATTTAAGATTTTATTTATTAAAATAGAAAAAAAAAAAACAAGCCTACAGGCTATACCTACGCAGTAAAAAAAATCAAATGGCGCGTTTTACAACACGCTGACAGCAGTTAAAGCCAGACAACATAAACCATATGGACGGACAGTTGTTATTTTACTATTTGCACATATAATTGGCAACAAAAAAAAAAAATATGAAAAACTACTGATAAAATATTTTGCAACGGCTATTTGATTGTAATAGTTGCCAATAAA
Source organism: Metopia argyrocephala (assembly GCA_963576795.1). Classification (NCBI taxonomy): domain Eukaryota; kingdom Metazoa; phylum Arthropoda; class Insecta; order Diptera; family Sarcophagidae; genus Metopia; species Metopia argyrocephala. Next base: position 89,318,653 of record OY756211.1, read on the forward strand.
ATGCTTAAAATTCAGGCTAAAATGACTGCTGGAAACAAAGTTGTAAATTAAAATTTAATTAAAATGTACGAGTACATATTGTGTTATTTCATAAAAACAGCACCAACAACATCAACAACGAAAACTATACTTAACCAGCCAGCCCAGACATTTAAATTAAGACCAAAATCTAATTTATTTTTAGTTTTCAGATTTTATTACTGTCACACACATTTAATGGTTATTCTAGTTAATTAATTAATTAATTATAAGTTTCTTTTTTTATTACTTATTTTTCCTCTTCTCTTTTAATTTTATTTATAGTTCTTTGCTTTGCTGTTTTCATTTATTTTTCTAATCACATGGCCATTTCAAAAAAGGCTGGGCATCAGCATCATCATTAATGCAATCGAAACACATCCCCCTTAAACACATCATCATGCAAAATAAACCAGAAATAGTAGTAGGGGGATTGACAATTAACTGAACTAATTACAAAACTATTAATTAAAAAACAAAATACTTTTTATTTTACTCTCATTATCTAAAGCGTGAATACAATTCCTTAAACAGAAAAGGGGAAAAAAAAGAGTTAAAGGTAAAAGAACTACGCAGCACAAATAATAAAAAAAAAATCTTACTCTGAATAAACCTTTTAAAACAGAGCAAATACGAGTATATTTGAACTTTTTTGCTACCAAAGATTACAAAAATACTTTGTTCAGTGCCTTTAACCTGTATAATCACTGGGGTTTCGCTTGGCTCATTCTACATAAATATATTCTGTAAAAATCATGGACACTTTTTTGCCCTTAGGAGAGAACAAACAACCCGGGAACCGTTCTCTCTGCATTTGTAGCTTTACAGCCGTAGTTTCAAATCTTTGGGTAAGGATCTTGTAAGGTGCCTTATATTATGGAGTTTGTTTTTCATTTTATATTTTCCTGCAACGAAAATCACTTTACACAATGGTTCTAAAGCAGTAGGTGGGTGATCAATAGGCTTATCGAACCAAACCATCAAGTTTGGTTACCTAACAAGTCGAGAAAAAATATCTTATTCCATACAACTTTAACTATAGCTCTTTAGTATAGCTACGCATCTATTCTATTCTGTATTCTAACACAATCAATCTTATCAAGTCATCTGTTTTTAGAACACTTTATTTATCCATTATCTGTCTCTCAGCAAATATTATGCAACTCCCAAACAGCCTCAATCAAGTCAATAAGAAATCCTAATTTAGAACCTTTCTAAATAATTGTTGCTACATAATACACAGTATTATCGTCTATTATAGTTTTTTGTTCAGCACTAAGCTCAATTGGTTCAACTTTGAAACAAAACTAACTCTAAGTTACTTGAAAAGCACAATATTAGCGGTAATCACTTACAGATATCCTAGATTTCTAATGCTTGAAAGACGTGCAAGAGCGAATAAAGACTCAAGCTGTTGTTTTGCCGTTCGTTTAGTATTGTATAAAAAGTTGAGGGTGCTGGGCATATTTTAAATTATTTTAAGATTGCATGTTGAAAAAAACTGCACAATAACAACAACAAAATATATAGAATATAATGGCAACACTTGTTACTACTTGTTTTTATTTATGTGGACATTTGACAAAACGTCTTCTTTCGAAATCAGCAACTTTTCAGTAGAGCAAAAAAACAGTTAAAAAAGCTGATAGAAGTTATTGCTTAGAAAATTAACGAAATTTTGAACTTGGATATTATACACAAATACTTAACGAACATTATGCGACCTTTCTTTTCTTTATAGAAGCAATAGTTTTCTTTAAAACGACAAAAAATTAATTTAAGATTTTTTGTAAAATAGCTTTTAAAGAAAAAAATTAGCTTCCACCATGCAAGTCGTTTTGTCAAAATTTTTTTATTAAATTTGAAAATTATTTTAATCGCTTAAGTTGTTTTGTTAAGATGGAATATGAAAAAAAAGGTTGAAAGAAATTGATCTGGAAAATATATTTCGGTTTTATTAAAAAAAAAAAATACTTCTATTAAGTGCTGAAGACTCGGGTTCGATCCCCAGGAAAGGTGTGATCCATTTTAATTTTGTTTTTGTCAGAAAACGCTTTAATTAGATCAAAGTTAACAGCAAAGTTAGAGCAAAAGAAGGAAAAGGAAATTCTATATTTACTATAAAAATCTTGGAAAATTGTCTTATTTCGAGATAAGACGTTTTTTCAAAATTCCACAGATTTATGTATGAGTTGTAGAACTCTGGTGACACAACTACTCAAACCATAAAACATTAGATATTGGGTTCCGGAACATTTTTATAATATTAAAAATTTTATGTGTTTCAGAACCAAGTAGTCTTAAAAACGCATTCGTTAAATCTATTACAGCAATCGTAGAATTATGTTTAGAGCAGTGTAAATATTGGATCAAATAGGCAAATATTTGATTAAAAACAATTTTTTATGTAAACATTTCTTTAAGAGGTTTTTAAAACAAATAATAAAAAATAATGTTTATGATTATCAAAACTTACAGCAATAAAAAATTAACAAAAAAATTTTTTCAGAAAATATTTGTTGTATTTTTGATCAAATATTTGCTTAATGTGATGTATCTAAACAGCTATATTTACACCACCTAAGTTCTCATTTGATTATAACAGATTATCACATTTACAATGTTCTACTTTCAACTGAGCTCAGGTAAAAAGAATAAAAATTAAATTAGATTTTTAATTAAACTATCTAAGCCTATCTCAGCTGAGAACTTAGGTGGTGTAAATATAACTAAAGGAACATGTTATGTATTATAAGCTTTTTCTATTCAATAACTTTTAAATATATCAGCCTATATCGGTAGTTACAGACTTAAATGGTTTAACTTTTTTTTTATTTTTAAGGCCAGCACTCAGGGGACGGCCCCTACTCATGCAGTACATTGTGCTGGTCTAGGAAAATATGTTATGGGAAGGGGGAAAGATGGAGTAGTGTTTGTGGACATTTGATTTAAACCTATTGATATCGTAATTGGCAGGAAAAACACACACCGGAAGATTGTTCCACATACGAGCGGTGCGGCCAAAGAACGAATACACACACAATTCCAAAGAATCTGTGCATAAGGGCTGTCAAACGAAAGGCGTACGAATAAAAATATTTGACAAAGGTTATAATTTATTTAAATTGTATAACATGAAAAACTTCTGACCTTAACATCTTTCTGAAATGAGCCAATTCAGTATAACACTTTCGGCTTATTTTTTATTTACATTTATTTATTATTTTTTTTATTTTTATTTAACAAAAAATATAGAAACTAGGGATACATTGTCACGTCTACAAATGTTTTTTGCTATGCCAATCTATTTACTGCCGTTAAGCCAGACAGACTGTCTGTCGGTGTATTTTTGAGCACTGGCAGTAGGCACTCTATTTGTTTGGGTGCAGTTGAGCAGCAATAATACATTTTTTTAATCATTCATTCGTTATTTAACTGCTGCATCATTTGCGGTATTTAAAATTTATTTTTATATATGAAAACAACAACGACATCAACAACAACAACAAAATTAATTTTCTTGTTTCCAGCTGCCATTGACGTCAGTTGTTTTTGTAAAATAATATGTTTCTCTTTTTAATTTTTGTTTCAAATTTTTCTAGTAAAATTTGCATAATTTTAACTCTAAAATGGTAAGGGTAGGCCCTTTAAGTTTTAAATTATTTTAATTATCATATATAAGCAAGCAATTGCACTCTTTTTTCTTCATTGAGTTTTGCACTTTGAACACGACCCCAACTTATGCAATACATTGTCCTGGTCTAGGTGTTTGGGTTATGGGAAAGGGAAAGAGAGCGTGGTTTTATAAAAACAAATCATAGCTCTACGTATACCGTTAATATTTTTGAAATTGGTAAAATCTGACACTGTGCCGCACACAAACGAAAGGGCTTAACTATATTGATAGGCTATTCCACTTTATTATTTCTCTGGAGTATGGTCATAATGTGTCGAGTGTTTTGAATGTTTTGAATGAAATTAAAAATGAAATGAAAAATTAGATTCTACTAATGACATATTGTTACGTGATACCTGATTTCTATCAACCTCTTCACAGAATCGATTATTTATGTGAATTCGATGATAGCAAATTAAATAAACGAAACAGTTTATTAAAATGTCCATATACAATGCATACATACATAATTGGCCATTCTCGCAGTTCCCATGTTGTGTGTGTCAATTTTTATTCATGAGTACCGGGACCGGGACTTGAGAAGCTTTTTCATAGCAATCAGTTACTCTCAGAGCTTATACCAGAAGACTGCTAAGAGGTAGTCGCCGAAAGAAATACTTTTTCATATTTCTTTTTTTCAAGATGCCAAAGCTAGGGTTTGAACCCAGAGCTCTTGTTTAGTAATCCAACACAATTACTACTAGACTACGGCGACTACTATATACATTGCATAGTAATTCATTAAACTATACGTATAAGTGTCCGTTAAAATATCTGCTTGATTTTAAAGCAATTACAAATTTTATTACCGATCGTTACTTCGATCTTTACCATGGCGCTTATTCACCGTTGGTGTGCAACTATAAAAACTTGAAACAAGTAGAACTATATTTCTTTGGTTTGATTGTACATGTTCCCGGTTGATTGTACATGTTCGTTTGTGTGCGTGTGTTACTCGCCTTTTATGTAAAGTTCTAACATGTTTCTGTTATTGCTTGTTTAAATGCTTTTGCGCAAATATGTGGCAGATAATTAATGCCAAAAGACGAGTGTTGTATACAATATTATGTAGTAATTGCTGTTACTTGTTCCACGAAATACTAAAGCATTATTATTATTGGGCTTTTGGTTAATAATTTATTTATTGGTTTTTGCGTTTTTCATAGAAACAAGATTTTTGGAATATTTATTAATTTATTTCTACGTAAGAATACTTTTGTAGTTGATTGTTTATCCCTCCAATTACAATATACACAAGTTTTAATCAAATGCTCTCAGACACTAATTTTTTTTTTTTTAATTTTATTTTTTTCTTCTTTCCAACAACTGTTCTCCTTACCCTAACCTAACAAACTCATATGTAGAGAAGTTTTTGTATTAGGATATTGGGAGATTTTACACTGCAATATCACAAAATCACTACTTTTTAATCAATAATTTTAAATTGTATATACATATATACTGCATATATTCAGACACACCTATCATGCATTTTTTCAAAGGAAAGAACAAAAATCTATGACATTTTTAATATGTTTTGTTCCTTTTTATATTTTACTAAGTAAATTATATTAAAATAGCTTTCATTATTTTTCTATTATCATAAATACTTTACATAATTTAATCATTTTAATACAAGAAGAATATAATGCCTTCTGATAATTGTGCAAATAAATTACACTTCGTACTACAAAGACTTAAAAATAAGAAATCATACTTTACTTCTCTCATCATCATTTATTAAATGACTATAGAAATAAAATAAGAAAAAAAAATATATAAATTCAAAAGAAAAATACGGGAATATCTACGGAAAATAAAACAATTTATAAAAAATTTCAAATAAAACACAACAACAAAGCGGTATTTCTTCGGTTTTTTTTTTCTTCTTTTCTGTAAACATCCTTAATAAGGAATACAAGATAATGGAAACAACGGAAATAATAACCACGTTCTGTATAAGAAGCAAAATCAAGAAACGAGAAAGAGAACGGAGAAAGTTAAAGATTTAAAAAGTAAAATTTTTAATAGTAAAACGCTAAGGGAATAAAAAAAAAGTAAAGTACTAGACGTGACCAATGCCGACTATCTAACAGATTTTTTTAAAATGTAACAAAATTGGTAACAGTAGACTATTTCAGTTAAATCTTTTGGGGATAATTTTCTTTTGTGAAATATATAAAAATTCTCTATAGAGTTTGTGGTCATTTCTGATTACATACGATTTGATACACATATATTTTATATACAAAATGTAGCCCAGACAATCATCTATCCAGTTTTAAATGTGTTACTTTGGGATTCCACAAATTTCTACAACGTGTTTATATTATTGCATTATTTAAAGACCATGTGGCATAAAATATATTCACACTTCGACAAATGATTTGCCTTGATGGACGATTGCGTGCGTCATAAAAACCGCAAAGATGTTTTTAAGTTTGTTATTCACTGATTTTAAAGCAGATCTGGATAATGCGGCTATATTGTTAAAGTATCAGTCATTTAAAAATTATTACTCATAAAAATGAGAAGTGACAAAAATAAAAAAAGCGGGGTATGGCATTTTGTTCGTAAGCTAATCTTTTCATAAGTTCAAACGGGTTTAAAAAGAATTCTGTACTCTAAATAATTCTAACATTTTATTTATAATAAAAAGTTAGCAGCTCGTTGTACGTAGTGGCTACATAGAAATTCTTTCTTAAACATACGAGATTATAAATTTTTTGGATTCTCTGACCAGTTAGCAAATAGAAGGTGTGAACAATTAGTCTGTAGCGGGTGATAAACTTGCTAGTTTTTGTCTTATATGCTAACTAGTTGCTAACGTTTCTTTATAAATGAAACGGTAAAAAAATAACTACATTGACATACCGACGAGTCTGCTAATTACAGAATTATGGACTCAATTTACGATAAGTTTGAAAATTATATTAATGGCACCATCTTTAGGCCAAACTGTATATACTTCTATCTTTTTGTAGGGTTATAGGGCACGCAAAATTTATTTTAAATGCAAAACGTAAAAAAGGAATGCTAAAAAGGAAAGAATATAAAAAAAGAGAACAAATAGTGCAAAACAAGACATAAAGAGCCAAATGATATTAAGCACGTAAATAATGAAATAATGGCAAAATAAAGGGTGGTTGGTGGAAAGGTGAACACTATGTATACTTGTTACGGCAAAAAAAAAACATAAATTAACCGGTGAAATTTTAGGCGAGCTAAAGAAAAATTTAAATAAAGTATTTGTGAGTGAAATCAAATCAAACACAATTAAAACATATGTTTTCCATTGTTGTCAGTCAATTTGATTTTAACCACGTTTGACGTAATTTTAACTTTAAACTTAGGAATATTCGCTTAAATCAATGCAATATATGTGAAAGGGAAATATAAACTAATTAAAAATTGACTATCTCTTCAGAGCAATAAGTTTAAACAGAGCAGTGCAGCATTGCTGAACTATATTTTAAAGCGGCTGCGTCTGAAAACATATACATTTACACTTGCATGCGTGATTAACACCCGCGAAAATTTGTTGTAGCCGACTTACGGTTGGCAGTTATGCTCTAGTTGGTTTGAAAGTGAAAACCTGTTTTGTAAAAGCTCTCACATTGTGGCTATGGCTTAGACGTAATTGGTCTAAATTTAAATTATTTTATTTTCAGCAAACTTTAAACAAAACAGCGCCATTTTGCCATTATTGCGAAATTTATTTTTTTGTTATAATAAGTAAACAAAACTTTAAATTACATACCGTGGCAATCATAAAATGTATGCTCAAAGAAATTGAAAAAAAATAAATAACGTAAAAACGTAAGTCAGACAAGTGCGTTAAAAACACGATTTTTCTTACATAATTGCTTGTAAGGCGAATGAGCATAAAATTTATGCTCAAAGAATGTCTTCAAATGTGATGCCAACTTTTTTGGAACGAAGAGCACATTAAAATTAAAAAAAAAGCACTAAAAAGCGTAATTTCGAACTGAAAAAGGCGTAAAAAGGCACTAAGTTTATTTGATTTAATCATGGTGGTTTTATAAGATGTGTATTCATTCTTTATTATGCCAAAATCTTCCAAAGAAGAACAAATTTTTATGATTTGCTGGTAAATATTATAAATAAAAAAAATTATGTACATATATATAGTTGTGCCTGCGAATTTGTGTTGTAGTCAAACAATAAAAAAATTAACATAGAATTTTGTTTTCATAAGAAATAACTTTGCAGACTATAAAAAAATACACTCGTTACAACACGAATTATGTCGACAAAGTCCGTATTAATGTGCAACATGCAATTGACTTGTTTCTTTCAATGACTTTTTCGTTATAACGTTATATAACGACTTGTCCAGATGAATGAAAAAATTTGTATTTGTTATCAGTCTACAATGAGCAACTTAGAAAGGATTTACCAGTACAAAAGGCAAATTTAACAGAGATAACGTAATAAAGTTATAAAAAGTCGTTATTAGAAAAAATAAAATTATTAAAATTTGTAAAAAGCACTAAAGGCACCATTGGGAAATTTAAAAAGTTAGTGCTGTTTCTTTTTTTTTTTTTGCACTAGAGCTAAAAATTAGGCGTTTAGGAACATCAAAAAACACCAAAAATAGTGCCAAAAGCATAAATTGGCATCGCTGGTTGTAAACATGCATTCTCTTACGTAATTGCTTGTAGGGTGATCGAGCATAAAATTTAGGTAAAAAAAACCTAAACAACAAACGTAGGTCAGACAGACAATTGTTTTATAAACAAACAATTTTCTTACGTAAATGTGGCGCAGCAATTGCCTGTCTGTCGCCCCGTTTGTAATATGGAAAAAGGCTATAAATTAAATATTCTTTATTATATTCTGAAGACTCGAGTTCGAGCCTCAGGAAGAGTGATTAATTGTTTTTTAAATTAATTTTGATGTCTGTGAAGGAAAAGTACCCTAGCCAAACTGAACATATGTTTTCGACTCCAGCTACGGTAGTCACATCATCTTCATTAAATCTAAATGCAATACGGTAATGCATAGAGATAAATTGATTACGACACGGTGCGTATCACAATGCAATAACAACTATAGCGGAATATTTATAATAGGGCAATTGTAGAAATCAGCGCTGTTGCCACGTTTCGTAGTCAGTATGAGATGGCTTTATCAAAAATTTTAATAAAAAAATCCCACCTTTTCTAAAATTGTCCGCAAAAAGAAGTATTACAGTATGTCGAGTGTCTCTCGACATTGGAGTGGAAAGGGTTAATTTTACAAGCCAAAGGTTATTCCATTCATATTTTCTAGTCAATTTTCTCAATTTTATGTTTAAGTTTTGCTCTTTATAAATGTTATTCTTTTTTTTAATAACTTTAACAAGAAATCTGTTTGCTTTCTAAATAAGTATTTAGGAGTTTTGATGAGTTTTAAAGTAGCATTTTTAAGCATGGCCGATGACGAACTTTATCCCGTTTAGATTTTATAAAAAAAAAAAAAAAAAATAAAAAATATCCAATCTCTGCAGCCTAGCAATTTATTAGTGAGTCTAAAAAGATAATACAAAATGTTGCTGGGTTTTTGCTGAAAACAAGTTGCATATTGTTTAAACAAACCACCTGCAAGTGAAACTTCTAACGAAGGAGAAAAGAATAAAGAAAATTGTATATGAATTCAGTCGGCAGCGCAAAATAAAAAAGAAATTAAAAAAGTATAAAAATTAATCATAAAATTTCTTTCAAGTCACAGTATGAAGCACAAAAAAAAAAAAATAAGGAAAGCAAAAAAAAAAAAAAAACAATATATAGATGTGTATATACAATATATACACACATTAGACATATACATATATTAAATATTTTTTTTTTCTTTTTAAACTTTCATAAGAAGGGTTATTCTAGAATGTGTAACGTCATAAATATTAAAATTTATGACATAAAAAAAAGATACAAAAGTTACCATAGAAAAAGGATTATTTAAAATCAAAAGATATTGGAAAAAAAAAGTAAAAGGGTTACGTAAAGCAAACTAACTGTGCTCAAAGCCTTTGCAAAAGGACAAAGGTAAAGAAAGAAAGGTAGGAGAGAAATGCTGCACCTTATTAGGTAGGTTAAGGATATGGTTGATCAAAGGTAGCTTTGCGAAAGGCAAACGAAATCCTTTCAAATTTAAAGTCTGCGTTGGCAACGACTTTAAGGACATCTAAATATATAAAACTGAATGTGTGTTTGTTTATTTGTTTGTTTGTTTGTTTGTTTGTTTGTTTGTTTGTTTGTACCTTATAGAAGACCAAACCTCTAGACCGATCTTCCTGAAATTTTCACAGCATTTAAGTGGGACTCCGGCATGGTTAATAGGATACTTTTTTTTCGACCATGCCCACTTTTACGCCCACTTTTTTAAAATTATGTAATTGCTCCCATATAGTTTTTAACAGATTTACTTCAAATTTTATGCACATTATACTACAGGCGAGATATAAATAAACATTTCTTACGCCACGCCCTCTTTCATGCTTAACTGTATTTGAAAGTTTTAAACTTTTTGTTCTCTGTACAAATTTGTTCCTTCCAACGGATTTTTTTTATTTGGTAGTATATTGCTCTTAATACTGTTAACGTCGCCATATAACTATGAACCACGTCACCGCCGTTAATTTTATTATATAACGAGGGGGTAGCGAAGCACACCGGGTTCAGCTAGTACATATATATAATGTATTTAGTGTAGGAGAAGGTAAAGTATAGGCGACTTAAGAGGCAAAAAATTATTGATGTTTTCGATGACAATCTTAATTACCCTCTTTTTTACGCTAAATGCAAAGGCTGACTTCATAAATGCAGTACTGCCGAGAAATCCGTTTATAAGGCGAAGCAACATTTTATGGCCACACTGCTTATATATAATTCATTTGCATTTCTGTATTTTCTGAAGACGCAAAAATTTCTAAAGACGTAAAAAATTATAAACTTTTGCATAAATATGCGTTAAAATAAAAAAATTCTACAAAATAAAAACCTTTTTCCTGCCAAAACTAAATATAATGAACACACTTTAAGTACTCATGGTAAAGTATTACAAAAAAAAATTTAACAGATATTGTGCATCACTGAACTTATGTCATGTCCAAATTAATTCCTAATGTATTTATGAACACTATGCATTGCAGTGTTGCATTGCAATCTGCATTTATGAAGTAAGCCAAAGCCTTCTCTAAGTTAATCCAACCAACTACTGTACAGTTTTTGTTTCGTCAGAAACGCTTTAATTAGATCAAAGTTAACTGCAATGAATTTTTTTGGTAACCAAAGAAGAAATGATGTCCGTGAAGGAATTAGTACACTAGCCAAACTGAACAATTGTTTTCGACTCCAGCTACGGTAGTCTCATCAGAGTTCTTTGTGTCCTGTGCATATTCAAGACCAAACATCAACTATTTAACTCACACTTTTCTAGAAATCACATACTGTACAGTATTACTGCTGAATGCTAAGGCATCATTTAAATTCCTACTTCATACTCAAATGCAATTCTATAATCTTTATAATAAATATTTACGCTGCGCTAAAAAACTAAATAGCACGTCGCTCATTTTGACCTTTTGTTCAAGATATAATATATTTGCTGAAACTAGGCCGTAATCCTTGGTTGTAATGACCAATTATGCATGTATGTAGACATATTAGCTGACCCAGCAGGCGTTAATTTGACTTCAAATTTTATTTCTTGCCGAAATCTCTGAGTGTTCGATAGAAAGTGGCCTGGTGTCAAATTACGGATTTCGATATCGAGTGAAATATCATAGAATTTAAAAATTTAAATTTAAAATTTAAATTTCGTACGACATCGAATGCCGTAATGTGCCCCCAGCTTATAGTGTTTCACCACGAAGCAAAGAATGCAACGGTTATGATGGTAAGGGCAATGGTGCTGATGTAAAATTCAATGAACCGCAATTGCAGCACAAAATCTCCTTCCATTAGGCCAATTTAAATATAAGGATGCAAGATTTAGGCAAACTAATTAAATTTTTAAATTTTTTATGAGTTTGAAAAATTTTGCCTCAGATTCAAGACCAGCAACCTCAAAACCTCCCTTATACTGATTTGCATTTAAATCTATAGAAATGTTAAAAATAAGGATTCCAAATTCAATTTGAAAAAGCTTACCTTAAATTTAACCCTTAACGAACGAATGCCGACCTACTCGCGACATTGTAAATATTCTAAAAAAATCTAATGCCGCCATACATAACGATAACAAACTTTATTAATCGTAAATAAAATGATGTATTTTCGCTTGATCCTCGGAGAGGAATGAGAGGAATGCGCACCATAGTGAGACAAAAAACAATTGCCGATTGCCCTTCATTGTTGCATGTATAATTAAAGCCAAACCTACAGTTTCCTAAAATATCACGTCATGCCGCGTGTATGGCGGCATTCGATTTTTTTAGAATATTTACAATGTCGCGAGTATGGCGGTATTCATTCGTTAAGGGTTAAGGTCTATTTACATCAGATTCGAAATTACCAACCTCAAAAACCCCAGTATACTGATTTTCGTCATTATATAGTGATTCCTTTTAACGTCTGCACAACACAATGTGAAAAGACATTGCAAATGAATTAGATTTCAAAAGTTTACGCAAACAACTCCATCTACTGTCAATTCCGACGAAAACAACATTTATTCGTTTTTACCGTGTGACAAAAAATAATTCGCACACAAATTTTCTGTTGCAAAAAATTGTAAAAAAAAAAAATTTTTTTCAAAAAAAAAAAATTGTCACAACGCATATTATGATGATCGTAAATTCACTCCCTATACAACATGTATGGGGAAATGAATTTTCTTCACAATTTTTTTTTATATTTGGGGAATTCTTCTTGTTAGGCCGGAGACCAAGGGGTAAATTACGGCATTCGATATCGATCGAAATTTGTATGAAAATTCTTTTCAAATTGTATGAAATTTCGATCGATATCGAATTCCGTAATTTGTTCCCAGTCAAAATTGGTGCGTATCAACAAAATCTGTTAAGGCGTTCTTGAGTTATAGGCGTTATAACTATCGTCACTCTATTCTATATACATATGTGTACGGAAAAACTAAAAACTAAAAACTTATAAAATATTTTTATGTCTACTGCTTTTCCAAGACTACAGGGTGCTGCGTGTATATTTATATAAAAAAAGGATTTGATGACTTGTGATATTCTGCACTACTCGCTAAAGAGATGTGCAACTTTTATTAAAATTAATATTTAATAACCTTTGACACAACAATACACAAACAAAAAAACAAAATTAGGCATTCAATCATGACCTTAGAATTTTTAAAACACTATGCAATATTTTTTGTGTTTTTTTTTTTCCTTTTTAACGTTTTTAAGATCTTCTCTCAGGCCCCATATAAATAATGAAAATTTTATCAGTTTTCTCTGAGACTAAGAAAGAACTCTTCTTATGAGAAATAACAAAACTTATTTGAATATAAAATAACTCACCAACTTCTTACAAGTGTCTAAAACTTAATGTTGAAAAAAATAAAAAGAAATAAAGTTGACTTTAATGTTTTTCATGAATTAATATTTTCATGCAGACCACGTTCTACTACGAAACAGCCGTAATATAAAGAACAAGAACAGCAACTTGCGGCAACCAACACCAAGTAAATAAAATCAAAAAGGAAAAAACAAAACGATAAGAAACTGAATATAACAACGGCAAGAGCAATAGCAACCTGCTGTTAACTATCAGGAGTTTTGACCCTTAGCCCTGAGCCCTCTCGCAAACACTTCTCAAAAAGGCTCAAAGTAAATAAGTAGAACAAAATAAATATGCTGGTGTTATGGAAGAAGCGTAAGAAATGAAAGCGTATAAAAAAGATTAAAGTTATTAATTTGGATTTATAATAGAAAATAAATATTTAAGCAGATTTCCTTAAGGGGGCTATCACAGGATGTGTATAACAACAGCCCATATCACAATGTTACTTTAAGCCTAACTAATGTGGTTCGCCATACGTTGTTTATTTTTTATTATTTTTGTTTTATTTTCTTTGTTATATTAGTTTTTAGGACTTGTTTCTTAAATTCATAATCCTTAAAGAGAAAGGCACAAAAAATAAATAAATATTTGCTGTAAATTATAGACGAAAAAAAGTTTTTTTGTTTTCTTGCTTGAGGTGTCTGTCCTAAACATTTGACACAGTGATGAATCACATGATTTTCATCTAAATGACCTTTAAGGAGTTTCAATCAGAAATTTTTGTATGACAAAATGGTTAAAGAAAAAGAACCAGTCAGCAGAAGATCAAAACAAAAAAGAAAACTAAATAAAAAATTTCAGTTCATTTTTAATAACGAAAAAAGCAAGTGGAAAGGGGGCAGTATAACAAAATAATGAATAATGTCAAGGAAATGGTAACAAAGCATCCATACAAATTTCACTGAATAGTCTGGTTCTTGTGGTATTATGCGAAAATGTTTTGAAGTTCAGTGTATGCTCAAATCATGAATACGATCAGGAAAAGAGCGCCACCTATTGGGAAGTAGCAGATATAACAGCTAAACCTATTTAGCGAAGGCACTCACCATACACAATCAAGATGCATCGATGAGGCAATTGCAGTTGATCATTCAAGGGTGAATGTATAACACTGGCCTTTGAATGATCAATTCACAGCAATTTGTCTTATTCCTAAGGCGCTTCTTTCCCTAAAAAATGCCACAGCATATGATAGGGGTTTACCCCTGAGTATTGATCTCAATTAAAAAAAAGACCATTAAGAAACCTTAAATGCCTATTTAATATCTCATCAGACAATATCTTATTGTAAAATCTTACAATTCGTTTAGGAGTAGAAATCTCTGCAAGGCATTTGCAAATTTCGGCATATTCTTTAGGCTTCCTTCACAATAATCCCTTTTTTCAGTTGGTATTAATAGTTCTCAAAGTACATATAAAAATTAGTTACGGTTTGAGTGGTGTCTTACCCTGTAAAAAATAAATTCTTAATGAACACAAAACATATAATTTTTTGTTATTTTCTTACAAGATCACGAGATGGTAGACCAAATGATTAAACAGAAAACGACCGCAACTTAAGGCAAAAACGACTCTCAGAGAAAACATGCCCAAAATTAAAATGACGGCCGCAACTTCACGAACTGTCATTTATTGTTTTTACATTTCTTGTATGTAAAGCTATTAAAAATTAATTTAATGTGCTGGAGGCCCGAAGTTCGAGCCCCAGGAAATGTGTGATCAATTTTTTAATTTATTTTTTGTTTAAAAATTAAGTTTATGAGAGTTTTTGCATAGAATTGAATTTATATTTTTTAATTTATCCGTCTTTACACTTTTTTTCAATTATTATTATTATTATATTATAAACTCCAAAAATTATTAATTTATTTAAACTTTCAAATGTTTTTACGATTTTCTTTTCTTCTTGTTTTTCTTTGCGACAACAACAAAAAACAAATGGGTTTGTTTACAAAATATATTAAATTTAATAAACGTGTGGCAACATTGTTGAGAGAATTTGTTTCTTAAAATGAGAGCATAAGAAAAAACCCTGTCAAAATAAAATAGATTCTATTTCACGACTGCAATCTCCAGCGTTTTTATCTGTCAATTTGCATGGAAAAAAACGTCATGCCCCAGTTCTGTTTAATCATTAACAGTGGCTGACAAATATCAAGTAAATGAATCAGCCTTTTCAAATTTTGTTAGGAGTTAACTGAGAAGCGTTTATGGGAAAGGGCAGTGTTAGGCTTTTGGTAAAAAGAAGGAAATTTAAAATTTCTTAAGAAAAAATACTTGCGCTTTGAGCAATACCAGCCGATAGTTGCCCCAACATCAAAGTTTGCCGTCAGAGTCGATAGCTTAAGGTTAACGTGTAAATATATGACATGTGAGAAAAATTATATGAAATTTAACTGAAGAATGGTGGTCTTTTGTGGCAATTACTTTTAATTTCATACATATTGAAATTGTAGAGAAAAAGATAAGTGATGAAAAAATATCGATTTCTATAAAAAAATCAATTTGCTCACAACCAGGGGTATGCCTTTTTTATATATTTTTCTAACATAGCGACCAAACTAAAATTTTACTCACTTATGTGTCATTTACGCTATATGGAAATACACATATTTCAAATAAAATATAAACACGCAATTATATATGGGGCATTAACATAAGTAAATGACGTAAAATATTCATTAAATTTAAAATAATTTTTAATATTTCAACAATTGGTTAAATGGTTTTCTATACGTTTTATTACAAAATGGAAACAAATACTTAATTGAATATTTCCATTAATTCATTAATAACCATTTGGCAATTAAAAAAAAGTTTTAATCATACAAAGAAATTTCTAAACAAAAATATTTACAAAATTTGCAGTTTTCTAACAAAAAAAAATATTTCCGATTGCAAAAATTTCTTAATAAAAAAATAAAATAAATTGAAATGAAAAAATTTTTGAAATATTAAAAGAATATCAATGATTATGATTTATGAATGTGGGTCATTGCTGTCAACACCAACGCTTCTAAGAGCTAAAAAAAAATTATTCGAAAAGAAATTAAAAATAAAATTTAAATCGAAAAAAATATATATTAAAATTAAAATGATTGAAAAAAAAAGAAATATTGAATAAACTGGTCAAACCATTAGACAGATTATTGGCTGATGTTTCAATGTGTTATGAAAGGTATGGTAGGCATGGCATGATAAAAATCAAATTCTAATTTAGAAGTCAAATATAACCAAAAAAAAAGAACACATTTTTAAAATATTTTTAAAAAGTTTGATGACAGCTTCTTTTTTTTTATTAATTTCTATTTATAAAATATTCATATATTTTTAAAATGCGAGCATGTTTTTTATCTTTTTAGTTCTGTTTCTTTTTTTTATACATCGTATTTGTAAAAACATTTATTGCTTTAAATTGAAACATATTAATGATTTATGATGTTTATTTGCAATCAAATTAGCTGTCAAAAAAAATGATTGAATGTTGTCCAATAAGCATTAAAAATAAACAATTTTTTTTCTGAAAGAAACAAAATATGTACTCGTAATACTGTTAGGTTTCTTCCTAAAATGAAGCTTTTAAAATTTCTTTACACATTCATTTATTTTTTTTTAAATCTTTACAATCATAAAAGAGTTGAGTTATAAGATTTGCAAATCGTAAAAAATTTCAGAAATTTTCAGATTACTCAAGCTATTCCTTTATTTCCATTACAACCCTGTATAAGAATTACGATCTAGCTTAGTTTAACGTTGACTCCGAATGACAGACTTGAGAAGCTTGTTCGTGGCAATCAGATACTTTTAGAGCCAGAAGACTGCTAAAAGGTGATTGCCGAAAGAAATTTTTTTATGTCTCTTTCTTTCAAGATGTCAGATGTGGGTTCAAACCCCAGTTGAACCCGGTGTTCTCGCCTTAGTAAAATAATACACTAAATACTAAACTCCGGCGACTACGCAATATTATATTTGGCTTTGATATATTTTTCTGTTTAACAAATTGTCAAATGTTTCAATAAAAAGAGAATAACAACATCGAATTTTTGGTTTTCTTTAAGAGATACATTAAAAATAGAGCAAAATTGAGGTCGGGAAATTCTTTTTGTTTTTAACAAATTCAGTTTAATTTGTATCCAACGCAACTTTAATAACGAAATATAAAGGTGTCCTTTGTTTTAACAAACATTTTAAAAATCTATTTGCAACACACTTTGCCTTATCACGTTACTGCCAAGCCAAATTATATTTTTCACAGCCTTAAGCGTTTAAGGTTTGCTCACATAAACCGCTCTTTTAAAAAGTCCCAGAAAAATAGTTCAGGGGTGTCAAATTACAAGAACGATGCGGCCAATAGTTATCGGAAAATTTCTATTTCAATAACAGAATTGCCAATTAGACTAGAGTCGAAAACATGCTCAGTTGAACTGGTGTACAATTCCCTTATTCTAAAATCATTTAAAGAATATACGTGTAGTTTTGATATAAATAATCTGATATTTGACCTCGAATTTCCAGCTCATTAACGAAAAACGTATTTGTCGCAGCAACAAGTGACAAACACAACGGCTATGGTCATAAATGACAACTAATGAGGGTAAATGGAAAGAAGACCATCAGAAACTGTTGCAACTTTGATCAACCGTAACGGATGACAATTACAAAAAATACGTACATTTCAGGGTTACGGCCAAGCTTCTTGCAGCACCTATGTTGAACGGGAACCTACAGTTTAGCATTGATTCCGAATGACAGACTTGAGAAGCTTGTTCATGGCAATCATTTTCATTTGCCGGAGGACTGCTAAGAAGTAGTCACCGAAGGAAATATTTTTTCAAATTGCTTTCTTTCAAGATGTCAGAGCTGGTGTTTGAACCCGCAGAACCTGTCTAGTAAGCCAACACATTAGCCACTAGACTACGGCAAAATTGCAATGTAAAAATAATTGATAAGTGTCATGAATGTGTACAGATCACAAAGACTATCGGGTGATGTAAAATTCTTTCCCAAATGTCATTTTAGTATTACATACTTTCATAATTTAGAATTTATTGAAAAAGCTTGTAAGTTTGTGAAAAAAGCTTAAAAGAATTAATCTGTTTGTTTTAATTTTAAGCACGTGCACTATATATATTTTTTTTTTTTGCCCGCACTTTTTACATCATTAGCTTTCAGCTTAAATATCAATAATAGCAATATGAACAGGCAGGCTCTTTTAGTCAAGAAATAAGTTAACACAGTCCAAGATGCACTTGTAGACCTGGTTAGTGACCACGAAGATGAAAACAATGCTGAAGAGATTACTAAACCCTTGCTTTCGAAAAATAAGGTTGTACTTACATACCAAGCGACTAAAAGTGTTAAAATAAAAAGGAGAAGATATGTAAGAATAGGGTACATTTTGAAAAGAAAAAAACCTTATGATGATACTCTTCATACTACGTTGAAGGTTTTGTGGAAGGCCGTAAACAACAAGACCTCGAACTATTGCTTGGGAAATCGGCAAATAGTTTGGCAAATTACGTTTTCTAGCTTACAAGTGATAGCAACTTTTGTGGAATATAATAATAATAATTGCTTTATCTTGAACATTAAAATAAAAAACTACAAACAAACAGCACAAAAAAAATAACTTAAGAAGCATTCTGTTGACACGTTTAAGTATCATTAAATACAATACTAAAGAGAACAGATATAAGAATTCCTTATAAAAGAAAATTCTCTCATTTCAGTTTGACAAATATGTTACGATTAATGGTCTAAGAAACCATTAAATACAGATTAATAAACCCCCTACAACCATGTTACTCGTACAAAAGCTTAAATAATTAATTACTGAAATACACATAAAGAGTCACACAAAAATCTGAAAGCAAATAATTATAATTAAAATACAAAAGTCAAAAACCTTATTAAAGAGCACTCTAAACAAATTGGAAAAAATCCCAAGGCCTTTGTAGAATATTTGAAAACAAAAATGATTTGAGTAAAAAGTTTTCTTTAAATGTTATCCACTATACTTAACATCGTTTAAAATGTTAACCCATTAGATACGACAAATCAAAGCCTATTACTGGACTACTTGCTAAAGGCGAATTGATTGTAAGGTGTTGGCAGTTTTAAAGTTTTTTACAACACAATAATGTAAAAATGTATTTGACAGCTTCAACCATCACCAAACGACTAGACAGTTGATTGATTAACCGTTGCTGGAGTTGCACTTTAATTTAGAAAAAAATATTTAAATTTCAAATCTTTGTTTTGTTATTGTTTTCTTTAACATGCATGCATGCATAACTGGCCTTTACAACCCTGTGTCAGGATTACGGCCTAGCTTCTCGCAGCACTCATGTTGTGTGTGTCAATTTCTATCCATGAGTACCGGGACCTACAGTTTAATGTCGACTCCGAACGACAGACTTGAGAAGCTTGTTCATGGCAATTAGTTACTCTCAGAGCTTTTGCCAGAAGACTGCTGAGAGGTAGCCGCCGAAAGAAATATTTTTTCATATTTCTTTTTTTGAAGATGTCAGAGCCTGGAGTCGAACCCAGGGCCCATGTCTTAGTAAGCCAACACACTAACCACTAGACCACGGCGACTAACATAGAAACTTGAAAAAAAAAATAAAAAAAATGTCCCTAGGTTGTGACAACAACGAAAGAGAAGGATTAGAAAGAAAAAAATAATTTGTTTTACAAGTTTTCAAGAGACAAAAAAAACTCCATCTACAACCGGATCAACAAACAAACAAACATTAACAAATAACGAAAGAATACATAAATTGCAAAAAAAAAAAATATAAAACAAACTTTTGCTGGCAGTGGATAAAAATGGTAAAGAAAGAAAAACGCTTAAAACTGTATAATAAATCATCATATAAAATATTCATATGACGATATGTGTGGAAAGTTCGTATTGAAAGCATCATAATAGTCTAAACGGAAGATAAAGCCGGCAATATATGTATACCTTTTAAAGGCAAAGCAGCAACTCTAGTAACATAGAAATCAAGAACAACATAAAAACGATATTTTTTTAAATAAAAAAGAATTTTCTGAAACCAAAAATGTCATTCAAAATTAAAATAAAATAATAACAATAATTTATAATTTCATACATATATATACATAATTGGCCTTTACAACCCTGTTACAGAATTACGGCCTAGCTACTCACATCACCCATGTTGTGTGTATCAATTTTTACCCATGAGTGAAGGGACCTACAGTTTAAATTCGACTACAAACGACAGACTTGGGAAGAAGCTAAGAGGTAGTCGCCCAAAAGAAATAATTTTTTCATATTTCTTTTTTTCAAAATGTCAGAGCTGAGATTTCAATCCGGCGCTATGTCTTAGTAAGCCAACACACTAACCACTAGACCACGGTGACTGCAATTTCTAATTTCACAAACATTTTATCCATATATAGATAGAAACTACATGAAAAATATTGTCCTTTTTGTTTGAGAAAAATACAAGGGCTGTCCTAAAACTAAGCCACCAAATGTATAGATGGTGGCAGTTATTTGAAATTCTTTGGAATTATTTTGTTGAATAGAGTCAATCAAAAAAAACTTGATCATGTTTTTTTGGAAACTTCAAAAATAAATAATAACACTGGTCATCGTTATGTTAAACCGTTCAGCCAACACTAAAAACTGAGCTAGATTATACTCTGTGGGCTCTTCTCTTTTTTTTACTTTTTCAGCATAATTTACAGGGTAATTTTTCAAAAAATTAAAAAAAAAATTTTAAAATTAAGAAAAAAAATATTAAAAAAAAAATAGTAAAAAATAACATTTTTAGGGTACAAATTAGTTTTTGTAAGATATTTTGCACGAAAGTTGTTCAGATTAACAATGGCTACAATACTTTCGTATATGGTTAGTGAAAAATTACGAGTGCATGTAAGTTATACTGAAAAAAGTAAAAAAATACATAATTTTGTTCTATATTTTTGCAAAAAAGTACAAGAAAAAATGAATTTTTGCACAAAAAATATTTTAATATTTGTTCAGTAGAGTCTTCACTACATTATTGCCAAACATAGTTAAGCAGTATGTTTACGTTTGAGTTAGCTATTGGCCAAAAACTGAGGAGACCTTTTTTGAGCGATGCAGTGATTTTCAAAATCTTTTGAGGTCCATAAAAAAATTAGTAGTTAATCTGACCAAACCGAGTACACAGTTTTACTAAGTTTTGGTAGTACAATCGAACCTATACTGTGGAGTTCGTGCATTTTTCCAAAATTCTTCATTTGTTGCATAGTGTAATTAAACAAAGTACGAAATTTAAAAATAGTATTCTTACAAACAACTTTGGATGCCCTAGAAAAGTGTAGAGTGTAGCCTGCTATTGTGCGAGTGTTGGTGGTGTAATTTCCACCAAACACTTTATTCTGTTACACTACATCGAGCATATAGATAAATTAACACTGTAAAATACGAGTAGCTATGAATTTTTTACAGTCTGAAGCGAAGTAAGGAAAGCATTTGTAAGTGTCAAAGAAAAAAAATTTCATAGAAAAAATGGAAAGTATTGTGAACGTATAAAGAAAACTTAATATGTTTTTTTTTTTTTTTTTTTTTTTTTTTTTTTTTTTTTTTTTTTATTTAAGACCAATACTCAGGGGCAAACTCCTACTCATGCAGTGTGCATTGTATTGGAATGTGAAGATGGTTGATAGTAGTTTTTTTTTTTTTTTTTTTTTTTTCATAGATTTTTTATTTTTTGCGCCTTTTTTTTTTTTATTTGTTGATGAAACAAGTTGCTGGTAATTTGTCCACTCAAGAGCCAGTGTTATACCTTCACCCTCAAATGATCAAACAGCAATGGCCTCATCTGTCGGTGGATGGTGAGCGTCTTCAGTAGATTAGCTGTTATCTTCCCAGAAGGTGGCGCTGTACTCCTGATCATTGGTTTCAGGTGGAATAGATTAGAAATGTCAGGGGGCGGTTTCTTGCAGATGGTCTTGCTGGAGAGGGGGGGGGGAACCTCTTATTTTATTTAAATTTAATTTTTAATTTAAATTGTAATTTTAGAAAACCGCAAATATTTATTTTTATAATTTTTGTCCTTCGCTGGAATTGAACCTTGGTCGTATGAGTTTCTGTGCAAGCGCTCTACCAGTATGCCACGTTAAATTTAAAAGGCATGTACAACTATACCTTATCTAATATATAAAATTCTCGTGTCGCAGTGGTTGTTGCCAAACTCCACCGAAATTACTAGACCGATTTTCATGAAATTTTATGTGCATATCAGGTAGGTCTGAGAATCGGCCAACATCTATTTTTCATACCCGTAAATGTTAAGTTCCCGCCCCAAGGGAAAATTTATGCCTCACCTAAATAACGTACTGACTTCGATGAAATTTTAAACTAGATAGATCAGCGTACCGTAGAGCATATATGGTTTACGTTTTTTTTTAAGTACTCAGAGGGGGCTTGCAAGGGCTACTTTTTCCTATCCCTAACTAACAAACTTATTTTGATTAAATTTTATTGCTGTCTGAACACAACTTTAGATTAACAAATGTAAATTTTCACATCTATTCTTTATACCCCTAAATGTAAAGGTACCCGCCCCAAGGGGAAATTTATGCCTCACCTAAATAACGTACCGACGTCGATAACATTTTAAGCTAGATAATATATATATCTGCCTTTTGTAGAATGAATATGAATATGATTTACGTTTTTTTTTTAAGAAGTACCCAGAGGGGGCGATATAGGGAATATTTTTCCCTTTCCCCAACTATTAAACTGAAGTATTGAAAATGGCGGATAATAATTTATTAAAATTTTTAGTAATGCAGACATTGATTGCTCATATCAATGTTGACTTTTGCAGTTCGGTGAAGAGTATCAAATATATTTGAACTAAAAAAATCTTCCTAGAGCAAATTTATATGGCAAAACAACGTTTGCCGAGTTAACTAGTAATATACAGGTACTTTTACGGATCAAAATAAACAAACAAAAAATTTATTTTTTCTTTTACTAAAAAATTTAAAAAACTTACCTCAGAAACGTTTAAAATGGTTTTAATATCTGAAAAGAAAAAAAGAAAGATTTAATCAAATTGATACTCGTACTCTTAAAATTATATTTAAAATGTTTCTTGTAGTGTCAAACGTAAATATTTTAAGTATTTAAATAAAAATAAGCGGCTGTCATTTAATACCACCAGCAATTAAATTTTATTTTCAATGACTTCTCTGTCATTGCTACTATTGTTGTTGTTGTTGTTGGCTCAATTTCAGAAAATAACTTCAAACAATCAGTAGTGAGTGTTGGTTGCTGCTGTTCTTGGTCGTGTATTAAATTCCCATTTAATTCAATTACTTTGCAAAATATCGTATTTTACTTTTTTTTTCTTTTGATGCATATAAAAGAGACCCAGTGAATTGGAAATTGTAAACGGATGTATTACAAAGAGCAGACAGTAGATTTTTAAATGAATTTTTGTTAAATAATATTTCAAAACTCAATTAAAACAAATTTAACATTAATTATACGCCGGCATGTCTGGCGTTTTTCATAGAAAAAAAGTTGAAAGTTTTTTTTTTTTCAAAAACCGTGTTTGGTTTTGTTTTAGATTGTCTCGGACGTTTTTATTTTTTTTTTTTTTTTTGAATGCTATTGAAAGGAGAAACACTTGTTAGTGGAATACTTATTGATTATTTAGAAGCTGGTCTTATTAGTCTGATTTAAACAGTTTTAGAAACTAGGGAAACCATTCTTAAATTTACAATAGAATAAACTGAAACACTAACTGCCTTATTAAAAGAACAAAAAGTGTACTTTAAAAAAAATTTGTTTGGAAAAAAATTCGATAAATTACTCCTTTTGTTAAAAATTTGTTTAGAAATTTTTACTCAGAGCACAGTTCAAGCAACTTTTAGACTATTTTTTAAGAAGCAATCCTTCGATTTCTGCTCTCCCACGTTAAATTTTAATAAATTACAAAAAATGTTCGGTCTTACAGCATTCTCAGTATCTTCTCGTTCACTTTTACTTGTTTTTACGTGAAAAAAGAAGAATAGTTAATAGTTAATTCAATAAATACTTAATGAAATTCACAAACACACACACACACACATACACTCAATGTTAATGGTCTATTAAGTTAAGCCCATATAGTGATGTCTACTCATAAAAGTCAGTTTAATTTGAGAATAAATTTCAAAAGATTTTAGTCCGATGGACAATTTTCTCATTACATTTTGTATTTATTCTATCAGATTTCAAGTAAAGTGCAAATATTTTGTACTTATAGTATATACAGGGTTTTTCAAAAGGGATGCTACAAAAGTAGAGTGACAGGGACAGCAAACGACGCCGAATTTCTTCAGTAAGGTTTGCATTTCATGGTGGAAAGATATACGAGCCAACAACGAGTCGAAATTATTAAAATTGACTACCGAAATTCGGAGTCAGTGGCCTCAACGTTAAGAGCGCTACGCCCAATTTATGCCGTAAAAATCGTTCAAGCAGATCAACAATTGAGCGTTTAGTGGAAAAATTTGAATCCACAGGCACAGTACAAAATGTTCCCGTGCCAGTGAGATAAAGAAGTGCCTGTAGTGTCGAGAATATTGTTGCCTCTGAAGCTTCAGTTGAAGAAAGCCCAAATACAGTAAGGGACAAAATTGTTCACAAAAATACTAAAATTTATAATATATCCAAAAAAGTATGTTTTATTCAAATATATTTTAATTTTTTTTTACCTATATAGAATAATGTACATCTAAAAAACTTAAAAAGAACAAAATTTTAAAAGAATGTGTGTTTTACTAGTAAAAAAAATAAATATTAATTTAAAAATTCACATGTGAACAATTATGACCGTTGTTGAATATTGCATTGATTTTAGGTCCTAATATTTGGTATGTCTACCGTTTGCTTTTTTAACTGCCTTAATTCTTTTTGGCATACTTTTCACTAAATTCGTCAAGACATTAGGGTCAATACTTTCCCAAGCTTCAACAGCACGCTCCCAGAGTTCGTCTACGGTCTTTGGAGGGTCTTTTTGAGCAAAAATTTTTCTCTTTAATATGGACCACAGGTGTCCTATCGGGTTTAGATCCGGCGACTGAGGAGGCCAATCCAAAAGCTTGATCCCATTTACTTCAAACCAACGTTTTGTTATCTTCGCGGTATGCTTAGGATCGTTGTCCTGCATAAAGATGCTATTCTGTCCCGGATCTAAACCAAATATGTCGAGACTTGGAATGTATGAGTCTTCTAAAATGTCTATATAATCTTTAGCACACATTTTGCCTCTATTTCGGCGAAGTACTCCAAGTTGATTCCCGCGAAAACAGCCCCAAGCCATTAATGAGCCAACTCCAAATTTAATTTAAGACGCCTAGAGTTCGCGAAAAAATATGAAATATTCACTTTTGAAGACTGGATGAGTGTAAGATGGTCCGATGAAACAAAAATTAATAGAATCGGGTCAGACGGACGACAATGGACATGGGTGGATAAAAGTGTTGGTGTCAAAGAAATAAATATTTGCCAAACACTTAAATTTGGAGGTGGCTCATTAATGGCTTGGGGCTGTTTTCGCGGGAATCAACTTGGAGTACTTCGCCGAATTAGAGGCAAAATGTGTGCTAAAGATTATATAGACATTTTAGAAGACTCATACATTCCAAGTCTCGACATATTTGGTTTAGATCCGGGACAGAATAGCATCCTTATGCAGGACAACGATCCTAAGCATACCGCGAAGATAACAAAACGTTGGTTTGAAGTAAATGGGATCAAGCTTTTGGATTGGCCTCCTCAGTCGCCGGATCTAAACCCGATAGAACACCTGTGGTCCATATTAAAGAGAAAAATTTTTGCTCAAAAAGACCCTCCAAAGACCGTAGACGAACTCTGGGAGCGTGCTGTTGAAGCTTGGAAAGTATTGACCCTAATGTCTTGACGAATTTAGTGAAAAGTATGCCAAAAAGAATTAAGGCAGTTAAAAAAGCAAACGGTAGACATACCAAATATTAGGACCTAAAATCAATGGAATATTCAACAACGGTCATAATTGTTCACATGTGAATTTTTAAATTAATATTTATTTTTTTTACTCTTAACACACATTCTTTTAAAATTTTGTTCTTTTTAAGTATTTTAGATGTACATTATTCTATATAGGTAAAAAAAATTAAAATATATTTGAATAAAACATACTTTTTTGGATATATTATAAATTTTAGTATTTTTGTGAACAATTTTGTCCCTTACTGTATGTCTCTCACACGTGGTAGTTGTGGCGAATTTTGCGAAAAGATCTTGGCCTACATTCTTACAAGATCAAATTGGCGCAAGAACTGAAGCCGCTTGACTACCAGAAGCGTTGTATGTTCGTGAATTGGGCTAAGCAACATCTTGAAAATTATTCGGATTTTTATCGAAAAATCATCTTCAGCGATGAGACTCATTTCTGGCTGAATCGTCAATAAACAAAATATGCGTTATTGGTCAGGCAGCAATCCACACGTACTCCATGAGACATCATTGCATCCCGAAAAAATTACGGTTTGGTGCGGGCCGTACTTCTTCCGTGATGAAGGGGAATCCCTATCGTTCAATGATAACCAATTGTTTTCGGCCCCAATTGGATGATATCGTCGATGGAATTAAAGAACGCTGTAACTGACAAAAAATCGAAAATATGTTTTTTGCATCATTTTTATCAGAAGAAAAATACGCGTCGATTGGTCCAAGTCCCAGATGAAAATACGATGAAAATAAATTCACTTACGCCGTCTGCGAAATGAAAATTACCAGTGTATTTGTTCCACTTTTATGAAAGTTTTTTGGCTCTGGTGAACATTTAAGGTTTTGTTAGTTAAAGCGTTCTTTAATTCCATCGACGATAAGGACTTGGAGGATATGTGGTTCCAACAAGACGGCGCCACAAGCCACACAGCGAATGTCACAATCAATTTATTAGAAACCAAGTTTGGAGAACGTGTTATCTCACGAAATGGTCCAGTCGATAGGCCGCCTCGGTTGTGCGATTTGACGCCGTTAGACTATTTCCTATTTTAAATGGTTTAGCACAGTACAAGAGTCTGAATACCCTTGATTTTCACAAATTTCACAGATCTCAGTTCATCTTATTTCATCCTTTCATCATCTGTGGTCTTGAGGTGGGTTCAAACCGGAACTCATGTGTCAACTCAAATATGAGAGTACTTGACTTTCCTTTAATAATTCATTGTAGAGAGAATTTGTTCTTTAGCCTTACCGTTCGGTGCCAATTAAGACTTTAATAACTTTAAATTAAATAAACACTACTCACTCTGTTCCCCTTCCTACAACAGTTAACTTCCTCCTTTTACACTTACTCAAAAAAAAATATTTTATAGTGGACGAATACTGTCCACTTTAGCAATAAAACACTTGAACTTTAATTTTTATACAATTTATTTATTACTGACAACTCAGTATCCCCAAATAAGACTAAAGAACTAATTTACAATATTCTAGTTTATATAAAGTAATTATGCTGATACTGCACATTCACAATTTCATAACGTGGGAAATTGTGCAGACGAAATGTGAGCTGGGTCCAATTTAAGTTGTTTGTGCAATGTGGAAAATATACAGACGAAATGTAAGCCGACATCAACAACAGCTAGCTGGCGCGTGTGCAACGTCAGCATTATGTTGAGAGCATACATTGTGCTCGTGGACAACTGATTGTGTTAACTCCTCCTTCGTCAAAGATCTGCGTCCCGCAGATTGAAGTCTTGGTTCTTCTTGGGTCATATTTTGTATTGGAGGAAGATGCAAATGTGAGTATAGGGCCTTCCAGCATAGATAGCCTAGGAAGATTAGGAGCAAAAAAATTGTGCCATCCGTTGCTAAAGAGTAACAGTATTTTGTGGTTAGGTCTTCAAGATTTTTTTATATTTTGCAGACTGACATTGTGGAGATAACCTATGTCAAGCTGCCGTATTTCTTCTAGGATAGTTGTGACTACCTGAGGTAGGATTTTGATGGATGTTTCGCTTCGGCTGATATAAGTCAAATTCTTTATTGTCACTTCTTCATTATCGAGACGTACTGCGTAGGTTCCTGAAAGGAATTTAGTAACGTTACCACTCTGAAGATTGCCTTTAAAGTTAGTAATGAAGATAGTATCCTCCGTAACGAGGCTCAGTGATGCCATAAGTTTCCTTTTCATTTACTAACAGCGTATTAAAACGTATGTCTATAAGCTTTAGCAATAAAGTAATTATATTCAGCTTTCCTTACTTTTGGCAGTGACAGGACATAAAGTATCAAAAAACCATTCGTGCATACCCGTGGATTAGCATACTCAATAGCCTCCAACTCATTGCAATATGGGAGCGTTGCAATTTCATCTATTATGCGGTGAATTTCTTCTCTGTCGAGTACATTAGAGTTGACTATACCACCTTTGGCCATCTGAGCGGCTCTTATGACTTCGTTTACTTCTTGCTTTATTATCATTATTTGGTGTATGACTTGGTTGATAAATTTTTCAACATTTGTTTCATTGACCTCATTGTGAAGTCGCGCCACCATTGCATTAACTTTAGATATGGCCTCCTGCAAGGCTTTAAAAAGTCGATCGTTGATCATGTATTGATGGTTGTTGTTTTCGATTATGTTCTGTTCAGACCTCAAAACGTTGTCCCAATCTGCTGCGTCTGGGTTGCCAGCCAACCATTTCCAGGCTGAGCCGATCCAGTTAATAGAGCGCTTCTGCTTTCTATATTTGCCCATAAGCGTATCTAATTGGGAAGAAATTGAGTTACCATGGAAATCAATTACCATTTTTGCTTTTTCGTCCACAACGACTAGACCAGCACAATATACTGAAAGAATAGGGGTCGTCTCCTGAGTGGTAAAAAAACTTCGTCACGAACCGATTGATCCTTTCTCACAACAGGTTTAATATTAATTTCAAGCAAAAAATCTTACAGAGAAAAAGCCGATAGCCTATGTAGCTAGTGCTCCTCCAGATTATTTTAGATTTACTAATTGACCTTATAAATCTCCGTCCAATGTACAAACGGGAATACACTTGTATGGCCGCAATTACGAAAGTTCAGGATTTTGGGATCAACGGAATTTATGTGGAAAAAAACATATCAAAAATTCCAACTATTTTGAGAAAAATATGAAAAAAGCTAAAAAGCATGGGCCCATTGTTAAAAAACATACATATTTTATTTAAAAACACCTCAAATGTTTAAACTTACCTGCTATCTAAGCATTGCTCTGCTTGCCTTACCTTAACTTTAAAAATTTTTCTATTATGCAGGTTGAAGTTGAAAATTCAAAATTTATTTGTAGAAATCCTTTTGCATTTTATTTTCTTTTCTTCTACTTATATATTTTTTTTTTAATTATACCATTATGGTCCAATGGCTAGACAACAAAAATATCATTAATCCAGGTAATTAAATGAATGAACAAAACTAAAAACCACATAAATTTTGCAAGAAGAAAAAAATACAATAAATGTACAAATGAAATAAAAATAAATAAAATCACATAAAAATGCCAGTATTCGAGACTCTTGTGATATGCAGAGTCATACCGTTTTTCATGTTGAAATATTTGAACGTACTGGTACTAAATAAGTTCCAGTGAAAAAGTGCACTGAAAGCATTTCTATTTTTCACTTTTTTTATTTTTTTGTAATCCTGCTCAAACAGACTGAACTCATCATGGATGTTAGTTGATTGCAGTTGGTTGAGGAGAAAAGGCAATCACCACCGTACAGGTTTCAAAATTAAACTCTTCATTTTTTGTATCGCTCTGATTCTGTTTTATTTTTTTTATTTTTTATTTTTTTTAAGTGCTTGTAAACATTAAGTAGAGGATTTTGTTGCATTTAACTTGGTATGTGTTTTGGGATATTTCAAATGGTTGCAACTATAAATGCCACACAATTATCATCAAACTAAGCCCTAGAACAGACACTGCTGCCAGGCAAAGCAAATTTTAACCACACTCACCATTCATTCAGCTATCGAGTCAGTCAGGCATGCAACCATTTGTGTGTTGGTGGGTGTAATTTTTTGTTTTTTTTTTCATTTATTTTCAAAATGCATTTAAATTAACAAACAAACAAAAAAACCAACCAAAGACGGAAAACGGATATGAAAACAACATTCATAGTCCGTTATAAAATACCAGTTTCTATTGCTTATTGAGAACTGTTGTATGTACATACATATGTATGTCTGTCTGTGTTTCCACTTTCATTTGTATTTCTTGGCAAATCTCTTGTTTAAGTCTATTAAATAGTTTGTCTAAATTGAAGAGTAACTAGAATGTGCTTTTCTTACCATTTTGGATTATTAAGTTTCCGTTCAGCTTTTATATTTCATCTTTTTGTTTAAGTTTTAAGAGTTTGTAGTTCCTTCCTAAATTGACTTTCTTTTCTACTTACTCTACTACAACACCGGCTGAATTTTAAATTATTTTTTTTTGTTCATTTAGAAAACCACACCAAATCTAGATGACTGCTTGAAAAGATGAAAAGAATTTTAGTTGTTTTCGTTAAAAACTTAGAAACGCAAAACTTTATCCGTCAGAAGACTGAATAAGTTTTTGGCACATTTAAATTTTTCCATTAAAATTAACAGTGATTCGTTATAACAAAATTAAATCTTTTTTTATATAATTTAAAATTAAAAGCCTAAAACATTTTAACGGTGTTTGTAAATTACGTGGATAGTTTGTCAATTCTAAACAAAGAGAAAGCAAAAAGGAGTTTTCTGTTGAAAAAAAAAATTATTCTAGGGCCCTATTCAGGCTGGGACTTCGAACCCAGCAGAAAATAGTGCTTACCAGTAAGTTATTTTGTAAGGGAGAATTTGTAATAAATCACTTAATAATGAGCATCAATAATGCATGATTTTTATATGAAATGAGCCGCTAAAATGCAATAGAAAATAAAATAAAAAATACAAAAAATTAAAAATAATACCTTATCCTGTAGTATATTTGTAAGTTTTAATGCATAAAAAACAATATAACGCTTCCATTATATTATATTATCCGAATCACGGATAATCGAGGCCCGACTGTAATAGCCATGAAGCTTTTAAACAGAGTGGGCAAACAAACAAAACATTTCGCAAACGTTACAACAAAGTCATAGACTTTTCAAATTTTTTTTAATGGTATTGTACATGAGCAAAACCAGAACAAATACTTTCTAAATGAGAAAGAGCGCAAATGAAACAATTAGCTTTTCGCTCTTGTGCTTGCTTTGTTATTCCGTTACATTCGTATAATTTGCTATTTTTTCTCTTCTTCTTTTTTTCAAGTTTATAAATTTTTACTGATAGGAGTTTTAGATTATGAGAGTGACAGAATAAGTCCTCTGGTGCTTTTCAAGATCGAAGTATTAGATTGGGAATAATAAAAATAGAAGTTTTTTTGAATGATGACACTGTCGATTACCACGAACTTCTTGCTAGTCAACCATTTCCGAAGATTGTGATTATAATCGTTAAATCACCTCTTTCAAATTATATAAATTTACCTTGAATCTATTCATACATACATACATAACTGGCCTTTAAAACCCTGTCAGGATTAAGGCCTAGCTTCTCGCAGCACTCATGTTGTGTGTGTCAATTTTTATCCATGAGTACCGGGACCTACAGTTTAATGTCGACTCCGAACGACAGACTTGAGAAGCTTGTTCATGGCAATTAATTACTCTCAGATCTTTTGCCAAAAGACTGCTGAGAGGTAGCCGCCGAAAGAAATATTTTTTTTCATATTTAATTTTTTTTAAGATGTCGGAGCTGGGTGTCGAACCCAGGGCTCATTTCTTAGTAAGCCAACACACTAACCACTAGACCACGGCGACTACGAATTGAATCTATTCGCCAATTTTATAAAGCACTTCGTTCATCTTACGGTCAACATATTTGACCTATTGAGCAAGAAATTCATGCAGTTATTGACCGTTTTCGCTCTAATTGTACTCCGTATTTATATTTTTATATTTTTCATACAAAAACATAAGCAGCATGTGTGTAGTTCACTGTGTACCCTTGTATGATTGCAAATATGTATTATTGTTAAATTTTGTGTAAAAAGTTTAGTCACATTAGTTTTTCCATACGAAAAATTTTAAATGCAACAAATATCCATAAAAGCATGCAACAATTAAAACAGTTCAGAAACATTATTTGTTTGTTTCTTAGGACAAGAACTGATTACACTTTCATTTGGGGCTCAGAGTCTACATGTATTTTAGTTTTCCACTTCTTATTTTTAAAATCTGTACTTTTTATGCAATCCCAGTCCAACTGCTATGCAATGAGTTCAAATTATAATTATATAGTTATACCATGCATTTTATATACAATAATTTCAAAAGAGCGCCCCTAGTAGTTAAAATATCTATTATAACTCTAAATAACAGACCACCAATGCTATATAAATAGTAAAAACTCTATTTTAAAGTATTGCTTATTATAATAAAAAAAATTTTTTGTAGGGTGGTGTAAATTTATTTTATTTCGTCCGAAATAAGTGTTGGCTATGTTGTTCGTACGAAAGCAAAAATGTTGCCATAAACATGTTGCAGTTGGAAAAAATGTAGATTACATTTTTTTAATAGTTTTTCCCAACAAAAACAGAGTATGTACTACTTTAAGGCGGGTTTAGACGGTAATACAAGTCGTACGACATGTCGAATTTTTGTGTAGAATAGAATGAATAGTGTCGTGTAAACTTGATATGTAATGAGACGACATTGAGAGAAAATACGAATTAAAATTTGACAGTCGTACGGCTCTCTTTGTTTTTTGAAATTAAAAAAAAAAACATCACATTTCATTAGATCAGGGATACATTTTTATGTTATTTTTGTTTGTGTTTAATGATTTCACAATGCATGTAAATTTTCTGTACATGTGTATGTGCATTTTATGTTTTCATTTTACTTTGTTTTGGTATTTTACCAAACGCAAAAAATATCTTTCGTAAGATTTTTACTCTCATTTTTAAAATACTGATGGAATTTCATAATATTTTCTCTTTGATTTTAAGTACGTAAAGTATTACCGTCTAAACCCCGCTTTAGCAACTTTTTCATACGAAATAGTTTTATATGTAATTTGACAGCTTTTCGTATGAAATTTTGAACAAATTTCCAAGCTCTTGTTAATAGAAAAGACCAAAAGTCTAAGCCGTTTATATTTTGCGACAATTGAAGGAATGTAGTCAACCCTTTCAACGTTAGATCTGCAAAAAAAAAAGAAACAAATAAATAATAACTCTGTTTTTCTGTCCAACTCAGACGATAACTCCTCTTGTTGAAATGTAATGCATTGTGCTGCACCGAAAAAATAAAAAATCAATTTTAATTAATAAGTTTGTACTACCAACTGACTTGTTAAATGGTATCTATCAATTTCCAAATTAGGAATTTCAACTTTTGCAATAACTGTATCAATTTAAATTTAAATTATAGCAACCAAAACAAGACTATAGTATAGTCTAATAATAGTAGAATTCTAAACAAATGTAATTAGAGTAGGCTGACACTTAAAACATCTGTGCATTTCAGTTAAAAGTGAAGCCACCATTTAAAGAAATACTTGTCTCAAAAAACATTGCAATGGCATTAACAAAATTTTTTAGAATTTTAAGGTTAAATACTCCATTAATTTGCAGTCAATTACGATTAATTCTGATTAAAGTGATTTGTTTTAACGCGAATTTGATTTAGAGCGATTTTAAAAACAAATTTCGCTCTTTCTTTACTAATTGATTTGATATAACGTGACTTAAAAATTTTATATATTTTAAACAAAAAGCCGTATTCATATATTGAATAAGTAAAACTGAAAATCATGTGGTACCATAAAAATAGGAATTTTCTTTGCCAGATTGCGGTAAAAATGGCAGCCTAGTCACTTATAACACGGTTTTGTATTACAACATCATATTAGCTTTCGTAAATATTATTCCAATGAGACAAGAACCGCAAACTTTCAATGTGGCTTAAAATTTTTTATAATTAATTTTAATTACCGAGAATCAAACTTGGAAGACAATAATTATTTTTATTGTTCAGCATATTAACATCCAGCGGCTACGCTGGCTCGGCCATATTGTTCGGATGGAAGAATCTGCTCCAGCGAAGAAAGTTTTCGATGCGAAGGTCGCTGGACGCCGGCGTAGAGGACGACCCTGTATACGTTGGAAGATCCAGGTTGATGAAACCCTGCCATCGATTGGTGTGACCAACTGGAGAAGGCGCGCAATAAGCAGAAGCGCCTGGAGACTAAAGCTGAAGCAGGACGAAACCCGTTAACGGGTTGTTATGGCCAACTAGTAAGTAAGTAAGTAAGAAAGCTTTATTTAATAATTACTTTTTTAATTATTTTTTTATTTATTTTACTACTCTTTTATTTGTTTAATTATACGTCTATTATATAAAGGGTGTTTTTTATTGAGGTATAGAACTTTAAGTTGGCATCACTTTTTTTAACTGGCGGCCATTTTGTCAGCTGTCAAGTGATTAATATTTAGTTTGATTTGCCATTTCATCATGAACAGGTTGACAAAAGAACAACGCTTGCAAATCGTGCAAATTTATTTCGAAAATAATGGTTCAGTTCGCGAAGTTTACCGCAAGCTCCGTCCATTTTATGGTCGACATAATCGTCCATCAGAGCAATTAATTCGGTTAACCATGGATCGTTTTCGCACTACGTTTACTCTATGTGATAATACGCATCCGCAGAGACGTAGAACAGTGCGCACCGAAGAAACAATTGCCGCTGTAGAGCAAAGTGTTGAAGAGAACCCGAATGAATCGATTCGCCACCGTGCACAGCAATTGGAGCTTTGTCCATCAACTTTATGGAAGATTTTGCTCAAAGATCTTGGCTTGCGACCTTACAAGATCCAGCTTGTGCAAGAATTAAAGCCGCGAGACTAGCAATGCGTCGTGATTTTGGTGTATGGGCCGAAAATGAGATTGATCTCGATGCTGATTTTCATCGCAAAATTTTGTTCAGTGATTAGGCTCATTTTTGGTTGAATGGCTACGTCAACAAGCAAAATTGCCGCATTTGGAGTGAATAGAATACACATGAGACCCTTGAGACGCCATTACATCCACAAAAACTGACTGTTTGGTGTGCTCTATGGGCTGGTGGAGTCATTGGGCCATACTTCTTCCGAAATAATGCTGGAGTGTCAGTTACCGTTAATGGAGACCGGTATAGAGCCATGATAACCGACTATTTTGTTCCCGAATTGGATGGCATGAATGTGGATGAGTTGTGGTTCCAACAAGACGGCGCTACATGCCACACAGCGCACCTCACAATCGATTTATTGAAGGAAACATTCGATGAGCGCATAATTTCGCGGAATGTACCTGTCAATTGGCCACCAAGATCGTGTGATTTGACACCATTGGATAATTTTCTTTGGGGATATGTGAAGTCGCTCGTCTACGCCAACAAACCAGAAACGTTAGGGGACTTGGAAGCCAACATTCGTGGCGTTATTGCCAACATACGGCCCCATATGCTCGAAAAAGTGGTTGAAAATTGGACCTGTAAAATTGGCTTTATTCGAGCTAGCCGCGGCGGCCACATGCCCGAAATCATATTTAAACATTAATGGCATAAAATTATCCTTACAATAAAGCCAAATTGATGGACATTAAAACGATTTTCTTGTGTTTTATATCAATTCGAAGTTCTGTACCTCTAAAAAAACACCCTGTATTATTTTTGCTAAGGATTTTTTTACGTGGAATCAATTAATAGCTCCTTTATATTTTTTAAGCAAGTTTTCAAAGAAACGTACGAGTATCTATAGCGTAAAAACAGAAAGAGGTGTAATACCTACACATTTAAAATTAAAACGCAAAAGACATATTGTTACAGATTCATAAATGTAGTAAAATTGTTCAATGTCAGTGTAAGTTTACCTGAAATTCCTATTTTTTTATGGTACAAACAGTTCAACAACAAAAAAATCTCATTGTGTTCCATGTGCAACGTGCGTTGAAATAATTAATATGAATCACCCCAATCTGTATAGCAAGAGTACTATAGTATGGCATTAACGCCATTTACGTTGTGGCATCTAAGGTGTGCGTCACTATAAAGTGTAACACCCATTTTTCTTAATAACTTTTTTCACCTTTAATAAAAATTAGTTTTCTTAATCACAATATCTTTGAAAAATGTGTCAGATTTTAAAATGTATCAGTTTGTCAAATTTGACTTGTTAGTTAGTTCACAATGGATAATCAAAGACAAGTGCATACAAAAATTATTCAAATAATTCAAAAAAACCATATTGGAGTTATACAAAAGTTGCTAGGGAAGTCCACGTGACCAGGCAATATGTTTCCAGAGTGATCAAAAAGTTCAACAAAGACCTAAAAATTGAAAGAAAGCCTGAAACAGGTAAAGCAAAACTGGTAACGAACGACGCGAAAGCCAAAAAGGTTGAGAAGCTTTTGCTGGCTCTTCCAAACATTTCTGGTCGCGAAGTGGCCCGGCGCGTGCAATGTTCGGAAAGTTTTGTGCGCCGAGTTAAAGCTAAAGCTGGCCTTAAAACATTTAAAGTCCAAAAAGTTCCGGATAGAAATGCTAAGAAGAATATTGAAGCAAAAAAAAGAGCAAAACTCCTCAAAAAAGAATTTTTTCAAAAGTTCGAATGTTGTGTAATGGATGATGAAACTTACGTTTTTGCAGACTTTGCGCAGCTTCCTGGCCAAGAGTTTTATGTAGCGGATAGTAGAGGCAATGTTTCTGAAGAGTTCGGAACTAAAAAACTATCAAAATTTCCCAAAAAGTTCCTAGTTTGGCAGGCTATTTGTAGCTGCGGCAACAGAAGTGCATCGTTTGTTACATTGGGATCAATAAACTCAGATATTTATATCAAAGAGTGTCTTCAAAAGAGGTTGCTCCCATTTCTAAGACAGCACAACATATCAACATTCTTCTGGCCAGATTTGGCGACATGTCACTACAGTAAAAGCGCAATAGACTGGTATAATAAAAATAATGTTATTTTTGTTCCAAAAGAGGCTAACCCACCAAACTGCCCAGAGCTGCGGCCTATTGAAAGATATTGGGCTCTGGTCAAAAGAGAACTAAAGAAGAGTACATCTGTTCCCAAAACCATTACTAGTTTTCGATATAAATGGACAGCTGGTACCAAAAAAATCACCGAAAACACTATAACATTGCTTATGGATGGCATAATGAATAAAATAAAAAATTTTATAAAACTAAATTAATTTTTAAATAAAATAATACAGAATATAAATCTGTAATAAAAATGCAAAATAAAACTGTTTTATTTTTAGCTCTAGCTTACTCCAGTCAGTTTTTATTTGACTTTTGATGTGTTACAGTTTATAGTGACGCACACCTTATGTTTGTTTTTTGTTTTTTTATTTCATTTATTGGCTAAAGCCATAACCCTATGTTAGACTCTAAAACAATTACATATTCAATACTCATCACTTTGCGATTTCATTTATGACTTGTAAACAACATATCGAATTAATTTTGTGCTAATTTTTTTATGATCTCTAAAAAATCATTTCATTACTAGAAGGACATAAGACAACAATAGATTTTAGTGATGAGAAACGAAAACGTTGTTAAAGGCTTAACACTTTTTAATAAAATAAAGAGAAAAAAATTATTTATTTAATTAAAAACATTTATGACTTTCAATATATAAAATTGGAAATGTTTTTTGTTGTTTGAAGATTTTGACTCTTTTTATTTTTTGTTTAATTTAAAGTAAAAAGTATAGTTATTATACATTTTCGAATTAAATTCGAATATTTTAGTGGATCTTTATTATACTTATTGTATGAAATTTAATAGCTTAAGATCCTTTTACTGGTATTCTTATGAGAATTAAAGTAAAAAGAAAAAAAAACTATATATAAACAAATATAAATTCCTAAAAATATAACAAATACAAAATCCCTAAATCAGAAATTGAAATCATACCAATTTCAGGAGTTTTTACTTTCTTTGACGAATGTAGGCAAATTGTAATTGTAGGTGTATTTTTAATTATCGGGGCATATTCTCTTCAATAGCAGGCAAAAAAGAAGTCGGTTATCATATGACCATAACGTTGACAGTCGTTCCATGGTCTTTTTCGAAGAAGTAAGGTCCAATCACAACTTCGGACCAAAAAGCGTACCAAACAGTGACTTTTTCTGGATGTAATGGCCTCTCTTCAATTAGTTGAGGATTCTCAGAAACCCAAACACAACAATTATGTTTATTAACATACCCACCGAGTGAGAAGTGTGGTTCATCGTTGAAGAAAATATTGTTCGAAAAATTGCCGTCCACCGCCCGTTGTTCAATCACCCATTCCACGTATCTACGACGTTGTGAATGATCAGCTGGCTTCAGTTGTTGCGTGAGCTGGATTTTATATGGATGTAGGTGTAGATCTAAATGTAAAATACGCCATAATGTGCCGTAAGACAGTCCTAATTCCTAAGAACGACGAGGAATCGACACATTCGGGTCTTCGGCAATACTTTTACTTAAAGCAGCGATATTTTCAGGGGAACGAGCGAAACGATAATGCACAGGCCTTACAATATTTGTAACCGCTACAGTCTCTTCAAATTTCTTCACAATTTTACCAATTGCTTGCGTAGTTGGACGATTATGTAAACCATAATCTCCACGTAAAGCATGATATGTGGCTGTGACAGAATCACCATTTCTGGTTGAGTGATAGTTAAGCGATCTATTTTCGTCAATGTCAGACTTTCAACTGAATAGAAAAAAAATGGTTTAACAGTTTAGTTTGACAGATGTCGAATTCCAATCACATACTTTTGAAACCACGAATTGGATAACCCTATACAATTTGATAAAAAAAATTTATAGAAATTATGTTCGATGTCGAATGCCGTAATTTGCTCCTAGGTTTTCCACCTCCACATATTCCATTTAAAAATTTGTTCCCCCCATTATTATGCTACGCAATTTAAATCATTACACAATCGAGTAATAAGATCAGGTTAGCAGGTTATTTAAAGGGGAATACATGAATTCAATGATTTCACAAGATTTGCTTTCAAAAGACTTTAATTTCCGCTACGAGTTGTGTTTGCTGTGACAACTAATAAGTCGCATGGACAACTATTAGCATTGTGCAGAATTGATTTGAAATACCTGTTCTTTGTTCTTTGCGAACACCCTCTCATCTGTGGACTTCTATTTGAGAACCCCTGTTCTAAAGAGAATAGTTAAAAAAAATAAATTTTTGTGTCCATTTGATGTCAAAAAAAAAGTCAACTGCCTGCTCCTACACAGAAATTGGAAAAACCTTTTTTTGTTTATTTTTCTTTTCTTGTGTGACAGACAGCAGAATACATTTGAAAAGGATCCTATTTAATTTTGCCAAAGGGTTCTTTTATATTATTTTTCCTTTTATTTGCTCTTGAAATTGATTAACAGAAAATTAATCTGTAAGTTTCTGTTTAAAACAGACCTGAACGGAATACTAAAATAGGAATTTTTTTTTGTTTTTTTTTTTGCATTCGAAATTTCTTTCTTAAAACAAATATTTACAACTTAATTAAATTTAAGAACTCTTTTATACAAATAAATGCATATGTTTTTAAAAAGAAATATATGTATTTCGTAAAGGTTAATAGAAATAAATCGGGCTCAAATAAACTTAAAAAGTATAAAAACAAAAATACTTGAGTGTTAAAATTAAATCTTAAGTTCCACACGGTGAGGTCTTAATCTACTCAGTGCCTCTGCTAGTTGGTATTATATTTCTACTCACATGATCAAAGTAAAGCAGAATAAATTTTATTTAAACATTTTTAAAACCACATATCAATACAAACACTTGTAATTTGTAACAAAATTTGTCAAAAACACTGTATTACCATGCATGTTTTACACTGAGATTGACCTTTCGTGTAATACAAAAACAAAAAAAAAATTTAATCATTTATACTCCATATTGTTTGTGTGTGAAACTAAAATTCTAAACTCAAGCACATACGAGTATATGATGTACAATATGTACATGTACATGCATGTCTGTTGTCTGTATATGTAAAATTTTTCATTGCAAATGTCATAACATTTGTTAAAACCTAAACACAAATCATGTCCACTAGAGTGGTAGATGATGCTGCTGGTTGGTTGAATTTTTCTTTTTTTTTTTCTCTTTTCTGTATGTAAATATTTGCAAATAAATACTGGATTTAATGTTGGCGTCAGTTTGATATCGGTTTCATCGGTTTTTTTATTTTTTTTTTCTTCTCTATAATAGCCTTTATTATTACCATTTGCACCAGCATACACTGGCCAGCTTAAGCAATAGTAACATAGGAATAAATGTTTAATATTATAGCACAATGATACAGTTTACAGCAGGTTATTACTAAATCGAATTAATTAACAAGTAACATTTTAAAATAGAGAAATTCAATTTCATAGTGCATTTACACCACACTCAAATCAAGTAAATTTAATTTGAAATCTCTTTTAAAATCTATAGTGTTTACACCGAAATTTTTTGGCAAGTAGTAGGATTTTATTTTCATTAAAATAACACCCAATTAAGAAATAAATAAATAAAAATTTTTTTTTTCTTACTATTTTATATTCAATAAAAAAATAAATATATAAAACAATTTGTTTTCTTATTTTTCTACATTCAATGAAAAATAATTCAAAAGTCTTGAATTTGTTTTCGTTTTAGTTTTATGAGGCACTTTTCAATTGTCAGTTTCTCAGTCGGAATTTACAATGTAGAAATTGAAAGACAGACAGGCAAACGAAATTTGTAGAAATAGTGACGAAAATGCGAAGAATGTAGTACACGAATGTTTGTACAGGACATTTGTCCTTTTGCTTTTCCACTTTTTGTTGTTTTTACTTCTTCTGTTTGTCTTCAAAGTTCTAAATGCTAAAAGTTTTAGGCAAGAGTAAAAGAGAATTGAAAACTATCTGCCTTTCAATTTCCACATTGTAAATTCCGACTTACTGTACTTTTGTATTTTTTAGTACAACTTAGAAAAAATACAGAGTTGCATCGGAAAGTATATTAGATTTCAACAAGACTTTG
This sequence comes from Metopia argyrocephala, assembly GCA_963576795.1. NCBI lineage: Eukaryota > Metazoa > Arthropoda > Insecta > Diptera > Sarcophagidae > Metopia > Metopia argyrocephala. The sequence continues at coordinate 89,360,021 of OY756211.1, forward strand.
TCGAAATCTAGTAACGAAGTAGATTTTGTTTTATATGGGAAATCAAGTAAAGAACAATTAGATTTCAATTGAAATCTGGTAATTAGTTGATTTGAGTTTGGTGTAATGCACTATAAAATAATCACATGCGGTGTAATTCAATTTAAAAACAATATCTTTGAATTTATAAAAAGTTGCTATTTATTTACCCTGGGCTGTAAAGTCAATACAGTTTTTACACACATTTACAGGACGTTATATAGTTGGCATTTCCATAGGAATGTTATCAACAAATAAATGAACTCTTTACATATAAATGACCACCATGTTTAGAGGGAAAGTCACCTAATTTACATGCATACTCGTGTACCACAAATCCGATTGAAAGGCAAGGAAAGTAAGTAAAAAAAGTTCGTCGTGAATATAACAATAAATAGAACCTTTCTCGGACATCAGCCGCTGAAGAAGTTAATGGTAAAGCAGCGACTCTTTCTTGTATGGTTGTACTTATAAAGTGAGATATGCCAAGTTTTGTGTTGCATATTACCTGAGCCAGCCTCAACTTACTGTATGGACTGCGGTATATATTTTCCATGCAAAGGGTATGAGTTTTTGGCATTATGCATATAGCCATAAAATTTGTATGTCATACTTTTCCGGTTTGGATGGAATGCAATGCCTGAATCGTGTACGGCCACAAATTCGCACAGAAACTCAAACGACCGGGGTTCAATCTAATGAAAGGACAAAATTCTAAAAATAAAATTTGCGGTTTTTCTAAATTATAATTAAAAAAAAAATAAGAGGTCCCCCCCCCTCCCGGAAATTCCATCATCAAGTAACCGCCTTCTGACATTTCCAGTCTATTCCACAAAAAAGAAGAAAAAAAAAAAAACGAATGATCAGGAGTACAGCGCCACCATCTGGAAAGATAACTGCTAACCTACTGAAGACCCTCGCCAACTACATTTAACATAACTAACAGATTGCTGTTGATCATTAAAGTGTGAAGGTGTAACATTGGCCTTTGAGTGGTCAAATTGACAGCAACTTGTCTCTCATTTCAAAAAGGCGAATAATAAAAAAAAAACAATAAATCTATCTATGTATGCATCTTTAAATTCCAATACAATGCCCTGCATGAGTAGGGGTTTACCCCTGTGTATTGGTCTTAAATATAAAAAAAAAAGAAACTGCACGTCCACAGTAAGATTCCCACTTACATGCATACATACATAATTGGCCATTACAACCCTGTGTCAGGGTTACGGACTATCTTCTAGCAGCACGCATGTTGTGTGTTAATTTTTATCCATGAGTACCGGGACCTACAGTTTAGAGTCGACTCCGAACGACAGATTTGAGAAGCCTTTTCATGGTAATCAATTACTCTCAGAGCTTTTGCCAGAAGATTGCTGAGAGGTAATCGGCGAAAGAAATAATTTTTTCATATTTATTTTTGTCAAGATATCAGACCTGATATTCTCACGTAGTTTGTACAAATGTTGTAAAAAATTGTAATTCATCATTGTCCATAACTCGAGATTGGTGCAGTTTTGTTAGTTTGTTAACGTATCACTCTTGTGTTTCAATAAAATTAAATCTTATAAAACGCAAAATTGCTTGCAATCGCTTGAAGTTCATTACAAAATGATAAAATGGGTTATTTTCTACCGACCACGAATTAGTCACACTTTACTAGTTTGTACCAGTTACAATAATGTCAAATGCTTCTAAGTTTTTGGTTGCGCCCCGAATGTTCGGCATTGTATGTAGCATCCGCTTCTTGTTTTGTGTGGCGTGTTATGAAGAATATATCCGCCATTTCCAAGCTCATATAAGACTTGATTGAACTTGCGATGAATACCGTACTGTAGATTTTAATGGGCCACTTTGACGTTCTAAACGTCAAATATTTTGTTCCCTAGTCTGTCGAGAAAGTCGTGGTTGTGTGTTTTATAAGAAAGAATTTTGCTGCACCCATTAATTAATTCGCATAATAAGTTGTTTGCCGTCATCGTCATCGTTATGAATAGCATCATTATAGCAGGTATTATCCTATGTTTCTTCAATATCTGAAACTGTAACTTGATTACGAATCCTCCTTGTCCTCCCTCGATATCGTCAGTGTCCGAATTATATGTTTACATATACCCCCTCAAAATGTTTAAAAATGTATTAAGCTACAAAACTGCTTGAACACAAATAATGTTTGCCCAGAAAATGTAGGAAAAAACGTGACTACTGGCCATACCTGTACTTGGGTATACGTTCTCGTAATAAAAGTTGGGTATAAGAACTAGGGTTAAAAGGAAGTCACATCTAAATTAAAGTTTATGATTGCCTCTCTATTTACAACTTAAAACGAAAACCAGTTAAATTCAAACATTTCTCTAATTGGAAACTTAAGGCATTACTTCCCTTTAGCCAGCATTAAAATACAAATTTATTTCAAAGGATTACAATAAAAGCATTAAACAAAAAAAAAACGAAAAAACGATTATAATATGCTTTTAAATATTCCTTAACTTAATCGAACCAAGTCATGCCACTAACCAACCATACACAACCAGTTAGCCATACAAGCCAACAAACAAAACGGTCCAACACTTAAAATTTTGATCATAAATATGCACTGAAGTAAAACCACCAGTACCAACTCATGGACAGTGTTATCACAGTGTTATCAAGAAAAAAGAAAAAAAAAAGCTATGGCTGGGTGCAGATGTGATTCCATTTACCCTAAGACAAAATAGTTTTAAGAGAATTTATTAAAGAAAAAGGATTCTGGAAGTTTTTTTAACTACACACGCAAAATGTTCACCAAATTTGGCACAAGGTTATAATAAATAATAAAGGATAACGACTATTTTAAAATGGAGAGAAGAATATTAAAGCATTTGCTTTTCTCAAACCACAATTTAATATTAATAAAATCTAAATTGAAATAAAATAAAAGCACAGTACTCATAAGAACAGTTGAATATAATTTGGATAGCATGAAGCAATAGAACAACATTAAGAAATAAAATTTTATGTATTTTTCACACAATTAAGGAAATGAAGTTCCGTCATACTCGTACTTTTGTTAATCGTAGCCTATCTTTTGGTCCAATTACCCATCAGATTAGGAAACACTTTTTCGTGATACGAATTTTTATTTGCTATTAAAAATTCAAAAGTTTTATGTTACAGAACCAGAACTATTAACTTGTGCTGTCACCATTTTCATATACATATACAGTAATTCTGTTTTACATGCTGTTTCGTATGACATAACCATAAATGTAAAGAACAGCTGAGTTTTGTTTGTGTACAGTTCTTTTGTTTATGTTTGCTCTAATCGAAAGAACATATATCGTCGTGCGGGAGTTTATGTTCTCTATCCGCCATTTTACCTCGAGTTAATGATGCCACTTTTTTTTAAATTCTGCAATCTGTTTTCGGCTATTTATCTCCGAAACTGGACGAGATATTCGAAAACTGATTGTAGACTTGAAAAATTTGGGACTAAAACTTAAAGTGGCATCGTTATCTCGAGATATATAAAAAATATGAAATGGCGGATGAAGCACATAAACTCCCGCACGACGGTATGTAATTCCATATGTATTGTACACATGCAACTACAACTATTCCATATGGAAAATTCGATAGTGCTCGTACATATGTAAAAAACATATCGTGTGACACGAGCATAAGCAAATCCAGTGTACAGACACTTGACGCAGAAGTCGTTTTTATTTAATATTTGCGCAACGGGGAACTCATAAACTTCTACTATTGCCGTTTTTAAGATCTGAGGCCTTATTCTGTAATTCTCCTAAGCTAAAACTCCATCGCTAAAAATTTATAAACTTGATTTAGAACTTTTTGGCTACAGATACAATTCTTGAGCTTTTATTGTAATTTAAAAGCTTCATGGCTTTTAAATCTAAACTTTTTAATTTTATTAATAAGTTTAGTTGACCTTATTATTGATTAATATATAAGCTTTTAATTAAGCTTTAGGTCGATTAAATAATTATTTTTTCGATATTTCGCTACTTCTCTTTCGATTCTCACCACTTCTGAATAAACAAAATTAATATCAACAGATGGGGCAATTGTTGTTGATCATTTCAAGTGTGAAGGTATAACACTGGCATTTGAGAGATCAACTGACAGTAACTTGTCCCAAAAAAGGTTGTATTGGTGTATGGGGATAGACACCAATATAAAGAAATTATAAGGGATGGGATAAATAATAACACTTTATATATTTTAATTTTATATGCACAACATTAGATTAATTTTATTTTAATATTATATTTAATGTATTTTATTTAATGTATTATTGTGTGTATTTAGATTTAGTAGATATAATTAGATATCCAATTTAATTTTAAGTATTTATTATTAATTTATATACAAAGGAATATATATTTAGATGTTGTAGTTAAAGAAAAATAGAAGTTGCCTTCACTGTGGCTGGATATCAAGTTACTAAAAAACGATCAAAACAAAAAGAATAACAAAAAGTAACAAACTCGTTAAAAATGACAATTATAATTTGTAACGAGTTTATCTTCTTACAGTGAAGAGTAGGGCACATACATATAAATATAAATTAATTATAATTAATAAGTAATTACAAATTACTAAATAAATTATATTGTCCAAATCAAGTTTGGACAAAGGTGCTCAAAAAAAGCCATCTTTCCAAATTCGAATACAATGCACAGCAAAAGTAGAGGTGTAGCTCCCTGTGTATTGAAAAATACCAAGACTAACCATTTTGTCTCTATTTACTCGTGTCCATTCTTGTTCCTGTGCTAAGAATAAATTAAATTTTAATATATTTTTAAAAATATATTTTTTTTTCTAATTTTAAGATGCTTTAAAAGTTTATTTAAGAAATTACTTTAAGAGTTTGTCGTTGTCGAAAACAAACAAACAAACAAACAAACATAATAATGTGACGGTACTTGAAATTTTAAAGAGACTATCTCTTGATAAAGTCATTGTAACTCATTGCAGAAAAATAAAAAAGAAAACAAAAACTTAAAATAAAAAAATTTCAATGGCTACTTGAGTGAACTATGAAGGATACAATAAAAAATAAAACACAAGAATTACTTTTTCTTATAATTATTTAAATAAGAAAACTATAACAGAATAATTTTTGAAGAAGTAAAATAGCTCCTGCAAAGAATATTTGCACTTTAATTTAATGATTTACTTACAATTTAAATAAATGGAGTTCAATATGATTAGTCTCTGAATAAAAATTGATTGAAACATTTGTTGATGAAAGAGCAACGGTTTTGTAGCATTACTACAAAAAAAAAAAAAAAACTATGTGGTGGGTCAAACATTCTTCATACCCATTGTATTCTTCATCAGGAAGTATTATGTACGAAAATAATAAAAATGGAAAATGTTTTGAAGCCTATAAAAAAATTATCAATTTCATAGGATCTCGAGATTTAAATCAATGACAGTTTTCTAGGTTTCTAACTAAATTAGAAATTTAATGCATATTCAGTCATGGGATATGAATAAATCCAGTGTAGGGGAAACTTAATCTTATGAAAAATACGCCGAAAAAGCTTAAGCTTAAGCACCGAATTTGAAACAAGATTTGCTGATTTCAGATCGTTGGACGAAAAATTCCCTTTGTGTTAATCAGTTTTCCAGTGTGAGTCGAATTTGAAGGCAAAATTCATTAAAGTTGGAGTGTCTAAATTTTAAAAATATTTGTTAGCCAGATTTGAAAACACATTCGCATATGAAATTATGTCCATGCGAATAGTTATTTTCTCTTATGAAAGGAAATAAGTCTCAAATCAGTTCAAGAATTACTGATGATTACAGATCATCTCGGATCAGTTTTAAAATTATTCACTGTAAACAAGATTCCCCTCGAAGTTGCAAAGATGCTTCAAGAGAAAAAGTAAAAATATCTGAAAAGAAATATAAATTTTTACGTATTTTTTTCGTTCTTTTCAAAATGAACTTATCTTAATATATAAAAACGTTTGTGCCGGGTACGTGTTACAAAAACTTAAGAACCGCTGGACCGATTGACACCAAACTTGGACAATATATAAGTTTAGTCAGGAGCCAGGTTTCTCTTAAGTTTAACAACGATAGGTGGCGCTATTGTCGTAATATTTCAATTTTTTTTACTTATGGTATGATTTGGCTCAACGTTTGCCGGGGCAGCTAGTTTACTATAAACATTTAAGTTTTTTTTTTTTATTTTTTTTTTTTGCTGTAATCGAATTCTATTTTGTTTTTGTTTTATTTGTTTAAAAACAAAATAAAAATTTAAAACCAATAACATTTAATATTCAATGCTGCGGCATAACAAGTAAATAGTATTCGAAAATATTTAAATAAAAAACTATAAGTAAATAAAGACATTCAAGAGATTTTTTTTTACATTTTTAAAGAATTTGTCAAGTCGTGTAATATTTTAAAAGATAATCTTTCTGATATAAACGTTGAAACATGTCGTTTTACATTTGAAAAACAAAAAGTTCACTAGCAATGATCAACACTAAAAAAAAATAAGCAATAGTGGTTGCTATACCAGCTGTATGCTGCTGGTGACAGTGGCAACAGCAACAAATTTTACATAAAAATAGTGACAACTTGAAAGTAAATAATTGTTATTTAAAACTTATCACGAAACCTAATATATGTATGTATACTTACATATATATATATTTTTGTTTTTTACTTTAAAAATAGCGACAACATGATTAATTTTTTTTATTTATAAAAAAAAGTTCTGTGTTATTTGTAGTCGCCGTGGTCTAGTGGTTAGTGTGTTGGCTTACTAAGACGATAGTGCCGGGTTCAAATCTCAGCACCGACATCTTGAAAAAAGAAATATGAAAAAAATATTTCTTTCGGCGACTACCTTTCAGCAGTCTTCTGGCAAAAGCTCTGAGAGTAATTAATTGCCATGAAAGAGCTTCTCAAGTCTGTCGTTCGGAGTCGACATTAAACTGTAGGTCCCGGTACTCATTGATAGAAATTTACACACACAACATGAGTGCTGCGAGAAGCTAGGCCGTAATCCTGACACAGGGTTGTAAAGGCCAGTTATGTATGTATGTATGTTACATGTATGTATCTTACAAAAATTTAAAACTGTTGTAGAGCCAGTAGCATCAAAATTAGTTTATTTTTTTTTTTTTATTTCCACATTTTCAACTTTTAATAGGTCACTTCATCATCCAGCTTTTAAGTCATCCCCCCAACAGTGTATTTTTTATTTCTAAACTAAAACTATAGCAGATTCGTGTGCAATATTTGGAAAAGGTCATTCATTCATTCAATCATTCTTATTATCAAACAGTCAGTTATGTCGATAGTCAGTCAAACGTTCATTCATTCATTCATTCATTCATTAGTTTTCCTGGTCAAGAATGTCACGTACATTTGAAGTGTTAAAATGTCGAACATTTTATCTGCATATTGGCTACAATAATTGGACCTGCAAGTCAAATGTTAAATTAAATGCAAGCGTTTCTAAGAAAAAACAACCATAACCTTTGCAAAAACTAACAACAACTGTAGCATGGAAACACAAACAAAAAACTGTAAAAAGAAGAGAAAAAATGAACGAGTTAGAAATACAAATACTTTGATTTAAGGGGAAATAGGATAAATTATATAAAAAGAAATATTTTTTAATTTTAAAATATAAAAAATTTTAAAATTAAAATATTTAAAAGAGAACACAAGTCATACAGTGTGCACAACTGACATTTAAAATAACTCAAAATGTTGGTTGTGTTTCATTCCTGGTGATACCTTAGCAAGGATATCGACTTTTATTAAACGACTTAACTTGATGGTGTACGTACATATCGATGTTGTGGACTCATAGCCAGATAATTTTGAGCAAAATATAAAAGAAAAAAGTTTAACAAAAATTGCATATTAAGCAGCAATAAAACCGTGTCTGTGTTTCAGTAGATTACTAGTTAGTTTATATCTATTAAAGAGGGCGTGGTAGCTCGCCTCCTTGTAAGAATCGAATACAACTCAACTCTCAAGTATTAGCCTACCAATTTATTTGGTTGGCAACTAAGTAATTGCGGATTTTTTTTTTTTTTTTGAAAATAAAAGTCAATTTTGTTTTACGCTATTTTCAATGCATGTATGTGATACATGAAGCTTCCTTGCAATCTCACGTATTGTACTGTGACGATCCCAATCAATTATTGCTTTGATTTGGTTGTTGTCCACGTCAACTGGACGAACGGAGCGTTTTTCATCTTTCAGTGAAAAATTCCCAGAACGAAATTTGGCAAACCAATTTTGACACTGCCGTTCTTCTAAGGCATCGTCACCATAAACAGCACATAACTTTTTATGAGCTTGCGAAGCGTTTTTTCCTTTCCGGAAATAAAAAAGCAAAATATGACGAAAATGTTCCTTTTGATTTTCCATTTTTCAACAGACGCCAAACAAAAACCACGCAACCGATCAAAAATTTTTTTTACTGATTGACAGCTGAAGTACCGACTATCAAATAACAAAATGTATTAGATATTTCAATTGCGTCATCTAACCTAAAAATTCAACTAATGCCAACAATGAGTAAAATCCGCATTTACTTAGTTGCCAACCCAATATATTGATTTATATATATGAAAAATACATACACATGCCGAATCTCATAGCGGTCGATCAGCTGTTTTTTTTTCTTTTGGCAGGGTAATAAATGAAAAGTGGCTCCATTACCCCGCTATACTGGAATTTGTAATTTTCGCCTTTCGCCCTTTTTCAGGCGGCCAATTGTTTGCTATTGAAGCAATTTTTCATTTAGATTATTTTCCTCTGCAAAAGCTTACCTTCAAAGAATTTTTGTTGGATAATTGGCAATTTATCGTCTATAAAGCTATATAAACTACGTCGAATCCGAACGACAGACTTGGACGTTTGTTTATGATAATCAGTTACTTTCAATTCTTCTGCCAGAAGAGAGGTCGCCGAAAGAGGTGGTCGCCGAAAGAAATATTTTTTCATATTTTTTTTTTCTTCAAGACGTCAGATCCGGGTTTTAAACCCGGAGCTCTCGTGCACTACATACTAGACTACGGCGATCATCGTTTATGAGTAATATCAGTGACTTATGATATTTTCAATAGAATCATAATGTTTGACAATCATCTAAAGAGAATTATTTAATGAATTGCTAAATTTATTAAATTTTTAATTGTCACAATTAGTGGTAATTAGTGTCATTACTTAAGACTTTAACCAATTGATAGCTGCTGAATGTTAACATAACCAAATTAACTCAAGGCAAGTATTAAAATGTATTTTCAGTTGTATATTGTAAGAAATCCATTTAATCCATTTCAATGGGATTAATGAAAATGAAAAATATTTGCTGATAAAATTAAAAAAAAGTTAATAAAATTGTTTAAGAAATGTACATTGTTTTTTATGTATCTTGTCTATCCACTTTAAAATGACTTTCAAATACCCATTCCAGCTACGATACATAAACTCTTTTAAATTTCCCCTTTATTAAAAAATTTTCTCCTTTTGTTTGTAACCACAGCGTTAATGTTTTCTTGTGGTGCATAAAACTGGTTGCAAATGTTTTTCTTTATTAAATAAAAAATGATGGCAAATATTCAAGATTTAACCACAAAGCTTAACAGACAAAATAGAAAAAAAAAAGAAAAAACAAAAAAATTTTTTTTTCCTTTTTATGACTTCAATACTGTACCGTTATGGTTGTAAAAATATATATATTTGGGGTTGTTATGTAAAATAAAAATAACCATTTCTGCAACCAAATATACCCTTCGAACACTGCCTTTAATCAACACAATACTTTACAAAAAGAGCCAAACAGGAGAAGATGCCAGGCAGGCAACACAATAAGCGAACAGAGTTAAAGCCTTTTTCCTTTTTTAGTTTTTTTACTGCAAACAACAGCAACATTGTAGTTCATTGACTTTAAAGGAAAAGCTGCCTGCTGTTGCATTTAAAAGCGCAATATATTTCTGACATTATGCCACCCTTAAGACCGGAGACCAGAAAAAAACCTGGCAAAATAAACAATTCAAACGGCTTAAATATATGTAGTATAGGAAAAAAAATTGTTGGGGATCTATATTTTTACATCTAAAAGCCTGAAAATAAACTTCATTAGTAGAATGTTAGAGACTGCATTCTTCGTTTTCGTTTTAAAAACATGCTTAAATTCGAATTTTAAGGGTATCCCTTAAAAAAAATTCTTGTTTTTTTTATATTTTGAAAAATATTTTAAAATTTTTATTTTCTAGAGACTAAAGTTTAATGGCATTAAAACCAGAGTGGGCAAACAAACAAAACATTTCACAAATGTTACAACAAAGTCATACACTTTTCAAAATTTGTTGAATGGTATTGTACATGAGCAAAACCAAAACAAATACTTTCTAAATGAGAAAGAGCGCAAATGAAACAATTAGCCTTCGATTTTGTGCTTGCTTTGTTATTCCGTCACATTCGTACAATTTGCTCTTTTTTCTCTTCTTCTTTTCTTTTTCTTCTCATTAATTTTTTGTTGTACCTACGCACATTTGAGTTAGTGTATTTGTAGTACTCAAAACAAAAACAATATACAAAATTTAATGGGACAATCTTTCTCACAGTTTCTGTTTTATTTTTGTTTTACTCATTGTAAAGAACACAACAAAATGTGATCAAACGTTCAGTTTTGTTTATTGTCTTACTCTGATTAAAACCAATTGAATCAAAGGATTACGAAACAAACAAAAAATTTAAAGAAAATAGTTTAACTGCTCGTGGGAAGCTTTTAATTTTTTATTGGTTTAATTACAATATTTAAATAAAATATGAAACCAAAGCCAATACGGACTTGTGTAAACATCCCTGTGTTACATATACGAGTGCATATGCACATGTAACGTCTTTAAGAACTCGTTGCACTGTAAATGTTTTCTAGTATTAATAGCTTTTCATAGCGAATTCAACAAACTCTTGCAAATATCACACTTTTATCTCTTCTCGAACGGTTGGGCATTAAGGGGTTAATTTTGGATAATCTTATTGTTTCTTTTATTAAATAAACTTTAACCTCTATAAACTTAATTTATGATTTCAAGTAAATTGTATTTTTGTGACAATGATTATGGAATTTAATATAAAAAAAGACAAAGTTTTTTTTTTTGTGGTCATCCTACTTCTCAAGTAATCACAAGAGTTTTTAAATTTTAATTCAAACCGTCTAGTGTTTTTATACCCTCTGTTTGTTGCTTTGTTTTTGCATAGATTTTGTATATGTATGTTGTAACTTTTTTAATGCATTTTTTACAATTTTATTTATATTCTACAAATATTTTTTTCGTTGGTATTATTTTACGAAGTAGGTTTCCTTTTTTTTTAGCTCCATTAGAACAATGACGACAATTTTTTATTTTTTTTTATTTTCTGATAGGATTCTGGCTGGTACAACGTTGCATTTAATATACGAGTAAAATATTCTTTATTTCGTGCACTTGTCGTTCATTTGTTTTTCCACGTTTTATTTGTGCTTGCTTGTTATAAAACAAAAAAAAATAATTTCAAGTGGGTTTTTTTATCTACTGGTTTTATATTTTTCTTTGTCAGGATTTGTTTTGCTCAACAAAACTTCTCTATAATTTATATTCTTTTGCTGGTTTGTTTTTTGTCTATTCGTACTGTTTTTATGTGTTTCAATGAATTGATTAAATTTTCTGTAGATTACGACTGGGTAATTGAAATTGAAATCCGCAATTGAAGCTAAAAATTGCAATTATTCATCAGAAAAAATGCCAGAAAAATAGTGGTCTAATTAGTGTGCTACTTATGGGAGAGTAAGTTTCGTTAGACAAGGAAAAAGGACTTGAATTTGTAAAAAAAAACAAATATTTTCAAGACTTTAGAAAGCAAAAATTGAGAAATTTATTGGTTAACTGAAATGAATTTAAGAAATGAAATATGATTTTTTTTTTACTTTATGGAAAATAAATTATTCAAATTCCGTTTTCAAAATATATTCGTAGTTCAGTTTGTACTTATACATGCATATGAGATCTCTTTTTAATTTGTGTTGCCTATTAAATAGAAATTAAAGAAAATTATCAATTTAATTAAGTTGTAGTATATCGAGCTTTCATTTGAATACGAATCAATACATGTTTAGCAAAACCAGAAAAAATTGTTTTTCAGTTCAAAAAATTATTTGGTAAAAATATTTCATTTAATCCAGTTCGACTATATAATATCCTACATTAGGATACACCAAGACCTCACTTTGCGTCGTATTTACATTCCAAAAAAGCACGAGCAAATTGAAACGGCGTAAACTAAATTACGATTTTTTATAGCAAACCAAGTAAAGATCGAAGATGGGTTCCAGAGTTACGATAATACTAATTTTTGAAAACAATATTTAACAAAGTAAACATTTAAAAAACAGAAATAACATACAATTTTATTACAACTAGTCATAAAATCGACCACAGTCGGAAAATCGAAAATCTGGCTCTGTCTCACACATTTGGAGCACATTTTAAAGATTGTGAAATTTCGGTTTCTGCGTCGTCAGACGGCTTCAAAAAGCTGCAGAAAGAGAATTAGACATATATCCGGACACACGACAAAATTATATATACACAATAGATAGATATATGTACATAAAGAAAAAATTTAATAAAATATTCAATTAATTTATAAAACAACAGGAAAAAATTAACACACAAGTTCAAACTGAACCCTAAAATTAGCAAAACAAAGTTGATATCAATTAGAAAGGGAATCGTCGATTTTAAATGGCGTGGCGCCATTAGAAACAAAAGCCGTGCCCTCTTTAAAAAAAACAGAACATTCCAAAAAATTAAAGGTTCGAACCCCAAACAACACAACTTCGAATATCTAACGACGCACAGTGAAAATTAGTTCAGTAGCAAGCATTTTCGTAAAAATGCAAAACGAAATGACGCAAAGCGAAGCCTTGCTGTATACAAAAAAGAAAAACTCATGCCAACAATTGTTTTTACAATATGCGGCACAACTTTTTTCAATTGTTGTTAATATTTAAGACTAGAAAATTTGTGTGCAACTTTAGTTATCTGTACACTAATCAAAACCATAACTCAGTGTGGAGCTTCTAAAATCAATCGGCTTTAATGTGAAAGTGTTATGAAGAAATAAGTTAATCAACGTTGCACAAAATAAAAAACGTAAAATAAGCAACAGTAAAATAAAAAGAAATAATGTGGCAATATGTCGTAAATAAGTAATTAAACAGGAACAACTGCCTGATGCTATAAACACATTGACGCCTGCAAACTACAGCGTTACAAGGTCGAAAATGTCGCTGGTGGTAATTGTCGCCATGTACGCCGCTACTTAATTAGTTTGAAAACGACAAAATCTGCAGCATAACATTATTCATAAGGCTTCTTTTTCATGCCACAAGCCTTACGCAAAAGCATTATAAAATATATGTGTAAATACAAATTCGAATTTGACTAGTAAAGATACACACCAATTTGTTATACACGTTCATATGTTGCCTTAACATTAATGCAACGCCCCAGAGAAAATAATCCAACTGCGTTTAATCACAGGAACCAGTGAAATTGTCAAATCCGGATCGGAAAATTTCTCATGCCAAAACTGAATTGTTTGGCAACCTGTGTTGCATGTGGCCTCGTCATGATGAAACGACAACGATCACTGATGTCAACATTATCGGTTATCATGGTCTCATCACTAGAAATGAATTTGTTGAAAAATGCCTTGTTTTCGTTTAGTCTTTTAAACAGTCCATTCACAAGCATTCGACACATTCGGCTGCTGAGAGGTAGTCGCCGAAAGAAATAATTTTTTTTTCATATTTTTTTTTTTTCAAGATGTCAGAGCTGAGATTTGAACCCAGCGCTATTATCTGCAGCAGATAACAATTTACAAAATGCATTGATGGAGGTACAAAAAACGTGATGTGTTTGATAAGACGCGGACTAACTCATTACTTAGTACATATGTATGTATGTATGTATGCAAAAAAATAGAATTCCAATATATTTTTTTTTTTTAATTTGAGACTAATACTTTCCCACTAAAGTGGATATATTTTCTTATATTATTGTTAAGCGCCTTACGAATGAGACAAATTGCTGTGTATTGACCATTCAAAGACCAGTGTTGCATGTTGATTGTGTGGTGAGTGCCTTCACTAAGTACGTTTATCTGTTATCTGATACTGCCCAATAGGTGGCGCTTTTCTCCTGAGTGGAATGTCGCGGAACGGTAGATGGTTTTCTTGGAGGGAGGGAATCTCTTAGTTATAAATTATAATTTTGAAAAAACCGAAAACTAACTTTTTCATTTTTCACCTTTGCTGGGATTTGAGTTTTTGTGCGAGCGCTCTACTAGAAAAGTGAGAGTTAAATAGTTGATGATGATGAATGAATATGTACGGAACACAAAGAACTATAATGTGCGAGTCCTCGGTGGTGTACATTTAAGTCGCGCCTGTCATTTTTTCCTTTAATTGAGAAAGCATTGCAAAAATAATCTAAATTCATTTAGTAGAATTTAGTTCTGATCTTGTTTGGCGTTTAATAGCGGAACTTTATGTTCTTTTTCTTAATTTAATATAAAAACTTACGTAATACTCCCACCCTCGTAGGTCTTTATAGTCCAATGCAAATATTACATTGCATTTATAATTCTAATCTAATCCGTAACGCCAAGTTAGAAATATCGATATCTTTGAAATAAAAAATAAAAATTTTAAGTCATCCAATCAACCACTCACGCTGAACAAACAATAGTCGCAATTCATTTGTTCAAAACAAAATACATTTAAATGTAAATGAAAAAACAAAAAAATTGTGTGAAATATTTCAAATAAAATATTTACAACAATTGGTTTTTGGACTTTGTGACAGAGAAAAAAAAACAATCAAAAACCATACCAAAAAATTATTTTAAATAATTGTGACAATATTTCCCTTTTTTTTTTTTCTTTAATTTTATGCAAATAAAATGCATAAAAAAGCAATAACAATGAAGGTGATTGATCATTTTATTGACTTTTTGCATTTTAAAAGAGACAAATACAACAAATCATATTCACTTGAAATTATAAAAGAAAAATTATAAAATTGTCGAATGTAACAGAAAGTTTATGAAAAAAAAATAGTTTTTTTTGTTGTTAAAAAATTTAAACGATGATTTCATGTAAATTACCGTAACCTAGTGCATCACTAGTTTATACTACAACAATAGATATGTGGATTGGTGGCTGGTAGAAGTATGCTATTCTAGCAAATTTGTTGGCTACAGAGTTCCTCGGTAGGTCACTGTGACTAGAAAAAATTTTCAACGAAAAGCAATCAATATCACTGACTAATTTCTGCTATTAATGACAAATCATTTAGATAGGCCTGCTCTGATTTTAATAGACTCTGTTATTTCAGTAAAACTGATTAAATAATAATTTTTTTTTTTTAATTTTTTAAATATATGCTTTAAAATTAATTTAGATATGTTCATATGAAAACATTTTGACACAAATTGAGCCGCCAATTAACAATAAATAATCAAATTTTTTTAAGGCTTTCTTTTATAATATACATATTTCCCTTAACATTTAAAGCATATCAATGAAATAATTATATCTGATCCATTAATTCGCCTTTGATTTCTTTTTATTAATATATATCTATATTTTTGTTTTGTTTTACAATAAAATATTTTTCATTTCATCTTTTAAGAAGGATTTCATGAAAAAAAAGTACTTCTGGTTTTTCTATTAGAAGGCGGAGAACTTTTGAGTTAATGCATGACTGATTGCTTTTATTTTTATTGTAGATTGACATGACGTTTGGATACATTAAAACATATTTAAAAAAAAAAAAAAGGGAGAGATTTGAAAATATATTTTAACAATGCTAATGGATTTTGATTAATCGAAGATAAAAGGAATACATTTTATGGATTAATTAAATTTAAACGTCACTAGAAATGTTTTTATTTTCTATTCTTTTTTAATAAGCAGAACACTTAACACACAAAAGGATTATATAACAATTCATTTCTGAATAAAAAAAAATTTATAAAATGTTGATCATTCAAACCCGATTATTTTAAATTTAACACAACGATTCACTTATACAAGTACTCACACTTAATAGGTAAGTTTTGATCAACTTCATTATATTTACCTGATTGATCGTTTTAAAGTAATTTTGATACGAAAAAAAAAACACTGTCCAAGTCAGCCTAAGATCGAGGCCACGGAATGAGCGGCTGAACGGTGAGTGGCAAGTGGCTTATTACTGAGCGGTTAGTGCGGATAGTTGTTAAAATGCCATATTTTTTATTTTAAAAATTTGGTAATCTATCTTGCCATAATAGCGGTCGGCTTTGCACAGATGAAATTATAAGCTTCGCATTCACTTTCGCCATGTTTATACTTCGCCGCTGAGAAATCGACTAAAAATTAGAACAAGTTCTATTTCGAGCGGCGCCGCTTAGCCGTTCAGAAATGCCGCCCATTGCGTGGCCACTACATAGTATTCTATGTTTTAATTTTTTGCCGCTCATTGCGTGACCTCAGCCTAAGAAGTCCGAAAATTCTTAATTCAAGGCAGTATTCTGGGAAGGTTATTATCGAACTTAAAAACCAACTTCTGAACTTGATTGCGATTCACTCAAGCAACAAACCGTACACAAACAGCAGAATTAATCAGAGAGCAAAGAAATTGAGTATTACACAAGATTAAGCCGTGTTAGTTTAGAAACCGATTTTGTATGTCCGAAATGCTGCTTGAACGCCGTAAATACTTATAATAATCGAATGTGATGAAAATTTAATCAGACAGACATACATACACATATACAATACATACATAATTAGCCATTAAAACCCTGTTTCAGAGCTACGGCCTAGCTTTTCAGAGCACCCATATTGTGTGCGTCGACTGAAAGTCCCGCCACTTCAGTTCACCGTCGAATTCGAAAAACAGACTTAAGAATATTGTTCGTGGGAATCAGTTACTCTAAAAGCTTTTGTCAGAAGACTGCTAAAAAGTGGTTCATATTTCTTTCTTTTAAGATGTTAAAGCTGTGGTTGGAATCCCGCTTTCTCGTCTAAGTAAGCCAACACACTACATACTAGACTACGACGACCACAAAATAAAAATTCAATAATTTACAACAATCAAAAGCGTAGGAAATCGAAATGAATTCCAGACAAATTAACGTTGAAACCGAATATATAAAAATGTACAGAACGGAAAGAGTGAATTTTGAACATATTTAAGGACTCAATATAAAAAGAAAAGCTTTTAAGACGATTGATAACAAATCTAAGAGGCGTAATGAGAAGAGGATACTGCAAGGTACGTATACTTGTATAAACATAAGCAAAGATGTCCAAAAGAGCGCTTGTCATGATAAACGCCACTTGAGTTATACGCCATAGAGTTTATAAATTTACTATGATCTTTATTTTACACTTTTTATCTAATTACATTGTGGTCATTAGTCAATTGATGTGTCTATAACGTTTACACAAATTCCAATTTTCTGCTCTTGGGTGGAATTGATGTCAAAAATATCTTAGCATATAGGGGAGTATATAAATGAATTTTATGAACCGTGTGTATAGACAAAAAACAATTTTTTCTTACCTCTACTTGAGAATCGAGTAGCGAATTTGTCCAAAATCTGGAAGTAAATAAAGGAAAGAACAAAGTAAGTAAGCACTTAATATTTAATATGGAATTAAAACAAAATTATTTCTATTTCAGATTTAAGTCAATTGTATTCATTTACATTGTAAAAATTGTAACAAAAATCATCAATTATTTCTGTCCTTTTCTATCTCATAAACCTACATCGACGAAAATGTTTAACTCCATTTCGCCATCATTACAATTTTGTAATTATCATCATGTGCGGATAATCAGAATTACTACAGTAGGCATATATGTACGTTTTCCAGAGAAAAGTGTGAGTTAAATAGTTAATGATTTGCATGAATGTATATAAGGAACTCTGATGAGACTAACGTACCTGGAGTCGAAAACATATTCTTTGTTTGTTAGAGTTGTATAAGTACATACATAATTGGCAATTACAACCCTGTTTCAGGGTCACAGCCTAGCTTCTCGCAGCACCCATGTTGTGTGTGTTAATTTGTATCCATGAGTACCGGGGCCTACAGTTTAAAGTCGACTCCGAACGACAGAATTGAAAATGATAGATTGGCAATCTTTACTCTCAGAGCTTTTGCCAGAAGACTGCTGACAGGTAGTCGCGAAAGAAATATTTTTTCATATTCCTTTTTTTAAGATGTCAGAGAGCTAGGGTTTGAACCCGGAGCTCTTGTCTTAGTAAGCCAATACACTAACCACTAGACCACGGTGACTACGGTATAAGTACACCTGAATTATTTATAACAATGCCTAAGGGTTATCCGTTTTGCGGTTTCAATAGTAAACTTAAATAAAACACAAAAAATATTTTTTTCTTGATATTTATTTTTTATTATAAAGTTTGAACGTTGGCATTATGTGTGAAACACTACATCATTTGAATGACCTCCACGCGAAGTGTTGCAAGCATTGATTCTTTTGAAGTAATTTTCGACTACTTTTAGACACATATTGGGCGGTATCTCAGCCATAACTTGACGAATGTTGGTTTTTAAGTGCTCAAGGGTTGAAGGTTTATCTGCATAGAGACGGTCTTTCGCATCGCCCCAAAAAAAGTCTAATTGTGTCAAATCGCATGATCTTGGTGGCCAGTTGATATCGCCACGACGAGAAATTACGCGGCCAGGAAATATCTGTTGCAATAAAGCCATATTCGCCCGAGTTGTGTGGCATGTGTCACCGTCTTGTTTAAACCACATATTCTCCAAGTCGTATTCTTTAATAACAGGCAAAAAAAAGTCGGTTATCATATGAGAACGACGAGGAATCTAAGCATTCGGGTCTTCAGCAACACTTTCACTTACAGCAGCGATATTTTCAGCGGAACGAGCGAAACGTTGATGCACAGGCCTTATTTGTAACCACTCCAGTCTCTTCAAATTTCTTCGCAATTTTGCCAATTGCTTGCGTAGTTGGACGATTATGTAAACCATAATCTCCTCTTAAAGCACGATATGTGGCTGTGGCAGAATCACCATTTCTGTAGTAATTTTTATGCGTTGTGTGATAGTTAAGCGATCCATTTTCGTCAATGTCAGACTATCAACTGAAAGGAAAAAAATTGGTTTAACAACTTAGTTTGACAGATGTCGAATTCCAGTCCCATACTTTTGAAGCCACGAAATGGATAACCCGTTATATTTTATTCATTCCTCAATCAATCAAAACCCAACTGTAAGTTTTGCGCACAAACTTATTTATTTTCTATAAATAAAAAATAAAAAGAACCAAGAAAACAAAAACAAAATTCATAGCAATACCAATCGAAACTTTGTATTCATGTCTATCATAGTGTCTACTTTATGTCTTCCAATATGTCTGTCTCTCTTTCAGTCTATTTGCTTGTCGTGTTTTAAGCATTTATTGTTTTGGTAGCAATTTTTATGGGATTTAAATAGTTTTGCTTTTTTTAGCAGCATTTGTCTGTTTTTCTTATTGTTGATGTTGTTGGTATTGTTGGTGTCTCTTTTTTTAAACAATTTAAATATTGCTGGTATGGTATAGTTATTGTTGTCAATATTTAATTAAATATATTTATTAATACACACAAAACATGCTAAAGAAAAAAAAACACTACAAATTCATAAGTAACGATTCAATTCGATTTGAATACGACGACTAAAAAAACAACAAGTAAAAAAAGGTGGTGGTAGAGAAGAAAAAAAAAACACAAATTGAATATAAAAATACAAGTATTTTACCTCAATTTTATTTGCATGACGTACAAACGTCGTTAGTGTGACGTCAAATGCCATAAAACGGTTATTTATGTCATTTTTTTATTTCTGTTAAAAAAAAAAAACAACTGATCATTAACCAATAATAACCGGCAGCAAAAGTGACAACAGCAACAAAAACTAAATTTAATAACAACCGGTTAATAACCAGCATTTAGTTTTAACCCCAAGTCAATTTAAGCCAAATCAATCCAAACCCGCCAAACAAACCAGCCAGCGAGCCAGCCAGCCATTAAACCAAACACTCAATCACTTGCCCCAGCGGTTTTTGTAAAATGCTGTTAAATGTTTAAAAGATAAGCAAGGAAAGACATCACGAGTGTATGAAATTATTTAAAAAAAAATATTTAAAAAAAAACAACAGATTTTCTAACAAATTAAAATAATTTGCATTTACTCGTACTCGTATTAAGAAAATTCAAAACCTGTTGAGATTGTAGCGTTTACAACTTGATAACGACAAGTAAGCGTAGGCAATTAACCCGACTATATACTCGTATATACACATATACATATAATATGTATTTATATCTAAATAGCATTTTGATTTCACTTATAAAAATGTACTCTTTATGATTTGATGAAGTGATGAGCTCCAACGAAACATATTTATTCTTATTCTTATTCGCAAAACAAAATGGCGGAAAAGTCATAATTTTTCCTATAAATATGTACTATAATTTTTTGTATATGGTTTATATTACTAAGTGTTAAATTTCTTTTCTTTTTCATTTTAATTTTGCAGAAGTCATATTTTAGATGAAGAAAATATTGTGAAGTTTTCCGGCTCCGATTTTACTCCCAATCCGGCGACTTCGATGCTAAATGGGCATGTGTTTTTATAACAACAATGATAAGTATTCTGTAAATAATTGAATTTTTTAATTTGAATTTTATTATTTTCTTTTTTTGTTTTAATATTCAAATTGTTTCTTTAATAATAAACAAAATACTACCAGTCAACTTAAACAAAACTCAAATGATAAATTTAAAACAAAAAATTACTCTGCATTTTATCTTTCAAGAATGGAATAATCTCAGTGAATTCTGTAGTCATTAAAGCTCTTAAATCGGATCTCATAGTCCGTTCGACGTGCAGAAAATAATCGTTCTTTCAAGGCTTGTATCAGTAACAATGCCGTTGCCTTCACAGCAATATCTTGAATTATCGGAGGGTACCTTGGAAACTTATTTTTACAGCCTATTTTACAATGTCGAGTGAGTGCTTTTATTAAAAAAAAAAATAAATTCTGCTTTCTCTATATCAGAGTTGTATGTGAACGAAAATAATAAGAAGAAAAAAAAAACAAAAAACGTATTGACTTTCAAACAAAATTCAGTTTCATTATGCCGAAGGCATTGTCAAAACTGCAAAGGCAAATGTCAAAAATGCAAAAACACGCACACAAAAATATGCCGATTCCAGTATAAGGAATTCACATACATACACACCTTTCGTTTCTTTTTTTTTTTTAATAGTTGAAATATTTTTTTAATTTTTTTATTTTCTGGATACTCACTTTCCGGAAAGTGTCCACGCTGCAGGCCATACTGTCTTTCAAGGGGTCACGCCCACTCCGGGGCACCACTCCTCAATTCGTATAACCCCTGGGCAACTGCACTGGGCCATAGGTTCTTTTGAACCATACAAATCTCCAGGTCCAGACGGCATTATCCCAGCTGATCTGCAACATGGCGAGGATCTCATTCTCCCCTGGCTTTTGGCTGTTTATAATGCCTGTCTGGACCTCATTTATATTCCTCTGCGCTGGAGGACCGCAAATGTGGTGTTCATTCCCAAAGTCGGAAAAGCTTCACACGTGCTCCCCGGGGACTTTAGACCAATTAGTCTTTGTTCCTTCCTATTGAAGACGTTGGAGAGAATTCTTGACCTCCATATCAGGAACTCGATCAACCCTTCACTACTATCTACCTCCCAACATGCCTACACCAAAGGGAGATCTGTCGAGACCGCTCTGCACTCACTGATCTCTCAGGTGGAGAGGACATTGCATTTCAGGGAGTATACGTTGGTTGCCTTTCTCGATATAGAAGGCGCCTTCAACAATATTTGCCCTACGGGTATCGCTAATGCTCTGCTCAATCTTGGACTGGATTCTGGTCTGGTTCAATTTGTTGAGCTCCTTCTTAGGTCGCGATTGATATCCGCCACAATTGGAACTGCAAGGTGCCAGAGGGCGACTGCCAGGGGCACCCCACAAGGCGGCGTCCTCTCTCCACTTCTCTGGAACCTTGCTGTTAACACTCTTCTCATCGGGCTGGAACGCTCTGGTAACAGGGTTGTTGCTTATGCTGATGATATCGCCATCGCGGCGTCTGGGATATGCCCACAGACCTTGTCTGACAAGCTCAACTTCGCTCTGGACATTGTGTCTAAGTGGTGCCGGGAATTTGGACTACGTGCTAATCCTGGCAAGACGGAGTTGATGCTCTTTACGAGACGGTACAAGGTACCTCATTTCACTTTACCCAACCTGAACGGGGTTGGACTGCAGTTGAGTACCTCGGTTAAATATCTGGGTCTCATTCTGGACCCCAAGTTGAACTGGGGGCCGAATCTAGCTGAAAGGGCGCGTAAAGCTGCCTGTGCTATCTACTGCTGCCGCAGGGCAGTAGGGGCAAGATGGGGACTACGTCCCCGCGTGGTCCGCTGGATTTATTCGGCGATCATAGAGCCGAATCTTTTATACGGAGTGGTCTTTTGGTGGACTGCTCTCGACAAGTTCTGTAATGTCAGACTCCTGGATAAAGTCAGGAGGTCCGCGGCAATTCAGATTACTGGTGCATTACGGACCACCCCCACAAGGGCACTCTTTGTTATGCTGGGGTGGCTTCCGTCTAAGATTCTTGCTAGGCAGCAGGCTAAACTGGTGGCGGTAAGACTTAACGCACTAACACGGTGGAATTTTGTACCCTCGGGGCACTCCTCTATTCTTTTGGAGGAACCTCGGATACGGGACAATATCGATTACACCTCACCGAGACTGGAACTGCGCAGAGACTTCCACGTGATGATCCCGAGTAGGGATGACTGGGCCTCTGGCGGGGTCATCCCCAGTGGATCGTTGGAAGTCTATACTGATGGTTCCAGGATTGGAGACAAAGTGGGGTGTGGGATCTATTCGGAGATGCTCGCCCTCTCCATATCCCTTCGCCTCCCTGATTACTGCAACGTTTTTCAGGCCGAAATAGTGGCTATATGTCACGCTGCAAGGGTGATACTTCGGGGTGGTACTCCCACTGCCGGTATCACCATATTATCTGACAGCCAAGCGGCGGTCAGATCCCTGTCGAGTTTGACCACGAACTCCAAAATTGTCGGCGACTGTCGCGATGCCCTTGTGGCACTCTCGAGACAGTGCGTCGTTAACCTGATCTGGGTTCCTGGTCACAGGAACATCGCGGGTAATTGTACTGCGGATGAACTGGCTAGGACGGGTACGTCTCTGCCGGAGGTTCATCCTCACGTGGAAGTGGGTATACCTCTTTCCTCCGTTAGGCTCCTTATTAGAAGGAGACATTTATTGGACGCGGACCTAGCCTGGTCGCGGGAGGAGTCTTGCCAAGTTGCTAGACTCACCTGGCCTAGGCTAGACTTGAGGCGTACCAATCAACTCTTTAAACTAGACCGCAGGGACATCTCTTCCGTCGTATCTATCCTCACGGGCCACTGCGTGATGGGCAGGCATGCGGAGAGACTGCGCTTGCCCGCAAATGACTTCTGTCGTGGCTGCGGGTCGGCTGAGGAGGAGGAGACTGTGGTCCACTATATTTGCCAGTGTCCATCTCTGGCTCGACGCAGATTTCTTACATTAGGATCTCCTTTTTTCGATAGCTTGACTGACCTGTCGATCCTGGATATTGGATCAATTGCCAAATTTATTAGGCTCTCTGGCTGGTTTCCAGCATGATTTTCTGGGGAAGTAGTGCTTCTTGTGTGGAGCCCCTGCCTATCAGGGCTCCCCGCATCATGTGGTATCACAACGGGCCGCTATGCGTGCTCAAGTGTGCCTTGTAATTACGAGGCTGCCACTTCCTCCTATCCTATCCTATGGGCTGGTACATACATACATGCATAATTGAAAATTACAACCCTGTGTCAGGGTTACGGCCTAGCTTCTCGCAGCACTCATGTTGTGTGTGTTAATTTTTATCCATGAGTATTTATTTATGAAACCCGGGACTTACTGCGAACGACAGATTCTGAAAGCTTTCTCTTGGCAATCAATTACTTCCAGAATTTTTGCCAGAAGACTGCTGAGAAGTAGTTGCCGAAAGAAATAATTTTTTCACAGAGCAGAGATTTGAACCCGGCGCTATCGTCTTAGTAAGCCAACACACTAACCAGTAGACCACAGCGTCTATTGTGCACTTGTGCTACTGAGAAATTAAGTAGTCCGAGTAAGGAATTTTTTTATATACACCGACTATGGTAAAAAAAAAAGCTGTAACTCTGACTCTACAATTCTCACCCCGACTTCAACCCCATAGCCTTAATTACAACGGATATTGTTTTGTCAACTCTTAAATACAAAGCCAAATCTCAAATCAATTTAAATTAAATGAAAAAATAAATTATAAATCCATTGTTAATGTGACATTTTAAGAATATAATTTTTGAAATTCATTTGCATATACATATCAATGTAAGTATGACAGACATATACATACATATATACAGTAATCCCTCGAACTGCGCGGTTTCGGACTTGCGTGTTTTTATTTTTACCACCAAAATTTCGCATTGCGCGGCAAAAGTTTCGCAGCAGCGCGGTTTTTTTTTTTTTGAGTACATATTACATATTTCGTGCAAAATATGTACATAAATATATCAGTTATGTGCACACACATACTATCCCATATTGTGATTGTGTGTGTAGCAGAAAAAAACCAAGTTTAACTTACGCACCCCTGTTACTATTAAGCAATCACTATTAACAAGTTTTTTTACGAAACCATTGGAGGAAAATAGAATAAATTCATCAGAAAATGAAAATTAAATTACATACTATGTACAATGAACTGATTTCAAGATTGTTTTTGTTTAATTTTTATGAATTAATTTATAATTTTTATTTTTTTGTTTATGTTAATGTTTAACTTTATGTTAATATTGAACAAACAATTTTTTTTAGTTATCTACTTGGTTTAAATTTAAAATTTTCATGATAATTTTAGGATTTGGAACGTATCCCCCTAATTTCATACAAAACAGGGTTCACAGTGCGCGATTTCGGATTGCGCGCTGTTTTTTCAGAACGTATCTACCGCACAGTTCGAGGGATTTCTGTATATATAAAAATTTTTACATAGATTTCCAAAATATAAGAAATTTTTTATACCAAAAAAAAGTTTTTTTTTAGAAATTCAAATATGACAACAGTGATTATAATTAAAACTAAGAAATATTATATTTTTTTGCGAAATACAGGAGCCAATATTCATTAACGAAAGTATAGATTAAACATGTTTAAAGCCTAAAAACTTATATGGGCACACACTTTTTGTTTTTTATATTATATTGACGTTAATTAAAGTTATTGACAATTAATTTTTTAATAACTTGAGGCCTAGGGTATGCAAATTGCGTTAATTTTTTTATTACTGTTTAGTTATTAAAAAAATAAAAACTATTGTATAATAATAAATAAAAACAAATAGATTTATTTACATAATAATACTCGTGCACACTTGAAAATACATGAACTTTTTTTTAATTGAATTTTATAAAATTTATATTTTAAAGGAAACTATTGCGCCTCCTAATTAGACAGGTTATTGTTAATAAAAAAAAGAAATTAATATAACATATATACATATGTATATATATGGATAAATATATCTATATTTGTTGAACATGTTGCAATATTATATAAAAGAATTGTGACTGAAATGCATTATTGGAAAATAAAAGATCACGTGCGTTACTATGTTCCTGCATATTGAAAAAAAAAACTTTATGGGAAAAATTGAAGGCCGTTTACAGATGTGTTCAGAAAATTAGAATCAATCTTTGAATTTAAAGAATTGAAATCGCTCTCTTTAAAAATTTGTAGAAAGTGGTTTGACTTTTCATAATTCTACAAGAATCCCAATAAACCAGATGCATATGAAATACACAATTTCAATTTAAAATTAACATTTTCCTCAACACATTTGCGTAAAGGAAATCTTATAAATTTTATGATTTCTTTAATAATTATTTTATTGTTACACTCTATTTTTTATTATTTTTCAATATTTAATATTGTAATAATTTCTGTTTTTGTACTCATATTCGTTATTTTTTTTTCAAATTTGGTTTTTGGCACAAGGTTATACGCACGTTTTATTCATTCAAACATTTATTACGCAAAAATAAAAACAAAACATAAAACAATACAATAAAAAAAAATAAACAATAGGTGTTTAAAACAGCACTGAAATTAAATTTCTTATAATGTAATACCAAAAAATATATGCGTTTATAACAAGAAAAACCAAAGAAATGCAACAATTATTGGCATTACAGGCTAATACTGTAAAAGCAAAAAAATATAACAAAAGTAAAAAATATTAAAATGGATTAAGACCAGGAGGTAGTCGCTGTGGTCTAGTGGCTGGTGTGTTGGCATACTAAGACGAGAGCTCTGGCTCAAGCCCCGGCTCTGACCTCAAAGAAATATTAAAAAACAAATATTTCTTTCGGCGAATACCTCTTAGTAGACTTCTGGCAAAAGCTCTGAGAGTAACTAATTGCCATGAACAAGGTTTCTCAAGTCTGTCGTTGGGAGTCGGCATTAAACTGTAGGTCCCGGTACTCATGGATAAAAAAATTTACACACACAACATGAGTGCTGCGAGAAGCTAGACCGTAATCCTGACACAGGGTTGTAAAGGCCAGTTATGTTATGTAAGACCAGGAGGCAAATTTTGGCATACGGCATTGAACATTGAACAGCTAATCTACTGAAGATACTCACCATTCACATTGAACATCCACCGACAGATGAGGCAATTGCTTTTTGATCATTCGAGGGTGAAGGTATAACACTGGCTCTTGAGTGGACAAATTTACAGCAACTTGTTTCATCAACAATAAAAGGCGCAAAACATACAAACATCTATGGGAAAAAAAAACCTATCAACCATCTTCACATTCCAATACAATGCACTGCATGAGTAGGGGTTTACCCCTGAGTATTGGTCTTAAAAAAAAAAAAACAAAAAAAGGATTATTTTTCATATGAAAACTTACGATTTGTAACAATCGCTACTTTATTAAGAATTTTAATTGCAAAGGCCAACAGCGACAAATTTAACACTATATTGTTATTAATTTTTTTCTTTTGATACCAACACTCAGGGATAAACCCCTGCTCATGCTGTGACTTGTATTGGAATGTAAAGATACGATAGATAGATTTTCATATATTAAGCGCCTTTTGTCGATGAGACAAGTTGCTGTCAATTTGATCACTCACCCTTGAGCAATTAACATGTGTGTGAAGTTAAATTCGAATTTGAAAAGTAAAGACATAAACCATCTCTCTTTAGCTAACACATTTTTTGCGTTAACAGAGCTCTGTTAATGGTTTAACAGCGACTATGTACGGGTATTTCAGGACTTATTAGTCATTTAATGGACACACATTCCAATTTTAGGAAGAAAAGGTACTCCCATATGGAAGCTATATTGTTCACTTTGTATCTCATAAAAAAAAATTCATATTTATTTAGTTTTAGGTTAACAAAAAGCCGAAACAAATTCTTTCAAAAAAAACCAAATAAGTGGAGAAGATCAGTGGCCATTATGGAAAAATACGAAAATGCAGGTATATCACACTATATGGGGATGACAGTCCAAGGGGTCCCTAATGGAGCAGTATTAGTGGTATTCCTGAAATAATTTTGGGATTTGAGAAAATTTAATTTGAAAAATTCAACTTTTTTGCAAAATGACTGGAGAAGATCAGTGGCCATTATGGAAAAATACGAAAATGCAGGTATATCACACTATATGGGGATGACAGTCCAAGGGTCCCTAATCGAGCAGTATTAGTGGTATTCCTGAAATAATTTTGGGATTTGAGAAAATTAAATTTAAAAAATTCAACTTTTTTGCAAAATGACTGGAGAAGATCAGTGGCCATTATGGAAAAACACGAAAATGCAGGTATATCACACTATTTGGGGATGACAGTCCAAGGGGTCCCTAATGGAGCAGTATTAGTGGTATTCCTGAAATAATTTTGGGATTTGAGAAAATTTAATTTAAAAAATTCAATTTTTTCAATTTATGTAAAATGACTGGAGAAGATCAATGGTCATTTTAAGAAAAATACGAAAATGCAGGTATATCACACTATATGGGGAAGACAGTCCAAGGGGTCCCTAATGGAGCAGTATTAGTGGTATTCCTGAAATAATTTTGGGATTTGAGAAAATTTAATTTGAAAAATTCAACTTTTTTGCAAAATGACTGGAGAAGATCAGTGGCCATTATGGAAAAATACGAAAATGCAGGTATATCACACTATGTGGGGATGACAGTCCAAGGGGTCCCTAATCGAGCAGTATTAGTGGTATTCCTGAAATAATTTTGGGATTTGAGAAAATTAAATTTAAAAAATTCAACTTTTTTGCAAAATGACTGGAGAAGATCAGTGATCATTATGGAAAAATACGAAAATGCAGGTATATCACACTATATGGGGATGACAGTCCAAGGGGTCCCTAATCGAGCAGTATTAGTGGTATTCCTGTAATAATTTTGGGATTTGAGAAAATTAAATTTAAAAAATTCAACTTTTTTGCAAAATGACTGGAGAAGATCAGTGGCCATTATGGAAAAATACGAAAATGCAGGTATATCACACCTGTATTAATAATTTTTTAATTTAGCATTTTTTTATACTATATATTAATTATTTATTTTAGTTTTGATTCACTATATGTTTCATATGCAGGTAATGTTAACATTACTCTGTTAACTAATTCTGTTGTTAAAAAGAATTTAACTTTCGTAGCTAACTTCACACACTTCTTCTCCAGTCATTTTGCAAAAAAATTGAATTTTTCAAATTAAATTTTCTCAAATCCCAAAATTATTTCAGGAATACCACTAATACTGCTCCATTAGGGACCCCTTGGACTGTCTTCCCCATATAGTGTGATATACCTGCATTTTCGTATTTTTCTTAAAATGACCATTGATCTTCTCCAGTCATTTTACATAAATTGAAAAAATTGAATTTTTTAAATTAAATTTTCTCAAATCCCAAAATTATTTCAGGAATACCACTAATACTGCTCCATTAGGGACCCCTTGGACTGTCATCCCCAAATAGTGTGATATACCTGCATTTTCGTGTTTTTCCATAATGGCCACTGATCTTCTCCAGTCATTTTGCAAAAAAGTTGAATTTTTTAAATTAAATTTTCTCAAATCCCAAAATTATTTCAGGAATACCACTAATACTGCTCCATTAGGAACCCCTTGGACTGTCATCCCCAAATAGTGTGATATACCTGCATTTTCGTGTTTTTCCATAATGGCCACTGATCTTCTCCAGTCATTTTGCAAAAAAGTTGAATTTTTTAAATTAAATTTTCTCAAATCCCAAAATTATTTCAGGAATACCACTAATACTGCTCCATTAGGAACCCCTTGGACTGTCATCCCCATATAGTGTGATATACCTGCATTTTCGTATTTTTCCATAATGGCCACTGATCTTCTCCAGTCATTTTGCAAAAAAGTTGAATTTTTTAAATTAAATTTTCTCAAATCCCAAAATTATTTCAGGAATACCACTAATACTGCTCCATTAGGGACCCCTTGGACTGTCATCCCCATATAGTGTGATATACCTGCATTTTCGTATTTTTCCATAATGGCCACTGATCTTCTCCAGTCATTTTGCAAAAAAGTTGAATTTTTCAAATTTAATTTTCTCAAATCCCAAAATTATTTCAGGAATACCACTAATACTGCTCCATTAGGGACCCCTTGGACTGTCATCCCCATATACTGTGATATACCTGCATTTTCGTATTTTTCCATAATGGCCACTGATCTTCTCCAGTCATTTTGCAAAAAAGTTGAATTTTTTAAATTTAATTTTCTCAAATCCCAAAATTATTTCAGGAATACCACTAATACTGCTCCATTAGGGACCCCTTGGACTGTCTTCCCCATATAGTGTGATATACCTGCATTTTCGTATTTTTCTTAAAATGACCATTGATCTTCTCCAGTCATTTTACAAAAAATGAAAAAATTGAATTTTTTAAATTAAATTTTCTCAAATCCCAAAATTATTTCAGGAATACCACTAATACTGCTGTATTAGGGACCCCTTGGACTGCCATCCCCAAATAGTGTGATATACCTGCATTTTCGTGTTTTTCCATAATGGCCACTGATCTTCTCCAGTCATTTTGCAAAAAAGTTGAATTTTTTAAATTAAATTTTCTCAAATCCCAAAATTATTTCAGGAATACCACTAATACTGCTCCATTAGGAACCCCTTGGACTGTCATCCCCATATAGTGTGATATACCTGCATTTTCGTATTTTTCCATAATGGCCACTGATCTTCTCCAGTCATTTTGCAAAAAAGTTGAATTTTTTAAATTAAATTTTCTCAAATCCCAAAATTATTTCAGGAATACCACTAATACTGCTCCATTAGGGACCCCTTGGACTGTCATCCCCATATAGTGTGATATACCTGCATTTTCGTATTTTTCCATAATGGCCACTGATCTTCTCCAGTCATTTTGCAAAAAAGTTGAATTTTTCAAATTTAATTTTCTCAAATCCCAAAATTATTTCAGGAATACCACTAATACTGCTCCATTAGGGACCCCTTGGACTGTCATCCCCATATACTGTGATATACCTGCATTTTCGTATTTTTCCATAATGGCCACTGATCTTCTCCAGTCATTTTGCAAAAAAGTTGAATTTTTCAAATTAAATTTTCTCAAATCCCAAAATTATTTCAGGAATACCACTAATACTGCTCCATTAGGGACCCCTTGGACTGTCTTCCCCATATAGTGTGATATACCTGCATTTTCGTATTTTTCTTAAAATGACCATTGATCTTCTCCAGTCATTTTACATAAATTGAAAAAATTGAATTTTTTAAATTAAATTTTCTCAAATCCCAAAATTATTTCAGGAATACCACTAATACTGCTCCATTAGGGACCCCTTGGACTGTCATCCCCAAATAGTGTGATATACCTGCATTTTCGTGTTTTTCCATAATGGCCACTGATCTTCTCCAGTCATTTTGCAAAAAAGTTGAATTTTTTAAATTTAATTTTCTCAAATCCCAAAATTATTTCAGGAATACCACTAATACTGCTCGATTAGGGACCCTTGGACTGTCATCCCCATATAGTGTGATATACCTGCATTTTCGTATTTTTACATAATTTGCAAAAAAATTGAATTTTTCAAATTAAATTTTCTCAAATCCCAAAATTATTTCAGGAATACCACTAATACTGCTCCATTAGGGACCCCTTGGACTGCCATCCCCATTTAGTGTGATATACCTGCATTTTCGTATTTTTCCAAAATGACCATTGATCTTCTCCAGTCATTTTACAAAAAATGAAAAAATTGAATTTTTTAAATTAAATTTTCTCAAATCCCAAAATTATTTCAGGAATACCACTAATACTGCTGTATTAGGGACCCCTTGGACTGCCATCCCCAAATAGTGTGATATACCTGCATTTTCGTGTTTTTCCATAATGGCCACTGATCTTCTCCAGTCATTTTGCAAAAAAGTTGAATTTTTTAAATTAAATTTTCTCAAATCCCAAAATTATTTCAGGAATACCACTAATACTGCTCCATTAGGAACCCCTTGGACTGTCATCCCCATATAGTGTGATATACCTGCATTTTCGTATTTTTCCATAATGGCCACTGATCTTCTCCAGTCATTTTGCAAAAAAGTTGAATTTTTTAAATTAAATTTTCTCAAATCCCAAAATTATTTCAGGAATACCACTAATACTGCTCCATTAGGGACCCCTTGGACTGTCATCCCCATATAGTGTGATATACCTGCATTTTCGTATTTTTCCATAATGGCCACTGATCTTCTCCAGTCATTTTGCAAAAAAGTTGAATTTTTCAAATTTAATTTTCTCAAATCCCAAAATTATTTCAGGAATACCACTAATACTGCTCCATTAGGGACCCCTTGGACTGTCATCCCCATATACTGTGATATACCTGCATTTTCGTATTTTTCCATAATGGCCACTGATCTTCTCCAGTCATTTTGCAAAAAAGTTGAATTTTTCAAATTTAATTTTCTCAAAACCCAAAATTATTTCAGGAATACCACTAATACTGCTCCATTAGGGACCCCTTGGACTGTCATCCCCATATAGTGTGATGTACCTGCATTTTCGTATTTTTCCATAATGGCCACTGATCTTCTCCACTTATTTGGTTTTTTTTTTGATAGAATTTGTTTCGGCTTTTTGTTAACCTAAAACTAAATAAATATGAATTTTTTTTTATGAGATACAAAGTGAACAATATAGCTTCCATATGGGAGTACCTTTTCTTCCTAAAATTGGAATGTGTGTCCATTAAATGACTAATAAGTCCTGAAATACCCGTACATAGTCGCTGTTAAACCATTAACAGAGCTCTGTTAACGCAAAAAATGTGTTAGCTAAAGAGAGATGGTTTATGTCTTTGCTTTTCAAATTCGAATTTATCTTCACACACATGCAATTAACAGCAATTTTCTTCACTAAGTACGTTAGCTGCTATCTTCCCAGAAGGTGGCGCTGTACTACTGATCGTTGTTTTTTGTTGGCAATGCCAAAGGTGGAATAGAGTGGAATGACTGGGAGCGGTTTCATGATAATGGATTCTTGAAGGTGGATGGACCTCTTATTTTTTTTATTATAATTATGAAAAACCGCAAAATTAATTTTTCAACCTGGACTATTTGAGATTTTGTGCGAGCGCTATAAATATTATACCACGACTCCCCTCTTACAAGGAGGAATGCTATATAAAGCTAAAATTATTGCAGTAAGTTGTTGGCAATCTTAAAAAAAGAACACTTCGAATGCTGAGGGTTAAGGATTAGTAAAAATCGAGCATTATACGATACATCAACATGTTTTCATTACACTATGCGATAAATGAAGACTTTTGGAAAAGTGCACGAACTCCACAGTATAGGTTCGATTGTACTACCAAAATTTAGCCCTTAACGAACGAATACCGCCATACTCGCGACATTGTAAATATTCTAAAAATTTCGAATACCTCCATACACGCGGCATGACGTGATATTTTAGGAAACTGTAGGTTTGGCTTTAATTATACATGCAACAATGAAGGGAAATCGGCAATTGTTTTTTGTCGCACTCTGGTGCGCATTCTTCTCATTCCTCTCCGAGCATCGAGCGAAAATACATCAT
Source organism: Metopia argyrocephala (assembly GCA_963576795.1). Lineage (NCBI taxonomy): Eukaryota > Metazoa > Arthropoda > Insecta > Diptera > Sarcophagidae > Metopia > Metopia argyrocephala. The sequence continues at coordinate 89,393,436 of OY756211.1, forward strand.
TTTATTTACGATTAATAAAGTTTGTTATCGTCATTTTCGGAGCACTATCTGTTAGAAGAGAAACGAAGTCGTGCGTAGTTTTAGAAAAATACACTCGTTCGTTAAGGGTTAGTAAAACCCTGTACTCGCTTTGGTCAGATTGACTACCATTTTGTTTTATGGACCTCAAAATATTATGAAAATCACTGCATCACTAAAAAAACTGAGTCCTCAGTTTTGGCCAACAGCTAACTCAAACTTAAAGATACTGCTTAACTATGTTTGGCAATAATGTAGTGAAGACTCTACTGAAAAAATTTTAAAATATATTTCGTGCAAAAAATTATATTTTCTGGCACTTTTTTTGGAAAAATGTACGAAATAATTTTTACTTTTTTACACTTTTCAGCATAACTTACAGGGACTTGTTATGTTTTCACTAACAATATAAGACAATATTGTAGCTATTATAAATCTGAACAACTTTTGTGAACATAGCAATACAATCTGAATGTGTCTAGGCATCCAAAATAACTTACAAAGACGAATTTGTAACCTAAAAATGTTATTTTTCACTATTCTTTAAAAATTAAACAAAAAATATATATAAAAAAAAAAATTCTTTTAAAAAATAATGAAAAAAAAGAATCGTGGTGTAGAGACTTACACTGCAAGTACTCAACTGGCTAAGCTGGTGGAGAGCTATAGCTCTCTGGCAAGGATTCCATGCCAGCAAGGCAGTTGAAGAGCAGAATTACCAGAGTTATCGCAGGGGTTGGATTAAGGAGAACAACAACAACATCATCTCCAATATAGTTATAATCTTCTTGATTGCTGTTGGACTATTTAGTGGTGAAGGTATAACACTGGCCATAGAATAATCAATCAACAGTAATTGATTTCCTTGCGATTCGCATTCATAAAGTAGGACTTTATTAATAAGTTTAAATCAAAGGCCTATTTTCCTAGGCCAACATAAAGTAGTAGGGGTCATCCAATGAGTGCTGGCCTCTTAAAAAAAATCCTATTAAAATCATATCGTTTTCATATTCAGAAATTTTGCTTCTCTTTTGAGTATCGAAATTCTGCTCTTTCTTTTTTTCATTTATAATTGCCCTTAAATGTAACAATAAATTTCTTTGAGAAAAGTAAAACGTAAGAGGATAAAGAAAAAAATAAATAAATGCCTTAAAGCATACTTAACATGTCTTACTCTACCTCATGCTGTCATTTCTAGTGTCAATAATTTAACTGTTTAATACCCCCTAAAATGTTGTACAAATTCCAGTCATATGTTTTTAGCTAAAAGTCAATGTCTATTGCAATATGTTTCTAATAAAAGTACAAATTACACAAATACTGTTGCTTGGTCCTCCTAAAAATTACAATTAAACAAATTTCTCACAAATAACATAAAAGAATTCAACATGTAACCCACACACGTAGAGCAAATGTAATAAATTTTTATGAAATTTACTGTGAAGTCAACTAAAAAAGAAATAAATAAATATTTACTGCAGACAATACAACTCACTTTTGCAAAATATTTACTATATGTACGTGTATTTCAGTACCATAATTACTTTTCCTTGCTGTAAGCATAGCAATATTTTTCCTATCGAAACTATGGATGGGGAATACTAAAAGGCAAAATCAAATAAAAACCGAAATGAGGAAAATTACTTGCAGATGTAATTGATTATTTGCAATAAATTAGTAATTTTTATATGACTTACAAGAGTAAGAATATAGTAATATGTACTTATATAATTACTATGTATTTTTGTAAGAGATAAAAATAGTTATAAACATGAAAGAAAGTACTTTTTTGGTACTTTCTAATTTTAGTATAAACTGACATACAAAAATATTAAAAGTATTTTAAATACAATCATATATATTATTTCTAAAGCACTTTTTTTGTCGGTTGCAAATATCTCCCATACCACCGCATCAAATTTAATGAATGATATCTCATTTTAAAGCTTATTTCTAACACTAATGACGAAAAATAATAAGAAATTGAAAAATTAATATTTTCATTGATAAAAATTATATTTTATATAGAACTGCATGATAATACTGTTGTCATTATGATTATATGTTTTTGTTCAAGTGTGGTAATACAGGGCCACTTAATAGTAATGCAGTTCTACATAATATAGTATGTATATATTAAAATCCATTCTGGCAATACCGCTATTTACTATAAAAAGCTGTTTTGGCAATACTTTGCAGTAGTTGTTAGATCAAGTGCGATAAACAGGGTCGCTTAATTGTAATGCTATTCCACTTATTTTCATTTTATGTTAAAAAATGACAACTAACGGTGCAAAATATTCGCACGGGTCATCTAGTTGTGTTTTAATATCTTTTTAAGGTAAATGCACAATTTTTTATACGCTTTTAACAATTGTAATTTTTTTTTTTTTTTTTTGTAGTCGCCGTGGTCTAGTGGTTAGTGTGTTGGCTTACTAAGACATGGGCCCTGGGTTCGACTCCAGGCTCTGACATCTTCAAAAAAAGAAATATGAAAAAAATATTTTTTTCGGCGACTACCTCTCAGCAGTCTTCTGGCAAAAGCTCTGAGAGTAAATAATTGCCATGAACAAGCTTCTCAAGTCTGTCGTTCGGAGTCGACATTAAACTGTAGGTCCCGGTACTCATGGATAAAAATTGACACACACAACATGAGTGCTGCGAGAAGCTAGGCCGTAATCCTGACACAGGGTTGTAAAGGCCAGTTATGTATGTATGTAAATTTTTAAAGGAAAAAGGTGTAAAATAGCGTACCAATACACCTTTTAAACTCAAATAATGTGATAACTCGTACAAATTTTCTAATCAACCAAAGAAATATTTACCAGGTTTTAATATATATTTTTCTTTAAGTTCACTCTCATATTCAGATTAATTATTTTGGTACTAATTTTAACACAACTTTTTTTGTTGTTTTTTAGTTTTAAAGATTCTGTAAGCGTTTATAACAAGAAATAATAGCTAAATATATACGAGTACGATTGGTTTTATTAAACAATTGTTTGTTTTGTAATACTCCTTCGTTTTATGCAATTGAGGCGTAAAACACCCTGTGGAATTCACAATAGTGCAGGGAAAGAATTAAAAACAATAATAATGTTTTGTAGAACTAAATTAATAAACAAAAACATAATAAATGTGGCAAAATTTTATAGAGCAAGTAACAATAACAAATACGCAATATTGTGTATGATTTAAGTACATACACGCAGACATACAAGCAACAACATTATAAGGGCAGCATCATTAGAACGAGCTGAAACAAAGACATGTTGGAACTTTACGGAATAAAAAAACAAAAGGTACACACAAACGACCAAGTAGAATCAACGGCGATAATACATAATAAAACTGTAGCAAAGTAGCCGTACTATTTTCTATTTTTTATGGAAACTTCGAAGCTATACAACAAAAAAGTATGAATAGCCGAAACACACCAACGGTGTAGAAGAAGTTTTAAATAAGCAGCGGCATCGTAAAGATCCGGGTGGAAATCGGTTATACAGTTCGAGAAGTTTAACTTCGATAAGCAGTAATATTTTTTTTTTTTATTATTAATATTATCGAATATCTCCTGATTTCGGTATTCGGGATATCCAGATCGACATCCCTAGTTTCGATATACGAGGTATGATCAAACAATAACTGTTATTTTCAAATTTCGTGAGTTACGTATCTTTGATTTTCGCATTTTTTTTTTCTGTTATGTTGGTACACATGTCTGTTCTATATGTTGGTAATATCAGCCATTTTAAATTGTCAGTTTGTTTTTTACAGATAAAAAGGTGAGTCGTGTTTTGGTGTGCTCTTCGATTTTTTACTATTCGAAAAAATGGATCAAAGAAACTGTATTAAGTATTGTGTAAGAAATAAAATTAAATGCGCAAGGAAATTTAAAATGTTGACTGTGGCGTTTGGCGAGTCTACTATGAGCAGAACACAAGTTCAATTATGGTATACCCGGTTTAAGGAAGGCCGAGAAGATGTCAATGATGATAGATTTTGCACTATGATATTGCACCAGCTCACACATTGATGCTTGTGCTATTCATACATTTTGGCCAAAAACAAAACCGTTATCATGCCTTAACAACCGTATTCACCGTACTTGGCCCCCGCTGACTTTTTCCTCTTCCAAAAACTGAAGACACCGATGAAAGGAAAGCGTTTTCCTACGATTAAGGAGGTAAAATAAAAATCGAAACAGGATCTGTTGGCGATTGGAAAAAACGGGGACAAGATAGTTATTGATGAATAAATTAATGCTTTTTGAAAAAATTTTAAATTATGGTTATTTTTTTGTCATACCTCGTATATCTCGTTTCGTTATATTTTCATTTGAATTGCCAGTCATACGCATTTGATCAAGTCCTATAATCTCACAAATTAAGTTAAAAAGAAAAATAATTTTCTTTTTATATTTTAAGTTTTTAAAATTTAGTTGAGCATACTCGTAAATAAATTACTGTAAATTCTTAAATATACTTGAATTTGGAAAATCATAGAGAGAAAGCAATAAAAAAACTTTTAATTTAATGGAGACAAGAGAAAACTCCAACACTGCATTTAGCACGAAAAGTTAAATACCGAAAAATATTTAATCAACGACGACAGAATAAGTATTTAACTTGTGGCGGGAGAGTTAATGAACTTCTTATCATAATTTTTTTTTTTTGTTTCTTCGATAATGATAATGGAATCACGCAGTGTTATACACTGTCTTTGTTACATTTGAAAGGAAAATGGAGAATAAATTTATTAAAAAGGTTTTTCCTAAATAGAAACCAAAATATGAAAAATTAATATTTTTGCTTTTAAGAGACAAAAACATAAATGAATTAAAAAAATAGTTTTTTTTTTTGTGGAATATATTTAATGGCTAAAATTTAATTGATTTTATTTAGTTTTAAAATTTGATTATGTGTTCACTCCATAAATATGTATATACGAGGGCTACTATTTATATTTCGGGAATAATAATTTGAAATTAAGATTATTGTATTATTTTTCATTGTCGATCAATCCCCTCTTGCATTCGTTCAAACCATTCGTGATAGTCAGTTTTTCCATTCTCTATTGAGACACCTCCAAAACATTATTTCTTAACCAATGCTCGTAAATTGTTGTCCAGTTTATCTTTGATATTCGGGAAAAGAAGAACTCATTGGGTGCCAAATCAGGACTGCATGGAAGAGAACTCGCATTCTCATGATGATTCATTCATATTCGGGGGTTTTACAAAATTCTCCGAGGACTTCAAACAAACAAAAAGTCGTATACCACTCAGAATTGATTGTTCTAAATATGTTGATAAGTCTTGGTACGCCTACACGGTCGATTGATTCTTTGTTTTTTGGCTCAGACGCGCATATCCACTCGTCAGGAAGTTCTTAATCATTTTCTCACACCAATTGAGCGATAGATAAATTAAGGTAGACAAAAAGTTTTTTTGACAACCAAGTCTTCATGCAAAATCGAGAAACTAATACGCAAAGATGCCTGTATATCACAATATGTCGGTCGTATGACAATCTTGTACTATGGCACAACATCAATTTTAGACGATCCTCACGTAATTCGTCAGAAACCAAACTATGACCCCTAATTAATTCTGCGGTTTTTAATGGTGTTTTATCGCCATGAAAAGAACTGAGTTTATCTATACATTCTTGTTGATATAATCCACTTCGAAATTTATGGAAAATAATTTAACGAAAACCTTTTCTGATTTTTGACAGACATTTTTGATTGATTATGTTGACTAACTGTAAACAAAACAGATAGCACTTGAACATTGAAACGTACGTTGATGCTAAAAAAAAAAATGTCAAACTTTGTAATGGTGTTACCAGTTTCCGAAATATAAATAGTACCGCTCTTCAAGAAATATAATTTACATTTTAACATTTAACATTTAACATTTGTAATTCTTGCTATATTTTTTTTAAATATTAATAAAAACTGTGGATTTCCGAAAGTAACATTTGCATATACAGTTAACTCGCAATATTGTGAACTAATAAGAACCATGTCACAGTTAATTTTTTTAAATTTGTTCACTTTTTTAATTGTAGAAATTTATGGCACCATACTGAAATGCTTTGAAATTCTAGCAGCAAATTTTTATTTTTTGTTTGTTAATTTAACTCAAAAAATGATCACAGGCTATTTTGTCTATCAAAGCAAATAGTCATTATGTGATAAGACTTTTTGAACTAAATATGATTCTTCTTTTGTCACAAATTGGCAGCAGTATACAGAGTTGAATAGCTAAAGTTAATTAGTTAGTCAGTGATAATGTTTGCAAGATGCCGCCTGAATTACAATTGCATAACTTTTGAAAGGAATACAAAAAATATGGTTTTAAAAATGGGCAAATGTACATACAAATGAGAATATTTTGTTTTCAGAATGCATGCCATTCAACTAGCTTGTATCAATAGCAACAGCTGTTTGAAATTAAAAATAACTTTCATACTGAACTATAACGTGTTCTTTGTGGCTTATTTTTTGTGTTATTGCTTTATAATATAAGACAATTTGAATTATCTAATAATTTATTTACTTTCTTAATATATCGTTTATAATTTAAAGATTGTAATGTTATAGCAGACACATTTTCAGTTTTTAAATTGAATTAGAAACAGATATTCCGTGTTATTAAAAATAACAAAAAAAAAACAAAATACGTCACTTTGCTAGAGAACTTAAGAATGTTACCACACAAATTCTGACGCACAACTTACATAATACGTTGTTACAAGTAGCACACAAGCAGATACGTCGATTCGCATCAACGTCATATTCTCTTCAAGATTACCACATATAAGGAATAATTCTGTGCCATTATCTCAAAAATAACATTTTTTTGAATTATGACGACGTTGTAGCAAATGCGCGATATGTAAACGAATGTATGAATATGCACAATATGTTCAAGTTTTTATAATAATATCTGTAACAGCATATAAATCTATTACAGTATTGCTTTCATGCAATTGGTGTAATCGAAACTTCACGTGATCTGTATATTTTTGTTTTAATTTATCATTCCATTGTATTTTCGGCAAAAGCTTCATTGGTTTGTCTAATGATTTTTCTATTGTAATTTTTAATGTTAAACAAATTGGATCAGACCAAGATTTGTTTTCTATAATAAAATTTTCAACAAAAGGGCATAAATCCTGTGACAAAGCGCAAATATCCTTAACAGAAACTCCCATCGTACTTATAAAAGTAAGATTACCATCCTCATCACTTTTCATTGTACCATTTGACAAAATTAAACCATAATTTTCACACAATTCCATAAACTTCTTACTCTTGGCATTAATGGTTTTATCTTCGGATTTTCTTTTCCCCATAAAACTTGGTCATTTGTTTTGAATCAAGTTTTTAAATTATCAGTACTCACTCTTTTTCTTCTCACACCCATGCAAGTCTGACAGGGGCCATTTTGATTTGGGTTCATTATAATTGGCCATTACCACCCAGTTTCAGAGTTACGGCCAAGCTTCTCGCAACACTCATGTTGTGTGTATAAATTTTTATCTATGAGTACCGGGACCTACAGTTTAAAGTCAATTCTGAACGACAGACTTGAGAAGCTTTTTCATGGCAATCACTTACTCTCAGAGCTTTTGCCCGAAGACTGCTAAGAGATGGCCGCCGAAACAAATATTTTTTTTAAGATGTCAGAGCTATGGTTTGAATCATTTTAGAAAGCTAACACACTAATCACTAGACCACTGCGACGAAAAAATATAATTCAAGATATACTGACGACATGCTTATCATGGAATAATTTCGGTTCTATATTGGATTCTGTGACACACTAATTATGTTTTTATCCATATCAGCTCTTGCAACAAACTAAACCATTATTCATACAGTATTAGAATATAAAATTATATCTTCCCAGTTTAGTAAATTTTTTGCTAAAATTGAATTACAAAAAATTCAAGGCCCTAGCAGCACTGATTATAATCTCATTGAACTGGAGAAATTTACGAAATTAACGAATTTAGTAGAAAAAAACTGGTTTTTTTTTCAGTTGTAAGTCTAGATTTTGGAAGTTTATTGCAAGTTTCTAAAACAGATACCTGGAGGCAAATTACGACATTCGATATCAAACGAAATTTATATGAAAATTATATGAAATTTCTCTCGACCAACACAACCGTATATTTTATTCTTAAGCATTTTATATATATTTTCCTTTGTTTGGCGACCATTGTCTAGGTAATTTAAATATGTGTTTTATTTTATTTTCATTGAGTAAACTTTAGACTTTTTCATTTTTAATTTTAATTCATTATAATAATTACGGTTGTCTGGCTAGACGTCATAAAAGAAAGCAAATTCAAATTTAAAAATTACCAAAAGTATGAAAAGGGGAAAAAAAACTCAACAAAATTATGGTGATCACCGGCATAAAAAAGAAAAAACAAAACATGAACAGGTTGAAAGAAAAGCAAAGAGGGTAGGTATGACTAAATAAATAACAAAAAAGGAGAAAAAAAAAGAAATAAAAAAACCAACATGTTAATAAATTATTTGTAAAATGCAAAAAAAAAATTATACCTCAAATGGAAGTATGGAATTAAATTGTTGCCACAAAGCAGTGACTACAATTGCAAAGCAACAACCGCAATGAGACCATAAAAGCATAGTACGCCCTCAACAAAAAGAAATTGTTGGGGTTTTGCAAAATAATTTCAATCCTTGTTTCGTAGAAATGTAAACGATTGGACCTTTTACTTTTTTATATATTTTTTTCTTTTTTTAATTTTTCTTTTTTTTAAACAATTATAACCTTGTTATGCTAACAAAGCTCTTCTACTATTTATATACCCCTATAACCAAAAACTGGTAATTGGTCAACAATGACATGGAAATAAAGAAAAACAAAAGTAAAACACAATTATGAAACACCACCAACAAAAAGAATCACTGCCAGTGAAGTATAAAAACCAGACATTTAGACTCGCCGTCATCTGTTCAAAGTCTGAAAAAAACAAAGAGAAAATAAATATAACCAGACAAAAACTTGCTTTGCTTACTTTGACTTTATAAATGGTGTTGGTCAGATAAAAGCTAGAAAACAATAAAGTTAATAATATCGCTCTAAGCAATTTAATTTGCCATTCATCATCATACTACGAGTATTAAATTTATTTTCATTTTTTATTTTTTTAATTCTGACACTAACAAAGGCATGGCCACGAATAGCAGATAATATTTGAATAGAAAAGTAAACAACAAACTTGGGCGAATAAAAATTAAATTTAATTCAAATTTTATAACAACACTACCACCTCAGAGTCTACATAAGGCACCTGCTGTAGAGTTCTTGGTTAAATTGTGTTGCATTCCTAATGATGGACATGGGTTTAATGCTTAACCTTTAAGATAGCAGGGGCTGATATATAATCAACTAAGAATTTTTTCTTGTTGTTTAAATTACAAACTAAATGACAAAAGAATTTTCTCTTATCTTCTTATCCTTATTTCATTTGTACTCCATCTCAAACAATATCATCTTAAATATATAGAAATTAAGTGAAATGTTAAACATCAAAACAAAATTTATTTTATTCATAACACATGCGTGTGTAGTTTTAATCATGATTTATGATCAAATAAATCCTTGTCATCACTTTCTTTGACACACACACACACGTATTTACAACATAATAAATTGTCCTCTAGTGTTATTTGATTGCAGTTTTCGTTAGAAAAAGGGTAACTGTCTAAAGCTTTCTAAAACCCAAATAAAAACATTTTCATGTATTGTAATTTCATTTCCAAATTGTGTTGTTTTTGTAATTTTATATTAAAATTAAATGAATTGGACTTTTGTTACTCCTCTTTTGTTTATTTGTTCAAAGCAAAAACATATTAATCGCTGTGATTTAACATCAAATCAGAGCAAATCAAGCTGTTTTGTCATTATAAAGAACAAACAAATGAATATAAATTAAAAAGGAAATTTAATCAAGTCTTAAAACATTTATTATCTGTTTATCAAGTTAATTTACAATAACAAATAAATAATGGGAGAGGTGCCTGGGGCAGTTTTGTTCCTAAAAAGTAACTTTAATAATGACATATTTGTTATATTTAAATTAATCAATTATTTATTTATAAATATTCAGGGAAAAGTGGTGCCATCAAGTTTATAATTTCTTTACGAATGAAAGAAGGGCGTACCAAAATTAGCCAAATAAGCAAAGAAATCAGAGAAAATAAAATTAAAATTCTTTATTTCTCCAATTGATCTTTTTAGCTCGATACACTTTTCTCCCCATTGTTTAATAACTGCGATACTATGCATGTCGCGTAATTTCTCGATTAGGCGATGTCAATCAGTCGCCTCCCTCGTTCTTGTAATTTAACGCCGCTGGTTCATTTTCTATTTTGCAATTCAAAAGACCGAACTTTACATGAACAAACCCAGCCAGCATTTTTTGAAATTTTTAATCAAATTCAAGTTTTCTCTGATTCTTCTGCGCGTAAAAGATACTTTTGTCGGGAGAAAAAAGTGACTACCCCCGACTATTCTTTAACTCATTTATGAGTCATTTTCAACCCTTTTTCTAGTGATTTTATGAGCATTTTTGAGTGGCTTTCTGATCATTCAATAGTCTTACCTAGGCCAGAATATTTGGAAATTTTAAATCAAATTCGAGTCTTTTCTGATGCTTCTGCGCGAGTAAAATGCCAGCATATGTGCTTGTTTTCTAATCATAAAAGATACTTTTGTCGGGAGAAAAAAGTGACTACCCCCGACTATTCTTTAACTCATTTATGACTCATTTTCAACCCTCTTTCTACTAGATTTATGATCATTTTTGAGTCGCATTCTGATTATTCATTTGTATTACTAACCCTCATTTATGATTCTTTTAAAGTAAAGAAAAAATATTAAATTTATATTTGTGTGACGTATGTATATCGGACATCAAAGTTTATATTAAAAAAATGTTTTTTTTTTTTTTTGTTAAAAATAGGTCTTACAACTAAAAGTTCAATAAAAAAAAACGCTAGTCCCCTTCCAACTGAACAAAGTGGCTAATTCCTCCGAATAAACTTTTCGAACAACAAATCTAAGAAATTGTGCCCTCACCGCCGGTCTTTGTAATAAATTCTTTTTTTAAAATGGGGGGCGTGTACATTTTGCACTGTAAATAAGATCTTCTGAGTAAAAAATCAATACTAGGATCAATGTTTTACTTACTTGTTGTAATATTATTTGACGCGTATTGAAAGTCTTCTGAGTCCAAGAAATTATTTTTTTTCTTTGAGACCAATACTCAGGGGTAAACCCCTACTAAATGCAGTGCATTGTATTGGAATTTGGAAAGGACATTCCATTTTATGACAGAATTTTTTTTTTTTTTTTTTTGTTTTTCTGATATTACTATTAAGCGCCTTAGGAATGAGACAAATTGCTGAGAATTGATCATTCAAATCCCAGTGTTATACCTTCACCCTTGAATGATCAACAGCAATTGCCTCATCGTTGTATGTTGATTGTGTGGTGAGAGTCTTCGCTAAGTAGGTTTAGCTCTTATCTGCTACTTCCCAATAGATGACGGTTTTCTCCTGATCATTCATTTTTTTTGTCGACATATGCTTATATATTAGACCGTATTCCAATTGGCGCCGTCGTCGTCGTGTAACGACATTTTTGTAATAGATTAAAGGCAAGACAAACATTTGTTCTTCATTCTGCTACAAAAATGTCGTCAGATGATAACGACGTCGCCAACTGGAATAAGGCTTATTATATTTTTGCATGTGATGAAACAGGAAAAATAGAATTTTATTTTTTGAAAATACGTAATAACAATCACTTTTCAAACACCTTCATGATCTGTTTTTGATTAATAGTTTTTCAATCTTCAGGATGAGTAGAGTATAATAATAAATAATATTAAACGCCTGGAGATTAATTTGTGATTGCTATACAATTTGTTATTGTATTATAAATCGAACTTATTTTACGCATTAGCGTGAATCATTTTCGAGTAATTTTTGATCTTGTGATTAATCCGTTTTTGATCTCACCAAAAGTACTCTAAAAAGACTCAGCAAGCCGATTTTTCAAAAAACGGTCTTCCAAATGCTAGCAGAGAACCACAAACAACTAAAATTCTGAAAAATTAAATTCCGCTGCATTGGCGAGATAAGCAAAGTTTTGTTGCAAAATGTGGCTTAAAATTTTGTAAAGAGCGTGGACATTTGCCAGACATAATATTGCATTATTGATTCTCATATTGTACTTTACATTGGTATCAATAAGACAATATACTCTATATAAGACAATATTCCAGAGGCAGTAGTTTCACGCAAATCTAACGTAAACCCCATATTATATCTATTAAATAAGCGGCTTTGATCAGGAGTATCTCAGATATATGCGTTGAGTTAATATTATATGATGTTTCCCTGCTTAAAACTGGTCCACTATAGAACGTATTAACGGCGTTTTTCCCCCCAGAGGACTTAACCCTTAATTGCATTGTGATAGACATTTCCATCATAAATTTTTTTGAAAAAAAAGAAAAGAAATATACAAAAACTTTAGTGTAAATTGGTCGCCGCTAATATATTTCGGCGTTAGATTATACCCATTGGACGGTAGTTTTAGATATTTATAATAAAATATTTCGAAATATTTTCCCATAATATTTTGAATGAAAAATGTCATGCAATTAAGGGTTAAATTATATGAACACTGTATACTCATGTGGAAAAGGAAAATATTAGACTATCTTTTATAAAGTTAATTCAAAAGGAAGCTTTTATTTTTAAAGTGTATTAAACTTGTTGACTTAATTATATAAGCACAAGTGTACATATTTCACAAATTTGAATATTTTATTCTAATTTATTTTTAATTATTAATATTGATTTCTTTCACTTTTTTTTTTTGCACCAATTATTTTTATTACTTTGGCAAGAAACAAAAATAATAAACAATAACAAATAAATAAACAAAATAAGTGATTATAAGCAAAAAAAAATTAAAGACGATATGGCAAAAAAAACAAAAACAAGCAAAACAAGTCTGAAAGGAACACAAAATTCTTGCCATTATTTGTGAAAACAATTTTTTCTTTTTCTGATCATTAGAAAAAAAATCAACAATTTTTGTTCATACATTTACAGTTCAATGAACTGTCATCATTATTTTTAATATAATCAGCAATTAATTAGAAACCAACAACAATAAAAATTACAGTCAAAAAAACGTATTTAAAATAAACAGTTTTATTGCAGTAATTTTTTATACAAATTATTACGTTTATAATGCACACTAGAGTGGGTCAATTTTTTTGCCTACTAAGCGTATAGCAAAATCGTAATCTACAAGAAATTCTAAGAACTTTTCCCAAAGAAACCATGGTTCTAAAATCAAAATCGAGCTTCCGGTTTTTTACGAGAAAATTTGGTGTTCAGGTCATCCGAAAATAATGCTATTTTTTTGGTAGTATTCATTGCAATTGGTGAATAGTTGACCTGTAAAGCTGGAAGAGGTCTTATTTTAAAGGAAATTTTCTCAGCTTTCTATATCTGTGCTCATTTATAGAAAATTATTTACCCAAATAATGGTTTTGGAGGTTTATGTCACAATAATAACAGTTTTAGGTTTTTAACAGTTGTTCTATTATTATTATTTCGACATAAACCTCCAAAACCATTATTTGGGTAAATAATTTTCTATAAATGAGCACAGATATAGAAAGCTGAGAAAATTTCCTTTAAAATTGTGTTACCTTGTGTACAATCAACTTGAATAATATGAATCAAAGACTATAACGAAACGAAATACTGCTATAGACTGGGCAAAGTAGCGTGGTATGCAAATAGATTACATATTGGGGCTAAAATAATTGCGAAATAAGGCTTTCGAAACATGTGCACTGAAGGAAAAGCAAACCTACATTACAAATTATTTTGAAAAAAAAACATAATACTAAAAGCTTTCGTTTTGTCACTCTTAATCAATAAAAATTAAATAAATTTGTTTTGAAATTCTAGCTTGTGTTTTATTTTCGAATAAAGTAATCCGAATTTCTCGTCAATTTGAATCAGGGTCTGCAATCATTAATTCGGATTAGCGAGCTGGCACTGTACATTTTTTTGCGTAAAATTAAGGCTTAAATACACCTCTCTAAGTCACGAGCAAATACGTTCATTTAGTGGCTCATGAATAATTTGGCTTCTAAAATATATGCTTATTAGGTCCAACTATGTATGTATGTTTCTGAAATTTGAACAGTAAACATAGCCTATATGAGCATTAAGATTAAGACCTTTCGAAAGATGTATAAATTTTTCTTATGACTTGGGAAGGTATATTTGTTCCATAATTACATGCTAAAATACCATGAAAGCACAAATGAATTCTGTCTTAAATGCTGCAGAAAATCTGTGAACGCAAAAAACAAAGAACTTTTTACACAAATTATGTTTTCCTGATTACATTACTGTAATCGAATACCCTTAAAAATGAAATATTTGATAAATCTTTATTAAAAAATATTTATAAAACAAAAATTTACAGGAATAAAAAAAATCTGCTTAAATTCCCTTCATTTTTTTATCTTTTAAAAATTTAATGAATTTATAAAAGAATAAAAAAAGAATTTTTAATTTGATTTTTGTGTAATGAGTCATGTTAAAAGAAAATGTCTCTTAGAAAAAGAATCAATTTTTCTTTTTCCATCATTAGCGTCATCATTATTATCGTCATTATTTTGGTTATTTAATCCTAAAATGTAATTTGGAGATGGATTATGTGTTTGGCAGGAGAGATTTTTGTGAGTTTTCAGATTCTTTGACGTTTAGCTTTTCGTTTTTTTTTTTATGTTTCTTCGAATATTTACAAGAATATGTCAATGCCAATTTTTTATGCAAAAATCTTTAATCAAATGAAAGAAAAGAAAAATAGCAATAACAATAAACAGTATTAAACATACGGTGTGTCTGAGTATGTAAAACGAATAAGTGCAGGGTAGGACCACTTTAGGGGCTTAAATAAAAAATAGCAATATTAAAACTTTAATAGAGCCCAAGGTAAAAAAGAAATCATGAAATCAAGAATAGTATTGTAGTTCTGAAAAACTGCTTCAATATCCCTGTTAAGCGGTTCAGGAAAATAATGACAGTTCAAAAAGGGTTAAGAGAAGATGTGACAGATTTTGCATCAATTCACAGTGAGACGACACTCTAAGAGAAGTAAGAAGAAGAACACAACAATTTAGCCACCACTTAAATTGAAAGAGATAGCAAATAATACCAAAAGTATATACAGGGTGGCTGATATATAATGCAACAAAGTAAAGCTATATTTTTTTGTTTTCTTTTTTAATTTTATTGTTCAAAGGGAAAAAATGTTGGAAATAACATCAAATTTTAGAATCAGTTTAGATTTGTTCGAATTGGCCACCTTTGGTACGAATTATGGCCTTCAAACGGGCGATAAAGCCATCACAGGCTGCACGAAAGTGGCTCTGCGGTATTTTGGCCCATTCCCGGCGAAGCGCCGTCTTGAGATGATCGACACTTTGGTATTTTTTAGTGAGAACCTTACTCTCCAAAACAGGCGCAAAAGTCCAACGGATTGAGATCCGGAGATTTTGGTGGCCATTGTGCGGTAGAAATGAAGCGAGGAACCTCCTTTTTAAGTCATTCTTGGTTGACGCGTGCTGAGTGCGATGGTGCTAAGTGCTGTTGGAATGTCCATGGCCTGCGGCCGAAACGTTTGTCTGCCCAGGGCTTCAATACTGTCTTTAAGACATTTTTCCGATAATATTCGGCATTTATTATGACCCCACGGTCGATGAATGCGAGCGGGGAGCGAACATCGGCCGTTACGGTGGCCCATACCATTACCATCCACGGCGCTTGAGTTCTGGTGGCCAATCGCAGGTGGAAATTTTCAACTGTCGTCTTTGGCAAGTAAACCCGATCATTTTGTTTGTTCACAAACTGCTCAATTTGGAATTGCTTCTCATCGGAGAAAACCATATTCGGTAACTGGCCACATTCGTGCAAGCGAAGTAACTCTTTGGCTCTTTTCAGTCTAACTCTTTTTGTCCATCGGTGAGCTCTTGCACTTTTTAGAACTTCAATAGCTATAGTCCAAGCTCATTTTTCAATATGTTCAGCTCACGAGCAATTTTTCTACTACTGCGGCGTGGATTTCGATCAAATCTGGCCTTCACTTTTCGGATCATTTCTGGTGTTGTTACCGCTTCTTTTGCGTCCACTCTTTGGATGCGATGCAACACTGCCAGTATCACGGTAACGAGCAATGGTACGAGAAACAAAAGATTTATTTACATTTAAATGCTGGAGGGCTTTAACGATAGCCACCTGTGGTTTCCGAGCCAAATATAAAGCTTGAATTCCATAACGAATAACTTTTTTTTCTGAAAGCAATAGATCAAAATGCTTTTGTAAGCTTGTAAATAATAAAATGAACTCTTACTGGAATAAATCTGTCAGCTGTTAGACGAGCGGTTTACAGATGATAACAACCTGAAGTTGGTTGCAATACATATCAGCCATCCTGTATATAGATGGATTTGGATTAACATACATGCATAATTGACCATTACAACCCTGTCTCAGTGTTACTCTCTAGCTCCTGTGTCCTCATGTTTTGGGTGTCAATTATTATCCATGAGTATCGACTTATTATTAATAATTAATATAATCAGTGTATTATAACAGATTGAGTCTTACTTACTTACTTAGCTGGCCATAACAACCCGTTAACGGGTTTCGGCCTGCTTCAGCACTAGTCTCCAGGCGCTTCTGCTTAGCGCGCGCCTTCTCCAGTTGGTCACACCAATCGATGACAGGGCTTCATCAACCTGGTCCTTCCAACGTAAACAGGGTCGTCCTCTACGCCGACGTCCAGTGACCTTCGCATCGAAAACTTTCTTCGCTGGAGCAGATTCTTCCATCCGAACAATGTGGCCGAGCCAGCGTAGCCGCTGGATGTTAATACGCTGGACAACACCTACATCGCCGAGGAGCTCATACAGCTCATGGTTGGTTCTAATGCGAAACTCATCGCCATGCCTTAGAGGACCAAAGGTCTTACGAAGAACTTTTCTCTCGAACACCCCGAGGACCGCTGCATCGGCACAAGACAGCGTCCATGCTTCCGCACCATAGAGAAGCACCGGGATTGAGAGTCAGTAAATTGTAAATAGTCTTTTGTATACACGATTCCTACTAAAGACTAATTTTCATTTTGGTTTTATTTAATGAAGTTTAGTAGTTCAAATCAATAGAACAAAGTTGTACACTCCAGATTCTTTAACACACTTGGTTGACACATTCAACACAAAAAGAAAACAATACTCGTTTACGAGTATTTTACGTTTCATTAATATTCTGCATCGCAAAGGGAATGCTGTTATACAATATGTGTAGTTAGGCCAGGCCCATATGCGTGCGTTAAGAGGTTTTTGTGAGTCTTAAAATTGTTACTCTTCGTTTGGTATATGAAAATTAAATCAAAAACACTAAAGTTACATATCTATACGAGTATCATGTACGGATGTATATACATATACGCACACACTACTTAAAGGACATTGATTATATAGTGAAATAGAGAAAACAAAAAAAAAACCATAAAACACAAAAGCACCAACAAAAAAATTAAAAAAAGAAAAGGAAATCTGACTAAAGCTTAAGCGGTATATATGCAAGTAATGTTTGTACGATTACTATAGAAGGAGATGGATGAATATGATGTGGACCCCACAACAATGCTGTTGATACAAATTCATAAAGGTAAACTAAAAGCAACAACAGTGAAAGAATTTACAAAATAAACTTCTTAAACCTTCTGGGTGGTCTTAGGAATTCTGTACTATCCTCATACACTGTGTATTCACAAACATACGTACAGATGTGCACAGGTTAGATGGTTGTTTATGTTCTTGTCTGATGCCTGAACTGATGAGAAAGAAGGCTGTGGGTTGATGATTTGAATTTTTAGGTTTTAAGTTTTATGTTTTTTTTTTGCTTGCTTTTGAACTTAAAAAATAAACACGTTTTTTAAGTAGAATAAAGCCTTATTTGCTGTTCTAGTTTCTATACTGATTTCTTTTCTTTTTTTTTGAAGGTTTTCATTTTATACATTAAGCATTAAAAAAATTAATTTTCAAATAGCCAAAAAATATGAAAAACTTGTTCAGATAACTGTTTTATGTAAAGCAATTACCAACAGACCTTTCTAAACCTTTAGTAAAGCATAAATTATTTAATTAACTAAAGGCTTTAATTACTACACAAAGGGAGGGATGGAGGGAGGAATAATATGTTAAAAGGATTATAATTTTAAGTAATAAGAATTAAGCAGTGAAGTGAACGAAACAAAAAAATTCGAAATTTCATTAAGTGATAATTTAAATTAAAAGATTTGTTTTTTTTAGACTTGAATGTTTTTATAAAAAATTTATTACCTTAAAATATTCTTTTTTATTGTGTAGCAGCGCCAAAACAAAGTTTTTTATAAAGCACATATACCAGATGTAGCGATTGCTCAGAGTTGACTAATACGTTCAAAAACAATGTGTGTGAAGATAAATACGTATTTAACTAGCACAGGTGGATAGAGGACCCTTAGGACTACCACGCACATAAAGCCCTATATCTGTAGAAGTCCTAGATTTTCCATAATGACCCCGAATCTGCTCCAGAAATTTTGACATTTTTCAAAATAGATCATTTTTTGAACCGAAATATATCACCTCCCAAAATTATTTCAGATATGCCACTCTTCCAGGTGGATAGAGAACCCTTAGAACTACCACGCACATATAGTCCTATATCTGTAGAAGTCCTAGATTTTCCTTAATAACAATTTTAAAAGAGGGGAAAAGTTCACAATCAATAGTGCTTTTGGCATATTTAGCTCTGCTAAAATAAAAGGTTTTTGTCTGTGCTAGTTAAATACGTATTTATCTTCACACATTCAAAAACAACAGCCTTAACAATAAACGAACAGCTTTCGCCTGAAAGCACAACTTCTTTACATAAATCTGGAAGTCAAACTGAAATTTCAATGAATCTAACAATAGCTCTGATATCAAGAAATGATATGTAGTGCCGCCAAACTATCATGAGAGGTAGAGCTAAACGATGTGCCCATGGCTGAGCAGAAAATAATAATTATACGCTGCTTCTCCAATTTGAACCAGATGAGCATCCAACAGATATTTATCAATATCGAATAGATATTTCTGCTAGATGGAGGCTTTAAATCAAGTGGCATCTCTGTAAGAACAAAAAAAAGACTAAACGAAAATACAGTGTGAAAAGTTAGTATTCATACAAACAGACAAAATTATTTTCTTCAATTGTGTCATATTTCCAAAAAAAAAAGAAAGATAAAAATGTGTTTTTGTTTATTTGTTATATTAAACACTGTTAGTTAAGCTATATCTAAACCACCTACGTCCTCATCTGAGTTTTATATCAGAAGTGCACTCAGTTAGACTCAGTTAGTTAAATTATAAATCTAATTAATTCTTCTTTTGTTTTTGTCTGACTTCTGTTTTTTATGAACGACTTATATTTAAATTCTAAAATAATTCTTAAATACTTTAAAGATTAAATTTCAATTACCTGTTTGTTGGTACTGATGCTTAAATTTAGTTTTGGCAACTGAAGTTCTTAAAGATCATTTATATTGTTTTAGATAGTTTTTGTTTTATAATCCTTCTATTAAACAGGTTTAATCTTATGGTAAATGATTCTTCTGATTCGTTTAAAATTTATTTATAATTTCATCAAAGGATTCAGCTAAAATTAAAAAGAAAAAATTATAACTTTATTAATTGGAAAAATTAATAAGAGTAAGAATCTATAAATGTTTCCTGTAATAAGATAATTATTACTAAAGTGCCCTACAAAGTGTTAATAGGCGTAAGTACAGGGTGTTTCAATAGAGACTGCCCAACTTACAACAATTGATAACGGCCATTATAATGAATTTCAATGTTATCTCACGCACACTTTGTTTTATTTAAATTTAAAGATAGAAAGCGATTAAGTAACAACCCTGTACATGTACTGTTTTATTTTTATTTTCAACAAAAAACATTAATTTTATTATTGTGTTATAACAAAATAAAACATTCTTATAAGCCTTAGGAAAAACCTACAGAGTGAGTGACAAAGATTATAATGTTGAAGCATGTTTATGTACGAGTACCATTAAAGTCATAAATATCGATTTACTAAACTTTTCCGTTGTTTTAAGAAACTTTTTCAAAAGATTTCCAAACAAACATAACATCCAAATGGCTTAATGACTTGAGATGCAATATTTCATCTGCTCAATAAAATATGAACAAAAAACTTGTTAGAGAGTGTTAAAAGTGTGTGTTTCGTTGTATGTTAAAAGCATGAAATATTGTTGGCATTTTAATGGCAGATTTTTTTTTTTCGAATTTTTATTATTTTTTTTTTTTTTTTCATATTCCGTTTTTATTATTAAAATTTATCGCCGTCTTTGGCAAATTCATATTTTCCATTTATTTATTTAATACTTTTATCACACATCGTAAAACAACTGTTTCATTAAAGAGTAATTCTTTAAAATAAAAGTTTTTTTCTTTTTTTTTTTTAATTAAAATTTTAAGCCGCACATTGGGCAAAAAAAACTTTATTTTGTTTTTTTGTTAAATTTTATTTTTTCATTTTCATTAATCCGAAAGTAAGTATTTTATTTGAAAAAATGTAAAGATTGAGTCATAAATATGTTTAACGAAAAATCAAACCAATATATACAGAAGACAAAGAACTCTAATAAGACTTCCGTAACTGAGGAAGAAAGTGTGTTCAGTCCGGCTAGTGTACAATTCCTTTAGTTGAGAAATCATGTTTCATGACGAACAAGACGTTTTAAAGTTTGTGTTCCAATTACGTGAATTTTTAATATTTTGGAGGAATTTGTTTTTATATTTTTGTAAAATCAGAGGCCTTATTCTGTGACTCTCCTAAGCTAAAACTCTATCAAAATTTTAGCATTTTAGCTTAAGAGAATTACAGAATAGGGCCCCAGGGCTTTTTGATTAAGAATATAACAACCTAACTGGGGATAGGTTATTTACCGATCGAATCTACAAGTGTATATCTCGTCTGCCGTTTTTTTTTTTATTATTATTGAGACCAAGACTCTGGGGTAAGCCTCTACTCATGCTGTATATTATATTTTTAATAGAAGAATAGTTTTTAAGCTTTATTGCCCCATCTGTCGTTGAATGTTGATTATGAAATGGTGAGTGTCTTCATTAATTAGGTAGCAGCCATCTTCCCAGTATGTGGCGCTTTTCTCCTTCTCATTCATTTCTGATGCTAATGCCAAAGGTGGAATAACAGGGCCCCTGGGCTATTTAAGTTTTTGTGCAAGCGCTCTAACCACTATACTAAATTGCCGAATTGGATAAGTGGGTACCTTCCACACAAACTTAATATTGAATTTTTTACATCTTAAGAACTGTTAAAGCCAAAGTCATTAAATTTGGTCTGATTGATATTATGGTCAAGGCAAGTTATTAGTAAGAAAGTGTTTGTAATTTGACAAGTGGCCTTGTCAATACAGGTTAAATATACATTTTTGTATAAATACCTACACGAACACTTAAAGTGTTTTTTAGGAAATACAAAAAAGAGTGTGTTCTGTTTTTTCATAGAATTTATGAAGCAACAAGCAACTGACTGACAAAAAATGCAACAACAAAAATAATATTTTAAAATTTTGGAAAAAATAACTCTAGAACACTAACATAGAGTATTTATATATCAATGCCCGTATTCATAAAAATTATTTTAGGTTTATTGAGAAATAGAAATTTGTCAAATAAACCCTCAATAAATCTAAAATAATTTTTATGAATACGGGCATAAAACTGTACTGCAAAAAAAATAAGCAAAACCCTGCAGAGAATGCGACTACTCCGTATACGCGTGGTGACAATGTTATAATTCAAACAAATTGTGTACTTAAATTGCTCAGTTTTTTTCTTAAGTTGCCAAGTAAATTATGTTTTTGTATAAAATTTTCATTCGTAAATACACGAACGCTCTTCGCCTAAGCAATCACTACTTATTTTAAAACGACATGGTCCATATCTGCATTACAATGAACTATGTTGTAACTACTCCGTACAAGCTTAAATGGATTAAGTACTCCAATATTTTGCAGCAGAGAATAAACTGCAAAAAAAGAAATTTTTTGTTTTAATTTGTTTCTGGTTGTGACGTTTTTGGATTTTTTGCGTTCTTTCCTAAGCAGTTTTTGTTTTTCCTTGGTGACTGAAGGTGGCTCCACCATAACTAAAAGACAGGTTGTCTTAATTTACTGTTTTAAGTTTTGTTGTAGGGTGTTTTATAAAATCGTTCACAGTTGTGAAACTTTGCACTGAAAATTACAATTAATAAAAGAAAAACTATTATTTTTTTTTCTCTAAATTTCACAACCTTTGGCCCATTGTGCTTTACAAAATTATTTAATATACAAATTTTATTTTTTATGTGGCTTTTACTGCTCATGAGCAGTACAAAAACACATACACTATACTGGATATTGTATTTAATTTATGATTTGCAGAAATAAAAGTCAGAACTTTTTATATAAAAAAATTCAAAATGAATGAATTTTATTTGTTTATTTATTCACAGCTCACTTCCTAAGTAAAACCGAAAAAAAACTATAATTAGAAACAAAAAAAAAAAGAAAAACAATATTTTTGCTGAACGCAAAAAAAAATCTAAAAATTTATTAGAGGACATAAGAGCAAAATTAGTCGTATGTATTCGAAAACACAAAAGGTTAAAATAAAAATTAATGTTCATTTCCTTTTATGTATTGCATGCGATTTTATTTGTATGACAGAAGAAAAAAAGATTTCAAATCAATTACAAAGAAAGTTTTACTTGGCCTTTTAAAAACTTTTCTAGTAAAAGTCAGAACAACCCACTGTTTCCTTCATACAGTTGTAGGTGGTGAAGAGGTCAAAGCAGTAGAAAATGTGTTTTTGAAAAAACAAAAATTTCTATTCCATTCCTTAAACTCATAACTGTTTTAACGTCTCATTGGTTTATATGCATGTCTCGACTGATGGCTTTATTCTTTATAAATTCTAACGTTTAGGCCTTCTAAGCTTTTGAAAACCATAAAAATAATATTTTTGGCTCAACAAAAATAATTTAACGAATGTGTGTGCGTCTGAGTAATTTTTGTTATTTTTTTTTTTTTTGTTTGTTTGTTTTAATAAATTTTACCAATTGCTAATAATACTTATACATGTATTACGTTTTTATTATTATTTTTGTAATGCCTGAATAAGTTCAGCCACAGAAATGAAAAATAAAAAAAAAGAATATATTTGAAACGAATGTATACGCAATAATACCACAAGTATTTATTTTTGCTATTGTTGGTTGTCGGTTGTCGATTGTACAAATAAACATTTTTGTCTATATTTATATGGTCATAGCGCTCATGAAAGTTTTGTGTTTTGTTTAATACGAGTACGTATATATACATGCACGTACAAAGATATATATTTTAATCCAAATTTTATTGATTTGTTTTATGTTTTCGTGTATGAAATACAAACTAAAAAAAATAAACAAAACAAAAAATAGATATGAAACATAAGCGAAAGGTGTTACTTCACTCCCAGTTGGAACGAGTGCTAAATACATATATTTATATTTTGCAAATACTTTTGGAAAGACCTACCTCGTAGGGGTTGTAGGCTTAGATTAGCGTATAACAAACCAACCCGATTTTATACCTCGAAATTTCGAAGACATAGACCAAAGAAACACATTTGTAATACAGCCATTTCTAGCCGATTTTCAATCATTAAACGATATCTTATATTAAAATTTAAAAATTTGTAGGCTCTCCATTTTTTTTTATTCTTCTAATGAAAGAAAAGGTGATAGTGGTAGGAAACGCATTACCACACCGCACACAGACAGAAAAACCCCAGATATTTGCCTACAGAGCTGAGATGTTAACAACGATGTACAGAGTAGGCAAATTTGAGGTTAAGATTTAAATTGGCTGTCAAACGATGAAATGTCAAGAATTTAGCTGTCATCCGCTGACATTTATTTAGTTGGGAAATTCTAACCATGGGACTTCACACTTCCATTGATTATGTCGAACTTCTTGTTACTTGGCTGTCTAAAAAACTGAACAAAAACAACGCATTTCTTCAACAAAATCGTCTTTAGTGGTGAAACCATGAAACCGATTTTTTGCCGACACAATTGGGTAATATTGACATCAGTGACCTTTGCGAGAAGCTAGGCCATAACTCTGAAACAGTGTGGTAATGGCCAATTATGTATGTATGACCTTTGATTTCAGGAGGACGAGGCCACAAGCCATGTGAAAAATTTTTCGATTGCGATTTGTCGATGTCATTTGGCCGCCTCGTTCTTGTGATTTAATGTCGCTGGATTATTTTCTCTAAGGTCATTTGAAGGACCGCGGTTAAGTGAAAAACCACAAACAATAGATGCTCTGAAGAAGGAATTTGGCGCAGCATTGACGAGATAAGGGAAGTTTTATTGCAAAATGTGATTTAAAAGTTTGCGATCGTTTGCCTACGTGCTAGAGGTGGACATTTGCCAGACATCATACAGTGAGCGAAATTTGTTTGGCCGCATATATATATTTCTGATATTGGTCGAACAAGTCATAAAAAATAAAATGTTTGTGGAAGTTTTTTCTTATTTTTTTTATTTCTTACTAAATTAACAAAACAACTTAATTATTTAACGTAAAGTAAAAAAATTAGAACAAATTATCACAAAAAATTCATTTTAATGTGCGAAATTTGCTTAGCCGCACTGTATTAATTTATTTAAAATCATAATTTAAACTTAAAAAACTTAAAAAATATTTATGTTTAATAGTCTGTAGAGCCTCCCTTTTTGTTTATTGTTTGAAAAATCCGGGCAAGTAGCGAATTAATTAGTTTTCGAAGCATGTCCATGTCTAAATCAAGCCAGGCTTGCAATATTGATGTTTTGAGCTCTTGGATCGTTGAATATTGTTTTCCATTTGCATACACAGCTCTTGCAATGATGCCCCAAACATTCTCGATTGGGTTTAAATCTGGACTTTTCGCTGGCCATTCAAGCAGGGGTATAGAACGAGATGAAAAGAACTCCTTCGACCCTTTTGATACGTGGATACTTGCATTGTCTTGTTGAAATATAAACTCAATTTCATTATTACTTTCCAAGTATTTAATTAAAACGTCCTCCAACATTTCAGTGTACATTATGGAGTCCATTTTTGGTGGAACGAAGCATAATTTTATCTTTCCGTGGTATGAGAAAGCACCCCATATCATGACTGACCCACCTCCGAAGTTGCGGCTCATTCGTGGAGGGTTATTTGCGCGGATCGTGGCAATAATAACTAAAACCATCTGGTCCATCCAGATTAAATTTTTTTTCGTCTGAAAAAATGATTTTCTGCCATGTTTCAGTCCACGACATGTGAGCCTTCGCAAATGTCAATCGTGCCATTTTATGGTTCGCTGTCAAC
Organism: Metopia argyrocephala; assembly: GCA_963576795.1. Taxonomy (NCBI): domain Eukaryota; kingdom Metazoa; phylum Arthropoda; class Insecta; order Diptera; family Sarcophagidae; genus Metopia; species Metopia argyrocephala. Next base: position 89,419,075 of record OY756211.1, read on the forward strand.
TGAGGTTTTTTTGTAGCTTTTTTCCATTTTATTGATATATCTTCGCTTAAAATTTGTTGTACCCGTCGTTTTCCAACTGGGAGCTGCAATTTAGCCACAATTTGTGACGAATACAGTTGATTTTTAGTAGCCTCATGTTTTATTGCATTTTTTGACGTAGGGTTAATTTTGTGTATCGTTTGCATTTTGAAGGTCCAGCGCCGTATTTTTCGCCTAATTTTTAAAAATTTCTTACAACCATCTCTGATCTTTTAATTTGTGTGGCAATTGCTCTATTTGAAAGGCCATTTCCCTTTAAAACTTTTATTTGACCTTTTTCCACCTCGTTTAGTACCTTCTTGCGCACCATTTTAACCGATCTCTACAAAAAACAACAAAAATAATGTAACCTTGATAAATAATAAAAAAAAAATATAAAACTTTTATCAGAACTTACCAGTATGACTTATTAAATGCAACTGCGGCTAAACAAATTTCGCACCAAAAAACTACATTATTTTCTTTTACACTTCTTCTTCTTATATCTAAGTACCGTTATGAACAAATATTTGTTGTAAAACATTGCATGTGGTTTAACAATTAAAGAGCATAATGTTACAAAAACAAAATATTAAGTATATTTTAGAAATTAGTTTGTTTTAAAAATGTTTTAATATGCGGCCAAACAAATTTCGCTTACTGTACTCCATTATTAATTCCCATATTCGTATTTTACATTGGTATTAATAGAACCGAATTTGTCACAAAAACACCGTATTTTTAAGCCAATTTACTTTCTCGCCTCAAATTTGCTCATCATTTATATAAATTATTTGAGAGTAAAAAAAAAATAATATTATTTAATTATTTATAATTCATGACCACTGTGCCAGTACTATTCATGTTGTACGAGTAACATAAATACCATGTGCTTGCCATTTGTTCATGTGCTAAAAACGATATTTATACTTGAAAGATACATAAATACTAATGCTCACACACATTTTCTCGCATTCACATATTTATTATACAAATAAAATAATTTAATACAGGCTAAAAAGCAGAAGAAAAACAAAAATAATATATAGTATAAAGAAAAATAAAACAAAAACTGAAAATAATATGAGTACGTGTAGTACTTAATACGTATCACCCACTAAAAGCAGTAGCTATCACCACCGCCATCTCTGCTACCACTAGTTTGAGCTACGAAAACTGCTGCGATTGAGACTATACAACCACCAATGCCACACCTCAATGCCTTTACCAGCAAATCGATGACTTCGTCATCATTATTAAAAACTATATACACCCGCAAAAAGTAATGACACCAAAAACAGTAGCAAGCAAAAAGCATCAAAAAATATCGATATTGTGTGTTGATAATAGGGGAGTGGGTCAAGAAAATTTATTTACTTTAGAAAATGGCATAGAATGAAATAGAAACCTCCTCTTATTAAGTAAATGTTATAATTTTAGACATTTTAGACGAATAATTTAGTTTTAATTCTAAAAATAATCTAAGCGCTGCTTACAGTAAAAACAGAAGAATTAGACCAAAGTGATGCGAACATTAAATGCAGATTTTCCATATGCACAAGGAATAAACTTATAATTGAATTACAATTTCAAATAGAAATTGTTAATTAGTTTTGAGAATGTTCACGAATTTTTAAACATTCAAAGTTTCTAATGAAATCTAATTAGTTTTTATTAAATTTTAATTAAAAGAAATAATCAACTTACAGACAAGGTTATGACAAAATATCATAAAATCTTAAAAGTAAATTTCAAATATTTGTGGGCATTAATAAGAAAGATTACAAAATCTACTTTCAGCACATCGCAAACAAAACATATCTGAAATATGAGGGATGGCAGATTTCTTCGCTCAGTACCTCACCTCTATGTCATTAGCTACAATATGCCTATATAATTCTAGTGCCATGTATATCCCCTAACTGTCCCAAAGTTTTAACAATCAAATACACAGAAGTGAAAATATGTTTTGCATATCCACTCAAGCCAATAGTCTTTCAGACAATAAAGTACCCCAAAATAAGTCGCAGAATCTAAAACAATAGAAGTAATAGAAAACCAGAAAAATAATTAAGCTTTAGAGGTTGATTGATTAATTTCTTATTGACTCCAGTTCTGATTACAGCTATACAAGTGCATTTTCAAAACTAGTCGACTTTAGTGCACAGTGTGTCGCTCTTATAAAACCAACGACTGTAATCAAACTTAAGGGTAGGTTTGCAAGTTAAAGTTAGAAAAAAAATTTTTTTTGCTTTCCGTAAGTTGGCAGCACTTTTAGTGGCAGCTATGCGAACCTACAGTTTAACATATTTATTAATATTTGATAGGGTTGGTTAGTTGGTTGATTAAAATACCACAGCACACATAACCACGATCAGAATGTCTATCATATTCATTCTGTCAGATTCCGGATTCTGAGTACGTCTCCGGAACCAATCACCGATATCTTAAAGATGACCTGAACTAGTTAAAACTACTTTGAGTTACTTCAAGTAAGTCTAAAATATCTGTGGTTCACACAATCCAATTCTTTGCTGAAATCTGTCTTTCATATTCGACGTTGAACTGTAAGTTTCGGTACTTATGGATAAAAATTAATGTACATAGTATAGGTTTTGTGCAGAGTAGGAAAATAAACAAATCGAAACGTTTAATTTCATTTTGTTTTGTTCTTTACAATGAGTTAAACAAAAACAAAACAAAAACAATGAGAACGATTGTCCCATTTAGTTTTGTATATTGTTTTTGTTTGTAAGCACTAAAAATACACTAACTCAAATGTGCGTAGGTAGAAAAAAATTATTGACAATAATATTGAAAAGTTTGAAGAAAATACGTTTGCAAACGTTTGCGAATTGATTTGCTCTTTATTACTCCATAAAATATTATATGTTCATATTTACATACCTAAATGAAACAAGATTTTTGGCAAAGCAGTAAACTATTTAATTATGATTTTATAATTATTCAAAAAAAGATAAAAATATACATACGAACCAACTGAAATACTAAAAAATACGTTTCTTCTCCTGTTTTGTACGCAATTATACGAATGCAGCGGAATATCAAAGCAAGCAGAAGAGAGAAAAGCCAATTGTTTTGTTTACGCTCTTTCTCATTTTTTGGTTTTGCTCACGTTTAAAACTATTAAAAAAAACCGAAAAGTTTATGACTTTGTGGAAACGTTTGCGAAATGGTTTGTATGTTAGCCCATTCTGGTTTTGTGAGAACCTAGGCCGGTTTTTAAAATTATTCTGCACTTTCATTATATAATTTTTAAAACATATGATTGATTATGTTATATTGAGAACATCTGGTGGTATCAATAATCCAGCCAAATCTTTGGTATTTCTTATAAATTTTGTTCTCGACAGTTGGCTTTAATATCATGAATACATCAAAGCATAAGAACACTTTCTGGAAATACAAATTTAAAATTTCTTGTAAGAATCAATTCCTCAGAAATTCTTTATACACGTAAATAATAATGAGTGCGTTAAAAACAATAAAATTTTGCTTATTAGTAGGCTTAAAATCATATTCGGGTGGAGTGGAAAAGCAAATTTTTAAAGTGATAACAATCCGCAGACAAAGTAACAGCAACGAAACGTATAACAGTGCAAATATTTTTTAGCGGCAAAAAACTGTTTTCATGCGATAATCGATTTTAAGAAGAAAAAAAAATATTTTCCATTTACAACTCATACCATTAAAAGGAAATTAAAGCCTGAAATTTGTTTTACTCATACTGATACCATTTTTATACAAAAAACAACAACAACAAATTAAACAGCAACAAAACTAACAAGTAAACTCGTATATCAGGTAATAATAAAATCATCATCATGCCACAGTGGTGTGTACATATCTGATGATACTCGTAGTGTGGAATCTACCCACTCACATATGCCACACTTGTTTTTTGAAAAAAATTTTGTTTTTCATAAAAAAAACATACTTTGTAGGCACACTCTACTAGCAAAACACCCAACAACCCCTGTAAAATTTCAAAAAGAAAACTAATTAAGTAGAGTTTATAAAGCAGTAGCGCAGTAGAGATAGAAGTAATTATAAGAAAAATAAGTATTTGAAATGAATATGAATGGGACCTGTCAAGAGAAATGAATCAGCAGGACAATATTGTCAATGAGAAACTAAAACCAATTTTTGGTTTTTTCTCATTGTTTCTTTAGTGTTTTAGTTGATGATGAGGAGTGACACGAAATGCCAAAGAAATAAAAAAAAATCCAATATGTATTTTCAAAAGGATGGTGGCGAAGGGTACGTCAAAAGTATGGTAACAACCATTTCAACTATTAAGAAAAACTAAATAAATTATTAAAGAAAAGAAACTGAGAGCGAAGAGTATTTCAAAAACAAAATGTGTGTTTTATTACTCCTGTTAAGACAGCAAGTGGTCTGAAGGTTTAGTTTTATTTGAAACAGTTCCTTTTTTTGTTTTGTTTTAATAAGAAACCACTTTAACACTCAACCAACCATTTATTTATTCAATCATTCATTCATTAAAGCTTACAGCGAAAACATTTGGTACATCATTTTTTTTTTTTTTATTATACACTTGGTATCAAAATAAATGTTAAAGTATGCCAAAGTGATGTGAACTAAAAAGAAGATATTTTGTTTCGTAATGAAACGCCTTATGACAATAGATCAGAGCTAAATTTTATTCAATGAATTTGGATTGTTCTTAATCAAAGGAGAAAATTACATTCGTGAAAGAATTTTACGCCAGCCGAACTGAATATATCTTCGACTCCAGAAGAAATTTCTGCCATGGCTGGCGCGTAGAAAGCGCAATCAGGAACACCAATTTTCAACAACTTTTCGCAGAATTGACTCCGCCGGCCCATAAACGAACCAAACAGTAATGTTTTGTTGAGGTTATGGTGTTTCGACAAAGCCTTGTTGATTCTTCTCACTCCAAATGCGTCAATTCTGCTTATTAACGTACCAATTCAATCAGAAATGGGCTTCATCGAAAAATAAAATTTTGAATAAAAATTTAAAATCGTCTTCAATTTGAGTTTGACGAATTGAACAATTATTTTGATTAAAAATTTCAACAATTTGCCACGCGTTGCTCTGGTGTAAGTCAAATTCACATTGAAATTTCAAAGCAAACTTAACAAAAAGCAACTCTCAGCTGTTAAGTGGGTGGTCTAATAAAGCAGTGATGCCAACTCAAAGTTGTGACATTCTATAAAAAACACCCTTTTTAAACCCTAGCGGAACTGAACTATCTTTCGCCCCCGTTACGAAGGTCTCACAAGAGTTCTTTGTGTTACACTTATTCATTTTTCTACGTTATACGAGTATATTTAATTCACCATCTATTGAAATTATTCTATGGAAATTTTCTTTGTTTTGGAAACAAATTTCCCAACGTTGCCAAAGTATAAATCGATTCATTCAATGGAATAGAATTACAGATCCGAAATTGCCGATGTTTCAAATACCCATGCATATTTTCGGGGTTTTCGGAATTGCACCGAAATTGGGGTTGGGAATCTGAGGATTGAAAATTATCAGGAATGAGGATTTCAGTATTGAGCTTTTATTTATCATCTTATATAATCCACCACTAAAGTTTCGGACCTGCTGGTGTTCGTAAGGAAGGCAGTTAGTCTGTTAAACAAACAGTAGACTCAAACGGACACAATAGATCTTATAGGTCGCAGTGTCTTGCATTTGTGCTGGGTCTAAACCAGATAATAAATAAATTAAGCTTTTAGGTTTTGGATATTTTGGGGATTAATAATTAATGAAATTCGGATTTCATATTGAGAGACCAAAAAGGCTCAAAAATGAATTTTTAATAATTAATTAAAGAAATTCACAAACTCAGTTCAGTAATACCGACTATACCACGTCATAGCACAGGTTTTAGGCTGTATATTTCATAGAGTGGTATTCCTTGCAACGGTTTCATTGCACCAAATATGTCCAAAATCCTCCTTAGTTGGGAAAAAACTTATTTAACTTGGCATATTTATCTTCACACATATCTATAGGACATGCGCCGAATCATTCGTACTATAAATATATGGCACAAAAATATGACTCAATGCTAACGAATAAAAAGTGGATTACAATCTTTTCCAAATAATGCTGTGAAATTCTGCTACTTTTTATTACTCGACAGTATTGAGAACTTTCATTTGGGTACTCAATACTACTCGATACTTCTAACGGATTTTATTTTTGAGAGAAAACAATTTCATAAAGTATTGTGTTTTTAAAAAGAAATTTGTTTTGGCCATTAAAATTACAAATTTCCATACAACTTCGTGGAAAAAATACATTTCCTATAGTATTAAGTAGTTTATTTTTAAGTATTGAGTAATCAAAAATGAGTACAAATACTCGATACTCTGTACCTATTACTCAATAGTTTGCAAGCTGTGAAGAAATTTTGCAAATATTGTTGGGACAGTACTTCTGGCTACGCCACAAACTCCGAAAACCCTACAAAAAGAAAGACGTATGTAGGCGCGTTTCACCAACAATTTAATAAAAACTCACCATTATTAGCAACACTGTCCAAACTTTTACTGAATTAAGTTCTATTGAACCAGTCTATGTTCCTGATGAAATACAACAATAAATAATACATTAAATAAAGGGGTGTTATTTAGCCATTACCTATGATATTAAAAATAAAAGCAAAAATTATCATTTTGATGTTATTAGTACTGACGTTATAAGTAGTACAGAACAAATTTATGTCATTTTATTTATTACAACTAATCCTGAAAATTAATTAAAAGCATCATTTAAATTTTAAAAATGAAACATTTTATATTCATTTTTCCAAAGAGTAGAAATTTCTCATGGACAGCCAGCGCCAATGGCTGCTGCAATAATTTATAAAATTAATTACACACCCCCACAGTACTCACAATTACATTTTTACACACACTTTCCGGCATACTTATAATCGTTTTTAATGCATCACTTTATCATCATCATCATTGTACGAGTATTTTCTAAAACTACAAATTGCTGCAGCAACACACTAATGTGTGTGCAATGAACACTTTAATTTACCTACCGCAGCGCAATGTAATCGATAATTGCCGATAACAATTATAATAATGATGGTGATAAAAATAATAATAAAAAAATGCAACAACAACAATAACAATAAAAAATAGGTATGCACTAGCTATACATACATACATACATACGAGTATATAAATTATGGACCCAATACAAAGAGTCATTGATTGGCATTTAAATTAGATTCTAATAATTGTGCAGCGTAAAATCTGCCTTTTATGGCGAAAGCAAAAAATGATGGAAACAAAAAAAAAAAACTACTTAACAGTGCAAGATAAAATTAGTACAATAAAGAGAAGATAAGTATGTATTTAAATAAAAATCATTATGTTGTCCTGCCAATATTTAAGATACAAATACGTGGAATGAAATGAAAAACGATATAATGGGTGATTCAATTAGAGATACTTTTTTGACTTTAGTCTTTTTTTAACATATCACGTGTGAGTCGTATCGTACTGTCATGTTATTTTTGTTTAGTATTGTTGGGCATTTCATAATGGAAAGACTTACGCCTAAACAACTTTTACAAATCGTTCAACTTTATTATGAAAATTCACATTCTGTGAGGAATGTGTTTCGTGCACTTCGCTCAACTTATGATCAACAAAATCGGCCTACTGAGCGTACTATTCGCAACACTATCACCCATTTGGATAATATTCGACCGAATAGACCACGTCCAGCACGCTGTGTAGAAAATATAGCGGCCGTAGCTGAGAGTCTACACGAAGAGTAACCGTCAATGGTGACCGTTATCGTGCCATGATAACCGACTATTTGATGCCTGAAACTGAAGCTCGTCATCTCGGCGACATTTGGTTTCAGCAATACGGCGCCACTTCCCACACGTCGCATCAATCAATGGATTTATTGAGAGAACACTTCGGTGAGCAGACATTTTCACGTTTTGGGCTGGTTGATTGCCCACCAAGATCGTGTGATATCTGGCCTTGGAAATGCTCGAACTAGTCATTGAAAATTTGACTCAACGGATGGACCATCTTCGACGTAGCAACGGCAAACATTTGATAGACATAATCTTAAAAAACTAAATGCCAAAGAATGTTCTTTCAAATGATAATAAACATTCCCCATTAAGTTTGAATTTTCTGTGTTATTTTCATTAAAAAAGTAGGGAACCTCGAAATGGATCACGATTTACTACAGACAACACTCAGCTGTTTCACAAATTTTATCTGTAACTGTATTTAACAAATTATCAAGATAATAAAGCAATAAAGCAGAAACATTTTTAATTTTTTTCTCGTAAAATATTGCCGTTGTTTTCATGGAATACAGTTTCCCCCTCTATTTTTTCTAAACAGTTTCAGTGCTAGACCACCCACAAATTTAATTGAATGGTTGGAGTGCATGGAAATGGTTATGTGAGTAACAGCGTATGCAAATATACTTCTAATATTACTGTTGTGTTGTGTTGTGTTGTAGTTGTGCCCTTGCATTTAAAGCATTTTAGTTTGAAGTTTTAATTCAAGTTGTAGTTAAAGGTGTCACATGGTGTGTCAAAAGGTTTTAAAAACACAATCGATAAAATCGATCATTTTTAGGCGAAAGTTGGTACAAAAAAAAATGGTCAATAAAAAAAAGCAAGGGTTCTAATCATTGATTATTGTATTAAGGTTTTCTGTGTGTGTTCTGTGATTATTGGAAATAAAGATAGACTTCAATTTAGTGCCGGCAAAGTATTGAGTAATGGGTACCGAGTATTGAGTATTTGTACTAATTTATGCGTACCCAATACTTAAAAGTAACTCCTCAATACTTTAAGAGTTGTATTTTTCTTCGAAGTTGTATACGAAATTTAAATTTTAACGGTTAAACAAGTTTCTGTCTAAAAACATAATACTTTATAAAATTGTTTTTTCTTAGAAATAAAATCCGTTAAAAGTATTGAGTAGTATTGGGTACCCAAATGAAAGTGCTCAATACTATCGAGTAATGAAAAGTAGCAGAAATTGAAAGCACTACTTCAATTCATTAAATTATTTATACAATTGTATATTAAATTTATTATATATATAAATAATTTTTCAATAGAATTAATCTATAAAATGCCTTCAAATGTAAGATTACAAAGAGTCGAAACGCGTTTAAGTCTGATTTTAATAGCATATTATTAAAGTAATATAAAAATCGTAATATTTACCCAACCCTCATATGCCAGACAATTACTCTTCGTCTTTCATCTGATACGCTTCAATTTGTATATCTTTCAGTTATCCTACAAAATAAAATGAAGGTGGCATGTTATACTCTTGACATCTAAATCATTCTCGAATTCAAATAAATTCATAATTTTTTGAAGGCATGACAATTAATATGACAAACATCAATCATGTGATTTGCAATTTGAACATCAATATAAACGAATTTAAAATTATTTGTGACGACACATGAAAAAATGTGTTTATTTTATTTGAGTGCAGTTTCTTTATATTCTAGCATAAAAACACATAATCTTCAAAGGCACGCTAATGTTAAAATCATACATATTTTACCTAATCTTACGCACAGCTTTTCTACTTTTGAAATGCCTGTCGTTTCAGCTAATTCACGCAGCTTTAGTCGACGAATATTTAATATTATTTTGTTACTGTTCCTCACGTGGTCACCTCAATTGTTTAACTACTGAAGTGTTGCTCTTGACAGCTTTAACGGCCTCTTTTAAATTCTGCTTCTTATTGTTCATAAGTCTAAACTCCCCAGGGTGGGACCTAGCACAGTTTTAATACTGACTGGACTAAGACCTATATAATATACATACGCACTGAATTATATGACGGCCATCAATTTTTTCCATGTCAACAAATTCAATGCGATCCTTTACTTTTAAGTCTACAATAGCAAACTGTGTCATGTTGCATTTAAGAAGAGGATAGAGATGTGATTGAAGGTGCGGAGCACACCATTTTCGATTGTAGGCGCTGACATTGTTATCGGACGGAACTAATCTCAGCAGTTTGAAGAATTACGGTCGGGAATATCGTTGAGATTATGACGACAAACATGGCGAACTGGACCTCCATTGCAGGTTACTTTGAACGTATACTAAAAGGGAAAAGGAAGGACCTTGAAGCTATTGAAAGTGCGGACGCGGTACAACCTAGACGAAACTGGCAACCGTACCAAAGAGGGGTTTACCTTGAAGTAATGCGAATGTGGTTCCGAGGTAGTATTCTTTCCCTGGTGAGAAGGTGTTTTTAGTCGCTATACCCTTTTGGCCGAGTCCGACATACCCGACGTATAAATCAGATTACATTTCACTGTATTTTATGTAGTTGTGAAAGACAAAAAAAAAAAACAAAAAAGAAAAGTCTAATGGCGTTAAGTTTTAGTAGCTAGTACACATGGCATACAAGTAAGATGATTATACCCCCAAAAGGGGCTTCATGACTAAAAACGAATTATTTGGTTAAAAAAAAAACAAAGTTTGAATTTTAACTACCCATTTAAAAGCCTATTAGTACATTATTTAGCAAAGCAAGCTGTACAAATAACAGTCAATTCATTCAATGTAACTGCAGGAATATGGAACTATTAGACAGCTTTTTTTATACATTTTATGTTCTGAAATGAATTTACAGGGCACCTCTTTGGGTGGCAATAATCCAAAAAAAATCCTACACGTGTTCATAATTAAAAAGAAAAATACAGAAAATTGCAGTCATAATTTTCAGTATTTAAGGGGCTGAGTTGTGGGATAAACGAGATATTCTGTCTATTGCAAAAAAAATCTTGCAGTAATTACCAAACTGGTTACATAGCACCCAATGGTATGGAAGTATTATGGCACTAATAGATGCATCTTTGCGGTAGAAATTTGATTACAGAGATAGATACGAGTAATTTAAAATAAAAATTCAAAATAAAAAACAACAAAAAATTATGAAATAAATAAAGACAAGAAGGGATAAAGCATCTGCCGGATTAATAAATTACATATTAGCGAAATTTACCTTCGGGTCCACGCGGACACGCAGGGTACACGAAGCGTTAAAAGAACTTGCAGAACTTAATTTCATAAAAAAGTATACAAAAAAAATATAGAGAAAGGAAATATAACACAATAAATGAACTTGAAAAAGGATAAATAAAACCCTTTTTCCCTCTATTATCTAAAAATGGTCACAAAAACACAAGAAAACATACGAGAATTAAAGGATTACTCTACTTCTTATATTGATTTTACTCTTGCGATACACTTTTAAGTAACAAAATGTAAAAAGAAAAAAATATCAGATTATTTGTACTTGAAAAATAATTTAACGCGCCGTTGTATTCAATCGTATTTATATGTGTGTGTGTGTAAGTATCACAGATGAATGGCAAAACTGTAACCAGCTGGCTGATAGAACTCAAAGCCACTTAACAGCATAACCATTATCAATGACAAAAACAGACTATAAAAATAGGGTGAGCAAAGGAGACTAGAAGAGGCAAAGAAAATCATCATATCGTTTAACATCTTTTCTAAGCATCTCTACACGAAAACTTGTGTGAACTCATACTTCGTATTTCTTGCCTTTCCATTGATTGCCAATACAACAACACCAGGCAACTATAGTGTAATGGTAACGGCATCGGTGTCTTTTTAGAATACTTCTAATAAGCGGCACTTTACCCAACTCATTGCCATTATCATTGATTGAATAGGTTTTTAAAGCAGTGAAGTCGTTAAAAAAATGGCGTTTGAAGTGTTAAAAAAAGGGGAAAATGTTCTCAAGTGCTGATTGATTATTTAAAAGAAAATTTCTTAACATTCTATTATATAAAGGGTGTTTTTTATAAAGTGTCACAACTTTGAGTTGGCATTACTGCTTTATTGGACCTCCCACTTAACAGCTGATAGTTGCTTTTTGTTAAGTTTGCTTTGAAATTTCAATATGCATCGAGTTACACCAGAGCAACGCGTACAAATTGTTGAGATATATAATCAAAATAATTGTTCCATTTGTCAAACTCAAATTGAAGCCGATTTTACATTTCCATACAAAATTGTATTTTCCGATGAAGCCCATTTCTGATTGAATGGGTACGTAAATAAGCAGAATTGTCGCATTTGGAGTGAGAAGAATCCACAAGCTTCTGTCGAAACACCATTACCTCCACAGAACATTACTGTTTGGTTCGTTTATGGGCCGGCGAAGTCAATGCTGCGAAAAGTTAATGTGCTGGAAGCCCGAAGCCCCATTCTGATTGAATGGGTACGTAAATAAGCAGAATTGTCGCATTTGGAGTGAGAAGAATCCACAAGCTTCTGTCGAAACACCATTACCTCCACAGAACATTACTGTTTGGTTCGTTTATGGGCCGGCGGAGTCAATGCTGTGAAACGTTGTTGAAAATTGGTGTTTTTGATTGCGCTTTCTACGCGCCAGCCGTGGCAGAAATTATATTTAAATATTATTTTCATAAAATTTTCTTTTCAATAAAGTCCGTTATATTAATATTAAAAATATATTTCATTGCTTTATTATGATTTAAACTTGTGTCACTCTATAAAAAACACCCATTAAAAATATATTTTTTTGTTTGTGGTAAGAAAACATTAAAGGAAAATTATTTCATTAACGAAAGAAATACTCTGACAACAATAATTTTGAAGTGATATTTTTACATTTTTATCAATGAAAAAAAATTGGTTTTTAATTAAACATTTGATAACATTTTCTACGTACTTATAACACTACAGATGATATTTGTTATCACTAGAACAGAAGTGTTTTTAAATTAAGTCATAAAATAGGGTGATCATACACTTTAAAATTCATCGATTATTTCAGCAAATGTAACAGATAGCCTAAAAATTTCACCAGCTAACACATACTCGTACATTACGTTACGTTTTCGTTATGGCTATTGGCTGCTGCAATTAAGCTTCATAAAAGTCTCCATAGCTTGTGTTTTTTTTTTTTTCTTTTTACTTTGAGACTTCGTTAAGGTTTGTAATATATTAAACCGAGTTTGCAAAAATTGCATTTACAAGTGCCATAATTAATTTAATATTTCACAATATGTATGTATGTATATATAGAATTATTTTATTTAAATTTATTTCCAAACCATTGTTATCTGACCACTCTTTACGTGTAACATACATACATATGTAAGTATCGACAAAGAATATAAAATTAATTTTAGGTACAAGGGTTGAGTAGTAAATGCACTCTATTAATAAAAAGCTACTTTGCACCCAGAATACAGAAATAATTTTTATAGACAATTAATTACCTATTGTGACAGATGCATTGAATTACATTCTTACACACATGCATACATATATACATACGTATGTTTGTGTAAATCTATCGAAACTAAACATTCCGTTTGAAAAATGCGATCGTGTGAATTCCGCTTAAATGCAAAAAAATCGAAATCGAAAAACAAAAAAACTAAAGTCAACGGATTTCAAAGGCAAATTGTTAATTGAATTCTTTTTTAAGACAAAAACTGTGTATGTATTTTAAATAAGTGAAAGTATTGCAGTGATAGCAAAACTCTCCCGGTAGTTTGTTGAGATAACAAGATTAAGGTGAGCTATTTTAAGTGAATAAAACAATCAAGGAACACCTTAACATAAAATAAACAAAAAAAAAACTTAAAATATGGAATAAACTCCCATCTAGACAATATAGCGCTATTCTTTAAAATCACAGTTTATATGATGACGAAACACCAACAAAAATAACAAGAACAACACAGAATTTTAATACCATTTAAGAGTGTAGCTTGTATAGCTTTCCAGATATAGTGTTTTAAATCAAACGACAATTAAACAACACATTTGTTAAGTTTGAAATACAAGTCAAGCCAATTCAAGAGTAGGGCGGCCTAATTTTTGAAATCGTTGTACTTATACATTTATATTGTAGACGAAATTCCGTATATATACAGTGGTAGAAAAAATAATAAGAACGGGTAAAAGTTGCATATTTTCTTAAATTTCTATTTACTCTTACGTTAAATGAAACAATTTTAATTCGACTATCTAGAAAATAAAAAAAACAAGTAGCAGCTCTGCATAATTCTTTTAGTTAATTGGGTTTTTTGAAAAAATGCCTGGAAAAAACAATTAGAACTTTTTATATTTTACAAAATATAAATAATTTTTTGTTTAAAAGTACCATCAGATCCTAATATTATTTCAATTTTTGCTTGAAGCTCCTTTCATTTTTATCACCTCTTGGCATCTCCGCGGCATGGAGCCCACAAGATTTGAGCAAATACCACGCTTCTGAATTTTTGTCCACATTTGTTTTTTTAGGACTCCTCAGAGGTGTTCAATAGTGTTTAGGTCTGATGACTGCGATAACCACTCTAATATCGTCACATCATTTTCGACAAACCACGTTTTAACACTTCTGGCAGAGTGTTTGGGATCATTGTCCTGCATAAATTCCCATTTTAAGGGCATTTCCTCCTCCGCAAATGGAAGCATTTTATTTTTGTATTTTTATATTATTTACTTTATAATTTCAACAAAATAAAAACAAACAAAATAATTAATCACATTTTTCTAGTGCTTTTTCTGCCTCAAATATGTTAGATCAGGCTGAATCTATTTTTTTTTGTTTTTTTTGAACACCACTGTATATAAAACGTACATAAGTACATATGTAGATGCATACACATATTAACGAACGCCAGTTGTAACGTTCTATCTTCAAAGCAGAAAATTTTTCTGGTGCCTTCTGGTTTTGTATTGAAATACTATATGTATTACGTAATACGTTTATATCGAATCCGATTTTAAAGAATATATCGTCGATGGAATTAAAGAACGCTGTAACTGATAAAACCTTAAATGTTCACTAGAGCCAAAAAACCTGTATGAAAGTTGAACAAAGACACTGGTATTTTTCAAAACGCAGACGACGTAAGTGAATTTATTTTCATCGTAGAAATCTGGGGCCGGGACCAATCGACGCGTATTTTTTTTTTTTTTTTTTTTTTTTGATAAAAATAATGCAAAAAACGTATTTACGATTTTTTTGTCAGTTACAGCGTTCTTTAATTCTTGCAGCTCTAAGTGATGAATTCATATACACTCGACATTATATTTACGGTTTCATAATCTTATTTGATTCAAAAAAAAAAAACACACACACATCGCATAGGTATAAAACAAAATATTCAGACATGATAGATATGTAAACAAACAATAATAATTTGACCTAAAATTTTAGTCAAAACCGCAAACCTATCAGTAAGTCATTAATAAAAGTAAATTTAAAGTATCGTTATTTTGCCCGTATGATCCTGACAATGATCTGACAATGATGTTGTTGTCAGTTGTTTAACATTCGCTCATCTGACAATGTCTAACAATGTTTTTTCTGGCTATCCAGCAGAAAATTTTTCAAATTTGGAAACAATAAATAAAATTGTAAGCAAAAATGGAAGCATTATATTGTTTATGCATACCTTAAAGCTTACAAAGATGCTATAGAATAAGGTATTATTTTTGATTTTGTATAATATTTGCTTACTGGTTGCAATAAATTTACGTTTCTATTGCATTTTAGCGGCTCATTTCATATAAAAATCATGCATTATTAATGGGCACGAGTAATCCCTTACAAAATAGCTGCTGGGTATATTGAAACAGAAAATTGTAAGTTCACATGATTGTAAGAAATTGTCTGTACATTTTTCTAACAATACATATTGTCAAGTCTTACAGCCCTCTGTACACAGCTTTAGTGGTTTTCATATAAAAAGACGAACGTCTTAAACCATTCGCCAATTATGAACAGGCTGTAAGTTTACTTTATTTTTTTGCATATAGCTGAATATGTTTATTCCCATGGTGCAAAGGCATTGTAAATACCTGTACCAGCAAGAAGAAAAACTATGCTTCATAAAATAGCACAGTTGCTAAGCCGTTTAAAATATTATAATGGTTTTCCCTGTTTTAAAAACACGAGCTTACCTGCTTTTTTCTGTTTCTGTATTCACTACGTTAATTATTTACTTTTGTCACACAATTTTTGGAAAAAAAATATTGGCAAATATTTATTTAAAAATATTTTCAAGTCGTTTTCAAAACCTCTTCTGCACACAGCAAATGCAATTCAATCATTGCAATCATCAGCAGTCAAATAAAAGCCGGTAACTTTTTTGCTTTCTCTCTCATTCACTTGTTTTAGTTGTACTTTTTTATTTGTTTTCTTTTTTTAATATTTTCCCACACGTAAGTGTTTAGACACACACACAAGCAAACATCCACTGGCTTTTAAGTATTTTTGAATAATTATTTTTCTTATTTTTTGTAAAAATTTACTACAAGAAAAAAATTTTTGTTTTGTTATATCATTGAATTCTTGTTATGTTTTGGAGTAGGTAGGTAGGTTGTAGGTATTTAATTAAATGTGTTTTTAAGTTGTTGTTTTCTTTTTTCTCCTTTTACTTCTTTATTATTATTATTACACGCAATATGGTGTTATTGTTTTTACCACTTAATGAATGACAAGACACAGTGACACTTGTAAAAAGAATATTAAAAATAAAAACAATTCAGTGGGCTGTTGAAACTCTTTATACACTATATTTTATTTTGTTTTCATTTTCTTCTTATGTTTTCTTTCTTTATTATATATTCTTTTTTACTTTTGCTACAAATACTCGTAACACTACCACAGTGTATATATGTTTACTGTGGACACTGCAAGCGATTACAGTATAAACAACAAAAAATACCAACCTGTAAATAAGTATGTATGGTTTTTTTGTTTAATGAAATTTGTTGTTGACAATTTTAACTAAACCATGAGGGAGCAAAGACTGTGAACATTGAAAAAACAATAACAATATTGTATGAAGTATTTAATGGTATGCCGCCAAATAATTTGTTGCTACTTTTAACTTCACCTCTAAAAATGGTTTCTTAGGCGGATAATAAAAGGAACACTGCAAATAAAATGAGCACTGTTTCTTGTTTTTCTTCCTTCTTTTTCACTTTTATTATTCCTGCTAATAGTAATTCGTGTTTAAAATATTTATATTTTGCTGTTAATGATATTGGCACATTGTCTTAAAGTATGTAGCGTTAAACAGGAGTAAAGAAGGGTGTGCGTTTTAACTATACGCTCTATTACTGACACACAACACTCGCACACAAAGGCAATTGCTTTACTTTTTTTTTTCTTCTTTAATTACATTTTTTGCTTAATTCACCCTTTTATTAAAATCCTAATGTTGTGGCTGTCGTTGTTTTGTTGAAGTCAATGCCTGCGCTGACCTTTAGCGGCGTTTTATTATAATTATGATTCTGCTTTTTTAAAACATTTTTGTTTTTGTACAATTTTACAAGATTTTAAATAATTTGTTTCTTATATTTTCTTTGTGGTTCTTTCTTTCTTTCTTTTTTATTTATTTATTTATTTCAACTTGTATAATGCTTGCTGGCTGGTGGCTTTTCACTGGCACTTGCTTTTGTTGTTGTTGTGTTTTTTTTGTTTTTTTGTTGTCACCACACTTGTACAAAATATTAATACATTAAAAAAAATTGAATGAAAATAAAAATTTAATATGTACGTCTAAAATGAAACACTGACAAATACTCGATTAATTTTGGCCAGCAAAAATACTTTTTTTGTTTCAATAAAATTTTCCTTTTTTACAGGTGATTGGCACTTTTTTCAGTAAAATTAATAAAAACTGGGTTTTATTTTAATGGATATTTTCCTTGAATGTGACACGTTTTCCTTATATGTACAACAAAAATTGTTCAATTATTAGAACACTTGTGAAGAAATGTAAACTGTGCTTTTTCCACTACACTAAGGAAGATTTTCTTAATACATTTTTTACATTTATGTATTTCTTTTATAATTAAACACAATAGCGGACTATCTCAACGACCAAAGAAAAACCGATTTTTACTTGTCGACAATTCGACATTGACTATTTCTTATTTTACAACACCGAATAACCATAACAGTAGGAAAAATATGATAACTTTTAACACAAAAGTACTTAAATGTATGGTACGCTAAACTGCAACATTGAAGTGGTGAATTTTTAAAAAGGCAATCTTAGAAGTGTTTTAATGTTGCCATATCCTACAAATTTTGAAATTCAAAACACTATTTGCTGTATATTTTATTTTATAGTGTAGATGATTTATTTATTTACATATATATCATTTATAGTATATGCAATGTTTTATTATAAATCAACTCAAAACTTTTAAGATATATCGAAAATTTTTATGGAACTTTAAGTTAATTTTCTAGTTTATCTGAATTCATTGTAGGTATATACTATGTAATCTTGCAGTTATATTCCTTACACATACTTACTATTTCTCTTAATACTTAATTGTATCATTTGTATCGCCAAAATTATCTGTATTTTTAAATAAAATAATTTTAATTTAACGTTAATTTTATATGTAATGGTCAGTAAGGATTTTTATCCAGAGACTTAAATAAATAAATAAAAAAGAAGAAGCCAAGGTATTTAATTGTTTTTACTTTCTCTATAGCCACATTGTTTATTTTGAATATTCTGTCAGTTTACTTATTAATTTCCATTAATTTGGTCTTATTTTCATTCAATTTTAATTTGTTCATTTTTAGCCATTTGTTTATATTACTAATATCCTTTTTTCTATTTTCGTAACACAATTCTTCAGTGGCTGCTTTTGTAAATATAAGGGTATCGTCTGCATATAATACAATCTCACATTTATCTAAGACGTTTTCCATATCATTTATGTAGATAATAATAAGGAGCGCTTCTAAAACTAAGCCCTGCTGAACTCCAAAATCATTATCTATTGCATTTGATACCGTGTTATTAACATTTGTTAGTTGTTTTTGGATAGTCAAGTAAGAACTAAACAATTTTTATCATCATGTAAGATCAAAAAGACCGTAAGTTACATAAAAAAAAAAATTACAGGAGAAGCAAAAAACTTTATAAAATGAAAAATAAACCAAAATTTTTCAACAGCAAAAAACCAAAACAGAATGATCTTCTATTATAAAGGCACACAAAAATAAAAAAACTAACAGTATATACAAAAACAAACAATATAAGAAAAGAGTTCTTGTACCTATTTACTTTTTCTTAAAACCGTAAGTTACCTTTTGGTTTATGAAGTTTTTGCGCTTGCACTTAGGGCTTTTAAAATTTTATCCATAAAATCGTCGTTTTTAGTCGTAGAGGTGTAAAATTGTACAGGAAAATGTAATTCAGAATCACTGAAAAATTAGATTTTGAATTTTTTTTAACTTACGGCTTTTTTGATTTCATATGACGATATATATGTGTGTATGAAATAAATATGCATATTTTATATGAATATATATTTCTATGCATAGGTATGGTAGATTTAACTTTGGCGGTTGAGTGTTCACATCACCAACCACTTCTACCACAGAACACTACTTCTACACTTTAGTACTATTATTACTGTGTTTGACTCTTATTCAAATATTCGTAAAAAAAATGTCGTGTTTTTTCAGCGTTTTGAGCTTTGAATTATGCTTTTTACTGCTTGTTTTTATAAATTTTTCGAAGTAACCGAAAAACAAAAAAATATCGTTGAACAATCTTCGAAGCAATTATTTTTCTGCATACTCCCACTAATTATTTGTACTAAATGTATGATTTATTAGTATTTTTCTAAATTGGAATAAAGACAATGAAATTTAATTGTAAGGGTATATAACCTAGTATTAAAGATTTTGTGCTAAGATTTACAAGAGTTATTCAGTGAGTTTTATTTTGTGCTACAACCAAAAGTTGTTTTTACTCTTTTATGTCTAGTTTTAGTTTAACAGCAAAAATTTCTTTTTAGAAAATGTTTATCGCATTATTTTAGCGAAATCAGAAAAACTCTGCTCTCCATAAATTTATTTGGTATTTATATGGTTAAACTAAATTTTAAATTGAAATGAATTAAGGAATATGTTAAAAACTAGCGGAACTGAATTAGCTTCCGACCTCCGTTATATAGGTCTCATCAGAGTTCTTTGTGTTATACATATTCATTTTCTATTTTATTTATTTAATTCACAATCTATAAAAATTCTGTTTCACTTAAAATATAATACTGTTTGGCCTCAAAACTTCATCATTAAAAAAGTACTCTTCTACTCATTAAAGAAAATTACAAAAAATTGGCCACAAAAACCACAACGGCAGCACTGCTCGTGCTCCCCTTAAGTACATGTGCGCCTATCAGCTGTTACAATTAGAATTTTTCGCAATTTGACAAGTGCTGTTTAACAATTTTCCGGCTTTTTTAATTTATTGTAGTTATTGAAAATTTTTATTATAATACAAGTAAAATTTTTAAGTGTTTTAACGTTTGTTATTGTAGAAAAATATGAAATACTCCTTAAATTATATTAAATTACTAGATTATCGTGCGCGTAATTCCAACATATTTCGAAAAATTATACGTTCCTATGGCACAGAAATACCACAATTGGAAGTTAAATTTTCAAATGGGTAAAAAATGAAAGTACACATTTTTAATTTATTAATTTCTATTTATCAATTTGTACATCTGTTAAAGACGTAATATGAAAATGACTACAGGCAGGTATGCCCGTTTTGCCAATGCAACTGCAGTATGTGAAATGGGAGATACAGCGGTAATGGTTACCGCCGTTTCGAAAGCCAAACCAACGCCAGGCACAAATTTTACACCTCTTGTAGTAGATTATAGACTGAAAAATGCGGCCTCTGGTAGGATACCCACAAATTTTATGCGTCGCGAAATGGGTCCTTCGGAAAAAGAAATTTTATCAGCCCGTTTAATTGATCGTTCAGTGCGTGCTTTGTTCCCTAATGAATATCGTACAGAAACACAACTGGTTTGTAATATGTTAGCCATGGATGCTGTCTATTCGCCTGATGTGTTGGCTATAAATGCTGCTTCCTTAGCTTTAAGTATGAGTGATATACCTTGGAATGGGCCGGTGGGTGCTGTTAGGTAAGGCTTATTAAGACATTATGTATTACATAATTTCACTTTTATGATATTTGAGAATTTATTTATCATTCCTTTTATAGATTAGGTCTGTATGATAATGAGATTATAGTAAATCCCACCAGAAGGGAATTACAATCTTCACAACTGGACCTGGTAGTAACGGCCACAAAACAAAATCTTGTTGTTATGCTGGAGGGCAAAGGTAATATGATACTTCAGCAAGATCTCTTTAAAGCAATCAGACATGGTACAAAAGAGGCTCAAAATATTATCAATGAAATTGAAAGTGTACGCAAAGCGTATGGCAAAGAAAAGCAGAGTCTGCAAACTTTACCTGAAATCAATGGCGAAATTGTCGATGCTGTGAAAAGTATGAGTGAAATGCGTTTACGTGAAATATTTCAAGATGAAACACATGATAAACTCTCACGTGATCAGGCTGTAAATGAAGTGCGTTCCAATGTTTTAGACAAAGTCTGGTCTAGTTATCCCCATGTAGAACCCTCATTGATAACTGATGAATTTAATCGATTTTGTCGATCTGTATTCAGGGAGTTAATATTTGAAACAGAATTAAGATGTGATGGTAGAAATTATGAAGCATTAAGGAAAATAAATTGTCAGGTAATATAGATTACATACTTATATAAAAACCTCTGATAAGATACTTTTGCTTATCGTGTTTTATTGTTTCAGGTGGATTTATATAAACCTTTACATGGCTCTGCACTTTTCCAACGCGGCCAAACTCAAGTATTCTGTACGGTAGCATTAGATTCACAGGAATCTGCTTTAAAATTAGACTCCATATCGGCATTAGAGACGTAAGTAAAACACTTTTTATTATATTTAGCAATTGATGAGTATTTTGATAAAACAATTAACATTTTTGAAAATCACAAAACAATTTTATAATTTTACGAGTAAGTTATTTTGAAGAAACCAAGAGATTTAATAAAACTGGTGGAAAATTGCTTGGTTTTCAGAAATTAACACAGTCATATTGCCCATTACAAAAATTGATTTCAATAACTCGTAAACAATTTAAACATTCACTTACAATTGGAAAAACATGCTCTCATAATATCCATACTTCATACGTCTTCGCATTCGCATCCTTTAAACTCGTGCTTTAATTTTAAAATCTTGTTTTAGTGGTGTCAAGGCGAAAAATTTTATGCTACATTATGAATTTCCACCCTATGCTACTGGTGAAGTGGGTCGTGTAGGAGGTGTTGGTCGTCGTGAACTCGGTCATGGTGCTTTAGCCGAAAAAGCTTTGCTGCCCACACTGCCAAATGATTTCCCTTTTACCGTAAGACTGACAGCCGAGGTTTTAGAATCGAATGGTTCCAGTTCTATGGCCACTGTATGTGGTGGCTCTTTAGCTTTAATGGATGCAGGTGTACCAGTAACAGATCGAGCAGCCGGTGTAGCCATTGGCTTAGTGACGAAATATGAAAATAATGACACAAAACATTTGCAAGACTATCGTATATTAACGGATATTTTGGGTATTGAAGACTACATGGGTGATATGGACATGAAAGTGGCAGGCACTAAAAAAGGTTTTACAGCCATACAAGCAGATTTAAAAATACCCGGCGTACCCCTAAAAGTTGTTATGGAATCTCTACAGAAGGCTACCGAAGCGAAATCTAAAATATTGGATATAATGAGAGAAGCTATTGCGGAACCGCGTAAAAATAAAAAGGACTGCTGGCCAGTCACTGAACGTTTAAAAGTTGAGCCACAACAAAGGGCCCAACTTATAGGACCAAGTGGTATAAATTTAAAGAAAATCTATTTGGAAACTGGCTGCACTACATCAACTGAAGATGAAACTACCTTTACACTATTTGCACCCTCGCAATCAGCCATGGATGAGGCCAAAGAAATGATTGATTCATTTTTGGTCACCAAGGAAAGAATACCAACCCTAGAATTTGGTGGCATATACACGGCTAGCATTACAGAAGTCTTAGACACCGGCGTTATGGTTATATTATACCCCAACATGCCACCGGCTCTACTACACAACTCACAATTAGACCAAAGAAAAGTAGCTCATCCTTCTGCTTTGGGTTTAGAAGTTGGCCAGGAAATACAAGTTAAATATTTTGGTAGAGATCCAGTGTCTGGTTTTATGCGTTTGTCCCGCAAGGTATTACAACCCACCACACGTATTATTCGCAACCTTAATAAAGCCACAACAGACTCTGCCACCAAATTAGCTGATCAACATGAAAGTCAAGAGGTAACACAACAATTTCATGAAGAAAGTCCAAAAACCAATACCACCTCATAGCATATATAAAATAAAATTAATTAAATTAGTTTTAGAAATACATAATTGAAAACACTAAAGCTGTCTAAAATTCTTTTCTAAGTATGTAGTACATATTTTAATTATTAAAATACAAAATTATCAAGGCCGGAAAATTTGTTGAATGAGGAATAGAAAAAATTCGTTTATTTTCTTTCTATTGTTTTCGTAATTATAGTTTTATTTCGTAATACAATAACAAAGAAAATAGAAACATAAAAAATTCTTGATCGTTTTCGAAATGCAAAATGAAAGTATAAATAGTAAAAATAGTAAAAATTTAACATTAAAAGCATAGAAAGTTGTAAATATTTAAAGCTTATTTCTATATGGCTAAAATAAAACTAAATCTTGGCTTCAAAACAAAAAAAACCAAACAGTTTTAAAATACTTCTACTGTAAATTCCTTTTAAAGTTCATGAAAGAGATTTTAAAGGTAAAGCTAGATTTAAAATATATTTCAGACTGGTTTTTATGCATCAGCCCAGCCCGGCTTCAATTTCAATAGGGCAATAAGAATTTAAATTTTTCTTTATAATCTCCAGTCTGATAAGCAAACAATAATGCAAAGAATCCTCAAGATGTAAATCATAAGACGTTAAAATCTCATCCTTTCGTTTTCACATCATTTCATATCATTTTTTATATACAAATTAAATTATTGCCCATTTTTTCACATTAAGACTCTTCCTTAAGATTCTTTTTTTTTTCTTAAATTATAAAACGATAATATGACTCTGTTGTACTATACAATGCCACTATAGTTACTTTATCGTCCTGTATATAATCACTAACTTCTTCAAGAATTTCGCTGACATATCGTCTGTGTTTGGAAAGTCTAAAAACGAAAAAAAAAAAAAATATTTATTTATAATTTTACTGCCGTCTTCATGAAGTATTGTAAATATGAATTTATTAAGGGCACAGTTAGTATTTTTGAGGAACGTACCCCCCTATTACACCAATAATTTCTTCTTCAGTCTCTTTATTTATCGTACCGCGTGGATTTATGGCACCCACTATAGCGTTGAGAGTAGAGCGATCCACTTCAACTACCAGTACCACAATACTTTCATTACGAACAAATTGTGCCAGGGTAGAGGACATCTGTTGGGTAACCTAAATACAGAAAATAATGCATTAAAGGACATTCAAAAACAATTCTATGGTTGGTCTATGACGTGAGTGTACGAGTATTATGTGTAATCCTTAGCACTCACCTGATTTTCTAAACGCCTTCGATAGTTGGCTGTCATTTTGTCATGTAACAGAAACTGTACCTGAGTGCTTGGCAAATTACTCAAACTATTTTTAATGCTTGTACCCGAAGCAGATGTACTAAGACCATAATCACTTCTATTGCTGCCATAACTTCCGACTGTACCGCTACTACTATAGCTGTTGCTGTAATAATTTGTACTCGTTTGTGGATATGCAACATCAATGGAAGCATTTAAAGCTACTTCTGTAGAACGTGGCATTTTTTGTATAAAATCCACCAACTCGGTAAGAGTTACATGCCTTTCTTGGAAACGTTCACGATCCCAAGAACGTATACGTAAGGCACCATTTTCGGCAACCAGTATTACATGCATAGCACCTAACTTTGCCAAATCCTGAGCTTCATCTCCGCTACTGGTAATGGTTTCTAAGAAACTGCTACGTATGCCAGCTGCCCATAATACACGCATAATGTAGGTGATATCCGTGAGAGGCGGACGGGAGCCACTCACACAAACGCCTACATCGATGGTGCGAAATTGTTGAAAATTTTCAGAAAACATGGTCGCCACTAATTTGTCCAGAGAAAATGATAAACCGGCACCACTTATGCCACGATTTGGTAAATTGGGATTGAAACCTTGTGCTTGTTTTTGAAATTCCATTAACATGCTGTCGTAACGTTCTCCAATTGCTATTACAGAAGGCCTGGAAGTACGATTAGGTTTTAAGTCGGCAGTCATATGCCACACTATGCCTCCGGAGGTAGCCTTTTCAAAGCCTATGGGTAAACAAGCATAAATATGTATTGGGCACTTAACACCCAAACTTTGAGCTAATAAGACTATTGATTCCATTTCTCTTAAAGCCCCTTTAGCCAAGGAAGCTGCTTCACCTTTGCCTCTTAGTAAATTTTTCAAAGGAGAATCATCGGCACTATTTTTGCCACTCACTTGAAAGTTGGCCATCAATAAATCTATAAGTGACGTAGCCGAAGTTTTTGTTTTCTCCATGATTGCATTTACACTTGAAGAGAATTGAAATTTCGATATACGTCCTTCTATGTGATCCAATATACTGCCAAAGAGATCCGAATACATATCTTTGGGCACATTACAGTGAAGAAGAATGGCTCTTAAGAGATTTGTATGATTCAAGCGTATCATAATATTTTTCTCATGACGATTGGGAATTTCTAAAGCAATTTCATAGGCTAAATATAAAAGCTCTGCATCCACTAAATGACTGGCGGAATGGGGTGATATGATATCAAAAGCACAATTATAACTTTGTTTGGGATGGAAATTAAATACCTTCTCCTCGCGATAGACACGATCTACACAATAACGGCGTATCATATTAACCCCACTCATGGCTACATGGCGGGCAAATTCAGTTCTTAAGTCGCTGGGTAGAACCACCACACAACCTGAATGGGTCATAAGTCTTACTTGGTTGACATAATTATTGGCGTTGTGTTTAGTAAATGGTGATAGTAGTGGGGTATCAACTTCTATGGCTCCATGCTTACGAAACAAAGACACAATCTTACCCTTCACTAATTCTATTAAGGGACTAAACGTAACTAAATTGTCTAATACGATGGGCGTATTCCAGGATTTCATGGCACGGTTACTTCCTATGTGATAGGTATGTTCTAAAATGTTATCATTTTCCTGTTGCAAGCAACGTTGCACTATATGCTTGTACGCCTTACTTTGTGGATTCGCTAAAGCATTCTTTAACATTTCCTGCAATTCACTGGCCTCTAGTTCAGCTGGCGGCACTAGATCCGAAGCCAAAAGTTCTAAAGCAGTAGGCCTCTTAGCGGCATCATGATTTAATAGCCAACGTATTAACTGAAAAGAAATGTTATTAATAAATATTCGTCTGTCCTTTTTCATTTATATTGCATGTACTCGTATTTACCTCAACAGTTTTTTCAGATTTTTTATTCGTTAGCATGGTATCGGGAAATATAATATTCGAACTTCGTAAACGTACAATAGTTTCCGCTCGTTCCATGGAGGTACCAAAGGGAGGATTACACATTTCAAATAATATAATGCCGAGTGTGTACATATCAACCTTTTGATTGTAAATAGACTTTGAAGCGCTTCCTGTCAATTCTGGAGCCACATAGAGAGCGGTACCCACTTTACCAGTTCCTGTACCATCCTCTGTCAATGTAATTTGAGAATTAGGATTATGATGTTCTCCATTGGCCTGCAAAGCTAAAAAGCTGGTAGTGGCTAAACCGAAATCACCAATTTTTATTTGGTCATGCGAGTCTAAAAATATATTAACCGGTTTTAAATCTCGATGTATTATGCCTTGTTGGTGTATATGTGATAAGCCTTCGGCAATTTCTCGAAACAATCTCCACAAACGGTTTGAGTCTTGATAAAGATTATTATCGATGGCTGTACGTAGGGTACATTTTTCACAAAATTCCATTTGTATGTACATGACTTGTATCAACGGCTTAGGAGAGTTGGCTTTCGAAGACAATTCTAATTCACCATCGTCGTCATCTTCACTGTAGACGGCCACTTCACCTTTTGAGTCCACAAACTCAATGCCATCCGAATCAGAATCATCCATATGCGGTACATAGCCCTTCCAAGCACTAGACGAATCAGTTTCGGTTTCGTCGCAATCGATTGCTCCCTGTGGCGTTTTTGGCCTTTTGGAGCTGTCTTGTCGACTTACTGACCAATCTCCCGATATAAGCTCATCCATATGTTTCATATCTTCATCACTACAATTCTCTATCCAACTGTTAAAATAACGTACAACATTTTCATGATTCAGGCGCGATAACAGTTCCACTTCTCTAGTCATTTTCTTATACAGTTGCCTACTTCTAGCTGGTAGCGGTATACGTTTAATGGCATATTGTCTATTGTCCAGAATATTACGAACTTCCAAAACATCACCAAATGCTCCCTTACCTAAATACGCAAGAACTTCAAACTCAGTACCAAGACGTGACTGAGATGCGGGCAACGAAGGTATGCCCAGCGGTGCTACAGACTGAGGTGTTTGAGGTACCGCCAAGGCTTTCTGTTTCTGTTTAAGAGGGGGCACTGCTGTGGATGGCTTATATTGATTATTAGTAAGCGCTAAATTTAAAAGCTGATTTTCTATGTCATCTGCTGTAAACAAAGAACTGCGCAAAAATGGATGCTCGAGAAGTTCTGAAGCCGAGAGAGTACGATCTGATTTACATCTGTGTGGCAGGAGGATTATATAAAATATATCCCTTGAAAACCAATAAGTTTGTCATACTCACTTTTCCACAAAATCTTTTAATTCAATCGGGGGTGAATTCATTAAACTCTCAACTAGAGCTCCTAAAGCAGGTAAATCTCCCTGTGTAGACTTCTGTCCTGAACCACCTATTAACTCCAAAAGATTGGGCACTAAGGAAAAATCTGTAACACGTATAGTGCCTGTATTATCCATAAACACATTTGAATCTAATAAATGGCTATGAGTTACACCCGCTTTGTGTAAAAACGCTAAAGCTTCTATGACTCCTTTGGCTACGCGTCGCACGCCATCCATACACCAGCCCAAAGACGATGATATACTAAAAACACTAGTGCCCAAAACAAAGTCTTGAACTAAGTACACCAATAGGCCTTCTTTGCGCTTAACACACAAAACACATTCGTATTGAATAAGATTCTCGTGATTTAATTGCGATAGATTGGCCACTCGTTTTTCTATGGACGATATAACCTCATCCACACGGTGGTTACCCGAACATTTGTGTTCTGATGATAACCAAGAACATTTACCTGTGCCATTGCCACAATGTTGGTCAATTTGAGAATATTTTATATTCCATTCTGTTATGTAGAGTAATTGTCCAGAATCCAAATCTATACCAGTATACGCAATGCAACCCTTTTGTGAATGGCCCATACAACAGCCTCTTCTTATTTGCCGACCCACTTTATGAAAATACAAGGTTTCACTATCTCTATGTTCCATACACTTGGAGGGATATATATGACCCCTATAGAAAGGTGAAGAACTCTCTGAACTTTCCGATGAAGTTGCATGACGATTGGATTCGCTCATACTTCGTAGTGGCTCACGACGTTTATTTTCCGATTTAAACATTTCTTTGCGTCTTTCAACTTCATCCAAAAAATGTTGTCTTTCCATGTTTTCCCGTTGTTTTTTTAAATCCAGAAGTTCTTGTTCTCTTTGCTGTTTCTGCTGTAACATTTCGTCATAAAAGGAACCACGTGGGCGTTTATTGTGTTTTGAAAGAAAGATCTGTACAGTTTGGGCCAATTCATAGATCATTTCCTCACCCCGCAATTTATTGGTTTGCTTTTGCAGTTTTTGCAATAACTCATCAATCAACTGATCGGAGATGCCTTTAGTTTCTTCAAGAAAAATTTTTGGTGGGCTAAAAGTAAATTAATTGAAGAGTGTCTGTTATTATTTTGATGGATTTGATTATTTATTTGAGATTAAAAATAAATGTGGCAACGATTTAAAATATTTCTAGTTAGATTTTTAGCACATGCTCATTTTAAAACCATATTTAAATGTACAAATGGTTTTAAATTTGTGTAAAAGAAGTATGCGATTCAAATATTTAGCAAAGATAACGAAACCTTGAACCGCTGATTTTGTCTTATCATTCTATGTAAACTTAAGATAAACAGTTATAATCATCATCTACATAGGTATACAAATATTTGTTTAAAAGAAACAGAAAAATCTACCGCTTGAAAGGACATTTGATATTGAAAGCCAAAAACTTACACTTTTGGATATTTCGAGTTGCAGACAACGTGTAGTTTTGTCTTCACATATACTTCGGCAAGACCATTTGTTGAATCTCTTAAAGGAGTCAATTCAATGCGTATATTTATGGGTTTCCATCGTGAGGGCGAAGCAGTATTAATGGGATTCAAATCTTCAACATCGCTGTTAAATATTGACTTCAAGATAACAAAAAAAAATTGATTTTTAATAATGATTTATTTGATCGTTATGCAAACAATGTTTGCTTCTGGGTGAGTTCTAAAATATCAAAACACGGTTTTACTACTATTTCAATAGGTACAAACTAAACAAAAATCAAACTTCGCATCACTAATTTGTGGATGCTTTGTTTTTACCTGGACATTAAAAGAAAACATGCACAATAAACAAAGTACAAATTTAACATGGCAGAACAAAGGTAAGACCATAATGTGCTTCGCTACACCTACCGCTACCATTTGTACAGATTTCTGGACTGATGATTTTTAATGTCTACGAAATCAATTACACCAACTCAGAAACTTAAGCTTTAAAACTTCTCAAGATATAAAAAAATTAATATTTAACTTGCATGGGAGGCACCACGCCTACTTCCTTATTGATGATTTTCCTTGACCATGTAATCGTTTAGGTATGAACTTCAGACCAAATTTAAAAAAATTAGCTTTAGCTCTCAAGATATAAGTTAAACATAATATGAAAAAAATCTACATTGAATTTGTATGGGAATATATAGGAAAATCTAAATGCCATATCTCCGGAACCAAGGGACCGATTTCGCGCAAACTTTACGTAAACGAAATTGATCCATTCGTTTAGTGGCGATATCAAAATGTACATTAATTTTTATATATTACATTACATTTAATTTATTTTTAGTGGAATTTATTTTGAGCGGAAGCAGCTTCTCCTTATTTTAAAGTAAACAACACGGTTGATTAGTTTGTTTTGTAACAGTAGTAAATGCGTTTTGATGCATATTTTGGAACTCACACTATTTCTCTCCTTACCTTTATAGCCTCCAGTTCATGAGTTTGCCTTTCACGAAAGGATTCCTTTGCTGCCATTTTCAATTAAACAAATTTTATATCCGTATGCTATTAAAACTTATTTTATAAGACAGTTGCCGGTTAATGAAGCAAAACTTTTCTTGTTGCTTTCTATTGCTCCTGATGTACCGCTACTGATAGCTGTTAGCTTTTTCAATCCCGTATGCTCATCACTTTTTATCTATTTATCACTGCCTTTTCTTAATAATGTTTTTGTTGCATTATATTTTAAACACTTTTTTATTTACAAATTAACAGTTATTTTATGTATATAACATTAGTGTATTAATTAATAAAGATCGAAAAACCAGAATTAAAATTTTTATTCAAAATTAGGATTAAATTACTAAAGGAAAATGTTGATTTCCACGCGCAGTTTCTGTAAATTTTTAAAAGAAAATAACAAAAATAAGAAGCAGATGTTCCTTTTTCCATCAACTTGTCAAATTCTTATCAGCCGCCTATTGTTATTTATTTTCGTTTGTATTTGTTTTGATTGGCTTTTGTTTAGATTTATAACAGACCTGTTTTTCAAAAACTGGTATTTTGCAATGATGCATTTTGAGTTTTTTGTTTTGGACTAAATTAAGGCTGAGAAAGTGCCAAAAAACTTTTGTTACGGCCAAATTTTTTATTTTTTTTTAATACATGTATATACATACTTATACATATCTGTGGAATTTTGAAAAAAAACGTCTTCTCTCGACATAAGACAATTTTCCATGATTTTTATAGTAAATATAGATTTTCCTTGTCCTTCTTTTGCTCTAATCCCCGTATTTCTACGACCTTTGGAACGCAAGAAGTTGACTAATCGATCTCTTTTAGACTTTCCCCCAATTTCAATTTGACAAAACGACTTCTTTCAGAGAATTAAAAATGATTTGAAACAATGAATGTCTATAAAAAAATTTACTTAATTTTTATTATTAATTTTTAATTATTTGCACATTGTAGGGAAAAATTTAAGTATTTTTTTTTAATGAACCGAAATATATTTTCAAGATCAACTTCTTTCAACCTTTTTTTCATATTCCATTCTAACAAAACAACTTGTCTTGACTTAAGAGATTAAGATAATTTTCAAATTTAATAAAAAAACAATTTGACAAAACGACTTGCATAGTGGAAGCTAATTTTTTTTCTTTAAAATCTATTTCACAAAAAGTCTTAAATTAATTTTTTGTCGTTTTAAAGAAAATTATTGCTTCTAGAAGGAAAAAAAAAGTCGCATCATGTTCGTTAAGTATTTGTGTATAATATCCAAGTTCAAAATTTCTTTAGTTTTCTAAGCAATAACTTCTTTTAGCCTTTTTAACTATTTTTTTGCTCTACTGAAAAGTTGTTGACGCTGTCTTGTGCCGATGCACCGGTCCTGGGGGTGTTCGAGAGAAAAGTTCTTCGTAAAATCTTTGGTCCTTTAAGGCATGGCGATGAGTTTCGCATTAGAACCAACCGTGTTTTTGTGTAGAGACATGTGCATGGTGAAATTACTTACAAGGTGGTGTTGCCAACCCAACTGGTTTTTTTTGGTCATACCTCTCTTGTCAAAAGTTTTGTTTATGTTTTGTTTACATTTTGCTTTGAGTGCATTAGTGTTTTTGTTTTGGTGTAGAGATTATATGTTGTTCATGGTGAAAGTACTTACAAGGTGGTGGCAGGTGAATATAGTACAAAAACAACAGGTTATTTGTTTTTGTTTTTTCAGCTCTTTAATGTCAAAAGCAGGTATGGTGAATTAAAAAAGCACATGTCACAACTTTGTGTGTATTGTTAGCAACATATAGGTCTCTACACCAAAACAAAAACCACGAATACACACAAAGCAAAATGTAAACAAAACATAAATATAAAAAAAACTTTTGACAGGACCGGTATGACCAAAAAAAAAACCCAGATGGGTTGGCAACACCACCTTGTAAGTAATTCCACCATGATGTTGTTAAAAATGCACACACACACACTTCTGACATGTGCTTTTTTAATTCACCATACCTGCTTTTGACATTAAACAGCTGAAAAAACAAATTCCCTGTTGTTTTTGTACTATATTCACCTGCCACCACCTTGTAAGTAATTTCACCATGTGCCACCACCTTGCAAGTAATTTCACCATGACCATGCACGAATGCATGGTGAAATAACTTACAAGGTGGTGGCAGGTGGGTTGGCAACACCACCTTGTAAGTAATTACACCATGCAGGAATGCATACAAAGCAAAATATAAATAAGACACAACTATAAACAAAATTTTTCATAGAAACGGTATGACTAAAAAAAAAATACAGCTGCGTTGGCAACACCACCTTGTAAGTAATTTCACCATGGCAACAGCCGTTACTAGCAGTATAGCAGGAGCCATCAAAAACGGCGCGAAAATTTTGCTTCATTAATAGCATAAGGATAAAAATTTGTTTAATTGAAAATGACAGCAAAGGAATCCTTTCGTGAAAGGCAAACTCATGAACTGTTCTGTTACTGGACGTTGATAAAGCCTTGTTATTTATTGGTGTGACTAAAGAAGGCGCCTAGAGACTAGTGCTGAAGTAGGCCCAAAATCCATTAACGGTTTGCTATGGCCAGCTAAGTAAATAACTAGGAGTGTCAGCTGTTATTTTTCGGAGTAAGAACTATTTTTGCGATTGCAAAATTAATTTCAATACGCCCAACTATGATTTAAATCGGTGTTTAGTGCACTATCTGACTTGGAAGTAGTGCTGTCAAATTCTGCTACTTTTCATTACTCGATAGTATTGAGTACTTTCATTTGGGTAACCAATACTACGCAATACTTTTAACGGATTTTATATTTAAGAGAAAAAATTTCATAAAGTATTGTGTTTTTAAACAGAAATTTGTTTAGCCGTTAAAATTCAAATTTTCCATACAACTTCGAAGAAAATTACAACTCTGAAAGTATTGAGTAGTTACTTTTAAGTATTGAGTATCCAAAAATTCGTATAAATACTCGATACTCGATACCCATTACTCAATACTTTGCCAGCACTACTTGGAAGGACCCATTAATATCAACAATTTCTCTAAACCTCTCTTACTAAAACAATTTGAAACAAAATGAATTTAGTTTGCCTCTTAATTTTTATTATTTTCTTTCAAATGATGTTCAACTTGAATACATTTATTTCGTTTTCGAATAAATCATTTTCTAATAAGTTGGTATACAATTTGGACATAATACATATACTCGTATATTTAATTAAAATCAGAAGATACAATAAAATTAAACAGAATATCTTGCATACAATATAACAAATTTTAAATAATTCAATGCTATAATTTATTAAATAATTGAGTTTTATTTTTATAAATTACTTTAAATATTTGTATATATATTTTTTTAATTATATATATTGAGTATATAGTATTTACATATGCTTATGTAAATGGATGTACATATGTATGTATATAAGTATATAATACAATTTATAGAGTACGTAATAGTAATACATAATTTAATTTAATATTATTGTCAACAATTTGTTTTTCCCATAAAATACGAGTAATGATTTCTCAGATAAACATACAAAAGAATACAAAATGTTCAACTGAATTAAAAAAATGCATTTTTATAATGATAACAAAGCTTAAATGCTTGTGTATTATAATAATTTCATAAATTCACATTTATAATTATTTAAATGTATATGTATGTATAATAATAAAAAAAAAACTAAAAACATTTACATAAAATGTCACAAGATAAGCAGTATAATTTATACAATATAGGCTAATAATTGAGATATAATATTACATTTCAAAGGTCTGTTTAAAATAATCTCCATTATACAAGAAATTAAAGTATATTTTAAGGTTTTTAACCTTAAAGCTGCAAATACATAACAAGCGTTAGCTGCTGAGCGCGTTTTAAGCTTTAAGACTTTTCATGCTTTTAAAATGGCAAGTTACATACCATACTTTACAGTCGCCACTTAAATATGTATTGTTATTAAGTTTAATGTATTTTTTCCAAAAATTTTATATTTTTTTTAAACAAAATGTTTTTCTCACAAGCCAATCATAAAACCACAACTAATTCTTTTATATTTTTCAACAAGTCTTCTTTTTTCTACACGAAAATGTAAACACGTTGTTTTATATGTATTAGTGATTTCATTTTTTTTCATTCATCCAGCTGTCAACGCTTGTAAAAGTTAAAAGTTGGTCAACTTTCTCGCGTTAGAAGTGTTGCATACTTTGCTTGTAACTTGCTTTATGAAAATGCACTGTTTTAACTTTTTTTGACATAAGCTTGCAACGCATGGCGCTCAGAACGCTTGTTATGTACTTCCACCTTAAAGTAGGCTTTGCTTTTTATTTATTGTTTTTTTTTATATTAAAACAATTAAAGGAGTTTATTTTTAACAGTATGTACTCTTTAAAGGCCGTGTCAGAAATAATTGGTTGCATTTCGTTACGTTTAAAACTTTGACAAAAAAGCGTAAAGCAAAAGGTGTATGACGCAATAAAAATTTTACCAGTAGCGTTGTTTGTTTATCTGATTCTTTAAAACTCTCAATAACTCCCAATATAAGTTTACTTTCATAGTTTCGAAACAACACTTTAATACAAAACTAAACAAAAAACACGTAAAACTGCAAATTTTCAAAACCATTTAAAGAAAAATTAACAGCAGATTCACGTTCAAAGTATATATCGTTGGTCTCAGGTAGAAAGGCCCTAACTCAAATAATTTAAAATTTACAGGAGGCGCTAAAAATACAACAGATACTGTAATTATTAATATATAACTTTTTATTAAATGCTGTACAATTGCTTGTAATAACGTTATTTTTAATAATATTGTAAACATTCTTTGTGAGGAGCGGAATTTTTCTAAAATGCATTGGATTTACTGAAAAAAAGTAAGTTTTGAAAAAATGCGAGTTAGGGCCTTTCTACCTGAGACCAACGATATATGGCATATAAAAATGTCCATAAATGTCAAAGCGAATCTGTAACGCAACGCAAAGTAAAAGTTTTATCTGACTCAGCCTTAAAATGTAGTATTTTTTTCCTTAAATATTTATTTATTTTATTTTATTTTTTTCATTTAAACAACTTAAATACATAATTTATTGTAAAAGTTTTGTAATAATATGGGGTTTTTAACATATAAATTATTTAAATTTCATAAATTTCTTTATAAGGTAACTTGGTTTACGTTTTTCTTTTTGACAAAGATATGTTTTGGACTCAATATTTAACAAAAGTTTACGAAAACTGAGAGAGAAAAACAAAAATTATATATTTCATGATGATTTTTTTTAAATAGTGGCAGTTTTATTCAAAAATATATATATAATATATTTAGAAGATACATATATTATCTATTACATATATGTAAATGTAGCTTTTATGTTTCGAGAATATATAATTTTTTATATATTTTGTTTTATACGAGTATATAACAAATCTATTATAATCCTTTAGTACGGCATTCCAAATTCATATAATCTTTGAAAGTGAAATATTTGCATTAAAAGCTGTTCTGCATTTCAATTTCGTATATATTAGCAATTGGTTACGATTGAAAAAGTTTGTTGAGATTGGGACAAATAACCCTAAAGGCTTTGAAATACAATATTTTGTATTGAAATAATATTCTTTTGAATTACAGTGTTTTTGGTTGCCTAAATAATGGCCCCAAAGAAAAATATGAAAAATGAAATGAAATATTTGGTCCCAAAACAAAATGCCCAAATTGTCCCAAAACACAAGCTTGGCACTGTTTTAAAATAACAACTTGGCATTCTTAAATTCTATTTGCCTGAGATTTAATTTTCCACTAAATTTAGTGGTAATGGAAAAAAGAGTGCATTATCGCCTTTAATATTTAGTGGTAGTGGAAATTTACTCGTAATGAACTAAATGAATCGATTTTCTAATAGATTAATAGTAGTAATGGGCTACACATCCATTCTCATTATAGTGCAATACAAATTTAGTTCCGTTAACTCAGTTCCACTATTCTTTTCATATACTTTCATACATGGATATTATATTATACTAGCCTAAACCCGGCATGCTTCGCTACACCTACCGCTATAATTTGTACACATATTTCGACTGATTTTTAATGACTACGAATTCAATTACACCAAACTCAGAAACTTAAGCTTTAACACTTCTCAAGAAATAAAGTAATGAATATTTAACTTGCATGGGAGGCACCACGCCTACTTTCTTATTAATGATTTTCCTTGACCATGAATTTGTTCAGACCAAATTTGGAAAATTTAGCTTTAACAGCTCTTAAGAATATTATATGAAAGACTTTTACATTGAATTTGTATGGGAAAATATAGGAAAATCTAAAAATAAAAAAATCAAAAGGCCGATTTCACGCAAGTTTCTCATAAACAATCCCCAACATACCATGGAATTTCAGCTGAAATCAATCTATCCAATTCCTCGGTTGGTGGAGACCTCAAAATATATATTAAGCTTTATATATTAAGTAGATGCATACATATGTAGTTTAAGTCAATGCCCATTTAAATACAGTTAAACCTCCGGCTCTCGTAGGCCCGGCACCAGCACGGTTATTCGAAACACTTAACCGTGTAGAGGTTATATTACAATACACAGAAATTTAGTTTTTTATTGAAACATTAGATTTATGTAACTACAGGCTCAAATATACCACATATTTTTATACAAAACATACAAATCGTTATAGAGAATGCAGAATAAAAAAAGGGGAACCACCGGATTTAGATTTACATCATAAAAAACATATAAATGCTGCCCGGATAATATATGTAATGTACGGTTAATATAGGGACAAAATAAAAAGAACCGCATGCCGGTTAATAGATAGTATAACCGATTAATAGAAGCCTGGTTAATCGAGGCTACTTTCTCGATTTTCTGAGTCCCCCTGTATAAAGTAAATTATTGTTGTTGTTGTTTTGATCATAATTTTTGTATTTTCAAAACGGTCACATTTCTATGGCGCGGATCTTTAATAATGTCAGCCACTAATCATTTAGGATTAGTGCACTAAATTTCCATTAGCACTAAAATCGTTTCATTTAATGCATTAAATTTCCACTACCATTAAATTAATTTTATTTAGTTCTTAATTACTTCCATCTGCATTTAGTTGTGACTGCAATATTGCTGCATTTATAATAAGTCGTATAGTGGTAATGGAAACGATAACAATTGGCGATTGGAAATTAATTCTTACTTGTCGCCACATAGCCGTTCTTTTCATTAGCCTTATATTACTCCAACTATGCTTTAAAGTTGTTAGTTTATATCGACAATATACGTCACATAAGGTAAGGTGGACGAAAAATGAAACGTCACACTTAGAGCGCTAGCAGAAAAATTCAAACGAATCCCAGCAAAGGTAAAAAATGAAAAAGTTAGTTTGCGGTTTTTTCGAAATTATAATTTAAAAATAAGAGGTCCTTCCCCCCTTCAAACAATCCGTCTACAAAGAAACCGCTCCCTGACATTTTACCTTAACCATCGACAAAAAACGAATGATCAGAAGATAAGCGCCGCCTATTGTGAAGAAGCAGAAAACAGCTAAACGTACTTAGCGAAGGCACTCACCACACAATCAATATGTAACGATGGGGCAATAGCTGTTGATCAAGGGTGAAGGTATAACACTGACCTTTGAATGATCAATTCATAGCAATTTGTCTCATTCCTAAGGCGCTTAATAATATAAGAAAACAAAATATATTTTCTGTTGTCATAACTGTCCTTTCCACAAAAAGGAATGCACAGCATTTAGTAGGGGTTTAACCCTGAGTATTGGTCTCAATAAAAAACAAACGTAGGTACTGAGACCTATAACCAAACCATCTCTAAGTTATCCTTGATTTTTGTTTATCTTTAGAACAGTTAAAGGTAAAGTTACTGAGTTTAGTCCAAATAATTCCATGGCCACTGCAAATCATCATTTAAAATTTGGGTGGAATTAGACCAGTTTTTGAATTTTGAATTTGAATGATTTCATGGGGAAACTAAATATTGACTTCTGTATACCTTGAAGACGGTTAAAGGTAAAGTTAGTGAATTTAGTTCGAATACCTTCATGACCATTATTACTTAAAAATTTGACGGAATTCGATAATTAGGCGTGGTACTTCGCATAAAAACTAAATATTAATTTTTGCTTATCTAAAGAACCACTAAAGACTCAGTCTCTATGTGAACTCTTCCCATCAATAAAAATATTCAGTTAGAAGGTGGGAGGAATTGGATAAGTAGGTGTAGTACCTTTTTTGATAAAAAATTTATGTTTAATTCTTCATTTCGAAATTGTTACGCATTCGTTCGTTCCTTTTATGAATAGGCTGTAAGGCATAAGCAATTAAAATATTACGTATGCATGTAAAAGTTATGTAACAGGTATGCAATACTTAAATACAGAACAGCAACAAATTTTTTAATTCTTTTTATTTTTTCTCTAATTGCCAACTTTCATTTGGAATACAATACAGAATCTAAATCTAAAAAAGTTTTAAACTTAATTATAAACTTACAAAAAAAATAAATTTAAAAGCTTATAAAAGGGGTCATGGTACACTGGGTTATGTTTTTTCTTTTAATAAAATCTACTTAAAAAATAAAACTTAATTTTTAAATAATTTCACAAAATGAAAGCCTTAAATAAATTGCTAAAATATAAATTAAAAATGAAAAATAATATTTAAATGCCTTCTTTTATTTGTTGATTTGCAAAGCAGTTTTTCTTCTCTTTTTTTTAATTTGTTTTAATGGTTTCTTCTTCCGTTTTTTTTAATTTTTTTCGTTTTTTTTTTACACCTGAGCTGGTTTAGTCTTACCAAGAACCATGAGAATTTTCTGCAAAAATCTTGTAAGACTTACTGTGAATAAAAAGGGTAAAAAAATGTTAGAAAAAATAGATTTAAAATAACTTTTGTATTAGTAGCTTATAAATAAATAAAAAAAAGAAAACTCTAAATGTTAATCTTAAGGCATGCCTTTAATTGGTTTAAATATATTGTTTTGTTCTACAAGAGACAAACATTTACAAACATTTTAAAGTAAATAATTTTTTAAAAAACAATTCATTTTACCTATCTTCTGGATAAAGCCGAAACGATACTCGTACCAAGTGAATCGCACAATGAACTATGGAGAGAATTGGTTCTTTGGCCGCACGTTTAGTTTATGGAATAACCTTCCCGTGAAAGTTTTTTTTGTCAATTGCGATATCAGTAAGTTTAAATCAAATGTCTACAAGCATTTCACCCTCTTTCCCCCTTCTCATAACACATTTTCCTAGAACATGAGTAGCCTTCATCCCCTGAGTGCTTGCCTCAATCAAAAAGTACTTGTAGTATGGATACTTTTCAATCGGATTTTTGGCTCTGGGACGAAATATTCTGAGCCTATGGGAAAACTTGCTAGTATCTTCCAGGCTGAGGTTTATGCCATTGGAAGGACAGGAAATAGCCATACTATCTGACAGTTAGGCTGCCATTCGAACACTTGGCTCTTATGAAATCGACTCTAAGCTAGTATGGGAATGTCTCGTGAAACTGAACCGACTGGGCAGGGACAATAACGTCAGCCTATGCTGGGTCCTTGGCCATGCGGGCATTCGTTCACGGGAATGAAATGGCAGATTAATTTGCCAGGAAAGGAGCAGCTATGCTATTGATGGAGTTAGAACCTTTCGGTGGAATAGGAAGGGGAGTTTGGAAAAGCATACTAAGGGAAAAACAAGACAGGGAGAGAAACTTGTTGTTCTTTGGTCAGACTGGCCTTAGACTTTCAAAACTTTTTCTTAGTTAATGTAATAAAAGAAGATTTGAGTCGAGCATTAAATTCTCTAGGAATAATCTGAGAATACTTGGGGTACTTCTTACGGGCACTGCAGACTCAATGGACACTTAAATAAGATAGGAATCGCTTCGAGCGATATGTGCAGATTCTGTGCCCATAATAGGCAACTGTGAAGCATTGATGCACAGTAGAAAGAGATACCTCGATGATTATCGAATATCAGATGGTGGTTTGTCAGAGTTGGCACCGGCCGATATTTTGAAGTTCGTCAAGGCGTCGAAACTGGGGAAAATATTATAAGACCCCAGTGAAGTTGAGGGCTGTACAATAGATCTACAGGTCGAAATATTTTAGTACCTCCTTTATGAATGAATGAATGTGTGTATTGAATGACTGGCCATACATTATGAAAGTTTTCTCTGACAAACTTTGTTTGCTGCCGATATTTGGAACGTTTACTTTTAAAATTTTATCGTACGCTGTTTTACGTACTTCGCAGGAGCCAGCCGTGTACTGAAAGAGCTCCAACAAGCGTACGACAAGAGTCGACAGGCCGTCGAGTCGTACGCAGCGTTGTCCGGGGTGAAGTTCAGCTTCATACCACCTCGGGCGCCTCACTTCGGAGGACTGTGGGAAGCAGCAGTCAAACAAGCGAAGTTCCTACTTCTGCTCGCCGCACACAGGGTTAGAATAGCATGTTTTCTTGGATTAATTAAAAAAAAAATTTTAAGTATCGTCAAAATTTTTTGTACCCGGTCAAAGTATACAAAATTCTACATCACTTGTCGTTAAAATAAATGTCAAAAGTGCTCTGGTGTTTTTGTAGTAAAACTTCAAAGTCAAACTTTTTAAAAATTTTTGTGCAAAAGAGGCTAAAAAAAGCGAAATCTTTTCCTTTGAAAATTTTATTTATTTTTAAAAGTATTGCAAAAGTTAGCAATTTTTCAATGGAACCATCAAGTTCAAGTTATTTTACAAACACTTGGTTAGCACTTGAGTATCAAATTGTGTATGGAAGTGTTTTAGATTTAGTTATTTATGTATATTGGAAATGCCAAAAAAAATTAGCATTTTTATATTTTAAATGGATATATAGTTATTATTCGTCCACATTCGTGTCATAATTTTCAGTTTATATTAAAGAGGACATAAATCTCTATTATATTGCAAAATTTTACGCTGCCTTTTTGTGCCTTTTAGAAGATATGCATTGTTTAATGCAAGTGTTGTAGCAGTCAAATAGCTAAAAATCACATTGATCTCGCGACTGCTGCTGTTGTTGTGTGTTGTGTTTTGTTCTTGTTCATGTTACTTTTTTCTTACTGATCGAAAGACCTGTACATGTAGACAATTTAAGATTTGGCCTTTCCATTCTTTATGGCTGGATTCGATTTTTTTAATGTCTTTTGCACGTCTTATGCACACAATACAGGACGATTTTTTGTTGAAACGTTTTCTTGGTACAATATGCCTCCCACTTTGCACAAGTATTTTATTCACGGACCCGAAATTGTGTCAAATGCCATTTTACCTATTAGGCAGTTATCAGAAGGAGCGCAAGAAGATCGAAATAAAGATTTTAAAAAATATAGGGAGTTCCATTCACGAAAGTACAGTCGCGAAAAATCAAAATCAAACTAATATGTTTTTGATTACCTCTGACCCAATTATTTCAAGCATGCAAAAATTGCCTACAAAGAAGGTCCAAAGCTTGGCAATTGATTTAATTGTACCTGTAGCTCCCAACAAGAACTATTTCAGTGATGTTGAAGTTGCTGATGCTGCTGATGATGATGATGCTGCTGATGATGATGCTGCTGATGATGATGATAACGATGATGATGATGGTGATGATGATGATAATGATTTTGGTGATGATGATGTTGATGATTAACTTTTAGATGTATAAAATGTAATGTTTAAGTTCTCATACTGTACTCCTTGCACTATATACCTACACTGATATTTGGCATTATTGAATAAAATTATACTCAAATATACTAAGAAAAGATTTTGTTTTACTTATTTAAATGGTATAAATTGAAAAATAAAGAAAAATT
This sequence comes from Metopia argyrocephala, assembly GCA_963576795.1. Lineage (NCBI taxonomy): Eukaryota > Metazoa > Arthropoda > Insecta > Diptera > Sarcophagidae > Metopia > Metopia argyrocephala. The sequence goes on from OY756211.1 coordinate 89,461,394, forward strand.
ATCCAAACATAACTTCCCTGATTTGATCCAAGAAAACATGCTATTCTAACCCACTGTGCGCCGTGGGCAACGCATCACTCACCCAAGAAGAAATGAAAACAATGCTCGCAGAAGTAGAGGCGGACCTCAACAGTCGCCCAACTGCACCGCTGTCCCCAGACCTGAACGACGGAGAAGCATTAACCCCAGCGCACCTGGTAATCGGGGAGGGTCTGCGTTTGCTGCCGCCAGAATCCGTAGAAGGAGGGAGAGACCAATAGGCGAAGTTATGCAGGCGATGGCGTTTGCTCTGCAGTCTCAAGCAGACTTTCTGGCAGGCTTGGTCACGAGGCTATATCCTGGGGTTTCAAGGCAAAGCCAAATGGCACCACGGAATACCCAACTTGAAAAGTGAATCCTACAATAAACGGTTGTATTTTTATTTCGCAAAACTTAATTTTCCTAGAGCCCAATTTTTATATTTTTAAATTATAAATTATTTAGTTTAAAGTTTCCTAAAAACTATTAGGAAAACACAACAAAGGAAAGAACAACAAACTCTGGACTTTGCAAAGAACAAACTGTCATACAGTAGTAAACCATGTGACACCTTGAAACTGAAAATAGCAAAGTAATCTACTAATACCTTTAATTATCCGTTAAGTCCCCTAAAGGGAATTTGTACCCAGATTTTAGTTAAATACAGTGCGAACTCGATTACTGCAACTCTCGTTATGCGCAACAACTCGATTAACGCAACACCTGAATCAAATGCATTGTAGACTCAGTCAACGCAACTTTTTAAAAAATGTATCTCAATAAACGCAACAATTTGTTTTAACTCAATTTTTTTTCCTCTGGATAGTTTTTGCATTATTTTACAGTTATTTCTTGGAATAGTTTTCATAAAAACAGACAAGCAGCATGTGTCTGATGTTTTTTTATCAGTTTGGTAAAAAGATTTTCGCGATCAGTCACAGTATTAAAAACGCATAAAAATAGAGAAGGTGACGAAGTGCAGCAAATTAACCAATGAACAAAAGAGTGAAATTTTGAATAAACTTGAAAAAAATATATCGATCAAAGCATTATGCCAGGAATACAGTGTGCATAAATCAACAATAACCAGAATTAAGCAAAATAAATCAAAATTAATTAAATTTGTTACAAATGCTGAATCCGGCCCAGGAAAGCGTATAGTAATTAGAGTCTGTGAGTATCCAGTAATGGAAAACGCTCTGTGTAAATGGTTTTTAAAACAAAGAGAATTAAATTTGCCTACTTCGTCTGAAATCTTAAAGTCAAAGGCTATTCAGCTACATAACAAAATAAATGAAAGTCGTGGTGATTTTCATGCAAGCAACGGATGGTGCGAAAATTTTTAAAAACGTCATGGTATTCGAAAAGTAAGCAAGGAACGCATTACATTTTATGACTCGGTTAACGCAACTACCGCGGTTATCGCAACTGCCCAATTTTCTATTAGTTGCAGTAATCGAGTTTGTACTGTATTTCGGTTTCTTTAGATCACATTAAATTTTGATAATTTTCAACTATAGACACTTATATTTAATCAAAGGGTACAAATAAAATTTGTGCAAATTAAATAATATTTTTAATAAAACAAAAAATAGGTGCATACTAACTAATAACACACAGCAGGCATTTGTAGAAAAATAATTAAGAAAAAATAAATAAAGAATTAAAATTCCGAATAATAATTTCATTTTATTTCAGTGATCGCCAATATAATTTAGAAAAGTTTTTTTTTATTAAAAAAAATTGTTAAATAAAATTCTTAAAAGTACTTAATTGAAAAAAATAAATGAATAAAAATGAAAAAAATTTAAATAAAAACCTTTGAGGAACTTTTGGGTCGAACAACCATCATCATTTTTTGTAAAGCTTGAGTTAATCCACCTATTAAAAAAATATTCATATAAATTATACGGGCAATGATATTTAGGATTCTCAAAATAAAAAAAAGGATTATAGACATTAAATGTTTTAATTAAAATAAAAAGTTTATTTTAAAAAGCAGGTGATTATAATACAATCAGATTGAAAACAGATTTCAATATAAAAAGTATTTAGAAAGAAAGCAAGAAAAAACCAGACTTACCCATAGTTTTTTGGAACCAAATTGGTTTATTTTTCCACGCTATAAACACCACATACACAGGAATACTGGACAAGATCATTAACATACCATAACCGGTCTCAATGGGACTGGCATACATGGGTACTACAGTAACGAAAATAGTGGCCAATAAGTAAATGATGGGGAATATCAACGGCACACGAATTGGACGAGGTAAGTTAGGTTGAGCCCAACGTAACCAGGGTAAACACAGTACAGCAACACCTATACTTAACTGCAATAAAAAAAAGAAAAAAATATATATTTTTTTAAATCTTTATGCTGACAATTATAAATGACTTACCCAAGTGGCAAAGCCTACATAATTAATTAAAGCAAATATATCGGATACAGTTAAATACAACATAGATAACAAAGCCATGGCTAATACTGCTGGGGTAGGTGTAAAACGTTGTATTTGTATCATGGTTAAAATTTCCGGCATTTGACCCTCATTTGCACCGGCATAGAATAAACGTGATGAAGTTAATAAAATACCATTGACAGCACCAAAAGTAGATAGAGCCACGAATACTGTTTAGAGGGTAAAAATGTTTAAAATTTCCTTAAAAAAAAACAAAATAATTTTTTAATAGCCTACCAGGAATGGTCCAAGCGATAACACCAAAAGCTCTTTCTGCATAAGTTACAGCTACAGCCTGTGAACCCAAAACTTCTTCTGGTGATAGAATGGTATAAAATGATACATTAGCCAATACATAGACAATGGTTACCAAAGTACAGGAGATGGCTATAGCACGTGGTAAATTTTTTACTGGATCTTTAAGTTCTTCAATGATAAAATTCAAATAATTCCTGTATAATTAAGAGAAAATAAAAATATATTTATTTACTGCTGTGAAATAGAAAATTCAATTACTGATTATGTATTGAAATTGAAATTGCATGTAAGCCACCTAAAACAGGCATCTTAGAAATTAAATCCCTAACTTTTAGAATTTCAGACTTTATTGCAACAAATTATTCGTCTAATTCCTAAATGGTTGGTGATGTAACGTTAGAAATTCTTTAACTTCACCTTTTTCTGTATTATTGTTTAATGATAATATCTCCTCTTACAAGCAGTCGCCGTGGTTTAGTGGTTAGTGTGTTGGCTTACTAAGACGAGAGGTCCTGTTAAAGCCCCGGCTCTGAAATCTTGAAGAAATATGAAAAAAAATATTTCTTTCGGTAAGTAAAAGGTAAAAGTACCTGATTGCCATGAACAAGCTTCTCAAGCCTGTTGTTTGGAGTCGACATTAAACAGTAGGTCCCAGTACTCATGGAAACAAATTAACACACACAACATGAGTGCTGCGAGAAGCTAGGGTTGTAAAGGTCAATTATGTACATATATATGTATGCATCCTCTCGTAAAGTTTTTTTTACATACACAAACATGTAAAGAAGGTTTTAAACGGAGTAGGAAAATAAACAAAACTGAACGTTTGATCTCATCTTGTTTTGTTCTTTACAATGAGTAAAACAAAAACAAAACAGAAACAGTGAGACCGATTGTCCCATTTAATTTTGTATATTGTTTTTGTTTTGAGCACTACAAATACACTAACTCAAATGTGCGTAGGTACAACAAAAAATGAATGAGAAGAAAAAGAGAAGAAGAAGAGAAAAATAAGCAAATTATACGAATGTAACGGAATAACGAAGCAAGCACAAGAGCGAAAAGGTAATTGTTTCATTTGCGCTCTTTCTCATTTAGAAAGTATTTGTTTTGGTTTTGCTCATGTACAATACCATTAAAAATATTTGAAAAGTTTATGACTTTGTGGTAACGTTTGCGAAATGTTTTGTTTGTTTGCCCACTCTGGTTTTAAATTATGTTTCGTGTTTATAAGCCAAAGTATCTTGTTCATACAACACACAACAATAGATCTCATAGGTGCTCGGTCCGATATTCGGTACTGAAGTCTCATAACTAAGTTTTCTAAATGTGCCAACAATTTCGTATTTTGCAAGAAGATCAGATCCACAAGCTCAGACAACTGCTCTCTATATGGCTGCAATAAATGTTACATTTATTTTACAGAAGAATTGAAAAATTTTCGGACCATAATCTATATTCAGCTTTTAACTTTGACTTCTTAATGTTCAGAACAAAAAAATAAGTTCCAATAGACCATCAAAGAATATTGAATTGAACAGCTCATATAAAGTGTGATTTTTTAAGAGCTATAGGAAAGTTTTTCAAAAAAAAAAAAAACATAAAAAATTCAGAAAAATTAATGAAATCTTTAATTGAATTTAATTAATCCATATAATTTAATGTTTGAAGATTATTTCATGCAAATGTTGACCGTGACTGCGCCTCAAACGGTCCATCCGCTTAGTCCAATTTTGGCATACTCTTTACAACATTTCGGCCGGTATCTCACGAATAAATGCTTCAATGTGTCTTCCAATGCGTCAATTGAAGCGGCCTTGGCTGTATAGACATGAGCTTTAACATAGCCCTACAAAAAATAGTCTAAAGGCATTAAATTGAACGATCTAGGCGGCCAATCGACCGGTCTCGGATCTTCGGCCAACTTCTAAGACCCCATTCACCAAAAATTATACATTACGGTAGGTCGTTCGGCTTCAATTCTTGCACCAGGCTTCACACCTAAATCCTTCCGCAAAATTTTCCATGTCGTTGAGTAACAGAGGCCCAATTGCTGCGAACGGCGACGAATCGATAATTGATGGTCATCATTAACACTGGTTGATACAACTGCGATATTTTCTTCATTTCGCACTCTACGTAAGCGTGTAGGTGGTTTAATGTCCAACAATGTAAATTTGGTGCAAAATTTAGTCACAATAGCCCGAATATCCGCTTCAGTGGGTCCATTAAACTGGCTAATAAATGGAAGAAGCGCGCGATGAACTCTCTTAACAGAGCACGCATTTTGATAACAAAATTCAATAATTTGCAAGCGTTGTTTGTTTGTAAGACGATTCATGGTTAAATTATAGACCAAACAAGTTAGTTTGCGGTTTTTTTTTAAATTATAATATAAAAATAAGAGGTCCCCCCTCCAAGAATACCATCTACAAAATAACCGCTCCCTGACAATCCACCCTATTCCACCTTGACCAATGTCATCAAAACACGAATGATCAGGAGAAAAGCGCCACCTATTGGGAAGTAGCAGATAACAGCTACACCTACTTGGCGAAGACACTCTTACCTCACAATCAACATGCAAGGATGAGGCAATTGCTGTTGATCATTCAAGGGTGAAGGTATAACACTGGCCTTTGAATGATCAATTCACAGCAATTTGTCTCATTCCTAAGGCGCTTAATAATATAAGAAAACAAAATATATGTTCTGTTGTCATAATGTACTGTACTTTTCACAAAAATTCCATTACAATGCACAGCATTTAGTAGGGGTTTACCCCTGGGTATTGGTCTCAAAAAAAAAAAAAAACAATACTTAAAACTCTTTTATAGCATAATGCAGAATATCATATATTTTTGTGGACTTTTAACATATTTCTACTTGTTAAAAAACAAAAAACAAATTAAATTATCTTTAAAACATTTTTGCTTCCAGTAGACCATTGGCTTTCATTAAATTAAATCTCTCACTATATTAAATAAATTATTTATAGCCTGATAATTGGATTTTATTCTGTCACTTTCATGTCCTCTTTTCTTGGTTATCCTGCGAAATGTTATTTCAGCATTAATAAGGAACAAACTAAATCCTATTATAAATGTTTCTCAGAGAATTTGTGCGAAGTTTTATAACATGGCACATCTTACATTTAACCAGCAGTCATTGGAATGATGCTGATGGTGGGTGTAGAACAGAAAATTGTTATAAAATTACTGACCAAATAAAATATTTAATCAACATCTAATTTCTTTTCTTTCTTTTCTTGTATACATTGTTTTTTACTTTAAACTTACTTACCAGCCGTTGTAGGCAAATAAGCCGGAATAAAATGACAAAGCCAGTGATGTTACTCTCGTATCCGTGTTTTCAAAAGTAAAATATTCTGTATGACCCAAATACAATTGATATATGCCCGATGCTATAATGATGAACAAGGCCAACAGCTACATATTGGCGAATAAAAAGAAATGAAAATAAAAGTTTTTATTAAATTTGTAGCTCAAGTTATAAATTCTTAAATTGTTAAAAAGGATTTTAAAGAACGTGTAGATTATGCTCACTTTGGCGTATGTGAAGATATCCTGCACTGCGGTAGCCCATTTTACATCCCAACAGTTAACAAATGTTAAGATACCTAAAATAATATAAAAAAAAGAAAATAAATAAATTATAATTTATTTTAAGTTATGTATGTTCAATAGAAGTAAAAATAAATATTCAATATAAAAATACATGTAGTTGCGTTGCCAGCTGGCAATCATAAATTTCTAGTTGCTTAAAAAATATTTTTTTGCAAGTTAACTTAAAATATTTGTTGCCAGTTGCCGTCTGTAATACCATTTTTGGCAACTGGTAAGGAAGGACCATATTAATGAATATTTTTGTGTTTATATGGCAGAATAGCTTAAGTTGACATAAGACCAAATTAGTAATTTCAATCCACGAACGAGCGGGTAAGACCACTACCGTGAAGAAGCTTGTTACCAAATTGATTTTTCAGTAAAACTATTGCATTGTTCCCTGAGTATACTGGACAGAATTTATCTCCGAAACTGAACGAGATATCCGAAAACAGGTTGCAGAATTGAATAAATTTGGGGACGAAAACTTAAAGTGGCATCACATAAAGTATATGAAATGGCGGATAGAGCACACAAACTCCTGCACGACGATATGTATGTATTGTATGCACATCATAAATATCAAACAACAGTGAATTTGAGCTTCATTTGGAAATGTTACGGGTGATTCATATACTCGTACTACTTTGTATACGATTTGTGTTATCGCTCTGCTCTATCTAAAATATAGAACACCTCTAATAATTTCTTAATACGAGTACATATAATACAAAAAATATTTATGTTTACATTTTATTGTATATTTATGAGGCTTAATTCTTGACCTATAGCTTAATTACTTCCCTATTAATCATCTCTATGAATTTGAAAATGATAATAAAAAAGTGTTTTATTTAAAACAATAACAAATTAAAAGCAATTTTGCACACATAATATACGAATGTTGAATGCCCTATAATGTAAAAATTAAATAATTTGTATGTAAATTTTAAAGCGTCTCTAACAACTCAAAGTAGAATTGAATTTTCTGTATAATTTATTACCCTTTAAAATTGTATCTCGTCAGCTAAAATGTAAAATAAATTATAATCAAAAAATTCGAAATAGATTACATTTCAATACTTTGTAATCCGTATATGGGACATTCCAAGTCAAATCAATCAATGGGTGTAACAAAACCCCGAATTTTATGATTTTTTGTAGAAATATAATATAACATAGAACTAAATTAAATACAAAAAGGCACTGACACATCTGGATTCGGAAATATGAGGTCTTGAAAATCGGAAAAAATACAAAAATCCAAAAAGTTACACTTACTTAATTGTAATTTTTTTAAAAGTATTATAGGTACGCATCTCGTAAAAGTCGCCTTTGATGTAATATATAACATTATTTTTTTTTTTTGAAAAAGTCAATTTTTTTTACCTATAAGTCGGAAGCCTATATCTCCGAAAGCGACCTTTTTAAAAATTTGAAAAAAATTATGCCAAAGATAGTTTCCTTCTCTACACTTCTGAAAAATTTCAGAGTGGAGGTCTTTTTGGATCAAGAAATAAAAATCAAATCGCAAAAGAATGAGATTAAAACTATTCTGGAAGGGGTGGGATAGTATACAATTTTTCGATTTCGATTAGCTAGAACCGCTTATTTTGTGGCTCTTCATCGGGGTGAAAGGTTGATTGAAGGAATAAAAATCTACAAAAAGCTCCACAACTGCCCTGGAGTAGCTTCTAGAGGGGTAAAATGTAAGACCGACCCTCACTAATACTTTTCCCCCAACTTTTTTTCCGAACATACCACTTATCTCCACTCCCTAGAGTGGTAGGAGCAAATTTTATAAAAAAATGTAACTTTGTACTGGAACCCCCTTAGGGAGTGGAGATAGGGGGTAGGTATGTTTGGAAAAGAAGTTGCATTTTATATGACGATGTACGAGTATAATAAAAATGCCTTAAGCCCTTATATAAAAAAATATCTTCTTAGTAATGTTGTAAATTTTCAATGCAAATAGCAATTATTTTTTATTCCAATATATAATTTCCCATTTATTTTATTTTAATTTATAATCGAATTCCAATAATTCTTATTTTTCTCTATTAAAGTTCAGAATTATGAAAACTGTTAAGGCTCTTACATCATACAATCTAAACAAAGATTTATTTTTCAATCGTAATCATTTTTAATGTTTAATAACCCGAATACATAAATAAAAAAAATAATCGTAATGTAGTTTCAGTGAGATGAGTAAGTAGATAGCGATGAATACTATTAAAAAAGAACACAACTTGAGATTGTCTTCGAAAACAAAAATTATCAGTGAAACATCTGTAAATAAATATACCTGTGATAAGAAATGAATTGAGGTTGATTTAAATAAAATTTTTTTTTTAAATATTGTAGCAATATTGTAAATTAAATAATCAGGGGGCAAATTACGGCATTCGATATCGAGGGAAATTTCATACAATTTAAAAACAATTTTTATATAAATTTCTTTCAATATCGAATGCCCGTAATTTGCTCACAGTTACGTTCTGTAAAACGAATTTGAGTGAAATTGAAAATGAATAAAATTGCAAATCAATATAATTTTAAAATATGAACATTTTTAGATACTTTTTCTATTTATTCGCTTAATTATTATCATCGTATGTAACAGCTTTGAATATCAAAACTCATGAGTGACATTATAAGAGCTTTCGGATTTGATTAAAACAAAAGAAAACAAAAGGATGTAGATACAATTTACAAATATATATGAAATTTGAATGATTTCATATAAATATTGGCTTCGACTATCTCTTAAATGGTTCAAACGCTGAGCCGAATTTGGCATATTCTCTCCAACATACCTGCGTGTATCTTACCAAGAAATTCTTCAATATTTTCATACAGTACGTCAACCGCTGAGGGCTTGTCCCTAAAGGCATGAGGCTTAACAGAACTCCACAAAAAATTGTTTATGCAAACTGTAACAATGTTGGTGACATTGGCCCCAAACGTATTCAAACTATCTATTCATGCTGGTAGTTTAATGTCCAATAATGTAAATTTAGTGTAAACTTAAGTCACAAGACTTCAAATAGCCACCTCTGAAGGTCGCCAAAACTGATCATAAAATGGCACGATGTACTTATTTAACCGAGAATGAATTTTGATAACAAAATTCAATAAGCTATAATCGTTGTTCATTTGTAAATCGATTCATGGTTAAATTATTAAGGTAGAAGTACTTGACATGCGTTACGTCGTTAACAGCGGTTACAAAGTATAATGTAAGTCAACTGCTCAACTGTTAATGCATCTAAAGGTTAAAAGTTCTTCAACTTCTATACTTTAGATGTGTTGCAAATTTTTCCAGTAATTTGCTTTATGAAAATTTACTTTTTTTGACAAACGTGCGAAACAATTGGCGCAACGTATCTTAAGTACCTTAAAACCGTTTGACAGTAACATGTTACACAAACCCAGCCAAAAATAGTGTTGCCAAAAAGAAATTTGCTACAAAAGTCCAATATAAAATAATACATGCACACATAATTGGCAATTACAACCCTGTTTCAGGGCTAGGGCCTAGCTTCTCGCAGCACCCATGTTGTGTGTGTTAATTTCTTATCCATGAGTATCGGATCTACAGTCTAAAGTCGACTCCGAACCACAGACTTAAGAAACTTTTCCATGGCAATCAAGTACTCCCAGAGCTTTTGCCAGAAGACTGCTGAGAGGTAGTCGCCGAAAGAAATAATTTTTCATATTTTATTTTTTTTTCATGATGTCAGAGTTCGTTTTAATAAGAATTATTCTTTCTCTCCCTTTCTAAAACAAAACCCATAAAATATTTTACTTACATATACAGCATACAGCCAATAGACGTGTTGCTTCATCGGGTGGTGTACATTCTGGGAAAAAAGGTTTCAAAACGTAAACACTAAATGTTAGTGCAACAATAGCCTGTGAACATGGACGAACAATCATACATTCTATCCAGAGACGTATGAAAGCCATAAATGGACCAAAAGTTTCCATAATATACGCATAATCTGCACCAGATTTTGTAATCATTGTACCCAATTCAGCGTAACAATAGGCACCAACCTTAAATAAAAAGAAAATAAAATAGAAAAATCATGTTTTCAAATGGCATTTTATTAAAATGAAAAAAAAAAAAAAGTGTGATGAAATAGAAAAGAATACGATAAGTAAGTACTTCATAACAATCAATTACATGTTTGGAAAATAAATTAAAAATGCTCAACAGGTTGTTTTATTTTTTCTTTTTACACTTGAAAATTATGCGATTGACAGTTGATTTTTATGCAATTATTACAATTGACACTTTAGATGTCTTAAAGTGGTATTTGGTTTGTGACCAAAAGGAAATAATATGTGAAGACATGCATATTAAGGTGGTAACTAAAATCAAAGAATTTCAAAGAAATTTATATAAATATGACACAAATAAGACTGCTATTGATATTTATCACAGTGTATGTCAGCTCTGACATTTTGAAAAAAAAAAAGAAATATAAAAAATTATTTCTTTCGGCGACTACTTCTCAGCAGTCTTGTGGCAGAAGCTTAGGGAGTAATTGAGTGCCATGAAAAAGCTTCTAAAATCTGTCATTTGGATTCGACATTAAATTGTAGGCTTCGATTCTCATGGATAAATATGAGTGCTGCGAGAAGCTTGCCGTAACCCTGACACAGGGTTGTGATAGCCAATTATGTATGTATGCATTAGAGAAAAAAATGACAGCTCTAAAAGTAAATATCAGCTGCTACTGTTATTACTAACACTTAAAAACAATGAATATTTATGTGCTACACAAATCAATTACTGTAGCAATAACTCCTTAACTTACAGAAACTATTCATTAATTAAAACAAGTTTTCATTAACCAACTCAGTCTAAATTTTGAACCATCTCATCACAAACTTAAAATCAAACTCAAACTCCTGTACTTAACAATGACACATCAGTAGTTCAAATATCATACATAAATATTATTCAACTACGAGTACAACTATTATTTTGTTTTTATTTAACAAAAAATTCAAATGGATTTACTTATACATTTACTAGTACAGTCTTTAACAACAATCATTATATGACGAGTACATTCCTGGGCATAAAAAATTCCTTTTTATTTATTTGAATCACTTTATCAACAGTCGTAGAATTGAATTCGTAATGGAATTGAGGTTCAATTTAATTTTTCTTCTCTCTGCCGCCTTCTCTAATTCTTCTGTCATAACTGTGTGTTAAATGTTTTAGATGTTCGGTGTGTAAATATTTCTTTTCTCTTTTATTTTACTAAGAATTTTTCCAAGTTATTTCATTAGTTGTAGTGTTGAAGATATGGATAATGATGAACAAGATAATAAAGATGTTATTCTCAGACATATTTATGGAATGCTTTTAGTAAATGGTAATATTAAACAGTAAGTTTTATGTGAAAATATTTGTGAGCATTAAGAATCAAAATAGAATTTAAGTCAAGTAAGTAAGTTATTAAGCTTATGGCAAATGATAAACGATTTTAAATTTATTGAATACTCTGCTAAATTGAGAAATATTTTATAGATGGTCCGGAAGTTCTAACAAAGGATGGTCACTAATTTAAAAGAAATTGTTTTATGATTCAGTGTAAACATTATCTTTTTTCGAAATATTTTCGTTGACCATGTCGAAAAACAGTAAACAAAATGGCGATACAAAAGTCTAATATAAAATAATACATGCAAACGTAATTGGCAATTACAACCCTGTTTTAGGGTTACAGACTAGCTTTTCGCAGAACGCATATTGTGTGCGTAAATTTTTTTTCAAGAGTACCGGGACCTGGAGCTTAATAACGTCGACTCAGAATGACAGATTTTAAAATTTTATTTACGACAATCAGTTATTCTCAGAGCTTTTGCCAGAAGATTGCCAAGTGGTTGTCGCTGAAAGAAATATTTTTTTATACTACTTTTTTTGAAGATGTCTGAGCTGAGGTTTGAACCCGGAGGTCTTGTTTAGTAAGCCAACACACCAACCATTAGACAACAACTACATATATAAAATAATAAATACCGGTGTAAGTACATACCTAAATATGTATGAATTTCAATATATATTGTAATTCAATTGCAAGAAACTACGACCTATAAGATCTATTGACTTCAATTAGAATATTCTAATTCATTACAAAGAATTCTGTATTCCATTCACTATATTTTTGCTCTGTGACCTCTATGATTTTCAATTTTTTAATAACTTCTAAAATTTTTTTTATCTATACAGCCCATCACTGCTTAAAAAATGTCCTATGTATAACAGGTTCGAGCAACACGCGGCCCTTTCAACATGCATGTTTATGCAGCCCGTCAAGCAAATGTTACTATTATACTTCTCAAAAATACACACAATATAGAGACATTTTAATCAACGAATTTCAATTACGATTCCAAATGTTCAAAGCTGAGAAGACAGCAGTTTGCATGAAAATATTTTCTCTGCTATTTAATATCGATGTGAATATAGTTCCCGAAGACTTTCTTACGGAAGTGATTTAAAAAATGTATTTCTCTCTGTTTACATCGAAAATGTTTACAAATCTTAGGTAAGCCCTGAAAAATTCCCGCTTTTGACGAGAAATGCAAAGCAAATGATGTCTCTGTTCGGAAGTACGTATGTTTGCGAACAATTATTTTCAAACATGAAATTAGTCAAAAATGACCACCGATTAAGACTGAGTGATGTACGATTAGTAAGCTGCGTACTTGTAGCTACTTCATCAATTTCGGCTGATATTGATCAGCTTGTATCGATAAAACAGTTCCAAATTTCTCATTAAAAATTTTAAGTAAATTCGTTAGTCTGTTCTTTTTTTCTTTGTTCTTATTTTGTATTAAAATTTATATATGAAATCTTTACTATTTTTAAATATTATATTTCTTTATTCTAAATTTTATTATAAACTAGCTTAAACCCGGAGTGCTTCGCTACACTTGTCTACATTTTTCGACTGATGATTTTTAGTGCCTACAGAGTAATTCAGACCAAATTAAAAAACTTTAACTGTTACTGATTTCAAGATGTACTAAAATCAATAGGTAGTTTGTCTGGAAGCTACCACTTCTAATTGTCCTCCATTTTTTCTACTGATAATTTGTAATGACCAAGAAATCAATCACACCAAATTTAGAACTTTAGCGTCAACTCTTCTAAAGATACATACTATGTATAAAGGAATCAATTTTTAACTGTCAAGCCAACTTGTCCGATTTCGCCCATTTTCTGACTGATGATTTGCCTTGCCCATGAAGTCAATCAGACCCAATTCCGAAACTTTAACCGTTCTGAAGATATACAAAAATCAGTATTTAGAGATAAATAGGAAAAGGAGGCGTAAAAGTAAGCGTGGCAAATTGTTCTCTCTATGAAAACTTAAAATGGATTATTACAAACATTTGAAAGAAGAACTAGTCAAATTGATGGAGCCGTTTTCTGATTTTAGGTAAATCAAAAAAGTGGTCGTAAAAGCGGGAGGGGAAAAATTTCTTTTTTCGTAAAAATCTAAGTTGGATCATTAGAAAGAAAAAAACTGTTGCGATGACCAACGAACAACATTGATTTTTATTTATATAGATAAAGTTTTGTAAATTATTAATAGTATTACTTTAGGTGCGGGCCGCCAAAAAATTTTTAAATTTAAATTGGCCCGTTGATTAAAAAGGCTGCTCACCCCTGTTCTATAACACTGTAGTGAAATTCTATTTTCTACAGCTTGCTATGCTACATTACACTTACTTACTTACTTAGATGGCCATAACAACCCGTTAACGGGTTTCGGCCTGCCTTAACACTAGTCTCCAGGCGTCTCTGCTAAGCGCGCGCCTTCTCCAGTTGGTCACACCAATTGACGACAGGGCTTCATCAACTTGGTCCTTCCAACGTAAACACGGTCGTCCTCTACGCCGACGTCCAGTGACCTTCGCATCGAAAACTTTTCTCGCTGGAGCGGATTCATCCATCCGAACAATATGGCCGAGCCAGCGTAGCCGCTGGATGTTAATGCGCTGAACAACGCCCACATCGCCGAGGAGCTCATACAGCTCATGGTTGGTTCTAATGCGAAACTCATCGCCATGCCTTCGAGGACCAAAGATCTTACGAAGAACTTTTCTCTCAAATACTCCCAAGACCGCTGCATCGGCACAAGACAGCGTCCAAGCTTCCGCACCATAGAGAAGCACCGGAAGAATAAGCGACTTATAGAGTGTTAATTTCGTCGCACGAGAGAGGTCTCTATTACTAAACTGCCTACTGAGACCGTAGTAGCACCTGTTGGCCAGTATGATTCTTCGTTTGATCTCCAGACTGACATCATTCTTGCTGGTAATGGCGGTGCCAAGGTAGATGAACTCCTTAACAACATCGAATGTATATTTGCCGGCTGTAACCTGGGAGCCGATACGTTCAACATCCCTACTCGTCGACAACATGTACTTCGTCTTGCTCTCATTTACCGCCAGACCCATTTTTGCAGACTCCCGTTCAATAGCATTAAAGGCTGCGGTGACATCTCGCTTGGTATGCCCAATGATGTCTATGTCGTCTGCATACGCAAGGAGCTGGACACTTTTGTTAAATATAGTGCCATTTCGATGAACACCCGCCTTTCGCAAAACACTCTCCATGACGAAATTGAAGAGGTCGCAGGATAAGGGATCGCCCTGTCTGAAACCTCGCACGGTATTAAAAGGTTCGGAGAGGTCTTTTCCTACCTTGACGGAGCTGCAGGAGTTGCTCAACGTCATTCTGCACAGTCTTATCAGCTTTGCAGGAATACCGAGCTCAGACATTGCGGCATATACGCGATCTCTTATCGGACTATCGAACGCTGCCTTATAGTCGACAAAAAGATGGTGTGTGTCGACTTGACTTTCATGGGTCTTCTCCAGGATTTGGCGCAGTGTAAATATCTGGTCAATGGTGGACTTACCAGGTCTGAAGCCGCACTGATAAGGTCCAATCAGTGAGATTGCGAATGGCTTCAGTCGTTCACACAATACGCTCGTAAGAACCTTATATGCGATAGGGAGAAGGCTTATACCCCTGTAGTTGGTGCATATCGTGGGGTCTCCCTTTTTCAGGATGGGACAGAGGGCACTGAGATTCCAATCATTGGGCATACTTTCCTCCAGCCATATTCTGCAAATGAGTTGGTGCATGCACCTAACCAGCTCATCGCCTCCATACTTGAAAAGCTCAGCGGGCAGA
This sequence comes from Metopia argyrocephala, assembly GCA_963576795.1. Classification (NCBI taxonomy): domain Eukaryota; kingdom Metazoa; phylum Arthropoda; class Insecta; order Diptera; family Sarcophagidae; genus Metopia; species Metopia argyrocephala. Next base: position 89,476,993 of record OY756211.1, read on the forward strand.
CCATCCGGTCCGGCCGCTTTGTTGCTTCTTAGTCGCTGTATGGCAATTTTGATCTCTTCATAGCTGGGCGACAGGATCTCAACGTCGTCATCATTGATTGGGAGCGGCACAGCATCTCTAGAGGCGGAATTTGTGTCGTCATCGCCTTGCAGTAGATTAGAAAAATGCTGTCTCCATAATCTCAGTGTCCCTTGTGCATCTGTAACCAGATTACCATGTTCGTCTCTGCAGGAGGTTGCTCCGGGTTTAAAACCAGTAGTAAGACGCCTTATCTTTTTATAAAAATTTCGAGCATCATGTCTACTCCTGCACATCTCGATTTCCTCACGATCCCGCCTTTCTTGCTCCCTTTTCTTTCTTCTAAATAGGCGTCTCTCTTCCCTCCTTTTCTCTCTGTACACCTCCACAGTTGCTCTTGTAGTGGTGGACTGCAACGTTCTTCTGTAGGCGGCATTCTTTGCCGCAGTGGCCTCACGACACTCTTCATCGTACCATTGGTTTCTGCGGGGAGGACGCTCAAAACCAAGGACTGTTTCGGCAGCGTTGCGCAAAGAGTGAGCAATGTGAGACCACTGTCCACCAATACTTTCGAGAGAGGATCGGGTGCAATGGAGCTCATTAGAAAGACGATCGGAAAACGACCTAGCTGTCTCTTGTGATCGCAGCTTTTTGATGTTCAGCTTCCCTCGAACACTAGAACGTGCCATATTCACTGCGCATATGCGCAGTCGCATCTTGGCTGCGACAAGATAATGGTCCGAGTCGACATTTGGACCTCTAAATGTGCGCACGTCTAGTATGCTGGATACATGCCTTCCATCAATCACAATGTGATCGATCTGGTTGTTGGTAGATCGATCAGGAGAGAGCCAGGTGGCCTTATGGATATCGAGATGCTGGAACCTGGTGCTACAAACTACCATGTTTCGCGCCGCGGCGAAATCGATCAGTCTCAATCCGTTCGGCGAGGTGGAATTATGGAGACTGAACTGTCCGACAGTGGGGCCAAAGATATCTTCACGTCCAACTTTCGCATTGAAATCGCCGAGGACAATTTTGGCGTCATGTGCTGGACACCCATCGTACACTTCCTCGAGCTATGCGTAAAAAGCATCCTTGACCACATCATCCTTCTCTTCCGTCGGGGCGTGAACACAAATAAGGCTGATGTTATAAAATTTCGCCTTTATGCGGATCGTAGCAATTCTTTCGTTCACAGGGGTGAACTCCGAGACGTGATGGCGAAGTCTCTTGCTAACTACGAATCCGCAACCAAATTCGTGTTTCTTCTCATGGCAGCTGTAGTAGATGTCACATGTTGCTTGCCTTGTACAACCTTGCCCTATCCATCGCATTTCCTGGATGGCGGTGATGTCAGCTCTACATTTCGTGAGAGCATCCGCCAACTGGATAGAGGCACCTTCCCTATAAAGGGTTCTCACGTTCCAGGTGCATATCCTTAAATCATAGTCCTTAAAACGTTTGCCAAGTTCGTCAACATAAAAGGGGGTCCGTTTAGAGGCTATTGTATTGCTTTTCATTGAATAAAATTTTTACGTGGTGGGTTTCAAGCCCTACGCACAACCCAAATTTAAAGTCCAGGGGATTGGACAGTCGCCGCATACATTAGTTCACAAGCTAGCGGGTGCTAGAATGTTATCCAGGAGGGCCACGTGGAGGCTGTATGTCGACTTGAATACAACGGAAACAAGGATCGTTCTGGAGGCCGCCAGGTTGACCCCAATCAGAGACTTTGCCTTGTCCGAAGTATCCCTTCCATCATTACATTACAGCGTTATATAAATTTCGGTAATTATTTGTATTGATTTTCAAATACCAAAAACCAAAGGCTGGCAGGTTACGTTACTGCATTTTTCAGCTAATTCTGACTTCAATGTCGTTTACATAAGTTTTTGTAAGCGATGATAGTCTGGCCAAAGCTCGCATTTTTAAAATGCATTATTGAAGGTTGTGAAACTTTCTCAGAAAAGTGAATATTTAATACAACAGATATTTAAAGCAAACGTCGTATGTAAAATTTTAAGAAAATTTAAAAAAGGAGGAACCAGAAGTAACGATATTATTATTAACGATATTATATTATGTTAATATAAACCAAATCATTCTCAAATGCCCAAATTTTTATTTAAATTAGTTTTCTCTGATTATCATCTATCAATTAATAAATCAGAAACTAACTCAGACGCCATTGTGAAAACTGATTATGATATTTGTTATGATTGGCTTGAAGATAACAGCTAACCTACTTAGTGAAGACGCTCACCACTCACAATCAAAATCCATCAACAGATGGGGAAATTGCTGTTGATCATTCAAAGGTGAAGGTATAACACTAGCTTTTGAGTGATAAAATTGACAGCAACCTATCGCATCGACAAAAAGGTTTTTAATATATATGTATGCTGTTATCTATTAAAAAAATATATTTATCCTCAAAATTCCAATACAATGCACAGCATGAGAAGGAGTTTACCACTAAGAATTGGTCTCAAAAAAAAAAATAATTTGGCTTGATAATGTAATATTAATACTGTCTCTAGCCAAGATGATATGCTCTATAGGGTATCATAAAACAAGTATGACTGTCTATATACTTTTCAATTGTTGAATTATCTCTAAATAAAAACTGATTAAATTATTTTTTTAATAAATTCATATTTATTAAAAAATTAAATTTATTATTTTTTTAAATTAATAAATGGTATTTCCTAATGACATTACAATGTGCTAAACACGATGTTATTCACAGTTCACAGATGACATACGAGTACAACAACCTACTATTACAAGTTACTCAATACCGGAGTACAGATGTGAAATTAATTCAAAGAGAAAAAATATTTATCCATTTTAATTTATCGTATTACTTATTTGTATTAAGAGTCATCGAAATATGTATAAATATTAATTATTTTAATTTTGCGTTAATAACCAACCATGTGATCAAACAGAACTAATTTCCAATCTTACCTAACTGGTACGATTGCACTGAAACAATGACAATAACCAAACAGATGGACAATAACAAGTTAATGTGTCACTTTCATTCCAATACTCTAATTGCATTAGTGCAGGTAAACAAAAAATATTGTGAATGAAAAATATTTTTTTTTATAAATTATATGTGTAAGTGGTAGTAGATTAATAACTGGATTTCAGATAAATATAAAATGTTTAATTAGTACGTAATTATAAATTATAAAATTTATTTTTGATAAATTTTGTGATATTTTTTAAAAGACGCCTAGAAAGATCTGCTAATTGGCTTAAAATTTCTTGTTGATGTGTTTGAAATCTACATCTACTCGATTATAATACTCGTAGCTTTTATTTCAATTGATCTAAGTTTGAGTTGAAAAGGTGGTGTACATATACACTTCACTCATTGACCAGAAAACTATCTGTGTAGATATGTACCTTCAGTAGAGAGAATGGGAATTATCTAAGAAGCAGCAATATAATATATCGACGGAAAGAGAAAGAAAAAACGGGAAATATAGAGAAAAAAAGAAGAAAAAATAGGACAGATATTCTTAGTCACTTTACTAGTCAGTAAGGTTATGTGCCATATACTATATTGAGTCAGGGGCATCTGTGACTCTGAGAGACAATGTCCTGTCAGAAAACTTACAATTCGTTCTACAATCCTACAACCACTCACTCTTCTCTATGACCTATTTACTTTGTGGCGATTCTAAAGGGCAATCTAAAGAAAGAAATACCAAAAATAAGTCTCACATACCACAACCACCAATTCTATCACTTGTAGCTCATCTGCAGTCTTGATATTTGGAATACCGCAGTGACCCGGAATCCAATACAGCTAAATACTTATGCAACCAGCCTTGAGCTGACATAATGCTTATTAAGTGCCTTCATGGCAGCCTAAGTGGTAACAGATATGACCAGACCGTCATTTCTTGAGACATATTTAAATATTTTTTCTGCCTGCCAAAGGAACTTACAGGGAACCTGGTGGACTAAGACATCATGCAACATTCAGACTCTTCAAACAGTACTCGGGGCCTACAGTTTAATGTCTACTCCGAACAACAGACTTGAGAAACTTGTTCATGGCAATCAGTTAGTTTCAGAGCTTCTGCTAGAAATCTGCTAAGAGGTAGTTGCCGAAAGAAATATTTTTCATACTTCTTTCCTTGAAGATGCCAGAGCTCAGGCTTGAACCCGCAGCTCTAGTATAGTAAGCCAACAAATAACATACTAGACCACGGCAACTACATACATATACATACATAATTGGTCATTACAACTCTGTGTCAGGGTTACGGCATAGCTTCTCGCAGAACTCATGTTGTGTGTCTTAATTTTTATCCATGAGTACCGGGACCTACAGTTTAAAGTCAACTACGAACGACAAACTTGAGAAGCATGTTCATGGCAATCAGTAACTCTCAGAGCTTTTGCCAGAAGACAGGCAGTCGCCGAAATAAATAATTTTTTCATACTTTTTTTTTCAAGATCTCAGAGCTGAGATTTGAACCCGACGCTATCGTCTTAGTAAGCCAACACACTAACCGCTACACCACGGCAACTACGTGGTGTAATATTACGCAATCAAAAATCGTTACTGATTGGAATTTTAATATAATTTCGATTTATTTTTTTGGATTTTAATTTGAAATAAACAATTAAAATTAAAATTGCATATTTAATTCCGATTGAAAATTGATTTCAATAAAATTGTTTGTAATTGCTCCAGTTATGATAGGTAACCTGTCAACATCACACCATTGACCACTTTAGGGAAATACAATCGAAGGATTCTTTCCCTGAAAAATTCTTACGGCTAACCTCTTAACTGACCTTCTGGAGCTGCCAGTGTCATGATCATATATATCGATATCTGCGGAGTGATATGAAAGAGTACACGACTTGATTTGTTTCATTTGCTATATGGCATGTGACACGGTCTCGTTGAAACCACATATTAGTCACATCAATAGCACCCCATTTCGACACCACAAGCAACAAAATCCGGACCAAGCAGTTACATGTTGTTGGTTTGGGATTACAATAACAATTTTAATCATTTTATTTTCTAATGCCCGTATTCATAAAAAATATTTTATTTTATTGCATAGACATATGTCAAATAAACCCTCAATAAACCTAAAATACGTTCAAAGAGCATATTATATGCTGATGACTCGCTACTTTATGCACATGACGAATCGCCTTCGGTTGCTTTACAGCTTGTTTCGTCACACCTAAATCGTGTGTACGACTTCTACTCTTTCTGGGGAGTCAAAATAAATACAACGAAAAGTAATGCTATATGCTTACGTAATGCTTCAGGAAAATGTATATATACCGTAGTCCCGGAAAGCAAGCGTCTTAAGCTTTTATTGAATGGCAATGAAATTTTCTTTAATGACAGCAGAAAATATCTTGGCGTTAATTTTAACAAACTTTTTAAGTTTAATTACCATATTACTGAAAAATTAAACAAAGCCAATAAAGTTAAGGGAATGTTCTCAACGTTATTCAACAGTAAATTTCTACCAATTATAACAAAATTGCTGCTATATAAAGTTAGTATAAGACCAATGATTTTGTATGCATTTTCGATTTGGTTTACTATTTCAAAGACAAAAATGACGAGGCTGCAAATTTTTGAACGGCATATAGTTCGGAAATGCATAGAAAAGAATTATAAGACTCGAAATAAACGTTTCTCAAATGAATTTGTTTACTCAGAGTCACCCTTCGGGAACAAGTAAATGATTTTCCTGGTCAAAACTTTTATTCAAATACTACTCCTGGCATTCACAGGGGATGAATTTATTGATTTTTTTTTATTTTTTTTTTATTTTTAAGGCCAGCACTCAGGGGACGGCCCGTACTCATGCAGTACATTGTGCTGGTCTAGGAAAATATGTTATGGGAAGGGGGAAAGAGGGAGTAGTGTTTGTGGACATTTGATTTAAACCTATAGATATCATAATTGGCAGGAAAAACATTCGCCGGAAGATTGTTCCACAAACGAGCGGTGCGGCCAAAGAACGAATTCTCTCTATAATGCATTGTGCGATTCGCTGAACAATCAACCACAAATGGGTGCGCTCTGAGAGAGGTGCGTGTAGTCCGCAAGAATACACGACCACCCGGAATCAAATCCCTTATCTCATCAGAGCACCTCCCATGGTAGTATCGATAGAACAATGAAACGCATGCCACATTGCGCCGATGTTCCAACGAATCGATAGAGTTGGATACCCTACCGTCGTTGATAAGCACCTTCGCCCTTTCCTGTACGTGGTCGAGAAGCCCCAAAACTGATTTTGAAGCACCGGCCCATACATGAGAGTTGTATTCCATCCTAGGTCGGATGAAGGTCTTGTAAATATTGAGAAGGTCAGATGGAGTGAAGTATTTCTTGTATTTTCTCCAAATACCTCACAAGGTGATGATTTATCATGCTCTCCATAACTTTGGAGAGTGTTGAACAAACTACTATTGGGCGGTAATTTTCGGGATTGGTAGCCTCACCCTTTTTAGGAATTGGCGTTATATTAGCAGCTTTCCAGTTAGAAGGAAATACCCCAGCACGATAAGCCGCACTGAAAAGTTTAGCTAATGGACGCGAAAGCGTCGAAAAACACTGCTTCAGGACCAGTGTTGGTATACCATCCGGCCCAGAAGATTTATGAACGTTGAGGTCTGAAAGAACCCTTTTGACAGCACGGGCTCGAAAGAATATACTAGGCATAGTTCCCGATACTCTTTCAAGCTCGGGCAGTGGTTGAACGCTCTCCGGCAAACATGAGTTTCTTGCAAACAATTCAGCTAAAAGGTTCGCTTTTTCAACCGGGTTCGTGAATGCTTGGTCATTCTGTATAAGAGTTGGAATCGAACTAGCGTTATTCCTTATCCTCTTAACAAAGGACCAAAAGCACTTGCTTCCCCGGGGGAAAGAAAGAACTTTAGCATGAAGACGCTGCTCGTGTAAAGCTTTTTCGCGTCTTAGTACTGCGGCACACGAAGATCTCGCCTTTTTGCGTAGCGTATCAGTATGTGCGCACTTATTATTACGCCAATTTCTGAACGCTTCCTCTCTGGATCTGACTGCCAATCTGCACGTCTGATTAAACCAGGATTTGTCTCTTGGTTTAATCGAAATGTTTTTAGACGGAATATAGATATCCATCCCCAATTTAATTATATTCATTTTATTTTTTTATTTTTATTATTTTGATTTTCATATTAGAATTAAGGTATAGTTCTTAAGTTTTAATTTTAAGTATGGGTTAAGTTTATTCAATGCAGATAATACTCTACGGGTAATGAGAAGTGTCGGGAGCAAGCACTGTAACCTTATTATCTCCATAGTTCTTCAATATTTATTTTAATTGTTTTCCTATTTAAATAAATAAGCCAGTAGCATTTAAACAGCCTTAATGTCATTAAAATAATACGTAATAGTTTTAAGTTTTCTCTGTTTGGTCATGTTTGTAAATATTATTTTTATGTAAGAAAAAATGCAGTCTCAATAAATAAATTCAATTCAATTCAAACCTAAAATACTTTTTATGAATACGGGCATAAAATTTTATAAAGTCAAATAATTGTTTGCTCAGTAGCATGAAATATGTATGCTCTGTGGTGTTCGGCAAACTTTTGTTTGCAGACATTTAATTTTATTTCTCCACAATCAGATGTTTTGTTGTTTTCTCTACAAAAATATTTTGTGATAACACAATGGAAATATGTACATATTTGAAATTTTATTTTATCAAATATTTGTCAAATATTTTTGTAGTTTTCAAGAGCACATGTTATTAAAAAATTTTTTTTTAATTCAAATGCATTTGATAATCACTACTTTTGCAACAGAAATAATAAACCAGTTAAAGTGTATGCGCATTAATTTGACAAAATACATATTCATAAGGTCTAATTTAATAAATAGATTTTATATAAATGTTTGTCAAATAAGACTTTGATATAAAACATCTTTTGTGCTGCTGTCGACATTGAAATATAACGTCAATACAGTTGATCAAACAGTGTGATATGTGTTTATCACATTTAATTACCTTTAATTTATTTTTTTATAAACATAACGCGCATCTTACAAATATTTGAAATAATTTATCATATGCATACACTACATACATATGCATACCCTATCAAACTATACAGCAGCACTATGATAACTAAACGAACTCAGCATGTGCTTATTTTATAAATATTTTAACAAATAATTACAGATCGTTGGAATCCCTAAATTACCCCATTTAATATGGAAATTTATTTAAAACATATAACAGGCAGAGCAGGCACCTACAATTTCTTTAAATACTTGTTTAGCGCTTATTTACTCGTTTACCGGTATCAGCTGGTTATCATTTACGAGTGTTATAAAAAAAAACAATTGAAAAAAAAAAGACTATAATTTATTCTATACTTTAAAAACTATTCAATAAATTTTGCATACGAAATCAACAACGTCATCTCCATATTGCAAATAATAATAAAAAAAAACAAAAGAATTTTTAATTTAAATATTGACTTACCATTGAAAATAAACCCGATGCCACCCAAACAATTAAAGCCAAATTTACACTGCCGGTATTCATGAGCACACCAGTGGGTGATACAAATATACCCGAACCAATAATGGAACCCACAATAACGGTACAACCGTTAAGTAAACTCATTTTTGCCTTTAAAGTAACCTCACCTCCGCCATCACTACCATTTTCCGATTTAGCGGCGGATGTTTCACCATTGCCATTAACGATGGAATTTTTTCCTGATGAATTTTTACGATTTAATGATTCAGTCTCCATAATGTTATTTTTGTTTTTGATAAAACTTTTATATATAATTTACTCCTCTCCTCTCTTCTCTTTCCCTTTAATTTTAAATATTTTTTATGTTTTTGCAAATTTTTAAAAATTTCCGTATCTGTTTGTGTGTTTTGGTTGTTTTATTTTTGGAATGATGTTTCTGAAAGTAAACAAAATAAAAATAAATATTAAAAATTACATTTCAAGTTAAGTAGATAATTAAGTTTTGCTGTTATTGTTTCTATTAACATACTGGCCAAAGTTTATACTCGTAATTTATAGTTTACGCCTGTACATATTTAAACTAAATTTTCTGATAAATTTTTTCTCACACCATCTTTTAAATATTAACAAAAATTAAATTTTAAAACTGTTTGCTGCTAAATACGATTTTCTAAAAAGATAAACTGATTGTTATATTTTAACTTAATTTTAGAAGAAATAATAAAAATTTTAAACTTCCCCACATTTCGATATATTGGGTGTTATAAAAAGCTTTATATAAAAAGCTTTTTTGGTCGATAACCCTTTTCTTTTTTTTTTTTGCTATAAATCCATTATTCTTTCTAAATATAATTTACAGGGTTTTGCAGGCCTCTACAAAAGATAATCTGAATATGCAAGGTCTAAGCTGAATGGATGCATTAAAACTTCCCAGCAAAGCTCATAGTCTGGCGTTATGTTAATGGAATACAACACCTTTTCTGTGGATCAATTCTGGCCATTTACATTAAGTTGTTTGTTTCAATCTCATTAATTGTAGACAGTAGAGATCAGAGTCAATCGTTTGATCAAGTTGCAGAATTTGATCATGAACATTTCGTAGATGGAATTAAAGAACGCTGTAATTGACAAAAACTTAAATGTTCACCAGAGTTAAAAAACCTGTATGAAAGTAGAACAAATACACTGGTATTTTTATTTCGCAGACGGCGTAAGTGAACTTATTTTCATCGTAGAAAACTGGGACCTGGACCAATCGACGCGTATTCTCTTTCTGATAAAAATGATGCAAAAAACGTATTTTAGATTTTTTGTCTGTTACAGCGTTCTTTAATTCCATTCACGATTTCATTTTCAATGTTAACGGATGCACAACATGGCACTTCTTGATGTCATACCTGCGTTGCTTTTCGCACTTTTTATTTTAATGCACGTGAATCATTATAAAAAAGCAAAATAAATCGATAATGTTCCGAATAATCACTAATTTTTAAACCTAGACTAATGCAAACGGGTCACCATTGTTTAGTATGTAGTTTATAGGCTTACTAGACGAGAGCTAAAGGTTCAACACCCACTCTGACATCTTGAAAGAAAGAAATAAAAAATATTTCTTTCGCAACCACCTCTTAGCAGTCTTCTGGCAAAAGCTCTGTAACTGTAGTAGAGTAACTGATTGCCATAAACAACCATCTCGAGTCTCTCTGTCGGAGTCGACATAAATCTGTAGGTCTGTGTGTGATAAAAATTAACACACACAACATGAGTGCTGCCAGAAGCTAGGTCGTAACCCTGACACAGAGTTGTAATGGTCAATTATGTATGCATGTATTATATTAGATTTTTAAAAATGCAACAATTTTATCTATCATATGTAAAAATAAATTACTGTACAGTGGCAAATTTGTGCAGTAAACTGTTTCTGTTCTGTTCTGTTTCTGTTCTTCATTTGACAGGCTAATACAATTGCCAATTTATTGGTTTTCGCTAAAGAACTATTAGAGAAATACTCGTACATGACTGAAAGTAGAACGGGCCAAATTGTTTATCCACACAATTAAACGTATAGAGTCTGAAAGCATATATGCAAAGGTGAAACTACTATGCAAGTTCGTGCAATTGCTGAAAAAGAACGTTTCAAGGAAGTATTACTTATTAACTTGTACTTGTATTGTATTATTTCTCAAGTAATGAAAATTTGACTGTAATAAGGCTATTGGTAGTCAGCCTTGACAGGTCTTTTCATCAGTTGTGATGGATACATTTATCAAAAGTTGTGATGATTAATCAGTTCTGACTAATATTCACATCACCTTTGAATTAAAAAAGCAGTAGAGCAAAGAGCTTTGGTATAGCAACATTGGTATGTATATATATGTAGTCAATAAAATTAATAAGTAAAATCAAAATCACATGTACACACATATTTTCATTAGTTTTTTATATTGCCCTTAAGAAAATTATAGAAACTTCTGATTGGATTTTCAGTCAGCAATGCCAGTCATATAACTGGTCAAATAACTGTCACTGTTCTTGAAGGTACAAAATATGGCAAAGTTTTAAAAAAAATATGTGGGACATTAATAGTGGTTGTTATAGTACGTAAATACTTACTTTTTAAAAAAATCGTTATATATAGGTAGATATATGAATATTAAAGAAATAAAATTTTTTTTAATAATTTTAATATTTTATTATAATTTCAGTATACGATTTCTAGAAAAAGTATGAGTTAAATAGTTGATGTTTGCACAGGACACAAAGAATTCTGATGAGACTACCGTAGCGGGAGTCGAAAACAATTGTTCAGTTTGGCTAGTGTACTATTCCTTCACGGACATCATTTTTTCTTTAATTACCAAAAATATTCATTGCCGTTAACTTTGATCTAAATTAAAGCGTTTCTGACGAAACAAATAATGTTTTTTTTTATTATTTTCTTTATTAAATTAATATATTCAAGTGAACATTGTTATATAACTACATATTATTATTATAATTTGAATATATCCAACATTAAGTAAAATCGCGCTAAGCCATTAGCTTGTCAGCTGGAGAAAACAAAATATTCTAATATATCATATGTAGTGTAAATATAATAAATTTATTTTGAATTTATAAAAAATTTCTTTAAACGTTTTCTTCTCAAAAATTTATTATTTTCATTAATAATATAAATCGGTATTTTATTACAAATGGTTGGCAAAGACACGCTTAGTTCGTTTCTACCATATTTGTTAAAAAATTGTTTTATTTTATACCTTCCCTGGGCTCGATGTCCTGTGTTGTGGACATGATCAACAATTTTAAGGAATCTGTTGTCCTTGTAGAATTCCTTTATTACACTTAAATGGTTTTTATATTCAAGACATTGGGCCTTGAGGCAAGATTGTTCTAACTGATGTTTATATTTGCATGTTGTTGTGTATTTATTGCTGAATTTGTTGCTATATTTTCTGTTTCATTTTGATATTATTCGTTTAAATAATAATTACGACAAAAAATTAATTACTTCGTTTAATTTCTAATATGCGAGTATTTGTTAAGTAGTACAGTATGTAGTGCGCTATAGTGCTAGACTCTAGTCTATGACACCTCACCGAGCAATGTTCTTTGTCACTTCTATTAATATTGTATTTTAATTTAAATTAATAAATAAAATAGAGTTTTTAAATATATAGTTCCATAATTTTTAGTATTTTTAAATATTTTTCTCAAAAATGTCTAGAATTTTTGTCTCGGCACTGCTTTTGCTTGAAGGCTTGATAGACGATTGCAGATGCTTACTATTACAAGCTTTCTAATGTCGTATAACATATTGTATGTATATTCCATTTTATATATGTAAGTACTACTCCCTTTAAAACTATGTTTTCAATGTATAAGTATGTATAACAAAATATAGGCCAAATCGCTCAAAACAAATACATTAAAAATATACAAATACATTAATTAAAGGTTTTATTAATTTTTTATTTGTTTGATGTTATTTTTATTATTTCGTTTGGTGTTATTAATTTTATTGAATTGTATTAATTTTTTTTATTGTTAATTTACATTTAAAAAAAAAAACATAAAAAATGATAATAAGCACTTAAAGGCTGTCACCATCTGTTACAGACACTTGAAAGTTCAAAAGATTTATGAAAACTGATAGGAAAAGCAGTACAAAAATGTAGCAGATTGAGGTCAAAATCTCATTCTCAGAATTTTGACAATCTTTTATTTAAAAAGTTTATTTTATTGTAAACAATAAATTTTCATTAGTATGTGTATTATTATTTAATTAAAAATATGTCTTTTTCAATAACAATCAATTTAATGATTCACCTGTAATACAGCCGCATAATTTTAAAATTAATTACTCGTATACACATGACTATCTGGGTTCTCAAAATTGAATTAGAAAGGGGATTTTTTTGTCCCACTTAAAAATGAATATTTATGAACCATTAAAGTTATTTCAAGCGAACTAATTAAAACGTTTAATACTATTTTAAGCCCTACTGAAGTGAGAAGTGACAGTATAAAAATTGTGTTTAATTTAACTGACACCGTATCAATTAACACTTTATGGATATGACAGATGACAAGTGACATATTTATACACTTTCAAACATTTAAATTGAATTATCAGCCATACAATTTGTTTTTGAAATAAATAAATAATTTAATTGGTGTGTGAGAAAATTCAATGTTATACCCTACAAAACAAAAAGGGGTGTTTAGATTAAAATGATAGAAAAATTCAAATTGTTTGTGATGTTATCTTGAGTCTATTGACGATGATGCTCTTGACATTGCTATCAGTGCTTTAAATATTTCATTTAATCCTATGATGCAACTGTTACTTGTTGTGTTAAATCAATTTTTTTTTTAATTTTTTTTATGATATATCTTTCAATATCAAAATAAAAACCTAACAAACTTTATTTTATTACTTATTATTCTAAAGAATTCTCTGTGTTTTATGAGAAACTTGTTATACTATATTCAGGGACCGCAAATAACAGTTATTGCTTAAAAATTAAACTAAAAAAAATCGATAGTTTAATAGTTATGTCGATATGTCGATAGACATATATAATGTTATATACCAAATTAATCGTCTTTATGACCGAAAAAATAAAACTCCTACATAGAGTTTTATTTTATGACGGAAAAATAAAACTCAAAAAATAATTGTTATTTTATGACTGAAAAATAAAACTTACAAAATGTGTTTTATTTTATGACGGAATAATAAAACTCACAAAATAAGTTTTATTTTATGACGAAGAAATAAAACCCTATTTTTGAGAGTTTTTTTTTAACTTTTATTTTTCCGTTGAAAAATAACTTTTTCTGCTGACCTTTTTTAGAAAAACTCTGAAAACAATCATAAAAAAAAAATAAGTTTTTCGATATAACTTATAACCGTTACAGTCCCTGACTATATTAATATATGAGGGTGGTCCAAAAACTAACCGCTTTAAAATGTAATAGTCACCATTAGGTCGAACAAATTATTAAGCTGATAGAACATGAGTTTTAAATGTTAAAGGCGCCAGAATATGATAGAAACAGATGAGTGATTTTACTTCGACTAACTCATACAAGTACATACATGTGAAAAAGAGTAATTTCAGTATGTGAATATTGAATATGCACATGACACAAAGAACTCTGGCGAGACTGCCGTAGCTAGAGTCGAAAACATATGTTCAGTTTGGCTAGTGTACTATTTGTTCACGGACATCATTTTCTCCTTGAATTATTAAAAAAATTCATTGCAAAAATCTAAATTATTAATAGAATTTAACTTTGATCTAATTAAAGCGTTTCTGACGAAAGAAAATTAATATAAGAAAAATATTTCTTTCGGCAACCATCTCTCAGCAGTCTTCTGGAAAAAGCTCTGATAGTAACTGATTGCCATGAACAAGCTTCTCAAGTCTGTCGTTCTGTTTCGACCTTAAACTGTAAGTTCCGGTATTCATTGACAAAAATTGACACACACATTCTGAGTGCTGTAGAAAGTTAGGCCGTAACCCTGAAACAGGGTTGTAATGGCCAATTATGTATGTATGTCTGTATATTTTAAATTTATTTTACTTGATTTCCATTGTTAGGAAATATGTATAGTTTAATGGCTATGAAATATATCTCTTAAGGGGAGTTTAGACGGTTATACAAGTCGTACGACATGTCAAATTTTTGTGTTCAACAGAATGAATAGTATCGTGTAAACTTGATATGTAATGAGACCGTACGACATTGAGAGAAAATACGGATGAAAATTTGACAGTCGTACGGCTCTCTTTGTTTTTTGAAATTTTTTAAAAAACCATCACATTTTATTAGATCAGGGATGCATTTTTATGTTTTTGTATGTTTATGTTAAATGTATACACAATGCATGTAAATTTTGTGTGCATGCTATGTGCATTTTATGTTTTCATTTTACTTTGTTTTGGAATTTTACCAACCGTGTAAGCTCAAAAATTATCTGTCGTAAGATTTTTACTCTCATTTTTAATATACGGATGGAAATTCCCAATATTTTCTCTTTGATTTTTCGTACGACTTGTATTACCGTCTAAACCCCCCTTTAGCTGTTTGCTACCTACACTGGTTCAGTTACTGTTAAAGAAACATATATATCTGTGGCAATATCGAAGAATAGCTTAAGTCTATATATGCTTAAATTTAAATCGCATTTTTGTCGCTTCCTGAAACTCAGGGTAGTAATAATATATAAAATATTATAGTGCATATTTATTATATCATAAGTCTATTATCAGTAGGTAAAATTAAAAATTTTTTCCAAGAACTAATTATAGTAAAATTTACATAAATTTGGGGACATTTCAAAATTTCATGTTTCGACTTAAGCTGTTCTTGCATACCGACACAGATATATATGAAAACTATTGAAATTGTATTAAAAATCTAATCTCTCAAGCAAATGAAGGGTATGCATTAGTCATTGCAGGCTTAAATTCGTAATACATTTTTCTCTGTGGTACTATTTCATCTTTTAAATTTCATTTTTAATTGCTATACATTTAATTGCTTTGTATGTATTTCGAAGTAGTAGAAATTATCGTTCAATGGAAAAAAGAACAAGAATGAAATATTTGTCGTCAATAATTTCCTATTACCAGACATACACGTTTCTATACGACTGCATAGGAAGGTATGTATGTATGTACACACATATAATAAAAATTAAAAAAAAAATTCCGGAAATTATAAAAATTTAAATGGTACATTCACTTTTATATAAAACAATAATAATAATGAAAAAAGTAAAAAAAAAAATACAAATAAAAAGAGTGGCTTATTATGTTTAAGAAATTGAAAAAAAGAGTGATTGAACTCAAAAATTTATTGATAATTAAAAAAATTTCTTTTTAAAATAATAAACAAAATAAATTATTTAAATTTTACTTCCGTTCAGAATTTTGTACTGAATGGATAATTGGATTGTTTATACACAAATTACTAAATTTGTGTACCATTAAAGTTGTAAATTTTCCACTTTAAAAAATACTCGCAAATTCATATCATACTTAAATCATAATTTGTATAAGACAAATAACAAATATAGTCATAATAACGTTTGTAAAAGACAGGGATTACAAGTCGATTATTTTTAAGAAAGCTGAGTTTGCAGAAATACAATTTTTTAGAACTGCATTAAACTTATTCACAAATGAAACAGATTTACTTTCTCCAATATCACATATACACAGAGATATAAAAACCGTTCTAAAATTGCTAACCAATGGTATAAAATTAAGAGCGAATCGTAAACAATAGTTCGTTAATTTTCGGTATCAAATCAAGCTTAATGCTTTATCAAAATAAGAACAAACGGCACATAATACCAAAAGTTTATAAATCAAGAACAATCAGTAGTAAATTCGTGAACAAATTGTAAAAACACTATAATAACGATCAGTTATTACATTAGGAATGATCTGTTATCGAATCATGAACGCTATCAAATAAAGAACAAAACTGATAAAATTACGGTTACAGTATCAAAGTGTGTTATTAAAATAAGAAAAATTGGTAAAAAGAAGGGAACAGTGTGTTATCAAAAATTAACGGTTGGTAGTAATGTGGCACCGACTTGTTATTGAAATATTATTTAATACCAACCGTTAGAGAGGTAAGCACCAATGGACTTCAATACCAAATCATATCAATTTCGCTAGTTTTCTAATGCTTTTTTCCCTGAGTGTATGTACTCGTATGCCGTTTATATTGATTAAAATTGGATTCAATTCAATTTGTTTGGATATCCCAAGTGTGACTAATTTATGAGGAAATAATGCCCAAATTCAAATGGTTGGACAACGTTGATCTTTAGGAACACATAATAGATTAGTTCTGCAAATATCAAACAATGAGAGACAATTTATTAAAACTAGATCCAGTAATCTTCCATTGGATTCATTGATATTATTTATTTGAAAATAATTGATGCCAGCGAAACATATCTGGAAGTATTGTGATAAAGTTGGCAGGTAGTTAACATAGAGTTTAATCATAATACACTGTGCCATTTTTCTGCTAATTGTTTGCCAACGAGCTGTCAAGCAAACAGCTGTTAAATGTCATATTTACACCAATAATTTCAATATTTTATATATTGACACATTATTTTGGTTTTTTTTGTACAAAATATCAAAGTGTTTGTTTGATTTTAGTTTATATCTATATATCGTCAATGGAATTAAAGAACGCTGTAACTGACAAAAAATCGAAAATACGTTTTTTGCATCATTTTTATCAGAACAAAAAATACGCGTCGATTGGTCCAGGTCCCAGATTTCTACGATGAAAATAAATTCACTTACGCCGTCTGCGAAATGAAGAATACCAGTATATTTGTTTTACTTTCATACAGGTTTTGTTAGTTACAGCGTTCTTTAATTCCATCGACGATATATAATTTCGTTGTTTGTTCGGATGTATGTTCAATTCTCTTTCCGCAGCTTTTTGAAGCCGTCTGACGTAGCAGGAGCCAGATTTTTGATTTTCCAACTGTGGTCTACTTTATGACTATTATAAATATATACATATTTAATATACATACATATATGAAATCTAAATTTATATACTAACTGCTGTATTAAAATGTAATATGATTCGCATTTAGTTTATAACTATTTGAATATTAGTATTTGCATTTTTTATTAACACCTTTGGGAAAGAGTCTCCTGAAGAGTCTCTTAAGCGGAGATGAAATGGCCATAGAAACATGCTTATCCCCAAAACATCACATTTTATATATATTGGGTATATGGCGAAAAATAATTTTTGCTTCGAATAAGTATATATATTTTTTCTTTTGGTAAAACACAAAAATACATATCAAAATCAGAGATGATTTAAAAGAAAAATGCTTGATTTTTGAAAAAAAGTGTAACATTGTATTGTTTAAATACAGAGTTTAGATATAAAAAGTTAACAAAGGGTTAAAATATAATATGATTAAACTATGAGCTAACGAGTTGCATCCAGATAGCTACTAACTTTTAATAATGGATAGGTTCTGAATCAACGGCATTAATCTATGATGCTTTAGGAATATTAAAGTTACTTAAAACGATAAAAAAATCACATGATCTAAGTTTATTTGCATTGGGTTTTATAACAAAAGCAGATTCTAGGAAGAAGGGTAGTTCCGAATTAGGCGGTATGTACCAGTAGTTTATAAAGAGCTACGTTTATTGTATGTGAATAACAACATCTACTAATTCCAAAAACGATGCATTTTGCTTTAGGAACACTAAAATTGCTTGAAACGAAAAAAAAAACAAAAATCACATTATCTAAGTTTATTTAAAGTGGATGTTATGACAAAAGCGTAACTCTAGGTAGAGTGGTTGTTCAGAATTGGGCAGTATATACGAGTAGGCTATAAAGAGCGATTGTGTGTTATAAAGGTGATTGATGGTACATTTTGTTTAACAACAATTAGCAATTCCAAAAACATTGAATTTAAAATGTTAACCCTTCAGCAGAGTATAGGTTTGATATTAAACTAACATCCCATACAATCGCATATTTTAGCTTTGTTATGCATTAAAACAAATGATAACAAATCTATTTAAAAAATTTTGGGTAATTTTCAAGCTTTGTCTGGATGAAATTAAATACGAATACTGGCAACACTGGAAATAAGATACGTGCGTAGCGAATAAAAAACGCATAATTAATATTCTTAATACTGTTTATTTATTACCGAAATATTGAGAATCAGTTTTCATAAATTACCATTAAATTAAAAAATTTTTGTTTGTTTTATAACCCACCTAACCTAAAAAATAATTCAAATATTTTAAACTTTTTCTAAAATATTACCACCTGTGAAGAGGTTAATGAACTGTTTTAATCGGTATCTTTTTTATATTTAAAAAACAAAACACATTTCTTTAATAAATTTGTTTCTTAAAGGAAATTTATTTTAAACATTTTTTATTTCTCTTGTTACGCAGGTAGAGATATTCGTTTGTGTATATTTTGTTAAACATTTTTACATAAAAATCGGTGTTACTTTTTTTCTTTCGGTGTTGTTCGTTTTTGTTATTGCTGTTAATGTTTTAGATCTTTACAAATGATTAGCCAAGCCTGACAAGACTACAATCAAGAAAACACTTCAGATGTACAATAAGATTGAAAGTTGATTTGATGAACAAAAAAAAAAAAAAAAAGCAAAAAAAAAAAAAAAAGTGAAATTAACTGCACCAAATTAAATGTTAATAACTCATATTTTAGTCTTTATTAAAATTATTTGTTGTTAAAAAACAAAGAAAAAGGGTTAACAAGTAATAAAGAGGATTTACAGTTCATGTAATGCATTTGTATAATTAGAAAGTAAAAAATATATTGCTTTTCTTTTTAAAACTGAAAAACAATTTTTCGATTTTTTAAAAATATCTTCCCGATTTAGTGTTCAAAAATATGTTACCCAGGGCTGTTTAACATATTGTTTTGTCCCCAAATTTGGGGTTTTTTGTTAAAAGAACAAAATAATAAATTTGGGGATTGTTTTGGGATTTTGAAAAACATTTAATACATACATAATACATAACTGGCCTTTACAACCCTGTGTCAGGATTACGGCCTAGCTTCTCGCAGCAATCATGTTGTGTGTGTCAATTTTTATCCATGAGTACCGGGACCTACACTTTAATGTCGACTCCGAACGACAGACTTGAGAAGCTTGTTCATGGCAATTAGTTACTCTCAGAGCTTTTGCCAGAAGATTGCTGAGAGGTAGTCGCCGAAAAAAATATTTTTTTCATATTTCTTTTTTTTGAAGATGTCAGAGCCTGGAGTCGAGCCCAGGGCCCATGTCTTAGTAAGCCAACACACTAATCACTAGACCACGGCGACTAACATTTAAGGGATCTTAAAAATCAGAAAAATATGAATATCATATTCATGTAGCCATCAAGTATATTTAAGCATTTTTGTAATATTTATTTGAAGAGAAGTAGTGTTATAATTATTTTGTGAATAAAATAAAAACCTCAAGTAATCAGACTTTTGCTAACCCATTTTACTAAATTCAAACGTTTTTTATTCGGACAAGCTCTTGATAAGTTTTTAATTTTGCGGTAAAATGATGAGAGAGACGGATAGTAGACATGTTTGCCATAAGTGAGGAAGACAGATAGTGCCACCCTCCGAAGCTCTGGCAAAAATCCCATAAAAAGGTTGGGAAGTTAGCTGAATAAAAAAGTTCAATAACACATGGTATGCAGCATATTTGAGCTAAATGGGATCATATTAGAATTAGTGGAATCTAAGATATACTAAAAACACATAACGGGCCATTACAATCATTTTTCAGAATTACTGCCTTGTTTTTCACACCGGGGCCTCCAGCTGTTATTCCGCCCCTAATTTTTACTTTACTGTGTGGGCTTCTTGAGGTTGATTTTTTTTTTTTGATTATTCAGTGGTGAAGGTTTAACACTGGCCATAATCAATCAACAGCAACCGATTTCCTTGCGGTTCTGACTGATATCAGATATGATATTTTCCCAGACCAGAACAATGTACTGCATTAGTATGGGTCATTCCATGAGTGTTAGCCTCAAAAAAAAAAAAACAAACAAAAACTTGCTAAATGCCTTTTGAACGTTTTAAAACTTTTACAATTTCATGTATTGTTATGAGTTTAAGTGGTGTAAGCGACGTTTAGCTGATTAAACGAAAACTCCGAATAACCCAATTTCGAACCCCAAAAAGAGTGATAATTGTTTTAAATGAATTTTGTTTCTCCTGAAACGCTTTAATACGATCAAAGTTAAATTCTATAAAGAATTTAGATTTTTGCAATGAATTTTTTTTGCTAATCAAAGAAGAAAATGATGTCCGTGAAGGAATAGTATACTAGCCAAACTGATTTCAGTTACGGTAGTCTCATCAGAGTTCTTTGTGTCCTGTGCATATTCAAGATCAAAACGTCAACTATTTAACTCATACTTTTCAAGAAATCACATAGTGAAATTACTTTTTCTTTTCCATATGTACTTATACATTCAATTGTATGAGTTAGTCGAAGTAAAGACAACCCTGCCAGCAAACTGGTAGTCGACTACAAATAGAGCTAACTTATAATTCACTTTTATGGGCTGACTATAAGCTAACTACATTGTAATCCAGAACTTACCAAAATCAAAGTGTTTATAGCTAGCTACAAAAAGTTAACTTTAAGTTAAAGGCTAGGTAACTAACTTTAAAGTTAATTGAAAGTAATGCAGAGTCGGACAATTGACTACTTCCTAGGACATCGCAATGTTAAAATAGTTAGTTGTTTTCATATAAAAGTAATCCAAGTGTCAACTACCACTACTTGAGAAATAGTTAGTTTTAAATTAATTGAAAGTTAACTGAATTGCCTGCAGGGAAACAATAGATTTTATCATATTCTTCTCTTCTCCCCATCATTGCAGTTTTTGTAATTGTCATCTCATTTGGATAAATCAGAATTACAAGCTATTTTTTGTTTTTGCTCTCTTATTCCATTTTATTCACATTAGTTGACATCGACGATATGCACGACTGCAGCCGTGCTGGTTAGAGAGGCATCGCCAAGAAGCGAGCGCACTGCACATAACCTGCTGAAAACCCGAGTTCGAGCCCTCTAATATTTTATTACTTGCTAAGAAATTTATAAAGACTTTTTGAAGCGAGTTCTGTCAGTGATTTACATATTATATTCTGTTTAATGGGGAAAAACCATTTAAACTGGAAAAGTTAGCTTTTCTTGTAATTCTTTATTAAAAATCTTTTAATTGATAGAAGCGTATGTGCTGTAAAATATTTTCTTGATAATTTCTTAATATATGTATATATTTCGTAATCTGTGTTGGGGAATTTTTGTTTTTTTTAATACTCATTTGTGGTTTCATGCTCTGATCTTTTAACACCAAAATTACAAATAATTGGTCGACATTAATGTTTATTAACTGTTAAATATGATTCTCTCGTATGCTGTGTCTATCGTATGCAATAATTGAGTAAAACAAAAGCGATTAAAAACGTTGTGCTTTTTATAACAGCCAATCCACAACGATAATTGTTGTAAAAAAAAGAACGGCAACATGCCATTAAAAAAGATTTCTTAATATTTGAGGCTTTTCTGGCATGATTGGAAATTAATTTCTGATTTTTTTTTTGTAGCTGCGAATTATGATTTTTTTTTAATTTAAATTAGAGTTGTACCTCAATTTTGTAATTTTTTTTTTCAATTATCTAAAACCTATTATTTTTTGTTCTTTTTTTTGCTTTTTGTGTTAACAAGAAAAAAAGTGCTAGATATTTATACAAAAATTGTACAAAACAATTTTTTTTTATAAATTAAGAAATTGTTTTTTTTTTTTTTTTTTTTTTTTTTTTTTTTTTTTTTTTTTTTTTTTTTGTAAAAACCATAAAATAAAAAAATAAAATGTGAAAGGCAATTGTAGCAGAAATTGATTTGCTATACCTTTCTACCTCTTTGTGTTAAATTTTAAAGAATTAATGAGTAAGAAGAATTAAACATCGATATTTTTTTAATGTTTTTTGTTAACTTTGAACTTTTTTTTATTTTTTGCAACGTAATTTTTATGCTTAAAAGATATCTCTGTGTATGTATAAAGTAGTAAGTAGGTAATTCATAGTATATTTTGTTTGTGCTTATATTTCTAACGCCCTAAAAAAACAGTCTTAAACTCTTTTTCAAATATAAGCCAACAATAAACAACTTTCTGATTCATATAGCAAATATCTTTGCAATATATATTATAAATCTATAGTACGATTAAAACTGAAAATCGATTGAATCAAATTGGATACTTTCTTTTTCTTTGGTTTTAATTGATGTAAAAGCACTATATAAAAAAGAAAGCTCAAGTCTTTTAAAATTCGCAGTTTAAAAATGGATTAAATGATTAATTACACAAACCAAGAGCTAAATCTGAAATATTTTGGTATTAAATAAACAATAAAAAAATAATAATTATAGTACAATAAAGTTTATTTATAAACGAAAATCTTTATAAGGTCATTCCCAAACCTAGCTGATCTAACAGAGAAAAAACAACAAATTTGAAAACAAAAATTCTATATTTCTCAAATAAATTTCCCTTAGATTCCATACATTTTCCCATATATTTAATAGTTGCGATGGCCTGATTTTGTTAAGAACTGTCTAAACTATTAACCACAGACTCTAGATCTTCAGTATTGGCAAACCTTTTGCTATTAAGCCAGTTTCCATAATTTGAAAATAGAAAATAGTGTGTAGTCGTTAGAGCGCTCGTACAAAAACTCAAACGACTCAGGTTCAAATCCCAGCAAAAATAAACAATTAAAGCGTTAGTTTGCGGCTTTTTTAAAAACTATAATTTAAAATAAGAGGTTCCTCGTCTGCCCCCTAAAAAGTCTATATACAACGAAACCGCTCCTTAAGGTTCCATTCTATTCCACCTTGACAACAAAAACAAATGATCAGGAGAAAAAGCGCCACCTATTGGGAAGTAGCAGATAACAGCTGAAACCTACTTAGCGAAGGCTATCACCACCATCAACATGTAACGATTGGGCAAATTCTGTTGTAATGCTGGCAAAATATTGAGTTATAGGAACCGAGTATAGAGTATTTGTACTAATTTGTGGGTACTCAATACTCAAAAGTAACTACCCAATACTTTAAGAGTTGTATTTTCTCTTCAAAGTTGTATAGGAAATTTAAATTTTAACGGCCAAACAAATTTCCGTTTAAAAACACAATACTTTATGAAATAGTTTTCTCTTAATATCCGTTAAAAGTATTGAGTAGTATGGGGTACCCAAATGAAAGTATTCAATACTATCGAGTAATGAGAAGTAGCAGAATTTGACAGCACTATTCTGTTGATCATTCAAGGGTGAAGCTAAGGTGCTTAACAATATAAGAAAAACAAAATATTTACATGTTCTCTTGTCATAAAAATTCCACAAAAATTCCAATACAAAATACAAAATGCACAGCATCCGTAGGGGTTTACCCCTGAGTATTGATCTTAATAAAAAAAAAACTGGTAAATGTGTAAACTGGAACACTGGCTTGATAAGGTTAAAAATTAGCATAATAGCCTCGGCTGATATTTTTCCTTTCTGAATCTTAGAAATCACCCGCTATTAACTTGTCTGCAGGTGAAACTGAGTTTGCTGTTTTTGCACATGGTTCATCCATTGCAGTTCATTGCTTTGATTGTTATTTTGTCTCGGTTGTGAAGTGGTGAACTTAGGTCTTATCCGTCGTTACGAGTCGATGTAACTATTCAATCAACACGACTATTGCGATGTAACCTTTCATTGAAATATCTTTACAACACTGTTTCTGATGCAGTCAGAAACATAATCTCCGATTGCAGTGACTAGCCAGATGTTTTCAAACTTAAATTAAAAATACTTGTGATCGATATTTTAAAATCTATTTAAGTCAATTTAAAATTTCATCGATTTAAAAAAAATTTGTTGTTTTTTTGTAGTCATCATATTAAACATAATTTGATTACAACCATTTACAGCACTGATCTTAGGTTTTTACCATAAATAGAGCAGTTGATTTTTTTTAAATTGATTATATGGACGGCCTGCCCTAAATATGTACTTATCGTTGCTTTGCGCTGACTTCTAGCCTAAAGCCAGCAAACATGCTTTAACCAATACCATAAAAAAAGCGATCGACAAACTATTAATTGTAATCTACGACATAATAACTCATTATCAATTGCTATTGCCAGTTTAATGCACATAAAAATATAAATTTGTATGTGATTTTAATGTACTTTCTAAAGCAACATAATCAATAACACGATTAATATCTGTGTTATGATTTACAAAACCATTAAAAAGCATGTAAATAAAATGAAAAAATGGGGGAAAAGAATAATTCTAATTATAGTTTATACTCGTATTTCCAAAATAAAGAATAATTACCCAAATAATAGCTGACAAAAATAATTTTTTGTATGATATACTAATAATTAGCTTTTGGTGAGCATTGTTTGTGTAAATTTTAATTGATTGATAAAAACAGACTAAAACATAATTATTTTTAACAAGAATGTATTGTAAGCCATAAACCTTTTTACTCCTAACAAAAACAAAATTCTTGAATTTTTATTTACAATAACAATATTTGATAAATTCATACATACATACATATATACATACATACATACATACATACATACATACATAATTGGCATTTATAACCCTGTTTCAGGATTACGGTCTAGCTTCTCGCATTACCCATATTGTTTGTGTTAATTTTATATCCATAATCCATAATCCGGATAATCGATTTTTTCGGTTAATCATAAACGGTCTGTATCCCAACTTTGTATTTTTCTGCTAGTATTTTAACACTCACATTATTTTTTAAATGGTCGTTAATTATTTTAACTTTATCTTCAATATTTACGTTTAGAACGTTTCTTTGTCTTTTTACCACTGGTAAAGATGCCATACCAAATATCTTTAGATCTAACCACCCGCACTTCTCAAATTTCAAAATAAAACTAATCATGCTTTTGACTCATCGTCTGCAAACAAGGGAATTCCTCGTTTTTAACATGGATAATAGAGATAATAACGGTTAATCGAAGCAAACAATTTAAAAATATTGCAAACAAAAAACAATAGACTGATCTTTGTCAAAAACCATTTATGTTCTATGAACAGGCTGTTAGATAAGACCGCATTCACATTAATGCTTTAGGTGTCTACAATAAAATTGCAATTTATTTAAAAATCTAAGTACAGTGCACGCTCGCTAATGTGAACTAATTAAAGCTGACGTTGTTCACTTTTACGAATTGTTCACATTTCCGAATACCGAAAATTTTACAACAGAATTATACCATATTGTAAACAAAAATCAATACATATTTATGAATTTTTTTATTTTTAAAATTATATCAAATTATAATTAAATTTGTATATATTTATATGTATGAATATGTTCATAAATACACATACATATACATATGTACATATAATACATGCACATGTACACCTAAAACGGGGACCCCGCTACTAATAAACACAGAATTTTAACGTTTCATCTTAAAAAAAAGAAAATTCTGTTCAAATCATAGGGCTTTTACATTTATTCACATGTATTTTAGAATAGTCAATGAAGCAAAAAATATGTTCACATTAAGCGGTGTTCATATAATGCGGTATTCACATTAGCGCGCGTGCACTGTATTTTCAAGGCACGTAAATTGAGAAAAAATTTCAAATTTTCTGCAGAAATTGTTGTTTCAATAAAAAACAAAACGAAAAAAATAACAAGTTTATATGAACAGGCTGTAAATCTTGTACAGTATACATTTCTAAAAGATATCTGTTGCATTGTTCTGTAGGGTCTTGTATTATTGGACATCAAAAATATTTTCTTTTATTTATTTGTCTAGACCAGTGATTCTCAACTAATGTGCCGCGGCACTTTGGTGTGTTGCAAAATTCTAAAAGTGTGCCGCCAAAAAGAAGAAATTAAAAGAGGAAATGAAAATGTCTTTTGAACAAGATAAAAATTATGATTTTGTACATTTGTTGAAAGATAAAATATGGTGTACTAAACTGGCTTACTTATCAATAGGGCAACCAAAAATATGCTCTATAAAATTAGTTTTAAGCGTCTAAAATATGCATTAAAAATAGTTTTAAGCGTTAAAAATATGCTCTATAAAACTCATAGTACATAAATATGTTGATGTAAAATTACGTATATTTTTTAAAAAATTTGAAAACATGAAGAGTAAAGCATTAAACACATAGACGACAGCAAGCAGCAGGCAGCAAGTTGTCAAAATTAGAATGCCCACGTTTATATGGAAACGATTATTTTAAAGGCAGCACAGCAAAACCCTATACAAAAACCTTTGCTGCTGCTGCCCAACTTAGAATAATTTCTATTTTTTGAGGCAGCAAAAACTAATTAGTGATGCTAATACAATACAAAATGATAAAGAAAAACGACCTAAAAAATATTTTTTATTACAAAGAAAAAAAATTTATTTATTAATAAAGATAATAACAATTAAAAACTTTTTAACATTATAAGTCGGTATTATTTAATAAATTTAAGATTTTAACGTTATGTTTGGTGTCCCACAGGGATTAATATGCTTTGTTGTTTAAAATACATGTATAATGTGATGGGTAATGATGAAGGGCTGAATGTAAAACAAACAACTAACTACGTTATGTCTTAAAAGAAATATGCAAATGTGTAATGCATCAAAATATCTTTATGATCAGTGGATTTTTTTTTTTTTTTGAGATTTGCAGCCGTACCAGTTGAGAAATACACAGAATTTCAGAGTTCATCGGGCAACATGAAGGGCTATGCAAAAGTCTCAATTTTGCAATAATTGCCAAATAATTTGAGATTATACTTAAATTTTAATTTTTTTAAAGAGTATGTGTACAATTAGCAAAAAATATATTTTGTTAATGAGTTTTGTAAAGTTTTTTAATACTAATAAAATATAAACAAATTAAAATAAAAAATATATATGTATTTACATTTCAAACAAGCGATTTTATTTTTGCGATTTCGTATACTTGAAAGTGGTATCACTGAAATATTTTTTTCAACAACAAACACATGTTCATTATTTTATTTGTTTTTTTATTGTTTTGCTGCTACTGCCTTCAAAATATTTATGTAGCCGATAGCATGCCAGCAAATATTGTCGGCTGCATTTGCTGCTTGCTGTCATGCTGCTTGCTGTTGTCTATGTGTTTAATGCTTAACAATTAGCCACCATCTAGATAAAATAAATTTCTTATATATTTACATATCGCTCATTTGCGAGAAGAGTGACATAATTGTTTGATTTTCTGCATATTCTTACGAAAATTTAATAAATTTAAAAATCAACTTTTAATTTAATTTTGTCATTAATGTCATGCAATTATGGCAATTTTTCCCCAATAGGTACAACGTTGAAAAATTCGAAACTTTTAATTGAGATTTCATTATTAAGCAATTTTTTTAAACGCTAATTCCCATAAATGTATGTAAAATTTCTATGCTTTGTATTTAATTTGACGTTTTTATCCAATTGATATTAACTATTGCACAATAGTTTAAAAAGGAGCTTCGCGCATTTTCCCAATGTTAGTTTTAAGCGTTGTAGTCGCCGTGGTCTAGTGGTTAGTGTGTTGGCTTATGAAGCCTAAGACCCTGGGTTCGACTCCATGCTCCGACATCTTCAAAAAAAAGAAATATGAAAAAAAATATTTCTTTCGGCGACTACCTCTCAGCAGTCTTCTGGCAAAAGCTCTGATAGTAATTAATTGCCATGAACAAGCTTCTCAAGTCTGTCGTTCGGAGTCGACATTAAACTGTAGGTCCCGGTACTCATGGATAAAAATTTACACACATAACATGAGTGCTGCGAGAAGCTAGGCCGTAATCCTGACACAGGGTTGTAAAGGCCAGTTATGTATGTATGTATGTATGTAGTTTTAAGCGTTTTCATGAGTACCGTTATTATTTAATATATTACTCGTATACTTAAGTAAGTAATGTAATTTGGTAATACACATAGATTATTCTAACATATCGTCGGCTGACAGGTAAAACTCACTAAGTGCTATGTGGTCTGACTACACTTAGTGAGTTTTACTTGTAAACCGACGATATGTAAAAAATTTGTAAAATATGCCATACAAATATGAAAAAATTTGAAAAATGCAAAAGTATGCGTTTATGACGAAATATGCAAAAATATGCGGTAACAAATAAGGGTTAAACGTCGTAGTTTTTCCTAAAATGAATTAATATTTTGTTTGTTTTGTCAGTAACATTCTGAAAAAAAAGAAGCTAATATATAGTTTTGGTTGCCCTACTTATCAGACATGTTTGTTATTTTTAATAACATAAACTCAAGTATACAAGGGCCAAATAAAAATATTTTAAGCTTAAACGATAAGCACATGGGATTCCATAACAAATAACTTTATAGAAAAATAAAGCTCAGAAAGGCAGTTTAGAAAGGCTGTTACAAAACTATTAAAATAATTGTTATTGACCATTTGACAAAGTTAGAGGAGATAATTACTCATAATTTCTCAAAATTAGATACATATAAAGAAATTTGATTGGGTATGTAATCCATTTCTCATTAGGGATACTTCTGTATTTGACTTACTTTTGAATCAAGAGATTGAACTCATTTTACTTTCTAATAATCGAGATTTATTTTTAAAACATTCAGAAAAATCAATTAATTCATTTTGGATTAACATAAGATGCGATTATCCAATGATAGCAAAAAAAAAACTTTAAACATATTACAATTTTCCACATTTACTCAGTGTGTTATATTGAGTGCATAAAATGATTTTTCTTTGTGTGCCGCCAAATTTTTTAATTCCTAAAAGTGTGCCGCAACACAAAAAAAAAGGTTGCGAATCGCTGGTCTAGACTATAAAGATTCTTAAAAGATGAATGGAGTCAGTTTACCTCTTATTTTATCTTACCTGCTGAAAAATTTCTTTACAGTGATTAAATTAAAATTTGTTTGTTTTTTATCTTTTCACATCAACCACAATCATATTTCCAACAATTTAGTTTTGCAGGTAAATTTTTAATTTTATTTTTTAAAACGTTTTAGATATTAAAGTACCTTTACATACTGGTATGTTGTATTATACTTGTATTGAAAAAAAAAATTTAAAGTATTTTGAGTATTATAAAATAATTTTTAGCAAAATATTTGTTAATGATTATAAAAAATAAAAATAAATAAATAAAAATTAAGATAAAAAATAAATCCATCTGTACCTGTTTTTAGTATTTATTTGAAAATATTTTTGTTTTAAATTAAAACTACAACAGGAGTTGTTTTATAATTTATTCTTTGCTTTTTTGTTTTTAATATCGAAACCAATAAAAAAATTTACAAAATCACGTTTATTTAAATTAGTTGTGACCACACTAATACATACTTTAGAGTAATCGTTGGATTAGTTATAAAAATTAGCACTTGATTTGATTCTATTTTCTTAAATTAAATGCTTCATTTTTGTGTAGAAAAATATGTAAATTCGGTTGAGGGTGCTGCTTCTTAAAAAACGCGCACACGTTTAATAAATATCTGTAACCGAATTCACTAACTAACGTTCTATTCGATTTCAATAAAGAAATTGAACTGAAACAACTTTTTCTTTAGAAGTATTTCTGATGCAAAAGTAGAAAACAAACTTTGTTGCTGCTGCTGTCTTTTATGGAATTGTGCTGTTTGTGATAAAGATACGCCACAACATTTCACCTACAAATAACAAAAACAAACTCAAACATGTTGTGAGTTGAGTTCAAACCTGTTGCAAATGCCTCGTTTAAAAGATGGTTGCAATGAAATCGTGTGTTGTCGTTTCTTTTTTTTCGCAATCAAAATTTGTATAATTTTTTGAAACCAGTTTACTGGTTCAAATGTATGTTTTTTTAAGGCTTGAAGATGTGTTGTTTGTGTTATTTGTTTTCTGTGTTTTTAATTAGAATTCTAATGTTCTCTGAAAATAAAAAGCTGTTGAAACATTCGCTTAAAATTGTGTAGAACTTTTTTTATAAAGTTTTATTAACCTTCATCTGCTCCTCAAAATAAATTACATTGTCTACCCTGGCGTCGTTTTCGACGCACAATATATTTCTTATGGTTTTTAGTAGAAAAACAAAAAACACACATGATGAGAAAACTAAAAATTGGTAGTATTTATATTTGCTAAATACTAAACATTGATTTTAGTTTTATTATATATTAGAGTAAATTATTATCAATGCATTTAACAAATACGTTTTGGTTATAAATATATGTTTTTACATGCACTTTTTGCACAAAAGCAACAAATAGTAGTATGCGTGTAATTTTTTGAAGTAGAATTCCTTTCAAAACACATCGAGCACCTTTGTCTTCCTTTAATTTGTGAAGGAACGCTTTTTGATCTCTTCGAAGGCTGTGGCCTTGTCATAATAACTTATAATTGTTGGCAGCCTTTAAATCTCCGGGTTCTGGAGTTATGCAATGTACATATATTGTAGAATTGTACACTTTTCTTCTATCAATACATGCATTGCCTGTGAATGCAAATGTTGATTTGTTGAAGGTAAAAGCTAATGGTATCATCCAAAGGAATAACTTCATTTGCATATTCAAAAGTTTTTTTCGACATAATTGCCCTTAATATTATACGACTATACTCTGCATCGAATAAATCAACACTTGATTCATTTTTTTGATCTAAAAATATATACACATTCATGTATAACGAGTAATTATTGTACCTATACTTATACACGCCAGCTAAAATCAAAACACCCATCTCAACAAGCTGGAATCAATTCGCAAGAAATCGTCGTCATACTTAGGTTTGGCATATGCATTTGTATACCTTAGAAATACCCTTTCAAGATGCGATTTGTGTTACAAGGGGCGGAAGATTGATAACATTTTAAGTTCTAATCCTGCCATCTTGTGGCTGACTACACCACTACTAATTACGGGCTTTCTGACATCAGAAAAACTGTAGTTATTTTCAGCTTCACTTTCATTTAGAAGAAATCCTATTTCTTCACTTGACAAATATTTTATTTACTTTTTTTTTAATTATTCGATATATTTTGTTTATAAATCACTCACAAATGACTTTATCACCTACAAAAAGCACAATGACTAGTAAAAAAACAAAGTTGCCCGCCAAAAAACATACGTTTTCTCATATGTGTCAAAAACGACGCATGAGGGTAGGCAACGTAACTTTTTAGATACAATACAAAAAAATAAAATTTATAATACGAAACTAAGTCTAAATGTGCACATTTATGTATTCTACAAAGTCAAGAAATTCTACCAACTTTTAGCTAGCCATTTTAATAATAATTCAAAAATTGTATTGGGTATGCGTCGTTTTCGACGCAAAGAGCAGATGAAGGTTAAAACTACTCGTACATAGTCTACGGGGTTGTTAAAACAGGAAACTATTTGAAAGGATCGTGTATTTGAAAGATTTGTGTTCTTGTTTTGCATGCACGTTTTTTTAAGGGGAAATTAGAACAACATACTACGAGGTTTGTTTAAAAAATTGGTAGAGTGTTATGATTTTTTCTGTAATAATCGGACAATTTTGTCTTTAAATATCAATCTTTTTTATTAAGCGGAATAAATAATAAATTTTTTCGGAAGTTCTTTTTTTTTGCTGAACAAAATATTCATTAACGTGCCACAGTGACAAATATACTCTAAATCGACTACGCCCGTCTTTAATATACTTACATAAGTATGTACCTATATAACTCCCCCCGAGGATACATAAAAAGGTTGCTGGTGATTGTCTCCATCAGTGGCCTGTATTC
Source organism: Metopia argyrocephala (assembly GCA_963576795.1). Lineage (NCBI taxonomy): Eukaryota > Metazoa > Arthropoda > Insecta > Diptera > Sarcophagidae > Metopia > Metopia argyrocephala. The sequence continues at coordinate 89,509,459 of OY756211.1, forward strand.
TCAGGGGAATATGGAGTTCAACCTAGCTCTAAGTGACCTGGCGCTTTCTATAGGTAGAGTATGAATGGTGATGCATGGCGCCGCGTGTGCTATCGGAGACTCGGCTGGCATCAGTCCAGGGGGCTGTTGTAGGGGTGACAACAGTTTGTTCCTGGTGGTGTTGGCCTTGTCTCTGTAAGTATGCGTGGCTGGCATTTTCTGGCGTTCTCAAGGACTGACCAGAGATGCCTTAATCTGGTACTACGGGCATCAGGGAAGCCCCGGCTTCCTGTGCTCCCTTGACATTCGGGGAGTGAGGTAAGTCGGCCTGATGGATGGTGAGGTCCTCCTTCGGGAGGTACACGTAGTGGCAGTGGTATATGCTGGATAGTAGTTTAACCTCCTCAACAAGGGGGGTTGCTACTATCCAGGAAATGGTAGTGACGAAATTGTTAACTCAATGTCCATGGGCTCTCCTCTGACCGGTGTTACTTGGTAATATCCGAAATTGGAGGGTACCGGCTTTGGGTGGCGCTGGTTGGACGCTTATATTCTGACTACCGCTCCGGCAACGGGCGGCGTGTGATATGTCTACTGACGGTGAGCACGATAAATCACCACATTGTTGTACCTATAAACCTTCTCCATAAAAAGTGTTATTTATTGCTGTAATGGATTGGACCTTATCAGTGCGGCTTCAGACCTGTTAAGTTCATCATTGACTAGATATTCACACTGCGCTAAGTCGACACACACCACCTTTTTGTCGACTATAAGGCAGCGTTCGATAGCCCGATAAGAGATCGCTCATATGCCGCAATGTCTGAGCTCGGTATTCCTGTAAAGCTGATAAGACTATGCAGAATGACGTTGAGCAACTCCTGCACCTCCTTCAAGGTAGGAAAAGACCTCTCCGAACCTTTTAATACCGTGCAAGGTTTCAGATAGGACGATCCCTTATCCTGTGACCTCATCAATTTCGTCTGGAGAGTGTTTTGCGAAAGGCGGGTGTACATCGTAGTGGCACTATATTTAACAAAAGTGTCCAGCTCCTTGCGTATGCAAGGACTTCGACTTCGTTTCTCTTCTAACAGATAGTGCTCCGAAAATGACGATAACAAACTTTATTAATCGTAAGTAAAATGATGTATTTTCGCTTGATGCTCGGAGAGGAAGGCGCACCAGAGTGAGACAAAAAAAATTGCCGATTGCCCTTCATTGTTGCATGTATAATTAAAGCCAAACCTACAGTTTCCTAAAATATCACGTCATGCCGCGTGTATGGCGGCATTCGATTTTTTTAGAATATTTTCAATGTCGCGAGTATGGCGTTCGTTAAGGGATAGACATTATTGGGCATACCAAGCGAGATGTCAACGCAGCCTTTAATGCTATTGAACGGGAGTCTGCGAAAATGGGTCTGGAGGTGAATTAGAGAAAGACGAAGTACATGTTGTCGACGAGTAGGTATGTTGAACGTATCGGCTCCCAGGTTACAGCCGTAAACTATACATTCGATGTGGTCAAGGAGTTCATCTACCTTGGCACCGCCATTACCAGCAAGAATGATGTCAGTCTGTGTAGATCAAACGAAGAATCACACTGGCCAACAGTTGCTACTACGGTCTCAGTAGGCAGTTTAGTAAGAGAGACCTCTCTCGTGCGACGAAATTAACAATCTATAAGTCGCTTATTCTTACGGTGTTTCTCTATGGTGCGGAAGCATGTATGCTGTCTTGTGCCGATGCAGCGTCTTGGGAGTATTCGGGAGAAAAGTTTTTTGTAAGATCTTTGCTCCTCTAAGGCATGGCGATAAGTTTCGCATTTGAATCAACCACGAGCTGTATGAGCTCCTCGGCGATGTGGGCGTTGTTCAGCTACGCTGGCTCGGCCATATTGTTCGAATGGATGAATCTGCTTCAGCGAGGAAAGTTTTCGATGTGAAGGTCACTGCACGTCCAATGTTTACATTGGAAGAAACAAAATGATGAAGCCCTGTCGTCAATTAGTGTGAGGTGCGCGCTTAGCAGAGACGCCTGGAGACTAGTGTTAAGGTATTCTGAAACCCGTTAACGGCTTGCTATGGCCATCTAAGTAAGTACCCAGCAGAAAATTTTTCAAATTTGGAAGCAATAAATAAAATTGTAAGCAATAATGGAAGCATTATATTGTTTTTTATACATTAAAGCTTTCAAGTATGTATGCTACAGGATAAGGTATTACTTATTTGTGATTTTGTGTACTTTAGCGACTCATTCCATATATAAATCATACATTATTGATGCGCATATGTAAGTGATTATTCACAATTTCTCCCTTACCAAATAGCTTATTGGTAAGCACTAATTTCTGCTGGGTAAGTATTACTGTAATACAGTCCTATGCCAAATTAAGTTTTAATTTTTTACGATAACTAGTCACCTGGAGCAACTAAAAAACTACATACACATGGCCAATTTCATAGTAATGTGCTAAGCGGCTAGTGAGTTATTGAATGTCCGACAAACAAACCAACATCCATTTTATATACAAAAATTCCAGTAGGATTTAAAAATTTTTGACCGTAGGGAACCTGATCAAACATTTTTATCAAGCTCAAAAGATTTGATCATGAAAAATACATATGTATGTGAACAAGCCTAAACCTTTGATTTAGTAATTTAATTTTTGTAAATTTAAAAAGAACTTATAGTTAATATATCAGAGGTATTACTCTTACGAGTATACCTCTTAAACTCATAAAAATGTATGAAAGTTTGAGCAGAACAAACGAATACCCCTATTATGTAGGTTTTTGGACAAAATTAAAATCTACGATAAGTGTTTCACCTTGTTTTTGTTTTGTTTTTGTTGTTGATGCTGACATGAATGATAATGATGCGAATGATAAAGACATTGTTAGAGTAGTTGTACCTGTTATCTTCGAACAAAGTTTTATTACGACTTCAACTGTTTGCCACGCAACCTCTTTTTCTGTAGCCATTTATTTAAAAAAAGAACGTTTTAAGTGTATCTAAAAATATTTTAAACGGTCTAAAAAAAAAAAGTTGAAATTGGTAAAAAAGTAAAAACAAAAAAATTCTTTTGAAAAAAATTCTTCGAATTCTGCTTTCTTTTTTATTTCTACTATTTAGCACTTGTTGTTATTACTGAATTGTGTTATATATATACATACGTATAGGGTTATCCAAGGCGCATTCATCATAATATGTCTTTGAGTTTACACTAAGTGCAACATTTACAAAAACAATAAGGATCTGTTAAGAAAACTAGAGAGAAACCTGTAAAAATAAAAACAATTTGTAGAAAATGAAATGAAATGAACAATTCTCTTTACAAATTGTCTAAAAAAGTGGCTCAGCTAGTATGACAAAAACACCTTGTCATTAATACACAATGGGATGGGTTATCACATTTTTAGTGACGTGAAAAGCCATCCCATTGCGTTAAATATCTACCACATGAAGTGCCACTCATTTAGTGTAGGGCTTGCTATCTACGATGACGGATCGTTCGCAAGCGCAAAAAGTGTAAAAATAGTAAAAATTTACTACAAAAGTAGGAAGCCACCACGGGAGTCAATTTTTTACGGTTGATGATGGTTTTCATAACCCACATACTGTGCAAAGATTTGGCAAGAAACGTTACAGATATATTTAGGGCGGTGCATTATTGGAGTGTACATGCTGCCGAAAATATCGCTTTTACTAGTGAAAGTGTGGTAGATTATCCGAATTTGTTAATTTCTCAGTATTTTTAGCAATTTGGCGTACATTATAACATATTTTGCATTTTGATTTGCACCTCCAAAAAAAAGTCTAACTGACAGAACAATTAAGGCCGATTAACCACTCATAATGATGTAATTATGCTTGAGGTGTTAGGGTAAGGGATTTCAATCCAAAATGTCGTTCAGCATTGAAGCTCATTTCTCAATTGTGGTTTGATTGCGGCAAGCCATTGCATTCGGAATAAATGAATGTCTGATGCGCCAATTGTTCTGGAATTGTGGTTAGAACAGGCAGCTTTTCGAGTGTAATGGGCATTTGACTTTTTTCCTACAGCTGAAAATTATAAATTAGAAAATACGTTGTTTCAACAACACCATATATTCTCGCTTTACTGTCCGAGAAATTTGCTGGCTTCGCTATTACGATATATGTATTTATCAATTTGATAAAGCCACTGAACCGTCCAAATTAGGCGATTTGATTCCGAGAGACTTATTTGTAGGGACTAGCTAAAAAACCATATCAACGCGATGAAGCATTTAAAAAAAGGATTCGCTAACCCATCGCCGGCACTGTGCTTAAAGGTAGTCGATAACAATCTCAAAATGATTGACTGTAGCAACTAATCTAGAGGCTGTAATTAAAAACTACGTTAAACAACAATAAAATGTCGGCATATATACTAACAGTCTAATTCATAATGAGATAAAACGTGCTTATAAGAGCCTTATAAGCAAAATCTCTTAATTTTGTATTCATAAGCAAGAAACAGTGTCATAACGCTTTTATAAACCATTTATAAGTAACAAATTTTTATTGTAGGTTTCTAGGTACTTTAACCATACAATAACACGACATTTGTGAGTTAGATTGGATATTGTATAAATAAAAGTGGAATAATATAGCATTGCAATGAATAAAACTTATATAGTTGCAAGTATAGATACATATGTACATACATATTTAAATTCATATAATTAAAAATTTTCGTATAATAGCAAATGATTGCAGTCTCTGTACAAATTTAAATTTCTAAATGGCCAAAAAATTTTTGTTATTTTGTATTACATATGCCATCTCTTTCCTTTATAGGCTCTGTCATCAGTGCCTGTAGAAATTACGAATGTAAATCTCTCTTTCTCTTTCTCTCCAGTTTACAATTCCATTTTACCAAATTTTGATATAAAAAAATGTAAACAGAATAGTGATGCACAAACCAAAAAGAGAATGGTAGTATTCGATTACTTTATACATGAATTAAAAAAAATGTGTTGCAAAGGAAACATTTTTTTTAATTTTTCAATTTGTTTTAGTTATTTTTTAACAGCAGTAAATATTACTTCAATCACATCTATTTTATGTATAATTGTGTTACTATTACATTATTTTTATGGATATTAAAAAATTACCGAAGTAACCGATAGCTTTTATTGTGCATCACTATGCTGAAATAACATCATGGTATTGCCAGTATGACATTAAAATCGTTTATTAGTTAATTTGCTCATATAAAAGGTTTATGAATAAGATTTTTTATTTTGAGCTTATACGACAGATAACGTCTCATAACTAATGTATGGATAAAACCTTAATTAAGGAGTTATTATGAATTAGACTATAAGTTTATTACATTTTCAAGTCTCTTAAAAATGTTTGCAACGAAGAGAGATTACCGCTATTGTATTTTATATACAGTAGTAGTAGCACCGTCCAATCATTATAATGAAATAAAAGTTTAATTAAAACCATAACTTTACTTGCATTTACTTTATTGTGAAACTAAAATATGGATAACCCTGTATAATGAAATAATTTCCAGTGGGTACATAGATTATTTCCCATTTCTTTAGAAATAATATTGTTTATTTTAAAATTTGTTTTTTGGTGAACTTTTTCGATTCTTGTACATCAAATATTTTCTATTGTTTGTAGATATTTTGCAATGCGAGGGTGTATTTATATTGTTAGTGTAGAACAGTGTGTACATATTTGTTTTAATAATTTAACACACCAAAAAATACAAATAATGTTTTAACAATTGCTTGCTACGTCATATTGAAATATTAGTCTGTTAAAATAATAGATTCGTTTTATTTTAAATACTTATATTGTGTGCTAAAGGTGTAGCATATAAAACACAAACTAAAAATCAGAATAAAAAAACTATACACATTTGAATATATTTTATGACTTAATTGTTGAAAAATTATCTGTTTTTATTATTTAAACAACCGGCACTACTAGAGCTATAGTTGGTAATAGATATTTACATATTCAAATATATATTCGTTAAAACAAAATATTTTATATACAAATATATTTTTATACACTCTCGAAAAAACCTTATGCTATAAACACAACAAAGGCTACCGACCATCGACTACAAGCTGTCAAAAATAGAATACATGTGTGCTTATGAGAATAATTATTTTAACGGCAACACGACTACCGAACACACGACTACTTTTGTAGCCCGTAGCCAACTTAGGCTAATTTCTATTTTTCTTGGCGACAATAAACAGTTTAGTGCTGCCAATACAATAAGATGTATGAAAAAGGTGTTTAAAAAACGCAATATATGAAATATATGCATTAAAAATGCGAAAAAAATTCAAGTTGCACCACTGAAAATAAATAATCATTTGTTTACATTTTTTGTTTAGTTTTCATTTACTTATTTCATTTATATACATCAGTTTTTATTTCATTTTTAATTTATTATTTAATTGCCTTTTTAGTTTCGTAAATTTTTATAAGTTTTCTTCAGACATTTGTTGTTTTTTATTTCCTCACAATTTCACTTACAAAAAATATATCTTGTTAGGTTGTTATGTTCAACGTGTCAAAACATATGTTTATTTTGTAGCTGTAGTCGTTATTATAATTAAGTAGCTGGCTACTTGGCTACTTTCGTAGCCAGCGATTTTTGTAGTCGTGTGTTCGGTGTTCGATAGCCTTTGTTGTGTTTATAGCATTATTGAGAATTGTAGGCCGTGTTATCACACGTGGTGGCGACGTCTATTGGCCGCCAAGATAATGTGACTTGACACCGTTGGACTTCTTTCTTTGGTATTATTTGAAAGCAAAGGTGTATGTCAATAAGTCAGCAACAATTCAAGAGCTAAACGATTCTTTCATTAAAGTTACCAGAATAATAAAAAAAATAAAAAAACACTTAAAGTAACCGTATATGGAAATGAACTGACACAAAGCCAGTCAAATGAACGGTCCCTGAGTAATATAGGCCGGTCCGAGTTCAATTAATTTATTTGAAGAGAAATTGTTCCTTCTGCATGGCAATGTCATAGGCAGGTTTCAATTAACACCATTTTAATCCCTTTAATAGTTCTTATATCTAACATAAGCAAATCAGTTAAAATAAATTACTATTAAAAAAAAACGAATAATGACTATTATATACGAAAAATTTTTAGTGGCAACCCAGAAAAAGAGCACTTATGTGCTCCAAACCTCTATTTTCTTTGGGTATAAAAATGAACAAAAATGGTTCTCAAACAAACTAGTTAATAGCGTAGGCACATCTCTCTATAAAATTTCAATATAAAAAATTTACGATTTTCCAACTGAATAAAATAAAACAATAAAATTTTTTCAGCCTGTTTTTAGAACACGAATGGTTTTTGACATTCGTCTTTTTATAGTGAAACAACAACAAAAACACTCAAATTTGTTAGTGTCTTTAGTTTACGACAATGGCTATTGAGACTATCGTTAACAAAAGATAATGAATAACAATATCGGCAATTCTGTTTTTTACTGTTGAAAACAATGAGATTGTCGTAAAAATATGTTACTGAATCGCTCTACAGGCCTTCAGAAATGTATAAATTTGTATTGTTATTCAATACTTTCAGAAATTTTTTAAAATTATTTGAAAATTATTTCTCTACGTGAAGTAGAGATAATATTCTCTATTTTTGTAATTTTAGAAGTCATTAAAACAGACTCTAAATGGCTGATGCAATATTTACTTCAAATTTTGTAATGCATGCCAAAGCAAAAATTCTTTCATTAAAAATATTAAAACACATTAACAACTAATTATTACAACTTTGATAAAAGAAAGTACTAGAGAGGCGATGAAAATAACTCGTGTACTGAATATGTAGAAACGAAAAAAGGAAAAAAAAGAAAAAACGTGATAATTTATAGCAAAAATACAAATTGTAAAAAATCTTAAAATTGAATATTAAATATCGATACTAAAGTTACAAGCTCATGGATTAATTATTAATTAACTTGTAGGGTACATTTGAAAAGATCTATGATGCTTTTAACACCATAGTCTATAATCATAATTAGCATGCCAATTGTATTTTGATTAACACTTGGAACATAAGAAAAATACCGCAGAAATTATTTTATTTATTTAAATCTTTTTTTTAATTTTTTTTTTATTTTATTTTATACAACTTCTCATGGATCGTCGTTAAATATCGTCGCCCTTAATTGAATTATAACAATTTGTTAATCATGAGATTTAACAGTCAGAGACACTTCAATGTATTCATTTGATATTTTATAATCATATAAATTAAAATATTTCATTCATACTCGTACCACAAAAGCTGGCATAAATGTAAAAGTATGTGTGTATGAAATATACGAGGGTGGCGGCTATAAACTAAGAAAATTAGGAGCTGTTAAAATTTTGGTTTTTAAATCTGTTAATAAATATGTATATCATTATATGGCTTCTCTCTAAAAATAAACAAGTGATGGGTATAGAGTAAAATTTTATACAGTTTTCAAACGATGCCCAATAAACAGGGGGCAAATTACGGCATTTGATTTCGAGCGCAATTTCAAGCAATTTTAAAACCATTTTCATACAAACTTCGTTTGATATCGAAAGCCATAATTTGCTCCCAGGTTTAATTAAAGACACTTTTGGAAGTTTAAGCTCTTTTAGAAATAACATCAACTTTAAGAAAAATATGTTATGAGTGATTTAATTGGTATATCGTACACATATCAGGAATCGAAAAAATTTTAAGGCCAATTATGTATGTATGTACTTTGTGAACTTTTCTGTTTCAGTTTGTTTTAATACGTTAGTAAAAATACATGAAATTTTGAAGAATTTTTCATCATAACACATTAAATTGTCCTGCGGGAGCTTATGTGCTCTATCCGCCATTTAATATTTTTTATATAACTCGAGTTAATGATGCCACTTTAGGTTTTCGACCCGAAATTTTTCAAGTCTGCAATCCGTTTTCGGATATCTCGTCCAGTTTTGGAGATAAATAGCCGAAAACAGGATTCCAGATTTTAAACATTTTGGTGTCAAAAACTTAAAGTGGCATCATTAACTCGAGATATATAAAATGGCGGATAGAGCACATAAACTCCCGCACGACTTAATGTACTCTTGTCGAACGCATGAAATTTTAAATTATTAAAATTTTAAAATGTGACATTAGGTCTGTTCAAGTACTTTTTTAGGAGAAACCAGCAACGAGAGAGTAAGAAGAAAAATGTTTTAATTTCTCTCAAAAATACTGAAAAGTAAATAAACACTTTACCAGCCAAAGTTTGTAGTTTAAATTGTGTAGTAATACACAGAAATATCAAAGTACTTAATAACTACTGCTTTAATTGTGCAAATAGTATACAAAATTTAAAAATTTGGTTATTTTGTGCTTTAATATTAATTTAATTAATATTAGATAGTCGCCGTGGTCTAGTGGTTAGTGTGTTGGCTTACTAAGACATGGGTCCTGGGTTCGACTCCAGGCTCTGACATCTTAAAAAAAAAGAAATATGATAAAAATATTTCTTTCGGTGACTACCTCTCAGCAGTCTTCTGACAAAAGCTCTGAGAGTAATTAATTGCCATGAACAAGCTTCTCAAGTCTGTCGTTCGGAGTCGACATTAAACTGTAGGTCCCGGTACTCATGGATAAAAATTTACACACACAACATGAGTGCTGCGAGAAGCTATGCCGTAATCCTGACACAGGGTTGTAAAGGCCAGTTATGTAATGTAAATGTAATATTAGAATTTCATTAAAAAACAAAAAATATTTTTAGCCATATAGGCAAATACATTCAATATTAATACTTTGGTTTGGTTTTTATACATATACTAAATGGAATATGATTTACATTTAGTTTAAAACTATTTGAACATAAGTAATTGTAGTTCTGATTAACACCTTTGGGAAAAAGTTTTCTGACGGGTCTCTTAAACAAAGACGAAATGGCTATAGAGACATGCTTATCCCCAAAGCAATACATTTCATATATGTACGTAGTTATATAAACTCATTCATAATTTATTTAATTTCTGTTTTTCAATTAATTCGGTTATCTTTAACCACGGTGTTAAGTATCGAGTTTCTAGATACTCGTAACACTTATTTTTGTACAATACTAAAGCTATCAGCTGATCTATTAAAATTAAAACAAAATAAATCAGGTGAACACAACGTTTTGCTTTAAATATAAAATTAAACATACAAATCGTTATAAACATGGAATCATTTGAATTGCAATTAAATTGTTCCCCCACAACTTTTGAAATCATTCAAATCATTCCTAAAGTAAGGAAATAATTGGTTGTCTATGGTATAAATATATTTTATAGGTTCAAAAATTTTCAGTTACTTATAATATCTTTAATTTTGTAACATATTTTCATTTACTTATTTACATAAACTATTTAATTTAAAAAGAATTAATGCCGATTGAAAATATTTTTATTTTTCAGTTTTTATTTTTAACTTGACATAAGGTGCGTTTAGACTGTGCTAATATTTGTGCAAAATCATAAAAATTTTGTTTGTCCTAGTGTAAACACTCAAATTTGTTAGCCACCAGATATTTTTCGACTGTTTGTTGGCTAAAAAAATATTTGTTTGTGAATAAAGCTTTGCATAGTGTAAACACTTTGTCAGCACGTCGTTACAAATATTTGGCTCGATATTTTGTTTGTTCTCACAATATTTTTGGTGGAACAAATAGCGACAAATAATTGTAGAAACGTGGGTTAGTTAGTCAGTTAGTTAGTTATTTTTGACAGTGTTTAACATATAAAGAATTAAATAAATTGAAATGGCAATACTGGTCAATTCGTTTGACAGATTGGTAAGTAAAAAGCGCTTTTTTGTAATTCTTTATTATAAAGCATATTTTTCTGAAAGAAAATGGACAACATCAATGCACTATCTGCCAAAAAAACCAAAAGGAAGAGGATGACGCTCGACTGGAGCGAAGAAAATATATTTAAATTGATCGGCAACGTGGAATGCCATCCTTGCATTTGGAATGCATCAAGTGCTGACTACCATAAAAAACCCATGCGGGATAGCGCATGGACTGAAATTGGCGATATGCTTAATGTTACAGCGGAGGAAGTTTCCACAAAATGTTCGAATTTGAGAATTCTGTACCGGTGCTACCTCAACAAAAAAAAAAAAAAAAATGCAGACAATGCACTAAAGTGGAAATATTTAGACTCCATGGCTTTTGTTGGACTTGCGGAGGTTAGCCAGCGGCAACCAACAACAACAAATTTAGATATTTTATCTGAAAGCGAAGGTAAACTAATGAGCTCCAGCAGTTAATAATAAATCTTCAATATCACTGCTAAACATTTTAACTTTTCACGTTGCTTGACAAACACTTTGACACTATTTGGCAGATGGATTTCATAAACATAACAACAACATTATTTCCCAGATGTTTGTAATACACACCGGAAAAATAAAATTATTAATGCAGTGTAAAGGGGTATACAAATATTTGTACCAAACATGGCTGACACAAAATCTTCAAATATTAGTGGAATCTAGACGTATGCCCAAACATTGGTCACAAACCGTACTATTAGCCCAAACCATTATTTGTTGTGTTTGGACAAATATTAGCATAGTCTAAACGTACCTATACAAACATAAAACAGGTGTTTAAAAAATTCTTGCAAGTGAAAATTTTACTAGTAAGAATTTGTAATAATTTTTTATGTATCTGAATTTCTTGCTCTCTTTTGACGCTCTCTCCCTGAAAATTTTTTGAGATAATGAACACTTTCCGTAACAATTTTAAATTATTGAACAAACCTATTGTTTAAGGACCATTAAAATTACTATTTTGCGTATCCCAACTTTAAAATAATTTGTGCTATTAAGTTTTATTTTTCTTTGAGAAAACACTTGATTTCGATTTCCTTCGATTAGTAACAGAGAAAGCATGATAGATGGTGGCTACATTTCCGTCACCGTTTTGAAATTAAAAAAAATTGTCTTTGAAAAACGCAAAACACAAAAATAATCACATATAGACAGATTTGACAGCTTGTGAGTATTATTTATGATGCTGCCTCTTTGAAAGACTGTTTGCTAAATACTCTACAATTTTAAGATTCTCAGTTGTCAACATATCCCAGTAGAAAATTGTTTAAACTTTTCAAGCAATAAATTAAATTTTAAGCAATAATGCAGACATTCTATTGCTTATTCCTAAAGCTTAAAGTAGACAGCTGCGTTAAGAATAACTTCAGCTTACAGAACGGTATCAGCGTCAGCGGTTTTGGTGATAGCGGAAATAATCCCAATTGACCTGCAAGCACAGGAACGCAAAGCAATATGGGAGACGAAAGAAGCGGGAAGACTCGATAGCGTAACGAAAAAGGCGACAAGGCAGCAAACAATAACACTCTGGCAAAACCGCTGGAGAGATGACCGAACTGGCAGATGGACGGCTAAGCTTATCCCAAATGTGGACAGATGGAAGACGGATCGTAAGGGTGATGTCACGTACTACCTTACTCAAGTATTATCGGGGCATGTGTACTTTCGTAAGTACCTACGTAGAATGCAGAAATGCAGTACGCCTTTATGAATATATGAAGAAGTCGACATAATTGATGATGCAGAGCACACTTTTTTCCATTGTGTTCGATGGATAGAGGAACGTCAGGAACTGTCCCGAATAGTGGGTGAACTGAGAGTGGACACATTAATTTTTAATATGATGAGAAACGAAGAAACCTGGAAGGCTGTACAGCGATTTTGTGAGCATACTCTTAAAAGATAAAAGCGAGACCTTGATGACGTTCAGAACAATGACACCGATAATGGCGAATATTAGGATGAGGTGTATTACCTATAGGAGATCCATCTCGAAGTAATGCAGGACGCGGTTCCGAGATGGAAATACTCTTCTAAAGAAAAAAAGGTGGTTTTTAGTCGATATGCCGAATTGGTGAGTAAACGCATTTTCCCCCTTATCTTAAAAAAAAATTCTTAAAGCTTTAAAAAATGCTACACAGTAAGGTATTGTTTTTAATTTTGTATACTATTTGCTAATTGGCTGCAAAATCTATTGCTTTTTAGCGGCTCATTTCATATAAAAATCATGGGTTATTATTGTGAACGAGTACGGCGTTGTTCACAATTTCTCCCTTACGAAATAACTTACTGTTAAGCACTATTTTCTGTTGGGATGCTGGGGACATACCTATGTTGTCGATCATTTTATAACTATCCTCGTACTTAATCTAACATATAATAAACCCTGCAATATGTCATCACTTAAATACATAGTCTCTTCCTCTCTAATAAACAAAATCAAATGCTATGTTTTCTTCTTTTGTATTTTTATGATGTGCAAGTATTTGATTAAAAAGTTCACAGAAAAAAAAAGAAAAACAGAAAAATTTAATTTTTATTTTTGCATTATGTCTTCCTATGACTTCTTCACTATGTTTTGTGTATTAAATTTAAGCAACAATGCATTGATTAATAAAATCTACTCTTGTTAGTTAAAGAAAAAGAATGATCTTATGAGAGTAAACCATTTGAATGATACATTTTTATAATGATACTGATGATGATACGTTATCAAAAGCAAAATGAGGATATAATCAATTAAAGTAGAAATAATGAATTAAGATTAGAAACATTAAAAAATAATGCGGAAAATTAAAAAAAAATTTATTTATAATGCTTGTATGTATTATGATAAATATGTATTTACAGCGTTAAATTAAAATCTAAAGAAATCTAAATCTAAATCTAAAGAAAAATGTATATTTTTTATATTAAATAAAGTAGAAGAATGTTTTTTTTATACAAAATATAATTCAACGTTTATTTTCTTTATTATTATTGCTCAATTTCGACTGAGCATAAACCCAGCAGAAAATTTTTCAAATTTGAAAGCAATAAATAAAATTTTAAGCAATTATATTGTTTATTCATACCCTAAAGCTTCCAGAAATGCTACAGGATAAGGTATTATTTTTGATTTGTTGTACTATTTGCTTACTGGCTGCAATTAATTTGCATTTCTATTGCATTCTAGCGGCTCATTTCATATAAAAATCATGCATTATTAATGCGCACAAGTAAGTAAGTGATTGTTTACAATTTCTCCCTTACAAAATAATTTCTGCTGGGACTGTAAGACTGTGAGATTTATTATTTCTCTTCGGAACTTTAGTGGTGAATAAGTCCAACAGCGAGAATAAAAGCCCTCCATAATCTCTAAAAATATCTACATCCGTGAACGTAATTCTATCTACGTATATGTGACCTGTAAGAAAAGCTATTAACAGTTTCAAATCCGGATTTATATTTATTATAATATATCATAAAATTCATTGCAAAATCTAAATTCTTTATAGAGTTTAACTTTGATCTAATTAAATCGTTTCTGAGGAAACAAAATTAATTAAAAAAATATTGAGCACTTTTTCTGTGGCTTGAACTCGAGTCTTCAGCATACAATATTAATATACTGCACTGATTATCTCATGAGCATGCCTAAGACTCACTTGAGCGTTCTAAGCACTTACCAACTTCCTAATCTCTTTTTAGATTGACAATAGCAGAAATACCGCCGGTCACTAGAACACATAATAATAATTTAAATAAAATAAGGCAATATATAAGACTAAAAGAAATAAAAAAATGGAAGAAAAATGGAAGTTTTTAATTTATCAGAGTTGCTTTTTTACATAAATTCAAAAAATATAACTAATAAATAAATTTATTGAACCATCGTGGAACCAATTCTTGGAAAGGTATTGTTTCGGCGTGTGAAAATTTTCTACAAAACACAAAAAGTGACCGTTATGAGAAGATGTACTATCTATGAAATGTTGTCTGGCTACCAGTATGGGTTGCATATATACCCTTCACATTTAGGCCAGATAAGTGAGAACAAGGAGTATGATTTCACCAGAAAATTTTAAAGACTGAACAGCGATATGTTGGAAAAAGTAAAATCAGTATGCTCTCGAACTACTTCTGTTCTTAAAGTGAGGTACTAGCAGTAATTTATATAAAAAAACGGACACGGAGGCATTTGTAGGAAAAAAACAAAAAAAAAAGACGAAATACATGTTACCACAAAACTTAGCGTATCTCATTAATTTTTAAGTCCATTTTTATGTACTTACGTGTTTTCCAAAGCTACTTTAGCACGATTTTTTACAAACGTAATTAAAAAATATTCTGCCTCACGGCCAGTGAAGAGCATGAATAAAATGAAAATTTTTTGAAAAATTGTGTTTTGTTTAAAGTTAAACGTCCGTAGCTCAGCCATTTTCCAACCGATTTTTGAAAACATCATTTTGTTTAAAAAGTAAAATAATGTCTTCGAATAAATAAAAAATTTTGTTTTAAAAATCAAAACAAAAACTTATGCTTTTTTGAAGTTGTAATTTCGTGAATATAAGTATTTCACTATATTTGATATTAAAAAATACACTTAATGAAGTTATCTATGGGCTTCCATAAAACAGAATTGCTATGTCACAACCCCTGCATATTTTTGGTGTAGCATAGTGTTGTTAATCATAATTTTACTCTTTCCTTATATGAAGCAACTGCAAACATACAAAATGTTCTCTCTCTTTAACTTAAAATAAATTACAAATATTTGTTGTAAAAAAAATTAAATATTTCTCACTCATATTATGAAATATTAATAAAAAATATGTTATTGTATTAACATATCCCTCCTTGAAGAAAAAGAAAGATACAGCTGTTGTTTTCATATTATTAGGATCTTATAGTGTAAAAGCAAAATGTCAAAAGAACATTTTGCATTCGAGTTTTTGACAATCGGAGCAAATATTATTAGATTTTGTCTCGACAAAATCCAATAAAAACTTTAAGACTTGTAGAATAGTGTAAAAGTCCTACATTTTTAAAAAAATTTCAAAGCACATCTATTTTTTCTGATACTACTTAAAAGGTATTATAATCAAACATATTTTTTGTTTATTTGATATTAAATCATATATCATTGGGATATATCTCAGAGCTTATAAACACTATAAAACATCTCAGTAGAAATCCCCATGACTCATTTCCAAAGTAATTTACATGATTTAGTAGAATAGTAGAATTTATCGTGTCTGTTATAGTAGCTGATGAGATGGCGGTTTAATTGCAGTCATAAAAACAATGAATATAAATTAACAAAAATTTTACAACACATTAATTTATTCTACAATATTAAAACAAAAAGTCATTAAATTTTACCCGCTAACAAATTAAATTAAAAAAAAATTAAAAACATAAATAATAATTACCAAAATAAAAATAGTTAATTTAGTGCTATTTATTATAATTTTACAACGCCAACAATTTGGCGATTAAATAATACAAAAAACGCAGAAGCAATAAAAAATATTTAATAATATTACACAGTTTTAAAATAAACAATAAAAAAAACATGACAAACACGTGAATAATTATCGCGTTATCATTATAATTTTTTTTTTATTAATTACGAGTAAGCAACACTTAAAACAAAAATAATAATAATAGAAACAACAAAAGAAAAAATCTTTTTTTTCTGTTCTGAAAATCGAAATCGATTAAAATTTAAAACTTAAAATTTCTATTAATTTTTAATCTGAAATTATTATCAAAACTGTATTTAAAGGTGTTTTTCCTAGCTGCATGAGAAGTATCGATATCGATAGCTATGGTTTGGCAGTTGATAATGACAAACTGTGTCGTTTCTACTCAGTAATACTTATATTTGTCAAGTCACCATCATGTTTAATGCCAGAATAACGCTTCCAACTCTATGTAGTCCAAGAGCTTATATCTAAAAATAAGATATAATGAAAAAACTAATTTGTCACTCTTATAACGGGTGTTTTTTTAGCAGCATAAGACATAACGATACAGAAAACTGCAGCTTAGAGTTGTAATTTATTTTGACATTTCTGTTTTGTAAGATTTGGCAAGTCATGATGAGTCGTTGAACGCCAGAAAAACGTTTTCAAATTTACTTCGAAAAAAAAAGTATTGTTTGAGCAAGTTCATAGGGCACTTTGTCCAATTTTGTTCCAAGTTATCGGCCTATTTAGCAAGCAATTCATGCAGTTATTGATAATTTTTACAGTAGTTTAACGCCTTTCGTTGCTACTCTACGCGAAGTCTCCGAAGTGTTGATTCGTCTTCCTATGACTTTCGACTACATAAGAAATTTTATGTAAGAATCTTGGCTGACATGCCTATAAAATAGAGCTCGTGCAAAAATAGAATCCAAATGAACACCATTTGCGTCACAGTTTTGCTGATTAAATTAATTTAAATGAGGCTAAAAATTAGCATTTCTGTCGAAGAAATTTCTTTAGTGATAAAAGCTCATACCTGGATAAATGGCTACTCAGATTAAGAAAAATTGGAATGAAGTCAATCCTCAACCGTAAGGAATCACTAGTAAATGGTGTTTTTTTATAGAGTGTCACAACTTTGAGTTGGCAACACTGCTTTATTGGATCACCAACTTAAGAGCTGATAGCTGCTTTTTGTTAAATTTGCTTTGAAATTTCCTTATGAATAGGCTTAGACCGTAGCAATACGTGCAAATTGTTGAAATTTTTAATCGAAATAAATGTTCTATTCTATTGATATCGATTTTGTATTTCCATTACAAATTTTATTTTCCGATGAAGCCCATTTCTGGTTGAATGGGTACGTAAATAAGTAGAATTGTCGTATTTGGAGTGAGGAGAATCCACAAGGTTTTGTCGAAACACCATTACATCCACAGAAAATTACTGTTTGGTGCGGTTTATGGTCCGGCAGAGTCATTGGCCCATATGTATGCGAAAAGTTGTTGAAAATTGGTGTTCCAGATTGCGCTTACTACGCGCCAGCCGTAACAGCCAGATGGCACAAATTATATTTAAACATTAATTTCATAAAGCCCGTTATATTGATATTGAAAATATATTTCATTGCTTTATTAAATGTTGTGTCACTTTATAAAAAACAACCATTGTATTCAGTAACTTTTGTTGTTTGCTGCTGTCGACTTCAGCAGTTCTATTGCCTTCGAAATGAGCAAAGAGCTGTTGTTGCGGCAAAGGGAGAACAATTTCTATAAATTTTCTAAAGTTAACAATTTTAGGTTTTTTTAGTCCAATTGGTTTGTTTTTTTTTAATCAAAATTTATTTACAAAAGATTAAAAGCTGTGGCAACTCTATTAAGAGGTGTCTATAAAGCTCGTACAACTAGCCGTTAATGTTTCGGTATGCATAAATGTATTATTATGGACTTTACAGCACAGAAGTAAATTTTAGAGTTGTAAAAGGGTTAAATATTTGGGTATTGTGTAATCAACATCGACTACCGGGTACTCGATGAACAAAAATAGTTGTTCAATACTTTTAAAATTGTATTCTTCAATAAAATGCGTAATAATTCGATCGATATTTTCCTTAACAATTTAAGGTGACTATTCTCCGGAGGAGAGCAAAATAATAATTTGGCGAATGATTTTTTTTTTCAATTTTGAAATAAACAAGAAGCCGTCGGTTCCAACAAGATGGCTTAAATTGCCGTGCAGAACGGTTAACTATCTATTAAAACTCAATTTGGTTGTATTGCTCATTAGCTACCTGGTTAATGCGATTTAAATTTTCTTTATTACTTTTAATGGGGCACTGTTAAGTTATTTGTTTTTGCCGACTAAACAACAACTCTTAAAGCAATGGAAGCTTCTACTCAAGGCACTATTGTCGTCATACCGTCGTATTTTTTGGAAAAAGTAATAAAAAATTTAACTGATGGAATAGAACAAATAACTAATAGCTGCCTATGACATATTTCGGAATTCTTATTTAACAAATATATGCCATCTACCAGATTATAAGGCAAAAATTTCATTATTGTTTCATGTGATGTCTTGTTGTAACATTTTAATTTTTCAAGCTCTCAAACACAATCTATAGATGTCTTTGTCAGTAAGTAGTATACTCGGTATTACTTGCATTCGACTTTCAGTAAATACCCAGTAATTTATTATCACATTTTACTACCTGTACCTGTCATTTGAATTTTAAATTTAAATTTGTTTTATTGCCTGATTCAAGGACGGTTTATTTAACACACAGTTCAATGAACCATTTCAATTCAAAATGAAAGTAATACTCTGTTTTTTTTTGCTTTGTTTGTTATTTTCTTTCAAAATATTAAATGGCAAAGCGTTTTAATATCAAAAATGAATGCTATCGAATCTCAAACGCTTATAATTTAAGCATTTAAAGGTAATAATTCAAAGAAAACTACATAGATTACATGCATATAAATATGATTCTACGCTTTTGTTTACTTAACTTCAAAGCACACCCATATTTAAAAGGATAAATATTTTTAATAACTGGAAGTTTATCCCAACGTAACTGATTTCTGAGATAAGATGAATCAAAAGTTCAATTAATATTTCATAAATCATAAATGTAAAATCTTATTTAAGTCTAATCCTTTTGCACAACTCGTTCAGGGATTTAAACTGATTCTGTAAAATTTTTGTAATAACTTTTGAGTATATTATGAAATATTATTATTTACAAACGTAAAGTCTCAGACTGTAAAAGAAAAAACATTTATATCTATAAGTGTTATGTGCTCACAACAGCCATTAACCAAAATTATTCTCCGTCTATCACACCAAATGGTGTTCATTTGAGTTGAAAGACAATTCAGGTTTTCATTTCAGACTTATTTTTTAAATTAAAAGTTGACGTATATGTTGGATGACATCCACTTCTCAAAGGAATAACAGACGCAACCATTAAAATGTTGTCATTTTGAATTAATTCTCAGTAAAAGCAACAAAATATGTCACATTTAAAGTTTAATTTTGTAAATTACTTTGTAAGAGTACGGTAAATATAAATAAATGCAGCCTACTTTAGGGATTTTGGTAAAAAAATTTAATGGCATATTTTAAGACATATATTTAAAGCATTTTTATACTGGCTTTTTTAAATCAATAATGAATTTAAGAAAACAAAAGAAAAGCTAATCGTTCACGAATTTTTAACATTTTTTTCCTTCTTTCCCATATGATGAGCTTGACATTACAATTTTTGTTGTATGATTTTTTTTTATTTTAAGCTTTTTTTTTCTATAGTACGAGTATAAACATAATAGTGAAAATATTACAATAGGCTCTTATTGTTTGATTTTTTTTTGTTAGATTTCTTTGCAGAAACAAGAAGATTAATTGCTTTATTTTTACGGCCATGTTTGCAAATTTTTTTTGCTCTTTTTATGCTTTTATTTTGATGACGTAGAATTAATTTTACATATGTACATACATATATCAGTTCACAGTTTACACCTTTAAATAAGAATTTATTAGGGTAGTGCTTATTTAGCAGATTAAAATAAATTTGCAGGATATAGTAATTCTTGCTGTTTGCATTTTGTGACATAAAATATAAGTGTTCATGAGCTTTTCATTTATCGGATTGAGTTTAAGTGGCACTTATAACTTTCCACTTTTATTAAATTAAATAGAATTTTAATAATACATGAAGTAGAAGCATTTTGGCTATACAATTTCTTCAAGGATAGTCGTTTTTTTTTGCAAACCCTTACTCACATATACGTATGCAACAATATAAAAATTAGGTATGTGTCGTATAGATAAGTAAATTAGAGTAGATTCTGATAGCATCTTTAAGACATTTTTCGTTTTGTCTTTCAGAGGAATACATTTGTTAAATAGTAGTTCATTCCAAAAGGCTTGAGATGACGCTCTTACACGTATTTAGTATAGGAATTTATTCTTTAGTTTAAATCAATAAATAATAATAATAATATCTTGTCAAATGTTTCCAAACCCTTTTTCTCTCAGAATTTTTTTCTGTAAGTCTATAAATTAGCTTTTGTTCTTCCTATCTTTTAATTTAAATAAAATTAAATTAAAACGCCCACTGCTGCTATTTTGTATGGTGGATTGCTTCACTTTTTTTTTTTTTTTTATAAGACCAATACTCAGGGGTAAAACCCCTATTCATGCAGTGCATTGTATTGGAATGTGAAGATGGTTGATAGGTTTTTTTTTTTTTTTTTTTTTTTTTTTTTCATATATGTTTGTATATATTGCGCCTTTTATTGTTGATGAAACAAGTTGATGAAAATTTGTCCACACAAAAGCCAGTGTTATACCTTCACCCTCGAATGATCAAACAGCAATTGCCTCATCTGTCGGTGGATGTTTTTAATGAGAATGGTGAGCGTCTTCAGTAGATTAGCTGTTGTCTTCCCAGAAGGTGGCGCTGTACTCCTGATCATTGGTTTCTGGTGGAATCGATTAGGAATGTCAGGGGGCGATTTCTTGCAGATGGTCTTGCTTCTTAAATTTAATTTTTAATTTAAATTGTAATTTTTAGAAAGTCGCAAATTTTTTTATTTTTTTATAATTCCGTCCTTCGCTGGGATTGAACCTGGTTTCTGTGCGAGCGCTCTACCACTATTCCAACGACCCCCCCTTCACTACTACTTTTTGATTGATAATGTTTATCGCAAAGAAATTTATTGGATCAAATTTTAAAACTGTTACTGTTATAGTTCCTAAAATATATACAAAAATCAATGTTTACTTCATATGGTACATACCACGCCCACTTGTCTATTTCAGCCCTCATTTTGACTGATAATTAGTGTGAGTTAGAAATCATTTAACTTTTATTTGAACCAAATTTAAACAATATTGCTTTAACCGTAAGATTACCAAAAATAATATGTATTCTGTACCTCTTGAGTTATGATTTGGATCAACCTTAAAGCTATTTAAAGCAGATTTATAAACTTCTACTTTTGGCTGATAATTTGTATTGAATACAAATCTATTTGGACCAAGCTTAGAGAAAGCTGGGCCTGACGAGGCATAACAAGGATGAGAGGGCATGATGGCCAATTCGGGGAGCCACCCTGAAGTAATACGAATAGTAGAAATTCCCGAGAAGACGGGAGGTGGTTTTAGTTGGTAGGTAGTTTGACTAGAGTCCAACATAACCTGGAGATGACGATCCTGCAGGTATGCGTAACGGTATTTCCACCTCCCGGCCCGAAAAAAAAGAAAAAAAAAAAAGCTTAGAGACTTTACTGGTATAATTTTTGGCTATATATATAGACATACAAGAAAGATAAATAAGATGTAACATGGTGAAAATTCCTTTTTGAATTCGATGATTAGTGTGCATCCCAAATGAGAAATTATTCATGATTTGTAAAACAGGCTTAATTTGATTGATGGTTTAAGTTATGTTGATTTTGAGCTACTGTGTGGTCTTAAACAACTTAACAAGAAAAGTACAAACGGATTCAAAACCTGCCTTTTATTGGTGACGTCATCAGCAACCTCGTCAATAGCTTTATAAATATATTTATAGAAGTATATTTTAAAAATCGTTTAGATTTTCCTAGTATCGCCAGTAGTGTATACTTCTCAGCCTAACTGTTTCTTAAATGCATAACAGGCAGTGGTGCCAACTTTTTGTAACCAAAACGCACTGGTCTTCTTCCCAAAACGCGCTAGAATGCGCTAAATCATTGCGTTGACAAAAATTTATAAACAAAACGCGCCGTTTAAAAACGCGCTAAATTAAATTTGAATAAAAGTCGACCCATTTATTAGAAAAAATACAGTATTAATTGAAGCAAAATAAATAATATCTACATACATATTTTTTCTTTAATTTAATTCAGCTACAAAAAGTAGATTCTTACAAACTAACAAACATTTAAAATATTTTTTTTGGTAAGTATATCAATAAAAACTTAAATGTTTTAAGCATTACAAATAATCAGTCAAATAATAAAATTTAAAAACTTTAATCCACGTGTTCATAAAAAATATTTTAGGTTTATTGAGGGTTTATTTGACAAATTTCTATGCAATACTCGTCAAGTAAACCCTCAATAAACCTAAAATATTTTTTATGAATAAGGGCATTAATATTTTGCTGATTATAATTATTAATAAGAAACTTTTTAATAGTATAAAAATAATATAAAAAAGTGAAGTTAAGATTGATCACCGCCAATTTAATTCAAACCCTCTGGCTCATCTTCTGACCACAAAACCGATTCTATATAATACTCCGAATTATTAAACTTGTTATTTGAATTTATTTTCACACATACATTTAATGGAATAACATAATTTTCACAACACGAGTTTTTTAATCGTAGGCCTTATTTTATGTGGAATTGACTGTGTTGCTTGCTTTAAAATACTAAACGCTCTTTCAGCATTTGACAGTGGGAAGCTCAATAAATTTTATAACAAATAGAGACAGTTTGATAAAAGGATTAGCATTAAGAGAATTCTTAAAAAGTTGTGATCTCAATCCAAGATGATAATTAACATTGTTGCTTACCATTATACAAACTATACATATGTATGTATGTAGTTAAAAATAATATCACCAAAGTATTGCTAAAATCACTATAAGTATATCTACACTATGCGTATACTGAGTGACTTGCGTTTTGATTTTTTGATACTTAAATAAAATTATACAAAATTGTTTCTATAGTTGTAATATAGTACTAGAAAATTTATGAAAAAAAGAAAATGTTGGCTTTATTAAAATTATTAAAAACGCGCCAATTTAGCGCCTTTTTTAGTAAGCGCGCTAAGACGAACAAAAACGCGTTTTGTATGGCTAAATCCCGCTAAATCTAGCGCGAAACGCGCTAAATTGGCACCGCTGATAACAGGAGGGTGTCTTCTGTAGTTATAAAGATAAGTTTATGCTTTTCAAATTTTTACTAAAAAGCGTAAGTGATGATTCGAAAATATTTTCTAAAAAATATATAAAAAATAAATTTGCGGTTTTTCAAAAATTTTAATTTAAAAAAAATTAAAGGTTCCGCCCGTTCCAAGAACTCCATTTTCACGAAACCGTTCTCTGACATTTTAAGTCTATTTCACCAAGAAACGAATGATCAAGAGTATAGCGCCACCGTCTGGGATGATAACAGCTAACCTACATAATAGATGCTCACCATTCACATTCACCATCCAGATAAGGCAATTGCTGTTGATCATTTAAAGGTGAAGGTATAATACTGGCCTTTGAGCGATCAAATTGATAGCAATTTGTCCCATTGACATTAGGCGCTTAACATCATTACATCCATCTACACCTATTTTTATTTATTTAATATATTAAAAAAAATTATTTTCTATATTATTTTAAATCATGTAATAACTTGTTGAGCTTTTGTGTGTTGGTATAAAATAAACTATATTACTTTCATTTTATAAGAATGTAAATAGCTTTATACCGCCCTAATGTATACACACATTTTGTCTACTCCCATATTTAAATAATACTACTAATGGTGACGTATTTTCGGTATACAGAAATTGGGTGAAAAATGAGTAGGAGGGTCTGTCAAATATAAAGTTCAATTTGCAGACAACAAAAATCACAATTTATTTGAAAGAACCTTCAAAAAGGACAAATTGTTAAACAAAGAAAAAAGAATAGAAAATGGTACAGTAATACTACTGCAAATTACTAAGTCGATAGTAATATTTTCACAACAATTAGGGTTAAAACACTGTTTAAAGTTTTCTAATAATACTTTAATTCAGAAAAATGTTGACAAATTACACGTGTCTGCTATAATAAACTCAATGGTATACTTACAAAATTCCTTTGGGCTTTTCTATGTAAAAAAAAATTTAATATCCTTTACTAAGTCATAACAGTTATATAATTCTTTTAAAATCAATATATTGTTAAATTCTTTTAGTTTTTAATTTATTTTTTATTTTTTCAGAAATTAAGATAATTTTTTTATTTTTTTTTTTATTTACAAGCACAAATTCTCTGTCGTATGATTTTTCTTGTTTTTTTTTTCTCCTTTACACAACACACCTTATCTTAATGTCTGCCGCCGAAAAACTGAAATTCAAAAAGCCCAAAAAATTTATAAAAAAGCACCACTTTTATTATCCTTTTCTTCTTTAGTCCTTCTTTACTATTTGTTGTTGTTTAAGTTGAAATAATAATTTTGATAAGAATTTGTATGTTTTTCATTGTGATGCTTTTTCAAATTGTTGCTGTTGCTGTACACAGAATCCAATTTTATATCCTCTCATTTAACATCCTTCTTAATGTTCTCCTTTACCTTTCTCAAGCGCAAAAGCAATAGAAAATAAATTTTGTATATGTTGTATGGCAGTAATAAGTTTATACAGTAAGCAATACATACACTGAAAGCTAATGTAAAAAGCATTAATACTACGCTTACAGTAGGTTTGTATCGAACATGCATAGAAATTGCGTCAAACCAAACGATTTTATGCCAACAAATATTTGTAAAAACTAGAGTGACGTCGTTATTTGTCTTTGAAAGTATATTTTTTTGGTTTTAAGTATACAGATGGGTGGAAAATATTAGCACAAGGGATTAGGTTTAAATGAAAAGCTGTTGAACGAATAAAAATTCCCTTGTAAGAAACGTTTGGTGAATTTAAAACTATTGAATTAATAAATCGTGAAATTTGTTTCTTAATTATTACATTTTGTAGTCAACATTACTTGGGCAATCTAAAATAATATCAATGATAATTTTTATTTATTCAAAAGGATCACAACTGGCGAAAAATGGTATATGTATGCCTTGAGACATCTGACTTAAATCAAGAGTTGGATAAAAAATCTAGATTTTGCTTTCCTCTGTCTTCAATTTGCATGTAATTTTTACTATTACGTTGCTTTTTCTTTAAGTTATAGACTGCTCATGAGGAGCAATATAAAAAACTTGAATAAAGAAGCAAACGCTTAGGTGAGTTTAAGCCGAAAGGTCGGTAAAAGACAGAAAACTAAGCAGAATAGCCTATTTAAGAACTTACATATGAACAAAAAGGGTTGAAAATAAGAGGTTGTCACACCCGATACGTAAGTCAGACATGAAACTAAACAGGAGACTCAAAGACAACTGAGAGGAAACACAAGGCAGAAATGACCAAAACTATAAGAAAATAATATCAATAACCCAGCTGTTGTCTCAAGTACATATGTAGCCTAGACATATGCTGAGAGCTTTGATAGATCACGAAAGCGTCTAAAACTCCGATATCAAAACCAATTCAATTCTCATGAAGAAATTTTATACAGAAGACTCTCTTCTCTTTTTATACATAAAAAAGAGAGAGACTATGAGAGAAGTCACTAGAAGTAATAATATTTTTTTCATTTTAATGAATCCCCGATTATGGTTTTCGGCGCGGGGCGATAATTTCTGAACTTTTAAAATGGAAATTTTGTTGTGATAATATTGAAATTATTAATAGCTAAATATAAGTGTCTTGGGGTGATTACCACTTACAAAACTAATTAAATTTTTACTGGGTTTGCCTTTGTATACAATATTTATAATATCAATTAACGCCGTGGTCTAGTTGGTAGTGTGTTGGCTTACTAAGACAAGGGTCCTGGGCTCGACTCCAGGCTCTGTCATTTTTAAAAAAAGAAATATGAAAAAAATATTTCTTTCGGCGACTACCTCTCAGCAGTCTTCTGGCAAAAGCTCTGAGAGTAACTAATTGCAATGAACAAGCTTCTCAAGTCTGTCGTTCGGAGTCGACATTAAAACTGTAGGTCCCGGTACTCATGGATAAAAATTGACACTCACAACATGAGTGCTGCGAGAAGCTAGGTCGTAATCCTGACACAGGGTTGTAAAGGCCAGTTATGTATATATGTAATTAACGACTTGATAGTTTTTCGTATATCTACAGAAAATCAATTAAAGTTTTAACTGTACCAATTAAAACTATAATTATATTAATCAAACATTTCTTTTTATGTATTTCAATTAAAAATATTAATTGTATTAACTAAAAAAATTAATTGGAATATAAAATAACGGAGCGCTAATGGTAAAAAGTTTTACAAGAGTAATAATTTCCTAATCAACAAAAATGCTACATTTTATTATATTTGTGTTCCACACACTTACATCTCTTAAAATTTCAAATCTCGTTAGAGATTTTTATAAACCTCTCATGTGGGAGAGTAAATATGTCACCGACTATGCCAAACAAACTTTGCAATACTGCAGCGAATGTCTGAAAATGTTTTAAAATTTTAATGCTGTGCTCTAAATTATATGTTTCTTCAAATATTTTTATGTGCTCAAATCGTTTCGTTTCTTTTCATATTTTTAATTTTTTGGTTTGGTTTATTTCTTTTTTTAAGCCCATCATAATTGTACGTTTATTAACAACGATTTTTTATACCAATGCGCTTTAATGATGATCATGATAATAACGATGTTGAAATTTGCAAAAAAAGAACAGAAATCAAAGAAGTATAAGAAGTTTTATTTTGAAGCCTGTTTTTTATTCTATAGTACCTGGATAAGTGTTTTCCTGTACAATTTCTTTTTTGTTTTTGTTTTTTCACCCTACTTTAGGTAATTAAATGATTTTAGTCCAAAATCTATCCCATCAGAATCTGATGTTTTAGTGGTTAGTGTGTTGCCTTACTAAGATAAGAGCTCCAGGTTCAAACCGCACCTCTGACATCTTGAAAGAAAAAGAAATATGAAAAATATATTTCTTTCGACGACTTTCTCTTAGCAGTCTTCTGGCAAAAGCTCTGAGAGTAAGTAATTGCCATGAACAAGCTTCTCAAGTCTGTTCGGAGTCGACTTTAAACTGTAGGTCCCGATACTCATGGTTAAAAATTGACACACACAATATGGTTGATGCGAGAAGCTAGACCGTATCCCTGTAATAGGGCTGTAGTGGCCAATTATGTATGTGAGTATGTCCCTATAGTCTAATGGGTTGTGTGCTAGCCTGCTAGTGAGAGGGTCTGTGACACTACACTGAGCTAAGGTCTTAATTACTCGTCTCGTAATTACTAGGATATAATATTAATATTCTATTGTAATTTAAATAAACCATGCATGTTTCTGCCGTGTTTCTCGTTGCATTTATGACAATTAAATAGACGTTTTCCTTGAGAAGGTCACAAAAGTAAATATTTGAAATTTAAATCTATTGTATAATTATTATTATTAGAATTAACATCCGTTAAGGAATATGTATAACAGTAGAGGAAATGAAAAACATAAGTAAAACTAAAAAACATATTTACTATAAGTTTTTATATTTTATTTATATTGTAATTTTCAATATAACAGAATTTTATTATTTTTTTACTTTAATATTTAAGCAATCTTGTAAAGGGTGTATAAGTTGCTTATGTTGTAGTGTAGAGTATCAAGTGGTTGACTTCAAACGACTAAAAACCATTTCTTTCTTAAGAAAAAAGTTGTCGTTATGTACTTGCAATATTAAGTTTCAAGTTTTGTTTTAAACTTTTTTTCTGTTCCTTAAGTAGGAAGACAAAAACTTTGAAAACTATAATGAAATCTGTAGTCTTTTTGTTTTTCAGGTTTTCATTGTTTTTTTTTTTTGTTCTAAAATCTCGTATTTAATGTTTTCACTTTAATGTTTTTTTCGTAATGCTTGTTTTGTGTTTTTTTTTTTCTGCTTAATGTTGATTTCTGTTAGAATTTCGTGATTTAAATGTGAACAAGGTCAGTCAGTCAGTCCATTGGTCTGAAGTGATGGTACAAACTAAACCACAGCATAATATTAAATTATACAAGTAAATGTACTGATAAATTTGCAGGGGCATTGTGCCTACTTGCTAAACATTCTATGTATGCTTTGATTCATTCTCTTTAAAGCTTTTAAAGCGCAGGCTCCAACATTTTCAAAGGAAACAAAAATCACAAAAAAAAAAAAAAATACATAAAAATAAGAGAAAGGTTAGTGTTGGAAAATGTAAAATTCCTATACCTTTAAGTATCATAAGCTTATATTGGCAAATAAAGCTGACTTTATAGCCAGAAAATATGAATTTTATTAGAAAGTATTTGCTTACTTACTAGTTGCTTTACAGCAAAAATTACAGATAGTTCTAATAGATTTATGAGCTCTAAATTCGAATTTATTTCATACACATACATACATATCGTCGTGCGGGAGTTTAAGTGCTCTATACGCCATTTTTTAAATCTCGAGTTAATGATGCTAATTTAGGTTTTTGACACCAATATTTTTAAAATCTGCATTCCGTTTTCGGCTATTTATCTCCGAATCTTGACGAGATATCCTAAAACAGATTACAGATTTGAAAAATTTGGGGTCGAAAACCTAATGTTGTAACATTAACTCTAGATATATAAAAAATATGAAATGGCTGATAGAGCACTTAAACTTCCGCACGACGATATGTATATAAAATTTTAGCACAAATCTTATGATATTAAGATCCATATACTATGTAAAGAGACTTTAATTAAGCACTTCCTACCTTTAAATCTAAATAAAATAAAATGTTTGTAAGTTTATGTGTGAAATAAGTATAACATCGTTCAAATGTATACCATAACTTCTCTGGGTAGAGCAACATTTTCCGTGACTTTAGTTCATAAATCAGGCCTCTAATAGGAACGGCATGGCTAACGTTGTTCTCTAAGAAATATAAACCGAAGAAGTCTCCAGCCCAAACAAGTGACTTTTTTTGGTATGCAATTAACACATTTGAATCTCATGTGAATTGGTATCGACAATTTTGTGCATTCACTTGCTACGTTATTCGAACTAGTGCTGTCAAATTCTACTACTTTTCATTACTCGATAGTATTGAGTACTTTCATTTGGGTACCCAATACTACTCAATACTTTTAACGGATTTTATTTTTAAGAGAAAACAATTTCATAAAGTATTTTGTTTTTAAACAGAAATTTGTTTAGCCGTTAAAATTTAAATTCTTCATACAACTTCGAAGAAAAAATACAACTCTTAAAGTATTGAGTAGTTACTTTTAGGTATTGAGTATCCAAATTTTAGTACAAATACTCGATACTCGGTACCCATTACTCAATACTTTGCCAGCACTAATTCGAACAGAGCAATATTTTGGATAAACAAAAATTTTTTTTATTTCCACTTGTTGTTCATTGTGATTTGAATAAGTTACAAATAATTTGTCAAATATGGACTTAATAAGACAAAAATTAGCAATTGTGCCATACTTTAAATAAGTTTTTCTTTAATGAAAGAAAATTCGGCAAAAATTCACTTGACAAGATCTACAATTTACACCAGGGGCCTTATTCTGAAATTCTCTTAAGCTAAAATGCTATAATTTTGGGTTTTTGAAACAGGCTGGGCGTTAGAATATATAAAATTAAAAAGTTTAAAGGTAATAAGCATGAAGCTTTTAAATTACAATAAGAATTGTATTAGTAGCCAAGAAGTCCTAAATCAAGTTTAAACATTTTTAGCGATAGAGTTTTAGCTTAGGAGAGTTACAGAATAAGGCCTCAGGTCACTCTAAAGAAATATACATTTATTTCTCTTTTAATGTAATACCGGAAACTTTAAATAATAAAATTAAATTTGGTTTTATTGATGCTCTTGAATCAGATCCCTCTACCGAGATTTGTGTAGGTGGCAAATGCAGAGGCGATAATAATACCACAGTACCATGGAATCTCATATATAACTTTCTTTCTCATATATAATTTTTCGTAGCTAATTCATATAAAGCATCTAATATTACATTCCTCGCTTAGTAGTACTCAGAACATGGAATCGACATATATGTTCCTAGAAGAATATCATTGTTTAAGAAAGTAATTCATCTGCTTATAATTTTTGGATCAGCTGTTTTACACTTAGTACTTTAATAAAAACGGAAAATTATGTATTTAGTTATTAACTAAAGTACAATACAATACTAAATTATATTATAATTAATTATAACGAGCAAATTAACTAAAACTATAAGCTCGATATAGTGTCGCAGACAAAGGTCTCTGATGGGAATCGAACCCGCAAAGCGAAAATTAGGATACACCCTTCTTTGTAAAACATACTAGGAGTCAACACTGCGATGTAAGGATGACCAAGAAAACTCTGTAGTTTGCCAACTTCTTCCCATTGCGCATCAGTCATTGTTATAACTGGATTAGCCTTGTCAGTAAGAAAAGGTTTAAGTTGAATAAAGGGTTCAATCATGATGGTTCCACTGTGAACAAAACTTCCTTGTAATTTCCAATCATAAAATTATTTTTCCAATAGAAAGATCAAACGAACGGCGGCACTTAGAGTTACCTCAGTCTACCGAACGGTTCTTGTGATAAGCGGACAAGTACTAGTACTGGCGCGCGACCGAAAAAACTTTTGAAACGCAAGAAGAGCGAACGTCAGCATTATTCCCGAGGAGTTGAGAAGCCAGTCAATGCAGCGATGGTGGAACTCTGGGACGACCGGTAGATGAACGGCAAAACTCATCCCTTGTATAGAGAGATGGACCCGAAGGAATTCCGGAGATGTGTATTACTTCTTGACTCAGTTCCTCTCGGGCCATGGTTACTTCCGAAAATATTTGTACCAAATGGGCAAGGTGGCTAACCCCTCCTTCATCTACTGCGAGACGTCTGAGGACGATGCTGAACATACCTTTTTTCACTGTATCAAATGGCAGGATGAAAGAAACGCGCTGCTGGAGCAAGCTTGGAATTTCAACCCCGACACCATAGTGGATAAAATGCACGCATGGAGGTTCATTGGGAACTACGTCGAGCATATACTCCGAAGAAAGAAAAGAGATCTGGATATATCCTAGCAAAATGAGATGATAGGACGAGCCGATAGCTTGGTGCTGGCTCCAATTCTGGCGTCCCCAAAAATAGGAGAGTAGAAAATGGTCCTTATGAGGACGGTGCTCTGGGCCTTCCCGAAGTAATGCGGAAAGCGGTTCCGAGAAGGTATTCTCACCAGAGGAGAATAAGAGAGATTGTTTTAGTGGATTCACCACTCGAAGCAGCTGGTGATGATTAGCTGTAAGTGCATTTAAAATGCATTTTAAATCCTACCTCACACGCAAAAAAAAAAAAAAAGAAATAGATAGATCAATCGTGTAAGCTATGTTTTGGTAACATTCTTGAAACCCTACCTTGCACCGGTAAATAAAATGCCAAAATAATTTAAATTATTACAATGCTTATTAATGCAATTTTCACCAATTATTAAAGTTTTAAAATAAAATAAGTTCTAAAGTTTTTACGACCTTTGAAAGACGACAATGATTTTTTTAAAGTACGACATAGGGAATAAATTTCTTTAGAAAAACTTAATACTTAATTTTTATTTAATACTTAGTTTTAAAAGAAGTTTTGTTTTACTTTCGTTTTTCGTCAGCTGTGCTAAGTTGTGAAGTTTATTGGTGCAAAATAATTTGGATTTAAACATTGTCTTGACATTTTGTCACGCATTAGCTCTCCTCCTATGGGCAGTTTCTGATACATAACCCATAAGAAAGTATTAAAAACCATAAAAATGTTCCATTATGTTATAGTTCCTTGAAATACTAATTCGCCCACTTGAGCACGCTATTGAAAAAAAAACTCGTTAGAATCTAATTAATAAATAACTAGATTTAGTATTTTAATGTCTAGCTAAATATCAAAGTCGTTATTTATTTTTTATTTTTTTGCTTATCACACAGTTTTACAGAAAAAAAAAACACAAAAAACTCCATTTATGTCATTTTTAGAAGTGAATATTTAAATTTATTTTTAATTGCAAATATCAAGCTCTTAAGTGTTGCTTTTTACTAAAACGTCTTAATATTTTGGCACGCATGAAACACGCTTTATGCTTTTTTCTGCTCTTTTTAAAATTCTTTTATGGAAAAACAGTTTTAAACTTGATCTAAAAAAACAGAACATTAACACTTTAGCTTCTTGTCTACCAGAATATGAATACGACACGCAATCGACTAACGACACACCTCCAGCAGCAATTCTACATACTCATATGCAGTCGTGCGTATGACAAATAAATGAACCTCAACTTAAAACTGCTGAAATTTTTCACAATTCTTTTTTTTATTCTGGTGGTTGTGCAGCTGGCAGTGAACCTGATTGTAAAATAAGAGCTTTAAAGTGTTTTCATAATTAATGAAAAAATATTATTTAAATTGTATTTTAAAGCATGATTTTCTAATTTAACGTTGAATTTAATTGAGTGTTGACAGAGTGATAAAACTTTTTGATTTTTAAGATTTTATTTTTATTAACGATAAATTTTATATGCCAGCAGATGCATATGTAGTCATGGAAGATAGTATTTAGTGGGGTTGAATGCTATTTAGTCTGGTAAAAGGATTAACTATAAGTAGAGTACAAACTTTTCAAAGATTGTTAATTGAAAGAGCTGATTTGAAAAATTAAGTATTTTATTATTATTGGAAGAACCAATTACTATTTCGTTGGGTTACTTTACGTTGCAGTATTGAAAGAACACTCAGCCACACTTTACATTGGGTTAATACATTAGACTTGGATACTCCACCATAATAAATGAACACCTTCACTCTCTTCTACACGTGATTGAGAAGGCGTCTCACAGAAGAGATCTATATTCCATGAGAAATAAAACTTTTATAAGTTCAATATAGATTTTGTTAGCATTTTAAATTGTGTGTTATTCCTTGTCACAGCATTATAATTAAAAAAACCCTTGTTTACTTTTAAACAGTACGGATATTATTCGCCTATTAAATTCTTTCTTGCTATTTGAAAAACTGAACAAAATTTTTCAATAAAATCATCTTTGGTGATGAGACCATGATAATCGATTTTTTGTGGCCATAATTGGCTAATGTTGACATCAGTCACCCTTGGTTTCAGTAGAACGGAGCCATAAACTACACAGCCGGTCAAACAATTCCTTTCAGAAATTGAAGGTAGAAGTACATAGTATACATAAATGCGTCAAAAACTATCGTGAACTCAAAAATTTTAGCGCATGAAAATTGGCAAGTGTTTTTTATTTGCTTTATTATGAAAATTAAGTTTTCCTGGTGATCCTCAATTTTAGCTTTCTTTGCGATAAAACCCTTAATTAAGGAGATATAGAGATATGATATCAAAAAAAAAATATTGATAAAAATATGAAGTTTTTCTGGTGATCCCGAATTTTGGCTATTTTTGCGATTGGAGCCGTACAGTATTTTACGTCTTATGTTTTACTTCCTTTTATTGGTTTTTCTTCAATTATTTTAAAAATAAAGTTATTTTTCGTTTTTTCATCTCTTTTATAAAATGAATAAATTATTAAAATTTTTTTATAACAGCAATGCACAGTCTAGGATTTAGCCATTCTAGGGAGACAAAATTAAATATCTTGGAAAAGAATAAAGCTAGAATTAAAATTTTTAGTACAAGGTGTTACTAGATCAATATGTACAACTGTTATACATTTCGCTCAACTAAAATGAGCGAAATTGGATCACGGCCACGCCCACCTCCATACAACTGCAAAAATGTATATATGATATTATTCGCTTTGGATGATCGAAAAGTAAAAAAAGCGGCGAGTAAGCATCAAAATATTTAAAATAAATAATAAAAAGGTAGAAATTACAATAAATGCTTAATTTCATTTTCGATTAAAATTCATTAAATTCGATTAAAATCATTAAAAAATTTCACTCCAGTAAAAAGTCACACGCTTTTAAAAATTAGCAATTTCAAGTATGTGCTTTTGATGTTTTTACTTCTCTCAATAATATTCAAGTTCAGGGTGCCAAGTTAGGCAAATTTTTTGCATCTTCGTATTTTATAACCAGTGCTCTTTCACATCTGACAAAAATATTTCTTAAATTGCACCTCTAAAAAATGACTTTTGTCCGGCTAGATTAACAAAATCCTACACTGTGCAATGCAAGTAAACTGTTCACTGTCAACGCATCTAAAACTTAAATATTTCTTAACTTCTAGACAATTTTTCGTGTAACTTGACTTATGACAACGTACTATTATTTTTAAAGATATCTATCTTGAGTAGTTTTTCACTTTCTTTAAATGGCATTTTATTTGTCAATTGAAATTTCATTGTACTTTTACGGTATATTTTTTGAATTAAAATATTGATGATGGTTTGTAACCCAACTAAATGTTGTTCTTGGCTTAGCTAAATAGAGGTAAATAGTGGTATTACCTTAAAATTTTCGTTATTGATACAAAGATGGAGCTCTCACATTAAAATTCAATTCATGTGCGTGGATATTTTTACATTTGGCAATAATACTGGCAAATTTTACTACTTTTCTTTTTTCACAAGGATAGAATTGAATACTTTTGATTTTACTACTCAATACTAAACGATATCTTCTATAGATATTTTGAATTTTAAACATGTTTAAAATGATAGAAAAAGATATTTTAATTCTTATTACCTTTGGGATAATTTAAGCCAAATATAAAATAATTAAGTAATTATAAATACGTACATTGATTCAGAATAAAATATTTATTAATAAATGCGCACATCATGATGATTTGCTTGCTTACAACTTCGTGGCTTTTCAGTGTTCAAAATCAAGCTGATTTGGTTATGACAAACAGACAAGCAAATAATATAATTGCTATAACATCAAATACATATGTATATACATATGTATACATGTACAGTAATACCTGTTTTTATGGGTAGATAGGGACCGCATAAAATTAATCACATTCAAAAAAAAAAAAAAAAAAATTACACAAAACTTCACAAAACGCTTTTAAAAATTGTTTTCGCAACAAAAATCAAAATTATTTTTTTTTATATACTATTATTTTTTATAAGCACCGCATTATAAAAGTTTTATCTCGAAAATAACCCAAAACTTTTTTATTTCATTAAACTAAGTGTACATGTAGATATATTTAAACATTTTATTATTTTACATACAAAAATCAACTTGATCATTACCCTTTACAATGGCTTTCATTACTAAAAATTATTAACTCGCTTACCATGTAGGTAGTAGGTAATCAGTTTTTGCGACGTTTGTTGTATCTCATAAGCATTTAGCGGCATAATCTTGTTTGAAACAAGTAGATTTGCCATACAAATTTAGGGAGCAAACTATCGTTCTGCATTTATAATCTTGTTGTGAACCTCGAAAAATCTCGTCTGAATATTGGGATTCCCAATCGTGGTTCAGAGTGTAAACCAAATGGTTCATATTATCATGTGAACCATTACATATTGGGGTGAAAAACATATCAGTAATCGATATAAAGAAAAGAAACCTATATTTTTGTCCACAAAATACGTTCCACAAAAGATTACCGAATTATTTCGTAATTCTGTATATTTCTTTTACCAACACTGCTGATAAATTTATTTATTATATTTACCGTATTTGCCGGACGATATGACGCATCGGACCATAAGACGCACCCTGATTTTAGGTCAAATTTTTAGAGTAAAAAGGTGCGTCTTATCGTCCGGCAAATACGGTAACTATCATATAGCGACCAGAAACTACAATCGAAATAAACATCGCACAAAAAAACGACCGCATAAAATAAATCACAAAAAGAGTCGCATAAAATCGCACAAAAATAGTCCGCATAAAAACAGGTTCTATTGTCAACACTGCTTGATTACAATTACAATAATCTTATGGATGGATTGATTTCAAGTACATAATTCCATTTATGTGTTAGCCCCCGAACTTTTGAACCTAACAGTTCTATGATTTTTTTTTGGAAATGTAACACGAAAAAACTAATTTTACAACTGAAAATAACATGAATCGTATAAATTTTCCCAAATTTTCGTGAATACAATAAAATAGTGAGCTTATGTCCACTTTCAGTAAAAAATGTCGTGATACACTGCATTGATGCATTACCGAATAGGCCCATAATTTGTCATGCTCTCTGTACTGGACTGTACTTCTGTCTGCCTTTTTTTGTGATAAAACTTACATTTAAAATTTTAAGCAAAAATCTCCAATGCTTCTCTATTTCTAAGTAAAAGTTGTTGCTGTGAAAAGGAGAACAGGATTTTTTTTTGTTAATGGAATATGTATTCCAAAAGAAAACTGTCCGAATTATAATACAAAAAAAAAAAAAAAAAAAAAAAAAATTAAAAAACTTAGTTCAAAAATATTGTTGCAAAAATTACTTGGCATGAACGAGTATGTTTGCAAAATCATAAAAAGTACTCTTTTTTTATGCATTTCAATGTAAGAGTTCTTGTCTTTTGCAATTATATTTTGTTGCTCTTTAAAGTGTTTGGTACACAACAACGATTTTACTTTTATTAGCTTTATTTGCTATTAAATTTTTTTTTCTTTGTAACTTCTCTTCAATAAAAATTTGTTTGAATTTTTTTTATAAATCATTGTTCTTTGACAGCTTATGTTACCGAGGATTTCTTTTTCATTTTAAAATTTAAAATATTCTATTCATCATCGTCGTGTTCAGATTTCTTTTATTTTTGTTTTTATTTTTGAAATATATAAATATCACGTTGATGAAATAAAAAAACGCTTTTCAAGTTTCTGCATCTTCAACCACAACGCTATTGCATAGAGAAATCTTTGTAACTAAATGTATGCATCCGTTGCTGGATTTGGATTTGTAATGGCGATATTCGATATTGTCAAGTAGTTTTTATTACACTTTTTGCAAGAAAGTTTTTAGTAGGTGTTTCCAAATGGGGTTTATAAGCTACAAATATAAACGACACTGTTATGGCGACATATTTTGTCTTTACTTTCTCCTATTTTTATTCGATCAAACTCTTTGGTGAGTACATACATATGTGTATCATACTGATATTGGAATACTTTAAATCCTAAAACCATCATTAATAATACTGAAGCAGTTGTAAGCAATATAGACAAACAGACGGTGGCGCCAAATTTTTTTAGTGCAAATCTGAGAATCCTAAAACTGAATAACATTTAAAAATATTTCAATTAAATTATTCAGCTTTGTCCTATTGGAACAAACCATATGGTTTCTGATTATATTGGGAAAATATCAACACTCATAGGGGGTGTTTTGTTATTTAAAGCTCGATAAAATGCAAATATCTTTGTACTAATTTTCACTTCCCATAACATTAGTTCCTCAAGTGATATTAATTTATTAAGTTTACTCCCAATATTTAAAAACTGCAGTGCTATCATCTTCGACAAGGGAAAATTGTTTAAGCGACACCTCTTGTTTTTATCTTTTGTCATCGTTATGTTCAAAGTTTTCTTTTTATTCACAGATACCTGTCATCTATAAAATCAAAGACTTTTTTTTAGAAAGTTTTAAGAGCTTTTTGAGACAAAAATATTGTATAGCAATACAAATTACAACAATGTTTAATAAAATATATTAAACTTGAGTATTTTGTTAAAAAGAAATATTTATTAAACTTATAAAAATTCAAAAAATTTAAATTTATGAACAAACCCTTATGGCAAAACAATAAATTTTCACTGGAATAAACCAGTAACAACATATTATAGCTGCTTTACTAAGGACCCCAGAAGCTTTGAGAGTAACTGATTGCCATGTCCCAACATCTTAAGTCTGTCTTTCGCAGATATCGTAAAACGGTAGGTCACGGTACTCATGGACAATATGGGTTCTGTGAGAAGTTAGGCTGTAACTTTGAAATAAAGGTCTAATGGCCAAGTATGTATATATTTATACTAGACATGCCAATCAGGAACGATATTGAACAAATCTTTAAAAAAATTTTTGTATTTTTGCCAAAAATTTTTAAAATTTTTACATGAAGTGAAAACTTTTTACAACTTTTTTCAAAAATTAAAAAAATACCAAAGATTTCAACAAACAAACATCAGTTATACATAGTTTCTTACGAACAAGCATATGTATATGATATATATATGTACCCAGTTCCCAGCAGAAATTAGTGCTTACCAGTAAGCTATTTTGTAAGGGAGAAATTGTAAAAAATCACTTACTCGTGCGCATCAATAATGCATGATTTTTATATGAAATGACCCGCTAAAATGCAATAGAAATGCAAATTTATTGCAACCAGTAAGCAAATATTATACAAAATCAAAAATAATACCTTATCCTATAGCATCTCTGGAAGCTTTAAGGTATGCATAAACAATATAATGCTTCCATAATTGCTTACAATTTTATTTATTGCTTCCAGATTTGAAAAATTTTCTGCTGGGTTGGCTCTGCCTTCAAGACATACTTGAGGATAGGTGCACGACAATAGAGTGCCCCGCACGACGTATAGACGACAGCTAAAATAGTTCGTCAGCCGAATTTTCAAATAAATGTTGCAAAAATCGAGCACGACTGGTAGAGCGACAATGCCATTGAGCTTGTCATCAATCACATATTGTATAAACTATACAAGGGCATCGTTAATATTCTGTTTATGATCGACAACTTCAAGGAAATAGACCACAAAACATCATAGACTACACGAACAGCGCTGCGATGTTGTCGACTACAATTAATGATGTATCTTAAAGCCATACTTAACGACAATGTCGTGTACGACGATTGTTCCAACTGGGTATGTATGCAAGTACAACTAAAAGGTGGGTACCTTTTCAGACTCTATTTTATGTATATGTTCTCTTGACAAAGCCTATAATTTTATAGATATAACTTCCACATAATATATAATCCTAACACCTTTCCTCTGGTAGATAAATATTTCTCACCAATATATTTGAAAGTTTTAGACAATAATAATGTTATTTTTAGTAATTCTTTAACTTTATATTATCACAGAAGATTTAATTCTCTTAACACTGTCAACACTGTTTACAATATTTCACAATATATACCTTAATCTCATTACATTACCTGTAATTTTATCTTTTTATACTTAGTTAGTAGGTTTTTATATGTACGTATTAGTTTTTAAGGCAACGGAACATCTTTTTTCCCCATTTTTTTGATGACTAAATTTTATAAGCTTTGTAATTGAACATTTTTAACCTTAATTTGTTTTTAACTCTCTACCTAATGTATAATAATCCTAGATAAATACTATTGTATGTTAGGAATACTTTTTGATTAAGTTTTTTTTTTATTTTGAAAATTTGTAAAATTATTTTGGGTTTAATAAAATTGAAATTGAAATTGAATAAAATCCTAACTCTTTACGCTAAAGTGTATACAATCATAAAAATAATGTATCAAGTATGTGATATGTGATGTATAATGTATTGCTCAGTGTTGAACAAAAACGAGTTCGACAGATCACTTCACAACGGTGTTTGGACATGATAAAGCATAATCCTGCTGATTTTTGTGGTAGATTAATAACTGTTGATGAAACGTGGGTCCACCACTACACACCTGAAACCAAAAATCAATAGAAGCAATTGGTGGAAGCTGGTGGAAGTGCTCCGAAGAAGGCGAAGACAGCGAAATCGGCTGGCAAGGTTATGGCCCTGTATTTTGGGATGCACACGAAATATTGCTCATCGATTATCTTGAAAAGGGATCCACAATCACAGGAGAGTATTATCGTGCATTATTGGATCAATTGTTTGATGCAATCAAGGAAAAACGACCACATTTAAACAAGAAAAAAGTGCTCTTTCTTCAAGACAACGCACCGGTTCACACAGCATTAGATACGATGCTAAAACTACGAGAAATCCACTTCGAATTGGTCCTTATAGTCCAGATTTAGCCCCTAGTGACTTTTTCCTATTTCCAAACTTGAAAAAATGGCTCGCAGGAAAAAGATTCATCTAAAACGAAGAAATGATTACTGAAACTAATGCGTATTTTGAGGGGTTCCCAAAATCGTATTATTCAGATGGTATAAAAAAGTTGGAAAATCGTCTTACTAAGTGTATTGAGCTAAAAGGAGACTATGTTGAGAAATGAATGGTTTTGGAAAAAAAAATGTTTTTTTCCTACTTAGGTAGCTTCAATCTCAATCCGCCCTCGTATGTATTTGACAAATATTATTTTCAATTTAAATTGAAATTAAATTTTTTCCAATTTTGAAAATCCCAGAATTCGAATTTTAAAATTCCCTAGTTCTCGGGAATTTCGAAATCAATACAAAATTCCGTTTTTGGTACTATTGGTTTTCTAAATACATGTGTTCTGTTATGTTGTTCTAGAAGACTTCTTTTTAGTAAAACCATAAAACACTAAAATAAAATACTAACACAGACTATTATGTTGGGAGGATTTGCTGTACAGCTCCGATTTCAACTGTTTTTTTTTGTAATTAGGGATTGCGAAGTTGACAAATACTTACTTAAATAGACTTAAATTATTACCAAATTTAGCAAAAAAAGGATCTTTAGTGAGGAAACATATCCTTTCCTAAGCAGATATGTTGTCAAACTATGCGAAATATAATTTTTTTACAAATAAATCCGAACTGGCTTATTGTAAATATCCTATTCGCTTTACTTTTGGTCATAATTACATATATGGTCCTTTAACACTAAATGGAAAATTTGGTTTATCATTCTAAAACAGCAAGTTATTTATTTCTAAGCCCTAAAGGAAAGCTGGTACCAGTTTATTTAAAATTTTTTTTAACAAGTGTTCTGTTTATAAATTGAATTCAAATGACTAGATATACACAAGCGTGATAAAGGTTTTGTTGGGTGACAAAGAAATTCAAAATTTGGGGGGGTCGTGGCATAGTGGTTGAGCGCGTGCACAGAAACTCAAAGGACCGAGGTTCAAATCCCAGCGAAGGAGAAAAATAAAAAAATTAATTTGCGGTTTTTCCAAAATTATAATTAACAAAAAAATAAGAGGTTCCCCCCCACCTCCAAGAAGTCCATCTTCACGAAACCGCTTCCTGGCATTTCCAGCCTATTCCACCAAGAAAACGAATGATCAGGAGTACAGCGCCATCTTCTGGGAAGATAACAACTAACCTACCTAAAAAAGATGCTCACCACTCACATTCAACATCCACATGGGGCAATTGCTGTTGATCATGTGAAGGTGAAGGTATAACACTGGCCTTTTCGTGATCAAATTGACAGCAATTTGTCCCATTGACATAAGGCGCTTAACATCTATGTATATCTATGTATCTATGTATATCTATGTATTCAACATTCCAATACAATGCACTGCATTTAGTAGGGGTTTACTCCTGAGTATTGGTCTTAAATAAAAAAAAAAAAAAAAAAAAAAAAAAAAAAAAAAACAATTTTTGCACAATGTGCTCAGAAGATGGTCAGTCGCATATGTGGACTGACCTTTTGTTTCGCTATTATTTATGTATTACTTTTGTTTGCCAGTCAACTTTTGATTTAGAGGTGACACAACACGTTCATATGCCAACAAATTTTTGATGTGTATCTGTGTCTGTAGTGATGCATCTTTTTAACAGTTACGGATGATGAAGATTCATTGGGTTTTCATTGTTCCATACTAAAGCAAAAAAAAAAAAAATTGTATTGTTTGTGCCTTTTTTTTGTAAAATATGTCCCGACTTCGTCTCACAACATCCTATGGTGCTTACATCTTAGTTACTTTACCTGTTTGCTGGACACGTTGTGCTTGTTTTCTATTCCGTTTTTTTTCCTCATTTTCCCATTGACGCTTCTTCACTGTTACCTTTAGTTATTGTCTGTTGTCCTTTGATCCTTACGTGACTGCGACAATTGTTATGCAACATCATGTTAACACCTGATGCGATAGATGTTTGGAATATCATACAATTCAAATACTCACTCCTTGTTTCTCAGACACATAAATAAACAGACACTTGACAACCATCATCATGATGTTGATTAGACAGGGTGGAGTTGTGTGTTCAAAAAACCCACAGCAACATCCATCAAAACTTAACCAACAGACCAGAAGAAAATAGCTGACAGACTGTGTCTGGCTGGTTGGTTCGCTAAAGACTGGAATAAGTCCAGCAGCATTTCATCATCAGTTCAGACGTATTGCCATTGAAATGCTTCTTAAACGAAAACTGCAGTTTGAAAATTGTTTATGGTAAATTTGTGACATCAATCTCATTGGGTCTTAGGCAAAGCAATTAACACCTACTTTCTGCCACGTTACTGTATGACTTTCTATGCAATCCAATCTTATTTTGATTCATTTTTCAATTAAGCGGATTCTAACGTTTGAATGGGCTGCATTTGCTGCTGCAGAAGAAGTTTTACAAAAGTCTTTACCCCTTAAAGTTTACAAATGTCCATTATTTTTTATGTTTTTCCTATTTATATGAGAAATATGTATTACACCCTTTCCTTGATACAATAAATGACAGTTGCTTTACAGTATTCGTTGAAATCAAATGAAATTTCTGCCCAGAAACAAATTCACAAAAAGGAAACAACTGAATGACTGCGTGAAACAATATTGAAATTTTGTTTTGTTTAGCTTCTGTGGGGGTCTATTTTGATTGAAAAATATTTCTATGAAAAGGGTGATCTCCAATTATGTACGCAATTTTTTCTAAATCATTAATCTTGGAAAAGCGTAAGAAAAAACGATGAAGTCTAGTTCTTAAGTCAACAAATTTTTGAAAACTCTGAAAATATTGCAGTTTTCCACTGATAATTGCCTCCACATTGACATTTCTTCGTGCGGTAGTTTATGTGCTCTATCCGCCATTTTATATACACACAAATGGAAATTTCATCCCTGTGTCAGGGTTACAGCCTAGATTCTCGCAGCACTCATGTTGTGTGTGTTAATTTTTATCTATGAGTATTAGGACCTACAGTTTAAAGTGGACTTCGAACTACAGATTTGAGAAGCTTTTTCATGGCAATCAATTTCTTTTTTTCAAGAAGTGAAAGCCATTTTATGTATCTCGAGTTAATGATGCCACTTTAGGTTTTTTACACCAAAATTTTTAAACTGGACAATATATCCGAAAACAGATGCCTAAAGTGGCATCATTAACTCGAGATATGTAAAAAATATGAAATGGCGGATAGATCACATAAACTCCCGCTCGACGATTTATTGTCTTGCGCAATATTTAGGAGACGTTCTCATTTATCTTGAATGCAGGGGATGACAGATTTGCTTTAACTTTTCTCAATATAACTTACTTTGAAGTCTGTTTGTTATTTGGCCTACTTACTAAAATTTTTCTGGTTGTGAATTGGCTTCTGCTCACAATATTATTAATTTTTTACAATGATTTTACTTTCATAAGCAAAATTCCCATTTTGGTTTCTTAAATGGCTGGTGTAGCAACTGATCTTTTCTTGGAGATAAACTTAGTAAGAGATCATTACTCGTATACGGCATGATACTTCCCTTTTTTATTAAATTAAAAGCAAAATAAGAAATAAAAACAATATAACCATATTAATATTAAAGGCTACTGTTTACTTTAATTTGAGGCGAAAAAGGCGAATGGCTTGGTTTTAGTTTGAAGTTTGTGATGAATTTATTTGTAAGTAATCGTTCTTTTCTAATTATTGCCGTTTTTATAAATACAATTAGCATGTTTTGTATGTAACATGACGTGTTTATTCTCATTTAAGACTCACAGTACATAAGTACATATATCAATAAGTCAAGGACTCTTGTCAAGTCAAGACAATAAATGTCACGAATGCGTGACCTTACAGCCTAGGTTTATGGTTCAAATCAGAGGACCATAATTTTTTTAGTTTTTATCAGAAAACGCTTTAATTAGATCAAATTTAACTGCAATGTTATTTTTTGG
Organism: Metopia argyrocephala; assembly: GCA_963576795.1. Classification (NCBI taxonomy): domain Eukaryota; kingdom Metazoa; phylum Arthropoda; class Insecta; order Diptera; family Sarcophagidae; genus Metopia; species Metopia argyrocephala. Next base: position 89,554,001 of record OY756211.1, read on the forward strand.
TAATTAAAGAAGAAATGATGTCCGTGAAGGAATAGTACACTAGCCAAACTGAACAATTGTTTTCGACTCCAGCTACGGTAGTCTCATCAGAGTTCTTTGTGTCCTGTGCATATTCAAGACCAAACATCAACTATTTAACTCACACTTTTTTGGAAATCGCATACTGAAATTATTACTGTATGTACATACATTTGTATGAGTTAGTCGAAGTAAAGTCACACAACTACCGTAGCTGGAGTCGAAAACAATTGTTCAGTTTGGCTAGTGTACTATTCCTTCACGGACATCATTTCTTCTTTAATTACCAAAAAATAACATTACAGTTAAATTTGATCTAATTAAAGCGTTTTCTGATAAAAACCAAAAATTAAATTGATCACACCTCTCCGGAGATTCGAACCCGAGTCTTCGGCTCTTAACATAATTTTTTTAATTTATTCCATGGAGTAAATATAACTGCTAAAAACTGTGATGTACAGTAGTGAAGCTAAACTTTGAAGAAGTTAAAGGGAATAGTCATTGTCGTATTTTTAGTAACATAACAAAGCAACAGAAATATTTTAATAAGTTTATTTAAACAATATTTTTTTTTATTCAAGACCAATACTTAGGGGTAAACCCCTACTCATGCTGTGTATTGGAATATTGAATGTATAGATGGATGTAAAGATGTTAAGCGTCTTATGTCAATGAGACAAAGTCAATTTGATCACTCAAAGGCCAGTGTTATACCTTCACCTTTGAATGGTCAACAGCAATTGCCACATCTGTCGGTGGATATTGAATGTAAATGGTGAGTGCCTTCACTAAGTAGGTTAGCTATAATCTTGCCAGAGGAGAGCGCTGTACTCGTGGTCATTCGATTCTTAGAATATACTGGAAATGTCAGGGAGAAATTTCTTGAAAATGGACTTCTTGGAGGGGGGAGGATGGAGAGGAACCACTCATTTTAAAATAATAACTTTTGAAAAACTGCAAATATATTTCTTAATTTTTCTCCTCCGCTGGCATTGAATTTTTGTGTGAGCGCTCTAACCACTATACCACGATTCCCCCTAATAAATTAATTAAAGATAATGAATTCCTATATCGTTAAAATTTTAAAATTTCATTGGATTTATATTTATTTTTTTTTATACTCTGGGTTATCAAAACTTTAAAATAAATTTAGTTTTATTTATGATTTCCAGTACAATCGCTTTGCTTGTTTCACAGAACACACCTTGTTATTAAAAAAAAATTAAGTTTTTATTTACTTGGTTATAAATCTTCATTTAGGGTATATTACTTATGTATGTATTTGTTAAAATATAGAAAATATTTCTTTCGGCGACTACCTCTTACGAGGAGCAGTCTTTTGGCAAAAGCTCTGAGAGTAAGTGATTGCCATGAACAAGCTTCTCAAGTCTGTAGTAGTTCGGAGTAGATTTTAAACTGTAGGTTCCAACCTAGATGCTGCGAGAATCTAGGCCGTAACCCTGAAACAGGTTTGTAATGGCTAATTATGTATATATGCAAATATTTATGTGTGCATGTATTGTTAATTCTCGAAATTTGTTTAATATATCTGTTCAGATATTCTGCTAATTTTCTATATAGAAAATATAAATTTACTCCTACTTTCAGCACACTCTGTTTTCCATATACTTATACTGTCATATTTATAACAAAAAACATTTGTTTTAGTTTTACTTCTCTTTGCATAACTTCCTACTAGTTTTGATACCAGATATTAAGTGATGAAAACAGTTTCTATGTTTTTCATATATAACAGCTTAACAAAACAAAAAAAACTGATTTCAAAAATTTTTTTTTGAAGAATTAATGCAAAGCTTTTAAAAAGTAACATTTGGCTTAAAAATAAAAATAAAAAAATGAAATAGAGTCCTGAATATTTGCTTATAAAACACTGTTGTTGTTGTTATAAAAAGGGTATTAAAAATAGACAATGAATTTTTCAACAAACCTTTTTTAGAGTTTTCGTTTTTTTTTTAATTTCATATAAATTTCACATAAAAAAAAAAATATTAATCCTGTTATGCAGACCTACAAAAATATCCTGAAAATGTCTAATTGGTGAGGCCATGAAAAAGCTTTAAAACAAAACAAAAAACGATATTTGAAAAGTCTCATTGCAATTTTCACATTGTGTTTCATTGTTTGAAACGTATTTTGAGGGATATTTTGAAAGTTTATGAAAGAGGATTTGTTGGCTAAATCTGTATCGTTGTAATAGAATTAAATTTAATGATTAAGGGTTAGTTTAACAGATTTAAGAAATAAGCAGAAAAGAGAAACAGACTGAAACGATTTGCAATATTTATTTAAGTTACTTTTTTTCTTTCACCAAAAGGCGTAATCTCATACTGTGAATTGTACTGGTGTTTGAAAAATATGGACAAAAAGGAATAATGTTTGTGGATTTAATTTGAATTTTTTATATTAAAAGAGTTAAAGAAAATCTTTATTAAAAGAGTCGGCAGAATAACGTAGAGAAAAAGAGTTTTATTTAGTTTTACAAACAACGACAAACGAAGCTGAACCACATACATATCTATTCTATTGATAGTCAACTCTGATGTCTAGCAAACGTTTACTGGTCTCACTCAGACTCTTGGGTATATATGAGGGCAGTTACGAAAACAAAAATTTTTTAAAATTTAGAAATTAAATAAACAGAATTAAAAAAAAGTTAAAAAAATTGTATTTTAAAAAATATTGAAAAATAAAATTTTTACGCTACAAATGGGTCTTAGTAAGCTATTGGTTTGTTCGGAAAGTCATTTCGTTTTTTTTGGGGAACATGAAAGACAGTTTTCGTATAATGAATAAATATTTTATTAAATTCGAAAAATTTAATCTCTCACCGATCTCTCGTGTGGTTATTCGCCAATTTGCATCAACTAATGCCTTTATCGCATCTTTGTCAGCTTCGACCGCCCTTCCAGACGTGGTGCATCTTCGACATCAAAATTTCCGGATCGAAATTTTGCAAACCAGTTCTGGCACTGGCGTACTGTTAACACGCCTTCTCCATACACATCCGTCAATTTTTTTCTCGCTTGGACAGCATTTTTACCTTTTCTGAAGTAAAAAAGTAAAATATGACGAAAATGCTGCTTATTGCTTTCCATATTTAAAAGGGCACCAACCAAAAACTACTATGTAGAATTAATAGAACTTTTTCACACACAAGCCTTGCAATATCAGCTCTCAAGACATATAATGGTTATGCGGCTTAAGTGTGAAGTTGGTTTCGAAAAAACGTAATTAAGTCCTCTGACGGGAAAAAACGAAATTACTTTCCGAACAACCCAATATTTTAGATGCCTAGACACATTCAGATTGTATTGATATGTTCACGAAAGTTGTTCAGATTTACAATGGCTACAATAATTTCGTATATGGTTAGTGAAAAATTACGAGTGCCTGTAGATTTTACTGAAAAAAGTAAAAAAATAAATAATTTTCCTCTATATTTTTGCAAAAAAGTGCAAGAAAAAATGATTTTTTGCACATAAGATGTTTTTAAAATTTGTTCAGTAGAGTCTTAAGTACATTATTACCAAATGTAGTTAAGCAATATCTTTAAGATTGAGTTAGCTGTTAGCCAAAAAATGAGGGAACCTTTTATTGAATGATGCAGTGATTTTCAAAATCTTTTGAGGTCCGTAAACAAAAATTGGTAGTCAATCTGACCAAACTAAGTACAGGGTTGTACTAAGTTTTGGTAATACAATCGAACCTATACTGTGGAGTTCGTGTATTTTCCAAAAGTCTTCATTTGTCGCATAGCGTTATCAATTATAAAGAGAAATCAAGTGATATTCAATAACTTCGATGTGGTGGTCATAGTAAGTTGCTTAAGATATCCATTGGCATCAGACTTCATCTCTTCATAGTCGGTAAAACGTTTGTCGCTAAGCTATATTTGAAGTTCGAAAACAATAATTAGTCCCTGGGAACTAAATCTGGGAAAAAGGATGAGTTATATAGCAATTCGAACTTTAATTTATTAATTTTTGTCAGCACATCAATGGACAATGAAACAAGACATTACTTACAGACTTTTTTCTTTACCTAAACGCAGCCAATAAAAATTCTTCCAACAAAATGCCACACAAACCCATACACCATGACTTTGTCTATAGATTGAACTGTCTTCGCCTCATTTGACGACAATTCTTCCTTTCCAGTGCACTACTTTGGGTGTCAAGTGGTGGAGCCATGCATGTCTCATACATCGTTACGAATCGAAGGATAATATTGGCTTTATCGTGTAAAACACAGCAATATATTCTGTCTTTACAACATTGGTTTTGCTAAGTTGTTAGCAATTTGCACACAACTATCTCACAAACACTGTCATATTTGCTAGCTCCTGATTATTTACGTGGTATTTGGTAATGTTCAGCACACCACAAAAAGTGGCTAGCCATTTACGGCCGTATATATAATGAAAGATTAGCAACTCGTTAGTATTTGGGACAAAAACTGGCAAGTTTACCACCCGCTATAGACTGATATTATTAAAACTTTCTATACCTAGTCAGATAATCCAAAAAATTAAATACCTTGTGTCTTTGAGTAAGAATTTCCATATATTGGAATGACAAACTTAGCCACTGTGTACAACGACCTGCTTATTTTTTATTATACAAAAGGCTGTTAGTGATTGCAACTCTGCATATAATTGATGTGACGAGTAATAACATTGGGCAAGTTATGTGATAGTAACGAATTATTACATAGAGAACATGAATATTATCGTTCAGTGTGAAGTTTAGTTTTGAACGCTGGCAAAATACCACATAATTATAAGTAGGGCAACCAAAAATATGCTCTAAAAAATTAGTTTTAAGCGCCTAAAATATGCATTATAAAAACAGTTTTAAGCATTAAAAATATGCTCTATAAAACTCACAATGCATACATATGTTGATATAAAATTACGTGAATTTTTTTTGCAAAAATTTTAAAACATGAAAAATATCAAATAAAATTAGCCACCAACCAAATAAAATAAAATTCCTTTATATTTACACATAGATATTATATTTTAATTGCAAAAGAAAGAGTGAAAAAATAATTAAAATTATTGTTGCAATAAATGACAAATTTTTGAAACATGAAGCTCTGTCTGTTTGATCGTAAAACGCTCTTTTACATCGAGGAAGTTCTTTCGACATCAACGGAGTAATTGGTGCACATTTGAAAGCAAAAGTTTCCTAGATTAATTTTTTGCCTTGAGCTCAATATGTCTTTGACTTCTGAGGTGTAAATATTTTCTTTGCTGACACTGACTTATTGCGAACTTAACAAAACAGAATTTTCCTATCAGTGTTAAAATTTGGAGCTTCATGAACCATTCTCTCAATTTTCCCCAATTTCATAAATATTAGTTTTAAGCGTTTTCAAGAGTACCCTTATTATTTAATAGATTATACTTAAGTTATGTGTCAATAGGTAATCATTATTTTAAAAATATGAAAATTTGCAATACACGTAAATTCTTCAAACATATGTAAAAATTTGTAAAATATGCCATACAAATATGAAACAAATTGAAAAATGCAAAAGTATGCATTTATGGAAAAATATGAAAAAATATGCCGTAACAAATAGGGGTTAAACGTCGTAGTTTTTCCTAAAATGTATTAATATTGTGCTTGTTATCTCAGTAACATCCAGAAAAAAAATGCTAATGCATATTTTTGGTTGCCCTAATTATAAGCATATACCCTTAAGTTAAGTTTACTATTTGACCGAAGAATATTCCTCTTAAATATATCATTAAAGGGGGAAGAAGCTTTTTTGCTGCTTATTCAAGTTCAGAGTTTAGCATTATATGATCCAAAGCACATTCAATTCTATTCAGTTCACTTTTTAGAAACTTATAAATTTTAATCTGCCATGAGGGAAACCCCCAAAATACATATCTACTAAATTAGATGTCAATAAATTAGAGAACCTGCCTCCAAACGCACTTTAATATCAACATATGTGCATGTGTACTTAAATAAAGCTTTAATACACCAAAGTGTATAATTTAAAGGCAAAAAAACTTCCATTTCTTTTCTGGTAAATATTATTTAAAATTTCTTTAAAGATGTTGTCGCCTTCTTTTAATCTTTTTTTTTCATTTTGTTGAAACACATAAACAATTTAAGTCCCTTGAAGTTAATCATGACATTTAAAACATTCCAAACATTCACAATTCATGTTAAAACTATAATTAATATTCATAAATACTCGTATACACAGGATACAGAGAGCAACAACTGTACGGAGGAAGAGCAACAGAGAAAGACAACAAAAAAAAAAATATTCTTGGCATCAGACAAAACAGCGACATTTAAAGGAACCTCTAAAGAAAAGGGAGTCTATAAAATATTAAAATAAAAGAAAAGAAAAGAAAAGAAAAAAGAAAACAAGATCTTCTTTAGCAAATAAATCTTGTTGGAAAATAAAATACCGGAGAAAAAAACCATCTTGTATTACCAACATCATCAGTAATGTACCAACAGCAGCATGTACTTACTATTTGGACAGAGTAAGGAAGGGATTTTACAAATTTTGAAGTAAAAAGATAATGTAACATGAAGTTCAAACAACAGCACAATGCATAACAACGTTTCTACACGCATCTAAACATGCTTCCTAGCGAAGGACAAGACTATTAAAATTTAAGAAAAAAATACCAGTAAAACGAATCAAACCATAAAGAAAACTAAACAAAAAGAGTGTCAAATAAGCACAAAAGGAAAACAATAAAAAAACAACTCCTAAAAAATGAAAGGACTGCAGCTAATATTTTATTATATTCCTTTTTTTTGTTTTGCTTGTTTGAGTTTCCTGTTATTGCTTAAAAATAAAGAAAAAAATGCATTTTCCACAGCAATATGAACATTATCAGAAATGAATTTCAAACACAAGTACTGTTGTTTGATTCAAGAAATTGAGCCAAAAGATGAAACCCATACCTTAACACTTTATCTTTCAAGTTCTTTCCAAAAAAAAAAAATTTTTTAGAAATAAAAAAAAAACAAAATTAAGATGATGTTTAAGTGCTATTTTAAGTTGAACGAAAATTAAAAGATTTTCATTTTCATTAAAGAAAAAGAGAAGAAAACTACATAACTTTGAAGCAGCAGAAATCATAAAGAAACTTAAAAACTTTAATAGAAAAATTTTAATGGCCACTTGAGAAAAATCTTATTAAGAAACTACTTTGGGAACAGGTTAAAACTACAAAGAAATATAACAGCAAATATAAGTATACTTCTAAAGGAGTTTATAACAAAATCAATTAAGACAATTATAATTATAAATTATAAAAGTATAAGCTAAGGAAGCAAATTTTTTTAAAGCATTCTTTAAGGTGTAAAAATAAAAAATAAAACAAAAACACTCATACTCACTCAATGAAAACTTTTTTCATTATTTTCTAATAACCTCGACGATGATGGTGGTGAAATGGTTAAACGTGCAAATGATATTTGCCACAGATGGACAGTGGTTTAGTTCGTTTTAAATTATTAATAATAACAATTCTTCAAAATATTCAACTATTTCCGCTTTTATTTTATTTAACAGACTATGAGTTTCAATTCTGTACAATGAGACCTCGATTATCTCTAACTTGTGGAATTGTTTGCAGTCTGAATAATTTATCCTGTTAAGAACACAGTTAAGATACTACTTTCCGCTGGAACAATTATACTTTTGTATCGAAAAATGCTGATATTTGTTATCAGATAGGGAATTTTCGGCGTTGATACTGGCCGACATTTAAAAGTTTGTCAGAGCGACGAAACTGGGGAAGGTATTGTAGGAATCCTAAAATCTAAAGGTCGAAGTACTTTAGTACCTCATATATTAAAAATTTTCAAGTGTCTCGATTTTCGAAAACGTTTTTAAGTCCACAAGCCCTTTACCCGTCCCTAAATAGCTAAAATGCTCGTTAATAGAATAGTCACCCGCAAGAGTTATTGCTTTTCAAATACGATTTGAAAAAATTGGAATACAACACTACTGCATTTTTCCTCCTCCTCACAGAATATTATCTTGGCACAATCACATTGCGCTGAGGGGTTGTTTCCTGAGCTAAATAAAAACCTAGTGGTTGGCTTACTAGACAAGAGCTCCGGGTTGAAACATCTTACATACATCCATACATAATTGGCCATTACGATTTATTAGACGATAATACTTTACCTACGTAAAATCAAAGAAAAAATATTATGATTTTCCATCCGTTTTTAAAAACGAGAGTAAAAATCTTACTACAGATTTTTACGTTTACACGGTTGGTTAAAAACCGAAACAAAGTAAAATGAAAACATAAAATGGACATACACATGCACACAAAATTGACATGCATTGTGAATACATTCAAAATAAACAAAAAATAACATAAAAATACATCCATGATCTAATGAAGTGTGATGGTTTTCTAAAAAATTTCAAAAAACAAAGAGAGCAGTGCGACTGTCAAATTTTTATTCGTATTTTCTCTCAATGTCTTACGCTCTTATTACATATCAAGTATACACGATACCATTCTTTCTCTTCTACACAAAAATTTGACATGTCGTACGACTTGTATTAACGTCTAAACCCGCCTTTAGTATTTTCTGGCAAACGCTTTGAGAGTAACTGATTGCCATGAACAGGCTTTTTAAGTCCGTCTTTCGGAGTTGATTTTAAACTGTAGTTCCTGGTACTCATGGATAAAAATTAACATACACAACATGGCTGCTGTAAAAAACTAGGCCGTAATCCTGAAACATGGTTGTAATGTCCAATTATGTATGTATGTATGTAAATATAAACCTCATCGTTGAACGCAATTTTGCGACTTTGTATTTTAATGACAGCTTCTTAAACGTATTTTAAATGTTTTTTATTTTTTTTTTATTTTTATTAAGACCAATACCCCTACTGATGCTGTGCATTGTTCTTGAATTGTTTTTAGGAAAGTATATTAATAAGCACCTTAGGAATGAGACAAATTGCTGTGATTTTATCATTCAAAGGCCAGTGTTAAACCTTCATATTTGAATGATAACAGAATTTGCCTCATCTTTGCATGTTGATTGGTTGGTGAGTGCCTTTGCTAAATAGGTTTAGCTGTCCTCTATTACTTCGCAATAGATGGCGCTTGTCTCCTGATCATTCCACTTTGTTGTCGATGATTAAGGTAGATTAGAGTGGAATGTCAGGGAGGGAGACTTATTATTTCTTTAAATTATATTTAAAAAAAAAAAACCGCAAACTAATCTTTTAATTTTTCACCTTTGCTGGGATTTAAACCTAGGCCGTTTGAGCTTTTGTGCGAGCGCTCTAACCACTATACCACGCACACTCCAAAAGTACGTAAATATTTCCACTACCAGTGAATTAAATGTATTTCTCTGATTTTTGTGTTAAATACTCGAAAATATAAATTATATATTATTAATGTCTGTGATTAACTATTAGTTTTTAGAAAACAGCATAAGCTACAATTTATGGGTAAAAATATGTTTTTTACTTTTAAAATTTTTATTATTTTTATGCCTTCTTAACACTGTGGCCATAGTTTCTTAATTTTGAATGTTACTTTCCAAAAAGGTTTACTTTTTTGCCTTTCTTCTTAAGGTATTTTCAATTTGCAATTATAAATACAAGAAACAAAAAATCAAGTTTCAAAATTTTGAACAGCATCTTAAAAAAAAAACAGACAATCAACCACCAAACGACAGTAAGCAAATAATCAAGAAAATAAAGAAAATTCTTGAAAATTTCAATTAATAACTACTTCAGAAATCCATTTCTACTTAAACTTCGAACGAGAAAAAGTATAGTTCGTAACACAATATTTATTTGTTAATCGGTTTGTATTTCCGTCTGTTTCTTTATTTACGAGCATATCCGTAGAATATTTTTTGTTTTACTTTTTTCCAATATTATATTTCAAGTGCAATTGGTATGAGTAGCAGTTGGTAGAAGTGTTCTCAGCATTTCCAACTTATGCCATCTCATTTTATATGTAAGTCTATCTCTTTTTCTGTTTTTTGTTTTTAAAAGGATCTTTTAATTTTAAACCATAAGTTTGTATGTCTGTCTGTTTGTCTGTGGATAATGGCAAAGAAGACATTCTGCTTTTCTCTTCTCTTTCGTTTTTTTTTTTTTGTTATAATTGTTGAGTTTTTGTTATTGTTGTTATTTATAATTTGGAGTATTGTTGTTGTTGATGTAGCTGGTATATATCGTAATTGAAAACCCAACTTAATTTCTCACTCTGCTTAATTTCTCGTTCAGTGTTTTTCTGCAAAAAACAGGACGAAAGAGATATAAAAAGTTTACAAATGAAACTTGTACAATTGTTTGTGCGTTTTGTAATATTGTACGCGTAGACAATACGTACGTAGTTAGTCTGACAATTTTATTTTTTATGGAATTATTGCATTACCAACTAAGACAAAAAAGGTTTCTCAGGTTTTGTTGAAAATTCTACAATTCGGAAAAGTATTTCGTCAAAACTATTTTTGGGCTACTGACTGCAAATATGCTTTTGCATGAAAGTCGATGCTCTGCTAATAACCATACTGAAATTAATTTTGAGTTAGTTCTCGAAATTGGAGTGCTATTTTTTATTTAAGATGACAGAATAATTCGTCATCGGACTAATTTGAGTACCGTAACATGGAATTATATGGAATACAAACTTACTAAGAAGAGTACGATAAAGCATGAGTTTCTGGCAAAAAAATATATACATATATACTATATCGGTCTACAATTGTCTTTTGCACCTTAAAAGGTTAACCAGCGATATTTTCTCCAGAAAGTGGAAACAAATATTTTGTTATAGATAGGCGAAGAAGCTGCGTTAGCCTTTGTCATCTTAAAAGCAAGGGGCAATTCACCAGGACATGTAGAACTTTTGTTAAATTTTTGAGATGAAAGGATTTTGGCTCATGTTGAATTATTTTCTGGGCCCTGTCTAGTGGCACAATTGCCGACCATCTGGAGAATGGATTTCAAATTTATATAGTTAACAAGGAGATATGTTCTTCTTTTGAGGTTTAGATTGAGAGTCTTGAAACGCTCATTTATGAATCCCGGATAACACTTTTCGCTATTATATTGAAGCTGGATTAGTACTGCTACTGGGTTGAGGCACGCAAACGGGCTATGTTTGGTATAGACGGATTGATCTTTGAATCTGCAGCCAATTTGCCAAATATTTTAAGTTAAGGAGAAAATCTGTATATTATTTGACATTAAAGCAGAGTGGGCAAACAAACAAAACATTTCGCAAACGTTACAACAAAGTCATACACTTTTCAAACTTTGTTTGTACATGAGCAAAACCAAAACAAATACTTTCTAAATGAGAGAGAGCGCAAATGAAACAATTAGCTTTTCGCTCTTGTGCTTGCTTTGTTACTTTTTTTCTCTTCTTCTTTTCTTATTCTCTTCTTCTTTTCTTTTTGTTCTCATTCATTTTTTGTTGTACCTACGCACATTTGAGTTAGTGTATTTGTAGTACTCAAAACAAAAACAATATACAAAATTAAATGGAAAAATCTTTCTCACTGTTTCTGTCTTATTTTTGTTTTACTCATTGTAAAGAACACAACAAAATGAGATCAAACGTTCAGTTTTGTTTATTTTCCTACTCTGCATTAAAAAATACAAAAGAAGAAGTTTACAAAGTTATATTCGTTGCTTAAATATCATAACTTAGAGAATTAAAAATAGCAGACTTCAAGCATTTTTAATAGCTTACGTTTCTGCATTAAAAATTTTGGAGTTGCCAGAAAGACAGCTGATTTAGATAATAATAATGAGAGATATATCAAGTTCTATAATATATCTTATAATCAACCTTATGCAAGTAGACCCTGATATCGAAACTGTTGTAAATATGGCTCTTATTTCACTCTGAACTGAAAAAGATTTTCAGTCAAATATGTTATCGTAGTCAGGGGAGTTCAGTAGTCAAAATAAGAATATCTAAATATATAAAATTGAATGTGTGTTTGTTTATTTGTTTGTTTGTTTGTTTGTACCTAATAGGAGACCAAACCTCTGGACCGATCTTCCTGAAATTTTCACAGCATTTAACTGGGACTCTGACATGATAAATAAGGTACTTTTTTTTCGACCACGCCTACTTTTACGCCCACTTTTTTTTAAATTATGTAATTGCCCCCATATAGTTTCAAAGATTTACTTAAAATTGTATACACATTATACTCCAGGCGAAGTATAAATAATAATTTATTACTCCACGCCCTCTTTCGCGCCCCTTTCCACGCCAAATTTTATTTGAAAGTTTCAAACTTTTTGTTCTATGTAGAAATTTGTATTTTTTTTTTGGTAATATGTATATTGCTTCTAATACTGTTAATGTCTTCATTTAACTATGAACCACGCCCACTTCACCGCCCCCTTCTCTTTTAATTCAGATACTTACTTACACCACTAATAATGTTTGCTATACAAAATACTTTTTTTGTAATATGTATATAACGAGGGGGTAGCGAAGCATACCGGGTTCAGATAGTAATGTATATATATATACCTTGTATATATTTATTGACCATAATTTCAGAACTCTAGAAAATATTTTGTATTCAAAATTTTAACCATCTAATCTACATTGGTAAAAACGAAATACACATTTGCATATAGCTTTTTTGCCTATGAAACAGGCTAGAATTTATATCGGCTATCTGGGACTATCAGTCATATACAGTTAAAAATTGGTCTTAAAGAAAGAAAAAGAAAAAAAATTAAACTCAGAAACTCATTCACGAATCTAAATGTTTCTTGTTTTTAGTTTTTAAGTTTTGGCACTTGTGTCTGCTTTTTTTTCGAGGAGGCCAGAACTTATCTACAATTTTTTCTGTTCACCTATTATTTCTTATCACACACTTCAACGAAATAACTATTTGCTAAAACCAATCTCTATAAGTTGGTCTGGCTTATGTGCCTATGAGTATCAAATGGTATGATTGTGTTGTGCAGCTTCTTTCTCTTATCATGAGAAATAGAAAACAAAAAATTTTTCTTACTTTTTACTATCACTAAAAAGAGATAAAAATTTTCTGCAGATATATATAATGTTAAATATGATTTTTAACAATGAGGAAAATGTATATTTTTCTGCAATGAATGTTCACACTACTCTCGCATTTCATTAAGTATTTCCGGATTTTTGTTGTCGTTTTGTGTTTGTTATATCTTCAAGCACAAAATGATTATGTTAAGCAGATTTTTTGGCAACTTATAATTACAAAAGTTTCGTATGACATTTTGAGTCAAAAAAACTGAAAACGCTAAAGAGATTCAATGTTAAGAAAATTACAAAATATAAATATTTTCATTAAGTTGTTGTATTTTTTTTTTACAATTTTTTCTTTCTGAAATTAAGTTGCATAAATTAAGTGAACATGCTGTACATACATATATGCAGGAACATAATTTAATTGTCTACCACTTTATTTTTAGGGAATTTTAAATTTTTAATTTGAAAATTTTATTTTAATATTCTGAGGTAAAATTTTCCGACATATGCTTATACTATTTCATCATCAACATCATCATTTTAACTGAAAAAATGAAACTCAGTATTAACGATTCTTTAATTTTTCTTTCAAAATACAAAATATGTATTAAAATAGCACAAAATATTGCAGTGTTACTAACATTACAAAATTTATTTTGAAATGTTTTCGATAAATTGTCGTTTTCCTTTCAATATATTTCAAGAATACCAACACAGAAATAAAACGATGATAAAACGACTATGGTATAGAAACGACAATTAAAAAAGTCAAGTTGCTTAATAGCAGTTCTCTTTATTTAAACAACGCCTTCGTGCTAGTTCGCCATACAAAAATATAAAAAAATCACCATTATATCACTTCAAATCAGAGTGGCCAAACAAACAAAACATTTCGCAAACGTTACCACAAAGTCATAAACTTTAAAAAATTTTTTTAATCGTATTGTACATGAGCAAAACCAAAACAAATACTTTCTAAATGAGAAAGAGCGCAAATGAAAAAATTCGCTTTTTGCTCTTGTGCTTGCTTTGTTATTCCGTTACATTCGTCTAATTTGCTCTTTTTTCTCTTCTTCTTTTCTTTTACTTCTCATTAATTTTTTGTTGTACCTACGCACATTTAAGTTAGTGTATTTGTAGTGCTCGAAACAAAAACAATATACAAAGCAAAATGGGACAATCGCTCTCACTGTTTTTGTTTTGTTTTTGTTTTACTCATTGTAAAGAACAAAAAAAAAAAAAATTAGATCCAACGTATCGTTGTGTTTATTTTCCTACTCTTCTTTAAATCAACAATCAGCGAAATGGCTACACAGTAAACAAAATTTTCTAGATCAAGTCAATTTACTAAAACTAGCACAATAATGGAAATTTAGAATATTATCCATTAAGATTGCAAAAAGAAAAAACTTAGAAATCAAATTTTGTATTTCACTCAATTTTTTTACTAACGAAATCAAAAATTTAAGACTGTACAGAAGGTAACACTATTATATAACAGAGGATTTAAATTATATACACTTTTTTTCATACGGGTTTTATGTAGGAAACATTAAACTAAATATAAAATAACTAAATTCAGGAAGTACCAGACTTAACAAAGACACTCACAACAATCAACATCCAACTACAGAGTGTAGGTATAACACTGGCTTTTAAATTATCAATTCACAGCAATAATAATATAGGAAAACAAAAATATATGTTCTGTCCTTTCCAAAAAACTTCCAATACAATGCAAGCATTAGTAGGTTTTTACCCCTAGGCATTAGTCTCAATAAAAAAAGAAAGAAAGAAAATGAATTTGGAAAACCCAATGTTGTTGTATTGTTTTTTTCAGAAAAAAAAATCTCCTTATGTTAGCTTACGAACATAAGAAATTGTTGCATACAATATCGAATTTCCAAATTTATACCAACGCGTATGAGCTATATTTGTTTTGTTATAAAATAAATATGAAGTATACGGCCTCTTATTTTTTCATGCCAAAACAACGTCTTACGCAGGGTCAGAATAGCACGTTTTCTTGGATTAATTCAAAAAAAAATTTTTTAAGTATCGAAAAAATTTTTTATACCCGGTAAGAGTATATAAAATTCTACATCACTTGTCGTTAAAATACATGTCAAAAGTGCTCTGGTGTTTTTGTAGTGAAATTTTAAAGACAAATTTAATAAAAAATTTTGTGCAAAAAAGACTAAAAAATGTAAAAACTTTCCCGTAGAAAATTTTATTTATTTTTAAAAGTATAGCAAAAGTTAACAATTTTTCAATGGGACCATCAAAATCAGGTTCTTTTGTAAGTACTTTGTTAGCACTTGTGTATCAAATTGTTAGTGAAAGTGTTTTAGATTTAGTTATTTATATTGGAAATGCCAAAAAATTAGCATTTTTATATTATAAATGGATATATAGTTATTATACGTCCACATTCGTTGCATAATTTTTAGTTTATATTAAAGAGGGCATAAATCTCTATTATATTGCAAAATTTTACGCCGCCTTTTTGTGCCTTGTAGAAGCTATGTATTGTTTAATGCAAGTATTGCAGCAGTCAAATAGCTAAAAATCACATTGATCTCTCGACTGCTGCTGTTGTTGTGTGTTGGGTTTTGTTGTTTTTCATGTTACTTTTTTCTTACTAATCGAAAGATCTGTACATGTAGACAATTTAAGATTTGGCCTTTCCATTCTTCAAGGCTGGATTCGACTTTTTTAATGTCTTTTTCACGTCTTATGCACACAATACAGTACGACTGTTTGTTGCAACGTATCCTTGGTACAATATGCCTCACACTATGCACAAGTATTTTATTCACGGACCCGAAATTGTGTCAAATGCCATTTTACCTATTTGGCAGTTATCAGAAGAAGAGCAAGAAGCTCGAAATAAAGATTTTAAAAAATATAAGGAGTTCCATTCACGAAAGTGCAGTCGCGAAAAATCAAAATCAAACCAATATGTTTTTGATTACCTCTGACCCAATTATTTCAAGCATGCAAAAATTGCCTACAAAGAAGGTTTAAAGCTTGCCAGAAGAGGCAATTGATTTAATTGTACCTGCAGCTCCGAACAAGAACTATTTCAGTAATGTTGAAGTTGCTGATGCTGCTGATGATGATGATAATGATGATAAAAATGATGATGATTATGATTATGATGATAATGATAATGATGATGATAATGATGATGGTGATGATGATGTTGATGATTAACTTTAAGATGTATAAAATGTAATGTTTAAGTTCTCATACTGTACTCCTTGCACTATATACCTACACTGATATTTGGCATTATTTAATAAAATTATACTAAAATATACTAAGAAAACATTTACTTATTTAAGTGGTATTAACTGAAAAATAAAGAAAAATTATCCGAACATAGCTTCCCTGATTTGATCCAAGAAAACATGCTATTCTTACCCACTGTTCGTCTGCGGACTTTTGGCAAAAAAAAAACTAATTCAAAACATATAATTTGATAGGACTTTTAACTGTTTTTTACACATGAAATTTTGTATATTTCAAAGTTAGTGGGGGTCGGTCATACATACATATGTATATGTGTGAAAGGGGACCTAGTGTGTGAAAATGAAGATTTAAGAAAAAGGCATTTAAGGTGTCATAACGGTTTGTCACTGTGAACGCACCTTCAGTTGGTAGATGCGATTTGGTATGGCTAGTTAAGATTGGGTGCCGACTTTGGTGAGGTGACGTCAAGCCTATGTGGTGACGTATTTTTTTTCTTTGGCTTTTAGTGTGGCAATACCTTTGTTATTATTGCTGCTCTGTTTGTTCTCAGCAAAGGGTTGATGTGCGTATACTAATACGAAGTTCGTTTTGTATGTTTTGTATGGGGTAAATAAATTTTTATCAGAAATCTAACTCATTTCATTTTATTCATTTTATGTTATAGAGTATAATGAAAGCTTTAAATAGAAAATTATCGGCATTTAGTTTGATTATAAAACGAATTATAAGGGGTAATTCGTAATAATATAATGAAATCAATGTTTAGCTTATAAGAGGGGCACCATGCCCACTTTTCCAATTCCGCTCACTTTCTGACTGATAAACTAATTAAACACAAATTTTTAAATTTTTTGAAACTTTTGAGTATATAAAAAATTAGATTCGTTTTGTACTTTTCTGAATATTCGTGTACGTTATCAAGGGGAAATTTTTAAAATGATTTCTTAACTAAACCGGGTTTTATTTAAAACAAAAAATGCCATTCCATACTCAATAAGTACCACTTGCCACAATATACATTATCTTTATAGGGTAACATATTTTCGGTTTTGAGTTTTTATAATAATTTATTTTGTTTGTTTTTGTTTCATTTGAATTTTCTTCGCTTGACTAAATTGGGTCGGGTTAATCTGCACTACATTTTGTACAAGTACTCGTCTCGTTCTAGACTTTGTATGTTTAAGCATGTGAAAAGTACTGTAAAGTACCATATTTGTAAGTGAATTTCTTCTTGCAAAATTTGTGGAAATGATAAGAGTATAATAATAACAACTACTGCTACCACAAAATACGGTCGAGTGCAACACTTTATGGAAATATTAACTTCCGTAAAAACTACATACCACAGACATGCATACATACTTACTTTTGGGAGAATCCTGGCATTACCACTCGAATGCCTAAAGGGTTGAAAAGGTTTGAAGTGTCCGAAAATATTTCATATCAATGATTTTGGTTTAAGAAATTCAACGGCTAAATGGTGAATTTGACTGGGGATGTGCAGTTGCACATATTTTTATGCAAAACAACAGCAACAAGAAAAACTAAATGAAAATAATCGTTAAATTCATGAATAATTCATGTTTATTTTGGTTGGTTGGCTCGTTTGTTGGTTTAAATGAATTAAACCATGAAGGCAGCAAAAATTAAATGAGGAAAAATGAATGAATAAACAAATGAATGCATAATGAACATCGTCCGGGGGGGAGTAATAAAACTTGGGAAACTATACAATCGAATTTAAAAATAGGGAGCAATGTGATGATTATAGGCAATAGGGGATTTAAAGCCACTGCAAATAATAACATTTTATCGTTAATAAATTAATTTAAATAAGAAAAAATCAACACCCCTAACTAACTGATTAAAATAAAAAAATTATATATTAAAGAAAGTTCTGCTTTAAATACTACGCGGAATTCTTTTTAATTTTCCACTTTTCTTGTGCAAATGGATCATAATGGACCGATGGTTCGCCTCTTATCCTAAACTTACCAATACTAGAAATTAATCAGAGTTAAAAAAACTCTGCATGGCCTTTCAACTCTTCAGGCTTTATGATGCTACCATTTACGAGTATCAATTAAAAATTAAATAAATCGCATAAGCAACCACTCTTAATATTCAATTTCAAATTACAAATAATTTCGTAATTTAATATGCAATTATCGCCATATAGATTTATTGGTACTTAAAAGTCATTTATTTCGGTTACTATATGCTGTATCAGCTCCAACATTCCCATATTGCTGGCACTGGTTTTATAAACTTGCAGGGTTTTTTTTATACAGAGGGTGACCAACACGGTTTTTAGTTATTGATTTTCTCTGGTTAGCTTTAAATATATATAGGTTCCGGTTTTTTGAAACTTTCACTATTCAAAAATATCGTAATAACCGTTATCTATTCGTTGAAAACCCAGATATATGTACAAATATAAAAGGACAATAATACTTTCTCGACAATTTCTTTACGTGTATAGTGTATTTTTATTAACTTGGCAACATTAATTAAAGAAGTGTGCCAAGAAAAAAATGAAAATTCTTTTGGCGTTTCAATATATTACAAATAAAATGGTTAACCGGTTATTTTACAAAAAGTTAACTGAAACCCGTTCATTACAAACTGATAAATCGAAGATATTAAAAACCGGTTTCTGAAAAATTTCGAATAATCGATCACTTTAGTTATACATACAAAAAGAAAATTAAAAAAAACATATTTCTAATCCTATTTAAGATAGAATTTGTCTTTGCGTTCTGTTACGTTCCTAATCAGCTGTTTCTCTTTTGTACATGCAAAATATGTATAAGTCGTTATTTTTCCATTACCCTTGAGTTCTGCTTCGTACGAACGTGTTAAAAAAAATTTCGTTAAGTATTTGTAAGTGAGAGCAAAAAATTGGACATCAGTTTTATTTTTTAATTTAAAATTTTATAAAAAAAGAATATAGTCCATCAGATATAAATATCATTCAGAACCAGTGGTTCAACATTACTAAAAAAGATTGGGACGAAAAATTAGATACTACGTTGTTCTGGAGCAAATATTTCCAGAATTATCAGCATTTCGTAGTGCGGGAGTTTATGATCTCTATTCGCCATTTTATGTATCTCGAGTTAATGATGCCATTTTAGGTTTTTGACACCAAAATTTTTAAAAACTGTAATCTGTTTTCGGCTATTTATCTCTGAAACTGAACGAGATATCCGGAAATAGATTGCAGACTTGAATTATTTGGGTTCGAAAACCTAAAGTGGCATCATTACCTCGAGATATATAAAAAATATAAAATGGCGGATAGAGCACATAAACTCTCTCACGCTTTTCTTCCGATCATTTGTTTTTGTTGTCAATGATAAAGATGAAATATAGTGGCAGGTCAGAGAGCGGTTTCTTTGTAAATGGACTTTTCAGAAGAGGGTAACCTTTTATTTTTTTCATTTTTCACATTTGCTTGGAGTTGAACCTGGCTGTATGAGTTTTTATGTGAGCGCTCTAACCACTATACCACGTACGCCTTAATTAATAATAATTTATTATTGTTCGAATTAATTTGTCATTTCTTGACATAGTTTTTTTTCAAATATATCTTTCTATCGTTTTTATTCGGCTACTCTGTATTTTTTGTTGCTTATTTTTGTTATCAATTAAAATTATAAAATAAGGGGTTGGCAAATTTAAGTTTAGGAAGTAAATTGGCTTAAAATCACATTTGTTTTGAGAAATTCAAATGTCCACCTCTAGCACGTTGCCAGGCGTCCGATTATTTCACAAAATTTCAAAACAAAGAAAGCTTTGCTTATCTCGTCAGTTTAGACCGTCAGTTGATTATGGTCTTTTAAATAGCCCTCGAGAAAATACTCCAGCTGCGTTAAAACACAATTGGCCGCCTCAATTGACATTGCCAAATTGCAACCGGGAAATTTTTCATGCAATATCTGAATTGTTTGTATGTCTGTGTGGCCAGTGGGCCCGTCCTGCTGAAACCACTGATGCCAACATTGGCCAATTGTGGTCACAAAAAATTGGTTATCATGGTCTCATCACTAAAGATGATTTTGTTGAAAAATGCACTTTTTCTTTCAGTTTTTCAAACAGTTAATTCACAAACGTTCAACGTAAACAATGCTAGCACAGCATTCCATGGTTGAAATTTCCCAACTTTTTATTAAATAAATGGCAAAGAATGACAACTCTATTCCTGACATTTTATCATTTGACAGACAATTTATTTCCTAACCTCAAATTTGCTCACCTTGTATATATATCATCGTCGCAAGAATTAGATCAATCGGTAATTACTCGACCGGGTTTTACCGGTTTTTTTGGTTTTACTGAAACCGGCTTTTTAAAAATAAACATTTTTCGAATATCGAATAGAATTTTTTTTACCGAAAAACCGGTTTTTTTAAATTGCAAATATGTGCCCATAATTATGAAAGTGGTCTAAGTCATATATTTCATGTTTCGAGATATTTAATGATTTACATTTGAATAACTTAAAAAATGTTTTTACATTATATGACATTTTAATTCATAATTTTATTAGTCTTAATTAATGGAAATTTATTACGAATATGAAATTTTGTGTGAATTTAATTCGATAATATTGTTTTCAAAGTTTGAATTGACTTAGACCATTTTTAAAATTAACTGACTGTCCTATAAATGGCTTAAAGCAATAAAGAACTTTGAGTTTTATTTAAAACAATAATTTAACTGAACATTTGTTAATTATTTTTCAACAGTAATCAAATTTTTATCAATATTTCGAGTATTTAAGATTCTTAAAATATTCCTGAAAAACTGGAAGGATGTACGGTAGCAAACTCAAAATATCTTTATGTTGTTTTTCCGATACTGGTCTAATGATGGTGTATAATGGAAGTAGTAATTTAATATTTCCGTATGTTTTTGGTCTTCCTCTTATGGGAAAAAGATCCAAAACATGACATTTAGAATTATCTAAAGAAGTTGTATAAAACATTTTATAAGGTTAATTTTTCAAGAATCTCGTCCATTGAATTTGTAGCTAAGAGACAAATTCACCCGCGACATTTTTTTACTCTTCTTGTTATTGATTCTGATATCGTTTAAATAAAATTCGGCTGCGAAATTCGCTTTATCGAAAATTTATTTCTTCTTCTGCACTTTTCTATCAATTCATAACAATGATCAGATTTGTATAAGTAATTTGCTTTTTTATTTTCATTTCTATCAACCTAAAATCCCGGTCATTCGGTAGAAAGGAATGACCCGATACCAAAAATTTGTGGTCTAATTTTTGACTTAGACCACTTTCATAATTAACACTAAATGAATTCCATATAATGTTGAAATTACAACCACTATCTAATGATTAATTTTTGACAATTTCGTAAAAATTACATTGAATAAATTTAGTTCAAAATAATGTGGTATGAAATAACTGATAAACTAATTTTTTTAAAATATTGACTTAGACCACTTTCATAATTATGGGCACATATGTATTTGAACTATTCGAAAACCGGTTATTGAAAAAAATCGAATAATGAATCTCTCTAATAAATATACTCGAAGCATATTTATAGAGGATAATTAAACAAAAATTCAAAGCATACTTTTCGTTACCATCTAATAATATTTAAAGAAAAAATTAATTGAGTCTTTGATTTGTTTATTAGAATAGAATTTGCATTTATGTAAAATGGGTATTTAGAAAAGCAACACTTCTTAAGATATTTTTTAATTGAAATCAAAACGGTCTCAATAAATCGCTTTTCGTTTTATATATACTTTTTTTAAATTAAAATTCTATTTCTTTGGAGCCAATTAACTTCTTTTATACTTTCAGATGGATTTAAAGGTAAATTGTTTTTTTCCTTCTTGTTTAATTAAAAAAAATTAAAAATACAAATTTGTTTAATATAAGGCACCAATATAAAGTCCTTCTAAATAGAATTTTAGCTGCTTCTCAAAATAAAAAAAACAATCTTAACAAGAACACGTACTCTATAATTACAAATGGCAAATTAAAAAAAAAGGTGAAAGGAAAATTAAAATGTAGAAAATGGAATAGAAATTGATATTGGATTTCATAAAGTAAATAGAAATCGATAATGCTATCGATTCCCTTTAAATTAACAAAGAAGAAACATTTTTAGAATTAAAATCTTTTTTCTTTTTTTCTTTACTCTTAATATAATAAAATACAATGATTTTTAAAATTAAATTTAGCGGAAAATAAATTAAAAATTAAATTTCCCTTGACACTTACACGTGTATTATAAGGTAAAGCATTTAAAAAAAAAGTTATTCATTCATATACATGAGCAACATTTTTGCCTCGTATTTTAAACGGTTTCACTGAAAAATTAAACGATTTTATGGGGTGTCAGAAAAAATTGTTTTTCGGGTATGTGTTGAAAAATGGAAACCTGTTACATGCTGGCAAAATCCGTTAATTAAATTGAAAAACCAATTAAAACTTATTTTTTTTGTTGTTGCCATTTACCCAATACGCCAGCATGCTTTTTGCAACAGAGAAAAAAACCTGTAAAGTTTCTTCATCTGTTCACTAACAATAACTGCCATGGTACTGATTATGTGTTTGGTAGTGACGTCTTTATTTTTTGGGCAAAAAAGCAATTTTTTTTTCAAGTAGATAAAGGTAGTAGCTTCGGGGTTTCAAAGTGTTTGTTAGAGAAAATAAATTTTTTTTTGGGAAATGAGACATTGTTATCAAGTAAATAGTAAAGTATTCTTAACTTGGCTTGTTATCTACTCAAAATTTATTTATTTTATTTATTTATTTAAATTAGAATACAGGCCATTAATATTTTATCTAATAATTCCAAGACGAGTGACTAAGCCCTTTGCTGGGTGTAGTGTCACAGATCAGCGTCTCTGGTGGGAATCAAACCCGAATAGATGTGGAACAAATTTTTTAAATGTTTTATGAGATGTATAGGTATTGTTTATATTAAGCTGTTGACAACGTTCAGTTTGCAAGACTTGCTTACTTAAAAGCCGATTTAATAGCTGGTTTTTTGTTTGGTTTGGTTATCGATAATGTGCATCCCGTGTAGCCGCGGTACAGGGACACTTTGAAGAAGATCCCAATTAATCAATTTGGCATCATTCTCAACAATTTGGAAAAATTTACGAAAAGATATTGAATTAAAAGCTTTCAAGATTTAAATTCTAAAGGAATTAACTTTAAAAGACCGGTTAAGCTAATAGGCTGAAATGCAAAATGATACTGAATTGCCATTCAAAAATCTGTTATCCTATGAAGCCCATTTTTGGTTGAATGATATGTAAATAAAGTTGCCGCATATGACAAGCTATTGCCAAAATACTATTACATCCGCAGAAAATTTCTATATAGTGTGCTTAATGGACTAGAGGAGTCACTTGTTTATATATCCATGATAAACGGTCAAGGAACAGATTTAACATTTTTCGTACCTCAATTAATTGGTATTAATCTTGCTGGTATATGGTTTCAACAGAACGGAGCCAAACTACTCCTATAACCATCTACAGAAGTGATACACATGGACAAGTCAATGCACAAAATTATTAAGAATTAAAACATTGCAGATATTGAATTTTATTAATTTACCAAATTACTGTTGCAATTGTAAAATTATTAAATTGCCGAATTGTTTAAATAGGAATTACTTTTGTAAAATAATTTTAAGTTTAATAAAATAAACAAAATATTAAATAAGTCGGAAGTAAATTGATGTTTGCAAAGTTAAATTGTGTTTTTTTAAACTCCATCTCAAGCAATTACATAAGTCGCACGCTACAATTAATTTAATCAAAGAAACTTTTAATAAAAGAACTCCTGACAATAAACAATCACAGAGGTATTGGTAATATACAGCTGCGTATGCTGTGGAGTTTATAAAAATTGCTGGTTCAGCCGTGGCTGCCACATAATTAAAATTATATTCAAACATTATTGTCATAAATTATTTCTATTGAATAAAGCCCGTTTCATCGATAATAAAAATAAATATCGAAAAAATAATTATTTAATCGACCTAAAGCTTATATATTAATCAATAATAAGGTCAACTAATCTTATTAATACAATTATATTTCTTTGCTTTATTATGATTCACAATTATTCAACTGGAGAAAAACCACTCTATAGTTTTTTGTGCTTAAAAGCTGTTTGATAGACTTCAACGATAGACTTCAAAGGTTTGTTCATGGCAGTCAGCTACTCTCAGAGCTTTTGCCAGAAGACTGCAGAGAGGTAGTCGTCGAAAGAATCAGTTTTTTTATATTTCTTTTTTTAGGATGCCTGAGCTGGGGTTTGAACCCGCAGCGCTTGTCTAGTAAGCCATCACTCTAACCACTAGACTACGGAGGCCACATTAGCAAGTGGAATTCAAATTTTAAATATTTGAATTAGTAGTTGTAGAGAAACTTAAAAAAAGAGAATTAAGTCAGTCGAATATTGTCTGTTTTAAATATTCTTTTAAAATACCTATAAATTAAGAAATGTGTTGAGTTTTATTTTAAAACTGTCACTAACCCTAAGAATGAATTTTTTTTCCCTTCTGCATTCTATAAACTTAACGTTTGGTTTGGTTTTTAAATTTCGAAAAATATTTTTATAGAGTGTATTTTAATTCGCATACCGCTGCTTAAGTCTGACACTTTAGTTTTTTAGTTACAAAGTCATTGAAAAAGTTTCAGAGCTGAGCTGCTGCACAAAACAAAAAAAAAAGAGAAAAGCAAATAAAAAAAAGCGCAAAAACATTTACATTTTATTTGTATTGTCATCATATTTTTAAGATTAAAACTATTGGAGGACAAAGTAATTTCTCTTTTAAGTCATAAATGTCAAGAATGGTAAAAAAAAAAGAAAACAATGCAAAACTTTGTTATTGAACTGAGATGTGTTTGTTAAGAGCACAGCCGCAAAGAAACGCAACATTTGTTTTTCACAAGGGGGAAGGAAGAGAAGTGTATATATGTAACTGTCAAACTGTGGTGGATAACAATTGAGTGATTTTCAGTATTTAGTTTTTGATTATTTTGACGATATACAACAATATGTGTTTAACAATGTGTTTTTTTTACGGAAAACGTGTGGTGTAGCTTTGAGCTGTTACTTATATCAGGTGGTCAATTTTTAAGTACCGAATTCGAATGTGAACCACACCTACACGTCTTTTCATTTGACATTTCTCAATTTCAGACTAACTCAAGTTGAAGAAAGGAAAGATACACAATCGAGAAATGCGTTAAAGTTATTCAGGCTTGTTATGAAAATGGGCGTTCAAATCAAAATGCATATCGTGCACTTCATGATATTTTCGGTCAATATAATCGTCCAAATGTGTAAAATTGGAAAAATCGTGCAAAAATTTGAGCAAACCGGCTCTGCAGGAGATGTGAAACACATAACAACTCTTTCGTTCAATTTTCATTTATATTGTTTTTTTCTCTTTCTCTAGTAATTATTATGACCTATTTACTATTATTTGTACGGAAGGCTTATTTGGGTATCGGGACAAACCGACTTTGGAGGCAATTGTATTACAAATCGGCTAAATATAAAAAAAAAAAATAAAAAATAAATAAAAAAAGTAATATGACCGTAGATTTTTAAGAACATTACCTGTAGTCGCAGTGGTCTAGTGTGTTGGCGCCGGGTTTAAATTTCACCTCTGACACCTTGAAAAAAATATATAAAAATTATTTCTTTCGGCGACTACCTCTTAGCAGACTTCTGGCAAAAGCTCTGAGAGTAATTGAGTCGACTTTAAACTGTAGTTCCCAGTACTAATGGATAAAAATTAACACACACAACGTGGGTGCTGCGAGAAGCTAGGCCGTAATCCTGACACAGGGTTTTAAGGCCATTTATGTATGCATGTATGTAAAAATAACACCTACAACTAATAAAAAGTTTCCAGGATGCAAATATAGAGTTGTTTCGAACACCGAACGGAACTCTGAAGTTTGGTTTGTCAAAAACTTCTTTCTTTTTAATAAGAAACCTTCTAGTCACGAGTATGGATGACACATCATTGGTGTTTTTTTTTAAGGAAACGAAATCAAATTTCAATTGTCAAATAAATACAGTAAAAAGTTAATGGTTGTATTTGAAATTGTAAAAGGACTTGCGTTTAAAACATTTTTTTTCAAACTTTTTAAACTTCAATTCATTTTGGGGAATTTTTTTCGCCAATTCTATTTTATATTTTGGGTCTAAAACAAAAGTTGGTATTTTTTTAACTTTATCCTTTAGAAAAATATTGCGTGTCGTATGTGGATTGCAATAAAAGCCATTTTTTTTCAATTCACCAAAAAAAATTGCATGTGTTTTTAACACGTGCATTTTTTTGTTATTGATTTTTTTTAATAAAGAAAATTGTAACGAAATAAATTTCCCATGGTGTTCTTTTGTGGTTGAGACACAAAAAGTTAAAAAAAAGAGAAAAAATAACATTTATTATTTTTTTTTTGGTAAAAGAGTGCCCAAAAGTTTGTTAAACATTATGTCGGAGGCATCATTCTTTTGCTGTACTTTTTTTTCATCTACTGTTTGTTCTGTGCCTGTCGCTTTTACTCCATTATTTGGCAGTGTGTACGAAAATGTTAGTTTTGGCGTGTTTTTGTGTGTCTCTGTTTTTAGCTTTTTCAGTTTTATTTTGGTTTTCATATGTAGAAAATGGCTAAAGTTGAGTTTTTGTCTTACTTTTGAATTTCGGATGCTGTAGCTAAAATTTTAAATGAAACATACTTATACGTACTCGTATCAACATACGAACTCATACATTTAGAGAGTTATTCATATGGTGTTGCGATATGTTTGTGTCTAATGTTTATTCAGCTGCTTTTTCTAAAGGAAAAAGTGAATTAAAAAAATACATAAATGTTGCATATATTGAATATAAAACATTCATATGAATACTGAGATCCTTTATAAACCTGTAAAAGGGATAAGAATATTTCTGTACATGGATCTTATAGAACATTTTGTGCATATGAATAAATTTTTATATATTTTACATACAATCTCTAACATTATCGTTATCATGTAATGTTTCATATTAATGGTCGTCGTACTGGCAACCACTGAAGTAGACTTCACCCTGCATGTGTGCACGTATAACCAGGAATTTATATCAGAATCGTTAAAGAATAATTTATTGATGATGTTCTTGGTATTTCAAATTTCTATGTTCAGTGCGATAACATTTCGAATCTTTGACTTAAAATTCTTACTATAAAAGTTGAGATTACAACAATTGACACTCATAACTGCTTAACCATTAAAGTTTGCTATATTTTCTTATCTTCTTCATATAGAATTTTTTTACTAAAAATCACCACAAAACTATATTTCGGAAAATGGAACAGCCAACTGGAGCCTTCCCAGCAGAAAAATGTGCTTACCAGTAAGTTATTTTGTAAGGGAGAAATTGTAAACAATCTACTTACTCATGCGCATCAATAATGCATGATTTTTATATGGAATGAGCAGTTCAAATGCTATAGAAATGCAAATTTATTGCAACCAGTAAGCTAATAGTATAAAAAATCAAAAATAATACCTTATCCTGTGGCATATTTGGAAGCTTTAAGGTATAAAAAACAATATAATGCTTCCTTTATTGCTGACAATTTTATTTATTACCCAAAACTCTTCGTGTTGTTCGGGATGAAAATTGATAAAAAACGCCTAATAAGACAGCACAGAAGCGGTAAGTATATGCCAGAAATCATTGTCAAATGCCAAATCCACATATTGATATTACGAATAAAAAAATTGGATAATCTGAATATAATTTCCTGTGTTATTTTTTTAATTTAAATTTCTATTGGGCTTAAATCAACATCTATTACTCTTTCTAGGCATTATCATTCACGATCTTTTGACATTTTTCGGTTACCTCTTGAACTTTTGGGTAAAAAAAAAAACGAAAATCTTGGTCAACAGATTTTTAGAGGCTTTGTAGTTATATTTTCACTATCACTAAATTTTTGCGAAAACCGAAACCAAAAACGCATCAAAAATTTTTAGACAAGTGTAGTCAATTCAGTCGCAGTATGGAATGCATTTCATTACATAATCGCTATGTAATGTAAAGCATTCTGACAAATTGGGAAATATGTTTTCAGTAAACCCATATTCTTTATAAAAAGAAAAATAGAGGAGCTAGACAACTCAAACTTAGGCTTTAAAGCTTTCTATAGTGGTAAAATTTCATTCATCATTTCAGTGGCTGGACAAACTGATATATTTGCATCTTCAGCTTTCACATTATCGAAACTAAGAAAGCAAACTACTACTGACCCCTACCTGCATTCTTTTTTAATACTATAAAAAGGCGAAAAGTGACTTGGTAAATCATGTGTCCTCTGCAGTTCTGTTAAGAAAAATTAGAATTTTTCTGTAATTGTTTCATCGAATAATTTTGAGTGCTTTTATCCTCAAGTCTTTAAAAGTTTACAGTTGGGGCTTGTGTAGTACAGTGGTTGGAGCGCTCGCAAAAAAAACTCAAATGGCCCAGGTTCAAATCCCAGCAAAGATGAAAAATTAAAAAGTTAGTTTGCGGTTTATTCAAAATTATAATTATAAAATAAGAGGTTCCCCCTAACCCTCCAAAAAGTCTGTTTACAAAACAAACCGCTCTTTGACAATCCACTCTAATCCACCTTAACCATTGAGAACAAAAACAAACGAATGATCAAGAGAAAAAGCGCAACCTATTGAGAAGTAGCAGATAACAGCTAAAAACATACTTAGCGAAGGCACTCACCACAATCAACATGTAAACATGAGCAATTGCTGTTGATTATTCAAGGGTGAAGGTATAACACTTGTCTCTGAATGATCAATTCACAGCAATTTGTCTCATTCCTAAGGCACTAATAAAGACAAAATATATGTTTTGTTGTCATAAATGTACTGTTGTTTTTACAAAAATTCCAATACACTGCACAGCATTTAATAGGGGTTTACCCTTGAATATTGATCTCATTAAAAAAAATGTGTACGAATATCAATAGAT
The DNA here is from genome assembly GCA_963576795.1 of Metopia argyrocephala. Taxonomy (NCBI): domain Eukaryota; kingdom Metazoa; phylum Arthropoda; class Insecta; order Diptera; family Sarcophagidae; genus Metopia; species Metopia argyrocephala. Next base: position 89,583,353 of record OY756211.1, read on the forward strand.
TAGATAAATATACAAAATTGGATTCAATTTCATTATACAGTATAATTTCGCACAAACTGGTTCTCATAAAAGTTGATCTTTCGGTTAAGGCAACCAAATGCTGCTCTAAAAATTTTACTTCTTTAATTAACTTTGCGAGTCATAAAATATTTTTAAACCTCTATTTTGGTGAAAAAGGCTAATTTTAACACTTTTTAATTTAATTTATATGTTCAACCTTTAATTTAATAATAAAAATAAACAGCCTTATGTATAATAAAAAATTATCAAGTCGTTGTACACAGTGGCTAAGTTTGTCCTTCCAATACGTGGAAATACTTATTCAAGGGTACAAGATATTTAATTTTTTGAATTATCTGATTAATTATTAAATAGAGGGTATGGAAAGTTTTAATAATATCAGTCTATAGCGGGTGATAAACTTGATAGTTTTTTGTCCCATATACTAACGAGTTGCTAATTTTTCATTATACATATGGCCGAAAGTTATTAAAATACTTAAAAATTCGATTTCGATTTTAAAAATTTTATTTTTCCTTTGAAAGAAGGAAGTTTAATTTCTTTCGTTAAATTCTAATTCTAGTGTATGTGTGGACTCCAATAATATCGTTAATATCTACTTAGTAACCGCAGTTTGAAATTAACAGTGATTTAATTGAAAAATTAGTACTCGTATAAGTTAAAGTTCTAAATCAATTACAATTTTTTTTACTCGTAATTATTAGTTTTAACAAATGATTGAATAATTTTTTTTTACATGAATGCATTCATTTACAACTCTGTTCTGAAATGTTTGTTTAATCTACAGAAATTGAATTATTCATTTTGTGGGCGTATAAGTCGTTAATTCATTTATTTTATCCCATTTTGCTAAAATATGAATATTCTGTTGTATGAGCACATGTGAGTTTTCCATCTACAATATGAGTGTACGGTATACGCCAGTCAATTAAGACTCCATAAGCTAACACACAAACACATCTACAATACAAACAAATACTTTTAAAGCACGCCACACATGACAACATGCTGACAACATTTCATATGTACGAGTATGCATATATATGTGTGTACACGAATCCTACTCCTGCTGTGTTTCTGTTGCGTAGGTTTGTTAAAACAATTTCAGTGTAAATTTATTTTTAATCGTTTTGAATTCAGAGAAAGCTTTACCGAGTGAAAAAGAGTTTAAAATAATAATTGTGCTTCTCTGCATATGTGGAAAAACTGTTTAGTGGGTGGGTGTGTCACACAAATGAATTCTTCCATTAAATGCTTTATTTTCTTGTTTTGTTTTGTTTTGTTTTGGTTTGGTTTGGTTTGTTTTTAGATGGGATTTTTAATATTTTAAAGTAATGGAATGGGATTTTTAATATTTTAAAGTAATGGAATTTATACTGAAATACTTTCGGTAAAAGCTAAACCAAAACAACAACAATAAAAAGTATTGAAAATTACACAATTTAGAGAAATTAAAAATACATGAAGAAAAAAACATTTATTAATAAACAAACATACATGCATACGCATGTACATATTTATACTAGAATATACCATTTTATATAAAAAGTAAATAAAACTATAGATTTATAGGATGAATACATAATTACAGGCTGTTTTAATCTTTCAGCCATACTCTTTTAACAAAATAACCATTAATTCTTGTATTTTTTTTTCTTTTTTAGTTTAGACCGAGAGTATGAAAAATATAAATACTTTGCGTGCATTGGCTTTTATTGAAAATTTCAACGTAGGCAACACTTTTTCTTTTTCATGTAATTATATATCGAACATTCACTTATACATTCCTAGGTAATAAAAACATATTTCCGCTATTTCTTATGCAGAACTTACAATCTACCTTTTTTTCTCCTACAATTGATACGATTTATTTTATTACAGCATATGGATTTAAAAATACTGGGCTTATGTCCTTAATAGACTCACAAACTGCAGATTCCTCCTTTCCATTGTTTGCAAATTTTTAATCACCGAAACATTTTTTAAGTTTGAAAATATAAAATAATTCGAGGAAAGTAAGTCTAGTAAATAAGGTGGTTTTGTCGATCGGATTGGATGGTGAACTGAAATAGTATATTGTCTTGATTTATCAAATTTTTTTTGTTGCCAAAATCACAGTTTTTGATGGTTCTAAGATGGAACCGGAGTACGGCTGGTGTCTTCTCCGAGTGTGCCAAATTGTTAGACTCATTTAGATTGTCGGACACGTGTAGTGTTTTTAACGCTGAGGTATTTGCAATTATGCAAGCTTTGACCACATTGAGAGAACGATGCATTGAGGGTGAAAATAGGGTTTTTTCTGATATCCATGCTATTGGAAAGTCTTCCCTGGTTCCTCGTTGTAAGAAGGAGCTGAAACTCCTTCGTCTGGGTTCTGTCTCATAGGGATATCATAGGGAATGAGAAGGCGGATGAGCTTGCTAGGAGCGCCTCTGCTAGGAGCACCTCTGCTACAGGGGATTCTGTTGTTTCCTACTAAGATGCTCACTGCTCTATGACTGTCATTAAGTAAGGGATTCTTTGGGAAAGTAAAGAACGAATAGAATTCCATCACTTCTAGTGCTGGATACCTTGGTCTCCGTACAACCGGGGCAAGACTCTAGGAATCTTGGCGATTCCTCGTCAGTCTTTGTCCAGACTTATAGCGGTGTATACAGGTCATTGGCTGATCGGAAAACACGTAGAGAGGTTAGGTCTGTCCTTTAATCCGCACTGCAGAAGTTTCGGGAATACTTCTGAAAGGGGGACTGTAGGTCATATTCTTTGTAATTGCCCAGGCCTATCAGTCAGACGTTTAGAGTTTTTTGGGGTGCCTTTTTCGATAGCTTATCGCTGTGTGCAAACCTAGACCCCCTTGTTTTACTTCACTTTAAATACAGCTCTGGTTGGCTGTAGTTCTTTTCCTATTTTAGGTGATTTCAGTTTATCCCTGTAATGGTTTCAAAACAGAAACTTTGTGCTTATTGTACTTAATCACGTTTTTGGTTCACTGGCCATTTGACCTACCTTCCTACAAGAGTTTTTGATTGTTTTTCCTATTCGAAAATAAACAGTGAAATATAATTCTCCGTCGTATATAAAGAACTGTCTTCGTTACCTTGTCTTGTGAAATTGCCTTTTCTAGTTAAAGTAGTTGACCCGAGTCTTCTTCAAGGTTGCAAATCGAAGCAAAAGCTCGGCTTTATTGCGGAAATATCCCTAAACACTCCATTAAAACATCTTCAGGCCTCTGGTTTTGCTCTATTGTTAGCAAACACTGCACCAATCTTCTGCTTACATTCTCATCATAAAATATTTTTGCCATTCTGTCATGTATAGGCTATCCATGTCATATTAACTCGCTCACGTATTTCTTTAGTCGACGGTCTTCTTAACAGTTTCTGGCTCAATGATTCGAAACTTTAATCAAATATTTTTCAAAGTATTTTTTTCTTAGACTACTGTCTGCTAGTTTTAGGATTGTAAGATCTCTTTAAAGAATAGAAACTAACATTGCTTTCCAACCTCTACATTTTTAGATGAAAACTGTGTATCATATAATAAAGAGCTTCTTTTTACATTTAAATTAAACAAATGGTTTTTTTTAACATAACTGGGCATTACCACCCTGTTTCAGAGTTTCGGCCTAGCTTTTCGCAGCACTCATATTGTGTGTGTTAATTTTTATCCGTTAGTACCGGGATCTACATGCTTTTTCATGGCAATCAATTACTCTCACACCTTTTGCCATTTGTCAGAAGACCGCTGAGAGGTAGTCGCCGAAAGAAATAAGTCTTTCATATTTTTTTTTTTTTTAAGATGTCCGAGCTGAGATTTGAATCCAGCGCTATCGTCTTAGAAATCCAACACAATAACCATTAGACCACGGCGACTACCCTTAAATTGCTCATGTGAAATATCTAATGTGGAATGAGTTAAGTGGCATGCAGTGTCATTATTTTAAAACCCCGGCCATTAGTGTCTATATTTGATTAAATCAGGCCAGAAAAAGTCGGTCATTGATCTTAGTGCTCAACGAACACTCATTTTTGTAACACAATTTCATCATTTGCTATTGTCTCTAAATTTTATACATAAATATTTACCCCTAGTGAGGTGGCAAACCAAACTGAATAAATTTCAGCCTTAAATTTCAACTTTGAAGTCCTCAAAGCTGCACTTAAATAACAGCAACTTTTTTTCTTGACACCATACTATGCTGTCTAAAAAGTAAACATCGTAGTCCCCAATGGGATTAAATGGTAGTGGAACCAACTCTGAATCTCCTTGACTACGTCGGAATAATATTCCTTGTACGGAATACGGCACAGATTTGTAGAGCTGCAGAGCATGTCATACGGAACAATATCAGCAAAATAACCGCAAACCCACCTACTTATAATCATGAGTCAGAATGGCGGTACTGATAAGGAGGTACGTAAACTCCTGTGACTGAAATTTTTTTGTGTAAGATTTTCTGTTCAACAGTAGGAATTCAGTTAAAAAAATAATTTGGGAACACTTGTAAACTTCGGTATTGAAGAACACAAAACTTTGAACAAACATTCTACAGGGAACTTCTATAAGTTGATTGTGTGCATAGTTTTCGTTTAATAGATGGCGTATATTACTCGAACAGTGTAATATTTTACTCGTCTTTTGAGGTTCAACTTCTGATAATTGCAATTTTAAATTGTGTTTAATAAAAAGTCTTTCTTTAAACCAAAATTATTTGTTCACTTATGTATGTATACTTTTACAAACACATTGCTTTCAGTGTAGTACAGGCAGTCTCTGGTAGGAATCTGGCCTTGATAATTGCAGTTTAGAACACTACTCACTAGACTACTGAACACCCTATAATTTTATGTAAAACCTGGATTTAAATTGCTTTAAATTTCTCCATCTCTATGTATGTTGTTGTGTTTAAACTAACTTACAACGTTTTCACACGGTAAAATAACTTTTAAAGTCTATAATTTTACTTATTTGAACGTGAAACATATACAGATGCAACAGACATAAATACGTTTACACATCATTGCACAAGTCAAACGAAATATTACATGAACCTAAAAGGATGTTTGGCGAACATAACAGAGTCTCAACTGTGGCAGTGATAATAATGGCACAGCATGTCTTACACGTGTACTTATAAGTTCTGTTGTCGTATAGGAAAGAAACAATAAAATAGTGAAACAAAAGGAAAAGTTTGTTAAAGAAAACTACAAAATTTAAAGCTAACATTTAAACATATTCATTATCAGAATCCTTACGTGGTGGCATGTACATGTTGTTGATTTTTAAGTTCTTTCCTTGCTATTGCCATTGCCTAAGAAATGTTTTACTTGCAGTAAATTTTTCAGGTTTTTTTGTTTTGTTTTTACGCGAATGACAGGAGAAAGAGATTGTTGTCAATTATTTTCCTGTTGAGTTTTCTTGATTTGCTTTGCCATTTGAATCAGCAATAAACACAACGAAATCAATAGACATTGACTACCTTATGCTGTCAATGTGGCAAATTCAAGCCAAAGAAATATATGTGCGTGAGACATCAAGGGTTAATACGAGTATATATTTATAGTTATTTTAGAAAATACTTGTGAATGATATATAAACGATATAAAGGGTGGTTAAATTTTAACGGCCGATGTTGATTTTGAATAGTACACAATTTAGGACATTAATGCCATTTCTTTTTATTATGATAACTTGGTATGGTTCAACTATATATGGAAAAAAACTTTGGCCAAATGACCGCCGCAACCTCAGCAGCACTCCTCCATCCGGTAGTCCAAATTTTTGATGACGCTGAGGCATAATTGAAGTTCAATGCCGTTAATGTGCCGAATTATCTCATTCTTTAGCTCTTGAATAACTTCAAATAACCTCAAAAAAAGAAGTCCAACGGTGTCAGATCACATGATCTTGGCGGCCAATTGATATCGTCACGACGTGATGTAATACGGCCATATCATTTGTCGCACAAAAGAGGTATTGTTTCGTTAGCTGTATTGCAAATGGCACCATCCTGTTGAAACCACATATCGTCCAAATCATAATGTTGATCAATGAGGATAGTGAGAGGTGCAATTGTTGGGCACGACTACGAGTTAAGGTGGACGGCTTTTCAGCCACACTATCGCGAACAGCAGCAATATTTTCTATAATACGACCTGTACGAGCATGCACAGGCGTTTTCACATCTGCTACAGACCCTGTTTTCTCAATTTTTGGACGATTTTTCCGTTGTACTCACATTTGGACGATTAAATCGACCGAAAAAATCACGAAGTTCACGATATGCATTTTGATTTGAACGCCCATTTCCATAATAAACCTGAATAACTTTGACGCGTTGCTTGTTTGTGTTTCAAATTAAGTTAGTCTGAAATTGTGTAATGTCACATGAAGTTAAACATCGGCCTTTAATTTTTTTTAATTTAACTACCCGATAATATATGGTTGCAGAAAATTTATTTTTTTGTTTAACTTTTAGACAAAAACTTTCCAAAATTTTGTTTTAGTAAAACAAATGTAATTTTCTACAGCAAATAATTGTTTGTAAAAATTAAACAAAGTCTTCAACGCTTCTTTCCTACTTCCTTCCTTTTTCTAATGCCGCACAAAAAAAAAAGTTCTTCTAATAACAATTTATTGTTCAGTACTTCGCTAATCCGTGATGATTTTCAAACAAAACCTAACCTGGGGGTTGCGTGGTATAGAGGTTAGAGCGCTCGCACAAAAACTCCAACGACTCAGGTTCAAATCCCAGCAAAGGTGATAAATGGAAAAGTTAGTTTGCGGTTTTTTCAAAATTAGAATTTAAAAATAAGAGGTCCCCCCCCTCTCCAAGAAAACCAAGTTCAAAGAAACCGCTCCCCGACATTCCACTATATTCCACCTTAACTAATGTCAACAAAAAGCGAATGTTCAGGAGAAAAGCGCCACCTATTAGGAAATAGCAGATAACAGCTAAACCTTCTGAGCGAAGACACTCACCACACAATCAACATGCAACCATGAGGCAATTGCTGTTGATCATTTAAGGATGAAGATATAAACTGGCCTTTAAATGATCAATTCACAGTAACTTGTCTCATTTCTAAGGCGCTTAATAGTAATATAAGAAAAAAAAATAAAAAATAAAATGTATGTTCTGTCATAAATGTACTGTCCTTTCCAAAAAATTCCAATACAATGCTATGCATTTAGTAGGGGTTTACCCCTGAGTATTGGTCTCAAAAATAAAAAAAAAAAACAAAAAAAAAAAAAATTATGTGGAGTTCATCAATCTTCACTTAAATAGTGAGTTATACTTGACTTTATAAAAACAGTCCTACAATAAGAGTATCGCTACTTAACAACTATGACGTCCATTAAATGTATTTTGCTGCAACATTAAACTTAACTTTTATAGGATGAAAGTTGATTTCTAAAATATAATCCAGATAATATTCTAAATGAATCAATCTATTTAATTAATGCGGTAAATATGAGCTTAATTTTTTTTTGGCAAAAAGTTAAACTTGTTTGCGCTTGTTTGTAATATAACAATCTGTTTATTAATAATTTACAAATGAAATTCATTTTCTTAGGAAAAAGAAATTTAATTTTCTTAATGCACTAATTTTGTTAAAGAGAAAAACACACATCATCACATCTATCAAAGAGATATTAAGAGATATAAAGAAATATTCAGTAAAATACACGTTTAAATACACATGACAGAACGCTAAAAAACACATGCACATCCACCTATAAGTACAAATTTATATGCATTTACGAAAATAAATTGTATATTATTGTACTGAAAAGTAAAATCAAAGGCAAAAGAAAATATTACTTTATTATTAATATTAAAAACTTTAACTAATTCAAAAAGGATACAAATGGAAGAGATTAAAGAAAAGAACTCTTAAGTAATTAATATGATTTCGGTAGATACAAAGTTTTGTAATAAGTAATATGGAAACACATGCACATCCATGCAAACGTAATCATTTGTAAAAAGGATATTACACAACTACATATGTACTTATGTATACTCGTATATACATATATGATTATGAACCCAGCAAGCGCCAAGCCAAATATTAAAAAGTACACAGTGATGCCCTAGTGAGTAGTGTGCTAGATATATAGCAGAAATATTTTAAAATTTGGAAGAACCAAATAAATTGTAAAATTGTAAAGCTTCTAAAAATTCTACACGATAAGATATCGTCGATGGAATTAAAGAACGCTGTAACTGACAAAATCTTAAATGTTCACCAGAGCTAAAAAACTTTCGTAAAAGTAGAACAAATATACTTGTAGTTTTCATTTCGCAGACGGCGTAAGTGAATTTATTTTTATCGTAGAAATCTGGGACCGTGACCAATCGACGCGTATTTTTTTTCTGATAAAAATGATGCAAAAAACGTATTTTCGATTTTTTGTCAATTACAGTGTTCTTTAATTCCATTGACGATATTATTGTTGATTTTTTATACAATTTGCTTACAATTTGCAAAATCTATAGCTTTTTAGCGGCTCATTTCATATAAAACTATGGTTTATTGAAGTGCACGTGTAAGTGATTGTTCGTAATTTCTCACTTACAGAATAACTTATTGGATGATCTTTGTCACTTTTCTTGAATTAAAAATATTATTTTAAATTGATGTCACAGGAAAATAAATAAATTGATAAGTGATGCTCCAGAGGTAGGGTTTTTAAAACAACAATTAAAACCTTCGTGGTATAGTGGTTAAAGCGCTCGTAAAAAACTCAAACAGCCCAGGTTCAAATTCCAGCGAAGGACAAAAATTAAAAATAAAAATTAGCGGTTTTTCCAAAAATTATAATTTAAAAATAATAGGTTGCGTTAAGATGTCCATCTTAAAAAAATCGGTCCCTGTCATTTCCACTTATTTTACCTTTGGCTGGCATTTCAAAATAATGATCAGAAGTACAGCGCAACCTTCTGGAAGATAGCAGATAACCTACTTTAGTAGAGACGCTCACCACTTATAATCAACTTTCAACGACAGATGGGGCAATTGTTGTAAAATGAACTCATCGACAGAAAAGTCGCTTAATAATAATAAAATCTATTTACATACTTTCACATTCCCGTACCATGCACAGCATGAGTAGGGGTTTAACGCTGATTGTAGGTGTAAGAAAAAAAAGTTAAACCCTTAAAGTACAAATAACATTTCCAAAAGAACTAGGACTAAGCCTTTACACCCTGCGATGAATTTAACAAAAGCTACTCTTTTGTCAGTTGTGACCAAGAAAATGAAGGGTGTGTACTCTGAAAAGTGCCAATATACTCGAGGATACACAATTTTTAAAGTAATTTAATAAAACAAATGGTATCCAAATACAGCTCTAAAAGCAACAAAAAAAGTAAAGAAATAGCTAATATGCATCTACTTAACCTTAGTCAGTTTTTCTAACATAATCCACGTGTATACTTTAGAGAAAAAAAATTGAAATCTCATTTAGCACTCCTTGGCATAGAGATGACACCAAAACATAGACAAAAGAGCCACTCATTTCAGTTCAGGAATCTCTAGAACTTATACAATATAAAGCCACCACTAAGTAAGTTTGGCAATATGGTGCAGGCTTATAAAAATATCTGAGTGGAATAAAATTTGTAATTTGCTAGCAAAGGGGTTCTAACTATCTTTTCGTAACTGATAACCCCAGATGTAGACGAAAAACACACAAGATTGATTTACATTTGCAGGCTGACCTACTTACTTTAATTATCGCCGTTCGTTAGTGGTTAGTGTGTTGGCTTACTTAGACATCAGCTCTGAAAAATTTATTTGTTTCAGCTACTACCTTTCAGTAATCTTCTGGCAAAAGCTCTGAGTGTAACTGATTGTCATGAACAAGCTTCTCAAGTCTATCGTTCGGAATCGACTTTAAACTATAGGTCATGGTACTTATGGATAAAAATTGACACACACAACATAGGCTGTAACCCTGAAACAGAGTATGTATGTATATAATCATCTGTGTATTACATTGAATTTGATTTTTATTGCAGAAAATTTTTGGAAAATGATCATTAGTCTACAGTGGTGAGATCACATAGCTTTAATCGACATTAAGAATAGAAGAAATTTTATAATTACAATCACGCCATATAATAATTGAACTCAAAAAATGTTGACGAATGCTAACGTTTTTTACAACGAGAGCGAATAAATAATGTTTTATATTCCTTCTGAACACAATTCGTCGTGCGGGAGTTTATGCTGCCATTTTAGGTTTTTGACACCAAAATGTTTAAAATCTGGAATCCGTTTTCGGCTATTTATCTCAGAAACTGGACGAGATATCCGAAAACGGTTTGCAGAATTGAAAAATTTGGGGTCGAAAACCTAAAGTGGCATTATTAACTCGAGATACATAAAAAAAAATATGAAATGGCACATAAACTCCGCACGACGATTTGTTTTCAGGAAAGAGGCTGATAATGAGTTGAGAACCATTACGTTTCTTAATATAAGCAATAATCATATCTTCCCGTTTTCATTCAGACCTCTTGTTTTCATTTGTTTTTAAATCGTTGAGAAGAAAAATAATTTCAAATTATTTTGAATTTGAACTTAATCTCCTGTGCTTGCTGGGCACAGATACGAGTACATACATATATTCGTATAATATATTAAAACTTTCTAATGCCATAAAGTACTTATGAAAAAGAGCGATAGCTTGAGTATATATTGTATTTCAAGGATTATATGTTATTTTGTAAAGGACTAAACTAAATAGTGTATGTGTGTGCTTCTAAATATTATAAATTCTTGTGTTTTTGTAAAATAAGTACATGTAGTGGTGAAAGATGATTTTTTTCTCTATATATGCATTTTAAAGTAATATATAAACTATTCATATATAAGTAATAAACAAAAAGCATTTTTGGACAGGGGGACACTTTTTATAGATTTTATTTAACCCTGTTGTCAGATCTATTTTAAATAATAGAACATTATTCTATTTTAGAAAATAATTAAAAATAATTATTGATCTCTTAAACTCTAGCCAATATTCTTTTTTGAATATAATTTAACTTTGACAACGCGTTTGCATATCTTGAAATTAATTGTCTGATAAACAAGCTTATAAGAAATGCCGTGTTTTAACTATTGAAATAATGGAAATTGCCTTTATTTTCAAAATATTTTTGTATGTTGTGTTAAAAATAAAAAAGAAGCAACTACTAAGACGTTATTATAGCTGATGTACAATTATCATAGTGAAATATCTGAGATATCATATGCACGTTTTTTTCACTTACCTGACAGATATGGTCTAAAGTTATAAATTTCGGAATTTTTCTCTACACACATAATACTGTTTCTACAGTCATTAGCACAACATCCAGTATACTCTCAATATTAATAGAGTTTTTAGTGTAGAATTAACCCTTTAAAACAGCTCATAACATGTTGCATCACCCTTTTTCAAATATTATTTATTGGTATATGTCTCATCATATTTTTTTATACTCGTAGGATATATTTATAGTTTACAATCTTATTTATAGAATTGCATAAAGACAACATAAAATAATAGATAATAAGTGTCTTATTACTATACAAAGGGCATATTTTTTTACATTTAACAAAAGACCGGTAAGTGCACTTCAATATAAGACACAAATACTTGAGATGATCAAAGTGAATAAAATTGTTTTTCAGTGTTTTGCTGTTAGAAAATAATGAATACGATACATTCATACATAAGAGGGTGTATGTAAGTATGTGAAGTGAAAAGTTGTAGATTTATTAAAATAATTATGTCATGGCCCCTAAGATTTAGTTTCTTGTTTTCTTTTTTATTTTATTAAATTTATAAATTCCAAAAAAATTTACTACCGCTATTCATATTTATTTAGTATATGGGAAATTCTTTTTATTTTTCTTTTCAGATACATTTCTTATATTTTAAACAAAAAACCCTTTTCATCTTTTCAATTTGCTTAAGTAACTTTAAATTAAATTGTAAAAGAGATCTTGCTGTTAACATGACATTGTTGAAACCCTTTTGAAAATGTATTTACAGTGAAAATTTTTGTGTGGTTGGCCAAAATTGTTGAACCATAAATAGTATCTTTAAGCATTCACATTGACTTAAATAAACACAAAAACAACACTTATTTTTTTGCCTTGTTTTATTTTAAAAAATGATGTGCTAAATTGAAAACAAAATACAATTAAAAAACTCTTTGTTATAGAGCAACACAAGTTGAACTAAACCCCTTTAAAAAGGCAAGTTGATTGAATCTTAACGTATGACCTGGCCAACAACTTTAACACTTACAATGGTCTAATTGTTTCTACAAAAAAAAAATAAAAAATAATGTACAGGAAATATGGTTCACACATAGCATGGGGAAAGCATTAAAAGCAAGACAAAAAAGGGCATAATTTATGAATGAGCATATGTGTGTAAGCAATGTATTGTAGTTTCTTAAAAGTCATATGTAATAGGGTGCGTATGAGTGATATGTGTAGTTGACTTTTTATTGATTTACCTGCTTAAGCAAACAATTAAGTTTCAGTTTTGTTAGGATTTAATTTAATATAAAACATTAAAGACGAAAATATAAATTTAATGGTTAGTGACGAATTTTAAAATCCCCTATTTATTTATTTTTCAGGTATATAGACTAAAGGCGGATTCACCCATAAGTTTCTGAAACATTTTTGTGCAGACGAATTTTTTGTTTACTGAGAGTTTTCTGAACCACGATTCACCCATTTCAGAAATTTTGTTCATAAAATCAGTGGCGCCATATTCAATTAAAAATTACATAACTAAATATCGTCTGCAGGAGTTTATGTGCTCTGTACGCCATTTTTTAAATCTCGAGTTAATGATGCTAATTTAGGTTTTTGACACCAAAATTTTTAAAATCTGCATTCCGTTTTCGGCTATTTATCTCCGAAACTTGATGAGATATCCTAAAACGGATTACAGATTTGAAAAATTTGGGGTCGAAAACCTAAAGTGGCATCATTAACTTGAGATATATAAAAAATATGAAATGAAGGATAGAGCACTTAAACTCTCGCACGACGATATGTGCATAACGAAATAGAAAATTAATTATATTTGTGTCAAATTAAGCAAACAAAATGCTAATAATATTGGAATTTATAACTAAAGTAAATAAAGAATTAATAGTATTTGTGGTGAATTTGTTAGTAAGAATAAAAAGATTTTGGTTTGTGATGAATGAAATGGATAAAAATCATTTGTAACAATTATACAGTAAATTTATTTAATATTACTACCTTATATATTTTTTAATTTAACATTTTTTTATTTTTGCCACCAATATCTCTTATTTTCTAAAAAGTTTACATCTCATTTGCTTCTTTTTTACATTATTCACTTTACCGTACTAATTTTTTAACACGAATGCCAAGCAATATGGCATGTATATTGTATAAAGTTTGTATGAGGTGGTAACCTTTTTTAATGTCGTTCGGACCAAGTTTAAAATTAATTTAAATAAGCTGAGAGCACTTCTAACAAAATCATTCCTCTCGCTCTCTGAGAGAAACGTCAAACTACATATAAAAAAATTTTGTCCGAACCAAAAATGTTTCAGAAACTCATGGGTGAATCAGCCTTAAACCCTTACAGACTAAAGAATTACTACAAATTCTCATCAAGTTTACAATTAAGTGTTTGAAAATAAAATAATCATCCTCTATGTTAATTTTACTGAAAAGGAACTGTGGACTTACTAAATAATGAATTACTCCACGTAAATATGAAGCAGTGACATAATTCGACGTCTTTCCAAGGTTGGTATTTTAATAAGGGCAAGCCTACTAGTATAAGATGGCAGCACAAAATAAATCCAGCCAAGACCTTTTAAGCAAAGTATCAAACACTGCTTTTGTACAGATTCAATGGTATCAATATAAACGTTATAACAGGGGTCCCATATAATCGATCCATACATAAGTATTGGACGAGCTAAGGAAGTATACGATTGTTTTTAAAATAGGGATCTGAAAACTCGTTGGATTAGCGTTTTATAAAGCCAAGAATAATATCAATTATGTTGTTCACTTCTTTAAGCAAAGTTCCATTTATACAATAGCTAGAGTCCAATTTGTATTATACTATCCACACCAAAATATTTGGTTTTTCTGTAGTCGCTGTATATAACACGGTTGCACACTGCCGATAACCATTTGCCTTTTCATAATAGTCCATTGTTGTCTATATTGAGTACACAACTATCAATTTACTGCTTTCTGATGGACTTGACATTTAGAACGCCTTTAATAATAGAATGATTATTTACTGTTATACGGTCTGGAAACCCAAGTTCGAATCCCAGGCAGGATTATTTACTTTTTCGAGATAAATAGAGTTCTTAAGAACATTTTTTAATAGAGTTTAGCAACAATATCCCACAATTCGTCTTTCTTATTGAAGTATCTGATAAACCTCAGCGATCTTATTTGAATTGAATAGAGTGTCTCATATAAATAAGTAAAGACAAATCCATTTCCAAAAGTTCAACGCTGTCCTCGTTTTTGATGGATAAAACAATTGAAAGCGAAACTATCGAGAGAGTTAGTACTACGACTGGTTAGTAAGGGTAAAATAATAAATTTGTACTAAATTTTCAAAATTTTCAAAATACATAAAAAACGCAGTATATAAAAATTAATATTTCCTTCCCATAGGAGATACCATACCTATAATTGTGACGGATGATTTTGTATTGTCTAGGAAGCCAGTTAGACTAAATATGGAGACAATTTTTAGACAAAATGAATTTACTTTGTATGGGTTTATCACAACATAGTTGGAATCTTTTAATTTTTTTGTAAAACTTTTCTGAAAATCGTTTAGCTGTTGAACGGCATAAAAAACCAAAAACACATCTTTTTTTGTGTAATGTTTTGCGGTGAACTACACTTATAATTTAGAAGTATGAGAAAAAGTTTACATCCTATTATTAGACCTACTGAAAAAGGAGTTTTGTTGCCAAAAATAGTCGTAGATTATAGTTAAATGGCATTTCATTTTGTGAACACCTTGTCGTAAATATTGTTGTAGATGTTATCCAGTGTTATCAAATTTCTTGAATAAAAAATTTAAAGAGAAGAAGAGAAGAAGAACATTTCAAAAAAGTTTTAAAATACATTTGAAAAATAAAAAAAAAAAAAATAAAAAAAAAGTTTCCAACTCTGGTGTATTGATACGATATTCCGGAAACATAGAAAAACTTGTCGTACATGTTGTTGTAGTTTTTAACATGAAAATTACCAACAACATTATGTACAATAGTTGTAGTTTGTCATAGTTTCTACCGATCTACGACTATAACATTTTGTAAATTGGGTAATTGAAAATAATAATTTCATTATCTCTGCTGTTTTTTTTTCATTTAGAAAATAAAGTGGTTGGAGCGCTCGAACAGAATCTCAAACGAACGAGGTTCAAATCGGAGCGCAGGAGGAAAATTAAAAAACTAATTTGCCGTTTTTCGAAAATTATAATTTAAAAAAATAAGAGGTCATTCTCCTCCAAGAAGTCCATCTTCAAGAAACCGCTCCCTAACATTTCCAGTTTATTCTAATAAGAACTGCATGATCTGGAGTACAGCGTCACCTTCTGGGAAGATAACAGCTGACCTACTTAGTAAAGACACTCACCACACATATTCAACATCCACCAACAGATGGGTCGATTGGTGTTGATCTTTCGAGGGTGAAGATACTGGCCTTTGAATGAACAATTCACAGAAATTTGTCTCATTCCTAAGTCGCTTAAAAATAATACAAGAAAAAAAAAATAAATATATATACTGCCCTTTTCAAAAATTCCAATACCCCTGAGTATTGGTCTCAATAAGAAAAAAATAAAATGAAGATTTAGCTGTTGATCGACAACAACTGAGCAAGTACTATGGCGTTTATATTACAATTTTATATCAAAATGTAATAGTTTTGTAAACTGATTACGAAGTAAACCTTCATAAATATAAACGACAATGTGACTATGAAATTATAAAATAAGTCGCTCAAACAACCATCATTCACAACCATAGGGTATACACGCATTAGAAAGAACCTCTCACTCTTTTTCATAAAATTTATATAAAATGTACTGCTTAAAGAAAAAAAAAAAAAAGAAACACACAAAATTAATTATACAACTAACGGTGTAAAGAAACCCCCAACCGTGTTGTTGACAGTTTTAAATATTGTTTTATTAAATGAACAAAAAGACGGGTAACTGCGACTAACATGGCTAAAACTGGTTTAATTCATAATTTTATGCCCATGCATAAAGGTTTTATAGTTTTTGTTTTGTTTTTCATTTGGAGGGTGCTGCTTTCTTGCATAGGGGAGTGTTTTATTTTTGTTTCTTTTAAAACTTGACGGGAAACAAACCATTAAATTTACATTAAATACTATTTACATATTTTTTCTTTTGCTGTGGGGAGTTTCTTTTTTTTTTTTGCTTAACATTTTGACCTCAGTAACGAGTAACACTAAATAAATAAACGGATTTTTGGTAACAAAAGTGGCAAAAGCTGAAGCACCAACAACAGCAATTTTCGCAACAATTTTTTAGCACATTTTCAAGATAATATTAACATTATACGAGGGTTTTTAAAAAGTCAAGGTCTGCAGTTTTTTTTTTTGAGTTTTGATTGTAATTAAAATTTTGATTTATAGTTTTTCTTAACCCATTAACGCCCAAATGAAAACCAAGAACAATTTTTAAAATTCAGTATTTATTACTAGATTTAAACAACATTTTTTACAGTACAGTAAAAGAAAAAAACCAAAAAAAAAAAAAAATATAATCTGAATTGTGTTTTTTCAGGTGTACTAAGCTTAGTACAGCAGCACTTATATGCTATAGCTCAAAAAATTCTATACGAACTAAACCGTATTATATAGCTTTTATTAGAACGTTCTTCAAAGTTAACTGATGTAAAATAAACTACATAACCATTCACAATCTCACAAGAAATAAATCACCAAAATGTAGATTCCTTGATAACTAGCCAAAATTGAGATTCCCGTAATTGATATTTTTTAACTATGATGTACAACAGCTACGTGGATGTTGCATGTACTCTTATTGACTGATAAAAAGCGTTTCCCGAGTAAAAAACTGCATTTTATAATTTTTACTTGAACTTTAAGTTGTGTACTATATATAGTACAGCGGGCGGAAATGGGTTAAAGAGAACTATACCAAATTGACGAACTGATAGTCTAATGATATTTCGTATTTTTTGTAATTAAACAGTTGACTATTAATTTTGTTAAAAAATATTTTTACGTTTGAAGAAAGGTCATTAAGTAATAAGAAAAAATTCTTTAAACCTAACTCCTACATAAAGTTAACTTCAGCAACACTATTTTTTGTTCTTACTTTTTTTAGAGACTAATGCTTCGCCAGGCAAAATAAATAAAAATTTTCTGCTTAAGAAATTAGTTTTCACTGTTCTCAAGATATAAAAAAATCAATACTTATTTTATATGGGAGGGGAGTTATCACGCCGAATTTTGCATAGCGTTCAAATTAAAAGATTCAAAGTCTCTTCATTTCAAACTAAGAAACAAAACTATCAAACAAACTTTCATGCCTAGTCATATGGGTGCCTAATCGCCGCAGTTAAACCGCTTAACATATAAAGGTGCACAGCCGAATGAAAAACAATATCTTTCTATAGCTCCTCAGCATTGACATCTTGAAAAAAAAAAAAAAATGTTTCTTTCGTCGACTACCTTTTAGCAGTCTTCTGGCAAGAGCTCTGAGAGTAACTGATTGCCTTGGAAAAACTTCTCAAGTTTGTCGTTCGGAGTCGACTTTAAACTGTAGGTCCCGGTATTCATGGATAAAAATTGGCACACACAACATGAGAGCTGTGAGAATCGATCCCATAACTCTGAAACAGGGTTGTGTAATGCCCAATTATGTAAGTCAATAAATTATTTTAATATATCGGAAAAAGTTGGCGTGGGCGGGAAACTTCAAAAAATTAAAAGTAACTCAACATCCAAAAAAAAAAAAAAAAACTGGTGAGAATTTTCATTCGAAGGAGTAAAAACGAATACTTCACGTATTATAATTCCAATAGATGGTAAGTTAAATAGATAATGCAAAAAGGAATATATAGAACACAAATAAGTTGATGAGACCTTCCTAGCGAGGCTTGAAAACTAGTTCAGAGGCATTATTCTGTAACTCACCTAAGTTAAAACTCTATCGCTAAAAATGTATAAACTTGATTTAGGACTTTTTGGCTACGAATAGAATTCTTGAACGCTTATTGTAATTTAAAAACATCATGCCTATTACCTCTAAACTTTTTAATTTTATATATTCTAACGACCAGCCTGTTTCAAAAATCCAAAATTTTAGCATTTTAACTTAAGAGAATTATAGAATAAGGCCCCAGTTTCGTTAGTGTTTGGAAATATTCCTTAACTGATGTTAATTCTCATAAAGAATACCAGTGTTAGGATCTTAAGACATATATACTATATAATTATAGATTTAAAAATAAAGATCCAATAAGTGATTCCAATTAGGAATTCAAAAAATAAAACGATTGTTAAAAAAAAATTAAAAAAAAAAAAAAATAAAAATACAAATATTAAAAATTTGTAAAGTTGTAACTTGTTGTTGTAACAGTGCAACGGAATTTTTTTACTTCTGAAAACAAATAACAAAATTCGGTAATTGGTCTGTTTTAAGTTCTTAAACGTAATCAGACCCTGTCATTTTGGCTTGATAAGTTGCTAGATACTTATAAAATAATCTTTTTTACAGATTTTTATAAATGATACTCTACTCTAACTATTTTATAACAATAATCTTATTAAATCACATAAAAGTTAGCCACTAAAGCCTTTCCTCGTATAAATATACAACAAAAAAACAAAAAATTTGTATTTCTACAATCACAGACTAGGAAACGGAAATGAACTAAAAAATATTGCTAAACCTGCATGTGTCTTTGTCAACAATTATAAACCTAAAAAATAATAATGTTGCTGCCATTAAAAAAAAAAGTTATTCTCGAGCCAAACACAATAAGAGTACCATTACTAACCACACACATACGCACACACCCACATGCCCAAAATATAAATTCTAACGATAAACGGCATATAAAAAGGGAAAAACAAACTGGTACAACAATTTAAATCAACGCCTGCTTGAAATTTCGTACCAGACAAACAGTCGAAAACTTAGAAAAAACTCAACTTAATTTGGCGCAGAAGAGAAAAAGTGTAAATTAGAATTGTTTGGCTAAAATAAAACTTTACCGAAATTATGGTAAGAGCTGAGCTGAGCTGAGTTAAAGGCCTTAAGCTTTTATTAAAATACTCGTATAAAGTATTATTCTACTGCCAAAAAAACGGAAAAACGTGGCGAACAAAATTGAAAGGGAATATAAAATATACACTTTCAACCATTAACCTTGAGGGGTTTATTTAAGTCAGCACTCTCTTCTCATATCGTAGAACTTAAGTGTTTCATAAAGTTTAAGTTGTTTATCTACGCTTCCCTCTGTCACTAATGTTTCACTTTTATTTTTGGGGGTAAAGAAAAGTATTAAAAAAAGAAGAAGAAGAAGATGAAAAAACAGAATTATATTCTCTTTTTCAATGTAAAAATCCTTAAATGTTTATTGTGCCAGTTTTTCTTTTCATAACTGTAAGTGTCTGTATTTTTACGAGGGCGGGCCAGTCAGTCTGTGACTGTATGCATAAAAACTCATTAAATTTTTCAATGTAATCTTCTTTGAACTCTAAACTCTTTATTTCAAATTTGCCGAGATCATCAAAGTAGGTATTTGCTTTGTAACTTTTATGAAGAAGTAAAAAAAATGTGATTGAATTTGTTTGATAGGTACACGATCAGGTTTTCTAAAAATGTTAAATACGCAAGTGGCACTCTGGACAAAAGACTTAGTTGGAAATCACACATCTGGATAATAACATTCGTATGGAAATAAATGGAGATTTTATTCAGTTTGTAAGTGGCTGCAAAAACTTAGGAGTCTTATTCAACAACAGACTTTCTTGGTCCAACCATATTGCGACAGTAGTTGGTCGAGTATACGGCATGCTGAGGAACCTCTGGGCTGTCAAGTGCTCAACGCCACTTAAAATACGAATGTTACTTGCAAAAACTTACCTTTTACCTATTCTACTATATGGATGTGAGATTTATGCGAACTGCTCCAGGAATGATTTTAATAAACTTAGGGTGGCTTATAACAACATTGCTTGAAATGTTTATAACATAGGTACCAGCGAATCAATTTCCCGTTTTTCTTATCAGATTTACAATATGAATTTTGAGAATCTACTAAAATTCAGGAGCCTTATTTTCCTGCATCGAATATTTACAAGTAGGGAACCGAATTATCTCTTTAAGTTCTTGAAAATTGGTAGATCTGCCCGTGGAAGGAAATTTATTCAACACAGACACAGAAGAGCCTTCTCCGAACGTCAATTTCTCAGTTACAGCACTTGTCTTTGGAACCAGCTTCCAAATCGAATTCAATTAATTGAAAACTCAAACCGGTTTAGAAATGAGCTTTTAAAGTATTTTAGCTAATATTTATTTTTTTTTCTTTTTTATAAATATACCTCTTTTTTATTGCTTTTTATTTATTCTTAAATCTTAAAATACAATTTTCTTTTCAACTTTGTTGACATACTTATATTGAAACTATAACTCCTACGTTTCTTAACTCTATACGTTTTAAATTTATATCTGTTTTTAATTAACCCTAATATGTTATTAAAAAATATTTATCTGTTGTAATGTATGAATATTCTCATTAGCGCTTTAATTTATAAGATTTTTATCTTGTTGCGCTAAGATCATTATATAAATAAATAAATAAATAAATAAATAAATAAATAAATAAATAAATTGTTCTATCTAATGGGCCGGTCGTTCTTTTTATGGTAGAATATGAAGTCAATCGCAACCAATGACCACTGATATCGATCGGATCATAATAACTTATGCAAAGTTATCACCATAAAAAAAGGTAAGACACAGAGAGCTGTCTGTCTCTACATAATTGTGGCAGCCAAATATGCAGAAGCAAATGTTTTCAGCAAAACTGCTTGAATATGCTCGGTAGTTTGGCTGTTTTTTTACCGGGTAGCCAAGAATCCAATTTCGGTCCTAGATTCCATGTCTGTGCCTTGACAGAAAAATATTAATAGAAGGACCGGTTTCGATCTGAACTGGGGTTATGAACTCAACCGATGTTGTCGATTCCACTACGGATTCCAAGTTGAGGCATTATAAGATCAACTAGAAAAATGAAACTCTGCTATGCAGCATGGCTTCTATTATTATTAATCTGACTAGAGATTTAAAAGTTGGCAAATTCTTGGAATACAGGAACGCTCATGTATGTCTTAAACACTCTAAAGCTATGATTACTTCGTAATTTTGGCGTAATTCTGATAAATTCTAAAGTGTAGAAGTCAGATCTGAAACCATTACCGAAATTATAAAGAGTCATTATGGTATGAGGCTGCATTAAAAAAATGTAAATGTTTGTAGATTGCGAAAACACTTTCATTAGGAAGGCAGTAGGTCGACTAAATAAGCAGTAGACACGACCCAGCAGAAAATTTTTCAAATTTGGAAGCGATAAATAAAATTGTAAGCAATAATGGAAGCATTATATTGTTTATTCATACCTTAAAGCTTCCAAAAATGCTATAGGGTAAAGTATTATTTTTGATTTCTTGTACTATTTGCTTACTGGTTGCAATAAATTTGCATTTCTATTGCATTTTAGCGGCTCATTTCATATAAAAATCATGTATTATTGATGCGCACGTGTGAGAGATTATTCACAATTTCTCCATTACAAAATAGCTTACCCTGACACAGAATTGTAAAGGCCAGTTATGTATATGTAAGCACTAATTTCTGCTGAGGAAGGGCTACAATAGTTCTTGTAGGTCTCAGTGTCTTTCAGTTCTTCTCAATCTTTATTACATACATACATACATACATAACTGGCCTTTACAACCCTGTGTCAGGATTACGGCCTAGCTTCTCGCAGAAATCATGTTGTGTGTGTCAATTTTTTATCCAGTATCCTACAGTTTAATGTCGACTCCGAACGGCAGACTTGAGAAGCTTGTTCATGACAACTAATTACTCTCAGAGCTTTTGCCAGAAGACTGCTGAGAGGTAGTCGCCGAAAGAAATATTTTTTTCATATTTCTTTTTTTGAAGATGTCAGAGCCTGGAGTCGAACCCACGGCCCATGTCTTAGTAAGGCAACACACTAACCACTAGACCACGGCGACCTCAATCTTTATTTATTAATAATTATAAATCGTTGGGGTCAAACTTATTGCATTCAAGCCATTGTTTCAGATTTAGAAACAACAAAGAATTACTCGGTTCTAAATCTAGAGAATACGAGAAATGCACATTCACCTTGCAAAAGGTGGTCAATATGGGTTATATTAGGTACTTTCTATTAAACAGCTGTTACAACTTTATTGGCTCACAAACCCACGTAGACCTTTTTTGACGCTGACTCATCCCAACAAAACCCACCGTTGGATCTATGCTGCATTGTTGCCAATTGACGTCGTGCTCAAGATTATAAAATAGGGCAAAAACTTCTCTATATTGAAGTTGGAAAGCCACAAACACTACTGTCAAGTTGTCACACGATAGCGTTTGTCTTCGATGGTGAGCGAAGTGATCATTGAAAATTTTTAATTTATCTATATCCGATCAACACTTTGATGTAAATTTTTACAATTGGCTCAGGTGTAAATACCTCTATTTTTCATATGCATAGCGCAGAATATTTCATTCTTGTACGGTCACAATAATAAAGCACGTTTTAGTTATTGAAATTATTGCAGAATTCATATACTTAGATTTATCAAACTTGGTCTTGGTTTGAGTAATGAAATTTTGACACGAAATTTACTGTATTTAGTTTTCTTTCCAATTTATAAGGTAGTCTTTTTTCTAATACCCACTAAATGGCAATTCTTGTTGAATTGTTGTTGAATTCAAAAAGCAGATTTGCCTTTTAAACTACCACGGAGATAATTTATAAAATTCCCAGACTTATTGAACCGGCCTCGTATACAATTATCTGAGTATCTCTTTAAAATGTTTGCTTTTCATGGTACAAAGATATGTGTAAAGTAGAGTTGAGGTAGCCGTTATAAAAGTTTCTCTACTCAGATAAGTGTGAGGCATTATAATCATGATGATAAACATCAATTGTATGCGGTGATATGCCATTATGCCGCTTTTAATGTTTTCATGCATACATCGTATGTGGTAATATTTGGCTGTTAAAAGTGGTTTTGAAGGATTTACATTTTCGTTTTTCATCATTTCTGTTAAAATGTTGCTCACTTTTCGCTTTGAGTCTATTGTTGTTTGTTAGTTTTGAGTGTTTGCTAAAGTATAAATTACTTTAATTATGCTATAATTTTAAATTGTCGTTTATTTCATGGTATGCTTTTCAATTCAAGTTCACTTCAGAAACTGTTAAATGTTTGGATACAAATTAGTTAAAGAGCATATACAGAACTGGCACTTTAAATGGATTTCATTCATGTTTTAATAAATGTTTTTGCCTTTCAGACCAAATAAATATTATTTTAGACAAATAATGTTATTTTGAATTTAAACTCTTAGTTATTTTTAGAAGTTCTCTTACAGATGCATATCATTTTATATATAATTTTACCCAATATTTTGCACAAATTTTCAAAACTAGTTCCGCAAAAACACCATAAAATGAAAAGAAAGTTTACTGGCCTGTTTCTGTATGACAAACAATTTCAAACGATGCTCAAATTATTTGAAAAATTTAGTGTTGTTCATACAAGTTTTCAATCGTTTGAAATTGTTTGTCATACAGAAACAGGCCATATACTTATCGCTAAAAAGTAAATACTTTCGATATCACAATTTTGGTTGAATTTACTTTTTAATTTTTACTCAAAAGGTCAGTTTTTTAGCGGCATAATTGCATAAAAAATGTCTGTTGTGTTGGAGTATTTTAATCAAACATTATTAAACAATTTTTGTTTTACAACTCAACTTTTTTACATAAAAAATAGTTCTTTAAGAAGCGCTTATTAATTATGCGTCATTTTAAAATTTTTCAAATACCAATAAAAATAAATTAAAGTCGTAAATTGAAGAACAGATTGACACGACCGATCACATGACTCGTTATGTGGGCTTCTTGTGCTATGAAGAAGAAATATAACTCTTATGTACAGCAGCGAGCAAATTTGGCTACATGTTCAACAAAAACGACTTTAGAGTTGAGAAAAACTCATACTTTGTTTTACACATGAAGCTTTATGGACTAAATTTAGAGACTCTTTTCTTACTAGTTTGAAGATGTTGTTGAAGATGTTGCCACCATGGTGTGGATGTGGGGTGATGAAAGCATTATCATGTAAAAATTGCAAATGTTTTACGAATTTTGAGTGACAATTGATAAAATTTTGTTATATTGACAATTTTTTTCGTTACTTTTTGTGAAAATAACAAAATTATTTGCTGCAAATGGCAGTTGCTTACATAGGATTTTGTGTATTTGCAGTAAAACTAAATCTAGTAAATGCTATAATTTTAAAGTGTGACAAGTGTGTTTTGATACATATTTTTATTGATTGACTTAATGATCATTGACATCACTTCTTTGCTTATCACAACTTCAAAATAATTGGCGCGATTAAGTTTTATATGTAGTTGAAAAAACACTCGATTTCGTTTTGCAGTGCATACCCGTTTTTTTTTTTACTAAATTAACTGAAATCGACTTAAATAAATATTTTGACTTTTTAGCTTTTAAAAAATAGAATTTTGTTTAATAATCTTGAGAAAACTTTTTTTAAGCAACATTCCACTCTATTCCACCTCAACAATTGCCAACAAAAAACAAAGGATCAGGAGAAAAGCGCCACCTATTGGGAAATAGCAGAGATAACAGCTAAACCTTCTAAGCGGAGGCACTCATCACACACATCCAACATGCAATGAGAAGGCAATTGCTGTTGATCTTTCAACGGTGAAGGTATAACACTGGCCTTTAAATGATCAATTTACAGTAACTTGTCTTATTCCTAAGGTACTTAATATTAATAAAAGAAAGAAAAAAATATATATATATACTGTTCTGTGCAATGCATAGCATCTGTAGTGATTTTCCCCTGTCTCAATAAAAAAAAAAATTTAGAGTACTTTCTAACATTATAAAGTCACACTTGTTAAACCTGTAATCAAATTTGCTCACCACTGTATAACAATAAAATATACGTTATCACATGCACCCTACAACATTTGCATACCTATTTATTTCTTTTTTAAACACTGTGTGTTTATTTGAATTAAATTTACACTTCATTTTCATTTCAAATTTTTCTATGGATTTCGCAGAAGTTTAAGGAATTTATCGTTTGCATAAATTTATTTTCTTTCTTTAGTTCTGTTTTCTGGTTTAGTTTTTTTTCTCGTGAGATGTGGTTTTTTATTTTTGGATACTCCGATATAATCCTAAATACATACATACAATTTCAACACTGTTTTATAAATATATTTGAGTGTAAAAAATGTAAATATTTTTTCGAATCTATAAAAAAACCATAAAAACAAAAATAGTAAAACTTTTAACACCAAAAACAATCCCAAATGTATATTAAAACGAGAGAAAGTGAAAAGCGAAAAGAAAGCAAATAAGAAAGTAACCTCTGCCTGAAATAAATAAAATTTACAGACAAACAATTTTCAGTATTCAATTTAACTAATGAAACTGAAAATTTAATTTCAACCACATTAACAAATAAAATGCGGAATGGAATGTCAGTGAGCTTGTAAAACGGAAGTGTAACGATTTATATTAAAAAAAAAAATTAAAAAAAAAAATTCTGCACATTAAGCATTCATGTTTCTAGAATAAAATATTTGACAGGTTTGCTGTTAAGTCGAAATATATTTTACATCAAATAATTATTTGCATTTATTTTTTAAAGGGTGTTTTTTAAAACCAGTTTAGTAGTAACATACTCTTTGATCATTTTTTTAACTCACCGATAAGCGATAACTTTTAGTCTTTCACGGAAGGGTAAGGTTCGTAGAGACAATATGTGCAAATGCTTTGCTGTTTATTTAAATTTATTCGTTGTTTATTTTTCCATTCGTCATTAAACGTTTTAATTATATTACTACTAAATTCTATTAAGAATATTTAGAATATTGCCGAGAAAATCCTCATTTATTTGACGAAAATTCGATTGGCTAATTAGTAAGTACGAGTATATAGAACTTTAATGAGAGAATATATAAAACTACAAGTCCACAACATGTTTAGTCCGGCTGGTGTACATTTGATTAATGGCAGTCATTTTGGTCCTTTGATTAGAGATCATTGTAAAATTAATGGAACTTTTCTTGATTAGTTTTGATCTAGTTGGATAACGAAACAATATTAATTAGCAAAAACGATCAACAATCCTACTAGAACTAGAATTTGAATTTTCATATCGTTAAAGTAAAAAACATATATTTTTTTTATATTTGCCTTAACGTGTAGGTACTCGTATTTTAAAATCTTAATAAATTGGTTTTAAAATGCAAAAAAACTGAGGTATTCAGTTGAATTATTAAAATAAAAACTACATACATATGTATACTCGTATAAACAAAAGAAACGAAATTCAAATTTGTTCTATTCAAGACAAATGTTGGTAACGGCACCCTATTGGTGCCAAACGACCGATAAATCTGTATCTGAATTCACGCAGAGCCAACATCATAGACGAATTGTTATGCAAAAGAGAAAAAACGTTTGCGCATTCTTAATATGAATAACCATTGACAACAAAAACAAACGAATGATCAGAAGAAAAAGCACCATCTATTGAAAAGTAGCGGATAACAGCTAAAACGTACTTAGGGAAGGCACTCATCACAATCAACATGTAACTACCCTGCAAAAAAAATTGGACTACATAACCCAGATGAGTAGTTACCAGAATAGTCCCATGTAATTAAATTGTGTACTTTTTTGTATGTTTGAAGTAAAATTTACAATTGGGTAACACTGGCGACACATTTAAGTTAAAAAATTACTTCTTAAAGTTTGTATATATACAAATGTAAAGTCATAAAATATATTAGGGCTTAAAAAATGTTAAAAAAATATAATTAAAACTTGATTTATAATTTTAGGGGTTTGTAGGAAATAGTCTTCTGTTAGTAGTCCATGAATTAATGACATAAAGTAGTTACCAAAATAACTACAAAAGTTTATCCATGGAGTATATACACTCTAAAACTTTTCCCAAAATTTAGGTTCATATTATGTCTAAATTGGTGTTGAAAATTTGTTGTTGTCTAAAATTATATAAATTTCATTCTTAATTTTAAAAAAAATAAAAAATTTACACAAAAAAATAAATTTGCTATCAAAATTGTTTATGCTTAAACAAGTTATGTTTAAATTTACTAAATAATGTTTAATATTAAGCACTTTTGCTTAAAATCAGTAAAAATTTTGTAAAATTAGGCACTTTTGCCTAAAAATAGTAATAAATGTGTAATATTGAGAACATTTAAGTAAAATAAGTTGGAACACATGGTAACAAAGGGACGAAAAAGAGAAAAAGCATTTATTTGCAATAAAAAAACTTCAAAAGAGTCGCGTCGTATTCTGAAATTTTTTAAAAATTAAATTTGCAGTGGCTGCAGCATTTATATATTAAAAAAAAAGTTTTTTGTATTCAGCTAGTGGTGTTTGTTGTAATTTATAACGAGTTTATAAAATATATTAAAGTGTATACTAATTCTTGTCAAAGAAGTGTTTGTTGCAAAATTAAGAGTTTATCATCTATATTTTGTAGTAGGAATTAAAGAACGCTGTAACTGACAAAACATATGTATATATATGTATTTTATATCTATTTATAAGTATGTATATATAAATAGCTTGTAAGATATATAATTTGTAATAAATTAAATAATTTTATTGAAAATATGTATTTTAGGCATTTTCATTAAGGGAATGTTGAAAATAAATATATCAAAGGGGGGAAAATTAAACACAAATTGCCTAAAATATTTAAACATTTTTTGTTTAATTTTAGACATATTTTGCTTAAAAACTAACCAAATGTCTAAAAAACTAGATGCCTGATTTTAGGTCGAAAACAGTCTGTAAGGTGTTGCCTACTATTATCGACCTAATTTTCAGCAAAAGTGGTTTAGAGTGTACATGAAGTAGTTATGACTCTAACCTCAATTGTATAATTCACGGAGTAGTTACATGGGAGCAGTTTTGAGGTTACTCTTATGTTACATTTGGTTGGACCTGGTCCTCTCCTAGGACATCGCAATGTAAAATGGGTCACTTTTTTACATGCATAATGGGTTAAGGATGTTACTAGTCATGGTCCATCATGGAGTACATTTTACACACGTGCATGGAGTAGTCGCACTTTTTGCAGGGTATGAGTCAATTGCTGCTGATTATTCAGGGGCCTTTGAATGATTTTGATGATTACTTTTTTTTTTAGAATTTTAACGAAACAACAAATTTTTCTTAACTTCTCTTTAACTGTTAAGTGTGATGGATATCGTTTTATCATTAACCTTAAGTTTAATCATTGATTTTTTAACACACACCTAATAGAGTACTTCTAATACCCGCCTTTTTTGTTTTGTACGTAATTATTATTAAAGTTCCCACTTACTGATTGAGTGGCTCCTGAACAGTGGTTCTGGCATATTCTAGGTTGCCTTTATTCTGCTCAGCAAGATAGAACTTAAAGTACTAATGGTTAAATTTAGTGGGCATTGTGCTCTTAGGTACCAACAAAAATTTTATCATATTAACTTATCTATACAGAAAAGAACTTATAAAGAAATATTGGTCAGTTTAAAGGAAAAATTTTGAATAATTTTGAGAAAACATATACGGATTCTGTCTTATACATGACTAGCATGCAGTGCTCTGCTATTTTGGAGCGTAGCATAAAGTTTCTGGAGTATGTTTTGGTAACTCCAAAGAAGGCATTTCATTTCTCTCTTTGACGGTTGTTGTCAAACTCAAGAAGAAATTATATGACACTTGAGAGCTACTTAATCGACCATTTAAACAAATTTACAAACAGCGTTTAACTCATGTAAGTTAAAATAGAGAGTCGTTTGTATAACGAAAATTGTGATTGAGTACAAACCTCAAATTTGTTTACAGAATTATTAAAAAAAAAAAAAAAAAATTATCGATTACAGCAATTTATCGATTAAACTCAAGAAATCACATACAAAAACAGACTAATTAGCCGAATCAATGGTTAAACCGAATATCCATACTGTTCAGTATTTCAACCGGAATCCAAATGTTTATAAAAATATAGAAAAAACGTTTTTGATTATTTTTTCAAAAATCAAGAGAAAGAAAATATCGGAGGTTGGATTATTCAAACCAAGGTGATAAGTACAAATAAGCTCTTGGTACTAAATAGCAGGTGGCATTGAATTTGTGCAAATGTATATTAAAAATTTAATTATTTTATTTTACATATATGTATTCTAGGATTTATATAATACCCTAATTACTTAAATAGTTGTCAATGCTAAATCAGCAAATTTCTAGACCTAGAGAATAGTATATATCGCTTCAGCATAGTCAATTATTTTCTGAATTCCATTTTGTTGGAATGCTGAGAAAAGCTTTTATGACATATGTCATGTATCATTTTTGGCTATGAAAACATTATGGTTTAGTAGCTAGAAGATGCAACTCAAAATTTGGTTTAGAATTAAGTGAGTGAATGAGTTAAAAAATTCCTGCTGTTGCTAACGAGATTACATCAATAACCGTAATTACATGTGCCAAATTAACTTATGAAACAACGTATAGTTTATGTGTTTTTCGATATTTGAAAAGATTTTTCTATAAATAACTGGCTGTCAGTGACCCAAGGCTTACATGTATTTGTTATATTTAATTATGCAACTGAAATAATTTAAAATCGAAAGTTAGGAGAATTGCCTTTTTGCCTGTTACTGTTCTTTGTTAATCTTTAGTCTTCATTGATATTGTCCTTTTGTTCTGTTGACATATCGGCTGTTAAATGTTAACAAAGAATGTTTTCCTGTTTTTTTTTCTTTTTCTGTTTCTTTTTACCCTTTTCATCCCTCATCATTGAATCTTTTCTTTATCAGTGATATGTTTGAAGGCATCTTTTATCCTTTGGTTTTGTCCGTTGTTTTTAACTGTTTTTTTTGTGTTTTGTTGTTTTTATTTTAGTTACTGTTACTGTTGGTTTCATAAGAGTTAATAGTCTTTTGTTTTACCTATACACTCATTCTTCTTCCTTTTTCCACCCACTTACTGTTGATTTTGTTAACTTTTGTTTTACTTTTGGCTTTTGTTTATTGCTGTTATTAATATTGTTACTTTTGTTGTTTTTGTTTAATATTTTTCCTATTTTTTATTTCTGCTTTTATTCTCTGATATAGTATAGTCGTATATGACCCATTATAAATAATCTTTTTATAAATGTTGTCATCTCTATTGTAGCCATTGTTGTTGCCGTTGTCGTTGTCGTTGGTGTAGTTGATTTGGTTTTTATTATACTTCAGATTAAATCTTATTTGTATTATATATTTTTTTTATTTTAATTTCATATTTAATATTATTATTGTTGTTTTTGTCAAATTTTTTTATACTTTTTGTTCAAAGGGTAGGTTCAATATCTTCACTCTTTTCAAAAGTAGAATACACATGTAGCTGATGTGTACATACGTACACATGTATATGCAATACCCTACACTCTCTTGTTGGATCTGTAATGTCTTCGAAAAAGACAGTCTTAGACATTAGAGTGTATTTGTAGTGTTTTTATCTATTCGCATCTGGACTACAGGCTAGAAACTGAAACGTAGCGACTTACTTGTTAAGCGAATACAAAATTTCTGTATACCACGCACAGATTTTTTGTTTTTAAATCTATCTATATACATATATATATGTATTCGTTGTTTGTCCGGATGTATGTCCAATTCTCTTTCCACAGCTTTTTAAAGCCGTCTGGCTTTGCATACTTAAAGCTCATTTGCTCCACATGTGCAAGACGAAGCCATATTTTTGATTTTCCGACTGTGGTCGGTTTTATGACTAGTTTTAAATAAATACGAAGCGCTAAATGAATGTGTCTTTACGTTTTAATTTATTCTCTTTAAAGTAGAACCATACGATTAATGATCAAACATGCTGACATATCACAAAGAGAAATGTGCAAAAATGGTAATTTATTACGAAAAATAATTCTCATTAAGTTCAAATAACTATTTTTATAGCACAATTTTATTTTACTATAGAATTTTAACGTTGGTTAATGTATTATTTTTTATCTTGAATTTTTTGTCCATAATCCTTCAAAGGATGCAAGCCTTCAACGAACAAAAACAAAAATGGATAAACGGAGTCATACCATAGCTGAAAAAAAAATAAATCACATAATCTTTACACGGATTTTATCAACCAATTTAACTTTGTGCAATAACATTGTAACCAAACTTAAGTCTAAATAATAAGATGCCATCAAGTTTCTTTTGTAAAGAAATTGTTGATTATTTTCGCATTAATTTCCTTTCATAATTTTTTTAACAATCAATTCAGAACAGAGTAGGAAAATAAACAAAACTGAACGTTTGATCTCATTTTGTTTTGTTCTTTTCAAGGAGTTGAACAAAAACAAAACAGAAACAGTGAGAAAGATTGTCCCATTTAATTTTGTATATTGTTTTTGTTTTGAGCACTACAAATACACTAACTCAAATGTGCGAATGGTACAACAAGAAATTAATGAGAAGAAAAAGAAAAGAAGAAGAGAAAAAGAGCAAATTATGCGAATGTAACGGAATAACAAAGCCAGCACAAGAGCGAAAAGCTAATTGTTTCATTTGCGCTCTTTCTCATTTAGAAAGTATTTGTTTTGGTTTTGCTCATGTACAATACCATTAAAAAAAATTTGAAAAGTTTATGACTTTGTTGTAACGTTTGCAAAATATTTTGTTTGTTTCCCCACTCTGATTCAGACGTATAAAACGGCAACTTTTATATAATTCCAGCAAAATATGATTTAATTATGCCCTTGGCTACAGATTTTTAGAAAAAATTAACCTCTTCTCTAAAAAAAATTACTTGGTTTTCACAACACAATTGTTTTGCAACCTTTACAATTTTAATAATGATTTTTCCAAGCTCATTGAGAATAATCATAAAAATAATAACGAACAGTTTAGTGCGAGTCGAAGTGTACTTTTTAGTCGATCTTAACTCCTACATTTCTTTTCAAAATTAGTTTTGGTCACTTGTGCAATTAAATAACTGGCCAAAGAGTCAGCGCCAGTCGGATATCATAATTTTATTTGTAAATATAATTTCATAAATATGCCGTCCTTTTTTTTAAATTTATTAGTAACAACAACAAAAACAAACATTAGAAAAATTATTTTATTTATGGCGGCACTTTAACTCTTAACAAAGTGTAAAAACTTGTGTAAACACTCGTACTCGTATGTGTAAGTGCTTGTAAAATAGTATGTAAACAGAGTAAATTTTCTTTTTGTTGTCGTTGTTCTCGTTACTAAACAAGTTGAAGTCGAAACTTATAAATGTTGGGGTATGAAATAAATCTCGGGGTATGGGTATACCCTACTTTAGGCTTTTGTAAATCTTTCAGCACCATTTTTGCTATCCCTGTTGTGCACATTTAAAAACATATGTAAAGTGTTTCGAGCAGTGGTACTAGCAAACTTGTCGTTCTAACTGAAATGATTTTTTGCTTACAGAGGCATTTTAATTGCATGTTTTAATTTTTAGTGCCTTATTGTTACAACGGAATGTTTCTAAATTGAAATTAAAATAGTGTTTTATTTTACGGTTTTTACTGTTGTAAAGAAGCGTATGGCAAACTATTCAATAGGAGCTAAAATTAAAAATGTTTAACCAACTCTTAAAAAAAACATATCTCCTGCATCTTATTTTTTGCTTATGTATCAGTGTATTTATGTAAACCGATATACATGAAAATTATCTTCTAGTATCATTTATTCAATTGGTGGGTGGTATAGTGGTTAGAGCCCTCGCACATAAACTCAAACGCCCCAAGTTCGTATCCCCAAAAAGGTAAAAAATGAAAAAGTTAGTTTGCGGTTACTTCAAAATTATAATTTAAAAATAAGAAGTCCCATCCCCCCCCCCACCCAAAAAGTCCATCTACAAAGTAACCGCTCCCTGACATTCCACTCTATTCCACCTTAACCGTTATAAGAAATTCGAAAAGCACCACCTATTGGGAAGCAGCAGATAACAGCTAAACCTACTTAGCGAAGGCACTCACCGCAATCAACATGCAGCGATGGGGCAATTGCTGTTGATTAACAATGAACAAGTTAGTGCTGTCAATATAATAAAATACATAAAATATGTATATGCCTGAAAACCATAATATATGAAAAAACACTATTAAAAACTGGAAGAAAGTTTTTAGTGACACCACAGATAAAGAATAATCAGTTTACCGATTAGATTCTCATCGCCAGCGTCATTCGTAGTCGTTTATTTGGTGATTTGTAGTCTTGAATGTGTTTGAAGCATTATTTGTAAAGCCAACTATACTTCGGCACTCATGCGCAATCATAGTCAACAATTCTCTTAACTGGCAAGGCAACACTGTATTCGGCTTCATGTACTAGGTATTGATATCTTAAAAAAAATTAGAAAAAATTTTTTGTAATAAAAATATTAGGTTTAGCTTCCGGCATGTAAATGTTCAGCTTTATTAAAAGGTAAAGGGCGTTACAAAATAAATAACTCGGCAAAATCTAATAAATATGGTATAATTTAGTGGGCTTATACTTGTGAAAGTTGTCGATTATTCTACAAGAAATGAGCGACCTATTACGACAACTTGCAGAGATACTTATAAGTAGGAAACTACTTAAGTATAGCAACGTATATGTATTTTTTCTGTAGAATCTGAATGGCTTACTAAACTTGGGCTTAATTGAAAGAGGCGTGGAAATTAAATGAAAAATTAACGTCTCGGTAATTTATAATATTAAACGCATATATTTAAGTATGATTGTATATGGAATAGTTTTCGGTAATTCGACAAAAAAAAATGGGCTTTCATGCACATACTAGAAAAGGACTTCAACCATGTTCAAGGCCGTTCTACATACATACATAATTGGCTTTACAACTCTGTATCAGCACCCATGTTGTGTGTTCTAATTTTTATCCATGAGTACCGTTACCTAGAGTTTAATGTCGACTCCGAACGACAGATTTGAAAGGCTTGTTCATGTCAATCAGTTACGCTCAAAACTTTTGCCAGAAGTCTGCTAAGAGGTGATCGCCGAAAGAAATATTTTTTCATATTTCTTTGCTTCAAGATCTCAGAGCCGGGGTTTGAACCGAATCTCTCTTCTTAGTAAACCAAAACACTAACCACAAGACCATGGAAACGTATTTAAATACTAAATAAATTATTGCACTTATCAAAAATACTAAAAAACTCGTTAAATAATAATCATACTTCCATCTACAAAGTAATCGTTCCCTGAAGTTCCACTCCATTCCACCTTAACCTTTGACAACGAAAAACGAATGATCAGGAGAAAAGCACCACCTATTGGGAAGTAGCAGATAACAGCTAAAAACGTACTTAGCGAAGACCTATAACCGCAATCAACATGCAACTATGGGGAACTTAAGGCCCAACCATAATGTACTTTCGTAGACGTATGCTAATGTCAAAAATCAACGAAACGTCTGTCAAAAATCTAAGAAAACTTTCGAGTGGCTATAATGTACTTTTTGAACTTAAGTGCAAGCTGTTCTTAGTTGCAAACATTAGTACTTATTAGGGTATTCAATTATTCGACTTTTTTTTTTTTGGTCGATTAATCGAGTGAGTAATTATTCGGGTTTTTTTCTTGATCGATTAATCGAATAAAATTTCAAAATTGTTCGATTAATCGCGTTTTGTTTTATATAAAATAACATACCAATTTTGTAGATTTTTAAAACATTTTATTAAAAAAAAACAAATAATAATAACCAAAAACATTGTAATGTAATAACTTCTTAAATATTCATTAACTATAGTTAGCTATAGTGCACAAACATATTGTTGGAAAACTAAACCATAAATAATTCATTAATTAATTTTAATATTTGAGATCATATATATAACGATTTAATATATAAAAGTAATAATTTACTACTTCGTATGCAATAAAAATATTAAATAAGTAATTAAAAATAATTCATATTATGAGTTAAAAATTAGTTAAAAAAATTATGCACTTCTATTAAAATAGTCTTGTAATGTTATTTATATTTAGTAATTTAGTTTAGCTTTCAACCGATGGTTTCCTTTAGTTTTAATAAAACTCGATTTTGAGAAGACTCTCTCGCTGATTGTAGATGTTGGAGGAATTGAGAGAAGTGCATGGAAAAGAATATATAATTTTTCGGTTCTGTTTTTGTTTTTTTCTAAATATAAGAAATCATCCATTAAATCATTGCAGCCTCTTTTAGGTTTTTTGAAATTTTGTACACTTTTAATTGCTTCATTTAATTGTGATAATCGATTATTTTCGTTTATTTTAATTAAATCTTCTGCAATCTGACATAATCATCTGACACATTTTGTTCCGTATTTTCTAAAAACATTCTCAAAAACAATTTGTTTGCAAAATCTTTTGTTTCAGATTTTGTGCAACACTTTGAAAAAGTGAAAATGTACTAGAATTTAGATATAAAATAGGTGTACAAAGTAGTTTTACACGTCTTTTATTTATTCGAATCTTAAGCCTTTCTAATAACTAATTTAAAAAAGGATTGTTTGCATTTTCCATTGTATTAATAACAAATTGTATAATGCCTTCTAAATCTATCAATGTAGCAGAATCCTTGCCGAGCTCCGTAATAGCGACATCAAGTGGTTTAAGGGCTTTATTCAATTTTGATAAAACTTTAATTTCCATATCTGTAAAAGTCGTCAAACTAAAATCAGATAGACCGTAATTTACGTATTTATAAATACGAAGAAAATTTTCAATCATGGAAGATAAGGACGACCATCGATGCTTTACAGCATGTATAAGACGAATTTCTTTTTCTTTTCTTGCAGCATAATATATGTTTGCAATTTCTTTTGTTTTTTATTAGATTTATTAAATATTTTAAAACACTTAGAAAGTTTATTAATACCATTTATTATTTCTATAAATAAAGTATTTTTTTATATGGATTAATCGATTAATCGTAGGAAATTATTCGAGTTATTCGTTATTCGAAATTTGACTATTTTTAATTGTTCGAACAATTATTTGAACACAATTGTTCGATTAATCGATTAACGATTAATCGTTTGAATACCCTAGTACTTATGTAAAACTTGGTTTGTCTCTATATTTCATAAATTTATAGATTTTTATCACAAAATGTTATTTAATATCTACAACGGTTAAATATTTTACCGAAAACATGTCAGTTATATTTATTTTTGTTCATTAAAAAAAATAAATCATAAATAAAAAATAGTACTAAAAAATGCAACCGTGCGTTCATTCCAAATGTAAACACAAGCACATTTTTTTACATTTTGTTATTAATGTGCTACAAAATGAACAGAAAAGAAAAATATTTAAATGGTTGAAAATGAATAAGATACACATTTGTCACAGAGAAATCGTTTTTTTATATTTTCAATCAAATTTTCAATAAAGTTATCCTCGGTTTTCATAGCACACTGCCGTCTTTTGTTTATTATTGTTTACACAAACACAAAAACAGCTGTTTGCGTACGTTTGGTGCGATCGGCTTCGCTCCAAACGTAATCAAATGAAATTGAACGAAACTCAACGAAACGTTTGTTATGTACATTATGGTTATACACATTTAATTGCATGCATGCGCATAGTTTTCTAAGCTAGCCTAAGCACATTATGGTTGTGCCTTTACTGTTAATCATTCAACGGTAAAGGTATAACACTGGCCTTTGAATGATCAATTAACAGCAATTTGTCTCATTACGAAGACGCTCAATAATTTAAGAACACAAAAATATATGTTCTGTTGTCATAATGTACTGGCCTGCACAGCATTTTGTAGAGGTTTACCCTTGAGTATAAAAAAAAAGTTCGCATTAGAGCAGGCCAGTCTTTGCCAGTAAAAATTGTATTTTAATTAACACCAGAAGTCTAGCACACTACTTATTGGATTATTCAAATTTCTTCCAAATTTATTATTTAATGGTAAATAATGTAAAGAAAATAATATATTCTCCTTGAGTAAAATTTTTTGTTGAACACTTTTTTTAAGCTTCGTGGCAGTGAGGTATTGTCCTGACGCCTCTTGTTCTTTATTTGTTAAACAATAGTTAAACGATTTCACAATTTTTAGGGTGTAGGTCAACTAATAAAGATTACTACACCGATAAAATAGTCAAATTGAGGCTTCTTTAGCATGTTTAGCACGAATATCAAATATTGTTTGATGGATACGTTTTATAATAAAAAACTAAGGAATTCAGCGAACTAGAAAAGACACTACTGATTAAAGTTTGGGAAAAATTGTTCCCATACGAGTACCACACGTGCAATTTCAGGCTTGAAACTGCACATATCTTGTTGGGTTTTTATAGAAGAGGCTCATCTTTTTGTATTAAAACTTCTCATTTGATTTAAGGTTTGAACCTCTATAAAAGAAAACATTACTTTCAAATTTGCTTATGTTGTTTGACGTCGTTGTTGTATTTTCTTGAGCAAACATGTAGGGCATTATTTTGAATTTCAAACTATAATTTTAAACTATAAACGGTTTAAAATTTTTTTTATAATTTATTAAATTAATTATCAACAAACACGCTTTAAAAAAAAGAAAAAATACCTACAAATCGTTTGTAAGACTGCGAGACAAAACAGTTTAAAAAAAGCCATCAAATTAATAAAATGTGCAAACTAAAGGCACGGAAAAAATTCTATTTAATTCTAATAATCATTATCACACTGAAATCTGCCGAACCTTTGCAAATGGACAAAATTTTATACAAAAACCTAAAAAACTATGAAAACGACAAGAGAATATGGTATTCGTTGCTAAGAAAAATCGATAAGGAGGCCTATTTTGAATACGTGCTAATTGTGGGTGAAATTCAGCATACCTTCCTCTTGGAAATAATTCAAGTTGAATTATTTAAAAGTGTTTTGTTAAATGGAAATTATTTGAAACACAATAATTTAGAATTATATTCAAAAAATTTTATTACCATCGTATATATGCCAAATGATTTATTTGAAAATGGCAGAGAACCTGTAGAGGAGTATGTTAAAGTAATGGGTGAAAAATTAGATTTAAAACGATTTACACGCCTGTTAGCGGTGCAACAGCAAAATGCAGCAGCAGCCAGTAATGAAAGTCCAAATGATATAAAAATGCTTCTAGCATTATTTAAAGCCTATAAATTTCTTAATGTATTGGTAATATTTAATAACTTTGGCACTACACAACGCTATTACTCTTTTAAGGCATATCCACATCTGGAAGTGATTTCAAAGATATATCAGACTTCAGCTGATGAATTATTGCATCCGGCAAAAATGAACAACGTTTATGGTGAAGTATTAAGAACAATACCTGATCAAATAATGCCCAGATCGGTGGTATATAAAGATGCAGAGGGACGTGTACAAGTTACAGGCTATATAGCACAATTTCTAAGCATGTACGCCAAATATATAAATGCTACTCTTAAATATAATGATGACTTGGAACCTGGCAACGTTCTGTATTATCGGGATTTTATTAATTGGACCAACTTGGATGTACTCGATATACCTTGCAGTATAACCCCAATGATGTCGGGCAATACCTCCAAATTAATGTCTTACATGTATGAGGTTCTCAGCTGGTGCCTAATGATGCCGGTAGAACAGCCTCAAACTTATCAAGATTTTCTGCAGCAACATTTAACTTTAACCACTATTTTACTGATACTGATAATGAATTTAATCTTCACTACTTTGCTGATTTGCTCTATGCGTTTCATAGCCATTAAAAGGCACGAAAAGTTTTCCTGGCATTTAGCTGATATTTTTGCCAATCCTCAAGTAATTTTGGGTCATTTGGGTTCTTCGTTTGCCTTACAGTCGAAGCCTACTTTTTCACTGAGAATTATATATGTGGCTCTTTTTGTATCAGGCCTACTGTACACCACAACATTCTCAGTTAAACTTAATGCCTTTCTAACACGGCCACCAACACAAGAAATCAAGTCCCTGGACGATATGTTAAAATACAATAAAAAAATTTTAGCCGCACAAAATGAATACAAGACTCTACTCAAACTTTCTGGCAATACATTCTTGCCTTATTTGTCGCTATTTCAAATAATTGATTCGTATAAGGAATTTTCGGAAATTAGGGGTTCATTTAACACCTGCTTCTCTTATCCGGTAACATCTTCTGTTTGGTATGTTTATGAAACTCAACAGCAACTATTTACCAAACCTTTATTTCGTCGCACCAATTTATGTTTTGTTAACCTGGATATAATGGGCTTTATTTTGCCCCCTAATTCTTTGCATAAAAATAAGTTGGATACTCTTATTACGCGTGTACGTGATATGGGGTTCTTACGCTATTGGCTGCAAAACAGTTTCTATGATTTGGTTAAAATTGGCAAAATGAGTTTAACAGATATCTCTACAAAACCAAAACATATCTCATCGATAAGTACTTGTGATTTTTATTTCATTCTGACAACAATGCTGAAAGCATTTGGTTTTAGTTTGGCAGTATTTCTAATGGAAATTATATGGCATTATCGTCTTAAAATGTTAAGATTATGTGAAATAAAGTGATATATAGTTTTTGCATTTTAAAACATATAAAAAAGAACTTTTATAATATTGAACGAAACAAAGAAAAAAGAGGAAGTTAATGGTGAGTTAGTTATATGGCATAAATTGTCAAATATAAAGGCAAGTCAGAAACATATTGTAATTTTTGTTTCGGCCCATGTTAGCAAATAATTATTTTAAATTAATAATCTCAGACATACATTGTGTTAAAGAGTTGGCATAGTGTAGTTGTAGGAGCGCTCTCTTACTACATCCAGCAGTCTAGGTTCGAGTCCCAATATCGAAGAAAATTAAGAGCTAAAATTTGTGTGGCATACGAAGTTTAAATTAAAAAAATTGTAGATTACCTCTAAAAAGAGTCCATTCTAAATAAAGCGGATCCCTGACATTCCACCCCATCCCTTGAACGAATGATCACGATTAAGCGCAACCTACTGGGAAGTAGTAAATAGATTGAACTAAGTAAGGATTAAAAGCCTCCCATTTAACTTAGTAAAGATTCTCACCACTTTACAACAGACAACACATTTAACATCAAAAGATGGGGCAATTGCTGTTAAAAATTTCAAAGGTGAAGGTATAACATTGGCGTTTGAGTGATCAGCTGACAGTAACTTGTACCATTGACATAAGGTGCTTATAACAATCCAATACAATGCACAGCTTTGAATAGGGTCTTACAAAAAAAAAAAAAATCTTTGGCTGGCCATGTAGATGCTCAAGCGGCAAAGTCTAATTGGCTTAGCATATAGTATACAACAAAATGAAAAACTAATCACTCTCCTTTGCCAGCATTGTT
The DNA here is from genome assembly GCA_963576795.1 of Metopia argyrocephala. NCBI lineage: Eukaryota > Metazoa > Arthropoda > Insecta > Diptera > Sarcophagidae > Metopia > Metopia argyrocephala. Next base: position 89,624,154 of record OY756211.1, read on the forward strand.
TTAAGCCAATCGCGTCCAAATACACACTTTAATATTTGTCTTTGTAAGAAGCCGCTTTGCAAGCTCTTACATTTTTTAATTGAGTAATTGTTGATTTTGGGGAAAGTATGCCATACACATTTTTGTGCTCTTGTCCGAAAGAAAGAAAGAAAGAGTTGCAGCACCGTTTCTTAAATTCATCTTTTTTATTAAGAATAATATCGTAGAAAAAAATAAAAAACGCTGTTCAAGTAACTAAAAAAACTTTTTTATTCTATTTTCAATTAATCCATTAAACAATTTTGAAAACAATTTTTTTTTTGTAATCGAGGTTCCTTTAAGAAAATTTTTATCTCTTCTTAAGTGATCTCTTTTTCATATCATTTGGTAAAAATTATTTAAACGTACAGTCCTTTATTAGTTTCAGAGAAGATTTTTACATTTCTTTATTAAAAAAACAAATAACAAAAAAACAAAACAAAAAAAAATATATATATATATATGATGTAAAATGCTAAATGACATTTATTTTTTACTAAAATTTTACTAACATTTTATTGATTATTTGGAATTTACAAATTTTGCAAAAAAAAAAATTAATTAAAACTACCTGTAAGACAATATTATTGAAAACAAATCCCTGAAACAAAACACAGTCTCTATAAATGCCTACATCATCTTTGGAGTATTAGTCAGCTCAGAATTAAACGACCATTTATTTAGTTTCAAAACTCAACTGATTTTTTTAATGAAATATTTAAAATAATCAATTTTTTTTGCGAATGTAAAAATATACCTTGAAAATATGTATTTTTTTGATAAACAGCTGTTCATATTATTGTTTTGGTTTTATATCAGCTGTTTTTTCTGCTATGCCACATTCAAAAAAAAAATATTTTTTTGCCGATCTGCCAACCGGCTGTATTTCGTCTGTGTGTTTAATACTTTAATTGTGCTTCTCATACTTATGACGGCGAAGGCGTTGAACATTTTTTTACTTTGTAGTATCTGTATAATTTTAATTAAAGTTTTTAATTTTTTTTTCTTAATTTCTGTTTTTGTATAATTTTGTATAATTTTAATTAAAGTTTTAAATTTTTTTCTTAATTTCTGTTTTTGCTTTAAAATATTTTGTTAAATTTTATTAAACAATTTTATTATTTTTAATTTTTTTCTTTATTTTTAAAAAGTAATTTTAGTTTGACATTCATTTTGTTTGGCTGGGATTGTTTTCTTGTTTTTTTTGTTTTGCAATTAAAATTTAATGAAACCTAATAAACATTGAATTGCAAATATAAAAAATATAAATAAAAAAATAACAAAAATGATATTAAATAATTAATGTATATATAGGATATATTGGCTTGTTAAAACCACTACTATTGTTACTTTTTAAAAATTTTTGAAGCTTTGAAAGTAAAGAAAGTTTATTGTCTTATTGAACAATTTGACCAGTTACACAATTAAATTTGTTCAAATTGTCAAATTGGCTGTCATATATTTGGTATAGTCTAGAATGTAGTATGTTGACTTACTAAACTATAGCTCCGAGTTTAAACCCCAGCTCTGAGATCTTTAAAAAAATAAATATGAAAAAATATTTCTTTCTGCGAATAATATGAATAAACTTCTAAAATCTGTCATTCGGATCCGACATCAAAATTTAAGTGCTATAAGAAGCTAGGCCGTATTCCTGAAAAAAGGAAATTGCTAATTTGTATTTGTGTAAGTATAATTAGTTTTTATTTTCGTAATCCTCGTGGACATATAGAAAGTTCAAAAATACAACTGATTGAAAGATTCCAAAATATTTTACACCTAATTTTATTAAAATTATTATATTCAGCCTAAAGGCGTTTTTCTGGATAAGTGGGTAAGTGAATATTACCTATAAGATGATACAAATAAAAAATTGATATGGGAAAAGTGACTGGGGGGAGACATCAATATAATTATTTAAGCAACTAATTTGTTTAGTTACACACTGCGAGTGCTATATATTAGTGTGACTAACTACAGTCGGCCTCAATTGAATGTTATAATAGTCAAGTATATGTGTCACGCGGCAGCACACACATTGAACATACTATGCAAGCAATATGAAAGCATGGGACAAATTTATTTTAGCACATAATGTAAGCTGACTGTAGACCTCGGCTTTTCTTGATGTTTTGTTTTCTTAAGTCATTGAGAATCAAATAATAGCAGCTCTTAAAAGCCAACACAAGTCATAACATCGCTTTATTAACACATTTTATCCCTTATTTTTGGGCCAAAAGTAATTACAGCGAAACGGTGGGAATAATTTGAATGACTTTTTTTGACATGAATTTTAGAAGACTATTAAGAAGAAATACACACTTGTTTTTAACACATATTAAAAAAACAATGTAGTTTGTTTGTAGTAAAAATTAAAATTTAATAACAAATGGGTTTCCAGGGTTTAATATTCCTGCATTCAAGATTTTTTAGATCTTTGATATTTCCTAGCTGAGTTTTTCTAAATTCTTTTCTCGAGTGTACATAAACTTTCAAATATAAAAGTAGAAATTGTTCTTACCAATATGGAAAAGAAAAAATATTAAACAAAAGAAATAACCGAAATGTAGTAAAAAATTTGATTTTCGAGTTCCAAATCGTCTACTAAAATTAAAAACTTTTCTGTATTTCTTCATCTTTGCTTTTCTTTTTCTGTTTAACAACTGGGCTTAAATTTTGCTTCTTTGATCTCAGTTATTCTATCACATCTGGTACAATATTTTATTGCTTCTGGTGGTTCATGCCTTCATGTAACGCAAACCTCAATTAAAAACGTCTGTCTAGTTATACTTTTTGTTGAATAAGGCTCTCCATTGGATTCATATAAATATTTTGTGGTGTAATTAAAAGGCATTCTCACAATAGAATTTACTGTGAATGCACAAGAACCATAAGTACAGTAGTTGGCATTGGTATCCATGAACAGAAATAGGTATTTAACTTCATCATTTTGATTTTTAGAGATTTCTGCTGCAACATATATTTTTGTTCTCTTAAATTGCAGACGATTTAGTGGATTCAGACTGAGTTTTATGTTTCCTATCCAAGCAGCCTGCAGTTTATCAAAAATTTTCAAACTCCTACAACTTGTCTACTATACTCGTATATTCATATTTTAACGAAATATTTGTGATTGCTTCTTGACATATCGTCGATGGAATTAAAGACCGCTGTAACTGAGAAAATCTTAAATATTCACCAGAGCCAAAAGACCTGTATGAAAGTAAAACAAAGACACTGGCATAGACGGCGTAAGTGAATTTATTTTCATCGTAGAAATCTAGCACCGGGATCAATCGACGCGTATTTTTTTTTCTGATAAAAATGATGCAAAGAACATATTTTCGAATTTTTGTCAGTTACAGCGTTCTTTAATTCCATTGACGATATAGTTAAAAGTTTTCAGAGCCCTAACTCTCAGCCATGTCTGAAGAGCGATTGTAATGCCATCTTCGCTGTGTTTCTCTCGCTTAATATTGAGTAATTCTGAAAAAAGTTTGCTGGGGCCCTATTCTGTAATTCTCTTAAGCTAAAATACTAAAATTTGTTGTTTAGGCTAAGCGTTAAAATATGTAAAATTACAAAGTTTAGGGGTAATAAGAATAAGGCCTCAGGTCTCCACCGCTAAAATTTATGAAATTCGGAAGGTAATTGATTTTCTTGGGGACTGACTATTGTGTTTTATTATTTTTGAAATGCTGTATAATTCATAATTCTACAAAGTCATCACATACATATGTGGATGATATGACTAACGTTTAATTATTCATCATTAAAGTTTTCACCTTCGACATAATTTTTCATTTTCTAGTTGTTATTATTATTAACTGGTTCAGACCCAGCACTAATGCAGGACACTGCGACCAATAAGATCTATTGTGTCCCCTTGGGTCTATTGTCTGTTCAACAGACCTACTGCCTTCCTAATGAATGCAAGCAGGTCCGAAGTCCGAGTGGTAGATATGTCCACCAACGAGACTATATGTCTCCCTAAATACATCCATCTAAATCTATCAAGAGCCACACATTCACACAATATGTGCTCCGCTGTTTCCAATGCTCGTGAGCAAAGTCTACAAGTATCTATGTCTGTGATCGCCATCCTCATAAGATGCGCTCTCATACTACAGTGACTCGTAAGGAAATCCGTTAGGATCTTCAGGTCCGGTCTTCTATGCTTTAGAACATCCGACTCACCCCCAAATCGCGGACGGATCGCAGCCTTGGCATGCCTCAGACCCGACTGGGCGCTCCAGTGTTCCAAACACTTGCCAACTTCCCATTCACCAATTAATTTGAGAATAGTAGAAAGCGGTGCCGCACAGCAGGGCTCCGAACCAATATAAGACGTCGCAGACCCCTCCCTAGCCAATGCATCCGCATTTTTTTTTAGTTGTTAAAACTATACATTTTTATTTTAAAAACTTTTATTAGAAATTGTCACAAAATTCATACATACATACATAACATACATAACTGGCCTTTACAACCCTGTATCAGGATTACGGCCTAGCTTCTCGCAGCACTCATGTTGTGTGTGTAAATTTTTATCCATGAGTACCGGGCCTACAGTTTAATGTCGACTCTAAACGACAAACTTGAAAAGCTTGTTCATGGCAATTAATTACTCTCAGAGCTTTTGTCAGAAGACTGCTGAGAGATAGTCGTAGAAAGAAATTTTTTTTTTCATATTTCTTTTTTTTTTTTGTTAAGATGTCAGAGCTGGGTGTCGAACCCAGGGCTCATGTCTTAGTAAGCCAACATACTAACCACTAAACCACGGCATCTACAAAATTCACTTCCCCAAAAACTAAAGTTTGTAGAAGTTTTAGTTTTGAGTTTTGATCAAAGAAATGAGTACAGTTTCCAAAGTTCTAGATTACGGATGCTCTTCTACAAGCTTAGCTGCAATTAGTATTAAATACAGGACATTGTCCCATATGCTTTGCTCTTCATATATTTAAGGACAGCAAATATTTTGTATTTGTATATATTCAAATCTTGTGTCATTAAATGTTTACGAACAATATTTGCTTTGGCAGTGAAATCTATACAATTAAAAGACGGTTTAACATCTATTTAAAGCATTCAGCACATTAGATTAGCAGTGTAGGCTTTACCAAAGAAACAAATTTTATTCTAAAAGTTTTGAAAAATTAATTGTGTGGCCAACAAGGATCATTTACTTAATGTCCTGCCACCCATTAAGTAGTGTGCCATATAACAAATAAACACATAAAATAAAATTCCTTTGGCATTTGACAAACAGTTTGTTTTTAAAATTCATTCAACCATGTATCGCATAAAATTTACAATATTTTTAATATTCATGCTGACATCTTTAACAAAAAATTTAATTTATGCAAATAATTTACTAACAAGCCGTCTTCTGCAAGAATTGGAAACGCATGAAAGTAGAATTTTTATTTTAAAAAAATTGCTTAAAAATATTGCTGCAGAGCAGGACTATACAACCGGTGTAGTTTTCAAAGGCAATAGCACAGATTACAGCAACATTGAGGGGATTTTGCAAAAGGACTTAAACAAATTCATCATACTTTACAAGGATCTACAAATGTTTAACAAATGCTGTGCTAATCAAACGAAATTTCTGGCCATAGCAGTTTGGCAAAAGGAGAATTCCTCAAAGTTTTTCAAGGCTTTAGCAGAGGCACTCAACTTTAAAAGGCAAAATAAGGTGTTGGTTATAAAGAACTGCGAAGAATATAAATTAAATGTAAATGAACTGAAAACGTTTTTCAATTTAAGTGTAATTTATAAATTTCCCAATTTAGTATTAATTTTTAAGGATTTTTATAAAACCCAAAATCTTTATCAATTTCAAATATTTCCTGCGCTAAGTGTAAAGAAACTCAGTTTAAAATTTTCAAATCTTACCATATATCCCAATAAATTGAAAAATCTGTACGGCTACGGTTTAAGAACTATGCCCGATCAATCTTTGCCCAGAACTGCAGTGCACATAGATGAACAGAGTGGCAATGTACAGGTCAGAGGTTATTTAATGAAATTTTTAAAATTATTTACAAAATACATAAATGCCACTCTGGTCTTTCCCTTAAAAATTACACCCGGTAAGACATTATTCTACCATGATTTTTATAATTTAACACAAAATGGCCTCATAGATATACCAGCCAGCTTAACAATCTATCAACGCGATACTCAACTTATGTCCCAAGTTTATGAATTGAAATATTGGTGTATTATGGTGCCCATAGAGACGCCTTTGTCTTACAGAAATTACTTAGATAAATATATTAATCGTAATATATATTTTTATTTCTTTATAGGACGTTTTGTTTTTTCTGCTCTTTTAGTGTTCGGCACAAAGCTGTGGAGTTTAAAATATAAAGTCTCTTATGCCATAAGATTAAATGATTTTCTTTTAAATTCGAATGTTTTTGCTGGCATGATTGCTGGTTCTTTTAAATTGTTACCAAAACCGACAGCCAGCATAAGATTTCTTTACATCTCTTTATTCCTGTGCGGTTTAATGTTTTCCATTATAATTTCTGTACAATTGCAATCATTTCTAACCCATCCCTATGCCAATCGCATAGAAACTTTTCAGGATTTTACAAAACATAAAGTAAAAGTTTTAATTGGCCGTGAGGAGTTTGAACAAACTCTAAAATATTATAATTTCGACTCTAAATGGTTTCCTTTTATTTTTGAAATAACCCATGACTATGAGGAATTCTCAAAAATTCGATCTTCTCTTAACACTTCATATGCCTATCCAATCACCTCTACCCTGTGGTTTATGTATAATGCTCTACAGATATATCGCAATAAACCATTATTTCGTTTAACTGATATATGCTATCCCGTCACAGGTATAATGAGTTTTGTTTTACCTCCGAACTTTTTATTTATGGAGCCCCTGAATTGTCTGATTTTAAGGGCTCATGATATGGGTCTCTTACAGTATTGGCTGGAGACAAGTTTCATTGATATGCTTAAAATAGGTAAAATATATATTCCGGAAGATTACAGTGTAGTAGAAAAATCCAAAATGTTAAATCTTGAGGATTTTAAGTATTTGGGCAATATGATGCGCAATTTTTTCGCGACAGCATTTTTAATATTTCTACTTGAATTATTGTGGTTTAAATTAAGCAAGAGGTTTTATAACAAATAAATCTAAAAGGCATTTCTGTCCTTAAAAAAAATACCGATGTTTTTCACTCACTTTTTCAAAAAAAAAAAAAAATTATAATAATAATAAAATGAGATTTAAAAAAATTATCAAACAAATTATATTTATACTCTATAAAAATAATATTCAAAATAAGAAAATTCAAAAAAAAATTTTTTAATAATAATAGAATAAAAAATATATTATATTCGTATGTTTTTTTATATTCGTATGTCTTTCAATGATATGCTTAAAAACATGAGCAAAACCAAAACAAATACTTTTTAAATGGGCAAGAGCGCAAAGAAAACAATTGGGTTTTCGCTCTCGTGCTTGTTTTGATATACCGTTACATTCGTATAATTGAGTACAGAACAAAAGGAAATGTATATTTTTTTTAAGTGTTTCATTTGGTTCGTATGTATACTTTTTTCATTTTTTGAATAAAATTAAAATCATAACTATAACTTTTACTGCTTTGCCAAAAATCCTGTTTCTAAATAAATATGTAAGTATGCATATATGTATATTCGTAACCGTTTCCAAACGTATTTTCTTCAAACTTTTCAATTTCGTTTTCATTCATTTTTTTCTATCTTCACACATTTGAGTTAGTGTATTTTTAGTGCTCCCAAACAAAATCAATCCAAAGCTAAATGAGACAATCGTTCTAAGTCTTTTTGTTTTGTTTTGATTTGTTTTGTTTTACTCATTGTAAGGAACAAAACAAAAGAAAATCAAACGTTTCGTTTTGTTTTGTTTTACTCAAATGAAATCAAACGTTTCGTTTTGTTTTGTTTTTGTTTTACTCATTGTAAAGAACATAAGAACATAAGTTTTTGTTTTGTTTTGTTTTGTTTTGGGACCCATTGAAACAGCGACGTTGTCTGTACGCTGATTTATTGTTTACAGTGAGAACAACATTAATTGCATTGCACACAAATATTTTATTATTATAGAAGCCATTGGTAATCCCCAACACCATATTAATTATGTAACACTTAAGAATATTATCAAAACGTTTTTCTGCTACATTTTCATTCACATCTATCTCTTAGCAGACTTCTAGCTAAAGCTCTGAAAGTAACTCATTACCAAGAACAAGCTTTACTCATCTGTCGTTCGGAGTCGACTTTAAACTTTAAACTGTCATAAACTTGTTATATTTTTTATTGATAAAAATCTTTTCTAATATAGCACACTTTGTGAATACCCCAATTAAATGACTTTAAAACGTTAAGCAGAATTTGCTTTAAATTTCTCTTACAAACGTGTACTTCACTAATCACTTAATTTCATCAATGAAAGTTGTTGAAAACAGGGTTGTCAGATGTAGCAATTTTTCGCGAAACGTCCTAATTTTCACTTATCGATATGTTTATTTTTTTTCTTTGATGTGTAAAGTATGTACATAGATGTTGAATTTGTTGGCTAATTTTGATGAGCCATTACATACATACAACCTGTGTCAGGATTACGGCCTAGCTTCTCGCAGCACTCATGTTGTGTGTGTCAAATTTTATCCATGAGTACCGGGACCTACAGTTTAATGTCAACTCCGAACGACAGACTTGAGAAGCTTGTTCATGGCAATTACTTAGTTACTCTCAGAGCTTTTGCCAGAAGACTGCTGAGAGGTAGTCGCCGAAAGAAATATTTTTTTCATATTTCTTTTTTTGAAGATGTCAGAGCCTGGTGTCGAACCCAGGGCCCATGTCTTAGTAAGCCAACACACTAACCACTAGACCACGGTGACTGATGTGCCATTAATTTATTTTAATAATAATAATTTAATTTTACTCTGGTATTTTTGTATTTGAAAATTGAAATATTAACACAAGTGGGTATGTGTGCAATCAAGTTGATGGCTTGCGCAGTCGATGTACTGACAACAGTTTAGTTCAGTGTTTACTTTTTTTATTTGAGACCAATACTCAAGGAAAAACTCCTACTAAATGCGGTGTATTGTATTTTTTTGGAAAGTGCAGTAAATATACATATAATTTAAGAAATTTTAAGAAAAGAGCGGAAATCTTCTGACGTCCTAGAGATGGACATTTGCCAGACATGCTACTCCATTATTAATTCCCGTATTTCTACTTTACATTGGTATCAATAAAACTAAATTTGTCATAAAAACAAAATGTTATTTTAAGACAATTTACTTTCTAACCTTAAATTTTCCCACCTTATATAAAAAATTAATGAAATATTCATATATTTATTATAATGCTTAATGTAACTTTTCTATATACTTTAGTAAGTAATGAATAAAATATAAAAAAAATGTTACTAAAAAGCAATGTTTCGAAATTCAATGAAAACGATATGATTTGTTTTTCTTTTATTTTTTTTTTATTTTGAGACCAATACTCAGGCGTAAACCCTTACTAAATGCTGTGCATTGTATTGGAATTTTGGAAATGACAGTACATATATTATTATTAATTATTATATTATTATTAAGCGCCTTAGGAATGAGACAAATTGCTGTGAATTGATTATTCAAAGGCCAGTGTTATACCTTCACCCTTGAATGATCAACAGCAATTACCTCATCGTTGCATGTTAATTATGTGGTGAGTGACTTCGCTAAGTAGGTTTAGCTGTATCTGCTACTTCTCAATAGGTTTAAAATATATTGAATTTGAATAAATGTGATCAAATAGTTGAATTTGAAAAATTTTCAGGTCATAAGGAAAAAAGACTGGTGAGAATAACATTCAAATATAATTCACATAATCTATTTCCAATAGATTGTGCTTTAAATAGAAATATAAAAATATGAATATATATAACACAAAGAACTCTGATGAGACCTTTCGTAGCTGGGTCGAAAACTAGTTCAGTTCTGCTAGTGTTTGTACATATTCGTTAACGGATGTTAATTCTCATAAGAATACCAGTATTAGGATCTTAGGCTATTAAATTTCATACAATAAGTATAGTAAAAATCCATTAAAATATTCGAATTTATTTCGAAAATGTATAGTATTTACTTCTCATTAAAACTCGCCTCTGTATTATGAACTACTTGAAGCGACAAGCTCTACGAGATCAGAAATTGAGTGTGTAAAGGATGTTTTTGGGCACTGCGCTTTCCAGTATAGGGAGACTATTTTTGGAATTTTCATTTAACGCAGGTCTTGAATGGATTTATTTTGTAAAAGTTCCCTCATTAGTTCACAACTGTCATGCACTTAAAACTTGCCTTGTCCTATAAGAAGCGTTTATAATAACAACTATGACTACAATTTTTGTACACACGACTACTAGTATGCAATTTATTAAAAAGCAACAGACAAAAAGAAAATATTTTCTCATAAAAGATTACAATTTATGTTACAAACCTCGTAAACAACATATTAAATGTTTTGATTAGAAATGATTTTATTGTTTAAATAAATTTTGCTTAAAGTACTACAACAATTCAAATTAATGAAATTTCATTGCCAATAAAAAAAAGAAAAAAAAAAAAAAAAATAGAAAAAAACACACATTCGCATACATTGGGCAAGATATTCACAAATTTATAAAAATGTTGTAAAGAAATGTTTTTCTTTTACGTTTTTTATACAAAATTTTTCATTTATTATAACAAAGGACTGTTGACATTTGCTCTTCCTCTTCCTCTATATCTGTTTTTTCCTTTTTTTTATTACTTCATGGCCTTTTTAGCTCTGCTGTTGGGCTGTCGTGTTTGTTGCTGTGCGTTATTTACGCTCCTTTGATCCTGAGGGACATTTTAACTTTGGGGGTCAAATACTAGTATAAGATATAGAAAACTTTAGCCTTGAAATTTATGCTCAAATACAAAAAAGAGAGAGAGAGAGTATGTGAAAAACGCAAATAGTAGACAACAAGGAGAAGTAAAAGCCATTTATAAGAAAACACAAATATTTTTGTTAAAATATTATTGGTCTTTAGTGTTACCCAGAAAAACAAATATTGTCTGTAACATATCATTGTTATCTATGCTTAGCTGCTCCTTTAAAACAAATAAAAAAAATTCAACTTTTTGTTTTGTAAACCTTTTGTCTTAAAAGTTTTTAAAAGTTTTATTGCTGTTTTCATTTGCTTCTAAGTTGGCTTTCTTGTTTTTTTTTTTTTTTTTGGCTACACAATTGAAAGAAATTGTCAAAGCATGTCCATAACCTTAAATAAGATTGTGTGCTTGATGATAAGTGGGTGAGTTATAAAAGGAAAAGAAGAAACTGCTTGAAATTTACTTCTTCAGGGGACTTGCAAATCTTTCTTTTTTTATTCGGAGATTCTTTTCATTTCTTTATTTTTATTTTGTTTGCTTCTCAGTTTTTTTACAATGTTTTTAGAACGACAAATATGTTGACATTCTGCTTTCATTTTTGTACCAACTTGATACAGCTTTCTGCTGTTATTCTTTTACTTTCACTTCTTTTGAAAACTGTATGTACGAGAATGTTGCACATAAATTCTCCTGTTGTTAGTTTTGCAAAGATACAAGTATTTTCATAGAACAATTAAAAATTAAAGCCTGTAAATTATGGCTTTACATGGTACCCTACTTTTAATTATAAAATACAATTCTAATAATGCAGAGTTACTCCAACTTTTTGTTCGATTTAAAATCACAACATTACACGGTAATTAAAAAACAAAAGTAATAATAAATAATAGAAATAATTCGCCAAATATTAAGATAAATATTAATTACATTGTAATATAATGGGTTGTAATGGCTACTTATGTATTACAACTTTTGTATAATTTAATTTAATAAAATAGATATTTTTTGTTAATACAGAAAGCTAAAAAAATGTATTTTTTATGTTACATCGCATAGACTTCTTCTGACGGTAGGTCTACTGAAACGGAAACAATATGTTTCCCGGGTATCATGACATTACCCAAAATACGGGCATCTTTGCCACCTTCTAAGTACTCAGCACACATGGAGAGCACTACATTGGCATCTCTATCAGTGCAATTAAAGAATCCCACCAGTACCCGTCCATCAGTTATGACCACACGAAAAGGTTTGCCGAGCCAGCGGCGTAAATTGCGCCTGCCAAGTGACAGATTTTCTTCGTTAATATTGCTGGCATTAGTAATGACATTGTTTAGCAAATAGTTCTCATAAGGTTTATTTGCTGCGAAGGATTCAGACATTCTTTTATTAATTTTTTATTATTAAGAAATAAATCTAAGGGAAATTTTTTTATAGAATTCTTGTTTTATTTAAATATTAAAAACTATTACACACACACCTCTAGTGCATGTTGTAGGGTAGACAAAAGAAATGTAACACACGTAAGAAATATTATAACGACAAAATTAAGGAAAGACTAAGAAAAAAAGAGGAACAGATAGGAATTCCGTTTTAGTGCAGCATGGCCTTGTACTCATTTCTGCACAGAACTTACGATAAACGTGTACTCGTAACATGAATTATGTGATAAAATAAGAAGAAAAAAAAAGGAAAATAAAAATATTACAAACTTTAGTAAAATTATAAAATTGCTTTAAAATGTTTTTTGTTACAAACCCGTTTTCCTTTTGTAAAACTGACTGTATAAGACCTGTACGTGAAAAATTTCATCATAATGTTTTATGAAAATGGTTAAAGTGTTTTATTGTTAAGCGACACATAATAAATGTCAAACGCGTTTATACAATCTAGCTGTCAAATTAAGGTTCAAAGGTTTAAGGACCTTTTTGTTAAAAGATATCCGTCAGTTAAAAAGGCCGACCTCAAAAAATGTGTTGCATAATTTAATTACAAAGCATATCGTTACAAGAATTAAAGAACGCTGTAACTGAAAAAAATCGTAAATACGTTTTTGCATCATTTTTATCAGAAAAAAAAGTACGCGTCGATTGGTCCTGGTCCCAGATTTCTATAATTAAAAAAAAATTCACTTCGTTTTGAAAAATACCAGTGTATTTGTTCTACTTTCATACAGGTTTTTTGGCTCTGGTGAACATCTAATGTTTTGTCAGTTACAGCGTTCTATAATTCTTGCAACGATATGCACTGTGTATTAATGTGGCTCGAAGTGTTAACCGAAATATAGTTTTACATTTAAAATAAAGTATAGGGTGCCTAAAAAAGCAAAAGAAAAAAGTTTAGTAAAACTAATAAAAAATGGATAATTTGAGCACAGAATTATAGTCAACTTATGGGATAATTTTGTTAATAGCCAACTGTGATAGTATACTAGGGTTTTGTTTTTTACTTAAGCTTATATCATAAAAATATTACAAATTTAATAGTTTTGTTACTGAAATGTATGAAAACATTTTTTGATATATTGCAATAATTAAGGTAGGAAATAACCCATATGAGTAACAAGTATTATATGTTTGCAGGTCATAGATTGGGATAATTAATAAAAACTCTGAATCTTAAATCATTCGTAATTGATTATCATTCTCTACGTGATACAAAGAAATATTGTTTTTATGAATTTTTATAGTTTTGAACAGCACGATGCACCAAAAGAAAAGAAATTAGTCAAGTCGTGCTCTCAGTTAATGACTTTTATGTGCGTCAAGCGCCGGTGTTTTTTGTGTGTCAATGAAAATAGTAGAAAATGCAGAGTAGTTGAAAAAGGGTCACGAATTCTGTTTGCTGTGACTTTTTTAATTTTTGACTTTTTGACTTATTTTGCACTTGCTTTAAGTGAAAGATAAAATAAAGATGACTGAAAAAGTAATAAAGAATTTTTAATAATAAATTTTATGCCTGCAAATTTTGAATGATCAGGATTTAGGAAGGCTCTTTTAAAGAAAATTACTTGTAAACAAACATTGTGGTGGTTTGAGTCATCATCTGAATCCACGGCAAATAAATAACTTTTTATGTTAAATGTGTTTTGAGTACGAATTGTTGTTCAATTGTTATACAATACCAATGACCTGTTATTATGAAAATCAGACAAAATTGACAATTGCTTTTCTGCGATTCATGTTCAAAATAATATTTTCTTTTCAATCGTATAACACAATTCGTATCTTATAAGGTAATATAATTTCTAAATATTTTTACAATTCTGTATTGATGTAAATGGAGTTGAACTCTTTATACCCGTAAGACTTTCTTATTATACTATATTTGCACTGTTCTCCAAACCTATATCAATAAAAACAAATGTAGTGTCATACGGGCTTAAGCAGAAGTATATAAAACATGACTTCTTGGATTATCAGAACTTTAAAGTAATTGGCGCAATAAAGTTTTATTGTGTTTGAAAGTTTATTCTTGTATGTACATGTATACGCGTTTGTTTTAGAGCAGAGTAGAAAAATAAACAAAACTGAACGTTTGATCTTATTTTGTTGTGTTTTTTACAATGAGTACAACAAAAATAAAACAGAAACAGTGGGAACGATTGTCCCATTTAATTTTGTATATTGTTTTTGTTTTGAGTACTACAAACACACTAACTCAAATGTGCGTAGGTACAACAAAAAACTAATAAGAAGAAAAAGAAAAGAAGAAGAGAAAAAGAGCAAATTATACGAATGTAACGGAATAATAAAGAAAGCACAAGAGCGAAAAGCTAATTGTTTCATTTGCGCTCTTTCTCATTTAGAAAGTATTTGTTTTAGTTTTGCTCATGTACAATAACATTAAAAAATTTTTGAAAAGTGTATGACTTTGTTGTAACGTTTGCGAAATGTTATGTTTGTTTGCCCACTCTGTTTTAGAGTAGAGTTAATCAAACGCCGCATGATACCCTTTTTTTCTTATATAAAATTAATTATCACTCATACGCCTTTTTTTAAATTATTGTTTGATTTGTTTAAGGAAAATTTAACTGCCGTTTTCATAGAAAATAAATCAATTTTTAAATCAACATTTTTATGCAATATTTTCGAAAAACACCTTTTAGAATCCATTCTAATGTTCAATGGATTAGGAAACAAAAATTTTATTTAAATATTTTCTTTAACATTTCTTGCCTTATTCCCATTTTTAATTGTTTGGTTGCTTATCTTCAAATACCTTTTAATGTTATAAAAGAAGAGTGAACGGGTTATGCTATGATGGCCTTTACAATTTTATTTTTTTGTCTTTTTCCTCCTCTGGGTTGCTGTTTTAGTTTCTTTAATTCTGTTCATTTAGGGTTGTCTTTAGAAATTAAAAAGGATATCCTGATTAAGATAATTTCAAATTATTACACCTGCGTCAACAATTTTTTGCTAATGTGATAAATAGAAATGAAAACTTTATTGTGTTCATCTTGATAATTCAATTAAAAATAAATGGAATTTTTTTAATAAAAAAAGAAAAACAAACATATAATGAACTTAAAGAACATTGATTTAAAAATAAAGCCGAAGTCGGTTATAAGACAATGTACAAAATTAGCATTTTTTTCCTTTTAAGCGGAATTTTTCTCTAAAAGGACTTTAGATAAATGCAAAACTATTTCGTTTAACATACATACATACATACATAACTGGCCTTTACAACCCTGTGTCAGGATTACGGCCTAGCTTCTCGCAGCACTCATGTTGTGTGTGTAAATTTCTATCCATGAGTACCGGGACCTACAGTTTAATGTCGACTCCGAACGACAGACTTGAGAAGCTCTTTCATAGCAATTAATTACTCTCATAGCTTTTGCCAGAAGACTGCTGAGAGGTAGTCGCCGAAAGAAATATTTTTTTTATATTTCTTTTTTCAAGATGTCGGTGCTGAGATTTGAACCCGGCACTATCGTCTTAGTAAGCCAACACACTAACCACTAGACCACGGCGACTACTACTATTTCGTTTAAACGAACTCTTAAAATATTATGGAAATAATTGATATGTTTTAAAAAAATTTAAATTTTGACAAGTTAACAGACAAATTATAAACAATTCTAGCAATAAATGAACATACTTGCCATAAAAAATACATTTGAAAGTGTAGGTATGCAGAGAATAAAAAAGAAATGACCGCATGCTAAATTTTTTTTTTCATTGATAAATTCTTAATTCGTATTTGCAATTCAGCGGAGTTCTTTTTATACAATTTTGTGTTTTTTAACTCAAAATTTGTTTCTTTTAAGCGGTTTTTCTTTAAAACGGATTCTCTTTTAAACGGCATTAAATATCTTTGAATAGAAAACAAAAGTAAATGCATTTATTTTGCAAATATCCGATTTTTTCTATTAAGCGATGTGAATTTATCCGAACTCTACTGCATAGAAATGTGTAACAAATAAAATTTTATAAAAATTATGTAGAAAATGGTAAATAGTTTTTTATATAATTTATAAGTTCATGGACAAGAAAGACAAGAAATCTTAAATTAAAAAAGAACAAATTTAATAGCTCGAAACTTAAACTGTTCAGTTCATGTAATAGCATTAAAGAGGTTAAAAAAGAATATCTAAAGAAGAATATTTAAAGAAGTTTAAATTTAAAAATCGAATAAAACTACATCTGCTAAAGGGAACTAACTATAGGTTACACCATAAGCAATCAATCGTAATGGCGAGTGGGCACCAAATAAGACAACAATAAATGCCTGTTTTAAATAAATTTTCTATAAGAAAAGTGAGCTACTTTTTGCTGATGGAGAACAAACTTGAGCTCTTAAGTCTTTAGATCATTGATGCCTCAGCTAGTAGTATTGGTGAGAGTGACAAAAATAAGACACAGAAGTTCTGCAAGTGTAGTTTGTCTCTCCCACTCAACATGCTGATTTCCTATTGGTTGATTGACTATCAAACAAAAGAGCGTAAGTATACGTGTGAGTTTATTTTGCTGATATCAGCCACTACTGGGCATCTTTGCTCTAATACTGTCAAGCCATATTGTAAAATGTTTCAAGAATTTTTACTCATTGCAAGAATTTCAAATAAAAAATAACTGAATGTGTTGTTTTCGTTTGCATACCCTTTTCTTACAATCCCGCACCACTGCATAGACATTCAAATAAAACTCTTGAATTTAATTTTCGTATAAAAATTTAATGTTTATTTTTATTTTTAATTTAATTTTTTCCTTTTAAATTCATATTTTTCAATTATTAATTTCATTTTCACTGGTTTATAATTAAAATATGGATTAAAAATGACATTCAAACATTATAAAATCTTATTAAATATGTTTTCCCTTTTCCTCTTTTTTTTCAATAATTTTTCAAGTTTCACATTTTACTCATATTTTTGCTGTATATCATTAATGTCAATAAGTGTTGCTGTAATTATTTTATAATTAAAATAGGATTAAAAATTTTTATAAAATAAATAGAAAAATAATAACGTTCAGTTTAATTAGATCAGTACATAGAAATTGTTTGCTTTCATTTCGTAAAGTTTGTAAAAAAAAAAACAATAAAAAAATGGCAGTAATTTATGACAAAAGCAAATTATTTTAAAGAGTATTTCGACAATAATTTCCCTTAGTATGTACATTTGAGTATAAATTATTAATTATAAATTAAATAAATACTTAAAAATAATTATAATGATTTCTAATTATTTACAATATTGCAATTTATAACTTTGATTTCAGTTTTTTTCTTTTTGTATTTTTGCATGCATTCATAAATATAGGAATCAAGTGTTAAAAAGTCAGTTTAAATTAAATGTAAAACAAACCAAAAAAATTTTTTCAATTTTTTTTTTAATTTTTTTTTTTCGGATAACAGTGTCAGATGACATTGTTTGTTATAATAAATACATAATATAGTAAAATTTATACATATATTGTATAGTAAATATTATATATATTATTTTTTATTAATTTAAAATTTCTATAAAATTTTTAAGGTTTAAATCTGCTTAAACATTAAATACTTTGGACGAGCGATTACTTTTCTGTATTTGAGTAATTACGAGTAATTTTTAGTTTCATTTTTTTCTTTATTTATATACAGAATTTATGATTTTATTGTTACGAGTACTACTTGCTTTTAAGTGAATTCTTAAATTCTAAACAATTAAATAAATTCTTATTTTTTTCTTTTTTGTGATATTTTTTCCTTGTTTTTTTTTCTAAAATATCATTTGGTTTTTATCTTTGCCTTAGTGTTGTGTAATTTTAGTTTTTTCCTTTCATTTTACTCATTAGAATAATAAAATTTTATTTTTATTATTATCGTCTGTCGAATTGTATTGTAACAACAAACAATAATAATTAGTTTTTTTTTATTTTATTTTTTTCATTTGTTTCTTTCCTTATATTCTTAGTTTCCTACTTAAGAGTTTGCTATTCATTTTCATTACATTTGCCTTGGCCCGTATAAATTTCCATTCATTTCACAGTATTTGGCTTTAGTTGAGAGTATGCAATGAATGCCAGTATGCCACAAATCTTAAGTGATAGTGAAATTAAATGTGCGTTGTATCCTCATTAATTGCCAGCAATTTTTATTTGTTTGTCCTGCCTGCTTGCTTGCCAAAATGTATTTTTATTTTTAAGGAAGAGAGATAAAGTTCCAAAAGTAGTATTACATTATACTTTTTTTTATTTATTTTTACATTTAATATCTGTATTTTCATTTATTAAAAAACAAAAATAGTTTGAATTAGAAGATATCAGGTTAAGAGCTTCTTAATTATTTGTCATACAAAACTGTACGGAATTACGGGACGTATTTTGTATTTAAAAAAAAAATTATCAAGCTCAATTCTAATTGGATGGGGTGTTAACTCCGAAAATTCAGTTCTTTGAAAATGAATAATTTATCGGAATGAAACCTCTGTTAACTGTAAAGGTTACGTATATACTAGGGTATTCAAACGATTAATCGTTAATCGATTAATCGAAAAATTGTGTTCAAATAATTGTTCGAACAATTAAAAATAGTCAAATTTCGAATAACGAATAATTCGAACAATTTCCTACGATTAATAGATTAATCCATATAAAAAAAAATACTTTATTTATAGAAATAATAAGTGGTATTAATAAACTTCCTAAGTGTTGAAAAATATTTAATAGATCTAATGAAAAACAAAAGAAATTGCAAACATATGTTATGCTGCAAGAAAAGAAAAAGAAATTCGTCTTGTACATGATGTAAAGCATCGATGGTCGTCTTTATCTACCATGATTGAAAATTTTCTTCGTATTTATAAATACATAAATTACGCTCTATCTGATTTTGGTTTGACGACTTTTACAGATATGGAAATTAAAGTTTTAACAAATTTGAAAAAAGCCCTTAAACCTCTTGATGTCGCTATTAAGGAGCTCGATTTATATATTAAATCGTCTCAAATATTAAAATTAATTAATGAATTATTTATGGTTTACATTTTCAATAATATGTTTGAAAGTAAAATATACGATCTCATTACATTTTCTACACTATAGGAGGAGGAAGTGGCAGCCTCGTAATGACAAGGCACACTTGAGCACGCATGGCGACTATAATTAATGAATTTTTAAAAAGTTATTACATTACTATGTTTTTGGTTTTGTTTTTTTTTTTAATAAAATGTTTTAAAAATACACAAAATTGGTATGTTATGTTGTAGAAAACAAATTGCGATTAACCGATCAATTTTGAAATTTTATTCGATTAATCGATCAAGAAAAAACCCGAATAATTACTCACTCGAATAATCGACCAAAAAAAAGTCGAATAATTGAATACCCTAGTACATACATAACTGGCCTTTACAACCTTGTTTCAGAGTTACGACCTAGCAATCATGTTGTGTGTGACATTTTTTATTCATGAGCACCGGGACCTACAGTTTAATGTCGACTCCGAACGACAGAGTTTAGAAGCTTGCTAATGGCAAACATGAGTTTGCTCAGAAGTAGTCGCCGAATAAAATATTTTTTTTTTATATATCTTTGCTTCAAGATGTCTGAACGGGGCTCTCGTCTTAGTAAGCCAACATACTAACCACTAGACCATGGCGACTACAAGTTACACCGTTTTTTATAAACCAAAATAATGTACCAAAATAAACACCAGTTTGAGTAATTGGGGTGATTTTATTGGGAAGAAATATTAAACTTTCGGAATTGAAATCACTTCCCATCGGAATTTAGGTCTGTAACAAGGCTGATAAGGAGATAATAATTAACTTCTCTTACTATGAGTCGAGATTGTTTTACATCCTGAGAGCCTGTTCTACAGCAAGTCATAGTGGACCGCATTCTGTAATTCTGTACAATATCTGGAATATTTCGTTTAAGCAAAATTTAAAACATGAACACACTGGCTCTGACAGAAAAGAAACACATTCTCCGTAATATATATAAAAATACAAAAATGGCAGTGAACTGAAAAACGACGATCTTAATTAAAATCCCCTACAGGCCGTTGAGGGGTAACATGGCATGCAATGAAACTGGAGAAATTAGTGAAAATAAACAAATTTTTTGCAGAGTAATGATGGAATAGATTAGAATCTTCTTGTAAGAACACTTTGTTTACTACAAACTCTTTAAGCTTAATGCCCATATTCATAAAGAATAAAACAGTTTTATTAATTGCTTTTTTGACAATTACTCCATAGAAATATGTCAAATAAGCACTCTATAAACCAATTTTATTTTTTATGAATACGGGCATAAGTTTTTAACTTCTATGTCACTTAATCGTCAAACTTTATTTATTTTGTAATATCCTGATTGAAACTATTGCGAGTAAAATAATTGGTTTTAATTTTTTAAAATATTTCTTTATATAAATATTGTAGAGCTTTAAAGATGATTAAAAACATTTTTATGCTTTAACTTTTGCATCATTTTTAAAAACAAATATTGTAATTTGACGCTGTTACAGTTGAAATGTACTTTATAATGACTTAGCGCGGCTTGTAGGCCTTGTAGAGTGAACCAGTTTTTAATTGCATAGGGGGTGGCGTAGGGTAGTCATTAGAGTAGGCGCTTAGAACATCAAGCAGCCCAGTCTCGAGACCCAGCACTGGAGAATATGAAAAACTTTTAATTTTGTGCATTATTTTCAAGTCTTAAAATGAAATAAAAATATATAAGAAGTTTCCTCACACCTGCGAGAAGTCTATCTTACAGAAACCCGTTCCCTGACATACCGCTCTAACCACCTTTGAGCTATCAAATGAATGATCAGGAGAAAGCGCCACCTACTGGTTAAACAGGCAAAACTGGAAAGCAAGGATTAAAACCTATCAACACACAACTTAGCCATGAACCTCACCCCTTCACAACAGGCAAAAATGAACATCGAAAGTTAGGGCACTTGCTTGCGTCTAATTATTTACATTTTGTAACACAGTAGCATCTGCTTTTGATATATAATTTTCACTATTCGTTTAATGAGTTTTAAAATTTTATATAAAACCCACTATTTTTTTTTTTTTTTTTAATTTTTTTCGTAATAAACCCAATGACACCTTATAAAATATTTTATTTTTAGCAACAACAACAACAACAGCAATAACACAATTATACTTGATTTATAAATTAAACACAACCAGGTTTTAGTTCCTTAATTTTCTTATTTTTTTTCCTTCCTTTTAAGAATAATAAACAAATTCTTGTTAAAGAAAATAGCAACAGCGCAGCTATTTTTGTTACAATTTTTTAAATATTTTGTTTTTTTTTTGTATGAAAATCTACGTTTTCATTTAGAGAGACAAATTTATTTTGTTTTTCGATTCCAGACTTAAGGGCAGGGATAGCAAAACGTTATACCGTTTTTAAGGTTTACGGCTTGTAAGAGGACTAAAAAGGTAACAAAAAACGTTTTCAAACAAACATTGTCTTGCTTGCTTGTTTGTGTGTTTGTTTGTAGTTCGTTATGCCAACAAAAAAAAAAAAAAGAAATGAATGTTACTTTTTTGTTTTTTTTTGGTTTTTTGGCTACAAACGTATGTCCATCCATATCAGGATTTTTTTTTTCTTGCTTTTCCTTTTGTATAAAATTTAAATTAAATTTTCTATTTCTCTTTTAATGTTTTTTGTTGTGCCAAAAATTTACTGCTTTTGATGCTGTTGCAACCATCTCTTACAAAATATTGTGGGTGGTGGTACTGCAGACGTGTCTGCTGTTGCTAATGATGAAGACGATGCTGGCGTTGTTGTTACCATAAATCCAGCAGTTGTTATTGATGCTAAAGGTACATCATCATGTTGTAGTTGTTGATGTTCCTCCATCATTGGCATACTGATGGTGGCCACCTGTATGGCAGGCATTTGACTGGATGTGTAATGTAGAAGAGGTGGCGGCTTAGGTGGTGGCAATACTAATTGTTGGGCAGGTATTTGTTGCTGCTGTTGAAAATTAAATTTCATTAATTCTCACAATTCCGTACTCATTTCACCTACGACTGTGCTTTGCTAAAGAAGTAGAAAAAAAAAGACAAAAATAGAAGGAAAGGTAAAAAATTTGTAGCAACTCGTTATTTTTTTTTACATAATTTTTCGTTTAAATTTAAACGGTTGAAAACCTTAAATGGGGAAAAAAGTTCAGCTATAATTTAAATCCATTAGTGGGTTAAATTTCTTTTATGGTTATTATAAACAAAGTTTTAATTATTTTAAAATAATATGCTGCTGCTCTTAATATAAGGTTTTTTACTTTTTGGTTTTATACAAATTTATTATTTTGTGTGCAGAGTGTAGGGGTTTATTAAGCTGCTATTTTAGGATTTTATGCGAGTTGGTGTGTAATTGTATATTGCGGTGTTATTAAAAAGCTTATAATTAGTGGTAATTTAATGTGTTTTTTATTATAATAGAATAAAATAAAATTATAAAATCAAATGACTAAAAAAAAGGAGAAATAAAAATCATTACATTTCTACCTTTTAACTGTTGATGTCAATGCTAATATTACAGTTTTTGTTTAAAGCAATTAAAATAAAGTAAAAAGATTTTATTCCAGAGATAAATTAAAGTAATTTGATACTAAAAACAATAAAAAAAATGTAAATATCCATTTGAACTGTACTATATTACAAACAAATAAATGTGAAGACTAAAGTTTTCTTAGGGCCGCTAGACAGGAGTTCTACTGAAATTTAGCTGTAAAAAAATGTAAATTGAATTTCCACAAATATACATAGATTTTTTTTTGTAGTTTTTTTCTAATATCAAATTTCCATATTTTACAATTTAAAATAATTATACTTTAGGATTAAGTAACTTATCAACTTAGTGTTAATGCCGACAAGCCAAACAAAATTTGGTGCCATAACTTACGACAATTTACGCGCTATCTTACCGTTTGAAATTCTAGGAAAATTCCAATTAATTGATTATAATAGAAAATTGCATATCACCAGTTAGCTTAGGATCTCAGCTTTCCATTGGTGGTATGGGCAGAATTGAAAAAGACGGGTTTTTTTTTTTACTAAATGTAAAATTTATGGTTTTTTAGGATTAAATAGTGTAAGAAAAATAGGATACTTGGGTTATTGTATATCACCAGTTATATTATTTTGTCACCTTTAGATTGATACCATGGATGCTTCGATCGGTTGTGCCGCGTGGTCATATTTAAAAAAAAATGGGAAAAAGTGGCATTTTTACGATAATTTACACGCTATCTTACCGTTTGATTAGAGAACAAAAACAAATATTGATCATCGAAAATCACTTTATTGTTTTTCAAAATATTCCCCATGAAGATCTATACACTTCTGCATGTGAGTGAACCAATTGTCGAAGCACTTTTGCCACTCTGTTTAAGGTATCTCCAAAACATGCAGTCTGAATGCAGCAACTGCTTTTTCAAAGGTCTTATTCTGTAACTCTTCTAAGCCAAAACTCTATCTTTAATAATTTATAAACTTGATTTAAGACTTTTTGCCCGTGAATAAAATTCTTAAACGCTTATTGTTATTTAAAAACTTCATGCTTATTACCTCTAAACTTTTTAATTTTATATACTCTAACGCCCAGCTTGTTTCAAAAACCCTAAATTTTAGTATTTTAGCTTAAGAGAGTTACAGAATAAGGCCCCAGGTGTCGAAAAACGTTGACCTATACGGCGGATGAATTATCTTGGAAGACAACTGGCAAACAATCAGAATTGACTGTTGGCCGTTGTTCTAGAAGTACGGTTGCGACATATCCAATTTTTCAAAAAAAAAAAAAAAAAAACAGGCTACCATTCGCTTGGAAGTCCTTCGTGCGCCAACAACTTTTGCTGAATTTTACTCATATTGAAACACTTATACAAGTCGACTGTCACAATGTCATAGATGTGTTTCGAAGTAACGCGATCGTACTTTTTTGAGCATTTCTTTCGCCCAAACGACACGAGCCTTTTTTTTGAGCATTTGACAAGTTGTTTGGGATTAAGCGCTAACAAATAGTTTTGACAGTCAAATGTTTATGCAATATTGAATGTATGCGGGTCCCATTAATGCCTAAGGTTGTCTGAATCTCAAAATAGGTCACATGACGATCTTGCAATATAAGTTCGCGCATAGCATCAATAGTTTCCAGAACAACAACAGATTTTAAACGACCTTCACGAAATTCTTCTTGGAGTGAACTACGACCACGGTTAAACTCACTATACTATCGATATACACTGATCCTTGATGAAGCCAAAAATTAAATTAAGTTCATCCATACACTGTTGCTGAGTTCATCGACGTCGAAAGTTGTAAAAAATAGTCCCACGAAAATGTTCACAAACAACACAACATAAATAGTGGGTTCTGAGTACGTATAATCTCAAAAATGCCCAACTTTACAATAGAGCTGCCAGTTGACAGATTGCAACACTAGGGTTGCCAAATCCCGAAACCTAAAAGGGAACTCTCGTACACCCGTTGGATTTTTACTACAATGTGATTTCTAATTTGCGATAATATATCAGCTTTTCAACCAAACCTGAAATCAATACTTTTGATTCATATGCTTATATTGCTAATAAGCATTTACAGTCTTATTCATAATGATACAAAACGTGCTTATAAGAGCCTTATAAACAATATCTGTTAGTTTTGTATTCATAAACAACAAACAGTGTCATAATGCTCTTATAAACCATTTATAAATGAGAAATTTTTATTGTAGGTTGCTACCTACTTTAACCGTACAATAAAACGACTTTTGTGAGTTAGATTGGATATTAAATAATTAAAAGTGGAATAATATAGTATTGCAATGAATACAAATTATATAATTCCAAGTATAGGTATGTACATACATACATATTTAAATTCACATAATTAAAAAATTTTTGTATAATAGCAAATGATTGCAGTCTTCGCACAAAATTAAATTTCGAAATGGCCAAAAACTTGTTTTGATTTTTATTACATATGCCATTTCATTCCCTTACAGGCACTGTCAGCAAAGCCTCTAGAAATTACGAATGTAAATCTCTCTTTCTCTCCAGTTTCCGATTCTATTTTACCAAATTTTGATAAAAAAAAAAAAACCAAAAAATGTAAACAGAATAGTGATGCACAAACCAAAGAAAGGAAGGTAGTACTCGGTTACTTTGAACATGAATTAAAAAATGTGTTTCAAAAGCACAATTTTTTTTTAATTTTTCAATCTTTTTTCCTTATTTTTTTAAACAGTAGTAAATATTATTTCAATCACATCAATTTTGTATATAATTGTGTTACTGTTAGACTATTTTTATGAAAATAAAAAAATTACCGAAGTAATTGATAGCTTTTATTGTGCATCACTGTGCCGAAATAACATTATGGTATTGCCAACATGACAATAAAATCGTTTATTAGTTAATTTACTCTTATTAAAGGTTTATGAATAAGATTTTTTATTTTGAGCTTATAACAGATAACGTCTCATAACTAATGTATGGATAAAACCTAAATTAAGGAGTTATTATTAATTAGACTGTTAGATTCTAGTAACACAAGGATTTTTTTTCATTTTTTTCTTTCTCATTTTCATTACAACCAATTATGTATGTTAATTGTGAACACTTTTATATGCTTTTTATGTTTATCAAATTTTATATTTTTCTTTTACATTTGCGAAGTCTCAAGCTTTTGAAATATTAATTAACTTCGGTTGTATTTGCAGAAGTTAACCTTCAGAGACTTCTGCACTAAAGGCTTACATTGTGGCTTTATCCTAAAGGTGAAACACCTCGACTTAGATTAATTGGTCGAGACTTGAAGAGAGAGTCCCAGTGTTGAGGAGTCTTTTTTATGGTACATTACACAATATAGAAAGAAAATCTCAGTTAACAAAAGCAAAGTGAGCAAAGATTCCAATTATATCGTCGCAAGAATTAAAGAACGCTATAACTGAAAAAAAAAATCGAAAATACGTTTTTGCATCATTTTTAGCAGAAAAAAAATACGGTCCCAGATTTCTACGATAAAAATAAATTCACTTACGCCGTCTACGAAATGAAAAATACCAGTGTCTTTGTTCTACTTTCATAAAGGTTTTTTGGCTCTAGTGAACATTTAAGGTTTTTTCAGTTACAGCGTTCTTTAATACCATCGACGATATATAGAATTTAAAGTCAAGTTCTATCACACTGAAGCTCCAAACCACTACCAGCCTAAGATGGAATGACTGTGCTGCTACTGTATAGAACGTTTTAGACATCTTTGCTAACCATTGGATATTACTTGGACACTTTAGTTGACACCAGTCGAATACATTTTTAATAGACGTCATTTGTATTTAACTCCGCCTGTAGTGAAGACTGGCCTTATTAATTTTGTTTTAAAATATATATACAACATTTCTAATGCAAAACCAGAAATTGTAACAACTTGCTTAATTTATTTGTTTTTGGCAGTCTTCTTTATAATACTTATGTAGTTCATTACTTTCGTTTAAAAACCAATTATACCATCCCGTTGAATTCGTTACAATAGTGTTGTGTTTGTATTATAAACTGGATTTGAAAAATATTAGATTTTAAAATCTTACACTTGATAAAGAAAATTATGATTCTCATTTTACTGAACAGACACATTTGCTGATAATAATTTTAAATTAAAAAAAAAAAAAAAAAAAAAAAAAACAGTTCAGACCCTATTCAAATAAAAATTTTTTTTTATATTAAAATTTTGCTTATTTAAGCAGTTTATATGTTATCTTAGAAAATTATATTTTCTTTGACATTTAAATAGTAAAATAATGTCTTAAAATTATACAAAAGGTCATTGTATTTGTTTGTTGGAAATCCAAAAAAGGTTTCCTTTTTGTGTTTTTTGTTAATGAAGATGATATTTTGCCAGTTTTATTTCCATACGCATGAATATTAATGCCCGCATTCAAATTTGTGTTTTTTATTCTTTTTGCCCAAGTTAAAAGAAAAAATAAAGATTTGATTCGGCAGATATTATCTGGCTTATGTGTCAATTTTGCTGAGAATCCCATGTCGCTTTTTTAAAAAAAAATTTTCATGCCATGATTTTTTTTTCTTGGGATTTTTGCCATTTTCTTTTGCATATTTGATTTTTGAATCAGTTTTAGTAGAAAGACAAAAAGAAACAACTATTTTAATACTCGTATTAAGTAGTTACATACATATTTTTTATTGTTATTAAATTGCTGTTAAAAATATTTTTTTTTGTAAACACAGCGAATGCATAATATATTCTTTCGTCCATTAATTATACGCCTAAGTGGTTATTGTCAATTGGTTGTCGAAATTAATTTATAGAAACAAGAACTTATTTGCATTGAATAATTTTGCTATTTGTAGTATAATTAGCAAATCTTTGCTGAATCTTATAAATTTAAATGAATTTCATTAACAGAAATGTATAATTTTGTAATTACACGGGTAATAGAGAAAAATTAAGAATGCAAATTACACAAAATTTTGCCAACAATTAAGGAAATATTATTACAAATATTATTAGATATTAAGAGACAAAAAACAAAGATTTAAGTTTTCATAAATAATTTTTTTAAAAATTAAATACACGAGTATACTGAGAGAAAATATTTTCAAGAAGAGGCTCACAAATATAGAAAATCTGATTAACAATAAACTCACTAACTTACGAACCGATATAAGACAATAAAAAAGAAAAATATTACGAAAACAGTGGTAAATTCGTTTTAGAAAATTATGTGTATGATTTGAGGTGTTTTCAATGTTGCGCAGATAAAATAATAGTCGAAAGTTATGAATTTTCATCAAAATTGCATGCTATCCAACAACGTGCATGGAAAGACACAGTAGCCGTTATTGAGCAGTTCCTTGGCAACAAACGAGCTGCCAATTACAAAAATACTGTTGCAAATTTCGGCATATGGCGGAATGGGCATATTAATGTCGCTAAAGATCCATTTCCTTCACAATCATTTAGAATTTTTCCCTGATGATTTAAGAGCTCGTAGCGGACATTGCGGCTACTAGAAACTGCTTTAAAGGAAAGGTATTACGCATATGGTTGGCGAATACTGTTGGTCTATTTGTCGTGATGCTGACACAAATGCTTACAAAAAATAAAAGGCCTAAGTTTCTTTAAATGTATTGATATTTTTAATGTAACAATTTTTAATTTCAATATAAACAAATTAATCAAGAAATTCGTTAAAGTTACAAAAAAAAAAAACCGATAACCATTTTTTCAAAAAAAAAAAAAAATCTGAGAATTGATAAAAATCTATCTTTTTTTAAAAAATTTGACGCGAATCAGACATTTTCACGAGTCTGCCTGCAAAAATTCAGCTCGATTGAATCACGGAAATGGGTTAAAAATTGATACAACATCTTTCACACAGGCAGACAGACGGACACTACCAGCTTTATACTTTATACATAAAAAAAAATTCTGACGTGTACATGAAAATTGCCGATCCACGTGTATTTTTATTTTTTCTCTCCTTTCCGAAAAAGTATATTTGGTTCATAGGACAGAACAAAAGCTCGTTTTTGTAACGCGGTGAATCTAAACCTTATGTGTTCTTCAATTCGCAGATCTCTGTAATTTAAATTTTTTTCATAGTCGGTACGTTATGTGTAAGTAAATTGTATCTTGGGTCACCCCTGACATTTACCCGATTTTTACACAAAATATAATGAAAATCGGTCAAAACATTTTGGAGCAGTTTGGCAACAAACTACAATAATTTTATATATTATCCTTGTTCCTTGAATGCAGGTGATACATATTTGGAGTATCGAATTTACTGTCTACTGCTGGCAGTTTTTTTTTAGTTAAAATATTTTTAATTTTAAAAGTCAAATAAAAACTTTTTTAAGCATTTAAATAAAACACAGCTTATAAACAAATTAGTTGTAGAAAATAGTTTGTGAGTAACATATCAAAACATTAAAAAAAACATAATGAATATAATAAAATAATAATTTGTTGCAATTTTACTTAACGAATAAAGAAACAAGAAAATATGAAAACAAATGATATAAGAATGGTAACTGTTAATGGCTCAAAAACGGAAATGAAAAAAAAAAAAAAAAATTGAAAGAAAAGTACTTTTTTCCATCAACAACTTGTTAAAGAAATTTCAATGACTACCTGACAGACAGACAGACAGATAGAACATTGATGAGCTGCTGGCATTAACTACCCTTTTACTCCCTTTAAAAATGAAAAACATTGTTTAAGAATATCAGAATATATTTCATTGAAACAGGAAATTGTTATAAACAGAGCAAAACAAAAAAAAAAAAAAAACAAAAATTTTTTTTTGTAAAATATTTCCAAACCTGTGCATGTAGGATACTCGTATGTTCCTTTCATTTGCTATAAGACATTAAAAAATATGTTTTTTTTTTATTTTTTATTTCACAAAAATTTTATACACAAAAGAAAATTATTATAAATTTTTATGATTTTTTTCTTCGTTTTATATTTAAAAAAAAAGAAATTTCTATTTTTTATTATTGTATGTTCCAGACTATTACTTCCATTTTACATTTAAACAATATCTCTTACTTTCGATAACTTTTCTATTTGACTTTTGTGTGTGTGTGTGTGTGCCTGTAAATTTCGTGCATCATTATTTTTTATTAAAAACGTATGTATCTGCTTCAGTTAAATGTTAAAATAAATTCATATTCATACTCGTCAAATAATTTTTGATTTACCCAACTCAAATGCTTCTTTTGCACATTCAAACATAAGTTTGCTTGTCTGTCTGTCTCTCTCTCTATCTCTCTCTCTGATTTCTTTTTTTTTTTGCCTTTTAATATAAAGAATTCTAAATTCATATAAAAGATTTCTACTTAACGTTACATTCTCTTTCATTTTGTAGAATTCATAAAAGAATTTTTGATTTTTACCAAATATTACAATCTATTTCATTTTTTATTCCTTTTTTCCTTTGAATTTCATGATTTGTCAAATTATTTTGCGCATGTAAAGGTATTTTCAATCTTTTTTAGGATATAATGACTGTTTATATGCAAACGATATGAAGTTATTATTTAAATAGAAAAAAAAAAAAACAAAACCATTGACAGTGCACTATGGGTTGAATGAACACTTTCATGTTTCAAAATTGCAATAATTTTAGGACTTTTTTTCTACAACAACCTTGAGTTATACAACTTGTGTGTTTTGAACCTTTCAATAAAGTTGCGAGTATGACTACAATTACTGTGAGATTTTAAATAACTTTCAGAAGACTGCTGTCTATTCAAATCCTGTTTTTTGGTCTCTTTTGTAAATATCATGGCATTCTTTAAGAATTTGAATAAAACTGTAAATTTTTCATAAGCATGTGTAAAAAGTGCTAATTTAAGTGCAAAAACTAAATTATTGTATTTATTAAGCATTAGTAAATAATTTCTTCATTCAATTCAATGTTTTATTAAACGAAATTAAGGTCTAGATTTGTGTTGGGAGTCTTTAAGTAAAAAGAAAAATATATTTTCACTTATAGTACTTCATTTGGTCCTTTACTTTTACTCAAACAGTACTTTATTTGACAATACAGATTGGCTTGCAATTACTGACTGGAGTTCTTCTATTTCCAAAAAGTACAGTATGCAAAACTCATATTCGTACACCAAAAAAAAAAAAAAAATAACAAAATTTACAAAATATTTAAGGCATATGCAATTTTTTGAAAGTTTCTTATCTATTTATTGTTTTTGTTTCAAAATACAGGTAATGGATAGTTATCTTATGAATCGACCGCTAGATTTCACATAATAGATAACAAAAACCGTATTCGTACAGTTGGAAATGTCATATTTTTCTTGTTGTTAACGAGAATTTTAAACATTATTCGTGTACTTCCCCTTTTTTTGTGGTCTGTGTTTACATTAAATATTCTAGTCACTTGAATAATTACAAAAAATTTGGAAAATTCAACATGGGCAGAAAATCAAGTGAACTTTCAGATAAGCAGCGCAAAATAGTTATTGGTCTTCACATTAAGGGAAAATCTTTAAGGGAAATAGGCGATATAATGAACCGCAGTGCTTTTACTATCCAGTACGTTGTGTCAAAATATAAAAAACCGGGCAATTTAAAAAATCGCAACGAAATGTAAACCGGCGCAAGTTGACAAGAAGACACTGCTCATTCTTACGACGTCAAATCCGACTCGATCCTTCAATAAGTAGCGTTACATTGGCTGTAAGTTTAGAAGAGTACTTTGGAATTCATGTTACACCTCAAACCGTTCGGAATTATATACATTAAAAAAATTGGATTCAAAAGTCGGTACGCTGTCAGAAAACGATTTGTTAGCGTAATAAATAGGCGAAAACGGGTTGCGTTTGCTAAAAAATACCAAAATAAAGATTATAACTTCTGAAAAAGAGTTATTTTTACGGACGAGTCCAAATTTAATATAAAAGTATCAGATGGACGCGTTAAAATTTGGCGAGAGAAGAACACGAGCTTATTTAGTCGTAACCTTATTCCTTCATTCAAGCATGGTGGAGGCTCGGTAATGGTTTGGGGTCGTTTTTTAGCTTCAGGTGTTGGGAATCTGCATTTCATTGATGGAATTATGACAGCAAGGGATTATATAAATATATTGAAGAAAAGTCTGAAGCACAGTGCAGAAAAAATGGGCATTTCCAGGGGCTTTATCTTTCAACAAGATAATGATCCCAATCATACAGCGCTGGATTGGCGACTTTGGATTTTGTACAACTGCACCAAATACCCCAAAACGCCAGTCCAGATCTCAATCCTATTGAGAACTTGTGGTCACTTTTCAAAAAAAAATTGAAACATTATAACATTAGAAACGTAAACGACCTGAAAGCAGCTTTAAAGACAGAGTGGACTAAAATATCACCAGAATTAACTTCCAAACCAGTAGAATCGATGCCAAGACGTCTAAATGCTGTCGTAAGGCAGAAAGGATATCCCACTAAATATTAATTTTAATTTTTATGTATAGTATTTTTAACATTATTGAAAAGTTTACTCTGTACGAATACGGTTTTTGTTATGTATTCAATGAATACTTTGCCATTTATGGTTTAAGTTATGACATTCCTATATATAAGTTGTTTTATTTATTTTGTTTTAGTTGCTCCAGCGTTTCTGATTTGTTTGCATAAACCATACTTTTCCTATATACCCACAAAAAGAAGTCCAGAGCAGTCAAATCAGGCAACTGTAGAGGCCAATCAACATCACCATTTCTTAAAATAAGTTGTTGTGGAAATATGTGTCGCAATAATTCCATTGGAATCTTGGCAATTACATGTTAGCCCAATGGCGTTAAAAAATTTTCCATCATGTCACCCCATTGACAGTTACAACGAGAAGGGTGATTTTACATGCGTACCGACCGTAGACAGATCACATGCCGCCCGTTGTCTGGGCGGTAGTTGCATACATGCGTCCAACCGCTGCCATCCAGAGCCCGTGCCTTCCAATTTTAATCATGAACGAGGACACGTCGTTTAGAGGAGATCCCGTAAAACTGAGTTAACAATTTTGCCCCCACTATTTCCTGGATAGTAGTAACCCCCCTTGTTAAAGAGGTTAGGACTACTACCCAGCATATACCACAACCACTACGAGTACTCCCCGAAGGGCTGCACCCAAACTATCAGACCGATTTGAGTCACTCCCTGAATAACAGGGGAGCACAGGCATAACTGAGGCCTTCCTGATGCCCGTAGTACCAGATTAGAGTAGATTTCCCTGAGGTGGTCAGTAATAAATTACCAACCTCTCTGCCTATAGCGAGTACTAGGCCACCCAGAGCTAAATGAACTTCATATTCCCCGGTAAGTATAGGCCGCTGGTATGACGTAGTGCTGTCAAATTCTACTACTTTTCATTACTCGATAGTATTGAGTGCTTCCATTTGGGTAGTCAATACTACTCAATACTTTTAACGGATTTTATTTTTAAGAGAAAACAACTTCATAAAATATTGTTTTTTTTTTTAAGAATTTTTTTTTTGATTGTTAAATTTTATATTTTCCATAAAACTTCGAAAGAAATACAACTCTTAAAGTACTGAGTAGTTACTTTTAAGTATTGAGTACCCAAAAATTAGTACAAATACTCGATACTCGGTACCCATTACTCAATACTTTGCCAGCACTAGTGTGACATAAATCACCAGAAGCCATTTACTGTACCCCCGGGTTGATTAACGGTTACGCTGTTTTCAGTTTCAAAGAAGCAAGGTCCAATGATTCCTCTTGACGAAATTGCACAGCAGACTGTCACTTTTAATGGATGCAAAGGTGACTGATGGATAATTTGAGGATTTTTCATTGCCCAGAACTAACTATTGACTGTTCATTCACATATCCATTTAAAAGAAAATGTGCCTCGTCACTCATTATGATTTTTTCATGAAAATGGGAGTTGTCATGGCAAAGCCGTAGCATTCTATTTGGAATAGTTCTTGTGCCAACTATATCTTAAATGGAAACAAATGCAATTCCTTGTGCAAAATATAAAAAACAAACTTTTAGAAATTTTTCAAAAAACAAAGAAAAACAAACATAATTTTGAATTAAATTTTTACATTTCTCAAGCCTTAACAAAATTGGTTAAATGATTAATTCTTTTTTTAAATTTCGTTTTTAATTTTTCTTCATCAGTGTGTAAACTGGAATAGTTTTCATTAATTCAACTTACTTTAAAGTGCATATGACTTAACGAATAACATTAAAAGGACTTTTTTTAATTATAGGATTTGGCACTAAAAACTGATTGCAAAATGTAGATTTTAAAACTACATGTTCCACAGTGAAAAAAAAATAATTTTTTTTTAATTATTTCGTCTAAAATAACATATTCTAATAGAACTACCAGCAAAAAATAAATCAATCAAATTGAACGGTAACATTAACAAACAATCAACGATAAATTGAAAAAATTATTTTCAAACATTTTGACCATAAGAGTACTTTGATGGTTTATTTTTTTTTTTATAAAATAAAAGTATTTCAAAATATTTCTAACAATCATGGGAACGAAACTCGTTTGTACCATGTCGATAAAGGATAAAGATTTTAACAAAAATACTTTCAAATATAAAATTCAATATATTTTTTGATGAACAAACAAATGGAATACAAACTCGTTAAATGATGATGGAATTCAAATTTTTCAAAACAAAATTGTTTGGGGCGGGCACAACAACAAAAAGAAACACAGAAACACAAAAAGAGAAAAGAATACAAAAAAAATCAAGGAAACCAAATAAAAACTTACCGTCTACTACTTTGGATAATTGGTGAAAGGATTATCTCTAAACTGGAGGAAATATTTTGATTTTGATTTTGTAACTGATTTTGAATACAATTTTGATTTGAATGTGTTGGCATTGATACTGTTGCTGTTGCTGTTGTTGTTGTTGCTACAACATTTGCAGTCGCCAATAATGATGATGATGACGATGATGATGATATTGGTGTGGGTGCTAATAATGTTGTGTTTTTCTTGCCATGACTATTCACATTTGTATTGCAGCTAAAAGGATGAGTGGTTGAGGTAGAGGTAGAGGATACTTCCAAAATAGAAGAGGGGTGGTGCAAAGTAGGGTTGTATTGTGTGGAATGATTTGAATTTAAATTGGAATTTGAATTTGAATTTGAAATATTAGTGGCAGTGTTGGGGGTATATAAATTTTCAATTTGCTTCAAGCGTGCAAGCATGTTGGTATTATTATCCGGCTGTTGCTCTTGTTGTTGCATATTAGCTAGGGAAGTTGCATTTAACTCAGTTGTTGCTGCTGCTGCCATTCTTTTATTATTTGTATTATTACAGTTTGTGGTTGTGGCAATTGTTGCCGCAGGCTGGCTTGTTATAACTGCTTTATGAGTACTTAAAGCAGCAACATTTGCAGCAGCATTATTGGTTGTGGGGGTTAAGGAATTTGTTATAGATTTTAAATTTGTATTTGCATTTGGGGATAATAAATTTTCTTTTTGTTGCTGCTGCTGTTGCAGTTGCTCTTCTAACAGTTGCATTTGCTTGTTACTGTTAGTGTTGTTATTACTGTTACAATTATCTAAATTAATATGATGGGCTACTGATGAAGAATGTCTAATAATTGTTGGTGATGCCATTGATGAAGACCTTTTCATATCAGGCAATACATTGTCATTTACAATAGTCAATTCATTGTTGTTGTTGTTGTTGTTACCATTTAAAGTTCTTGTTATAAGACAACCATCATCGTATTCATCATAGGATACCTCACCCCCATATAAATCCTCTTCATCATCATGTTCTTCATTTAAATTATGACTGGGCTCTTCATCAATTTCTTCTAAATCATCTTCACTACAGGTAGTTGAACGTGATTGAGAACTTGATGTAGTAGTAGTAGAAGCTGTAAGCGTAGTAGTCGGTGTATACCTATCATTGCCAATTGTATGGTTAGATGATGCATTATTGCTAGACTACGGGTTTAGGTAGTGATGGTGGTATAGTATTGGTGATATTTGCAGATATTTTATTTATTTTTATAAATTTTGTTTTTAACAACGTTTTTTTTTTTTATTTTCAAATATATGAGGGAAAGAAGAAAAAACAACAAAGAAACAAGAACAATAAAGGTAAATACTTAAACAAATTAGGGGGGAAAATTCTTATAATTTTGATTTTTACAAAGAAAGTTACGCCAACAATTTTCTTTTACTGACACACACATAGACACACACACATACGTGTTTGGACACAAATGTTTAACATGCTTTACTTAGAGACTTTAGGATATAAAACATAAAACACAAAAACATGCTTAAATTTAAATATTTCACAATAAAAAAAAAATAAAAAAAAATTAAGACAAGACTCATGCAAATATTTTTATTTTTATATTTAAGAATTATATGTGCCCATAATTATGAAAGTGGTCTAAGTCTAAATTAAAAAAAAATGAGTTTATCAGTTATTTCATACCACATTAGTTTAAACTAAATTAATTCAATGTAATTTTTACGTAATTGTCAAAAATGAACCATTACATAGTGGTTGTAATTTCAACATTATATGGAATTCATTTAGTGTTAATTATGAAAGTGGTCTAAGTCAAAAATTATACCACGAATTTTTGGTATCGAGTCATTCCTTTCTACCTAATGACCGATAAAATAAAGAAATTACTTATACAATACATACATACATAACTGGCCTTTACAACCCTGTGTCAGGATTACGGCCTAGCTTCTCGCAGCACTTATGTTGTGTGTGTCAATTTTTATCCATGAGTACCGGGACCTACAGTTTAATGTCGACTCCGAACGACAGACTTGAGAAGCTTGTTCATGGCAATTAGTTACTCTCAGAGCTTTTGCCAGAAGACTGCTGAGAGGTAGTCGCCGAAAGAAATATTTTTTTTCATATTTCTTTTTTTGAAGATGTCAGAGCCTGGAGTCGAACCCAGGACCCTTGTCTTAGTAAGCCAACACACTAACCACTAGACCACGGCGACTACGTAAGTTATACAATCCTGAGCATTATTATGAATTGATAGAAAAGTGCAAAACAAGAAATACAAAGCGAATGTCGCAGCTGGATTTTATTTCAACGAAATCACTAGAAGAATCAATAACAAGAAAAAAAAAAAAATACCGCGGGCGAATCTGTCTCTTTGGCTACAAATTCAATGGATGAGATTCTTGAAAAATTAACCTTATGAAATGTTTTATAAAACTTCTTTAGATGATTCTAAATTTCACGTTTTGGATCTTTCACCTAAAAGAGGAAGACCAAAAATATTAAATTACTTCTATTATACACCACCATTAGACCAGTAAGAATAAAGAAAAACATAAAGATATTATGAGTTTACTACAGTACATCCGTCCAGTTTTTCAGGAACATTTTAAGAATCTTAAATACTCGAAATAATGATTAAAATGAATTACTTTTTAAAAATAATTAATTAATGTTCACGAATTATTTCAATCAAATTATTGTTTTAAATAAAACCTAAAGTTCTTTATTGCTTTAAGTAATTTATAGGACATTCAGCTAATTTTGAAAATGGTCTAAGTCAATTCAAACTTTAAAAACAATATTATCGTATGAAATTCGCACAAAATTTTATATTCATAATAAATTTCCATTACTTGAGACTAATAAAATTATAAATAAAAATGTTGCATAATGTAAAAATATTTTTTAATTTATTTAAATGCAATTCATTAAATATTTCGAAACAAAAAATATATGACTTAGACCACTTTCATAATTATGGGCACATATGCTCAAGTGGATTTCTTTTCGCCAATGAAAAAAAAAAAATTTTGACATAAACGACATGCAAAACCAGTTTTTTTTTCGACTTATTTTTTTCATTGCACATACTTACTTGTGCAGATATTTTATTAAAACAGTTTCTTTCTTTTCACGAGACCAGTACTCAGGCGCTGATCTCTACTCACTCAGTGCATTAAACCATTATTAGGAAAATATATTATGAGGAGGAGGAATATTTTATTTAAATTTATTAATATCCTAATTAACAGGAAAAACATTTGCTGAGAGATTGTTCCTTAAATGAACAGTGCGGCCAAAGAACGAATTCTCTCTATAAAGCATTGTGGGATTCATTGGAAAATCAACTACAAAAGCATGTGCTTTGTGAGAGGTACGAGTAGTACGTAGGAATACACGATTATTCGGACTTAACCCTTATGTTAATGACAAAAAAAAAAAAAAAAAAAAACACCTTAAACTTAATGGCAAGGTACCCGGGTACCTATATGAAAATAGTATAGAAAACAAAGTTACTTGCACCATATTTGTTCATAAAATTAAATATAACAATTCTTAGATTTTAAAACGATATCAATAATATATATTACTAGTTGACCGGCAAACGTTGTTTTGCCATATAAATTTGCTCTAGGGAATATTTTTTTTATTTCAAATATGTATATTTGATAATCTTCACCGATCTGCAAAAGTCAACCTTGAATGAGCAATCAATGTCTGCGTTACTAATAATTTTTATTTATTTATTTATGATATTGCAGACTGTGAGCCCAGTGGGCCATATAGCTGCAGTTAATAATAGAAAATAGATTCTAGATAATACAATATACCTTAATATAATAAATGATTACCTGCCATTTTCTGTACTTCAGTTTGATAGTTGGCTAGAAGGAGAAATATCCCCTGTATTCCCCCTCTGAGTACCACTTAATAAAAAAAACCTAAACCATATAACTTCTACGGTACGCAGATATATATTATCTAGCTTAAAATTTCATCAACGTCGGTACGTTATTTAGGTGAGACATAAATTTCCCCTTGGGGCGGGTACCTTTACACTTAGGTGTACAAAAAATAGATGTGAAAAATTACATTTGCTAATTTAAAGTTGCGTAATTTAATAATAAATCAAATTTATTTAAAATTAGTTTGTTAGTTGGGCATAGGAAAAAGTAGCCCTTGCACCGCCCCCTCTGAGTACTTAAAAAAAAAACGTAAACCATATATGCTCTACGGTATGCTGATCTATCTAGTTTAAAATTTCAACGAAGTCAGTACGTTATTTAGATGAGGCATAAATTTCCCTTGCGGGGGGTCAGCTAAACATTTACGATTATGAAAAATAGATGTTGACCGATTCTCAGACCTACCCGATATACACACAAAATTTCGTGAAAATCGGTCGAGTAATTTCGGAGGAGTTTGGCAACAAATACCGCGACACAAGAAATTTATTTATTATAAATTACCATTTTAATATATGCTACATATACATACAGCATAAACTTTAGATCTGTAAAAATAAAACTAAGATTAATTAGTTAATTCCGCGCTTAGGAAACAAATAAATGTCTTTAGTGTGCAAAAAAAATGTTTTTTTTTTACTGATTTATAACTTTTTTACAATAAGATCAAGTGATTTTCGTTACAATTAATTTAAGTATAGCTCGTTCTAAGAGATAACCTTCGGTAGAATATTTTCTTCCAGTGAATGAAATGGAAGCTTCAGATAATGAGTTTCTATGAACTGTTGAAAATTGTGAAGAAGCATATCAGTCGGAAAATAGTGATCAAAATAATGAAGGTGAAAAGAGTTAAAAATTAAATGTATTGGCAAAATAGCCTATTTCCTGAATCAAAACCTTTAGGAAAGAATATTTTACGAGTACGTGGCGGTGTAGCTCAAAAATACACGTTTTATACAAGCGAACAAATTCTGAAAAGTATTTTGTTAACCGAAATAAAATTTTTTTTTTGTCTTTTTTTTTTTTTAAGACCAATACTCAGGGGTAAACCCCTACTCATGCAGTGCATTGTATTGGAATGTGAAGATGGTTGATAGGTTTTTTTTTCATAGATGTTTGTATATTTTGCGCCTTTTTTTGTATTGATGAAACAAGTTGCTGTCAATTTGTCCACTCAAGAGCCAGTGTTATACCTTCACCCTCGAATGATCAAACAGCAATTGCCTCATCTGTCGATGGATGTTTTAATGTGAATGGTAAGCGTCTTCAGTAGATTAGCTGTTATCTTCCCAGAAGGTGGCGCACACTGTAACGAGGGCGGCCAAAAATAAAAAAAAACTAAATACTGAATAAAAAGAAAAGCACTATCTAATGTTATTAGTAGCATTCTCAATTGATTAAATCAAAAATAATTTTTAAAAAATATTGATTTTTAAAAAAGATATGATGATTTAAAGTTGAAGGTTGTAGTTAAGTATGCCATTATTTGGAAAAATGATAGAAAAGTATACAAACTTCAAAAAATTGGTTTTAAAAAGGGTTTTGATATAGTAGTAAAATTTAGTCCAAAATATAATTGTAACACAGGTATGTTATTAAATCAATACTTTTTTTTACAACTTTTAACTCAAATGCGATTTACCGTTACAAAGAAAGCAAACAAAAAGAAACAGATCAATTATTGTGAATATTACAACTTTAGTGGACAATTAAAAAAAATACCAAAAAATACTTTTTCCATATTTTAATATAATACTTCTACAAGTAAGTACATTTAACAAAAATTGGTTTCATTTCCAACTTCGTCCAACTTTGATTTATATTTACATTTTTTAATGCCAAGACGTATTAAAATTCGTGCTTTTTTTGATATCTGGCTTAGGCACAAAAAATTTAGTGATGCAAAATCTGCAGCAATAAGTTATGTAGAAAATAATTCGGAAATAAAATTAAGTGAAAAAAAGATAAAAGAAATTCATTTCATATTATTTAAAATAGAAACTAAATGGAAAATAGAGTTATTATATTAAGAAAAAGTTTGAAGAAAAAAATGGTACATGGCTGGATTCATATTTCTTTGCAAGTGATGAAGACTTAGACCTTGTAAGTATTATAAATACACGATTAAATTATACTAGGAAAATAAGTCGTGAATCCACAAATAAAGAACCAAAAATATCTATTTTAAGAAAGGATGATAATAATAATAATAACTTTTCTGATATAAACAGTTTAAATTTAAGCGAAAACGAAGTAAGTGATAGCGAATATGATAGTTTAAGTGATTAATACTTACAGTTAAGTTAAAATAAGCTTGTTTAAGCTTTATTAAAAGAAAAAAAGGAACAAAGAAATTTGCTTTTTGTCTATTTTTGTTAAAGTAAGTTTCAGAAATTTTATCTTTATTTTAAATTTACTTATTACCAAAGTTATGGAGCCTCAATTGACTTTATTTGTTTGAATAAATTCAAAACTAATGAAAACTGTCTAAAAAAAGAATAAAAAAAATATAATTTCGCATGTGGAACATCTTCTATATTATGTAAGTAGATATAATACCGGAAGACAATTGTAATTCAAAGAAATAAAACAAATTTTGAAAGAGATGTAAATTTTTCACCTGAAGGATATTTAACAGAATTTAAAATCCTTGTTGCAATTTCAGAAAAAATCTGCATATAAATTTTTAGGTGTATGACATTTGTAAATTTGTAAACTATTTTCATTATATGAATGTATAGAACAACAGTTGTTTTAAGTACACCACATCTAGGCGGTGGGCGTGTCCTTCGTCTGATTATCCTAAAAATTTGTATTTTTCCTAATTTAGATATTCTACGAAAATGTACGAAATTTAAAAACTCTACGATAACTCCTTCTATTTTTGGCCGCTCGTTATATGAAATGGGTACACTGTGTGGCGCTGTACTACTGATCATTGGTTTCTGGTGGAATATATTAGAAATGTCAGGGGTCGGTTTCTTGCTGATGGTCTGGCTGGAGGGGGGAACCTCTTACTTTTTTAAATTTAGTTTTAATTTTAAATTGTAATTTTAGAAAACTGCAAATTTTTATTTTTATAATTTTGTCCTTCTCTGGCATTGAACCTTGGTCATGTAAGTTTCTGTGGGAGCGCTCTACCACTATGCCACGACCCCAAAATGAGTTGGATTTTTGTTTTTTTTTGATTTCTTACTTTTGCGGGTGTTCACAAATCATATTATATTTATTTAAAACAATTCACAGTATAAATCTACAGACCTTCATAGGAAACTTTTAAAAGAATTAAGTTTCCAACTTTGCATGGAAAACGTAAAGCAAAGATGTAAAAGTCTGAAAATTATTTTCAAATAATCTGTTAGAATTGCAATAAAAAGTGCACTTGGAAATGACTCCTAAGAAATATAAAAATATCTTCTTTGAAAAAAAAAGATAAAAGTGGTCGTCCTTTGGTGGTAGAAAATTGTTGTGTATGCTCGAAGTTAGGAATAAAAAAAATGAAATACCCGTAAGCGATGTTCTAGATGTTCGAAAACTGTTTGCAACGAACGCTCCAAGTATATCTTAAAATGTTCAAAGTGTTCGCAAGGTAGTCACCGTAGTTTAGTGGTAAGTGTGTTGGCTTACTACTCATAGACAAGAGCTCCATATCTAACCCCAGCTCTGACATCTTAAAAATAAAGAAATATGAAGTAAAAATATTTCTTTCAGCGACTTAATATTTGCAGTCTTCTGGCAAATGCTCTGAAAGTAATACTAGGAACACAATTGGGACGAACGACGAATTTTTCGGTACGAATTTTCTTCGTCAAAGATAAAACACATTTGTACTTATGAAAATTAACACAATACCGCCGTCAAACAAAATTCGTCGTGCGTGACGAACACTGCGATAGATTTATTTCTATTTTTAACGCCGACGAACGACGAACAAATCAGTATAGAGTTACCGTGTTTCTTTTTTATTTTCAAACATACTAGTAAAATAAGATATATTTCAATCTTTAATAATCGTTTGATTTTAAATAACACAATTTTATTTAAATATACACAATTATTTACCATAAAATTGCTTTTTAATTGTTTTTTGTTAATGCTTAATTTTTGCATTCAATTATTTTTCCCTACGGTAACACTTTTG
Organism: Metopia argyrocephala; assembly: GCA_963576795.1. Classification (NCBI taxonomy): domain Eukaryota; kingdom Metazoa; phylum Arthropoda; class Insecta; order Diptera; family Sarcophagidae; genus Metopia; species Metopia argyrocephala. Next base: position 89,666,970 of record OY756211.1, read on the forward strand.
CCACACACTAGAAAAAATTCTCAATAAATTAAACTTGAACTTGAATATTTATTTTTTGCCACACACAACTTTGTTTATTATAACAGCTGTTACTTTTTCGTCCTTATTGTGCGTCACACTGCGAATTTACGCAACGAACTTTCAACAACGAATTCGTCATGCTGGACGAAATTCGTCGTTCGTCCCAATTGTGTTCCTAGCATAACTGATTGTTATGAAAAAGCTTCTCAAGTCTGTCGTTCGGAGTCGACATTGAACTGTAGGTCGTGGTACTCATGTATTAAAATTGACACACACAACATGGGATTTTCAATTTCCATTAAAAATTTGAAACCAAAAATGCTAAAGATACCCGGGTACCTTGTCATTAACACAAGGGTTAAATAGAAATAAATTTAAAAAAAAAACTCCACAAAGTTAAGTCTTCGCAGATTATAACGCTTCTATAAATCTTTTATTGGCCTTTATTCGCGTCCATGCTTTAATTATGTTGCTGTTAAAACTTAAAGGTTTCAGGATTATAAAATGGAACATAATGTGTTGTTTTCTTTGTGTTTAAAAAAGGCACTTTTTCAAAACTAATAACGATGGCACTTGCTTTTATATTTTAAGTTGCCTTCTATCTATCATACGCTCATTTACACACATATCTTATAACTCATGTAGTGATTTTTAAATTTAATTACCATTTGATTTAAAAACAATTCAAATCAAACGAATAACTAGCAAAGTAATAAAAGCTTTAAAATATCTCTCGTTTTTTTTTTGTATGGATTTGTTTGATGAAAATGTTTTATCAATAATTTATGATTTCTTTTATCTTCTCTTTGCAGCTTTAACTGATTTCAAAGTTAACAAAGTAAGTAGCATTTTTGTTTTTGTTTTGCTTGATACTTTATATTTCCCTTTTTTCCATTTCGTTTTGTTTTTGTTGTTATTCATTAATTAAACTAATTAAACGTATAAATACTTGTACAAATACTCGCATTTCTTGCTTGTATTTGTATTTCTATTTTTCTTGCAAATCACCACAAACGTTACTGTAAATATTTTTATTACTTTTGTTTTGGTTTTTATTTGCTTATCTTGTCTCTAATGAATGAAAGAGTACAAAAGGGGCATTGAAAAAAAGTAGAGAAACATAATGTCACGTCCTTAAGCTGACTGAATAAATGATTTGTAATGAATGAAAATCGATTGAGTTGAAATCTTCTTGAAATCCTGGTAATAGCAATAGAATTTCTATTTTTTTCCCTATTTTTTGTTCTTTTCATTGGGATTTTCATGAAATTTTCTTTGTTTTGTGTTGATTTGATTCTTTACAAAGAGTTAATGGAAGTAATAGTTCTATTGAGATTTGTAATGTTTAAGTATGAGTGTATGAGTAGGAGTTTTTTTGCTTAAGTAGAGTAATGAAAATGAATAGCTTACAAACATATAATAAAAGAAAAGGATAGGATAGGATACTGTTGCTTAGACACATATGTACGAGTACTATCAAAAATTTGAAAAAGACATGCATGTTTAATCTCTTAAGTGTTTCGTATTGGATAGGAGCAAAAGTTGTGCAGTAATTGTTCTCATGGAATTACATTTAAAATAAAAAACTAAAGTCTTGGCAAATATTTTTAAGTTCTATTTTTTAGTTTTTCCTTCGTTTTTTGTTTAATAAACACTTGGCTAACTTCTTAAGTCTGCAGTATTTTGTAAAAAAAACTGTTTCTAATTTTCAGACAACTCTAGTTGGAGTTGCCACACATAGTATTGCAGGAGGTATATCAATAGTTTAACATTTCACATGCAAAAAATTATTTTTTCGGCAATTCTATTGTGATCCAAAAGCGACCTTTTAATATTTTGCGATTGCTTTAGTTAAATTACGAAGTAAATTTTAAATAATTTGTAATTTCTAGAGAGAAGTGGAGAACGATTATCTTGCATTCGGGTAAATTTAATCCCCCTATAAATGTACTCCGATTTAAATTTGAATATTAAGAAAAAAAAATATCCTAAAATTATAACTTTCCACTAAATCACATGTATTTTTCACTGCTCTAAAAATACAAGTTCTACCTCTTTTTTATTAACAGTGTCAAACGGCTCCTCCCAAGAAGAAGTGCCTCTAATTGGTATCCCTAATAGTTTTCTATAAGGTTATGTAATCACATCCATATTAAACTGGGGGGCTAGTTTGTATTCCGATTCAAATCAAAACTACTTTCGAAAGCAATTTTCGATTCGAAAAAACATTTACGCAATTCACAAAATGTTATATTGTTGTAGATTATAGTTAAATGGCATTTCATTTTGTAAACACCTTGTCGTAAATATTGTTGTAGGTGTTATCCAGTGTTATCAAATTTCTTGAATAACAAATTTAAAAAGAAGAAGAGAAGAAAAACATTTCAAACAATTTTTAAAATACATTTGAAAAATAAAAAAATTAATAAAAAAAAAAAAATAAAAAAAAAGTTTTCCAACTCTGGTGTATTGATACGACATTTCGGAAACATAGGAAAAATTGTCGTACATGTTGTACTAGTTTTTGACATGGAAATTACCAACAACATTATGTACAATAATTGTAGTTTGTCATAGTTCTACCGATCTACGACAACTATAACATTTTGTGAATTGAGTAAAAAAAATTTTCCGAAAATTCATAAATTTTTACGAATTCGTAAGATTTTCAACTCGAATCGGAATAGATAATAATAACCCTTTAATTAGGCAAATTCGTTCTCGAAGTCCTTTACGGTAGACTAGTGTGTGCTATGCTATGCTACGAATACAATTCTTGAACGTTTAATGCAATTTAAAAGCTTCATGCCTATTACTTCAAAACTTTTTAACTTTATATATTCTAAGGCCCAGCCTGTTTCGAAAAACCCAACATTTTAGCATTTTAACTTAAGAGAATCACAGAATAGGGCCCCTGTATACTTAAAGTGATTAAAAGTTAATGAAAATTTGAAAAAAAAACAGATGTTTGAAAATTGCCATATACAATACAACGAAAGGCTCATGCTATATTGTTGTAAAGGAAGTCTAGAATATCAGACGCAGAATATCAGCACCTTAAACAAGCACCTTAAAAAAGAGTTACACCAGTCAGTGATATGCTTAAAACATGTTTGTGAGCTGGAAATTTAAGTCCAATTGTCGAAAAAAGAAAAATTTTAAAGAAAATAAAGCTGAAAAAGAGACATCGTCAAGCTTGGCTACATAAGAATGTCCATTTTGTCTCTTGTGCATGATTAGTAATTCACAATAATCGATCAACTACTGATCATAAAATATAGGTTCGTTGGAAGAAAATGGTATCTGCACGAGATTTTTTTCTAAGTTATTTATTAGTTCACAAACTCTTTATAAATACATACATACATAACTGGCCTTTACAACCCTATGTCAGGATTACGGCCTGGCTTCTCGCAGCACTCATGTTATGTGTGCAAATTTTTATCCATGAGTACCGGGGCCTATAGTTTAATGTCGACTCCGAACGACAGACTTGAGAAGCTTGTGGTCTAGTGGTTAGTGTGTTGGCTTACTACTTAAGACATTAGCCCTGGGTTCGACACCCAGCTCTGACATCTTAAAAAAAAAAGAGTAACTAAGAGAGAGTAACTAATTGCCATGAACAAGCTACTCACAAACTCTTTATATTTCTATATATTTATTTGATTCAAGAAAGTTGTATTCCATTGGGATTCAGCTAAAGATAATAAGATGAAGTAAAATATCTAATCAAACATTTTAAAATATCCAGACACTTAAGTACTGCTTTCGATACTCGAAAATTGTGATGGTTTTTACAAAAATCACAATTGATTCTTACACTTAGAACATTATGAGCATTTGATCTGCCACTTCATTAACTTCATTATCCTTAACAATGGATGAGAGGACACTACAGCACCAAAAGGCATTTAACAAGCAAACTCTCTTAGCACGAAACTAGCTAAATTCGCTTTTATTCGCTTTTATAGTTTAAAATCTCATGATAACATTGGTTTTTGTATTCATTCGTTAGCCATAGCTCTGACATCATGCAAAAAGAAATATTAAAAAATTATTTTGTTCGGCGAATACCACTTAGCAGTCTTCTGGCAAAAGCTCTGAGAGTAACTGATTGCCACGAAAAAGCTTCTCAAGTCTGTCGTTCGGAGTCGATATTAAACTGTAGGTCCCGGTACTAATGGATAAAACTTAATACATACAACGTGAGTACTGCGAGAAGCTAGACTGTAACCCTGAAATAGGGTTGTATGTATGTATTCAATCGCTGCAGACAATCAAAAAAAAGGAACTTAAATTTTTGAAAAACAAAAAAAAAAAAAAAACAAAAAATTGCTTTTTAAATTGTTTTGTTTGTTTTTGATATGCTAAATGGGATATAATTCTCATTGAGTTTATAAGTTTGGGAAAAGGTCTCCTGACGAGTCTCTTAAGCAGAGACAAACATTAAATTTCTTATTAACCTTTTTTATAAATCAAAATTTTCTGAGGTCTTTAATCAGTTTATTTGTAAAAAAATAATTTTTAAAATTTTAAGACATTCAATCATATGAGGCCCTTTCGAATTGTAATGAAATGTAGAACCTTCTCTAACGTTAAAAAAATAGCGTAAATGTTTTGTTGGGAAATAAAAACTGGTCTTTAATTAATTTTAATTTCCATACAATAATTGGATTTAAATATTATTTAAAGGCTTAAAGTTCAAACAAGATTTTGTTTGTACAGAAAATTACTTTTGCCAGTAGGAATACGAAATTTTCACCTACCTTTTAAGTGAAAAAAAACAACAACCCACATACATACATATATACTAAAAGAAAAACGAAAACTTTTTGTCTATTTGAAAATCAAGTTAATATTGTATCTATTGATGGCCCAGACCATAGTTTGAATATCAAATTAAAAGTTAACATTTCGTCTTATGAACACTCATGTATACCAGATAATAATCATGATGATAATGTGGCATACCTCTCATGCCTCTTTACTCGTATAGCTAAAAGTGCCATATTTCGTTTAATTTTGAATTGAAATCAAATAAACTTAAATACTCTGTTTGTCATACATACTGTAATACTTACTATTTTGTGCTTTTTACTGTGAATAAGTTGTGAAAGACAGAGAAGAGAAACAAGGTCATGAAGCCTTTTGTTATAACAATTTTCCCCTGGATTTTTATTTTTAATTAAAATTGAATTTGTTTTAAAACAAAAACCAATAAAATATTTTTGTTGTGGCTTTTTCAAAGAAGTATTTAAAATGTTTGCTGCTTGAATTTGAAGATTTTTTAAATTTTATAGAGACTGTCTGTACGACTCATGGATATGTATGTACATATATAAAGTATTATTTACAGATTATTTCTAAGGATTTTATACCAACTTTTCATTAAGTTTTTATAGTTAGTTTAAATTTAAAATACATTTAATGCTTGTAATTACGTTTAGTATTGGCTTTTCGAAAGCAAAAAATGATTAAATTTGTATTACAAATTTTTATGACAAATAGTGTTTAAAAAGTTTAAAGAATGAAAAATTTCTTTCAAATATTATTGCCGAATTCACAAAACCCTTGCATTCATTGTATTCGTTGTTTGATTATACGGCAATACAATAGTTGTACGCTCGTTGTTGGTACATAATTTTCATATAAAAATTTGATACAACTCGACACTTGTTTTCATGTGTTTTTAAAAAATTGTAAACACAAAAAAATTATTTTTGTTGTCAGTAGTAAATAAAATTAAAAAAAATTTTGATTTTTAACGTTGAATACACAAAATACATTCGTATACATACAATAGGTGTTCACAAAACAAAAAATTGTTTTCAATACATGAATCACAAAACCTTGTGATTCGGTATATAATTCTTTGAAAATGTATTATTATTTATTATTACAGTCGACATACTATTTCTATTTATCTGTCTGACATGACATAGATTTAGGAGGGTAAGACAAACGGAGGATCTATCCTCCGATCGAGTAAAGATTTTGATTTTGAAAGTGATTTTTTTTTAAATTAAAAATAACTATGCTAAGTATGAAAGGCAAAAAACAAATATTTTTTAAAAACTCCTAAAAGTATGCTAATTTTTTATCATACATTTTCTTATAAACAGCAGTACGCTCAATCTTGTTTTTGCACGGTAAATTCTTACGATTTAGAGAACATCAGGAAGATATAAAATTGTGTAAAATAGACAGAATAATAAACAATTCAAAAACTCTAAAACATATTTTAGTTTTGTAAAATGTAAAGAAATGAATTCAAATTTTAGTTGATGTTGTACAAAACAAGTTTCCAAAACAGTTTAGAGAATTTCTAGAAGTATTTCAGAGTATTCGGTACTATTTGTCAGTGTAGAAGAAAAATAAATGTGGAAGATTGAGTGAAGTTCTGTGACTGCTTGGCCCGCGCATGAACAATGTGTAAGACATAATCCAATATCTTTTTTATACATCAGTGAATTTAGCAAGGGTCAAAACCTATGAACAACACCTTAGCCAAGATCCTAACCACTTCACAAAGAAAAAATTATTAAAAACAAATGGGCCAACAAGAGTGAAGGCCTTTAAGGGATCAACTGACAGCAATTTGTCTCATCGACATAAGGCGTCTAAAAAAAGTAGTTCAATATATCTTCCATTCCAATACAATGCTGCACAGCAGGAGTAGGGATATAGCCCCTGAGTATTGGTCTTATCAAAAAAAAAAAAAATCTATTGTTGTCAACCTTGTTAATTCAAGACAGAAAAAATGTTTAAAAATACGAGTAGATGTACCAAGTAAATAAAAGTAACAGACTATTAAAATAATTCATTAGAATAAATGCACACACGAGTCGTCAATTGACAATTATGTAGCATTAGGTAATATTTCGTCCCTCATACCGAGCATGGCGAACATATCGTTGTAGTGCCAATACACAGTGTTTTCATTCTCCCAACGTGATTTGTTTACTGATCCTCATAAAAGCTTAAAATTTTTAACACTGAATGCGATAAATCTATATATGTTGTCATAATATACTGTTCTTTCCACAAAGATTCTAATACAATGCACAGCATTTAGTATTGTTCTACCCCTGAGTATTGGTTTCAACAAAAAAAAAAAAAAATAAAAAAATAAGAGTCCCCCCCCCCCCCCCCCCCCTCCTTCCTTAACAGTTTATTCCACCAGGAACGAATGATCAGGAGTACAGCGCCACCTTTTGGGAAGATAGTAGCTAACATACTGAACACGCTTACCACTCACATTAAGTGTCTACCGACAGATGTGGCAATTGCTGTTGATCATTCAAAGGACAGTAACTTATTTTATCGACCAAAAAAGGCGCTTAATAATAAAAAAAACTACATACTTTCATATTTCAGTATAATGCACAGTATAAGTAGGGGTTTTCTTAGGATAATTAACATCCATCAGAAAGCAAAACAATCTATCTGTTGTAACATTTTTACCCCAAATAATTACATTCACGTTTTACGTTCGGAAATTGATTTGATTTTTGTATTGAAGTGTTCTATGAACAGGTTGGGATTGTTTGTCTAACTTTGCAAACAAATTCTTTATGTACATTACGTGTTTTATTTCTAACAACCATATTTAAAATGAATAATTCTTAGGATATTTAGTTGTTTAGCTCCCTTATTAAAAATATCAATTAAAAGTTTAAGTTGAAAAAACTTGTGGTATATTTAAAATCTAAATTGAATTTTAAAAAAATCCCACGTCTAAACTGGACCGTATGAGTAATATTTTTTTGTATATTTCTTTCATGTTACTCATACGCTACCAAAAAAAAACAACCAGAAATGTTTTAGCATTTTAAATCGCTTAGTTTTAAATATTTCAATTTAAAAATGAAAATATGTTTTACTAATGAGATTTTTTAAAAGAAAATTTCCCTTTTTTCCCAAAAATATAAAAAAAATGTTTGTTTTTATTCGATAAAGAAAACAACCAAATATGGCAGACGTATAGACGCCGTACTTTTTTTCTACTTTGGAGTACGTCTGTCTTTGTTTGTATATGTAAAAAAACACATAAACTTAAACAGTTTCTGTTTCTGTAACTGTTATCGTTGTTGTTGTTTTTATGTTTTTACATTTGGTTTTTTTTTTTACATAAACAATGTTTATGTTGTTCAAAATGAGAAAAAACACACACAAAAAGTAAAACGACAACAAAAAAGACAATAATAGCAGCAACTAACAAATAATGGGGAATTACTGTTTATTCCTAAAAAGTAAGAAAGAGAGTGAGCGAGCGAGTGAGCAAAAGTAAAGGAAAATAAATTAAAGTTAATTAAATTCTTGTCTATGCAAGTAGTAATAGTAGTATGATTAATGTTTACTAAGTGTACGTATTTATGTGTGGTGTGTGTATGCGTTTAAGACAGAGCGTAAAAGTCTATACAAAAGTAACACAAAGTAATAACTTATGAGTATAAAATGTGAGAACATGTTAAGAGTATGATTTACAAACAAAGTCATGCATACATATTATATGTACGCAGATTAAACAGTACGAGTACATTTAAACGCTTATGCTGTTGTGCTCCATCTCTGTGTCTCTCTCTCTCTCTCTTACCCTTCGTATTTTTAATTTAAATGTATGAAGAGATATAATAGACAATAAAGTCTGTTTTTACCACAATACAAGCACACTCAAGCACATTGAATTTTGTAATATTTGTTACTTGTTTTACCAAAAGTATTTAAGTATGTATGTACAGTGTACACTCTTAAATGCATAAAGTGAGTAAACGTATACATATACTTAAGCCTGTATATGTTTAAAGTTTTTGTTTAACTTTTTGTTAGTTAGCGTACAAGCATACATAAGTGAGTGTGTGCTGTTCAAAACCAAATATTACAAAATCAGCATAAAATACGAGTACTGCTCTTATTGTAGGTTCACAATTGTGGCTGCTATTATTGCTTCTATGTTACTGTAATACTTTTTGTGTGTAAATTTCATTTCATACTTTAGTTTTCTAACTGTGCAGCCATTTTCATTTGTTACTTTTATTGTTGTACATGGGACAGAAAAGGAAAAAGTTACTGCAATTGGCCCAAAATGCATTGCAAAAATATTTGCAAACTTTCTAATATTGGCAGTAGTTAGTTTTTGTTATTGTTTTTGTTTTTCTGAAAAATATAATTTTTAAATATACTAAACAATAGCAGTTCTAAAAAAGTAAATGTGGTTTTTGTTAAACTTTTTCATTTTGCGGTTTTTGTTCGCTTTGCTGTGTTAAGTTTAGAAAATTTTTTGCCAGTATTCTTCAGATAATTAATGGCAATTTTGTATTATTTTTTTACTGCCAAAGGTTTATTTTCATTAGAGATTACCAACCATGTAATACCTGCATTACAGTTAAGACTTTTTGGAAGCATTTGTTAAAAATAGATCGGGTTAATTAAAGTTGTTTTCAACACAAAATTTAATAAAAAAAATTTAAATTTTCTAAAAACTTGTCATGCACAAATTTTGTTTTAATATAAGTAATATTTATAATTTAAATAACAAAATTAAATACAGAGTAGGGATGGATAGCTAGATTGTCGCTTTTACACATATAAAGACAGTTCTATTAAACTGTTCTCTTTGAGTAATATAGATATATAGTTTTTAAGTGTGAAAAATAATTGCATTTATTTATTTAAAATATTTTTCCAACAACATTTGTTTTAAGCTAATACAGAGAATTTCTAGAGTTTTAAGTACATAGTGAAACTTTGTACTGAAGTGGGGCCTCTTTATGTAGTACCGCTTACCTCTATTTTCAATTTTTATTAGAGGTTGGGAAGTATGGAAATTTATACCTACTTTGAAATGTCTAAAAGACTATTTGTCTTGATAAAAAAGTGATCGGTCTACATTTCATTAAAATGATAGCAGGACTGCTAAATAAGGAAAATGTAGTATTTTGATCAATACATATTTGTAAAAGCAAAATTTTTAACTTTTGAAAAACCTTAATAACACTGGTTTACAGCCAAAAAATACCAAGAACGCCACATGCCTAGATAAGTTAATTGGGACCTCCTGAGCACGAAAAACGCTTTAGTTTTTTTTCCTAAGAACCGTTTTTTAGATAACGGTATTTTTGTGTTTTTTGGTGTATGGCCCCACTCAAACTCTTGTGGAGTCCAACCAAAAAGTCCGATCGAGATAAGTGGCATAGCGATGGAAAGGTTATTAAATGTATTTTCCATCGATATGCTGGAAAATTCTATCTGATAAGAAATCGCTGACATATGGCACCTCAAAATTAAAAATTTGCCTATTTTTTACGTTTTTTTCAAAATTTTTCATTTTCATTTAAATTTTTTCCTACGTTATATTGAAGATCTGGAATGTTTTATTCGTTTATCAAATACTTTATTTAATTACCAATATTCTAAGCGTATTTGAAATAAAATCGGATAACAAATAATATTTTTATTAAGTATTTTGGGGAACGACAATATTTTCATTTTCATTGCTCACACAGTACATTCCGCGTAAATTAAAAAAATTTAAATTAAAATAATGAGCGACTTGAACTATTGCGTTTTTTTCGGATGGATCTTTGCGAATGAGGAACCAACAATAGTCCGCCATTATTTGTTCATCCCACCAGCCTTTGTAACGTCTCTCGATTTCTTCCATTTCCTGGTGAAATGTTTCACCTTGTTCAGCCCAAGTTCGTGGGGAAAATATTCAAATTGAATAAAAAGTGTAATATAGGTGCCATATTTTAACCGAAAAGTTAAAAAGAATAAATTTTCAAATGATAACGGCCTTTACGTTACACATGTTTTCACTCAACGCTTACCAATGGCATTGAATTTTTGCAGTAATGTATCGATCTTCTTCCCAATTAACTTAAAAATTTTTAAACCTTAATAACTTTTTTATTTTTTACTCGAATTTATTTATTGGAAGCTTATTTAAGTTAGAACTACATTAGCTTTAATTAAATATATACATAAGGGTATGTTCCTAAACAATCTAATTTAAAAAAATAGCGCCAAAGTTAAAAAATTTAAAAAAAATAAAATTAAAATCAGATATAATTAAAAATAACACTACGAAAATTTAATATATATACAAAAATGTGTACGTATTTAAAAAGGCACATATTTCTTCTTTCTGAAACCGTTTAAAAATTGAAAATCGGATTAAAATGAACTGAGTTACGTGTTCATAAGTACCTACCCGAAAATAGTTTTTTCGGAATAACTCCGAAATTTGGGGGTTTTTGCCAGCTTTTAAAAATTAATTTATGATCAACTCAACAAGGCCTACAATTTACACTAGGTCACTTTCCAAGTATATTTTCACTGTAGCACCGTGCAATTTTTTCTAAGATAAATAAAAAAAATAAAAACTGTTTTCTATTGGATTGCAACAATTTTTATCACTGAAAAAAAAAGAAACACATTTTGATTAACAAAATTAAAAAAATTTCCTCATTTATTTATGATTTTTGAATGCGTTTATATTCTGAAAAATCTTGGCTTCTAAACAAACAAAAATTTACCTAATACATACATACATACATAATTATTTTTATTTTATAATTATCATATAAGGCTTAAGCCCATAAAACTGGTATTATTTTTTTGAGAATTAACATCTGTTAGGAAACAAGAAATGAAGTAGATTTCGACCCCCGCTACGATCGTACCATCAGGATTGTTTGGGCTACACATATTTGCTTTCGATATTATTTATATATTTATTTTAGTCGCCGTGGTCTAGTGGTTAGTGTGTCGTACTAAGAAATGGGCCCTGGGTTCGACTCCAGGCTCTGACATCTTCAAAAAAAGAAATATGAAAAAAATATTTCTTTCGGCGACTACCTCTCAGCAGTCTTCTGGCAAAAGCTCTGAGAGTAACTAATTGCCATGAACAAGCTTCTCAAGTCTGTCGTTCAGAGTCGACATTAAACTGTAGGTCCCGGTACTCATGGATAAAAATTGACACACACAACATGAGTGCTGCGAGAAGCTAGGCCGTAATCCTGACACAGGGTTGTAAAGGCCAGTTATGTATGTATGTATTATTTATTTAATTCACAATCTATTGATTGCTAATATAATATAGGATGTTAATTCTCATAAAAAGAATAACCGTTTTTGGTTTAAAACCGTTGCGGTTTAAAACCGACATAGTAATTTTCCAATAGAATTATTTTTTTATTTGCCATTCAATAAACTGGGAATAAACACACTAATTGTTCGTTATTTTTTTTTTGAATTAGTTTTTTATAATCGTAATGTATTATAAAAATGCATTCCAAACATGCCAAGTAAAAGTTTTCTTTTAAAAATAGCAAATCTGAACTGATAACAAAATTATTTTGAAAAAAGGAGGTGAATTAAATAAAAATTATTTGAATATTTGCTTTTCTTATTATTATAAATAATTTATCTAAAATTTGGTTCTAAAAAGGAAATAATAATCAGACCTAAATGGAAAACAGTATTAGAAGATCATAGTGTTCCTAAATAATTTTAATCAATTCATTTCAATTTAATAGTACTTTATAATAATTTTTAATAATTTATAATATTTCCCTTTTATATTGCTGTTAAATATATTTCTTTATTTTATTGAATATTTTTAATTGATTATTTCAAGCTAAAGGGTCTTTTATTAAGTACTTACTATCTTTAAATTGCAATAAATGAAAATGTATGTGAGATGTCATCGAAAGATCTATTTATTAATGCTTTGGGTAAAGCACAATTGAAATTTTCGTTACTCTGATGCAAAAATTAGTGTAAATTTATCATTTAGTACCGCTTGGTTTCTTGCTTTTTTGCATACATCTGTGTGTTAAGTAAACCCTACTAGAAAAAGTATAACGGAGTAAAGTCGCGCGTTGTTAGAGGCTAGTTTACATTACTGCCACATGACATACAATGTTCTCAAAAAGCTTTTACAAAATATCCAATAAGGCATGAGATTTTGAGAATGTTAATTATTTATAACTAAGTTGTACAGATCAACCAATTCAATAAGTTGGTATTCATAGTATTTTAGCGTTTTCCGTTAAAAGTTATATCCTGGCCAACATTGTTTATAGAAATCTGAACAGTTGCCGCTCCCCGATAGTGACTTTTTGGGTGTGTATTGGATGTCCTTAGATCTCATGAGGGTTTATATCGTCCCAATAGGGCAACATTATATTTTTCACGATCCCACTGATTTTTCAATAGAATTTTTTTAATTGTAAAACAAATTTATTATTTGTACGTATGTATTATTGAATCCTATATCCATCCATGGTAATTTGGCGAAACAGACTGAATAAGTGACAACTAATTAAAGAGACGTAATAACAATATGAACTTTATCAATTGTCAAATTGTCTGTTGAAAGACCCCTTACAATTTAAATATTATGCTTTCAAAAAACAAAAAAAAAAAGAAAGAAAAAACTATTTATTTATTCCGTTTTTATATTTTTTGCTTATTTTTCTAATTTTAAACAAATTAAATTCCTAAAAGTTTTAGTTTTTTTTTTGTAGTCTGTGTCTTGGGAATTTTTTTCATAGAAAATATTTGTATAAATTCCCTTGTTAGACAACAAAAATGCTTCAAAAGGATTTTATGTAAAACCCCCAAACCATTAAAAACAAAATTAGAAAAAATAAAAATTCAAAAAGAGAAAAAATAAATTTAAATTAAATATTTAGATATGAAAGTCAATAACATGAACAAGAGCAAAATATACAGCATAGCAGGAAATTGTTGCTGTAAATATTTAATTTATGGCTTTAATAAATAAAATATTTAATTAAAATATTATTAAAAAAAATAAGAAAAAACAAAAAATTAAATTAAAAGAGAACAGTAAAAGGTTTTTTTATTACTTTTTTTAGTGGACAAATTTAATTGTTGAACTAAAATCATTTTAGTTTTAATTTAGAACCAGGAAGTTATATAATTTTTTTTTTATATATCAAACTGCTTGTGCACATTCGTATTTACAAGAATATTAAAATACTTCAAACATGTTACAGAAAACTTAAATTGGTAAATACGAAAATAGTGTTTTAAATAAATTCAAGCTCTATGATGAACTTAAGATCTTTGGAAAAAAATGATGTCCAAAAAAAAAATAATCTGTGATGTTTACAAAGATTAGAATGCAATTAGATAACCAGCAGGGTTTTTAATTTAATAATTTTATTGATACAAATGCACGTCACTCTATAGGACTTAATCACAGAAAAGGTTCATATAATCATTAAAATAATGGAGAAAGATCGAGATATAAGCAGTTTTGTCGTTGCTAGAGTAATAGGCATACGTCTCAAAAATTTTATCAAGAATTTGAAGAAAGCTGGTTACACAGGAAAACTCAATGTTTAGCTGTCACGTGAATTAAGAGTAAGAAATTGAAACATAGAAATTTCCAATCACGACTCATTGCCGAAAAAAATAGTAATTGAACCATTTCCGAGCCATGTATCACGAAAAGAATATATAATAATATAAGCTTTAATGCCGTCCTTTAAGTTGTTATTTCTCATTTTATTGTCAAATAATTTATTTGATCTTGAATTACACAAAAGTTTCACCCATAATTTAATAAAATTTTTTTATTATTTAATATATGCTGGGGTAGTACGTTGCACTTTTAAATATTTAAAACCTATTAACGTTTCCATTTAGAAAAAATATTGTTCGTTTTTTGTTTTTTTAATTTGTAAATTATGCACAAAAACTCAATTAATATTTAATATGCAAAGCAAATCGGTGTAGTGAAAAACATATTAAAAAAATAATTCTCTTCTATTGTTTATGCACTTTTGAATAAATTATTTGGTTAAAAATAAATCGCTAAAACTTTAGCAAAAACTGAAAAATTTGCAATATTTTTTAACGACATTCATAATTGATGGTTTTGAGGAGTAGGAGTTTCAACAGAAGCTGTTTGTTTTGTCAACGAAAACGATAAAAAAGATTAATTAAAATCTGCAATACGCCTTTTAAAATATTTTTATTTTAAAACAATTTTTTTTTATAGTGCATTTACACCAAACTCAAATCAACTCATTACTAGATTTCAATTGAAAAAATTTCGATACACCTTACTCGTTATCGAGTGAGACGATCTCAAATACAAAAATTTCGATTAACTTCATTCGATAACAAGTGCCGCGATTTGGGCCCTAATTTGAGTTCACATTACAAAATTTTTAGATGTAATATGTTTTAATTCCCATGCCGGCATTTTTTTTTATTTTATTTATTTTAATCAATTTTAAAATATTAAATTAAACATTTTGACACTCCCTCACAGTCAAAACAATTTGCAGCAGTACTAAACAGATTTAATTGATTTTATGGAGGCGTGTTTTAATTTATGCAAAAAACATGTTTTATTTTTGTAGAATTGAGATGAGAGAAAAAAGTGAAGAATAAATTTTTATTTTTTATTAGGAAGAGATTTATTTTGGAGGATCTAATAATCAATTTGAAAAGAGCTCCGGTTTTAAACCCCAGCTCTGATATATATAAAAAAAATATATGAAAAACTATTTTTTTTGGCGACTACCTCTCAGAAAACTTCTGGCAAAAGCTCTGGGAGTCACTGATTGGCCTGAACAAGCTTCTTAAGTCTGTCATTCAGAGCCTACATGAAACTGAAGGTCCCGGTACTCATGGATAAAAAATGACACACACAATATAGGTGTAATGTAATGGTCAATTATACATGTATGTATGTAATAAGTGTATTGTGTTGACTTACTCAAACCGTCGTGCGGGAGTTTAAGTGCTCTATCCGCCATTTCATATTTTTTATGTATCTCGAGTTAATGATGCCACTTTAGGTTTTCGACCCCAAATTTTTCAAATCTGTAATCCGTTTTAGAATATTTCGTCAAGTTTCGGAGATAAATAGCCGAAAACGTATAGCAGATTTTAAAAAATTTTGGTGTCAAAAACCTAAATTAGCATCATTAACTCGAGATTTAAAAAATGGCGTATAGAGCACTTAAACTCCCGCACGACGAAATGTCATAATTGGTCAAACAAAGCAGAGCACATCTTTATCATAAAAATTATCAAATCAAAAACAAGCAAACGTCTCTGAAAACATTTTAACTGTTTTTAGCAAACTACGATCTATGCATGCCTTTCCTTTAAAAAAAAACCAATTATGATGGTATTTTTAAAATTTTTGCAATTTTATAAACGTAAAAAATTGTGCACAAAATAGTGTGAGCTTAGTAATGTCTGTTACTAAAATAAACCATAAAATGTCACCCTTCAGACAATGTCTTGTATGGCCCTAGACAGAGAACATTACCAGAAATATTAAATTTTAAATTCTTCTAACGAAACTGTTTAAACGAAACTTTTCGAAAGCACAATATTTAAAAATGTTTGAAAATTTAACAGTTCCCCTTGTTAACTCATATTCCTTAGTACACATTGGGTTGGTTTCATTTATGTTGTAATAAATAAATTTAAAATAAGAAAATTGTATGTAAAACATTTCCTTTTGGTCCTTTTTATTAATATTAAATATATATATTTTTTTGATAAAAAATTTCTTAAGAAAAAGTCTTAAGAAATGTTTGAATGAAAATAATTCTTCCAATTAATTGACCAAAACCTATAGAGAAGCAATTTTCAAAATACAAACTGAAAAGGAATTTAAATCCTTAAACCGTAACTAATATTTTTTCATTTCATAATAACATTTCAACATTTCAACATTTCAATTTATTTCAATTTCAATTTTTCAATTTGTTTTTTAATTTTTTTTTTATATTTTTGCCTTTTAAACCAAATAAAACGCAATGAAAGCGAATTGTTAAAAACATTGTTTTGGTAATAAAATATTTAATGTCTGCTTCCTATATATTTGCTTTTTTTTATAGAGTTTTCATATCTAAAGTGCTTACAAATCATTGGCATAATATTGCCATAAAAATAAATTGTAACAAAATATTATATAATATTCTTTTATTATATCCTTCTTTCTATACCATATCTTCCTTCCACACGCTGTTCTTTTTTTATTTTTTTTTGCCTTTAAGCCATTTATTTTCCTTTGTTACTACTTATCCTAGCAATGTAACAGAGATACCAAACAAAAACATTTTCAAATACTAAATAGACTTCAAATAGCAAAAAAATATAAGAAAATATTGCAAAATAATGACGATATATAAGAATTATAAAGAAAATGGCAAAAACCAGTAAAAGTAAAATGAAAGTTCATTGAGTTTTTGAAATCATTGCCTTAAGGAAACCAGATCGTAAAGAATACAAACTACTAAATTATATTGTTAATGGTTTATAACAGTAAACAAATAATGACAAACAAATACGAACAGCAACAACAAAACATATAAACAACAAAAGAAATTTATAGGAGAATTATGAAATAAAATATCTGTTTTAATTGTTACAACATTTGTAAAAACACAGAGAAAAAATATGCCTCAAATAGTTTAAATTTTTTTTGACACACTTTAACAATTTTAAACAAAAATTTTTAAAAGGTTTTTCTTTAAATAAAAATTCTTGTCATAGTTTCCGATTCTAAAAAAAATTTGATTTACTGTCTTAAATTTTTTTCAGTGTATAACATAGAAATTTTAATTTGTCTGTATTGTGAGTAGGTTTTGTTTAGTTTTCTAAAGATTTATTTCATTCTTTTGTTTTCCTTGTTAGGAAACATAATTGAGGCCATATTTATAATCTTCAAAAATAATTTTTTGGAAAATTCCATTTTGTTAATTACTCGTACTCTTAATAATTATTTATATCTGAATGCTTTAAAGAATAGTTTGGTCTTTAATACTTATGGAAATGACTAAATGCCTTGAATATCATATGATGATAATGAATAATAATTAAGGCTGTAATTAAAAGACAAGTAAAAGTAGTTCACTAATGGGAGAACATATTTTTCAGGTCTAACAACTGGACCACCACTTTCTTATATACACACATACATACATGCATAATTGGCCATTACAACCCTGTTTCAGGATTATTGCCAATCTTCTCGCAGCACTTATGTTGTGTATGTCAATTTGTACCTATGAGTACGGGGATCTACAGTTTGATGTCGACTCCGAACCATAGATTTGAGTAACTTGTTCTTCGCAATTAAGTAGTTACTCTTAGAGCTTTTGCCAGAAGACTGCTAAGAGGTAGTCGCCAAAAGAAATATTTTTTTTATATTTCTTTTTGCAAGATGTCAGAGCTGGGGTTTGAACCCGGGTCTTAATAAGCCAACACACAAACATTATACCACGGCGACTACAACCATACAGCAACCACGTTCTTTTTTTTAAGACCAATACTCAAGGGTAAACCCCTACTCATGCAGAATCTGAGTTTCCAAAAGTATGTGAAATACTCCCAAAAGTCTTGAGTTATGGTTAGCAAACTGGTATTACGATTTTATTCACTGAATTGGTAAAATGTATGTATTAAGAACGATGAATATCAAACGACAACTAATCCAAACAAGAAATGGGAGTAATGGAAACCTTCATACTTAAGAAACAATTAATACAAAGTGTTACAACGAATCCCTAAAATTGAAGGAAGACCCCAGCAGAAATTAGTGCTTACCCTATTTTGTAAGGGAGAAACAATCACTTACTCGTGCGCATCAATAATGCATGATTTTTATATGAAATGAGCCGCTAAAATGCAATAGAAACGCAAATTTATTGCAACCAGTAAGCAAATAGTACAAAAAATCAAAAATTATTACCTTATTCTATAGCATTTTTGGAAGCTTTAAGGTATGCATAAACAATATAATGATTACAATTTTGAAAAATTTTCTGCTGGGACGTGATAGAGGCAAAAGAAAAAGCCTAATGGCTCAAAACTATTCAGGATGGGACAGTGTGTAATGATCTATACGCCCATACAGTGACCCGTATACAACGCTATAAGTTTAGAAAAGGACTGACGAGGAATACCCAAGATTCCGAGAGCCTTACCCCGGTTATACCGAGGCCAAAGTGACCTAGAAACAGCACAAGTAGTGATGGAATTCTACATGCTCGGTGCTTTCCCAAGGAAAAACTTGGATATTCTTTCCGTAATGGCAGTCATAGGGCAGTGGACATCCGGGTAGGAAGGAAGGAACATACTCCCCTCCGGCAGAAGCTTCCCCAGCAAGCTCACCTGCTTTCTCATTTCCTAGGATATCCCTAGGACCAGGATCCGAGACTAAGGATTTGCCACAAACGTCTCTAAGACGCTTCAGCTCCTCCTTACAGCGAAGAACGATGGAAGAATTTCCCATGGGCGAAGCTAGGGCTCTGATAGCAGCCTGACTATCAGAGAAAACCCTAACTTCACCCCCTATGCATAGTTCCCTCAGTAACCTCAATGCTTGCATGATCGCAAATACCTCGGCATGAAAAAACTGCATGCCGGAATCCATCTTAGAGCCATCCGTGAAGACTGAAGCACCGGGACCCATATCAATCCTACCCAATTCCCATTTTTCCCTACTGGGGAAGAAAACACTGGAACACCCCCAAAGTCCAACTTCCGGAGGGCCAGCTCAGTACGTAACTCCAATATAGCAGTTGCGAAGGGCCACCCACCACACTAAGCAACCATACGTTAGAATTGGCAAGACCACCTGGTTGTACATATGAGGTCTGAGTCTCCAACATAGATTTACAAGAGTAAAAAGCCACACAGGCATTTTTCATCCGTTCTTCTATATGAACCCTGCAATGGAGCTCGGGATCCAGTATTAAACCTAGGACTAAGAGCCTATTTTTATATATATATATATATATATATATATATACCGTATAAATAACGATTGCAATTAATTCTCATCTGCCAAACAAATTTGTATTAATTTTTTTCCAAAAATAACGTTGAATTTTTTCACAGATAATAAAATCATGTTTATGCGGTCCGCCGAGCAAACGTTAGTACTTCTCCCCAAACGCACAATATGTATTGTATATAGACATTTGAATCAACGAATTTCAATTACAATTCCAAATGTTCGAAGCTGAGAAGACAGCAGTTTCCATGAGAAAGTTTTCTGGGTTATTTAATATCGATGTGGATACAGTTCCTAAAAACTTTCCTATGGAAGTGACTGACATACAGAATAATACCGATTTAAAATATATATTTCTGTCAGTATACATCGAAAATGTTTAGCAATCTTATGCGAACCTTGAAAAATTTCCGCTTTTGATGAAAAATGCAAAGCATTTTTTTTTTTTGCTGTTTGGAAGTATATATGGTCGTGCGGGAGTTTATGTGCTCTATCCGCCATTTTATATATCTGGAGTTAATGATGCCACTTTAGGTTTTTGACATCAAAATTTTTAAAATCTGCAATCCGTCTTCGGCTATTTATCTCCGAAACTCGACGAGATATCCGAAAACGGATCGCAAACTTTAAAAATTTGGGGTCGAAAACCTAAAGTTGCATCATTAACTCCAGATTTATAAAAAATATAAAATGGTGTATAGAGCACATAAACTCCCGCTCGACGATATGCTTGCGAACAATTATTTTTAATCATGAAATTAATCTAAAATGTCCACCGATCATGACTAAATGATGCACGATTAGAAGCTGCGTATGTGTAGCTACTTCATCAATTCCGGCTGATAGTGATCAGCTTGTATCGTAAAACAGTTCCAAATTTCTCATTAAAAATTTCAAGTAAATTCGTTTTTCTGTTCTTTTTTGTTTGCCTTTATTTGGCATTAAAATTTATATATGAAATCGTTACTATTTTTTTGTTCTAATTTTTATTATAAATAAAGTTTTGTATATTAAGTATTAATAGTGTTATTTTATGTGCGGCCCGCCCAAAAATTTTAAAATTTAAACAGGCCCCTGGACTACATCAATTTATAAAAATGTTTCATGCATAGTTTTCAAAAACTTCAGCACAAAAATTATCGCTTCTTTAAGCATATTCTTGTATAGGGTGTTGGTTAATTTCGGTATTACTCGAACATACCAAAGCTTAAAGAAAATGATAAAACAAAACTACTCTCTGTTTAAACTTAATTTGTTTGTCTGTTAAATTATCTGACTGGTTGGTTGGTCATTGGTAATCTATTGGTCTGGTCTGGTTTGGTTTGGTTTTGTTTTTTAATGCTGTTGTCTATTGCTGCTGTTATTTAGTAGTTTTATATCTTTTGGTTTTCTATTGTTTTTTTTTTTTTTTTGTCGTAATCTCTTTTCCAATATTTGTAACATAAATATTGTTGTGGTTTTCAGTTTTTTGTTTTTTTTTTCTATTTATTTTTACGAAATACAGAAAATAATTTGTAACACTTTTTGTACAGATCAAGAGCTGTTTTCTCAACTCAATACTTCTAAATCTTTATTTTTCTAAATTTGCACGTTTTGATAAATCGAAATAAAATATAAAAAAAAATATATTTTTTTTCTTTCTTTAATAATTATTGTTGTTATTGTTTCTATTTGTAAATTATTATTTATTATGCCATTTTTATATATTTTTGTTTTTTTGGTCTCGTAAATTTATTATATCTTTTGTTTTTTAACTAACGTGGGGTAATTTGTTTGAAATATGACAACTTAAGCTCTTTTAATATTTTTGTTTAACATTTTAAGCATAAAAACTACAATAAATGCGAGTTTAGTGTCTAATATACGTTGTAATAATGAGAATATTTACAATTTATTAATACACGCTAAATTTTTGTGCCATATTTAGATAATTTGTTGAACAGAAAAAAAGGATTTGAATTCATTGATTTTTTTTTACGGATTTCACAATATTGCTATTTTCGAAGGGGGATTTATTTTTATGCTAACCAATAGCTCTAATTATGAGCTAATTGGGCTTTGTCGTGCTTTATTTTGTTAATGCTAAATTGAGTTCTCGTTTGCTTAATGGCTTTTCTGAATGAATTAAAATATTGAAAGAAATAGCATACGAATGTGCAAACGTAAAGGCATATGTTATATGAAAAATTGCATTTTATGATTCTTCTAAATAAGAACCCTCAACCGTCCATCAGAACCTTAAGTTCACGGTAACTGGATAATAAGAAAAATAAAGCTGTCGTGTTAAATTGGTTAGAGCGCTCTCACAGAAACTCAAACATTCGAGGTTCAAATCAAAGCAAAGAAGACAGTTTAAGAAATAAATTTGCTGTTTTTCGAAAATTAAAATTTAAAAATAAGAAGTTCTTCCCCTCCAAGAACACGATCTTCCAGAAACCGCTCCCTGACATTTCCTGTCTAATCCACCAAGAAACAAATAATCAGCTAACACTTAGTGAAGACGCTCACCACTCATATTCAACATCCACCGACAATGCACTGCATGAGTAGGGGTTTACACTTAAGTATTGGTCCTAAAAACATATATATATATATATATATATATATATATATATATCACAACAGATTTTCAGCAAATATTGCCGCCGAAATTGAGCAAGACTTTAGAAAAAGTGTTCATCCGATAGCATTCAGAAGAGAACTACACCAGGTTAATTAAGTTAATGTCGTATTGCTAGACGTTTGTATTTTGAGACCAAGCTCTGTTCCCTGATGAAATCAATTTCAATATTTTTTACTCTGATGCCCACCAAACGATTCGCAGGAAACCCAATACTAAACTTGAAAAACAAAATATTTCTTCAAAAAGTAAAACATATTGGTTAAGGGGCGAATGTGTAGGGTTCTATGTCTCTTACAGGGGTTGGCGAGTTGCCAAAATATTGGATTAATTGAAGTATATGGATATCCTAAAAGAAATCCTTCAAAAAAAAAAATACAGAAAAAATAAATTTAAGAAATTCGTTCATCTTCCAACATGACATATTAATTTTTGCATTTGTTTTTAATGAAATACAGGGAGCTAATTACGGCATTCGATATCGAACGAAATTTCTATGTGAATTGTTTTAAAATTGTATGATATTTCTTTTAACATCGAATGCCGTAATTTGCCCCCAGGTATCCTTTGCAAAGCGCTGTGGTTACTTTCCAGGAAAATTCCGCGTTATATATGTAAATTTGTAAAATGTAAAAATGTAAAATGTAAAAATTATATTCTAACTGCCCGTTTCTGTAAAAACAATTTAAGACGATTGAAAATTTGTATAAAAAACACTCCATTTTTCAAATAATCTTTTGCATTTTCCATTAAATTTGTTTGTCATACTGAAATCTATTTACTTTTACTAGATTAAAAAAAGAAAAAAAAAACAATTAGAAAACATAAGCGGTAATCACCTTGTAAACAAGCAATAGCAGCCCACATAATCTCAATAAACAACTTTCTTAAACATATAAACTCCTTAGGAATGATTCTTAACTTCGTTCAGGTAGCGCTTAGGTAGGCACATTGTATGCTGCGTCTCTTGATGTCTGTACTGAGCTTACTGTTTTGCCTGTGCTGCTGCGATCGGTGTGTGATCGTATGAGTTGTTTATTGAGATCTAAAGTAAATTTTTGTATTTCATTCTTAAATTTTCAATGGTTCACTACCAATGGATCTAAACAAGGGTAAAAAGATGTTTTTTTTTTAAGGTTTTTTGCGATTTTGGGATTTGGAAGGTGAAGTTTTTTTGATTTTATTTGTTCACAATTATTGCTCCTCATGATAAGAGTTACGACTTTGTCTCAAAAAGTAAATCAAAATTCCTAACGGTTTGCAAGATATGAGCCTGAGATAATGATCACTTTTTTTAAAAAATGACGCCAAGGCCTCAAATGCTTGGGGTCCAAAGAAAAAAAAATTCATGACACGGGTCTTGTTATTTTGGTTTTTTATCAGATAGTGGTGTCAGAATATGGTTATATTTCCATGACTTAAAAGATTACACTGTCAAACAGTATTTTTTTAAATAGAATACGAGCCTTTAATTCCGAAAGGGCATGTTGAGTAGAATAATTTAATAGTTTCAGTTAAATTATTAAATTGTAAGTCTTACAATGAAAATGACAAATTTGACTCACTCTAGATAAAGAAATTAAAACAGTTGGGCTATAAGTTTATCCCATAAAAATTATTTACTCAGCATACCATTTCAAAGTTATTCTATGGC
Organism: Metopia argyrocephala; assembly: GCA_963576795.1. NCBI lineage: Eukaryota > Metazoa > Arthropoda > Insecta > Diptera > Sarcophagidae > Metopia > Metopia argyrocephala. The sequence goes on from OY756211.1 coordinate 89,691,069, forward strand.
AATGAAAAAATCTTCATTTTTTGGACATTGTTATCGTTTAAAGCATGCAGATACATATGTGATACAAATAAAATCAACTAAAAATTTAAATAAAACAATTTTTTATACAAGAAAATTAAAATTAATTTAAAGAAAAAGAGCACAAAAAAAAAGAAATAAATTTTACCACACAAATCCATGTAAACGGAAATTAAAATGTTTGTTGCTGTTGCAAGTTCCCAACAGAAAATAGTGCTTACCAGTAAGTTATATTGTAAGGGAAAAATTGTGAAAAAAAACTTACATGTGCACATCAATAATGTATGAATTTTTTATGATATGAGCCCCTAGGAAGCAATAGATTTTGCAACCAGTGGTTACGGTGTTGACTTCCTAAGACGATAGCGCTAGGTTCAAATCTCAGCTCTGACATCTTGAAAAAAAGAAATATGAAAAAAATTATTTCTTTCGGTGACTACCTCTCACCAGCAGTCTGGCAAAAGCTCTGGAAGTAATTGATTGCCATGAAAAAGCTTCTCAAATCTGTAGTTCGGAGTCGACTTTAAACTGTAGATCGCGGTACTCATGGATAAAAAATTAACACACACAACATGAGTGCTGCGAAAAGCTAGGCCGCAACCTTTACACAGGGTTGTAATGGCCAATTACGTATGTATGTATGTAATGTACTATGAACAAACAATTAAATGCTTCCAATATTGCTTAAATTCTTTTTTAATGCTACCAAATTTAACAAATTTTCTGTTGGGTTGTTTACAGCAACAACTTAAACTAAAATTTTTTAAATACCTCAAAACATCACAAAAAAAAAAAAAAAAAACAATTATAAACCCAAACAAACACATGCAACATATAAAAATGGAATATGCAACATTATATTAAACAAGTGTACGAGTATTAAAAACACAGACAAAAATAAAAAAAAAACAAAGTTCATAATTTTAAATACAATAATCAGTAATAAACAGGGCAAATAGAAACGCCAAAACATAAAACAACAACAAATCTAAATAAAAACAACAACAAGAAAGAAAAATACAAACATAACGAAAAAAAAAACAAGATATTGCAAGCAAAACAACAAACATTAAAAACGATACATACACATGCCCATCAACTTGCAACACAACATTTAAACAACTGCAACATTCGCAATACAGTTAATGCTGTGTTGTTGTTGTCGATGTTTAAAAACTTTGTTGATGGTACTCACAGTCTGTTGCATGGTATTGTTTGATGTTGCCGTTGCACTTGTGGCAGTATTTTGTGGATGCTGTAAATAAACCAAAGGGCCCATTATATGGGAAGGTGAAGATGTACTAGCAGTCGATGTTGATGTTACTGTTGTTTTATTATTATAAAGAGCTTTGGGCTGTTGCACAATGGGTTGTTGTTGTGCTTTCGATGTACAACCAGCTGTATTATCAAATTGATAATACATGACATCATTGGCTGGGGCAGCACCACCATAGGCTGACTGGCTATTGACATTGTTTGTTTTATAGACATTTGAGGGAAAAGTTGGATCGGCGGTTTGTGCACCAGAAATATGATAAGCTGTGGGCTGTTGTTGTTGTTGCGATTGTTGCTGGCTGTGCTGTTGCTGCTGCTGTTGCGATTGTGCTGTTCTTAAAAATTCTGGCATTTGAGGCATTTTATAATTATAAATGAATGGCGGTTCATATTCATTAGTAGTGGGATATGCCAAAAATAAATCAGATTTGGCCGGATGTAAACGTGAACCATAGCCTGGATATTGAGTACCAGCAGCCATAGGATAACCCATGCCACTTAGAGGTGCTAAATGACCACCACCTGTTAAAAGCTGAGTTTTAGTTATGCACTGACCGGTTAAACGTCGTGTGGGATAACCCAAATCCGACTTTGCGTCACGTTTTTTAGCCTGCATAGCCACTGTAGAAGGTCCCTGATAGTAATAAGGGGCAGCTGGTGTATTGGGCCATTCTGGAAAATGATCTATTTGTGTGTTAGTAAAATTACCACTACCCATGTTAGTAAATGTCATACCCATACCATTACTGTTATTACCATTATTATTAATATTTATAGAACTACCATTGCTGCCCCCTGCATTGGCTAGAGGACGTGTTGTGGCCGTTGCATTACTATTCTTAGAACCGAAAGCATTGTTAAGACTAAACTTATACTGATTATTTTCAAATGTTGTATAATTCAATAAACGATGACTGGGTTTTGATTTATCTGCGGCGCCCTTATCCAAAAGCTGTTGTTGTGGCATTTGGGATTGTGCTGCTGGCTGTTGCTGCTTGGGCTGTATGGGATAATTATTATACAGTTTTTGTTTTTAGCAATTGTTAGTATTGTTTTATATTCTTGAAATAAATAAATATGCTGTTTTTTTCTATTCTCGTTAATTTATGGTGCTTAAATTAGAAATAGAGGATGGTGTGCTTGTTTTTATTTTTTTTTTAATTATTCTGACCTATTAAAATGCTGATGAGGAACTTCATTAAAAAAAATGTGTGTAAATAAATCATTTCATATCCTCAGAGACTAGATTTTAATTATTATTTTTAAAAAATATGTAAAACTTTTAATATTTTTCTATTTTTCTGAAGCATGGAAATGAGCAAGCAAATCTTAAACTCCAGGGTATTTTCTATGAAATTTTGTTTATTTGATTTATAATTTCTTTGGCAATATTTAAAATACTCGTAAGAAAAAATATAGCAGCAGCGTAGAGAATGTAAATTATTCTTTTTTAAATACAATATCGATAATACCTGGTAGTACTACCTAAATAACTACATTAAGTAGAATTCATTTTGAAAAAGTTTGTTATTCAGTGTGAGTTCAGCTTTTAAAAGTTTACAAAGAAAAATAATTCCCAACACACTGGCCATTATATGTGCGTATGTCTAGTGAAATCCTATCTTCGGTTCTCCTATTTGATTAATATTTAAAGTATGGAGAAGAGAGCTTCTTTCAAAAATTCAAGGTGGTTCAGTTTTTCTTTCAAACACATTGGCATTAAAGTTGTTTGTACAAAATTTCAAAACTTTGACTTTTACTTTTTAATGCTAGGAACACAATTCGGACGAACGACGAATTTCGCCCAGTTCGACGAATTCGTCAGCTAAAATTCGCTGCATAAATTCGTCGTATGAAATACAATAACGACGAATACATAAATAACTAATAACATAATTCTTTCCCATCTTTCGATTTTTGCACATTTTTATTATTTTTTAATGCCGAATGATACAGCCATTAATCACCCCTATCGTCAATAACATGGGAAAAATTTGTTCCCTTCAAATTTTCCTTCCCCATGTTCTGTTGTCAATGCTTAGTGAATGTATAATAAAAGAAGAAAAATATACTAATATTAAAAAAATTTGTAAAGATAAAATACAATTAAATCAAATTTTAAAGTTATTGTAAAATAGAAATAAAAAATTGATTTCTAGGTTGAATTAAATATTTGTAGTATGTCTTTTAAGTTGTGTTTCTAAGAATTCTAGTGAAAATGTTTATAATATGTCCATTATTCGGTTTGGTCCACCACTCCTTCCCTATTAAACTTATCAAAATAGTGGCATAATTTGACTATTACAAGGTATATGTACATACATATGCGTGAAAAAAATGTGCGGCGTTAGAAATTGCTGTATAGCAACGGCCATTGAAGGAAAATTTGTCAAACTTCTTCGCCGATTAAATTTACCAATCCCGGCAGTAATCTGCATTTTTCTTTTTAAACAAAAACAATTTGAACTACGTTTTTACTTGTATATCCTTAAAATAAAATATAGCAAATTGTAACATATATTATAAGCAAAAAAAAACTCAAATATTATAAAATTTTTTTTAGTTCGCCAACTAAAATTAAGGGAGGAAATCAATGGGATAAATGAAAATATTTGGAGGGAAAAAAATATTTACGATTAGGGGAATTATGTTTGAATGTGAAATTTTTTCATGGATATCATTCCACATTGAATTATCAAAGAAAGTGACCAAAATGTAAAGGAAAAGATATTTACGATTGTAATTGTGGGAAAAGGGAAAATATTTCGAGGGGAAAAATGTTTCTGATAGGAGTGAATAACTTTGCACTTTTTCCATTATTATTTCACTTGTATCCATTTTTTTTTATTTGTTTATATAAAATTATTAATAAGTTCGTAAATTGCCTTTACTCACAGAAATTCTCTCTTGTTTTTTAATCACAACTGTTAGGGTGGCCATAAAACAAAAATAATACTTAAAAAAAATTATTGATAAAACTACACTTTGAAACAATAAATGGCTTAAAATTAGCAAAAAACGAATAGGGCATTAAAAAATAACTTTATTTACTATAGAACCAAAAAACTAAAAGAAACCATGGTCACCTTGATTATTTCGTTGTTCACCGGCGAATGAATTAAAATTAAATCTAAAAATTCGTGGCTTACGGCCAATTTCGCCGTACGTTATCGTATCGAAAACAGAGTGGGCAAACAAACAAAACATTTCGTAAACGTTACAACAAAGTCATACACTTTTCAAAAAATTTTTAATGGTATTGTACATGAGCAAAACTAAAACAAATACGTTCTAAATGAGAAAGAGCGCAAATGAAACAATTAGCTTTTCGCTCTTGTGCTTGCTTTGTTATTCCGTTACATTCGTATAATTTGCTCTTTTTTCTTTTCTTTTTCTTCTCATTAATTTTTTGTTGTACCTACGCACATTTGAGTTAGTGTATTTGTAGTGCTCAAAACAAAAACAATATACAAAATTAAATGGGACAATCTTTCTCACTGTTTCTGTTTTATTTTTGTTTTACGCATTGTAAAGAACACAACAAAATGAGATCAAACGTTCAGTTTTGTTTATTATTGTTTATTGGACAATGAGGAAGACGAAAAAATAATAATTATCACAGTTTGAATTTTTAAAATTAATACTGAAAAATGTTTTAAGAAAATTATTTTTGTAAATTTATAAAGCGGTTCCATTTAACTAACACCGCTAACATAAACAAATGTTCTAGATGAACTAAATCTTAAATACTTAAATGCCAAAGCGGTTCTCTGGTTTAATCCTAACTGTTAGACCTACGTTGTTCTTGAGCACAATTGGGAAGCAAATTCTTTGATAATATAAATTTTCAAGAATTCTGCCATCATTTCATTTTATGTGGCATTAAGTTTGTTCTAGTTTTTCCAACAAAATATATACTAATTACAATAATATTAATAAAATATTCAATAAAATTTTGGTAAACTTAAATTTTTTATTAAATTTAAAAAATTTTTCTATGTACTCGCACTGAATTTTGTTAATGGATGACAGTTCGTAAAAATCATACGTTCAGTGATACGATAACGTATTTCATAATCCCAAAATTTACAATAAGCTGTACGTTCACGTATATCGTAATCCTAAAAATGTATTTTGACGTTACGAGTTATACGTTCACGTTCGGGCCGTGATTGCGTGCATTTTCATATACACATATATGTTTTATTTTTAGCGACGAATATTCGCTACCAAAAATTCGTCATTCGCCACAATTGTGTTCCTAGCTTAAGATATATAATATTTACTTTGCATGGAGGTACCCTCCACCTACTTCGAATGCCATCGATTCGCATTATCATTTATATTTTTTATTCTCAAGCGGTGAGTGAACAAGACATTTGTATGATTCTATTACACAAGTAACACATGAATTATCGAACAATTCAGTATCGTTACCTGAAAAATGCAATTTTTACTTTCAATACTTTCTAAGTATTTTTCCTTTCTCTTTTATAGCAATAATAACTGGCATTCCTCCCTCATGGCACTCTCTGATTGCTCATTTCACAAACGTTTTTTTATTTTTTTAATTTTCGCTTTTAAAATTGAAATTCTTTTGCCACCACCTTCTATTTCTCACTCCTATTACCTTTTTTTTTAACTACTTAGTGTACTTAAAATTATTTGAAAACCCTTAAACCACTAAAATATTTATGAATTAAATTCGACTTTTAAAGTTCGTTTTAATTTATATTTTTTTTTTCCATTTTCATTTGAAAAATAACGAATATTAACATTTCTGCTGGTAAATAGTTTTTGGGTTTTACTGAGAGAAAAAGTGAATGGGAATTTTTATTTTTTTAAATATCTACCGTAACTGTATGATTGTTAACTGCTGCTGCGGCGGCACATGATGTTGATTGTAATAATGATGATGATGATGGCGATGATGATGTTTGTGCGTGATGATTATGGTGATGTAGATGTTGTTGATTATGAATATGGCTAAAATGTGAATGTTGTTGTAATAAATTTGTTGTTGGTGCAGATGTTGTTGTTGTATATTTATTATAATGTTGCTTTGATTGTTGCGATGTATTGGTGGCATTGGTAGTATTCTCATGACGTCTTTGGCCATGAAATGAATTTTGTCGATTTTGTTGCTGTGAATAATGATAATTATGTTGAGGATTATTATATGACTCTGATTGTTGATGATGATGATGATGATGATAAAACGATATTTGGTGTTCTTTATTTTGATTACTTACAGTCTGTTGCATTAGGCTATTGTAAGCCGAGGAGGTATTTGTAATTCCTCCACCTCCAGTACTAGTGCCACCAACATTATTACCAACGCCTATGCTATTCATAATATTATTGTGGGTAATTGAGGATTTACGATGACTACCACTAGAAGCACCTGAAGACTTGTTAGTGCCATAACGTGTACTGTCACTGGATCTACATTTATTGAAGGGGATTTATTGCAATGTTTGTGGTTTGTTTGATTGTTTTTTATTTGTTTATTGGTTGTGTTGCAAAAAAAAAAAAAATTAAGTAAAGGAAAGTGCTTATTAGTAAATGTTAACGCATTTATGGGGAATTTAATTATTTTCTATTGCACCTTATTAATTATAGAAGAACACTTACCTTTCAGATGAATAGGCATAATCTTGATCAGCTCCTAAACCGGAGTCTGTATGTTCATGTGAAACTCTTAAAGCTGAATTTTCCATAGGACTTAGATTGGAACCGGTTGGTGATATAAAATCACCCATACTCATGCTAGACATCATGCTAAAGTTGAAAAATCAAAAACATCATATACATACTTTGCAAATTGAAATCATATTTTCAATTAAAATTTATCAAAGAGCATAAAAGCTTTAAGATCAGTTTTTAATATTTTGTGATTTAAAAATAAAAATTAAGTCTTTCTTATATTTTTATTATAGTTTTAAACACTAAAAGAAATTATTAAAAAATAATAACAGTTAATGAAATCAATTAGATCAGATTTTGTGTCCATTATGACAATAGATCCGTACGAGCTAATCTGTGAATCAAACTTTACGAAAAGCAATAGGGATTCCAAACTATATATTTCTATTGCAGTAGTCTTCATATGAGAGAACTCTGTTAAAAAGAACGGGAAGTGAAGGGCTAAAAATCTTATAGTGTTTTCTTTTCTACCAAAAAGTGCGTCATTTTATTTAAAATTTGCAATTTTGTTTTTGTTTCTCAAAAATGTTTTACTTTCTGAAAGGGTTTCATATGTTATTCTACAAAATTCACACTTATTAATGGCGAAATTCATTGAATTTACGCCCTGTATTAATCAACGGTGTTGGCATTGCCTTATGAAACAGATGATTTTTATTTACTTATAAGGCTACCATACAGAGTTTGAAAAAAATCGCTATAAATCTTTATTTTGTAAAATGAACATTATATGTAAACATTATTTTGTAAAATGAACATTATATCGGAAAAGCCAGATGATCTTTGTTATAAAACAAATTATATTTCGTGTTACAAAAGTGTTATAAAATTAAATTTCTTATAAAAAAGCGTTATAAATTTTAAGCCAGCAATCTGGCAACGCTATTGTTTTGTTTACATTTTTTAAAGAAACAGCAGAATTTAGGAAGAATTTATAAGAATTTTAATAAAAATCAAAATATGAATATTGCAGCCTCAATTTTATGTGCAAAGATTGAACTGAATCATTTGCTAGATTCATCTTCTTCGTCTGATGAAGACGATTTAATTATTTTATTTCAACGAAGTCATCAGCCGCGAGTTAAAGGATTTGTTGAAAATGTTGTTCATGTATATTCGGAAACAAAAGTTTTTGAACATATTTGCATTTCTTCATTTATATCCAAATTAATTTTTTCAATTACAACTGTACTTTTCTATCCTTTTAAAATTTATTTGTTCAAAAATTCTTTTGCAACACAAATTTGATTATCAGCTGTTGAAAACAATGCTGCTCCCTTTTTTTCTTATTTGTGATTTTTCTCGCCAAATAATCAGCGCCATTAACAACAAATAATCAGGGTTGGTTAAACCTTTGTTAAGTTTCCCCATTAACAGGGTGGCATTTTTATGGTAGAAAAGAAATCACTATTAGCCGTTTTATGATAAGAGCGAGGCACTGGCATATAAGATGAAAGATAGCCTCTTTTTCCTCTTCACATCCATGCCTCATGTAGAAGTCATTCTAAGAAATGTCTGTCAATGGAGCATTGCCTTGTGAGAATCGCTATTGCATGATAAATTGCCACGCGATTAAGGAAAAAAGACATGTTTACTAAGTTTCGTCTAGCAGAGCCCTTGTACACTGCACTAGATCTCATAAAAGCAACGGCAATGCTCCGTTTCAGTTTGAAAATTGTAAGCTCAGTAAACACGTTATTAGCCATGGTGAAATTACTTACAAGGTGGTGGCAGATGAATATAGTACAAAAACAAGAGGGAATTTGTTTTAGTTTTTTCAGCTCTTTAATGCCAAAAGTAGGTATGGTGAATAAAAAAAGCACATGTCAGAAGTGTGTGTGTGTATTTTTAACAACATATATGTCTCTACACAAAAAAAAAACACTAATGCACACAAAGCAAAATATAAACAAAACTTTTGACAGGAGCGGTATGACAAAAAAAAAAAAAAAAAAAAAAAAAACAGCTGGATTGGTAACACCACCTTGTAAGTAATTTCAATGAAATAGCAATGTAAGTAATAGCAATGAAATTCCTAATGACATCTCTTTCTCTCCCAGATGCTTAACATTTCTATATAAAGGGATTGGAACGCTCTTTAGTATTGGCATTTAAATTCTTTTATCATCTGGTGAAGAAAATCAGTTATGTTGTGGGAGAATTAACGAATAGACCACCCAGTAAGCAACATTTTATGTGAAGCCTAAAGACCTGATTGTATCATATGGAAAGGATATGCAGAAAAAAATATTATTTTTCACTATTTTTTAAAATAAATTTTTTATTAAAAAAATTTTATTAAAAAATAACATTTTTAGGGTTCAAATTGGTCTTTTTAAACTATTTTGGATGCCTAGACAAGTTCAGATAGTAATGATATGTTCACAAAAGTTGTTCAGATTTACAATGGTTACAATATTGTCGTTTATTGTTAGTGAAAAATTGCGAGTCCCTGTAAGTTATGCTTAAAAAAGTAAAAATTTGTTGTAAATTTTTCCAAAAAAGTGCAATAAAAAATTATTTTTTGCACAAAAAATATTTTAAAATCTGTTCAGTAGAGTAGTTCTGGCAAAGTATTGAGTAATGGGTACCGAGTATCGAGTATTTGAACTAATTTTTGGGTACTCAATACTTATAAGTAACTAATCAATACTTTAAGAGTTGTATTTCTTCTTCAAAGTTGTATGGAAAATTTAATTTTTTTTTTTTTGTGTATGAAAATTGTTTTCTGTTAAAAATTAAATCCGTTTAAAGTATTGAGTAGCATTGGGTACCCAAATGAAAATACTCAATACTATCGAGTAATGAAAAGTAGCAGAATTTGACAGCACTACAGTATAGTCTTAACTACATTATTGCCGAACATAGTTAAGCAGTATGTTTAAGTTTGAGTTCGCTGTTGGCCAAAAACTGAGGACACCTTATTTGAGTTATGTAGTGATTTTCAAAATCTTTTGAGGTCCATAAAAAAAATTGGTAGTCAATCTGACCAAACCGAGTACAGAGTTTTGCTAACTTTTGGTAGTACAATCAAACCTATATTGTGAACTCCATGCATTTTTCCAAAAGTCTTAATTTGTCGCATAGTGTTATTAAGCATAAAGAATTACAGAGTAATGAACCATATATCTGACAAAAAAAATGCAACCACCTTGTATATTATAAATTATGAAAAAAGAAAAACTTTTTAACTCACCGCACTAAACCATTATTGCGTTCACACTCCCTCGATGAGATCGTACTAGCTGAACGTATTGAACCATTTTTGGCACCATTACTATCATTGGGATTAGAATTTTGGTAACATAAGCTAGTAGTGAATATATAGCATAACGATATATGATATTTTACAAAAAAGCATAACATTTTAAAAATATGTTTCTGTTTAAATATTGAATCTCTTGTATGTATATGTTCTTCTCTTTACATTTTCATATTTACAAATTAACATTCAATAATACTTACCCTCTAATGCGATCGACACGATTTTTACCATGACCACTGATAGAACCACTACCATTGGTCAGGGTATTACCGGAACCGGTACTTTTACCACCAACACTATTTTTACTGTTACTCTTATGGATGCGTATATTTGAATTGGAACGTTTTGAATTGGTTTCCACGACGGTATAAGGGATTTCACGTAATTGATCTTCCGTCATGCCAGCCGTGTCTACCAAACCAAATTGTAAATGTTTTGCCAATTCACTATTCCATAAGCGATTGCGATCGGAGGGGGATCTATAAAGAATTATATAAAAACACAAATAACCGACAAACAAAACAAACAAAAAAATCGAAAAGTTTTGCCACATACTTGTTCTTTTTGTGTCTTCTTGATTTATGATGCGAATGTGTATCAGAATGTGAATCATTGCTGTGCAAACTACGTGCCACCACACTGCTCTTTGATACTGATGCCTGCTGTACTGAACTCTGTCCTAAACTGGCTTCTTGTTGACGTCGTTGCGCTTCACGCCATTGTAAACTGCTGTCAATCAATTCAGAGTGTGAACCTATTGCACTTGCACTACGTGCTGTCGATGAACGATGACCAGAATAGCTGCGACCACGTGAACTGTCATGTTCTGAACCGGCTGAATCACGTCGATGACGTGAACGTCTATGTTTACGATGATGTGAACGTGCCGATCTTCCAGAGCCACGTGATAATTCACTCTCATTATCTGAAGTACGACGATGTCGATGTTTATGCCTGCGTTTAATAAATTTTATTTTAAAACCTTATAAAGCTATTGATACTTAATTTGAAATGCTAGAGAATCATCAATAACATTGTCTCTGTCTGCGGGTGTGTTTTTTGTATGCGTAATTATTGGCTATCAAATGCACTTGTACGTTATGTTTGATTGATTGAAAAATTGCTACTTCTAATCATCGTTCTTCTACCAGTACGTTAAATTTTATTTAATTTTTCTCTATTAATTTGGCTTATTTGATTCACTATTTTAAACAAAAGCTGTAATAAATCTTTTAACTCAATAACTATTCGGTTTGCTAGACAACATGATTGCATTATATGATTAATCAATCGAGAAACTTGTTGTTTGCTTATTATTTGTTTGAACTGCTTTAAGACTGTGTTGTCCTACTTTGGGTGCAGTTGAATTAATTGCGAAAATAAAGTCAGTGTATTTGTTCATGAGTTAGTACTTCGATTTTATAGAAGATAAAAGTGTACATGTTGATCAACAAAACGTTATTTAGAATAAATGGGTCTTAGTATACCAGGAGCATGATTTCAATTGAATGAATCACTGAAATTAAGGAAACAATTGTCGATTGTCTTGTGTTTAGTTTTTTGTATAACTTTGCCACTATGAAACAAAAAACTTTCTGCTGTCTACAAATTAATTCGACTGGTTTTTGGAGCCTCCCCTGTAATTTTGACCAATATTATCTATTTTGCGATAACGTAAGGTTGTCATAAAAAAAAACACGTTTTATAATATTATTTAACTTTAATTTTAAATTTTCATTCTGTTCAGAAAAACTCAGTTCTATTGCGGAGGGGTCGTGTAATAGTCGGTAGAACGCTCGCACAGAAATCCAAACGACCCAGGTTTAATCCCAGCGAAGGACAAAAATTGTGAAATAAAAATTTGCGGTTTTTCTAAATTGCAATTAAAAAGATAAGCGGTTCTCCCCCCCCCACCCCCTCCTTCACCAAAAAAGCCATCTTGAAGTACAGCGCCTCTTCTGGGAAGATAACAGCTAACCTGCTACAGACGCCTCACCACTCACATGAAACATCCACCGATAGAGAAGAGAATTGTTGTTGATCACTCAAGTGTGAAGGTATAAAACTGGCCCTTGAGTGGTCAAATTGACAGAAACTTGTGTCATCAACAAAAAAAAAAGGTACATAATATATACTTCTCTACGGAAAAAAAATCTCACTGGGTGGTATTCTTGATTCCGTTCCGTGGCTGCGGAAAGCCATATTTTGTGCGGAAGCAAAATTTGCTATTATTCATTCCGTTGTTGCCATATTGTTACGTTGCTGCGGTATCACATCGTTACTGCGGTATTGCCTTATTATTGATTCCGCAGTATAGATAATTTTCTTCATTTTGCTTACGCACAAATTTTTTAACGGAAAGCTCACGGAAAGAGATTAAAGAAAAATAAAAAGGGTACAAATTAAAATGTTTGTGATTTAAATTTTAATTTATAATGTATTTACATTTATTACTAATGAAATAAAAAGTAAAATTTAATAATTGTTATTCTAATTTATATATTTAATTCGCTTATTTGAACATGAAAATGAAAAATGTAAGGGAAAATATTAAATTTTTCAAAAAACAAATTTTTTTGAAGTTTAATTTATTGTGTTATGTATAACTAATCGAAATAAGGACTTTTTTTAGAAATAAAATAAGAAAAATATACAAACAGCAGTTGGATGAAATGGTAAATACGTATAATGAAATCTAAGAAAAATATTTCATGCCGTTTAAGCCAACGAGCGCGAATAAAAGATGCCGGTATTTGGAAAAAATATTCTTCATTGATCTTTGATTTCTTTTGTATTATACTGTAGGTATGGACTAATTATAAAATCAGAGTGGGAAAAGAAGCTGTCAAAGAATATACAGCTTTTGACTGGAACAGACTGTGATTCATGTAAAAAAATTCCTTTTACAAAAATTTAGGAAGAAGTAAGCGCTTTCCTGAAGATTAATACCGCGGTTCAAGAAGAGCATGCCGACTGAAAATATTGCAAGTGAAGAAATTAAAACAGCGGAAGAAATTTTTATATTTTATACATATCGTCGATGGAACTAAAGAACGCTGTAACTGACAATACCTTAAATATTCACCAGAGCCAAAAAACCTGTATGAAAGCAGAACCACAGTGCATACACTGCGGTAGAACAAATACACTGGTATTTTTTATTTCGCAGACTCCGAATTTATTTTCATCGTAGAAATCTGGGACCGGGACCAATCGACGCGTATTTTTTTTTTCTGATAAAAATGATGCAAAAAACGTATTTTCGATTTTTTGTCAGTTACAGCGTTCTTTAATTCTTGCGACGATAAGTACATATGTATATCTGTGGACATTTGACAAAACGTCTTCTTTCAAAATCAACAACTTTTCAGTAGAGCAAAAAAACAGTTAAAAAGGCTAATAGAATTTATTCCGTAGAAAATTAAAGAAAATGTGAACTTGGATATTATACACAAATACTTAACGAACATTATGCGACCTTTTTTTCACTTTAGAAGCAATAGTTTTCTTTAAAACGACAAAAAATTAATTTAAGACTTTTTGATAATTTTTTTTTGTTTAAATTTTAAAGAAAAAAATTAGCTTCTACCATACAAGTCGTTTTGTCAAAAATTTTTTGATTAAATTTAAAAATTATTTTAATCGCTTAAGTCAAGACAAGTTGTTTTGTTAAAATGGAATATGAAAAAAAGGTTGAAAGAAGTTGATTTGGAAAATATATTTGGGTTCTATTTTTCCCTTCAATATGCAGATAATGAAAAAATAATAATAGAAATGAAATACAATTTTTTATAGACATTCAATTTTTTAAATTATTCTTAATTCTCTGAAAGAAGTCGTTTTGTCAAATTGAAATTGGGGGAAAGTCTGAAAGAGGTCGATAAGTCAACTGCATATCTTGCCTTCCAAAGGTCGTAGAAATACGGGGATTAGAGCAAAAGAAGGACAAGGAAATTCTATATTTACTATAAAAATCTTGGAAAATTGTCTTATTTCGAGAGAAGACGTTTTTTCAAAATTCCACAGATATTTTGAATTCACAAATTACAAAAATCTTTTATATTTTTTGACTAAATAAAAAAAAAATAACACACCAAAATATTTATGTATTATTGCCATACTGTTTGTATTTTAACAACAAATCAACTCTAAACTCATTAAAACAGGAATGGCCCCCAATGTTGTCCTTACCTGCAAACCATACAGATGTTTTTTTTATTAACCTTCAAAATAGCCTCCTAATTAATAGGCAATAAGAAAAAACACAAAACAAACTACCTTGTCTACATTGAAAAATTTTTAATATTGATTATCAATCTGAAAAATTCAATTACCTGCGTGTGGAACGTGAATCATTTGAGGAATGACTCTCCACCGAACTTGATCTATAACGTTGCTGATGATTATTCGTTGTATTGCCATTCGATGACGTTACATGATCACGCTGTGAAGAACGTGAATGCGTATGTTGAGAATGATGATGGTGATGATGGTTGTTACTATTGTTACCGCCTCTGCCGTCAACACCGCCACCAGCACCACCTGTTGTGCTAGCGGAGCGTACCGAACGTGGACTGGACGGTTTATTGCCAAAGAGTGAACGTTGCTGTGACCTCGGCCATGGTGCACTGCGTGTACTACGTGGAGAATCAGGTGTCTGTATATGACTGCTACCACCACCACCACCACCAACACCACTGCCATTATTGTAATTACTTTGACTATGAGGCATTGTTGTATGTTGTTGTGACGATGGCTGATGATAAGGATTTATACCCAGACTAGTAGGTATACTATACGTTGAACGATAGGGACTCTCATAATTGCTGTAAAACATAGAAGAAAACAAACAAACAAACAAAATCATATAGAAATTAATCAAGAATTGAAAGTCTTTAAATGTTTATAAATTGTTGAGAAATAAATGGAAATTAAAAATTGTTTCGTATTAAAGCATTAATTCTTGGAATTCTGTTAAGGAGAGACGACCTCCTAAGGAAAACATGGACAGTAATGTAAGACAAAGTTAGAATTTAAGTTCTTCTGATAAACTCTCGTTTATAATTGAGTAATTACAGAGGCATTGAGTTTGTGTTTAACCAGTCAAACAGATCTCTGTTTAAAAGTGGTGGCCAGAGAGTGAATTATTATTGGGTTTCAATACTTGTCATAGAGTGGCTGAAACTGTTAAATACGATATTTGTTATTTTGCACTATTTGGCATATTGTGGAAAAGTCTAGTAAACGTTTATTTTCGTACATTTATGGACAGACAACAACAGAAGCGGTCTTATTCAACCAAACCAAACCATCATATTGTTTTATATGATTTATGTTTTGCCATTTAAAGTAAATTTGTTTACCAGTTTCCTTTATTCGTTTTTTTTTTCTCCTTGTTTTTTATACATTTACAGAGAGAAAAAAAATATTGTGGTTTACGATGGAGTTTTTTTTTAACACAAAATCGTCTGCCGTAGAAAAAATTACTGGTACTCTGTAGAAAAATTAATGTTCCATTATTGTGTGTGTCAGGTTCATGGTTTATTTGTATTTTTTTCTCTCTGATATTATTTTGTCTTCATCGTGTGATTTAATGTTATTGGTTTTTAAGTTATGGACAATTTAAATTTTTTTTGCATCATTATCTTTGTTACATTGGAATGTGGGTAGTCGTTGTATGATGTTACGTTTGTCCGTCATTTGAACAGACAATCAGTCTCAATCCATAGCCGGGCCTTGTGTTGAAAGGTACCAAGAGACTGCATTAAATTGTTCTGCTGTTGATTTTTACTTTTTTCTTTTTTTTAGAGGAGTTTGCCAGCACACGTGTGGTGTATGTGCTTGCTTGTATGGTAGAGTTTTTCTTTTAGATATTAAATAAAGATTGCGGAAAAGAGATAATAATTTGAATTTAATAACAAATTCCGCCACATACCCTGTAAGATGTGATCAAAGATAAGCGTTGTTGAAAGAGTAATTCAAGTGATTCGATTTATTTCCATAAGAGTATAAAAAAAAGGAGGAATGTTAGTGAACAAGTGCCTTTTTATTATTAAAATGTAAAGGAAATACCATATAATAAACGATAAGATATGTGACAATTTATGAGTGTAATTAAGAATGTTTTGATTATTTCTTTATTTGCCTAGAAACGCCTTTAAAAATAAATACTGTAGTTAAAAAAAAGGTTAAACCTTAAATATCGGTTTTTTAAAAAAAAGAGTCAAATTGGCTCATAATGAGAGAAGCTAGAAGGTTAAGTTCCTTCACAAAAATGATTCTCAGAGAACTCTATAATACACTGAGCCCCTCTTTACACTCTCCGTTAATGTTAAATACTACCTAAACTACTTGTGCTATGGACTTGCAATTTTTATGTATTTGGCTTCTATTTATTCTTCCTAAAGTAAAATTATAATGGCTACTGTAGTGTTGAAGTTACTTTTTTATTTTTAAGTTTTGGAAAAAGTATATTAAAAAAAAGTAACCAAAAATTGGTCATCAGGATAGCGCTATTTGCTATAATTTCAATATATTTAGTTTTTTAAGCAAAAAGAATGCTTTTTATTGCCAGTTTATGATATTTTGAAAACTTTTAAATAAAATTAGTAATGTGTGGTTCCGCCCTTATTTGAAATCACCTCGAAAATTCGATTGGGAATGGAATTGTACAGACTTTCAATGTAATTCAACGAAATGGTGGACCAAGCGTGTTTGATGCCTTCAATTACGAGTAGTCCTTTTTTATGTGCTGTATTGCTTTTCGGACTCGTATACTTTCCTAGCCAACCATCCCCAAACGTTCTCGATTATATTAAGATCGGGCGAGTATGGTGGCCACTTAAGGACGTCAACATTTCGGGTTTGAATCCATGATTTTCGGATCTGCCAGTGTGAATTGGGGTATTGTCGTGTTGGAAATGGCACTCTAGAACCCCAAACATGTTTTGTGAGGAAAAGCTATTTCTTACACGTTTTTATAGTTTTACGCAATCATACGTGACATTAAAAACAGCAATTCGCAGGTGCCATAGTAGCTCCCTACACCATTACATCTCCCTCTCGGCTATGCAAGCCTTCCAAGTGATTTTCCTCTTTACGTAGATCGTGAAAGTAAGAGTTATACCCATCGGGTCCTTCTAAATTGAATTTCTTTTCATCTGAAAAAACTACGTACTTCCACTCAGCAGACCATGTCATGTGTATTCGAGCAAAATCTAAGCGCATTTCTTTTCTTAGCGCATTAAGTCGTGGTTTTTTTTCAATTTCTGTCTACGTAAATGTCTTGCTTTTCTTATAACTCTTTGTGCCGTTGATAAGTTCGCTTTAACACCAGTTTTTTCCTTAATTTTGTTAGACGAGTCATGCGAATTTGATGCTTC
Organism: Metopia argyrocephala; assembly: GCA_963576795.1. Taxonomy (NCBI): domain Eukaryota; kingdom Metazoa; phylum Arthropoda; class Insecta; order Diptera; family Sarcophagidae; genus Metopia; species Metopia argyrocephala. The sequence continues at coordinate 89,708,715 of OY756211.1, forward strand.
CCTCAGTATGGCTCTCCTATCTGCTTTAGAAACCACTCGATTGTTACCGCCTTTAAAGTTCTTTCCATAGCTTTCCTTATTTTTAAGAAAATTCGCTATTGTTTTCCTGTGCCTTAAAGTTTTTTATGCAATTTTATTGAAGGATAGTCCTGCCTCCCAATAAACTTCAACTTTCGATTTTTCCTCCAAAGATAAAACTGTTCCTCTTCCCATATTTTGCAATTATTTGAAGATATTGAATTTAATGACATTTATTGCAAAGGCAAATTAGATTTATTAAATTAAATTTGGGGGCGCTAATCTGATAAAGCAAAATAAGTGCAAAGTATTTTGACGAAAATAAAATAAGATATAAAATAATATATAACGGTTCTTTTATTGAGCTCAATTTTCTTGTGAGAGAAAATGTATATGATGATTGCAAAAACAAAACAAAAATTAAGAAGTTGTGCCCAATATTAAAATAGAAAATGTAAAATGTAAATGAGAAGATAGGGGGTACTAAACTGATGACGCGCAGTGTATATCTCTTACAATAAGAATTCTCTCTCTCTCTGACATCTTAAAAAAAAAAGAAATATGAAAACATTATTTCTTTCGGCGACTACCTCTCAGCAGTATTCTGGAAAAAGCCCTGAGAGTAATTGATTGCCATGAAAAAGCTTCTCAAATTTGTCGTTCGGAGTCGACATTAAACTGAACTGAACATGAATAAAAGTTAACACACACAAAATGAGTGCTGCAAGAAGCTAGGCCGTAACCCTGGCACAGGGTTGTAATGGCCAATTATGTATTTATGTATGTATATTATTAATAGTAAATTGCTGACTTTAATAAAAAAAAATTAAGGCTTTAAATTAGGGTAAAATAATACTCAGGCCAGGTGCATCATAACATCGTTCCACAAAAATTTATATATTCTTTTAATTGTATTTTAAAGTGCTGGTCATAAAATTAGTTTTATTTTATTATAAAATTAATTAAAATAGTTTTTAAACAATATTCCGCTTAATGGTGCGGCTAACTATGCAATTATGTACTTAAAGAATTGCATAAATTGTTTAAATAGTGTTGTTGCCTTAAAATTCTTCGTTCCTTTTTTACTTTCCGGAATATAAAAATAATCAAAGAGTCACAAAAATTTTTTTCCTTTAAAGTAAATGACACACCACATTTCTTCTATGCTTCTTTGTTTTCTTACTCAATTTAATATTTGCACCATTGACAACTATTTTCTTTTTATTAATTTTCCTTTTTCACAAACACCTTTAAGCCGATACCCATTAGAGGTGTAACATCTTGCAATCTTCAGAAAGCAAACAGCCCACGTACCATGCAGTCACTGGTGGTTAAACAAGAATTACAATTTATTTTATTCTCCTATTTTTATTACTTAATTTCTTGGAAGTATTTCTTACTTTGAGGCATGAAATTGATTTTTGTATTCTTCTTGTCTAGACAATTGTTGAACTGCAAGTGAGCTGCTACGTATACATATGTTTTTATAGATGTGTTGGTATGCAAGAACAGCTTAAGTCAATAAATGAAATTTTGTAATATTCCAGTAAAAATTCTACAATTTTACTTATGGATGAAAAAACATTTATTAGAAAACAAATGTCTCCTGTAATGTTTTACATTAAAATACTTTCTTGCTTTTTGTAAAGCTTCTAATAAGTAATTAATTTAATATTATCTAGACTTAAGCTATTCTTTCATATTAACACATATATTTATACTATGAATGGACTTGTGTTGGCAGGTTCCTTTTTCAAACCATTATAAAATCAAATCTAACAATACCTACATACATACTTACTGGTATAAGCTTTACAACTGTTGCAACAAAACTAATAAAAAAAATCCACTTGAAACAATTGAATTTGACAATATGTCTCTGTAACATGAATTTACAAAGAAATCAAATATAAAAATTATAAAAATAAAGTGAAATAAAAAAAATAAAAGATAAAGTTTAACAACAACAATAAAACAGAAAAGTAATTTTAAATAAAAATTTGTTACTTCAAATGACTTTGTTTTCCACAACGTACAATAAAACAATAAAACTCGTAGAAAGAAATGACAGAAAAAACTATGCTTTACTTACCCTGCTGCATTTTTAGCATTTAGAAATGATGAACTGCCACCAAATTGTTCCGATTTTTTATAGCCATTTAAAAAATCATCCATTATACGTCGTGGCTGTCGCTTTGACGGTACACGCACAAACACAGGAGGTGAACGATTTATAAAAAGTGAATCTTTTGATGATTTTTCTTTGCTAAAAAGGTAAAAAAAACCGTTTTTAATTTTTTTCACAAATTAATTGGAAATTATAAATTTATTTATAAAAAGGAGTTATGAAATGCCAAAAATAAATTTTAACTTGGTTTTAGTAAAATAATTTAAACAATCACGACAGTCACCTAATTTGGAGGTTGGTTTTCATAGTAAATTAAAAATAATTAAAGAACAAATAAAAACAATTCTATATACATATATTATTTGATTTGAAATTGGAAGCACTTAATGTCTTTGTTTAAAGGGGGCTATTATGCCTGAACTAAATAAATGCATATGGTAATGATGTCGAAGACGTATGTAAGTTGAAACACATTTGTCTGCTTAGCAGATATTTGTTAAGAGAGAAAATATTCGTAGTATTAATTAAATTTTTAATCGATTTCGGATCAACAACTTGAATTAATCGTATCAACTACACCTTTTTCACTTGTGCTACAAAAAGCATCAATTTTAATTCAGAATGCGTCAATTGTAATTCAGTTTAGTCAATTTTAAGGCTATTGGATTTGTTTTCATTGAATGATATTTTTACGTGGTGGGTTTCAAGCTCTATCCACAACCCAAATTTAAAGTCCAGGGGGTTGGATAACGCCGCATACATTAGTTAATACGCTAAAAGGTGCTAGTATGCTTTCCAGAAGGGCCACGAAGAAGCTGAATGTCGACTTTAATACAACGGGAAGAAGGATCGTTGCGCTTATTTAAAACGAAGAAATGTTCCCCATATATATCGCTTGGGATAAAAATATTCCATTATTATATTTATAGTTTTACATTATATTTGAAAACTTAAAACAGTTCCCCTGAAAAATCGTGATTTTTGAGTGGTGACACTATTGTAGTAAATAAACAAGATCTTTACCCAATTCACAAAATGTTATATTGTTGTAGATTATAGTTAAATGGCATTTCATTTTGTGAACACCTTGTCGTAAATATTGTTGTAGATAACACTGGATAACAGTGTTATCAAATGTCTTGAATAAAAGATTTAAAAAGAAGAAGAGAAGCAAAACAATTTTTAGAATACATTTGAAAAATAAAAAAAAAAATAAATAAAAAAATTAAAAAAAAGTTTTCCAACCCTGGTGTATTGATACGACATTTCGGAAACTTAGGAAAAATTTTCGTACATGTTGTAGTAGTTTTTGTCATGGAAATTACCAACAACAATATGTACAATAGTTGTAGTTTGTCATAGTTTCTACCGATCTACGACAACTATAACATTTTGTGAATTGGGTACTTGTGTTTAGATTAAAAATATGTTTCAAGAAAAGACAGCAAGCAACGAAATGTTGGCATAAAATATTAAAAAACTAATATACTTTCTAGGATAAATAATATTGATAAATAAATAATAATTTTGACACAGAAAATGGGTTTACATAGTATGAAGAAAAATAATACAAAAGAAAATAAATACATTGACCAAAAAAAGTACTTTGCGTACTTCTTGCTTGTGCAGAACGCAATACAAACAAAAAAAAAAGTACGTGTACTGCTGAAAACAGTACGTCCAGCAAGCCTACTAAACCAGCTAAAAACTCTACCAAAGGGTCAATTTTGTGGACTAATATTTTTAATAATAAAACTGCGATTTTTTTTGTTCCTAAATCAGAATGACGTGTATTTTTCCGTAACAGCTCTTATTTTTAAGTCCAATGTCCAAACTTGACGACATTGTCTGTTATGAGTCATTTTTAAGCTGAACCATAAAGAATTTTGTCTGCTGTAGGTCTCTATTGATGAATAAAACAGAAATAACGGAATAGTTTTTGTTTTTTATAGGTTTTAATATTAATTTTATTTTTTAGTCTCTCTGTTTTTTTTTTTTTTTTGTTTTGATGACTTTGACGCTTTGCTAACTTGAAGGGTCATGATATAGTGGTTAGAACGCTCGCACATAAACTCATACGACCGAGGTTCAAATCCCAGCGAAGAAGAAAAACTCAAAAATAAAATTTGTGGTTTTTCAAAAATTATATTATAATTTAAAAATAAGAGGTTCATAGGAGAATCAAAGTGATATTTTTCGATACTGTCTCTACCTTAGTGACACATTATGTATAAATTCACTAAGACTCTCGATGATAATGTCTGTCAGATCTCACCAATACCCGGACTTCTACGAGACAAATTCAACTATAGTCATATATGACGTTTTGGACAAATGCTTTAAAAATTCATATATAACCCCAAATAAAATTCAGCAACTCTCATCGAAGATTTAGCATTGTCAGCGTTTGTCACGATGATTCAGTGTGATTTTCGCCACCGGGTCTCTTTCATTCTCACTAACACAATTACAAATCAATTTTGCCCATCTATAGCTTAGAGGAACCAGACTTGTGTTAAACAGTGTAATACGTAATAAATTATTTTTGCGGTTTTCATGTTACAAACTACTGTAAGTAATTGTCGGTTGGCGACAACATAGACACTGAATTTCGTTGAAGAATAATAAAATAAGTCATTTTCAAGAAACCTGACTTATAAATATAATTTTTATTTTGATAGTACCACCTTACAAGGAATAAAAGTTTCTCCATATCGCTTCTAATATAAAGAGATTACGAAAGTTTTCTTTTTTTTAGCGAAAATAAGGGTTCTCTTTTCAGTTTTTTTCGTTACATATTAATCTACTGATAGCACAGTAGTATAATCCTGGACTCTCTTGTTCTACAGCGATATGTAGACAACTGTACTTGTGTAAATTCAGTTTGATCCTGTAATAATATCACAAAGACACTTTGTGTTAATTTTAGTTGATTACATGGTCACATGACCCAAATCGTATCTGAATATTACTGACTTTAAACTTTCTATCTAATAAAGATTTAAAAACACTATTTAAAAAATGCATCTGAATAGACAACCCCCATCGTATTTTAGCCTCATCATACGGAATAAAAAATATGTGCTACCTACCCCAACTTATTCTGTAAGAAAACAATTTGCCAAATTAGTTAAAAATCTTAATTAATATAAATGGATTAATATTTTACAATTAAAATAAATACTCATTCATTGAAGTCTCTTGTATGGTCGGTTATATCTGTCTACGGTTGTAGAGATCAAAAAGAAAAAAGAAGACCGATTATTGCTTTTTAAATTGTTTTTAAATTATCTTTTATCGTTTTTGTTTTTATTTTATTTTTCAAAAACTTAGCAGACATACACGAGTCTTAAACATTTTTTGTTAATCTTTGTTTCCTCTTCACAAGTTCTTCATTTGCAATTTAATAATGAGTCAGTCTGTCACTAAGAACTTAATCACAATTTCACATGGTAATGACCATGAAAATGTTGTGAAAACTTTATGGCCAGGCGGGTTGCATGTAATACGACTATAACGGCTGCATTTTCTTTAAAAGTGCAACATGAAGTTTTCAAACTTTATTTTTTACTTTTTACCCCAAAGTTTGTTTTTTAAGTAATTTAATTAGGAAATGTGTTTTTCATTTGAATTTTTGCAGATTAACATGTTCTATTCGTTACGTCTGTAAAAATGAAGAGAAAGGCAATTTTGTTTCTTTCTTTTGTTTTTATCATCCTCATACGTGTGTTTAGTTAGATATGTGTTTGATGTGGCAAGAACGAAAAGTTTTGCTTAAACAAATTATATAGAAAAACTTTTGTTTTTCGAGTTGTTTAGTCTTCTATTTTTTTTTTTTTTTCTCTTTTACTTTTATATTTTTCAAGAATATTTAAAAGTTTTATATTTGAATGTGTGTTGTACTTGAGAAACAAATAAGTATTTTTCTGTATCTTAATATGCCATTAAGACAATTAGCAATCATTTATAATTGTTGAAAAAAGTTGTAATAAAATAAATATTTAAATTCTCTTTGCATTTAAATTTGTTTAAAGTGCTAATGTTTGAAAGTGAATTTTTAGTTAAAGTGTTATTTTAATTACAAATAAAGACATCGTAGCCGTTTAAAAATTAAACACATTTTATGCTGCAAAGCATAATGAATTTTTATTAAAACGATGACTTAATTAAAAGTCGATTATATTTGGAAGTTTTGGTTAGTCTGCTAGGAAACACGCGAATAAACAAGAATTTTTAGGGTAAACTTTTTGTCTTTTTGCATCAAATTTCTGTACTTGATAAAAAGTTGTACTCAAAACATTTATTACCTTAAAGTGCAATTTCTGTTTCTACTATTAGGGGTCCTACAACGAAAATTGTAGTCCACTCCTCTAAAGTTATTTCCGAGAAAATGAGTAACTCTAGGGTGATAATAGGTCCTATGACCAGAAAGGTGTCGTCCATATTAACACCCTACCGTCTACATCTAGAGCTGAAATACAGTCGTGCAGATATATTCTTTAATTGGCAACATGATATTGGATCGGTAGTGCCAGCCTCTGCTAACGATACCAATCCTATTTCCCTGTTATATTAAAGATTTATTTTTTGGAAATTTTTTTATTTGCTCAAAAAACTTAGTAAATAACTCTAAATTCCCCCAAAATTTTTGGAATGACTTCTAGTGTTTGCAGTGGTGGTTAAATATTACTCTCATCTTAGACACTCTTCGCTAGACACTCACACAACAATTTCTATCATACTTTACTTCGACTAACTCATACAAATGTATGTACATACGGTAATAATTTCAGTATGCGATTTCCAAAAAAGTGTGAGTTAAATAGTTGATGTTTGGTCTCGAATATGCACAGGACACAAAGAACTCTGATGAGACTACCGTAGCTGGAGTCGAAAACAATTGTTCAGTTTGGCTAGTGTACTATTCCTTCACGAACATCATTTCTTCTTTAATTACCAAAAAATATTCATTGCAGTTAACTTTGATCTAATTAAAGCGTTTCTAATGAAACAAAAATTAAAATTAAAATTGATCACACCTTTCCTGGGGCTCGAACCTGAGTCTTCAGCTCTTAAAAATAATATTTAAATAATTATCGGTTATGTTCTGTAGACCGAAATCGAATAAAAGTAAAATTGAGTGATTTTTCAAAGACAATTAATGTTTAATTGCGCCAAGTATATAAAAGTCTTAATTCATAGAAGTTATGTTCATGGTTATTTTGAGAATGAATAAAAAATTATACAAAAAAATTTGTCGTATTTTACAATTATAGCGATTTGAAATTTTATTCGATTTCAAAAAAAATTCGTGAAGCTATGCATACAGATGGTTAAACGACTTAAAGATTCTATCAATGTGATATATGGAATATATTTTTGTGTCAGTTGCGAGTTTTTAATGTAATTGAATGCATTCTGCTTCTTGTAGACCATCAGGGGGGTACATGGTATAGTGGTTAGAGCGCTCGCACAAAAACTCCAACGGCCCAGGTTCAAATCCCAGCAAAGGTGAACAATTAAAAAGTTAGTTTGCGGTTTTTTCAAAATTATAATTTGAAAAAAAGATGTCCCTCACCCTCCAAGAAGGCCATCTACAAAGAAATCGCTCCACGACATTCCACCTTAACCAATATCAACAAAAAACGAATGATCAGGAGAAAAGCGCCACCTATTGGGAAGTAGCAGATAACAGCTAAACCTACTTAGCGAAGACACTCTTACCACACAATCAACATGCAACGATGAGGCAATTGCTGTTGATCATTCAAGGGTGAATGTATAACACTGGCCTTTGAATGATCAATTCACAGCAATTTTTCTCATTCCTAAGACGCTTAATAATATAATTAATAATAATATATGTACTGTCCTCTTCAAAAATTCCAATACAATGCATTGCATTTAGTAGGGGTTTACCCCTGAGTATTAGTCTCAAATAAAAAAAGAAAGGATATTTTTCTGGCATTTGTGTCTTTGGATAATTCTATAGTTAGAGTGTCTTAAATCGGATATTAAATATTTTTATGAAAATGTTATCGTCCAGAAAAATATGATCTTTCGTTTATTCGTAACTCAGCTGACTCAAGTTTTCTGGGCTTCTGCTTTGAACTGCAGAAATTTGAAGATATGACGCTTTGTCACTATATATTTACAGAACAATTAAAAAATTAAATTTAAGATTTCTGCAGTTTCTTACCAGGAGCTTTAAAGCGATCAAAAAATTACATTCCAAACACGGAATACAATAGTTGTTTCGTTGAAATCCAATAGCCTTATTCTCAGCGTTGTTTTCTGCAATGAAATCTACTGCATTAGTTTTTGCTCTTATTCTAAGGCCTGAAATGTGTCCACTGCACCAAGTTTTCTCAAAAAATTATAAAGTCTTTACGCTGTGGAAAAAAAAATCGACTGCTTCGAGTACGGACTGAATTACAGAAATGCGTACGAAATTAAAAAAAAAATTATTTTTTTAATTTCAATATCTTTGGATCTGCGACGAGTATTTTGCAAAAAATCCCAAAATTATTCAATGGTTTAAACATTTTTACGTACAGTAGCGTGCATTATAATACAGTTCATCACTACTTCTTGAAATCTATGCTATATTTTTTAAAATAATGTTTACGGCAGGTTTCATTTCCGGTGTAACGCTGTAATAAAATATAAAGGATATTCTACTAAATACTAGCCACAGATTGAAAATAATGTAGAAAAAGTTCTTACAAAATAAAAAGTTTCTTGAATTTACTTAATATAGAAATGAAACTGCTATTTATTGCGCTAGTATTTTCGTAGATATTTACGTTTTTATTGTTTTTAGTTAATTATGTTTTTGTTACAGAATCTTAGTTTATAATTTATTTTAAAGAGAACAAACAACTTATAAATCTATGAAATAATTAAAAAAAATCTGTTGTTTATAATTCAAAAACATCAAAATTGTAAGTTCAATAGAAGAACTGCTATTATAATGCACGCTACTGTATTTTAACGCAAGCTAATCGCCATGTCACAAAATACTCATCAAATAATTAAAAACTAATTCAACAATTGTATTAATTCGTATAACTTACAGTAATAGAAATTTCGTATGGTTTGGAAGGAAAGATTAGCCGAAAGAATTCTCAATTTTAACTTTTCTTATATTATTTAAATATGAAGTTAGAAACTGGGCATAAATAAGCAGGACAGATGTAATGGCTTGGGCCTTGGTCGTAACGAAATCGAGGTGTTACTATTTTCCAACGACTTCTGAACATCTTTATAACCAGTGTTTTAGTTTTTTCATAAATTCTATATAAAATCTTAATATTTACTCCATAAATTCCACAATAGTTTTTCCAACTAAAAGTGTTTCAAAAGTTTCTTTTGAAAATTTGCAGCCTTTTTTACGTTTTCGCTCATTTGAACAATATTGTCAGCAAACAATTTGCATATATTTGTTGTTTTTTGTACTCAGCGTCTCTACCTTTTTCTGTTTTTGCTTTGTTTGTTATTCACTTAAAATAATTCCCATAATTTATCACTTTTAAAGTTTTTTTCAACAAAGCAGCTACAACAGTATTATGATTGTTTAAAAAAAAAAACTTATTTCTACTTTTTTCTTTTTATATTTTCAACCTCAAAAAGGAAGGACGAAAAATTGATAAAATTATGAAATCTTTCTTACCTGCATTTCAGTCTGCTACCCAATTGAAAAATATCTGAAGTATTTGAGGGAGAATTTGGTAGAGTTGGTGGTACACGCATTAAACGAAAAAATGCATGATGTTCCACACAGCAGCGCCATAAATGTTTACAGGCAGATTTGCGGGGTGTCTCAAAGCCATAAGTGCTCAACTCATTCTAAAAGAGTAAATTTAAGAATAATAATGGTATGGTTTTATTAAAAATTATTCCAAAGAAAAAAGAAGAACTATCAAAGAATTCTTGTTTGAAAATCTTTTTTTTTTTGTTTTTTTTTTATCTATTGTTGACGAACAAAAGGCGTTAAGAAGAAGTGGTTGTTTTTTAACTGCACACTTCTTATCTTCTGTTAAATTACACACAATATTTATGGAGCACAAGTTTCTTAAAGTTACTAAATTATGAAAAATTTCTTTAAAAAAAATAAAAAGAAAAAATTTCTTCAAACTTTTCGTGTAAACTCCTTAACGCCTTTGACAACCATTTTAGTAACCGAATAGATAAAGTAGTAAAATATTTATGTAGAGCTAAGTATGTACATAAAGCTTAAAATGTATAAAATTTACATACATTTTTATCACTTATCCTTAACATAAAATAACGTCCTTTATAATATACTTTAGCTATGCGAGGCCAATAATAATGAGCCACTGTTGTCTTGTTACGGAGCACCACAATACCGCTTGGTGTTAGACCAAGAAAATATTCCACACTATCCTCGCCCTGTAAAGAGACAAAAACCAGAAAGAACAAATAAAAAGAGTTGCATATTATATTTAATTTCTTTTGAAAAGTTTAATTTTTCATTTCTCATTTCCTTTGTGTATATAAAATATCAAAGAAAACTTTTCTATACAAGTATTCATGTTCTTATTTTTGCCAATAATTTTAAAAGCAAAAGCTGTTGACAAACTGTTACCAACTGTTTGGCAGTTTGGGGGTTTGAATTTTTTTTGCAAAATAATTTTTCGGTTTGTGCTTAAAAGACTTTTCTTTTTTCTTTTCTTGCCCTCAACAATGTCTGTGTCCTTAAATAGTGTTTTTTGTGTAATTAAGTTAATGAAAATGAAAAGTTAATAAATTTAAATATGAATTTCTTCCATTTTCTTGTTGTGGTTAAAGTAAAAAAGTTTTTAAGTATATTTATAAGAAGTAAGAACTTCAGAATTTTCTATTTATGTATTTTCTTTTTTCATTCTATACCTAGCTGAAGTTCTTGTGGAAAGTGTGAAATAAATTTAAGTTAATTGTGACTGTAAACCATATTGAGAACAGAATAAAGTAGGAAAAAATACATTTAACCCTAGAACCATAACGTACGTAAATTTTACGTGCACTTTTTTTTAAATTTGTCAAAATTGTATGGAAAACGATAACTTAATAATGTAAATATACTTAGTTAAAATTCTTTTCTTTTTATACGATATGAATTAAAATAAATAACTTAATTTAATTTAATTAAATAAATTGAAAATTTTCAAACTTGAAAAATTGCGTAAAAATTAGCGTTATGGTTCTAGGGTTAATAAAGTCTGAAAACTGGTATTTGAAATACATATGTATGTTCAAACGAACCCTAAATTGTAACATTCACAACAGTACCTCTTATAGTGCAGATCAGAGAATAATTTGATTGCCTGTTTATAAGCTTTAAATGCATTCATACAAAATGAGTATATTGTTGTCAATTGTCAATATTTTATTTAAACAATCAGAGTAGGAAAATAAACAAAACTGAACGTTTGATCTCATTTCATTGTATTCTTTACAATGAGTAAAACAAAAATAAAACAGAAACAGTGAGAAAGATTGTCCCAGTTAGTTTTGTATATTGTTTTTATTTTGAGCACTACAAATACACTAACTGAAATATACGTAGGTAAAACAAAAAATGAATGAGAAGAAAAAGGAAAGTAGAAGAAAAAAATGAAAAGAAGAAGAGAAAAAAACAACAAAAAACAAAGCAAGCGCAAGAGCGAAAAGCTAATTGTTTCATTTGCGCTCTTTCTCATTTAGAAAGTATTTGTTTTTGTTTTGCTCATGTACAATACCATTAAAAAAATTTTGAAAAGTGTATGACTTTGTTGAAACTTTTGCGAAATGTTTTGTTTGTTTGCCCACACTGTAAATAATACAAGACAACACAACAAACGAGTGAATTGCATTACTTGTTTTCTCTTAAAGTCATCTAACACTCAAAAAAGCAACGAATGGTCAACGAATGGTATGAATGGTTGACATGCCTAATGAATAAAACGCAAGATATGGATATTTTTTTCAAAAGTATTTATGTATGTTTGTATGAATGAATATTTACAGTCTGTTCATAGAAGAAGAATGGTTTAAGGCTTTCGTCTTTTTGTATATAAAATACTACCAAATTTGAGTGCTTTTTTTTTTTGTAAAACCATTCGTTGCACAACATGTAACAGCATTATAAAAAAAGGGTATGCAAAAGGCAATCAACAAAATCAAGGAGTGTGAATAAAGCAACATCAGTAGAAATTGATTGAATGATCATATTGAATGAATGAATTAATAGCAAAAGCAACAATTGCATGTAACGTGAATACATTCAATCTATTCTCTGGTGCACATAAAAGAGTGAGAGTGCATTTAAAGAGCATAGTGATGATAGACATGGATTTTTGTAGATAATTGCTGTAAACACAATCAACTACAAGCAGTCAAAAATAATCATGAAAAAAATCACTTTAGCGGCAACGCGACGCATAGTGAGTGCCCTATAGAAACCGCGGCAAAAAATGGTTTTTGGCGTGTCGTCCAATTTGGATGAAATTTTCACAGTATATTAACAGATATATGAGTAACAATTTCCTGAAATTTCAGCCTCATAACTTCATTACTTTTTGGCCTAGAGCAAGTCAAAGTTGAGGTATGCCAACGCGCTTGAAATATGTTACTTCAATATGTAATATTCAAAAGCTTATTAATAAAAAAATACATAATAAATATAAATTTAAAGTATTTTTTTAAATTAATTTAGTTGTTGTAGAAGGAGTAGATGAAAACATAAATTTAAAAAAATATACAAAAAAACTTTCTTAACAACAGAATTGTGGTGTAAAAATTTAACATTTTGCATTTTCGATGGACTAGGAAATATAGAACAGCCCCTCGCCCTAAGTGCAGACTTATATCATATGAAAGATTGAAGTCTCATGCCCGTATTCATAAAAATTATTTTAGGTTTATTGAGGGTTTATTTGACATATTTCTATGCAATACTTGTCAAATAAACCCTCAATAAACCTAAAATAAATTTTATGAATACGGGCATCAGTTTGCACAAGTACTTTAAACCTATAAAAAACTACAAAAAATATGCAATGCACACATTCTGTTGCTATACGTATGTTAGCATGCAATAGCAAGTTTACAACTTTTTACTTTAATTTTTTTTAATTGTTTACAACTATTCACTTACAGCCTTATGTAAAATAAAAAATTAGCAAGTCGTTGTACACAGGGGCTAGGTTTGTCATTCCAATATGTGGAAATTCTTACTCAAAGGTACAAGGTATTTAATTTTTTGCGTTATCTGACTAGTTATTAAATAGAATGAATGGAAAATTTTAATAATATCAGTCTATAGCGGGTGATGAACTTGCCAGTTTTTTGTCCCATATATAACGAGTTGCAAATTTTTCATTATATATACGGCTGTTATTGTTTGTTATTATTTTATTTACATTATTGATTTGATTGATAATTTTTTTGAAGCTCATTGACTTTGGGTTAGATAGTTGCATAATTTTTAATTTAAATTGCATTTCAATGGGAGGTGGGCGTAATAATGGGCGTGTTATTGAAATTTTTGCATGAAACATTTTAAATGATATAAATTACAGTAATATCAAATTTGAAGGTTCTACCTACATACCTAAATGAATCAAGATTTTTGGCAAAGCTGTAAACATTTTAATTATGATTTAAATTTTATTCAAAAAAAGAAAAAAATACACATACGAACTTAATGAAACACTCAAAAAATACGTTTCTCCTTTTATTTTGTACGCAATTATACGAATGTAACGGAATATCAAAGCAAGCAAAAGAGCGAAAAGCCAATTGTTTTGTTTGTGCTCTTTCTCATTTAAAAAGTATTTGTTTTAGTTTTGCTCATGTACAAAATATTAATTTTTTTTTAAAAGTTTATGACTTTGTGAAAACGTTTGCGAAATGTTTTGTTTGTTTGCCCACTCTGGTTAATATAAATTAAATTATGTTAAACAATTCAATATTGTGAACTCTAAATAAAACTTTTATATATAATAATAAAATCTAAACTTGTGTTTGGGTCATTGTTTTTTAATATATTCCTACATAAATAAGTGATTAACATCACCTGTTTTGGATTCGAATCCGGATCTCCAGACTATATAACTACATAAGCATGTCACTGGTGGTGCTCTCTAGCCACCTCGGCTGTGATCGTCGATGTCGAATATTGGGGATAAATGGAAACAAGAGAGCAATAACAAAACCTATTGTAATGCTGCTCATCAAGAATGAACGACAATTACACACAAGAAAAATGCAAGATAAAATAGTGATGTGTTTAGTAAGCCCTCGACTAATTCATTACAAGTATGTACGAGTATGTAGGGAAAAGATATTAAATTCAAATATATGATTTTTCTAAATATTGTGAGTTAAATAGTTGATAATTTGCATGAACATGTACAGAACGCAAAGAATGCTGATGATACGGAAGTCTCAACTGATGAAACCAAATTCAGTTTGGCTGGTGTAGAATTCCTTCACTGATGTCAGTTCCTCCTTTTATTCCTCATTGCAAAAAACAATTTAAATTCATTAATAGAATTTAGTTGCTGATCTAATTAGAGCGTTTTCACTTAAAATTTTTGTTCAAATTTTTAATTTTCTTGTTAACAATCAATAAATTTAAATCTTTAAAGAAGGCTATAAAACTTTAACCCAAACTAGAAAACAGTTTGACCCCCCTGTGGCAATTCTTTATCATAGTTTTCCTTAATGGTGACCATAAATTAAACAGAGATTCGTAATTCATTAACATGCTTTCAAAGAATTCAAAATCTAAAAGTCTACAATTCTTGTTTAATGTCAATAAAAATGAGAAATTAAATGGCATGTTTTATTACAATTTGGCCATTTTATTGGAATGTTTGTGAAACATAATTTATATTTTATTACAAATAACATTAAGAATTAAGCTCATGAAAATATGTGAAAATATGTAACGAAATATACAACAGTTGTGGGCTGTTTATGCTGAAAAGCAACCAACCTTCATTAGCCTGGGTTGGAGCAAAAATATAGAAAAAAAAATCAAAATTAACATAAATTTTTACACTGTTTTTTATAAATATTTTTTTTTATGCTTTCAGTTGCTCATAAATTCAATTTTCTTATATTTTTATGCACTCATAATACCGTTATTTATGAAAATTGTGAAAAACTAATAAATTTCGATGGCAACACCATGATAAAATGCAATGATACTCGTATTACTCATGAAAGTGTGAGTGTACGTGTCAGTTTATATAAAAGGGTTTTATTTTTATATTTATGTATGTATGTGGGTATGTGTGTTAGTTTATTTACTTTTTATTATGTATGTGTAACAACACCAAAAATAATAATCTTATCAGGTCCAAATAAAATAAATGTTCAGGGAGACAGCAGCAAGGATTGTTTGCTAAATTAATTCCACTTTAACTCATTAAATACATTCGAGTATTGTAACTGGTAGCAGAGGTGGTATTTACAAGAGATATGAATGAGTCTGATGTGAGACCATTTTGAACACTTACTAAATTATACGAGGGCTGCATATTATTGAATACATATACCGATAGCATGTAAAGAGGTGAAAGATTAAATAAATTTTATTAATTTTGTTATTTATAGATTTAGCTCAACGTAATAAGTTCCAATTTTTTATACTTCAACATACTAATTGGAAAAATAATAACAATTAAGTAATAAGAGTGAATGGAACAATTTCGAGGCTGCATACTCTTTAACAGAACTATTCGGTGGTATACGGATGGGTCTAAGACTGAAAGCGACGCAGGAGCGGTTATACTTGACCCTGAGAAGAAATATTCTGAGCTCATGGGAAAACTCGCTTGTATTTTCCAGGCTGAGGTTTATGCCATTGAAAGATGCGCTCAATTAAACCTGTACAGAAAATACAAAGGACAGGAAATAGCCATGCTGTCTGACAGTCAGATTGCCATTCCAGCACTTGGCTTTTATGAAATCGACTCTAAGCTAGTATGGGACTGTCTGGTGAAACTGAACCGGCTGGGCAGGGAGAATAAGGTCAGCCTATGCGGGGTCTCTGGACATACGGGCATTAAGGGGAATAAAATGGCAGATGAATTTGCCAGGAATGGGAGCAGCTATGCATTTGATGGGACCAGAACACTTTTGTGAAATATTAAGGGGAGTTTGAAAAAGCATACTAAGGAAAAAAGAAGACAGGGAGAGACACTTGTTGTTCTTGGGCCAGCTTGGCCTTAGACATTACAAGCTTTTCCTTAGTAACTATAATAGGAGAAGATTTAAGTCGTACATTAAATTCTCTATGAATAATCTCATAATACTTGCGGGACTTCTTACCGGGCACTGCAGACTCAATGGGTACTTAAATAAGATAATAATTGCTTCGAACGATATGTGCAGATCCTGTGACGAGGCAGTCGAGTAATCAGATCACATACTAGGCAACTGTGCAGCATTGATGCATAGTAGAAAGATATACCTCGATGATTATAGAATATCAGATGGAGGTTTGTCAGAGTTGGCACCAGCCGATACTTTAAAGTTCGTCAAGGCGACCAAACAGGGTTAAATACTATAAACCCTTAGTTAAATTGAGGGCTGTACAATAGATCTACAGGTCGAAAAACTTTAGTACCTCCTTTGTGAATGAATGAATGAATGAGTCGGAAAATAGCAAGATGGTTGCAGTTGCAGGTAAGACCACTCAAAATTTTTAAAAGCGGCTTAATTTTATAGCAGTGGCTAGCGACGGGCTGTCCACCTACTAGAAGCTCATATTTGAATTCATTAATTGCTCTGACCACTAATAATTTTCAATAGCAGCATCACTTCTATATGTTGGCTAGCGACTAGTTATGACTACAATTCCACGAAAAACTTTACTCTTACTTTACTTTGCGTTTACACTATCACAGTTCAAATAAGTACAAAACTCTTTGGAGTATATAAACAGCTGTTTTTATTATTTTCTACTGAGTTCAATCCCCAGCTCTGACATCTTTAAAAAATAAATTAGAAAAAATATTTCTTTCTGGCAAAAGCTCTGAGAGTAACTGATAAAAAAGCTTTTCATGCCAGTTGTTCGAAGTCGACTTTAAACTGTAGGTCGCGGTACTCATGGTTAAAAGTGACACACACAAAATGGATGTTGCGTGAAGTTAGGCCGTAACGCGGAAACAGGTTTTTAGTAACCATGTATGTATGTGTGTATGTAAATTATTTGGCGACTTGTCTTATCTTCTTTTAAAAGCTTTATCTCGATAAACTGTTGGTGACGGTACCGATAATACTTCGCATTTGTCTAACGACCAGAGTGGGCAAACAAACAAAATATTTTGCAAACATTACAACAAAGTCATACACTTTTCAAAATTTTTTTAATGGTATTGAACATGAGCAAAACAAAAACAAATACTATCTAAATGAGAAAGAGCGCAAATGAAACAATTAGCTTTTCGCTCTTGTGCTTGCTTGGTTTTTTGTTGTTTCTTTCTCTTCTTCTTTTCTTTTTCTCTTCTTCTATCCTTTTTCTTGTCATTCATTTTTTGTTGTACCTACTCACATTTGAGTTAGTGTATTTGTAGTACTTAAAACAAAAACAATATACAAAATTAAATGGGACAATCTTTCTCACTGTTTCTATTTTATTTTTGTTTTACTAATTGTAAAGAACACAACAAAATGAGATCAAACGTTCAGTTTTGTTTATTTTCCTACTCTGCTAAAGACAATACACGGCAAGTCTTTTCATTTCTATACTTATTGTACTTCAGCAGTGTCGACATACTAAAACTTTCTTGAAAGTAACCTGTTTAGCAACACAACCCTCGCAACCAAAAGAGTAACCAACCTTTAAAAAATGAGGTGATTTATACGATATGGTCTAGTGCTCTATCAAGACTGCCATAAAATATGCA
Source organism: Metopia argyrocephala (assembly GCA_963576795.1). NCBI lineage: Eukaryota > Metazoa > Arthropoda > Insecta > Diptera > Sarcophagidae > Metopia > Metopia argyrocephala. Next base: position 89,726,763 of record OY756211.1, read on the forward strand.
AATGAACCAAACAAATGATTCTTTCATATCAATTCCTTCATTTAGTCACATAAATTCTACGACAAATTACTGCACAAAAGCGCCAAAAAGAAAAAGGATAAACAAAAACAAAAACAAAATTTTATGTCAAATAAAATAAATTAAATAAGAAAAACCGAACTTTTTTGCCACAAAATACAGGAGCAGAGGTTTGTTGGTGTAGCAGTTTGTTTTCGGTTGAAATTGGTTGTCCATTAAACTCACATCATAACAGTTTTCTATCAACTGGCATTTAACTGCCTCCACTCCACCTTGCTTTTGGTTGTCTAATGTTTTCTATGATGTGGTAATAAAATTATTTGATGTTACCCATTAACATTTGCTGCTTATGGGGTTTTTTACGTTTCTGTTTTTCCTTTTTTTTATATAAAATTTAATGAGGGTTGCTTTTTATAATTCAGTTTTTTCATATCTAATCATGAAATAAATGAAGTGAATAGAAAATAGAAGTGAAACTTACCAGTACTGGATGTAAATCCACACCATACATATCATGCCATTTTACTTTATCCAAGTAATTTAGTTCAGCTGCTGCCGGTGACATACCCTTTAATTGCTGATGTAATTCAGCTACCCGGGTTTCTAATTCGCTACTCTGATTTGGTAACAAACGAAATTCGGATACATAACCTTTAGAGTGGCGTCTTTGATCATAATCACCCAGTTCAGCTGAAAAGAAAAGAGAACAAAATAAATAATTTTAAAATTTTGTATTTGTTTTGTAAACAAAAATACGACTATAATGTTCTCTATTGTATATATTAAGAATTGTGAAAAACTTAAGATGTAGTTTAGCAACAACTGTGTAGTAATAAAGTGGGGCAACATTGAGAAGTGCGAATAAAGAAAATAACTACAGAATATTACTTATGTAGCAATCTATAGGGAATATCATTAGAATCTTACATTGTAGGTGTACACAGCCATAGTGTGACCAGTTTTTCGATACGGATGCATTTTTAGTGTAGAGCCTCGAAGAGAAAGTACATTTTACTGTCTGCTGAAATAGTTTGCGCTTGAGAAAAACCTCAATCATGCATGAGGACACGCTGCTCAGAAGAGAGCCCAATAGCACCGAGTCAGCAATTTGGCACCAACCACTGCCTGGGTAGTGATATCCCCCTTGTTAAGGGGTTTCTATTTAGCACTACCACAACCACTACGAGTACTCCCCGAAGGGCCGCACCCAAACCATCAGGCCGGTTTGCCTCACTCCCCGAATGACAGGGGAGCATAGACATAACCGGGGGTTTCCTGATGCCCGTAGTACCAGATTAGATTAGGCGTCTCTGGTCAGTAATTAAAAATTACCAACCTCTATGCCAGGCCACCCAGAGCTAGGTACACTTCATATTCCCCGGATAACACAGGTCTCTGGTGTGAGTAAGCACCAGCAACCTTTACTGTATCTCCGGGGGGACCACATAGATACAACTGTATAGGGATTTAACGTGCGCACCTGTCCGTAGACTTAATCACACGCCGCCCGTTGCCGAAGAGGTAGTCGAATTCGATGCGTCCGACCACCGCCACCCGATGCCGGTACCCTCTATTCCAGATATACACAAGGGCACGGGGCTCAGAAGAGAGTCCATAGCACCGAGTTGGCAATTTAGCACCACCACTCTCTGGGTAGTGACACCCCCCTTGCCGAGGGGTTTCTATCTAGCACTACCACAACCACTACGTGTACTTCCCGAGAGACCTCACCCAAACCATCAGGCCGGTCAGCCTCACTTCACGTGCACTTAAAGGGACAAGTACCCCAAGCACGCGTGGCATAACGGCCATGCACAACACACCACCAACATTACCAACCTATAGCGAGCGCCAGACCACTCAGAGCTAGATTGAACTCCATATTCCCCTTTTCTGTATCCCCGGGGGGGACCACATGGACACAGTCTGCATCTTTACCAAGTATACCAGATTGGTTTCCAAGAATATTGAACTGTAGTTCAAGGCGATCACGACTCAAATTCTGCCAGCTGATTTATTTAAGTATGAAGGCTATAAGTTGATTAGGTGCACGCAGCAATTCATTTGCAGAATATAGAAGGAAGAAAGTACGCGCCAAGATTGGAATCTCAATAACCTCTTTCCCATCCTGAAGAAGGAAGATCCCATAATACTGCAAGTTCCTATCGCAAATATGGTTCTTATGAGCCTATTTTGTTAATGCCTGCAGCCATTTTCCATCTCAGTGTTTGGAAGTTATCAGTGCGGCATCCGACCTGGTAACTACATAATTGACCAGATATTTACACTTTGCCAAATCCTGGTGAAGACCCATAAAAATCATAGACATTCTCGAATCTCACCACTAGATGCAGGGAGTAGTAAAAGCGTCCAGACTAATTCGGTCAAGTTGTGCTGTGCTGGGAGACTATAAAATCGATGGAAATACGATGGCCGACGAACTCCCTCTTGTTCTGCCAAATACAGACAGCAGTCATTATATTGCTGTGTGATAATAGGCGGAGATTATGCCACACTTTCTTGTGGAGAGCCAATAGTAGATGAAAGGGTTTAATAACTTTTTCAGTCAGTACACAAACATGGCCTTAACATCAGAAAAATAAAATCGCAAACCTAATGAGCAATGCAGTAGCAGTTCATATTGACTACAAGACCCTGGGTAAACACGCAATTTATATTTCCATAAATGTTAACTATCTTTTTTACAAAAACTGTTAGGGAAATGGCAGCAAAAAAGCGAAGAATCGTCTACAGTGCGATTGTTCAGCGTAAAATTTCTAGATCTCTTCATACATTAGAAAAAACTCATTGGCTTTAGGAAAGCAGCAGGTTGCCTTTTAAAGCTTTTTGTAATAAGCTCAAAGTTGTAAACCAACTATAAGGTTTATATCATGGTCTGCGAGTTTTTTTTTTTTTGGTACCAAAACGGCTTAAGGTGCTGCTTTTTCCTCCGTAGGGACACCCAAACCAATAAATCAACCAATAAGGTAATGGTGAATGCGTTAATTTCCTAGTAACTTGTTTCAATATAAACCAGAGTGGGCAAACAAACAAAACATTTCACAAACGTTACCACAAAGTCATAAACTTTTAAAATTTTTTTTAATCGTATTGTACATGATCGCAACCAAAACAAATACTTTCTAAATGAGAAAGAGCGCAAACGAAATAATTAGTTTTTCGCTCTTGTGCTTGCTTTGTTATTCTGTTAAATTCGTATAATTTGCCCTTTTTCTCTTCTTCTTTTCTTTTTATTCTCATTCATTTTTTGTTCTACCTACGCACATTTGAGTTAGTGTATTTGTAGTCCTCAAAACAAAAACAATATACAAAACTAAATGGAACAATCGCTCTCACTGTTTTTGTTTTGTTTTTGTTTTACTCATTGTAAATAACAAAACAAAATGAGATGAAACGTATCGTTTTGTTTTTTTTATTACTCTGGTATAAATACATTGAACGTTTCCTGCAATTTTTTCAGTATTAGTAAATCAATTTAATTATTTTCTCTACACCTTATGACGTATCTTCTTTATACCACAGCTATAAGAAAACCTTACATACGGGTATATATAAATATTCATTACCATCATATTTTCCTTACAGTTATTATTTCTTTTATTTATTTGTTTTGCTGCTCTTTTTCTTTGGCATTTTATACAATCTCAACATCAATATGTAATTTTTAAAATTAAACTTTTTTTTTTAAATAAAATATTAAATAATTTAATTGATAAATATAAAGAAAAGACAAAACTGAACTTACATTGCACAACAAAAGCGCCCAATTCGGCTGCAAGTTCAAAAGCTACCGGTAGTCTTCCTTGCAGAACATCCTGTTTAACTTGTAAAAATAATTGATACCTGCAATTGAGACATTTTGTAAATATTTATTACAATAATCTGTAATAGCAAATAAAAATAGTAAATAATAAGAAAAATAAATAAATATATATACGTACATATGTATATTTGTATGTATGTGTGTGGACAATGTTAACAAAACAAATAAGAACAACAAATATTTGTCGAAATATCTAAAAGAAAATTATACACCAACTGAATAATACCTTTTCATATACCTTTGGCCAAAACAAACATACTTCACTTAAAAACTACAATTAAAACTTGACCACTCCTTGGGTGTAAATGCCTTTGGGGCAAGTGTTTTTATTAAATACAGTATGAATGTTATTAAAAGGGACAAAAACCAAAATGTTGAACTTATTGTGTTCTGAAGAATACAATCACTATATGTTTATATTTAATTTTTAGGGATTGTTTAATAAATATTTTCAAGTACATATTTAAAACGCAAAATCAAAATCGCAAAATCGACTACACAAATGATAGAAAATTGTTTATGGAACAATCTTTTCGCAGAAGTATTTTCTATCAATTACGATATTAATAAGTTTAAAACAAATGTCTTCAAGCACTATTCCTACTTTCCCACTTCAAATAACATATTGCCCTAGACCAGCACAATGCACTGTATGAGTAGGAATATCGAAAAAATATGAATAACTAAACCTTAACAACATTTGATTAGCATTGGCAGCGCATAATAACAATCATATTATGCAGCGCAGCGATGTATGAATGTTTATATAAACAGGCCTTTATTTCTTATATTTAAAACGAGCCTTATAAAACCAAAATTATATACTTAGTATAGCATTTGAAATGGATAACAATTTTTGTGTTAGAGCCATTTTTCATTTGTTTGTATATCCAGGATTATTTGAGCTAAAATCTTCTACAATTGGGTGCTGCAGGCACGCACGGAAATTAAAGTTTCAATTTTTAAGGGTAAACTCAAGATTATATGGTGGTCTGCAATAGTCGTCGGGAAACACAATAACTATTTTGATAACGAATTCCGCCAGTTGAATAGATAGCTTAAAATTTTCTAAATGTTTGCAACTGGAAATCATAATCAATCATTTGACCAGATTTTAGAAGCTTATAGGCCTTTGCCACAATTTGCGAAGCTTTACCTTAATTCATCGCATATTATTGTCCACTTTTTAGAGAGTTTAGTCATTCGATTTAGACTTTTGTTAGACTTTGTTCTCTGTTTGCTGTATGCTCAAAATGGCCATTGTTTTCATTATAGCACCCGTACATAGAACTTTTTTGTGTATGCAGCTTTCTTGAAATACTTAATGTGGTCTTAGGCCGAGGCCACTTGAAGAGCGGCTGAGCGGTGAGCGGCAAAAAATTAAAATGTATGTATGACTACTGAAGTGGCCACGCAATGAGCGGCTAAGCGGCGTCGCTCAGTAATAGAACTTGTTCTAATTTTTAGTCGATTTCTGAGCGGCGAAGTATAAACATGTCAAAAGTGAATGCGGAGCTTATAATTTCATCTGTATAAAGCCGACCGCTATTATGGCAAGATAGATTACAAAGTTTTAAGAATTAAAATATGGGGGTAGAGTGGTTAGAGCGCTCGCACAAAAACTTCAAACGCCCAGGTTCAAATCCCAGTAAAGGTGGAAAACGAAAAAGTTAGTTCGCAGTTTTTTCAAAATTATACTTTAAAAATAAGAGGTCCCCCACGTCCAAGAAGACCATCTACAAAGAAACCGCTCACCGACATTCCACTCTATTCCACCTTAACCAATGTCAACAAAAAACGAATGATCAGAAGAAAAGCGCCACCTCTTGGGAATTAGCAGATAACAGCTAAACATACTTAGCGAAGACACTCACCACACAATCAACATGCAACGATGTGGCAATTACTGTTGATCATTCAAGGGTGAAGGTATAACACAATTATCAATTCACAGCAATTTGTCTAATTACTAAGACGCTTAATAGTAATATAAAAAAAAAAAGAAAAATGTATCTTCTCTTCATAAATGTACTGTCCTTTTCAAATTCCAATACAATGCACTGCATTTAGTAGGGGTTCACCCCTGAGTATTGGTCTCAAATAAAAAAAAATAAACTAACCACACTTCCCGCTCAAACTCGCCACTCTGCCGCTCATTGCGTGGCCTCGGCCTTAGTTGGAAATGGCTTGCAACCCTATCATTCCTCTAATTATTGATTCCAGTTAACATCACATTTTCTTTGTATTTTTCTATGAAAAATTCAAGAATAAATTCTTTTAATTAGTACATGACAAAATCATATATGTCTGGATCCTCAGAAGAAACACATCGACGTGGAAATGTTTCAATGGAAAGCCAAGTCTTTAGGATTTTTGATTATATAATAACCACCACTTCACACACTGGATGAAGGATAATGATATTTCTTTTTTATAATGATTGTGGAATAATTTGGCCATTACAACCCTGTTGCAGGGTTGCGGCCTAGCTTCTAGCAGAACCCATATTGTGTGTGTTAATTTTTATCCATGAGTACCGGGACCTACAGTTTAAAGTCGACTCCGAACGTCAGACTTGAGAAGCTTGTTCATGGCAATTAATTACTCTCAGAGCTTTTGCCAGAAGACTGCTGAGAGGTAGCCGCCGAAAGAAATATTTTTTTCATATTTCCTTTTTTTATAAGATGTCAGAGATGGGGTTTGAACCCGGGTCTCAACACATCAAACTACCACACTAAACACTAGACCACGGCGACTATTATTTGAATTGATTATTCGCCTAGTTATCCAATAACTTATTACAGTTTTAGTTTATAATAATGAAAAAAAAGGATGCGTATGGTAAAAACAAAGTGGTTTTTCATCAAGACAGTGCACCACATCATTGATTCATTTTTGGAATGAGCAAAACCAATGAATTAAAAATCCGAATTACACCTACCACATCAAGCACTTCATTTTCTACGTCCAGATCCAAAAACTGACTCGGTGGCAAAAAAAATTTGCCAACAATGAAGAGGTGGTAGAATCTATATTTGTTCTCTATTTTAAGAGATTATGTTGAGAATAAAAAAAAAATGTTTCCTAAATTGGATGTAGTTTCTTTATTACACGCATGGCTTAGAGAGAATCAATTTCAATAAAATTCAGAAAATATTTAATGAGTTAAAATAGATGACAAATATATTCTTAAGCTGTCAATGGAATAAAGAAGAAATAAATTAAAAAATTTAAACAAAACGAAAACCACTTGGTTTCGTGTTTTGTTCGTTACACTGTTAGTAGGTTTTTTTTTTGTTCAATTTCATAGAGTTTTCATGTAATAATTGTTTTGCGTACAAGTTTGTATGTCTGTTGTCGGTCTCTTTATCCTCTTTGTTGGTCTGTAAAATATTTCATATGCTTTCAAAATTTCATTTATGAAGACATACTGAACACAGTCATTTATAGACTGACATATAAGAGTTATTTGTTTAGTTTTATGATAAAAGTTAATATTTACAAAAATTATTACTTTAGATTTAGACACTCTACTCGTCCTATACATTCTATCCAAAAACCTTATATTGTCATATAAATACGCATTAATTGTAAATGGATGTTGACACTTGGATGAGTATATTTTACGTTACAGGATTTAAAGATCTCAACACTTGACAAATAAAACAAATCATAAACAGTCATACATACAGGCACAAAAGTATCTGCTCTCATGTTCATATGGACGTGTATTAAATAGGAGAAAAAGCTATTTGTAAGCTGTCAATCAAATATAATTTTATTTACATTTTAAAGAAATTCTTTTAAATTGAGTAAAATTTACTTAAAGTGACATACTTTTGTAAAAAATTATTTTTTTCTATTTTTATAAAATTATTCATTTTTTTTTCAATGTTTCTGAATTAAAAATTGTATGTTTTTCTTTTTACTACAGAATGTTTTCTCTCCACCAATATAATTTTGCAAATTTTAGCAAATATCTGTCGTTAAAGTACTTCATGTATTCAATGATGTATTGCTTACGAATGGCATGAGTTTTACGATAATGATGATGACTATGATGTTACTGGGATGGTTTAGGTGTTGGTATTGGTGTTGGTAATGATATTGGTGATGACAAATGGTTTATCATCACGTATTCAAAACACGCTTCCTTTACTCATTTTTTATCATATACTCGTATCAGTATCATATATTAAATTGAGGAATTATCTGTATAAAAGACGATGAGTTATTTTATATCCTTTACTTTGTAGGCAATACTTATTATTTGGAGTAAAGTAAATATTAACAACAACAACAAAAAAATAACTAATGACAGTAGTCTCACGATAAAGTGAGTGTTATTATTACGAGCATTATTATTATTAAAAAGATAAAGAACTTTAACAATGACCAGTAAAAAGATTTTTTTCTTAACAAACTTATACGAGTAGCATGAACTTGGATGCCGAAGTACCCTGAAGGTCGAATAATTTGTTAGTGTGGATGTCTTTTTCACTCTGCTCGTAATTATAATATAATTAGATTTGGCTTCTTCGGATTAGTTTCTCTTTCCAAACCTAAAAAAAGAGCTCAGTGGTAAAAGATGATGGAGGATATCTATTTTAAGGAATTTGTCAGTTCTTACTACACGCATTGTATCGAAACTATCGAATATCGCTGGGAAAAATGTCGCAAAAAAGAAGAATGTGTTGAAATAAAAGAAGCTAGGCCGTAATCTTGACACAGGGTTGTAAAGGCCAGTTATGTATGTATGTATGTTGAAATAAAAAAAAGTATTTTTTCGTTGCTGTGTCTGACAATTTTATGTGTTTCTGGTTTTTCATATATCTATCATTAGGATTAATTCCTGACGATATTTTACAGTTTCGTCAAGGAAAACCACATTGTAAAAAATTAAAAAAAAGTCCGCCTTTCAATTTTTGCATTGTAAATGCATACTGAGGCTATATATGAATCGGGCATCACTAAGCCATTTGGTCGGTTTATAGCTTGTACCCTGAATCAGTTATATGTTGCAACACTTTTGTTCTTGAAAAAAATTTGATAACTTGCCAAAACTCATTTAGAGGCAGAATAAACTCCGTGTTACTTTTGAGGATATTGCCTCTTCCGCAGTGGCATATATGCGACATTAACCATTCTGTTGGTATCTTCATTCAAAGACCACGTGGTCTGCAGCGAGCCAGCGCAATATAAATACAGACACTAATCTAGATACGTACCTCCTACTGTACCTTATGAGTAAACCAGTGCGCTTAATTTGAAATGTCTACTATGTCAGCCTTGATATTCTGCAACTGATATATGTTTATTCAAGGTAAGTAGTAATCGTGGTATATTCGCAGAAATGTTATTAAGGCAGTATAAGATTCATTCAGACCACATACCTCATGAGTTATTTTATTTTTCTCTGACATATAAAATCCTGACATATTCCATATGAAACGAATGATCAGAAGTACAGTGCCATCTTCTGGGAAGACAACAGCTAACCTACTTAGTGAAGACGCTCACCACTCACACACAAAATCCACCAACAGATGGGGCAATTGCTGTTGATTATTCACGGGTGAAGGTATAGCACTGGCTTTTGAGTTGTCTCATCAACAACAAGACACATAATATATAAATATATCTATGAAAAAAAATCTATCTATCTATCTTTTAAGATTTCTCTACAATGCACAGCATGAGAAGGAGTTTAACTCTGAGTATTGGTCTTAATAAAAACAAAAAAAAAAAACAAAAATTTACGAAGCTCAGAACATGCAATGCACTTCGGAATGTCTCTACCAGCTGAGGGTTAGTATTGTATGACTTAAAAAGTCCAAGCAAATATAAATGTTAAGACGGACATCTTTAGACAATAGTAGTGAGCAGGCTTTCTTTAAAGAAGAAATCGTCGACTAAAACACTCTAGAGGTGAAGGAAAGGTTTTTTTCGTGATTTGAGTTACATTAGGCAGAAAAAACCCAAATTTAACACGCCCTGTGAGATTCATCATCTGATTCCATTGGTATCTCGAAGTGATGTCAAGCCTGCAAGAGCTCCAGCATTATAATATATTTTAGAAAAGCCATTGATTAAATCAACCTCAAGTAGTTCTATTTTTGGTGAAACACCAATGAATTCAACATACCGTTATCATACACGACTGAAGTAATCCAAATACCAGAATTTCCTAATGTCGCCAATACACTACACACGTTCAAAGCGATAGTTTAAGACTGTGCATTGATTTTGTGCAGTGCAATGATATACTAGCTGATTCTGGTATTTAATTCAGTGTGTAAAACTGTGCAGTGACTTTGTGTAGTGCACATTGTAAATCTTCAGTTGAAACATGGTTTTTTACGAATGAACAACAAAAAATGAGGAGAAGAAATATATTCTGATCCTAGTATCTTGATTTATTATATATGATTATAATAATAAGGTTTGCTAAGGCAAGAAATAAAATAGTGCATAATGAGTTCATTTTTTTTCTTCGCAAGTAACTTCGAAATTAAAAGCTCCACTGCTTTCTGTTTACTATTTCCTCAAAGTCAAGTCTACAAGCACACAAGCATGATAAAATACATACTTTAGCAAACTAAAGTAGTTCTATTTTTGGTAAAACACCAATGAATTTAACATATCGATGTTATAGAAAGGAAATAATCTAAAGACCTGTACTGTATTTGTTTTCCAAATGCCTTCTATACACTACACATGTTCACTGCGATAGTTTGAGACTGTGCAGTGATTTTGTGCAGTATATGGCACCGATTACATACCCTTATAAATGAACTACAAGCCGATTCTGATATTTATTCATGTTTGTAAAACTGTGCAGCGAATTTGTGTAGTGCACGTTGTCAAGCCTCAGTTCTTTACAAATGAACAACAAAAAATGAGGGTAAAAAATATATTCTGATCATAGTATCTTGATTTATTATATATGATTATAATAAAATATTGTTTTACATATTAATGTTTGCTAAGGCAAGCAATAAAATAGTGCATAATGGGTTAATTTTCATTTCTTCGCAAGTAACTTTGAAATTTAAAACTACACAGTTTTAGTTCTATAGTGTATATCACGAGTTTAGTTAATAATGTGCCAAACTTAGGCAGTAAAATTGTGTATTATATGGGTGACATAAAAAGGAGGTATTTTAGAATATTAAATTCAGTTCTTGACATTCAATAAAAGTGGTAAAAGTTTTGAGCAAATACAGGAATTTGGAAAATCAAGCAAACTTTTATTGCAGCAGTTCAAAATAAATTTATACTTCTAAATATCCCTGGAATTGTAGAATTGAGACTGGCCTCTGTTTTGTGTAATTATCCATAGCAAAACCGAGTAAGCAACCACAAGCTTATATATTTATTTATAATTATTAATTCGATATTAAATATTTGCCACGCCCCTTACTGCCAGGGTAATTTTTTAATTTAGGTAATTAATTAATTTTATTTTTTATTTTAACTAATTTATTATTCAAAACTTAGATTAACAAAATTTTAGTGTAGGGCATCCATTTTAAATTCCTATCACACCTACAAATATTTATTAAACACTCTTACTTACTCAATTGGCATATTTTTAGTATCACCGATAAGAGTGCAATAACAACTTCAATGGCCCTTTTAAAAGCCAGGTTTATACCAAAACTATTACTATATAAGTAAACATACATATTATGTAGAAGGGGTAGAGGGTTGTTTGAATGTTATTGGCGATAAACTGGGCACAATCGTTAAAACTAACAATATGGGTTTTGTATAAACAAAGTAAAACTGTTTGTGATGACACTGTAAGCGTCATGGTTGACTGTTAATGTCAATGTTTAGAATGCCTACAAAACAACAAAAATAACATTTTAGTCATTATTGATACAAATTTTATAGGTTTTAGTAGCATATTTTACATATACTATAACGAGTAGAATGAAAATTCGCCATATTCTATAGGTTTTTGACAATGACCGCAGACTTTGTATATGAGAAAAAAGCTGTAATTTTTTTTTTAAAGAAAAACCAAAAAATGGAATGGAATTGATACAAATATTTAATAGAGTATGATGACTTTATAAGTAACGAAGCCATGGTGAAACTGCATTCTCAAAAAACAAAATAATTTCAAAAAAGCTGTTCAATTTTATTGGGATTCATTATCATCTACGATTGCATGAAACACCAGACACACAACCAGTGGTCATTTCGGTCTGTCTATATCCAGTGAATGAAACATTTAATAGCATTCAACTTGATGTGTTTTTTTCTTTTTTTTTTTTTTTGTAACTTTAGTTTGAAACTCTACTAGAGAATGAAAAATAAAAATTACGTGTCAAATGCAATTTTGGTCTGTTAGTTTTTAGGTTTTATTTCTCTTGTGTGCTCTTTTTTTTTTTTTTGTACAATTTTTGGTTGATTTATTTCGTTAAAAAAATAAAAAAATAATACTTTCATTTATTCATTTTTATTTTAAATTCTAACATTTGGGCTGTGATTGCATTTGGTTTTTAGTTTTTCATGAGATTTTTATTCATTTATTTTCATTTTTATTATTTCTCCCCCCCCCCCCCATTTTATCATTCAAATAGTATTTTATTTCATTGAACATCTGCCGTTTGTAAATATTTATTATTGATAAACGTTTTGTTTGCACTTTTATAATTGCTTTATAGAGTAGAAAATTTTTAACATTTCGCATAATGAATTGCAATGAGTTGTTGCCGTTTATGCCTGAACATAATTTTGATATTTAATTAACGCAACTGATGTTTTATTTTGCATTTAAGAGTGACCACAAACATGAAAAGTGCTAAAAATCTCAATATCTTTGTTTAATGCTATGTGGGATTTCAATTAATGGCATTTTGTAAAAGTTATTTTTTTTATATAGATGTTTAAGAAGATTCAAATTATTTTGAAATATTTTAAATTATATGCGAATAATGAAACTTATAGTTGTTTAAAAAATTTTAAGAAGATCTGTGTTGCAACATAATATGAAATATCAACCAAGTCTCAGCCTTAAAATTATTTTCTAATTTGAAATAACCTGTTGGTCACCTCGAACCGTCACATACGTTTTTGTATCTTAGTTATGTTGTACGATAGCCGATTGCACGGATTAGCATTATTCTAAAAGAGCTAATGATCAGGAGAAGAAAGCGCCACCTACTGGGTAGTAATAGATAACAGCGATCTTCATAGCGAAGACCTTCACCACAATCAACATCCAACGACAGATGGAGCAATTGCTGTTGATCATTCAGGGCCGAAGGTATAAACACTGGTCTTTGATTGATAACATTGACAATCTGTTGTCACAAATTCCAGAGAAATGCAGAGCATGACTAGGGGCTTACTCTCCTAATTACTTGTCTCAGTAAAAAAAAATTGTAATAATATTTTTAACTAACTAGCAAAATTAGTACACAACTAGTCTAAACACGGCGTGCGTTGAAATCAATCACACTAAATTCATAAACTTTAGCTTCAACACTTTTCATAATATAATCGCCGAATTCACAAAACCCTTGTATTCATTGAATTCGTTGTTTGATTGTACGGCACTACAATAGTTGTATGCTTGTTGTTGGTAATTTGTATATGGGATATTCCAAGTCAAATCAACCAATGGTTTTAACCTACCATCTCCGAATTTTATGATTTTTTGTAGAAATATAGTATATCATAGAACTAAATTAAATACAAAGTTTGAAAGCACTGATACATCTGGATCCGGAAATATGAGGTCTTGAAAATCGGAAAACAGTACAAAAATGCACAAAGTTACACTTACTTAATTGTAATTTTCTTGAGAAGTATTATAGCTACGCATCTCGTAAAAGTCGCATTAGAAAGGGTATTAAATTACCTTTGATTTAACATATAATATGATTTTTTTTTTCTAAAAGTCAAATGTCAATTTTCTTTATCTATAAGTCGGAAGCCTATATCTCCGAAAGCGACCTTTTTAAAAATTTAAAAAAAAAATTATGCCAAAGATAGTTTCGTTCTCTACAGTTGTGAAAAATTTCACAGTGGAGGTATTTTAATACCCTTTCTAATGCGACTTTTACGAGATGCGTAGCTATAATACTTCTCAAGAAAATTACAATTAAGTAAGTGTAACTTTGTGCATTTTTGTACTGTTTTCCGATTTTCAAGACCTCATATTTCCGGATCCAGAAGTGTTAGTGCCCTTAAATTTTATATTTGTCTTAGTGTTATGATATACTTTATTCATACCAAAAATTAGCAAATTCGGAGACAGTCATTTCAAAAACGGCATATTTTAAGTTGAGTTGATATGGTTTAACCCATATAAACATTTGATACAACTTATACACTTTTTTTTCATATGTTTTAAAAAAGTTGTATTGGTTTCTGTGTTATTGTGAATGAAAAATATTGACAAAAATATAAACACAAAGATATTATTTTTATTGTCAGCAGCAAATTAAATAAAATAAAATAAATAAATATAAAAATGGAAGCAAAATGTGTTTTGCTTGTAAAAATCAACTTTTTAATACAGTGTTTCTTTTTCTTATTTAGTTTTTGACGTTCAATACATAAAAAATTCTTTCATATACATACAATAGATGTTCACAAGCAAACATTGTATTCAATACATGAAAAAACGATACAAAACTTTGTGAATTCGGCAAATGTAATCAATATTTAATTTGTACCATGCCCATGTGTCTAATTCCACTTACTTTTGACTGATGATTTATCTTGTCCGTGAAGTCATTTAGATCAAATTCAGAATCTTCAACTTTAACCATTGAATAAATTTGTGTGTTATGTACAAATTAATAGCAAAAATTAATAGTATATTCATATATAGAGTTGAGTATATGAAATTCGAGAAATGATAAAGGCAATTTTATATATGTAACTTACATTTAATATTTATTTACTAAAATATGAGAATTCGGGATTATAATTTTTATATACAGTTTTCAATATTACTCATTGTTGAAATATGTAAATACTTGGGGCTTCAGTACAAGAGGAAACATCAATGTTACAAGTTAGGATACAAAAATGGAAGTGTGGTGAATAACATATAAATAGAAATCACATCAGTCACTTTGTGACAAAATTCATTCGATAAAATAATATCTATCAACTCACAATAATTACATATATATCTGTGTATATTATTTAAAAGAATAAATTCGTTATTCGATAAAATTTTATAAAAGGAAATATAAATGAAATGTTTCTCAAAATTGTTTAAACAACCATTCTCAAGATATACAAAAATAATTATTTAGTTGGTATGGGAGGTACCATGCCCAGTTTAAATTTTGAAAATAAAAAACATGGCCTAAATATAGTCAAACATTTATAATTTAATGTATGTATGTTGATGAATTGAATGTCAGCCTAGCGTATATTACTAAAATTTTTCTATGACTGTCCATAAATAAATTCTCCCAACTTCTTTTTTCTCTCTTACTCACTAATACTCAACAAAAAAATTTTTGGTAACCCCTGGTCTACAAACACTAATTACTCTTTTCCTCTTTCAATAACATATTTTCCTGGACTAGCACAATGTAATGCATGAGTATGGGTCGTCCGTTACTTCAGTGCTGGTCTCAATAATTAAACAAAAATTAAAGCAAAATATTATAAATTTTCATCAACAGATAAACGAGAATGCAAACTACAGATCTGTGAGTTAAAACAAAATAATTGTATGTTTTCACGTAATGACAAAATTATATGAAATTAAAATTATAAAATTTTTTTTTTCGATATAAAGGGCCGAAATATTCCCCCTTAATTTAAAAATAACTACTTTCTGCAGATATGAATGAATTTGAGGTTTTTTTGTGTTTCTTATAATTGTACGATTTTCATTTCCTTCTTTTAAACAATACCTTGTACCTCTTAAATATTATTGAAATTATATATTTTTTTTTTAATTTCTATATAAATAATTTCTTACTTACCTTGTAATTTCCTCTACTAATTTACAAGGATCAGCAGCATAAAATTTAACACCAAAATATAAATCATACGGATCTGCTTTGGGTTTTAATTGGCGGGATATACGTGAGGCCGGATCCAACCAATGCTAAAAAATCAAAGAAAAAAATCATTAAGTAGAGAAAAAAAACAGAGACAAGGTAGTAGAAAAAGGAATAAATAAATTAAATATACGAGTATCTTAAAAATCAGTGTTTATATACATATTTCCTACGACGAACTATTAAAGAATTACAACACGGAAAAAAGAGGGAATTTAAAACTTTTGTTAGGTACAGCACGGAAATCGAAAACTAAAGAAAAAGTTAAATAAAATAAGCAGATACTGTCTTCAAACCCAGCAAAATTTCAATTCAATTAATGATGCTGCTGCATTGGTGCAGCAATTGAGATCAATTTTTTACGAATGTCTACTTTATTTTTTAATTTTAATTTGTTTTTCACCAAATTTAAGAGCTTTGTTTTGTATTTTAATTTTTCAGGACTCCAAAACAATTTCCTGTAATGGAATGATTTAAAACTTGTAAAATTGCTATTCTTCTTGAATCGCTTTCATTTTCTTTTGCTGGGTAAATGCCAACTTTTTGGGTTAAAATTACTGTAGTTTTTATTATGACCTTCAACAATGTGTTTAGGAGGACATTTACAAAAGGCAACGTTATCCATCTGAAGCATTAACTGCAAGCAAAGGTTTTTTAGTAACTTTTTTAAAAGTTTTCAAGGCAGTAGCGAAAAATGAAAAGTTTCGTTTTATCTTCATAATTTTTTTTCTTTAACGTTGGTTTTAGTGCGATTTTTCCCCCTTTTTGGGTATGAATATCTTGTTAAAACAATAATACCACTTCAACCGCTTAAGTGTTATTATACAGCAAAAAAAAAAAAAAAAAAAAGACAAAAAATTCTTTTTTTTTTATCTGTTTTAAGAGTTGTCTGCTTGTTTTATTAAATGTTCTTTAATATGTTTTTAAAAGAAATATTTTAGTATCTGTAAGTGCATACTTATACATTTCTTTTTCCCTTTTACCTTTTTACTAACACAAACTGTTTTTACATCGTAAGGAAAAGAGGGAAAAGGAAAAGTTTTTCATTTACTTTCCATCTTTATTAATAACGCCTGATCTCATTTCCAATTAGCCAGTCATCAAAGGATCATATTGGATATTGAAAACAAAAAAATAAAAAATTTCTAAAAACTATATAAATTTAATGAAGCGATTGAAGTGGGTTACTTGTGGAGTCCCTAAGAATCTTTCTTTGGTGGATACTAAAAATCATTTTATTTTTTACATTTGTAGTCCGGTTAAATGTTAAAAAATTAATTTTTGCCCTATTTTGTCTAGATTTTAAAACAGGGTGTTATTTGGGGTTATCCTTTGCACTTATGGTTGGTTGAACAATGTGTGCCAAAAATGAGAGAAAAATACGAGGCCAACTCATAATTATTTTATGCTTAGAGGTCTTTATAAAAGAGCGAAAAACAGAAAAGTAGAATAAAATATAAATCAGACGAATGAGAAATAAACACAAGGCCCTTAGGGCCAGGGAAAGTTATACCTCTGATAGACAAGTGGTACGCATACCATACTAGCATTCTATACCACATGTGTGGTATATGTGTGTCTATATATCGTCGCAAGAATTAAAGAACGCTATAACTGACAAAAAACCGAAAATATGTTTTTTGCATAATTTTTATCAGAAAAACAAAATACGCGTCGATTGGTCCCGGTCCAAGATTTCTACGATGAAAATAAATTCACTTACGCCGTCTGCGTTTTGAAAAATACCAGTGGATTTGTTCTACTTTCATACTGGTTTTTTAGCTCTGGTGAACATTTAAAGTTTTGTCAGTTACAGCGTTCTTTAATTCCGACGACGATATGTATTGTATTAAACACAGCTAAAAATAAAAATACATTTTCCAAACACTTCCAAAGTAAAAATAAACAGAGCTAAAATTTCATTAAATGTCATTGGATCAGCTATTTATTATATTAAATAAAAATGTCCAAGTTTATGCAATTATTGTGCAATATGCAAGATGTTTTAAGAATAACGTTGATGTTTTCCATGTGAACCTCCATGCCTCTTCGGCCCTTCTAAATTCGATCTTACATACATACATACATAACTGGCCTTTACAACCCTGTGTCAGGATTAGGGCCTAGCTTCTCGCAGCACTCATGTTGTGTGTGTAAATTTTTATCCATGAGTACCTTGACCTACAGTTTAATGTCGACTCCGAACGACAGACTTGAGAAGCTTCTTCATGGCAATTAGTTACTCTCAGAGGTTTTGCCAGAAGACTGCTGAGAGGTAGTCGCCGAAAGAAATATTTTTTTCATATTTGATCTTAAGATGACAAAATGCGTTCTCCATGATACGACGACATAAAGAAAGAAATTTATTAAATGACCTTTAGTTTTCATTTTCATTTTAAATAGCGTTAAAAGCAAATCTTTTTTTTTAATTTTTCATAACATATGATCAAATGTCAAATGAAACCACAATCTATGCCTACCTATATGTGTTTCACTATAAGGTAGTATGCCATACCATAGTATACGTATTATAGTTTCTTTACCACATGTCTGTCAGGTACTCACTTAAATATACCATAAACTACGATATATCCTATGGGGACAGCCTGATGATGCATTAAATCGAAAATGCAGCCGCTAGTGTTCACGCACAGTGCGCTTCTTAATGTGAAACTCGTCAGATAAGGAAAACAAATTCTTTCCAAA
This sequence comes from Metopia argyrocephala, assembly GCA_963576795.1. Lineage (NCBI taxonomy): Eukaryota > Metazoa > Arthropoda > Insecta > Diptera > Sarcophagidae > Metopia > Metopia argyrocephala. Next base: position 89,745,381 of record OY756211.1, read on the forward strand.
GCAGAATTGTTGCCGAGTTCAAAGAGACTTAAAATAGAAGTTAAAGTTTTTTAAAATGGCATCTTGACCGCATGACCTATAGATCTACGCTCATCCAAGTTCAACCTAGCCCCCGTACGAAGGGCCAAATCGTCAAAGTTTATTTTACAGTTTATTTGATCTCGTAATTAGACGTCATTTCCTGAGTGTTCAATACAAAAATTTCAACTATTCTAACAAACAGAAGCCATTTAAAAAGATTAGTCGCCGTGGTTTACTGGTAAGTGTGTTGTCTTACTAAGACTGGGTCAAAATCTCAGATCTGACAAATTGAAAAAAGAAATATATAAAAAAATTATTTCTTTCGGCGACTACCTCTTCTGGTAAAAGCTCTGGGGGTAATTGATTACCATGATAAAACTTTTCAAATCTGTCGTTTGGAGTTGACTTTAAACTGTAGGTCCCGGTTCCCCCCGGGGATACAGTAAAGAGTGCTGGTAATTACTCACACCAGGAGCCTGTGTTCTCCGGGGAATATGGAGTTCACGTAGCACTGGGTGGCCTGGCACTCGCTATAGGCAGAGAGATTAGTAATTTATAATTACTGACTATCGCAGGGACTGACCACTCTAATCTGGTACTACGGGCATCAGGAAGCCCCGGTTATGTCTGTGCTCCCCTGTCATTCGGGGAGTGAGGCAAACCGGCCTGATGGTTTGGGAGCGGCCCTTCGAGGAGTACTCGTAGTGGTTGTGGTATTGCTAGATAGAAACACCTCAACAACGCAGGTATCACTACCCAGGTAGTGGTTGGTGTTAAATTGCTAACTCGGTGCTATTGGGCCTTCTTCTGACCGGGGTGTCTTTGACATCTCCGAAATTAGAGAGTACCGGCATCGGGTGGCGGTGGTCGGACGCATTGTATTCAACTACCGCCTTGGCAGCGGGCGGCGTGTGGCATGTCTATGGACAATACGCACGTTAAACTCTCTACTAGTTATAGGCCCCGGTACTCATGAATAACAATTAACATCCACAACAGGGTTCTGATAGCCATTTATGTATGTACGGCATTTTTATAACTTCTAAATCATTACACAAATACCGGAGGAATATTCTACATGACTACAGAAGTTTCTCTATGACTGTCTTTTTGCCGTCCTGATTAGATTTTTAAATTCGTTGCAGGAAGATTTATATATGCTCCATTTTCCACTTTTTCTTCGATTCGTTAATCAGTTTCTTAGATTTACGCTTCCGGACAGTTTCTCTGCAGAATTTTTCAGTAGCCTTATCCAAAACTTTAGTAGAGTAGTTCTTTTTTTAATACTCAGTATTAATATTTCTTTAAACATCGTACAACCACTTTGAAATACGTAAGTATATTTTATATTGACAAACCTCAATAATTCTTTTTACACTATGTTTCTATGCCCTATCCTCGTATATTGTATTACATTATTAGTATTGATTTTTCTTAATCTATATTTCAACAAATTCTACTTACAGTTTGATTCTCCTCATCGATGTAACGTATACCAAAATATGAAGTTTCAATTAAATTCAGTCTGGCAAAAACAACATCCAGCAATGCTTGACCAGGTAAATCATCCTGAAAAATAAATAGAAAATGGAAAATTGAAAGAGAATATTTAATTAATATTTCTATTTTATGTTTTTCTTTTCTTCTCTCTTTGATGTTTGCATTAGAAACTGGTTCAATATTGATTGATTTAATTTTGAATTAATAGAAATTTATAACCTAAAGGACTGGAAAACTTAAGCATGTAATGTGGGTAATAAATGGAACAGTACAGTTTACATAAAAACGAGCTCATATCCTTTAAAGAAATTATGGAAATGCTTTTAAAAGGAAACAGATTAAAATTTATTACAAAACTGTTTACTTTAAAGCAATTTTAATTACAGATGCTACGACGACGAATAAAAGAGAACTTTTTTAATTTTTGTGGAATAAATGAACTTTAATGTAGAGGATGTTCCCAAAATTAATACAAAACTAAAATAAAATATAAAATACAGTTTTTAGTTGTCAGATTTTTATTTTATCATAAAATAGTATAGCACATGCATAGAAAACAAGAGAAATTTGTTTCAATTAAAAAATTTGTGATATCAATTAAAATATTAATTGGTTTTTCACCAGTAAACAAATTAATGCTATCAATTAAGATGATTGTAATATTAATTAAAGGTACTTAAAGTCAAATTGTGTAAAGTAATAAAAAGTTAATTAAACCAATTAATTATTTAATCAAAATAAATTTCCTTCTGAATTAATAAGTTAATTGAAAAAAATCTACATTTTTTCTGTGCGATATAAGCATATGTATACAGAGGCCATATTCTGTAACTCTTCTAAGCTAAATCACTACTGCTAAAAAATTTATAAACTTGATTAGTACCTCTAAACTTTTTAATTTTATATATTCTGACGCCTATTTTTTTAGCTTAAAAGAATTACACAATTAGGCCCCAGGATGGTCAATGAAATTTCTGGAATTGACCAGTCATGGTTTGACATTTATTAAGCAGAAAGTTGGTAAACTTTAACTATGGTACGATACACTACCATTGTTTGCGTCAAACGTTTGTGAATTTTCTATTAAAAAATTGAACAAAAACAACACAAAGTCAACAAAATCATATTAAGTCAAGAGACCGTGATACGATTAAAGGATTTTTTGTGGCCACAATTCTCTAATGTTGAAATCCGTGACCTTTGGTTGCTACAAGACTGTGCCACAAGATGCTTTGCCGGCTAAACAATTCCGTTATTGCATGGAAAATTTCACTGTTATAATTGGCCGCCTTGTTTGTCTGCTTCAGCACCGCTGGATTATTTTCTCTGAGTCTATTTAAAATACCAGGTTTACATGAACAAAGCACAAACAACTGGTCCTCTGAAATATAAAATTTGGTACTGCATTGGCGAGATAAGCGAAGCTTTGTTAAAAAATGTACTTCCAAATTTTGTGAACATTGGTGTTAATAAAACTGAATTTGTTAAAGCCGGTTTACTTTATAACCTCAAATTTGTCCACCATTTATATGGCATATGACACCAGACACTTAAGTCAGTGTTACGTTAAAAGTTTTCATCACCTTTCATAATTGTGGCTGAATTTCTTTGATGCGGCATTTAATTTCCTCCTTAAATGCACGTGTGCTTATGGGCTTGTTAACATAGAGCTTTAATTTCAAACACATTTACAGAAAGAAAACGGTTAGTGTTAAAGTACATCATTTAGAATAATGATTCATGCAACAATTGTTTCATTGTCTTGTTGAAGCCAACAAATTGTGTTATAATGTCACCATATCAAGCACCAGTAAAATTTGCTGCTTTATAAGTCTCATTTTCAAACAAATATTGTTTAAATTTAAAAGGCATTATTATTGCAGAATCCTTGAAATAATGCAAATGTGGTTCCGAGATTAGTCGGTTTACCGTTTTGGGTGAGTCTGACATATCACGAAAAGCTTTCCTCCTTCCCGTACAAAATGCTATTGCAGGATTACACAAAGTTCAGAAACTACAACCAATACTTATTTGTATAGAAAATATGTAAGCATGTATAGTCCAACAGGCTTGATCCCTTCAAGAACTACATGACTGAAACTAACACAGGCAAAATATTTTTACCCACACATTTAAACTTATAGAATCAGAAAGCATATATGTAAATATGATAAAACTGTCAATTTGTCCAACTATGCATTTTCTGGCTTAATAAACAAATTTTGTGCAATTTTTCATAAAAATACCGAAAGAAATCGTGAAAGCTACTTGAAACAAATTAGTTTAATTTCTTAAGAAAAACACAAAATATTTCTGAAAAGTTTAAAGTAAGTGTTATTTATGTATTCAATTTTACTCATAAATATATATTTTTTGTTTTATTTCATATGTAATGAAAATCCGACTGGAATAAGGCTGCTAGTAGTGACATAAGAATGACTTCCTGCTGTATTCAAGTGCATAAGCTTGTTAAACGTACATTTTTATTCTAATAATAAATTGTTTTATATCATATTCAAGCATGGCAACAAATTAATATTGTATTAAAATTAAAGCAATACCCGTCAGATTTGACCAGTTTATACATCAGTTGGGATAGCTATATTCATTAGGTTTGTTAGTGAGCTGTGACTGATATATTCATCATTAGTAGTTAATCACTTTTGACTAATATTTGTATTTTCCTTAAAATAAAAAAAGCAGCAGAGTAAAGAGATCAGATATTTATTCAATAGCCAACATATTAAGTAAGTTAGAGTAGAATGCAAAATCACATGCTCACAAATAGTTCCATCAATTTTTTCATATTGCCCTAAAGAAAATGATAGAAACTACTGATGAGTATTTCAATCAGCAATGCCAGTTATATGACCGCTCAAATGACTGTCACTGTTCTTGCAGGGATATTTTACAGGACAGAATTTTGATGAAAGTCAATTAAGGTCTCTTGTTTACTATAAAAAACTTAGCTTATTTCTTATTAAATTATTTTAGTCAGTCTCTAGTGCAGTGCTGGCAAGAAGAGAGAAGAAATAAAATTGTTTATGAATTCGAATGTATAGCATAACTGCCAAAATTAATTACACTTCCGCGCTTGAACACCTACATAGCCAGTCATGTTCTAAAGTAGTCCCTTTATTTCTCAATATCGCGTATAGTAAATAATATTTAAAATAAGGTACGAGTTACAGTTCAAATAAACTTCTCCTCGACTACAGACCATATTGGAAAACAATGGAAAACTTGTATGCAAAAGTATTTGTTTTTTGTGTTTTTAACAAATATTTAAATCTATATATTCCATAAACATCTCAATGTTGTTTTTCTGTTTTGTTTACATGGCTCGCTAGAAATCATAAATTTTTCCATTTTTCCTTTATCAGACATATTCAGGTAGAAAAACAATCACAATGCAAAAAAAACATTACCTTGAGTATGGAGTACAGAGTACGTTAAGTTGGTTGTACTTAAAACGAAAGGCTTCAGTTTATTTAAAAAATCCTTTTTTTTTTTTCGTTTCTTTCTTTCTTTCCTACATAAAAAACACAATAATTCCTAACTTTCCATTTGACTAAACAAACATGACCATCAATGTACTCGTACGAGTATGAATACATTGTACGATTACATGCTTGTAAATAAAAAATTCAACTTTAAATCCAAATCTTTTGCATTTCTCTTCCTCTGTGTCTCTGTATATGGAAAGTACGAGTATGTATAAATAAGTCTTCCTTTAAATATATAAATTCTTAAACTGTCCGTTTGTCTGTCATTTATCCCTATATTCATACTGATACTTTGTAAGTATTCTTAAGCAATTTTGTTCTATTTTATTTAAAGGAATAGCAATAGCAATATCAAAAGGAGATATTCACAAAAAAAAAAATAAATCCACTTTTTATCTTGTCGGTCCGTCCGATTTTATTTGTATGCGGCTGCTTGTGGTTGTCTTGTTGTCAGTTGGTTTATTTGAATTTCTTCATCTATTTTCCTTATTGTCTGTCTGTCTGTCTGTCTGTCTATCTGTATCTCTGTTTGCTTGCTTTCAAATGACGTGTTGTGTAGTGGTTTTGCACTTTGAAATAGCGTTAGAATGTAGAAATAAATCCTGACATATGTTGAGTTAAAAGAATTCTTTATTATATAGCAGAGAATTTGATATATTTATAGTTTTGATTGAATTGTTGCCAACTTGTTTATTAGACAACAGTTTTTGGTTTCTCTTTTTCTTATTGTCTAAGGTGAACATATTTTTTCTCTCAAAAGGGTATAAAAAAGCAGACAGAAATGTTAAAAAAAAACGCTTTTTTTTAACACAGTTTGATAAAAAAAAGAAAATTAGGAAGGAAGACTTTTATTGTTGCATATATTGGTTCCCTCAATGGGTTATAACTTTTTATTTATTGTAAATATTTCCAAGAGTGTCAACTAAAACGTTCAATTCAACATGAATTGTTTCTTCTTCATTTAAATTAAAAAGCCAAAAGAAAAAAAAAACAATGCTAGCAACTCATAATTGGTAAAATTTCATAAAAGGTTTACAATTCTGTGGAATTTTAAAAAAATGTCTTCTCTCGAAATAAGACAATTTTCCAAGATTTTTATAGTAAATATAGAATTTTCTTGTCCTTCTTGACCTTTGGAACGCAAGACATGCAGTTGACTAATCGACCTCTTTCAGACTTTCCCCTAATTTCAATTTGACAAAACGACTTCTTTCAGACTTTCCCCTAATTTCAATTTGACAAAACGACTTCTTTCAGAGAATTAAAAATAATTTGAAATTGAATTGAATGTCTATAAAAAATTGTATTTAATTTTTATTATTATTTTTTAATTATTTGCATATTGTAGAGAAAAAGAGAAGTATATTTTTTTTGATAAAACCGAAATATATTTTTCAGATCAACTTCTTTCAACCTTTTTTTCATATTCCATTTTAACAAAACAACTTGTCTTGACTTGAGCGATTAAAATAATTTTCAAATTTAATCAAAAAAATTTTGACAGAACGACTTGTATGGTGGAAGCAAATTTTTTTTCTTTAAAATCTATTTAACAAAATGTCTTAAATTAATTTTTTGTCGTTTAAAAGAAAAGAAAACTATTGCTTCTAGAGGGAAAAAAAGGTCGCATAATGTTCGTTAAGTATTATTGTATATTATTCAAGTTGAAAATTTCTTTTATTTTCTAAGAAATAACTTGTATTAGCCTTTTTAACTGTTTTTTTCCTCTACTGAAAAATTGTTGATTTAGAATTTGTATTTTTAAAGCAACCATTTTAGATGGCGATTCACCTATAAAAGTCTACAATCCTGACTAGTATTTAGTTCCTGGTATATTGTGGTGGATCCACGTAAACGGCTACATAATGCTACGAAAAATAGTTCATATATCAGTTTAACAATCACAATCACTTCTATGGAATTGTCTGACAGTTTGGTTTATCGAAATGAGCACTCTCTGTATTCTATAAACAGCTGTTTTGTTATTCTCTTCAGGGATGGAAACGTTAATTAGATCTTAGTTTTTATATTTTGTTTCATACTATTTCACCAATTCTAATTACTTTTTAAAACGAAATTATTTAAATTATTTTAAATTAGAATTAGAATACTTACTTTCAAGTTTTAAATTAATTTTTATTACTTTTTTATTATTAACAAAAAAAAACAAGAAAGAGTAAAATTGTGTTAACAAAATCCCAATTTTCCATCCCTGCTGTGGAAAATATAACTCTGATCAAAATAAATTGTATTAATATAATAAGTAGTATACATATTTTCAATTTTATTTTGATTTTTTGGCATGTATATGTTGTATGTTTCCACATATACGAGTACATACATTATTGGCTATTACAAAGCTTTTTGAGATTCACGGCCTAGCTACTCACAGAACCCATATTATGTGCGTCAATTTGTATCCATGAGTACCGGGACCTATAGTTTAACGTCGAATCAGAATGACTGACTTGAGAAGCTTTTTCATGGTAATCAGTTACTCTCAGAGGTTTTTCCAGAAGACAGCTAAGAGGTGGTCGCCAAAAGAAATATTTTTTCATATTTCTTGACTATAACTAGTATATCCATGACAAATCGTATAGCAAAATCGTAATCTACGGGAAATTCTAAGAACTTTTCCCAAAGAAACCATTTTTCTAAAATCAAAATCGAGCTTCCGGTTCATAAGAGAAAATTGGTGAATGGTTGACCTGTAACGCTGGAAGAGGAAATTTTCTCAGCTTTCTATATCTGTCCTCGTTTATATAAAATTATTTACCCATAATAATAATAAATTAAAAACCTAAAACTGTTACGATTTGTCTACCGAAAACTTAAAAAAAATTATTTAATTAATTATTAATTTATTATTTTTTAAATAAAGAGCTTTTTAAATAAAAAAGTGAGTTTCAAAAATTTTATTTTTTTTTAATTTTTTCGTTTTCAGTTTTGACTTAGGTTTTGTTAAATAAATTTCCTTTTAACCAATTTTAAGTTCAATTACTTTTTTTAATTCAATTTTGAATACCAATTTAGTTAAATAATTTTTTTTAAGTTTTAGGTAGAAAAATCGTAACAGTTTAAGGTTTATAACAGTTTGACTATTATTATTTTGACATAAACCTCCAAAACCATTATTTGGGTAAATAATTTTCTATAATTTTCTTTCATTAATTTTGCACACCGAATATTATCACTAAACATAACTTCTGCTTATTGTCCATTCCTCATTTAAAATAGAGTACATTTTACATTCAAAATATAGTAATAGCGCTCAAACTACAGAGAAAAACATAAATCCATTAATGAAAAAATTAATCTAAAAACTAAATTATTTTAAAGTAATTTTTAATTGAACCAATAATTTATTTGATTTAAATATTTATGCGCTTAGTGTTGGTAAAATAAAAATTTCACTCATATTTAATTTGTTTCAAAAATTATCGTTCAAAATTTAAAAAATTGTGTTCAGTATTATAATATGTGACTCAGTATTATAATATAACCGATATCGATATAACCCATCCGTCTCAGTTACTCTACATCTCCTCTCCATGGGAGATGAACATATATTTTTTTTTACTAATATTTACCAATTCTTACTAACCTCAGTGTGTTCTAGGGATATCAAATATAATATTCCACCCTTTACATTTCTACTGAACACGCTCACCCCTATCATTTTATTTTAATGATTAATATTTTTTATGTATTTTTGCAATTAATTTTTTTAATACAGTAGAATCTCGAAAAAGTTAACACGCATAAAATCTTAGCGCTCGGGTAGGTTAACAGTTTTAGAATAACAACGTACTGCTCTAAAAAGTTAACTATTCAATTAACTTTAAATCTAATTTTTTTGAATAACAATTTTTTCCGGCCATACGTACTTACATACATAATTGGCCATTACAACCCTGTGTCAGTGTTACGGCCTAGCTTCTTGCAGCACTCACGTTGTGTGTGTTAATTTTTATCCATGAGTACCGGGACCTACAGTTAAAAGTCAACTCCGAACGACAGATTTGAAAAGCTTTTTCATGGCAATCAATTACTCTCAGAGCTTTTGCCAGAAGTCTGCTGAGAGGTAGTCGCCGAAAGAAATAATTTTTTCATATTTCTTTTCTCTTAAGATGTCAGAGCTGAGATTTGAACCTAGCGCTTTCGTCTTAGTAATCCAACACACTAACCACTAGACCACGGCGACGTTCCGAATATAAATCTGGTAATTTTTGTACTTTTACGATATTTTCCCTGCGCGGTGGTTTTTAATTTTGTTCGTTGAATCATAGTATTCCCCGAATTTCGTTAACAGTTTGAAAATGTTGATTGTCCTCGGAACACTTCGGCTAAATTTTCCCATATTCTACTGTACAATATATGTTGATGGATTTTTTTCTTTAAGTCTTTAATTAAAGACATAATTATTAAACTTTATCAAAGTGGTTGTTGATCTTTTAATCTTAAAATCTATGACTGCAAGTTCAGTGACAAAAGCGGTCTCTTTTTAGAATAATTTTTATAAAATTATTTATTTTTTTTATTACCAGTTTGCATTGGTGTGTGCAGCATAAACTTTTCATTATATTATCTAAACATTTTCCTTTATTTTCAAAATCTTATTAGACGTTTTTCCTATTTTTATTTTTTTATTTTTTCTTTTAGAATTTCCATTTAAATATAAATAAACAATAAGCCTGTTGTCGCTTCACATCCATACATGTGCCAAACTCCTCTTTAAAAGTCATTTACTTCAGACAATTTTTGCAATGGCATTGCTATGCATATGAATTTATATGATTTTTGTTTCGTTTCTTCTATATTGTCATCCTTCCTTAAGTCAAAGAGTACTCGTAGCATATAATTGTAAGAGTATGAATGGGCTGTGATTGCAATTTAACGAAAAAGATGAATGAATGAATGAAGCAACGCGACTCTGAAGTTATTTTCGTGATGAAAACATCCATATGCGAATGATTCTGTCACTTATAAACTTGAATGAATACTCGTAGATAAGAATTCTCTTAACAAAGAAAAAAAGCCCATAAAAGTGACATTGAGACTATGAATTCTTGAATTCATAATTTAAAATTTGAATAAGATTTTCTTCATTACAACAATAAGACAATAATACTGAATGTGTTATTTTTTTTTTCAAAAATATGACTCCATTTTTTTTTTTTTTTTTTGTAGGAACATAATAACAGTGGAAGGAAATAAAGTTACAAAAAAAAAAATTTAAAGGTTGGTTAGAAAAATGAAATGTTTTTATTTAAATTAAAAAGCTTTTAGAGGGTAACAATTAATAAATATATGTCATTGCTCAGTAAGAAGATGACTTTACAGAAAGCATTGAAATTGTGCAGTGAATTGAAATTTAACACAGTGCTGCTATTTTATAACTGATGCTGACTCTGTTCACATTTTATCGATTTTTTTCAGCGGCAGGTTTTGTTTTTAACAGTGCTTCTTAAGTTTTGAATGTCCTTTGTCGAAATCCGGTCTATTAGTTAAAGCAAATCTGTTATTCAAAAAAGCTTCAAATAGATTAGCACGTCATCATAGATGTTCGTACATACATACATAACTGGCCTATACAACTATGTGTCTGCATTACGGCCTAGCTTCTCGCAACACCCATGTTGTGTGTGCATTAATTTTTTAATCCATGAGTACCACGACCTACAGTTTTATGTCGACATACATCTAGAGATGTATAGAATCATCGGAAGTTGGCATTTTTGTGCTTACCGAATCATATATGAAAAAGGATAACTACCTTAACACTATAGCACATAAAGCTGAATCTAGTGTAGGGAAATTGTGTTTACCACACAACTGGGTATTTAAACAACACAATAATTCGAATAATTGATTTCTCGTAACCCAGGAGCACTAGACCATCCATCACAATCCAAAGACTTAAATCCTATTGAGCATATGTGGGAGTATCTCGATAGGAATATAAAATAATGGAAAATTACTTGCATTGATGATCTAAAGTTGGCAGTGCAGAATAAATGAAATAAAATATCTTCAGGTTTCACCAAGAGCGATCGTGGTATAGTGGTTTGAGCGCTCGCACAAAAACGCAAATAAAATTTGTGATTTTCAAAAGTTATAATTTAAAAATAAGAGGTTCTAAGCAGTCCATCTTCAAGAAACTGCTCCCTGACATTTCCAGTGTATTCCACCAGAAACGAATGAAGAGGTGTACAGAGCCACCTTCTGGGAAGATAATAGCTAGTCTACTCAGTGAAGACGCTCACTACTCACAATCAACATCCACCGACAGATGGGACAATTGCAATTGATCATTCAAGAATGAAGTTATAATACTGGCCTTTGTATATAAAGAAACATCTATATATCCTATCTACCTTCCTATCTACAAAATTACAATACAATACACAGCATGAGTAGGGATTTACCCCTGAGTATTGGTAGTCGCCGTGGTCTAGTGGTTAGCTCTGACATCTTAAAAAAATAAATATGAAAAAATTATTTCTCTCGGCGACTACCTCTCAGCAGTCTTCTGGCAGAAGCTCTGGGAGTAATTGATTGCCATGAAAAAGCTTCTCAAATCTTTCGTTCGGAGTCAACTTTAAACTATAGGTCCCGGTACTCATGGATAAAAATTAACACACACAACGTAAGTTCTGCGAGAATCTAGGCCGTAATCTTGACACAGTGTTGTAATGGCCAATTATGTTTACATATATGTATGTATGTATGTATTGGTTTAAAAAAAATTCTTGCTGACTTGTTGATGCCAATTAGACTAAAAGTCCTGTTAAAATAAAAAACGCTACAGACAAAATATCAAATACTACTTAAATATAAAATTAACGTCTTTGTTTTGACGTAAAAAACACGGAATATTTAAAAAAAGTGGATTATTTTCAAGAAGGTTTAGTCTTTGTTTCTTGTTTTAATAACAAAAATATTCTTTTTTATATTTCACTAGCTTTATTAATACAAAATTACTATGTTGCTCAAATAATATGAGGTGTTTACCTTCATTTGTTGCTCACAGTATATTATTTATTGATATTTTTTTATAGTAAATCAAATAAAAAAAAAACAGAAAAAATCCGTTATAAATATATTTTTTTTCAGTAATAGCAAAAGCTTTCAGTGTTATGGTTATATTCTAAAATTCGACCTCCACTACGACCACCTCCTAGTTTTACACAAATACGGGCTAAATTGTCTTTACAAGTATGATGCGTCTAAGTGTTTGTGCAACATTTGCCATGTATAGCACTATGCAATACGAGTGGCGTGGCAGTAGTGTGGCATGATGTAAATCTTGTTTATGCCTTAAATGAACGAACTCTGGATGCAAATTATATATAGAGAGAGACTGCATGCGAAAAATACAAACAAAAAAGAAAAAAGTACTAAAAAGAACATTACTGGGTAAATAAAGGCAGTAGAAATGTAGAAAAATAAAAATAAAAAACATTTGTGTCGCATGACGATGGCCTTACAAATGTCATTTTTATTTGCATACTTTTTTTATTCGCCTCTTTTACAGTTTTTTTATTTTTATTTTTGTCTGTTTATGTTGTTACTGCAGCTTAATGACTACATCAGCAGCTACTCATCATCTGTAGTCGTAATATGATGACGACTATCAGGATGATGACGTTTCAGCTGTTCTATTACGAAAATATGTTTTACAAAAAAAAAAAAAAAAATTAAAATATAACTAAAAACATATACATACACATGTATGTATACATACATATATACAAGCGACAACAAAAAATATCAACAAGAACAAAAAACCGTAGTTAAAAACTGTATATTTTAATACAAGTACACCCAAAGAAATTATTTGGAAAAACAATTTCATACAGGGTGTCCGCCGGGACGGTATACAACTTTGTTTTGCCGCCATTTTGGTAAAGTTTAGTCTTAAAAGCTCTTATTTGGCAGTGGGAATATACAAAAAGTAAGGTTTATGCAAACAAACCAGAAACGCTGGAGCAACTCAAGCAAAATATTATGAGAATGTGAAGAAAAATGTGCTCAAAGGGGCTCGCAATTTGTGGGGCTAACAGAGGCGGGCATTTATCTGAAATTGTATTCCATATATAATTGCCGATATTAAATAAAACATTTATCAATATAAGTAAGTGCGATTCTCTTAATTTAATCAAAAATTATAATATAGCACAAGAAATTATAATAAAAAACTCACACGGCCCAGATTCAAATCCCATAAAAGGTAAAAAATTTAAAAGTTAGTTTGTGGTTTTTTCAAAATTATAATTTTAAAAAAATAATAGGTTCTTCAGGTATCATTTGTAAACCGCTCGTGTAACAGCTGACATATTTATTCCAGTGACAGTTCATTTTATTATTTACAAGCTTACAAAAGCATTTTGATCTACTGCATTCAGAAAAAAAGTTATTCGTGATGGAATTCAAGCGTGATAGTGTGATTGCTTTATATTTGGCTGGAAAACCTCAGGTGGCTATAGTTAGAGCCCTCCAGCATTTAAATGTGAATAAATCTTTTGTTTCTCGTACCATTGCTCGCTACCGTGATACTGGCAGTGTTGCATCGCGTCCAAAAAGTGGACAAAAAAAAAAAAAACGGTAAGAACGGTAACAAAACCAGAAATGATCCTAAAAGTGAAGGGCAGATTTGGTCGAAATCCACGCCGCAGTGGTAGAAAAATTGCTCGTGAGCTGAACATATCACGAGAACGGATGCAACACATATTGAAAAATGAGCTTGGACTAAAGCCATTGAAGTTCCAAAAAGTGCAAGAGCTCGCCGATGGACAAAAAAAAGTTAGACTGAAAAGAGCCAAGGAGTGACTTCGCTTGTTCGAATGTGGCCAGTTACCGAATTTGGTTTTCTCCTATGAGAAGCTATTCCAAATTGAGCAGTTTGTGGATAAACAAAATGATCGGGTTTACTTGTTAAAGAGGTCAGCTGAAAATTTACACCTGCGATTGGCCACCAGAACTCAAGCGCCGCCGATGGTAATGGTGTGGGCCGCCGTAACGGTCGATGGTCGCTCCCCGCTCGTATTCATCGACCGTGGGGTCAAAATAAATGCCGAATATTATTGGGAAAATATCTTTAAAACAGTATTGAAGCCCTGGACAGACAAACATTTCGGCCATAGAACATGTATATTCCAACAGGACTCAGCACCATCGCACTCAGAACGCGTCAACCAAGAATGGCTTCATTTCTACCGACCAATGGCCACCAAAATCTTAATCCGTTGGGGCCTGGGGCATTTTTGAGAGTAAGGTTCTCACTAAGAAACACCAAAGTGTCGATCATCTCAAGACGGCGCGGCGCTTCGCCGGGAATGTGCCAAAATACCACAGAGCCACTTTCGTGCAACCTGTTATGGCTTTGTCGGCCGTTTTAAGGCCATAATTCGTACCAAATGTGGCCAATTCGAACAAATCTAAACTGATTGGAAAATTTGATGTTATTTCCAAAATTTTTTGCTTTTGAACAACAAAATTAAAAAAAAAAAAATAGCGCTATACTTTGTTGCATTATATATCAGCCACCCTGTACATTGTGTATAAGTATATACTAGTTTTGCAAACTCCAGTTATATTAATAAATATAATTTATAACACTGAGTGGCGAATATTTATACAACAGTAATAAAAACATTATACACAAAAAACATTCATGGACATAGAATTCAACACAATGAGGCCGATTTGCGATAACATGCTAAGACATTATGATGACTTTGTACGACATGGCATGATACTGTGTCTGAGACGACATGACTTAGCATAGCAAGGTTTTTTTAGAAATGACTTTTTTACATAAAATGCTGCGTTTTGCAGGTCTTTAATGTTTGCATTAAAAGTATTGCTTTAGAAGATATTTTTTTTATTTTATTTTGAAATTATGAATGCCTTTAAACTCTTTTAGTTTTATTTAATAAAAAGTCATCAAAAAATATCTTCGTGAATTTTGTCTGCTAATGTCATCCATACTTTTTATAGAAACGCCATACAAATAAAGCCGACTACAACCATAATTTTTTTTTTTTTTTTTGCTTTTTAATTTTTTTTATCAAATTAAGATTTCTGGCTAATATTCTCTGTGTACTTTAAACAACAACAATTACAGCAGCATTAACCCTGCTACTACGTTAAAAAAAACTTACGTATATTATGTTTTGGGTCATTTTATGACCCGATATATTTTTATTATAAAAATATTAATTTTTACAAAAGAAAAAAGTTTTGAAGACTCGTGATGATTGCAGTAGGTTTTATATAAACTTATGTTTTATGTTTCGGTGCGATGGACAGACATAATTATTAGAAGTAATGCATTCTTTAAAGTTCTTTTTCTCTTTACTCGCAAATGCAAATGCAATTTGGGTCATAAAATGACCCTAACGTAGTAGCAGGGTTAACAGCATAAACCAAATGCAAAAAAATCTGCACATACTCGTATAAATGTATATCAAAACGTTATAAATAAACAAAGTTAACAAACAACAAAAGAACTCATGCTCATGTACACCATCATGTCTGGTTGAAACTGTACGAGTATGTCGATGTCAAAGTTCAAGGAACCCTTAAACTGGGCACATAAACTTGAAATCTTTACTACTGAAATAAATACGAATAAAATGGGAAAATTGCCAGCATCCAAAATAGTAAACCAACAACACCAACAATAATAACAACAAATAGTTATTACGCTGAAAGTTAATTTAATCACAATTAACAGTAAAAAAACATACAAAAATCAAGAAAGCAAGGCTTTAATAACATTAAATTTACTATTCTTAACTCTCTTAACTAACATGATAAAGGGTTTTAATTTATTTTAGCATCTATCGAGCTATATTGTACTCATATGTACCAATTAATAGCATATACTCCTATGCCTGTATGTATGCATGTATTAAATAAAGTAGCCAGGCTAGTTTGTATAGGTAGAATAATAGGGTACCACCACCACCACCAGCACTTCGTGTTAATTGCCAGTTTACCACAATATCTTGCTTTAGTAGCATTATAATTATAATTATGATTTTAGTTTCCTTTTTTTTTTTGTTTTTTTTGTTTTCTTAATAACTAGAATATGAAAAAGAGTAATATGGACCCGAAGGCATTAACATTGTTTACTTAATTTAACCATATCACCCTATGAACGTTAAGTTAACTTACGCTACTCTGTAATTTTATTTAATTTTTTTCCTATAAATTTATTGCCACTTCCCCGTGTGTGTTGCAAACAAAAAATATCAGCAATTTTTGTTTTTGTTGCCTTTGTAAATAAAACAATTGAAAAATAACAGCAATTATTAGTTGTTGGCCCTGCGGTATTAAATATTGAATTGCTTTTACAACATGACTACAGACAGCAACAGCAAGCACAGCAGCAAATATTGCATTTCAATAAATATTACATTGACCGGTGTCAGAAAAACAAACATGCGAATATAACAAAGAAACAAAAAAAATCTTTAAATAAAAGAGTTTTCTTAATTATAAAACAAGGCAACTGCATCACAGAGACAGAAAAAACTCCTTTTGTTCTTCAAAAGGTAGAAATTAAAAAATAAAAATAAATGAAAAAAATTATTTATTTCGTTTGTCTCGCATGTCATGAAAGATTTAAATGAAATATATTGTGGAATAATTAAATAATTAATAGATATATGACTTATAAAGAACCAAACTGTCAAATAAAATTCAACTTGACTAGACCAAATATGCATATATAGATATGTCACCCTACTCGTACACTACAATCTACTGTAGTCCATAGCTAACTATAGATCGAAGTTATTGCAACTTTAATAAGTTAAGGTTGTCACAGTAAAAAAAGCATTGAGGAAGGAATTTGAGTAGTGACTCTATTTTTTTTTCTAAAAAGAAGGAAAAACTGGGGTGCCCCAGTGGTTAAATAGGTACTGTCCCTGAGTACTAGTGCGAGGGTTGTGGGTTCTGATCTGATATACAATACCAAGCTTATAGTGCTTTAATTTTGTATTTTAATTGAATTGTACTCGCCGTGGTTTAGTGGTTAGTGTGTCGGCTGACTAAGACGATAGGGTTCAAATCTCAGCTCTGACATCTTGAAAAAAAAAAATATGAAAAAATTATTTCTTTCGGTGACAACCTCTCAGCAGTTTTCTGGCAAAAGCTCTGAGAGTAATTGATTGCCATGAAAACGCTTCTCAAATCTGTCGTTTGGAGACGACTTTAGACTGTAGGTCCCTGTACTTATTGATAAAAATTAACACACACAACATGAGTGCCGCGAGAAGCTAGGCCGTAACCCTGACACAGGGTTGTAATGGCCAATTATGTATGTATTTAAGACCCTGGGTAAAGCCCTACTAAATGCAGTGCATTGTATTAGAATATTGAATATATACATACATATATATAAATAGATTTTAATCGCTTTATGTCTATGGTACAAATTGCTGTTAATTGATCACTCAAAGGCCAGTATTATACCTTCACTTTTGAATTATCAACAACAATTTGCCCACCTGGATGTTGAATGTGAGTGGCGAGCATCTTTTTTTTATTGGTTAGCTGTTATCTTCCCAGAAGGTGGAGCGGTTTCGTGAAGATGGTCTTCTTGAATAAATAAATAAATTAAAATTGATCTGCAGTATGGAAGTTTTTCTTATTTAGATATTTATTAAGAATGTTTACGCAAAAAAGACATCAATGTTTTGTCCCAACCGATGTATTATATTTAAAGCATTAATGTTTTTGGTGTATTGTACTGATTTTATTTAAAAATAAAAAGTATGCCCAAAATAGTATTTTAACCTCATTAAATATGAAAATGTTAATTGAAAATTTCAGGGAGAATAGTTGGAGATACTCGGTCATCCAATAAAAAGCCCCTGAAATGAATGTCTAGAGATAGTGCGTAAAAGTGATGATGAAAGTTCATCAACAATTATTCAGTGAAGAGGAGACGAATTAGAATCTTCAAAAAGATCTGCACAGTGTATTTTCCCAAATGATCTTTATCTCTGTGCTTACAAACTTCAATTAAAACATCAATTTAGATCTAAAGACCATGAATGTGAATCGCCTTACAATTCTCCTGGGAGCTCTATGAGAAAGTAGTGCTTGTAGACATTTGATTTAAACTTACCGGTATCGTAATTGGCAGGAAATACATTCGCTGGAAGACTGTTCCATAAACGAGTTATACGGCTAAATAACGAATTTTCTCTATAATGCATTGTGGGGTTCACTTTACAATAAACTACAAAAAGTGTGCTCTGAGAGAGGTACGTGTAGCCCGCAAGAATATATACCACCATCCGAAATAAAATTCTTTATATCACCAAAGCACATCCTATAGTAGTACAAAAAAGCACGCCACACTACGCCGATGCTCCACTGAATCGATAGAGTTGGATACCCTACCGTCGCTGATAAGCACCTTAACGCTTTCCAGTACTCGGTCGAGCAGCACCAAAATAGACTTTGAAGCACCGGCTTATACATTAGAGTTGTAGTCCATCCTAGATAGGATGTGACCTTCAATATTAAGAAGGTCTGATGGAGTGAAGTATTTCTTGCACCATTTTAAAAAGCCGAGAATGCTTGAATGCTTCTTTCGACACTTGAAATATGTGATCATTCCAACAGACATCACAAGTAAAGGCCTGGTTAGCCAAACGTTGATGTCGTAAAAACGGTACGTACGTTAATGTACGTACGTATGTGCAGTTATACAAACGTGTCATCTGTCAAGAGAAGATCTAAATAAAAACAAAACAAACCAAAAAATTATAAAGGCATTCATTTGCCTGTACCACTAATATTAATTTTTCGTCGTCCACTAAAAACAAAATATAATAATGTTTTATTTTATTAATATTGATAATATAATTTATTATATTTTTCTACTTATTTTTCACAAAACACAGCACAAATAAAAAATTTTAATTTTTAAATGGCAATATGAAGCCAGCTGTTTAGAGCAGTGATGAATGTTGTTAAATTAACACAAAGTTAAAAAAGGTACCAGAAGTACCAAAATAAGAGCATATTATAATTACTTCTTGTATTTTATGCTTGCTAAAAATTTATTCTTATACTACTACTGAATATTCAATTTTTGGTTTAAAGCCATTATTCATTGAATCGGATTCATTGGTCCATTGTGGACCGGAAACGAAAAAAGTTAATTTTTAAGTAGAACTTTTTAAATAAAATTGTAATTATCTCGGTAACTAGCTAGCACGTAAATCAATCATGCATCCCATATGCTTCTTTTTAGATAATCGAAAAATTTTTCATTTGGTATGTATATAATTCGTCTGTCGAAGATATGTTAAGTAAAACATGGGACTTTGAAATGAAAAAAAAAAAAAAAAAATTAAAAACAAACTTTATATTCACATAAAAAATTAAATTATTCACATAAATATCATTATATGTATCTAAAGACTTCAAAAATTAAAGTCTTTTTGCACACATAAGTATAAAAGAAAATGATTTTCAAATAAGCATGAAAGTACCAAAAAGGGCATTTGGGCCACATTGTCATTTAACATATAATAGTCCCATCACTCGCTTTGAAATGTAACGTAAAAACGTTGAGAAATTCTATTTTATACAGATTCTTCCGTCCCGTCAACGTGACATTTATTTTGGATAATCATTTGCATTGTTTTCATATGCTAGAAACCAACGTACGTTGCGTTACGTTACATCAACGTTCGGCTAATTCTACCTTAATTCTCATGCCAAGAATATAAAGAGCGTAAGTCCTCTCAATTATTACGAGTACATTACCCATAGCCTGTGCGTGATAAAGCAACATGTAGTCTTGCGCGTATTAAATTCGGCCCACTCTCAGATTATTTTCAGGTCATTTGTGAGTGTATCATTCATATTCTGCCTTCTCTCGCCCTATGATCAAATAAATATGAATAACAAATCTTGCTGTTATCTGCGAGAGAGTACATATCGCTCATTTGCGAGAAGAGTGGCATAACTCAAAAAAAAGCGATGTTGAGATAAATACGTTTAAAAATTTTAATTCAGGCAAATTTATATGAAAAGCAGAAGACACTTTTGGTCGCCACTCAATGAAAAAGAGAGATAAAAGCCTCATATTTCCGCATTAACTCAAAAATGTGTTTCTTGAGTTATGCCACTCTTCTCGCAAATAAGCGATATGATTGTTCAACTGTTTGTAAAGGCTGATATGTGTATTCTTTAAATAAATTACAAGTTTATTTAAGTGTAGTATAATATAAAGTCGAATTAAGTCACTTGTTTTTTGCTTTTATATAGAAATTTCATTTTTATTGCCCATTAGCAAGAGAACTGAAAAATTATCTGAATTTAAAGAGACAAAAAAAAACTGACAAAGTGCTTAAATAAGCATGAGCGCATGCGTAACATTTTTTGAATATGAATTGCTGGTGTACCAGCTAAGATTCATAATTTTGTGCTGTTGCTTTAATTTTGTTAATGTCGTTAAATTTAATAAGCGGTTTGTCTTTAAATAACCACCATAAGACACAAGACACAGAACATTAAGCCACACAAGAAAATGATAACGATGATGAAGACGACAAAAACAACGATGCGATAATTGTTATGGCAATAGGCCTCCCAGTCATATAATTTTCTTGTTACTTTAAATTCTGGTGTTTCATTTTCAAGATTTTCAGTTGTTATTGGTGTTGTTAAGAAGAAGAAACTGCTTCTGTTTTAAAAACAACAACAAAACCAACACACAGTATAGCTCTACACTTAAAAACATGTATGTGACTAGAAAACAAATCAAGATAATAAATATGCAAAAGAGTAAATTCTTTCCATAAACTGCAAATGTTTTTAAATAAAAAAAGTTTTTTTTTTTTAAATGAATAAACACTTTAACTCGGTATTGCGGTACAAACTCGGTACAAACTCGGTACAAACTAATGTAATCTCAGACATATACGAGTACTATTTACATATATCGTCGTGCGGGAGTTTAAGTGCTCTATACGCCATTTTTTAAATCTCGAGTTAATGATGCCACTTTAGGTTTCTGACACAAAAATTTTTAAAAATTCCGAAACTGAACGAGATATTAGAAAACGGATTGCAGGCTTGAAAAATTTGAGTTCGAAAAGCTAAAGTAGCATCATTAACTCGAGATATATAAAAAATATGAAATGGCGGATAAAGCAATTAAACTCCCGCACGACGATATGAGATTATTGAGAGCTATTGCAATATCTGTGGAACATAGAAAAACACTTCACGTTGTGATGATTGTCGTAGTTCTCGAATAGGCCTAAAAAAGCCTTGAAGCTCCGGTTCATATATGAGGTTTGTATTAAATCTCGGTTCTAATGAATATCATGTAAATACTGAGGAGATCAAATGGAATAAAATATTACTGATGTGGGGGTTTAAAAATATTCGATTATATCTCTCTACAATCTAAACAAATCTGTGCTAAAATACGCTTAAATTACATTCTTTTAAATACCATTACCTGCTAAATTTTAACGTAGTGTTTAAATACTAAGAAACAAGCAACTCAAAGAAACAACCCAACATTTACTATAATTTACAAAAAGATATTAATAAACGACCCCAGGGGTTTAACGACAATGATTTGAATGGCTCTGAAAATAAAGTGATTCCAGTAGAAGTAAAAGAAGAATTCAAATAGAGTAGAAAATTAAAAAGAAAAATTGAACTTCACTATAAAATGTATGCAAATATTAAAGTTCAAGTGATGGCTGTTGAAAATAATTTCATGGCGTACTTACACTTAATGTTTTATATTAAAATTTTCTTTGGAAATAGGCCTCATTTTAAAACCTGGTGGTCATTTAAATCACTGTTGGTGGCATCATTTTGTTTTATTTGTTTACGGCTGCTTTTGAAGAGGCAAATTTATTGGTTCTGTTTCTTTAAATAATTCTTTTTTTTTTTTGGAAACAAAATCTAAAAGAAAGGAAGGAAACGAGATTCGCTGCGGGCTGACATTACTAAGCTGGCCAGAATTAGGATAAACAGTTTCTGATTCCTATTAAGGTTATCATAATTAAACTGTAAGGTAATGGAGTAGTCACTGTGATGGTCTCCCTGAGATATCTGCTGATTTTGTGAGGGTTTTCACGTATTGTGCATTCGTCAGATAAATGCTTCATAATAAAGTAATATCTACACATTTACAGTCTTATTCATAATGAGATAAAACGTGCTTATAAGACCCTTATAAGCAAAATCTCTTAATTTTGTATTCATAAACAACAAACAGTGTCATAACGCTCTCATAAACCATTTATAAATGAGAAATTATTATTGTAAGTTTCTACCTACTTTAACCGTGCAATAAAACGACATTTGTGAGTTGGATTGGATATTAAATAATTAAAAGTGGAATAATATAGTATTACAATGAATACAACTTATATAATTGCAAGTATAGGTATGTACATACATATTTAAATTCACATAATTACAAAATTTTCGTATAATAGCAAATAATTGCAGTCTCTGTACAAAATTAAATTTCTAAATAGCCAAAAAATTGTTTTTATTTTGTATTACATAAGCCATCTCTTTCCTTTACAGGCTCTGTCATCAGTGCCTGTAGAAATTACGAATGTACATCTCTCTTTCTCTCCAGTTTACAATTCCATTTTACCAAATTTTGATATAAAAAAATGTAAACAGAATAGTGATGCACAAACCAAAATGTGGATTACTTTATACATGAATTAAAAAAAAGTGCTTCAAAGGAATTTTTTTTTAATTTTTCAGTTAATTTTAGTTATTTTTTTAACAACAGTAAATATTATTTCAATCACATCTGTTTTAGGTATAAATGTGTTACTATTACACTATTTTTATGAATATTAAAAAATTACCGAAGTAACCGATAGCTTTTATTGTGCATCACTATGCTGAAGTAATATCACGGTATTGCCAGCATGACATTAAAATCGTTTATTAGTTAATTTGCTCTTATGAAAGGTTTATGAATAAGATTTTCTATTTTGAGCTTATAAGACAGATAACGTCTCATAACTAATGTATGGATAGAACCTAAATTAAGGAGTTATTATGAATTAGACTGCAAGTATCTTACAACAGAATAAAAATTTAATGTTCTAAGCAATTTGTCGCTTTTTTTTTTTTGACCAGATAAGCATTTAGAAAAAAATGAAAACATCAGTAGATTGATGAAATATAGAAATAAATAATTGATTGTTTATTATCTTTTCTACCTAGAAATATTTTAATTCTTTTTAATATTGATAATATTCCAATGTTACTTCTTAAATATTAAAATTAATATGAAAACTAATAATTTTTCTTATCAGACTGAGTTTTAAGTTTTTTAGGCATTCATTTAAAGAATTAATTTTATAGCATTTATTTATTCTCTAACATTACTTGAAATCAAATAAAAAGCTAAATAGAAATTCATTACATTTCAATAACTTAAGAAGAGCTTATAATTTTATTTAAGGGTTTTAATTAAATTTAATCATCTTACTTGGACTGCACACAAAAATTTCTGTTAAAAAAAAGTTGAGAATTTTTTTTACTTTTAACGAGAAACATCCAGAAAAGATGTCACCACAAATTTTTATCTTATGAATTTGCAATAGATTTTTACTAATAAAAAATATAAAAAAAAATTGAAAGCAGAAAGACTGACTACACTTTAAAGGTTTTTAACGTACAAGCAACCCACTACCGTTTTTTAAAGTGAAATATTTGTTATGTGGTAATTGCCATATGGGGGTGCTATTTAGAAAAAAATGGCATGTTAAATACATCGAATGAACATGTTGCCGATTTCATATTTTCATAGCAAAATGGAAATTGATTTTGTTTTGCAAAAAAAAAAAAAAAAAAATTAAAGAATTTAAAGAATTGGATCGAACCATACTATCGACAAAAAGAGAAAAGGCCAGATGTGATCATACGAAAAAAAAAAACATAACGGAGAAAAAACCCGCCACTGATCAAAATATTGGCTGTGAAAGAAAATCGTTTAATATTTAAAAGACATTTCGTCGTGCAGGAATTCATGTTCTCTATCTGCCATTTAATATATTTTGTATATCTCGAGTTAATGATGCCGCTTTAGGGTTTCGACCCCAAATTTTTCAAGTCTGCAATCCGTTTTCGGATATCTCGTCCAGTTTCGGAGATAAAAAGCCGAAACGGATTACAGATTTTAAAAATTTTGTTGTCAAAAAGTGGCGTCATTAACTCGAGATATATAAAATAGCGGATAGAGCACATAGACTCTCGCACGATGATTTAACCTCCAGGCAAGGGACTGTGTGGTAATAATTGCCACATAGATGGGCATTTTTCAGTACCAGTACTTTTTCAGTATTTTCTTTTTTTACTGATTATTGAAAAGAAAAATCAGTATTCAGTAAATTTTACTGATTACTGAAAAGAAAAACCAGTATTCAGTAAATTTTACTGTTTACTGAAAAGAGAAATCAGTATTCAGTAAAAAGTACTGTTACTGAAAAGTGAAATCAGTATTCAGTAAAAAGTACTGATTTGTGTAAAAAAATTCAGTAAACATTAAATGACTGATGGTAGATACTGTGTGCTTTAAAAATGATATGTACGCATTGCTCACTTACATGAATAGTGGCATAACTGAAAAACTGAATTTCGAGGAATATTTCTCTTTTGTATGCTTTTACTTTTTTTAATTATGAAATGTGTTATTGGGTAAATAAAACTGATTTATATAGCTGAGACTTCAAGTTCAGAAAATATACTGAAAAATGTAAAATAAAATAATTTTTTCAGTTCTTAATTTTTTTCGAAATGCAGTTTTTCAGTTATGCCACTATTCATGTAAGTGAGCAATGCGTACATATCATTTTTAAAACACACAGTATCTACCTACTATCAATCATTTAATGTTTACTGAATTTTTTTACACAAATCAGTACTTTTTACTGAATACTGATTTCACTTTTCAGTAATCAGTACTTTTTACTGAATACTGATTTTTTTTTCAGTAATCAGTACTTTTTACTGAATACTGATTTCTCTTTTCAGTAATCAGTAAAATTTACTGAATACTGATTTCTTTTTTCAGTAATCAGTAAAATTTACTGAATACTGATTTTTCTTTTCAATAATCAGTACTTTTTACTGAATACTGGTTTACGTATTGAAGTAAAAAAGTAATGCAGTATGCCCATGTATGAATTGCCAATTGGCATAGTGTGCTTTTTAGTAACAAAAAGAAATTTAATTTATCCCTCTACGTAGTATAACCACCTTGTCGTGGTGTAGAGACTTACACTGCAAAGATCTCCCATGCCAGAAAGGCAGTTGACTAGCAGTTACTAAGTGTTACCCCAAAGGCTGGATGACGGAAAAAAGCAACAACATCATCTCCAATATCATTGTGACATTTTATTTTTCCACTAAGTTAAATTTTATTGTGCGGGCTTCTTGGGGTTGATTGCTGTTGGATTATTCAATGGTGAAGGTATAACACTGGCCATTGAATAGTCAATCAACAGCAACTGATTTATTTGTGGTTCTCATTTTTAAAGTAAGGCCTTTGTTTTTTTCTGTATGATATCAGACATGATAATAGAAAGCTTGAATCAAAAGTACATACCCTCTGTATTGGTGTGTGGGTTTAGACACCAATCTAATATAAATATACGGGTCAAAAATAAGAAGTAATTGTACTTACTGCAGCAACATTATTGGTCTTATTTTATAAGACCAATACAATGCACTGCATTAGTAGGGGTCATATGACTACAATTATTAATTCTATGGTATGAAAAAAGTTAAGCTATTTTTATAACGCCATCACAGCAGAGAGTGTGCTATTAAGTTCTAGGGTGCAAATGGTAAAGCACAATCGATTTAGAATTTGAAAGTGCCAAAACGGCTGATGAGGCTTACAAAACTCTGTTACAAACTGATTTCCCTAAATTGCATGAAATTATCATTCGAATATGGCCAACTTAACATAACATTAATAATTCTAATCATACGGTCGAGACTCTATACAGAAAATAATTTCATCTTTTATGAACTGTTTATAGTAGTAGTAGTCGCCGTGGTCTAGTGGTTAGTGTGTTGGCTTACTAAGACGGTAGCGCCGGGTTCAAATCTCAACTCTGACGTCTTAAGAAAAATATCAAAAAAAATTTCTTTCTGCGATTACTTCCTAGCAGACTTCTGGCAAAAGCTTTAAGAGTAACTGATTGTCATGAACAAGCTGCTCCAGTCTGCCGTTCGGAGTCGACTTTAAACTGTATGTCATTGATAAAAATTAACACACACAATATGTGTGCTGCGAGAAGCTAGGCCGTAACTCTGAAACAGGGTGATAATGTATGTTAGAGTGTTTATTTAAAATATTGGTTTTGACCGATACATGGTGCACAATTTTAATAAAATGCGGTTTAACTCGTGTTGTTCGTTGCACTAACTGCACCACTATGGAAGGTTCTCTATTGAAATAAAAAGCAAACTTCCATAATTCTGTAGTTAAACGTCCAGTTAATCGCATAGTGTCTTATAGGGAGAATTCATACTTTAGGCGCACTCTTCGTTGTTGCAGAGATTTATCCTGGCAATTACTACATAAACAGTTCAAAACAAATCTTTACAAACACTACTGACTTTTTATCCTTCTTGTAGCACATTTTCCTAGCATTAGTTTAATTAGGCTTGCAATTTTAAATGCAAGTCTATACACACTGAGAATTTCCTTGGATAAGCTTTAATTAAATTTCTCACTTAACAAATAAAAATAAGTTTCCCCAATTAAGAAAGAAAAAAATTTCTTACATCTAAAGAAAACACTTGATATATATTTTTTTTGACAAAAAAAAAAACTGGGAGCAAATTACGGCATTCGATATCGAATGAAATTCTTATGAAAATTGTTTTAAAATTTAAAATTGTTTAAATTGTTATTTGAAACTTCTGAGATGAAGACAAATAAGCCTTTGATACTCTTTGAGCTATACATAACACATCTTTACTTAATATTTTTTATCTGATATGCTCTGCTCACCAGTGCTGGTTCTCAGATGTTCCTTCTGGTAAAATGACATTTTTTCTTAATTTTTAGAAACATTAATTGAGAATTTACTGAAATTCCGTTTTAGCTTGACAAATTTACTTTTTTCTTTTCTTAACACACATTAAAAAATCTTGAAAAACAAGCCAAATCAAGCCCGTCTGGCAACGCTAAATACACTGCACTACAAGAGTACGCATCATTTCCTGAGTACTGGTTTTCACAAGTAAATAAATAAAAAATTTTTTAAATTTACTTTTTTATACAATCATAAGAAAATAGAAATATATACGTGTTTTGTTGGTTTCAATTTAAGTGCAATTTTGTGTTGTAGTGTTTTTACAAGTTCTCTATGATCTATATAAAGCCTGTTTCTATGAAGCACTTATTTTATATTTTCACGTTGCGCCCACGGTTTTTAATCATTTTCTTTCTTCTCCTCCTACATCGCATCACTTCAGCTTCTATTTTAACTCTTCTATTCAAGGAATATACCACCAGTTTTCTATTTTCTATTTTTTTATTTTTATTTTTTATTTCTTATTTATTTCTCAACAATGCGGAAGATAATTAAATTTGCATTTGCGGTCAAGATGACCGTTGCTTGAATTCATGGCTTAAGTTTTAGTAGCCATAAGAATGAGTGTGAGTGGTTTCACTAGAATGTCTTGGCCAGGCTTGAAGATTTATCTTTTCAATTTTTAAGTTATTTTTCCCTGTTCGCCATTCAATTTGCAAGAATTTTTTTTTATTTTTTTTTTCTCTTTTTAGCTGTTCTATACACATTCTGCATTCAATTAAATAAAATAAAGGAAAATAATGCAAATGAATGTAAATATTTATTTTGCGAGTTTTAATTACAGTAATGAAAAGAGTGTGAAAATATTTCATTTAATTTGGGGAATTTGTTTTTCTTTAACTTTTTTTTTTCTCATTCTTGGTTATGATTTTAAAGGTTATTAGCATTAACAAGTGGTTTAAATTTAATGTTTAAAAATACTGGTGTGCAGCTAAAATTTCTTTAAAGTGAAAATTTATAAAATACAAAGATTTAAAACTGATAACTTTGCTTTTAGGGTGAACCAGTGGTTTAGTTGGTAGTGTGCTAGACTTAACTTAGATTCGACCTTAAGTTCAAATAATTTAACTAGTAATAAAGCAATTGTGTTAATAATATTCCACATAACTTAAAAACGCTTTGAATTCGAAATATAAATTCCTCGATATTGTTAATTTTGAGCAGGACAGGGTAAGACAATTCACAATATTATTTAAAAACAAATGTATGTTGAAGCCATTAGTGTTTGTAGCATTAGATATTAAATTAAAGCATAAAATGTAAAATAATAAAAAATAGACAATAAGAACTGATAATTTTATTTAACAGAGTTGCATAGAAAAAATATAAAAAAAAATATTTAAAAAAGAAAAGATAAAAATATGTTTGCGAAGGTGTTTTCTGTTTACAAAAAAAATTAACTAAAGCAGTGAGGGTTTTTCTATCCTGAAATATTTTCAGGAAATATTTCATTTTTTTTTTGTCTTCCTTCTGATTTTATTTTTTAACACGATTTAAAAACAATTTTTTTTAATAGCAAATACGTATCTCGCGGTTTCCTTTAAATACCTTCTGTGCAATTTTGCTTTTCTTTTTTACCATTTTTTTGTCTGCTGCTGATTGCTTTTGAAAAGAAAAAAAAAAAAAACAAAAATACCCCCTAAAAGAATATATTAAAGACCTAAAAGTAGTATTTATTTTTAAAATATTTATATTAAAAAAAAAAATCAAATAAAACTTTAGATTAAAGCAAAAATTAAAAAAGAAAACAAAACTTGTTAACAAACAAACCAGAAAAAAAGGAAATACATTTAAGACCAGCTGTGAAACAGTTGTAAAAAACACTTTTAAAAAATAAAGGTATTATGGATTTAACATACAGTTTGATATCGACAAGTTTATCTTTTATTTTTTTATATTTTTTTATTTATTTTTTTGCTAACATGATCATGGTTTCAATAGCTTGGTAGTAAGCAAAAAACATGTATGAAAGTAGAACAAAGTCACTGGTATTTTTCATTTCGCAGACGGCGTAAGTGAACTTATTTTCATCGTAAAGACCGGGACCAATCGACGCCTATTTTTTTTTCTGATAAAAGTGATGCAAAAAACGTATTTTCGATTTTTTTTCAGTTACAGCGTTCTTTAATTCCATTGACGATATGTATATTTCGAGAATCGTAATTTATTTATTTGTTCAGACATTGAAATATATAAATTCTTATGGGCTCTGCAATACTAAATTACAATACAATATTATATAATAAGCTAATTAATATATTACGAGCAGAGTGACTAAAACCATTGATGCCCAAGGTAGTAGTATTGGTGAGATAAAAAAAAATAAGCTACAGAAGTTCTGCAAGTGTAGTTTGTCTCCCCCACTCAACATGCTGATTTCCTATTGGTTGATTGACGATCAAACAAAAGAGCGTAAATATACGTGTGAGTTTAATTTGCTGATATCAGCCACTACTGGGCATCTTTGGTCTGATGTCCCTTACCAGGGTCTCTGATAGGAATTAATCCACAACCCTCGCACTAGCAATCTAGCACAGTACCAACTAGACTGCCGAGCATCCTATATAGAATTTATTAAGCCGGTTTTACACTCTCCAACTAACTGAGTATAATGCAGCGACCGGCACACTTATACTAGCGCATTTGCAGTTGTATAAGTTGAGAGTCTTATTTTTTATACGACACTGCAAGAAAAAGTTACACTTTTTTTACATAAATCACTACGTACACTGGAAAGAATGTTTTATATCTTAAGTGTACATACTTATGTATACTATGTATGCATATTTTAAAATTAATTTTTAAAATAAAGAAAAAGCTAATAACAAATTGCAACAACGGAAAAAATTAAACTAAAAATAGGAAATAAAAAAAACAATTATCAACAAAAAATAATAGCAATAACCAACAACTAAAACAGTAACAAATATCGACGATAAAAACAATAACAAAAATAACAAAATTCACCATTAAAAAAAGATTTTACAAAGAAAATAACGGACTATAAACTGTAAAATAACTACTATAAACGAGAATTAAAAAAATCAATGTAAATTAAGCATAAATATTAAATAGGACATTATCAATGTTAATTTCATAACAATAATATTTTCATATTCCTTGTGACAGAATTGAAAATGCCTTTCCATATCAAATTGTTTTGGTTGTAACAACAAACGTTGACACACCAAGCATTCAGCTTTACCAAAAAAAATTTTCCTGAAAATAGAAATTGATATTCATACATTCTATTAAACATTTTCTCTCACTGTAATATACATAAAATAAATAAACTGTTTATTTTCTGCCTATACGTGTGAGTACGTACATGAGAGAGCAAAAGAGAAATTTAGCTCGGAGCTGGCTTTTGCCGGACGCTGGTATAATGGCACGTCAAAGTCTCAGATAAAAAGACAAAATATAATATTATGAAATGTCGAATTTGACACTTGTATGATTCTAATATTATTGGAAACAATAAGAATTTTGTTTTCATCAGAATTGCTTTTCAAAAATATAACCAAAAAAAATCAAGTATGGAAAACTGAAAATTATTCACCATAATTTTACTTCCTTTTCTTTTTTAAACAAATATCTAATAGAGTTAAAATTTAAAATTCTCTCCCCTTAACTTACATTAAATGATAAATATTTTCTGTAAAAAATAATTAAATTCGGCTCATATTATGAAATAATCCGGTATGTGATGGGAATCGATTTGGTTCGAAACTGAAATCGAATGAATTTTCAAGTTGTTCTAACTTCCAAGTCTTTTCAGATTTGGAATTTCTCTTTTACTTATTACATTCTCTTTTACTTATTACATTACTTATTACATTACACAATTGGCCATTGCAACCCTGTTACGGCCTAACTTCTCGCAGTACCCATGTAGTGTGTTTTATTTTTATCCAGGAGTACCGGGACCTACACTTTAAAGTCGACTCCGAAAGACAGACTTGAAAAGCTTGTTCATAGCAGTTCGATAGTCTTAGAGCTTTTGCCAGAAAACTGCTGAGAGGTGTAGTCGCGGAAAGAAATACTTTTTCTATATTTCTTTATTTTTAAGATGTCACAGCCGTTGTTTGAACCCGGACCTCTGGTCTAGTAAGCCTACACACTCAACATTATACCACAGCGAATATTATTATAATTGAAATAAATTTAAAACAAATAAGTTTTATATGACTATATAATACAAACGATTTCTAAATCATTTTAATCAAAAAATTAATCGGTAAAAGTCTGTTTTCTTTACAATATATTGAACGACATTTTGCAACAAAGCTTCACTTATCTTGTTAATACAACGACAAATTTCATCTTAAAAAGCATCAGTTCTTTGTGGTTGGTCATGTAAACTCGGTCTTTTCAACAGCTCCAGATAAAATAATCCAGCGGCGTCAAATTACAAGAACGCAACAATAACTGAATTTTTATCCAGCTGTGTAGGCTTGTGGTTCTGTCCTGCTGAAGCTAGAGGTTAACAAAGATGTCAACAATAGCCAATTGTGGCCACAAAACAAAACTTAAGAAGATTTTGTTGAAAAATGCGTTGTTTTCGCTCAGTTTTTCAAACAGCCAATTTACAAACGTTAGACGCAAATAATGATATTGTAGCGTTCAATTCAATTCTTGACATTTCATCCTTTGACAGACAATTTTCTTCCTAACCTTAAATTTGCTCACCCTGTATGTGCATCTTTAATCAAATTGTTAGCCAAGTTGGATTCTTGGCGAGAGCAGAATTTTCTAAATTTGCTTCAAATAAATTCATTAACCGGGTAGGGAGAAACATCTTATGCTGGGTGCTATACTTACATATAGTTTTTATGTTTATTATATATTATTTATATTTATTATTATATTTATCATTTTATACCAATTTAATATCACTTTGAAGAGATCATTTTTTTTTTTTTTTTGAAAAATTTTCGAAATTTGTCAACGGTAACTCCATTTACCACGAGCTGTGATGGCTTAAACCGTAATATATGGTATTCGATTTCAACACGTCCAAAATATATTCAAACCATTATACCTTCTCTGTCCAAAAGTAGGGTATAGGCAAAATCAAAACCAACTATAACAAATTTGCTTTAAAACTTAGTGCAAAACAAAAAAAAAACGAAAAATTTTATCTTGAATTTAAAATATATAAAAATAAGAAAAGAAAAACTTTTATGTTGTTGTCAACAATATTTCGTAGCCAATACAATTGCCGATGTTATTTTGGATATTGTTGCTGTTTTTGGCATTACTGTTGTCCAGACATGCTGGTAGACAAACGTGAAAATAATCATTGTTTTTGAATCTGGTCTGCCATTTATAATATTTATTTCTATATTTAAATGTTTGTATTTAAATATACCTTCTACAAACAATACGAAGGCATTATTAAATGTTTTAATTTTTTCTTTTTAATATTTAAATTTTTTTATTTTATTTTGTTTGTGTTTAAACTAAAAAAATAAAAAAAAGTAAACAAAACCGTAAAGAAAGAACAAATTGCAGAGCAAATAAAACCAGAAAAACAAATTTGTAGCCTTAAAGTTTGTTTCCATCATGTTTCTTTCCCTCGTCCAACCACCTTTTTGGCACTTTAAGCAGTGCTTATTTAGATATTGTTGTTGTTGTTGCTCTACGTGCAGCTTTATCTTTGTTGGTTGATTTTTTTTTTATTTTTTCTTGTTTTCTATTGTTGACAAACATATTTATATTTAAAGCTTTTAATTCAAAAATTTTTCTCGTTAGTATTTCCCTTTTTTTATAGCAATTTTATTGTATTTGAAAAATTTGTAGGGGAGTTTGTTTCTGTTGCTTTTGTAGCTGCCACATATTCACACTCTTTTTATTGAAACACTTGGGTCACGTTTTATTATTTCACAACTTAACACGGTAACAGAGACTGCATTTGATGATATTTTAATGTGATTTTAATAAAGTGGTGGTGGTTTCAAAAATATTATAATATTAAATTTTTAAAACAAATTTTTATGTGAATTTGTTTTGTATTTAATGAAAATTTAATTACTTTATATTAAAAGCAGCTGAAGTGGAGTTTTTTTATAAAAAAAATTTTTTTAATAAAATTTTGATTTCTATTTTCTTTGTTGCAATACGTTTAGAATTCAAATTCGTTTTGAATAAATTAAAAAATAATTTTTAAAATAAGAGTTTTCATTTCCAATATTTCCAACTTTACAATTCGGATTTATTTTAGTAAGAAAATATGCCATCAATTTTGTTGTAAGCTAAGAGGCCAAAAAAAAGTAAAAAAAAAATATTTTGTAATTTGATAGCAGTGTCCCTCAATCAAATTAAAATTTGATTGTATTAAAATCAATTGAAAGGTACACAAACAAATGAAATGCATATATTTTATATATGTATTTCTCAGAAGATTGAAAGGCTTATTAATTTATTGGTTTCAGAATTTCTGTGATAAAAGTCCCAGTACTGTGCAAGAATTTCTTAAGATTACAAAATAATTTGAAGAGACTGGAGGCAGGTTTTACAGATGTGGCCAGGCCTGTTCATTCTCCTGATGGATGAACTGCCGTAAATAGCACTTCTATTAGTGGAAGTGTGGCGGATAATCTATCTAACGGCTCATTATGACGTACATTGTACTTAAATTTGCAACTCTATCCACATAACATCTAACTTGCTCAACCACTTATGTCGTCACAGGTGCCATTCGGATTTATTAATTTTTTTTTTTTTTTGAAAATAAGAAAAATGATCGTCAATTCAGAGCACTACGGCAGTGTAATGACCAACTTTTTTATTTTACTTACAATTTAATATTACGAATTGGAACACATACATAAGGAGAAATCTCGAGAAATTTTAAAACAATACTGTGATTATCTACAGATAGCCAAATACATCTAATATTAAACAAAACTGTGCCACGAGGCCTACAGCACAACCGATTTTGGCTTTATTACATAATAACTCTCAGAGTCGTGTAATTGCATGATTAAGCGGTGACAATTGGCCACCAAGATCATGGTATTTGATGCAGTTCGACTTTTTTATGAGTCTCCGTCAAATACCGAAACACCGGATAATCGTCTCATCACTCAGTTACCTCCAGAAAACCACCTCTAAAGGCAGTCATTTAAAGTAAAAATTTTAAGGTAAATGCATCATGATGAAATAAAAGTTTCACCAAAATCATAGCTTTATATATGACTTTTTAACTTTTGTTTTGAAACCGAAAAATAGTATCTCCCACTACCTTGAGATGTAGGTACATTACATTGCTTTTATAACTTACAAATGCAGAATTGGCTACAGGCTTCTTTTGTGGTAGCTTCTGTTAAAATTTTGAGAGTGTGAACAAAACATTCCTTTTTTGCTTTAAAGCTGAAATTAAAAGTTGTTTTTATATAAGAAAAAAAAGCCAAAGCTGATTTTGAGTATCTTTCATCTATTTCAACGAGAGCGAAAGTTGACTTGTTCGGATACAAGTGACGATTTTTTTTTTATTTGAGGCCAATACTCGGGGGTAAACCCCTACTAAATGCAGTGCATTGTATTGGAATTTTTGGAGAGGACAATACATCTATGAAAGAACACACATTTTTTTGTTTTTCTTATATTACTATTAAGCGCCTTAGGAATGAGACAAATTGCTGTGAATTGTTAATTCAATGGCTAGTGTTATACCTTCACCCTTTAATGATCAACAGCAATTGCCTCAGCGTTGCATGTTGATTGTATGGTGAGTGTCTTCCCTAGGTAGGTTTGGCTGTTATTAGCTACTTCCCAATAGGTGGCGCTTTTTTCCTGATCATTCGTGTTTTGTTGACATTGGTTAAGGTGGAATAGAGGCGAAGGTCGAGGGGGGACCTCTTATTTTAAAATTATAATTTTTGAAAAAACCTCAAACTAACTTTTAATTTTGAATTTGAACCTGGTTGGTTGACGTTTTTGTGCGAGCGCTCTAACCACTATACCACGCAACACCCCCCCCCCCTCCCCCATTTTAACACGAATGGCGAAAAACCTCCAAGATAAGATAAGATGACGAGATTGAGACAAGATAAAAAAGCTTGTTGTTAGCCAATCAAAAATCAGTAGGAGCCATTCGAATAGAAACTTCAAAAAGTTTAAAAGAGCAGAATTAATTCAAAAGCAAAGCATTTTGGTTCAACTTAATGAAGTTTAATTATTATGTAATTGTATATATATAAACGTTTATAAAAAAAAACAATTTGGTTCAATACAGCCAAAACTCGCTATATGTTGAAAGAAGATTTTAGATATCTAAAATGATGCCCGAACGTCTATAAACTATTATCTATTTATTGGCTTATTACAGACGAAAAAAAAACGCATCATCCACTACTATATAGAGTAGAGCAAGAAAGCGTGTATGAAGTGGACTAATTAGAGTTATCAAGGCTAAAACAAATAATTGCCCTGTCAGCAATTAGAAGATTGCTAGCTCAAAAATTACCAAAATGAGCCTTTTAATACTCCCTTAGGTGATCAAAAACTGATTAAATGTGCGGAATCATAAATTAATCGTGCAGACGTTCGAAATACGATTGCTTTTATAGTTATTTCGCGTCGTATTTTATGATTTTCTTCTGCATTTCGTTATAATGGGATTTATTTTATTTGAAAGAGTAAGAGTTATGCAATTATTGTGATGTCGTGGTATAGTGGTTAGACGCTCGCACAAAAATTCAAACGACCGAGGTTCAATTCCAGCGAAGGACAAAAATTATAAAATAAAATTTGCGGTTTTTCTAAATTATAGTTTAAAAATATAAGATGTTCCCCCCTCCAAGAAGTCCATGTTTAAGAAACCGCTCCTCACATTCCTGTCTATTCCACCAGAAACTTGTCTCATCAATAAAAATAAAAAAAAGAATTCCATCAGTTGAGCCTTTGGTGCGGTTGCGCACTTAAGGTATTGCAATATTATGAATTTGTTTTTTTTTATAAATTTTTAAACAAAATACAATATTTTTATTATTGTAAAGATAATAAAAAGGTAAGTAAAACTCATTTAGTGTGCGGAGTCACAACTGACTCGTTCAGAGGAGTCATAAATGATTCGTCTAGCGGAGTCTCGGCAAGGGTACAATTTTCTCCCGACAAAACATTAATTTTCGACTCAAAAATGATATCATAAGTGACTATTTTAATCACCCAGAGGAGTCAAAAAAGACTCAAAATTGGCCAAAAATGTTGAATGGGTGGATGTAAGTAAGATAACGTATGTGTGTTTCGCACAAATGCAAATATATTTTTTCAATATGAAACTCTATTACTGACTTTTTAATTATGAGAACGATTATTTTGCAATAGACAATAAACACAAGAAGTAGAGTTCAATGCTTCAAAATATCAAAAATACAAAGTGTTTAATTGACATTAAAGGGCGTCCACGGACAATGGTCTTAGAAGTACGACACAGCAAGTGGATTTGAAGCTCCATAATAGACGACGTAGATCAGCAAATACTTGTGGTTCCAGAAGCCAGAGAAGTTCGCTATAACTGGCATGAAATAAAATATTTGACTACAGACACAGAATACAGAAGGATAACATGAAATTAATTGGTAACGACCCAATGTTCCTCTTAGTAACTGAATTCAATATAAAAAAGTGTGAAATATATATGCTTTTATAAATTCTTATTGTTTCTTCATCTGTATCATTTCAGCTTTATAAGTATGTTTCATTTAATTTGAGATTTTATTAGTAGTTGATTGCATTAATCAATCATTTTTTATATACCTTAATAAAGAACACTCAATATCTTTTCTCTATTTCTGTACCATTATTTCTAATTTTAAATATTTGACATGCCGAACATTTAAAACCTTACAAAATGCTAAGCAGCCTTGAAATTACTGTGATAAATTAAAGTTTATACTTCTACAATATTTTAATTTAAATTGATAAAACACCCACTATTCTTTCTTAATCAAAGAAATTGAAAACGAGAAATAAAATTTAATAAAACAAAATAAGAAAAATGAATACATTTCTCTGATTTAGTTAAGCTTAAAAAAAATAAAAAAATAATACTTTCAATCATTATACGAGTATACATTCCATACAAAACGACATTGAATAAATACGTTTTAATGGCATATAAATTTCATTTCAATATTTTTTTTTTTCATTTTGTTTCTTATTTTTCTAACTATTCAACATTCTATTCTAGAGTATAGAAGAGTCACTTGTCATCTACTTGAATATCTTGGAAAGGTAACTTATAAAATTGTATACTTTTTACAAACAAAGTCACTAAATTATAATAAAAAAGATTCTATTGAATCGATTTATTTTCAATTATGAATAATAAAATATATGCATTTCTTTAAACGCTAAAAAAATAAAAAATCAAATTCTTTAAAAATGAAATTTCTTTAAAATAATCACCATATTTGTTATATTGTTAATTAAATAACAAGTCTGCCAGTACACAGTATGGTTAATAGATATTTGTCCAATAAGCCCTTACTAAAACTCTTATATTTGGTATAAATACAGCACTGCTGTATCATCGCTTCTATTAATTTGAACACCGCTGCACATATTTACATAAGATACATAAGTATGTATATTTATATGTCAATCACTGTTCTTGTATCTTCTTAATAAACAATTATACGTACTTTATAATGTTGTATATGACGGAGTATGAAACACTTTGAAGTGGGCTTGTGATATGAGCTAAACATGTTGTTCTTGTTGTTATTCAAGAAAACATTATTCAAATCACGTCATCTTTTTAAATTGAATGTATTTACTCATTCGCGTTAAATACACGTTCAAAATATACACCAACACATTTAAAGTAAACATAAACACACACCTTATTGTACATTTAATTTACATAATATCGCATACATGCTACCATTTACATGACAGATCTTTAAAAGAATTAAAAATTGAAAATTTTGTTAAAAGAAAAAAATATAATTAATTTTATTTTAATTTAAAAAATAATAAGTTTGGAAACCTTTTCAAACGGATTACCACGAATTCTTTTTTATTAGTAAAGCATTAAAATATTTTCTTACAGCATAAAGAGCAGAATTTACTGGAAAGTTTTCGTCCAAAAGGCCAAAATGTTTGATTCTAATAATGTGTTGCGTTTCCGCAATGAACGTAAGTAACAAGAACCGATAGCTGAAACTAAAAAACGTTAAAAGGTAAAGACTTTTCTCAAGCCACACAGTTTTGTTCGTGGTAGGCTAATTAAATCACCCAACACTTGTTGCAAGCAGAGCTCAAATATGTATGTATATCATTGGCATCAAACGAGCCTTAGGACTTGAAAGTTAGTGTACATCTTTATATATAAAAAAACCTTAACAGAACACAGAGTTTATTTTCTTAAGCCTGGTACTGAGTTCAACATATCGTACGAAAAGCTGTCAAATTGCATATAATGATGTTTCGTACGAAATGTTTATGAAAAAATGTTTAAAAAGTAGTACTCTGTTCTTGCTGCGATAAACATGTGAAATCTACATATCAACATTTTTTCTATCTGCAACAAGTTTCTGTCAACATTTTGATTCATGTACAGAACAACATAGTCAACATTTCTTTCGAACGAAATAAAATAAATTTACACCAACCTACAATAATTTTTTTTTTATTATAATGAGCAGGATTTTATAATAGAGTTTTTACTGTTGACATAGCTTTGGTGTTGGGTTATTTAGAGTTATATTGGATATTCGAATTATTATAGGTGGTCTTTTGCAATTTCTGTATATAAAATGCATGATATATCATTATAATTTCAACTTACTGCACAGCAGCTGGACTGTTAAGGATTGCATAAAAAGTGCAGGTCTTAAAAAGAAGAACTGAAAAACTAAAATACATGTAGATTCTGAGCCCCAAACGGACGTTTAATCAGTTCTAGTCAGAAGCAACAAAAAAAAATTATTTTGTTGAACTGTGTTATTTCTTGTGTATAAAGGTGATGCATGCCTTTAGGGATATATCGTTGGTTGACAAGTAAAACTCACTAACTGTAGTCATATAACATAGCACTTAGTGAGTTTTACCTGTCAACCGACGATATGTTGCTTGTCAAATTTTTTGAATGGAATAATAAATGTAGCTAAACTTTTTCACAAATTTGAACTCAGTACCAGGCTTTATTTGTAAAAAAATCGCCTTAAAGCGATTTAAGCCTCCAAACACTGGAATGTATTCAAGCTAATTCAAATATTTATGGCATGCGTTCTTTACTCGTATTGATTATGTTCTGTAAACTGAAAACGTGTGATTTTCGATTTCGAATAAAATTTGAAATTTAAGTATCGGAAAGCAAAAAAATATTTTTGTCCATACAGGCAAATAGTGGATTCAATATTAATATTTAAAATATTTACTTAAATTTGAAAAACAAGAATGTATCGGTTTTAAATTCTTTTGTTTGTTTATATACTAAATTGAATATAATTCTCATTTAGTGTATAAGTTTTTAAACAAAGAATTTATAGTTTTAATATCATTTTTGGGAAAAGGTCTCCTGAAGAGTCTCTGGAGCAGAGACGAAATGGCCATAGAGACATGCTTTTGCCCATAAGCAATACATTTCAATATTATTCAATATTCAATTTAAGTTTAAATGTGACCACATTTTATTGATTTTAATTTTCTGTTAATTCGCTTAATATAGTAGTCGCCGTGGCTAGTAGTGAGTGAGTTGGCTTACTAAGACGAGAGCTCCGGTTCAAGCCCCGGCTCCGACATCTTGAACTAAAGAAATTTTAAAAAATTATATATATAATTCTCTCGGTCACTACCTCTTAGCAGACTTCTGGCAAAAGCTCTGAGAGTAACTGTTTGCCATAAATACGCTTCTCAAGTCTGTCGTTCGGAGTTGACATTAAACTGAAGGTCGCGGTACTCATGTATAAAAATTGCCACACACAACATGAGCCCTGCGAGAAGCTAAGTCGTAATCCCGACACAGGGTTGTAAAGGCAAGTTATGTATAATATAATTTCTTCTTTACGGGGGGTGCGTGGTATAGTGGTTAGAGCGCCCGAACAAAAACTCAAATGACACAGGTTCGAATCCCAGCAAAGGTGAAAAATGAAAAAGTTAGTTTGAGGTTTTTTCAAAATTATAATTAAAAAAAAGTCCCCCCTCCTTTAAGAAGTTCATCTACAACGTAACCGTTCCCCGACATTCCACTGTATTCCACCTTAACCGTGACAATGAACAACAAATGATCAGTGGTGCGATTCAGTAACATATTTTTACGATAATCGCATTGTTTTCAACAGTAAACAACAGAATTGTCGATATTGCTATTCATTATCTATTGTTTACGTTGGCTCTTGTCGTAAACTAACGCCAAAAATTTTTATGCTGTTTATTCAGTTGGAAAATCGTAAACTTTTTATATTGAAATTTTGTAGAGAGATGTGCCTAGGCTATTAACTAGTTTGTTTGAGAACCATTTTTGTGTGCTTTTATACCCAAAGAAACTAGAGGTTTGTAGCATTGCTAACTTTTTACCCATTTTAATTGCCAATTACTCAAAAACTGACTGATTTTATACGGTGCTGCCCCATTATTGCAATTTAAACATAAAGAAAACTACAGTTGTCGACTGTCGATAAACTGTACTTAGTGAATCACATAATCGTTACTGCAAACAATAAAAACTGACTTCTTTTGCGAATATCGTATTGTTAAAAGTTACTGAATCGCGGTACAGGAGAAAAGCGCCACCTATTACGAAGTAGCAGATAACAGCTAAAAAAAACCTACTTAGCGAAGGCACTCACCACAATCAACATGCAACGATGGGGCAATTGCAGTTGATCATTCAAGGGTGAAAGTATAACACTGGCCTCTGAATAATCAATTCACAGCAATTTTTCTCATTTCTTAGGCGCTTAATAATATAAGAAAAACAAAATATATGTTCTGTTGTTATAATATACTGTCCTTTCCAATACAAGGCACAGCATTTAGTAGGGGTTTTCTCTTGAGTATTGGTCTCAATACAGAAAAAAAATTTTTCCAAAATTTTAAATAATTAGAGCAGTTAAGTTTTATTAGCCTTTAAAAAAATACTCGAATTTAATTTTATTCCATTACGTTTTGCACAACATACCCAATAATTTTCAAAATATTTGCATTCGACAAAGCGATGTGTAGCATACTGAAATAGTTTTTGTGTCTTGCATTTCATTCTTTTAATTTCTCTAACAATGCGGTGGGGATTAAATCAATTTTATCTTAAATTTCTTTATATTGCTGTTAAGTACTTGACTCGTTACAACGTACAAAGGTACTCTTATTTGAATATATGTACGAGTATATGCGCGCAAATATAAATTTTATGTATCTTGATCTTGATTATTGCTTTTTGATACTGTCATTGCCATCGTGGTACTGTTGTTTGTGCAGTACATAAGACAGGTATTTGAACTTGTCAAACATGTTTCAACTTTATATAACACTTGATAAGTCAATTTGATTTAAAGTACCAGGTACTTTTTCATTATTACTTGTGTCTACAAAATGTTTATTGTAACGTCAGCAATTAAATTAAAGGAAATTATTATAAACCGCGTTATTTACGCAGTAAAACCTTAACTTAAAGCAATAAGAATTAATATTTAAAGCCTACAGCAAGTTAGCTTATAGACCAATAACATTAAAACCTTAAGGCTATAATTTTAAGTATTTGCTTATTTAAAAATATTATTTGTTATTTATTTTTTTAACCATAAATGTTAAACAACACATGCCGAAAATATATTTTTATTCTAGTGACCGCCAAACTCAATGACAATGTATATACAACCGTATATATGAGTACATATTTCCTATATTTAATCAAACATTACAATTTTGGTTTACAAACTTCCAATAACATAATAATTTAAGCTGACTTTTTCTGCCTTTTTTTCCCTAAAAATAATGGTATTATTGCTGATGTAGCAAAAACTAGAAGAGAAAAAAAAATAAATATCCGACAATGGCAAAAGTATCATCAATAAATGGTGACATAAATTGACTGTTGGCAGAAATAATAAATTATGCGTTTATTTTATTATTTTTTTTTAGTTATTCGTTCATTGATTCATTTGTTTATTCATTCATTCATTCAATTACGTACTCATTCTCTTGTGATTATTCTGTTTGCTTTGTAGTTGAAATATTTTTACTGAAACGTTTATGACCCTAAAATACTGGCAGATGTAATTTGCTACAAAATTTATTTGAAGGAATATAAATAAATTAAATAAATAAATGTTTGTTTCATTACTAATTTATTGAGAAAATATAATATTACAGTGGAACACAGTTATGATAAACATACATACGGAAAATTGCTTCATTGTAAGAAGAAAAACAAAAAACGAAAATAGATGATCAAATTTATTTTTACTTTCATGATTTCTGAATTTTAAATTGGTGTATATTATAACATACTTGAAATTCAGTGCTTTTTATAATTTTCAAAATAATTTTTCCATTTTTTGTATTTTCAGTAAAACTGGAAACAAAAGTTTACTGTAATAGTTTTGTCTTAAATTCATAAATCAAAGAATATTTCTGTTCCATCCGGTGTCCAACAGGTCAGTCATTTAGGCCTTTTATTATTTCTAATATATATTAATGACTTACCGACTTGTATTAAGTAAATATTCAAATATCCTGATGTACGCTGACAATGTTAAACTTTTCCTCCATCTGAACAATTAAGAATTATGCAATTTATTTCAAAAAGACATGGATAATTTTTGTCAATAGTGCAGCATTATTTTATTGGAACTTAACTATAAAAAAGTGTAAATATATGCTGTTCTACAGAGGAAGTCCAGTTCACTATGACTATAAATTTGACATTTATCACCTTGAAAAAGTTGACAAAAAACTCTGTTTCAATCCTCATATTTCTCAAATTGTTAATAAAGCAAGAGGCGTTTTAGGATTTATCAAACGCTGGGGAAAGGAGTTCGATGATCCCTATGTCTTAAAGCAATTGTACACATCACTAGTTAGACCTATCTTGGAATACACTTCTGTGGTCTGGGATCCTCAATATGATGTTCACGTTTCCAAAATTGAGTCAGTTCAGAAACAGTTTCTCTTTTTTTGTCTTCGAAATCTTCGATGGAGTCCGAATTTAGCTTTACCTGCATATCGTCAATGGAATTAAAGAACGCTGTAACTGACAAAAAATCGAAAATACGTTTTTTTGCATAATTTTTATCAGAAAAAAAAACGCGTCGATTGGTCCCGGTCTCAGATTTCTACGATGAAAATAAATTCACTTACACCATCTGGGAAATGACAAATACCAGTGTATTTGTTCTACTTTTATGAAAGTTTTTTGGCTCTGGTAAACATTTAAGGTTTTGTCAGTTACAGTGTTCTTTAATTCCATCGACGATATGAAAGTCGTCTTGCACTTATTAAACTTCCAACTCTTAAAAGCAGAAGAATTTTTTTTGTATATTTCATTTATAAATAATCTGATATGCGGTACACTTAGTTCCGAGGTATTACTTAGCAAACTAGAATTCATAGTTTCAAACCGCCCGACGAGATTTTACCTTCCTCTTAAACTAAAATATTTCCGTTCAAATTATGCAAACTTTGGTGGATCAAAGAAGAATGTGCTCAGAATTCAACAACCATTTTTCTCTTATTGATTACTCTTCCGACTATAGTTCATTAAGAATAAGGATTATTGATTTTTTTAAAAACTATGTAATTTAATGTAATTATTTTATACTTATATGCATTGTAAATATAACCTGTAAGAAATTATTCATTGGCTAAGAAATAGATAAATAAATAATCCAGTGGTTAGTGTGTTGGCTTGACACAGCTCCGGGTTCAAACCTCAGCTTTGACATCTTACAAATAAGAAATATGAAGAAAAATTTATTTCAGCGACTACCTCTTTGCAGTCTTCTGGCGAAAGTTCTGAGAGTAACCGGTACTCGTTTATAAAAATTGACACACACGATATGAGTGCTGCGAGAAGCTAGGCCGTAGCCCTAGCCCTTTCTCACTAGAAAAATTAAATAAAAATTTTTTGTTCTTGCAAATATCGCTTTAATGCTAATATTAACAGAAACTCATCTATGTATGTATAGTACGTCAATGCTACTGCATGACTCATTTGCTTTACAGGGAATACCCGATTTAAATGTTTGCCTTTTCTTTATATCGATGTACTTCAACTTGAGCACAACGTTTCCTTATTCACTGTGTTGTGCTAAAAATATCTAACATATTTACTGATGATATCATTTTTGACTCAGTCCGAAATAAATGTGCCCGTAGCGATGAATAGTTGTAGAATTAATTTTTTTTTTTTCAAATTTAATAAAAATTTAGAAAAAAAAAATAATTGGTCTTGTTTTATGAATGTGAATTTCGTTTTTCCTTTTTTCAACGTTTTTTTTTTTAGAAAATAATTTGAGATTTTTTATCGTACACGATATTTTTAAGTTGAATGAGGAATGAACAAATTTACCATATCTCAGCAGAAATTAGTGCTTACCAGTAAGCTATTTTGTAAGGGAGAAATTGTGAACTATCGCTTACTCGTGCGCATCAATAATGTATGATTTTTATATGAAATGAGCCGCTAAAATGCAAATGCAAATTTATTGCAACCAGTAAGCAAATAGTATAAAAAAATCAAAAATAATAC
Source organism: Metopia argyrocephala (assembly GCA_963576795.1). NCBI lineage: Eukaryota > Metazoa > Arthropoda > Insecta > Diptera > Sarcophagidae > Metopia > Metopia argyrocephala. The sequence continues at coordinate 89,790,251 of OY756211.1, forward strand.
CTTAACCTGTAGCATATTTGGAAGCTTTAATGTATAAAAAACAATATAATCCATTATTGCTTAAAATTTTATTTACTGCTTCCAAATTTGAAAAATTTTCTGCTGGGATGCCTCATTTTTTATTTTATTGTATGTATTATGTATTGAAATACGTGTATTTTTTATTAATAGATAAAATTACGATACAATATTAATTTTATATTCTAATTATTACGAGCAGAGTGACTAAGACAAACAACTCTCTGTAGTGTCACGAACAAGTTTGGAAATCCAACCCACAACTCTTGCACTAGCAGTCTAGCACACTTTGGGCACCCAGTTTGGGTGAATATAATATAAATATAATTTGAAATACAAGATGATATGACAAATATGTTTTAAATTCCAAAAATTTGGTCTTGGCTTTCCAGTTGGCTGCTTTCATTAAAAAGACTAAAGTCCAAGAAATATTAAAAACCAGCTAGATTTTAAGGTGAGCAATAAAGTAGTCGACCAATTAAGATGTCCTCGGCAGAACTACAGAAATGGTATTGAATGAACTTGGGCTAATGGATTGGAGAAGTTAGCTCAAATGACTAGGGATGCAACATTGTTCACCAAAACATGTATTGTTTCATCACAAAACGTAACCAAAGTCAATGAAATATAAATTTGAATATAGATTCCTTGGATTATTTTCTTGTATTTTCAAAGTTAATTAAATTGTTCGGTGGTAAATTATGTGTTATCACTGAAGAGGTTTACGACTGATGATTATTTTAAGAGTCAAATGGCTTTTAGCATAAATACTGTATCAAAGCTATTCAATATCGCTGGGAAAGTTTAGCGAAATAACAGAAGATTATATTGAGAAATACTGATTTTTTTTTCTAAATTTTTATGATTTTCCTTTTAAGTCGACCAATATTGGAACCGTCTCTATATGTTTGCTGTAAAAGAAATTGCTTTATAAACGTTTTCAGTTAAAGCGTAAAAAATGTGTATAAGAAATTAGTGCAATATCATAGAGACCCCCCAAAACATTATCGTCCTAAGCAAAGTTTGTCATATCTATTGATTGTTTGTTAAGAACGTGTTTGCATGCAAATTAATTTGGGGGAAAATTTTCAAACAATACATACATACATACATAATTGGCCATTACAACCCTGTGGCAGGGTTACGGCCTAGCTTCATTTTGTGTGTGTTAATTTTTATTCATGAGTACCGGGACCTACAATTTAATGCCGACCCCGAACGATAGATTTAAGAAAATTCATGGCAATTAATTACTCCCAGAGCCTTTGCCAGAAGACTGCTGAGACGTAGTAGCCGAAATAAATAATTTTTTCATATTTTTTTGTAAAGATGTCAGAGCTGGGATTTGAACCCGGCGCTATCGTCTTAGTAAGCCGACACAGTAACCACTAGACCACTCCAACAATAACTGATTAATAAACTGTCAAGAAATTAATTAAATTACGAGAAAATTTTGTACATTTTTAATGCATTAATCTGCTTCAGTTAAATTTAATTAATACGGAACTTTTAGCGAGTTTAGATCAATCAATTTAAGTTGATAAAAGCGTGATGAAACAAACACCTTACTGTGTCCGAACTTAACTATGCAAGGACTTCTCAATCAAACGAGACATAGACGTTTTTCAAATTAACATCACTATCATTTTGTAAAGTTTTAACATTTCATAGATACGCAATTGATGGCCTTTTGTAACTACCGATCATATAAAACATTCTCAGACATTGATTAACCCAAATTCTACATTTATTTAACTAATGGCTATGAAATACAGAGTTTTCTATTTACATATTTGAATTAACATTTTAAGCATTTTCTAATTGTTAATTTAACAAAATGATTACTTCTAATCACTAGTGTATGTAAAGTGAGTACAATTTTAATGTTAACCATTGTTATCCATTTATTGCATCAATATTTAATTCTAACAAATATAATGCGAGTATGGTGTTGTGTGTGTTGCTTTAAAGGAGTGCAATAAAAAAAAATAAAAAAAAATTCAAAGCAACAGCATCGTTACAGAGAGAAGTGCCAAGAGATAAGTGGCAAGTGGTAGCAATTGAGTGCCACTTGTCAAAAACATTTTTTCCCTTTTTTTATTTTTTGCTTTGCTTTGCTTTGTTTTGTTTTGTTTTGCTAACGTATGCAACTAAGAATGTATCGTATGCTGTACTCGTAAAAATAAATAAATATTTATTGCTTCTGTTCATTTACACATTTTGTAGTTCGTTCATATTACTGTTGCTACAGATGTTGCAAGTAAATAAAATACAAAGCCATGTTTTTTCTGTTCTGTATTTAGTTAACAACAACAACTACAACTATGTAATGTTAGTCTGTCTATTATTTTGGACACATTGAATGTTTTATTTAAAACACATATGAGGGTGAAGTAGTGAATGACAGACAGACAACAGAAACAACAGCTCATAACAAAAAGTGTTAATAAAAAATTGGCTTTAATAAAAATGTTTGTGAGAAATTGTCGCCTAATGGGTTGGGGATTTCACGTGTGAAAACAGAAAATATTTAATTGTTACATATTGTCTGCAACATGAGAAAATGAAAAGTGCATAAAAATTTAATTTTTTCAAGAATCAAGTTTAACTTCCAACACTTTATAATTCTAATTCCTGAGCCTTTTTCCGATTTATAAAAAAAAATTTTTTTTAAGTAGTACCTCTACGATCGTGATCATCAAACCAAATAATGTCATAAATAGGGGTATAGTGGTTAGAGCACTCGACAAGAAACTCAAACGACCGAGGTTCAAATCCCAGCAAACGAGAAAAATTAAAAAATAAAATTTGCGGTTTTTCCAAAATTATATTTTAAAAATAAGAGGTCTCCCCTCCCCTTTCGTCTTAAATAGATTACTGACATATCCAGTCTATTCCACATGAAACTAATAATCAGGATTATAACGTCACCTTTTGAGAAGATAACAGCTAACCTACTTAGTTGAAGACTATCACAACTCACATTTAACATCCTCCGACAGTTGGGGCAATTGCTGTTGATCTTTCGGGTTGGTGGTATAACACCGACTTTTGAGTGATCAACTGACAGCAACTTGTTTCGTTGACATAATGCGCTTACTAAATATAAAAAAAAAATTTATCTATCTATCTTTAAATTCCGATACAATGCACTGCATGAGTAGAGCTTTACCCCTGAGTATTGGTCTTAAAAAAATAAAATAAAAAAAGCAGTTTTATGTTAAAAATTTGGCAATATTTTTGAGTAGCAAAGCATAAAAACAATGTTAAATTTTATAAAATGTAATTATTTTAAAAATAATATACTGGTTGCTAGACTGCTTGTGTGATAGCTGTGTATTCCATTCTCACCAGAGGTTCTCCTATTTAAAATGGGAAAGGCTGTGAGTCATACATGCGTCTACTGTAGTGCACAACCCAACTCCGCTTCCCACACATTTTTTGAGTGTGAGAGGTAGATGTCGGAAAGGCGTGCACAAGAGAGGGGTTTAGGCACCTTGACTCCCAAAACCATCACGGGAGTCAGGTTAGGAAGCCCTGCTCTGAATGGAAGAGGATCGTTTTTTTTTTTAAGGGGAATCCTCCACCGGAAGGAGAGAGACGTTGTAACGTCCGTGGCACGGTAGGGTCCAAATGGACCGTAACATAAGGCTCCCTCCTGAAGTAATGTAATAAACTAATGGTTCCTGGATGGAACAAGGTGATATAAAGAGGGGTTTTAGCCCGTAGTCACACAATTACTGTGTGAAGTCCGACACGATGGGTGGCAAAAACCACCTAAGTGCGTAAATGCATTTCCCTTCTCAACAAAAAGAAAAAAAAATTCTCACCAGAGGCCATGGTTTGTTACACCGAGGATATGGTCTTAGTCACTCCGCTTGTAATAATAATTAGTACAATATATAATTTAATATTTTATTGTAAATTATTAAATAAATACTCGTAAATAAATTTGATATTCTTTTAATCACGTTCATTTTCCTTTTTTATTTTAAGTTTCTCTATGTATTTTATCACCTACACGGATTATAGGTCTCAAATCCGTTTAAAACAGAATTTAATTAAAAAAAAATTTTGGACTTAAGGAAGTACAGTTAATGAAATTAAAATTAATTTTATTCCGGAAAATCTTTCAATTTTTGCTTTTTTGAAGAACTAAAATTTTTGTTAAATTCCATTTTCGAAAAAAATTTTAAGATTCATTCTTATTCTTCTTCATTTATAAGTACAAACTGTAAAGACTTTTTGGAATCTCTTACACTGAAATTATTTTATATTAGTTCTGTTCATTCTAAGTTAAAGTATTATTGTTGATTTGTGTCAAACCTATATTATTTGTTTATTCTGATCGGATTAAAAGTGTTCAGAAAAGGTTTGTATAGTGTGGCCTCCTACGTGACTGTGAACTATTCAGCAATTCGTCATATTATGACCTGTGCTTGCTTCAAGACTTGATGTAGCTTTATAGAAGAAGAATTAATCAAACCAAGGTGATAATTTTTAATTTTATTTATGATGTCGCTAATTGTGATTATCTGCTTAATTTGATCTGTTTGTGTATGTCTTTAATGAACGCTAAGATCTTATAATTTGCTTTATGTGTCTACTTGCAATACAAAAAATAATGCGAATTGATTATTATGAAAATTTTACAAAATTTACAAAATTTTACAAATTTATAACATTTAAAATAATTTATGTTTCTCGCTTGTAAATATTTCCCACGAAATAAATAACTAAATGTAGTACTCTTCCTTGCTTTAAACACTATGGATATATGTATATATATCGTATAGGTATGTATATTGTATTTTCGTTCTTGGCACACCTTCAGGGAATTGCCCTTATGTTTTAGTGTTGGTGTACGAGCATATTCAACTAAAAATAAATGCTTTTTTATTTTCAACATAAATTTGTTTAGAGTAAATTGTCCCATATGTATGTCCATTATTTTATGGTGTAAAAAGTTGACAGTTGCTCATGTGTTCAATATTGAACATTAAAAAAAAAACTCCTAATTTTCCCTGATTGTTTGTAGTTATTGCTAAAGAACATATTTGTTAAGTTGCTGTTGGTGAGTTATTTTTTATTTTAACTTTTATACAAAGCTTTAATAATTACAAAACAAGAAAAGTTTTAGATGAGAAAACTTAAGCTAATTTAAGTCCTTAAAAAATCAATGCAATTGTACCTTCACGGATAAGTTCTGCAAATCAAAAAAGGAATGAAGTTGTTAAATTTTACTTTTCACATACTTATAACAACCCATACGTACAAACATAATTGGCCATTACAACCCTATACCAGGGTTAGAGTCTCTCAACACCAATGCTGTGTGTATTAATTTTTTTCATGGGTACCGGGATCTACAGTTTAAAGTCGGGTCTGAACAATAGACTTGTTCATGGCAATCGGCTACCCTCAGAGCTTTTGCCAGAAGACTGGTAAGAGGTTGTCGACGAATGATTTTCATTTTTCAAGATGTCAGAGCTAATGTTTGAACTCTGGGCTCATGTCTTAGTAAGCCATCACACCAACCACTGGACCACGGCGACTACTACAACCTATTGTTTTTAAATTACGATTTGTTTTTTTTTTTTTTTTTTGTCTTGCATTTTGTATATGTTTAAGGCAGTTTAAAAGCTCAAAGCTCTATACTTTGGCGGGAATCGAACACAACATGAGTGCTGGGCGAAGCTAGGCCGATTATGGATGTATGTATGTATGTTATGTATGATAGGAAAAGTACAAGACACTTTTGGTCGCCACTCAGAGAAAAAAAGAGATATGCTTTAAGTTACAGTCCGTTTCGTAAAAAAATTTTTATGAGTTATGTCACTCTTCTCACAAATGAGCGATATGTACTATGAGTATATAGATTTGTGAAGCAAACAAAAAATTTTAATTTTATACAACAGAATATTTAAAACATTGTTGTCTCATATTATGCGCTTTGAGGATGAATATTTTATAATAAAATATATAAATAAATATATAACAAAAAAAAAAGAAAACTCTGCATATGCATTTTTTATCACCTTGTTATTTTTTATATATTAATTCTTTTCTTTTTTTTGTACAAAAACATTGTTTAAAACAATTATGTCCACTTACCTTTATTTCATATATAAAATCTGTTTCATCCAATAAATTTATGCGAACGGACATAATCCGTGATGGTCGACAGAGGCAATGCATTTTGATGACTATATTGGTTTTTAGTTTTTTGGCGTTTTATTATTTTTTTTTTATTATTATTTTTACTTAATAATTGCAAATTTTACACAATAAATTATTATTATTATTTTTTTTTTTCAATAAATTTTTTTTAACAATATTTTTTTAATTTTTTATTTTCATTCACTCTTTTTAGTAAATATTTACAGATATTTTCTATTTTTCAATCAAAAAATTTTTATCAATATTTTATATAATTTTTCTTTTTAAAGATATTTTGTTTAGTATTCTTATTATATTAAAAAAATTATGCAATATTTTTAATATAAGTATATTACTTTTTTTTAATCTTTGCTTTACAAATATTATTCTTTCATTAAAAAAAAAACTTCTTTTATTTTTTAAAAATATTTGGCAGTTTAAAGTTGTTACAATGAAGTAGAATCGTATGATGTGAGAATATATTTTTGTTTTTTAATTAATTTATTTTTTTTATATAAATTCTTTCTGTTATTTTTATTGAAATTTTGTGCAAATATTTTGTTAAAATATTTTTAATATTATTATTTTTTGTTCTCTCTTGTTGCTTTCTTTTTATTTTTTATTTGGGTGGTAGAAACCAAAATTGAATTTTAGTTTTCTATTGTATTGCAGAGAAATAACAAATTTTTTAATGGTGCGGTAGAAAATACCTGCAAAGATAAAAAAAATTCAATAAATTATTAAAAACATTTTGATTGCATTCATTTGTAACTAAATAAGTAAATAAGTAAAGTTTTAATTTATTTTATGAAATATTTATATTGCATGCGATTGTTATATTTTCTTATTCAGTTTGGCATTTAAGCGTAAACATAAAAACACGCTTTTTAGGTATTTATGGCGTTTTCGTTTCTACAAAAATGTGTAACATTTTATTATTATATTACTTAAAATTGGACGTTATACATCCTACTTTGATTTCGTTTTATTTTAATCGAAATTTTTTAATTGTTGCTCTAAAGGATATTTGTTTTAAAAAAGAATATTTTGTTAAGATGAGGGAGAAAAATTTATGAAAGGCAACATTTTTTGGTAGAAACGAAAACGCCATTAGTCTAGACATTTAGCAGCTAATAATGCCACAAAAATAATTGAAATGATTTTATTTTGTTTTACAAAACGAAATTAAGATATTGACTTAGAAAGAAATTATTTTTTAAATACAAATTTTCACGGCTGTTGGATTTGGCTTAAACAATTTTTAGTTTTTCAATTTGTAATTTAATTTATAATTAATTTAAAAAAAAATTTGCTAATTGAGGTCAAAGCATTTGAGTTGCTTTAAAAAATTTAAAAAAATTTTAAGTTCAAATACGAATTAGATGAAAAAATAAAAAATTAAAACTTTCCTTGGGTGTACCAGTGGTCTAGTGGGGATAGTGTGCTAGATAGCTAATGCGAGGTTAGTGCGATTTATTTCCACCAGAGACCCTGGTCTGCGACACTACATCAAACCTACAATCTTGGTCACTCCACTCGTAATAATTGTTTAGAATATATTTTGATATTCATGGTATTCACACCGAATGTTATTAAAGTTAGCAACTGTGAACGACAACCTTTTTCAAAGTTTGTTAGTCTGTTAACTTTCGTAGTAAACCAGCTGATTTATTGTTCCGACACAATTTAAACATGCCACGAGAAAGGGTAAAAAAAAACAATTGTTTTTTATTGTTTTTAGAAATATATCACAAATGACTTTTATTAAGTCTGTTTCTTTACTCTACATTGGGCGCCGGCGGGATCCCAATTTTACCAAAAAGCGTTACCGTACACAAAATTTTGGTAAATGAGAGAAGTTTTGAGAGAGTAGCATTCTTCTTCTTCATGCACGAAATAGGACATACTTTTTCTTCGGGCTAGTTTGTGCAAGTAAACAAATAATCAGCTGTTAAAAAAATAATAGAAAAATGAAAGGTTCAGAAAACTAAAAAAAATTTAAAAAGTTGAATTAAAACATATTTATAAACCTGGAGTGAAAGGCTTATAATATAATTTAAACCAATATTTATATAAAACAGTTTTTTTTTCTTAGTTAGCATGTATTATTCGAATTATTTTCGTTTATTTTTTGCGAAAGTACATGTTCAATATGTATGTGTGTTTGACATAAAGTTGTGTTTTTCATATTTTATGTAAATGGGCAAAATATTTGCTTTTTTGCGTTCCCGTACTTTTGGGTAAATTTGTCTCTTATTGAGAGAAATTATTGCCTACTCTCTATTTACCGAACCTTACCCAAAAAGTAAAGAAACACACCTATTATTTAGAAACTGCAACAGCTGTTTGTGAGCTACCAACTAACAACTATTTTATCAGAGATGCCGTGTCGTTAATTTTTTAAATGTTAATCCGGTAGTGCGATAAATATATAAAAACAAAATATGTGTAAAAAAGTAACTATTAACGACTAACAAACTAACAAGTTCGATGTGAAAAGCGCTATTGTATTGTAATTTATAAAATAAATAAATAAACGCAATTGTCCAATTAAGCAAAAGAATTTTCAATAACTTATCTCATAAAATATATTAGACTTGGCCAAACTCATATTTTTTAAACATTTTCCTTTCATATCCCCAGTTTTTGAGGGCATGTGGCTTTCACAAAGCATACCCATCTTACTCAATATATCGTTGTTTTCTCCTACATTCCTAAACAAGGTTAGATGGCTTATTAAAATATGCATCAAAGGCAATCTTGTTTTATGCCCATTCATAAAATCTATTACTACGTTTATACGTCCGACTTATTTGCAAATAAGAGTAAAAAATGTTGCCATATAATTGTTTTATTGCAACTTACTAACTCACGATAACAAGTCGTGAATAACGACACTATTTGCAAATAAAGGTGTAAAATCTTGCCACTTGTTTACATTTTACATGTTTTTATTGTTTTCAATCTGGTAGGCTTATGTAAATATGGCGGAAAAATATAAAATGTTGAACTTAAAGCACCAATAAAAAAAAATGTTTCTGTAAAAGAAGTTTAAATATTAAAATAAAAAAATTTTCATATTGAATATTTTTTTCACACATTATTGTAAACAATGTTATAATTTTTTGGTGTTACCATACAATTTACTGACAGCGAATTTGTTTCCAAGTACTTTTACATATAAACAGTGAGTTAAACATATTGCAAATAATTTTATTTGCAAATAGGACGTGCGTATAAACGTAGTATATGTCTTGCTTGCTGACCAATCAGTCTATTCATGTTAAAATCCCAAAATAAACTACACATAAATCACTTGTATTTAACAAAATAGCCTCTGGTTAAAAGAAGTGTCGCCAACTTAAAGTTCTATACCTATACCTCTATAAAAGAACACCGGATAAGAACATTTTTTTTAGTGAGACCAATACTCTGTGATAAACCCCTACTAAATGCTGTGCATTGTATTGGAATTTTTGTGAAAAGGATAGTGCATTATGACAACAGAACATATATTTTGGTTTTCTTAAATTATTAAGCGCCTTCCCAGTAGAAAATTTTTAAAATTTGAAAGCAATAAATAAAATTGTAAGCAATAATGGAAGCATTATATTGCCTTTTATAGATTAAAGCTTCCAAATATGCTACAGGATAAGGTATAGTTTTTGATTTTTTGTACTAATAGCTTACTGGTTGCAATAAATTTGTATTCCTATTGCATTCTAACGGCGCATTTCATATAAAAATCATGCATTATTGATGCGCACGAGTAAGTGATTGTCTACAATTTCTCCCTTGCAAAATAACTTACTGGTAAGCATTATTTCCTTCTGGGTTAGGAATGAGACAAATTGCTGTGATTTGATCATTCAAATTGCTGTTGAATGATCAACAGCAATTGATCCATCGTTGCATGTTGATTGCGGTTGATGCCTTCACTAAGTAAATTTTTAGCTGTTATTTTCTACTTCCAAATTGGTGACGCTTTTCTCCTGATCATTCGTTTTTCGTTCTCAAAGGTTAGAGTGGAAATGAGTGGAATGTCAGGGAGAGGTACCTTTGTAGATGGACTTAGTGGAGGGGGTGGACCTTTCATTTTTAAATTATAATTTTGAAAAAACCGCAAACTAACTTTTTAATTTATACACCTTTGCTGCAATTCGAACCTGGGCCGTTTGAGTTTTCGTGCGAGCGCTCTAACCACTATACCGTAAAAAATCCACCAATTGCATTCTTTACATCTTAATTGTTAGCAAATCTTTTATCACCCAGAAATTTTTTAAGTATAAATATATATTTAAAATAATCCCAGAGAACCAGTGATGAAAAACTTCAAACTTATTTCGTTATAAAACCTTTTAATTAGAGACAAACTAAAATGTATTAAATCAAAAAAGAAAATGACATCGATCTTTAGAATCTTTTACTGTTATTAGTTTAAGAATAGGCATAGATAAATAAATAGTTATGTTTATAAGGGAGTGACACTGACTAGTTTGAATGCTTAAATTTTATTTTAGCGAATAGTGCCTTCTAGACATCCAGAGAGATACTGTACAAATTTTAAGAAAATCGTTTATGCTTATCATTTTAGAGAAATACCAAATTAATCGGCCCCAGTGATATTTTAGTCTCAGTCAGTTTCTAATTGTTACATTTGTACATACATTTAGTGGATTGCACTTTAATTAGGTTGGGCATATCATATTAAGACCAAGTGTTAGTATTTTATTATGGTCACTGTAGTCTAGTATGCAGTGCATTGGCTTACTAGACGGGGGTTAGAAACAACACTCTGACACCTTAAAAGAAAGAAATATGACAAAATCTTAGACGACCAAATCTTAGCAGTCTAATGACAACAGCTCTGAGATTAACTGATTACCATGTACAAGTCTGTTGTTTGGAGTTGAAGTTAAACTGTATGGTTGCCGTTAGAAGCTCAGCCATAATTTTGAAAAAGGGTTGTAATGCCCGATTATGTATGTTAGTTTATTAAGGGCTTTTGTTCGATTGGACTGCAAGGGTAAATTAAGTCCATTTTTTGAAGTAAACCATTTGTGTTTGTTGGGTTTTTATAGAATTCCATTACATGCATACATACATAATTTGCCTTTACAACCCAGTGTCAGGTTTACGACCTAGCTTCTCACAGCACTCTTGTTGTGTGTGTAAATTTTTTTCTATGAGTACCAGGACCTACAGTTTAAAGTCAACTCCGAACGGCAGACTTGAGAAGCTTGCTCAAGGCAAAGGGTTACTCTCAGAGCTTTTGCCAGAAATCTGCTAGAAGGTAGTCGCCTAAAGAAATATTTATGTTTTTCGTATTTCTTTGCTTTAAGATGTCAGAGCCGGGGCTTTAACTGGAACTCTCGTCTTCATAGACCACGGCGACTATAGAATTCTATTCCGCTTTATTATTTTAATTAAAAATTTTGTTTAATGATTGCTCCAGTTTGTTTAACAAATAAGAGTTTACTGGAAGTATAGAGCCTGGCTTAGTCGACTTTAATGCCGTTATTTATATAAATTTTTATTTTGTTTTCTTTTGTTTTTTAATTCAAAGGCGCGGTGGGAAAATATTTTTATTCTGTATTTAATATTTCTTTAATAGACAGTTATGTCTGCTATGGGGTTTTGCATTAAAGTTCTAATACTCTATAAAAAAAACAAACCGACTTTTTATAAAGTTTATTTTATTTTGTTTTTTTATATTCTGGGACTTATTTATTGTTTTTTTATTTAAAGTCGTGTATCAGTGAGTAACGTTGCTTTTAAAATCTCTGTTACGTTTTCATTTTTTAGTTTAATTTTTAAAAATTTTTCAATTGTACGAATAGTACAGAATATTATAGTGGGTGGGTGTAGCAGTTTTTCCTATCCTATGATTTAATATGTTTTATTCGTCTGTATAATTTCTGTACAATTGCTGGGGTCTTTGTTTTTCTTATTATACGGTCAAGCGGTGGTGTTGCTCTACTCGAAATGGAGTTCAAGTGTCATTATGCAGGCAGTTTGTTTTCTTGGCATATTTTTTATCTCTATTGCTATTTCTACTGCTGCTTGAATTTAATTTTTTTTTTTTTTTTGTAAATACTTCTGTTCTGTTTTGAAATTTGTAGTTGGCTGGCGTGCTCACCAGCCATGACAATCATGACATGAAAGAAAATCAAGAGCAAATATTTGTGAAATAGATTATCTTGTGAGAATTCTATTTAATATTATTATTATTTTTTTATATATTTAAAACATATTACGGAATTTTGGAATTTTATAAGTATATACATAAAGCAAAAAATAAAAATATAAAAAAATGGAAATTCTTAATGCTTGTTTTGTTACTGCGAAAAATAATAATTTATGGCAATTTAATTGCAATTGTTTTGTTGTAAATTTATTTTGTCTTTGGTTGTGTTATATTACCACAAAGCCATCTATTTGATTTAGCGTCGTTGGTTGTATAATTTAAACATGCCATGTGCATGACAAACGAGTATAAATTGTCTCACAGCAATTGTTGCATTACTTAGATAAGCAAAAGAGAGTAAGGAAAAAAAAACTATAAATTGGCTTTGTGTCAAATTTATTAAGTACAGTCTAAAGCTAGGTTTATATACTATTGTACGAATAAACTTAATTGCTATAAATATAAGTACCTATAAGTTTATCAAACCTTTTCCTTTCTATTTGAATAAATCTTAATCAAACTAATCACCGCAAAATGAACTGAGTTTTTGAAACGCTCATGAAATATTCATATACAAATACTCGACCCTTATCCTGCGGCCTCTTCAACTTCGTCTTGGAGAGCGTTTTGCGAAAGGCGGGTGTACAACGTAATAGCACTGATTTTAATAAAAGTGTCCAGCTCCTTGCGTATGCCGAAGACATAGACATCATTGGGCATACCAAGCGAGAAGTCACCGCAGGGTTTAATGCTATTGAACGAGAGTCTGCTAAAATGGGTCTGGCGGTAAATAAGAGCAAGACGAAGTACATGTTGTCGACGAGTTGGAAAGTTGAACGTATTGGCTCCCAGATTACAGCCGGCAACTATACATTTGATGTGGTCAAGGAATTTATTTACCTTGGCACAGCCATTACCAGCAAGAATGATGTCAGTCTGGAGATCAAACGAAGAGTCACACTGGCCAACAGGTGCTACTACGGTCTCGGTAGGCAGTTTAGTAAGAGAGACCTCTCTCGTGCGACGAAGTTAACACTATAGAAGTCGCTTATTCTTCCGGTGCTTCTCTATGGTGCAGAAATGATATAGCCGATGCACTTGCTAGGGCTGCGAGATTGGCATTCCCCTTTTGAGGGGAAAACAGCTAATCTCGCACAAACTCCACTTGTCCGCGGAGGAAAGATGGAAGAATGAAGAATGCTTAATGACCAGACAAATCAGGCCCAACATGGATATGAGTAGAACGAAGTTCGCAGTGAATCTAAACAGAGCCCATCTCAGAAATCTTATATCAGTGATAACGGGCCCCTGGCCAATAGGCACTCACGCCCGCAGTTTGAAAATCCCTCATAATGACTTCTGTAGAAGCTGTAATGACGAAGAGGAAACAACGGAACATTTTGTCTGTCATTGTCCCGCACTGGGACACCTAAAAACGAAATTCTTTGGGCGACCGGAATTTATCGACAGATCCTGTTTAACTTAAGGTGATTTGAACGAAATTCACACCTTCGTAAGATTATCGGGTTGGCCAACGGTCGTAGACATGTTTCAGTTGATATACTGGTATCACAACGGGGCCTTATTGGACCCAAGTGTGCTTTGCCTAGCGACAGCTGCCAATTTTAACCTAACCTAACCTAATATCAACAACTTTCCAGTTGGCTCTGTCTTTAAGACATCCTCGAGGATGGGTGCACGACAATAGACTATCCTGCACGACGCATACACGACAGCCAGAACAGTTCGTCAACGACATTTTTAAACAAATGTCGTAAAAATCGTAGACGACTGTCTGAGCGAGAATGTCACTGAGGTTGTCGTCAACCGCGTGTTATATGAACTATGTAAGCATGTTGTTTATTGTCGACAATTTTAAGGAAATAGACCACTAAATATCGTCTGCGATGTTGTCGACAACCGTTAGTGACATGTCGTGTACGACTATTGCGCCAACTGGGTTCCTAAGAGTAAAGCTGCAAAAGTATTGAGTATTTGATAAAGAGTACTCAATACCGGCTTTTCTATACTTTAGTTGTACAATAAAACGACTTTTCGTCGTGCGGGAGTTTATGTGCTCTATCCGCCAATTAATATTTTTTATATATCTCGAGTTAATGATGCCACTTTAGGTTTTCGACGCCAGTCTGCAATCCGTTTTCGGATATCTCGTCGAGTTTCGGAGACGAGACGTTTAAAAATTTTGGTGTCAAAAACCTAAAGTGGCATCACTTACTCGAGTTATATAAAAAATATGAAATGGCATATAGAGCACATAAACTCTCGCACAACGATTTGTGTTTTTGAATTTTTGTATTATACATATAAAGCAAAATGAAAATTCCAAATTCATGCAACTCAAATGGCATCTCATTGTTAATAGCAATAAAAGAAATTAAAGATTTTTGTAAGAATGTATAGATTGAACACTATATACTGTACTTATTCACTGAGATTGAGATTATTTTGTTGATGACGGCTTATATTTCAATAAAATTTGTGAAACTAAACCAGCTGAGCAGGGACAATAAAGTCAGTCTATGGTGGGTCTGGGGTCATGCAGGTATTCAGGGGAATGAAATGTTAGATCAATTTGGCTGAAAGGAAGTATCAGTGCCACTTAAGGGGCCAGAACCTATTTGTGGGAAGTGAAGAGAGTATGGAAGAGCATACTGAAGCAAAAAGAGAACAGTGAATGACGTTTACTCTTCTTGTGTCAAACTGGCCTTAGACTTGCCAAGCTTTTACTCGGTAACTATTTTAGAAGCAGATTTGAGTCATGCATTAAATTCTCTAGGGATAATCTTAGAATATTTACGAGACTTCTAACCGACCACTGCAGACTAAAGGGACATTTTAAGAAGAGAAAATTATGCAGCATTGATGCACAGTAGGAAGAGATACCTTGATGATTATAAGTTATCAGATGGGAAATAGTATAAGTTGGCAACAGCAGACATTTTGAAGTTCGTTAAAGCGACGAAACTGGTGGAGATAGTATAGAAACCATAGTTAAGTTGAGGGCTGTACAACAAATCTAAAATTCGAAGTACTCTAGTATGTTTGTTTGACTGAAACTAACTTAACACGTTCACTGTCCACAGCCCATATATGGGCTATGAACGGAAATCACCAGCAGTCCACTGCCCATATGTGGGCTGTTTACCCATACAAATTTAAAGAGCTTTAAAATTGTGAACGTTGAGAGAACATCGTTAATTTGACTTGAACTTCACAGAACAGACCATAAGAAATAAAATATGTGCTGGGACATGGAGGAAATCTCGTTGTTTTGCTTTTCGACTCATTATGGCTTAAAGTCTAATTAATAGTGTTTTATTTTGTCTTGATGAATAACGCTGTCTGTGAAAAAAAGAAAATCGCTATGGAAAATGTATTATAAAAGCTAAAAATATTCGCAGCTGACATGTGGTCTGTGGACTCTGAAGACGATTTATAGAAGATTTTATTTCATGGAGTTCACAGCCCATATGTGAACTATTAACAAAAACACCCTTTTAGCTATTTATATACATTTTAAAAGATGTAGATATTTATATTTATTGGGGCTTATCCGAAATACACCGATTATTCAAAAAAAAATAAATCGGACGTGTGGGGCACTCCCCAGTTTTTACCTTGGACAGTAAAAGTGTTAACTGAAAAAAATTGGAATATGGTGTGGTTTAGAGTATTAGAAAATAATGCAGGTTCTAGTACCAGTCTTTCTATATGTAATTGACAAGCCTGTTAAACAACCCGGTTAATATATTTTCGTCTACGAAGAGCATCAAATTGAAATTTCTTTATATAAAAGTTTGTTGTGTAATAATTAACAAATTTGATAAACACTTTTTCATAAGCCTCCCGGCTTTGGACGAACGTAAACAAATTTATAAAATATAGCATGTTAAAAAATTTAAAAAAAATTTTTTTATAGAAAAACGATAACCATTAATTATGACCGTTTATCTAACATGTAATTTTTTGAATGTAAAGGTTTAACATTTCGCTTTTATTTTATTCCCCCCTAATAATTAATTTGATCCAATTTTAGCATGAAAAAAAAAATTAAGCTATTCTGCGATTATGTCTAGACTTTAAAAGCATGTAAAAATTATGTTTAATTTTATACATTTCAGAAAAACTAAAAAAACAAAATGTAAACCGTATCAGAAAAAACAGAAGGCATACAAACCCTCAAGTCAGAGCAATAACCTATAATTTTATACCGCATATAAAATACGAAAACTTAAAAATTAAAATTATACAAAACGAGTAGGAGGGCGAACATTGAGAAGAAAAAAATTGAATTTTAACAATCATCATTTATCTTTTGTTTTAAAAATTACTCGCACAATGAATAAAATATACGAAAGCAAAATGTACTTCTTCACCAACTACATGCTGTAGGTTTTTGTTTTCCATTTTATTCCCATTATTTTCACTTTGCCAGTAATGGCCATAATTACTCCACTATAAAAAGGACTGTTGACTTGAAAGCAATTGCAAAAAATAAAAAAAATAAAAAAAAATTTCATACGCATTTTGTACGAGTATATATGGGTATACGAAACACCAACTGGTTACTTTTTTCATTCAATAAAAAAAAATAATAATTGTAATGCAGTAATGGGTCTTGGATTCAGAGAATTGTAAGCATAAAAACAAAATGGTAAACAAATTTAAAATTAATTTTAATTTCAACAATATTCCTTAAGCGTACCTGAGGGGATTTACAAAGAAATTAATTTCTTTTTTTTCCTTTTCTCTTGTATTAGAATTTTTCATATTGCAGTTGCGGGTGTTTAGAATGAACAGTCTGGTTAAATGTTAATATTAAAATAATTTCCTACTGTTCCTCTATTTTTTTACTGGTAAGTTTTTAATATATATATTTTTTTTTATATAAAACTGATAAAAAAAACATAAAAGCTGATTTGAATTAATTCTTGTTTTCAATCAACAAGAATTGTTGAGATAATTAAAAACTTAATTGAATGTCAAAGAGAATTTTAATGTTCATCACATAAATTATTAATTTAATTAAGCAACGGTTTGTTGGTGCTATTCATAAGATCGATAAATGCTCACATTTCCCAGCTCTCCAAAATTATAGGTAAACCGCTCTCTAAACTTGTTACTCTCTCCTCCTTTAGGGCACTGCATTCGCAGAGAAAATTAAAAATCGACTCTTTTTCTCCAATTGCTTGCAGCTGTGCCATTAGGTATTAAATGGGATGTTCACATTGGCTGTTTGCTCCCCAATAGCCTAAAAATCGGCTATCACAGCAGTGATGCTACTGGCATTTTCACGTTTCATGTTCAACAACGATCTGGTTCTTTCCAAGTCATATTTTATTAATTCTGTAAGCGGTCTCCCACCTTTAAACTGAGATCCGAAAAAATTCCATGCCAATGCACACTGATGGAAAAATAAATTTCTTTTCTTTTATTGTTGTTTATTTTGCAAGAAACATGTCCATAGCCGTTCCAAATTTTCATTACAAATTAATTGATTTTAAACACACTTTTAACACATCCGTCTATGCATTTCCATACAAATTCCATGTAGGTCTGCACAGACCTGGTTATGCCATTTAGCGACAAAAAACCTTCATACCTCCTAGCGTTAAATCTGTTTTTTTTTTTCATTATTGAATATTTTTTTAAACTACTGCACTAGATATTTTAATATTCTTATAATTCTGTGAAACCTAATTCGTATACGCGTGAATTCTTATTCTTATTCTTATTACAATCATTTTACACCCAAATTTTAAGATGGTTTTAGGACATTAATTTTTCAATGCCTTTTTGTCTACTACTGGGAAGTAGTAGATGGCAGCTACCTACTTAAGCTGAGATTCTCACCAGTTCACAATACACAGTCGAAGCAGTTGCAAAGCAGAACAAGTTGAAATCCTGGCCAAGGAGAAAATTAAGAACAAAAAATTTGCAGTTTTACAAGGTTTTAATTAAAAAAATAAGAGATTTCCCCCTTTAAGAAGTCTATCCATAAGAGACCGTCGCCTGACATTCTACTCCACTCTATTTACCTTGGCATTGGCATAAAAACAATGTATCAGGAATTAGCGCCACCTACAGGGAAGTAGTACGTGACAGCTGTCTACTTAAGCAGAGATCCTCACCACTGCACAATACACAGTCAACCTTGAGGTGTTGTTTATCTAACGAGGCAATAGTTGCTGATCATTCAAGGGTGAAAATATAACACTGGCCTTTAAAGTGTATATACATATGTATATGGTGTTGTGTAGTAGTTAGAGCGCTCCCCTACAACACAAATCAGCACAGGTTCAAGTCCCGGCCAAGGAAAAAATTAAGAACAAAATATTTGCAGTTTTCGAGGTTATAATTGAAAAAATATGAGGTTCCACCTTCGAAAAAGTCCATCCACAAGAGACCGTCGCCTGACATTCCACTCCACTCTATCCACCTTGGCATTGGCACCAAAACGAATGTTCAGGAGGAAGTGTCACCTACTGAAAAGTAGTAGATGACAGCTACCTACTTAAGCAGAGATCCTCACCAGTTTACAATACACAGTTAACTTTGAGGCAATAGCTGCTGAGCATTCAAGGGTGAAAGTACAACAATGACCTTTAAAGTGATCAATTGACAGCAAGCTGCCTCATCGCCATACTGTGTATCGTAAAAATGGCGCTTAATGGAAAAAGAAAAAAATACTTAATTTTTCTTCGACTACGATTCCTATGAAAAAAATAAAAAATTCTGAAAATTATTGCATAAATGCAACGAATTTATGGTGCGTGCTATAGTAGTTAGAGCGCTCGCATAAAAACTCCAACGACCCAGGTTCAAATCCCAGCAAAGGTGAAAAATGAAAAAGTTAGATTGCGGTTTTTTCAAAATTATAATTTAAATATAAGAGGTCCTCCCCCTCCAAGAAGACCATCTGCAAAGAAACCGCTCCCCGACATTCCACTCTATTCCACCTTAACTAATGTCAACAAGAAGCGAATGATCAGGACAAAAGCGCCACCTATTGGGAAATAGCAGATAACATCTAAACCTATTTAGCGTAGACACTCATCACCACATAATCAACATGCAACCATTAGGCAATTGCTGTTGATCATTCAAGGGTGTTCTGTTGTCATAATGTACTGTCCTTTCGACAAAAATTCCAATACAATGCACAGCATTTAGTAGGGGTTTACCCCTGAGTATTGGTCTCAAATACAAAAAAAGGGACTATTTTAAAATGCTTTTAAAAGAACTTTTAATATCGATTAGACAACATGTGTATGAAGACTTTAATGTTTTACAATAGAACGTAAATAATATTTCCAAATATAAAATTAAAATAGATTTTAAATGCATTAAAAATATGTTTAAGAAATATTTGATTTAAAGCCCAAATTCAAAATTTTAAAAAAGGAACGGAAAAACTTTTTTATCCCACTGTAAATTTAAACATTAAACAAAAAATTATTTAATTTTTAAAAATAAATAGATTTGTTCACAGTATTATATATAATGCTCATTATACTTAATTCATTTTTTGTTTTTTTTTTTTAATAAAATTGTTGGCTGTAATTGGTATGGAAGATAACTGTTGCAACTGCCTTTTAAAAACCTCTTACAAATAACTTTATTTTGCTGTTAAAATACAATGTTCGTGTAAAAAGCAAATAATTTTAAATTTGGAATCCACATTGTAAAGCGAGTATGTGATGAGAAATCAGTTTTTTTTATATTTTATTTTCTTTTTTTCTAACTTTTTTTTTCTTTTACATATTTTACACCCACTAACATATGTTGGGGTCTCTGTGTCAATACGTCAGTAGGTGAATTTAATTAAGGCGAGCGAATATTTATCATATGCAGGTTACCAACTGGTAAAACATCTCTTATCCTACAAAATATCTGGAGAATATAAAGTTACACTTTAGGAATAAATGGAATAAAATAAAATGCTACACTGCAAGAATTAACGGTTAAGTAAACCAGAGTTAATGCCTTTATTTTTGTTTCTTCAATGTGCATACATTTTATAATAATAAGCCAAATAAACATGGTTATTATTTTGATTTGTTTCTGTTTTTCTCCCTGTGTATAAGCTGCAACTATATCAAGCACATTCAAGATTTTAATGCTGGTGTTCATGTTAATTAATCTTTTGTTTAGTTGTTCTCTTTGGGAATTCTAAATTTCACTTTGTAATTGAGAAAATTATGTTATTTAGAATTAGAGCATATTAAATGGAACTGCCTACTTAATTGCCAAGTCGAGATAATTTTGATTCAGTATTTAATTGGGCTAATGATATGAAAGAGGGCAAGAACGAACAGCTAACTGAAGTATTGAAAGAAGGTTAATAGAGTAGCTAAAGAAAATGTGGTATTAAGAAGACTATAAATGATAGGGTTATTAAGTTATTAAATAGTTTAGAGTTTGTTTTTTTAATTTTATTTATAGAAACCCATCATCACCTACTACAGAACAAATAATTTTTTAGACACGAAATTTACTCAATTAATACATTTTCTGCTATATATAATCAAAATAAAGTAATTTGTTGGAAAAACTCTCAATATCTGCAATTAAAAATGTCAAACTCATACATACATAATTAGCCAAATAACCCTGCTGCAAGAACAGCACTCATGTTGTGTGTGTTAATTTTTATACATAAATACAGGGACATAAAGTTTAACGTCGACTCCGAACGACAGATATGAGAAGCTTGTTCATGACAATCAGTTACTCAGAGTTTTTGCAAGAAGACTGGTAAGAGGTAGTCGCCGAAAAAAATAATTTTTTCATATTTCTTTTTGTATGATATTTAATAGCCTAAGATCCTAATACTGGTATTCTTATGAGAATTAACATCCGTTAAGGAATATGTACAAACACTAGCAGAACTGAACTAGAACACCAGTATTAGGATCTTAGTCTATTAAATTTCATACAATAAGTATAATAAAGATCCATTATAATATTCGAATTTAATTCGAAAATGTATAATATTTCTTTTTTTTTTTTCAAGATGTCAGAACTGAAATTTGAACCCAGCGCTATTGTCTTAGTAATCCAACACACTTACCACTAGCCCACGGCGACTACACTCAAATCATTTAATTCATATATTGTTCTATAAACAAACCAACGCGGAAGAACGGACTCTATCTGATCTGCTGAACAATCAATCCCAAATGGATATGGAAAATATGTTGAGAGAAGAAGAGAATAGTGCTTGTGAGCATTTGTTTTAAGCTTACTGATATCGTAATTGGCTGGAAAAATATTCGCTAGAAGATTGTTCGATAAACGAACGATGCGGCTAAAGAAAGAGTTTTCTCTATAATGCATTGTACGATTCACTGGGCAATCAACCACAAAAGGATGTGCTCTGAGAGAGGTATGAGTTGTCCGCAAAAGTATGTCATTTGTCAAACAATTCTAATGTTAGAGTTTCCTCAATATGAAGATGAACTTTTCTATGAATATAGAATAAAGCCCTGCACATGTTGATCTATATATCATAATGACACGTTATGACGTTCAAACATGTTCAACAATGGCGCATATTGGAGTCAAACATATTCATGGTTTTTATGCTGATTTTGTACACATCGACATGTCAACATATGCGACATATATTTTTAATGATTTGAATTATTATAATTTATTTGAATTATTATAAAGTCGCGCCTCGATTATCCGTGATCAGGTTAACCAGTAACCTCAATTAATTATGAACAATCAATCACAAACGGATATGTTCTGCGATAAGTGCAAGTACTACGAAAGAATGTTCGATTATTATTATTATTTTTTTTTTGTTCTAGGCGAGTACTCAGGTGATGACCCGTACTCATGCAACACATTGTGCTGGTCTAGGAAAATATGATAGGATGGGGGAAAGAGTGTGTGGACCTTTGATTTAAACTTGATAATATCGTATCTGCTATCAGTCAGTTATTTTTGCAAAACCGTTGTAAGTATATGTGCTATCGTTACAACAATGAAGCACACGGTACATTATTAAGATACTCCAATAAATCAATAGCCTGCCCTATAAGTATTTACGCATTACCTTATATTGGGTAACGCTAATTTTGTGTTGATAATTTTTTTTTTTGGTTTTCATAATTTTAGACATCGTTTACTGGACTTTGAAAGTTTAAGGTAAAAGAAAAGCACACCCAGCAGAAATTACTGCTTACAAGTAAGCTATTTTGTAAGGGAGAAATTGTAAACAATCACCTTCTCGGGCGCATCAATAATTCATGATTTTTATATGATGTGAGCCGCTAAAATGCAATAGTAATGCAAAGTTATTGCAACCAGTAAGCAAATAGTACTAAAAATCAAAAGTAATAACTTATCCTATAGCATATTTGGAAGCTTTAAGGCATGAATAAACAATATAATGCTTCCATTATTGCTTACAATTTTATTTATTGCTTCCAAATTTGAAAAATTTTCTACTGGGATAGCTATTAATTTAACTCTTATTTTCCGCTCTACGCCTGTTTTTTGCGATTTAATTTTTATAATTATTATAGAATATAGTAATAAATACTTCCTGCTTTTAATTAAAAAAAAATTATTGCTTTTATTTGATTTGTAGTGCATGCGTTTTTTAAATACCCAGACGTTGGCTGTTAACAGACTTCAGAGACTTTATAATTGCAATTTATCCTGACTGACCTAATTGTATGACAATATCACACTAGTTTTTATAAATGAATTGCTATTGTTAAATAAAATTAATGTGAAAAAAAGTATTGTAGACATGACAGGATACTCTAGGGATTATGCATTTATTTCACACAAAAGTCTTTATAAATGAATTGTCTTAGGATGTGCTAATTATGCCATTAAAAGCAATTAAAAATTAATTAAAATTTTATATGACAGATATGTGTTGATGAATTGAATGAGACTCGTCACATTATTTATATTTAAATTAAAACAACAAATAGTGTTATTAAGAAAAAGGAAGCATGGAGTCTGGAAGCTCTTTTGGTAGTAATTGAAGAAAAAAATTATTTTAATTTTAAAACGTTTAAAACTTTTTTTTATTTATAATGAGCATTTTTTTGTTTTTTGTATAATTATGCTTTAAATTAAATGTTCACATTCATATATATTTTCTTTTTTATTGGCTCTTTTATAGCTTTGTTTTGTGCTTTTATTTTAAATTCCAAATATCTGGCCTTATTGATGACAGTAATTCAGTTGTAATTTTTTTCTCTTTTTTCCTCTTTTTTTTGTAAAACACGTTTCATTTCATTGTAAAAAAGCTTAAGGCTCTGATCTTTTTTATGGGGGAAAATTAGCATCAACATAAAATATGGTGATGATTATGGTTATATAAAGAGACATGAGGGTAAGAATGTAAAAACATGAAAAATTTATTTTCATGTGATACTTCTTAACCCATTTATTGCCAAGTGTTGGTAAACAAGATAGTGCGTAATTATAGTTTTATGGTAACAATAAGACAGCCTGGTAACGACATTGTACACAAAAGTTTGCATTTGAAAAAGGAAAAATATTTTTAAAGAAAAGTTTACTCAGTTATGTATACTTGTAGTGATTTTTTTTTAATTAATTCTGCTATACTTAGACACTTAAGAAAGTCATGAGAATTAATAAATTTATAATTGAATGTCATGTGACCAATTTTTCTTTTATTTTAATTTTAATATTTGCTAGGCTTGGGTTGCATAATGGCCTTCTTAATAAAAACATGAACCACTAAAACTTTTACACTAAAATATTGCCAAATGCAACATTTTGTATAAAAATTTCATTTTTAATAAAAACCATGCTATGCTATGTCATGTCGTCTCAAACACGGTGTCATGCCATGTCATATAAAGTCATCATCGTGTCTTAGCATGTTATCCATAATCGGCTAAGCTGTTGTAGCTCGCTGTGTTGAATTCATTGATGTTCATTAACAACTCTGATCGAAATAAAATATTTATAATATATATATAGTTTTATTTTAAAAATACAGTTGGGCCTGAATTATTCGTGATGGCTAAGACCATATACGGTTTGTATGCCAACTTCGTATTTTTTTTCAGCTAGCATTTTAACATTCACATTTTTTGAATACTCGTTAGTTATTTTAACTTTATCTTAAATATTTAAAACGTTTCTTTCATTTCTCAATTTCAAAATAAAACTAATCACTTGTAAATGCTTTTGACTCATGGTGTGCAAACAAGGGAATTCCCCGTTTTCATCACCGATAATAGAGGTAAACACCATTAATCGAATCGAAGCAAACAATTTAAAAACAATGCAAACAATAACCAAAAGACTGATTGTTGGGCATCATAGTTAATCCGGGTTACTGGTTAACCGGATTATGGATAATCGAGGCGCGACTGTATAATATTTCAAATAAATGATTAGAATTCATCCATAAGAATATATGTCGCATGTGTTGACATGTCGATGTGTACAAAATCAGCATAAAGCAAAAAATATGTTTGACTCCAATATGCGTCATTGTCGAACATGTTTGAACGTCATAACGTGTCATTATGATGTGTATGTAGATCAGCATGTGCAGGGCTTTATTCTATACTCGTAGAAAAGTTCGTCTTCATATGGAGGATACTCTAACATTAGAATTGTAATATAAATGTTTTGACAAATGACATATTTTTGAGGACAACTCATACCTCTCTCAGAGCACATCATACAATGCATTATAGAGAGAACTTGTTCTTTAGCCGCATGGTTCATTTATGGAACAATCTTTTAGCGAATATTTTTCCAGCCAATTACGATATCGGTAAGTTTAAAACAAATGTTCACAAGCACTACTCCCTTCTTCCCTCAACATATTTTCCTAGGCCAGTACTGCATGAGTAGGGGTCATCTCCTGAGTGCTGGCCTTAATAATAAAAAAATTTACATCAATGAAGCGGCAAATGGCATCATTCTAATGCCATTCTAATTGCCATTCTATTGATAATATGTAGGAGAGAGTAAACCAAAATTGGACCCAGCATAGGGTCCCTATATGCGTCAAAGTCGTGTACAACATTGAATTCTATAGAACATTTCTCCACACTATATGTATATAACTATATATAACTATATTTCTCTTTTTTTGGTATTCAATCTTAAGGCTCTTAAAAAATCACCCATTATTTAAATCACACTTTGTATCTTTAAAAATCATTCTGGTTTTCACAGGAGTATTATTATTAGCTTTTACCACTATGCTTATGCCGCATCTTAGAAATGTCTACAGGGTTTAACAAATTATTTTAACAGTAAAATCAACAGCTTTTATATTTACTTAATTGCCCACCACTTTAACGTCTCAATAGGGTTAATTAACTGTGGGCCCACATAATTGAGCCAAAATTTTTTTCAATTTTGTACATAAAAAAAAACTGAAGTGTATGTCAATAAATTATAAATCTTTATTTTTTTCTATGAAAAGATAATGGCCGATAAGTTATCATCTTGTTTTCCATATTTTTTTTTTTTTTTTAATTTTTTCCTCAGTCTTTATTCGCTGTTATAAATATTCAGTTTCAGTTTAAATTTTGTGTTGCACTATTTTAAATTTTAATCCTTGCTCTCTGCCTCTGTTTTTTTTTTTTTTTTTTTTTTTTGTTGTATATTATTGTGCCTCTTTTTAGTTTAATGACTTTTTAAAACAGTTTGTGTTGCAACATTTATGCACAAAGTTGCACTATTTTCTGTAAAAACATACTCATACTGGTAAAGTGAAGTAGGTTTTGTGTTGTTACTGGTGTTCTCTGTTTTCTGCTTTTCTAAACAATTTTCAAAATTAATTTTTTTTTTTACCCTTTTTCCCTTTGCATGGAAAATGCTTTTGTAGACTTCAACTAAAGGTGTTTTTCTATATTGGGAACTTAAAAATAATACATAAAAAACCTCATCCTCTCATATTACTTAACAACAACAACTCTGTGTACATAATATTTCTAACAAAATTTCTAGTTTTACTTCAAATGCATTGCGTTGGCAGGCATTTATCAGCATACTCCTATAAGGGCAAGTACCGGAATTATATGCTTCTTTTCTTTTCCTTTTTTTGTGTTTTGAGTTTCGCATTTTTTTGCTACAGCAGTCAGCAGTATTGGCATAGCTTTGCTGGTTTGTCAACGAAAGCATCACATTTTAGTTCCTAAAACATATACTTTTTTTCTGTTTTTTTTTTATTATTTCTCTGAGCAAAAGTTTGTGTTTTAAGTTTATTATTTTGCTTTTCCGTATTTGCATGTGCACAAAAAAGTAAGAAAAAAGTTGCTCAATTTAAAAGTACGCACGCATATAAGAAGTCAGGGTCTATTTGTCTAAGAGGGGGGGGGGGTTTCTATTTTTTCTGCTTTATATTTTCTCTTTATGTCTGCTTGTAATCTCTTGAAATATATGTATGAGTGGGATATCATTGAA
This sequence comes from Metopia argyrocephala, assembly GCA_963576795.1. NCBI lineage: Eukaryota > Metazoa > Arthropoda > Insecta > Diptera > Sarcophagidae > Metopia > Metopia argyrocephala. The sequence continues at coordinate 89,817,069 of OY756211.1, forward strand.
TGTAATGCAGAAGTTAACACCAGATAAAAGTCAGACAAGCAGTTATCAGTTTCGTTGCAGGAAATGTTAAAATTTAAACCAGAATCTATCTATTAATCAGCTTTGAAATTAAAAACAAATTAAATTTATAAAAACAATTTAAATAAATTTTTGAAGATTATTTACAAGGCAAGATTATGAATTTTATGGTTTAACTACCCAGCAAAGTTAGAAAAAATTTAAAGCAATTCAATTACAAGAATGCATTCAAATTCGGGATTATTGTATTTGCTGTTATAATTAGAACTTCAAAAACATCGGTTTAAAATTTTAAATGAAAATATTACCCAAGAAAAAGTGCTATAGAATCAGAAAACATGCTTTGGACCTCGTGATTTTTTTAACTAAGAAATAAATTATTTGATTTCTAAAACAAACATATGTTTATGTTAGACATCAGATGAACTCATGATTCCAGAACACTTATTTATTAATAAGTTGAGAAGGGTGGCATGAGTCCTAAAGTTGAAAATCATTAAAATATTAGTTCACCTAATAGTGCACCAAGTGTTGGAATATCAGTACTTCAGATAAACTTCAATTAAGCTCCAGAAATTAAAAACATCATAGAATCAGGTCAATTGCATTGTTTTTAACTACTATCTTAACTGTTAAAGAAAATATTTATATTTTTTTTGTGTTAATATACTTTGTCAACACTATCGATTTCGCCTACATATGTAATATGTTTGTCATATAATTGTAATATGCTAGTTAGTGACCTTTTGAATTTAATGCTTTTGGGAACACATTTTACAAACTGAATCTTTAATTTTATATTTGACAGACAATAATAACAAACTATCTCGTCATTTGAGGAGAAAATAGACAACAATCGATTTTTTTTTATTAATTTTGAGTGAAAAAAGTCATCACTTAAGATAAGATAAGATGAGACTGATGAATCTACAACATAGTTAACCAAAACTCTCAATAAATGAAATGCTTCTGTAGCACAGTTGTGTACAGAAAATGAAGATTTGGATTACATTGATCTACGACACAAATAATTTGGGTGGTAAATAAGTGTTTTACTCGTTTTAGTTGTAACCGTCCAAGCATGAGAAATGCCGAACCTTGTGCTCTCTAGAGTAGACACACTTGTAATTGTTTATCATATGCTTTACCAATGGGATAATGTTGGGAGAAAAATTATAGAAAGAGTTGGCAAATTTCTATGGTTAAATTTTTAAAGCTCAGCTTATCTAGGTGTCCTCAAATATGAGCACAAACAAATGAGTATTTAACGTTAATCAACCAGAGTTCGCGCGCTACTACGTATGATTGGAAGAAACATGGATCTAAAAAAACAAAGTATTTATCAAGCAACAGTCAAAAGAGTGCGTTTTTCATCGAATCAATGGCGAATATAGTGCCGATTTATTGAGTCAGTTTAAGTAGGTAAAACAAGTTCTTTTACATCACGATGCACAGTGCAATCGACTTCATGGAATAATTGGCTAAAAAATAAAAGAATTATCGCAATTGAATGGAAATTGACATTCAATTATTCTGTAAGACAGAAAGGAAAAAATACAGTAATAGAAACACTCATCGCCCATACTCGTATATCTAATGCTACGAGTAGGAACACAATTGGGGCGAACGACGAATTTTTTGTCGCGAATATTCGTCGCTAAAAATACAATGTATTTGTGTATACGAAAATTCACACAATAATGGCGTAAAGCGACGAACTCAAATTAGATTTAATTTTAATTCATTCGCCGTGGAACGACGAATTAATCAGTTCAGGGTGACCATATTTTCTTTTACTTTTTCAGGTTTTGTAGTAAATAAAGTTATTTTGTAATGCTCTACTGGTTTTTTGCTAATTTTAAGTCAAAAAAATAAATATATAGAATATTTACTATTAAAATTGTTTCAAAGTGTGGTTTTATTAATAATTTATTTTTTACGTATTAAATTCGTTTTATGGTCACAATATCAGTTGTGATTGAAAAACGAAAGAGAATTTCTGTGGGTAAAAGCAATTTACAAGTTTATTAAGAATTTTAAATAAACAAATAAAAAAATGGACACGAGTGAAATATTAATTGAAACTAATAATTAAAAATATGCATTATAATCTGTCAAACAAAGATCATAAAAATGTGGAGTAAAAGAACGAAATATGGGAAAGAATTATGTTATTAGTTATTTATGTATTCGTCGTTATTGTGTTTCATACGACGAATTCATGCAGCGAATTATAGCTGACGAATTCGTCGAGGTGAGCGAAATTCGTTGTTCGGCCCAATTGTGTTCCTAGCCTAAAACATTCTAAGTGGCTTCTTCCAACATTTTGCTACGTTAACCCTAAATTTTTGTCTCATTAATATGCCTTAATAGATCATAACGAAATTTTATACAATGAATTTAAAATATTTTTCAATGATTTCTCAATTAAGGGCAAACTGAACATATTTTCAATTTCAGCTACCAAAGTATATATAATCAGAGTTCTTTCTTTTCTGTACATATTCATGAGCAATCATCAACTATTTAATGCACACCTTTCTGTAGAAAACATATTCTGTTTAAATGCTTAAAAAAAAAATATGCAACCCAATTATGAACATATTTTGCTCTGGGAAATGTTTCCCTTTTTCCATTTTTGCTGTTTGGAATTGACATTTTCATAAAATTTTTTCATGTTTTTTCTCTATTTTTACAGAAAATCTAATAAATCCACAGCAACTGATTATTATTTTCCGTTTGCTGTTAAAACTTAAGCAACTGATTCAGATCTTCTGCATTCTTTTATTCTTGTTCCCTCGATAATAAATCCCCGGTAATATTCATATATGGATTTCATACATATATTATGTACTTCGACCTGTCCAGTCTCGTCGCTCTGACGAACTTTAAAATGTTGACCGGTGCCAACCTCGAAAATTCCCTATCTGATAACTGATAGTCACCAAACCACCTATTCCTGTGCCTCAATGCTGCACAATTGCCCAATATGTGCTCTGATGATTAGATTAATTAAACTCTTTTATTTTTTCTTATATTTATTTATTTTTTGTTTCATTTGACTACCCATTTAATGGCATTTTTCTGAAACCTTTTTTCTTTATCATTGTGTTTTTACAAATTTTTTAATCACTACACTTTTAAGTTGACAAAGAATTTCAGCAGTATCGTTATTTTTAGAGTGCAAAAGAAAAACATTTTCCCAGAATGTTTTTCCCTTTCCAATTTTTACATTTTAATTTATATGGGAAAAATGGGAGAGGGAAAAAAACTCCCCAGGAATTTGTATTTAGATTCCGATTGGTTGTATTCCCACGGTTTACATAGGCTTAAGGTCATTAATTTGTTAGTCAAAACACTACCGATATTATGAATTCTTTATCAACTAACTACATGCAACTCTTTGATGTTTTTAAAAGTGTAGTGACCGATACAAAAAGAAAATACGTTTTATTGCATCATTTTTATCTGAAAAAAAAAATACGCGTCGATTGGTCCCGTCTCAGATTTCTATAATGAAAATAAATTCACTTACGCCGTCTGCGTTTTGAAAAATACCAGTCTCTTTGTTCTACTTTCATACAGGTTTTTTGGCTCTGGTGAACATTAAATGTTTTGTCAGTTACAGCGTTCTTTAATTCGTGTAACGATATGTTGTCATATGAGCCTTAAAGATTTGAACAGGCTTTAACAGAAATGTACAGTGTGTTTGGAGTATTATTTTCCAAATAGTTAAGCAGCTGTGGGTTATTCTACAAGCCCTAAAGGCAAGGCTTTGACTCACATAATTTATGCGGTCGCTTTAATTTATGAGACAAAAATTATTGACCGAAAATATTTTTTATCTCATAACAGCTGCTTCTTATAAAATGTATTCTCTTACTTAAAGAATTACCGTTAAAATCAATAAAACAAATAAAACAAGATAATAAAATATGCAAATTTTGTTAATAAAAGCCTGAGAACTAAACAGTTGACATAATTCGAATATTCACAGTAAAATATTGCATAAAAGATTAAAGCAACGCACATTAAATATTCACATTTTTAAGGCAATACATTTAAAGTCACTGAACTGTAAAATAATAGAATGATTAAATTTAAATAAAAAAATATTTTTTATAAAAATTACCAAAACAAACAAAATAATTTTAATATATTCATTCTTCTTTTCTTTACTACAATAATAATTATGTTATTTATTTAGATAATAGAAAATGATAATTTTTTTTCTAATGAATTTAAAAGCTTATCAATCAATATAAAGGGAGTGAATTAAAAAAATAAAAAAACAATTGAATTAAGTTCTATAACATACATGCTATTGTAGGAGGTTTTGATAGTGGATAAACGGTTTTAGGAGTTTGTCAAATTTTTGAGAGATATTTGTATAAAATAATTGCATATCAGAGCACAGAAAAAATATTCTGTATTTTCTTTTTATTTTTTTGAATGTTAATGTTTTTAAATTTTTACTATTTTTATCAATATTTTTATTTGATGTAAAAAAAATTCGCAAAAGTTCAAGTCGCTCGTCATTTTAATTTAAATTTTTTGAATTTACGCCGAATATACTGTGTGAGCAATGAAAATGAAAATATTGTCGTTTCACAAAATTCTTAATAAAAACTTTATTTTTCATCCGATTAATTTGGTAATTAAACAAACTATTTGGTTAAAAAATAAAACATTCCAGATCTTCAATACAACGTATGAAAAATTTTGAAAAAAACGTAAAATTAGAAAAATTTTCAAATTTGAGGTACCTTATCTCAGCGATTTTTTATCATATCAACGGAGAAGGCATTCAATTACCTTTCCATCGATATGCCACTTATCTCAATCGAACCACACAAGGGTTTGAGTAGGGCCCTACACCGAAAAACACAAAAGTACCGTTATCTAATGGTGTTTTCCATTCTGTAAAAAAATGCTACCGAATAAATGTGTAATTCTTTTATTATGTTACACGCACCCTCATAAAATGTCTCTTTTTTTCAACTACAGGCTTTCTTATTTTATTTTTTTACTGAGCCAATACTCAGGGGAGTGAATTAATTATTATTAATTAATTAATTATTATTAAATTATATTAATTCTATGCATTGTACTGGAACTTTGTAATGATAGATAGAGTTTTTTTCCTATTAAGCACCTTACGAATGAGACAAATTGTTGTCAAATTGATCACTCAAAGGCCAGTGTGTATGCCTTCACCCCTGAATGATCAAGAGCACTTTCTCCACTTATCGTCGGATATTGATTGTGGTGAGGGCCTTCGCTATATACTACTTCCTAGTAAGTGGCGCTTTTTTTGATGAAAAATCCAACCGTGGAATGGAGTCGAATGTCAGGGAGCGGTTTCTTTTGAATGATTTCTTGCTGGCGGGTGAGGTGGGGGGTAGTCTGGACCTCTTATTTTTTAAATTATAGTTTTTAAAAAACCGCAATTTTTTGTTTAATTTTTCACCTTTACTGGGAATGCAACTTGAGCTGTTTGAGTTTTTGTGCGAGCGCTCTAACCACTATACCACTGTTGAAATTTAATTTGTTTGTATGAAGTATTAAGCATACTTTCAAATATTCGTTTTTTTGTAAGAATGATAATAAGCCATAGCAAAAATCAGTACCAATTGTATACACATAAGAGACGGAGAACTAAAACAAATAGCAAACTTTCGATATTTAGGAATCTCACTCACTGTGGACGCACTCAGACAAAAGATATTGTTAAAATAATTTGAAAAAAATAGATAATAAACGGGAATAAATTCATTGTTGTACCAATGTATACACTTCACCCTGTTTTCATTTATTTCATTGCATATTATTGTTTGTGGCAAAATTGAAAAATTTTTAATTTTTTAGATTTTTGCATCTGACTGTTGGGCTCCGATCGATAAGAAAGCTCAAATATCTTTTGTATTTAAAAAGTTAAGTGTTACGTTTGTTTTAAACTTGATAAAAGGAAAGGTATGTTCAGATTTTTTAATTAACAATACGTCTTTTAATGTTACATCTCTATTTACATGTAATTTTTGTTTACTTTCGTTTAAAGTTTTTATACAACTATAGGATAAATTATGCCAACTCTGTAATGTATTTAATAAGCTTTATTCTTAATGTTAATGCCATTAAATGTGATTTAATTTTCTATTTAAATAATAATTCTTGTTAACAGTCTGTAAGTATACTGGTATTATATCTATGGACTGAATTAAATAAATGATTAAATAAAAGCTTCTACTTTGTGCATATAAGTATAGCCTGGTCAAATTTGGTAAAAAAAAAGTAAATAAAAATAAGGGGTTAACAGAGTGGTAAGGAGCAGAACACTTTTGTTTAATATTGATCCCAGATCCCAAATAATCACCTTGTCTTAAACCTCGCAAGGTTCTAAAAGGCTCGAAGAGATCTTTTCCTACCTTGACGCAGCTACAGGAGTTGTTCAATGTCATTCTGCACAGCCATAGCACCTTGGCAAGAATACCAAGCTCAGACATTGTGTCACATATGCGATCCTTTATTGGGCTATCGACCTCTGCTTTATAATCGATAAAAAAGTGCTATGTGTCTAATAGGTTAGGAAAGTAATATATCCGCAAATAATGCTTAAAACAAATTTATAAGTTTCTGGAACATCTTTCTAAAATCCAGTTCAAAATAATAAAAATATTTATTCAATTGGTTTATGTATTTAGTATTTAAAAATTTGCTTTTTTATATTATTTTACTTTCAAACGGTTTTAAATTTACTAACTACCATGATAGGCTGTGCAATTAGAAATAAAAAAATATATATTTTTTTCACTAATTTTACAAATTTCAATGCCAACGATATTATCATTAAATTAATTGCTCATTAGAATATTGTTCATGTGCTTATAGTCTGTATATTAACAAGTGTATACATTAGGGATTATAATGCAAAATTTATTCCATACGTACTCGTAAAGTATACATATAGGAAATGTATATTATTATTACAAAAACTAAAGCATATTTTTAAGCATATGTGTATAAATAAAGTGAGCATACGTTTTGGTGGCTGTTTAAATATTTCGACTGGATGTAATTATTTTCCAAAAATATGCACTTTATAATTTAAACAAAATTGGTATATAAATTACAAAAAGTAGAAAAAGAGGAAAAACATTTTTCTATATTTATACAAATTTTATTAAAACAAATTGAGTATGGAATAGAATACAGCCATTTCTGGCATTTATTTAGTGACGTAATATTAGGGTGGCAACGTAAATTAGAAATAATTTAATAATATAAATAATCCTTGTCTAGACCATACAATTAAAATTGTTTAAATTTTTTTATTTAAAAATTTCTAGTTTTCCCAAGCAAAATATTGTGTATACCCCCTTATTGTTTAATTTCTTTTTTCTTTTTTGAAACCTCTTTATTTCATTATGAATTATAGTGGTCAATGAAATTAAAATATTTCAATATATTAAAATAGCAAAATATTTTTAATTAGCTTACGATTTATTACAGCATTTGGCTGCATTTAATTAAGAGTTTTCACATATTTAAAAGCTCTATAAATAAATTCATTTTGTTTTGTCATAAAAAGTATACATATTTTAATGGGAAGTGCGAGTATATTTTATAGAAAATAATATATGTATTAACCATAAATAATTACTGCAACTACAACAATATGTAACACTTTAAGGCAGTGGTAGATTAGAGTCTAGGCCAAAGATGCCCAGTAGTGATTGATATCAGCAAATTAAACTCACACGTATACTTACGCTCTTTTGTTTGATCGTCAATAGGAAATCAGCATGTTGAGTGGGAGAGACAAACTACACTTGCAGAACTTCTTCCAGTGTTATTTCGTCACTCTCACCAATGGTCTAGGCGTAGCTCATAAGACCCTGTTTTAGAACTGCATAACTTATAGATGAAATTCAAATTAAAAATTTATTTGGTTAGCTTTTGTTTTAATCTAATACCACAAACAATGTAATCTTTTAGCAAAATACGTATCTGCTCATTTTATGAATTTAGTAGGCACTTCAGTAGCAACTCTGATATCTGGAAAAACAAGAAATGTACAAAAATATATATTTCTTCGGCGACTACCTCTGAAAGTAACTGATTGCCAAGAACAAGCTTCTCAAGTCTGTCTTTTTGAGTCGTTCTTAAACTGAAGGTCCCAACAATTGTTGACAAAAATTGACAAACACACAATATGGGTGCTGCAAGAAGCTAGGCCGTCACATGGAAACAGGGTTGTAATGGTATATTTTGTATGTATGTAAAAATTGGCTACTATTAGGGTAAGATAAGTACGAAAAGTGTCAAAAATTCAGTTCCAAATTTCAACCAACAAAAATCAATAACATTTATTGGAACAATGTTGGTTAGGCAAAGAATGAAAATAATTTTTTTTTGTATGAGACTAAAGCTTAAGGGGGACCCTTACTCATGCCGAGTAAAGAAAGAAAGAGTAGTAGTAGTAGGAAACACTTTCCAGTGAAGATAAATTCACAAATGCGGCTAAGGAACTAACTGCCTCTGTAATATATTATGCGACTGTCGGACAAAAGGATGTGCTCTATGTGAACTACTTATAGTAATACTACATAATAAGCTAAGATTATTAGAATTTAACCATTGTAGTACCAATAGGACAGCAAAACATATGCTACATTGCATCGATACTCCCAACAATCAATTGAATTGGATAAACTACCATTATTAATAAGCCTTAAGCTTTTAATCACCGTTCCCTACGTGAGAACTGGGTTTTATTTTTAATCGAATAAAGATCTTGTAAATATTAAGAAAATCCAGTGAAGTGATGTTTTTACTTGCGCAGAAAGCTGTAACGTGGCAAAATATCTGCCACTTGCAATAATGAAAAAAAAATAAATAAAGAAAATTAAAATAAAATTTTTTTGCTGGGACGGGGAGTCGAACCTATGCCACACGGGTGTTGGTTCGACTTCCTGCTTGTGCTACCATCTCATATATAGTTATTTGCATGGTAATAGGTGTATTATGATGTATTGTACATTATAACAGTAAAAGGTATTTTGGTTACGTATTAATTTCATAGAAATAACAGCACAAGCAGTAATTCCCATTGAGTTAATATTAAAAATTAAATATATAGTTTAAGCGTTGAGACCACCATCGGGTTTGGATTTACCTGAAAATATACTGACGAGTCAAGTTAAGTATGAGTCGGTATACTAACCTGGAAATTATCTCTTGATAACAGACTTGGGAAACATATCGCAAAGACAACGTCCGATTATTTACGACCTTGATCGTAACTATTTGGTATATACATTTATGGCGGTCACGAAGAAATTCGTGTCCGTAATCAATTTATTTACACTGCGGCCTTCGGGCATTTATATAAAGCATTATATAATTAAATTGTAAAGCATTTTAATCCTTGACAGTCCGGAAGCACAATCGTTACATCAGGCAACACAGTGGATTCTTATGCCCAGAACAACAAGAGTATCTGTTAGAGTTGTCAACTATTCGACGAAATCTAAAAACCGGTTTTAGAATAGTTTAAAAAACCTTACATTTTTTAAAATCGGTTTTCGGGTTTTTTTTATTAAAATACCGGTTCGAATAACCCGGTTTTTCGGTTTTCTCCATTAATAAAAATATATACAATAATAAAAATATATACAAAATAGCAAAAACCGGTTTTTCGATTAACTCGAAAACCGGTTCTGACAACTCTAGTATCTGTCTTTTAATTCGGATCACCAGATACCAGTCGCCGTGGTCTAGTGTGTTGGCTTACTAAGACATGGGCTCTGGGTTCGACTTCAGGCTCTGACATCTTCAAAAAAAGAAATATGAAAAAAATATTTCCTTCGGCGACTACCTCTCAGCAGTCTTCTGGCAAAAGTTCTGAGAGTAATTAATTGCCATGAACAAGCTTCTCAAGTCTGTCGTTCGGAGCCGACATTAAACTGTAGCTCCCGGTAATAATGGATAATAATTGACACACACAACATGAGTGCTGCGAGAAGCTAGGCCGTAATCCTGACACAGGGTTGTAAAGGCCAGTTATGTATGTAGATACCACAACACCTACACGTTAGAAAACAACTTTAAGTTAAACATATTCGAATCAAACCCTGCTTGCATGGCCACTCAGAAATTGTTCATAGATCGTTAGTGAGTGTGTCGTTCATATTCAGCCTCTTTAATCTAACCTTCATACAGTTCGGGGTTAACGATCAATATGGCTGCCACATATTGGTTTTACCCGCAACAGAGTACATAGAATCAAATGTTATTGTCGTCAAAGCGTTTCATTCAAGTTACCACGATTTCTTAAAAGAATTTAATTTGATTCAAGTTATGTTCTGTCATTGCATTTATTTATGAAACCGAATAACTACTCATTTCCTTGATTCGTTTAATTTAAACCCTGTGGATTTTAACATCCATTGAATGGTAAACATAAACTATCTAAATACAAGAAAAAAAAACCAGAAAAACCTTTGCCACATGTACGTACAACATAATCTTGTCATACATTTCATACATCACGTGAATAATGTTTTTCTCTTTTTCTTGTTGTTCGTTGTTATCAGACTTCCTAGAACTCATCAACATCTTTATAGATTAAAACTATATTTTTTGTGGTCGTTTGTCTACATAATGCGTCCGTGATGTGGTAACGACTACGTGTAATACGCTCATGGATGAATAATTTTTCTTTTTCTTTTTCTTTTCATTTATGTTTTTCTGTGTTTGTTTTTTTTTTTTTTTTTTGCAATATTTCTAGAGTATGACAGACGTATAGTTCCAAGTAGTCTTGGCATATAGATTAGCCACCAGCCCCCTCTTATTAAGGAAAGACACTTTATGGCAAACAATAAGGATGTGGTTGGTTGGTTGTCATTTGCCTAGATTTGAGTAGAGCCAAAAAAATAAAATTAAATGAAGAATAAAAAAAAAGTAAAAAAAAATACTGCTTAAAAGCGAGAAAATGATAAACTACCTCAAGCCTTTATAAAGAGAAAAAAAAGGCTCATTAATCTTCTTCACTGGTTTTGTGTTGCGTTTAACGTTTTGTTTTAGACTGTTGCCTCTATAAATGATACGAATGTTTAAAACAAAACAAAAAAAAACAGCAAATAGAAACATTAATTTTTATATTTTACCAGCCTTGTTCTCCTTTCCTTTACATGAAAACTACGCGTACACGGGTGTACGAGTATGTTTACTGAACGTACCACGCTAGATGACATTCAGCTAAAAACAGTGTTGTTCAAGGTACAATAAACCTACTTAAAGTTGAAAAAGAAAAAGAAAAAAATTGTGTTCTTTCGACAACAGGGTTATACAGAAACTTTTTACTGTGCCAACAACAATTTAATGTTTGTTGCCTGCCTCATTTTGCTGCTAATAAACCAAATAAAAATTTTAACGGCTTTAAGTTGTGGCAGAAAACGAAATGCTATAAAGAATTATGGCCTTTTCTTACTTTTTGTTCTTACTCTTCCTGGCTACCATAAATTCTTTTTTACTATGTTGCCAAATAGTAAATCTCTGTGTTTGGGAGTCTGTGTGTGTGTGTGTCAGTGTGCTTGATGTGGAAATAGTATTCCATAGAAATATGAAGTGGTTAATAAAGTAGTACTTGGAAAATTTCAAATGGTATGTATTTCTTCATTTGCGAATGACACCATGAGTGTGGGTGTACTGTGATGGAGGGTTTTATAATTAAAGTAAAAGCCTTTTATTACTAATGGAGTAGCTTTCATGAAAACCTTAATTTCAGAAGACTTATTGCATAAAGCATAGACAATGAAGGATTATAATGCCACTATTTTAGTCCAGATAAAAAAGTAGGTACAAAAACTGTTTCTTATTTAAATGTGTTTCGGAAGATTTCAAACAATCCGACTTTAGAACATATCGTCGTGCGGGAGTTTATGCGTTCTATCCGTCATTTCATATTTTTTATATATCTCGATTTAATGATGCCACTTTAGGCTTGCGACGCAAAATTTTCTAAGTCTGCAATCCGTTTTCGGATATCTGGTCCAGTTTTGAAAATAAATAGCCGTAAACGGATTGCAGATTTTAAAAATGTTGGTGTGAAAAATCTTAAGTGGTATCATTATCTCGAAATATATAAAATGGCGGATAGAGCACATAAACTCCTGCATGACGATATATGTATAGCAGCTTAGGAATAATATTTATAGGTAACTGAATAGCTTACAATTTATTAGTGAACTCTTGGATTTAAATCAACTTAAAAATGAGTTCGTTTTTTGATGAAATATAAATTAATTTAACAAATAATTGTTATAAGAAGGCAGCGATCCGTAGACCCGAATACCAAGTGTTTTCTTTTTTATTGAGGCCAATACTCAGGGACAAACCCCTACTGACGCTGTACATTGGATTGGAATTTTCGGAAAGGACAGTGTTATACCGGTAGTCGCCGTGGTCTAGGGGTTAGTGTGTTGGCTTATGAAGACGATAGTGCTTGGTTCAAATCTCAGCTCCGACATCTTTAAAAAAAAAAAAAAGAAATATGAAACAATTATTTCTTTCGGCGACTACCTCTCAGCAGTCTTCTGGCAAAAGCTCTGGGAGTAATTAATTGCCATGAAAAAGCTTCTCAAATCTGTCGTTCGGAGTCGACTTTAAACTGTAGGTCCCGGTACTCATGGGAAAAAATTAACACACACAACATGAGTGCTGCGAGAAGCTAGGCCGTAATCCTGACACAGGGTTGTAATGGCCAATTATGTATGTATGTATGTATGTACAGTGTTATACCTTCACCCTTAAATGATCAATAGCAATTGTTGATTGTGTGGTGAGAGCCTTCGCTAAGTAGGTTTATCTGTTATCTCTGCTACTTCCCAATAGGTGGCACTTTTTCCTGATCATTCGTCTTTTTGTTATCAGTGGTTAAGGTGGAACCGAGTGGAATGTCAGAGAGCGGTTTCTTTGTAGATGGTCATCTTCAAGGGTGAGGGGGGGGTGATTGATGAAACTTTTATTTTTATATTATAATCTTGAAAAAACCCCAAACTCACTTTCGCATTTTTTAACTTTTCTGGGATTTAAACCTGGACCGTTTGAGTTTTTTTGCGATCGCTCTAACCACTATACCACGTATTCCCTTTGATATTTAATGAATATTTCGCGTATTTATTTCTTTAGAAAAACAAAACAATACTAAAATTATTATATACAAAGCCCAAATAGTGAAGAGGTATTAATTTGCAACATTCGACTTCTTAAGGTTAATCTTTTCAACTCTTTGCATTAGTAAAGTAATTGCAGGTTTAAAGCCACATACTCGTAAATCGAGATCCTGAAAATTCATTCTCTATCTTGTTAACGTCAGAAACATCAATTGGAAATGGTTACTGATTAAATGAAATAAAAATATTTTAAAACACACAATGAAAATTACAAAAGGGTAAACTATCAAAAGAATTGGCATACCACGCTTAGTGTCTGGTATTCAAGACAAGTATACTCTGGTTAATGATCGTCAACGCTACAAAATTACTTTCGAAAAAAAAAGAATCTACCAGCCGCAACAGGCAAAATTATGGCAGGAGATCAAAATTTGGGTTTTCGTTCTTCTCCTACATAAAAAATTTTCCCTTATTCATTCATTCATTTATAAAGGAGGAACTAAACAATTTCAACTTGTAGATCTATTGTGCCGCCGTCAACTTAACCAGGGTCTTATAGTGCGAGTATTAGCCCCAGTTTCGTAGCCTTGAAGAACTTCAAAATATTGGCCGGTGTCAAATCTGGCAAACCCCATCTGATATTAGGTAATCACCGAGGTATCTCTTTCTAAGCACTAAGATATTGCTCGAAGCGATTCCTATCTTATTTAAGAGTCCATTGAGTATGCAGTTCCTGGTAAGAAGTCCCGCAAGTATTCTCAGATTATTCCTATTATACTTATTAAGAAAAAGTTTGGGAAGTCTAATGCCAGGCTAACACAAGAAGACCAAGTGTCTCTCCCTGTCTTCTTTTTCCCTAAGTATGCTTTTCCAAATTCTCCTTCCTATTCCACAAAAGGGTTCTGGTCATATCAATGGCACAGATGCTTCCTTCCTTCCCTTCCTGCCAAATTGATCTGCCATTTCTTGGCCTGCGCCCTTATAATAATGCTGGCAAAGTTTTGAGTAAAGGGTACCGAGTATCGAGTATTTTTACTATTTTTTGGGTATTCAATACTTAAAACAAATACTCAATACATTAAGAGTTTTATTTTTCCTACGAAGAATTCTAGCGAACAAACAGCACTAGTTTACAGCAGTTAAAAAGTCCTATGAAATTTTATAGCAAAATTATGTCCTGTGTGGTAATTGGTATATATGTCTATGCTAATAAGCGCCTACAAATTAATGTCTAATGGGAACAAAATTGAATACGTGGCCGACATTGTTTTCATATGTTATTGTAACTCTGGAATAAAACATAGCTTTAGATTAAAATTAAATCTTTTGTATGGTTCTTCCATAAAACTTCTGTCGGGCTTAAAAACAACGTGTACCAAATTATACAAAATTTTTCTTAAAATTATGACCTGCTTCTTTTATATTGATTCTGGTCAGCCTCTAGGTAGCCATAGTTCATACGTCAATTCAATTCAGAGGAATTTCTCTAGATTTTAACAAAAAACCCCACTTTAGGTAGGTAGGTAGGTCAAATGGTTAGTCAACCAAAAACTGATCAACTACAATTAGCACAAAGTGCTGTTTTGAAACCATTGCAGGACAAAACTGAAATAACTTAAAATAGTTAAAGAACTACAGCCAACCAGAGCTGTCTATAAAGTTGAGTAAAACAAGGGGGTCTAGGTACGCACACGGCGATAAGCTATCGAAAAAAGGTATCACAAAGAAACTTTAAACGTCTGGCTGTCACACTGGGGCAATCATAAAGAAATTGACCTATAGTCTACCTCTCAGAAGTATTTACGCAACTTCTACAGTGCGGATTAAAGGACAGACCCAACCTCTTTTCGTGTTTACTGGTCAACCAGTGTCCCATACCGCTATAAGCCTCTACAAAGGCTGATGACGAATCCCCAAGATTCCTAGAGTTTTGCTCATGTTATACGGAAGACAAAGTGTTCAAGAAACAACAAAAGAGGTGATGGAACTCCATCTGTTCTGTGCTTTTCCGAGGAAAAACTTGGATATCCCTTCTTTAATGACAGTCATAAAGCAGTGAACGTTCCCCCCCATCAAAGGGTCTCCTAGCAAAGAAGAATTTTTGCCTTTTTTTAAGATTTTAGATTTTTCATTTTCTTATGATAAGTGAGTGCTGCCATATTTATTTTAATATCCCAATTTATTTGATGACTTTCTTGCTTAATACAGCTGCTGACAACATTGAAATTACCACCATTATTTTAAAAATCTATTACAAAATTACTCTTAAAGTCAATTTGTGGCAACAGTTCATAAATAAAACAGAAGTTGACAAAACCTCATGCTCTTTCAGTGTACGAATAGAAAACACCAAATGATTTGACATCTTTATGACCTGATGAGAGTTCTGTGTGCTGTGTTGCTTTTTTTGCCGCTCCGTATTATTTATTGTTTTAAGTGGTTGTAACAATTGTTTTAATATATTGATTGGTTTTAATGTGACCAGTGAGTTTTGAAATTGTTGGCGACAAAAATTTCATCCTGTTTTATAAGGTTTTATTTGGATAATTAGCAAATATTTTTTGTATTGTTTGCTATCATATTCATACTTATACATATATAATATTTGTTTGGTGAATATACTGAAATTTGCATTTCTGGAAGCAGCTGATCGTTTTTAGTACTCTTAGTTACATCTGCTATTTTACAAAGTTGCTGTTTTGGAGTTTTATATGCAAGCTGGTTTGTGCACTTGATAAAGCTTTTTAGTTTCGCCATATACCATAAATCTATTTAGCTGAATAATATCAACCCAGCGAACATTTTTTTTACGCAATAAATTTTTGTAATTTCTTTTACTAATATGGATTGCTTGAGCCCAAATTGTAATATTACGGCAAATGATAGAATGATTTCTTGTTGGTTGTGCTTAGGCAATTTCCACGTAAAATGTACGGCACTTAAACCACGTGATGCAGATGCACTTTTGGATCCAGCAAAGTCACTACACTGGACTTGTTTTAATTGCAAGAAAATCAATATCGAATTTTATAAATTTTTTAGAAGCCAAAAGAGTGAATTTGATCAACTGCATAAGGAGTTTCTGTCTGTACAATCTAAACTGGCGAAATTTGGGGATTTATTTAATAATTTCCAAGGATTGGAAAAATTTATTAATTTAGATTGTAATAATTCTCCTAAAAAGAGGAAAAGAGCAAATAAGTTACCCGAAATTCCCTCTTTAAACATTGTATCTGTCCCTACTTCTGCAAATTCAGTTGCTAGTCCTGGTTGTCCTGCTTCATCAACATCAATAAATAGTGTACCCATAATTCAGTCTTTAAATAATATATCCATCCCTACTCCTGCTAATTCCATTGCTCTTAGTGCTGGTCGTTCTACATCTTCACCATCAAATGTCGTCCAGGTAAATTCTCCATCAGGTAATATAAATAAGGAGTCTTCTACCACAACTTCGCCTATATACACTACTAAACCAAATGACGGGACATTAGATAACCAAATTATTCATAAACCGCTACAAGCTATCCCACCACGGAAAACTGTATTTGTTTCAAGGTTGACATGTGATACAACGGCAGAGGATGTTGATTATTATATTAGATCTAAATTTGGTCGAAATATTGATATTCGCATACAAAAATTTTCATTTTCTACACCCAGGTCCATTTCATCGTTTAAAATATCCACCTCACATGTTGATTTCAATGTTATTGTCGACTCTAACTTTTGGCCTGATAATACTTTAGTTCGCGAGTATATATATAAAGAAAAAATTATGTCTAATAAAATTGGTGTACTTCCTCATCAAGAACAAAATGCTTCAAAAAACTAAATTATATATCAACTGACTCAATATCATTACTCTACCAAAATGTTCGCGGCTTAAGAACAAAACTGTCAAATTTATATTTGGAAAGTTTTGACTGCAATTATCATATCTTGGCTTTTACTGAAACTTGGCTTGATTGTTCATTTTTAAATACTGAAATACTTTGTAATAAATATTGTATTTATCGTCGTGATCGTGGCTCCTATGGTGGTGGTGTCCTCATAGCTGTTTCTAGTACTATTTCATCTGAACTTTTTATATTTGATTCATTACCTAATATCGAGTTTATAGCTGTTATTATTAAACTTAAGAGTCGAAGAATATTCATAACATGCTCATACATTCCCCCCTCATCACCGCAAGACTTATACATCCAGCATGCTGAAGCTGTTAGAATAGTTGCCTGTTCTGCCAGTGAAAATGACTCCCTGATTATTATTGGTGATTTCAATATTCCTTCCATATGTTGGAATTTTGAGAATGGATACTATATTCAATCAACGATTAATGATAGATTCACTGATTTTTTCAATATTTTGTATGATATGAGTTTATTTCAAATTAATGGAATACTTAATGACTATTTTAAAATTCTTGATTTAATATTTGTGAATAATACGGACGAATGCTCTATTAACCGTTGTGATCCTATTTGCATTCCTGAAGATCGTTTTCATCCTACCATTGCATTGAATATCTATGTACCAGCTGAACTACGTAAAACACATCGTAATAAAGTCTTCTGTTTCCATCGTACGGATTACAATAAATTCAATAACTTATTATCAAATGTTGCTTGGGATTCAATAATTTCTGGAAATAACCTTGATGACATTATATCAAATTTCTACGCTGTATTACATCACTGCATTTCTGAATCGGTTCCTACAACATTCGCTCTTAATAATAAGAGTCCACCATGGAATAGCTTATACTTAACTAATATTAAAAACAGGAAGAATAAACTTTATAAAAAATTTAAATTATCTGGCTCTTCTCGTGATTACCTAAATTATTCAATTGCACGATCTAATTATATCACTGCTAATAAATTGGCCTACAATAGCTACATACACCGAATGAGAAGAAATATAAAGGAAAACCCAAAGGCTTTTTATAAATTTATTAACTCTAAACGTCGTGTCAATACATATCCCAAGTATTTAAAATTTGGTTCTCGTAGAGCTGAAGATGATATATCCATAAGCAACTTGTTTGCTGAATTTTTTGCTACAACTTATTCTAAAAAATCATTTAATAATCAAACCTGTTATCCGTATTCTTTATCTCAATCATCAAATATTCATCTTTCGAATATCTCTTCTGAAACTGTTCTATCTAATCTACTGTCAATTCAAAGTTCACCTACCCCTGGTCCTGATGGTATACCTACCTGTATTCTTAAGCATTGTTCTGAAAATCTTTGTGGTCCCCTAACGGCAATTTTCAACAAATCTATTGATTTGGGTTATTTTCCATCTGATTGGAAGAAGTCATACATAATTCCTTTGTTTAAAGCTGGCAGTAAACTGGAAGTTTCAAACTACAGAGGCATAGCAAAATTAAATGCGATTCCAAAACTCTTTGAAAAAATTGTGACTGACTCTTTATATTATCAAATATCGTCACTCTTAACTTCATATCAACATGGCTTTCGTAAACTTTGTTCAAGTTATACTAATATCCTGGAATTAACAACTAAAATTAATGAAGGCTTCGTCAATAATCATCAAACTGATGTTATCTACACAGATTTTAGTAAAGCGTTTGATAAAGTTAACCACGATCTTTTACTCTATAAACTATCTTCCATGGGCTTTAGCAACAATGCTGTACGTTGGCTAAAATCTTATCTTTCTGGAAGAACTCAACAAGTGAAATTTGAAAATATTCTGTCTAAAATCATTGATGTTCACTCCGGAGTACCTCAAGGGAGCCATCTTGGTCCAGTTTTATTCTCATTATTTATTAACGATCTTCCATCTGCTATTATTCATACTAATATTCTCATGTATGCTGATGATGTTAAGATTTTTTATTCGTTTGATAGCATATCTGGTCAGTCAGCACTTCAAGGAGATATTGACAATTTTTTACAATGGTGTGATGCCAACTTATTGGATTTAAATATTAATAAATGTAAACACATGTCATTTTATCGTTCAGTGAAACTTGATACGTCATATCATTTTAAGGATAAAATCCTGGACAAGGTGTTAAGCGTTAATGATCTTGGGATCTTATTAGATCATAGACTTAAGTTTTGTGAACATATTTCAATGATGGTGAACAAAGCAAATGGAGTTTTAGGATTTATAAAGCGTTGGTCAAAAGAATTTACTGACCCCTACGTAACAAAACAACTATACACTTCTTTGGTACGCCCTATTCTTGAATACGGGTCTATTATATGGGATCCATACTTCCTCACTTACGTTAACCTTATTGAATCTGTACAAAAACGCTTCCTTTTATTTTGCTTGAGAGGTCTAGGATGGAACTCATTCGCTCTTCCTTCATATGAGAACAGACTTGCTCTTATAAAACTGCCTACCCTGAAAAGTCGAAGAACAATGCTAAGTGTATCTTTTCTATTAAGATTAATACGTGGTGAAGTACGTTCTGAGTATTTGTTAAGTAAAATTATTTTTAATGTTCCAATTAGACCGTCCCGTAACTTTCATTTATTATATTTAAAATATCACCGTACTGTATATGCCAACAATGACCCCCTTCGTCAAATATGTTTGAAGTTTAATAATCTTTATCATTTAATTGATCTTTCTGAGAGTAATGATTCCTTGAAAAGAAAAATTATTTTGTATTTAAATCATTATTATTAAATATTTATCATTATTATTTAATATTGTTTGTAAATTTTACTCTAGTCTGTAAGGAACTATTATCCATAGACATAATTAAATAAATAAATAAAAAAAATGATTTTCTCTACATGCTGTAACTCAAGATTGTGTAATTTGTGGCAGCAGTTTATATGCTTTATAGCTTATTTTAAAGATAGATATTAATGTACGTGTCAGTTGTTAGCAGTTGAGTTGGTTGTCACTAGAGTTTTCCCAGAATAAGTAGAGAAACGTTTCTGCGTAATGTTAAGCCTCTATAGAATGGTTTCTAATAATAGGAAATAAACTTTAAATAATAAAAGGAAGAAAGAAAATCATAATAATAAAATTGAAAGTATATAATAAAGCGACAAAAAAAAGATCTGCTTTTAAGAAAACTTCTCAAGTCTTAAAGGCATAAAGTAGTATGTGGCACACTGGCAAAATACAACTTCAGCAATAATTGTTTCTAGTGCTACAACCACAACAAACAGCTCTTAATAATGATTAAACTGAGGCTGATGATGGTGTCTGAAAACAGTTTAAGAAATAATTCATTTTTATGTTGAAAATAGTTAAAGAAAAAACCTTCCAGTTGTTCTTTGGTTAGTACAACTGCCAATGCTATTTTCTACTTCTGGTATGTTGGCAAGATAATCTTTTTTTTTTTTGCTGCTGTACGTATATGAGTATTCATTCCAGTATTCATTCATTAAATATTGATTTTCCTTGACTGACATTAAGTAGAGGGAGCCTGATGGTTTATTTAATGTTCAGTTTATAGTTTTTTCTTCTCAACTTTTTCTTCATCTGTCTTTAATGGTTATAGAATGTAAATGAAAATAAAAATGTGACCCAGTTTTAAGCATCAATATTTAGTTCGGTATCTTTCTTTAGATTCCCATATTCTTATTTTACTACTACAAGTGTTTTAAAGAATTTTGTCTGGCCATAAAACTTATTTAGAATTTTAAAAGAAATTGAAAAAAAAATTCATTTAAAATTAGTCGATTAAGGAATGCCATGCAGGCATTTTTAATAATAATTTTACAAATGAAATATATTAACTTTTCTGAAATTATTCTGTGGGAATTTCATAAAAATTGTATTTCCTAATGAAATGTAAGTAGGAGAACGTGTATCGTAAGCACAACTATACAAAGATCCTCTAATTCACTGTGTTCGTCCTAAAAAATAAAAGAAAGGGAATGCATAATGAAATAACACCCCAAGTTTGGAAGTGAAATTAAGCTCAAATGGAAAGAAAATAAGAAATTTAACTCCAGAATGAAATTAAACTTCCAAGCCACACAGCATAGTGACAAAAAAAAATTACAGAAGAAAACATAAGAGTTGTGGGAATTTATATAACTTATTGAGAATTTTTTTATTATTAAAGATTTATTGGATATCAAATAGTATCACAATAATAAATAAAGTCCCAAAATACGGTTTTGGGTGTTACTGCACTGTGGTTTAACCACATTTCTTCTATAGAAAGCTATATTAACGGCTTTCGGCCGAGGCTTTATTACGTAGTTCCAAATTTATATTTTAAATGTTACTTTACTGTGTAAAAGGATTACAAACTCCAGTATAGCGATAACACAGTTAAGCTGCGGTAAAGAACGATTTTATATAGGGAAGAAAGTTTCCGCCACTTATGCAGCATCTTTGTGGCAACACTAAAAAAAGAACTGTTTAATAGCTGAGATCTTAAGTTTCAATTATTGGGCAAGACAAAATAGTGCTTTAAACTCGTCAACTGTGTAGACTTTAAGCACAAGCTAACGGTTTTCTAGAAACAGGCTATTCAAAGGCCAGCATCGAAGTTGTGCGTAATAGTGTTGGTGGTGAAAACCCAGGAACATAAAGTCATCAATGTGGATACAAACATACATAACTGGCCACTACAACTCTGTGTCAGGGTTAAGGCCTAGCTTCTCGCAGCGCCAATGTTGTGTGTGTTAATTTTCCGGGACCTACAGTTTTATGTCAACTCTGAACGACAGACTTGAGAAGCATGTTCATGGCAATCAGTTACTCTCAGAGCTATTGCCAGAAGACTGCTAAGAGGTAGTCGCTGAAAGATGTCAGAGCTGGAAATTGAGCCCGGAACTTATGTCTCAGTAAACCAGCACACTAACCACTAGATCACGGCGACTGGCCATCATCGTGGATAAGACTTTTAAATTTCAAGAGCCTCTCTACAGTGTAAAAATAGTTTTGTCTCCATTCTTACAAATTTTAATTAAATTAAGAACTAAAGTCTAAGGACCATAAATTGCAAAGAGAATTCGTGGAATACAGTATTAACCATCAACAAGTGAATGCTGATTTTTCGAGAAAAATATAAGTAATCGTAAGCGATGAAGATGGCTTTGTCAATCGCCAAATCTGTTTCAAAGCACATCATATAATTGGCGAACAACAAATGCATCCACAACGTGTCACTGTTTAACAGAGTAGGAAAATAAACAAAACGAAACGTTTGATCTCATTTTGTTTTGTTCTTTACAATGAGTAAAACAAAAACAAAACAAAAACAGTGAGAACGATTGTCCCATTTATTTTTATATATTGTTTTTGTTTGTGAGCACTACAAATACACTAACTCAAATGTGCTTAGGTAGAAAAAAAATATTAATGAAAAGAAAAAAAAGAAGAAGAGAAAAAAAAATAGCATATTATACAAATGTAACGGAATAACAAAGCAAGCACAAGGGCGAAAAGCAAATTGTTTCGTTTGCGCTCTTTCTCATTTAGAAAGTATTTGTTTTGGTTTTGCTCATGTACAATACTATTAAAAAAATTTGAAAAGTTTATGACTTTGTGGTAACGTTTGCGAAATGTTTTGTTTGTTTGCCCACTCTGCTGTTTAATGCGAATTTTGGACTAGAGACATCATTGGACCACACTTTTATGAAAATGAGGCTGATTAAGCAACAATTGTTGCTGTTAATACATACTTCTTTCGGGCAAAACTGGATGCTATTAATATGGCTCACAAAATGGTGCCATAAACTATAAAGCTACTGAAACAATTCAGTTATTGTATAAGACATTTCAGGGAGAGATATGGTCGCACTAGCGGATATATCCACCATTAAAGTTTCTGACCTTTTGGTGTTCGTAAGGAAGGCAGTTGGTCTGTTAAACAACAATAGACTCAAAGGGACACAATAGATCTTATAGGTCGCAGTGTCTTGCATTTGTGCTGGGTCTAAACCAGATAATAATAATAATGAGATATTTCATAGTACAATGATCAGAATTAACGTTCAGGTATTTTGATTATACACTACTAGATTTTTTTTTATGGGGTTACATAAAATGAAACGTGGCTACTAACGCACGTGCATCACAAGAGGAAACTAAACGCTGCATCAATGAAGCTCAGCTACAATTTTGTGTGATATTATTTTGGTGTGATATTTTTTTTTTTATTTAGTCCAAAAATATAAAAGATTTTTGTCATTTGTGAAATCAAAATATATGTACATACTTATGTATAAAATATAAAAATTTCTTCCGCCATTTTCATTTCTTCACTTGCAATATTTTCAGTCGGCATGCTCTTCTTGAAAACACCAAAACAGCTTACATTTTGTATACCATGAACAGCGGTATTAATCTTCAAGAAAGCGCTTACTTCTTCCTAAATTTTTGTAAAAGGAATTTTTTTACATGGATCACAGCCTATTCCAGTCAAAAGCTGTATATTCTTTGACAGCTTCTTTTAGCACTCTGATTTTATAATCAGTCAATACCTACAGTATAATACAAAAAAAAAAAATCAAAGATCAATGAAGAATATCTGACATCTTAAAAAAATACATATATGAAAAAAATATTTCTTTTGGCGACTACCTCTCAGCAGTCTTCTGGTAAAAGCTCTGAGAGTAATTAATTGCCATGAACAAGCTTCTCAAGTCTGTCGCTTGGAGTCGACATTAAACTGTAGGTCCCGGTACTCATGGATAAAAAAATTGACTTACACAACATGAGTACTGCGAGAAGCTAGGCCGTAATCCTGACACAGGGTTGTAAAGACCAGTTATGTATGTATGTATGTATTTCCATTATATATACATAACATAATAAATTAAACTTCAAAAAAACTGTTTTTTGCAAAATTTAATATTTTGCCTTACATTTTTGTTTTTCATGTTCAAAAAAGCGAATTAAATAATGAAATAACAATTATTAAATTTTACTTTTTATTTTATTAGAAACAAATGTAAATATGTTATAAATTAAAATTTAAAGCACACATATTTTAATTTGTACCCTTTCCATTTTTCTTTAATCTCTTTCCGTGAGCTTTCCGTTAAAAAATTAGTGCGTAAGCAAAATGAAGAAAATTATCTATACTGCAGAATCAATAATAAGACAATACCGTAGTAACGTTATGATACCGCAGCAACGGAAGAATATGGGAACAACGGAATGAATAATAGCGAATTTTGCTTCCGCGAAAAATATGGCTTTCCGCAGCCACGGAACGGAATCAAGAATACCACCCATAAATTGTAATATCCAACAGATCAATCGAAGTTTGATTTTATTTTTCTTTGTGGCTTGTGATCAACACATATATATATCTCATAATGACCAGTATATAGATTTAATACTTGCTATAGTAAACCATTAGCAACTTAAGTTATATAAAAAAATACATTTTAAACTTTCGAAGGATTTTTACAATATTCTTGCACTCTGTGCAAAAAAGTCTTAAAAAGAAAAATGTACATTAAACGGTACATTATACTTGTAAACCTTTTTATTTACACTCTTTGCTATTCCTTTTTTTCTCTCTTTTCTTTTTGTTTTTTTCTCAGTAAAATGTATCAATTACCAAGGCTTAAACAATATTAAATAAGAAAATAAAACAAACAAGGTTACAATTGTTGCAAGTACGTGTAAATAAAAGATGTGGCAGCAAAGGCGAGAGTAGAAATTGAAAATAAAAAAATACTTCGAATAAAATAAGAAATAACAACTTAACACTTCTCTTTGCTGAATCTTGCTACCACATACTGTCGAACCTCTACTGTATAAGATATTTCTTGCCACAGAGCGATATTTAAAAAAGGAAATACTTTAAGAAAATATAAAGAAACTTAAGGAAACAACGGAAAAAAATAGCAACAACATTACAAGTAGTATTTCATTGACACTTTTTGTACATTTCGGTATATTTAGTTATTGCTGTTGTTACTCGTATTCTCTATTATTTGTAACTGTTGTTGAATGCAACACAATCTAAAATTGATGCTGATGATGATCATCATCACTATACTTATGTGTATTGTTATTGTACGGCATGCTGTTGCATGCTTTTGTTGAAAATATTTACAATTCAACAAAAAGTAATCGATACATTGTATGATGCCTTTTTCAACTACTCCCTCTTGCTTAACAATCTTCTTGTCTTCAAGCACTACCTAATAGTACCGGTAGCAGTCATCGAGTCAGAAGTTATGGATGTTTGGCTGCTGCTTGGTGCTTGGTGCTACATCAACAGAAGTAACATTAACTGTAAACAATGTTGTCTCGTTGAACAAACAATCCATAGAAGGCTGCAATGAATGACTTGAATGAATTGAAAAATAACAACAATATCAACAACAAAAATGTCTTAAAAATTTTTTATAAAAATGTTGCATTTCACACTTTTCTTTATTTCATTCCTGCTACAAAAATACTTGATGACGCTTTAGTTGAAAGGAGGAAGAAAAAAGTCTCAAGAGGTTCTTTTTACCCGACTATTGTTTAGCTGCTGTTGTGCCTGTTATTTGGTTTTTCTCTTCTCTCTTTTATTAATGCCACTGCCACTGCTTTCTTTCACTGGAGTATAAAAAAATAAAACAATAAAGATGTTGCATAAAAACACTCATTACGAAAAACAAGAAATATGAAACAGAAAAGAAGAGAAGAGGTGAAGAAAAACCATAATGAACGAAAAGAAAACAAATCAACGACAAAATATTGTATTGAGATGCTGATGCTGTGCAGCGGCTGCTGCTGCTGCTGTTGCTATAAGTCCAACTGCAAATGGGTGGCATGGGTCTGTTTGGTTTTAATGACTAAAAATGAATTGTAAACAAAAGTCATTGCCTAGACAATAAACACAAATGAAACAGACCGACAGACATCTTCAAGTAAAATTGTAAAGAATTTTCTTTTTAAATTTGGAAAAATTTGTTTTAATAAAACTCGAAAAAATTTCAAGCATACAAACCATTGGAAAACTTTATAGAAATGTTGAAAAATTTCCAAAAAACTGATTAAATTTTAATTTTATTACCTGAATATATAAAATATTTCCCAACAATTTTATAAATTTAAATTGATAAGTCAAAACTGTTAATTAATTAACCAAGATTTATTAACAAATTTCTATATAAATAAGCAAGGGAATACTGATTTAACAAATCTAAGGCCTGTCCATTTGTTTTACAAAAAATACAAAAAAATTCTTACAATTACACAAATGATCTTAAAGCATAAGAGAGAGAGAGCGAGCGCCTCAATTTTCTATTGCTTCTACAAACAAAATATATTGTAATTCTTATCAATTAGAGAACTATGCTATTAATTTTAAAAATGACAACAAATCGTCGTGCGGGAGTTTATGTGCACTATCCGCCATTTTATATATCTCCAGATATTGATGCCACTTTAGGTTTTTTAAAATCTGCAATTCGTTGTCTGCTATTTATCCCCGACACTGCACGAGATATTCGAAAACAGATTGCAGACTTGACAAATTTGGGGTTGAAAACTTAAAGCGGCATCATTAACTCAAGATATATAAAAACTATGAAATTGCGGATAGAGCACATAAACTCCTGATCGACGAAATGTCATTTGTGCTTTGGCTTTTGCAAAGTAAGCAGATACCATAACCAGGCCAAAAAATTAAGATATCATTAGAGCGTCAATAGTACCAATTTTCATGTCAGTTAATATACCGATAATGACAAAATGACAAAACTATTTTCGATTCATTTCAGTACACATACATAGCTAGCACTAGGGCACTAAAAAATAACTTTTAACACTCGAAGAGCTTTTAAAAAATTTTTAATTTACTGCATGATGTGGAGCGTGGGCTGGTAGGTTTGTTTTCGTGATGATCCAAAGATCCAATCAGCACTCTCGCGCCGTCTTGATGTCACATCCTCGGCAGCAAATTTTTTTTTTTTTAAAAAGAGGCCAACACTCAGGCGTTTACTCCTACTCATGCAGTACATTGTGCTAGTCTAGCAAAACATAAGGGGAAAGAGTGTGTTGACCTTTGATTTAAATTTACTGTGATTTTTGATTTACTAATACCGTATTTAATATCATTTGGAAAAAGCAAAGACCCTACTTTATAAATGATAATCGCAAGGAAATCGATTGCTGTTGATTGATTACTCAATGGCCAGTGTTATACCTTCACCTCTAAATAATCCAACAGTAATTCAATTAAAATTTGAATTAGGGGAGGAATAAAAGATGACAATGATGTTCATGTTGTTGTTGTTGTCCTTAATCCAGTCCTACCAGAGGGAACTATTGCTCTCCGCAAGCTTAGCAACTTGAGTCCTTGCAGTGTAAGACCTCAGCGGAAAATTTTTCAAATTTGGATCAATAAATAAAATTGTAAGCATTAATGGAAGCATTATATCATCGCAAGAATTAAAGAAAACTGTAACTGACAAAAAATCGAAAACACGTTTTTTGCATCATTTTTATCAGAAAAAAATGCGCGTCGATTGGTCCTGGTCCCAGATTTCTACGACGAAAATAAATTCACTTACGTCGTCTGTGTTTTGAAAAATACCAGTATCTTTGTTTTACTTTCACACAGGTTCTTTGGCTCTGGTGAACATTTAAGGTTTTGTCAGTTACAGCGTTCTTTAATTCCATCGACGATATTGTTTATGCATACCTTAAAGCTTCCAAAGATGCTATAGGGTAAGATATTATTTTTGATTTTGTATAATATTTGCTTACTGATTGCAATATATCTTGCATTTCTATTGCATTTTAGCGGCTCATTTCATATAAAAATCATGAATTATTGATGCGCCCGAGTAAGTGATTGTTTACAATTTCTCCCTTACAAAATAGCTTACTGGTAAGCACTAACTTCTGCTGGGACTCTACACCACGACAAGGTGATTATTCCATGTATCTTCTTGTTAAATAGAAAAGCTTGTGCGCTACGTAAGTATATTCAGTCCATGCGGTTCAGAAACTTCATAAGTCGGTCAATTCTCACATTAGCCATTTCTCTTGTGTCATCCAAGAGCGTTTTACCTAAAGTTTAGATTCTATCCCTCCATAGGGCAGTGTATTCGCAGAGAAAATGAAATATAGTGAAAATGAAATATATTTTACCAGAAGACTGCTAAAAGGTGGTGGTAAAACAAAATATTTTATATATATATTGCTTTCAAGATGAACACACTACATACTAGACTATGACGATACAAATTCTGACAATAGTAATGGAAATTGAAAAAAAAAAAATTGACACCGCATGGTAAGTAATTCTTGCCGCAGTCACATGATCGGCATTATTTCTTCTATTACATTATTATACCTGCTGTTAGGTGTGGACAATTTTTGTCTATTTTTGTTTTGTTTTTGCCTTGACTAAGAAATGACGCAACATATCAAATTAAAACGTTTGCTATTGGGGTATATTTATATATTATTACTCCTGAAGAACTTTCAACCAAAAATAATAAAATGAAAGTCAGAAAAATAAAAAAAATTAAGAATCTTGTGTTTAGGACCATTTTGGTCCGTTATTTTTTTTTATTAAATCTTCTCAGTACATGGTGAGCAAATGATCTTCTGTTGCAATTAACATATAAATTTTTTTGCATATGGTGCATTTTTGCTATCAAAATTAGTTTTGTAGCAGCTTCTAATTCCACATTTTCTAGTTGCTGTTAATCGTAGATTTTCCATTGTTGTAGCAAAGTAAACAAGCAGAGTGGGCAAACAAACAAAACATTTCGCAAGCGTTACCACAAAGTCATAAACTTTTAAAATTTTTTTTAAATCGCATTGTACATGAGCAAAACCAAAACAAATACTTTCTAAATGAGAAAAAGCGCAAACGAAAAAAAAATTCGCTTTTTGCTCTTGTGCTTGCTTTGTTATTCCGTTAAATTCGTATAACTTGCTCTTTTTTCTCTTCTTCTTTTCTTTTTCCTCTCATTCATTTTTTGTTGTACCTACGCACATTTGAGTTAGTGTATTTGTAGTGCTCAAAACAAAAACAATATACAAAATTAAATGGGACAATCGCTCTCACTGTTTTTGTTTTGTTTTTGTTTTACTCATTGTAAAGAACAAAACAAAATGAGATCAAACGTTTCGTTTTGTTTATTTTCCTACTCTGTAAAGAAGTCAGACACTGAATATAAACTGTAGTTAACTACAGCAAATGATATATAAACTTACAAAGGGGAAACCCAGAGGTAAAGGTAACTGGGTGCATCATGTATACATATATTTCGAAATTATAACAGGCAATTATTACAAAAAAAGATTAATATGGACCAAAACGGTCCTATACCTAAGATTCGTAACTATTTTTGGCCTACAGCAAGGTTAGTATTATTAATATTTTTGTTTTGTTTTGTATAACAATACAACGCTAAATAAAATATTTTGATGAAGGCCATAAGCTTGGTGTAGTCTAAAAAAATTCTAGTGTGTAGTGGAAATTGTCACAACGAACTAGCACACTATCTCGGCTGCGATACTTTTTTCTGATTTACAAAAAAGAAAATATCAACACAATCCAAAAGCAAAACTAAAGTTCTTTATTTTAAATTGTATCAATAAGTTTAGTTGACCTTATTATTGAGTAATGTAGAAACTTTTAATTAAGCTATAATTCAATTAAAATAATTATTATTTCGATATTTCGGTACTTCTCTGTGTAGCTTCTTCATAAAATAAATATTTCCTGAAATATCGAAATAATAATTATTTTAATTGAATTATAGCTTAATTAAAAGTTTATGTATTGTTCTTTTTTTTAGTAAAAAGAAAAAATATAACAAACAACTTCGAGTGACACAACTCGTGGGACACTTTATATGATTATCCACGCTGTCTTCAAACCAATGCTATGACTTTTACTCGTATCTATGGCGGTACCAAGAAAGATGAATTCTTTATTATCTCAAAGTTGTGGTTAGTAAGACTCAAATGCTTCACTTGTTTACTGCCACAATAATTTTTCTCAATTCTCTTTCAACATTTGTAGTGGAAACAGTTGCATCTCGCATGATAACAACAATGTAATCGGCACAGTATGCAAAAAATAATTTGCAAAATTTATTAAAAAGAAATATATTTGAGTTGTAAGCATAGTCAAAATCAACCATTAATTCTATTCTACTACATTGTTCTTTTATTTTACTTTTTTCTCAATTAATCCATTAAAAAATGGGGCAAAAACATTATCGGGTTATGACATTGCAAAAACAGAAAATGTTTGCAATTCATGCAACCACATATTAAGAAGTTGCATATAAAAAATATTCATTGGTTTTCGATTAATGGTTCCATTTTTTCAATTTTGTTAATGTTTTTACACAAATCGACACAAATAAAATCAAAATGATCAACTAAAGAAAAAAAATTATGGACTGAATGGTTGAACAAATGTTAAAGCAAAGTCATAATGCATTAATAGTTATGATGACATTGAAATAATTGTTTTTCGGTTTTGGTTTTTTTAACTATTTTAGCCATATTCTTCCTTAAAAGTCTTCAGTAAGCCAGTCATTCATTTGGGTTTTTTGTTTGTCATCATAAATTGTTTAAGACAATTTTCATGAAACGAATGAAGCAATAGATAGCATACAAATGCTTTAAATTCTACAGAATGCTTCATAGTTTCATAGAGTTTTTTTGATAATGAATAAGAAATCCATATAATAATTTTATATTTTTTTTATTTTTCTTAAATTTTTGTTGTTGTTGTTGTTGTTTTTTTGTTATTTTCAAATTTTTGCAAGTCAATAGAATTAATGAATGCTTCTGCAATTTGTTAAACAATCTTTGTTGACATTTATCTGACTGTGTCATTATGCATAAATGCATTGAATATCTGACAAGAAACCGACATGCAGACAGACATACGAGTAGAGGCAAATAAATTCTCTACTTTAGTTTGTTTTTGTTTTTGTTTTTTTTTTGTATTCTTAAAAGGCACATGCTTAATTTACGAGTATTTTATACTCCACAATCATGTTGCTGATGCTAATGTTGCTGACAATAATGCATGTTGGCAAGAGTAAAGACACTCGTACAATAGAAATAAAAACAAAAAAAAAAAAAAAAAAAACAGAAAAATAAAACCTTTTAAGTGAAGAGTTGTTTTCTTTGCAAGCATTTTGATATAATAATTATTGTTTCTTCCGGGTTTGCAAGAACATTTTTTAAGGTTTAAATTTTAAGAGCCAGGAATTTATGGAACTTAAGAAAATTTCAAGTGACATCCATTTGCATTCTTAGTTTTCTAAGACAGATATGAATTATAAATTGCTGATTCATAATTTTGTTCTCAGGAAACATTTTTGAATAGAATGCAAGGCAAAAAATTAGAAATCTGTTACAGTTCTTGATTTACATTCTACGCCATATGGTCTTTGTGAATAGATTATAGGGTATAATGTTGGATGCATGTAATTAAGTTACACATTGCATTATATTCTTCATTGAATAGCTATAATTTGTTTCAGTCAATTACTTTTTTTGTTTGGTTTAAAGGTAAAGTATCATCGTGAAATAGAGGTGGCAAGGTACGACAATAAAAAAACAACAAAATTTTTTGCTTTTCAATAGGAAAATCATGGTGAAATAAAATAACTTAAAATTGAAAAATTTTAATTTCGTGTTATATGTGGTCGAAATCTACTTATACAGCCCATGTCGTAAAATGAATTTGCAAGGGATCAAAAAGCGTACAGAATCTTAGTTGTAATGACATAAATGTGTGTCTTTTTTTTTCCTCATTTTAATAAAAATTTAAAATCGAAAATATTTAATTAAAAAAAAAAAAAAAATATTTTTCGCCTTATTGGCAAATACATTCAATATAATATGAAATGTATGTATGTTTTTGGTAGAACAGAGAAATAGAATTTAAATTTTTTCAAAAACAGAAATGTATTGCTTTTTAAATACTTTTGTTTGGTTTTTATATACTAAATGGGATATGATGCGCATTTAGTCTATAACTATTTTAACATAAGTATTTGTAGTTTTGAATACCACCTTTGGGAAAAAGTTTCCTGACGAGTCTCTCGAGTTTATTCCCAAAAGCATACATTTCATATTATAAAAAAAATAAATAAAGAAATTGCAACATTTAGGGACATATTTAAAAATTTACATCGATCAACTAATAATTTTCCGTTTTAAAATTAATTGAAGTGAGCATGTATTTATCATTTATGTCTTAATATTCTTTTGTTTATTCACGGCTTACTCTAGAAAAGAGTTTTAAAATAAAAAAAGAACAATTAAAACTATTCTTAAAAACTGGCTGGCCGTTGATCGCCTTTCTGTCACAGTGGTTGGCTGTACTTACTGGACACTGGCCGATTGAAAACCATGCTCGATGGATAGATATTTGGTATAAAGCTCTTAACGTAGCTGCTGTGATGTGGAGAATATTATCAGAATTATTGTACGAGTAGAAAATTATAAATTCAGCATTTCAAAAGCAAATACCACTAAAAATTAAAGAAAAATTCGACGTTCAAAATATTGTAGTGAAGAGAAAAAAACACATAAAGCACCTACACAGCTGCATCTACTGCCAACGGAAAATTGTATAAATTCGTGGGAGATTGCAGAATATCATAAAAAATACATTGCAGTCTCCAAAACTAAAACTTAAACAGGGGTCAAAAGCGAAAAACTTCGAAAAGAGAAGATGATCGCATGTCCACGATGTCCACAATTCAGCTAAAAGAAGAGTTACAGCTGCCAGTATTAGAACGGAGAATTAGACGTTGTTTAAGAAAATAAAAACTTATTCCGAAGATCAGCCCAACAGGTTTCAATGCTTAATAACAAACAAACTGCAGATTGATTTAACGTGCGCACCTGTCGGTAGACTTAATCACACGCCGCCCGTTGGCGGAGCGGTAGTCGAATTCAATGCGTCCGACCACCGCCACTCTATGCCGGTACGATCTAATCTCACCATGCCCGAAGGCACAGCGCTCAGAAGTGAGCCCATAGCACCGAGCTGGCAATTTAGCACCACCACTGTCTGGGTAGTGACACCCCACTTGATGAGGGGTTTCTACCTAGCACTACACAGAATGAAAAAAGGCGTTCTAAAATTATTAACCAAGGGTATCAAATTAAGAACAAATTATGAACAATATTTCGTTAACTTTCAGTACCAAATCAAGCTTAATGCGTTATTAAAATAAGAACAAATGGCACAAAATACAATAAGTAACAAGTCAAGAACAACCGGTAGTAAAATCGTGAACAATTGTATAAAAATATCATAAGTTAATAAAAAGAAAAAAAAAATCGACCCCAACCGTTAACGAATTAAGCACAAACGGACTTAACTCAATTTTAATACCAAATGGTATCAATTTCGGTAGTTCTCTACCACTTTTTTTCTGAGTCTACCACAACCACTACGTGTACTTCCCGAGGGACCGCACCCAAAACATCAGGCCGGTTAACCTCACTTCCCGAATGACACGGAGTCCCAGGTTAACCGGGGGCTCCTGATGCCCGTAGTACCAGATTAAGGCATCTCAGGTCAGTCCTTGAGAACGCCAGAAATGCCAGCCACGCGCACTTAAAGGGACAAGCACCCCAAGCACGCGTGGCATTACGGCCATGCACCACACAACCACCAACATTACCAACATTCTCTGCCTATATCGATCGCCAGACCACTCAGAGCTAGGTTGAACTCGATATTCCCCGGAGAAAACTGGCCACTGATGGGGACAATCACCAGCAGTATCCCCGGGGTGGAATAACAAACAAAGGAAAAAGCGCAATGAGTTTGCAAAATTACACTCTGAATAGTCCGGACTGGAAGATATAAAAATATGGGGAAACATACTTAGGTCGCCGTAATCTAGTGGTTAGTGTGTTGGCTTACTAAGAAAAGAGCTCCGGGTTAAAACCCTAGCTCTAACATCTTTAAAAAAAAGAAAAATTTTGAAATAAAAATTGCTATCTCTGCGAACAAGCTTCTCAAATCTCTCATTCAAAGTCGACTTTAAACTGTATGTCCCGGTACTCATGGATGAAAATTAACACACAGAACATGGGTGCTGCGAGAGGCTAGGCCGTATACTTTGGTCAAGTGAATTTAAGATAAACTTAGTCGGACCTGACGGAGTACACCTCGAAAACTATAAAGCATGGCAGCGGCAATATGGAGTTGTATTCCTTTTACGGAATTGGGCCAATGTCCTAGACCAAGGAAAATATGGACAAACATGTTTATCTGCATATTCTTAAAGAAGTAACGAAGTAAAGATAGTAAAAGAAGGATACCAAATGAAAAATATATAATTAATGGAGTGGCTTTCACATTCAACGGATTAAAATCCAATTGGGGATCTTTGGAAAATCGTTATGGACCAAATTCTACTAGAGGACCTTTTAAATGTCAACAAAAAATAAGAAGACAGCCAAGAATAGTATGTTTCTCTTTAAAGCAGTAATTTTCTTTTAAAACATGAAAATTTTAACAAATTAAAGCCTCATCATTGCAACTGTTTAAAATTATTTTATTTAAATGTATTTTTACAAAAATATTTAATTTAAAATTTATTTTTAATTTATTTGTAATTGTTTTTTTTTTTTTTTAATTTACATTTTATGTTGTAATTAAAAGTCTTTTGGCTACAAAAAAATAATAAAATAAACATCTAATAGTAACAACAACAATAATAGTATAACATTTGACCACAGTGGCATATGTAATATTTTTGTAATTAATTTTATGTCAATCATTTACAATAACAAATGCAGAAGAAATACTCAATAAATACATTTCGACAAATAGACAAAAAGACAGACAGACAGACAAATGCATATGTAGTATGTATGTGTTACAAAACAAATAAACAAAAATTAAAATTTTCTTTGAAATTTTTTTTATGTTGCGGTTTCAAGAAATTTTAATAAGAATAATATACTCGTATAACACCAACAACAACTACAATAATGAAAAAAGAAATAAAAGAAAAGAAAAAACTTAATCGATGTTGTTTTTACAATAAATAATTTATTCATAAAACACCCACCCACATACATATAAATTAGTCGACTTACAGACAGACACAGACGGACATATGTATAAAGTTACTGAACATGGTTTCTGGTTAAAAAGTTGTCGACTTGGTCTCAAACACTTGGATTTAAATGTAAAAGAATAAAATTGCAGGAATATATTTTATTTTAATTCAAATTCAATTGAAATATTGATAAAATATATGTAAAATCGAACACATTTACATGAAAAATAAATTGAGAATTTGTTTTGTTGGCTTTTTTTTTGTAAAACAAACTTTAACAAGAAATATTAAAAACTAATCATTGGATATGAAAACTGATAGAGAATTATTAAAAAATTAGTACTATAAAAGAAATACCAAACATGTTATTGATTACTTATCGCTTCCTTATTGCAATTTAGTTACTTAATATTAAAAAAAATACAAATACTTGACTTACACAAGAAAAAGTTTGAAGTAAAGTTTTTGGCTTTTTCAGGCATCTTGAAAAATTTTTTATTTTTTTTTAATATAAATTTCTTGCCATAAAGGTACGATATGTTCTAAAAGAATTAACATTTTTTAAAAACTGGATTAACCTAACCGTTGTACTTAATAATGTCCATTAAATTTAAATTTTATTATTGTGGGCTTTTTAGAGAGAAAAAAAAAACTGATATTGCAACAGCAGAACATTTTGTTTGATTTAAAGTTCAATTCTATCTATTCTATTCTATCATGTTGTGTTTAATGGAAATAATAAAATTTTACAAATTATATTACAAGTATAGGCCATTTTAAATCCATGTAAGCAAGTTTGTTTGCAATGAAAATGAAAACAAAAAAAATATCTTTGAATAAAATTGTTTTCATATTGTCTACAGGCGTATATTTTAACACAATTTATGCAAATAATATAAATTGAATTTTTTTTTTTAATATTTTTGCTTAATAATTACAAACAGAGTCTGTTTTAAGTCGTACGTTGTTAGTTCAGGTTTTTTTTTTTGGTTTTTTGTTACATATTTAGTTGATAAAAACGTAGAGAGGTTTAAAAACAATTAATTTTGTATGTTCATAAAAATACTTTCATGTATTCTGATTCCAAAAGCAAAAGTATTTGTATAAAGGCCTATTTAGCCAAACGTAAACGTAAACCCGTAAATGTAGTCGTGTCAGCTGATCGTTTCTGTTATATGAAAAGCTATACAAGTGGTTACTCAAGCGTAGAGTAACGTAAACGTATCGTAGCAACTTATTGAAAATAGAATTCTACGTAACTTTACGTAACATTTGCCAAGCAGTGTTGGGCTGTTTGTAATTGGAACAATATGGGGGTAATTTTACTCTTTATTTTTTTGGTACTTACATATTTTGGTACGTACATTTATATTAAATAAATATAGTGTTTCAACATATATATAACATATACGTAAAATATATGTATATAATATACATAATATATATGTACCTATAACCACAAAACATTGTAGTAATATATGTATTTAAGTGGAAAACCAGAATTATAATTTAATTGCATATAAAAGTTATTCTACTTATTATTCTGGTTTTTTCGACTTTTTTAATTGAATATTAATAACTATCCAAGCCAAGGATACTTTTTAAAACGAGTTTCTTTATTTTTTTATCGATATTTCGCTACTTCTTTGTGTAGCTTCGGCAAAAAATTTATTTTATTTATATTAAGTTTATAATAATATAATAACTTTGTTGACCTCTTTTTTTTAATAATAATAAATCTCTTTTTCCGAGCTTAAGGTCTTTTTATATTAATATTAAATATTTATTTGTTTTCAATATTTCGCTGCCCCTTCGTGTAGCGTCTTCAGGAATTATTATTTTAACAAATAACAAATTTATTTTAACAAATTTTATTATTTTAACTAATAATAATTCCTGAAGACGCTACACGAAGGGGCAGCGAAATATTGAAAACAAATAAATATTTAATATTAATATAAAAAGACCTTAAGCTCGGAAAAAGTTTATTTTAAGTTTATTTAAGTTTATATTTATATTTAAGTTTATAATACTCGTACATTACATACATGTATATATTGTACATACACATTAATATCGTCGATGGAAATAAAGAACGGTGTAACTGACAAAACCGTAAATGTTCACCAGAGCCAAAAAACCTTTATGAATGTAGAACAAAGGCACTATTATTTTTCAAAAGGCAAACGGCGTAAGTGATTTTATTTTCATCGTAGAAGTCTGGGACCAGAACCAATCGACGCGTATTTTTTTCCTGATAAAAATGATGCAAAAAACGTATTTTCGATTTTTTGTTAGTTACAGCGTTCTTTAATTCCATTGACGATATGTTCATATATATAAAAATAAAAGAATTTTTATTTAAGATACCTTATGCTTCAAATATTATTAAAATTTAAATATAAAAGTTTAAACAATTACCATTTAAATAATTTTCGTACTTTTTTCGGGTAATGTGCACATATTTCCGTACTTTTTCAAACAATCAAAAAAAAGTAACAAACTGAATTGCCATCTCAATGTTTATGTGTGACCAAAACAGCTGACACGTTTTTACGTTTGGATAAGTGCAACTACATTTACGTTTACGCTACATTTACATTTACGCAACATTTACGAAGTCTACGTTTGGCTAAATAGGCCTTAAGTCTTTCAAATCGAAAGCCATTGGGTTTTCCATAATTCATTCGAAGAAACACAGTGTTGTATTTATAGTTTAGTAGGAAATAACGTACACAACTTGGCAGCACTTAAACACAATGCTTCAATAAGGAAAAAAAAATCAAAATTTATAACAAATACAGGATATTTTCTTGACATCGTTTATAAGCCCCTAACAGAGAACATCATGAGATTGTTTACTTAAGGCCGGGCAATTGCAAAGAAAGTGTTCTTCTTCTCTGCATAGTCCCAGCTTCGAAAATGATCGTAAGTACACGTGGTTTCTATAGCGATCAAACACCGATCTTGTATGTGTAATATCAAAAACAGACAATTCAGATCCCACAAGAGTCAGTTGTTCCCCATCTGGGGTTTGCTTTCACACCGAACAATTGAAATTGTGATTGTGAAATTGATCAACAGCAATTGCCCTGCTCCATCTCAAGGCTTAATTTATTAGATTCTGTTAATTGTAGAGCGGTAAAGAGGTAAGGGGTCTGTCGAGTGACAAATAGGTCATGGGGATAAGGAGATGAATATTAGGATATGTATCCCATGATATGGTTGGGTGGGCTACAGGGAGACCAACATCTGTCTTCCAGAATACAAGCCAATGTGTGTCTGTGCTGTGAATTATTTTGTGTATTTATTTTTGTTACCTTTAAATTTTTTGTTTTTGTTACTGTACGGTGATAAGAGGGTTGGAACCTTCCTGAGTTGTTTGAGCAATCGGAAACCTCATCACGTGACCACAGAGTAAGTAAGCATAACAAAAATGTCTCTTGCGAAGTGGTGAGGATCTTTGCTAAGTTGTTAGATTACGAACCTTGCTTGTTCCCAGTAGGTGGCGCTTTTTTCTGATCATTCGTTTGAAGACAAAGTTAAAGGCGGATAGAAAGGAATGTCAGGGGGTGAGATGGATGGATGGACTTCTTGGAGTGGGGGAAATTTCTAACTTAATTTTTTTTTTTTTTTATTAAAATCTCGAAATACTGCAAATTTTTTTCTTTATTTTCTCCATTGCAGGGATTTGAACATGGACTGCTTTGTGTTGTAAGTGAGCGCTCTTAGCATTATACAACGCCAAAAAAGACAAAAGTAATATTAATAATTTTCTTATTTCTGATCATTTATTGACGATTTCAATATCAATCACCTTGACCACGATTTTAGGAATAATTTATCTGTAAACGCTGCCTGTGAAGGAAGCAGTACCTTTTGATTCGATTTGAATTTTGCGTTCGCTTGCGATTGCAAAGTATGTATAGCCGTGTATTTATTTTATCAACTTTTCTATAATTACTACTGACCAATAAATAAATAAAATTTAAGAGATTAATTACTACATTGCAGTGCATTATATAAATTTATGTAATTCTCAGCTTATTTAAGTATCACTTCATTAATTTGTAAATATGGTTTTTTTGTTTTATTAACTCACATATCACAGCCATTAAACTCATAAAAAAAATCATTAATTGAGCAATGCTGTCTACACACCTTAAGTCTGAAAATAATAAAACAAATTTCAATTGTAAAGAAAACCACCGAAAATAATTGTGCGTAAATTGAAAAAATAAAAAAACAAAAGAAAATTCTTGCCAAGTCAGTACTTCTGAAAACGGTGGCTTAGAAAAGAAATTATAAAAACCACAAATTCTATGTGGGAAAGAAGATAATTTTTTTTTCTTTTTCTTAATTTACCGGTGGTAAGTAATTATGATATGCCTTTGCAAATGTTGCATGACAAGCAAAAAGGGTGCCGCCTTACAATGACGTTGCCGATAATCTTTTCATGGTGATGCATATAAAAATAACCACCATATGAGTATATACTCGTACATATGTATGTGAGTGATACTTGGCTATAAAAGTTTTTAAACATTTTTTTTTTTTTTGCTTTTCTTTTTATTTTTATATCTCGTGTTTAAAGAGCAAAGTTTATTAAATTAATTAACGAATACATTCATTCAACAATTCGTTTGTTCTACTTACATTAACAGACATACACTTTTATTAGCGGCTTTAGAAAATTACAGGGTGGAGATGTGTTTTGCCTGTAAGTAAAAGAAAAAAGAAAAACAAACATAAAAAATATCTTTGTAAAAGAGAAGATAAATAAAGGCTGCAATTAGTAAAAGAAGCAAAAAAAAAAGAAAATAAATAAAAAGTACTTGATGATGATAACTTTTTACCTAAAAAAAAATTGGTTAATTTAAAACTTTATTGCTGAATTTAGTAAATTGTGCTGGCGTATATGGGTTACAGACGAGAATACTTATTTTTATTTTGAATTGGAAAATTATACAAAATAAATGCAAAAGTTTTTGTCTTCAAATATGGTGAACTTGGTTTTTGTAAAACTAATGGATTATTTTTTATTTTTTTTTACTTAAACAACAATATTATAGAAATGTTATTTAAATTTAATAAATATTAAACAGCCTTTACGTATTTTACAGATTATTTAGTTTTGATAGGCAATATTGCAAACCATTAAAACAAAGTTAAAGCAGGGGCTTTAGTCTATAGTTCTCTTCAGCTAAATTGCTAATCTTTTTGGAACCACATGTTAATAAGATTAATGCCAGCTAATTAAGGAAAGCAAAATTGTCCAATCAAAGTCTAATCTAAGTGTGATCACTACCGTTTTCGAAGACATATGGACCAATCACGTCGCCAGGCCATAATGCAAGTAAAAGAGTAATTTTATGTAAATGTAATGGTATTTCGACAAAAACCTGTGGACTATTCTCACACCAAACGTGATAACTGTAGCACTTGCCCATTCTATCAAAAATGAGCTTCAATGGAGAAAAAGTTTTGAATAGAAATTCCATATCAATTTGTGCTTTAGATCATACGCCGAATTGATAGGGCAACGATGGTTGGTTGTTATGTTGGTTATGTTATGTTATGTTATGTTATGTTATGTTGGTATGCATGTAATATCATCCATAAAGTAGAAGGACACCACCCCAGTTACTAAGAACGACAACGAATTGATAGATTTTAATATTCTTCGAAGCTACCCTGTATACAGAGAATTGTATACTGTATACAGCAACTGCAGCTTCTTCAGAGCGCATTGTTCGGTATCTCATGGCATACACATTATCAGTAGGAGTAAACGTGGGCTGAAAACAATCTATTTAAATTAGCCACTCTGAAAGACGATTATTTACGTCATGAACTGGACAAAGTGCATGAAAATTTGGGGAACAGAAGAATTGTTTTGACAAGAAAAAAAAAAAACAACAACAATTTGCAAGAGTTGCCTATAGGGCTATTCATACTGAAATGTCAAACCAAACTAAGTAAAAAGCAACTATCAGCTGTAATGTCGGCTGTCAAATAAAACAGTATTGCCAACTTAAATTTAGAAACTTCTATAGGGCCTTTAACTTGAACTTCCATAATTTGAGAGATGATAACAGTCATACATACATAACTGGCCTTTACAACCCTGTGTCAGGATTACGGCCTAGCTTCTCGCAGCACTCATGTTGTGTGTGTAAATTTCTATACATGAGTACCGGGACCTACAGTTTAATGTCGACTCCGAACGACAGACTTAAGAAGCTTGTTCATGGCAATTAATTACTCTCAGAGCTTTTGCCAGAAGACTGCTGAGAGGTAGTCGCCGAAAGAAATATTTTTTTCATATTTCTTTTTTCAAGATGTCGGTGCTGAGATTTGAACCCGGCACTATCGTCTTAATAAGCCAACACACTGACCACTAGACCACGGCGACTACATGATACCAGTCAACGTATTGAAAATATCTATCAAAATTATTAGCGTTTGTTCAGCATGTTTTGTCAAATCCTCATGGACGGTGAAAATAATAAAACTTATTTATCAAAATGGGTGTTTTGTTTGGCCAACGTACTGCATAAACAAACAAAATGATTAACTTTGGGATGATGGAAAGCAATATTTTTTTTTTAAGACCAATACTTAGGGGTGAACCCCTACTCATACAGTGCATTGTACTGGAATGTGAAGATTGTTGATAAAATCAATGTTTAATGTGGATTATGGACTAGCGATGCCAGCATCCCATATATTTCTCAAACAACATTGGACAGGCCAAGGCTGTCAATGGCTTAGTTTTTGGGCCAAATTCATGGGAAGTTTTACATTTCAGATGAGCTTCAGCCTGAGAAACCGTGGCGGACGTTTCAAATATGTTATATTCCACACATAATGGCATCAATAGGACTTTCAAACAAATAACACATTTCGTTGGAATTTAACACACACTTTGTTTTTGTTTTTATTTCTTATTTGTATAGAGGCCAATACTCAGGGGTAAACCCCTACTACATGCTATGCATGGTATTGGAATTTTTTTGTTTTTCTTATATTATTAAGCGCCTTTAAGACTAAGACAAATTGCTGTGAATTGATCATTCAAAGCCCAGTGTTACACCTTCATCCTTGAATGATCAACAGCAATTACCTCATCGTTACATGTTGATTGTGGTAAGTGCCTTCGCTAAGTACGTTTTAGCTGTTATCTGCTACTTCACAATACGTGCTGTTTTTTCTCTGATCATTCGTTTTAATTTTCTTTTGTCAATGGTATGTGGAATAGAGTGGAATGTCAGGGATCGGTTTCTTTTGTAGATAGATTCTTAAAGAGGGACAGAACCTTTTGGTAAAAAAAGGTTAAATGGCCAGTTAATCAAAAACGTGAACTCTTATAATTTTTAAAAAATCGCGAACTAACTTTTTAATTTTTCATCTTTGCTGTGATTTGAACCTGGGTCGTTTGAGTTTTTTTGCGAGCGCTCTAACCACTATACCACGTTAATTTCAATTTAAAGATAGGGGGCGCTTAATGGAAAAGCAGATATAAAAATGTGCTTTATTTTTCTATGTACCCAGCAGAAAATTTTTAAGATTTGGAAGCAATAAATAAAATTGTAAGCAATAATGGAAGCATTATATTTTTCTTTATACATTAAAGCTTCCAAATATACGACATGGTAAGGTACTATTCTTGATTTTTTGTATTATTTGCTTACTGGTTGCAATAAATTTGCATTTCTATTGCATTTTAGCGGCTCATTTCATATAAGAATCATGCAATATTGATGCGCACGAGTATGTGATAGTTTACAATTTCTCCCTTACAAAATAATTTACTGGTAAGCACTATTTTCTGCTGGGTAGTAGCGACGAGATTTATTTACATATTTGAAAATATTTTTTTTTTTCAAAATTTCTTACTGTGTCACAACTTTGGTTTTTTTTTTAGAACTGTCGACATACCTACATATGTATGTCTATAAATGTATGTATATTTTCTGCATAACCAATAAACATAGACTGACTTCTGTTTTTTTTTATCAATTATTTATGAACTTTTAATTGGTTTTCTTCACTAACCCAAGTCCATCATTAATATTCTAGAAGACAAATGTGACCACAGGTGTGTCACAATTCTTGTAAAATTAAAGCGGAAAAAACTACTGAAACGCTAAAAAATTTCATATAAAAATCGATTGAATGATTGTAATGAACACAAGTGCTGTATGACGATGATTTTATCATTTTATTGGCTTGAATTACTGCTATTCAGTATGATTAATATCGGCAGTACTCGTGTGTTGGAACATCATTATTACTTTAAAAGGAGTGTATGAACCAATGAAACCTTTTTTCTTTCTTTTTTGCATTCAACAAATTAATGATTAATGTGTGTCTGTCACAAAAATATGTCTGTTGTGCATTTTTAATGTATCAGATGGTCAATTTAGGCTTTAAAATAAAGAAAAAAAAAAATTTTTTTTTGTTCCTTTTAAGAAACAAAAGTTCTAAAAGAATTCTAAAACCAAAACTTAAACGCATTTTGATGTTTTTATTAATTAATGTTTTAAATAAACAAAAAGAATTTTTTTTTTTGTTCCTTATTTTGTATTCAGAGTGTGTTACAGTTGGGTATGTAAAGGAGGGTTTTGTTTAATAATTATCTTTTTTTTCTGTACTCCCTCCACTTGTAGATGTAAATGATTGTGTTTTATTTGTTAATGTTTTCTTAAAAAGAAAAAAAAAAGAAAAGAACATGACTTTTAATTAAAAATACAAATAATTATAATTTTTTTTTTGGTAATTTTAGTTGAAAAAAAATGCTGATTTTTGTTTTGCTTTGTTGTTGTTTTTGTTTTTGTCTTTTGTTCAACGAAATTCAAGGTGTGGTGGTGTTTTATAATTTTTGTTCGAGGGTTACGGTTTGTTTTGAAATTTTTCAGGGTTTTGTGTTCTTCCTGGTTGCTATTTATTTATTTTTTTTTTTGTTTTACATTCTAATGACAATTTACTTTTGACACAAGTGCCTTTAGAGTATCATTTAGAATAAAGGTTCGTTCTAAAAGTAAATGGAATGGTTTTGGAAAACATCCAAAATTGCAAAGCAAATAAATAAAGCAGACTAGTTTTTGTGTAATAAAAGTTCAGGATTAATGTAAACTGAACAATTTCGCTTGAGTTACATACTAAGTTAAACACATTATCTTGCTGAATATTCTGTCTGCTTATAAATTTTATATTTTAAATGGATTTTTTGAAAGATTTAAGTTAGGCTCACATGTGGCAAATATATGACAAAAACA
The DNA here is from genome assembly GCA_963576795.1 of Metopia argyrocephala. Taxonomy (NCBI): domain Eukaryota; kingdom Metazoa; phylum Arthropoda; class Insecta; order Diptera; family Sarcophagidae; genus Metopia; species Metopia argyrocephala. Next base: position 89,861,538 of record OY756211.1, read on the forward strand.
GCGTAATCAGTAATTTTGATTTTTTTTAGCGATTTATGAAGTACTTAGATGACTATTTCGTAGTCGACGTGGTCTAGTGGTTCGTGTGTTGGCTTACTAAGGCGATAGCGCCGGGTTTAAATCTCAACACTGGCATCTTAAAAAAAAAACAGAAATATGACAAAAATATTTCTTTCGGCGACTAGCTCTCAGCAGTCTTCTGGCAAAAGCTCTGGGAGTAATTAATTGCCATGAAAAGGCTTCTCAAATTTGTCGTTCGGAGTCGACTTTAAACTGTAGGTTCCGGGTACTCATTGATACTCATGGATAAAAGTTAACACACACAACATGAGTGCTGCGAGAAGCTATGCCGTAACCCTGACACAGGGTTGTAATGGCCAGTTATGTATGTATATATGTATGTATGGCTATTTCGTTTGCTATTTTTCTATTGTGGTATTTTTCTGTTAAAAGACTACTTTCAAATATTTATTTGTGATAAAAACTTATCTTTATATAGAAATCATCACGAAAAATTAGTAGCTTGCTGGCATTGAGTTTAATCATAAAACACTAGCCAAACTACTAACTCACAGCCGCTAAACTACTGCTTACGATATTATAATTATTTATTTACGATATAGTGATAATTTTTTTCTTTTTCAAATTTACAGAAGTTTTCAAAGGTTGTTTTTGTCTTTTTTTAATTTCATTAATTATTTCTTCTTTTTTATTTTTATACGAATAATTTTAAAATTTTATGCCCATATTCATAAAAAATAAAACAGTTTTATTAATTACTCTATTGAAATATGTCAAATAAGCACTCTATAAAGCAATTTTATTTTTTATGAATACGGGTATTATTTTATAAAAAAATTAAAAAAACCAGTATTGCCTTTAAGAGCACACATCTTGGCATCACTGTTTTCAGAGTTGATTTCTAGAAAATTGGCAGACTGTAAAAGAATAAATAACCTCATGCTAACGAGATGCTAAGCAAAATCTGTATTCTAGTCCGCCACTGTCAAAGAAAAACAAATACTAAATAAGTACTGCCCGAAGATGACTAAAAGCCTAAACTAGTTGTTCTATTATATGACTGAATATATATTTGGCTAATACAACTTAGACCCTACATACATACATAATTGACCATTACAACCCTGTTTCAAGGTTATGGTCTAGCTTCTCGCAGCACCTATATTGTGTGTGTTAAATTTTATTCATGAGTACCAGAACCTATAATTTAACGTCGAAGCACAACGACAAATAGGAGAAGCTTGTTCATGGCAATCAGTTACTCTCAGAGTTTTTGTTGGAAAACTGCTAAGAGGTAGTCGTCGAAAGAAATATTTTTTTATATATCTTTTTTTTAAGATGTCAGAGCTGGGATTTGAACCCTGAGCTCTTGTCTTAGAAAGCCAGCACACTTACCACTAGATCAAGACGACTACTCTTAGACCCTAGCTTGCACCAATTAATAAAATGTTAAAATAATTTTAATTTTAACATACTTTTTTTTAATAAATTTGGGTATTCAAATGAACTGACACTCATAGAATTAATGAAAAACATATTATTCATACTGGTCTGTAAAATATTATGTCGCCAACTTCAAAGAATTTTAATTTCAAAAAGGTTGTGAACAATTTTTTAATTTTTTTATGCTCGTGTAATACCGGAAAATTTTGTAGGTACTTCGACTCTGAGCTATCAGTTCTGATTTCTGCTTTTTTTTCTCTTTATATGGTCTTTACTGCTCTGTAATTCACAAACGTAGTTCGTGTCACTAGCACTTACCAGATTGTGGACTTATTTGTAACTACAAACTTAATATTATACAGGTTATACTCAGCGAAGCCAGCTTAGTGCTTTTAACACTATTTTTAGTACTATCTCATGTTCTAAAACGCTAAATTGTAAGTACTATAATAATAATACACTGGTGTTATTTCTAGTACGTTAGGTTATAATAAAGAAACTGATTTCAAACTCAATTAATCTGACAAAATTTAAAAACAAATTAAGTTCGGAGAATAATTAAAAAATATATATTACTCGTATTATATTTGACAATCTTTGTTTAAAAATGTGATTGATGTCATGAATTATATTTTAAAGCGAATTTCGTCAAAACACGAATAGAAAAAAGATTAAGAAAAAAGATTAAAAAAAAACAAAAGAGTCAAAAATCATAAGAAAAGGTGTTAAAGTCATTAATCATTTGAAATCAAATAAAAAGAGAGATTTGAATAGAGAAGAATTAAAAATTATAGCCAATTAACTTTAACAATTTGAAGATTTTTACACTGAAAATATTTAACATTTTTTTAAAAAAATTATTTCAAATTTAAACGAAAGTCTGCTAATGCTTTAATTTACTAATCTTGGTGAATCTGTGACTCCAGTACTAAATTTGTTTTCTTTTAAAGGCCATTTGAAATGGCAAAATTTTAACGTTTTCTAATTGGACCCCCTAAAGCTTTAAAAGAAAGTGTTTGAAAATATAACAAGAAACTTATGAAATTTGATTTTAAAAAAATATATGTCATTGGGTTAGATTTTAAAGAGACTAATGGAGTTGCCAAAATATTGACGATTTTTAGTTCATACTTCATAGTATAAAATAAAATGAAATTAAAAAAGAAATATGTACTCAATATATTATATTTATAAATAAACTTTGAAGAAAAACAAAACGACATAAGTTACTAAAATGGTAAAAGCAGCAACCAACTAAGTACGACAGATTTTGTTGGACAGTGTAATAACAATTACGATATGACAACAAACGCTTTATTATTTTATTGTTAAATTAAATCATGCTGGTAAATAATAAAATACGGCCATTTGCAATGACAACCCATTATTTTTAAAATAAAATGGCCATAAACCATTTAAGGTAAAGACTTCTTAAGTAAGTCGACTACACACTTTCAGTGAAATACAGCAACACACACTAAAAACATAAAATTATGGATTAATTTTATTACTTTAAACGTAGAAATGGTACTTTTAAGCAAAGTATTGTATTAATTGTCTACTTTGTGATATCGCCAAAAATTTCCTACTGAGTTTTTTCTTATGATTAGGCAGCTCATGAAAGCATTCTTTCATTTTGTAATACAAACTGTGAAATCATGAAATAATTAACTGTGTGATTAAAATTTCTGAAAGCAATTAAATAATTTTTGAAAGGAATAACTAAGTGATGAAATAAGTTTAATGAATTAATTTTTAATGGACTACATATTTTCTTTAAATAGCAATGGCTGTTAAGCCAATAAAATAATTTCATTAAAGAAATAATTTGCAAAATAAATTATTAGAAGATTTCTTTAAATCAAATCTGGTACTCGTACTGTAATATTGCCTGAAAAGAAAGATGTTTTCTGTAATTAACAGCCTGATAATAGAAGACCATTGACTTTAGACGATGTGTCGTTAGGAAGCCACATGGCTTCACAGTCAGGCATATCCTCCTTTAAAATTTCAGACCTACTTGCGATAACTAAAAGCTTGTCCTTATAAATATATAATCCGTAGAACGTTATTCTGCCTGTGCTTATTTAACATATTGAGTTTTTATCACGGCACCCATCTTGTGTTTCTTTCAAGTTTTATCCATGAGTTCCGGGATATACAGTTTAACGTCGGCTTCCGAACGACACATTTGAGAAGCTTATTCATAGCAATTGGTTACTCTCAGAGCTTTTGCCTCAAGACTGCAAAGAAGTATTCGAGCCGTCAGAGTTGGGCCTTGAAACCGGAATTCTTGTCTAGTAAGCCAACACAACTTTGTCAATTAAAAATTCATGAAATTTAATTCATGCCTGATTAGTATTTATTTTTCATTTACACCACATCGCATCGTATCTCGCCAATTTTTAGTATCCTATAAAAATGCTTTACGAAAAATACATACAAATATGTGTCAACTTTCATAGATGTAATTGAAGAATATTGTCTTTTAACATTGACTGTCCAATTTTAACAGTTGGTAATAGCCACCTTGTAGAAGTTATTTTTGTCAAGTTAGTTGATATTTATTTAATTCGGATGGATGTAGATTTCAACATTACCTGCAACTCATAAAATTGTTTTACTAAAATGGATATTCTGCTCGAGTAACATGGCGCGTGAAAAAACAAAATTATCGAATTGGGGACCATACCAATCCACATGAGATTCAAGAGTTTTCAATGGAAAAATTCACTGCCTGTTTTTTTTTTTTAATTGAGACCAATACTCGGGGGTAAACCCCTACCAAATGCAGTGCATTGTATTGGAATTTTTGTGGAAAGGATAGTACATTAAGACAACAGAATATATATTTTGTTTTCTTATATTATTAAGACAACAGCAATTGCTCATCGTTACAAGTTGATTGTGGTGAGTGCCTTCGCTAAGTAAGTTTTTAGCTGTTATCCGCTACTTCCCAATAGGTGGCGCTTTTCTCATAAAAATTCATTTTTCGTTGTTGGAATAGAGTGGAACGTCAGGGAAAGGTTACTTAGTAAATGGACTTCTTGGAGGGGGGTGGACCTCTTATTTTTAAATTATAATTTTGAAAAAACCGCGAACTAATTTTCTCACTTTTCACTTTTGCTGGGATTCGAACCTGGGTCGTTTGAGTTTTTTTGCGAGCGCTCTAACCAGGATACCACGCACCCTTGATGTTTGATGAGGATTTTAGGTTAGCGGCTTCCTTGGTCAATATTTCTTTGGGAATGATGTTGGCTAGGACATCTCTGTCACTGGCCAGATTTATATTGCATCACAGTCACGAAAACTATCGCTCCATGAAGGAAAATCATGGCGAACATATAAACGATGTTATATTCCGTACATAATGGCATCAAAAGGTCTATCAAACAATTAAACAATGTCTTTAATTCTCGCACACACTTTGTTTAATTTAAATTTAAAGGTAGAATCGCTTTACTTAAGGCCTTATAGTTGGCTACTTATTATGTATGTATATCTTAAAGAGGATGTGGCGGTCCGCCTACTTAGAATTTTAGAAAACTATAGCAGGCATATACGTACTGAATTATATTCGTAATTTCTCAAGTTTTTAGGTTTCGGGCATTTAAAAGCGCCCAAAATACACTAGTTTTTTAATATCATTTATATTCTCGAAATCAACATCGAGAAATTGACAAAATTTTGATAGTCTCTAATTCTTTTGCTTAATGTAATTTATTTGGTCGTCAAAATTTTAAAATAATTGATTTCAATTTTTATTTTTCGTCTCTTGTACCGTATACGTTACGATTATTTGTTTGTTTATAAAGAACAATTTCAACAAATCAATAAAAAAATACTTAAAAAAATAAGAAATAGCCTTCTATTTAAAACAATTACTAAATTGCCCACTTAAATATACTTTCAAAATGCCATCAACAATAACAAGAAAATTGTTTGTAATAAAAAAAAAATAAAAAAAAAAACAAAATTAGAACGGACTCTCTTAAGAAAATAAAAACACTGATTGTTGCAATGATTGACTATCCATCTGTCTGTTGAACTGTCTAAATATTTGTTCTACTGTTTGCAGCTACTGATGAGCCTGATGATTACAATAATGAACTGAGTGAAGCAAAAAGAAAAAAAACATTTTTGTTACTGCATAAAAAGAATCTTAGAAAAAAAGAAAAACAATTTCTTATTAAGAATTTTTCTGACCTCATCACCAGCAGCAGGCGGTAGTTTTAAAATATAAAGAAAATCGTTTAATAGATAAACTTACAAATTAAAAGAAGAAGTTTTTCCGTTGAAAACTTAAAAGTATTTTGAAAGAATAACGTTTGAAAAAATTTCAAATCTTGCCGCAAGATTTTCACACCATATTTCTAACAAAATAAACACAAAAACTAGAGAGTTTACTAAAAGCAGACTAATTGCGCAGTGAATAACGAAAATGAATTGTGAAATATTTCTTAGTTGTGTAGCCAATTATGGAAGTAAATGATGAAGATTTTTTAGGTAAAGGTTGGCTAAAAAAGGGCGTTCGGAAAATAAATATTGTTTATGTCCAACACTTGAACTACCTCATACGAAGTCTAACCCAAAATTATGGGATTTGAGGTGTAGTTGGTGACAGTAGTTTGAAATAAATTACTTTGGAGGATCTTGACAAGTTTATAAAACTGAAACATAGGCATATATAGGCCTCATGTCATCACTTTATTTAGTGTTTGGGGACTTTAAAAATCAATATTTGCTAGTATAGGAAACAAATTAGGCATTGCGATATAATTCCATTCTTCTGTTGAAAGATCTTAGTTCAAGCTTGACCACACCTTCGACTTTAAATTGTGGGGTAATTGAAATTAAAAGAGGCGATACGAGTTGCCTTTGCAAATACCATGGTAATCCAAAGTTAAAAAAATTAATAAAATAAAATTGAATAATCGGGAATTTGCCGATGAGAGAGGTTATCGTTTAATATCGGCGCTATGAAATGAGGCCCCAAGAAATTTGGCCCCAAAGTGAAAAATAAAAAATGACCCCAAAAATTAGAGGGAAATAATTGGGCGTATTTTCATCTGGTGGGGCCTGTTTTCATTCTGGGAAATGAAACAATGTCCCAAAAAACAGAAATGAAGAATGACCTCAAAAGTTTGGGGTCAAGTTTCATTTTTTATGTATGGGGTGGAATTGCTTTATGAAATGTAGCCCGAATTTGTAGAAATGAAAAATGGCCCCAGTTTGTATGATGTTAAATTTGGGGCCAAATTTCATTTTCTTTAAATTCGGTTTTTTAGGAAAACAAACATCCTTATAACGGTAACGGTATTGGTTTATGATTGTTTTGATTTAGTTGAATTTTTAACACTATTTAATAGAAAAGAATTAGTTTGCTGGTGCAATGCGTTTATAGGAGCTGGTAAGATGTGATTGTAAAAATTTCGCCACAGGCGCTTTTTTTATCGCGCGATTTGTGGTACTAATTTTCAGATAGTTTTTCGTATATAAAGAACAAATATAATTCTAAACAGGTTTGATTATTGTCAAGCTCTAAGACCCAATGTCATGAATAACCATTCGCTCTTAAATTTTATAAGATAGTCGGATGCTGCAAGAACAGCATATCGGAAATTGATGGTTCATTCGTTGTTACCACAAAATTTAATAAAAACTGGCTGCGTGGGCTGTCAGGATAGAAACCCCGATATTGTTATGTTATGTTACCTTGAAAGTACCTAAAAGCTTGTAGCGAATGCAATCTTTTGCTGCAAGCCGCAGCTGTACAAGAAAATGAATTAAAGTATAAGTGTCCTTGTTGTAGAGTGGACATTATTGATTCCATACAAGTTTCGCCTAATTACAAATTCTATTATTGAATAAATAATATTGTACATAAACAATGTTTTTTTTTTACTTTCAATATTTTGGGGCCATTTTTCTTTTCGTTCAGTTGGGGTTATATTTCATTTCTTTAAATTAGGGTTATTTTGCATAATGAAGAAAAGCCCTAAAGTAATAAATGAAAATGTGCCCCAAAATTAATATTGGGGCGAATTTTCATTCGGTTGGGGTCATTCTTCGTATTTTTTTTTTTTTGTTTAATTTTCATTATGAAATTTCGTCCCAAAAATGGGGCTTATTTGCATTTTTAAATTGGGGTCATAATTGTTGGGGCCATTCTGCGCAACGCCTTTAATATCAATAGAACAAAAATATCGAGACGAATAGATTTATATTTTAAATATGTGTTTGGCATTATTTCGCCGCAGATCAGAGATGGATAAAGGCCCTTATACCCCACACAAAACAACAATCATAGCATGGTTCTGTGCTAAAAAAGACGGTTTCATCTGCAGGCATCCAGCTTGCACTGGGGATAATTTACATAAATACATACATACATAATTGGCCATTACAACCCTGTGTCAGGATTACGGCCTAGCTTCTCGCAGCGCTGATGTCGTGAGTACCGTGACCTACAGTTTAAGGTCGACTCCGAACGACATATTTGAGAAACTTTTTCATGGCAATCAATTACTCCCAGAACTTTTGCCAGAGAACTGCTGAGATTTAGTCGCCGAAAGAAATCATTTTTTCATATTTCTTTTTTTTTTCAAGATGTCAGAGCTGAGAATTGAACCCGGCGCTATCGTCTTAGTAATCCAACACACTAACCACTAGAACACGGCGATGTTGCATTATACTTTTGCTTAATAGTTCATTTAAGTAAGCGCTCCTTTTAGTTCAAAGAGTAAAAATAAAGTAGTTCGCTTTTTTAGTTCAACAGCTCCTTTCCTTTTACATGCAGTCAGTCAGTGAGTCAGCTATGAATGTATTTTAAGAAAAATTATTTTCATAAAAGTTCACACCCATGATTTGCTTCGGATAATAACTATTTTTAACTGTTTTCTGTTCGGTTTTTTAATACAAAACTTTAAATAAAATAAATAAATTCCTGTTTGTTGCTTTTTCTTTTTATTCCCACGCCAAAAGTCTTATATTTATATGTGAAATACAAATCAGCGAATTTGCAATTGTGTCAATGAAATTCTAGATTCCACAGCAGAAATGAAGAAAAAAAAAAACGCTAAAACACATCAACAGGTTATAAAAAAAATGTAGACAGACGTAAATGACCATCAAAAAATCTATTGAAAGACAGTTCAGCTACACTGCCTTACAGTTCTTTTTCTCTATTTTATTCAAGTTAATCTGAAATATTCTTATGGGGCAGTAAAACAGACAAGCAATGTTTTTCAGTGTTGTATTAGAGATTGCCAACAGAAAAAAGAAAACAAACTGCTGCCTGTATAATGTTGTGAATTTCTATTCCTTTAGAATTTCGTTTTTTGTTTTTTACTTTTAATTTATTTTATTAGCCAACGATAGAGAGATGGATAAACAGAGAGAATATAATAAATTTACATTGATTTTAAATGTCTAGATATGCCAAAATAAGTGAAGAAATTTCATTCACTTAGAAAAAACAAACGAAATATATTTCTTTGAAAGACAACAAAATCGCAGTTAAAGATGAAAATTGAATAAATTGTTTATCAAAAGCATAAAGAAGATTGTTGATCAAATAGAATACCCTAATTCATGGGTAACAAAAAACAAAATTTGGTTTTAATTAATTTCAGAACTTAAATTCGTTCAAAAAAAGAAACGTTTCAAATGCTCCTACAACAGTGTCACAAAACGTAGCTCAAAGTGGCGTTTGGATATCATTACCAGAAGGATGTAAAAGAGCTTCAGCTAGCTTGATCTGTGTATTCAGTCGTGTAGATCAAGAAAATACAGGCTAAAGAACTGCAAAAGTCTATTGCAAAAAAGAATCCGAAACAATTTTAAGCGTCTGACATGAAAATTGAACCATCAGAACTTATACTCCTACTGAAGAAGCTGGTTCGGTTTCTGGATGTATTAAACTCGAAAGCGACAAGGGAAAGCGCAATCTATAAATGGTGATTACTCGTTTTTGACCTTAACTTTGTTACATTATTGTGAAGAAAAACATCCTTTGGTTTTGAAATGAAAAAGTTTTGAAAATTTAAATGAGAATTTTAAATTTTTAGGAGATTTGAGTTATACATGAGACTCAATGAACATTTAAGTAAAATAGGCATCGTCTTTGCCCTTTAATCCACACTGCAGAAGTTGTGGGAATACTTCTGAAAGGGAGACTATAAGTAATTTTCTTTTTGATTGCCCAGTGACGCGATTCAGTAACATATTTTCACGATAATCGCATTGTTTTCAACAGTAAACAACAGAATTGTCGATATTGGTATTCATTATCTTTTGTTTACGATAGGCTCAATAGCTATTGTCGTAAACTAAAGACAAAAATTTTTATGCTGCTTATTCAGTTGGGAAATCGTAAATTTTTTACTATGAAATTTTGTAGAGAGATGTGTCTACGCTATTAACTAGTTCGTTTGAGAACCATTTTTGTGTGCTTTTACACCTAAAAATACTAGAGGTTTGTAGCTTTGCTAACTTTCTATCCGTTTTAATTACCAACTACTCAAAAACTGACTGATTTTATAAGGTGCTGCCCCACTATTGCAATTTAAACATAAAGAAAACTAGAGTTGTCGACTGTCGATAAAATGTACTTAGTGAAACACATAATCGTTACTGTAAACAATAAAAACTGTCGACTTCTTTTGCAAATATCGTATTGTTAAAAGATACTGAATCGCGGTACAGGTCTACGAGTAAGACGTTTAAAGCTTTTCGGGTTGCCTTGTTTCGTTAGCTTGGCTCAGTGTACAAACCTAGACCCTCTATTTTTACTGCACTTCATAGACAACTCTGATTGGCTGTAGTTCTTTTACTATTTGGGTGATTTCAGTTAGGTCCTGCAATGATATTAAAACGGCACTTTGTGCTAATTGTGGTCGGTCACGTTTTTGGTTGACTAGCCATGTGACTTACCAACGTACCCAGGAATCGTCTCAAGTAGTTTGTGCAGATTCTGTGATGAGTAAATCGACTCATCAAAGTAATACTAGGCATTTATGCAGAATATATGAAAGAGGCACAATGTGATAATCCAATAACCGATAGGGAACTATCAAAGTTGGCACCGATCGACAATTTAATATTCGCTAGACCGAAGAAACGGGCGGAGATACTATAGAAACCCTAATTTAGTTGAGGGCTGTACAGTGGATTTACTTGTTTGGCGTCGATATGATAGAGTAAGATAATTGAAAAATTTGGAGTACACACGCCGGTCCTTCTACACCCCAAATTATAGCAGTTTATACAAGTTATTAGCCAGTGTCTCCGTCTGGATCTGCTTTTTAATCCTCAGTGCAGAAGAGGAAGAACTTTTAAGACAAAGACTATTCGTAATATTTCGTGGCCCGCATAGCAGTACCTGCTGGTGCTAGTATTGGATATGCTCATCTTATACAGGAGTTCATTGCAAGTGTAGTGATATATAAGAGTATTCAAAATTGTTCAACGTCTCTCTCTTGTCCAGTTATACATGAAAGTTCGTTTTCTTAGGGAGAGAAACCTGAAAAATCAGGTGGTTAGTTTGTATGATTTCTGTGGTGATCTAGAGATACAATTATCACTCTCGCGCCATTTACATGCCCCATTTTTGTTACCAACTTGTCAAGAATGTTTTTGCACAAGTATAACCAGTTGAAGTCGCTGTGGTCTAGTGGTTAGTGTGTTGGCTTACTAAGACGATAGCGCTGGGTTCAAATCTCAGCTCTGACATCTGGAAAAAAGGAATATGAAAAAATGATTTCTTTCGACGACTACCTCAGGATAACTTGCTAGGCGTCGATAACAAGAAACTATCACCCGTGAAAAGCTATTTAATGAGCGAATTAACAACAAAATCAAAGGTAATATATAAAGATGGTTTGGATGAACATGCATCAGAAGATCTTTTTATCGCCTACCAAAAAGAATATCAGATTAAGTGACGTGTGAGGCAGAGGGACAGAAAAAGTGCCTATTAGTAGGTCACGCTGCTACATACTGCGAGAGAAGAAAGGGAAATCGAACCCAAAATAAGTGATATGGTGACCAAATATTCTTTTGTCGCTCAGACTAGACTTGAAACTCTGGATGATATTTTAAGTATCAAGTGAAGGGCATGAAATTAATTTAATTTATATTTAATTTTTTTTATATAAATAGAGCACTACATAAACGGTTTTGACCATTTCACATGTGAATTCCAAATTGGTGTACATAATACGAGTATAATGGAATAAATGCAATAAAAATAAAAAATTTTCAAAGAAACCGAAATAAAGAGTGATTCTTTTAGCTATTATCTTTTTGGCAACACTGGTTTAAACAGCTGCTGCACGTTTCGTGTTTTGTTTCACTATCAAACATCTTCAGTTTGGTCTATAATTTAACCATGAATCGTCTTACATACGAACAACGCTTGCAAATTATTGAATTTTATTACCAAATTGGGTGCTCTGTTAAGAAAGTTCATCGCGCGCTTCTTCCATTTTATGGTCAGTTTAATCGACCCACTGAAGCGGCTATTCGGGCTATTGTGACTAAATTTCGCACCAAATTTACATTGTTGGACATTAAACCACCAACACGCTTACGTAGAGTACGAAATGAAGAAAATATCGCAGCTGTATCGGCCAGTGTTAATGATGACCATCAATTATCGATTCTTCGCCGTTCGCAGCAATTGGGCCTCTGTTACTCAACGACGTGGAAGATTTTGCGGAAGGATTTAGGTGTGAAGCCTTTCAAAATACAGCTGGTGCAAGAATTGAAGCCGAACGACCTACCGCAACGTAAAATTTTTGGTGAATGGGCTTTTGGAAAGTTGGCCGAAGATCCACTTTTTTATCGAAAAATTGTGTTCAGCGACGAAGCTCATTTTTGGGTACGTAAATAAGCAGAATTGTCGATTTTGAAGTGAAAACCAGCCAGAAGAATTGCAAGAGCTACCAATGCATCTAGAAAAAGTCACAGTTTGGTGCGGTTTATAGGCCTGTGGCATCATTGAAACGTACTTCTTTAAAGATGATGCGAATAGTGACGTAACTGTGAATGGTGAGCGCTACCGTGAGATGATATCCAACTTTGTTTTGCCCAAAATGCAAGAGCTTGACTTGCTTGACATGTGGTTCCAACAAGACGGTGCCACATGCCATACAGCACGCGTAACAATGGACTTATTGAGAGGCGAGTTCGGTGAACATTTTATTTCACGTTCGGGACCGGCCTAGATTGTGCGATTTAACGCCTTTAGACTATTTTTTGTCTATACAGCCAAGCCCGCTTCAATTGACGCATTGGAAGACAACATTGAAGCATTTATTCGTGAGATACCGGCCGAAATGTTGTAAAGAGTATGCCAAAATTGGATTAAGCGGATGGACCATTTGAGGTGCAGTCACGGTCAATATTTGCATGAAATAATCTTCAAACATTAAATTATATGGACCGTACTATCGATTCAAATTAAGATTTCATTAATTTTTTTGAATTTTATCTTTTTTTTTTTTTTTTTTTGAAAAACTTTCCTATAGCTCTAAGAAATCACCCTTTATATACATACAAACGAAAATATGATTTTGCTGATTAAAGGAAGAAATATTTTATGTTCTTTTTTCTTCTTTTTTATTTATAATTTATTTATAATTCATAAATTAGGAATTATTTCACATTATTCTGTTTTTTGCCTCTGATTAATTGTAAATGATACACGAACAGTGTTTATCATAAAATCTTAAGTGCGATATTTTTCGGAAACAAAAAAGCATTTTATTTTATGATTCAATAGAAAAATAGCTTCATCTGTAACCCAGAAAAAAAAAGAAAAAAAAAAAACAATGTTATGCTTAAAGTTAACAACACATCGTAAATCAAGATTTCTCCAAAAACGAAAAAAAGCAACAACAAAAAATACAAATCATTTCAAAATGTAGTACCACGAGCAACGTCTAGTTTAACAGCTTTATTTCGTTTACCAAATTTAGTTTCTTAAAAAAAAAAACAGTTTATCTCATAAATAAATAAACCAAAGAATAAAGACAACAAGTTACATATAAAGTTACATTTTTTTCGGTAATAGAAAAGTAGAAAATAATGAAAAATGAGAACCGATAAAAAAACACACTATTTTTGGTGTAACGCTTAAACAAAAAAGAAATTCTTTAAATTAAAATATTCACTTAAAACAGATTTCTTATATGGATGTATGTGTTCTAAAGCTTAGTACATACCAGTATTTTGGCTAATTTTCAGGTTTAATTTAATTTTATTTTATTTTTCAAATATATATTTTTTAATGTCTTCATTTCGTTAAACATCTTCTGTCTTTATCTTGGAGCCAAATTGTCGCAATATTTTAAAATTTATTTCTTTTAAAAATGTTTACTTTTATGTTTCATTAGCAATTGTGAAGGCAATAATATTCCTTTTTTTTCTTAGAAATTCTGTATTTCTAAATATATTTTATAGCTTTTGTTGGCATACAAATTTGTTTGGCATCAATAAATGTGTTCTTAATATCAGTTTATCGGGATTTTTACGAAATAGTCATTAATCTAATATGTATGGACGTATTAAAGTACCATATAGTACATGCTATGCTATGTTATGCCATCTCAAGCACAGTATTATGCCATGTCATGCATACTCGCAGTCATCACAGTATCGTAACATGTTATTGCAAAGCGATTAAGCTGTTGTAGTTTGTTCTGTTGAATAGCAAGTCTATGAATGTTTTTTGTTCATAACATTTTTAATACTGTTGTATAACTAAATATATTTGTATAACTAAATATTGGTGTTACAGGATGTATATATTTTTATATCGGGAATTTATTTAAGATTTGGAAGCAATAAATAAAATTGTAAGCAATAATATATTGTTTTTATACCTCAAAGCTTCCAAATATGCTACAGAATAAGGCATTATTTTTGAGTTTTTGTACTATTTGCTTACTGGTTGCAATAAATTTGCATTTTTATTGCATTTTAGTGGCTCATTTTATATAAAAATCATGCATTATTGAAGCGCACGAGTAAGTGATTGTTTAAAATTTCTCCCTTACGAAATAACTTACTGGTAAGCACTATTTTCTGCTGAGTACTAGCTGAACCCGGTGTGCTTCGCTACCACCCTCGTTATAAAATTAAATTAAAAGTATTTATATATTTTGCAGACAGTTGTAGGAGAAAGAGAATTAGGATACCCCACTATTTTTATTAAAATGTATTTTAAATTTGAGGTAAAGCCGTTAATTAACGTAGTAAAGATGTAGGTGCCGAAGTGTGCATGGTCGAAAAATATTGTCATGTAATAAGTATTTCTGACTCAAAGCTGCACGCTGTGAAAACTTAAGATTGGTTGACAGGTTTAGACTCCAATATAACACAAACAAAGGGGCGTGCTCCGCCCACTTTTCTCTTGGTACGTATTTCTATTCATGTCAATACCATATATAGCAAATACTGCCGCCGTTAGTCAAAAAATGCCCAAGATATGACGATTTTAAATTTTGGGTTATATGGTTGGTGCCACGCCCCTTTGTCCAATCAGAACTTCATATTGCCTATTATTACTTCAAGAGTCACAGTAACATGCTGTAAAAATGTCAGGAAGATCGGTCCAAGGGTTGACGTCCTATAAAGCACAAACAAACGGGCAGACATACAGACTTTCATATTTATATATATAGATATAAGCTGTATATTTGTTTAATAATAGAATAATCTATCAAATGCAGTTTGAAAAGTTCTGGACATTTAAGAAAAACCTAGAAATTTGGTAAAATTGTAAGCATTTTTCAGTTATTGTGGTAAATTTTTATTATTTTTTTTTATTTAAACTTTGGCACCGTAACCCTAAATAATAATTCTAGAACCACAATCAAAAATAATGATGCAATTGCCCCAAGTTTTCTAGAAGTTAGACTATTTGTTAAACCATGAATTTAAAATTTTCAAAATTTATTACCTTTAAAAATCCCTGCTTTAAAAAAATGTACTAAAGTGCCTTGGTCAGTGCCATTAAAAGTTCGCGCATTTAATCAGGACTAGTAAAATGATACAATACTTTAATATATATCATATTTAGGTCTAGTTGTCAGTATTGTCTTTGCTAAAATAAAAATGATTTTATTTAGTATGGTCTAGGGGATAGTGTGTTTGCTTACTAAGACATGAGCCCTGGGTTCAACACCCAGCTCTAACATCTTAAAAAACAAAAAAGAATTATGAAAAAATATTTCTTTCGGCGACTACCTCTCAGCAGTCTTCTGGCAAAAGCTCTGAGAGTAATTAATTTGCCATGCACAAGCTTCTCAAGTCTGTCGTTCGGAAACGACTTTAATTGGTCCCGGTACTCACGGTTAAAATTAAACACACACAACATGGTTGCTGTGAGAAGCTGAACCGTAACTCTGTTTAATTGTGTTCAGTTGTCGGCATTTATGTACGGTATTGTTGCAAAACCAAAATGTTTGCTGGGTAATAATAACTTTATAAATTCCATTGCATATTATTGCTTTAAACCACAACAGCAAATTTTCTTTTTTGGTTTTAAAAGCATAAGTAGAGCATTGGGTTAAATTTAATACTGATTTATAGTAAAACATTATTTTTTATTAACATTGTTTTATTAATGCTTAAAATTTTCATCTCTTAAATGAGGTTTTTCTGTTTTGTACACAAATAATGTTTAAATGAGTTGATTGTCATTATAAAATTATTATGTTTGGATGGCTATTACTTTTTTTCTTCTTTTTAATTTAATTGCTAACAATTTAAAGACTGCTCATGATGGCCTTGTAGTTCCTATAGAAAAAATTAATAAAAATAAAACAAATTAAAAGTAATGTCTTTATAAGGATTCCATTTTAAATAAACTTCTAAGAAGAGCTTAAATTAATGGGGTCAATGTATCTAGAATTGCTGGAAAAATTTAAATGTTTAACATTTCATTAATTTTTTTGGAATATTGAAAACTGTGCTTTAAAATCAGAGTTGATTATTAAACTTTTGAAATCAATTTTTATATTAAAATACAGAGTGTCCGTCCACCGTTCATATTTGGCAGTCGTGAAGTAGAGACGTGGAAAATTATTCGTTAAATCAACGTCTTTTAATCGTTAAAACATTTTATCAAAATCAATAATCGATTACTATGGCGATGAGAAACTTGCATGAAATTTTTGGGATAAATAACGTGCCAACGACACGCACTATTTATTGTGTAGTGAATGATTTCAAAGAAAGTGGAACTGATACGCCGAAGCATGGAGCACAAAATACTGCAAGATCAGCTGAAAACATTACTGTTGTTCAAGAAAGTATTCAAAACAATCGAACAACCTCAATTCGTCGTCTTGCTCAGAAGCTTGGTCTTCAAAGAACATCTTTGTCCACAATTTTGCACAAAGATTTGCATTTGTTTCCATTTAAGATTCAGTTGACACAAGAGCTTCTTCCAGAAGACCTATTACGCTGCCGTACATATGGCAATAGGATGCTACAGCTCTCCCATGACAATCCGATTTTTGATAATGAGTGACGAGGCAGATTTTCATTTGAATGGATGTGTGAATAAACAGAAAAGTCGGTTCTGGGCAATGGAAAATCCTCAAATTATTTACCTTTGCATCCATTAAAAGTGACAGTCTGATGTAAAATTAGGGCCAGAAGGAATCCTTGGACCATATTTCTCTAAAACTGCAAACGGATATCGTGATATGATTGAAAACTTTTTAACGCTACAACTCCATGCTTTGGGCTTTACTAACATATGGTTTTAACAAGACGGTGCCCCATTGTCTACAGCTAAGACTGACTGCTTCGGACTTCTTTTTGTGGGGATATCTGAAAAGCAATGTTTCTGCAAACAAACCAGAAACGCTGGAGCAACTCAAACAAAATATTCGTTATCAAATTAATTAAATACCGCGTAAAAAGTGTGAGCCTATAATGAAAAGTGTGCTCAAAACAGCTTTCATTTGTGAGGCTAATTGAGGGGGAAATTTATCTAATATTGTATTCCATACGTAATTGCCGACATTAAATAAAACACTTATCAATATAAGATCCATTATCTTTTATTTAATCAAAAATTATAAACAAATTAAATAGTATACCTTCCCGGCGGACACCGTGTATAAGACTGAAACAAGTATTACACGAGTGGCTTGACCGCATAAGCGAAGTTACTGACTATCATGAACAAGTTTCTCAGTTTCGACGTTAAACTGTAAGTCTCGGTACTTATGGATAAAATTCACGAACACAATATGACTGCTGTAAGAGCGTAGTTACTGTTTGAGCGAAATATTTTGTTGGTAAAATTTCGTTTTATGTAGAAATTTTTCTAAAACCATTAGTAATATTAAATAAAATTTAAACTTCTACACTTATTGATTTAAAAGCAATACCAAATAAACATACATGCTTACATAATTGGCCACTACAAGCCTGTGTCAGGGTTACAGCCTAGCTTCTCGCAAATAAATGTTTTAATTAAAATTAATCAGCTTTAAAATAGAAAATATATAAGCATATGTTGTTTTTTTACATCTGTATGCTTTTGTTGTTGTGTGTTGTTTATATAATACAACTCGATAAAATCATTAAATCACAAACATTTTAAATATTTAAAAAAAAAAACAAGAAATTACAAAATTTTTTTCTCACTGTTTTTCATATTTCTATGGTAGATTTTAGAAAGTTCGGTTAGAGTGTCAGGCTTTAAAATACTGTGCAATCTGTTTAAACAGTTAAAAAACATGCTGTGGTAAGAATAATGCCTAGAACATACAAGATGCTAAAAAGCAATATTTATTTACTATATTACACCCCATCAAATTTAATGCAACCGTTGTGATTTAGTCTATAAAACAAAGGCAAAACGAAAAAAGAGAAAAAAATTATAAGAATATTTAAAAACGCCAACAAAAAACCGTAATTGCAACAAAAAACTAGAAAAGTTTTTTTCTTCTGATACTACTACTACATATGTATGTATTGTACATATGTATGTATGAATGCATGTAAAGTATGCCATATATTTATGTACGAATATTTTCAAGTTGCATGATTTTGATGTTGATGCGTGATGCAACCGATTTTTTTTTCTCTTTTCTTTTTTTAATTCTACTTTTGGATGCAGGCAGTCTTACAAAACGAGTTAATACCAGATATATACCAGTAATAAAAACAATTGGGACAGATTTAAAACAACTGTTTAAATTTTTGGGTTCAGGTCAATAGATGTTCTTGTTTATTGTTTTTTTTTTTTTCTTTTACTGTGTAGTTGCTTTTGCAAAGGATCTATAAAACTGCTTTTACAGCTACCGGTTGTCTTAACAAGTGACTGCAATGTGGGAAACATTCTTGCTGTTGGAGTTAAAAGACTGAATTCTTTGTTTTGTCTTTAATTAGTACGGGGGTTTTTTTTTGCACTATACACCAGAGTAATAAAATTTCGACACTTTTGAATACCCAATACTGCTCTATATTTTTCAGATTTAATATTTTAACAGTTTTCTTGAATTTTTGAATGCACTGTATATTCTAATTTATAAAATTCTCGTGTCTCGAGGAATGGCTCTACCGATTTTTATGAATATTTATGTATAGATCGGGTAGTTGCCGTGGTCTACTAAGACGATAGTGCCGGGTTCAAATCGCAGCTGTGACATATAAAAAAAAATAAATAAGAAAAAATTATTTCTTTCGGCGACTCAAATCTACCGTTCGGAGTCGACTTTAAACTGTAGGTCCCTGTACTCATGGATAAAAATTAACACACACAACATGAGTGCTGCGAAAAGTTAGGATGTAACCCTGAAACAGGGTTGTAATGGCCAATTATTTATGTATGTATTATTTAGATCGGGTAGATCTGAGAAACTGTCACCATCTATTTTCCATACCCTTAAATGTTAAGGTACTCATGGATAAAAATTTACACACACAACATGAGTGCTGCGAGAAGCTAGTCCGTAATCCTGACACAGGGTTATAAAGGCCAGTTATGTATGTAAATGTTAAGGGTGAGCCAAGCGACAATTGATTAATAAATAATGTACTGACTTTGAAGAAATTTTAAACTAGAAAGATCTGCGTACAGCAAAACACATATGGTCTAAGTTTTATTTAAAGTACTCAGAGGGGGCGATAAGGGGAGATTTCTCCCTATCCTCAAGTATCAAGCTTAAGTTCCAAAACGGCGTACAATCATTCATTAAAACTATCAGTAATGTGTACATTGACGTGGATGATAGTTAGATGGTACCATATTCACCTCTGCTAAGCAAAACATTCAATCCTCAAATAAATGTTGAATTTTGCAGTTCGGTAAAGAGTAGCAAATATATTTGAACTAAAAAAATATACTCTACTATTAAAATAATCACAAGTTTTTATGTTTTATAATTAATAAACATAATTTTAATTAAAAATCTCAGTTCTGGCTATTTAAATTTGCTAAGTTTTATGACCTTTGGTCCTCTAAGCCTTAGAGTCTAAGGCATGGCGGTGAGTTTTGCATTAGAACCAACCATAAGCTGTATGAGCTCCTTCACAATGTAGGCGTTTTTCAGCATGTTAACATCCAGCGGCTACGCTGGTTTGGCCATATTGTTCGGATGGAAGAATCTGTTCCATCGATGTGAAGATCACTGCACTTCGACGTAGAGGACGACCCTGTTTATATTGGAAGGACCAGGTTGATGAAGCCCTATCATCGACTGGTGTGACCAACTGGACAAGGCGAGCGCTAAGCAGAAACGCTTGGACACTAGTGCTGAAGCAGACCGAAACCCGTTAACGGGTTGTTATGGCCAGCTAGGTAAGTAAGTAAGTAAGTTTTACGACCTGGCAAACTCACTAGGTTTTGTATCGTTGTATGTTGTATTTATAATATATTTTGTTGACTCATTGGTGAACATCTGGTGTATCATTGTACTCAGGTACTAAAGGTCTGCACGGGTATGTTTGAAACGATCTTCAAGACATTCTAAAAATTTCAAACACACTTCCAACTCTAATTCGTAAAAGCGAAACGAATAAAACAAACATAAAAAGTGGTTGTTGTCGTTAGAATGTAAATAATGAGAGAATAGAGACAGAAACATAAGAGTTAGAATGGAATGAATAGAGTGAATAGAATGTCTTGTTTGTAATATGATAGAAAAGAATTTCTTGTACTGGTATTATAAGTACTAAAGAACTGAATAATAAAAGTAATGAACTGAATAATTTTTCATGTTATTTTTCTTTATTTTTTTTTTATTTTTGGCTTAATTTCTAAATATGCATACATACTTATTTACAAAAACTTAAAAAAAAATTATAAATAAACTACATATTCAAAAAGTAAGTGTTTTTTTCTTTTGCCTTTAAATGCTACATGCACAGACTATTCTTCTCGCTAGATTTCAATTTGTTTGTTTTCATTCGCTTCTTTGTACTACAAACTGCTGCATTTACTTCAATACATGCTTTCATTCACAAAGGAAATTCAAGACATTCAAGACATTCCAAGACATTCGAATGTCTCTATAATAATTTAGAATTATGAGAGTAAATTTAGATTTATTCTATTCAATTCTATTCGTTTTTTGAGGCTGTTCGTTTCGTTTCGTTTCGTTGGCTGCAAAACGAATAGAATGAATATTTGTTTCGATACTTGAATTTACTCTCAATTAGAGTACACTTCTCGAATCATTCTAAACTGGCAGAAAAGCAAAACATTCATGCAGACCTTTATCAGGTACGTTGCATAGAAAAAGCTTGCCCATATGCTGCTAATCATAAACCAAAATTGTTTTTTATTTCAGAGTGGCATCGAACATTCATCGGTTATTTGGTTAATTATTTTGCTGAAAAATACAACTCTGAATGTATTGAGACTTTCAGTTATCGGCTACCCTCAAAAATAGCTGGTATTGAGTACTCAATAATTTTACAATTCTACTGTCCATGGTTTTAACAGTTATAAATTATCGGTTCATAGCTGTATATATGAAAAGTTACGTCTTAAGATAAATTTGACCGCTTTATTTTGATAGAAATATATTGAATGCTTCAAAAAAAATTTTTGACTTATGCAACAACTCTATAATTAGAAAAACATCAGGTTTGTTTGCTAGATTTCAGTAAGATAATTTTTAAATTACAGGCTGACCGCCGAGTCACTGAATAAATCGGTGTAATTATGGCGAAAATTAAGAAATACTGTCTCTTAAGCAGCATAAACTTCGTTAGGGAACAAGCTATTCATCTCCCAACTATTATCAACTATTTGAAAAAAGCTGAATATACATAAAACCGCGATGTTTGGGGTACCACATGAACCACATGAAAATACTGTAATGGAATAAATTTCTATTTGAGTTTCAAAGTTAAAACGAAACCATGACCGACCCACAGTTGCATTTGTAATCATAAGAACAACACAGGGTTGCACTGACAATTTTCGACACGTTTTATGCCAAGAAAAACAAGTAGGTGGGAAAGTACGCAATTTACAGAATTTAGAGTGTTCTTTGTAATGATTTCTCAATCAAAGGCAAAAATGTTATTCTTGAAGAAATTGTGCACAATTTGAAGAAACATATAGAATAATGGACATTTTGTTCTAGTGGTTGTCTACTAGCCCCTAGCGAAGTGGAAATGCAATACGAAAAATAGCCAATTATTCTAAATTTAACGCTTTAGTGTTTCATATTATTGAATTCATTACTTTATAGTACATTTCTTTTGTCAAGTTGTACGTTTTCTTTTTTTAAATTCAGTGTCTGTAACATTTGCCATTGACTGCATAATATTGCCACTGACTGTGTGATATGATGCTGTTACAAGTTTTCTGTCTATTATTGACTTAAACTCATTTATTATACCCGGCTATGCCAGCATCAGTTTATGTGCTCTTTATGAATTCGAAAAAAAGAAAGCAATTTATTTCATGAAGTTTGATTTTTTTTTTTTGCTTTCTTTCTTAAGTTTAAGAAAAGCTTGTTATTCAATAAAAGTGTAATAGAAAAAAAAAACAAACATTGTATAACATGATGCAATAGAATGGAATTGCATGAAAAAATTGTAGAAAATAGAATAGAAAATGTTTTCATAGCTTACTGTGAAAAGAAAAAGACTTTGACTGACATTGTAAAGTTGCAACTTGATTTTATGGCATTTTTTTTTGTTCTACTACAGCTGTAATAAATTATATGTTTGACTTAATTAAAGCACAAAACCAAGTGTGGCAAGTTAACAAATATGGTTATAAAGTGAGTGTAGTAGCTGTGTAAACTATTTAAACACTTACTGGCCTAGTGTATAATGCAATATGAACATATTAATGGTGTAAAGGGAAGGTTACCTCAGAACTAAATTTTATTAAGAGCTTGGCAGAGTTGCTGTTTTATTTCATCTAGAAATGAGAAATTATTGTAAATTTATAACACAGCAGCGCAACAAACAACTTGTCTGGTTAAGTGTTTTTTTGTTTTTTCTTTAAACAGTTTCATTATTGTTATAACCACACTAATCTGGTTAAGACTGTCTTTTACTTTTTATACAAAAAAGTAAAATATCTTAACGGTTATGTTATTTCCAACCAGGAGGAAATTCTTGGCATATAAAAAAAATTTAATTGAATATCTTAGCAATTGACGGCGGAAGTTAAATTTATTGTTGCAAAATAATGTCTTTCATAAATTCCATTTAATTCAAGTAAAACGTTTACAGCATTGCTTTTTTTCTAATTAAACCGTTATGTGCAATATTCTCCATTAAAATCATGTCAACCTTTCTCTTTTAAAGTTAGAAGTTTTTGTTTTTAATTTTGAAACATTTTTTTTTTTTTTTGTTGTACTTGTACATATTGAATAAATTGTCTCTCTTTTGTATCGTAAAGGTCCCCAATGACCTTTCATCAAATGACAGCACCGTTGAAAATGGCAAAAATGAAAAAAAATTAAGAGCAGTTTTTAATATTTTAGAAAAGCAGTAATAAAGCTATAAAATTTTATGGTCAACTCAAGCCAGCAAAAAAAAAATAGACAATTTGGCTCAATTTCTATATTTTTTAATACTCATCCCTTAACAATAGCCTTAACCCCTTAATAGAAGCATGGGAACAAACACAGATATGGGTAATATTTTAGCCAGCAACGGATTAATAAACATAAAAGTAAAAATATTTTATGGCTTTAAATAGATTTTCACGAAAATATGTTTATGACACGAATATCTCTCTCCCATTTTTGGTTAATAAAAATATTTAAAAAAGAAAAGAAAACTGCTTTCTATTAAAAATGGCCACATTGCCAATCAAAAATTAATAGAAAGTAGCTTCAGTTCTGTGTTACTGGTAAAACTTTTTGATTTTTTAACAAATTTGCCACAGGTATAATTTTTTTTTTTTTTTTTGTTTATACAAGAAGCGTCAGGTCAGTATGTTCATAAATTATGTCAGTCAGTATGTTCATAAATTAAATCAAATCTTGAATTTGCCGTCATTTATGAATTAAAGTGAAAAAGGTACAGTTTTGCAGTTACCAGTTTAGAGTTAGTAAATGTAGAGCCTTATGGAATCGATTAATATTTTTTAAAAAATTATGAAATTTTTTCGGCAGCAATTCCAAATTTGTATACCACTTATGGTCAAAAAACACACATACTTATATACGATACATAATTGGCCATTACAACCCTGTTTTAATGTAACAGCCTAGCTTCTCGTGTTAATTACCGGGACTTACAGTTTAAAGACGACTCCGAACAACAAACCTGAGAAGCCTGTTAATGGCAATCAGATACTCTCAGAGATTTTACCAGAAGAAATATCTTTTTCATATTTCTTTTTTCAAGATGTCAGAGCTGGGGTTTGAAACCTGAGCTCTTGTCTTAGTAAGCCAAGACTATTATGATCAGCTGTGAAAAGATGAATTGAAAATTCAGAAAGTCTGTATTAGTTGAAGACACTAAGCACATCGGTTGTTTAAATCAAAGCAGTGCGTAATATGTAGTGGGGGTGGAAACAAAGCAACGTGAATTTGGCATCGTGAAAAAGAATTGCAAATTTCAAGAAGCTTCCTACAGTGTGTGCTATCAAAAGAGCTGTGTCTCTCTGCGTGCAATATTCAACCAACACAGTAACTGAAGTTTAATAGTCATAATCAGTGGAGAGAATTCGTGGAATGGATTATTAGTCCTAACAAGCGGATTTTTCGGGAGAAAAAATCCTGAATAGAGAAATACATTTTCAGCGTAATGATCTTGTTAATCGCCAAAATTGTCATATTTGGTGTTGGGAGAACTAACATGTGATTGGCCAACAGCATATCGTCGCAAGAATTAAAGAACGCTGTAACTGATAAAAATCGAAAATAAGTTTTTTGCTTCATTTTTATCAGAAAAAAAAAACGCGTCGATTGGTCCCGGTCCCAGATTTCTACGATGAAAATAAATTCACTTACGACGTCTGCGTTTTGAAAAATACCAGTGTCTTTGTTCTACTTTTATACAGGTTTTTTGGCTTTGGTAATCATTATATCGTCGATGGAATTAAAGAACGCTGTAACTGACAAAACCTTAAATGTTCACAAGAGCCAAAAAACTTTCATAAATGTAGAACAAATGCACTGGTATTTTTCATTTCACAGACGGCGTAAGTGAATTTATTTTCATCGTAGAAATCTGGGACCGGGAACAATCGACGCGTATTTTTTTTTCTAATAAAAATTATGCAAAAAACGTATTTTCGATTTTTTGTCAGTTACAGCGTTCTTTACTTCCATCGGCGATATGAACTCAAAACGTACCAATATTTGGTGAGGATTTTGGGAAGCAGATAGCATTGAACCATTCTTTTCTTTTTTTAATTTTCTTTTTTTTTAGACCAATACTCAGGGGTAAACCCCTATTCATGCTGTGCATTGTACTGGAATGTGAAAAGCGGGTAGATAGAATTTATTATTAAGAGCCTTTTTTGTCGATGAGTTCAGTTGCTGGCAATTGGTCACTCAAAGGCCAGTGTTATACCTTCACCTTTAAATGATCAATAGCAATTGCCCCATCTGTAGTTGGATGTTAATTATAAGTGGTGTGCATCTCCACTAAGTAGGTTAGCTGCTATCTTTCAGAGAGTGGTGCTGTAGTCCTGATCATTCATTTTTAATGCCAAAGGTGAACTAGAGTGCCAATGTCAGTGAGCGATTTTTAAATTACAATTTTCATAAAAACTGCTCATTTTTATTTTTCACTTTTTGTCCTTCTCTGGGATTTGAATCTGGGCTGTTTGAGTTTTTGTACGAGAGCTTTAACCGCTATACCACGACCCCTCTAGTTTTTTGGACAGCTTGTCCAAGCAGTAATTGGTTGTCTATTTAACGATATGATAACACCGCCTTTTTTGCCGAAATTGGTTGCTTAATTGTGACCAATGTGTGGTTTCTAAGCTTCGGTGCCATACCGCCTTACAGACTATAAAATAATCCAGTTTTGTTGGTAAAAACCTTGTAAGCCCTGCAAATATAGCAACCTAACATAACCCCCTACATTTTCTTGTTTGTTTGACTTGGTTTGCTACCGTAGAGCATTTGCTAAGCAGACTGATTACTTCCAATATATTTGAGCTTGATTAGGGAATGAGCATAGAAATAGCACCCACACATTGTATTATAAGTACAGGTTAATGCTATAAACACAACAAAGGCTATCGAACACCGAAAACACGACTACAAAAATCGCTGGCTACGAAAGTAGCCAAGTAGCCAGCTACTAAATTATAATAACGACTACAGCTACAAAATAAACATCTGTTTTCACACGTTGAACATAACCTTAACAAAATATAGCAAACTTATTTTTTGTAAGTGAAATTGTGAGGAAATAAAAAACAAGAAATGTCTGAAGAAAACTTATAAAAATTTAAGAAACTAAATTAAAAATTAAATAAACTGTATTTAAATGAAATAAGTCAATGAAAACTAAACAAAAAATGTAAACAAATGATTATTTATTTTCAGTGGTGCAACTTAAATTTTTTTTCGCATTTTTAATGCATATATTTCATATATTGCGTTTTTTAAACACCTTTTTCATGCATCTTATTGTATTGGTAGCACTAAACAGTTTATTGTCGCCAAGAAAAATAGAAATTAGCCTAAGTTGGCTACGAGCTACAAAAGTAGTCGTGTGGTCGGTAGTCGTGTTGCCGTTAAAGCAATTATTCTCATATGCACACATATATTCTATTTTTGACAGCTTGTAGTCGATGGTCGGTAGCCTTTGTTGTGTTTATAGTATAAGATAAACGTTTACAATAAAAAATGCTTTAAAATATATTTTAAAAGCTTAAAAAAATTTTTTTTTATATTCTGGGTTGTGGGATTTTCTTAACAGCCATAAAATGTTTTCCTTTTCATTTTATAATTTTTCACAAATAAATTTATTACTGACCTACAATTCTCAACTATCTCGTATTGGTTTTTTTTAATAATACATTTTTGGACATTTTAATTACAAATTGTACAAAAACAGTGTGACAGGGTTTGAACTTACAGTAGATACAAAAAAAATTTCACAAACCTCTTTCTATTGTTATTTAAAAAAAATTAATAATTCCAATTTCTTGATTTTCTATTTCATCTTCTCTGAACAACATCTTCTTAACAATTTGTAATCTTTAAACGGCAAACTTGTTTTCTTTTAATAATTATCAACAACAGTTTTAAATTCATTTCGTTGTAATTAAAGTACTCAAATCAATAGCTTATCTCTTCTAAACGAAAGTAAAACATATTGGCCCTATGCCAACACAATAAATAAAAAAGCCATTAACTTTTATAGCTCAAAGAGGAATACGAACAAATCTAAAAGGAAATCATAACTTTTCTTCAAATGCTACGCAATAAAACATCTCGACAAGTTCTAAATGTTTCAGGCATTTGATTTTGTTTTCTAACAACACCAAAACTGGAGTGTTGCATGTTAGTCACGCATTCACTTTCCTTCAAAGTCAAGGAAGTATATTGACAAGAACGTTTTAGGAGGAAATATATTCGTTATTATGTAAGTATGTAATGCTTTTTTTATATCATTTCTTAAAGATAAAACAAAAATGACGTAAAAAGAAGCAAGAAAGAAAGAAAGAAAGAAAAAAATAAAACCGGAAATTGAAGAACCATTAGAAAAGTATTCATTAAATGCAATCAGAATTGTATACTTTTCTTGTTTTTCAGAACACAAACCTGATATTGATAATTGCCAGAGTGGGTAATAAAAAAAAGTGCAGAAAACCAAATAAACTTGTAAAGATCAATTATGGCAAACAAATTGAAAATTGTCATTAATTGTGATTGAGATAATGTTTTTTTTTTTGTTAGATTTGTAGAAATTACTAAAGATTCTAAGGCCTTAAGAGAAAGGAGTAGTAATGTGAACGAAGGCGGAAAAATGTTTTAAAATTAAAAAATTTATTAAAAGTAGGCATTTTACAGAAAACAAAAACTTTTATATTTCATCTTAAATTCAGCTTTAATTAAATGCTTTAATTGATTCAATTATACGCTAAATTGTTCAATGGAAAATGCTGAAATTACCACGAATCAAACCAAAACATATCCTTCATATATCTCATTTCAATCAGTTTAAACGAAAATAGTTTTTTTTTTATATAAATTTAGAGTCAATGAAAATACGTGTTAAGTTAAAATAAAATCACAGAAATAAAAATAATTTTTTTTTCTCATTCAATAAAAAAGATCTCCAAAATTTTCTTGATTTCTCAAATTTTTTGTTATATTTATATATAAATGTATATATACTTATATACTTATCTAAATTAAGTCTTACATTTATGCAATATATCTGTAAGTGATAATAAAATAAAATATTTTAGGTAAAAAAATTCTATCAGGCAACACAATGGCTTGTTTAAAAGGTGGCAATTTAAGGCTCATTTTGCTAGAAAATATTACCCAAATCGCAATATACATACTCTGAGAGTGATGAACTTTCAAAAAGAGTAAAAATTTTGAAGATGTCCAGAAATCTCTTTCCCTATAACGCGTGATAGGAAAACAAATTCTGCTTACGTCGAAGTCAAACACGTACATAATAAAAAGAAATATTTTTAGATTTTAGCTTCTCTCGAACATAGTGCAGGGATGGATTATGGATGGATAATTATTCATTATTTCCTCCAAATCTATGTGTCCTCGGTACTGCTTTATTCTTAATAGATCGGTCACATGTTTCTTGGACAATCGATTATGTACTTTACTCAGAATTATGAAGAAATAATTATGAAGTTATAATAAACAGAAAGTAATTCGAAAATTCCCATTTCTTGTAGAAGTAAGTAGAGTCTTTTCTCTGCTTCATACACAAGCGCACGTGTGTTTATGTAGTAGTGGACATCACTGAACTAAACACAACAGAGAAGTGAGTTGTTTGCTCACTTTGGGTGTGTCAACTTTGAAATTACAGATGGAACTTCAATCACTTAGTCAATTAAACCGCGCAAAAAAAAAAAATTAAAAGACTAGAGCCTGAGCAGCATAAACGCCTTTAGAAAACTAGACATTCATCACCAAAAAATTGTCCGTCATTTTAAGAGTAACACAAAGCTATAACGCTATTTGTTTGCCATCTAAATTTTTAGACACAAATTAATTGCATCGGATTTTCATTAGCCACTCACTGCTAAAACGAAACAAAATCGAATTCTTTCTTATTCGAATAACTACGTCCATGTGAGAAAACGATCATGAACAAAACAAGGTATAGCTTTAGAAATGAGTGCAAGTCTTGTAAAATTTGAAGAAAAATTTTTTTACGGACAATGTGATCAAACGATTGACAGTGATGTCTATAGTCAAAAATTAATTAAAGCTGACAAACCTGTTTAACAGAAACGGTATTCTGCAATGCAGTTTTTTAGTTATACCACTATTCATGTAAGTGAGCAATGCGTACATATCATTTTTAAAACACACAGTATCTACCATCAGTCATTTAATGATTACTGAATTTTTTTACACAAATCAGTACTTTTTACTGAATACTGATTTGCGTATTGCAGTAAAAAAGTAATGCAGTATGCCCATGTATGTTGCTCAGAATCATTGTGACATTCACCATTTAGCCTAGACGTTGCACCTTGAGATTATAATTTGTTTCGATCTCTGCAGAATTATCTCAATAATGGATATTTAGGAATTTTTTTAAAGACTAGAAGTTCAACATAGATGCCCCAACGGCTTATAAAAAAAAACAAACAAAAAAATAGCAAAATTTTAGCAATCAAAATATCACATATTTTTTATTTTTTGTTTTTTATTTAAGACCTATACTCAGGGGTAAACCCCAACTAAATGCAGTGCATTATATTGGAATTTTGAATATATAGGTATCCATAGATAGATAGATGTAAAGATGTGATGTTAAGCGCCTTATGTCAATGGGATAAATTGCTGTCAATTTGATCACTCAAAATCCAGTGTTATACTTTCACCTTTGAATGATCAACAGCAATTGCCCCATCTGGATATTGCAATGTGATTGGTGAGCACATTTTTGTAAGTTGGCTGTTATCTTCGCAGAAGGTGGCGCTGTACTCCTGATCATTCCTTTTTTTGGTGGAATAGACTGGAAATGTCAGGAAGCGGTTTAAGAATGGGAGGGGGAGGGAACTCTTATTTTTTAAATTATAATTTTTGAAAAACAACAAATTTTTTTTTCTTCTTTGCTGGGATTTGAACCTCGATCGTTTAAGTTTCTGTGCACTCGCTCTAAGCACTATACCATTATTTTTTTATATATTATTATTTAAAATATAAAAAATAAATTTTCATTTCTGATCAAAGTCATAACCAAAGTTTTTCAAACACAAATGCCCATATTCATAAAAACTATTTTAGGTTTATTGAGGACTTATTTGACAAAGTTCTATGCAATACTTGTCAAATAAACCCAAAATAGTTTTTATGAATACGGGCATAAATATTTTAAAGTTTATCAGCCATGTGGTGGATCTTAACTCCGAAAATTTAATTTTTAGAAAATTAAATATTTCTTTCAAATAAAAAAATTTATTTTGTGATGAAACTGGTATTTTCATATGCAAATTTTTCTTTTGAACACAACGGTGTACTTTCGAAGTTAGCAGTGGTTTCATTTCAAGAAAAATATATCCTTTTTAAAAAACTGAATTTTCGGAATTTAAACCACTTACGATCGGAATTGAGTTTCATGACAGGGCTGTACATTAAAATTACTTGAATACATGGGTATGTTCTTTGTACCGAAAAGTGAGATAAAAGTTTGAGTATTTGCATACTGAGTACTCAATACCATCAATATTTATCGGTTATAGTCATTATGGTGATGTTAAAAAAAAAAGAATTCCAAATCTTTTCGGACTTTCAAGTTATAGCAATTAGAAATTTCGCTCGATTTCAATTTTGATTGAAATCGTTTTCAATCACATACCAGAATATTTTTAACAACAGTTTATATTACGCATGTGAAAGCTGACAGTTCTGTTTTAAGATTAAACTACCAGCATCGGTCGATTAAACTAGCACTTAACACTAAGTGAAATCACAGATTAAAGTTAATTTAATGGCTAATCTCAAATTAAAAAAAATTTCCCTTAATATCAAACATTTTTAACTGAAAATATTTTAAATTTTCAAAAAAAAAAAAAGTTAAAAATTTTCTGTTTCAAATTTACAAATTTCTTTTTAGAAACTAAAATTAACTAAAAATTTTAATATAATGTGAATTTGGTGTATGAATCTAAAAAAAATTTTTTTGTTGTTCTTCTGTGTCATGTTCAGTCGATCTGATAAAATTGTCAGTAAAAAAAATAATAAATTTTTGTATCCGCTTTAAAGTCTTTTTATTTAAAGTCATTAAAATTCAATAAATTTGCTGCGATTCGGACTACTATTTTAAACAATTTTGTTTTTATTAAAAAATTTAGTTGTTTTTTTCTAAAATTATTTTCAAACAGAAACAACTTGTGTACGGCTGGAAGAATTAATCAAAAAATTAAATACTTATCAATTAATTTTTAATAGAATCGTTTATTGCTTTGATCAAAATAACAATTCCTTTACAGCCGTATGCAAAATAAAAAGTTAGTAACTTGTTAGCTAAAAACTAGCAAGCTTATCACCTTCTATAGACTGATATTATTAAAACTTTCCATACAGAAACTCAAACGACGTTCGGGGTTCAATCTCAGCGAAGGACAAAAAATTATAAAATTAAATTTGCGGTTTTTCTAAATTATAATTTAAAAAAATAAGAGGTTCTCCACCCCTCCAAGATTTCCATCTGCAGGAAAAACCGCTCCCTGACATATCCAGTCTATTCCACCAGAAACAAATGATCAGGAGTACAACGCCACCTCCTGGGAAGATAACAGCTAACCTGCATATAAAATATATAAAAAGACACAACCCACTCACATTCAACATCCAGATGAGGCAATTGCTGTTGATCATTCAGAGGTGAAGGTATAACACTGCCCTTTAAGTGATTAAATTGACAGCAATTTTTCCCATTGACATAAGGCGCTTAACAACTCTTCATCTATATATTCAACATTCCGATACAATGCTCTGCATTTAGTAGGGGTTTACCCCTGAGTATTGGTCTTAAAAAAAATACCTTCGATTTGATAACTAGTCAGAGAATCCAAAAAATAAAATACCTTGTAGGTTTGAGTAAGAATTTCCATGTATATAAATGACAAACTAAGCCACTGTGTACAACGAGCTGATAATATTTTATTATAAATAAGGCTGTAGTCGCCGTGGTCTAGTGGTTTGTGTGTTGGCTTACTAAGACATGGGCCCTGGGTTCGACTCCAGGCTCCGACATCTTCAAAAAAAAAGAAATATGAAAAAATATTTCTTTCGGCGACTACCTCTCAGCAGTCTTCTGGCAAAAGCTCTGAGAGTAACTAATTGCCATGAACAAGCTTCTCAAGTCTGTCGTTTGGAGTCGACATTAAAAAACTGTAGGTCACGGTACTCATGGATAAAAATTGACACACACAACATGAGTGCTGCGAGAAGCTAGGCCGTAATCCTGACATAGGGTTGTAAAGGCCAGTTATGTATGTATGTATGTAAATAAGGCTGTAGGTGTTTTCAAAATAAAAATTCCAGGAAAATTTTTAAATATTTCAGAAATTTTCCTTAAAGGTATTTTAAACAAAAATTAAATGTAATCAGTTTTTATTGGTTTCTGCGTAAAATTAATTTGTTTTCAATATCACTCTGGTATACTTTTACTTACATTTTTAATAATTCAGGTTTAAATTTGATGAACGTTGTTATTGATTTGAAGAAACATTTCAATTTTGAATATTTTGAATAAAACTTATTACGATTTTGATTTTGATTATTTTGATATTTGATTAATTTTAGTTGAACTTGATTGATTAACTTGATTTACATGCTTCTTACTTTATAAATATTTTTTTTTTCAATTTGAATTAAGGTTTCAAGATCATTTGGCATTCATTTTAATATCATTGAAAATTTTGAATTATTTTTTTTTTTTTTTGTTTCAGATTACTATCTGTTTGATAAAAACTTTAAAACACTTTTATGCTCATTTCTAAATGGGTTATTATGTTGATTTGAATAATGATTTCTATTTCATTACAATATTTTTTTAATTTAATTTAATTTTTTTAAGCTAAAAGGGAAAAAAGTTAACTGTTTTATTTCGTTTGATTTTCTTTTTATACAAATATGTAATTTTCCCTTTTATTTTGAATTTTTTTTTTATTTTATTTTCCTGTTTTGGCAATTATCGTAAATATTATTTTAAGCCTTAAGGCTTAAAAGCTGAAATGCCTTTCTTTGCTATCGCACTCTAAGAATGTAATTGTAAAGCAACCAGAGAAATGTTATGGCATTGAACAACTATGGCAGTATATGGCTTAAGAAAAATCTTTATTTTATTATAATTTTATTCATGAACGAAATTAAATACACTGCAAGGAATAAAACCGAACAAGCACTCACAAAGAGAAAAATACACGCACGCACTTTTATTCAATTAAATTAAATGAAAAAAATAAATAAAAAAAAACGTTTTATTTTCTTTTTTCTCCTTTCATTACAAACCGATAATAAAAAATAAATGTTTTTGTTTTTTTGTTGGTTTTAATGATGTTTGTTTTTAAACTTTACTTGCCACAAATAAACAAATAAAAATAAATATTAAAAACATAAACCATAACGTGCAACATAATACACTCGTATATACCACTTTCAGTCGTTGTTGTTGTTGTATTATTGTATTGTAAGTGTAGTAATATTATTATAATGTGTGTTGCATATATGAATACATTGAGAAACCAGTCAACCGAGTTAGGCACACGCGACTTTAAAATGCAACTGTATCTGACAGTTGCTCATCAATCACTGAAAAATGGCATTGCTCTGCATCTTTTAACAACCACACAACACACTTGCAGCACAAAACACATAATCAAACGAGGTACAATTTAATGAAACTGCAACAGCTACAATAATAACAGCAGCAACAGCTACAGAAACAGCAGAATTAGCATCAGTATTATCCACACAATCACTACTCATATGCCACATACAGTCAGTTAGTCAGTGTTTATTGCGTTGCTGTTGCAGACAGTCACAGCCAGAGGTAAAACATCTGATTGCTTTCCAAGTAAACAATTTATTTTCTTTTTTTTTTGTTGTTGTTTTTTGTTTTATTAAAAATTTTGTAACAATTCTCGTACTCGGCCATGCAATAGAAAATACCACATAAAATATTCTGTTTTACTACTGTTATGTTTTAGGCAAAATCGAAAAAAAAATTTTTAAATTTATTACAAATTTCCATCAATCTTTTCGTCAATCAGTCATTCATTTTTCACTACTCTACTATTCTTGTTCTATATTCCGTATCGGTCCATTACGTTTCGACTCGACTAAGCGTATCAAATGTACCGTCGCGCTCGAATAGCAAACACATACTAAATGCTGGCATTAGTGTTTAAAGCTTAACAAGCCAGACACAGACACAAGCTTTTGCTTTTGGCAAGTGTGTATAAATATGTTTATAATCAAGAACTTATGCTGTGCTATGCTATGACTCGTGTTGGCTTAAATATATTTCAGTGCTGTTGTTTAAGGTAGTATGGATTGTATGGTGTTGACCATGGTTTTTATGTGGAATCTATTAAGTTTATGAGAGAGCAAATATTTTTCTAAAGAGACCGGCTTTTTTGTCAATCAATTGGATTTTGTGGGCTCTGAAGCAAAAAACAAATCAAAAAACCAAATTAGATGATGATATTGTTTTGGCCATATTCATAATAAATAATTTTGTTTTGTACATAACAGCACTTATTAACGAATTTTCATATACATTTTGTTTAATTATAAACCTTTTATAGTTCAAAAATTACTATTTTGAATAAGGGAGATTAGATTTAATTCAGCAGAAAATATAAAAATAAATAAGCAGGTAAGTTTGTCCTACTAACTGAGGGAGCAACACAAAGAAGTAGCAGATTTATAAACAGGCACCTTTTGAATATTATTTGTAGACCCACGTATGGTCACAGATAAACAAGCAAAAACCAATTCCCCCAGAACGGGACATCCCAAAGGCCCTTTGTCAAAAACAAACACGACGAACATATACACGAAAGCAGTGACAAACATTCGTAATTGGCCATTTCAACCCTGTTTCAGAGATTTGCCCTAGACTCTTACAACACTCCAGTTTAAGTCGCCTCCGAACAACGGACTTGAGAAAGTTGTTTATGGCAATCAGTCAGCCTCAGAGCTCTAGCCAGAAGACCGCTAAGATCAATATTTTTTCATATTTCTTTTTTTCAAGATGGGGTTTTAAGCGTGAGCTCTCCTATGGTTAGCCAACACACTGCATTACTACAGCGACAACCGAAATCAGTAACAAATTGTTTAAATTACTTAATTGGCTATAACAGAGACCTTATTCCGTAACTCTCCTAAGCTAAAACTCTATCGCTAAAAATTTCTAAACTTGATTTAGGACTTTTTGGCTAAGAAAACAATTCTTGAATGCTTATTGTAATTTAAGAGCTTCATGCCTATTATCTTAAAAATTATTAATTTTATATATTCTAACGGCCAGCTTGTTTTAAAAACATAAAATTTTAGCATTTTAGTTTAAGAGAATTACAGTAAAGGGCCCCTGATTTGGGAGGCTTGTTCATGGCAATAATTTTTTTTTTTTTTTCAATGCATACGAGGGCGAATTGACATTGAAGCTACCTAGCGCTAGATGGCAGCACAAACACAAAAACTTTTTCTTTCTTAGAAATTACGATCTGTCAAACATAAACGTATTAGTCCGAAAAAATTGTGATATTTTGTACAACTGAAGACCTTTCATGAAAGAAAGTAATATGTAGTTTGAACTTTATTATTTCAAAAATGCATTTAAAAGTATCGGTTTATTTCTTCTGAAATGAGCTGAAGTTTTTAAGTTCATGGAATTCTAATTATAAATGGTTTTTTTTTTTTGTAAGTGCTTTATACCTTTTAGTTTCACTTAAACAAAATGTATATCAGATTTTAAACAAAAACTTGTTTCCTTTAAAAAGAAATACGAAATATAAAATTTGCCAGTTTTCGAAGCGACTCTGGCACATAAATTAGACTGAATTTAACCAAAAGACCATGTGATTCGTTACGTTATTCACAAAGAACTGCAATTTATGACAATATTTTCTAAGTTTCTAATTGGAGATTCTAATTACTTTAAAAACTACACACACGATAGCCAATTCAATAACTTTAAAACTAAAATCTAATTCGACATAAAACTTGTAACCGTCGAGTAGCTCACAGTTTTGTAAAATATCTACAAATAATTAGTAGTATTACTAATAAGTGAAGTGATTAGAGCGCTCGCTTTCAACACCAAGCAGCCCTGGTACGAAGCCCAGCACTGTGGAATATAAAAAAAAAAATTTGTACGGCAATTCAAAAATAGATAAGAGGTTACCACTACCAAGAACTCTATCCCCAAAGAAAACCGCCCCCTGACATTTCACTCTAACCACCTTTGAGCTGTCAAATGACTGATCAAGAGAAAGTGCCAGCTACTGGGTAAACAGGATCTAAACCACTTTCACAATAAACAAAAATTAACATCAACAGATGGAGCAATTGCTGTTGATCATTTTAAGGGTGAAGGTGTAACACTGGCCTTTGAGCAATCAACTGACAACAAATTGTCTCACATGAGGCGCTTAAATGGAACTATATGAACAATATCTTCATATAGCAGGGGTGTAGCCCCCTGAGTATTGATTTTATCGACAAAAAAAGAATATATTTATAATAAATTTAAATGTTACCTGTACTTAAAAAATTTTGTATTCATCTTGTATTCTTGCATCAATTGTATATAATTTTATTATTTTAAAGATTACAGATGTCGAATATATTTTATTCCTGCGAGGATTAATATTTACCAAATTTAGGCATTACATAATAATAATAAAATTTATTAAAAGAAGAAAACTTAAATCATAAATGTTTTACTGATTAAATCTAAAACAAAATGCTCTCCTATCATCAATTAATCTACTGAATATTTTTTTTTTGGTGTTAAATACTTGCTTTTAAAAATTCACTTTCACTATCAACATTTCATAGCAACAAGCATTACCATTAATTTGATTTGGTTGCAACAATTTTAGCATCCATAAAATGTTGAATTAAAATATTATAGCAAAATGTTGCTATAAAATCAAAAGCAACAATAGTTGTGCACAAAAAGAATTTTTAGCTTCCACATGATACAAAATTTAAAACGAGTCAACATGTTGGTATTAAACAATCCGGTTAAATTACGATTACAACTAGTCAGTATTAAAATTATTTTTTATTATTCTTTTTAAAAGGATTACTATGTTGACATTATTTTCTATCTATTAGAAAATGTATGATTATTAATTAATTACCATTACAAATAATTCAAAACTCATCAGGATTATTTGAGATTATAAAAAAATAATCGGAAATAATTTAAAATGTACTCCGATTATTTCTTTTTTTTTAATTACTTTTCTTTTGAATTTTTTTATTATTATATTTACAAAAAGGATTTTACAAATGGAAAAAGTATATTCAGATTACAAGAACATAAGAATTATAATTTTTTGTTTATTTCTAATTGTAATAAAACATAATCGTTAAATTACTCTAATGCGGGTCTTGGACTTTTTGTTCAAACATTAAAAAATCAAAGGTGAAGTAACACAAAACCTAAAAAATAGTTTATATTGTATATAGATCTCATAACTCATAACTAATGCAACAAATTGCTCTCAACTGGCATTTTTGGCATTCATTCATTCATTCATATATGAGGTACTAGAGTACTTCAACCTGTAGATCTATTGTACAGCCCTTAACTTGACCGGGATTCATACAATATTTCCCCTGTTTCGTAGCTCTGAGAAGTTTTAAAATGTCGACCGCTGCCAACTCCGAAAATTCCGTATCTGATAACTGATAGCCACCAAGGTACCTCTTCCTGTGTATGTGCTTGACGACACAATTGCCTCGTGACAGACTCTGCTCATATCGCTCGAAGCGATTCCTATATTATTTAAGTGTCCATTGATTCTGCAGTGCCCGATAAGAAGTGCCGCTAGTATTCTCAAATTATACCTAGAGAACCCAATCCACAACTCAAATCTTTTCTTATTACAATTAATAAGCAAAATAATGGAAATTCTAAGGCCAGTCTGACAAAAGGAGAACAAATGCCTCTCTCTGTCTTCTTTTTCCCTTAGTATGATTTCCAAACTCCCCTTCCTATTCCACAATAGGGTTCTGGCCCCATCAATGGCATAGCTGCTCCCTTCCTAGCAAATTCAGCCGCCATTTCATTCCCTTGAATGCCCGCCAGGGACTCAGCACAGGCTGACGTTATATTCCCTGCCCAGCCGATTCAGTTTCACCAGACAGTCCCGTTCTAGCATATTGGCATGCAGAGGAGATCCGTATTCGATAATTAAAAATCAATTTTGATTTTTTAAAAATTCATACAAATTTTAGAAAATATTCTAACTAGTGCTGGCCTTAAATTAAAAAAAGAACAATTAAATCAATCAGCTATTCTTTGAGTGCTTTTGTTAGTTGGCAAAAGATTGCACCTTTACCACACCTCACTTTCATTTTAAATCAATTGTGTCCTTGTGGCTCTGTTGAAAAAATAAACGTTCACCTGAAAAACCCTGCAGTTTTGAAGCAAAACTCAGAGCAGTGGTATGTTGTAAATTCATTAGACCCTTAAGCAGATATTAGAAGACATCACCTATAGAAAATTGTAATTAAGAGTTTAATGAATGAATGCTTAGTTTTTATAAATCTAATTTTTGATATTATTGCGCTTTTCTACTCACAAATTAAATATTTTACAAAACAGGGGCCCTATTCTGTAATTATCTTAAGCTAAAACGCTAAAATTTTGGGTTTTGAAAACAGGCTGGGCGTTAGAATCAATAAAATTAAAACTTTCAGAGTTGATGGGCATGAAGCTTTTAAACTACAAAACGCGTTGAAGAATAGTATTCGCGGCCAAAAAGTCCTAAATCAAGTTTAAAAATTTTTAGCAATAGAGTTTTAGCTTAGGAGAGTTACAGAATAAGGCCTCGGAACTCAATGCTCTAAATACAGGTGTCGCCTGTATATGGAGCACTCATTGGAGCACTTACACTTGTCTGTGAAGGCAATGCAAAAATTATTTTAATTCTGACTTGAAATTATTTCAGACAGTTCAGGTAAATATGTATGTTGATTTTAATTCCATATAAAAAGAACCGCCATAAAAAATCTGTTTTTTTTTATCAAATAAAGGCGGGCTATGCCGGTGGCCAAATAATGGTTTTTTTTTTTTTTGGTCTCTTTTTCTATATAATCCAACCAAGTTAAACAAATTGTTATTCGTGCTATTTTTAATCTGTCTGATGCTCATATTTGTCATATGTTTCTTATTCCTGTGCTTGAATATCTCATAGACTACTTCCTTGTCATTGTGTTGCATAGCAAGAAGCTGCAACAGAATTACCAGCAATCACTATTTTTTTCCATAAAATTTTAGTAACGAATGCATAAAGATTTTAATCCGTCACTTTTTTTTTCTTGGTTGATCTACATATTTGTATGTCATTTACACAATAGGATTGGTTACACATGCCTTTTATTATTTACTTTTGGTATTCTTTACTTTTACCATTCGTTCTTATTTTTGTGTTTCACTTTTTATGCCAAAAAGGAAAGAAAAATGGTAACTTGCAGAACAAAAATACAACTGCACGTGCATATTATGTGCAATATCGTAAATCAAAAAACAAACTTTCAAATGGAGAAACAAAAAGAAAATAAAAGCTCAAAAAATTTGTGGAAAAAGAAAAGGTTTAGAAAAAATTTTAAATAAGGCTACAACTCCAATCGAATAACGAACAGAAGGGTATTTTCTTATTTATGATTTCATGATTATCAAAAGTGCTATTCCAATTCAAATGAATATGTGCACTTGGAGGTTTTAAACAAAAAGTTTTAGCTGGACTAGACTTGCCTTGGCAACTGCCAAAACCCTGGCCTTTTCGTAGCATTTCAAACGCAGCATTTTAAATAGAATCTGTGAATCGTTGTCTCTTGTCTTTTTCTACACAAAAACAACGCTTATAAATTAGTAGAATAAAAATGCCTGAAGTTTTAAAATACTTAAGATGTTATAAAAATTAAGAAAAAAAACAAAAAAAAAAACATAAGTGGGGGAAGCTAGAAGTGACTAAAATTATAAAAAACAAATTCACTCAAAGCTTAAACTGCTTGTAACATACAAAAGACCGCATGACACTTTAATAATAAATTAGGGAAATGAAGTGGCAAATGTACTTGCCAGGAAGGGCAAATCCATGAGACTGGTGGGCCCATAAACCTTTTGTGGGCTGGGAAGGGGAGTTTGGGAGACGATACTAAAGGAAAAGGAGGAAAGAGAGAGAGAGAGACGATTCTTGTGCCAGACTGGTCTTAGACTTGTCAAGCTCGGTAATTATGATAGAAGGAGATTTGAGTCTCTACGGATAATCTAAGAATATTGAGGGGACTCCTGACCGTTAGAGCTGGCAAACAATCGATAGTACTATCGATAGTTCTATTTTTATTACACTATCGATGTTATTTTTTTGATAGCGATACAATCGTTAAATGTTGCATTTAATTGACTTATGCAGATTTCTCTAGCTTAAAACCATCATCGCTACTTTTCAACAATTGCAACAGGTTGATACTGAAACTACACCGTTGAAAAAAACTTGCAAAAGTAATTTGGAAATTTTTTCTAGAAACAAAAGATTTTCTTTATCAATAATAATAAATAAAAAAAAATAACTCCAGACGACGCTACACGAAGGGCAGCGAAGTATTGAAAATAAATAAATAATAAAACTTATGATAAAAAGATATTGTCGAAGAGTCTAAAACCTATAAAAGGGATTCCTAATGGAAAAAACTACTGCATACTGCTTTAATGACTTTAGTCGCCAATGATTTAGAGCCATTCAGTATAGTAAACGATACATGTTTCCGAAATTTTATTAAATGCTTAGATCCCCGCTACATGTTGCCTTCAAGAAACACTCTAAAAAATATGATGATGGTAAATTTGTTTAAAACAACCAAGAGTAAATTGTAAACTATGCTTAATGAAGTGCAAATCTGCACTATTACAACAGACTTATGGACTTTATTCGAAAACGAGGGCTATCTTACCGTAACATGTTACTTTATATGAAACAAATTTGTTCTTCGTATATCTGTTTTGTCTATGTGCTACCAGGAACGTGAAATTTAATATTTCTAAAGGAATTCGATACTATTGATAATATCGATAGTTTTTTAACCAACTATCGAAAACACTGAATGGCGCGGCTATCGATAGTTTGCCAGCTCTAATGACCGTTCTCTGCAGACTAAATAGATTTTAAGTAGGGTAGGAATCGCTTCGAGTCATCAGAGCACATACTGTGCAGCATTGATGCACATTAGGAAGAGATACGTTAGTGATTATCAGATATCAGATAGGAAATTGTCAAAGTTGGCTGACATTTTGAAGTTCGTCAAAGCGACTAAACTGGGCCGATATTATAGACTAATGCTGGAAAAGTATTGAGTAATTGGTACCGAGTATCGAGTAATCGTATTAATTTTCGGGTACTCAATACTTAAAAGTAACTACTCCATAATTTAAAAGTTGTATTTTTTCTACGAATTTGTATAGAAAATTTAAATTTTAACCCCCAAGCAAATTTCTGCCTAAAGCACAGTACTTTATGAAATTGTTTTCTCTTAAAAATAACATCCGGTAAAAGTATTGAGTAGTATTGGGTACCCAATTGAAAGTACTCAATACAATCGAGTAATGAAAAGTAGCAGAATTTGATAGCACTACTATAGACGCCCTAGTTAAGCTGAAGGCTCTACAATAGATCTACAGCATTGATGCCCAAGGTAGTAGTATTGGTAAGATAAAAAAAATAAGACACAGAAGTTCTGCAAGTGTAGTTTGTCTCTCCCACTCAACATGCTGATTTCCTATTGGTTGATTGACGATCAAACAAAAGAGCGTAAGTATACGTGTGAGTTTAATTTGCTGATATCAGCCACTACTGGGCATCTTTGATTTACAGGTCGAAGGACTTTAGTACCTCATTTATATATTAATAAATAAATGAATACACCTAAACTGCAACAGAATTATATTTCAATTAAATCAAGGCGTTAACATTTTGGCATATTTGTGTAGATAGAGATGTTATTTAGCGACTTTCAAATTGACTCACTCTCACTTTTTTATCTCATTTAACTTTAAAACTGACAGACCATAAGTTGTGGCAAATAATGGCATAAACAAATTATGATTATCGAATATAGAAAACAAAAATAAAATTATAAAAATTATCTATTCTATGAAAAAGTACGCAAACAATAACGATCAACACCAGCGCCAAGCAACAAAAAACAAATCTCAGTTTAGATGTTAAAAAAAAATTGCATTCAATGGTTTTTCTAAAGATTTTTTTTTGTTTACAAAAATATTTGCAATAGAAAAACAACAACAAATCATATCATTCTAGCATTTGGAAAAATTATAAGAAAAAAAATTAAAGTTTTACAAACCAGAGCCAAGAACCACCCAAGGGTTTAAATCACTCAAACCTACATATAAAAAACAAACCAACAAACGGACTCGCAAACTTAAGATGTTGCGCTGAAGAAATGTTTTTTTTACAGAAAATAACAATTGTTGTTGATACAACAACAACAACGGCAACAACAAAACAACACAAATTTTAATAAATGCTTTGATTGTTGTAATAGGCTACGGCTGCACAAATATACCGAAAACAGCAATCCAATGCATATGTTGCATGCCACAAACAAGGTGTGTTAAATCTTTCATCTTAACTTGCATTTATAAAGAATTTTAAACCCTCTTCTTCCTCACACACAATTTAGATTAGTTTGGCTGGGTTAGTCTAATGCCTAACTTAAGGATGCCCAGAAAATCGTCATCGTTTACAATTTGTTAAACATTCCTGGCCTATACGAGCAGATCACTTTTGGTTTTTTCTTTTTTCTGTTTTACCTCCACAAATCGATGTTTATAATGATAGAAGATTGGGGCGTTTGCCAATATCTGGATAATTTGTAATGATTACTAATATTATGGCTATTTTAGACAAATAATAATTTTCTCAATGTTTTAAAGTGGTAACAAAAATATTTATGTTCACCATTATAAAATGGTGTGTATTGATTATTGCTATTGGGGGGGAACAAAATTGTTAACCAAAAATTCTAATGGAGATGAATTTTTTGAAATTCCGGTTCGTTAGCTGTATGTAGATGGAAACCTTTTGTATTATAATGTGACCAGCAAGATAAAGAGCAAAAACATTTGATTTATTTTATATATTTTTCGAACTTAAATCTCCATCCACAGCCAAAAAAAAATGGCACTAATTACAATACTGGGTCGTTTTAGTGGATCTAATAGATCCGACTGGTAGTTTACAGCAGAAAAATTTAATAGAAAATAAGAACTAAACATAAACCACAAGAAACATGAGCAGAGGAATAAA
The DNA here is from genome assembly GCA_963576795.1 of Metopia argyrocephala. NCBI lineage: Eukaryota > Metazoa > Arthropoda > Insecta > Diptera > Sarcophagidae > Metopia > Metopia argyrocephala. The sequence goes on from OY756211.1 coordinate 89,905,201, forward strand.
GTTCACAAGGGATACAGCATGTGGATTATTTATTTTTATTTTTATTTAAATTATAATACAATATTAATATTATATTTAATTAATGCGAAACGAATGACTGAGACCTTTGCTCGGTGTAGTGTCATGGATTATTAAAAAATTAGATGTATGTAAGTAAAATCAATTTACCTTCTGGAACTACAACAGGCAGTAGGTATTAGCATATCGTCGCAAGAATTAAAGATTGGTCCCGGTTCGACTATTCTACAATGAAAGTAAATTCACTTATGACGTGTGCGTTTTGAAAAATACCAGTGTCTTTGTTTTACTTTTATACAGGTTTTTTGGCTCTGGTGAACATTTAAGGTTTTGTCAGTTACAGTGTTCTTTAATTCCATCGACGATATAGACCTGTCTTATATAGTGGTTGTCATGGAGGTGCTTATGGTAAATTCACTATTGTTTTTAGATTTATTTTAAAACAACACTGTCCACGGAAAAAAATTTTTGATATTTTTGAAATTTAACATTTACAAGGGCATTCGCTGTTCATATATACATATGTACAGTTTACACCGAAACATTTCATTCAGTTAGTTCTTGATAGTCTGTCTATATATGTAAGTATATGGCAAATAAATAAACAGAAAACCTTTTGACTCAAAAGTTTTGAGAAACTCATATGTGTATGCACATATGTGGAACAAGTGTAAAATTTTAATTAGTCTAAGGCCGAGGTCACGCAATGAGCGGCGAGTTTGAGCGGCAAGTGGCTTATTACTGAGCGTAATTTCTGAGCGGTAAGTGCGGTTAGTTGTTCAAATGCCATACTTTTATTTTTTAAATTTTTAGGCCTCGGCCTAACAAAGAATACATGTGCCCACACATATCGCTCATTTACTTCAAAAGTATTTTAAGTCGGAAGATAAATACATACATTCATAATTGTCCATTACTACTCCGTTTAGAGTTACGGTATAGCTTTTCACAGCTTCTCAACTTTTACTTTTTTACTTTTATACGATTTTTTATATACCTTTTTTTGCTACCTGTATTTGAATTAAAGAAAATTTTAATTAAATAAATATGGTGAGAGCCAATAATATCATAACCATTTGTCCAATTCCACCTACTTTTTAATAGTGATTTATATTGACTATAAAGTTATTTGGAGCAAATTAATAAACTTTCGTATATCTTCTATCGTTCTCAAGAAATACAAAAATCAATATTTCTCTTTTATAGAACATAGCCCACTCCGAATTTCCAAATTTCGCTCACTTTTTGCATTGACTGTGAAACCTTTTAAATTGAATTTACAAACTTTTGCTATTAAAAAGTTTTAAATATATTATATGAAGTGTATACGAGATAAAGAAGCTTCTGCTTCCTATAACTTTTCTCAAGATCTACAAAATTTTGATATTTTCTTGTATGCCCACATATCCGTTTCCGCGCACAGTTGGACTAATGATTTGTATCGACTGTAAAACCATTATGACTAGATATAAAGACTCTTACTGATAGTATTTTGACAATATACACAAAGAAATACGAGTATTTCCTTTGTATAGGCTTGGCACCGGTCAGTTGGAGTTTTTAAAATTTATGTACCCTACAGATCCTATCAAATATAATATATTAAGCTGTCTGTAGACTACAAACACGCACACATTCATGTATAAGATGTAGAAATAGCTACTTAAGTTGATACTGTTTGACAAATTTTTCTGATCCGTGCAAGGTTTAGTATTTGAAATCAAACTCTGCTGTTATTTTATTTAATTTTTAATCAAAATAACAAGTCTTTTCAGTTGTATCAAAATTGTATTAAAACAACAGCTTTTTTTCCAGAAGACGATTGTTGGTTTAAATACGTTCGTGTTATAATACATATGTAAAACACTAAAATGTTTGATTGTTTTGCATATAAACTGTTTCATCCAAATTAGATGACAATTACAAAAAACTGCAATGATGGTAAGAAAAAGAGAATATGATAGAAACTGTTCTGTGACTTTACTTCGACTAACTCATGCAAGTGTATGTACATACATATGAAAGAATATAATTTCAGTATGCGATTTCCAGAAAAGTGTGAGTTAAATAGTTTATGTTTGATCATGAATATGCACAGGACACAAAGAACTCTAATGAGACAATCGTAGCTGGAGTCGAAAACATATGTACAGTTTGGCTAGTGTACTATTCTTTTAGAGACATCATTTTCTCCTTTCATCATCAAAATATTCCTTGCAAAAAAAATGTAAGATTCTTTAAAGATCTACAATAATTAAAGTATTTCAAAATAAACAAAATTTAATTTTAAAAAATTTTTTAATTACCTGGAGCTCTTTGAAGTTGCCAAATTGCCCTGTTGTACAGGGTGAACATAACTACTTATGTATATAGCTTTTCAGCTGAGGATGTCAAACGCTGTCATCAAATCAAATTATTATGAATCACCAGAACAACGCTTTAAAGTTATGGAAATTTCATTGAACAAATAAATGATTCTGTTCAAGAAGTTTATGAAACATTGCTTTTATTTTACAATTAACATAATCGGTCAGTGTTATACCTTCACCTTTGAATGATCAACAGCAATTGCCCCATCTGGATGTTGGAATGTGAGTGGTGAGCACATTTTTGTAGGTTAGCTCTTATCTTCCCAGAAGGTGGCGCTGTACTCCTGATCATTCGTTTTCTTGGTCGAATAGACTTGAAATGTCAGGCAGCGGTTTTCTAAAGATAGGGGAGGGGACCTCTTATTTTTTTTTTTTATTATAATTTTTGAAAAACCGCAAATTTATATTTTTTACTTTTCTCCTTAGCTGGGACTTGAAACTCTGTGCAAGAGCTCTAACCACTATACCACGACCCCCCTTACAAAATTACATACTGGTAAGCACTATTTTCTGCTGGGATGTTGCTATAACATTAACATTAAAATTAATATTTTATATGTTTGTTTGTAGCTAAAGATATACTTTTGGAAATTATAGTTTCCTTTTTAAAACTTTTGCCCTTGATGATTATACTTCAATAGAAATTTAAAGAGTGAGAAAGAGATACAAACAAAGAAATCGTTTATTCAACATTTAAAAAGTTATTAAGGCGCCAACAAACTGCAATTGCAACGTGTAAATAATTTTATTTACAATTATATTTTTGCTTCCCAATTCAGAATTTGTTTAACAACAGCACATGGAACAGCAACATACTCCTTCTAATGTAAAGCGGCAAATATCACTGAACAACACACACCAAAAGCACGCATTGCGCGGTAATATGTTGCAGACAAGTGTATGAAGCATGTAAAACCGAAAGTATGGTGCGTGCCCATAGCAATGCCACCCAAATGGTTGTGAATACTAAAGCAGCCAGAATAAAGAAAAAGTAGCGTAGCAAGATAGAAAAAAAAAAATAAAAAAAAGCGTCAGAGTCAAATAGTAACAGCAATTAATATCACTTTTAAAATGTTTGTTATTGCAACAGCACCAATATGATGAGGTACGAATGCGAATGCAAATTCAAATTCTCATATGTGTTGGTAGTTTTATGAAGAAAATGCATATTGAAAAGATTCACACTTGAAGTTTTGTGTGTTAAGTTTGCTGTTGCACGTGAAACGTATTATTTAAAGACAGGGGAGAAGGTTAAGCGTTGAATATGCAGCACGAGTATTGATACTGCACTTCGATTTTTTTCTTTTTTTCGTTTTATTTCATCATCACCAGAGTAATCGATATGTTTTTTTTTTTGCCACAACCAGTATTTGTTTCGTATCATTTCGTTTCGATTTGTGTTTCTTTTTTTTTTAATATTATTATCGTTACGAAAGGTGCAATGCGTACGTCACATTTTTTCTTTATCAAAAAAAACAAAAAAAAAAAAAAAACGTTGAAATGCAATTTTCTCTGTTTGGTTTTCAAAGTCTAGGTGAAAGAACACAGAGAAAAAAAAAACAACAACAACAACCCAATAGGTTTGACTGTTAGACTTTAGCAGTAGCAACAAAATAGGGAAAAATCAAATATGAAGGGAAAGAAACAACACAAATTCAATGAATTTTTCATGAGTCTCAATATGCCATGATTTCTATAAACCGTGTGGCACAAGAGCAACAACAGTCATTCTGCCTGTCATTCGTTTATCGTACACTCTGGGTGCTGTTGTTGCATTATTTTGATTTCCTTGGCATTTTGATGAAGTTCAAATCGAAAATATGCGTTTTTTTTCGGTTACAATGTGCCGGTGTTGTTATCGGTGTCGGCTTTATATGATGATGGTGGCAAAGATGATGATGACGGACTGGTTGCCTGGTTGGTTGGTTAGTTGCTTTACTGTTTGATAGTGTTGCCGAGATAATAATGACATGTTTTCGTTGACATAGTTAAGTGTTAAGGCTACGCCTGTCATTTCTATAAATTTCTTCTCTAAAACAACAAACTACTTCCTCACTCAGCCATAATAAGTATTTTGTTGCAATGGCTTAAGTACTGCAACATGCAGCAGTGGCAAAGAGTAAAAATCGTGCATAGTGGTAAATGGGTGTGCATGTGTGTGTTTTTCCACAACATTGACATTTTGGATTGATTTAACATGCCACTATCGTTATTACGCCTTGATAATATCATTTTGTAGATTATTTTACAATAGACCAAAAGATATTTTGTATGAATAAATGAATGAATGGATGGAAGGCTGTCACAGTCACTTCCATACTTGGTTGTTTGTTATACATTGTGTTCTCCCAGCAGCATAATAGAGTAGATCATTAAAACTTTAAAGAAAATTTATACACGATAAGAAGGTGTCGCATTTTTTTATTTTTATGGGATTTAATTGATTTTTTTGTCTTTTCTTCAGCGGTCATTAAAATGAAAATATGAAATATATGCAGAAAAATAATATTTTCTTGTCATAATTTTTTCAGCAATTGCAGTCAGTCCAGTAACTTGTTTTTTAGGTTGAAAATACATTTTTTAAAGGGTTTGCTTAAGATATGCTCCATCGTAACACCGGATTTAAGTGAGACTCATACTAGACAAATAAATTTCATATTTTACATAATAATCTAAAAATAAAATAAATGTTTTTTTTATTATTATTTAATAATTTTCCAAGTGCAAATACAGAAATTTTCATTTAATGCCACTTGAAAACAACGGGTGTTTTTTTACTTTTTGCTACATATGAACTAATGGTATTAAATGCAAGCCCTAATTCGTCATGCATTTAAATTACACAACATGCGTTATGAAAATATTTTCTAACAGCAGTTTTTGCTTTTTTAAAGCCCCGGCTTCTGTGTACTTTTTAATTTCTTCTATAAGTTTATATTTTGTTATTCACTTTTTATTAAATTACTGTCAGCTGATTACTTGTCAAAGGTAAACAACGCAGTATAAAAGTTTAAGTCAACCAATTTAATAAAATTAAATCATTAGATTAACCTTTATTTGTATTTTTGTATTGTATTTGTATTTTATTTTATTTTGGAACCTTCTACAACAAAACTTAAGTTCTAAAGTAGTAGAAGCATACAATTAGTTATTTTTACATGTATAATAAGAAATTATGTGCACATTGGTGGAATAAAAATATATAATAATTAACTTAAAACAAGTATAACAAAATATGAATTGAAAACATTTAAAGTAAATATATATGTGTATATGAAATTATAAAATATTCTCAGTCGTTAATTAATTGCCATAATATTGAAAAATTTGCCTTTTAAAAAGTTTGACGTTGCTAATTCCCCTAATGTGGGGGGGGATAGTATTCCAAAGACGTATCCCGGATATGAAAAATTGCCAATCTGAAATCAATGTCTTACTTTTCAGTGGTATTATCGCCTTGTTTCTACTAAAACGACTGAAACTAAGTCGCTTATACAGTTCCTCAGGTTGACCGGAAATTACTATTTTATGCAGGAATATCAAAGCTCTTATCCTCATTAAATCATCAAACTTGACGCCGAAAATTTGCCTTGTATAGTAGCTTATATGATTACGATTCCCATAGGGCTTAAGCCTAAAAACATATCTTGTTATGTTATTGTATGTGACGTTAAGCCTTAACTTGCTTTTAGCATCGCAATTTGAAAAAATTTCACTGCCATAGGTTAAGATTGGAATCAGATAGGTTTTCGCTAGAAGTAGTCTGATTCTAAAAGGCGTGCAATATTGTGTAGGCCATAGGGTTCGTAGCATCGAAAATGTTTTCCCACAAGCGACCGTAACGTGATCCGACCAGGTTAATGTACTATTGAATATAAGTCCTAGGTTCTTAGCTTTATTAACGATTTCAATTCTCTGGTTGTCAATTACTATATTTGGTGTTTCTGTGACTTGTTGGGATCTTTTATGGACTAAGAGACATTTTGACTTCTTAGGGTTAAGGCTCAGGCCGTTAACTGCAGCCCATGACGATATTCTTTTCAAATCTTCATTAAGTTTATTCTCATAATCTTCTTCCCTGTTGCTTATATATATTTGAACGTCATCAGCATACATTCTAACATTGCAGTGCATCAGCTGATCCGGCAAATCATTCGTATATATAGAGAAAAGCAAAGGCCCCAAAATTGAACCCTGTGGGACGCCCCTAATGACAGGTAGGGTTGTTGATTTAGCTGATGACCTCTACGAATTGCTCCCGATCACTAAGATAAGTGCGTATCAACTTGGAAGATGTATAAGAGAAATGCATCATTTTTTCTAACTTTTGAAGCAAGATAGTGTGGTCAACTGTATCAAAGGCCTTAGAATGGTCAAGTAAAGCCATCAGAACCATATGGCCATCATCCAGCTCTTTTCTAATATCCTCTGCTACATCTATGAGAGCTGTGACACAACTGTGTCCGGCGCGGAATCCAGATTGTTTGCTAGTCAAGAGTTTTTGATCAGCAAGATATTCCGTAATTTGTTTATGTAGGACTTTTTCAAAAGCTTTCGACAAGTAGGGTAGTATAGTAATTGGACGATAATCTGAAGATGATTTCGGGATAGGACGAACTTTTGCCAGTTTCCATATTTTCGGATAAGTACTAGTTGTTATTATAAAATTAAAGATATGTGTTATAAATGGCAGGATATATGGAAGAAGCATTTTAAGGAAAGCTGGATGAATTCCATCTACACCTGCAGCCATTGATTTAATAGAATGGCAGCATCTCCAAACAGAAGACTACAGCATGCTTACGCACTATGTATTTATACCTCAAAAAAACGCTTCTGAGTTGTGAATATTTCTTTAGAAAAAAAAAATAAAATAAATTAATATGTGCCTGAAGTTCATAGAACACTCCGTCCATATAGTGAACCTCTAGCGATTTGTGCAGTTGTAGATACGGAAAAGTATATTGCAGCTGTAGTACGAAGTCTTGACAAGGCAATAATCATAATTTCTGTATACGGAGCGATCACATTACTGAAGTGCTTAATGAATCATCATAACATAGATTAAAATTTACTGTTTGGTGCAGTTTGCATGATATCGGTACTTATATCTCGGTTTCTTGTTTTGCAATAAATAAGAATTTGCCGTTACTGTGAATAGTGTTTTTTTCAAATATTAATCATTTAACACTATTTGGTTCTAACAAAATGGGATCAACTTGTCATTCAGCTTAACAATCGGTTAACTGTAATATAAATTTGGTGGCAGAAGTGGTTGTGTTCACTGTCTTCCTCGCTCGTGCGATTGAACGCTATTGGAGCTATAGTAAGTTATTTTTTTATGCCAACAAACCAGTAACTCTTGAAATAATAGTTGAGTAATAAATGAAGAGTTAAAAGTAAGACTGATCGAATGAATTAAGTAACTCGCAGCCATGGGGGACATATGCGAGAAATCATCTTTGAAAATAAATGCCATATATTGTTATTTGATAAAGACCCAACACAAATGCAAGACACTATGATTTATAAGATCTATTGTGTCCATTTGAGTCTATTTTTCGGCAACCAACTACCTTTCTTATGAACATCAGCCGATCCAAAACTTTAGTGGTGGATATGTCTGCCAGTGAGAACAAGCCTCCCTCGAAACATCCATCTAAATTTACTAAGAGCCACACATACACATAGTCTGTGCTCAGCTATTTCTGATGCACGTGAGCATAGTCGCCGTGGTCTAGTGGTTAGTGTGTTGGCTTACTAAGACGGTAGTGCCGGGTTCAAATCTCAGCACCGACATCTTGAAATAAGATATATGAAAAAAAATATTTCTTTCGGCGACTACCTCTCAGCAGTCTTCTGGCAAAAGCTCTGAGAGTAATTAATTGCCATGAACAAGCTTCTCAAATCTGTCGTTCGGAGTCGACATTAAACTGTAGGTCCCGGTACTCATGGATAGAAATTTACACACACAACATGAGTGCTGCGAGAAGCTAGGCCGTAATCCTGACACAGGGTTGTAAAGGCCAGTTATGTATGTTATGTATGTATGTATGTGAGCATAGTCTGTGAATAGCATGCTCTCAAATGCGCTCTCACAATAAAATAATCCATAAGAAAATCTGTTAGGATTTTGAGGTCTGGCCTTCTTCAAATTAGATATTAGATTAAAAAAAATTATTGTATTACCATTTAAATTTTTAAGCTATTAAAAATCACCCTTTATTATGAAATATCTCATCAAATTTTCATTTGCCTATTTTGTATGTGCAATTTGAATAGACAAAACTTAAGAAAGTAAATTTTGAAATTATTTTAAGTGTTATTTAATCATCTTGGAAATGTTTTACTAATTAAATACTTTTGTGTGGTTTTTAATCCGGACAGTAAGAAGTGACCGAACAATAGACAAACAAGTAAACAGACTTAAAAACATACAAAAACTAACCGACTTATGTATAAATAACCATGAACGAATTTATTTAGTTTGTAAGCATTTTATTATAAGGATTGTTGGTTGAATGAATGGGTGGATGAAAATATTTAATTTATTTCTATAAACAAGTATTTGGGAAACCATATAATAAACCAGCTTGAATTGATGGTAATTTGACTACTACGAGTAGATAATATTAATTAAAAAGAAAATATTTCATAAAACTAAGCAAAAAAAAAATAATAATCTAGAGAAGGATGATTATATGTATAATGAATATATAATGAAAATGAAAAGAAGGTAATCAGTGAAAGTTGTTTAAAAAAAAGAAACATTTTTATTAAAGTTTTAAAGAAAGATGATGTTCAGATGTAAATAAAGCAATAAAAAAGTAGGAGGGTTCATTAAACTCTATATGAATATATATTTTTTTATTAATATTAGAATACTATTTTAATTATTCCGAGACGAGAAGGTCTCTGCTGGGAATCGACTTTTACACTAGCAGTCTAGCACACAACCAAAGAGACCACTGGGGCACTCTATATGAAAATATAAAATTTTAGTTTTCTTAATAAAATACATTTTTTAAACTTAAAATTAATAAATTTTTCTGTTATTGTAATTTTTTTTTTTTTATTTCTCCCATATCTTCTATATAAATCAAAATCAATATTGTTCGTTGGTCATCGCATCAGTTGAGAACTGCTACACCGATTTTGACGATTTTTTCTTTCTAATGATCGTTGCGATCCAACTTAGGTTTTTACGGAAAGAAAATTTTTCCCCGCCCACTTTTTTAATTTACATAAAATCAGACAACGGCTTCATCGATTTGACTAATTTTTCTTTCAAATGTTTGTATTAATCCATTTTAACTTTTCATCGAGAGAAAAATTTGCCATGCCTACTTTTACGCCCTCTTTTTTATATTTATCTTTAAATACTGATTTTTGTATATCTTCAGAACGGTTACAGCTAAAGTTTCGGAATTAAGTCTGAATGTCATCAGTCAGAAATTGTGTAAAATTAGACAAGTGGGAGTGACAACTCCTACAAAAGTTAAAAATTGATTTCTTTATAAATACGTATCTTTAGAACTGTTAAAGCTAAAGTTTCTAAATTTGGTGTGATTGATTTCGTAGTCATTAAAAATTATCAGTAGAAAAAGGGTGGACAAGTAGACGTGGTAGCTTCCAGACAAACTACCTATTGATTTTAGTATATCTTGAAATCAGTAACAGTTAAAGATTTTGAATTTGGTCTGAATTACTCTGTTGTCACTAAAAAATCATCAATCGTAAAATTTGAACAAATGATAGTAGTAGGTGTAGCGAAGCACGCCGATTTTAAGCTAGTATTAAAATACAAACGTTGAATGTTTTAAGTACAAACTCTGACTCTGACTCTGACTCTGAACGGATCATTTTATTGCAACTAACGCGAACCCTAACGTGAAACCATTTACTTTACAGTGTCAGTCTCTGGTAATTAAATGCAAAATTTAAAATTTTAACTCGCACTACTTTTAATTATTTTTCCAATACATATTATAAGTGGTCACCATAGTTTCCAATGTATTGATGTTGGCTTACTAGAAGAGAGCACCAGGGTCAAACTCCAGCTCTGACATCTTGCCAGAAAGTAATATGAAAAAATATTTTTTATTTTGTCTTCTGAGTAAAGCTCTGAGAGTAGCTGATTGTCATAAAGTGGCATCTTAAGACTGTCCTTAGGATCCGACATTAGAATCTAGGTCTCTGTAGACAATATGAGTGCTGTGAGGAACTAGACCATAACACTAAAAAGCTTTGTAATGGCCAATTATGTTTTTTTTTTTCTTTTTATAAGAACAATACTCCGAGAAAAACTCCTAAAAACTCTATCCTCCTATGAAATGGCGGATAGAGCACATAAGCTCCCGCGCTACGATATGTGTATATTATGCGCTTATTTTTTGTAGATGAGACAAGTTGCTGACAATTTGACCACTCAAGGGTCAGTATTATACCTTCAACATTAAATGATCAACAGCAATAGCCTCATCTGTCGGTGGATGTTGAATGTGAGTGGTGAGCGTCTTCAGTAGCGTCTTTGTATGTATTAGTATAGGGTGATAACTTTTTTTGGACAATATTCTCCCCAGGGCTTTTCTAATGGCAAATATTGTATTAATGATAAAAAAAACTATTTCAGTTCAATTTGGTAAAAAAAATCTTACGATTTCTAAAATGCCTATAATATATTTTTTTAAATTATTTTTAATAACAATTTTTTAAAATATGGTTTATATATATCTGTGGAATTTTGAAAAAACGTCTACTCTCGAAAGAAGACAATTTTCCAAGATCTTTATAGTAAATATAGAGTTTCCTTGTCCTTCTTTTGCTCTAATCTCCGTATTTCTACGACCTTTGGAACGCAAGATATGCAGTTGACCAATCGGCCTCTTTCAGACGTTCCCCCAATTTCAATTTGACAAAACGACTTCTTTCAGGGAATTAAGAATAATTTGAAAAATTGAATGTCTATTAAAAATTTTATTTAATTTTTATTATTATTTTTTAATTATTTGCATATTGTAGGGAAAAATAGAAGTATTTTTTTTAATGAAACCAAAATATTTTTTCCAGATCAACTTCTTTCAACCTTTCTTTCATATTCCATTTTAACAAAACAACTTGTCTTGACTTATGCGATTAAAATAATTTTCAAATTTAATCAAAAAAATTTTGACAAAACGACTTGTATGGTGGAAGCTAATTTATTTCTTTAAAATCTATTTAACAAAAAGTCTTAATTTTTTTTTTGTTGTTTTAAAGAAAACTATTGCTTTTAGAGGGAAAAAAAGTTGCATAATGTTCGTTAAGTATTTGTGTATAATATCCAAGTTCAAAATTTCTTTAATTTTCTAAGCAATTACTTCTATTAGCCTTTTTAACTGTTTTATTGCTCTACTGAAAAGTTGTTTATTTTGAAAGAAGACGTTTTGTCAAATGTCCACAGATATGTAATGCCCGTATTCATAAAAAATAAAACAATTTTATTAATTGCTTATTTGACAATTACTCCATAGAAATATGTCAAAAAAGCATTCTATAAACCAATTTAATTTTTTATGAAAACGGGCATAAGTATGTAAACAAATAATAGCAATAAATGATTAAAAGTAGGTATTGTAAGATATAAACTTTAGGTTCAAAGTACGCGATGTTTTACAAAGCGGATATATATCTTGTACTATTTTTATTCTACGTTCCGTACAAATATTACTGCGTTGTTGATTTCGAATTGTAAATGGTGTAGGTACCCAATGTCTGAGGAAACACTCGTGGGCTTTCGTAAAATTTATTAATGACTTGTTTAACCGTTCAAAATCATTTTCGTGGAAACAGTGGTCCAAAAACCAGATTTGAAACCATGCATCACAAATGTAATCACATATAGGTTGTAAAAGTTTTTGGTAACTGGGAACAAGAAACTATTCCATTAACTCGAAAACGGACTTTACTATTGAAATCAGCATCCCTTAATTATATAGATGTGATGGTCAGACGTTAACGCATCAAAAAAAGTATTTTTTTTTAACTTTGTTTGTTTCAAAACTTTAACGCGTTTGGTGCGTAACCTTTTTTAACGATAGCGAAGAATTAAAAACGCAGTTCTTAATATTTGTCCATGCCGTACACGATTTTGTCTGGGAGATTTGATATTTGCAAAAAATGCAAAAAGTTGTTATCCTAACGTATACATGTTATAGATTATCCAAAAAAATATCTTTTGCTTATAATTTTCAATGTCTCAACCTCTCTATATTATAAAAAATAAAACCGAAATAATATATTATACTTATATAATAAAAATGTTTTTATTTTGTTGTTGTTATAGTTATTTTTGTATTAATTAAAATTAATGAAAATGAATGTAACATTTTTGTCAAAACAACAAAAAAAATTAACACACACTCTTGTGTATATCTTTTCGTGTATTTCTACTTCGATTTAATGAAATTATCTTGAAAACATTTAACCTTAAATTGTGTCAAACAAAAAAAATCTGTACATTTTACTTTTGGCCTTAAAGAAAAATTAAACCAAAAATATTAACAAACAGAGAAAGGCAAAAAAAAAAGAAAAAGTTAAAAATTATCATCAAAAGAATACAAAATATTCTTTTGGGTCTATTTTCCGGAATATTTTTCTTTAAAAACATTTTGATGCTGTTTTTGTTTTTTCTTGATTTTTTTTTTTTTTTTTTTTTTTTTTGTGCTGATTTTTATGTTAATGGGGGGGTATTTTTATATTTTTTTTTGTGTGTTGCTGTTTTTCTTTATGGCCCATTTGTATTTTGTGAATATAGTAATATTATTTTATTGTTGTTGTTTTCTTGTTGTTGTTGCTATATATTTGTACTTTTAGCCATTTTCATGTTTATCGTTTTTTTTTTCTTAAGATTCATTTTTTTTCTCTCTTCTGTTTGTTTTTATTTTTGGTGTGGACACTTGAGTTTTAACAGTTGTTCTTCTGCTGTTATTGTTGCCGTTGTTTCATTTGTTTTCTTTTAAATTTTCAGTTGTAATAATAAAAAAACAAAGGAACCAAAAAAAAAATATATAAGAAAATTTGCATTGACAACTGGGGATTAATTTTTTTTAAGTTTCCCTTTATTTCGATTATGCCGCCGTTGACGATTTCAATTCACTCCATCGATGCTGAATTTAATTTTTCTTTTTCTTGGTTTGTTTCTGTATATTTTATTGTACTCAAAGCCTTGTTTGTTTTTGGAAATATAATTTTATTGCATTTTTGCTGTTTTTCTTCAAAGAACATAGTGTCAGTATTTAAAAGAAGCGTTTTCAATATAAATCGAAATTTTCGTATATTAATTGGTGAAAACTAAAAGTTTAGTTGGGCAGAATATATTTAATTGCAAGGTGCTAAAAATAGCCGTTTTGACGTAGAGATGGCAGTAGCAGTTAAAAAACAATTACTTTAGTGAAGAGTAGCAACTTTACGAATTGTTTTAAGTTGTTTAGTACCCTTGACCTCAAAGTTGTGGGCGAGAAAGGGTGAATCATATCAAAGACGGTTGCATTTGCAGGCATTGTCATGAAAGGGATGCGGGTGGCCTATATTTTACTGTTTGTTACTGTGTTATTTTTAAACGAGAAAAGTAATCAACAGCGTTTACTATTACCAAATTGTTGCAGTATTTAAGTAATACATAAAGTATTGTTTATTTAAAACAATAAGGCACATCAACTCTTGCCATGTCTAAAATCATAAATTAAACTTCAAATTGCTTTATAACACAACCTATTTGCCAGCTCTAGCTTCTGGGTGTTTTTTTAAAGCAATAAAATACCAATACACACAACAACTACTGCGGTGGCCAAAATCAATGAATTAAACTTCGAATTGCTATATCATACACCTTATTCGCCAGCCTTAGCTCCGTCTGCTTGTTTTCTACTATTTCCAAATTAAAAATATAATCTGCTGGTAAAAGATTTGCCAAGAATGGCGAGATTAGAGTCTGCGGTGGATGGCTATTTGAAGGGCATTTTTTATAGTTTATTACATAAAGAGGATATCGAGGTTATAAGGTATTTATATAAATATTTTATGGAACTGAAAGAGAAGAACGGTTTTTCTTTTTCAAAATTTATTGTGTTTTCTGTGTTGAGTGTTACTTTAAAACCATTAATGAGAACCTAAATGGTCCATAGACTTAAAAATTTATTTTGAGACTAAACGAAAGCTGAATTGATGACTTTCTGTTCCTATTTTTCAGTTATCAAGTCGTTGTGTGGGAGTTTATGTGCTCTATCCGCCATTTAATATTTTATATATCTCGAGTTAATGACGCCACGTTAGGTTTTCGATCCCAAACTTTGCAAGTCTGCAATCAGTTTTTGGATATCTCGTCCAGTTTCGGAGATAAATAAATAGCCAAAATGAATTGCAGATTTTAAAAATTTTGGTGACAAAAACCTAAAGTGGCATTATTTACTCGAGGTATATAAAATGGCGGATAGAGCACATAAACTCCCGCACGACGAAGTGCTAGCCTAAACCCGGCGTACAACGCTATACCTACCATTACCATTTGTCCAAATTTTTCGATTAAAAATTTTTAGTAACTACGAAGTAATTCAGGCCAAATCCAGAAATATTAGCTGAAAACGATCTAAAAATACTCGTATATAGAAGTTAGTTTATGTGAGAGTTACCACGCCTACTTTTCCGCCTTTTTTTCTACTGATTACACTGAATGTAAAGAAGACTTTTGAAAAAAATACGAGCTTCCCAGTATAGATTCGATTGTACTACCAAAACTTAGTACAACCCTGAGTACAGACTCAGTTTGGTTGGATTGAATAGCAATTTTTTTTGGATCTCAAAAGATTTTGAAAATCACTGCATCACTCAAAAAAAGGTGTCCTCAGTTTTTGGCCAACAGCTAATTCAAACTTAAAGATACTGCTTAACTATATTTGGCAATAATGTAGTGAAGACTCTACTGAACAAATTTTAAAATAGTTTTTGTGCAAAAAATTATTTTTTCTTTCACTTTTTTGCAAAAATGTACCAAAAAATTTTTACTATTTCCACATTTTTCAGCATAACTTACAGGGACTCATAATTTTTTACTAACAATATATGACAATATTGCAGCCATTGGAAATCTGAACAACTTTCGTGGACATGTCTAGGCATCTAAAATAGCTTACAAAGACCAAATTGTATTTTATTTTTCACTTTTTTTTAATAAATTTTTTTAAATTTGTTTTTAATTTTTTTTTTTTAATTTTTAAAAAATAGACTTCCAAGTTAAGTCAACTAATGGATTTAACCCACCCCCGCCGAATTTTATGATTTTTTCCGAACATACCTACCCCTTATCACCAATCCCTAAGGGGGCTCCAGTACAAAGTTTATAAAATTTGCTCCTACCACTCTAGAGAGTGGGGATAGGGGTTAGGTATGTTCGGATAAAAAGTTGGGGGTAAATACCTACATCTACCTACATACCTACCCCCTATCTCCACTCCCTACGGGGGCTCCATTACAAAGTTAAATTTTTATATAAAATTTGCTCCTACCACTCTAGGGAGTGGAGATAGGGGGTAGGTATGTTCGAAAAAAAAGTTGGAGGTAAAATATTAGTGAGGGCCGGTCTTACATTTTATCCCTCTATGGGCTACTCCAGAGTAGTTGTGGAGCTTTTTCTGGACTTTTACTCCTTCAACCCAACCTTTGACCCCGATGACGCTCCATTTGCCCCCATCCCATATCCCTTATTTTTCACTCATGTATTTATTGTAGAAACTTACAAAATAAGCGGTTCTAGCTAATCGAAATCGAAAAATCGTATACCATCCCACCACTATTAGACTAGTTTTAATCTCATTCTTTTGCGATTTGACTTTTATTTCTTGATCCAAAAAGACCTCCACTCTGAAATTTTTCACAACTGTAGAGAACGAAACTATCTTTGGCAGAATTTTTTTTCAAATTTTTAAAAAGGTCGCTTCCGGAGATATAGGCTTTCGACTTATAGGTAATGAAATTGACCTTTGACTTAAAAAAAATCATATTATATATTAAATCAAGGGTAATTTAATACCCTTTCAAATGCGACTTTAAGGAGATGCGTAGCTATAATACTTTTCAAGAAAATTACAATTAAGTAAGTATAACTTTGTGCATTTTTGTACTGTTTTCCGATTTTCAAGACCTCATATTTCCGGATCCAGAAGTGTCAGCGCCTTTTAATTTTATATTTGTCTTAGTGTTATGTTTCGTACCAAAAATCAGCCAATTTGGAAACAGTCATTTCAAAAACGGCATATTTTAAATTGAGTTGAGGTAGTTTAACCCATATATATATATATATATATATATATGGATTACAGAATTTATTTAAAAAGTAGTGTATTGTCCTAATGAATACATTCTTTTACATTATTCCTAAGCCAAACCATTAAGTGTTTGCTTGATAATTATAATAAAAATAAAATAGAATGCCGATTCAAAACCCCAAAAACATTTTAATTCAAAAATAAAGAATGGAAATGATTTTTTGTTTTGTCTTCAATCGATACTCGATGATTGCTCTACGAAGTGATTGTGTTGAAATTTGCAATTGCGGCTGATACTTTCTTTGCTGTGATTGTCTTTCTGTCAATTGCTTTGGATGTCCAAAGGTACAATACATTCAATTTTAATTTTAGTTCTTTTCTTTTTTTTAAGATGTCAACGGTTTTAAGTACATATGTATGAACATTTGTTTGTTACTTTCTATTTCTCTTACTTTTTTATATTTAAAGTAGTTTAATGGTTTTTTTTCGTGTTTTTAATTTTAATGTTTAATGTTTTTTCCAGAATTAATTTCATATAAAAAGTTGTTTGTATGATGCCACACCCTCTCTCTCTCTAATGTTGTGTTCTAAATTGCCTATATTGGGTTTTTATGGCAAAATGTCTTTAAAAATAACGAGCTTTGCAAAGAAATTTAGTTTTTGGAAACATTTATTTTGTCAAAATAGAATTATAAAATAAAAATCGATGTAGTGTTAAACAAGAAAAGTTTTTTTTCGCCAATTTAAATAAATATTTACTAATATAGGTCAAGAGGATAAGCACCATTTAGAAGCACTTTATTTTAGGAGAACAAGAGTGGTTAAAATCAGTGGCCTCAATTACAATGGGGAAGAAACTCTCTGCTATAATTTGATTGATTAATTCCAATGCAATTTTAAATTATATTCCAAAAAACGATGAGCGGAATAATGAAGGTCATTAGCTCAGTGCACAGCAACGTAAGAGAATAACATGCGAAAGTCGAAAAAACGAATAAAACAACACTCAGACTACCCACTACCAATTGCAAGTCTACTGGGACAGCCATTTTCAATTGTTTTTGCAACTTTTCGTTGAATCAACTAATTTAGAGATATTATTGAATTATTTATGATCAATTATGACTTAAAAAAATTTATAGCAAATCTTTTTTAAATTGAACAACTAAAGGAAGCCCACAGTAAAACATCTATTTAATATTATACCAGAATTATAGCTAAACAACAGCACTACTGACCAGTTTAATTTGCCACAAATTAAAGTCCATGTCTAATTTTTCATGGTCATTCATTTTATGGTCCGTTTAATGTTTTCATTTCTTTTCTTTTTTTTTAATTCTTTTCAACTTTATTTACTACTTGTACTAATCACAACTAGAAAAAGATTAAGACAGAAACAGAATCGAAAAATTTTGTAAGCAATTAAGTAGAGAACTGGTCAAATACAAATGTGAAGCATTTTAGCATTATAAAATACACATATCAGAAGCAAAAAAGGAAACGAAAAAAAAAAAACGGAGTTTACGTACTGTTGCCACTGCCACGAAACAGCCAACCATTATGACCACTGCTTATAACACTTGTAGTACAATTCTATCTACGAGTATAACTGAGCTACTTACAGAGACACCACCACCCGGCCAGCCATCAACTGAGTTTTTTTTATTTTTTTCTTAAATTAATGCTCAAACACGAAACGAAACAAATCATAAGGAGAAGGAAGATGAATTAATAGCTCGACTAGCTTTAGCTGGCTGGTAAAAGAAGCCAGATTAACTCTTTGAAACTTAATAAAGTGGTAGTTGATTTTAAAGTACATACTGATACTGGAGTATATTTCCTAAATATACAGAATTTTTGATTTGTAGTTTTAATGCCTTTTTATTTACATTTTAATCGTTTTTGTATTTTAAATATTATTATTGGTTAGAGCGTAAGGCAAGGCATAGAGCAGAATTAAAGTTGTAATGGAAGTGATTTCATAAATTGCAAAAATGACACAAAACACAACTGTAGGACAGACAAACGACAGACAACAGACAGTTGTAGGAAAAACGGAGAGGCATATAAACAATTGAACATAATCGTATGGTCATAATTGGTAATATAACTAAAATGTGTTGTTGGTAACAAAAAGCCTACAATCTAGATTAAAATCACAATAATTTTATCAAGTTCTGTTAGCAGTTACACTTAGAGAAAATATCATGTAGACTTCTTTTAAAAACTATACAAAGTTTGGATGATTTAATTGTTTAAATATTCCAAATTTTGTACTCGTGGGAAATACTTCTTCCGTTTTTTTTTTTTGTAATTATAAAAAATTATTTTTTGCCTAAAAATTTTTAAACAAAATGTTTGTTTTTTTTGTTTTAAAAACTTAACATTTGAAAAAATTCATACGGTGAGTAAACGCAGAGATAAAATTGTTGTGAATCGAGACCATCTTTACTAAAAGCCTTCGCAAGTATGAATTTCTTACTCCAATTGGAGCACTCCATCTCCAACTGTTATAAAATAATTGTAACATACTTTTGGATAAAACATTAATTATACACATACATGCATACATAACTGTCCTTTTTAACCCTGTGTCAGGATTACGGCCTAGCTTCTCGCAGCACTCATGTTGTGTGTGTTCATGTTGTTCATGGCAATCAGTTACTCTTAGAGCCTTTGCCAAATGTCTGCCAAGAAGTAGTCGCCGAAAGAAATATTTTTTTTTTTTTGTTTATATTTCTTTGCTTCAAGATGTCAGAGCTGGGGTTTGAACCTTAGCTCTCGTCTTAGTAAGCCAACACACTAACCACTAGACCACGGCGACTACATTAATTATATATTAGAGTTAAAGATATCACGCAGAGTCCTGATCACTTCACTGACTAAATTTCTGCATCTAGTTTCAAACAGATTATATAAATCAATACTTTACATCAATCGAATATTCTGTAAAAGACAGATCAGTGGCAAAAAAAAAGGAAAAATCAGATCATCTGCATAGAAAGTTTTCAACTAAACAAAATAGCCCGTGAGGCTCTAAAAAGTCTACTTGAGGCAAAATCAATTGCAAGCGAACTAATTTACCTACTAGTTTCAATAGGAACATTTTTGTTCTGGAGTTTCATCAATAGATGCCCTAGACAAGAGGCTTAAAGTATTCAATTTGTGTTTGCATTCACCTATTAAACAAAAGCTTAATAGAATTATATCGACGATGGAATTAAAGAACGCTGTAACTGACAAAACCTTAAATGTTCACCAGAGCCAAAAAACTTTCATAAATGTAGAACAAATACACTGGTATTTTTCATTTCACTGACGGCGTAAGTGAATTTATTTTCATCGTAGAAATCTGGGACTTGGACTAATCGACGCGTATTTTTTTGCTGATAAAAATGATGCAAAAAACGTATTTTCGATTTTTGTCAGTTACAGCGTTCTTTAATTCCATCGTCGATATGTTTTCGGGGCAAGGGATAACGCCTCGACATCCACACAAATATAGATGGATTCTCAAACTCTGAAGAATAAAAGTAGTCAACAGGCTTCTTCAATATCAAAAATCTTAAATACACTTGATATGGCATACATATGTATGTACATGCTTTAATGCCGATGCGTGTTGTGTATCCCTGAATAGACAAAAATACGAAAACAAAATAATCTGAGTTTCTAGCAAACTACGGCAACTTAGAGCGTAAATAACTAACAATTGATTCCATAATTTTGATTTATTAGTACACATGAAGTGTCTAGAGCAATACGCTTAAAAGATATCAGTTTCTTGTAGTTTGAGAGGATTATGAAAGAACTGGTGCGCTTACTGCCATGGTTAGGTAGGCGGGTCCAAAATGCCAGAAAGTATAAATTGCACCAAGGTGCCATTTTGATATCATTTATAGTATACACACTAACTGTTTCCACTAGAAAATAAACTGCAGCAAACCTGAGATGTCTATACCGCGGAGTCCAATGAGAGGCTTTCGGTCCCCCAGTCTTGCAGTGCAGTTTAAAGATCAAATCCATTAACCCAGATTGTGTACCCATTGTTTAGTGACCCGTTTAAAATGCTTTAAGGTTTGATAAAGATGGCCGAAGAATTGTCAGATATTTCAGGCGCCGTGACCCTGTCATACTGTGGTCAGAGAGTCTTAGAAATAGTGCAGGAAGTGTTCATCCTCTGTTTTGTCCAGAAACAACTTTAAAATTTCCATTTTAATAAATGTCGTATGGCAGCAGATAACGGAGGAGACAGTATCAAGTTCCTTCGCCATTTTATTTCTCTAATGTTCCTATGACTAGGACCACAGATCAAATAATTTATATATACAGTACTGAGCCTTTTTAGCTCCACTTTACAGCAAAGAACCAAAACCGAGCTAGCACTAGGCGAGTACAGTGTCTTGAAAGAAGCCTGAATTGCAGAGCAATGCGTAATTCGACAGCATCTTCAATGCTTGCTGAATTGAAAATAACATGCTGTCAAACTAAGATCAAGGGTAGTTTAAGTAGTCTGCACGTTACTTTTTAAAAATAAGGCAGAGGTGGTTGAAACACAAGTACTTTTGTTTTTATAGTAAACTAGCTGAACCCGGTGTGCTTCGCTACCCCCTCGTTATATACATATTACAAAAAAAGTATTTTGTATAGCAAACATTATTAGTGGTGTAAGTAAGTATCTGAATTAAAAGAGAAGGGGGCGGTGAAGTGGACATAGAACAGAAAGTTTGAAACTTTCAAACAAAATTTGGCGTGAAAAGGGGCGTGAAAGAGGGCGTGGAGTAATAAATTATTATTTATACTTCGCCTGGAGTATAATGTGTATACAATTTGAAGTAAATCTTTAAAAAACTATATGGGGGCAATTACATAATTTAAAAAAGTGGGCGTAAAAGTAGGCGTGGTCGAAAAAAAAGTACCCTATTAATCATGTCAGAGTCCCAGTTAAATGCTGTGAAAATTTCAGGAAGATCGGTCCAGAGGTTTGGTCTCCTATAAGGTACAAACAAACAAACAAATAAACAAACACACATTCAATTTTATATATTTAGATAAGTGGTTAAATCATTATCGGCCGTATGTATAATGAAAAATTAGCAACTCGTTAGTATATGGGACAAAAAACAGGCAAGTTTATCACCCGCTATAGACTGATATTATGAAAACTTTTCATACTCTCTATTTGATAACTAGACATATAATCCAAAAAATTAATAATACCTTGTTCCTTTGAGTAAGAATTTCCACGTATTGGAATGACAAACTTGGCCACTGTGTACAACGACTTGCTAATTTTTTATTATACATAAGGCTGTATATGTTTAGCCTGCGCCGAACTACATTCTAAGCACTTCACATTGAACCGTTTTTTTCAGTTTCTCCTATAGAGTTCTAAAATATCTTCTGCAGTTTGAAATTTTCATTGAAGTTGTGCTTTTCCCTGCTTTCTTCTTGGTAGTGCTGGCAAAGTATTGAGTAATTGGTACCGAGTATCGAGAACTTGTAGTAATTTTTGGGTGCTTAATGCTTAAAAGTAACTACTCAATAATTCAAGAGTAGTATTTTTTTCTACGAAGTTGTATTGAAAATTTAAATTTTATCGGCCAAAATAAAATTCTGTCTAAAAATACGATACTTTATGAAATTGTTCTTCCTTAAAAATAAAACCGGTTAAAAGTATTGAGTAGTACTGAGTACCCAAATGAAAGACTCAATACTATAGAGCTCTATTTCTGGGTAAATATTTAAAAACTTATTTGGCTGAATTATTTAACTTAATGCGGATATATTGACGACATAAAACACATACATTTCATTCAAGTTATATGTTTTTTGCCAACACTTAGGCTGGACTTATATACTCTATTACCTCTCCAAAACCTATCGAACCCATGTCACATTACAATGCAGAGTTTTATAGAAAAATTTTGCTATTTTAAAAAAAAATAAAATTCTTGCAATATATTAAAAAAATTGTTTCAAGTGTACTGTACTCGTATGTATGTATTTATACACCCGTATGATTTCTTTTAATATGCATTCAGTGGTAGCGCGTAACGAATTTTTCTCTTAAAATTTATCAGCCTTATGAGCTCGTGTGTACGAGTGGAAGATTAATGAAGTTTGACTAGAAAACCGTAATAACCTGCTGTTAATCATTTTCTCGCTTCAAAAATATTATTTTTTTTTTTTTTGTAGTATGACTTATACGAATCTAAAGGAATAGTGTAGAGGGTGATATGATTTGGAGTTGTAATGGGGGAAGTACATATTCAGTAATCGGACATTTGATTGGACAGTTGTTTTGTATAAAACTAAGACAGAAAGTCAAAAGCTTTTAAAACTAATTCTCACTTTAATATTTAAGTCACTGCCTAAAACTTCTTCATCGGCCTCATTGTTGACATTGAAGATGATGATGATGATGATGGTCAGTGATTATAAATGTTTGGCTGATTAAATGCTCAGTCACTCAGTGTGCTGGTTGGATAAGGGAAACTGAAAAAGGGAAGTCATGCCAATAACAAATATCAGCACAATATTATATAAAAAATGCAGTGAAATCATAAATCAAGTTAATAGCGAAGTGTTTAATTTGATTGAAATCTTCTTGTATTGTGTAAGGAAACTGGAATAAAATTCTTTAGAGTTAAAAAAATAATTGGAACCAACAAATGATCTGCAAAATCTAAGAAAAGTATAAATGTAAGCATTAAATTAAAATGTCAGTTGTCTCGACTGGCAATAGTACAAATTAATTCAATTTCAATTCTTGTAATGAATAAGATGACTTCAAAATTGGATGACTTCACGGCCAAAGAAAATCATCAGTCAGGGCGAGATTGGAAAAGTGGGCGTGGTACCTCCCATACAAACAAAGTACTTATTTTTGTATATCTTAAAGCTGAGGTTTCTAAATTTTATCTAAACGGCTTCTTTGGTCCAGAAAAATTATCAGTCAGAAAAAGAGCGAAATAGGGCGTGGTACCTCTTATAAATAATAAATTTTGATTTCTTAATATCTTGAAAAGTGTCGAAGACAAGGCTTCTAAATTTGGTGTGTTTGATTTTTTTTTTAAGACTCAGAGGTTAACCCCTACTCCTGCAGTTATATATATATATATTTTTGTTGATGAGACAAGTTGCTGTCAATTTGACCACTCAAGGGCCAGTGTTATACAGGAGTTTTCAAAAGACACACTACAAAAGTAGAGCGACAGGGACAACAAACGACGCCATATTTCTGGCCGCTCCCTTGACGTTTCTCTTTAGTGAGGTTTGCCATTTTAAGATGGAAAATTATATGAGCCACAAACTAGTCGAAATTATTAAAATTTACTACCGAAATTCGAAATTCAATGGCCTCAACGCTAACAGCGCTACGTCCAATTTATGGTCATCATAATCGTCCTAGAAGATAAACAATTGAGCGTCTAGTGGAAAAATTTTAATCCACAGGCACAGTTTAAAATGTTCCCGTGCCAGTGAGACAAAGAAGTGCCCGTAGTGTCGAGAATATTGCTGCCGGTGAGGCTTCAGAAAGCCCAAATGTGTCACTCACACGTCGTTCTCAAGCATTGGGCATCTCTGTGATGTCGTTGTGGCGAAAATATCTTGCCTACATCCTTACAAAATCAAATTGACGCAAGAACTGAAACCGCTTGACCACCAGAAGTGTCGTATGTTTGTGAATTGGGCTGAGCAACAACGTGAAAATTGGGCTGAGCCACACAGCGAATGCCACAATCAATTTATTGGTAACCAAGTTTGGAGAACGTGTTATCTCAAGAAATAGTCCAGTCGATTGGCCGCCTTGGTCGCGCGATTTGACGACGTTAGACTATTTCCTGTGCGGCAATGCCAACAAGCTAGCGACGATTGATGAACTTAGTACGAATATCGAACGTGAAATTGCATCAGTATCGGCCAATTTATGCTTGAAAACCGTCGAAAATTGGGTTCAGCGTCTGGACTTCTGCAAGCGTGCCCGTGGTGGCCATGTAAAAGAAATCGAGTTCCATACATAATAGCATCGAACGTACTTTTACAGGAATAAAGAATTTCATTGATATCCAAAACTTATTGAAAAACCCGATACCTTCACCCTTGAAGGATCAATAGCAATTGCCCCATATGTCGGTGGATGTTGAATGTGAGTGTCGAGCATCTTCAGTAGGTTAGCTGTTATCTTCCCAGAAGGTGGCGCTGTACTCCTGACTATTCGTTTCTTGTGGAATAGACTGGAAATGTCAAGGTGGTGTTTTAGTTTTTGTGTTAGCGCTCTAACCACTATACCACGACCGTAATCGTAAACAATAAAAATCATAAGTATGAAGAAAGGCGGACAAGTATGAGTGGTATTCCCCACAAAAAACTAACTATTGACTTCTATATATCTTGAGAAGGGATACAGTTAAAGTTTTTGAATTTGGTTTGAATTACTTTGTAATCACTAGAAATCATCAGCCGCAAAATATGGAAAAATGGTAGTGGTAGGTGTAGCGAAGCCCTCGGGGTTTAGACTATTTTATTTATAAATCAACGAGAGATTTTGCTACAAAAATACTATGGGGAAAGGCTAGTAAAAACGTCATATAAACGCGGGCGCCAATACTGTTGCCAGTTCGAACAAGACTACTTTATTTACAAAAGTATACGAAATTTGGTACGGTTTTAAAAGCAATGAAACGATATTTTTCAAAGGCATGACTCTAAGAAATAAATTTAGATAATCTATCAGTTTGAAACAGTTACTGAAAGGATATTTGTTTTCAGAGAGTTCTTGGTCAGCCCTTGAAATTGTTTCCTTAGGTCACTATCCCCATATCAGAAACTTGCTGTCATTTTGATGGCTTTTATGATCATTCAAAGAGAATTTCTTTTTAAATTTGGTAGCTAAAGTTTTACTCTCATAATCATAATAATGTTAATAAATAAGCACGTATACATATATAAGGATTTATTACTTTGAAAGAATAAATGCAATAACTGTTGTAAAAGGAAATTCTGTCATTACATAGAAAAGACTACTTCTCGCTTTGAGGCTACAAATGTCTACCGGGGAATAAACGACAACACATTTTCACATGAAATGTTAAGCAGACCAGCAGTTAGTGGAAAAATGATAAATTATATGATTATAATTGGAAGACTCATAATTTCATATTAAATATTTGTAAAAAAAAAGAAAATAATATTTTCCAGCATTATAATTGCAGACAAGAAAAAGAAAAATTCATTCATTTAAAAAAAAAAAAAAATTCCCAAATTATTTTGTTCATTAATTTCATCTGTTTCTTATTAAGGATTTTTTTTTTCATTTTCTTTCATTATTTTTAACTGATTAAAATAATTCAGAGCGAAAAAACATATTGAAATTAATAATATTGTGTCAACTCGGTGTATGAAACAGGAAGGAATTAAACAAAAAAGTCGTTTTTTTTTGCAGTAAAAAAGTATTTATTTTTCAATATGTTATTGCTCTTTATTTATTTAATCATTCAATAGCTTTCAGTTTTACTACGAGTAGTACTCGTACATGACTATGAAAGAAGAGTATTTTATTGGTTAAACATAAAAAAGAAATGTTTTTTCGTACTTTTTTCTTTTTTGTAAGATTTTTATATATTTTTGTTTTTAATTGATGGTTTATTCCATTAGTTAAACATGACTTTTAAATAGCCTATACGGCTGTTGAGAACTGTTTCAAATGCCAATATTTTTTGAGCTATAAATGAATTTAAAAATATTTGAGGAAAAACTTGAATTATTAACAAATTGTTAACCTTTACCATTTTATTGGAATAATACTTCCCAAATGCGTTCGAAATCTTATTTATTCTCTAAAGTATAGATACTCAGTTTATCATAGAAACTCATAGTCTTGAACAAGCCTATTGTGGACCCTAAATGCTTTCAGAACTCCTTGAATCGGCCTTGAAAGTATTATCTAAATGGTGCAATGAGTGTTGGTACTATTCACAAGAAAATACAAAATTCCTAAATTCTCTACTCCTAAGATCAATGGGGTAGCTCTCACTTTATCCGACACTGCAAGATACCTTGGAATTATATTGGATAGCAAATTAAACTGGAGCGCGAATACACAGTCCAGAATCACTAAGGCGGCAAACACTCTATACTGCTGTAAGAAGGCAATAGGCACTAATAGGGGTTTAAACCCTACGAACGTTTACTGTCTGTACGACCTTGTAGTTAAACCAACTCTCTTCTACGGAGCTGCGGTTTGGTGGTTGGCTCACGGAAGGAAAACCATCGAATCCGGTTCGAACGCATTATGAGAATAGTGGCTATTATGATCACGCGTGCCCTAAGAACCACCCCAACTAAGGCATTTTTTGCTCTCCTAAACTTGTTACCGCCGGACCTGGGGCGGAACAAACGGCTGCAAATACGGAAATAAGACTTCGCGCCACCAAAGCATGGAAATATAGAAACTATGGACATGCGAATATCTCGGATATAGTTAATCAACAGCAAACTGTTGACTACACGATACCTGAACCTACTTTCGATCCTGGTTTCACAACGGAAATACCGGAGCGATCCTATTATGAAAATGGTCTATATCTCCGAGGTGATATTATCCAAGCTTTTACCGATGGATCCAGATCACGCGATAAAGTCAGATGTGGCATCTATTCGGAACAGATGAATCTTAGATTGTCGCTTAGGCTACCAGATTATTGTAGCATCATTCAGGCTGAAATAATGGCCATCAAAACAGCCGCTGCTTAGATCCAGTATCGGGGTATATCGGATAGAAATGTACATATTATTACTGATAGCAAGACGGCCATTAAGACCCTTGAGGGCGTCTACACCACATCCAAGCTTGTCCGCGAATGCCGGGCATCTCTGGAGGAGATTGCAAGTACATTACATTACTGTACATTTAAAAATAGTGGTTTGGGAAGGTTTACTAACTGAAATATATCCATGAAGGCATACAATAAACTTCATAGGTCGCGGTGATCGGTCTAAATATTTGTTTTTACCAAATGTAGAGCTCAGTGTTTAAACTCGTATTCTTTTCCTGTGCAAATTATATACAAATTTGCATACATTTAATATCAGTAAAAAAATATATATTTTTTAAAAGAAGTTCTGCGGTCCTTGCAAATACTTATGCCCACACGCACTTTTTTTTAAATCAACTTTATAAACCGTCTGTCGTATTTTTATTTGCATTTTGTACTCGAGACTTTATTTAAATACATTCAATTCATATGGTCAATAAATATATTAATTTGTTTCTTCTTTTTTTATCGTTTGCATTTATATTTCGCTGATGACCGTTTTCATTTAAAATGTCTGCCTCCGAGAAAATTGTATTTACACTTCTGTAACCATCTATCGTTATGGCTATCAACGTTATCATCATCAATGTCAGTAGGAGGAGTAAAAACACAATGGCAACATCATCATGGTCATACATTTTTTCTCTCTGTATTGTTTTTATGTCGCGAAATTCCAAAAAAAAAGAGGAAAAAAAATTTTTTTTACTGTACGCACTTTAATAATGGAAAATTTTTTCTTAAATAAACTTTTTCTGTGTTTTCTTTTTAAGTCTTTTAAAAAGAATATATTAAACGGAAAAATATTTTTTAATTATAGAAATTTATTGAAAAATTTAAATGCCTTTGTCTAGGCCTTGAAATGGTTTGTTTTATGTAATTCAAAGTGGCATAATAGTTTGTTCCATCGTTCTAACGAAAGCTTGCTTACTGGATGCCTATTTTTTATTCGGAATAACACTATTTCTTCTTCATTACAACTACTTACATATGTATATATGTATGTATAAGTATATATGTGCCCATAATTATGAAACTGGTCTAAGTCAAAATTTAAAAAAAATTAGTTTATCAGTTATATCACAACACATTATTTTAAACTAAATTTGTGCAATGTAATTTTTACGAAATTGCCAAAAATGAACCATTAGATAGTGGTTGTAATTTCAACATTATATGGAATTCATTTAGTGTTGATTATGAAAGTGGTCTAAGTCAAAAATTCTTTAGATGATTCTAAATTTCACGTTTTGGATCTTTCACCTAAAAGAGGAAGACCCAAAACATACGGAAATATTAAATTACTTCCATTATACACCATCATTAGACCAGTATCGGAAGAAAAACATAAAGATATTATGAGTTTACTATCGTACATCCCTTCAGTTTTTCAGGAACATTTTAAGAATCTTAAATACTCGAAATAATGATAAAAATGGATTACTGCTTAAAAATAATTAATAAATGTTCACGAATTATTTCAATCAAATTATTGTTTTAAATAAAACTTAAAGTTCTTTATTGCTTTAAGTAATTTATAGGACATTCAGCTAATTTTGAAAATGGTCTAAGTCAATGCAAACTTTAAAAACAATATTATCGTATGAAATTCGCACAAAATTTCATATTCATAATAAATTTCCATTACTTGAGACTAATAAAATTATAAATAAAAATGTTGCATAATGTAAAAATATTTTTTAATTTATTCAAATGCAATTCATTAAATATCTTGAAAAAAGAAATATATGACTTAGACCACTTTCATAATTATGGGCACATATGTATGGAAAAGTAAAAATTACTCCAAAAACTAGTTGAACTAAAAAAAAAAGTCAGATCAAATCAAGTAAACAGAAAAAGCAACACGGCTTATGTCAACATGCATCTAACAGTTGAACCCTGTCAAAATTTTAACAAACTGCGTCATGTGGTTTACGTTTGACAGCCTTTGATAACAGATTACTTCGTCATTTGAAGAGAAAATTTAAAAAAACTGCATTCCGTGCCCTCCTAAAATACTGTATATTTCGGAAAAAAGCATTACTCTGCAACTCTTTTTTTTTAAGACAAATACTCAGGGGTAAAACCCTACTAAAATCAGTTCATTATATTACATACATAAATACATAATTGGCCATTACAACCCTGTGTCAGGGTTACAGCCTAGCTTCTCGCAGTACTCACTTTGTGTGTACACCAATACCCCGGTTTGCGTCGATAATTGGGACTGAAAAAATGAGACACAAACCGAAACGACGCAAACTGAAGCAGAATTTTCAATTGTTTACGTATTTGATTTTCGTTTAATCAATACAGGTTTTAAATATTTTAGCTTAGAAAAAGGGTTTTTAAATCAATATACATATTTTCTTATTATTTTTTGAATAACACATTTTATTAAAATAAAAATATAACAATTGTGAAGACCACTGATATAATTCGAAACTAATAACTACGCTTAACATGTAAACAATGCACACCTGCAAATTTGTTTTCTACTAAACGGGAAATCCAATTTTTTGGTTTAACTTTGTAAAAACATTATCATATCAACCACGCAAATCGAAGCTTTACGACGCAACTTCGAAGCCATGCGATGCAAACTGAAACAAAACGCAACATTGAAATTCCAGAAACTTAAAAAAAGACGCAACTTCGAAGCGACGCAGACTGAAGCGACGCAAATCGGGGTATTCGTGTATTAAGTTTTATCCATGAGTACCGGGACCTACAGTTTAAAGACTACTCCGAACGATAGATTTGAGAAGCATTTTCATGGTAATCAATTACTCCCACCTTAAAAACGTTTTTGACAGTTCTACAGCCATATATTTATGCAATGCGAGAACAGCCAAAACCCCCAAACAATAATATTTCAAATATACAAGAGACGTGCTTTCCTTTTTCATTATTGTGTTTATTTATTAGAAATTCAATTATTGTTTTCTTTTCGCGCTTTTAGGCATCTTCATTTCTTATATATTTCTAATTTTTTTTTATTAGGCAGTGTTTTTGACATTTTAGGGAAGCGATGCTACATTTTTGTTAAGTCAGTAAGTCCGGCATCTCCAGGTCAAATAAATACTTATAAAAATACAATTAACTATAAATTATAAAGCCATTTGCACAGTAAATTTGCTTTATTTTAGTTTGCACAGATTCAATCATGAGTACCCTTAATATATAAAATTTGCTTTATGTTTAAGTGAAACCCTTAAAAAAGCAAAAACTAAAGAAAAGAATCAAAAATTAATAAAAAGCATATTAAGTTCGTTGAACCTCATTAATATAAAATAAATCTCTGCTGCATGGCAATTAAACTGCTCAAACCCTTTTTTACTTTGCAGTTTGTCGAAAGGAAACCATCCTTAGCAAACTAATATAATATTAAAAAAAAAGAAAACAATTTAAAAATAAAACCTCAAATTTCTTTAGCACACCTACATTTATATTCGATAACATCTCATCTTCATCTCTTATAAATAGCCTGAAGGGTTTAAAACAAAAAAAGACAGCAATAAGAGCATCAAAAACAGACATTTGTCTTCATATTTTGTTTTTATTTTTCACATCCAACAAGTTAGAGCCAAGGTTAGGAAACACTACCTTAAAAATAAAAAAGGAATATAAAATAATTGACTATAAAACCCTTTTAATATAACAACTATACCTCAAATTACTGCATTAGAAAAAATTCTTTTGTAAACTAAAATGCAAAAACAAAAAAAAATTCGCAAGTTTGTATCGGATACAAAGACTTATATGTAAACTTGATGTTGTATTAAATGCAATTTAAACAGATTTACATATTTTCATTGTAGTCGCCGTAGTCTACTGGTTCGTGTGTTATTATTACACAAGAGCTCTGGGTTTAAACCCCAGCTCTGACATCTTGAAATAGAAATTTTAAAAATTATTTCTTTCGGCAACTACCTCTTAGTAATCTTTTGGCAAAACCTTTAAGAATAACTGTTTGCCATGAATAAGCTTTTCAAATCTGGGGTTCGGAGTTGACATTAAACTTTAAGTTTCGGTTGTCATGGATTAAAATTAACACACACAACCTGGGTGCTACATGTAGATATTTTCATAAAAAATAAAATACATTTATTGAGAATTTATTTGACAAATTTTTATGCCGTACTTGCTAAATGCACCCTAAATAAATATATAAAACGTTTTAAAAATACACCATTTATTAATTAAGGTATAAAAATGTAAGCTACTTTGTCAGTAAGTTGTTTAAAAAAAGGGCTTTACAGGCAAAAAAGTTCACTACCTACATATATGTATTGTAGGTATAGAAAATATGTTTAAAAAACCAAAACTAAATGCTAACATTTCTAAATCATTACATATCATTTTGTATTTAAATCAATGTTTTATTTTTAATGAAGCCCTGCCTATACTGATCTATACAACAAAGTAACATGCCATGAATTGCCATGCCATGTTATGACGTTTAAACATACTCAACAAAAACAAACTAACATCATGTAAAATATGTATGTCGAACCTATGAATTGTTCTAATACTCACTCTGTGCACATCAAAATAAAAATTTATTCAATTATGCCTATGTTTTGGGGTGAAACAATTTTAAAACTGTTTTAACTAACAGCTGATTTTATATTTATATTTTCTTGCAATAGCAATTGGTTTTACTACCCAAATCTAATTTTGTCAAATTCTCTGTAATACTAAATATAGAATAATAGAAATAACCAATGGAAGAAATTTGATGGGGTTGTCAATTTACAGCTGATTTTCATAATGGTTTCAAAACCGTATGCGTTTATACTCAATTTTGAAAACGCTAGGCCTGGCTCAAACAGGTTTGAAAAGCAGTGTCAGTGAAAACGTCTCGAAATATCAAAACTGTTTTTATAGCTAGATGCTGAAGACTCGATTTCGAGCCACAGGAAAAGTGATAAATTTTTTTTAATTCATTTTTTTTCGTCACTAGTCCACATTGATGATATGTACGACTGTAGACGTGGTGGTTACAGTGCAGGGCCATAGCGAGCGCATTGTACATTAGATGCTGAAGACTCGAGTTCGAGCTCCAGAAAAAGTGATAAATTTTTTTAATTAATTTTGTTTCGTCAGAAACGCTTTAATCAGATCAAAGTTAATTTCTATAAAGATATTAAATTTTTATAGCTGTTTATGCCATGGATTTGAGCGAATGAAAACGTTTTCAAATCTGGCATAAACATAACATATGTGTGATTTCTTTTAAATTTGGTATTGAAAATATAGTAAAGTAATAATGTAAAATATGAATAGAGCAAGATCAAAGATAACGCTAGCAGTTTAATGGAAAATGTATTATATATTTGTTCAAGAAGTTCGCTCCCTAACATTCCTTCTACTCTATCCCACCTTTAAATTTTGGCATAAAAAACGAATGATCAGAAGGAAGGCGCCACCTACTGGGAAAGTAGTAAATAACATCATTCAAGGGTGATGGTATAACGCTGGCCTCTGAGTGATCAGTTAACAGCAACTTGTCCTGTTCTTAAGGCGCTTAAGAAAAAAATATTTGTTCAGTTATTAAACAAATATTGTATTACAAATATTGTATAGTTTAAATAAAAATGTATCTTGTAACACCGAGTGATGTGGCGAACTGTGATTGTTTAACATGACATGGCATGACACTGTGTTTGAGACGACATGACATGGCATAGCATGTCACACTTTTTACAAATCTTTGCATTTTGCAGTACTTTAGTTTTTAATATTTTTCTTTTCACTATAATAGCCTTTAATTCCTTTTGTGTGGCATTTTCTTTAAAGCATTTACCCAATTCACAAAATGTTATAGTTGTCGTAGATCGGTAAAAACTAACCATGTCAAAAACCACTACAACATGTACGACAATTTTTCCTATGTTTCCGATATGTCGTAACAATACACCAGAGTTGGAAAACTTTTTTTTTATTTATTTATTTAACAATAATCTACAACAATATAACATTTTGTGAATTGGGTAATTATTTTTAAACGATATTTTTAAAAATTTAATTTTCTTTTTTAGTTTTCACATCCTTTTTAATTATATTTTCTTCTCTTAATTTAATGTGTTTTGTATGTAATAATTGACTGACGATTATGAGTACAGAGTTTGAGGAGCCTCAAAAGGAATGATTCAAAGAAACAAAAATTGTTTTTTATTATTCATAATTAAGTTATCAACGTCTCTTTGTTGCATTTTTTTAACATTTTTGCTGGGAAAAGATTTTTTTTTAACCGCAAAAGGAAAAATTAAAAATAACTGCCATTATATTTTGTTGCTTTCCTTTTTAATTAAAAACAAAAAAAATGGCAGGCGATGATTTCCTGGATTTTGTTGGCTTTCTTTAACAAAAATACAAAACAAAACAACCTCAAATAAACCAAAAGATCAGAATAAGAACAAAAAAAAAACTGATGCGAACCATTAATTTTAATTGATTTCAATTATGCCGTTTATTTCATTTTCAAGTTTTTCCTCATTTTCCTTTTTAAATAAATAAAATTTCTCTCTACTGTTTAAATGTTTATTAAACAAAACAAACTAATAATGAAACTCCTCTCACTTAATTTTGTTTTCTTTTTTTATTTTTTTTTTTTTTTTGTATTTTTTCAACCAGAAATTATACTAAAAATCAGGAATTGTATAGAAATTTCACCGCTTCGCATTAATTAATGGTCGAACAAAAACACAAACAACGCCTGCCTAAAACAAAGCAACTCTAATAAAACAGACGGACATACTCGTACAGACAGACAGACGAATTAACGTTAAATGGTAAATTTTACAAAAAAAAGACAAATAGGCAAAAAGGAGTAGTAGATTGGCCTAAAAGGGAATTTATGCAATAATTTATGCCAAGTGGTCCTTCATTATGTTGCTGAGAATTTAATAAATTTAAATTGCTTCCTGGTTCCCGAAATTATTAGACTAAAATAACAATTATTTGTGGTTAAGCATTAAATTAGCACAGGTGAAAATTATCCCTATAATATATAACAAAAAAAAATTTAAGGAAAATTTAGTGTATAAAGGAAGTTAAGAAGCTTGTTTCATGATGATAAATAGAGCATTATAATAGAACCGGAAATAAATAAAAGTTATAATGGCACTCTTTCGAGCAATGAATTTTTCTTTTTACAACCAGAAAATCAATTTTTTTTGCTTCAATTATACTTGAGATACTCGTATTACGTTTAGATTTATATTAAAAGTAAATTTTTGAACATAACCTGTAAACTAAAAAGTGCAAGTGAGCAGCAATATTATCGTATGCGTGCGTTACAAAAGCCAAATATCCATAAGGACATTGTTTTCACTTTAAATGAGTTTGTTTTTTGGTCATTAAGAAAACCTCACAGTATTCTGGCATCAAGAGCCACTTGGTTCTAACTTTAAAACTTGTGTTTATTGATGCCCTTTTTCTCATGCATAGACGTGATGCTGATAATATGAGGGGTGCCTTTTATATTTCGGGATTAGACAACAAAAACAAATATTAATCATCGAAAATCATTTTTTTGTTCTACAAAATAAGTATTTAACATGAAGATCTATAAACTTTTGCATCCGTTTGAACCAATTGTCGAAGCATTTTTGCCACACGCATTCTGAATGCAGAAACAGCTTTTTCAGGCGTTGCAAAACGTTGACATCTCAGTTTGTGTTTTACGTACGGAAATAAAAAGAAGTAATTCGGTGCCAAATCAGGGGTGAAATCGTCACATACGTTATCGTATCGACAATCGTACGAAAAACAATTACGTGATACGTCAGGCAATTGAACGGAATGAAATTATAACATACTTAATACATAATAGTTTTTAACTTCAATAACACTGCGAATAGTACTTTCAATTCACAATAGATGTGTAACTGCCAAAAATAAAACAAAAATTGAAATGAAGCATATAAATTGAAATATAAATATATTATAACTAAAAATACGCTAAACATGAAACCGGTGTTGTTATTTTACTTAAGTGAAAACGACAGTGAGGAAGACGAAATATAATAAGGATCACAGTTTGAGTTTTTAAAAATTAATATTGAAAAATGTTTTAATAAAATTATTTTTGTAAATTTATAAAGCGGTTCCGTTTAACCGAAACAGCTTTTGTATATATGCTAGATGAACTTAAATACTTAATTGCCAAAGCAGTTCTCCGGTTTTATCCTGACTGGTAGACCTACATAGTCCTTGAGCACAATTTGGAAGCAAATTTTTTGCTAATTATTGATACTCCTTCATGAATTCTGCCATCACTTCTTTTTATGTGGGATTAAGTTTATTATAGTTTTACCAAGAAAATATATATACATATATGAATATAATATAAATAAAACATTCAATGAAATTTTGGTACACTTACATTTTTTATTAAAAATTTTTCTACATATGTACTCACACTGAATTTTGTTAAAGGATGACAGTTCGTAAAAATCATACGTTCAGTGATACGATAACGTATTTCATAATCCCGAAATTTGCAATAAGCTGTACGTTCACGTATATCGTAATCTGAAAAATGTATTTTTACATTTTACGTTATACGTTCACGGATGTGACGATTCGGGCCCAGGACTATACGGCGGATGACGGTTCGTTTTTCTGATTTTTTGGAAGACAACTGGCAAACAATAGGTTTTGTAGAAGAGTCTAGAATCTCTAGAAGAGACTTAGATCTTTGAGTTTAAACAAGTTTATTAAATGTAAAAATCATTAAAGTCCACACTTTTGGAACTTCAATTAGTGGCATAGCTTTTACACAGTGTTGCAACTTTTCATATTGCTTACAATGTAACATTGAATTGATTGCTTTATTTTATGGTCATGCTAGAGGTAATACTAGAGGGTCTTCCCGTTAGAAAAATATATACTGCCACAATACCAATAGAAGTGTCTCATAGTACGTACCATCGATAAGCAATTATCGCCTTCCGTTGTATTAGACTTTGTTATTTTTAATTTTTACTAGCTTAAACCCGGAGTGCTTCTCTACATATACCGCTACCATTTGTACACATTTTTCAACTGATGATTTTTAATGACTACGAAATCAATTACACTAAACTCAGAAACTTCAGCTTTAACACTTTTCACGATATAAAAAAATTAATATTTAACTTGCATGGGAGATACCACGCCTACTTTCTGATTGATGATTTTCCTTAACCATGAAGTCGTTCAGACTAAATAAAGATTATTTGGCTTTAACAGCTCTCAAGATATAACTTAAGCATAATATAAAAAAAATACATTGAATTTGTATGGGAATATATAGGAAAATCTAAATGCCATGTCTCCGCAACCAATGGCCGATTTTGCTATCATCAACGTTCTCGCTGTTAGTGGTGACATCAAAATGTCCATTAATTTTTATATATTAGATTTTTTAACAAAGACATGAACTTACTATCTACTAAGGGTAAAGAAAGTGTAAGATTCGTGGACCCGTAAGTATAACCTAGACACCGTTAAGCTACCTCAGCAGACGATAAAACAATGTTGCAATATTTATTATTACAAGTAGATTTTACTCGTATAATGTTTTTAGTAGCAATCTTTCTAATAATTGAAAGCTGCTTTGGAAAACACCTTTAAGACTTTCGCACACGTAAAAGCAACCTATTAAATTTATGACTGGCGTGGTCATGTCACATTTACCTGTCCAAGGATTAATTTTCGTATAAAAAATTTATATTTAAACGCTTATTTACTTATGTACGTGAATACATACATATGTGCGTGTAAAGGTTATGCGTGTTTGCTTGTTTGCTTAACTTTATTAGCTGTTTTTATTATGTAGTGAATACATTGGTATAGGCATCAGCCAGCACCAGTTACCAACATTTATTTGAACTTTAAATTATACCCTAAGAGTGAGACCAGTTCATATGTCATTTAGCTTGTGAAACAGCCGACAGTCACTCAGTCAGTCACTCACTCAGCCGATAATCATAAGCCTTTAATGAAGTGTTAACAAATCATGGCATGTAAACATGTCAAAGAGTAACACCACATGAAATAACAACAAAAATTTGTACGTGATCGGCATTTTTGAAAGGAAAAATACTTCTTTTTTTTCCATTTTGGGGGAAAAAGAAGCAACCACATCAACTGTAAGCATAAACAAATTGACTGGGAAAAATGGAAAAACTAAAATAATAACTACACAAACAACGCTGTTTAAATATGAAAATAAGTATTTGTAAAGATGATGTGTTCACATGTAAATACATGATTTGGTACACATAAATGCATAATTTATATATTTTTAAAATAATGAATTTATTACTTTTTTTGTTGAAAGAAATTTTTTAAATGGAAATTTAAAAACAAAAATATAACACTTTCACATTTGTGAGAGAACAATTATGGTGCTATTTCTGTACATACATATTAATGGTGATAGTAAGTTATCGATAGTTATCAATAGTATCGACAGGAAGCAAATTTGACAATATAGCTCCAGCTAATCATTCACAAGGTCGTAAATATGCTCTTTGGGTGCTATACCAACTCGCTTTCACTGCTGAGTTTTAGAACAAAATTTTATTTATCCGATGAAGCTCATTTCTCAAGCAAACTTTCTCATATTTAGCTGGAAGTACTCAGAAGTGATTAAAGAAAAGTCATCGTATGCAGAAATGGAGACTATATAGTGCGCTTAATGGAGATGTGATAATGTCACGGATATTTTAGGCAATATCTGGAAAAAATAGTCAAGTGCTACTCTCTTTACTGAGTTTATAAAAATGGAAGAAGATGTGATTGATAACGTGCAGCACATCATATTCGATTGTAGGCATTAGCATTACTATCGCGTGGAACTAGTGTCAGCAGTCGAAAGGATTACGGTAGAGAACATCGTTTATAATATGATGACAAAGCATAAAGGTGTTGTGAGCTCTAAAGCCTAAAAACAAAAAACATCAATATACTGATGTGCTTCGAACAAAAGTTAATACTAAGCCAACAATTTGATCCAATGAAACTATTGAATGGAACCTACAGAATTACATACACTTGTGAGTTACTGTCACTTATACATGCTATGATGTAGTGGTTAGTGTGATGGCTTACTAAAAGGATAGCGCCAATTAGTATTTATAAATTTCTCTTAAAGTAATTACATTTTTAGATGAAAAATTACATATAAATTTTACTAAAAAAAAATTCATCCAGTTGCAGAAACTGCTACTTACATGTACAGCAGTGTAATTCTCATTTTCTCACTAACGCAACTACATTTCTAATTTTGCACAGGCCTGATCTACGCACATTTGAGTTAGTGTATTTGTAGTGCTCAAAACAAAACCAATAACAAAGCTAAATGGGACAATCGCTCTCATAGTTTTTGTTTTGTTTTTGTTTTACTCATTGTGAAGAACAAACCGAAATGAGATCAAACGTGTAGTTTTTTTTATTTTCCTACTCTGCTTGAAGAACAATTTTTTTCTTTTCTCTTTTTCTACTACTACTACTTCTATCCAATTTCTAATTGTCACATTCTTAATTTCTTTAGTTCTTTTCATTTAGTCATTAGTTTTTGCGTCACACTTCTGTTTCTTCCATAGAAATTTCTTTAAATAGGCCAAACCACACCGCCCCACATAACATTCGTGTTTTGTTTACATACATACATTCATAACTGGCCTTTACAACCCTGTGTCAGGATTACGGCATAGCTTCTCGCAGCACTTATGTTGTGTGTGTCAATTTTTATCCATGAGTACCGGGACCTACAGTTTAATGTCGACTCCGAACGACAGACTTGAGAACATTGTTCATGGCAATTAGTTACTCTCAGAGCTTTTGTCAGAAGACTGCTGAGAGGTAGTCGCCGAAAGAAATATTTGTTTCATGTTTCTTTTTTTGAAGATGTCAGAGCCTGGAGTCGAACCCAGGGCCCATGTCTTAGTAAGCCAACACACTAACCACTAGACCACGGCGACTACTAATCTTTTATCTTTGCCATACCTTTTTAATAATTTTAAACTACTTACATTGGTACCTTTACTTACTCATAGAGTACATAGTTTACACTAATTTTATACACTGACCAACCAAAACAAAGAGAAAAATAAAAACTTTTTTCCACATTTTATTAGAAAACTCTTTTGTGACTCTGAAAAACTAATCTTCCGAACGTGTGTTACATTTCCAAAATATTTTGTTTTTTCTTATTTTGGCTTATGAAAGAAAAACTAACACTAAACACTAACATTTCCTCTTATGATTATTTGAAAAGAGTTCGATTAAGCCAAACTTTCAAAAATATTCATATGCATCTGTATGCCTGTTATTACTGACTTTCCACTAGTTGAAAATGAATCCAAAAATAGCCGTGCGTGTTGCTAAAAACATAAAACGGCACCATTTGAATCAAACACAACATGAACTTGCCAATAAATAAAAATATTATTTAATAATATCGACTATTGCAGCAACAGTCGTACAGAAACATATATATGAACTATTTAACAGAGATGTTGCCCCATTGATTAGCCTTTGGATTTTTATTCTCTATTTAAAACGCAGTCCATTTGTACACCACTTGGCACCTTTAATTTTCAGTTGCATCAACTAATTGATACCTGCCAGATTTTATTCTCTTTTTTTCAATTAAAAACATGCATGTGCACGTTTGACAATATTCATGGAACAAGTAACGTATTATTAACCAAAATAATGGCTTGTAAATGAAATTTTATACAAATAACCACAATTTAATAAAACTCACGCTATGAAAATTGTAGGAAAATGATTGGACAGAAATTTTTCTGTAAGCGAGTATCTACAATATATGTATGTAGTTACCCGCTAATTCCTTGATAGCACTACTGTTAAATACTAACTTATGAACTGTTAACACACACGACCATGATTTTTATTTGATCTTTTTTTTAAAGATATTTAACACTTTAAAAGCCGGAGATAAATTTTTAAGCAACTATATTGAGATATTTTAAGAATGCATTTTGTTAGTTGTTGTGTGTTTTCCTCAAGAATTTAAGAAAAAGAAAATTATTTTATAATTAAAGGCGGATTCACCCATAAGTTTCTGAAACATTTTTTGTGCAAACGAATTTTTTGTGTACTGAGAGTTTTCTGCACCACGATTAACCTATTTAAGAAATTTTGTTCGTAAAATCAGTGCTGCCATATTCAATTAAAAATTACGTAAATATATATGTAAATATATATGTGCATAACGATATAGAAAATTAATTATATTTGTGTCAAATTAAGCAAATATAAAGCGAATAATATACGAATTTATAACTAAAGTAAATAAAGAATTAATAGGATTTGTGGTGAATTATTTAGCAAGAATAAAAAGATTTTGTTTTGTGATGGATGAAATGGATAAAAATCTTTTGTAACAATTATACAGTAAATTTGTTCACTACCTTATATAATATTTTTTAATTAATTTTTTTTTTATTTTTGCCACCAACATTTCTTATTTCTAATAAGTTTACTTCTTATTTGCTTTTTCTTTACATTATTCACTATACAATACTAATTTTTTAATACAAATGTCAAGCAAAATGGCATGACTCTTGTATAAATTTTGTATGATGTGGCAACCTTTTCTAATGTGATTCTGACCAAATTTAAAATTAATTTAAATCAAGCTGAGAGTACTTCGCACAAAATCATTTCTCTCGCTCTCTGAGAGAAACTTCAAACTACATATTAAAAATTTGGTCCGAACCAAAAATGTTTCAGAAACTCATGGGTGAATCCACCTTAAGACTTTATTAGATTTAGAAAAAAGATTTAGCAAATTTATAGACAAATAATTAAGGTTCCTAGAAGAAGGAGCTCTAATCACTATTAATTCGTACTGGTTAAAGCAAAAGTGTTTATGCGTGAAAATTTTTTATACTGAAATCGGCATTATTTTTTGTGTATTTTTGCATTACACGAAAGCAACAATTTAAGAGACCCATTTTGTTTTTTTTTTGCTGTTTTGACTATTCGTTAGACATGGTGAAATTAATTTTAGTATGTAGTCGCCGTGGTCTAGTGGTTAGTGTGTTGGCTTCCTCAGACGATAGTGCCGGGTTCAAAACTCAGCTCTGACATCTTAAAAAAGAGAGAAATATGAAAAAATTATTTCTTTCGGCGACTACCTCTCAGCAATCTTCTGGCAAAAACTCTGAGAGTTAATGATTGCCATTAACAAGCTTCTCAAATCTGTCGTTCGGAGTCGACTTTAAACTGTAGAGCCCAGTACCCATGGATAAAACTGAACACACACAACATGAGCGCTGCGAGAAGCTAGGCCGTAACCCTGACACAGGGTTGTAATGGCCAATTATGTATGTATGTATTGTATGTATGAAAATCATTACGTTCTACTATTCTTCTTCTTATTTATTTCGCTTGCAGACAATTGTGCGGTAGAGAAACGAAAATCAATTTTTTTTTTCAGAAAGCGAATGAATGCACTCACTAGTCATTGTCAAATAAACTGCAAAAATTTTCCAAAATTTATGAGTGGAAAAGGAAGAAATTTGTATAACAGATTCAAAATCTTCTACTTCAGAAGACGATGAGGATTTGCTCGAACAAGATCTAAAGAAGAAGGAAAGATTTTGTGATTAAAATTATCCATATGCCAATTTTTCTTGTTTAATTGCTCAAATTTCAGCATTGACATTTACCTTTATTTTATCGCCACAAAGGTATTAATAAAACACTTGTTCTTTTTAACCCTGCCTTTACACATGAAAGTATTTTCATAAAGGTTCCGTATACGTATAATAAATAAAAGAAAAAATAAAACAACCCTGTAGTCAGAATGGCACCATATCGTCATGCGGGAGTTTAAGTGCACTATACGCCATTTTTTAAATCTCGAGTTAATGATGCTAATTTAGGTTTTTGACACCAAAATTTTTAAAATCTGCAATCCGTTTTCGGCTATTTATCTCCAGAACTTGACGAGATATCCTAAAATGAATTACAAAATTTGAGGTCGAAAACCTAAAGTGGCATCATTAACTCGAGATATATAAAAAATATGAAATGGCGGATAGAGCACTTAAACACCCGCACGACGATATGTCTCTTTGTCACTACACTTTCTCTAGCGACAATTGCACTAGTTAAAATGTGACCAGCTTCCCTTTTAAATGCGAGTAGAGATACGTTAGA
Organism: Metopia argyrocephala; assembly: GCA_963576795.1. NCBI lineage: Eukaryota > Metazoa > Arthropoda > Insecta > Diptera > Sarcophagidae > Metopia > Metopia argyrocephala. The sequence goes on from OY756211.1 coordinate 89,947,900, forward strand.
GATTACCGTACTAGTGTATTTCTGGTGACATTGTCAACGAACGTGTCTACAGTTGTTTTTATTGCTCTGTGCAGTCAATATATTGAATTAATCTTAAGTACGATAAGTAGCAGTGCAACATAATCAAGATGAAGTGAAATTCTTTCTGTTATATTTTAAATATCATTTATTTAAATAAAAAAGACATGAATTACACTTACTCGGTTTGAAAGTTCGATATTCCGTTGTAAATGTTGATCATGTGTAGAATTTGCTCGTTGATCTCTTTCGGTTCGTGCGCGTCGAGTGTACCTGCCAATGTCTCCTCCTCTAGATCGGGTCGCCATTATTTTAAAACAAATAGGATTTTTCGGAATTTTGAATTATTATTATTTTTTATTGAAACTTAAATTCTTTTACAAATTGTTTTAAGAAAATTTTTAATATATTGACAATTTTTTATTTTTGAATGCCCATAAAAGAAAAGGATACTTATTTTTGTTTAATAAATATATTTTGTGAATTTGAGCCAAATCGTACCATAAGTAAAAAAATTGAAATATTACGACAATAGCGCCACCTATTGTTGTTAAACTTAAGAGCAACCTGACTCCTGACTAAACTTATATATTGTCCAAGTTTGGTGTCAATCGGTCCAGCGGTTCTTGAGTTTTTGTAACACGTACCCGGCACAAACGTATTTATATATTAAGATGAGTAAAAGTAATTATAAAAGACTTGTCAAAAAACAAAGAATGTTATACAAAAATAGAAAATTGCAATGTGAGCAGGAAAACCGTGATATTGAAAATGTGAAAGAAACTGAAGATTTTGTAGAGCATTTGGAAGATTTTACTTTTCCAAAATTGACGTTGCCAGATAAGCTAAAAAAGTGGTACATCGGAACAATTCCTTCTAGAAAATGTTTGGAGAAGCTGCTATTGATTTTAAAAGAGGTAGGTCCACTTTCCAGAGAAACGTTGTTGGGCAAAAGAACACAGATTTTAGTAAGAAAGCTACTGTCACATTGGTATTGAAACGCAGTTATGAAAAGTTGAAAACGTTCTGGAAAACTATGACGAGGTAATAATGGACATAAAAATTGACAACATTCCACTGTTCAAAAGTCTGAAATTCAAACCAAAATTTTTAAATTTATAATAAAAATCCATTTTTAAGTCTGTTTTAGTTTTTTCTGGCAGGACTGATTATTTTTGAAATTTAAATTGGGTTTTTTCGAATTTTAAAAAGTGTAGTAAAATTGTAGACCAGGGCCATAAAAATGTACTAGTGACTATTTGGTTCCATTGTCTCTATATGACCGCAAAAAAACTAGCTCTTCAATAGTGCTAATGTCTACTGGTAGATTTTCAATGACAAGTCTATGTTATTTGTCAATAGGCGATTACATTGATTGGTCTACACTTTGTCACTAGTACCGGTGACAATGTCACTAGTAAATAACTACAATTTGACTATAGACATTCCCTGCAGGGAAAACATAAAAAATTTCTTAAATGTTAATGTGTTACTGAAAAATTGTGGGTGTATTAAAATCTTAACGACAGTATTTTCATGTATAAAGAGTAAGCTAGAAGGAACCCTTAACTGAACCCGAAGCAGGGGCCAAATTACTGCATTCGATATCGATCGAAATTTCATACAATTTAAAAACAATTTTCATATAAATTTTGTTCGATATCGAATACCGTAATTTGCCCCCAGAGCTTGTCAAAAAGTTGGGGTGATGCGTGGTATGGTGGTTAGATCGCTACCACAAAAAAAAAAACTCAAACGGCCCAGGTTCAAATCCCAGCAAAGGTAAAAAATTTTTTTCAAAATTATAATTTAAAAAAAATAAAAGGTTCGTCCTAAGACTTCCGTCTTAGGAGGCTAAATTTAGTTGAGACCTAAAATCGGCATTTAATGACCAAACAGATATTAGATATTAAAAAAATGATTAAAGAAATTAACTGGGATTCGAGCCAGTAAATAATTGTTTTCCTTTTAGATATCCAAGTGAGTGTATATAAAAGAATGCATTTAACTCACAACTTGAGGGTTAATCGCATACCATAAGCCAGTAATATGAGACCATATCTTTTGTTCACTTATTGTTGTTGCAAGCTGTTTATTTAGTTGCATGAAAAGTATGTATGCAAGAGTTAGTATGTATGTGTTTATGTGTATGTGTGTGTGTGTGCTTGTAAAATTTAAACATAATTTGTAAAATATTCATGTTCGGAATTTGTTAAATGAATTCTTGTTGTTTTAAAGACTCTGGCATTTACTCCTACCAGAAATATGCCGAAAACCCACAGTAACATCAAAACTTTAGCCGTAATAATATGATAAAGACACTGACTGAGTGCTTGTTTTATAAAATCTTATCCTACGGTAGGCATTGGGTTTGCCACTTAAGGAATTCTTAAGACAAAGTTTTATCATACGAGCACACATTCTATTCTATACCTTTGATAACAAAAAAAAAGAAGTATCATGCTCATACGAATATATTTTCTTTTATGTCGTTATTCTTTAAGAGATGCTTTTTTGATTTTTTATTTTTTTTATTTCTACTACAACAGATAATCATGATCATTATCTATTTAAACATGTTGCTAATTTCTATAGCAACTATTTTGTTAATAGTTATCTACTACTGCATGCAACTACTATTTAAAAGTTCTACAACTTTTACTTGCAACTTCTCAGCTTCATTACATTTTTAAGTACTGCATAAAAGCAAATAAATGAGTCTGAATATTTAGCATTTTTTATTTACTTTGACTTTCTGCTGTTGCTTTACAAGTTTTTTTTTTTTTTGTTTTTTATTTTTATGAAATGATTATAAAACGGCAACTTTATCAGTAACATGATTTCCTTTCTTAAGATTTTTTGTTTTATAATAAATATCTTGTAAATTTTAATTTTTTGCTCAACTTGCAACTAAAAAGTTATACTTTAACATTAACATATTGTTCATATAAACTTTAATGTTGTCTTTAATGCTATTGTTGCCATGGTCTTGGTTTATTGGTTGGATGAAAAAGGAATTTCTTTTTAACATAAATCAGCTGTTATCCTGAAGAAGTTGGGCCGATTGCAATACCATAAGAGTGCTCTCCAACACAGAGATTAATCGGTTCTCATAGGAAACTACTCCGACTTCGGGATGATGTGCATTTTATAGAATATCAATGCTAGCTTTTCAGTTACCTTTGAATGTGAATAGACCTTCCTAAAGTAAGTTTCTCAAAACATTTAAAGGTACTTTTTGTATAAAACTTGAAGAAGCTCATGCTGTATAAAAAAATTTTGCAAAATTTTTACGTATTGAGGAGATTTCATATCAAAAATTGATTAAAAATTTGTAAATTCAATAACAATAAATATTTGTTCGAAGTACATACACACATACATAATTAGGCATTAGGGTTGAGGGTTACAGTATAGCTTCTCACAGCATGCATATGGTGTGCGTTAATTTTTATCTATTTGTACAGAGACCTACAGTTTAACGTCGAATCCGAAAAACAAGATAGGTAGGTTATCGAAAACGTGATCAACTACAATTAGCACAAGGTGCCGTTTTGAAACCATTGCAGGACCAAACTGAATTCACCTAAAATAGGAAAAGAGCTACAGCTAACCAGAGCTGCCTGTAAAGTGGAGTAAAGCAAGCTATCGAAAAAAGGCACCCCTAAAAACTTCATTCGTTTGACTGCCAGACCTGGGCAATCACAAAGAAAAAGAACTACAGTCTCACTCTCAGAAGTATTCCTGCAACTTCTGCAGTGTGAATTAAATGGCAGGCCCGACCTCTCTGCGTGTCTACCAATCAGCCAGTGACCCGTATACACATCTATAAGTCTGTACAGGGACGAGGATTCCCAGAGTCCTGCCGCGGTTATACCGAGGCCAAAGTGTCCTAGAAACAGCACAGGAAGTGATGAAATTCCATCTGCTCTGTGCTTTCGCAATTAAAAACTTGGATATCCTATCTCTAATGACAGTCATAGGGCAGTGGACATCTGAGTAGAACGCAACAGCATCCCCTCAGGCAGAGGCGCTCCTGGCAAGCTCATTCCCCACGATATTCCTATGACCAAGGATATGCTACAAGCATTCCCAGGGAGCTTCAGCTCCTCTTTGCATTGAAGAACCAGGGAAGAGTTTCCCATGGAGTTTCCAATTAGGCAGACTCGGAGAAAACACCAGACCCCACGCCGCATTCCATCTTAGAAGCATGCGTAAAAACTGAAACACCGGAACCCATAAAAATCTTTCCCGATGCCCATTCTTCCCTACTGGGGAAGAAAACCCTATCACACCCTCCAAAATATTTGTTCGAAGGGCGAGGTCCCTACGTAGTGCCCTTATATGGGGAGGAAGTTGCCCCAGAATATTTCTATGGCCACCAGAAAATCGCCCCAAGAGGCCCAGCTACCTCAACCTAATCGCACTCTGAGTCGAAATCACCATAGCATGAAGATCCGAAAGACAAACTTGAGAAGATTGTTCATGGCAATCAATCTTTTTTTAATAATTTTCTCTTTCAAGTTGCTAGTGCTGTGTTTTGAACCCAGATCTCTCGTTTAGTAACTCAACGCACTACATACTAGGCTATGGTGACTAACAATGCTTTTATGCATTAATAGTTATCGTAAACCCTGGCGTGTTTCACCACCTCTATATCAATTAAATAAGCGGTGAAACACCTATTTACTTCGATGTCTTTATTAGTGGCAAAAATTTGTCTGTTTGAAGTTCGGGAAATACATGTGTGATTGGCAAACAATGAAGGCAGCCATAACGCGTCAGTGTCTGGTGCGCATTTTGGATATGAATCACCATTAGACCAGAAATTTTGAAAAAATCGCGACATGGATAACACATTTCTTTTTGCGGACTTATCGTCGCAAGAATTAAAGAACGCTGAAATTCACATACGCCGTGTGCGTTTTGAAAAATACCACTGACTTTGTTTTACTTTCATAGAGGTTTTTTGGCTCTGGTAAACATTATATGTTTTGTCAGTTAGAGCGTTCTTTAATTCTTGCGACGATATAATGCTACTGATGATTTCAACATAACATACTTCCAATGAAACAAATTATTGCATGAAACATTTCCTGGTTATTTATTTTCTCATTTTGGTGACTAAGCACCATTAGATTTCTTCTTATGAAATTTATTAATTAGTAATTAATTTATTATTATTGATTTCAATCAAATGTCTATGTTAGCAAGCCCATAATCACAAGAAAAAATAAGCGATGCATCAACGAAATTCAGGGTAATGAATAATTTCTACAATAATTTTGTACAGAAATTGCACATTCTCCCACCCTATTATTGGACATAAATCCTTGTGTCTGGTAGTGAAATTCAATTTTCTCATTCTCTATTCTATTTTTTCTTATTTTTTTGGTCTTGCCAGAGTGTCTTTATTTATTAACGCAAATATATTCTCGCATGAAACTGACTCGCAGCATTTGCAACAGGCCACTGCACTGCTGCTGTATTCAAAACTCCCTTAAAATACTCTTTTATAGTCCTAAAAAGGACAAACATTGTTAAGCATCTCTTGAGTAAATGCATGATTGTGTGCGTGTTCGTGTGTGTGTGTGTGTATGTGTTTATGTATTTGCAGTAGCGTTGCATGTAGTTGGTGTTTATTTCGTAAAAATTAATTGAATATATTTAATTCGTGCCTGCCTTAAGGCTATCATCCATTACAGTCTTTGGTCGTTTATGTTTTTGGCATTACCACGGCTTACATACTTATATATAAATGTACATATATACGTATGTATATATGTGTTGGCCAATGTTAAATTGCATTTTCTTCCCTTTGGGAGCCCAGATAATGCAAATGTAATGCAACCAGAAACTGAAACTGCAGTTAACAAAAGCATAAGAAAAACAAAAGTTTTTTCAGCATATTTTCTTCTTTTTTTCTTGTTTTTTTTTTTTCTTTGTTTTATTTAGTCTGCAGCAGCAACAAAATTTTATGCAAATTAGAAATTTTATAAATGAGAACATTATGCAATATTTAAACAGCTTCTGGATTTTTGTTACATTTATGGACAAGTTGTTCATAAATATTCTTATGCTACTGGCCAAACTAAGTTCCTGTCTTTTCTAATGCAAGTTGTTCATGCTACAATGAATTCAGGAAAAGTTAAGCATATTAAAGGAATATACTTGTAAAATAGTCGAGAATTATTTGTAATAAAAGCATTAACACCCCATTATAAGAGCAAGAATTTTAGCAATGAAAGCTTTGGCAGCGAACAAATTCTATTGTGAACAGAAAAAAATTTAAGAATTTTCTAAGTCTGTTTATACGTTTTATAACACTATGCTACAAATAAAGACTTTTGGTACTACCAAAACATTGTAAAACCCTGTACTCGGTTTGGTCAGATTGACTACCAATTTTTTTATGGACCTCAAAAGATGTTAAAAATCACTGCATCACTCAAAAAAAGGTGTCCTCAGTTTTTGGCCAACAGCTAATTCAAACTTAAAGATACTGCTTTCGCAATAATGTAGTGAAGACTCTACTAAACAAATTTTAAAATATTTTTTGTGCAAAAAATTATTTTTTCTTGCACTTTTTTGCAAAAATGTACGAACAAATTTTTACTATTTTTACTTTTTTCAGCATAACTTACAGGAACTCATAATTTTTCACTAACAATATACGACAATATTGTAACCATTGTAAATCTGAACAACTTTCGTGAACATATCAATACAATCTGAACATGGCTAGGTATCTAAAAGAGCTTACAAAGACCAATTTGTACCTGATGGTGGGTACAGCAGTTGTGTGCCACGTAAGAAACTTTTAGAAAAGCGAACAAATACGAATGTGTCTAGATATCGAAAATAAAATTTACTTGAGAAATAGTTAGCTTTCAGTTAACTGAAAGTCCGACTGGGCTGTTTTGTTTAATAACACACACTCACAAACGGAAGCAGTTATACTATCCCAGTCAGCATTTTTGGCCAATTTAGAGTTTTTTTTTTTGACTCCTCAGGGCGATTAAAATAGTCACTTATGACTCGACTCCGCTGAACGAATCATTTATGACTCCCATGAACGAGTCATTGTGCACACATTTGAAGATCAATTGCGAGTATAATTCGATTTTGATTTTTTCTGAATCATTTTAAATTTATATTGCTGATCATATGAGATTCAATTTTAACTTCGAGTTTTACTAACCTTTTTATTATCTTTGCAATAATAAATATTTTGTATTTTGTTTAAAAATGTATAAAAAAAAACAAATTCATAATATTGTAATACCTTAAGTGCGCAAACAACTGAAGGAATTCTTTTTTTATATGTATATTATGCGCCTTTTTATTGATGAGACAAGTTTCTGGTGGAATAGACTGGAATGTAAGGAGCGGTTTCTTGAAGATGGACTTCTTCTTACTTTTTAAAATTATAATTTAGAAATACATTAAATTTTATTTTATAATTTTTGCCCTTTGCTGGGATTGAACCTCGGTCGTTTGAATTTCTGTGCGAGTGTCTTACCACTATACCACGACCTCACAATAATTGCATAACTCTTATTCTTTCTTATAAAATAAATCCCAATATAAGGAAATGTAGGAGAAAACAATAAAATACGACGCAAAATAATTATAAAAGCAACCGTATTTCGAACGTCTGCACGATTAATTTATGATTCCGCACATTTAGTCAGTTTTTGATCACCTAAGGGAGTCTTAAAAGACTCATTTTAGTGATTTTTGAAAAAACAATTTTCCAATTGCTGACAGGGATATAGTATATAAAATATTTTTAACATATAATCTTCCTATCACTGCTTGATAAAAAACTAGAACAATTGCTGAACAAAATCAGAGTTCTTTAATTCTTACTCTCACATTGAACAACAATGTTTATATTTGTGTTGATCTCTTAATGAATTGTCACGCATCTTAGTTAATGATTATAATCATTAACTAGTATAACCATTTACCATTTGCCAGTATACTAGCAATAAAAACAACAACATATAACTTATGAACTTACATGTTCTCTTTATTTTTTGACTTAAGTTGGAGTATTTTCTTTTTTACTTTTTTGTAAAATTTTGATTTCTTTTTCACTTTTTTATAAATTTTCAATAGGTATAAACAGATTTTCTTTTTTCATTATGAATATTCGTGTATTAAATAAATTATTTATTACTTAAGAAATTACGATCAACACAGCACTATAATATAAATCACCTTTAATTTAAAGAACTAATTATCGATACTAACGATTGTTAACAAATTATGTGAGCATGATGTATGAGCACATGCATATACACACATATGTATATAAACATGTATGCAAATCAAAGAAGGGGCAGAGATGCATTTTATAGTATAGGTATTAAAACGAAACAAAACAGTGGGTGGTACTTTTTATTGCAAAAGTAAACAACTACCTCCAAATTTATAATAAAAAAAAAATTATATTTAAGTAAAATTCGTATGTGAACTTTAATTAATTTTGAATAAAATATTATATTGATGTTATTTATTACTTTTAATTTGTCAATTATTTGTAAAAATCTACATACATATATACTTATATTTATACATATATTAAAATTATTTAACAGACATTCCGTTATAATTATTTGAATTCATTAGTTTTCTGTATATACCATGCACGCTATATTAACTAAATTTATATAATTTTAGTTCAAAATCAGTTAATAAAACGATTTTAACAAAAACAAAACGATAAATATACGATTTACATATATATGTAGGATGTGATGCACTTAACATCTAAAGAAACTTTAGCATTTTGTAGAAATAAATGTCAATAATATATTTATGTATGTTTGTACATACATATGTATGTATGTGCATAAATATAAAAACGATGTCAAAGTTTTTATAAAATTGATTTGCGCATAATGTGAAACTTAAATTTGTTTGCTCTGTTTATTTTATGATTTTTTAAAAGAACTTTTACAACTTTAAATCGATTTTCTGTCAATTAGAAATATTTAAAACCAATTATTTCTATACAATAAAATCTTTGTGTATGGTCAAGTGCTTTTATAACCTCACTTTGATTCAAGTGCTATTCATGTATTTGTTGGCGTAATTTTTTTTTTGTATTGTCCTTTGGTTCACTCTTTAGCCTGGATAGGTATTTGGAGCGTATAAATTACTTTATACTTTACTTTTAACACATGTGTTTTATAATTTTTTTTATTTTGCCGTTTGTATTGGTTCCACATATTGTTTATTGAATTTTAACATTTGCCTTGTACCACTTCTTCATCTTTGTATTGAGTTTAAAATACATACTTTTAAAACGTGTATGTGCATATGGAAGCATACATATGTATATGGAAAAGTTTTTTTAATAAATAAAATAAAAAATAATAATAAATACGTGTTGTCTATAATATTAATTTATTTTTTATACTAGATAAGTATCTGTTATCTGCTTTAAATGACAAATTTGTGGGCTAAATTAAAAATAGGTGAAATTATGGATAAAAAATAGCACACACAATAAAGGTGCTGCGAGAAGCTAGGCCGTAATCCTGAAACAGGGTTGTAATGGCCAATTATGTATGTATGAAATTATGGATTAACAAATTCACTTCATTAATTGAGGGCTTCATTTTTGTCAAGAATCGTTTCATTTCGAATTAAGTGATATATGTATGTACATACATATGTATTACTTAAGGTAAAAGTCTTTATAAATAAATTTTTTGTTTTGTGTACATACGGTGATACATACCTGTGCTATTAAAGTGCACACTACCCCAACACACATACAAGTGTTAATATATTTAAAACCAGAGTAGGAAAGTAAACAAAACTGAACGTTTGATCTCATTTGGTTGTGTTTTTTACAATAAGTAAAGCAGAAATAAAACACAAACAGTAAGAAAGATTGTCCCATTTAATTTTGTATATTGTTTTTGTTTTGGGTACTACAAATACACTAACTCAAATGTGCGTAGGTACAACAAAAAATTAATAATAAGAAAAAGAAAAGAAGAAGAGAAAAAAAAGCAAATTATACGAATGTGACGGAATAAAAAAGCAAGCACAAGAGCGAAAAGCTAATTGTTTCATTTGCGCTCTTTCTCATTTAGATAGTATTTGTTTTTGTTTTGCTCATGTTCAAAACCATTAAAAACATTTTGAAAAGTGTATGACTTTGTTGTAACGTTTTCGAAATGTTTTGTTTGTTTGCCCACTCTGTTTAAAACAACATCAACCAAGTCATTGATGCAACCCAGTTGGAACAAAAAGATTAAAAAAATAACTTTATCATTAAAGCCAAGATTCAGGTGACTACCGCTACTCATGCAGTACATGGTGCTGGTTTAGGAAAACATGTTATGGGAAGAATAAAACTTACACATATCGTAATTGGTAGTAAAAATATTCGCTGAAAGATTATTCCTTAAACGAGCGGTGCTGCTAAAAAACGAATTCTCTCTATAATGTATTGTGCGATTTACTGGAATATGCTCTAAGAGAGGTATGAGTGGTACGTAAATATATGCGATTATCATATTCTGCTTTCAGTCTCAAAAAGGTTCGGCATACGTTCAAATGAATATGAATGAGAAATGTTGCTGTCATCTGCGAAGGAATGGAAAGGATTGGAAGTTAAAAGGAGGAGAGTTTTTAGGAAATTAGGAATAGTGTAGAGACAGAACGGTACTCCTGAGTTTAACCTGAACTCGTTAAGAGTGACAATGTCTATAACAAGTCTTATAGCGCGGACCCTGAGAAAGCTCTTTATATTTGTGTACATATTAATGTTGTATTAAATACAGAGTTTGTGTCAAAAAACGTAGTTATAGATATTTTTTACAAATTACTTATTTAAACTGTTTGCGTTCTCTTAATTTTAATATTGAAATTTCAGGCCTTTCAATAAGAGTTTCCATACTTAGGATTTAAGTAAAACAAGTGAGATATCATCGAAACTTTTTATTCGTTTGAAAAACTTATTGTAGCCATTATATGCGAAATTCAAATGTCCGCCTCAATTTCTCTGAGTGAAGAGACTAATTTTCCATGACTGTGGACATAAATCCGGCGGATTTGAATAATTACCATAAAACATTATTGAAGAAAATATAGAGCTGTAGTATAAACAAAGTAGTGGGTGTCATTATTGAACCGTTCCGCATGTGAAGAAAACATTTAATAAAATATGGATTTTATTATTGCATTACGAATAGTAAACATGCACTCTATTTATTCTGATCTCAATTGAGACTGATTATCTTTTCCACTGGGCTACTAAAATAAAACTCTTTAAATAACATACTCGTATATACAAATGAAAATACGAAAAACCAGCTGCTCCTGTGCACATTTAGATTTTTGCTTCATAAATAAATTAAACAAAAGAAAACACCGTCAGTCACATTGGTTTAATTCGTTTTAATTCAATCCATTTCATTTTCGCCCCATTTCATTTAAACTTCAGGGTTCTTGCGTGCAGTTTATTTCTTTCGCTTCTCGTTATTGGTGTTTTTTTTTTTTTTTTTTTTTTTTTCTTTTAAACCAAAAGTTAATATTAATTCAACGTGTTTTGTTTTTGTGGTAAATTAACAACACCCAAATATTTGCCACATGGAAAGTACAATAACAATAAAATAACAGCCTTTACACATTCAACAAACAAACTTAACTTTGACTGACCTAATGCCCCAAAGACACACAATTTTTTTTTATGAAAATATTGCTGCAGTTGTTACTGCTGACATTTGAATATTTTATTGTTTTCTTGTAAAAGTCGAGAAAAGGCTTTACGCAATACGGCTCATATGCAAATTTTTTTTAACACCTAAAAAAATAAACAACAAATAAAAATTCATACAAATAAAAATCAACAACAAGTAAAGGAGATTTAAATTGGTAGTCGTTTTTAAATCTCATGAAATTTTATAAGAAAGTTTTCAAAATAAAACGCCAGTAAAGGAAAGTAAAAAAAGAAAGTATACACCATTTCCATAATACAAAAAAGAACAAGGCTGTTTCACGTAGAGTCTCAGATTAACTATCGGTCTACTAATGCTGCCATTTAGGACAACCGAGGATTTTTTCAAACCCAAAAATTTTATCACTTTTTTGATGTTTGTGCGACCTTTTCCTTTACTAACGTTTTTCTAAATAACTAAATAATAAATAAAATTAAATTATTAACAAAAAATATAGTGACAAATTACTTTTATTTAATCAATTTGCTAAAGAAATGGTGTCATAAATCCCATTTCAGCATATTTAAGGTACTTTTACTTTAGCTTGATCTCTTTTTATGCTAAACTATTTGCTATATTGAAAATAAAAAATTCTAAATTTTAAAGAAAAAAAAAATAATATAAAAATTTAATAGAAACAGAATCCGAAATAGAACAAAGAATGCAAATGTTAGAAAGAAAAACACAAAATGTACAAAATGTTTTCAATAGAAACCTTTTCTAAGTTAATACTCTGAAAGCTGCTTATAGTCTTATTAACAAATACTAAAACTTTGGCGACAAACACATTTTTTTAAATAAATTTCTTATCCCTTTAATAAATCATACCAATAAATATGCTATTTTTTACATCCTTTTTCGTCTTTCATTCTCTTAAATAGTTAAAACTAACAAAAAAATAAAATAAAACTGAAAACAAACTGATAAAAGGAAACTGCCAATCGAGAAATAAATAAGTAAGTAAATGACAATCGTCAAAGACCGACTATTTAATATCCCAACTATTCACACTATTCCCTTTCGTTATAAAAGTTTACAGTAAGCATTTGTATTTATTGAATACTATTTGGCTTTAACCAGGAGTATTATCAAAGAATATAAATCATATAGAATGCGCATCTCAACACTTATCCAAATATTTTGTCAAAATTTTTTCGGACGCGGGAAGGAAGGGCAAAAGGCAAAACAAAAGAAAAGAGCGTAACAAAACAAGAGAAACCAAAGAGAAACTAATGTCACAGTGTATGCACTGTGCTAATGTGTGTTTTATTTCTTTTGCATTGTTGTTTAGGTTTTTTCGTTCAGCCACAGTACATACAGTGACGAAATTCCAACAACTATAACAAGAACATCACACAGCAAGATAGCCTCAACAAAATTTTTGCACACACAACATCACAGTGTATAAGACGATAGCCACAACAAATTTTTTACTTCGTGTTTTTTTTTTCGTTTAAGTAGAGAAACGGTATCATGCTAACAACAATATTCACATACAATACAATTTATGTGTTTGTGTTTATTATTCATTGTGAGCTGTTTTCGTTTTTTAAATTTTAAAACTTAGAGAATAATGTTGTTGGTTCAAATATTTCTGTGTATTAAAGAATAGAGTGCTCCGATACGACTATGTAAGCTAGTGTAGGGCAAAGCATATTTAATTTGTAGTTGCGCGAAGGAAAATACATTAACCTACATCGAATATATAGCGCCCTATTTAATATAGTAATAAAAGTGTAGTTAGAAATATATTTTATTATTATTATTTATTCAAGCTTAACAATTGATTTTATATTTATTTGAAATAAAAGGTTAACTAAACCAAAAAATGTAATTCCAAAAATATAAAAAAACAAGTATATATTCATTAATGACAAATTTTCGAATGATAAATTGATGATTTTTCAATTATTTATAAGAAAATTCTACTTTTATTTTTAATTTATATATGTATGTATGAATTATATATGTACGTATATATACATTTTTAAAAGAAAAGACACTTTAATTTTTTTATGTTAAAAATAAATAATAAATAAATAATAATCAAGATTAAAATTATTTCTTACTTTATACTTCAAAGCATCAAAAAGTATGTATATTTTGAGGATTTTCATCTCCATAAAAAGGCTAATAAAGTTAATTTTTTTTAAAGATTATTTATTGGATAAAATATCTAATTTTCTTTTTTTGGAACTTCCTTTTTCTGTAGTCCGAGAGCAATGTTTCCGAAGGAGAACCAATAATAGAAAGTCCAATACCTCTATTCTGTGTTGAGAACAAGTGTCGGCAAACCACTCTGGGGTCATTCGTTTACATGACTCAATAATAAAAGATTTTGTACCAATTTTTCGCGGTTCAGATTTAAAGACAGAAAAAGTGTTCTAATTTGTCTTGATTGAGGGACTTTGTCATTAAGAAATATAAATCACCACCTTCCCTTAAAATTTCATTTGTTAACATAAGAATTGAATTTAGGGTGAGTTTCATTTTATTTGAAAAGAAAATACGCTTGTTTTGATCTACAAACTCCACCTTTTTTAAATATTCTAAAAAGAACTGAATATATTTATATACTTCATTGTTAATCTGAATTGCAGATCTGTAGCAATTATCTCGATAAATTGAGCCACTATTAAGACAATCAAAAATTTTGTCAATTTTTTCCACAAACTGAGCTGTTGATAAAGCCAATTCTGCGGAACATGTCTTAAATTTTGTGGTTTCAGACGTTGTTTTAATAGCAGCAGCAACAGTCGTGCTGAAAATTTGTGTGGCAAATTTTAAACGCATTTTTTCAAAAGTGTTAGGAAAAATATGTTGCCGTGTTAATTTTGGGCACATTTTTGTTTTTGCATTTGCTTCCATTTCTTACAATTCCCTAATTACCTGAAAGCTTGCCGTTCCATCCGGGGTTTTTATGTCACATTTTAGCCACCCATTCTGCAAAGATTTAATTAAGTGTGGGAAATCATAAAGGCAAAAAACATTTTGATCGCTTAATTCAAAAAACGGTTTTTTAGCAGATACTTTAAGATTGGAAAATCATTTTCGGTTAGTCGAGCCTTCATCACATATAAGGGCATAAACATTAATACCAATGCTTTTTAAAATATTTACATTTACTGTAACAATTTCACTTAAAGAATCTGCAGATAAACCATTTTGGGAAGTAAAATAATTTAGAATGATAGCTAAATGGATGCAAGCAAAAAACACATTTTAATATTTCATAATGTCTTTAACCCTAGAACACTAACGCTAATTTTTACGCAATTTTTCAAGTTAGAAAATTTTCAATTTATTTACTTTAATTAAATTAATTTATTTATTTTTATAAAATAAATTTAATAAAAAAATAATTTTTACTATATTTACATTATTCACTTATCGTTTTCCATACAATTTTGACAAATTAAAAAAAAAAGTGCACGTAAAATTTACGTAGGTTAGTATTCTAGGGTTAAATCTGAACCTCAAAAAATTGGTATAAAATCTTTTATTATTGAGTCATGTAAACGAATCACCCCAGAGTGGTTTGCCAACACTTGTTCTCAACACAGAATAGAGGTATTGGATTTGCTGCTCCTTCGAAAGCATTGCTCTTGGACTACAGAAAAAGGAAGTTCCAAAAATAGATATTCTATCCAATAAATAATTTTTAAAAAAGTAACCTTATTAGCCTTTTTATGGAGATGAAAATCCTCAAAATATACTTTTTGATGCTTCAAAGTAAAAACTAAGAAATAATTTTAATTTTGATTATTATTTATTTATTATTTATTCTTAACATAAAAAATTGAAGTATCTTTTCTTCTAAAAATGAATATATACATACAGTTATATATTTTAAACATACATAAATTAAAAATAAAATTTTTTCAATTTTCTTATAATTGAAAAATCATCAATTTATCATTCGAAAATTTGTCATTAATGAATATATATTTGTTTTTTTTTAATATTTTTGGAATCACATTTTTTGGTTTAGTTAACCTTTTATGCCATTTCGTGGCATACTGGTAGAGCGCTTGCACAGAAACTCACACGACCAAGGTTCAATTCCAGCAAAGGACAAAATTATAAAAATAAATATTTGCGGTTTTCTAAAATTATAATTTAAATTAAAAATTAAATTTAAATAAAATAAGAGGTTCCCCCCCCCTCCAGCAAGACCATATGCAAGAAACCGCCCCCTGACATTTCTGATCTATTCCACCAGAAACCAATGATCATGAGTACAGCGCCACCTTCTGGGAAGATAACAGCTAATCTACTGAAGACGCTCACCATTCACATGTAAACATCCACCGACAGATGAGGCCATTGCTGTTTGATCATTTGAGGGTGAAGGTATAACACTGGCTCTTGAGTGGACAAATTACCAGCAACTTGTTTCATCAACAAATAAAGGCGCAAAAAAAAAAATACAAAATCTATGAAAAAAAAAAAAAAAAAAAAAAAAAAAAAAAAAAAAAAAAAAAAAAGCTTCTATCAACCATCTTCACATTCCAATACAATGCACACTGCATGAGTAGGGGTTTACCCCTGAGTATTGGTCTTAAAAAAAAAAAAAAAAAAAAAAAAAAAACATAAAAATACTTGTTGATCTTAAATAAATAATAATAATAATAAAACATATTTTTAACTACACTTTTATAACGATATTAAATAGGGCGCTATATATTCGATGTAGATTAATGTATTTTCCGTCGCGCAACTACAAATTACATATGCTTTGCCCTACACTAGTTTATAAAGTCGTATCGGAGCACTGTATTCTTTATTACAAAAAAATATTTCAACGAACAGCATTCTTTACGTTTTAAATATTAAAAAACGAAAAAAGCTCAAAATGAATAAGACACACACACACATAAATTGTATTGTATGTGAATATTGTTGTTAGCATGAAACCGTTTCTGTACTTAAGCAAAAAAAAAAGACACGAAATAAAAATTTTGTTGTGGCTATCGTCTTATACACTGTGATGTTGTGTGTTCAAAGTAAGAGAATAAACGAATTCTCTTTGCTAAGTAAGAGAGTAACAATTCTTTTTGCGGGTTCCAACATTACGACCCGCCATAAGAAATTTTACTTGTACGTGATGCACATTCTATATGATTTATATTCTTTGGTATTATGCCAATAGTTGTACCACAAAAAGCTTTATTTTCTCATTCAATAATTGAAAGGTTTTTGTGAAAGAACTAAAATTTGATAAGAAAAAGTGTATATATGGGTATGCATGTACATTAGTGTGTCCCAAAAAAAAATTTTTTTTTCGAATTTTATAGGTCCCCCAGCATTTTTAGAAAGCTTATAGGGTAAAGTATTTTTGTGATTTTTTTCAGATTTTTCGGAAGAGGTTTAGAGGTCGCTAAAATCGAATTTAACCAAAAAATCGGGGTTGTTCGACTTTTTTTGAATTTTGCGCATTACTCGGCCCATTAGCACGATTTTCTTTGTTACTAAATCAATTTTTTTAAAGAAAACTGTTCAAACTTTACTTCTCTGTGCAGAGATTATAAGTTTCGGTAATATTTTTGCCCATTTGAGTACCCTTTAAGTCATTTTTTTGTAAATTTAGCATAAATTTTAAAAATAATGCTTTGTAACTTTTAAAATTTCTATTGAAGTTAAAAAAACTAATGATTCAGTTTAAAATGTGGATAAATTCTGAGTCATTTAAAAAAATAAATATTGAATTTGCTCTTACCGTTCCAAAGTTATGCCCAAAAAATCTAGGCAGATTAATTCTCATACCCAAAAAAAAAAAATTAAAAAATTATTTTGTTTATTAGCTTTCAGTTACACTCGTTTACAGCCAAAAAATACTAAGAACGCCACATGCCTAGATAAGTTAACTGGGACCTCCTGAGCACGAAAAACGCTGTCATGATTTTTTCCTAAGTACCGTTTTTTAGATAACGGTACTTTTGTGTTTTTCGGTGTATGGCCCCACTCAAACCCTTGTGGAGTCCAACCAAAAAGTCCGATCGAGATAAATGGCATATCGATGGAAAGGTAATTGAATGCCTTTTCCGTCGATATGCTGGAAAATTCTATCTGAGAAGAAATCGCTGAGATATGGCACCTCAAAATTCAAAATTTTAATATTTTTTACGTTTTTTTCAAAATTTTTTCATTTTCATTTCAATTTTTTCCTACGTTATATTGAATATCTGGAATGTTTTATTCTTTTACCCAATAGCTTATTTAATAACCAATATTTTAAGCGTATTTTGAAAAAAAGAGGATGAAAAATAAAGTTTTTATTAAGGATTTTGTTGACCGACAATATTTTCATTTTAATTGCTCACACAGTATATTCGACGTAAAAAATTTAAATTAAAATCACGAATATACTGTGTGAGCAATTAAAATGAAAATATTGTCGGTCAACAAAATCCTTAATAAAAACTTTATTTTTCATCCTCTTTTTTTCAAAATACGCTTAAAATATTGGTTATTAAATAAGCTATTGGGTAAAAGAATAAAACATTCCAGATATTCAATATAACGTAGGAAAAAATTGAAATGAAAATGAAAAAATTTTGAAAAAAACGTAAAAAATATGAAAATTTTGAATTTTGAGGTGCCATATCTCAGCGATTTCTTCTCAGATAGAATTTTCCAGCATATCGACGGAAAAGGCATTCAATTACCTTTCCATCGATATGCCATTTATCTCGATCGGACTTTTTGGTTGGACTCCACAAGGGTTTGAGTGGGGCCATACACCGAAAAACACAAAAGTACCGTTATCTAAAAAACGGTACTTAGGAAAAAATCATGACAGCGTTTTTCGTGCTCAGGAGGTCCCAGTTAACTTATCTAGGCATGTGGCGTTCTTAGTATTTTTTGGCTGTAAACGAGTGTAACTGAAAGCTAATAAACAAAATAATTTTTTAATTTTTTTTTTTGGGTATGAGAATTAATCTGCCTAGATTTTTTGGGCATAACTTTGGAACGGTAAGAGCAAATTCAATATTTATTTTTTTAAATGACTCAGAATTTATCCACATTTTAAACTGAATCATTAGTTTTTTTAACTTCAATAGAAATTTTAAAAGTTACAAAGCATTATTTTTAAAATTTATGCTAAATTTACAAAAAAATGACTTAAAGGGTACTCAAATGGGCAAAAATATTACCGAAACTTATAATCTCTGCACAGAGAAGTAAAGTTTGAACAGTTTTCTTTAAAAAAATTGATTTAGTAACAAAGAAAATCGTGCTAATGGGCCGAGTAATGCGCAAAATTCAAAAAAAGTCGAGCAACCCCGATTTTTTGGTTAAATTCGATTTTAGCGACCTCTAAACCTCTTCCGAAAAATCTGAAAAAAATCACAAAAATACTTTACCCTATAAGCTTTCAAAAAGAGGTGGTGGAACAAAAAAAATTTTTTTTTGGGACACACTAATGTACATACATACTTAGGTATATATGTACATATGCATGTAGTTTTGATAGAATGAAAATGTGTGTTACGTCGGATTAAACTAAAAGCTAAAGCATCTTCTTAAGATAATACCAAAGAATATAAACAAAGAATATAAATCATATAGAATGTGCATCACGTACAAGTAAAATTTCTTATGGCGGGTCGTAATGTTGGAACCCGCAAAACGAATTGTTACTCTCTTACTTAGCAAAGAGAATTCGTTTATTCTCTTACTTTGCACACACAACATCACAGTGTATAAGACGATAGCCACAACAAAATTTTTACTTCGTGTCTTTTTCTTTTGCTTAAGTACAGAAACGGTTTCATTCTAACAACAATATTCACATACAATACAATTTATGTGTGTGTGTGTCTTATTCATTGTGAGCTGTTTTCGTTTTTTAAATTTTAAAACGTAAAGAATGCTGTTCGTTGAAATATTTTTTTGTAATAAAGAAGACAGTGCTCCGATACGACGTTATAAGCTAGTGTAGGGCAAAGCATATGTAATTTGTAGTTGCGCAACGGAAAATATATTAATCTACATCGAATATATAGCGCCCTATTTAATATCTTTATAAAAGTGTAGTTAAAAATATGTTTTATTATTATTATTATTTATTTAAGATCAACAAGTATTTTTATGTTTATTTGAAATAAAAGGTTAACTAAACCAAAAAATGTAATTCCAAAAATATTAAAAAAACAAATATATATTCATTAATGACAAATTTTCGAATGATAAATTGATGATTTTTCAATTATAAGAAAATTGAAAAAATTTTATTTTTAATTTATGTATGTTTAAAATATATAACTGTATGTATATATTCATTTTTAGAAGAAAAGATACTTCAATTTTTTATGTTAAAAATAAATAATAAATAAATAATAATCAAAATTAAAATTATTTCTTAGTTTTTACTTTGAAGCATCAAAAAGTATATTTTGAGGATTTTCATCTCCATAAAAAGGCTAATAAGGTTACTTTTTTAAAAATTATTTATTGGATAGAATATCTATTTTTGGAACTTCCTTTTTCTGTAGTCCAAGAGCAATGCTTTCGAAGGAGCAGCAAATCCAATACCTCTATTCTGTGTTGAGAACAAGTGTTGGCAAACCACTCTGGGGTGATTCGTTTACATGACTCAATAATAAAAGATTTTATACCAATTTTTTGAGGTTCAGATTTAAAGACATTATGAAATATTAAAATATGTTTTTTGCTTGCATCCATTTAGCTATCATTCTAAATTATTTTACTTCCCAAAATGGTTTATCTGCAGATTCTTTAAGTGAAATTGTTACAGTAAATGTAAATATTTTAAAAAGCATTGGTATTAATGTTTATGCCCTTATATGTGATGAAGGCTCGACTAACCGAAAATGATTTTCCAATCTTAAAGTATCTGCTAAAAAACCGTTTTTTGAATTAAGCGATCAAAATGTTTTTTGCCTTTATGATTTCCCACACTCAATTAAATCTTTGCGGAATGGGTGGCTGAAATGTGACATAAAAATCCCGGATGGGACGGCAAGCTTTCAGGTAATTAGGGAATTGTAAGAAATGGAAGCAAATGCAAAAACAAAAATGTGCCCAAAACTAACACGGCAACATATGTTTCCTAACACTTTTGAAAAATGCTCGTAGTATTTGCCACACAAATTTTCAGCAGGCTTGTTTCTGCTGCTATTAAAACAACGTCTGAAACCACAAAATTTAAGACATGTTCCGCAGAATTGGCTTTGTCAACAGCTCAGTTTATGGAAAAAATGGCAAAATTTTTTATTGTCTTAATAGTGGCTCCCTTTATCGAGATAATTGCTACAGATCTGCAATTCAGATTAACAATGAAGTGTATAAATATATTTAGTTCTTTTTAGAATATTTAAAAAAGGTGGAGTTTGTAGATCAAAACAAGCGTATTTTCTTTTCAAATAAAATGAAACTCACCCTAAATTCAATTCTTATGTTAACAAATGAAATTTTAAGGGAAGGTGGTGATTTATATTTCTTAATGACAAAGTCCCTCAATCAAGACAAATTAGAACACTTTTTCTGTCTTTAAATCTGAACCGCGAAAAATTGGTACAAAATCTTTTATTATTGAGTCATGTAAACGAATGACCCCAGAGTGGTTTGCCGACACTTGTTCTCAACACAGAATAGAGGTATTGGACTTTCTTTTATTGGTTCTCCTTCGGAAACATTGCTCTTGGACTACAGAAAAAGGAAGTTCCAAAAAAAGAAAATTAGATATTTTATCCAATAAATAATCTTTAAAAAAAAATTAACTTTATTAGCCTTTTTATGGAGATGAAAATCCTCAAAATATACATACTTTTTGATGCTTTGAAGTATAAAGTAAGAAATAATTTTAATCTTGATTATTATTTATTTATTATTTATTTTTAACATAAAAAAATTAAAGTGTCTTTTCTTTTAAAAATGTATATATACGTACATATATATGATTCATACATACATATTTAAATTAAAAATAAAAATAGAATTTTCTTATAAAAAATTTAAAAATCATCAATTTATCATTCGAAAATTTGTCATTAATGAATATATGTATACTTGTTTTTTTATATTTTTGGAATTACATTTTTTGGTTTAGTTAACCTTTTATTTTAAATAAATATAAAATCAATTGTTGAGCTTAAATAAATAATAATAATAAAATATATTTCTAACTACACTTTTATTACGATATTAAATAGGGCGCTATATATTCGATGTAGATTAATGTATTTTCCTTCGCGCAACTACAAATTAAATATGCTTTGCCCTACACTAGCTTACATAGTCGTATCGGAGCACTGTATTCTTTAATACACAAAAATATTTGAACCAACAACATTATTCTCTAAGTTTTAAAATTTAAAAAACGAAAACAGCTCACAATGAATAAGACACACACACACACATAAATTGTATTGTATGTGAATATTGTTGTTAGCATGATACCGTTTCTGTACTTAAGCAAAAAAAATAAACACGAAGTAAAAAATTTGTTGTGGCTATCGTCTTATACACTGTGATGTTGTGTGTGCAAAAATTTTGTTGTGGCTATCTTGCTGTGTGATGTTCTTGTTATAGTTGTTGGAGTTTCGTCACTGTATGTACTGTGGCTGAACGAAAAAACCTAAACAACAATGCAAAAGAAATAAAACACACATTAGCACAGTGCATACACTGTGACATTAGTTTCTCTTTGGTTTCTCTTGTTTTGTTACGCTCTTTTCTTTTGTTTTGCCTTTTGCCCTTCCTTCCCGCGTCTGAAAAAATGTTGACAAAATATTTGGATAAGTGTTGAGATGCGCATTCTATATGATTTATATTCTTTGATATAAATCATATAGAATGTGCATCACGTACAAGTAAAATTTCTTATGGCGGGTCGTAATGTTGGAACCCGCAAAAAGAATTGTTACTCTCTTACTTAGCAAAGAGAATTCGTTTATTCTCTTACTTTGAACACACAACATCACAGTGTATAAGACGATAGCCACAACAAAATTTTTATTTCGTGTCTTTTTTTTTTGCTTAAGTACAGAAACGGTTTCATGCTAACAACAATATTCACATACAATACAATTTATGTGTGTGTGTGTCTTATTCATTTTGAGCTTTTTTCGTTTTTTAATATTTAAAACGTAAAGAATGCTGTTCGTTGAAATATTTTTTTGTAATAAAGAATACAGTGCTCCGATACGACTTTATAAACTAGTGTAGGGCAAAGCATATGTAATTTGTAGTTGCGCGACGGAAAATACATTAATCTACATCGAATATATAGCGCCCTATTTAATATCGTTATAAAAGTGTAGTTAAAAATATGTTTTATTATTATTATTATTTATTTAAGATCAACAAGTATTTTTATGTTTTTTTTTTTTTTTTTTTTTTTTTTTTAAGACCAATACTCAGGGGTAAACCCCTACTCATGCAGTGTGCATTGTATTGGAATGTGAAGATGGTTGATAGAAGCTTTTTTTTTTTTTTTTTTTTTTTTTTTTTTTTTTTTCATAGATTTTGTATTTTTTTTTTTGCGCCTTTATTTGTTGATGAAACAAGTTGCTGGTAATTTGTCCACTCAAGAGCCAGTGTTATACCTTCACCCTCAAATGATCAAACAGCAATGGCCTCATCTGTCGGTGGATGTTTACATGTGAATGGTGAGCGTCTTCAGTAGATTAGCTGTTATCTTCCCAGAAGGTGGCGCTGTACTCATGATCATTGGTTTCTGGTGGAATAGATCAGAAATGTCAGGGGGCGGTTTCTTGCATATGGTCTTGCTGGAGGGGGGGGGAACCTCTTATTTTATTTAAATTTAATTTTTAATTTAAATTATAGTTTTAGAAAACCGCAAATATTTATTTTTATAATTTTGTCCTTTGCTGGAATTGAACCTTGGTCGTGTGAGTTTCTGTGCAAGCGCTCTACCAGTATGCCACGAAATGGCATAAAAGGTTAACTAAACCAAAAAATGTGATTCCAAAAATATTAAAAAAAAACAAATATATATTCATTAATGACAAATTTTCGAATGATAAATTGATGATTTTTCAATTATAAGAAAATTGAAAAAATTTTATTTTTAATTTATGTATGTTTAAAATATATAACTGTATGTATATATTCATTTTTAGAAGAAAAGATACTTCAATTTTTTATGTTAAGAATAAATAATAAATAAATAATAATCAAAATTAAAATTATTTCTTAGTTTTTACTTTGAAGCATCAAAAAGTATATTTTGAGGATTTTCATCTCCATAAAAAGGCTAATAAGGTTACTTTTTTAAAAATTATTTATTGGATAGAATATCTATTTTTGGAACTTCCTTTTTCTGTAGTCCAAGAGCAATGCTTTCGAAGGAGCAGCAAATCCAATACCTCTATTCTGTGTTGAGAACAAGTGTTGGCAAACCACTCTGGGGTGATTCGTTTACATGACTCAATAATAAAAGATTTTATACCAATTTTTTGAGGTTCAGATTTAAAGACATTATGAAATATTAAAATGTGTTTTTTGCTTGCATCCATTTAGCTATCATTCTAAATTATTTTACTTCCCAAAATGGTTTATCTGCAGATTCTTTAAGTGAAATTGTTACAGTAAATGTAAATATTTTAAAAAGCATTGGTATTAATGTTTATGCCCTTATATGTGATGAAGGCTCGACTAACCGAAAATGATTTTCCAATCTTAAAGTATCTGCTAAAAAACCGTTTTTTGAATTAAGCGATCAAAATGTTTTTTGCCTTTATGATTTCCCACACTTAATTAAATCTTTGCAGAATGGGTGGCTAAAATGTGACATAAAAACCCCGGATGGAACGGCAAGCTTTCAGGTAATTAGGGAATTGTAAGAAATGGAAGCAAATGCAAAAACAAAAATGTGCCCAAAATTAACACGGCAACATATTTTTCCTAACACTTTTGAAAAAATGCGTTTAAAATTTGCCACACAAATTTTCAGCACGACTGTTGCTGCTGCTATTAAAACAACGTCTGAAACCACAAAATTTAAGACATGTTCCGCAGAATTGGCTTTATCAACAGCTCAGTTTGTGGAAAAAATTGACAAAATTTTTGATTGTCTTAATAGTGGCTCAATTTATCGAGATAATTGCTACAGATCTGCAATTCAGATTAACAATGAAGTATATAAATATATTCAGTTCTTTTTAGAATATTTAAAAAAGGTGGAGTTTGTAGATCAAAACAAGCGTATTTTCTTTTCAAATAAAATGAAACTCACCCTAAATTCAATTCTTATGTTAACAAATGAAATTTTAAGGGAAGGTGGTGATTTATATTTCTTAATGACAAAGTCCCTCAATCAAGACAAATTAGAACACTTTTTCTGTCTTTAAATCTGAACCGCGAAAAATTGGTACAAAATCTTTTATTATTGAGTCATGTAAACGAATGACCCCAGAGTGGTTTGCCGACACTTGTTCTCAACACAGAATAGAGGTATTGGACTTTCTATTATTGGTTCTCCTTCGGAAACATTGCTCTCGGACTACAGAAAAAGGAAGTTCCAAAAAAAGAAAATTAGATATTTTATCCAATAAATAATCTTTAAAAAAAATTAACTTTATTAGCCTTTTTATGGAGATGAAAATCCTCAAAATATACATACTTTTTGATGCTTTGAAGTATAAAGTAAGAAATAATTTTAATCTTGATTATTATTTATTTATTATTTATTTTTAACATAAAAAAATTAAAGTGTCTTTTCTTTTAAAAATGTATATATACGTACATATATAATTCATACATACATATATAAATTAAAAATAAAAGTAGAATTTTCTTATAAATAATTGAAAAATCATCAATTTATCATTCGAAAATTTGTCATTAATGAATATATACTTGTTTTTTTATATTTTTGGAATTACATTTTTTGGTTTAGTTAACCTTTTATTTCAAATAAATATAAAATCAATTGTTAAGCTTGAATAAATAATAATAATAAAATATATTTCTAACTACACTTTTATTACTATATTAAATAGGGCGCTATATATTCGATGTAGGTTAATGTATTTTCCTTCGCGCAACTACAAATTAAATATGCTTTGCCCTACACTAGCTTACATAGTCGTATCGGAGCACTCTATTCTTTAATACACAGAAATATTTGAACCAACAACATTATTCTCTAAGTTTTAAAATTTAAAAAACGAAAACAGCTCACAATGAATAATAAACACAAACACATAAATTGTATTGTATGTGAATATTGTTGTTAGCATGATACCGTTTCTGTACTTAAACGAAAAAAAAAACACGAAGTAAAAAATTTGTTGTGGCTATCGTCTTATACACTGTGATGTTGTGTGTGCAAAAATTTTGTTGAGGCTATCTTGCTGTGTGATGTTCTTGTTATAGTTGTTGGAATTTCGTCACTGTATGTACTGTGGCTGAACGAAAAAACCTAAACAACAATGCAAAAGAAATAAAACACACATTAGCACAGTGCATACACTGTGACATTAGTTTCTCTTTGGTTTCTCTTGTTTTGTTACGCTCTTTTCTTTTGTTTTGCCTTTTGCCCTTCCTTCCCGCGTCCGAAAAAATTTTGACAAAATATTTGGATAAGTGTTGAGATGCGCATTCTATATGATTTATATTCTTTGATAATACCAAAGAATATAAATCATATAGAATGTGCATCACGTACAAGTAAAATTTCTTATGGCGGGTCGTAATGTTGGAACCCGCAAAAAGAATTGTTACTCTCTTGCTTAGCAAAGAGAATTCGTTTATTCTCTTACTTTGCACACACAACATCACAGTGTATAAGACGATAGCCACAACAAAATTTTTACTTCGTGTCTTTTTTTTTTGCTTAAGTACAGAAACGGTTTCATGCTAACAACAATATTCACATACAATACAATTTATGTGTGTGTGTGTCTTATTCATTGTGAGCTGTTTTCGTTTTTTAAATTTTAAAACTTAGAGAATAATGTTGTTGGTTCAAATATTTTTGTGTATTAAAGAATACAGTGCTCCGATACGACTATGTAAGCTAGTGTAGGGCAAAGCATATGTAATTTGTAGTTGCGCGACGGAAAATACATTAATCTACATCGGATATATAGCGCCCTATTTAATATCGTTATAAAAGTGTAGTTAAGAATATGTTTTATTATTATTATTATTTATTTAAGATCAACAAGTATTCTTATGTTTATTTGAAATAAAAGGTTAACTAAACCAAAAAATGTAATTCCAAAAATATTAAAAAAAACAAATATATATTCATTAATGACAAATTTTCGAATGATAAATTGATGATTTTTCAATTATAAGAAAATTGAAAAAATTTTATTTTTAATTTATGTATGTTTAAAATATATAACTGTATGTATATATTCATTTTTAGAAGAAAAGATACTTCAATTTTTTATGTTAAGAATAAATAATAAATAAATAATAATCAAAATTAAAATTATTTCTTAGTTTTTACTTTGAAGCATCAAAAAGTATATTTTGAGGATTTTCATCTCCATAAAAAGGCTAATAAGGTTACTTTTTTAAAAATTATTTATTGGATAGAATATCTATTTTTGGAACTTCCGTTTTCTGTAGTCCAAGAGCAATGCTTTCGAAGGAGCAGCAAATCCAATACCTCTATTCTGTGTTGAGAACAAGTGTTGGCAAACCACTCTGGGGTGATTCGTTTACATGACTCAATAATAAAAGATTTTATACCAATTTTTTGAGGTTCAGATTTAAAGACATTATGAAATATTAAAATATGTTTTTTGCTTGCATCCATTTAGCTATCATTCTAAATTATTTTACTTCCCAAAATGGTTTATCTGCAGATTCTTTAAGTGAAATTGTTACAGTAAATGTAAATATTTTAAAAAGCATTGGTATTAATGTTTATGTCCTTATATGTGATGAAGGCTCGACTAACCGAAAATGATTTTCCAATCTTAAAGTATCTGCTAAAAAACCGTTTTTTGAAATAAGCGATCAAAATGTTTTTTGCCTTTATGATATCCCACACTCAATTAAATCTTTGCGGAATGGGTGGCTGAAATGTGACATAAAAACCCGGGATGGGACTGCAAGCTTTCAGGTAATTAGGGAATTGTAAGAAATGGAAGCAAATGCAAAAACAAAAATGTGCCCAAAACTAACACGGCCACATATATTTCCTAACACTTTTGAAAAATGCTTGTAGTATTTGCCACACAAATTTTCAGCAGGCTTGTTTCTGCTGCTATTAAAACAACGTCTGAAACCACAAAATTTAAGACATGTTCCGCAGAATTGGCTTTATCAACAGCTCAGTTTATGGAAAAAATGGCAAAATTTTTGATTGTCTTAATAGTGGCTCCCTTTATCGAGATAATTGCTACAGATCTGCAATTCAGATTAACAATGAAGTATATTAATATATTCAGTTCTTTTTAGAATATTTAAAAAAGGTGGAGTTTGTAGATCAAAACAAGCGTATTTGCTTTTAAAATAAAATGAAACTCACCATAAATTCAATTCTTATGTTAACAAATGAAATTTTAAGGGAAGGTGGTGATTTATATTTCTTAATGACAAAGTCCCTCAATCAAGACAAATTAGAACACTTTTTCTGTCTTTAAATCTGAACCGCGAAAAATTGGTACAAAATATTTTATTATTGAGTCATGTAAACGAATGACCCCAGAGTGGTTTGCTGACACTTGTTCTCAACACAGAATAGAGGTATTGGACTTTCTATTATTGGTTCTCCTTCGGAAACATTGCTCTTGGACTACAGAAAAAGGAAGTTCCAAAAAAAGAAAATTAGATATTTTATCCAATAAATAGTCTTTAAAATAAAAATTAACTTTATTAGCCTTTTTATGGAGATGAAAATCCTCAAAATATACATACTTTTTGATGCTTTGAAGTATAAAGTAAGAAATAATTTTAATCTTGATTATTATTTATTTATTATTTATTTTTAACATAAAAAAATTAAAGTGTCTTTTCTTTTAAAAATGTATATATACGTACATATATATAATTCATACATACATATATAAATTAAAAATAAAAATAGAATTTTCTTATAAATAATTGAAAAATCATCAATTTATCATTCGAAAATTTGTCATTAATGAATATATACTTGTTTTTTTATATTTTTGGAATTACATTTTTTGGTTTAGTTGACTTTTTATTTCAAATAAATATAAAATCAATTGTTGAGCTTAAATAAATAATAATAATAAAATATATTTCTAACTACACTTTTATTACGATATTAAATAGGGCGCTATATATTCGATGTAGATTAATGTATTTTCCTTCGCGCAACTACAAATTAAATATGCTTTGCCCTACACTAGGTTACATAGCCTTATCGGAGCACTGTATTCTTTAATACACAAAAATATTTGAACCAACAACATTATTCTCTAAGTTTTAAAATTTAAAAAACGAAATCAGCTCACAATAAATAAGAAACACACACACATAAATTGTATTGTATGTGAATATTGTTGTTAGCATGAAACCGTTTCTGTACTTAAGCAAAAAAAAAACACGAAGTAAAAAATTTGTGGTGGCTATCGTCTTATACACTGTGATGTTGTGTGTGCAAAAATTTTGTTGTGGCTATCTTGCTGTGTGATGTTCTTGTTATAGTTGTTGGAGTTTCGTCACTGTATTTACTGTGGCTGAACGAAAAAAACTAAACAACAATGCAAAAGAAATAAAACACACATTAGCACAGTGAATACACTGTGACATTAGTTTCTCTTATTTTGTTACGCTCTTTTCTTTTGGTTTGCCTTTTGCCTTCCTTCCCGCGTCCGAAAAAATTTTGACAAAATATTTGGATAAGTGTTGAGATGCGCATTCTATATGATTTATATTCTTTGATAATACTCTATGATTTTACTGTGATGTAGGGTTCGAAGCAGGAGCCAATGTATTCAATTAATCCTGTTAGAAAAGCTTTAAATTGTTGCTAAAATACCTTTTAAAAGATTACAAAACAACGGTTTTAAAAATATGTATGTAAATACATATGTATGTATGTATGTGTAAATACGAGTATATTTTCAAAATATGTAATTGAATTTGGCATAATAAAATATATACAAAAGAAACAACGATTTAGAAAAGTTAACAAAAAATAACAAGAATATAAATTATTAATATAAAAGCAGAAAACACATAACTTACCCAAAACTGCAGCAACATTATTAATAAAAGAGTACCTCCCACTTCTTTTATTTTAAATACATAAAAATGCACCACTGCACTTTCTTAGAGATTTTTTTATCCCACCTTTTATTTTTAGTGTTTGTCAGTACAAGTCATTAGTTGTTATTAGGCGGTTATTATTGCAAAAAAAAAAAAATTATTGCAAAAGTGATTATTAAAGCCTTGTGTTTGTTTTAATTTATTAATTAATAAATTTTTTAGTAAATAAACAGTCATAAATAAATAAAACTATTGTATCATAAAAAATTTTTATAGAAATAAAGTGAAAAAAATTGAAAACTTGATAACAAAGAAAAAATGGCAACAACAAAAATCAAAGTTTTAACTAATAAGAGAACAAAATCTAATAAAAGAGCATGTAAGTGTTGTTGTTTTTACTGAATATAATAATTATTAAGTTCGTAAAATGAACTGCAGACTGCAGTAAGATGAGAATGTGTGTGAGAATGTTTGAAGAGATCAAGAATACAAATGCATATCAACAAGCCAGAAAAATCACGTGACATACACTTGTGAATTATAATTGTAAACATTTTTAGTTATTTAGTAGGAAAAGGAGAACATAATTGCGCTACTCTTTTTTGTTTGTTTTGCTTTCTTTTCGTGTGAAATTGTGACCAATTAAATGCAAAGTGTGAACCAAGAAATTTTGTTTTTGTTTTATGGTTTTCAAAATAATTGTGCGGAAGCTCATGTATTACATGTCTGTACTCGTATAAATATATGCAAGTGGTATAACTTTAAAATTGAGGTTGTACTTTATACAACTACCTAAATAGGTAGTTGTTTTTTAAGTATTGATTATTAAATTTGTATTTCGAGTATAAATCACCAATCATGATAGACCAATTAATATGAATAATTTGTTATTATTTATATACATAACAAATGCCTATAATTTTTTTTTTTGACCTTAAGTTCTACATATATTTGTAGTCTAGCAAAAAATCGTTTTACCAATTAGAAAATCAGCAATGTTTAGGAATTTCTCCATATAAAAAAGAGAATGCATTTTATTAATGAATTAAATATTGAATTAATAATTATTTAAAGAAATTACATTGTACATAACTGGCCTTTACAACCCTGAGTCAGGATTATGGCCTAGCTTCTCGCTGCACTCATGTTGTGTGTGTCAATTTTTATCCATGAGTACCGGGACCTACAGTTTAATGTCGACTCCGAACGACAGACTTGAGAAGCTTGTTCATGGCAATTAGTTACTCTCAGAGCCTTTGCCAGAAGACTGCTGAGAGGCAGTAGCCGAAGATAATGTTTCTTCATTTTTCTTTCTTTCAAAATGTCAGAGTTGAGATTTGAACCCGGAGCCTATGCCAACACAATACATACTAGATTACTGCGACCACAATAGAGCAAATAAAAGATTTAAATACTTTACAACAGCTGTTCTAAGGAAAGTAAAAAATAACCTTTCTGAGGAATATTACCAATAACTTTTACACAGATTCCATATACAGCCTGTATATATCAAGAAAAACTGAAACAATCTAGCGAAAACAAGAAGTGGAGTTTTATTTTCAAATGTGCATAAAAGTAGATTCAGCTATTTCTGATAAATTAAGTCTGTCCCTCGTATGCGACGTTAAACTGAAGTCCCCGGTACTCATGATTAAACATTTACGAACACAATGTGTGTGTTGTGAGAACCCTTCAGAATGTGGTACTCAATACACGCATGTGAGGAGTAGTACATAAAAAACTAGGATTAGTACAAACATATGAAAAAAGAGTGTTCCATATAACATTGCAATGTCCTAGGCGAGGACTACATATTCCAGCTGTACATTGCACAAGAGTAGTGTTAAACAAGTTTATGTTACTACTTCATATTTTATACACATAGGGTTAGTTTCGTAACTATTTCGTAACTATTTCCAAGAGGAAATATGGATGGTACCAATCTTACCATTCAACAAATTTTATACTTGAATTGAGCAGTTTGTGTTTTTTTTTCTTGAATTTTCAAATGAGTTGAGTTTTCGCATAAAATCTGCGTGTTCGTAAATTAACGAATGGTCTTCCCCAAAGCAATTACTACTTTGTTGTAACTACTCCCTATAAATTTAAATGGATTACTTACTACAATATTTTCTGCAAGGAAGCTAGGCTGTAACTCTGAAAAGAAGTGGTAATGTATTGCGCTATTTCGAGTTATAGGTATAAAAATTATGTCGAAATATCATTCTCAATGCATAAAAACAATACTTTGAAAAAATATTGCTGCTTTTGTTTTTTATAGAACTTCTAAAGTTACGGTCACATTGGGTAAATATTTGATGAAAAAAAAACGTAACCGCTATTTTATGAAAATATTTATCTTTTAATTTTTCATTTCTTAAAGTTTAGTTAATTATATATCAAAAAATGTTTTCTTATTAACTCAGTTTTTAAAAAATGTTTGAAGAAATGTTTACATAAAAAGAAATATTTGCATAATATATTTCAAAATAAATATTGGTTACGTTTTTTCGTCAAATATTTACCCAATGTGACCGTAGCTTAAAACTGAATTCTTTCTTCTCTTGTCATTTACTATTTTATTATTAAATTTTTTTTCTTTCTTGTTTAAATCCTTTTAAATTAAAATACCATATTTTAAAAATTTATTACTCGTTTTATTTTCCATAAAAATTATAATCCTGAATTCCTTCTTATCTTGGCATTTTAACGCCTTCCTCATCCTTCGACTTGTTGGTTTCTGTACTATTATAAATTAAGGATAATAAAATATTTAAAACTTCCTTATTTGTTTAACATCCTGTTGTCTTGACATTTCAAAATGCATATTTCTTTTCTTCGTGTTTACATTCTAGTCGAGAAAAATAAAAAAAAAAAATAAATAAATAAACTTAAGGAAAAACCACTATAAGTCAGATGACTAGTTTTTTTTTTTTTTTTGGTTCTTTATGATTTGTCTTAAAAAACAAGTGAAAAGCTAATGGCTATAGTTGGAGGGAAGTGATTTTTTTTCTTATTCTTGTACAATTTTATTGCACTTTGAAATTTAAAAACTTTTTAGACTGTGTGTCAATAGTGTTGAGTAAATATTAATAAAAAAAAACATCTCCAAATAAGCATCATCATCAGGATAGAACAAAAAAAGGAAATCAACATAAACTTTTTTATAGTCAAAGTCATCGTATCGTATCTCATCGCAACAAATCACATCACATTGCATCACACTGCTGTCTGTGCATATCTTATAATATTGCCCTTGTATCGTATCTCTTCTATAGAATCTTTTATTGCATTTTATTTATACTTTAACCACCATTAACTAACAGTCGGTCATACATACAAAAGTAAATACGTTTAAATGATACTTTGCAATAAAGTACTCTGGTGACTTTTAAATAATTTTTTTCTTTTTTTTTGCAACTTTTTTCAGAATTATTATTGACACTGTAATAGTCAACAACTGTACTTAATTTCGTGTCATTGGTCTTTTAAGGAAATAAATACGGTTTGTTGGCCATTTTATTTGTTTGGTTTTTTTGTTTGTTTGTCATGGAATACAGTTGGAAAATTATAAACAAAAAACTGTTTTTCTCACAGTACTCATACAAATTGTCAAGGAATTACAAAAAAATTTTTTTTTTTTTTTTTAAATGGCAAGTGAGAAAATTTTTTAATTTAAACATTTTTATAGGCAAGTAGTCGTATTACAAATGCAAATGTTCAGTAGGCTTAAGAGCGTACAGAAAAAATTTAATTTTTATATCTTTTTTGTTCAGTTTAAACATTAAATAGATCCAACAGCACTCAATAAATTCTTCTTCCATAAATCAACATGGAAAACAAATGAAAAACTATTAATGGCTTGCTTATGGTAATATTAGCGATTTCGAAAGTTCGCAATTTTATATGATAAACACAAACAAAAGCACGATTAATTGATTGTGTTTTGCATATAAAATTGTGAATACTGCATATGTAGTTTGATTTGGTTTGTTACGCTTATAAGACTTGTAAGAGGCTTTGCAACGAAGAGTGATTACCGCTAATAATAAATAATAGTTATTACTAATCGCTGTAGTCTAGTGCTTAGTGTGGTGGCTTACTGGACAAGACCTCTGAGTTCAAACCCCAACTCTTATATCATAAAAAAATATATTTATTTCGGCGAGTACCTCTTAGCAGTCTTCTGACAAAAACTCTTAGAGTAGCTGATTTCCATGAACAAGCTTCTCAAGTCTGTGGTTCGGAGTCCACTTTAAAACTATAGGTCCCGTTACTCATTTATAAAAATTGACATACACGACATAGCTGTTGTGAGAAGCTAGGTCGTAACTCTTAAACAGGGTTGTAATTCTGTTTCATCCAAAGACGACAATTACAAAAACTGCAATAATAGTGAGAAAAGGAGGATATGATAGAAACTCCCGGCGCGAAAAGATTGATTACCTTGTTTTATAATCAATTAAATAATATATTACTTCAGAATATATTACTTTTGGAATCGAGAAGGTAATTTCATGTGGCACACAAGTAAATATTGATTACCGTGCACATTCCCACATATGTATATAGAAGAAAGAAGTTATTGTTTCTGCGTATATTTGTAGCTATTCGGGAATACTTGTTCACCATTTTTGTTACCTATAGCTTTTCGTATCTTTTTTATATTTATTTTAAAGCTTAAATTGTTCTTTTTAACATGATTAAATTAGGAGTTTAATAATAAGAACGCAATTACAGGTAAAATAAAATGGTAAATAGTTAAACGGGTATTACCGATTAACTACTATTATTTTATTTCTAGTGGGGGAAATTAATTTAAATTTATTATTGTAAATACATTAATAATAAAATGCATTAAAAATAATGCATGATAGAATTTATTCCTTCAAATTATTAATAAATAGTAACTTTATGCATTATAAAGAATGCATTCTAATACTTATTACGGGGGGACATTAAAAACATTTATTACTATCGTAGGACATGATCTGTATATACATTTATTATATTATGTATTACCTTCTCGGTTCTCATTGATTACCATTTCCCGCACACAAAAAATTTGACATGTCGTACGACTTATATTACCGTCTAAACCCGCCTTTAGTATGGAGCAAGCAAGAAAAAAAAATTATTTTTTACAATAATTATTAAATATAAACGTATCATTTGTATTAAAGTAAAATGTTAATTGATTTTACAATAAAAAAAATCAGAACTTCTTTATTTTCTTTAGTTTTTATATGCAAAATGCTTGCATGTACTGAAAACATAATTAATTATATTGATCTATTTCTCTTTTAGGTGCATCATCATTAAGTGTCCAGGTATGTATGATTTACAGGCTTAATTAAAAAAAAATTGTATTCAATATAATATTAAATTTCTTTAATTGTCATTTTTACACCTAATACTGTGTTTACACCGTTTTATTATGCATGATTCTAAAATGACATGGTTGACAGCAAAAATCCTGTCTTGTTTTTACACTGACTTGTCTTATTTTTACCTAATGTTACCTGCTAAATATTTACCGTGTAAAAATGGGAATATAGTCGCCGTGGTCTAGTGGTTAGTGTGTTGGCTTACTAAGACAAGGGTCCTATGTTCGACACCAGGCTCTGACATCTTCAAAAAAGAAATATGAAAAAAAAATTTCTTTTGGCGACTACCTCTCAGCAGTCCTCTGGCAAAGGCTCTGAGAGTAATTAATTGCCATGAACAAGCTTCTCAAGTCTGTCGTTCGGAGTCGACAATAAACTGTAGGTCCCGGTACTCATGGATAAAAATTGACACACACAACATGAGTGCTGCGAGAAAAACTAGGCTGTAATCCTGACACAGGGTTGTTAAGGCCAGTTATGTATGTATGTATGTATGTATGTATGTAAAAATGGGATTAGGTGTATAAATATGTAATAACGGTTTATTTTATTTCAGTTCTTTGGTCTTTTTATAACTGAATGAAAGGCATAAAAAAGATTTTGTGCGCAATTTTCTAAGAGATTTAATTTAGAGAATATTTCAGACTATCAGTTTGCAGCATATTTAGTATTTTATCTGCGTAATGTTTCACAAACCATATAAAGAATTTTTCATTCCAAACTTATTTCATGAAACTTAGCCAACTGTACTGACATTTTGATACAATTTGAGATAAAAATTACGTCTCTGTGAATCATAAACACTGAAGAAAAAATTAAAGCGAACACAGAATCTTTCAAAATTATGTTGCGTATTGTTTCGGTAGCTAATACGTTTAAAGGACAGACCAATAATGTCTGTAAATGTAAATCAATAAAGATTTCATTTTTTTTTTCAAATGGAAATGAGCATTTTACGGCTTCAAAGTGAATGAAATGATCAATTTTTTTATATTTTCAAATAACGATTTTGTCAAGCATAAAATTTATCAAACTATTAATTATAAGTGTCGCCGATGTATTACAAAAAAAAAGAAAAAGAATAAGAACTGAATTGGACAATTTTCCATTTCATTTAAAATCAATATATCTTATGATCTCTTTTTAGAACATGTCTAGACAGAAATAGTAACAAGTCTGTTAAAGCCAGCCATTTAAATGAATGCTTTGTTTTTAGATATTGTATAAAAATTTAAGTTCAATAAAAAGAGTTTTCTGACAAATTGAAATTTTTAGAAAATTATAAAGTTGTATTATTTCAAAGCTAAATTCATAGAAATTCATACTTCAGAATACACAAAAAGACTTTATTTCATACGATTATTTTTTCTTTTGTTACCAACACATCCCTGCGGGATATTCTGAGACACTGGTCTAAACTGAATTGTCTCAAAACTCGTGATCGCAACCGCTGAAAAGTAAATGTAGACAGACATAATTTAACTTGGTTGAAAGTGTTAAAAAACAGTAAATTTAAGAGGATAATTTTATATGTACATATCAGCATAGCATGCATGATAATGTGGGCGCTTAAGACTATTTGTTTCAGAAGTACTGTTTAATAAAAATTGGAATTTTGGGCATTTTGTTAGTGGAGTAATATACACAATGAATTAGATGTAAATTTAAAAATAAATTTTACGAAACAGTTGTGTACTTGTTACAGAAGTAAATATGAAAAATTTCATATTACGAGTACGTATCCGCCGCGCGATTTTCAAAAATCATATTAGTTTTCTGAAATTTTGTAGCTTTATACCGTAGACAGACGACAACGTCAATTTACATTAAGAACTTAATAATGCAAAATTAAAATTTTACCCTGACAGACGACAGTTCAGCATTTATAGCATAGACAGATGACAACGTTAGATTGTTTGTGAACTATTTTATTTGCTTTTATACCCATAGAAATTAGAAGTTTATAGCTTTGCTTACTTTCTAACATTTTAAATACCAATAGTAAATAGTTAGCCAAAAACTGACTGATTTTATACGATGTTGCCATATTAAAAAAGCTTAATGCAGTATAAATTCAGTCTTGTTTTGGCCCAAGTTAATTTGAATTAACTCAAGTAATGCACATTAACGCCGTCGTCTGTCTTCGTTATTAGTTTTTAATTTTGTAATTTCATACTTGAAGTATGAAATTTTCAGAAAGGATTTATTTTTGGCCTGGAATTATTTCCTGAAGAGTATGCAGAGTTTTTGTTTTGATTGAAAGGAATTGTCCATTATGAGCTACTAAAATTTAAGAACCTGTAACTTCCAAATCTATTATACCACAATCTGCCAACTGCGGGGGTAGCGTGGTATAGCGGTTTGAGCGCTGGCACAAAAACTCAAACGGCCCAGATTCAAATCCCAGCAAATGTGAAAAATTAAAAAGTTAGTTTGCGGTTTATTCAAAATTAGAATTAAAAAACCTCACCCCCCTCTCCGAGAAGTCGATGTACAACAGAAACCGCTTCCTTACATTCCACTCTATTCCACCTTAACCATTGACAACAAAAAATAAACGAATGATCAGGAGAAAAACGCCACCTATTGGGAAGTAGCAGATAACAGCTAAATCTACTTAGCGAAGACACTCACCACACAATCAACATGCAACGATGAGGCAATTGCTGTTGATCATTTAACGGTGAATGTATAACTCTGGCCTTTGAATGATCAATTCACAGCATTTTGTCTCATTCGTAAGGCGCCTAATAATATAAGGGAAAAAAAATATGTCATTTCTTCAAGAATTCCAATAAAATTCACAGCATTAGTTGGGGTTTACCCCTGAGTATTAGTGTCAATGACAAAAAAAGATAGGAATGTTTTAACGACGAACGAGAGTTTAATTTTTTGATTTACGGAAATCTTCTTTACTTACGTAGTTATAGCACATGTTTGTGCCTAAAATAATTTCGTTAGATCAAGTGTGTCATCTGTTAATATATCGCTGATTGAGATTGTTTTTATCTTTGCAAAATTTACAATTACCCTGCCAATTCAATGTTTTTATTCTTTGAATTCTCATTTGTAATCTAATGCCTGTCTTACTTTTGTTGTTGCATTTGTCCGTATCTCTCTAATTGAATTTTAATGGTTGTTTAAACCTTTTATATGAAACTGTAATTTTTCTTTTTGGTTCTGAAACATTTTTTTTTGCAATTGTTTTTTGCTTAACTTTTTTATATACAATTTCAGTTTTTTGTTACGTTTTAAGTGACAGTGATTTTTTTTTTGTTGCAGTTATTGTCACTGTCATTGTTGTTGATTTTGCTTTTGTGGTACAACCATAAAGTTTACAAATATCATTTACCATTGAAATGCCACATTAAGCAACATCAACAGCAGCAGTAACAACAATAAAAACATCAATTGCTATAACCAGTTAAAATAAATGTGTTGAAATATGAAGAGCCAACAACAATTTTCAGCACAAAATAAAAAAAAAGGAAAACTGAAAAAAAAGTGAAAAACCCTCGTC
Organism: Metopia argyrocephala; assembly: GCA_963576795.1. Classification (NCBI taxonomy): domain Eukaryota; kingdom Metazoa; phylum Arthropoda; class Insecta; order Diptera; family Sarcophagidae; genus Metopia; species Metopia argyrocephala. Next base: position 89,986,758 of record OY756211.1, read on the forward strand.
GTACCACCCATACAAAAGAAATAATTTTTCAAAGGCACACAAATAATTGTTGAGACTCAACAACATCAACAAATAAAATTAAACAGAAAAAGAAGAAAAAAGCGACCCAGCAACAAAACAAATTTGCAATGCCATGACTAATGTTGCAAACATTTGTATTGTTTTGCTGTTCTGTTGTTGATGACTGGTTTATTTGCGGTTCAACACGGCAGCCAAACGGTTAAAGACAAAGGCACAAAAAGTGAGAAAAAAACAAAACAAAAATCAGAAGCGCCAAAAAGCAAGAGCCACTTAGAGAACTTGAAAAAAATTGAATCAAAAAAACACACACACACTTCATAAATCAATTGATTTGTAAGTAGCAACCGACAATAAAATTCATAAAAATGTTTAAATTAATAACACTTAACAAACGAAATTGGAAACATTAAAGGAAAAAAATTAAAAGCAATTTAAAGGATTTAAATTCGTTAGTCCGAAATAAATTTTTTGTTAAGCAGACATTTTTAAATTTGCTGCAATCAATGGTCGTTAAGTTGAGTGCATTCAAAACAATTTTAAATTGTTCGAGGTTTTTTTTTTTTCTTTGTAGTTGTAAGGTCCTTGAGCAGTCTCTTTTAAAATGGGTTCGAAACCGATATCATAATAGAATTTTTTCTTTCACTGGAGTCTTACAACCTGTTCATAGAAGATTCCATTCTGAAGACAGGAACACTGAATTGTTGAATAAGTAATAATTTGGATTTGTATAACATACATACATTCATACATACTTGGCCATTACAACCCTGTGTCAGGGTTACGGCCAAGCTTCTCGCATTACTCATGTTGTGTGTGTTAATTTTTATCCATGAGTACTGGGACCTACATTTTAAAGTCGACTCGGAACGACAGATTTGAGAAGCTTCTTCATATCAATCAATCATTTCATATTTCTCTTTTTCAAGATGTCATTGTTGAGATTTGAACCCAGCGCTATTGTCTTAGTAATCCAGCACACTAACTACTAGACCACGGCGACCACAATTTGATTTGTATAACAAATTAATTTATTTTTTATCTTCGTTACGTTCTGTGGCGTACATGTCTATGTAGTGTCATCACAACAGTCCCCAATAAAACTTGATTTGTTTACTTCTGCTCATAGAAAAATATTATTTTCAGTACAAAAACTTATAAAAATAAAAGAAAATTATCAGCCATGTCATGTAAAACAATTCCGTTCGAAAGTGGTTGCAATTGCGAAAATTTGATTTTTAGAAAATTAAATATTTCTTCCAAATAAAATCACCTTCAATGATCAAAGTAGTATTTATACTTAACAATGGTTTCATTCTGAAAAATTTAGCGTTTTCAAAAATACTGAATTTTCGGTATTAAAACCTTAAAGATGTTAGATCAGAGTGAATCCATTTTATTGCACACCACTTTATGTATATTTACATGTTAGTGAATATTTCTGTGGAATTTTGAAAAAACGTCTTCTCTCGAAATAAGACAATTTTCCAAGATTTTTATAGTAAATATAGAATTTCCTTGTCCTTCTTTTGCTCTAATCCCCGTATTTCTACGACCTTTGGAAGGCAAGATATGCAGTTGACTTATCGACCTCTTTCAGACTTTCCCCCAATTTCAATTTGACAAAACGACTTCTTTCAGAGAATTAAGAATAATTTAAAAAATTGAATGTCTATAAAAAATTGTATTTCATTTTTATTATTATTTTTTAATTATCTGCATATTGAAGGGAAAAATAGAACCCAAATATATTTTCCAGATCAACTTCTTTCAACCTTTTTTTCATATTCCATTTTAACAAAACAACTTGTCTTGACTTAAGCGATTAAAATCATTTTCAAATTTAATCAAAAAAATTTTGACAAAAAGTCTTAAATTAATTTTTTGTCGTTTTAAAGAAAACCATTGCTTCTAAAGGGAAAAAAAAGGTCGCGTAATGTTCGTTAAGTGTTTGTGCATAATATCCAAGTTCAAAATTTCTTTAATTTTCTACGCAATAAGTTCTATTAGCCTTTTTAACTGTTTTTTTGCTCTACTGAAAAGTTGTTGATTTTGAAAGAAGACGTTTTGTCAAATGTCCACAGATTTTTAAATTAAAAATTAAAACGAATATACAAAAAAGTCTATATCGGTTGAAAAAACATATCGTCAATGGAATTTCAGAACGCTGTAACTGAAAAAAATCGAAAATATGTTTTTTGCATCATTTTTATCAGAAAAAAATACGCGTCGAAGATTTCTACGTCCCAGATTTCTACGATGAAAATAAATTCACTTACGCCGTCTGCGAAATTAAAAATGTCAGTGTATTTGTTCTACTTTTATAAAGGGTTTTTGGCTTTGGTGAACATTTAAAGTTTTGTCAGTTAAAGCGTTCTTTAACTTCATCGACGATATTAGCAGAAATATTTATTATATTTTATTTAATTATTTTCTCAAGAAATTTGTGTTACAAAAACAAAAAAGACCTGTCATTCGCTTTATATGACTGCTAATTTAATTGCTTGGCGTTAATATTTTTACGAGTGCTGAAGGCAATTAGTGTTCTATGAATAGGCTGCTAATCTGGGCTTGTGCTTTACCTGTTATGTTGATGTCACTGTAATTATATGCACAAAATATTGAAAAATTTTGTGATGACATTTTTCATTAAATTGATGTCACTTTTTCCTTCCTTACTACCGCTTGTCATCACATTGATGTCAGAATTCTGATGTTATTTTATATCAATATGAAGATAACTGTATAGGGTTTAACGTGCGTATCGTCCATAGACATGGCACACGCTGCCCGTTGCCAGGGCGGTAGTGGAATACAATGCGTTTAACCACCGCCAACCGATGCCGGTACCCTCTAATCTCAATAATGCTCGAGGGCACCCCGCTCAGAAGAGAGCCCATAGCACCGAGTTAGCAATTTAGCACCAACCACTGCCTGGGTAATGATACCCCACTTGTTGAGGGATTTTCTATCTAGCAATAACACAACCAATACGAGTACTCCCCGAAGGGCTGCACCTCACTGCCTCACTCCCCGAATTAAAGGGGAGCGCAGAAATAACCGGGAACTTCCTGATGCCCGTAGTACCAGATTAGAGTAAGTTTCTTTGGTCAGTCCCTGAGATGGTCAGTAATTAAACATTACCAACCTCTCTGCCTATAGCGAGTGCCAGGCCACCCAGAGCTAGGTGAACTCCATATTCCCCGGAGAAGACAGGCCCCTGGTGTAAAGTAATCATCAGCAACCTTTACTGTATCCCCGGGGGGAAATATGAAGATAAGTGTAGACATTCATGAAAAATTCGTTCATACTGTTTAGAAAACACGCTGCAGTGTACAACACTAGAATCTTGTGCAAAAAAAAAGCGCCGGTACATTTTATGGTTTTTATTTGCATTACGTTGGAAACGTAAAGCAAAGCGAATGATAAGTTGATAATTAGCGGGCAGCAATTTAGATTCACAGTGAGTTCCTGAGTTTCTTTCGCTTAATTTTCCTTCGACGTCATGTGACTGGCTGTTCGTCTTCTGTCAAAAGCTCTGACGGTAACGAATTGCCATGAAAAAGTCTGTCGTTCAAAGTCGACTCATGGATAAAATATAACACAAACAACACGGGTGCTGCGAGAAACTATGCTACAACCCTAAAATAGGATTGTAATATACTTATATGATATTTGTAAGAACACCCTTGATAATAAAATATTTCACACAATTTTGTTTCAAAACATGAGTGTTTTCTGACAAAGTATTCCTATTTCTGTTGTTAATTGTTATCATACTAGTTTAACGGATCTCAATATGAGGAAATGAAGGCATAAGGTTTCTTATTGTAATTCCGTTAAAGTATAGCATTGCTGCGTTTCAATTCAATACTATCTTCGACGCAAAGCCTCTACTTTAGCTTATCTCTGTTTTTTCAAATTTTTCTCAAAATTTTTTAACGCTTTGATTTTCAATAATGGTATTCACACCGAACTTGTTAATTTGTTACTCGGTAGTTTGTTAATTTGTTAAAGTTAGCAACTGTGAACGACCCCCTTTTTTAAACTTTGTTAGTCTGATAACATTCGTAGTAAACCTTTTGGTAATCCACTATAAGAACAGTTTGTAATTTATTAAAATAAAATAAAAAATCATTTAATTAACATACTTACTCTCAATATACACGAAAATTGCCAAAACAAAAATATTTTTTTTAGAAATGTATCACAAATGACTCTTATTATTTAGAAACTGCAACAGCTGTTTGTGAGTTACCATCTGACAACTATTTTATCAGCGATGCCGTGTCGTTAATTTGTTAAATGTTAATCTGGTAGTGCGATAAATATACAAAGACAAAATACGTGTAAAAAAGTAACTATTAACGACTAACAAGCTCGGTGTGAATACCGCTAATATAATTTTTTATTGTTAGTTTTAATTTATCTCGTTTTTATCGTCTTAGAAAACTGCTGATGGTACATTTTCTTCCTCTCAGTTTCAAGTTTTTATTATTTTATTTCGAGTCAAAGAAATTCAAAAGAAGTTTATTTCCATTCATAAGTGTCGTTATTAACACGTCACATGTGTAATCAATTTGTGGCATTTTTATGTTAAAAAAAAGCAAAAAAAAAAATAAAATGGAATATAAAGCAGTCACTTGAATGTGCTTGTTGGTTTCAGTGTAAAAGACATGATTAGGAATGAATTTAACGACTTGTGTTGCCATTTTGAAACAGTTTTGACATCATTTTAAAATTGCTCACGTTCACAAGAACATTCAAATATTTCTCCCTATTGTGTGACTTTTGTTTGCGTTCTGTTTTTCTTTTCAGCACTTAAATTTTTGAATGTGTCGTTTGTGTGTTATTTTCTCTACACCATCCATTATTACTTCTTTATCCTCCTTCAACTACTTTTGTTCCCAAAAATCTTTTACACTTTAAAGTGTAACGTAAATTCAGTTATTTTTTTTTTTTTTCTTTCAACAAAGAACAAAATTTGTCATTGAGGTACAAGCAAAAAAGTATAGAAACGGCATACAAATTCCTCAATGTTTATGACCATAAAGTCTACATTTGTCTGTCATTTATTTTCTTTTTTGCAATTGACTTTTCACCGTTTGTTTGTCTGGGCCAAAGACTGTAAAGAATTAGAGCTCATTTGTGATTGTGTGTAAAGTTGTTTATAAATCACAGCTTTTGTGCACTTCACGACAGACGACACACAAAAAACAAAGAACGAAAATTTAAGAAGATTTCAATTGGAAGTGTTTGCTAAAAAACATGAAAAATTTTAATGGTTTGACAATAATGAGAACTTCTGCGCAATATTCTAAATTTAATCAATAATGAAAACAAAATTATTCAAAGAAATTTTGAACTGAAAATTATGTTTAAAAACTCCATATTTGACAAGTCAAATTTGAAGTGTGTGAATTGGGACTTTGTATGTACATTGGCCTTCCACCATAATGAATAGATACGTCAATAAGAACAACTATTGAATTTGGGACCACAATACATTCAATATATCGTCGATAGAATTAAAGAACGCTGTAACTGACAAACCTTAAATGTTCATCAGAGCCAAAAAACCTGTATGAAAGTAGAACAAATATACTGGTATTTTTCAAAACGCAGACGGCGTAACAGAATTGATTTTCATCGTAGAAATCTGGGACTAGGACCAATTGACGCGTATTTTTTTTTTCTGATAAAAATGATGCAAAAAACCTATTTTCGATTTTTTGTCAGTTACAGCGTTCTTTAATTCTTGCGACGATATTTCAAACAAAAACACTGTTTGATGAGAACTTTAGATGCATAATGTTATCGGTTCATATTCCTAAGTACGATAAGAGGTTGATCAGGCATTAATTATAGCTTTCCAATTGCCTAAATTAGAGCATATAAACACCAAAAATCTTCGGCACCAATTACAATACAGTTTGAGTTGGATTGAGTAAAACTCACGAGCGTTTGAGGGCATGGATGTCTCTTTTGAAGGCTACGTAAAGTGGCCACTGAGAATTGATTCTTTTGTATTTTTTTCTCGGGTGGTTTTTTCAAGTAGCAGACCTTATAAGGTAAAAACGTAACGAAAGAGTAATAACTAGGGCAACCAAAAATATGCATTAGCATTTTCTTTTTCTGAATGTTACTGACAAAACAAGCAAAATATTAAATCATTTCAGGAAAATCTACGACGTTTAACCCCTATTTGTTACGGCATATTTTTGCATATTTCGTCATAAATGCATACTTTTGAATTTTTCAATTTTTTTCAGAATTGTATGGCATTTTTTACAAATGTTTACATAAGTTAGACAAATTGATGTGTATAACAAAAGTTTATTTTTTCAAAATAATTATTTCCTACTAGAAAGCAAAACACAAACCAAATACAAAGCATAAAAATTTAACATTTAGGGGAATTAGCGTTTAAAAAAAATACTTAATAATGAATTCTAAATTAAAAGTAACGTGTTTTTCAACGTTGTACCTATTGGGGAAAAATTGCAATAATTGCATGGTATAAAAAATTAATTTAAAAGTTAGTTTTTAAATTAATTAAATTTTCGTAAGAATATGTAGAACATCAAGCAATCTGTGTCAAACAGACTAAATAATATATTAGCAAACACCGAGATTTTAAAACTAATAGGATTATTCCGTTTTGTAAAGTTTGCAACAAGCCAGTGTCAGCAGAAAAAATATTTACCATAAAACAACACCTCGGAAGTCAAAAACATATTGAGCTCAACGCAAGAAATTATGTTAGGAAAGGTTTGCTTTCAAATTTGCACCTTTGATGTCGAAAGAAATTTCTTCATGTACAAGAGCTTCTTACGACAAAGCTTAATGTTACAAAATTTGAGCGATATGATTGTTATTTATTGCAACAATAATTTAAATTAATTTAAAATAAAAATACAATTTTTAAATATGTTTTAAATTACAGTTTGTTTCATATTTCTACATTGTCAACTCTAATAATGTGTTTTTTGAGTTATAAGCCATAAGTAAATATAAAGGAATTTTATTTTATCTGGTTGGTATCTAATTGTTACTTTTCATATTTTCAAATTTTTGAAAAAAATATACGTAATTTTACATCAATATATGTATGTATTTTGAGTTTTATACAGCATATTTTTAACGCTTAAAAGTGTTTTTTCAATGCATATTTTAGGCGCTTAAAACTAATTTTATAAAGCATATTTTTAGTTGACCTAGTATTAACATTAGTAGTCCTTCCAAACGGATGTAGACACATTTAAAATACGAGTAGGAAAAATCCTTTCCATGTCAATGGAAATTATATACGCCTCTGCTTAGACTTTTAGGTGATCAAAAACAATCAGTTTTGATGACCCAGTATTATAAGCGGCATGGAATTGATGTTCTTAGACTTAAATAATCTTTAATTTTACAAAGTAGCATGCAGTACTTTAAACCATAGCCAGAGCTCCCGGTTTGCATTATCGTCAGCGCGAAATAGATCTTTATTCAGGTATTATGTTTAAAAACTAAATTTATAGTTGAGTTCTAAATGTTAAATTATTTTTATGCATTACAAATCAAGACAACTCCCAGGCAAATGCAACAAACCAAAATCTATATGAAATTCTCTCTCTGCATTTATAAGTCAGACACTGCTGGTTTTGGTTTTACAGATTTTAAATTGCCAGAAACCTATTCTAAATCCAAGACTTAAAAATTTTTTAAACGCATGGAGATTTATAATGTTTGAGGAAATAAGTACTTCTCTCGAACGGCCCAATCTTCATTTTAGGAAAAAGTTGTGGGATAAAGGTATTAGATTTCCATTTATTTAAAACGTAAACTTCGCAAACAATTTCTTTATAGCCAACTTTTTGTTTTTGATTTCAGTTTTTTATAATTTTTAAATATTAAGAAGTCCTATGAAAATTTATAAAATTGCTGAATTTGCTAAAAACGTTAAAGAATTAAATATTTTTTTTAATTTTTAGTAAACTTTTACGATTTTTAATAAAAAAAAATAAATCTCTTAAATTAATGCAACAACTTTTACTCATGTCCTTATAATAGTTTAAAAAGCTTTTGTTTTCATTTGTCTTTTATAAAACCGTTTGAAAATTTTTTTAAATTTTTTATAACACCATGTTACTGCTCCTGTTTCCTTATAATAAAAAATAAAAAGAGAAAAACCTTGTAATGTTTCTTCGTTTCCATACTCCTGCTTATTGAATGGAAAATCCTTTCACATTTTGTTCCACTATTCCCTCTGATATGTTTGCAACATTTCATGCCCATCACTATTCTATAAATAAAAGATGCTGTTGTTACTGGTCCATACAGTGTCTACATCTTCCTTTACTTGGTTGTATTATTACTCGGCTGCTACTTACTATTACCAATTCTTGTTCCTCCGGTGCCTCATCTTGTATAACACAATGGTTTATTTATTTAATGCACTTTCAACAGACAGAAAAGCTCAATTTTTTTTTTTTGAAAGGAAAAAAAAAACAAATAAGACAAATACAATCGACCATTAATGTATACGGTTTCTGATTTTTGGTAACAGAACAGCAACCATTTAAATTATAGAGAGTATTGAACGTAGGCCGGTAACGAATTCAGGGTTCGCTACTATTATGAAATCTTAAAATAGGATGTGTTATTACAAAGCCTTTTGGAAAACCCTATAATGTACCAGATTTTTTAAATAATTTCCTCGATTATTTAAAAAGTTAAAACTCCTTTGTTTACTGAATGTATAATTTTAGGCATGCTTATATCGAGTGGAGAGAATTGAATAAGAAATAAGAAACCGCAGTCTTGGTTACCTAATGGTTACTTTAAGGTTTTATTGAATTCTTTTTTGGTGCGAATGGCACAAAATACATTAAACGTTCAGCCAAGAAAAATGCTTGGAAATATTTTAGTTCATACTAGCTGCTCTACACCAACAATCATACTAATTTGGTTTGTACATATTTTATGTTTAGAATTTTGAAGAAATATCATGAAGACAATGAAGTTGCTCTAAAGTAAGAAGCCATCGTTTAACAAAATGTGTATTTTTTTTTTGCATTGAGGCCAACACTCAGGGTATGACCCGTAGTTATACGGTACATTGTTCTGGTCTAGAAAAATATGGTATGGGAAGGAGGAAGGAGGAAAAAGGGAATAGTGCTTGTGGACATTTGATTTAAATTTATTATTATTATTATTATTTGATTCAGACCCAGCACTGATGCAGGACACTGCGACCTATAAGATCTATTGTGTCCCTTGAGTCTATTGTTTGTTCTGCAGACCAACTGACTTCTTTATGAACGCCAGCAGGTCCGAAACTTTAGCGGTGGAGATGTCCGCCAATGAGGCCATGAGCCTCCCTAAACACATCCACCTAAATCTATCAGGAGCCGCACATTCACACAATATGTGCTCCGCCATCTCTGATGCTTTTGAGCATAGTCTACAGACATCTGTATCTCTCACACTGCAGTGACTGGTGAGGAAATCCGTTAGGATTTTCAGGTCTGATCTTTTAAACTCTAGAACATCGGACGGTTTACGGGAAGATTGTTCCACAAACGAACGGTGCGGCCAAAGAACGTATTCTCTCTATAATGCATTGTGCAATACACTGGACAAGCAACTACAAAAGGATGTGCTTTTAGATAGGTACGCTTAGTCCGCAAGAATACGCCACCACCTGGAATCAAATCTCTTATTTCATCAGAGCACCTCCTATGGTAGTATCGATAAAACAATGAAACGTACGCCACATTGCGCCGATGCTCCAACGAATCGATAGAGTTGGATACCCTACCGTCGCTGATGAGCACCTTCGCCCCAAAATAGACTTTGAAGCACCGGCTCATACATGAGAGTTGTACTCCATCCTAGGTCGGATATAGCTCTTGTAAATATTGAGAAGGTCAGATGGAGTGAAGTATTTCTTGCACCATTTTAAAAAATAAAGGCCTTGAATGATTCTTTCGATCATGTGATCATTCCAATTGATCATCACAATTAATTCTCATGCCCAAAACATCAAGAGCGTCTGCTCCTCAATACTTACATTATCCATAGTCACAGATGGCAGGATTAAATCATCACAACGTCTATGTGTGATAAAACAACATTAGGTCTTGCGCGCATTAAATTCGACCCTGTTCGCGAGACCTCACTTTTTTGCAGGTCATTCCAGAGTGTGTCATTCATATTCAGTCTTCCTACCCCGATCTCCAAAAGGCTCGGCCTTCGATCAAATGAACATTAATGACAAATATTACTGTCATCTGCCAAGCAGTAGATGGGATTTAAAAGCTTTTTGGAAATACAAAAATCTAGAGAAACACTGGATTTATTGTTTTAACTCGAAAAAATACTGCAAAAATATATTTTATGGAAAATCAGGGGTTTAGATAACAAAATGTTTAATCTATTTCGATATCTGTCGTGTGCTCTTATGATAATGATGACTGCAATTAAAATTAATTGTGCCAATAAATTCTGTATTCATCTAAACCAGGGCAATTTAATTGGAGTCGGAATTGCAGTGGTTTTACCGGGGCGAAGTAACTAAAAAAATCGCGATTTCGACTTCATAAACTCTCAGCCCAACACTCATACATCACAACATGCACATAATATGTTTTACACTGTTTCTGATGCTTGTAAGTACAGTCCACATACAGCAACATCCCTGACTGCCATTCTCTTCAAATGCACTCTAATAGCATTATGGCCTGTAATGAACTTCATAAGAAATTTCAAGTCCGGATTTCTATAATTCCACTAATCCACGCCTTTGTGTATCTAAGCCCAGCTGGAGCGCTTCAAAGTTCTAAGCCAATTTTTCATTTTCTAGGCGGATAGAAAATAGCAGGACACCGTGCTGCACAGAAGGGCTTTGAGCAAAGATAAGGATCTGCCGATACATTCCTAGCTCTTTCTTATGCTTATTATACCATGGTATCTAGGTACTGAAAACCACTGAATCTTATTTCTAATACTGTACGTTAGTTCAATCAAGTACTCAAATTAGTAAAGAGGTGTGAAATAAAAAAGAAATAGAAAAAAATTCTTTCTTCCGGCGAATACCTTTTAGCAGTCTTCTGGCAAAAGTTCTGAGGGTAACTGATTGCCATGAAAAAGCTTCTTCTTCTCGTTCGAAGTCGACTTTAAATTGTAGGTCCCTGTACTCATTTATAATAATTGACACCCACAACATGGATACAATTATGTATGTAAGCTAGAGCCTCAGCTGCATCAATATTAATTTAGTTGAAAACAAAAAGGATTGTTGTTTAATAACGCTCAGCTGAATTAAGAAAGTTTTAAACGACAGGAATTCGATTTAATTTTAAAATCAAATTTTTTTAAACATCAAGACTGTAACAACATTGTTACTAAAATAATAACAATGGCAAGCAAATTCTAATTAAATTTAATTATGAGGTTGAAGTCGCAGTCAAAATTAGAACTATTTTTTTGACTAGTCACCAACCCTTGGACATTTTCAGACCTCAAGACATCGCATCAAGTATAAATATAAGTAATCTATATTACTTAACAACTTTAAAGAAATAATTGGGCCCATTTTATTGTAGTTTTCTGAGGTTTGAAAGCATCATCTGGCTGAAGATATTTTACTTAAAAGGTTATCGAAAGGTTGTGTAGGGTATAATAATAATCTTATTGTAAAAGTACCAGTAGTTAAGCTACCGGGTTCTTGTCTGTTCTTGACTGTTTTAGTCTGTATTTAATTTTTTGGTACTATGACCAAACCATTTTTTGTTTTCTTCTCTACCCCTTGTATTGATTCATAGTATGCAACATTAACCCAAAATATCTTTTTTTTTCCTTGCGTTTCATATACTTCTTAGTGACTCTATTATTGGTGGCTGTGATTTTTGTTAGTGTTGTTGTGCTAGTTGATGTCGTTGATGCTGCTGTTGGCTGCAATCTGTTGTACGAGTCTGTTGAATGCAACACTAGATATTAAAAATTTAAAACATGTTGTTAAGTAGCATGTAGGACATGATGGCGCTTGTGAATGTCGTGATTTAAGATATTAAAACTGTTTTTTTTTTATTTATTTTGGTATTGTTGCTTTTTGTTGTAGTTGGTTGTTATTATTTTTGTTTTAGATTAAAACCAATTGAACAAAGAAGCATTACAAATATAAAACTTTTAAAGTATAATTCGAAAACCAAAAAAAAAAAAAAAAAAACAAAAATTTTTTTGGCTAAGAATGGTAAAAAATCGTGACTTTTTCTTTAAGTTTTAAAAGTTCTTTTAGTTTTCAATTTTTTTTTTTGTTCTTATGGTTGCAATTGCTTCTACTTTATCTTAAAGACGCTTTCTAGCGCTTCAATTTTTGTTTTTTTTTTTTTATTTTATTTTATTGAACAACAATTACAAAAGAAATAAGGAGCGAGCATTGATCAGCTAAAACAAGAAGCATAAAATATAAATTAATTGATTTTTTCAATTAAAGAAATAAATATCTATGGACGGAAGGGAAAAGACTATAAAGAAAATTAATCCTTAACTGCCGGCTTTTAATATTGAAGCCATAGCAGTTTTATCAGGAACATTGAACTTTAACCGCGTGTCCATAGAATTTAATAGCAGAATATAAAAATAAAATTGGATTAGAAAGTACAAAAACAACATGCAAGATTGAACCTGTTTTAACAAGTGCCTTTTCTTTAAGTACAACAATTGAATTTAGCAATTTATTTTGGTTGTAAAGGGAATCAGCTGAAGGATTATTTTTCAATTTTATTTTTCGGTTTTTGTGCTTTTAAAGTGTTTGAAATTTTAAATTATTTTTTTGTACAAAGAAAAAAATTTACAAAGCTTAACCTAAAAACTAAATCACAGCCTTTGAAAATAGTTTGCCTTACAATTGTCTTTGTGCATATTTGGTAAATAGATGTTTAGTTCTTTCTCTTCAGCCAATACTATAATTGCTGCAGTTCAGGCTTAAATTGTTCTCAGCACTCAGACTTTAGAGCTTATAATTGGAATTTTGAATTTTGTTTATGAATTCAAAGCATTGGCAGGCACATTGTATAACACTTTTAGTGTTGTACACCATTTTTTGGTTTTTTGGCATTATTATTCACACAAACTGAATTTTTAAAAATTCTAAAAACTTTTCAAAAAGAAAAACAAAAAAAAAAAAAAAAAGAAATGATTAAATTTGCTTGGGTAGTAAATAAGTGCATTAGAATGGAGGCCAAAAATTAAATTCTTTATTTTATATAATACATATCGTCATTTCATATTTTCTATATATCTCCAGTTAATGATGCCACTTTAGGTTTTCGACCCCAAATTCTTCAAGGCTGCAATTCGTTTTCGGATTGTTCGTTCAGTTTCGGACATAAATATCCGAAAACGGATTACAGATTTTAAAAATTTTGGAGTCAATAACATAAAGTGGCATTATTAACTCGAGATATATAAAATGGCGAAAAGAGCAAATAAACTCCTACACAACGATATGTGTGTATCAGAGATTGACATGAATCGCACTCAAATGGCAATTTTTTGACTTTTTAAAAATGAATATCGAGCTAGCAATACACACTAACTAAATGAATGCTGCTATTGTATGATTCAATTTAGTATGTCTTTTGCTACAAAATGCTTGTAGTTGCTTGCAAATGCTAAACACTCCAACCAATCACAAAAGCAGTAAGTGCGTTTGAGTATTTCACTGTTTAAATGTGAATAAACCAACTACGAACAAAAAAAAAAAAAACAATAACACGACTGTAATGGAAAATAATGCAGTTTCTTTTATATTTTTAATAAAATATGCTACTTGTTTTTTATTTGTTTATTATTATTTATTTATTTATTTACTTTGTTTTTTATTTATTAGTACTAAATCGCATGTATAACAAGTAACAAATATTATTAATTTGTTAAAAAAAATAGTCACAAAATATCAGCTATACTTCAAAAGTTAAGAAACAAAACTAAATTTTATATTTCTTAAAAATAAACAATTTCTATTTCTAAAGTTCTAAAAATATAAAATCAGGTAATGTTTATTTCATTTTAAATAAAAAAATAATTAAAAATTTATTTTCTCATTTTTATTTTGAAACATTTGTTAAGAAAGGAATTACTGCGGTTAAAAATAAAAAAATTAAAAAAATGATAAAAAAAAACACTGTTTCAGTCAAACGGTTTAACCTGTTATTAGTTGAGCTTTAATGAATCATTTGAGTGTTTTGTATACAAAGGAGTGTTTTGTATGTTGTTATTGCTAACGGTATCTAAAAAAAGATTAAGAATAAAAAATGCATTTACAAAAGTAAACTCTACTAGCAATACAGTTGCCACTGTTGATGAATAAAAACAAAACAAAAGCAGTAATAATATGAATAGGCAGTAAAATCGAATCAACTCATATCTTTCTCTGATAAGCACTGTCTATGATATTATATTTCTTGTCATAAAAACGATCTTAATTTTTCTGACATCAATAAAATATACTTATCGAGTCCCATTTTTGTTAGTTTTTATAGAAATTTAAGTAGAACAATATAATTCATCAGATGGAATACAATTTTACTCGTAATTATTTAATAATTATTTTCTACTTAAATTTTTGAAAGGCCTTGTATTTGTAGGTAAAAATAGCGAAAATTAGAGGTTGTAGATTTTGCGTAAACAGACTTTGGCATAACGAGAAGGTTTTGTTTCATTTACTCAAGAAGAAAGAACAATGGAAGCGCGCTCATATAAGGTAACACTTGTTTTTTATACAATAAAAACAGCTGTGCAATATAAAATTACCAATTTTAAAGTAAACAAACGTAACACAACAATCAAATAAAAATGTATTTTAGACTTTAAAAACATTTAAAAATTTTTTTCATTGCTTTTGTTTCTTATTTGCTAACGCTGCTAAAAAACCAAGTAGTCGCAGTTGAAACAACAGCAAAAATTGCAGCAAAACAAAAATTTTAAAACTTCAATATTCAATTGAACAGTTTTTTGTTTGATTGACTTTTTTTAGAAACTTCGGTTTAAAGGTTTTTGGCTTTACTCTACTTGAACCTGAGAAGATGGAAATGTAAGAAGAAAATAAATTTTGATTTATATTTTAATACCTAATTCAGAGAAAAGTCCCCAATCATTTTAATCAAAATGAGTTAAGCCAGTAAGGAATTTAAATCTATCGGAAGTGCAGTCCCAACTATTGGCATCTCGCCTGAACGAGAAATATTTTCTATAAAAAAAAAACAAATAAAAATGTGTTTCAATTAAAAAATTGTTGATTTTTCATTAGTAAACAAATTAATGCTATCAAGTAAGGTGATTGTAATATTAATTACAGGTATTTAAAGTAAAGTGGTCGCCATGGTCTAGTGGTTAGTGTGTTGGTTTACTAAGAATAGAGCTCAGGGTTCAAACTTCAGGTCTGACATCTTGAAAAAATTAATGTGAAAAAAATCTTTCTTTCTTTCCTTTCAGCAGTCTTCTGGCAAAAGCTCTGAGAGTATCTACTTGCCCTGAAAAGGCTTCTCAAGACTGTCGTTCGGAGTCGATTTTAAACTGTAGGCCCTGTTGCTCAGGGATAAAAATTAGCACACACAACATGAGTACTGTGAGAAGCTAGGCTGTAACCCTGAAACAGGGTTGTAATTGCCAATTATATATGTATGTATGTATTTAAAGTAAAGTTGTATAAAACATTAAAAAAGTTAATTAAACCAATTAAATTATTTAATCAAAACAAATATTTTCTGTGTACAGAAAAAAATATATTTTATCGCTCTCGTGAAAAAGATTTACTGTCAAATATTTTCTTTAAAGAGAATTTTGTTAAATGTTGATGGTCTTATATTTAGTTTGCTGAAATATTCTTAGTACTCAAGTATGTATATTTTAGAGTAAATTGAGCCAGCTTTTTGAGTTCATTGAACAATTTGTGTATGAGAGATACGAGTACCACGTAATAATATACGATCATTCGGAATTAATACCCTTAATTTATAAGAGAACCTACCCTGTAGTATTGTGGAATAGTTAAACACACACTATATTGCTTTGATGCTTCAATGCATCGATAGGGTAACAGCCTGTTTCTAGAACACGAATGGTGTTTGACATTCGTCTTTTTATATATGAAACAACAACAAAAACACTCAAATTTGTTAGTGTTTCCCATATAAAAAGACGAATGTGTTCATTCGTGTTCTAGAAACAGGCTGTTAGATACCCTACCATCATTGATAAGCATAGGTTTGGTGTAGTGTAACAAACCAAGATCCTTCGGTGGGAAACGTACTCACAAATCTTGCACTAGCAGTCTAGCACTCTTCTCATTAGACAACTGAGGCGCCCATGTAAATTAGCGTTTAAAAACAAGACAACTTTATATTTGTAAACCGTGTTAATTCAAAATCGAAGAAGAAAACCGTATATAAACAGAATTTGGTGTACAAAGGAACTTAATCAAAATGACTTTCTGCTGTCTTAAGTGGTAATTTACTTCAAAAACTGTATTTTGTTTATACATCTTGTCAATAACTATTCTAAACTCGAATAATTTTTTCAATTCAGTACTTTCTAAATACTAGACATGATTTCGAGTCAAAGTTCATTTAGTTTCTAGCAATAATCGTACCTCGGTAGAACCTTATTGGTTACGATTGGCGAATACAACACTTGTGCAGACTTTAGGGAAAATTTCACACAATTTTTTGGATATTTTTTTTAACAATAAGTGGCTATTCTGATTCGTCAAAATTTTGAAAGGCATTTTGCTCTTTTCATTATACAAAATAATACAAATTTGTTTATGCTCTAACGCATGTAGTGGTTCGTTGACCTTAATCAGTGTATTTGAGGTTTCGAAATGTGGCAAAACTGTCGAGTACGGAAAGAAACAATTGGAATAGCTTTTAATTAATTTCCGCAGTAAAAAACCATAAATAATAAAAATTTATGTTCTCTAACGTTAACCCCCCCCCCCCCCCCCCTTAATTTGATCTCTCCAAAAAGTTAAATAATGAGTAAAAAATATAAGAAATGCATTAATTTTATTCCAAAGTGCACTTTTTTTCTTATTAATATTGTGATACATTTGTTTTTACTTAACTTGGCCAGTATTGAAAATAAAAAGGTTAATGCACTTAAAAGTGGCAACTGCCCTGAGGACATAAGTTTTTATTTCTTAAATTTTTTCTCATACTCGTTCACATGCATAAAGAAACAAATTATAAATGCACTCATATAATTTTGTTATTCTTTATTTTTTCCTTTTTGTATTGAATTTTGTTTAATGTCCAGCCAATGCCAAAATACAAACTTTAGTACACGTATGGTTATTATTTTTTGAGTATTTTATTGGTAACCAAACAGTTTTGAAATCTAAATGCACATGATAAGTTTGCATCAGTTCTTATTATTTTGTGATAATTGAGGGCTTCCTGATTTTTTTTTTTAGAAAATGAGCAATAATTTTCAAAAATTTAAAAAGAAAACAGAAATTATGTGCAAAATCCTTTATTACGTATCTGATAGTTGTGTATGCAATTTTATTTATTTTTTTTATTTTTATTAAAAGATTTTACTACTAGTAAAACACATAATAAAAAATTTTAATTCCATAATAATTTTTCTTTCTGAACAGACTTTTAATAAATATCCTCGTTGTAGACGTCACACCAAACCGACAGCAAACAATTGACCCTTCTATAGCAAACATACATATATACATACATACATAATAGGCCTTTACAATCCTGTGTCAAGGTTACGGCCTAGCTTCTCGCAGCACTCATGTTGTGTGTGTTAATTTTTATCCATGAGTACCAGGACCTACAGTTTAAAATCGACTCCGAACGACAGATTTGAGAAGCTTTTTTATGGCACTCAATTCTTCCCAGAGCTTTTGCCAAAAGACAGCTGACAGATAGTCGCCGAAAAAAATAATTTTTCCGCATTTCTTTTTCTCAAGATGTCACAGCTGAGGTTTGAACCCGGCGCTATGGTCTTAGTAAGCCAACACACTAACCACTAGCCACGGCGACCTTGTATAGCAAGCATTAAAAGCAACTGAGCGTTTTTAATAGGATGTTAGACTACAATCAGTGCGTAAGGGTCAATATTCTACTGTCGGGTTGAATTGGCATTGATAATGCCTTAAATAATGAAAGATAATATCTTCTGACTCAAGATTAATCCATATGTATCTAATTATATACTAATTAAAATGGTTCGTTCATGGTGTTCACAAACTGTGACATGAATACTTTATATTCCATTTTGATTCCAATACAATGAGTAGGTGTTTAGTTCCCTGAGTATTGGCATTAGAAAAAAAAACGTACTCATTGGCAATGTTGAGCTCGTAATTTGTCTTCAAATACTTATAATATTAAAATTAAAGAAGAAGTTCAGAAATAGAATAAAAAGGTTGGTATTTATGCAGAATTGGTATTAGTTAAGAGAGTGATCGACACAGAACCACAACATATGTACTAATATGAGCTGGCCTGTATCTTGTACTCACTTCTGATAGAAGCACAAGAATGCCGATATGCAACAATCTAAGAGTAAAAAAATCCTTATACTGTAATAGCTGTATTGTCTTTTAATTATTGTTTAAACAGATTTAAAAAAAAATTGACCTGACAACACTGCCATCAACACAATTTTTACCTCCTCTTTTATGCCAAATCTTTTGCCAGTGTCTTTTTAGTTTGGAACCCAAAATAATCAGAGGAAATTAAATCTGATGAATATAGAGAAATTCAAACAGAATTTAATTAATTTGACTATCGCAATAGTGAATGAATGTAGCCGTCGTAGTCTGTGGTTCGTGTGTTGACGTACTAAAGAAGGGTTTCGAGTTTATACCCCAGCTCTGACATCTTGAAAACAATATTGAAAAAAATTCTTTTGGTGACTACCTCTTAACAGTGTTCTGGCAAACGTTTTGAGAGTAACGAATTGCCATGGACAAGCTTCTTAAGTCTGTCGTTCGGCGTCGCAGTTAAACTGTACGTCTCGGTAAACGTGATTGATAAAGATTGACGTACATAATTTGGGTGATGCGAGAAGCTAGGTCGTAACCTTAAAACAGGGCTTTATTGGCCAATTATGTAAATGCGTAAATTGCATGCTACATTGTCGCGATGAAACAATACTTTGTTTTTCAATTTCAATTCAATTGCTGACCTTTTTTTTTAATTTTATAGGTTAAGCGCTGGATTACATTAAGGTTTCGATAACAATCAATAAAAGCTAACCACACGCAATGCACGCATGTATATGTCTACAACTATTTTCCGTCAATCTGCCATGAATTTACAACGTAACTTTAAACGCCTGTCATTTCGTATAACTCATGGACTTTCAGCCAACGATCATCAATGTTTGAGTTTGCTTTCACAATTATCAGAACACAGTTAGTTCTTAAAAGCTCTCTGGCAGAATCCGCAATGATTGGGGTTGATTGTTTTTGGATTATTTAGTGTTGAAGGTATAACAATCACGATTGAATAATCAATCAACAGCAACAAATTTCCCTGCAGTTCACATTTTTAATGTAAGATCTTTGTTTGTTTTCTGACTTATATCGGATTTGATATCCCTCTTCGCATCATATTTTTCCAGTACTGCATTAATAGGGGTCCTACACTGAATGCTGGCCGCATTTAAGAAAAATGGCACGAGAAAACGCACTTCATTTTCCAAAAAGTAATGCTTCCAAGTGGCAACTCGCCATTTAAGCTTTGTAAGGGGAAATTAGCTTCTCTCTCTCTCTCTGCAAAACTGCTTGCTAGAATGCTGGCATGTGTGTACGAATGCATATGAATTTGTATTTAAATGCATTTGTACACATTCTTGTAAAAATTTGTTAATTTGTGGTTTTGATTTATGAAAACAAATTTTTTGTTTTTTTGTTTTGTGTGGTTTAAGTGAGTTTTAGTGTTCTATTATGTTTTTGGGGGAATGGTAATGTGGTCGCTATTACAAAATAATAAAGAAAACAGTAAAAGGCAAAAACCAACAAAAGTATACATATTTGTGGTAAATGCATTTGTTGATATTGTTATTGTTTCTGTGAGAGGCTATTGATATTGTTGTTCAATAATATGAGAAGTTTGTAAACCTTTTTGATAATAAAATTGAGTATTGTTGTCGCCAAAGTCATTGATGTGGTTTTTCATTGTTGTGACGCATTATTATATTGTTATTGTTGTTGTAGAATTATTTCTTTTTATACATTATTGTTGTTATTACAGGACGAGTTGTGTGCGACAGATTGTTGCCATTTTAGCATTTTCGCTGCTAGTTTTAGCAGATTATATCATTGCTAAATTCTATTTTAGTACAATTTAGTACAAAATTAAATTATAGCAAGAACAAATAGCAAGAATTTGTTCACCACAATTAATTTATTTGTTTCCAAGAGACAACTACTGCGTTAAATGAATTTAATTCACAGCTAGAAGAACTAGGATTGCAAAACTCACATAGTTGCATGTCATATTTTTAAGACCAATACTCAATACTCAGACCCCTACTCATGCATGCATTGTATTGGAATTTGAAGAACTATAGACAGATTTTTCATTTTTTATATAGATATATGCACCTTTATCTTTTTTGTTTATGATACAAGTTGCTGACAATTTGACAACTCAAGGACCAGTGTTATTTCTTCACTTGATCAACAGCAATTGCCTCATCTGTGGGTGGATGTGGAATGTAAGTGGTGAGCGTTTTCGGTACATTAGCTGTTATCTTCGCAGAAGGTGGTGTTTCGTTTCTGGTGGAATGGATTAAAAATGTCAGGGAGCGTTTAATGGAGATGGACTTATTGGTTGTTGTGGAGAGAGGGGGTGGAAACCTCTTATTTTTTTAAACTATAATTTAGAAAAACAGCAAATTTTTACTTTATAATTTATAACAACTATACCACGACCCTCCAACTCCAACTAAAACTACCTTATATTTAGAGACACCTACTAGAAGTGCAGGGTAAAAAAGTGGTTTAAAAATGATTTTCAAGTAAAAAAAAAATTTATTTTTAAAAATCTAAAGTGAGTATTACCCAAAATTTAGGTTGCTTTGTTTTAGTTGTCAATGCTTGTTATATTTAGTAAGAGTAAATAAACAAAAGCAACATAATGTTCTGAACATACTCAACTTATATCTCGATCCTGAATTATATTATAAAATGAAAAATCATTTTATATTACATAATACATACATAATTGGACATTACAACCCTGTGTCAGGGTTACGGCCTAGCTTTTCGCAGCACTCATGTTGTGTGTGTTAATTTTTATCCATGAGTACCGGGGCCTACAGTTTAAAGTCGACTCCGAACGGCAGATTTTAAAAGCTTTTTCATGGCAATCAATTACTCCCAGAGCTTTTCCCAGAAGACTGCTGAAAGATAGTCGCCGAAAGAAATATTTTTTTCATATTTCTGTTTTCAAGATGTCAGAGCTGAGATTTAATCCCGGCACTATTGTCTTAGCAAGCCAATACACTAACCACTAGACCACGGCGACTACAATTATTTTATATTACTCCAGTTAAAAGTTGCAAATATGTGCAAAATCAGTTCCAAACTGACGTGGTTTCAAATAAATCTTGTCAATTTCGAAACGTAGTATAAGATTGAGTTGATAATTTGTAAAAAAGTAAATTATAGCATAAAAATTAAGAAGGTTTTTGTATTGTATACCAACAAAGGGCAATAATGTACAATAATTCAATTAGTATTTGTTGTGGTTTAGCCCTAAATGAGTGCAGTTCTACCTACACGAGGAACCAATCATACTTTTAAAGTATGAATTTAAATCTAGCATTTCACTTTTCTTCTACAGAATATTTTAGCAGCATTCCAGTAATGGATTTAGCATTTCCTCACCATATTTACTTGGCAACACTGGTTTGACAAAATATGAAACCACATTAACCACAAGTTAATTTTTAAACATTGACATTCAGTCAAACTTACACAAGCTCAACATTTATACACACATTCAGTGTGTTATTAAATATTGAAAACTTTTTCTCTCTCTCTGTTTCTCTGCATACATATGTGTGTACGAGTAAATACGATGGTTATATATCAGTGATGTCCACTACTACATAAACACACTTGCGCTTGTGTATGAAGCAGAGAAAAGACTCTGCTTACTTCTACCAGAAATGGGAATGTTCGAATTACTTTCTGTTTATAACTTCATAAATATTTCTTCATAATTCTGAGTAAAGTACGTAATCGATTGTCCGATAGACATGTGACTGATCTATTAAGAATAAAGGAGTACCGAGGTCACATAAATTTGGAGGAAATAATGAATAGTTATTTCAGTTTAATAAAAATGATACAAAAAATATGCACTATCCAACCCTGCACTATGTTGGAGAGAAGCTAAAATATTAAAAGAGCAAGAGTAACAATATTTCTTTTTATTCTGTACGTGTTTGACTTCGACGCAAGCAGAATTTGTTTTCCTATCACGCGAGTTACATATACAAATTCAAATACACACACTTATATAAAAAATGACACTATTGATGAATTTATAAAAAACATAATTAACACAAAATAAAATAAAAAACTGTAACAGCAAACTCACTTCCGGTTAAGTTCATAAAACTAAATTATTTTTCGGTCGCAATTCCAGGAATTGCAACCGTCCAAAATTAATATAAAATAATTAACAAAAACTGTTAATATTTAGCATAAGTAATCAAAAATTGTAAAATGTATTTTTAAGATGAATTAACAAAAAATTATGTAAAAAAAAAATAAGTCCAATGAAAATTAAAGAAAGAAAATAAAGCAGTTGTTAGATATCCACGGTTGAGTTAAGTATTCTTATTTTTTTAAAAACGTTCCCCAGCTTTCACGCTACAAAATTGGCGCAGTCGGTACTCCTTTTTCTTTTATATAGAAGGGAGCGTGAAACGAAGTAAATAAATATTAGTGCAGTGACGACATACTTTAAATCGGTGTACGAACCACTAATCAATATAAAAAAAAAAAATAAAAATTAAATAAACTGTTATTTTCCATATTAGTGCAGTGAAGACACACGGCAAATCGGTGTACAAACCACTAATCAATCAAAAAAAAAATAAAAATAAAATAAACTGTTATTTTCCATATTAGTGCAGCGAAGACACACGGCAAATCAGTGTACAAACCACTAATCAATAAAAAAAACAAAAACGGTTATTTTCCATAATAGTGTAGTAAAGACACACGGCAAAACGGTGTACGAGCCACTATAGAACAAAAATAAATAAAATAATAAAAATAAAGTAACTATCAAAATCTTGTGAAAGTGCAACAATTAGTCAAAATTCGACAAGCAAGGCAAAGGAGATTTGACGAAAGAAGAATGGAGCAAATTCAACAAGAAATGGCCAACGTGGATATTGTAGAGCAGCTTGCAAGAAGGGAGCAGCAGCTGGAACAACTCAGACTCGCTTATGTCGAACTACAGCAAAGACAACAGCAAAACCATGACATTCTGGACAGGACATTGAAAAACGTTAATCATCTTCCGGTGTTCACAGGACAAGGAGACGTAACTGTCAACTCATTTTTTAGCGGCGTGGAATACCTGATATCAACGCTACAAAACGAAGAACAGAAGAAAGAGGTAGTTAGAGCCATCTATTATAAAACCATCCAAGGTGAAGCAAAGAACTCAATTATCAACATCCCCGAGCCGGATAACTGGAAACTCATCAAGGACACATTAAAATTGAGATATAAGCCGGACACCGAACCTCATCAAATTTACAGAAAGATCTCCAATCTACGAGTTAATACAGTAAGTGAACTAATTGATAAGATTCAAAATATTAAATATAAGACAGACGAATTAATAGTGTATTATAATGGTGAATGTGGAATAGATTTAACAAATATAGATAGTTTGTTAGTAAATACTATCAAAGAAATAACACAAGGGACATTACTTGACAAGATTTATGAACAGAGAGAATTAAAAAATATTTTATACATAATGAACCAAAGACGATTTGAAGATACGTGTATAAGACCGGAATACAAGACATACTTGAAAGAAGAAAGACATAGAAATCAGTACCAAAATAAACAAAATATTGACAGAGCACATTATGGTAGGGAAGCAATTAATAAGCGACAGTATCAGGATAGAAATAAATGGAATCCAAATTTTTATAGAAATGAAGAACAGAACGGTTTTAATAGAAATAATAACAATAATAATAATAATTCTGGAAGATATAGATTTCAAAATAATGTAAGAGATGACAAATTTTCAGGGCAATTTCAACAATTAGGGAACACAAGACCCAATTCCAATCAAGTTCGTTGGAATCGTTATAGAAATAACCAACCAGAACCTATGGAAATTGACAATGTAGAAAGAAATTACAATAATCCTCAAGTGGCAGGACACCCTAATCACAGGTTTGGCCAAAATCGCTTAAACCTGGGTAGGCAAAGCCCAGAAGGACCTGAAATTAATAATACAATTTTTTTTACGAGGCAGCCACAGAATGCTTGCCAAAGATCAGATTTTTTAAGCAGATTAGAAAATAGTGAGGACACTATTTCAGAAAAAGAGGGAGGTAAAGATTCTGATATTTTTTCAATTAATAATATTGAAGACGACATAACTATGGCAACAATACATTCAGCACAAGAAGACTTGGCTGATCATTTTTTTATAAAAGAAGAAATCGTGAATAAATATAAAACCCAAATAATTTTAACAAATAATAAAACAGAAGAATGTAAAGAAATACATGGGAAGAGAATTATTTTTATTGCAGAATGCGACTTCGAACAAATGGGAGATATTTTTAGAAGATATATTTCTAAAGGTAAAATAGGCATTTATTCAGAGTTATCAGAGCATAGCTATAATTTAGTGCAGCAAAAGTTAATAAGTATGTATTCAAACGATAGTCAAATTAAATTCATAAAAACTACCATGAGAGCAATGGATATTGAGACAGAAGTTGAAGCCATAAAACAAATTTCATTATATCATATTAGGGAAAGCATACATTCAGGAATAATAGAAACCTATAACAACATTAAAAATAAAATATATTACCCGAAACTTTTGGAACTAATTCAAATAGTAATAAACCAATGCGACCTCTGCCAACAAGTAAAATACGATAGACGTCCGATTAAAAATAAATTTCAACTTACGGAAACACCCTCAGATAAAAACCAAATTATACACATAGATACGTATGTAATTAAAGGTAATCGTTTTCTAACAACAATAGATAAATTTTCAAAATTTGGGGCAGCTTATTCATTGAACGATAGAAATCCTATTACAATAATTGAACAATTAGAAGAACACTTTGCAAAAATCGGTAAACCAGATAAAATTATAGCTGATAACGAATTTAAAGCAGCACGAATTCAGGAATTTTTGAACCAAGAAGGTATTCAACTACACTTAACAAAACCCAATAGTCATACGGGAAATGCAGACATAGAAAGGATGCATAGTTCACTAGCAGAAAAATTTAGAATTTTATATCAAACAAACAAAGAACTTCCGATAAAACAATTAATCCAAAGAGCAATAAGAAATTATAACGATCGTTATCACTCAAGTACTCAGTATACCCCGAATGAAGTTCAAAATGGTAAAATAGAAAAAGAAAAAGTTAGGAAGAATCTAGAAAGTAACAAAAGAAAGATCATACAGAGACTAAATAAAACCAGAGAAGAATACAAAGAAATTAGAGAAGAGGGATATATTAAGAACTATAAGGCTATTAGACACAAAGAGCAACCAAGATATAGAAAAGAAAAGTTGAAAAATGTTCACTCTAGCAATATTAGAAAACCTTTAAAATTTTCAGATAATAATTATGATACTGGTTCTGACAACATGGACGCAACCGAGTAAAGGCACAATGACTATAACCGAACTAGTAGACCAAACAGGATTTGTTGACCTACAAATAAGAGACCAAGAAATAGTTAAAGAGACAGATATAGTTATACACATGATAAATATTGACCAAATAGAAGAAATTATAAACGAAATGACTGACAATGTTATCCTAATGAAAATAAAGAATAAAGACATCCTTCAGAGAGAGCTATTAGACACAAGAAATAAACTACTTACTCTATTACCAAAGAACAACAGGCATAAACGCGGACTGATAAATGCAATTGGTAGTATGTCAAACTGGTTATTTGGGACAATGGACGATAATGACAGACAGGACATACAGAATCATCTTCTTAAAAATGATGCAAATATTAGCCAACAAATTCTAGTAAATGAATATTTCAATATAGCATTAGCACAACTTAAAAATATAGTTAAAAATGATAGAAAAAGTATAGAAAATACAATAAATAACATTAATAAATTTAATGAAAAAGAAATACAACAAAACTTATATTTAGAACAATTGTCGAAAATACAACTATTAAAAGACAAAATTGAACACATTCAAGATAATGTAGTATCAGCAAAATATGGAATAATTCATCCTAATATTTTAACTAGCGAAGAAATATTAAAATATGAAATAGATTATAATAAATTAAAATATTTACAATTAGGTACAGCAGTTTTCAATAATACATACTTAATATTTGGAATAAAAATACCAAAAACATTTATATATGTAAACGTTAGATTTCTTATACCTATACCGAATAAAGAAAATAATGAAATAGACGAAAAAATTGAAAAAATATTTAATTATGAAAACAAAACATATGAATTTATAGAAAATAAACACTTAAAAGAATTAAAAACCACTACCCATTGTGTTATAAAATCAAATTGTAAACTTGTTAAAAATACAGAATTCGAAATAATTTCAATTAATGTAAAAACAATTATTATCAAGAATGCTATTAATTTACCAATTAATCAAACTTGTAATAAAAATGAAACAATAATTAATGGAAATTATCTAATCCAATACAGTAATTGCTCAATTAAAATTAAGGATTATTAATTTTCAAATCTAATAGAAATTGCAGAAGAAAATACAAATATTTTAAAAACAGAATATGATAATATTCAGAATTTTACAAAAAAGATAACATTTGAAGAAATTGTAGAAGATAATAAAATTAATAATGAAAATATTCTTAATCTAAAATATCATAGTAAACTAACATATGGTTGTAATATTTTGATTGTATTAGTAATAGTTATTATAATTATATGTATTTTAACAAACCACAAACAAATAAAAATAAAATTAAATAATAGAATTCAGGAGAATTCTAATCTAAAGGGGGGAGAAGTTACATATACAAATTCAAATACACACACTTATATAAAAAATGACACTATTGATGAATTTATAAAAAACATAATTAACACAAAATAAAATAAAAAACTGTAACAGCAAACTCACTTCCGGTTAAGTTCATAAAACTAAATTATTTTTCGGTCGCAATTCCAGGAATTGCAACCGTCCAAAATTAATATAAAATAATTAACAAAAACTGTTAATATTTAGCATAAGTAATCAAAAATTGTAAAATGTATTTTTAAGATGAATTAACAAAAAATTATGTAAAAAAAAAATAAGTCCAATGAAAATTAAAGAAAGAAAATAAAGCAGTTGTTAGATATCCACGGTTGAGTTAAGTATTCTTATTTTTTTTAAAAACGTTCCCCAGCTTTCACGCTACAAAATTCGCGTGATAGGGAAAGAGAATTGTGGACATCACTGTTATGTATACACACCTGTCTCTTTTGTTATTTGTATTTGACTTTATAAAAGGGAGTAATTGAACGCCTTGTCAGGAAATTTAATATGATAAAGTGTTTATTAAATTACAAACACCTACAAACGTACATACATACACATATGCAATAAATTTTTAAATATTATAATATGAGCTCAATTACACAATAACGGAAGTAAATTAAGTGAAAACATTGTTATACAACAACAATAAATCACAGAAAACAAAGAAAACAAAACAAAAACAAATTATTTTTTCAGTCGGCTCTGCATTAAACAAGTTAAAGGGCAATAGTCTATTAGATACGATTAGCTAATACACTACATACAATTGTTACAAAACTTCGTCAATGCCAATATCAAAATTGTGTTGTAATTTTTGAATGTAGGACTACGTAGGGTGTAATAAATCTTAACTTGTATGGGGATTACACCTTCAAGTTTGTCTTTTAATTCTTAATACCCTCACACTTTTTTACAAATTCACACACAATTTCAAGAACTAAAATGAACTTGCTTATAAATTTTTCTTTTAATAGAGAGTTCATAGTTACCATCAGGAAAACAGCATTTGTAAATAAAACAAAAAATTGTTTTTCGTGTTAAAAAACTTAAAAAATAAAAATTAAATTTGTTTTATAAGCGAAATTACTATTCGTTATACTATACTATTTATTAAAATTAAAAAAAAAAACGAATTTTACGAAAGCCATGAAGTACTTGTTTTGGAACATAATTCATACATCATATAGGCGAAAAATGGTGTAACCAAATTGTCTGTGGAAGTTATATAGAAAAAATAAAATTTCTTCGAATATCTTACTTATATAGGGCAGAGAAAATTAATGTTCTGAAGTCGCTATGCGTCTCCAAATGGTATTCCATTAATTTATCTGATAATCTACTTACACTGTGTGTAATTTTTTTAAGCATGGAAACATAATCATATACGGACACCGCTATGGAATAAAAGACCAAAAAAAAGATGACCTTGTCTCCCAGTTTTGCCCAAAGGCATGAAATATTTTTTATGGCCCCCAACCATTTCGGCCTCGGTGTAATTTTTGCAAAAAAGTAATCATTTTCTCATGCTCATATTTTGCAAACCGTTTGTAATATTGATTTATTTTCTTAGGCTTATAGCTCTTGTTGTGAATATATCGTCGCAAGAATTAAAGAACGCTGTAACTGATAAAAAGCGAAAATACGTTTCTTGCATCATTTTTATCAGAAAAAAAATACGCGTCGATTGATCCCGGTCCCAGATTTCTACGATGAAAATAAATTCACTTACGCCGTATGCGTTTTAAAAATACCAGTGTCTTTGTTCTACTTTCATACAAGTATATTGGCTCTGGTGAACATTCAAGGTTTTGTCAAAAATCAAAATCAAAAAAACTTTACCTTCAAGTCCCAAATCCCAAAAAATTTAAAAAATTCGATCTTTTTTACCTTTTTTCCTCTGTTTATGTCCATAGGTAGCAAACCGTTCAAAATTTAAGGAAACAATGAGCTACAAAAATGTGTCCAAGATCTTAATAAACAACTCGCGCTATCGAGCACCGACCGCAGCAGCACAAGCAAAACAGTAAGCTCAGCACACTCACACATCAAGGCATATGAATAGAGAATATGTTTTAGAAAGTTGTTTCTTGATATCTTAGGAGTCTCGGGTCTTATTTTTTTGTGTTCCTTATTACTACATAATAAGGGCTTCATATATTATATTTTTGCAAGCCTCCGATTTATATTTTTTTTTTCTACACATTTATTAATTTCGCGCAATGAAGATTACGTACTTACTTACTTAATTGGCCATTGCAACCCTCTGTCAGGGTAACGGCGTAGCTTCTCGCAGCACTCATGTTGTGTGTATTAATTTTTAACCATGAGTACCGGGACCTACAATTTAAAGTCGAGTCCGAACGACAGATTTGAGTAGTTTTTCCATGGCAATCAATTACTCCCAGAGCTTTTGCCAGAAGACTGCTGAGAGGTAGTCGCCGAAAGAAATAATTTTTCATATTTCTTTTAATTAAAAACAAAAAATATTTTTCGCCATATAGGCAAATACATTTAATATATATAATATATATGAAATGTATTGCTTTGGGGATAAGCATGTCTCCATGGCCATTTCGTCTCTGCTTAAGAGACTCGTCAGCAGGGTTACCTTTGACAATTTTTAAAAAGGGTCAGAAAAAGGGTATTTAGTAAGAAAAAGGGTCTCAAAAAGGGTATTTGAAAGAAAAAAAGGGTCAACTATTTTTTTTTAACAAAAAACTCTTTAATAATATAATAACTTTATTGACTTCTTTTGAAAAATAATAATAAATCATCCCTTATTTTCAAGCTTAAAGTCATTGTATATTAATAGCAAAAAAAAAAAATTAAATATTTGTACTTTACATTTAAAAAAAAATTTTTTAATAAAAATTGCTTTTTACGTACAAAGGAATACGTACTGTATTTTAAAATAAAATTTGCTTTGCAATTTTTAAATTGGCCAATTGTTTAGCAGTTTTAGAGTGTGTATTTAGTATTTGCTTACATATAATACAAATGGGCTTCTTTTTTCTACGCCCAGATTAACCCATTTAAATTCCCTTTCCCACTCAAACGAATATTTCCGAATAATCTTCATCTTTTCCCCTGCTTTTTTTGCAGTAATTGACCCATTTGATGATAAGCTAATATCCAAATCGGAGCTTACGTCATTGGGTTGAATTTCATGCATATTGTTTGATGAACATTTAACAATAAGAAAATTACATAAGAAAATTGGAAAAGAAAAGTACTTATTTGTCAATGTTTGTAAACAATTTATTTTCGTTACAAATTTTTTTCAGTTTTAGCTTTTTTATAATTTTTGTTTTTTTTTTTGTAATTTTAGTCTTTTTAATGAAAAATTTTTATTTTTGCACACAACCCTTTCACGTTAAATTTGAAATTTATTTGAAATACAAATACTTATATTCAAATAGTTATAAACTAAATGTGAATCACATTTAGTATATAAAAACCAAACAAAAGTATTTACAAAGCAATACAGTTCTGTTTTTAAAAATTGAAATTCTATTCTGTATTGCTTTGTAAATATTTTTGTTTGGTTTTTATATACTAAATGTGATTCACATTTAGTTTATAACTATTTGAATATAAGTATTTGTATTTTTGGTTACCACCTTTGGGAAAAAGTCTCCTGACGAGTCTCTTAAGTAGAGACGAAATGGCCATGGAGACATGCTTATCCCAAAAGCAATACATTTCATATATATTATGCATATTTCTTTTTTTTAAGATGTCAGAGCCGAGATTTGAACCCGGCACTATCGTCTTAGTAGGCCAACACACTAACCACTAGACCACGGCGACTACAATGAAGATACCAATTTTAATTTTTTTCTTGACATTTTTGATATAAAATTGATTTTAAGTTTCGTGCAATCCACGTCAAAGCTAGCAATTTCTATGAATTTCAACAGTTAGTATGCATTTATGACAACTTTTATAGCAAAACTTGAACATATGGCTGCAGGTTTCTTCGAATTTGAATTTAAAAAAAAAAATAGCGTCAAATTGAAAATAACAGTTGATAGTAGCACATCACCCACATATGAATGTAGTGCTTTAAGAAGTGTTTTTTTCTCTAAGCTATTATGAGATATTATGGCGTTTTCTTTTCTCCCAAAAAATTTTGCCTTTTGTAGTTTTTCTTCCTAACAAGTTCCTTACATTTTTGATTTAAAATAAATTCCTGAAACATTTTTCCTTCTTGCTGTTCATCGTTTCTTTTGTCTTAAATATTCCATTATTTCTTTGAAAAACAAAATTATTTTAACTGTCACACACTCTGTGCCCAACACAAAGTTATTATTTTTTAAACACACGCGTAATAACCATTGTGTTACTGTAACTATTACTGTAACTGTAATAAATATGATATTAAAACAACAAAGGCAGTAATGAGACACTTTATGACATGACATTAGTGAAACAAAAAAAAAGAAAAAGCACAAACAAAGAAAAAACAAAAGAGGTACGAAAAACAAATTGCAGTTACATAGTACGTAGAAACTGTAAAAATCAAAGAAAAAATTACAATAAAAACAAGAAATCTTAAAAATTCTCACAATTTGATCATCATTAAAGACTGTATAACATTAATATTCGTCTTGTAAGATTTTTATATGTCCATATACATATAAGTATGAACACTGTGCACACATACACAAGTATTTTTTAGTATAGTGTATTTTTTTAAGCCCTATAGTAATGTAAATTGTGAAAATGACACAAGAACTTGAAATTGATTTAAAACAGAATAATTTAAAATGATTTCATATAAGCATGGATGTGTGTATGCATATGACCACCTCAACAAACTGTACATTTTGATTTGGGTGAATGGAGTCTGTAAAGCAAAAATGTTTGAACGATTATGCCATAAAAACCAAGAAATTATTTACAAGTTGAGCAATTTAATTAATGGCTGATTTTAAAAGTAAGTCGTAATACTTTTATAAAGTTCTTCAAAAGTCCATCTATTTATGATGATTTGCCGCTGCATAGTAATAATAACAGTCTGTGTTCAGAAGACGATTATCGTATTTGTTTTTGATAGTTTAAAGAAATCAAACAAAACTTGTCATTAATCTTTTTCAAAAATGTCGAAATACGGCAATAATACGTCAAACACAATAAGGGTGAATAAACAGTTTGTTTCCCGAAAATTATTACTTTCAGACTATTTTTTTAGAGTGTGTCATATAAAAAGACAATTGTCTACTGGGAACAGGCTGTATATGTAAAAAATTTTCTGTTTGTTTGATAATTAAATATTTTTTAAATTCTATCGGGCTTTCAAAGACACCCTCTATTTGTATAAATCACTTTTAATGGTACTGTGAATGTTATAAATTTACCACTAAAGCTTTGATATAAAAAATCAAAAGTAACTGATGTAATATACTAATAAAAAATTGTTCCCAGGCTACTACTATTGGCTATTTGATTACTATTTTATAAAAACATTACTACTAAATTTAATTTTTTTTGTTTATAATTTTTGATTAATTGAAAGAGAATGTGTCTTAAATTGATAAATATTTTATTTAATGTCGGTAAAATACAATATCAGATAAATGTCCGCCTCTGTTAACCTCATTACATTCTCACACATTTTACGCGGTATTTCATTAATTTCTTCACGAATATTTTGTTTGAGTTGCTCCAGCGTATCTGGTTTGTTTGCAGAAACATTGCTTTTCAGATATCTCCACAAAGAGAAGTCCGGAGTAGTTAAATCAGGCGACCGTGGAGGCCAATGAACATCACCATTCCATGCAAAGTGGCATCGTCTTGTTGAAACCACATGCTAGTCAAGCACAAAACATGCAGTTGTGGCTCTTCATGGACAGTTACCGGTACTCCGTTTTCAATTTCAAAAAGGTAAAGTTCAATGATTCCTACTGACCAAATTGTAGACCAGACTGTCATTTTTAATGGCTGCAAAGGTGACTTCTGAATAATTTGAGGGTTTTCCATTGCCCAGAACAGAGTATTCTGTTTATTTACATATCCATTTAAATGAAAATGTGCCTCGTCACTCATTATGGTTTTTTAATGAAAAACGAGCTGTAGCATCTTATTGGAATATAAACAGCGACATAAATGGCATTCTGAAAGAAGATCTCCGGTGTCAATTGAATCTTAAATGGAAACAAATGCAAATCTTTGTGCAAAATTGTGGCCAAAGTTGTTCATTGAAGACCAAGCTCCTGAGAACGGCGTCGAATTGAGGTTAATAGATTGTTTCGAACATTTTCCTGAACAGCAGTAATATTTTCAGTCGATCTTGTAGTACATTCTGGTCCATGTTTGGGCCTATCAGCTACAGTCCTACTCTCTCTTCGAAATCATTCACTACACGATAAATAGTGCGTCTTGTTGGCAAGTTGTTTCTCGCAAAAGTTTCACGTAATTTTCTCATCGTCCCAGTAATCCATGATTGATTTTGATAAAATGTTTTAACGATTAAAACACATTGGTATACCGAATATTTTTCCACAATAAATTTGCCACGCCTCTACTTCATGACTGTCAAATATGAACTGTTAACACTAATATTTACCAAAATGGCGGCAAAACAAAATAGTATATCTTCCCGGCGGACACACTGTATTTGTCTAATTTGAACGGAGCTTTACACATAAATACTTTATATAGAGTAACTGAGTTCAGTACTGATACGAGTTGTTCTTAACTACTTAGTTGCGATCATGTTGAACAACAGGCTAACAAAATGAAACATATTTCTTTCGGCCAATTGCTATGTGACTTAAAACGTGCTTTAGACATTTTATTCCATACAATCGAAACGTGTATGAGCATCATTAGGGTTGTATGTATGAAAAAACATCGAATCGAATCCACAATCCTCGCACTAGCAGTCTCTAGGCACCCTGACAAAAATTAATGAAGTTAATGCCAAAAGCGCTAAACTCACAATACTGATTATGACAGTTTATTAGTATAGTGTGAGTTTTAAAATTTTCAAATCATCAATTGTCTATATAATGAATGAGATGAGAAGAAAAGTAAAACTACTAATGACAACAATAATTACAAACATATGATTTAACACATAACAAATAGAAAGAAGTGAAAGTAAAAGTTTAAACAAACTTACTCACTGGTATTATACTCATACAGCAGTGTTGTCAAGTCTATATGAACAAAAATCCCTAAATGAAGAAAAATCAATAGGTAAGTAAAAGAAGTGATGGCAGAATTCATGAAAGAGCATTAAAATTTAGCAAAAAAAAAAAATGCTTCCCATGGTAAAACCGGAGAACCGCATTGGAATTTAAGTACTTAAGACATCTAGCACATATACAAAAGATTTTTTGTTAAACGCAACCGATTTATAAATTTATAATAATAATTTTATTAAAACATTTTTTAATATTAATTTTTAAAAACTCGCACTGTGATAATTATTATTTTTTAATCTTCTCACTGTCGCTTTCACTTAAATAAAATAACAACACCGGTTCCATGTTTAGCATGTTTTTATTTATAATATATTTATATTTCAATTTATATTCTTGACTTTAATTTTTGTTTATTTTTGGCAGTTCCACATCTATTGTGTTATTAAAGTTAAAAACTATTCAGCCTTATTACCATTCTCGTATTCGAGCTTTAAACTTCTCGTTTTCATACTTTGGTACTACGTTTCTCGAAATTCATAAAAATACAACCCGGTTAACAATTCTTTTACAATTTTTGTACTACGATTCTCGATATCGACTCTCAAGAGTTGAAAAAATAGTCGTCCATTTTATTTCATTCGACAAAAAAGAAAAGGAATTTATAAGTTATGAAGGCATCAAAAGAGTAAGAATTTTTGTTAATAAACTTTATACAAACTGTTTTTCTGCAATAAATATAATTCTAGAATAAAAATAACTACAAAGAAGCAGTTCAAAAAAATGATAAAGTTACTTGAAAAATAGATGGCATTGGCGCAAAGTGGCATACACAAAGGCAGAATAGGAGAAAATATCATATAAGCAACCCCTCGTACAGGGCCTGAATGGACGAGTGTTGGCGAATTACAAATGCAATCTAAAAATATAAAGTTTTTAATAACAAAACTGAATGTCGTGCAACGGGCGGAGACTCAAACACAATATACATTGACACTGGTAAAAGAAGCTGGTCCTAATTTGCTACAATTGAACAGCATTATTAGTCCCTATGGCGAGAAAATAGGTATCAGTTCTTCAAAGGCAATTAGAAATACTTCTTCTGCTGAAATAGATGAAAATGATGAAATATGTATGTATTTGTCCCAACTAAGTACATAAAAAAATATTCGAAGAAAGGCTACAAAAAATGTTTCCGCTAAACAAGATCTTTTTGAACAACAGTTCAAAGTTCAAACAGACTTATTAATATATAAAGAGGTGAAAGATTAATTAAAACAAATAAAAAAATAAGCCCGCAGACAACATAAAATTAAGAAGAAAAATGTAAGCCCAATAAAAAATAAGCTAAAAATATAAAAAGAAAAGTATTCAGCTCAGCCACTGTCTACTTATTTTCATCATCAAAGGACAAATATAAAGCAAAAGTCAGGATTTTCAATCTTTTTTTTTTTATAAGAATTAAAGATTTTTTTAAACAGTTAATTTTGTTTAACAATTGAAGTTTGTATTTTTGTTTGCCGCCAAATATATTATTATTATTGCTATTTTTGACAGTTCTTAACAGACTGTTTCATAAATATTTATTTATTTTTAAAATTTTTTGTCACCCTTTTCTTTTTGTTCTACTACAAAATTATTGTAGTCGAAAATTTTACGTAGTACCACAAAGAAAAAAATTCGAGTACCTATACGACTAGAGTCGAAGAACATTTTCGAGAACCGTAATATGGCTGATTGTGATTTTTATAGAAAATTAGGATAAGCTTGCAATCGTATGTTATAATTTCATTCCGTTCAATTGCCTAACGTATGTGATGATTCCACCCCAGGCTAAAATCATATGTTTCATAAAGTTGCCATTGTTTACTAATACGTTAGATTGACTTGTGTTAAGGCATCCCTCGTAATGAGGTTGGTCAAGTAAATTTTTTACTCCCCTAATACTTGAACTAAGTTAGTTAAGTTGGCAGTCATGAAATTGTGAAACTGTTTGAATATGAAACTTAACTTATTTTAGATTTTACCCAAGAAAAGTTGTCTTTGAATCAGAGAAATTGCTTTGATTCCAATTATCCTTTTTAGTGGATAAGAATTTATATAAGTTTTTACATGACAGGCTTGGATTCCTATTACGTATGTAAATTGAATATATAACTTCATTACATTTTTGTCATGTAATATAATTTTGGGAAGATGTAAAATTGGAGACAAACTTTAATTAGAACTTGATACGTATAGAAAACAAAAGTTTTAAAATTCAACATCAACAACATATTTATTACATATTCCTTAAGACACCGACTAAAATAACTAATAAACTCTGTGAAATTTAAACCAGTTTTGTCTACAATTTTAGTCTACACAAAGTCCCATTATAATTAAATTTTATTTAAAATGAAATCAAATCAAATTAAAAACTTTTTCTTTTCGTAACCAATTACTTTCTGCATAAATCAACAAATTTGTGTTAAAATCCTTTTAAACCTCTTTATTGCTCGCAAGTACAAGTACTGGTTGAAAATAGGTAAATAGTAGTAGAAGATAAACAAATTATTAAAAACTCAAAGACGTTAAGAAATTTGAAACACAAAAACCAAAGTAGAGATGACAATGAAATTTCGTTTGTCTCAACACAGTTTTTAAATAATTTTTGTTGTCGCCTGGAGTCATAAAATATGATAAATAAACGCAAAATATGCGTGACTTGGTTTTCAATGTTGAAGAATTTCCTTTAAAACAGAAAACATAAAAGAGAAAAATTCTAACAAAAAAAAAATAATAAAATTATGACAACAATAGCAACAATACGAAAAAATAAATAAATTTTGTAACCTGCATTATGATGATGCTGATGATGGTAATAAGGAGGACTACAAAAGGCACTGATCATGATTTAAAAAGAAAAAGAATAGAACAGAACAGAACAGAACAGAATACAAAATAAATCAACAGGATAAAAATATAAAAATAAATATTTTTCACTAGCGTGATTCAAAATGATTTCATTTCTTCATTGTAATCAGCAGCACTTTCGTTTCTTTAATTCCCTCTTAATTGTGCTGGCTGTTGTTCTATTTACCTTCATTGTCCTTCGACCTTTTGTTTTTTGTTCTAGAAAATTCATATTTTTCTATAGGTCGTGAAGTATTCGTACGTTGAAAAGATGAAAAACTTATTTTTATCAAAAATATTTCATATATGCTGTTGATATTCCTGAAATTTTTTTCTTCGTTATTTGTATAGCACAGATAAGAGCCTTATAAATGAGCAGAAGAAAGTGTCATATTCTTAGCATACAATTTTAGTGTCACAGTGTGGAAATTAGTGGAAAGGTTTTTAATTACAAATAAAGTTTTTCAAAATTTTTTTCTACAAACAAAAAATTATATTTTTGTTTAATTTAATCCTAAAAACAAACAAAATGAAAAAAAAATCACAGTTTTTAAAAGAAATCTTTTAAAATTATTATTAATTTCCGAAAAATTATTTCCTTCGGTATAAATTACAATTACAAATTTCTCTAAAAATTTTATTTATTTAATATATTTTATATATACATATCATAAACAAGTAATTTATTAAAGTAATCCATATATGGCCTTCATATTATTATTGCAGGCCAGATTGACACTAGTCGTCGTGGTCTAGTGGTTAGTGTGTTGCCTTACTAATACAAGAGCCCCGAATTCAAATCCCTGCTCTGGCATCTTGAAAAAAAAAGAAATATCAAAAAAAATATATTTCTTTCGGCGACTACCTCTAGCTCTGATAGTAACTATTTTAATTGCCATGAACAAGCTTCTCACGTCCGTCGTTCGGAGTCGGCTTTAAACTGTAGATCTCGGTACTTATGGATAAAAATTAACACACACAATATTAGTGCTGTAGAAGCTAGACCGAAACCCTATAACAGGGTTGTAATTGCCAATTATGCATGCATGTTTGTATGCAGATTGACACTTGAAAGTTGTATGTGTTTACTAAATACAATTTATACTTTTTAATTAAATTTTCTATCTATTAATTTTCTGTATTGAAAACAGTCTCCCATGTATTAACATAATATTTTAAATTCGAAATCTCAACCTGTATATTATGCTTGTAACTTCAGCTCTATTTAAATAAGCTTTGCCAAAGTATTTTAAGCAGAATTGATTGTATATGGGACGAATACTAATAAAGTGTGTTGCGTATTCTGATTACTTATAATTAAATGGAAAGCAAAATCCATTTGTTTTATTTATAAAATCACGAGCAGAAGACCATTTACAAAGAAACCGCTCTCCGACAATCCAGTCTATTCCACCTTAACCTATATCAATAAAAAACGAATGATCAGGAGAAAAGCGCCACATATTGGCAAGTAGCAGATAACAGCTAAACCTACTTAGCGAAGGCACCCACCACACAATCAACATTCAACGAGATGAGGTAATTGCTGTTCATCATACAAGGGTGAAAGTATAACATTGGCCTTTGAATTATTAATTCATATCAATTTGTCTAAATGCTAAGGCGCTTAATAATAATATAGGTACTGTCCTTTCCCAAAATTCAAATACAATTCACAGCATTTAGTAGGGGTTTACTTGAATCTAATAGATCTCATCTGGTCTTTATGAGTAAATTACATATAATTTTGCTTCTGAAATAAATTCCATACAATAGTCTAACTGGGAATAATGATGATGAAACTGAGAGCTTCTAGTGTTCGATATCAATTCACATTTTTCTTCTTTTTTTTCGATAAATTCAAAATTGTAAGCCGATACAGTGAATTTGCAATAACGTGAACTCATTTTAACCAAGGCAATTTTAAGATTGTTCACAATGATGAGAAATAATGTTTCAGTAGAAAAACTGTGAAACTAGTAATTCAAGCAAATACTCAAAGTTTATTGATTGAATATGTAAAGCTTAAGAAAGTGTTCCTGTTTAAAGTAGTTCACGTCTTTGTAGTTGTCTGTATTTGCACTTTGCGGATGTATTATGTTCGGCAATAAAATAAATTCGCTCACAGATATTCATTCATTCATATGCCCAGTAAGTAGTATTTGCTATTTTTTTACCAATAATACGAGGTAGTCTGTAACTCGTTGTAATTGAAGTGCAGCCTAAGAGTGCGTAGATATAGGGAATGCTCACCATTTTCCATGTATAGTTTGGAGTATTATTTGATAGAGTTACAATTTTTTTTAATAGAGTATCTAAACGCTTTTCATCTCTAAAAAATTTATAACAAGAAGGGAAATTATTAATTTTCAAATATTTTATTTCATATTGACTATACAAAGGTGAAGTTTCGGCTATCGGTTTAACACGAAACCGAATAATCTGTAAAAAAGCCTGTTCCAAAATTAATGTCAGATTTAAATTAAGAAGATATCAAATAGAGTTTTCCATCTTCAGATTTTTATTTTATTATTGAATAAAAAAGCACGTAATAGGATAGGGCATTTATGTTGCTGAACTTCGTTGATGCAACCTTTTATTTTTTCTTTTAATGGTTGTGGTCTTATTGACATAGACTTTGGATTTGTAATAACCTCATAAGGAGAAATCTAATGGTGTTAAGTCACCTAATCTAGGGCACCATTTCTGGTTTACCGATGAGGAAATGTCTCATGTAGAAATTCTGTTTTTTTATTGGCTGCATGTTATGTGGTGATGATATCAAAGCATTAAACTTTGGTAGAAAGAACTGTATTAGTTTGTTGAGAGAGAGAGAGAGAGAGAGAGAGAGAGAGAGAGAGAGCACCAATAACAGTTACTGTTTAGTCAGCGTTCTTTTCAAAAAGCTATGGTCCAATCATGCCTCCTGTCTAAAATCCGCATCAGTTAGTAAAACGTTGTGTATACAAATGTTTTTTGTCAATCACGTCAGAAATGTCTGAACCTCAATTACATCTATTTTGGCAATTAACAAATGAAAATGTACTCCATCTCTTGGTGCAGATGATTAATAATTCATTTCACAGGGTGTTTTTGCTGATAATGGTTCTTAATCCTCAGTTATTATGTTAATAGGATCTTCTAAGTAGGGACATATAAATCTTTTGTGTAGAGAATATCTTGAACTTTGTAGTTCTTGTCCATGATGCTGAATTTCTATTTCTGGATATTGAAATTTGAACGGTTTGTTTTTGAACGACCGGTGTGCTTACCGTCCACAACTAATACAGATTTCCTGAACTTTTTGACAGTTGGCGAGATTAGAAAAAACACTATTTTGACCATACTTTGTATAAAATTTTCTAACTCCGCTCACCATATGCTTCATATTACTTCTTCTTTGTTCACCATTGGCCAACATACTCAATATTAATAATAAAATGTGTTGAGTTTTTGCCTTCTACCAGTGATTTTAACTGTAATTTTTCAATTATGCCATTAATAGCACTTAACTGTTGTTGTTCTTTACAATTACTGTAATTTTGTACAATTAATTAAAGTTTTAAGTGATTTTTTAATTATTTCCCTCGGTATATAGAATATTCCCCAAGCAAATAGTATAAAAAAGACAAAATTCATTGAAAGTAACCCAGTTTATTATTATTTTGTGCATTCTTTTCTTCTCCTCTCCATCCAGTATTATAACGAAAAGTGGCGTGTAAAAAGAAGAAAACAGTTACTACGAGAAAATAAAGTTACAAAGAAAATAATTTTCTTTTATTTTTATATTTTAATCTGTACATACGCTTACAGCGAACTATAATTCTCTTTTTTGTGTGTTGGTTTTTGCATAAATTATTATTAAAATATTATTATATTGTATGTGGCAGGAGGCAGGAGGCAGTGACTGCTTTTCATCATCATCATCATTATTATTATTGTCAGCATATCAACACTTGATTGTGTCGCATTTCTCTCTTATGCTCAAAAGCAATTGACTCCAGTTACAATTGCGTCAACAAAACCACCAACAAACCAACCAACCTACCAACTACAACAACAAAAGCAGTAACGAAATTTAACCATTCAACCCAAAACATTCATTCAACCATATGGGTCGTACACATGCAAAACAAAAATAAAAACAAAAAATAATCTGACATACACACATGGTTGTTGTAATGCACCACCCACTTACAAATACACAGATATAAACAATTGGAATGAAACCTATTTTTTGCCAAGAGATAAAAGCGTTTTACATGCAATGCAACTTTTCTAAAAGCATTAAATTTCTATGCACCACTCATTTTACAAAGAAACACGAGCGAGCAGCAGCACCAGCAACGATAAAACTGCATTGACTGCAAAACTAAAGAACAAAAAAACAAAAAATAAATATTTCTGTTGAATTGAAATCTACAAAAGAACTAGAAATTGTGTCATTTTGTTTATTCAACACTTGTGTGGAAATGTGTCAACTTATTTCTCCTTCTTTTTTTTAATGATTTAATTTTCGCCTTTAGTTGTGTTGCAACAAAACAAATGCACAAATTGGGAAGAAAAAAAAAACAAATGTTTTTTGTCACATTGCTTAAATAAAAAGTTAGTAAAATTTTTATCTTTATTTAAAGGCTTTAAAGAGAAATATTCTGTAAAATCGAATTTTCAAAAGAACTCTGCCGTTTATTTTTGCTGCCAAAATACGATATTCACAGATCTGTTAAAGTTTTCTTAACAGCTTCAACTATAATCTTTCTAATTATTCTAACATATATACACAATTGGTGTTATGTGTAGCACCATGAGTACCGAAACCTATAATTGGCCATTACAACCCTGTGTCAGGGTTACGGCCTAGCTTCTCGCAGCACTCATGCTGTGTGTGTTAATTTTTATCCATGAGTACCGGGACCTACAGTTTAAAGTCGATTCCGAAGGACAGATTTGAGAAGCTTTTTCATGGCAATCAATTACTCCCAGAGCTTTTGCCAGAAGACTGCTGGGAGGTAGTCGCCGAAAGAAATATACATATATTTTTTTTTAAGATGTCGGAGCTGGATGTCGAACCCAGGGCTCATGTCTTAGTAAGCCAACACACTAACTACTAGACCAATCAAAAAATAAATTATTATCTATTTTACTAATCATTCTTAGGCTTGTATCCATACTGAAAACCCACCTTAGACTGCAGCACAGAAATACGGTTATACATAGTCACAGTAGTTGTACTTGTCGAGAAATGTTCGGTTGCTGCTATAAAATCTTTGTTGAATTAGTGCACTAGATGTAAATGCTGCGTACTTATATAGCCCACTTCTGTCAGTCAGTTAGCCTCACACGATTCTAATTAAGACTTATTGAAAGGGACGTACAGGCCGATGATTTATTTAAAGAATCATAAGCAGTCGAAAGTGTTTTAGTTGATGGTCTGACCAGCGATTGAATAATTTTTTCATATTTTTGTTTTCAAGATGTCAGAGCTGAGATTTGATCGTCTTAGCAAGCCAACACACTAACCACTTGACCAAGGCGACTACACCGATAAAAGTAACTTAAGCTTAATGTTCGCAAACAAACTATTGTAGAAGAAAATGATTCTGAAAAAATTCAGTGAAGTTTATAAAAATTTTGAAATATGGTTACGATTTAATGGACCCGTATTGGGGCTTCGAAAGAACCAAATTAAGTTAAAACTATTTTAACAATAAATCAATGTTTTCAATCAATGCAATTTGATCACAAAAATTCAGTTTATGATGCAGCAAGTATTGCATAAAAAAATTTAATATTTAGCACAAGAAATAAGTTCATAATGATTTCTAAATGGAATACTCTAATCTTTTCCACTCGAAGAACATTAAATTGGATTCAGGAGTATAGTGGGGTTTAAGGGAATGAACGATCAGATGAATTAGAATTAGGGGTAAACCTCAGGGGTAAACCCCTACTAAATGCAGTGCATTGTATTGGAATTTTTGAAAAGGACAGTACATTTATGAGAGAACATACATTTTTGCTTTTTCTTATATAATTATTAAGCTGCTTATGAATGAGACAAATTGCTGTGAATTGATCATTCAAAGGCCAGTGTTATACCTTCACCCTTGAATAATCAACAGCATTGCCTCATCGTTTCATATTGATTGTGTGTTGAGTGTCTTCGCTAAGTAGGTTTAGCTGTTATCTGCTACTTCCCAATAGGTGGCGCTTTTCTTCTGATCATTCGTTTTTTGTTGATATTGGTTAAGGTGTAATAGAGTGAAATGTCGGAGAGCGGTTTCTTGTTAGATGGTCTTCTTGGAGGGAGGGGGGGGACCTCTTATTTTTTAATTATAATTTTGAAAAAACCGCAAACTATCTTTTTAATTTTTCACCTTTGCTGGGATTTGAACCTGGGCCGTTGGAATTTTTGTGCGAGCGCTCTAACCACTATACCACGCTCCCCCCTAGAGAGGTTCTGTCTTTAAAGAGATGTATTTCCAGCTACTTCTGCAAGGAGGCAAATATCAGGTGAAGAGTAATTAGCTTCTTTAAGATCTCGAGGCTGACTAAGTTTGTTTTTAATATTGGATGTACTAAATCGCAATTGTATCACAGTAGAGAAGACGTGTTCAGATAGGTGACTATACCTACTGGACACTGACTGACTTGAAAGCATGCTCGTCCGAAGGGCATTCAACACAACATTCAATATCGCAGCTATGGTGATCCGAAGCGGGAGACAGTTGAGCTCTATCCTTTAATGAAAAATCATGATGCTATCGGTTGAGGTTTTTACAGGATATCGTGGCAATATCGAGTATTGATCCAGCAGACATCGGCAGATACCTCAATCTGATGAACTGGGCAATAAGGACATTCTGACCATATTTTCGAGTGATGTAGTACTTTTCAAAACGGCATTTTAAAATGGTATTTGACGATCGGGTAGCAGAAGCCACGTTAACCATTCTATTTTACAAATGAACTGATTAGTACTTAAAGTGTACGCATTGAAATTATTTTTAAATTTAAATCAAAAAAATTTATAGAAGACATTTGCGATGTGCTTTATCAGTAATCGGCCATCCGATGTTATTATATACCTACTTATGTAATAAGTTAATAAAATCTTTGCCTAACTTCTTTTTAAAACACCCCTTTTGCAACATGTCTCCTCATTTAAAAGTATAGCTTTTTGCATATATTGATTTCCATT
This sequence comes from Metopia argyrocephala, assembly GCA_963576795.1. Taxonomy (NCBI): domain Eukaryota; kingdom Metazoa; phylum Arthropoda; class Insecta; order Diptera; family Sarcophagidae; genus Metopia; species Metopia argyrocephala. The sequence continues at coordinate 90,031,335 of OY756211.1, forward strand.
TGTTTTTAAACCCAAGTTATTTTTTTTTTATTTAACACATTAGTTTGAACTGTGTCAGTTTTTTTCTCTTTCGTAATAATTTTATAATTTTTTTTTAATTGTTTATTATTAATTACTAGTGCTGTACTAAATTAACCATAATTTTATATTGGCTATTAATTTAAGAATAAAAATAAAATGACGGCAATATTGGCAATTTCTCTTCACAGCAATCATTTATGACAATAAAGCAAAAAATTTAAAGTGATATAAGGCGATTTAATAAAACTGTACTATAAAATTAATTATTATTTAAACAAACATTTATTACAACTTATCTTACTTAAAACATTTTTTATTTTATTTTCAGGTACATGCCAAAATGATTTTTTTGAAAAGGTAGGTGTATGATAAGCAAAAACTACAAATAGACACATATCCTTATATAAATCAATATATGTGCAGACACACATGAACTTACATACATAATTTGTGGATTATTAATACTGAAGGCTTAACAAACAAATAGCCCCATTTAAAAAAGTTAATAAGTAATTATCAGTAAGTTCGTTCTTTAAATTCCTTAATTCTTTAAAATTTTTTTCTTTCATAAGCCATTAATTTTTGAGTAATTGAGCTAAATCTACCTAAAAACAGGGGCTTACAAAATCTACTCGTTAACAGCCACTAACTTAATTCAATTGGACATACATGCATATATCTTCATGCGGGAGTTTAAGTGCTCTATACGCATTTTATATTTCTCGAGTTAATGATGCCACTTTAGGTTTTTGAAACCAAAATTTTTAAAATCTGCAATCCGTTTTTAGCTATTTGTCTTCGAAACTGGACGAGATATCTGAAAACAAATTGCAAACTTGAAAAATTTGAGATCGAAAACCTTAATTGGCATTATTAACTCGAGATATATAAAAAATATAAAATGGCGTATAGAGCACTTAAACTCCCGCACGACGTTATACATGTGATATACATACATATGCTATTTTTAAAGAAGCCGTAACTTACTAACTTACAGAGTCGTACGTATGGGCATACTGCATTACTTTTTTACTGCAATACATACGTAAATTAGTATTCAGTAAAAAGTACTGATTACTGAAAAGATAAATCAGTAAATCAAATACATGAATAGTTCACAGAAAAAATTATTGCTGGAATATTTTCAAACAAACGCTTGTTAAATTTTAATTTCATTTTCAAATAAAGTTTTGTTTGATTCTATTAATAATTTTGTTTGAATGTATTTTAAAAGTATCAATGTTGTTTGGTTTTTATATACTAAATGGGATATGATTCGCATTTAGTTTATAACTATTTTAACATAAGTATTTATAGTTTTGAATAACACCTTTGGGAAAAGTCTCCTGACGAGTCTCTTAAGCAGAAACGAAATGGTCATAGAGACATGCTTATCCCCATAAGCATACATTTCATATTACATTAAAATAAATAATATAATAATAATATTAATAATACTATTAATAATAATAAAATATAAAAATAATTTACCAGAAAAAATTTAAATTTGTAAAAAAATTATTTGAGTTTTCTGTCAAATTTCTGAACATTATTTTGTTGTCTCGAATAATTATTTGTTCAATTTTGCATTCATTTTTAAACATTTTATTTTTTTAATTGGCAACTTTTTTCTCTAAAAACAAATTTTTTTTTCAAAAAATATATTAAAAGAAAATTACAAATTTGTTGTTCGAATTCACAAATTTCTTTGTAGGACCGAAATTAAACAAAAAATTTATTAACTCAGTGAATTTCGTGTCTGAATCAAAAAAATAATTTTTTCTGTGTTACATAACTAAAAAACTGCATTTCGAAAATAAATTAGGAATTGAAAAAATTTTTTTATTTTACATTTTTCAGTATATTTTTTTTGAACTTGAAGTCTCAGCTATATAAATCCGTTTTTATTTACCCACATTTCATAATTAAAAAAAGTAAAAACTAACACAAAAGCAATTTTTCTCGAAATGCAGTTTTTCATTTTATGCAGTGGGGTCTGTAGGGTTTGCTGCGGATTATTATAATGTCAGTGTTGTTAAAGTGCCAATCTATTGATGATGATTTGACAGATTACACTGACCATTAATTCTTAAATACATATTTGAATTAAAATATGTATTAAATTCAGTCAATAATTTTTATTGTTATATATTTTTCTATCAAATATTAGGAGTTTTAGTTCTAACATCTATAAAATGTTACTCAGTGAAAGATAAAAAGAGAGTTTGAGTGTGTACACCATGGTTGACCATGAGAACACTCAAGTGCCGAGAATAATCGGCTTAACATACAGTAGTATACAACTGGTTGAGAAAACTATACATATCTCTTGGTCATGGTATACACTGTACAGTATTATAACTTTGTTTACAACTGCTTTTTCTGATAACTGCATGTAGACGTTCTTATGTATACTTAAAAAGTGAGTCCAGTATGACATCTCTTTTAACAGTCAATTGTTTAAAAACGACCCTAAAGTTAGCCAATTTAGAACATTTTACAGAACTAATATCATGTTCAATCGTTTTCTATGCCAACAAACAAATTTTAATTAATAGAAGAATGAAGTCTATTTTAAATTTTTTCCAAAATTTTTAGAAATTCGTCACAATTGCATTTAAAACATTTGTTTAAATATCATAAAAACAATATTTCAGTTCTATTACACCTATGAAAAACGTCAGCAGGAAACTTAAATTGAATCTTTTAAATTTTCGCACAAACACATGATCTCCAGTTGCACACGCTTATAGTAAAATCTTACTTGCACGCAAAAATGCACAATTTTGTCGTGATTTGAACCAATGACGTCATTACTTTCTGGTCATGAAATATTGTGGTGAGCTTTTTTAACTCATAAAATAGTAATACAAATATATTTGTCTATTTTGTATTGTATTGTATTGTATCAAGATCTGGTATTCATATTGAGAAGTAACATCCGTTAAGGAATATGTGCAACAACACTAGCAGAACTGAACTTGTTTTCGACCCAGCTACGAAAAATTTATAGTAATACAAATATTTATATTCCTCTAGCAATTAATTATTACTTTGTTAATGTCATACTCGTATTTAATATACCATAAGTAGAGAGCTCATGCCATATCATATTTGCTTTATCGCAAATCCAGATTAAAATTGTGTTGCTTTTAATGAATTTAATAGAATTTAAATGCATATAAACATATGAAACCATATAATATTTTAAATTAAATAAATTTTAATTAAATAAACTTTCCCTGCAATACATATTAATCGCCATTAATTTTAAAATACTCACACGAATAAACATATGCATTAACTTACCAATGCCAAGCGAATAATACGAAAAAAAAAAAATACAAATCCAAACCAAATGCAACTCGTGCAACATTATTTATAATACAGAAGCAAACATTCAGTTCGGTTTTTTAATGCGAATAATGAAATTAAATTAAAATCATTTATAATATTACGGTTTTTTTTTTGAAGGATACATGCAAACAAAAAACAGAAATTCCATTGCAAGAAATACTAATTAAACATAGAAACCCTAATGTCGAACAAACAACGATACCTAAACAGCAGGAAAATATTTGAATTAATTTTTTTTTAAAGAATCATTTAAATGAATTGAAAAGGAAAAATAAAATTTAAATCAAATGGTTTAATAAAAATATTTGTTTTGATTTTCTCTTCTTTTTTTTACTTTTTTGTCCTTTAACAATTTTACAAGTTTTTTTTTTCTAATTGACTTACAATAAGGATAAAAAAAATAGAATTCCTGTGAAATTAATACGACCATGTATGAACTCAATTGCCTTTGTGTTGCAAATGTATTTTTTTTTAATAGCTACTACAGAACTTGCCAAAACATAACATTTTAAAGAGTATTTAAAAAAAATTTATTTAACATTGAAACAACTATTGAATAATAAGATAATAAGTCGGACTTATAAGGCATTACGGAAATGTCAGTAAAACAAAGTTCTATTCAAATAGAGGTGAGTTGGTTGACCAATTAATAGTTCTTGTGTGACAGTCAATCTTTCTGAGGTAGTTTTCGACCCCTTTCTCGAACATTTCGGGCGGTTTCGTGACGAATTTTGGTTTTAAATTTCTTCAGCGTAGACTTATACTTTGAGTCTCACAAAAAAGTCTAACAGCGTTGAGTCTAATGATCTTTGTGATTAATTGATGTCGTCACTTTCACAAATTTCGCGAATGGAAAATTGTCGAAAAAAAAAGCTAAAATCGGTTGCGTTGTATGGTCCGTGCCATTTTCTAGTTGAAACCACATATCGTACTCATGAATTCCAGAAAAAAAACAACAAAGTTAAGTTATCATATTACATCATATCTGTATGAAATATCCATCACAAAAGTTAAAGAGTTGCTGGCGTTTATTGAGAAAGCAGCAGGTTTGCTGAACAAATAGTAGACTTGAAAATTTGTATGGCAAATAACGATCTCAAATCTACTTCTTTTTTATGCATATGATCGTAAATTTTATAGTGTCTTGCAATCATAAGGCTATAGCGTAGGGCACCGCCAGACTTTAATGCATGTTAAATAGGTATGTTTTCACATCCACTTCTATCGCGTGTTTTTTATAGAGTGTCACAACTTTGAGTTGGCATCACTGTTTTATTAGACCACTTACTTAACAGCTGATAATTGCTTTTTGTTAAATTTGCTTTGAAATTTCAGTATGAATCGACTTACTCCAGAGCAACGCGTGCAAATTGTTGAAATTTTTAATCAAAATAATTGTTCTATCATATTGATGTCGATTTTGAATTTCCATTCAAAATTTTATTTTCCGATGAAGCCCATTTCTGGTTGAATAGGTACATAAATAAGTAAAATTGTGGCATTTGGAGTGAGGAGAATCCACAAGCTTTTGTCGAAACACCATTATATTATAGAAAAATAAATACTGTTGGATGCGCTTTATGGGCCGTCGGGATCATTGTCTCATGTGTATTCAAAAACGATGACGGTCAGTATATTGCTGTCAATGGTGAACGGTAGAGGAGTATGATTCGAAATTTTTTCGTACCTCAATTACGTGGCATGAATCTTGATGATATGTGGTTTCAGCAGAACGGAGCCACATGCCACACAGCGGGCCATACAATTGATTTACTCAAAAAAATGTTTGATGAAAAAATAATTTCACGTAATGGCTACCAAGATCGTGTGATGTAACCCCATTGGATTATTTTCTTTGTGGTTATGTTAAGTCACTTGTCTATGTCGATAAACCACATACAATTGAACACCTGAAAATCAACATTCGATGGGGGTTGGTAGAGCGCTGGCACAGAAACTCACACAACCGAGGTTCAATCCCAGCGAAGCACGAAATTATAAAAATAAAAATTTGCTGTTTTCTAAAATTATAATTTAAATAAAAATTAAATTAAAAAAAGAAATAAGAGGTTCCCCCCCCACACCTCCAAGAAGTCCATCTTCAAGAAACCGCTCCCTGACATTTTCAATCAACTCTACCAGAAACAAATGATCAGGAGTATAGCGCCACCTACTGGAAAGATAACAGCTAATCTACTGAAGACGCTCACCATTCACATTCATTATCCACCGACAGATGAGGCAATTGCTGTTTGATCATTTAAGGGTGAAGGTATAATACTGGGCCTTGAGTGGGCAAATTGACAGCAACTTGTCCCATAAACAAAAAAGGCGCATAATATACAAATATCTACAAAAAAATTTCTATCTATACAATGCACTGCATGAGTAAAGGTTTACATCTGAGTATTGGTCTTGGAAAAAAAAAATACATTCGAAGAGTTGCCGGCGAAATACGGAAGCAAATGCTGCGAAAAGTTTCTGGAAATTGTTGTTCCAGATTGCACTTTCTACGCGCCAGCCGTGGCGGCCACATATCAGAAAATATATTTAAACATTAATTTTATATATTTTTCTTTTCAATAAAGCCCGTTATATTGATATTAAAAATATATTTCATTGCTTTATTATGATTTAAACTTGTGTCACTTTATAAAAAACACCCATTAGATTTTCCGACTGGTAATACATACTCGTAAAGTTGCCACGTTCGAATCACCACTTATGTCCTATGTCTTAAACATTTTGGCGCATTTTTTGGTTGTTTATGATATCTCAGATGTCAGATATTTAATAGCTAACATCCGTGCCACAGAGGCAGTTTTGTATTTACTAAATTGGTTACCGCACACACTATTCTGATGAAACAAAAATCACAAATTCTAAGACACATTTAAATTTTTTTTTTTGCTATACTTACGAGTATTTCTATTTAATTGAATATTTTGTAGGGTATTTAAGTGATTTAAATTTAAATTTTTTTCTTTTACAATTCAAAACAATTCTGACGGTATACAAAATATTCAATAATATTGCTGTCACGGTTACATTTCCATATTTTCGCAGCTGTATGATTATTGTTGATTTTCTCACGAATATTAAAATACATTGTATTGCTGCTACATAAACGTTATTTATATACGAGTATTTACTGTTGAACAAATACTTGGTAAAGAAAAGACATCAAAAAAGGGAAAAATAAAATACAATTTTAACGTAAAGAACTACCTTTTATTACAATTTATAACCATAAAATATATTTCTTTATTTTCATTTTTATATTCAAACATTGTCAGTTAATGTACGTGCTAGTTTTAATCAGTTAAAAGGAAAAATGAAAAAAAATAAATAAATAAAAATCAAAAATAAATTTAAACAAAATTATTGAAACACCTCGTTTGTCAATATTTGAAAAAAAAAAAATCAAGAGATTTCTTAAAAACAAACCAATTTTGTTTTCAGTTCAACAGAGACAAAATCTTAAAGGTGTGGTTTTAGTTTGTTAACGACTTTAATAAAAAAGTAATAAATATTGTTAAGATTTAAATAAAACACAAACAAAATTATTAATCAAACAATATAATCAAATCAGTTTGTAGTTAAGAGTTCAAGTTTAATCAAAATGTGTTACAAAATAATCAAATTTTGTACCTTTTTGCGTTTCTTCAAACTAAGCAAACAGTTTACAATATCGTTTTAAATTATACAGATTTTTATATTTCAAGACTGGATATTTAAATATCAAGTGATTGATTATGTCTGGGAATTAATTTTGTTTTTTTTAATGTAAATTTATAATAAATTGTTGAGATTATCAGATTTGTTTGTTCGTAATAAAAACAGTATTTTCCAAGTAGAGTAGAAAAGTATTTTATGACGAATAACACCGAGTAATAAAACAAACAAAAAAAGTCCACATAGTCCAGGGGATAATATGTTGAGTCACTAAACAAAGGCTCCGGGTTCAAACCCCAGCTTTGACATCTTAACCTTTTAACCCGCAAAGTTTTAAAAGCTAAAAAAAAGTTTATGAATAATTTTTTCGGGGTAATTATGACCTAATAAAATCAAAAAAGCCACAGAAAGTAATTTGCAAATTAAGTTTAGGAGCCAAGTGCAAAAAGGTGAAGAGTGCCTCAGGTCGTTTTTAACAAATTTTTTTATTAAAAAACAAAAAATTTTGTTCGCCTTATTGGTAAATACATTTTATATGATATAAAATGTTTTCAAAAAATTCAAATTCTATTTCTCTGTTCTACCACAGCAAGCCATCCTGACGAGTCTGTTTTTTTAAATTTTTTAACATTTACAAATACATACACTGAAAAAACAATGTTTTACCTTAAAAAAATATTATTTCGAATAAATCGGGGGGCTAAAAGTTAGTATAACTTTAATTTGAAAAAAAAAAAATACAAACCAAATTGCACGTGCTAAAATCTTTTACAAAACAGCTGCCAAAACAAAAACCAAATGTCAAAATGCATTTCAACCTTCGAGAGAAATGTCAATAGATCTGTGACTAAAGTCACCAATAAAATTTAAAAAAAATATTACTTATTGTATAATATTACTTATTATTACTTCTTGCGGGTTAGAGGGTTAAAGAAAGAAAAATGCAAAAAATATTTCGTTCAGCGACCACTTCTTAGCAGTCTTCCGGCAACAGCTCTGAAAGCCTGTACCTCAAATTCTCAGAACCAAAATTTATGAAACTTCTAAAGCCATGTGCATTCGATTATCGATTTTTTATTAATGTTAGCAGACATACATACATACCCATAAAGTCTTATGTTCAAAATTATTTGAAAAATTTAGTGTTTTTCATACAAATTTTCAATAGTTTGAAATTGTTTGTCATATAGAAACAGGCCGTTAATTGTGTTTGTTTGTGAGAGTATAAAAAAATTTTCATGAAAATTGTGTAAGAAATGGAATTATATGCTCAAAAGTACTTAAAAAGTTGGGAGTGGTATATGATGAATGTAGTCCGAGTCGAAAAATGATTACAAGTGGTACAAACTTTTCACAGTAGTTTGTGAAAGTGTCAATGGCTACGCTCATCTTGTAAGGTGCATCATATCAAAAACTAAAGTAACTAAAATGGTCAACTATATTATAGAAGTTGCAAAGAATGTCGGTACATACATATATGGATTGGTTCATGATGTACGATTTTTTCACAAATTTTGGAAATGAGGCATAAGGCAAAAAAAAAGCCAGGATTGTTAAAATATTCACGAAATGTTATATGACATTAACGACAATTCAAATTTGCTGATAACTGGTAATAAATTATGGGTATAAGAATATGACATCGAAACCAAAGTCCAATCGTTTCAATGGAGGAACCAAAACAAAAAAGGGCAAGCCAAGTTCATTTGGATGTCTACGTTTTGCTAACTGTTTTTTCCATTACCATTCGCCTAGTACGTTATGAGTTTGTGCCACATGGTCGTATGTATCATAAAGAGAAATATTTTTATGTTATGCGCCGCTAGCGAGAAGTAATACGAAAACCTCGTTCAAAATTGTGAAAAAGTAATTCATGGTTTTTGTATCACGATAATGCACCTAGTCACTCGCCAGTATTTGCTGTAATTTTTGGGGTTAAATGTATAACCTAATCATGCCTCAGTCAACGTATTTACCAGATTTGATCCTTTCAACAATTTTCTGTTCGCAGAATTCAAAGTACGGCGTTTTGCTATAATTGAGAGCGTTCGCACAGAAACTCAAACGACCGAGGATAAAAATTATAAAATAAAATTTGCGGTTTATTCTATATTATAATTTAAAAAATAAGAGGTTCCCCCCCCCCCCCCCCTCCCTACTTACAAGTTGTACATCAGCAAGAAAAACCGCTCCCTGACATATCCAGTCTATGTTTTACCAGAAACGAATGATCAGGAGTACAGCGCCACCTTCTGGAAAGACAACATTTAACCTAATTTGTGAAAACGGTCACCACTCACTGTCAACATCCACCGACGAATAGGGCAATTGCTGTTGATCATTTAGATGGGAAGGTATAACACTGGCCTTTGAGTGATCAACTGATAGCAACTTGTCTCATCTGCGTTCAATAAAATTAAAAAAAAAAATAAAATTCTACTTTCTATCTTCAATATTCCAATACATTGCACTACATGAGTAGGGTTTTACTCCTGAGTATTGGTCTTAAAAAAAAAAGATAAACATCGTATCTCCGAAAGAATTAGTGGCTACATAAATGTGATCAGTAGCGCAATTCAGTAACATTCAATTGAAAAGTCGCACATTCATTTTTTCTTTTGTTTTCTGTGATTTACTAATAACATTTTAGGGATAGTAGATAACTTTATTTTTCTTTATGTTTAAATTATAATTTTGATATTGATTACTGTGAATTTCGTCAATAAAAGTTAGTGAATAGCAAAACGGACAATTATGTTGTTTAATGTTAAAAACAATCGTCAAAACATGATTCTGCATTGTGCTACAGAAGTGATTTAAGGATTGAAAAAATCGCTAGCAAAAGTGAATTACGTCCAACGGAGAATTCTTTGAAGGTGACAAAATAGAAGTTAAGGAATAAATAATAATTTCTTGAGAACTATTAAAATGCGTCTTTCCTATTGTACAGACTTCGTATATACAAAAAACCAGACTCTCTTATTTTTTCTTAACTTTAAATAATTTTATCGATTATTTTTACAAATTGAGAAGTTTAGTATGCCACGTCTTTCCTAAATAATTTCTGTATTTAAAATTATTGGAAATAAAATACAATCAAGGGATGTTTAATACTCCAAAGGGTTACCAAATTGTATTAATTTTACGATTTTGTATATGCTATGCTTTTATATTTTTATGGCCGTTCAATTTTATGAGAACATAACATCACCTTTCTTCTGCATTTGTCTATATTTTTGTTACATTTTATGATATTTAAGGCAAATTTTTATATAAAAGATTTTATGTCTTTAACAAACCGTTCACAAACACATCACAGTGTCTTAAATGATGTTTAAACGTCTCTTAATAAATATTTGAAATGTTACATTGTATTCAACTGTTTTTATGCTTTGTTTATATACATATGTATGTGGTATATACATGTCATAAAAATCATCTTAAATGCAAGATACATATCGTCATATTAAATGCAAACGGGCGTAACTACACTTTATGTTTTTCTACAGGAGAAGCAAAAAATTTTAAATTCAAAAATTTTGTAAAACCTGAAAATTATAATTTTTAGGTTAGAGATATAAGGATTAGGATCCCTATATACAACAAATGAGTTTGCTTGTAAGGTTTTCATATAAATATGTATGTAAATAGTTATGTTTTCTTACATTTAGAAATACACGTCCGTTTAAATTTCCTGAATAAAATCGCCATTTTTATTCGTAGGAATCTAAAATTTTGCACGACCATGTATTTTGATAAAACGAACCATAACTCATAAAAAAAATCAATTTCGAAACTTTGTGTAGTTACGTTCGTTTGCATTTAATATGACCATATACAAAATATGAAAACGTGCACGAAAAAATATCTTTATGTGGTCATATAATTCGTAAATATCTTAAATTATAAAGGACGTAAGATAAAATAAAAAAGGGCGACACATTATTCTCCTGGAATTTTTATTTTCCTTTAAAATTTGTTATTGTTTTCGTTACAATGTTGTCGCAAAAATAAAAAAAATATTAACATTTGATGACACAAGTTAATGCCACCATAACAAAATATTTTTTTTTTCATACCAGGATGGGCATACAAAATCTCCTTTATATGCAAAATATAAATTTAATAAGCAGAAATTATTAAAACACTTTAAATATGTATATTAAATGACTTATTAAAGTTTTAACGAAGTGTAACATAGAAATAAATTATGTATGTATGTATACCTGAGTAAACAATTTGATGAAATTTGCTTACTGAATATGGCCCATATTATTTTATATAATGAAACCAATTTTTTGTATGACATTTTCCTGACCTTTCGTGAATTTTCTGTTCACTTTTTCGCGGGAGTTTTTTTTTTAAATATATGCAGTCGCCATGGTCTAGTGGTTAGTGTTTGGCTTACTAAGGCAAGAGCCCTGGGTTCGACACCCAGCTCTGACATTTAAAAAAAAAAAAATAATGAAAAAATATTTCTTTTGGTGACTACCTCTCAGCAGTCTTCAGGCAAAAGCCCTGGGAGTAACTAATTGCCATGAACAAGCTTCTCATGTCTGCCGTTCGGAGTCGACATTAAACTGTAGGTCCCAGTACTCATGGATAAAAATTGACACACACAACATGAGTGCTGCGGGAAGCTAGGCCGTAATCCTGACATAGGGTTGTAACGGCCAGTTAAGTATGTATGTATGTATACAGTCGGGCCTCGATTATCGAGATGGTAGAATTTTTTTTATTAACATTAAATTCATACATACAATATAATAAACATGAAAATGGGGAGTTCCCTTGTTTACATACGATGAGTCAGAAGCATTTACAAGTGAATAGTTTAGTTTTGAAATTTTTTAAGTGCGGGTAGTTAGATCTAAATACTTATATTTTATGTGGCATCGTTAGCAGTGGTAAAAAGACAAAGAAATCGTTTAAAATATTGAAAATAAAGCTAAAAAAGTTAACGATTTTCAAAAAACAATGTGAGCTCAAATATACGAAGTTGAAATTCAAACCGTTTATGACATTACAAGATGCAAAGAAAAGTTTTTAAAGTTTTGTGCAGAGATGTGATTCAGTTGTTGGAATTCGTAACCGAAAAACTGTAAAAACAGCTGAAGAGCCAAAAGTAGATTTGCCACTTTACAAATAAATAATCACTATTACGGATGACTTTTCCACAGAGGATATAGAGCAGTGATTTCCAAAAATCTCTTTTCCTATAACGCGTGAAGCAAAAAAAAAAATCTGCTTACGTCGAAGTCAAACACGTACATTATAAAAATAAATATTGTTACTCTTGCTCTTTTTAGATTTTAGCTTCTCTCGAACACAGTGCAGGAATGGATAGTGCATATTTTTTGTATCATTTTTATTTAACTGAAATAATTATTCATTATTTCCTCCAAATCTATGTGACTTCGGTTTTCCTTTATTCTTAATAGATCGGTCACATGTCTTTCGGACAATCGATTACGAACTTTACTCAGAATTATGAAGAAATAATTATGAAGTTATAAAATGAAAGTACTTACTTAATTCGAACATTCTCATTTCTGGTAGAAGTAAGCAGAGTCTTTTCCCTGCTTCTTACACAAGCGCAAGTGTGTTTATGTAGTAGTGGACATCACTGATATAGAGACATAACTCAAATGTGATGAAAATGCCTCCCAATTTGCTGTTTTTTTTTTTTCAGATGAAGAAATTATAAACATGGCAAACAGTAACTTAGATGAACCTGAGTAATGAATTGGAAGGCACTGACGAAGACGTTGTAATTGTTTCAGAAATCACTTTAAAAGAAGTGATAGAGGCATCTAGCACAAGGCTGAATTTCCTGGATAGCCCTGATTGTTCCGGAATTACATAGCAGTAATAAAAATATTAAAAAAAATCTATAGAATAAAAATTTTTATTCGATTAACCGTGAAAATGGATTATTGATAATGTTTCTGGTCCCGACCATCACGCATAATCGAGAGACTACTGAGAACATTAAGAATAATAATTATCCTAAATTATTACCCACAAGTGAAATTAATTTTGTTTCGTCAGAAACGCTTTAATTAGATCAAAACTAAATTCTATAAAGAATTTAGATTTTTTTGTAATAAATTTTTTGATTTTCAAAGAAGAAAATGATGTTCGTGAAGTAATAGTACACTAACTAAACTGAACACATGTTTTCGACTCCACCTACGGTAGTCTTATCAGAGTTTTTTGTGTCTGTATATATTCATGACCAAACATGAACTATCGCCGTAGTCTAGTGGTTAGTGTGTTGGCTTACTAAGACATGAGCCCTGGGTTCGACACCCAGCTCCGACATCTTAAAAAAAAAGAAATATGAAAAAAATATTTCTTTCGGCGACTACCTCCCAGCAGTCTTCTGGCAAAAGCTCTAAGAGTAATTAATTGCCATGAACAAGCTTCTCAAATCTGTCATTCGGAGTCGACACTAAACTGTAGGTCCCGGTACTCATGGATAAAAATTTACACATACAACATGAGTGCTGCGAGAAGCTAGGCCGTAATCCTGATACAGGGTTGTAAAGGTCAGTTATGTATATATGTAAACATGAACTATTTAAGTCACACTTTTCAAGAAACCACATACTGAAAATACTTTTTCTTTTTCCATGTACATACACTTGCATGAGTTAGTCGAAGTAAAGTCAGACAACAGTTTCTATCATATTCTCCTTTTCTCATCATTGCAGTTTTTGTAATTGCCTTCTTATTAGGATGAAAAAAACTTAAAATTTTCCCGGATTTAAGATTTGTTTGAACATAGTTTTAATTAAATGGTCAATTAAGACAATCGAATTTTAAATAATACTTGACATGAGACATTTTTATGCAACATTTTTATGCTGCTTTTTTGCTTATAAGCACTCATATTTTATTTCATGTTTCTTGGTTGCATGTTGTCACATATTGGAGTAAAAAAAAACAACAATCAGTCAAGTCCGACTGTATTACCCCCTATAATATAAAATTTCTTTTGAACATGAAAAGTTTTATGCATAATAGCCTAAATCACATGTCACGGGTGTTAAAGAAAATGTAATTGAATTTATGACATACAAAGTTTTTAATTTTGAAATTAAATTCAGATAAAAGCTAAATAAGTAATACTCCGCGTTATTATATAATTTTTATATTTTTTTGTTTTTAAAGTTTAATGCCCGTATTCATAAAAAATATTTTAGGTTTATTGAGGGTTTATTTGACAAGTATTGCATAGAAATACGTCAAAAAAAACCCTCAATAAACCTAAAATATTTTTTATGAATACGAGCATAAATTTATTTAATAAATTTAAAACAACTCTTACACATACATATTGTAAAAATATTGTTACAAAATGTTGGCTATAACTATGAATGCATGGTTTCGCTTTTCTTTTTTTTTGTGATTATCACAGTAAGGCTTTAAAATATATGCCAAGTGTTGTACTACCGTAGCCACTGCAGTGTTTTTATCTCTCGAGTGTTGTTTTATTTAAATTATTAGTTTTTCTAGTATTTTTATGTCTGCCAATAATATAAATCATTTCTCATAAACTACTTTTGCTAGACAGGAAGATAAAATTTAAATACAAAAAACTTTTTTCTTTCAAACAGTGGTGTTTGGTTTCCAGTGAATCAAATTCATGTGAAATTCAATGCTTTACTTGTACAATTAATGACAATGTAATGTAATGTGAAGCCATTTTAATTGCAATAATAATTGTAATACATTTACATACTTACAGTACAGAATCTAGAGAAATTTAATTTAAAAAAAAAATATTTTAATGAAATACAAATAGACACCTTTGCAAAGAATTTTCTATTAGTCCATAATATATACGAGTATACACAACAGTACTGGTATAAGTTTACAATTAAAATCAAATAAAATAATAAAATTTTTAAATTAAATTCAAGGTTTACAAAAAGCAATTACGGTTTAATATTCCCAAAATATTATTTGTCAACGTCGGTATATCGGAATATCTTTACAAAGAATATCCATCTTTTTTCTGTACATCTGTTACCAAACTCTTCTTTTAATTTTTAATTTTAGATAACCAAGAACAAACAAAAACAATAACAAGAAATTTTATTTCTGAATTTCTAATTGGATATTTATTTTATAAATCTATTGTAAAATTATTATATCGATCTTAAGATCCTAGAACTAGTACTTCTTACAATTAATATCTGTTAAGGAATATGTATAAACACTAGCGAAACTGAACTGGCTTTCGACCCCCGCTACGAAGGTCTCATTAAAGTTCTTTATGTTATACATGCTCAACTATAATTATAATACGCAAACCGTAACTTCAAGCGCAAAATTACTGATATTTTATCAGGTTTTAGGCACAAGTAATTTTTTTTTGCTTTTTGTGTACTGACTCAGAGGTAGAGCTGTGCCAAATCGTTCAGATAAATGATAGATAATTTTCGTTCGGTCATTAAAAGTGATCTGGATCGTTCACTTCGTTCATTTGTTCTAGTCGTTCGGTCGTTCGATCTAAATAAATATTTAACGAACGACCAAAACAAAGAAAAAACAAATTTAGATTAAACGGCCGACCGACCAAGTCAAAGAAAAAACAAATTTAGATTGAACGAATGAACCATCAAAACAAAAAAAAAATTAGATTGAACGACCAAACGAACGAACGACCAAAACAAAGAAAAATAAATTTAGATCGAACAACCGAACGACTGATCCAAAAAAACCGGAGAAAACTGATTCGGTCACTTCGTTCATTTGACTGATTCGTTCAATATAACCCGTTCGTTCGTGAAAGACACAGCTCTACTCAGGGGTATAAACCCCTACTCATGCTGTGTATTTTATTGGAATTTTGATTAGATAGAGAGACCCTTTTTTATTTTTTTTTTTTTTGTTATATATTAAGTGCCTTATGAATAAGACGAGACAAATTGTTGTCAATTTGATCAATCAAAGGCCAGTGTTATACCTTCACTCTTAAATGATCAACAGCAATTACCCTATATCTCGTTGGATGTTGATTATGAAGTGGTAAGCATTTTCCCTTACTGGTATCTTTCCAGTAGGTAGCTCTTTTCTCCTGATCATTCAGATTTGATGGCATGCCAAATGTGGAATAGAGTGGTATGTTAGGAGCGGTTTCATGTAGATGGGCTTCTAGGTGGGGGGACGTCTTAATTTATTTTTAAATTAAAATCTCATAGAAGCGCAAAATTTTTTTATTCTTTATTTTTCTTCTTTACTGGATTGAACCTGGGCTCTTTTGAACTGTACGCAAATGCTGTAACCGCTATGCCACGCTTTGAAATCATTCGATAAAAGAAGCATTATTCACGAGACTTGTAATTGAAAACAGTATGTCATTTTATACCAGGTATCAGATAAGTATTCGCTATTAAAAAGTTTTCCAAGGTCAAGTGAAAAGTATATGACGCTTGTAAGCATTCCTTATTTTAAAGACCATAGTATGCATTTTCTTAATTAAAATTGTACCAATCACATAAAACACTTCTTATTTGTTAATGAAAACGTAGTCCTCTATATAAGAAAAAACATGCCGCAGGTATGTGTTTTTCTATGCCCTGAAATGGTCAGGTTTGTCATGTCCAATCCCAACAAATTCGACTTTGAGAAAGAGGTACAAAGTAGCTTTTGATTACTAAGAAACATACTAATATACTTATAAGCATATAAATATATATACTATGTCAATATGCTGTTTACACTCCCAATAAAGGAGCTCTAGCAGTTCCTTAAAGTTCTAAGCAAAACAATGCACACAAGAGACATCTTGGACAGGAACCCAACTTCATTACATTAAAAAACGGAATGTTTACAGATTAAGATATACATTTGTCGTTGATTTTAAATCTTCAAGGCTTAATAAGCAGACTAATTGTAAAATGTGAATGATTTTTGATATTTATTTTGGGGTGGGGGGTCGTGTTATAGTTGTTAGAGCGCTCGCACAGTAACTCAAACGACCGAGGTTCAATCCTAGCGAAGGACAAAAATCATGAAATCAAACTTTGCGGATTTTCTAAATATTAGTTTAAAAAATAAGAGGTTATAATACATACTTCTATATGAAAAAATCTCTTTCTCCAAATTCGAATACAATGCACTGCATGAGTAGAGGTTTACCACTGAGTATTGGTCTTAAAAAAATTACTCTACAGAAATTGTTGCTTAAATATTTAAATAAATAATTCCCAAAATATATTATTTTACTCTAATATAAATAATCGGAGACTTTTATTAACACAAATTTTTTTTGCTTTTTTTTATTCTATTGTTTTTTTTTTTTTTTTTGACAAATTTAAAACCTCAAAACACCTGCTGCATGTTCAGTTTATTATTTAATCATTAGTTTAATACTCGTACAATGATGTTGAACATTAAATATTCCGCAAGACAGACGATATTTGTATCTGCATAATACATGAACTTACCTTATGTTGGACGAGTGTAAAAAGTAATACTGTTTAGCTTTTATTTAAATATATAATTATGATGCATACTCGTACATGCATGTATATGCCACATTATTATTACACACATTTGGGTGAAAGTGTGTAGGTGTGCGAGTATACGAGTATGTAATAATCTGTATAAATTATGTTGCATTTATGCATTTGCATGAATAATATGGTACAACACAAAGAAAAACAAGAAAGAGAATTACAATAGCAGCCTCATAACATAAATAATGTTGCATGCATCTATACCATCATACATACACTACCAGTATGAAATGTTATTTTATAAATAATTAAATTAAAACATTATTTTATTCAATACCATTACCTACAATATCACACACACACACACACAGACTTTATCTTTAAAGGACTAAAGGGTTAATGACATTATTAAATACATACTCGTACATCGTATACACACATTCAATCAATGGTGGCAAAAATTATTTGTGTTATAAATAATTAAAACTTTTGTTAAAATATTATTTAAATTTCTGTTTTAATTATTTTTGTTGATTTTCACATAAATGTCTATGGGTGTCTGTTTGTTATTATTTTAAATAAAACATAAATTTTTATTTATTTATTTATTTTCTTTTGTATTTTCACTGTAATTAATTATTACAAAATTTTATTTGCATTTTGCATACTTTAATAACTGTTTATACAACTAACAATTGCTATTTAAAATGATAAAGTGAAAGTTTAATAATTGGCGAAAAACACGAGAAAACATGATTAAAATATTAATTGATTTAAATGCGTATGATTTGCATAATTTTCTTTTTTTTATTGTAGATAAGGCTAACAAAGCTTAAATAGTTTTAAAGAATTTTAAAATTAATTTTTTTTTTAATTTTTAAATAAAGTACTTAGAAATAAAAGCCTTGCACACAAGCAAGCGTAGCTATATGCCTATACCTTTTTATTGTTAGAAATGGTTTGCTAAGTTTGCAAAACCTGCAATGGCATTCACAACGAAGAGTGATAACGGCTAATATTTTTTTAAACAAATTTGAAATAGAAGACTAGAATGGTTATATATAATCGATTTCATAATTTTGTCGGATTTCTAATTTTTTTTTTTAAAGAATAATGAAAACGCATATTAAATCTTTAAACCAGTGATGTCCACCACTACATAAACACACTTGCGCTTGTGTATGAAGCAGAGAAACAACTCTGCTTACTTCTACCAGTAATGGGAATGCTTGAATTACTTTCTGCTGCACACTGTGAATATTTAAGATCGGTTAACAGGTCTAGCCTCCAATATGTCACAAACATAGAGGCGTGCTCCGCCTACTTTTCTTTTGGAACGTATATCTATTCATGGCAATACCATATTTATTTTGGGTTATATGGGCGGTGCCACGGCACTTAGTCTAATAAAAACTGCACATAGCCTATTACTCCTTCAGAGTTACAGTAACATGCTGTGAAAATTTCAGGTTGATCGGTCCAAGGGTTTGACCACCTGTAAAGCACAAAAAAACAAACAGACTGACAGACATTCATTTTTATATCAATAGATTGAAAGCAGATAAATTATAATTTAAGGTAAACTGGGGTGAAAAAGGGGGATTTGGTAATAAAAAAAATGTAAATTAGGTAAATACGTATTGCAAAAAAAGGATTTTGTATGAAAAGCATTGTTAGTGGTATAAGTAAGTATCTGAATTAAATAAAAAGGGGGAGGTGAGGTGGGCGTGGTTCATAGTTATATGGCGACGTTAACAGTATTAAGAGCAATATACTACCAAATAAAAATAATAATCCGTTGGAAGGAACAAATTTGTACAGAGAATAAAAAGTTTAAAACTTTCAAACAAAATTTGGTGTCAAAAGGGGCGTGAAAGGAGGCGTGGCGTAAGAAATGTTTATTTATACCTTGCCTGGAGTATAATGTGTATACAATTTGAAGTAAATCTGTTAAAAACTATATGGGAGCAATTACATAAATTTAAAAAAGTGGGCGTGGTCGCAAAAAAGCACCCTATTAATCATGCCAGAGTCCCAGTTAAATGCTGTGAAATTTTCAGGAACATCGGTCCTGAGGTTTGGTCTCTTATAAGGTACAAACAAACAAATAAACAAACACACACTCCATTTTACATATTTAGTTATGAAAAACTACGTTGCCAATCTTGCAAAATTTTAATTTTAAAAAATATTTTAAAATTTTTTAGCCACTATAAGTTATGGATTCAAGGTCGCAAAATTTTTGTAAGTACTTCGACATCAGTAAAAACACTGCAATTTTGACTCCAGCTCCCATTCCACAACTCTAATTTTATACTAAAAAATCACAAAAGTATTTAAAGAACTATTTATGTATATCATATCTTATTTTATTATAATAATTCTAGACACTTTCTTTACTTGCAATGGTTAATATTTTAAGGAAACCTTTGAATGTTAACAATTTTCAAGTCTCAGGCGTTAATAGTAGGCAATAAATTTATCGTTCTAAGTAGTTGTTATATTTACAGGAACTTTGGCCAGAATAAAAAGGCCCATCAAAAAATAAAGAAATATTTTTTTTTATAATTTTTTCATTATTTATATAAAATATATTATGGACTCTTATAAAATATTAAGCATAAACTGATTTGATCAGTTTTCAATGTAACCGTTGAGTTTGAGTTTTCCCAAGGTATGCATATAAAACATTCTGTTTATATGTCTGTCTCCTTTGGTTTTCTTTAAGGTTTGTTGCACATGTAAATAATCAAATAATTTTTATTAAAATTCTACATACTCGTACTTTATTTATTGAAAAACATTAATATATATTCTGATGATGCTACGCAAGGAAGTAGCGAAATATCGTAAAATAAATAATATAAATATTTATTCGACCTTAAGCTCAAATAATTTAACTAATAATAGAATTAATAAAAAGGTCAAGGAAAATAATACAAATATATTGAAAAACATTAACTTTAAAAATATTTTAGCAATTTACTAATTGGAATAATTTCGTTATACCGATTAGTCCTGAAAAATCTACTTTATCACACCTAACCCAGACACCTGGTTGCTATTTAAAGTGAAGATATTAAATGTAAGTGCACTTTAAATAGAAAAAAGCGAAAACAGAGAAAAACATGACTGAATATGTCAAACACTAAAGATGTAAATCTTTTGTTTTCCAAAAACATTAAAAGTAATAAAAAGAAGAGCACAGATGACACAAAAACAGATTTGAAGATAAAGAGCAGCACAACACATTCATAAATACATACTTTGACTGAAGTAAACTTATCAACTTTTTAATTAGTTGCAATTTGTAACACAAAATGTTGAATGTTGAGTCTTTGTGAACATCTTAAATCTTATGCCGCTGATGTTGTTGTCACCACCGAAATTACACATAAACACATACAAACACACACGTATCCTCATTATTCATTATAGTAACGTAAACATACACCCGCCGTTACAGATACAACATACTTCTTATGGCACAAATCAAAATGAGCATCATCATCACCATCGTCGAGCAACAGTGTAGCCAGGGCCGTCTTTATGTATGGCAGGGCACACAGAGTATGGGGGCCTTACATACATACATACATACATAATTGGCCATTACAACCCTGTGTCAGGGTTACGGCCTAGCTTCTCGCAACACTCACTCGACTCCGAACGACAGATGTGAGAAGCTTTTTCATAGCAATCAATTACTCCCAGAGTTTTGCCAGAAGATTGCTAAGAGGTAGTCGGCTAAAGAAATAATTTTTTCATATTTCTTTTTTTCAAGATGTCAGAGCTGAGATTTAAACGCATTAACCACTAGACCACAGCGACACGAGGGCCTTCCGAATACTAAAATATGACACCATGGAAAAATGCATTTATGTTCTAAAAATTGGAGCTTACTTTCAAGTGTAAGGGAAGGAAGCTCAATACAAAGCTTATTACAGAAGCCATGAACGAGTTCCGACTTGGAAGCAGTATTTGCATTACAACCTGCTTTTACGTTAGGGAATAAAGTAAGCCGTATAATTATTTTTCCATATATATGAATTACAAACTGTTTCTCGATAAGTCTTCATAGTAAGCCAACACATCGGCTGTTAAGTTTCTTTTGAGCTTACAAGAGTATAAAAACAAATTTCTTAGTTTATCACTCAAGGTAAGAAACTGATAAATAACAGTTTAAAACTTTAGAACTTCGAAGACTGTTCTAATATTGCCTTAGAATTGTTATTAAAGTATACAACATTCAAAGAAAAAGAAGTTTTTCGTTGGATATTGACAGCAGTTCTAAATGGACAGAAATTCGAACAATTTAAATTGGAAAAGAAGTCCATCTTTAAGAAAGCCGCCCCCTGACATTGCACTCTATCCACCTTTACATTATGAAACAAATGAACAGGAGAAAGCGACACCTACTGGGAAGTAATAGACAGACCTAAGCAAGGATCGTAACCGAACAACAACTTAGCAAAGATCCTCACCACTTCAATTGCTGTTGATAATTTCAAGGGTGAAGGTAAAACACTGGCCTTTGAATGACCAACTGACAGCAACTTGTCTTATTGACATAAGACTCTTAATAGAAAAAAGTATTGAGTATTGGTTTTCACAAAAAAACAAAAACCAACGAAAGAAAAAAAAAACATGGAAAAAGAAAAGGTTTCGCCCTGTGTCTTTGATATAAATTTTTGACTCATTTTAGTCACAAACTAACATGTTTCAGATATTAATACATTGATTACTGGTTAGTAATCACTTAAAAATGTTCTTAAAAACCTTTAAAAATATTCTAATTTTTTTCATATATAGAATGAACTAGATAACAGTACAATTCAGAAATGAAATTATTTCTGACTTGATTGCTAATAAAGTTCGAAGGCCCTGGCAATAGGCTCCTTATACAAACCCATGGCTAAGACGTAACTGAGTGTAGAAGACAAGAGAAAATTAATGAATGAATCGCTGACTGGCTGATTATATTTATAAGAGAGGGTGTGAATGAATGAATGAGTGTTGCAAGGAATTTCACAAAGAATACTTTGATCTTTAATGTCAATGACGTTTTACAATTTCTTGTCAGGTTGTAGAGTGTTTTAT
Source organism: Metopia argyrocephala (assembly GCA_963576795.1). Taxonomy (NCBI): domain Eukaryota; kingdom Metazoa; phylum Arthropoda; class Insecta; order Diptera; family Sarcophagidae; genus Metopia; species Metopia argyrocephala. The sequence goes on from OY756211.1 coordinate 90,053,960, forward strand.
TAATTTTTTTCTTTTTGTCTCTTGTTGGTGTGTTTATTTATTTATTTTACTCAACGATTCTTGTTGCCGCTTTTGTAGTTGTTTGCACAAAAATCTTGTTGCTGCTTGAGTATTACTTTGTGTGGCAGTAGTGAAGTAAAGATAAAGAGTATTGTCATTATAGACATCATCAGTTTGTGGTTTATAATTAACCAAAAAAAAGAAAAAGCATTCTTACTCAAACTAATTCATATGGCGGGCCCACTTGTTAGACAAGAACTAAAATGCCGACAAAAAAAATGCTTTAAGGATGAATTAAAAAATAAGGATTTTTTTACTATTGTCTATACTATTACAATTCAAATAAAGGATATGTTTTTTTTTCAAAATTGGACTTGGGCCATTTTATTGTTACATAGTAGTGACCTCTTTTGCTAACTCAGACACAGGGGTGATCCTCCGACCCATGTTATGGTTCAGTGCAATAATAAAACAATTTCTAAATATTTTATTAAAAAAATTAAACATATGTACGAGTAGGTGATATACTGGGAGAAGACAAAAAAACCATTCATCATACGATAATAATAGCAACTAGGGTTGTCAACTAAGTAATTGCGGATTTTTTTTTAGAAAATAAAAGTCAATTTTTTCATCGAACGAAATAACTTTATTATATATATGCTTATTGCCCATTTTGAGCAATGATCTCTTGCCATCTTTCAGGCAGCATCATAATTCCACATTCATAAAACTACTGAACAAAGTACTATTTGACATCATCATCATTATTGAAATTTTTACCATTCAAGGAGTTTTGCAAAGATCGAAATAAAAAGTAATCAGTTGGTGCAAGGTTTGTACCATATGGTGGATGTAGCAAAACATCCCAACCAAGCTCCAATAATTTTTGCCGAGTGGCCAAAGATGTGTGTGGCCTTGCATTGTCATGATGGAATACAACACCTTTTCCATTTGCCAATTCGGGCCGCTTTTCTTCAACTGCATTGTTCAATTTTGTTAGTTGTTCAATGTAGACATCTGAATTTATCGTCCGATTGGGTGGTAAAAGTTCGAAGTATACAATTCCTTTGTAATTCCACCAAACTGATAACAAAACTTTCTTTTGATGAATATCAACTTTTGATGTTGTTTGCGCTGGTTCACCTGGCTTGCTCCACGATCTTTCCGATTGACATTGTTGTAAAGAACCCATTTTTTCATCACCAGTTATCAATCGTTTTAAAAATGGATCGTTTTCATTACGTTTAGTTAACAAATCGCAGATGTGAATGCGTTGTGTTAAATGAATTTCTTTCAGTTCATGAGGACCCACCCATACATCATGTTTTCGTACATAGCCAAGTTGCTTTACGCGATTTTCAATGCATGCATGTGATACATAAAGCTTCCTTGCAATCTCTCGTGTTGTAATGTGACGATCCCAATCAATTATTGCTTTGAATTGGTCGTCGTCTACTTCAACTGGACGACCGGAGCGTTTTTCATCTTTCAGTGAAAAATCACCAGAACGAAATTTGGCAAACCAATTTTGACACCGCCGTTCTTTTAAGTTTTCGTCACCATAAACAGCACATAACTTTTTATGAGCTTGCGAAGCGTTTTTTGCTTTCCGGAAATAAAAAAGCAAAATATGACGAAAATGTTCCTTTTGATTTTTAATTTTTCAACAGACGCCAAACATAAACCACGCAACTGATCAAAAAATTTTTTTACTGATTGACAGCTGAAGTACCGACTATCAAATAACAAAATGTATTTGATATTCCAATTACGCCATCTAACCTAAAAATTCAACTAATGCTATCAATGAGTAAAGTCCGCGTTGCCAACCCAATAAAAAAATCAGTAACAGAAAATATTTTGAACTCTAGATGATAATATCCTGAGATGATGTTGTATCCCACCCAGTTCTGTCCCTGATTTTTGTATATATATCTTGAGACCGGTTAAAGATAAATTTTCGAAATTCGGTCTGAATGAATTCATCGTTTAGATAAATCATCAGACGGACGGAATTGGACAGGTGGGCGTGGCACCTGCCATACAAACTTAAGATGAATTTTTTTATATCTTAAAAACGATTTAAAGTAAAGTTACTAAATATAAAAACAAAAATTATTTTTCGCCATATACATAGGCAAATGCATTTAATATACATAATATATGAAATGTATTGCTTTGGCGATAAGCATGTCTCTATGGTCATTTCGTCTCTGCTTAAGAGACTCGTCAGGAGACTTTTCCCAAATAATTGTTGGCTGACTTTCAATTTTTAAAAAACAGAAATGTATTGCTTTGTAAATACTTTTTTTTTGGTTTTTATATATTAAATGTGATTCGCATTTAGTTCATAACTATTTGAATATAAGTATTTGTATTTTTGCTTACCACCTTTGGGAAAAAGTCTCCTGACGAGTCTCTTAAGCAGAGACGAAATGGCCATAGAGACATGCTTATTGCCAAAGCAATACATTTTATATATTATGTTACTAAATATAGTCTGAACGACTTTACGATGAAGGGAAAATTTTCAGTGGTACCCCCCATACAAGCTTCATATTGTTTTCTATATACCTTGAAAAGCGTTGAAGCTAAACTTTCTGTATTTGGTGCGATTGCTTTTGTATTCAATAAAAATTATCAGTAGAAAAAAGGGCGAACAAGTAGGCGTAGTACCTCCCACATAATCTAATTATTTACTTCTATATATATTGAGATCACCTACAGATAAAGAATATGTACTTGATCTGAATTACTTCGTAGTCATTAAAAACCATTAGTCGAAAAATTTAGACAAATAGTAGTGGTAAGTGTAGCGACTTAGTCGTATTTAAACGTATTCCTTGCCTTAATACGAAAGCAATGTATTTAGACTCCTTAGATTTGACTTTATCATTTATTTTTGTAAGCCATTTTCAGGACTATATTGAGATATACCAGGGCACAGTAGCATAATAAAGTTTAGAAGCCCAGTAACTGTATAAAAATTCTCTAAAACTTTATTACTTGTTTTGTGTCTATGGTTTGTTCATCCCTGTTAAACACAATAGTAACAGCAATAATATTTTCAGTTTTTCATTTTCAGCAACTGAAGCAAAAATCAACAGAAAACGGAGTACAAGTATTAGGTATTGTAAGACGATACGCATTATTTTAGACTACAAAAAAAGAAAAAATATCATCAACAAAAAGGAAATGAACATGATTTAAAAATTGAGTAAATGGAATGGGTGGGCTCGACCTTATAGATAAATTAAAAGATCCGACTGGGGGATTAACTGGTGTGTGATGGTGGTTGCTAAAGTTGAATGTTGTTGACATTTACTTTATTAATGTGTTGTTCTTTATTTTCAAAAGAATAATATCGACAACAATGTCACTTTTATAATAGATTCTAGTCGCGTCTATTTTTTCTTTTTTCTATTATCTTAACTGTTGTTTCCTTATTAGGAAGGAAATAAAGGAAGAAGCAAGACTAGAACAAACATTATAAAATTGTTAAAGTGTTAATAAAATATTGGAACATTCTTTTATGTTGGAGAAAAAAAAAATAAAGAAAAAAAAACGATTAAAAGTTTGTTTCTTCTGCTCGTATCTTGTCTATACCAACTTAATAAACATCAAAGAGGTTGAAAAAGTCATCTATTTTATAAAAACTCTTTCTAGACAAAGTGTGAAAGTTTACTTTTACTCCCACATAGGCTTGCTATAGAAGAGCTTTTGTAGAGGAAATTAAATAAATGCTTTAAACATTGTTAAATAATTTTTCGTGTCAGATTCTACACCATTTTCGTTACTTTTCTCTCTATTATTTTTATTTTATTTTTTTGTTTTAAAAATTTTACAATTTGATTATGGTTTGTTGTAAACGTGAATTACCCTGATCTTTTTTTTATTTTGCCAGTACTATTTAAACAATTTTTTCATTGTGTTTTTGTGTTTTTAATTTCCTCCAATCAACCCAATTTTTTGTTTATTCTTTTAAATTAAAAAGTATTGTAGAAAGGCAGTTTTTTGGGCATTTCTGCTAATGGTTTTAAAGTGAATACCTCAACATTAAATTGTCCAATTTAATTTTTAATTTTCTGTACGGCAACACCCTACACTTTCATATTTGTTAGTGTTTTAGAAGTTATTGTTGAAAGTGTTCGTTTTCTTTAGGGTATTAAAACTTCTAACATATAAATTTTATAAAAAAAAATTTTGGGATATATTAAGTTGAATTGGATATATTACTCTTTCTTTCCATTAATCATTTAATCCAATGTTCATTCGTATCCGTTTCCTGCAAGTATAATATAAACAAAAAAATAATATAAAAGAATTCGGTATGTGATGAAAAACGATTTTGATCGAAATTGAAATCATTTGTATTTTCAAAGTGTCATGAAACATGTTTGTTTTAATTATTTTAAAATTTAAATGATCTCAGAAGTAGTTTTAATTGTCATTTTAGTAACGAGTTAAAAGAGGATTCGAAATCTTTCTAGATTTGGATGTTATAGCATCTTGAAATTTCAATTGATTTCAATTTCGATCAAAATTGTTTTCCATCACATACCAGATTCTGGTAAGCGATGTCATATTTCTTAGATATGTTTGTATATGTGTGATCATTGTAGTCACCGTGGTATAGTCGTTAGTGTGTTGGCTTACTAAGGAATGAGCCGAGGGTTTAAACGCCAGCTCTAACATCTTGAAAAAAAGAAAAATGACAAATATTATTTTATTCGGCGATTACCTCTCAGCAGTCTTCTGGGATAAGATCTGAGAGTAACTGATTGCCATGAACAAGATTATCAAATCTATCGTTCGGAGTAGACTTTAAACTGTATGTACCTGTACTCATGGATAAAAATTAGCAAACACAACATGAGTGCTGCGAGAAGCTAGGCCATAACCCTTGCACAGGGTTGTAATGACCAACTATGTAACGGTTAAAATTATGATTTATTTTAGAATTAAAGATATTTGAAAAGGAATAAAACAAGATGAATTTTTAAAATTAACATGAAGTTTCCTTCATTCGAAAAATAATCTTCTGGCATTATAATTTAACTTTAACTTTTGGCATATTATCGCCATGGCTGTTCGAACGTAATCTAATCTGTTTTTCCAATTTATGAAGAATTCCTCCAACATCCGCCGTATATTGGCAATAAAGCTGTGAAATCTGTTCTCTATGTAATCAATTGTTTCAGGCTTATCGGCATAGACGAGTACTTCACATATATGTACACACCTATGGAAAATAATATAGCAGCTTGAAACAGCACCAAAACGTGAAACTATGCAGTTATAAAACGTTTCTTTTAATATATCAATTGTGGCACGAGATGTGTGTTGTTGAAACTATAGCTTCTGCACATAATAGTCGTTTAATTCATGAACAAAGAACTCAGTAATCATGGCTCTATAGCGGTCAACACTGACTGTAACAATCAATTTTAAAGAAGTGCTGAAAAACTATTCCTCTTGTCCATAAAGAACAGCAAACAGATAGTTTATCTAATATATCGGTGTCTCAACATTCACCTGAGAATTCCATATATGAGGCTAGTTTTGTTTATTGGCCTATTCATTTAACTAAAGTGAGCTTCACCGCTAAATAAATTTTCCTTATAAAAATCGGGATCAACGGCAATCATGTTTTTGGCCCATTCGCAGAATCTATAACTCGTGTGTCAGGTGTCAATTTATTTATGTTGAACTGTCAAGCCTATATGGCTCACTTGACAGCTGACAAAATGGCCGTCAGTTAAAACAGAGTTGCCAATCTAAATATCTATTACTCTAAAACATCCGTCACTATGTAATTATTTGTTTTTTTTTAATCTTAGTTTTGATAAAAATATAGGCTTTTTTAATGTAATTTTTATTAAAACTCAAAAAACCTAACCAATTTTGTTTTAACTTTCTTTTAATGAGTCTTTCAAAATCTTTTAGAGGTTATATTGCATGTATGAAATCGTGAGTTTTAATTATATTTTCTTTGTCAATTTTGTAACTTCTTTATTCTTTAGTTTTTACCTTACAAGCACAAGAGAGACAGAGAGTTCAATAGTAAAAGAGAAGTACGAAAAAGTCAAAGAAAACAGAATTCGACTTTCTTCACCAAAAACTCTTTAATAACTTCACGAATTAAGTACTTGCTCACTCAGTCAATTATGTTGATCGTAAAATGAACAAAATACTCTGTGGCAAGATACTTATATGTGTTTTAAAATAAATTATGTACTGATTTGTCCAACCTTTGTGAACAGTATAGCTAACATACATATTTACATAATTGGCCATTACAGAGTTACCGCCTAGGTTTTCACAGCACCCATATTGAGTGCGTCAATTTTTAGCAGTAAGTAGCGAGACCTTCAGTTTAACGTCGATTCCAAACGACCACTTTTTCAAGGCAATCAGTTACTCTCAAAATTTTTGTCAAAAGACTGCTGATAGGTTATCGCCGAAAAAATTTTAAGTTTATATGTCTGGGTTGGGCTTTGAACCCTGAGCCAACAATGTTTTACATAAATTTGTAACAAATTCTGAAAAAAAACATATTTGACCCCTCAATTAATGTAGCTCAAAACAAACAAAAAAATATCAAAATCAACCTTTTACTTTATGGATCGTTTAGCATTTATTAGTTTTTTTTTCTAATTTTTTTTTTCTCCCAAACATTCTCATCCTTCCTGTAGCATTTAGAACTCTATTAAGTGTTTAAATGTATACTGTTTTTTTTTTGTTTCTTCCTTAAAACAACAAACGTAACAATAAAAAAATTGTTAAAGAAATCCAAATACATGTAATGAATTTTAGAAAGTTGTCTTGTGGCATTAAGAACGAAAAAGTAGTCATGTTGCATGATTTTTTATAACTGGTTGCAGTTATTTTTATTTTTTATTTTTTTTTTGCTTTCAGATGAACATACATCGTGCAATTGCAACTGTTTCTATTATTTTCGAATTCTTTATTGTTGTTGTTGTTCATCTTTTATTTCCGTAAAAAAAACAATCAACGGCAATGCCAGTGTACAGATTGTGATGTAACAACCAACAATTTAAGACATATTTAGAACATACAATAACAACAACAACAACAAATGCATATTTGTCTTTCTCTTTTAAAACTATGTTGGCATCCAGTTACAACATCCAATAATAGCAACAACAACAGCAACACAAAATTGCCGCTCCTTTTTTGGTGTGTCTTCTTGCTTTTTATATGTTTCATAATCGTTGATCATCATTGCTTAGAATAAATGGGTGTCTGTTATTGTTTCTCTACTTAATCTTCTTTTAAAGCTTTTTCCAACCGGTCACTATTAATTAACGAATAATTTTTTTTCTTCTGCTTTCCTTTCCCATTTTTGTTTCTGGCATGTAATTCTTATCTGCGAAGTCGTGTAAATCAAACGAAACCATATAAGAAAAAAATAAAAAGATAATTGAAGGAAGTCAATTAATTAATGATAAAGAATTAATTAATGATGAAATCTACCATAATTAAGAGTGTTTTCGTATTTATAGCAGTAGTTAGAAAACAAAACAAAGTACACGAGTGGTCAATGAAATAAGCACATGATTGAAAATGAATATTTTTCAATATTTTGTTAGCGAAAGTTTATCCCTTTAATAATCCCATCCCTTTAATAATACATACTTAACTTGTAGCATCGAATCGGTGTAATTGATATCGTAGCATGCGATCAAAATTTTTTATGTCTTTAGTCATAAGTCGCTAAGTAGGTTTAGCTGTCATAGGTGACGCTTGTCTTTTTGCTTTAATTCGTTTGAAGAGACACCATTTATTTATTTATTTTTTTTTTTTTCAATATAAAAAAATTAAGAGCATACAGATATACGGATTTCAGCCTTTCATTTAAGCTTAAATTCTAACCATTTGTACATATTTTAAAAAATTTGTATCAATAATTCTCAAAACTCGAATTCAATTTAATTTAATTGCGAATATTTTGGCTTTTCAGAATATTATCTGTCATACAATCTGTAGTTTCTTATATAACAAAAATGGTCTTTATAAAAGAAAAAAATAAAAAACGCAAAACATAATATTTCAGATATTTCAATTAAGTAGATGAAAAGGCAAAACAAAAATAAAATTATTAACGGAAACAATGAAATTAAATGATGCATAAGAACAGTTATAATATGAAATAATGTACCATGACATAACGGTTGGTTGACTGGCTGGCTGGTTGGTTTGCAAGCTGATCTATAGAGTTGCCAGAGGAATCTGGTTTTACTTGATTTCTAAGAAATGTTATGTTTGCCAAGAATTAAAAGAAGGAATCATGTTTCATTTATTATCTTGGAATATTTATTTAAGAATAGCTTTTAATTTTAAGTAATAAAATTAAAATCTTTCTGCAGACGAAACTGTACTTATAATTGTAAGCAGAAAATTCCCAAATAAGAACAAAAAGAACGTACACCCATATGTAGATACGAGTACTAGCAAAAAAAGTCAACAGTTACCCGTGTGTAGTGAACAGAAATATAGCAGCGTATTAACATTTCTCTTGAAAAAAAAAGTTATTAATAAAGATAAAGAAGGTTTATTAAAACAGGGAAGTAGCTAAGCAGTTTAAAAATATTTCCTGCAATTTATATAAAATTTTGAAAAACAAAGACGTGATATGAAGAAATAAAATAAATAAAAAATTATATTTTTGAGGATATTGATGAAGGAATGCTGAAATGGATTAACGCCGCACATAGTTAAAATCTTCCCATTTCCAAATCATTAAAGAATTAAATTTTTCCATTATAAAGTTTTTATATAATGAAATAATTTTCTAGTTCCACGCGGATTCGGTATAAGGATATTCGATTTTATTATTCAATTATGTTATACTTCTTGATATATCAAATTGCTATGCCTTAATTGTGCTTTAGTTATAGTAATAATTAACCTCATCTACATATACATATAAGTATGTACAAATGTATTATTTCAAACAATACATACATACATACATACATAATTGGCCTTTATAACCCTGTTACACGATTACGGCCTAGCTTCTCGCAGCACTCATGTTGTGTGTGTTAATTTTTATCCACGAGTACCGGGACCTACAGTTTAAAGTCGACTCCGAACGACAGATTTGAGAAGCTTTTTCATGGCAATCAACTACTCCCAGAGCTTTTACTAGAAGAGGTAGTCGCCGAATTAAATATTTTTTTTTTCATATTTCTTTTTTTTTCAAGATGTTAGAGCTGTTTAAAACAATAAAATAATAACATTTGTAAAGTTCTAATTATGGAGAATATATAAATAAATTAAATGAAGTTGGAATTGTGATGTCCAATACATATGTATGTAGGTATGGATATAATTTTCACATAAACTGGATTTTATTTCAGTTTCTTCTTTATTTATTTTTGGGATTGTTATATTAAATATTTGTGTATTTCATTCAGATTGCCCACTCAAAAGCAAAACATTTCACAAACGTTACCACAAAGTCATAAACTTTTCAAATTTTTTTTAATGGTATTGTACATGAGCAAAACCAAAACAAATACTTTCTAAATGAAAAAGAGCGCAAACATAACAATTCGCTTTTCGCTCTTCTGCTTGCTTTGTTATTCCGTTACATTCGTATAATTTGCTCTTTTTCCTATTCTTCTTTTCTTTTTCTTCTCATTCATTTTTTGTTCTACCTACGCACATTTCAATTAGTGTATTTGTAGTATTTAAAACAAAAACAATATACAAAACTAAATGGGACAATCGCTCTCACTGTTTTTGTTTTGGTTTTGTTTTTCTCATTGTAAAGAACAAAACAAAATCAGATTAAACGTTTCGTTTTGTTTAAAATACCAAACTCAAACTATTTGTTCACAGCAATCATATGTTTCCGTGTTACTATTTTATAGCGTCCATTTGAATCCCCTAAGTATTAATTATGGATTGCAAAGATTTTATTTATTTATAACTTTTTTTTTTTTATGTTCCTTTTTTTGAACTTTGAAAATTTTAAAAAATTGAATCTGGCAACCTTACTCGTATAAGCATCAATTTTATTATGAGATTATGAATGAAAATTTATTGGAAAAATACGAAAATATTTTTACAAGACATTGAAGGAGACATAACAAAATCGTATTAAAACGTATTAAACATACATATTAAGAATTTGAAGAAAAGTGAATACATATTTACAAAGGGAGTTTATAATATTTATGTAAATAATTTCTTAATACATATTAAAATTTAGTGAACAACTTTAACTTTATATGTAAATATACGATAGATAGCGCTAAAAAGGAATATGCCTTTCTTATATTTTCAATACATGCATTTATTGAGCGAACAAAAAATGATACCTTTTGTATTTAGTTGACATGTCATTGTCCACTTTGTCTAGCTGTTACACACAAGGGCAAGTTAGTATATCCATATCAAACTCAAAGATCAACGTAATTCCTGTTAACAGGCATTTATCTATCTATCAGTTGATTCCTGTCAAAGTTTAAACAAATTGAGTCATTTAGTTTAATTGTAATGGTGATTTTTTGCGGCAAAAATCTATCGCTCAAACGAAGGTTAGGGACTTTTAATACCTTGCAAACTTGACACCAATAAAGAGCGATGATGAAAAAGAAATTACTGAATAAGTTCTCTCGAGTCGTACAAACTGAAGCCTCTATACTTGAACGAATTAAAAGAATTCATTTTCTTATTAGTTTTTTAATAAGTACATACATACATAACTGGCTATTACAAACCTGTGTCAGGATTACGGACTAGCCTCACGCAGCACCAATGCTATGTGTTTTAATTTTTATCCATGACTACCGAGGCCTACAGTTTAATGGCGACTCCGAACGACAGACTTGAGAAGCTTGTTCATGCAATTAGTTACTCTCAGAGCTTTTGCAAGAAGACAGCTGAGAGGTAATCGCTGAAAGAAATATTTTGTTCACATTTCTCTTTTTTTTTAATGTCAGAGCTGGGGATTGAACCCAATCAAAAAATAAATTATTATTTATTTTACTAATCATTCTTAGGCTTGTGTCCAGGCTGAAAACCCACCTTAGACTGCAGCATAGAAAAACGGTTATACATAGTCACAGTAGTTGTACTTGTCGTAAAACGTTCGGTTGTTGCTATAAAATCTTTTCTGAATAAGTGTACTAGATGTAAATGCTGCGTACTTATATAGCCCACTACTGTCAGCCAGTAAGCCTCACACGATTCTAATTAAGGCTCATTGAAAGGGACCTACAGGCCGATGAATTATTTAAAAAATCATAAGCAGTCGAAAGTGTTATAGTTGATGGTCTGACCAGCGATTGAATCAGTGATGTCTTGTTTGGTAAGCGGTTGTCTTACCTACCTTACCACAGCGGCATACACTTGGGATTAGAATACACACATTTCTACCAATATTGCGGTGTTATGATTGCCAGCAATTTGCTCGATTTGCTAGACAACACGAATGTCGTTTCAAAAATGTCTCTTCTAAGACAACCCTTGGTTGGATTTCTGGACTTTCTAATGCAGAATATGCATATGGAAACGAATTGTAAGAGGGCAAGATCTGCCTTACACAGGTTTTATCTTGGTTTGGTGCCATGATTTATTGGGTCAATTTAGTAAAGTTTCACTATGAATTTGTAAATTGTAGTTGGCGAGCTATTGCGGCAAGCTGAAGACTTTTAACGCTTTTAGAATGGCAGGTTACAGATCACACTTTAGAGACGACGCTTTAGTATGCACATAAATATATAAAAGTAAACTATTTGTATCATTACTTAAGTTCAAATGTATTTTTTCACAAAGATTTTATATTTTTTTTAAACAAAATGTTTTTCCCACAATAGGAAAATTTTTTAAAAAAAAAACATAAAATTCAGAAATATTAATGAAATTTTTATTTGAATCGATAGCACGGTCCATAGAATTTAATGTTTTAATTTTATTTCATGCAAATGTTGACCGTGACTGCGCCTCAAATGGTCCATCCGCTTAGTCCAATTTTGGCATACTCTTTTCAACATTTCGGCCGGTATCTCACGAATAAATGCTTTAATGTTGTCTTCCAATCCGTCAATTGAAGCGGGCTTAGCTGTATAGACATGAGCTTTAACATAGCCCCACAAAAATAGTCTAAAGACGTTAAAACGCACGATCTAGGCGGCCAATTGACCGGTCCCGAACGTGAAATAAAATGTTCACCGAACTCAATAAGTCCATTGTTACGCGTGCTGTGTGGCATGTGGGACCGTCTTGTTGGAACCACATGTCGTGCAAGTCAAATTCTTGCATTTTGGGCAAAAAAAAGTTTGATATCAGTGGGTCGATTAAACTGACCATAAAATGGAAGAAGCGCGCGATGAACTTTCTTAACAGAGCACTCATTTTGATAATAAAATTCAATAATTTGCAAACTGAAGATGTTTGACAGTGAAATAAAACACGAAACGTGCGTCAGCTGTATAAACCAGTGTTGCCAAAAAGATAATAGCTAAAAAATCATCATTTAATTCTTTTATATTTTTTAAACAGTTTTTTTTTTCTACAAAAAACCAAAAACAGATTTTTTTAAATGTATTAGTTACCAACGCTTGTAAAAGTTGAAAGTTGGCCAACTCTCTCGCGTAAGCATACTTTGCTTGTAATTTGCTTTATGAAAATACACTATTTCAACTAGTTTTCTTATACAAATTTGTAATTATATTACTTTTTTACTGAAATGGCCATAGCGACCCGTTAATGTGCTTTGACCTGCCTCAGTACTAGTATCCCGGCGTCTCTGCTAAGGGCGCGCCTTCTCCAGTTGGTCACGCCAATTGATGACAGGGTTTCATCTACCTTGTAGTTCCACTGTAAACATGTTTGTCCTTTACGCCTTTTTCTCTAAGGAAGATTCCTCCATCCGAATAATATTGCTGATCCATTGCAGCCGCTGCATGTTAATGCGCTAGACAACGTCTACATCGCCGAGGAGCTCATACAGCTCATAGTTGGTTCTAATGCAAAAGTCATAGCCATACCTTAGTGCACCTAAAGAATAAGCGACTTTTCGAGTGTTAATTTCGTCGCACGAGAGAGGTCTCTGTTAATAAACTGGCTACCTAAATCGTAGTAGCAGTTGTTGGCCAGTGTGATATTTCCCTTGATCTCAAGACTGACATCATTCTTGCTGGTAATGGCGGTGCCAACGTAGATAAACTCCTTGGCCACGTCGAATGTATAGTTGACGGCTGTAACCTGGAAACCGATACGTCCAACGTCCCTACCCGTCGACAACATGTACTTCGGCATTACTAAATTAAAATCATCCCGTGTACAGTAAATTTAAAAATAAAACTTATTTCAATTGAAAACTACACATAAAGAGAAAAACTTTAAATATTAAATTTGTAATGGTTTTATGCCGTTCTCTTAGAGTATAATTACTTTAATTGTGACGCCTTATAATCATATGATTACTTATATATGCAGCTTTTTAAGATTAAAATATACTGCTATTTTTATTATCTTTGTGGTGCTCAAATAAAAAACAAACTCCATCTCCATATTATATAAAAGTACTTAAAATAATCATTTTAATGAAATCACAATTAAAAAGTCTTTATTATAGAACCACATACTCACAACCACACAACTTTTTTTTAAATATTATTTAAAAAGAAATAAAAAAAAGTAGTTAACAACGACAACAACAACAACACCCATAACGTATTTGCAACAACCGCAGGCGTATAAACATTATAAGAACAACTCAAAAGGCTTCATCAGCGGCTACAGTTACACATATGACATACAGCAGAAGGCAACATGCAACAGGGTTATCTATTGTCTGTACGTTTGCACACATCAGTCAGTCGTCATCTTCTCATCCTTGAAAACTAAAAGCCGCACAGTTGCTGATGTTACCGCAGTTGCAGTTATCAAACAAGCAAATGGCCACAACCAAATAAACCCAAAACAACTATAACAACTGCAACTGCAATGAAAGATAAACACAAACAGTTTATACGTACATACTTGCAACATGGTCTGCAATTCATCATTAACTGTATGATTTTCAACACAAAACATATTTTTAAATGTCTAATACACCGACGGACGGACGGATGGACGGACACAAAGTATACCCTGCTCGTATATTTTTCTGTTTTTATATCTAAAAGGGAGATAGATGACTATCAAAATGATGATCATGATAATCCTCATCTACATCCTAGAGAAACTGTTTTAGTTGCATATTATGCGAATGAAAAAAAAGTAACAAAAAAAGTACGTCCATAAACCCACGTCAGCATTGAGCAGATACAATACCAACAACAATAACAAACTATATATTCGTTTATGCCACACAACTCATGAAAAATTCATTCATGGCGTGAAATTTCGCGCATAAATATAAAAAGAATTGCATTTTTATAAATTATTTTCTTTTTTGGCTCCCTTTTTTCTTTTTCATTTTCTTTTTTTTTATTTCTTCTCGTTTGCAATGTTTAAATATTTCATCCTTATAAACGTTGCCACAGACAACAAGCAAAAATACGATATGAAACAGAAACCCAGTACAATCTGCTTCTATACTCCATCACATAAACTACTGAAAAGTCTTGTTAAAAGATTTATAAAAAGAGTTGCATACAAACATAGAGACACCGCTTTGGCTGCCGTAATATTACCGGAGTTCAGTGCGTATCTGGGGAAATGACCGCAAACATCACAGGAAACTTACAAATCAAGTCAACAAACCTACACATTTGGAACGATATCCTCCATAAAAGCATTTACAAAGTAATTTAACCTTTAAAATTGTTTGACTGTAAAGAATTTCTGTATTCAGTAAGTGTAACTGCTGCCAACAAATAATGATGGCCTCAGACGATTTTATATGTTTAAAGAAATAACCCAGCAAAATGTGTTTTGTTTAAAAGAATATGTTAAATAAAAAAACAAATTTAAAATACCTAACAAAGTTATGGTCCTGTAGAATGGACTTATTTCTTTATACTTTACAACAAACATATAAACCAATTGTTATAAAACCTCGACTTAAACCTAGATGATGGGTAGCTTATACATTATTCTAGTGCAGTAACGATTGCCTCTGAATAGATAAATTCTGATAATTGGTTGGTCAAATTTGATTTCTCGTTATAGCTATAGCATAATGGTGGTGCAGGATTTGTCATCAACCAAACAGAAATGGCAGTACATGTCCGTAATGAAATGTAATCTAATTAGTTAGTAGTGTACCGTAAAATCACTTACGAGTTTACTAATGCCGATTCTAATGAGTAAATAATACCATAATAGATATCTAATTTGTTCAGATGAGAAGTTCTAAAGCAAATTCTTTGCGAATCACCAAAATCCACTAAAATTACGGCAAAATTTTCGATACAATTTGTAACGTGGTTTTGTCGTAGGTTGAGGTCGTTCAACGGTGTCCAGGTGTTTACTTACGGGTCCACGAACCTTAAGTGAATAAAAAGAAATTACAATTTCGTCCACTTCTTGGGTAATAGTAAAATCAGTTCTTTATTAAAAAAATAGTAAATAAAATAACAAAGTTAAGTACAACGGCAGGTAGTTATGGTTAGTGGTACACTCCTTTCGGTGCGGCAGTCAGTATCTCTAACTGGATGTATTATTTTTTGACTCAGTAGGATGTCGTCTTCGGTATAGCATGACTTTTAGTTGGTTCGATGTGATTCAGTAGCAATCACTTTGGGTTCGGTATAACTCGGTCGTTACTTCACCTTCGGTTCGGTATAATTGGCTTACGGCTAATTCGGTATAATATCGTCCTCGGTATGGTACGATTCAGTAGCGACCACTTCGGGTTCGGTATAACTCGGTCACTACTACGTCTTCGGATGGGTATACGATCTGGAAGTATAAGATAAGAGAGAAGAAGGTCACGAAGACCCCTTCGGGAGAAGTAGGTTACGACAACCCCTTCGGGAGAAGTAGGTCACGTGAACCCCTTCGGGAGAAGTAAGTCGAGAGGAGCCCTTCGGGAGAAGTAGGTTATGATCACCCCTTCGTAAGGTGTTACCAGTCGGCACAGCCAGGTCCAAATCTCTCACGAGTCGCCTCGTATATACTTGGCGAAGACTGCTGTCTGTACCAACTCTGGCTGCCGCAGTAAAAGTAAATCTATATTATAAGAACTAAAAATAAGAATTCATGCTGTACCGTGTATGGTTGACACAATTATGTCCGTACAATAAAGTACCCAATCTAGTATGTAAAGCAGTAGTCACAAATTAATCAAAGAGAGACAAGTGCCAAATATAGTCCAATTATAAGCAAAGCGAATACATTGTGTTTAAAAATTTCTAATTAAGCGCGTAACTTCTTACATACCACTTTTATTTCTTTAGAGTCTTATTCCGTTCGGAGAGAAATTAAAGGCATTGTTTAGTTTTTCAAGAAAAGAAAAATGAAAAGTTAAACGCTTTTCCGAAATAAAATCAAATTATTATTATTAAACGCATTGATATTTCGTGTGTCTTGTAATTTCATAACAAAACTCTTTTCGTTTTGCAATGCAATTTACGTTTCCAGCCGGGGTATAACTCCGGTTGTTCAGGTTCGGAGTCAAAGTTCTGCTTCCTTCGAAATGAAACACAATTTGATACTTTGTGTTAATTAAATGAACAAAGCTTTTTTTCGAAACCTTATACTAAATCCTTATACTTAACATTTACTTAACTACAATAACTGACGTTCTCGCGATTCGAATTTGCTTTCGGGTGGCTATTCGGTTGGAAGTCGAAATACAGTGGTTGCCTTCTAGGCAAAATACAAGATATCGGGTTTAGAGCGGATTAATATTCGGCAACTTTACTGTAATAAAATAATAGCGAAGGCAAAAAAAATTCGGGAGCTCTTGTCATCCAGGGTTATCAGGTAGTTTTCAATTTTTATCCGCAATTTCAAAATTCGTATCCCCAAAAACTTCATTAGTTCATCCCCAAAAATCCCCACATAAACTGTATCAATAATTTTGGATGTACATATTATGTACATATTTTTTTATTTGATATGTAAATTTTAAATTTGGAGACTGTGCAGATCAACTAAAAATCTTGACGACATTCTTGATGTATTGTGCCATATTATGGAAAGCATTCCCATACCATAAAGTAAATATAAGTGGAGAAGCAATCTTGGACCAAAACTAAAATTAGTTTGTTTATCTACAAAAGAAGTAATTCAGCTGTAAGAAGACCCTGCAATACTAAATTCCTCCGCAATAAAAACCATTAAAAAAGGTGGCGGAAACAGAATGATATGGGGATGCTATTATTTATATGAGAAATCAAAATAAGTAAATCAAATCAAACTAAAACCAAGAGCACACGTTGCAAAAATTGTATATGAAACAAGTTTATAACCAAATCGTGAAAATTGAATTTCTATTAAAATTCTTTCATGGTGTGTTTCGAATGTAAGAAGTTTATAATATATAATTAAGGAAGAAAACAAATTTTAAACATCGCCTAAAACTGGTCGATCATCTCCAATTAAATCCCCATCCCCAAATGAATTTTTCTATCCCCATTTCAGAAAAAAAATCCCCATTTTGGGGATTAATCCCCTAATCTGACAACACTGTTGTCATCGGCTACGGTTAGTACGAATGTTAGAAGAATTCAGGAGCTTTCATATGGCAAATCTACGGTAATCAAATAATAACGACGGCAAGAAGAATTGGGAAGCTCTTGTCGTCGGCTACGGTTAGTACGAATGTAAGAAGAATTAGGGAGTTCTTACACTCGGCAAATCTACGGTAATAAAATTAACTACGACACGTTTCGATTCTCTAGAGAGTCTGTATCGGGTTATTGACAGTCAACCAACTCTCTTTTCGTTAGGTAAAACTCAACCTCTTATGTATATACATTCATCAACTCGACGAGAATTACAATATTACATTACGATGTTGTTAATACGTTAATATTTGAATGAATCGCTTTACGGACTTGGCTTAATTGGAAATTTTTGGCTTATCGATAATTTACAACAATTTTCTTTACACACACACAGACATAATTGGCCATTACAACCCTGTTTTAGGGTTACAGCCTAGATTCTCGCAGCACTCAGGTTGTGTGTGTTAATTTTCATCCATGAGTAACGGGACCTTCAGTTTAAAGTCGACTCCGAACGACTGACTTGAGAAGCTTGTTCATGGCAATCAGTTACTCCTAGAACTTTTGCCAGAAGACTGCTGAACGGTAATCATCGAAAGATATAATTGTTAAATTTTTTTTTCAAGATATCAAAGCTGGGGTTTGAAACCAGAGCTCTTGTCTTAGTAAATCAACACACTAACCATTAGACCACGGCGACTACAATTTTCTTTACTGTATTAAATTTGGTTATTTTGATTTTGTCGCCCTTTTTTAGATATTTGCATTTGTTTCTTACACAGAAAGAATTCAATGAATCAAATACAATTTTGTTTGAATTAACACCAGTCACAAAAATTTTAAATTCTAACGAAAAAAATTAGAAAAATTTAATAGAAAAAAATATATATAATTTTTTTCATATTTCTGAATAATTGTTTTCTCTAAAATAAAAATAAAAATAAAAATAAAATATTAATAAAAAATAGTAAAACAAAAAGCTGCATAAAAATAAAAACAACTTCAACAAATTCTATTATTCAAGAGTGTTTCAGTTTTTTTCTGTGTAGAGTACTACAAGTGAGCAAAAAAAGAGAACTATTTCCCCAAGAGTACTTTAAAGGCAGGTCGGGAATCTTTGGTTTTCTTCTCTCTCTTTTTTTCTTGTAGTCTAAAGGTACATAAAAGTATAATGCTATAAACACAACAAAGGCTACCGACCATCGACTACAAGCTGTCAAAAATAGAGTACATGTGTGCATATGAGAATAATTATTTTAACGGCAACACGACTACCGAACACACGACTACTTTTGTAGCCCGTAGCCAACTTAGGCTAATTTCTATTTTGCTTGGCGACAATAAATATGCATGGAAGAGGTGTTTAAAAAACGCAATACATGAAATATATGCATTAAAAATGCGAAAAAAAATTTAAGTTGCACCACTGAAAATAAATAATCATTTGTTTACATTTTTTGTTTAGTTTTCATTTACTTATTTCATTTATATACATCAGTTTTTATTTCATTTTTAATTTATTATTTAATTGCCTTTTTAGTTTCTTAAATTTTCTTTTTCTTCAGACATTTGTTGTTTTTTATTTCCTCACAATTTCACTTACAAAAAATATATTTTGTTTAGGTTATGTTCAATGTGTCAAAACAGATGTTTATTTTGTAGCTGTAGTCGTTATTATAATTAAGTAGCTGGCTACTTGGCTACTTTCGTAGCCAGCGATTTTTGTAGTCGTGTGTTCGGTGTTCGATAGCCTTTGTATAACTCTCTTGTCATCAAGAAAATAACGTTTTGACAAAACTGAAAGTGTTCAAACGTTTATTTAAGAAATTATTTATGTTGTAATTTGATTATTTTTATATATAGGTAGACTTAAATTATTGCAATTTAAATTGTAAGCAGTGCACTTACATAACAAAGTAAAGATTTTTTTTTCTATAAATTTAATGCTATTCATAAAATCAAATTGTTATCGGAAATATCAATCATATACGTTCATCACTCGTTTTGTATGTTATGCATCTGCATAAAGTTTATATCTCATGACAGTTTATATCTCATGACAAATCAAATATTCAACATGTATCGTTTACAATTTATGTATATTTACGGGCGTGTAGATTTCGTTTAGTCGGTAGAGTCAAAGCATATGAGAGTACTCAACTCTCGCATAAATGTTTATTAAAGGAAAGTATTGCACTTCTCGTTTGACTACTCGTACTACTCGTATATGCATCATCAAAGGAGTCTTTCTTTGTCTAACAAGAAACTATTTGTTTTTATGTTAGAGATTTACATGAAATACTTTATCATGCTAAATCTTAAAAACGTAATCAAACTCTACTGATATCTATGGCATGGTATGGTGTTGCAACAAATAAAGAATCATTTATTTATTTCTTTACTTTGTGTGTAAAACAGTACTGCAACTTCATATTGAACCGAATTTTGTAGTTGTTTGAAGTGAATTAAATATTTATTTCTTTGCATAACTCCATTATAAGTCTTTATTTCGTTTAATTATTCAGTAACATTTTCATGGTGTAGCTGTGCAACACCCACAACTACAGCAGTGTCTGCCTGCCTGTTCACACAAAAAAAGATTCATAAATCATGGGATTGAGATTTCATGCAGTACAACAACAAGACAAAACGCACAGCTAAAGTCTTAATTTAGATTTAGTATGTTTTAATGGGTGTTGCCGCCAGTGCCACTGCCACAGCCACCGCTAAGGCAACTGGCTTAAACACACATACAAATACCACTAACAATGAAACCACAAAAACGAAACTTATTTGCTACTTGCAACAATTAATAAATTGTAGCAACAACCACAACTATTAGCACTCTTCTTGTTTTTTTTTTTTTTTGTGTTGTAGCATGTATTCAGTGAGAGTAGCAGATAAGCCAAATTGGTTGTGTGTAAAGCTTTTTTTTGAAATATAGAAAATTAAAGGAAAACTTAAAGTTTTTATTCCCATATTCATAAAAAAATTAAAATACTTATATTTGAAATTTATTTTAGAAAAAAATTTTATGGATAATTTGACTTAAAACTCGTTTCAAATTTATTTTATATTTTATGAATACGGGCATTAAAATTTAAACTTTTTTTATAAATTGATTTATTTCTAAAAGAAAAATATAATACATAAAATAAAAAATTTTGCTTTTTGCTTCCTTTTACAAAAAAATTATGGTTTATAGAGTACCTATTTGACATATTTTTATGAAGTATTGTAATTATAAAACAAATAAGCAATCAATAAAACTGTTTTACTTTTTATGAGTACGGGCATTAAAATCTAAATCTGAAAAGTCTTACACTGAATTTATTATTCGCTTGATCTTAAGAAGTTTAAACTGTAAGTAGAGTTTAAGATTCGTCACTAAAAGAACTGCCATCCAAAGTTTTAAATTTCCTTTTTTCAAATTGAATTCTTTAATCAAACGCTGTTCCTTGGTAAGACCAATACTTTAGTATGTTTCTGTAGTTTGGGATCAGTTTATTCTTTTTTTTTGCCTCCAAAATCTTAAGTGGAATCCGCGAGGGTTTTACCACTTTCTGAAAGGTGTCTAGCACTTGTCTGGAGATCAACCGAAGAATTACACTGGCGAACAGGTGCTACTACTGTCTCGGTAAGCAATTTAGTAACAGAAGCCTATCTCGGGCGGCAAAATAAACACTATACACGTCTGTTATTCTCCTGGTGCTTTTCTATGTGGTACGGAAGCATAATCCTGGGAGTATTCGAGAGAAGAGTTCTTCGCAAAATATTTGGTCCTCTAGGGCATGGCAATAAGCTTTGCATTAGAAACAACCATGAGCTGTATAAGCTTCTCGGCGATGTGAGATTTTTTCAGCGCATTAACATCCACCTGCTACGCTGACTCGTCCATATTGTTGGGATGGAAGAATCTGTTCCACCAAGAAAAGTTTTCGATGCAAAGATCACTGGACGTCGGCGTAGAGAACGACTATGTAATCAAGTGGTGTGACCAACTGGAGAGGAAAAGCGCTTAGCAGAGATGCCTGGAGACTAGTGTTGAGATAGGCCGAAACCCGTTAACAGGTTGTTATAGCCATCTAAGAAAGCAAAATTTTCTTTTTTTGCTTATAATTTTTTTACCAAATAATTAAAATAAAGCTTTATAGAAATAAAATTATTCAATAGAATAGTATCGATCAAAGCACATTTCTAGTTTGCTTTCTGTTACCTGTGAATGTTTATGGAACACTATAGCAATTAAATCAATCAGCTGTTCTCTGAATGTGTTTTTTTTTTTTTTTTGCTAAAAGTAACGATATGGGAATTACTTAAAAAGACACTTAAAAACACATTTTTGTCATCATTGTTAAATATTTTGAATATTTCAATAAATTGCCTTTAGTTTGTGAATAAAAACTGAGATTTTCTAACAAATATTGTATTGAAACTAAATTACAAAAATACATTTAAAATATTTGAGTTTTATTGCTACTACTTCTATCCATATTTTAATGATTGGATATAAGCCGACTATGGATTTTTTTAATTATTTTTTTTTAACTATTTTTCATATGCCCGCCCAGTCATAGTAAATTAAATCATCATTTGTTTTTTTCATATGCAATTTATATTTTTAATATTAATCCCTTTAAATCTACTTTTCGATTTTCATTGTGATAAATTAGTGACACAAAAAAATTCCTGTTAATGACACTGCTAATTAATAATTTTTTTTTAATAATTATAATGCGTATTAATCGCTTTATACTTTCTTTATCAGTTAACATTAATTTATTAACTACGAGTATTATAATTATTTTTTTCAATTACTATAACACACATTTAAAAAATAAATATATTTGTTTTTTTTTGTTAAAAAACAATTGTTATTTTAAAAGCATTAAACAGAAAACCCTGACATTTGTTTGGCAAAAATCGTTAAAAAAAATCAGTTTTCAAAAATTAAATTAAAATTAACAAACGGAAGGCAAACAATGACAAAAAATATTATTTTCATTAATTAAATTGCATTTAAGCAAATAACATAAATTATTAACAATAAGTCAAAAGATAAGCATTTGTTGCTGCCGCTTTATTCATAAAAAGACTGAAATAATGGATTTGAAATATATTTAAAAAAACCAAAATTTTTTTATTTGAATCCTTATTGGAAAATAAATATATATAAACCATAAATGTGATTACAAAGTTTTTCGGTTACAAAACATGTAATTGTTTTTTTATATTGAAAATTGATCTTTTACTTAAAAAATAACTAAGTTTTATATGTTTTCTTTTCGATTTCAAAAGTTAAGTTAAATAAAACATACATGGATGTAAGCATTCGATGAAAAGAATCCTTGCACGTCTTGCAAATGCAGCAAGACACGTTAAGCAATAAATTTTGCTACGTTTGCAAGCTCATTTGCCACGAATAGTAGTGAGAAGCACACCTTGTCATTATTATTAAAACACAATGTTATTTAGTTGATCAGTACCGAGGATATCGCTTAACGAATGTTAGTTTTCAATAGGAGATTATCAATCTCTACACGTCCTTAACATAGCTTCTCATAAAAAAATACCAAATCACATGATCTTGGTGTCCAATTGACGTCACCAAATTAGAAAATTACAAAAATGAGAAAATTCTTATGCATTAAAAATAAAATCGATAGTGCTGTGTGCCTCCTAACACCTTCTTGCTAAAGCCACATATTGTCCAGTTTATACCTTTCAGCTGCAGGCCCAGAAAATTTCATCGCATACAACACAGATATACTTGTAACGCTTGTTTCCTTGTCATTTTTTTTATTTAAATCGATACTCAGGGGTTTAACCCCTACTGATACTGTCCATTGTATTGGAATTTATGGAAAGGACAGTAAATAGTTTTTTCTTTTATTA
Source organism: Metopia argyrocephala (assembly GCA_963576795.1). Lineage (NCBI taxonomy): Eukaryota > Metazoa > Arthropoda > Insecta > Diptera > Sarcophagidae > Metopia > Metopia argyrocephala. The sequence continues at coordinate 90,077,518 of OY756211.1, forward strand.
TATTATTACTAAGCGCCTTAGGAATGAGACAAATTGCTGTGAATTGATCATTCAAAGTCCAGTGTTAAGCCTTCACCTTTGAATGAAAACAGCAATTGTCTTATCGTTGAATATTGATTGCGTGGTAAGTCCCTAAGTAAGTAAGTAAGTCGCTAAGTAGGATTTAGCTGTTATCCCTGCTACTTCTCCATAGATGGCGCTTGTCTCCTTATCATTCGTCTTTATTGTCAATGGTTAAGGTGAATTAGATTGGAATGTCAGGCAGCGGTTTCTTTGTTAATGGACTTATTGAGGGACGAGGGGTTACCTCTTATTTTTTAAATTATAAATTTGAAAAACCGTATGCTAAAATTTTATTTTTCATCTTTGCTGGGATTTAAACCTGGGCCGTTTGAGTTTTTATGCGAGCGCTCTAACCACTATACCCCCCAGGTAGAGAAGGAGAAGAAGTACGCCTTACGACATCTTGAAATCATAACGCATACCAATCAGTCAGTTGTTTTAAGATTTTATGGTCTTTCTCCAATTGCGTCTAAGGTATCTGACTTCTATATGCAACAACTATAATTGTAAATGTATCCATCGAGCGAGACATAAGTTTCTTGGTTACAAGAATTTTTGTTTAGAACTTCCGTATTGAAAGTTTGTTTTTCCAACACCCAATGAGTTGATTATCGGTTTTTAATTATGGCATTATTTGGAGTTTTTACAAAGTAAAATGTTATCGCAAATGCAAAAGAACGTATAATGATATTTTAAATGAGACGAATTGCTGATAAAGCCGCGTGATCGGCCATATACGAACACCACTACGTCATACATATATAACTGGTCTTTACAGACCTGCGTCAGGATTACGGCCTAGCTTCTCACAGCACTCATGTTGTGTGTGTAAATTTTTATCCTTGAGTACGGGGACCTACAGTTTAATTGTTGAGTTGTAGTTGGCAAATGTCTATTATGAAATACAACTTTTAAACAGCTGTCCATTTGGTTGTTTTCGTTCACTTTTAACCATATTGAGATTCATAACTGTTGTTTAGATGTTGTGTGTTAGGTGTCAGTAGTATTTTTGTCTGATGGAAAAAAACAATGTAAGTGTATATAAGGAAATTCAAGAAAGCATGCAAAACCTGTTTGCTTACAAATTTTTTACAGAAAAATTCAAATAAGCAGTAAGTTCGACATCTAGTGGATTTAATGGAAAAGAATCCTGATATTGGAAGAAGAAAGGGACACAATGGATCAATCCACCCTTAAGAACGGGACAAGAATAGTAACCAATAACATGCTTTAAAAAAGACTCGTACAAAGAAATACATTTCAACTGATATAACCATTTTCGATATCTTTTTTATTTATTTCTATTCTTTTCTTCATCTACAAATATGTGTTAAAAATTATATGTAAATATAATTTTTTTTATATGTACATATCTGTGGAATTTTGAAAAAACGTCTTCTCTCGAAATAAGACAATTTTCCAAGATTTTTATAGTAAATATAGAATTTCCTTGTCCTTCTTTTGCTCTAATTCCCGTATTTCTACCACCTTTGGAACGCAAGATATGCAGTTGACTAATCGACCTCTTTCAGACTTTTCCCCAATTTCAATTTGACAAAACGACTTCTTTCAGAGAATTAAGAATAATTTAAAAAATTGAATGTCTATAAAAAATTGTATTTAATTTTTATTATTATTTTTTAATTATCTGCATATTGAAGGGAAAAATAGAACCCAAATATATTTTCCAGATCAACTTCTTTCAACCTTTTTTTCATATTCCATTTTAACAAAACAACTTATCTTGACTTAAGCGATTAAAATAATTTTCAAATTTAATCAAAAAAATTTTGACAAAACGACTTGTATGGTGGAAGCTAATTTTTTTCTTTAAAATTTAAACAAAAAAAATTTAACGAAAGGTCTTAAATTAATTTTTTGTCGTTTTAAAGAAATCTATTGCTTCTAGAGGAAAAAAAAAGGTCGCATAATGTTCGTTAAGTATTTGTGTATAATATCCAAGTTCAAAATTTCTTTAATTTTCTAAGCAATAACTTGTATTAGCCTTTTAACTGTTGTTTTGCTCTACTGAAAAGTTGTTGATTTTGAAAGAAGACGTTTTGTCAAATGTCCACAGATATGTATGTGTTTATGCTTCTAATTTTTTTTTTTTTTTTTGTATACACATTTTTGTTTGCAAACACATGAAATGCAACGCAAATGTCAAAGACAGTGTTGACTATAACTTAACGAAGACAACAGAAATTAATTGTGAATCATAATACAAAAAAAAAGTTAAGTTGTGTTGTAACATTAACAACTCAATTCAGTTGAATTGTGAATCATAATAGGGGCATTACTTTCTAAAGCAAGATTGTAGCTCTTGTCATGAAAAACAAAAATTGTGAAGATATAAAATCAATAAAACGTCACCCTCAAGATCAAAATACCAGAAAACGTACAAAAATTTCATCTTTTTTACCATTTCTCCCCTCTTTAGGTCAATAGGTAGAAATCCGTTCAAAATTTAAGGAAACAATGAAGTACAAAAATTTACCTAAGACCTCAAAAAACCACCTTTTTAAAAAATATGAACTTCGTAGGAATGAAAATTTTGGTAAATTTTTAGTTTTGCGGCTACCTAAGCCCTACTTGAACGGTGGAACTGTATAAGAATTATTTCTAAGAATTTTATATGCTCGAAATGCTTAAATAAAATTATTTTTCTTACAGCATATTAAACACTTTTTACTGTAGATAATGAATATTTAACAGCTAACGGCCTTATCCACTAAATGGATAACCCAATAAAAGCAAAACTTAATTGGTAATAATAATTTAATTTTTTGATTAATTATGTCATTAGGGGATTATTTTTTCTCGTGTATTTAGAATTTTAAAAGTCTATACCATATTCTCTATCTACAAAAAAATAAAAATAAAATAAAATCACATTCTTCCCACATGTTTCTTGCTTCCAATTACTCGTTTTGTTACACAAATTTATCATAAATTGTGTTTAAACTGTAAAAATCGTGATGCAAAAATTTCATAATTTGTATACCGCTTTAGCCACTTGCCAAGTCAATCTGCAACATTAAGAAATCCTGTTTATCTAAAACGCCAATTACTCAAAAATGACCACAAAATAACATTTTTAAATGCATAAATTTAAAACCACATTTTATGGGTAAAACTACAAACATTTTTATTCCTTTTTTTCTTCTAATTTTCTTTGCGGTTGTCTACAGAGAAGATTTTCCGCTGTGTTACCGATTACAACTTGTTGCAACCAACCACATAAATTTATGCTACACATTTTATCATAATTGCAACTTGTTGCAACAATGGTCACAATGTTTGTTATCTAAACAAACATCGTTCATAAGATGAGCTTAAATGTTGATAAAAAAATCGTTTAAAGATTTGTTATGCTCACCTGATGGAGAATGTTGTTGCTGCTGCAATATATCATTTTCCTGGTGAAATTAAAGCAAAAAAAAAAAAACAGTAAAGAAAATTTAAAATCTAAACATGAACATGAACATGAACAGTAATAAAAAATTGTATTTTAAAGTGTTAACAGTAATATACAGTATAGTGCTTATAATTGTAGCTGTAAATGTGTGTGGCAGGTTTATTACGCAAATAGAAACGCATTTATTGGTTTTTTTTTCCTATCAACTTGTTTTCTTCTAACACCTGTAATTCTTTAAAAAGTGCTTCAATGATTTTCATATTGAAACTGTAAATGTTTTTCCATATTTTCATGGTTTTTTGTTAACGAGCTGAACAGCAGGTGATGTGAGAAAACTCTGAAACCGGTGTAATAAAAAATGTATAAAGTGTGCCCCATACACACTTGTGAATTGAGATGAAATTATTCATAAATTTGGGAGGATGGCAAGGAAGTGTTTTAATACAATATGAGGAGTACATACAAGTAATGGCAGCAATTACATGCATATGATCAATGCCATTTTGTAACACATGTGTGTGGCGGCACATGCCAATAATTTGAATTTTCAATTACAAGTTCTTTAAAAAGTTATTAACAAATTTAAAGGAAATATTAAATAGAAAATAAATTTATCAGGAGGTTCTATAGTTAAGCAAAGTGTGTGTTTATTGTAACAAGAAAACTTTCATTGTTATATGTGAATGGTCGAATATCGGTGCATTTTTTAAAAAAACTATGTCTTTTAAACCAGAGTGGGCAAACAAACAAAACATTTAGCAAACGTTACAACAAAGTCATACACTTTTCAAAAATTTTTTTAATCGTTTTGTACATGAGAAAAACCAAAACAACTACTTCCTAAATGAGAAAGAGCGCAAATGAAACAATTAGCTTTTCGCTCTTGTGCTTGCTTTGTTATTCCGTTATATTCGTATAATTTGCTCTTTTTTCTCTTCTTCTTTTCTTTTTCTCTTCTTCTTTTCTTTTTCTTCTCATTAATTTTTTGTTGTACCTACGCACATTTGAGTTAGTGTATTTGTAGTACTCAAAACAAAAACAATATACAAAATTAAATGGGACAATCGTTCTCACTGTTTCTGTTTTATTTTCGTTTTACTCATTGTAAAGAACACAACAAAATGAGATCAAACGTTCAGTTGTGTTTATTTTCCTACTCTGTTTTAAACTTAAGCTTTGGCTTTATTTCTTCAAGATATGAGTATCTTTGACTTCGAAATACAAAAAGTTTGCTTCCAAATATCACACATGTAATGAAGCCCATTGCAATAGAGAATATTTAATCAACATTTATAATATCGAATGGTTAAATTTTAAGCGCCGATGATGAATGTGAATCACATCTAAACGTCAAGTTTTTTCTGCATTTCATTTGACATTTCTCAATATCAGACTAACTCAATATGAACCACGGAAAGATACACAATCGAGCAACACGTTAAAGTTATTCAGGTTTATTATTATTAAAATTGGCGTTCAAATCAAAACACATATCGTCCACTTCGTGATTTTTATTCGTCCAAATGAGAGTACAATCAGAAAAATCGTGCAAAAATTTGAGCAAACAGGGTCTGTAGGAGATGTGAAAATACCAGTGCATGCTCGTACAGCTCGTACTGCCGAAAATATTGCTGCTGTTCATGATAGTGTGGTTGAAGAGCCTTCCACTGTTACTGTGAACGGTGTTCGTTATCATGAGATGATAACGAACTTTTTATGGCCCAAATTGAAAGAAATTGACTTGAATTGACTCACGTGGTGGCGATGTTAATTAGCCGCCAACATTATGTGATTTAACACCGTTGCACTTCTTTCTTTTGTGTTATTTGAAAGAAAAGCAATACGTTGATAAGTCAGCAACAATTCAAGGAGATTATTCGGCACATTAACGGCATAGAACCTCAATTATGCCTCAGCGTCATCGAAAATTTGGACCATCGCATCGAGATGTGTCGCCGAGGTGGCGGCGGTCATTTGGCCGATATTTTGTTCCATACGTAATTGAACCATACCAGAATAATAAAGAAAAATAACAATAATTTTCTAATTTGAGCTTGAATAATTTCTTACATTAATTAATAAAGATCGAAAAAAACAGATTTAAAAACTATTAATTTGTGTTTGCTAGGATAGCAAAATCATAACGTTGCACACAGGATTATAAAAGCATGTTTTCTTGGATTAATTAAAAAAGAAATTTGTAAGTATCGTCAAAATTTTTTGCACCCGGTTAGAGTATATAAAATTCTACATCACTTGTCGTTAAAATAAATGCCAAAGTGCTCTGGTGTTTTTGTAGTAAAACTTCAAAGTCAAACTTTATAAAAATTTTTGTGCAAAAAAGGCTAAAAAAATTTAAAATTTTCCCGTTGAAAATTGTATTTATTTTTAAAAGTATTGCAAAAGTTAACAATTTTTCAATGGAACCATCAAATTCAGGTTATTTTGCAAATACTTCGTTAGCACTTGAGTATCAAATTGTGTATGGAAGTGATTTAGATATAGTCATTTATATTGGAAATGCAAAAAAAAAATTAGCGTTTTTATATTTTAAATGGATATATACTTAGTTATTATTCGTCCACATTTGTGTCATAATTTTTAGTTTATGTTAAAGAGGGTATAAATCTCTATTACATTGCAAAATTTTACGCTGCCTTTTTGTGCCTTTTAGAAGCAACGCATTGTTTAATGCAAGTGTTGCAGCAGTCAAAAAGCTAAAAATCACATTGATTTCGCGACTGCTGCTGTTGTTGTGTGTTGTGTTTTGTTCTTGTTCATGTTACTTTTTTCTTACTGATCGAAAGACCTGTTCATGTAGACAATTTAAGATTTGGCCTTTTCATTCTTCATGGCTGGATTCGATTTTTTTAATGTCTTTTTCAAGTCTTATGCACCCAATACAGGACGACTTTTTGTTGAAACGTCTTCTTGGTGCATATTGTACCCCACTTTGCACAAGTATTTTTTTCACGGACCCGAAATTGTGTCAAATGCCATTTTACCTATTGGGCAGTTATCAGAAGAAGCGCAAGAAGCTCGAAATAAAGATTTTAAAAAATATAGGGAGTTTCACTCACGAAAGTGAAGTCGCGAAAAATCAAACCAAGACATTTTTGATATGTTTTTGATAACCTCTGACCCAATTATTTCAAGCAGCAAAAATTGCCTACAAAGAAGGTTCAAAGCTTGCCAGAGAAAATTGATTTAATTGATCCTGCAGCTCCGAACAAGAACTACTTATTTCAATGATGTTGAGGTTTCTGATGCTGCTGATGATGATGCTGCTGATGATAATGATAATAATGATGATGATAACGATGCTTATGATGATGATGATGATGATAATGATGATGGTGATGATGATGTTGATGATTAACTTTAAGATGTATAAAATGTATTGTTTAAATTCTCATACTGTATATACATGCGCTGATGTTTGTCATTATTTAATAAAATTATACTGAAATATATTAAGAAAATCACAACGGGCCGCTATGCGTGCTCAAGTGTACCTTGTAATTACGAGGCTGCCACTTCCTCCTCCTATACTAAGAAAACATTTTGTTTAACTTATTTAAATGGTATTAACTGAAAAATGAAGAAAAATTATCCGAACATAGCTTCCCTGATTTGATCCAAGAAAACATACTATTCTAACCCACTGTGCATCGTCATGAGATTTTGCGAGCTGACAATGTCTACAGACATTTGACGAATTGGGTATTTAAACAACACGTAAAAGAGGAACTTATCATTTTTAATTTTATTGTAATAAATGATGTCTTAACTTTTATATATCACTTACAAATCCGTCTTCCTGAAACGACTAACAAAGCAGATTTCATATAATTAAAACTGGACTTCGATTAGTACAAAATTATATAAGAACTTATATATATCTGTGGCAATATGGAAGAGTAGCTTAAGTCGAAAATTTAGGTTTTGGGATATCATCAATTTTGTGTAAATTTTATTCTGTATGTTTTTTGGGAATAATTTATGAGTTAATATATTGGTAACATGTTCATTAGAGAAGAAGGATGAATATTTTAAAAAATGTGGTTTATTTTAGAAGATTTTACGCCTTTTCTACTTAAGCGCTTTCTCGAAACTGAAATTTGCGTTGGACAGGTCCTTAAGTAACATAAGCGCTTCTATTGAAATAAAAAGTATGTATTGTGTAGTTTTAAGTAAACATAAGAGGATTTATTCAAGAACTTACATTCACTTAAGATAACTGTATACAAGAATCACATTTTATTAAAAAAACTTATGTAAATATAAGTTATATGATAAATCGAAAATCTGAATATGTAAACAAATCTATGTGTACATAAGTTGTTTTGTTCAATGCATTATTGATTTAAAAAACTTAGGCTAAAAAGTAAACATACATAACATTGAAAAAAAATAGAATTTTTCAAAACGGACTAAACACATTTAAGCGCCTTTGCTTCCGTAATGCCCAAAACGCCTTAACTCATTTCTCTCTTGTATCGACTTAAGCTACTCTTCCATATTGCCACATATATAATGTTAGCTATCTATACGACAATTCATAAACTACGATTATTGATAGTATTTTAGCTTGACAGACATGTAGTATTCGAAGGACTATTATTGTTTTAATCATATCGGTCATTTACTCCAATATATTATATATTATAATATATTATATTATATTATAAAAACGCAGTAAATGCATTAGTTTAATCTGCTAAATATTGTTCGTAAGCTTTCATATATTTTTGAAAGTTTAAAAAAGGTATAAAGCTGTGTTCACATCAGGCAAATATTTGACAAAAAAGAAAACGTTGCCCCTATTTTTTTGATATATTTTATACAAAATTTTAGAACAAAAAATATAGAAAATTAATAATGTTTTCATAAAATAGTCAAATACGAATATTTACCTAATGTGAAGGTAACTTAGTGGCATTTACAATATTAAATGAACACCCCCAAGTTTCTCTGGTTAAGTATGCAGAAATGTTACCAATATTATGCTTGATATAAAATTAATTCTGAACCATAAAAAATTAGCACTTGGGATGGTTATTTATTCTTTATTCATAAGAACGGCACATCTAAGATGTGGCATAAACGTTATCTACTCTTAGAGTTCACCTGAATTGTCACTCTTTGAAGTCCTTAATAGTACTATATTAACCCCACACGTTGTCAGCATGTGCAGTTTCTTCAATATTCCTGACAATACTACCGTAGTGTTTAAATAATCCATTCTTGCCCTGCATTTCGGCCTATAATTATGCAAACTATAGGTTGCCTTAAAACTCTCTGCGCTCGCACAGAAACTCACACGACCAAGGTTCAATCCCAGCGAAGGACGAAATTATAAAAATAAAAATTTGCGGTTTTCTAAAATTATAATTTAAATTAAAAATTAAATTTAAAAAAATAAGAGGTCCCCCCCTCCAGCAAGATCATCTGCAAGAAACCGTCCCCTGACATTTCTAATCCATTCCACCAGAAACAAATGATCAGGAGTACAGCGCCACCTTCTGGGAAGACAACAGCTAATCTACTGAAGACGCTCACCATTCACATTAAACATCCACCGACAAATGAGGCAATTGCTGTTTGATCATTCGAGGGTGAAGGTATAAAACTGGCTCTTGAGTGGACAAATTTTCAGCAACTTGTGTCATCAACAATAAAAGGCACAATATATACAAACATCTATGAAAAAAAAATAAACCCTGAGTATTGGTCTTAAAAAAAAAATAATTTCGCATTCTAGAAAGACTAAATCTTTAAAATGTTCAAATTAATTTTTCTAAATCATAGATTTAATTTATAAATCAAAACTTGATTTTGTCATACCTTAAATTGCCACTCCAATTATCATTAAATTCTTAAGGTTTTAATGACTTTCAGCTATCTAAACTGACCATATTTTACAGGTGCTTCTCGTGTCATTAAAATAAATTATTTTTCCATTTCAGTTTTTGTTTTATTGTCTTTGTCTATTTACTTGAACGTTAATTAATTAAATCAATTAATCCATTAGTGAGTAAAGAATCCTTACGAATACAAAAAAAAATGTACAGAAACAAAGACCCTTTATAAAACAACAACAAACTCTTGATTGTATTTCAAAAAGTCCCTACTTCAGTTACCTGAAGTAGTTCAATATCCCTCTTTTGTTGTAATTTGTTTACTTTGGATAAAGTTGTTGTTGTTGCTGCTTTTGTTGTAGTGTTTCATTTTATCGAAGTGCAACATTGTTTAGCACTTTGTCAAATTGAAGCCACAACCATAAGTAAAGCAAATAAATATCTGTAACACCAACAACAACTACGACAAGTAGTAGAAACAAGTGTGACTCTGACTCTGACAAAGACTTTTTGAAATACTTACTTACTACGAGTATTTAAAAACCAAAACTTGAGTAGAATAGAAAACAAAAATTTTCGTAAATACTATTCTGTTACAAATTAACTTTTGCTGTTTTGTTCAATGACCTAAATTCCCTAAAGTTATAAGCAATAAACAGCAATAGCAACAACAATGACAACTACTGCTGATACTACTACTGCCACTACAATAGGAAACAAAAAGTAGGTAATGAAGGGAAAATTTTAGGCCGACTAAAGTAAAGCACTATGCCGTTTTATATTTTTTGTGACATTCAATGCAGAAACTAAATTTGGGGGAAGAAATTATGTCACTCAGTATATGAGTATTACTCAGGCAGCAAGCTATTGGACAAAATATGGAAACTACGTATGCACATTACATTTCAACATATGGATGTACTAAATGGTCTAAATAAGTTGAGAGAACTGCATGTTTACGAACAATAAGTGCGCTCAGTATTTGCCAAGGAGTAGCCTTGGATACGCTATCTCATTTGTAGCCTATAAATTTAGAAGTTATTTTTACTTTCAACTTAAATGGTGAGCATTTAAAGAGAGGGGCTAATAACTTCATAATGTCCTCAACAACGTCATGATCAAATATTTTTTTTTTACCAATACTCAGTGGTAAACCCCTACTAAATGCTGTGCTTTGTATTGGAATTTTGGAAAGGACGGAACATATATTATTATTAAGTAGTATATTATTATTAAGCGCCTTAGGAATGAGACAAATTGCTGTGAATTGATCATTCAAAGGCCAGTATTATACCTTCACTCTTGAATGATTAACAGCAATTGCCTCATCGTTGCATGTTGATTGTGTAGTGAGTGTGCCTTCGCTAAGTAGGTTTAGCTGTTATCTGCTACTTCCCAATAAGTGGCGCTTTTTTTCCTGATCATTCGTTTTTGTTGAGATTGGTTAGGGTGGAATAGAATGGAATGTGAATGACATGGCACTTAATAGTAACCTGCTCTGATCCATCGAAAAGGTGGAAAGAGCTGAATCGAATTGATCCGTATTCATTTTCCATAAGTTCTTTCTCTATACGGAAGACGACAATAATGACATCGGAATGTATGTCCAAAAAAGTTTTTTTTGTGTCAGAACAGATCATAAATGGTCAAAATGTAAAAGATTTTATGTTCTAAACAAAACTGCATTTCTAATATTTTTATCATCTGGTCGAGATTTCTTTTAATAGGCGTGGCGAATGTTAGCTTTTTATTGAGGTGACTTCACTCTTATATTATATCGTAATTCGAAAACGGTTTGCCAAATTTGCAAATCTAAATTCAAAATTTTTGCTATGCTCACTAATTTCATAATTAATAGGTATCTTAAGTCGAAAAAAGAAAGAATTTCATAAAAAAATTTACAATAATGGCTTTTTAAGGCCTCGTTTTATGGTAACAGCATTAGCTAGTAAAAGTCTAAAACTTCTGAACTTAGCATACAGATACAAACCGGAAAAAATTCATGGCTTTTCGAAAATTTTCCCATATACATATGTATGTCTTTACCAATTTTTGGTAGAGGAAGTATTATTAAGGTAGGACATACATACAGACATAATTGGGCATTACCACCCTGTTTCAGAGTTACGTCCTAGCTTCTCGCAATACTCATGTTGTGTGTGTTAATTTTTTTATCCATGAGTACTGGGAACTATTTTTTTCTATATTTTTTTTTTTCAAGTTGTCGCAGCTGAGGTTTGAACGCGGAGCTATCGTTTTAGTAAGCCAACACACTAACCGCTAGACCACGGCGGCTACATACATACATACAGATTAAGGTAAGAACCACAAAATATTTACTTCATCCATGTTACGTTATGTTAGAATGTAGAAGTCTTCTGCAGATTTCGAGTTCATTCGAAACGGCGCTATGAAATGAGGCCCCAAGAAATTTGGCCCCAAAGTGAAAAATTTTAAATGACCCCAAAAATTAGAGGGAAATAATTGGGGAGTATAATTATCTGGTGAGGCCTGATTTCATTCTGGGAAATGAAACAATGTCCCAAAAAACAGAAATGAAGAGTGAACTCAAAAGTTTGGGGTCAAGTTTCATTTTTTATGTATGGGGTGGAATTGCGTTATGAAATGTAGCCCGAATTTGTAGAAATGAAAATTGGCCCAAGTTTGCATGATGTTAAATTTGGGGCCAAATTTCATTTTCTTTAATTTGGTTTTTTGGGAAAACACACATCATTATAAAGGTATTGGTTTTTGATTGTTTTGATTTAGTTAAATTTTTAACATTATTCAATAGAAAAGAATCAGTTTGCTGGTGCAATGCGTTGACAATAGTCGTAAGAAAGTGTATAATATCGAAAAAAATAGTAGTAAATTATTATATTTAGTGAATCAAATAATGATTTTAAAAAAAAAATCTAGCTATAAAGATATTGTGAAATATGTTTGCTGGAATAATTCATATAAAACTGGGATTATTTAATTATATTTAGATGTTACAGATTCATCCAGTGTTTTATGTATTAATGGAAAAGAAATCAAAAAAGGCATATGAAGAATTGCTGACATATAAATAATAAAAGTAATGGGTTTGACTTGGAACCAGCTGTGTTAATTTCGGATTATGAACATGCTTTGAAAGAATCAATAAGGAGCATTTGTAGTGGTCTGAACGGAGCTGGTGAGATGTGATCGTAAAAATTTGCGCCGCAGGGGGCATTGCATTGCCCCAAATATTTGGGCGAATTTTCATTCGGTTGGGGTCATTCGTCGTTTTTTTTTTTTAGTTTAATTTTCAGTATGAAATTTCGTCCCAAAAATGGGCTAATTTGCATTTTTAAATTGGTGTCATATTTCTTGGGGCCATTCTGCGCAACGCCATTCGAAACTAGTTGATAAGGATCATTAAATATAAAAAAAAATTCAGTACCTTAATAAAAATATGCATATATGCCTTGTTAATGCGAGAACCAATTGACCATATCGTCCATTTGGTCCTACTCCTTATCTTGATAGATTCCATAGTAGTTCTAGTAGGTTACCCACACTACATGTTCCAATATTAAGAGCCACGGGGGTCCTAAGTTTATTTTTTGACGGAGCAGCTCAAAGCATTTTGAATATTTCAGAATTGGTAGTAAGTTGCTTACTTTACAACCCGTCTTTATTATCAGATTCAATGCAACCACCAATACTTTTCTTCAGTTAAACACTCATAAGATTTTGCATCACTAGAATCTTATTCTAAATTCACAATCTTATAAAATAACTGAACGGCTGACTTTAACAAATCACTTTATTTTTCTTACACAACACATTCGTGTTTCAATTAAAATTAACGTTTTTCCGTGTCATGCCATTACCTAATACCCCCGAGATAGACCTTAAGCTGTCCGATAGATATCATGCCTTTAATGAAAGTTTAATTAGGTATAGACAGACACACAGTAGAGATTTACATAGAATTATATTGAAAACAGTGGCTCCTTAACATTGATAGCCTTACTGCCTGTGGTAGGGTAATATCGTATTTAAAATAAAAATCAAACAAAACTGAGTTTTATGTGTTTCATTTATATGCAGTCCCATTTAACCAGAGACTTTTCTGTTTAGCCACTGCGAAAAAGTACATACAAATGGTCTGACTGTCATTTAGTTTACCTTTATTGTGTGGGTTTTCTTATGGCATTTTTAGATTTTTTTGTTTGTTTTGGTTTTTTGCTTACGGTTTCTTAAATTATGTACTTTTGTGGTTTGATAATTAGGAAATAAGGTGAACTTTTGAGGTCATTGATATTGAGAAGGTGGTGTTGTTGGTGCTGGTGGTTAATTTCTTCCTAAAAAAATCATAAAAATATAAACAATCTTAACAGAAACACAAAAACTCATAAAAAACCAAACAACGAAACTTCAGAACACTGTGACAATGAAAAAAATTGCCAACATAGGAAAATACAATTTAATACAATGTTGGCAACTAAGAAAGATTGCGACATTTAACAGAAGCAGAAATAATTAAAAGTATTTAAAAAAAACGAACTATAAAAAAGGTTGTAAAATTTAAACATGACATGATCTCAATATCCAACAGCGGTTTAAAAACTTATGAGTAACAAAAAAAAAAAAAAAAAATAAATAAGAAGGAGTTATTGAAGACTTTTAAAGCACCAGTAAAGGTTTCATGTGTAATAAAATACAATACAATATGCTAAAAAGAAAAAAGAATTTGTTTTGTAAATTAAAAGCGATTTCCTAAAGAACTATAACGATAATTTATATTTTTTTGAATATATTGAGGCTTAATTACATATAAACATATTTATGTAAAGCTTGAAGACTATGATGTAATATTTATTTTTTCGTGCAACGCTTCAATTAGAGGAGAATTAAAGAGTGCTAAATGAATTTAAAAGTACACCAGCCGAACTAAACAAGTTTTCGACTCCTAGGTACGGTAATTAAAACAGATTTCTTTAGACTGGTGCATATTCATTACAATCATAAATATTTAATTTACACTTTTCTATAGAAATCATAAATAAGAATTATATTTTTCTATACACTTTGTAATAAATTAGCCGTAGTCTTATCAAACACACATCATTTTGGCTTCCATTTCTATCTTACAATTTCACAGAAGAATTCTGCCTCCATAAGTGACATGCAATAAGTTCATCAGTTGTGATGAGTTTATCTATCTGCTCATTTCTTTCAATTAACACTTTACTCGGAAGTCAGCATTAACTGTCCTCATTGTCTCTATAAAGTTGGTTTAATTTACCCACACCGTTCTATACTAGTTTTAATTCAATTTCATAGAAGCTAAGAGCTAGGAAGTTGGCCTTTTTTATTTTTCGATCATATTCGTCTTTCCTCGCCATCAGTGCAATTTTGTAATTTTCATCAGTTCCAAGTATTCAGTTTTCTCATTGCCGTCTTTTTTCATATTACAGTGCGAGCTCGATTTTCGCAACTTGAAAAAATCTGGTCTGTTGCAATTACCGAAAAAGTTGCAATTATCGCCCACTTTTTATTGTTCCTGAAAATACCTCATTTTTAATAAAAAGAAACAAATTATTTGTTAAAAACAATTTTTTTTATTAAACAAACAAAAAACTAACTGTTAAAAAACAGTCTTCTTGTTGAAACATTGGCGTAGTGAGCAATTTTTTGTTTTAAAAAGTGAAATTATACAAATATGTTAGCCTACGCATCTGTGTAAACATGCATATCGTCGTGCGGAAGTTTAAGTGCTCTATACGCCATTTTTTAAATCTCGAGTTAATGATAATAATTTAGGTTTTTGACACCAAAATTTTTAAAATCTGCATTCCGTTTTCGGCTATTTATCTCCGAAACTTGACGAGATATTCTACAACGGATTACAGATTTGAAAAATTTGGCGGATAGAGCACTTAAACACCCGCACGACGATATGCTGCAAAACAGAAAACTGATGCGTTTGTATTTGTGTTTTAAAACATATTTGGGACAGCACTAACGTGGGAGAAATGCTGTTGAAATGGGATTCTTTGATTAAATATGATTACTTTTATAAAACTACGTTTCTGAACACGAAATACAAACAAAAATCATTGTAAATATAATTAAAAAAAAATAGTGTTGCACTTATTGAGACTCTGTTTTGAAAATCGTTGCACTTATAAAGACTGTAATGGAAAAAATTTGCTTGTTGCGCTAATCGGGGTGTTGCGTTAATCGGGGGTTGCGAAAATCGAGCTCGCACTGTATCTTGATTTTTTAATTGATAGGAACTTTCGCACGAAGATTGTTCCACAAACGAATGGAAACGCAAGATACATTGGGCACGATACCATAATAAGCACTTTCTCCATTCCTGTACATGGTCGAGAAACCTCAGAATAGACTTTTAAGCAACGGCCCAAACATAAATAAATATCTCGCAAATACTGAGACGGTAAGATGGACTGAAGTATTTATTTTACCATTTAAAAAAAACGGGATACTTGATTGCACTTTTCGACACACGAATATTTACATTACCTATAGTCATCACCACCACGCCTATTGCACGCATTAAAATCGACCCTATTCGCCCAACCTAACTCTGAGATTGTTTGCAGGTCATATGTGAGTGTTTCATTTATTACAAATAAAAATTCTTAAAAGCAAAGAAAAAAAATAAGAAAACGAAAACTCTTTAAACCTTGCGGTAGAGTAGGAAAACAAACAAAACGAAACGTTTGATTTAATTTTGTTTTGTTCTTTACAATGAGAAAAACAAAAAAAGAAACAGAAACAATGAGAACGGTTGTAAATACACTCAAACGTGCTTAGGTAGAAAAAAAACGTATGTGAACAAAATTGAAAAGTTTGAAGGAAATACCTTTGCCAACGTTTGTAGATTTATTTGCTCATTAAAATTCCCTAAAATATTATATATGCATACTTACATACCTAAATGAATCACGATTTTTGGCAAAGCAGTAAACATTTTAATTTTGATTTTAATTTTATGCATACGAACCAAATGAAACACTCAAAAAATACGTTACTGCTTTTGTTTTGTACGCAATTATACGAATGTAACGGAATATCAAAGCAAGCACAAAAGCGAAAAGCCAATTGTTTTGTTTGCGCTCTTTTTCATTTAAAAAGTATTTGTTTTGGTTTTGCTCATGTACAAAACGATTAAAAAAATTTGAAAAGCAAATACTTTTTTCAAGCTCAAGGTCAAGTTTATTTTCAATTTAATCATCAATATTTCGATATCCTTCGGATATCATCTTCTATTTTTAGAAATCCTGAAGATGATATCCGAAGGACATCGAAATATTGATGATTAAATTGAAAATAAACTTGACCTTGAGCTTGAAAAAAGTATTTGCTTATTATTTGGATAATTTGGAAACACGTCGAACAATTATATCATTTTTCTGATTTGATTTAAAATTTGAAAAGTTTATGACTTTGTGGAAACGTTTGCGAAATTTTTTGTTTGTTTGCCCACTCTGGCTTGCAGACAAGCAATCGTAGTATATTTGTCTACATTATGTTATTGTTTTACAAGGTTTGCAACGTTTCCAACAGTTGCAAGGGTGTTTGCAACAAAGAGTGATTACCGCTATTATGTTATTGAAAGTAGTATAACTGTTTAAAAACATGGACTGAATTAATTCTGTTTTTTAGTGTCTCCATTACTACTGACTTAAATACTTAAAATTTTTATTCAACTAGCCAATAAGATCTCCGTATTCTAGTATGTTGTATGTTGGCTTACTAGAAGAGACCTCCAGATTCAGATCCCAGCTCTGTCATCTCGAAATAAAGAATTATAAAACATATTTCTTAAAGCGAGTACTTTATAGCGGTCTTCTGGCAAAAGCTCTGGGAGTAGATTAAACTGTAGGACACGGTACTCATGAATAAAAGTTGAAGCACACAATATGGGTGCTGTGAGAGCCTAGGCCGTAACTCTGAAAAAGAGTATGTATTCCACTTGCCAAAAAGTAATTATTTGCTCTATGCATTGCTGTTGTAATTGTTGGCTAAACATTTTTTCCATAGATTTCCTTTTTATAACAAAATTTTAAATTGTTTAACAGAAATATTATTTTTTAAATGTTTCTCAATAAATTTACTTTAATAGCTTATTTTTTTTTTTCCTCTTCTTCTCTTGTATAAAGCAACCTTGACACATTGATGCTGCATTAAAAGTCAGCCATAGTCTGAAAAGAAAACAACTCCTTTTTTCAATTAAGCGGGAAGATAATTTATTATTATTTTTTTGTGCAACTTTTACTGCTTAAAAACAGCAACTAAGAACTCTATTATACGATACAAAAAAAAATGTGTTTTATCTCTTATGATATGAACAATATAAGCAGAACTTGGCAAAAAGTACAAGAAATCAGGCAGCACAAAAGAAATCTTTAAATTAAATGTTGAATGTTTAACAAGAAAAGGCATGTTTTGAACATTATCAAGTTGAGAAATCTTAAAAACGGTCGGTCTTGTTTAAAAAGATTTCAATTTAGTTTTTTTTTTTCTAAGTTTAAGTTTAACATACTATTTTATAGATATCTAGCAGACTAAATAGTGAAATTATATCGTATATGAGTTTACTTGTATGTTATATGTTGTATAAGTGTAATTGACTGCTGGCAAAAGCTTCATACAAACATGTAGAAGCATTGAAATAAATGCTTTTAAAAGGAGTATTTGCCATGAAATAGAAAAAAGGCTGAACTCAAGAAATAAATGGCAGAATTTAAAAGGGAGAGCTATTTTAAGAAATAAACTCTTAAGAACAAAGTTTTTTTTTAGTTTTTAACATCCCTGCACTGTCGTAAATACACACCTACACTCTCTTGCACAGACACAAATCTACCTATTTTTGGTTAAAATTTTTTTTTATAGACAACTTAAGTTTTATAGATCTACCGCAATAGAGTTTAGCCACTAAGCATTAACACAAAAAAAAAAGGAAAACAATTTGGCATAAAGACAAGACAACGAAACTATCACAGAAAAAAGAAACACAAACCATATAACCAACGTAGAGGGGTTAAAAAAAAACTCAATCCTCAATAAAACAGTGGGCACTTGAAAAAAAGAACAATATTTCTGAAAGGAGGATTTTTGAGAATTTAAAAAGAAAAGAACTTTAATTCGTAAGGTTCAGATGAACTGTTCTTGTTATCCCTCCCCCTCCCCCGGGAGTCCTTTAAGTAACTTCCTACTCTTTCCGCCACTGACCTGGCACTCCATATAGGAAGAGAGTTGTTGGTCTATTCTGCTTACTGCCGCACTCAAGGACTAAGCAGAAACTCCTTAATATAGTACTATGAACATCAGGAGCTCCAAGATTTCCTGTATTCCCCTGTCATTCGGGTTGGGATACTAGAATGATAGTTGGGTGCGGCCCTTCGAGTAATACACGTAGTGGTTGTGGTAAGTTCTAGATAGATCGCCTCCTCAGCAAAGAGCGGTGCTATTATCCAAACAATGGTAGTACCAAGATTGCTAGTCCTTTGTCATAGGGCTCTCAATTGAAGAGGCTTGACTTCGGTATGTCTGATAGTTGGGAGTACCGGCAGTGGGTGGCGCTAGTCTGCCGCGTTGTATCTTACCTCTACCCAAACAACTAGGTAGCGTATGGTTGGGTCGACGGACGAGTACATTCGTTAATTGCTCATTTCTTGTACTGGTTAATAAATACAAAATATGTGATCGCTTAAATTACAACATTACGAACAACTAGTCCGATAATGCGACATGGCTGACCACTGTTTTATTATATATAGAAATGAGTGTGTATTTACGCTTTTGTTGTATAAACCGATTTCCTTCAAACTTTTACAGTATTTCTCTGTATGCTTGTGTAAGGAACTATAAAAATTTTTAAAATTGCTGTGCGGTATTTATTTTATTATGTCTTCAAAATGCTAGAATTTTGTAAGAATTTAAAAAAATTTTCAAATAGCTTCGTAATCAATACAAATCATCAATTAAAAAGTTGGCGGAATCTAATGAGTTTGCATGATACTCCCATACAAACTAAGTATTAATTTTTGTATAACTTCATAGGGGTACTAGCAGAAGTTTCTAAATTTGATCCAAATAACTCTATGGTCAACATAAAATATTACAGATTTGAACATAAAAAGGAAATATTGAGGCTTTTTTTTTATTGATTTTACATACAGGGTTATCCATTTCGTGGTTTCAAAAGTGTGGGACTGGAATTCGACATCTGTCAAAATAAGTTGTTAGACCAATCTTCTTCTTTTCAGTTGAAAGTCTGACATTGACGAAAATGTATCGCTTAACTATCACACAAGGCATAAAAATTATCAAAACTTATTACAAAAATGGTGATTCTGCCACAGCCACATATCATGCTTTAAGAGGAGAATATCGTTTATATAATCGTCCAACTTCGCAAGCAATTGGAAAAATTGTCAAGAAATTTGAAGAGACTGGAGCGGTTACAAATATTGTAAGACCTGTGCATCATGGTTTCGCTCGTTCCACTGAAAATATCGCTGCTGTAAGTGAAAGTGTTGCCAAAGACCTGAATGTGTCGATTCCTCGTTGTTCTCAGGAATTAGGACTGTCTTACGGCACATTATGGCGTATTTTGCATTTAGATCTACACCTACATCCATATAAAGTCCAGCTCAGGCAACAACTGAAGCCAGCTGACCATTCAAAACGTCGTAGGTACTTAGAATGGGTATTTAAACAGCAGGCGGTGGACGACAATTTTTCGAACAAAATTTTCTGAAGCACATTTCTCACTCGGTGTGTATGTTAATAAACAAAATTATCATATTTAAGGTTGTGAGAATCCTCAAGTAATTGAAGAGAGGCCATTACATCCAGAAAAAGTCATTGTTTGGTGCGACGATGAAACGACTGTCACCATCAATTCGGAGTGTTATGGTCATATGATAACCGACTTTTTTTTGCCTGCTATTGAAAAGTACGACTTGGAGAATATGTGGTTTCAACAAGACTGTGCCACATGCCACACAACTTAAGCGAATATGGCTTTATTGCAAGAGCAATTTCCTTACCGCAAAATTTCTCGTCGTGGCGATATGAACTGGCCACCAAGATCATGTAATTGGACAATATTAGACTTCTTTTGTGGGGCTACGCGAAATACCGTGTTTATGCAGATAAACCTTCAACTCTTGAGCACTTAAAAACCAACATTCGTCAAGTTATGGCTAAGATACCGCCCAATATGTGTCAAAAAATGGTCGAAAATTACCTCAAAAGAATCAATGCCTGCAACACTTCGCGTGGAGGTCATTTAAATTATGTAGTGTTCCACACATAATGTCAACGTTCAAACTTTATAATAAAAAAGAAATATCATGAAAAAATATTTTAGGTAAATAAACGTTTGCTTTCGAAACCGCAAAATGGATAACCCTTTACTTTAGATCTACATCTTGAGAACAAAAACAGTTAAAGCTAGAGATTCGATATATAAAACTTCTTTGCCAATATCGATCAAAACATCATTGACTCTCCATACTTAGTAGATACAGATTTTTGTAGATGTCGACAATAGACGATTTCATCAAATCACTTCGTATACATATTGACTTCAATAAAAAAAGGCACAATTGAATAAGTGACGGCTACATGAACATATGGTTTAAACCCTAAATAGGGGCACCGAAGTACGCCAAGGTTAACAATTCAACAGCTTTGTTACACTTTAATCTTGATATTATCGTTTTTCTCTAATGCTGATTGGGAGGTGGACATAAAACATCAACGTCTTCAATTGAATCGGTGGTATTTCCATCGCGACTACTATTAAAAACGACTAGTCTAGAAAAGAGGATATCCTCATTACCCTCTCATAGTAATTCATTATCAATATTCTTTACATTTCACTTTGCCGTAAGAACTAAGACAGTAATTTCTAAGCCCCATAAAAGCATATTTAAAATTGGCTTTAGTCTACCACTGTTACTGTTGATAATGAAAACTTACTTTTTACAAAAGCATTGTATTGTAATCTTTCGTTACTAATGACTTATTTTCAATTACAATGATACACATAGTGCGTCTCATATAACCTGAGGGTACTCAGCTTTAATCACACTCTAAATAATCAATGACGTACATTGTTGTATAATCCACTGTACTCATAGGATTTAGTCCCATTGAACTTTTCGTATATTTCGCTTTTAATAGACTGCGGGCGTAACAGTTTCAATTCAGTATTTATTTTTTTATGCATCTTCGTTGCTAGTATTTTGCTGCCACATAAAGTAGCTATCAACACCAGCAGTTACGCCCTACAAACAAAACCAAAAACAATAGTACGAATTACCAAAAAGCAAAATAACAAAAAAACAAAAAAAGGAAAAAACAAAGACAAAGCCAGCAACAAAATAACCTGCATATTGTTACCTTAAAATTAGTTTTTTTGTTTAGCAATGTTGCAACATACATGCAACATAGTTACTGGTAAAAGTAAAATTTTGTGTTGTAAACTTTACTAATTGTGTGGTTACATTGCCATGCATCATATTGTATTCAGCTAAATGAAACACACAAAAAAATATTTATTTTTTTCTTTGATGCAACATGAAAGTAATATGCGTGTGCCGTTTTTTTTTTAAGAACAAGGTTAATATGTCCTGCATTATAGTTGCGCAGACTTATGTTCACATCTTTGTGTTATACTATATGAGGCATGTGTTTATAACTCGGTTTCACTTGGTTTGTTTTTGTACTCAAGATAAGCAAAAGTTAAACATTTTGAAAAGACGAACACGCTTTAACTTTTTACCAAAAATATAATGCAAAGGAATCACAACAAAAAAAAATCTTTTTGTCTACTTTAACAACTTTATTGATTGGCATTGCGAGAAATTAAAAAAAAAGTAAAGAATGAATAAAAAAATTATACAGATATATAATGGAAATGCAAACTGTATTTTTTAAGCCCGATAAAGCTTTCAACTGGCAAAATCACAACAAGAAATTTAATTCTAATTCAAGACAATTTTAATTTAAAATGTCAATACCTCTAATTTATATATGAAAATTGCGGACATTGGAAAACCAGGGTTGTATTTCATTAAGCGCATTTTAGACATTTAATTTTAAATTATAATTTAAAAATAAGAGGTCCCCCCCACTCAAGGAAAACCACCTACAAAGAAACCGCTCTCCGACATTCCACTCTATTCCACCTTAATCAATGTCAACAAAAAACGAATGATCAGAGGGAAAAAAGCGCCCCCTATTGGGAAGTAGCAGATAACAGCTAAACCTACTTAGCGAAAGCACACTCACCACACAATCAACATGCAACGATGAGGCAATTGCTGTTGATCATTGAAGAGTGAAGGTATAACACTGGCCTTTGAATTTGTCCTATTTCTAAGGCTTTTAATAACAATATTAGAAAAAATATACATATATGTACTGTCCTTTCCAAAATTCCAATACAATGCACAGCATTTAGTAAGGGTTTACTCCTGAGTATTGGTCTCAAATAAAAAAAAAATGTCAATTGGACATACAATTATCAAGAAGGCATCAGCAGCATATAATCACTATTTGTTGTTCATTATTCCTCAAAGTTCTCTATTAAAAAGCAAATTTCAGCATTTACATGAACTATGTTCCTAAATGAGAATCATTGGGAAAAAAAATCCACAGCCTACCAACTCAGTTTAAAAAAATCGCTTTTTTCCGTATACATTTCAACGTTTGTTTAAAAATTTATGCTCTGCATAAATTCTTATTTAAAAAAAAAAGTTTTGTTAAATATTTTTAGTACTTTTAAGATCGACCGTAAAGCTTGGATGTCTTTTCAAAAACAATACAACATATGGCACAAGATGGCGCAGAGGTGATCTTCGGAAGATGCTATAATTTTTGCAAATGGCTATAGATTTTAATTTTATTTTGCACATAAACAAGACAAGAATCATTATTTTTCCATTTGTTTGGGCTATAATTCATTTTGTTGTAACATAAATTCAAAAGTAGATTTATCGGGTAACAAAACATAACGTCATGTACCTGTTGAAGTAGAATACAATGAGACAACATGCTATGCCGTCGGATCTCTGATGTTACAAAAAAGCTGTGTAAAGCCACTAGTTAACGCATTAATCGCCGTAGTCTAGTGGTTAGAGTGTTGACTTACTAGACAATAGCTCCGGGTTCAAACCCCAGATATGACATCTTGAAAAAAAAAATTGAAAACATTTCTTTCAGCCACCAAAACGCAAAAGCTCAGATTTCCATTAAAAAGTTTCTCATATCTATCATTCCGAGTCATTCTTTAAACTGTAGTTCCCGGTACTGATGGATAGAAATTAACACACACAACATGGGTGCTGCGACAAGCTAGTCTGTATTGCCGAAAAGGGTTGTAATGGCAAATTATGTATGTATTTATGTACATACATACAATACAACATTGTGGTAGAGTTAGGGCTTAAGTATTTATATAACTCTGTGTTCACACGTAGAGATTCTTATTTTTAAGATTGTATGTTTATAGGCGAAGAAGGCTAGGGGTTTAATCTCTCATTCGTAATTGCACACATGCATACACACAATTGTAAATAACATACGTGACGTTAAAAATAAGAATTGTATTGTCTGAATGCCGAAGATAGTTCAAAGAAGAATAAACCAAAATCTTAATAATAAGAATCTCTACATAATAATGAATTTATTTTTTTTTTTTCAATTTCAAATATTAAAAATGTTTCAAAAAGCAGTAGTAATAATAAAGGTTACTTACTTGAGGTTAAAAGTTTAATTGGCTGCCAAATAATGAAATGTTAAGAGCTCAGCTGTAACTCTTTGACACTTATTTAGGAAAATGTGGGAAATTTTTAACCATGGAATGTTATATTGCCATTATTTGGATCGAACGTTTGTAAATTGACTGTTTGAAAAACTAAACGAAAAAAAAAACGCATTTTTCAACAAAATCATTTTTAGTGATAAGGCCATAATAAACAATTTTTTGTGGCCACAATTGGCTAATGTTGGCATCAGTGACTTTGGTTTCAGCAGGAAGGCGCCACAAGCCACACATCCGGCATATAAAATTTCCCCCTCACATAGTTTTTGGCGGTATCAATTGGCCGCCTCATTCTTGTGATTTAACGCCATTGGATTATGTTTTCTGTACCGCGATTCAGTAACTTTTAACAATACGATATTCGCAAAAGAAGTCGACAGTTTTTATTGTTTGCAGTAACGATTAAGTTATTCACTAAGTATATTTTATCGACAGTCGACAACTGTAGTTTTCTTTATATTTAAATTGCAATAATGGGGCAGCACCGTATAAAATCAGTCAGTTTTTGAGTAGTTGGCAATTAAAATGGGTAGAAAGTTAGCAAGGCTACAAACCTCTAGTTTCTAGAGATGGACATTTGCCAGACATGATATTCCGTTATTAATTCCCATTACATTATTATCAGTAAACTGAATTTGTCTTGAAAAAATGTTTTTTAAGCCAATTTATTTTCTAACCTCAAATTTGCCTAATTATATAAAAAATTATTGAAGTATTTATATATTATAATGTTTAATATAACTTTTCTATATACTTCAGTAAGTAATGAATAAAATATAAAGAAAAATTATTGCTAAAAGCACTGTTTCAAACCCCGATGAAAATTATATGATTTTAAAAAATATTATCAGCCAGGCCCACGATATCGAATGAAAACTTAAGCGAAAGAAACTCAGTTACTCACTGTGTATCTAAACTGCGGCCCACTAATTGTCACTTTATCGTTCGCTTTGCTTTACGTTACCAACGTAATGCAAATAAACAACAAAGCTGCCATATCAACATATCAAAAAATAATCGCGAATATACACGAAAAAAGCGGTGAAATGCTTAAATTGTACAGTAAAAAATGCAACCGTGTGCTAGTTTAACTTGACAGAAATGTAGTAAACAAACTTATTCCGATTTTGTTTATTTATGTAAAAAAATTTTGTGTTACCAATCGCATTTATTTTTGGCGACACAAAAATTAGTGTGCCGCAAATCAGCTGTTTGTCGCTTAAAACTACACGATTCGATATCGTGGGCCTGGCTGTATATTTTCTTTTATGCCGAATGCAGAAGTGTGCCAATTAAATTGCAAATTGTCACATTTACCTTCTCTTGCATTATAATACAATATTGCCAAGCTTAAATATTCAGTTTCAATGATCATTTTCAACTTAAATAATCTTAAAATATGCCACTTAATATTTAATTGACGTATAATTAACGAAAATTTTAAGCTATAATCTTGGTTGAATATATCAATTTTCTTTTATTCTCATTATATATTATTTAAAACAAAATAGAAAGGATTTTTACAATTTTAATTCTCTATGTTTTCTCTATTGATGTTGCATTTCGAAATTCGATACATTTGTGCACCTGTTCAAATTCTATTCAATTTATCATTTTAATTCAATTGTCTAGACATTCATTTAAATTTTATACCTCAAATTGTGTTTTAAATTTAGTATGATTGAATTTTTAATATAAAAAGTGTCAAGACCATACAGGAATGCTCTTAAAAAAAAAAAAAAAAAAAAATTTGATGAAATGTGTTGTTTCACGAGACTAAAACTAAAATATGATTTAAACTACTCGAGGGAAATGAAAAATAACAAACGAACACTTTTTGGTTTTATCAACCTTTTTACTTTCCATAATGGTCAATTGAACAAATATTGAAAGAAAAGAAAAAAAAATAAATAAAAAAATACAATAAACAAAACAAAAAGTAACGTGTAAAGCCTTAACTCAGAAAAACAATGACAAATTTAAAAGCATTTGTTAAAATCAATTGTGCAGAAGATGAAACGGCAAAATGTTTTAATAAAATGACAAAAATAAAGAACTTTTTTTATTGTCCAAATGAAATTTTGCTAAAAGGTGGCAACAAGATTTAAACACACAAAAAAATAATCCAAATTCGCGTATGATGCAATGCCCAGGGTCGTCTTAAAGTATACCGGGAAACACAGGCAAATGCAGGGCAAATATGCAATATTTATATGAAAAAAACTTTAAGCTAGTGAAGAAGAAAACTTTCGGTTATGTTCTGAGAGAAATCGAGAACATTATTCTGCCAAGTGTTGTATAGGATAATAACAGCGAACAGTAACGTTGACGGACAAAGTAATAGTGACGAATGAAAGAGTAGACAATAGGATTGTTTTAAGAATAGAAGAGTTGAGTTTTGGACGTTGACCATTAGACACATAAGCATATTACCCTAAGAATACGTTTTAAATTCTATTTTTAAATTAATAAAATAATAAATTTTAATTCAAGATAATTAAATTTATACGGTGTTTTCATTAAAAAACCCACATACATATGTATATGTGTGCCCTTATTTGATAAATCAATTTGTATAGATAATATGAAGAGTCAAAATCTTTTTTTGACGACTTTTCCGCTTCTTACGACGAGGTTTCATATTAACTTCCAATAGACTCAATATTTGAACTAAATTGTAACTTGGGGGTCCTTACCACAGGCCATTTGTATCCCTTTAGAAAAAGACGGAACTGATAAATCCAACATTTTAACCAAATGTGTGTATGGGTTTTTTCTTTATTTTTGTATTTTAAGTGCAAAAAGAAAGAAAAAAACTATAAAAATCATAATACCTTTGCAGAACGTAATAGAATTAATTTTTTTATTTCAAGTGCTAATATACTTCAGCTGTATGAACTCAGATATCATGTTATCAAAGTACTTAATTATATCCATTTAACCTGAGAATACATACAAGATGTTAGTAAGATCTTTAGTCCTCTACGGCACGACGATGAGTTTCGCATTAGAACCAAGCATGAGCTATGTGAGCTCCTCGGCAATGTGGGCGTTGTTCAGTGCACTCACATCCAGAGGGTACGCTGACTCGGCCATATTGTTCAGATGGAAGAATCTGCTCCAGTTAGAAAAGTTTTCGAAGCGAAGGTCACTGAACGTCGACGTAGAGGACAACCATGCTTCTGTTGGAAGGACCAAGTTGATGAAGCTTTGTCAACAATTGGTAAGACCAACTGGAGAGGGCGAGCGCTTAGAAGAGATGCCTGGAAATTAGTGTTAAGGCAGACCGAAACCCGTTAACGGGCATTGAGAACCAGTGTAGGTTCCAATTTCAGTAAAGACAAGAAAAAAATTTTTCGTCGTAACTTAATTTTCTTTACAAATAATTTAAAAGGCTTTTCTTCAACTCGCTTAACTGTTTTCATTGAAGAAGAATTTTCTTTGATTTTGGGTCTGAATTTAACAATTAATTGTTTAATTTCAAGTGGTCTTAAAGTCCTGAAATAGACTTTGAAGCATTGGCTTCTACATTTTGGGTCTTGTAAATATTATGAAGATGGTCAGATATGAAAGGAAATATTTTTTGCAGCTTTTGTCAAAAATAAATGTTTTTTTTTCGAAACTCGAAAACTGTGTTCGATCCAGCGGATATTACAATTAATTCTTATGCCCAGAAAAACAGCATCTTCAATGTTACATTGTTATTGTTTAAAAATATTTTTTTTAGTTTTTATACACACTGCTAAAAATTAATCGATAAGATGTATACTCCTATTTACATCGTCGTGCGGGAGTTTATGTGCGCTATCCGCCAATTTATATATCTTGAGTTAATGATGCCATTTTAGGTTTTTGACTAGAAAATTTTTAAAATCTGCAATCCGTTTTCGGAATCCGAAAAATTTGGAGTCGAAAACCTAAAGTGGTATCATTAACTCGAGATATCTAAAAAATATGAAATGGCGGATAGAGCACATAAACTCCCGCACGGTGACATGTATTTACATATATGAATAGATACTTTGTATGCTCTGTTTAGAATTAGTTTTTTAAACTTTTCTTTTTATAAAAGCGTTACATATACATAAAATGCCATCAATCATTTTATTTTAGAAAATATGTACATATGTAGGTATGTTTATACACGTGCATATGTATGAAAGAAAAAAAATATATTTTTTTATGAGCAGGTTGGTTGACTAAACGGTTGAATGATTCTAAAATAGAATTTTGAATTTTGACAATGTGTGGTACATACATATGTACGAGTATGTATGTTTGTAAGTAAAGTAAATGTTATTCAAAGGATAGAAAGGTGCAAACAAACTTTAAAACATTCATCAAAAACTATACATGCGCTTGCAAACACTTACTGTTTGCAGGTGACATATGGACCATAACACGTTTGGCAAAATAAGAGAAACAAAAAAACAGTTTAAGTCATACACCACTTTTACCCGGAAAGTAAATTTTATTTTTTTTTAAATGACAAATTGATGACAAATATCGAAGACTGATGAAAACTAATACTTTTCAAATAGAGTTTTAAAAATAATAAAATGCCACACAGCAATTTAAAGTGAAAAATTACTTTTTAAACACACACAATCGATTTCAAAGTGTTACTTTATTGTCGTCAATAATAAATGAGTTTATAAAGACAATATTTTAAAATTGATACACTGCTGCAGTAAGTAATTGATTTTATAGTTAAATTTTGTTGAATTACTAGTATTTGCGATTATGCGTGATTAACTTTTTCATTTATAAATTATTTAGACTTTTGCAAAGACCTACATACACTTAAAATTCTTTCATACAAGATAACACATACAAACGCAATAATACCTCTTAATAGATTTTCATATCAGTAATTCATTAATCAGATTAAATACTCGTATTGTAATAACTCATTTATAAACGAAGATAAGTATCCAACAACAGTACTTGAAATTCGAGTAGATGTGCACGTGACTGACGTTTAAGTCTCTGTACAATGCAGTGTAATAAGTAAAGAAGTAGTTACGAAATTGAAGAGAAATTAAATAAATATTCAATTAAATTTTAATTATTATATACTTAAGAAATAAATACAAAAGGTCTAGACATTTACATATATAAAAGAACCCAGTTGGCATATTCATCGTACGAGTATATGGCATTATCGTACAAGGATGTTTTTAAGACATGTTACTAATGGTTGTCGACAACATTGCGGAAAGTTGTCGATAATAAACAGACCAATAACAACATGCTGGCATAGCTCATATAATGTGCGTTACGATATTTGCAACATTTTTTTGAAACAATTAACATCAACAGATGGAACATTTACTGTTGATCATTTCAAAGGTGAAGATATTACACTGGCCTTAATGGAAATGGAATGCTTAAATGGAACTTTGAATATGAACTATATGTCTTCAATCAGTCCAATACAATGTACACATTTGAGGGGTGTAAAAAAAATTTTAATATTTGAAACTCAAACGTCTGAGGTTGAATACCAGCAAAAAAAATATAAGGTTCCCCCTCCCCCCTCCCCCCTCCAAAAATCCTTCATCAAGCAACCGCTGCCTGACATTTCCAGTCTATTCTACCAAAAAAAAAAAAACTAATGATCAGGAGTACAGCGCCACCATCTGTAGAAATTATAATTTAAATTAAAAATTAAATTTTAAAAATAAGAGGTTCCGCCCCCCAACAATAAATCCGTCTTCAAGAAACCGCTCCCTGGCATTTCCAATCTATTCCACCAGAAACCAATGATCAGGAGTACAGCGCCACCTTCTGGGAAGATAGCAGCTAACCTACTGAAGACGCTCGCCACTCACATTCAACATCCACCGACAGATGCGGCAATTTCTGTTGACCATTTAAGGGTGAAGATATAACAGTGACCTGTGAGTGGTCAAATTGACAGCAACTTGTCTCATCAATAAAAAGGCTCATAATAAAAAAAAAACAGGAAATAAAATAAATCTATCTACGTATTTATCTTCAAATTCCAATTCCAATTCAACCATGCACTGCATGAGTAGGGATTTACCCCTGAGTATTGGTCTTAAATAAAAAAAAAATAATGGATAAGCACTTACACTCTTTATCAGGAGCCTACGTATAAAAATGTTGTTTGCGGTTTTTTCAAAATTATAATTTAAAATAAGAGGTCCCCTCCCCCCGCCCCCTCCAAGACGTCCATCTACAAAGTAACCACTTCCTGACATTCAACTTTATTCCATCTTAACCTTTGACAACGAAAAACGAATGATCAGTAGAAAAATGCCACCTATTGGGAAGTAGAAGATAATAGCTAAAAACCTACTTAGCGAAGGCAGTCACCACAATCAACATGCAACCATGGGTCAATTGCTATTGATCATTCAAGGGTGAAGGTATAACACGGGCCTTAGAATGATCAAATCACAGCAATTTGTCTCATTCCTAAAGCGCTTAATAATATAAGAAAACAAAAAAATATATGTTCTATTGTCATAATGTACGGGGTTTACCCCTGAGTATTGGTCTCAATAAAAAAAATAATCCAATTGCAAAATTCTCATAAACAATAAGATAATGGTAAAGCCAAACAAGAAAAATTTTAAATTGTTTTTTTTTTAATTTTTCCTGAATTAATTCGATTCGCATTAAATATAATAAAATAACTTTTACTTTCCAACAAAAAGTAAGTTACACTTTTAATAGAAAACATTAAATATTAAATAAATTTTGTAAGTTTTTCTTGTAAGCTGGTAAAAGTACACCAAATAAATTGCTATTCGTTGATTTGTTTACCTTTCTTTTCTTTTAATCGCAGTATATAAATTAATAAAATATAAATCCTTCTATCTTCGAGTGTATATTTCATATTTAATTACCCATGTTTCATTACATGGTGTTGATATCTTTTCATGGTTTCATAATTCCATATTCCTGGGGACATAAGATTGGTGCCATTGATCTCTAGACACATTAATCATCATTTTCCGTTATATATTCTTTTACGCTTAACTTTTCCCTTTTTTCTTTTTTCTTTTTTTTTTGCTGCCAAAGGTGTCTGTAGGTTTTAAAAAGATTTTTTTTTTTTTTGCCTTTTTACTGTCGGATATATGAATATTTGCATACAAACTTTCTATCAAAATATTTCCATGCTACTAGTGATGTGTCAAACAAAATAGTTCATTCAACTTAAGTTTGTCACATACATTTGAAAATGTGTCCTTTCTTTAGTATTAACAATTATACCAGTCAGTGTTCTTTGAATGTGTTCATAAATAAAATTATTATGTTTTTTTCTTTCTTTTATTTCCTTTTCCCCTTCTGTTTTTGTTGTTTGTGACTATTCATAAATGTGAAAAAGCAATCAAAGATTCAAATACAAGATACGATGACATTTTTTCATTCATTCGTCATCTATTCAGTCGCTTGAATTTAATTCTCTTTTTGCCAATAGACAAACAGACAAGTGTAAGTATATATGTACTAGCTGGAGTGAACCCGGCAACACCTTATAATACATTTATGCATAAATGCATATTTTTAGTGCATAAAATAAATATGCATTTATGCACTAAAAATGCATATAATATATAAACATTTTTATATTATTGATTTTATTATTGTTAGTATTGTTTATTGGGTTGAATATTTGTTGATTTTTTTTAAAAATTGCATTTATGCAAAAAATATGCATTTATGAACTAAAATTATGCATTTAAGCACCAAAAATATGCATTTATGCACTAAAAATATGCATTTATGCATAAATGTACTATGTTGCATATGAAAATATGCAATAATTATGCATAAATGCATTAATGCATATATCTGGCATTAATGCATATTTTTAGTTCATAAATGCATATTTTTGCATAAAAGCAAATTTTTTAAAAAATCAAAAAACATTCTACCCAACAAACAATACTCACAATAATAAAATCAATAATATAAAAATGTTTATAAAATCATGAAATAAAATAATATTAGTGTAAATATGTAACAAATTAATCAAAAAGCAAATAAAAGTACAATAAATCTATTAATATATTAAATGAAATATTAAATAGTAAAACAAATTAACAAAATTAACAATTTATTTTCTGCATGCATTTATGCATATTTATATTGTTCACACTAGAGACCTGACTTTTCAGGCTTGATTGTTCACACCATGACTCAGGAATTTATAGGCATGAATGTTCATACTATGCAGCAATTGAGGTCACACTAGAGTCATGACTTTACTCACCACTCAATGGTGTTCACACCATCCTGTTGATCAAATTAACACTTGCTTGAAGTCCTCATCTTTGTGGAGGTTCGTTAAGATGTTGAAACTTTCCACCAACATCCGTGCTCTGTTGGAAAACACAGAATTAACTTTAAGGCCGACACAGATAAAATAGCACAAATATACAGACATAAAGATACAAAAACCTCATATACATAAAAACTTTGGTGTTAACTTCACCTTTCGTATAAGGGCTTACAAAAAAATCGGTTGGCGCATTACAGAGAACATCAATTACAAAGCATTTTATAGTCTTCTTTTATATATATACTAGCTGAACCCGATGTGCTTTGCTACCCCCTCGATATATAATATAATTTAAAGTATTTATATATTTTGCAGACAGTTGTGGGAGAAAGAGAGTGAGGCTACCCCACTATTTTAATTCAAATGTATATTAAATTTGAGGTAAAGTCGTTAATAAACGTAGTAAAGAAGCACCAAATTTGTATATAGAAAAAAAAGTTTAAAACTTTCAAACAAAATTTGGAGTACAAAAGGGCGTGAAAAGGGGCTAGGCGTAAAAAATGTGTATTTCTACCTCGCCTGCAGTATAATGTGTATACAATTTGAAGTATATCTTTTAAAAACTATTTGGAAGCAATTACATAATTTTAAAAAAGTGGTCTTAAAGTGAGCGTTGTCGAAAAAAAGTACCCTATTAATCATGCCAGAGTCCCAGTTAAATGCTGTGAAAATTTCAGGAAGATCGGTCTAGAGGTTTGGTCTCCTATAAGATACAAACAAGAAAACAAACAAACAAATAAACAGACACAGATTCAATTTTATATATTTCGAAGTATATAGATATAGATAGATAGATAGATATACGTACTACATATGTATGTAGTTTTTTGTGAAACCGACTTCATTTAAATAGACCTGAAACTGGATGAAAAAAAATATGCAAACGAACAAAAATTTTAGAATGTTGACACACACATAAAAACAAATAAATTTTCTTCATTGTGTGTAGTAAGTAAAGTGAAAAAAGATAATGTCATGAACTTAAAATGTAATT
This sequence comes from Metopia argyrocephala, assembly GCA_963576795.1. NCBI lineage: Eukaryota > Metazoa > Arthropoda > Insecta > Diptera > Sarcophagidae > Metopia > Metopia argyrocephala. The sequence continues at coordinate 90,111,016 of OY756211.1, forward strand.
CATTTCTATCATTTTGATGAGCACATTTCTAATGCCAATAATAGATGACTTAAACATCACCATCAATATGACCAACTGAATTAATCGTGTAACCGGTATAGAGAAATAACTTATCATTGAAATCTGCATATTGAATATTTTTTTGAAAACTTTCTAATCATTTGCTGTGTAGTTTTAAAAGAAGTCCATCTTCACGAAACCTCCACCAAGAAATGAACGATCAGGAGTACAGCGCCACTTCTGTGAAGATAACAGCTAACCTTCATAAAAAAGTTGCTCGCCACTCACATCCAACATCCAGATGGGGCAATTGCTGTTGATCATTTAAAGGTGAAGGTATAAAACTGGCCTTTGAGTGATCAAGTTGACATTGACATAGGGAGCTTAACATCTTCACCTTTATCTATCTATACCTACATATATATTCAACATTCCAATACAATGCACTGCATTTAGTTGGGGTTAAGCCCTGAGTCTTATTCTTAAAAATAAAAAATATCGAACTAAATCTGTTTAAGTGAATAGACATTTTTTGATCATTGCCTTTAATAACACTGTGTGCTACACCAAAAATATGCAGGGGTTCTGACATAGAAATTCTCGTTTGCGGAAGCCCATAGCGTACTGGAATTGTTTTGATTTTTTCCAACACTTCGTTAAGTGTCTTTTTTAACAGCAAATATAGTGAAATACCCATTTTCACGTAATTACAACTTAAAAAAATCATAAGTTTTTTGTTTTGAAACTGATTTTCAAAAAATTTTTTTGTTCGAAGAGATAAGTTTTACCTCTTAGATGTGTGAAAATTTTCTAGGGAACCAAAAAAAGTGAACGTTATGAGGAGATAGTACATAAAATTTTGTCTGCCTATCATGGAATGTATAAAAATGTATTTTTTACAAAAAACATGCTATGCTATATTTGCCTATTTTGTCTTGCCTCTATATTTCCAACTTGTAAATAAATATACAAATAAATACATATCCAGCAATACAAAAATAAATACATCACGCTATGCTATGTCATGATGTCTCAAGCACAGTGTCATGCCATGGCATGCAAAGCCATATACTTGTAAATGTCCATAAAATTGGACCATCATCATGCTTATATGAATTTGTTCCCTACAAATTTATGCCAGACTAGGGATCAACAAAGTGAACGATTTCACTAGAAAATTTTAAGGACTGAACAGCGATAAGTTGGAAAACAAGGTACTAGCAGCGATTTATTTAAAAGAACACGGACTCGGAGGAATTTCTAACAAAAAACTTAGCATATCCCATTAATTTTTAATTCGATTTGTATGTTCTTACGTGTTTTCAAAAGCTACTTTAGCACGCTTTTTTACAAACCTAAACAAAAAAATATTCTACTGTACGGCCAACTTAGAGCAAAGACTATAAATATATAAAGATGTTACACTCCCTACATTTTTATTTAAAAAAAATTTTGTTCATATTTAGAAGCGGGGGACAAGTATGTGGTCAGCTGAAAAAAAACCAATTCTCATTTTTTGCAAATGTTAATCATGAGAGCATATCTCTCAACAACAAAATCATACATGCATGCATACATATTTACAATATACATTTGGGAATTCAAATATAAAAACAAAATAAAAGAAACTGTTTTTACACATACATATGTACATATTAATATCATACATTAACCTTTAATTAGGCGCATTTAGAAAATCATATAATTAGTCGTATGGGGTCCCAGAGTTTACTGCAAGTGTAGGATTACAAAAAAGAAAAATGAGTATGTTTTGTTAAATTTTCAGTTATTTATTTTAATAATACATAAAAAACATATAAACACAACATATTTTTCGTTTAAAAACAAATCCACCAACATTTTTTAATATTTCCTGACCCCAAGCGCCTAATTAAAGGTTAACAACGCAATCATATATGCGAATGCTTGTGTGTATTTATAATGCACATTGCCAAATCAAATAAAATAATTTTTTTAAGAACACTTGGTTTCGTATGAAATAAACGCGCAACTAACCTAAGCCAAAGTCAATGTGATCGACTGTGCAATAGTAGGAGAAGAATACGTGATTTATTGTTGCACACAGGGAATTATGTTGATCTGCACCGAATTATGATGTTATTGTCTTTGAAGAATTCTCTTATATACTTACAATATGTGAAATTAAAATAAAAAAACAATTTTTCAATCTTTGGTTATTAATTGTTTTATTTGTATACCGCTGACATATCGTCGCCCCGAAGTTATCATATTATTATAGTTATCATATTATATATTTGTATTATTTTCCTTGACCTTTTTATTAATTTTATTATTAGTTAAATTATTTGAGCTTAAGGTCGAATAAATATTTATATTATTTATTTTACGATATTTCGCTACTTCCTTGCGTAGCATCATCAGGAATATATATTTGTATGTTGCAAAACAATAACAAAATTATGCGAAATATCGTAAAATAAATAATATAAATATTTATTCGACCTTAAGCTCAAATAATTTAACTAATAATAAAGTTATCATATTATTATCATAGAATTTACATACATACATAATTGGCCATTACACCCTGTTTCAGGATTACGGCCTAGCTTCTCGCAGCACTCATGTTGTGTGTGCCAATTTTTATACATGAGTACCATGAGCAAGAATGAACATTTAGCCGATATTTTGCTGAATATATAGCACAGCAAATAACTTACGTTAAATTTCGTATGGATATAATTAAACCGTCAACAATTTTGTCATTTCCTTCCGAAATGTTTGTTCACACAATAAGTTAAGAAAATGAATCGGACTTTGGTAATTTGTGTGCTCCATCGGACATATTTTTCGAAGTTTGCACAATTCAAATAAAAGTCTTCGAAAAAATATTTTTGGAAAACAAACTTATGAAAAACATAAAAAGATTTATTATTGATCAATGCGTAAATTGTACCAAAAATACTGTTTATTCCTTTCGGTTTGAGGATAACAACGTTTGTTACTAAATTTACTTGTGCTTATATTATTACGAAATCATTTGACATGGGAAACATATAAATACAAATCAGCGAGTACCAAAAAGGTTAAAATTTTGGAACATTAAATATGTCAGCGGTATACAAATAAAATAAACAATAACCAAAGAAAGAAAAACTGTTTTTTATCTTAATTTCACGTGTTGTAAGTATACTTATTAAAGAATTCTTCAAAAATAATAACATTATAATTCGGTGCAAATCAACATAATTCCATGTGTGCAAAAATAAAGCACATATTCTTGCCGTACAATTACACAGTCGATCACATTGACTTTGGCTTAGGTTAGTTGCGCGTTAATTTATACGAAAATAAGTGTTCTTCAAAAAATTATTTATTTTATTTGATTTGGCAATGTGCATTATAAATGCACACACGTTTACACATGTATGCAGATATGATGTATATTGTAAATACACACACGTATTCATGCATATATGATTTCGTTGTTAATATATTTATATGTTTGTATTAATATAAATATGCTCTCTTCTCTGTATAAAACCGGTTTCTTTTAGTTTGTTTTTATATTTTTTATACGTTGGTAATACACACATGTACACACATGAGAGATGAAAATAAGTTCTCTAAGAAGAATAAGCTCTCTTTTAGTTTTGTTTTTGTAAGTGGAAGTAGCGCTACGGACATCACTAAAATTTGGAGCTAGCAGTTCATTGTATGGCAGTGTGACATCTTTATATATTTATAGTCTTTGCTTAGAGCGTGAAAATAAAATGAAAATTTATTGAAAAAGTGTGTTTTGTTTAAAGTTAAACGTCCGTCACTCAGCCATTTTCCAACCGATTTTCAAAAACATTATTTTGTTTCAAAGGTAAAACTAACTGTAAAAAAGTCAAACACATGCTCGGTATTCGCTTGCGAAGAAAAAACGTTTAGTTAATCTAAAAAAAATATATATATTAACAATTAAAGTGTACAGTAAAATACAAAATTTTGTATAAAAATGTAAATTTTACAAAAAACATGCTATTCTCTCATGATGTTTCAAGCACAGTGTCATGCCATGGCATACAAAGCCATATACTTGTATTTATTGTATAAAACCAAGAACTCTAATTAAATTAAAGCTCTGAAGAAATAAATTGGGAAAAAATGTTTTGAAATATTTAATGCCTGTATTCATAAAAAATATTTTAGGTTTATTGAGGGTTTATTTGACATATTTCTATGCAATACTTGCCAAATAAACCCTCAATAAACCTAAAATATTTTTTATGAATACGGGCATAAAATTAAGATTTTCAATTTGGTCTCATTAATTAAAGCAGGAATTAGAAATGCACTTAAAAGCAGGTTATTTAAAAACTTTGAAATATTTAAAGTTTTAAGCCATTAAAAGTAGCAGACATGCATTTAGACTCTTCCAAAATAATAACGAAGATTTAAAAAAAAAATTACTCCTTCCGGTTCAAACACGCACCAACAATTCATATGCCAAATGCTGCATATTTTTAATTCATCAGCATATACTCGTACGTACTTACTCTTCCCCATATATACAATATGTGTATGTAAGTAAGTATAGACTGAGCCCAAATCTCTAACATTCAATATAACATTTTTTTTTTTGTAGTTTATTTTCGTTTTTAAATCATCTCAAGTTTGCAATTTGAATATTTTTATTTTGTTTTTGTTTTAATTTAAAGTATTTTTTTTGAGAATATTATGTTTCAATGTTACCTTTTTAGTTTGATAGGCCTTAAGTGTTATGGTTTTTTTCTTTTCCGTAAATTTTAGCAAAACCATAATTTATCAAGGTGCTGCATTTGTACTCATATGAAGATACTGCAATATTTGGTAAATAGCTCCTGTATTACGTAGGAATAAATGAAAGATTGAAGCATAAAAACAGAAACTAACAAAGGCATATAATTGTAAAAAATTAAAGAAGAAGAAAAATAAATTTAAAATGGAAGTGAATAAACAAAAACCAAAAGAAAGAAAAAATGATTTTACTCGACCAGCAATTTAAAGTTGAAAATTAAATTACTCAGCCTAAGGACTTAAAGTACTTTTTTTCAACTTTAAAACTAAAATTACAATTTTTATTTTGTTTTGCTGTGAAACAAATAAATTCTTTTCAATATTATTTGTGAAGTAAATAAATTGGTTTTTTGTATGGAAGATATGTATTGTAACCACTTGTTCAAAACGCTAAATTTTTTACATGCTGATTTGTTTTGAAGTAATTTAGATTAAGTTCCGAAGCTCACTATTACTGATCTCAAGATTTTTTTTGTAAGACCAATACTTAGGGGTTTACACCCCACTCATGCGTTCTTCGTATTGGAATAATTGTTTCAATTAAACGCCTTATGTAGATGGGGCAAGTTGCTGTCAGTTGATCATTCAAACACCAGTGTTATACCTTCACCTTTGAAATTATCAACATCAATTTTTCCATCTGTTGATGTTAATTCTTTGTTGTATTTGCTAAAGTTCAATGGTAAGTTTCGTTCTGCCTATTACTTCCCAGTAAGTGGCACTTTCTCCTGATCATTCGTTTGATAATTCAAAGGTGGACAGAGTGGAATCTCAAGGGGCGGCGGCTTTCTTAAGGATAGGATTCTTCTTATTTTTTTTAATTAAAACTCCGAAAGTCCGCACACAAATTGTTGTTCTTTAATTTTTCTCCTTTAATGGGACTTTAACCTAGGCTGCTTGGTGTTGTACGGGAGCCCTCTAACCACTGCACTACGCCACTACAAAATTATCATTTATTTGCTAATAATTGCTTATTTAAACCATGCCCACTTATCCAACTACGCCCAGTTTTTGACCGATCATTTGTTTTGACTATTATTCCGACCAAATTTAGAAGCGTCTGCTATAATCGTTCGCAGGATATACAAAAAACAATATTTAGTTGTATTGTCTGAGAGGCTCATGCTTGCTTGTCAAAGTGGGCAAACAAACAAAACATTTTGCAAACGTTACCACAAAGTCATAAACTTTTACATTTTTTTTAATCGTATTGTACATGAGCACAACCAAAACAAATACTTTCTAAATGAGAAAGAGCGCAAACGAAAAAAAAATCGTTTTTTGCTCTTGTGCTTGCTTTGTTATTCCGTTAAACTAGTGTAATTTGCTCTTTTTTCTCTTCTTCTTTTTTTTCCTTCTCATTCATTTTTTGTTGTACCTACGCACATTTAAGTTAGTGTATTTGTAGTGCTCAAAACAAAAACAATATACAAAACTAAATGGGTCAACCGGCCTCACTGTTTTTGTTTTGTTTTTGTTTTACTCATTGTAAAGAACAAAACAAAATGATATCAAACGTATCGTTTTGTTTATTTTCCTACTCTGTTACTTATTAGCTTCTACCCACTTTTTGATTGATGATGCTTATTAACTTTGAAGCTACTTGCACCAATTTTAGATGCTGTTACTGTTATCCTTTTAAATAATACGAGTAGACAATTTAATATTTCCTATGCATGGACTTGAAATGTCTATAGCCTTTAATGTATGATATTCATTAATATGAAGAAAGAAACTCTGATGAGACAATCGTAGTTGGAGTCGAATATAAATTCAGTTCGTCTGGTGTACAATTACTTCGCGAATGTCATTTTCTCCTTTGATTGAGAAGTCAAAATTCGTTTAATAGAATTAAGTTTCTGATCTAATTAAAGCACAACAAAGTACCAAAAAAAAACATACTTATGGTAAGGTCTTTTATATATTTTGGGGGATTTATATAAGTCTCGGCAGTTTTCTGGCAAAAGCTCTGGGAGTAATTGATTGCCATGAACAAGCTTCTCACGTCTTTCGTTCGGAGTAGACTTTAAATTGTAGGTCCCGGTATCCATGGATAAAAATTAACACACACAACATGAGTGCTGCGAGACGCTAGGCAATTAACACGTGAGATAACACGGCCATTGAATTTGTTACCCAAAAGAGTAATGTTTTCGTTAACTGTTTGCCAAGTGGCAACGTCCTGTTGAAACCACATATCGTCCATATCATAATGTTCATCAACGACGAGCGTGAGAAGTACAATTGTTGAGAGGTACACGACGACGAGTTGAGGTGGACTGCTCTTCAGTCACACTATCGCGAACAGCAGCAATATTTTCTGCAGTGTGAGCTGTACAAGCACGCACTGGTGTTTTCACATCTCCTACAGACCCAGTTTGCTCAAATTTTTGCACGATTTTTCCGATTGTACGTACATTTGGACAATTAAATTGACCAAAAAAAAAATCACGATTTGATTTGAACGTCCCTTTTCATAATAAGCCTCAATATATTTAAGGCGTTGCTTGATTGTGTATCTTTCCTTGGTTCAACTTAAGTTAGTCTGTGTGGTTAAGTGTGGTTCACATTCAACATCGGCCCTTAAAATTTAACCACCCGATATAAGCAGACAACTTTCGTTTCTGATATTAAAAACAGGACAGAAGAAAATTATTTATTTCTTGAATTCCTAATCACTTATCGGATCTTTATAATGTAAATCTATTTATAATTATTATATCGGTCTTAAAATCCTAAAACTGGTATTCTTTATGAGACTTAACATCCTTTAAGGAATATGTATAAACAATAGAGGAACTGAACTAGTTTTCGACCCGCGTTACAAAGGTCTCATCAGAGTTCTTTGTGTTGTACGATATAATAATTATTGTACAAATAGATTGTTTTTAAATGTTTAATTTTAACAGAAAATTAATGTAATCTTGTAATCCAATATCACTGCTTTTAATATTTTCTCAACAGGCAAAAGTAGATTTGTTAGCAAATTTGCCACATTGCATCATTGAATATTGTAATTTGAATCAGACATTTATATTTTCCAACTTTTTTCTCTTCAACTTTCATTACCGGTGTTCCTTTTTTTAGTGTTTTAATGCCAGAAAAATTGCTGACATATCAATGTCATAGAAATTATTTCTCTTGATTTAAATCAACATCTGCTGTGAATTTGATCAGTTTTGATTTTTTTTTTTTGCCTGTGCACTTGACTTCCTTTTTTTTTTTTTTATAAAAAAAAGGTCAAATAATAATTGAAGATTGATTTGTTTTACTACGCAGGAGACAGATTGATGCATGGCATGAATGTCTGATTGTCTATACCAGCACAATGTCACTCGCCAGACAATCAAAACTAATGAATAAAAAAAAATAGAAAAGATTGTTCAATTATTTAAATTTTTTCTTTATTTTTTTTTGTGCAATGAAAACTTTTTCCACACTTGCACAGAATAAAAATTACAAACTGTTGTTACTTTAATTTTCAAGAAATATTTGATTACAAAACATTGAAAAAAAAATAATTTGCAAATGAAAATAAAATAAAACAAAAATTATTTAAAGAAAAGCATTTAAGCACGTGTTTTTCTTATGGCTGTTTTACAATATTTTTCTTGTGAATTAAATTAAATAGACAAACCGTTATGGAAAAGAGCAGCGACTTGCAGTCACACAAAAAGAAAGACTGCAAACAGACGTGAAGACAATTGAGAAAATTTAGAAAAAAAATTAATAACCACCTGATATACTTAGAATAGGAATACTTTAAATTGAAAACCAACGTATTAATGCAAATGCAAAAGATTAAAAATATATGACTGAAAACCATAACTATAGAACATGCCATTTGACGCCATTTCATCTTAATGTCAAGCATTGCCTTACAGAAACAAAACAGCCAATTTGTGTCTTATTGTGCACGAATGATGTTTAAGATCGAATTTTGCATTATAATTATTTGTTTTTAGGCTATAATTATCTTGAATTTTATATATAATTTGTTCATTGTGAGAAGCACGTGCCCACACCGAATGGTTTGAAACATTTTATTGCTGTTTTATTTTTTTAATTAAATTTAATTTAAATTACTAGTAAATACCAGTTGTGCTATTAACTTTTGAAGTTTCTGGAAAAAAATTATATTTAATTTAATAATTGCGGGTTTCTAATAGAGAAATATTTATTTTTACGAAATCTAATCCCAAAGCTTGACAAATGACAGAAAAGTCTATTTAGGCTTTGGTTGAAGCAAGTGACTTGTTAGACATCGTTTTGATTTGCTTATTAGGCCATCAGATAATTCAAATAAAACTGTTGTAACTCCTGCTTAACTTAAAGTAACGCTTGAAAGTTGGTTAATAATTTATTTCTACAAAAATCTCTTTAAACCATACATACATACTTATACATATACAATATTATATCTCTACTTGTATGTAAGTCTGTTTGTTTGTCGATCAATTACACCGAAATGATTTAATTGAAATTTAGTGCAATGGTGTACTTTTTTCAAAATTAGACCTAGGTTTAGTACATCCCTTATAATCTAAATGGTAATTTTTTATACACACATTTATCTTGAGAATGGTATAAGCTAGAGTATCTGAATTTAGTCTGAATGACCTCATTTTCAAGACAAATCATCAGTCAGTAAGTGGACGTAAGCAAGCAAGTGGGCGTAAAAAAAATTAGTTTATCAGTTACAGTTTACAGTTATGCATCACATTACTTCAAACTAAAATATATTTAATTGTATCAATAAGTTTCGTTGACCTTATTATTGAGTAAAATACAAGTATTAAAAACAAATTATTCAAACATTACTGGAAGGGCTTGTGGTCTTCTTTGACAATTTGCTGAACTACATAATACAATAAATGACAAACAAATAATAAACGGAAACGACAATTTCTTTCCGGTTTATCTAATGACATAATTCAGGTGGTCACTTTGAAACTTTTTCCACGCTGATCTAGATGTTAATTAGCTATGATATAAAATAATTTAACACGTTCGCGGACGTGAGTGTTATAGCATTCATTTTCATACTGATGCAAAATGACGTGAATGCTATAGCATTCAAATTTTAAAGCCAATTTTTATTCATTTAATTTTATACAATCTTAAGTTTTTGTAATTAATACACATTCAAAATAATGACCAATTGGTTCATTAGATACTTTCGTATATATATATATATGTATATAACGGTTAAAATACGATGTTCTGACTACTCTTATAATATATGTCTAATTAGATTTCGGATATTACAACTAGTTTCAAAAATAATTGCCTGTATATTTTTGCAGCTCCCTAAAATTTTTTGCGTCCGCGAACGTGTTAAATTTCCATGCTACTCGAAAACACACATGCCAAGAATACAAATAACACAAGGAAAAATTTAAAAATACTATAATGAGGAAGCGAAATATTATCTTCGAGAAAAACATGCTAAGAACTGTCTTTTAGGGAGTCAGAAAAAACCAAAGAAAATTTTCGAGAATATTATAGATTCCCATATGATTTGCAAAAAGGTTTTCCATATCCTAAACTATCTGTTCCGTTAGCCTATTATAAGCAAGATATGTATGTACACTAGGGTGGGTCAATTTGTTCGGGACCGAAAAACATGATAAAGCGTATAGCAAGGTCGTAATCTACGGGAAATTCTAAGAACTTTTCCCAAAGAAACCATGGTTCTAAAATCAAAATCGAGCTTCCGGTTTTTTAAGAGAAAATTTGGTGTTTAGGTCATCCAAAAATAATGCTATTTTTTTGGAAGTATTCATTGCAATTGGTGAATAGTTGACCTGTAACGCTATAAAAGGTCTTATTTTAAAGGAAATTATCTCACCTTTCTATATCTGTCCTCATTTATAGAAAATTATTTACCCAAATAATGGTTTTGGAGGTTTATGTCAAAATAATAATAGTTTTAGGTTTTTAACAGTTTGACTATTATTATTTTGATATAAACCTCCAAAACCATTATTTGGGTAAATAGTTTTCTATAAATGAGGACAGATATAGAAAGGTGGGATAATTTCCTTTAAAATAAGACCTTTTCCATCGTTACAGGCCAACTATTCACTAATTGCAATGAATACTTCCAAAAAAATAGCATTATTTTTGGATGACCTAAACACCAAATTTTCTCTTAAAAAACCGGAAGCTCGTTTTTGATTTTAGAACCATGGTTTCTTTGGGAAAAGTTCTTAGAATTTCCCGTAGATTACGATTTTGCTATACGCTTAGTAGGCAAAAAAATTGACCCACCCTAATGTACACAACTTGGGTTTTATAATTTCCATGACGATAATATCGTCAACGGAATTAAGGAACGCTGTAACTGACAAAAAATCAAAAATACGTTTTTTGCATCATTTTGATCAGAAAAAAAATAGGCGTCGATTGGTCCCGAACCTAGATTTCTACGATGAAAATAAATTCACTTACGCCGTCTGCGCTTTGAAAAATACTAGTGTCTTTGTTCTACTTTCATAAAGGTTTTTTGGCTCTGGTGAATATTTAAGGTTTTGTCAGTTACAGCGTTCGTTAATTCCACCGACGATATGAAGATGTGTGTATGAAAGATGCACAAGACTTGGCATCATGCATTTTGTTGTATACTGAACCAAAAATTTTCGTAAATACTGTAAAATGGAATGTAGAATTGAATAAACGTAAAAACTAAATGCATAATCGTCAAATTTTTAGTTAAGATTTAAAATTTTAGTATTTTATTTATATTGAAGAAATTTCTTCAATATGAATAAAATCTTTTCGTTATTTATTAGGATGTAATTATAACGAAATTTACATGCATACCTACATAATTGGCCATCACAACCATATTTCAAGGTTACGTCCTATCTCCTCGCAGCACGCATGTTGTGTGCGTCAATTTTTAGCAATAAGCACCGGGATCTAAAGTTTAATGTCGACTCCGAACGACACCCATTGAGAATCATGTTCATTGCAATTAGTTACTCTCAGAGCTTTTGCTAAGAGGAAGTCGCCGAAAGAAATAGTTTTACTTATTTCTATCTTTAAAGATGTCAGAGCTGGAGCTATTAAATTGTAAGGCTACAAATTTTTGTTGTCGGGTCATTTTTTTCTGCCACATGAACGTGATTTTGTGTTGATAGAAATGAATATAATGGAGCAAGCCCTGAGTATTATAATAAATTAATTGAAAAATGCAAAATAAAAAACTAACTTAGGTTAGAACGAATATCACAGACAGATTTTATTTCAACGAAATCACTAGAGGAATCAATAGCAAAAAAAGTATAAAAAATCGCGTGCGTAAATTGAATGGATGACATTTTTTTAAAATGAATTTTATATAAAGTTCTATAAAACTTCTTTCAATGATTCTAAATTTCATATTTTAGATCTTTTACCTAAAAAAGAAGAACCAAAATTATACGGAAATATTAAATTATTTCCATTATATGCGACCATTAGACTTGTAATGGAAGAAAAACATAAAGATATTGTGTGTCTACTACCATACATCCCTACAGTTTTTCCGAAACATTTAAAGATTCCTAAATACTTAAAATAAAAATAACTAATAAATATTAACGAATTTTTTTATTCAAGTTATTGTTTGAAAGAAAACTCATAGTTTTTTGCAGCTTTAAATCATTTATAGGGCAGTTAATTCAGTTAATTTTACAAACGGTCTAAGTAAATTTAAATTTTAAAAATATTTCACACACAACTTCATATTCAGAATAAATTTCAATTAATGAAGAACAATAAAATTAAAAATGTTGCATAATGTGAAAATAAGCATTTCATTAAATATCTTCAAATAAGAAATATATGACTTTCATACATATGGATATGGATTTTTTAATCAAATAATTCATTAATATGAGGGATTTTTCTTTACAAGAGTTTAAATAATAAAAAATAAAAACATAGAAATTATAGAAAACTTTATAATGACATTAATGTTTAAGTATAATTTAGACCATGTGGCCGTCATCGAAAACAACAAATTTTGCAGAATTCTCGCAGCATTTACTTCCGATTTTCACCATTAATTGTCCTTTTCTGAAACAGGAAAATATGGATTTAATTCGGATTTTGAATGAATCCAAAGTCTCTACATATAGTAAACAGAACTTTTCCTATAATTATTATTTAAAACTGAGTCTATAAAATAACAAGAAAAACAACCACAAAATTTTGCTTTTTAAATATTAAATAATAACTCAGAAATATGTATGAAACGGTTTATACGAAATTTAGTTTTTCTTTTAAACAAAACTTGTTCTCCATTCAGTTATTTTTTTTTTTTCAAATCTTAAAAAAATTTCTTTGTTTTCTTTCATTAAATTAGTTATTTACAGATTTCCATGTGTACACACAAGTATCGTATTTTATTTTATTTTTTTTTTTAATCTTCGTTATTTATTTAACACTTTTTCTTTCCCTTTTTATGTGTAAAAGAAATAAGTTAAACAAAAATAAAATAAAACTTTATTGTTTATTTGATTTGTTTTTTTTTTTTTTTTTTTTTTTGTATTAAATAAGTTGTTCATTTTCATTTATTTCCTTTTTGCTTCAATTCTTATAAAAACATATTTGGTCTTGCCCACCCACAAGATGGTAGGAATGAAATCTTTTCGATACGAGAGAATTGTGTTTTGCCAAGTTTCTGTAACTTTTTTAACATGATTGCCTTGTTAGAAAATAAATTTTTTAAATACTGATAACAAAAGTTTTTAGTGTTCTTTTTTTTTGGTTTGGTTTTTGTTCCACATTTAGTTTTTAAATTATACGAGTATTGTGTTGTGTTGTAAAAACAACTTGAACAAGCAAGTGAAGAATATTTTCGATTAATGGCAAATCGAGTTGCATAACTTCCATGTCATTGGCAAAAACTTAATATATAAAAATATTTTTATTTTAAATGGTGTAAGATGTAGTGTAAATGAAATTGATTTCTGTAAGTGAAGTAAGTTTTTGTTTTATAATTACACTTTCTTCAATAAGTAAAATCTTTTTATGAAAAAAAATAATAACTTTAAATTTTGTGCATAGACATAAGCTAAAAACAGGCCAATAGCACAGCTCAAGTAATTTAGACTTCAATTAATTAAAAATACATACATACATACATACATACATACATAACTGGCCTTTACAACCCTGTGTCAGGATTAAATTGAAAATGAAATCGCAGCTTTCATTTAAAGTAAAGAAATTATACCAAAATTTGCACAAGTACTTTAAACATACAAAAAACTACAAAAAATACGCAACGAGCACATTCTGTACAGATTTTTACTTAATTCACCGCTTTAAAATTATATTAAATACTATAAATAGTAGTAAAAATATAGCTGTTGGTAAATTCCATAAGTATTGCATGGACACTGCAAAATTATTTGTAGAGCTTTATGGCTGGTATTACATGCCTATCACTGTGCATAAAGTTCTCATTCACGGCAGCAAAATAGTATTTAAGGCTATATTGCCAATAGGTGGTTTGTTTGCAATTTTTATTTTTTAAAGTATTTTTTTATATTTTATTTAATACACAGAAAAAAAAAGTAGTAATGGCAAATGATTTTAACCTTACGGCAAATAGAATTTACATTCGGATCGTTCCCAATAGCAATTTGTATTTGTCGCAACTACAAAATTGCTGTTACATTAAATACAATTGAGCAAATGCAAAAATGGTTTTAACAAATGCAATTGTCTTTGCCCCAAATACAATCCGACAAATGTCAAAATTTTTTTAAATTTTTAGATTTTATTTACAAACAAAAATAAAATCAAAGATTTTTCAGGAGTATATGAGTACATACGTATGTACAATGAATTGGTAACTTAGTTTTAACTATATCTAAAATATTAATATAATACATAGTAAGGCAATTGAGAGCACAATATAATAATACATCCATATATTATATAATACTTATAAATAATATAATTTACATGTATATAATTTACATAATATATAAACTATATTTATATACAGTTTTTAAAGTCGACTCCGAACGACAGATTTGAGAAGCTTTTTCATGGCAATCAGTTACTCTCAGAGCTTTTGCCAGCAGATTTCTTAGTGGTAGTCACCGAAAGAAATCATTTTTTCACATTTCTTTTTTTCAAGATGTCAGAGCTGAGATTTGAAGCCGGCACTATCGTCTTAATAAGCCAACACACTAAATACTAGACCACGGCGAAGATATACTCCTGTAAAAAACTCACACATATTTGCTCTTTTTTCCCACGCACGTGTTTTTAATACCGCAAACATAATTCAAACGAATGAGAGAAAATGTCTAATCAATAAAACAAAACTAACTACGGATTGCATTTGAAAATATAAGACTACTGTTACCACAACAGCAATCCGTATTTGGCGTAAATAATTTTTCTCATGTAATCTCAAATAAGAAAACATTTGATTTTAATAAATTGCTGTTGGTATTCATTTTTAAATACAATTACATTTAACTTAAAGAAAATTCAATTTGGATCAAATAATTTTGTTCTTGATTTATGTCAACTGCAATTTTGTAGTTGCGACAAATACAGTGTATTCGCCGATATTCTTTGTGGCAAATAAAATATCATTTAAATCAAATACTTTTTATTTGCGACAAATACAATTTCCTCAACTGCAAGAAGTATTTGCCATAACAACACTTTTTTTTTCTGTGTATTAACTTTTTTTTTGCTACAGGAATGTTATACGAAGAAGCGCAAGAAGCAATGAATAAGGAGTATAGAAACTGTAGGCTATTCCATTCTCGTAAAAGTTCACGTATTTCTACGAATGAAGATGTAATACACTATTTGCAAGTATCATCAAATCCCTTTATTAATTCCTTCAGAATGAGAATGAAATTGCAAAAATTACAATACCATGATGATATAAAAAAATTATTGATAGAATGGAAAACAAAATTTTTCTTTTTATTGCATTTCAATGGGAGGCGGCGTAATAGTGGGCGTGTTGTTGTAGTTTTTGCATGAAACATTTTAAATGATATAAATTACAGTAATATCAAATTTGAAGGTGGTACCTAAAATATTTTAGAAAATATGGCACTTTTTATGTTGTGGTTGTATGAGTGGTGGGGGTAAAAGTGGGCCAAAGTTCAAAATATTTTTCGGATAATGTTTTTAACACTATAACATTCAAGTGTACCAAAACTGAAAGTTATAGCTAAAGTATTACGGACAATACGGCATTTTACAAATTTCGATTGTATGGGAGGTGGGCGTAAAAGTGGGCGGATTTTCTTAATTTTTTGTTTTAAAACTGGAATTGTCTCGAAAATAACCTGTGCAAAGTTTCAGAGCTCTACAATGTCGGCGTTGTCACACTGTGCGGCGTGCACAGAAACAATACAATAATTTTCACTTTAGTTGAAAAAAAAATAAACACTGGTTTTTAATTTAAAGTTGCTCTTAAAAAGAAACAACTTTAGTGTTTGAATATGATTACGGACTATTGATATTTTAAGTTTGTTG
This sequence comes from Metopia argyrocephala, assembly GCA_963576795.1. NCBI lineage: Eukaryota > Metazoa > Arthropoda > Insecta > Diptera > Sarcophagidae > Metopia > Metopia argyrocephala. The sequence continues at coordinate 90,127,333 of OY756211.1, forward strand.
GTTTAAAACTCATACATACATACATAACTGACCTTTACAACCCTGTGTCAGGATAACGGCCTAGCTTCTCGCAGCACTCATGTTGTGTGTGTCAATTTTTATCCATGAGTAACGGGACCTACAGTTTAATGTCGACTCCGAACGACAGACTTGAGAAGCTTGTTCATGGCAATTAGTCACTCTCAGAGCTTTTGCCAGAAGACTGCTGAGAGGTAGTTGCCGAAAGAAATATTTTTGTAATATTTCTTTTTTTGAAGATGTCAGAGTCTGGAGCCAACACACTAACCACTAGACCACGGCGACTCACTGTATTAAACAAGTTTTTAAAAAAGTTAATATATATTTGCTGCAGTATTCATTAAAAATATTATAGGCTTATTAAGGGTTTATTTGACAAGTGTTTGCATAGAAATTTGCAAAATAAGTCTTTAACAAGCGTACAATATTCTTCAGTAATGCTCATATTAATTTAAATATCATAAGACAATAATTCTCTACTGGAAATAAAATTAAATTGGTTTCTATTGATTTCTCTTTTGACTTAGATTTGTAAAAAGTAAATAAAATAATTCAAAAATAATTGTTAATTTTAGAAATATGTGTGATTATGTTAAAAAGTTATATACGATTTAATATACAATAAATTATTTGGCAATTATTTTGTAAAAATTAATATTAAAAATGTCAAAAACAAACAAACCTTTTAATTATTTGCCTGATACGACAGACGTCTACTATTTTATTTATAAAGTAATTGATTGACTTTCAATACAAAATAAAATGTCAATCATACGATTTGTAGGTGAAATTAATATAAAACAAAAGTAAAAAATAATTTTTATTAAGAAGTAGAAGTATATAGACTTTTGTGTAGTAGAACATTTGCTAAACGAAATACATAAAAATATTAAAGAAAATTAAAAAGAGTGGAAATAAAATATACCAATAAACCCACATAATTTATAATAAAAATTGACTTTAATGGGCTTAAAACATTCAACTCAATACCTTCAGCCTACTGCCCTGCCCGCCTTTTCAATAGGCGACTTAAAACAATGAAGCAAAACTAAATTTTTCAATTTAATAGTTTAATAAAGTTTCTATATACAATATATGTATGTATATGTGCCTAAACATAAAAGCGTTATATCGTATTATACATAAGTATGTATATGTACGAGTATATAAAAACTTATACAAGTTTGTAAACATATGGAGTTATTTGTAGACAAAAAAAAAAGAAAACAAAACACTGCAGTCAACCGACCCCCAATTGAGACTCTGAAACAATAAAAAAATAAATAAATTTTATTTGTTTAGCCATTCAGTATTGTTTTATGGACTTGATCACAAAATGTTTAAAAAAAAGAAAAGAAAAAAATAATTATGATTGAAATACAATTGTTTGTGACATTCAAAACTATTGAAATAATCAAATTGACATTTCCATGTTTGTTTTGTTCAGACACAGACAAAATAATTTTTCATTTTTTTTTTTTCTTTCATAAGCCTTAAACAAATAATTGTTACATTTAAGGACTGCCTGGGGCATTTTCATAATTTTTTTTTTAAATGCAAATTTACTTAAAAAAGAAAGAGCAAAATATAAAAAAAATAATAATTTTCTAACAAATATTTAATACTGGGTGAAGGTAAAATTTATTATTTTTTCTCTCTCATTTTACCGAAATTATTGCCTTGTTTTAAAATTATCATTTTTATTGGGTGAGCCATCAATCGATTAAAATTTGAACCATCGATTATTTTGAGTCTTATGTCATTCTATTTTGTCTTAAAATACCGTATATTATCTCCACTGAACGAAAGTAATCGATTTACGCTTAATCAGCGTTGGGATTTATTTATTTGAAATTTAGTTTCAAAACAAAAACATTTGGTAGGAAATTGCACGAAAATAAGCAAAATTGCCTGTCTTAATGGAGTGGAGCGGAGATATTATTGGTCTATAATACTTTAGGACGACGGTCAATGGATACAAGTACTGCACAATAAAGTTGTAAAAGTATTTAGTATTGGGTACTCAATACCAGCTCTTTTTTTTTTTTTTTGGAGTACTTCATACTCAAAAGTATTGATTTGTATTTTTTTAAAAGATATTTTTACGACCAACCTAAATCGCAGGTTCGAAGTAATAGAACAAAATGCAAAACTATTTATGACACCTTAGAAAACGATTTTTTTCAATTGCCGGTCAGGTTTTTATTATACCCGTACATTTTCCGGAACGATTAAATTATAATCTTATTTCTAAACAGTTTAGAAAAATAAAATGCCTAATTAAAAAAAAAAATAAAAATACACATACATACATACGTACTTAATTGGCCATTACAACCCTGTGTCAGGGTTACGGCCTAGCTTATCGCAGCACTCATGTTGTGTGTGTAAATTTTTATCCATGAGTACCGGGACCTACAGTTTAATGTCGACTCCAAACGACGGATTTGAGAAGCTTTTTCATTGCAGTCAATTACTCCCAGAGCTTTTGCCAGAAGACTGCTGAGAGGTAGTCGCCGAAAAAAATAAATTATTTATATTTCTTTTTTTCAAGATGTCAGAGTTAAGATTTGAACCCGGCGCTATTGTCTTAGTAAGCCACTACACTAACCTAGTGGTGAAATAATTTAAATTATTTAATTAAAAATATATTAATTTTTATTATAATCTTTATTGGTCTTAAATCCTCATGCAAGTATTTTGTAACGTGCTTTTGTCGTAGGCTGAGGTCGCTCAACGATGTTCAGGTTATACTTACGGATGCACGAACCCGAAGTGAATAAAAAAAATTACAATTTCGTTCCCCCTCGTGGGCAATAGTAAATTCAATTCTTTATTAAACAATAATAATTAAAGATAACAACATTCAGTAGAAAGGCATTCGGTTATGGTTGGTAATATGGTATCTTCTTTCTGTGCATCAGCTAGTATCTCTAACTGGATGTACATATTTGTAGTATTACCTTTCGTCTTAGTAGAATATCGTCTTTGGCTCGGTATAGTAAGACTTTCGGTTGATTCAGTAAAATATGTTCTTCCGTTCGGTATTATAACACTTTCAGCTAATTCGGTAGAGTATCATCTTTGGTTCCATATAATAAATCGTTTAACTAATTTGGTAGAATATCTTCTTCGGTTTGATATAATAAGGCTTTCAGCTAATTCGGTAGGATATCTTCTTCGGTTACTTTTAATAAGGCTTTCGGTTAATTCGGTAGAATATAGTCCTCGGTATAGTACGATCCAATTATTACCACTTCAGAATTAGCGTAGTTCGGTAGTTACCACTTCTTCGGATGGGTGTATTATCTGGAAGGATAAGAAAAGAGAGTAATAGGTAATGAGAACCACTTCGGGAGAAGCAGGTCACGAGAACCCCTTCAGGAGAAATAGAGAACCCCCCTGAAAGAAGTAGCTTACGAAAACCCCTTCGGGAGAAGCAGGTCACGAGTACTTTTTGGGAAAAAGTAAGTAACGAGAACTTCTTCGGGAGAAGTAAGTCGCGAGGACTCCTTCGGGAGAAGTAGGTTACGAGAAGCCTTTCGTGAAAAGTAGGTTACGAGAACTCCTTCAGGAGAGTAGATCACGAGGACACCTTCGGGACAAGAAGTTTACTAGAACCCGTTCGGAGTAGTAAGTCACGAGGATCCCTTCGTAAAGTCCTACCAGTCGGCACAGCCAAGACCAAATCTCACACGAGTCGCTTCGTATATATTTAGCGAAGACCGCTGTTGCTAATAAATCTTAAACCTTATATGTAATTTTAATTATTAACTAAATTGAAATTATTATAAAAAATAAACTTATATTATAAGAACTAAAAATTAGAACTAATGTCTTACCCATCATGACCAGCATAGCAGCAGCGTAAATGCTACATCACAATTTTTATGAGAATTAACATCCGTTAAGCAATAATGTATTAACACAATACGATATGTGTTGGAACTACTTATAAATATCGCTGAAGTAAGGGTAGCTTCTTACTTACATATGTATATCAAAAAAATATTGGTGATACTGGCAGTGTGCATACCGCATTAAATATTCAATTTTAATGGATGAATTGGTGGTTGGGTTAAAGGTTTGAGGATTATCTTCGCGTAAAACTTAAAACTTGAGTTTCATTTAAGTTTAGGCTTTCAATTACCTTTCAAAACTGGTTCTACTAATATATCTTGTACACCTTTCTTTCTTCATATCAATATTTAAACTAACACTGCACAAAACTATAGCAATATTCAATGAGGAATTCAGGAATTATATTTATAAAATAACGTAGAACACTTTGTAAATGTAAGACAGTGGGAGTTTCTATTTCATCAAACACTACTGTATATAAACAGATTTGGCTTCTTTCTTTTGTTTTTATATAAAAGACTCAAAAAAAAATTAATTAAAAATTTTTTAATAAACAAGTTATTTAAGCTTAACTTGATAACAGTATTCTACGAGTACAGGTATTTTTTCATTTGAAAGCTTCAAATTTTATGAAATATTTTTTTTTCATCCAACTGTGATTTATTCATTTTATTACTTCTTTGCATAACCTTTTTGGAAGAAAAAAAAAGCGCAGCGACTAAAGTTTTTATTATTATTTACCTGGAGAAATGGTATTAAAAAATTCGTTACTGTGAAATAAACAAAAAATTAAAAATTTTTAAGAGGAGAAACAACAGCTACTCGTATTTCATTGTGATTTTGCTTTTATACTTTTCCCCCGTTTGAGTTTATTTGATTTTTGCATTCACGAAAAACTAAATTTTATGAATTTCTAAATCATTTTGAGACCACATGTTGTGCTGAATTCTTTGAACAGAACAAACAAAAATATATTTGAACACAATTTTTATTCAGTTTTTGTTAAAATTCAAGACGCCTTGTGGTGTTTTTAAATTGCTTTACGAGCAATTCTTTATAACTTTTTTCTCTCTTTAAAGATACTCGTATACGAAACATGCAAAAAGAGTTTGCAAAAAATATTGTCATTTTTTGACATTTAAAACCGCTTGTACCTATATATTTAGTAGTATATGTCCCTCGATTATATTAGTATGCAAAAAAACAAAAAGTTTTCAGTCAAAAATATATTTTTATATCTTGTGGTTCAAATAGCTTCAGGGTCAGTGCAAAGTCTCAGCAAAATATGAGCGAAATTGGGCAAATGGAAGCAGGTACACGAATGTTAAAAGCGAAAGTTCTGGATGTAGTTTCAATGGCGTCGTAGGCTTTACAAATCTTGAGTCAAAAAGTGAACGGCATCGAAAGAGTAAAAATGGTACAAAGTAAATATTGAGGTAAAACTTCTCGCCTATGATTTGTTATTCTGGTTTTAGTATAGAAAATAATTATACAAATGAAATCCATTATATTATTATCACTTACTAAGACAGTTTAAAAAGTTAAATTTTCATATAATTTCACTTAAATTCAAACGTTTAATTTGTCGATTACAGACTTATTTAAGAAAAATACTCAATGAAGTGCAAATAACAAAGTAGTCCATTGATTTTATATCATGTTTCTTTGTTTTAAGAAACAAATAATTGAAAGACAATTATTTGATGATAGTTAGTCCCTGTCCATACAAAGAAACATTCTCATAAATCATCTTTTAAAACCGCATTCGTGGTCTAACATAAAACATTTTTGTGACATTTTTTGAGAAAATTAAACATATTGTCACCTTAAATATTTAAAAGCCGTGAGTTGAAAAAAAAATCAAAATTGATAAAGATGAAGTTTATAATTGATTGTAATGAAAATAATCAAAATACAAAAATAAAAGTAAAAGTTTGCATACTGTAGTCAACAAAAACTGTGTGCACTAGTGAACTGCATGAATGTCAATAAAACCCAAAACTGTTAATTTACTTTAAAATAAACATTGTTGTCATGACATTCAACTCTTTGATAAACTCTCTTCTTATTGCTCTCTGTATTCAGATATGTGTGAGCAGTAAATCATTAGCACAACAGATCAAAACAGCAATGAATGTTCATAGTTCACAGTATTTTTTATACATGCATGTAGGTGTATTCAAATGTGAGTTTTACATACACACATAATTGTTATGAAAATAAAAATATGCATGTTTATTGTGTGTTGGCTTTTGTGTATTGTGTGTTGGCTTACTAAGAGGATAGCCCAGGGTTCAAATCCCAGCTCTGACATCTTGAAAAGAAAGAAATATGAAAAAATTATTTCTTTTGTCGACTACATCTCAGCAGTCTTCTGGCAATAGCTCTGAGAGTAACTAATTGCCATGAACAAGCTTCTGAAGTTTGTTGTTCGGAGTCCACTTTAAACTGTAGATTCCGCTACACAAAATACATACATACATACATAATTAGCCAATACAACCCTGTGTCAGGATTACGGCCTAGCTTCTCTCAGCACTCATGTTGTGTCAGATGTCAGAGCTGAGATTTGAACCCGGTGCTATCGTCTTAGTAAGCCAACGTACTAACCACTAGACCACGGCGACTACACACACAAAATGGGTGCTTCAAAATGTTACCCTGAAACAGGGTTGTAATGGCTAATTATGTATGTATGTATCTATATATTGCTTTTGAACAATACATTGTGAGTGCCTATCTTGTGTGTATTGTTTTAATTCCGTAAGAAATTAATTCACGATTGTTTAATGAATACACTAGTATAGAATACTAGTCTCCTGTCAGCTCTGCTCAGCGCGCGTCTTTTCCAGTTGCGCATATCAATTAATGACAAGCCCTCATCGAACGAGTCATTCCAAACTTAACATGGTCGTCCTCTACACCGACGTCTAGTAAACTTCGCATTGAAACTGGTTTTGGTTTATTGTACATAAATTTTTTTATAATTGCTATGCTGTATGCTGATCATTTATAAGGCAATTCATGTTTAGGAGACAAAAGCCATTGCTAAATAAAGTTTGTATCTCTGCCTTATAATTCGTATATTCGGTGTACGCTTTGCTAGAAATAACATCACAGTATTAAATTTAATTCACTGTAATTAAAAGAAATGTATGCAGTAATGCAGACCTCTGGTATATAAAGGGTGATTTTTTAGCTATTATCTTTTTGGTAACACCGGTTTAAACAGCTGACGCACGTTTCGTGTTTTGTTTCATTGTCAAACATCTTCAGTTTGGTCTATAATTTAACCATGAATCGTCTTACAAACAACCACCACTTGCAAATTATTGAATTTTATTATCAAAATGCGTGCTCTGTTAAGAAAGTTTATCGCGCGCTTCTTCCATTTTATGGTCGAGTTTAATCGTGAGATAATATCCAACTTTTTTTTGCCCAAAATGCGAGAGCTTGTCTTGCATGACATTTGATTCCAACAAGACGGTGCCACATGCCATACAGCACTCGTAACAATGGACTTATTGAGAGGCGAGTTCGGTCACGTTCGGGACCGGTCAATTGGCCGCCTAGATCGTGCGATTTAACGCCTTTAGACTATTTTTTGTGGTGCTATGTTAAAGCTCATGTCTATACAGCCAAGATCGCTTCAATTGACGAATTGGAAGACAACATTGAAGCAATTATTCGTAAATACCGGCCGAAATGTTGGAAAGAGTATGCCAGATATGGACTAAGCGGATGGACCATTTGAGGCGCAGTCACGGTCAACATTTGCATGAAATAATCTTGAAGCATTAAATTATATGGACCGTACTATCGATTCAAATAAAGATTTCAATAATTTTTCTGAATTTTATGTGTTTTTTTTTCTGAAAACTTTCCTATAGCTCTTAAAATATCACATATAAAGTACCATTTCCGCTCTTCTGCCCTTTTCCATCAACGAGAGCAAATGTTTCGCAGCAAATGTTTTATAATATGGACGGGGACTAACAAAAATAAACTTCACTTTTTGGCTGAATGGATTGATGACTGTTATCCAATTTTTTTTGTCCATCTGGTTATTTTTTGTTTTTTTTTTGTTTTTTTGTTTTCTTCTGCATTAACTCAATGTAATATAATTATTGTTGCACGTTTTACCTCATAACGTTACAGACTTTCTTCTTATTTCTCTTGCATACTTGTTAATGTCAGACTTTGTCTGTAAATTGAAGTATCTGTGTAACAGCAGTAGTTTCATCTTCTATTTAATTTATTGTATTAATAGTCCAGTCCCTCTCTTTACTCAATGACTGACAGTAACAATAGTAATTCATTCATTCCTTCAGAATACAATTCATACAATTTCATTTATTCATTATTTATATTTCATTCTCTATTAATAATGATTATCATAATCATAGCCATGATTGTGACAAACCAAATATAGCGAGAGTATCTACAGAGAAATTATAAAAATGAAGATGTTACACTGACTTTGACACTGAATAAGACCTTAAAAGATATTAAAAAAAAAAAAAAGAAATTCGAAATTCAAATACAAGAATACACAAGAAAATTGAAATTATATTCTTTTGTTAATATCTTCTTATTAAACTCACGCTTGTTAATTTCTCAATGACTGTAAGAAGCAATAACAGCAGACTACTACTAATCATTATTATCATCATCAGATTGTATTTGTCATACACGTACGTACGTCGGTATGTAAGTACGTATCCGAGACGTTATTTCCTTTCATTACACTCTCAACTTTATAAACTAAAATTTTAGTAGTACTAAGCAGTACAAAGTATAGACAAATTTAATCTATTTTTACATTGAAGTGTATAATCATACAAATAATAATAATGAAAGAAAGAAAAATACAATATTTTGGTAAATATTTGTAAAATAATATGACAAAGAAAATCTGATATATTTTTAAGCAAGTTTTTATATAGAAAAAAAAATTATCTCTAATTAGAAATGACTTTTTTTCTACTAATTGTGATGTAAAATATTAAATTATTTAAATATTTCTTTTATTTTTTTAGGTAAATATTCAAAATTTTGTTGGCATGTTTAAGAAGGTAAGTAAATAAGGAAATGAAGGCAATTATAGATTTAAGTTTAAATTTAAAAGATTGTTTAAGATCAATAGAAGTTGAACTGCTTTAAGAAATAATCCAGAATCCGAGACACTTTCCATCTAAACATGTCAAGGTTTCAATAATTTCAGACCGAAATTTATAGAAATACTTTCTATATTATCTAATTCAAAATTTCACGCTGCAATAAGTTCGCTAGTGTTATAGTGGTTAGAGCGCTCGCACAAAAACTCAAAAGACCCAGGTTCAAATCCCAGAAGAGGTTAAAAATGAAAAAGTTAGTTTGCGGTTTTTCCAAAATTATAATTTAAAAATAAGAGGTTCCCCCCCCCCCCCCCCTCCAGGAAGACCATCTACAAAGAAACCGCTCCCCGACATTCCATTCTATTCCACCTTAACCAGTGTCAACGTAAAACGAATTATCAGAAAAAAAGTGCCACCTATTGGAAGCTAAACCTACTTAGCGAAGGCACACTCACCACACAATCAACATGCAACGATGAGGCAATTGCTGTTGATCATTCAATGGCGAAGGTTGTTGTTGATCATTCCTAAGGCGCTTAACAACAATATAATAATTAATAATAATATATGTACTGTCCTTTCCAAAATTCCAATACAATGCACAGCATTCAGTAGGGGTTTACCCCTGAGTATTGGTCTCAAATAAAAAAAAAAAGTTCGCTAGTGGTTGATTGAGTTTATGTTCTACAGATACCCGTAGTTAATATAAATTATCCCACGCGGACTCGAAACACATTCTCCAAGAATGATTTTGACTGTAGATAAAACTAACTGAACTATCTCTGCACACTATTCATTCCATTTCAGTCCTGTTATGTCTGGTGTAAAGTGTTGGATTTTTGTTCTATTGTGAGCAATCTTGCGTAGTGATTTCATATATTTTGGAATGCTTATGATTACAGCAAGCTCACTCACACACAGGCGACGATCATTCAGTATTATTTCGTTTTTTTATTATTTCTGTTGTAGAGCGCTATTTAGTCGACTGCCACATTATTCGTTTTGGCGACTTCTACGACCTCATTAAAGTTCGACTATCCAATCAAAAGAAAAAATCACATTCGTGAAGGAATTGTTCACCAGCGGTCTCGAACATGATTTGAATGAGAAATAATTGCAAAAAGCAATCTAAATTCTTAATAGAATTTAGTTTCTGATCTAATTAAAGCATTTTAAGATGCAAAAAATTAACAGAAAAAATAGTTCATCACAACCTGCATGCCTTATGCGATGATCTCTAGCCACCACGGCTATGGTGGTCTAAAACGAATAAAAAAAGTTTGAACTAAGTAAAAAAAAGATAGAAAAAATTGGGCTACTTGAGCTTTTTACTTTTTACTCGTTTGCTTTAGTATGAAACTAAGAAGTATTGTACCATTTTACAATCCTGATTCAATGCGCGAACTTTTAATGGTACTTGCCAAGGTACTTTAGTACATTTTTTTTAAGAAGTCTAAAAACATTGAAAATTTTAAATTCATGGTTTAACAAATAGTCTTAATTCTAAAAAACTTGGGGCAATTGCGTCATTATTTTTGCCGGTGATTCTAGAAATTTTATTTAGGGTTATGGTTCCAAAGTTTAAATGAACAAGAATAATAAAAATTAACCACAATAATCGAAAAATGTTTACAGTTTGACCAAATTTCTGGGTTTTTCTTAAATGCCCATAACTTTTACTGATTTTTCTCATGATGGTTACAATCAATCATGTCACCCCGTTTACGTTGAGTTCTGGGACACCCTGTACATACCTTCATATTTGGCCTCTACAACCTTGATTCGCAGCACACATGTTGTGTGTGTTAATTTTTATCCATTAGTACCGGGGCCTACAGTTTTAAGTCGACTTCAAAAGAGAGATTTAGCCGAACGTTCATGTAACGTAATGCAACGTACGTTGGTTTCTAGCATATGAAAACAATGCAAATGGTTATCCAAAATAAATGTTACGTTGACGGAACGGAACAATCTGTATAAAATAGAATTTTTAAATGTTTTTACGTGTCATTTCAATGCGAGTGATGGGACTATTGTATGTTAAATGGCAATGTGGCCCAAATGCCCTTTTTGGTACTTTCATGCTTATTTGCAAATCATTTTCTTTTATACATACATATGTGTAGAAAAAGACTTTTTAATTTTTGAAGTCTTTATATACATATTATGATATTTATGTGAATAATTTAAATATTTATGTGAATATAAAGTTTGTTTTTAATTTTTTTTTTTTTAATTTAAAAGTCCCAGGTTTTACTTAACATATCTTCGACAGACGAATTATATACATACCAAATGAAAAATTATTCGATTATCTAAAAAGAAGCATATGGGATGCATGATTGATTTACATGCTAGCTAGTTACCGATATAATAAAAATTTTTTTTAAAAAGTTCTACTTAAAAATTAACTTTTTTTTGTTTCCGGTCCACAATGGACCAATGGATCCGATTCAATAAATAATGACTTTAAACCAAAAATTTAATATTCAATAGTAATATAAGAAAAAAATTTTAGGAAGCATAAAATATAAGAAGTAATTATAATCTGCTCTTATTTTGGTACTTCTGGTACCTTTTTTAACTTTGTGTTAATTTAACAACATTCATCATTGCTCTAAACAGCTGGCTTCATATTGCCATTTAAAAATTAAAATTTTTTATTTGTGCTGTGTTTTGTGAAAAATAAGTAAAAAAATATAATAAATTATATAATTAATATTAATAAAATAAAAAATTATTAAATTTTGTTTTAAGTAGACGACGAAAATTTAATATTACTGGTATTTAAATTTTCTGCTGACATATGACACGTTTGTATAACTGCACATACGTACGTACGTTAACGTACGTACCGTTTTTACGACATCAACGTTTGGCTAACCAGGCCTTTACTCTCAAAGCTTTTGCCAAAAGACTGCTAAGAGGTAATCGTCGAATGAAATATTTGTTCATATATATTTTTTTTAAGGCGTCAGAGCTGGGGTTTGAACCCGAAGCTCTTGCCTTAGTAAGCCACGGCGACTACTTCTCAATACAAATTATGTAGAAAAAATATATTTCAAATTTCTATAGAAAGTGTGAATTAAATCGTTGATGATTTGCATGAATTTGTACAGATTACAAAGAACATTGTTGTGAAATATTATGACAAGCTGACACGGTTTGAATCTCCCAAATGTTTAAACCAATTTATAATCAAATAAAACCAAATACACTCTAACAAATTAAGACTTAGCAGGCGTATAATTCTGAAAGAGAATCTTGAATAGAAAATAACGGTAGAGTAAATTTGTAGTCCAGCTGATCTGAGAATTTCCTAGGTTGCGTCTATTTATATAAATAATATGGTATAATGTTGCAGTTTGTAACTTCAAATGTTTGTTTTTAAATTTGGAAAATAAGTTCGGCTCAAGGTCCTTTATTATAACACTTATAAAACACTTTTTAATAATTTGTCGTTTCATTATTGTCTGGTTTAATACTCTCCACAAATATTTCGATCAGATACACTGGCCATTATCCTTTTTTTTAATAACAATTAAAAATAAATCTGTAACAAACCATGCTTAAAAAAGAAACATTCATGAATATAAATGAATGTAGTTTTTTACTTTGTAAAATCAGCATAAAAAAAAATATTGTAGAAACATGATAAAAATTGTGTAAATTCTAGCACTTTATCTCCAGTAATCAAAAGTACGCGTAACCCAGAAAAAGAAAACAAAAAACAAATATTCTATACAAATAGACTGAAACCTTTCAAAGCAAAAAAAAAAAAATAAATGTTTTTCATAAAAACCAAAGATATAACGTCTATACAACAAAATTTTTGTCTAAAGAGTGTTTGACTATCGATGCTTGAAAATATTCAAAAAAAATTCGTTTTCGTTTAATTTTTGTTTAAAGAAACTTTTTGTAAAAGTCATTGAGAAAAAGTTTTGTTGGCGAAAGATTTCTTCACTCAGTTCTTTGTAACTTAATAAGAGAAATTTAGCACATAATGGGATACTTTAAATACAAAAAGTAATTTGACTGAGTTGGTTGGTTGTATGCAAAAATGTTTTAAAACAACAATTTTGTCTATTCCTATTATTGCCATAATTTTTTTCTTTTTCACTTTCATAAATAGCATTAACGCCTTTGAAAAAGCCTTGTGAATACAAAGTTGTTAAAACGGTTTTTTTTTCTTGTAAATATTGAAGTTTTCTTGTTTTTATTATTACTTTAGAGTGCTAAGAAAAACCCAAAAATATATATTTTTTTTTGCTTTACTTTATAATTTTTACAAATGCATTTTTAGATTATGAAAAAAAAAGCGATCAAATCAAGTTAGAATGTAGCGAAACGAAACAAAATCCAAACAAACTAATAAAAGAAATTTTTGTTTAATTTAGAATATTTGTATTCCAAGCAATAGACACCATTAAGCTAAATAGTGTCTAATAATGGAGTTTTTTGGTGTTTTTGTATACTTAGGAAGACATTTAAAAAAGAAGTTTCGGTTCAGTTTAAAAAAACCCTACCAATTTTGTGCAAAATATCTACCAAAATTTTCTACAACCTACCAACTTTATTAAAAGTTTATTTTAAGTAATAAAGTTAATTTGTTTAATAAATAATATAACAAATATATAAGTAGATATTTAACATAAAACCCTTATGACCCTACATTTTTTTCCTATTAATATAGATAGGGAGAACAATGCAAATGTTATACTCGTATACATATGTACTTATAATAGAGTGTAAAGAGTCCAATTATATTTAAATCCGAGTAGGAAAAAAACAAAACTGAACGTTTGATCTCATTTTGTTGTGTTCTTTACAATGAGTAAAACAAAAATAAAACAGAAACAGTGAGAACGATAGTCCCATTTAATGTTGTATATTGTTTTTGTTTTGAGTACTACAAATACACTAACTCAAATGTGCGTAGGTGCAACAAAAAATGAATGAGAAGAAAAAGAAAAGAAGAAGAGAAAAAATAGCAAACTATACGAATGTAATGGAATAACATAGCAAGTACAAGAGCGAAAAGCTAATTATATCATTTGCGCTCTTTCTCATTTAGAAAGTATTTGTTTTAGTTTTGCTCATGTACAATACCATTAAAACAACTTTGAAAAGTGTATGACTTTGTTGTAACGTTTGCGAAATGTTTTGTTTGTTTGTCCACTCTGATTTAAATCAATACAGAATTGCCAAATATTTACGGATGTTATCGATAAAAAAAGTGGAGTCTGTCCGAAATAATTTTAAATATTTTACATTGAAAAAGACATTTAGAATTTAAAATAATACAGTGCTGCTAACTTTTTAGTGTTATAGCGATTTTACGATATTTTTCCCTTCCCATAATATATTTTTCTACACCAGCACAATTAACTGCATGAGTAGTGATGATGGATTGAGTGCTGTTCTCAACCAAAAAATAAAAAATATCAACACTGCAATAGATGTAAAGACAAAAACAAAACAAATTATTTTATTTGCAGATTTTTTATTTCACTCTTTCTAGCATAGCGTCGATGGAATTAAAGAACGCTGTAACTGACAAAACCTTAAATGTTCACCAGAGCCAAAAAACCTGTATGAAAGTAGAACAAATCCACTAGTATTTTTCAAAACGCAGACGGCGTAAGTGAATTTATTTTCATCGTAGAAATGTGGGACTGGGACCAACCGACGCGTATGTTTTTCTGATAAAAATGATGCAAAAAACGTACTTTCGATTTTTTCAGTTACAGCGTTCTTTAATTCTTGCGACGATATACATATTCTTTCTTTAATTCAATTCTATAACAATTCAATAAAAAAAGTACGAGGGTTCATTTTATATTTCGGGATTAGAGAACAAAAACAAATATTAATCATCGAAATTCACTTTATTGTTTTTCAAAATGTTCCCCATGAAGATCTATACACTTTTGCATAAGTTTGAACTAGTTGCCGAAGCATTTTTGCCATTTTGTTTAAGGTGTATCTCCAAAACATGCGTTCTGAATGCAGCAACAGCTTCTTAAGGTGTCGAAAAACATGTTCCTCTCAGTTTGTTTTTTACATACGGGAATAGAAAGAAGTCATTCGGTGCCTAATCTGGATTATGCTTCTCTGAATCTCACGATAGGTCACATGGCGATCATGCAATATCAGTCCGCTCACAGCATTAATGGTTTTCGGAATAACAACTTATTTTGCACGACCTTCATAAAATTCGTGGAGTAAACTAACACCACTATTCAATTTATCATACCATCGATAAATACTGGTTCTTGATGGAGCTTCATTGAAAAAAATTGAATTATGCTCATCCGTGCACTGATGCTGAGTTATTCCACGTCAAGTGTTGTAACAAATAATCGCATGAAAATGTGCACGATTTAACTCCATTATTGGGTCGAATTAATCTTTTAAGTTACTGTAAACAACACAAATAGCGCTCGTATGTCAAAACGTTCTGAGTACGTCAGTTGTCAGATTGCAACACTAGAGCTGCCAAATCCCGAAACATAAAAATAAAAATGTAGTGTCATATTAACAAAAAAATTTATATTTCATAGAACTCAACATAAGTTATATAAACAACATTGGCCACCCTGGTTCTGGTTGTAGAATTTGTTTTTTGAATATTCTAAGGTTTTTCAAAAATTAAATGGTTTAGTTTTACAGACGTGAAGTTTTTTTTTAATTTGTTTTTATAAAAAAAGCTTAGATGTTAAAATTTTTTCTTTCTCTAATGAACGTTTTTTTTTGTCAATATGAAGTAGCCAGATAAATTAATGAAATGAAGAAACACAAAATAAAGTGTGAGATTTTATACTGATTCCAATTTTAATTGATCCCTCCTAATATCTTCAAAAAATGGAAAACCTTAAAATGTTGTACTACAATAGAAAACAACTTTTGTGCAGCATTCATATGTTCATATACATACAATATATATCGTTAAATGTCACTACACATTAACCCTAGAACACTAACGCTAATTTTTACGCAATTTTTCAAGTTAGAAAATTTTCAATTTATTTACTTTAATTAAATTAATTTATTTATTTTTATAAAATAAATTTAATAAAAAAATAATTTTTACTATATTTACATTATTCAGTTATCGTTTTCCATACAATTTTGACAAATTAAAAAAAAGTGCACGTAAAATTTACGTAGGTTAGTATTCTAGGGTTAAATTTCATTGACTTTCATTTTTGAAGAATTATATTTGTTTTCCGAAGGGGATAAAAATAGATGCAATCTCAGAATACCGTCATCACATGTAAAATATTTATAAAGTTTATACCAGTTTTCTTTTAAAGTCTATAAAAGAGACTAAATGATGGAGGACTGGAGCTTGACGTTTTGTTTTATACAAATTGAGACATAAAACAATATTGATTTTTCTTATGCCTTCATTTTAAGACAAAAATTCTCTCAACAACATTAGGTAGGTAGGTAGATCAGATGGCTAGTGAACTAAACCGTGATCAACTACAATTAGCACAAGGCACCGTTTTGATGCCATTACAGGACCTGAACTCCTCTAAGTCAAAAAAAGAACTACAACCAACCTGCCTATAAAGCGGAGTAAAACGAGGAGATCCAGGCTTAAGCACTGTGCCAAGCTATCAAAAAAAGCCACCCCAAACACCTACAAACATCTTACTGCCAGACTTGGTAAAAAACAAAGAAAATGACCTATTGTCTCCCTTTCCCAAATATTCCCGCAACTTCTGCAGTGAGAGTTAAAGGGTAGAAATGCTACAAGCGTCCCAAAGAAGCTTCAGCTCCTCTTTACAGCGAAGAACCAAGGAAGAGTAGACAATAGGCGACGCCAAGGCTCTGATAGCAGCCTGACTATCAGATAAAACCATAACCATAACCAAAGCATAGCTTTCTCTGTATCCTCAAAGTTTACATAACTGCAAATACCTCAGCCTGAAAAACACTACACATATCCGGCTGGCAGATTCGGAGAAAACACCAGCCCCCACGCCGGAATCCATCTTAGAATCTTCCTTGATTATAATACCGGAGAATATAATACAAATTGTTGTCTGACTTTACTTCGACTAACTCATACAAATGTAAGTACATATCGTCGCAAAAATTAAAGAACGCTGTAACTGACAAAAAATCGAAAATACGTTTTTTGCATCATTTTTATCAGAAATAAAATACGCGTCGATATGTCTCGGTCCCAAAATTTTACGATGGAAATAAATTCACTTACGCCGTCTGCGTTTTGAAAAATACCAGAGTCTTTGTTCTACTTTCATGCAGGTTTTTTGGCTCTGGTGAACATTTAAAGTTTTGTCAGTTACAGCGTTCTTTAATTCTTGCGACGATATGGAAATGAAAAAGTAATTTCAGTATGTGATTTCTTGAAAAAGTGTGATTTAAATAGTTGATGTTTGGTCATGAATATGTAAAGAACACAAAGAACTCTGATTAGACTACCGTAGCTGGAGTCGAAATACATATTCAGTTTGGCTAGTGTAATATTCCTTCACGGATCATCATTTTCTCCTTTAATTATCAAAAAATTCATTGCAAAAAAATCTACAGTCTTTATAGAATTTAACTTTGATCTAATTAAAGCGTTTCTTCTCCTGGGGCTCGGACTCGGGTCTCCAGCATATCGTATAAATTAAATTCTCAGCAAAAACTCTCAAAAACTTAATTTTTTAAGAAATTTACCTACAAGAAATGTAAAAACACTAAATGACATTTCGTGAAGCTGCAGCCGTCGTTTTAATTATGGGCCTGTTTTCTCTGAGAGTCGTTTTTTCTTGAAGTTGCGGTCGTATTCTGTTTTATCATTAATACATAAAATCTTTAAATTGGAAAACGAATGGTTTTACAAAACTGTTTTCTAATACAACGTAACTTACATACATACATACATAATTGGCCATTACAACTCTGTGTCAGTGTTACGGCATAGCTTCTCGCAGCACTCATGTTGTGTGTGTCAATTCTTATCCATGCGTACCGGGACCTTCAGTTTAAAGTCGACTCCGAACGACAGATTTGAGAAGCTTTTTCATGGCAATCAATTACTCCCAGAGCTTTTGCCAGAAGACTGCTGAGAGGTAGTCGCCGAAAGAAATAATTTCTTTTCATATTTCCTTTTTCAAGATGTCAGAACTGAGATTTGAAGCCGGCACCATCGTCACAACGTAACTTGGCAGAAGAAAAAAAATATGAAAAACATGACAATTTTTCTTGAGCCTAATAGGACCAGTTCAAAACCGTATATCCACTAATTTTTTAAACGACGCCAAACACTCTGATTACCAGCTTAACATGGACAAACCAAAAAAGAATGTTTCCGAGTCATTCACTGTAATTTGTTTTAAAAATAATTATTTAAGAAAGATAAATAAATGATAAGCTCCTAAAATTATTTAAATTGTGATACATCACACCTAAAATTATTATTTAATTTTCTTACCTTATGGTTGGTTACTAATTAGGCTTTTTTTACATCAAACTCAAAACTTTTTGAAAAAAAATCCATTTGTAATATATTCAAAATTTTGCTTTTCTTTAACTCTTTGTTCAATATGGCTTATGTGTAGATGTGTTAGGGTGTTTTGGTTTTTAATGAAATTTAACCATTACAAGGAAAACAAATATTTGAAAAGACCCACTGGAGTCTAATTAAATTTACCGCGTCTTACATTCATCTCTAGAGAAAGAAATTCATCAGCAATATAAAGAAATATTTATTTTGAAGTGAGAAAATTAAAAAGTCTTGAGTAAAACGTAACACACGCTTTTTTGGTTACACTACCACCTTAACAGGAAGCTTTCAACGAAGTGCTTAACTTTTGGCCAAATAATAAATTGCCATAACAAATAAAAAAAAGGATATATCAACACACCAGGAATAATTAAAAAAAAAAAACTTTTCTTTTGTTTGTCGGCTGTGTTCGCAGCTATAAGAAACGCCTTTAAAATATCCTTCTTTTTGCTGTTAAGAAAATATTTTGTTCTAATAAAAATTTGATGGATGAGTTAGTTGTAAATAACTGTTCTGTGAGTTTAAGTCGACAATAAAGTTTTACGACTTTTCAGTTATTTAGAATAATTACAATGAAGAAATATGGTAATGAATTTAGCTTTGGCTGGTTACTTTGAAAATGTTAAATAATCAAAAAAGTATTATGATGACTAGGCGGCTGACTGATGTGGTTGCCACTTCAAGCGTATCAATGCTATAACCAAGTAATCATTTCATTGCAAGACTAGATTACAAGAACTCATCATAAATAAGTTTTTATTTTATTTTATCTCTGTGCGTCTTCTATTTCTCTGCATTCGTCTATTCATTCATCATTCATTTAAACAGCCATCATCACACAGTAATATTCTTGTATTCAGCTGGGAAACAATGGCAATGGCAATGCCATAACTTCTAATAACAACAACAATATAAATTATTCAATTATAAATAACGATTATTTTCTAACAATTGTAAGCAGCTTTTAATTTACAACATGAATTTATCTAAAGAGAACGCACGAACGCACTTACATACATACATATATTGGATATACTCGTACAACCAGTTCAGGGTATGAGTATACTCATCAACCCTTAGAAAAGAATTTCTGGCATTTGTATGAATAAAGTTTTTGTCTATTTAAAAATAAATAAAAACTTTTTGAATATTTCGCAATTACATTTTGTTACAAACTTAATGGTAAGAAAGTGTTGTAAAGAAAATTATGGTTTTAATACAAAATGGTCTTAAACCATATGTCCAGTTGTTTGTGTCTAAGTTAGCCTTGTAAACAAAGTAAAGGTTACAATTTAATGAAAAAATTCATAAAATTTGGATATACGTATACTTTTCTTCTTTTTTGGCATTAAATCACTAATTATTAATAACTGGAAAACTGCGACGTGCTTTCCTGGCACTATTTAAATTAAGTAATAATGGGTGTTCGTTATAGAGTGACACAAGTTTAAATCCTAATAAAACAATGAAATATATTTTTTATATCAATATAACGGCCTTTATAGAAAAGAAAATTTTATGAAATTAATGCTTAAATATAATTTCTGTGGCGTCCACGGCTAGCGAGTAGAAAGCGCCATCTGCAACACCAATTTTCAACAACTTTTCGCAGCGCTTGCGGCCGTATTTCGCCAATAACTTTCTGAATGTTGATTTCCAGGTGTTCAATTGTTTGTGGTTTATCGACATAGACAAGTGACTTAACATAACCCCAAAGATAATAATTCATTGTTAAATCATGGCGGCCAATTAGTTAAGCCATTACATGGTCTAGTGGTTAGTGTGTTGGCTTACTAAGACGATAGTGCCGAGTTCAAATCTCAACTCTGACGTCTTGAAAAAAAGAAATATGAAAAAATTATTTCTTTCGGCGACTACCTCTCAGCAGTCTTCTGGCAAACGCCCTGAGAGTAACTGATTGCCATGAAAAAACTTCTCAAATTTGTCGTTTGGAGTCGACGGAGTCTCGAGTGCTGCGAGAAGCAAGGTCGTAACCCTGACACAGGGTTGCAATTGCCAATTATGTATGTATATATGTATGTATGTATGTATGTATTGCATGAAATTGTTCAAAAATTTCTTTAAGTAAATCAATTGTAGCGCCCGCTGTTGGAACCATATATCAGCACGATTCATGTCACGTAATTGAGGTACGAAAAAAATTCGATTCATGTTTCTATACCGTCCACCATTGACAGTAGAAGTCTGACCATCATCGTTTTTGAATACAGATGGGCCAATAACACCGCCAGCACATAAAGCGCACCAAATAGTAATTTTCTGTGTATGAAATGGTGTTTCGACAAAAGCTTGTGGCTTCTCCTCACTCTAAATGCAACAATTCTGCTTATTTACGTACCCATTCAACCAGAAATGGGCTTCATTAAAAAATAAAATTTTGAATGGAAATTCAAAATCGTCACTAATAGAATAGAACAATTATTTTGATCAAAAATTTCAACAATTTGCACGCGTTGTTCTTGTGTAAGTCGATTCATATCTGACTATCAGCGGTTAAGTGGGTGGCCAACCCTAAGTTATGGCCTTCTATGGAAAACATGGCGATATATTAGCTTTTATTGTTTTCAAGACATTTGAAAATTATTACAGGTGTTTTCAATAAGAGCGCTACAAAAGTTTTTTTTTAAATAAAACAAAAACGGTTTTGGATATCAATGAAATTCTTTATTCCTGTAAAAGTACGTTCGATGACATTATGTATGGAATTCGATTTTATTTGCATGGCCACCACGGGCAGGCTTGCAAAAGTCCAGACGCTGAACCCAAAGGTTTTCAAGTATAAATCGGCCGATACTGCTGCAATTTTACGTTCAATATGCGTACGTAGTTCATCAATCATCGCTGGCTTGTTGACATAGACCACAGACTTGACGTAGCCCCACAAGAAATAGTCTAACGGCGTCAAATCGCACGACCGAGGCGGCCAATTGACTGGACCATTTCTTGAGATAACACGTTCTCCAAACTTGGTTTCCAATAAATTTATTAAATATTTTATTTGCATGAGAAATATGTAAAACGCTCACTTGTGAAATTCGGCATCAGTAAAGGGGGGTTTAGACGGTAATACAAGTCGTACGACATGTCAAATTTTTGTGTAGAATAGAATAGTATCGTGTAAACTTGCTATGTAATGAGAGCGTACGACATTGAGAGAAAATACGGATGAAAATTTGACAGTCGTACGGCTCTCTTTGTTTTTTGAAATTTTTTAAAAAACCATCACATTTCATTAGATCAGGGATGCATTTTTATCTTTTTGTTTGTTTATGTTAAACGTATTCACAATGCATATAAATTTTGTGTGCATGTGTATGTGCATTTTATGTTTTCATTTTACTTTGTTTCGGTATTTTACCAACCGTGTAAACCCAAAAAATATCTGTCGTAAGATTTTTATCTCATTTCGTAATATTTTCGCTTTGATTTTACGTACGACTTGTATTACCGTCTAAACCTCCCTTAAGAAATACTAATGATTTTACTTAACCATGAAGACATTCATATCAAATTCAGTAATTTTAGCTTTAACCGTCCCCATATATACAAAATAAATATTTAGATTGTATAAGAAGTACCAAGCCCACTAATCGAATTCCTCCCACTTTCTGACAAAAACCTTACCGGGGATACATACATGCATAATTGGCTATTACAACCCTTTTCCAGAGTTACAGCCTATTTTCTTACAGTACTCATATTGTGTGCATTAATTGTTATCCATGAGTATGGTAGCATATAGTTAATTATCGAATTCGAACGCAAACTAGAGAACCTTGTTCATGGCAATCAGTTACTCTCAGAGCTTTTGCCAGAAGACCGCTAAGAGGTGGTGGCCGAAAGAAATATTTTTTCATATTTCTTTCTTTCAAGAATAATAAAAAAGAAAAGAATTAGCGAATACATCTTTATATTTGTAAACAAACAGGCAGTCTGCCATTTGGCTGAAGCAGATTTGCGTAACATTTGTAATTGATCTCTACGTAGATATTTGTCAGAGAATCGACGATATAGATGTTTCATATCTTATACTTTTGAATTACTCGAAAGTATTCGATTCTAAAAGATTTCCACTCAACTAATAATATATTATTTATAAGATCGCCATCAATCTGTTTTTGTTAACGGCACTACTTTCTGCGTCTTACCAGTATCTAGGGATCGATATTTTGGCGAATACGCTTTGCCATGTATTCTTATGAACTGCCAAAACAACTATGTTGTCTATTATTTTAAGACATCGTGCAACATTACATCAGTAAGGCAAAATCAATAAAACTCAGCTTTTTATTCAGAATCCGAATTTTGATTTTTGGTTAAATTGTATATATTCAATATTCCAATACAATGAACTGCATTTAGTAGGGGTTTACCCCTGAGTAGTGGCCTTAAATAACACAAAAGTATTCAGCAATTTATTTCTAATTAAAACTGTTTATATCCATATGGATTACTTTTCATTAAGTTGTGGTACTAAATTTATTTAAAAACCAACAAGTTATTTTATTTTAACCACAAAAATACAAAACAAAAACGAAAAAAAGACTTAAAAAAAGCGAAATGAAAAAAAAATAGTAAAAACTACCAAAAACTAAACATTGTAATTGCATTATAAAATCCTTGCAGCAAAAAAAAAAAAAAATAAAAAAAGAAAAGAACAAAAAATCTTTGCATAATATTGCATAAAAAAAACTTTTTTTCTAAAACTCAATTCAACTACATGAGAAATTCTAATGACTGAATATTAGGGTGGTTCAAAACTTTCAAAAATTATATGTTCCCATTCTGTATTTAATGTTTATTTATTAATTTATTTATTATTCATTAATTCACTAATAAATGAGGTACTAAAGTACTTCGCCCAGTAGATCTATTGTACAGCTTTCAACTTCATTAGTGTGTCTATAGTATCTGCCCCAGTTTCATAGCTTTCACAAACTTCAAAGTGTTGACCGGTGCATCAGTGCTGCACAATTGTCTAGTTTGTGCTCTGATGACTAGACCGTCTCGTCACAGAATCTTCACAAATCATTCGAAGTGACTCCTATCCTATTTAAATGTCCATTGCGAGTCTGCAGTGACCCGTCGGAACACCCATTAATATCTTCAGATATTTAAATTTATTTATTAAGTCAATGAAAAAGTTACCACAGGATTCATTAACACTTTTAATACGAGTATGTGATTTATTTATAATTACTTTAACTGTCGCACTCATGAACAATATTTTGAAATATGGCATTGAAATTTGTCAAATAAGCCCTTAATAAACGCACATATATCAGGGACTGTAAAGGAGATATTAACAAAAAAAAATTTTTAACTTAGAATACAATACCTTTGCTGGGTGTCTCAGTGTCAGATCAGGGTCTCCAGTGGGAATCGAACCCACAAACCTCACACTAGCAGTCTAGCACATTACTAACTAGACCACTGAAATTATTATTATTTAAAACTAGAAGCAAAAAATTACGAAGAAACTGTTAAAATATTGGATCTGCAAACGTCATATTGGGAATTTCAGACAGTAGAAGCGTTTTGATTTCACCAATGCAACAAATAATTGGTTTTAAACATAGTAATCATTATTGTCTAATTGTGTTTGCTATATTAAAATAATATACATAGTTTTGTGTTAGGTTGTTAGCGCCAAAGCTAGTGAGCTTAATTGTGGTGGTATGACTTCGGGCGATTCGTTAAGAAGATCCGTTTGAAAATACTAATATTGGTTCAACGAAATCAGCAAGATATCTGTGATATCCTCATTTTCAAAGAGCCAACAGCCTTAAAAGCTCAAATGACAGACATTTAGTTCTTTTCAAGGAAACAGTGAATGCAACACTGAGTCTTTTTCTTCTTTCCAATTATTTATTTAAACAAAGTCCTCTAAAGAATGTCCTTTACGTACAACCGTATGGGTTTAACGTGCGTACCTGTCCTGAGACACAAGCCACCCGTTGCCGGGGCGTTAGTTGAATTCAATGCGTCCAACCACCACGATGCCGGTACCCTCTGATCTAGTATATGCACGAGGGCACGGCGCTCAAAAGACAGCCCATAGCATCGAGTTGGCAATTTACAACCACCACTGTCTGGGTAGTGATACCCCCCTTGCTGAGGGGTTTCTACCCAGCACTATCACGTGTACTCCCCGAAGGGCCGCACCCAAACCCTCAGGCCGGTTTGCCTCTCTACCCGAATGACAGGGAAGCCCAGGCATAACCTGAGGCTCCCTGATGCCCGTAGTACCAGATTAAGGCATCTCTGGTCAGTCCTTGAGAACTTCAGAAATGCCTGCCACGCCCACTTACAGAGACAAGTCTCCGAAGCACGCGTGGCATAAAGGCCATGCACCACACATTACCAACCATTCTCTACCTATATAGAGCGCCAGACCACTCAGTGCTAGGTTGAACTCCATATTCCCCGGAGAAAACAGGCCACTGACGGGACATATATATCATCAGCAGCCTTTTCTGTATTCCCGACAGCACCTGTAAGAATGCTGAATAAGCTACTTCTGTCAATTCCAATTCATCGACTTTATTATAATTTGACAACAGATAAAAGCCAGATTTTCACTGAATGAAGCAGTTTCTTGGCTGTAGGTATTCTGTAATTGTAACAAAACGGCACTTTGTTTTTATTGTAGTTAATCATTTATCTTAAGTTTGGTTGGTGTTTAAATGGATAAATCTTAAACAAAAACTATTATATGATAACTTTAGTCACATACTTTTGAACTGCCTTATGTTGTCATATTTTAAAAACTTTACCTGCATACTACGATATGCAAGATTATGAATTCAATGTTTAGAATGTCGTTTAGTTCTTGTATTTTGTTGAGAAGAAAAAAAATCTAAAAAAATTTGTTGTTTTTTGAGCAGTTTAAAAAAGCAGATTTTTTTTAGAAATATGTACCTACATATCATACATATGTACATACATAGTATATATATAAACATATGTATATAAAATATAAAACAACTACAACTTAAAAAAAAGAAAACACTGAAAAAGTTTTTATTTTATTTAATGCATAAACCTTTTTATTTGGGTAAAAAAGTAAAAAAAAATTAAAACATATTGTTGTAGCAATTAAAACCCAAAAAATGTGTTAAACCACGTATTGGAAAAAGAAAAAAAAACTAAAATCTTAAGGTTATAAATTTCTGTATGTTTGTATGTATATTGAACATTTTTTTAAAAGTTAATTTAAAAGTCTTAAAAGAAATTGCCAGAATTTGTCACTGATTTACTTTTATTTTTATATCTCTGCATTGTGGGGTATTACAAAGTAACAAAAGAATAAACTTTAACTTTTCATTTTTAAACTTAAATTTTTAAATGGTCCACTAGAAACGAAATAACAAAGAAATACAACTCAAGTTCAATTAAAGAACTATTAGGATTTACATTCTATATTGGAACTTCGCTGGTTGTTGAAACTCTATAAACGAATGTTAAAGTTTAATGCCAGTATTCATAAAAAATAAAAGAGTTTTATTAATTGCTTATTTGTCAATTACTCCATAGAAATATTTCAAATAAGCACTCTATAAACCAATTTTATTTTTTATGAATACGAGCATAATTCTCTATTTACGTATCTGCTAATCAGTTTTAAGTGACGTACAATTTCATGTTTATAAGTAAAGGGTGGTTAAATTTAAAGGGCCGCTCTTGATTTCGAATAAAATAAAAATGAAACAAAATATCAGCCAAATGGCCGCAGCGACCTCAGTGGCTCTCCTCTATCCGTTGGTCCAAGTTTTCGATGACGCTGAGGCATAATTCTATGTCGTTAATGTGCCGAGTTATCTCATCCTTTAGCCTTGAATAGTTGCTGGCTTATCGACGTATAACTTTTCTTTCAAATAAACCCAAAGAAAGAAGTCCAAGGGTGTCAAATCACATGATCTTGGCAGCCAATTGACATCGCCACCATGTGAGATAACACGGCCATTAAATTTATCGCTCAAAAGAGGTATTATTTCATTAGCTGTGTGGCAAGTGGCACCATTCTGTTGAAACCATATATCTTTCCATTCATATCTTTCAATTCGGGCCATAAAAAGTTCGTTATCATCTCACGATAGCGAACAACATTCACAGTAACTGCCTGGCTGGCCTCATTTTGGAAAAAATATGGCCTGATGATGCCGCTATCCCATAAACCCTACCAAACAGTAACTCTTTGTGGGTGCATTGGTTTTTTGACAATCGCTTTTGGATTCACATTCACCCAAATGCAACAATTCTGCTTATTCGCATATCCACTGAGGTGAAAATGCTCCTCATCACTGAAGATAATTTTCACGTTAAGCATTTTGATTTGAACGTCCATTTTTATAATAAGTCTGAATAAGTTATTACACGAGTTGTTCGATTGCGTATCTTTTCAGGATTCAAATTGAGTTAGTCTGGAATTGAGAAAGAAGTTAAATGGAAGGCAGAAGAAACCTTGACGTTTAGATGTGGTTCACATTCAACATCGGCCCTTAAAATTTAATCATCCGATATATAAACTTTATAGTTTGATGTTAAGCTCTCGATTCTTAGCACCGTGTAAGAATATATTTTGCTCGATATACCCTATCGAGTCACAGTGCATACAGTGATGAAGGAAATGACAGCTCAAAAAGTTTAAAATCATCTGTGTTTTATTGTGGCTATCTTATTATACACTGTGATATTGTGTGTGCAAAAATTTTGTTGTGGTTATCTTGCTGTGTGTGTTTCTTGTTATAGTTGTTGGAGTTTCATCACTGTATACACTGTGGTCGAGTCTTGGATGTTTTTCATATATACTGCTTCCTCTTTACTGCGGTCAATTTTTCCTTTTAAGATCCGTTGTACGTGTAACATTTGGTATTTATTGTTTCTTAATAAGTGTCGTAAAGATGACGTTTTCTGATTTTTTATTGTGAATATTAGTTGTCGGGGGATATTTATTGTAATGGTATCTGCAGAACTCGGCGGTGTATCTACATATCAAGGGCTTCACTTATTCTCACATGCGAACCTCGAACTGTTCAAACTCCTACACCATAGCACAGAATACTTTGAAGTTGTGACTAATCAACCCTTTGTTGTGTTTAGAAAAGGCATTTCTCGCCATTACTATTCGGAGTTTTATTTCTCTTGAATTAGGTAAATTGAGGGAAATGTTTACTTTTGCGGCTAACTAAGCGCTAATGAACGGTGTTATTCATTCCTAGTAAGTTTTCATGTTTTAGAAAGTTGTATATTAAGATCCGAGATAAATTTTTGTAGTTCGTTGTTTTCTTAAATTTTGAACGGTTTGCTATCTATGGACCTATACAGGGGAAAAAGGTGAAAACATCGACTTTTTTAAAGTTTTTGCGATTTTGGGCTTGAAGGTGAAGTTTTTTTTTAATTTTATATCTTCACAATTTTTGTTCTTCATGACAAGACCTACAACTTTGCCTTAGAAAGTAAATCAAAATTCTGAACGGTATGCAACATATCAGCCTGAGAAAATGATCACTTTTTTCCAAAAATGATGCCGAGGCCCCAAACGTTTGGGGGCCCAAAAAAAAATTTTTTTTTTGTCTTTTATCACATAGTGGTGTCCGAATATGTTTATATTGCCATGATTTAAAAAATTACACACAGTTTAATATTTTACAGTAAAAAGTGAAAAACTAAATAAAAAAATGTTTTTTTTTTCAGTGTACTTCCGTTAGCCCTTTGTTTTAGTGTTTGCAATGAAACAATAGGAGTTAAAAAATATATATAAAAAATGAAGGAAAAAAAACAAAATTTCTATTGACATATTTCTGTTTATTACTTACTTCCTTGTTACCAGCAGATGGCTGTTGTTGCCGTTGTATTTTCATTTTTTCTTTTGGATATTTTTCATGCTTTTCATGCCTGTATTTTAAGTTTTTCTTTTAGATTTATTCTCCAGTAAAAATACTTCCTTTGAATTCTGTAGAAAATGTTTCATGAAAATTCTATTTTCATGGAAGATAATTTAGATTCAAAACAAAAAATTTTTTCTTATTTTTTCAACAAATGTCCTTTAAAATGTAAAGGATTTGTTTTGTTTTATACCTATAGATGCATAGTGTTGAACATTATTATGCCTTATTTTGCATTTACTTTTTCTATTTAGAGTTTACATTGGGTAAACTTTCATTTTTTTAATGCAAAAAAAAAAAAATGTTAAAACAAAAAAGCGAAAAAAAATTGTAAAGGAATCTTGGTGACACACTCTTTTGTATTGTTCGACTTCTATTGTTTTAAATTTCCTTTGAAGGCTTGTAGGCTGAGAAAAATTAATTTTGAAATTGAATGTTCAGAAAAGCAACTAAATTTACAATAGAAATTCGTTCAAAGTGTGAAAAACTGTGTCAATAAGAAAAAAACCCTCATATTTTGAAATATTAATTAAAAAAATTAATCTAAAAAATGGGATAAATAGTCTATAACACTGCACGGAATATATCTATGCCCTATATTGTTATAGCCAACTTAGGGCATTCTCAACTTATAATACAGTATGTGGTACAGAACTCGATCAGGATCTATTGCTTTTTAAGATGAGGCCTAAAAGTACCAAAAAAAATCGTTTTGATTTTTTTCATTATCTGTATGAAGTACTTTGCACACAGCATTCTAACTTTCGAAAACGAATATGAAAAACAATTTAATAAAAAAAAATTTTTGGTTGGTGATTAAACGGAAAATTCAATAATTCGGATTTCTTCCATCAAGGCTCGGGAAAATTGATTGTTTCTTCAGATTTTAACTCGATTTTTAAAATTCAAACATTGGCTGCTATTCGGCAGTACACACTTCACTATTCACAGTAATTTTGAATTCTCTAGCTTCTAAGGTAAAACACATATTTAACAGTTAACAAGCGTAAAATTGAAGCAGTTACCCAACAGAAAATAGTACTTACCAGAAAGTTATTTTGTAAGGGAGAAATTGTAAACAATCACTTACTCGTGTGCATCAATAATGCATGATTTTTATATGAAATGAGCTGCTAAAATGTAATAGAAATGCAAATTTATTGCAACCAGTAAGCATATATTACACAAAATCAAAAATAATACCTTATTCTACAGTATCTTTATAAGCTTTAATGTATAAAAAACAACATAATGCTTCCATTATTGCTTACAATTTTATTTATTGCTTCCAAATCTTAAAAATTTATTTAATTTAGTAGTCGAAATAGTTACCATTCAAAATGGTGTAAAACAACATCGCCTGAAATTAAAAGTCGTGTGGTTTTCAAAGGCAAATAAATCTTAATCGTGCCAATTATTTACAAATATGTTTATGGTGATGGTCATTACGTCAATGAATAAAAAAAAATACGAGTATATTACAAAGATCTATATTATATAGGTACTAATAGTTATTGTATGATTTTTAATAGTCCTAAGATCCTACCCTGCAAAAAGTACGACTACTCCATGCACGTGTGTAAAATGTACTCCATGATGGACCATGGATAGGATAGGAGGAAGTGGCAGCCTCGTAATTACAAGGCACACTTGAGCACGCATAGCAGCCCGTTACCATGACTAGTAACATCTTTTACCCATTATGCATGTAAAAAAGTGACCCATTTTACATTGCGTTGTCCTAGGAGAGGACCAGGTCCAACCAAATATAACATAAGAGTAACCTCAAAACTACTCTCATGTAACTACTCCGTGAATTATACAATTGAGATTAGTTACATAACTACTTCACGTATATACTCCATGGATCAACTTTTGTAGTTATTTTGGTATCTACTTTATGTCATTAATTCATGGACTACTAACAGAAGACTATTTCCTACAAACCTTTAAACTTATAAATCAAGTTTCAATTATATTTTTTTAACACTTTTTAAGCACTAATATATTTTATTACTACACTTTAATGTATACACAGACTTTGAGAAAAACTGAACATGGACTCCGCCAGCGTTACCATTCAGTAATTTTTTAACTTAAATGTGTCGCCAGTGTTACCCAATTGTAAATTTTACTTCAAACATACAAAAAAGTACACAATTTAATTACATAGGACTATTCTGGTAACTACTCATCTGGGTTATGCAGTCCAATCTTTTTTGCAGGGTTACACTAGACACGTGGATGTTCATACATGAGGCATGACTTTCAAAGACATGACTGTTCACTCTAGACGCATGCGTGTTCACACGTAAAGCATGACAACAGAGATCCTATATTAAAATGTGAAGCGCAAGGAAATCGGTTGCTGTTGACTGATTATTCTATGGCCAATGTTATACCTTCACCACTGAATAATATAGCAGCACTCTAACCCAAGAAGCCCGTACAGTAAAGATTAAATTAGGGGAGGTATAAAATATAGTTGTAATATTGGTATTTCTTAGTAACTGCTACTCAACTGCCTTTCTGTCGTGGGAGACCCTGCCAGAAACCTAAGTGACAAAACGGTTATCCCAATAGAGGGATGAATGAATTAGATGAATCCCAAAGGCATAAAGTGCTGTTGTTAAAAACACAAACAAAAACTTAGTACATGCTTTATACCTGTGTACTATTTTTTTATGGAAATGATGATCATAATACCTGTAATAGTAAGCAGGTTGCTCAAGTATATTTAATATTCTTTCACTGTAAATTGGGCGGAGTACATATAACATTTAATCATTTTTTATGTGCATAAAATAATACTTGCGGGACAATTGGTCTAAACGTTCTTATCTCAAGACTTGGGAATGCGTAAGAAGAACCAAAAGTTCGTGTCGTGTTCTCTGAAAACTGAGCATATCATCAGAGATCTTTGTGCTGTAACTGAAAAAACTGTAAATGTTCACCAGAACCAAAAAACCGGGACCAATCGACGAATTTCGAATTTTTGTCAGTTACAGTGTTCTTTAATTCTTGCGACGATATACACGATATATGCATATAAACTTTTCTTCAAGTATAAATAAAACAACAAACTAACAACATATTTTACGAAATTACTCATACTAGTATTATTGAGTTACTATTGTCAAATGATTAATATTATTTAAAGAAACATATGAAGTGCGCTTGTGTTTGCTATGTATCAGCAGCTACCTACTCTGCTGGCATTATTAACACACCACTAACGTGCTATTAAATAGATAATGAAACAAACCAACAACAAAAAATTCGGCGTAAATAAACAACAACGTACCCGATTTATTTTTAGTTTGAAAATGTATTTTCTTTGTCTTTTAACATTGTTTTCATGATTCGCATTTAGTTCATTTTTAAGTTTACATATATGATTGAGTTTGAAGAACGAAAAGTTAAGACTATACTTCACAGGATCATTTCTGTAGTCAGTCTTCATTTACTTCTATTGCAAAATAAAAGTATCATAATCCGCGATGAGGAGGAATATCGTTTTATCTGTAGCGTGAGGTTTTGAACGTTTTCTTTATTTTGGGCCGATATACTTTTTAAGTATTCAGTCCAGTGAGATAATGTTTCTTCGATGATCGCTCGGTTAAACGGATAAAACGATTTCTGAGTGGCTTTTTTTAAACAAATAAATTTCATAGTATTGGGCGGAAATATTTCAATTTGTATGGGAAACATGAGCTATTTTTCACAAAGTTTTAATGAATTGTGATTGTTTCGAATTTTTGTGGGATGAAATATTGCTTCTGGGAATGGGGATTATATCGGAAATAACAGAAAGAAAATATTTTGGGTGATTTATAAAAATTTTAAGCACATCATATTTAAAAAAAAATTTATGATTTTTTCCTTCAAAATATTTTAAATTTTTGTTTTGGTGCCACATGATAATTTTTACTCCAAAGCACTTTAATTTTTTATACATATGTTGCTATATTTTATGATGAAATTTAAATTAAATTTTTTTTAGCAAACAAAGCAATGTCTTCAATTTTTTTTTAATAATAGGGGTATTCATTAAATGTCTTAAATGTCTAATACCTCTTAAACTTGCATATACAATATTTTCATAAGTTTGAGAGATATTAGAAGCATTTATAAGAGTTGTTTAGCAGACTAAACGAACGGCCCTAATATTTCTTTTAAAACATTTTGCCTATTTAAACAAATATTTACTTTAAAGAAAAAAAAATGTTTCACTCATTTTTCTTTGCAAACAGCACATGCCTTTTCTAAATACAAAAATAAATCAAACTCGTTTACTTAATAATGAGTATTTATGGACTACATGGTGTTTTCGGTTAGTTTAAACAAAAAATTGAAATAGAAATAGAAAACCCCTCAAATATTACATCAATATTTTATAAACTCCTATACTAATATTTTCTATCTTTTATAACTTTTTTTTTTGTTTGGTTTTGGGTTTGAAAAATGCTATTTTGATAAATATATTTTCGTGGATTTTTTGCCTTTCTTATGGCGAAAACACATTTTATTGCTGGCAACATTAACTCTGTAAACCGCATACATTTATAAAAGATAAACTTCCAACAACCATACTCTCCTACAGACATACATATGCATGTGAATACACATTCACACAAAAGAATGAATTTTCAATAACACCCTACAAGAGCCACCATATTAGGCGTTTAGCTATTATTCTATAAAAGGTAATATTGGCTGCATACAACTTTTGGAACTCAAACTTTAAGACATTATATTATAAATTGCAATAGCTCTTAAAACAGCTTTTGAAAGCTTTTAAAGTAAAACCAAAAATTTTATAGTTTTACTTCTCATTAAAACAGGAGATGTCTCGATGTTCGGGCTTATCTATTTTATTTGATATTTAGTTCTGTTTATTTTTTCCAAACGTAAGTATAGTACAGAAAGAAGTAAAATCATGATGCACTACAGTAAGCACAGTATGCAAATTATTGTAGAATAAGAATATAAACTGTTGTACTTCGGTCCTGGAAATGTGCTTTTTAGAATTGTAGTGAATTCTATCATTGTAACATACTGAATGACACTATTTAATGGTGTTTTGCTGAGAAACTTGACTATTAAATATGAATCCAGCCTCATCACATAAATGTGGACTGCTGTTAAGACAATCACGGACTTCAGAGCTGCCGTTGAATAAATTCCATTGTCTCAGTTATACTAAACAAAGTTTTGTCTCTTACATATTATAATGGCAGCTCTGTCAATCTTACTCCCCTATGCTATTGTCGTATAAGTTAGTATGATTCGGCCAATAGCAGTATATACACTGTGCGTCATCAGGTTAACGCCCCTCTTTCCACTCTCCGTTAAAGTTAAATATTACCTAAACTACACGTGCTATGGACTTGAAATTTTTATGTACAATATTTGACTTCTATCAATTCTTCTTAAAATAAAACAATACTGGCTACTGTAATGTTGAAGTTACTATTTTATTTTTAATTTTTGGAAAAAGTATATTAAAAAAGTAACCAAAAATTGGTCATCAGGATAGCGTTATTTGCGATAATTTCAATATATTTAGTTTTTTAAGCAAAAAGAATGCTTTTTATTGCCAGTTTATGATATTTTGAAAATTGTTACATAGAATTAGTAATGTGTGGTTCCGCCCTTATTTGAAATCACCTCGAAAATTCGATTGGGATTGTACAGACTGTCAATGTAATTCAACGAAATTGTGGACCAAGCGGGTTTGATGCCTTCAATTAGTTCTGTTTTTGTGCTGTATTGCTTTCCGGACTCGTATGCTTTCCTAGCCAACCATCCCCAGACGTTTTCGATGATATTAAGGTCGGGCGAGTATGGTGACCTTGTATCTATAGCGTAATTCTTAACGAAAGACCCCACCACTTAGAAAATACTTACATATATACTTATGTATATATACATTTATATTACATAGCTAGTTTTGCATAACAAAAAGAATTTGCTAGTTTGGTAAACCCAATACATGTAAGAAAATCATAATACTTTGGGGGTGCGTGGTACAGGGGTTAAAGCCTCGCATTTAAACTCAAACGGCCCAGTTTTAAGTCCCAGCAAAGGTTCAAAAATGAAAAAGTTAGTTTGCGGTTTTTTCAAAATTATAATTTAAAAATAAGAGGCCCCCCTCCCCTACTTCTAGAAGTCCATCTGCAAAGAAACCGCTCCCTAACATTCCACTCTATTCCACCTTAACCCCTGAAAACAAAAAAAAAACGAATGGAGAAAAGGAGAAAAGCGCCACCTATTGCGAAGAAGTAACAGAGATAACAGTTAA
The DNA here is from genome assembly GCA_963576795.1 of Metopia argyrocephala. Lineage (NCBI taxonomy): Eukaryota > Metazoa > Arthropoda > Insecta > Diptera > Sarcophagidae > Metopia > Metopia argyrocephala. The sequence goes on from OY756211.1 coordinate 90,162,067, forward strand.
GCGTACTTAGCGAAGACAGTCACCAAACACAATCAACATGCAATGACGAGGCACTTGCCTTTGATCATTCAATGGTGAAGATATAACACTGGTCTTTGGATGATCAATTCACAGCAATTTGTCTCATTCCTAAGGCGCTTAATAATAATGTAAGAAAAAAAATATATATACGAGTACATATCGTCGATGGAATTAAAGAACGCTGTAACTGACAAAACCTTAAATGTTCAGGTAAGATACCAGAAAAACCGGTAAGAAAGTAGAAAGAAAATACGCAGACGGCGTAAGTGAATTTATTTTCATCGTAGAAATCTGGGACCGGGGCCAATCGACGAGTATTTTTTTTTTTCTGATAAAAAAGATGCAAAAAACGTATTTTCGATTTCGTGTCAGTTACAGGGTTCTTTAATTCTTGCGACGATATACTGTCCTTTCCATAAAATAAAAATACAATGCGCAGCATCAGTAGGGGGTTTAGCCTTGAGTATTGGCCTCAATAAAAAAAATTAAAAAGAGTAGCGTATAATTGGGTTTTACCAGTAGCAACTTTTAAACTTAATTTTAAAACATGAAAACAGGATACAGTTCACGAATATCAAACACCCAAGCACATGTATGTACTTAAATACATGTATGTATGTATGCATAGGTAGTATGTGTTTGTTTTTATTTTTCTATTTTTATTGTTGTTGATTTTAAAAATCATTGCAAAATTCATACAAACCAGTAATGAACAAAAACAAAATTCTCCTTTTTTTGTATTTTTGTGGTAGGTATCGTTTGTTTTATACCCTTTCTGATATCCCTTTAACCGATGATAAACAACTAGTGGTGATAAGGCATAAGTAGGAGTTAAAATACAAAATATGTATGCATATCAATGCATGCAAAAGTGTGTGTGTGTGGGTATATGTCTGTGAGAAAGGTTTATGTTTTTTATGTGTGTGATTATGATGAACTATGAGTGTTAATGATAGTCATAGATTGGGTTAAACTTACAAATACACACACACATACCTACAAAAATAAATATTTGCCATAAATGTAAATTTGTGTAGTTTTATATATATATGGATTTTGTCTAGCTTTACCCACATGACATTCATATATTTTTTTTAATCATAAAGCAACAAACATAGACGGCGCAATTTTCTATTTTTATAATAATTTCTTGAGAAACGTCATAACACAAATTTATAAGGCACATGCGAATGTTTACACAAATTTCAATTTTGTTTTTATACACAAATGTATTAATACATAGTACATAGTATTACTATATATACAAATGTCTGTGCATATTGTATGTACATTTAGCAGAACTTTTAAAAAGTTAACTGCTTTTCAATGAAATAAACAGCTAAAACTAGCAGTGAAAATGCTAAACTGGCAACAATTTGGTGTCGTACTTGTATTTTAACGATTTCTTTGTATTGTTCTCAAAACTATACCAAACTAAAGGATCTGCACCATAACCAATCTCTTAATTTACATAATGCATGCTTAAGAAAGTTGTTTTATGTTTACTTATACGTATACGTCTGTTAACTTTGTTTTTTCTATATATAGGGTGTTTTTTATTGAGGTATAGAACTTTAAGTTAGCATCACTTTTTTAACTGGCGGCCATTTTGTCAGCTGTCAAGTGATTAATATTTAGTTTGGTTTGCCATTTCATCATGAACAGGTTGACAAAAGAACAACGTTTGCAAATCGTGCAAATTTATTTCGAAAATAATGGTTCAGTTCGCGAAGTTTACCGCAAGCTCCGTCCATTTTATGGTCGACATAATCGTCCATCAGAGCAATTAATTCGGTTAACCATGGATCGTTTTCGCACTACGTTTACTCTATGTGATAATACGCATCCGCAGAGACGTCGAACAGTGCGCACCGAAGAAACAATTGCCGCTGTAGAGCAAAGTGTTGAAGAGAACCCGAATGAATCGATTCGCCACCGTGCACAGCAATTGGAGCTTTGTCCATCAACTTTATGGAAGATTTTGCACAAAGATCTTGGCTTGCGACCTTACAAGATCCAGCTTGTGCAAGAATTAAAGCCGCGAGACTATGCAATGCGTCGTGATTTTGGTGTACGTGCCGAAAATGAGATTGATCTCGATGCTGATTTTCATCGCAAAATTTTGTTCAGTGATGAGGCTCATTTTTGGTTGAATGGCTACGTCAACAAGCAAAATTGCCGCATTTGGATTGAAGAGAATCCACATGAGACCCTTGAGACGCCATTACATCCACAAAAACTGACTGTTTGGTGTGCTCTATGGACTGGTGGAGTCATTGGGCCATACTTCTTCCGAAATAATGCTGGAGAGTCAGTTACCGTTAATGGAGACCGGTATAGAGCCATGATAACCGACTATTTTGTTCCCGAATTGGATGGCATGAATGTGGATGAGTTGTGGTTCCAACAAGACGGCGCTACATGCCACACAGCGCACGTCACAATCGATTTATTGAAGGAAACATTCGATGAGCGCATAATTTCGCGGAATGGACTTGTCAATTGGCCACCAAGATCGTGTGATTTGACACCATTGGATTATTTTTTTTTGGGGATATGTGAAGTCGCTCGTCTACGCCAACAAACCAGAAACGTTAGGGGACTTGGAAGCCAACATTCGTGGCGTTATTGCCAACATACGGCCCCATATGCTCGAAAAAGAGGTTGAAAATTGGACCTGTAGAATTGGCTTTATTCGAGCTAGCCGCGGCGGCCACATGCCCGAAATCATATTTAAACATTAATGGCATAAAATTATCCTTCCAATAAAGCCAAATAGATGGACATTAAAACGATTTTCTTGTATTTTATTTCAATTCGAAGTTCTATACCTCTAAAAAGACACCCATTACATATGTACATATGTATGTATAAAATTGTTTAGAGAAATATAAAGAGAGAGTGTGAGAAATCATATTTGTGTGCGTAAGCAAACACCCTGCAGAAAATATTGGAGTACGTAACCCATTTAAGTTTATAAGCAATAGTTACAACATTGTAATGCAGACAGGGACCGTGCTATTTTGAAACAAGTAGTAACTGCTTGGCGAAGAGCATTCGTTTATTTACGAACTCAAAAACCAGTGTTGTCAAATTAGAGGATTTATCCCCAAAATGAGGATCTTTTCTGAAATGTTGATAAAAAAATACATTTGGGAATGGGGATTTTATTGGGCATAATTGACAAGTTTTCGGCTATTTTTTAAATTTCATATGAGTATGAGTTTATAAGCCAGACTTGCTTATAAACTTCTTTAAAACTCATACTTTCATATAAAAATTTTTTCAATGTGTGCTTTTGCTATTATGTTTTTGCCACTTATTTTCATGGTTTTTATTGCGGAAGAATTCAGTATTATAGGGTCTTCTTATAGTTAAACTACTGTTTTTTGGAAATAAACAAAATAATTTTAGTTTTGTCGGACAACAAATTAATGGTATGGGAATATTTTTCATATTATAGCACAGGACATCTATTTAGAATTGAAGGTACAATAGATGCCTGTTACTATACAAATATTTTAAACGACAACAACATATCTTATGTCTTTCGAGAAAATAACCCTTCTAATAAGGAACAGCTGTGGAAATTTGTTAAAGATGTGTGGAAGAACATTGCACTCGATATGTTTTAAAGCAGTGATGATCTCTTTCCCTATAACGCGTGATAGGGAAATAAATTCTGCTTACTTCGATGTCAAGCACGTACATTATAAAAATAAATATTGTTACTCTGGCTCGTTTACGGTTTTAGCTTCTCTCCAACATAGTGCAGGGATGGATAGGGCATATTTTTTGTATCATTTTTATTTAACTGAAATAATTATTCATTATTTCCTCCAAATCTATGTGACCTCGGTACTCCTTTATTCTTTATAGATCGGTCACATGTCTATCGGACAATCGATTGCGTACTTTACTCAGAATTATGAAGAAATAATTATGAAGTTGTAATCAGAAAGTAATTCAAACATTCTCATTTCTGGTAGAAGTAAGCAGAGTCTTTTCTGGACACCACTGTTTTAAAGCCTTGTGGACTAAAGGCCAAAACGCTTCTTGGATTTTATTCAAAATCGGGGTAATTCCACTAAGTACAGAGGTAAATGATAAAACATGCAAAATTATTGATGTAGTTTCTGTGGGGATTTTGGGGGATAAGAATTTCAAAATGGGGGATAAAAATTTAAAACTATCTGACAACCCTAACAAAAATGTAATTTACTTGGCAACTTAAAAAAAACTAAACAATTTAAGTAAACATTTTTTTAAATGGCAAAATTTATATTTATGTTGTGTATACCATTAAAGAAGAAAAAAGTTAAAAAAAATTTTTCTTTTAAAAAATACTAAAAAATTGAATATTTAAATACATATAAAGTGACTTTTAATAGTGCAAAAAGATAATTATTTACAAAACGTAAACTCTGTAAATAATCTACCGAACATAAACTAATTTTAAAACTAGCAAACGAGTGTATTGCATGACTTTATTCGAGCTAGCCGCGGCGGCTACATGCCCGAAATCATATTTAAACATTAATGGCATAAAATTATCCTTCCAATAAAGCCAAATTGATGGACATTAAACTGATTTTCTTGTGTTTTATTTCAATTCGAAGTTCTATACCTCTAAAAAAACACCCTGTACTAACACGAAATAGTTACGAAACTAACAGCCTGTTTCTAGAACACGAATGGTTTTTGACATTTGTCTTTTTATATGAGAAACACTAACAAATTTGAATGTCAAAAAAAAAAAATGTCAAAAACCATTCGTGTTCTAGAAACAGGCTGTAATCCTATGTGTATACTCCATGGATTAGTAACACAAACTAGTTTTTAGATTATTCTTATATAATGCATAGCTGGACTATATAGTCCGTGCAATGTTAAAAGAAACTCATTATTTTGATACATTTTGGTTATGTTTGGACTAGTCCTAGTCTTTCATGTACTACTCTTTACACTCGTGTACGGAGTAGCCGCATTTTCTACAGGGCATCTTCACACAATAACACATTAACCTCGGCGGAGATTTTTGAATATGATAAAAACTAAGTTAACCATTGCATGTATATATGTATGTACGATGTAAAATTTTTAAAACATTTACTTTCAAACACTAATTTTTTTAAAGATTTTATTTTATTATTTTTTTTTTTTGTTTTTATTTGTTATGGTTTGTGTCTAAATAACTAAATTTCATACAATGAAAGCATTTTCTAAATTTTCTTACTTCTGATTTGTATAAACAACATACATACAGTGTAACTTTCGTTGAGTAGACACCGAAGGCTTCTCTTATAAGAAAACTAAAATTGAATTCAACAAATTCTCTCTTAAACTTTGACTTTTTTTATTAAGCAATTATTTTATTTAATCAAAAATAGAGAACAAAACAAACGTTTAACGAAATATTATTAGAATAATCGACAAGCTTACAGTGTTCAGTTAGATAACTAAAGTGATTTAGTCCACGTTATAACACTACAGATTTTGTTTAGTTTTAGTTAAACCTTGACATATACCGCCTTGTCACAGGACTCAATTCCGATCGGAAGTGGTTTCAACAATAAAAATTTAGTTTTTTAGAAAATTAAATATTTCTTTCTCATGAAATCACATTAAATGATCAAATTGGTGTATATGTCGGTGTGATGTTTGGAGTGGTTTTATTCCGAAAAATTCACCATTTTCGAAAAACTAGATGTCGGGCATTACAATCACTTCCGATCGGAATTGTGTTTTGTGACATAGTGATAATTTTGTATTATTACTAGTTCAAAATAACACTGTGGTCATATAAAAAGTCTATGCTTTACTTATAATTTGTTGATTTCAAACTACTTTTAAATGGCATGTTATGTTATGTTGGGGGGGATGTGGTCGTGGCATAGTGGTCAGAGCGAAGGACAAAAAATTATAAAATTAATGATAAGTGCTGAGGACTCGGGTTCGAGCCCCAGGAAAGGTGTGATCAATTTAATTTTGTTTTTGTCAGAAAACGCTTTAATTAGATCAAAGTTAACTGCAATGAATATTTTTTTGGTAATTAAAGAAGAAATGATGTCCGTGAAGGAATAGTAAACTAGCCAAACTGAACAATTGTTTTCGACTCCAGCTACGGTAGTCTCATCAGAGTTCTTTGTGTCCTGTGTATATTCGAGACCAAACATCAACTATTTAACTCATACTTTTTGTGAAATTGATCACACCTCTCCTGAGGCTCGAACCCGAGTCTTAGGCACTTAACATAAATTGCGCCCGACTATGGTGCTACGCTCTAACCACTACGACCACCGTCGTACATATCATTCATGTCGACTAATGTGGATAAGGTGGAATAAAGGGCAAAAACAAAATAAATTTGTAATTCTGTTTCATCCAAATAAGATGACAATTACAAGAACAGCAATGATGGTAAGAAAAGGAGAATATGATAGAAACTGTTGTGTGACTTTACTTCGACTAACTCATACAAGTGTATGTGCATACGGTAATAATTTCAGTATGCGATTTCCAAAAAAGTATGAGTTAAATAGTTGATGTTTGGTCTCGAATATACACAGGACACAAAGAACTCTGATGAGACTACCGTAGCTGGAGTCGAAAACAATTGTTCAGTTTGGCTAGTGTACTATTCCTTCCCCGAGTATTGGTCTTAAAATAAAAATAAATAAAAATCTTATTCATAATGAAAAACCATGATTCTCTAAAATTAATTCTCTTTGGAATTTATTTCCCATTATTTTTCAACTTTATCATGAAGCTTAGGTTGTCGTATATAATACGGAATACAAAAATTGTTTTGTCTTTCTTAATTTCTTTCTTCTTTGTTTCCTAATTCTAAAATGATTACTCTTTGGTAAGAAAAACATTCCAATATTAAACACACTTTTAAGACTTTTGTGACAGTACTCTTCTGCTTGTTTGCTTTCAAAAGAAAATAAATTAGCAATTCTTAAATGAATTGAATTGTCTTTAAAATGAAATGAAGAACTTTTTTTTACTGCTTGAATGGTAATCAATGGAATCAAATGAATAACACAGTGTTACAAAAATTAATGAACTTAAAATACCTGGGAAGTTATACTCTGTTGATGAGTAAATATGAACTCTCAGATTAGACTATGCAGGCAAAACACCTCCATCAGATGTTCAAGTTTTTATTTTTCACTAAATAGTTCAATATTTTTTTTTTATTTGACACCAAAACTCAGGGATAAACCCCTAATAAATGCTGTGCATTGTATTGGAATTTTTGGAAAGGACAGTACATATATTATTACATTATTATTAAGTGCCTTAAGAATGAGACAAATTGCTGTGAATTGATCATTCAAAGGCCAGTGTTATACCTTCACCCTTGAATGATCAACAGCAATTGCCTCATCGTTGCATGTTGATTGATTGTGTGGTGAGTGTGCGCCTTAGCTAAGTAGGTTTTTAGCTGTTATCTGCTACTTCCCAATAGGTGGCGCTTTTTTCCTGATCATAGAATAGAATGGAATGTCGGGGAGCGGTATCTTTGTAGATGGTCTTCCTGGAAGGGGGGGCGGAACCTCTTTTTTTAAATTATAATTTTGAAAAAACCGCAAACAAACTTTTTCCATTTTTCACCCCTTCTGGGATTTGAACCTGGATCCTTTAGGTTTTTGTGCGAGCGCTCTAACCACTATACCACGCACGTTTTGAAATTATTGAACACAGTTTGTAGGAAGAGTGGAACAATTTTTTATGAGGTATAGTATATTATTTAAATTTAAAAGATATATAAAATTGAATGTGTGTTTGTTTATTTGTTTGTTTGTTTATTTGTTTGTTTGTTTGTACCTTATAGGAGACCAAACCTCTGGACCGATCTTCCTGAAATTTTCACACCATTTAACTGGGACTCTGACATGATTAATAGGGTACTTTTTTTCGACCACGCCTACTTTTACGCCCACTTTTTTTAATTATGTAATTGCCCCCATATAGTTCTTAAAAAATTTACTTCAAATTGTATACACATTATACTCCAGGCGAAGTATAAATAATAATTTATTACTCCACGCCCTCTTTCACGCCACTTTTCACGCCAAATTTGGTTTGAAAAGGTCAAACTTTTTGTTCTATGTAGAAATTTGTATTTTTTTTTATTTGGTAATATATTGCTCTTAATACTGTTAACGTCGTCATATAACTATGAACCACGCCCACTTCACCGCCCCATTCTCTTTTAATTCAGATACTTACTTACATCACTAATAATGTTTGCTATACAAAATACTTTTTTTGTAATATGTATATAACGAGGGGGTAGCGAAGCACACCGGGTTCAGCTAGTATTATTTAAAAGAAATTTAAAAATCTAAAGGCATTTTTAAAATTCACAGAGTTAACAATTTATAAATTATAATGATTAAAATGAAATTTAATATTTAAAAATTTATTACAAATTATGTTCTAAGACTTTATTTAAAGCAAACTTTAAAAAATACAGTTTTGATATTATTTGCGTCTCAGAAACAAGTACGTTGTCTATGTTTTTAAAAAATTAATCTCTTTCTATCTCATTCCCATAAAATGTACATTTTACCTAATATAAATAAAATATATATATACATATATGTATATATATTGTTCGGAACATCTTCTTCTCTTTATGACTGTGATCAATAGTTTAAAATCGGGCATTATTGCGCTAAGATTGGTAATAAAATAAGTAGGAAAAAGATCAATTTCTAGCTATAAACCAAAATGTTTTTTTGTCACACAGTGTAGTTACAACAGTATAGACAAATATTATATATAATACAAATAGTATACTTATTTTATCTCCCATCCTAACAAAAAAGTACATTATAAACACAAACAAATAAAACCAATTACAATTTAACTTCCTGTTATTGGTACTCGTATGTTGGTATTTTAACAAAAAAAAAGAAACAGATAAAAAGAGCGAGAGAGAGTGACAGTTACTGTAAAAGCGCGTGCAAATGTGTGTTTGCAAATAATTTGTTTATGTTGCATCAGGGATGGAAAATGGCTTTTATGATTTTGTACCAACTATGAAAACAAAATGTACTTTTCATACCATGACGGTACCATTTTTTAATATTTATTAAAAACAGAAACTTAACCTTCATCTGCTCCTCAAAATAAATTACATTGTCTACCCTGGCGTCGTTTTCGACGCACAATATATTTCTTATAGTTTTTAGTAGAAAAACGCGAATCACACATGATGAGAAAACTAAAAATTGCTAGTATTTATATTTACTTAATATTAAAACATTGCTTTTAGTTGTATTATATATTAGAGTGAATTATTATCAATTCATTTAACACATACGTTTTGGTTATAAATATATGTTTTTAAATGCACTTTTTGCACAAAAGCAACAAATAAATAGTATTATGCATTTTATTTTTTGAAGTAGAATTCCTTTCAAAACATATCGAACACTTTTGTGTACCTTTAATTTGTGAAGGAACGCTTTTTGATATCTTCGGTGCATATGATAAAAATGGCAATTAAATACAATTTACAAATGAGCTTGATCGTAGCTTTCCTGTTCTATTTTTCATACAAAGGTTAGAAAATTCCTTTTTATTGTAAGTTTATGTATTGGTTGGCAATTAGAATTAATTTTTTAAAAATAATTAAGGCATTGAATGCAGCCATGTCGAATATATTCGCAAATACAGCCATCGGCCTCTTGCAACTGTAGCAAGAAAGCATTTTATCGACCCTATCGATACAGTCTATATTGAAGGAAAAAAACTATTCAAAATTGTGGTTTTGTTATAATAACTCATAATTGTTGTCAATCTTTTAATCCTCGGGTTCAGCTTTTTTAGAGTTATGCAAGATATTTTATAAAATTGTACACTCATTTTTTCTACCAATATATGAAACAAGTATTGTATTGATTGTGAATGCAAACGTTGATTTGTGCAAGGGTAAATCTAATATCATCATCCAAAGGAACAACTTCATTGACATCTTGAAAAGTGCTTTTCGACATAATTGCCCTTAACATAATACGACTTTACTCTGAATCGAATAAATCAGCATTTGATTGATTTTTTGATATAAAAAAATATACAACATTCATATATAACGAGTAGTTATATCAAAACACCCATAGAAGCTGGCAACAAACTGGAATCAATTTGCAAGAAATCGTCGCCATACTTAGCTTTGGCAAATGCATTTGTATACCTTAGAAATACGCTTTCAGAATGCAATTCGTGTGACGGCGGACAGAAGATCGATAACATTTTCAGTTCAAAACCTATCACCTTGTGGCCGACTACACTACTACTAACTACAGGATTTCTGACATCAGAAAAACTGAAGTTATTTTCAGCTTCACTCTCATTTAGAAGAGTTCCTATTTCTTCACTTGGAAAATATTTTATTTACTTCTTTTTAATTATTTGATATATTTTGTTTACAAAAATGACTTTATCACCTATAAAAAGCACAATGACTGGTAAAAAAACAAAGTTGCCCGCCAAAAAACATACGATTTCTCATATGTGTCGAAAACGACGCATGAGGGTAGACAACGTAACTTTTTAGATACAATAAAAAAAAATAAAATTTATAATACGAAAATAAGTCTAAATGTGCACATTTATGTATACTACAAAGTCACGAAATTCTACCAACTTTTAGCTAGCCATTTTAATAATAATTCAAAAATTGTATTGGGTATGCGTCGTTTTCGACGCAAAGAGCAGATAAAGGTTAACAAAAGTGTGTATAGAAATTCAGATGTATACACTAAAAAAAACAACATAAAAATAATAAATATTAAATACATAAAGGTACATACATTAGTCTTTTCAATTCTTGAGATCAGTTATTAAAATAATTATTTATAAAATATTTTTAGACAATAAATATTCTGTTATTTTAAAATCTGAGCAACATGAATTTGTTGACTTTAATAAATCTTTAGTTTGTATCAAATTGGAGACAGTGGAAACGTGTAGTATATTTCTTTTCTTTGTTTTTATTAGGTTTTGGAAAGAAAAAACACGTTCGACGTTGGCCGACGAATGTGGAATAGATAGAATGCCTGTTACAACTCTTGAAATATCTGGAAACATGAACTCATTTTTCATTTGTGATACCTTTGATCAAAAAACAGGAAACACTTGAAATATGATTTGTTAAAATTTAACATGATTGTTAAAGCATTTGTTCTAACAACGCGTTCATAAGATCGTGCTTTAACAGCATTTCATGTCTAATGAAGACGGCAGTAACAGCACATGTAGTTAACAAAAATACCTAGTACAACAACGTTGCAACAAAAGCTAGGCTGACCAATAAAAAGAAGAAAAAAAACGTACATCAAATTAATGTTGCCATACAGCGAAACGTTGATATTTTTAAATTGTACCAAGTAAGCCGTGGTAGTACCACGGTACCAACAAGGTCCAAAACGTACCAAAAAAAGTACAATTGTACCATGATTTGCATCTGTGTGTTGCATAAGTAACTTCAGGGAACCGGAAAAGGCCGCCAGAAAGTGATTTGTTACTGGATTTAACAGGAATTGTTATTGGAAACGATTTGATTACCCTCTATTTTTTTACAATTCAACTTAAATATCAATACTCGTACAACAATACAACCACTTAACAATTGTACCTGCTTTTTTTTATTCGCTTCATAGAAGTTTTAGAAGGAAATTATAAGTAAAAATATTTTTCATTATAAAGAAAAAAAAAAAAAACAAATAATGTATTCTTAAAATATCAAAATGGAAAGATGTAATCAACCAGAAACATTTTAACCTAAAATAAAATTTTAGCAAATAAATATGTCAGCTGTCATTGTCAGTTACTATAAAAAATTTAAACAAACATGACTTACAACGATTTTTAAAGATTTCTCTGAAAATGATGAGGTCTTTGTAAAAAAAAAAAATAACAAATAAACTTAATTATAAAGTATTCGGCAGGTTTTATATTTATCTCAACTCAATTTAATCGTAATATTAGAATTAAAGGTTTATGCAACATTATTTCCTTCTATATTTTTGATACATTTATTAATGAAATGAAATAATCAAAAATTGGGCAATATCGTTGTTCCTCTTTTAAAAAGTAGCTTCGTACATAATTTTCGTGTTAAAACTTTTAGTATTATTATCAGACGGATTAAGTGTATCTCCAACAAAGATTACAACAATTTATATTCTTTTTTATTTCGTAATGATGTTGTTAAACATGATCAGCGTTGCCACTATTGGTAGAATTCTACCAAAACTGGTAGAAAATTTTTCGTTTGGTAGGATGGTGGGCTGAATATGATTTTGGTAGATTTTAGCAGAAGCTAAAAAGGAAGAAGTTTTGGATGCTAAACATGAGATTTTGCAATTTAACATTGAATTACTAAACCAAATCAATGCTAAATTTGATTTTAATCGAGAGTATATTAAATTGTTACAAATAATTAGAAGTATTGTCAAAAGAAAACTTGCTTATATTGTCCCTTGTTTTAAAATTTTCTAATCTTATAGATTGTGATCCTGATATTTATTATGTTGCGATTAAGAGAAACAAATCTTTTAACGGAATTAAACATTGAATTATTTTGGGCTAAAGTTAGTTCAACTAGAAACGGTTGAAATGAGAAAAGTTTTGGTGAATTAAACAACTTTGTTTTAATTTACTTCTTCTTAAGCATAGTTCTTCAGCAGCTGTACGCAAATTGTAAACACTTTCCTTAATCAAAACCCAATTGAGAAACAAACTGGAAATAAATACAATTAATAATATAATGCCCTGTAAAGAGCTTGTAAAAGCTAATGATGGTCACTATGTGTGGTCAGCAAAAATTTAAATTTCTATACCTATATATCCATTTAGATTATTTTCGAAAAATCGAATTGTTTTTTTTTTTAATTTCTTGTATTTATAAATGTATTTTCGATATATGTATGTACATGTAAAGGTGTTAATAAAAATTGTTTTTCATCTCAACAATGTGTTTTTAAATGGTTTTTAAATAAAAATGGTTTTTGGTAGATTTTGAAAGAAATTTTGGTAGAATAAAAATTTTTTCAGTGGCAACACTGAACATGATGTGTTTAAAAATTTTATAAATCACACAAAATATTTTCCTTCTATTATTTCCCATCGCCAGAAGCAATCCTTCCAGCGGTGCCAATTTAGCGCGTTTCGCGCTAGATTTAGCGGGATTTAGCCATACAAAACGCGTTTTTTTTCGCCTTAGCGCGCTTAGTAAAAAAGGCGCTAAATTGGCGCGTTTTTAATAATTTTAATAAAGCCAACATTTTCTTTTTTTCATAAATTTTCTAGTACTATATTTTACAACTATAGAAACAATTTTGTATAATTTTATTTAAGTATCAAAAAATTAAAACGCAAGTCACTCAGTATACGCATAGTGTAGATATACTTATAGTGATTTTAGCAATACTTTGGTGATATTATTTTTAACTACATACATACATATGTATAGTCTGTATAATGGTAAGCAGCAATGTTAATTATCATCTTGGATTGAGATCACAACTTTTTAAGAATTCTCTTAATGTCAATCCTTTTATCAAACTGTCTCTATTTCTTATAAAATTTATTGAGCTTCGCACTGTCAAATGCAGACAGAGCTTTTAGTATAATGAATTATTTTAAAGCAAGCAACACAGTCAATTCCACATAAAATAAGGCCTACGATTAAAAAACTCGTGTTGTGAAAATTATGTTATTCCATTAAATGTATGTGTGAAAATAAGTTCAAATAACAAGTTTAATAATTCGGAGTATTATATAGAATCGGTTTTGTCGTCAGAAGATGAGCCAGAGGGTTTGAATGAAATTGGCGGTGATCAATCTTAACTTCACTTTTTTACATTATTTTTATACTATCAAAAAGTTCCTTATTAATAATTCTAATCAGCAAAATATTAATGCCCTTATTCATAAAAAATATTTTAGGTTTATTGAGGGTTTACTTGACAAGTATTGCATAGAAATTTGTCAAATAAACCCTCAATAAACCTAAAATATTTTTTATGAACACGTGGATTAAAGTTTTTAAATTTTATTGTTTGACTGATTATTTGTAATGTTTAAAACATTTAAATTTTTATTGATATACCAAAAAAAATATTTTAAATGTTTGTTAGTTAGTTTGTAAGAATCTACTTTTTGTAGCTGAATTAAATAAAAAAAAAATATGTATGTAGATATTATTTATTTTGCTTAAATTAATACTGTATTTTTTCTAATAAATGGGTCGACTTTTATTCAAATTTAATTTAGCGCGTTTTTAAACGGCGCGTTTTGTTTATAAATTTTTGTCAACGCAATGATTTAGCGCATTCTAGCGCGTTTTGGGAAGAAGACCAGCGCGTTTTGGTTACAAAAAGTTGGCACCACTGAATCCTTCATCCCACAAAGATTCGAAACAATCAGAATTCATTAAAATGTTCTGAAAAATCTTAGCTCAAGTTTCATTGAAATATTTCGCCCAATACTATGAAATTTATTTGTTTAAAAAAAGCCACTCAGAAATCGTTTTATCCGTTTAACCGAGCGATCATCGAAGAAACATTATCTCACTGGACTGAATACTTAAAAAGTATATCGGCCCAAAATAAAGAAAACGTTCAAAACCTCACGCTACAGATAAAACGATATTCCTCCTCATCGCGGATTATGATACTTTTATTTTGCAATAGAAGTAAATGAAGACTGACTGCAGAAATGATCCTGTGAAGTATAGTCTTAACTTTTCGTTCTTCAAACTCAATCATATATGTAAACTTAAAAATGAACTAAATGCGAATCATGAAAACAATGTTAAAAGACAAAGAAAATACATTTTCAAACTAAAAATAAAGCAGGTACGTTGTTGTTTATTTACGCCGTATTTTTTGTTGTTGGTTTGTTTCATTATCTATTTAATAGCACGTTAACAGTGTGTTAGTAATGCCAGCAGCGTGGGTAGCTGCTGATACCCAGCAAACACAAGCGGATTTCATATGTTTTTTGAAATAATATTAAGACACTGGTAGTTTGTTTTATTTATACATATTTTATATACATGTGTATATCGTCGCAAGAATTAAAGAACACTGTAATTGAAAAAAAATCGAAAATACGTTTTTGTGCATCATTTTTATCAGAAAAAAATTACGCGTCGATTGGTCCCGGTCCCAGATTTCTATGATGAAAAGAAATTTACTTACGCCGTCTGCATTTTGAAAAATACCAGTGTCTTCTTTCTACTTTTATACCGGTTTTTTGGCTCTTGTGGACATTATGTGTTTTGTCATTTACAGCGTTCTTTAATTCTTGCAACGATATATTTGTATGAGTGTGTACATTTCAGAAGCCATGGCAAGTAGTTGTTTAGATCATAGGTGGCTTTCCATTTCATTTCAGAATGATATGTTTTTAAATTTGTAGTCAGCTAGCTATTAAAAAATGTGTATTTAATAGTAATTAAGCTTATGTGTTTGTTGGGTAATCGTACAGTTCGTTATTAGTGTGCTATTTTTATAACGCAAAATATAATGAATGAAATGATGGATGAAATTTGTTTTATATGTAGATTTTTTTTTTTATTTATTTAAATATTTATTATTATTGAAGTAATATTGTAAGAATTTGTAATTTCGGAAATAAAAACAAAAAAAAAAAAAATAATTAATGGCATAAATATTTTCATTCACTATAATTACCATTAAATCACATTAATGCTCTAAAAATATTAAAGGCTACCTACAATACAATCGAATACAAACGTTCACAAAAATAGAAAAACTGTGCATATGGGAATACTTACTTTAACGACTACACGGCTGCCGAGTGTAGGCCAACCGTTGTAGCCCATAGCCATTTCATTCTAGTTTCTAATTTACTGCAAAAAAATGCTGTCAATATAATAAGATGCACCAAAAGAAGGTTTTATAAACGCAACACATGAAAAATAAGTATTAAAAACGTGAAAAAAGTTTCTAGTGGCACCACTGACAAAGAATAATCATTTGTCTGTCCATTTGTTCACATTTGTCATTCAGTTTTATTTGGTAAATAATTCATTTATTTATCTCAATTTTTATTTTTAATTTATTTACTTTTTGTGCTTTCCTATTGAAGTTGTTTTTGTATATAATTGTTATTTTTATGTCAAAATATGCTAAAAAAATATACGCAATTTGTTTTTCTCTTTTTGTAGTACAATTAAAATTGTATCAATAAAGTATAATAAAGTACAAAGTTGCTACCTGAATCAGTACAAAATACCCAATATCGGAATAAAAACATCCTCTGAAATATAAACACAACGCTTCATAAAAAGTATTTACATACTGCAGGTATATTTCATGACCCCTAAAATAAATTTAATGTATTAAAAAAACACCCCCTTAAAAGCTATGATAATAACTTTTTTGTAGTAAATTAAGTTGACTTAGTCTCAATTTATGCTCTTTTTCATTGCATTTACCAAAAAAAATTGGCCAAAAATCCTCAAAAATATTTTATCTGTAGTTTCTTCAATATTTAGTTTTTAATTAATTAACAAAATCAAAATTTATATGATAGATATCAGTAAACAGTTTAAAATAGACTATTATGTACATATGCATGTATTATACATATATTTACAATTTATATAAAAGCAGGGTTGTCAGATAGTTTTCGTTTTTTATCCCCAATTTCGATTTTTTATCCCGTCTTAAACTGCATCAATAACTTTGCATGTACATATTTCAGGGTTGTCAGATAGTCTTCAATTTTCATCGCCAATTTCCAAATTCATAACCCCAAAAATCCCCACAATCTTGATTAGTTCATCCCCAAAAATCCCCTCTTAAACTGCATCAATAACTTTGCATGTACATATGTATATACAGTAAGGGACAAAATTGTTCACAAAATTACAAAAATTTATAATAAATCCAAAAAAGTATGTTTTATTCAAATATATTTTAATTTTTTTTACCTATATAGAATAATGTACATCTAAAAAACGTAAAAAGAACAAAATTTTAAAAGAATGTGTGTTAAGAGTAAAAAAATAAATATTAATTTAAAAATTCACATGTGAACAATTATGACCGTTGTTGAATATTCCATTGATTTTAGGTCCTAATATTTGGTATGTACACCATTTGCTTTTTTAACTGCCTTAATACTTTTTGGCATACTTTTCACTAAATTCGTCAAGACATTAGGGTCAATACTTTCCCAAGCTTCAACAGCACGCTCCCAGAGTTCGTCTACGGTCTTTGGAGGGTCTTTTTGAGCAAACATTTTTCTCTTTAATATGGACCACAGGTGTTCTAATGGGTTTAGATCTGGCGACTGAGGAGGCCAATCCAAAAGCTTGATCCCATTTTCTTCAAACCAACGTTTTGTTATCTTCGCGGTATGCTTAGGATCGTTGTCCTGCATAAAGATGCTATTCTGTCCCGGATCTAAACCAAATATGTCGGGACTTGGAAAGTATGAGTCTTCTAAAATGTCTATATAATCTTTAGCACACATTTTGCCTCTAATTCGGCGAAGTACTCCAAGTTGATTCCCGCGAAAACAGCCCCAAGCCATTAATGTGCCACCTCCAAATTTAATTTAAGACGCCTAGAGTTCGCGAAAAAATATGAAAAATTCACTTTTGAAGTCTGGATGAGTGTAACATGGTCCGATGAAACAAAAATTAATAGAATCGGGTCAGACGGACGACAATGGACATGGGTGGATAAAAGTGTTGGTGTAAAAGAAAGAAATATTTGCCAAACACTTAAATTTGGAGGTGGCTCATTAATGGCTTGGGGCTGTTTTCGCGGGAATCAACTTGAAGTACTTCGCCGAATTAGAGGCAAAATGTGTGCTAAAGATTATATAGACATTTTAGAAGACTCATACTTTCCAAGTCCCGACATATTTGGTTTAGATCCGGGACAGAATAGCATCTTTATGCAGGACAACGATCCTAAGCATACCGCGAAGATAACAAAACGTTGGTTTGAAGAAAATGGGATCAAGCTTTTGGATTGGCCTCCTCAGTCGCCAGATCTAAACCCATTAGAACACCTGTGGTCCATATTAAAGAGAAAAAGTTTTGCTCAAAACGACCCTCCAAAGACCGTAGACGAACTCTGGGAGCGTGCTGTTGAAGCTTGGGAAAGTATTGACCCTAATGTCTTGACGAATTTAGTGAAAAGTATGCCAAAAAGTATTAAGGCAGTTAAAAAAGCAAATGGTGTACATACCAAATATTAGGACCTAAAATCAATGGAATATTCAACAACGGTCATAATTGTTCACATGTGAATTTTTAAATTAATATTTATTTTTTTACTCTTAACACACATTCTTTTAAAATTTTGTTCTTTTTACGTTTTTTAGATGTACATTATTCTATATAGGTAAAAAAAATTAAAATATGTTTGAATAAAACATACTTTTTTGGATTTATTATAAATTTTTGTAATTTTGTGAACAATTTTGTCCCTTACTGTATGTTTTATTTGATATGTAAAATTTAAATTTGGAGACTGTGCAGATCAACTTAAAATCTCGATTCCATTATTCTTAAACCAACCTCTTGCTTGCATCAATGTGCGTTTCGGGTCGTTATTTTATGAGTTTTAAACAAGTAAGTCTTGAAAATTGAAATTCTTTCATCGTGTGATCCGAATGTTAGAAGTCTATAATATATACATAATTAAACAAGCAAAAAAATTTTAAAAATCGCCGAAAACTTGTCGATCATCTCCAATAAAATCCCCATCCCCAAATGAATTTTTTCATCCCAATTTTAGAAAAAAATCCCCATTTTGGGGATAAATCCCCTAATCTGACAACACTGTATAAAAGTAAAGTTAGTAGAAGCCTGTATTTATTTTATTTAATTTAAATTATTTTCACTAATCTTTTAGATATTGGAATTGAAAAGTGTAAACACTTTAAGTGTTGGATTAAAGTTGTAACACGAATAATTTTAATTAACAAAAGATTTGAAATTTTATTTCAAATTTTGCTATTTTCCAAGAATTCTAGTGTTTTTCAGACACATACAGCGTGAATTTAAACATTTTTTTTTAAATTTGCCATTGAGTAAAGTAAAACTCCTAAAACCGAGCAATTTTTAATTAAAATTTATTTGTTTAAAAAAAGCCACTCAGAAATCGTTTTATCCGTTTAACCGAGCGATCATCGAAGAAACATTATCTCACTGGACTGAATACTTAAAGTATATCGGCCCAAAATAAAGAAAACGTTCAAAACCTCACGCTACAGATAAAACGATATTCCTCCTCATCGCGGATTATGATACTTTTATTTTGCAATAGAAGTAAATGAAGACTGACTACAGAAATGATCCTGTGAAGTATAGTCTTAACTTTTCGTTTCTCAAACTCAATCATATATGTAAACTTAAAAATGAACTAAATGAGAATTATGGAAACAAACAGCCAAAGAAAATATATTGGCAAACTAAAAATAAAATGATTTTTGTTTTCTTTTGTTTCATTATACATATTTAATAGCGCGCTAGTTGTGTGTTATTAATGCCAGCAGTGCACAGTTGTTTGGCTTCATACATTTTTGTACAAAAAATTTTAGAGGTGGCCATTGATCAATGGCAGCATTATATTGACTTAATTAAGAAAATAGTGAAATTTTATGAAAATCGGGTATGCCTATCGCCTACTGTCCATATTATCAAAATCGATATTTTCGCATAAAATGTTTCCTACAAAATCCAATCCAATTGTATAAAACAGATTCATAATAGTGTTATTGCCAGAGTCTTTTAAAAGCATGAAGCGATAGAAGGTAGCATATATACGATATAATACGGCCATTTCGAACGAATTCGATTTGGTCAACTTTGAACGTCTCTGGGCAAAAAAGTAATATATAGATATAAACATAATATTTTTCGTACTTGATAATTATATAGCTTATTACAAACTGTGAAAATATGACAAAAAAAAATTAATGGCGCTCTTAAGCCACTGTGCAGGTGCTGTATTGTTTGTTAGATAGTACTAGTGGCTGATTGTACATATTTATTTGTTAAAGTATTTTTATAACAACAGACTATTGCCCGTATTCATAAAAACTATTTTAGGTTTATTGAGGGTTTATTTGACAAGTATTGCATAGAAATTTGTCAAATAAGTCCTCAATAAACCTAAAATAGTTTTTATGAATACGGGCATATATGTATATATGTACTCGTAGATTTATAAATAAGTATTTTTTTTTTTATTTTTATATAACAGGGTAATTTAAAATTTTGATAATTTTGTAACAAAATAAATTTTATAATTTTTGATTTTATAAAACTCATGTTTTCACGTATATATGTACACGCATGCATATACATTGTATATGTATATAAAAATGACTGATTTTTAATTTCAGAAAAAAGCTGATAGACGAGATCTCTTTATCATTTGAAAAGTTTTTTTTTATTCCACACCTCTCATCGTCCCAACATTTGATTAAAAGTTATATGCAAAATCGTCCACATACATATGTATGTATGCATGTATCGTCGTTTGCTCTGACATGTTTACCATATATAAAATGGGTGTTTTTTATATAGCGTCACAACTTTAAGTTGACATCACTGCTTTATTGGACCATCCACTTAACAGCTGATTGTTGTTTTTTGTTAATTTTGCTTTGAAATTTCAATATGAATAGATTTATTCTAGAGCAACGTATGCAAATATGTCAAACTCAAATTGATGTCGACTTTAAATTTCCATTCAAAATTCTGGTTGAATGAGTACATAAATAAGCAGAATTGTCGCATTTGGAGCGAAGAGTATCCACAAGCTTTTGTCAAAACACCTTTACATGTACAGATTATTAGTGTTTGGTGCGCTTTATAGAGCTGCAAAACAATCGATAGTTCTATCGATAGTATCGATAGTTTTTTTTAACCATCGAAACGATCGATGGGGCCGACTATCGATAGTTTGCAGCTCTAGCGTTTTATGCGCCGGCGGAGTCATTTGTCCATAGGTATTCAAAAAATTTGTTGAAAATTGGCGTTCTAGATTGCGCTTTCTACGTCCCAGCCTTGGCGGCCATATGCCAGAAATTATATTTAAACATTAATTTCATAAAATTTGTAATTCAATAAAGTCCGTTATATTGATATTAAAAATATATTTCATTGTTTTATTATGATTAAACTTGTGTCACTCTATAAAAAACACCCTTTACATATACATAATTTTAATAGTTATAACCAGGGAAACCAAAAATATGCAATTGCA
Organism: Metopia argyrocephala; assembly: GCA_963576795.1. Taxonomy (NCBI): domain Eukaryota; kingdom Metazoa; phylum Arthropoda; class Insecta; order Diptera; family Sarcophagidae; genus Metopia; species Metopia argyrocephala. Next base: position 90,183,372 of record OY756211.1, read on the forward strand.
TGTTTTTTCTCTTATAGCCTATGAAGTTAGATGTGAGGTATTTATCCGTTTCAGAAGTTTTTATTAAATTTGGCATCGGTGTGTTAGAGCATATTTGTGCATATTTTACTCTTAACAGCATTTTCTGCATATTCCATCTTTAATAGCCTATGTTTGACATATTTGTTGTAAGTTTTCTAATTCAAAAAGCCTTTACATTACTGTATAAATATAAATAGCAGCACAATAAAATTATTATTGGATATGTATTTTGAAAGATATGTATTCGGGTTATATTTCCTTGGTGAACTTAGCCTGCGTCAGCTGATTACTTCTTCAACAATTATGGAAAAATTCTAGCATTACTAAGTACCTCTGTACAAAGTACAGAGTCTCAGCATATTAAAATGGTAAAGTATTACTAAAAAGTATTACATACATAACTGGCCTTTACAACCCTGTGTCAGGATTACGGCCTAGCTTCTCGCAGCACTCATGTTGTGTGTGTAAATTTTTATCCATGAGAACCGGGTCTTACAGTTTAATGTCGACTCCGAACGATAGACTTGAGAAGCTTGTTCATGGTAATTAATTACTCTCAGAGCTTTTGCCAGAAGACTGCTGAGAGGTAGTCGTCGAAACAAATATTTTTTTCATATTTCTTTTTTTTTAAGATGTCGGAGCTGGGTAATAGACATATTAAAAAATGTAAATACAAAAGGAAAGATGTATTACAAAACCGCAAACCACTGGTCTTACATGAGTTGGGCAATACCCTCTATTAACTGAGACCATTCAAAATATTAGTAAAATAAAAGAGTGATTTACAAAATTTAGTGTTAAAACTAAACTCAAACAATTTATAGCTCAAAACGATGGGCTCACTGTAGTAAAATGTGCATATAAGAGATAACATTTTATTTTTGGAAACTTAAGACAATATACTTAAGTATTTTATAGTTTTTTTGCAATAGAAGTTGTCTATGAAAATGCTTTATTTTACAAACAAAACAATGTAGATATTTATTTGCAGACTTTATAATAAATTGAAGTCTTGTTTTTTCGCTATTTTTTATGCATTTTATTTAACTTTTAAATACACAAATATGTATGTATATCAGTGGTCTTCACAAAGAGAGTCACACAAAAATACACTGAGAGATGAGATTGGTTTCTTCATTTGTATTGTTTTTAACAACTTGAATGAAATTTGTGAAAATTTTCGTTTTAAAACCCTTTAATTTTAAAATTTAAACTAATTTACTAAAATTATTCATGAAATAAATTGTTTGTAAATGCTATTAACAAATTGAAATGTATTTAAAAGAAATATAAACATTAATAAGTTTATGTTGCTTATTATCATAACTTCTCAGTGTCTGACAAACAAATTTAGCTCTCTTGAAAACTACCCAGCGGGAAATGGTAATCAATGAGAAACGAGGAGGTAATACATGGAATGTATAATCTATTGATTACGGAAAGCATTACGCTTAACACAGATCATGTCCTACGAAAGTAATAAATTCTTTTACTGTCCCCCCGTAATAAGTATTAGAATTCATTATTGGTAATGCATAAAATTATTTTTTATTAATAATTTGAAGGAATAAATTCTATGATGCATTATTTGTAATGTGTTATATTATTAATGTATTTATAATATATTACATTATCAATAATAAATTTAAATTAATTTCCCCCACTAGAAATAAAATAATAGTAGCTAATCGGTAATACTCGTTTCACTATTTACCATTTTATTTCACCTGTAATTGCGCTCCAAATTTTTTCACGTTCATGTTAAAAACATTTTGCAAGCATTTAAGTTTTAAAATAAATATAAAAAAGATACGAAAAGCTATAGGTGACAAAAATGGTAAACGGTAAAACAAGTATTCCCGAATAGCTACTAATATATATGTATATTAATTAATCTTGTACATTAATTTTGTGTCTGCACTTCTGCGCATTTAAACATAAACTGCAGTTTTTAATAAAATACATATTTTTGCGTAAATAATAACGGATTTTTTAATTATGAAAAAAATAGAAAACAAATATACCCAGAAACAATAATTCCTTTCTTCTATATATGTGGGAATGTACATGGTAATCGATATGTAAAATAGAAAAAAAAAAAACAAATTACAGTTTTTTTCAACAAAATATACGAAAAAGACAAAAACCAACACACAATAACTTCTTTCTTCATAGATGTGGGAATACATATGGTAATCAATATTTACTTTTGTGCCACGTGAAATTACCTTCTCGATTCCAAAAGTAATATATTATATAATTGATTATAAAATAAGGTAATCAATCTTTTCCCGCTGGGTAATAAAACATAAACACATACGCAATTTTTGTCTCACACACATGTTTTTGTAATAATTGTGGTTGTCGTTTAACATGATGAAAACAAAGCGTATGGATTTCTTTTTATGAAAGATTTTTAACATTGCAAATTTTTTTATAATTAATTAAGTTTTTCAAAGGAAAATAAAACAAAGACTGGTTTCCAGGAATTCTAAAAGTGATATCTGTTAATAAAGTACAATACATTTAATTTTAAACTAATATAATAAGAATTAACGATACGGGTAGTTTTGGTATATTTTAAGAAGTTGTTTGCCAGAATTTTTATGGAATTAAGCAACCCTGGTTGTAATATTCACGAAGAGAGTAAGAAAAACTAAAAAAATATCCGAACAATTTATTTACCTGAGTAATACTGGTGAAGACCACTGATGTATATGAATTTTTTTACAGCATATTTTTTATATTTTAAATCATATTTCAAAGTTTTTACTTCATATTTTATACGCATAAAACACTTTTTTAGAACATATTTTTGGTTTCCCTGTTTATAACACAAATACTAGGCATATACATAAGTATGTGTGGATGTGTGTATGCATATAGTTTGAACAGATATGTACACACAGTTGAAATACAGAAAAAAAATTTATAATTTTGTTGATACTGTTTGTTTTTGTTGTAAATACAAAAAGGGTCTATATAAATATAGTGTTTAATTAAATTTTAAGATTTATCTTGATTAGCAGTACAAGTTTTTCAATTATGATTTACTTACATACTATACATATATACATAAGTAGATCTGTTATTTGCATAAATCAATACAAATATATATAACACATCCACATAAGTTAGAAATTCTTAATCGAATACAAGTATATACAAAAAACGTGCTAATCATTGTTAATATAAAAAAAAATTTATATTGAACATTAATTTCGTTTTTAATTTTTTTTTTCTTTTTATTTTTAAAGTTTTGCTTGGATTGGATTTCAAGCCATAACCGTAAAAGCTTAGCGATTTACGATTCTCAACACATTATTCGTATTTTTGTTTTACTTCCTCATATAATGGTAGAATGCTATCTGAACAAGCAGTAGCTGATAGCAAACTGCGAAAAATAATAAAGTCTGTCGGTATAAACAACAGTGTATGCATGTGTATAGGGTAACTCACGATAATGTTATTTAATGGTAAAAATATAAAAAAATAATTTATTTTAATTTCGAAAGTGACCGTATATACTATTTTTTCAATAGACGAGAAAAAAAAAAATAAATAATAATAATAAAAAACCTTATATAACATTAAATTTTTTACCAAAAATCTATATTGTATTTTAGCTTATAATTCGTGAACATTTTCGATTTATCTGTAGAATTATCAAATTTTTAAACCACCCTTTAAAATCACATTTACTCAACTCGTGAACAAAGCATTTCATTTTCATAAATGTACTCATACATTAATAAAGAATACTACCCAACCAACACATAATTTAGTTGTATTTTTATTGTGCTTTATCAACTAATTTTATGATTATTGTAATACATACATACATACACAATTTTTATTACTATAAAATATTTATATTATTCTGTATGGCTACTTTTGTATTTGAAAATAATTAGGGAAAAAAAATTAACACAAACTAAATTAGTAGTTTGTAATACAAGCGTGGTTTACAAAAATTTTTAAAAATTTGGTTTTAATATTAATTCACAAACACATATTTTAAGCGCTTAAATTTATGTTTGCTGGGTATCAGCAGCTACCTAAACTGCTGGCATTACTAACACACAACTAGCGTGCTATTATATATGTATAATGAAACAAAAGAAAACAAAACAAAAATCATTTTATTTTTAGTTTGCCAATATATTTTCTTTGGCTTTTTGTTTCCATAATTCTCATTTAGTTCATTTTTAAGTTTACATATATGATTGAGTTTGTGGAACGAAAAATTAAGACTATACTTCACAGGATCATTTCTGTAGTCAGTCTTCATTTACTTCTATTGCAAAATAAAAGTATCATAATCCGCGATGAGGAGGAATATCGTTTTATCTGTAGCGTGAGGTTTTGAACGTTTTCTTTATTTTGGGCCGATATACTTTTTAAGTATTCCGTCCACTGAGATAATGTTTCTTCGATGATCGCTCGGTTAAACGGATAAAACGATTTCTGAGTGGCTTTTTTTAAACAAATAAATTTCAATTAAAAATTGCTGGGTTTTAGGAGTTTTACTTTACTCAACGGCAAATTTAAAAAAAATGTTTAAATTCACGCTGTATGTGTCTGAAAACCACTAAAATTCTTGGAAAATAGCAAAATTTTAAATAAAATTTCAAATCTTTTGTTAATTAAAATTATTCGTGTTACAACTTTAATCCAACACTACTTAAAGTGTTTACACTTTTCAATTCCGATATCTAAAAGATTAATGAAAATAATTTAAATTAAATAAAATAAATACAGGCTTCTACTAACTTTACTTTTATACAGTGTTGTCAGATTAGGGGATTTATCCCCTAAATGGGGATTTTTTTCTAAAATGGGGATGAAAAAATTCATTTGGGGATGGGGATTTTATTGGGGATGATCGAAAAGTTTTCGGCGATTTTTAAAATTTGTTTGCTTGTTTAATTATATATTATAGACTTCTAACATTCGGATCACACGATGAAAGAATTTAAATTTTCAAGACTTACTTGTTTAAAACTCATAAAATAACGACCCGAAACGCACATTGATGCAAGCAAGAGGTTGGTTTAAGAATAATGGCCTCGATCTGCACAGTCTCCAAATTGAAATTTTACATATCAAATAAAACATATATACATATGTACATGAAAATTTTTGGGGATGAACGATTGTTGGTTTTGGGGATATGAATTTCGAAATTGGGGATAAAAAACGAAAACTATCTGACAACCCTGCTTTTATATAAATTGTAAATATATGTATAATACATGCATATGTACATAATAGTTTATTTTAAACTGTTTACTGATACCTACCACTTAAATTTTGATTTTGTTAATTAATTAAAAACTAAATATTGAAGAAACTACAGATAAAATATTTTTGGGGATTTTTGGCCAATTTTTTTGGTAAATGCAATGAAAAAGAGCATAAATTGAGACTAAGTCAACTTAATTTACTACAAAAAAGTTATTATCATAGCTTTTAAGGGGGTGTTTTTTTAATACATTAAATTTACTTTAGGGGTCATGAAATATACCTGCGTATGTAAATACTTTTTATGTAGCGTTGTGTTTATATTTCAGAGGAAGCTTTTATTCCGATATTGGGTATTTTGTACTGATTCAGGTAGCAACTTTGTACTTTATTATACTTTATTGATACAATTTTAATTGTACTACAAAAAGAGAAAAACAAATTGCGTATATTTTTTTAGCATATTTTGACATAAAAATAACAAGTAAACAGTTAACAACTTCAATAGGAAAGCACAAAATGTAAATAAATTAAAAATAAAAACTGAAATAAATAAATGAAATATTTACCAAATAAAACTGAATGACAAATGTGAACAAATGGACAGACAAATGATTATTCTTTGTCAGTGGTGCCACTAGAAACTTTTTTCACGTTTTTAATACTTATTTTTCATGTGTTGCGTTTATAAAACCTTCTTTTGGTGCATGTTATTATATTGACAGCATTTTTTTGCAGTAAATTAGAAACTAGAATGAAATGGCTATGGGCTACAACGGTTGGCCTACACTCGGCAGCCGTGTAGCCGTTAAAGTAAGTATTCCCATATGCACAGTTTTTCTATTTTTGTGAACGTTTGTATTCGATTGTATTGTAGGTAGCCTTTAATGTTTTTAGAGCATTAATGTGATTTAATGGTAATTATAGTGAATGAAAATATTTATGCTATTAATTATTTTTTTTTTTTTGTTTTTATTTCCGAAATTACAAATTCTTACAATATTACTTCAGTAATAATAAATATTTAAATAAATAAAAAAAAAATTCTACATATAAAAAAAATTTCATCCATCATTTCATTCATTATATTTTGCGTTATAAAAATAGCACACTAATAACGAACTGTACGATTACCCAACAAACCCAAAAGCTTAATTACTATTAAATACACATTTTTTAATAGCTAGCTGACTACAAATTTAAAAACATTCTGAAATGAAATGGAAAGCCACCTATGATCTAAACAACTACTTGCCATGGCTTCTGAAATGTACACACTCATACAAATATATCGTTGCAAGAATTAAAGAACGCTGTAAATGACAAAACACATAATGTCCACAAGAGCCAAAAAACCGGTATAGAAGTAGAAAGAAGACACTGGTATTTTTCAAAATGCAGACGGCGTAAGTAAATTTCTTTTCATCATAGAAATCTGGGACCGGGACCAATCGACGCGTAATTTTTTTCTGATAAAAATGATGCACAAAAACGTATTTTCGATTTTTTTTTCAATTACAGTGTTCTTTAATTCTTGCGACGATATACACATGTATATAAAATATGTAAAATTTTCTTCAAGTATAAATAAAACAAACTACCAGTGTCTATTACGAAATTAGTAATATTAGTAGTATTTGAGTTACTATTGTCAAATGATTAATATTATTTAAAGAAACATATGAAATGCGCTTGTGTTTGCTGGGTATCAGCAGCTACCTACTCTGCTGGCATTATTAACACACCACTAACGTGCTATTAAATAGATAATGAAACAAAACAACAATAAAAAAGTGCGGCGTAAATAAACAACAATGTACCTGCTTTATTTTTAGTTTGAAAATGTATTTTCTTTGTCTTTTAACATTGTTTTCATGATTCGCGTTTAGTTCATTTTTAAGTTTACATATATGATTGAGTTTGAAGAACGAAAAGTTAAGACTATACTTCACAGGATCATTTCTGTAGTCAGTCTTCATTTACTTCTATTGCAAAATAAAAGTATCATAATCCGCGATGAGGAGGAATATCGTTTTATCTGTAGCGTGAGGTTTTGAAAGTTTTCTTTATTTTGGGCCGATATACTTTTTAAGTATTCCGTCCAGTGAGATAATGTTTCTTCGATGATCGCTCGGTTAAACGGATAAAACGATTTCTGAGTGGCTTTTTAAACAAATAAATTTTCATAGTTTTGGGCCGAAATATTTCAATGAAACATGAGCTATTTTTTAGAACGTTTTAATGAATTGTGATTGTTTCGAATCTTTGTGGGATGCAGTGTTGCCAAAACGGCGGTTTTTCAGCTGGATCTGGAGGTATTTTGTCTCCTATTGCGGGTATTTTTCGAAAAAAACCGCTAAGCGGTTTTTCTAGCTGCAAAATATTTTTAGTTGGCTGTTTTTGGTGTTTTTTCTGAAATGGGGATAAAAAAATTCATTTGGGGATGGGGATTTTTTTGGGGATGATCGACAAGTTTTTGACGATTTTTAAAATTTGTTCGCTTGCTTAATTATATATTATTAACACGATGAAAGAATTTTAATAGAATTTTATTTTTCAAATCTTGCTTATAAACTTGTTTAAAACTCATACTTTCATATCGTTGGTCTCAGGTAGAAAGGCCCTAACTCAAATAATTTAAAATTTACAGGAGGAGGTAAAAATACAACAGATACTGTTATTATTAATATACAACTTTTTATTAAATGCTGTACAATTCCTTGTAATACCGTTATTTTTAATAATATTGTCAACATTCTTTGTGAGGAGCGGCATATTTCTCAAATGCGTTGGATTAAGTAAAAAAAGTAAGTTTTGAAAATATGCGAGTTAGGGCCTTTCTACCTGAGACCAACGATATAAAATTTTTGCAACGTTTGCTCTTGGTTTGATTTATTTTCTCATATACTTATAATAACATCCCCATATTATTAGGTTTCCGCCACCTTCTTTAATGGTTTTTATTGAGGAGGTATTCAGTATTAGAGGGTCTTTTTAATTTCGTCCGACCACAATTACTTCTCCACTTGTACTTAATGTTTTCCATAATATGACACAGGAAATTTATTTAGAATTGAGGTAAAATAGACGCTGTATACTGTACAAGTATAGTGGTTAGTGTGTTGGCTTACTAAGACATGGGCCCTGGGTTCGACTCCAGGCTCTGACATCTTCAAAAAACGAAATATGAAAAAAATATTTCTTTCGGAGACTACCTCTCAGCAGTCTTCTGGCAAATGCTCTGAGAGTATCTAATTGCCATGAACAAGCTTCTCAAGTCTGTCGTTCGGAGTCGACATTAAACTGTAGGTCCCGGTACTCATGGATAAAAATTGACACACACAACATGAGTGCTGCGAGAAGCTAGGCCGTAATCCTGACACAGGGTTGTAAAGGCCAGTTATGTATGTATGTATACATCACTTTATTAGCTTAGAAGCTTATATTGGTTCTGTTTGGAACCAACTCACACGGTCCAACACACTGTGTTAACTGCGTTTTGCTATCTTCTATATTTCAAACGACATCATGATGTCTTATGCTGAATATGAAATGGCACAGCGAGCAGCACACATCGAAGCGAGCAAGAGATTGGGTTAAAAAGAATGTCGTCAAGATTTTAAGTTGATCTGCACAATCTCCAAATTTAAAATCTACATATCAAATTAAACATATATACATACATAAATGCAAAATTATTAATGCACTTTGTGTGGGGATTTTTGGGGATGAACTAATCATGGTTTTGGGGATTTTTGGGGATATAAATTTCAAAATTGGGGATAAAAATTGAAAACCATCTGAAAACCCTGTTTGTATGCGGAACGTTCGCTATGTTTCTAAGATGATAAGATAAGAAACAGATCATTGATTGATTGGCTTTTTAACCAGCTAAAATAGAAGAAACAAATTAGTGATAAACATTTAACAATCATTTGCTAGACAGCATGATCATCGTGGAGATTACTTGTGAATGTACTATACTAATGGCACCAGAAAAGTAGGTTTTGGTTTATATAAGGTGTCTCAGAACTCAACATCAAGCCCAAACGAGGTGACAGGATTGATTGTAGCTATCGTGAGAAATGCAAGTTTGAAAGTTACGGGGCATTTGATAACTGTTGGTCAAACTGTAACCATTTTTATGTTCTTGTGGTAATTTTTAATCATTTTTTTTTTGTTTATGTCAACTTTGGAACCGTAACCCTAAATAACATTTCTATAACCACGGTCTAGTTTTTCATAGTTTAAGAGAATTAAAAATTTGACGACCTCGTAAAGCCCGCCTTTAATCAAATGTACCAAAGTGCCTTGAGAAGTGCTATCTGCATTTAACCAGATACGAGTACTTGTTAGTTTCATACGAAAAAATAACCCGATTTTTGCTCAGTTCATTTTTTCGTTAATGATTACGTTTCGGCTTGACGTTGAGTTCTGGGACACTCTGTATAGAGAGAGTAAAAATATTAAAACTTTTTGTAGGCTGCTTTATCACTACAGTTTATCTCAGGCACGGATTATGGCCACACTAAAGGATGCACAAAATTCCTGTTCGGTAGTAGGGTACTCCTCCTTCTTCTTGTTAATAAAAAGTTTAGTGAGAGTAATAAGGCCCACTATTTAATTTAATTTTTATAAAGTTTTTCAGTTGATGAAGTTAATTTCTTTTTTTTTTTTTTTGGTACAATGGTGTCACAGTTGTCATTATTTATGATCAGGGTGACCGTTGACAAATTTCGAAAAGTAGCACCAAAAGGGGATGAAAAAAATTAAAGTGGCACAAAAAAGAGGATTTTTTGTAAGAAAGGGGCAAACTATTTAAATAAAAAAAATTCAAGGTAAAAACTTAATTTTATGTTTAGTTTGCTCTTTTTATTAGACATTAAATTTTTCTGACAAGTTTAAGAACATAAAACAACACACATAAAACGTTAATATTCATAAAAGCATTTATACTAAGAGTTTTTATACTTTTAATAAGTATTTTTTTAACATTTAGGTAAAACTTTCTTAAGTTTCAATTCTTTGGAAATGTACTTATAATCTTCTTTACAAGGTTTTCTGTTGGACTCCAATCTTGCAGATCAGCTTTCAACAATTTGTTTTTTAATGTTTGGTTGTTCTTGCATGACAATCAGTTTGGTTTTTTTTTTTTTTTTTTTTTGGCAAATTGGCTGCTGTTTGCAAGCAATAGAAATCGGGTTTTTTGCTTTTATATGGTATTTAAGCCATTTGTATTTGCTTTCCTAAAAATTTTCTTTTAGGTTTCTTTTTTTCTTCTGCTCCGGTGAACCAGTGTCAGAAGAGGAAGATCCAACTTCCTCGTCTGTAAAAACATCCTTGTCGAAATCTAACTTAGTTAATATTTTGTTTTTCTAGCTGACTTTTATTTTATTGGGTTTTATTAAATACCTATAAAGTAGGTAATAATGTTTGCTCATATTTTTAATGACATAAATTTTATCAAGTAAACCCATAAGACCGTAAGATACAAATACACTTAGTCGCAAAATTCCACATATTGTGTTAAGTATTACTAATCAAGAGACTAGTGTATGCTTTTCTAAAGGTTTAAGCCGCGCTGAATCTGATTATGATATTAGCATTATCCTGTCGCATCCGGTATTCAAGATATCTCAGCCTAAACTTTTCAGAAACTCAGTGTTTTGTCATATTCGAGACAATAAAACAGTATGAATTCACCTTTAATTATATATCGTCTGAAAGTTTAACCTATTGCCTAACTAGCTTCTTCTTTGAGATATCCAAATTTAAGTTTGAAAAAAACGTGCTTCTTCAATGTCTAAATAGTTTAAAATAGTTTTCAATGCAAAAGCCATTAATAATTTGTACAACTTTCAAATTGAAATACAAAATATGGTATTTACATACACTTTTGCTGCCACAAAAAATATTGTAGTTTAATATTTTTATTACAATTAATTTCATTTAATGTAATAAATTATGTGCCATTTTAATTTAAATTAATTATCTTGTATATTGCCAAATAAAAAAACAAAAATTACTGATATTCTATTAAAAAACACATACACATTCTAAATTGTATGTAGAGTTTTGTGACTGAGTGTATATGTTTAAATAATTTCTCAATCCTTTTGCTTATTCTGTTAAAAAAAACAATGTAAAAAGAGTCAATACAGTCTTTTGGATTTAAACGAAAATAAGAAATTACCTTTCCATAATTAAAACAGCAAAAAATTTAAATTTTGGAATTCACTTCCAATTTTGCAACGATTTGCGTTTACTCACTCACAAGTGCAGAGAAAAAAAAACTTTTGAAAAAGGTCCACTAACACTTGAAAAAAACTGGGTTTTCCTATACATATGTATATACATAGAATTTAAAAACAAAAATAGTGACAGTTGCTATAGGAAAGCTAAAATGTTTGTAACAAAATGTTGGGAAAAAAATCTGCCATAAGAATTGCGAAAAAAATTAAGAAAATTTTGGTATTTCTAAAGAGGGGCAAAAAGGGGCAATGTTTTAAAAAAAGTAGCAGATTTAGCACATTTTAAAAGAGTGGCACTAAAAGTGGCAAGTAGGTCAGAAAAGTAGCAAATTGATACTTTAGTGCCACAAACGGTCTCACTGTTTATGATTCTTCTTATGAAATTTTATTTTAAATAAAAGTTTTTTTAGCCCTTATGTTTAAATTTTCCTTCAAAAATATTAAAAATTGTTTTTATTTTAAACTCAATTTGTCCATTAAATATCTTGTTTTGTATTCTAAAACATAAACGATTTAAATTAAATCCGAATATTTACGCCTCCTAATCCAAAAAAGTCTACAAATTAGAAAAAATGTGAATAACAGATTTAAAAATAATAGCCAGTAATTTGCAGGAAGCCAGACACAAATCATATTTGTCAAACTTTGTTTTCAATATTTGTAAATTTTTTATATATTTTTATGTAAAAAGCAAAATATTCATTAATTGATAAAACATAGTGTTTAAAATATTTTTTTTTATTAAAATTTTAATGCCACGTGGTTAGTAATTAAAGGTTATTTACAATTTATTGGCCTTTTTGATGTTCAAATTAGTTTTCTAAACTATAAAATTTGCTAAATAATGCTTTGTTTTTGATTCTTGTTTTTTTTGATATTTTGAAAACATTTAAATTTACTAAAAAAAGAAAACTAGAATTTCATATTAAATTGTATTGTTTTATTTTAAAATCATTTTCAAATTACACTTACATGAATGTAATCAAAGGTGTTTTTATTAATTTTTATTCTGTAAGTTTAACGTTTTGTAATTATTTTATTACAAACGATTGCACAAATGACAGAAAAGCCACTGCAAACGTTAACATTTTTTTACTTTTTAAATATTTTGTTTTATGGCGATTATTATACGAGAGCTTTTCGAGAAATTCATGCATTCGTTCTGTAGTAACTCCTAGAATACATATGTATGTATTCTCCGTATATTTATTTTTTTTTAGAGTTTAAAGGCTAAAATTTTTTATTTTTATTTTTTAATATTCAATTATATGTACATAAGCAACAATATTTTCTACGAGTATTTAAATGATGACTGTGTATATGCAGGTTGGATGACACAGACATATGTATGTATGTATGTATAAATTGTCACAAGATATTGGACATAAATTAAGTATTTATTGCAGTTTCATTAAGCTTACTTTTGTATACGATTTTATCAAATAATCAACGATAACATTATAGACAGACTGGCAGACAGTCACTCAATTTTAAATAGCATTTGTAAGCTTTTTTTAATAGCGCTGCAGGATTTCTCATTATATGATTTTGTTTAATTTTTAAAACGATCATACGAATTTTAAGCATTAAAAGCCAGAAATACGTTCGAAATATTTGAATTATTGATATTAAAAAAAATCTATATAATCTTTGTGTATATGTGCTTGCATTATAATATTAAATACTGAACAACTGTCAGTTTAATTCCTTTCCAGTAAAGCAATTGCTCTTTGTATTGCTAACTGAGCTTTATTAACAGTGAACTATTAATAAACGGATTTATTTAAGCACTTTTTTATTTGTGTGGTACCATTAAATTTTTTTAACTTAATAAAACGAGTACTAGACTGCCAAAAACCCTGTTTTGTTACACTACATCGAGCTTATGATCTTTGTCACTCTACCCCTTATAATTACTTTTAATATAATTTAATATTCTAATATAATTTAGTAAATAAATAAATAAAAAATTAATTTATAAAGAAATGTTTACACACAACGAAATATATGGGATATTCTATGAAAAATGATGAAAAATTTCAGAGTGGAGATCTTTTTGGATCATGAAATAAAAATCAAATCGCAAAAGAATGAGATTAAAACTAGTCTAATAGTGGTGGGATGGTATACGATTTTTCGATTTCGATTAGCTAAAACCGCTTATTTTGTAAGTTTCTACAAAAAATACATGAGTCAAAAACGAGGGATGTGGGATGGGGTCAAATGGCTCTTCATCGGGGTCAAAGGTTGTGTTAAAGGAGTAAAAGTCCACAAAAAGCTCCACAACTGCCCTGGAGTAGACCCTGGAGGGATGAAATGTAAGACTGACCCTCACTAATATTTTACCTCCAACTTTTTATTCGAACATACCTACCCCCTATCTCCTACAAAAAAGTTTACCAATTAATAACACTGTTCTCGAATTTGACACTTTTTTTTAACAAGCTGGGCACCCTACTTGTAAAGCTGATTCGAGTACGCTGAATTCAATTTCAGTAGCCGTTTTTAGAAGTTAACGCTCGTATTCGCGATTTAAAATTTGTACGCTAAAATAAAAAAATGGTATTTTTATACTTTTAGGATAATTTTTAAATTTAAATCAATTCCACTCTGCTGAATAAGATTACATGACATTCGAACTTTTTCTCCAAAAATCTATTCTTTTTCGCGAAAAATCATTACAAACTGTTATGCTACTCTTGTCATTTTTCATTTTTAAATTTTATCAAAATACATTAATTTAAATCAAAGTTAGCGAACGAATACTGCTAACACGTATTCGAATTAATTTCAAACTCAAAGCAAACAAAAAAAAAATTGCAAAAAAAATTAATCCTGAAAAAAAAAACGCGAACAAAACGTTGCTAAAATTTTCTATTTATTTATGTGCATATTTAATTAAAATTTTGAAATTTTAAATTAAAAAATGGTCAAAAAATATAAAAACATTGTTTTTATAGTACTTTAGCGCTATTTTCTAAAAATGGCTAATGCCATTGAATTCAGCGTACTCGAATTAACTTTACCAGCAGGGTGCCCAGCATGTTAAAATTTGCGACTAACACAGTGTAATTATAAAAATCAAGTTTAATACATTTTGTTTCGTCAAAAACGCTTTAAATATTAAAAAAAAAATTTATTTAAAAAAAAAAATTATTAAAAAAAAAAAATCACTCTTTCTGGGATTCGAACTCGGGTCTTCAGACAATGCAACAACAAGTTTAATAAAATTTATTAGCACTTGGGGTAAAGAACACTTGAACTTGAAATACAGAAATAAAAAAAATTAAGAAAAGTCTAAAACTATGCTATTTTTACTCTATTATTTTTACCAAAAATAGTTAAAACTAAATAAAGAAGTAGCGATACTCGGCAGAGTTAATGAATTCCCCTTAAAGTGCTTATTTCTTGTTATAAATAGGAGTTGATTAAGAAAAAATTTGTCTTATACAACATGATTTTAAAGTAGAAATTTATTATTTTAAGGTGTTTATGTTTCGTTTTATATCAAATATTTTTTTTTATTTTCTGCCAACATAAAGAAGTGGAGAAAAACAAAAAGGAAGGTTCACTATTTAATTCATTAAAAGTAAATATTAATAAATTAAAGGCATTATCAAAAGTAATTTTAATGTTGTACGTTTGTAGTCTTTTTTTATTAATTTTTCGCATTAAAATAAAATTGCTTTTATTTGTTCAGACAACTTATGGTTTTATTCATTTATGAAAATAATGTATAAACAAAGTGTATTTAATATAAAATTTATTTATTTTTTTAATTATTTACTTTTACTATCCACGCTTATTAACACATAATATTGTACTAACAGAAAATATAAAAATACCTTAGCAATGGAAATATTTTTTAAGATATTGTCGAGTACAACTGATTATGAGTGGTGTACGTCTTCACTAAGTAGGTTAGCTGCTATCTTGCCAGAAGGTGGCACTGTACTGCTGATCAATCGTTTTTGATGCCATTGCCAAAGGTGGAATAGAGTGGAATGGAGGATGATCTCTTAGTTTACTATGAAAATTTGGCGTGAAACAGCAAATTTGCCAATACCATGGATATGGTTTTTAATTTAATGGAAGGGAAACTAAATTATTTGCTTATAGTTATTCCTTACACGCATGAAGGCTGTACTTGAAGTATGTAATTATAATATATACTGCTTGTAAACACAGACATGCCTTATTAAAATCATAGTTTCTTGAAAACGGGAATTTAAGAGAGAAAATTACTTACCAGGTTAGTTCCAATTTTTGCTGGGATGAATTGAAATCAATTATTATTTGTTTTTTTTAATTGTTCAATAGAAGTATGTTGTAGTAGTTGCCGTACCCTCTTTAAAAGATAATGATTTATATTAGTAGGGGCTGTCAGTACAATAAAAAAATACATTCGTTTTTTTTTTACTGAGACCAGTACACAGGGGAGTAAACCCCAACCTATGCTGTGCATTGTAGTGGAATTTGTAAACGGAGATAGAGCATTTTTTCTTCGTATCAAGTGCTTTACGAATGAGACAAATTTGATATCAGTTGATTTGATCACTCAAAGGCAAGTGTTTATACCTTTACCCTTGAATGATCAACAGTAATCGCCCCATATGCCGTTAGATGCTGATTGCCTGTGGTGAGGGGCTTCGCTGTTGTAGGTTTGCTGTTATCTACTACGTCTTAATAGGTGGCGCTTTTTCTCCTGATGACAGGTGGAATTAAGTGGAATATCAAGGGAGCGGTTTCTTGTGAGTGGACTTCTTGGGGGAAGGGGGGTAACTCTTAATTTTTTAAATTATAATTTCAACAAAAACCCCAAATTTCTATTTTTTTTAATTTGCTGGGATTTGAACCTGGGCTTTTTGATTTTTTGTGAGAGTGTCTAACCACTATACCAGGCATCTCTCAAAAATTATGAAAATTGTCTGACGATTGTATGCCTTATCCAATTTAAATTATATATAGAATAGTAAAGTTGAAAAAAATTTTGCGCTAATAATAGAACCCTACAATATGAAGAAAACACAATTTTATGATTTTAGCTTAAGAAAGTTACCAATTAGGTTTCCTGAACCACTATCGATAGATTATTCAAATCTATGGAAAGCAATCGAAGTCATATATTTGAGTCATGTATTCATAATTACAAACGAAGTTAAACTTAACGCTTTAATATTCTATATATTTGATTTATTAACGCTTTTGGCTGCACACTATTGTAATGAGAGCACGGATGTAATATGTATGTATGTAAATCATGACTGACATTAAACATTTACAGCCTTATGTTTAATAAAAAATTAGCAGGTCGTTGTACACAGTAGCTAAGCTTGTCATTCTAATACGTGGATTTGTTGGATTATCTGACTAGTTATCAAATAGAGGGTGTGGAAAGTTTTCATAATATCAGTCTATAGCTGGTGATAAACTTGCCAGTTTTTTGTCCCATTTACTAACGAGTTGCTAATTTTCATTATACATACGGCCGTTAATGTTTTTAGAATTTTAAATTACATACATACATACATAACTGGCCTTTACAACCCTTTGTCAGGATTACGGCCTAGCTTCTCGCAGCACTCATGTTGTGTGTGTCAATTTTTATGCATGAGTACCGGAATTTTAAATTAAATGACGAAAATTTAATTATTTTAACATTTTCAATTACATTTAAGTATATTTTATTTTGAGAGCAGGCTGATTACTTTCATTTAAATTTTTATTATTAAGGCCTAACCATAATGTACTTTCGTAAACGTATGCTAATGTCAAAAATCAACGAAACGTCTGTCAAAAATCTAACGAAGCTTTCGAGTGGCTATAATGCACTTTTTGAACTTAATTACAAGCTGTTCTTAGTTGCAAATATTAGTACTTATGTAAAACTTGATTTGTCTCTATATTTCATAAATATACAAATTTTTATCATAAACTGTTATTTAATATCTACAACGGTTAAATATTTTACCGAAAACACATCAGTTATATTTATTTTTGTTAATTAAAAAAAAAAATATAAATCATAAATAAAAAATAGTACTAAAAAATGCAACCGTGCGTTCATTCCAATTGTAAACACCAGCACATTTGTTTAAATTTTGTTATTAATGTGCTACAAAATGAACAGAAAAGAAAAATATTTAATTGGTGAAAATGAACAAGATACACATTTGTCACATAGAAATCGTTTTTTTATACATATATATTTTCAATTAAATTTTTTAATAAAGTTATCCTCGGTTTCCATTGCACACTGCCGTCTTTTGTTTATTATTGTTTACACAAACACAAAAACAGCTGTTTGCTGTTTTGATTAAAGGTGACTTCACCAAATTAAATAGCATTCTTACATTTATACATACATATATAATATATAATTGGCTATTACAACACTGTGTCAGGGTTACGGCCTAGATTCTCGGAGCATCTATGCTGTCTGTGTCAATTTTTTAACCATGAATACCGTGACCTACAGTTTAAAGTCGACTCCGAATAAGAGACTTTAGAAGCTTGTTCATGGCAATCAAGTCAGAGTAACTCTTGCCAGAAGACTGGTAAGAGGAAGTCGTCGAAAGAAATATTTTTTTCATATTCCTTTTTTTCAAGATCAGAGAGTTGCATTCTTAGCTGCAAAAATTCGTTTGAATACAATCTAAGTTACAGTTTAGTTCCTCCGCTAAATAACTTATGAGCTCTACATTAAACAATGTTCAGTTTATTTTCGAATACTGAGTAAGAGTAAGAAAGCTATTATTAATGTTTTGATTTTTAGTGTATTCCTTTTTCTATATATTTTATTCGTTTTTCTTATCGTTTTCTCAAAAAAAAAAATTAAGGAAAAAGACGAAAAACAAAATATAATTTCTAATAAAAAATTGGCCGTCTGTTCTATCGTTGAGTTAAATTTTAATTTCTTTTACAGAGAGATACTTGTATTTTTAAGTTTCAGTTTTTGCTTCTTTATTTTATAATTTCAAAACATTTATCAAAGGAAAACCACAATTTCAAAAGAAACATTTTACATTCATTTTTTATTTAGTTGTTGTGGACAAAGCAATTTGTTTAATTTACTGCTACAATGTTTAAAGAATCCATTAAAATTTTTTCCGATTTTTTTTCAGTTTTTTTTTAGCTTGAATTGAAAAAAAGAAGAAAAAATACGATCTCTATAACCAGTAAAATGCCAAAGAAATAACTCAAAAGCATAAAAATTATTCAACATTTTAAATGAACTTCAAATTGGATTTTTAATAATTTCTGTTAAAGTTTAATATTGTTTCTTATGCTAAAGGGCCACTCACTGAAAATGATTTACAGACTGACCGACATAATTAAAAATATTAAAATAAAAAGAATTTAATTTTTTTAGTACAAAATGACAGAATAAGAGGTACTAATCAGAGTTTCTGATATGCAAGCCAACGGGACCTCATTAATTGTTTATTTATTTTTTTATTACTTATTTTGCTTAATTAAGTCTTCCACTTATGCTTAAACTATTACTTCAATTAGGAAAAATATTAAGATTTTCTAAAGAGTTTCTTCAATTCCTCACAATTAAAAATTATCTTTATGACGAAACATTCCTTAACTTTCTCCTCAAAGTAACATAAATTTTTATCGCCATAAAACATATTTTTATGATAATTTTTCTCATTTTTCTGTGCTTACTTTTATATATAAAAGAGCTTTAAATCACATTTTTTTTCCTTTATTATAAATTAAACATTTATGAGGCCATAAGTTATTTATCATTTTGCAATAAAATCATCATAATTATGAAAAGAAACATAAAATTATTAAATGTCAACTGATTACTGAATTCATACTGTAAAAAATGTCTATTCCATTGCCAAATCCATTGCTTAAAGCATTTTTTAAACTGCTGCCTAAAGATGTAGAGCCATCATATTGAGATTAAACAGCAACGATCTGAAATGGTTAAAAGCCAACTAAACTGCAGTACTTAAATTGTTATAAAACTTATTCATATTTATTTGGAATAATAAAAAAAAACACAAATGCATTAAAAATCGTTCATTTTTTTTTTAAATATTTTTTTCAGTGTCATAAAATATTGGTTAAGGGCAAACACATACATATGTACGCTTATATCCCTAAAAATTGTTAATCGCTTGGTTTTTGAGTTTTCACTTTGAAAATGCCAAATGGCTAATCTAGAAAACGAAAAGGCTACAATATCGAGAGCTTCAAAATATCACTGTACCCTAAAGCAATTTGTTTTATGATCTTCTATCAAAACTTTAAACAAAAATTGTACCCTACCTATTAAAATTTTCCAATTTTTTTTTTTCGAAGAAGTTTGTAATAAAAAATTTGTTGGTTTAGCTTTTAGGTTTAATCCATACATTAATTGTGAGACATTATCTGTCTTATAAACTCAAAATAAAAAATTTTATTATTAACCTTTATACGAGCAAATTCACTATTAAACAGTTTTACAGCAATGCTGGAAATATCATGAAGTTATTTCAGCATAGTGATGCACACTAAAAGTTATCGGTTATTTAGTTAATTTTTTAATACAATTCCTAAAAGTAGTGAAATAGTAACACAATTTTACATAAAATTCTGGTGAATTAAATAATATGTCCTGAGGCCTTATTCTGTAACTCTCCTAAGCTAAAACTCTATCGCTAAAAATTCACAAACTTGATTTAGGACTTTGTGGCTACGAAAACAATTCTTGAACGCTGCATGCCTATTACCTCTAAACTGTTTAATTTTATATATTCTAACGCCCAGCTGTTTTAAAAACCCAAAATTTTAGCATTTTAGCTTAAGAGAATTACAGAAAAAGAAGAAAAGAGAATTATTGAAAAAATTAAAAAAAAATTGTCCTCCATAGTATAGTGGTTAGAACACGTGCATAGAAACTCAAACGACCGAGGTTCCTGGGATTTGAACCCAAAGAAGAAAATATAAAAAAAATGTGTAATTTTTCAAAAATTATAATTTAAAAAATACTTAAGAGGTCCCCCCTCTCCAAGAAGTCCATCTCAACGAAACCGCTCCCTGACATTTTCCAGTCTATTCCACCAAGAAAAGAATGATCAGTAGTACAGCGCCACCTTCTGGGAAAATAACAGCTAACCTACATAAAAGATGCTCACCGCTCACATTCAATATCCAGATGCGGCAATTGCTGTTGATCATTCAAAGTTAAAGATATAATACTGGCCCTTGAGTAATCAAATGGACAGCAATTTGTCCCATTGACATAAGGGACATATGTATATTCAGTATTACAATACAATGCATTGCATTTAGTAGTGCTTTACCCCTGAGTTTTGCTCTTAAATAAAAAAAGTAATCGAGTACTACCTTCCTCTTTTTGGTTTGTGCATCACTATTGTGTTTAGATTTGTTTTTATGTATATTAAAATTAGTGAAAAGTGTATATAATTTGATAAAAATGGAATTGGAAACTGAAAAGAAGGTGATAAAATAAGTGATAATGTGTGCGGAGTCGACATTAAACTGTAGGTCCCGGTACTCATGGATAGAAATTAACACACACAACATGGCTGCTGCAGGTAGCTAGGCTGTCATTTTGGAACAGGGATATACTGACCATTTATGTATGCAAAGTTTATTTTTTATAGAGTGTCAGTTAACAGTTAAGTTTTGTTAAGTTTGCTTTCAAATTACAATCGACTTACACCAGAGCAAAGCGTGTATATGTATTTAGTGTAAAGCGTGGGCAAATTTGAGGTTAGGATATGATGAAATTTTAAAAATTCAGCTGTTCCCCTTTGACATTTATTTATTAAAAAGTTAATAAATTTTAACTATGGAATGGTACACTATTGAACAAAGAATTTTTATTGTGAAAATTTGCTATCATGCTATAAACACAACAAAGGCTATCGAACACCGAAGACACGACTACAAAAATCGCTGGCTACGAAAGTAGCCAAGTAGCCAGCTACCTAATTATAATAACGACTACAGCTGCAAAATAAACATCCGTTTTGACACGTTGAACATAACTTAAACAAAATATAACAAACTTATTTTCTGTAAGTGAAATTGTGAGGAAACAAAAAACAACAAATGTCTGAAGAAAACTTATAAAAATTTAAGAAAACTAAAAAGTTAATTAAATATATACATACATAACTGGCCTTTACAACCCTGTTTCAGGATTACGGCCTAGCTTCTCGCAGCACTCATGTTGTGTGTGTCAATTTTTAATTAAATAATAAATTAAAAATTAAATAAAAGCTGATGTAAATAAATGAAATAAGTAAGTGAAAACTAAACAAAAAATGTAAACAAATGATTAAAATGGTGGAACTTTAATTTTTTCGCATTTTTAATGTATATGTATATTTCATGTATTGCATTTTTTAAACATCTTTTTCTTATTGTATTGACAGCACTGAACTGTTTATTGTCGCCAAGAAAAATAGAAATTAGCCTAAGTTGGCTACGGGCTAGTCGCGTGGTCGGTAGTCGTGTTGCCACTACAATAATTATTCTCATATGCACACATGTATTTTATTTTTGACAGCTTGTAGTCGATGGTCGGTAGCCTTTGTTGTGTTTATAGCATCAGAATGGTGGAAATTTTACTGTACACTTCATAAAATTCGAGCAGTTTTTCCTTGTAATCAGGCTTCGTCTGAGACTGCTGTGCATAATTTAATAGCTAAATTCGAGGTACTATTGCTGACAGTAGACCAAAACAATACGCACGTAGTGGGCGTATTCAGAAATAGCCTAAAATATTAACTTGTCGACGTTCTGAACAATTAGGCATCACCAGAGTCACTTTGCGCCATATTTTGCTTAAAGTTTTTCATCTTCACGCTTATAAAGTTCAATAAGTCTTTTCATTAGAGTGCAAATTTGTCCCTTGCGCCTATAGCCTCAGGAGCTAGATTCTATTACTCCTTTTGTAATATCTGTTGTAGTTATAGTCTTCCTAATATATCTTTATTAAAATCGCAAAAGGTGGTTTTCCATATACACGGCAATCATTACATTACATTGCATTTGTTCCGCAAAAAAGATCTTTCCAGAAACCTGTAACAAAAATGCAACAGCGGCAATCAGTAATGGAAAGCTAACAAGAAACCCAAGACAACTTTGAATAGGTTATTTCAAATATGGTTAGAAAATCAAGGCTGCCTGCTTTTGTACCTATTCTTTAATTATAGCATTAATATAATTAGCAAAAATATAATTTTTTCCCAAAAACTCATATCACATTGCAGAATACATTTTCTCCCTTAACCAATAAATTCAAATTAATATGAGTGGTAGTAAAAGTAATCATAAAATAATAAGCCACTGGAGCATTTAGCCAGCCAATTGTCAACATATTTCATAAGAAGAAGCTGTAGTATAACTGTTAATGGTGACAACATAAAAATCAAGTTGACATACCAGGCGAATATTTATATTCGCTAAGCCGCAATACATTCCACCAATTCATCCAGCCGCCATTCGCTTATCCATAAATATATTTTATTATTTAGAGTTTTGGTGTGCGTTAAATAATAACATATTAGGCCCCATAGATAGTAAAGTGTGAGTACTAAAAGAAATGAAATTTAATTTTATGACTTTTTATGGTTTAATATCTATCTGTGTCGTGGGTTGGTTGGCTTGTTAGATATTAAGTTTTATGAGACGCGTTTTTAAGGAAAAAACAGATTATAAATCGGTTTTTATATCCATATTTGTTTCGATGTAAA
Source organism: Metopia argyrocephala (assembly GCA_963576795.1). Classification (NCBI taxonomy): domain Eukaryota; kingdom Metazoa; phylum Arthropoda; class Insecta; order Diptera; family Sarcophagidae; genus Metopia; species Metopia argyrocephala. The sequence goes on from OY756211.1 coordinate 90,206,617, forward strand.
CTCGTAAAATAAATAAAAAAATAAAAAACTGTTGTGAAAATTAGTCAAATAATTTGTAATGTTTTATGAGATTTTTGCGCGTTTCTATTTCTGTTTTTATTTCATTTTAAAAAATAAAGACAAAAGTTCCTATGAGTTTATAAACACACATGTGCTAAAATAAAATTTATTTTCTAATGATATTTATGATTGTAAAATGTGCGTATACGTGCGTATGTAAATAAATAAAAATATTCTCAAAGGTATTTTTAATTAACTTGATGGCAACATGTTCCCAAAACATGAAAATACGAGATTATAAGCGATAATTCTTTTGTATATTGTTCTGACTGCGTATTATGGCTGTATGAGTATAAGTAGTTAGAAAATGAAAAATAACGTTCACATATGATATCAGAGTCTTAAATGTTTGAATTCTTTAATGAACTGTATATCTTTGAGATTCAAAAGTACAAGAGGTAAAATAGTTTCAGAATTTTTCGACTATTTATATTAGTTCAAGATGTAAATTTAAATTGATCCTTTATTTGAAGGAGCTAGACAAGCTTTAGCTTTTCCCTTCAGTAGGGAATCCCCCCTTTATAATTTAATTCTAATGACTTGATATCATAATTATTAAAGTCTCTCAACTGTCTTAGGACCATGTGAATGTTTCAGTAATTTCTGCCGGAAACTAAGCAGTCCCAGACAATATTTATTTTACCGTTCGTACATTATATTGATCCTGGCAATTAGAACTTTTCTCTTCTTTATATTTATTAATTTGTTGTGCATAAAACGAATAATACGAATAATACATAATAATACCTTGTTGGAACTTTCAGTCGAATTCATACCGCCGAATGTTCTAAGACGACGATCTCAAAACCAACATATCGAATAAGGCCAATATTATTAACTATTTTTTATTTCTCAGCATATTATTTTTCTAGCCCAATTAATACTTGCCACCAATATTGAAGACCTTTAATACACTCTTTATAGGCAGATTTGCCTAGGTTTATAAAATAGCGATTAAACGCAGACCTACATTTTATAGCTTAAAAAAAGAAGAAGATCATCTACAAAGAAACCGGTCCCCGACATTCCACTCTGTTTCACCTTAACCAATGTCAGCAAAAAAAAAAAAAAAAATACGAATGATCAGTGCCACCTATTGGGAAGTAGCAGATAATAACTAAACCTACTTAGCGAAGGCACTCACCACACAATCAACATGCAACGATGAGGCAATTGCTGTTGATCATTCAAGGGCTATTAATAACAATGTAAGAAAAAATATATATGTACTGTTCTTTCCAAAAATTCCAATACAATGCACAGCTTCAGTAGGAGTTTCCCCCTGAGTATTGGTCTCAATAAAAAAAAATAATAATAAATCAAGAGAACTAATCCTGGCGAATGAGCTGCATAATAAAACACTGCGAACTTTAATTAATTTAATTTTAGTCTGCAACAGAGTAGGAAAATAAACAAAACGAAACGTTTGATCTCATTTTGTTTTGTTCTTTATAATGAGTAAAACAAAAACAGTGAGAGCGATTGCCCCATTTAGTTTTGTATATTGTTTTTATTTTGAGCACTACAAATACACTAACTGAAATATGCGTAGGTAGAACAAAATATGAATGAGAAGAAAAAGAAAAGAAGAAGAGAAAAAAGAGCAAATTATACGTATGTAACGGAATAACAAAGCAAGCAGAAGAGCGAAAAGCGCATTGTTTCGGTTGCGCTCTTTCTCATTTATAAAGTATTTGTTTTGGTTTTGCTCATGTACAATACCATTAAAAAACTTTGAAAAGTTTATGACTTTGTGGTAACGTTTGCGAAATGTTTTGTTTGTTTGCCCACTTTGCTTTGCAATAGTGGGCATCTAAATGGTAAATTAGGTTGCTGGAATATTCGTTTTCTTTTTTGCTGAATTCATTTTTTATTTCTTTATTTTTAGCATATAAATAATGCCTTTTGATTTTCCTTTTTAAGGAGAATTAATTAGAATATTCCATGGGTAGACCACAAAACAGACGTCAATATCATGCCTAAATATGGAATTGTCTTTGCCGTCTTCGAAAACAATGCTCTCATTCCAGTTCTCGGTTTTGAGTATTCATGAAGTAATTGACCCATGCTTATTTAGAAATCAATGCAAAAACGGGTATTTATTGAAGTTAACTGTCGCCAAATACACCACTTAAACATCTTCATTTCGCTATTTATTCTTTGATAAGCCAACGTAGCACCCATTTTATCCACAACTCTCTTATTTTTAAATTTCACTTGAATATGCAATGTATGGGTCTTTTTGAAATTCCTGTTTTTTTTCAGAAAGATCGCGATCTTTCAGCCGCTGATCATTTATTACCATTTTGAGACTTTCTTTTTTAATCGTTTCTGGCGTGGCCAGCTCAATTATCTAATCAGTATGGAGTTTATTTTGACTGTGCTACTCAACATTTTATAGTTATAAACGAAGGAACATACCTTTCCCCTCCTAAGTTTCAAATGAAAGTACAGAATTACTGGTGTGCTTTTGGCGGCATAAAACATAAAATATTCTGTAGGTCAAGGTTAGCCTTTATGCTTATCTGAAACTAATTTTAAGAATACAAATTCATTCTTTAACAAGCATGGCGAGAAAAAACACACACATACATGCATACACAAATTATATGCATTCATATCTGGGGTATAATAAACTTAATTTTTTCTTTCCTTAAACAACAACTAAGAAAGAAAAATGTTCTTAAAAAATGTGAAAATCCTCGCAATGTTTTATCTTTTGTTCTAATATTTGTTACAAAAAGGTTTACTCTGCTTTACAAGCATTTTAGTTCATCTTTCTCTTCGGTTGACATAAAGTCTATTCCGTTTCTATTCATCAAGGAATTGTTTGAGAGAAAAACCAAACTTTTTGGAATGTTTAAGCATTACTCTCATAAAATACGATAAAACGTATAAGCTTTGCTTGAGCCAACACTATGCGCAACTAATAATGCCAACGGAAGAAATTAGCCCATTGTTTTGTGGCAACAGTGGTAATACTTTTAGTTAAAGAGGGGGGTGTTTCTTGTAGGTTGTAAGAAAAAAAAGTGCTCACAAATTTTGCCAAAATTAAAAGAAAATACGAGTATAAGGTGGCAAAAAAATAGAATTCATAAACATTTCAATACATATATACTTAAGAGATTTAGGGATGAGGTCATGTATTAAACGCATTCATCAAGTGAAGCGTAAGTCGTAAAACTTGGCTACAAAGGAAATTATATATTTTTACGATATTTTTATAGCCCTGCACATACACATACTCGCACATCTTATGATGAAAAGTTTTCGTTTATGTTTAACAATTTTTTTTTATTATACATTTCGGTTTAGTTTGGTTGAATTCAGTTTCAGTATCAGCGTCTTAAGTCAGTGGAAGGTCGATTTCTAAGGGAGTTACTAAATGTGTGCAGTAAATGTCTTGTATAACACGTGATTTTCTTGTTTTTTTTTTCTTTTTACTCTCACCCATTGCATGATTTCATGTTCGTGTTTTTCCTTTTTTTATTTATTTATTCTATAGGAAGGTTGGTTGGTTTATTTCTTTCACATCCTGTTATTTAAAACTTAAATTAAACTTTGGCTCATCATTTTTATATGAAGCAAGTTTATTACCGTTTTTTAGGCTTTTGTTATTATTGACTAAATAACTGATGTAACTGAATAGCAAATAGGGTGTTGGCATAAATTAAATGTTTAATAATTTAAGAAAACAATACATAAATCGTTAAATTCTTTAAGCGTATTAAACTTTAACAACTGTGAGGTTTAAAGTATTTACAAAATATTTACAATAATGTAGGCATTTAATAATTTATTAGCCATGATTGCAAAACCTTTTGTTTTAATTCATTGAAGTCTATAAAAATTTAGGTGTGACTGTTCTTATATACATACAAACATATCGTCGTGCAGGAGTTTATGTGCTCTATACGCCAATTCATATTTTTTATATATCTCGAGTTAATGATGTCACTTTAGGTTTTCAATCCCAATTTTTATAAGTCTGCAATCCGTTTTCGGATATATCGTCCAGTTTCCGTAAACAGAATGCAGATTTTAAAAATTTTGGTGTTAAAAACCTAAAATAGCGTCATTAACTCCAGACATATAAATATAGAGCACATAAACTCCCAGCAGAAAAATTTTCGAATTTGGAAGCAATAAATAAAATTGTAAGCATAATAGAAGCATTATATTGTTAATGCATACCTTAAAGCTTCCAAAGATGCTTTAATGCTAACTGGTTGCAATATATCTTGCATTTCTATTGCATTTTAGCGGCTCATTTCATATAAAAATCATGCATTATTGATGCGCACGAGTAAGTGATTGTTTACAATTTCTCCCTTACAAAATAGCTTATTATCTGAGTCGAAATCGAAAGTCAGTATATGCAGAATGACGTTTAGAGCAGCATTGGCGCAAGTTCTGCATGCACCAGTGATACCTATACACACAGTATTCTGCACTCTTTATTACTTAATGATAATATAGATCCTCTGAAAGGCAACCCACCATACTAAGCAACCATTAGTTAAAATTGGCAATACCACCTGGTTGTACCGCCAAAGCACCATTCGTGGTTTGACTCGCCATTTTCGTCCAAACATTGATTTACAAGAGTTAAAAGCCACGAAGGCCTTCTTCTTACGCTCCTCTACATGCAACCTCCAATGGAGCTTGGAGTCCAATATCAAACCAAAATACTTGGCCTTGGATGAGAGTTGGAGACACTGACTACCCATTAAAGGTAATCTAAACAGTGGAGTTTTGTATCTTCTAGTGAATAGCATAACCTAAGTTTTACCCTATGACCACACCTAGCGTCCCAATCACCCAGCTTACCTGAAGGTAAGATCTCACTCATAACTGAAGTAAATGATACTGAAATCAGCACGACCAGGTCATCATACCTTGACCAGACAACCATTAATCGCGGATAAAATCTGATTAACAACGACTAACCATAGAAGGGGCGAAAAAAAACCATCCCCAGTTCACAAATCTAGTTAATTTATCCCCCGCTAAAATCGCATTAATTTCACTGCACCTTAGCAAGGAACAACCCAAAGGAAACTTACAAACAACTTTAAGCAATTGAAAATTTATATGAAAAATGCTTAAAATTATTTGAAAAATTAAGTGTTTTTCATACAAATTTTCAATCGTTTGAAATTGTTTGTCATACAGAAACACTCAAAAAGTCGTCATTGAGGCATTTTTTGCTTAAAAATATTTATCCGCACCAGTATACTGTTTATTACACAGAAAGACAATGAATGAATCATATGCTGTTTGATTTGTCTAGAAAATTTGTCTGAAAATATCACAAATGTTGTCTTGTATTTTGCTTCATATCTATAATAAAACGTAAGCAAGAATTACTAGAAATACAGCAGGCAGATAGCAATTAGTAAGAAATGTTATGAAAAGACAAAATATGTTTTGAGTTTAATCCAATATGTGAAAAATTTGTTGTTAAATTAAAACAGCTGCTTAAAAATTAAGCAGTCACACTACACAGAAAAAACTAAATTGTAAATACAATAAATTTTTTTGTATATACAATTAAAATATTATTCAATTTTGCGCTAACAATGGTTTTTGTAAATACAATTACGAAAATTGTAGGTTTCTTTAAGAAAAGAGAAAAACGAATGCAACGATACCATCTTTGGGATTTGAACCTGCGATGTTGCTTGTTGTACGCAAGCGCTCTAACCACTACACCACGTCACTCATATCTTTTATTATGTTATTTTTGTACAAATATCCGCAACTAACCTAGTGCAAAGAATTCAACAAAAAATTTATTCAAGCCATTTAATTGATAATGTATGGTACCGTAATAATTTATTTTATTTTTTTTGTTAAAGTTAACTTTGAGAAAAAGAAAAAATGATTTTCAATGATTCTGGTTAACAACTCATTCTGTTGATTGAATTTTAGTGATTTTTTTTTTGTGTAGAGATAGTCGACTAACTGTTACAACTATAAAGCTATGAGACTTAGTTACATAAAGTTTAATAGTTTAGAAGCTTGCAAAAATTTAGAACCGATAAAAACACGTGAGTTGTTTAGCAAACATATTCATGGCACCGAGAGTTAATTATGGCCTGACTTACGTAAATTAAAAGAGTTATGTTAATACAAAAAATACTATAATTTAGAATAAGTCAAGAATTTACAACAGAGATTGATAATTGCTGTTTTTTTGCTTCATTGAGTGAAACGTTTTAAACATTCGAGTTCAAATACTGTTCTATGTCTCTCCTTTTTTGTAAAAATTCACATGCTTAGTTGATACATTTTAAATAAAGTATTGCAAAACGCTAAATTTTATGTAAACATGTAATTTCTAAAAAAAACTATGCTATGCTATGTCATGTTGTCTCAAACACAGTGTCATGCCATGTTATGCAAAGTCATAATAGTGTCTTAACATGTTATTGCAAACCAGTTAAGCTGTTGTAGCTCACTGTGTTGAATGTTTCTGCATACTGTTTTTTATATAGTTGTACAAATATCCGCTTGGTGTTACAGGGTATACCCGGCAGAAAATTTTTAAGATTTGGAAGCAATAAATAAAATTGTAAGCAATAATGGAAGCATTATATTGTTTTTTTGTACATTAAAACTTCCAAATATGCTATAGGATAAGGCATTATTTTTAATTTTTGGTATTATTTGCTTACTGTTTGCAATAAATGTGCAATTCTATTGCATTTTAGTGGCTCATTTTATATAAAAATCATGCATTATTAATGCGCACGAGTAAGTGATCTCCCTTAAAAAGCACTATTTTCTGCTGGGTATTTACTTATATACAGTAATCCCTCGAACTGCGCGGTTTCGGACTTGCGCGTTTTTATTTTTACCACCAAAATTTCGCATTGCGGGGCAAAAGTTTCGCAGCAGCGCGGTTTTTTTTTTTTTTTTTTTGCCTACATACGAGAATTACATATTTCGTGCAAAATATGTACATAAATTTATCAGTGATGTGCACACACATACTATCCCATAATGTAGAATTTGTTGAAAAAAACAAATTTAGTAGCAAAGCACTGGCAGAATTTTTGAAGCGTGGTAATCAACTTGGTGAAGAAGCTATTGACCTAGATCCTGATTTAGAGCGTGCTTTAAAATTTCGTAGCCGTTTGACGGAAGTTTTAGCGCCATATAAAGAACTTTACAGTTTAAGAGATACTATTAAGCAATCACCTTTAACAAATATTTTTATAAAACCATTGGAGGAAAATGGAAAAAATTCATTAGATGATGAAAATTAACTTATTTAAAGATTTTTTTAATTATATATTTACATTTTAATTATGTACATAATTACTGTAACTGGATTTTGTAAAACTAAGTATATACTCGTATATAGTATATACACTTGTAGTCGCCGTGGTCTAGTGGTTAGTGTGTTGGCTTACAAAGACATGGGCCCTGGGTTCGACTCCAGGCTCCGACATCTTCAAAAAAAGAAATATGAAAAAAAATATTTCTTTCGGCGACTACCTCTCAGCAGTCTTCTGGCAAAAGCTCTGAGAGTAACTAATTGCCATGAACAAGCTTCTCAAGTCTGTCGTTCGGAGTCGACATTAAACTGTAGGTCCCGGTACTCATGGCTAAAAATTTACACACACAACATGAGTGCTGCGAGAAGCTAGGCCGTAATCCTGACTCAGGGTTGTAAAGGCCAGTTATTTTATGTTATGTTGTATACTCGTATGCTATGGATAATACAATGTTTTTTTTTTATTAATAGTGTTATTATTTAGTATTATTATTGATAGTATTTATTAATATTTTACAATAATATTTAATTACATTTACAATAGAATATTTCACACTAATACCACAAATATTACTATAGTGCGTAGTAGTAGATTAGATTTAAAATCTTCTTTGAAATAGAAAGTTTTCGTAACCACAACAAAAACAGCCTAAGAAATCTGGGTAAAATCTACTAGATATTGATCGAAATCTTAAAACTGCTGGATTTTGGTGTAATCTAAGCTCTGATCTAAGAAATGTCTAATTTATGTGCAGTTTTATTTTACAGATATAAGAATTCAAACAAATGATCAGAATTCAAAAAAAGAATATATGCCGCATGTGCTGGCATGTTAATTTTTCATATTGATGTTCACAGGTGTACATGGTGTTAATGTGTCACTGTCGAGCATATTTGAATGGCATAACATGGCATGGCAATTGCACGATGTAACACTTGTTATTAAATTGTTATTAAATGTTTTAAAATAAAGAAGAAAAATAAAATAAAACTGTTGGTTTTAGGTTTAATTTTATAAATTTCTTGGACTCCTAACAAACTTACCCAGGAATTCTATTCACCTTCTAACAACTGTATTTTGTACTACCTATACAATATTTTCATATATAAATTTCAATTAATTATTATTTAAATAAAAATATAAACGAAAGACATGTTGCCACATTTATTAATTTGCTGACTACATGCATATGGAAAATCGTTTTTAAGTACACATGTCAACTCTTGTTATGGCAATACAAGTGAGTGAGTGCATGTTGCCAATTAAAATACAATAAATTTGTGGGTACAACAAAATAGTAGAAAAGCTGAAGCTGAAAACTTTAACAAAATATAACGAAATAATGAATTATGCAAGTCTATTAATTTGTTTACTGTTTCTTAGTTATTAATTAACATGTTAAATGAAATGAAATGGTCGTCAATTATTTGTTATACAAAAGACGGCAAACTAGGCAAATAATTTCCAGATACGAAACCATTTTAACCATTAACTACTGCTAACGAAAGTGCAACATGCAAACTGGTATTTAACACCAAAATGTTGGCAAGCAATAATAGAAGTAAATGTTTTGGTAATTAGTAAAGACTGTAAAGGTAAACAAAGTAAAATTATTCAAATTAACACATTTAAGATCTTTTTTCTTATGATTACGAGAACACTTGAAAAATTGCGACGAATTCATACCTTAAGAAAACCAACTGCCGTCCCAGCAGAAAATATTTCTTACCAATAATTTATTTTGTAAGGGAGAAATTTTAAACAATCACTTACTAGTGTGCATCAATAAGGCATGATTTTTATATGAAATGAGCCGCTAAAATGCAATAGAAATGCAAATGTATTGCAACCAGTAAGCAAAGAGTACAAAAAATCAAAAATAATACGTTATGCTATAGCATCTTTGAAAGCTTTAAGGTATGAATAAACAATATAATGCTTCCATTATTGCTTACAATTTTATTTATTGCTTCCAAATTTTAAAAATTTTCTGCTGGGGTATTCGTAAGAAGTATTACATGGTACTATGATTATTAGGTACTCTTTCATCGTCAGGTGATAGTTTTATTTTGGCTATGGGTTCTGTCAAATGTTGTTTGTGTTTTACTAATATTCATAATAAATATGTATGTTTTTTATACTGTTTTTTTTAGGAAAACATTTTTTAGGAGTTTTTTACAATAGGTCTGTTTGCGTACTCAAACATTTTTTTAATTTATAGAAGTTTTTATTGGACCGTGTTTGTTGATATAAATTGTCAGTAAGTAGAGAAAAAACAGAAATTTCTGGTTTTTATTTGAAAAATTTTAAAATTTGCGAGTCAAATAAAAAATAATTTTTAAAGATACATACATATGTATATTCTATATGAAAAACAAAACATTTATGGAAATATATGTACATGCATGGAAATTTGGTTATTATTAAATTTTATTCAATTTTCTGTAAATTTCTTACTGAGTAATTTTTAGTAGATTTCACTAGAAAAGTAGCCAAACAGACCTTATGTATATATAATGTTTTTTTTTTATTTCCTTTTCTACAGCCAACTATTGTTTGACAGAAACGACAATGAATAACAATAAAAATACCCTGTTGTTTTTTGTGTTGTAGATGTGCGACTACCTTATAATAATTGCACCATGAAGTATTACATGCTTATTGGGCATTTATTTGTCAAGTACGACATTGAAATTTTTCAAATTAATCCTTCATAAAGGTGTTTTATATTTTATAAATACAGCAGTTAGTCTTCAATATGAATTTCATACAAATTTGTGATAATTGAAAATAAAAACACTTTTATGTGGCAAAAATTAATCGAGGATACAAAGTCTCGATATATAGTACTATCAGCGATGTCTCTTTAGTTATCTACTCTACTAGCCTAAACCCGTAGTGCTTCGCTACACATACCATAACCATTTGTCTACATATTTCGACTGATGATTTTTGGTGACATCGAAGTAATTTAGACTAAATTCAGAAACTTTAGCTGTAACTGATCTAATGATATACAGAAATTAATAGTTAGTTTGTGTTCCTACTGATGATTTTTATTGACTACGAAATCAATAACACCAAATTCAGAAAATTTTGCTTTAACACTTCTCAAGATATAAAGAAATCAATATATAACTTGTATGGTAGATACTGCTTCCACTTTTATTTTGCACCGATGATTTCATTTGACCGTTATTTCGGTCAGACCAACTTTAGAAACTTTTGCTACAACCGTTCTCAAAATATACCGAAATAACCACTTAGCTTGTATGGGAGATACCACGCTCAGGTTGAATTTTGACAAAAAAAAAATAAAACATACCATATTGCACTTTCGGTGATTTAAGCATTCTACATTTCAAATTTCAACAAAATCGGTTGCATGGTTTAGACGTGATTGATTGACAAACAGACTTTCAAAGAGATTTATACAGGATGTCCCAGAAAAATGAAAAAAATATATATTTCTTTCGGCGACTACCTCTTAGCATACTTCTGGCAAAAGCTCTGAGAGTAACTGATTGTCATGAACAAGCTTCTTAAGTCTGTCGCTCGGAGTAGACTTTAAACTGTAGGTCCCGGTACTCATGGATAAAAATTGACACACACAACATGAGTACTGCGAGAAGCTTTCGCAAACGTTACCACAAAGTCATAAATTTTAAAAATTTTTTTTAATCGTATTGTACATGAGCAAAACCAAAACAAATACTTTCTAAATGAGAAAGAGCGCAAAAGAAAAAATCGCTTTTTGCTCTTGTGCTTGCTTTGTTATTCTGTTAAATTCGTATAAGCTACGCACTTTTGAGTTAGTGTATTTGTAGTGCTCAAAACAAAAACAATATACAAAACTAAATGGCACAATCGCTCTCACTGTTTTTGTTTTGTTTTTGTTTTACTCATTGTAAAGAACAAAACAAAATTGGATCAAACGTGTAGTTTTGTTTATTTTCCTACTCTGATCCTGACCCTGGGTTGTAAAGGCATGTTATGTATGTATGTCCCAGAAGTTAATGTCAAGCCCAAACGGAGTGACAGTGTTGATTATAACCATCATGAGAAAAGTCAGAAAAAAATCAATCCCATGCAGTTTGAAAGTTATGGGCCTTTAAGAAAAACCTAGAAATTTGGTCAAACTGTAACCATTTTTCGGTTATTGTGGTTAATTTTTATTATTTTTGTTCATTTAAACTTTGGAACCATAACCCTAAATAACATTTCTAGAAACACAATCAAAAATAATGACGCAATTTCCCCAATCAAATCTGTTACTCCGTTTCGGCTTGACGTTGAGTTCCGGGACACCGTGTATATATATATGTGGATTAGTATACTTCAAGCACGGTGTATAAAAAAAAATTCAATGATCGCAACGGCATAAATTTTTTAAATTTTTAAAATTTTTCCACAACAGAAATAGTAAAAAAAAATATATTTATAAATGATATTAGAAGATCGAGAAATGATAGTAAGAGGTCTGTATAATTGAATTGAATTAAGATTTATTCTTTTACGTAAGTTACGGTAAGCAGAAGTGAATTGGGCATCTTGTCTCGGAAAACTTGTATAGATTTTAGAACATCGAGACTTCCTTTAAAGCGAGTTGGGAGACATATAGGTACGGTGACCCTATTTTTTAAACCAAAATACAGAACAAGGAAATATTTGACCAAGAACAACTATAAAATGCAAACAAGCAATCTACATAGGCATGTATTTATTGTATTTATTATTTCAATGCAAAATTAAAAAAAAATAAAAAATAAAAAAATAAATTAAATTAACCCTGCTGCTAGGTTTGGACCATTTTGGCCAATTTTTGTTTTGTTTTTGCCTTGACTAAGAAATGGTGCACCATACCAACATAAAACATTTGCTATTGGGGTATTTTTATATTTTATTATTCCTAGAAAACTTTCAACCAAAAATAATAAAATGGAAGTTAGAAAAATAAAAAAATTACGAATCCTGGGTTTTTGACAATTTTGGTCCGTTATTGTTTTTATATTAAATCTTCTCACTATATGATGAGAAAATGATCTTTCGTTGCAATTTACATATAAATTTGTTGCATTTGGTGCATTTGCTATCGCACTTAATTTTGCAGCAGCTGCAGATTTCACGGTTTATAGTTGTTGTAATTTTGGTAAACCGCTTGTAGATACTGTACAATCAGAAGCTAATGTTCTTATTTCGGTAAGAAGTTTACCTGAAAATTTATTTGCAGGGAGCTCTGATCTTCCTGTCATGTAGTCTAGAGTTAAAGATAAAGATAACTGCCGCAAAAATTCTGCTCTCTTATGATTTTTGTCCACTGGCGCCCACGAACCATCAATTTTAGAAAACAAATAATCAAAATTTTAATCAAAAATTTAAAAATAACTAAAGTTTCGTGAGATCATTAAATAAGTACAAAGCGTGCATACATACTATGTATGTACATAATTTTAAATATATTTTTTAAACTCTATATAATTCATATTATAGTTTAATTTAGTCACAAAAATGGTGTTAATCACAACTACAAATACTACTCTGAGGCATGAAAATATAGAACAAATACTGAACATTAAATGAGATACAGAACATTTTTATGTTTTTCCCTAATAAATAATTTATACAGAATACGGGTTGGAAATACAGAACTGTTCTGTATAATATAGAACGGATGGTCACCATACATATAGGCTCAGATAGAATTTGACTTAAATGAACTACAACTGAGCTCAGAAATATTACCGATAGGGTTTATTAAATGGAATATCCTTCACTGCAACATTGAAAGTACAAGTTTCGTGTAGATGGCCATTAATAATAGCAGGATTTTAAGGCAAAAGAATATTTTACTTAAAACATAAATCGCTCAAGGTCTATGCTGATTAGACATTTGGTGACAATTAGCGAACAACCAACTACAAGAGAATGATCAAAACTCAACTTGTCTTTACTTTTGGCAGAGAATTTTCGTTCCATCAAATAACTCAGTTTGACAAATTGGTTGAGATGAATATGCTACAAAAAGAGTGTGTCAACATGTTATTTGGGTTTTATAAAAAGCTAATACGTGGACAAACAAACTAAACTAAAAAGTCTTATTAATTGTGAAATGACATTCCCACCCTTCTTTTGCAGCATACTCTATAGATCATGCAATTTTGGCTCTTTTCCTATTTAAACGTATTTAAATAAGTGTCTGGTGGATAAGACAATTAGGTCATACAAATATGTCATCGTTGAAGAAAGACCTTAGAAAAATATATTTAAATGCTGCTCAAAATATAATGAGTTTAAGTTTAAAAACTTTAAAATAAAAATTAAAGAATTTAAGTTGCTTTATATTTACTTGTTTCTATAATTAAAGTCTTAAACACTTTACATTGTATTTACTTGTTAACATATTTATGAGCTCTTTAAATACTTTCCTTTCATCTCAAACTTTTGCTTTTTATATATCCATTTTTTTTACTTTTTTATTTTGACAGCCCATAAATTATTCAGATTTTTTCTTTTCATTTTACCTCATGAAGTCCATTATTTATCTGTTTTTATGCCAAGTGCTTAAGAAAATATGAATTTTAGCCTGAAAACCTAATCAGTTGCAAATTTTCATTCTATTTTTATTTTGTTTTTTTCTCTCTCTCTCATTTTCTTGTCCTATTTCTACAAACTTCAAAACATAAAGAGATGCAAAATTAAGTCGCATATTAAAATATAACAAAGCTAACAAGCTGTTCTATATATTACATACGAGTAGATACGTCTTTAGAAGACCTTCAGTCTGTATAGTTTTTTTTTTTTTTTTTCTTTCTTTTTGCAAATTCCTTTTCTTTTGCAATCTAAATATTACTGGTTTACTTATTTTAAGGCTGTTAATGAGGCGAAATTACACAAAGTTTGTGAAATTGCTACTGGCATTGTACCGTCAAGACGGCAACATAAATAAAAAAATTTTTAAAATCTGATGCCATTAATTATAAAATTAAAAGGATTTATATTCTACAACATTTTCTAAAAATAATTGTGATAAGTTTTAGATATAAAATGTAAATTTATTTTTAATTTCCAGCAAAACAAATTGAAAGTTATTCTGGAATTCAGAACAATGCATTCAAGAAAAATAAAATTTAAGAATACCAATAAACTAAAAATTCTTTTTTTAGTGATATCTTCTAAAGCTTTTAAAAGGTGTTTTTTATAGAGTGTTACAACTTTGAGTTGGTATCACTGCATTATTGGACCACCCACTTAAGAGCTAATAGTAGCGCTTTTTGTTAAATTTGCTTTGAAATTTCAGTATGAATCGACTTGCACCAGAGCAAAGCATGCAAATTCTTGAAATTTTTAATCAAAATAATTGTTCATAAAGGTTTTGTGGCTCTGGTGAACATTTAAGGTTTTGTCAGTTACAGCGTTCTTTAATTCCATCGACGATATGTTTTTTTTTTTCATATTGTTTATAAGATAGTGTGGCACCCAAATATACAATTTTTAGCTTTTTGGGTTTGTAGATCAAAAGCACCTCATGTCTTTAGAACTAAAACTAATAAATTCTTGTTCGAATAAAAACTTGCAATTTTAAAATTTTAAAGTTATTTTTCTGTATTTTTCACAACAAAATCATTAATAGTGTGTTGTTGTGTATAAAAAAAAGGTATTTTATAGCTCCGCAATATTATATGGATATTCGTTTTACCGGCCGTTCATAATAAAGTAATAAAATCGTTCAGTGACAATATTTTGTACGAGATTATATTAAGCATTGTGTTCGTTCGGATAAATGTGTTTCATTTAATCCATGTATTAATGAGCATGCGTATCATATACCAGAACATTGTTATTTATGCTCAAGTGATTATCAATTGATTTTCCATAAAACCTATGGAAACAAGTTTAATGGCCTTTAAATAAATGTACGAACATTATGTACAAAATGAGGTATTTATATAAAGGGAAGACAAAAATAAAACCAATATGGTAAATCTTAAATATCTCAGTTTTAACTAAAAATAATAAAATACCACAAAAGAATATTAAAAGGAATTAAAGTATTTAAAAAGCAAAGTTAGAATTACAGAATTGCGGCAAAGGTTGTTTCACTTTAAATGTGAATAGTTTGTTAATTCATACGGTAACCTCTACTAATATTGTGACTGGTTTGATCCAATAAAACGCAGTATTGTTGCATTAATGTTATTGCGTCAATAAAAATGTTAAAAATGTGGCAACTGAAGAAGATAATACATTCTCATCTATAAAATAATAATCTGAAAGGCAAAATAAAAAAAAAATAAAAACATATTTTTAAGCAATTTCAAGAACGTCTATTTCTAAGACACTTAATAATAATAATATTCCAAAAAAATATATCGTCGATGGAATTAAAGAACGCTGTAACTGACAAAAAATCGAAAATACGTTTTTGCATCATTTTTATCAGAAAAAAAAAAAAATACGCGTCGATTGGTCCCGGTACCAGATTTCTACGATGAAAATAAATTCACTTACGCCGTCTACGTTTTGAAAAATACCAGTGTCTTTTTTCTACTTTCATTCAGGTTTTTTGGCTTTGGTGAACATTTAAGGTTTTGTCAGTTACAGCGTTCTTTAATTCCATCGACGATATATTTCTACTGTCCTTTCCAAAAATTAAAATACAATGCACAGCATCAGTAGGGGTTTATCCCTGAGTATTGGTCTCAATAAAAAAAACGCATTTCTGTTTGCATTTTTCTTATGAAAAGGCGAACATTCAAAAACATTAATTTTTCTTAAACAAACAATTAGTTTATATTGAAGGTATCAGATCCACTTATTCAATTCTGTACACTTTTGAATTTTAATATAAAGTTATTTAGTCTAAATATTGAAACCTTTTCTTAATCGTTTTCTTGATATACAAAATTCAATATTTAGCTTGAGAAGAGGAATTCGTATTATGGACATATTTACACAAGTCTTTAACAAAATTATCTGTTTATTGTCAATAAAATTGTTTGATTACAAATATAAATATTTTTTTTTATTTTCATTAACAATTACAATATAGGTTTAAGTATAAATTGTATAGACATATATACATAAGTATATCCATTTCAAATTCATAACAATTTATTCGCAATAACTTAAACATGTTAATTTTATTCTAACAAAACAACTACAACACAAATTTGAGTTATTTGAACGAAATATATTTCATTAAACTGGATCAATAATGAGATTTTACACTGAAGATTTATATGCCAAATTAAAACAAAAAATAGAATAATTCAACATACTGGTATTAATATACTAAATAAATCTAGTACGACTACAGTGGTGGCATTATAATTAGAAATGGATTTTTGTATTTACGTACATGCAAATAAATCTAGACTCTAACTATTGGCGGATATAGAAAAATTTGTGGCGATTTTGATCTGTGCAAGTAGGGGTCTAGTAGTTAGTGTATTGGCTTACTAAGGCTCTGACATCTTGAAGCAAAAAAAAATAAAAATATATCTTTCGGCGACTACTGCTTAGCAGACTTCTGGCAAAAGCTCTCAGAGTAACTGATTGCCATTAACAAGTTTATCAAATCTGGTTAGTCACAACATGAGTACTGCGAGAATCTAGGCCGTAAGCCTGGCACAGGGTTCTAAAGGCCTGTTATGTATGTATGTAAGTCGGGGTATATTGCTTCTTTTTAGTCGATGTTAACTGTGCATAATCAGTTAAACTTCGCCACAGCCTGATTATTATTTTTTTTTGTTTTTTATCAGAAAACGCTTTAATTAGATCAAATTTAACTGCAATGTTATTTTTTTGGTAATTAAAGAAGAAATGATGTCCGTGAAGGAATAGTACACTAGCCAAACTGAACAATTGTTTTCGACTCCAGCTACGGTAGTCTCATCAGAGTTCTTTGTGTCCTGTGCATATTCAAGACCAAACATCAACTATTTAACTCACACTTTTTTGGAAATCGCATACTGAAATTATTACTGTATGTACATACATTTGTATGAGTTAGTCGAAGTAAAGTCACACAACAGTTTATATCATATTCTCCTTTTCTTACCATCATTGCTGTTCTTGTAATTGTCATCTTACTTGGATGAAACAGAATTACAAATTTATTTTGTTTTGCCCTTTATTCTACCTTATTTTTTTTATTTTTTTTTGATGGGCGTGGCAAATTTTTTTTTTTTATTTATTTTTAAATTTTTTTATTATTTAATTTTTAAATTTTGTTTTAAATGTAGATCAAATCGCTTCTTTTTCACTTAATTGTGAAAGAACTTATTATTTTCTTTACGAAGAGTTATAAAAACTTGAATTTTTTGTTATTTTTAGCTTTCTATGGGCTCTAAAAGAGCAAACATTTTTCAAATTTTTCTTACAGTAGTTTTTCTATTTTCCCCGCCAATTTCCCAAGATCTCTAAAACTGTTTGAGATAGCCAAGAATAATATAATGTATTACAGGAGTGCCATCGTCTTATTAAGATGGAAAAATTTGCCACTCCCATTACAAAAATTCACGACCTGATGAAAAAAGCCAAAAATTTCGGAACATTAATTATTTTATATC
Source organism: Metopia argyrocephala (assembly GCA_963576795.1). Classification (NCBI taxonomy): domain Eukaryota; kingdom Metazoa; phylum Arthropoda; class Insecta; order Diptera; family Sarcophagidae; genus Metopia; species Metopia argyrocephala. The sequence goes on from OY756211.1 coordinate 90,224,534, forward strand.
TCTACTACCTTTGTTCCCGTCAGGAAAAAAAAAACTAGTGTAATTGTGAAGGTCGTAGGATTCCGAATAACTCTAAAATTGTGAAAGGAACTTTAAATTGAAGATCAAATTATTGAAAAGTAATTTTCTACAGTACCTTACACCGTTTTACATTTCCAAATCCGCTAAACTGTTCTCGAGTTATGATGTAGTACAGGGATGAGCAACACGCGGCCCGCGGGCCGCTTGCGGCTCTTTAAACATATTTATGCGGCCCACCAAACAAATGTTGCTGCTTCTCAAAAATACACATAATATATAGACACATTAATCAACGAATTTCAATTACGAAGAAACTGAGAAGACAGCAGTTTCCATGAAAATGTTTTCCTAACCATTAATTATCGATGTGGATACAGTTCCCGAAGACTTTCAAAGGGAAGTGATGGACATGCAGAATAATACTGATGTAAAAAATGTATTTCTCTCAGTAAACATCGAGAATGTTTATAAATCCGACCACCGACCAATTACCACCGATCAAGACTGAGTAATGCACGATTAGAAACTTGTGTATGTGTACCTACCTCATCAATTCCGGCTGATATTGATCAGGTTGTATCGAAAAAACAGTGCCAAATTTCTCATTAAAAATTTCAAGCAAATACTTTTTTTTTGGCATTAAAATTTATATATGAAATTTGTACTCTTTCTTAATTTTATATGTTTTTATTCTAATTTTTATTATAAACAGAGATTTGTAAATTATTAGTATTTATGTGCGGCCCGCCAAAAAATTTTAAAATTTAAAGTGGCCCGTTGATTAAAAAGGTTTCTCACCCTTGATGTAGTATAATAGAGTAGTCGCTTTATAAAGAGGGTAAAATGTGCCACGCCCCCTAGTGGAACAACATAAAAACACAGTTTCGCTTAGAACATCAAATCCTTTACATGCTTACTATTTTAGTTCTGTGTCACAAAAAAAAACTTGATTTTGTCGACTAGTGTTATTAAAAGTACGTCCAATTTGCAGCAAATTTATTTCCTTGACACATTCTTTCTAATTGTACGTCCACTACTGTGTACTTACTTAGGTATATGTATGTATATGTGACAGTATTTACATAATAAAACAATAACAATAAAGAATGTTATGAAAAACGAACTCATTGTAACAGTACACGCAAAAAAAAAACCAAAATAAAAAATAAAAAAAATAAAGAACAAAATTAACATTTTTAATATCATATTTCACTCAGCACGCATGATATAAGGAAGAACAACAACAATACTTCCCTACATAAATTTACACATACATTCATATATGCATGCCTACATATGTATGTATGTAAATAGATACTGACAAAACATAAAAGTCCTAAATTTTATATAATATTCTAGGCAACTCAGTTTCCTTTTTTAAATTTAAAAAAGTTAGAAAGACCAACAACACTTCTAGAATAAATTTTATTTTTTTTACAAAACAAAAAAAAAAAAAAACAAAATCAAAAACCTTACCAATTAAAATAGCGTAAACAATAACAATAAAAAATAAACTTAATATGAACGTATATGAGTATGTGACTTTTTAACGTTGATTTCTCCACACGCTCAAAACGGCGGCATATTGTGTATTGTTGACAAACAATATTGTTTGACTAACAAATACCAGTTACTGGTTAAATGCCGGTAAATATTTGTGAAGAAAATCAAGCAGAATAACGGCAACATTAGATTTTATGAAATACTCAGAGTGCGCAGAATTGTGAGAATGCATTGGATTATGTTGTTAATGTGGTTTCTCTCCCTTTAAATGGGAGCTTATTTGTGTTGCTGTGTGGATTGTATAGATACGGATGTTTAGTAACACAAGTTGACTATAATTTAACGCACAAGCAACATGCTTTACACTTTATGGAATGTACGTTTTAAAATAAATTCGTGTGTGTTTTTAAAATATTTTTTAATAAGGGGGATCACAATGGAGTCATATATTGTAAAACAATAATACGAAATATTACGATTGCTGTGAACAAAACGTTGTTATTTAATTGTTCTTTTAAACAAAAAAAGTAAAAGTGGTATATGAGCATGCAAACATATCTGTGGAATTTTGAAAAAACGTCTTCTCTCGAAATAAGACAATTTTCCAATATTTTTATAGTAAATATAGAATTTCCTTGTCCTTCTTTTGCTCTAATCCCCGTATTTCTACGACCTTTGGAAGGCAAGATATGCAGTTGACTTATCGACCTCTTTCAGACTTTCACCCAATTTCAATTTGACAAAACGACTTCTTTCAAAGAATTAAGAATAATTTAAAAAATTGAATGTCTATAAAAAATTGTATTCAATTTTTATTATTATTTCTTAATTAAGTACAGTCATGGACATAAGTATAGGCACAAGCAGTACTTTCAAATAAAATAAAAATGTTTACGTATTCCCAGACTTAAAATAATAATGTTATTAACTGATTATGACTACAGGATATGTACATTAACAAAATAACAAAAAAACTAAAACAAATTAGTTTCAGGAACAAAACAATATCAAAAAGTACTAAATAAACTCAGTTTTCTATAGGACAAAATTATAGGCACAGCCATTCTTATGCAGACAAAAAATCATACAGAAGATTGAATTAATATTTTGTTGGCATTTCATTTTGTTTTATAACAGCCTTTAACCTATCTGGCATGGAATGTACCAATTTTTTGTGAGCTCTTCGCCTATTTTATTCCATTATCCGATCAACGTTGCCTTAAGATCAGCTTTGCTTAATAACATCTCTGTTCGAATTCTTCGGTCCAATTCTTCCAACAAATGTTCGATGGGATTTAAGTCTGGGGACTGCGGAGGATGTGACAAGCCAGGTGCGGTGTTATAAACAAGTCACTACTTCACGTCGCGAGCCGAATGTTTCGAATAATTATCGTGCTTTAATGTAAATCACTGACGTAAATATAATTTCTCTGCGCTTTTTTAAAATTTTTTTTTCAAAATGTTAAAGCAAACAGCTTTGTGAATTATTCCCTCTATAAAGATAAGTTCCACAACACCAGCAGCGGACATGCTGCCCCAGACCATTATTATTCACCCGCCATACTTTACCTTTGGTTTAAGATTTTTTCAGTATATACTGTATTAGGCTTTCTTTACAATCTAGAATGTCCAGGTCGAAAAATACTAAACTTACTCTCATCTGAGAAGAGTTCCTGACTCCAGAATCTACAAGGCTCATTTTCAAATTGTTTTGCTTACGACATTCTCTTCTCTCGATTGGTTGCAGATATCAGTAGTTTTCGTCTAGCCACTCTTGAATTATAACCAGCTTGATACAGCAATCTCCGAACAGTTTCAGAGTGCACATTCTTACCAAAATCTTCCTTTATATTTTAAGAAAGCTGTGTTGATGTTATTTTCGGAAACTAAGGAATTAAAGCGCAGAGAAATTAAATTTTCCGCAGTCATTTACTTACATTCCAGCATGATACTGATTCGAAACATTCGGCTCGCGACGTGAAGTAGTGACTTGTTTATACCACCGCACATGGCTTGCCACATCCTCCGCAGTCCCCAGACCTAAATCCCATCGAACATTTGTGGAAAGAATTGGACCGAAGAATTCGAACAAGGAAGTTATTAAGCAAAGCTGATCTTAAGGTAACGTCGATCGAAGAATGGAATAAAATAGGCGAATATATCACAACAAAATTGGTACATTCCATGCCAAATAGGTAAAAGGCTGTTATAAAACAAAATGGATTGTCAACAAAATATTAATTCAGGCTTCTGTATGATTTTTTGTCTGCACAAGAATGGCTGTGCCTATAATTTTGTCCTATAGAAAACTGAGTTTATTTAGTACTTTTTGATATTGTTTTGTTCCTGAAACTAATTTGTTTTAGTTTTTTTGTTATTTTGTTAATGTACATATCCTGTAGTCATAATCAGTTAATAACATTATTATTTTAAGTCTGGGAATACGTAAAAATTTTTATTTTATTTGAAAGTACTGCTTGTGCCTATACTTATGTCCATGACTGTATCTACATATTGAAGGGAAAAATTGAACCCAAATATATTTTCCAGATCAACTTCTTTCAACCTTTTTTTCATATTCCATTTTAACGAAACAACTTGTCTTGACTTAAGCGATTAAAATAATTTTCAAATTTAATCAAAAAAATTTTGACAAAACGACTTGTATGGTGGAAGCTAATTTTTTTCTTTAAAAACTATTTAACAAAAAGTCTTAAATTAATTTTTTTGTCGTTTTAAAGAAAACTATTGCTTCTAGAAGGAAGAAAAAGGTCGCATGATGGTCGTTAAGTGTTTGTGTATAAAATCCAAGTTCAAAATTTCGGTAATTTTCTAAGCAATAACTTCTATTAGACTTTTTAACTGTTTTTTTGCTCTACTGAAAAATTGTTGATTTAGAAAGAACACGTTTTGTCAAATGTCCACAGATATGTATATTACATGCAGAAACAAGACGAATTGATGACAAAGCAGACAATTTGACAACAAAAATAATAAAAAAAAGTTTTGACAGCTTCCATCTTCATATACTGTAACTTACACACATCCATGTAAATACAGAGTTGGCAAATTTGAGGTTAGAAATAATTAAGCTAGAAAATTTTAAACATGGAATTACTACACTACTAAAATAATCGATTTTTTGTGGCCACAATTGTTTAATGTTGACTCTGATATTTATAAAAAAAAAGAAATATGAAAAATATTTCTTTCGGCGACTACCTCTTAGAAGTCTTTTGGGCAAAATCTCTGAGCAAATGATTGCGAGAAATAAGCTTCTCAAGTTTATCATTCGGAGTCGACATTAAACTATTGATCCCTATACTCAGGATAAAAATTCACACACACAACATGGCTGATGCGAGAAGCTAGACCGTAACTCTGAAACAGACCTTGTTAGCAATTAGAAGATTGTTTTTCAAAAATCACCCAAATTAATCTTTTAAGACTCGCTTAGGTGATCAAAAACTGATTCAATGTGCGGAATCATAAATTAATCACGCAGACGTTCGAAATACGACTGCTTTTATAATTATTTTGCATCGTATTTTATTGTTTTCTTCTGCATTTCGTTATAATGGCATTTATTTTATTTGAAAGAAAAAGACTTATACAATTATTGTGATGTCGTGGTATAGTGGTTAGACGCTCGCACAGAAATTCAAATGACCGAGGTTCAATCCCAGCGAAGGACAAAAATTATAAAATAAAATTTGCGGTATTTCTAAATTATAATTTAAAAAAATAAGAGGTTCCCCCCTCCTAGAAGTCCATCTTCAAGAAACCGCTCCTTACATTCCAGTCTATTCCACCAGAAAGTTGTTTCATCAATAAAAAGGTATGCGCCTAATATATATAAAAAAAAGAATTCCTTTAGTTGAGCTTGTAGTGCGGTTGCGCACTTAAGATATTACAATATTATGCATTTGTTTTTTTTTATAAATTTTTAAACAAAATACAAAATTTTTATTATTGTAAAGATAATAAAAAGGTAAGTAAAACTCGTTTAGTGTGCGGAGTTACAAATGACTCGTTCAGGGGAGTCATAAATGATTCGTTCAGAGGAGTCGCGGCAAGGGTACAATTTTCTCCCGACAAAACATTCATTTTCGACTCAAAAATAAAATCATAAGTGACTATTTTAAGCGCCCAGAGGATTCAAAAAAGACTCAAAAGTGGCCAAAAATGCTGACTGGGGAGTTGTAATAGCCAATTATGTATGTATGTATGTATGTGTTGTCTTACTAAAATTAAAGGAAAAATATAAATAAAAAAAGCTATAAATAAAATAAAAAATTAAATACAAGATAATCGAGGCTGTACAAATGTAAAAAAAAGAAATGCAAAAACACACAGAAAAAAAAACGTAGTAATGGCAAATGATTTTAACCTTACCGCAAATAGAATTTACATTCGGATCGTTCCCAATAGCAATTTGTATTTGTCGCAAATACAAAATTGCTGTTACATTAAATACAATTGAGCAAATGCAAAAATGGTTTTAACAAATGTAATTGTCTTTGCCCCAAATACAATTCGACAAATGCAAAAACTGTCCTACCAAATACAATTGTCTTTGCCCCAAATACAATTCGACAAATGTCAAAATTTTTTTAAATTTTTAGATTTTATTTACAAACAAAAATAAAATTAAAGATTTTTCAGGAATATAGACATACATACATACGTATTTACAATGAATTGGTAAATTATTTTTATTTATTTTGCATTTGAGAGCACAATATAATAATACATACATACATTATTGTACATAATACTTAAACTATATTTATATACAATTTTTAAAGTCGACTCCGAACGACAGATTTTGGAAGCTTTTTCATGGCAATCAGTTACTCTCAGAGCTTTTGCCAGCAGATTTCTTAGTGGTAGTCACCGAAAGAAATCATTTTTTCATATATCTTTTTTGCAAGATGTAAGAGCTGAGATTTGAACCCGGCACTATCGTCTTAGTAAGCCACCACACTAAATATTAGACCACGGCGAAGATATACTCCTGTAAAAAACTCACACATATTTGCTTTTTTTTCACACGCACGTTTTTTTTAATACCGCAAACAAAATACAAACGAATGAGAGAAAATGCCTAAACAATAAAACAAAACTAACTGCGGATTGCATTTGAAAATACAAGACTACTGTTACCACAACAGCAATCCGTATTTGGCGTAAATAATTTTTCCATGTAATCTCAAATAAGAAAACATTTGATTTTAATAAATTGCTGTTGACATGCATTTTTAAATGCAATTACATTTAACTTAAAGAAAATTCAATTTGGATCAAATAATTTTGCTCTTGATTTATGTCAACTGCAATTTTGTAGTTGCGACAAATACAGTGTATTTGCCGAAATTCTTTGTGGCAAATAAAATATCATTTAAATCAAATACTTTTTATTTGCGACAAATACAATTTCCTCAACTGCAAAAAGTATTTGCCATAACAACACTTTTTTTTTCTGTGCAAGTAAGAAAAAAGCATCTGATGTAATACCCGTCAACAAAGAATTTATTGTGTCAACATCATCCGTTAATACGATAACATCTGTTGAGAAAGTCAATGTAAGGCAGATGACGGATTCTACATACTTACCTCTGTCTTAAAAATTACACATAATTTGCACACAAAAAATATCTTTCTGGAAAAATTCAAAAACTTACTTTACATAGGACAGAACGTCATTTACTCATAATGCAGAAAATGTGTCTGAACTATTATTTTTACATCATAAAAGTAAATATTTAGATTTCCTTCTAACACTTTAACCATAAATTAGTCATAAAATCAAATGCTTTTTTTAAAAAAGAAGTTTATTTTGAAGATGCAGATCTTTGTAATGTTCTCGACTTTAAACGGCTGTTGGAAGTGGAAAAAGAAAAAAAGAGAAACAAATATTGGTGGTAAGAAGAACCACGCCAAAGGTGTTGAAGTATTAAAAACTCATAACAAATACATTCTTAAATACCTCATCATATTTCACATAGATACATATGTATATATATACATATATACACGTGTAAACCTAATGAAACATGTGACCAAGTGATGTTCATCATCGCTATCGTCATCACCATCTGCATTCTAACGCATGTTGAGGTATTATATTGGCATTTAAACAGGTGTAAATACAGAAATATGAGTATAATTTAACGTGTAAATAATTACAGACTAACATTAAAAATGTCATTTGATATATGTGTCTATGTTTGTATATATGTTTGTATGTGTGTATGTTATTGTTGCTGTTGTTTGTTGTATTGTATAAATATTTATTATATTTGTAGACTTGTGTGAGTGTAACTCTTATTGTGTACCAGTATTATATTGTATATACATAACCATCTCCATTTCCATTTCCATTGGCAACAACAACAGTAGACATCAGACGACTAAACGACCGACAAACAGTATTTCAACAAACTAACAAAATATGTATATGTTATTGCTGTGGCTGTGTTGCAAATGCTGTATGCAAAAGAGCTGCATTACAAACTCTTTATAAAACATCAAAGTAAGTGTCGGTCGGAAAACCTCAAGAACGAGTGAATTACTAAATTCTCATATTTGATGGAAATCACAAACATTTTAATGTTTTGTTGTTTTTAGAATTTTTCTGTAATTTTCTTTTTCACAGTATTTAACACCTATGGGTTTGCATATAACACTTACAAGTACATACACTACTTGTAATTGTACATTCTCAATAGCGCCGTGTTTTTATAATGGAATTCCAAATTTAAATTAATTTTCTTTATACGAGTACTCGTAAATTCATACAAAAATTCTGTTTCCTATTGTAAATGTAAAAGTAAAATTTTATATTTTATAGGGGCCGTTGACTTTTTAACCCCAAAATTAAACATGCTTTTATGAACTAACGACATAAATCTGAAATTTCCCTTTTTACCTGGTCTACATATAAATTTAGAATTTAAAATAAGATTTTAATTTAAATATTTTAAGAATATGCTCTTCAGATTAGATAGGATAAATGTCTGTGTGTAGATGAAGTAAGTTTTCTTTTTATAATTTTAAATTTTTAGAGACACTTTTTTCTTCTTAGTTAACAACTTGTTTTTGTTAAACGCAAAATTTGTTTACAGTTATACCAAAAATAAAAGCCATGTTATTTCAGAAATTGCTGGCAGATTGACAGATGTCACTTTATATGCCCTACACTCCCTAAAATGGACAGTAAAAAACTTTTTTATAACTTCCTCACAAAGTTACGTCAAGGCGTAACGAAATATTGAAAGCAATAAAAGCTTTATACATAATAAAGACATCGAGCTTGAATTATTATTGTTAATACATACATGCATACCCACATGATTGGCCATTACCACCCTGTTTCAGAATTACGGCCTAAAAGCATTGAGATTTATTCATAGAAAAAAAGCGTTCTAAAATTGTTAAACAATGGTATTAAATTAAGAACGAATCGTGGACATTATTTCGTTAACTTTCGGTAGCAAATCAAGCTTAATGCTTTATCAAAATAAGAATAAACGGCACAAAATACCACAAGTTAACACGTTGAGTGCCACCATACAAAATAAAAATATATTCTCAAGGTGCCAATATATATTCAAATTAAAGTTTTTGTGATAAGAAATTACATAATTTGTGAAAATCGCTGTTTGTGTATGCGAGTTTTTCGTACCGTCATAATTTTTTGTTCCTTTCTAATTCATCTCAAATAAAAGATAAAATATATTCAATTGAACTCACATGTAGCTGTGCACCGCCGGCGGTACACATGGCACTCTAATTAAAGTAAAGTGTGTACCGCCGGCGGTGCACATGGCACTCAACGTGTTAATAAATCAGGAATATATCGTAGTAAAATCGTAAACAAATTGTATAAAAATACCATAATTTCTTAAATTAAGAACGATCTGTTGTTATATTAGGAACGACCTGTTATCGAATCATGAACAATGTGGTATCAAATAAGGAACAAAACTGATAAAAGTACGCTTATCGTATGAAGGTAAGAGCAGTGCGTTATTAAAATAAGAAAAATTGATAACTGGAAGGAAACAGTGGGTTATCAAAACAATAACGGTTGGTAATAAAGTGATACCGACTTGTTATTGAAATACTGGTACCAACCGTTAATGAGGTAAGCACAAACGGACTTAAATTAATTTCTATTCGGTAGCTTTTTCCTCTAAGTGTTCAAAAGCAAGGAAATTAGGTCCCATATGACGTAAAAAGGTGGTTTTGCAAGACAGACCAAAAACTATTTTCAAAACAGTGAATGGGGAAGTTTGGGCTCACGCTCCTTATAGCCAAGATTTTGTCCCTTCTTGATTCAAAAGCAAAAAAACGACTTTATTAAATTGTATACCCAATATTTTTATTTTACATTAAGCTTTCCTTCCTCTCAACAACTCCATTGTATGCAGGACTTGAATAAATTTTATAAGTGGTGCAGTATGAATTTAATGATCTTTAATGCAACAAAGGCAGTCCAGCTATCTTTAACTATAACTTTCATTCTTTTATTATTGAAAAACTCAAAGCATGATTTGATGGGCTTTTAATCCACATAATGTTAAGTGTTTATAATACAGCAGAAGTTTTAGAATGTATTAAATGCAGGGAAAAATAGTTGAACGAGTTCTATGTTTTAAAACAATTGCTTCCTGCAATGGCCAGACGAATCTTTAAATATGCATCTGTGGCCTGAAATCCGTATTATAATGACCGTCAAATCAACCTGAAAACAGTTCTGTTTTCAGAATCCTCAGTGAAAGGCAAATATTCATTCCTACACGAGATATTAAAGTACTTTGACCCTAAGATCTATTGCATAGCCCGCAACTTATTTCATTTTACTACTGTACTCCTATTTCCTCTGGATTCGTCGCTCAGACAAATTTTGAAATGTTATACGGTATCAAACTTGAAAGTTCTTTATCCGATATTTAATAATTACTAATATTCTTCTCTTTATATTGCATCAATGCTGCACAAGTGCCCAACATGTGCTTTGATTGCTACAACACAGAATCTGTACAAACTACTCGAAATGATTTCTATTTTATTAAAATGACCATTTAGCTGCAAGAAAATCTAACGTCCGATTCAAACCTTTCTCGATCATAGTTACCAAGCAGAAGTTTAGAAAATTTAAGACCTGTCTGGCCTACGAAAAGTATCCGCCTTTCCTATTCTTGTCTATATTTCTGACCACATCAGTGATATTAATGCTATCTGCCTGGCAAATTTGTTCCCCACATAATACGGTAGTAGCCGTGGTCTAGTGGGTTCGACACCCAGCTCTGACATCTTAAAAAAAAAGAAATATGAAGAAAATATTTCTCTCGGCGACTACCTCTCAGCAGTCTTCTGGCAAAAGCTCTGAGAGTAACTAATTGCCATGAACAAGCTTCTTAAGTCTGTCGTTCGGAGTCGACATTAAATTGTAGGTCCCGGTACTCATGGATAAAAATTTACACACACAACATGAGTGCTGCGAGAAGCTAGGCCGTAATCCTGACACAGGGTTGTAAAGGCCAGTTATGTATGTATGTATGTATGTACATGATACGGACATGTGGGCATAAAATGTGAAAAATGCCAGCAGAATCACTGGAAGTGCTGACTGGTTTATGTGCCATTTGAAAGCAAGCAGCCAGGACGAATATTCCATTAAATACATACCGCCACGGCTGTAAAAAATAGACGAAAAGAGAGACGGTATTTCATTTTCTCTGCGAATGCCGTGCCTTATGGAGGGAGAAACTATCAACTTTGGATAAACCGGCCTTTGATGACATTAGGAAACTGGCTAAGGTGAGCATTTATCCACTTATGAAGTTTCTGAACGAACTGGGAATAATCTGTTGGCATAAGCGTTTTTTTTTAATGTTGGTAGCGAGAGTGGTAATTGGATCTTTGGATCACCATTAGCACCAACCAACCAATGCAAGTTCGTTTCAACTTTTGAAAGAGTAACTGTATAAGTAAGAAAACTTGTATTAAAAACTTAAAGGCATATCTTGATCGTGTATCCTCCAAGTAAAATTAATACATATTTTTTATAGCAAAAAAAATTGTCCAATTATTATAATAATTTCACCACAAAATTCTAATTGACTACTGGATTTTAAAGTTGTTTTTTTATACGCTTTTGTTTCTTTTAACAACTTTTTGAAATATAATCCCTCTTAAATGTTGCAGACCAGACAAATGATACAGAAGACAATATCCATGTAATGAAATGAATGCAGATACACATGCCAAAATACATCCACAGATAAATAGGAAAAAAAACCAGAGATGAATTTTAAAAGAACTTAAAATTACTTTAAAACCACATCTTTTAATTAAAAAACAATTTTCATAAAAAAAATACATGAAAAACGAAAAACACTCACATGTGAACACTCTTCTAAAGTAACTAAAGTGCATAAAAATCATTTTTAACAGCGGTAATCTTCTTTAGTTGGAACACATTCTGAGTTACAAGTAGATGTAAAGAATGTACAAGTACGTACAATACTCGTACTGTACATCGGTACATAAATTCTATGAATAATTTTTTAGAGTCTGAGATATTTGTATTTCTGTTTCTCTAAATCTATGCATGAAAGGTTTACAGTTGTAAGCAACTAATTAGATGCTGAACAGTTTTACAATAACTTTAAAAATTAAAAATTTAAAATTAATACAAATCAAATTGAATTACATGCTTTAATTGCTTCATTATTTGGAGAAAAATTAATAAAGAATGTAGAAGTAAATTCTGTCTTAAAGATTGATTGCAAACTACACACCACACACTTTAAATGAGAAAATTTCTGTTTCGTTTATTTGGAGTATTCTTGAAGGCCGTAATACACTATTCTATCGAGTCGTACGATTTGTCAAAAAAATTGTGTGAGTTAAAAAATTATAACTGTATGACAGATTTTCTGACAAGTCTGTCCGATTTCATAATTTTTTAAAAGATTCATAAATATTTTTTCTGTATGCAATCAGGGTTGCATTTTATAAAATGTTAGCAAAAAGCAACTCTGCATATGCTTTGCATCTTATTTTGTGTGCTTGTGTGGCACTAATTTTGCCATTTTGATGCGACTTTTAAAAGTGTGACAGAAATCGATAAGATTTTCTTGTGAATGAATCGTACGACTGTGTACGATAATATATCATTGCCTTTATAAAGATATACCAACTTAATGTGCCAAAGTAGGGCACAGCTTAATAGTAGTTGTGGGCAATAAGCGTCTAGAATTGAGAAGTCAGTATCAGGTAATCTTCTAAAGAATATTCCAAAATTAACGCAAGATTTAATACAAAAGAGAGTTGTAAAGGTATGACAAATTGTTTATGTTTAAATCATAATCCCAATTTGAAAACATTTGTTTATTAATTTTCTATTGCGTCAAGTTTCTTTCGGCGACTGCCGAATACATGTGTGCAATTACGAATGAGAGAGTAAAGTAAAGACAGAGTGTACTGGTTTCTTTACCCCTCGCCGACTTCGCCTAGCAATCTTGAAAATAAGAATCCCTACGTGTAATCACAGACTTTCCACAAAAATTCCAATATAAAGCACAGCTTTAATAGGGGTGGTAGTCGCCGTGGTCTAGTGGTTAGTGTGTTGGCTTACTAAGACGATAGCGCCAGGTTCAAATCTCAGCTCTGACATCTTGAAAAAGAAGAAATATGAAAAAAATATTTCTTTTGGCGACTATCTCTCAGCAGTCTTCTAGCAAAAGCTCTGAGAGTAACTGATTGCCATGAAAAAGCTTCTCAAATCTGTCGTTTGGAGTCCACTTTAAACTGTAGGTTCCGGTACTCAGAGATGATGCCAGATGTGACGATTTATCGTCATTTTGACGATTTTAAGTGCCAAAAATAGCTAAATGACGATCTGGTGACGATCAATATGAAAAAAATTCTATAGTTAAACATTGTAGAAATTTTTATATTGAATTGTGTAACCAAATTTTAAAACGGTTTGATTTTGAAGATAAATTTAAATATTTAAAATCGTCAAAGCGTTTCCAAATTTTGTAAATAAGGTGAAGTACAAATGTTGGATTCGGAATTCAGAGAACTCCAATTATTAGATTTGAAAAACCTACATATGTAATAAAAATGAAACAAACTTATTAAATTTTTTTAAACAAGTTTGCGAATTGAAACAAATGACTCTAGTTACATATTTCCAACTTTAAAGAAATGTATTAAAAATATTTTTTTTTACTACATTCTTCTGGGAATGTGGAAAGAATATTTAGCAAAGTAAACATTAACAAAACAAAATTGAGAAATCGATTGGAAAAACATACAATTGAAGATTGTAATAATCTAAAGATTATTTGAAATTAAAAAAATCAAATTGTTTTGATACTTTTATTATTATTTATTACTTTTATTAGTTATTATTTTTCAAAGTACAATTAAAAATTATTTTAACCGTTTTTCGTTAGTTTTTTTTTTAATTTTACTTTTATATACAAAACAAAACTATATTCTGAAGTGCATGTGTATAACTGTTTGTTTTTTGCTAATAAAACCTAAAAAGAAAAGCTTTTTTGTGTTCTGACGATTTTTTTTAATTTTTGACGATCTTTTAAAACATGATAACGATTTTGACGATTTTATGCCCAAAGTACCTGGCAACTATGCTCATGGATAAAAACTAACACACACAACATGAGTGCTGCAAGAAGCTAGGCTGTAACCCTAACACAGGGTTGTAATGGCCAGATATGTACGTATATGTGTATGTTTCAAGCTTAATTAATTATATATTTTATTAAAATTTATATTTAAATATTTTTCAAAAGAATATTCACACAAAATGAAATTTTGCAATATTGGCAACATCAATTGCATCTATCATGTCGCAATATTGAGCATCAGTATCAGTTGCTGTTTGCTCAGCCTCATTGTCAAGAATGTATTACATAAACTCTGCCCCAAGCAGTGACACGTTGTTGTTTCCCAATCACACCTTAGTTCTCCGAACAATACTTAAACTTTTTACATTCAACAATACCTATCATAACAAAAAAAAATCTTTTTTTGTTACACCGTATAATTTGTCACAATCCAACTGCCAATATTTTGCTACACCCGTGTGTAATCTATTCAGAAACATCTAAAACTTAATTATTTAAATTAATTTATTTCTTTATTTTTTTATTTTAATTTTCTAAACATTAATAAATAATGACTGTTTTCAATTTGCTGCTACCAACTGTATGCCCATGCAAATTAGTTACATTACACATGTGTGTGTACGAAGTATGTAGGTACAGTATTCTTTAGATGGATACATTGTATGGAATATACAAATATACACAGGATGTATTGCCATCAATGTAGAATTCTCCGCATTTTTGTTCTTTTTTTGTTGTTGTCGTTGTTTTTTTTTAATCACATTTCGTTTAGGTCATTAAAATCACCGCAAGCGCAAGATGCCACCACCACCACACGTTTACAAACTTTAAAGCACACAAATGACGTGGCTTTTATGGTCAACTAACTAATTTGTAAGAATAACTTAATATTTTGAAAAGAACAGAAAAAAGCGTATCAAGAGATAGAAGAATGAATGAAGGCAACAAAAAAAGAAATATAATTTCAAAAATATACTTGAGACTTTCATTACACGAAAGATAAAATCACTGTAAAGGGTGTAACGTTCGTATTTGTAATAATTTGTTGTGCTCTCTAGAAACTTGAAATAAAATCGAATAAAAAAAATTTCTGTATTCCATGACTGACACTAAATAAGAAGGTTTTTTTATTACTTCTCAGGCTTGTTATGGCCATCAGAGCATTCTCAGAGCTTTCGCTCTGGTAAGAGATGGTCGCCAAAAGAATTAATTTTTTATATGTCTCTCTTTCAAGATGACAGACCTGGGGTTTGAACCGGGCCCTCTTGTCTAGGAAGCTAACAAACTACATACTAGACTACAGCGACCACCAGCATAACATATAATGAAAATACGAGTGTATTAATGTTCTCCATTTTGAAACGACAATAGAAAGAACAAAGAAACATTCTTTCTCTCTTGTTATCATTTAATACAGTGGTTAGAGCCCTCGCACAAAAACTTAAACGGCCCAGGTTCGAATACCAGCAAGGGGGTAAAATGAAAAATTTAGTTTGCGGTTTTTTCAAAATTATAATTTAAAAATAAGAGGTCCTCCCGCCCATCCAAGAAGTCCATTTACCAAGTAACTGCTTCCTGACATTCCACTCTTGTCCACCTTAACCTTTGACAATGAAAAACTAATGATCAGGAGATGAGCGCCATCTATTTGGAAGTAGCAGATAACAGCTAAAAACCTACTTAGAGAAGGCACTCACCGCAATCAACATGCAACGATGGGGCATTTGCTATTGATCATTCAAGGGTGAAGGTATAACACTGGCCTTTGAATGATCAATTCACAGTAATTTGTCTCATTCCTAAGGCTTTTAATAATACAAGAAAACAAAATTTTTGTTCTGTTGTCATAATGTACTGTCGTTTGTCTGTGTTCACACGTAGAGATTCTTATTTATAAGATTTTGGTTTATTCTTCTTTAAACTATCGTCGGCATTCAGACAATACAATTCTTATTTTTGACGTCACAATGAGAGAGTAAAGTAAAGATAGAGTGTACTCATTTCTTTAACCCTCGCCGACTTCGCCTATAAACAATCAATCTTGAAAATAAGAATCTCTACGTGTAAACAGAGACTTTCCACAAAAATTCCAATACAAAGCAAAGCTTTCAGTCGCCGGGGTAGTAGTCGCCGTCGTCTAGTGATTAGTGTGTTGGCTTACTAAGACGATAGCTCTGGGTTCAAATCTCAGCTCTGACAAGAAGAAGAAGAAGAAATATGAATAAATTATTTCTTTTGGCGGCTACCACTCAACAGTCTTCTGGCAAAATCTCTGGGAGTAATTGATTACCTTGAAAAAGCTTCTCAAATCTGTGGTTCGGAGTCGACTTCAAACTGTAGGTCCCTGTACTCATGGATAAAAATTAACACACACAACATGAGTGCTGCGAGAAGCTAGGCCGTAACTCTGAAATAGGGTGGTAATAGCCAGTTATGTATGCATGTAACCCCTGAGTATTGGTCTCAATAAAAAAAAGAAAACAAACAACAAGACAAGAATAACACTTAAAATGACAGCAGTGTTTATTTTAAAATTTTATTCCCAATTATTTCAATATTAAAAAAAAGGATTTTACAAATCGAACTATTTATATTACGATTATTTGAAAATGTTCGGTAGTTATCTGTTTACTTTAAGTAATAGCTTTGAAAACAGTTCCTGTTTAGTTAGATTTGTTTGACACTGTATTTTATTAACAACTATAAAGCAATGGTTTTAAACACCATTCAGAGTTGATACAATTTTTACAGTTAAATTTTTCAGTTGAAATGCTCAAGAGTATGTAGTTTTAAAGTGGTTACAGTTTTAAAAGTGGCTACGTAGTAGAAGAATTTATACAGTGTTGGTAAATTCGACGTTAAAAAGTAAATTGACTGTCAAATGATGAAATGTCAAGAATTGGGCTATCATTCTTTGACATTTATTTAGAAAAAGTTCGGAAATTTTAATTTAATTTAATTTTAATTCGACGCAAACGAACGTGTGTAAATAGCATGTTTAAAAACTGAACCATCATCTTTACTGATAAAGCCATGATAACCGAATTTTTGTGACCACAATAGATTAACATTCACATTAGTGTCCATTGGATTTGGAAAATGGGTCCAGAAGCCGCACAACCGGCAAAATAATTCAATTATTGCTTAAAATATTCTAATGGATTATTTTCTCTGGAGCCATTTGAAAGACAGTATTACGTGAACACACCACGTGCACTAGACACTCTGAAAAATATTCGAAATATCGAAATTCGGTACTGCATTGATGAGGTAAGCTAAGCTTTGTTACAAAGTGTGGTGCAAAAAATTGTAAAACGAGCGCACGTCTGCCGGCATGCTAGATTATTAATTTCCATATTTCTACTCGTCCTTTAAATTTGTATCAACAAAACAGAAAAAAAAATTTATTTTTAAGCGAATTTACTTCCTAACCTCAAATATGTTCACCCTTTACAAATGCATAGGTATAGGGTACACAAAATCTGCAGTATATTATATAGTTTTGATATGATTAAGCCAAGTAATTTGTTACATTTTGTTACTTAGAATGAAAGAAAAACAAGAAAAAAATAGACAAAAACCAGACAATATAATTGAATAGCTGCTGTATGGAATGAATGTGTGGTGATACTGAATTAACTTTACATGTAAATTAGAAAATGGCACGAAAAAATGGCAAAAAAAAAATGATGAAAAATAAATAAATAAAGAAACAGCCCTTAACGAATCCACTGACAACTAATGATTATAGACGGGACTACAAAACAAACACAAAAGTGGAAAAGAAATATGATGGATAAGTCATTTTCATTCAAAAGCCTCTTCATGCCATCATAATTAATATGAAACTTGTATACGGAATTAAATTTGTCTGGCTCTTTTGGTTATTAAATTAAAATAAAAGTAAATGGAATTCATAAATAATTTTATTTTTTTTTTCCTTTTTTCAATTTACAAACCAAAAAATGTATTTCCATGACATTATTTCGTTAGATGTAAGAGTATGTACTCGTATAAGTATAATTGTTGTTTTAGTTGCAAAATATTTGTCTTGTAAACCTTCATATCGTAGTCGCCGTAGTCTAGTGGTTAGTGTGTTGGCTTACTAAGACATGGGCCCTGGGTTCGACTCCAGGCTCCGACATCAAAAAAAGAAATATGAAAAAATATTTCTTTCGGCGTCTACCTCTCAGCAGTCTTCTGGCAAAAGCTCTGAGAGTAACTAATTGCCATGAACAAGCTTCTCAAAGTCTGTCGTTCGGAGTCGACATTAAACTGTAGGTCCCGGTACTCATGGATAAAAATTTACACACACAACATGAGTGCTGCGAGAAGCTAGGCCGTAATCCTGACACAGGGTTGTAAAGGCCAGTTATGTATGTAAACCTTCATATCAGAAAGTTAAAAATATACGAATTATTGTTCCTAAAATAAGGTCGTGCGGGAGTTTAAGTGCTCTATACGCCATTTTTTAAATCTCGAGTTAATGATGCTAATTTAGGTTTTTGACACCAAAATTTTTAAAATCTGCAATCCGTTTTCGGCTATTTATCTCCAAAACATGACGAGATATCCTAAAACGAATTACAAATTTGAAAAATTTGGGGTCGAAAACCTAAAGTGGCATCATTAAGTCGAGATATATAAAAAATATGAAATGGCGGATAGAGCACTTAAACTCCCGCACGACGATAAGCTGATCTAAGCTAATCCGTGAGTACCAATAAATTCTCTGTCGAAATCTGAAGGGTCTGGAGGTAATTTCGAAAAAGCTTTCCTAATTTTAATCAATAAGTTTATAAAGGACGACTAGTAGAAGTAGTTAATATACGCCTTACTCTAGTAGTTAGTGTGATGGCTTACTAAGACAAGAGCTCCGGATTTAAGCCCCAGCTCTGGCATCTTGAAAAAAAAGAAATATATAAGAAAAAGGTTTCCTTCAGTGACTACCTCTTATCGGCCTTCTGCAAAAAGCTTTGAGAGTTACTAATTGCCCCTGCTTTTCAAGTTTGACATTCGGATTCGGCATTAAACTGTAGGTTCCTATTCTCATTGATAAAAAATGACACACACAACATGAGTGTTGCGAGAAGCTAGGTCGTAACCCTGAAACAGGGTGGACAACTTAACATGCATTTGAACAAGAAATCAAAAAGGATTGTAAACAATCGTTAACGACTGTATTATAGCTTTCCATTATGTACGAAATGTAGACCTTTTACCTTTAAATTATAATTTTGGAAAAACAGAAAATAATTTTTTTAATTGTTGTCTCCTTCCCTAGGATTTGAACCTCGGTCGTTTGAGTTCCTCTGTGAGCGTTCCAAACACTATACCATAATGCTAATATAGTATATATTAATATATAATTCGCGCAGGTATTGTCTTTGAAGTAGCACCACAAACAGGTCTAACGGCGTGATTTTAGCGGCCAACTAATGTCGCCTAATAAAGAAATAACGCAATTAGAAAATATCAATGTAATAAAACCAAATGGGGTTGGTCTCGTGCGACGATTTTGCTGAAACAATAATCTTCAATTGTAGATTAGGTTATCATATGGTGATAGTGATATGAATTGACTGACAGTAACGGTTCTTTCAGAGTCATTTTTTTTTTATTGAGACCAATACTCAGGTGTAAACCCCTGCTAAATGCTGTACATTGTATTCGAATTTTCATGGAAAGGACAGTACATTATGGCAACAGAACATGTATATATTGTTTTCTTATATTATTAAGCGCCTTAGGAATGAGACGAATTGTTGTGAATTGATCATTCAAGGGTGAAGGCCTTTAAATGCCCAATCGTTGCATGTTGATTGCGGTGAGTGCCTTCGCTAAGTAGGTTTTTAACTGTTATCTGCTACTTCCCAATAGGTGGCACTTTTCTCCTGATCATTCGTTATTCGTTGTCAAAGGTAAAGGTGAAATAGAGTGGAATGAAAGAATAAAGAAAGTCCAAAGACCAGATTCGTTCTTAATGCAAAAATTTTGTAAGCAAAAATGTCAATGAAGTCATGTAAATCAAGTAATAGGCGATCAGCGAAACAGAAAGTAGAGATTAAAATTAAAAATTTTAAAATGACAACAATCACATAATACTCCCGTAACCCTAACCGGCGTCATCAGATTAATTTTCACCTTACTCGCGAAATGGAACGTGAAAAATGGCCAAAATCAAAAAAAACTTTCAAAACCTTACAAAAATGTTTTATACAATTTCTATAGATGATTCTAAATTTTACATTTTGGATCTTTTAACTAAAAGAAGAAAACTAAAAATATACGAAAATAAATTCTAAGCTTTTCGTGTATATCCTCCATAGGCATACCATATGCTGCCCAGAGGCAGAAATGAAATATAATGCGTCAATCAGCGCCAACCGGAGATACAACCGAGGTGTAGTAAAACAACAACCAATCCGGGATCCCATTACCTGGTTTCAGTGCAACCATTTACCACAACTTGGTGCTATCAGGCAATAATCTTGTCCAAACAGAGTTCAAAAGAGGCAAGCTGCAATAGACTTGGGCTACCAGATACGTGATTCGTATAGTATCAGATTAAGACGTCTCTCTTCAGACCTCAAAAGTATATACCTAGAGATATCTTCTTTCTAATTGAAGTGCTTGGCCTGTCAGAGCAAGATTTACCCCATATACACTGAGAACACAAGCCTCTGGTTGGAAGAACACCAGAAGCCTACGTGTTCATACGGGTGAGAATTATCTTGATCACACAGCACCATTAGACAAGTAACCGGACAAAAAAAAATATGAGGACAAACATGAAGGTTTTAAGGAACATTTTTAGAATACGAAATACTAATTAATAAACGTTTAGGAATTATTTCATTCAAGTTATTATTCTAAACAAAACTTACGGTTTTTTTATTGCTTCAAGCCATTCATAGGACAATCAATTAGTTTTGTAAATTGTCTAAGTCAAAATAAACTTTAAAAACAATATTTGCATATGAAGTTCGCACAAAATTTTATATTTATTTAAAATTTCCAGTAATTAAAACTAATAAATTTATAAATTTAAATGTAAAAATATTTCTAAATTTATTACTCAATGCAATTCTCGAAATAATAAATATAGGACTTAGACCATTTTCATAATTATGGGAACATATGTTCAAATACTGACGCTCTGAACGATGAAATTCGGTGCTGCATTTAAGAGATAAATGTATGCGTATCATTGTTGCAAAGTGTGGTTCAAAATTTTGTGCAAAGACCAGACGTTTGCTGATGTGCTAAAGGTGGACATTTGCCAGATATCATATTTCATTATTAATTCCCATATTTCTATTTTAAATTGGTATCAATATATATTTATAAAACTGAATTTCGTATAAATAAGATTGTGTTTTAAGCCAAATTACTGTCAAGCCTCTTTATAAAAATACTTTTTAACCTTTAAAAACAGTTCCATCTAAGCAGATACAGAAAGAAAAGTAAAACTAAACTTTAATAACTTTTATTGTTATTTTGCTTGTTTTTCCAAAAGAAAAACCACCGAAATAAAGTTTAACAAATTCAAAATATTTATGTATTGCAAAAACTTTAAGTTATCAATGACAAAACATTGGCAAAAAAAATGTGAAAGAAATTCAGTTAAGAAGTATCAAAGAAAATAAAAGAAACTTTACAATTCAAATGTCAAACAATAGAAATGATACTACAACCGACAATTGTTATTATTATTGTTGTTGTTGCTGTTATATTATAACAGTTTTACTGTTGTTTTTGCTTTATATTTTCATTTCCGCTTTGTAGTCGTTACTAAACAATTCTCTTAAATGCTGTTTCTTTACGTCCAGAATTGGTTGAGATTATTTGTGTTTATTTTTTTTACCACTTTGCAATTCCGTAATGGAATTGTTTGTAATTTTATTTGAATACTATTTTGTCATTTGGGTTTAGTTTTTTGTGTGTCTGCCAGTCTGTGTTTGCATGCTTATAATCCTTCTGTTGAGAAAGCAGTCATTGTAGATCGAAGAATTGTGTTTGTATTTCATTGATTAGCATAAAACATTATTAAAGAAACCAAAAGGAAAAAGTATTGAATGCTATAGAAAAAAACGCAATATAGCAAGCATGCAGACATATTTATATTTACACATACATATGTACATACAATATGTGTATTTCTTTGCTTAACTAGAAAGTATAGGATTTTTATTTGCAAAAAAATAAATCTGTTATTTAGAAACTAAAAAAGTAGAATATTAAAATATACAAAATGTACGTTTTACTTTTCAAGAGTACATGTTAGTGAATAAGAAAGTAGGAGAGAACAACAGAACTAAAATGTATACCAAATACTTAAATTTAATATGTTACTCATTGATTTCTGGTAATACGAGTATATAGAATTTTTTAAAGTTAAAAATTTTACCATAAAGTAAATAAGAAAAAGAAGAAAAAAAAAAAACATTTAAGTTCGTATAATGAAAAGTCTTTTGAGATTCCATTCATGTTTTTTATTTAAATAGCAAACCATAGTTCTTTTTTATAAACAAGCAAATACGGAAGTAAGTGCTTCAGGTGGTATGATTAATTTTAATTATTTATCAAGTATACGCTACATGTTTCATACAATTCTTTAGGCTAAAAAACTATGGTAAATTAAAAATAAAAATAAAACTTTTTAAATTTTTAAAAGTTGCCAGAGTTCAAAATGAGCTGAATAATTTACAAGTATGGCTTAATAAGTGGAAAATTGTTATAAACACCGATAAATCTAAATATGTCACATTTACTCTGAGAAGAAATAATTATCCTCCAGTACACAGTAATGGTATGCAAATACGTAAAAACCAATTGTGTCAAATATTTAGGAATTTATCTCGATAAAAATCTTATCTGGAAAGGCCATATTAAAGCCAAAAGAGAATTTCTTAATATTAAAACTAAGAAAATGTACTGGCTACTTGGCCCTAAATCTAGAACTGAGTCTAGATAACAAAATATTACTATATAAGGCTATTTTAAAGCCAATTTGGATCTACGGTATAGAATTGTGGGGTACAGCCAGTGTGTTAAATATTGAGATACTTCAACGCTACCAGTCAAACGTTTTCAGACTCATGGTCAATGCTCCCTGGTTTTTAACCAATAAAAAAATTCATAGAGATCTAGAAGTTCCGTTTGTGTTAGATAAAATAAAACGATTTAGCACTCGTTACTTAGGCCGGATTAGCAATCATCATAAGGTACTGGCAATTACTTTGCTAGCTGACTCAGAGGAAATTAGAAGACTGAATAGATTTCATTCATTAGATCTTCCATTTAGAAATTAAACTCTGCATTTTGAATATTTAAAATTGAATATAAAATAATTTAGCCTTAAATTTACTTTTTGCAATAGATTATTAAACTAACTGAAGTTTAATAACATATGTTATATTGTTACTTAGTTATCAAATTTACTTATTGTTATATTATAATAGATTGTGAATAAAAGAATTAAAAAAATTTTTTTTTTAAATAAATTTTGATTTTTTAGTCTCTGCACTCCAAG
The DNA here is from genome assembly GCA_963576795.1 of Metopia argyrocephala. Taxonomy (NCBI): domain Eukaryota; kingdom Metazoa; phylum Arthropoda; class Insecta; order Diptera; family Sarcophagidae; genus Metopia; species Metopia argyrocephala. The sequence goes on from OY756211.1 coordinate 90,248,264, forward strand.
TAATCAAGCAAATATATTAAAAGAGAACAGTTGGCAACACTGCCGGTCTACTACTTAGGTTTCCAAAGTTGCAAATTTAATCACGAGTTGCTAAATAATTGTTAAAATAGTATTGCAATTGTATAACGAACAAACAAAAAAATGAAAAACGTAGCCCCAGCTACGTAATTTAATGGCATATTTTTGAATTTTATATTTACTGAGTACTTGTCGTAATTATTAATATTATGATTGTGTAGTTACCATAGTTGTAGTCTCAACATAACAAATAAGTTCTGTTAACCAAAAGTTGTGTTTGGAAGCGAACTTGCATGGAAGTTTAAATCGGAAACCAGCATTTTTCAGTAAACTTCCACAATTATCTTTTAATTTTAGCACAATTTTTGATTAAATGCAACGAAATATCTGTATATTTTTATATATTTTTTAAACCTATAGCAATTGTATGTGCTTAAGACCCGAGTTCGAGCCTCAGGAAAAGTGACTATATTTTTTTTTTTTAATTAATTTTTGTTTCGTCAGAAACTCTTTAATTAGATCAAAGTTAACTGCAATAAATATTTATGGTACTCAAAGGAGAAATGATGACCGTAAAGAAATAGTACACTAGCCAAACTGAACATATGTTTTCGACTCCAGCTACGGTAGTCTCTTCCGGATTCTTCTATGTATATTAAAGACTAAACATATACTATTTAACTCATACTTTTCTAAAAATCACACACTGAAATTATTTCTTTCCATATTTATGTCAAACAACATTTTGTTATTGTCATGATTTATAATTTTAAATATACTCGAATGTTCCTCGTGTATTTTGTTATTGTAATAATTTATGTGTATAACTTAAATGCTAGAAATAGTAACAAAAACTAATGTAATGATGATTTTGCTTTATAAAATTACTCCTTCGTAGCAGTATTATGTAAAAACAAAAAATAAGTTTTTTTTATGTATTTACTAGCTTAAACTGTTTAGTGACTACGGAGAAATTCAGACCAAATTTAAAAATTTTAAGTGTTACTGATTTCAAGATATAGCGATCTCAATAGTTAGTTTGTCTGGAAGCTACCACGTCTACTTGGCCGCCCTTTTTTCTACTGATAATTTTTAATAACTACGAAGCCAATTACACCAAACTCAGAAACTTTAGCTTCAACACTTCTAAAGACCCAATTCCGAAACTTTAGCTTTAACCGTTCTGAATCAGTATTTATGTATAGGCTTTGAAAATTTTTCTCTCGATGAAAACTTAAAATGCATTAATGCAAACATTTGAAAGAAAAATTTGTCAAATCGACGGAACCGTTTTCTGATTTTAAGTTATTCAAAAAAAGTGGGCGTAAAAGTGGGCGGGGCAAAATTTTCTTTCATTAGAAAGAAAAAATCGTCAAAATCGGTCAGCCGTTCATAACTGATGCAATGACCAACGAACAACATTGATTTTTATTTATATAGATTACAGTAAAAAACTATAGTAAAACTCAAGTTTAACAACAAATCAATGGTACAACTTGATGAATGAAAACCAACACATCAAGTAATAAAAACATTTAAATAAAAAACGAAAAAATAAAGGGAGAATAAATAAAAATCGACAAGAAAACAATATCGTTTTATTAAAGGCACTCATATTCCGTTTTCAAAGCCATACATATGTATGTAAGTATGTATGTACTCGTATGTAAATAAATGGTTTTTCCATTTAGTTTGACAATCGTTTATTTCCAGTTTTTTTTTTTTCTGTAGTAATTTTTACAGTTTCACAAAGTCTTTCTGTCTCTTCCTACAATACAATTGAATTCGTGTATGACAATGTGTTAGTGAGAATGCAAATTTATTTGTTTTTTTCCAGTATCTTCATATCATAATGGAGTTTTTGTTTCCTATGGGTGTTTCTTTATAGTTTCCTTTATCAAAAGAGAATACGTATGTATGTACGAGCAACATATCTATAAGCACGATTATGCTTCTGTGTGTATATGTAAGTTTGTAAGGAAGTAGTTAACAATCAGTCAGTCAGTTATACAATCATCAATCATATTAAAAACTGTTTCTGATATGTTTGCTTATTTGTATCATTAACTGCTTGTGTGTTCGAATCAAAGTTTTGCTGTTTGCATTTCATATATTTATTAAAAAAATAAAAAACGTAATTGTGGTGCTACTTATAAGTTTGCAGTACCCCATAGGGTTAATTTTTTTACATAAATACCTTTTTAAAAAATCATCATGAAAGTTACGAAATATTAAAAATTTTCTTTAAGAATCAGTCATTAGTGTATGTTACAGATCATGGTGAAATTGCTTATAAGCTGGTGTTGCCAACCCAGCTGTTTTTTTTTTTTTTTTTTTTTTTTTTTTTGTCATACCACTCCTGTCAAAAGTTATGTTTATATTTATGTTTTGTTTATATTTTGCTTTGTGTGTATTCGAGTTTTGGTTTTGGTGTAGAGACATATATCGTCGATGGAATTAAAGAACGCTGTAATTGACAAAACCTTAAATGTTCACCAGAGCCAAAAAACCTGTATGAAAGTAGAACAAATACGCTGGAATTTTTTAAAACTCAGACGGCGTAAGTGAATTTATTTTTATCGTAGAAATCTGGGACCGGGACCAATCGACGCGTATTTTTTTTTTTCTGATAAAAATGATGCAAAAAACGTATTTTCGATTTTTTGTCAGTTATAGCATTCTTTAATTCTTGCGACGATATGTTGCTAAAAATACACACACACACTTCTGACATGTGGTTTTTTAATTCACCATAAAGGCTTTTGACATTAAAGAGCTGAAAAAACAAGAACAAATTCTGTGTTTTTTTTGTACTATATTCACCTGCCACCACCTTGTAAGTAATTTCACCATGTTACAGATATTACATTCTCACAAAATTTAAAAAAAACGCTTTTACATTAAAATCGATAGCAAAAAAAAGTAATTGTAGAAAAGAGTAATTTGTATTCAAAAGTTTATTTTACGTGATCACCGTGGATATTAGACCACGGTGTTGGCTTACTAGACGAGAAATATAAAAAAAATATTTCTTTAGGCGACCACCACTTGAAAGTTTTCTGGAAAAAGCTGTGAGAGTAACTAATTGCCATGAACACGCCTTTTAAGTCTATTGTTCGGAGTCGACATTTATCCCGGTAGTCAAGGACAAGAATATGAGTGATGTGAAAAGACAGGCCGTCACTCTAAAAAAGAAATGTAATGGTCAAAAACATATACCCATGCAACTGATTTGAAAGTATCAAACACTTTATTATGCAAAAAACCAAAATAAAGGCTTTTAATTTTAATTGCCATCTTCACTGTAACTATAGAAATCCCTCTATCATTAACAAAAATAAATTTAAAAACACAAATTTAGTTTTAGAAATATGATCCTGCTCTCAAAGCATTTCATACCATTGCTTATTTCATAATTTTATTTTCTAATTAGGCTGATTTTCTTTACTATTGCTTTCATCATCTTCAATTAGGTTTCTTTAAAAATCTTATACTCGTATATGAACAAATTGAATGCGAATCCCTATAGCAATTACACACAGAAATACACGTAAACTGACATGCATAATTTAATTCTCGTATAAGAAATTTAGAAACAGACATCCAACCAAGTGTACTACTATTCATTTGTAAATACATTTTATAAAGCCACGCATATGTAAGATTCTGCTTAAGCACATGCCTGCCATCACTATAAGCAGGGTGGGGGGGGGGGTATAATGATGCCTATTTATTGAATATTTTGTAGTAGTACAACTAACTTTCAAACAATTGCCAGTTCAGTTCTGCCATAATTAAACAGCAACCTTGTTATTCAATTTGCTGCCTTTCAAATGTATGTATGAATGTATGTATGAATGTATATATGTGTGTATTTATATGTATGTAACAAACATCCCCTGGTATAACTAATTAGTGGCCAACAAATACAACAAAATGAGCATCAAAATAAGACGAAAAGTCTTAAGATGAAATAATTGAAGACTTGTAGGGCAATAGCATTTAAAAGAGGGTGTGGGTAAAAATGCACACGTGATTTGAAATTTAACTGTTGCTTAATTGAAATTATTAAAGATTTAACACGTGGCCTCTCAAACAATGACAAGTAAACTACAAAACATAAATTCAATTGTTAAAGAAAAACAATGCACACTACTTTGCAAAATGAAAACAATTTATAGGAAAACAATTGTTTTTTTAATATAAAAGACAAAACAAAACAGAGAAAAAAAAAACGAAAGATTGTATAACAATATTAGCCAAGCTAATTGGAAATATTATTAATTCTTGAGAATAATACCTCTAGGGTTTAATTAATTACCTGGCGCTTTAATATTATAAAAATGAAAAGGAAATTAAAGAAAATAAAGAACAGAAATAATTGAAAATCTTATGAATTTAATAAATATGTAAAATAAAATACATATAAAAATTTTGTTTAAAAGAAGGTCACATTTTTTATTTAAAGAGAAATGCATGCTATTTGTTGTTTTCAAGTAATGAGAATTTGCTAAAGGGCAGTCTCCTTTTTAATATTTACTCTTTATTTAAATGAATATAAAAAATGTTTTTCTAGAGTTAAAAAATGCATTAAAGTTTTAAAATTAAAAAAAAAAAAAAAAAAAAAAAACACAAAAGAGTTGCATGTAAAATTGGCATAAAACTGGGGGCAAATTACGGCATTCGATATCGATCGAAATTTACATGAAAATTGTTTTTAAATTATATGAAATTTCGCTCGATATCGAATGCTGTAATTTACCCCCTGATATTGCTTTGTAGAAACATTTGGCTTTATTTTGATTTTCGTAGCAGTTGTATTTTGCCATTTGTAAAGGATGGACAAATTTGAGGTTGGGAAGTATCTAAATAAATTCAATTTTATTGATTCCAGGGAAAAGTATAAATATGGAAATTAATAATGGAATATGATGTCTGGCAAATGCCCAAATCAGACGACCGATGATTTCATACAGTGCCGAATTTCGTCTTCGAAGCGTCAGGTGTTTTTTTTTTTTTTTGAGACCAATATTCAGGGGTAAACCCCTACTAAATGCATTGCATTCTATTGGAATTTTTTGGAAATGACAAAACATACATTTATTTTGTTGTTTCTTATATTACTATTAAGCGCCTTAAGAATGAGATAAATTGCTGTGAATTGATCATTCAAAGGCCAGTATTATACCTTCACCCTTGAGTGATCAACAGCAATTGTCTCATGGTTGCATGTTGATTGTATGGTGATGAGTGTCTTCGCTAAGTAGGTTTAGCTGTTATCTGCAATTTTCCAATAGGTGGCGCTTTTCTCCTGATCATTCCCTTTTTGTTGACATTAGTTAAGATGGAATAGAGTGGAATGTCGGAATGTTTGAAGTTTATTATTATTGTTATTAACGTGGCAGCCAATTGACATCGCCAAATTGCTACCGGAAAATTTCTCATACAATTACTAAATTGTTTGGCCGCCTGTGTGGTGTCAGGGATCACTAATGTTAACATTAGCCAACTGTGGTCATAAAAAAAAACGATTATCATGGTTTCATCACTAAAGAGGATTTTGTTAAAAAAAATGCGTTGTTCTCATTCACGTTTTCAAACAACCGTTTGTAAATTTAACCATTAAAATTGGTAGAGAAAAGGTATTTTTCCGTAAATACAATTATAGAGTCTTCGCCGAAAACAATGGTAGTACAGCGTTCCATCGTCTTTTTTATTTTTTTTTTATTTTTTGTTTTTGTTTTTAATGGCGTTCAGGGAACGACCCTACTCATGTAGTACATTGTGCTGGTCTAGGAAAATATATTTTGGGAAGGGGGAAAGAGAGTAAGCAGATCCAAGATGAAATCCAAATAAGATATAAGTAGTATTTAAAAATAAAAAAGTTGTTTTTGTAAGTACCACTTGCATGGCACCGCCGTTATTTTTTTTTACACGCATTTGTAGTTATTGATTCTGAAACGCTGTCTAACAATTATTGATAAACATAATACTCTTTTATTTTTGTTATCCTGAAAAGTTGTGGTATCTTACTGATTTTGGTGTCGCGGAATAAATTTTCGAAAATAAATTTATTTTTAAAATTTGCTAAAAAAAAACACGAAAAATAATTACTCGACTTCAATCAAATTCAGTATGGTACCACAACTTTCCAGGATAACAGATAAAAAAAAAAGGATTTTTTTATAAAATTTTTATGATCTTTCTTTGTTAGATAGAGTCCAAAATCAAGAGCTTCAAATGAGTGTAAAAAAAATTTCGCACTAAATAAAAAAAAAACCTTCAAGGTTTTTAATAATGTAGACTATCATCCCATTCCCATTTTAGTTGTTGCACTGTGTTATATACCGATGTTTGCCAAACCTCGTTGGCACAATCGTCGTTCAAGACATTATTGTCAAGAATGCCTCGAAAAAACATATCGTGGCAAGAATTAAAGAACGCTGTAACTGACAAAAAATCAAAAATACGTTTTTTGCATCATTTTTATCAGAAAAAAAAACGCGTCGATTGGTCCCTGTTCCAGATTTCTATGATAAAAAGAAATTCACTTACGCCGTCTGCGTATTTTTATACAGGTTTTTTGGCTCTGGTGAACATTTAACGTTTTATCGTCGTTTATAGTTTTGTTGACTGTCGATAACATCTATATTTCGTGGCCTATTTCCTTGAAGTTGTGGTTGAATATTGACGATACGCTTGCATATTTCACACAACATGCGGTGGACGACAAGTTTTGTGACATTGTTGCTCAGCCAGCCGAGCACAATTTTTGCTACTTTTTTCTGGAAAATATCGTTGACGAATTGTTTTGTCTGTCGTCTATGCGTAGTGCAAGATAGTCCATTGGCGTGCACCCATTGATTTTGTAGTAATCGGTTAATGGTAAACTGTAACAGTCACTGTATCTACATTAAAATTAACACAAACGTTGTTGTTGCCTTCCGTTTTATATCTGTTCTACTCTAAACCTGGCATATTTCGCTACACCTACCACTACTATTTGTCCACATTTTTCGACTGATGGTTTTAAGGGACTATAAAATAATTCAGAAACTTTACATGCAACCGAAGTTAGTTTGTGTGGAAGTTACAACCCCTAATTATCCTCCCGTTTTTCGTACTGATGATTTTTATTGACTACAAAATAAATCACGTCAAATTCAGAAGCTTTAACTTTAACACTTTTTAAGATATATTTAGTTTGTATGAGAGGTACCATGACCTTAAATTTTTCTTGACCATGAAATTATTCAGAATAAGTTTATAAACTTTAGCTACAACCGTTCTGAAGATATGGGAATGAGATATATGGGATGAATCTTTTTATAACAAGTTTATTTTAGTTTGTAAAAAAAACTCGATAATAAATATTTTTTTCCCTTTTAATGCAACTTGAGACACGGTCACACTAGGCAAATGTTTGACGAAAAAAGCGTTACCACTTTTTATGAAAAAAATTTGTTTTATATAAAAGATTCTAAAAGAAATTCTTAAAAAGAAATAATATAAAGGAATATTATTCAAAATTTTTAATTAATTAAAATTGAATTCCTAAATAATAATAAAAACAAAATTTTTTGTTTTGTTTGTATATGGCGGTAAGCTTAACTCGTAGTTTTATTTTTATTAATACATATATTTTCTATTTGTTCGTAGTAGGGAATTTCGTTATCACATTTTGATGCATTTAAATTAAGTATTTTAATGCTTCATTTGATTTTATGTAATTTTTTTTTTTAGTTTTAGTTTTTTCGTTTTACCATATGAAAGCTTTGTTACAGTACAGATACAGCCAATAAAAGGTATTTGTACGAGTACTCGTTACATGGAAATTTTCTTTTTTATTTTTCTTTTTGAAGTTACAATATCAATATTTAAATAAAACTTTTAAAACTTTTAAGTTAATTGAAAATAAGAGTCAAAAGTATACTCGTGTACTTATGTACAGTACAACCTCCATAAACCAGACACTCGCTAATTTGGACCCAGCGATTCGGAGAGTAAAATAGTTCGGACAGTTTAGCAATATTGCCTCTATAGTTCGGACAAGTGCTTTTTTTTGTAAATTTTTTTTCCTTTGTTATTTTGCTGCTTGACAAAACAAGGAAAAATTTATTTACTTACGATTTCTCAAATAAAAATATAGTCCAATCAGTAACTAGAAAATAAAATATTGGAGCACATTGAAAATTTCTTCGAGGAATCTGAGTCTGCTGAAGACAAAGTATCAAAGAAAGGGGCAAAAGAACTGTTTCCAAAAGATTATTTTATAGGAAGAACAAACCAAAGTGTCATCCCAGCAGAAATTTGTGCTTACCAATAAGCTATTTTGTAAGGGAGAAATTGTGAACAATCACTTACTCATGCGCATCAATAATGCATGATTTTTATATGAAATGAGCCGCTAAAATGCAATAGAAATGCAAATTTATTGCAACCAATAAGCAAATAAGTAGTATGAAAAATCAAAAATAATACCCTATCTTATAGCATATTTGGAAGCTTTAAGGTATGAATAAACAATATAATGCTTCTATTATTGCTTCCAATTTTATTTATTGCTTCCAAATTTTAAAAATTTTCTGCTGGGATATTAGGATATATTAAATTTAAAGGGATTCAGAAATAGAACCTAACAAAATTAGGATTAAAGAGGTTATACTGTATTATTTTCAAATAACACCCAAGAAAAGTAATTTTATTTTGACTGATTTAAAAAATTCACCCACTCACTCAATAACTCATCCATATCTCAATTTATTCATTTTATTTCATCACATTTTTTTTATATCATTTATTCATTCATCTATTTTATTTTCATTTATCGAATGCAGTCAGTCAGTCATTTTTAGTCAGCAAAAGTCGTAAATGTTTTTATGATTTTATTTTTATTTTTGTTATTGTTGTTGTTGTTGTTGTTACTTTTTATGACAGTCTATTGCGTTGAGCCAAAACTTTAAGGATGGTTTGTTACCGAAGTACAGTAATTCATAACTCAAACATATTTAATAGAGTGTTGTTGTTGCTCTTCTATATTTCCCCAAAGTGTGTTCAACAGGGATGGCATTAAGAATTTCAAAATTTCAGTTAAAAAATGTACTTTTGTTTAGCTTCTCAAGTTTGACGTTTGGAGTCGACGTTAAACTGTTGGTCCCGGTGCTCATTGATAATAATTAACACACACAACATGGGTGCTGCGAGAGCCAATCCGTAACCCTAAAACAGGGTTGTAATGACCATTTATGTACATATATATAAATAGAGCTTTCCATTAGTGTTAACGACTTAGTTGTATGCAAAACTTTTTAGAGTGTAAATAAAAATTTTAAGACGAGACTATTGCTGTTCTAAATAACAAGTAACTAACTCCTAGAAATAATAAACGGATTCTAAATTTGTTACACTATATAAGACATTAATGTACCAAATCTATTCTTATGATTAAATAGTACCAAATATTTTTCCATCGTTGGTGCAAAGTGTTAAGTTTAAGGAAAGTCAAATAAAAATATTTTCCTCTGTTTTGTTGCTGTTGTTCCTATTACTTTGCAACACGTGTAAACAAGAAACCTACACATTGTCACACTTCGAAAAGACAAGTGGTAAACAGTGATGCCAGTGAGAATTTTAAAAACATCCCTGTGTATTTAAAACAAATCCCGTTTTTTTCTGAGTGCAATAGAACAGGTTGACTAAAGAAATATAATCTTTGATATTGAATTTTTATATTTTAACTAGTCATAAAGGAGATCACAGTCGGAAAATCAAAAATCTGACTCCGTCTTGTACATGTGAAGCAAATGAGCTTTACATACTTTTATACATCCGGACAAACAATGAAATTATATATATAGATAATATTAAAAAGTTTTTTCCCAATTCTCGCTACAGGTTAATGGCTGACTGACTGTGGTGCAACAGGTAAAATAGAATTTAAATTTCTGAAAAACTATATTGTATATTACTGGTGAGCACTATTTTCTGCTGGGTCGGTGATTATCGAATATCAAATGAGGGTTTGAAAGAGTTGGCACCGACCGATATTTTTAAGTTCGTTAAAGCGACGCAATTGGGGGAGCTACTATAAAACCCTGATTAAGTTGAGTGCTGTGCAATAGATCTACACGTCTACTTTTTGAAAATAAGTATTTGCAAAGTCTCCTGACGTCTCCTGACGAGTCCCTTAAGCAGAGATAAAATGGCCATAGAGCCAAGCTTATCCCCATAGCAATTCATTTCATAGATATTTATATTAAAAAAAATATTTTTATAAATGTACTTATATATACATTTTTGTATTATATAGAAGAACTTTTACTTTTTTATCTGAACAACAATCCAAACCTGGTTGGGAGTCGGACTTTAACGTAAAAATAGCACAAAAACGTTTAAAAAATTTAATTCTTCAATATTTCAATAACTTTTGTTGGTAAAACATGCAAAATTAGACACTAATGGCGTTGTTTTTACAAACAAATATTGCCTTTTGAATGCTTTTTTGCCTTTTTTTTTGCTTTCTTATCCAAATATTGCCCTTTATAAAAATTATCTCGTGTAGTATGAGATAAAAATACAAAATACTATAAAATGTGTCAAAAAAAAAGAACTTATAACAAACGATTTTGGTATAATATAATAATACAGGGCGTCCGCTGGGAAGGTAAACTACTTTATATTGCTGCCAGTTTGCAAACCAACGTGTTTAAATCGTTAAAACATTTTATCAAAATGTCGTGGTATAGTGGCTAGAGTGCTCGCACAGAAACTCGAAGGACGAATTTTCAATCCTAGCGAAGGACAACAATTATAAAATAAAAATTAGCGGTTTTTCTAAATTTTAATTTAAAAAATCAGAGTTCCGCCCCCCCCTCCCCCTCCAAAAAGTCTATCTTGAAGAAACCCTGACATTTTCAAACTTTTCCACTGGAAACGACTGATCAGGAGTTCAGCGCCAAGGAATGGTGATGTTGATTGTTCACTACGGTCGCCTGATTTGACTGCTCCGGACTTCTTTTTGTGGGGATATCTGAAAACAAGGTTTATGTAAACGAACTAGAAACTCTAAAGCAACTCAAACAAAATGTTCGTGATGAAATTAATGATATACCCCGTGAAATGTGTGATAATGTAATGAAAAATGTGCTCGGCAGAAAAATTTTCCAAAATCCTTTTAATTCGCTTTTGGAAGAAATTATCTGATGAACAACTGTATAAATATAGCTTTTTTTTAAATCCGGCCTATAACTTAAAATATTTTTCTTTTACTTAAAGCGTTCCAAAATGTTAGAAAAAATCCTTGCAAAATTATAAAACTCTACATTTGGCATCACTAGTTATAAAAGTATAAATGTTGTTCTTGTTGTTGTTTTCATCTTGTTTTATTTTATTAATATACATATGTTTGTATGACATTTCATTTATCTGTCTGTCTGTCCTTTCATCAGTCTGATGATGTTTTATACTCGTTTTTGTATCGTTTTCAAAATGTTTGTTGTTGATTACTGCTGTTGCTGCTGTTGTTGTTTATGAATTCTCTAGTCAATGGGGATATATTTTAGTTGCTAAAAAAAATTTATCTCCTTACAAAGCAATCAGGATATTATGCCCCTAGAGAATTTTTACAAGTGTTGCACACCCACACCCATATGCACAGAAATACACACATTGTGTTCCATATAAATTTTCTCATATAAATATTTACGAGTATGTATATACATGCGGGTGTGTGTCATGTGTAAAGTTGAAACATATTTTCAATTTTATTTTTATTTTTCACAGTAATTTACAGTGGGCTGTTAAAAGATTAAAAATAATATTTAAAAGAGCACACACACAAACTACAACGAGTATACTGTTAAAGATGGTTTTACACTATCCCACTGAGTATAACCACACTTCAAAAATTCAAATAAAATGAAAAAGTATAATAGTGTGAAAACAATATGTAATGAATTGTCAAAAAATAGGGATAGAAATTTGTCAGTCGTATGGCTCTCATTATTTTTAGAAATTTTTCTAAATCATTAAATTTTTCATTTTATCAGAGTTGCTTTTTTATACAAATATAAGAAAAAATTAGAGTTGGAAAACTAGAAATTATTCACCATAATTTTGCTTATTCCTTTTTTATTAAATAACTACAAAAATACAAAATATAGTTCACATTTCTAGTTCTTTCCCTTTAACATAAAATAAATTACATATATTTGTTGTAAAAAATAATTAAATATGGTTTATATTATGAAATATTAATAAAACAAATATTGCTGTATCAACATTTCCATCGTTGGAGTAAGAGAAGAAGACAATCAGCTGTTATTTCCATTTTATTTAAAATGTGATAGTGTAAAAGCAAAATGTAATAAAAACATTTTACGTATGATTTTTTGACAATCAGACCAAAAACCATTTGATTTTGTTCCGACAAAATCCAATGAAAATCTTAAGACTTGTAGAATAGTGTAAAAGCACCTCAAGCAGTCTAATATAGAAGGAATGTATAAATAAATAAATAACTTGAATTATTATAAAGATATGTATGAACATGTATGTATGTGAACCCTTCATTGATCAAGGCTTACCCGTAAAATATTCGTTAAAAAAAACTTAGTAACATGGAATATCTCGCGATGATTGACATATGCCACCGTTGTTTGTTTGTTTGTTTAATTTTAAGAAGCACAAGAGGAAATGTAATTGCTTGTGCTGATCCTGGACTCAGTTTTAATTTACGTACTACTATCATTACACAAATAATTCAAAATTCGCCAAATTCCTTTAAAATATGTGCTGTATAGGTTGTTGAATATTGTTATTAAATGAGATATACAAATATAAAATGAGATAAGTATATAGATATAAAAATGAGATATAAACCATAAGCTTTACATGCATAATATATACATACTTAATTGAACATTACAAGCCTGGCTTCTCGCAATGCCCAAGGTAACCTTGAAACAACCCTGCAGTCAATTCAGTTAACTTTCAATTAATTTAAAACTAACTATTTCTCAAGTAGTGGTGGTTGACACTTGAATTACTTTTATATGAAAACAACTAACTTTTTTAACATTGCGATGTCCTAGGAAGTAGTCAACTGTCCGACTCTGCATTACTTTCAATTAATCTTAACCTAGCCGTTAACTTAAAGTTAACTTTCTGTAGCTAGCTATAAACACTTTGATTTTGGTAAGTTCTGGATTACAATGTAGTTAGCTTATAGTCAGCCCATAAAAGTGAATTATAAGTTAGCTTTATTTCTAGTTGACTACATTTTTGCTGGCAGGGAAGGTTCTAAAGGCCGATTATGTATGTATGCATGTATGTGTGTAAAATAGAACTAAATTTTTCCAATCATGGACACTTTCTATAAGACGACCAGCACTAATAAGTTCCTCTCAAGATACGAGTATAAGAAAACTCTAAAACCCGTCTCCCACATACGAGTATTTGGTTATCTCTACACAGCCATATGCCATGAGTCGTTTATTTTGCATTCTGTTGAGTACGTTAAATGGTACAAACAACGCACAAAGCTAAATCAAAAAATTATACATACATAACATACATAACTGGCTTTTACAACCCTGTGTCTGGATTACGGCCTAGCTTCTCGCAGCACTCATGTTGTGTGTGTCAATTTTTATCCATGAGTACCGGGAGCTACAGTTTAATGTCGACTCCGAACGACAGACTTGAGAAGCTTGTTCATGGCAATTAGTTACTCTCAGAGCTTTTGCCAGAAGACTGCTGTGAGGTAGTCGCCGAAAGAAATATTTTTTTTATATTTTTTTTTTTTTTGAAGATGTCGGAGCCCTGTCAAAAAATTATACTCTTACATATTAAAAATACATATTTTTTTCTGTTTCTTTATTTAATTCCACCGTGTCTTGTTTTGTAAAAAAAAAAAATTATAAAAATGTTTTCTCATCACTTTATGCGTTAGCTTTTTGCAATTTCTTTATTTCCCTATTTTTTTTTTCGTTTTGTTATTATTTTTAAGAATGAAAGTGGAACTTTTAAACGTAAATGCGAAGTTTGTTTTTTTATGGGTTTTCGTAGCGAAGCAAAGAAAGTGATGAATGTTTCTGTTTTTTTTTTTTTTTTTGTTGCGGATTATTGTTTGCTTCAGAAGCACCTAAAAATGTATTGAACGGTGTATGAGGAAAAAACAAATCGAATAAAAAAATCAATTTAATCAGTGTAAAAGTGACAGTATTAGGAAATGTAGGTTTACCTTTATCAAACAAACCGTTATACAGGCAAACGTACATATACATACATATTAAGAAAATATGCCAGAAGATTTCATTAAAATAAATACAGAATTCTTTTACAAAAATTCTTAAAACTTAAAGACAACAAAAACATATTTTGTTTTCAACAAACGCCAGCAACAGCCTGTAAAAGCAAATACAATTTCCTTACAACTTTTGAGTAGATTTTTAAGTATTGGAATTATTTTTTTTTTTTTCATTGATTCAATAAAAGCTTCTGTGTATAGCATTTCATTTAAATAAAAATTTTTTCTAAACAAAAAAACAAAAAAAAATATTGAAAACCAAATTGTCAAAACATCTGTTTTCATCCATCCATTATTTTAAGCAAAATGTTCATCTTTTTCCTGTCAATCAGAAATTAAAAGGATTTTATATTTTTTCATCTGTTTTTCTTTTCATTTGCGTTAAAGTATTCCATTTGCATTTCAATTCGGTCTATTAGTTATTCGTCCAAGTGATTGCCTGTTTTAGACATTAAAACGTAATGACGCAAAAGTGTTTATTACTTGACCATACACTGCCATACCGGGTAGATAGGCAATAAAAAAATTAAAATAATTTGTTCATTCTTTATATTAAATTTAAACATTTCTTTATTATACTCGTAGGAGTACATACTATACAAACAAGCAGATGAATTTTTGAATTAAATTTTAAAAATCAATATTTGTCCCTTTTGCTGTTTTCACAGTGGAATTAATCCATGCGGAAGGTTTAATTTCAAAAAGATATTACAACCTGTTCAAAGCAGACGTTAGGCTGAAGGCACAAATAAATCGTGCAAGGAGGAGTACGTAACAATTTTGATCGTTGTAACATATTCATTCATTTTTCGTCCACCTTACATTGTGGAGCATATTTCGCAATAAATGGTATTTTTATTTTGGTCATAGAAAAATATTATTATAATTTGAAATGTATGCTTTTGGGGATAAGCATGTCTCTATGGCCATTTTGTCTCTGCCTAAGAGACTCGTCAGGAGACTTTTTCCCAAAGGTGTTATTCAAAACTATAAATACTTATGTTAAAATAGTTATAGACTAAATGCGAATCATAACACCTTTGGGAAAAAGTCTCCTGACGAGTCTCTTAGGCAGAGACGAAATGGCCATAGAGACATGCTTATCCCCAAAAGCATACATTTCAAATTATATTGAATGTATTTTGCCAATAAGGCGAAAAATATTTTTTTTTTGTTTTTTAATGAAAAATATTATTTTTAGCACAGAAAAAGGTGATCTTAATATGGCGCCAAAAGAAAAGTCAGCTGCTAATGATAAACAAAGAATATAGTGGTTAGAGCGCTCGCAAAAAAAACAAACTTAAGCGAAAATTCTCAGCACAATCCACATCCAACGACAAAAGGGGGCAATTGTTGTTGATCATTCAATGGTGAAGGTATAACACTGGCTTTTGAGTGATTAGCAAATTGTAAGCAACTTATCTAATTCGTACGGCGCTTAATAAGAAAATTCTATCCTGTTCTTTACAGAAAAAACTCCAATACAATTCATAGCACGAGTAGGTGTTTACTCCTGAGTATTGGTCTCAGTAAAAAAAGTGAAAATTATGTTTTTAAAAGTTGGTGAAGATTTTTATATTAAAACTTAAAAAAAAAATAGAAAAATGTGTGGATCGAGAGAAATAATATAGTGTAAATAACAAAAATATTTGTTGTATTTTCTTTAATTTTCTTGGACGAATATGAATTTCAGCGTCTTGGGGACGTTTGTAGCATTTCCTTTGTCTGCGTTCCTGGTCATAGGGGTATCCTGGGAAATAAGAAAGCAGATGAGCTTGCTAGGGAAGCTTCTGCCGGAGGGAAGTATGTTGCTTCCTACCCGGATGTCCACTGAACTATGACTGCCATTAAGGAAAGGATATCCAAGTTTTTCCTTGGGAAAGCACAGAGTGGGTGGAATTCCATCACTACCTGTGCTGTTTCTAGAACACTATGGCCTCGGTATAACCGGGGTAAGACTCTGGGAGTCTTGGGGATTCCTCGTCAGTCCTTGTCCAAACTTATAGCGGTGTATACGGGTCACTGGCTGATCGGTAAACACGCAGAGAGGTTGGGCCTTCCCTTTAATCCGCACTGCAGAAGTTGGAGAAATTCTTCTGAGAGGGAGACTGTGAAACAATTTCTTTGTGATTGCTCAGATCTGGCAGTCAGACGTTTGAAGTTTTTTGGGGTGCCCTTTTTTGACGGCATGGCGCAATGTGAGAACCTATACCCCCTTGCTTTATTCCACTTTATAAGCAGATCTGGTTGGCTGTAGTTCTTTTCATATTTTGAATGAATTCAGTTTGGTCCTGCAATGGTTTCAAAACGGCACCTTGTGCTAATTGTAGTTTATTAAGTTTTCGGATTAACTGGCCATTTGACCTACCTACCTACCATGAATTTCAGTTCGAGTTGCTTCTTTTGTCTTCCAAAAATTTGTGTTAAAAACCAAAAGAATCTGTCAGTTATCACGATTTGTCTATAGGAACGCAAATTTGCTTGGCGTTATGCGAATGTTATCGGCAATTCGTTATTTATAGAAGTTTTTATTCGAGGTGTTGTATAAATAATATTGAAAATAAAAAATAAACTTTTAAACGAATACGAATGAAATTGAAATCAAGTGAAATTTCAAATCGCTATAATATGAAAATCTTTTGAAACTTTTGCATGCATGCATAATTAGCCACTACAACTCTTTTTAAGACTTAGGGCCTAGCTTCTAACAGCACTCATGTTGTGTGCGTCAATTTTTATTCACGAGTACCGGGACCTACAGTTTAATGCCGAATCCAAACGACAGACATGAGAAGCTTGTTCATGGCAATCGGTTACACTCAGAGCTTTTACCAGAAGACTGCAAAGAGGTGGTTGCTGAAAGAAATATTTTTTTATATTTCTTTTTTTTAAGATATCAAAGCTGAGGTCTGAACCTAAAACTCTCTTCTTTTTAAGTTATTTATGACCAACAAAAACAAATTTAAAATATTGGGTTGGCAACTAAGTAATTGCGGATTGTTTTTAGAAAATAAAAGTAAATTTTTTCATAGAAAGAAATAACTTTATTATGTAATGTATTGCCCAATTTGAACAATGACCCCTTGCCATCTTTCAGGCAGCATCATAATTCCACGTTCGTAAACTTCTGGTTTTTATGAGAAAAAAACTGAACAAGGTACGATTTGACATCATCTTCATTATTGAAATTTTTACCATTCAAGGAGTTTTAAAAAGATCGAAATAAAAAGTAATCAGATGGTGAAAGGTCTGGACTATATAGTGGATGTGGCAAAACATCCCAATCAAGCTTCAATAATTTTTGGCGAGTGGCCAAAAATGTGTGTGGCCTTGCATTGTCATAATGTAATACAACACCTTTTTGATTTGCCAATTCGGGCCGCTTTTCTTCAACTGCATTGTTCAATTTTGTTAGTTGTTCAATGTAGACATCTGAATTTATCGTTCGATTGGATGGTAAAAGTTCGAAGTAGACAATTCCTTTGTAATCCCACCAAACTGATAACAGAACTTTCTTTTGATGAATATCACCTTTTGATGTTGTTTGCGCTGGTTCACCTGGCTTGCTCCACGATCTTGTCCGATTGACATTGTTGTAAAGAACCCATTTTTCATCGCCAGTTATCAATCGTTTAAAAAATGGATCGTTTTCATTACGTTTAGTTAACAAATCGCAGATGTGAATGCGTTGTGTTAAATGAATTTCTTTCAGTTCATGAGGAACCCATACATCAAGTTTTCGCACATAGCCAAGTTGCTTTACGCGATTTTCAATGCATGTATGTGATACATGAAGCTGCCTTGCAATCTAACGTGTTGTACTGTGGCGCCCCGAATCAATTATTGCTTTGATTTGGTCGTTGTCCACTTCAACTGGACGACCAGAGGATTTTTTCATCTTTTAGTGAAAAATCACCATAACGAAATTTGGCAAACCAATTTTGACACTGCCGTTCTTTTAAGGCTTCGTCACCATAAACAGCACATAACTTTTTATGAGCTTGCGAAGGGTTTCTTCCTTTCCGGAATAAAAAAAGCAAAATATGACGAAAATGTTCCTTTTGATTTACCATTTTTCAACAGACGCCAAACAAACCACGCAACCGAACAAAAAATTTTTTTTACTGATTGACAGCTGAAGTACCGACTATCAAATAACAAAATGTATTTGATATTTCAATTACGTCATCTAACCTAAAAATTCAACTAATGCCATCAATGAGTAAAATCCGCATTTACTTAGTTGCCAACCCAATAGCTTTTACGGCAATATATTTTAATATTTTTGTGTGTGCCTCAGTGGTCTAG
This sequence comes from Metopia argyrocephala, assembly GCA_963576795.1. Classification (NCBI taxonomy): domain Eukaryota; kingdom Metazoa; phylum Arthropoda; class Insecta; order Diptera; family Sarcophagidae; genus Metopia; species Metopia argyrocephala. The sequence goes on from OY756211.1 coordinate 90,266,898, forward strand.
TAGGTAGTGTGCCAGTCTGCTAGTGCGAGGCTCCAAAGGGTTCGAGCTTATGGTTTTTATTACTCTGCTACTTATAATTAATTGAAATATAATTTAATATTGTATTGTAATTTAGTAAATATAAAAATAATATATTTTATTCGATTTACACAATTTTTCATACAAATTATTTCTATTCTCGATTTTTCATAATTTTTCCACAACGTATATATATCTTTCTATCGTTTAAATCGAGGGTTAGGTGTATATATTTTATTTTACTTTACGTAAGCATATTTTTTATTTTCCATATGAATTTATTGATTTTAAAATTTGCATTCCATTTAATTAACTGCAGATCCAACTCTCAATAACCCTCTTAACTAATCATGCATGCCGGCATAAGTGCACTATTATAGGTTACAATGATGCTTATTTGTCTCTTTTACTTTGAAAAGGGTTTCTGTATCAAACACTTAGAAAAATAATGAAAAAATAATAAAAATAAAAATGTATGCAATCTCGAAAGGTTTTTTGTCGTTACACAGCAGTTTTTTTTTATAAATAATTTTTTTTTTCTTAATTTAACAACGTCAGAAAACAAATAATATTGTTTTTTTGTAGGATCTATAAGAACAGTCATAGATTGACAATAGCAGCTGCTGTATTGAGCTAAATTTTAGCCTAGTTACTGATTTAACTTTTTTTTCTTTTTAAATTTTAACTTCCGCATTTATAGAAAATATTTTAGGTTTATTAAGTGCTTATTAAGAGCATATTTGATAAATTTCTATAGAATACTTGTCATATCAGAATTTGATAAACGTATTTAATTTTTTATTTACTTTACAAAATTTTTAACATAAGAATCAACAGATTGAATAAACAAACAAACTTAATTTTAATATATTTTATATAAAAAACCGACATTAAATATACTTACTTAGTTTATGCCTGTTTTGAAATCAATTGGACACAAAAGGATTGGAAGTGTGTGTCTTCTGTTTGTGATGGCACGTAGCTGGACATTGATCGCTAGACCGTTATTAGTGTTTGCAGATCTGCTCAGTGACATCCGTCACACTATTGTTCTCTCAATAAATAAATAAAAGGATTTCACTCATAACGATAACTTCATATACCTTTATGCCTATGTTTTAACTAACAGCTGATTCTGATTATATTTTTTTCATATTTTCTATAATAATACACACAGAATAATAAAAACAACCAATGGAAGAAACTGGCAACCTCATCAAATTTGACAGAACATTCTTTACAGCTGATAATCATAAAGTTTTCAAAACCGTATTTGTTTATACACTTGAGAACGCTAGGTCTGGCTCAAACAGGTTTGAAAAACAGTGTTAAAACAAAACTGATTTCTTTAGCTGTTTTTGCCATGGGTTTGAGCGAATGAAAACGTTTTCAAAACGGTCATAAACTGGACAATAATTAGAAACAATTTAAGCTGTACTGTGTAGTCTAATCACCTAACCAAGTGATTAATATTTAACTATAGGGTATACGAATTTATACTTTTGAATTATGTTTTGCTAGTACATGCATTGAAATTAATATTTTTTTACAATCATAGAATTTCTAATGATGTAAGCAATTCTCTTTATCTATGTATTGGTTTTATTAGGCCAACATACATTAACATGAAGGGGAAAAAATAAAAGAAAAGGAAGAAATAGAAGAGTACCAGCAAAAAACAAAGTATGTCAATTGGTTATTGGAAACAGAATTTCATTTCCATTTTCATATATTTGTTTTCTGATGTCGCAACATTAGATAGACAATATTGGCAATTACAAATGACTGGTGGATTTAATCGATTCGAGACGACTTTGTTCTTTACTGTCATTATTATTTTCTATTTTTTTTTTCTATCTCAACCCCTGTTTGCTTGTCTTTTCTATTATATCCCTATTTATTTTTGCTATTTTTTACTCAATGACTTCTTTTTATTTTATTTTTTTTCTTAAATTGCAGTCATTTGCCGTAATATTGTTAAACATTTATAAATTGACATTTAAGGCAACATTAAACACATCCTTGTAATGTACTTAGAAAAAGTACAATCACCATATGAAGACATAAATATATGAGCGTGGAACCATTTATTTGTATTAACCCACATTTAATTGTATATTGAACTGTTTGTGCAATTTTTTTATACTTGGGGAACTGAAAAAAAAATGTTTTAAATATTATGAGTCAATATTAAATGTTAAATGTTGCAAGAAGTCATACATGAAAGAAATTGCTTTAGGGTCTGTTTAAATATTAATAAAGGTACATACGTCTTATGTTTATGGACAGTTTTGGGAGTAACTTATTCGTTTGGAACATTAAAACTTCAACAAAGCAAATATAATTAATTAAAAAAATATATAGCAAAATTTCTGTATGCCACAATATTCTAGTGAGTAAGTGTGCTAAACTGCAAATGCGAGGGTTGTGAATTTGATTCTCACCAGAGACTCAAGTCTGTGACACTACACCGATCATAAGACCTTAGGCACTCCGTTTATAATAATTAATTAGAATATAATATTAATACGAGTATTGATTGTACTTTTAAAGTTTAAAAAAAACTTTTTTTGGAATAAAATTTTAGATATTATTAAAAATTTAGATATATTAACAATATTTAAAGGAATATAATACAGTCGAGCCTCGATTGTGTTGGTCGGGAAGGATAATTACGGATAATCGATTTTTACAGTCAAACGAATAACAATTTTGATTATAGAGTTTTTTTTAATATTTTTTATTTAACAAGTGACCATTGGTGTATATACAGTCCCTGGCCATATTATTAGACACACTCTATTTTTTTTAGTAATTTTATGTTTCTTAAGTGTTTTTATGCAATAATGGTACATTTGACCTACAATACTGCAATTTTTTATTTAAAAGAATTGTTGTATACTACATATATAAATTTATTTTTTATTTATGGTAACACTGTTTTGATAAAGTGGTACATGAACGTAAACAAGTACAAACCTGTATAAGTCGCGATCAGAATCGAGTCAGGTGCTTACGTCTTTCTGTGGCTTTATATAGTGTGATTTTTTTTCTAACGGTATTATACTACTCAGTTATTAGTTGGTTTTGTATGCAGTGTTTTAAAAAAGTAGTTGGACTATTTTATTATGGGTAGAAAAGGAGATCTTTCACCACGTAAAAAAGCTGAAGTGAAGGCCCTTGTGCTTACAAAAACATTTACAAACCGGGATATATCACGAAGATTAGAGGTTTTTGAAGCTAGTGTAAAAAAAAATCAATTAAACATAATAGAACGGTACAATATCACTCGCTAATTAATATTTTACATGAAATCTTGCAGTGCGTCTAATAATATTGCCAGGGACTGTACATACATACTTACATTAAAGAAATAAATTTAGGGTAGCAATGTCACAAACGGTCTTTATCTCAAATTTCTTTTTTTGTCTAGCATTTTAACATTCGCATTATGTTTTGAATGCTCGTTAATTATTTCAACTTTATCTTCAATATTTAAAACGTTTCTTTGTCTTTTTACCACTGGTAACGATGCCATAATAAATATACATATTTAGATTCTCAAATTTCAAAATTAAACTAATCACTTGTAAATGCTTCTAACTCATCGTATGCAAACAAGAGAATTCCCCGTTTTCACCACGGATAATAGAGGTAATCACGGTTAATCGAAGCAAACTATTTGAAAACATTGCTAACAAAAAACAATAAACTGATCTTTGGCCATCACGGATAATCGAGATCCGACTGTAATATAATATTAAAATTTTTAAAAGTATTTTTAATACTTATTTCTGAAAAATATGGGCTTTTTAATTTGAGCACGCTGAGAAAATTTTTTAAAGTTAACTATGATTAATCGAATATGATATTCATCTTTCTGTTTTTCTTCTTTTTTTTTTTTTTTGAGTGATAAAAATTAGCCTTGTCCCTGTGATTTGATGCCAGGTTTACGTGAACAAACAACTGATGCTCGCTTAAGATGAAAATCGACGCTTCATTGACGAGATAAGAAAAACTTTGTTGCAGAATATGGTCAAAATGTTGTCAAAAGAATGGATGTCTACACAAGTGCTAGAGGTGGGAATTTGCAAGACATCATATTCCATTATTAACTCCCCTATTTCTACTTTATATTGGTAGTCATAAAATTTAATTTGTAAAAAAAATATATTTTTAAGCCAATTTACTTTTTAACCTGAAATTTGTCCACTCTGTATGTACAGTCAACTCGTGATAACGTGAACACTCGAAACGGTGAAAATCTCAGAAACGTGAACAATTTATTATAAAAATAGAACAGTTTTACTTGTTACTCTTATTGGGCAATTTTTATTTTTCTTTTTTAATCAATAAACTATTTGCTTGAAATACTAGTTTCACTTATTTTTACTAAATCACTATATCTGATGGCAAATAGAATGTTCAAAATTTGACACTCGAAATCGAATCTAAACAATCTTGAAAATGTGAACTGCCTTGCGTTATGGAGAGTCCACTGTATATAGAACTTCAATTAATACTTTTTTAATTCATTACAGGTTTTGTGGAGAAATAGTAACCCAGCGATAAAAGTTTAATTACCTTATTTCATAACCAATTAAATAATATATGCCTTCAGAATATATTAGTTTTGGAATCGAGAAGGTAATTTCATGTGTCACACAAGTAAATATTGATTACCATGTGGATTCTCACATCTTCAGAAGAAGGAATTTATTGTTCTACATTATATTAAAAAAAAAATCATTATTTCTTGTTAGTACTTCAAATTATAATTAAAAAAATAAATGTATGCATTACGAATAATGAATTCTAATAATTATTACGGGGGACATTAAAAACATTTATTACTTTCGTAGGACCTGATTTGTGTTAAGGGTAATTGTTTCCGAAATCAAAATTATACATTCCTTGCATTGAAGAAAGTAATTAAATTCTTTTAACTCTTGTATTTGTTTTACTTTTCAGAGGACATATAAAACGGATAACAACAGTTTAAATGTTAAGCGATATTTCACTCAAAGCAATGTTTTTTTTTTTTTTTTTTTTCTTTTTGTAAGACCAATACTCAGGGGTAAACCCCTACTCATGCAGTGTGCATTGTATTGGAATGTGAAAAATAGTTGATAGGTTTTTTTTTTTTTGTATGTTTTGCGCCTTTCTTTGTTGATGAAACAAATTGTTGTCAATATGTCCACTCTAGAGCCAGTGTTATACCTTCACCCTCGAATGATCAAACACCAATTGCCTCATCTGTCGGTGGATGTTTGGATGTGAATGGTGAGCGTCTTCAGTAGATTAGCTGTTATCTTCTCAGAAGGTGGCGCTGTACTCCTGATTATTGGTTTCTGGTGGAATAGATTAGAAATGTCAGGGGGCGGTTTCTTGCAGATGGTCTTGCTGGAGGGAGGGGGGGGAACCTCTTATTTTATTTAAATTTTAATTTTTAATTTAAATTGTAATTTTAGAAAACCGCAAATATTTATTTTTATAATTTTGTCCTTCGCTGGGATTGAACCTTGGTCGTGCGAGTTTCTGTGCAAGCGCTCTACCACTATACCACGACCCCCCCAAATGTGTCTTAAAATGCTAGACTTGACATATCTTGCCCTTGGACTCCATCGGTTTGCGGAATTTATATGATTAGGGCATGAGAACATTACTAATCGTGTACCAAAGCTGTACTTTTGCAAGTATTGAAGAATGTAGTAAACTTTAAAGGCTGTTACTAATTTTCAATTTTTTTCAGGCACTGTTAGCTTTTGTTTATAAACTTGAATTCAAATTTGTCTCTCCCACCGCCTACTTGACTAGAGGCAGCCATGTATTTCGCAGACCATTTTTAATTGTAGCCTTTTTTTCTGTAATTTTTTTATAAAGAAAAAGAAGCTTTTTTTTACTCTCTGCTTATCGCATTGTTTAAAGTATTCGTATATTCTATGGAAATTTGTTCTTTATAATATACCCTCATACTAACTTTAAATAAAATTGTATTTTTAAAAAAGAGTTCGACAACATTAAAATATAATAAAAAAAAGAACGAAATTTTTACTGGCCCATAATTAAACTAAAAAGACCATTTACTTTTCTTTACCAACAAATTGAAAATTATTTAGATTTTTTCTTATGGTCTAAAGGAAAGCTTTATAAATCTTTTAAAAAATTAATAATAAAAAAACAGTAATAAGAACACTCACCTCTTGATGATTTACATATTAATTTCTGTACTGCTGTACTGTATTATTGGTCTGCATGTAGAAATTTTGGTTTAAAAATGAGTTCAAATTTCATGCTTCTCTTCTGTTTGAATTGGTTTTTTTGGTTTCCAGCATATTTTTAGCATTATTTTACAAAAATTACTTTTTGTATTTCCATTAGAAGCACAGTTTGAAGTGGTAGACAGATGCCTTTTAAAGCCAATGTGCCAATGCCTGATTTAGTGCAAAGGTATTCTTGTATAGAGTTTTAAGTATACGAAAGGTAGACTGAATGACTGGCTATGAGCGCCTAAACTGCTTTGGCTTGGCTTTATGATTTTGTTTTTTTTTTTTTTTCTTTCTTTTTTTTGGTTTTTATTATATTTTTGCTGTCGATAATGAAACTTCCTCTTGCTGTGCCTTTAACGATTGTAACTGAAGTCATAAAAGTCATTTCATTTCAGTTTTAATGACATTTTTAACTGTAAAGAAAAATCAGAAAGAAAAATTATTTCTTTTATTTTCTTTTTAATGTTTTAAACAAAACAAAATTTATATTTAATATGTATGTATATGAATGAATATAAAAACAGTGCAGTTAAAGCAAATTGTATCTTATTAATATGATTTGTGTTAAAGAAACAAATTAAAATGTCAAATACATTAGTTTTTAAATTTAGTAAAAATATTTGTTTTTTTTTTTGAAGACTTTTAAGTTTGAAAAATAACAGAAATTTTATAATTTGAATCCAAAAATTGTTTTATTCAAAAGAATTAAATACATTAATATTCTAAAATGATATCGGGTCACCGCAACTGTTTGTGATACAACTAACTCTGAACGTTTAATTTTGAGCCGCTTTTTGTAGCATTGCAGGCTATATGTTACACACATACATATGAGGTGATTTGCTCCTAAAATACCCGGACACACAGTGGTCTTGCTAGCATAAATACCTAGCTTAGCCTTAATTTTGTCTACAGAATCGTGCGAATTTGAAGTTTCTTTAAAAATAGCCACACCACTAACACGACCTTCATAGTTCGTCTCGTTTTTAAAAAAACTAGATATCCCTTTTCTGCTTCTATATCTATTATCTATTTTTGGATATTTCTGTTACAGAAATCCCACAATCTCTATACGTTTTGATTTTTATTTGTTTGTCGAATTTAAATCAAAGCAGCAAAAACAAATGACGGCATTTTTCCAGTGAACCAAATTTTTCTCACGAAGACTACGGATGATGACGAAAATAAAACAACAACAAGAAGTTCAATAAAGTTAAGAATATTGCTTTACGACACTGCAAGCCAATTGAAAGGTACATTTCTCGAAATTATTTTTTGGCAAGATTTCATTTCAGTATGTCAATCCACTTAATATCTCCTTTCAACAGCGAATACCAACTCTACGAGGGCGGTTCGGAAACTGCTTAGCCTAGTACAAAAAGCGCGGTATAAACAGAAAAAAGTTAAGTGTTTTGGAAACTTCCATCTCTGTTATGAACACATGTTAAATTTTGTTTCGATCTGGCAACTCCTTCATATAGAAACAGGTGTTCAAAAAAGACGCATCCGCGATTTTTTTACAATGGAAAAATTAGAATTGCGTGCTGTCATTAAATATTTACAAAAAAAAGGTTTATCGGGACTAGAAATTCATAATGATACGGTGAATGTGTTAGGTGAAAGTGCTCCTTCATATGCAACAGTAAAAAATTGTGTTTCTGAATTTAAACGTGGTCATACAAGCATTGAAGGTGAACCACGTAGTGGACGTCCAAAAACAGCAACAACAACAGAAATTGTAGCCAAAGTGCATGATATGGTATTGATCCAAAAGGTTGCAATAGTACTCTGAATTTATTGTTTTACCCTGTTGCAGATAGTCAATCAATAAAATACCTTTGAAGTCTCAAAAAACCGTTGCCATAACCTTACCAGCCGATTGAATTGTTTTTGCCTTCTTTGGGGCACTTCCTCCAGCTTCAGTCCATTGTTTGGATTGTTCTTTTGTCTCTGGAGTATAGTGGTGGATCCATGTCTCATCAGCAGTTATGAAACGACGCTTAAAATCCATTTTATTTCGCTTAAAACGATCCAAACAAGCTTGAGAAATGTTCATTATTATGCGTTTTTGGTCGACTGTTAACAAATGCGGCACCCATCTTGCAGAAAGCTTTTTCATCTGTAGTTCTTCATGCAAAATTAAATGGACTCGATCATTTGAGATGCCCATGATATTAGCAAAAAAAAAAAATGTTCTGCTGGCAAGCGTGTTACCTCAAATGAAGATGCAATTACAGTTGTAAACCACTATTTTGAAGACTTTGAGGAAAACTATTTTAATCAAGGGATAGAATTGCCAGAAAAGCGTTGGACTAAGTGTATTGAAGTTTCAGGAGATTTTATTGAAAAATAAAAATATTTTTGAAAAACTAACTATTCTCCTTCATTGATAGGCTAAGAAGTTTCCGAACCGCCCTCGTAAACTGGTTAGATACTCCTAACATGCCAATTTTCTGGATATGTTTTCGTAGAGATTTTATATACACTTTGTATATATTTCTGATAACTTAAACATTCCGGTCGATTATTTTTATGAAGAAGGCACACTTCTATCAGTTATCGATTAATTTGTGAATATTGGATTTCTCTGTAGTCGCCGCGGTCTAATGGTTATTGTGTTGGCTTACTGAGACGATAGCGCCGGGTTCAAATCTCAACTCCGACATCTTGAAAAAAAAACAATTATTTCTTTCGGCGACTACCTCTCAGCAATCTTCTGGCAAAAACTCTGGGAGTAATTGGTTGCCATGAAAAAGCTTCTTAAATCTGTCTTTCGGAGTCGGCTTTAAACTGTAGGTCCCGGTACTTATGAGTGCTGCAAGAAGCTAGGCCGTAACCCTGAAACAGGATTGTAATAGCCAATTATATATGTGCTCGTATGTATGTATGTATGTATTGGATTTCTTTCATCAAATTGCTTATTAATCTGAGAGAAATCTTGCTTCCTGCATAATCAGTGCAGCAATCAATTACTGAAGCTAAATCGTAAGGATATCTCTACGTCTGTGTTCATCTCACAGTCGTCGTAGATAGGCATGCTGTGGTCAGTACCATTTAAAATTCTCAGTTTTTGTCTTTGAATGGTAGTATTTAGAACGTTTTTGAAACACTTAAAAAATCAAACAACTAATTAAATCTATACTGACTTGGGAAGCAAAAATTTTTTAGTTATTATTGGAAATATTACTTCATAATCGTCCTGGTCTAGTGGCTTGTGTATTGACGAGAGGCTCTGACATCTTAAAGCAAAGAAATATGAAAAAAAATATTTCTCTTGGCGACTACCTCTTAGCAGACTTCTGGCAAAACCTCTAAGAGTAGCTGAATGCCATGACCAAGCTTTTCAGGTCTGTTGTTCGAAGTCGACATTAAACTGTAAGTCTGAAAGAAGCTAGGCTGTAATCTTGACATAGGGTTGTAAGGGCTAGTTATGTATATATTATTTCATACAAAAATTTTATTTATTACTTATTCCCCCCTCCCTCATCCCCTCTTCCTTATTTTAATTTAATTTACCCCAATATCCGTCAATACTTAAAATAGATTTGAAATTTATTTCATTAAAAAATTCTATGGAAAATAAAACTTAAAACTGGGGGCAAATTACGGCATTCGATATCAAACGAAATTTCATATAATTTTATGACAATTTAATAGAAATTGCGTTCGATATCGAATGCCGTAATTTGCCCCCTGATTTTAAAATTATTTTCTTTTTTATGAATAATGGCATTTACATTTCGCATTGGCATCACAAAAATAAAAATTAAGCAGCAGCAACAAGCGTTGTTGTTACGGCTTTTCCTGGGCTGTCTTGCAAATAACTGTTTTTAACTTTGACAAGTTGATGTCAGCGGCTTGCTGTCGTCTATATTTAATGATTAAAAAAATTGATTAAAAATAAGATGAAAATAGGAACTATCGGCTACAGATTTAAAAAATGAAAATTTAAAAAGTTTCTATTTGACTAGTTATAATGCTTCAGTAGCAATAATATTAATTATAATTATATTATTACAATACTCAAAGTAATTACGAGTAAATTATAAACTATTTACTTGTTACATTTAAAATGTTCCTTTGTTTGGGGAATAACTAAATATTATAAAACAAAAAAAAATTATATAAAAAACGTTTGCCAAACAAGGATATTTATTAAGGTCAATGACCTCTTTACACAGTCATATAATTAAAGTTTTTATAGCAGACAGAGTGCATAGAGTGAATCCATAAAAGCCTGTTGCCATTTTTCCAAGACAATAAAACAATAAATGATTTTTATTTAACAATTTAATTTATAAAGAATCTTTGTTACCATTGTCTGTACATGGCTTTACACAATATTTTTTCGTTTTCTATAAAAAAATTTTATTTGTTTAATCCTCCCTAAAGAAAACAAAAAAATATATATAAATTTGTAAAAAATAAAATAAATCATTTGCTTTATAGCCAGAATAAATACCAGTGGCTAAAAAAAATTGACCGCACTTAAGCGTCTTGCATGTCAGCTTAACATAGATTTTCCATTGCCAGAAAAAAAAACAAACAAAAAAATATAAAGAAAATCAAGAAAATTTAAAAAATAAAAAATGTAAAGAAAGAAACAATTGCTTACAAAATAAACACTAAATACTGTTCGTATTGTATGTGAAATTTGTACTTAAAAATGTACAACCATGAGGCAAATTTTCAAGTATAAGATGTGGGTGACTAAACAAATACTGCAGTCTACTCTTAAGCCCACTTTTTCTTTTTAGAATCATTTACGAACATTTAAAAGAACAAAGAAAAATATTAAAAACCTTCGAATATATAAATAAAGAATTGCAATGTAGTCATGGACAATTGAGTCTGTACTCGTGGACAAAAGCCTTCCCACAACTACTAATATTGATTAAAAAAAAATCTACTAAAAAAATCTGCAGTTTAATTTATTATTAAACTTAATAAACTTAAGACAACAATGCATGTAACAGTGAGCAAATAGTTTTTTTTTTTTGTTTCTTGGTAGTCTTTAAATAAAATTTTGTACTGTTCTATTATTTAAAAATTATATAAAGGAACGTTTAAATTGTTAACGCTTAATGTTGTAAAAACTCTGTAAATGACACTGATTTATGGAAGAGCATGTCCTGATATCAATTTCGCTGGTGCTCAACCAGCTCATCATAAGCCTTTTCCGTAATTTTCAAAAACAACTTTAAGTCATTTGTGTTTTAAACTTTATTAAACTAAATGAGAATCATTTAGAAGAAGATATCTAAAACACAAATATTGAAATTTGAATAAGAAATAATTTCAAAAAAAATCATAATTATTATTATTTAAAATATAAATACATTTTAGTTATTATTATTAAACGCAAGCTATATTAAAAGAACGGAGAATTAAAAGTTCAAATATTAGCAGTGGTTCGAGTAGTATTAAAGACCTCATTAAAAACATGCTTTTGAATGTTCTATGATTTTAAAAAAAATATGCTGAGACACGCGAAAGGTGGACTTACGGCCTTATCCCTCAAGTTTACGCTTGGCTAAATCGTCAGCACAGTGAGGTAAATTACTATCTCATGCAGTTGCTGACGGGCCATGGGCACTTTCGTTCTTTCCTATTTAAAATGGGAAAGACTGTGAGTCCCACATGCGACTACTGTGGTGCACAATTCGACTCCGCTTCACACACATTTTTTGAGTGTAAGAACTAGATGTCAGAAAGAAGTGCACTAGAGAGGGATCTTGGCACCTTGACTCCCAATGCCATCACAGGAGTCATATTAGGAAACCCCACCGCATGAAGAAGGATCGCCTTTTTTGTGAGGGGGATCCTCCGCCGGAAGAAGCGAAACCTTGCAAGATCGGTGGCACCGTAGGCTCCAAATGGAGCGAAATATAAGGCTCCACCCTGAAGTAATGTCATAAATTGACGGTTCCAGAATAGAGCCAGGTAATATAGAGAGGGGTTTTAGCCGGTAGGCACTCAATAACTTTGTAGAGTCCGGCACGACGGGTGGCAAAAACCACATATGTGCGTAAATGCATTTCCCCTCTCACAAAAAAAAAATGGTTTAAAAAAAAAATGAAATTGTTTGCTTTTTTCATTCAGACCTCTATATGAATGTGTGTTCTCTCATTTACAGAGTGATTGACAAATTCATGGTTGGAGATGTGTACAATTGAGCAGTGCTTAAATTTGTTGAAGCCTTTTTTGGTCAGCATAATCGAGCAAATGTGTTCACAATCGCAATAATTCTGTGCAAATTTCTGCAAATCCAGTTCGAAGAAAATGTGGAAACACCAAAACTTTGCTGTTGTTCTCCCTAATAACTTAACTCTTCTTCGAGCCTAACAGTTGAATATCTCACAAACATCCCTGATGCAAATTTTGAATAAAGCTTACAAGGTTTAATTGACACAAGAATTAAAGCCTACGGACAATTTAAAATGTCGTCTATGGTTGCTTTAACAGGCAGCAGTTAATAATGATTTTCCAAAAATAATGATCTGCTTGACCTCATGGGATAGGTTAATAATCAGAATTTCAGCATTTGAGCAAATGACAATTCACGAGTGATTGTTGGAAAGCCGATGCATTCAAAAAATTAACTCTTTGGTGCGATTTATAAGCTATCGGTGGGCCAAGCAGTTAATGTGTATGATGTTCGCTATCGGCAGACGACTACCAACTTCGGATGGTATTTGATTCCAACAGGATGGTGCCACTTGCCATGTAACCAACGAAGCAATGACTTTATCGCGCGATATTAAAAGATATTTAATATTAATTTAAGGATATTTAAAAGAAGAATAATACGTCAATAAGCCAAAAATAATTCAGAGCAGATGGATGAGATAATGGGCACATTAATGACATTGAAGCTCAGTTATGTCTCAAATTCATTGCGGATTTTGTTTGTAGTATATTCCGACTTAAGCTTCTGATGAGAATATACTCCGTATCATGGATCGGATAGAGGTATGTCAACAAAGTCGTGGAGAGAATTTGTTTTAACACATTATTGTATTAAAAACAGCTATAAAATAGATAGTCCTCCGAAAACTTTTTGTTGTATTTACAATTAATATCGTGGTTGGACTACCCTTTACAACTAACAATTTGAACAATTTATTTGTTAACAATACGAACGTTTTTTTTAATATATCGTCGTGCGGAAGTTTATGTGCTCTATCCGCCATTTTATATTTTTTATATATCTCGAGTTAATGATGCCACTTTAGGTTGACATCAAAATTTTTGAAATCTGCAATCCGTTTTCGGCTATTTATTTGAAAATGGCGAATAGAGCACATAAACTCCCGCACGACGATATGAGTACAATTCGATTAAGATTTGATGTTTTAGGAACCCCAAATTTCAATTTCGTGTTATTTCGCAAATTCGTTTTAAATACAAGACGTTCTAACATGGGAAACTGACGTTGGTCCTAAAAATAACAACTTGTTTCTTAAGATTCTAGTCTATATACAATTCTGGGTTCTTTTCACTTTCATATATTAACTCATCTAAAAAAATTTGATAGTCGTTGCACGTTACATTCCATATTAGATCACCATTTTATAAGAATTCAGCATATAATTCTAGTATGGGTTGAAGAAATGCCTCACATTTGAGAGGTCCTACTCGTATTGTTGTATTTCCATTAAATGTTTTTACCCTCTATGTGATTTTGGATTTATTTAAATATTTCGGCTAATATGTGATCCTCATTTCATCATTCGCAATTCAGTTCCTATCAAAATATCCATTTTTCTTCGAAGGGCTGTAAAATATTCTTGCAAATTATATCACAAGGCTTTAAGCCACCGTTGAAAGAATCAATGAAAGAGATTAGTTTTGATTCAACGACATATTATTTTATGTAAAGCCGATAACACTTCAGTGCTTGGATACCCCAATAGCTTTAAACTAAAACTTTGTTTAAAATTTTTGGTTTTCACCTATTGTATTGATAATTTTTTAGATTATTTATGGGGCATAAATATTATTTTCTTCGTTGATTTAAATGAACAAAGAAAACTTTTATTCAAAAAATTACTTGCTTACACAAACATTGTTTTTGTGCATAATTTTTAATCCGTTTACTTTTTTAATTAAAAGCAAGCAAACGTATTACTCAAACTTTATCGTTATAGTCTTGATTAAGAGTATTTTTGAAGTATTTTGACAAATTCATCTCTTTTACTTTGGAAGATATACATTTTTGCTTCCATTTAAATTTTAAAAGTATACAACGATAGACAACATAATATGCATATGGATGTATGTACTCGTATATGTGTATGTATGGGCGAGTATAAATATGAGCAGACTATAATAGTTTTGTACGATATTAAAACTTTAATTTAATTGTTTAACTGGGTTAACAAGTTGCAACTTGGCTTCGAATGCAATATATGTATTGTTGTATGTATGTAAGGTGTGCGTCACTATAAAGTGTAACACCCATTTTTCTTAATAACTTTTTTCACCTTTAATCAAAATTATTTTTCTTAATCACAATATCTTTGAAAAATGTGTCAGATTTTAAAATGTATCAGTTTGTCAAATTTGACTTGTTAGTTAGTTCACAATGGATAATCAAAGACAAGTGCATACAAAAATTATTCAAATAATTCAAAAAAACCATATTGGAGTTATACAAAAGTTGCTAGGGAAATCCACGTGACCAGGCAATGTGTTTCCAGAGTGGTCAAAAAGTTCAACAAAGACCTAAAAATTGAAAGAAAGCCTGGAACAGGTAAAGCAAAACTGGTAACGAACGACGCGAAATCCAAAAAGGTTGAGAAGCTTTTGCTGGCTCTTCCAAACATTTCTGGTCGCGAAGTGGCCCGGCGCGTGCAATGTTCGGAAAGTTTTGTGCGCCGAGTTAAAGCTAAAGCTGGCCTTAAAACATTTAAAGTCCAAAAAGTTCCGGATAGAAATGCTAAGAAGAATATTGAAGCAAAAAAAAGAGCAAAACTCCTCAAAAAAGAATTTTTTCAAAAGTTCGAATGTTGTGTAATGGATGATGAAACTTACGTTTTTGCAGACTTTCCGCAGCTTCCTGGCCAAGAGTTTTATGTAGCGGATAGTAGAGGAAATGTTTCTGAAGAGTTCCGAACTAAAAAACTATCAAAATTTCCCAAAAAGTTCCTAGTTTGGCAGGCTATTTGTAGGTGCGGCAACAGAAGTGCATCGTTTGTTACATTGGGATCAATAAACTCAGATATTTATATCAAGAGTGTCTTCAAAAGAGGTTGCTCCCATTTCTAAGACAGCACAACATATCAACATTCTTTTGGCCAGATTTGGCAACATGTCACTACAGTAAAAGCGCAATAGACTGGTATAATAAAAATAATGTTATTTTTGTTCCAAAAGAGGCTAACCCACCAAACTGCCCAGAGCTGCGGCCTATTGAAAGATATTGGGCTCTGGTCAAAAGAGAACTAAAAAAGAGTACATCTTTTCAAAAAACCATTACTAGTTTTCGATATAAATGGACAGCTGGTACCAAAAAAATCACCGAAAACACTATAACATTGCTTATGGATGGCATAATGAATAAAATAAAAAATTTTATAAAATTAAATTAATTTTTAAATAAAATAATAAAGAATATAAATCTGTAATAAAAATGCAAAATAAAACTGTTTTATTTTTAACTCTAGCTTACTCCAGTCAGTTTTTATTTGACTTTTGATGTGTTACAGTTTATAGTGACGCACACCTTATGTCTGTATGTATAAAAATTAATACATAAACTTATTTTCATTTAATTCAGAATATTTAATTTTGTTAACCCAATATGTTCTTCTTCTATAACGGAAATTAAATGGGTAGGTGGAACATACGTAAACGAACGAGTGAGCACAAGTCAAACAGTTTGTAAAGGAGTGTAATCTATTGAAAAAGAAAACTATATCGTTTTTTCTAAAAATTTTATTTATGTAACGAAATATTAAATTATTTTATTAAAGCTATATTTACACTACCTAAGTTTCTCCTAAGTAACAGATTATAACAGTTGCAACTCAGTCGGCAATAATTTTGAAAATAGAAAATGTTCTATTTACGGTTACGGCCTAGCTTCTCGCAGCACCTATGATTTGTGTGTTAATTTTTATCCATGAGTGCCGGGACCTACAGTTTAATGTCCACTCCGAACGACAGACTTGAGCAGCTTGTTCATGGCAATTAATTACTCTCAGAGCTTTTTTCAAAAGACTGCTGAGTGGTAGTCGCCGAAAGAAATATTTTTTTTATATATTTTTATTCTTTAAAGACGACAGAGCTGGGGTTTGAGCCTTGAGCTCATGTCCTATTAAGCCAACATACTAATCACTAGACCTCGATGACACACATAGATGCATTAGATACATTAAATAAAATATTTATCAATATAAGAGCCATTCCCTTATTATAATTATTATAAACGAACAAAGTAGTACACCTTCCCGGTTGACACCCTGTAGGTAAAACTTTCGGCAATAACCTACTCATTAGAGCAAGATTATTTTAAAGAGAGACTTCATTTGGGGCCTGTAAACACGAAATGATACTTTTGTCTGTAAAAGGCTCTTGTCTTTAAAGCGTCTATCAACGATTAATTTTCTTGCTGCAGACTCTGACAATTGTTTACAAAGTCAAGTCATGGCTTCAATAGTATATTTTTATTGTGGCAAAAAAACAACGCTTCATTGGCAATATGTTTTAATTATTTTTTTTACTACAACAAAAGTTACTGCACTTACAATTCTATATATCATAATTAAGTCTATATTTTAAACTTAGCACTCGCTTTACGTTATCATAACAGCAGTCCCTAACCCAAAATAATGCAAATGTTTATTAAGGAAGAGAAAAAATATCGATTATTGAAAACTTATTACACTTGTTGGGGCTATACTTCATATAAAGTAAAATCTTAATTTAAAAAGAATAATAAAGCCCGACATTAAGCTCGAAATAAAGTTTTGACTTCTTTTATAGAAAATTTTGTATATTGCCTTCCTTAGGCTGAGCGCAAGTATTTCAAACTCCGATGTAGGGAGCATTTAACTTTGACAAATACAATCATTGCATTGTTTTATGTTTGCGGACTTCTAACTGTATAAAGGATTTAGCACATCAAAGCCGTGTGCTGGCTATATTAGAACTTTTTACACAACACAATTTTTCACAGACAAAAAGTGTGTTTTGCAGTTGTATTTCATTTACTTATTCTCGTTAAATTCCGGCTTTATTTTATTTTATTAATGCACTAACGTTACGTACGGATTTGCTAACATTAAATATTTTTTTTATGCAAATTAAAAAAAAAAACCACCGATTAATTAATACTTTTAAAAACCTGCAAGAGGTACATAGTTTTCTTTTATACAAATTTAAATTTACAGACATAGAGTAGTTGACTTTTTTCACATTACAATACATTTTCGTATGTAAATGTAAATGTGCAGGTGCACATTTGTAAATAACTTCGTATCAACTCTACATTTTATTCAAATTAAAATTTCTCTAGGTGTAAATGATGTGATGTTTGTAGAACATGCGAAAATTTGAGCACAGTTCACAGTGTAATCAGAAAAATAATAATTCAATTACCGGTGATGTGAAGTGAAAGTTTACGTTAAAAAACTTTGTTACTGTTTCTGTGCATTTCATTATTCTCGCATTTGCTTTGGTAATATTTGTAAAATGAAACAAAAAAACTGCATTTAATTTGTGGGAACGGACTTTAATTACCTGCCTTAATTGTGTTCATAAAAATTGTTACAAATACACTAAATAAGGCAATAAACGTAAACATTTTATTTCAAAAAGTTGTTTGAAAACTCACGTTTTTATAACAGCCAAGTTTTTTCTTTAAAGAACCCTTAAAAATTTCTCACAATTAAGTTCGTTATGATTATGATTTACACAGAATAACAATTGTTTGTGCGAAAAAAAAAAACGAAAATATTCAACAATAATTTGTCCTCAAATAAAGTTTTAAATGAAATGTATTACTTTTACTGTACTTAAAATATTTAAAACTATAATTGGTTCTCTGCTTGACATAAATAAAGTAAAAATACGAACTTTACGTGATAAATAGAGGAAGAAAAATTTAAATGGCAAGTATTAATATTTTTTTGGTAGCAATTGTCAATTAAAACAAGAATCATGCATACTTATGTATATGCAATATGTACATAATTGGCCAGCTATACGCAACACCCACGGTGTGTGTATAAATTTTCATCCATCATACCGGGACCTACAGTTTAAAGTCGACTTCGAAATAACAGACTTGAGAATCTTGTTCATGGCAATAAGTTACTCTCAGCGCTTTTGCCATATTTCTGTTTTATTTTTTTTAATGTCAGAGCGGGGGTTTGAACCCGGAGTAAGTAAGCGAATATACTCACCACTAGGCCTCGGTGACTACAAGAAATTTGTTTATTTTTTTTCTTCAAACCATATAGTTATCTACGGGTACCAATAAATAAACCAAGTCATGTTCTTAGCCGAAAAACTTGTAAATTAGCTTTTTATCTTTCGTTTAACAGTGAAGTTAAATCCCATCTGTATTTTCTTAATGGCTTATAGAAATTATTTTTTTTTACAAAAACTGTTTAATCGAAAACGTGAGAGAAATGTAACGGTATGGAGGTGATTTTCACACAATTCAATTGGCTCTCTGTCTGAAATTAGCTAGACTATGAACCGGCACAACTACGAAAATATTTCGGAAACTGTTGTGCTGCCGTTTGCCAAAGGTGAGGTGCCTTTCAGATAGATTTGTCAACACGATAATGATCCGAAGCATACTTAGAAATATATTAAATCCTGGATTTAAGATCAAAATATTAATATATTTAAATGGTTGGCTCAGTCAGCCAATTTTAACCCTATACAGAACTCGTGGGACATGGACAATGG
Organism: Metopia argyrocephala; assembly: GCA_963576795.1. Taxonomy (NCBI): domain Eukaryota; kingdom Metazoa; phylum Arthropoda; class Insecta; order Diptera; family Sarcophagidae; genus Metopia; species Metopia argyrocephala. Next base: position 90,286,109 of record OY756211.1, read on the forward strand.
TAGTTGTTCCCCCAAATAAAATAAGTGTGGAAAAGCGTTTCAGTCTATGCGCTGCTGTTTTGCACAACAGAGGATATTGCATTAATTATTGAAATAGATTTAAATATTGAAGCAAATTTTAATCAGACGCATTAGGTTTTGCCACCTACATGTCAAATATTTTAATTTTTATCCTATATTTTTAAGTAACGAATTTTTATTCAGTACAATTTTTTGTAATAGATTATATGACCCAAAAGAGTTACAATAGCTATCTCTAATTTCATTTTTTTCCAATATTCTTATTAATATTAGCTTAGTTGTTTTAGTTTTTAAGTCACCCCACCTTTTCTTGTAGTTTAATAAGACATTATCAAAAATTAACTTAATTTTTCTGGTAAGTGAAATTATTGAAATATCTCGTGAAATGTGTAAGAATGTAATGAAAAATGTGCTCAAAAGAGCTGGAATTTGTGAGGCAAACAGAGGCTGACATTTATCTGATATTGTATTCCATGCATAATTGTAGTCGCTGTGGTCTGGTGGTTATGTGTTAGCTTACTAAGACGATGGCGCCGGGTTCAAATCTCAGATCTGACATCTTGAAAAGAAGAAATATAAAAAAATTATTTCTTTCGGCAACTACCTCTCAGCAGTCTTCTGGCAAAAACTCTGAGAGTAACTAATTACCATGAACAAGCTTCTCAAATCTGTCATTCGGAGTCGACTTTAAACTGTAGGTCCCGGTACTCATGGAAAACAATCAACACACACAACATGAGTGCTGCGAGAAGCTAGGCCATAACCCTGACACAGGGTTGTAATGGCCAATTATGTATGTATGTATGTACATAATTACCGACATTAAATAAAACATTTATCAATATAAGATCCTTTCATATAATCAAAAATTATAAAGAAACAAAGTAGTATATCTTCGCGGCGGACACACTGTATACCTTGTCAACAATATAAAAATAAAGATTGTCATCATTATTGTGAGTAATATTCTAAAGACCTATGTGGACTCCTTCTAAAAAATTTAAGATCTTAACCGCTAAAATTACAATTTTAACAACATTGTAAACAGTCTGACAATTCAATAGTTTTTCTGGTGCTTTCTGAGTGCATAGTTTTCTATATAACTTTAAAAAGGAGCTCTGTGTAATCTATTTCTAACTTTAGAAGTCAATAATTCATCAAAATTATTCAACACAAATTGTTCGAATAAATCTTAAGTCTAATTTAAAATAACTTATTATTTTTTAAATACAAATAGTTCCAATGTTCCAATAATTCTTATTTAAATGACAACTTTAATATGTTGTAATTATAAAATATATGTGTATGAAATTACATATATGCAGATATGTATATTAATAACTATGTACGTATGTACTACTCGTATGTACAAATTATAAATCGTCATTTGAATTTACTTATTAAATAAAGTCAGTAATTTCTCTCTTCCCTTTACTGAATATATGCAAAATTATTTTATACGAGAATATAAAAATAGTTCATTTTTGTGTGTTACGAATACTATAATATATAAATAAAAAAAAATTATTAATCAACGTGGAATATATATTTTAATTAATATTTGAGCAACTTAAAATCTTTTCACTTTTTTTTCTTCAAACACTGATGCAACCAATTTGGTGATGCCGGAAGTTATGCTCCAAATAGCACATGAAGAAGTGTAATAACTTTATACGTTTGCAAATTTAATAGTAAAACATGTTGAATAAATAAAATGTAAATAATAAATAGTAAACCCAACTAAGGGAAACTGTAGCTGGTAGTAATGAAATATTTGATACCCTACATTAGAATTTAATTACCCAGAAGAAATCAGTCCTTACCAGTAAGCTATTTTGTAAAGGAAAAATCGTGAACAATCACTTACTCGTGCGCATTATTAAGGCATGATTTTTATATGAAATGAGCCGCTAATGCAATATAAACTCAAATTTATTGCAACCAGTAAGCAAATATTATTAAAATTCAAAAATAATACCTTATCCTGTAGCATTTTTGGAAGCTTTAAGGTATAAAAAACAATATAATGCTTCCATTATTGTTACAATTTAGTTATTGCTTCTAAATTTAAAAGAAATTTCTGATGGATATGTACATGGTGTGGTCTTAAAGGATACAATAAAAATTGTCACTTTTCCCGCAAACAAATCTGTATTATCTACGATGCAGTATCCGATTAGATTTTTATGTAGATTATTTATGTTCTGTCAAACACTAGTAATATTTTAACTTTTACTAATAGTTTATAAGTGGCGAGGTCAAATATAAACCTATTTTAACTAAAATCCATGCAATTTTTAAAAAAATTCTGTTTAATATTTGTACCAAATTTTAACAGGACGCCAATGCAATAGCTTCAAACTGCAACTATTAATTTTTAAGTTTCAGTTCTCGATTGATTATATGAAAACTAAATTTGAATATCAACTTATCTTCTTCTAATATATAAATATTAATGTACATTTTGATGTCACCACTAACCGCGAAAATGGATGGATCGATTTCAGCCAAAATTCCAGGGTACGTTGGGGATAGTCTGTATATTGGTTCCGGAGATATGGTATTTATATTTTCCTATATATTCCCATACAAATTCAATGTACAATTTTTTTATATTGTGCTTAACTTATATCTTGAGAACTGTTAAAGCTAAATTTTCTAAATTTGGTCTGAACGACTTCATGGTCAAGGAAAATCATCAATCAGAAAGTAGGCGTGGTACCTGCCATTCAAGTTAAATATTAATTTTTGTATACATCTATTGAAAAGTGTTAAAACTAAAGTTTCTGAGTTTGGTGTAATTAATTTCGTAGTCATTAAAATTTATCAGTCAAAAAATATGTACAAATGGTAGCAGTAGGTGTAGCGAAGTAGTCGCCGTGGTCTAGTGGGTAGTGTGTTGGCTTACTAAGACATGAGCCCTGGGTTCGACACCCAGCTCTGACATCTTAAAAAAAAATATATATTTCTTTCGGCCACTACCTCTCAGCAGTCTTCTGGCAAAAGCTCTGAGAGTAACTAATTGCCATGAACAAGCTTCTCAAGTCTGTCGTTCGGAGTCGACATTAAACTGTAGCTCCCGGTACTCATGGATAAAAATTGACACACACAACATGTGTGCTGCGAGAAGCTAGGCCGTAATCCTGACATAGGCTTGAAAAGTCCAGTTATGTATGTATGTATGTATGTAGGCGTAACGAAGCGCGCCGGGTTTAGGCTAGTTTTTTTCATAAAATTCACTTCTTATTTCAAATCCAATATACCCGAACTACTTGCTGGATTGTACGAGTACGTACGATAAGCAAATTTAATTAAGAATATATGCACATATATATGTATTTAAATATATAAATGTACAGCAGAATCTTGCAAATGAGAACAATTTTGTTTCTCAGGTTGTTCTCATTTATGAAAAGTTATAATATTTGAACAAATTTTTTTTTTAAAAAAAACTTATGAAATAATTAAACTTATCTATGTATGCAATCTTTATATTAAAAGAAAACTAATATTTATTTATCTGTGTGTCGTATATACAAATGGGACGTTCTTTGCCTTTTTCGAACAGATTTCACCTTTTCAACTCCATTGCTTTAAATGCTACTTTGGTTAATTATTCTTGGATATAAGTAAATCGATGCAAAAACTCGTCATTATTGTGAAAACCTTCTGTTGTTGCAGAACATTTAAATATTCAAGTGGGCTTTAGACAGGCTAAGTTTGCAACGTGGGAGCACTTTTTATGTTTTCAACTGTATAAGGTAAGACCTGAAACTCCTGATGGATCTTCTTACTAGTCTTATTGATTGGTGATCACAGGTTTATATTTTTACAAATTGTGCTTGCAGGCTCTTGATAGATTTAGATGATGTTGTCTAAGGAGGCATATAGTCTCGCTGATAGACGTAGCCAATAGATTTTCAGGTCTTCTTCATGCAATGGGTCCGCTAAATAAATAGTAGACTCGAAGGTCGCACTGCCTCACAACTAAAATTTGTAACATTCTACTGTATAGGCTTATAAATACATGCACATGCAAATATTAATAAAAAAAATACTTACATAGAAAAGGATATTGGTATAACAAAAAAAAAATAAATAAAAAACAAATTACAAATAAAATAAGAAGAAAATAAAATCCTTGGAATGTTGTTAAAAATTATTCAACCAAAATAATAATTTACACTCATATTCTGTGTACGTATGTAAACACATACGTACTATTATAGACTGTAGTAATATTTATTTATAATAGGACATACCTACTTACACATACAAATGTAAGTTAACACGTAATGAATCACATTATATAAACACCTAAAAATACATTCGAATGAATGTGCGAGTACATATGTGCATATGCGAGAATAGAAATTTTATGAATGTACTTCTTGCATAACTATGTTACCATGGCGGCATTACCCATATGTCAAATTTATTTTTTTTTTTTTTTAATAGAGTTCATATTTCTCTATAGAGAATTTATACACTCGTACAACTGGGAAATATGAATCAGATATGATTCCTAATAATAATAGATGGTATAACAGGTGAACACCGTTAAAGTTGTACACTACTGGTATTTGAGTTATGAGTTGTCGAATAATAAGTTGGCCCCATAAAAATTACATACATACATACATAAATGGTCATTGCCACCCTGTTTCAGAGTTACGGCCTAGTTTCTCGCAGCACTCATGTTGTGTGTGTTAATTTTTATCCCTGAGTACCGGGACCTACAGTTTAGAGTCGACTCCGAACTACAAATTTAAGAAGATTTTTCATGGCAATCAATTACTCTCAGAGCTTTTGCCAGAAGACTGCTGAGAGGTAGTCGTCGAAAAAATAATTTTTTTATATTTTTTTTTTTTTAAGATGTCAGAGCTGAAATTTGAACCCAGCGCTATCGTCTTAGTGATCCAACACACTAACTAAAGTTAAGGATGTGAAAAAAAATATTGAGAAGTGTGAGTGTAATAGAAAGCTGTGTTTGAACTTCCAAAACATCTCGGAGTCCTTACGTTACAAGTAATAAACTTCCTCACTTCATTTATTACATTAGCAATGATTATGCAGTAACTTCGCCTGATTATCGACTAAATCAATACGACAAGTAGAAAGGCCCGAACTCGTATTTTTTACCAAATTGAGTTTGATAGTGGTTCCAATACAGGTATTTTACACAAATATTTACAGATCACTCGTATCAAAAAAAAAATATTTGAGCATCGAATTTTTATTTGAATATTACAGTTTCTGTTTTTAGCTTCTCTCGTAAAGTTACAATTATTTAAGTTAAGGCCCTTGTTCTTAAGACCAATCTGGCTACTATCAAATTTCTTAAATGCCTATGGAAAGAGTATTCCAAAGGATAAAACACAGTAACGAGATATAAAAACGGTGTTTATACAATATTATTGAAATAACGAATGAGGTTTTAGGTTCGGTTTTTACGAGAAGGTTAAGATTAATATCGTAAACTTTTTAAAATGAAACTTGACTAATGATATCACATACTTTTTTCTCGAACAGTGTCACAAGGTGCATATCGACGATGGAATTAAAGAACGCTGTAACTGACAAAACGTAAATGTTCACCAGAGCAAAAAAACTTTCATAAATGCAGAACAAATACACTGGTATTTTTTATTTCGCAGACGGCGTAAGTGAATTTATATTCATCGTAGAAATCTGGGACCGGGACCAATCGACGCGTATTTTTTTGCTGATAAAAATGATGCAAAAAATGTATTTTCGATTTTTTGTCAGTTACAGCGTTCTTTAATTCCATCGTCGACATGGTCATATTAAATGCAAACGGACGTAACTACACAAAATTCCTAAATTGAGTTTTTATTAATTATAATTCGTTTTATCAAAATACATTTTCGTGCAAAATTTAAGATACCAACGATCAGAAATGGTGATTTTATTAACGAATTCAAACGTACGTACTAACTACAAGTGCATGTATGTATTTCTAATGTAAGAAGACATAACTAACATACATGTTTATATGAAAACCTTACATACAAACTCATTTGTCGTATATAGGGATAACAATCCTTTATATAATTTTCAGGATTAAAAAAATTTTTGATTTTAAGGTTTTTTGCTTCTCCTGTAAAAAAAAACAAAAAGTGTAGTTACCTCCGCTTGTATTTAATATAACGATATGTAGGTATGTATACCTATAAAAACAATTTATCGTGTTTATATATAATGAAATTATTTTCTCCGATGCTTGACAAAGTAGTAGCAAAAATATTTTGAACATTGAATTGAAATGAGTATGGTTATTTTTTTTCAAATATTACAAACCCTGCTTTCAACTTACAATACCCACATGATGGTTAAAGTAATTCATAGTCTACGTTATGAAATTTATGACACTTTTATGAAAATTCTTTTGTGACATAGCAAAAGGAAACGACATCATTGCTAAGATATATCACGAGGATTCACTTTGTAATGAATAGGTGACTTTTTTTGAAATTGTATTATGGTGTGAACAGTTCATGAATGTATGTAAGCATGTATGTTAAATACACTCGTGATTTATTTGGATCACACTAAATATTTGATTTAAAATAATATTCAACTTTAACTTTTTAAGGCAATTTGTGGAATACATTTTCCAAAATAAAAATCATGACCAGAAGAAAAAGAATTACATATAATGTAGGTAGTGCTTAGGAATTATTTAAACACATGAAACATAAACCTGATATGCTTAAGAAAGTCGTATTTAGAGAAGAATTATGGCATCCCAACGAAAAACTTTTTATTGGAATTATAAGAGATGACGATACACAGATTGTGATACACACCTTCACCTTGTCATGAATAATCCCAGCAGAAAATGTTTCAAATTTGGAAGCAATAAATAAAATGGAAGCATTATATAATGGAAGCATTATATTGTTTATTCATACCTTAAAGCTTCCAAAGATGCTACAGGATTAGATATTATTTTTGATTTTTTGTACTATTTGCTTACTGGTTGCAATAAATGTGCATTTCTATTGCATTTTAGAGGCTCATTTCATATAAAAATCATGCATTATTGATGCGCACGAGTAAGTGATTGTTAACAATTTCTCCCTTACAAAATAGCTTATTGGTAAGCACCAATATCTGCTGGGATGAATCATATGATCATTCCCGCAGTATTAAGTACTAGTACGAGGCGAAAGAAACCTCTTTGTAATCGAGCAAATCTTCATCATTGCAATTGATTCGGTTTAAAAAAGTGCATCAAGTCGAACGAATTTGTTCCATGATTTAATTACTTCCCAAACAGATGTGGCACTTGGTTTCATTCATAAAATGTATTTTGAATGTTTTAACAAAAAAATTCTATATTACCAATTTTGGTGTAAACTATGTACGAAGCACATCCTTATAATAAGAAAATCTTACCACAATAATGAAGTTTTCAGAACCCATTATATTGTCAAAAGGGTCTAGAAAGCCTGGTTCGGGTTCTGTCCTCGCCTTTCAGAAATTCTGTTACCAGTAGGCCTCAAGCAATTTTGAAAGTAATGAAACTAAAATATTCGAGAATATGTGGGCACCTAGAATACCTTTCAAAAGGGAAATTCTAGTGCACACTATAATTGCCTAAAAAGGGTTGTTGAGATTTATTTAATTAATAGATGCAAAGATCCTCTTTGTAAGTTGTTAATCTACGCAAAAACTCGTCTAAATCATTGGAACTGAAACCAATTGGAATTAAAAATAAACATCAATTTGTGCTGAAAGCTCTTAAATCAGGATAATTTCTTAAAATCTTTCATAAATTGGAAAGACTCAATCCCAGTCGAGCACTGTAACGATATTCCATCATCACAGCACCTAGTATTGCCTCTCTTTAGAAGTAGCTGAGTATACATCTTTCAACACGTTGAACCCCTCAAACCCACGATGCACCGAGATCCATATTAGTGTGGTCTCAGTGAGAAACCATAGAATCTTCATTTAGTCCATATCTGCCCTTCTTCAATAGGCGATATGTAGTAATGTACTATCCAAGTGTAAGGAGAGCCGCCTTGTTATCCACACACATGAAAATGTGACCCCGGATGCTCTGGTGTCTATCCACACAAAAAAGCCAAACTAAACTAAACAAAACTGATCAGTGGTTTTTATGGAGATATAAAACAGATTGGAATGAAATAAAATAGAGATGAATATTTTAAATTGACAAGACAATCTCCTTTTTGACCCACTTGCAGATTCAACGTGTTGCTTGGTAATGTTTTTTTTTAAGATGTCGGAGCTGGGTGTCGAAACCAGGACTCATGTCCCAGGACTCATGTCAACACACTAACCACTAGACCACGACGACTACTCAAGATTTGACTCAGTTTTAAATAATTAGTCGTAAAACTGTTGCAAAAACTATATTTAAACCGTAACTTACGAGTTTAGAGGTGTTTTCCAATTGTCTGAAACAGATTCTTGTTGAACTGACAATAGACATCGGAAAAGTAGTATCGCTTCTCATGTGTGTAATTTTAAATTTGTAGAATTTTAAATCACTAACTTATCCCTATCGTGAAATTCAGTTACATCCCTATTACATTTTTAAAGGATTTTTATAAAATATATTATTATTTCATTATATTTGAAATTACTTTACTTTACTGTGTACCTTTGGAAAAAATTCGTCTTAATTAATCATTAGTTATTACTGTGAAATTCTTGGCATTATCGTAAAACGTAAAATAAAATCCCTCTTTAACTTTTTTCTTTTTTTTATAAATTTAAAGCACAAATACATGTTCTTACTTTCAAACGACGAGTACCTTAAAGGAAACATGTAATTAAAAGGAACACTAATTAAAAATCAAAAAAAGATGCTGTTAATAAACTAAAAGAAATACATTTATACAAAAGAAAATAAAAAGGAATTATTTATAAGAAAATCGTTACAAGAGAAGATTTAAAAAGTAAAAAAAGAAAAAAATTCTACCTGATGCTTCTACAATGTAAAGATATTAAAAGAAAGAAATTTGAAAGGAAATCCACTGTTGAATGCAGAGTTAAAAAATGCCATGAAAAAAAGAAAAACAATAAATTTTATCCTGGCAGCCCGCATAAAATTTTTATTTAACACTCAATGTAAAAGTAAAAAAATAAAGCAAAGAATGAACATGTTCTATAAAATTAGCCAAAAGTTAAGTTATATAAAAAAACAACATAAAAGATAAGTAAGTAAAAGTAGTGATAGTGAATGCTTTAAAAGTAATTTATTGGCATTTTAAATCTTTTGGAAGATTTCCTTTTCTTTAAGAACTTTAAAGACTTAATGAAGCTCGAAAAAGTTAAATATTATTGTTAAATTTAAATTATAATTGCAGTTTAAATATTGTATGTGGAAATAATAAGAAAAATAAATATGAGTATAATTCTAACCATCAACCTATTTAACATAAAGGATTTAGAACTATGTATTGCTGTAACACAGAAGTATAAAAATTGAAACGAATTTACAGGGTAGAGAGGCATAATAATAACAGTCATGGAACTAACTTTTGAATTCACTAAATAATGTGATAGCTAGTGATAATGAATTTCCCAATGTAACAAGATAATAAGCATATGATATAACTACAGCGTAGGGTTACTTTTTAACACCTCTTTCAAAAGTTATTATTGTATTCTTAAGACAAAAAGTATAATCTGTTGTGATAGCAGTGATTTAAATTAAACCTGCCGAACACGGTACTGCAAAATGTTTCTTATAATTGAATGTATTTTGGGAAAGGCATTATTTTTAGTTAATACATTGTAAAAATTAATAGAAGAGGGGTGCCCAGAACCCCAGCAGAAAAAATTTCAAATTTGGAAGCAAAAGATAAAATTGTAAGCAATAATGGATGCATTATATTGTGTATTCATACCCTAAAGCTTCCAAAAATGCTACAGGAAAAGGAAGTATTTTTGATTTTTTATACTACTTGCTTACTTGTTGCAATAAATTTGTATTTCTATTGTGTTTTAGCGGCTCATTTCATATAAAAATCAAGCATTATTGATGCGCACGAGTAAGTGATAGTTCACAATTTCTCCCTTACAAAATAGCTTATTGGTAAGCACTAATTTTCTCCTGTTACGAGTCACATTGTAGGACATACGCTAGAGGGCTGTCGGTATGATTTTTACCGGAGACTCTTATCTGTGACTCTACCAAGAGCATATGTCTTAAGTCGCTCTGCTCATAATAATTAGAATGTAATTTTAATATTGTAAAATAATAATAAAATTTTATTTGTTTATTGTTAAAAGGCAATGGAATACACCCTTACAGACTATATACAAATTAACCATAAATAGAAATAATTTTAATTCTGGTTTTTCGACCTTTATTATTTAATGTAAAGAACTAGTCAATCTTGAGGACTTTTTTTAAATAAAAATCGTTTATTTATTTATCGATATTTCGCTACTCCTTTTTATTTAAAAAAAGACCTTAAGCTTGAGTAATTCTTTACATAAATAGAAATTTACAAAACAAAATAAGTTACATACTTAGAAATACAATTATTTTATGTAGTCGCCGTGGTCTAGTGATTAGCGTGTTGTCTTACTAAGACTATAGCGCCGGGTTCAAATCTCAGCTCTGACATCTTGCAAAAAAAGAAATATGAACAAATTATTTCTTTCGGCGACTTCTAGCAAAAGCTCTGAGACTAATTGATTGCAACGAAAAAGCTTCTCAAATTTATCGTTCGGAGTCGACTTTAAACTGTAGGTCCCGGTACTCATGGAATAAAATTAACACACACAACATGAGTGCTGCGAGAAGCTACGCTGTAACACTGACACAGGGTTGTAATGGCCAATCATGTATGTATGTATGTATTATTTTATATTTAATAGTTTCGGAATTTGAAGAAAAATCAACTAATTCTGACAAATAATTATATTGGATGCATAATCTAGTAAAAGTAATGATAATAACGATAAGGCATGATGATTAAGAAAATCCGCAATTAACTTCTCAAATAGTTTTGGAATAGAACTCAGTTTAGCAATAATAAAAATATACACTTTTTATACCAAAAGTGACAACTCGTTATATATAAAGATGTATCTTCGCGTCACTGTGTTTTGTTCAAAATGTCTTTACGGCACACAAAACTAACTTTGAATCAGGTAAAGTAATAATTTCTCGTTTAAAGAAACCCATTTTTGTTACCCACGGTAATCTCTACTGATATAGATTTTTTTTTGTGTATATAATTTTGTAGTTTGATTTTTTTATTTATCGCATTTATTGTAACAGGTCTATTCAATATTTTAATTATTTTGTTATTGTTATTGTTTTCTTTAATTCTAGAATTTTTTTGTTGAATTCTTTAGAAAATATAATCGATTGTAATGTATAGACTGTAAGATTTTATTCAAAGTTTTTTGTAATAAAATAATGTCAAAAGTGTCAGTATAAAGGAAATTATGATATGCTAAAGGCTTATGCCCGTATTCATAAAAACTATTTTAGGTTTATTTAGAACTTATTTGACAAATTTCTATGCAACACTTGTCAAATAAACCCTCAATAAACCTAAAATAGTTTTTATGAATACGGGCATTAATTTAAAGGGGTGTGGTGAGAGGTAAGTTCGGTGTGTCATAACTACAAAGTACGGGACCACTATGATATAGAGGACGAGCGTGTCCTAGGTTGGGATTAAAGGGCTAATTGGGGAATACACCTACCTCACTCTGAACATATGTATATCATGCTATATGACTCATAGCAAATATATGTAAATGCAATGTAAGTTTATTAGATTTTATTTTTATTGTAATGTGTCATTGGATTGGTGGTGAGGGATGGAAACACACACTGTGAGACCCATAACAATATGGAGTGTTCAGCGAGAACTACAATGTAATAGGCTACTCGTATTATTGACTCACTGAGTTTTATGCATTAAAACATTACTTTAATATTTTCTTGTTTTGTTTAATCAATTTCTTGTTACTCTGTAATGTTTTACATGTTTTAATGAAACAAGTTAAAAAGTACTTTGCATTTACAAATTTATCTTTAAAAAATAAAATAAATTTCTTGTATAAGTATATAGTTTATAAGACATGCAATATTCAATGAATAATTCATAAAATAATAAAAATACATACTTTATTCCCTTTGAAAGAGATAGACGGTTAAATTGGTTTCAGAAAAATAAAAATTAAAGTTCTATTTTAAAGGAATTTTGTTAAATTTAAATATGTAGTCTCAATAAAATTAAGATATTTTTTATTTTTAATTTTGATTCCTTATTTATGCTTAGTCGCCGTGGTCTAGTGGTTAGTGTGTTGGCTTACTAAGACATGGGCCCTGGGTTCGACTCCAGGCTCCGACATCTTCAAAAAAGGAAATATGAAAAAATATTTCTTTCGGCGACTACCTCTCAGCAGTCTTCTGGCAAAAGTTCTGAGAGTAACTAATTGCCATGAACAAGCTTCTCAAGTCTGTCGTTCGGAGTCGACATTAAACTGTAGGTCCCGGTACTCATGGATAAAAATTGACACACACAAACATGAGTGCTGCGAAAAGCTAGGCCGTAATACTGACACAGGGTTGTAAAGGCCAGTTATGTATGTATGTATGTAATTGCAAAGTTATTGTTAAGTAGCCTTCCCTAAAACCATGTTGATAAGGTGATTATAACGATAAGGTATGATGGCGAAGAAAATCAGCAATTAACTTCTCAAATAGTTTTGGAATAGAACTCAGTTTAGCAATAATAAAAATATACGCTTTGTACACCAAAAGAGATAACTCGTTATAAATAAAGAAATATCTTCGCGTCACTTTGTTTTGTCTTTACGCCACACAAAACTAACTTTGAAGTAGGTAAATTCATAATTTTCTCATTTAAAGAAACCCATTCTTGTTACCCATGGTAATCTCTACTGATATAGATTTTTTTCTGTATATAATTTTTTAGTTTGATTTTTTATTTATCGCATTTATTCTAACAGGTTTATTCAATATATCTTTTATCGAGCTTAAGGTCTTTTTATATTAATATTAAATATTTATTTATTTTCAATATTTCGCTGCCCCTTCGTTTAGCGTCTTCAGGAATTATAATTTTAACAAATAAAAGAGATAAAAGAGATTTATTATTATTTATAAAAAGAGGTCAATAAAGTTCTTATATTATTGTTTATTCAATAATCAGTTATTGTCTTTAATTCTAGAATTTTTTTTTTCTTGATTTCTTTAGAAAATATAATCAATTGTAATGTATAGACTGTTAAATTTTATTTAAAGTTTTTTGTGATAAAATAATGACAAAAGTGTCAGTATAATGGAAATTATGACTTGCTAAAAGCTTAATTTAAAAGGGGTGTAGTGAGAGGTAAGTTCGGTGTGTAATAACTACATAGTACGGGACCACTATGATATAGAGGATGAGCGTGTCCTAGGTTGGGATTAAAGGGCTAATTGGGGAATACACCTACCTCACTCTGAAGATATATTATTTTGACTCATAGCTAGTATATGTAAATGCAATGTAAGTTTATTAGGTTTTATTTTTTTTTCTAATGTGTCATTGGATTGGAGGTGAGGGATGGAAACACACCCTGTGAGACCCAAAGCCGTACAAATACTCACATAACAATATTGAACACTCCATATTGAGAACTACAATGTACTAAGCTACTCGTATTATTGAGTGAGTCACTGAGTTTTATGCATTAAAAAACTACTTTAATATTTTCTTGTTTTGTTGAATCAATGTCTTGTTACTCTGTAATGTTTTACATGTTTTAATGAAACAAGTTAAAAAGTACTTTGCATTTACAAATTTATCTTTAAAAAAACAAAATACATTCCTTGTACATATAAGTATATAGTTTATAAGACATGCAATATCCAATGAATAATTCATAAAATAATAAAAATATTTTATTCCCTTTGAAAGAGATAGACGGTTAAATTGGTTTCAGAAAAATAAAAATTAAAGTTCTATTTTAAAGGAATTTTGTTAAATTTAAATATGTAGTCTCAATCAAATTAAGATATTTTTTATTTTTAATTTTAATTCCTAATTTATGCTATAATTTTTTATACAAATAATTATTGTATGAATTTTAACGTTCCGAGTAACCGGAATCAAGTGTTCTAATCAAAAATTTAAATGAGCTCTCGATTTGCGAGTCACAAAAATCATTGCCATCTGGTTGGTTGTTTTATAAAAGGTTATAAAAATAATTTTAATAAATTTAACATAAATTTTCAAACTATTTGCATGAAACACAATAAAAATATACGAGTACTTATATAGAAAATAATAATTTGTGACCCACATTTATTTTAAAAGTGGAATCGTTTTTCTTTTTTTTTTTTAATTTTGTATTTATTCTTTGTACATCAACAACCGCGAGCAACTAAAATTTATTAAAAAGTAAAAAACCAGCGTAAAACGGAAAATTAAATGCTGCAGCCCACTTTTTGTATTTGAAAAAAAAAATAGTTTTCTTTCTACTTCACAGCAGCAGTATTTGTTTCAAGTATTGATAGACATCTGTAACCAAATAAAACACATGGACACACAAACAGCAAACCTTTGCGGTGTAAATCCTCGACAGGACAGCTTTATTTTTTTTGCTGTTGGTAAATGAAAATGAGGAAATATCATTCATAGTCATTTGGTTACGCTCAGTAGTAGAGAGATTAACAATTTCTGATTGTGAGTTTTTAGTGAAATGTTTTTTTTTTTCTTTTTTGTTTTGGAAGTTTGTGTCATTTTGTAATGAAAGAGCTTTGCTAGAAACACAAAGAAAATAAAAGGATGTAATATCGTGTTCATTAATCTGGTATTGCGATAACACTTTTTATTAAAACAATCTGTTTATTTAAGAAAGTATTATTCATATTGTATTTTCCTTTTACACATTTCCATTTATATTTCTACGTGCATTTATATTTATTTGGATTTCTTTGCTAAATTGACCTGGTTTTCTCGTTTTTCTCATTGATAAAGTTGCCAAAGGATAGAAGAAAAAATCACATTAAATAGTGGCCTTGTTAATATAAATATTTATTTTAGAAAACACATTAAGCTTTCACTTAAATGAAAATTATTAAAAATATTTTTGGAAAAATGCAACTGTTTTATAACCTTTCCTCTCTTCAAATGAAAACTTTTTTTTTATTCAAGTATCGTGTTTTCACAACTAAAATCCGTAAAAATTTAACGTAAAGAGGCACTTGTTTTAATGGTTTAAGTTTTAAGTATTAAAATATACAATAAAAATTCATGCAAAAAAAAAAGACCTGAGGCACATTATCGTATATTATTTAGACAGTTTTAAAGTTTCGATTTTGATGTTCAAGACGAACAAAATTTTAATGCGCGTATCTACTGGATACTTGCAGAAAGTACTTACAG
This sequence comes from Metopia argyrocephala, assembly GCA_963576795.1. Taxonomy (NCBI): domain Eukaryota; kingdom Metazoa; phylum Arthropoda; class Insecta; order Diptera; family Sarcophagidae; genus Metopia; species Metopia argyrocephala. Next base: position 90,301,552 of record OY756211.1, read on the forward strand.
ACGGACAAATAGTTTTTAAGCTTTTCAAACCAAAAGGATTTCTCTAAAAACACAGAGATTAAGTGTCTGGCTACTACGACAGAATGCAGAGTCAGAAGATAAAGTCAACACAAACACATGTTTTCAGCTGGAAAGTTACATAAAGACTTCTTAATAATAATTTTGAAAATGCCGTCTTGCATATATTCTGTCGTTCGGGGTCTACTTTAAACTGTAGGTCCCGGTCCCCCCGGTGATACAGTAAAGGTTGCTGGTGATTACTCACACCAGGAGCCTGTCTTCTCCGGGGAATATGGAGTTCACCTAGCACTCGCTATAGGCAGTGAGGTTGGTAATTTGGACTGACCAGAGAAACCTACTCTAATCTGGTACTACCGATATCAGGAAGCCCCCGATTACGTCTGTGCTCCCCTGTCATTCGGGGAATGAGGCAAACCGGCCTGATTGTTTGGGTGCGGACCTTCGGGGAGTACACGTAGTGGCTGTGGTAATGCTGGGTAGAAACCCCTCAACCATTCGATGACTATGGGCCTTCTTCTGACTGGGGTGTCTTTAACATCTCCGAAATTAGAGGGTATCGGCATCGGGTGACGGTGGTTGGACGCATTGTATTCCACTACCGCCCGGTGGGATTCAAATGACAACATTCTACCTTCATTGTTAAAGCAAGAATTACCTGAAAATGATCGTGCTGACGAAACACAAGAATTTCACCGCAATAATGACGTGAACGTTTCTCAAGAAGAAATTCTTAGCTTTATTATCAAGTCTGAGAACACTTCTAAGTATTAGTTCAGATTCAGACACAGAAAATATGGAATCAGAGACTATAACGAAACATGTTAAAAATCGTGAAGCTGTGCAGGCCTTATAATACTGCTATAGACAGGGCAAGAGAACGTGGTATGCAAACAGATTACATATTGGTGCTAAAAGAATTGCGGAACAAGGCTTTGGAAGCATGTGCATTGAAAGAAAAGCAAACCTACTCCACAAATTCACTCTTAATCAATAAAAATTAAATTAATTTGTTTTGAAACCCTAACGAATATGGTAAATTATAATATTACATAATGAGAGCACATTCAGTAATCTGAATATCTCGTTAATCCGAATCATTAATTCGGATTACCGGGCTGGGACTGTATTTCAATTGTTATTAAATTTTCCATGTTTTTTTAAAGGACTAAATAATGATTTCATTGAAGCATGTAAAAATGTTCTTCAAATCTGTCACACCTAATTTGTAACTTTCAATATTTTTTAAGAATTTTTTTTTTTCATTTGTTACATTTAAATGTGAAAAACGTGTCACATTTTTTGCACATAAAAGCCAATCACCCACATTTAAGACTTTCTTCAATTCTTTTCTTTTAATGATTTCTATAGAAAATTATTTTTTAACAAGAATTATACAGATTCTTACATATATTCTTTCACTTACAAAAAAGTACCCTTTCTCCTCTTTTTTTTATTGTAATTTTCAATATTTTTCTTGTACAAATTAGAAATTCAAATTTGAACAATTAAAACAATTGAATCCCATTTTAACAGTTAATGTTTGGCATGTCCCAGTTAATGAGCTGGCAATAATACAAATGGTAACGTGCACAATAATTATTCCTGTGCATACGCACATACTCGTATGTATACCAGTGTGTATGTTAACGAGTACTGCGGGAGAGAGACCTGCTTGCTGTTGTAGGCTTTATATTTACATACACCATGTAACCAATAAAGTTAACAATTAAATGGAGAAAAAAAAACAGCAACAACAACAACAACAATTGGTTTGTCTATTTATCCTGAAAATTTTAATAAGAAGTACGTATGCACGCACACATTTAACATTTAGCTGCAGAGAAATAAAAATAAATGGTGCAAATTAAAGGAGTATTCTTGAACAGACACCCCAAAACACTGTAAACATTACTCGAACGGTTCTAATTGAAAATATAAAAAAATAGTAAAAAGAAATGATTTGTAGAGGAGCATAAACGACTTAAACATACTTTATAGTGCATAATATTGTTAGAAAAAAAAGGAAAGGCCTGCCGAGATGTATCTACACTGCCGTTCACTTGAATAGGTTTATTAATTTTTACTCTTATATTTTAATTTTTCTTCATATAAACTTTAGGAGATTAATTTTTTTTCACTTAAATTATGAGATATTATGAATGAACATATTTTAGGAAAAAAGAATAACGGTACAATAAATAAAAATTTGTTATTTTTTTACTTTACTTCAAAATGCTGCGAAAATAGATGTAGATTTTGGGTCACTTGAATAGGTTCACTAGGAATAAAATTAGTTTGCTTTTGACCATCGACAGTATAATTAAAATTTTAAATATTTTTGAGTTACTGCAATAATTTTTTACATTTTTTATGTAAAATGAGACGCAGCAAGCGATTAACTGAAGAAAGAAGATGTAAAATTATGGCTTAAGCCATAGGAATATCGACAAAAAAATTGGTCGCAGATAGAATGTTGTAAGTAATTTTTTAAGAAATAAGGCCGATTATGGAAAAAACATGAAAGGTCGGAAGAAAAAAGCCGCAACAGAAGCGGAGAGAAGAGCTGCCTCAAATTCGAGCGATTCTGCTGCAAAAATTAGACAAAAATTTGGTATCACAGCTATCATAAACACTGTAAGACATAATCGGCCTTATTCCAGTTGGCGACGTCGTTGTCGTCTAACGACATTTTTGTAGCAGAATAAAGAAAAAATATTTCTCTTGCCTTTAATCTATTACAAAAAAGGCCTTACGTGACGACGACGTCGCCAATTGGAATACGGCCTATTATTCTAAACATTTAAGGAGATTGAAAATTAAAAAAAAAACCATCTCTTATTGCTGCTCGTAAAGCCACACGGTCTCATTTTGCACGAGAACACATGAACGATAAAAATGAATGGTATCGTGTTGCCTTCTCAGACGAAAAAAAGTTTGATTTGGAAGGTCCGGATGGATACAACTACTATTTCCACGACCTACATAAGGAGGAACGCTAACTTAGTCGTCTCGTCTCTGTGAGGGAAGTGTAATGATGTGGGGGGCGAATTCATATTATGGTGCATTTGAGCTCCAATTCCTCACATCAAAAATGAACACGAATAACTACAAAACAGTACTTGAAAAGGTGTTTCCATATTTTTTTTTACTATTTTTAGACCAATTCTCTGGATATTTAAACAAAATAATGCCCCGATATCTAATGCCAGGGTTGTAAAAGTGTGAATTCAAAGCCAAAATGTCAATCAGTTGGAGTGGCCACCATATTCCCTTGACTTAAATATTATAGAAAATGTATGGGGCTTGCTTTCTCGCAAAGTCTATGAGTCCGGTAGACAATTGGAAGCCAAATAGGCTTTCATTGGAGGAATTAAAAAAGCTTGGTCCAAAAAATTCATTATCATTAATTGAAAACCTTTATAGCTCACTCCCAAATGGTATTCTTGAAGTTATATCGAATAAAGGAGGATCATCAAAACATTGCAAGAAATCTTAAAAATAAGAAAAGTTTTACAAAAAAATCATTTTCTTCTTTAATTTTTTAAAGGAATGATAGTGAACATATTCAAATGATCCAAAAAATTGTACTGAAAATCATATTCGTTTTGGGAAAATTCAGTAATTAATTATTGAAACAATCTTTTTTATTATAAACTCACATAATCCAATATTTTACCATATTAGAAAATAATATAACTAAAAACTTAATTACTTTTAGAAAAAAATTAATTTGAATGTAATGAAAATAGTGAACCTATTCAAGTGATCGGCAGTGTATTTAGGGAGCCAAATGGGCTCTTTGAAGAAAATATCCAATACTAAATTTCCCTTAGGTAGGCATTTGGTCTGCTGAAAAAACAGCAGACTCGAAAAGCCACAATAGGTCTTATAGGTCGCAGTGTCTTCCAATTGTGCAATTGATAATGATGATGATCGGACAGGACAAGCAATTTCACAAATTAACAATTTATCTGATTTGAGATGGAAGCGATTTTGATCTAAATTGAAATCGACTAAAATTTAAAGTTGATATAACTTCCAAATCTGGAAAAATACATGCCTGTTATATTACAATTTGCTCGATATACTAGTTATACCAACTATAGGGTCTATTTTGATTTTACAATTTTATGGCATACGCATAAAAGTGGCTATATCAGCGTATAGATGAATATATTGGCAACAAAAAGGATTGTTTGTTTGAAAGTCAACGTCAGTTGCAATTTATTGTTACTGCTGGATAGTAATAATCCAACAAACACACCGTTACTATTTGTACAATATCGTTTTTTTTTCTTGTTAACCCTTCTTACAATTCTTGTGTTCTTTTTCATATTTTTTTAGTATTTTTTTGTTTTTGTTTTTTTTTGTTTTGTGCTCCGATAGTTTCTGAGCCAAGTCCAATATCAACACAAAACCAGCGACTACTTAATAAACATGAAAACATATCCGTTGGCAGACAAAAACCAACAACATCAGTTAAAACAACAGCAGGGGCAATGTAAAAAACCAATAGAACTAAAACAACACCAACAACAGCAGCAACAAAAACAGAAGCAGAAACGAAAAAACCAGAAACAACATCAGCATCAGCAACACAAACAGCAAGTACGTCATAAAGTTTGTAAAGAGGAAACGGATGTTACACTTGTTGTGGGTCGGGCTGCTTGGTGGAGGGATTCTGTTGTATTGCCAACAAATAACAATATGCGAAATTTAACATTCGCCGAAGCATTGAGAGATTTTCTACAAAATGTTTCATTTCATTGTTATGGAAAATTAGTTGAAACAGGATGTCGTTATCAAGAGCGGTACGTTTATATGTATTAATACATGTATGTGTGTATATGTTGCTTACTGTAGAATTTTCTATCTGTATATTGTATACAAGTACATAGGTATGTAGTATGTTTGTTGTAAGCCCAAACCGAAAGGTAGCATAATTGGCCGTATGTAAGCAATCTGTGTTTTTTGTTTTCTCATTTTCCATTTCTTCAATATTGTTACGAGTATTACAAATAACAAAAACAGTCTCCATTCGATAAATTCAATTTTTTTTTTTGCTTGAGTCTAAAAGATAGAAAGAAAATTAATTACGCATTCTATTTATTTTCGTTCCAGACTATTTTGGTTGGTTTTCCATATCGCTGCATTGTCTACGCTAATTATTTTCCTTTATAATAATCGTAATACCAGTGGTCAAATGTTGACAACCTCCCTATATGATCCCCTGTATCCAATACGCAAGGTACCATTTCCGGCTGTTACTGTTTGTTCAATAAATCGCATCTCGAATGCATCTGCTACACGTTATGCTGAGGAACTGTAAGTCATCAATATATACTCGTTTGTTATTGTTTCCGTTAATTTGTTGTAAAAATAAAAATGTTGCTGTAGTTGAGTTGCTATTACATTTTAATTTGTATTTTTTTTTTTTATTTCTATTATTTGTCATTGTCTTGACCAATTATTTGCAAAATACAACATGCACATGGATGTGTGTGTATACATGTCACATACGAGTAGTAATAGAAAGGATCCCCTTAAACGCGGTGTTAATTTTTTTTATGAACAAATAAGTATGTTACAGTATAACTATTACGTACAGGATGATTTACGTGATTTTTATAAGGCGTTGACATTTCAACGGTTTTTGGATATCTATGATCGGGAAGAGAGTGAACTGTTTTATAACACTAGAAGACGTATGGCTAAGGTAAGAATACAATATTTCGGTATGTCATGAAAAATAATTTAGTTCAACATTGAAATTGCCTGTATTTTTGCAGTCATATAAAAGGTATCTGTATAAATTTAATTTTTTTTTTAATTGTAATAATCAAGGAAGTAGAAACAATGGTCATAAAGGTGATGAGTAAAAAGGGAATTTAAAATCTTTGCAGATTTTAAAGATGTTACGATTTGAAATTTCAGTCTAATTCAATTTCGATAGAAATCGTTTTCCATCACATACAATTTAAAGTTAGAGTTTATAATATTTATTCATACACAATTTATAAAATAAATTTCTATATAAAAAAATTATTTTATGAAATATATTCTTTAATACGATTCCGCTTATTTGCCTCAAAATTAGTTTAATAGTAGCCTATACCCGGCGTGCTACAACTACCACTACTATTTGCCCATTGCCTATTTAGTAACTACGAAATCAATCAGCCTAAATTTAGAAACTTTAGCTTCAACACCTGTATGGGACGTACACACCTATTTGTCCAATTCCGACCACTTTCTGACTGATGATTTTCCTTGTCATTCAGATCGAATTCAGAAACTTTACTTTTAACAGATATACAAAAATCAGTATTTAGTTTGTATGGAAGGTGCCACGCCCACTTTCTGGCTGATGATTTGCCTTGGCTTAAAGTCATTTAGATCAAATTCAGAAACCTTAGCTTGAACCGTTCTCAAAATGTACAAGAAACAGTATTTAGTTTGTATGGAAGATACCACGCCCAAGTGCAATTTTGAAAAAAACATACCCTATTGCATTTCCGGTCGTTGAGTCTACATACTCGTATATATGTACCAAATTTCAGCAAAATTGGTTCAATCGTTAAAGCGTGATTGACCGACAAACAAAGAGATTTATAATAAATGTGTATATGGATATACATATATTAAAATATTCATGCTATTATATTCAGTTGATTTTATAAAGCTGAGCTGGTAGTTGTTGTGAAATTACTATACGTGGGATGTTATATTTTTATGCTCCACCGGACTCCTTACATATGATACAGCATGCTTCCAAACCTGATTCACATAGCAATTATTTTCCTCTACTTATAACGTGGCCACATGGGTTACCTTAAGACTGACTTATGCTCTTTTTATAACTCAGGACATTTGGTGCCTTAACAGGCACCCAAGAGGGAAATATTGCCTGCAAGTCCCTGTCCAATAGGAGTTCATACACGACCCTAACCAATGGATTATTCTATTAGGTCATATTTAATTAATAAAAATATAATATATTTACCTTACAAATATGAAGGATATTTTAATATTATATTGAGGCTTTTTTCTTTTTGTATTCTTTAATTGTAGAATGAACACAAAAATGATTTTTCTTCACGAAAATAAAAAAATTTCAATATTAATTTCCACTTTTAAAAAAAAATCACAAGTCACAAAAGTTTTTTTTTTCTTTTTTTTCTTCCGCTACCGTTCTTATTTATCAAAAAAAAAGCAGTAATAGAAGAAGTTCCTAAATTTGATCCAGATAGCTTTATACTTGATACAGTTTTATAATTTTTATAATCATTATCAAAATAAATCATGGAATAAAACGTGAGCCAAAATGGATAAGTGGACATGGTTTCTCCCATACAGAATAAATGTTTATATTTCAATATAATGAATAACATTCCATTCTTTTCAACCAAACATCAAAAAAATTAACGATCAGGTCGTTCAAGGGTGAAGGTATTAAGACTGGCCTTTGAGTGATCAATTGACAGCAATTTCTCTCACTCGTCAAGCGCCTACTGAAAAAAAACCTCTATCGTTTCACAAATTCCAGTACAATTTACAACACGAGTAAGGGGTTCATCCCCTGAATACTGGTCTTAATAAAAAAAAAAAAATAATGAGGATGGTAACAGAGAAAGTTGTGAAATTTGCTATAATCCAATACATAGACGTCATCAATCAAAAAATAGGCGATGTTGTATTTTTAGAAGTGGCACTCTCCACACTTATCTTCTTATATACACCTATCCCGCGATTTACACGGTACTTTTTTTACACGATTTCACTTTTACACGCACTTTTTCAAGATCTCTCCCTCGATTTAAACGTTATTTTTCGCTTTTTCACGATTTTTAAACTGAACGAATTTTACAAAATAAAACTGTTAAAAACAAAAATTTGTGTTATTTTGCTACACCTTTTTTATTTCAAACACAATATTCCAAATTTGTAAAACGACAGCACTGAGTACAACCCATAAAAAAACACTGGTACCAATCCATCAACTAGAGAATCGCCTCAAATAATCACAAGTGATGAAAGTGACATGTCACCAATCAAGAAAAAAAGGTTAAGAGTCATCGATAGTGATTGAATTTGCTCAAATCCTTGATATATTTTTTGTAATTTTCTAATTTTTTTAAAAATATGTAATTCTTTTTTACATGTACATAATTGTTATTACAAAATTAATGGATATTTTGGTTCTTTAGTAGGTGTATATTTTATTTTTATTTAACGTAAATGAAAGAAAAATAAATGAAAAAAATTTATAAATAAAACAAAAATTAATTTAATTAAAAACTAATTTGATTTTACTTATATTAGACTTTTTTCGTTTTACACGATTTTTCATACAAAAAATTTGATTTCGATTTACACGGTTTTTTCAGGAACCGATCTTCCGTGCCAATCGGGGGATAGGTGTATTAAACGTTTTATTTAATTAAAAAAGGGGGATCACAAAGCATATCTTACAATTTTGGATGATCTTTTGTAAAAAGTTTAAAATTTTATTGTTTTTAGCTTACACCAAATTGCTCCGATATTTTAGTGCAATGTCGTTTGGGTGGTAAAAAAATCAATTGTAATGAAGAATTTCAGGAAACGTACACATCCAAAGGTTTATGTTGTACATTCAACAACAACAATAAGTATAAATCAATTTTTCAAATTTTAAATTCATCAAATTTGTATAGAATTGTTTCAACTTCTATCTAGATATACAAAACCACGCAGTTTTCGCAGACGTTTCTTTGGACAAGATATGGGTTTGATTTTGCTATTAAGTGCACCAAAGAAAGATAATTTTTATAAAGCCTTTACATTAAATGGCTTCATAGTAAGTAATAACAATAAATAGTTGAGAAAAGAAAAACCTGTGACTACTTATGTCTCTATTCTCTTAAGGTAGAGGTACACAACCCAACTCTTTATCCTGATCAATCTTCAGGTGGCATCGAAGAGCGTTTAGTCCAGACGGGCGTCGACACATACTTATCGGTGACGCCAAAAATCATACAGACTGTTAGCGAGGCAAGATTTCTAAGACCTAAAGCGGTAAGTTTAAATACAAATTTCTTTTATTTTACAATAGTTTTAAGACTTACACGTATTATATACATATTTTTAATTAAATTTACAGCGCAACTGTTTTTTTGATGACGAACTGCCGACAACATATACGAATGGTTATACATTCAATAATTGTATATCACTTTGTCGTATTCGTAGTATTGTAATATTATGCGGTTGTATGCCATTTTCAACACCTTACGAAAACTTATCCACACCTACTGATACCGCGTTTTGCAGTTTGCAACATAAGGAATGTTTAATGCGTTATGATTGTAAGTGGAATTTATGTGTGTTACGAGCATTTATGTATAGGTAGAAAAGTTGATCAATATTGATATACCTATCGTCGTGAGAGAGTTTATGTGCTCTATCCGCCATTTTATATATTTCGAGTTAATGATGCCACTTTAGGTTTTTGACACCAAAATTTTTAAAATCTGCAATCTGTTTTCAACTATTTATCTCCGAAACTGGACGAGATATCCGAAAACGGATTGCAGACTTGAAAAATTTGGGGTCGAAAACATAAGGTGGCATCATTAACTCGAGATATATAAAAAATATGAAATTGCAGAATGAGCACATAAAGATTTCGTGATTGGAAATTTTGTGTTTTTTAACAAAATCAGACAGAAAATATCAAAATTATTTTTTGAATGCTTCAGTTGTCAAACCGATTAACTCCACTTAGAAAAATTTAATTAGATAGTGATCTCAAAACACTATTCGATCCATAACTGCATAATATTAAAATCAAATTACTATAATAGCATAAATACACTTACAATATATTATACGTATACAGTAGTGTGTCCCAAAAAAAAATTTTTTTGTTCCCTAACCTTTTTTTGAAAGCTTATAGGGTAAAGTATTTTTGTGATTTTTTTCAGATTTTTCGGAAGAGGTTTAGAGGTCGCTAAAATCGAATTTAACCCAAAAATCGGGTTTTCTCGACTTTTTTTGAATTTTGCGCATTACTCGGCCCATTAGCACGATTTGCTTTGTTACTAAGTCAATTTTTTTAAAGAAAACTGTTCAAACTTTACTTCTCTGTGCAGATATTATAAGTTTCGGTAATATTTTTGCTCATTTGAGTACCCTTTAAGTAATTTTTTTGTAAATTTAGCATAAATTTTTATCGGCGGAAAAGTCATTTAATTACCTTTCCATCGATATGCCACTTATCTCGATCGAACTTTTCGGTTGGACTCCACAAGGGTTTGAGTGGGGCCATACACCGAAAAACACAAAAGTACCGTTATCTAAAAACGGTACTTAGGAAAAAAAAATTACAGCGTTTTTCGTGCTCAGAAGGTCCCAATTAACTTATCTAGGCATATGGCGTTCTTGAAATTTTTTTGGCTGTAAACAAGTGTTATTTTTTAATAGATTTTTGTATATACACAAAATGAGTACAAAACTTAAAAAGGGCGTAACTTTGGAACAGTAAGAGCAAATTCAATATTTATTTTTTAAATGACTCAGAATTTATCCACATTTTAAACTGAATCATTAGTTTTTTTAACTTCAATAGAAATTTTAAAAGTTACAAAGCATTATTTTTAAAATGTATGCTAAATTTACAAAAAAATGTCATAAAGGGTACCCAAATGAGCAAAAATATTACCGAAACTTATAATATCTGCACAGACAAGTAAAGCTTAAACAGTTTTCTTTAAAAAAATTGACTTAGTAACAGGGCAAATTGTGCTAATGGGCCGAGTAATGCGCAAAATTCAAAAAAAGTCGAGAAAACCCGATTTTTGGGTTAAATTCGATTTTAGCGACCTCTAAACCTCTTCCGAAAAATCTGAAAAAAATCACAAAAATACTTTACCCTAGAAGCTTTCAAAAAATGCTGGGGGACCTATAAAAATCGAAAAAAAAATTTTTTTGGGACACACTAGTATACAGTTATTACTTACATTTTCGAAAGTGGACTTAATCGTTTTCTCAATTTAAGCATACATTTTACAAACGTTGTTCGTATGGCTGTAATAATGTTCCTTTTTTAACATTTTATCACTAAAAATATTTGTTTAACTTTCTTACAGTTAAATGGTTTAATGTCATAACACAAAGACAAAACATACGTGGTCTGGAGCGTGAAATGGAAGATGCATTATATTGTCCAGACTGTTTACCATCATGTACGGAAACACGATATAGCGTAAAAGTAATTGGTTTGCCCTTAAACGAATACAACATGAAAACATTTTCGTAAGTCTGTTAGAAATTATAATTTAAATAATAACAAAATTAAATTGAATATTTATTTAAGAGTTTCTAAAAAAAATTATACCGATTTGGCATTGGTACGTATTTTCTTTGGTCAGACTCATGCACATTATTTTCGCAGAGTGTTGGTGAATTCATGGGTAGAAATATTTAGTAAGTTTTCTTTTCAGTTTTATAAATAATAAAAGATTCTGGTTGAATATAACTATAGTATAGTATTAATTAATTTTTATGTATTTTGTTTAATTCTAGGCTATGTTGGTAATATTTGTGGCATTATTGCTGGTTTTTCATTAATCGGCATTTGCGAAGTGTTTTTCTTTTTTATACAACAGCTTTTTAAAGCTTATAAAAATGAAATGTTATGGGATGGCAATGGTGGAATTACAGCCGATCATTCTCTTATTATATTACCGTAATTAAATGTCAAAGTATATGTATTTACGTAATTGTATTTATGCAAAGCACTAAATGAATATTTCTTGAGATATTAATCCAAATATAAAAAGTACGGAAAAAAATATGAATTTTATTTCTAGGCAATACTTTTTATTGTAATAGTAGGACTTACAGACAAAGCTGTCATATTTATTTATTTATTTATTTATTTATTTAAAGATCAGAAGCCCTTAAGGCCCAATTGATCCAGATATTAAACGTGTATTTTTATTTCTATATTTACAAAAAAATTCTATATCTTATCCTAAATATATACTAAATAAGAAAAAAAAATATCGGTTCATTAAATGGCAATACCATTATCTAGACATTCCTATACCAATATACCCTTTTTGCACTAATACTGAAAACAAACTGAAATAAAAATTAATCATAAACAAGATACTGGTACTGTGGTATGTATGGCAGCAACTCACAGGTTACTTAAAATAATTCGCTTAAACCCAACAGACCCATTATACACACGTTCCCTACCTGGAATTATTATTATTTTGGTTCTTGTAAGAAGTATACCACCTCAACATAAGATCTATAAAGTATTACTTAGCAATGAAAACGGTGTCTATATAAAAATTTAATTCGATTTTCTTTTTTTTTGTCACTTATTGGGATGCTTGTTTCAAATATACATTCACAGTGTCAATTGTAGTTGTAAAAGATTCATAGCCTATGTGTTTATTTATTTATTTATTTATTTATACAATCCATGGAGAACAATTCTTTACAGACCACATAAGCCTTAATTGACCTCAATGTACCATATAAAAGCTTAATTAGTACTTAATTGAACCACTGATTAGTTTAAATTATAAATGCAACCCAGTGTGAAGTACAGTTAGTGAAAAGTGGCAACTCTATACAATCTATGTTCAGTGGGAACTGGCAATAAATAAAAGTAAGCAAATGAGACAGATAAATTTAATGTATTTTTACTCACAAAATTAAAATACTCTCAGCTAGCAAGTTCTAATTAACTACGACTAATTGCGCTATATGTGAACACGAAATTTAGTAATTCAACTATAATTTAAATGTATTCAATTAAAATTTATTTGTGAATAGTGTAACGTGCCGTTACATTTATATATGCTCCTATTTATATTAGTAATCATATTTGTATTTATATTGACGTTTGTATTAGGAATACGGCACAAAAGAAAATATCACAAACCAACAACAGCCAGCCAGATGTTATACTTCTCATTTAGATAATAGGACTAAAAGCATAAATTGTCAAGTCTTAGCAGCAACCGACAGCGACCGGTGCTCGTAACTGTGTAGTTGTATTTGTAAATTAATACTGTATCGTATTAAGTTGAATATAAGATCTACCGAATTTGTCTTATATTCTTAAATGGTATTTATTTGGATATAAGATCCTCCGAATTTATCTTATATTTGTATTTATTTTCGAAGGTCATATACTGTTGGTTTCACCGAACGTATTTCGTAATACTTTCAGTCGTCAGTGCAGCTATCTGGTTGGATGAGAGTCGGAACTTTAATTCTTTGCCGTAATCAAGAGAATCAGAGCCCTTATAGTTTATGCAATTTTAATTAAAGGTCATTGTTAAATAAATACTGTGCTTTAAACTCAAAACCAACAACATTTGCCATTTTATCATTTCAAAAGAAGCCGATCTGTAAGGTAAGATCCTGGACAGACTGAGTCATATCTCAGCTGGAAAAGTAACTGCATCTCAAATTTTGAATTTAAAATACAAAAGTTTAAAAGCATTTATAATTATTAATTCAAATACAATATTATTTTTAAAACTTTACTGCTTTCAAATAAATCGATTAAATTATAAGAATTATTAAATTTTAAATAAATCTGACGAAAGTAATTATAAGCAGCTTTAACAGAACCGTGATATTATAAATTTAAAAATTTTAAATTGCTAGAAGTTTTATTTGAAAAAATTTCGGAATGAACATAACATTATAATAATCCCCATATATTAAAAAAACTTAGCATTCTCCACCGGCTTTTCAGTGTAGGTAACTTAATAAGAGTAAATCTGCTTCTATATGAGGGAAGTACATAGAAATTCCACCAATAATTAAGTAGTCACTTACCTAATTACACTTAATTACCGCAACGTTCCAATCATGAACCCAACTCTGCTTATATTTATATATTTTTTAAAGGGACCCATACCAATGATGGTGTGGTCCAGGAATGGAAAATCCAGTACTTTAGTTCTTTCTTTCAGTACTTTTTTTAGTCAAAAATACTGCAGTACCCCCGCGACAAATTTAATATTTTTTTTTTTATTATCACTTGAAAAAAAATCAAATGAGTATTGAAAACATTGTGTTTTAAAGTAATCGAAAATATGTAAAGTTCTGATTGTACACCAATTATAAAACTTTAATTTTATCTATAATATAGATTCTATATCAAAGCGATCTCTAAATGCACGCTTTGTTTTTGACATTTTCAACCAAAGCAGGTTTTGCGTTAATGCAATTTTTGCAAGTAATTTAATTGAAAAAAACCTAACATGGACGTAAAAAATTGTAAGCAGATTTATTTAAATTTATGGTAAGAAATGTAATATATGCAACATTTGCATTGTGGGGGGCATAAGCCATATAGAACGCCACGCATTACGAGAATCTCACATCAAAAAAGTGGAAATACTCCAAAAATAATTGCCTTAATGGAAAAACCCACTCACTGTGCATATTCTGATTTGGTAAAATAATTGAAAATATCAATATGCTTATTTGTGGCTGAAAACAGTTTGCATAAACAACATTATCAAAAATGGTCTTTCAGATTCTCAAACCACAAAAAAATTTTTTTATGAATCGGCAACAAAGGTCAAAATATTTGAAACAAATGAAAAATTTTGCAGTCAAAATTATTATGCGTTGGTTATCGATGAAAGCACGAATTGTTCAGTGTAAAAAAAATTTTTTTGCAATTCTTATAAGTACTTTTAATAATGCTTGCCGAAATAGTTTTTTGTCATTAGAAAAACCAGAATATTGAACCGCTACAGGTATAACAAAAAAAAAATATATCAAAGATTTCGAGATAAACAAGATTTCAGAAAAAAAAATATGCTGGGATTTACCATTTACTCCGCATAGTTACTATTTTTGTCAGACTTCAATACCATTTCAAAAATTAAATTCTCTATTCCTAGTCTGGTCAGTTATTAAACCCTGAATTTTTGGTTAGTAGAAGGGTAAAGTAAAATGTAAGTTTTGGAGCTGTCAAAATCACCAGCGACCTCAAGTTGTAGAAATATTCGTACAATATTTTAATGAGTCTGCCATCTTGCATTATTTACCTAGCGTTTACACTAGACCATGGTATTAAAGTAAAAATACAACAAAAATGTTTCGCTTATTATTATTTTTATTATTATTTAGACCGAATTTACTGGCAAGGCGTTCGACCGAGTAGACCGTTTCAGTCTACTGTTTGTGTAGAAGAAATCCTACATTACTATATGAATACCAGCGAGTCTAAAACTCTAGTTGTGGATACACACATCCATCTAAACCATTACGAACGTTACATTTACATGTGTTCCGCTGTTTCGTTTGCCTGTAAGCACAATCAACAAGCATCTTAATTTGTTATTACAATTCTTTATAAATGTGCTTTCAAACCAAACTGACTTCTAAGAAAATCTGTCAGAAGTTTTAGGTCTTACCTTCTATACTATATAAGTGTAAATAAGAACTTTTTACATACATACGAGTATCTTTTAATTTACATGAACTATTTCTCATATTACTTCATTCAAAAGTATAATTTTTTCAACTTTGGGGCTTCAAAACACATCAAGTGATTTAATTATTTGTTATATTTTCCTTTATTGCTTTTATTTATTATATTTCAATTACAACACATTGTAGAATTACTATATACTCGTATCTCAATTGTAACAAAAGGACTGAGTGTAACGTAGCGTAGCATTAGCTCTTATTATATATTTTAGGGTAAAATATATAATTTTTCCATCTTAGGTTTTGTCTTTTTGCCTTTCTTTATTAACTGGGAATTAAGCTCACTATTAGTGATAAACATTTGAAGAGCGATGCATAAATACTTCACAAGAAAGAAACAAATTTCAAACAGAGCCACCATGGAAAAACCCAAAAATATTGAGACAATATTACCAACTGTACCTAAAAATTTTATAGAGGAAAGATACAAAAATTTATTGAAAATTTTAAAAAATAATTATAGCTGTACTGTTTATTAAGTTAATAAACACTTACTAAATGCCTCCTCCCAAGTATTACTAATCACACGTTTATAATAAAGAGCAGTAGATTCACCAAAATATACACGCAAAACTGAGAACTCTTCAGAGTTCAAATTAAAATCCTTACTACACAAGACGCAAGAAACAAAAAAAAAACAAAAAACGAAAATATTTAGAAAATTATGAAGACAAAAAAGGATAATGAAAGTTTGTTTTCAGATTAACTTACCCCACACTTTCCTTTATACTCGTAGCTAGACGAGCAGTAGGCAGAGATAGCATAGAAATATCATATTGTGTATCATCACATGATGGCAGACATTGAGGACAATATAAGGCCTCCTCAACTTCACGTTCTAAGCCCATAATTGTTGTGCGCTTCGTAAGCACGTTACTCCATTTAACTATAGATATGAATTTAAATGACAATTTAAAATAGTACTGCCACTGCCTTTTTTTCTTAAAGTGCGAGTTCTTTTTTAAGAATTTCAAATTCTAAACCAACCTTAACAGTTGGTTGGTTACAGAAAAAAAAAAAAAAAAAAAGCAAAACATGAAAGGTAATTACTAGCATGTGTGCTGCTTGGAAATGATGGCATTTTACCTAAGAATGTCTCTATATATGGAATTTTGCATGTTTTTAACATAAAAATGGGTGCTATATGTAGTAACTCTTGGTTGTAGTCATGTTAGAAATGTGATATGAAACCATTTAAGACGTTTAGATAAAATAAAAGGGGTAAATACTTATTATAATTGCGAGTATGCATATCAGTTCAAATGGTTCATTGATTTTATTAAGTTATACCCGAGAGTACAAGGAAAATAATAAAAAAACACATAAAAAGGACATAAGCATGAGCACACATCACATAATCGTATTGAATTTATTTAAAACAATCAAGGGTATGTGATATACTCGTAGAACAAGTGCTTTCTAGTATATACATACATATGTATAGACAAGATGTTTGTGTAATTTACATACTGACAGTGAATTGTAAAATTTTTACAAATGCTTAACTAATGTAATATGATGAATATATTAAAATATGTAATAGTTGGTAATAAATATAAATATACGATATTAAAAATATTTGTACATATTTTTATATTCTACATCGTCAAAGTACATATATATTTATGTGTGTATGTACATACATATGTTCATTAGTTATTATTATGTTTCCGATACTCTACAAAAAGACATTTTTAAAGCTTTCCTTTTAGTTTATATGACCACTTTTACTTTGCAAAAACCTATACAACTATACCAAAAACTTGATGTTTAATACCGTTATTTTAAAGTATAAAGTTTAAAAAATAAATATATTAAAACTGACTTATAATCGTATGTAACTTATCACTAAGGCAACTAAAAATATGCTCTAAAAAATTAGTTTTAAGCGCCTAAAATATGCATTTAAAAAAACAGTTTTAAGCGTTAAAAATATGCTCTATAAAACTCACAATGCATACATATGTTGATATAAAATTACGTGAATTTTTTTTGCAAAAATTTGAAAACATGAAAAGTATGAAATAAAATTAGCCACCAACCAAATAAAATAAAATTCCTTTATATTTACATATACTCGTATGTTTTATATTTTAATTCCAAAATTAGGCAAAAATAAAAAAATTTCAAAAAATTCAGACTGACAAGAATGCAAAACAAAAGAGTAAAATTAATTAATTAAATTATTGTTGCAATAAATGACAAATTTTAAAACATGAAGTTTTGTCTGTTTGATCGTAAAACGCTCTTTTACATCGAGGAAGTTCTTTCAACATCAACGGGAGTAATTGGTACAAATTTGAAAGTAAACGTTTCCTAGATTCATTTTTTGCGTTGAGCTCAATATGTTTTTGACTTCCGAGGTTATGTTTTATGCTGAACATTTTCTTTGCTGGCACTGGCTTATTGCAAACTTTATAAAACAGAATTTTCCTAACAGTTTTAAAATTTGGAGCTTCATGAACCATTCTCTCAATTTTCCTCAATTTCACAAATGTTAGTTTTAAGCGTTTTCAAGAGTACCCTTATTTATTAGATTAGAATTAAGCTATCTGTCAGTACGTAGTCATTATTTTGAAAAAATAAAATTTGGTCATACACGTAAATTCTTCCAACATACAATGTAAAAATTTTTAAACTATGCCATACAATTATGAAAAATAATGAAAAATGCAAAAGTATGCATTTATGACGAAATATGCAAAAATATGCCGTAACAAATACTGGTTAAACGTCGAAATTTTTCCTATAATGAATTAATATTTTGCTTGTTTTCTCAATAACATTCAGAAAAAATTGCTAATGCATATTTTTGGTTGCCCTACTTATTACCAATTAACTAATGAATTAACAGAACAGCTGTTTAATTTTTGCTGCGGTCAAAAAATTTCCAAACAAAACAGATTCAATTTTTTACAGGCCCTTATTTTAATTGATATAAGAGTATAAACGAATTATATATATACCTTTATAATTCAACTTAAGTAGATATCGAGCCGTAACCGCCAAAAAAGCGTAACCAACAAAAATAAAATTTTAAAGGAGAAGGTTTTTTTTTAAATCTTCGTTGTTTTTGCAGTTATTGTCATGAAATTTAGTATGTAAGTGTTATTTTTCACGATTTATATACTAGATTTAAAATTGCTCATATATTAGAATAATAACGGTAATTTTTGTCGCTTACGCTTTTTTCGCTGACACTCTTGTAACCTACTGATGATATTTGTGTCAGTTAAGCTAAAAAATCTTTTTTTAGAGAAACAATTGTATACTGTTTATATATATCGCTCATTTGCTGCAACAGTGATATAACTCAAAATTGCGTTTTTCTGAGTTAAATATATAGAAATGTTCCCAATATCGTAAATAATATTGTGTATAAAACCTATTGTGATCGGAATGATTTTGAGCGTTTAGGATCAGAAAGTGATTCGATACTACTTATTTTTTTAATACAACAACGACAAATTTCAGGCGCTACAAAATCGTTGTACAATAAAAGAGATATTATTATTTTTTAATAAATCTCAATCTTTGATTCCTAAAATTTTATTATGCGATGAAAACAATTTACTAAAGTGTGTAGAATCTAAATAAACATTAATGTTTTGCGTTGTGGATAAACTGCTTTTCTAAAAAAAAATTTTTTGAGCTGACATTATTGCAGCAAATTAGCGATATGTACATAAATATTATTTTATTTAATTCTTTTAATTAATTTCATTTTAAAAGTTAACATAACGCTGACTTTTAACGCTTACTCTCTTAATACAAGACTTCAACCAATCTTTTTGTCTAATTTTATTGCCAATTCCCCAGAAGTTTTCATTCATTGTACTCTATCAATTTCCGTAAGCTTAGAGCTACATGAATTCCCACATTTTTTATTTTGGCATGGGTCAGGCCAAACATCTCTATCACGAAGTTTAGCCTTTTGCAGCCTTTTGGGTATTTTTATTTTTTTTTTTTTTTTTTTTTTTGCTTTCTATATTCTCTTTTTCCCACACATGTTTCTTCATTAGGCTCAGATTTCGAATAATTTACATCTGAAGATGTATCACTATCACTGTATGGTACTAGATCATATCGAACGCACTTCTAGAAGACACGTTTGAAAATTGATACTTATATAACATCCAAGTGGAATAAAAAATATTTTTATTACCTCCTCCATATTGTTAAAAGATTATAAAATTATTATAAAGTGCGAATTTTTAACAATATTTAATATTATAAAGGTATTTTAATGAATGCAAAATGCTTTTTTTTATACAGTTTATTTAGGTTTAAAAGAGAATTTTAGTGTAACTAACAATCTGCGGTCATCAAAAATGTAAACAAACAAACATTGTGCACTTACGCTAAAATTGTTTTTGCTCTAAATTTGTAACGGTACTTTGTATGACGATGAAATTTTAGGAGATGATGCGGATGTTGTCAATGAATTCATTTATTAAAAAAAACGAAAATCGAAAATTAAGTTGGTTACGCTTTTTTGGCGGTTACGGCTCGATATGTTAACTAAAAAAAAGAAAAACTTTTTTATATAAATACTAGTTAACCCGGCAAACGATGTTTTGCCATGTAAATTTGCTCTAGGAAACATTTTTCCGTACTTCAGTTTGATAGTTGGGAATAGGGAGAAATATCCCCTATATCCCCTCCCCTCAGTACTTCTTAAAAGAAAAACGTAAACCATATGTGACCTATGGTACGCAGATATTCATACATATCTAGTTTAAAATTTCATCAACGTCTGTACGTTATTTAGGTGAGGCATAAATTTGGGGCGGGTACCTTAACATTTAAAGGTATGAAAAATAGATGTGAAGATTTACATTTGTTAATCTAAAGTTGTTTTAAGACACCAACTAAATTTAATCAAAATCAATTTGTTAATTGGGGATAGGGAGAAATAGCCCTTGCACCGCCCCCTCTGAGTACTTAAAAAAAACGTAAACCATATATGCTTTACGCAGATCTATCTAGTTTAAAATTTCATCTAAGTCGGTACGTTATTTAGGTGGGGTATAAACTTTCCCTTGGGGCGGGTCACGTTAACATTTAGGGGTATGAAAAATAGATGTTGACTGATTCTCAGACTTACCCGATATGTGCACAAAATTACATGAAAATCGTTCAAGCCATTTTGGAGAAGTTTAACAACAAACACCGCGACACTAGAATTTTATATATTAAGAAAGAATTGAACTAAAATATACCATAAGCCTTTCACTAAAAGTTTATAAAAAAATGTTCATATAACTTTTAAATTTTTTTTAAGTTTTCTGAACCTTTAATTTTTCTATTTTCTGATTATTTGTTTACTTGCACACACTAGCCCGAAGAAAAAGTACGGGCTGTTTTGTGCACGAAGAAGAAAAATGTTACACTCTCAAAATTTCTCTCATTTATCCAAATTTTGGAGAACGCTTTTTCGCAAAATTGGGATCCCGCAGGCGCCCAATGTGGGGTAAAGAAATAGGCCTAAAATTTTTTTTACACATATGAAAAAATGTTTTTTATCAAGCTCTGGTTTGATTCATTTACTTCAAATGAGATACATTTATATAAATGCTCACACATGATCTTCAGTAATTTTTTTTTTTCGAAATCTAAAGTTCGAAAGCTAAGAGAATATTTAAATAAAAATTTAGTTACTTTAAGCACAATTATTGAGTATTAAAATTGTTTTTATTTTTTTTTTTTTTTGCAAGTGCCACTAACTCGTTGTAAAAATATTCCACCAAAAACTAATGATCAGGAGTACAGCGCCGATACCTTCTGGGAAGATAACAGCTAACCTATTGAAGACGCTCGCCACTCACATTCAACATCCACTGACAAATGGGGCAATTGCTGGTGATCACTCATGAGTGAAAGTATAACACTGGCCTTTGAGTGGTCAAATTGACTGCTACTTCTCTCATCAACAAAAAAGGTGCATAATAACAAAATTAAATTAAAATCTATCTATGCATGGATCTTCAAATTCCAATAAAATGCACTGCATGAGTAGGGGTTTACGCCTGAGTATTGGTCTTAAAAAAAGATCAAATAAACTCTTACATTAACGAAGAATAATCTTTATAATAAAAGCATTAAACATATAGACAACAGCAAGCAGCAAATGCAGCCGACAATATTTGCTGCCATGCTGTCGGCTACATAAATATTTTGAAGGCAGCAACAGCAAAACATTAAAAGACAAATAAAGTAATGAACAGCTGTTTGTTGTGGAAATAAATATTTCAATGATACCCTTCTCATTTTCATATTGCATTAAGATCACTTATTAGTTTTTTGCTGCTTCAGAAAAATAAAAGAAATTAGCCTAAGTTGGGCAGCAGTAGCAAAGATTTTTGTCGAAGTTCCAGTGTTGTGCGCGTAAATTTTTAGCCATAAGTACCGGGACCTACAGTTTAAAGTCGTCTGCGAACGACAGACTAGAGAAACTTATTCATGGCAATTACTTACTTTCAGAACTTCCGACAGAAGATTGCTAACAGGTGGTCGCCGAAAGAAATACTTTTTTCTTCTTTCTTTCTTTTAAGATGTTACAAATCAAACACACAACATTTTAGACTACAGCGACTTTAGCCCTATCGATCTATCTCTTTATTTTTATCATTATTTTTAACAACAGACTGTGTCATAATATTTAATTATTTTTAATATTTTGTGTCAGCCTTTTCTTTTTAATCTGTTACAAATTCATTTTAGTCGTAAATTTGGCGTTGTATCACAAGGATACAAATTCGAAAACAATTACTTATATTCGAAGGACCTTTTCAATAGCTATAATGAGAGTGATTGTGTTTCATCGTAGCATAATAGTGAAACAATTAGTGATGAGTGCATACATATATTTCAAGAAGTGCATTTTTGTTTAAAAATTTAATAAATCGTAGCAGTGATTTTTTACAATTTCTTTCGGCATTTTCTAATTTAATTTAAACTTTAAATAATACTCGTACGTTTAGCAGTACAAAAGCATTGCTATTGTGTTTTATTTTTTTTTTTTTTTTTGTTATTTTACTTACAATTATAGCGTTTCATGCAACTGACATGATGCAAAGTACAATAGGGAGCACCCACTTTATTCATCATATCTGCCGGTATATAAAAGGGAACACAATTGCATAAGGCTACAACACTGCGAATACGGCAACGCGTTATGCAATTCGAGAATGTATAAGATTTACGTAGAAGTAAATCAGGATCTGGGGCCTCATCATTAAAATAGCATTTCCGCTTAATCAATAACAAAAACATATTTTTATGTGAATAAAAAGAAGAAGAAAATAAAACTAATAAAACAAGAATGCCTACATTATCGGGATCGAAAGTGCGCAAATCCTCACTGGTATTGATAAATTTAGCCTTTAAAGCAATGAAGGAGTCTTCATTATTCATGGGAAATACTTCTATGGCACTTCCAGAACTAATATCAGGAAAATCATTTGGATTATGTACAATGACAACATAACCATCAATATTTAACAAAGAAATGGTATCATCTGTATGTGAAGAATTTAACACCACCGATAGACCCATTTCTGAGGTTAAAAAACGATTTTTATAATTACGTTGGCGATAGCTAAAGAACAAAATATATTCTATATAGAAAATGTAACGAATTTATATATCTTTGTGCGGGGGTTTATGTGCTTTATCCGCCATTTCATATTTTTTATATGTCTCGAGTTAATGATGCCACTTTAGGTTTTCGAAACCAAATTTTTCAAGTCTGCAATCCGTTGTCGGATATCTCGTCCAGTTTCGGAGATAAATAGCAGAAAACGGATTCCAAATTTTAAAAATTTTGGTGTCAAAAAGCTAAAGTGGCGTATAGAGCACATAAACTCCCGCACGACGATATGTATTACAATAACATACATATCCTTAGAGTTGAAAGTACAACATGGTCCATACATAGTAAGACCATCTTGAAATGCAGTTTCTTGAAAGCAATCAATTTCCTTGCCGCTTAGAAGACATTTAATTATTAAATTTTTACAACTGGGTGTAAGCTATGCAAATACAAAATATATATTTTTTATTTTTCTTCTTAAACTGTAATAATTAAAAATAGAAATTTAAAAACTTACCATTTTGACAATTTTTAAAATATCGTAATAGGTTTCATTATCATCAGTACCATAAATGTCCAGAAAAGTTTGAAAACGTTCAAGTTGATTATAATCTTCGATTCTTTCAAATTTATAATATAAACTGTTAAAATCTGTTATACGTTCAAAGAAGTATTCATGAGATCTATTATGAGGATCTCTTTGTGATCTGAAAACGAACAAAAATAAATCAAAAGTTTTATTATTTAGGAGTAAATATTTATCACAAGTACGAATAATAAAAGTTAGCAATTATTAACTTAAACCCTTCCGAGTCTAACATACTCGTATAAACTCAATATGATGGTGTATGTACAGAGTCTCCGTCGGGAAGGTATACTACTTTGTTTTGTCGCCATTAGTCTTGACAGTTCATATTTGGCAGTCGTGAAGTAGAGACGTGGTAAATTTATCATAGAAAAATATTCGGTAAACCAACCTGGCCTGACAAGCCACGAACTCGAAATGATTAGACAAATAGTTCTACTTTTAAAAGTTTGTCACAAAAGAATCGTCAGGTCAACAATATGTAACTTTATCGAAGATTACTTTTTTTGTATTATTAAAGCCAGCACTCAGGGGATGACCCCTACTCATGCAATAAATTGTGTTGGTCTAGGAAAATATGTTATGACAAGGATGAAAAAAGGAGAAGTGATTGTGGACATTTGATTGAAATTTATTAATATTGTAATTGGCAGGAAAAACTTTCGTGGAAAGGTTATTCCATAAACATACCGTGCGGCTAAACGAATTCTCTCTATAGTGCATTGTGCTACTCACTCGACATTCAACTACAAAAGGATGTGCTCGGTAAGAGGTACGAGTTGTACGTAGGAATATACGAATATAATTCAAAATTAAGGTCTTAATTTCATCAGAGCATTTCCCGTAGTAGTACTGATAGAACAGTGAGAGAATATAGAGAATATAGTTGCAGTCGCTAGAAATTATTTGTCTTGTAAACACCTTGGGAAATTGTTATTTTTAGGGAGTACGTCTCGAAGTGATTTGGGCTTTTGTAGATCTTCTTGCTTCTAGTTTTCTTATTTCTTTATTAAAGGATAGAAATATAAAAAAGACAACAAAATTGGGAGTATGTAATAGTGATGGCAAAGTATTGACTAATGGGTACCTGGTCGAGTATTTGTACTAATTTTTGGGTACTCAATATTTAAAAGTTGTATTTTTTCTTCGAAGTTGTATACGAAATTTAAATTTTAACGGCCAAAAAAATTTCTGTCTAAAAACATAATACTTTATAAAATTGTTTTTTCTTAAAAATAAAATGCGTTAAAAGTATTGAGTAGTATTGGGTACCCAAATAAAAGTACTCAATACTATCGAGGAATGAAAAATAGCAGAATTTGACAGCACTAGTATGTAGATATGTTTGTACAAATATAGGAATAAAAAAAATCGTATATAAAATTGACTGTTTTAAAATTGAAACTACTTAACAATGCAAGTACTTATCGATACAAGCAGGTATCGATACTTTTTATTCAATACCCTTTCGAGTAAAGGTATCGATACCTTGCGGGTATGGTTCCATCCCTAATTAAAAGTGACAGTCGGGTGTGCAATTTGGTCAGCGGCAATCATTGGACCTTACTCCTTTGAAACTGAAAAGGGCTTAACTGTAATAGGGAGCGATAACGTGATATGATTGAAATCTTTTTAGAGCCACAACTGCATGCTTTGGGCTTAACTACCATGTGGTTTCAATAAGATGTTGCCACATCGCATACAGCCAGGATTACAATGGATTTACTGTGAAACCTCTTTCCACAACAAGTTATTTCCAAGAATAGTGATATTGATTGGCCTCCACGGTCGGGCCTCTTTTTGTAGGGATATCTGAATAGCAAGATTTATGTAAACAAACCAGAAACGCTGGAGCAACTCAAACATAATATTTGTAATGAATTTAATGAAATACCACGTGAAATGTGTGAGAATGTAATGAAAAATATGCTCAAAAGGGCTCGCATTTGTGAGACTATAGGCCGTGATACACTACTCTATGGAGTCGTACAATTTATCAAAAAAAAAAATCGTGTGTGTTAAAAATGCATCTGTATGACAGACTTTTTGACAAGCCTGACCGACTTCATAATCTTTTGAAAAAAACTCGTAAGCATTTTGTTCTCCATGCGATCAGGGTTGCATTTTATAAGATTTTAGCAAAAAGCAACTCCGTATATGCTTTACATCTTATTTTGTTTGATGGTGTGGCACAAATGTTGGCATTTTGATGCGACTTTTAAAAGTGTGACAGGAATCAATAAAATTTTCTTGTGAATGAATCGTACGACTGTGTACTCGTATGATAGTACATCATGTCCTTTACATTTAAAACATTTATCAACATAGGATCTATTCCCTTTCATTTAATCAAAAATTTTAAGCAAACAAAGTAATATACCTTTCCGGCGGACACCCTGTACAATAAGCCTCAGCTGATAACATTGTACATTCATTACAAGCTATTTTATATACAATAGTTTATCAAACAATGATAAGTGAAAGTGAAAATTCTTTTGGAATTCATTCGAAATGGGCAAGGGGCTGAAGTTAAAGTTCCTGACGAGAGCTACCGAACTACATTTGCCAGTTTCAACAAAACAACGAATTAGCCATACGGCGCATAACAATGGATTTTTTACAAAATTAATTAGGTGTCAACTTTCTTTCTAAAAGAGATCATGTTAACGGAACAAGACTTAACACCTTTGGAATACTTTTTAGGGAATACGTATGTATGTTTATGTTGTGTTGCTTGAACGTACTGCATTTAAAAAACCATGAATCTTTTGTTTACAGATCTCACATACGTATGTATGGTATGTATTATAAGACTAAATTAGTGCTAACTGTCAAACAAATAATTCAATTTTTTTTAAATCTCAACTGCTTATTTCTGTTTCATTTCTGTATTATCATTTCTTTTCTATATTTTTTTTACAAATTTCCGTTTTATAGAACATTTTACTTTTTTCCTTTCATTTAAGTACTTTTACTTTAAAAGAAAAATTGTTAACATTATTTATTTATGTATGTATGTATGTATGTATGTATGTATGTATGTATGTATGTATGTATGTATGTATGTATGTATGTATGTATATAAGTATGTGTGTGTACTTACAGGTCTTGTGCATATTTTTCTGCCGCCTGCCGTGATATACGATTATTGGAACATATTGATATGGCAGGAAATGGTATATTCTCAATTGGATACAGAGGATCATGTAAATGAAGTGCAAAATATTGACTAACAAATTGATCCCATGTGTATGACAGCATAGTCATCACAACGATAAGGGTTGTCACATGTAGACAAAACCAAATGAATCTGTAAAGAATGGGAAAGAAAAATGCATCCAATCAGAGTAAGACAGAAATAGGAAAATATGTAGATAAAAGATGCATTAAAATAATATATAAAATAGGGAAATATTTTTGTATATAGTTATCATTTTTAAAGATTAAAGATTAAATCAATAACAATCAAAAGAATGAAGTTTAAAATCTGTTACAGTAAATTATTTTTTAAAGAAACTTTTATTTTCTCTAAATAATAAATGGTCTCAACATATAAAAATTGTTGAAGTAATTTGTTTAAAGGTTCATTCACAATTGGGAAATATCTGTAAATACTCCGAATTAGTAGCAGCTGCTGCTATGTACGGTACTCCGAATAAAAACATTTCATTCTTGTTTTTATCTCTTTTTAAATGATTTAAAAAAAAAACTTTTATAGAAAACAGCATTTTATTACATAGTGGTTACACTTTTTATCAAATGTGCAAATAGTTTAAAAAGTTTTATTTCATTTTATTATATTCAAATTATTTCGTCACTATACATGCATAATTGGCAACTAAAAACCCTTACTCAGAGTTACGACCTAGCTGTGTGCGTCAATTTTTATCCATGTGTACCGGGACCTACAGTTTAACGTCGACTCCGAATGACAGACTTGAGTAGCTTGTTTAAGTCAAAAAGTTACTCTCAAAACTTTTGGCAGAAGACCGCGATCGTCAAAAGAAAAATTTTTTTTT
Source organism: Metopia argyrocephala (assembly GCA_963576795.1). NCBI lineage: Eukaryota > Metazoa > Arthropoda > Insecta > Diptera > Sarcophagidae > Metopia > Metopia argyrocephala. The sequence goes on from OY756211.1 coordinate 90,329,291, forward strand.
CTCAAATTTCTTTCCTTCTTAATGTTAAAGCTAGGGTTTGAACTCGTAGCTCTCCTCACCAGATACTAGACTACGGCGACCGTACAAGTCATTAAAACCCCATTATCAATGTAATCAGTTTTATATAGAAAGATATACAGCTGAATGAAAAAAAATCTCTTTTATTCTCTCTTTTATCAGCCATGATTTAGACTCTAAATTTTAGAGAATAAACGATAAATACTTACAACTGAATAAGCTTTCAATCATTCGTATGACAGTTTTGACAACTTTTTTAGCTCATTGTTTAGAGTGACATTGCGTAGTGACCGTGGTCTAGTGGTTAGTGTGTTGGCTTACTAAGACGATAGCGCCGGGTTCAAATCTCAGCTCTGACATCTTGAAAAAAAAAGAAATATGAAAAAATTATTTCTTTCGGCGACTACCTCTCAGCAGTCTTCTTGCAAAAGCTCTGAGAGTAATTGATTGCCATGAAAAAGCTTCTCAAATCTGTCGTTCGGAGTCGACTTTAAACTATAGGTCCCGGTACTCATGGATAAAAATTAGCACACACAACAAGAGTGCTGCGAGAATCTAGGCCGTAACCCTCACACAGGGTTGTAATGGCCAATTATGTATGTATGTATATATATAACATCGCATTTGATTTGTTGATTTGTTGAATTTTTAACAAACCAAGCTACTTAGAATATACTCCCAAATGTAACATAAAGTAGCCACGTAGGAAAGCAAGTTCTTGAAAATTTTTGGTGTTCACAGTACAATAGTTATAGTTCCCGCTTAATATCCTTAAAGCCAGTTAATAAGGGGCATCTATTTTTTGTTTAGGAAACACCTTTAAAATCGCAAATAAAGGCCAATTCTCCAGTCGCCTCTTTTTGTTTTTAGTTAACTGATAATTTTGTTTTAAAATTTAATTTCGGTTTCTGAAAATCACTACTGAAATTCACAAATTGATAACCCTAGACAGTTAGCAATTTTTTTTTCTTTTTTTTAATAACGTTTGCATACATACTTTTCAAACAGATATAATTCAGCACTGAGAAGTTTATCATAGCCATGCATGGATATACTACGAAATAAATCTGTCATATCCTGACACAACGTGGTACGATGTTCAACATTTTTTGGTTTTTTTATCCACCATACAGCATTTGAAGTAGATTTCATATCCATCATTGTTTCTTTTAGTTTTACTTTTTCTCCTTTTTATATGATGAATTATAAAAACAGTAACTTCGAAATGGCCTCCAATGGCGTGTGCTAAAAGAAATTTTCCCAAAAATAAAAAGAAAAAAATTTAAGTCCAAAACAACACGGAAAATAAATAAAAAAGAGGTTTATCTTATAGCCTTGCAACATACATACTTACATACATACAGTTTCGAATAAAATATTTATGTTGAATATATATTTTTTACTCATATATGTATATAAGTATTGGTATTCTTTTATTTAAAATATCCTGTACATTAAGAGCAGACGAATCCTTTTAGTATGATGTCAGAGATTTTTTATATGTTTTTCTTAAACAGAGCATGTATTGCTGCTAGTAGTACATGCATATTTGTATGTTTGTAGCATATGTACATATGTTATGTATTTAGGCATGTGAAAAACTGCTACTGATGAAATGTGTACGAGTGCTGTTGACGTGTAATTGTTTCGCAGAAAACTGCAGTTCAAATTAAATGACAACTTAACAACTTTGGTTACTTGGTGTGTTGATAACTTCCCGAAATGTACTGACGTTAATAAATATTTGAACGTAGGCTTTTTATAGTCGAATAAAATACAAATATTTGATATACAATTTATTAATATGCATACATTTAATATATTTAATACTCAACACTATACACTTTATTGAATAAATATAAAATGAAACAAGAGGGTGTACATTAGTTACTACTAATGATGTTTAATTGTAGTCTAATAAATTTTTCCATTAAAACTTAATTAGGCTTAAAATTTAATTATTGAAGTTTTTTGTTTTAGTAGAGTTGTAATTGTGAAAGAAAAAGCTCTCCAGATTTGTTAATTACTTTCTTTACTTTTATCGTTTAAAAAAAAAATCGAACTTGTCTGTCGCATATACTTAAGTCATTTAAAGCAATCGGTGTGACCATGACTTTAAAACTTTAACTTTTAAATAATAATTTGGTTCGAAAGTTTGAAAACAATTGCCAACATAATCTGATGAGCAAGGCTTCCACCAAGTAACCATCCCAATGAAAAAGCATTTCAAAGGGAAAAAAATAGATGCGATGCTTGGGGAAGTATGCTGGTCTTAGCCATAAAGTATTTTCATACGAAAATAAAACTAGCGAAACGTTCGGAACCATGTTTTCAGATGATGAGACTAGCTTCGAAAGCGACATCTAAAATTCAATATACAGTAGAATCTTACAGTTCCTTCACAAATTCGAACCATCCTGAAATTAGAACCTGCCATTTCAATGTATTGGATAGTGTAAAATTAGAACTACAGGTTCTATTTTCTGGATATTTTGTACTTCTTTTTCTTTGTATATTCAGCACAAATTATTTTTCTCTGCCATTAAAATAAAACGAGGAATCACTGAGTTATTCGTCGTGGTCGGTCAAAAGAGTATGAAATATGATATGTTTGTACAAATTTGTGTCCGTTAATAACTGAAGTTGAAAATAAAGTGTTCAAACTTGGCACATACATCCACATACTGGCACCAATAAAATCAGAAATTTTGTTAAAGCTTTTCTATGAATTTAATATGTTAAATTAATTAAATGTTAACAATTAAAAATTGTTTTGTGTTTAAGAAAAGCTTACACAACAGGTTTTATTACAATTTTATCATTTTCTTAAAAAAAATGTGAAGAAATTCGAATTTTTCAGAAATTCGAATTGCCCGGTGCACAAAGTGGTTCTAATATGTTAGATTCTACTGTATATTTAAAAAGATTATTTTTCATTTCCTATATTTAGAATCATCAATTATTTTAAAATATTTTAAGTGTCCTTACATACCCCATCATCAACAATAAAAATCTATGCCGAAATTTTACGTTTTTACAGTGAGATTTTGTTTTTTTTTTATCTCAAGGCAAAATTTTTAGATCTAATTAAGAGGTAAAAATTTGCTGAAGAGAGAAAAGTAATATTTCGAATAGTTCACGAGATACATATAGACTTAAGATAGATAGATAGATAGATTCGAATCGAAAATGCTTTAGAAAAAAATTTCCCATTCGATAAATCAATAATAATGATTACATGTTTTTTGAAAATTGTACTAAAATCCACCTCCCAGTCGAAAACTTCAAAAAGTAATTAAAAAAAAAACCTTAGCTAATAATTCAAAAACAAGCTAAGGGTTTTCAGATTTTGAGGATCTCAATTGGTTCAAGATTTTGAAGTTGAAAAATGCGCTACTGTGTTATTTTTTAATCTTCAAACACTAAAATCAGGGCCCAAATCGAGGCACTCGTTATCGAATGAACGTTCGTATCGAGTAAAATTTCGTCACGTATCGAATAACCAAATTATGGCACTCGATAGCTATCGAATCGAAATTTACAAGAAAAATATAAAAGATTTTTTGTTTTGTAAAAGAATCAAATAACTTTAAAATAAAAAGAAAGTAAGTAAAATTAGAGCAAAATAATTATATAGTTTAATTTTAACTTAATTAAAATTATTTAGATAATGGATCCATCATGTTTATGATGGACATGATGTTATAAGATTCCCGGCGGTTAGTATACATACATACATCTTTTAATTATTTGGAATTGAAATTGTGTAAGGCTTTATATATCACCTTAGTCATTGGTTGCGTGGATGGCACGCATATCGGACTCCAAAGATCATAGTCCAATGAACACATGTTCTTTAATAGAAAGGGCTTTCACAGCGTCAACTCAATGGTGGTAAGGGTGACTTTAGTTTTATACAAATGCTACTTACATTTCTGTCGATTTTATTAAAAATAAATAATTTTTTTTCTTGTTATATTTCCAAATAAACAACGCGTATATAATTTCGATTGCTCTTTTAATATCGAATGACATTTCGAGAGATGCCATTCGATCGAGTACTCGTTTTAGAATGCCATAATCTCAAATTTCGATACACCTTACTCGTTATCGAGTGCGACGATCTCAAATACAAAAATTTCGATTAACTTCATTCGATAACGAGTGCCGCAATTTGGGCCCAGTAATTAACAGAATTTAAGTGATTGATCTCATACTTATAAATTGCAAAAATTAGGTTTTGATTTTCAGTGAAACCATTGAAAAACACAAAACAAAGCAAAGAGAAAATCATACATAAATTACTCATAAACAACACATTCCTTTTCCTTTTGTTCAGCTAAGAAAAATCAAAATATGGAGATAGAACAAAGAGAAAACACAAGTGATTTATTTATTGGTGGTGGTCAATCCTTTTAAAAACAAGGGGATAAAATTGAATTGTGCTATAAAACAGTTTAGGTAACTAAATAAAAAGCAACATATGCAAATTTCCCTATTAAAGCATCAAATCAAATTTGAAAAGAAATCCATATAGAAAATAGCAAATTGACCCCAATAATTTTAAACTAAAAACGTTTAGAAAATTGACATACTAAACAAAACAAGGGAAAAGGATATGAAAATTGTATTACAGATGATTTATTTTTTTATGATATACAATAAAGACTTTTATTTAAAATATCTCTTTTCTTTTGCTATCTAGAAAACATAGCTATACATGACCATACCATATATATATACAAATATATTGTATGTATATTATTTTTATTTATGCATGTTATAGCTTTCAATTTAAATTTACTACCAATTTATACATGTTTTTAGCTATATGTTAAAAGAAAATATCGAATTTAAAGAAGGATAAAAGATAAAATAGAGCAGACGATGAATATATGTACTTATGAATGTATTTAAAAATAGCATAATATATGAGTCTTTAAATATATGTATATTTCTAATTAAAAAAAAGTTATACATAATGACTGTATGTGTATAATAATTGAAAGTATATTTAATTATTGAAAACATTAAAAGTGAAAATAAAAAACGCTAAGTGTTATTACATAAAACATTCAATAAAACTAAAAAATAAATTTTAATACAATCGAAAAAAAATTAAACAATAAAATTTTTATATTCCTTTTTGCAGTTACAGCTTGTTTGAATTTGATTTGTTTTCGCTTTACTAAAATGCAGCCTGACTTTGGTTAAGTGATGAAGTAAACAAATAACAAAATATAAAGCCTACTACTTATCACAATGCACATTTATTTATTTTATATACCATATGCTAATTACAGATTAATTAGCAAGCAACTTGATTAAAATTAATCTTCAAGAACAAAATTTGATAATTTTAGATGTTGCAAATTATTGCGCGCCTCAAAATATGCAGTGTCCGTAGGGTCATTAGGATTTGGTACAAAGGGAGGTTCCCCAGTTTCTAAACGATCCCAATCAATAGATTTAAAAAATGCCATTTGTTGTACTTCTTTAGCAGAAGGTCTTTTCGATGGGTCCATGGTAAGTAAAAGTTCTACAGCTTCAACAGCTTCTGGCGATAAGGCTTCATCCCCTTCTGGCCATTCAATATCTGCAATTAAAAAAAAGACGATTTTTAAATTATGCAGTATCGGACAAAATTAAAGCATTTTCCTGCATAAGTACATATCGCTCATTTGCGAGAAGAGTGGCATAACTCAAAAAAAGGGGTTGTGAGATAAATGCATTTAAACATTTTAATTTATCCAAAATGATAGGAAAAGTACAAGACACATTTTGTCGCCACTCAGTGAAGAAAAAAGAGATAAAAATAAAATTTTTAGATATGAACGTATTATTACGCAATAAATAATTGAGATTTTGTATGGAATATTGAGCTCAATAATGGCGTTTATTGCGATTTACGCAATAAAGGTGTATACCTGAACATAGTATAAGGGTTTTCAGATTTAGAAGATCTCAATTGGTTTAAGATTTTGAAGTTGCAAATGTGCTTCTGTGTTATTTTTTAATCTTCAAACACTAAAATCAGGGCCCAAATCGAGGCACTCGTTATCGAATGAACGTTCGTATCGAGTAAAATTTCGTCACGTATCGAATAACCAAATTATGGCACTCGATAGCTATCGAATCGAAATTTACAAGAAAAATATAAAAGATTTTTTGTTTTGTAAAAGAATCAAATAACTTTAAAATAAAAAGAAAGTAAGTAAAATTAGAGCAAAATAATTATATAGTTTAATTTTAACTTAATTAAAATTATTTAGATAATGGATCCATCATGTTTATGATGGACATGATGTTATAAGATTCCCGGCGGTTAGTATACATACATACATCTTTTAATTATTTGGAATTGAAATTGTGTAAGGCTTTATATATCACCTTAGTCATTGGTTGCGTGGATGGCACGCATATCGGACTCCAAAGATCATAGTCCAATGAACACATGTTCTTTAATAGAAAGGGCTTTCACAGCGTCAACTCAATGGTGGTAAGGGTGACTTTAGTTTTATACAAATGCTACTTACATTTCTGTCGATTTTATTAAAAATAAATAATTTTTTTTCTTGTTATATTTCCAAATAAACAACGCGTATATAATTTCGATTGCTCTTTTAATATCGAATGACATTTCGAGAGATGCCATTCGATCGAGTACTCGTTTTAGAATGCCATAATCTCAAATTTCGATACACCTTACTCGTTATCGAGTGCGACGATCTCAAATACAAAAATTTCGATTAACTTCATTCGATAACGAGTGCCGCAATTTGGGCCCAGTAATTAACAGAATTTAAGTGATTGATCTCATACTTATAAATTGCAAAAATTAGGTTTTGATTTTCAGTGAAACCATTGAAAAACACAAAACAAAGCAAAGAGAAAATCATACATAAATTACTCATAAACAACACATTCCTTTTCCTTTTGTTCAGCTAAGAAAAATCAAAATATGGAGATAGAACAAAGAGAAAACACAAGTGATTTATTTATTGGTGGTGGTCAATCCTTTTAAAAACAAGGGGATAAAATTGAATTGTGCTATAAAACAGTTTAGGTAACTAAATAAAAAGCAACATATGCAAATTTCCCTATTAAAGCATCAAATCAAATTTGAAAAGAAATCCATATAGAAAATAGCAAATTGACCCCAATAATTTTAAACTAAAAACGTTTAGAAAATTGACATACTAAACAAAACAAGGGAAAAGGATATGAAAATTGTATTACAGATGATTTATTTTTTTATGATATACAATAAAGACTTTTATTTAAAATATCTCTTTTCTTTTGCTATCTAGAAAACATAGCTATACATGACCATACCATATATATATACAAATATATTGTATGTATATTATTTTTATTTATGCATGTTATAGCTTTCAATTTAAATTTACTACCAATTTATACATGTTTTTAGCTATATGTTAAAAGAAAATATCGAATTTAAAGAAGGATAAAAGATAAAATAGAGCAGACGATGAATATATGTACTTATGAATGTATTTAAAAATAGCATAATATATGAGTCTTTAAATATATGTATATTTCTAATTAAAAAAAAGTTATACATAATGACTGTATGTGTATAATAATTGAAAGTATATTTAATTATTGAAAACATTAAAAGTGAAAATAAAAAACGCTAAGTGTTATTACATAAAACATTCAATAAAACTAAAAAATAAATTTTAATACAATCGAAAAAAAATTAAACAATAAAATTTTTATATTCCTTTTTGCAGTTACAGCTTGTTTGAATTTGATTTGTTTTCGCTTTACTAAAATGCAGCCTGACTTTGGTTAAGTGATGAAGTAAACAAATAACAAAATATAAAGCCTACTACTTATCACAATGCACATTTATTTATTTTATATACCATATGCTAATTACAGATTAATTAGCAAGCAACTTGATTAAAATTAATCTTCAAGAACAAAATTTGATAATTTTAGATGTTGCAAATTATTGCGCGCCTCAAAATATGCAGTGTCCGTAGGGTCATTAGGATTTGGTACAAAGGGAGGTTCCCCAGTTTCTAAACGATCCCAATCAATAGATTTAAAAAATGCCATTTGTTGTACTTCTTTAGCAGAAGGTCTTTTCGATGGGTCCATGGTAAGTAAAAGTTCTACAGCTTCAACAGCTTCTGGCGATAAGGCTTCATCCCCTTCTGGCCATTCAATATCTGCAATTAAAAAAAAGACGATTTTTAAATTATGCAGTATCGGATAAAATTAAAGCATTTTCCTGCATAAGTACATATCGCTCATTTGCGAGAAGAGTGGCATAACTCAAAAAAAGGGGTTGTGAGATAAATGCATTTAAACATTTTAATTTATCCAAAATGATAGGAAAAGTACAAGACACATTTTGTCGCCACTCAGTGAAGAAAAAAGAGATAAAAATAAAATTTTTAGATATGTTTTAAATTACAGTTCGTCTCATAGTTCTGCATTATTACCTCAAAAAAGTGTTTCTTCAGTTATGTGACTCTTCTCGCAAATGATCGATATGTATGTACATATATAATTTTAGGATGAAAATAATGTCTGAATAATAGTAATAAATTGATAAAAAAAATTAAAATTCATGAGAAAATACAAAAAAAGCAATCGAAAAAATAGTTCACGTTTTCGCGAGTACAGGTGTCTTAAAGGGACATCTCGAAATTATATATTTGTGGCAGAATGCATTTGCACTATCTTAAATTTTATAAAACAAACAAAAAAAAAAACAAAAACAAAAAATTATTCGGCCCTATTTTTTATTCAGTTGTCGTTTTTATATCGCTTCGTTTCTAAAATGGTATTCCTGAAATAAAACGAAGATGACGATAAAAAGTTATCGAAAACTACAATAAAACATAAGAAAAACTTGGTAGCACTAGAAAAAAAACCTGTAATATTATGTGGTTTTGTTTACCAAATAATTTCGTTTTTTTATTAAAAATCTAATGAAATGGTGTTACATTTGTTGTTGAATTTAAAATGAATTAAAAAAAAAAAGAATTAAAATATTTGAGTAACTCCTTTTTAAATGTGGTAGCATTGCGCGTTTTCTGAAGGTTATTAGGAAGATTATTCCAAAGACTTATAGTATAAACGTGGAATTGCCGTTGAGACAAAAGGCTCTTATATTTCGGCACAATAATTTTCGTTCCACGATTTGACCTTGCAAATACAATTCTGTTATAAATGTAGGGAGGATTTTTGTGCAGATATTAAAAATCTGAAACGAATAACTAGATATTACGGTCATGTCGACCTCTGGGGAATATATATCGAGCAATGTTATTACATATAAGTTACCCTAAGTTTACGAAAGTCAATTCTGTCACAGTTTGCAAATAATTCACATTCATAAAGGAGTAATGGAAGTAGATCTGTTTTGGGCAATAACATCTGAATAGATCGAATCAATTATATACATATTTTAAAATTTTTTAGTAATATTTTGTTGTTAATTTAGTCTTACTTATTTTGTGCCAACCATCTCCGTCACGGAATGGAGGTCCAAATGGATTTATTTTTGCAGCCACTTGCTTCCGAAAACTATTAAAATTTAAGGGTTTTATGCCTTTTTTGAAACCTTCACGATTTTTTTTTTCAATTTCTGATACTAAAACTTCAAATTGTTGCAACGTTGTAATTTTAATTTTCTATTTTCCAAACCTCTCGTTTTAATGTCGCTACTAAAAATGAAAGCGAATAAAATCAGGCGTTTCTTTATCGTTTCTATCTTCGTTTTAAATAGAAAATACCGATATTTTTCGATTATTGTCGATAAGGATAACGGTGATATTTCGTTTTAAAATAAAAACGCCAACGGGAATAGGGCCGATTGTAAGAAACCTTATTTATGCATTTTTTTTAAATGTAATTTGTAAGAGTATGTACTTAAATGTTTAATTTATGCTGAACATTTTTTTAATTAGATTATCAACTTTTTTTTTGTGGGCTTGCTTGTCTTATAATATGAGTAGTAGGTGAGATGCAAAACTCGTTCGTTACAAAAATTAAAAAAATCAAGATAATAGTTCTTGTGGAGTTTTATGACAAGCAAAATAGAGATTGTATCAATGTATGCTCCAGAACGCGGTAACATCTAAGAACTTAAACTATTCCACTAATTTGATCCATTTGCAGCTAAAATTCGTATTACGCTCTACTTGTGTACTACAAAAACAAAACAACTTTATTTGATTTCGTTCCTCACTTTTCGTTACGTATACTATCGCATCTGCCAAAAGTTCAAATGCTTTAGCCTTGATGTTTCGTTATGAAAATCCTAAAAAAAACTTACTTTCAAATTTGTGAATGTTTTTAAAACTTACTTTTGCTTAGAATGTTGTCAAATACTTTTTGGGGTGTTTCATCATTGAATGGTGGTATACCCGTTAAAAATTCATAAAAACAAACACCTAAAGCCCACCAGTCCACGGCAGGCCCATGACCTTTTCTAAGAATAAATCATAATACATAAATCATTCCTTCTTTTTAATGAAAATACAACTTACTTTAATAATAATTCTGGTGCTAAATAATCAGGTGTACCCAAGATTCTTTCGCTTGATTGACGATTACCTCTTCTTACAGACTTTGGAGTTCTAAATGGTGTGTTTATAGTTTTTGGAGTTTTAGGCCCCGCATTAGTATTTAAATTTATTGGTGACATAGCTGGATCCTCATGACTCAATTTTAAATATTGCACACCTGAAGTTTTTTCCAAGTTTCGTTCCTTTTTCTTTGATTCAATTGACAGCGGTAAGGCAAAGCGTGTGGACTTTAATTTACCCAAGAGGCCACCATCTCGCCTTGGTAATTTTTGTGATGAAACCGGTGTAGAAAATACCACATTTGTTACATTTTCATTAATCATATGTGGCATTTCATCATCGGATAATGAACGCACTTTAAGTACGCCCTTAATGGGTGATTTCATTTTACGTTTTTTAGGCGTACTTGAACCAATATCTAAAATATCAATTTCTTGTGTTAAACCAGTGCTGCCAGAGCCATTACAGCCGTCTGTATCATATACTGAACTGCTATCCGAACGATTTACTGAATTTATTTTACGCTTTATTCCTTTAAAGGAGCTGCTAAATAAAGTTTATCAGAATAAATAACAAATTAATTAAAGAGAATTAAAAACCTTTGTAATTCTGGTCGTTTAAAATTCCTGGATATATTCCGAAAAGGTGAATGCATACGTATTCCACTTATTTCGTTTGTATTGTTTATATTATAGCTGAGAGTTTGGGGTTATACAATAGATGTAGGCATCAGAAATTTAAATTATAGAATGTTATAGAAGAAATTTTAAAAGTATAAAGGAACAGTTTTTAAAAACGATAAATTAAAGTCTAAAGTAACTACACATTTATTAATTTTTTCTTTTATTCAATTTTTCTTTAACCATCACACTACTTTTACACTTTTTCTTTGTAAACACCGAAATTGTTATTAACAGTGACTAAAAACTTCATAACTTCAATTAATGTTTTGTTGTGTTTTAGTACAATACAGTTTTGATTAGTAGCCAGAAATGAAAATTTTCGAAACTAACAATTGTAAAATGAGTTTAATCACTATCATACATACATATGCTTCTCGAGTTACTAAAACAGACGTACAAAGCGTTAAATTAAAACTGAAAAAACGTACCTTTTAGAATAATCCGAGCAGCTATAATCATCTCTAGAATTGTAAAAATTTTCAGCTTTATCAATAAAGGACGATGTTGATTCACTATTTATATTATAGTTGGAACTACGACTCGAAACACCAGAATCCTCGCAAGCTTTCAATAAACGTATACGCTAAATCAAAAAAGAAACTTAATTAAAAAGAGAATTTAAATATTTTTAAAAACATTTAAAATATATGGACGAGCAGGGCAGCAAAACAATTACGGAAAATTTAAATTAAGAAATTAAATGACGAAACACATCAATTTTGACACTCAACAATAGAAAATACTATCTTAAAAATTTACATGGAACATTAAATAATGAAAACTAACAGCAACAACAAACTCATTTTTAACATGAGTAACTAACAAAACACACCTCATCAGTAGAACCACGACGCTGCATAGAAAATTCAAAAGAACTTTCGCCAGCATTTTCCACCTTTACTAACTTCTTTTTATAATAGATGTTTTCTTTATCATAAACATCTGAGTTACTATCGTTTTTGAAATCCTTTTAAGAATTAAAAAAAAATATATGCATTGTATATATGCTTATTTAAAGAAAAGCTGTAGACACTTACATTGCAACAGCCTTTGTCATCTATAGTTGCTCTATTATTATTTTCCACAAACTCTACACGACGTGCTGGCATATTTTTGTAATGGCATGAAGCTGAATCGAGAGATGGAGACAATTTGCTGACATCTGTCGACGGACATGTATGGTACGAAGACGAACTGTCAATTAGCTAAAAATAAAAAAGAAGTCTATTGTAAGATTGAACAACAAAAAAACTATAAAGTTCTTTAAAATACTTTTTCATTATTAGTATTACACGTATGTGCTAAAGAAACATGTATGTCTTCAGCTGAAAAGAAGGGCGAAACTCCAGAAATTTTACTATGGTTTGCTTTCTCAACATCATTTAGAGACGTATCAGCTTCACTATCGGATGATTCCATTTCATCTGTATAAATGTTTTAATAACATAAAAGATCTTAAAATTATTTTGAAATTAATATTGTACTTACTGTGTTTATTAATGGTATTTATAAAATTAGAAGTGCCAGTACCACATTCTAATTTCCTATCCGAGCCAAAGGATAAATGCGAAGTCAACGAAAGCAATTGGCCAGGCGTTCGGGCGTTTAAATTTGGTGAACAATTAATAAGATCAGACAGTTCCAAATCTTAAAAGAAATTAAAAACTTAATTGACGTATTACAAAAAAATAAACTACACTTCAAGTCTACTTTTTTTATTTGGCATTTAGATATTCACTGTATTACGCTTGAGTAGCAAAAGTAAAGTAAGTAAAATATTAACGTACCTCTTTCACCCCTCCGCATTTCGATTTTACTTAAACCAAAATCGGTTAACTTAACATGGCCTGTTGCTGAAATCAGCATATTATCTGGTTTTATATCACGATGAATTATACCATGTTCATGTAGATATTGCAAGGCTAGTGCCACTTCGGCCACATAGAAGCGAGCAGCTGGCTCATCAAAATAACCATAGACAGCCAATAGTGATTTTAAATCACCACCCACCATATATTCCATAACTAAATATACGAACGATACAGATTGTAGTGAATAGAATAGACTTACACAGAATGGACTACGCGATAATGCCAAAGCATTTCGTTCTGTTATCACTTGTGACACCATATTTTTATTGATCATTTCAGTTTTTTTCATTACTTTTATAGCAAAAAATTTATTCGGATCATTGTTTTTATATCCCAAAAATACTTTTCCGAATGCACCTCGACTTATAGGTTTAATTATTACAAAATCTTTAATTGTGGGTACCTAAAAAGAGAAAAATATTATTAATTTAGTTGATATGATGAAGACTCGAGTTCGAGCCACAGGATGAGTGATCAATTTTTAAATTTTTTTTTGTTTCGTCAGAAACGCTTAATTAGATTAAAGAATTTAGATTTTTTGCTCTAAATTTTTTGAAAAATAAATCCCACAAAAATATTAGAATGCAAGCATACGGCAGCACTTTACAAACCGTTTTTTATACGAATTTGTTGTTATATCTGATGTAAACAAAACATTGTGAAACTCATACACGCTTAAACTATGTTGAACAACTAACGAAATAAAATTCAATCACATTCAATGACGATTAAATCAGAAACATATTTTTTGTAAACACTTTAGATTTTGACAATAAATCAAAACGTATTTGGGATGCATTATGGCAGAATTTGTGGGAAAAAAGTGAAAGAATGGCATGCATTAACATGACTATACAAATGGGTATTATAACAGCACTTCTTGTTGCTTTTAGCAATGTTCTTAAGACAAAATATGTAATTAACAAATAGATAAAACACTGAACAATGTAACTGATATTTCCAGTAGAACTCACCTTTGCACATGCTGAACTATTTTCTGGTTTTGTGGTCAAAATGTTTATTTTATCTAATAAACGTTCCCCATCAAGTAAAATCGATGATCTCTTGGGCGTTTTAAGTTCATTTAACTGATAATTATTAATTTCATCACCTTCCATATCATCGGTAGATTTATTTGTTGCACTACTGCAAAAATTTTCTTCCAGCAAAATAGTCTCACGATACTCCATTAAAATAGCCGGGAAAATGTTTTCTAATGTTATACTGCGAACAGTTCTTTTTTCCAAGTTACGTTTGTTTCTTATAATTGAAATTTACAATTTTGTTTTTTTGGCGTGACACATTATGCTTAGTTTCTAAATAATTTTATTCGTTATGTTTTTTATTTCATTTTGGTTGTTTTTTCCCCCGATTAATAACTTTTATTAATTTTTATATGCACTTTGTATACGAACGTTGAAAAATGAATTTGATTTGACAAAAAGAGTTGCATTTGCTTTTAGCACTCTTTTGTTATTTTTAGTACAACACATAGTTGATAATCGATGTCTAACAACTCTGTATTTATAACAACAGGGCTACCCCTGTTTTCGGATTGATATAAAACACTACCAAATTAAAAAAAAATTTTTAAAAATAAGTAGGCATGGCTTAAGCTTAATCTCGATTTTTTTTTCAGATTTCACTGTATATGTAAATGTACTACTTATATAACGTTATTTTTATATGTTTTTCGATGGGTTCGAAAGCACATCATTACAAATAATTAGATCCGTGTCCGATACGATCTCTTTCATATCTACGTATTGTATTGTTGGTTTCAAGTAGGAAGGCCCTAACTCAAATAATTGTAACTTTCCGGGAGAAGGGAAAACTGTAATATTCAAAATTTACTTTTTTTAGGTTTGATTGAGCCATATGCGTTGCGACAATTGTTAAATTTGTGAATTTTAATAAAGCAATTTATTGGCAAAATTAGTAACGTTTCTAACGTAAGGAAGTTGAACAAACTCTAACTTCAAGATGCGTTAACAGATAAACAGTTGATTCACATTGCATATTGTAATCGCTGTTATCGACGTAACGTATGCTATCTATGTACTTCTTCCTTTAGCATTAAACATAACATAACATCTTATTTGCAAAATTGGCAACGCATCTAACGTATAAAAGTTGTAAAAATTTTAACTTTTAGATGCGTTGGCAGTTGTATTACATTGTACATTGTAAACGTTGTTAACTACGTAACGCATGCTATGTACTTCTACCTTAAGCATGTATATATCTCTAGCGAATGACTGACACTGTTCTTGTAATGTGTATTTTAAAAATAGCAAAAAATCTACTAGAACGAAGATTATATGTATTAAGTCTATCGTAGTCTCTGACTATTATTATTTTTTCTTTATTTAGATATTCGCTAGCTTTAACTGCCCCTGTTATTTTAAAACAAACTAATCCCTGTAACTTGTTAAATGTAAAAAAAAAGTCAAAAATTTTTTTCAATATTTCAAAATTATAAATTTTATTTTTTAGAGGTAGAATTATATAAAAAAAAGTCTTAAGGTTGCGTGTTGTAATAGTCGGTAATGTTTACATTATGTGGTCCACCATAGTAATCCAATACAAAAATGTTTGTTATATTAAGTTCGCATAAGTAAAAGGAATGTGCTGTAATAAAAATTAAAAAAAAAAAAAAACAGCAGTTAGTTATTAGAAGTAGTAAATTAAACTAAAACAATATTATAACAACAAAAAATGCTTATTGTTTAAATTCCAAAAGTAAAAAAACTTGTGACATTACATACATATTATGGCAAGGACGTCTACAGTCTTAGCAAAATAGTCTTGTAAAGAATACTGTCTTCACGGAACGTTAACACCCCGTCTAGCCATCGATTTAATATAACATGAACAAAACCTCGGCAGCGCAAATAACAAAATTTTGTTGTAATTTGTGTATATGGTGACAACGTATGGTTTACCAAATAATAATTTAAAATTTTTCATCGAATGCATTTCGTTTATTTCTGCGGTTGCGAATGTAGAAACGATGGCGTCAAGTTAAAAATGTCAGTTGATGGTAGCACATAGTTGTTTGAACAATTGTTTTACCAACGATGGTCGACAAAGAACATGACATCGATTTAGACAGTCTACACGATCCAAATCGAGGATCGAGCAAATATTTGTTCATGATATACCAAATCTGGTGCTAGCTGTCAGCCAAGGTATGACATACCAAATTAAAAATACAGTGGATGGTAGCACATCGTTGAACGAACAAGACATGACATGAATTTATAGAGTCTACACTAGTCGATTAGATGATCGAAAAAAAAATGTTTTCATGATGTACCAAATATAGCTCATGTAGACTGGGTGTTCGTATAAGTATTTGAAGAGGGATATAAAATAAATGCAAATGTGCATTATTACATATCAAGATAAGGGAATTTAACAGATTGCGCAAATTATAAATAATGAAAAATAAAACTAATTTAAAATATTTTAAAGAGACAAGCTATAGGTATAGAAATATTAAACTTGGAATAGTCTGTTATGTATAACAAACAGCTTTAGCTATGATGTAAAGCAAACTTCAAATTTGCAAAATTTTTATTTTTTTGTTGTTTCCAATCCGATTAACTAAAAATTTATATATGCTTAGGTATACACAACTTAGTATTTTTTTTTTGAAATATTTGCATAAAAAAGGTGTTTGTATAAGATACATATTCCCGTGTATACCTTTACACTCAAATTTACAAAATAGCATTAGTTTGCTTTCAATGCAAACGTAGGTTTTAAAAACTGATGACTTTGCAGAATACTGTAAATATTTTAAGCAACTGTAATTAAAGTGTGTGAGTCCAAATTTACTATAAACATATATGCAAATACGGGCAGCATAAGATACACTATTTACGAGTTATATATATATATATATATATATAGAAATATGAAGTAGATACACGTTTATGAATACATATAATATTAGTAGAGTGTTTGCTTATTAGTACAGGGCCACGGGGATACTATACCTAAAACTATTAATTTTAAAAATAAAAAAAGACTTACCCTTTAACCACTTATTAGCAGCTGGATGCCTTTGAACAAAAGCCACCAAGGAACTATCATATTCCTTATCGTTCTTATCCATCTGAAAAATTTAACAGAAAATTATTTGATGATAAATGATTGGCAAGTAATTCTATGAAAAAGACAGAAAAACAAAATTTTGTTTCTTACCTTAACAATTTGTCCACTTATCATTGTTCGGGCACATGTTGGTTCCATAGGATCAGTTTGTACAAACCAATTGTTTGTACAATGTAATAATTGTTGATCAGTAAATAAAAAGGTTGCCTTATTGTTATGCTGCCAATCGGGTCCAGTAAAATCCAAATCGGTTAAAAGAAATTTTATGTGGCCAGTTGAAACGCCCATAATATCACGATCATTGATTGAAATTATATTCACCATTGGATAATCTTTAATAACACTATTGGTGGAAATAGTACCAACAGAAGCCCAATTTGCTTGATTAACAAGCTTTCGTGCAATCTGGGCATGATTTAGATTTGGTGCTGCTGAACGTGTTTCATTAAAACGCTGTTGTCGTTTATATTCGTTAATTATACGTGCATCTTCAAATGCTGAATATGTTGTACCCAATTCACAACAATATGCCGCAAAGAAGAAGATAACAATTGAAGTTTTCCTTAACATTATAAGTTAGTTTTTGTCTTGTGTTGCAGCTAAAATGTAAAAAGAAACTGTTTTATTATAAAAAATTATTGCAATTATTACAACTGTAAATTTAAAGTTTAATTATAAAGGAATACCTATTTAGTTGAAAACTTATGAGATTTATTATTTTTTTAAACAACAAAAAGGCCTTTTAAAGTTCAAGTACAACTTTTTTAAAACCTTAAAAACATATTGAAGAATGATTTGCCGTATTAAGTAAAAAAAGAAATTTGCTGTAATTACTCTACGTTGCAAACACCCTTGCAAGTCTTGCAAACAATGTCAAACAATAACAAATTGTAGGCCGATATGCTACGGCTGCTTGTTTACAAAGTGTACACTCATTTTTTTTAATAATTGTAGTTCAAACTAAAGTCGTGGTTACTCGTTAACTTACAGAATTGTAATGATTAATATTCATAAAATTGTTTTCGTTCGATGCCAAGGAAGTAGAAAATTCAAATCTACATTTGTAATAATTTATTTATTTTTTCTTATGGTCAATCATTTTTTTTCATTGTTTTTAAATTTTAATCTATTTTAAAACATTATCTACGCTGTCTTTTGGTTTATCTAACTTTTTCATAAATAATAAATTATTGGAATATTTTTAAATAATAGTTTTCAGTTTTTAAAGCAGGGACCGTAATCATTATGAGTTTTATAATAAAAATTACACAATAATGATTATATTGTGAGTTTTAAAGATTTTCTTCAATGGTAATGATTATTTTTGAGCAATATTAATAAGAATCAGCCATAATCATTATTTTTGAGCAAAAGAAATAAAACTCAAAAATAATCATTATTTATGATTTTTATTTTTTTCGCTCAAAATAAAACTCACTTTCAATTTATGAGGTTTTTTACATATAAAAATTTGGTCAGAACTAATAAAAGAAAAAATATTAAGACATGCTTGTTCATTTTGTTATATAAAATATCATTTTTTTGCACAAAAATTATTATTTTTTCATATATAATATATAAAGTAAATTAAAAGTGAGTTTTATTTTGAGCGAAAAAAATAAAAATCATAAATAATGATTATTTTTGATTTTTATTTCTTTTGCTCAAAAATAATGATTATGGCTGATTTTTATTAATATTGCTCAAAAATAATCATTACCATTGAAGAAAACTTTAAAAATCAAAAATTTAAAAATCATGACGGATATGCAAAGATTGTTAAAAAATAATAATTATGGTGCAAAAAATTTTTGTTTATGTCTGTTCTAAGTGATTGATTTTTTGATTTAAAAAAACGAACAATAATCATTATTTACGGTCCCTGTTTTAAAGTCTAATATAAGCAATAATTTGTTACCTGAATTATTTAATTTCTTTTTTAGATTAAAAATATGTATTAAAAAATAACTAAATTTTGGTTCAATATACGTTTCGTTCACTTAAATGCCTGCTAGTGACTGATTAAACGGTATGAGTCTGTTTACGTTTTAAAAGTAAGTATAATAAAGTAATTCAGTTTTTTCTTTGTTTTGTTGTGCAAAATACTCTTTGTTCCCTAAATAATAACAAAAAAAAAAAAAAAAAAAACGAAAAACAAAAATAATAACATACTAGATAATAGACGACATAAAAAAACCCTAAACATATTTCAACTTTGTTGAAATGTCCGTATCCAATTCTGCCCATATTTTGACTGATGATATGTATTGAATATGAATTTAGATTAAATATTTACCGCAGTTTTCATACAAAATAAAATGCATAGAAATTTGAAATGTTTGTCAAATAAGTCCTTAATAAACCTATATATATATTTTTTTAAGAATACAGCAATTACTTTATATTGTATTATTCTTATAGTCTGTAGTTCTATCCGGATATTATGTAAAATCATTATTTTTTTTTTTAACAAATTTTGTACCAAATGTTTAGATCATGGTGAAATTACTTACAAGGTGGTGTTGCCAACGCAGCTGTTTTTTCTTTTTTTTTTGTCATACCGCTCCTGTCAAAAGTTTTGTTTATATTTATCATGGTACAATCATTAACAAGGTAAACTCGGTTTACCAAAAAAAAATCATATGTTTTGTTTCTATGTGTCAACGTTTTCCGTTTGCTTTATTTCTGACATTCTTCTAATTTGAATTTTGATTTAAAACGAACCCTAAATCTTTTCTTGCTAAAAGTGATTCTGGAAAAATTGATGGCGATTAGTGGGTTTTAATTTTTTACAATTTAAAATATAAATCAAAGTCATAAATATTTATATGTATGTATATATATTTTTTTATATATAATAAGTGTAAAATTGATTAAAAAGAGTGATATAAGCAATATATATACTCGTGTTTTTTAACCTTTTTCTGGTATTTTATTTTTGTATTGATTTGCTTTGTTTTGTTTTTTCCTTGGCTGCTGTGTTGCATTTTTTTTACGTATTAGGTCATAAATACACAGTGTTGTATCGGATTTCAAACCTTGTCAATAATTGTACCATGATATTTATGTTTTGTTTATAATTTGGTTTTGTGTGTGTTCGTGTCTTTGTACTTCTGACAACTTCTTTTTTAATTCACCATAACTGTTTTTGATATTTAAGGGCAGAAAAAATAAAAACAAATTTCCTGTTGTTTTTGTATTTTATTCACCTGCCACTTACCTTCTATAAATTCACTATGATTTAGATATGTACTATAAATATATTCGATTTATTTAAACACCCCTTATAAAGGTGTTAAATGTCGCAAATTAAGAAATGAATTAAGACTGCAGCATAAATTGTGTGTAGAGAAATGCAACCGGTGCTATACCTACAATTTGTTTTTAAAACTACAAATATCCCAAGACAGTCTTTTAATGGGAAATTTGTAATCAAAAACCATATGTTTTATACACTGAACCGAAAAAGAGAGATAAATAGAAATATTATCAATGCATGTAGAAAAAATAAATTTCTCAATTATGTAAAAACTTGTTTTTCTTACTTTCACAGAACAAAAAACAAAAGACCACTAAAATTTCAATTTATTTTCAATTAATTGAATCAATAATTAACTCCTTTGCTTAAAATAACAATTCTTTTAATGGTAAAAAATCAATAAACTTTTTAACTGTTTCAACAATTTTCATTCATCGTATGAATTTCAAAGAAGATTTCGTAATAGAAATCAGTTTTTGATTTTTTTTTTCTGTGTTTTATAAATTTTTACTAAAAAAATATTTTATTTTGTAATCAGTTTTTCAACAATTTTTAAATCTGACAGTATTTACGGTGAATATTCAAATCCTATCTACTTCTTCGCAGATAACAGGAACATTTGTTAATCATATTCATTTGATCGTAAGCCGAGCCTTTTGGCGATCGGAGTGTGAAAGCAGAATATGAATGACCTGCAAAAAAACTCCGAGTGGGGCTTCGCGAACAGAATCGAGTTTAAAGCCCAAGACCTAATGTTGTTTTATCACACTTAGACGTTGTGGTGATAACTCAATCCCAATTCAAGTGCCTCGGTTTTTAAAAAGGTACAAGAAAAACGTTTAAGTTACTAATTTTGTTTAAAACAAATTTGCAAACCATAATATAGGTTATGCAAGCAGAGCCTAAGCAATCAAATGTATAGATTTTCGAAAAAAGCAGCTTTGAACTTAAAACACAATTATTTTGGTGCAGCTCATTTTTTTTATTTATTTGCTAAATTTGTATTTAATTCATTATTTGATAAAAAAATGCCAAATACACATATTTTATAAGCTAAATAATAAATCTTGCAATATGTACATGTGTTGTCTTATCAGTTTGATAATTATACTTCAAATAGCTTCTACTATGTCTTCGATAAGGCGTCAGTGATAGAGGGGCTTTTTTTTGTTTATTTAAATATTTTTTTATAATTATAATTACACAAAAAAATTGATACATTTTAAATCCAATTATAAGTAATACAGGAATAGGAATCGAAAACAAGGAGTCAGAAAAAATTTTAAAAACTTTTTTTCAATTTTTATGCTCTTAAAAACAAGGCTACTGAGGGGTGTAAACGTGTCAATCAACACGAATATGAATTTTCATAATTAGTGTTTAAATTATAAGACCGAAAACTAACAGGACTTTCTATAAAGTCGTTATATAGGGGGAATTTTTTTTCCGCATACCATTTGATATACAATAATTGGTTAAGGTGGTTTTACACTATCCCACTGAGTATAACGACACATCAAAAACTCAAATAAAATAAAAAAATATTATAGTGTGAAAACAATATGCAATGAATTGTCAAAAAATACGGATAGAAATTTGACAGTCGTATGGCCCTCATCATTTTTAGAAATTTTTCTAAACCATTAGATTTTTTATTTTATCAGAGTTGCTTATTACCTTCAGTATAAAATTCATTAAGGCCATGATACACTATCATACACAGTCGAACGATTCATTCACAAGAAAATCTTATCGATTTTTGTCACACTTTTAAAATTCGCATCAAAATGACAACATTATTGCCATATCATCACACAAAATAAGATGCAAAGCATAGGCCTTGTTGCTTTTTGCTAACGTCTTATAAAATACAACCCTGATCGCATGGAGAAAAAAATGAATTTTTTCAAAAGATTATGAAGTCGGACAGGCTTGTCAAAAATCTGTCTATAGATGCTTGTTTATGGCACACTGTCATACTTTTTTAACACACACGATTTTTTTGACAAATCGTACGACTCGATAGGATAGTGTAGTACGGCCTTCAATGGCAATCACAAAACTGTAATACCTGACTGTACTGTACGTGCAGATATTTTCGATTATGTCGCTTGAAGTGTAAAACCTAACGCATCCCAGAAAAGTAAAATATGAATTATTCTTTAAATCATTACATGAATTGAACTTATTTTAAATTCCAAAAACCTCAACATAACAATCGAATGTTGTCGTATCGTAACATGTCAGCTGTGTATGTAACGTAGTAACTTGTAGGAAATATAATTTTACGCAACGTTACGTTATGTTAGGTAGTGATAGACTGCATCTTAAATATTGTGGGAGTATTTTAATACATTTTCACCTTAAATTTTTTACAGGTGAACTGGTATAGAACTTCCGATAGTAAATTTGAGCCCTATAATTACATTTTTCTTGAAAATTTTTATCTTCATTTTAAATTTTTCTATGTGCCGTAAGCTTAAGCTATTATTCAAAAATTACTTACATTTTAATATAAATTGAAGTAAATAATAGTTTTAATAAAACACAAAACAATTGTATTCCATTTAATTATAGACATTTATTTTTAATTTATGTATTAATTTAATTTATTTGATTTCAGTTTTTTTTTATTTATTTTTTTTAGTCCTTCTTAAAACATCATTCAATTAATATTGTTGAATGTTAACATTTATAGAATATACTTAATTATTTATTTTTTTTTCTTGTTAATTACTTTTTTGTATATTTTTTATTTCTGTCTCCGTTTATTATTTTTTTATGTATTTTATTAAAATTTTTCTGTATTTTGTTTTCTTTTTATTATGTACTTATGTAAACGTATGTCATTTAATTCCAAGAACTTTTTGACATTTAAGATTTTTAATCGATTTCTAAACGTTATGAAAATAAAATTTTAAATAAATCATTAAGTTTTATTATTAGTTTATATTATAATAACTATAAAAAACGTTTACAGATTCAGTTTAGGATATAAAATTAAAAAAAAATTAAACATTCAATTGAAATTACAATTTTAGAACCAGGCATTACAAACTAATAAATAGGTATAAGTAAGAAAATAATTTAACAATTAAAAAAAACTATTTCATGAGCTTAATTGAAATACTACTTGAATTTAATAAAAATGAAAGTTTGGATGCATTGATTTAAAAAAATGGACGGTTAATGCTTATTTGCAAGCAATAAAAGATTGAATAGTTTTTAAATACGCAATTCAATTAACCAACCGTGCCAAAGAAAATAATTAAAAAGTTAATAGAATTACAAAAAAAGGAAAAAATATGTTTAACAAATTTTAAAAGTTTTGTAGTAATACTACCTGTTTCCGTAAAAAAACAATTTCAAACGATTGAAAATTTGTACGAAAGACACTAAATTTTTCAAATTGAGCCCTTTTTATATAATTTTTCAAATTGAGCACTTTTCATATAAATTTTCAATTGCTTAAAATTGGCAGGCAGATAATTTCAATAAATATTCAAGTATAAGGTAGTGAAAATCATATGGTCAACTCATTACGAAGTAGTTCAATTTAGATGAAACATACAGGAATTTAAAATTAACTTGTCATTGGAGATCATGTGTTTATTTGACAGTTTCGAAAAATTTCTTATTAACCAAAGTGATTATTAACCATTAATTAATAACGGTTTTTCATGGATACAAATTAATTACATTTTTGTTTACATTGACTTCAAATCAGTGCTGGCCAAAGGGATTATAATAAAGATTGTCTTTTTTAATCGACTGTATAATTCTATATAAAGCCGATTGCACTTCGGTCCTTGCGCACCCACATGGCCAGCCATGCCATAAACAATTGTCTTATATTCGAATTTTCGTGATCTTCAATTATGCCAAATTAATTTGATTTTACAAATACATTTAAAATGAATTCATTTGAGAAAATAAGAAGGTGTGAATATTATAATTTTCTTTAATCAGTTCAAAAGATTTTTCTTTTATTTTTTTAGGAAAAACTAAACATAAGATCATAAGGCCTAAGGGCAGTGTTGCATGTTCAATATATATTCAATGAGATTTAATATCGCGATATTTATTGAATATTGATGAATAGCGATCCATATCGCAGAATAAGCCAATACTTTGAAATCCAGATAGTTTTTGAATATATTTGTATTCACGCTGAATTAATGTTAATGTTATTCAAGAAAAGAAAAGTGGCAAATTCTAAATTTATTAACTTCAAAATTCAGATGATTCGATATTGAATTAAATTTCTTCTATTCTTTGCATAGATATTTCGTTCGCTATCGAATGTCGTAATGTGCTGCCAGTATACACGTTGTACACATTACAGAAATTCGGCCTTATCACTGTTGGCGTTTTTTAGTCGGATTTCGACATTTTTGTAAAAGATTAAAGATAGATTTTTTTAATTTTATTTAATCTTGTACAAAAATGTCGAAATACGACAACGACTACGCCAACCGTGATAAGGCCGATTTTAATTTGAAAAACTGAAACTTTGATATTTAAAAGGTATCCTATTATAGCAAATATTTTGTGGTTTTAAGAGCACCATAATAACGTATGATTCATTATAATTTGGATACTGACGCTAAAATAAACAAACCTTATGATTTGACAATATACACACAAAACAGTTTCTTTTAATATTACAATTTTTCTATAAGTACAGTGTAAACTTTCTACACCAGAGTATAATGTGAAACTAAGAACTTTGCAAATCAATACTGTAAATAGAATGCAAATAGAATGTTACACTCTGAAAATATCGTATACGAATAGAATATACAATGTAATTTTTGTTTTTTATTTATTTTTTATTAATAAGTAAACTAATGAACACTAGTAATTGGATCAAACTGTATCCTTATGTAAAAGGAACAAATTCGACCTTCTTGTCTCACCGTTGAGAATGGGTAAAAGTGGGGGAGTTCCGTTCAGAAAAGAAGGATGCTAAAAACCTGCCTACTTTTAGGTTCGTTTTATATCTACAAAAAACTAAACATAATATTCTGGCTATTTAAAATTGTAATTATTAAAAAATATTGAAAGAATTTTTAATTAATAATATATTGTTATATTGTTAAGAACTTAAATTCAAAAGTATATTATTAGCTGGTTTTTTATTTCTTGGTTGTAAAGTACTTTTATTTCAAGTATTTTTCGTTAACATTTAGAACAAAAAAAGAATAAATAAAATAGAATCTGTAAATACTTTATAGTTTATTCTCTATATATAAAACATAAAATGATTAATTTTTATTTTACTTGTAATTAATTATAAAATTAATAACTTACAAAAATATATATACTTCTCTATATATTTCCTTTTTTTATTTATTATTTATTACAAAGTGTGCGTGTTTTTCTTTATACTTTTAATTTTATTAGTTTTTATTTTCAATCTTTTTTTTAATTTTCATTCATTAGAGTATGGCATTTAATAATTATAGAATAATATTTTTTAAGATGAGATATTGTTTTTTCTTATTTTATTTTCTTGTTGTTATAATATATGTGTGTATGTATACCTATGTAATATGTAAATATTGATATTTATAATTTATATATGATATTGAAGAAAGTTTTATTTTGTTACTATATATTTGGGTGGTTACAGTGAATTATTTTTTAAAATAAATTTTATTGTTTTTTTCTTATTTTTGCAACAATTCTTTGTTTCGTTTTAAGTTTATTTGTAATATTTTTGTACCAAAAAGATTGTGTTTTCTTTGAATTTTTTTGTTTGTTTTTGAGACAATTTTTATTTTTTTAATTATTTTATTAAAAACAAAATAATAATAAAAAAATTAAAAGAAAGTAAACTTAAACAGAGTTCGTTGATTAAATTTGTGTTGGTTTTTCTTTAGTGCTAATTTAAGCTTAAAATTTAAAGTCATATTGTATAAAAATAATATTTTTTTTATTTTTCTCCTTCTTTGCATTAAATAAAAATAAATTTAAGATTTAGTTCGATTTGACTTTTTAAGAAAATAAAAATTTAGACAGTCATATACATATAAAAACTAACATTTTGTTTTTTATTTATAATTTTTTATTCTGTTGGTTTAATTAGGACACATTTAATACATTTATGGATTTGTTTTACTGTATACATATATACTGAGTCTTGATTATGATTTATTTAAATACTGAGTAAAAAAATAAGAATTTTACTTTAATAGATTTATAAAAAAATGTGTATAGATGTTCTAGGAATCATTCACATTAAATATTAATATACAATCCAATAACTAATTTTCAGTAACGAATTGTTAAATGTCATTTTCTTTTTTCTTGTTTTCTTCCTTATGAGCTTAACATTAGAAAAGAAAATTTGACAAATAAAACGACAATTGGCAGAAGAGTTTACATGTTCAAGTTAAAAACAAAAGAGAAAACCGACATCCCCTACACACATATAGGAAATATACTTTCATGTGGTATTTTCCGATTAAACTGAAGTTTATGGATTAGCTTTTCCTAAAGCCAGACAAGTAAAACTATAAAGAGAAAACATGATCTTCAATAGTGATTGCAGTTGAAAAAGTATGGAACAGAATAAAGAAATCAATTAGTTTATTTAAAGAAGACCATTGTTGTCAGATGATCGTACTCATAAATTTGAATGTACATATTTTATATAAACAGACGATATTAACGAAGTGTACAGTACTTCTCTGGCATTTTTACTTAACCATTATGACAAATAAATCGTTTACATTCGATAAGCCAGTGCAACATGTCAATTAAAATAAAATATTATCAGTTTTGTTTGTTTATATACTAAATGGGGTATAATTCTCATTTAGTATTAAATTTTTTTAACATAAGAGTTTATAGCTTTAATACCATCTTTGGGAAAATGTCTCCTGACGAGTTTTTTAAATAAAAATTTTTTTTTTTTAACAAAATATTTAAAAAATATTTAAATTCCTTTTGACAGCACGCACCTCAATATACTGCCATATATTCTGACAGTTTTAACAAGCAACAATAAATAGACAGCTGATTGACTAACCACAACTTATAATAAATTTAACTTGCTATAGGCACTTGTGCCAACCAATGGATGACCACCAGCTGTGGTAGAACACTTTTTTTTAGATTTTTTATTGAAAGTTCGAAAACTCACGGATTTATTGATCGGCCCTCGTATTTTAATCTTCTTTCCTTTCTCCTTCGCCTAATGTAAGTGAAAGAAGGATAGAAAGACAAAGAAAAATTATTAGTACAAAAGTCACAGAAAACAAACAAAACAAATCCTTTTGTAATTGATTATCCAGGGAATTGCACAATGCATTAGAAAATTCGTTCTTTAGCCGCACCTCTCGTTTATGGAACAATCTTCTAACGAATGTTTTTCGTGCCAATTACGATATCGGTAAGTTTAAATCAAATGTGTACAAGTGCAAATCCATCTTTCCCCCTCCCAAAACATATTTTCCAAGACCAGCACAATGTATTGCATGAGTAGCTGTCGTCCCGTAAGTGCTGGCCTTAACAATAATAATAAACATTTGCTTTTAAACGAAATATTAAAATACAATTAAAAAACCTTTACTAAAGCTATATTTACACCATCTAAGTTCCCACCTAAGTTTTATATCAGAAGCGCACTCAGATAGACTCAGTTTAATACAAATTTAATTTAATTTTTATTCTTTTTGCCTGAGCTCAGTTGAAAATAGAACGTTTTCCATTTTCAAAATTATTGCCGTCTGAGTTCGAACTGTTATAATCTGTTATAATCAGATGAGACATTAGGTTGTGTAAATATAGCTTAAATAAATTTCTAATCTAATTAATTATCAGAAAAATCTTGGAAACAAACAGGAAATAAAAAAAATTGTATGTATACCATCATCCAAAATATGGAAAACAAAATTTGAAAATTCGTTAATGACTCCTTGTACAACAAAGTGTTATTTCTTTTTATTAATGGTTTATAAATAAGATACTGGTTAAATGTGTTTAAATTAAAACAGAAAAATATATATAAACGGTAATCATTTTTCGTTGCAAATGCCTTTGGAAGTGTTGCAAACGTAGCAAAGCATGTCAAAGAACAACAAAATGTAGGCATATATACTACGATTGCTACGTTTGCAAGGGCATTTCCCGCGAAGACTGATTATCGCTATTATTATTAATTCCGTTTGTAATACTTATAAAGTATAAAATATATAATTTCTTAAATATGTTGTGTGGTTTTTGCTGTAGTGTATATGATACATTATTAATATGTATGTTCTTAATAATTTATTTTGTAATAGGTGATTTTGTAACAATTTGAAGAACATTTTACGGTTTCATTTTATAATATTATTACCTACTGAAAACTAAAACTAAACATGTAAAATGTATATGGATTTTATATATAAATTGGTATATATATTTATTACTTTTGTTTAGTTTGAAACTCACTTGATTTATTTTATTGTGAATATTTAATATTATTTTTCATTTTTTTTTAACACATATAACATATAAACATCTACAATTCATTGTTAATTTATTAATAAATGTTTGTTTTCTTTAATTGTTTTTTTTTTTGTAATGAATTAATGATCATGGTTAAAAAAAGAAAAAAAACAGGACAATGTTGTCTTTAAAATTGCTAAAATTAAATATTTTCATCTTTATTTTTTCTCTTTTATTTTGCTGCTTCAGTTTTAAGGTACAATTTTCAATTTATGGTGGTTTTAAATCAACGTTTAAGGAAGATTTGATCCCTCTTTTTCTCATACTTTTTAATTTTTTTGTCTACAAAAAAAAGATATTTATGTGCTTAAAACAGACAACATTGTAATTTTTTGTGTAATACATGTGGATATTTTTAAATATATATTTTTTGCTTTTCAATTTACATACAAATAACTAACAGTTTAAATTACTTCTTTTATGATTATTTTTTCCTTCTTATAAATATAAATGTTTGTTTTTTTTCATGAATGTATATATAACGTTATGTTTTTTTTTTGTAACAATTCCTTGGCGCGAGTTTTTTTTTCTTTAATAATAATTGAAAAATATTACTAAAAATGTTAATTTTGCAATGATTTCTAAAATTATAGTTTTTTTTTATATAAAAATTTAAAGCTCCCATATTTTTAAGAAAACTAAAATACAAATCTTTCATGCACATAAAAATATAAAATTATATATTTGTAAAGTATGTATGTATATAAAAAAATTAAATATAATCTCGTTTTTCTTTGACTAGATTTAAAAAATGATAATACATTTCATAATTCTTATATTCTTTAAAATTTGAAATGCGAAAAAAAACATGTCCTCTTTTTTTTAATTGGACAATATTGTTTGAATTAATTTTTTTTTAATTAATTAATTTAAAGTGAAAATACTTTAGTTGTGATCATTTAAAGATAACCGTTGTTGTTTTTGTGATGAATATTCAAAGTCTGTATACTAAAAAACAAGAGTAAAAAGAAAATACATTATTATAAACATATAATAGAAAATAAATTTAAAATGTATTTGCAGTAAAATTTATTAAATCGGTAAAGAAAGCATAACACCAAAGCTTAGAATTTTTACAGTTCGAAAAGAAATTAAACGAATTTAAAATATGAAATAGAAGCGGTTTGATATTTTTTTACAATAAATCAAGTCCAGCCAACCCTTCGAACATAAATACCTACGCCATTGCTAATAATTATGTTCCGTGTTCTTGAAATTATTGTACAAATAATTTCTAAAAAATAAAAAAAAAATATTTCCGTCATTAAACTGTTAGACTGTTCGACAGAAACATACGTCTTTATTTGTAGTTGTGAATCTACTTGTTGGGATTTATATTTTTTTTATTAATTTTTTTACAGAAATTTAATAAAGAACAAGACTTCACTAAAATACTAAACAAATCCTGCATTTTCTTAAGACATTTGCATAATCATTGTTTTAATTTAAAATTCTAATTGAATGCTTACAAAACACTCAACGTTCAATAAAATCATATTGATATTCATCAAATCATCACTTGAGTAGCAATGATGACTATGATACGACATGTTCGATTTGATTCATTTCCCTCATAAATTATTTCTTGCCCTTTATTCATAATGTATAGTACATACAAACATTCCAGGGGCCTTATTCTGTAATTCTCTTAAGCTAAAATTCTAAAATTTTGGGTTTTTGAAACAGGCAGGGCGTTAGAATATATAAAATTAAAAAGTTTAGAGGTAATAGGCATGAAGTTTTTAAATTACAGGGTGTTTTTTATTGAGGTATAGAACTTTAAGTTGGCATCACTTTTTTAACTGGCGACCATTTTGTCAACTGTCAAGTGATTAATATTTAGTTTGGTTTGCCATTTCATCATGAACAGGTTGACAAAAGGACAACGCTTGCAAATCGTGCAAATTTATTTCGAAAATAATGGTTCAGTTCGCGAAGTTTACCGCAAGCTCCGTCCATAAAGGTCGACATAATCGTCCATCAGAGCAATTAATTCGGTTAACCATGGATCGTTTTCGCACTACGTTTACTCTATGTGATAATACGCATCCGCAGAGACGTCGAACAGTGCGCACCGAAGAAACAATTGCCGCTGTAGAGCAAAGTGTTGAAGAGAACCCGAATGAATCGATTCGCCACCGTGCACAGCAATTGGAGCTTTGTCCATCAACTTTATGGAAGATTTTGCGCAAAGATCTTGGCTTGCGACCTTACAAGATCCAGCTTGTGCAAGAATTAAAGCCGCGAGACCATGCAATGCGTCGTGATTTTGGTGTATGGGCCGAAAATGAGATTGATTGATCTCGATGCTGATTTTCATCGCAAAATTTTGTTCAGTGATGAGGCTCATTTTTGGTTGAATGGCTACGTCAACAAGCAAAATTGCCGCATTTGGAGTGAAGAGAATCCACATGAGACCCTTGAGACGCCATTACATCCACAAAAACTGACTGTTTGTTGTGCTCTATGGACTGGTGGTCATTGGGTCATACTTCTTCCGAAAAAATGCTGGAGAGTCAGTTACCGTTAATGGAGACCGGTATAGAGCCATGATAACCGACTATTTTGTTCCCGAATTGGATGGCATGAATGTGGATGAGTTGTGGTTCCAACAAGACGGCGCTACATGCCACACAGCGCACGTCACAATCGATTTATTGAAGGAAACATTCGATGAGCGCATAATTTCGCGGAATGGACCTGTCAATTGGCCACCAAGATCGTGTGATTTGACACCATTGGATTATTTTCTTTGGGGATATGTGAAGTCGCTCGTCTACGCCAACAAACCAGAAACGTTAGGGGACTTGGAAGCCAACATTCGTGGCGTTATTGCCAACATACGGCCCCATATGCTCGAAAAAGTGGTTGAAAATTGGACCTGTAGAATTGGCTTTATTCGAGCTAGCCGCGGCGGCCACATGCCCGAAATCATATTTAAACATCAATGGCATAAAATTATCCTTCCAATAAAGCCAAATTGATGGACATTAAAACGATTTTCTTGTGTTTTATTTCAATTCGAAGTGCTATACCTCAATAAAAAACACCCTTTACAATAAGCGTTCAAGAATTCTATTCGTAGCCAAAAAATCCTAAATCAAGTTTATAAATTTTTAGCGATAGAGTTTTAGCTTAGGAGAGTTACAGAATAAGGCCTCAGCTCACATTTAACAATAGAACAAAACTCAATATTCGTTTCCATCACTATTAAATGAAACGAATTTTTCTTTCATACCAAACATTTTGTTTCAATAAATAATGCTGATCATGCTCAGTTTTGTTTGAATTTGAAAAGCAGAAAACAAGAGAGCCAGTATTTGAAATACTAGATAATATTGTCTGCAGGCCATTCAAGCTTAACTTATGCAGCCTTCTAAAACATTGTTTTGCTTCCTTAAAAGATATTTGGAAAATGTATTTAAGTAAAAGGTACATATGAATATATCTCTCAAATACAGAGTGGGCAAACAAACAAAACATTTCGCAAACGTTACAACAAAGTCATACACTTTTCAAAATTTTTTTAATGGTATTGTACATGAGCAAAACCAAAACAAATACTTTCTAAATGAGAAAGAGCGCAAATGACAATTAGCTTTTCGTTCTTGTGCTAGCTTTGTTATTCCGTTACATTCGTATAATTGGCTCTTTTTTCTCTTCTTCTTTTTTTTCCTTCTCATTCATTTTTTGTTGTACCTACGCACATTTGAGTTAGTGTATTTGTAGTACTCAAAACAAAAACAATATACAAAATTAAATGGGACAATCGTTCTCACTGTTTCTGTTTTATTTTTGTTTTACTCATTGTAAAGAACACAACAAAATGAGATCAAACGTTCAGTTTTGTTTATTTTCCTACTCTGCTTAAATATCGTATAAATAAAATGTTCATATATACAAGAGAGAACAAGAAAATCAGTTAAAATAAAACCCTATTCAGATTATGATTTTTTCATAAGTATGTAATGCCTGGAATAGACATAAAAGATGGATAAAAAGAATCTTGATATGTGTGCTTATACTTTTTAATTTCTTAATAAAATCCAGTCTAATAGCTATTTCATAATTCGCATAAAAGTATCTTAAGTATGTAATTTTATTTTTTCTGACGATGCTACACAAAGTAGTACTGCATTGTTAAAAATAAAATTATAACCAAGATAAGGATCAAAAAGACTTTAAGCTAAAATTAGAGCAATAAATGTTTATATAAAATAAAGAAGGCGAAACAAAACTCAATAATAATTAAGAAAAATACATTAAAAAATCATATACTACTACATATGGCATATACATAAAATAATTTATAGAAAAACTAGCCCAAAACCCTTAGTGCTTTACTGCACCTACCACTACTATTTGTGCTTTGTCTATTTAGTGACTACAAAATAAATCACTCCAAATTCAGAAACTCTAGCTTTAAATCTTCCCAAGATATAAAGAAAGCAATATTTAACTTGTATTGAAGGTATCACGCCCATTTGTCCAATTCCGGCTATCTTCTGGCACATGCTTTGCCAGACCCAATTCGGAAAGTTTAGCTTTAAAAGTGCTCAATATATACAAAATTCATTATTTAATTTGTATGGGAGGTACCATCCCAGGTCCAATTTAGAAAAAAAATATACCCTATTGCTCTTTCGATAGCTGAGTCTGTCTATGTTCCAAAATTTAAATAAAATCGGTTCGGTCGTTTAGGCGCGATTGACTGACCAACAAACAAACTTATAAACAAACCAACAAAGTCGGTTATAATATATAAAGTATGTACATATATTGTAGTATATGGATTATAAAAAATTTTTTCAGTACTCACCATAATATTGATGACTTTGAAGTTTAGTTGATCTATGCAGTAGGTTGTATGTGAAGTTGGATGAAATTTGTTGACAAGCTTATTAAAAACAATCTTTTGAAGTACTTTTCAACTGCATCGAGCTTTAATTACATTAGTTTTTATGTTTTTTTTTTTTTAACGAAGACTTTTTAAGCGGATTTTTGTTTTCTATAGTATATTTTATATTTTTTGTTTCTTTACTTAAGAAATTAAAGCTTTCATAATTATGATTATAATTATATATAATTTCATCGTTATTAATACACATTTTGTGGAATTTAAGCATTTTTAAGATACTTTTGATTAAGCAAGTGTTTAGTTTTTCTCTCTCTTTCTCTCTTCAATTGTATTATATTTGTTCGTATTGACAAAAAGAAAGAAATATTTTAGATTCGTTCGTTTTTTTTTTTCTAGTAATAAGATTCATTTAAATAAACTTTAAATACTTGTAGATTTATTAAAAAGAAAATGTTTGTTAGTTTTTTTCTTTTTTCTTTTCTTTCTTTGTTTGCAATAATAATTTTTTAAGATATGAATTGTGGAGTTCTCATGTAATTACACACTTTTTTCTGGTTCTCTGTTAGTTTTGCTCTTCATGCTGATTTTGTGTTGGAAAGGAACCGTGATAATAATATGCATTCCCTACGTAATAAGTACGTATAACACCATCTACTCACATTTGCCTATACGGTGAATGCATTTTTAACCACTGCAAAACTAAAGATGGACCACCAGCTTGTATTTCTGGTGGTATGGTACTGAGCGGACATTTATCGATATTAAGATATTTTAAGTTTGTACATAGAGCCAACTCATACGGCAGTTTTTCTAAGCATGGATTTTGATTGATATAAAGATTTTCTAAATTTTCTAAAGAGCCAATTTCTTCGGGCAAAAATTGTAAATTATTCTCACTTACCGATAAGTGAGTTAAATTATTCAAATGCCCTATACTGCGTGGTAGCATAGATATTTGATTTGTTTGTAATATAAGCTTTTGTAATTCATGCAGTAACCCAATCTCATTCGGTAAAACTTCGATTCGATTCTCCTCTAAGTCTAATATACGCAGTTTACGTAGTTGCCCTATGGTATTTGGTATCTTTTTGAGCATATTATTGGAGAGTATTAAAATCTCTAGATTTTGCAAGTTCATAATATCATCCGGCAATTTTTGTAAAGCATTTGTAGCCAAATTCAATTCTACCATATTTATCCAGGTACCAACATCGAGAGGTAAAGCTGTTAAAACATTTTCTTTCATATTTAACTTGGTTAGACCCTTGGCTCTAGAAAATATGCCATAGGGTATTTTATCAATACGATTATGTTCCAAATTAATACTGTAAACATTAGTGAACTGAGCAGGACCACCAGTGGGATAACTGCTGAAAGCATTACGTGACAATGTAATTGTTGTTAAAGCACTCAATGAGGCTAATAAACCATCTGGCAGTTGAGTAATACTGTTGCCTTCCACATTGAATTCATCCATGCACTTACAATTTTTCAGTGAATTCGGCACTGAACTCAAACGATTATAGCGTAAGCCTAAGCGTACTAAATTTTTTAAATTTCCTATAGTCTCTGGTATATCCAAAAGTTCATTATGCTGCAAATCCAAAGCACTTAAATTAACACAATTTCCAATATCTTCGGGTAAATGTTCCAAGTGATTGTGTGACACATCTAGAGTAGTCAAATTGACCAAAGCACCTATGCAGTCACCCAATTCACGGATTTTATTTTCTCTTAAACTCAACATCGTTAAGTTGGTTAAATTTCTTAATTCGTTAGCCACCAAAGTGATACGATTAAATCGCAAGTACAACGTAGTAAGAGAACGTAATTTATAAATGACGGGAGGTATTTCTGCCAGTTTATTGTGCCTTAAATCGAGCACTTTAAGTTGTTTACAATTCTGTAGTGAATCTGGTAGTGATGTCAGAGAGTTTTCATTTAAAGCCAATGTTTTTAAATTTATTAAATGTCCAATCTCTTGTGGCAATTGACCAATTTTATTACTATATAAATAAAGTTCCGTTAAATGTACACAATCTTTAACACTGGGCGGTATAACAGTTATGGACGATTTACTCAAATCTAAACGTTTTATGCCTAAATATAAAAAAAAATTGATTTAGATAAAATTGAATTAAAGAAAAGAAAAAAGAAATTATCCGGTATGTGATGAAAATCGGATTCGATCAAAATTGAAGCCATTTGTATTTTCAAAGTCTGTTATCTGTTTTAATTATTTTAACATTTTAATAATCAAGGATGTAGTGTCAATTGTCAGTAAAGTAATGAGTTAATAAGGAATTCCAAATATTAAAGGATTTGGAAGTTATAGCAACTTGATATTTCATTCCGTTTCAATTTCGCTCGAAATCGTTTTTATCACATACCAGTATAAAATATTACCTTCATCACGACATCTTTGTAAAGCTTTTATAACATCTTGATCGGCTTGAATTGGTTTAGGTTTTTTCATTGTTGGTTTAGGTTTATTCGATTCTGGGTGCTTGACAGTCACCACTTTGGGTCTGGTTTCTGGTGGCATTTCGTTGTTATTTGAACTACTATTTCCTTGATTATGATGATGTGTCGATGATGATGAAGAAGTTGTATGTAAACTGGGCGTTGTTAAATTACCAAAACAATGTGTTGTCAATGCTACAGCACCGCCACCACCACCTCCTCCAGCACAGGAAGAAGAATTCGTTGCACTACCCCCACCACCGCCACCACCACAGGCAGTTGTAGTTTCTTGTTGTGAATCGTCTGATGCTAACGATGTCGATGATGCTGTTGCACCGACCGATGAACACAAGTTCATAATTTTTCCCAGTTTTACGTTTGGTAATGACAATTTGCTGCCCAAAACGACGCAGTATATAAACACAAACACACACAATTACAAATGAATACAAGCAAAAAATAAAAATATTTAACAAAAAGATTACGGCGTGGGTAGCTGTATAAATTGTAGGACCAACGTAAACAGTTAGAAGAAACTTAATTTATATTTTCTTTCAATATTATAAGAATGCTGTAAAAGAAAATAAAGAACAAAAAATTAAAAACTTTATATAATTCTTATCGGTTAGAATCAACGATAGATTTTATTAATTTCTTTTTATTTTTAAGAATTAAAAGGCTAATAAAACCAAGATTTAATAAATTAAAAAATGATACCCAATCTTACTGGGATTCGAATTTGAAATAGTCAACCTTTTTATTTCAACTGCAGTGATGATTTCTAAAGGAATGGTTGTCAAAATTGCAAAATTCTTTGATTGCAATCATTCTATAATTATTCGATCACCAACCAATTCGATTGAGATTTTAATCAATATAACACACACTTGGAATCTAGTGATTTCTAATTGAATTTGGTGCTATTAATTACATACATACATACATAACTGGATTACGGCCTAGCTTCTCGCTATTAATTGTTATTAATTAAAATACACACGAATTGATTTCCAAAATACGATTCAATCGTTTTTAACGTATGGTTGTATAGGTATGATTTTGAATGAAATGAAAAAAATTACGAATCATTGATGAGAAATCATTGTTTTTCGCAATTAATTCGATAGTAATTTTTAACTGCTCTCGTAGAGATTTTGTGTTAAATAAATAAACATCTTTAGTTATATAATCAAAATGCTGGTGTGAAATGAAATCCGAATTAAACAATTTCTTTGTCAGATGTAAAGATTCATTTAATTCAAACCAACGTAATATTCTACTGTGGAAAAATGACGACTAATTCGTTAAATAATAAACAGCTTCAGAACGGAAAATAAACTTGTTTTTTTTTCTTACTAACGCCAGCACTCAGGGGAAGACCACTACTCATGCAGTACATTGTGTTGGTCTAGGAAAATAGGTTATGGGAGGGGGAAAGAGGTAGTAGCGTTTGTGGACATTTGATTTAAACTTACTGATATCGTAATTGTCGTAGTCGCCGTGGTCTAGTGGTTAGTGTGTTGGCTTACTAAGACATGAGCCCTGGGTTCGACACCCAGCTCTGACATCTTAAAAAAAAGAAAAAGAAATATGAAAAAAAAAATATTTCTTTCGGCGACTACCTCTCAGCAGTTTTCTGGCAAAAGCTTTGAGAGTAACTAATTGCCATGAAAAAGCTTCTCAAGTCTGTCATTCGGAGTCGACATTAAACTGTAGGTCCCGGTGCTCATGGATAAAAATTGACACACACAACGTGAGTACTGCGAGAAACTAGGCCGTAATCCTGACACAGGCTTGTAAAGGCCAGTTATGTATGTATGATATCGTAATTGGCAGGAAAAACCATCGCTGGAAGATTGATTGCTCTTACAATTCTTGCATAAAAAATAAATAACTTCAAATTCAAAGCAAAAAAAAAAAAACTAGGTTGATGGCAATCTATGCTGAAAGTATTAAACACGCATGTGTTTAAGCAAGGCAACGAAGATAAGGATGTAAATTTTAATGCAAATTTGAGATCAGAAAAAGATGCAAGTTATAATGTAAAGAAATTGAATTGGTGGTCAATTGCTCCAACAACACCTCTTCCTCACAACAGAATCTGCAGTTATTGGTGTTGGATATGTCCATACGTTGAGGTAATTTTTGTTGCCTTAAACAGCCCCAAAAATATTCTCAGTCATAGATATAAAGTGAATTGGTTTTAAATGCATCCCTATATTTCACTAAAATTGTAATTTTTCTAAGTAAGCTCTCAAATCAGATGAAATACAATGATTAAACAAAAACAAATTAAAATTATCTTCTAAAACATGGTACAATCATTACATGGTAAACTGGTTTGAAATCGAATACAACACTGTATATTATTCAAAACTATGCGTCAAAAAAATGCAACACTGCAGCCAAGAAAAAAAATAAATAAACGAAAAATGTGTATTAAATTAATATTTAATTAAATGAATTATATAAATATTTTTTAACTTATTTATATTTTTTATTTATATATGCATGTATTTTGTTTTTTATTTAAAATTGTAAAAACTTAAAATATCACTTAGTACAATCACCTTACTCAGAATCACTTTGAGCAAGAACGATTTAATAATGTTCGTTTTAAATCAACATTCAAATAAGAAGAATACCAGAAACTTTGACACATAGGTTAGTAACATATCGTCGATGGAATTAAAGAACGCTGTAACTGACAAAAAATCGAAAATACGTTTTTTGCATCATTTTTATCAGAAAAAAAATACCGTATTTGCCAGACGATAAGACGCACCTTTTTACTCAGAAAATTTGACCTAAAATCAGGGTGCGTCTTATGGTCTGATGTGTCTTATCGTCCGGCAAATACGGTACGCGTCGATTGGTCCCAGTCCCAGATCTCTACGATGAAAATAAGTTCACTTATGCCGTCTGCGAAATGAAAAATACCAGTGTATTTGTTCTACATTTATGAAAGTTTTTTGGCTCTGGTGAACATTTAAGGTTTTGTCAGTTACAGCGTTCTTTAATTCCATCGACGATATGGTAATGTTTTGGTAAATTAAGTTTACCTTGTAATGAGTGTATGTATTATGTTCTAAGGCACATGAAAAAATATGTTTGAATAAGTTGATCCGATTCTCGTACAAACACAATGTATAGAAATCAAACAAGTGTCACCAAAATATGTATGTAAATCAATTATTTAACTCTAATAAATAAAAAAGAAAATACATAAATTTGATTTTGTATAATTTATAAAATAGAAAAAATTAAAAAAAGAATTGTGTAGTACATACATACATATGTATGTATATGCATACATACAATGTATATCAATTTTTGTTTTGACTCCATAAAAAGTGTGTAAACAATTTACGAGTACGACCATAAACAGAAAGTGTTAATATTTTTGTTGTTTGTGCTTTTTTTTAATTTAAAAGCCATATTGGAACCGACCGGATAATATTTTGTACGGTGTTGAAATTTTAGACGCTTGTGCTTCATTAAGCATAAAATGCAATTAATTTGAGGCCGTATTGTCAAACAATCATTGTTGTCTTATTTACTGGCTTAACAATTGATAAATACTTTTTTATGCCAGAAACGTGATCATATTACTTAATCAAGCAAAAAGTAAAGAAATAAATAAAAAGAATCCCTTAAAGGAAAGAATAGTAATAAATTTTTATAAAAGGAAAATCAAAAAGAATATGTAGAAGAAAGATCATATAACACATGTGAAAAACAAAAAATTTACTGAAACGTAAACTGAAAAAGATCAAAATTTAGAAATGCTTATTACCATGCGTCCTGATTAGTATCTTAAGAAATTTATAAATATAGTTATACAGTATATAGGGAATATAACATACATATATTGGCTTCATTTTCCCTTTTCGATTTCTCCTTTTTTTTAAGAAAATACGTCAGAAACTGAATGACAGTCGTCATAAATTTTATTAATGTACTTGCAACGGCTAGATACTATTGTCACTTGATTTGGTAGGTATAATCAATTGAAGACAATAGTACCAATCTATTCATAAAAAAAAAACATCCAGATTGTTGCTTAAAGACTGACCGACTACTATACAACACAACAAACTTAATACAATAATAAATATTGTCTCGTAAACTCAATTGTTATAAAGTATTTAGTATCTCTTTCGTTTTTTTTTGCTTCTTTGTTTTCCAATTTTGTTGTTTGTAAAGTATAAAATTAATGATGGCATTGATTTGCGCACTTACTTTTTATATAAAAATTCTGATATATATGGATGTAAGTAGGTACATACATATATATTTATATATAAACAACAAGTACATATAAATACAATAGCAGCAATATTTAATGCATGTATCAATGGTTGAATTCTTCTTTATATAATTTTTTATCATATTCTTATAAAAAAAGGCTCATATACTAGAGTATAAAAGTATTACTCGTATATTTCTATATGCATATAAACATTTGTATACTTTATAAGGATATGCTTTTTCCTCTTTCTATACATTTGTGTCGATTTACTTGTACACAGAGAAGTAGCTGAATAATAAGTAGTTATTGTAAGTTTGTCCTACTGGACTTTGTATACAAACTTAAGTAGTATTTTTTTATGTTGCATGCTATGATTACTGCTAAAGAAAAAACAAAATATTGAAATAAATCACCATGCAAATGAATAAATCAATATGTATGTGTCTGTTAAAAAAAAAAAAGAAGAAAAGTAAAAATACTTGATGTAGTTTGTTAATGACGTTTTTAGTATTTTAATACTAGTTAATACTGGCTACTTGTGACGCATTTCTCTATTTAAATATTACAAAGGAATAGTTTTTATTTTTCCTTAACAAGCACGCACAGTACATAGTCCTGAATATAGAAATATATGTAAGTATGTATGGATGTACGTAATATTGTATTGATTTATTCGAGTTTTAAATACCGTATTTAATTAAACAATTAAGTGCAAAAGTATTTCTATTTTTAGTTCCTACACCATCTGAGGTTGAAGATTTAAATAAAATTTGTGATGATATTATGTATAAAACTTTAACTGCTGTATACTTACATAAAATATATTGCAGGTTTATGAAAGGTTTATTTGACAAATTTCTATACAATACTTGTCAAATAAACATATAATAATATTTTTATAAATACAGGCGTTAAATATTATGTTTAATCGTATGTACTTAGTAGGGACATAAATATTGTTACTACTTTGAACATACCCATTAGAATAGTAAAATTGAACATACCCTTTTATTATTACCTGTTTTTTGAAAGCTAATCTGTATAGTGTTAGTCAGTTAACTTATCTTTAAAAAAGGGATAAAGATCATGTACGTATGAACATGTAACATAAGTATATATCGTCATATTAAATGCAAACGGACGTAATTACACTTTTTGTTTTTTTTACAGGAGAAATAAAAAACCTTAAAATCAAAAATTTTGTAAATCCTGAAAATCATATAATTTTTAGGATCGTGAATAAAAATTGGCATTCCTATATACAACAAATGAGTTTGTAAGGTTTTCATATAAATACATACATATGTATGCATGTAGTTATGTCTTGTTGCATTTATAAATAGAAGCACATAATAAATACACATCCGTTTAAATTTTGTTAATAAAATCGCCATTTTTGATAGTAGGAATCTAAAACGTTGCACGAACATGTATTTTGATAAAACGAACCATAATTAATAAAAAACTCAAATTCGATATTTTGTGTCAGAGTGGGCAAACAAACAAAATATTTCGCAAACGTTACTACAAAGTCATAAACTTTTCAAATTTTTTTTTAATCGTATTGTACATGAGCAAAACCAAAACAAATACTTTCTAAATGAGAAAGAGCGCAAGCGAAACAATTCGCTATTCGCTCTTGTGCTTGCTTTGTTATTCCGTTACATTCATATAATTTGCTCTTGTTTTCTTTTTCTTCTCATTCATTTTTTGTTCTACCGACGCACATTTGAGTTAGTGTATTTGTAGTGTTCAAAACAAAAACAATATACAAAACTAAATGGGACAATCGCTCTCACTGTTTTTGTTTTACTCATTGTAAAGAACGTTTCGTTTTGTTTATTTTCCTACTCTGTTTTGTGTAGTTAAGTCCGTTTGCATTTAATACAACATGAGTGCTGTGAGAAGCTAGGCCGTAATCCTGAAACAGGTTTGTAATGGCCAATTATGTAATATTTATGTATGTATGAAAATAAAAACGATAAGCTGAAAAACATTTTAATAAATTTTTCAACACTTTTTAATATAGATATTGTTAAAAGAAAAAATAATTTGTTTATTAACATAATAATGTGTGATCATGGTGTACCTTTCAGTGGAAATGCCCATATATAAAGATTTTTTCGTTTCCAAGCTTTACAAAAGCCTCATATCGATAATTTAAATTTAATTTTGTTAAAATATAAGAAAGTTTTAGAACATCCTTAAAATTGGCTCTTTAACAATTTATGATTATATTATTTTTTTTTTACTAAGAAAATTTTTTTACTACTAAAACAAAAAAAAAAAAAAACAATATGGCAAGAGGACAGAATTGCACAGTTTGTGAATATCCCAGTTAAATTGTTTTTTATTTTTTATTATTATTTAGCCTTATGCTATTTTAGCAAAAAAATTTTTTTTCTTAATTTAATTTACTGGATTATACAATAATAAAAAATTTCGTCTGAAACGATAAATATCCTTCTCATTTTTCAGTTCCAATGACAATTCATTGTATGTATAGTTTAAGACCATTATAAAATAATAGGTTCTGTAAATAGCTAGTCCTACAATAGTTCAGCCTAAAGTCTACGATATTTCTCAGTTAATAGGGTTGTACATCTGCCACGTATGCGAGTTGTTTTTCTAGGTATTTCGGCATTAAACCATTTTTTATTTCTAAAATAAACATTATAACATTCCTTATCAGTATTTGATTTATAGACAACCATTTCAATGCTTCCAACATGTCATTTATATGTGTCATTGTTAAAAATATGTAATTCCACAAAAAAAAATGGTTTAAGAAGATTGTCATTTCCATGAACGATTTTTAATCCATTTTAATTAAATTAATTCGTCATAATTGCAAGTCACTAAAATTTGCTTTAAACGCCAAATGCGAATAAATTCGCCATACTTGCAGCCATTAAAATGTGTTTAATTCAAAATGTACTTGAGATATATCGTACCCATAAAAATAGTCAATGAGTCAAGGAGCAGGCACATTTTTGTCAATTAATATTTTGCTGAGATTTAGTGTATTACTATTATCGTAGCGATAATAAAAGTTTGCTATATGAAAAGCCCCAAAAAAACAAAAATATATTGATCTTTTTTTTTAATTATATGACAGTTACTGCTTTCACCATTTTTTTATTTTTTACATTATTTGGTAATAAATAATTCAATATCCGTTTTAAACATTTCTTGTTTTAAAAAATGTTTGATATACATATGTACATTAGGGTGATAACTTTTTTTGGACAATATTCTCCCCAGGGGTTTTCTAATGGCAAATATTGTATTAATGATAAAGAAAACTATTTCAGTTCAATTTGTTAAAAAAACTTTACGCACCACATCGATTTCTAAAATGCCTTTTTAAAATTTTTTTTTACATTTTTTTAATAACAATTTTTTTTTAAATATGGTTTATACATACATATCTGTGGAATTTTGAAAAAACGTCTTCTCTCGAAATAAGACAATTTTCCAAGATTTTTATAGTAAATATAGAATTTCCTTGTCCATCTTTTGCTCTAATCCCCATATTTCTACGACCTTTGGAACGCAAGATATGAACTTGATTAATCGACCTCTTTCAGGCCTTCCCCCAATTTCAATTTGACAAAATGACTTATTTCAGAGAATTAAGAATAATTTGAAAAATTGAATGTCTATAGAAAATTTGATTTAATTTTTATTATTATTTTTTAATTATTTGCATATTGTAGCAAAAAATTTAAGTATTTTTTTTAATGAAACCGAAATATTTTTTCCAGATCAACTTCTTTCAACTTTTCTTTTATATTCCATTTTAACAAAACAACTTGTCTTGACTTAAGCGATTAAAATAATTTTCAAATTTAATCAAAAAAATTTTGACAAAACGACTTGTATGGTAGAAGCTAATCTTTTTGCTTTAAAATCTATTTCACAAAAAGTCTTAAATTGATTTTTTGTCCTTTTAAAGAAAACCATTGCTTCTATAGCGAAAAAAAATGGTCGCATAATGTTCGTTAAGTATTTGTGTATAATATCCAAGTTCAAAATTTCTTTAATTTTTTAAGCAATAACTTCCAATAGCCTTTTTAACTGTTTTTTTGCTCTACTGAAAAGTTGTTGATTTTGAAAGAAGACGTTTTGTCAAATGTCCACAGATATGTAAGTATGTAAACAAATAATAACAATAAATGATTAAAAGTAGGTATTGTAAGATATAAACTTTAGGTTCAAAGTATGCGATGTTTTACAAAGCGGATATACATATAT
Organism: Metopia argyrocephala; assembly: GCA_963576795.1. NCBI lineage: Eukaryota > Metazoa > Arthropoda > Insecta > Diptera > Sarcophagidae > Metopia > Metopia argyrocephala. The sequence continues at coordinate 90,374,144 of OY756211.1, forward strand.
CTTGTACTATTTTTACTTTTATATAAAAAACTGAAAAAAAATAGCGGAAATTAAAATCAAATTTGGAAGAAAACTATTCCATTGACTCGAAAACGGACTTTACTATTGAAATCAGCATGCCTTAATTATATAGATGTGATGGTCAGACGTTAAGGCATCAAAAAAAGTTTTTTTAACTTTGTTTGATTCAAAACTTTAACGCGTTTGGTGCGTAACGTTAACGATAGTGAAAAACTAAAAACGCAGTTCTTAATATTTGTCCATGCCGTACACGATTTTGTCTGGGGAGATTTGATATTTGCAAAAAATGCAAAAAGTTATTACCCTAATGTACATAGTGCGTAACATGAAGCGTATTTTGATGCTTAAACTATAAGATTATTATGATTGTAAGAATAAAATGTACAGCGCAAACAGTACATTGTAATCTATTGTTTAGACATGGATCAACAGTAGAATCTGAAAGTATAACATTTTATCAGATACTGCTGTCAACAATGACAGCAATTAAATCAGTGTATGTATACAAATTTATACGTACATATGCATGTATGATAAATATTAACACACGCATTTTTTATACTAAACGTAGATATATAATGTATATACATATGTATAAATGACTGTCTTCTCTGCAAAAAGCTTTTTAAAAAATTATAAAAATGTTTATTTTATATGTAAATGTTTTCATAATATCTTTTTTTTTGTTTTTTTGGTTTTAAATAAAATGTATGAAAATTTCTACAATTGAATCATCATTCTCATATAATCAACAACAAAAGAAAAAATAAAATTTAATAATTTTTTTTATTTCAATACTTTAAGATATGAATAGAACAACAACAATAGAAAGAAAAAAATGATAATTAGTGAGAATTCATGAAAAGAAATAAAGTATAAATATATAAAAATATATGTACAATCAACATACATACTCGTACATATCGTGACCTAAAATGCCTAAAAACGTATCATTAAAAAAATCAAAGTTGACTTCTTTTTTGATTACGGGTCACTAAGTACACATAAGTAAAAAGTTGTATATTTCTAATGTAAAAAAGAATAAAGATTTTGCAATTTTGTTCCAATATTGCAAGTAGTTTCCATTTTATAACGTTTTATGTTTCTCCTGTAAACTTTTGAATAGTGATGATACGTTGTTTCGCATTTTATGTGACGATATGTATGTATGCATGCACATCTAATATATAAAAAATTTAAATAAAACATATATGTATGTATGTATTAAAAACAATAGATAAATATTTAAACATTGCTGGAGAAAATTTTATTAAAATATTGAATACAAAACTATGACAAAAGCATTGGTTAAGAGAAATATTATTGGTGAGATATAGAGTGTACACTGTATAATGCAGCAAAATCACATAACAAGGCAATATTTAAATGCAAATAAACAAAAAGAAATTAAAAGTAAAATATTTAAATAAAAAGCAATAAATAAAACATTAGAAAACATCTTTTTGCCTGTCTAAAAACAGATGGATAAATACAAGACAAACAAACCGATGACTACAGTTGTGGTCAATAATATATTGACAAGACAAAAATAATAATAAAAGAAAAAAAAAGATGCAAAACTACCAAAATATATTTACCTAACTCACAAAATGTTATATTGTTGTGGATTATAGTTAAATGGTTGTAGATTATAGTTATAAAATAAATAAAAAAAAGTTTTAAAAAAAAGTTTTCCAACTCTGGTGTATTGATAGAACATTTCGGAAACGTAGGAAAAATTGTCGTACATGTTGTAGTAGTTTTTGACATGAAAATTACCAACAACATTATATACAATAGTTATAGTTTGTCATAGTTTCTATCGATCTACGACAACTATAACATTTTCTGAATTGGGTAATTATAATTGTCTTATTTTGAAAAATAGAAAAAAAACAGTGTTTATTTAAACTGATGCCACAATTGTACTAGAGTAGAGTGACGGACATCTGCTTCATAAACATAAAAATGTTTTAAACCCACAGATATCTATAAACAATGTTTACATTTTAAAAACAAATATTAAAGAATTTCGTATGTTAAAAAAAAATAAATTTGGCTTTTATAAAGATGTCATGTTAAAGTTTTCCATTCTTCTTCAAGAATAATACAATTTATTAATGGAATTTAGCTTTGTGAACACACACAAAAAATGTGAAAATACATAAATATACATACATATGTATATAGTATACGTTATATGTACATATATCTGTATGTATGTTATGTACGTAGTACAGATTGACTTGTGACCTAAATTTCCGAGACTAATATTTGTAGCATAATCTTCCCCTTAAAGGTTGTCTTGCCAATTACTTTGTTAGCAAGTTTAAAGCAAATGTCTATAAGCACTAATTCCTCTTTCCTCCTTCCCATAACATATTTTCCTAGATCAGCACAATATTTTGGATGAGTAGGAGTCATCGCCTGAGTGCTGTCCTCAAACAAAAACTAAACACATTCCATGCTGGGAAATTAGGTTTTCGACAAAACATTTCCAGCCATCCCTGTTGCGATATTTCAATAAAAAGATTCGGCAACACGTTATATGATTCTCTTCTCAATGCTGTATATTTTTCGGGTTAAAGGTCCCATCATCATAAGGTTTTCTCAGGGAGTGCCCAAAAAAAAAATCCATATTTTATCCTTTTTATATCGATGTTGGTGTTCTACTGGTCACAATCACTTTAGTGTGTTTGGCGTATTATTGTCGTATTTCGACAATTTTGTAAAAGATTAATGACAAATTTTGCTAGATTGCTTTAATCCAGGACAAAATTGTCGAAATACGACAACTACTACGCAAAACACGATAGGAGCGGATAATAACTTGTGTCACTCTATATGACAGTAAAACCTTGTGAATACCAAACGTGTTAATAAATAATCACTCTTATCGATATAATACTAAAAATTCCATTGGCAGAAATTTTTATAAACATAATTGATGTTTTTCTTTTGAAACCATTATCTATCTAAAATGTGATGTATAAATAGTCGTAAATTTCACATAATTAAAATTTTACAGAACGAAAAACGTTGCAGCTCAAAATGAAATTAAGATTTTTAACACCAATATTAAATCTTTATATGAACTTATAAATCTTATCAGAACTACCATGTGGCGAAATGCGTTAAAAGGTTAACTTTTATACTTAATGAAAAACTCTAGCCTAATAATATATATTTCTTTTAATTTTTAAGTTCCTTATACCCACATTTTACTGACTTTTTTCGTCCGCCAAATGCAGACTTTATACTTATTGATAGCTAAGGAAGTAAGAAAGGCAGTGACAAGAATTCTAAAAAAAGTAGATTGAAAAAACGATAAAGAGATGAAAATAACCACGATTTGAAACACATAATCAGGTACATACATATGTGATGAAAAAGATTTCTTTCGAAATTGAAATCATCTGTATATTCAAAGTCATATAAAACTTATCTGTTTTAATTATATTAAAACTGTAATAATCAAGATAATGAGTAAAAAAGGAATTCTACATTTGAAAAGACTTTACTTGAAATTTCATTCGATTTCAATTCCGTAATCGATTTTCATCACATACCAGAATGTAATTCGTAGAAATTTTAAAGAAAATCAGGATGCATTGAGACATCGTCTGAATCCAAATAAATTGCGTTTTTGTTTTTATACAATAAATAAACCTTCCTGGCATAGATTTATTTAATATATTTTTTATTCAGTCACTAAAATACAAACAGTTACGAGCAGATAAATAGGTTCACATCAAAATGATAAATCAATTTTGTTTGACTATAGTTTACATTACAGCAATAAAAAAGGAAAAGTCGCTAATTACTAAAGCAAATACCCACTTTTAATACTGCATCACAATAATTAAATTATTATGTAAAAAATTGCCCAAAATTTAAAAAAAAAAATTACCGTATAAAATCAAAGAGCAAATAAATAGGTTCACTTTGAAAAATTTGTTAGTTTAAAATGTTAAACGCCAAAATTATAAAAATTATTGTAGAAAACTTTAGATTCAACCTTTTAATAGAGCTTATTAAAGCAAATACCTCAAAAAATTTAAAAAATGGGACGTTCTAAACATTGTAGGGAAGAGGAAAAAAAGATTATAAAGGATCTACACAGCCGAAGTTAAGCCAACGGAAAATTGCTGAAATTCTTGGGAGATCGCAGAATATGATAAGAAATGCATTGCAGCCTCCAAAACAAAAACTTAAAAGAGGTCAACAGCGAAAAGCCTCGAAAAGAGACGATGATCGCATTAAGATGTTGTCAACTCGTAATCCTTTTATGTCCGCAGTTCAGCTGAAAAATGAGTTAAAGCTTCCCGTATCAGAGTGGACCATTAGACGTCGTTTAAGAGAAAAAAATTTATTCGGAAGATCAGGCCCAGAAGGTTCCAATGCTTAATAACAGACAAAGAAAAAAGCGCATTGAGTTTGCAAAAGTACATGCTGAATGGGACGGCCCGGAAGGTATAAAAAAATGGAGAAACATACTATGGTCTGATGAATCCAAGATAAACTTAGTCGGACCTGATGGAAGAACATGGGTAAGGCGTTCAAAAAATAAAGCATATGATCCAAAGTACACCACGAAGACAATAAAGCATAGCGGCGGCAACATAATGATATGGGGTTGTTTTTCCTGGTACTGTGTTGGGCCAATATTCTGGATCAAGGAAAATATGGACAAACATCTTTATCTGCATATTCTTAAAGAAGTAATGCTTCCGTATGCCGAGTAGGAAATGCCTTTAAAGTATGAATTCCAGCAAGACAATGACCCCAAGCATACTTCTAAGATCGTAAAAGAATGGTTCCAAAAGAAAAATATAAAGTTAATGGAGTGGCCTTCACAATCGCCGGATTTAAATCCCATTGAGAATCTTTGGAGAATCGTTAAGGACAAAATTGCACCACTCAAGGCTAAAAATAAAGAAGATTTGTGGACAAAAGTGAAGGAAGCTTGGTACTCAATTCCATTAGAGACTTGTCAGTCACCTTACGAATCAATGCCCGGGATTTTCAACAAAATATTAGAAATTTTCTTGCAATTGCACTTTTTTTGTATAAAAATGTCATTTTCTTTTCAATGAACCTTTTTATTTGCTCGACAGGCATCAATTAATATATTAAATATATCAGTTTTTCTCATATTTTTTTAATTATAATTAAATACATTTTATGTGATTATTTATGTTTAATGTAATAAATATCGCTTTATTGTATATTACCACTGTTTAAGTTATTTGAAGGCGAATTTATCAAAAAATGTGATGTGAACCTATTTATCTGCTCGTAACTGTAAATTCTTAAAGGCTTTTTTTCTGTCGTATTCGTAAAAAAATTGTACGCCCTTCATATATTTAAAATGTTTCTTTTTATACGGCAGTTAATATTTATTCTAAACCTAATAAAAAAACTATTTACTCAGACATTTAAAGCCTTTATTCTTCTATTTTTAATAGTGTTATATACTAAGGAAATGATATCTATTGCATTCTACACACATTCTCCGGACTGAATCAAATTCCGGACGTAATTTAAAAGCAACTTATGCAATTTAAATGGAACATAATATCTAGCCAAGGCGAATAAGAAGGAAATGCTTAGTCAAGTCTTAAGTTGAAGCTAGACAAGTGGAAAATGTCTTTCGTATGCTGGGAAAATTATATTAGGATTCAACTAAAATTTTTGTATTGAGAATCCCATACAACAAACGCATACTCAAGTAGTGGTCTTACCAATGAAGTTAACAATTGTTTTAAAACATAAATCCCAATACTCTTTTTGCCTTATTTATAATATATGAGATATTTCAAGTCATAAGTATCAAACTTATAACTATGGACAACAGGATTATCTCCATCAAATATTGCACCACTTACAAAAATTTGTTTAAAATTATTTAGAAGTTATTTTGAATATTACAAAAACAGAAATAGTTGCGGTGAAGAAAAACCTTAAAAAAGTCATCGGCATACATACATTAAGATTCTGGAATATTACATACGTCAATAATGTATATACATATGTATGTAAGGAAAGACAACGCTTTAGCCATGTGGGAAAATAATTGGAACAAAAATAATTTTTGATTTATAGTTTCTAAATACATACATTGGAATCTGTCTATCAGGTACATACCTACGAATAATACAAGTTAAGTAAAACAGAACAGAATCTAATTTGTATATGAAGAGATATTGAATTTTAGCATAAATAAATTACTGGCCTTACAATTAACGTGCACTGAAATTAAAAACAACAATATCAAATTTGTTAAACTTTTAATCTCTTCTTTTTAAACTTATTCCATAATATTGCTATTATTTTCACCACCATTGTATTGTAAATACAACTTGTATTGATTTGTTTTGGTCTGACTAGTTTGGTTTTAGCTTGATTTTCGATTGTATATAAAATTTATTGGGCTACAATTATTTCCAACATATAATGGGGAATAGAAGAGGCTGCGATTTGGGTAACCAAGAAAACAACAAAGAAAAAATAAAATGCAGACAAAATATTTGTGCAACTTTTATGGTTCTCGTTTGGGATTATGAAATGATGCACAACACAGAACAAGTAAAATAATTTTTATAAAAATATAAAATCTTTTTATTAGTAGACATACATACATATCTATACTTTATCTTACTTGTGCATTTTTGCTTGAAAAATATTTCCATTTTTATATATATTTATTTTTCACTGTTTTTATCAAAAATATTATTTCTTATTGTTTGGAAATTGGACTAAACTCTGCTCTTTAAGCACTTTTTTACATGAGTACTCCCGCATTTTGTAATATAATTTTTTCTTTAAAAACACTTTAATTGATAAACCTTTTATTTATTATTTCACAGTTTAAAGTTTTTCTATCTTTTAAGTTCTTTTTAGATATTTCAAGAAAAATTCTTTTCCACTTCTCTTAAGAATCTTCTTCCTCTGCCTGTCTGCTGGTGTATGTCGGCAAAACAATTATTGTTGTTGGTATGAGAGCAAACATACACACATAAAAACCAAGGAAAGCAAAAGAGTATTAAGTACTGGAAAATACAACACATTGCTTTAGTACTATTTTTAAGAGTTACCAAGCTTATTAATATTACTATGGTTTGGAAAAAATACAAAAATTTATAATTTTTAACATAGAAATATATAGAATATTCTGTTATATCTAAAAAAATTAACCCTAATTTGTAAATAATTGTAGAAATAATATGTTATATATATATAATATTATTCATAATATAATTTTTGTGACAATATAAAGATATACTAGGGTAGTTCTATTATTTTTCGGATAGATTTTGTTGGGTATGTATATAGCATGTACCGTGATAATTATTCCTTTTTTCATAAAAGTCAGATGATAAAAGTTATTTTTTGACTTTTATTTTTTCGCGCAAAAACAAAAGTAATTTTTTGATTTTTATTTTTTCGAGAAGGTATAAAAGCCATTTTTTGGTTTTTAAGTTATTCAAATGCAACGTTTTAAATGAATTCACATTACCCACTGAATTAAACTTTTCTTTTTAGACTTTTGATTTTAAATATTTTTTTAAATATAACGGTAAAGACGAGTTTTAAATAATGAAATAAATAAATAAATAATAAATCAAAAAGTCGACAAAATACCGTCCTGGAAGAAAGGGATCAATGTTTTATTTCATTTGTTAAATTGTTTGTTAAATAAAAAAGTATTTTTATATTTATAATTTTGTTATTTCAGTGCTCCTTTTTTGTTATCTAAAAAAAAACACACACACACATATATGTATATGTACCAAATCTTTATGGTCAGATTTCCTATTTGTGGCCTGTGGTCGGCAAATTCAATTTTTTTAACATTTTAGCTTATCCCTTTCAGACCGTGATGCATCGATTGTGCGGGTGGGTTTAGGTCTCACTATTTTCGTTTATATTTGATCAACATCAAAAAGACCGACATGCATCGATTGCGCTGATTGTTCTTTATATTTGTTTCTCAAACTATTCTGCTATTCGATTTACCATTATTGAATTTATTTCGAAAATCTTGCGTCAGATTTCAGTTTTCTCAAAATGAGCGGAAGGAACAATATGTGTTTACAATTACAAAAGTACTAATGGCTAATAAATAGTAAATTGGGGCATATTTTAACTAAAAAAATTAAAAATTTTAATGTTTCAAACCATTTGAAGTCATTTGATACAATAAATAAGCGTTTCAGTTAAAAAGGTTAACGAGTGCATCAATTGGGTGTGTGTCCTTAAAATCCTTGAAGGATATAAAAATGGTAAAATCTAAACATTAATTATATTTTCGTACGATATGGAAACCATATATTCCAAAAATCAGTAAAAAATTCCCATTAATTTAGTGGCAGGTCTGAAAGGGTTATATTAAAGCCTCTAAGGAAGCTGAAAACTGCCTAGCATATAGTTATAGCCCTAGCAATGGAGTATACCTGAAATAGTAGGTGTGGCAAAATGGTGTTATGTTACATATCAGCTAATTTCGAAGCCTTATAAATAAATTTTAGATTTCCCAATGCTAAATTATTTTAATTTTTAAAAATAGCTTAAAATAATTTTCTAAAAGTGTCATATTTTTTTGTAATGAAAATTCAAATAAATATTTTTCGAACGTATCAAAAAGAAATTAAAATATTAAAAATATTTATTTTATTAAATATATACATATTTGTTTGTAGCACATAAGGATAATCTAATATATAAAATTCTCATGCCGCGGTGTTTGTTGCCAAACTCCTCCGAAATGGCTCGACCGATTTTCATAAAATTTTGTGTGCATATCGGGTGGGTCTTAGAATCGGTCAATATCTATCCCTAATTGTTAAGGTAACCTGCCCCAAGGGAAAATTTATGTCTCATCTAAATTACGTAACGACTTCGATGAAATTTTTAACTAGATAGATCTGCGTACCGTAGAGCTTATGTGGTTTACGTTTTTTTTAAGAAGTACTCAGAGTGAGCGAGACAGGGGATATTTCTCCCTATCCCCAACAATTAAACTGAAGTACCGAAAATGGCGGATATTCATTTATTAATTTTATTAGTAACGCAGACATTGATGTTGACTTTTGCAGTTCGGTGAAGAGTATCAAAAGTAATAAAAATAAAAAAATTTCGCCTAGAGCAAATTTATATGGCAAAACAACGTTTGCCGGGTTAACTAGTATATATATAAAAATTGCTTCAGATATATGCTTCTTAAAGTAATATTGCGAATTGTGGCATTACATTGGTGCCTGACAATTTTCTTCAAAATCAATTTTGTTTCGTCAGAAACGCTTTAATCAGATCAAATTTAAACTCTATAAAGAATTTATCTATAAAGAATTTAAATCATTTGTCATTATTTATCTTTTTTTGTAGTTGTTAAAGAAGTAAATTATCTCCCACAGCTTAAAGTTTCCATAATGGGCTCGAAACATGTAAATGACTTCATCATTTTAAAATAAATGTAAATTATAAGTATAAACCATTTTACTTATATACATATATTCGAACCATTTTATATATGCTAAAATAAAAATAAAATAAATACTTGCTGTAAATATATGGTGAAAACTTTCACTTGCTTTTTTATAAAATGTTAAGTATTTCGTAAAACGAAAGTGAAATGTTTTGATTTCACTTTTATTACTGCCCTAGACAATATGATTTTGTTTTCTATATTCCTTTTGGATGTGGTACCGGATATTAGTGTATGCTGAAATGTCAAAATTAACATAAGTTTTATTTTATTTTGCTTCAATTTTATTTTTACTTCTCCTTTGCCAAAAAAAAAATCCTCATACCTACACATAATCATAACATTCCTTTACCGAAGTGTAGGAATGTTATGGAAAGAAAATAAAAGAAAACTACCCTCTTATTATATGGTTATACATGTAAAATGTTATACATAATTTATGTTAAGACATCCTTATGGATTTTAAAAAGAACTTTATGTGGGTACTTATATATTCTTTAATTTATTTTGAAATAATTTTATTAATTCTGAAATATTTAAATCAAACTCACTTTTATTAAAAAAATATTTCCTTCTCTTTGATAAAACGGTGTGTAGACAAATAAGTAAAATTGAAAAATTATACTTTCATTCCTCTTGAAAATTCACGTTGTAGGTATATATTATTTTTTTATATTCATTTATATTTAATTTTATTTTTAATTTAATTTTTCTTTTTAATTTATTAACAATTGGCTGTGCACTATATAACTTTGCTTTTAATATTTAAAACATTTTCTTAAAATTAAAATTATTTTAATAAAAGAATTTTTACTTTTTACAAATTTTTACAAAAGAAAATATTACGTGGACTACGGCAATCTGAAAATTTCTTTACTGTTATTGTGAAGAAAAAAATTACATGCTCCTGTCAGTTATTTTTGTTAACTTGAAACTGCGCAAGTCCTCATGAAATGCCAGGTAGAAGAAAAGTAAAGGATATGAATGTCAAAACAACGGTTCAAAGACTTTTATGTTGCAACATTCAAAGTGTGTTTACACTATAAGTAATTTGATTACTAAAGAAGCAATAATTGAATAAAACGCAAGGCAATCACATTTGTATTATTTCATTCTAGAGTAATTAGTAAGGCACACAATATATATACGCATATATGCATCTTTTTTGCTCATTTCCTTCTTTTTTTTCTTTATTTAAGCTGTCAAAGTCTGTTTAGGCTCACAGTTCTCAAAATTATAACAATTTTAGAACATAATTGCTTAGAAAAAAATCTCACGTATTCCTAAGCTACGACCACATTACGCAAATATTTTATCAAAACAGCCACCTATTTTATGGGAACATTTTAAACCAAACATTTCTATGATGTCAACATTTCTTAAAAGATTGCTCAAGAGTGAAAAATAATAAGAAATAATATTTAGATACCTGATTGATAAAACTGGAAACAATAGAAAGTAAAAAAATTATATCTGCAGAAAACAGTGGTCTCGGCTTTTTCGTCAAATATTTGCATAGTGTGACTAAAGTTACATGCTAAACAATATTTAAAACAATGTTTACCGAGATTTATTTGCGGTGATAGGTTTTAATTATTATATTAATTTAATACCGATAAAAAGCAATTGGGCCTCTGTTACTTCACTACGTGGAAAATTTTGTGGAATGATGTGGAATGGAATGGATGCAAAGATTGAAGCAACACTACCTACCACAACGGCTAAATTTTGCTGAATGGGAACTGGAAAAATTGAATGAAGATTAACTTTGTTTTAATTGGAAAATTGTGTTCAGTGAATAAGTTCATTTCAAGTTAAATGGGTACGTAAATAATCAAAATAGCCATATTTGGTGTTGTAAGCAGCTAGGAGAATTACAAGAACTTCCAATGACGAAAAATGGTATAACACTGGTCATTGAATAATCTTAAAATAGGGCCTTCTTAAAGTGGGGCCTTTGTACTGCATGAGTAGGGGTCATCCCCTACGTGCTGGCCTAATTAAAAAAAAAGAAAATATTGTTTCAAAAATGACGAGGGCAGAAACGTTACTGTGAATGGCGAACCCCACGGGCAATGATTAACATTTTTTCTGCCCAAATGGAAAAGCTGGGCGCAATAGTCCAATTAAAGAGTTATTTCGGTGTTTTAGACAAATCATGTCTGTTTATCATCATCATGTTTGCGTTTAAGTTACAAAGATAGGTAAGGATATCTAAAATCCAAAAACAAAATTTCGAGAATAGAATTAAAAGAAAAAAAAATCAATGATGTCTTTTCACACATTCACAGAAACACTTTAGTCACAAATCCAGAAACGATCACTGTTTTAAACTAAAACTACTAGATTGTTTATATGCTCACTGATATATAAAAGTGTTTAAATATATTTTAAATAGAGAAATAGTTATTCTGGAATTGTTTTAATAGACCTAAGTTTCACTCAATGCTTAAAATATTTGACTTTTCTCTTTAAATATTTTTGCCTGGAAAATCAACGTTCCATCGATTTGGTTTACCATAAAGAGATTTTTGTTCACTTATTGATTGAGAAATTGAAGGATGCTTATATTCATATCATGCTCTTGGCCGACCAATGTTAGAAGCCCTCTACTTTTATTCAGACAGTAGAAAAAATACACGAAATTTTTTTGAAAAAAAAAGGAAAAATTATGGTTTGCTTTGACGACATTTTGTTCACGATATGGTAAAATAGATGGCTCGTGTAAATAAGGTGTGTAAGTGGTTTTTGTCTTTATTGTGTATACATACTTATTGTGTAAAATGGTAATGAAGTTCAATGAAGTGCCGATAATACAGGGTGTTTAGGGTCGAACCTAAACACTAAATAAAAACACGGTTCACTTTTTGGTTTAATTAGATTTAAATTGTTCCGTTTTATTGTATAATTTATTTGTTTTTAGTTTAAAATACCTATTTTTTAATTCAGTTTACAATTTCTGTTTGTTTTGTTTTTCGATCACCTTTTCTTTTATATTTGTTAATTTGTTAATTTTACCGCCACTGGTTTCTATTTGTTGACCTCACTAACACGATTGAATGTGGTTGACAAAAAAATGAGAAGAAAAAATACTGAATACTGCCAGTGTTGCCATTCTGTTTCTAAACACAGTGTATATTTATGGGAGCCTAATGAAAGGCAACAAAATATAAAAATTTAAATGAAAATATTTGAATCACATTTCTATGAAGGCACATCTATTTGATTATTTATACGTTATATTGAAATGGAAGTCTGTTTAGGGAATAAAAATATATTATGTATTAAGAAAATTATTAAAAAATAAAGTTTTATTTGATATTTTTGATTAAAAAACAATTTTACTTTATTGAAAGGATGCTTAATTAAGTGCTATCTATATTAAAATTCATCCAAAGGGTGTTTTAAACGTGTTAAAACTGACATGACTGAATTAACTCTTGACTGACATACTGCGCCAATTTTCTGCCATTTGTTGTCAGTATACCCTGGCAAATCAGTATGAATAGAATAACGCAAAATAGCTATATTTTAAAATTAAATTAACGGGTTTGCTACATATAAACACTTACTCTACATACTCGATTACAATCAGAAAAATTCATTGTTTGTTGTGAAATACACGCTGGATCGGGATTGCCATTCCTTATGGTTCTTTAAAAATAAGGAAAAAGCTCGCGATATGCGACAGTTTGACTTCGAGAATCAGTAGAAAACAAGTGACATTTTGTACAGGTACTTCAATGTATCAATTAATTGCAATACACTACTCTTCTATTAGTATTGTTCTAACACGTTAAAATCATTTGGAATATTTTTGATTGTTTTAAGTATTCATATAAGACACTTTTGTCATCAATTAAATAATTTTGATGGATTGATTTAAAACGCTTTTTTTTGTTTTAACGAATAATTTTGCTAGCGATGTAATGGATGAATATGACTTTCTTAAACAAACAAAGAAATAAACAGTACTGCACTACAGTAGAATCTCACAACTTCGAACCATATCAATGTCTTGGACACTATAAAATTAGAACTAAAGGTTCTAATTTCTGGATGTTTTGTTTTTTTTACTAAAAATTATATTTCGCGCTCATTAAAATAAAAAAATAAAACGGGGAATCACCGAGTTATTCGTGGTTTGTACAAGTCGGTCATAAGCGTGTGAAATTTCATATGTTTGTACAAATTTAAGTCCCTTGATAACTGAAGTTCAAAGTGAAGTGAAAAAATAAAAAATAAAAACCAATTCAATGCCAAACAATTAAAAAGCTATTTAAAATTTTTTTTTTATGAATTTAGTATTTTTAATTAATTAAATGTTAATAAATGAAGACTGTTTTGTGTTAGAGAAAAGCGTTCACAACTAGTTTTATTATAAGGGAGGACTTAAAGGAGACTTACATTTGTCTCTGATATCAGTGTGTTGTGTTTTGAGTTTATGGTTTTTTATCTTTATTTTTTATGTTGCCGGCCTTAAATGATGAGGGGGTTGGAACCTCCTGAGGTAAATATGAGTAGTCGGAAGCTTCATCATAGCAAAAGAAGGTTTGTAACATAAAAAATTTACCAACCTTTTCATTTTCTTTTAATAAAAAATGTCCAAAAATTCGAACTTTTCAGAAATTCGAATTGCCCGGTGCCCAAAGTGGTTTTAATTAGTGAGTTTCTACTGTATTTGATTTGGAAACAAATAAACTTGAGTATCTTTTAATTATATCTTAGCACTTCAATAAGTAGAGATGACTGAATGATGCAAATGATTAAATTAGTTTGGAAAAACGTGATGCTAACAATTATTATAGAATAAAAATAAAATATAAAATAAAATTGTTAATTACCAATATGAGGGAAATTTTTCTCTATAAAAATTCAAAGTTTAAAAATATTTTCCCAGCAGTTGTAAAATGAAATTCAATCTATTAGTAACGTTTTTTACTCTGACATCTCTATGCATGTTTAAAAGTTCTGCGCAACCACCACCAAATTGTTTTAGTAATGTTGCAATTTTATGTGGCGGTGGACCTCAGGTACAAGCCAAAACTGGCAGTGATGGTCAATGTGAAACATATGATAGCAAATGCCTAGTGGAACAATTGAATTGTTTAAGATATAAAAGTGGTGAACCTTGTAAGTAAAATAAATGGACTTTTGGATTTGTTACTTGATTTACAGAGAATTTATTTTCCATTTTTTCTTTATTTATTTTGCAGTACTCGAATTATGCTGAGAAACATGGTTTATAATCCATGAAAGTAAAATTTTAAAATTAATTAAATTGAAATAAAGTGGTAATAATAAATAAAATAAAAAAATAACCTCGTTTTGTGCAATAATGGTAATATTTTTTTCTTGAACCGGATATCATAATACGAGTATTAAGCATTTCCTTCTCTTTAATGTTATTTTTTTTATATCATCTTTAAAGTGATTTATTTGAGAGAAAAAAAAACACACAATCGGTTTAAAACTTTAATGTACTTGAAACAAAAAACTCTTTACAAGCAATATATTTATGTGCTTTCATAAATTAGTTGTAGGTAGTGGTATTAAAGAATTGAATCTTATTTTCTTTTGTTAACAATACGAAAAACTTAATAATTTGAGGGAAATTTTTCTTTATAAATAAATATTAAACGTTTAAAAATATTTTCCTGTTTTTGTTATCAACTACAGTTAATTTTAGTAAAAAAAAACCAAAAGACAACAGAGACTCAGATCTTAGTGGTAAGTAAGTAAGACTTTAAAGTTAGTTTAGTTTTAAAAAATTATTCACTTATAATACGGTCGGTTGGTTTTTGTGGTGAACCATTAAATTAAAAAGAAACAGACCTGCACCACGTAACCATATTCATTTTCCTGCGATTCAGAAACATCATAAGTCGGTCAATGCTCACATCCGCCAGCAACCTAATATTATCGAAGAGCGGTTTATCCAAAGTTGATACTCTCTCTTCCTATAAGGCAGGGCGTTCGCAGAAAATATTTTCCCCTTTTTTCCGGTTGATTACAGGTATGGCAGTGCATACTGAATAGAATATTGTTATACAAAAAACTTTTAAATGTATTTTCGTACAATCTTGAAAACTTATAGCCATGAAAGCACGACTGTCAGTCTTGAGAACAGAACGAAATCATAAGATAAATAGGCGGCAAATACGAGTATGATTACTGATACTTGATTTCATTGTTGTTTTAAACTTAAATTTAATCTAAAGCAGTTGATATTTGCATTTGTGGTAAACAGCTTTGAAAAGTCTTACAACATTATATTGACTGATGGTTGTTTGCTTGCAAACCAAGCATTGTTTTTACTAAACGAGTATCGCATTGGCCGCTTTACTGGTACTGTAACGCCGTGATGTAGAGTGTGTCTATTCACGGAATTGGTAGGAGCAAATTTGTCGCTCTTGACATGTCCAAGATGCTTGATAGAATCCGACACGGAGCTCTCATTTCGAAATTTGCTGTTTTCGGTACAGGCAATAATTTCTGTCGATTAATATCTAAGTTTCTTAGAGACTTCGCTAAACGAGTGGTTATAAACGGGAGGTGCGTAGTATAGTAATTAGAGCGCTCGCACAAAAACTCAAACGGCCCAAGTTCGAATCCCAGCAAAGGTGAAATATGAAAAAGTTAGTTTGTGGTTTTTTCAAAATTATAATTTAAAAATAAGAGGTCCCCTATAAAAAAAGTCCATCTTCACAGTAACCGCTCCCTAACATTCCACTCTATTCCACCTTAACCTTTGACAACGAAAAACGAATGATCAGGAGAAAAGCACCACCTACTGGGAAATAGCATAAAACAGCTAAAAACCTACTTAGCGAAGGCACTCACCGCAATCAACATGCAATGATGGGGCAATTGCTGTTGATCTTTTAAGGGTGAAGGTATAACATTGGCCTTTGAATGATCAATTCACAGCAATTTGTCTCCTTCCTAAGGCGCTTAATAATATAAGAAAAACAAAATATATATTCTGTTGTTATAATGTACTGTCCTTTCTACAAAAATTCCAATACATTGCACAGCATTTAGTAGGGGTTTACCCCTGAGTATTAGTCTCAGTAAAAAAACTAGTTCAAACTAAATTTGGTAGTACCACAAGGTTCCGTTCTGTCGCCTACACTATTTTTTATGTTTTTTGATGATTTACTTTTTTTTAATTCTATATTTCTATGACAGCAATATTTGGCATTCATATTTATTAGATTATGGGCCAAGCTTTTTAAAGATTGAGATGAAAAGGCTAAATATGAATGATACGTCAACTAATCACTTAAGGACAATACACGAATGAAGTTATTCGAACAGGTTCGTTTTCAAAGCTCATAAGATACAATGCTGTATTCTTATTCACAGTCGTGGAGGTATTGGTGGAGTCTTGTAAATATTGAGGAAGCGGACGGTCTTAATATTCTGGGCATAAAAATTAACTGTAATGACCGCTGGTATGATCACATTTTTCTAACAGAAATCATTATTCTATTGTTTGGGTTTTGTAAACTGTACAGAAAATATTTCAGTCCTCCTGACCTTTTGAATACTTACAAGACCTTTATCTGACCCAAAATGAAACACAACTCTTACGTATGGTGGTTCACAGTCTAATGTGAGGTCTCTATACCACCAATAGGAAAGGGAGAAAATGTTTATCAATGACGGCAAGGTATCTAAGAACCATCGGCTAAATGTGCAGTGTGTTTTGCTGTTCTATCTATACTACAACCGCAGATGACCGATTGAATAAAAAAATTTAATCCAAATAATTGAATATTCTAGTGTAGTACTCGTATCTCTCACAGAGAATATCCTTTTGTAGTTGATTGTCAAACGAATTGCACAATTCTCTACCGACAGAGACTATGTTTTTCAGGCCTTCTTTCTGGTACAACTTTTCTGCCAAAGTTTCACAAATGTTCACTTTTCCACCTGTCCATAACCTATCCCCCCGGGGGTACAGTAAATGGCTTCTGGTGACTTACGTCACACCAGGGACCTGTACTTACAGGAGAATATGGAGTTAACCTAGCTCTGGGTGACCTGGCGCTCGCTATAGGCAGAGAGGTTGGTAATTTATTACTTATTAGGGACTAACCAGAGAGACCTACTCTAATCTGGTACTACGGGCATCAGGAAGCCCCCGGTTATGCCTGTGCTCTCCTGTCATTCAGGGAGTGAGGCAAATCGGCTGATGGTTTGGGTGCGGTCCATCGGGAAGTACTCGTAGTGGTTGTGGTAGTGCTAGATAGAAACCCCTCAGTAAGGGGTGTATTACTATCCATGTAGTGGTGGTACTAAATTGCTAATAGAGGGGCGCTGGCTTTGATTGGCGCTGGTGAAACGGAAATTAATAAATTAAGAAATATTTATAAAATAATACATCTACTAAAAGTACTTCATAAAATTTCATCATTTTGCCTAAATTAGTACAAAATCGAATTATGGTTGTCCCCTGCTTTTTTAAATATTCAGTTTAAAATGTTTTAAATAAAAAAAAAACATTTAAACATTTAATTCTTTTAATCACTGTTGTCTTTTAAACATCAAACTGTAGAAAAAAATCAAATAAAATGGTAAAAATAGATTATTTCATACGCCGTACTTACATTTATAAAAAGCAATTCATCAGTTTTTTGTAAAAAAAAAAATAGAAAGAAATTTGTTACATATTTGGCTTAAACAATCGTTATGACCATCAACATAAATTACTTCAATAAATCAAGTTTTTTTTCTTTAGCACTCTCATTTGATTGAATAAAAGATGAATATTTTTTATTTATTTGTTATGAAATAGCTGGAGATCGATCTCCTTAAGAAAGTAACGTTTTTCAAGTGAGTTAATCGAAAACAAAAGTTGGAGTTGGTTTTTGTTGATTTGAATTAAAACTGATTTGCACAAGTTTTACTTTGTTTTATTTTTATTTTTGTTTTTGTGCAAACTTTTGTGATATTTAAAATAAGTTATTGTTATTTTTTCTTGAGTTTTAATGAAAGTTTTTGAAATGTTTTCTTTAGATTTTTTTTAGTTAAATTTGTAAAAATATTATTAAAAAGTAAAATTTGTTCGTTTCGTTTGATCTAATTAAAGCGTTTCTGACGAAACAAAAATTAAATTAAAATTGATTACACCTTTCCCGAGCCTTCAGCATCTAATGTAAAATTTTTTCTTTAAAGGTAACATTTCATATATTAATTAAAGTAATTTATTCTTCTTTTATTTTTTACTTCCAGATCATTTTAACACTCTGCTTTCAAACAGTTTTTTCATAATTTGTGATTACGGAGAATAATACATATTGAATTAACGATTTCAATATTTTGGCTATATTATAGCTAAATTTGATTTGCAACTTAATGATTCTCACAAATATTATGTTTGACATGAGCCCATGACATCTTAAAAAAATAAAATATGAAAAAATTATTTCTTTCGGCGACTACCTCTCAGCAGTGTTCTGGCAAAAGCTCTGAGAGTAACTGATTGCCACGAACAAATTTCTCAAGTCTGTCGTTCGGAGTCGACTCATAAATACAAATTAACACACACAACATGGGTGCTGCGGTTAGCTAGACTGTAACCCTGACACAGAGCCTTGTTTTCAGGTTTTTATAGAAGAAATAGTCACTTAGTGCTAAGTCCAGTGAATAAGCCGTTTGAGGGAGTTTTGCGGTGGAAACTGCACATATGTGCAGTGAAAACGATTTGTTTCTTAGCCTAATGCAGCAGTTTTGTTTTTAATTCCCATTAAATCAATCTGATATAATGGCGTAATATTTGGCATTTATTCTTTTATGCCCGTAATGCAATACTTGTCAAATAAACCCTCAATAAACCTAAAATATTTATTATGAATACGGGCAATTAAAATATTAATTTTTTAAAGGTAGTTAAAGTGGATTATCCGGCGTGCATTTCGAAAACCAGTTGTCATAAATTTATTGGTTGAGAAAACACTTTGGCCTTCTTTGATACCGATACACACAAAGCAATGTACTATATTTCATCACCGCTTACAATACTTTTTAATAACGCCAAAAAACAAATATTTGCTTGAATGCGTCACCCAAAAGGAATGGGTTTTTGTTTTTGTTAAGGGGTTTACAACCCTACTAATGCTGTGCATTGTGTTGGTATTGGAAAGATATTGAGATTTTTTTTCTCTTAAGCGCCTTATGTTAAGGAGACAAGTTGCTGTCAGTTGATTACTCAAACACCAGTGTTACATCTTTTTCTTCTTCAACAGCAGTTGCCGCATATGTTGTTGTGAATTTTCTTTATTGTGAAGTGGGGAGTGTCTTTGCTAAGTTGTTGGTAGGTAACGATTCTTGCTTAGTATTACTTCCCAGTAGTTTCAAAGATACATAGGGTGGAATGTCATGGGGCGGCTTTCTTAAGGATGAAAGAGGGGGATGGGCAAACCTCTTATTTGTTTTTTAATTAAAATTTCGAAATGCCGCACAAATTTTTGTTCTTTATTTTCTCTCGTGATGGGGCTCGAACCTGGGCTGCTTTCTGTTGTAACCATTGCACTAGGCCAGTATGTACAGAGACATTTTCAAAAATATAACTCTGGATCGATATTAAAGAATTAAATTTGTGATTGTGAATTACAACTTTTATCAACAACCAGTTGAATGGTTCCAGGCAATAAGATTTAAATGAAAAACAATTATTTTATTAATTACAAATCTTAATTACAATTTTATAAAATTAAATGCTTTAATTCAAAGTATATTTCTCGTAAAATTTATATTATTTAAAACTGATTTGGCATAAAATTTTTAATTAATAACAGTGTAAAATTTGAAAAATGATTTCAGTACCTAAATTTTGATATTTTTCTTAAATTAAAATTTGTTCTCAATTAAACATCAATTTTTCATAATTAAAAAAAAAAAACACAAAATATTGATTTTAAATGACTGTAGTGCGTGGCCTCAAAAATCTATTACATACTCATAAACTATTCAATAAAAAAAAAAGAAAAAAAAATTGAAATAAAAATTTCAAGCACACATTTAAAAGTGGTCTAACCAATGATTGTTGGTCTTACGAGATTAAGAAAATAAAAAAAAAAAAAAAAATTATAGAAACCCAGTGCTTGTATGACTAAATGATATTTTAAATTAATGTTACTGGTGGTTGGTGCCCATTTTTTTCTCTTAATTTTAAAGAAATAACTTAAAAAAAAAGTTTTTTTTCTTTACATGATTAATGTGAATACATTCGCCAAATAAAACTTTATTTTTAGATTTTTTTTTTTGAAGTGACTTTTGTCTCCTAATTTTGGCCAGATGTCTTCTCATTGATAGACTGAGTGAATTCCACACTCAGTGTTGGTTATTTTTCTTACAAATATTCGCATTTTGTTTACCACAAGCAAAAAAATTTAAATATAAAAAAATATTTAATATAGTAGATATTTAAAGATTTATGAGTGCATTATTTCACTTCATTTCTTTTGATTTGTAAAGTTGTTACTTTATTTTTTGATGTATAAATAGAATAAAAAAAGTTTAACGAAAAATGAGACAAACTTGAGGACCAATTTAAAACCAAAAATAACTTGTTTGAATATAAATTGCTAAAATACAAATAAAAAAGATGGAATCTATTGAAATTTTCGTTTAAAATGTTAGTGCCTCATTTGTCAGGGACTTATGAATGCGTAATAAATATGTACAAACTAATATTTTAAGTTCCGTATACTTATGTGTGGTATGTACAATGTATATAGCCGGCTATTTGGTGCGAAAATGGACTGAAGTAGCAGAAAAGTTATGAACTGTTAAAATCCCTTCTCAGGAAACTGTATTTAGACCCAAAAACTAACTGCGCTATCACTTATGATGTTGATACAATATTTGAAAAAAGCAATGAAATATTTACCAACTTTATTATTTCAAAATTTGATTAATTGTTAAATTTTAATAATTATGCAATGTTGTCCATTTGTTGCTGAATAATTATAATAAAAAAAAAATATTAAACAAAAAATAAATATTTTTTCTATTTATTGTATAAGTAGATCACGATTTAAAGTAGGGGTGTAGCGGATGTTAGTTTAGCAAATGTGAAAGTGAACAATAAATTCAAATATTTATGAAAGCAAACAACATAATATTTATGTAAATAAAATATGTATTACTAATTTTTTTAATACACAATACTCGTCAATTTTGACAGATCTTGGATAAGAAATATCCTACTATTGTAATTGCTGCTTGTTTTCTTAATTATGAAAAATATGTATTTTCTCCTAAGGGCCCATGATTTAATTCAAATCATTTTCAATATTATAAGATTATGATGATGAGTAGACCAAAATGAAAGAAGCTTAAAGGCAAATCTAGTACGAAGCTACTCCATCAGCATCTATGATAAATGTTTAAGCTCGAGAAAAGCAAGTAGAATATGGAAATGCCCCATTCACTGTACGGGACATTTTTACGCATGCAAGGTGTAATAAATTGTAGAAAAATATGAGGAAGCGAAAAATATATAGTCGTTATGTTCCATTCACAGGGTACTACAGCATCCCTAAACTAAAGGCTATACAAGTTCCAAAAATTATAACAGGACGATGCGCGCCCATACAAAATATCAATTTATTTGCCTATATCTTCAAAATGGTAACAATAAGTCTCTAAATTGGTTTCAAATAGCTTCACGGTCAATGCGAATCTTCAGTGAAAAAGAAAGCAGAACTGGAAAAGTGGTCAAGTTATCTTGTATACAAAATTAATATTAAATTTTGTATTTCTTGACAACTATTTGAACAACCCTTTTTGAATTTGATTCATATAGTTACACGGTCAATTCAAATCATGAGTTAAAAAATGCAAGTAATATAACAAGTATGTATGGTACTTCTTATATGAGGTAAATGTTGTATTTTTTATATCCAAAGAAAGGTAATATAGAAAGATTTGGACACTGGTACAAACAACTTAGTTGTCTATATAAGAAAAGTGCCAAAAATTAAGTTAGCAGATCTAAAACGCTGTTCCTCAAATTTATAAAACCAAATTTTGATAGATAGCTTAGTCCTTTTGCAGAAAAATAAGTCTTCTATTTGTCTTAATCTTCCTGTGCTTTCAATATAAAATACATTTTCGGCTAGAATCGGCGTAAATAATAGTACTTTTTGTTCCGTCAGAAACGCTTTAATTAGATCAAAGCTAACTGTAAGGAATTTTTTTTGGTAATCAAAGGAGAACAAAAAAATTGAACAATTGTTTTCGACTCCAGCTACGGTAGTCTCATCAGAGTTCTTTGTGTCCTGTGCATATTCAAGACCAAACATCAACTATTTAACTCATACTTTTCAAGAAATCACACTTTTATGAGTTAGTCGAAGTAAAGTCACGCAACAGTTTCTATCTATCATATTCTCCTTTTCTTACAATCATTGCTGTTTTTTGTAATTGTCATCTTATTTGGATGAAACATAATTACAATTTATTTTGTTTTTGCCCTTTTAATTTCAACTTATCAACATTAGTCGAAATCGATAATATGTACTACTGTAGCCATGGTGGTTAGAGCGCAGCGCCATAGCGAGCGCAATGTATATTAAGCGCTGATGGCTCGGGTTCGAGCTCCAGGAAAATAATAATATTACGTTGATACTCTTTACTATCTTTGTCGTTAATGATACTTTTCATTGACGCAGGTGATACTCTTCAAAAACATTTTTCTCTTTACTAACCGAGAACAGTTTCATTTACTTGCGTAACTAAAAATGTTTAAGCGTCGTTATACTTACATATATAGAGTAATTTTTGTTCTGCGAGGGTGGGCTTTGTTGTTAAGTTTACTTTAGCTAAACCATTAAAATAAATAATTTCAATAATTATTTGCTACTATACGCGAACAATAAAAATAATTTTTAACCAAAAAAAAAAAAAAAAATGCTCGTACTTCAGCTTATTTTGCTTAAAGGCATAAAATAAATTAGAAAAAAGAAACAAAGCAGTGTACCAATTGTCCATGTTATTATCAAATGTGGAACAACACTACAAAGTAGACTTTTATATATTAAAACATACATTCGCTTACTTTTTTTCTTACACATAACAAAAGTATATCGATAATTAAAAAAAAAGATATTAAAACTGCAATTTTAATTTAAAAAATAAAATAAAAAATTAAAATTTTTATAAAAATAAAGAGCCATTATATAACAAAATTTCTTACATATATTGTGTTCATTTTTATTTTATTTTTACTTCGCTGGCCATGAAAAGATGGTCAAAATGATTGGCTTTTAATAAAGTTTTGGTTTTAAAATATTTTGATTTGTATAGCAAATTCGTTATATCAGTTCTTATTTGAATTTTTTCTTTTGTGTTTTTGCTATTGTGGTTTTAAAAAAGTAAAAAAAAAAGTTTTAAAAAATGTTATTTCGCTGATTAAGCAAAAATAATAAATGAATGATCTTTATTAAACTATACCACAGCATGTATAGGATTGTACTTACTTATAGCCCAACCTGTACCTATAAGTAAACAAGAGCGCCGAACGTTTTTTAAAACTTCTAATGTCCATACATTTTTGTGAAACAAATCGAAACTACGCGGTTGTAACACTTTTATTTTGGCAACAAGTTATCACATGAAGTTGGCTGCATAAAAAATGAAAACAAAAAATAACTAAAAGTGTTATTATCATACTATATACACTTACATATCGTCACCTTAAAGACCAAACAACCTATCAGCAGTTTTCAAAAGTTTACAGGAGAGAGAAAAAACGTTATAAAATTGGAATTATTTGCAATATTGAAACGAAAATTGTATATTTTGTTTAAGCTTTGTTTTTGTAAACACAGCTTATGATATGGCGTTTAAGTTATTTGGAATTTTAAAAATATGAAACCAAACAACCGATCAGCAATACTAATTAGTATGAATAATTAAGCATTCCTTTGAACACATGAATATTATTTACATTAAATAACAACATCCCGGTGACGAAAATCACACTGAATCATCGTGACAAACGCTGACAATGTTAAATCATCGATGACTGTTTCTGAATTTTATTTGGGGTCATACATGAATTTTTAAAACATTTGCCCAAAACGTCATATATGGCTGAATTTGATTTTGTCTCGTAGAAGTCCGCGTATTGGTAAGTTCTAACAGACATTATCATCGAAAGTCGTAGGAATTTTTACATAATGTGTCGCTAATGTAGAGACCGTATCGAAAAATATCACTTTGATTCACCTATGAACCTCTTATTTTTTAATTATAATTTTTGAAAAACAGCAAATTTAATTTTTTTAATTTTTGTTCTTTGCTGGGATTTGAACCTCGGTCGTTTGAGTTTCTATGCGAGCGCTCTAACCACTTTACCATAAACCTCCAAGTTAGCAAAGCGTCAAAATACAAATAATATTAAAACATAGAATAAATAAAAGAAAGAAAAACTATTCCGCTATTCCTGCTTAATTAATCAATGGAGACCTTATAGCAGACAAAATCCTTTAGAGTTCAGCTTAAAAACGACTCATAACAAAGTCGCGAAGTTTGGACATTCTTAGGTATTATTAATGAAATTGTCATGCATAAGTGTCATGCATAATGTTCATATTGAAAATTTCATGTAAAATGCGACTTGATACTGATTGTGTGACGATGATTCGTTTATGAACTTTTGTAAATGACCATGTCTCTTTGAATTCGCCACCGGGATGTTTCTATCACCGTTTTGGATGATTTATTTTCCTATTTTTTTGGTATATCACGGCCTTCTAAAGTATACATTTCTTATATTTTCTAAAAGTTTTATGCCCGTATTCATAAAAAATAAAATTGATATATAGAGTGCTTATTTGACATAAAACTGTTTTATTTTTTATGAATACAGACATTAATTTTTAAATAAAGTTATATGTGTTTTTACAAAAAATCTATTTTATTTATTGTAATGTTAATAACTAAATTAAAAGTTAAATTGTATTAAAAAGACATTCCTTTATATAAAAATACTATAAAAAACTACTCAAAAGGTATGTTATAATAAAAGTAATGAGAGTCTGCTAGAAAAAAATAAATACAGTCAAAGCTCGGTTTAACGAACGATATACCGAGATATTCGTTATATCGAACAGCACTAAAAGCGTTATGAAATTAAAAAAAAAAAAAATTACATTTTAACTGTATAATTCAGTGTATAAATAAAACTTTAATTAATATTTTTACGTTTATTCAATAAATTTTATTTATTTCACACTAGGGTTCTGTAACGAATTTTGTTTTTTGCCTTGTCGTTCGTTAAATCGATATTTATTTTATTTTTTTTGTCATTCGCTGTATAAGGTAGTTAAAGTAATAATTTGGCCATTCGTTACATAGGATATTCGTTAAACTGCATATTCGTTATACCGCGCTTTAACTGTAGTTATTCTGATTTCATCTTTAGTATGAGTGCAGATAGGTTATTTGGCTTCAGAAAATTGTACACTTGCTGATAAGGTATTTGGTAATTTGGTAATAGCTTGGTTATTATAGCGGCTCATTTCATATAAAAATCATGCATTATTAGTACGCACGAGTAAGTGATTGTTGACAATTTCTCCCTTATAAAATAACTCTCGGGTAAGCACTACTTGCTGCCGGGTATTCTATTGCTGACCAACATAATTTTGATGTGTAATACAATTTAATTCGAAACATCTATAACTGATTTGTTAATTTCTCTGAAGTTTAAATCCTAAATAAGTAAATTTGTAATTACTCGTACTTTTCATAAAACAGCATTCCAAAACTCAGTGACTATCGCACACACACATATTTCTTTAGTTAGAGATTAGATCAGATTTAAATATCCATTATATTTATGCTCGTGAATGATATGTAAATATGTTTGTCCATCTATTTGCTTTACAGAAGCTCAATTTAAATGTTATTTAATGTTTTAACCACAATTTGAATGATGGACAATGTACAGAGTAACTGTTTATTGAAATATTGTCTGCACTTTACACGTAAATTGTGGTCTATTGTTTTGTTATATTTCATTTAACTACAAAAATAAAAAATAAAATAAAAATCTTAACAAAAACACACATGTTTTAATGATCGTGGTTTAGTTTTTGTAATTTTGTTACATTTTCAAACAAATTTGAAAATTGTACGTGACTTTAGTGTTTTAATGACACTTTTGTGCGCCCCCATTTTTGTGTTGCCAGCCATTGCAGTCAGTAGCTGCCAGCAAGCAGCTGATATTGTATTTGTGTATTACAAGTATTCGTAGGTGTTTGTAGCACTTCACTTGTCAAACTTTTTTTAATATATTTTTGATGTTTTTTCCTTTCATCTAAACTTTGATAAACAGTTTTCAGTGTGACAATTTTTCTACTCTAGGGATTCAATTAGATCGGTATGTACTCGTATTTGTAATTTATGGCGCTACAAATAAAGTTAAATACCAAAGCCGCCAATAATACAATGGTTGATTTAAACTAATTTGTATGCATTTCGATTGATAAGAAGTGTACGGAATTAATTTGATTTTATAAATTTTTAAAACTAAAACATTTTACGGTATTTTAATTCACACATAAAAATTAAATTGTATTTAAAGAAAGTTAATACAAAATTATGTGTGTTTTTAAGCACTTATTAGTTAATTTTTATAGTTTGTGAATAAAACAAAAAAAAAACAAAGTTTTCTAAAATTCAAGTTGAGGATATTCTGCACTGCTTTCTAAAAAAGAAGCACATTTTCTATTAAGTACTATACATATTTAGAAATCGGTGTTAATAAAAATTTTGCTTTTGTAAAAAAATTAGTAAAATTTCTGATTTTAAAGATTCTTCATTACAACATGCTTCTATGTAAGGGAACCGAGTAAGCTCTATAAAAACTATTTATAACTTATAAATAATAATAAATCTCTTTTTCCGAGCTTAAGGTCTTTTTATATTAATATTAAATATTTATTTATTTTCAATATTTCGCCGCCCCTTGGTGTAGCGTCTTCAGGAACTACTTATTATTTAAAAATAATAATAATATTATTTTTATTTATATTTATTATTATTTATAAAAAGAGGTCAATGAAGTTATTATATTATTTATAACTTATGAATTTTTAAAGGAATTAATATAGGAATTAATATAGTCTTCCTTAATGGTGTACTTAATAGAATTTTTTGTTTTTTATTTGAGACCAATACTCAGGGGTAAAACTCTACTAAATGCAGTGCATTGTATTAGCATTTTTCTTTTTTTGGAAAGGACAGTACATTAGTGAGAGAACATACATTTTGTTTTTCTTATATTATTATTAAGCGGCTTAGGAATAAGACAAATTGCTGTGAATTGATCATTCAAAGGCCAGTGTTATACATTCACCCTTGAATGATCAACAGAAATTGCCTCATCATTGCATGTTGATTGTGTGGTGAGAGTCTTCGCTAAGTAGGTTTAGCTGTTATCTGCTGATTCCCAATAGGTGGCGCTTTTCTCCTGATCTTTGTTGTCGATAGTTAAATTGGATTCGGGTGAAATGTCTGGGAGCGGTTTTCTGTAGATGGTCTTCTTGGAGGGGAGGGGGGCCCCTTATTTTGAAATGATAATTTTGATAAAACTGTAAACTAACTTTTTTCATTTTTCACCTTTGTTGGGATTTGAACCTGGGCCGTTGGAGTTTGTGTGCGAACGTTCTAAGCACTATACCGCGCACCCTCCAATTGAATTCATTTAGTTTTTTCTTAAGACACCAGCATTCAGCTAATGACTCTTACTCATGCAGAGGTATGAGTAGTGAATGAGTAGTGTTTAAGTGAATTTGATTTGAACTCGTTCATATTTTGATTGGTAGGGAAAACGTCGTCGATGGAATTAAAGAACGCTGTAACTGACAAAACCTTAAATGTTCACCAGAGCCAAAAAACCTGTGTGAAAATAGAACACAGACACTGGTATTTTTCAAAACGCAGACGGCGTAAGTGAATTTATTTTCATCGTAGAAATCTGGGACCGGAACCAATCGACACTTTTTTTTTTCTGATAAAAATGATACAAAAAACCTATTTTCAATTTTTTGTCAGTTACAGTGTTCTCTAATTCTTACGACGATATGGTGATCTGTAAGAGGAACGAGCAGGATGCAAAAAATAAGGGATTATTTGAAAGTAATCATTTTTTTTCTTCAGAGTACTTTTCGTTGTAAAACAGTTAGAATATAAAAATACATACCACATTGCATACTTTCTGATCGAAAATTTCCAAAATAGACTTTCAAGCACCGACTCATATACATATCTTGTGTCGAATAATGGTCTTGTAAATATTAAAAATGGCAAATGGAGTGAAGTAAATTGAGCTATACATACATAATTACCATACCATTGCCACCTTGTTTCAGAGTTACGGCTTAGCTTCTTGCAGCACTCATGTTGTGTGTGTAAATTTTTTTATTCATGAGTACCGGGACCTACTACAGTTTAAACTCGAATCCAAACGACAGACTTGAGAAAGTGGTGTCAATATTGAGCGATAATGACAGCACCATGTTGAAAGTAAAAAGGAATACTCCATGCTTTGCACACACTATTAATATTGTGGTATAAGTTTGCTTAGCGCAAGACTGCGTCAAAGTTATTTTGAGGAAATGCAAGATAATTGAGCAAGAAAAAGGGCCACATAATTTCGTATGAAAAACACAAATATTATAGCTTTATACAATTTTTTTATATTATTGTCGTTTTTTAATAAAACAACTGTAAAATTTACTTAAAATTCTTCAATATATTAGTTTTCTTTCATTGAAAATATATGTAGTTCATAGGTATTTATTGGAAAGTGAAATTCAACATTTCCAAAAGGATTCAATACTATCGATAGTACCAATAGTTTTTCATCCAGCTATTGAAAATATCGAATGGCGCGACTGTTGATAGTTTGTCAGCTCTATAAACCGTTCTCGAGTTATAATGTAGTATAGAACTATAGTCACCTTATTAAAGAGCAACAATTTGCCACGCCCTTTACTAGATATCCCTACCTGATAAAAAAATGCTGCTATTGTGATATTTTCCTTGCAATAACTGTGTAATTAAATAATTTAAAATTATTCTCTGTTGTTCTACATGTATTCGCCGTTGTCTAGTGGTTAGTGTGTTGGCTTACTAAGACATGAGCCCTGGGGTCGACACCAGGCTCTGACATCTTCAAAAAAAAGAAATATGAAAAAAAATATTTCTTTCGGCAACTACCTCTCAGCAGTCTTCTGGCAAAAGCTCTGAGAGTAATTAATTGCCATGAACAAGTTTCTCAAGTCTGTCGTTCGGAGTCGACATTAAACTGTAGGTCCCGGTACACATGGATAAAAATTGACACACAACATGAGTGCTGCTAGAAGCTAGGCCGTAATCCTGACACAGGGTTGTAAAGGCCAGTTATGTACATATGTATGTATGTATGTATGTATGTATGTATGTATGTATGTATGTATGTATGTATGTTCTACATAGAAATTGCCTTAAACATTCTTTTTTATATAAAGTGTTGCAATTAAAATTATGAAAATTTATCTCTTACTCGTATTATAATATTCATCTGAGTTTTGCAGAAGAATAGATGACGAGTAATTTTTTTTGAGAATTATTTTTAATAATAAAGTTTTTGAAATTCATTTATGTTTGGCTTGAAGGTATTATTTTATTCATATGTTTTTGATAATTCTTTTAAAGTTGAAATTAAATACAATTGAAAATTAATGAACGAGTGAATATGATTACCATTAACCCAACCTATAAAATGAATTTGAAACAACTGTGTAAATAGATTATATAGGAGTATAGTACATACAATCTCTATATGCATACATACATACATATGTATAAAAAATAATTTCAATTTCAAAAACTGACTTTCTATTTTAATTTTTTGACATTAAGAAAACAAAAAAAATTTTTTTTTTAAATGTGTCTTTCTGGCAGTTGGTCTGATTATAATTGTAATGGTTGGTAATGCTATGGATACTTTGATTTGTTTGGTAAGCCTTGTAAAGATTTTGACACCCATTGGCTTGTAGTGTATTTATCAAAAACTATTATTTCTGGTTTTTTTTATCTCAGACTGGTTCTTTTAAGTCAAATTTTTTTTTTCAGAATTATTTAGATTTTTTTAATATTTTTTTGTTTGTTTGTTTTTTTTTTAAATAAAATATGCAAATGCGCTACATAATGACTTGCAATATTACAGCCGCCTTTCAATTATTTGCAAAATCATTTGTTATAAAAGTTTTAAAATTAATGGGAATTTTAAAATTTAAAGTGACTGCCAAGTTTATGAGTATACGATTTTGGTATCAAAGCGTTCTATCTATTCGTCTATGACTTAATATTTGTATTTTTTTATTTAGTTTTTATTGACTCAATTGTTTTTCTAATGGTTACTGAACAATATTTCCCGCGTCATATTGAACGGCAATAAGTGTTTTATGGGTATGATTAATCGTTGCTTATTTCGCAATTAATTTGCATTTTTATGGTTTAATTTAAATGATATTATTCTCAGATTATTAAGTATTTTATTCTGAGATATTATTTTGTAAATGGTAATGTAGAATTAAAAATTTTTTATTTTAGTTTTATAAAAAAAGAAGCAAAAAAAAATTCTTGTGAGGGCAGGAAAATTTATTCCAAAGGATTAGAAAATTACATCTTTTGTACACATTTTTTTCCCCAAAGTACTATGGAGGGCTATGGCAGTAAACAGCAGATACTGAATAGCTTTTGAATAATAAAGACTGCATTTAAAAAGTTTGGTATCTACTAAAGTTTTATTGACAAAATAATCTATAAAGAAATGAAGCCAATAATCCGCAATTCGAGATTTTTTAATACTATGCAGCAGTATTGACAAGTCCATCTATACAAAAATCCCTAAATGAAGACAAATAAACCCCTAATTTATATGAAACTATAGCATAAAAACCCTAAAAAATATACATACATAAGACTTTAAATGTGTTATATTACAAAAATATTTAGTTTAATTTTTAATTTAAACTGATTTTCTTAAATTAAAATGAATCGCTAGTCATTACTAAAATAATTTCATCATTTTTATCTTCTGGCTAGATAAACCATTAAAGCATTTTTGAAGAGGGAAAATTTGTCTTTTATAACAGATTTAAGTATCAAAATAACCATTCGATTTCGTAATTAATTTTTGATTTGACATCACAAATATTTTAAAATAGACTAAAATATCTGTTACATCAGGTTTCTTGTCCTTTAACAAATTTACGCACGAAAAATTAATATTTTCTCAATTGTATCTTTGCTTTAGATGAAAAACTTATCGACTGGTATCGGTGAGTTGTCTTCAAAAGATATGGAATATATAAAATTTTTGAACCCTGAGCCATGAGATCCTAGTCATTTTTTATAGGCAACAAGAAGGCAGTTGCCTTAGTGAGTAGACTTCGTGCTGTGTTACTTGAATACTGGCAAAAAAATTTACAACCCAAATTTTTCCCTAAAAGATTTTTATTCCCCAAAATTTACCAAGGCTCAGGAAAATACCCCAAGTCTAGGGTAAAAATCCCTAACTTGACAAAACTGCTATGCAGTTGAATACCGACCTTAATTTTAATCAGAAAATCATATTCGCTAGTGAAAAATATTCCTGAACAAAGAGGGAATTTAAAATAAATGTCAGAATTAAAAAATAAGAATAATAAAGATGCTTGAATTAAATGGCATATACCCTGCCATTACACATGAAAGTACTTTCATGAAAATTTCAAAACACATTTTTTCTAATACATTCAAATTTTTATTTTATTTTTATGTTTGTGTTTTTGTGATTTTATTTATAATACCCCTGTCAGCAATTGGAAGATTGCTTGCTCAGAAATCACCAAAATGAGTCATTTACGACTCCCTTAGGTGATCAAAAACTGATTAAATGTGCGGAATCATAAATTAATCGTGCAGACGTTCGAAATACGACTGCTTTTATAATTATTTTGCGTCGTATTTTATTGTTTTCTTCTGCATTTCGTTATAATGGGATTTATTTTATTTGAAAGAATAATGCTAGGAACACAATTGGGACGAACGACGAATTTCGTCCAGCATAACGAATTCGTTGTTGAAAGTTCGTCGCGTAAATTCGCAGTCTGACGCACAATAAGGACGAAAAAATAACAGATGTTATAATAAACAAAGTTGTGTGTGGCAAAAAATAAATACTCAAGTTCAAGTTTAATTTATTGAGAATTTTTTCTAGTGTGTGGCAAAAGTGTTACCGTTGGGAAAAAATAATTGAATGCAAAAATTAAGCATTAACAAAAAACAATTAAAAAGCAATTTTATGGTAAATAATTATGCATATTTAAATTAAATTGTGTTATTGAAAATCAAACAATTATAAAAGATTGAAATATATCTTCTTTTACTAGTATGTTTGAAAACAAAAAAGAAACACGGTAACTCTGTACTGATTTGTTCGTCGTTCGTCGGCGTTAAAAATAGAAATAAATCTATCGCAGTGTTCGTCACGCACGACGAATTTTGTTTGACGGCGGTATTGTGTTAATTTTCATAAGCACAAATGTGTTTTATCTTTGACGACGAAAATACGCACCGAAAAATTCGTCGTTCGTCCCAATTGTGTTCCTAGCATAAGAGTTATGCAATTATTGTGATGTCGTGGTATAGTGGTAAGACGCTCGCACAGAAATTCAAACGACCGAGGTTCAATCCCAGCAAAGGGCAAAAATTAGAAAATAAAATTTAAGGTATTTCTAAATTATAATTTAAAAAAATAAGAAGAATTTCATTTTCAAGAAACCGCTCCTTACATTTCAGTCTATTCCACCAGAAACTTGTCTCATCAATAAAAAGGCGCATAATATACATATAGAAAAAAAGAATTCCTTCAGTTGAGCTTGATGAATTTATTATTTTTTTTTTTTGTTTTTTTACATTTTTAAACAAAATACAATATTTTTATTATTGTTAAGATAATAAAAAGATAAGTAAAACTCGTTTAGTGTGCGGAGTCACAAATGACTCGCTCAGGGGAGTCAAAAATGACTCGTTCAGGGGAGTCATAAATGACTCGTTCAGGGGAGTCGCGGCAAGGGTACATTTTTCTCCCGACAAAACATTCATTTTCGACTCATAAATGAGCTCATAAGTGACTATTTTAATCGCCCAGAGGAGTCAAAAAAGACTCATAATTGACCAAAAATGCTGACTGGGACGTATACGGTACTTTCATGAAAGTACTTTCGTGTGCAATGAAGGGATACAAAAGGATGCCATAACATGACTGAGGCCACATTGACTTGGTTTCTCAGGAAAAAAAAGAGAAATGGGTAACACGTTTGCTTGCAATAAAACAAAATTAGTGTCGTGAAAATGGTTCAATGCACTGTTTGACGATGTTTCAATAAACTTTTCCGTCGATTCGTAAACATAAATTAGACCTTCTGGGAAGATAAAAACTAACCTACTGAAGACGCTCGCCACTCGCGTTCAACATCCATTGACAGATGGGGCTATTGCTGGTGATCACTCATGGGTGAAGGTAT
Organism: Metopia argyrocephala; assembly: GCA_963576795.1. Lineage (NCBI taxonomy): Eukaryota > Metazoa > Arthropoda > Insecta > Diptera > Sarcophagidae > Metopia > Metopia argyrocephala. The sequence continues at coordinate 90,408,233 of OY756211.1, forward strand.
AACACTGGCCTTTGAGTGGTTAAATTGTGTGCAACTTCTCTCATCAACCAAAAGGCGCATAATAACAAAATACAATGCACTGCATGAGTGGGGGTTTACCCCTGAGTATTGGTCTTAAATAAAAAAAAGCAGTGGTTTGAAATGGAAGAATGATATGGCGTCTGATTTTTTAATTCACGCGAAATGTTTTTATCGATTGTCCTCAAAAAGAAAAAAAAAAAAAAAAACATCAACGGCGAGTATTATTGCGGCATTCAGTAGATCAAAATAAAAGTCATAGGCCAGGGTCTCTGGTGGGAATCGAATCCACAACCCTCACACTAGCTGTCTAGCAAACTACCAACTAGACAACTGGGGCACCCATAAAAAGAAATTGTAGAGTTGTGAATTGACTAAAATGGAGGAATCAAGTGCAAAGAAAACGGATTCAGTTCCATATACTGCCCAAGTCGTGGCGTCTGTTTTCTCAAACGCAGCGCAATATTTCTATGGACTTCCTTCAACGGAGTGTATTATTGCAGTAAAAAATAATAAATTGTTGTTTCATCACCAGTTTACACACCCAGTTTTGAGATGGCCATAATCAATGAATGGAATTGCTTCATAACGAATTTCTTTCTACAGATTTATGTGATTTGGATTATGTTCTGTTAGCAAACTTAAAAAAATAAGTTGCCATTAATGAAACTTCTTCCCTTTATTATTGATCACATTTGCACACAACTTTGCAGTTAAAGGAAAGTTTTTAATTGAATAAATTATAATTTATTTTTTACAAATTTTTATTATAATGACATACATACATATGCATGGTATTTTCAGAGTAATTAAGAAAAACTTATTGAGGAAAAATCTTACCCTGTGCATATTGTTTCATATAGTATTTCTTTAAGTGATTTAAATTCCCTTTTTTTTAAACACATTTTCAAAATACAACGTATTTTTTTAAATAATTGTACTCGTATGTACAATAACCATCTGACAACATATCAGTGTAACACGAAATATTTCTGCCACATGCAGCAGCACTTTAATAATTAAAAATAAGCGTGAGTGGCTATAACAAAAAAACGAAAACAACACAAATATTTGTACTTTATCACAGAAGTGCGTTACATTGTGTTGGCTTATGTGAGAATGTGTGTTTTTATTTTTAATTAAAATAAACAACCCAAACATTTCTTACCAATAGAGATTTTTTGTTTGTGTTCAGTTGATAGCTAGAAAGGATCTGAACATAAATATATTACATATTACACGACCACTAAAGACAACCATGACACACAGTCATATTCTTCTATTCACTGTTATTATTTTTTATTTTTTTGTTTTTTTTTTTTATAGTGGACTTTTTATTTCTATTGATTATACATATACTGCGTATATGATATTTTTATGCTGTTATGTTTTGTTGTTATTATGGCTGTTAAAGTCTATTATACAGCAAAATATTGTACAGTTTAAAATGTTTAAATAAATGATATACAAAAATAAATTGCACAACATTCCACAATGAATCCGCCACAATCTCATACAAATGTACAGTTTGTGGTGGCTTTACAGATCGTCGATGCCCTACACAGTATGGCGAATTAAAAAATTCATATAAAAAATTAAAAAAAATTAATAAGAAATTGTATAGGTTTATAATACGAAGAGTATAAAAAAATTAAAAATATTGCATATTTATTAACCCATTCGTGGCAGTGCGGGCCAAGATGGGTATACTCGTCCTAGTTTGAAAACAATATAAGCGGAATTACTTTATCCCGTTATCTGCTGAGACACTGTAATCGACAATTGTGAATTTCTAAGTGTTGCCAAATTTCGCAATGTGTCTCGTTTTATTACATTTTCTTTATTTTATCCAACTGCATGATTTATTATGTGTTTTTCTACAAAAACGTAAGCAAATACGAAAAAGGATATCGAGTCGTTCTGCCTTCATAATGCCAACGACGAGTATACTCGTCTTTAGTTTTCTGCTTGTAAATGATTATGTATGATAACTTAACAAGAAATAATAGGGTTTTTGTAAACAATAACACTCAAAATATAAATGGCAATGGTAATGACTTCATATAATTTAGGCTTGGCAGCGAATGGGTTAATTATATCACTTTTCTTTAGGCTGTTCTTTCTTAGGCTGAGGTCTAAAGTGGTTAGTGATTAATAGGGAGCAATTATAATTTATATTACTGTAATCGGTAATCAAGGCACTGAGTATCTCTGATAATAAATCACTATTTGAGGGATTTTTCAGTGTAGCAGCAACCAATGATGATTACGAATGCTTTGATGAAAACACTTAATAAATCACTTTCCGTCATGTTATGCTGGCATCTAGAGTAGTAAGTTGCCATTTTTAAAACAATATATGTGACTTAGGTCGTGTTCCGAGAAGGTCCGATAAAGGTTAATACGATTGAAAATGTTTCTAATGAATAATTTTAACAAACAGTTGTGCTCACATTTATTTCAATATTCCTATAATGATGTAGAGTATATAACTATTCGTATAATTCGGCTTTTAAATATTTAAAGTTTAATGCGTTATTTGTTTATATGTGCCAGTGTGATTTTGTTGAATGAATGTGAATGTCTGTTGCCAAAAAGTGCAAACCTCGCCCGCAACTTTTTTGTTTTCAGCCAATAACTTACAGATAAGACACGTTTATACAGCCACATACAACAGCAGGGAATATATTATTGCATATGTATGAGTATGTGTGTATAACTATATTATGTAGATCATACTACGTAAACGCATTTGATAAACCATAATAATATTACTTAAATAGACAAAAAAAAAATAAGAAAATAAACAAAATGGTTTTGAATGCAAAATTATTTTTTACTTTTTCTTTTACAATGTTTTTATTAAAAACTCATTATGATTTGATAAAAAAAATTAAATATCAAGAAAAAAAAATATTTATAGTTTGTTGTCAAATTTTTTGCTCATTCGATAAAGAAGGTTTTTATTCTTAAAGATATTTTTACTTCGTCACAAATCTACACAGTACGAGCAGTAGATATACTTTAATTATTCAAATAAGGTACTCTACTGTACTCTCTGTAAAATAAAGCTTAATTGACCATTACAACCGTGTTTCAGAGTTACGGCTTAGCTTCTTGCAGCACTCATGTTGTGTGTGCAAATTTTTTTATTCATGAGTACGGTGACCCACTGTTTAAAGTCGATTCCAAACGACAGACTTGAGAAGGTTTTTCATGGCAATCAGTTACTCTTACATCTTTTGCCAGAGTGTGCTAAGATGTAGTCGCCAAAAAAACTATTATTTTTATGTTTTTTTCAAGATGTCCGATCTGGGGTGTGAACCCAGAGCCATTGTGAACCCTTAGTAAGCCTAACACTAATCACTAGACATTGGGACCACAAAAAATACTGTGCGAAATATTATATCGTCTAAATATCTGTCTTCTCTACGCCAACAGTGATTGAAAAAATTTTTTTTTATTTAAGACCAATACTCAGGGGTAAACCCCTACTCAGGCAGTGCATTGTATTGGAATTTTTTGTTGATGAGAGAAGTTGCACTTAATTTAACCACTCAAAGGCCAGTGTTATACCTTCATCCAAGTGTGATCACTAGCAATTGCCCTATCTGTCAGTTGATGTTGAATGTAACTGGCAAGCGTCTGCAGTCGTTTAACTATTATTTTCCCAGAAGGTGGCGGCGCTGTACTCCTGATCATTCGTTTTTGGTGGAATAGACTGGATATGTCAGGGAGCAGTTGATGGACTCCTTGGAGGGGAGGTGGAACCTCTTATTTTTAAATTATAATTTTAGAAAAACCGCTAATTTTTATTTTATAATTTTTGTCCTTCGCTGGGATTGAACCTCGGTCGTTTGAGTTCTATGCGTTACTTGCCCAACGGAATTTTGTCTACATTGAATGACACATACATACTCTGTCTATGTTTTTCTTTGATTTTTTTAGTCGTAGATAGTTTAGTAAAAGAATGTATTTTTCACACGCGGCGAACACTAAAGGTATAACTCCTGTTAATTCTTAAGAATGATTTTTCTTTTTAAAAATAAAAAAAAAATACATTCTCAAAAGAATTAAAAATATTGTGTTTACTTTGGTCAAATAATCAAATTAATACGTTAATGCATTGTTTGCATTTAATATTTTTTTTTGTTTCTTTTGTTTCTTTATTTTTTTTTATGCAAACCGTGAGAATTCACATGTCAGCGTAGTTGAGTGCACTGTGAAATTATTTTTACATGTGCTACTCGAGTTACTGGCCAGACAGTTTGAAATTCAATCAATGCTCTAGTACAGTGTATGTATGTATTATGTATTTTATTTTTTATTTGTTATTTTTATTTTATTAAATATTTGCTTAGATTGTAAGTTTTTGCTATAAAAAGAAAAATGTTTAATAAAGTAATTTGCCATTCTATTGATATCAATTGATTGTTGCCCATCAATTTATTTTCATCAACCGCTTCTTGGTGTATCACCCTGAAGCAAAAATTACAACTATTTTTTATCCGTTACCTTGGTGCATCACCCTGGTAACAACTCTTAACTAACCGAGGCAAACGAGCCTCTGATTGAACATTCTCCTATTTTTACTCTTCTGAGTTAACCGAGGCAAACGAGCCCCTGGTTTAACATATTTGGCGACCGTGACAGGACTCTCGGCTCTACTGCAATTTCAAAGGAAACTTTCCAGAAGAAAATCATGGGGACCGAAGTACAACTACTCCGTCATCTGAAGGAAACGGGTGAGGGCATTGCCACCCTGATTCGAAACTTCACAAAGGATTCCAGTATCCGCAAAACACGTACCTACTATCAGGACCGTCTGGGCCGCCTAAACACAGCCTGGAACGATTTCGAAAAGGCTGATAACCAGCTTAGAAGTCTAAAGGATGTTGATACGTCCGATGAATACTTCATATCGGACTATTATGGCAAAATTCAAACCATGGCTACGAAATACATAGCAGTCATGGAACGCGAGCTTGACAACCTAAGTCAAGGCTCCGACAACACAAAGCCCCAGACCAAGCAACTAACAAAAGATTTACCAGAAACAAGTATGACCCAGCCACAGGCAAGTCCGCCTGGTGGTCACGACGGGCTCATCAGTCGCTGTCGTGGAAAAATGGCTGCTTTAACACGCCAATTAGAAGACCTTCAAACACAACCAGGACAAGATCAATCCTACTATGATGTAAAATCGGCCACAATTACACGGTTATGGCAACAACTTGAAACTCTCTATGACGAGGTCCTGGACAAATACCCTGATCCAGACCTCGCAGGATTCGACTTATCGAAATATGTTCACCTAGAACAGGAGACGCAGTTGGCGATTATTCGGCTTGAGAGTTCTCAACCCAAGAGCGAAATTCAATCAACCCACAATAAGGAAAGTACGGCAAAACCTACTACGCTACCATTACCTACGATTGCCATCACCAAATTTAATGGCGATTATATGCAGTGGACATCGTTTGCAGACCTTTTTAGGAAAATTATCCATGAGCAGCAGATGTCTGATGCTCATAAAATGTGGTACCTAAGAACCAATGTTACAGGCGAAGCGGCGACCCTCATAAATCACCTCACGGTCACTGAGGACAGTTATAATATGGCGTGGAAATTGTTGGAAGACCGCTATAATAATAAGAGGATTATGGTGGCTACAGCAATTCAGAGGATGCTTGATCAACCAACTGGTGCATGTACCATAGGCAGTATCAGGCGGTTACATGATACAACCAAGGAATGCTTGGCAGCCCTGTCTAACATGGGTCTCCAGACTAATTCATGGGATCCGATTCTCCTACACCTTTTAATTAAAAAGGTGGACAGGACCGTACACACTCAGTATGAAAATTCAATTACTAATCCAAAGGAGCTACAAACCATCGACCACTTTCTAGCCATTCTGGAGAACTATTTTCACACTCTTGAGGCAATAGGACATAAGGACAAAAGCTCTACTTACAGTGGCAAAGCTTGCGCACTTACTGCTCGACCACATCAGGAAATCCGTCGATGCTCGATCTGCAAGCAAGATTCTCACCCATTGTATCGATGCAAGGAATTTATACTACTAAGCCCAACAAATCGACTCGATCATGCACAAAGGCATAAGCTATGTGTAAACTGCTTCAGCAGTAATCATCTTACCAAATGGTGTAATATTCCCGGCCGTTGCCAAAAGTGCGGGAAAAAACACCACACCCTCGTTCACCTGGAACAAAGTTCACACAATACTTTGGTCTCCACCAACCAAGGCAAAACTTCAACCAAACCAGCTCAAATTACCAAGGGGGAGCAGAAATGTCCAATAAAACAGTCAACACTCCAATCCACCGACCACGCCTCATCTCTACTTACCACACCGACAGTAGAAGCTGAGAGCTTGACAGTGAGTTCTGTAAATAAACGCCCCTATATTCTACTTGGCACAGCACTAGTCAAGGTTCAAGCAAACGATATGGAAATTGAATGTAAGGCTATCCTAGACTCAGGATCCCAAGTCAACTTAATAACAGAAAGGCTAGTTGCTCGGCTTGGACTTCCAGCACGGGCTACATCCATTTCGATCAACGGCATCGGAACGAATCGAACGAAAATCCAACACCGGGTCAACATAACCCTACAATCACGTCTCAACAACTTTGCTGCGCGCTTGGAGGCATTTGTTCTGCCACAAATTATTGCTCCTCAACCTGCTCAGCTTCTCAACATTGATAAATGGTCCATTCCCAAGAACGTAACATTGGCCGATCCAACCTTCAATCAACCAAATAAAATCGACATTCTATTGGGAGCCGAATACTATCACCAACTACTAGCTATTGGACAAATTAAAATTGCTGATGACCTTCCGAGGTTACAAAACACTTTACTAGGCTGGATAGTGTCAGGAAAGGTCTCAGGTCAGCACTTATCCACAGCAGTATGCGGAATTTTGAGTGAAGACGAGCGGTTGGACATGGTTGTTGACCGATTCTGGAAGCTGGAAGAAATCGAAAGCACACATCAACAGCTCTCACCGGTAGACGCACAATGCGAAGCTCACTTCAATCAAAACACCACGCGGGATAAGGACGGAAGGTTCGTAGTACGACTTCCCTTCTGTACGGAAACGTCTGTTTTGGGAGAATCACACAGCATTGCTTTCAATCGATTTCTCTCATTGGAGCGTCGATTATCAAAGGAAGCGTTCTTAAAGGAGCATTATACAAAATTTATGGAAGAATATGAAGCTCTAGGACACATGACCAAAACCGACATTAATAAAGTAGACAGGGCTAAGTACTTTATTCCTCATCACTGTGTTATAAGACCCGAAAGCAGTACTACCAAACTGAGAGTAGTATTTGACGCATCATCTAAAACTTCGTCAGGAAAATCATTGAATGACATTTTGCACACCGGGCCACCCCTCCAGAATGAGTTATTTACGATTCTACTGCGATTCCGGCTGCCGCGATTTGTGTTCAAAACAGATATAGAAAAAATGTATCGCCAAATCTTAATCCACCCTAAAGACCAGCTATATCAAGTCATTCTCTGGCGAAAAAATGCCACCGAGCCTATCAGTTATTTCAAATTGAATACAGTCACATATGGAACCAGGCCAGCCCCATACGTGGCAATTAGATGCCTACGAGAAATAATCCATGATAATAGCCTGCAGTTTCCCTTGGCAACTAGCTTCTTGGAGAAAAACTTTTATGTTGATGACGGATTAGGTGGAGCTGATAGCTTAAACACAGCTCTAGAAATCCAACGTCAACTGCAGCAAGTCATGGCAAGATACGGATTTAATTTACGAAAGTGGTGTGCCAATCATACTCAACTACTGCGTAATATCCCTGATAGTGATCAAGAAGTAAGCCTGGATCTGTCTACAGAAGAAACAAATTACACAAAAACATTAGGTTTGGCGTGGCTTCCCAAATGTGACCAATTAAAAATTAAGGTCAACGTACCGCCAATTAGGTCTGTAACCAAAAGAACTGTTACTTCAGACTTGGCCCGAATCTTCGACCCACTTGGTCTATTGTCCCCAGTGGTCGTTAAGGCAAAAATGTTTGTCCAGGAGTTATGGACTTTAAATCTTTCTTGGGACGAAGCTGTACCATCAGAGTTCGACTCTCGTTGGCGAAATTTCCGAAATAACCTCACCGAACTCGAGAAGTTCCATGTTCATCGACATATCTATAAGGGGCAGATGCCTCACAACACGCAACTGCATGTCTTCACTGACGCCTCAGAGAAGGCGTATGGGGCGGTAATATACGTCAGAACCGTTTTATCAGACAGAACACTTATTGTTCACGTGCTATGTGCAAAATCTCGCATAGCCCCTCTTAAACAACAAACACTACCAAGGCTAGAATTATGTGCTGCTCAACTGGGAGCAAATTTGGCGGCAAAAGTAAAAATGGAGTTGGACATGACTACAACGCCAACATTTTACTGGACTGATTCAAAAATAGTGTTAACATGGATACACTCAAGATCATCCTCATTTCACACATTTGTCGCGAACCGAATCGCATCAATTCAAGAAAGCACGACACCTAATCAATGGCGTCATGTAAGTTCCAAAGATAATCCAGCTGACATAATATCCAGGGGATTGGAACCCCACCAATTACTGCAGACACCTCAATGGATATATGGTCCATTCTTCCTTCACGGAGACGAAAAACATTGGCCACCAACCTTTTGCCTGGATACCAACCTAACGATCCTTGAAAAGAAGCAGCAATCCATAAATGTACTAGCTTCGGTAGAAGCAGAAAACCCGTTAGACCAGATAAATCATCGTAATTCGTTCAAAACGCTTCATCGAATTGTGGGATACATCTTCAGATTTATAAAAAATGCGAAAACCATGAAGACAGAGCGACAAACTCAGCCAGCACTTACACCTTTAGAGCTTCATGACGCCCTTCTTATCATCGTTCGAACTACACAGCAGATACATTTTATGGACGACATCAAGCAGTTGCGGACCCAAAAAGAACTCAAGGGTTCTAGTCAGATTAAGAGCCTGTCGCCTTTCCTGGACACTAACCACATTTTAAGAGTTGGAGGACGACTAGAGGCATCGACTTTAAGCTATGATGCAAAACACCCAATGCTCTTGCCTTATAAAGACAAAATAGTTAGACTAATCTTCAAATCAATTCATGAAGAAAACAAACATTGTGGTCCTAGCGCCCTTCTTTCGAATGTCAGACAGCGCTTTTGGCCTATCAAAGGCAAACATTTGGCGCGAGAAACTGTTCATGGGTGTATACTAAGTGCGAGAGCAAGGCCGAAGCTCCTTCAGCAAATCATGGGAAACCTACCTGAAACAAGAGTAACTCCAGCAAGGCCCTTTATTAATGCAGGAGTGGACTATTGCGGCCCAATATGGGTACACTTCAAAACGAGGGGAAAACGCCCCCAAAAATCCTATATTGCCATCTTCTGCTGCTTTTCGACAAAGGCAGTCCATCTAGAGCTAGTGACCGACCTTACGACCGATGCCTTCATTGGAGCTCTTAAAAGATTCATAAGTCGGAGAGGTCATTGTCAGAATCTGTACTGCGACAACGCCACTAGTTTTGTAGGTGCTCGAAATCAGTTAGCAGAGTTGTCGTCAGCAATATTCTCTCCGACATCCCAGACAACAATTCAACGAGAATGTGCACATAAAAACATTAATTTCCATTTTATTCCTCCGAGAGCCCCTCACTTCGGCGGTTTATGGGAGGCCGCAGTTAAGTCTGCTAAAAGGCTGTTGGTCAAAGAACTTGCTAATGCCTCTCTGACTTATGAAGAAATGGAAACTGTAGTAACAGAGGTTGAAGCAATTCTTAACTCACGACCATTGGTACCGTTGTCGAGTAGTCCTGATGATGAAGCCGCATTAACTCCGGGTCACTTTTTGATTGGAGAACCTCTCACTGCTCAAGTAGACCCAACTACTGAGTCAAGACCAATGACCCTAGGAAAACGATGGGAGCTGGTTTCCCGAATAAAACATCAGTTCTGGAAACGGTGGTCCCATGAATACCTCAATGAACTCCAGCAACGGAACCGGTGGCAAACTAAGTCTCAAAATTTGCAGCCTGGCACCATAGTTCTCATCAAAGATAATTTACCAGTCCTGACTTGGCGATTAGGTAAAGTAATCAAAACATACCCAGGTCCTGACGGTATAGTCAGAACAGCAGAGGTTAAAACCTCTAATGGTGTCATTAAACGAGCAATTCACTCGCTAGCTCCTCTTCCATCGGAATCACCAAGCACTCCTGCTGGCCAAGACGAAACGTCGAAACCATCCCCAACTAAGAGAAGCAATGCATCCCGCAATATATGTACAGGCTCACCAATTCCAAAACGTTGTAATTTGGCTACAACAACTATACTCATGCTTCTAGCATTAATTTTTCCATTAATATTGTGTCAGTCAGTTATTTACACGCCGATCACTGGCAAACCCGGATTACATTTTGAACAAATTGGTAAAATTAAACCAATTATGTCCGAATGGAAACTTCTGGTCTACTTTGAGCTGGCTCCATTTCACAATGAATTACAGCTGTTGGCTAATGGGACAGACGCACTAACAAGAGCCTGCGAATCGTCTCACTTGGACTCTCACTGCCATGGACTCATTCACTACTTCCGCGATATCAAGAACGAAATGGAGGTCGGATTAGAAAATCTCAGCAAACGGAAGAAACGGGGTGCGATAGATGTCGTTGGAAACATCGCGAACTCTTTATTTGGTGTTCTTGACTCCAAATATGCTGATCAGATGACCGACACTATTAACACCATAAAAAGCAATGAAGCCTATTTGCTAGTTATGCTTCGAAATCAAACGTCGTTCCTCGACTCTACTCTTAACCTTATGAAGCAGACTGAAAATCGCAACAAAATGAATTTTGCAGAGCTCAATGCAAAAATCAATGCCCTGCAAAACTTCACAACCAGCAACCATATCCATCAATCTCAACTCATCTTATCCATTAGCACTCACTTGATCATCATTGCAAATAATTTACAAAAGACTCACAGATCCATGATAAACTTGTTAGCTGATACTCATCACGGTCGGATCAGCCCTGTTCTCCTGACTCCAACCCAATTCTCCAACGAAGTTGACAACATCAGAGCAAATCTTCCATCAGATCTAACGTTACCAGTAGTTAATATTATGCATATTTATGGGATAGTGACGGCACATGCATTAATATCAGACCAGCACATTATATGTACGATGTTCATTCCGTTAACACATCAGACGGAGTACGAATTATTTCACGTAACGCCAGTCCCACAGCTGATAAATAGTTCTCTAGTGGCGGTTACACCCAAATCAACACTAATAGCGCTCAATGCCCACCGAGACGAATATTTTCCAATTGATGATACCAAACTTCTTGAATGTAGTACACTGGAGCATAACACATATTTATGCCCAAAAATCCAAGCAACATATCACAAGGGGGCACCTATCTGTAGCTGTGAGATACATCTATTCAATAATGAATCTGACACTGCATGCAACTTAGAAATCCTAGCAGATAACAATGTGTGGTATAAGATGTTCACACCGAATCAGTGGATCATAGCCACTCAAGAACAGCTCAAACTAAGCACCGTATGTAATGGAAAGGGTAGTTATCAGATTCTGCAAGGTACTGGGGTACTTACTCTTCCAGCTGAATGCACAGTAAAAACCGATGGAATCACAATATATAGTCACCGAACGATTTCATCGTCTCTACATCAGTCCTACACGAATAGCGGAATATCATTCTCCAATCCAGTGCACAACGTGGAAAATTTTACACAACCATTTCATTATCAGTCAAGCATCGAAGACATTTATCGACTTCAAGAAGAAGTGAAGTCACAACTCCGTGACCTACCAGCATTAGCAGACCATCATAAAACCCACGGTCTAGTAGTAAGCTATACAGGATTGGCTCTTGTTCTGATACTGCTCCTTGTGCTGCTCAGCAAATACATATCAAGGAAGAAGACCAACAGACAACCTACGACACCACAACCTGCACCAAGATCATCCTGGAACATTTCGGTGGATCCATAAGCTGAGCACAACATTTGCCTATACAATTGAGAAGATGCCGGATATTATTCATTTTAACTGACTCAATCAATATTTGAACTCCCCTAGGGGCCGCAATATGTTAATTCTTAAGAATGATTTTTCTTTTTAAAAATAAAAAAAAATTACATTCTCAAAAGAATTAAAAATATTGTGTTTACTTTGGTCAAATAATCAAATTAATACGTTAATGCATTGTTTGCATTTAATATTTTTTTTTGTTTCTTTTGTTTCTTTATTTTTTTTTATGCAAACCGTGAGAATTCACATGTCAGCGTAGTTGAGTGCACTGTGAAATTATTTTTACATGTGCTACTCGAGTTACTGGCCAGACAGTTTGAAATTCAATCAATGCTCTAGTACAGTGTATGTATGTATTATGTATTTTATTTTTTATTTGTTATTTTTATTTTATTAAATATTTGCTTAGATTGTAAGTTTTTGCTATAAAAAGAAAAATGTTTAATAAAGTAATTTGCCATTCTATTGATATCAATTGATTGTTGCCCATCAATTTATTTTCATCAACCGCTTCTTGGTGTATCACCCTGAAGCAAAAATTACAACTATTTTTTATCCGTTACCTTGGTGCATCACCCTGGTAACAACTCTTAACTAACCGAGGCAAACGAGCCTCTGATTGAACATTCTCCTATTTTTACTCTTCTGAGTTAACCGAGGCAAACGAGCCCCTGGTTTAACAACTCCTATTCATGAAAAAAAGGATAAATAGAGAAGACTTTCTTTGCTTGGCATCTAATCATATCGTAATTAATAAGAAAAACTTCTACAGGTAGTTTATATCATAACGAATTATCTCTGTAATGCATTCAGCGATTCACTGGAGAGCCAACAATAAACGGAAGTGCTGTGCGAGAAGTGCGAGCACTACTTAATAATATGCGATTATTAGATACCAATTCTCTTAATTCTTCAGAACATATTCCATTGTAGAATCAGTAGAACTACAAAACACTTGCAACATAGTGACGATGCTCTAGTTAAGAGTGAGATACTTTACATGCATTAATCAGAACTTTCAACTATTTCTCAGAATTGTAATCTATTCTGTATCATGATACGATTATGCCACTCGATTGAGGTATTATTTAACTGAATGTTTCTAATTTGCAGCTAAACCATTTATATATTGGACAAATACTACAATTTCTTTTTTAAATAAAATCCATAACTGTTTATTAAAAAACACAAAAAAAAAAAAACAAAATTTTAAAATTTAAATCAAATTTATTAAATTTCTCACTCTAATGCTGTATTGTGTGAAAGGGCTTCAATTACTTTAGAAATCATCCTGCAATACTGCTGCATTCTGGAGACTCTCTACGACAAGGTCCACTTATTGAGAACCATCCTAGAAGCAAAAAAACAAATATTTTTGTTTCATAAAATTTAATTTTAAATTCTCATAAAAATGTGAATTCGAAACGAAAATTTACTTTCATTGGTTGAACATCTTCGTAGATCCAACATACACTGATTGGGAAAAGTGCAAATTATTTGCCTCCCATCACGACGTAGTAAACCACCACAGACTGGCCTATAAATACCGGGACATACTTTTTGGCAACGGCGTAAATGCGCATTTACTGTGCAGTGTAAAATAGCCAATGAAAACATAACAAAAATCAAGGCAAATTTCATATTGAAATTAAGTTTTACAACGAAGCGTAAGTAAATTCACAACTGATTCTTTAAGAAATTTCCAACTGATATTTATATTAAGGTTTCTTTTTTTTTAATAATAAATTATATAATTAAATAGAGGATTTAAAAATTATTTGAAAACAGCTGTGTCAATATTTTTTATTATTGGTGACTATAAACTGATTGTTAAAAATCCTCTTTTGTCTGTATTAAGTTTTTTTTTTTTTTTTTCATAAAGAGATTTTTTACGCAAGATTTTTAATTTAAAATTTTTTTTATATATTTCATAAAATAATTGGCACAAAAGTAGCAAAAGGAATTTTTCTTGGTATTAATTGCCGTAGCCTAGTGGTTAGTATGTTTACGTACTAGACATGAGCTTCGCGTTAAAACCCCAGTTCTGATATCTTGGAAAAAAAAGAAAATAGAAATATGACAAATATTTATTTCGGCGAGAACCTGAATTCCATGGATTATCTATTCAAGTCTATTATTCGGAGCCGACTTTAAAAAAACTGTTGGTCTCATAGATAAAAATTAACACACACAACAAGAGTGCAAGCCCGCAACCCTGACGCAGGGTTGTAATGGCCAATTATGTATGTATGTTGTATGACACTGTCATTGAGATATTACTAAGATTTGTAATATTTACAAATAAATGTCTAACATTTGTTTAAACTTGCATTGCGATACTTCTGACTGGTAAAGGTGTATATTGAAAAAACTATCAGCCATTTCTCAGACTTCATTTCCTCTCGGAAACGGGTATCGAATAAATAAATTTGAGTTAAATCGCAAGATACAGAAAAGTACAATTCCGCTAATGACATTCAAATTGATTTTATTCCAAAAAAAGTTATTTAGTTTTTTGATTTTTGAAGAAGTAAATTATTATTTGAGTCTTGTTCCTTTTTATTCTTTTTTTATTTAAGACCAATACTCAGGGGTAAGCCCCTACTAAATGCAGTATTGGAATGTTGACATAGATATATCGCTCATTTGCGAGAAGAGTGGCATAACTCAAGGGCCAGTGTTATACCTTCACCCTTGAATGATCAACAGCAATTGACCCATATGGATGTTGAATGTAATGGTGAGCATCTTTTAGTAGGTTAGCTGTTATCTTCCCAGAATGTTTCGTTGTACTCCGGATTATTCGTTTTTTGGTGGAATAGACTTTAAAATGTCACGGAGCGGTTTGGTAAAGATAGATTTCATGGAGGGTGGGGAGGGGGAGACTTCTTATTTTTTAAATTATAATTTTTGAAAAACGGCAAATTTATTTATTTTTTCTCCTTCGCTGGGATTTGAATCCCTGTCGTTTGAGTTTCTGTGCTCGCACTTTAACCAATAAACGGAATTTTGCGGACTATGATACAAATACATCAATATATTTATATATGCGACACAACTGAATATTACTTATTTATTTATTTTTTAATAAAATTTTTACCTAAAATTTATAAAATTTTAAATTTAAACGAAAGTTATTAAGTTTTTCCCGCATTCCGTTTAATTGATTTTAATTACTCCAGAAATCATCCTATAATGCTTCTGCATTCTACAGAATCTCTACGGCAACGTCCTCTCATTGTCGCCCATCCTACAAACGAAAGAAATATTTAGTTTTCATTAATTCTAATTTAAAAAATTCTGAATTTAATATTCAAACATACTTTCATTGGTTAAACATATTCGTAGATTCAAAAGACATGGATTGGCAAAAGTGCAAGTTATTTGTGCACCATCACGACGCAGTAATGTACCACACATTGGGTTATATTCACGGGTACATCCTTTACGGCAACGGGTTGTATCTGCATTTACTCTGCAGTGTAAAATCGCCAATGAAAATATAAGCAAAGTCAAGGCAAATTTCATATTGACACTAAGTTTGGTAAGCGAGTGAAAGTAATTTCAGAACTGATTATTTAAGAATTGTATAATGGGTATTTATATTAAAATTAAATCGTAAATGATTTTCTTTTAACATTAAATTTTATAATCACGGAGAGAGTGTCAACAAATATTTAAAAACAGTTGTGTAAATATTTTTTAATTATTAAATTAAAAAAGAATTGTTAAAAATCCTCTTTTTCTTTTGTGAACATTTAAGTTTATTGGAGGGTTTTTTTTACAAAATATTTTTATTTATTGCTTCACCTTCGATATATTCCATTAAAATTTAGCAAACAAATTAATATCCTCTACGTGGTATAATCAACTTGTCGTGGTGTAGAGGCTTACACTGTAGGAGGAAGGCTGACGGAGAGCAATAGCTCTCTGGCATGGTCTGCCATGCCAGAAAAGCAGTTATGAAGAGTTATTAAGAAGCTGGATCAGGGAGAATTACAACGTCATCTCCATTATCATTATGATATTTTATTTCTCACCTAATTTAATGTTTACTGTGAGAGTTTCTTTCTTACTGTTCTATTATTCAGTGGTTAAGGTATAACACTGGCCACTGAATAATCAAACAAGAGCAACTGATTTCCTTGCGGTTCATATTTTTAGAATATGACCTTTGTTTTTTTCTGACTGATACCAGATAGGTTATTAGTAAGTTTAAATCAAGCTTCCATACAACCTTTCTCCCTTTCCCTCATTTTATCCTAGACAAGCATAATGTACCGTATTAATAGGGATCATCCCTAGAGTACTGGTCTCAATAAGAAAAAAAATGTGCAAAATCATTGCCGAAACTTATTATTTATGTACATAAAATTAAAGATCGGAATATTTAACAATATTGACTCAGGAGCCGAGAAAATATTGATTTTTTACCAATTCATATCCAAAATTTAAATAGAGCTCAAAAAGCTAGATTTTTGAATAAAAATCAATTTGCGCGACCTCTCAACCACTTTCAAAAAATCTGAAAAAATTCTCAAAAATACTTTGCCTCATAGTGGTCCAAAATAAGCTTGATCCCCAAAAAAAATTTTTTTTGGGACACACGACTGGATACGTCCTTCCAGTTAACAAAGAGATTCTAACCCCATTTGTAGCATAGAGACTTAATTTTTGTAGATTCAGTAGCCAATTGATTTTCTCAACTGCCCACAATTTATACGTTTTAGGCTACAGACGCCATAATTAAAGTCAGTTAAATGAAATATAATTTGTATAATTGAATAATAATTAAACGTCATTGCATAATATTCATAATAGAACGATATCGCATTGTTAGGCTTGTAAATCTCGAATGTTGGCGAAAAATCTGACTGGAAGGGTAAAATTGTAATTAAAAGACAAACACAGATTATTTAATCCTCAGCAAAGAGCACACAAACAAAAGGAGCACTTCAAATAAACTTACACTCCAATATGGAAAGTTTGATTAGACTCAAATATGCAAAAAGAATAAAAAAACTCACTAGTCTGGATCACCTCGTTTTACTCCGTTATATAGGGATGAGTTTTTGTGATCCTATATGAAATCGATCGTACTTGTGATTAATCAAGTTTTCTATTAACGGTCTATCTGATCTAACTACGTATTTATTAAGTATGGATCGCAAATAACTCAGCCATACTTTGTAATCAGCCTGGCAATTCAAATTAAATACAACTATCTTGTAGTCTAAGCATCGGCGAATTAGCTCGATCATCCCTTCACAAAACCGTGAATAGATCGAGTTTTTTAGTTATTCACGTATCTTATATTAAACGAATTCGAGTGATATCGAATGAATTTTCAAACTGTTATAAATTTAAAATGTAAAAATCTTTTATAAATTTTTTTATTTATTCGCTTACCTACTATTAATGTAACTTCTTTGAATATTAAAGCTATAGAACAATTTGCGCAATTAAGTTTTTGTGCTTGAAAAAACACTCGATTTTAATTTCATTTGAATTCGTTTTTCAGGACATAACCTATATGACCAACTGATTGCCATGAACAAGTTTCCCAAGTCTAATGTATTAAGTCGACATTTAAGTCTAGGTCTTGGTATCTATGGATAAAACATTAACGCGCACCACCGTAATGATTTTAATGGTGTTTCTCTGTATAAGTATTATATAAATTAATTGAAAAAATTGATTAAATCATTTTAATTGTATTGGCTTTACGACTTTAAGCAGTAATGTGCAAACATGTGATTGCAATTAAAGCGATACCAGTATTTTACAGTTCTGATCTGCTTTCACCTAACCTTTAAACCAGAGTAAGTAAAAACGCAGCGCAGCGCCGCTCTTTTGGCTCTTTTTTGCTCTTTGCGCAAAGAGCAAAGCAAACTTTTTGTTGCTCTTGCTCTGCGCCATTTTTTTTGCTCTGCGCATTACAAGCGCTGCGCATAGAAGGCGCATTTGAAATTTGAGCTTTCTTGCGCCACTCTTTTTTTTGCGCAATGCGCAAAAGAGCCAAAAGAGTGCGTAATTGCGCATTGCTCATTTACTGTGGTGTAAAATACGTTTGAAGTCAGTAATTTTAATATGAAAAAAGAAGAAATAATTATTGTAAATGTAAATAGAATTTATATTAGTATTTTCATATACTTTAGAGTAAAATAATAAAACAATTTTTCTTTTTTATATTAAACTGGGACCTTATCCTGTAATTCTCTTAAGATAAAATGCTTAAATTTTGGGTTTTTGAAACAGGCTGGGCGTTACAATATATAAAATTAAAATGTGTAGAGGTAATAGGCATGAAGTTTTTAAATTACAATAAGCGTTCAAGAATTCTATTCGTAGCCAAAAATCCTAAATCTAGTTTATATATGTATTTTTAGCGATAGAGTTTTAGCTTATGAGAGTTACAGAATAAGGCCTCTGCTTATTTTTTTCTTCACGCACATAAATTTGTACAACAAAATTTTTTCTGAAAATCACACGCGAATATATGCATTCAAATTTTTTCTAAGTATACATATGTGAAGAATGAGTGAAAAAAATTTTATTTTCTTCATGCAAATAAACGAGTATCATAAATTTGTTTTTTTTTTTTTTTTCTTAAAAACATACGCGAATGTCCCCATTCATCTTTTTTAAGTATATTTATTATGGAAATTTCCATCAGTAATACTGTATAAAGTCATTTTCTGTAACGCAATGATTGACTACACATGAAAATTTTTTCGAATGGCAAATTAAAAAAAATTGATGCTGATATGGCACTGTAGATATAAAAAGCGCATGCGCAATGCGCTACTCATTTTGCTCAATGTGCAGAGCAAAGCGCCAAATAAAAAATTAAAATGCGCATAGCGCAAAGAGCAGCGCTTACAAAAAAAGAGCAAGAGCCAAAAGAGCCAACAACTGCTCTTTTTTATTGGCTCTGCTCTTTGCGCATTCGCAATTTTTCGAGGCGCAAGAAAAGAGTGCGCAATGCGCAATGAGCAAAAGAGTGAGCAAATTCTTACTCTGCTTTAAACTAATAAATCAATTCTGACAATATTCTGTACATATCTTCTATAATTTGTAGGCTCAGTTTATGCAAAGTTTCTTCTCTACCCGATTGATGGCGAACAATTTAGAAAATGCGAGAAAACTGGAAACCTACTGTAGCGATTAAGATAAATCTGTTAACATACTCGTATGTATGTACTACAGATAAGTTCTAGAAACTCTGCTTCTTTGAAGTTCGGTAGGTTTCCAAAAGATGGCGCGATTAAGAAAACTTTAGAAGTAAGTATTGTATTGTATTGATTTATTTCGACAAAACTCTTTTATAGAGCGTCGTGCGATAGATGCCAGCACTTAAAAACTATTTTGCCGATTTATGCAAAACTCTTTTTAAATCTTCCATATTTTGTTGAATTGTTCATGATATTTTATTCTAAAGTTTAAATTCTTCAAAGAGAAACGGTTTTCCCTAGCGTTATTTCCTGAAGGTTCTGATAGTTAAAAACAAAATTTATTAATTGATTATACTTTTAAAATTGTTTTATTTTTCAATTAACAGTTTCTTTATGGGAATATACTCGTATATGCATATTAGTTTCTCAAAAGTATTGTTATTAATTAATGGAGTCTTCTGCATTCTAAGGAATCTATAGGGCAACGTCCCCTAAGTCCTGACCATTCTATAAAGCAGAAAAATGAATTTATTTAATTTAAATTAAATAAAATATTAATTGAGAATTTGGAAACTTACTTTCATTAGTTAAACATCTTCTAACATTCAAAAAACAATGATTTGCAAAAGTACAATATATTGTCCTACCATCAGGACGTTTTAAAATACCACAGACTGGATTATATTCACGGGTGCAAAATGTATTGCAACGTGGTTTATTTGCATTTACTGTGCAGTGTAAAATAGCCAATGAAAGGATAACAAGAGTCCAGATAAATTTCATATTGAAATTGGATGATGAAACGAAGTGAAAGCAATTTAAGAACTGCATGGTTAAAATCTTTACAATGGCTATTTATATTGGAACTGAATCTCATCTTTAAAATATTCAATTATATAATAAAGAAGAGGATACTTTAAAAATTACTTTTTAAAACAATTGTATAAATACTTTTAATTCATTGGTGAATATATGTAATTGTTAAAAATCTTTTGTTGCTTGTCCTAAAATTAATTTTATTTTAAAAGTTTTTTACAAAAGATTGTTTATTGTTTACCTTTTGCTGTGATATTTAGGAGTCTGAATCAATTGAATAAAAAAAGGTTAATTTTATTGTTGTTGTACAGATGTTTATTAAAATTGGTGGGTATAATAAAAATGCAGTACGATGAGAGAAAAATCAATTACTAAATATTAAGGTATAGTTTTTCTCAATATTGGATTACTCTGGTGCAATTATTAATTAAGCTCCAGCTACGCACACAGTACTACATTCCTAAGAAAGAGATTTTCGATGGACTAACTCGGAAATTGTCAGTTCTCTGGCGGAGGCAGACAATAGAAGCCCAATAAGCAGGACTTCGGATAGATTTAAAGTATATATTGAAGCAAAAATAACAACAGTATTTAGAACTTTTATTATAATTTATGGAGTACGTCGCATATATCTGTGGAATTTTGAAAAAACGTCTTCTCTCGAAATAAGACAATTCTCCAAGATTCTTGTAGTAAATATAGAATTTCCTTCTCCTTCTTTTGCTCTTATCCCCATATTTCTACGACCTTTGGAACGCAAGATATGCAGTTGACTAATCGACCGCTTTCAGACTTTTTTACAAAATGTCGATTAATATGTACGTCCTTTTATATTAAGTTATTTTCCCGCCATTTTCAATAATCATTATTGATTGGAAAATTAATATGTATAATTTTGATAATTAAAGGGTGTTACCATTTAAAGAAAACAAATTTGAGAACAATAATACACTGATATGAATTTAATAATATAAGCTGACAGTGGCGTTAACAGACTTCTTTCAAAGAATTAAGAATAATTTGAAAAATTGAATGTCTATAAAAAATTTTATTTAATTTTTACAATTATTTTTTAATTATTTGCATATTGTAGCGAAAAATTGAAAAAATTTTTTTTTAATGAAAACGAAATATTTTTTGTAGATCAACTTCTTGTAACCTTTTTTTTCATATTCCATTTTAACAAAACAACTTGTCTTGACTTAAGCGATTAAAATAATTTTCAAATTTAATCAAAAAAATTTTGACAAAACGACTTGTATGGTGGAAGCTAATTTTTTTCTTTAAAATCTATTTAACAAAAAGTCTTAAATTAGTTTTTTGTCGTTTTAAAGAAAACTATTGCTTCTAGAGGGAAAAAAGGTCGCGTAATGTCCGTTAAGTATTTGTGTATAATATCCAAGTTCAAAATTTCTTTAATTTTTTAAGCAATAACTTCTATTAGCCTTTTTAACTGTTTTTTTGCTCTACTGAAAAGTTGTTGATTTTGAAAGAAGACGTTTTGTCAAATGTCCATATATTATGTGTATTATATATGTGTAGGTATGGACATTCCTTTTCTTTTTTTATTTTGTTTTAGAATAGTAGTAAAATAATGCAACTGAACCATAACAGCTGTTTTTAACTTTAACAGCTTTAATTTTTAAAAGCACTGTTTGCGGTATTCATTATAAACATACTCGACTGTTTATTTGCAAAGCTGTTCTTTTGTTGCTCTCATTTAGAAGTTTTTGTAATTATTATATTTTAATTTAATTGTTAAACACACAATTGATTAAATGGTTTATTTAATTAAATATTTACCGTCTTATTCATAAAAATTATTAAAAGCTTATAAAAGGCTTATTTGACATATTTCCTTCTATTGAATACTTGCCAAATAAGCTCATTATAAATCTTAAATATTTTGAATGAATACAACAGTTATTGTTTTTCATTTTATTTTAAGTTCTTTTTCTATTTTAAACTTAAAAAATTTTTTTAGAACAAATATTGAACATACAAAAGATTTGTAAATTCTATAAAAGACAAATTGAATGCTATTAATTAACCACAAATTGTTGTTTAAGCCACATATCAAATACTTTTATGCAAATAATACGTTTCACTTATTTTTTTTTTTATTATTATTTATATATTATTTTACAATAAAAATAAAATAAAAAAAAAAATTCAACTATTTTTTCCAATTGATAATCTATTCATGAGATGTTTGGTGTACATGCAAATCCCTCAGCTTGCATTGCGTTTAAATTTCATAAAAAAAAAAATATATATTTTTTCGCAATTTTTTTTGTTTATTTTTTCGTCATTGAATTTTTGCAAAAATTTTTGCTCCAATTGCATTTTAATTTATTATTTTTTTCTTTATCATATGCAAAATTTTAAAAAGAAAAAAAAAAAAAAAATTATAAAAATAAATGAAACTGAAATGTGGTAACTTTTAACATGAATATATTGACGATCTTGCATCTCATACCACATATAAGATAAAATAGTTTAATAACTACAACAAGAGTGTCAATGAGACAGATTCATTGAATTATGTTTTTATTTTTAAAGCGACTTGGCGTCAAACGTTATTGAACTATAGCAGGGAACCTAACCTTAGTCTTAGGGAGCATACTCGTAAAAATAACAGTTATACATACGAGAACATATTTAATTTGGGTTTTTTTTTTAATTTTATAAAAGTTTTTCTTTCTTAATAAAAAAAAGTATCTTCATATGAGTTAAACCATTATTCTTGCTTTGTGTTGCCTGTCGCTCTTATTGTAGTCACTCAATACAATTTATATGATACAGTCAGGGACATAAATCTTAAATTATATATGCTCATGAATAATAAAATAATTTTAGATAAACTCAATTTTAATAAATTATTACACTTTTATGTGTAGTACGCTGAATCAATAATAGAAACAAATACAGTAAAACGTAATATAACATTAAAGATAATTAGGGGATATTTAATCTAAGGAAAGAATTTTTTTTAACTATTTTACGATTTTTATTTTAATTTTAACAAAACATTTTTAATTCTGTTAAATATTATGCATATTAACAAAAATTACTCAATAAAAAATAATTACATATATTCATAATTAGCCATTACAACCCTGTTTCAGGTTTACGGCCTTGCTTCTCGCAGCACCCGTGTTTTGTGTGCCAATTGATATCCATGAGTACAGTAACCTACTATTTAATGTCGACTCCGAAGGATAGACTTGAGAAGCTAGCTCATGGAAATCAGTTACTCTCAGAGTTTTTGCCAGAAGACTGCTAAGAGAAAGTGGCCGAAAGACAAACTTGTTTCATATTTTTTTTTCAAGATGTCAGGGCTGAAGTTTGAAAACGGAGTTCTCACTTAATAAGTCTACATACTAACCACTAGACTACGGCGACTACACTTTAACAAGAAATTATTTTCAGAACATGCTTGATAATTTAAATTTTGTTCAATACGTCAAATCGTTTAGTTTGTATACCGCTCTTGTAGTTTTTACAAATATTTGGTTTCGTTTTCAGAATTAGTGTTTTTTTAGAAGTTTTTTATATGAATTCTGGTTGTATTCCGTGACGAATTGATTAGCATTGATAACGCTCTCATATATTTTAATTTAAGGATGGAAAATAACTCTTGTAACCTTTGTGCTAAGGAAGGGGTGTCGTGGTTTAGTGGTTAGAGCGCTCGCTCAAGATCTCAAACAGCCCAGGTTGAAATCCCAGCAAAGCAGAAAAATGAAAAATTAGCGGTTTTTTTAAAATTATAATTTAAAAATAAGAGGTTTCTCCCTCCAGGAGATATTTCCCCCTCCATGCCCCAAAAAACCGCTCCCTGATATTTCCACTCTATTCTAACTTTGGTAGGCATCAAAAATGAATGAACAGGAGAACAGCGTCTCCTTCTGGAAGATAGCAGCTAACCTACTTAGTGAAGACGTTCACCACTTATAATTGACATTTAATGGGGCAATTGCTGTTGATGATTCAAAGGTGATATTACAACACTGTTATCGACAAAAAAGGCGCTATATAATAAAATCTGTCTACATACTTTCACATTTTAGTAAAATTTACGGCATGAGTATTGGTCTAAAAAAAGTAAAGATTAGAGAACAAAGAAAATTTATGTTAATTCGGCTCAACCTATATATTTACTTATACTATTTTTTGAATAAGTATTTTTATGAAAATAATGTAAAAAATTGGCCAACTATGCACTGCTCTACTTGATTTTAGGCTCTGCATGAAAGTATACGATTGTACAACCCTTAACCTTTTTTAACACAGATTTGAATTAAAAATTTTATTAATCCTATAAAAAAAAGCATATAAAATAATTTTTATTTGAACATTAATTTTAAGGTGTGGTTAAAACATATCGCTTTACTTATTCATACAGACATATTGTCAAACATTTGTATTTATACTTTTGTCCTTGACTGTATTTACTACCATATACAGACATACTGTATATGCCAGAATATGCAAAAACAAAAAATCTTATTTGCTTTATGTCACAAACGGTTAAATTTAAACATATTTTTTATGACAAATGATTGGAACAAATTTATATCTGCACTTGTTATTAATAATTGAATGACCACATAAACGAGGTTGATCGTTTTATCACATGATCTTGTAATAATCACACCTACCAAGTTCACAAATTATACGCAAGAAAATACAATACAATTAAGAAAACAAACATGTTTTAGTCTTGCAGCTATTTTTCATAGCGAACAATTAATTGTATTCTGAGGAATTTATGACAAATTTTAATTAGTTTTTTTTTATATTTCGCAAATATGTTTGTATAAGAGTATATACAATAATAAATATATATAATGAAAATTAACTCATTTTCATTAGTTATAATTGCGTTTAACTTGAAATTGTTAAATATTTGTTTAACAAGAATAGCTAAAAAAAAACAAAAAATAAGAGAATTGTTTGTTTCATGTCATACATATTGTTATCAAAGTGAAAAATGCCGCCACTACCTGATAGAAAAATGTAAAAAGAAACAAAAATACGATATTTCCTGAAAGACAAAACTTGATCACATCCATCATGCAACAGCGGTAATAAAATTATTAAAGTTGCTCATGTTGCATTTGTTGCAGACAGACTACAAACAACATGCAGTAATACTTTTGTGTAATTTTATATGCAGCACATGTGTTGGTTCAGCAACAATGCGTTTGCAATAGCATTGGGAGCAGCATAATGCTGCAACAGCATCTTAAATATGAATGGAATTCTTTTTTTTTTGTTTTTGTACAGTCTAAACTGTTGTTCTTTTTTTAACGTTTCGATCTAATTTTGATTTTTTTTAAATTTATACAATTTTATTTAAAAAAAATGTTTTTAAACGAAACAACAAATGAATCAACGTTTAAATGGCAAATATTTCTTATAATTCTTTTCTCGACCAGTGTTTGCAGAATGAACAAAATTTGTTAAAATTAAGTCATAATGTTCAATTCAGTTTAAAAGAATTTAATTCTAAAATTTTTGTGGCATATACTAGTATACTATCATGAAAAGTAGGGGTATATTGTATTTGTTATAAGATTTGCAATATTTTATAAAAACAACAAACCAGTATTTCATTTTATTGTTGGATGGCAAATAAATATACAAATATGTTGGAATTGCATTTAAATCGGGGCTAAACCGTGACAGCGAATATACAAAATCACTTCGTCTTAACATCAGCAACTCTGCAAAATTCAAAATAAACCTCATTAGGCATAAGGACGTTCAGAACTTACTTGGACAGTTGAAATAGAGTAGTTTAAGAAGTTAAAACAGGTCTACAAATTTATATAGAGCCAAAATTTCGCCATTGTTTTTAACAACGTGCTATCTGGCCATTGCAATAATTACATGTCTGAAACTAACACATACAGACTTTTTGCACCCACACATTTAAAGCTATAGAGTCTGAAAGCATACACATATCGTCGCAAGAATTAAAAAATGCTGTAACTGACATAAAAACGAAAATACGTTTTTTACATGGTTTTTATCAGAAAAAAAAATTCACTTACGCCGTCTGCGTTTTGAAAAATACCAGTGTCTTTATTCTACAGGTTCATACAGGTTTTTTGGCTCTGGTGAACATTTAAGTTTTTGTCAGTTACAGCGTTCTTTAATTCCATCGACGATATGATTTATCTGGCTTAAGTAATAAATATTGGTTCAATTGTTCAAAAAAATTTTGTGTGAAAAATTTGAACTTCTGAATAGTGTCAAGTAATTATTATTTATTTTTCCTCTTAAGAATTCAATATATATTTTTTTTTATTTTAATTCGTAAGTAATGAAAATCAGATTAAAATAAGGCTACTGGTACTGGTAGAAATCTAGTTTTCTCCTATAAATATTATATACATATATTTTATATCATATTAAAAAATAAAAAATTCTACAGTAAATAGTGTTCTAATATTAAAAAAATTCTCGTCAGTTCTGACGATCTTATACATCAGTTTTGATAAATAAATTTATCGAGTTTATTAGATAGCTGAGACTGACATATTCATTATAAGTGATACATCAGTTCTGACTAATATTCACATCATATGTATTTTATAAAAAGCAGTAAGGTTAATGGTTCAGATATATGTATGTTTAATCGTAGAAAAAATTAAGAGGTGACGAGTAGATTATTCATATTCATATTTTTCATATTGTAGATAAGAAAATTATAGAATCTCTTGATTAATACTTTAGCTATGCCAGTCACATAGTCGAAGGAAATGAATCGACACTGATTTTATAAGAATACATGAAAATATACCAAAAAAATATTATTCGAATGGATCTCATGAGATAGGAAACTAGGGGGTCTACATTGTGACTCGATTTGAAAATCAAAAGCCAATTGGTACTCTGTAGTTCGTTCGAAGCAAATGCAAAGTTGTACGTGTAATTTAGTTGGAAATAATGTAAAAACTTGGCAGCATTTGGCTAAAATGAGCAAATTTACAAAAAATTTGCAAAAATAAATTTTATAAATCGGCGTTGAAAATTGAAAAACTTGAAAAATTTGTGATATAATCGAAAAAAAAAAACCGTTTGTGTGAGGTTTTACCACGAGGAAGAGAATACTCAAAGAAACAAAAAGAAATATATTTTTAGGGAATTCTTTAAATGTATTATGAAAATCGATAATAGAAACTAATGGCGTTTTCGTTTCTACAAAAGTGTGTAACATTTTATTATTATATTATATAATAATAGTATGTTATACTTTCTTTTTTGAACTCGTTTTATTTTAATCGAAATTTTTAATTGTTGCTCTAAAGGATAGTTTTTTTAAAAAGGAATATTTTGTCAAGATGAGGGAGAAAAATTTATGAAAGGCAACATTTTTTGGTAGAAACGAAAACGCCATAAGTAAGAAAAATTGATTTATAGAAATCGTTTTCTAAAAGCTCCGACAGTAAAGCTTCCGGCACAAGATGGGTGCCAACATCAAATTCGACAGGATAACTATCTCAACTATCAATGTCCAAACGTTTGCCGGTAATGTCAGACGATTGAAAGAGTGATTTGCCCCATTTATATTGTTTTGGAAGCGCCAGAAGAAAAGCAAGGAGGAGCAAGAAGATACTTTCATGAAAAATGTGGAACTGCGGGTAGAACCGGAGCCATTAGATGGCACTCAAATTCATCAGTATTTGCACTTTATTGCCATCTCAGAAATTTAAATTTTGAAATAACCTTTCGCTTGGTTATATAATCAACAATGACCTCACATTGTTTTTGTTTTGTAAACATTTTTTTTAGTATTTCTTTTGGTAATTAACAAATGAATTATACACATTACAAGCAAAGAATAAAATATTATTTATATTATAGGTATACATATGTATGCAGAATTATGTAATTAACTTACATATTAAAAAATTAAAAATTCTATAGTAAATAGTGTTGTTCTAATATTAAAGAAATTCTCGTCAGTCCTGACGATCTTATACATCAGTTTTGATGAGTAAATTTATCATACATACATATATCTTACTTCTTTTTATAAAATACATATGATGTGAATATTAATCAGAACTGATGTATCACTTATAATGAAAAATAATTGTTTAATTGACCTAAAGCTTAAATAAAAGTTTATATGTATATTAGCCAATAATAAGGTCAACTAAATTTATTGATACAATCTTACTGTATAAGTCAATTTTCATATATTGCTTGCTTACGTTCATTTGTAACTATGAAAATGGCTTTCGAATAACTTCATATCGCTTCTAGCATAAAAATCGTGCGAATTCGCCTTACAGAGCTGCTTAATTTTAAGGGATTTTTTTGTTTTTGTAAAAATAAATGTCGGAATTTTGGCAAAAAATGTACAAAACTCCTATAACGTGGTTCCGTTTGTAGGAATTGTATGTATTTTATTTCAAAACAAGTTACATGGTAGGTCCCTAGGGGACATAATCACAAATCCCTGAAAAATTCTGATGGATACAGAACCCATCTTTTTGTAGTTTATGGTCCGTTAAAAATTAAATTTGTTTCGTTGAATTTTTGAATTTTTTATTTTACAAAAAGTAGTATATAAAACACATAAAATAATCGGTAACATCTTATAAAAGGTGTTTCCAATCAATCACTCTTTTTCAATGATCTATGTTACGACCTGCTCTAAAGTGTTTTTAATCTAAAATATGTCCATCTCGGCTGTTACTAATTACTTTCAATTTTTTTAAACAGCAGACTACAGGTCTGACGATCTAAAGAAACAGAGAGATGACCTTGATCTGCTTAAACTCATTATAAATTAAATTTGAAAACAACAAAAATTAATTGAATTTTATTAAATTACTTTTAAACTCATATTATTATTACTTTGATTACAATAATTTTTTTTAAATAATTTTTGACAACAATTGATAATCAGAAATTGCCGCAAATTAACATCTACTCGCACTAGCAAAACAATATAAAACGCTCAAAATTCCAAAAGGATTTTGGTAAACATTTAACTTTTAGACTCATATGAGTTTTAAATGGATTAATAACATACGAAGTTGTACAACAAAATTTTCAATTTAATTTAAACAACAAATCGGATTTGCATTAGAAAAACGTGCAGGTTTTTTTTTCAAATTTTTTTTGTAAGAAACAGAGGCGTTTTTAATAAATTTATTTTTTTTAGTCGTTGAGTTAATTCATACACGCTTTTGCGTACATGTAATGGGTGTCGATTATAAATACTTGCTGCTGCTGCTGCTGCTGCTGGTGTTGATGTTGTTGAAAACTACAAAAAATTAAAAAAAAAAAAATGGTGTCAATTAAATACCGAAGAAAAAATAAAAATAAAATGAAACAATTTTTTGAAAGGAATTTTATGCTATTTAATTATCATTTAGAGGGACAGACTAATGGGCAATCAACATATTGTATTTTTAAGTATTTTTTAATAAAAATACACGATTTTATGTTGTTCTTACAAACGAAAATTGTTTAAAAATGCAATTAAACGCATATACAGTTTAAATTGTACCATTACGTTAAGACTACAGTCAAAAGCTATGGAACAATCATTTTAATTATTAAAAATTAATTAATTTGCGGCCAAGAAAGGTTTTTTTTTCAAGAAAACGCTTAGAAATCCATATACATATTTCGTTACTTTAAATGTTCTGCGCTAAGGCTAAAAACACAATTCAATTCGATTAAAAATAATTTTAAATTTGCCAGTTTCTTTTCTATTAAAAAAAAGGTTTTTCGTTAATATTCTGTAAGAAAAAGTGTGCAGCTTAAGACCATCAATTGCTTAGTGAAGCTCATCTTGCTTATGTTCAATTGTCAATGTGCGCGATATAGTTTGTGAGATCTAGAAGTGCTGAGTTGGTAGACAGAGAGATCAGTTAAAAATGTTCAAAGTTGATGGACTAGGGTAAACCCAAACTTATGCATTGTATTGGAATTTGAAGATACATTGTCAGATTTATTTATATATTTTTTATTATGCGCCTTTTTGTTGATGAGACAAATTCCTGTCAGATTAACAACTCAAACAAAGGCCAGTGTTATACCTTAATCCTTGAATGATCAACAGTAATTTTATTTATTTATTTATTTCATTTTTGCTGCCTGCATAACAAGACTTAGTCTTATAATTATAATGCAGGGCTAATATGCATATAACAATTTAATAAAAATAACTTAAACTTAAATAATAATTTGTAAATAAAATTTGAATAACAAGAATAAAAGATTGGAACAATTAATTTAAAAGTGGTAAAAAAAGAAAAAACATAATAATACGAAAAACAAAAAAAAACAAAAAAAAAAAAATAAAGAAAATTTATGAAAAAGACAAATATTAATGCCCGTATTTATAAAAAATAAAACAGTTTTATTAATTTTAATTATTTGACAATTACTCCATAGAAATAGGCACTCTATAGACCAATTTTATTTTTTATGAATACGGGCATATGTATGTAAATATGTATGTAATTAAAAGAATTTATTTAAAATAATCAAATAGACATTTTCTAAAAGTTGCTGCGTTTCTAATTATTTGTTTGTTATGTGGAAGAGCATTTCAAAGGCGAATTGTATGCGGAAAAAATTGCCATTCTGAGACAAGGCATTGATGCCTGGGAACAATAATATTTCTGCCTCTTAGAGATCTTGTAAATCTTATCTTCTGAAAAAGATACTCTGGATCCTGTGTGTATATAATCTTATGCCAGAATATTAGTATTCTTATCCTAAAGAGGTTTTCAAATGATACACCATATAATTTCTTTGCATACAACGATATATGGTCACGTCGTTTGAGTCCGTAAACATATCTTACTATATTATTGAATAAGACTTGAAGCTTCCTCTTACTTACACTATCACAATAAGAGAATAACTCGCAACCATAAATTAGACAGGGAAGCAAGTAAGCTTTGGCAAGTAGAACCCTTACGCTCAAGGGAGTAAGATATTGGACAGTCCATAAAGTCCTCAATCTAATATACAACCTCGCAACCAAAGAGTTGATATGACTCGACCACGTTAGGTTACTATTAAATACGATTCCATGATTCTTAGCTGTAAACACTATTTCCAAATTATGGTGATTAATTCTGTTCTATGTCATGCATTATAGATGGATGCATAGTCCTCTTGTGAATTATCAAACATTTGGACTTTATGGTGTAGGCGATTCCTAGCTGCCCACTAATAAATATTGTCCAAATCATCATTAAGCTTCCTATATATGATAAATTTTCGGGCAAATCATTCACATATACTGAAAAAAGTAAAGGTCCCAAAATAGACTCCTGGGGAACACCCCTAGTTAGTCGCACAGGTGCGGATACAGTATTGTTGCACCATCTGTCGATGAATGTTGATTATAAGTGGTGAGCGTCTGCACTAAGTAGGTTAACTGTTATCTTCTCAGAAGTTGGCGCACTGTACTCCTGACCATTCATTTCCAAGGTGGAATAGACTCGAATGTCAGGGAGCGATTTCTTGAAGATTTACAATGATTACAATTGTTAAAAAGCAGGATATTGAATAACAAACGTGTTAAAGTTAAGATATGTTGGCAGCAATGCTGTTTGAATGTTTAAAACTAAAATTTTTTATTTTCTACTAGTCATAAAGCCTGTCCCTGCCAGACTTAAACATATTTTCCATAAACCTACCGACCACAGTCAGAAAATCAAAAATCTGGGATGATCCGTTAACACATTGGGGGAGACAATAGGTGTGGCAGTCAGACGTTTGAAGTTTTTTGGGTTACATACCTTTTTTGATAGTTTGGCACAGTGCTAAAGCCTGAACCTCCTCGTTTTACTCCACTTTATAGACAGCTCTGGTTGGCTGCAGTTCTTTTTCTGACTTAGATGAGCTCGGTTCGATTCTGTAATGGTAATAAAACGGCACCTTGTTCTAATTGTATTTCATCACTATTTGATTAATTAGCCATCTGACCTGACCTACTTACTTAATACTCTGTTCAGACATGCATCATTATTGAAATGGTTGCAATAAATGCCATTATTGAGCTTAATATTTCATACAAAATTTTAATTAATTATTGTTCAATAAGTATGAAATTGTTATAAATATTGAGCTAAATAAAAATGCCGCACTGTCCTAAGTGCCTTTAGTGGTCATATTACAATTAAGCGAACAAATTTTTTTGATATTTGACAAAAATTTTTTTTATAGGAATATATTTTTAAAATGAAAAAATTTAAATAAAATAGGTTTTAAAATTTTTAATAAATATTTTTACCTATACATGTGTCCAAATGAGTTTGGACAGTAAATTTTACATGATTTTTATTTCTGATGACCACTGTGCGAGTAATCGATCGTTACATTACTCTCTACAAAATAATGTCATTTTTATTCTATTTTTTGTGTACGGGATCAATTCTGGCACAGTTTTTATTCAACAATCGTGGGAGCAGCAATTAATATTTAATCCGCAAAGTTAAAATTTATTTGTGCAAAAATATATTCTAAAATTTATATTTGATAAACTAAATAATAGTGCATTTACACCAAACTCAAATCAAGTAAATTTAATTTGAAATCTCTTTGAAAATCTATAGGGTTTACACCGACATTTTTTGACAACTAGCAGGATTTCATTTTTATAAAAATAACAACCTATAAAGAAATAAATAAAACAATTTTTTTCTTGTTATTTTATATTCAATAAAAATAAATAAATAAAACAATTTTTTTCCTATTTTTCTATATTCAATGAAAATAATTCAAAAGTCTTGAATTTATTTTCGTTTTAGTTTTATGAGGCATTTTTCAATTGTCAGTTTCTTAGTCGGAATTTACAATGTAGAAATTGAAAGACAGACAGGCAAACGAAATTTGTAGAAATAGTGACGAAATGCGAAGAATGTAGTACACGAATGTTTGTACAGGACATTTTTCTTTTTGCTTTTCCACTTTTTGTTGTTTTTACTTTTTCTGTTTGTCTTCTAAGTTCTATATGCTAAAAGTTTTAGGCAAGAGTAAAAGAGAATTGAAAAATATCTGCCTCTCAATTTCCACATTGTAAATCCCGACTTACTGTAGTTTTGCATTTTTTAGTACAACTTAGAAAAAATACAGAGTTGCATCGGAAAGTATACTAGATTTCAACAAGATTTTGTCGAAATCTAGTATGGAAGTAGATTTTGTTTTATATGGGAAATCAAGTAAAAAACGACTAGATTTCAATTGAAATCTAGTAATTAGTTGACTTGAGTTTGGTGTAAATGCACTATAAGCTTAAAATTAATCTAAATTTTCTAAAAAAAAAGAGAAACATTAAAATAAACGTGAAAATGTATGTAGTGATATAAAAGAAAACAATAATTAAAAAATTAATTTCTCCCTTTAAATCCACATATACTTACCTATATCTGTACATACATCAATTTAATAAGAATAAGTAATAAAATTAAATGTGTACTAATTTGAATCTAATGAATTCTCTAATAAATAAAGCATTCAATGGAAAATAAATAAATTGTGTGTGTAAATTTTACATTATCTCTAAATTTAATAAATTGGTGTCTAATCTCATATACCAATACAACATAGATAGGTAAAAAACCAAGTATAATAGAATAGGCTAGAGTGATGCCAGTGTGGCAGCCCTTCTTGATATGAGGCGAGCTGATTTCTGGTTTCTAGCTGTCAAATGAATATGGAGCAAACTAAATTGCGTCTACCGGAGCACTTAAAATAATTTTGTCAATTAATCGAATATTGACTCAATAAAAGTTCATATCTGAACGTAGTATATATCGTCATTTTACAATTCAGATAATTTATACTTTAATTTGTTCTTAACATTGGTTATGAGTTTTGCTGTACTCTAAACATAAGAATAAATCTTATTTTATCGGATATTGTATAAATAGCAAACAAAAAGTCATTAATTTAAGTCATATTTCATATCTTATTGCATTAATTCATATTTTTAAGTACTTCTATTTAAGCAGTGACAAATTTTTAATTAATTAAAATTTTTTTTGCTTGATTGCTTAAAAAATTCTCGTACTATTAAGAAATACGAGTAATGTACTTATAGTTACTATTTTACTTTTTATTATTTGAAATTTTACCTTTTTAACTGGTCTAAAAAGGAAAACAATTTTAATTAAAAAAAATAAAATAAAACAAGCAGTAAGTAAACTACATATAAATACCATGAAAAATATTATTTAATATTTAATATTGAATATCTAAATATTTTTTTACTAAATAAATAACTTCATTAGCGAGAACCTTAGAAGGTAAATGCAACATTTCTTGTCTGTGCCACACTGCACTCACCTCGAAAACCATGATGTATTGCAGATTTACTTGATTTTATTGAATGTATTTTAGCTTTAATTTTAGTTTCAATTTAGTATGAGTTCCTAACTAATCAGATTGATACTTTAAAACAAAAACAAATATTAAAACAAAGAAGAAAAAAAAAAAAAAATAACAAAAACTGGTATTTGGTGATCTTGCGACATGGAATACACATAGGAAATGGACAATTTAAGCAAGAGTGTGTTGGAATTATTGGACTATGTAACATATCTGAAATAATGCTGTGATTGGCAATTAAAGAGGGGTCAGTTCCAAGTCCTCCCCTAAGTGCTGCGGCCACTGTTAATCTCTTGTGAATTTCCTTGTTAATCACATGTTTAGTACGTCAAGGAACTAGACCAGCTTTTAGTAAATCAGCATATATGCATGTATTAAGCTATATCTTACTCCATCGAGTTATCTTCTTTACAGCAGAATCTGCTGAATCTTCTTAAAGATTTGGTGTATATGTTCTGCATATATAGGTGCTTATTGGGTGCATAATGACCTGTAAATTTGCTCGAAAGTGCCCCTTTCAGTGAAGCTGAGAATTGAAATTAATATAATTATAATATTATATCACGATATATGCTCACCATTTTTTCATTTCTCGTTTCAGGCAGAGTGGGCAAACAAACAAAACATTTCGCAAACGTTACCACAAAGTCATAAACTTTTAAAGTTTTTTTTAATCGTACAATACGATTCGTATTGTACATGAGCAAAACCAAAACAAATACTTTCTAAATGCGAAAGAGCGCAAACGAAACAATTCGCTTTTCGCTCTTGTGCTTGCTTTGTTATTCCGTTACATTCGTATAATTTGCTCTTTTTTCTCTTCTTCTTTTCTTTTTCTTCTCATTCAATTTTTGTTGTACCTACGCACATTTGAGTTAGTGTACTTGTAGTGCGCAAAACAAAAACAATATACAAAACTAAAAGTTACAATCGCTCTCACTGTTTTTGTTTTACTCATTTTAAAGAACAAAACAAAATGAGATCAAACGTTTCGTTTTGCTTATTTTCCTTCTCTAGTTTCAGGAGAATCTTTTTGCAATCAAACCATGGAGTGAGTTCAGAAAAGTTTTTCTCAGCTCCCCTTTTGCCATTTAATTTATTTTGTGTCCTTCATGTCCTGGAATCTGTAGCAAAGTAATTTGTTTCTAAGTGGACAGAGTGTTGAGCGCAATAATATGCTGTGGGTGAATCTAAAATGAAATTACATTCACCATATTAAATCCATCTTTACTATGAATTTTCTATTAGAGCACAGTTCCAAAGTAATGGCATCCACGATCGGATTTTGTTTCCTAACCAGCTTATGAAGAAAGGCTAAACTCTATAACATATTTGTAGGCATTTGCTTAAAGCTTTTGATGCGGAATAGGTAGCCATTCTAGTTATTTATATGCGAAGTTGTTTTAAATTAATCAGGGCCACCTAGACTACCATTGGACATGTTAGTTAACACCATTTCGGTGTCATCAGTCAATTTGACCACTTAAAGGCCAGTGTTATACCTTCACCTATGAGTGATCACCAGCAATTGTCCCATCTGTCAGTGGATGTTGAATGTGAGTGAGTGGTGAGCGTCTTCTGTAGGTTAGCTGTTATCTTCTCAGAATGTGGCGGCACTGTACTCCTGATCATTAATTTTTGGTGGAATAGACTGGGAATGTCAGGGAGTCGTTTTTCTTGCAGATGGACATCTTGTAGGGGGTGTGGGGGGAGAATCTCTTATTTTTTTTAAATTATAATTTAGAAAAACCGAAAATTTTTCTTTTATTATTTTTGTCCTTCGTTGGGATTGAACCTCGGTCGTTTGAGTTTGTGTCCGAGCGCTCTAACCACTATACCACGACCCCCCCACAGTGCTATTTACAATAATTATTGTTCTTAAAAATATATCGTACACCTAGTCTTGGAAACCTTTTCGAAGCTTTTTATTGAATTAAAGAAATTCGGTGTTTTTAATTTTTTTTTTTTTTGAGACCAATACTCAGAGGTAAACCCCTACTAAATCCTGTGCATTGTATTGGAAATTTTGTGGAACGAACAGTACATTATGACAACAGAACTTATATTTTTTGTTTTCTTATATTATTAGGCGCCTTAGGAATGAGACATATTGCTGTGAATTGATCATTTAGAGGCCAGTGTTACACCTTCATCCTTGAATGATCAACAGAAATTGCCCCATCATTGCATGTAGATTGTGGTGACTTCCTTCGCTTAGTAGGTTTTTAACTGTTATCTGCTACTACCCAATACGTGGCGCTTTTTCCCTTATCATTCCTTTTTCGTTGTCAAAGAGCTCTGTTAACCTTTACAAATGCTTTGATGAATTGATTAGTTTTCAAGCCTTTCAAACCAGGTTAATCATTTAACTTAAGTGACATGTTTACTTCTTAGTGGTCTGGATTACAAACTGTTAGTACAACTTACAACCAACTGTCTTGGAATCTTCTGCAGTGTTCAATTAAATTTTCCATTAGAAGAAAGTTAATTATTAAAGCGACGAAAGATTAATAAATTTTTCTAATTTTTTTTTTAATTTTAGAATATTCATAAAATGATTTCACTTTTAGTTACCGCGTTAAATTGCCTACCAAAAATAAATTCAATCGTTTAAGACACCAGGGGCCCTATTCTGTAATTCTTTTCAGCTAAAATGCTAAAATTTCGAGTTTTTGAACCAGGCTGGACGTTAGAATATATAAAATTAAAAAGTTTAGAGGTAATAGGCATGAAGCTTTTAACCCATTTCCGCCCGCTGTACTATATATAGTACACAACTTAAAGTTCAAGTAAAAATTGTAAAATGCAATTTTTTTACTCGGGAATCGCTTTTATCAGTCAATAAGAGTACATGCAACATCCACGTAGCTGTTGTACATCATAGTTGAAAAATATCAATTATGGGAATCTCCATTTTGGCTAGTTATCTAGGATTCTCCATTTTGGTGATTTATTTCTTGTGAGATTGCGAATGGTTATGTAGTTTATTTTACATCAGCTATCTTCTAAGAACGTTAAATAGCAGTTTATTTACAATATAAAACAGTTTAGTTCGTATAGAATTTTTTGAGCTATAGCATATTAAGTGCTGCTGTACTAAGCTTAGTACACCTGAAAAAACACAACTCAGAATATTTTTTTTAGTTTTTTTCTTTTACTGTACTGTAAAAAATGTTGTTTAAATCTAGTAATAAATATTGAATTTTAAAAATTGTTCTTGGTTTTCATCTGGGCGTTAATGGGTTAAATTACAATAAGAGTGGAAGAATTGTTTTCATAGGCAAGAGGTCCTAAGTCAAGTTTATAAATTTTTAGCGATAGAGTTTTAGCTCAGGAGAGTTACAGAATAAGGTCTCAGCTGATAGCTACGCTCGAAAGCAAGTCATGTGCACGTACCTTTCTTCGATATCCCCTGATTTCTACGACGCGGGTAACAAAATTTTCACAGTATGTTTCATACATTCGATTAGTGGTTATTAAATGAGATATTTTTTGTTTACAAATCTTTAAAACTATTTCGGCTTTTAAATTTTAATTTGTCTATAAAAATAAGCTCGTTATCAATTTCAGTTGCTTTCTATAGCCAGGACAAATGCAATTGTTAGTTAACTTTTAAACGTTATGTTCAAATTGTAGACACCCTTTTAGTCAGTAGTGTTTACTACTTCTCGTCTCGCTATCTTATTTCAAATAACCAGCTTAAATTGTTTATCTACTATGTTTGGTATTGACTCGTATTTTTGAGTGTTTGTTTTTGTACTTGTCTTTTGCACCTTTAAATTATTGTCATTTAATAGAAACAAAGAAAGAAAAAAAAAAAATAATAACACAGAGTTTTGCCATATGTCTTCTTATCGTCGTATTGGCCCCTGCTTTCTTATGGTTGGTCTTATTTATACGCATTTTTAGT
Organism: Metopia argyrocephala; assembly: GCA_963576795.1. Taxonomy (NCBI): domain Eukaryota; kingdom Metazoa; phylum Arthropoda; class Insecta; order Diptera; family Sarcophagidae; genus Metopia; species Metopia argyrocephala. The sequence continues at coordinate 90,446,676 of OY756211.1, forward strand.
TTTGGTATGCGTTCGCTTAACTTGCGGCACAACTTGCCGTTGCACACGACGTTATCAAGTGCACATGGTGACAGACGTAATGTTTGTATCCGTTGCCAAAGATCATAAGGTTTTTATAACGATTTATTTTGTATTCCATTTACAAATATTTATTTCTGGAAACTAAAATAACAAAAAATAAAAAACAAAAAAAAAAAAAACATATTTCACTTTTGTTTGAATTTAAACAATTTTTTCCTGTTTTTAATGAAAACTCCTTTCATTCTTTTCATTCACTGAAATATTTATGAATTTTATGCCATGCATTTATTATTTTGTAGTGTTTTGATATAAATCTGGGTTTTAATTGAGTTTCAAAATATTTTTGGCATTTTTTTTACAATATATTTTTTAATTATATTAAAAAACAAATATACTTAAGTATATAAGTTTTAAATTTAAAAGAAATATTTTGAGATTTTGATCTTTTCCAGTGGAAAATACGGGATAATTATAAGCAATTTATAAGAGAATAATTGGCAAATGGTATATATTTAAGATAATTTAAAATAAACGAATAATTTAACATAAAACGTATTTAAAATAATATTTTTTATACATATAATTAAAAATAATTTGAAAAATACAACAAGTTTGGTTTTATTTTATGCAGAGTAGGAAAATAAACAAAACTGAATGAACGTTTGATCTAATTTTGTTTTGTTCTTTACAATGAGTAAAACAAAAACAAAACAGAAACAGTGAGAACGATTGTCCCATTTAATTTTGTGTATTGTTTTTGTTTTGAGCACTACAAATACAGTAATTCAAATGTGCGTAGGTAGAACAAAAAATGAATGAGAAGAAAAAGAAAAGAAGAAGAGAAAAAAGAGCAAATTATACGAATTTAACGGAATAGCAAAGCAAGCACAAGAGCAAAAAGCGATTTTTTTTCGTTTGCGCTCTTTCTCATTTATAAAGTATTTATTTTGGTTTTGCTCATATACAATACCATTAAACAAAATTTACAAGTTTATGGCTTTGTGGTAACGTTTGCGAAATGTTTTGTTTGTTTGCCCACTCTGATTTTATGCGGTTTGACTTTTCATACAAGTTCTAAAGTTAGACTGTCGTATAGGCTGCCTGCAGTTCAGGCTTATGTTATGACAATTCTGAGTGTTATATGGTGCTTTTGGAGGAGAATTTTACTTAATATTCCGATAACTTGGACAGCCAGACTGTGATCAAGGCTTTCTAGGAGCATCACTTCGATGTTTTGCTTTACTCCTTCCTGAAAGTGGGAGGTAATTCTTTTATGGCTTCCAGAATAGGTATATTATCAGTCATTGCTTTGTTGATGATATCTTGAAAGCTAATGCGCAGCTCGCAATTTTCGATTATCTTGTTTAGAGTGAGCCTCCTCTGGTTGCATGAGGGAAAGTTACGTCTTCATTTTAGTAGATGTGAGATTTTTAGCGATAAATATGCCTTTTAATTGGAGGTATATATAGGTGGCCACACACTTCTCAGTCACTTACAGTTTAAAAGGAGTCTTAAAACAAATATAGAAAAAAAATCAGAGACTCATTCACAGTCTTGAGTCTGCCCTTACCCCAGTTTTGAGATATTGGCATTTGTGACTTTTTTTCTTATAAGAGCAGCTTTACTAAGCTCTGATTGGACGACAGTGAAAATCACGGGACTAATTGCTGTACTTATCACACTATTGCGGTTATTACAGGCCATAGCTCTAATTTTTCTAATAGTTTCTTACATAATTATTGCAAAAACTTTGAGTCTGAATATGAGAAGGAGGCAATCAGGGATATTATTTCGTATCATCTTCTTATTTATAAATCGAGAACCGACGAAATATTTTGGTTCATACTTTTCGATATAAGAGGCACGTATTTTTTTGTCATTCTAGTAGTGCCCTGGAAGTATATGTACTTATATGCTTATAGTCTGGAGAAGCGATTAACTACATAAGTACATACAGAACTGGCCATTACCACCCTGTTTCAGAGTTACGGCCTAGCTTCTCGCAGCGCTCATGTTGTGTGTGTAAATTTCTATCCATGAGTACCGAGATCTACAGTTTAAAGTCGACTCCGAACGAAAGATTTGAGAAGCCTTTTCTTGGCAATCAATTACTCCCAGAGCTTTTGCCAGAAGACTGCTGAGTAAGAAATCACTTTTTCATATTTCTTTTTTTTTTTTATGTTGTCAAAGCTGAAATTTAAGCCCGGCGCTAGCGTTTTAGAAAGCCAACACTCCTACCACTAGACCACGGGGACTACCTATCCGAGAGTATTTTATAACTTACTTCTGTGCCTCCTTCAAAGAATAGGTTTCGCATAAAGTTCAGCCTGTGAAAATTTTTGTATATGTACTTACAATTATTGCGCTCAAGGCCGCACTATTTTTATTTTCACTCTGTCAAGAGTTTTGAGTCTAACCATGTACTACTTTTGTGAGCCAATCTGTACGCACCCTAAGTCTGCACTCGATTCATATTGTCGAAAATATTACCGTGTACGTCATTATCAAAGACCTGTACCGACATTTTTTTTTTATTTGAGACCCCTACTAATGTAGTGCATTGTATTGGAATGTTGAATATATAGATATGTAGCTGTGAAGATGTTATGCGCCTTATATCAATGATATAAGTTGTTGTCAATTTGATCTCGAAGAATCCAGTGTTTTACCTACACCCTTGAATGATCAGAAGTAATTGCCCCATCTGTCAGTGGATGTTGAATGTGAGTGGTTGGCATCTTCACTAAGTAGGTTAGCTGTTATCTTCCCAGAAGAGGGCGCTGTACTCCTGATCATTCGATTCTTCGTGGAATAGACTGGAAATGTCAGGGAGCGGTTTTTTGAAGATAGACTACTTGGAGGGGGGGAGGGGAGAAGAGCCTCTTATTTTTAAATTTAATTTTTGAAAAACCCAAAATATATTTTTTATTTCGAGCGCTCTAACCAATATGCCATGAAATATTTAAAAAATTTTTCGATTCCTCTCAATATAAGACCACAAGAAGATAAATAAGGTTACCTGCCTTAAATTTATACTTACAATGAATAGAAATAACCTGCTTTCGCACATCCAGGCAAAAGGGTTTTAGATTCAGAAGAGCAACTACCATAAAAATATATGGTTTATGATTTTACTTTCTTTTTTGACACAATGTTTTAGTTTAATAGGTAGGAAACTAGATAAAGTTGCGATCTTAATCCATTTTGATGCTTCTAAGAAAAAAAAACAGTCACATTCTACTGTTTTTGCAGTGGAAAACTAAGCTGCGGAGGTTTTTATCATCGGCAGAATGGCAAAGATTTTTCGGGAATTATAAGTGTGCTTTATGACTGATTCAATTTGAACAACTTCATGTTGAACTAATGTGCGGGGAAATGTTTTTCTTTATGGTTTAAAACTGACTAAATTTCTAACCCTTGATAAGATTTTCGAACTAAGATGATCTAATAAAACTATTTGTGAAATATCCAGAACGCGTTGGCTGCTCTGCCGATTAAAAGTACTCTCCTAGTATTTGATAGGAATCTGATTAGCTGTCTTACAGATATAATTACTCATGTAGCAAATAAGACTTATGGATTACTTACACTACAACTACTTTTAAAATTATTTAGATGTGAAAGAGAAGGATACTGTATAGTAGCCCCATTCTATGGGAGAGCAGAATAAATCATGTTGGCTTAGTCTTTAGCCTATCTTGCAATGCGTGACACATCTAATTATAAGTACCAAATTATTCATCCAGATCAGGAACATTCCCAAATCTAGAGCAAAGCTCTATACAAAAGAATTTATTTTTTGTGCTTAACAGAGCTTGCGATTTATTACCTATTGAACAAATTATGTGTGCTGAAGTAAGATTCTGTTCATAATTGTATCAAAAATAAAGGAAGATTTCTTTCTTAAAAACTGATTTATTTCCCACAACAAAATTTATTTTTACTTCATGATTATTATAAATGAAGTTGAAATTAAGCCCAAACTCTTCTACATGCTCCACTTCTGCGTTTGGAAATTTCTTAAAAAAGAAAAGAAAAAGTACAACAGAAAGTCATATATGTTTAACGTCTCACTTAACTTACCAAATTGCCTATTGCAAATGCCCAAGTCCAGTTTACAATTATTTGAAAATTCGCCTACGGTGCCATTTTTAAACACAACACATACAGGATCCAATTCCTCTGTGCAAATATCACCACAATAGTACGTCGAAATTTGTAATTGAGCGCTAATTAAAGTTAAGCTGCAGAGGACAAGAGGCCAACACAGCAATTTCCCGATAAACAACATTATTGTGATGATCAGTATGAATTGATAGCTGATATTAAAGGGATATTGAAATTATATTTTCATTTTATATAGAAAAGTGAATGCATGAATAACAGTTGTTGTATTAAATGTAAATATAAATGTTTTGTTTACCGGTAAGTAAATAAAAAAATACGAACTATATAGTCTACTATAATTTATTATGTAAAATAAATTAAAAAGAAAATTGAAAGAAAATAATAATTAGAAGTATTGTTAGAAGCTAATAAAGGAAAATATTTTTTATACGCAGTTAAAAGCACTTGGCAAACAAGTGTCCACATATTTAATGAATGAAACCAGAGTTGTAAAACTAAACAATGTTTAATCTCAAGCCAGGCACTCTGGCAAATATTGTCAAAACAGTTAAGATACAATGATTTTTCCATACGGAAAATTTTATTTGCTAATTTTATTTTGCTCAAGCACAAACACACTTCAACAAAATAATTTTCTATTGTCTAACGTATGTCTAGAAGAGATTTCACTTTTATTTTAATACTCTGAATCAATAAGTATGTATTCCGATTTCTCAGCTCTATTTTTTAATGTTCACTGATTTAAATAAAAAAAAATTGGAGCTAAACGCCATTTATACGATTTAAATCTACAGCAGAATTGTAAATAGCCCAATAATAAAAGGTGGTTAGATTTTAAGGTCCGATGATAAATGTGAACCACACCTAAAGGTCAAGTTTTTTCTGGATTCCATTTGACTTTTTTCTCAATTTCAGACTAACTCAATTTAAACCATGGAAAGATAACATAATCGAGCAACGCGTGAAAGTTATTCAGGATCATTATGAAAAGGGGCTTTCAAATCAAAATGCATATCGTTCACTTCGTGATTTCTTCGGTCAATCTAAATGCCTAAATGTGAGTACAATCGAAAAAATCCAGAAAAAATTTGAGCAAACCGGGTCTATAGGAGATGTGATGCGATGCTCGTAGAGCTCGTATTGCAGAAAATGTTGCTGTTGTTCGCGATTGGTGGCTGAAGAGCCGTCCACCTAAACTCGTCATCGTGCCAAACAATTGTAACTCTAACGAACATTATGCATAAAGACTTGCAATTACAAGCTTACAAGGTGCAATTGACTTAAGAACTAAAGCCTCTTGAGCATTCCAAACATCGTCAATGGTTCGTCTGGCAATTCCGGTGGCAAGAAATGGCAACAGTGGATGACCAATTTTCATAGAAAATCATCTTCATTGGTGACATATATTTTCACTTCAGTGGATTCGTCAATAAGTATTGTAGATATGCCGCATTTGGGCGAATGATAATTCAAGAGTGATTGACGAAAAACTAATGCACCCACAAAAAGTGTCTATTTGGGGCGGTGTATGAACTGACGGCACTATCTGGCCGTGTTTTTCCTAAAATGAGGCCGGCCAGGCAGTTACTGCGAATGGTGTTCGCTATCGTGAGATGATAACGAACTTTTTATGGCCCGAATTGAAAGATATGGATATGGACGATATGTGGTTTCAACAGGACGGTGCCACTTGCCACACAGCTAACGAAACAAAAGCTCTTTTGCACAAAAAATTCAATGGCCGTGTTATCCTTTGTGGTGGTGATGTCAATTCTTCTTTCTTTGGGGTTATTTGAAAGAAAAGATGTACATCTATAAGCCAGCAACAATTTAATAACTAAAGGATGAGATGATTCGGCACATTAACGGAATTGAATCTCAATTATGCCTCAGCGTCATCTAAAATTTGGACAACCAAATGGCGGTGTGCCCCAGGGGTCGCGGCGGCCATTTGGCCAATAGTTTTTTCCATACATAATTAACCAACACCAAAGAAATGACAATAATTTCTTAAATAATTTGTGTTTTATTCAAAATCAACATCGGTCTTAAAAATTTGAATACCCTTTATATCTACTGTTGCATCGTCTGTGAATTTTGTGATTAGCAAACTGAAAACTACAAAAAAATAGTTTTAGAAAGTTAAACGTGGAAGAGATAAATTGATTTAGTATTTATATTCAGCGTCTTAAATATATCACAAACTTTGATCTAGAATTCATAACACTTGGTTTCAGTCTTATTTTCTATGGATTTTATGAGAACTCGGTATATATCAGACGAGCTATTTGTAACAGCCTGTAAAAGTAAAATCCAGTAAAATCCTATGCATGAAATTAAAAAAAAAATTTCTGTAGGCCTGTGTAAATTTATAAAATTTCATTAGGCGGAAGTGCAACAATTAAAATATTATTATTATTAAATTTGTTGCAGTTCGAAAAAGTGGTGATTGCAAATGACTACAAAGAGTGATTACCGCTATTATTTTATAAATAGCATTTTGTTTTGGTTAGCATTTCACACGAAATATTAGTCTTAAAGAATTTTTGATTGAAAATTACTGTCGTTCCTTTAGCACATACAGGAATAAATTTTCTACAAGCTAACACTTTGGCTAAAGGCAATGGTACCAATTTAGCATTTTATATACCAAATCTGGCATCTTTTCTAGCATATTGTAGTGTTCAGTTATTTTTGATAGAAAGTAAAAGTATAAATGGCCATAGAGACATGCTTATCCCCAAAGCAATACATTTCATTAATTATGTATAGTAAAAGTATAAGGTTAAAGTAGATCTTAATAAATGCTATAATGTTAATAGAAAACGAAAGTATTTTTTTCTTAGCACTAAACTATTTGTAATCATACCATTTTGACTAGTGCTCAAAAAATATATTGTCGTTGGTTAAAATTCTCATTCAACTCGCTTAGAGTGTGAACTATAAAAATATATGAAAGTTATACTGATCTTTTATTTACAAATATAACATCAATTTATAGCAGAATTCATTTCGTATTGTTTGTTTAAATAATTTATAATCACTTTTAAAATTGTAGAGTTTTATTTACACACAGAATATTTAATTACGATATCTATTCATCGAATAACACAATAAGGGTATTCACTTCATCATAAACAAACCTTTTGAATCAAATAAATTTATTATTTGTCTTAAATTTTCAGACCAAACAAATACAGCTCGAGTTTAATTAGAACAAAATTATGTTGGCTGGGTAAATACAAACAGATTTTTCGAATATCTAACAGAGTCACTAGCTTTAAAGTGTAGAATACCGAAAACCGATTTAATACGCACCTCAGTAAATAATTATATTCTAAAGGCATGTGTTCAGTATTAAAATAAAATTTCTTTTACACTTGATCTGTGTAGAAAAATAATATATTGTAAGTTTTTAATACTTTTTATTTGCCGCATCGCATTTTTGATTTAAGAAATAAAGAACAAACTTCAAGTGAATGCCCATAATATTATTCTAGTTATATGTCAATATTAAAATACATATACTCAAATAATATCTGTGCACATTTGACAAAACGTCTTCTTTCAAAATCAACAATTTTTCAGTAGAACAAAAAAACAGTTAAAAAGGTTAATAGAAGTTATTGCTTAAAAAATTAAAGAAATTTTGAACTTGAATAATATACACTAATACTTAAGGAACATTATGCGACCTTTTTTTCCCTCTAGAAGCAATAGTTTCCTTTAAAACGACAAAAAATTAATTTAAGACTTTTTGTTAAATAGATTTTAAAGAAAAAAATTAGCGTCCACCATACAAGTCGTTTTGTCAAAATTTTTTTGATTAAATTTAGAAATTATTTTAATCGCATAAGTCAAGATAAGTTGTTTTGTTAAAATGGAATATGAAAGAAAGGTAGAAAGAAGTTGATCTGGAAAAAATATTTCGGTTGCATTAAAAAAAAGTACTTCAATATTTCGCTACAATATGCAAATAATTAAAAAATAATAATAAAAAGTCGCCGTGGTCTAGTGGTTAGTGTGTTGGCTTACTAAGACATGGGCCCTAGGTTCGACTCCAAGCTCTGACATCTTCAAAAAAAAGAAATATGAAAAAAATATTTCTTTCGGCGACTACCTCTCAGCAGTCTTCTGGCATAAGCTCTGAGAGTAACTAATTGCCATGAACAAGCTTCTCAAGTTTGTCGTTCGGAGTCGACATTAAACTGTAGGTCCCGGTACTCATGGATAAAAATTTACACACACAATATGAGTGCTGCGAGAAGCTAGGCCGTAATCCTGACACAGGGTTGTAAAGGCCAGTTATGTATGTATGTATGTAATAATAAAAATTCAATAAAATTTTTTATAGACATTCAATTTATCAAATTATTCTTAATTTTCTGAAAGAAGTCGTTTTGTCAAATTGAAATTGGGGGAAAGACTGAAAGATGTCGATTAGTCAACTGAATATCTTGCGTTCCAAAGGTCGTAGAAATACGGGGATTAGAGTAAAAGAAGGACAAGGAAATTCTATATTTAAAATAAAAATCTTGGAAAATTGTCTTCTTTCGAGAGAAGACGTTTTTTTAAAATTCCACAGATATATAACAATAATAACATATTGCATCTTAAAATAAAATATTAATTACGCGAATACCCCTATTTTTTAATTGAAATGAATTGTTCAACACAATAAAAGCAAACTGTTTATTTTTAATTCAGTTCAAAAACAAATAAGAAAATAAAATCGGTAATGCTCGACCGTATGACACCATATATTATAATGTTGTTTATCTTGTTAGTAGAAAAGCAACGATTACATTTAAAAAGGTTAACGTATTCACCATTCGCAGTCAAATTTTCAATTACAAACCTCTTTTTATTGAAGCAAAAATCAAGTAAGTGTGGTAAACAAGTAGATCTTTACTAATAGAACGTTGATTTTTAAGCCGCTTTTCCAAAACTACAAGAACTGAAGAATACTTTTCTTCCCCGGACTATAAAAGATCAACATTTTGTATTATTTTTTGAATTGCAATCAACGCTTCATCAAAATGGGGTTTAGTGTCAATCTATGTCAGATTATCATATCGAATTTATTGCTAAAAGTAACATATAAGTATGAGGGTATTTTTAAAATATAACAAACACAGAATATGTAAGCGAGTGTAGCGCATATTAATAATAAAAATAGCTATATATGAAACTAGTTTTACTCTTTTTTATTCTTCTCTTGAAAACAAATATAAATATTTATTCATTAAAAAAGAAATTATTTAAAAATTCTAACAAAACAAAAAAAAAAAATAAAAAAAAATCCCCCTATTATTCTACAAAAGAAAAAATAATGTATGTTTTTAATAGAGAAAATTTATATATTGATTATTGTAAATATTAAAAAGATTTAGTTGTTAATACGATTTTATAATAAACAGACTGATATTTAAGTGAATAAAAAACGTTGCAAAATATGTCTCATTTAAAATTTTCCACCTCTATAATCATCTTAATGTCTTGTTTCTATGGCTGGTCATATGGTGTTGACGATAAAAAGGAAATCGATTGCACAATCACTAGAAAGTGTTCAACTAATGAAGAAACTGTTTGGGCTGTGGACAAAGATCAGTGTTATTTATATCGAAATCCATGTATATTTGCTACCGAAATGTGCCTTAGAAGAGTTAAAAATATCTCTGGTATGAAAGTGTTTTAAATAAAAAACAACAAAAAATTAAATACGTTAATAATTGTTTATTCTTTATTATGCAAAGAATTAAAAATAGTTACGCAAGAGGAATGCAAAAAGTACTGCCAAGATTTTTGCACTGAAGACTTTGCACCAGTTTGCGGTGAATATGATAATGCATCGAAGACGTTTTCAAACGAATGTGATTTTTTGAGACACAGTTGTCAAAAGAATGAATGTAAGTCAAGAATTAGAAAAAGTGGCAATGCCAAAATATTTAATAATTATAAAACTACGTCTACACAGACAGTAGCGCGATTCAGTAACTTATAACAATTAACTTTGCCATCATATAGAGCCGCCTGCTACTCTAAGGCTCTTAAATAAAATAAGAGTACTATAGGTACCATTCTATCCTACACATAATAACCCTATATTACATGGCGATCCTGCCACATTACATGCCACATGGTATACATATATTACAACAATACGACAGTTGCGAAAGAAGTCGAAAATTTTTTATGCAGCAACTATGTGTTTCACTAAGTATACCTTAGAGATAATCGGCATCTTTGTTCTTCTTTATGTTTAAATTATAATTTTTGTCGGCAACAATTCGTCGTGCGGGAGTTAATGTGCTCTATCCGCCATTTTTTATATCTCGAGTTAATGATGCCACTTTAGGTTTTCGACACCAAATTTTTCAAGTCTGTAATTTGTTTTCGGATATCTCGTCCAGTTTCGGATATAAATAATCAAAAATGGATTGCAGATTTTAAAAATTTTCGTGTCGAAAACCTAAAGTGGCATCATTAACTCGAGAAATATAAAATGGCGTAAAGAGCACTTAAACTCCCGCACGACGAATTAACTATTACGAATATCGTAAATAAGAGTTAATGAATAGCATAATCAACAGCTCTGCTATTACTGTTCAAACAATGCGATTATGATCAAAAAATGAATCGCTGAATCGCGTTAAGACCAAGATACTCGTACACTATCTTATTGAGTCGTACGATTTGTCAAAAAAGATCGTTTGTGTTAAAAAAGTATAACAGTGTGACATAAAAATGCATCTGTATGACAGAGTTTTTGACAAGTCTTTCCGACTTCATAATTTTTTGAAAAAATTTATAAACATTTTTTTTTTCATGTGATCAGGGTTGCATTTGATTGAGCAAAACGTAACTCTGCATATACTTTGCATCTTACTTTGAATGATGGTGTTGCCATTTTGATGCGACTTTTAAAACTGTGACAGAAATCGATAAGATTTTCTTGCGAATGAATGGTACGACTGTGTATGATAGTGTAGCATGGCCTTTACAGGTGTATCGCGAATCATGAAACAAAGAAATAAAGATATAACTTTGCGCAGGTCCGTTAAAAATGCTCTCTCTTTGTGATGTCATTGTAAATTAAATGTAAACAAAATTCTTCCATATCAAATACTAGTGGCTCTATGATTGTGTTTTTTGTTTATGGTTGGTGTGACGTAGATGGACAAAAAAAAAAATATTTTTACAATCGTAATGTGTTACCTTTATTCTTTGTATCATGATCGTGAATAAATCGTGATCATAATTTTCAGTTTGTATTTAAGTACGTGTAATTTAAGATGGCGCCTTTACTTTTTACTCTTCAAATGTAACTGTCAAAATGAAAATTATTTTTGGTTGCAATTACGACATGTACCACGTAATTAGGGTGAGAGCGATAAATTTGTTTGGAATTTTTAAATTTTTTCTACAGAATATTCTGACAGGTCTAAAAGTTTAGTACTAAAAATTTGAGCCAAATCGGAAAACGTTTTCGGGACGAGCATCGGGGTCCAATGTATGTACACTTTACTGAGCTACTTTGCATGTAGATCGAAAAGTTTTAAAATTTTTTATACTTCTAATTTCTTTTAAATCTATTTTTTTTTAATTATAAAATTGTTTTTTCTCTTTATAGCCTATATTTTCCTGCATTTGGGTGAATGTTCTCAAACAGTTGCTGAATAAACAGTTTATAAATATTCTTTGTTCTTATAATGAATAATATTATTTAACTCTCATTATATTGAAAATAAATTGTAAATATTTTTCTAAAATTATTATTAAAAAAATAAATGGCGTTGTCTTTTCTAAAACACTAAGGCCCATTATTACAACTTGCCGTTAGTTAAAGGTAGGATTTTATCAGAAAGATAAATTGCTTTTTTTTATTACAAGTTAACTTTAACCTAAAGGCAAGACAATCTTCCCAATAAATTTATCGGTTACTTTAGGTTAAAATTTATTTGTAATAACAAAAAGCGATTTATCTTTCTGATAAAATCCTACCTTTAACTAACGGCAAGTTGTAATAATGGGCCTAAAATTATCATTTTATGATTATACAGATATTAGAGGGGATAATTTAAAAAGCAACAATATTTTTATTCATATAAAGGGTATTACAAATTAACGAAAGGTTTCAAATTGCCGGCATTTTTGCAACCCTGAAAAAGTACCAGTTTTAGAGGGTTGGGGATAATAAAAATAGAGTGTTATACGACAGAACGACGTGTTTTCCTTATTAAAAATTACACTCAGGTCTCGTTTTATGCGGATTCAAATTTATGCGATTTTAACACTAACGATTTTTTTTAAATTTTTAAATTAACCATTAACCAGGACGTTGTGAATTTAGGTACTGAAACTCAGAAAAACATGGATAATGAAAACAGTGATTCCGAAGAATATGTTGGAAAATATTTTTAACACCCACACTTAATACTATACAAAATCTTCTTCTTAATATGGATCTAGATACGGAAAGAACATTAAATGTTCAACGCGAAATGTTGATCAAGAGTTGAATAAGCATTTTAATATTTCAAAGTCGCAAATATTGATGAAAAATTATTTTGCAAGAAAATAAATAATTGAGGTCCCTAAAAACTCTTTGATATTGTCCTCTGATCATAGATAATTCCTGGTAATGGAAATTTTATTTTACCATTTGAGTTAATATGATTATATGATCTAGTGATAAAAGTGACATGGAATCTAATCCCAAGCAACGCAGATAATTATTCAGTGATTTAGGAAAATCCTACATATTTATAGAAATTCGTTAAAAAATATTTTCGAGCTTATTTTTTGGATCACTTTCAGTTTTTTGTGTAATTAATGAATTATTATTATGTTTTTATGAGATTTTGCTTTAATTAAATAAGTTAAAATTTGAATTTATGCAGTTTTTCAGGATTTTGGGACGTATCATTAGTTTTTCTATGAAGCTAGAGTATCGTTTTACGTGAATTCAACTTATGCGACTTATTTATTTTTTTTTTCTTGGAAGGCATTTATCGCATAAAACAAGGCCTGAGTGTACTTTAAATATAATAAATGTGTGGCAGCCGCAGTTCGAAAATCGTATTTGGAATGTGTTGAATGAAAAACTGCGTAGTTTTACTTGTATAGTGTGTGTGGCAAAGTTGTTACTAAAGGCGGCATTACTTTAAATAAAAAATGTAACTTTTGTTTCTTTTTTGGTTTTTTTTTAACAAAAAACTAGCCTTATCTATCGTTTCAGATATTTTAGAGTACAATACGAGTATAGCTATGGTCTTTTGCTGAAGAATTTATTTTAAAAACATATACATATTTTACAGAAGAAGGTAAAAAATAAACAAATTTTGTTAAGAGCAGAGTGGGCAAACAAACAAAACATTTCGCAAACGTTACCACAAAGTCATAAACTTTTCAAATTTTTTTTAATCGTACTGTACATGAGCAAAACCAAAACAAATACTTTCTAAATGAGAAAGACAGCAAACGAAACAATTCGCTTTTCGCTCTTGTGCTTGCTTTGTTATTCTGTTACATTCGTATAATTTGCTCTTTTTTCTCTTCTTCTTTTCTTTTTCTTCTCATTCATTTTTTGTTGTACCTACGCACATTTGAGTTAGTGTATTCGTATTGCTCAAAACAAAAAACAATATACAAAACTAACTGGGACAATCGCTCTCACTGTTTTTGTTTTGTTTTTGTTTTACTCATTGTAAAGAACAAAACAATATGAGATCAAATGTTTCGTTTTGTTTATTTTCCTACTGTGGTTAAAAAAATGTTGTATTAGATTTGTGCTTAATAGTTCATTTATGTAAGGGTTCTTTTTAGTTCAAAGAACTATGAACTAGTTCAATAGCTCCATTCCTTTTACATGCAGCTAAAACGAAAATCTAATAATATTTGAGTTCAATTTTATTTGATGTTTTATTGTTTTTTATTTATACTGCATTTACACCAAACTCAAATCAACTAATTACCAGATTTCAATTGAAATCTAGTCGTTTTTTACTTGATTGATATACTTAAAACAAAATCTACTTCGTTACTTGATTTCGACAAAATCTAGTTGAAATCTAGTGTACTTTCCGATGCAACTCTATATTTTTTCTAAGTTGTACTAAAAAATACAAAACTACAGTAAGTCGGGATTTACAATGTGGAAATTGAAGGGCAGAAATTTTTCAATTCTCTTTTGCTCTTGCCTAAAAGTTTTACCATATAGAACTTAGAAGACAAACAGAAGAAGCAAAAACTACAAAAGTGGAAAAGCAAAAGGCAAAATGTCCTGTACAAACATTCGTGTACTACATTCTTCACATTTTCGTCACTATTTCTACAAATTTCTGTCTGTCGTTCAATTTTTACATTGTAAATCCCGACTAAGAAACTGACAATTGGAAAGAGCCTCATAAAACTAAAACAAAAATAATTTCAAGAATTTTGAATAATTTTTTATTGAATGTAGAATAATCAAAAGAAAAATTGTTTTATTTATTTATTTTTCTATTGAATATAAAATAATAAGAAAAAAAAATTGTTTTATTTATTAATTTTTTTATTTGCTGTTATTTTTATGAAAATGAAATCCTGATAGTTGTCAAAAAATGTAGGTGTAAACACTATTGATTTTCAAAGAGATTTCAAATCAAATTTACTTGATTTGAGTTTGGTGTAAATGCACTATTACTCATTTACATTAATTTTAGGTTAAAAATTAATATATTAAATAAATTTCACAATTTGTCAAAAAAAACGGTCCTCTTACTATTCTTTAATGAACCCTGGCTATATGGCAACCCCGATTACAATGCCCGTAGTAGCAATGGAAAACTGAGATTCTTAGCTAAACGGTGATATTTAATTTTCTATTATAAACCATGAATTGGAATTTTCATACAATTCCAGAATGTGAGACAGAGTGTAAGATTGAAGTAAAAGATCCGACTAAAAATAAGTAATATTTTAAGCTGAAGTTTTATTGAAAAAAGGAAATATGTAATAATAAAATAAATTCCATATTCAGGATAAAATTATTACAGAAGTATGCGACTTAAGATGAGTTGCTAAAGAGTTTCCGGAATTATATACTCGAATGTAAATTTTAGATTTGATTCATGCCATATTGTACCCTAATACTCCTTTGTTTGTTGTTGTAAACAATGAGCGTTCTTATTTGGTTTTTACATTTTATTTATTTATTATATTAATATCATGTTCTAGTTTAGACCAGCGGAGTGTAACAGACCAGTGGCTCTGTGTGAATCGAACTCATAACCATTACTGACACAGTCTAGAATACTATTCAGTAGGCTTTTGGGTCACCGCTTTTTTTACATTTTATTTTGAAACAATGGAGCTGTTTTAGTTCAGTCTCCTCCATAATACAAATAAATAACAATACACAGAAATGAATAATAAAAATATATATTGCAGTACATACATATATAAATAAAACATATTTCCATTATCAGGAGAAGAAGACTTCAGACAATAAAAATATTTAAATACACAGTTGTTTTTATTTAATATTAAAAAATAATAATATTAGCAAAAAAACAATTTTTTTAATTACAATTGCAGTCAATTGTGTGGAAAAACACATTTTTATACAGATGTGCCTTCTATAACACGATAATTGATAACACGATATGCAAGATTTAAAATTAGAATAAAAAGTTTTTATTAAATTGCCTATAACGCATGCAAACTCTAAGACGATAGCGCCGGGTTCAAATCTCAGCTCTGACATCTTGAACAAAAGAAATATGAAAAAATTATTTCTTTCGGCTACTACCTCTCAGTAGTCTTCTGGCAAAAGCTCTGGGAATAATTGATTTCCATGAAAAAGCTTCTCAAATCTGTCGTTCGGAGTCGACTTTAAACTGTAGGTCCCGGTACTCATTAATAAAAATTAACACGCACAATATGAGTGCTGTGAGAAGCTATGTCGTAACCCTGACACAGGGTTGTAATGGCCAATTATGTATATACATATGTAGGTATGCATGCAAACTCTGAGCAAATTGAAGTAGAAGTACATAACATGTGTTCGGTGGTTAACAGCGCTTACAAGGTACAATGTAATTCAACTGTTTAATTGTTAACGTATTTAAATGCTATTCAACTTCCATACAGTATATGCATTGCCAATTTTGCCGACAATTTGCTTATTTCAACTTGTTTTGACAAACGTGCGAAACACACAACTTGCACAACTCATATCATATACTTCTACCTTTAGTCTTTATTTTCTGTTTCTGTTCCGTTCTGTGCCGTTCCGTTACATAGTTTGTGTAATAAGTTGTTCTGTTATAAACTATCAGCTGTTTTTGGTAAATAAAAAAAAACCAAGTAAGAGTGTATAAAATTGTGTCACAATATAGAGTACTCACCGGATTCCAGAGATGATGTATCTCTTTTTGCAATATTTTGTTAATTTTTTTCCAAACTTATTTCAAAATTCCAATGTTTATCTTGATCAAAAATTTTTATTTAAAATCACTGAATTTTTATAAACCTTTAAATTGAAAAATAAAACCGCTGTCACTTAGAAATACTTAGGGAACAGAAAAAGGGAACAGAAAAACTAACAACTTATACATATTTTTCATGTACAAAGCAGAAACAGCTGATTCGGAACGTAAGAGAACGTATAGGCTAATTCTACTTTAGCGCGATTGTAATTTTTTCTTTTGTGTACAAATGTGACAACTGAGATACTCGTATTGCTTTAGTTTTTATAACACGAACTTCTTGTGAAAAGCAAATTAAGTAATGCCAACGGAAATTTCTATTCGTCAACCAATATTAAGTAAAATATAATGTATATTTTTGTTAATAACACTGATGCTAATTCCATCGATACACAAATATTTGCATTGCAGTTTTTTTTTGGCATTTAATTTAAAATAAAAAATTCTAAATTAGCAGGTGTTTTTTTGCAGTTGCCATGTTATTATCTGTTAAAAAAACAAATGTATGTTTGGAAACTACAACCTATGCCTGGGATAATCATCTTGTTGTGGTGGCGGAGAGAAGAGGATCTCTCGCAGGGTTTCTTATGCCCGAAAAGCAATAGAACAGCAGTAAATAAGAATATTTACAGGGGTTGTATCGAATACAACACTACCAACATCATTTTTAATATGGTTGCCAATTTTTATTCCTCTTACAATTTAAACTTTACTCTGCAGGCTTCTTGGTGTTGATTGCTGTGGGATTATTTAGTGGTGAAGGTGCAATACGGGCCATTGAATAATAATCAATCGAGTGCATGTAATTTCCTTCCGGTCGAATTTTTCAAGGAGGATCTTTGTTTTCTCTTCACTGATATCTGATACCTTATTGGTAAGTTTAAATCAATGGTCCGTTAAGTCTTTCCTTCTTCTCCTTGTATTTCTCTAGACCAGCACAATATACTTTCTTGTGTACTGGCTCCACTAAAAAAAAGTATGTCGCCAAATAACGTAAGACGAACGGATAATGAACTTATCTGTTATAAACCTCAATTTATTATGTATTCTTCCATACACGATTCATTCCAGCTCTTAGCCTGACGTCTTCTAGGAACAGACTGTTAAAAAACTTTAAGGTAACTTCACTTTATTAAATTACATTTCTTCACTTTTAAATGATAGATATGAAGGTAGCTTATTTATTTATTTTTATTTATTTATTTATTTATATGATTGTATCATAGTACAACAAGATATGAATCTTATAAATTACAGTACTATGAAGGAAATCAAAAATTTGACAATGAAAATAATAAAAATAAGAATTAACAATTACTTATTAGAAAACATAATATAACAAAATATAATATAGACAATACTTAACTAAAGTTATATTTGTAACAAGACACCAGAAAATTAAAATTGTATGGAGATAAGGAAGTTAGGCTTAGAAAAGTTTTAGTTTTATCTTACGAAAATATTTTATACAACTCTTTTTTAAACGTATGAGCATTGCTTAAGTTTTAAATATAGTTTGGTAAGGAATTCCAAAGACTAGTAGTATATATGAAAAATTGTCGCTGAGATAAAAGATTTCTAAATCTGTGCTGAATTATTTTTCTACCCCGGTTAGATCTAGCAAATTGAATTCTACAATAAAAAAAAGTAATAATTTTATGGAACAAAATGAGACATTTAATTTTCAACAAATTTTCAAATTTAATCACCCTTATTACAAGTGTCAACAGTAGTCTCGTTGTCGCTTTTGAGTCGCTTTCACTTTCAGTCAACATCACTTCACATCGACACTAATTTGGTATTATGTAAATAGGTTGTGTTGAGACGACTGATTATCGATACTAATAACCACATCTCTAATGTAAATAAACACATCTCTAATATACGAAGTATTTTGATTTATTAAATTAATTTTTTTGAGGTAAAATTTTAGTGAAAATATGTTGTTTATGATGGATTCAAGTGATTATTCCAGCGATAAAGAAAACCTTAAGCTTCAAAGGAAAATTATAAGGCAAAATTCAGATATTTTTAATTTGCCAGATAATAAGTAAGTGAATACAAAAACTTGCCAAATACAATTTAAAAAACAAGAAAATAAATATCTTCTAGATTTATTGAATATTTTCGATTGAGCAAAGCGGCTTTTAAATTTGTTTTGGATAAAATTGAACCTCAAATGAAGAGTGGTGTTAGAAAAACATTTATTTCGAATGATTTAAAACTAGCAACGACATTACGTTTCCTGGCACAAGGCTCGTAACAATTAAGTGAATGATTTTTGCCTTGGATTGTCACAACCAGAAGTATCCTTAATTTTGGAGGAAACTTTGGAAGCACTGCAAGAAATTATCTGCCCATTTTTTATAAAATTTGAAATGACGGAAGAGGAAAAAGCTGAATGTAAGCTGGAATTTTGTACTGTAGATGGCACTCACATAAAAATTTTGGCTCCTAACAAGCAAGAACAAAATATTTATTACAACAGGAAAGGATTTTTTAGCCTTGACGCGTTGATTGTAACAAATTTTGTTCATGTCAATCATAAAAATAGCGTCGACAAAATCAAAGTCACTTTAAGTCAACGGCGTCTTAATGTCGCCTTTCATAATACCAAATTACTGTCAATAGTTATCGATACTAATCACTATTGACATAGATAATACCGTTTTTTGCACCGTCGATGTGATAGGTGTCGACCTCGACATTCATAATAGGGGTGAATATTAAATATCCGATATGAATAAAGTGAAATATGATCCTGACGCCTTTTTAGATATACATATCGTGCGATGTTATTATAAGCCACGTTGAGTTTGCGCTTATCGTCACTATCACAATTAGCGAAAACTTCACACCCATATAAAAGTGCAGGAATTAAATATGCCTTCGCAAGCTGCATTCGTATGGTAAAAGGGGTCGAATTAATAACAGCCCATAAATTTCGAAGCATACCATACACTCGGCCTACAGCAATATTTATGTGGTCCGACCACGTTAAACGAGAATTAAAAATTACGCCCAGGTTAGATGCCTTTTCGAACTTATGGGAAATACATAACTCTATAGAAATTATTGTACTAAATAATCTATTATAGCTAGAAAGAGTAGTTACAACATAGTGATGAACCAATCGTTTACTTTTAATTAAAAAAAATTTAAGGAAGAAAACATTTGTAACTTTTAAGTAGTTCACAATACTTTTAAGTATACGTATGCCTCTCTAAGTTGTTTCAAAATAATGGTAACCGTTTATAATTATACGAATAAAAAAGAAAATTACTAAAAAAAAACATATTCTGCAGGAACTACCAGAGGAGATATCATCTAATAAGAGTTGACAACAGGCTATTGAGAGAGCTTTTTTTTTGAAAGATTTCGTTAGAGCATATTTTTTTTTTATTTATTTATTTCTTTAATTCATTATAAAATTTCAAATTATTAATTTTGTGCCTCAGCGCCCTACAGGCCTTACAGAAGCATAATGTGGCAACAATATTCATAACAAAAACACATACAATTATTTAAATAAATAAAAAAAAAAATAAAATTAAGTAAAAGGAAATGAATCACAGGTACTAAATAATATTAAAAATATGTTTCTATAGTATATGTGTGTTTACAATATTTACATAATTTTATAAAGAATTATGTTAAAAGTTATTTTGGAGCAAAAATTGTTTAATTTGATTTTTAAATGTTGAAATTACTTGTACATCTCTCAAACTACTAGGGAGCTGATTGTATTCATGTGGTCCAGAAAATGTTGTTTTGTTAAGTCAAGTCTACATCTTGTAGAATGGAGATTATAAGCTTGTCTAGTGACTCTGCTTGTGCGAGATAAATTATCCAAGAATTGTATTGACTTTTTTGTGTTGTAAAAAACTGTGTTATTGGAGGCTGACCTGTATTTGCGTTTATATAAAAGCAAGAATGTTTTAAATTTTATTTTAATTTAACAATCATGTTTTTCAAGTCCATACTTTTGACATTCCTTTTGGCTATTTCTACTGTTAATAGTCAAGTGTGTCCCGACATGTGCTTAGCGGTTTATCAACCAGTCTGTGCCCGTTCAAAACATTTCAACATCCAATGCACATATGGAAATTCATGTCATTTGGGGATAAGACAGTGCCAGAGGTCATACGAAGGTAAACAAAGCAATTGGAATAAATTTAATATGTATTTGGTTGTACTCATATTTACAATTCATTCGTTTACTATTTATTTTTAAGGCTGGAAAATGTTATATGATGGTGCTTGTCGTAGAGATTCCAGTGAATGCAGAGAAGTGCTAACACAAAATTAACATTATTGATACAATTAACAAAAAAAAAAAAAAAATTATAAAAAGTATAAAAGAATTAAAACTTTAAAAATATTTACATTTTTATGCCATTAATTTATCACAATCATTCACTTTCACAGCAGCAAGTTTTTTGTATGTTATAATTTGAATTTTCATTAAATTTTTTTTTGCAATTTTTTAACTAATTGGCACAGAAAAAACGCAGAATTTTCACTTATTTTCTGATCGTAAAACACAATTTTCTAACAAGAAAATAGTACCCACAGACGACTATTCGTAATGGCTCAAATATGATAACCATCCTCTTTAGCTGGCTTAAGACCATATTTAAGCCTTTTTATTTAAAGAAATTATAGGTGATATTTAACTGATTGTCATATAACTTGTCGTAATATATTTTTAAAATATAGAGGCGACATAATTATTTTTTTTTGTTTCATTTTAAACGTATACGTGAAATAATTAGTTTTAGATGACAGGGAGTACCCGAAAGGGCGCTTTAAAATAATTATTCTAAATTCTATTTCAAATAAGTACTATTGTGGAAATATAATTTTCGTCTATTATATTCTTGAGCAATTTGTATTAATTAAAAATATTTAAATTTTATTAGTAGTCGCCGTGGTCTAGTGGTTAGTGTGTTGGTTTTACTAAGACGATAGCGCCGGGATAATATCTCAGCTCTGACATCTTGAAAAAAAGAAATATGAAAAAAATATTTCTTTCGGCGACTACCTCTCAGCAGTCTTCTGGCAAAAGCTCTGAGAGTAACTAATTGCCATGAACAAGCTTTCGAAATCTGTCTTTCGAAGTCGACATTAAACTGTAGGTCCCGGTAGTCATGGCTAAAAATTGACACACACAACATGAGTGCTGCGAGAAGCAAGGCCGTAATCCTGACACAGGGTTGTAAAGGCCATTTATGTATGTATGAATGTATTTAAATATTATTTGTGCTGAATAAAAAATTATATAACACAAAGGAGTATTACCAAGATATTTTGATTACCTATTATAGTGGTCGCCGTAGTTCAGAGGTCAGTGTGTTGGCTTACTAGACATGGGCTTCGTATTCAAACTACATCTCTGACATGTTAAAAAAAAAGGACAATGGATAATATTTCCATTGGCGATAACCTCTTAGCAATCAATCCTTCGGAGTCGAATTTAAACTGTAGATCCCAATACTCATGGGCACTCTAATGCAGTGACATCAATCACTTCTGATGCGAATAATTACGGGCTATCAAAAGTGGAGTCAGTACAACCACAATGTGTGAAACAAATTATGAACGAAGTTTTGCAAACGGTGTCTACTCCAGAATAGACTCCAATAAAAGTAATGCTGTATGTAGTATTATGTGGGGTTGGGAAGAAAATCGTTCACTTTTAACTTCTACAACCCTACCAAATGATTAAATATGATCTCTACTGTCAGCAATTAACGAGTTTACAGTAAAAATTCAATTTAAGGGGCCAGAATTTATAACGATAAGAGTGTTGTGTTAATCACAACAATGCCAGACTACAAATACCATTGATCACCAGGCATTAACTACCCCCAGAATTCTCTCAATGGTGTAAATTTAAATCATAGATGCCCAGTAGTGGCTGATATCAGCAAATTGAACTCTCACGTATACTTACGCTCTTTTGTTTGTCAATCAACCAATATATATATTATATATTATATATTATATATTATATATTATATATTATATATTATATATTATATATTATATATTATATATTATATATTATATATTATATATTATATATTATATATTATATATTATATATTATATATTATATATTATATATTATATATTATATATTATATATTATATATTATATATTATATATTATATATTATATATTTATATGTATATATAATAAGACACAGAAGTTCTGCAAGTGTAGTTTGTCTCTCCCACTCAACATGCTGATTTCCTCTTGGTTTATTGACGATCAAACAAAAGAGCGTAAGTATACGTGAGAGTTTAATTTGCTGATATCAGCCTCTACTGGGCATCTTTGTCGTAAATATTGTTTTGGTCAAAATATTTAATATTTTTAGTCAAGCTAGGCCGTAACCCTGACACAGGGTTATAATGGCCAATTATGTATATATGTATGTATGTATTGTTAAATTTAATGAACGAAGAAATTTGACAATTCTTCCTTCAATAGTCTTTGTCATACAACATCTTTCTGTGTTCTTTTTGGACCATTCAAGGTACTCAATATGATGGAAAATAACCGACTCATATCATATGATTTTGTAAACACTACCAAAGATGTGGCGGGCGATTTTTGAAGTTCTATTATATCTTATCTTCAGTGGGAAGATTTTAGTTTTATCCTAAACATTCTACATTGTTATACCCATATAACTTGTAATGGATAGATGAATCCAGCGTATATCCATTTAAATTCTGCTGCTGGTTTGAAAAGACAACAGGGAATGGAAGCTGGATCAAGCCTAACAATGGCACCTATTCTAAAATATTTTGACTAGAATACTTAAAAAGACAACTTAAAAATCATTCGTAAAAATAATTAATTTAAACCAGAAATTAATTTTTTATTTATATTCTAGAATACGTTTTAAATTGGTTTTAATTGCATTTCATCGTAACAAAAACTATTATTATTTCTTAATTATTTTACATCGAGTACAAGTAAGTATTGATAACAGAGGAGAAGTCGAGCGAGGGAAAAGAAAATTTAATGGGAAAATTGTATGCCATGTAATTATCGATAAGGATGAATAATGGATTATTAAAATACATTGGAAATGGGTTATAAAATGTAAGTTAAACAAAATTTAAATTCTTTGGATTTTTAGACCACATAACAACAATGTTATATGCTAGCTTTGACGATGCCGCCTTACTATGTACGACGGTTACGGTCACTCATGTTGTCGATATCGACTAAGAAGGCAAAAAGAAAAAAAAAAAACAAAATTTAATTCTGATTCATCGAAAATAGATGACAATTCGTCGTGCGGGAGGGAGTTCATGTGCTCCATTCGCCATTTCATATATCTCAAGTTAATGATGCCAATTTTGGTTTTTGACACCAAAATTTTTAAAATCTGCAATCCGTTTTCGTCTATTTGTCTCCGAAACTGGACGAGATATCCGAAAACGGATTGCAGACTTGAAAAATTTGGCGTCGAAAACCTAAAGTGGCATCATTTACTCGAGATATATAAAAAATATGAAATGGCGGATAGAGCCATGAACTCCCGCACGACGAATTAGAAAACATGAAATGATAGTGATAAAAGTTAGTGACAATTCTTAGACTAACTTATTACAAGTGTATGAATAGAAAAAATATAAGAAAAATATTTCTACAAAAGTCTGAGTTAAATAATTGATGCTTGGCTTGTATATATACAGAACACAAAGAACACAGATAAGACTACCTTACTGCCAATGCGGCAAGCGTTTTTAGGTGTCAAAAATTTACATTCCCATACAAATTGTATGAAGAGAATTTTCATTGTCCCTTAGCACTATTCATTCAGAATTAGTGCACTAAATTTCCACTACTACTAAAATCGTTTTTTTAGTAGTTAGTAAATTCCATCTGCATTTAGTGGTGGCTGCAATATTGCTGGTAGTGGAAACGATAATGAATTTTAAGTTCAATGGAAGAAACCAAACTCTGATATACATATGTCCATACATACATATATACAAATTGCAATATAAATATTACTAAAACATATTTTCATTATCAAAAGAAGACTGTTGACAGTAAATATAAAATATTTAAATGCAATGTTGATTCTAGATATTTAATTAAAAAAAATAACAATATTTGCGTAAATAAAGGGTATTTACTGCAACTGTGCAAATACCAAGTACTCGTATTTACTTTCAATTGGCATATAAAAGCAGGAATATTTTCAATTTTATTTCAAATTTAAAATGATGTTCTTCAAATCTATACTTCTTTCAATACTTTTGGCTATTGCTACTGGTACTGTTACTGCTGATCAATGCAATGACATTTGTTCATCGGATTATGCACCTGTCTGTGGCTATTCAACACTTTTACAATCCCAGTGCACGTTCGGAAATATATGCCTATTTACCAAGATACAATGCCAGAATTTAAATGAAGGTAATTAATACGATTCGTAAAAAATAAGTATCCATTCTGTTATATTTTTAATTGATTTGATTTTTTCTTTTCTTCACTTATTTATTTTAAAGGCTGGTCAATATTAAACAGTGGCTCTTGTAATCAAAATTCTCCTCAGTGTGTAGTCCTGCTAGGACTCTGAGGAAACTGGATAAACTAAACAGGATGAATACAAAAACCTACAAGAAAAAAAGAAAAACCAAAAACAAAAATTAAATTATAAAAATATTGATCAGAACTTTCCCGGGGCTCGAACCTAGAGCCTCAAACACATTAAAAAAAAATATATTTAAATCACAATTAAAGTTATATGCTATTTATTTTTATCATAATCATTCACTTTCTTTTTATAATAAATCTACTATTTTATAACAGCAATATATCTTTTATCTTTTAATAAAATTTTAATCCTTTTGGTTTCTCCTTTGGGCATATTTCATATTCTTTAAGTGACGGTCCTATTTCCGATTGGTAATCGATTTGAATTGTATGTTAAATTTTTGCTGGCCTATAATTTTGAATAAATATATAGAGTAGTTCGAGCTTGAGGTCTCTTAATTACTTCTATTGTAATTTGATATTTTTAAGCTCTAAGAAATACTTGGTGTTCAATGAATGAATATGAATATGATTCTGGAACAACTTCTATTGCCCGGGTGTTTATAAGACATATACTATTAATAAGAGAATAATATGTGTGTAAATGTGTGTATTTTTTTTATACAGATGTCGTGATGGTAAAGACAAGTCAGGACTTCTTAAAGACATTAAGAGTGTCCATAAGATTAATAAAAATTTTTTAGCTTCTAAAACTAGATTCCATTCTAAATAATTCTACAAGGCAGGCGAATGATATATTTCGATAAGCGTTTCTAAAAAGGAATCGTTAATTTGATCAGAACTATACTCTTTTAAATGAATTTAAATTATTATGTTTGCAATAATTTCTCATCCGTTAAGGAATTGTACTTCAGCATAACTTAACATACTTTCGCCTCCAGCTATGGTAGTCTGTATTTCTGGTTTCTTTTCTTTTTTTTTTTTTTTTTTTTTTTGTTGTATTAATTTGCGATATACGAGTATGTACTTGTATTTCATATTTAGTTTTAAATGAGGTTTTTTAGTCTTTTTTTTTTGTAATTTTTTAACCGTATTTCTCTGTTTTTACAATTGGCATGAAGTAGAAAAACAATACATTTCTAAAATTCTATTTTAGATAAATTTCTTTGTCTCTTTTGACCCCAAAACACTTATTTATCTTCCTGAAATGGCAACACTGTTATTGAGTAATAGATGAGAATCTATCCAGTCTGTCTGTAAATTAAGCTGCATTATAAAATATTTATTTTGTTTGGAGCGGTTTGCTATTTTTTCACCCAGCTCTGACATCTTAAAAAAAAGAAATATAAAAAAAATATTTCTTTCGGCGACTACCTCTCAGCAGTCTTCTGAGAGTAACTAATTGCCATGAACAAGCTTCTCAAGTCTGTCGTTCGGAGTCGACATTAAACTGTAGGTCCCGGTACTCAAGAATAAAAATTGACACACACAACATGAGTTCTGTGAGAAGCTAGGCCGTAATCCTGACACAGGGTTGTAAAGGCCAGTTATGTATGTATGTATGTAAATTTCATCAACGACTATAAATGTACATATTAGTTTTTTCTATGGCGACTAATAATATTAAGGAAAAAATATTAAAAATTTCAAACAGTACCCAAAAGAACAAGAATGGACAATTGGGTGGTTGGACTTTGTATAAGTATATTCTGTGATATTGATATATTTGATAACTGCAATATAAATCGTGAAAAGAAAAAAATTCTATTCTAATATTGACACTCACTGAAACATCACCTACAATTGTCACGGGATTAAAAAGAAATACGATTATAATACATAATAAATATGTAATTTGAAAAAAATAAAAAAATAATATCCAAACTTAAAATTAATAATATAAGCACTATACAATAAATACCAATTTAATAAAAACATAAACAGTAGAGTGTCTGAGTTAAATGTAAAAATGACAAAATCAAAATTTTAATCTAATGTAATCTAATACATATTATACATAATTAAAAAATAAAAATTAATGTACATTTTGATGTCACCACTAACCGTGGAAACGAAGGGATCGCTTTCAGCCAAAATTCTAGGGTACGTTGGGGATTGTAGTCAGTAGATTATTTCTGTAAATTTTCCAAATTTGGTCTGAACGACTTCATGGTCAAGGAAAATTATCAATCAGAAAGTAGGAGTGGTAAAGCTAAAGTTTTTGAGTTTGGTGTAAATGATTTCGTAGTCATTAAAAATCATCAGTCAAAAAATATGTAGAAATGGTAAGGGTAGGTGTAGCGAAGCACGCCCGGTTTACGCTAGTAAAAAATTCAATTTAATTTCATAAAATTTGAAAACAATTTAAAAACATATTTTTTATATCTTAGATCAGTGATTCGTAACCTTTTTTTGTTTCGGCACACTTTTAACAATTTAAAAATTTGGTGGCACACAAAGAATATACATACTCGTAAAGGCTGATACTGACTATCTTACAAAGTCGTACCATTTTGTCAAAAAAAAAAAAACAAAAACAAAAAAAATCCGTTGAAATCTGTCATACACAAAAGATGCAAAATTATATTTTACCAAAATTAACAGGATAAAAAAAAATTACATTCCGGACTCGGAAAAAATTAAAATATTTCCAGCACTATGTAAATGTGAAATAAATTAGAATGAAAAAATCCGATCGGACCAAAAGTGGTAGTTTTTTCGTGTTTTTAAAACCGTTTGGTAGTTTGGTTGGTTTGTTGCAATTTTCCTAGATTTTTGGTAGATTTTCATTTTGAAAAAACTATTTATAATTTTTAAATAAGAAAAAAAACTTTTTTTCGAGTAAACAATTTGCATCACTGTTGACACTGTTTAGACATTTTCACAAGTGGGGCTGTCAAAAAAAAAAGAAGTTAAAGTAGTGAATTTTCAGAAAGCAAATTACTGGCAAAATTGGAAATTATTTAACGTATAGAAGTTGAACAATTTTTACATTTTAGATTAGTTGATAGTTGGACAGTTGACTTACACTGTAGATTGTAACCGCTATTAACGCCGTAACGTACTTCTACCTTTAAATACAATTCATTTATAATATGGTCTTAATCATCTCTGTTTACAAAAACAACAAATATATGCAAACATAAATTGTAGATTTTTTATCAGAAACACAGAAGTCGAACGAAACTGAAAATTTAGAGGACGATATTCCGACAACCAGGTAGAAACAAACAATTACAGTTTGTTTCTAATAGTTTCTACATAAGTAATATGCTAATTTCAGTGATGTAAACAAGAATTCAACAAAATAAAATTTAGAGCCGAGTATCTAAATGTTTTTTTGGCAACGCTGGTCAAATCAGAATGAGTAATTTTCGCCTCCAACTTTGTCAAATGGTCAATAACAATTATTTTTATTATTTTATAACAGTATTTTGGTACTGAATCAAACTTTTATAAATTGCCTTTCTGAGCTTTATTCTTCCATAAAGTTATTTGTTTTTGGAATCTCACCAGCTTATCAGTTGAGTTTGAAATATTTTAATTAGGCCCTTGTATGGTTTATGTTATTTATGTTATTAAAAATAACATAAATGTCTGATAAGTGAGCCAGTCTAGTACAGCATATTTTATTTTTCAACAAACGAACAAAATCAAAATTTGTATCCTGTTCAAAAAACATTTTCATTTCGTCTTTTAATTCCAGTACACGATGTAAAACTTTTATTTTTTTTTTTTTTTTTTTGGCGGCACACTTTTAGAATTTTGCGAATCACTGTTCTAGATCATATTTCAAAGTTTTTAGTGCATATTTTATGGGCATAAAACACTTTCTTTAGAGCATATTTTTGATTTCCCTGCTTATAACAGTAGACAAAAGGATTGGCTCTATAAAAAAACCATTACTTACATTTTTCAAAATTAAATTCCATCGAATTATCCTTGCACCTGGAATTATCCTTTCTCCGCACGAGAAACAAAAGGGATTAAAATGTTATT
This sequence comes from Metopia argyrocephala, assembly GCA_963576795.1. Taxonomy (NCBI): domain Eukaryota; kingdom Metazoa; phylum Arthropoda; class Insecta; order Diptera; family Sarcophagidae; genus Metopia; species Metopia argyrocephala. The sequence continues at coordinate 90,475,827 of OY756211.1, forward strand.
TAAAAAATAAAAAAAATATATTGCAGTTATAAAATAGTAAATTTATTATAAAAAGAAACAAGAATATGAAAATGATTGATTATGATAAAAATAAATAGCATAAAAATATATATATATTTTAAATATTATTTTTTGTTTTTGTTGTCGTTGTTGTAGTTTTTTGTATTCATCCTGTTTAGTTTATCCAGTTTCCTCAGAGTCCTAGCAGGACTTCACACTGAGGAGAATTTTGATTACAAGAGCCACTGTTTAATACTGACCAGCCTTTAAAATAAATAAGTGAAGAAAAGAAAAAATCAAACCAATTAAAAATATAACAGAATGGATACTTATTTTTTACGAAATCGTATTAATTACCTTCATTTAAATTCTGGCATTGTATCTTGGTAAATAGGCATATATTTCCGAACGTGCACTGGGATTGTAAAAGTGTTGAATAGCCACAGACAGGTGCATAATCCGATGAACAAATGTCATTGCATTGATCAGCAGTAACAGTACCAGTAGCAATAGCCAAAAGTATTGAAAGAAGTATAGATTTGAAGAACATCATTTTAAATTTGAAATAAAATTGAAAATATTCCTGCTTTTATATGCCAATTGAAAGTAAATACGAGTACTTGGTATTTGCACAGTTGCAGTAAATACCCTTTATTTACGCAAATATTGTTATTTTTTTTAAATTAAATATGTAGAATCAACGGTATTTAAATAAATATACGGATGATACGGTATCATTCGATGCATCGATATATTTTTTCGATGCATAGAAAACCATACTTATAGTTTTTAGGTATTTTCACCCGGCAGTCCTGCTTGAAGGCTGCTTATAATTATGTATTATATCCATGCATTATTTGTAAATCTAAGTGGATAATGTGGCCATATAAATTTTTTATAGTACTAAATCACATTAAGAATTTCTAGTTATCAATACTATTTGCAAATCACAAACAAATTGAACAAATTAGTTCACAGAAATTGAAAAACAAATAAAAATAAAGAAAGCTTCTCTGACGAGCTCTCTGTGTATTTACGTTGTCCTGTAAGTCGATTTAATGAAAACCCTTTAAAAATGTTTGCCGATTATAAGGAACAATTCCTAAAAATGTATAACGTAGCATACAAACACTTAATAATGGTTGCCAGTTCCGTGCCATCTGAAAAGCTTCATCAGTTTTGACACAGCAAATTAGTAGAGTGCAGGATAAAACCATTAATAAAATATTAGTTCTACAAACGCTAGACAAGAAATATTGGGACTTATTAAATTATACTAAATTTTGGTAAAACCAAATGTTTATTTTTTGTATATGTTTTCTTTGCTTTGCTAGCATATAAAAATTTGATACGATGCATTGCATCGGGAAAAAAGCTTTATCAGTTATGGTAAAGCCAAGAAGTAGAATGCAGTATAAAAGGGTTAATAAAATATTATTTTCACAAACTCTAAATAAAAAATATTGGGACTTATTAAATTATACTAAATTTTGGTAAATTTATTGAAATTTGTATATTTTTTCTTTGTTTTACAATTTTATGAAAATTTGATACGATGCATCGAAAACATCGATGTTTTTATTCGATACATCGCAAAACACCGATGTAAGTTGACGATGCATCGCAACAGAAAAAAATATCGATTTATTTTATTTTGTGGAACATCCCTAGTATAAAATTTAATGTAGTTTACCAGTTAGCCAGCAGAAAATAGTGCTTCCCAGTAAGTTATTTTGTAAGGGAGAAATTGTAAACAATCACTTACTCGTGCGCATCAATGATGCAAATAGTACAAAAAATAAAAAATAATACCTTATCCTGCAGCATATTTGGAAGCTTTAATGCATAAAAAACAATATATGTATGGCTTCCATTATTGCTTATTATTTAGGGCTGTTAGTACCGATTTTTTATTCACTTTTCTCTTCTTTGTTATTAAAAGTCGAATTAGTTTATTGGATTTTGAATTTTTCGATAACGATAAGGAGTGCGATTGTGTTTCGGTTATTTCATGTATTTTCTTTGTGTGTTAGAAAATAGTACGCCGGAATGGTCCCACCCTTGGAGACATGAGTCTCCCCATGGCATTACTATTAGATCCCCGTAATGCCCCACCTTACTTATCGCTGGCTACAGTGTTACTATTCCATATTTAATACTATATCAAAAAAATCTCAATTTTAATTATTACAATATCAAAATTATCATCAGTAAAACAATTCCAATTCAATTACAACTCGTATACCGTTTCCATTGTACAAAGTTACTCCTAAGGAGATCTCGACTGCACCTCAATAAACTAAAATATTAAAATTATATTCTACAATAAACTATATATGTAAATATCCCTCCGATGTAATAATTTATATAACCACTCGAGGGCACTAGTATTAATAACACGGTGCTACAGTGAAAATATACTTGGAACGTGACCTAGTGTAAGTTGTAGGCCTTATTGAGTAGATCATAAATTAATTTTTAAAAGTTCGGAAACACCCTCAAATTTCGGAGTTATTCCGAAAAAACTATTTTCGGGTAGGTTCGAGTACTTATGAACACGTAACTCAGTTGATTTTAATCCGATTTTCAATTTTTAAACGGTTTCAGAAAGAAGAAATATGTGTCTTTTTAAATATGTACACACTTTGGTATATATGTTAAATTTTTTCAGTGTTATTTTTAATTAAGTATATTTGATTTTAATTTAATTTTTTTTAAATTTTTCAACTTTGGTGCCATTTTTTAAAATTAGATTGTTTAGAAACATACCCTTCTGTATATATTTTATTAAAGCTAATTTAGTTATGTAGTCGCCGTGGTCTAGTGGTTAGTGTGTTGGCTTACTAAGACATGGGCCCTGGGTTCGACTCCAGGCTCCGATATCTTCAAAAAAAGAAATATGAAAAAAATATTTCTTTCGGCGACTACCTCTCAGCAGTCTTCTGGCAAAAGCTCTGAGAGTAACTAATTGCCATGAACAAGCTTCTCAAGTCTGTCGTTCGGAGTCGACATTAAACTGTAGGTCCCGGCACTCATGGATAAAAATTTACACACACAACATGAGTGCTGCGAGAAGCTAGGCCGTAATCCTGACACAGGGTTGTAAAGGCCAGTTATGTATGTATGTATGTATGTAATTTAGTTATGAGTTAAACAAGCTTCTAATAAATAAAATCGGGTAAAAAAACAAAAAAGTTATTAAGGTTTTTCAAAAGTTAAAAATTTTGCTTTTACAAATATGTATTGGTCAAGATACTACATTTTCTTTATCTATGTCACTTTCCAAGTATAAAAAAAATTGCTCATTTGTAGCACCGTGTAATTAATCAAAAATAATCTTAACATACGGTTCCAAATTTCACATAAAAATCATTAAATAAAATAAGGTTACACGTATCGAAGAAGTACATTAGCACGTGGGTCCATAATACGTTAACGCCCCCCGCCGGTTCGAGCTCGGACCTAAACGGATCTATTGGCGACCCTTTGCCCAATCTTCGGAAAGGTAATTTTCAAATCAAAATTCGTCTAATGTTCTCCTTTTCAACTTCTTACTTACTAATTTTCATGTATGTACTTATATATAAAGTTCTGAAATGTATACGCAAATATTATATACCAGGGACTGAAACCCTGAAAAAATTGGGTTCGGGTTCAGGTTGGGGTTAATCAAAATAAAAAGTTTGGGTTCAGGTTCGGTCCAGGGTTCAGGTTCGGGTTCAAAATTTAGAAAAAAAAGTACAATATCATTTATTTATTTTTCAAAAAATTTTTCATTTAATTTAATAATTAAAATATTTTTTAAATTTTCTTCTTTTAAATTTGATCTTTGTGGTGATAAAATAAATTTCAAAGCTGAAAAAGCCCTTTCTATGCTTACTTGCGTTGCAGGAACTGTGAAGATGATTTTGTTTAATTTCATTATTCTCTTAAAGGCTTTGTATTCTTTTCTACAAGAGTTTTGATGTTTTTGATTTTGTTTGTAGTTCAAAATATTTTCTCTTTAAAACATTTATGTAATAAAGAGAAAGAACTTGACATGAAATATTTAAAAAATGGATGATTGCTTGTAAGACATTTAAGCTATGCTTGCGCGGCCCTCTATTAAGTACACAGAATATTTTTATGTGCAAAAATTATTTTTTGAAATTTATGAACCCGAATCTGGATGAGTTTTGGGGTTCAACGGGGTCCGGGTTCATGGTTATAAAAGCACCGAACCCGAACCCATTCCGGTTCGGGTTCGGTTTCAGTCCCTGTTATATACTAATACACAGCTAAATATTCTGTTCACTTATTCCTACTCAGACAATTACAAGTATCAACATCTACCGACTTTTATATATATATATATATATGTATATCTATCCTGACTCATATATGCATATACAAACAAATATCTCTTCACCCTGATACCTATGTCCACCTACCCGCCGATACACTTCTCACTCTATGAATGAATAAGCATACACACCTCCATATATATGTATGTGTATGTACTTCTATACCAAGGTATACTCAACCGTCCATACGTATGTAAGTATATACATAAGTACATATATACAGGCACTTTTCCACTAGATACTTGCGTATGCCTACCTACGAAAACATGCATCCTATAGACAGGCAAACACGAATGCAAAGATCTCAATATATGTATGCAAACGAAAGGAATACCTTAACTTTCTTTCCTTTTCCCCCAAATTTTGAAATATATTAAATTTACGTATAAAAAAAAATCCTAGGTTGTCTAAATTTTACTCATCAAATGGTCTAACAAAAATTGAATATACAAATAGGCTACCTGGCACCCAGGGATCTTCAACCGGGTGTATTCTTAAACTATTGTGATTTATCCCTCGATGATGATGATTTTGATTTTCTATTGTTGTTCTTGATGTTTTTGTTGTTGTTAAATTGAAGTTGTTATTGTTGAGTGTGGGGCATATCTCTTGGTTGAGAGATGTTGTTGGTGGTTCCGATGATGATTTTTGGTTGAAATTGATGTCTTCCTCTTGTTGGCTTTTATATGTTGCTTTTGTTGTTGTATTTAGCTGAACCGGTTGTGGAGGGTTTATAGTTGTTGCTGATGTTGTTCTTGATGATCTTTTGCTGTGAAGGATGTTTGTTTGCTACTGGTGATTAATTAATTTGGGCTATGGATGAAAATTTCTGTTCTATATGATGGTGTTGGTTGGTCATCTATAGTAGTTGCTGATGAATTCACTGCTTCAGATTTTCTAGGCTATGTTTGTTGATGTGAAGGATGCTCGTTGCTGTTGACTTTGGAATGAATTTGTTGTTTGGTAACTGTTTGTGGAAGCGGTGTACTCTGTCGTGTAGTGGTGGGTTATGGTGCGTGTTCAGCGTTCAGTTGAGGGCTTGATGGAATACTGGTTGATGTTGCGTGCGGTGGTGTACAAAAATAATGATTCGGTTTTGTGCGCGTAGTGAATAAAATTTGCCTGTGCTGATGGTGGTAGTTTAGGCACTGTTTGAATATGCCGGTGTTGGTTACTGTGCAGTGGTGTTGTAGTTACTGCCGGTTCTGTGGTCAAATGCCAATTGCACATGCCTTTTGCAGCCAGTCCACACAATCGGATTAAACCGTACGTCCGTTGGCGTGGTTGACACCCAGTGTAGAAACCTGTCTTCCCATTTCACTATTTTGGCACTGTCGTGATTCGGCTGACTTAATGGTGATGCTGGTGGTGGCAGAATAAATAATCTCCACCTCCAATAAATATGTGCCCCTATAAGTCACACTGATGCCGACGCACATAACCTCAAACCAACACGAGGTCCGGGTAAAATAATAGTAAAAACTTACCCCAACTGTACACCGCTTCTCCTTTCACTTTAAACACCAAAACCTTTTTATGACTCCGCTTCTTCACCTGCGTCTTAAAAAAAAATAATAGAATGTTTCACACTTCCTTTTTTATCTCGAGCTTTTTCTTAATTTTCTTCTTTTCTTTTTAAATTTTACCTTTATTTCCTTTTTAATTTTATATAATTTTCTCCCTTTATAAAATTTTTTCCTTTTATATATGTTACCACTTTTTGTATTTAAACTTACTCCACTCGCGCACACAATTCGAATGACGCTTTTATTTCTTCTTCGTTATTTTTCAATCTCGTTGCTACACATACCATCGGTATGGCGTGATCTTTTTACCGTTACTTCGCCATCTTTTTAATAACAACGCCACGTCACTCGGCCAATCACAATCCTTTATTTAATATTGTCCCTGTTTTTACTCAAAGTTGTATTTTCATATTCGAGTTGCCAACTTTTAATATGTATCAGATGTAAGCTGCATTCTTTTCGGCTTCGATTTTGGTTAAGACTTTCACACTTTTTGCTTTTTAGGCTTTAATTTGTCAATTCTTTTACTGTTTTTTTTTTACATTTTATGTAACAATTCACTACTTGTTGTTTTTCCATATGCGTGTATGTACGAGCATTATTAACTTTTTTATATTTTTATTTCTAAACCAGCAATTTCTTTTTATAGAATAATTTTCACAGCACTTTCCTTTTTTTACTATTTTCTACGCTGCGCGATCATTTTATAAGTATTTAAAATTATTTGTTTTCTTTATGTTCGTTTGCTAGTTTTGCATAAACTAACGATAATTACATGAGAGTAGTCGCCGTGGTCTAGTGGTTAGTGTGTTGGCTTACTAAGACGATAGTGCTGGGTTCAAATCTCGGCACCGACATCTTGAAAAAAGAAATATGAAAAAAATATTTCTTTCGGCGACTACCTCTCAGCAGTCTTCTGGCAAAAGCTCTGAGAGTAATTAATTGCCATGAAAGAGCTTCTCAAGTCTGTCGTTCGGAGTCGACATTAAACTGTAGGTCCCGGTACTCATGGATAGAAATTTACACACACAACATGAGTCCTGCGAGAAGCTAGGCCGTAATCCTGACACAGGGTTGTAAAGGCCAGTTATGTATGTATGTATGTAATTACATGAGAGTTATGGTTATATAGTTGAAAAAAAGTGTTGTCAACTGGACAGTTATTCTTTTCAGCTTCAATGGACGATAAACAATAATGGTGCATAATGGGGATTAATGTTGGGTTATGTGAGTTTGCGATGAGCGTAGAAACCAATAATTTGTCATAAAAGATTTGATATTTGTCTTGACTTGATGATTGGGTAGAACACATTCGTTCTTCCTTCATATGAGAACAGATTCACTTTAAAAAACCTACCTACGCTAAAAAATCGAAGAACAATGCAAAGTGTCTCTTTTCTTTTAAGATTAATAAGTTGTGAAGACTATTCTGAGTATTTGTTAAGTAAAGTTAGTTTTAATGTTCTAATTAGACCGACCCTTAATTTTCATTTATTATATTTAAAATATCACCGTTCAGTACACGCCAGCAACGACTCCCTTCGTTTAATATGTTTGAAGTTTATTATTTTTTATCCTTTAATTGATCCTTTTGAGAGTAATGAGAACAATTATTTTGTACTTAAATCATTAATTATTAAATATGTATATTGTTTGTAAGTTTTACTTTTGTCTGTAAGGCACTATTATCTATAGGGATAAATAAATACATCAATACACAATACTGCATAATAATGTATAACATTCTCATATCAATGCAAAACTCATCCCAAACAGCTCAAGCGATTTTTGAAAACTTTTTGTATATATTCAGTGGATCTAAGAATAAAACGTAAATTATTTTTCATACAACCAAGTTGGTAGTCGCCGTGGTCTAGTGGTTATTATGTTGGCTTACTAAGACTTAAAACCCCAGCTCCGATATCTTGAAAAAAAAATATGAAAAAGTTATTTCTTTCGGCGACTACCTCTCAGCAGTCTTCTGGCAAAAGCTCTGAGAGTAACTAATTGCCATGAACAAGCTTCTCAAGTCTGTCGTTCGGAGTCGACATTAAACTGTAGGTTCCGGTACTCAGGGATAAAAATTAACACACACAACATGGGTGCTGCGAGAAGCTAGGCCGTAACCCTGACACAGGGTTGTAATGGCCAATTATGTGTGTAAGTGATAGAGGTGATGACATTCCTGTTGAATTTAACGTTTTCTCAAGTTAATATTAACTGAAGTTATAAGTATTTGGTTTAATATGGTAATATTCTGCTGAATTTAAAGTTTTTGCAACATTTAGTTATAGTATATATAAGTATATATAATACATAATTGTCAATTTTTCTTTTCCGGTTTTTTACAATAGCTCTCTTGTTTTTCACACGTCAGTATAGAAGGACACGTCTTGTATTAATTTTAACTTTTCATTTTTCACCTAAATAAATATTGAATTGTAGCTATAAAAATCTTGTGTTTTCAATTACTTATAATCTGCGTAATATAATTAACAATTCCCATTTATAAAAATTACTAACTTATTAATTTAACTAAGAGAACATTAATAGCAGAAATTTATACATTCGGCCCAAGTTGATTCATAATCAATACACGTCATCAGATAAAATATGAGCTGAATTGAAAAGGTGTCCATGCACATCCTATGCAAAGCAAACATTTAGGTCAAAATATCACGAGAACATACAATTTCGTTTCTAAAATACACATGTGTGTACATCATTAATCAGAAAATGGCGCTTTTGAATTTCTAGAAGGTCTATATATTGAAAATAATTCAAAAAGGAGTAGCGAGGCAATTGCAATACAAGTATTTCTAAAACATATTTTCATTATCCAAACAAGACTGTTGACAGTAAAATATTTAAATAAAATATTTAAATGCAATGTTGATTCTACATATTTAATTAAAAAAAAAAAATAACAATATTTGCGTAAATAAACGGCATTTACTGCAACTGTGCAAATACCAAGTACTCGTATTTACTTTCAATTGGCATATAAAAGCAGGAATATTTTCAATTTTATTTCAAATTTAAAATGATGTTCTTCAAATCTATACTTCTTTCAATACTTTTGGCTATTGCTACTGGTACTGTTACTGCTGATCAATGCAATGACATTTGTTCATCGGATTATGCACCTGTCTGTGGCTATTCAACACTTTTACAATCCCAGTGCACGTTCGGAAATATATGCCTATTTACCAAGATACAATGCCAGAATTTAAATGAAGGTAATTAATACGATTTCGTAAAAAATAAGTATCCATTCTGTTATATTTTTAATTGGTTTGATTTTTTCTTTTCTTCACTTATTTATTTTAAAGGCTGGTCAGTATTAAACAGTGGCTCTTGTAATCAAAATTCTCCTCAGTGTGAAGTCCTGCTAGGACTCTGAGGAAACTGGATAAACTAAACAGGATGAATACAAAAACCTACAAGAAAAAAAGAAAAACCAAAAAAAAAAAAAAAAATATATTTAAATCACAATTAAAGTTATATGCTATTTATTTTTATCATAATCATTCACTTTCTTTTTATAATAAATCTACTATTTTATAACAGCAATATATCTTTTATCTTTTAATAAAATTTTAATCCTTTTGGTTTCTCCTTTGGGCATATTTCATATTCTTTAAGCGACGGTACTATTTCCGATTGGTAATCGATTTGAATTGTATGTTAAATTTTTGCTGGCCTATAATTTTGAATAAATATATAGAGTAGTTCGAGCTTGAGGTCTCTTAATTACTTCTATTGTAATTTGATATTTTTAAGCTCTAAGAAATACTTGGTGTTCAATGAAAATGCTATGATTCTGGAACAACTTCTATTGCCCGGGTGTTTATAGGACATATACTATATATAAGAGAATAATATGTGTGTAAATGTGTGTATTTTTTTATACAGATGTCGTGATGGTAAAGACAAGTCAGGACTTCTTAAACACATTAAGAGTGTCCATAAGATTAATAAAATTTTGTAGCTTCTAAAACTAGATTCCATTCTAAATAATTCTACAGGCAGGCGAATGATATATTTCGATAAGCGTTTCTAAAAAGGAATCGTTAATTTGATCAGAACTATACTCTTTTAAATGAATTTAAATTATTATGTTTGCAATAATTTCTCATCCGTTAAGGAATTGTACTTCAGCATAACTTAACATACTTTCGCCTCCAGCTATGGTAGTCTGTATTTCTGGTTTCTTTTCTTTTTTTTTTTTTTTTTTTTTTGTTGTATTAATTTGCGATATACGAGTATGTACTTGTATTTCATATTTAGTTTTAAATGAGGTTTTTTAGTCTTTTTTTTTTTTGTAATTTTTTAACCGTATTTCTCTGTTTTTACAATTGGCATGAAGTAGAAAAACAATACATTTCTAAAATTCTATTTTAGATAAATTTCTTTGTCTCTTTTGACCCCAAAACACTTATTTATCTTCCTGAAATGGCAACACTGTTATTGAGTAATAGATGAGAATCTATCCAGTCTTTCTGTAAATTAAGCTGCATTATAAAATATTTATTTTGTTTGGAGCGGTTTGCTATTTTTTCACCCAGCTCTGACATCTTAAAAAAAAGAAATATAAAAAAAATATTTCTTTCGGCGACTACCTCTCAGCAGTCTTCTGAGAGTAACTAATTGCCATGAACAAGCTTCTCAAGTCTGTCGTTCGGAGTCGACATTAAACTGTAGGTCCCGGTACTCAAGGATAAAAATTGACACACACAACATGAGTACTGCGAGAAGCTAGGCCGTAATCCTGACACAGGGTTGTAAAGGCCAGTTATGTATGTATGTATGTAAATTTCATCAACGACTATAAATGTACATATTAGTTTTTTCTATGGCGACTAATAATATTAAGGAAAAAATATTAAAAATTTCAAACAGTACCCAAAAGAACAAGAATGGACAATTGGCTGGTTGGACTTTGTATAAGTATATTCTGTGATATTGATATATTTGATAACTGCAATATAAATCGTGAAAAGAAAAAAATTCTATTCTAATATTGACACTCACTGAAACATCACCTACAATTGTCACGGGATTAAAAAGAAATACGATTATAATACATAATAAATATGTAATTTGAAAAAAATAAAAAAATAATATCCAAACTTAAAATTAATAATATAAGCACTATACAATAAATACCAATTTAATAAAAACATAAACAGTAGAGTGTCTGAGTTAAATGTAAAAATGACAAAATCAAAATTTTAATCTAATGTAATCTAATACATATTATACATAATTAAAAAATAAAAATTAATGTACATTTTGATGTCACCACTAACCGTGGAAACGAAGGGATCGCTTTCAGCCAAAATTCTAGGGTACGTTGGGGATTGTAGTCAGTAGATTATTTCTGTAAATTTTCCAAATTTGGTCTGAACGACTTCATGGTCAAGGAAAATTATCAATCAGAAAGTAGGAGTGGTAAAGCTAAAGTTTTTGAGTTTGGTGTAAATGATTTCGTAGTCATTAAAAATCATCAGTCAAAAAATATGTAGAAATGGTAAGGGTAGGTGTAGCGAAGCACGCCCGGTTTACGCTAGTAAAAAATTCAATTTAATTTCATAAAATTTGAAAACAATTTAAAAACATATTTTTTATATCTTAGATCAGTGATTCGTAACCTTTTTTTGTTTCGGCACACTTTTAACAATTTAAAAATTTGGTGGCACACAAAGAATATACATACTCGTAAAGGCTGATACTGACTATCTTACAAAGTCGTACCATTTTGTCAAAAAAAAAAAAACAAAAACAAAAAAAATCCGTTGAAATAATATCGTTTCAAAAAATTGTGTTGGAGTACCACACTGTCATACACAAAAGATGCAAAATTATATTTTACCAAAATTAACAGGATAAAAAAAAATTACATTCCGGACTCGGAAAAAATTAAAATATTTCCAGCACTATGTAATTGTAATTTGTGAAATAAATTAGAATGAAAAAATCCGATCGGACCAAAAGTGGTAGTTTTTTCGTGTTTTTAAAACCGTTTGGTAGTTTGGTTGGTTTGTTGCAATTTTCCTAGATTTTTGGTAGATTTTCATTTTGAAAAAACTATTTATAATTTTTAAATAAGAAAAAAAACTTTTTTTCGAGTAAACAATTTGCATCACTGTTGACACTGTTTAGACATTTTCACAAGTGGGGCTGTCAAAAAAAAAAGTTAAAATAGTGAATTTTCAGAAGGCAAATTACTGGCAAAATTGGAAAATTATTTAACGTATAGAAGTTGAACAATTTTTACATTTTAGATTAGTTGATAGTTGGACAGTTGACTTACACTGTAGATTGTAACCGCTATTAACGCCGTAACGTACTTCTACCTTTAAATGCAATTCATTTATAATATGGTCTTAATCATCTCTGTTTACAAAAACAAACAAATAATGAAACTTAAAATATAAAAAATTGTAAAAGTAAAGACATATTTTCTTAATAAATATCAAACATATCTAAATATATGCAAACATAAATTGTAGATTTTTTATCAGAAACACAGAAGTCGAACGAAACTGAAAATTTAGAGGACGATATTCCGACAACCAGGTAGAAACAAACAATTACAGTTTGTTTCTAATAGTTTCTACATAAGTAATATGCTAATTTCAGTGATGTAAACAAGAATTCAACAAAATAAAATTTAGAGCCGAGTATCTAAATGTTTTTTTGGCAACGCTGGTCAAATCAGAATGAGTAATTTTCGCCTCCAACTTTGTCAAATGGTCAATAACAATTATTTTTATTATTTTATAACAGTATTTTGGTACTGAATCAAACTTTTATAAATTGCCTTTCTGAGCTTTATTCTTCCATAAAGTTATTTGTTTTTGGAATCTCACCAGCTTATCAGTTGAGTTTGAAATATTTTAATTAGGCCCTTGTATGGTTTATGTTATTTATGTTATTAAAAATAACATAAATGTCTGATAAGTGAGCCAGTCTAGTACAGCATATTTTATTTTTCAACAAACGAACAAAATCAAAATTTGTATCCTGTTCAAAAAACATTTTCATTTCGTCTTTTAATTCCAGTACACGATGTAAAACTTTTATTTTTTTTTTTTTTTTTTGGCGGCACACTTTTAGAATTTTGCGAATCACTGTTCTAGATCATATTTCAAAGTTTTTAGTGCATATTTTATGGGCATAAAACACTTTCTTTAGAGCATATTTTTGATTTCCCTGCTTATAACAGTAGACAAAAGGATTGGCTCTATAAAAAAACCATTACTTACATTTTTCAAAATTAAATTCCATCGAATTATCCTTGCACCTGGAATTATCCTTTCTCCGCACGAGAAACAAAAGGGATTAAAATGTTATTTAAAAAATAAAAAAAATATATTGCAGTTATAAAATAGTAAATTTATTATAAAAAGAAACAAGAATATGAAAATGATTGATTATGATAAAAATAAATAGCATAAAAATATATATATATTTTAAATATTATTTTTTGTTTTTGTTGTCGTTGTTGTAGTTTTTTGTATTCATCCTGTTTAGTTTATCCAGTTTCCTCAGAGTCCTAGCAGGACTTCACACTGAGGAGAATTTTGATTACAAGAGCCACTGTTTAATACTGACCAGCCTTTAAAATAAATAAGTGAAGAAAAGAAAAAATCAAACCAATTAAAAATATAACAGAATGGATACTTATTTTTTACGAAATCGTATTAATTACCTTCATTTAAATTCTGGCATTGTATCTTGGTAAATAGGCATATATTTCCGAACGTGCACTGGGATTGTAAAAGTGTTGAATAGCCACAGACAGGTGCATAATCCGATGAACAAATGTCATTGCATTGATCAGCAGTAACAGTACCAGTAGCAATAGCCAAAAGTATTGAAAGAAGTATAGATTTGAAGAACATCATTTTAAATTTGAAATAAAATTGAAAATATTCCTGCTTTTATATGCCAATTGAAAGTAAATACGAGTACTTGGTATTTGCACAGTTGCAGTAAATGCCGTTTATTTACGCAAATATTGTTATTTTTTTTTTTTAATTAAATATGTAGAATCAACATTGCATTTAAATATTTTATTTAAATATTTTACTGTCAACAGTCTTGTTTGGATAATGAAAATATGTTTTAGAAATACTTGTATTGCAATTGCCTCGCTACTCCTTTTTGAATTATTTTCAATATATAGACCTTCTAGAAATTCAAAAGCGCCATTTTCTAATTAATGATGTACACACATGTGTATTTTAGAAACGAAATTGTATGTTCTCGTGATATTTTGACCTAAATGTTTGCTTTGCATAGGATGTGCATGGACACCTTTTCAATTCAGCTCATATTTTATCTGATGACGTGTATTGATTATGAATCAACTTGGGCCGAATGTATAAATTTCTGCTATTAATGTTCTCTTAGTTAAATTAATAAGTTAGTAATTTTTATAAATGGGAATTGTTAATTATATTACGCAGATTATAAGTAATTGAAAACACAAGATTTTTATAGCTACAATTCAATATTTATTTAGGTGAAAAATGAAAAGTTAAAATTAATACAAGACGTGTCCTTCTATACTGACGTGTGAAAAACAAGAGAGCTATTGTAAAAAACCGGAAAAGAAAAATTGACAATTATGTATTATATATACTTATATATACTATAACTAAATGTTGCAAAAACTTTAAATTCAGCAGAATATTACCATATTAAACCAAATACTTATAACTTCAGTTAATATTAACTTGAGAAAACGTTAAATTCAACAGGAATGTCATCACCTCTATCACTTACACACATAATTGGCCATTACAACCCTGTGTCAGGGTTACGGCCTAGCTTCTCGCAGCACCCATGTTGTGTGTGTTAATTTTTATCCCTGAGTACCGGAACCTACAGTTTAATGTCGACTCCGAACGACAGACTTGAGAAGCTTGTTCATGGCAATTAGTTACTCTCAGAGCTTTTGCCAGAAGACTGCTGAGAGGTAGTCGCCGAAAGAAATAACTTTTTCATATTTTTTTTCAAGATATCGGAGCTGGGGTTTTAAGTCTTAGTAAGCCAACATAATAACCACTAGACCACGGCGACTACCAACTTGGTTGTATGAAAAATAATTTACGTTTTATTCTTAGATCCACTGAATATATACAAAAAGTTTTCAAAAATCGCTTGAGCTGTTTGGGATGAGTTTTGCATTGATATGAGAATGTTATACATTATTATGCAGTATTGTGTATTGATGTATTTATTTATCCCTATAGATAATAGTGCCTTACAGACAAAAGTAAAACTTACAAACAATATACATATTTAATAATTAATGATTTAAGTACAAAATAATTGTTCTCATTACTCTCAAAAGGATCAATTAAAGGATAAAAAATAATAAACTTCAAACATATTAAACGAAGGGAGTCGTTGCTGGCGTGTACTGAACGGTGATATTTTAAATATAATAAATGAAAATTAAGGGTCGGTCTAATTAGAACATTAAAACTAACTTTATTTAACAAATACTCAGAATAGTCTTCACAACTTATTAATCTTAAAAGAAAAGAGACACTTTGCATTGTTCTTCGATTTTTTAGCGTAGGTAGGTTTTTTAAGAGTGAATCTGTTCTCATATGAAGGAAGAACGAATGTGTTCTACCCAATCATCAAGTCAAGACAAATATCAAATCTTTTATGACAAATTATTGGTTTCTACGCTCATCGCAAACTCACATAACCCAACATTAATCCCCATTATGCACCATTATTGTTTATCGTCCATTGAAGCTGAAAAGAATAACTGTCCAGTTGACAACACTTTTTTTCAACTATATAACCATAACTCTCATGTAATTATCGTTAGTTTATGCAAAACTAGCAAACGAACATAAAGAAAACAAATAATTTTAAATACTTATAAAATGATCGCGCAGCGTAGAAAATAGTAAAAAAAGGAAAGTGCTGTGAAAATTATTCTATAAAAAGAAATTGCTGGTTTAGAAATAAAAATATAAAAAAGTTAATAATGCTCGTACATACACGCATATGGAAAAACAAGAAGTAGTGAATTGTTACATAAAATGTAAAAAAAAAAACAGTAAAAGAATTGACAAATTAAAGCCTAAAAAGCAAAAAGTGTGAAAGTCTTAACCAAAATCGAAGCCGAAAAGAATGCAGCCTACATCTGATACATTTTAGAAGTTGGCAACTCGAATATGAAAATACAACTTTGAGTAAAAACAGGGACAATATTAAGGAGTGATATTGTGGCCGTCATGATAGACGGACGTATAATGGAGAGCAATAAATCTTTTTGTTTTTTCGAAGTGCGCTTACTGTTATTAAAAGCATAATCTTTTTTCTATAAAAAGTATACAAATACAAGAGACAGAGACTCAAAAAAAAAAAAAAAAAATAAATAAAAATTAAAAAAAAAAAAAAAAACTATGAGTAAGCCGTTTACTCAAAACATAAAATTTAATAGCGACAAAAGCAATGTAGATATTTTATCAATACAAAATAACGAAAGAAAAGATCTTAAAAGAAAAAATAATATGGAAAGTGATACGATGCCTAAACAATTAAAAAACAATTATTATGCTATTCTTGATGACGATAAAGAATGCAATCAAGAATATCTAAAAAAATTTGAGAAACATGTACAAGAGCATGAAATTCCAAACACATCTCGTAACGGGACACCAAATGTTTCTATAAATAGAGACAACTTTAATAATGAAAATATAACAACAAATAATAATCAAAACAAAAATAAAAAAATTCCTCCGCTAAATATTTTTGATGTAGACCCTAACGAACTCATTGAGTTCATTAAAAATGGACTTAAAATAAGAGAATTTAAAATTAAAGAGTTAAACAACAACAAAATCTCATTGTTTACATCTACAATGGATGATTATATTAGAGTAAAAGCTTACTTACAAAAAACTAAAGTAAAATTCTTTACATTTACTCCAAAAATTGAGAAAACAAAAACTTTCTTATTAAAAGGTCTCAGTGTTAATACTGAACCTAATACTATTTATGAAGAATTATGCAAATACCAAAACGAAAATTTAAAAATTATAAAAGTAAGCAAATTTTCAACGAAAAAATCTATAAATAATGGATATAATCTACCGATATATATTGTTCAAATAAGTGGACAAAGTAAAGCAAATGAATTAAAAACAATACATGAACTCCTGTACCGTTGTATACGTTGGGAACCTATAAGAAAAACTGGCATTCCACAATGCCGAAATTGTCAAAGTTTTTACCACAGCGCTTCGAATTGCTTTTTACAAACACGGTGTGTCAAATGCAAAGACAACCACGAAATTGGAAAATGTCCTTTAAAAGATGTAGATGAAAACGAAAGAGAAAAACTATATTGCGTTTTATGCAATAAATATGGCCATCCAGCATCATATAAAGGATGCGAAAAATATAAAGAACTTCAGCAGAAGCTTCGTGCCAGAAAACAAAATATAGTTCAAAATAGAACAAACCCTTACCCAATTAATACTAATCCTAATTCTAGTTTTGCTAACGTTCTTAGAAATAATAATGTTGAAACTAATTCTAATATTAATCCAATTACCCTTGCATTAAATGAGTTTAAAACTTCGATGCAGAATTTAACAAACCAAATAATTAATTTACAAAAACAACTACAAATACAAACATCTAGAATAGATAGTATTTTTTCTATGTTAGAAGTTTAAGTTATCACAATGACCAATACAATTGTAAAAAATCTAAATATAATTCAAATTAATGTGAATTCTCTTATAAAATTAAGTAGAAGACACGACCTAGCTAACTTTATGAATATACATAAACCAGACATAGTTCTGCTTAACGAGACAAAACTAAATAATAGACACAAGCTCAACTACAGAGACTATCAAATTATACGCAAAGACAGAGATGGTTCTACGAGGGGAGGTGGAACGGCAGTTTTAATAAGAAATGATATAAAGTACAGACAATTCACTAACAATAGAATAAATTCCTTAAAGTGCTTGGAAACTTGCATTTTGAAAATTCCACTACTTGCAAATAAAATTTTATTTGTAATTTCGGCATATTACCCTTCGGGTAACAATAGTGTCTTTTTTAAAAATGATCTATCACAATTATTTCAGTCCCTGCATTTAGAAAATCCTAATCACTTTTATATACTTGCAGGCGATCTAAACTGCAAACACAGTGATTGGGGTAATAATTTAAAAAATACAAAAGGTAGCATGCTAAAAGAGTGGCTAACGTCCAATGAAATAAACTTTAGATGCAATCTATATGCCTCTACCTTACCTTCATACCCTCGTTGTGGTTCGTTTTTAGATCTGTGTATTGCTGACTCACGTTTACTTATTCAAAAGGAAAATAATTCATTAAATTGCCTCAAAACGCATGAATACGATAGTGATCATAATGCGCTTCAAATTGTTGTTCTCAATGATGAAAATGATCATCCACTTACTTTTTTCAAAGAATTACCTACTTCACAATACGTTTATAAAAAGACTAACTGGAAAAAATTCAAAAACAATGTTAATAACGAACTCAACAAAAATGAGAAAATTCCGAATAACAGAAACCTCACAAATTCCGAAATAGATTTTTATTTACTTCGATTAAATGACTATATTAACCATGCAATAGAAAGAACTGTGCCAAAATGCAAAGCTTATGATACAACTGAAAAATTTGTAAACTCTACTATTAGAATATTACAATCAGAGAAAAGTAAAATTTTAACTGCTATTAAAAAACACAATAGATTAGAATTGCTCTTAACACCTACGGAACTTAGCCTACTTAAAACAAAACTGAAACTTATTAGAAAACTTATTAACGATAACTTTACTATATCTGTAAATAATTATTTTCGGAGAAAACTCACAAGTATAGATCGAGAAAACTCGTCTGACATATTTAGTGAAGTCAAAAAGCAATTCAGAACAATACAGCCTATAAGTATTAATACTATCAAAATTCCTCAAAACGAAGAATTTGTGATTAGAAATGCAGGTATTGATCCTAATGTATTGGAAAGAGACGTAAATTATAATAATTTTGTAGTGAGAGATCAGAATCAAATACTGAATATAATTGGTGCTTTCCTAGAATCAATTCACTCTTTTAAAGAGATTGATCCTGAGAACTGGCTGCACATTGAAGTTGACCATTATTTCTCCAGATTTTTGGAAACAAAAAATGAGTACGAAAATAATCACTCAACTCTCTTAATATTCAATGCAAATAGAAAGGCCAATGAGATTAATGATTCTCTAAATGAAGATTATTTTATTACAAAAGAATCTCTTACTTATATATTCAAAAAGTTACGAAAAAAACTTTCTTCAGGAATAGATAATATTCCTAATATTGTTTTGAAAAACATTCCCGATGAAATAATTTTGGAGTACTGCACTCTCTTTAATAATATGCTCAATAACTCCTACTTCCCTCGAGCATGGAAAATTGGGAAAGTTGTAATATTACCCAAAAAAGATAAAGATATAACTAATGTTAAGAATTTACGTGCAATTAGTTTATTGCCAAATATTAGTAAAGTTTTCGAAATTTGTATTAACAGGAATATTACGAAATTTTGCCAAGAGAATACATTAATTAATGAAAAACAATTCGGTTTTAAACACAAACATTCGACAATTCACGCAATTCACTTCCTTGTATCGAACATTAATTGGAATATGAATAAATCATTATGTACAGGGGCTTGCTTGGTTGACTTCGAGAAAGCCTTTGATAATATATGGATCCCGGGATTGATATATAAACTATTAAAATATAAGTTTCCCAATTATCTAATTTTTCTTATACATAATATGTTAAATAACAAATCCTTTTTTGTGTACAATAAGAAACAAATCAGTACAAACAAATATACTATTGTTAATGGTCTCCAACAGGGCACTGTAAATTCCCCAATACTTTTTAATATATTTATTTTCGATCTATTAGAAAAAATCGATAATATTATCGGTTTTGCTGATGATATAATTGTCTTTCATGCTGATGACAAGATTGAAAAAATTAATGATAAATTACAAATTTATTTCAACATAGTGGAAAAATATGCCTCTGATTGGAAAATGAAAATTAATACCAACAAGTGCGAGACTATACTTTTCCGACCTCCAGTAGGAAAGTGTAACTACAACATTCGAACTAGATGGAAAAATTTTGGTATAAAATCAAATTCGGATATATGTATTCATAATAAAGAAGTAGTAAAATATTTGGGTATTCACCTTGATAAATTTTTATATTTCAATGTTCATGTAAACTTACAAGTCAGAAAAGCAAGAAATGCTTTTTTTATGTACAAAACACTCTTTTATTCAAAATACGTTAACGCAAGGGTAAAGATAATTTTGTATCAATCTTTGATTCGGCCAATTTTGACATATGGTTGTCAAATATGGTTTAATATATCACCGTCATACATGGAAAAAATCAGAGTTTTAGAAAGAAAATGTCTACGAGCGTGCACAACACTTTATAGATCCCCCGAAAGTGAATATGTGAAATATATATCTAACGAAAAACTTTACAACGTCGCTAAGATAAGTAGGATTGACAATTTTATTATTCATCTAATACGTGATCATATAATCAAAAGCTCTCAATGTCAAGAAAATAATCTTATTATGGCGCCGTACTATGTTAATGAAGAATATATATACAAGACACTGCAGAGTGGATATGTACCACCTGAGGCCTTTATATATCTCGACAGTAAATGATTTATCCAGAACCAAAGAGGCATTCCTATATTATACCATATATATAGAAGAGCCAATGACAAGACAATACACTGCAACGAATTAACAATCGACAATTGTAGATTCAGTACAAATATATATTCTAAGGACAAAAATATAATTCCGAACTTAAACAAAAAACGATATTGGTGGCTTAACTGATAACTTTTTTTTATCGCTTGACTATACTTTTATCATAACCTTTTTTTTTTTGTAATACAGAAGTGCGGATTTTTTCAACATTTTTTTTTCCATTACACAACATTATAATCATTGTACATATGTATATATTGCACATACATACAAAAGATATTTAATTAGAAAACATGTTGTAAAATTAATATATGTATATATAATATACTCGAGAGCCCGAATATGGGACTATGTATAATAAGTTATATTAACACTACTTGTTTATTTATAGTTTAAGTATACAAAAAATTTGTTTAAATAAACTTTGAAAAAAAAAAAAAAAAAAAAAAACAGGGACAATATTAAATAAAGGATTTTGATTGGCCGAGTGACGTGGCGTTGTTATTAAAAAGATGGCGAAGTAACGGTAAAAAGATCACGCCATACCGATGGTATGTGTAGCAACGAGGTTGAAAAATAACAAAGAAGAAATAAAAGCGTCATTCGAATTGTGTGCGCGAGTGGAGTAAGTTTAAATACAAAAAGTGGTAACATATATAAAAGGAAAAAATTTTATAAAAGGAGAAAATTATATAAAATTAAAAAGGAAATAAAGGTAAAATTTAAAAAGAAAAGAAGAAAATTAAGAAAAAGCTCGAGATAAAAAAGGAAGTGTGAAACATTCTATTATTTTTTTTTAAGACGCAGGTGAAGAAGCGGAGTCATAAAAAGGTTTTGGTGTTTAAAGTGAAAGGAGAAGCGGTGTACAGTTGGGGTAAGTTTTTACTATTATTTTACCCGGACCTCGTGTTGGTTTGAGGTTATGTGCGTCGGCATCAGTGTGACTTATAGGGGCACATATTTATTGGAGGTGGAGATTATTTATTCTGCCACCACCAGCATCACCATTAAGTCAGCCGAATCACGACAGTGCCAAAATAGTGAAATGGGAAGACAGGTTTCTACACTGGGTGTCAACCACGCCAACGGACGTACGGTTTAATCCGATTGTGTGGACTGGCTGCAAAAGGCATGTGCAATTGGCATTTGACCACAGAACCGGCAGTAACTACAACACCACTGCACAGTAACCAACACCGGCATATTCAAACAGTGCCTAAACTACCACCATCAGCACAGGCAAATTTTATTCACTACGCGCACAAAACCGAATCATTATTTTTGTACACCACCGCACGCAACATCAACCAGTATTCCATCAAGCCCTCAACTGAACGCTGAACACGCACCATAACCCACCACTACGCGACAGAGTACACCGCTTCCACAAACAGTTACCAAACAACAAATTCATTCCAAAGTCAACAGCAACGAGCATCCTTCACATCAACAAACATAGCCTAGAAAATCTGAAGCAGTGAATTCATCAGCAACTACTATAGATGACCAACCAACACCATCATATAGAACAGAAATTTTCATCCATAGCCCAAATTAAATAATCACCAGTAGCAAACAAACATCCTTCACAGCAAAAGATCATCAAGAACAACATCAGCAACAACTATAAACCCTCCACAACCGGTTCAGCTAAATACAATAACAAAAGCAACATATAAAAGCCAACAAGAGGAAGACATCAATTTCAACCAAAAATCATCATCGGAACCACCAACAACATCTCTCAACCAAGAGATATGCCCCACACTCAACAATAACAACTTCAATTTAACAACAACAAAAACATCAAGAACAACAATAGAAAATCAAAATCATCATCATCGAGGGATAAATCACAATAGTTTAAGAATACACCCGGTTGAAGATCCCTGGGTGCCAGGTAGCCTATTTGTATATTCAATTTTTGTTAGACCATTTGATGAGTAAAATTTAGACAACCTAGGATTTTTTTTTATACGTAAATTTAATATATTTCAAAATTTGGGGGAAAAGGAAAGAAAGTTAAGGTATTCCTTTCGTTTGCATACATATATTGAGATCTTTGCATTCGTGTTTGCCTGTCTATAGGATGCATGTTTTCGTAGGTAGGCATACGCAAGTATCTAGTGGAAAAGTGCCTGTATATATGTACTTATGTATATACTTACATACGTATGGACGGTTGAGTATACCTTGGTATAGAAGTACATACACATACATATATATGGAGGTGTGTATGCTTATTCATTCATAGAGTGAGAAGTGTATCGGCGGGTAGGTGGACATAGGTATCAGGGTGAAGAGATATTTGTTTGTATATGCATATATGAGTCAGGATAGATATACATATATATATATATATATAAAAGTCGGTAGATGTTGATACTTGTAATTGTCTGAGTAGGAATAAGTGAACAGAATATTTAGCTGTGTATTAGTATATAACAGGGACTGAAACCGAACCCGAACCGGAATGGGTTCGGGTTCGG
This sequence comes from Metopia argyrocephala, assembly GCA_963576795.1. Lineage (NCBI taxonomy): Eukaryota > Metazoa > Arthropoda > Insecta > Diptera > Sarcophagidae > Metopia > Metopia argyrocephala. Next base: position 90,499,013 of record OY756211.1, read on the forward strand.
TGCTTTTATAACCATGAACCCGGACCCCGTTGAACCCCAAAACTCATCCAGATTCGGGTTCATAAATTTCAAAAAATAATTTTTGCACATAAAAATATTCTGTGTACTTAATAGAGGGCCGCGCAAGCATAGCTTAAATGTCTTACAAGCAATCATCCATTTTTTAAATATTTCATGTCAAGTTCTTTCTCTTTATTACATAAATGTTTTAAAGAGAAAATATTTTGAACTACAAACAAAATCAAAAACATCAAAACTCTTGTAGAAAAGAATACAAAGCCTTTAAGAGAATAATGAAATTAAACAAAATCATCTTCACAGTTCCTGCAACGCAAGTAAGCATAGAAAGGGCTTTTTCAGCTTTGAAATTTATTTTATCACCACAAAGATCAAATTTAAAAGAAGAAAATTTAAAAAATATTTTAATTATTAAATTAAATGAAAAATTTTTTGAAAAATAAATAAATGATATTGTACTTTTTTTTCTAAATTTTGAACCCGAACCTGAACCCTGGACCGAACCTGAACCCAAACTTTTTATTTTGATTAACCCCAACCTGAACCCGAACCCAATTTTTTCAGGGTTTCAGTCCCTGGTATATAATATTTGCGTATACATTTCAGAACTTTATATATAAGTACATACATGAAAATTAGTAAGTAAGAAGTTGAAAAGGAGAACATTAGACGAATTTTGATTTGAAAATTACCTTTCCGAAGATTGGGCAAAGGGTCGCCAATAGATCCGTTTAGGTCCGAGCTCGAACCGGCGGGGGGCGTTAACGTATTATGGACCCACGTGCTAATGTACTTCTTCGATACGTGTAACCTTATTTTATTTAATGATTTTTATGTGAAATTTGGAACCGTATGTTAAGATTATTTTTGATTAATTACACGGTGCTACAAATGAGCAATTTTTTTTATACTTGGAAAGTGACATAGATAAAGAAAATGTAGTATCTTGACCAATACATATTTGTAAAAGCAAAATTTTTAACTTTTGAAAAACCTTAATAACTTTTTTGTTTTTTTACCCGATTTTATTTATTAGAAGCTTGTTTAACTCATAACTAAATTAGCTTTAATAAAATATATACAGAAGGGTATGTTTCTAAACAATCTAATTTTAAAAAATGGCACCAAAGTTGAAAAATTTAAAAAAAATTAAATTAAAATCAAATATACTTAATTAAAAATAACACTGAAAAAATTTAACATATATACCAAAGTGTGTACATATTTAAAAAGACACATATTTCTTCTTTCTGAAACCGTTTAAAAATTGAAAATCGGATTAAAATCAACTGAGTTACGTGTTCATAAGTACTCGAACCTACCCGAAAATAGTTTTTTCGGAATAACTCCGAAATTTGAGGGTGTTTCCGAACTTTTAAAAATTAATTTATGATCTACTCAATAAGGCCTACAACTTACACTAGGTCACGTTCCAAGTATATTTTCACTGTAGCACCGTGTTATTAATACTAGTGCCCTCGAGTGGTTATATAAATTATTACATCGGAGGGATATTTACATATATAGTTTATTGTAGAATATAATTTTAATATTTTAGTTTATTGAGGTGCAGTCGAGATCTCCTTAGGAGTAACTTTGTACAATGGAAACGGTATACGAGTTGTAATTGAATTGGAATTGTTTTACTGATGATAATTTTGATATTGTAATAATTAAAATTGAGATTTTTTTGATATAGTATTAAATATGGAATAGTAACACTGTAGCCAGCGATAAGTAAGGTGGGGCATTACGGGGATCTAATAGTAATGCCATGGGGAGACTCATGTCTCCAAGGGTGGGACCATTCCGGCGTACTATTTTCTAACACACAAAGAAAATACATGAAATAACCGAAACACAATCGCACTCCTTATCGTTATCGAAAAATTCAAAATCCAATAAACTAATTCGACTTTTAATAACAAAGAAGAGAAAAGTGAATAAAAAATCGGTACTAACAGCCCTAAATAATAAGCAATAATGGAAGCCATACATATATTGTTTTTTATGCATTAAAGCTTCCAAATATGCTGCAGGATAAGGTATTATTTTTTATTTTTTGTACTATTTGCATCATTGATGCGCACGAGTAAGTGATTGTTTACAATTTCTCCCTTACAAAATAACTTACTGGGAAGCACTATTTTCTGCTGGCTAACTGGTAAACTACATTAAATTTTATACTAGGGATGTTCCACAAAATAAAATAAATCGATATTTTTTTCTGTTGCGATGCATCGTCAACTTACATCGGTGTTTTGCGATGTATCGAATAAAAACATCGATGTTTTCGATGCATCGTATCAAATTTTCATAAAATTGTAAAACAAAGAAAAAATATACAAATTTCAATAAATTTACCAAAATTTAGTATAATTTAATAAGTCCCAATATTTTTTATTTAGAGTTTGTGAAAATAATATTTTATTAACCCTTTTATACTGCATTCTACTTCTTGGCTTTACCATAACTGATAAAGCTTTTTTCCCGATGCAATGCATCGTATCAAATTTTTATATGCTAGCAAAGCAAAGAAAACATATACAAAAAATAAACATTTGGTTTTACCAAAATTTAGTATAATTTAATAAGTCCCAATATTTCTTGTCTAGCGTTTGTAGAACTAATATTTTATTAATGGTTTTATCCTGCACTCTACTAATTTGCTGTGTCAAAACTGATGAAGCTTTTCAGATGGCACGGAACTGGCAACCATTATTAAGTGTTTGTATGCTACGTTATACATTTTTAGGAATTGTTCCTTATAATCGGCAAACATTTTTAAAGGGTTTTCATTAAATCGACTTACAGGACAACGTAAATACACAGAGAGCTCGTCAGAGAAGCTTTCTTTATTTTTATTTGTTTTTCAATTTCTGTGAACTAATTTGTTCAATTTGTTTGTGATTTGCAAATAGTATTGATAACTAGAAATTCTTAATGTGATTTAGTACTATAAAAAATTTATATGGCCACATTATCCACTTAGATTTACAAATAATGCATGGATATAATACATAATTATAAGCAGCCTTCAAGCAGGACTGCCGGGTGAAAATACCTAAAAACTATAAGTATGGTTTTCTATGCATCGAAAAAATATATCGATGCATCGAATGATACCGTATCATCCGTATATTTATTTAAATACCGTTGATTCTACATATTTAATTTAAAAAAAATAACAATATTTGCGTAAATAAAGGGTATTTACTGCAACTGTGCAAATACCAAGTACTCGTATTTACTTTCAATTGGCATATAAAAGCAGGAATATTTTCAATTTTATTTCAAATTTAAAATGATGTTCTTCAAATCTATACTTCTTTCAATACTTTTGGCTATTGCTACTGGTACTGTTACTGCTGATCAATGCAATGACATTTGTTCATCGGATTATGCACCTGTCTGTGGCTATTCAACACTTTTACAATCCCAGTGCACGTTCGGAAATATATGCCTATTTACCAAGATACAATGCCAGAATTTAAATGAAGGTAATTAATACGATTTCGTAAAAAATAAGTATCCATTCTGTTATATTTTTAATTGGTTTGATTTTTTCTTTTCTTCACTTATTTATTTTAAAGGCTGGTCAGTATTAAACAGTGGCTCTTGTAATCAAAATTCTCCTCAGTGTGAAGTCCTGCTAGGACTCTGAGGAAACTGGATAAACTAAACAGGATGAATACAAAAAACTACAACAACGACAACAAAAACAAAAAATAATATTTAAAATATATATATATTTTTATGCTATTTATTTTTATCATAATCAATCATTTTCATATTCTTGTTTCTTTTTATAATAAATTTACTATTTTATAACTGCAATATATTTTTTTTATTTTTTAAATAACATTTTAATCCCTTTTGTTTCTCGTGCGGAGAAAGGATAATTCCAGGTGCAAGGATAATTCGATGGAATTTAATTTTGAAAAATGTAAGTAATGGTTTTTTTATAGAGCCAATCCTTTTGTCTACTGTTATAAGCAGGGAAATCAAAAATATGCTCTAAAGAAAGTGTTTTATGCCCATAAAATATGCACTAAAAACTTTGAAATATGATCTAGAACAGTGATTCGCAAAATTCTAAAAGTGTGCCGCCAAAAAAAAAAAAAAAAAAATAAAAGTTTTACATCGTGTACTGGAATTAAAAGACGAAATGAAAATGTTTTTTGAACAGGATACAAATTTTGATTTTGTTCGTTTGTTGAAAAATAAAATATGCTGTACTAGACTGGCTCACTTATCAGACATTTATGTTATTTTTAATAACATAAATAACATAAACCATACAAGGGCCTAATTAAAATATTTCAAACTCAACTGATAAGCTGGTGAGATTCCAAAAACAAATAACTTTATGGAAGAATAAAGCTCAGAAAGGCAATTTATAAAAGTTTGATTCAGTACCAAAATACTGTTATAAAATAATAAAAATAATTGTTATTGACCATTTGACAAAGTTGGAGGCGAGAATTACTCATTCTGATTTGACCAGCGTTGCCAAAAAAACATTTAGATACTCGGCTCTAAATTTTATTTTGTTGAATTCTTGTTTACATCACTGAAATTAGCATATTACTTATGTAGAAACTATTAGAAACAAACTGTAATTGTTTGTTTCTACCTGGTTGTCGGAATATCGTCCTCTAAATTTTCAGTTTCGTTCGACTTCTGTGTTTCTGATAAAAAATCTACAATTTATGTTTGCATATATTTGTTGTTTTTGTAAACAGAGATGATTAAGACCATATTATAAATGAATTGTATTTAAAGGTAGAAGTACGTTACGGCGTTAATAGCGGTTACAATCTACAGTGTAAGTCAACTGTCCAACTATCAACTAATCTAAAATGTAAAAATTGTTCAACTTCTATACGTTAAATAATTTTCCAATTTTGCCAGTAATTTGCCTTCTGAAAATTCACTATTTTAACTTTTTTTTTTGACAGCCCCACTTGTGAAAATGTCTAAACAGTGTCAACAGTGATGCAAATTGTTTACTCGAAAAAAAAGTTTTTTTTCTTATTTAAAAATTATAAATAGTTTTTTCAAAATGAAAATCTACCAAAAATCTAGGAAAATTGCAACAAACCAACCAAACTACCAAACGGTTTTAAAAACACGAAAAAACTACCACTTTTGGTCCGATCGGATTTTTTCATTCTAATTTATTTCACAAATTACAATTACATAGTGCTGGAAATATTTTAATTTTTTCCGAGTCCGGAATGTAATTTTTTTTTATCCTGTTAATTTTGGTAAAATATAATTTTGCATCTTTTGTGTATGACAGTGTGGTACTCCAACACAATTTTTTGAAACGATATTATTTCAACGGATTTTTTTTGTTTTTGTTTTTTTTTTTTGACAAAATGGTACGACTTTGTAAGATAGTCAGTATCAGCCTTTACGAGTATGTATATTCTTTGTGTGCCACCAAATTTTTAAATTGTTAAAAGTGTGCCGAAACAAAAAAAGGTTACGAATCACTGATCTAAGATATAAAAAATATGTTTTTAAATTGTTTTCAAATTTTATGAAATTAAATTGAATTTTTTACTAGCGTAAACCGGGCGTGCTTCGCTACACCTACCCTTACCATTTCTACATATTTTTTGACTGATGATTTTTAATGACTACGAAATCATTTACACCAAACTCAAAAACTTTAGCTTTACCACTCCTACTTTCTGATTGATAATTTTCCTTGACCATGAAGTCGTTCAGACCAAATTTGGAAAATTTACAGAAATAATCTACTGACTACAATCCCCAACGTACCCTAGAATTTTGGCTGAAAGCGATCCCTTCGTTTCCACGGTTAGTGGTGACATCAAAATGTACATTAATTTTTATATACATATGTATTAGATTACATTAGATTAAAATTTTGATTTTGTCATTTTTACATTTAACTCAGACACTCTACTGTTTATGTTTTTATTAAATTGGTATTTATTGTATAGTGCTTATATTATTAATTTTAAGTTTGGATATTATTTTTTTATTTTTTTCAAATTACATATTTATTATGTATTATAATCGTATTTCTTTTTAATCCCGTGACAATTGTAGGTGATGTTTCAGTGAGTGTCAATATTAGAATAGAATTTTTTTCTTTTCACGATTTATATTGCAGTTATCAAATATATCAATATCACAGAATATACTTATACAAAGTCCAACCACCCAATTGTCCATTCTTGTTCTTTTGGGTACTGTTTGAAATTTTTAATATTTTTTCCTTAATATTATTAGTCGCCATAGAAAAAACTAATATGTACATTTATAGTCGTTGATGAAATTTACATACATACATACATAACTGGCCTTTACAACCCTGTGTCAGGATTACGGCCTAGCTTCTCGCAGTACTCATGTTGTGTGTGTCAATTTTTATCCTTGAGTACCGGGACCTACAGTTTAATGTCGACTCCGAACGACAGACTTGAGAAGCTTGTTCATGGCAATTAGTTACTCTCAGAAGACTGCTGAGAGGTAGTCGCCGAAAGAAATATTTTTTTTATATTTCTTTTTTTTAAGATGTCAGAGCTGGGTGAAAAAATAGCAAACCGCTCCAAACAAAATAAATATTTTATAATGCAGCTTAATTTACAGACAGACTGGATAGATTCTCATCTATTACTCAATAACAGTGTTGCCATTTCAGGAAGATAAATAAGTGTTTTGGGGTCAAAAGAGACAAAGAAATTTATCTAAAATAGAATTTTAGAAATGTATTGTTTTTCTACTTCATGCCAATTGTAAAAACAGAGAAATACGGTTAAAAAATTACAAAAAAAAAAAAGACTAAAAAACCTCATTTAAAACTAAATATGAAATACAAGTACATACTCGTATATCGCAAATTAATACAACAAAAAAAAAAAAAAAAAAAAAAGAAAAGAAACCAGAAATACAGACTACCATAGCTGGAGGCGAAAGTATGTTAAGTTATGCTGAAGTACAATTCCTTAACGGATGAGAAATTATTGCAAACATAATAATTTAAATTCATTTAAAAGAGTATAGTTCTGATCAAATTAACGATTCCTTTTTAGAAACGCTTATCGAAATATATCATTCGCCTGCCTGTAGAATTATTTAGAATGGAATCTAGTTTTAGAAGCTACAAAATTTTATTAATCTTATGGACACTCTTAATGTGTTTAAGAAGTCCTGACTTGTCTTTACCATCACGACATCTGTATAAAAAAATACACACATTTACACACATATTATTCTCTTATATATAGTATATGTCCTATAAACACCCGGGCAATAGAAGTTGTTCCAGAATCATAGCATTTTCATTGAACACCAAGTATTTCTTAGAGCTTAAAAATATCAAATTACAATAGAAGTAATTAAGAGACCTCAAGCTCGAACTACTCTATATATTTATTCAAAATTATAGGCCAGCAAAAATTTAACATACAATTCAAATCGATTACCAATCGGAAATAGTACCGTCGCTTAAAGAATATGAAATATGCCCAAAGGAGAAACCAAAAGGATTAAAATTTTATTAAAAGATAAAAGATATATTGCTGTTATAAAATAGTAGATTTATTATAAAAAGAAAGTGAATGATTATGATAAAAATAAATAGCATATAACTTTAATTGTGATTTAAATATATTTTTTTTTTTTTTTTTTGGTTTTTCTTTTTTTCTTGTAGGTTTTTGTATTCATCCTGTTTAGTTTATCCAGTTTCCTCAGAGTCCTAGCAGGACTTCACACTGAGGAGAATTTTGATTACAAGAGCCACTGTTTAATACTGACCAGCCTTTAAAATAAATAAGTGAAGAAAAGAAAAAATCAAACCAATTAAAAATATAACAGAATGGATACTTAAAATCGTATTAATTACCTTCATTTAAATTCTGGCATTGTATCTTGGTAAATAGGCATATATTTCCGAACGTGCACTGGGATTGTAAAAGTGTTGAATAGCCACAGACAGGTGCATAATCCGATGAACAAATGTCATTGCATTGATCAGCAGTAACAGTACCAGTAGCAATAGCCAAAAGTATTGAAAGAAGTATAGATTTGAAGAACATCATTTTAAATTTGAAATAAAATTGAAAATATTCCTGCTTTTATATGCCAATTGAAAGTAAATACGAGTACTTGGTATTTGCACAGTTGCAGTAAATGCCGTTTATTTACGCAAATATTGTTATTTTTTTTTTTAAATTAAATATGTAGAATCAACATTGCATTTAAATATTTTATTTAAATATTTTACTGTCAACAGTCTTGTTTGGATAATGAAAATATGTTTTAGAAATACTTGTATTGCAATTGCCTCGCTACTCCTTTTTGAATTATTTTCAATATATAGACCTTCTAGAAATTCAAAAGCGCCATTTTCTGATTAATGATGTACACACGTGTGTTTATTAGAGACGATATTTTGACAAGTGTTTGCTTTGCATAGGATGTGCATTGACACCATTTTAATTCAGCTCATATTTTATCTGATTACATGTATTGATTGTGAATCAACTTGGGCCGAATGTATAAACTTCTGATATTAATGTTCTCTTAGTTATATTAATAAGTTAGTAATTTTTATATATGGGCATAGCACCACCTTTATCACGTTTACACATAATTGGCCATTACAACCCTGTGTCAGGGTTACGGCCTAGCTTCTCGCAGCACCCATGTTGTGTGTGTTAATTTTTATCCATGAGTACTGGGACCTACAGTTTAAAGTCGACTCCGAATGATAGACTTGAGAGGCTTTTTCATGGCAATCCATTACTCCCAGAGCTTTTGCCAGAAGACTGCTGAGATGTAGTCGCCGAACGAAATAATTTTTTCATATTTCTTTTTTTCAAAATGTCAGAGCTGAGATATGAATCCAGCGCTATCGTCTAAGTAAGCCAGCACACTAACCACTAGACCACGGTGACCACAAAAAAAAAAGAGATGGCGTATGTAATGGCAGAAGACTGCTGATAGTTAGTCGCCGAAAGAAATATTGTTTTTAATTTCTTTTGAACCCCTAGAACACGGCGTTAGTGTACACTCGATGAAAAAAAATTAGTAAATAACAGTTTACAAAACCAGCTAATCTATCAAAGAAACCTTGAATGCGGAAATCCTGCTGTGAAAATATGTTTCTTTAGTCTCTAATGTAGCAGTAAATGATGATGGTATAACTTATTTTCCCACTACGATTTTTACATGAAAAAAGCTTTGCCTAAAAGAGAACGAGACAAATGATTTCGAAAATCACCAAGAACTTTACTTTTTCTTAGCTTTAAATTTTATTTCAAAGTTTCTGATTTAAAAGTCTTAAGACAGGGTTGGATATTTTTTTTTTTTTTGGAAATTCTAGTTAATAAATCATTATAATATTTGATTTTATTTTATTTGATTTATAAAGAGATTTATTAAAATAAAAAGAATTGGCAACAGTTTTATTTATTTCTTCTGTGTCTAATTGAACAATTTTTACGTTTAATTGTAAAAACAAAATAAAACTATAAAATGCCTTAAACTACTCGTAGAACACCACAAATCAATGACACCGGACCATTATAAAAACAGTTGAAAATTAAAGCAAAACTTCAAATGGCATTCGGCTATTCTTACCCTACACCGCTATACATACTTGTGTAGGTGGTGGTGGTGGTAGTGTATTATATATCTGCCGATTTTGGTAATAATTAATAACACCTTTTAAGTCAAATATTGTATTTTCATGTAAAGCTTATAATTAAAATTGAGACAGATTCGATTTGGAACAAACAACGTTGTTTTTTCTTTCCTTTTTTTTTGGTCAGAATAGATCAAAATTTTAAACTAGATTTGCATAGTCGACAACCGGAAAATAAAATAGCGTCGTACAGATGATGATTGAAAATTTAATTAATTTGAATTTAAGTTTAACTGAAGATTTAGAGTAGCAACTCAAGTCCCCTTGAAAACGAAATATTACAAAATTTACTTTTTGCTTTGAGGTGGCATACAAAATCGTCTTAACCGACCGACTGTGTTTTTACTGGTATTGTTGTGCTTTTTTTTTTGTTCTTTTTTATTTGAAAAGAGTTTTTTAAACTAAAATGATTCAGCATTATTATACCATTTACGAACGAACCACCTTGCCAATCAATAGGCCATAATCTGAAGAAAAAGAAAAAAAAAAAAAAGAAACCAAAACAGAAAAAATAAAATTTAAGAAAAACAAGCTACAAAAAATAAAACACTAATTGGCACAAATACTTCACAATTTCCAAAATGAAATAAAAGTTAAAATATGTATTTCATAAAACAAAACCATTCAAAAATATTTTTATTTTGTTTTTCCTTTGAATCCAAGATTTTCATGTCGGGCTGTATTATTCTTTATTTTTTTTATTCTTTTTTTTTAACAATTTTAAAACACGTGATTTTAATGCACCTGTTGTGAATGCTCTAAGTCGACTGTAACCTTTAATTCTGTTGCACATTTCTAATGTAAACAGTGTAGTAGCTGTTGCTGCTGCTACTGCTACTTCCATAGATACCAGCCACTGCTACTGTTCATGGCTTCTTGGTTTTATTTTGTTCTTCGGCTTTAAGAAGAACTTTTGCAACTCAAATTCATATATAAAGCAGTTACATTTAATTAAGATGAAATTTTCAAATAACCTTCAAAACTATTGTGCAGGTTTTTTTTTTTTTAAAACAACGAAATTGAACAAAAATATATTTTTTCTTAATCAATTATTAATCTGTTCTTACTTTAGGTTTAACAAATTTATTTTTAAACTTTAAAATAAACTGTATACCGTTAAAGTATTAAAAAGCTTTTTAGTTTTATTTTTTTTAAAACAGTTTTAACCTTTACATTTTAAAGCAAATAAATAAGGAATGTGACACTCCATGTGAAGATGCATAACCAAAAATTTTTTTTCTTTAGAGAGAGTGTTTTTCTTTGTTTTCGGCACATTGAGAATGATAATGAAAGTCTACAGCAAAAGTAAATCAATGTTCTATTGAGCATTTTCTGAGAATCGATATTAATTAAAACCAAAATCGTATATATTTTCTAAGACAAGAAAAAATGTTAATGCAATAATTATTTTAAAAAGTTCACAACAAAGGAAGTTTTTTTTTTTATTTTATATCTTCACAGTTTGTGTTCTTCATGACACGAGCTACAACTTTGGCTCAGAAAGTAAATAAAAATTCGAAACGGTTTGCAAGATATGAGCCAGAGAAAATGATCACTTTTTTCCAAAAATTACACAGATGGCTCATAAAAAAAATTTCAAAATTGTTTCTTTTTTTTTTTTTTTTGTTTTATAACTTAGTTGTGTACGAAAGAAATACTTTTTTTCATATTTATTTTTATTATCCAAATAATAAGCAAATACTTTTCTCAAGCTCAAGGTCAAGTTTATTTTCAATTTAATCATCAATATTTCGATATCCTTCGGATATCATCTTCAGGATTTAAAAATTATATAAAATTAAATTGAAAATAAACTTGACCTTGAGCTTGAAAAAAGTATTTGCTTATTATTTGGATAATTTGGAAACAGGTCGAACAATTATATAATTTTTCTGATTTGATTTATTTTTATTTTTCATGATGTCACAGCTGAGATTTGAACCCAGCACTATCGTCTTAATAAGATATCGCACTAACCACGACGAGAACATACTACTGTTGTTAAGTATTCAACAGAGTGGGCAAACAAACAAAACATTTCGCAAAAGTTTCAACAAAGTCATACACTTTTCAAAATTTATTTAATGGTATTGTACATGAGCAAAACAAAAACAAATACTTTCTAAATGAGAAAGAGCGCAAATGAAACAATTAGCTTTTCGCTCTTGTGCTTGTTTTGTTTTCTGTTGTTTTTTTCTCATCTTCTTTTCTTTTTCTCTTCTTCTATCCTTTTCCTTCTCATTCATTTTTTGTTGTACCTACGCACATTTGAGTTAGTGTATTTGTAGTACTCAAAACAAAAAGAATATACAAAATTAAATGGGACAATCTTTCTCACTGTTTCTGTTTTATTTTTGTTTTACTCATTGTAAAGAATACAACAAAATGAGATCAAACGTTCAGTTTTGTTTATTTTCCTACTCTGGTATTCAATACCAGAGTACCAAATCGTTCACTAACTTTTCACTTATGAGTGTACGTGTGCATTCAGTTTTTATTTTTTTTTTCTACTCACACATGTTTGAAAAAACAGAAAATTTTTTGCTTTGCTCTTTTTCATGTGTGAATATTGTTTTTTTTTGGACGCATTTTCATGTATGAAAAAATAAAATTTTGACGTATACTCTTTTATGAGCATGAATATTTTTTTTTTTACACACTCACTCGCTCATGTATACTTGCTTTGCTTTTCCAGTGACAAATTTACAATTGTACGTATGTATGTATATACAGTTTGTCAAAGAATAAGAAAAAACATATGTACGTCTGTTTTGCAAATTGGAAGAAGAAAATTCATTTATTATTAATTATTATTTATTATATTATCTTCAATACTAAAGTGCGATTAATTTAATAGCTCATAATTCAGCTTTACTATAAGTAAATTAGAAATCTCTACCAATTCTGTCATATCATTCAAAAGAGAATATATGGCTCTTCGTCATATATGTACATACAGTTTGTAGAAAATGTTTTCAATTAAAATTTTTGTAAAAATTTAATTCAGATAAATATTTACAACAACAATACTCTTCTATTTAGGATTTTTTTAATGTAATTATTGTATTGTGTGTTTGCGACAGGCAGGCGTCAAAAATTCAAAAAATGTATGAATGCATTACAACAACAACGTCATGAAACAATTTTGCTTAGAAAGCTATGAATGCAGACGTTCGCGTGTGAAAAAAAATTTGTGCTGCTCATTTATGTGCACGAAGAAAATAAAAAAATTTCTTTACTCTTCATATATGTACGCTTAGAAAAAAAATGAATGCACATGTTTTTGAATATTCATAAATGGAAAAATCTGAACTCTGTTCAATATTAATTTCTTCACTTTCAATAGTTTCTTGCAAGAAATAATACCAAGTGTCTACGTGCTTTTTTCGGTTGTGAAATACAGAGTTTTTGCACAAATTGTCTGTTGAAAGAAAAAATTTTGAAGAGAAAACGTTTTAAAGTAATTACCTCTTTAGTAGATTCTAAAATACATAGATATATATTCAGCTTTTGTAGTTGACAAGGCTACTGTTCTTTGCTTTTTTGATTAACAGCTTATTGCTGCATCAGCGAATTTAAAAATATAACCTGTATACGAAGGGCGATCATCTATTGATGCATCCCAATCTGTGTCTGCAAGTCCTTCTAATTGTCTGTCTGTTTTTGAAAATCTTAGTCTCCAATTCTCAGTTTCTTTTAAGTATCTGATAACAATTTTTGAGGCAATCCGATGCTGTATTCTAAAATTTGAGTTAAAATGCCTTAGGCTGATGTCAGAGTGCGCGCTATAAGCGATGCTCTGCTTGTGTTTTCTTACGTCAATGCTCAAAAGATGTCAGAGTCAAAGCGAAGCTACAAGAGAGCCAAAGCGACAAAGCAGGTTGTGAAATGAGTTATAGCAGTGGTCTTCACCAGTATTACTCAGGTAAATAAATTGTTCGGATATTTTTTTAGTTTTTCTTACTCTCTTCGTGAATATTTTAACCAGGGTTGCTTAATTCCACAAAAATTCTGGCAAACAGCTTCTTAAAATATACCAAAACTACCCGTATCGTTAATTCTTATTATATTAGTTTAAAATTAAATGTATTGTACTTTATTAACAGATATCACTTTTAGAATTCCTGGAAACCAGTTTTTGTTTTATTTTCCTATGAAAAACTTAATTAATTATAAAAAAATTTTGCAACGTTAAAAATCTTTCATAAAAAGAAATCCATACGCTTTGTTTTCATCATGCTAAACGACAACCACAATTATTCCAAAATCATGTGTGTGAGACAAAAATTGCGTATGTGTTTATGTTTTATTAGTTTTCAAGAGAGCTAAATTTGTTTGTCAGACACTGAGAAGTTATGATAATAAGCAACATAAACTTATTAATGTTTATATTTCTTTTAATTACATTTCAATTTGTTTATAGCATTTTCAAACAATTTATTTCATGAATATTTTTAATAATTTAGTTTAAATTTTAAAATTAAAGGTTTTTAAAACGAAAATTTTCACAAATTTCATTCAAGTTGTTAAAAACAATACAAATGAAGAAACCAATCTCATCTCTCAGTGTATTTTTGTGTGACTCTCTTTGTGAAGACCACTGATTTATAGCATGGCATCGCTTCGTTGTTGATTGTTTACATTGTACTTTGACATTTTTCATTTGTTTATTTTATTATTTATTTATTTCATTATTTGTTATTTGTGCGTGTTTAAATTTTCCATTAATTTTAAAAGATATTTGTACAATAATGGATATTGATATTGAAAAATTTATAACGGAAGTGTTCACACGCCCTGTGCTTTGGGACCAAGCAAATAAAGTTACCACAACAGAATTCTCGTGGAAAAGTATTGAAACAATAAAGAAACAACCAAGTAAGTGATTCTGAATCCATTAAAAAAAAAAAGATTGACGGAATAAAAAAAGTATTTTAAAAACACAACAAGTCGCTTTGTTTTATATAGTCTCCACTCTGACATCCTGTAGTGTAAGTATAGCATGAATATTATAGCTTCTAACTTCGCTTCGCTTATAGCGCGCACTCTGACATCAGCCTTAATAAACTTCCTGCTTGCAAAATATCTGGTCTTGCAAATACCAGAGTTGGGTTTATTGCATTGAATTTATAATGCATTATCGCTTCCACTACCACTAAACGACTTTGTGTTAATGCAGCAATATTGCAGTCACCACTAATGCAGATGAAAATAAATAACCACTAAATAAAACCATTTTTAAAGGAGTGGAAACTTAGTGCATTAAATAAAACAAATTCAATTATAAAAATTAAACAAATGTAAGAGGCGATAATGAACTATTTTTTCCATTACTCCTAAATTTAGTGGACAATGAAATCTAATGCACTAAACCCAACTCTGGTAGATACTGCTAAATACATTCATGATCCAATCAAGCTTTAAAATGACAAATCTGTGACCTCTACTTATGATTTCTTTACTTGATTTGGGACACATTTCTCTTGAAAGTTTTATACCTGGGTTTAGTGGGGTTATAACTGCTTTACACTCAACTTTGAAATCCTAGTAGACCGGCAGTGTTACCAACTGTTCTGTTTTAATATATTTGCTTGAAAATTTATTTTCAAAATTTGCCAAAAATAAAAAAAAATCGATTTGAAACCAATGTGCAGTATAGACTACCAGAACAAACATTACTGACCTTTTTGATCCACCCTAGTAGTTTTGTATATTTTTTTGTGATATTCCACTATAATTGAACTTAAAAAAATAATAAATAAAACAATCAAGGATAAGAATTCAAATTTAATTGCTTTTAAGTTTTCCTAAATTTAAATTCTTGCCAAGTTTTAAGTTAACGCTGTGTTAAGATAAAATTTAAGATTTTATTACTTTGAAAATTGCCATCAAATATTTATCTGAGCTTAAGACCAGCGGAAATTCTAATGATTGTTTATGAGTTGATAAGTTTTTATTTACAACCATTAAGTTGGCATTTAGGCACTCAAACAAATCTGACAATTAAAATAAAATCAAAATATAAATACAAGGTAATATATTTGTTTTGCTGCCGTTGTTTTTTTTTTTTGTTTTTATTAATATTGTCTAATGATTACAAATTAATTTTAAGATATTTGTTTATGCTTAAAATCATAGAGATTTCCTGACGTGGAATTGAATTTAAATACCCTGGTGTTAAGCTTATTAAAACAAAAGACTTAAGAAACAAACTTGTTTGTAAACACACATACATGTATAATCAAATGAACATATATAGGGTGTTTCTTACTGAGGTATAGAACTTTAAGTTGGCATCACTTTTTTAACTGGCGGCCATTTTGTCAGCTGTCAAGTGATTAATATTTAGTTTGGTTTGCCATTTTATCATGAACAGGTTGACAAAAGAACAACGCTTGCAAATCGTGCAAATTTATTTCGAAAATAATGGTTCAGTTCGCGAAGTTTACCGCAAGCTCCGTCCATTTTATGGTCGACATAATCGTCCATCAGAGCAATTAATTCGGTTAACCATGGATCGTTTTCGCACTACGTTTACTCTATGTGATAATACGCATCCGCAGAGACGTCGAACAGTGCGCACCGAAGAAACAATTGCCGCTGTAGAGCAAAGTGTTGAAGAGAACCCGAATGAATCGATTCGCCACCGTGCACAGCAATTGGAGCTTTGTCCATCAACTTTATGGAAGATTTTGCGCAAGGATCTTGGCTTGCGACCTTACAAGATCCAGCTTGTGCAAGAATTAAAGCCGCGAGACCATGCAATGCGTCGTGATTTTGGTGTATGGGCCGAAAATGAGTTTGATCTCGATGCTGATTTTCATCGCAAAATTTTGTTCAGTGATGAGGCTCATTTTTGGTTGAATGGCTACGTCAACAAGCAAAATTGCCGCATTTGGAGTGAAGAGAATCCACATGAGACCCTTGAGACGCCATTACATCCACAAAAACTGACTGTTTGGTGTGCTCTATGGGCTGGTGGAGTCATTGGGCCATACTTCTTCCGAAATAATGCTGGAGAGTCAGTTACCGTTAATGGAGACCGGTATAGAGCCGGTTCCCGAATTGGATGGCATGAATGTGGATGAGTTGTGGTTCCAACAAGACGGCGCTACATGCCACACAGCGCACGTCACAATCGATTTATTGAAGGAAACATTCGATGAGCGCATAATTTCGCGAAATGGACCTGTCAATTGGCCACCAAGATTGTGTTTTATTTCAATTCGAAGTTCTATACCTCTAAAAAAACACCCTGTATGTATAGGTACTTGTACTTACATGTACATATATGGCTTGAAACTTTATATTTAATTTTTAATAACATTTTATTTTATTTTTTTTTTACAAAATTTGTACAAATTAATAGTTTATAATATAATTAGTAACGAACACTTAAAAATAATTTTAGAAATTTTTTTATTTTTATTTTGTATAGTACATATAAAAGCATATTAATAATTATTAAATGCAAGTTATGTAAACACGGATATGGCGTGATTTCGTTATAGTTTCTTCAATTATTAAAGTAATTTATATCTTTATTAGGCATATATTTTGTATAAACTTTTTTTCTTTTTGTTTTTATTATTTATGGCTTTTTCTTCTTGTGGCTTTGACAAATGCTTAACATTTAAAGGAACACTATATAATGTTGTAAATGCTTAAGTTTTCAACAAAGAAAAAAAAAAAGTAACACAAGCTACTTTAGACATGCAAAGTTCGATACACATGCATAGGTACGTATGTATGTATGTTAGAGTACATGAAAACATTTAGGGTTTGTTGTTGAATGCCGTAAAATTTATTTAATGCCACTGCCTTACCACATACAGCCTGTTCAGCTTGATGTACATGTGTTGTCACACATTTAATATCTTGATATTTAAAACAAAATTTAATTAGCACTGAAATATTTGTTGCCACTTTACTTTGGTTTAGCATTTAAGTTCATGTTTTTAAAATATATTTTTAAAACAGTGGCATACCACTAAGAAAAAAAAATTTAGATTTACAAGCCTGACAGACAAAGTAACATTATTGACACATAAATCATAATCAATCATTTCCTTACATATCGGTTTTTGAGGTTCAAATTCATGTAAACTAATACTTCCGTAACACTTTACTATAGTAAAGCAAACAGGAACTATAAAAACAATCTATTTAGTTTGAAAACTATTTGAGGTTTCTGAAACTATTTAATAGATTACCTTAATATTAGTGCATATTCTCTTTAATTTATTTATAAATCTTTATGAAAACTTCACATTTAATAACAGGTAAAGCAGTAACTAACTCCCACCCTAATAATACATTTAAAGTACCAACAACTGGTTGATTTTATTCTATTTTGAAGTGAAAATAAAATACAGAAGAAACTGAAATAAGACGTGTTTTGGTCGATAGTAGTATATTTACAGTTTCTTATTTTACTTGATGTATAAACAAATTACAACCAAAATATGACTGGTTTCTAGAATTTTTAAAAGAACCAAAATTTTTTTCGTATATCCCCAAGCTTTTAAATTAATTACAATTCCTGATAGAATATGTTCGACATTTTATCTTCTCTACATGAAAATATTCAGGGTCGGATTTAATATTTTACCTGATAACAGCTGCTGCTTTAGTTATGAATTATGAATACGATCTATAACTATCTATTAACTATTTCGTAGTTTCTGTTTTATTAGTCTCGACTATAGATATGATTTATGAATATGAGCTATTGTTACTAAAATTCAGTTGAAAACTTAAAACGTACAAAGCAAAAAAGGTGCTCACTTTTACAAAGTCCTTTCGTACGCAGTAAAAATTTTTAAAGTTATAAATAAATCGGTCAAGAAGTTTTCTACAGCGTACACAAAGGTTCTATGCCTCAATGCTTACAAAATTTCGTTAACACAACAACTGAAGTCTAATGACAATAGACTGCGACGAGTGTTATTGGAAGGGATTGTTAATCATCAACAAGCGAAGGCTGGTCTTTCCTAAGCGATAAAGCACGTTTTTACCTCAATGGCTTTGTTAATTCAAATACGTTGATATTCAATAGCTGACAGCTTTGTCAATTTTCTTTACCTATAAGTCGGACACCTAGAGAGCAAGCAAATTTGATATAAAAATGTAACTTTGTACTGGAGCCTCCTTAGGGAGTGGAAGTACAGGGTAAGTATGTTTGAAAAAAAAAGTTAGGGGTAAAGTATTAGTGACTATTCTTTATAATTTATACGTTTTAAAGACCTCAATTTACGATCTGTTTTATCCGGATGAACATCACTCTGCACCCTTTCCCCCAGAGAAATTTCAGGTTCTAGTGACTCTTGATTCGAGGAAAGATTTGGAACTCCGTGTTCATTTTCACCAATTTGTTCATTTTTGCCACGTATCATTTGGCTAACATGTCTTTTAATCAAGCGATTATCGCGAGCCAAAATACAATGATATGTTCGAGGACCAACACGCTCTTTTACTGTCGCTTCCAAGCGGTTCTATACTATCCTACCCCTATCAGAGTAGTTTTAATCTCATTGTTTTCCGATTTGATTTTTATTTTTTGATCCAAAAAGACCTCCACTCTGAAATTTTTCACAACTGTAAAGAAGGAAACTATCTTTGGCAATTTTTTTTTTCAAATTTTTCAAAAGGTCGCTTTCGGAGATATAGGCTTCCGACTTATAGGTACAGAAAATTGAGAATCTTGTTCATGGCAATTAGTTACTCGCAGAACTTTTGCCAGAAGTTTGATAACAGGTAGTCGCCGAAAGAAATATGTTTTTTTTTAATATTTCTTTGCTTCAAGATGTCAGAGCCGAGGCTTGAACCGGAGCTCTCGCCTTAGTAAACCACAAGACTACGGTGACTATACTATACATACATACATAATTGGCCATTACAACCCTGTGTCAGGGTTACGGCCTGGCTTCTCGCAGCACTCATGTTGTGTGTGTTAATTTTTGTCCATGAGTGCCGGGACCTTCAGGTTAAAGTCGACTCCGAACGACAGATTTGAGAAGCTTTTCAAGGCAATCAATTACTCTCAGAGCTTAGGCCATACGACTGCTGAAAGGTAGTCGCCGAAAGAAATAATTTTTTTATATTTCTTTTTTCAAGATGTCAGAGCTGAGAATTGAACCCGACGCTATCGTCTTAGTAAGTCAACACACTAACCACTAGACCACGGCCACTACTGACTATACTATACTTTATACAAATAGTTTCATATTTTTGTTCTTTTCTTTGTTATCAACCTAATCAAACAAATTTTTTCCATATAACAGAAAAACAAAAATAAGTTGAAATTTCTATTAATTTATTTGTATTCTTCAGTCAGTCTGCCAGTTTTTTAAACATACTTACATATAAGCTGTTTTCAGAAATAATTTTTTCTAAACTTCAAAAAAAAAAAAAAATTTTTTTTATTGTAAAACATTTCTTAAGATTATTACAATTATTTACAATATTTTAAACACCATATGCAATGCAATCAGTTAGACTTGGCAATAGGAAGTCTCTGAAATTATAAACCATGGGAAAGAAGTAAAATTTAAAAGCATTTAATAGTTAACCGGTTACAAGATAAAACATCTTTAGACGCATTTGCGAAATTCTTAAACTAAAACCAAATTTTGTTCTACTTATTATGTTGGTTGTGGCCACAAGAGTTCAAAAGCTCTCAAAGTTTGTTTCTTAAGTCTTTTGTTTTACATGCACATACATACATACATACATACGTATGTACGCATAAATGATAATTAAAAATTTTATATAAATTTCATAATTAATAAAACGAACTTGTTTGGGTTTATATTTTACATATATGAGCACACACATTAAAACATATATTCAATTTGCCACTGCTAATAAAATTTTTAAAATATAAATTTCATTAAATGCTATTCACAATGCTTAAGTGGCAAAAAAAAAATTTTTTTTTTCTTTATTACGATTTTTGTTCTTATTGTTGTTGGTGTGGGATTGTTTTATGGTTGCTCTAGATTTTGTTTTGGATTTTGCATTAAAAAAAACCCAAAAAAGTTTTATTTTTTTCTGTGAAAACGTATTTGTTTTAAGACTCTGGTAATATGATCAACATTTAGAAAAAAAAATATTTGTTGCACAATGTTTTTTGCCCATATTGTTGTTGTTGTACTCAGTTACATGCTTAATGTAATAATTGTCAATGGTACGGCTTATTTGTAAGTGAGTCTAGATACTTAAGTAAGTATATAAAACCACAACTATTCGCTAAAAGTATTATACTTACTAAGCATATACTAAAAACAGAATTTAAATTTTAAAGACTATACAAAAAAAAAAAAAAAAAAAATAGAATATTTGCGGGTAAAGTCTTTTTTTTTCTGTTCTTGTCTTTTTGTTAATTTAAATGAAATGCGTGTGTGTAAAAATCGTCAACTACGAAAAAAAAAAAATTCAAAATCTATAGCAGTTACTACCTTGTAAAACACTTTAAGCGAAAACATATTTTAGAGGTTCTAAACTCTAATGTTTAGTCAAAGTACTTGAGGTTAAAAAACAAACATTTATTTTTTTTATTTTCTGTTTTTGTCAATTCACAACAACAACTTGACTTGTTGTTGACCCGCTTATATTGTTTAGCTTTTAAACAACGTGCATGCGTAGCATTTATAACCGTTGTTATTGCATACATTTATTCGTAATATTTTTGTTGCATGTTCATTAGCTCTCAGTTTCTTTCTTTAATTTTAATACATACTCGTATTTTAAACGAATCTCCAGTGGCAATAACAAGTTTTAACTGGTTCGTTTTAATTTTATTTTCATTTGTTTTCTCTTTCATCTGTTTTCAGAAACAATTTAATGTTTGTGGCAGTTGTTGTTGTTGTTTTTTTTTTCTATTCAAAAGAAGTGTCTAAGTTGCAGTCTAGACATTTAATTTTTAGCAGCAAGTGAAGTGCGATAGCTGTTACTGTTAAAGTAAAATTTGTTTTTCATAGTGACGTCATTGATGCCGAGTTTTGTTACATACTTAGTAGAGGTAAAGTTTAGTGGAATATATTGTTTAGTTCACTCAAAGTAAGTGTTATGAGTGAGGTGCATATCAAGTGTAATATACGAGGTCTAATCAAAAACTAACGGTTTTTTTCAAAATTTTTGTGAGTTACGTATGTTCGATTTTCTGTTATATATCGTCGTAAGAATTAAAGAACGCTGGAACTGACAAAACCTTAAATGTTCACCAGAGCCAAAAAACCTGTATGAAAGTAGAACAAAGACACTGGTATTTTTTAAAACGCAGATGGCGTAAGTGAATTTCTTTTCATCATAGAAATATGGAACTGGGACCAATCGACGCGTATTTTTTTTCTGATAAAAATGATGCAAAAAACGTGTTTTATATTTTTTGTCAGTTGCAGCGTTCTTTAATTCTTGCGACGATATGTTGGTAATATCCGCCATTTTGGATTGTTAGTTAGTTTTTTACAGATAAAAAGGTTAGTCAGGTTTTGGTGTGCTCTTCGATTTTTTACTATTCGAAAAAATGGATCAAAGAAATTGTATTAAGTTTTGTGTAAAAAATAAAATTAAATGCGCAAGGACATTTGAAATGTTATTTGTAGCGTTTGGCGAGTCTACTATGAGCAGAACACAAGTTGAATTGTGGTATAACCGGTTTAAGGAAGGCCAAGAAGATGTCAATGACGATGGTTTTTGCACCATGATAACGCACCACTTCACACATCGATGGTTGTGCGTGACTTTTTGCCCAAAAACAAAAGCGTTATCATGCCTCAACCACCACTGGACTTGACCCCCCCCCCCCCTCCGGCCTTTTTCTTCTTTCCAAAACTAAAGACACCGATGCCAGGAAAGCGTTTTGCTACGATTGAGTAGATGAAAGAAAAATCGAAACAGGAGCTGTTGGCGACACCAAAAAGCGCGTTTCAAAAGTGCTTCGAGTTATTTTTTTTATTATACCTCGTATGTAAAGTAAGTTGGTGTTATGTAATTGAATTGTCCGTATAGTACTCTTATTTTATTATAGAGCCTTAGAGTATCAGGTGGCTCTATCTTATGACAAAGTTAATTGTCAAGGTATTTGAGAGAAATAAAACAAATCCTAAATTGTAGTCGCTGTGGTCTAGTGGTTAGTGTGTTGGCTTAGAAAGACGATAGTGCTGGGTTCAAATCTCAGCTCTGACATATTGAAAATAAAAGAAATATGAAAAAAATTATTTCTTTCGCCGACTACCTCTCAGCAGTCTTTTGGCAAAAGCTCTGAGAGTAACTGATTGCCATGAAAAAGCTTCTCGAATCTGTCGTTCGGAGTCGACTTTAAACTGTAGGTCTCGGTACTCATGAATAAAAATTAACACACACAACATGAGTACTGCGAGAAGCTAGGCCGTAACCCTGACACAGGGTTGTAAAGGCCAATTATGTATGTATGTACTCGTATGTAAATTTGAAGTCAGAATTATTTCTTTTTTTTTATTTACAAAATTCTTATTGTATGAAATTTAATACCCTAAGATCCTAATACTGGCATTCTTATGAGAATTAACATCCGTTAAGGAATATGTACAAACACTAGCAAAACTGAACTAGTTTTCGACCCAGCTACGAAAGGTCTCATCAGAGTTCTTTGTGTTATACATATTCATATTTTTATATTTCTATTTAAAGCACAATCTATTGGAAATAGATTATGTGAATTATATTTGAATGTTATTCTCACCAGTCTTTTTTCCTTATGAACTGAACATTTTTTCAAATTCAACTATTTGTTGAAATTTATTCAAATTCAACATATTTTTTCAATGTAAGTGTTACCATATTCTAAGTAACCGGAATTACATATCTATTTTACAATTTACCCTTTTCTTACCAATTTTTAATCAGTAATGGGTTATGTGCTGTGGCCAGCAAATTTATAATTATTATACATTTTCGAATTAAATTCTAATATTTTTTTAAGGGATCTTTATTATTTTATGGATCATTATTAGTTTTCGACCCAGCTACGAAAGGTCTCATCAGAGTTCTTTGTGTTATACATATTCATATTTTTATATTTCTATTTAAAGCACAATCTATTGGAAATAGATTGTAACAACAGACGTTGAGTTATAGGTGTTAACGAGACGTTTCGGTATTCTTGTGCACCGGCTGTAGCTCATCTGTGCGTGGGATCTTGTCTGAACTCTTATTTATCCAGTTACACAAAAATAATAAAAAATAATTAACACCGAAAAATTTAATAAAAAAAAAATAATAATAAAAAATTTAAATAGAAATATAAAAATATGAATATGTCTAACACAAAGAACTCTGATGAGACCTTTCGTAGCTGGGTCGAAAACTAGTTCAGTTCTGCTAGTGTTTGTACATATTCCTTAACGGATGTTAATTCTCATAAGAATACCAGTATTAGGATCTTAGGCTGTTAAATTTCATACAATAAGTATAATAAAGATCCATTAAAAAATATTCGAATTTAATTCGCAAAAGTATAATAATTACAAAATTCTTTGCATATATAATAGTATGTAATATTATTTATTCTATTTATGTTTTCTAATTTCTTATCAATCATTTCACTTACTTCCCCTTTAATGTTTTATTTGTTTATATTTTAATGACCCGTTTCGTTTATTTGTTAAATATCATATTTTATAATGCAATTCCAGCGACCTAAAATCAATTAACGCAAGCCATGTGAAACTGCATACCCTGCATATTATAGTCGTGGAGTCACTTTGTAATATAATGCCAAACTAATTTTATTTTCTTTTTATACATTGAATTTGTGTTCTTATAATAATTTATTTGATTGCTTACAATTTTGGTTTTGATTTTTATTTTCTTTTTGTTAGTTATGAATGCACACTTTTATGTGTGTATGTTTGTGTATGCACTACACAAGTTTATTTATTTTACAGCAAAATCATATTACGAGGGCATAAAACTTTGTTAAAATATAAAGTAAAAATGACTTTATTTTAACCATATGCACTCTATATGAGTCAAGTATTTTCCTAGCAGAAATTAGTGCTTACCAGCAAATACTTAGTACATAAAATCAAAAATAATATCTTATTCTGTAGCATATTTGGAAGCTTTAATGTATAAAAAACAATATATGGCTTCCATATATGCTACAGGATAAGGTATTACTTCTGAATTTTTATACTATTTGCTTACTGGTTGCAATAAATGTGCATTTCTTTTGCATTTTAGCGGCTCATTTCATATAAAAATCATGCATTATTAATGCGCAAATGTAAGTGATTGTTCACAATATCTCCCTAACAAAATAGCTTATTGGTAAGCACTTATTTCTGCTGGGATACTTGCTCTTACTCTATTGGTAAGAGCCTAGTGATATACTGATCTTACTCTTCGGTGGTGAGGATCTTTCTTACATATAACTAGACGTATAACTATTTGGCCTATTAGTTGTTATCATGACATTGTCCTTCATTTTCTTTAAATAGAGAATTATGTGAATCAGGAAGTCGGGTCTGTTGAAAAATTTTAGAGTTGAGTTCGAAAGTCAAAGCTCAAGATCGAGTCAGCTAATAAAATTTTTAACAGAGACCTTTAGTCTAAGATAAATAGCCTACAAGAAGGTTAGGCTAGTTCACCAGGTGGTCTAAAGGTAGAAGTGGGCACCTAAACTGTATGAGACTTAATTACTGTTACATGATTTCACGATAATGAGTGCTAATTGTTTTTACTGTATTCAAAATCGTAAATAGATTTTTGCAATTCAATTTGAAGCCAGTTAATTTGAAGCCATGCAATCAAAATGTCATCAGAGTTAAAACTTTGACAGTTTTAAATCGGCAACAAAATCAATTTTGCTTATAAAATTTTGCAAAATTTTGTTTCGTCTTTAAAACGTTTTGATTTCAGGGCAATTGACTGTAGTCGTTTGATTTCAATAAATATTTTACTGCAATTGAATTAATTGCAAACGGTGATTTATCTAAAACTGATTGCAATTATAAAGTATTGCAATTTTCAAAAGATTTCATTTTATTGTCTGAAGTCACTTTTATTTGATTACTGAGTGACTGAGTTTTACAGTATTGGTAGATACGTAGCACAGAAGTCTACTTTCTAAAGAAAAATTATTCTGTCGTATGAACTATCTAAAAGAATATATTTCGTATAGACTTTAGAATTGGTAAGGCAGAAAGTTCAAGTGAGTTTTTAAGTGACTATTTATTTAGACAGATGGTCGAGTTGCACTTTTGGCTCTGAGGTAATACTACATCATGTCTAGTGTTTAAGTGTGAAATATAAAACTCCTTTGGAATTTGAATCATTTTCACATTTACTGTAATAATACTGATGTGGAGAAGTACAAAAATAGACAGGTTTTTGACGATTCTATAAACATACATTATGGCCATTACAACCCTGTGTCAGGGTTACGGCCAAGCTTCCCGCAGCACTCATGTTGTGTGTGCTAATTTTTATCCATGAGTACCGGGACCTACAGTTTAAATTCGACTCCGAACGACAGATTTGAGAAGCTTTTTCATGGCAATCAATTACTCCCAGAGCTTTTGCCAGAAGACTGCTGAGAGGTAGTCGCCGAAAGAAATATTTTTTTTCCATATTTTTTTTTTCAAGATGTTAGATCAGAGATTTGAACCCAGCTCTATCATATTATTAAGCCAACACACTAACCACTAGACCACGGCGACTACAATTGACGATTCTAGTCGGAAATTACTATCCTAATTGAAGTTGATAAAGTCTATAGTTTAGTGACTTGGTCTTATTTTTTTTACAACGTAACTTACAGTTCAACAATTTGAGCACATGAACAATGCATAGGCGGAATGTAATGGAAATTCAGGATGTTTGCAATAATAAAATGATTGAATGAACTCTACACACAGTGAAAATTAATTATATATTTTTTTTTCAATTAACTTGTTAATTGAAAATAAATTTTGTTTTGATTAAATCATTAATTGGTTTAATTAACTTTTTAATTTTTTATAAAACTTTACATTAAACATCTTTAATTAATATTATGATCAGCTTAATTGGTAGCACTAATTAGTTTACTGGTAAAAAAATAATAATTTTTTAATTGGTATTACAAATATTTTAAATGAAACACATTTTTTATTTTTTTCTGTGCATAGACTCAATACTACTTTAATTAAATTTCAAATCAAATTTAAATAATCCAGTTTGAAACCTTAAAAACACTTTCTCTAGATTTATACGAAAACGTCTGTATAGCATTTAATAATTATTAGTGTAGAAGAATACTTTATAACTTAAAGGAAAACCTAAAGTAATTATTTTTTTGCCAAAAATTTTTTGACTGTGCTTTACTAATAACTCTCAAATTGAGTAATCACTCTTATTAAAACACTCACATTTAAAAATTATCATTAAAAAACTGAAAGTAAACCAATGAAATCGAAAGTTTTGTAACACTGAAAATCCTAAGATATAAATTATTAATAAAACTTGCTCAAAGGCACTACATATTTCTAAGCAGATGACTGGTACTCCAACAACAGACAAAGCCATTGTGAGTATCACAGTAACATTTTGTGGCAACTTTTAAAAGAAATGTTTTTTTTTGTCATTTAAAAGTTAACATTTTATGTTATCTTTGGCTTAAATAGCAGCTTATTACCATAAAGCTTTTTTGTACAACAGCAACAATAACAATTTACATTCAATTTAAACAAAAACAAAAATACACTGAGCAAATGAATTTAAATGTTAATTAAAACAAACAACAACACTACTACACTGAGTTGTATGAAAAAGTAAAGCGTTAACATTAACGCTTAAGGCGACAATGACAACAAACAGAGGCACTGTTAACAGCTTTTGTTAAAGCTGCTTATGGTGTCGTTTAATGTAACGCTAACGGCGCGCTTTTGTAAACTCAAACTCAACGTTTAAACGTTTGTTCAATTGTTGTTTGTGTTGTCTGCACAAGTGAGAGCATGGACTACCTTTAACGTTCACTGCTTTTGTGTTGTTTTCCTTAACAGTTTAACGTTTCGATTCGATGCTTTTTTTGGATTTTCTTGAACAACATTAGGCCAAAGTAATCAGTTCATAGTTGGATATACAACGTAAAGGTTGTAAAGCGCGCTTTTTGTTAAAAAGCGAACATATTTTGGAGAAATATAATTTGTGTAAAAAAAAACCAAAATTGAAGAGCATTGATTTGAATTTAAAGTAAAGAAAAGAAAATAATATTTGCCCGAAAAAGAAATAAAATATTAAAATAAAAAGTGCGCGTAAGCATGACTTAATTTTGTGGCACAAGAAAAAGAAAAAGCGTAAATCATTGCAAGAAAACCAAGTGGACAATATGAATGAATGATTTTTCTCCTTAAAAAAAAAGAATCATGAATTATTAAAACTGCTGTGCTAGTGGCTTATTAATCTTTAAAAATAAAAAAATAATAATAATAAAAGAAAAATAAAAATTCAAAGTCATATAGAGGGAAAGTGTTACAAATTATCTCATATTTTGAGCAATTTTGTTTGTCACACAAAAGAAAGTCAAACAAAAGATTCTGAGAGAAATTGTTAAAATAAAAATAATAATTATAATAATTTGGCCGCGTAAAAATACAATAATAATTACTTTTGTTATTATACTTAGTGTGAACAAATTAGCTCTTTTGAAAACGTATTGTTTTTATAAGGAAGGGGAAGTGCTTAAAAGAAAACAAAAGACTTAAGACACATAGTTGGTGTTAAAATAACTTGAAGTAATTAAGGTCATATACACATAATAAATATAAAAGAATTTAATAAATAAAGAAATAAATAAAGAAAAAAATCAACATTTTTAAGTGCTAATAAGTTTTAGTAAAAAGTTATACATTTTCCAATATTTTTTTTTACCATTCATGCCATAATTGGTTAACATTTTTTGCTGTTTTTAAAGTGTTTGTTTTTTAATTTAATTTAATTTCCTATTTATAAATTGCAACTTTTTGTTAAGCTTGCAAACACACAACAAGGGTATCGTTCGATAGTTTTTTTTTCTTCTTCAAAAGAAATCATTTACGAAAAATTGCCATTTGCTTAATTTATTGTAACAAAATGATTTTAAGGTAAGTTGACTGCAGCAAAACTAACTCGTTTTTTATGTTTCCTTTTATTTTTGTGTCACTTTTTTTTTTGTATATATTTTATCAACGTTTTTGCCATTTCAATCATTAGTGTCTGATAAAAATGGTAACAATTAAAATTCTTATTTCGTTGTTAAGAAGGAAACAAATCGAAAAAAAAAAACAAAAAAATATGTAGTTTTTGGTTAGGAAATATTGTAAAAACTAGATTAAATTTAAAATACGAGTATTACTCAACTTCCTTCTTCATAGCCATTTAGTGATGGACAGAATTTCTTATTTAAAGTTAGACTTTGAAAGTGCTGAATGAGTGCCTAAATAAAACTCACTGACAAGGGTATTTTATAAATGAGGAAAAATATAACCGATACCATATTTATATGCAATTAATAATGCATTGCAGCATTTATTCAACAGAGACCGGCCGAAATGTTGGAATGAGTATGCTAAAGTTGGGCTAAGCGGATGGACCATTTAAGGCGCAGTCACGGTCAACATTTGCCTGAAATAATCTTCAAACATTAAATTATATGGACCGTACTATCGATTCAAATAAAGATTTCATTAATTTTTCTGAATTTTATTTGTTTTTTTTTTTTTGAAATCACACTTTATAATATAAATTTAGCAACTCGTTAGCATATGGGTCAGAAAATTGGCAAGTTGTAAGCTGATATTATTAAAACTTTACATACCTTTGATTTAATAACTAGTCAGAGAATTCAAAAAATTAAATACGTTGTACGTTTGAGTAAGAGTTTCAAAGTACAAAAATGACAAACTTAGCCACTGTGTACAACGACCTGCCAATTTTTTATTATAAACAAGCCTGTAAATTTTGTTCTAAGCCTAGGTGTTAGAATATATAAAATTGAGAATTTTAGAGATAATAAGCATGACGATTTTAAATGACAATATGGATTCAAGAATTGTATTCGTAGCTAAAAGGTCCTTAATTGAGTTTATAAATTTTTAGCGATAGAGTTTTAGCTTAAAAGAGTTACAGAAAAAGGCCTCTGAAACTCATAATTAATTCTGGATATTTGTAGCCTGTACTTTCAAGCATCAAAAACAACGAAACGTATATGTTTATAATATGAATGCTAGGTTTCTGATGGTTTTATATGGATGTATCTAGAAAGGCATATGGTGTTGTTAACGGACATAGTCACCACTAGAGTGTCAGACTTGCTGGTGTTCATAAGAAAGACAATAGCTTTGCTAAACGCTAGACTCACATAAGTACAAAAGATCTATAGGTAGCAACTGTGTTTGGTCTGAAATTGAAAACCAATAATATCTTCGCTTATAAATGAAAAATTCGAAACCTTAGAGTACATTCGGTAACCAGAAAAATGGCAAGTAAAGTCATTTTGATCACGGTCATCGCTCAATCCTTAGAAAAAAATTCAGAAATACCAGCAAATAAGTTACATGGATATTGAAAGGGAACTGAAGGTTCATTACTAAAGAGTTATCAGTTATTTCACTAGCTCTGAATACAAAAAAGCTTAATGTTTGGAGTTTTCATTTGACTTTTTACTGCTTAAAAGAAAATAAATAAATAATAGTAATGAAAAGTGAGAAGTAATTATATTCGAAATCTTTTAAACGATTTGTATGCTTAAAAATTATAAATGAAAGATATTTTATGTCAAAACTACCCATTACATTGTACCCGTATTACAGGAAGAACATTAAAAAGTAATGTTCTTAAAATCACCCAAGAAACAAAGCGGAACTAACTTACAAGGGTCTACTACTAACATAACATAACGTGACAATTTTATTTTTCTTCTTAAAAATTAAAAAAAAAGTTATTGTCTTTCAAATTATTCGAGATAAATAAGTCTTAATATTTCATTAATAAGAACCTCAGTCTCTTTAATGATTTCAACACGTTTATTTCTTAAGTCATGCAAATACGAACTCGAGTAGTTTCTTAAAGTCAAGTAAAACGAAATTGTGAAAAATATTTGATAGTTTCGATATCCAACGAAGTTACATTTTAATGGTTATTAAGCCAAATTGGCTACACAACACCTTTTCAGAGCAACGTCTTAGCTTCTCACAGCAATCATGTTGTGTGTGTCTATTTTTATTCATTAGTACCGAGACCTACAATTTAACGTCGAATTCGAACCACAGACTTGAGAAGCTTGTTGTTGGCAATTTTGTTACTTTCCGAGCTTTTGCCAAAAGATTTTTAAGAGGCGGTTGCCGAATGAAAAAATTTGAAAATTTATTTCTTTCTTTCAATATCTCAAAGCTGAGGTTTGAACCCGGAGCTCTCTGCTAGTAAGCCAACACACTACATACTGCACTACGGCGACCTATATATATACATTTTAAACCTATAGCTCTTTAAACTTTCATTTGATTTCAATTTCCCTCTAATTCCTTTTACAGTACATAACCGAGTAAACGAAAGTCTTTCACTCCAAATTAATGATTTTCAAAATTCTTTTTAAATCTCTTGTTTTTAAATTTAGTTTCTCTAAGTTGCTAAAATTAAATAAAATATCCATTCTTTTAATTTTTAATGTAAACTAACAGGAAACAAAAATGTCAACCAGTAATACGAAACAATAAAAGTTATTCATTCAGTATTCATTATTTCACTATTACCAGAGGAATTCATAAATAAAAATTTTTGCATTTTTTCATATTAAAATTTTGTCTTATCTAAATCAAGAATATAAATTGTTTTTCCTTTTACAGATATCATTATGGTGATATTTACAGAAATTGAAATACAATTTGTATTTTAAGTGTAGACCAACCCAAATTAAATAAATAAAAGAAAAAAAAAAACTTTTTTTTTATTAAAATAAAAAAGACTTATTGTGTGTATAGTATATAGTACACACTTACATATATATTACAAGTCTCTACCATGAGCCACTAACTTTTTAAATATAAACACACACATACATTACAAGTAACATACATACATATATACCTATATGTAGATGTTTAAACATACAACCTATTAAAAGCGCATTCAACCTGAATTTTAAATTAAAATGTGAATACGAATGTATGAATGAATGTATATATATAAGAAAATAAAAAAATAAGAATATTTGTCTGAATATATTAAACTATTATTTGCAAAAAAATAAATTTAAATTTATTCATAAATTTGTATAATATTTGTGTTTTTGTTTTAGGTGGTATTAGAGTTTTTATTAGAAGAAAAATATCTAAACATTTCATAACATTTTAAAGGAGACAAATCTGATATCAGAAATCTAAATAAATATTAAAGTATTTAGAAAAGAATTCATAATAAAAAAATATTTACTTAATTAAGAACGACTGGTTTTTACTTTTCACCGTAAATTATTAAGAAAATATCGCAATTTTTTTTAAAATAGATGCACTACTTAAATTATTATCTGTTTATAAGTAAAAAAAAATTCTAAACGATACAAATAAAATGACAACTTTTATTATAAATTTAAGAAATGCTACAGTTTTAGCTCTAAACCACAAGAAAACTGTAAACTATGAGGGACTTGACTCCTACAATGAATTAATTTCACAAAATTACGCAGGTTTTTAAAACCGATCAGAAAATAAAATTTATAAAGTTTAAACGAGACTACAAATGCCTGTGTTTCATTAGAAAATACACAGACTTACTGACCAGTGTTCCGATCAATAATAGCTTTTCTACACTTGCCTGAAACTTGCTCCCTCTGTACAAAAAGCGTACTAAAATTGTTAACCTATGGTATCAAATTAAGAACAGATCGTAAACAATATTTTGCTAACTATCCGTATCAAATCAAGCTTAATGCTTTATTAAAATAAGAACAAACAGCATAAAATACCACAAGTTAATAAATCAAGAGCAACCGGTAGTAAAATCTTAAACAAATTGTATAAAATACCAGAAGTTTATAAATTTAGAACGATCTGTTATTACATTAGGAATGACCTGTTATCGAATCATGAACGATATGATATAAAATTAAGAACAAAACTGATAGAAGTACGGTTACGGTATCAATGTAAGAACAGTGCGTTATTAAAATAAGAAAAATTGGTAACAAGATGGGAACAGTGAGTGATCAAACCAATAAGGTTTGGTAATAAAGTGATACCGACTAGTTATTGAAATATTGATACGAACCGTTAAAGAAGTAAGCACAAACGAGCCAATCTGAGTGCAGGAACACCCAATAATTGTAGAAAAATTTACTCTTTCCAACATTTCGGCTGCTATCTCACAAATAAATGCTTCAATGTTGTCTTCCAATGCGTCAATTGAAGCGGTATGTATGGATGTATGTATGATATAGAAAGATGTTGATATTTTGCTCCATGTCATTACTATGGAAAAATATTAACTGTTTTGAAAATTCTTGGCAGTTGTTAGAGGTTGTTTAGTTTAAAAGGATAGAATGTGCAAATATTTACTTTCTTGATCCAAATTGTACATTAATTACCTCTCCTTATGAGTACTGTCTTCTGGAATATTTTTAGTAAAGTATTATATACAGCCCAAGCATCAGGTAATATGTTACTTTTTTATATGCTTATATAATTAATATCTATTAGCCAAAATGGTTCTTTCGCCTGATGCTAGAAAATTCAAAACTGACTGTTCTCTTTTTTATTTTTGCCTCTTTGTCATCATTTTTCAGTTGCGTTCTTAATTATTCTGGTGAAATAAAAAACAAATTCAGCTGGATCTCATTTTACATTTGAGAATACAAAATTAAAATCTTTAGCCTAAAAAGACTTCAAACCATGACTGTGAAGTTGGAGTCGTGGAGTTGCAGTATCTTATGTACGTGCTTAAATTCTTAAATTTTTAGAGGCAGAAATTTAGCATAAAAGCAATACAGAATAAAACAGCTAAACAAAATATTACGACAAGTTTGCAATGCGTGTTATAGTCGGCTTAAAAAATTTTAACAAATACGCAAACGACCATCAGATAAAAAGATGGGTGTATTTGTTTTCTTGAAATGGCTATCAGAATAATTGCCATACATTCACGGTATGTACTAGTAATATTCCAGATAGCATATTTTTGGGAATTTGTAATCGCATTTGAGTCTTATTTAATGTTCTGCATTAAAATATGCGTTAGTTTCTATTATCAAAACAGATACACTTGTCGGGTGAATATGATATGATTCTCGCAGCTCTTCTATGTAAGCAACAATCACTTTTGTAGGTCATTTATTATAACATTGTACCCTTTTTTTAATGGCATTTTTAAATAATATATTTCTGATTATTATACAATAGGGACTAAGTACAGCGTTCATTACTGAGTTCAACTTAACAACAATTTCAAATGCCCTACTTTGCCCCTAGATTTTTTTGAACGTTCAAATGATTAAATAATTTTTGATTTGAATTACTATGTAGTCAGTTTTGAAATTATAATGCCACCTGGGATACATGAATAAATTAAAACCAAAAATAATAGAATCTTTCTTTACCTCATAAGCATTAGCAACCAACACTGCTTTGAAATGAGAATATGTGTGTCAATTAACATGACAGTTTTATGTACAAATATTTGTTTACAACAAAAATAATAAAAAAGCAAATAAAGATTCAAATACGAGTAAATAATAATAAAAGAGAGAAGAACAAATATAAAATATACAGAGGCTAAGTATGCGTGTAAATAAAAACACAATTAAATAGAAGAAGAAAGAAAAAAAAAAAGACTGTAAAAAATAATGCTAATTAAACACAAATAACGGTACTGAAGGTACACGTTCTATAGTGATATAAAAGAATTAATTCATTAGTATTAATACATTTATTCATGAAATGTTAGGAAATCATTGCGGAAAAGAGCACTGTGTGTAATTCTTTAAGTCATGGAAATATAACCATACACGGACATTACTACGTGATAAAAGCCCAAAACAAAGAAAACCCGTGTCTCCCAGTCATGAAATTTTTTATGGGCCACCAAAAATTTTGGACCTCGGCGTCATGTTTGCAAAAAAGTGATCATTTTCTCAAACTCATATCTTGCAAATCGTTAGGAATTTTGATTTACTTTCTGAGGCAAAGTTGTAGCTCTTGTCATGAAGAACAAAAACAAAAATTGTAAATATATAAAATTAAAAAAACTTCATCTTCAAAGATCAAAATCGCAAAATACTTTAAAATATTTGATATTTTTTACCATTTCTTCCCCTGTTTAGTTCCATATGTAGGTAGCAAATCTTTCAAAATTTAAGCAAAGAATTAATTACAAAAATTTTTTAAACAATTTTCTAATGTATAAGACCTTCCTAGGAATGATTCTTAACACCGTTCAGGTAGTGTTTATGTAATTTTCGGGAAATTTTTACTTTTGCGGCTACCTACCGATACCTCTCAGTACTCGGACTGGCCTTAAAGAAGCTTTTCGTAATAATAACACTAAAAAGAGAAGTCCATTGGAAACCTAAAAAAAATTGTTGTTCATTAGCTATTTTCTCAAGTTGTGAATGTGTCGTGGTATAGAGGCACTGGAAGCACTCAACTGGATAAGGCGGCGGAAAGAAATAGCTTTCTGGCAGAGACTTCCTTGCTAGAAAGGCTGTTGAGGAGTAGTTTTTTTTTTATTTTGAGACCAACACTCGCTGGTATTCCCCTAATAAATGCAGTGCATTGTATTGGAATTTTTGGAAAGGACAGTACATTTATGACAGAACATACATTTTTGTTTTTCTTATATTACTATTAAGCGACTTAGGTATGAGACAAATTGCTGTGAATTGATCATTCAAAGGCCAGTGTTATACCTTCACCCATGAATGATCAACAGCAATTGCTTCATCGTTGCATATTGATTGTGTGGTGAGTGTCTTCGCCAAGTAGGTTTAGCTGCTATCTGTTACTTCTCAATAAGTGAATAAGAATTATTCCAGAGACTAGATCCAGGATAACAACATTATCTTCATTGTCAACTTTACCCCTCCTCTAATTCAAACTTTTCTGTGCAGAATTCTTGTGGTTGATTGCTGTTGAATTGTTTATACGTGAAGGTTTAACATAAGTCACTGAATAATCAACTAACAGCAATCGATTTTCTTGCGATTCGCATTTTTAAAGTAGGATCTTTGTTTTTTTCTGACTGCTCTGTAACCATTTTTCCCATTCTTCTCATATTTTCCTAGACCATAACAAATGAGTGTGAGTAGGGGTTATCCATCCCCTGTGTGCTGGCATAAAAAAAAATGTTATCTTGTAAACTAGCAGGTACTCGTGTATCAGTTTTTTTTTTTAGAACCAGAGTAGGAAAATAAACAAAACAAAACGTTAGATCTCATTTTGTTTTATTCTTTACAATGAGTAAAACAAAAACAAAACAAAAACAGTGAGAGCAATTGACCCATTTAATTTTGTATATTGTTTTTGAGCACTACAAATACACTAACTCAAAAGTGCGTAGGTACAACAAAAAATGAATGAGAAGAAAAAAAAAAAAGAAAGGAGAAGAGAAAAAAGAGCAAATTATACGAATTTAACGGCATAACAAAGCAAGCACAAGAGCGAAAAGCGAATTGTTTCGTTTTCGCTCTTTCTCATTTACAAAGTATTTGTTTTGGTTTTGCTCATGTACAATACAATTAAAAAAAATTTTAAAAGTTTATAACTTTGTGTTAACGTTTGCGAAATGTTTGTTTGTTTGCCCACTCTGTTTAGAACCGAATGGCTTTGTGTTTGGTGTGTAATTGTTAAATGCTACAAATCAAAATGCAAGTTCTTACTGTCTCGGATCAAATAATAGGGATTTGTGCAGTATTGATACAAAATAGAAAGCAGTTCCTTGGTGATTATCAAATATAAGATAGAGAACTTTATAATAATTAAGTCTACATGATAGGCATATTAAACACTAGCGCCTGCAGATTTTACAATTAAAAAGTGAAGTCAATAGGGCACTCAATCATCAGTTATGCAACACTGGGGCTTAACAGTTACAGGCTCTTACACCCATATTTGCAGGGCAAGCACCAGCTCTTGGTAATCTCATTAAAAGTTATGGTTCGGCTTCTTGATATGAGCGTATTAATAAGATATTGGTTAACAATTGATTAATAGTAGTTGTGGTACAAAGTGATGTCTTGTGCTTGACCCCACCTTCATTACTTGCATGTAACTGCTTGCTTTTTGTTTAAAAGGTCAGATTGATCCGTAAAAAACTGTGTTAGAAGAGGTGGGATTGTGTTAAAATTAAATATGACTTTGTTTACTTCATTCATACAGTTTTTATAGTTTTTTTTATAATCTTCTTAAGTACTTAAATATATAAAATATAAGGAAGTAAAATATTTAAAATTCTCAATATTGTTTAAATTCATAAATTCACCTAATTTTCACAAATTTTTCTTTTTTTTGTTGAAACATGCAAACTATTCCCTCTTAATATTTTATAAGTAATTTAAAAACTAATAAGGTAATCTCAACAGCTTCATAAATAATCGTTTATTTTATTTCAAAATCTTGGTAAATAAATCATTTTTAACAATATTTATACTTCTATTGTAGTTGTTGTCGTAGTCATCAACAAAAAACAAAAAAAAAAAATATTTCAAATTGCAATGCCAACTGCATTGGAAAACAAAGTTACATTCTAAAACCACTTATATTTGAAAACAAAAACGTTTTTAAAAATTTACGAGTTTAAAAAACAAAAACAAAAACAAAAACAAAACAAATATAAAAATATTTACAAGTTAATTTATTTTACTTAAAATTTAGCATACGAGTACGTTTGGCGTTTTGTTTTAAAGGCTTACTTGTGCGAGACCCAGGCTACAGTAATTGAGTATGTCCGTCTATAGTGTTTGTATTAAATTTGTTAATACGAGAGGGTACCAACAAACCACTAAATTCACACCCTAAAACAACAACAAAAATGTCGAATAAATTATATTTTCATATCTAATAAATTCTATATTGTGTAGTTGTTTAGTGGCCAGTGGCCAAGTTAATTTTGTTTAACTGGCCCCATAAGTCTTTTAACATGAAGATACTCGTAAATTTTGTTTTGATTTTATTTCTAAGTTTTTTTTTTATCTGGCTTATTTGTATACTTAACAGTTTAACGTGTTAATAAGATATTAATTTAATACATAATGGAATTTTCAATTTCTTGACATGAGTGGAATATAAAATTGGGTTACAAAAGTTCATTGACATTATTCTTAAATGAAATCAAATGTTCTATATGAGATCTTTGTGATATCACAATTTAAAGTAGAATTTTTAAATAGATCAAATATTAAGTACTATGCGATCTTTATTAACGTGCAAACGAATACAGTTTTAATATTAAAAAAAAATCCATTGGTAACCAAGTAGGGAGTAACTAAATGTTTTCCTAAGTCTGCTAATACAGTAGAATTTCGAAAAAGTTTAATGCTGGCATAAGTTAACAGTATTTCAGTATCAATACACTGCTCTAACAACTTAAATTTTTAAGTTAACTTTTCAAAGCGTATGAGTTTAAACAAAAAACAATTTTTTGGTCATAAATGCGGAAAATTTTATACTTTTAAAATATGCCCACTTTCAACTGTATGATTTAACACGTTCACTGTCCACAGCCCATATATGGGCTATGAACGGAAAGCACAAGCAGTCCACTGCTCATATGTGGGCTGTTTACCCATACAAATTTAAAGAGCTTTAAAATTGTGAACGTTGAGAGAACATCGTTTATTTGACTTGGACTTCACAGAACAGACCATAAAAAACAAAATATGGAGGAAATCTCGTTTGTTTTGCTTTTCGACTTATTATGGCTTAAAGTCTAATTAATAGTGTTTCATTTTGTCTTGATGAATAACGCTGTCTGTGAAAAATAGAAAATCGCTATAGAAAATGTATTATAAAAGCTAAAAATATTCGCAGTTCACATGTGGTCTGTGGATTCTGAAGACGATTTATAGAAGATTTTGATTCATGGAGTCCACAGCCCATATGTGGGCTATTAACAAAAACACCCTTTTAGCTATTTAAGTATATACATTTTAAAAGATGTAGATATTTATATTTATTGGGGTTTATCCGAAATACACCAATTATGCAAAAAAAAAAAAAAAAATCGGACGTGTGGGGCACTCCCCAGTTTTTACCTTGGACAGTGAACGTGTTAATTTTAAGCTGCAAAAAACGTATGATCATCATCAAAACCAACAATATTAGTTTAGTAGTTAGTGTTGAGTTTGTGAGTTGTGTATTTAAAAAACGTCAAAGCAGAAAAAATCATTGAAATAATCAGATTTTAAAAAGGATTAAACAAGGTAAACAAGCTATTGGCATGAGACTAAGATGTAACTGGAGCTACCATCTAAAAAATTAAGGATATGAATGACACACTCTCAAATGACCTGCAAAAAATCTCCTAGTGGGGTTTCACGAACAGGGTCGAATTTAAGGTGCGCTTGACAATGTTGTTTTATAACGCATAGACGTTATTATGATTTAATCCTGCCATCTGTGACTATGTGTAATGTATCTATTGAGAAGGCGGACGCTACTGATGTTTTTTTTTTGGCGACTACCTCTCAGCAGTCTTCTGGCAAAACCTCTAAGAGTAACTGATTGCCATGAAAACACTTCTCAAGTCTGTCGTTCGGAATCGACGTTAAACTGAATGTCCCTGCAATCATGGATAAAAATTAACACACACAACATGGGTGCTGCAAGAAGCTAGGCCGTAACACTGACACAGAATTGTATTTAATAGCCAATTACTTATGTTTGTATGTATGTAAGAAATATTTCACTCCATCTGACCTTCTCAATATTTACAAGACCTCTATCCGACCTAGGATAGAATACAATTCTCATGTATGGGCCGGTGCGTCAAAGTCTATTTTGGGACTTCTCGAACGCGTATAGGAAAGGGGGAAGGTACTTTTCACTGACGGTAGGGTATCCAACTTTATCGATTCATTTGAGCATCGGCGCAATGTGGCGTGCACGTCATTGTTTTATCGATATGTACGAAAGGTACGTGTAGTCAGAGATGGAAGGTGCTCTGATGAAATTAAGTATTTGATTCTTGTGGAATACACCGGGCACATCCTTTTGTAGTTGATTACCCAGTGAAGCGCACATTGCATTATATAAAAAATTCCAAAAACTGTAAAGAAAATAATAGCGTTTTTGTTGTGAGTTAACGGCAATGGTTCGCACATAACATTAAGGGATTTAAGATCCCATTAGACTACATATATAGTTCGAAGAAGTCGTGAATGAATTCACTTCGCATGAATAAGTATTTCTTGTACTGAACGGTGACTTTGAATTTTAATACAGGCAGTACAAATTCAATATCAGATTCTTTTTTTTTGTAGCAATAATAAAACAAATTTAATATCTTTAATGAAAAAAAAGTAATAGCCTTATGTATAATAAAAAATTAGCAGGTCGTTGTACACAGGGGCTAAGTATGCCATTTATATACGTGGAAATTCTTACTCAAAGGTACAAGGTATTTAATTCTTTGGATTATCTGATTAGTTATCAAATAGAGGGTATGGAAAGTTTTAATAATATCAGTCTATACACTCAGAAAAAAAAGTGGTAGAAAACTACAGAAATTGATATGAAATATATTTAAATTGAGTTAAATCCATTTGTGCTTACTTCGTTAACGGTTGGTATAGATTTTTTTATTTTTTATTATTAACTTATGATATTTTTATACAATTGTTCACGATTTTACTACCGGTTGCTCTTGATTTGTTAACTTATGGTATTTTGTGCCATTTGTTATTATTTTAATAACGCATTAAGATTGATTTGGTACCGAATGTTCACAATTTGTTCTTAATTTGATACCCTTGGTTAATAATTTTATAACGCCTTTTTTTCCTCTGTGTAGCGGGTGATAAACTTGCGAGTTTTTTGTTCCATATACTAACGAGTTGCTAATTTTTCATTATACATACGGCCGTAAGTTTGTTATGGTTTTTTTTTCTTTCTTTATTAAGTTTTTTAAAATGTTTAGTTAGTTAACAGTTCGAAAAATTGATTGCCCTTAGAATATAGTAGGGATTTCATACGATTGATAAGTGTTGTGATCTGTTTAGTAATGTATGGATTAGACAATTTTACCCACAGCTTAATAAAGCATAGAACACATCTAGACTTATTTACATCGTGTGACGATCGATCCAGTATTACACCAACATCAAGAAATGAAAGTACCAAGTCTAATTAATGACCACCAAGTAAATAATTAACACTAATAAAATTAATTAATTTATTTATATGTATGTGTTCTCTATAATTAAAAGTTAATTAGAAGTTGCACATTATTTCAAGTACTTTTGATACCAAAATATTAGGAGACATAATGTTACCCCGAAGATGTAGATCTTTTTATTTTATAATACTTGCAAGAGATACTATAGCCACCAATATACTAGTAGTTCATGGATATGTAAAACCTTTTGAAAGCTTAAAGTGACTAAAGAAGTATAAAAACAATTTGTAAGATTTACAACATTAACAATTTCAAAAGGTACTGTTACACGTACAAATATATTTTGATAATTAGATCGCGATCCATATTTTGTATTTTAGAATAATAGGTTACTCCACGATATGGATGGCCGTCCATCAATGTTGCAATACTTCACCCCCTTCCATATATATTGTGCATGCAACAGTGCCTTCAAACTTCCTCGTATATAAGCATTTTTACATATTTCGCAAATACTTAACACTTCCTTTTTATCTATCCTCTTGTCTTAAGAAAAAAAAAACGTTTTACAATTTTCCAAGACTTTCAATCACAGCCTTGACATATATTCTTATATAAAACTATAATTAAAATCTTTTTCCGCAAGATTTTAATGTTACAAATGGTAGAGTTTTATTACAATCTTTTAAGAGGTTTCTGGCATCTTTTGAAGAAAAAATCTCACTGCAGACAACAATTATTTAAGAGTTAAACGTGGAAATGCAGTTGTTTTAACATGATCATGAAGATAAAGTGGAAAAACAACTCTAAATTGTTTAACAACAAACTGTCTTTATTAACACTATAATAAAACGAAAAAAAAAACAATTTCTTTTGTATCTACGAGTACTTTGAAGAAAAAAAGTAAGAAAAAAAATAATTTTTTTTTGCTTTCATTGTAAACTTTTTATTATTATGTACTCGTATCTACAAGTATATCTTGCATTTTGTTTGCCATATAACGATCTGTAATTTTAAACATAGAGCACAGCACCTTCAACTCGACAATGGTAACAAAAATGAAAATGAAATCAAGCAGACAAATTGTCAGGCAGACAAACCTGTAACCGGTATAAAACACTTTATATGGCTTTATTTAAATCATCTTCGTTTTAAGTGAAAACCAGTTGCATAAAATTGAAAGTATTTTTATCTTGATAATGAATTTGTAACCTTATCCTTGGTCTGATAAAGTCACATATTTTAATGGGTTCAAGTTGATTTCTCTACACACATACAATACATTATTGGCCATTACCATCCTATTTCTAAGTTACGGTCTAACTTATCACATTACCCATAATGTGTGCGTCAATTTTTGATCATGATTAAGGTACAGATTAACTTCGAATTTAAACTACATACTTGAGAAGTTTGTTCAAGGCAATACTCTCAGAGCTTTTAACTGCTAAGACTGCTAAGAAGTAGTCTCCGAAAGAAATATTTATTCAAATTTCTTTTATTCAAAATATCAGAGCTGGGGTTTTGAAATTGGATCCCGCTTCTAGTAAGCAGCCACGATGTCCTTAACTCGTTTTAATTTAAATATTTTAAAATATGATTTCTTAAGATAACAATTTTAGTTGCTTTCTATTTAATAATTTCTTCTCTGTATAACTCAGAATTATAAA
The DNA here is from genome assembly GCA_963576795.1 of Metopia argyrocephala. Classification (NCBI taxonomy): domain Eukaryota; kingdom Metazoa; phylum Arthropoda; class Insecta; order Diptera; family Sarcophagidae; genus Metopia; species Metopia argyrocephala. The sequence continues at coordinate 90,541,709 of OY756211.1, forward strand.
TATGGATTTAGAAATACTTTTCGAAACTTTATTGACAAGTTTCTGTCAGGTCGTTCTTCATCAATGTTGTTCTTTTTAAGAAGTATGAAACTGACTTTCACTTTGCGAATGCAAGTTTGTTTTTCGTGATATGTCTATGCGACTTTCGCAATCTTAAATAATTTTTTTGTATTGAGACCAATACTCAGGGTTGCAATTTTTGTTAAAAGAACAGTACATTATGACAGAACATATTGCTCATTTGCGAGAAGAGTGGCCTAACTCAAAAAACACAGTTTTAGAGTTAATAATGCAGAAATATGAGGCGAAATGTAATTTAAAACATATTTAAAAACTGTATTTCTATTCCTTTTTTTATTGAGTGGCGACCAAAAGTGTATTCTACTTTTCATATAAGTTTGCCTGAATTAAAATGTTTAAGTGCATTTGTCTCAGAATCGCTTTTTTGAGTTATGCCACTCTTCTCGCAAATGAGCGATATATTCTTTTTCTTTGTTATATTACTAAGCTCCTTAAGAATGAGTCAAATTGTAGTGAACTGATCATTCAAAGTCCAGTATTATACCTTCACCCTTAAATGACCAACAGCAATTGCACCATCGTTATATGTTAATTGAGGTGAGTGCCTTCGCTAAGTAGGTTTTAGCTGTTACCTGCTACTTACCAATAGGTGGCGCTTTTTCTTCTGATCATTCGTTTTTTGTTGTCAATGGTTAAAGTGGAATAGAGTGGAATGTCGGGGAGCGGTTTCTTTGTGGATATACTTCTTGCAGAGGGGCGGGGAGGAGGTCCTTCCCTTTGCTGGGATTTGAACCTGTGCAGTTTGAGATTCTGTGCAAACGCTCTAGCCAATATACTATTATTTGGGATATGCCTTTGACTAAAGTACACATACACCAGATAATACCTTTAGAATATAGTTAACCAAAACTCTTAATAAATGAAATGCGTCTGTAGCACAATTATGTACAGAAAATGAAGATTTGGATTACATTGCTTTAGAACAACTTAAAATCCTACAGTGAGTTGGTTTTTATTTTTAAATCACAACTTCATTCAATTTACACACTACCTCTGTAGGGCACCAGACAGTCAATTCCAATAAACCAAATATGTGTTATTTCAAAATTCACACTGTAAAAATAAAGCACTCTTGTTCAGGAAATCATTGTTAACTCGTTTTGTGGCCTTATAAAAATTCTCTGAATTTTTTTCTCGCAACTTTTTTTTTAGAGATTGTCATTGTTAAAGCTAAGTATGACTTCCTTTCAGTTACAATTTAATATTCCATTGGATTTTATGTTTTTTTATTTTTTGTTGTAAATATTTAGGTGATTTACAGTAATAAAAAAAAAGTAAAAATACCCCACTTTAGTGGCAAATCAAGATCTTTTAGAGAAAGTAAAAATATGTTGCCACAAACAATTTAATGGAAATATTGAAAAAAAAAGTAGTGGCATGAAATGATTTTATTTTTCTTTTGTATTCCCTATGACAGTATTAATTCAACCTTTTTTTTTATTTTATTAACTTGAAGTTCCTTACTATTTACAAATTGTTTAAATACAATAATTTTAATTTTTTGTTAAGAAAGGACAGCAGGTTTTTTTTTTTAATTTAATATTTTAGTTAAACTTGTTTAAAATAGTTTAAAAGCTTTATAACAATAGGGGAAATGATTATGATTTATAGCTGGTTTTTGTTTTACAAAATTTCAAATAATTGAGTTGCAAAACTAAAAAAATTTCCAAATTAATTTTAATTTATTAAAAAAAATAACTCCTCATTGTTATAATACAAGTAATTGAGTTTAGCTTTCTGATACTTATTTATTTCTGCTTAAGCTGTTTGAGTCATCCGCTTACCTTTTCTTTTTTTGCAAAATAGCAATTAGAGAATATGTATATCCAACAGATGATTTAATTGATTGATCTTCGTGATTATAAAAACAATTTCGAAATGACCATTAAGTACTTACATGAATACATAATTGGCCATTAAAACCCTGTTTCAGGGTTACAGCCTAGCTTTTCGCAGCATTTTTATCCATGAATGCCGGGACCTTCAGTTTGACGTCGATTCCGAACGACAGACTTGAGAAGCGTTTTCATGCCAATCAGTTACTCTTAGAGATTTTGCCAGAAGACTGCTAAGAGGTAGTCGCCGAAAGAAATATTTTCCTTTTTTTATATTTCTTTTTTCAAGATGTCAGAGCTGAGGTTTGAGTCGTCTTAGTAAGCCAATACACTAACCACTAGAGCACGGCGACTATTCAAATCTTAAGTTTTATTTATTTATTTATTTTGTAGTAGCTGTAGTCTAGTGGTTACTTTGTTGGCTTACTAGACAAGAGCTTCGGCTTCAAACCCCAGCTCTGAAATCTTGAATAAAAGAAATTTGAATGAATATTTCTTTCGGCGACTACTTCTTAGCAGTCTTCTGGCAAAATCTCTAAGAGTAACTGATTGCCATGAAAAAATTTCTTAATTTCGTCGTTCGGAGTCGACATTAAACTGTAGGTCCCGGTACTCATGGATAAAAATTGACACACACAACATGAGTACTGCGAGAAGCTAGGCCGTAATCCTGACACAGGGTTGTCAATTTATCTTAGTTACATTCTTTTATTTCTATTTTTAATACCCTAGGAGACTAGCACAAAGCCGTTCTGTACCACAAAAGTGTTTAATTTATCCAGCAGAAAATTTTCAATTATGGAAGCATTATATTCTTTTTTATACATGAAAGCTTCTAAATATGCTACAGGATAAGGTATTATTTTTGGTTTTTGTACTATTTGCTTACTGGTTGCAATAAATGTGCGTTTCTATTGCATTTTAGCGGCTCATTTCATATAAAAATCATGCATTATTGATGCGCACGAGTAAGTGATTGTTCACGATTTCTCCCTTAAAAATTAGCTTACTGGTAAGCACTAATTTCTGCTGGGTATCTGCTAAAGAAAACCCAAAATGTAACAAAATTTGTAAGTTGTTTTGTGAAGCACAAAGCATTTAATTCGACTTTTATTCCGCTTTGTATACTTTTGTCAAAATAATTAAAAAAATTTTTATCTTTTTTTTTTTTATTGATATCAATACTCAGGGGGTAAAAACCTCTACTCATGCTGTTCATTGTATTGGAATTTGAAGATAAATAGAAAAACAGAATCAATATTAGATTTAATGAAACTGAATGAAACCGAGTTCAGTATTGCATGCAGAATAACGTTAAAAGGTCCTAAGCTTATGGCGTTTGTTAATCATGATTAATTCTTAAAAATATTTTTGAATGTTTAATAAATTATTTCAATCTTTTATTTTTTTCCCCTCTTTTCAGGTGAGTGTTCCAAAAAAAATGTTAAAATTTTTTTTCTTAACATGTAAGTGTTTTTAAACCTTTAATTAATTTGCATAATAAAGCGGTAACTTGTTAAAGTTATTTGAGAGCCTCATAAATTTTAATGACATTTCAATTATTCAAATGATTAACTTGATTGAGTATTGAAAGGAAGTAATGGGTTTTAAAAAATAAAAAAAAAGTCATTTTATGATTAAAATTAAATACTTTTGTTATCATTTAAATATTAAACTTCTAAAAACTTGCAAAATTGAGTTGCAATTTTAAATATAATTTTATTACATTACAATAAACCAAATGTTTACTTAATTATAGATTTTAAATTTGGCCAAATATTTGGCGAATAAGCGCATGTAACCACTATTTTATGATAACTTGTATTTGGTTTTTTTATTTGTTGCTGCAAATTTGTTTAATTGCAATTTTAAATATTAGTTTTTGTTATCTTATCTTCTTCTTCTTCTTCTTATCTTCTTAGATATTTTCTAATGCAGCGTATACCTAAAACAAAGTTGTTGCTTTAAATGTTTCCATAATGTAGGGGTTACGCATTTTTTGGTCAAATATTTGCCAAATGTAAATATATATATATTTTTTGTTTTATTTGAGACCAATACTCAGGGGTAAACCCCTATTAAATGCTGTGCATTACAGTACACATACTTATATGTTTTTCTTATATTATTATTAAGCGCCTTAGGAATGAGACAAAATGCTGTGAATTGATCATTCAAAGGCCAGTGTTATACATTCACCCTTGAATGATGAAAAGCAATTGCTCCATCGTTGCATGGTGATTGTGGTGAGTGCCTTCGCTAAGTAGGTTTTAGCTGTTATCTGCTACTTTCCAATAGGTGGCGCTCTTTTTTTCTTGATAATTTGTTTTTTGTTGACATTGGTTCAGGTGGAATAGAGTGGAATGTCGGAGAGCGGTTTCTTTGTAGATTGTTTTCTTAGAGTGGTGAGGGGGGGTTGAACATGTTATTTTTAAATTATAATTTTGAAAAAACCGCAAACCAACTTTTTCAGTTTTCACCTTTGCTGGGATTTGAACCTGATCTTTTCGAGTTTTTTTAGGAGCGCTCTAACCTCTATACAAAGTAGTTATTGTAGGTCGTAATACACTTCGTTATCAAATACATTAAAAGTAAATTGAATAGTAATTAATTATAAGTAGCAGAGTTATAAGGACCATAAACACGATGTAGTATAGTAGGCCAGGGTTTTTTGTAGGAGTCAAACACACAATCTTCGCTCTAGCAGTCTAGCACACGGCCCACTGGACAACTGGGGTACTAAATATGGAAGTTTAGAAAAATAATTTAAAATATTTATATTATTTTCCTTGCCCTTTGTGTTACATACATACATAGATACATACATAACTGGCCTTTACAACCCTGTGTCAGGAGATTAGCCTAGCTTCTCGCAGCACTCATGTTGTGTGAGTACCGGGACCTACAGTTTAATGTTGACTCCGAACGATAGACTTGAGAGCCTTGTTCATGGCAATTAGTTACTTTCAGAGCTTTTGCCAGAAGACTGCTGAGAGGTAGTCGCCGAAAGAAATATTTTTTTTAAATGTTAGTCGAATCCATAGCTCATGTCTTAGTAAGCCAACACACTAACCATTAGACCAAGGCGACTTTGTATTAATTTTATTATTTCCTTAATTCTTTCAGCTAAAGGTCGAATAAATATTTAAAATATCTATTTTTCAACAATTCGCTACTTCCTTGCGTAGCATGATCATATTTAATTTTCTAAATATTTATTCGTCTTTAAGCTCAACCAATTTAGGAAATAATAAAATAATTTCCAAACTCTATAAAATAGATTAATGGAGACATTGTGGAATTATACAGCATCTCAAGAATTTAAAAGAAAACCACAAATCTTTCTTAAAAGTTTTATTGCAGCTATACTGCTTTGTTTAATTTGCCTTAATAGGCAATAGTAAGAAAGTTTGCGTCTTAAATCTTTTGTTTTATGCATATATTTGTTTTTTATTAATCATTTATTTTTATGATCAAAACGTAATTATTTTTAATTTTCTGTTTTTGTTTCAATTTAAAGACAAATAAAAACCTAAAATTTTTTAATTCTATTTTTATTGCTATTTCTTAAGTTTTTTTTTTTTTTGTTCTTTTTTATTTTTATTTTTTTATTGTGTTTAGTATTTATTTTAACCTTGTTTTGTTGTTTTGTTTATTTACCATATAATTTTGTTTCTTTTTATATTTTTAATTCTTTTGTTTTGTTATTCTTTTAAATTTTATTTTTATTTTTTTATCGCTTCTGTTGCACTATTTGAAACAAATATTCTTACAACTGTGGCCTTAAGCTTTACACAGAATTTAAAAATTCGTAAAAATGAGTAGTACATTTAGTTTTTTTTCTTGTTTTGTTTTGTTTTTGTGGCAAAAATAACAAAAATATCTCGTAACAAACAATTTCCTTCTTATTAAACAACAATTACTACCGTGTCACGTTTTACGAATTTTTATTATTTTTTTTTTTTTTTTTTTTTGTTAGTTTCAGTTTTTCTTATTTAACACATAAGATGGTGTGGATGCAGTCATTGATACAAATAGTTTCTAGTTAATGTATAATATTTAGTATTTTAGTAATGCCTTAATAGCCTAATTAATTTGTTTTTTCAATTTTTAGTATAGTTTTATCGTCGTTTGCATGTATTTTCTAAAATTAAAAACTATTTATCAAGTGCTTTCATTTGATTTTGTTAATTTTCAAGAATGTTAAGTAATTTGCAGCTTATGATACATACATAAATAACTGGCCTTTACAACCCTGTGTCAGGATTACAGCCTAGCTTCTCGCAGTACTCATGTTGTGTGTGTCAATTTTTATCCATTAGTACCGGGACCTACAGTTTAATGTCGACTCCGAACGACAGACTTCAGATGCTGTTCATGGCAATTAATTACTCTCAGAGCTTTTGCCAGAAGACTGCTGAGAGGTAGTCGCGGAAAGAAATATTTTTTTTTTTTTTTAAGATGTCGGAGCTGGGTGTCGAACCCAGGGCTCATGTCTTAGTAAGCCAACACACTAACCACTAGACCACGGCGACTACAAAATTAATAAATAAAACTAAAACTTAAGCTTATGATTATGTTTGAGAAAATATTACAAAGTAACAATAAATGTTACCAGATAGCATATAAAATGAATAGGAACAATATTCCAAAGAAAATAAGTACTGCCTTTTATTTATGACATTTTAATAGTGTTAATGAATATTCTGTTTAACAAAGAATATATACTTATATATGCCTTTTTAAGAAACAGTCCATAACAAAAATGGATATAAAACTACAAGCCAACAACATACTTTAGGAAGCTCAAAAGGAACTTAGCTGCTTAAGTATAAGCATACTGTGAAGTCTTACCAATAATCAGGAAAATCGTACCATTTTTATTATAATTGCAAACAAAACTAAATTAACTGCTTCCCAGCAGAAATTTTTTCAAATTTTAAATCAATAAATAAAATTGTAAGCAATAATGGAAGCATTATATTGTTTATGCATACCTTAAAGCTTCCAAAAATGCTATAGGATAAGGTATTATTATAGATTTTGTATAATATCTGCTTACTGGTTGCAATAAATGTGCATTTCTATTGCATTTTAGCGGCTCATTTCATATAAAAATCATGCATTATTGATGCGCACGAGTAAGTGATTGTTTACAATTTCTCCTTTACAAAATAGCTTATTGGTAAGCACTAATTTCTGCTGGGTTATAGGTATCTCTTACATAGAAGTGTCTGCCAGGAAGGTATACTATTTTGTTTGTTTATAATTTTTGATAAATTAAAGTGAATGGATCTTATATGGATAAATGATTTACTTGATGTCGGCCATTATGTATGGAATACAATATAAGATAAATGTCCGCCTCTGTTAGCCTCACAAATGCGAACCCTTTCGAATATATTTTCACTACAGTCTCACACATTTCGCGTGGTATTTCATTAATTTCATAACTAATATTTTGTTTGAGTTGCTCCAAAGTTTCTGTTTTTTCATATATCTTGCTCTTCAGCAAGATATACAAAAAGAAGTCCAGAACAATCAAATCAGGCCACAGTGGAGGCCAATCAACATCACCATTCCTTGAAATAACTTGTTGAGGAAAGAGGGCTCGCAGTAATTCCTTTGTACTCCTGGCTGTATGAAACCACATGTTAGTCAAACCAAAACATGCAATTGTGGCATTAAAAAGTTTCTAATCATATCATGATATCGCTCCCCATTGAAAATGGCGGCGAAACAAAGTAGTATACCTTCCCGGCGGATGCCCTGTATATTGTGTGTCTATCACAAGACGGCAAACCGCGTTCCACCTACAAGCAATGTTTATGCGTCTGGTTTTTAGAATACGCTTGAGATAATTTTTGCTGATTATGTTCAAAAACAATCAATGGCGAGTATAATGCCAACTTATTAAGGCGTTTAAATAATGAAATTGAAGAAAAATACTCGTATTTGCACAAAAGAAAGTTTTGTTGTCTTCATTTTAATAAGAGCTTTAACTTTTTAATTGAACAAAACTTTAATAATTAATAAACTGTTAACGTAATAAAATGTAATAAAAACGAAAAAATTAAAACGCTGTATTGATTTAAAATTATAATTCCTAAGGCAACAGCAGCAAAACGTTGATACCATGCTATTTGTCTCATAAATTTTGTGTGGTCAGGGCAACTTCTCTGGCTAGCTTAAGGGAGAATAAAAGAGACGGATTTTTCATTCGATTGTAAACTTTTATATGTAAAACAATGTAATCCAAACCTTCATTTTCTGTACACAATTGTGCTACAGACGCATTTCATTTATTGAGAGGTTTGGTTAACTATGATGTAGAACCGATTACAGTTTGGCACTTGAGCTCCCATCTCACCAGCCATGATTTAGATTGATTTAATAAGTTTTTAAAGTACTTGGCTATTTTATATTTTGAATATTTCCAAACAAAAGTTTATATTTATTTTAATGGAACATGATATGTTTTTTTATAAATTTTATTGTTTTAAAGTATGTGTCTTAAGTCTTTTGTTTGTATTGTAAGAAAGGGAAAAATTTTCTTTACATTATAAGGGCTTTATATTTTTATAACAATTAAGTCTGTCAGTTGTATCACTTGCAGCACTACTTTTTTATATTCGTGTTTGTTCTGTAAACTGAAATCAAGTGTATTATTAAAAACTAATTGATTTTAAGTTTTAATAATCAAAGAAATTATTAAAATGGGCTTTAAGCGCATGAATACAAAGACAAATAAAAAAATGGGGCAACTTGAAAATTCATTCATTTTCAAAACCTTACATTTTCGGTTAAGAGAACAAACACGATCACATAATATAAATAAAATTATGTTTTTCAAGGTTTTTCTACAACCATTCAAAATTAAATTATTTAAAATTTATAAGAAATTAATAAGAAATGTTTTTATTGACTTTGAAATGGAAATCAAATCAATATGGGATACATGCCTCTTATAATTGCCAACACAAAGGTGGAACGAATTTAAAATTAAATGTTTGTGTGAGTTTCAATAAAATAAAATCAAGCATTCAATTTTAAGCCACCGCTGTTGGAAAAGAAAGAAAGAAAAAAAAAAAATATACAATAGTAGACAAAAAATATTTCTGGTTGATGTTGTTGAGAATACAGTCCGTAATGTTTTAGATAACCCGGCATATCAGTTTTATTTTCAATCAAATAAAATTGAAAGTAAAATATAGTTTTACAGTATTTTTCTTTCACCTGTTTTTTCTTACAAAATATATGTCTTTACTTATAAATATAAAATCTAATTCAAAGGTGTTGTTTATTATTAAGATTTAGGTGGAGAAGGAGCAACAAATTAATTCAGAAATTTTAAGAGGCTCTTTTTTATCTAAAACAGTAGTAAAGTCTATGATATGAAATATTTTTTTAAATTTAAATATTTTTTAGTTAGTTAAGTGGCGTTTATATTCACTGTAGTGTAATGATTAATGTGTTGATTAAATCTGAAACAGGGTTGTATGTATCTATGTGAGTATGAGTGGACTTTGTTAGATAATCATTTTAGTTCAAAGGGTTCAATGACATCCTGATGGGTTTAATGATAAGTTTGCTACCCCATTTTCTCAAACTCAAATATTTCTAGATTTTATTACAAAATTGATTTTTTGTTACAAAAAAAAAAAAAAGAAAGAAAAAAATAAAGAAAAGTGTTTGAAATAATTTAGTTTTCCTTTTTTTTGCTTATAAAAGAAGCAAAACAAAAATTAAATTATAAGTGTTAACTAAAAATCGTCAACTTTTAAAATTTTGTACATGAAATGCAACCAGGAAATATGAAATGAAATAGAGTGAGAAATAAAATTTGGATTTACACAACACGTATTACTTACATTCATGATATATGAATGGTATGTATTGGTACACTATTGACAAACTGGTGTATACTCGTATGTATTTATATATGTTTATTATAATTTTATTTTTCTCCTTTCCAGAATTACATGCTTAAAGAAGATTTTGAAAAATTTTGTAATTCATTAAAATTCTTATTTTCATCATTTTATAAGTTACTATGTTTAACTTTTAGACAATGTAAGATACACGTTTTTAGCTATGTTTTTGGCTTCTACACTATAATTTAATTAAGGCCGGGTAAAGTTTTTGCAACTGTATTTTAAAGCACTGTGCGTTAAGCTTATCCAAACCATTATCTCGAATATTTAATTTATCAATAGGACGTGGATATTTTCCAAGTCAGTGGAAGTCCTCTTTTATCATTCCGTTTTTCAAATCTGGTTCTAAGTCCGATGTTAAAAACTACAGGGGTATTGCGAAACTAAACTCCTTTCCCATGGTTTTGGAAAAGCTTATTACAAAGTTTCTAAGCCATAACTTATCACATTTATTATCACGTCACCAACATGGTTTCAGAAAAGGACGCTCAACCATTACTAATTTATTACATTTTACCACCCTAATTAATAATGGATTTGTAAATAACCAACAAACTGATGCTATATATACAGATTTTAGTAAGGCTTTTGATAAAGTCAACCATAACCTACTTTGTCATAAGTTGTATATGCTGGGTTTTTCTCCAAACAGCTTAAATTGGATTCACTCTTATCTGTTGGATAGAAAACAAAAAGTTCTTTCTGGAGTTCCACAAGGGAGTCATCTCGGACCGATCCTCTTTTCCTTATTTATAAATGATTTACCATCTGCCTTGGAACATTGCAGTATTTTAATGTTTGCTGATGATGTTAAACTTTTTTATACGTACAATAATACCTACCATCACTTACATCTACAACAGGATATCAACAATTTCTACGTGTGGTGCACTGTTAATCTAATGGAACTAAATTCAGGCAAATGCAAGCATATGAGATTTTATCGAAACACCTATATCCCAAATACATTTCTTATGAATGGACAACCCTTGGAATTAGTCAACTCTTTCCACCATCTGGGAATTATGCTTGACGCCAAACTTTGTTTTATTCCACATATAAATCTGATTGTTAATAAAGCCAGAGGAGTTCTTGCCTTCGTTAAGAGATGGAGTAAAGAATTTACAGATCCGTACGTTACTAAAATCCTATACACTTCGCTTGTAAGGCCTATACTTGAATATGGTTCTGTTGTCTGGGATCCTGTTTACAATATTCACATCGACCACATCGAATCTATACAGAAACAGTTTCTTCTATTTTGTCTGCGAAATCTACGTTGGAATCCTATATTAAATTTACCGTCTTATCAACATAGATTAGCTCTTATAAAGCTACCTACACTTAAAAGCAGAAGAACCATGTTAAACGTTTCCTTTTTGATTAATATTATTAATGGTGAAGTCTACTCTGAATTCCTTTTGAGTAATATATATTTTAATGTACCAATTAGGCCAACACGATACTTTCATCCACTAGCTATTAAATACTTTCGTACCAATTATGCCAATGCTGATCCATTAAGAAGAATATGTTTAAACTTTAACGAACTTTATCAATTCATTGATTTCTCCTTAAATTTAAATTCTATCAAACGCAATATAATACTTTTTCTCAACAGATAAATTTTCTTTATATTTAATTGCAATAGCACTTTTAAATTAATTTAAAATTTCGTACAGTCTGTGTAAAATTAGTTTGTAGACTTTATTAAGAAAATAAAAAAATAAACCTCAATATCAAGTGGCAGGCTTACTGCCATCAGAATGTCTGTAGGTCTAGGTCCATCTAAATATTTTTCTCAAAGACAAATGTTAACAATTTAAAACAACGACGTTGACTGCAAAACTTACAACTTTCAAAAACTAACACATAAATAAATAATTGGCCATTACAATTCTGTTCAAGGGTTATGGCTTTGTTTCTCGCAGCGCCCTTATTTTGTGCGTCATTTGTCGCACTTCGAACGACAGACTTGAGAAGCTTTTTAATGACAATATTTGCTGCACATCAGGATTGAGAAAGATATATTTAAAATGCAAAATTTGTTCCTTTTTTTCAACAATTGTTGAAGAAGTTTCAGTAGTAATTATAATCTAAAATCACATTAGGTCAGTATTTGACAAAAAGTCTAACTTTTTTTTTATACTTTATGAAACCTCTTTGCTTTTGCAAAGTATTGAAAAACAAATGTTAATAAAAAAAAATATTTGTTATTTAATTAATTAACCATGACGTAATAGAAACATAAAAAATTTAATTAATGGGGTGTGCGTGGCATACTGATCAGAGCGCTCGCATACAACTCAAAACAGCCCAGCAAAGGTAAAAAATTAAAGAATAAAAAAATTTTTCAGGTTTCTAGATTTAAATTTTTTTAAGACAAATACTCAGAGGTAAACTTAAACCACTAGGATTTTTTATTTATTATGCGACTTTTTGTGGATAAGGCAAGTTGCTGTCAATTTGACAATTCAAAAGCTAGTGTTACACCTTTGAATGATCAAAAACAATAGCCCCATCTGTTGGTGGATGTTGAATGTGAATGGCGATCGTCTTCAATAGATTAGCTGTTATCTTCCCAGAACGTGCAGCTGTACTCCTGATCATTCGTTTTTTTGTAGTCGCCGGGGTCTAGTGGTTAGTGTGGTGCTTACTAAGACATGAGCCCTGGGTTCGACACCCAGCTCTGACATCAGAAAAAGATATATGAAAAAAATATATTTCTTTCGGCGACTACCTCTCAGGAGTCTTTTGGCAAAAGCTCTGAGAGTAACTTCGGAGTCGACATTAAACTGTAGGTCCCGGTACTCGCGGATAAAAATTTACATACACAACATGAGTTCTGCGAGAAGCTAGGCTGTAATCCTGACAAAGGGTTGTAAATGCCAGTTATGTATGTATGTAGGGAAAAAGCGCCACCTACTGGGAAAATTACAGCTACCTAGCGGAGATGCCCACCACTTGGTAGTCAACATACAGCGATAGATGGCTCAAGTGCTGTTGATTATTCAAGGGTGAAGGTATAACACTCGCCTTTGAGTAACCAAATTGATAGCAGCTTGTCTCCGTCGCATTTGGAAGATGCTTAAAAAAAAAAGTATCAAATTTTCAATTCCAATACAATGCACGTATGAGTAGGGCTCTAAACTCTTGAGTACTGGTCTCAGATAAAAAAAAAATGTTTTCATAAAATAGCGTAGCCTATTGCCTAATTTTATTGCGGTTTAAGTCTTTTGTTTTTGCTTTAAAGCAGTCAATAAAATAAAGCAGTCAATAAAATCGAATAAATTTAACTGCCTACTAAAAAAATATAAATAAATTTTAATTATTGTTCTCACGAAAATAAAAAACCAAAAAAAAAAAAAAAAATATAACATTTTTTATTACAGCAAATTAAAAATGAAATTTATATCATAATTATACCTTAAAACTGTCTAAAAAAAGTCGTCGCTTTAATTAAACTCACAGTTAGCAACTGAGATAATAAAATTATCCATAAAAATTGCATTTTTATCCATTGTACTAAGAAACAGAGAAAAAAAACAATTATAATATAATTATAAAAGACAAACAATAATATTGAAATAGTATTTATGCCCCATAACTGTACCAGTACAAAGATTAAGAGACCAAACTTTTGCTTGAGAACCTATTAAAACCACAATATAATACAATTCGTAGTTTTTCTTGGCAGCCTTATTTTTAGGCTTAAGACTTTAAATGCTTCAAAAAGAAGAAAGAAAAAACTTAACCAAAACTAGAGTAAAGATATAAAATTTTATATTGAAAATAAAAAGAAAAAAATTCGTGCATATGAATTCAATTCCATTTTTTTATTTAATTTTTTTTTACCAACTGCAGAAACAGAACTAAATAACTCAACCCATGAATAATTAAATGTCTGCAAAATAAACATAAAAATTAAAAAAATAAAAAATAGTAACAGACTGCGGGTATATCTTTATCTGTGTGATTAGTCTTGTTTTTTGTTGAAAACACATCTAGCGAAAGGAAGGTGCTTGAGAGTAGTTAAACGTCAATCATATATTTTTTTTCTTCTTCTTTTCAAGTATTTAAAAAATATTACATAATAATGTGCTTAAGAAGAGGGGAAGATGTTAAAGCAGTTAAAAGCAGAAAAATAAAATACTCATCAGCGGTTTAGCTGTTTTCATTATTTGAAAATGTGGTTTTAATTGTGACTCTATTAGACAAGAAACAGTTTTACCGCCATGTGCAATATTTATAACAAAAAATATGAGAATTAAAAATAAAAATTACCAAAAACAGTTTCAAATAGATGTATGGAGCCAATAAGGCATATACATATTTTAAAATTTGTAAATACTTATTGTTATCGCCACTATCGATGAAATATTTACTGTGCAGATGACAGGTTACCGAATACTTAAGTAAGCTGAATACCAACTACTTATAATACAGTACAGTTTTTCTCTACATAAACAACTTTAAATACGGTTGATAAAACGGCACATTTTTTTTAGAGGCAAATAAAATTAAAACTTGAATTTTATTATTCTAAAATTATTTGATGCAGACCCTATACACCCTTGTATACGTTAAGAATATCATAGAATATGTAATTGTGTAATTTTCTGGGCTTTGTTTTTACACTAAAACGAATTTTAGTGTTCAAATATAAAACTAAAATGTAAAATTATTGTTTTATTATGGTGTTCACGATTCTGTAAAAGCTAGGCACTTGCGCTAATTGCCGTAAAACTTATTATATTTTATTCTAAAACAAGAAATCCATCTATTCTCCTTCACATGTTTAGGTTTATAGAAAGAGGATATTGCTGTTAAAATAAGAAAAAAAAAAAAAACTTTCGATATCGAGAGAATGGTTTCCTTCGTGCTCTGAGCTAGAAATACGAACTATTAATTTTATTTCTATAAGTTTTGCTTTTGTTTGCTGAAATAGGTTTTTAGTTTTTATTTTTAGTATATAGTCTGCTTACGATATTTTAATTTAAAAATAATGGATGATTCCAGCTTTAGATTCACAAATGTTTTTTTCTTTAATTCATTTTTGTCTTTTGTACGATAAAAGGTACTTATAATTGTTTCATGGTGGGCATCCACTACGTAGTTCGTTTCAAAAATCAATAAAAATTCAAATGTATCCCCTCAATTTAAGAGTGATCTTAATCGTTAATAACTTAAAATTTATTTCTTCTATTAAAAATTAATAGTCGCCGTGGTCTAGTTGTTAGTGTGTTTTTTTAAGAAAAATATTAGGGAGTAAGCCCCTACTCATGCAGAGTATTGTATTGGAATATTGAAGATAGAAGAGAGATACATAGATTTTTTTTCTTTGTTGTAATTTTATGGATCGCCATATATCAATCAGACAAGTTGCTATCAGTTGATCACTCAAAGGCCAGTGTTATACCTTCACCCTTGAATGATCAACAGCAATTTCCCCATTTGTAGGTGGATGTTGATAGTGAGTGGTTACTGTCTCCACTAATTAGGTCAGCGGTTATTTTCCCAGAAGGTGGCGCTGTACTCCTGATTATTTGTTTCTGGTGGAATAGACTGGATATGTCAGGGAGAGGTTTTTCTTGCAGATGGACATCTTGAAGGGGGGGAAGGCGGAACTTCTTATTTTTTTAAGTTATAATTTAGAAAAAATTTGATTTTATGATTTTTGTCCTTTGCTGTAACTGTCGTTCGAGCTTGTGTACGAACGCTCTAACCACTATGCCACGACCTTCCCCTCCCCCCCCACCCCTCTATATAAGTAAGCCTTCAGGTTGTTTTAAAGGTATTACCTGCTGTATATGGTATTTTGTCAGACCTATATTGCAAATAATAGTTAATAAACTAGCATGCATTCGCGAACCCAAAAACCTGTTATGATAATACAACTAAAACGATTGCTCCTGGCTCAAAAACGGTTATCTTGACAAAAAGAAATATAAAAAAAACAAATATTTCTTTGTCGTTTGGAGTTGACTTTAGACTGTAGGTCCCGGTAGTCACGGATAAAAATTAACACACATAACATTATTGCTGCGAGAAACTCGGCCATAACTCTGAAACAGGGTTGTAACGGCTAATAGAAATATTCTGGCTAAAAGAGGACACATTTTAGTTAAGTTGCAAACAATGCAAGTGTTGTTAATAATATTCAGAGTTACTAGACGAGAAAGATAGAAGAATATTTAAACAAAAAGTGCTTGCATGTCCACCAGAGAACTGCAGAATTTTTCTTTTTGTATATTAAATCATACACTAATTTTTGTCTAAATATTTAAACATTCCAAAAATATTCAACATCAAAATTATTCGTGTCATTCTGTTTAACATTTTATATAGGGTAGAGTAGATCAAATGGCCAGTTAATCGATAACGTGATCAACTATAATTAGCACAGGGTGCGTTGCAGGACCAAACTGAATTAACCCAAACTAGGAAAAGAGCTACAGCCAACCAAAGCTGCCTATAAAATGGAGTAAAGCAAGGGGGTCTAGGTCTGCGAATTACACCAAGCTATCGAAAAAATTCACCTCAAAAAGTTCAATCATTTGGTTGCCAGACCTGGGCAATCACAAAGGAAATAAACTACAGTCTCACTCTCAGAAGTATTCCCTCAACTTCTGCAGTGTCTACCGATCTGCCAGTGACCCCTACACACAGCTAGAAGTCTGGACAGGGACTGACGAGGAATTCCCAAGATTCCCAGAGTCCTGCCCCGGATATACCGAGGCCAAAGAGTCATAAAAACAGCACAGAAAGTAATGGAATTCCATATGCTCTGTGCTTTCTATAGATATATATCTCTAATGACAGTCATAGAGTAGTAGACATCTGAGTAGGAATCAACAGACTCCTTTCCGGCAGAGGCGCTCTTAGTAAGCTCATCCGCCTTCTCATTCCTCACGATATCCCTATGACCCGGAACCCAGACGAAAAATATTCTACAAGCATTTCCAAGGAGCCTCAGCTACCCTTTGCAACGTAAAAATAGGGAAGAGACAATTTATTTACTCGTAACTCTTCATAATTTAATTTTTATGTATGAATCATTAACTTAAACGCAAACATATTGTAATCATACTGAAAAACGGTTCTATTGCATGGTTCTAATCGAACATGTCTGATTAAACGTTGAATAAAACTGAAGCAGAAGAATTATTTACATTACGATGTCTTAACGACAAACATAAACCAAGTGGTGGTTCACAAAAGTCATTTGTTTCCTTGTAATTAAAAGAAGTTATTTTTTTAACAAAATAACATGCATTTATCAGAGTTGTAAACGAATCATTCATTTTTGAATTAATTCGTGAATCATTCATGCAATGAATTGGAAAAATTTTGAATTAATTCTTTTCTCCAAAAAACGAATTGAATTAAATTTGAATCAATTCATTTGAATTAAGCGAACATGAATTGCAATTCATTTTCAATTCAAATGAATTGGTAAAAAGAATTGCAATTCATTTCCAATTCATTTGAATTGAATTGATTTTGAATTAATATAAATGAGTTAGAACAAATGAATTGCAATTCATTCCCAATTCATTTGAATTGATTTTGAATTAATTCAAATGAGTTAAAATATGAATTGCAATTCATTTTACCAATTCATTTGAATTAACTCGAAAAATGAATTTGTTATACATTTCCAATTGCAATAATGCAAAAGCATCACCCTTTTTCCAAGTACTTCTATTCTGTACTTTATCTATGTCTATTACTTTTAATCCAAGTATTTATTACTTATTTATAATAATTCTCTTTGTTACATTTATTTCATAAGTAGTACTTGAAGAACCAAACTCCAAACACCAAGTTTACTTCAATTGAATGCAATTCATTTTTGATTTGATAAATTTGAATTACAAGTTACTTTTCTAATTCATTTGAATTAATTCCAAATCATTTTAATTCAAATGAATTAGAAATGAATTGCGATTCTTTTTACCAATTCTTTTGAATTAAAAAATGAATTGCAATTCATTTTGCCTAATTCAAATGAATTGCAACTCATTTTGCCCAATTCATTTGAATTGGAAATGAATTGCAATTCATGTTCTCTAAATTCAAATGAATTGATTCAAATTTAATTCAATTCTTTTTTTTTGTTGAAAAGAATTAATTCAAAATTTAGCTAATTCAAATGAATTGAAATCAAAAAAGAATGATTCATTTACAACTCTGGCATTTATATAGAGACGACCTAACCGATATATAAACTATAATATTTTACTTGTAGGCAGCGTGTACTATGAGAAGCAAAAAATATTCGAATATATTTTCCAAATCAGATGATTTACACCAATAATAAAATCAAAACCAAAGTTGTACTCATTGTTAAAATAAAAAATTAAGCATCACTAAAATTAAATAAAACTCTAATGCTCGTTATTCATAAAAAATTATCGGTTTATGAAGGGCTTATTTGACAAATTTCTATGGAACACTTGTCAAATAAACCCTCAGCAAACCTATAATACATTTGACGAATACATCTGTAAAGATATATCATAAAGAATATTGCGGCTAAAAAAGTACATTTTCGGCAATTATTAGTGATAAGATGAAGGCATAGCACAGGAGGTCTCGCTGGCATATATATTCACCATTAAAGTTTCAGACCTGCTGGTATTCATAAGGAAGGCAAACAAATGGTAGAACTTATAGGTCCCAGTGTCTTGCAATTGTGCTCTGGTCTTAGTTAAATAATGATAATAGTGATAAAATTCTTACATAATTTTATGTATGAAAATAGAGCCACAATTGGCATCGATCTATTTTTTCTTTTAATTCTGTGTACTGAAATCAAAGAATGTCTCCTATGCTGGAATTGTATTATTCAAAATTTAAATTCTGCATACATATTTTGAAAGTATCTTTTTATTGCAATTTAATTTAAAAAAAATTCAAAGCTTTATTAATCAAAACAATCCAGACAATGTTGTTGCGGTTTTGGTTAAAACATGTGGCAAAACATTGCCAAATCGGGCTCTTTAAATGCATTTTAATTTTCTTTTAAACATATTTGATTAAATGATTTGCCATCTCTGCAAAAATCTAAAAATTTCGCTTCTTTTTTTTTTGGTGTTATATAGTTTAAAGAGCAGATAAAGAGAAGCAGTTAAACATTTTTTTTTTCGCATGTCTACCAAATGAATTCACTCTCAATTACAATTTTTTTGTGCCATATTTTTTTAATTGTTTTTTTAATAACAAACAGACAGTTTCTTAAAAACTGGTAAAAGATATATTTTTTATATGTACGAGTATATCGTCTGATGCAGTTTTGATTTTTATTGTTTTTGGAATTCCAGTCTAAAGATGCAATCACCAGACAAGTATACTTACGATTATAAAGAAAAAAATAAATAAATACCAAAAGAAAATAAAAGTCAAATAAAAAGTTGCCTGACTGACGCTACACAAACAAAACAAAGATCTACTCTAATGGATGGAATAAGTGAAAGGAAATTTAAAACCGTAATGTAAAGTAGCAGAGATATAGAAGAAATAACGCACTTGCATTAAGAAGACTGGTAACAGACAAAAAAAAAAAAAGAAACAAAAGCGAAACTTTTACTACAAACAATGGCAGCTGCTGCAACTGCATCTGAAACTTCACATATGGATGCATAAATGAATGACAATGATGGCAACGAAGAGTTGGAGCAGTGAAAATAAGTGGCTGCCATGGAAGATGTTGATGATGATGATGACGATGATGATGATAATATTGCAGATCAAGTTGAAATAAATGTAGAAGCTCTAATGTTTATATAACTGTTGGCTACAGCCACAGCCACAGCCAACTTCCAGTGCTGTTGTTGTTGTCATCATGTTGATGATGACAATGTTGGTCATACATATGCATGACTTAACGCAATTTCAGCTGTATTTACTTAACATCCAAAAATTTTGAAATTTTTGTTTTTTTTTTTTAATAAACCATTAAAAAATAATTTTAGAAGATAAACAAAAATGAAATATTTTTCATAGAATGGAAATTTCCTGAAATAGTTTCATAAATGATTTGTTGATGTGATGCTATTAAAAGCGTTTAATCAATGCTTTGCAAAAATTTTAAAAATAAAAACTGATTTCATAATAAATGAAAGGATTTTTATCTACATGATTGAATAATAAAATGAAATAATCTTAACAAGTTAAATAAATGAGTTGCATTATAATTTTTATTTTTTATATTTTCATTAATTTTTTTCTTGTTTTTTATTTTTATTTTTTACTTTATGCTGAATATTGCACTTTTTTGTTTATTTTTGTTTTTTTGTAAAACAAGTCAAGGAGGTCAACTTATCATTACAGCATAGCAAGTAGTTGTTATTTAAACTTCAAAAAATAAAATATTTGTTTTACAAAAAGAATTAAAATAAAAAATACATATTTTTAATGCTAAACTTATGGTTAAATGAAAGCATTTTGTTTAGATATACCCAGCAAAGTTTATGAATTATTATTTACTTTGCCAATAATTCTGAAAAATCACATGATTTTTTAAAGTCATATCAGTTTTGCAGTGATTTTCTATGCATTTAAAACCACTAAAATCATAATATGAAATGAGATTTTATTTATCATTTAATTAAAAATCATGGCGACATACATAATTGGGTCTTATTTAACTATTTTAATCATTAATGGTATTCACACCGAACTTTTTAATTTGCCACTCGGTAGTTTGTTAATTTGTTAAAGTTAACAACTGTGAACGACCCAATTTTTCTAACTTTGTTAGTCTGGTAACTTTCATAGTAAACCTTTTGGTTATCCACTATAAGAATAGTTTATGATTTATTAAAATAAAATAAAAAATCATTTAATTAACATACTTACACTCTCAATATACACGAAAATTGCCAAAACACAAATATTTTTTTTTTAGAAATGTATCACAAATGACTTTTATTATTTAGAAACTGCAACAGCTGTTTGTGAGTTACCAACTAACAACTATTTTATCAGGGATGCCGTGCCGTTAATTTGTTAAAGGTTAATCCGGTAGTGCGATAAATATACAGAAACAAAATATGTGTAAAAAATTAACTATTAACGACTAACAAACTAACAAACTAACAAGCTCGGTGTGAATACCGCTATTATTTTGCCATGTCAGTTGTACAATAATTAATACCCAGTTATTACAAAACATATCCCTACCAAATGTCAATTAATTCCTTAAATATGCAAATGTATTAGTTGAATAATTTTATTACGAGTATTTTTGTTTTGTTTCTTTGGTAAGTGCCTTGTATTGGAATGTTTAAAGATGTAGTTCAAATTTTAAGCGCCCTATGTCAATGGCACAAGTTGGTCACTCGAAGGTCAGTGTTATATCTTCACCCTAAAAATAATCAGCAGCAATTGCCCCATCTGTTGATATTAATTCGATGTCCATTGTGAGGTGGTGAGGATTTTTGCTAAGTTGTTTCAGCCTTACTTAAGTAATTCTGACAATTACTTTCCAGTAGTTGGTGCTTTCTAGTGATCATTCGTTTGATAATTCAAAAGTGGATAGGGTGGAACCTCAGGGGCGTCTAATATTTTTCCACTAGAAATTTCTCAAAAGAGAGAGCTTAACCGCAAGTTTAGTAAGTCGATTCTAAAACTAGATTAAGAGAAACCAAAAAGAATTGTTAACATTAAAAATATATTAAATTGCTTTTATTACATTAAAAAACAAAAGAAAAGAGTTTATAATCACTATCAAATATTTCTGTATTTGTAATCTCTAGTGAACACTAGAAGCTGGGAAAGATATCCCGCTAACACAACCATTTTTAAGAGTTGCGGCGTAGCTTCTCACAACACTCATATTGTGTGTGTAAATTTTTATCCATGAGTACCGGGAGCTACAACAACTAGATGGGTTAATGTGCGTACCTGTCATGAAACTCATCACATGCCACCCTGTTGCAAGGGAGCCGGTGCCATCCGAAACTGGTGCCTTCTAATCTCGGTCAATTCTTTGACACACCGATCAGAAAAAGCCCATGAGTAGGTTTCTCTGGTCCCTGAGAGCATCAGTAATAAATTACCAACCTCTCTGCTTATAACGAGCGCCAGGCCACCCAGAACTAGGCGAATTCCATATTCCCCGGTGAGTACAGGCCCCGGTGTGATGTAAATCACCACTGACTGGGTAGTAGTACCGCCTGTTGAGGAGTTTCTATCAAGCATTACCACAACAACTACGAGTACTCCCGGAAGGGCCGCACCCAAACTATCAGGCCGATTTACTTCATTCCACGAATGACAAGGGAGCACAGGCGAACCGGAGGCTCCTGATGCCCGTAGTACCAGATTAGAGTAGGTTTCTCTGGTCAGTCCCTGAGAGCGTCAGTAATAAATTACCAACCTCTCTGCCTATAGCGAGCGTCAGGCCACTCAGAGCTAGGTGAACTCCATATTCCCCGGTGAGTGCAGGCCCCTGGTATGAAGTAGTCACCAGCAACCTATACTGTATCCCCGGGGGGACCGGGACTTACAGTTTAACGTCGACAGACCTGAGAAACTTGTTTATGACAATCAGTTACTTTCAAAGCTTCTCTCAGAGGATTGTTGAAATGTGGTCACCGAAAGTAATATTTTTCAATATTCCTTTTCTTTCAGAGCTAAGGTTTGTACTCTCTCGTCTAGTTATCTAACGCATTACCTACTAGAATATGGTGAGCTCAAAAATCTTGGGTAGAAATAATTTTAGGAGAATGTTCAGTTTATTGTAGCGTTTTTGCACGTTTTAAATATATTTAAGGTTAACCAGCGAAGAAAAAAACCGATTTTCTAGTAATACTCATATGAAATCGGTTTCCAGTTTAATCTAGATGGTTTGGTTTTCTTCAAAAAAAAATTGATTTCTTTTAGATTTATATTATCTCTATGAAATTACGATATATTGCGTTATTGTCGTGGGCTATTTAATTTACTATTTAAAATCACTATTAGTAGACGTAGTAAAACGCAGCTTTGTTAATGGGTTTTTTTTTATACAAAAGTCGTCTGAAAAAACAGGCCTTGAAAATTTTATTTTATCATTTAGAAAATTCTGCACAAATTTTTTACTGGGTTAGAACATTAAAATAAATTAAATGTAAACATTAAAACATGCATATATGCAAGAATGTTGCTGCTGGTTTTATTAACAAAAAAAAAAAGAAAAACAATCTTCAACAATATTTCTTTTCAAACTTTGCTACCATTTCAACAGCTGTATGCATTTATTTTTGGTGGTTGTCTTTTCATTTTGAACTAAAAAGAACTCTGCGTGTACGGTTTTAAATTTTGATCAATTCAATATTTAATTAATTAATTTTACAAGTCATTTGAACAAACATTTGTAATGTTAAAAAATAAAAATAATAATCCAAATATATTTGTTAATTTATTACATTTGTAGTTGCTAGTATTTTTGGTGTTCTAATGTTTTCACAGAAGCTATTAAAAATTTAGTATTTCTACTCCAAAGCATAAAATTGTGTTTTAAAGCATGTACGTATATACGAGTATTACAAAAAATATATATATTTTGTGACAAAATGAAATTGTAATAAAATTTTCACAGGATTAAAATTAGGAAAATAAACAAAACTGAACATTTGATCTCATTTTGTTTTGTTCTTTACAAGGAGTAAAACAAAAATAAAACAGAAACCGTGAGAACGATTGTCCCATTAATTTTGTATATTGTTTTTGTTTTGAGCACTACAAATACACTAACTCAAATGTGCGTAGGTACGACAGAAAATTAATAAGAAGAAAAAGAAAAGATGAAAAGAAAAAAGACCAAATTATACGAATGTAACGGAATAACAAAGCAAGCACAAGAGCGAAAAGCTAATTGTTTCATTTGCGCTCTTTCTCATTTAGAAAGTATTTGTTTTGGTTATGCTCATGTACAATACCATTAAAAAAAAATTGAAAAGTTTAAGACTTTGTGGTAACGTTTGCGAAATGTTTTGTTTGTTTGCTCACTCTGATTAAAATATAAGACGGTTTGGTTTTATTAAAAAATTGTTAACTATCATTTGCAGTATTAAGGATGTAGAAAAAATAAATGCTCTCGCACAAAAAATCCAACGACCCAGGTTCAAATCCCAGCAAAGGTTAAAAATGAAAAAGTTAGTTTGCGGCTTTTTAAAAATTATAATTTAAAAATAAGAGGTCCATAGAACTACTTCGAATTGGACAAATAACTTAAACAAAAAGGAGAAGACCTTTAAAATTCTTAAGGAAAGTTAAAACTAATTAATGTTGGACCAAAGCTATTTTATATTAAATGAAAATCAGTCAGCAACCAATTTTAAAGGTCTTTAATAAATTTCAAGAAAAGATTCTTGTTATACTTGATAATCAACCTACATCAGAAGTTTTATTTTGTCACACCATGTAATTTATGTTGTTGCAACTAAAATTTTTCTTTTATGGCAAAACAATCACTCACATAAGTGGCAAATTTGGTTGTTTTAAGTGTTTGGCATAAAGCCATCAAGGACGTTGTTTTTTTTTTGCCTTTTATTTTTTTATTGCCATTATAGAAAAAAAAGATGTTTGATTAAGTAACTTATTGATTATAATGAATAACGTCATCAAGGTTATACGAGTATAATGCATATGTATGTATAGATAGATATTCGATGAGTTCAAAACGACTTTTTTCTAGTCTATACAACAACTTAATTATTAATTTCATTGTTGAACATTTCAACTTATTTTTTTCAGTTATTTTTAAAATATATGTAGTAATTAGAGTACAATTTGAGATAAGATCTCTTTTGTTGTTTAAATTTTTCTAAGCGCTATATTTGAACAATTAATTCCTTTTAGTTATCTCAGCGAAAGCTGAATAGAATTTAAGTTTTATTTAAGAATTTAAAATACAAAACAGTGGCTATATTTCCAGTTCATATTTTAGTTACAGGTAACCCTGATTATATTTTTATAATTTAAATCTTTCATTTTTAGACATTTACTATATATAACTCTACTACTTTGTCTTAAAAACAAAATTCGCTTTCAAAGAACGGAAATTGAATAATAGAATTGAGAAGAAATTTTGAAATTTTCTTAAAGTACTCACAGTTTTCTTGTAATTCCTGTGTAGTATGAAGTTAATGGTAATTGGGAATTGTCTGAATTATATAATTGTTCATTATACAGTAAATAAAACATGGTTCAGTTTTGTACTTTTTATTTCAACAACCATTTATAAATATAAAATTTTTAAAACTACCATTCACAAGTCAAACCAAATCACTTACAAATATTAAAGAAACAACATTTTCAATATAATTTACAAATAAGTTCTGTAATTTGTCTTTCAGCACATATTTTACTATCGTAAAGGCCTTAACAAAACCCTAATTTGACAAATACAATAGAATTATTTGCTATACAATTATTTTTTTTATTGTTATTGTCCCATTAGAAGTATTTTAACATCCACAATGACCCACTTATTTTAAACAAAAAGGAATATTGCAAAAAACTTTGTAACATGAAAAACAAAAATCATTTAGACAATATCATACAATATATACGAGTATGTAATGAATTTCGAAGATACCAACACCACTCATTTCATTTTTATAACAACACTTAAAAGCTGTTATATTTCAAAAGAGAGTGTCAGATATATTATCTTTAAAAAACAAACATAAATAAAAAAATAAAAATTACCATCTGGCTATGGAAGGCCACAATATCGCCTGTTAGTATTACAAATACCCTTTTGTAAATCTTTAAAGTCTTAAACATTTCTACTGTTTCGTAAATACTACAAGTAGTACATAAATGGTGGGTAATATTGTATGGAATATTGTGAAGTATAAAACATTTGAGAAAATGTTTAAAATTTTATTTTATGTAATTTTTAATAAAAACTTTTTATAGACTTCTGGTAATTTTATTTTTATCTACAATAGGAAATAAATTGCATTAAAATTATTTTATTTTTTTTAGTACTTTTATACGAAATTTGAAAATTTTTTTTTCAAATATTGAAGTTTTCTTTTTTTTTTTCTTTTTATTATGAAATAAAAACCCAATTGCAATACACTTGGCTAAGTAGTTGATGTAAATCATTGATAAAAATTAATATGTTTTGTGCCATATTATGTTTCATGCCTTTTAATATTGTTATCGTGCTTGTGTCTTAAGTCTTTTGTTTTCTTTTGAGGTGTTGGGCGTTAGTAACAGCCAATTTTTGGGTGGGGAACTTTAAGTTTGATTGTTATTTTGTTACTGAATTGAGATTGTACAACACAAAAGCAGCTGATCAGATTTTTCAGTTTGCAATTGTAAGCAATTTTACACGACAGGGTCTAAAGAATTTTAACCGCTTCAAATCTTTTCTTGCAGTGTCAAAGTTTTTAAGGTTTAGGGTAAAGGAAGGAGAAAACAAGAGCTACGAGCACGGTTTTTAATCTAGCTAACCTGATTATTGGCGGCAGCAGTGGTTTGGATAGGAATTATTCTATTGAATAATGGCAATCTTATAAAACTTTTGTTTTACGCTTAAAGTTGCCACATTGTATAGTATTTTTTATAGAGTCTTCAAAAATAAAGAGAGCAGTGAATTTGTTAACATGGACATAATTTGCTACTGCTATTAAATTTAAAACTTGCATTTGAAAGGTATTATTCCAAGAAATGTTAAAAGCGAGCTAGATTTTACTTCAAGGAGGTTTTACTTTTTCATTAGGGACTGTAAATTATTGATAAGAGCTACTAATACGAACATTGTAGTAATCGACTTAATGAAGTATTCACGCCAAAAACAATTGTCGGCTAAAGGAACGTGAGAAAGCTGAAGAGACAGGCAGTTTAAAATGTGCTATACTTTTCATATTAATGGGAAATTTGATCATAAAAAAGCTGGTAGTAAAATCGATACCATATTTGCTTGCAAAAGGATTAAGAAACCATGGTAAAGAGTGCTTGGCAAGGTTTCGGTACAACAAATCTTCGTTGTTGTACAGATTTTTGAGTATTATATAAATAGCCTTTGAATGATGCAATTAAAGAAAAAGCGCTGCAGTTGGGAAAAATTAAAGTACTATTTCTTCACGACCAAACACCAGTTTACATATCGTATCTTAATTGGAAAACCTAGTTCCATCGTATTTTGTTTATCTGTATCCAAATTTAAAGAAAAATTTCCAGAGTCTTCTTAATATAAACAAATCTACTTAATATGGGTTTGAAAAATTTATGGTGTAAATTGTTACCAAAATGTATAACATTTTCTCTGTAAGGTCGCCCAATTTAGAGTTCGCTCTCATATGGAGACCATGCTTACTTATTTATATATGTATATAAATATATACAGATCAAGTTGAAACACACAATCGTTTCTCTTTTTATTGACATTTTGCAGACTACTATAGAAAGGTGTGGTAGGAAGGTTCATAGCAAATTAATAGAATTTACTAAACTTAGTAAATTATAACACTAAAGAAGTATAATTTAAAAAGTATATACTTTGGATAGTTACCAAGAATTCTAGAAATATTGGACGGGCCATCACGTTTATATTAACACATTCGGCTTGACCTTTAATTTACTGGCGCCTACGAGAGAAACAATATTTTTTTGCATAGAAAAATTAAGTACCGACATTACCGCTTGTTTTCTTTGAACCATATTTTATACTGTGTCGAACATATTTTATTATTTTGGGTCGCTTCCCTTGATATTTGCGTTCCAAATTTAATTACACTCAGTTTTATATTCAACATTTCTATCAGTATCGGAAGCATATCCTTCCTAGTTCTAGTTCTTCCGAACTATCCAAAATTTCATCCACTAATTTTTGGAGAGTTTTATTTGCCATATTTTATAAAATAAAACTTATTACTTTTGTTTGTTAATAAGCATATAAAACCGATCGCACTCAGAAACTCAATTAATTTTATTGCGTTGTCAATAGGCCGCCAAGATCATGTGAATTGGCATCGTTGCACATCTTTCTTTGGGGTTATTTGAAAGAAAAAGTGTAGGTGTACTTACCAGTAACAATTCAAGTGTTAAAGAATGAGAAAATTCGGCACATTAGTGACATAGAGCCTCAATTATGCCTTAGCGTAATCGAAAATTTGAACCAACGGACGGAGGTGTGCCGCCGATAAAAAGAAGCTAAAATAACTTCCTAAATACTTTGTGTTTTATTCGAAATTCACATCGGCCCTTAAAATTTAACCACCCTTTACACAAAAAAGAAATAATTGTACTTTGATTTTAAATAAAAATTTCCTTTACTTGTATTTGTTGAATTGGGTTTTGCTTTTAAGTGTAGTATTTTAGTATTATAGGAATTTTAATTTTAGAAAATGTTTAAAGAATTTAGGGTTTAACGATTTTAAAAGTACTTTGATTAACTAGCCATCTGACAAATTCTGCGGAGTTTTGCTAGTATAAAATACGTTTAAATAATGGAATAAAAACATATTTCACTTACTTGCAAACTTCCAAAAATGTCTGAAATTATTACCTAAAAAGAACACA
The DNA here is from genome assembly GCA_963576795.1 of Metopia argyrocephala. Classification (NCBI taxonomy): domain Eukaryota; kingdom Metazoa; phylum Arthropoda; class Insecta; order Diptera; family Sarcophagidae; genus Metopia; species Metopia argyrocephala. The sequence continues at coordinate 90,570,087 of OY756211.1, forward strand.
AGAAAAAATTAGCAAAAAAATTATATATTTTTTTTATTTTAATAACTGCATAATAACAAGCCAAAATGCATTAAATATTTATAAAACAACAATAGAAATTTTAAATATTTTTTAATAATTGTGGCACACGATATAGCGAGAAAAAAAAATATGGCAACAACATTTATTTTTTATTTAAACTGTCATCAATTCATATTCTTATATGAAATAACAAAAAATTTTATGTTACAAAAGAAAAAAATTTAATATAATTTATTTAAAGCATTTAATGATGTACAATTAAAAAAACGTGCTACAAACAAAAAAATTAATTCAAATTTAATCACATCCGACTACACTTATGTTGTGTTACAAAATAACAATGGAATGAAATAAAAAGGTGGATTATAGAAAAATATAATTGCTGATGAATGGTTTCTTATTTATTTTATTAAAAGCGTAATGAAGTATGAAAAGCATAAAAAGTAAAAACGAAGAAAACTATTAATTTAAATTACACTCCTGACAAAGTGGTCTGAGTTAAAGCAGCATTCACTCACTGTACTTAGTTTTGTTAATATTTGTTTAATGACTATTTTTTTTGTTTTTTGTTTTGTTTTAAAATTATTATAATTATTTTAATCATTAAATGACTTTTTTTCTTGTTTTCTTTTCTATACTTTTTTCTTTGGCTAAAGGTACTCACTTGTTTTAAAAATATATTTAAAAGCTCTGGTTGAGCTGACGTTTGTAATTTTGCATTAAAATGTAGATCAAGGTCATGGTTATGGTTGTAATTATTAAATTTGTTTGTTGGTTAAATTAGTTGGTTAAATTATAATGCCCGTATTCATAAAAAATAAAACAGTTTTATTAATTGCTTTTTTGACAATTACTCCATAGAAATATGTCAAATAATGACTCTATAAACCAATTTTATTTTTTATGAATACGGTCATAACAATTATACTTTTACTCTGTTTATTTTTTATTGCTTTTAATGAAAAAGAAAATTTTTTCTAATGTTTATTTCATTGAATACATTAATTAAATGGCGCCTTGAATAAATGACCTCAAACTATTTAATAGAGTGCCACTTTTTATATAGAAACGCTTTTATAATGCACAAGGATTAAAAATTTTAATATAGCGTTCTCACGTCTTTGCTGCGTTAAATTCTCTAATATGCAGGGTGCTACTTATATTAAGCACGGATAACTTACATAATAATCATATATTTTGATTAGTTTTTTTACACGTTAAATATATTTTATGAAAATTATATTTAAATTATTATATGCGACATACATATATCCGTCATAACTCTTTTTAGTGCATTCTCTATATCACTGTTTCCAGTTTAGAACTCAATACATATTTCGTGTCAAATACTGTGCTTCAGCTTTGTAATAGCCTCGTGTTTATTAAAATATAATTTTTTCTATCCATAAAAAGACTCGGGTGAAGTTAAAACGGGGAAATGAGGTGACAAAATAAAACCCATATTTAAGAAATCACACACTGTTTGCCTAGAAGTAAGAGTAGTTGCTCTATTTTGTTGAGACCTTAGGACAATAGACAATAGACAAGCAATCCGCCATCAAGACAAATGAAAAACCTCTTATTTTTATTTAAATTTAATTTGGAAACGGAGTTTAAATTTTTACTGAACAGTAAGATACGGAATTTGAAATTTGGTAAAATACTGTTCAAAACCAAAAAATTTTTTTCATTGAAAAACGGCCCCAAGAAAAACTGATTCTCATATTTTTTTTAAATAAATACTCTCAATATGAAATTAAGCGATATATTAAAATATATATAAAGATTCAAACATCTTTTTGAATAATGGCGTCAACATTTTTAATGAACTGTAATTCTATGGCCACATTGGGTAAATATTTGATGGAAAAAAGCATGACCACTATTTTTTGGAAATACTTAATGAAAACTTTTCTTTTATGTAAATATTTCTTTACATGTCTTTCTTGGGTGGCATGTGATATAGTGGTTAGAGCGCTCGCACAAAAACTCAGAGAGCCCAAGTTAAACTCCCAGCAAAGATGAAAAATGAAAAATAAAATTTGCAGTTTTTTCAAAATTTAATATTAAAAAAAGTATATATATAAGAGACTGAAAAAGTGCCACTTACTGAAAATATGTAGTATATAACAGCGATATACATAGCAAAGACCCTCACCACAAGCAACATACAACGACAGATGCGGCAATTGCTGTTGATCAGTAGCTTAAGATCTGTGATCTGTGATCGTAGCTTAAGAATACAAAAATTTGAGGCCATTTATCTAGTTTTCTGGCGTAGTTGTTTCTCTCTAATTAAGAGTCAAATTTAATGCGCTGGAGGCCCGAGGTTCGAGCCCCAGGAAAGGTCTGATCAATATTTTTTTATAATTTAGTTTTTGTTTCGTCAGAAACGCTTTAATTAGATCAAAGTTAACGGCAATGAATATTTTTGGTAATTAATGAAGAAATGATGTCCGTGAAGGAATAGTACACTAGCCAAACTAAACAATTGTTTTCGACTCCAGGTACGGCAGTCTCATCAGAGTTCTTTGTGTCCTGTGTATATTCAAGACCAATCATCAACTATTTAACTCATACATTTTAGGAAATCGCATACTGAAATTATTATCGTATGTACATACACTTGTATGAGTTATATTTGAAACATATTGTTACGAATTGTCTTAATTAAATCATTTAATATTCAAGGGTTCGTTATTTGTAAAGTAAAACATCGATACTTTTCGATTTAAAGCTTTAGCTTCGGCCAGCAATGCTTGGTTTTTAGCTCTAGATGCTTGTTTTACCTCTGCCAATAACGCTTGACTTTGAGCTCTAGATTGTCCTTCAACTTGAACCAGTTATGCTTGATTTTGAGCCTTATTTGTTTCTTTTACTTCCATTTTGGCAGATAGCAGCGAATTTATGTCTAAACTGCTACTCGTTGCAGGTACACATACCTCTATTTCGTCATCATCAAATTCATAGGCGTCGATGTTAATGCCACGCTGCCTGAATTCCTCCAATAGTCTCTTTTGTAGTTCCGCCTTATTACCAGTATAAAAATTACCCCATTTTTGTAGTAATTCTTTAAATAAAATATAAAACTTCATCCTAAAACAAAGTGAAAATTTGCAAAAATGTAGACTCTCTCCCAACATTGTTTTTAGAAAAATTTCAACTTAAAATCCTCATCAAACTCTGACTTGTTTAGTGGTCATGCAGCCTGTAGCACATTTCATTGTTGAAGATGCTTTTCTGATAATTATAAGAATTAGGGTCTAAATTTTTAGAGCTTCTTCGACACATGCCATTAAAAATGATTTCCATATACAGTAACTTGTCAATATAAATTAAAAAAAGCTGTTTCTATTTGTTTCTATTGTAAGATCCATGTTGAGGCAAAGAATAATGTCATTGCAATAAAATATTATCAATACTTTATGGGTGGGTTTTTGCAAATTTCTTTGTATTTAACTTTCTTCAAAAAAAGTTTACAAAGAAAAAAATAATAAAAATGTTTACTCACGATGAAAACACATTTAAATATTTGCTTAGTGCTGCAGAAAACATAATAGATTATTTTCTATTTATTACTTATCATTTAAAGTACATACTTGTAATGAAACGGGGTCAACTAAGAAAAAAAAAATAGCAAAAAATATTATATTTGCACGAAAATAATTTAAAAATATTACTCACTTTTTCACCGAAAGCAATATATGCAATTAGTAAAATTTACAATAAATGTTTTGCTGTTTTAATTGTTTGCTGTATGCATAAATTAACAACAATGTTGGCAACAAAAATTATAAAAAGAAAAAAAAATATTAATATTACACGCGCTGCCATTACCAACAAATAGAAGTGTAGCAGCACATACGCATTTTAAAGAAACACATAAAAAATGTCATAAATAATTATTGTCAAAACCTTTCACAAAAATTGCAAGCGACTTTATGCGCAACGTACGAGTACAGCACAAAAAAGAACTGCAAAAAAAATCTATAAAAAATTTTAGTTCTCAAAACATATGCTTTTGTTTATTGCTTACAATTTTTGACTGAAATTGCCAACGACAAAAAGTCAGCTATTGGTGGTTATTGTTACAATTGAGCACAATTTAAATAATTTATTTGACACACCAAAATCTTTAAAATTCAAGTCAAAGACTAAGAGTCCATAGAGACAAAACAAAAATTTTATATTTACAAAATAAATCGAAATAAAATATAAAACGCACTCGTATTAACACACAGTTTAACAGCAGTGGCAGTAACAAGTGTTGTGCGTTCGTCTGTGGCAAATAGGTAGGCATAGAAGCAGAGTTAATCTATTAAAGGCCAACTTGGCTATTTAACAACAACGATTTGTCAATAGAATTTAATAAAAATTAAAAAAAAAATCGACTATAGATTATGACTTTAGGTTTTTAGAGACGAAAAAACAAATAAAACTCAAATCTCCTGCTTAACATTGTTGGCTGGCTATTCATTGTACAAACAATCAAAGTTTAACAAAATAAAGGAGTGGTTATTGTACCTTACGAGTATGTGTTAAATATCCGGATTTATAAGATATCGGCAAAAGTCATTCGTTATAAACTAGAACAACAATAATTATTTTGATGTTTTTTTTTCCTTTTCTATTCAGTATTTCTGTTTTATTATCAACAATTAAATATGAGTAACTTTATTGCATAGCAAACGATTTTTAAGAGGAAAACTTTATAATATTTTCTTCATATCGTACAATTATATTTGTATTGCATTATTAGTGATCATTAATAATTTCTTAAGGCATGGTACATATAATAGAGTCATAAAACATTAATACGAGTAGTAAATGTGCTTAAAATAAAAAACAAAAGACTTAAGAAACCAACTTTATTATTTTGTATTACTGAATGGAATATTCTCACACTTTTCATAAAATATTTGCAATACTTTTATTTGAAATCGAAAATTGTTCAATAATTATTTAATTAAATGAGAAGCACAATCTTTATTAAAAATGAAAACATTTTGTAAACTTTTAAGCTGAATGGCTAAATTTAAACGAACAATTTTTGAAATATGTTTCAATCGCAGTAAATAGAGCCATTAATAGAAATGTACGTTGTTCTCATCAGAAATCCAAATTATCGTTAATTTAACAGCTATAGCTACTAAAAGGCGATAATTTTACAACTGAAAAACAAAAGAAAAAAAGGAAGGAGAAATAACAAAATAATAAAAGTGGTATTTGTTATTTATTAGCGAAAAATGTGACAAATTGGACATTACAACTCTGTTTCTGGGTCACGGCCTAGCTTCCCGCAGTACCCATGTTGTGTGTGTCAATTTTTATCCATGAATACCGGAACCTGCAGTTTTAAGTCGACTCCGAACGACAGACTGAAGAAGCTTGTTAATGGCATTCAGTTACTCTCAGAGCTCTTGCCAGAAGACTGCTAAGAAGTAGTCGCAGAAAAAAATATTTTTATATATTTTTTAAGATATCAGAGCTGGGGTTTGAACCTGGGGCGCTTGTTTTAGTATAATTCATCCAGGTTATGGTCTTTTAATTATTAATATTCATTTTCAAAATTTTGCTACTCTGTAGTGTAGCTTCGCCAATAATTATTAATTTTTATAAATAAAAATATGACATAAAAAATTTTCCCTCCAAGAAATAATGAAGAATAAAGCTTAAAATTCTTATGCCATTAGATCAAGAATTTTTGGAAATTCTGGAAATCGATTACAACATATGGACAAATAATAACAAATTTATATAACTCGTGGTATAGTGGTTAGAGCGCTCGCACCGCAACTCAAACGACCGGGGTTAAAATCTCATCAAAGAAGAATTTAATTTTTAATTAATTTAATTTTAATTTAATTTTTCCGATTTTTCGAAAATTAGAATTTAAATATAAGAGGTTCCAAAACCGCCCTCCAAGAAGTCCATCTTCAAGAAAGAGGTCCCTGACATTGCTGTTGATTTTTCAAGGGTGAAGGAATAATACTGGCCTTTGAGTAATCAAATTGACAGCAACTTATTCCATTGACATAAGGCGCTTAACATCTGAAATCTATCTATCTATAAATTCAGCATTCCAAAATAATGCACTGCATTAGAGGGGTTTATTCCTATGTATTGGTCTTAATGCAAAAAAAAAATCAAATTTGAATGGTTTATCTACAGTAGTGTGTCCCAAAAAAAAAAAAAATTGACTTAGTAACAAAGAAAATCGTGCTAATGGGCCGAGTAATGCGCAAAATTCAAAAAAAGTCGAGAAAACCCGATTTTTGTGTTAAATTCGATTTTAGCGACCTCTAAACCTCTTCCGAAAAATCTGAAAAAAATCACAAAAATACTTTACCCTATAAGCTTTCAAAAAAGGTGGGGGAACAAGAAAAATTTTTTTTTTGGGACACACTAATCTACAGCCGTAGTCTAGTGGTTAGTGTGTCGGCTTACTAATACAAGATCTCCGGGTTCCAAATCCAGGTCTGATATACTTAGCTAAGAAATATTAAAAACGTTTTCTTTCGGCGATTCCGTTCTAGCATTCTGTTGGTACTGTAGTTCCGAGTGGACATTGAACTGTAGATCCCGGTACTCATGAACAAATATTGACACACGCAAAATGGGTGCTGCGAGAAGCTAGGCCGTAACCCTGGAAGAGGATCTTAATGGAAAATAATTTATATATGTATATATGTACTTATAACTACAGCTTTGAAACAAATTCTGCAGTAATAGTATTTGTTGAACACTTGTTTGAGTTTTGTAACCAAATTGAGAAAGAATTTTCAATATTTTGAAAAAACCACTTTCACATAAAATTTTGAAAACTTCTTGAAGCTCACTTTTTTCTTTCAGAAGTTTATTGCAGTACGAAATACGAGTATCAACCATTTTGTTCAAATTCTAAAGAAAATTTTAATGAAATGTTTTAATCTTTTTAAAAGAATTCTTAATATTCTCTTAGTCATTTCGGCATCAATATTGCAATTAAGCGCACTAAAAGCACTTGACTAAAACCACGTGATTGTTTATGACTTAACAAAATTACTTTTAGACTGATGATTACCAATTTCGGAGTGTTAATAAACTAAAATGCTATCCTGCCGACGCTACAAAATGATGTAGAAAAATAAATAAAAAAAAACCCAAACTGGAATCACTATTGGATCTTTATTATGTAAATCTATTGCATAACTATTTTTATTATTTTTATTTTTTATTTTTTAAAACTAATATTCTAGTGAGAATTAGCATCCTCTAAAGAATATATCGATAAAACACCAGCAGCACTGGCCTTAATTTTGGCGTGAGTTGAATTCGATAGGGATGGAGGTGAAAATCTCTAGGCAATGAGTCTAATCGATAAATCCGGATCATTTACCACAAGTTTACTAACAGAAAAGCTATTTTCGGCAGTAGTTATACGTGATGAGAAGAAGGACTGTAATACTTTCAGTCTCCTTAAGTTTTCCTTATGACTACCATAATCACCATGTAATGCACAAATATTTATTATCTGTTAGCGCTACGAATAAACTCAAATAATTTATAGTAATAAAATAAATAAAAAGGTCTTAAAGAGCTATAAAAGTCTATTTTTGGTTTTTTATTTTTTTATTTTTTATTTTTTACTCGTTATTTGGTTCTTAAATGGCCCAAACTGGCAAGCTTTTGCCTATGTTATAGCTTGTTGTCAATAATAACTTGTTGAAAATTGTAAATAATCATATCATGTTGTTTTAATTATCACTCTAGAGTCTAAATCTTTCTAGTGACTTCATTTAATTTCAGCTAATCACTGGTAAAACAGCTTTGTTCGAGAATCTATCGATCCAGTTGTTAAATAATCATATACATACGCATCAGTATGTATTGTAATAAGAGTGCTGAGTTAAATTCTAGTTTTTGTATTAAGTGGAATAAAATTTCTAATTATATTTTGGAAGGGATTAACAGCCTGCAAAACGTTTGTTTGGTATTCTGTAAATATGTTTCGTGTTGTTGTGAATGCCTCTGTAGGTTCTACTTTTTTTGTCCAATAAATATACCATCTCTTTCTGTCAATTAAAATAATTACAAAGAAGAAGAATACCTTATATTTAGTAACAATAATTGATAAGTCATCGAAATAAGTATTACACTACTCCTACTGTTTTGCAAACGAATTAGTATTTCATTTAATTCAATCAGCACTGTCCTGTCCAATGCATTTCATATCAAAGTTATACAATTTTTGCTAATGCTGTTTAAGATTTATTGAATACAATGTTCGTTTTTTTAATTTTAATATATATGCATGAATCAGCTACCAAAAGCAATAAATTATTTAAATAATATTTCATATTTTCTTTACTTATTATTATTTGTTATTCTTTTTTTGTTTCTCCGCATATTAATTTAAGCTGTCAACGTTTTTAAGTGTAAAATCAACTACCAATTCGTGCATTTGTGTGGCTTAAATTAAAGTCATTTGCCTCTTTTATGATACAAAATATTTCCAGTTGAGAGATATTGTTAAAAAAAAAAAATAATTCACATTCAAATTTGTATTATTTATGATTAAATGGTAGATAATAAAAACCTATACGTTTAGCAAAATTTTTATTTAATTTGAAAATTAAATTGATAAATAACTTTAGCAGTAGTTAAGAATTACAGCAAATAACATTCAGTATTGCTTTTAATTTTCGAATTGAAATTAAAAATTTTTAAGCGGTGTCTATAACCAAAATAGATCAACTACCCATAGATCGGGTAAAACAATCTGCAAATTAGAAGACTGATTGAGCTTGGAGAGAATTTATTTAGACAGAATTATTATCTCCCGCTTAATAACCAGAAAATCAACTCTGAAATTGTGATGTGTTGCCAACTATATAATTAAAAAAACCCCTCTGATACGCTGTATACAGATATAAGGAAAAATAAAAAATAATCGCTGCTACTCTTTGAAAGCAGAAATTTCCATTTCTGTTATATTGTTTCACACATACTGGGCAATATAAATATGTTTACAAACGTAATTTTATCCAAACTCTGAGTACTAATTCTGCCGTATGGTTTTTTAAAAAATTTCAAAAAACAAAAACAGCCGTACGACTGTCAAATTTTCATCCGTATTTTTTCTCAATGTCATACGCTCTCATTGCATATCAAGTTTACACGATAATATTCAATCTCTTCTACACAAAAATTTGACATGTCGTACAACTGTCAAATTTTCATCCGTATTTTCTCTCAATGTCATACGCTCTCATTGCACGATAATATTCAATCTCTTCTACACAAAAATTTGACATGTCGTAGGACTTGTATTACCGTCTAAACCCCTTTATCGAATAGAACGTATCGAAATATCTAATGATGTTATTTGATGATTTTGATGTTTTTTCTGTGGTAAAAGAATAATATATTAAACGTCGGTAATGAAAACACGTTGTTGCTTTTAATAAAACTCTCTTTTTACTAACCCTAAACTCTAAGCTGTCAAATTATTTTTTTCCCAGGGTTCCCAACAAAATGTAAAACTCAAATCAAGCGTAAACTTTTGAACACCCTTCATATCCAAAAATTGTTGATTTTCTCAAAGCAATCAGCTCTGTTCATAGCTATGCTAACTATACCACATACCATCAGGGAAATCTATCTTTGCAAGCAGATAAAATTAAAAACAAATATGTTCACTTTCATTTTAATTTGTCTTTTTTATCTAAGCAGTCAGATAATTATAAATCTAAACAACTATCATAAGATATGTACATTAGACTTTTGAGAAGGCATCCTCTATCACAACTTTAAAGGGTGGATTTTAAATTTCAAAAATGAATTGCAAATATTATAAATTTTTTATTATTTTTATTTTTTTTTTTTTATTTTTAACTATGTACAAGTAGAAATACCAATTTGAGCAATTTAAAAAGTTATTTTATTGAATTTATTTTCTTTTTTGAATGATTAAAGTTATAATAAAAAGAAAGATCAAAATTAAATAGATCTTGAATAGAAACCTTTCTAAATTAAATAATAAAATAATTGAAATAAAATACTACAACATACTAACATAATATGTTCAAATGAAATTGAATAACGTTTAATGGTGAATGAAACAATCATAGCAATGGAAGAAAGTATACAAAATTGAGAAATGAAAGACATTAAAAAGAGAAACACTTTCACTTAACAAAACAAAAAAAAAGTATATAAATTTTTAAAGAAACTAAAAGCAAGTAAACAGAGTTTCAAGAAGAGCTCAGTACTTTGAGAAAATTTTAAATTTTTATATATAAAAATGACTAAAAAACCAAACCAGACTTCAATTACACAAATCAACAAAATTTTGCAAAGAGAAGGGCTAACCTATCTACTCTCATTCAACATACTTCATATAAATTATTGTTTCTATGTTAAAATCAATTTTAATTAACAAATTTATACCATGTGCGTTTGTACTACCAATTACATCGTTTAAGTCTTTCGTTTGCATTTAATATCACTTCGTCATTTATTAAGATTTTTATTCAAGTTATGAAAAATGGCTCCATGAAAAATGGGACCAAAGAAAAATGACCCCAACCGGAAAATGAAAAATGACCCTAAAAATATTAATGGGGCACAACAACACGAAATTTTGGTGTCATTTTTCTTTTTTTTTTTTTTGGGCCATTTTTCATTTCTTGCTTGGGCCTATTTTGGATTATGAAAAATGGCCCCAAATTTTGATAATATTGCAAAGGCTCCATAAATACTGACCCCAAAGAAAAATGATCCCAACGCATAAAATGAAAAATGGCCCAATTTTTGGGGCAATCTTTCAAAATGAAAAGTCGCCCCAATAATCATTATGAAATTAAAGTGAAAAATTACCTCAAAAATAAAAAAAGTTTGAAAAAAGAAAAATAACTTAAAATAAAGTAATTTCTCAAAAATGAAAAATGGCCCCAATTAACGCAAAAGGCCTTAAATTTTTTAATAAAGTTTTTATTCCATGAAAAAAAGAGAAATATATTAATTAAGCCCTTTTTAAATGTCTTGTACTTTTGATTAATTAAATTAATTAAAGCTGTCCACGTTATTTGCAATACCGTGTGCTTGCAGTTTAAGCACGCACTCATTGAAAGCTTTTAAATGTTTACAGGGAATGTAAACAATATCAGTAATCTTCTCTGAACACACGAGATAGTCGCTGCCTCCAGGTTTTAGATTAGGTATTTCTTCTTCTTGAGATCTTTCCTTGTTTAATTCCTAATTCTGAAATATGTTCTCTTGCGGAATCATATCTTCCAATATATTGTTTGGACCATACGCTATTCTACTGAGGAATGTGGAGGCATTGATTTTTACCTTCTTTAGATATCTTGCTTCCTCGATTTTATTGTTTGACATAAGGACAAAAAATATTGGAAATATCTGTAACACGAAAGTAAAAGTAAAGTAAATGATAATTTATTGTGTATTTGAAATCGCTTAGTTTGTATTGATAATAGAAGTTATTTTTTTTAATTCGAAGGATAGATGGCTCCGTAGTAAAAGAAATGATTTAAAGAAATTGTACGATAGCAGGGAAAACTTAATTTTTTTTTAAATAAAAAATACTTTTGAAATAGATAAACTCTTAACACTCGTATTTACAATTAAGCGGAATTCTTTTAAGCTACTTTTCTTTAAAACGGATTATCTTTTAAACGGAGTTAAAAACCTTTGAATTTAATAGAAAACAAAAGTAAATACATTTATTTTGCTCAAATCCGATTTTTTCTTTTAAACGGTGTGCTTATATCCGAAATTGACTATATATTTTTTACTTTACAATATGCAATTTGTTTTTTTTTTTTTTTTTTATAAATTCTTATAATTACAACTTTATAAATTACCTACAAAATTTTTCACACATAAGCACGCATTTTAATTTATTTTTTATATTTTTTGTTATACATACTACAATCAGCCAATTATTATTTGACACAAAATTTTGGTAAACAGTTTGAAAAATAAGGAAAATTCAAAAAAACAAAAATGTAACGAACGGGTGTAACGCATTATATCTTACCTTGCCATTCAAAAAATTTTTGATGCCTTACCAGCAGTGTAAATACTTTTTTCATTTAACCTTCTGAACTTCACCACTTTTGGTTTTTATAAACAAATTCACCACACCAGAATAAAACACTCATCAATAAATTTGTTAACATGGCCGGCCATGGGAGTCTCAAAATTTTTGAAAGGAAAAAAACGCATTAAACCGGCCCCGTGCAAAAAAAAAACTTTTTTAAATAATAATTTATTGTTTTCATAATAAATATAAATGCAAACTATTCCAAATTTTTAATTCCACAGAACAAAGCACAACATATTCCAAAAGCCATTAACATTGAGAGACTGCCATGTTATTTTCTTGATTTTATTCAAATTTATCACTTTCATTTAAGGACTTTTTATTATTTATTATTTTTTTGTTTAATACAGACTATTATTTAAAGATGTTTAATAATATTTGTGGATTTCTTATTATTTAAACACTAAAACTTAACAATTTGTAAAGATGACACTTGAAACACTTGTTTTTAATGCACTTTTCTTTAGTTTTGTTTGTTTACAACTACAGCATTGCCAGATAAGAAAAGTTTACAAGGGAGATCATTTAATGGTGTGGTAATAACAATGAGAACAATTTCAACATACTTAACGAAGTGTTTTAAATACAAACATTGACTGTTACGTTCATGATTATTTTCTTTTTATAAGCTAACGAAAATTTATGTTCAATATACATTTTTAAAGCCTTGAAAAGGAATGGTTTTTAGATGAGTTGTATTGCAAATAAAAGAAAAAATATAACATACATACATACATACATGAATATATCATGTGCAAGTTACTGTAGTTTGAATTAGATATTGAGTATTTGATGTATAATTCTGGTCGACTTCCTAAATGTAAGCTGCAAAGCAAGATTTGAAGAACTGCTTCTGCTATGCAGAACAAGTGATAGGTTCGGAACTGTTTTACAAATAAACTACGTTTAAAAAGGCGCCTAAGTAATTTAAGTATATCGAAAACAATCATTATATCAAATAACAAATTTAGTCTATCCATCAAACGATTAGAAACCAAATAAAAGGAATGCAAGATATTGGCTGTGTCATGAAATAATAGGTCAATAAAAATTACCAAAATTATTTATATATACGAGTAGTACAATGCAGTGAAAAAAACAGAATTTAGAAAAAATTTATTAAAAAAAAACCTTTGTTTTAGTGATAGTTTTGAGTGTAGTTAGGTAGGTAGATCAAATAGCCAGTTAATCAAAAACGTGATCGACTACAATTAGCACAAGGTACCTTTTTGAAATCATTGCAGGACCAAACTGAATTCATTCAAAATAGGAAAAGAGCTACAGCCAACCAGAGCTGCTTATAAAGTGGAATAAAGCAAGGGGTTATAGGTTCGCACATTACGCCATACTATCGAAAAAAGGCAACCCAAAAACTTCAATGGTTTGGCTGTCAGACCTGGGCAATCATAAAGGAAATGAACCACAGTCTAACTCTCAGAAGTATTTCCGCAACTTCTGCAGTGCGGATAAAGAGCAGACCCAACCTCTCTTCGTGTCTACCGATCAGCCAGTGACCCGTATACACTGCTATAAGATTGGACAAGTACCGTCGGGGAATCCCCAAGATTCCCATGACAGTCATAGGACAGTGGAGAACTGAGTAGGAAGCAATAGGCTCCCCTCCGGAAGAGGCGCTCCTAGCAAGGTCATCCGCCTTCTCATTCCCCACGATATCCATATGACTCTAGACCAAGGATATGCTACAAGCATTTTTTGCAACGAAGAACGAGGGAAGAGTTTCCATGGATGAGTGTATATGAGTACCAAAATATATACACTGTGCAAACACAAGTTTTTCTAGAACTGGCAAACACGCTACGAATAATTGACAAAGTAAATTTAAATCAAACGGCACGTTAACATGTTAAATTGTAAATAAAAAAAAATATTCAAGAGTAGTCTTAGGCAGTAAAATAAAAAAAGGAAATGCCATTAATAAATTTAAAAAAAAAAAATATTTTAATAAATTTGCATGAATTGACTTATAAAATGCAACCTAAAAAACAAATTTATTGTGTCTAATGAACCATAAGACATGATTTATTACAGCATTGAGTTAAATATATATATATTTACAACTTGAATTTTTAATGGGTGTAAGCAATGGTACCGCACGTTGATTATTTGGCACGAATTGTTAAGAGACACAAAAGAAGTTGGTTTTCTTTTCTGGCAGAAAAGTCTATTAAAAACTAATAATTAATATAGAAATCAATAGACACTTAATAATGCCAAATTGAAGGACATTGAACGATTAATTGCTTAATTTAATTGCTTTCATTTAATCTATAAACAAATGCTGTACCTTTAATTGTCTTTTATAATTGAAATCAAAAATAAATTAATTTATTACGTTCTTTTTTTACTTTTTTTTCCAGAATATTATTAATAAGCACAGCTTTACTGGCTTCCTGTCTAATAAATGCACAATTTCATCATTTTGGTGAAGCCCTCAATACATCACCTATGGGTTCAGAGTGTGCTTTAATACTATCGGGTCCTGGCAGATCATCTGTTTATGATTATAGTGTTAATTTATTCCGTGGCGCAATGTAAGTACAAATTAGTTACAAGTTGCAAACATATGTAACGCCTTAACATCTTATTCACATTCAACTTAAAAGTATATTTTTTTAGTATTTTTTTTTTTCTTTTTGTTGATTTTTGTGAATATTCTTCAAAGAAGATTAAAATCTTAAGCAATTTGTCGTGAATGTAAATATTCAAATTTTAAGATAATTTGTCAAAAGTATTTGCATTTCTGATTTTCTTATGTTCATTCATACAAGCAGACTTATACATATCCCAACATACCAAATGGCTTGAGAATAATATTATAATAAACTTACCAACACAAGCCTTAAGTTTGAAAACCACTTTAGAATTTGTTGAAAAAGATTATCGTAACAATTGTAGAAAAAAACGGAACCCTTATGGTAATGTTATATGTTCAAGCTTACTAAAAGCTTAACTTTCCAATTGTAGAATAGGATAGGAGGAAGTGGCAGCCACGTAATGACAAGGCACACTTGAGCATGCAAGTTACAAATTCAAATACAAACACGTATATAAAAAATGACACTATTGATGAATTTATAAAAAACATAATTAACACAAAATAAAATAAAAAAAACTATAACAGCAAACTCACTTCCGTTTAAGTTCATAAAACAAAATTATTTTTCGGTCGCAATTCCAGGAATTGCAACCGTCCAATATTAATATAAAAAAATTAAGAAAAACTGTTAATATTTAGCATAAGTAAACAAAAATTGTAAAATGTATTTTTAAGCTGAATTAACAAAAATTGTGTTTACAATAAGTTCAATTAAAATTAAAGAAAGAAAATAAAGCAGTTGTTAGATATCCACGGTTAAGTACTTTTTTTTAAAAACGTTCCCCAGTTTTCTCACTACAAAAGTCACATGGCGGCCCGTTGTGATAATTGTAGAGTAAGCTTACTAAAATAATATTATATTAATAATTCTATAAAAAAGCTTATTCGTCTCAATATTACATAACATTTTTAGCATAATAGTATAATAAACTTAATAAAAACACCAATATATTTTTTTATTACAATTAAAGAAAAATTCTTTAATATTATTTATTACACAAAAAAATACAATAAATATTATTATTATTACCTTTTCATACATATATTTTTTACGCACTTCACTCACACATTTCAAACTAAATGAAAAAAAAAAACGTTTTAACATTTAATGCATAGCACATTCGATTTATTTGTGGAAATCCCCTAAATTAAATTGTGGATGGTTAAAAAACATTTATAAACCAGAGTGGGCAAACAAACAAAACATTTCGCAAAAGTTTCAACAAAGTCATACACATTTCAAAATTTTTTTAATAGTATTGTACATGAGCAAAACAAACACAAATACTTTCTAAATGAGAAAGAGCACAAATGAAACAATTAGCTTTTCGCTCTTGTGCTTGCTTTGTTTTTTGTTGTTTTTTTTCTCTTCTTCTCTTTTACTCTTCTATCCTTTTTCTTCTCATTCATTTTTTGTTGTACCTACGCACATTTGAGTTAGTGTATTTGTAGTACTCAAAACAAAAAGAATATACAAAATTAAATGGGACAATCTTTCTCGCTGTTTCTGTTTTATTTTTGTTATACTAATTGTAAAGAACATAACAAAATGAGATTAAACGTTCAGTTTTGTTTATTTTCCTACTCTGTTATAAACTAAAATTTTATATATAATATTATAAATTAATTTAAGAAATGCTTGCATTTTACTGTTTTTGTAAGCTTATTCTCAAGTTGCATTGTAGAAGGATTGCTTTACGGTATGTTGGGATGCTTCAGATTTTATTTTAGTGTGGGTTGGTTGCGTGCGTATCGTAAGTTGTGATGCATTAGAAAATGTATGAATAAATCTCTGTATTTATAATAACACGAAGACAAATCTATTAAAGTATCATAAAAAAAACAAACAAAGTTAAAAGGGAAAATATTTGTAGAATATTTGGCACAGGTGTTCTCATAAATAGATGATACGTTTTTTTTTTAATTTTTTTTAGCATTTTATTATTATATTTTTAGCTTTGTTTAGCCCTTTTAGCATATTTGGTCCAAATTAAATTTAAATTATAAGAGACAAAAATTTCAAATAAAAAATATATAATTCTCTTGAATCCTTTAAAGGCTTAACAATTTTCATTGATATATTTATCAATTTGATTAAGTTTGTCCATTAAAGAAAATTTAAACAACTTTATAATCATTTGCCACTCGTAACGTTAAAATATTTCTTTTACAATTTTGGAAAAATAAACAAAGTTTTGAAATCCCCATTTGAGCAACAGCATTAATAAAAGTTTTAGAATATTTAAAAATAAAACAATTTTGTTTTTTCTTACTATATTTGAAAATATTGTGCAGTATTACGTGCAAGAATGTCAGATTGACACTTTTGTGTTGATTTAAGTATCAGATCAACTAGTGGTGGTAATCTGTAATGATCTCTTGATCTGTATCATGACTACATTAACTTGGAACACTTATGGTTATAAATGCAGTCGTCACATAATAGTTACCAAAAAAGGCAGATTAAAATTTAGCACCAGTTTTGTGCAGCAAAAAAGAGAGAAAAAATATCCACAAAATCACCATAAACAGAAAGAAAAACAAAAAACAAGAAACAAAAATAATAAATTTTTCCTATTTTTTTTTGTTTTGTTTTTTCTTTTTGTATTTTCATTAAAGCAACAGCTGCATTAGTGCCACAATAGTTGTCGCCAAAAGTTTGTTATGAATTAGACGCGTGTCAACTACATTAAAAATTTTGTTTGTGTAGCAAGAAATGCGTGCAAACGCCCCAATTATGTCTGTCTCACTGTCGTTGGTCTCTCAATATGTTGTATGTTGTTGTTGAATTTATTATTATTTTTTAACAGTTTTTTTTAATAATTGACAACCAACAAAAATTAAAACAACACTTGAGTTATATTTATTTAGCCAAGTAAAGATATTCCATCTTAAAACAAGAGTAACAATTAAAACTGCATAAGTTTTTATTTAAAATTTTATTTAAATTTTTAGAGAAGAAAAAATGGAGATTCGATATAGTTTTCTTATTTAATTTTTATTTAATTGGTCACACATTTTGCATAATCATTAAAAAATATATTTTAAAACAAAAATATGTTTGTAAGACTTGTCTTAAAATCCTCCATTTACATTTTACAATTAAAAAAAAATGTCTACCTTTGCTCTGCTCAAGCAAATAAACCCAAAAACTGCATTTGATGTTACGCTATGATGTTTATCATCAATTAAAATTGTTTTTCAATTTCATTTAAACAAAATAGCTTCCTGTTACTGCAAGTTTTTTAAGTTTTCTTTTCGTTGAAAACGCGAAAACATTGAAATTTAAATTGAATAGTTGATTTGAAGCAAATAACTAAATATGTGTAGAATTGGGGGGAAAATAGTGCAGAGCTTTACAAGTATGTCGTAATAACCAAAAATTAAAGTAAATAGTTATGCGCACTGTTGGTGTTTTTTTTTTTGTAATTTTTTTTTTTACAACTTTGGTTACATGTAACAAACGCATCGTAACGCATAAAGTCTGTGTTAAATGCTTCATGCGTGGCTGGTAACCAGTCAGTCTTTGATTACATTCGCTGGTATTTATTTCAATTTTTTTATTTTATTTTTTTTACTTTAAAACTAAAACACTCTGGACCTGTTTATAAATGCGTATTTGCAACAAGTTGCATGTTGTCAAGTTCAACTTATAACAAACAAACAAAAAAAAAAAAAAAAATGCAAAAGTAAAAGTAATTTTTTATGTAGATCATTAATCCTTGAGCTCTTATACTATGTGGGACTTAAAGTATTAAATGGTGTATTTTTTAAATTTCGTTAAAAACTTTTTTAAGTGGAGTTAGAGTTTTTTAGCCTGAAGCTCTCTTTTTTTGTACTTGATTTTGTCAAAGTGGTTTACAGGCCTAATGGTTCAGGTTAGTTCTTAGAGATGCGTTGCGTTATCATCATTATATATTATTTCTAAAGCCCTTTTTTTTTGTCGGTTGCAAATATCTCCCATACCACCGCATTAAATTTAATGAATGATATCTCATTTTAAAGCTTATTTCTAACACTAATGACGAAAGATAATTGGAAATTGAAAAATTAATATTTTCATTGATAAAAATTATATTTTATATAGAACTGCATGATAATACTGTTGTCATTATGATTATATGTTTTTGTTCAAGTGTGGTAATACAGGGTCGCTTAATAGTAATGCAGTTCTACATAATATAGTATGTATATATCAAATCCATTCTGGCAATACCGCTATTTACTATAAAAAGCTGTTTTCGCAATACTTTGCAGTAGTTGTTAGATCAAGTGCAATAAACAGGGTCGCTTAATTGTAATGCTATTCCACATAATATATAAAGTTGTAAAAGCCATTTTGGTAATGCCGTTTGGATTCGTACGGGCAAAAAGTTAACGATGATCATGTCATTATTGTATTCAAAGAAGTATTATAAAAGCATTTAAACATATTTACGAGTATGTATGTATGTAAATATGTATGATATATTATGATTTTTAGGCCCATTATTACAACTTGCCGTTAGTTAAAGGTAGGATTTTATCAGACTGATAAATTGCTTTTCGTTATTACAAGTTAACTTTAACCTAAAGGTAAGGCAATCTACCCAATAACTTTATCGGTCACTTTAGGTTAAAATTTATTTGTCATAACAAAACGCAATTTATCGGTCTGATAAAATCCTACCTTTAATTAACGGCAAATTGTAATAATGGGCATTAATATTTTATACTTTTAATAAAATGTATTGAAGTTACTAAAATTTCTATTAATTATTTTCATTTTATGTTACAAAAATGACAACTAACGGTGCGAAATAATCGAACGGGTCATCTAGTTTCTATATAATTGGTTTCTGTTTCAGAAACAAATGGCATTCAAAAAGCGTAACGCATCACATACGTGATTTAGACAGACATCCACTCTTTTCACTAAATTTTGTACCACAATTCAAACAAAGCTTTGCTTATCTCGAATTTCAGCATTAAGTTTCATCTTTCTCAGCGCTGGTTCTTTGTGGTTTGTTTGTGTAATCCCAGTCTTTTAAATTGCTGCAAAGAAAAAAATTCTGTGTGGTTAAATTACAAGAAGAAGACGGCGAAATGACATTGTCAAATCGGGATCAAATCGGAAATTTCTCATGCAATAACTGAATTTTTGGCCGGCTGTATGGCTTGTGGTGCCGTCCTGCTGAAACAAAAAGTCACTGCTATCAACAATAGGCGATTGTGGCCACAAGAAAGTGGTTATGATGATATCATCACTAAAAATGATGAAGGCTCGGGTTCGAGCCCCAGGAATCGTTTAGATTTTCAAACAGCCAATACACAAACGTTTGACTCAAACAATGGTAGTGTAGCACTTCGTGATTAAAAATTCCTAACCTTTTGCACATTACATGTCAAAGAATGACAGCTCTCTTCTTGACATTCTATCACATGACATAGGATTTAATTCCTCTTTTACTGACTACCCTGTAAAATAACTCCCTTAATAACTATTACCCATGTCACAGATATCAATTTCGTTCGAAAAGAGGATCAAAACTATACTTTCATTCTTCAAAAAAAGTTAAGTAATGTTATGTTAAGTTTTTCTGTAGTTAAGTCAAAGGCAACTGGGATGGAAAGAGTACTTTATATCCCTTATTTCTGGCGGTAATTTTGCTTAAAAGTATGTAACACCATCATTACAAAAACTGCATTTTCTGTTGAGTGGAAACACTGTAAACTTATACCCATTCTCAAGTAAACCATTAATTACAGACCTATAGCTATCATTCTCTTTTTACATATTAAAGTAATGGTAAATCAAATGCACAGGCATATTAAGGAATAACTGAATAAAACACAAACTGATATCTGCAACTAAAGTGCAAGCAGGTTTCGTTAAGAGCAAAAGCTGCGACTCTGACGGATGTTGTAGAAAATCTCAGAAGTAAACTTGGTGATAATAAAGCCTTTTGTATGCTGGAGTACTTAATTTCTAGGATGGAAGTGGCGAAACTCTTTTGTTTTTCTACAACATTTCGTAAGGTAATACGTACGTAATTTACTGGTTGATCTCAAATATTTCAATATAAAGACAAACTTTATAATACTCGTACTATTAAAGTAAATAGTGGTCTTATGCCGGGATCAATTCTATTTCCGCTTCTTACATAAAAGATCGAAATAAAATTTTTCGTGCTCTAATAATAATTGTAATGACTTAGAGAGAATAAACAAATGGGCTGTGACTCTTGGCCTACGCATAAATCTTTCTAAATTGAAAAACACTTTTTTTAGCAGCGACACGTAACATAAATATTATTAATGACATATATCGTGTGGTTAAATTTTAAGGGCCTAACCTATGGAAGCATGGAAAGATACACAACCTACAATGCGTTTAAAGTCAGGCTTATTATGAAAAGGGTAGTTCAAATCAAAGTGCATATCGTGCACTTCGTGATTTTTTCAGTCAATTTGCCAAATGTGCGTACAATCGGAAAAATCGTGCAAATATTTGGGCAAATCGGGTTTGTAGGAGATGTGAAAACACCAGCCCATGCTGGTTGCTGCTGTTTGCGATAGTGTGGCTGAAGTGCAGTCCATTATGATGTTGACGAAATGTGGTTTCAACAGCACGGTACACTTGCCACACAGCTATCAAAAAACAATGGCTCTTTTGCGCCACAAATTCAATGGCCGTGTTATCTCACGTGGTGGTGATGTCAATTGGCAGCCAAGATCATGTGATTTGGCAACATTAGAGGTTATTTGAAAGAAAAGTTGTACGTCGATAAGCCAGCAACAATTCAAGAGCTAAAAGATGTGCTAATTCAGCACATTGACGACATAAAACCTCAATTATGCCTCAGAATCATCGTAAATTTAAAACATAGGATGGGGGTGAGCCGCCAAAACCGATATTTTGTTCCAAACATAATTCCGGCATACCAAATTCTCAGCAGAAAATATTTAAAATTTGGAAGCAATAAATAAAATTGTAGGCAATAATGGAAGTATTATATTGTTTTTTCATACCTTAAAGCTTCCAAAAATGCTATAGGCTAAGGTATTATTTTTGATTTTTTGTACTATTTTTTTACTGGTTGCAATAAATTTGCATTTCTAATGCATTTTAGCGGCTCATTTCATATAAAAATCATGCATTATTGATGCGCACGAGTAAGTGGTTGTTCACGATTTCTTCCTTATAAAATAGCTTACTGGTAAGGATGTAATTTATGCTGAGTTATCATAATAAAAAGAAATTACAATAATTTCATAAATAATTTGGGTTTTATTCAAAACCAACGTCGGCCCTTAACATTTAACCACCCTTTAAATAAAAATCACTAACAATACCATTAAGTTTGTTCTACACTCTCTTGGTTCAATCATATATAGTGTAGTGTATCCACTGTATTTGCTTTTAAATATTTAAATTATTTTCCTCCAATAACATTACAATAGGTATAAAGGTATTCTGACTATTTCGATTAAAAAAGATATAAAAAAGTACGTTTTTAAATTCCAAACTGACAAATGTCCACCTTTTGTAACACATTATTTCTAATACTTTACCTGAAAAGAGTTTATTTTAATTTTTTTACTCGTTTTTTTTTTTTTTTTTTTTTTGTTTCAAAGTGAAGATCTTTAAAGGTTCAAGGCGAGATTAAAAATTTATAAAAAAAATAATAAAAATAATTTTATAGCACAAAATTATATTTTTTTGTAATTTAAAGACTTTCACGATCAAAAAAAAATTTTTTTTCCTTTTTGGTCCCTCTAGGCCTGTACAAGTATATTTATGTATTTCGATTTTAAATAAATTGCACAAAAATATGGTTTTTCGTTTAAGACCACTAGAAGATAAAAATTACATCATTTTGTATACTTGTATATATTCTGTTTTTGTTTTTAGTTTAAGTTTTTATTCATCTGTATAAATCATCTCACGTTTTTCCAATTGCATAGTCGGTTTTCTGGTTGAATTAAATGTTTTGATTTTTAGATTTTTTTGTTTTCTTGTTGTGATTTTGGTTGCAGTACTTGTATTTCAATAGAGGTCATCATCTAAAGCCACAAGAGAAAAAAAATGACATTTTGGTCATACCAAAAAGCAATCACTGCCATTATAAATAATAAGAAAAGGCAGCAATAACAACTTGTTGAACCAAAATAAATAACAAAAACAAAACACTTGACACTCTTTAAACAATATCAGCAAACGGAAAACAACAACATTGACATTTAAATGATCTGAAATGAAAACAAAAAAGTTTAAACAAGTGCAACGCCAACGCTTAAAAATGCAAGAAATTACAAAAAAAAAACACCAAAAATACAAGTTTAAACTCAATAACAAATGCATATGTACGAGTACTGGATATGGAGATCAAAGATTTTGATTTTCTATTTTTTTATAACTCTTCTAAATATTATTTTTCTTTATTTTAATTGTTTTTTTTTTTTCTTTTTGGTTTGAAAAAAAATAAACTGCCTCTGCTTTTGTCTGCCGCCACAATACTGGTAACGATAAAGACAGCAACTGCAACAGGTGATGCAATAACTTTTCTTAATGTGTTACACAAAATCACATTTAAATAATCGTACACTTGTTGTGATACTTTTGGAATTTATAAATTTCATTTTCTTGGCCAAAAACCCCAAAACCAAAGTATAAACTGATAAAAAAAAAAAAAGAAGGCATAAATACTATGTTTGTATGCATCACACTTATTCACTTATACAGTGGAGAGTAAAACCGAGCGAAAGATAAAAAACTAAAATAATTTCTTGCTTTAATAGGCGTGTATACAATTTTCTATAAAAATGTACTGGCTCTCGAAAATATAAAAAAGTATTGTGTTGACTTAAAGACAATTTAACTCCTAATCATTTCATGGTGTTTTGATCGGCTTAATGGTTCCAAAGTAATGATGCTGATATAATCAGTCAGCAGTTAAAACGTCTTATTTTGAATAAAATCTGCGTGAGCAATAAACTCTGTACGACCCACATATATTTCTATAAAAGATGGATTTTTTGTTTTTTTGTTTTCCTACTTACACGTATAATGCAAAATATTATAGCAGGAATGGTTATACGGCTTATTTTTATTACAAACATGCACACATAATTGTGCCAGTACAACCCTGTGTCGGGGTTACGGCCTGGCTTCTCGCAGCACTTATGTTGTGTGTGTTAATTTGTATCCATGACTACCGGGACCTACAGTTTAAAGTCGACTCCGAACGACAGATTTGCCAGAAGACTGCTGAGAGGTAGCCGCCGAAAGAAATAATTTTTTCATATTTTTTTTTTAAGATGTCAGAGCTGAGATTTAAATCATATCACGGAAAGCTAAAAATATTCTTCGTTCTACAGAAAATGGACTTTGAATCTGGAAATGCTCCGGAAACTAATTTATTTGTTTCCGTCTCGTATTTTCCAAACTATTAATAAAAATGGAGTCTCCAAAGATTAGTAAACATTTAAATTTTTAAAATATTTGCTTTTTCATGGCAATCAATTACTCCCAGGGCTTTTGCCAGAAGACTGCCGAGCGGTAGTCGCCGAAAGAAATAATTTTTTCATATTTCGTTTTTCAAGATGTCAGAGCTGAGATTTAAACCCGGCGCTATCATCTTAATAAACGAACACATTAACCACTATACCCCGGTCTAGTGTGCTATTTATTTATCAGGTATTGCACATTCTTTGTATAAGTAATTGAAGCAATTTTGATAATTGATTTTTTTAAGTTTCGTTTGCTAGTTTGCATTAATAATTTTATTACTTTAAGATTTAAATATCAAAAAAAAAAAAAAAAATAAGTACGGCAAGGGCAGAAATCGATTAAAAAATTCGGTATCAAATTTGAGGCAAAAGAGATTAAGTCTTAAGTTTAAGTCGTTAACTTATGACCACTACTGTAATAACAATGCCAACTTTACACGTTCGTATTGCAACAATTGTATGCACAAAAATTATATCAGTCTGTATAATACAGAAAACAAAAACAGAAATGTTCACACAAATTAAAAAAAAAAATAAATAAATAAATAAAGAGGTTTATGGATATTAATTACCGCAACACTTTACTTGCCAAAATCATTCTCATTTATCATACAGAAGAGACCTTAAAATGTCATGTTAATGTTGTTTTTTTTTTTTTTTTTTTTTTTTTTTTTTTTTTTTTTATTAAGGTTTTCATTATGGGTTTTAACGCAAAAAAAAAAAAAAAAAATTAAAAAATAAAAGCTTTTAATTTCTATTTATAGTGGTAATCACTCTTAAATGAAAATGTTAAACCAATATTTTGCTATTTTGTTTGATTTATATTACAACAAATTTGCAAGGGCATTTACAGCGAAGAGTGGTTATCGCTAATATTTCTTAATACTTATTTTCGGTTTATTTAATGATTAAATTAAATTTTAATCATATTCTGCTCCAATGGTTAAACTTATTTCGCCAGGTTGTACAAAAGTCTGATGATACCATTTATTTGTGTCCAACACAACTAAGAAAGTAAATTCGCAGTTACCATTTATCATCTTTGGGGAAAAAATTTGAATTAACTTACTGACATCTCCTTTCCTTACTATAGCATCGAATGATTTACATTGAAAATAACATTCTGGTGGTGGAGCCAATAGCCAACGTTTGCTACCAGACAATTGAGCCTGCCAGGAAGGTAGACGAACATTGTCAATCTATAAAAGAAAAAAGTTAAATTATAGTTTTGTTTTACCATGCTATAGCGGAGAAATAAAAATAAAAGAAGGAAAAAAAAAATAATAACAATACGAAATTAATTTGGATAAAACATTTTCACAGTATTCTTGATTAGCATAGAATTGAGATCTTTGAGTATTGTGATCTTTATTTGCTTAAACACTGGAAATGTAGATTAAGTAAAATTTTCCACATAAAGTTAACATTAATTATTTCATAGGACAGTAAATTACAGTGCACTTGCGGAATATGCTTTTATGTGCGAATAATGGCTTGTGTGATTCAAAAGTTGAGATTTTACTACCGAGGACAAAGAACTCCCAGTACTGCGATTAGTCATTTTGAGCTATACGATATTCGCACACTCTGTCCACCTTTGATCTATCAAATGAATGATCAAGAGAAAGTGCCACCCACTGGGAATTAATAGGAAGATATAAGCAAGGATCAAAGCCTACTAACAACATCTTAGCCAAGATCCTCACCACTTCAAAACAAGCCAAAATAACATTAACAGATGAGGCAATTGCTGTTGATCATTTCAAGGGTGAAGGTATAACGCTGGCCTTTGAGTGATCAAATAACAGCGAATTGTCCTATTGACATAATACGCTTAATAGAAAAATAACTATCTTTCCAATTCCAAAACAATGTACAGCATGAGTAGGGGTGTAACCCCTGAGTATTAGTCTTAACCACAAAAAAACAAACATACATACCAGAATTTCTATTTATGTGTTTCAATCAGAGTGAGCAAACAAACAAAACATTTCGAAAACGTTACCACAAAGTCATAAACCAAAACAAATACTTTCTAAATGAGAAAGAGCGCAAACGAAACAATTCGCTTTTCGCTCTTGTGCTTGCTTTGTTATTCCGTTACATTCGTATAATTTGCTCTTTTTTCTTCTTCTTTTCTTTTTCATCTCATTAATTTTTTGTTGTACTTACGCACATTTGAGTTAGTGTATTTGTAGTGCTCAAAACAAAAAGCAATATACAAAACTGAATGGGACAATCGCTCTCACTGTTTTTGTTTTGTTTTTGTTTTACTCATTGTAAAGAACAAAACAAAATAGGATCAAACGTTTCGTTTTGTTTATTTTCCTACTCTAGTTTCAATCAAATAAAATTAATTGGGAATTTTAAATTATACCAATTAACTTTTCAATTAAAATTTTCAAAAAAAAATTGTTTTTCTCTATTAAAGGCCGAATTTTCCAATTACTCGTAAATGTCATAAAAAAGTGTTTTTGTGTATAAAAACAAACTCACATGCATATGTGCACCCAAGCCAGCTGTGCCAATGAAAAACCAATCGACTGCATTATTTTCTGATGTTTCAGGCAAAAAATAAGGACGTCCATAATGACGACGAAACTCTTCAGCTGTCTCTGGATTGCAATTGCTCCAACCAAAATACCAGGGTTTCTCTTCACTACTATTGTTAACATTAAACGATTCTACACGTTGTGGGGGCATATTTAAAGCCTCGAAAATGTCACTAAAACCAGTTTTATATGGAAGGAACTGACAATCCAAAATTTTTTGTTTCCGTTTAGCATTATAGTAGACATCACGAAAATACCAATAATTAAATTTCTATATATAAGAGTTTTAAACGCAATGTAAATATGAAAAGGAAACGAAAAATAAAAATGTTAAAGAGTGTTAATCTACTTCCAAAGCTGTCCAATTTTGTGTAGCATCTTCTATTATAACGGGCTGAGCAGAATAGGCATATTTTTCAGCAAATTCTGCGGGTGTTATGCCATTAACACGTTTAATATGTTTCACATTTGAGCAAAATTCACAATTTTCCGGAGGTCTAAATGAATATCTCATTAACTGTGGCATAATTAGAGAACAGCGCTTTAAAAAATAATTTTTTTATTTAGAATTTTCAAAATAATTTCATAATACTTGAACTTTACCTTGGAACGTAAATCCTGGAAATAATAATGCATAGTATAGGTAAGAAAACTTAAAATTATTAAAAGTTTTAAGCACTTTTCTTTTGATGTTGCAGGCTTTTTGTTATCTTTTAAGAAATTTTCTATAACTTTTACTTTTTTTAAATCGATTTTTTTATTTTCACACTTTTTTAACAATTTCTTTAATTCCTCTTGGGCACACTCCATGGTGCTTATGAAACTACTAAAGTACTTGTAATCACTTTGAGGATTCTAAACAGACTGAAACGAAAACTTTTCAGATTTCCTTGTAATAAACCATTTGACTGAGAATGTCATGTGGTGTTGGCTTTTATGGTTTTTTTATATATAAAAAATCTCTTCGATTGTTAATAATATGATTATCTATGATTGTTTCTATTTAAAGTAAAATGAAAAAGAAAAGTACGAAACAAATAAGAAGAATGAAATTCACAAACATATGGTTATTTGTAGTGTGTGTGTGTTAGGAGTTGTGGATGAAGCCTGTATGGCTGTATGTGATAAGGAATAGATATTAAAACAAATAAATTGGTTTTTCTTCTGCTGCTATTAAATAAAAATATTTAATTTTATTTGATTTTTTATTTACTTACTTATTTTCTATTTTTAATTTTTTTTTTCAGAGCCCCTTATCATGGTGACTCAACTTGTATTACATATGATGCAGTAAATGCTGCATATCTAGATGCACGCAAAAGAATACGTAAGTGATTATGCTTTTTATTTTAATTTCTATATAATGGAATAAAAAACACAAATATTCATAAAACATCTCAAGCTCTGAGTTTTTTTTTTATTATTTAAGACCAATACTCAGGGGTAAACCCCTACTAAATGCTGTGCATTATATTGGAATTTTTGGAGAGGACAGTACATATATTACAATTAATTATATTATTATTAAGCGCCTTAGGAATGAGACAAATTGCTGTGAATTGATCATTCAACAGCAATTGCCTCATCGTTGCATGTTGATTGTGTGGTGAGTGTGCTTTCGCTAAGTAGGTTTTAGCTGTTATCTCTGCTACTTCCCAATAGGTGGCGCTTTTTTCCTGATCATTCTTTTTTTTTTTTTTTTTTACATTGTCGGAGAGCGGTTTCTTTGTCTTCTTGGAGGGGGGGCGAACCTCTTACTTTTTTTTTCAAATTATAATTTTGAAAAAACCGCAAATTAACTTTTTCATTTTTTACCTCTGCTGGGATTTAAACTTGGGCCCTTTACCATACATGTATGGCATTTTTAAATAATATCACACTCAAGAATTTATAAAGCTATATTTACATCACCTAAGTTCTCATCTGAGTTCTATATCAGAAGCGCACTCAGATAGACTCAGAGAGTTTAATTAGAAATCTAATTTAATTTATATTGTTTTTGACTGAGCTTAGCTTATTCAAAATTATTGCCGTCTGAATTGTAACTGTTATAATCTGTTATTATCAGATGAGAACTTTGAAACTTAATTAATATGTAATTATTATTCATTCTTAATAAATTTTTATTTTTTTCTCATATTAGATGTCTCACAGCCAAAAGGTGAATGGAAATCTGAAGATATTGCCACCGTTGGTGAATTATTACTGGATATTTCTATACAACTGGCCAGAACGTAAGTCGTACCCATATTTTTTCACCAAGAAAAACAAAATATTTCTGTCACACTTTCAATAGGTAGCAATTAATAAAGATTAAATTATACAGTTTTTTAGCCAATGGAGAATTTTTAAATTTATTCATAAAAAAATTAAAAAAAAATTAAAAAAAAAAAAATTATTTTTTGGCCAAGTTTTTGTATTAATCTTTTTTTTTTATTGCTGTAGCCAAACTATGTTGCAAGCCTACCAGCAACAATATTTCTGTTAAACTATAACAAAAAAAATTTTGAAAGTAAAAATGCAAATTTTCAACAAAACGGCAAATTGACTGCAACCGAAACTCACGCGTAAAGTGTTTTGTTTTTTTTTTATTTGGGCATTAATTAAAAAATAAAATAAAAATTTAAAACAAAATGTTGGTTCAAGGAAGAATGTTACTTTAAAACATTTTCATTTCGAACATTTATTTTGCTTAGGAAAGAAAAAAACAAAAAACAAAATTGTTTTAGACTTGAAAGAAACAACATTAACCTTATAGCAAAAAAATGTTCTCATTTAAATATAATTTTTTTTTTTAATTTTTCTGTTCGTCAACGTCAAACTTACTTATATGGCATTTAAAGTATAAGATATGAAGACAAGTAGAGACAAGATACAATCAATAAGATTTCAAGAAACCTGAACAATTTGTCACAAACAACAGTCAATGTGAATCAAAAGTGAAAAAAAAACTTAAAAAAAACAAATATTTTAAAATGCAAAAAGAAAAAAACTAAAATCAATATCAAGAGGTAACATTTTCTGCATTTTTCCCTTGACTACTTCTAACCCATTAGAGCAGGGATGAGCAACACGCGGGCCGCTTGCGGCTCTTTCAACCTATTTATGCGGCCCGCCAAACAAATGTTGCTGCTTCTCAAAAATACACATAATATATAGACACATTAATCAACGAATTTCAATTTCGAAGAAACTGAGAAGAGAGCAGTTTCCATGAAAATGTTTTCCTAACCATTAATTACACGGTGCTACAAATGAGCAACTTTTTTTTATACTTGGAAAGTGACCTAGTGTAAGTTGTAGGCCTTATTTAGTAGATCATAAATTAATTTTTAAAAGTTCGGAAACACCCTCAAATTTCGGAGTTATTCCGAAAAAACTATTTTCGGGTAGGTTCGAGTACTTATGAACACGTAACTCAGTTGATTTTAATCCGATTTTAAATTTTTAAACGGTTTCAGAAAGAAGAAATATTTGCCTTTTTAAGTATGTACATATTTTTGTATATATATTACATTTTTGCAGTGTTATTTTTAATTATATCTGATTTTAATTTTATTTTTTCTAAATTTTTTAACTTTGGCGCCATTTTTTTAAATTAGATTGTTTAGAAACATACCCTTATGTATATATTTTATTTAAGCTAATTTAGTTCTGAGTTAAACAAGCTTCCAATAAATAAAATCGAGGAAAAAATAAAAAAGTTATTAAGATTTTTCGAAAGTTAAAAATTTTGCTTTTACAAATATGTATTGATCAAGATACTACATTTTCTTTATTTTTTAGTATTTTAATGATATGATTATATGTATAAATATTTTAAAATAACAGTATTCAAATCAACTGAGTTACGTGTTCATAAGTACTCGAACCTACCCGAAAATAGTTTTTCCGAATAACTCCGAAATTTGAGGGTGTTTCCAAACTTTTAAAAATTGATTTATGATCTACTCAATAAGGTCTACAACGTACACTAGGTCACTTTCCAAGTATATTTTCACTGTAGCACCGTGTTATCGATGTGGATACAGTTCCCGAAGTCTTTCAAAGGGAAGTGATGGACATTCAGAATAATACTGATGTAAAAAATGTATTTCTCTCAGTAAACATCGAGAATGTTTATAAATCCGACCACCGACCAATTACCACCGATCAAGACTGAGTAATGCACGATTAGAAACTTGTGTATCAATTCCGGCTGATATTGATCAGGTTGTATCGAAAAAAACAGTGCCAAATTTCTCATTAAAAATTTCAAGCAAATACTTTTTTTGGCATTAAATTTTATATTTTTTTATTCTAATTTTTATTATAAATAGAGTTTTGTAAATTATTAGTATTTATGTGCGGCCCGCCAAAAAATTTTAAAATTTATAAGTGGCCCGTTGATTAAAAAGGTTGCTCACCCCTGCATTAGAGTAATTCAGTAGCAACCTTTTTAATCAACGGGCCACTTATAAATTTTAAAATTTTTTGGCGGGCCGCACATAATTAACATTAACATCAGTGTAAAAACTGGACATGAAAATCATCGGTGTGCAAGCTGGTACATTACCATGGCGAAACAACACTTTCTTCACTACGGTCGTCGTTTTGGCGCCTCATACGGCTTTGTTTTAATTTTGCTGCCCAACACTTTACAATTGTAAATGAAGGAGCTGTCTCTCTTGCAGAAGACTACATTTCGGTTTTAACATTTATTAGACTGACACCTGTCAAATGGAAGTATTGAAGTATTTCAATAAAAATATTGCCACTATTTACACATCAGTTCACGTAGCATTTTTTTTAAAGATTTTTTTATTCTGTATTTAAGATCGTTATTCGTTAAATTTAAATAATTATTCTAATTCCAGTTGCGCGGTTAATAATAGGTGATAAAGAACTAAATCGCGCTACAAACATTAGTCGCTTTTATCGGCATTGGCTTTAGAAATAAAAAAATCACTAACGCTCAGCATAGACTAGAATCTATACTGAATTGATATGTGAAGTTGAAAGTATTGGAATGAAACACTTTGTCGTTGAACAAAATGGAATCGCAATATGTGAAATTTTGAAACGGTATTCTAAAAATGACTGGCGAAAATGAGAATAAATTCCTTTTTTTTATTTAATATGATCGCGGTACGAGAATCGGACCCCCTGGGGTTTGAATAATTATTAAATTTTGTTTTTTTTTATAAAACTAAAAACTGTGATTTTTTATTATTGATTAAATACTCATTTATACAAATTTTCATACGATAATCAATTTCCAAAACAGTTTATATCACTTTAAAGATAATGTTTTCCATCTGTCACTGTAATACTTATCATGTAATACCTCTTATTTGATTTTTGTTTTTTTATTAAAAATTTGTTTGTTTTTTCTTATTTAAAAATAAAAAACTGTGCAGCAGAAAAAAAAGAAGCACCATAAAACTACAAATAATTCAAAACATGTTTAGCACGATTCCCAAAAAAAACCAGAAAAATTAAAAAATGTAGACATCAGACACTCGTACTGAAATTTAGTTAATAATGCCATGAAAAATTGCCTGGTTATGTAAAAATAAATTAAATAGGAAAAACAATCTGCAGAGAAAGAGAGAGAGAGAGAGAGGGAGAAAAAAGGAATTCAAAAATAAAGTAGACCGAAAACAAACTACTTTTACAATTAAATTAAATTTGATGAAATGGTTTGATGGTTTTTGGGAAATTTACCAACAAATATTGGATAAATAAAAACGATGTAGAGCTTGGGGTGTCTGGCTAGAGGTGTCTTTGTAAAATATTGCACAAATTTATAAAAATACAGAAAAAGAAACCCTTAAAAAAATTTATTTCATACGAAATACAACACAGTATTTTCGCTATTGCGAATGCTTAACAAAACTCTCAAAAATGTTTTAGTGAAAGTGTGTTAAAGGAAAGATAAAAAAAATAAAATTGAAGCTTCTCTGCCCTGTATATTATCATTAAATCATCATCATAATCAACGTCATAAAGCTAAAAAGCAAGAAATAGCATAAAAATAGGAATAGATGGTTGGATGGATGAATAGATAGTGGTTGGCTGGTGGACTATAGTGAAGAGCTGCTGAAATATTTTGTGAAATAAGCCCACAAACGAGCTTTTTTTCTTATTGAATATTTGCGAGAAAAAAAAACTGAAAAATACACATACAAGTATTAAGTTTTAAGTTAACAAGAAAACAAGCTTTAAATGAAAACGTATTAATTTTTTTTGCACGCATAATACTACTGGAGACTTTTAATAAAAATATGTGGATTATGTTGGAATTAACGCACTAGAAAAATGCAGCTCTGCACCTTACATGTTGATATTACTGTCTAACTATTATTTACATTCAATTACTTAATTTTTTTCATTCTTATTAAATACAATTTGAATTTTTTTTCCTAAAAATTTTGAGGTATATCAGGCCTTTTCATGCGAAATAAGGCATTTGTGCTAACACAATTCATTATGTCTGGAGAATGATTTGTTTCTTTCTAATCGAAATAATACACAAACCAGACTTTAAGCGCAAAATAAAGTAAAAATCGAAAAAACGAACTAGAAGGGGAGAATATTTTCCAGAGAAGACATAGACAATTTCATCCTCAGGCAACACCATGTCATGATTATATTCAAAAAGGGGATACAATAGAATAATAATACCATTGAAATTAGAATACGGAAAACTAAAGAAACGAATTAATAGAATAATTGAGATCAGAGGAGCACAATTTCAACAAACAGACGACGAATATTATGAGAACGAAAAGAAAGAAATGTAGCTTTGAGGCATTTTAAATCTATGATTTTTTTTATATAGTTGACGATTTGGAACTCAAAAATCTATTTTTTTTACACAATGCTGTTTAAAGCATAGCTTTTTTACTATTTTGAATTCGCAAAACTAATTTCAGCTATTAGCTTTGAAAAAACAAACAAACAAAAAATTTTAAAAACTAGGTAATCAAATTGTTTAAAACATTTTAACAGCTCTTACCTAGCGGTAAAAATATGAAACTTATAGCCTGTTCATTAGGGATGCCAATCCCGAAATCCCGATCCCGAAAAATCCCGGGAGTTACGGGATTAGCCAAATCCCGAATCCCGGGATTTTTATTTCGGGAACCCGAAATCCCGAAAATAAATATATGCTAAATTTTTAGTTTTATAGTTTTTATAAAAGGTGAACTAAATAAGTTTATTTTTAAATTTCATGGCAAAGAACCAGGGACCGTAAATAATGATTATTGTTCGTTTTTTTAAATAAAAAAATCAATCACTTAGAACAGACATAAATAAAAAATTTTTGCACCATTTTAAAGTTTTCTTCAATGGTAATGATTATTTTTGAGTAATATTAATAAAAATCAGCCATAATCATTATTTTTGAGCAAAAGAAATAAAACTCAAAAATAATCATTATTTATGATTTTTATTTTTTTTCGCTCAAAATAAAACTCACTTTTAATTTACTTTATATATTATATATGAAAAAAAAAAATTTTTGTGCAAAAAAATGGTATTTTATATAACAAAATGAACAAGCATGTCTTAATATTTTTTCTTTTATTAGTTCTGACCAAATTTCTTAATGTAAAAGAACTCAAAAACAGTCATAAATTGAAAGTGAGTTTTATTTTGAGCGAAAAAAATAAAAATCATATATAATGATTATTTTTGAGTTTTATTTCTTTTGCTCAAAAATAATGATTATGGCTGATTTTTATTAATATTGCTCAAAAATAATCATTACCATTGAAGAAAATCTTTAAAACTCACAATATAATCATTACTGTGTAATTTTTATTATAAAACTCATAATGATTACGGTCCCTGCAAAGAACATTTACAAAATCTTTTTGAAAATTATAGATTCGATTCGCGGTTAGATAATGACATAATACTCATATATATCCCTAATTAAAAAAATTGATTAAAGTGATAAAAAAGTGCAAAAGGTTCTAATGATGAAATGGAGACATAATTGATAACGAAATAAAATTGTTATTTTAGGTTAAGATAGAGAGAAGTTTTTCGAAACAAATTCTTTCAACATCATTGACTTTGAATATTGTTTCTTTTTGTGGCATATATTGGCAATAAAATCCAAGCCTTTCAGATGACATACTGGATGCTTTAATTTTTCTCAAAACTTTTTAAGAGAAGATAAAATGTAATAAATCGAAAACTGAAAAAGAAGACTAAATATTATGTATATAGATATTTACTTTAAAGTTTTAAAAGTGCATACGCATGAACATATATCCATATCGCAATTGATCAACAATAAGGGAATTAACTAAAAATATTTTAAATTTTACTTTTTGCAAGAAATCAAATAAAATCATTGCAATTTCAGTTTTGTTAATAAAATAACAAAAAAAAAAAAAAAATTCTAAATATTCCAGATATATCATAATTTCAAAACATTAAAGGAAAAACAATGTAAACATAAAATATTAGGGGTAATTGTGAAATACCAAATACTTTATTAATTTATTTGCTACTCTGTTTTTTTTAACAATTTGTTTTGTTTTTTGGTTACTTTTTATATTAATTAAATTCAAAGCTTATGTTTTATACCTTTTTAAAAGGTATTTCTTTAATAAAAATTTTAATAAACTTATATAGAAATTAATAAAGTTTTAATTTTTATTTTTCAAAAAATCCCGAAATCCCGAAAAATCCCGATATCCCGAAAAATCACGGGATCCCGGGATCCCGATTTAAGAAAAAACTGTTTGAATATCATTATGAAATTCCATCCGTATTTTAAAAATAAGAGTAAAAATCTTACAACAGATATTTTTTGCGTTTACACGGTTGGTAAAATACCAAAACAAAGTAAAATGAAAACATAAAATGTACATGCACACAAAATTTACATGCATTGTGAATACATTTGAATTACATTGAATAAAAATGCATCCCTGATCTAATGAAATGTGGTGGTTTTTTAAAAAAAATTCAAAAAACAATTCTTTCAATGACATACGCTCGCATTACGTATCAAGTTTACACGATACTATTTATTCTCATTCTCTCATAGTGAAAAATAACATTTCTAGGGTACAAATTGGTCTTTGTAAGCTATTTTGGATATCTAGACACGTTCAGATTGTATTGATATGTTCACGAAAGTTGTTCAGATTTACAATGGCTACAATTTTGTCATATACTGTTAATGAAAAATTACGAGTCCCTGTAAGTTATGCTGAAAAAAGTGAAAAAAGGTAAAATTTTTTCGTACATTTTTACAAAAAAGTGCAAGAAAAAATTATTTTTTTGCACAAAAATTATTTTAAAATTTGTTCAGTAGAGTCTTCACTACATTATTGCCGAACATAGTTAAGCAGTATCTTTAAGTTTAAGTAAGCTGTTGGCCAAAAACTGCGGACACTTTTTTTTTGATTGATGCAGTGATTTTCAAAATCTTTAGAGGTTCATAAAAAAAAATTGGTAGTCAATCTGACCAAACCGAATACAGGGGTTTACTATGTTTTGGTAGTACAATCGAACCTATATTGTGGAGTTCGTGCATTTTTCCAAAAGTCTTCATTTGTCGCATAGTATACTCAGAAAATCGATATCAATTCGCTTCTTTTTACCAATTACTTAGTTAATAATTGCAAAAGTTTGGGTTTGATCAGCTGGAATACAAGTTTTTGAAACATTAAAGCCACATTCGTATTTGGTAAATATTTGACGGAATGAGCGTCACCACTCTTTTATGGAGACATGTTATGAAAAATTTTCGTTTTATGTTAAAAGGGATACAATAACAAGAAATAATATTTAAATTTTTTAATTAGTTAAATTTTGAAGCAGCAATTAATAAAAAATTAAATATTTTACTGAAATAGTAGTCACGCTTTTTTCGTCAAATACATATTTTATAAATGGGAATGTTATCTTTTTTTTTATTTGAGACCAATACTCAGGAGTAAACCCCTACTAAATGCAGTGCATTGTATTGGAATTTTTGGAAAGGACAGTACATTTATGACAGAACAGTCATTTTTTTAATTTTTTCTTATATTACTGTTTAGCGCCTTAGGAATAAGACAAATTGCTGTGAATTGATCATACAAAGGCCAGTGTTATACCTTTACCCTTGAATGATCAACAGCATCGTGGCATATTGATTGTGTGGTGAGTGTCTCTTTGCAAAATAGGCTTGAGCTCTTATCTGCTACTTCCCAATAGGTGGTGCTTTTCTCCTGATCATTCGTTTTTTTTTTTTTTTTTTTTTTGTTGACATTGGTTAAGGTGAATCCCCTTTGCTGGGAATTTTGGGGCGAGCGCTCTAACCACTATACCATGCGACTACGGCCTTTCCATTGTAATCGAAGTTAAATTGCACTAATAATTTACACATTAAGTACTTAAAAGTTCGTACAAAATGTAATGATTACGTCATTGAAGATTGTCTGGATACTTCGTCTTATTTACAGCTCGGAACCTATAACCCTGGAAGCCTGTTTCGATCGAACTATTTGTTAATATTTTAGATAACTTTATACTTTTTTGTTGTTATATAGTTTTGTTTAATTTTAATCGTCATTTTAAAATAAATTTCTCAATTTGGTCAGCCGTTTTCATTTAGTTTTGGCAAAAAAATTGGAAAAAATTTGTATAGTTTTTTTATTAACACTGTACTACATATTTCATTTTCTCTTTGCGCAATATTTAACCCAAATTAATAAATAAAACAAAATAATTTTTTTTTTTATAATGAAGTTGCATATCACGTTAAAGAGATGGTTGCTGCTGTTTATGTACTATATCATGGCTTTAATGATGGAATCTTTTTACATAAATCACAACGATTGCCTTGATTATAAAGAGCTTAATCGTATATCATTACAAAAAATGAAAGAGACTTCTTCTGTTCAGTTATATTTCTATATTTTTAATAAATCTTTTTAATAATAATAATGCATTTATTAGAGGTATTAATGTCACGATTGAATTGTTTATGTATTTCAGTTTCTATATTTTCAAATATATACTTACATATATGAGAACAAATATATATTTACAAGTATTTGTACAATATATAGAAATCTAAACATGACTATAAAAGATCAAAGTGTCATGATTCAAGTGAGTAGCAGCAAAATAGTTAAAAGAAATATTCAACGTAACTGGTAGTAGCACGTGACTAAAAATGACAAGAATTTATTTCTGTATGATGAAAAACCCAACCAAATATGACAAAGAATAACCAAAAACGGATTATTTAGAAAAGTTGTTAGACTCGTACAGAAAAAAAAAACACAAAAACTAAATAATCAGTTACTAAAATGCTTGAAAGTGTTTTAACAAAATCTTTAAAAACAATTTTTTTTTCTTACAATTTTAGTGATGATTTTAAATTAAAAAATAGTTTAAAAAGAATTTAAAATTCAATTTTAATTAATTTTAATTGTAATTTGTTAACAATTGATTTCCTATAACATCAATGCTTATGCATCTAATGCTATGCATTTGATAGCCTTCATTAGACAATACCGTACATAACACGTTTTTATAATTTTCATTTTCAATCATTATCATCTTCAACATTCACCTTTTATTTCAAACCGTCCTAAGCAGCAAAGTAACTTGAAAGAGTGGTACAAAAATGAAAAGAAATGCAAAACTACTGATTTGTTTGCTTGCAATTACATGCTGTTCGATCAGCAATATTACATGCAACTTACAACCCACACTATACACCGAAAAATGCAAAGAAAAAAAACATAGTTAAGCGCTACTCTAATAATACCTTGCATTAAAAATCATTTACGGAGACATAAAACAATAACAGCAGCGTTGTAAGCAATAACACATAAAAGGGAAAAATTATTTTTCTGGAACTATATTCGGACCCTAAAATGTTTGTGAAATTTTTAAATAATTTCGACTCGCAATTATTTCTTTTTTTAAAAAAAAATTTTACGCTATAAAAAAAATTTAAATATTCTCGAGGTGACTAAATGCAAATGAGCCATAGTTGAGGTTCCATGCCGTTAATGTGCCAAATTTATCTCATCGCTTAGATCTTGAATTGTTGCTAGCTTATCGACGTACACCTTTTCTTTCAAATAACCCCAAAGAAAGAAGCCCAACGGCCACCATGTAAGATAACATAGCCATTGAATTTGTCTCGCAAAAAAGCCATTGTTTCGTAAGCTGTGTGGCAAGTGGCACCGTCCTCTTGAAACCACATAGCATCTACATCTCTATCTTTCAATTCAGGCCACACAAAGTTCATTATAATCCCACGATAACGAACACGTTTCACAGTGACTACCTGCCGCCAGCCCATAAACTGCACCAAACAGTCACTCTTTGTGGGTGCATTGGTTTTTCGATAATCACTTTTTGATTATCTTTCGACCAAATGCGGCATATTTGCTTGTTGACCAATCCACTGAAGTGAAAATTAACTCATCAATGAAGATGATTTTCTTTGAAAATTGACCATCCACTGTTGCCATTTCTTGCCTCCATTCTGACCATTGACGACGTTTGGAGTGGTCAAGAGGCTTTAGTTCTTGAGTCAATGACATCTTGTAACCGTGTAAATGCAAGTCTTTATATGCATTGTTCATCAACATGAAAGGTGCAATTTTTGGGCACGAGGTTGAGGTGGACGGCTCTTCAGCCACCCATTGCAAACAGCAACAATATTTTCTGCAGTACGAGCTGTACGAACATGCACTGGTATTTTCACATCTTCTACAGACCCGGTTTGCTAAAATATTTTAGGGATTTTCCGATTGTACGCACATTTGGCAAATTAACCAAAAAACACACGAAATGCACGATATGCATTTTGATTCAAACGCCCATAATAAGCCTGAATAACTTTAATGCTTTGCTCGATTGTGTTATCTTTCCATTGTTCAAATTAAGTTAGTCTGAAATTGAGAAAAAAGTAAAATGGAATGCAAAAAGAACTTGACATTTAGGTGTGATTCACATTCAACATCATACATACATACATACATACATACATACATACATACATAACTGGCCTTTACAACCCTGTGTCAGGATTACGGCCTAGCTTCTCGCAGCACTCATGTTGTGTGTGTAACTATTATCCATGAGTACCGGGACCTACAGTGACAATCAATTACTCCCAGAGCTTTTGCCAGAAGACTGCTGAGAGGTAGTCGCCGAAAGAAATATTTTTTTCATATTTCTTTTTTTAAGCTGTCGGAGCTGGGTGTCGAACCCAGGGCTCATGTCTTAGTAAGCCAACACACTAACCACTAGACCATGGCGACTACACCTTCAACATCGGCCCTCAAAATTTAACCCTTTTCTATTTTTTTTTTATTATTTAATAATATAAATAATACTGTCTTAGAAGAACAACTGTGTATGAGAATTTCTTTATCACTTTTCATTACTGTGGAGCAACAATTTACTTTTTTTAATACAGAAGTAGCATTTATTTTAAAAATAAAGTCAAATAACAGAGATAATATGTTTCAAAATTATAAAATAACTAGGAGACGCTGTGCCTGCTTTGCCGTTCTTAATATATATCTACAAAAATCAATAATTAGTTTGTATGGGTCCAGTGATTACTGTGTTGGTTTACTAAGACGATAGCGCCGGTTTAAAATCTCAGCCTGAAACCTAAAAAAAAAGAAATATGAAAAAATTATTTCTTTCGGCAATTAACTCTATGCAGTCTTCTGGCAAAAGCTCTGGGAGTAATTGATTGTCACTGTAGGTCCCGGTACTCATCGATAATAGTTACACACACAACATGAGTGCTGCGAGAAGCTAGGCCGTAACCCTGACACAGCGTTGTAATGGCCAAATATGTATGTATGTATGTATGGGACATACCACGCTCACTTGTTCAATTCCGCTCACTTTCTGACGAAAGTTTTTTATTCATCCAAACCAAATTCAAAAATTTTGCTTCTAACCGTTCTCCAGATATTCAAAAATTATTAGTTAGTTTGTATGGAAAGTACTGCACCCACTTGTTCAATTCCACAAAATTTACTTTTAACCGGTTCCAAAATATACAAAAATCAAGGACAACTTTGAGGCTATTTCGGATTTTAACCGAACATTAATATAAACCATATAGGTCCTAGTACATATCTTCTTCATAAGCTTGGTTAAATTGGTTCCAAGCATTTAAGCGTTATGCTCCGACATACATATTTAAGCCAAAAATCGCCTCCACTTTATTTAGATTTGCAAAATTAAATTTTATTTCGATTTAAAAAAAAACATTCGATTCCCCTTTTCATTCGATTTCATTTTACAGAACATGGCTGATGGTGTCTCTCATTAATTGTATTTTAAAAACCCATCCTTAAGCCAAAATATGAATAATACTCCCACTAATCGTCATGGAAAAACTTTCATTTTCATCATTATTGTTCATAATGATTATCTTTTTCATTTAATTAAAAAGCCCGGTTTGGCAGCAGCATCTCTATTATAATCATCTTCTTCAAAACTATTGTGTCTGCAATCAAAAACAAACCACAAACAACATTTGGTTATGCAACACATGTTGAATGTTGCCTTGGTAGCAAGTTGTTTGCTTTCTTGTTTTTTCTTCGTTTATTTATTTTTATATATTTTTTTTTTTAGAGATTTGCGGGTCAACTTTTTTATATACTATACTTATATATTTTTTTTAACATATAACCATAATTAATTTGAAAAATAAAATGAAAATGTTTTTCACACAATATTTATTGGTGTTATTCGTTCAGTATGTAATTTGGTTAGTAGAGTAAATGAATCCAAAAAATAACCACTAACAAAAAAGTTGTTTTGACTGCCCAGTATGACAGTTTATTTAACAGTTACATTCTATGGGTTCTATAAGGAAGCTAATTTTGCCATCACACACAAATAACTCCTTATTTGTGTCTAAAGCTAATAGACCCTATAATCAAAGAGATATATTAAATACAACAAAAAAATGTTTTTATTTATATAAATAAATATTTTTAAATAACGGTAATTAGTCTGACATTTATGTATATGGTTGACCATATTAATAAACCAACAATTTTAAATCCGCACAAATCAAGCCTTAAGTTGTAATATTTTTGTAATCTTAACGATTTGACTTTATTCGCTTTACAATTGAGTGCAATTATTTAAAATGTGGTTGTCATTTCTTATTATTTTTTTTTCTACTATTTTTAAATAATTTTTCTAAAATATAATATTTTTGTGCACCATTTTTGAGAAAAATATGCGTCGGTCAGTAGATTTTCAAGCAATTTAATCAGTCTACGACTAAAACATAATTAACGTTTTGCACGATTTCCTTTTTTTATTTTTTTTTGGAATTTTTGAATTTTAAATTTTGTTTGCTTTTCTTTCATTAATTTTACTAATTTGTTTGACCATATTTTTTTGATTTTAAATATTTTTGTTTTTTTTTTTCAAAACATTTCTGGCATTATTTTAAGCAAAAAAAGTTAGAAAAAAAATAAAATAAAAGAAACCAAAATATTAAACAGTTATTCGAACAGTTATTACTAAAAATCACGGCATAGAAATATTTTTCAAAGTAATCTAGTTTTTCCAAAAGGAAATAAAACAGTTTCTGTTTTCATTTACCGCATTTATTTTGGTTTAAAATTCTTTTCTTGATAGTTGTTATAATTATAGTTCTTATTAGTTTTATTTAGACAAAAATCGGTTACAGGTATTGAAAAAAATTATTGCGCAAATTTAAGACAATTAAATAGAATTTATCATGTTTCACAGGCACATACTTACAAACATAAGAATATTTTTAATTAAGGCGTTAGAAAAATAATTAGAAATTATTTAAAAAATGTTAGAATTTTTTATTTATGTATGTAGCTAAAGATAATATATAAATAAATAATGTAGGCGTCGTGGCTTAGTGGTAAGTGTATTGGCTTACTAAGACTATAGCTTGGGGTTCAAACCTCAGCTCTGACATCTTTAAAAAAAATAAATATAAAAAAAAAATTACTTCTGGCAAAAACTCTGAGGGTAACTGATTACCATGAAAAAGCCACTCAAGTCTGTCGTTCGGAGTCGACTTTAAACTGTAGGTCCCAGTACTCATGGATAAAAATTAACACACACAACATGAGTGTTGCGAGAAGCTAGGCCGTAACTCTGAAAGAGAGTGGTAATGGCCGATTATTGTGGCCGATTATTGACACACACAACAAGAGTGCAATTGGTCTCTATGGCTTTGCTGATAGATTCGCACATTTTATTTAAATGATCTTTCTGTATGATTGTGGGTGAATTTCGTTGACGCAGCGTTTAAATTCCTCTTGTAAGGCATGTGTGGTTAAGGGCTTGACGGCATACCTCTCATGCGCCGGCTAGGTAATAGTGGTCATTGAAACGAGCGACAATACATCCGGAAAATGTTTCATGCAGATATTGAATTGTTGAAACTATGATGGGACCTCATCAATAGCACTCAGTGGAAAAGAATTGTGAAGGCATATTAGTAATAACTGTGTTACCATTAAGCGAATAAATAAAAAAAACTATTAAAACATAATGCAGTTAAAAATTTCAGACGGTTTCAGTTTTACACGTTTTTGGTTCACAAGGCACACCCAATTCGTGGTGCGGAAGTTTATATGCTCTATCCGCCATTTCATATTTTTTATATATCTCGAGTTAATGATGTCACTTTCGGTTTTCAAATCTGCAATCCGTTTTCGGATATCTCGTCCAGTTTCTGAGATGAATAGCCGAAAATGGATGGCAGATGTTAAAAATTTTGGTGTCAAAAACCTCAAGTGGGTGGCATCATTAACTCGAGATATATAAAATGGCGAATAGAGCAACATAAACTCCCGCAAGACGAATTATCAAAAAATTTAATAAAGAAAGGTATTCACAATTGGTATTTTTAAATTTTAAAACTTTCTTTTTCAACACCATTTTAAAACTTAACAAATATATACAGAAAAAACTACTACTTTAAAGTGTCAAAAGGCAGCAGAAAAATTCAAAAATAAGTGATTTATAAAATAAATCCCTAAAAATAAAAACTTACTGCTTTTTTTATTGAGACCAATACTCAGGTGTAAACCCCTACTAAATGCTGTGCATTGTATTGGAATTTTTGTTTTCTTATATTATTAAGCACCTTAGGAATGAGACACATTGCTGTGATTTGAAAATGTTATATCTTCACCCTTGAATGATCAACAGAAAATACCCCATCGTTGCATGTTGATTGCGGTGAGTGCCTTTGCTAAGTAGGTTTTTAGCTATTATTTTCTACTTCCCAACAGGTGGCGCTTTTCTTCTGATCATTAGTTTTTCGTTGTCAAAGTTTAAGGTGAAATAGAGTGGAATGTCAGGGAGCGGTTTTTTTTGTAGATGGACTTATTTTTAAATTATAATTTAAAAAAAAACGCGAACTAACTTTTTAATTTTTTGCCTCTGCTGGGATCCGAACCTGGGCTGTTTGAGTTTTTGTGCGATCGCTCCACAGTGTAGGATTTTGCTAATCTAGCTGGACAAAAGTCGTTTTTTTGAGGTCCAATTTAAGTAAATATTTTTGTCAAATGTGAAAGAGTACTGATTATAAAATAAAAAGATGAAAAAAATTTGCCTAACATGTCAATAATAACAATATAACGGCACCTTGAACTTAAATATTTTTGAGAGAACTAAAAACATCAAAAGCACATACTTGAAATTGCTCATTTTTAAAAGCGTGTAACTTTTTACTGGAGTGGAAATTTTTAATGATTCTTTTTTTGTTTTGAAGCTCAACTTGTTCGCTATAAAAATATGTAGTAAGAATTTATTATTAGAATCCAAAAATTTCTTTTAATGCTAATTTTTTTAAACTATTACTCTCTTCATTAAGGTAAGAAAAACAAAACCAAAATTCTGTAATCGATAAATTTTTTTCTTCATAACCCTTCATCACCGTATAAATTTTAAGCGAACCTCTGAAGCAGGCCTGTGCAAAAGAAAATATGTAGTTGTGTTGGTGAGAAAATGAGCATTACACAGCTGAACGTGTAAGTAGCAGTATCAGCAACTATATGAATTTTTTTTAATTAAAATTTGTATGTAACATTTTATCTAAAAATTTAGTTACTTTAAGACCAATTTATAAAT
Source organism: Metopia argyrocephala (assembly GCA_963576795.1). Lineage (NCBI taxonomy): Eukaryota > Metazoa > Arthropoda > Insecta > Diptera > Sarcophagidae > Metopia > Metopia argyrocephala. Next base: position 90,615,007 of record OY756211.1, read on the forward strand.
ACTACACTGCTATAAAGAATAAAAAGAACTTTTCATTTTTTAATATAAAAAAAATTTAAATGTTGTTTTTTGTATTCAATTTATTAAAAATTTTATAAAAATAATGAAAATATCACTGAAATACTTTTAAATTATATATTTAAATGTTTTATGATAAACAAGATATTGGTGATTACCACACGCATTTATAATAATAAAATATTTGAGTGCATTGCTATTAATTTTCTTCTCGCTGTCAACAATAAATCAGCGTACATCCCTTACGCATGTTAACTCATCGCTGTTTCAGTGGCGATTGAAAGCAAGAGGGTAAGAATACATGTGAGTTTAGCTAGGGCACAATTGTGTATGAAATTTTTATTTTTGCACAGGCCTGCTCTGAAGTACCTTCTTTCAGGTACATATAAAATTATTAGCCGAGATCTGCCACTAAGAAAAACTAATAATGAATGATACTACCACATACTATGAAATTTTTAATATATGGCTAAAAACACCCGAAAATGAAATTAAACATTTATTGTTATTTCTACCTTCTTATTACATATTTATTTTAAATATTTTGATGCATACTAGCCGCTTTTTTTTTACTTTTCGATCATCCAAAGCGAATAATATCATTTATAAATTTTTGTAACATTATCGAATAAATCTTTAATAAATCTAAAATATTTTTTATCAATACAGTCGTTATATGTATATTTGTGTCTGTGGCAAAATTTCCACATTGAAAATTCGAAATTACGTTTTAATTTATTTTTTTATTTTTTTTTTTCTTTTTTTTTCTTTTTAATAATTTGTAAAACATAAAAAAAGTCATCCAATATTGAAATCATTTATTTATTTTTTTTTTACAGTTATGGTCTTTCCTATGAAGAAATTGAAAAAGGTTTACCCACCATTGATACCTCAAAGACTTTAATACGTGAAGTGTGTCCACCATTCTTTTCTGGTGTAGAATGTCGACCCGGTAAATATAGACGTTTCGATGGTTTATGCAATAACATAGAACATCCCACATGGGGTGCAGCCATGTCACCATTTCAACGTTTAATTGGACCCCTCTACGCTGATGGCATAAATGCACCACGTATTTCGGTAACCGGACGTGATTTGCCATTCTCTCGTGTGGTTTCACGTACAATGCATCCCGATGATGGTTATCATGATCATGCAGGTACTGTTATGGTTATTGCTTGGGGTCAGTTTATGGATCATGATTTTACATTGACTGGTACACCGTTAGGTAAGTTGCTTGTGCATACTTACTCGTTCAAAAAAAAAAAAGTAATTGAATTTCAAATTTTTTAGATCCTATTAATCGCAATGATCCCGAGGAATGTTGCAAACGTCCATTGCACTTGAAACATCCTTATTGTAATGAAATACGTGTACCTGATGATGATTATTTCTATCGCCTATTCAATGTTAAATGTATTGATTTTGTTAGAGGTTTCCCTTCACCAAGACCTGGCTGTCGTTTGGGTAAGTAATTTACAGTGATAGCGATATATAATGCTTTAAAATGTTCTTTTTACTCTGTTCCTGTCAATCACTTATATTGCTGTAATTTAAATTATTGCCACACGTTTATTAAACTGAAACAGTGGGCGTTTTTCTGTTATTTATGTTTTCTTGAAGGGGTTTACTCACAACATCTGTATCTGCAAACGCCCATATCATAAATTTATGCTCTTAAATGAAATACAAAATTTATGTATGAGTTTTTTTTTCTGTGGTAAATGTCTACACACTTACCATAATAATTTTTTTTAATATTTAAGGCCTTGAAAAACATTTACAGCATTTAAAAGAGATTAGATGAAAATCTGAAAGTAAGCTTTTAATAAGTTAAAGTTGAATTTTAAATTTAGATGGTGTGAGAATTTATTTAATGCAACTTGCAAAAATTTGCCTCTTGCTGCTTATGTAGTAGTGTTGGGTTTTTAGCTCTTTTAGTTCAGCTCCCATCAATGAACTAGGTCGCTCATTTAGTTCAATAGCTCATTTAGTTCAATATTTTCATTTGAATCATATTAAACTTTTTTTCCACTGGTACTGCTTATGTAGTGGGCATCAATTGTATACGTCGCAATAAGTCGGTGGGCATGTCATGCCAAAAATTATTTGGTGATGGAAATCGATATTGAGCGAAACTTAATTGAGTGCCTTTTAGAACCGTAAGAAATATTTGCTTCTACAATTATCGTAAAAATCGTTCAATTTCCAAAAATGTAACATCCTATAAAGTTTCTGGCAGCTACGTATATATTATTTGCAGCTGGCATTACCAAGTAGTATGTACCTTCAACATAAAATGTCAAAGAATAAAAAAGATTCAAGAAAGAAAGAGAACGAACTAATAAGAAAGATGAGCGAAAAGAAACGTGGATTCACAAGAAAGAAACAAAGAAACATGAAATACTGAGCTAAAAGAGCATATTGTAATGAACGGCTCTTTTAGCTCACTTGAGTGAATAGTTCAGTTGAACTAGTTCGTTCATGAGCTACACAACTCTATTATGTAGGTGCGCAATCTGCAGTTTCTTTAGGTATTTTTTTAATCTTTTCCTTGAATTTGAGCTGTCAAATGGCATTTTCGTTTAAGATTTTATTGTCCAAACGGAAGTTGTATATTTGATGTCATTAAACACACCTGTTGTGGCATTAAATTTGAGTTTTTAGCTGAATGATAAATTTTTTTATTTATTTTTTTGAATGAAATAAATAGTGAGAGAAATATGGCAGGAAATTATTTTTTGCCAATCAATTTTTTTATTTTTAAAAGTTTTTATATCAAGTAGTAGTGGCTAATTAATAATTTAATCCCTTATTTTCTTCAATATTACTTTTTCAGGTTCACGTCAACAGTTTAATACTCTGACTGGTGTTATTGATGCCAACACTGTTTATGGTGTAAATGAGAAATTTGCTCGCAAATTACGTACTGGCTATGGTGGTTTATTGCGCATGAATCCAGTTTTCAATGAATACGGCCTTAAAGATTTACTGCCTCTAAAATTGGATATACCCGATGAAGGTTGCACTAGACCCAATAAGAGTATGTTCTGTTTTGAGGCTGGAGAGATACGTGTTAATGAGCAGTTGGTCTTAACTTGTATGCACACTTTAATGGCGCGAGAACACAATCGTTTGGCTACTGGTTTAGCTCAAATCAACAAGCACTGGGATGATGAGACTCTATTCCAAGAGGCCAGAAGAATTAATATTGCCATAGTACAGCATGTAACGTATAATGAATTTTTGCCCATCTTATTGGGTAAAGAAGTAATGGAGAAATTTGGTTTGGTTTTGCAAAAAGATGGTTACTGGGATGGTTATGATCACAAAGTGAATCCGGGTATAATTGATTCATTTGCTGGTGCTGCCTTCCGTTTTGGCCACTCTTTATTGCCTACAGCTGTAGAACGCTGGTCAAAAGCCCATAAGTTTATTGCCTCTAAGAGATTATCAGATTTGATAAGACGTCCTTATGATTTGTACAGAGCTGGTGTTTTGGATGAATACTTTATGGGTCTGATGAATCAAGTGGCTCAAGCTATGGATGATTCTATAACACAAGAGGTTACAAATCATTTGTTTAAGAAAGAAGGTGCTAGATTTGGTATGGATTTGGTGTCATTTAATATGCAACGTGGACGTGAATTTGGTATACCCGGCTATATGGAATTTCGTAAATTCTGTGGTTTGCCCACTTCCAATACTTGGGATGAGATGTTTGGTTCTATGCCTAATGATACCATATTAAGATATCAATCAATATTCGAGTAAGTTTTTAATTTGTCGAAGTGGTTAGAAAACAAATTTTTTTAATTTATTGTTAATTTTTTTTAGACATCCCGCCGATATTGATTTATGGTCTGGTGGTGTTTCCGAAAAATCATTACCTGGTTCTATGTTGGGTCCTACATTTGCCTGTGTTATTGCTACACAAATGAGTTATATAAGACGTGGTGATCGTTTTTGGTATGAATTGCCTAATCAACCCTCCTCGTTTACACCAGAACAGTTGCAGGAGATACGTAAAGCCAAGTTGTCACGTTTAATATGTGATAATACAGATTTAATAGATACTGTACAGATATATCCTATGGTACTGCCTGATCATGAAATGTAAGTTTTAAACATTTATTTACTTAATATCTTTAGCTTCACCAGTAAACATTATTTAAATAAATTTTTTAGTAATCCACGTGTACCTTGTAAGAGTGGTATAATACCTTCCATTGATTTAACAAAATGGGCCGATTATGCTAGTCCTGATATTGCCTCACCAGTTTTTGTAAGTGTTAATTATTTTCATCTACTAATTAAAACCTTAACAAGCTTCTTCTTTTATATTTCCAGAACTATATTAATGAAATTCCCGATACACTGCTAAATTTCCGTAAAAAATAATTAATTTTGTAGTGCAACCAACATCCCAGCATTGTTCATTTCTACATTATAAAATACTCAAGGAGCATTATTTTATTTCTCGTCCTTAATTCTCATACATTTTCGTTTAACTTATTTCAAATTCTACATTCTATTCACACACATATTATCCTTTTTCTAAGTCAGTGTTTATTATCTCTTTTGTTTTACAAGTTTATTCATATCTTTTGAGCACTTTTTTCATAAATTTTTTAATTTTTTACATTTTACATCAATTTTATTGTTTTTTTTTTTCATTTGCTCGTACTTTGTTTTCTTCTCATGTGTATATATTATTTTTAAATAGTAGAAATTTTCTTTAAGTTTTATTTTTTATTTTATTTCGTTTTCATTGTCAAGTTGTTTCAACATTTTATTTTATAAAAATTTATAAAAATCCAATAAATAAAATAAAATATAAAAGAATGAAAAGAGATTTTTTTTATATAAAATAAATAAATAAAGAGTATAAGAATCTGTTTGACTTTTATAATTTACACGACTGTTTATTATTTTAAAGGTAAGGTCTTACATTCATACATATGTGGCTTGAATATGTTAGTCTGAGGCCTTATTCTATAAATCTCCTAAACTAAAACTCTATCACTAAAAACTTATGAACTTGATTTATGACTTTTGGCTACAAATACAAATATTTCATTTTATATATTCTAAGGCTCAGACTGTTTTAAAAACCCATAATTTTGTCGTTTTAGCTTAAGAGAATTACAGAATAGGGCTCCTGAACGAAACATAATTAGAATGTTATCAATGAAAATATGACATCAACTAAAAAGCTGCAAAACAATCAAACTTCACTACTATATAGTAGACAGAATATTAAGGAAGTATTTTACTAAAGTAGTGTCGTATGATATTATATCGGGCCAGTAATAATAAAGGGTGATTTTTTAGCTATTATGTTTTTGGCAACACTGGTTTAAACAGCTGACGCACGTTTCGTGTTTTGTTTCACTGTCAAACATCTTCAGTTTGGTCTATAATTTAACCATGAATCGTCTTACAAACGAACAATGCTTGCAAATTATTGAATTTTATTATCAAAATGCGAAAAGAAAGTTCATCTTCCATTTTATGGTCAGCTTAATCGGCTATTCAGGCTATTATGACTAAATTTCGCACCAAAATTACATTGTTGGACATTCAACTACCAACACGCTTACGTAGAGTGCGAAATGAAGAAAATATTGCAACTGTCTCATCATGTTAATGAAGACCATCAATTATCGATTTGTCGCCGGTGAGCGCTACTGTGAGATGATATCCAACTTCTTTTTGCCCAAAATGCAAGAGTTTGAATTGCATGGCATGTGGTTCCAACAAGACGATGCCACATGCCAGACGGCACGCGTAACAATGGACTTATTGAGAGACTAGTTAGGTGAACATTTTATTTCATGTTCGGGACCGGTCAATTGGCCGCCTAGATCGTGCGATTTAACGCCTTTAGACTATTTTTTGTGAGGCTATGTTAAAGCTCATGACTATACAGCCAAGCCCGCTTCAATTGACGCATTGGAAGTCAACATTGAAGCAATTATTCGTGAGATACCGGCCGAAATGTTGGAAAGAGTATGCCTAAATTGGACTAAGCGGATGGACCATTTAAGGCGCAGTCACGGTCAACATTTGCATGAAATAATCATCAAACATTAAATTATATGGACCGTACTATCGATTGAAATAAAGATTTCATTTTATTATATGTGTTTTTTTTAAAAAAACTTTCCTATAGCTCTTAAAAAATCACACTTTATTAGTGGTTGTTGACACTTTATATTTTTTGAAAATAAAGGGAAAAACAGGAGTAGAACTATGATACCAACAGCACTGCAAGTCGTATTATCATCATTACCGGTTGTGTATGATTGTTGCTGTTGCCATCTGTTTTCTTAAACCACGGCCACACAAAACAAATAGGAGTATTAATTCTTTTGTTGCCATAATATGACTGTAAAATATTTTGGGTGTCCAAACAAGATTTGATGTAAAAAAATTATTTTGTTGATAACGCTTTACTTTTAAGTAGTTCCGTAAGGGGGAGAAGCTAAAGTCCCCACAGTTGTGTAACTTTACAAAATAAACTATAAAAGATTCTGCATAAAATCAGTAAAACGAATAGAAACACAAATGATTGCTCATAAATTTTGAATTGAAAGCAAAAATTAAAAAAAAAACTATTTTTTGTTTTAGTTTAAAAATACAAGAATGCGATCGGCTTTGGCGATGCGCTGGTTAAGAGCATGCACCAGCTAATTTACAGAATACGGCTGGAGGAAAGTATGCCCGATGATTGGGTTCCAGTGCCCCCTGCCCAGTGTTGCCACCGAAAAAATTTTAATTCTACCAAAATTTCCTTCAAATCCTACCAAAATTAATCAAAATCTACCAAAAACCATTTAAGAATACATTTTTGGGATGGAATTTTTATTAACACCTTTACATGTATTGGTACATATAAATAACCAAAAATATAAAATATAACGAAAAGAATTCAGTTCTTCGAAAATACATATAACAAAAAATAAACGTATAACAAAAACAATTCAATTTCTTAACAATACATAATTAAATAATTAATACACATAAGTAAAAAAGAATTTGAAACCTTGTCAGATTTGCAAATTTTAGCTGTTTGAAATTTCAGTCGATTTTGAATTTGTTTCTCAATTTGGTATTGATTAGGGAAAGGTGTTAAAAATTTTCGTTCAGCTGCTGCAGAACTATTAAAAACAAACTTTTCTCATTTAAACCGTTTCTAATTGAACTAACTTTAGCCCAATATAATTAAATGTATAATTCCGTTGAAAGATTTGTTTCTGTTAATCGCAACAGATTCCACTGTGTGATAATAATATCAGGATCACAGTCTATAAGATAGAATATTTTATAACGAGAGACAATTTACATAGGCAAGTCTTCTTTTGACAATACTTACTCAGCAGTAATTATTTGTAAGAATTTAATATCTTCTCGATTAAATTCAAATCAAGCATAGATTTGGTTTCGTAATTCAATGTAAAATTGCAAAATCTCATGTTTAACATCGAAAACTTCTTACGGGTTAAGATTTTGAGTAGTATACATTTCGGCTTTTGTACCGATAAAAAATTTTGAAACATCAGTGTGATTATTAGTATTTTTAAAATCAGTTTCAGTGTTGTGTATTAAATCTTTTTTGATAAAGTTGCATAATATGAGCAAAAAATTAGAGTTTATGCTTAAATATAAATACGGCAATCTTGAACTTTCCTACTGAAATTCCTTATTAAGATTGTTTATAATGGGCAATACAGTTCTTTTTAGCTTCTGCTAAAATCTACCATAATCATATTCAGCCTACCATCCTACCAAACGGAAAATTTTCTACCAGGTTTGGTAGAATTCTACCAATTGTGGCAACGCTGCCCCTGCCCCTTCCTAAAAAAAAGAGACCCCACGATATGCACCAACTAAGTACATATAAGGTTCTTACGAGCGTATTGTGTAAACGACTGAAGCCATTTGCCATCTCACTGATTTGACTTTTTTTTTAAACGCAGCATTTATTGGATATAAATTGAATATCAGAAATACAGTTTACGATTCATTAACAATGTTTGCAGAATTTTGAAAATAAGATATAAAAATTGTTATCAAATTGTTTCGCAGACCTTCGTGATTCATATCTTGACTGAAATAACTAGAGTTTATACATGCTTTATTTGGACACAGATCGAGAAAAATTTATTTTAAACCTGTTACTGTCACATCTATACTACTCGTATATCCATGTGTAACTAAATATGTGTATTAAATAAAAAGCAAGTTTTGAATTTTTATGGTAGAAAATAGTGAAACTGTTTTGTATTTGTTAACTCGCAAAAAAAATTTCAGGCGCATTAATGATTTAGGATATATCCATAAGTCTATCAAGTACTTTGGTCCTTAGAGTTTAATTGAATTTTATATACATTACTCGAAATTTAACAGCCTTTTCATAGATAATGGACCGCCAAAAACATCAACGAGTGCATAAAAATTAGATTTTTGTAACAGATTAGTTCATATATCGTCCCCCTTACGTTATGTGTGGCACGTGCCCATATTTTATCAATACACACAGTATTGCTATTCTGCAATTAATCTTGATTTGTTAATAGAAAATTGTTTTTTTTTTTACTATTATCGCGGCAAAAAGAGAAACAGCTGTTAATTGTAACGAACGGAGTTATAAATAAATTACCTGTTAACCAAATTGCACACCAGACTGTCACTTTTAATGGATGCAAAGGTAAGTGATGAATAATTTGATGATTGATTTTGATAAAATTAACGATTAAAACACTTTTATTTACCAAATATTTGCCACACCTCTACTTTTTTTTCGGGTGATGGAAATGCAGTTGCGCATACCGTTAGGTTATGTTGGGCTCTAGGCTATGCCTACCTACCAACAAAAACCACCACCCTATTCCGAGGGAATTTCCGCCTCCCAGGAACCATTTTTCGTATTACTTCGGGGAGGCTCCCTCACATTTAGCCATATTGGCCTTCCATTTTCCTCATCTGCAACAAAATGTCATATCGGACTCATCAGTCTACTGTATGGATTCTCTCATCCAAGTCCCTCTTCTTGGTTTTGAGAACATATTCGGTCATATTCGGCCACATCTCTACTTCACGACTGCCAAATATGAACTGTCAAAACTAATGTTTACCCAAATGGCGGCAAAACAAAGAAGTATACCTTCCCGGCGAACACCCTGTACTTGTGAGACAACAAAGTCATAGTTTATGACTGTATCAGCAAATTAAATGCAAATATTAGCTCCTAATGTTAAAACATATTTGACGGAGTTTGTCAAGTTGTAATTTGTCATACAGAGCACTTACTTTTGTAGTGGATTGTCTAATGAATCACGGAATACGATAAATATATTGAGATTTGGCTTTCTAACAATAAGATTCCTTAAGAGAATAATTACTACGCAAAAGCTGTTTTTTGGGTTTCTCTAGAGAAAAATACAAAATTTTACAAGAACCATTCATTTAATTTCTCTTTCACTTTAAATAAAAGCTGATAGTTTACCATAAACTTATATATTTCTATTTAAAAATCATTTCGTTCAATTAAAATAAGAACACAATTGAATAATTTCTATTTAGAAAACACTTCTTTTTATTGTTTTACAAAAAAATATGCACGTTTTTCAATACAATAAATAAATAAACTTAATTTACTTAAATCATATATAGTCGTCATACATACATCTATATTACGTTTAGAATTAGGAACTATTTTTTGGCACATTAAATCTAGATTTTAATAAATAATTTTACAAAACATTCACATGTAGTTGTCATTCATAAAGTTGTATAATAGAGTATTTACTGTTAAATTAAAAACTAAAGCCTGAGTTTAGGCTAAACTTTTTTTGCTTTAAAACTTATAAAACTAAGCTATAAAATTAAAAATCACATACTGAAAAAACTAAAGTAGAAAATCATATTCACAAGCAAAAAATCACAGTATAAAACACAAGTATTCAAAATAAAAATTGTTTATAAAAGAAAAAAAAATAAAATGAATATAACCTGAGAATAACTTAAGCGGATCATAAAAATGTTACGAGTATGTTTCTTCTTATTACTGCATTGACCTAAAAACTTACAAATATTTAATTGTAAAGCGTATACGTGTATGTATATGCGTATGTTACTCGTATATGAATGTGTAAGCATTTGTAAATTTTAATTAAATTATTATATGGCTGTGACAGTTTTAAGGTCTTATTTATAACAAAAAAAAAAAAAATATTTTAAATTTATAAAAAGTTTTTGAACAAAATTTCTTACCAGATTTTGTTCAATAAAAATTTTATGAATCAAAAATATTTTTTTCTTTTCTTTTGTTAAAGATCTTTTATATTTCAATTTAATCGTAATCGTTTTTGGGTGATGGGGTTTTTAACATCATTATCGTCATCATATCAACAAATCAACCTTTTTATTCCAGAGTATTTAAAAATGGTGCAATTGAGCCAATATCTTCACAATCTGGTATGGCTTTGCCCTTGAATTTTAAACAGGATTCAGCACAAGTTTGTCCTTGAAAGTAGTCGCCAAACATTTTTTTGCATTGGGCACAATTATTCAAACAAATTTGAATAAAATCAATACCCGACATAGGATCTAAAAGCGGCAGAAAAAATTAATATTAAAGAAAATTGCTACTTTTAATACAAAGCAATTAAAAAAAAAGAAAAAAGAAAAAAAAAGAGATAGAGACAAAATAAGTGATTTAAAAAAAAAAAATTACGATAGACTCATGAGTATGTTTTGGATTCATGAAATACAATTTTGTGATACAATTTCCCTGCATTAAATAAAACCAAGTACTAGACAATCTTCAACAACGTCAGTGTTAGCGGCATGCTAACCGAAGTAACTGCTAGTGACTTCCACGGTGATTTTCAATAACATAAAATAAATACACGGATTTTAAACAATATTCAACTTATTAAATCCATATAAATAGTTCTTTAATAAGTATATTAAAATTCCTAAACAATAAATTTAAATAATTAGAAAATATATAACAATTTTAGGTTATATTACATTATTTTTGGTATGGACACCACTAGAAAATTAAAATAAATTATTGGTAATAACCCTTACGAGCCAGTACTTACGCCAACCTATAACTTACAAGAATGCGTGGTTAAATTAAATATGGCGATGGCTTAAGCAAAATGACCGCGCAGGTTTAAGTTTTTAGTACAAAAATTAAGGCATTGCCAGATTAAAAACAAATTATGTGGATTTTGAAAGTAGCGTAAACAGTCAGTATTGCATTTTAAGCAAGCTTCAAGATATTTACAGTCAAATTCATAATAACTACTTAATTTAGGTTTTATCCATACATTAGTTATGAGACGTTATCTGTCTTATAAGCTCAAAATAAAAAATCTTATTCATAAACCTTTCATATGAGCAAATTAACAAATAAACGATTTTAATGTCATGCTGGCAATACCATGATATTATTTCAGCATAGTGATGTACAATAAAAGCTATCGGTTACTTCGGTAATTTTTTAATAGTCATAAAAATAATGTAATAGTAACACAGTTATACATAAAATAGATGTTATTGAAGTAATATTTACTGCTGTTAAAAATAAAACTAAAAAAAAAATTAAAATAAACTGAAAAAATAAAAAAAAAATCTTCCTTTCAAGCACAATTTTTTAATTCATGTATAAAGTAATCGAATATTACCATTCTCTTTTTGGTTTGTGCATCACTATTCCGTTAAAAATTTTTTTTATATCAAAATTTGGTAAAATGGAATTGGAAACTGGAGAGAAATAGAAAGAGAGATTTACATTCGTAATTTCTACAGACACTGCTGAGAGAGCCTATAAGGGAAAGAAATGGCATATGTAATACAAAATAAAAACAATTTTTTGGCGATTTAGAAATTTAATTTTTTGCAGATACAGCAATTATTTGCAATTATACGAAAGTTTTTAATTATGTAAAATTAAATATGTACATACATATGCACCTATACTCGTAATCATATCAGTTGTATTCATTGTAATACTATATTATTCCACTTTTATTTATACAATATCCAATCCAACTCACAAATGTTGTTTTGTTGTGCGGTTAAAGTAGGTAGAAACCTACCTACCTAGAAACCTATTGATACCAATTTTAAAAAGGCAAATAACTTTTTTTAGTGTTACATGCTTACATCGTCGTTCACCTTTTAAGCGACAGTGCATAAATTACGAAGTAAGCGAAACCGTCATCACTTACTGCTAATATGTATTCTTAATATCAGTGATAAGGTCATGTATATTTTTACCGATGGGTTGTTACCATACTGTTCACCTACACCTACCTGTCTAACTGCAGAACAGAAATTTAATTAAAAAAAATTCGAATTGAATAGCTAAATTGTATTATCTTACACCCAAACATTAGTATTTGGTCTTTATATTTCCATATAAGGCTTAAATTGTGTGAAAGCTTCTAGCCAACGTTGTCAACTTTCGAATTTCAGAAAGCACCAAAGACGAAAAAATTCACTAAATTTAAAATAGCAAGGGCTTTGTTTTTATTTAACTTTATATTTTTATGTCTCACACCTAATCCTATTTTAACAGGGTATAAAAAAATCCAGATAAAAAGACACCAATTATTAGAATATACCCTTATTGTATTGGTCTACAAAATGTTCAAATTTGTGTTTCCGTCAAGCGTACAAAAACAGATGTGTTGAAAAGCCCAAAAGTTAACCCATATGTATGTAGATGGCGTTGCATAAATTAAATCCGTATAATTTTTAGTAAGTGATAACTTTTGGAAGATACATGTATAAATTTGGGAGCTATCGCGTGGTGATTTTTTTTTGTTGTTAAAAATTGAAGAATGTGTGATTTCATTCTTCAAAGGAAACAAATTTCTACTACATCGACCATACCGTTCGCAAATCACAAAAGAACTTTCACTTAAACAGAATTTAGTATTAATAAAGAGGTAAGTAGTTGACGAAACTCAGACAAATTGTGATTCTAAAGAGATATCGTACTATAATGATAGCGAAAAAATTTAATAACTGCTATAGTCGTTTTATCTTCCTCAAAGGCAAGTATTCGACTCCAGCTATGTAATGAATCTAAAGACGAAACAAAATATCTATCGTTAACAAAAAGTTGTCGGCAGTTTTATTGAAATTCAAACCCGGATTTCCAGATCATTACCAAAATACAAAATATTGTATTAGCCAACGAGTTTCTTAACTTAACTCTTATGAAAACAAATTTTTAAAAATTTCTATCAAGCAGTGGACGTTTTTTTAAAGTATATCGTACAAGCTCGTGCAAAAGAAAAAAAATCCTATAAAATAATTGTGGTAATTCAAATTCACGTGTTAAACGAGGTTTAGGTGTATGTTAACTTATATTAAATATTGCCAGCCTTATCTTTAATTTTTTGGATTCTCTATCACACATCAAATAGAAGTTATGGAAAATTTTAATAATATCAGTCTATAGCGGGTGATAAACTTGCTAGATTTTTGTGCTATATGCTAGCGAGCTGCTCGCTTTTCATTATAAATATAGTCGCACATTTTTATTGCAAGAAAAATTAGAACAATGGAATTAAACACAACTATTTTTGTAAAAGTTTTTACTACTCGTACAAAAGACGAAAATCGATGCTGTTCTGGAGCGTTGGGCTTGTAAACAACCTCTACGAAATTTATTTAAAATTAAAGAAAACTATTTTTTGGCTAAAGTCTTTAAAGATTGTCTTAAACCAGATGACTTATATTAATAAATCTACTAAAAACTTGAAATATCACATATTTATACCAATAATGCCTATAGTTTAATTTTTCTTTTCACTTTCCGGAATGTTTCAAAACATAACTTTTCTTTTAAGAAAATCAACAACAAATAGACGTATTTTAAGATTTTTCTTGTTAATCTATATATAATTTTCTTATATACTTTATTTTACTTACCAAAACGTTTGACGTAATGGCCAAAAGATGGCAGAGCCTGGTTAACTTCAATTAGGCAACAACTGACAGCAATAATTGCTAAAGCAATGACTATTGACTTGGTGGAGAACATTTTTAAGGCTGAGAATAAAATAAATTTTATATTTTTTGTTACACACAATTTTATTTTGTTTTATAGATTTATTTCTTGTAAGTCAAATAAACACTTTATATACGAGTATAAAATTTAACATTGATTTCTTCGCGTTTTTTTTTATAAGTTTTCTAAAGTCTTTAAAACTTTTTTTTTATAAAAGCACACGTTTCGCTTAAGTATATTGTACTGTTGATTATTAAATAAACTATTTTATAAAATCACTTGGCTTTATGTATGAAATTTTTACACCTGAAAAGTTTATATACAAAAATCACCATTAACCACTAACTTTTGCCAGGTCGGTTCTTTGTAATAATTTTCTTTTTTTTTATATATAACAGTGCCTACTTTGTTTTGTACCAGAAACTACATTTTACAAAATAAACAAATGAACCAGCAATCAAAACAAAAATATTTTTATTAAAAAAAAAGAAAAGAAAAAAGTACCAAAACAAGTAGTAGGTTTCGTTTTCACGCATGTGCACCCACCTTTGTTTCCATATAATTTAAATATTTTAAAGTAAATTCTTTTTCTTGTCAATAAATAAGTTCTTTAATAAAAGTACAGAGGGAGAAACGTGTATAAAAATCGATAAGCTGAAAATGTAACAGGGATTCTTCCCATATACAGAGAATATATCACGAAAAAAATATATTTTAGTTGAGAGTATCATTTGTAATCATTTTGTCGACTTTTAGCTCATAATTTTAATAAATTCTAGAAATTTTGACGATTTTATAAAGCTTTAAAAAAAAAATTTCTTTTGTTATTTAAAAAATTTAATATACATTTTTTCCTAACAGTGCGAATAGAATTTTAAAATAATCAAAAATCAAGCAATGCACTTTTTAGAATAATATATCGGACATTAAAATGAGAGATTTCATATCTTGACTAAATTTATTAAGAAAATACAATTAATGCCTCACTTTACAGCAAACCATCGTGCGGGAGTTTATGTGCTCAATCCGCCATTTCATATTTTTTATATTACTCGAGTTAATGATGCCAAGTTAGGTTTTGACAAAAAAATTTTTAAAATCTGCAATCCGTTTTCATCTATTTATCTCCGCAGCTGGACGATATGTCCGAAAACGGATTGCAGGCTTGAAAATTTTGGGATCGAAAACTTAAAGTGGCATCATTAACTCGAGATATAAAAAATATGAAATCGCGGATAGAGCACATAAACGTTAAAAGAGTATTTACTCAAACTAATCTAAACAAAACAAACTTCGAAATTCTTTGAAAAATCGTCTTTAAGATGCTCTCAGACTTATTCGTTGTTGTATCAGATAGCTCACAATATGTGTGTTCACAAAGTATGAAATTGTGAACAAAAACTCTATATGTATGTGTGACTAGTGCTGTCAAATTCTGCTACTTTTCATTACTCGATAGTATAGAGTACTTTCGAAGTCGCCGTGGTCTAGTGGATAGCGCTTGGTTCAAATCTCAGCTCTGACATCTTGAAAAAAGAAATATGAAAAAATTATTCCTTTCGGCGACTACCTCTCAGCAGTCTTCTGGCAAAAGCTCTGGGAGTAATTAATTACCATGAAAAAGCTTCTCAAATCTGTCGTTCGGAGTCGACTTTAAACTGTAGGTCACGGTACTCATGGATAAAAATTAACACACACAACATGAGTGCTGCGAAAAGCTAGGCCTTAATCCTGACACAGAGTTGTAATGGCCAATTATGTATGTATGTATGCATGTATGTATAGAGTACTTTCATTTGGGTGCCCAATTCTACTCAATACTTTTAACGAAGTTAATTTTTAAAAGAAAACAATTTCATAAAGTATTGTGTTTTTAGACAGAAATTTGTATGGCCGTTAAAATTTAAATTTTCCATACAACTTCGGTAGTTACTTTTAAGTATTGAGTACCCAAACATTAATACAAATACTCGAACTCAGTACCCATTACTCAATACTTTGCCAGCACTATGTGTGACACATTATTTTTTTAAAAGTGTGTCCGATTTGATCATATTTTAAATATTTTCATAAAATAATAATTCCTTTGTGATAAGAGTTACTTTTTGTGAAGCAACTATGTATACTGAGAAATTGGAAATCATAATTACTTGTTGGCTTGTTTTTTGTATAACAGAGTGCCATTCCACCCCACCTACATAGTGTAGTGTTTGTGTGCCGCTTACTAGACAAAAGTCCCAGGTTCAAATCACAGCCTTGACATCTTGAGAAAAATTAATATGAAAAAAATATTTCCTTCGGCGACTTACTCTTAGTTTTCTGGCTAAAACTTTTCGAATAACTGATTGCCATGAACAAGCTTCTCAAGTCTGTCGTTCGCAGTCATGTACTCATGGGTAAAAATTGACACGCACAACATGGGTGCAAGTTATATAAAAATCTAGAGAGACATATCGTCGCAAGAATTAAAGAACGCTGTAACTGACAAAACATTAAATGTTCACCAGAGCCAAAAAACCTGTATGAAAGTAGAACAAAGATACTTGTATTTTTCAAATCGAAGACGGCGTAAGTGAATTACTTTTCATCATAGAAATCTGGGACCGGGATTAATAGACGCGTATTTTTTTCCTGATAGAAATGATGTAAAAAAACATATTTTTTATTTTTTGTCAGTTACAGCGTTCTTTAATTCTTACGACGATATGTACATACATACTCGTATATCCTTATTATTAACTCTCGAAGCTAATTTCTTATATTTTAACAACAAGAATCTTTGTATAAAACAAATAAGTGTTGTTTGTGTTTATCATTAATAAGCTCTGCTTTAAAAGCGCCAATTAATTGTTTCACATCAATATATTCTTATATATATATATATATATATATATATATATATATATATATAAAATTGAATGCGTGTTTGTTTATTTGTTTGTTTGTTTATTTGTTCGTTTGTTTGTTTGTACCTTATAGGAGACCAAACCTCTGGACCGGTCTTCCTGAAATTTTCACAGCATTTAACTGGGACTCTGACATGATTAATAGGGTACTTTTTTTTCCACCACGCCTACTTTTACGCCCACTTTTTTTAAATTATGTAATTGCCTCCATATAGTTTTTAAAAGATTTACTTCAAATTGTATACACATTATACTCCAGGCGAAGTATAAATAATAATTTATTACTCCACGCCCTCTTTCACGCCCCTTTTCACGCCAAATTTTGTTTGAAAGTTTCAAACTTTTTGTTCTATGTAAAAATTTGTATTTTTTTTTTATTTGGTAATATATTGCTCTTAATACTGTTAACGTCGTCACCGCCCCCTTCTCTTTTAATTCAGATACTTACTTACACCACTAATAATGTTTGCTATACAAAATACTTTTTTTGTAATATGTATATAACGAGGGGGTAGCGAAGCACACCGGGTTCAGCTAGTATTCTTATATAAACTAGATTTATTATTGCGTAGAATAACGTCTAATTCAACAAGAATCAAGCTTCCATTGAAAATTAGCATTCAATAAATTTTTAATTATGCAATAATACGAGAAAAATATCAAGTTTGACATTCATTATCTGCCTGTTTGTAAGTTATTTTCTTACTTTTGTTTTTCTTCTTGTGTTTTACAGATTGTAAAAATTTTCTCACGTTTTAAATGACAACAAACCGATGTTTTGTTCAATAAATCTTAATATCTTTAATAATAAAATTTTATTAATAAAAAAAAGAGAGTTTAAAAAATATAAAAATTCCTGACTTAATAGCCGCTATTAAAAATTGAATTTATTAAGCGCGTGGCAAAAAGTATTAAAAAATATATTTGCAGGAAACCAACTGTTAAGAGATAAATTTAAAGCAAACAGAAGTTGTAGGAGAATTACTTGTATTTTTAAAACCGGTAAATTTGGTAATCTAGTCTGCCTGGTCTGTTGTCTGTCGTCATTTAAGATCCGTTTCGGAGTTATTTTTATTTTAACATTTTTAATTATTGTAATTAACCATTAAGGAGTCTTTATTACACGTGATATCTGCTAAACAAAGCCACATTATAAGTCCAGTGGTTCTCTTGCGTCATTTTTTGTTTTTTATTCTTTACACATAAATAAATTCTTGTTTGTTGGCGTTCTTTCTTTGACAGTATTTCCTGAATATGTTTCGCTTTGTTTTGAATTTCTCGTTTTTAAAGGGGATTTTTTTTTACTTTTGTTTTCATATTTACAAATTTCACTTTTTATTATTCACACGTGCAATTAAAGGAAAATTGTGAAGTGATAAACAATAAACAAATGATTGTTTTTGCAAAAGTAAAACTATCTATTACCCCTAACTGTGGTAATATAAAAACAATATACACTGAGTTGAACTGTTCTTTCCCGAAACTATACAAACTAAGTAGAAACGCATTTTTAAATTTGTTTTTTATATCATTGTACTCAGAGGCAAAGGAGGTTAAAAAGAGATACAGTATTCCACGGATAATTGCTTCGACAAAAATGTCAAAATTTTTGGGCAATTATGAGTGGAAGCTATTTAAACGAATACGGTTAATTGCCTCTTTGAGGTAATTAAACGAATATGTTTAATTGCCTGTATACACTGACGTCAATACATATGAAAAGTAAGTAATTTTATACTTATACTTGTACAAAAACTTGGTAGACTATAATTGGAAGGTTGTATCAAAAAAGTAGTTTGAAAATAAATTTAACGGGCATTTTATGTTTATAAAACATGGTTGAGTTAAGCTGCAGTTTTTAGAAAATAATAATTTTGGGTAAGTGAAATTTCTCTTGGGGGAAAATATATTTGAGGTAACTAAGCGAATAACGCAATTAAGCGAAAGTTAATTATACGTGGAATTTTATTAGAAAATGGCAAAAAAATATGGTGATTTAGAAATTGAGGCAAATAAGCGTGAAAGGCAATTAAGCTTGGGGCAATTATCCAGGGAATACTGTAGCATACTGGTGCTAAATTCTCCTTTTACCTCGGAGAAGTGATACTGAAATAAATTTGGTTGTTCGTTAAAAGATTAATAAGGCCCATTATTACAACTTGCCGTTAGTTAAAGTTAGGATTTTATCAGACAGATAACTCGCTTTTTGTTATTAAAAGTAAACACTAATCTAAAGTGATCGATGAAGTTATTGGGAAGGTTGCCTTACCTTTAGGTTAAAGTTCACTAGTAATACAAAAAGCAAGTTATCTGTCCCATAAAATCCTAACTTTAACTAACGGCAAGTTGTAATAATGGGACTAAAGAAGGTTTTATAAAAAAGGACCTGGTTAAAGGCAGGCGTTTGAATTCGAAATTAAAAGAAAAAATTTGGAAACTATGCCTATTATATTCTTTCAAGCTGGGATTGTTATAAAAATTCTTGCTGATAAGGAAGTCTTCTGAACCAGAGAAGCTACCGGCACTTATCCTGAGTCAATGCTGTTCGGTGCATTCAAGCCTAGAGAATAATATTTTCAGTTCGCCATAGAGTGCTTGTATTTATTATCATGAGTTAAGAATAATAATGCCACTCCCATTACTAAAATTTCAAATTATAATAAAAATTATCGCTTAATAGCTCAGTATTCTATAAAGTTTTGAATTTGATTTTTAAGATGAGGCCAGTACTCTATGCGGTGAGGTAAGTTGAACTTGTCTAGAAAACTTGGTTGTTGGAAGGAGGAAAGATTGAGTAGTGTTGGTGGAAATTCATATCATATCGTAATTGGAAGGAAAAAGATGGTTTCTTAAACAAACCATGCGACTAAAAAATGATTTGTGTCTGTAGTACATTGTGCCGTTCACTTGAAAATGACTTACAAAAGGATATGATCTGTGAGAGCTACGAGCACGAAGTAAGAAAATATTTTTAATTTGTCGGACTAGCTTCGTTGGTAGTACGGTATCTTAAAAACGCCGCATAGAAAATTGTTATTTTCATTTTTTTTTTACAATTTAAAAAATACCCATTACTGATTTACATACATACCTAATTGACCATTATAACCCTTTTTAAGAATTACGGCCTAGCTTCCTATAGCAGCTACAGTTTTACGTCAAATCCGAACGACATAATTGCGAATCTTGTTCATGGCAATCAGTTACTCTAAGAGGTGGTCACCAAAAAAAATATTTTTTTCAAATTTCTCTTTTTCAAGCTGTCAGAGAGGGGGTTTGAACCCAGCGCTCTCCTCTAGTAAGACAACACACTACAAACCAGACTACACTCCATATTAGATTAAATTACTGATTTACTTTCTTTAAGTTACGTATCGCAAAAATTTGAATCTGACTATGTAAATGAAAAAATGACTTTCAAACTAAATGTACGAGGTGTCACGAAAGTTAGTGATGTCAGTTTATATCAATAAAGAAAGCATTCCTTTACAACTATGGTCCTTGCAAGCGTAATTGATTTATTGAAAAAACGTGTTTAATTGCTATTTATGGATTGCGTAAGTTCTTCTAACACTCTAATAAAAATCAAAAAGTCAATAATCTTTTAGTTTTTTTTTTCATTGCGTGTGGGTGTCTTTTAGACCAATTCGAAGCAAAAAAAAATTTTTGTTTTCAACTGCTTTACATTACGCTAATTGTGAACATGTAAAAACGTGTTTATTTGACTCGAATAATATTTTGCACTTCTTTAATATTTTTTCTTTGTTTTTTATTTGAACAATTAAAACACTTTCAAATTAATTATTGAATTTAATAAAAAATAAAAACAACTTACTTGATATTTTTGATTGACTGTGTGATGATAAGAGTTTTCGAAGTTTGTTTTAAGACTGTTTATTTCAAACTGTTGTCTTTTGTTTGATCACACATTGGCTTTTATAGTAGAAATTCATCTTGAGATTTGGAATTTTTTTTTTCTTCTTAAGTTTTTGCCAATATTCTATTAAACGGAAGCTGTTTGCTTAAGTAGATCTTATTTTAAGTATTCCTTTGTTTTCAATGTGGATTTGTTAAAAGCAATTATTTTGTTTACTTCCGATTTATTTGGTTTTATCTTAAATAACAATTATTTTAAGTGAATTTCGTTGTGGGAGATTTGAAAAAGCAACTCTAATAGTTTAGGATAATATGTACAGCATAAGGATGGTATATGTATGTATGTAGCTTTAATTAAATTACCTTTAATGAAAAAATAATTTGTATACTCACACTTAAAATAAGCCATAATTATTATCTCATATTACATTTGTGAAAAGGCAAGTTAAAACGAAAAATTTAAATAAGTTTTAAATATCTTTTAAACGACGTATTAAAAAAATTACTTTCTGAGTTCGATATATCATAGTCCTTTTCCTAATTTTTAGAGAAATCTTAAAGAAATTTTATAACATGAATGTCTATAGCTATATATGTATATATATAATGATTATTTTATTTTTTATTGTAGAATATAAACAGAAGTTTTTACCATTTACTTAAGCATGGTGTAATAAATCGGTTCCAGGTGATCTGGTTGTTTTTTTTTCCAAAATTCTAAATTTATAAATCAGTGATAGTTTTGCCAGAATTCAAATTTGAATAGAAGAAAGTTTTATAAATTATAAAAAATGTATTTATTAATTGAAATATAATGCGGTTTACATGCCAATTAATTAACAACCCAATAGGGTGATTGCTATAAGTTAATAGAATAGCCTAAACTGTATTAAATCTATATCTAATCTAAATACATATATAAAATTGAATGTGTGTTTGTTTATTTGTTTGTTTGTTTGTACTTTATAGGAGACCAAACCTCTGGACCGATCTTCCTGAAATTGTCACAGCATTTAACTGGGACTCTGGTATCATTAATAGGGTAATTTTGTTCGACCAGGCTCACTTTTACTCCCACTTTTTTAAAATTATGTAATTGCTCCCATATACAGTGCACTCGCGGTAACGTGAACACCGCCTAACGTGAACACCGCCTAACGTGAACAAGATGTTTTTTACATTGACTACTCTGTAACGTGAACAAACACAGAAAGCTCTATAACGTGAACAATTTTTTTCACAGTGCAATATGTTTTCTAAGCATGTAGACAACATTGAAATACATTCATTAAATTCGAATTTTAAAATTTTGGGAATCCCCTTATATAAATGAGTGCATATCCCCTAAATTATTTTGTTTGTATGGCAAAGAAATTTGAAGTTAGTTTCTTATGTGAAATGAGTAAATCAGTCGGCATGAGTGTAAAAAAATCTATATGTTTGCAGTTAAAAGAAAAAGCAGACATTTTATCTTTGGGCAATACTGGAAGACACTAGTCTCTTTTTCTTTTGGTCTTTTATCATGTAGTGATGTCCGTATATTGTTATATTTCCATGACTTAAAAAATTACAAAGAGTGTAATGAAATCTATACACAATACTTTATTTAAAAAAATTATGTTTTGTTGATATACACATCCATATAATCAAAAAGAGCGGCATATCCTAAAACCGTCCTTGTATTTTAGCTTTCTTATATGCAAATTATTACATAAATAAGTATTAGAAATGAAATACATACATATAATTTAGGTACAGTAAAATCTTTTTTACACGGTAGGTACGTTCCTAAGAAAACCGTGTAAATCAAAATCGTGTAAATAAATACAGGATTCATATACATATAAATTTGTTGATCTATTCCGCAACCCTAAAAAATCGTGTAAAATGAAATAAATAAGTGATATCAAACTCAAATAAGTAATATTACAACATAACAATTCATATTTATTACAAAAAAGTAAATTTAGTTTACAGTCAAACACAATCCATAAGCAGAAAAATATAAAAAACCAAATTGTTGATAACAATCGTGTACGTTTATTATGGACTGGCTTAAAAAAAATAGCACTGTCGTCAGAAGATAAATCATTATTATTATTATTTTTTTTTTTTTTGTTATAATATTTCGAAAAACTGCAATTTTTTTAATTATATGCTGGATTCCCAAAGTTCGAGCCCCAGGAAGAGTGATAATTTTTTTTTAGTAATTTTTTTTTTAATTTTACTCCTCCGCTGGGATTTGAACTTCGGTCGTTTAAGTTTCTGTGTGAGCGCTCTAACCGCTATACCCTCTTTCCACGACGATGATATCCAACACTGCAGAATATCATGTAAAAAATTACAATTTTTTTTTTTGGGAATTCGTGTTAAACCAAAAATGACGTCTAAATAAAAATTTAAATTTCTTCATAACGAACCGTGTTATTTCAAAATCATTTAAAAAATTACCGTGTAAAAAAAGATTTAACTGTACCTTATTTTACAAAGTATGTATAAGCTGTTTTAACTTTCCTTACAAACTTAGTCGATGCAACAACCACATTAAATGTTAGTAACAATATTCAAAAGCTTTTTATGGCTTAGCTATAAAAATACTGTTTTATAGTGGTAAAATAATACTGTTTTACGCATGTTACTATTCAATATGTTAACCACTTTCTTGAAAATACTATTTGTTTCGTTTAAATTTACTTAAATTCCAATACACATGAGTGTGTATATTAAAAAAAATATAAAATTTTTATTTAAAATTTGTATATTTTCGTCTTAAATGTTACAAAATTTTAAAAATTTTTTAATTATAATTTTTAAAAATATTTTTATAATTGAAATAAAATGTTGTTCCCGACGAAGATACACAAAAGAGAAGCCATACATTGCAAAAATTAAAATATATTTTTTTATTTACCTTTACTACGAAATTTTAACGACAATTGTTTTGTTAAAGAACTTAAAATGTTTATTTATGTTTTGTGCCTATTTGAATAACACAAATAAAACGGTGGTTAAGAAAACGCTTAACGATAACTAAAGTTGTTAAAAAATTTTACTGAATGGCAAAATCCTCTATTTTTCTGTTAAATTTTTTTAACAAAACAATTGTCGTTAAAATTTTGTAGTGAATCGAGCTTCAGGCAAACTTTTTAAAAGTAAACATTCCTTATATCGAAAAGAGATATCTCAAGAATTTGTTAAACAAAACTTTTCCAGTTTGCGACCAGCCACCCATATGTTGGAAAAGTCATTAAAAATTCTGCCAACACTGTATGTCCTTATATTATGTATAAATGGAGAAAAGTATAAACTACCAGAAGGTACCAAGCAGGCGTTACCCCACAAGAAACTTAATTCCTACCAAAAATTTTAAAAAATTTAACACAAAATTTTGTAACTCATTTTCACAAGTTATTAATAAATAAAAAAACAAATTCGAACCTACAACAATAACACTATATGTATGAAAATAATACTTGAGTCCATTTCTATCCACGGAAAAAAATGATTGAAGAAGAATGATTGATGTTTTAACATTAATATAATTAATACTTTTTAAAACTAAACTTTAAGTGCTTATTGAAGATTTTTTTAATTTTTTTTAATTTGTGTTTTCTAACAAAAAATCTACCAAATAAGTAAGACAATTGCAACAAACCAACAAAACCACGAAAAACTTCCAATTTTTTTTACGAATTTCATATAAATATGTATGCAGTTATGTCTTCTTGAACTTGGAAATCCACACAGTTGTAGTTACATCCGTTTGAATTTAATATGACGATATCGTCGATGGAATTAAAGAACGCTGTAACTGACAAAACCTTAAATGTTCACCAGAGCCAAAAAACTTTTAAAAAAGTAGAACAAATACACTGGTATTTTTCATTTTGCAGACGGCCTAAGTGAATTTATTTTCATCGTAGAGATCTGGGACCGGGACCAATCGACGCGTATTTTTTTCTGATAAAAATGATGCAAAAAACATATTTCCGATTTTTTGTCAGTTACAGCGTTCTTTAATTCCATGGACGATATGTAACATTAATATTTTCATTGTATTTTTTTTTTATAATAAAATAAGAATAAATAATTAAGAAAACTTTTTTTTTAATTACAATTGATGCTTTCTGAATTATAATTAACGCTTTCTGAATTAAAATTGATTAATCTGAATTACAGTTGACTAAGCTGAATTACAATTAAAGCTCTCTGAATTACAATTGACACTTTCTGAATTACAATTGATTAATCTGAATTACAATTGACTAATCTGAATTACAATTGACGCAAGCCAGGTGAACCAGCGCAAACAACATCAAAAGTTGATATTCATCAAAAGAAAGTTCTGTTATCAGTGTGGTGGGATTACAAAGAAATTGTCTACTTCGAACTTTTACCGAACGATAAATTCAGATGTCTACATTGAACAACTAACAAAATTGAACAATGCAGTTGAAGAAAAGCGGCCCGAATTGGCAAATCGAAAAGGTGTTGTATTCCATCATGACAATGCAAGGTCACACACATCTTTGGCCACTCGGCAAAAATTATTGGAGTTTGGTTGGGATGTTTTGCCACATCCACCATATAGTCCAGACCTTGCACCATCTGATTACTTTTTATTTCGACCTTTGCAAAACTCCTTGATTGGTAAAAATTTCAATAATAATGATGATGATGTCAAATCGTACCTTGTTCAGTTTTTTTCTCATAAAAACCAAAAGCTTTATGAACGTGGAATTATGATGCTGCCTGAAAGATGGCAAGAGGTCATTGCTCAAAATAGGCAATACATTACATAATAAGGTTATTTCGTTACATGAAAAAATTGAATTTTATTTTCTAAAAAAAAATCCGCAATTACTTAGTTGCCAACCCAATATATATTCTTCTTTTTGAGAGTAAATTTTTTATTACTCTCCGTAAATTTCTTACTGAGTAATATTTACTGGAAAAGTATCAAACAGACCTTATATTGCTACATTTAATTTGTGTTTTTTTATGTGACGCAACGCATACCGGTTATAGAGAATACGTATTTGTATAAAATTAGAAGAAATGCGAAAAATTAAAAAACAAATATTAAAAAAATACACACTGAAGAATTTCCATTTGGTAGCTTTAGCACCGTAAAAAGTTAGACTGCATAAATGGCAAAAATGTCTTTGAATGCTAACAACAGAGCACTTTTATTAAAAATTAAGGTAATGCTGTAAAAAAAGAAGCAAAAGAGAAGTAAATTTTCATCAGCTTTACAATTTATTTTCTTTTATTAAAATATTTTCAATGTCAAATTTATCAATTACAATTGGGTTTCGAAGTCTTATGTACGTGTACTCTTTACGTCAGAGTAATACATACATTCATAACAATTGTTAAAAATTTAAATCAAATTATATGTACATACACTCTCAAGTACAAGCTTTTATACTCGTAAGTGAATGCCTCACAAGCGTTTTTAAATGAATATTTAATCCGCGAAAACATACATGCGCAAATTAAGAAATTATGTTTTTGGGAGTGAATGTTTGTGACAAAACAAAACAAGCAAAGAAAATTTCAATAATTTGTATAAAAAGAGGTTGATGGTATCAATTTGTATCACAACTTATTCTACACTTTATTCAAGAGGTTATATTTTCAAATCACACCAAATCTATTCAATCGAAATGGCATTTAAGGTATTATTTCCCCATTTTAGAAAAACTTTAGAATTTTTATATTAATACTTGGTTTTTATCATTTGCAGTTTGTTTCTCTATTCGCTTTACTTGCTGTTGCCAACGCTGGTCTTCTGCCAGCTGCTCAAGTCTATCATGCCGCCCCAGCTGCTGTTGTAAAGACTGTTGCGCCAGTTGCCCATTATGCTGCTCAACCTATTTTGGCCAAGTCTGTGGAAGAATATGATCCTCATCCCCAATACAAATATGGTTACAATGTACAGGACAATATTTCTGGTGACTCTAAGAGTCAAGTTGAAGAACGCGATGGTGATGTTGTACGTGGTGAATACTCTTTGATAGATGCTGATGGCTTTAAACGTACTGTTCAATATACAGCCGATCCCATCAATGGTTTCAATGCTGTTGTCAACCGTGAACCACTTGTCAAGACTGTAGTTGCCCCAACTGTTGTCAAGAGTATTGCTCCCGTTGCCCATTACGCAGCTGCCCCACATGTAGTGAAAACTGTAGCTCCCGCTTATACCACTTATGCTGCTCCAAGTGTTGTCAAGACTGTTGCTCCAGTTGCCCACTACGCTGCTGCCCCACATGTAGTCAAAACTGTAGCTCCCGCTTATACCACTTATGCTGCTCCAAGTGTTGTCAAGACTGTTGCTCCAGTTGCTCACTACGCTGCTGCCCCAACTGTAGTTAAAAGTGTAGCTCCCGCTTACACCACCTATGCTGCCCCAGCTTATACTGCCTACCACGCGCCTGCTGCTTATGTTGCTCATCACTAAATGACCATTTCGTTAACTTATTGTGATTTCTAATGATTGTTTAGATTCTTGTTTGTTAAATAAATTATTAAAAAAAACATAAACAAATATAGTTGAATAGAAGTTAATTTATTAAGGACTGCCTCACCTTACTAACAAGTCATAGCAGTTACTTTAAATGTAATTTTATTATTTCATTAGAGTTCCAGAATTTTAAAAATTATTTTAAGTGTAAATTTGTTGTCTTATCTGTTTGTTACACGTTCAATAATGTCTATTGAATGCGAACCAATATCGCAATATTTATTGAAAGTGCAGCAAGCAATATGGAAGGATCGCTGTACATATCTCAGAATAACCTAATAACCTGAAATATAAAATATAGATCGCAATGTAAATATCACAATACATATTGAACATATCGTCATATAATTTTTAAAAGAGTCCTAAATCAAAAAAAAAAAAAAATCAAAATTTACTTTTCAAAATACATATTCCTGCATAATTTTACATTCCTACGTTCAACAATGATGACTTCATGATAAAAATTTAATTAATTTTCTGCGTGAAAGCATTGTTTATTTCTCCTGTGAAATTGTTTCAATGTAACTTAGGGCTTTAGTGAATAAATATGGCGATACATACATTACAACCCTGTGTCAGGGTTATGGCCTAGCATCTCGCAGCACCCATGTTGAGTTTGTTAATTTTTATCCATGAGTGCCGGGACCTATAGTTTAAAGCCGACTGCAAACGACAGACTTGAGAAACTTTTTCATGGCAATCAGTTACTCTCAGAGATTTTTCAAGACGACTGCTAGGAGGTAGTCGCCGAAGGAAATATTTTGTTCGTATTTCTTTTTCAAAATGTCACAGCTGGGGTTTAAAACCTGGGCTGACGTCTTAGTAAGCCAACACACAAAATTTCTAAATTTTTTATTACTTGTTTTTACGAAATAGAAGAACATTTATTTCGTTGCATCTGAGTTTGACTAATTTTGAAGTCGTATCAAATTCTATTCTATCTAAAATTAATATTAAACATTATATTGTGAGGGTCATGGCATAGTGGTTACATTTTTTGCACAGAAACTCAAACGATCGAGGTTGAATCCCAGCGAAGGACAAAAAAAATAATTATAAAATTAAATTTTCGGTTTTTCTAAATTATAATTTCAAAAAATAAAATGTTCTCCCCCCCCCCCCCTCCCTCCAAGATGACCATCTGCTAAAAATAACTGCTCCCTGACATATCCAGTCTATTCCACCAGAAACGAATGATCAGGATCTTCCTTCTGGGAAGATAACAGCTAACCTAATTAGTGAAGACGAAAACCACTCACTATCAACATCCACAGACAAATTTTTGCAATTGCTGTTGATCATTCAAGGGTGAAGGTATAACTCTGGCCTTTGAGTGATCAACTAATAGCAACTTGTCTCATTGATATATGGCGATCAATAAAATTACAACAAAGAGAAAAATCTATGTATCTCTCTTCTATCTTCAATATTCCAATACAATGCACTGCTTGAGTAGGGACTTACTCCTGAGTAGTGGTCTTAAAAAACAAACCTAGTTGCGTATGTTGATTATTTGAAGACGACAAAAAAATCGAGTATATTCAGAAAAACAAATTCGAGTGGAATTGCAGTCGAATGATTTTAATACTTTCTTTTTGTTAATTGCTTAGCGATCATTAACATAAATTCTTTGCACATCAAAATTTTAAAATAGTTTGCGCAATTAAGTTTTATTTCTCTTTGAAAACACACTCGGTTTTAATTTCAATCGTATTCTTTTTACAGAACATAATAATAATTTACGAATAATACTCGTAAAGAGCATAAGTTTATGATCTTCCTGATGCATATTTTTCGTATTATGTTTGTACATTGGAACCTTTTTGTTCCAAATTTAGAAACATTCGCCTTAAAAATTGTTAACAAAGAAAATAATTAATATTTACTTTATATGGGAAGCAAAGTAGATATGGACTTGTCCAATTTTCAACCGCTCTTTGACTGATGATATGTATTTATTATCAACCACGAAGAGATATAAAAATAAATATTTACTTGGTATGGGCTTGACACCGCTCGCTCTGTTGAAATTTTTGTTATTCGTATAGCCTGTAGTTTATTGCAGGTATACAGAGAGATGGAGTAAAAATATGAAGTAAATCGGTTCTTAGATTTCGTAATTTTTAAGTATAATTTATTAATAAGGGTGTGATTTTATCAAAGATTCCAGTAAAAATTCTCTTATTCTTTCGAAATACGAATATACTATTCTGCAATCAGAATTTAAACAGAATGATGGACAATTTTACTCGTGACATCAAGAACTTTTGCGAATTTATTATTTCCAAAAGGAAATCCATTAGAATTTCTTCCGTTATGAAATTCAATAATCATGAGTCGTGTAATATTGTTATCGTCGGGTATATTCTGTAAGCCTAATACGAGGGATATTAAAATCGAGTGAATCTTCACAGACAAATATAACTTGATAGCGTAAATTATTTTTAAAATGTTGATATTAAATTAGGTAATTTTAATAATCATTAACCGTTCTAAAATTATAGCCTTTTAGAATATCATTCAACTACACAGAGGGAAAAAAGGTGTTCTAAAATTATTAACCAAGGTTATCAAATTAAGAACAAATTGTGAACAATATTTCGTTAACTTCCGGTACCAAATCAAGCTTAATGCGTTATTAAAATAAGAACAAATGGCACAAAATACCATAAGTTAAAAAAAGGTAGTAAAATCGTGAACTATTGTATAAAAATATCATAAGTTAATAAAAAAAAATCGATACCAACCGTTAACGAAGTAAGCACAAACCGACTTAACTCAATTTTAATACCAAATGGTATCAATTTCGGTAGTTTTCTACCACTTTTTTTTCTGAGTGTATAATTCCTTTTGAATTTATTTTTCAAAACATACTGGCGCACAGTGCGGCCGAAGGCTGAACTTTGTGGCCATAATTCAAAAACCTAATTGATCGACCTGAAACCTCGCAGTCGGGAGTTTTTGAAGTCGCTGATCACGAATCCATCGTCAAAATTACGGAATTCAAAATGGCGTCATGCAAAGCCATCTAAAGGTTTGTCGTGTACCTTTTATACAAAATATATGAATTAAAACAAAAATTTTTCAAATAATCACGAATATTTTTATTTAAATTGAAAATTATAGATTATACACGAAAGTAGACACTTATACAATTATTTGAAAAATTACACACTAATGCCCGTATTTAAATTTCAATGCAATATTTGTCAAATAAACCCGCAATAAACCTGTAATATTTTTTATTATCGTTAAATTACGTTGATAAATTAAACAAAAATTAATATCTGGAATAAGTTTAGCAAAAACTTATATTTTCAGATATAGTTTTGATTGTCATACTACTTAAGTATGTATTTTACTGAAAAATTCTATTCCACAAAAAGTTATATAAAAACTAAAGTAGCATAAGGTAGCAGCTAAATCTTGTTTTATTCAGTAACTAATAGTATTCTGAGTAACCTCTAATAAGTTCTAAGGCAGCATACAATAGCGTTTTACTAAAACTTGTAAACTTAAATTTTATATAAAAAATCACAAAAAATAGATCCTCAAATTACTAGTACTTACTAACAATTTTTTGTTAAAATATTAAAATTTATTAAAGTTTTTACGTATTTTACTAGCCTGTAGATGTACATTCCATTTGGTTTTGTTAGATTTCCTTTACTACAGGAACTTTTAAACGTATATAACTTTCCCTGTGTATCTATAGTAATATTATGTTTTTATGAAGACCCCGCTCCGATTGAAAAAAAGGGGCGACTTAAGATATAGAACGTTGCTATGAGCGGATTTTACTTCTTGGGGGATTACTTCAGCCAACTCAACGATGGAAACACTCTTTCTGGAAACTTTTTTTTTCGAATTTTGGCCGCACAGTGCGGCGTCGTGACGTATATGATATGTTACCTAACCTGTTGCAACTAGATATTCTGATACTGTTAATAACAAAAGTAAGACGTATTCTAATAAACTTTCATCTCACTTTTACCGAGAATGATATTTTTGGTGTATTTAAAGATATTTTACTTCTGCTACTGATGGTGTTCTAAGTATATTCTACCAGGATTTGCTGAAGCATTTGGTACTCTATTAACCATTTTTATTTTATTGCTTCTATAAACCCCTACTCATGCAGTGCATTGTATTGGAATGTGAAGGTGGTTGATAGATGTTTTTATATTTTGATGAAACAAGTTTCTGTCAATTTGTCCACTCAAGAGCCAGTGTTATACCTTCATCCTCGAATGATCAAACAGCAATTGCCTCATCTGTCGTTGGATGTTTAAATGTGAATGGTGAGCGTATTCAGTAGATTAGCTGTTATCTTCCAAGAAGGTGGCACTGTACTCCTGAACATTGGTTTCTGGTGGAATGGATTAGAAATGTCTGGGGGCGGTTACTTGCAGATGGCCTCGCTGCAGGGGGGGGGGACACCTTTTATTTTTTTAAATTTAATTTTTAATTTAAATTGTAATTTTCGAAAACCGCAAATTTTTTTTTTTTAAATTTTGACCTTCGCTGGGATTGAACCCAGAAATTGTTGCTAAACGACAATGAATATTCTTCATTTAAAGTCTTTAGTCAAGAATGCATTTGTTCTTAGAAAACAAACAGATGTCATCTATACCGATTTTAGCAAAGCATTGGACAAAGTAAATAATAAGCCTCGGCTTACTAAGTTTGTTGACAACAAACTAACCTGGTTTGAATCATGCCTGACAGGAAAAAAACAGGCAGTACGAATTAAGTAATGGACCACTCATCGCCAAAATAATAATCTCAATTCAATTAATAAAATTTAATTCTGATCTAATTAAAGCTTTTAACAACTAAAAACAAACTTTAGCCATGGAATGCTGCAGACAATATTGGAGAAACAATAATCTTCAAAATTATAACAAAATAATTGAAAAAAAAAAAGACTGATCAAAATTTTGCCCAGTACTACAACGTAATGAGTAAACAGTTTTATTTATTTAATTTTTCTCTTTTTTGTTTGCAAATATCTTTTGTGCTAATTATGTATGTATATCGCTTACGGATATGTTTCGATTAAGTTTCTTTCATAGACCAGTTCAATGTTCATTTCTAATAATTGTTGTAAATTTAACTTAAAGTACCATACTTTTCGTTACCCGGATTGTGTCATTGCATACCACATTAACAAAAGCGATTACAGGTGAATATTTAATCTATTTTTCATATACAAACAAACATATGTACCACACACCTACATACATACAAATATGCGAAACAAGAGAATGTATTTTAAAGAGTAAATATCTGGGACAAAAGGCCGTCATGAAACATTTTTTTTTTATTAATTTGTATAAAAAGAGGTTGATGGTATCAATTTTAATCACAAGTTTTTTTGCACTCAATTTAAACAGTAACATACTCAAGACACACCAAATCTATTCAATCGAAATGGCATTTAAGGTATGGAAAACATGTGTTACAGAAATAGCGCACAAGAAAAGCGTTTATACTTTGAGATTTTCCAATTTAAGAATATCCTTTTAAATATGTGAATATTTATTTTTTTTGTATTTGCAGTTTGTTTCTCTATTTGCTTTACTTGCTGTCGCCAATGCTGGTTTTCTTCCAGCTGCTCAAGTCTATCATGCCGCCCCCGCTGCTGTTGTAAAGACTGTTGCGCCAGTTGCTCATTATGCTGCCCAACCTATTTTGGCCAAGTCTGTGGAAGAATATGATCCTCATCCCCAATACAAATATGGTTACAATGTACAGGACAATCTCTCTGGTGACTCCAAGAGCCAAGTTGAAGAACGTGATGGTGATGTTGTACGTGGTGAATACTCTTTGATTGACGCTGATGGCTTTAAACGTATTGTTCAATACACAGCCGACCCCATCAATGGTTTCAATGCTGTTGTCAACCGTGAACCACTTGTCAAGACTGTAGTTGCCCCAACTGTTGTCAAAAGTGTTGCTCCCGTTGCCCATTACGCAGCTGCCCCACATGTAGTGAAAACTGTTTCTCCCGCCTATGCCACTTATGCTGCTCCAACTGTTGTCAAAACTGTTGCTCCCGTTGCCCACTATGCTGCTGCCCCTTCTGTAGTTAAAACTTTTGCTCCCGCTTATACCACCTATGCAGCTCCAAGTGTTGTTAAAACTGTTGCTCCAGTTGCACACTACGCTGCTGCCCCAACTGTAGTTAAAAGTGTAGCTCCTGCTTATACCACATATGCTGCTCCAGCCGTTGTTAAAACTGTAGATTCACTCTCCCACTACAATGCTGCTCCAGCCTATGCTTCATACGCCGCTCCTGCTGCTTATGTTGCTCATCACTAAATGTCCATTTCGGTAATTCACTGTCATTTGTAATGTTTGTTTAAATTATTGTTTATTAAATAAATTGTTAATACAAAAACATAAAAATTTTCATATTATTTAATAAGAGGAATTATTCAGATTTGTTCAATGCAGCTTTTTTTTATAATATGTAGATTTTTTTTGTTGCAATTTATAAACTACTTTGTAATGAGAGACGATTTAGATAATAGAAATGAATTTAAAATTTTAGAAAGGTTAGCATATGGAGAGAACCACTACCCAAAATCCCATAACTTTCATCTTTTCAAAGCGGATGTACAAATATTGCCAACGAAATTGTTTGTAACAAAAATAAATAAAATGTAAAATAACGCTTTTCAAAACATACATTAAAAAT
The DNA here is from genome assembly GCA_963576795.1 of Metopia argyrocephala. Classification (NCBI taxonomy): domain Eukaryota; kingdom Metazoa; phylum Arthropoda; class Insecta; order Diptera; family Sarcophagidae; genus Metopia; species Metopia argyrocephala. Next base: position 90,649,077 of record OY756211.1, read on the forward strand.
CAACATTTACTTCGTATCATGCCCATTACAACTTCTATTTCTATTGACTATGCAATAATTTGCACCGAATTCTGAAATTTTTGCATTTAAATTCATCTCATTTTTGCCTGAATATTTGCCTAGGCTATGTATGAATCTATTTGGATCAAATTTAACACTTATTTATTTAAGTAGTTATTAAAATTTTGCTAGCGAAGATAAAATATATGAGAATAACATGTTTTTGTTTGAACTGACTTACACTTATGGCAAAGAATATAAATCATATAGAATGTGCATCACGTACAAGTAAAATTTCTTATGGCGGGTTGTAATGTTGAAACCCGCAAAATAAAATATAAGAAATGTTACTCTCTCTTACTCAGCAAAGAAATTTCGTTTACGCTCACTAAAAATATGCAAAGACAATTGACTTTGTGTTTCTTTTTTGCTTAAGTATAGAAACGATTTCATTTCACAACAATACTCACATACAATAAAATTCATGTGTTAACCGACTTCTGGCAAAAGCTCTCAGATCTGATTCTCAGGTCTGTCATTCGGAGTTGACACACAACATGAGTGCGCCGAGAAGCTAAGCCATAATCCTGACACAGGGTTGTAAAGGTCAGTATGTATATAAAAAAATTATTATTTATAAAAGAAATAAATTACATTAAATGTTTTTCCAATGATTTTTTTGAGCAATTACAGGAGCATAACGTTTCAGAAAATGCTGGAGAAATTGGTAAGTACTTACAATATTTCGAATTTGAATACTAAATTTTTTAGTTTCAATTTTATTTATTTTTTAGGAATTTTACACTAAGGGAGAAAAGGTAAAGATATATAATAAGCTCGCGAATGATAGAAGGCTGTCCAAAAGTACATACGAGTATTTTAAAATTATCATTTTAGATATAATTTTTTATTAGTTAAATACTATGTTTATTTAGATGGATATTTTTTATTAAAAAATGAAAAAATAAAAAAAAAATGTATTTGCAAGTCAGTGGTGGGATGAAATAAAATTTTAGTTCTTTTAATTAAAGTTTTAATCGGCTTAAAATTTTAGAGTCAATTCATTTTTTAATTTTACCAATTATTGTATTTGATTAAAAAGTGTTTAAATTTTTAATTAAAAGTTTAATTGGTCCAATTAAATATTTAATTGATTTTTTTTTTTTGAATTAACAAAAATGTTAATTGATACAAATTATTTACAAAAAGTTCGCCACTATTAATTTTTTAATTGATATTATTAATATTGTTTGTAGGGACATAACCAGTAAACAATTTAATTGGTAATACAAATTTGTTAATTGAAATCGATTTTAAATTTTTTCTGTGTAAGTAAGTAAGTAAGTAACTGCTTTCATACGCATTAGTTTCAGTTTAATGGTGGGTTCAATTATCAAATAACTACTCGTCCGCCGTGTAGCTAGAACATAGAATTTTCTTTTTAGACCCAGTCAATATAAAACTAAAGTTCTTCTAATACACTGTAATAAGTAAAATACCAAAATAATTTAAATTACTGCACACTTCCTTATTAATTAATTGTACTTGAATGAACTTTCATAATGATCTGTAAAATATTTCATAGTCAGTTTGAAAGAATCTATATTTTGGACAATATTAGAAACACTTTTTTATAGTTTAAGTACGAGATATTATGATGTTGCTGCTGCAAATTTACTACGACTGCGCTAAAAATACACCAACTCTGACTCCAACTCTACAACACTGATATTTAATTTAATTTGAAAAATTTTGCAAAGTATTAAAAAAACTTTCATTTATGCCAAAAACCAAATTAAAAAAAATTAATTAAAATTATTTTATGATCCTTATATGGTGTGGAAATCCGAGTCCGAATCCCCGTAAGAGTGATCATTTTTAGAATTAATTTTGTTTCGTCAGAAAACCCTTTAATTAGATCAGAGTAGAATTCTATTAAGAATTTAAATATTTTTTCAATGATTTTTTGATTATCAAAGGAGAAAATTATTTCCGTGATGTCCTTCATTGTAAAAAAAAATGGAAATGATTATCATTTTATTAAGATCGTCCCATGTTCAATGTTACCTTTAGTGTCTCTATATACCTTTTTGCTTTAGTATGTGCACATATGTATATAACAAACAAGAGCATATATTTAATTTCTTTTATCTTTAATTATTTATTCCTCATACAGAACGTTACACTTTCCATGTGAGATGCGACTGGAGGTAGTATTATAAATCTAAAAACAATAACTAATGCTAATTTAAAAAATATTTTATAAACTTCTTAAATCAATAACAAGTTGGTGAGAACAGCAAACAAATTAATGATGAGCAGGAACAGAATAAGTGGTGTAAGAAGGGATTGCAGTTTTAACAACAGAAACTGGAGCAGCATAATGAGCTACAGGAACTAAAGTTTTAACTACTGCAGCTGGTGCAGCATAATGAGCTACAGGAGCCACAGTTTTTACAACAGGCGCAGGAGCAGCTACAGCCTTAACGAGAGGTTCACGATGAACAACAGCGTTGAAGCCATTGTGATCATCAGCCGTGTATTGCACTGTACGCTTGAAACCATCCGCATCAATCAAAGAGTATTCACCACGTACAACATCACCATCACGTTCTTCCACTTGACTTTTGGAGTCACCAGAAACGGCATCTTGTACATGGTAGCCATATTTGTATTGAGGATGGGGATCAAATTCATCATCAACCTTGGCTAAAACTGGAGCTACAGTCTTTACAAAGGATGCTGGAGCGCCATGATAAACTTGAGCAGCTGGAGCAGCATGTAAATATTGTGCAGCAGGTAATAGACCAGCATTGGCTACAGCGAGCAAAGCAAAAACAGCAATAAACTGTAAAAAACAAATTAAATTCCATGAATTTTCCATTTTTCGAAATATACAATTTCAAGTCTTCTTACTTTGTATGCCATTTCTTATTGATTATAAGCAAAGTAATTAGAGTTAAGCGTGTGGCTTACTTGTATGAAACTGAAACAAAATTTGATAATTATTCTGCCAGTTTCATTGGCTTTTATTTGGTCATATTCTCTCAAGTCATGACGTATGATTTTTAATTTTGAGACACAAATGTTTATGTTTTCAATTAACCTTTACAGTTGTTGAGGTTTATCTCTCAAATAACAATAAAACGGCAGGTTTTTTTTTTTTTGTAAAATTTGGAAACTCAAATTTTTATAATTGTTTGTGTGTTTATGCGTGCGTGTATTCAAACATTCCCATGCATACATATGTTTACCTGTAAGACTTGTGAGGTAAAAGTGCGTTGTCAAGTGCTGTTACTTGTTACCGTTTTTATGTTTTTTTTTTTTAATTTTTCGTCTTTTTTTTTATTATTAAATGAGTCTTTATTAGTTTGGCTAATGGGCGTGTTTGGCATTGATAACTTATTATTTTTGCTTTATATTTATAGACTTATATAAAATAAAGAGATTAATTAAGTCTTTTATAAAATAGACAAAGCAATATGTGAGACAGTCAAATTTTTTATATTATTTAATATGTGAATTTTTGTTTAGCTTCAAAAAAACGTATATTAAAAAAGACTGTTAACTTAGTGCCATTTTGTGGTTTCCATGGAACTGAAAAGTGAGGAATATGTAAAAATTAAGAAAACTTCTACTAGACGTTTAAATCAAGTTCTTATTTTATCATAATTCATAAATATTATATCAGAGGTTGAGAAAAATTACATTAAAGCTGCAATTTTTACAATTTCATTTTAACGATTTTATCAAACAACTCCGTAACGAATCCGATGAGCAAGGAGAACGATTTCACCAAACGACAATGCCCATTGAAAAACAGTACAAAGTCAAAAAACTTGACGCATTGCTTGCAGTGGTAATATTAATTTTAGTGATGCATTACTTTGCATTCCTTTTTTGATTTATTTTCTAATTAATTTCAGGAATGTTAATAGAGTCACTAGGTAATCCTGCTTAATGTTAATAAAGTATTTGAGGAAGAAAAGGCTGACGATGGAGGGCAGTCTGGAAGCATCGTGCCTGTCGACACCATAAGTTCTGATTCAGAGTCAGATTCGTATGATTCAGATGACGAATTAGATCAGGCCTGTGCAAAAATAAAAATTTCGTAGACAATTGTTCATTAGCTTAACTCACATGCATTCTTACGCTCTTGCTTTAAGTCGTCACTGAAACAGCGACGAGTTAACATGCGTGTTGGATGTACGCTGTTTCGTTGTTTACAATGGGAACAAAATTAATAGCAATGCACACAAATATTTTATTATTACAAAAGCGTTAGGTAATCCCGAATACATTATTTATTATAGAACATTTAGGAATATAATTTAGAAGTTTTTCAGCAACATTTTCATTAAGCTATTAATTATTTGAATGAAAAAAAAAACTTAATAAAAGAAAAAATAATTTTTTTTGTTAAAAAATATTAAAAGTGTGTTTTTTTATATAACAGAGTAGTATCCATAAATTGTTCATACAGTAATTAAAATTTTTAGGTGAAATATTACATTAAATTCTTAATAAAAAAAATTCCTACAGTTGCTAATACTGCTACTAACACGTTCAGCACTGTAATTCTCGTTTTCTCAGCAATACAATTATAATTTTACTTTTGCACAGGCCTGAATTAGATCCACAACCTAAGAGAGTGCAATTTGCAAGTCCCAGGCCATCAACATTGTGAATATAATACAGTCAAAGACCGGTATAACGAATACGCAGTTTAACAAGTATCCAATGTAACGAAAGGCCAAATTTTTACTTTAACTACTTTATACAGCGAATGACAAAAAAAAAACAAATAAATATCGACTTAACGAACGACAAAGCAAAAAACAAAATTCGTTACAGAACCGTTAGATTTTTGTGTGAAATAAATAAAATTTATTGAATAAACGTGAAAATATTAATTAAAGTTTTACTTATACATTAATTTATAAAGTTAAAATGTTTTTTTTTAATTTCATAACGTCTTTAGTGCTGTTCGATATAACGAATTATTTATTTATTTTTTTTATTATATATTTTCGAATTAAATTCGAATATTTTAATGGATCTTTATTATACTTATTGTATGAAATTTAATAGCCTAAGATCCTAATACTAATATTCTTATCAGAATTAACATCCGTTAAGGAATATGTACAAACACTAGCAGAATTGAACTAGTTTTCGACCCAGCTACGAAAGGTCACATCAGAGGTCTTTGTGTTATACATTTCATATTTTTATATTTCTATTTAAAGCACAATCTATTTTATTTATTTATATTTTTTAATTATATAATACATTTACAAAAAGAATAGTTAAAAATAAAGACACCGCGAAGCCCTAATGGCTTGTCTGCAGGTACAATATAATAAAAATCGTATTGGCAAAATGTAAGTTCGAAATATATATTTAAAACAGTTCTAACAAAAAATAAAAGGTGTTCTTTTCTTAAAAAATATATAAAAGAAAAAATATTAATAAGAAAAAAACATTTAATAAATGCAATAAATAAATAAATAGAAAACAAAAAATGTTTACTGCATGCTCATAAAAAAATGCCTAAACATTTCCTTTTTTAAGTGGCAATTTATCATATGGTTTAACATCTCTATAGATAAAATACCAAAACAAAATAAAACAAAAACATCCCGGTGGCGAAAATCACACTGAATCATCGTGACAAACGCTGACAAATTTTATTTGGGGTCATACATGAATTTTTAAAGCATTTGTCCAAAACGTCATATATATATGACTGAAGTTTGTTTTGTCTCGTAAAAGTCTGGGTATTGGTGAATTCTAACAGACATTATCATCGAGAGTCATAGTGAATTTTTACATAATGTGTCGCTAATGTAGAGACCGTATCGAAAAATATCACTTTGATTCACCTATGAACCTCTCATTTTTGAATTATAATTTTTGAAAAACCGCAAATTTTATTTTTTAATTTTTGTCCTTCGCTGGGATTTGAACCTCAGTCGTATGAGTTTCTGTACGAGCGCTCTAAACACTATACCATGACCCTTCAAGTTAGCAAAGCGTCAAAGTCATCAAAACAAAAAAACAGAGAGACAAAAAATAAAATTAGTATTAAAACCTAAAAAAAAGCAAAACTGTTCCTTTATTTCTGCATAATTCATCAATGGAGACCTATAGCAGACAAAATCCTTTAGAGCTCAGCTTAAAAACAACTCATTACAGACAATGTCGCCAAGTTTGGACGTTCTTAGGTAAAGTGTCACTTTAATGAAATTTTCTTGCATAAGTGTCATGCATAATGTTCATATTGAAAATTCATGTAAAATGCGACTTGATACTGATTGTCACACAATGATGATTCGTCAATGAAATGTTGTACGACTGTCAAATTTTCATCCGTATTTTCTCTTAATGTCGTACGCTCTCATTACATATCAAATTTACACGATAGTTGTTCATTCTCTTCTACACAAAAATTTAACATGTCGTACGACTTGTATTACCGTCTAAACCCCCCTTAAGCGATACCTGAACGGAGGTAAGAATAATTCCTAGGAAGTTCATTATGTATGTATGTATATCAAGCATATGGTTATTTTTTTTCGTTACACTGTGTTATAGAATCTAACTCCGAACTAAGGTAATGACACATAATTTTCTTTAAAACATCTAACTATAATAAATCATTCAATTAATATTATACAATTTCTTAATTTTCCCAAATATACTTCTAAGGGCTTTCTAAGGTATTCATTCATTCATATGGCAATTGTAACAACAAAAATAGAAAAATATGTGCATGAAAGCGAACAATAAAAAAATAAATAAAAGTTCGACATTAAAGTAATGTTTTGAAAACCAGTTCAGTAGCTGTAGAATAGTTAATAATAAAATTATTTAATATGTACTTCTGCTTTATTTTATAAAGGAAATAACTAAACTAAAATAAAACCAATGAAAAAATTCAACTATAAAAGGTTAGCCAACATTAGTTTTGACAACACAAATCATTTACTCATTCAACAAGTAACACACAAATTTATTATTACTTTTAACGGTCACTAATAAAACCTAAAAAATGGCAATCAAGGTATTGTAATATTCCACTAAAAAGTGACAAATTTTTAAAGCTATTCAAAACTATTTGTAATTGTTTTTTTTTACATTTCAGTTCATCGCTGCTTTTGCTTTACTAGCTGTCGCCAATGCTGGTCTTCTACCAGCTGCACAAATCTATCACGCCGCACCAGCTGCGCCAGTTGCCCATTATGCTGCTCAACCTATTTTAGCCAAATCTGTTGATGAATATGATCCTCATCCCCAATACAAATATGGTTATAATGTACAGGACAATATTTCCGGTGACTCCAAGAGCCAAGTCGAAGAACGTGATGGTGATGTTGTACGTGGCGAATACTCTTTAATTGATGCTGATGGTTTTAAACGTACTGTTCAATATACAGCCGATCCCATCAATGGTTTTAATGCTGTTGTTCATCGTGAACCTCTTGTGAAGGCTGTAGTTGCTCCTGCTGTTGTCAAAACCGTGGCTCCCGTTGCCCACTACGCAGCTGCACCAGCTGTTGTGAAGACTTTAGCTCCAGTAGCTCACTATGCTCATCCAGCTGCTTACACAACCTACTCCGCCCATCACTAAAGCCAACTTTTTCTTTATACAGTGACTAACTAATAGAAACATAATTTTGTTATTTAATTTATATTCATATTTCATTAAAACTGTTTAAATTTAAAAGTGAAATGAAACAATTTTTATTTTCCTTATCGTTAAAATCTAAACTCGTAATTTGCAAATTTTCGAAAAATTTCTACACCAAGTGTTACTCAAACGTAAAAAATAATTTCAAAAATAATTTTCAAATCAATTGCCTTACACTTCAAACTATATGTGTTGGGGTACAGTAATGACCCAGCGGGAAATGGTAATCAATGAGAATCGAGGAGGTAATACAAGGAATGTATAATCGATTGATTACGGAAAGCATTACGTTTAACACAGATCATGTCCTACGAAAGTAATAAATTCTTTTACTGTCCGCCCGTAATAAGTATTAGAATTCATTATTAGTAATGCATAAAGTAATTATTTATTAATATATTGAAGGAATAAATTCTATGATGCATTATTTGTAATGTATTATATTATTAATGTATTTATAATATATTACATTATTAATAATAAATTTAAATTAGTTTCCCCCACTAGAAATAAAATAATAGTAGCTAATCGGTAATACTCGTTTCACTATTTACCATTTTAATTCACCTGTAATTGCGCTCTTGTTATTAAACTCCAAATTTTATCACGTTCATATTAAAAACACTTCGCAAGCATTTAGGTTTTAAAATAAATATAAAAAAAATGCGAAAAGCTATAGGTGACAAAAATGGTAATCGGTAAAACAAGTATTCCCGAATAGCTAATAATATATATGTTAATTAATCTTATACATTAATTTTGTGTCTGCACTTCTGCGCATTTAAACATAAACTGCATTTTTTAATAAAATACATATTTTTTGCGTAAATAATAACGGATTTTTTAATTATGAAAAAAATAGAAAACAAATATACCCAGAAACAATAATTCCTTTCTTCTATATATGTGGGAATGTACATGGTAATCGATATGTAAAATAGAAGAACAAAAAAACATATTACAGTTTTTTTCAACAAAATATACGAAAAAGACAAAAACCAACACACAATAACTTCTTCCTTCATAGATGTGGGAATACACATGGTAATCAATATTTACTTGTGTGTCACATGAAATTACATTCTCGATTCCAAAAGTAATATATTCTGAAGTAATTTATTATATAATTTATTATAAAATAAGGTAATCAATCTTTTCCCGCTGCACAGTGGTTCAAGTCTCTAAGGGAGGCGGTCATACGTAGTTTGCTTAGCTATACTCATCAAAATTAATATGAATGTTTGTGTTTACGCATTTTAAGGGTCAAGTAGGGTCAATTTATATAAAAAAATCAACAAGGATAATGTTATTATAATTTATTTATCAAAAATGTGAGTCATTAATTAAAGAAAAAATAATAGAAAACAATAAATTTTGTAACGCCAATTTGACACAACATTTTTACATTATTTTCAAAAACTTAACACACTTAAGACCCCAGGTGATAGCATAGACTTCTTCTTTTGTGGTAATTTACGTAAAGAAGAAATTAACGGGTCGGAATTTTGAAGAAGTCTATGCAAAAGATCAGTGTTAATAGCAACACGAGACATTTTTCGCGTGTTGTTTCGTCTGAATTGCTTAAATAATTTATTACAAGATTTAGAGGCTTCTTAAGAGAGCTCGCCTATGGAAACTAAAGAATGATCAATTACTTCCGCTCCATGAATTAGCACTTTATGAACAGAAGGAGGCAAATTATACCATGGATACGTGCTTGTTAGTACGGTCCCTAATGAGTAATCTCTAAATGCTAGAGTATTAATTTTGTAACCCGACGAAAGGCACTGCAAAAGGTGACGACACCGATCAATAACTGGTTGATCTAAGCCAGTTATTTCAGAAGATATAGCAGAATTCAAAAAAAGTTCTTGCAGTGTTTCCGTCATTGGATGTGCCACTTCCGCCACTTTGAGCTTTGTTGACAATTAAACCTAATTGTGTATTAAACTGCTTCTGCACCTCTAGTGGATAACACTGTTTCTTTGCCTCCAACACTTTATGATAAGATGGCAATGCATTTGGTAATTGTGAATTGATAAACTACATTATTACCAAACACTGGTGTTTTGTTAATTTCGCCTCGTTTATTACTGATAATACTTTGTTGGTAGTAAATTCCACACAAGTGTTGTTAGATCGGCTAAAATCACTCATCAAATTGTTTATCGCGGAATCATCTACCACAGCTAACTTAGCTAATCTTCGGCGTTTTGTTCTCTTACTGCAGTCCATGGACTCCTTTCTATGTAGTACACTTGTGTAAGGCTGGTTACTTTCCGCAGGCTTCAGAGTATGCTCGCTGACTTTCGAAGGTAGTTCACAACCTTCGATTTCGTCAAGCCAGGCACTATATTTAGTCACCATACGCAAATGTGATCGGTTAGCTTGTTTCCAGTAGATTGCCAATTTTCTACAAAGGTTGGTTATTTTAATTTCAAAACTGCCAATGTTTAAATGTTCCGGATCTGGCAGTAACTGCGTTAAGATTTGAAACACATGATTACGCCGCTCACTTTCGGTCAAACTTTCCTTAATCAACAGCCATGTATCAAATACAAAAATTCTTGCAAAAGAACAGCACCTTAAATATATTTAATATATTATTTTCAAAAAATTAGAAAAAATATAATAATAATAGACGGTACATACGTTCAACTTGAGTATCCATTGTAAAATAATAGGTCGCAAATAATTTTTTCTTTGAAAAACACGCACTGTATTACCCGTAAAAAATATTTTAGATTTATTGAGGGTTTATTTGACAAGTATTGCATAGAAATTTGTGAAAACGAACGATAAAAGATATGTGAAAAATATGTGCTACGAATCTAGTCGTAGAAACGTAGACCCTCTGTACCATGCACAAACGCAAACAAACGCAGATAATTTGTTTTCAAATTGAAAGTAGAGATATAGACTAACATTTTGATATATAACTGTAACGCGGCATACGTCGTCATCATAGTTAAAAGTTTCATTAAAAAAAAATTTTTTTTTTTAATCTATGTGAAAATGGACTTGGCGTAAAACCACTGCCAGCAAAATATGTTTTGCATAAAAAATTATTAAATACATAATAATCACGGTACACACCTTCAACTTGAATATCCACTGTAAAACAATAGGTCACAAATAACTTTTTCCTTGAAAAACACGTACTATATATTAACTTCATTAGCACATTACATTATAGATAAGGAGAGTTGTTTTGATATGTTCACTTCCAATGCACAAAAGTTAATGTAAAAAACAACTAATTGTAAATCTTTTTGCAGGTTTTAGTAGTGCCACTTATGGTAAGTATTAGAACAAACTAACGGTGAAAAAATCGAACATCGTGATTTGAATCCTATGTCCTACTACTGAACCACTGTGCGCTGGGGAGACACTGACAGTCGCTTCAGCTGTGAGAGGTTTCCGCTTATGAGAGAGCGTCAAATTCATTATTTAAAGATTCGGATATGAGAGTTGTTAGCTTAAAGAAGTTGTCCGTTAAGAAAGATTTTGCTGTATCCAAAAGCATTTGAACTAGACCAATTATAATGACAGAAATCGAATCGGTGTAAGTAGTAGTAGTTTTGAATATTTGTTTAAAGGGATGGAAATTGATAAACTACAGTTGAAAGTTAAGTAAAATAAGAAAAATTATGATTTTCTGAATGCATCCGAGATATGCTAAACTTATTTGAGATCAATCACATTAAGCCAAAGTGAATTTTTTTATTTCGAGAAATATCCGTAATTTGATAATGATTAAGCCTTGATTAATTTTGACTATCGTAATCAAAAAATATATAAAAAAGTACATTTTGTTCAATCCTATGAAAATTAATACTTTTTCCTGTTCATACCCGTAAATGTGAAATTAATAAAGGTTTGTTTTCGTATTCCTTTCCCCTAGAATAATGCACACAAATGCATAATTTCTAATTTTTTTATTCCAGATCATAATGGTTGCATATCTAAATCTAAAAACCACCGGGGTTCAAATCTCATCGAAGGAGAAAAATTAAAATTCGCCGTTTTCCGATTATTCCACCAGAAACCAATGATCAGGAGTACAGCGCCACCTTCTGGGAAGGTAACAGCTAACCTGCTTAATAAAGACACTCACCACTCAATATCAGCATCCACCGACAGATGGGACAATTGGTGTTGATCATTCAAAGGTGAAGGTATAACACTGGCCTTTGAGTGATCAAATTGAGAGCAATTTGTCCCATTGACATAGGGCACTGTACATCAACATTTCTATCTATACATTGAAATTCCAATACAATGTACTGCATAAGTAGGAGCTTTAGCCCTGAGTATTGGTCTTAATTAAAAACACATTATTTGCATAAATTTTGCAGAATCCAAGGTGTGCCTGGTATTTCCAATGTATGATTAAAGTGGGGGGGTCGTGGCATAGTGGTAGAGCGCTCGCACAGAAACTCACACGACCAAGGTTCAATCCCAGCGAAGGACAAAATTATAAAAATAAAAATTTGCGGTTTTCTAAAATTACAATTTAAATTAAAAATTAAATAAAAAAAAAAAAATAATAATAAGAGGTTCTCCCCCTCCCCTCCAGCAAGACCATCTGCAAGAAACCGCTCCCTGACATTTCTAATCTATTCCACCAGAAGCCAATGATCAGGAGTACAGCGCCACCTTCTGGGAAGAAAACAGCTAATCTACTGAATACGCTCACCATTCACATTCTAACATCCACCGACAGATGAGACAATTGCTGTTTAATCATTCGAAGGTGAAGGTATAATAATGGCTCTATAGTGGACAAATTGACAGCAACCTGTTTCATCAACAAACAAAAAAAGGCGCAAAATATACAAAAATCTATGAAAAAAAAAATAACCTTCTATCAACCATCTTCACATTCCAATAGAATGCACTGCATGAGTAAAATGAAACAAAAGTGATTTGAAGCATTGACATTTTAGGACGTACAGCAAGATATTTGCTTAATTTATTTTTATTGGTTTTTCAGATCCTAACACAGTCCATTTATTTCTTGGGGTTCCAAGAACTTTACCATACTTATCTACAACTACTACGATACTGTAAAAATCATAAGAAATTAGGTTGAAACACTTGTCTAATTCCTCCGTTTTCTTTGGTAGCTGACTTGTTTCGACCATTAAATCATTTAAACCAAGTTCAGAAAATTTTGCTTTGATTTTCATAATATGCAAAAATTAATATTTTGTTTGTATGAAGGGTACCACGCCCATTTGTCCTATTCCACTTATTTTTCGATTGCTAATTTTTATTGATTACGCAATCATTTTCACCAAATTCAGAAACTTTATCTTTAACAGTTTTCGAGATTAATTTAAAAATTAAAATAAAAAATAAAATAAAAATAAAATTTATTTTCTGCTTTAAAGGAAAGCGAAAAAAAATTAAAATTCTGTAAATCCTACGATAACAACTGTCACAGTATTCTGGTTATGCAGAGCAGAAGCTCTTAACCCTAATGTGCTTTAGAATCGAAATATTTTTGTTTAAATTTTATATTTTTAAATTAAAATGAAATATCCAAGTGGAATGGTCACACCCACCACAATGGAAACACCCATTTGTTTCCTAACTTCTTAATTATATTATTTGCTGCTTTTTTATATATATTTATATTTTTAATTATACTCGTATGTATGAAATTTATAGAATTCAATATTAAATTAAGTGGCACAAAAATAAAATATCCTTCAATCCAATTTTTAAATAAATTCATTTAAGTGCTCTAATTCATATAATCAATTCAATTAATTAAAAATTATGTTAAAAAGTTTTATTATATAAATTAAATGTTTACGAGGGCAGTTCGAAATGTTTTTAACTTGTTTCTTACTGATGGCGGCATAAACAGAAAAAATTCCACCTGCTATATAAGAAACTTATTAAATTTCATTTAGATCTCGAACTCATTCAAAAAGTACTTCGAATTTTTTCATTATAAAAAAATCACTGAAGTATCTTTTGTGTTTAAATATGTAGTTATGTAGGAAAGGTTTATCGGAACAAGAATTTCATAATGCGTTAGATGAATGGGCTCCTTAGCAAAAAACAATAAAAAATTGGGTAGCTCTAATCTAATCGTAGATGTATAAGTATAGAAGATGAATCACAAAGCGGACTTTGCAAACTGCAAAAATCTTAACAGTCATATATAAAGTGTATAATGATGTAGGTCTGGTATGTATGTATATCGATAGACAAGTGAATGTGCGTATATAAGGTAATGCCTTAGGCATCTCAAATTAACAAGTATATTTTATTTTGCACTAAGAATTACAGATGAAAACGCTTTCTGCGAGGTAGCTGCCGCATTTGTCAATAAAAATAAATTTTTAAAATAAAAAATTTTAAATAAAATAAATGTATGCTTTTGGGGATAAGCATGTCTCTATGGCCATTTCGTCTCTGCTTAAGAGACTCGTTAGGAGACTTTTTTCCCAAAGGTGGTATTCAAAACTATAAAAACTTTATTATATTAAAATAGTTATAGACTAAATGCGAATCATATTCCATTTAGTATATAAAAACCAAACAAAAGCATTTATAAAGCAATACATTTTGGTTTTTCAAAAAATTAAAATTATATTTCTCTGTTCTACCACAGCAAGCCAACCAGCGATTGACATTTTCGAAAAATATTTTTTGTTTTTTAAAAAAATAAATGTTTAAATTTTGTATTCAAAATTATTAATTTGTACATTAAAAATGCACATAAATGGGTAAAAAATGAAAGAAAAGTAGAATAGGCTAGAGTGATGCCAGTGAGACAGACTTCTTGATATGTGGCGAGTTGTTTTCTGGTTTTGTCAATTAACAGAATATTGAATTTGAAAATTAAAAAAAAACAAACTAATTTACAGCACAAACAAATAGCTTTTCATCAAGACAGAGTTCAAGAGAATTGCAATTTGCAAGAACTGCAAACTTCAGTGAAATGAAGTATGAATTGCCTGACCATCTACCTTATTTTCTTTATTTAGTTCTCTCTGAGTTCTATCTGTTCCCAAATTCTTTGCTGGCAAATGTTTTACCTTGAATGAAAATGCAATGGAAAAGCTTGAAGAGCTTCAGGAAATTTATTTTAAACTTTCACTTATTTGAATTCCTAATTGGATTTACTTTGGATCTTTATTTTTATAAATCTATAATATAATCTAATATATAAAAAACTTCCTGTTCGTATACTTCTGCTAGACGGCTTGCCCGATTTCAATTTTCAGGGGTGATTGGGGTCTGTGTGGAGGGTGCACATAAGAAATTTAATGTCTGTATCTTTGCTGGTTCCGGAGATATGACGATTAGATTTTCCTATATATTCCCATACAAATTGAATGTACAATTTTTTCATATTATGTATGCATAACTTATATCTTGAGAGCTATTAAAACTAAATTTTCTAAATTTGGTCTGAACGACTTTATGGTCAAGGAAAACCATCAATCAGAAAGTAGGCGTGGTACCTCCAATGCAAGTTAAATATTAATTTCTTTATATCTTGAGAAGTGTTTAAGCTGAAGTTTCTGAGTTTGGTTTAATTGATTTCGTAGGCATTAAAAATCATTAGTCGAAAAATGTGTACAAATGGTAGCGGTAGATGTAGCGAAGCACGCTGGGTTTAGGCTAGTTATTAATATTGGTCTTGATACCCTAAAATTGGTTTCTTTATTAATGTTCGAATATATTCCTGAACGGATGTTAATTCTTATAAAAAAGCCAGTTTTAGGATCTCTAGACCGATATTAATAATTATAGATTTACAAAAAAAAAATTGTCAAAAATATGTCGGACATTAGTATGTATTGAAGTTTCAGGAAATTATGTCGAAAAAAATAATTAGCTTGTGTTTCGAGCATTTCGAACGTCCCTCGTAGTTCTTAAAAAACAATTAATGTTTTTTGTACTAAAATACTGTAAAACCCGTCTTTTTTTATTTGTTATGCATTTTAAAACAAAAGAAACATTTAAACTGAATTTGCAAAAGCTTATCAGTGCAATTAAGAAAAAAATATCTATATACATATTCCAAAAAGAACAACAGCACAATTATAACGAAATAACTTCAAAAAAAAAATATTAAAAGTGTTTTTTGTAGCATTAGCATATGTGCAGAATATTAATTATTCTTTTAAAGCGAACAATTTATTAAAACGTGACCAAATATGAATTTCAATGAAGAAGTCTCAATGACATAACATCCACTATAAAATGCAGCCCCATTAACTTTGAGAAAACATTCAGTGTTTTGTACAGCCAGTGTAAAGAACCATTTTAGGTGTTCAAATTTAAACAAATCAAATTAAAGAATAAATAATGGCCGCCTACAAGGTTGGTTTAGAAATGAAATATTGAATTAAAAAATCATGGATATTACAAATTAAATATAAAATAAAATAATGTGTCCGAAAATAAGAAAAAAATTAATGAATATAAAAGGACTATGAAAATGATACATAATTAAATAATCAAATAAAGAATAAATGAAAGAAAAAGAAAACAAATTTTAATACACTTTTTTGTTGTGTTATTTTCTTTGTGCAGTTTGTTATTACGCTCGCTTTGTTCGCTGTCGCCAATGCTGCTGTCGTACCAGTACCAGCTGCCCCAGTTTTAGCCAAGGCAGTTGAACTTGAAGAATATGATGCTCATCCTCAATACCAGTACGGTTACAATGTACAAGACAACATCTCCGGTGATACTAAGGGCCATGTAGAGGAACGCGATGGCGATGTTGTCCGTGGTGAATACTCTTTGATCGATGCTGATGGCTTTAAACGTACTGTCACTTACACCGCTGATCCCGTCAATGGCTTCAACGCTGTTGTTCGTCGTGATCCACTCGTAGCCCCTGCTCCCGTTGTAGCAGCAGCTCCTGTTGTCAAAGCCGCCCCTCTTGTAGCTGCTGCTCCTGTCGTTAAGGCAGCCCCTGTTGTAGCAGCTCCAGTTGTTAGAACTGCTCCCTATGTCGCTGCCGCCCCTGCCTTCGCTGTGAGAAATTTTTAAATTGGTTGACTGTTAAATTTGTAGACGTTATTGTTAAATAGTTTTCGTTTGTACCTATACTTATATAATAAATGTGATAAAAAAAACAAATCTTATATATTTATGTTTGTTATATGCGTGTCTATTTAAATTAATATTCAACACGTAAGTAGATAGATCAGAGAGTTGGTTAATCAGTAGCGCGATTAAAGGTAGAAGTACATAATATCGTCGTGCGGGAGTTTATGTGCTCTATCCGCCATTTTATATATCTCGAGTTACTGATTCCACTTTAGGTTTTTGACACCAAAATTTTTAAAATCTGCAATCCGTTTTCGACTATTTGTCTTTGAAACTAGACGAGATATTCGAAAACGGATTGCAGACTTGAAAAATTCGGTGTCGAAAACCTAAAGTGGAATCATTAACTCGAGATATATAAAAAATTTGAAATGGCGGATAGAGCATATGTACTCCCGCACGACGATATGCGTATGAAAGTTGAGCATCATTTAACTTTTAAACGCAGTGACAGCTGAACATTTTGTCGATGGAATTAAAGAACGCTGCAACTGACAAAACCTTAAATGTTCACCAGAGCGAAAAAATCTGTATAAAAGTAGAACAAAGACGCTGGTATTTTTCAAAAAGCAGACGGCATAAGTGAATTTATTTTCATCGTAGAAATCTGGGACCAGGACCAATCGACGCGTATTTTTTGTCTAATAAAAATGCTGCAAAAAACGTATTTTCGATTTTTTGTCAGTTACAGCGTTCTTTAATTCTTGCGACGATTTGATTTGCTTTGTGTGGTAACCAAGTTTTACAAATTTCTTAATTTTATAAAAGGAAAAAACAGGATAAACAAAAGTATTTAAATTTTTAAAATAATTGGTAGAAAAACTAATTGAGGAGGTAAAAAAAAATATAAAATACTGTACTTATACGGAAACACATATAAACAGCAGGTGGTAAGCGTGTGTTTTGTAACTCCATTTTTCACACACTAGTCTTTTTCAACTCCCGATAGTTGTCGACGAATTAACACATGATATGTAATTCTGCCTTAAGTGTAAGAAACACTGAATTTTCCAAGCCAGAAAAAAAACCATAATTATCCTGAAGTAGGTTAGCTTATTGCGCCAAACTATCGAAACCTGGGCAAGGGGAGAAAAAAATTAACAATAGAATTAAACTTATACCTAGAAGTGTAACTGTCTTGTCTGCGTCACAATGAGTGCAGAGGATTTAAATACAGCACATCTTCCACCTTCCAGCGCTTTTATATGGAAAACCTGACAACTTCCCCCTTAACGGCTGTCATAGCGTAGCCAAAATCGAAGCAAAAGATCACGGAGTCTTCACTGTAAAGCTCATACCAGCAATTTAATTTGCAGTTACCATCATGAATTAATTCGAATATAAGTTGTCAAAGGCAGAAAATTTGCAAAATATATCGCACACCCAGTTCAAAAGTGACTCAACTCAAAATTTTCTTTTATTTTTGGATTTACTTATATGCTTAAACTATGAAGAATGCATTTGTTTATCTATGAAAATAAGTGCGTTCAGCGTAATAGAAACAAATATTTTGTTGCGATTTACTTTTGTTAGAAGTCTATCAGGATTTTTTTTATGCAATCACACGGATTTTTGAAAAAATCACGGCTTTTAATAATGTATGTAGATCTTGTTTCGACTTAAAAAATATATCCGATTTAAATAAAATTTTTAATGTTTGCGTGGATATTTTTTGGACGCAGTAGAAATGTAAATATTTTATAGGAGTTAAACATTTTCACCATATTTCCATCCGATAATATATGAAAATCTTTTATAATTTCTTTCCATTTCTTTAGAAATTTATTATCATTTCAAAAATGTTTTACTTTTCAAACAGACAATACATACATACATACATACATAATTGGCCATTAGAACCCTGTCTCAGGATTACGGCCTAGCTTCTCGCAGTACTCATGTTGTGTGTGTCAATTTTTATCCATGAGTACCGGGACCTACAGTTTAATGTCGACTCCGAACGACAGACTTGAGAAGCTTGTTCATGGCAATCAATTACTCTCAGAGCTTTTGCCAGAAGACTGCTGAGAGGTAGTCGCCGAAAGAAATAATTGTTTCATATTTCTTTTTTTAAAGATGTCGGAGCTGAGATTTGAACCCAGCACTATCGTCTTCGTTATCCAACACACTAACCACTAGACCACGGCGACTACTTTCAAACAGACAATAAAATAAAAAAATATATAAAGGGAAATAAGTCAGCTGTTCCTTGAAAGTGTTAAATAGTTGGCAATTAATTGCAGCTTTACCCATCATTAAGTGTAAGCTTTTCGTGCTGAGAGTAAATATATGGTGTTTTCTTTGTTAAAAAAATGTGCTATATTGAATCATACATTTCTTTAACGTTGTACAAACTTAATCAATATGTGATGGTATAAGTATTTGTCGTAAGAATAGACCATGAATACTAAAAAAATGCAGCCATTCTATTTGTAAACATTTGTAAAGTCAGCTGTTTTTGAGAGCATTTGTAACCCTTTGATTTCATACAATGCAGTTCTTCTACCCCATAAAATTCTTTTTGAAGGAAAGGATTTACTTGAGAAAAGAATATTAAAAAGCAAAAGGGCAAAAGAATTCAACTTTTTTTGCAAAAAAAGAAAACACCTTTGATAGATAGATATTCAAAATATCCAACACTTAGTGATCATTTCTAAGTAAGCGCCAATACTTCCTTGTCGATACTATGGTCGTTACGGAATTGAAAATACCCAGCAGAAAATTTTTTAAATTTGGAAGCAATAAATAAAATTGTAAGCAATAATGGAAACATTATATTGTTTATTCATACCCTAAAGCTTTCAAATATGCTACAGGATAAGGGATTATTTTTGATTTTGTATATTTTCTTTTTTTGTTGCAATAAATTTGCGTTTCTATTGCATTTAAGCGGCTCATTTCATATAAAAATCATGCATTATTGATGCGCACAAGTAAGTGATTGTTTACAATTTCTCCCTTACAAAATAGCTTATTAGTAAGCACTAATTTCTGCTGGGTACAAATATAGGTATATTCGAAAAGTGTCGGCAACACCGACAGTGATACCAATCTGTCGTTTTATTTTGTTTTTGAAAACCAACGACAAATGGAATACGACGAATTGCGTTTTAAGTGAAAATGAATGGTATTTTAAAAGAATAATTCTATTAATAGAACAATAAAATAATGCGTTAAATTAAAAATTATAAGAAGACCATCAACAGAGAAACCGCGCATGACATTCCACTCTATTCCACCTTAATCAATGTCAAAAAAAAAAAACGAATGATCAGGGGAAAAGCGCCACCTATTGGGAAGTAGCAGATAACAGCTAAACCTACTTAGAGAAGACACTCACCACACAATCAATATGCAACAATGAGGCAATTGCTGTTGATCATTCAAGGGTATAAACTGGCCTTTAAATGATCAATTCACAGCAATTTGTCTCATTTCTAGTAATATAAGAAAAACAAAAATGTATGTTCTGTCATAAATGTGCTGTCCTTTCCAAAAAAAGTGCAATGCACTGCATTTACCTCAAATAAAAAAAAATTTACAGCAATTTTTAAAGTGCTTCTGAATATGTTCTGGTTTCCTCACCCGAGTTATGATCTCCAAAGTTCATTTTCACTGTAAACTAAGATGTTATAAAAATAAATTTTCCCAAGAAGATTTGTTATATATTAATGTAATAAACAATTTAAAACAGAATTTTTGTTTAAAAAAAATAAATATTTTTAATTCTGATGATTTTCAAAAACCACTATGACGTTTTTTTTCTTAATTTGGCAGCTATGCTTCGAAGGACGACCAGAGGAGTTACTAACAAAACTCATAAAGCATTATATCGTAAGTGGCTCGTTTATATATTTAAATTTTATGTGAATATGAAAAAATCAGATTTAAACAAAGCCTTACATTACAAATATTGAAGCTTTACTCTTCCAGCAGTTAGTAAATCTCATTAATGAATAAAATAAATAAAACTTTTTTAAATTTAAATATTTCTAAGATTTATTATGTTTAAACGAAAACTATTCAACAATGGCGATAACAAATTTAACAGTTGCTTAATTTACAAATGTCTGACGGTGTAGCCAGGAGCTGCAGCAACAAAGTGTGCATTTCTGACAACTGGAGCAGCTACAAGGGGAGCAGCTCTTAAAACTGGAGCTGGGGCAGCAGCTACAACAGGGGCGGCTCTCACTAAGGGGGCAGGAGCTACAACGGGAGCAGCTTTAACGACAGGAGCAGCGACTACGAGTGGTTCACGGCGAACAACAGCATTGAAACCATTAAGGGGATCAGCGGTGTAAGTGACAGTACGTTTAAAGCCATCAGCATCAATCAAAGAGTATTCACCACGAACAATATCGCCATCGCGTTCCTCCACATGACCCTTAGCATCTCCGGAGAGATTATCTTGTACATTGTAACCGTATTGGTATTGAGGGTGGGGATCATATTCTTCAAGTTCAACAGCCTTAGCCAAAACAGGAGCAGATGGTACTACAACAGCAGCATTGGCGACAGCAACGATAGCGAGGGCAATAACAAACTGCACAAAAGAAACACAATAAAAAAACTTTTTAATTTTTTATGTTTAGTATTTAAATAACAATATTTTTTTCACTTTATAAATTACAGTGCATTTTCAAATCATTTATTTTTTTTATTTTTAATTTTTTTTTTCTATTTTTCATTTTTTATTTTCAATGTTCTTCATTTTCCTGGTTTTAAATCTGTGGCTTTTTAATTTAATTAAATTTGTTTTTAACCAACTAACCTTGTAGGCCATTGTTTATTTTTATTTCAATTATTTATTTCGTTTAAGTTTAAACACTTAAAATTGTTCTTTACACTGGGTGTACAAAACACTGAATGCCTTCCTACTGTTAAAGACGCCACAATTTATAGTTAAAATTATGACATTGAGGCTTCTTCATTACCATTTAAATTTGGTCATGTTTTGTTATTATTTTTTGGGGGAAAAATTAATATTCTGCACATTATAACTACAGCTGACTCAATATTACCGAATTATTTTTTAATGAAGTTTTAGTGGGTGAAACTAACACTGCATATAATTATTAAAAAGTTTTATTTCAACACAAATGTTTGCCTATGTTTGTTATGCAGTTTAAATTGCAAATTTTAAATAATGCGTGATTCGGTTTTTATTTTTAAAACATTTTTCATTATGCAGATTTTTATTGCAAACCTTACTTTTGGGTTTTTTGAAATAATGGGGCATTAGTTTTCAAAGTAATATTTTATAGTTCTAAGTTATTGCACTCGTTTGCTAAATACTTTCTTAATAGTCTATTGCTATCTGTTTTTAAAGCCTCCCTAAAATTTCAAATATATATGTAAGTAGAAGCTAATATCTAACAAATCTCTTAAATAAATTGAATGGAGCATGAGTTTAGCTTAGGTTTCTCCTTAAATGTTTTGGATAAATGTCTGATTAAAAATTATTGTTAAAAATGTATTTAAACAAATTCGAACAGTAAACCACCACATTTACAGTGAGTGAAATTTGTCTGGCAGCGTATGATATTATTAAAATTTTGCTGAACAAGTGTTAAGAAATAAAATATCTGAAAAGTTTTATTTTTTTATTTTTTTTATTTTTTTAATCATAAAATTTCAAAATAAAGTATTTTTCAGCTTAAACTAAACGAGTAGAAAAAATAACAAATTATCTCAAAGAAATTTTATTAATTTTTAAGCCGTATAGTATTACAGTAGAATCTCACAAATTCTAACCTGTCATTTCAATGCATTGGATACTCTAAAATTAGAACTATAGGTTGTATTTTGTAGATGTTTTGTATATATTTTTTTTTATTTTCACTATAAATTATTTCTCTCGATCATTTAAATAAGAAATAAAACGGGAAATAACCGAGTTATTCGTCGTGTATACAACTTGGTCTTAAGCGTATTATATTTGATATGTTTGTACAAATTATGGTCCATTGACAACTGAAGTTCAAAGTGAAGTGTTCATACTTGATACCTACCTGCTGATTTCATGTTAAAAAATTAATTCAATACCTAATAATTTCAAAACTCTTTGTAAGTTTTTCTATCAATTTAATAAATAGAAATTGTTTTGTGTTTAACAAAAACTTACATAACTAGTTTTATTATAATTTTAGCGTTTATTTAAAAAAAAATGTCTAGAAATTTGAATTTTTCAGAAATTCGAATTGGTTGTAATTTGTGCGACTCTACTGTTATAGAAAATAATATTTTTAAAATTTAAATGCTTAATAATCTCTTTCTAAAGTGGTTTAGAGGTCGCGCAAATTGACTTTTAATAAAAAATCGACTTCTGAGTCAATATTTTTAAAGAAAATATTCCGATCTTTAATTTTATGTGCATAAATAATAAGTTTCGGCAATGATTTTGCACATTTTGATACATTATATAACAGTTTTTCCTACATTTTCAACAAATATAGAAAACAATGGTTTATAACTTTTAAAATTTGTGTAAAGACTAAAAAAACTAATGATGCGGTTTAAAAGATTATTAAGTTTTAAATAAGTTAGCAAAAAAAAAAAATATTTTTTTTACCGTTCTCGAGTTATACCCTTTTAAAGCTTTGTACTCATTTTTAATACTATAAAGTGTGAACTAGGTTGGCATCGGAATTAAATATACAATAATTTTATAAACAACAACAAAACAATCAGATTTGTTATAAATCATTTATTGGGGTTCTTGCAATGCTGCTCTATGCCCTGCAGTAAATTCTGAAAGTCTGTTTCAGAAGGCATCAATTTCTGAATTTTGAGTGAAAGGTTGTAGTTACGCGACCTCTAAACTACTTCCAAAAAATTTGAAAAAATTCTGAAAAATACTTTGCCTCATAGTGATCCAAAATAAGTTTGATTCCCAAAAAAAAATTTTTTTTGGGACACACTACTGAGCATTGGTCTTAAAAAAAGACACTGCTGACCATTAAATGAAAGATATAGAACGTGATGAAAACTCCTTTGACTTACTTGAGAAGTGAATACTGCCATTATTATGTAAAAATATAGATTCTGTTTCATTTTTACTTTACAAATATCCACCAACATTTCAATATTCATTTTAAAGTCCATTTTCTGTGGAAAGAAGCATAATTTTAACTTTCCGTGATATGAAAAAGCCCCTCATATTATAATTGACCCTCCACCAAAGTATTGTAGTGGGTGTTTTTTAGAGGATTATTTGCAAAAAAATATCGTGCTAATAGAAACCAAAACCATCATGCTCATTTAAATTAAGTTTTAATGGCCCATTTAAATTAAATTGTTTTCTTTCAGTTCACGCCATGTGTAGCTTTGCAAATGTCTACCTTGGCACTGCATGTTTACCTATCAACTGAGGTCTTCTTGTAGCTTTCTTCATATTATTATATGAGGGCTGATCAATAAGTCCGTGAGTTTTCGAACTTCTCTCGGAGTTATATGACATTCCAGCATTGCTTCCATTAAGTAACATCTGTTAATACATTACCAATTTTTTATGGTATTTCTTTTTTTTTTTTAATGGAAAAAAGTGAATTTCGGGTGCTCATTTAGCATTATTTTTTGGAAAAAACAACCGTCAATCAAACCAAGGGAAAGCTTGTTAAATACTAAAGGGACTTTGCACTCTGCGATATCAATGGTAAAAAAATGGTTTATTAATTTTCGTTGTGGTCGCACAAGTAAAAATGACGCTGAACGTTCTCGACGGCCAATTAAGGTCAATACACCCGAAAATGTCGAAAAAATCCACAATATGGTGTTGGTTGATTGAAGAGTAAAAGTGCGTGAGATTTTAGATGCCATAGGCATTTCATATGGCAGTGTGGCTTCGATTTTAAATGATCAGCTGGGTTTAAGAAAGCTGTCTGCAAGATGGCTGCCGCGTTTGCACTCAATTGACGGTAAACGTAGTCGTGTGACAATTTCAAAGAATTGTTTGGATTTGTTTAACCGTAATTCGAATGAGTTTTTGCTGCGCTTTGTAACTGTGGATGAAACATGGTTCCATTACACACTCTAAAGGCCAAGTAGTAGTCTAAACAATGGTTTTCTCCTAATGAATCGGCTCCGAAGATGGCCAAAGTAAGTTTGTAGGCCAATAAGGTGATGGACAACAGTTTTTTGGTATGCACGTAGTATAATACGCATCGATTACCTTCAATAGGAAAAAACAAAAACGGCGAATATATGAAAATTTAAAGACGATTTGAAAAAAAACGTCTCCATATAGCTAAAGATAAAGTTCTTTTCGACGTAAGCAGTGTCAATGGCAAAATTACATGAATTGGACTACGAGTTGGTTGGTCACTTTTTCCAGATTTAGACCCCGATGACTTAAATAAAAACAGTTAGTTTTTCAAAATGTTTAACAAGCAGCCAAACTTATTTCACTCACTTTGTGTACTTCTTAATGATTTAAGAAACGAACGAACGACGTACGAAAATAATCTGCAAAAGAAAATAATCTGTTGCCGCGAGATTAGTTGCACAATATTTTTTTTTTTGATTTCTTTTGTTTTTTATTTGGTTGAATAAAGTTTATAAAAAACATTAATAGAGATAAAAAAACAGTTCAGTTGAATGATTTGGCTTATAAGTTTTAAACAATTAAAAAATAAAAATGAAAGTGACAAAAAAAGGCAAATTGATATTTGAAAGTAATTGTAATTGTTTATTTTTTTTTTTCTTTTTTGTGTTTTTTGCAAAATATAAAAATTATGAAAAATATAAATTTAAATATTGATCATAGTTTTAATAAATTTACTATAAATACCAGAAATAATTTGAATATTAAACATACAAATTCAAAACACAAAACATTACAAAACAATATTTACACACCTTGTGTCCTATTTTCAGTTAAATAATTCAAGAAAATGATGTCTTTTAAGGTACGGTTTTATTTCATCTACAATATTTTTTGAATATTTTTCTAAGAATATCACGATCTACATATATTTTATTTATTTTACAGTTTGCTTTTTTCCTGGCTTGTGTTGCTGTAGCCAGTGCTGGAGTTTTACCAGTAAACCAGGCTTTTCATCCATCTCCAGTGCCAACTGCTGTAGTGAAATCTGTTGAACCTGTGGCGTACGTTCATGCTCAGCCGGTGTCAGGAAAACATTATGATAACCAACACGATACTCACGCCCAATATAAATTTGCTTATGAGGTAAATGATGAGCATACCGGTGATAATCACAGCCAACAGGAAGAACGTGATGGTGATGTTGTTCATGGTGAATATTCTTTGATTGATGCTGATGGATTTAGACGTGTTGTCCAGTACACTGTTGATGCCCATAGTGGCTTCAATGCTGTAGTTAGTCGCATTCCTTTGGATCAACATGTCAAAACCGTTGTGAAAACTTTAGCTACTTCAGCTCATTATGTTGCACCTGTTGCCAAAGAATATCCAGTTCCGGTAGCTTATCATCAACATCATTAATGTATTTTAAAATACTTATTTCTGTTATGTTTTTGTTGTTTAGTTTTTTTTATAATAAAGTTGTTGAATATTTGAACATATGAGTGTACAAAAATAATATCTGAAATTAAGAGACAGAGTGGGCAAACAAACAAAACATTTCGCAAACGTTACCACAAAGTCATAAACTTTTAAAATATTTTTAATCGTATGAGCAAAACCAAAACAAATACTTTCTAAATGAGAGAGAGCGCAAACGAAACAATTCTCTTTTCGCTCGAATAATTTGCTCTTTTTTCTCTTCTTCTTTTCTTTTTCTTCTCATTCATTTTTTGTTCTACCTACGCACATTTGAGTTAGTGTATTTGTAGTGCTCAAAACAAAAACAATATACAAAACTAAATGGGACAATTGCTCTCACTGTTTTTGCTTTACTCATTGTAAAGAACAAAACAAAATGAGATCAAACGTTTCGTTTTGTTTATTTTCCTACTCTGTTAAGAGACCTCAATACAATAACAAACTGCTTAAAGCAAATAAAATGTATGCGACAATAAGTGCCTGGCCTCGTGGTTAAAGTGCTCGCATAATACTCAAAATATCCCAGTTTCAAACCCCAGCAAAAAGGTAAAAAATTAGGAATAAAAATTTGCGGTTCTTTCAGATTTTAATTAAAAAAACAGAAGACCATCCACAAGAGACCGCCCCTGATATTACACTCTTATCCACTTTTGGCGTTCCATCAAAAACGAATGATCAAGAGAAAGCGCCACAAAAACATACTTTTCGACCGATGTTTACAAGTTCATAAATATTTTAAAGTCTTGCAATTATAATAACAAACCCACAAAATAATAATACACTTTTTTATTTCAGATCAGATAATTCAACTCGAATTTTTCATACTAATCATTAAAACAACAATCTTAATATCTGTTTAATATCCTCGCCAACTCCAAATTGCAGCATAATGTTTTATTTAATTGCTGATTAAAAAATAAATTAAAATTTTGGAAAAAACTGCAAGTAAGTACTTAACTTGCATATACTTGAACATTTAAAGTTGATATGCATTCTAAATAATTTAACAGAGACATTCAAGTGATCTGCATAAATTAATGCAGCAAATGCACACAAAAAACTACAAATGAGTGAATTTCATTGAAAACTTTGTGCTGCAAAATTATACAAAATCGTTGAATTTAAAAAAAGAGTGGAAAAAGCCAAAAACTGTTGCTTTCATTTTATTTTCACATTGAACTTTAACTGGCAACACTTCGATTCGTTTTAAATTATTTGGCTATTGACATTGTTTTTTTCCATCGGCAGGTCTCAATCAATCAACAGATTTTAAAAGATTCATTTCTTTTGTTTTATTGATTAATCTTAAGTGCTCATATATTATATGAATATCTTACATGAGTTTAAATATTCAAAGTCAATATAATATGAGCTTAAAATGATTTACATACTCAAATTGCAATTAACAATAGCCTCGAGTATACATACTTTTATTTTTGTTTTCTTAACGTAACTACTACTATTATTTAAATTAATAAATGTAAATAATGAGAGATTAATTAATATCATTGAAAAAATATTGAAGTCAAAGTTCAAGGAGCAAAACAACATAGCACAATAGACAGAGAAAGAGCCACACGCACCAAAACTAACGTTCAAATTATGAATAATTTATACTAAATATAGTATAAGAATATAAGTCTCATACTGAATCTAAGACATAATTAACCAAAACTTTCAATAAATGAAATACGTCTGTAGCACAATTGTGTACAGAAAATGAAGATTTTGATTACATTGATCTAAAACCATTTGCACAATACTTTACACTGTAAAGTTTACAGCAGCGTCCGGCAAAAGCAGGCCTGTGCAAAAATTAAAATTTCATACACAATTGTGCTTTAGCTAAACTCACATGTATTCTTATGCTCTTGCTTTCAGTCGTCACTGAAACAGCGACGAGTTAACATGCGTGGTGGATGTACGCTAATTTATTGTTTGCAGTGGGAACAAAATTAATAGCAATGCACACAAATATTTTCTATTATAAATGAATTTGTAAATCCAATACTTTATTTATCATAGAACGTTTAAAAATATAGTTTAAAAGTTTTTCAGCGACATTTAAATTATTTTTATATAATTGTTAATAAATTGTATGAAAAAAACAAAACTTAAAATTTTTTTTTTTGTTAAAAAATTAAAAGTACTTTTTATTTCTTTATAGCAGAGTAGTATTTATAAATTGTTCTTTAAGTAATTAAATTTTTATATGAAATATTACATGTAAATTTTAATTTAAAAAAATTCATACAGTTGCTCATTCTGCTACTTACACGTTCAGCAGTGTAATTCTCATTTTCTCACCAACACAACTACATTTTTACTTTTGCACAGGCCTGCTTTACAGATAAATGAATTAGTGAAACTGAAGGAATCAAATGAGAAATACAAACAACTTTGTAAATAGCCAGAGACATGCTCTCTGAGTCCAATTTTATAATCAACTCTTGCTACTTGATGAGCAATAGGTTTAATTCTCACTCTGCATCTTAAATTGCATCCTTTATTTTATAAAATTGAATTCTTTTTTATGTACATATGTAGTAATAATTTATATATATCCTGCACTGGTCCTGAAACAGTGTTCTTCGACGTTCTTTAGCCGCAGTGTACACTTGTGGAACAATCTTCCCGCGAAAATTTTTTCTGTCAATTACGATATTACATATCGTCATATTAAATGCAAACGGACGTAACTACAGTTTTTGCAGAATAAGTAAAAAACCATAAAATCAAACTTTTCGTAAATCCTGAAGATCATATAATTTTCAGGAACGATATGTCAGGATTGGCATCCCTATATACAACATATGAATGTGAATTTAAGGTTTTCATATAAATATGTATGTAGTAGTTATGTCTAGTGGTTAGTGTGTTGGCTTACTAAGACATGATCCCTGGGTTCGACACCCAGCTCCGACATCTTCAAAAAAGAAATATGAAAAAAAATATTTCTTTCGGCGACTACCTCTCAGCAGTCTTCTGGCAAAAGCTCTGAATGTTATTAATTGCCATGAACAAGCTTCTCCAGTATGTCGTTCGGAGTCCACATTAAACTGTAGGTCCCGGTACTCATGCATAAAAATTTACACACACAACATGAGTGCGGCGAGAAGATAGGCCGTAATCCTGACACAGGGTTGTAAGGGATAGTTACATATGTATGTATGTATGTATGTACAGTGGTGGCCATATAATTAGAAACGACTTAGCAGCACACATTTTTCTTAATATATTTTTCAAATTAAGTTCACAATACCAAAACTAAATACTATAAATTGTAAAGTATTAAATCATTATTGAATTTATAATAAAAATATTTGCAGCTGAGATAACATTTTTAAAAAAATTACCTTTAAACAAAATATAGCACTTTTATGTTGGTCTTATAATTAGAAACGACACAAATGTTTTCACAAAACTTAAAATTTTTTCCACAAAAGTAAACAAAAATTGACATAATCCTCTAATAGAATATTCTCTTACATATTTTACTTTTGAAAATATTGGTTTATATTTGTCTTCTTTGTAAATTTTGTATTAAATGCTGATGTGTTTACAGAGACATGTTTCCCTACGTTTGCTGCATCATTTGGAACTCTAAGACCTTTTTTTGGACTGTTGTTCGTGTGATTCCTTTTTACAATTGCCTATAAGTTTTCAATTGGGTTTAGATAAAAATTTTACGATAATAAGTACAAAATTTTAATATTTTTATACGAAATCCAGTATATCAATAACTTAGAATTTTGATTTGAGTAGTTATCATGTTGAGAACGAGCATTTTCTCAAAAGAAATATTGTTTTATTACATTTTTTAAATTGTTTTTATATTGATGTTAATTAACTT
The DNA here is from genome assembly GCA_963576795.1 of Metopia argyrocephala. Classification (NCBI taxonomy): domain Eukaryota; kingdom Metazoa; phylum Arthropoda; class Insecta; order Diptera; family Sarcophagidae; genus Metopia; species Metopia argyrocephala. The sequence continues at coordinate 90,679,233 of OY756211.1, forward strand.
TTCCTTTTATTCTAAGAATGGCTTCACATCACACCACGAAATTGCATCCCAAGTTATAATACACCACCACTGTTTTAAGAAAGTACCTAAAGTCTTAAGGATTTTACTGAAGAACATCTTACGTAAGATTTTTCGTCAGGTATAAACAATATATTCTTAAATTCATTGCTTGTAAGAATTCTATTTCAGATAACATGCATCTTTGTTGAGCATTTTGCTTGCAAAGCGTCAGTGTTTTTTAATATTTTTTTGCCACATGCGGTTTTTTTTTATACTATACATTTACGAAAGCCAAAATGCTTATAAACGCATTGTTATTGTCCTTGTAAATATTTCTTCTCTCATTTTTTTCCCAGTTTTACCCCAATTTTGTGTGAATTCAGAAATTGGTTACCTTTACTGATGCTGCAAATTATCTTATCTTCTACTTGAGGAGTTTTTCTAGCACTGGGCTTCCTGGCTAGGGTTACAAACTTCTTTTGTTTAATTTTAGAAGTGAACTGCACCAAACTTCACTTGTTAGGATTATGAAAACCTTTGTGCCATAGCCCACATTGGCAGTAATTCCATTGGATACGCCTTGGAGAAGCCCTCCCTTATTTATGGAGTGCATCACTTGTTTTTTCCAGTCTTGAAAACTAAAACGTATTAAGGTTATTTAAATACGATCTACTGAATTTTAAATAATATAATAATAATAAAAAAAGTTAATTAATTAAAGAAAACCTGAACGTTTCTAATTACATGGCCAACTAAAAACCAAGTACTTAGAAAATAACCAAAATTTTTTTAAAGTGCAAGCTTTAAATTCAAAGTTTTTTTTCAGCGGCAATAATGTGGACTGTGGGCTGTTCGAATAGCGGTGATTATAATTTTTAGTAATGGTTTTAAAAGAAGTTACACCTTGATTTCATTTTGATTAAACATCGTTTCTAATTATATGGCCACCACTGTATGTAGTTATGTCTTCTTGCATTTAGAAATACATGCACTTGTAGTTACGTCCGTTTGAATTTCGTTAATAAAATCAGTCGCTATTTTTGATCGTTGGAATCTAAAATTTTGCACGAACATGTATTTTGATAAAACGAACAATAATTAATTAAAAAGTCAATTTCGAAATTTGTGTAGTTACGTCCGTTTTTCATTTAATATGAAATATAAATACACTACCGATCACTTGAATAGGTTTATTAATTTTTGCTCTTATATTTTAATTTTTTTCATATAAACTTTAGGAGAATAATATTTTTTTTTACTTAAATTAAAAGATATTATGAATAATCATATTTTAGGAAGAAAAGAATAACGGTACAATAAATAAAAAGTTGTTATTTTTTGATTTTACTTCAAAATGCTTCGAAAACAGGTGTAGATTTTGGGTCACTTGAATAGGTTCACTAGGAATAAAATTAGTTTGCTTTTGACCATCGACAGTATAATTAAAATTTTAAATATTTTTGAGTTACTACAATAATTTGTTACATTTTTTTATGTAAAATAAGGAGCAGCAATCGATTAACTGAAGAATGAAGAGATAAAATTAAAGCATTCAATGAAACTGTCTTAAGCCATAGGAACATCGACAAAAAAAATTGGTCGCACATAGATTGTTGTAAGTAATTTTTTAAGAAATCTGTTCGATTAGTATAGAAACATGAAAGGGCTGACGAAAAAAGCCACAACAGAAGTGGACAGAAGAGTTATTGTAAGAGCTGCCTCAAATTTGAGCGATTCTGCTGCAAAAATTAGACAAAAATTGCGTATCACAGCTATCATAAGCACTGTAAGATGTGTTATTCGACGTTCTAAGCATTTAAGGAGATTAAAAATTAAAAAAAAACCATCTCTTATTGCTGCTCGTAAAGCGACACGGTCTCATTTTGCACGAGAACACATGAACGATAAAAATGAGTTGTATCGTGTTGCCTTCTCAGACGAAAAAAAAGTTTAATTTGGAAGATCCGGATGGATACATCTACTATTTTCACGACCTACATAAGAAGGAACGCTACCTTAGTCGTCTCGTCTCTGTGAGGGAAGTGTAATGGTGCGGAGGGCGATTTCATATTATGGTACATTTGAGCTGCAATTCCTCACATCAAAAATGAACGCGAATAACAAAACAAAACAGTATTTGAAAAGGTCTTTCCATATTTTTCTACTATTTTTAGACCAATTCTTTGGATATTTAAACAAAATAATGCCCCGATATCCAATGCCAGGGTTGTAAAAGTGTGGATTCAAAGCCAAAATGTCAATAAGTTGGAGTTGCCGTCATATTCCCCTGACTTAAATATTATAGAAAATGTATGGGGCTTGCTTTCTCGCAAAGTCTACGAGTCCGGCAGACAATACAAACCAAATAGGCTTTCATTGGAGGAATTAAAAAAGCTTGGTCCAAAAATTTCATTATCATTATTTGAAAACCTTTATAGCTCCCTCCCAAATGGTATTCTTGAAGTTATATCGAATAAAGGAGGATATACTCATTAATAAACCATAAAACGAAATCTTAAAAAATTAAAAAAGGTTTACAAAAAAATTATTTTTTTCTTTAGTTTTTTAAATGAATGATAGTGAACATATTCAAATGTCACAAAAAATTGTATTGAAAATCATATTAGTTTAGGGAAAAAAAATAATAAAATTCAGTTATTAATTATTGAAACAATTTTTTTTATTATAAACACACATAATCCAATATTTTATCATTTTAGAAAATAATATTACTAAAAACTTAATTACTTTTAGAAAAAAATTAATTTGAATGTAATGAAAATAGTAAACCTATTCAAGTGAGCGGCAGTGTATATAACTGGCCATTACAACCCTGTTTCAAGGTTATGGCCTAGCTTCTCGCAGGTCAAAAAAAATCAGATCAAATACAATTAGCACAAAGTGTCGTTTTGAAACCATTGCAGGACTAAACTGAAATCACCTAGGTTCGCACACTGCGCCTGGCTACCGCAAAAAGGCATCTCAAAAAACTTTAAAGGCCTGACTGCCAGACCTGGACAATCATAAAGAAAATGAACTAGTTTCTTCTAAGAAGTATACCCGTAACTTCTGTAGTGCAGATTAAAGAGCAGACCCTACCTGATCATCCTGTGAACCGTATAAACTGCTATAAGCCTAGGCAAAGTCTGATGAAGGATCCCCAAGATACCTAAAGTTTTGCGCCGGTTATGCCGAGGCCAAAGTGTCTTAGAAACAGCACAGTTACTCCATCTGTTCTGTGCTTTTCCAAGGAAAAACTTTGATATTCCTTTTTTAATGACAGTCATAGGGCAGTAGACATCCGAGTAGGAAGCAACAGATGGAAATCAATTACTCTTAGAACTTCTGCCAGAAGACAGCTAAGAGGTAGTCGCCGAAAGAAATATTTTTTCATATTTTCTTTTTCCTGGGAAAATTAAATGATCTACCAGATAAACAACTCTAGACAGATCTGATGAAAATAACACACTCATTAAAACATGACTACAATTATTTCTAACAGAAACCGTGAGCTAAGTTAGGAAATAAAAAAAAACAGTTTTAAAAACTTACTTTATAACTATATGTCTCAAAATATTTGACTTTTCTCATTACCATTTCTCAGAAAAAACTTTTTATTTTGTCATCTAATCTTATATTCAGTAAAAATCTAAGGGGCCAAATGTGGATAATTATATAAAATCTTTGTCATTTATGTTAATATGTTATATTTGTATATGTCATGTTATATTTTTATAATTGTTACAACTATTTGTTTTTTTTTATGATATAATTTACTAAGTTTATATGCATTCCTTTTCAACTATAAAAGAATTATATTCTTAAGGTTCTTACGGAGGAATATACCTAAATAAATAAATAAATAAAAAATATGTGTTATTATATACTACTTACTAAAATGAATCTTATATCAATTATTTATATTTTTCAAACATATCAAGAAATGTTTACATTAATTTAGTTCTCTGTTTTCTTTATAAATATTAAACTACATGTATGGTACATACATACATATATACAGTATGTAATTTAAAAAATTTTAGCATAAAAGCTATGTTGCCTTATCATGATCGTTTTTATTGCTGGACTCTCTTTTTTGGCAATTAAGTGTTAAGGTCAAAGTCAGATTGTGTTTTTGTTATTTTTGTTTTGTTATTGTTATGATTGTTGATCTACTTATATGTATACTACGATGTATAGTTGCTCGTTTCTTGTTGTTGTTAATTACCGTTGTATTGTTTTCCCTTTCCGTTCCAAAAAAAAAAAAAAGACAACAGACAACAACTACAAAAACTCGTAAGCAAGGCTTCCCAGTAAGCAGTCTTATTTTATACCACACTCGTAGTAAATACGCATATTTTTCAATTAATTTTTTATTCTCAGTAGTATTGTACTCGTAAATATATGGGGGGTATTACTTAAAAATTAATATTATTGGTAATAACATAAAAACATATGTATTATGAAAAAGACACCAACCGCAATATTCATTGATAAGTTTGGTGAGTTAAAGTTTAGTTAGTTATTGAAAACAAAATTATAGGTTTTAGAATTCAAAACCGATTAAAATATTTGCATTTTTTTTTCTCTTCTTAGTCGTAAAAGATTAAAAGCAAAGTTAAGCCAGCTTAGTAAACCTAAAATTGTATCTCTGTGTACACTCTAAACCACTTTTGCTGAAAATTAAGTCGATAATAGTAGGCAACACTTTACAGACTGTTTTCGACCTAAAATTAAGCATGTAGTTTTTTAGACATTTTGTTAGTTTTTAAGCAAAATAAGTATGTCTAAAGTTAAACAAAAAATGGTTTAAATATTTAAGGCAATTTGTGTTTAATTTTCCCCCCTTTGATATTTTTATTTTCAACACTCCCTTAATGAAAATGCCTGCAATACATATTTTTAATTACATTATTTAATTTATTAAAAATTATATGTCTTATAAACTATCTATATATACTTATAAATATATATATGTATATACAATACATATATGTATATACATATGTCCATAACTGTCTTATCTCTTAACAAGTTACATATTATTACATATACTTTACATACATATTGTCTTTTTGTAAAAAAAGTGTCATAAGTTTACATGTACATAAAAAAAGTTTAATTAAAAAAACATTTAATGTAATGAAATTCTCAAGCTTATAATATTTATTTATAAATAAATATATATATCCTGAAGACGCTACACGCAGGAGTAGCGAAATATTGATAATTAAATAAAAGTTTTTATTTAAAAAAAAAGACCTTGAGCTTGAGAATTTCATTACATTAAATAATAAAGGTCGAAAAACCAGAATTAAAAATTAAAAAAACATTTCTTCATATATAAACGATTAAATAAATGATAATATTCATATAAAAAATCACTTTGTATATGGCATTATCGAGCTTACGTATTAAAGTATTAATCTTTCTTAAATTATTTATATGACACTTTTTTCCTCTCATTTGCGAAGGATAAAATCTAATAAAATATCGCAATGAGAATCCAAAATTTTGAGTAACAAAGCAACTATAGAAAAAGATCCAGTATATTGAAATCCTCCTCTTTCGACGTAAACTCCTTTTTAAACCAAATGTATGCAGTAGATTTGCAACTTTCTTCTATTGATGTTTCTATAAATACAAAAGCTTTTTAGGAAAATAAAATAATTAATATTAAAAGATTTGCTTACCAACTATTGATATCAATGACTCAAATTATATTTATTATTGCACATGTGACTTTTAGTAGAGTGACTCCATGTGAAATTAACTGCATAGGAATTATAATTGGTATATATTTTACCATATTTTGAATACAAACACTTAAAAACATTGCATTTTTCTTCATTAAATGATAAACACATAAACTTTGACATTTTGCACACAACATTTTTTTCTGAATAATTAATTAACACTTTAATATACTTTATAAACTATTTATAAATTAGAATAAATACCAATACGACGCGACTCTTTTGAACTTTTTATTGCAAATGAATGCTTTTTCTTTTTTTCGTCGCTTTGTTACCACGTCTTCATACCGTTTTTACTCAAATGTTCTCAATATTACACATTTATATTTATTTTAAGGCAAAAGTGCTTAATTTTACAAATTTTTTACTGATTTTAAGCAAATGTGCTTAATATTGAACATTATTTTGTAAATTTAAACATAATTTGTTTAAACATAAACAATTTTGAGAACAAATTTATTTTTTTGTGTAAATTTTTTACTTTTTTTAAAATTAAGAATGAAATTTATATAATTTTAGACAACAACAAATTTTCAACACCAATTTAGACATAATATGAACCTAAATTTTGGGAAAAGTTTTAGAGTGTAGGTAGTTTGACATTCGTCTGCGTCGTATAAAACATGTCAACTTGTATTTCATTTAATTTTCTCTGAAATAGTGATTGACATGAACAAACATTAACACACATAATAAACTTTACAATTAAACAAGCTGTCTGGCTTATTTAACTTTTTTTTTTATTACAGACGTAATTGATCAGTTAGTCATTCATACGGTCATTCACTAAAAACTTACAGTAGCTTTTACGTTTATTACTCGTTTGCACGTATGTATGTGCAGTAGCTTAATGAACAAAAGTTGTCGTAAATTTGAGGAAATAATATATGTGTGCTTAAGGAAAAAATCTTAAATGAAAAAGCTAAAAATTAAAAAATATATTTCGCCGTAGTCTAGTGGTTAGTGTGTTGGCTTACTAAGACGATAGCGCCGGGTTCAAATCTCAGCTCTGACATCTTGAAAAAAAGAAATATGAAAAAATTATTTCTTTCGGCCACTACCTCTCAGCAGTCTTCTGGCAAAAGCTCTGGGAGTAATTGATTGCCATGAAAAAGCTTCTCAAATCTATCGTTGGGAGTCGATTTTAAACTTTAGGTCCTGGTACTCATGAATAAAATTTAACACACACAACATGAGTGCTGCAAGAAGCTAGGCTGTAACCCTGACACAGGGTTGTAATGGCCAATAATGTATGTACATATGTATATTTCGTACTTTAAAAACATCGTAAAGAGCTTATCGTCGATGGAATTAAAGAACGCTGTAACTGACAAAACCTTAAATGTTCACCAGAGCCAAAAAACCTGTATAAAAGTAGAACAAATACACTGGTATTTTTCATTTCGCAGACGGCGTAAGTGAACTTATTTTCATCGTAGAAATCTGGAACTGGGACCAATCGACGCGTATTTTTTTTTTCTGATAAAAATGATGCAAAAACCGTATTTTCGACTTTTTGTCAGTTACAGCGTTCTTTAATTCCATCGACGTTATGTATATACACTTAATATGCCATAAAACTTTTCAGAGTAAGCCTAAAAGAACGACTTATTTCTAAAGCCCTTTCTTTTTCCTTTTAACTGCGTACACAATGTGGCAATTGAGAATGTCTTGCTTGTGCTTGGTGTGGAGGAACCCATGAGACTTTGGGTTATTATCATTCATTCGTAAATGACCTGTAGATCTATTCTACAGCCCTTAAACAAACCAATATTCGTCTAATATCTTGGCTAATTTGGCGTGGTTAGTGTTAACTAGTAACCACAGCCTTTCAAATTTAGGGCCAAACACTTGGGAACGGATACGTACCTGAGTCTTTTAGATCACGCAAAATATGTAAACGTGATTCTGGATTCAAAGCTGACATGGAAACTTAAGGCCGAAAATCGTGTCAGAAAGACCAATATGCCATATTATACTAGTAGCAGAAGGTCTGGTAATGAGACCGATGTATACTGTAACGGCGGTTTGTTGGCCGAATATCAAGAAGTTAACGACCCTTGTTTAAAAGGTAGTATAATGTAGTTTGTTAAGAGGTTGCATTAGACTATTGGCCAAGATTCAAAGTTTCGTTTGCGTAGACGTTACTGGGGCAATTCCTACTTGCGCCTCTGAACCTTTTAATGTGATACTGTATTTCCTCCCGATAGACATGTCTATTCTTGCTATGGTGGCTTTTAGTGAATTGAGATTATCATCTCTGGGGGAAAATTAGAGCATACCGTACGAGTAATGCCTGCGTTTTCGCGAAACTTCCGACTTAACTACAATACCCTTTAACTATAAGTGCTGTATTCCCAAACTTGACTTCGATAAGCATTTAGGAGTAAAGATTCTTACCAGATCGAAATGAAATCGAAGAAAACTTCTACAGTATTTCGATATCAGGGTATTTTCTGGTGTTTATAAGGTGGACTATGCTGTGGGATCTTCTGTTTTCTCTGTCGCTAGTATTTTTCAGGCGGTAATCATTCTATTCTTTTCTCAGCTGTTCAGGGTTCTGCTTTAAAGGTATTCCAACTCACCCCGGTAGCACTTTCAATGGGGTTTTTAAAAGGTTTTTCAAATACCCAGTAGAAGATAAATGACTTCTGCAGGATCTCAAGGCTCACTTGGCCTGTTTTACATATAAGACGTAGTAGAGCGTAATACATATCCAAATACTGAATGGGTATTTAATACAACGATCACTGTTGCACCTGTAGTAATCTTTAGGAAGAGACTGTTGAGAACTTCCCATGCAATTTCGTGGCCCTGATGCTTGATGCTTTCAGATTGGAGTTTATATAGGATATTGTATAGAAAACCGGTATTGATCCGGAAGGCATTCTCAGATACCTCAATCTTGAAAACTGAGTATTAGAGACAATTTTACCGTTCTTATTGTACAAGAACATTTTCTGGACTGTAATGTAATGAAAATTTAAATTACAATTGGTCAAGCAGTTTTCGAGCTTTGCTCTAATCAATACATTTAACCAGTTATTTAGGACCATTTTAAAATAAACGTCAGAAAATTTACATGATTTATTAAGAAAAAAAAAGGTTGAACATATTAAACATATTCTTTTTTCTTACTGTCATATTTATTAACTGTAGTTTTGCTCTGTCCAAACCACTAAGTATATAGTATATGTGAGGGGTATATAACATACTCGTACATGTCAGCATTACATGAAAATTTAAGTTTAAGTTTTATTTTTAATTTCAATTTTACTTTTTTGTTTCTTGTGCTATATTTCAGTGGCAGAATGTGTCAATAACACCAAAATCCCTTTTTTCTGCCTGCCGTAAACCATTATGAGGCATAATTTCATTGGACATACACATTCATACATAATTATGTGCGTAAATTGTTTTCTTTATTACTTTTGGTGGTCACTTTTGCCCGTTATCGAATTTTGTATTTCTGTGCTGTCCAACTTTTTTTATTTAAATCGTTGTATTTAATTTGTTATTCTTGTCACGTTTGAAGCAAGTGCCAATGTTTGAACAGTTACAGTGTGTTTTTGTTTTTTTTTTTTGTCTTCTTTATTCAACGACCTTCAGGAATTAAAAGCGAGAGGTGGTTTTTTTTATTATTTTGCTTGTAATACTTTTTAATACGTTTTGTTATTAACTGTGCTTTTTCGAAAATATTTACAAAATGCCTTAAAATTATAAAATAAAAGCACAGAAATAAATTGAAAAAGAAAACAATTTTTCAAAACCACAACAAATGAGGTGAACTGAACGTTAATACAATTATTTTTAATCAATTAAACTTTACCTTTATTTGAGTCAAAAAAATGGATAGGAAAGGTCATAGAATTAAAACAAACATTTTTATTTTGTATTTTTCACTATTTGACACCAATTTTTCCATTTTTGAAAAAACAAGTTTTTGTCAAATGTCCATGAGAAAGTCTTAAGATGAATTTTCTTTTTCTATGAGAATGTCTTTAAACCTAACCTCTTATTTTTTAAATTCAATTTTAATTTAAATTGTAATTTTATAAAACCGAAAATTTTTATTTTTATAATTTTGTCCTTTGCTGGGATTGAACTTTGGTCGTGTGAGTTTCTGTGCCATCGCTCTACCACTATGCCACGAGCCTCCAAGTAGTAAGAGTTTACCCCTGAGTATTAGTCGCAATAAAAAAGGCAGTATTTGTAGTTGTGGCAAAAGAATTAAAAAACAGTTATTTTTGAAATAATATATAAATAAATTATCTTTAATTCTTGAGTACTGGTGCAACTTTTTTTTCTATGGAAGGCAAATCACTCTAATGTGCAAGTTAGTGCGGTCAATTATAAGGTGCATGATTTATTGCATTTTTTTATCTATGAATACCGGAAGAGACTTGAGAAGCTTGTTCATGGCAATCAGTTACTCTCAAAGCTTTTGCCAGAAGACTACTAAGATGGTTGCCGAAAGAAATATTTTTTATCATCCGTCTTTCAAGATATCAGAGCTGTATCGTCTAGCATGCCAACACACTGCATACTATACTACGGCAACCAATACAACGCAAAGCTTAAAAAATAACTATTAAACACGCGAGAAAAGATGTTATTTGCTCTACTGAAACAGAATAATCTTTTTGTAGATCAAATATCTATTTAGTTGCTGAGGCCTTGAATTTATTAATAACTAAGTTGCTGACGATTATTCTGCATTCGCTGTCGTTGTATTCGGTGGCCTGTAGTCTTAAATTCGTTTAAGGTATGATTCTTTTCCGACTTTTTTTTCTTTCCTTCAATCCTTTTTTTCGGTGTAAAAGGTGTTTTATGTGGACAGAGAAAATGGTAAAATTGTCCACATTTATGTCCATTTAATTGCTGTACATGGGCAATATTCATACCATTAATTAATATCCGATATATGGTTTATTTTTTTATTTGTCCATCCATCTATCGTTTACCTAAAATTTGTTATGTGGCAATATAGACAGCAAAAATCGTGCAAAAAAGTTAATTAAACAATTAACTTTTTAATTGAACAATTAACTTTTTATAACCAAAATGTGATAACCAAAATAATTAATGTAGATAGCCGGAGAGAAGAAATGTTTTAACAGCTCTATTTCGATATATATAAAAGACTTCTCTGTAGTATTAAATTATCATCACAACTTTATTAAAAACTATCAGTCACAGTCAGTACAACATGGTTATCTAATAAGCATAAGAGATAAGGGGAGAAGCGAAAGTAGTCTTCACTACAGCTGGAGCAGCTACTAAAGGAGCTGCAGGTCTGACTAAGGGGCCAGCAGCGGCATAGCTAAAGGGAACGGCAGCAGGAGCAGCTACAACGGGGGCAGCTTTAACAACTGGAGCAGCAACGGCGGCAACCAATGGCTCACGACGGACTACAGCATTGAAACCGTTGATGGGATCGGAAGTATAATCGACAATTCGTCTGTAACCATCAGCGTCATTCAAGGAGTATTGGCCTTGAACGAAACCACCATCACGAGTTTCTACAGCAGTCTTAGAATCACCAGAGAGGGCATCCTTGACATCATAACCATAGGAGTATTGTGGATGAGGATCGTATTCTTCAACTGCGGCAACAGCGGCTAAAGGAGCAGCAGCTGGGATAACAGCAGCGCTGGCAACAGCAATGCAAGCAACAAAAAGTGTGATGAACTAAAAAGGTAAAACAAAAAAAAAATATAAATAATCCACTGAAATTCCTCTGGTATTGATAAATGATAATATCCTTACTTTAAAAGCCATTTTAGTAGTACACGAAATGTTTTGGAATGCTCAGAAGTAAATTTGAACTATGCTTATGCTTCTTTTACAATAGCTTTTATATCAAAATTAAAAATAAAATTATATTAAAAGTAAGCGTGCGACAATATCCAATAAAAATTAAAACAGTCAATGAGCAGTTAAACGTTAAATGAATTTTAATTTAAAATAAATTCATAAAGTTGTTGGTATTTTTTTTTTTTTTGCAATTGAACTTGTTCGGAATTCAATCTCTTTGAATAAGTTTATAGTTTGCATTTGATTTATATACTAATATGTACATATAAAATCATTTCAAAATACAGTTTTAAATAATTTTCCTCTTATCGATTATTTAATAGCGCTGCTTCAACTCAAAGGTCAGACGTAAATATCTGCTATTTGCAGAGTACTTGGCAAAATCTAATGATAAAAATATATGAAATATTATGCAGAAATAAAAATCTCCCACGAAATTTTTTCTTTTTCCCATTTACAAAAAATTCAATGCAACGTAAGACGTCATGAAACCCAAGACGCCAAGTATGTGGTGTGATTTTATTTCAAAAATGTTTTATTGTGGCTTAAATTTTAGCGTATTCTTCCACTGGTATGTGAACTTAGCATCTAAGATTTCAAAAACCAATTGTTCCATTTTCTTTTAATTTTAAATATAACTTGGTTGGACCTAAAAACAGCAACGCACAAAGTTTCATTGAAATTATTTAAAGTTTTCGGATACCGGTTAATAATGGGTTAATAGGTGATTTCTTACTTTAGTAGCTATTTTTATTTAGATTATTTGATAGATGCTCTAAATATCATAAGTGAACTTAAACTATATTGTTTATATGGAACAAAATTCCTAAAGAAAATTTTTTAAAATTATATACGACTAATATACCACCCTACGTTATAATAAAATAAAATTATATTTTTTAATTAATTTTTTTTTTTTTTTTTTTGTTTCAAAGAAATTACAACTTGTTTTAAAACAGTTTTGTAAGGAAGACAAATTAATTTTCCCTTTTCAAAGCTTATTAAAGAATTAATAAGATTTTTATGTGGGGTTTCCACCTGAGAGCAACCCCTCCATTATATCCTTTTTCCATGTAAGAGAACAGAGTGAGCTATATAACTACATTTGTATATAATATTGGCTTAGTTTCACTTACAGTAATTAAAAAATTATTTCAATATTTCCAGTTTCTCGGTAAGTCTTCATAGTAACCTAATACAGCATTTACGTTCCTTTTGTGCTTCCAAAAGTATGACATATTTTTTTCGGTGGTTATTTATTTTTATTTATTTATTTATTGATATAATTGAATTGCTTTTGAGTATACAATGAATAAATGAGGCACAAACATAAGGTGGAAATCATACAATTAGAGTTTAAGTAAGTACAGTCATAGTGAAATAATAAAAATAAGAAGGAAATTAATAACAATAAAACAAAAAATTAAAAATAATTTATTTTATTTTTATTATTTTAAACCGTTTTGCATTGCTTATTATTTGAATTTGGTTTGTTAACTGCTTCCAGAGACTGCCAAATTTCAACATTTTAAAGAGATAATAAGGTTGTTGTGTGTTTATTACCTTGTGCATCAAAAGGAGACACCTAAATTTAAGAAGGTTTTCGCAGCTTAAGTTATGGATCTTCTATGAAAAGTGGGAAATTGATTCCCTTTGTCTTTTATTATGTCTAAATATATCTTCCAATGTTTTTGTACGCTAGCTTGAGTTTGTTAAAGTCATATCCAAAACAATTTGCATAAATCTCACAACCATACAGTAGGACGGGTATAAGGTAAGTTTTTGAAAGTAGTATACGAATTTCGAGCGGAGTAGAGTATTTAACAGCCCGTTTTCTTTTTTTTTTTATATATTTTTTTTATTATTTTTTCCAACACTTTTCATGCCAAATATATTATTATTTGGCCAAATGCGTTTAAAACTAAATGAAATTAATTATATAAAGTCTCATAGTTTTGCTTAAGTTTTTTCAACTAAATAATTCTCATTAAGTTAATTAAAATAATAAGTATAAATGTTTAATGTTGTAGTCGGCGTATGGCTTACTAGACGGGAGTTCGAGATTCAAACCCCAGAAATATGAGAAAATAAATCTCTCGGCGACCATAATCTTCTGACAAAACCTTTGCGAATATTTGATTGCCATGAACAAGCTTCCCAAATCTGTCTTTCGGAGTCGACATTTAACCGTATGTCCCGGCACTCATGGATAAAAATTAGCACACACAACATAAGTGCTGCGAGAAGCTAGGCCGTAGCTCTGAAACAGGGTTGTAATGGCCAATTATGTATGTATGTATGTATGTATATTATATAATTATATTGCATATGTATATATGTATTATTATATTAAATTTGTCCATATTTATAAAATTTTCTATACACTTTTTGATCAAATCCATTTGTTTATATATTTCTTAAAATATCAGTGATTGATATTCACCGGCAATGATTTTATATTATATTTTTATATAAATTGTTCTATATACTTTTGAAATCAAAACATTACCACTTGTAGTGGTAGGGCAAAACAATTAACTCCTATTGAATTTTAATTAACACTTTGAATGGTCGCATAGTTACTCATTGTTGTGGAATCTCATGAGCTTGCATTGACATTCGAAAAAAATAATTGTTTATATTTAAAGTATGTACCTTTGAAAGTTTTTTAAAATAAGTATACGGTTACTGGTATCAAAACAATAATTTTAGGAGGAAAAACAAGCATTTTTTTATTAAGGCCAGCACTCTCATTTGCTGGTCTAGGGAAATATGTAGTGGACAGTAGGAAAATGAAAGTAGTACTTGTGGACGTTTGATTTAAACCCATTGATATCGTAATTGGCAGGAAAAACATGTTCCGATAGAAGAATAAAACACACGCCACATTGCGCAGATGCTCTAACGAATCGATAGTGTTGGATACCCTACCGCCGCTGACTAGCACCTTCGCAGCCGTCTCAAAAATAAAGAAAAAACGTCATGAAACATTATAGTCTATGTCGAACACATATAAAAAAACATACAAAAAACACTTCACAAGTCAGAATATGTTGATCTTGAGGCAACTTTGTACAAATGGTTCTTAAACCGGCAATAGAATATTTGTGCAGTCACTGGTCCAAATTTAAAATCCAGAGCTAAGCTCGAATTCGCCATAATACACTCTGAAAATAATTTTAATTTCAGCGATAGATGGCTAGAAAATTTAAAAAGAAGACACGGTTTTCGCCATCTTAAAATTCGTAGAGAAATCGCTTCTACCGAAACGTCGGGTATTACAGTCTTCATTCATAGTTTTCAAGAAAAAATAAAAGAAAAAACATTTTTGACTCCCAATTTTATACCGCAGATGAATCAGGTTTATTTTTTTGTTTTTTACCCGATAAGTATTTTTTTTTTTTGTACAAAACAACAGAACGAACCGGCCGAAAAATTGTAAGGGAAAGAATAACATTTTTGTTGTATGGTAACGGAAATGGTTCGCACAAGGTAAAACACGTGGTTTTTGGTTAATCTGCACACCCACGTGACTTTAAAGCCATTAGACTATAAAATTTAAAAAAGTCGTGGATGAATTCACTTCATACAAATTAATATCTATTTCTTATATTGACATTTAGTAATTAATTAATTAAATTATTTAATTGGTTTTATAAGTGTTATTGTATTGTATCCAGCATAATCAGGAATCTAGATTACTACAACGTGAAAAACCTCCTTCTCTATGTGCTATCTTCAAAACCTTCGAATTTTTCACTCAGAGTTTATTTATTGACGTTTTTCCTAAAACCCCATACAGTATGAGAAAAATTTTATGCTTCCCATATGAGGAAGAAGAATGTAGATTTTCACTGTTATCTACAAAGAAACCTAATCCAAGGGAATAATATTAATATTGGAACCAAAGCTTTTTGATATCCTACATGCAGTTTTCAGAGAAAGCTTATGGTTTTCTGGTTACTACATCCAACTATCTTGTTGTAATATTAGATGCAAGCAAGGCAAGCGCTGATAACACGAAAAACTTTCCCTCCAAAGAGCAGCAATCTGCTTTTTCGGGTTTTCACCGCTTAATCAATTTCAGTAATAACCGCATATTTAAATCTCTTAACGACTAGATCTCATTATATAAATTTTACTATTTCAGTAATATCTGATTCGTTTTAGCTCATATAACGTAAAATAAATGGTTTCTAATGATTTTTTGCAATTACTTAATGCCTTAGTTAATAAGAAATGCGTAGTACCAGTACTTGAATCCATATCTAGTGTGGAAAGCCTGTTTCCCTTTAAAGCCTTTGCTAGCAAAATGCAAGATATGCGCATATAACTTGCTTTGAATTTTCAGTAAAATCTTTTTGATTTGTGTAAGCGGAACCTGAATCCCGAAAGTAATGTATTTGGAATTTTTTTTAGGAAGTTTATTAATCAAAAGACTTCACAATGTCAGTGCAGTTCATTAAAATGTATTTTATTTCATAGATAAACAGCAATATCCCTCAAAGTCAATATGTTTTTAGGTTTATATGGATCGCTGATTTAGATTTTGAGAAATCTTACTGTCAGACAATAGGTATTGTTATGCCAAAAAATGCCCGCACAGTTTATCTAGCTTTTCTTCCTTACAATTGTTAAGGAGTCCATGTATGTGCTCTAGCGTCTGGCATATATTTTTGAGTTTATCTTGGTTGACTGCAAGGCTTTTAGAGCCGCTTGACTATCTAAAATTATTAGGAAATATATTACTCTCATTCTTCTAAGAAGGTAAGTTGTTACAATATAAGAATCCATTTTCTAAACTTGAACCAATTTTTTACACTTGGGCTCATTTGAATACTATTAAAAAAAATTACTGTAGTGTCTGTCATATATTGTTTTAAGACAATAAATAAATTGATGGTTACCCTATCCTTTAAATAAAACTCTGGAATTTTACTAAAATAAAAATATCATCACAATTTTATTAATAACTATCAGTCGCAATCAATCCAAAACGATTATCTAATAGGCATAAGAGATAAGTGGAGAAGCGAAAGTAGTCTTTACTACAGCTGGGGCAGCTACTAAAGGAGCTGCATGTCTGACTAAGGGGCCAGCAGCGGCATAGCTAAAGGGAACGGCAGCAGGAGCAGCTACAACGGGGGCAGCTTTAACAACTGGAGCAGGAGCAGCAACAACGGGAGCAGCAACGGCGGCAACCAATGGCTCACGACGGACAACAGCGTTGAAACCGTTGATGGGATCGGAAGTATAATCGACAATGCGTCTGTAACCATCAGCGTCATTCAAAGAGTATTGGCCTTGAACGAAACCACCATCACGAGTTTCTACAGCAGTCTTAGAGTCACCAGAGAGAGCATCCTTGACATCATAACCGTAGGAGTATTGTGGATGAGGATCGTATTCTTCAACGGCGGCAACAGCGGCTAAAGGAGCAGCAGCTGGGATGACACCAGCGCTGGCAACAGCAATGCAAGCAGCAAAAAATGTGATGAACTGTAATTATCCAAAATAAAATATAAATAATCCATTGAAATTTGACTGGGTGTGTTGAATAATGTTATCCTTACTTTGAAAGCCATTGTTTTATTATTTAAAATATGTTTTTAAATGCTCTAAATACCAAAATTGGATTTAAACTGTGCTGTTTAATAGTCTGCTTTTGTCTTTTATATGAAAATGACCAAAAATTTATTTTCTATCGAAATAATGTGTTTTAATTGAATACGAAAATTTAATACTTGCGTATATGACAAAATACTCGTATTATTAAACACCAAGTAAATGGTCAATAAAACGTTAATAGAATTTTAAAATACTGAATAAACAAAATTGTTAAAACAAAAATATGAGAGTAAAACAAACAAAAATTGTTTCGCGTTGAAAAATGTCATTTAAACGCATTTATTGTCTTACTTTTGTTTTTGTTATTTTTTCCAGCGGAAATACGCTGCTAAAGCAACAACAAGATTTTATATTAAAATTATCGCATACAAATCAAGGCTGATCGAATGATCATAATCAGTTACAAGCATTCATTATGTGACAAAATAATGAAAGAGAATATTTACATACTTATGACAATTTCAAACTATACAATTTCGATTACTTACTATATTATTTAGCTAATACACTCAACTATTCTCACACATTCATTGGTACGAGTATTATTTAACCACTATACACTGTCCGACCACCGAAAGTGAGCGTTTCGATTATTTTAAATCCAAAAACAAATCTCACATTTCATGGCAATTTTAATACATTTTTTTTGTTAAATTTTATCAATTTTGGTTACAATCGACGCCAACTCATACATACAAGAATTTCTAGAGCAGTTTTGTATAATTTTTAATTACGGGTAATAAATGCAGCTCATGCTCTTGCTTAAAAAAAATCATAATGCAATAAGCTGTGTCATACACTCAAAAAAATCTTTTAGTAATATGTTAAATTTGAACTCGGGGGGCCCTTTTACATTTGCATACATTTCTACTACCAAATATAGAGAAAATAGAGTCAGGCCAGGTTCAAATCCCGGAAAAGGACAAAAATTAAAAATAAAAATTAGCGGGTATTCTAAAAAAATTTTATTTTAAAGGAAGAGATTCCCCCCCCCCCCTTCAAGATGTTCAGCCCCAAGAAATCGCTCCCTGAAATTTTCAACTCTATTCCACCTTTGGCAGGCATTAAAAAATGAATGATCAGGAAAACAGCGCCACCTTCTGGAAGTTAGCAACAAACCTACTTAGTGGAAACACTCATCACTTATAATTTACATCCAACGACAGACAGGGCAATTGCTGTTGATCATTCAAAGGTGAAGATTAATACTGGCCTTTGAGTGATCAAATGCCAGCAACTTGTCTCATCGACAAATATCTACATACTTTCACATTCCAGTACCATGCACAACATAATAGGGGTTTCCCCCTGAGTATTGGTCAAAAAAAAAAAATCGCTGCTCGTAAGACAAAATATATGGTTCGCACAGATAGTCCGAGATATTTTAATGAGAAAGCGGAAGTAGTAAAACAGTCACTGAACACAGGGAATCTTCACGGCCTTCATTTTGCCCTTCATTAATTTATTTTTTAGTCTTTTCTACTATTGAACAATAATAAACGAGGTATCTCAATACAGAGGGCAAGCGACGGCATTGAACTGACAACTGAGAGTTAGCAAATCGATAGATGGTGTGAATATCTTACAAGTTGGTATGGGCTTAGATGATGGAGAAAAAAAAACCGACACTCTTAATAGACACAACCCAAAAGGGGGTAATTTAATCTACCAACCCACCTTTGCTGAAATAGCAGATGCTCTGTGAAAAATCAAGGATAACACGGAATTGGGCCTCGATAATATCTCTGCTGATATATAGATCTGCGCTACTGGCTGAATAATTGACAACATGTTGTCGTGCGGGAGTTTATGTGCTCTATACGCCATTTTTTATATCTCGAGTTAATGATGCTAATTTAGGTTTTTGACACCGAAATTTTTAAAATCTGCAATCCGTTTTCGGCTATTTATTTCCGAAACTTGACGAGATATCCTAAAACGGATTACAGATTTGAAGATCTTGGGGTCGGAAACCTATAGTGGCATCATTAACTCGAGATATATAAAAATATGAAATGGCGGATAGAGCACTTAAACTCCCGCACGACGATATATCCGAACAGCAAAGATTAATGGAGCGTCGTTATTAATATCCCTAAGAAACGAGTTCTGACTGTCTGCAAAACTTTGAGAGGTATCACTTTGTTAAATCATTTTAACAAGTTTATAGTGCAAAGAATATTTCCTTCGGTGGATAAAATTTTGGCGTCAAGAGCAGGTAGACTTTTCCTTGCAAAGATCTTTGTATTATTACAGAACAATCCCTAATATACAACTCATAAACTCTCCTGTTTAGCGGTTTCGAATATGCCCTTGACAAAGTGTCCCCAAATGCAATTCGAACGACCCTGATACTGAAAAGAGTTTCAGAGAAGATCGTAAGTTTGTATAGGGATACTGTTTACAGAGTACGAAATACCAGCAAGCTGATCAGCCTTTCTCCCCATTTGCAGAAGTAAGGCCAGATTATGCCTTTGCTACATTATTCTTATTTGTGTACTATAGTGTAAGAATATAGAGGAGACAATTAGAGAAGCAGGTTTTGGGATTCAATAGACCAGAAGGAGAGTGTTAACTAAAGGTGTTAATGGTAACAGATTTGGCTGGTTTGATTAGATTACAAACACTGGTAAAGTTTGTTGAAACTCAATTGTTTCTTTATTGTCTGAATATTGACGCCACCAGATATGTTACCGTTAACACCTTTAGTTAACAAATTTTTAATTCTTTTTTAGTATCAAACCAATAAAAATGAAATTCAGTTTTACAAATTTACGTGTAACTTATAGGTTTACAAGTTATACATTCAATCACTTGACTCGAAGTGGGAATAAGTCTTTCATAAAGGTATTCTAAACTTCAAAATGGCGCAATAATATAATAAGATAAAATATGTATAATATAAATTAAATACAAAAGAAAATAATCAATTATTATCGATAGTTAACAGGGAAGAAATTTTTGGTATGAGTTACAGTAGCGGCAACAGAGAGTCTCATCGATTATTTATTATTACCGATGACGTCGGGTATGTTCTGAAAAACGAATTCGATGGAAATTGAGAACAAAAATTTTTTCAAAGGCAAATAAAACTTATATGCGAGCATTATTTTATAGATTTGGTATTCAAGCGAGATACTTTAATGGGAATTAAGCGAATAAATACAAAAAATTATCAAAACAGTTTAACATTTTAAAAATGTAGCAGTTTGAATTTCATTCGATTTCAATTTCAATCGAATTCGATTTTCAGAATATACCTTTTATGTGTAATGGCCCACTGCCTCGCAAATATGTAGTTGAAGTTAAAATTATTAGCATATATACGGGGGGAGTAGCCTATGAAAAAACGAAGCAGTACTCGTTTGCGCTGGTATAGAAAGGCCTCTCTCTCTGTTGATGACATTATTATCGAGAGATGGCAGCTCCTTATGAATACTTCCGACCGAATAAACAAAGTCCGGCCAATATGTACCAAAGAACCAAGATTCATATACATACATGTTTAATTGTAGCATTAATTCCGTTTTTTTTATACGTATGCACGACGCACACAGGGTTAGAATAGCATGTTTTCTTGGATTAATTAAAAAAAATCACATTGATCTCGAGACTGCTGCTGTCGTTGTGTGTTGTGTTTTGTTGTTTTTCATGTTACTTTTTTCTGACTGATCGAAAGACCTGTACATGTGGACAATTTAAGATTTGGCCTTTCCATTCTTCATGGCTGGATTCGATTTCTTGAATGTCTTTTGCACGTCTTATGCACACAATACAGGACGACTTTTTGTTGAAACGTATCCTTGATACAATATGCCTCCCACTTTGCACAAGTATTTTATTCACGGACCCGTTATTGTGTCAAATGCCATTTTACCTATTGGGTAGTTATCAGAAGAAGCGCAAGAAGCTCGAAATAAAGATTTTAAAAAATATAGGGAGTTTCATTCACCGAAAGTGCAGTCGAGAAAAATCAAACATTTTTAATATGTTTTTGATAACCTCTGACCCAATTATTTCAAGCATGCAAAAATTGTCTACAAAGAAGGTTCAAAGCTTGCCAGAAGAGGCAATTGATTTAAATGTACCAGCAGCTCCAAACAAGAACTATTTGGGTGATGTTGAAGTTGCTGATGCTGCTGACGATGATAATGATGATGATGATAACGATGATGATGATTAAGATGATGATAATGAATATGATAATGATGATGGTGAAGATGATGTTGATGATTAACTTTAAGATGTATAAAATGTAATGTTTAAGTTTTCATACTGTACTCCTTGCGCTATATACCTAAACTGATATTTGGCATTATTTAATAAAATTCTACTGAAATATACTAAGAAAACATTTTGTTTTACTTATTTAAATGGTATTAACTGAAAAATAAAGAAAAATTATCCGAATATAGCTTCCCTGATTTGATCCAAGAAAACATGCTATTCTAACCCACTGTGCGACGTAGAGCTTTATAAGCTTGGGCATTAACCGAATGCAGGGCTATATAAATAAATGTCCAAGACAGTTTTTGGGAAACTTCTGGCAAAATCAGATTTTGAAGGATTCATTGCAGTCGAATGAGTAGTGTTAAGTATATAATGATACGAAAAAATATGTAAATGTAGAAAAAAATCTTTTCTTAACTGAACCTATACCACTATTTTTATCGGTTTTACCGGATCAATTGATTTGACTGACTAGACTGCTTATGTTTGTTTAAAGTTCTTATTTTTTATTTGTATCTGTAGAATTAAACAGTGAAAAAATTTATATTTTAAATTAAGTATCATTTAAAATTTGTTATACATTAATATGAAGCATTTTTTTAACATGTACGCCTAAGTTTTTTAAATAGTTTTTTTATTTATTTAAAATTCCTCTACTGTGTGATTGTAATTCAAAATTTTATTACGTCACTTGAAATAATTTGTTTGTTATTCTTTTTTTTTAACGTTCTCTGATTTTTGTTGGCAGTGTTAATATCCAAGTGTCTCAATGTTTTAAAATTAATTTTGTTGTTTGTAGTGGTATGGAAAAAATATCTTGCCAAGACCCAAAATCAATATCATTGAACCAATTTTGTTTTATGCCAATTACAATAATCGGTCAACGCAGTTTTTTGTTATTTTTCATTGTCTTCTGTTTACAATTAAATCGTTTTATTTTGTATTGTAGTTTAAAATAGACGACATCCAATCGGCTATTACGCAAATTAATTAAGGAATTTTATTGAAACTGGAACTACTTGTAGTTTAACTTCTGTTGATTTAATTTCAATATTTTTGCTTAATTTCTTGATTATTTGAAAAACAATTTAATTTGTTGGCACTTAATGTGTAGGAAGTTTATTTTATAATGATGGTCACACGTGAATCAATGACAACTGCATAGCATAATACAAAAATGTTTACTCGTATTTATTTGAAAAGTGAATTCAGTAACATAAACAACATTGTATATTATTGTAGGCAGTGGATAATCTAAGGGTCGGAAGAAACACTTATTGTCTCATTTTTGTAACTCCTACAAAGAACACCTCTAGGCATGAAACAAAAGGATAGAAGCAATAGGAATGTGAATTAAAACGCAAAAATTACTTTACACTTTCAAGTATTCAAATAAAATCAGGGAATTTATTTTAGCAACTTTCTTTTTGGCAACACTGTTTTTAACAGCTCAGCTGTTTTCGTGCAACATTTTACTGTGAAGTGTATTCAGTTTGGTCAATAATTTAGCCATAAATCGGTTAACAAACAAAAAACGGGTACAGATTATTAAATTATCGTAATTCATGCTCGGTTTTATTGCCATTTTATTTCTTCCAAAACTCATACATAGAGTGCGGACAATCGAAAATATCGCCATTGTATCAACATGTGTTCAACAGAAATTGTGATTTTAACGCTTCTTGTACAATAAATATAATTTTAGGCAAAACTAGTTCTAAATTACCACGGATAAATACAATATACATAATGATATTTTTAATATTATTATCTGCCCATTTTTTCATTTATTTCTAGTTACCCCGATAATTGCGTAATTTGAGTAAATTTTTATCAGAAAAAATTTTATACAGTCAGTGGCGTGTGATCTGTATTCAGCAGTTTTAGGCGGTTTGAAAGGGTCAACAATTTAAATATGTACGTGTTCGAAAGTAAGTACAGTAAAGTCCTATTTTACACGGTCTTTTTGTATACGAACTTGAAATAACACGGTTCGTCAAAAAGAAATTTAAATTTTATTTATTTTTGTTTAACACGAATTCAAAAAAAAAATTTTTTTTAGTTTTTTACATGATTTTCTGCAGTGTTGGATATCAGCGCCGTATGGAAAATAAACAAAACGAAACGTTTGATCTCATTTTGTTTTGTTCTTTGCAATGAGTAAAACAAAAACAAAACAAAAACAGTGAGAGCGATTGTCCAATTTAGTTTTGTATATTGTTTTTGTTTTGAGCACTACAAATACACTAACTCAAATGTGCGTAGGTAGAACTAAAAATGAATGAGAAAAGAAAAAAAGAAGAAAAAAAGCGCAAATTATACGAATGTAACGGAATAATAAAGCAAGCATAAAAGCGAAAACCGTATTGTTTCGTTTGCGCTCTTTCTCATTTAGAAAGTATTTGTTTTGGTTTTGCTCATGTACAATGCGATTAAAAAAAATTTGAAAAGTTTATGACTTTGTGGTAACGTTTGCGAAATGTTTTGTTTGTTTGCCCACTCTGGTTCGCACAGAAACTCAAACGACCAAGGTTTAAATCCCAGCGAAGGAGAAAAATTAGAAAAAATTGCGGTTTTTCGAAAACTTATAATAATTTACAAATAAGATGATAATTTTTCCAGCTTTAGTTCAGAGTGGAAATCCAACGCAAACTTAAATCTTTTGTTGCTGGGTATCAAGAATTATCTAAACAACTGGAGAAACCAAAAAAAAACAACTTCTTTTAACAGATTTTATAACAAAAAACCTATAGAAAGCGCTAATAATGGATATAATTCTGCATTAGAACAAAACCCAACACTGGTGTTAGATATATCTCCTGACGACAGTGCTATTTTTAAGCCAGTCCATAATAAACGTACACGATTGTTATTAACTAGCGATGATTAGCAATAATCTTGTTTCCTAATTTTTTTGATTTTTTATTTCTTTGTACTTATGGAGTTTACAGTTTAAGTAAACTGAATTCATTTTAAGAAAATTTGTGAATATTAAAAAACAAAAAATATTTTTCGCCTTATTGGCAAAATACATTCAATATAATTTGAAATGTATACTTTTGGGGATAAGCATGTCTCCATGGCCATTTCGTCTCTGCTTAAGAAACTCGTCAGGAGACTTTTTCCCAAAGGTGTTATTCAAAACTATAAATACTTATGTTACTATTGAAATATCAAACAGGCCTGTCAAATTTATTTCAGTATATCTACTCAAGGTATACAAACAATTTTATTAAAGATCTTAATATCAGAACAAAATCTTCAATTGACTATTATATCTTTGGCAATACACACACCAGCTGGAACTGTCATCGAAACAATAGCCATTATCTACCGTGTACACTGTACAGTCTACATACTATAACTATTTTAACATAAGTATTTATAGTTTTGAATAACACCTTTGGGAAAAAGTCTCCTGACGAGTTTCTTAAGCAGAGACGAAATGGCCATGGAGACATGCTTATCCCCAAAAGTATACATTTCAAATTATATTAAAATTTGTGAATTTTTTTTACTTTACACGATTTTGATTTACAGGTTTTCTTAGGAACGTATCTACCGTGTACACTGTACAGTCTACATACTACAGATGGTTGTGTTGGTGCAATAATTTTGTTGAATCGAGTGAATGAGTCTGGTTATAATGGCTATTGTTTCGATGACAGTTCCAGCTGGAGTGTGTATTGCCAAAGATATAATAGTCAATTGAAGATTTTGTTCTGATATTAAGATCTTTAATAAAATTGTTTGTATACCTTGAGTAGATATACTGAAATAAATTTGACAGGCCTGTTTGATATTTCAATAGTAACAGAAACCTTTTGTTCATATTTAATATTGAAAATTTATATCAACGTGTATGAGAAATATTATTTTTTACTGCTACTAGCAGGCCTCTATCAAATGATCATTTTCACTTGCAAACCGTTCGGAATTTTTATTTATTTTCTGTGGCAAAGTTGTAACTCTTGTCATGAAGAACAAAAATTGTGAACGTATAAATTCAAAAAAACTTTACCTTCAAGACCAAAATTGCAAAAAGCTTTCAAAAATTCAATCTTTTTTACCTCTTTCTCCCCGGTTTATAGGTATCAAACCATTTAAAAGTAAAGGAAACAATGAACTACACAAGTTTATCTAAGATCTATATAAACAACTTACATGATCATGCAGCGACCGCAGCAGCACGGGCAAAAAAGTAAGCTCAGCACACACATCAAAAGGCGCAGAACACAATCAAGGTAGAAATACACAGCATGCGTTAACAGCGAAACCAATATACAATGTAAGTCAACTATTCAACTGGTAACGCATCTAAAAGTTAAAATTTTTTCTATATACGTTCTTCTATACGTTAGATGCTTTACCAACTTTGCCAATAACTTGTTTTATAAAAATTCCTTATTTTAACGTTTTTTGGCAGACGGGTGAAACACCCAATTTGCACAACGCATGTTATGTACTTCTAACTTAAGAAAGCGACACGACGCACAGTGGGTTAGAATAGCATGTTTTCTTGGATCAAATCAGGGACGCTATGTTCGGATAAATTTTCTTTATTTTTCAGTTAATACCATTTAAATAAGTGAAACAAAATGTTTTCTTAGTATATTTGAGTATAATTTTATTAAATAATGACAAATATCAGTGTAGGTATATAGCGAAAGGACTACAGTATGAGAACTTAAACATTACATTTTATACATCTTAAAGTTAATCATCAACATCATCATCACCATCATCATTTTCATCATCATTACAATCATTGTCATCATAAACATTATCATCATCGTTATCCTCATCATCATTATCACCATCATCATCAGCAACTTCAACATCACTGAAATAGTTCTTGTTCGGAGCTGCAGGTACAATTAAATCAATTGCCTCTTCTGGCAAGCTTTGAACCTTCTTTGTAGGCAAATTTTGAATGCTTGAAATAATTGGGTCAGAGGTTATCAAAAACATATTAAAAATGTCTTGGTTTGATTTTTTGAGACTCCACTTTTGTGAATGAAACTCCCTATATTTTTTAAAATCTTTATTTTGAGCTTCTTGCGCTTCTTCTGATAACTGCCCAATAGGTAAAATGGCATTTGACACAATTTCGGGTCCGTGAATAAAATACTTGTGCAAAGTGGGAGGCATATTGTATCAAGGATACGTTTCAACAAAAAGTCGTCCTG
Source organism: Metopia argyrocephala (assembly GCA_963576795.1). NCBI lineage: Eukaryota > Metazoa > Arthropoda > Insecta > Diptera > Sarcophagidae > Metopia > Metopia argyrocephala. The sequence continues at coordinate 90,705,853 of OY756211.1, forward strand.
TATTGTGTGCATAAGACGTGCAAAAGACATTCAAAAAATCGAATCCAGCCATGAAGAATGGAAAGGCCAAATCTTAAATTGTCTACATGTACAGGTCATTAGATCAGTAAGAAAAAAGTTACATGAAAACCAACAAAACACAACACACAACAACAGCATCAGTCGCGAGATCAATGTTATTTTTAGCTATTTGACGGCCGTAACACTTGCATTAAACAATGTATAGCTTCTAAAAGGCACAAAAAGGCAGCGTAAAATTTTGCAATATAATAGAGATTTATGCCCTCTTTAATATAAACTAAAAACTATGACACAAATGTGGACAAATAATAACTATATGTCCATTTAAAATATAAAATTGCTAATTTTTTTTGCACTTCCAATATAAATAACTAAATCTAAAACACTTCCACACACAATTTGATACACAAGTGCTAACGAAGTATTTGCAAAATAACCTGAACTTGATGGTTCCATTGAAAAATTGTTAACTTTTTCAACACTTTTAAAAATAAATAAAATTTTCAACGGGAAAGTTTTCACTTTTTTTAGCCTTTTTTGCACAAAAATTTTTATAAAGTTTGACTTTGAAGTTTCACTACAAAAACACCAGAGCGCTTTTGACATTTATTTTAACGACAAATGATGTAGAATTTTATATACTCTAACCTGATACAAAAAATTTTGACGATACTTAAAATTTTCTTTTTTAATTAATCCAAGAAAACATGCTATTCTAACCCGGTGTGCGACGCTCGCATCGAGGCATTGCACACTGAAACAACGTCAACGAGAATATGTTTTCGAAAGTTGATTATTGATATGTGTGTGTATGCATTTACAAGTGAGCATAACCCTTGTGTAAAAACTTTTTTAAATTTCTTTCCTCTTGCAAATTTTCTTATGAAATTAAGTGTTAAACTTTAAAATCAGATACCATTCAGAGGTGCACAAACAACAACAACAGAAGCAATTAATAAAAGTGTTAAATAATATTATTGAAACATATGTATGTAATCTGTTTAACACTTCAAGTTTAAAAGATTCGCAATAGCACTTAACTTTAAGAAAAATTATTAAACAAAAATCTTGATTGAAATGAAATAATTTCTTTATTAAAAACAACAGAAGCAACAAGAAAAAAAACAACAAGAAAACAATTTACTTATATTTAATGACGATAATGGACATACGAAACATGATGGGGAGCACCGATTGCAGTCTTCAATAAAGCAGGAGCATGATGGACAACAGCTGCAGGTGCATGATGTACTACAGCCGGAGTGTGGTGCACTACGGTTGGTGTATGATGATGAGTAGTAGTAGTAATCAGAGTGGGTACTGACTTAACAATAGCAGCTGAAGGCGATGTATGTACCAAATGAACTGTGTGAGGATCTACGTAATTAACAGTAGCCGGCTGATGATGGTGATGATGTACCAGGACAGATGTTGCTTTGGCTTCAATTGGTTTTGACTTTTCACTCTTTGCAGCTACTTTAACAACTTTTTGAGGTGCAATTTGTTGCTGCACAATTAGCTTGGAAGGTGCTACTAAACGTTCGCGACGCACTACAGCTTTAAAGCCACTAACAGCATCTGAACTATACTCAACAGTACGTTTATAACCATCGGCATCGTTGAGGCTGTACTGGCCCTGGACATTATCACCGTCTCTAGTCTCTGTTTGGAACTTAACATCTCCGGTAATGGCATCATCCACACTATAATTGAAATTATAGCTGGCATGGGAATCAACATTCTCCGTTGAAGTTGTTTCAGGCAAACGAGCAGCAGTGACCATGGCCAAACAACAGGCAAGAACTGAAATAATCTTGAAAACAAAACAAAAATATAATGATAGAGACTTAATTGTTTAAACAATTTTTATTATTTGTTTTCAAATTACTTTAATTTGCATCTTTTGTAATATAATGTGAGATGTCTGAGCAAAAGAGATATTTTGTTAATGTTGCAAGAATGAATACAACAAATGAACTGCGATCTTATGTCCTGTTGCACATCGTTTATATATCAATGCATGACACGGCGCTTTTTCCATATTGTGTTAGCACTCATACATGATAATGAACTCAGAAACAAAAACAAATAAACAAACTTAATGATAGTCTTGTGTACCGCTTTGGAGAGTTTCATCAATGACCCACTGCCTCAAAAGTAAATTATTGATAAATAAAAAGGCAAAAAAAAGAAACAAAAAGGAAAAAAAACAGTAAAAGAACAGGTACTTAAAGTTTAGCGGCAAGGTCAACACACATTCATTGACTCTGCACACACAATTACCCAAAATACAAACATTCATACTCTTGTGGATCCAGCCCTAAATCATCTTTATCAATATTTACTTGTCTGCTATTTTTTTTTTCATCGCAGCCACTACCATTACCAACTTGGCCTTAAAAACGTTTCTGCATCAAACGAATCATTCCTTACTTGCATCTGCTTTGAGAATTATGAATGTGCGGCCATCGAACCAGTTCCTTTCACTGCCAATGATTTTAAATTTCATTCCAATGTGCGTGTGTATTGATCTGTCTGCTTGCAATTAGAATCTGCATTTTACTAACTCTGCTGCAAAACTTGTTTAATTTTGCCTCAAACAAAACAAAAACTAAGAGAGCACTTTAAGTTAATATTTATAAAAATTGTTTAAAAAACACTTCTGTATCACTATTGTTTAACGCTGTTAAATTTGATGAAATAATTTTAAACACCCAATAAATTACTAATTATGTTGTCAGTTCAGATAGTTAACAAGGAAAGTTTTAAAAAATGTTAAACGGAAACATTTTTAATGCCAAATCGGTGTCTGTAACTCAGTTGAACAATTAGTCTATAGATTAAAAATGTATTATTTTGTTAAATAATAGTGATGTAAAAAGCGGTTACTTTTAATTACTCAATACTACTCGGTTCTTTTTAAATTGAGTACTCAATACTACTCAATACTTTTTTTTATTTGAAAGTAAAAGACATGGTAAGCTGCACCAACCTACAGGTTTTATAGCTGCTGAAATGTTTGCGACATTATCGGACACTTCGAATGAAATTTTGTGTCCCCACGCTTTTCGAAGCAAGTAAAAAATAAGATTTAAGGTTCTAATCAGTGTCAAGACAGATATACATACATGACGCAGTTGCCACAGATGTCCATGCGCCTGTTGTTATACAAACATGTTTTACAATAGTGGGACATTTTTTAAATCTCTAAAATTATCCTCAAATTCCGAATGTATAAGTTTTTGAGTTCAAATATATCTGGTTGGTAACGTATACGATGTGTTCAATGTTTTTACAAATTGTTCCAATCCTTCGTATTCCACGAGAGATAAAAGTTTAAAAAAAAATTCTAAACTAAAGTCTTATAAATCTAATTCTACTTTTACGGCATTTACAGAGTTGTATTATTTCTGAGGATTTTTAAGGAATATAACCATATAAATATTGAATAGTTACTTTTGGATATTGAGTACTGTTAAATATTCATGGTATCGAGTACTCAGTACTCAAATACTCAATACTTTTACATCACTATTAAATACATCAAAATGTTTTTAGAACGTTAAAATCCATATCACATGTTAGATTATTTAATAATCTGTAAATAATAATAAATAATAATGTAATTAATAATCTGTAACCCTATTTCCATCCCGATATCAGTACTAGAAACTACTAAAATCCAAGCCAGCTTTGAAAACAAAGCGATCCACATAGCTGACCTGCACGTTGAGTAGCAAACTGAGATCTATTAGTTCCTGTTTTCGAATCCTCTAGTTAAGAAAGATACTACAGAAGGAGTATTTTGTTCTCACCACTACCTCTTCCAGGCAATAATTATATAAAGTTAAGCATGTCTACCCAATAAATACTAACCAGAAAATATAACCAACCACAGGCGAAGTCCTCCATTTCAGCAAGTTCACTAATAAATCAATTGTTTTTCAATCAACACTTGGCCACAACTTCTTAGCCTGTCTACAAGAAGAATTCTATCTCCATCTTTAACTCTAAAAATGCTAAAAACAAGTAAAGACCGGCGTACTAACACTTTTGGGCCTGTTTAGCCGTATGACATCTTGAAAGAAAGAAATATAAAAAAAAAACTATTTCTTTCGGCGACTACCTTTTAGCAGTCTTCAGAGTCAATGTTATAGCTTAGGTCCCGTAACTCACGGATAAATATTGACGTACACAAATTCGGTGCCATGAGTAGCGAGGCCGTTACTCTTGAAAAGAATTATAATGACCAACTAGGTATGTTATTAAGTTACACCAAGTTATCTATTAAATTGTAAAATTGTGTTCCTAAAGCAAGTACCCAGCAGAAAATTTTTCTAATTTTGAAGCAATAAATAAAATTGTAAGCAATAATAGAAGTATTATATTGTTTATTCATAAGTTAAAGCTTCCAAAAATGCTACAGGATAAGGTATTATTTTCTATTTTTTATACTATTTGCTTACTGGTTGCAATAAATTTGCGTTTCTATTGCATTATAGCCGCTCATTTCATATAAAAATCATGCATTATTGATGCGCACAAGTAAGTGATACTTCACTATTTCTCCCTTACAAAATATCTTACTGGTAAGCACTAATTTCTACTGGGTAGTTTTAATTTTAGAACGATTTTTACTTTTCCTGTAAGCTTTTGAGGCTATTTTTGCGTGCATGATGCAGCAACCTATCAGACTTGTATAGCTTGCTGCGAGACTGAGCAGCGTCTTCACCAAAACAGTCTATCGGCAGTATACTATTTTCAGTTACTTCTTTTGAGTGAATTAGTACTTTGTTAGTTTAACCAGTAGTGCAATTCACTGCGAAATCTTAATAGCAATTCTTTGGTTAAAAAATTTTAACAGCAAAATAAACAATTTTACTATTCAGTTAAATTTTTTAACAATTTTAGTTATCGCTAATGCTATATTTACACTACCTAAGTTTCTCATCTGAGTTCCATATCAGAAGCACACTAAGATAGACTCAGATAGTTTAATTAAAAATCTAATTGAATTTTTATTGTTTTTGCCTAAGCTTAGTTAAGAATAGAACATTTTCTACTATCAAAATTATTGCGGTCTAAGTTGTAACTGTTATAAACTGTTTTAATCAGATGAGAAACTTAGGTAATGTAAATATAGCTTAAGCGTTTTCTATACTACAGTTCTATTTGTAACTGTTATAATCTGTTATAATCAGATGAGAAAACTAAATAATGTAAATATAGATTAAAATAGACACAAAATTAAAATAATTTTTTGGGTTTTTTTTTATTTATTGGGTATTTAATTGAAATACGAAGTCTGCTCAAAAATTAACCGTTATTTTCAAATTTCGTGAGTTACGTATGTTCGATTTTCTCATTTTTTTTTCTGTTATATTGGTACACATGTTTGTTAATATGTTGGTAATGTCAGCCATTTTGGATTGTCAGTTTGTTTTTGAAAGATAAAAAGATTAGTCGTGTTTTGGTGTGCTCTTCGATTTTTTACAATTCGAAAAAATGGATCAAAGAAACTGTATTAAGTTTTGTGTAAAAAATTAAAGTAAATGCGCAAGGACATTTTAAATGTTGACTGTAACGTTTACTATGAGCAGAGCACAGGTTCAATTGTTGTATAACCGGGTTAAGGAAGGCCTAATAGATGTCAGTGACGATGGGATTTGCACCAAGATAACGCACCAGCTCACACATCGATGCTTGTGCGTGACTTTTTGGCCAAAAACAAAACCGTTATCATGCCTCAACCACCGCATTCACCGAGCTTGGCCCCCGCTGACTTTTTCCTATTGCCAAAAGTGAAAACACCGATGAAAGGAAAACGTTTTGCTACGATTGGCGATACCAAAAAGCTCGTTTCAGAAGTGTTTCGAGGATTGGAAAAAATGCTGACATAAGTGTATTATATCTGAGGGGGATAACTTTGAAGGGGACAATATAGTTATTAATGAATAAATAAATACTTTTTGAAAAAATTTAAAATAACGGTTATTTTTTATCCTAGCTCGTACACATTTCATTAATAATATAATTTACCAAAAAATACAAAATATTACAAATATTTTCAGAAATATATTAAATTTAATATTAAAATATTCAAGATCCGTATTCACATGTATTTTAAAAACACAATTTTTCCTAAAATCACTTCTTTGTTATTGAATAAATTGTAAAGAATATATAAAAAATACTATTTAATAAAACAAAATAAACAGAAATCATAATAATATTATAACAAATTATGTTATATATATGAAAAAATTTAAGTGAATAATTTTAAAATTTGTAAGAAAACTGACTTTGCATACTGGTTTTTCGTGAAGTTCTTTTTTTTTCTTATAGAGATGCCACTTTATTTATATTTTTAACTACATGGGGTTAACGAGGAGTTACTGAATTGCGCTATCTTTAATGCAAACAACAAAATCGGCTTTAAATGTAAACAGAAAAAAATCGTTAAAACTTACTGCATTGCAATACTGGTATTATTTTAATACTTTTTAGTACCAATTTTGGCCATGTCACTTTTGCATTCAACAAAATTGTTTAAAAAAATCACACACTCACACACAATAAACCTATACAAATGTATGGAATTAATGTTGTCTTTTCTTTAATAAAATTACACGAGTATTCAACACCAAAATAAACAGTAAAATAGAAAAAGTAAATAACTTTCTCAGTCAGAAGTAAAAAGAAGCAGGAGCACCAACATCAATGAGCATAATAAAATTTGTTTTTGTTAAGGGTACTCACGATTGAATCTCTGCAAACTAAAACTAAGCAAATTTGCTGTGCAAATGGCTATAGATCGTGAGTGTCCTTTTATAATTACACCAATACCCCGATTTGCGTCGCTTCAGTTTGCGTCGCTTCGAAGTTGCGTCTTTTTTTAAGTTTCTGGAATTTCAATGTTGCGTCGTTTTTGTTTCAGTTTGCGTCGCATGGCTTCGAAGTTGCGTCGTAAATGCTACGATTTGCGTGGTTGATATGAAAATGTTTTTACAAAGTTAAAGCAAAAAAAGGGGATTTCCCGTTTAGTAGAAAGCAAATTTGCAGGTGTGCGTTGTTTACATGTTAAGCGTAGTTATTAGTTTCGAATTATACAGTGGTCTTCACAATTGTTATATTTTTATTTTAATAAAATCTGTTATTCAAAAAATAATAAGAAAATATATTGATTTAAAACCCTTTTTCTAAGCTAAAATGTTTAAAACCTGTATTGACTAAACGAAAATCAAATACGTAAACAATTGAAAATTCTGCTTCAGTTTGCGTCGTTTCGGTTTGCGTCTCATTTTTTCAGTCCCAATTAGCGACGCAAAACGGGGTATTGGTGTAATTGTATTTTTTAAAGAATGTATATGTTTGACTTAGTGCTGCCAGATTTATAGACACAAAAACATCTGGCATCTTCCTCTTAAAAAGCCAAAAGCACCGCTTATTCTTTGAAAAGAAAGAAAGCAGCTAAATGCAAAAAATAATAAATTTTTTAATAAATAAAGGCAATAACTAAAAAAGAAAGCACGTATTTTGTATATATAAAGTAATATATGTAAATGTTGGTTTTAGTTGTTATCTTCACGTTCATATATATATGGCTGTAGAATTGTTAAAAATTTTTAAGCAAAAATACACAGCCAATTTACTTAAGGTTTTTTCAGTGCAATTAGTGCAAATTACAAATGCGTATATTTTGTTGTTGCAGAGAAAAAATTTGATGTATTTTTACACACTTTGCATCAATTGCACAGTTTGTGAGTACCCTTATTATTCATATATGTAAAAAATAATAAAATTTTTTAATTAATAAAAAAATAAGTTCGCATGTACACATCAAATAAAAAGTAACCAATTTTTTTTAAAATAACTAACACGACTATACTGATTGTACATATACAGATACATATAAATACCAAATAACAAGCCTATAAAGCCCATCAATTATTTATATTGTATCAGCCGGACAGATGCAATAATTTTTTTTTAATGGTCTTGATATTTTTCTCCAAAATCTTTTTCATTTATAAAAACTAACAACACTGGACAGAACTGCTCAACGCTGTAAAATTCACCATTAAATTGTACGCCTAAGACTATGCTAAGGTTTTGTTAATATATCAATTATTTTACATTTAAAAATAACACTTCCGTTCCAACAAACGGTAACAGTATGAGGCACTAAAGTTCCAATTGGACCCTTTTTAGATGGCATGGCACTTTGTTGACCCTTGCAGAAAATTATCCAACTTTTAGCCGTTTTTTTTTTTGCTCGGTTTTGCATAAATTGTACTTTTAGTATTGTGTTAAATTTTTTATGTAAGCTAGGTATTTACTTATTTTTATGTAGTTGTCAAAAAGAAAATCATTTGCATGTATGCTTTTATTTGTATGCACGTTTTATTGTTTGTTCTACCATGATGGGTAAAACTATATTATTGAAGGCAAAAAAATTTGCTAATAAATTACTTTTATTAACACAGTAAGCTACGATCACATTAGTCAAATATTTGACGAAATAAGTGAAACTTTTATTTCCTTAATTTTCAGCTCACATATTTGATTAATTCAATATTGAAATATTTGTTTTTATAAAGGTTTGGTTTTAAATACTTTTTTAAAGAAATGTTTAACTGAAACAAAATATTTGCAAAAAATTCTGGTTACACTCTTGTCGCTAAATATTTTTCTAATAATTATAAAGACATTTACGGATGAAAGACATGTTTTTTTTACAAGATACAAAACAATACCCAAATGTACTGTGTTTTGTAGATTTTACTTGTTTTAATTTCTTTTTAAAACTTAAGGAAAATTTAGTTTAAAAATAATGTCTAGTTAACATGGGTGAAAGTAAGCAGTTGTAAATTTAGCACATTAGCTAGGGGCGTGGAGTCGGAGTTGCACTTTTATTACCGGAATCGAAGTATGTACCTACAAAATTTTGAATTGACGCCCAGTCCGTTCATTTAAGTACCCAAATTAATTAACAAAAATTAGTGTAATAATTTTAATAATTTTTAGATTTTATTTATTGATGTAATCTAGTAACTTAATTGCATTAACCGAACTTATACTCGGTTTTTATTTTAGTATTTATTTCCGTCAACTTTAGATCATGAAGGACTACTAGTTATTTGATGATTGAACCTACAATTGAACCGAAACCTTCTCTTACTGACATGGCTGTAACAATGACTTTAAAGTTTGCTTGGTCATCCTTATACTGCAATTGAAAATCTTCAAGCTGTAGTTTCAGCTCCAAATACGGTACAATGGTACCCTACTAGCTGATATACTTATATATGTATATACGTCGATCAAATGGTTTGACTATTATATACCAACGGAGCAATGTTAGAATGAAAAAACCAAGAAATATTTTCTTTCTCTAATAATTTAAACAGGCCAGTTAATAACGACCATATTGTTGTCATTTACGCAGACTATTTTGTTAAGTCAAACGAATAAAACAAAAAAATTGTTTATAAAGGGTGTTAGCAACTGTCCTTAATTTTCATAAAAAACTCATCTTCAGCGATGAGGCTCATTTCTAGATGAATGAGTGCGTGAGCAAAAAAAAATTGTCGAATTTAGATCAATACCAATTCACATGAGATCCAAAATGTCAGAAGCAGTACGAAAATGTCATTGTTCGGTGCGAATTTTGCTCTGGCGGCGTCATCCACCCATATTTCTTTAAGAACAATGTAGACCAGGCCATCGCTGTCAACGGCGAAAGCTATAAGTTGACTAAAATTTACGTCTTTTGGTTTGAATAAAGTGATCTGGACAACAACGACATGTTCTTTCAATAATATGTCTCTACGTGCCACACAGCTCATGCCGCATTGTATATTCTGTATGAGCAATTTGCGGTCATTATCACATCACGTTTAATTAATGTGAAGTGGCCACTGAGAGTGAGCGATTTGTCCCCGTTAGACTTCTTCTTGTGAGGATTTCTTAAGTCGCAAGTTTATGCGAATAAAACACAAACAACAGTGGTCCTCGAAACCAACATAAATAACCCATGTTATTCGTACAATTCAGCCTCATTATGGGTTAGAGAAATAAAAATGGGACATTTCAATGCATCAATTGATTTTTAAAACGAATAAAAATATTGATGGTACCTATTCTCATACCCATTTTTATTATCTTAATGTAAAGACAGAAAGCACTTAATAAAAGACCCGATATGTATAGATAGTTTTGCATACAATATTTTGTAAATTTTAATAATTTTGAATAATTGGAATTATTTTGTAGAGAATTTTCCAATTAAATGTAAATGGAAAAGCTGTTGAGTTAAAGACGGTTCTAAGAAGTCGCTCAGTTATTGAAGGTAATACAAAAATTTATTTTTATTGATGCCAAAAAAAATTAAAAAACCAAGAGAAAAAGTAATGACAATAATATGTAAATAACAGGTTAATCCTTTGTCGTTGGTAAATGAAAAAATTTCACACAATAAGTGGGTATAGATATGTTTAATACGTTGTTTTTCCATATTTCACTATTTTCTAACTGAAATTGTTTTCATTTTCCGTAAAAATTTCTCCTTTCTTATTCTCATGTTATACCTATGTTTGGGCTTATGTTTTAACTAAAGACTGAGGAAAAATCGATTTGAAACTACAGCAGATGTTAAAAACACTCTCATAAATATGTACGTGCAGTTACAGAATGTGTGAAAATCATAAGAATTTGTAAATAATTAAACGAAGTTAACATCTCTACAAATACAAATACTGACAGTTTTTTCTAATAAATATGAATGCGAATAAAGGGCGACATTTCAGGATATCACCGCTTCAGAATCAAATTCGAATGCATAACAAACAATACGGGAACAAAAAACATATGCACAACCAATACAACAACAACCAATTGTAATGGCGTTTCTTTTGCTTTGCATTCATTGGTTGATGTGTAATAATCTCTTTAGATAGCTATAGCGTACTCATTCTAACATCTGTGTGTGTAGGTAATATTTTATTTTTTAGCAACATTCAATACCATCCACACTCAGGCAAACCCTGGCTCTCACGCACATAGTATGTGTATTAACGGGTGCAAAACCACTTTTTGCATTAAAAATTAATCGTTTTGAATTTAACAGCCATGAATTGAAATACAAAATGACACTCAAATTCTAATGAAATGCGTATTCTAATTAAATTAACAGTACCTATTGCCTAAAATTCTTTAAGGAATTTAAAGAATTATAACACTGCTTGCAAGGATAAACATTTAATGCAAATAAATTGTCTAAACTTATAAATTAACTTATTGTATGGTTTCTAATAGTCTTAAGATCCTTATGCTGGTATTCTTATGATCTTAAGACTATTAAAATTCTTACAATAACTATCATATATTTGAAATAAGTATTCGAATGTATGTAATTCGAATTTATAAATAAACTATTTACTACAAAAAGTTACATACATATGTTGTCATACAGATCGAACAACAGACCAAAACTTTACGCAAAAAACAAGAACAAAATTAAACAACATTTGCCGAATTCACAAGACCCTTCTGTTATTGTTAATTTTCATGAAAAATTTACCCCCACATACAATTACTTTTCATGTGTTTTTAAAAAGTTGTATTGGTTTCTATGCTATTGATGTAAAGCGAATAAAAATTAAAAAAAAAAAATTATTTATTAGCAGCAACAAATTTATTTAAAAGAAAATTATAACGAAGTACCTATACAAATATAGAAATGAATTTTATTTTGATAAAGTGATAAAAATATACCTATATTAAAGATACATTTTGATGAACTGGACAAACTTCCTTGTGGAGAAAAAAGAGCACACTTGACCAATTCAAATGAAAGTATACAGCCTCTGGCTGCTTTAATTTTATTTTATTTGAGTTATCTTGAACAACTAACTGAACTTATATAAAACAAATCATTTATTTAAATGTTAAAACGATAAAAATGAAATACAGGGAGGGGCCCTATTCTGTAATTCTTTTAAGCTAAAATGCTAAAATTTTGGGTTTTTAAAACAGACTGGGCGTTAGAATATATACAATTAAAAAGTTTAAAGGTAATAAGCATGAAGATTTTAAATTACAATTAGCGTTCAAGAATTGTATTCATAGCCACGAAGTCCTAAATAAAGTTTAAAAATTTTTTAGCTATAGAGTTTTAGCTTAAAAGAGAGAGCTTGCCTCATATATGCAAATAAAAAGAGAGATTCGAATAAAGCTTTAATACGAAATTATATTCATTTCATGAAAAGATAAAAATATTGAGTGAAAATAAAGACTTAATAGTGAAAATGTACATAAAGTTGAAGTGACTTCAACATACTCCCGGAGCACATGAAGACCCATCATTTCCTGATAAGGATTTGTCTATATTTATGCACTTCATACATATCTCAGGCATGAAGGATGGAACATAACAACGTAAAATAGTTTTTCAGTAGTGTTAGAATAAAAGAGTCTAATACGATATCTATCTATCAATTTAAATACCGAGTTATCCATTTCGTGGTTTCAAAAGTGTGGGACTGGAATTCGATATCTGTCAAACTTAGTTGTTAAACCAATTTTTTCTTTTCAGTTGAAAGTCTGACATGGACGAAAATGGATCGCTTAACTATCACACAACGCATAAAAATTATCAAAACTTACTACAAAAATGGTGATTCTGCCACAGCCACAAAACGTGCTTTAAGAGGAGATTATGGTTTACATAATCGTCCAACAACGCAAGCAATTGGCAAAATTGTAAAAAGTTTGAAGAGACTGGATCGGTAACAAATATTGTAAGACCTGTGCATCATCGTTTTGCTCGTTCCGCTGAAAATATCGCTGCTGTAAGTGAAAGTGTTGCCGAAGACCCGAATGTGTCGATTCCTTGTTGTTCTCAGAAATTGGGACTGTCTTAGGGCACATTATGACGTATTTTGCATTTAGATCTACACCTACATCCATATAAAGTTTAGCTCACGCAACAACTGAAGCCAACTGACTATTCACAACATCGTAGATACATGGAATGGGTGGACGGCAATTTTTCGAACAAAATTTTCTTCAGCGATGAAGCACATTTCTCACTCGGTGGGTATGTTAATAAACAAAATTGTCATATTTGGGGTTATGGGAATCCTCAAGTAAAAGTCACTGTTTGGTTTAACAAGACCGTGCCACATGCCACACAACTCGAGCGAATATGACTTTATTGTAAGAGACATTTCCTGACGATATCAACTGGCCACCAAGATCATGCGATTTGACACCATTAGACTTTTTTTTGTGGGGCTACGCGAAAGACCGTGTTTATGCAGATAAACCTTTAACTCTTGAGCACTTAAAAACCAATATTCGTCAAGTTATGGCTGAGATACCGCCCAATATGTGGCAAAAAGTGGTCGAAAATTACCTCAAAAGAATCAGTGCTTGCAACACTTCGCGTGGAGGTCATTTAAATGATGTAGTATTTCACACATAATGTCAACGTTCAAAATGTATTATAAAAAAGAAATATATTGAAAAGAATATTTTATATGTGTTTTATTTACGTTTACTTTTGAAACCGCATAATGGATAAACCTTTATAATGCCGTTGTGATAAACACTGTCAAAAACTTTTTTTTAATGTCCAATGAAACAGCCAATCAATCAAAGAAGAAATGATGTCCGTGAAGGAATAGTACACTAGCCAAACTGAACAATTGTTTTCGACTCCAGCTACGGTAGTCTCATCAGAGTTCTTTGTGTCCTGTGCATATTCTTTGATTACCAAAAATATTCATTGCCGTTAACTTTGATCTTAAATAAAGCGTTTCTGACGAAACAAAAATTAAATTATAAAAATATTGATCAGAACTTTCCCGGGGCTCGAACCTAGAGCCTCGAACACATTAAGTTATAATGCGCATGCTTCTAGCGCTGCACTCTAGCCACCACGGCTACAGTCGTGCATGTCGTCGATGCCGACTAATGTGGATTAATGGAATAAGAGGGCAAAAACAAAATAAAAATTGTAATTCTGTTTCATCCAAATAAGATGACAATTACAAGAACAGCAATGATGGTAAGAAAAGGAGAATATGATAAAAACTGTTGTGTGACTTTACTTCGACTAACTCATACAAGTGTATGTACATACATGTGAAAGAATATAATTTCAGTATGCGATTTCCAAAAAAGTGTGAGTTAAATAGTTGATGTTTGGTCTTGAATATGCACAGGACACAAAGAACTCTGATGAGACTACCGTAGCTGGAGTCGAAAACAATTGTTCAGTTTGGCTAGTGTACTATTCCTTCACGGACATCATTTCTTCTTTGATTACCAAAAATATTCATTGCCGTTAACTTTGATCTTAAATAAAGCGTTTCTGACGAAACAAAAATTAAAATATGAAAAAATTACTTTTTTACAAAAATGACACTGAGGCCCCAAATGTTTCGGGGCCCATAAATAAAAATTTCTTCCACTGACTACCTCTCAGAAGTCTTCTGGCAAAAGCTCTGGGAGTAATTAATTGCCATGAAAAAGCTTTAAACTGTATATCCCGGTAGGTAGGTAGGTAGGTCAAATGGCCAGTTAATCCGAAAATCCGATCAACTACAATTGGCACAAAGTGCCGTTTTGAAACCATAGCAGGACCAAACTGATGTAACCTAAAAATAGGAAAAGAACTACAGCCAACCAGAGCTGCCTATGAAGTGAAGTAAAGCAAGAGTGTCCAGGTTAGCACATTGCGCCAAGCCGTCGAAAAAGGGCACCCCAAAAAACTTCAAACGTCTGACTGCCAGACCTTGGCAATCACAAAAAAAATGTTACACAGTCTCCCTCTCAGAAGAGAGGGACAGTCTCCTTCTGCAGTGCGGATTAAAGAGAAGGCCCAGCCTATCTGCATGTCTACCGATCAGCCAGTGACCCGTATACACCGCTATAAGTTTGGACAAGGACTGACGAGGAACCCCTAAGATTCCCAGAGTAGGTCCCGGTACTCATGGATAAAAATTAACACACACAACATGAGCGAGCTGCGAGAAGTTAGGCCGTAACCCTGACACAGGGTTGTAATAGCCAATTATGTATGTATGTATTTATGTATGTAATATGGAAATGGGACCAGAAATTTAAAAATAAAATTATAAAATAAAGCTGAGTAAAATAGCAATGGTTGTGATCAGTTTGATATTAAGAATTGTAAAATGAAGCATGTGTATTTTTACTCCATAATTTCAGAAACCAACGCGCAAGCATCCACTGGTAAAAAACAAACCCATTTAAAATACCAGAAAACCAATTCAAGTCCAGATAAAGATGCAATAACAACCAAAAACCATTGAAAAATCGAATTTGACATAAGCGTTTGTGGTACTTTTCTAGTTTTAGGTTTTGGTAGAGTTAACTATTGAGGTCGCGGAGAAGTATGAGTGCGACCTTAGAAAAGTGTGGAAGAAGCATTAAAATTTATATTCTAAGTTCAAGACAATGCGGCCAATTTTCACGGGCTATCCCAAGAAACTGTGGCGAGTATTTGTGACATAACTGCTCGTATTTTACCTTCTTAATTGTCATCATTTCTGTCAGAGGGAAAGCAAATAGGTTCAAGTTCGTTAGTGTATGCATCCAAAAACAGGCAGTGACTTATTATATTAACAGGAAGGAATATTGCTTTAATTTTGAGATACATAATTCTGAAGAATTACTCAAATATTAATCGCTGTCATGTATTTAAGCGAAAGCTATAGGTCATTTGCAATGCTAAACTGAAAATTAGACTCGTACTTGCATGATGAGCAGGGATGCTGAATTTTTAACAAATCTACCATCAAGAAACTATTTAAAGGATTTTCTTTTTCTCTTTTAATAAGAAATAAAGCCTAAATTTATTTTTCTTCGTTTTTTTTTTGTCAAAATCTTCTAATTTTCTTAAAATAAAAAAAAATCTATCGATCTTGAAATTCTAATACAATGCACAGCATGAGTAGAGGTTTACCCCTGAGTATTGGTTTAAAAAAAATCACACCAAAATTGTTAGCTTTTCCAAAATTTTGCCTCATTAAGGTACAGGTTGGCACCATCCAATCGGCATGAAAACAAATTTCAAATATTTAAAACCCCATGTTAGCTATACCAGCTATACCAGAATAAGGCAGTCAGTTGTTATTCAGAGCAATATTTTTATAGTACAAATATTGTATAATATCTTGTACTTTATTTTGAAGAAACCAACATGATACTTTTTCCTACTTTTAATTCTTTTATTCAATTCAAACAATTTAAACAAACATTTTTAATACAACAAAAATTGACAAAAAATAAAATTCGTCAACTTGATATTTTGTCTTATTTTACTTTTTCTTTTTTTTAGCCGCAATGATTAATTAATTTACTTTCCAGCAGTGTGTCGAAATATTTTTGTTTATTTTTGGTAGTGAGCTTTACCGTTTGCTAATTTAAATTGACACCAAAGGGCGACTGTCTATATAACAACACGTCAACACAATTAACCCAATTGCTGCTGGCTACGGATATACTGGCGTCCATCAATTTGGAGGTGAAAGGCGACATTCATTACTCTAACTGGTTCAAACAAAGATTACAAACCTACTTTAAATTTTCAAAACCATAATTCAATATTATAACTGTAACATGTTATACGAGCAAACATATTTAGAATTTTATTAATAAATATTATAGAACAACAACAGAAGCTTTAGAATATCAAAGAGAAATGACAATAACAAAAAAAAAAATTCATGTTTTATACTTATCGAAAATAAAATCCAACAACTTCTTATCACACAATAATCAATAAAAAGAAAAAAAAAAACTGGAAAATAAGCAAAAGTTTTGCCGCTGACACGTTACGCTGAGGCGCCAAATACCCAAATCCATCAATTACTCTGTTTCTTATTCACAAATTACCATTTGTAAGTCATCAAAAAGTGTAACGCATCAAACGCGTAGAACAAACATATCGTTGGCCAGTTGATGAACGGACAGACACATTGGCTTACAAACCACATGCTGAATGGTCTACTCGAACTGACTTAAAGACAAACTGACATTTTGTAAATTTAAAAAACCCATTACCAGTAACACAAACACACAAATAAACATAAACGAGCATTCATACGCACCAGTCAATCATTATTAGGGCTTTTGAAATGAAACTGATGTTTTTGACTCCCCAGAAACAACAAAAGAAAAAAAAAATTTAAATTCTTGTAGATTTAAATTAAAAACAAAAAAAAAATATTTAAATGACATATTTTGGTATAATTTAAGGAAATACGTGTGAGAAGTTTTAAAAGAAAAATTTGTAATGGTTTATTTTTAACTATGGAATTTTATAGAATGACATAAAATATATGTATATGTATGTACATGCATATATACATTGATGGCCATTAGGTTGGCTAGTTAAAAATAGAAACGAAATTTTTATTCTTATTATTATTGTAGGATACTGCGCCCTATATGTTTCACTGTGTCCTTTCTAGTCTATTGGTTACTTACCAGACCTACTGCCTTCCTATTGCAAGCCCACAATTCTGAAACTTTAGTGGTGGATATATCCAGAAGTATACATATATGGTATAGTCTTGACTGGATCTTTTACTGATCCTGCAAGTGTTGTTGCTGATTCAAGGAAGGGCAAGGACTTGAGACATTTAGAGGATTGATATATTTTCTTACTTATGGTAAAACTATTCCTATACAAGAAAATAGGAAGCAATGCGATAATTTTAACAGTCATCAATAAAAGCTCAACACATCCAGTAGCAGTGACACCTCTTACGTTTATTAGTAAAAATAGTATTTCTAGAGCTACGATAGTATTTCGAAGATCTTCATGAAAAAGTAAAGAAAAATAGCCAATACTTGCAATGATTATTACTGTCGTGCTAACCCATGAAATCACCCAATACGTCCAACCAACAAAGAAAGCTGCAGCAGGGACAAAACCATGCTTTACATAGTTGTGAGAGCCACCCTTTTCTAGAAATTTTGAGCAAGAGATGAGCCTTCTTAAATACATGAAAATCTATCTAGGGGGCTCGTGGTATAATGGGTAGAGCGTTCGCACAAAAAACTCAAACGACCGAGGTTCAATCCCAGCGAAGGACAAAAATTATAAAATAAAATTTGCGGTTTTTCTAAAATTATAATTTAAAAAAAAGGTTCCCTTTCTCCCCTCCCCCAGGAAGACCATCTTCAAGAACCTGCTCCCTGACATTTCCAGTCTATTCCACCAAAAACGAATAATCAGGAGTATAGCGCCGCCACTTTCTGGGAAAGTGAAAACGCTCGCTACTCACATTCAACATCCACTGACAGATGGGGTAATTGCTGGTGATCAGTCATAGGTTAAGGTATAACACTGGCCTTTGAGTAGTCAAATTGACTGCAACTTCTCTCAGTAACAAAAAAGGCGCATAATAAAAAAATTAAATAAAAATCTATCTATGTATGTATATTAAAATTCCAATACTACATATGCACTGCATGAGTAGGGGTTTCGCCCTGAGTATTGGTTTTAAATAAAAAAAAAATATGTGTTCTCCTATTTCTGACGCCAGTAAACGCATTCACCAAATATCTACATCTGTTATCGCCATCTTTAGTACAAGCACTCTAACACTACAATAAACCGTAAAAAAATCCATTAAGAGTTTCAGCTCTGGCCTTCTACATTTTACAACATCAGAATTGTTGAGTAATCATCCACTTAGAGTTTCTAAGACCTTCCCAGTATTTGCCAACTTTTCGATCTTTAATCAGAATGAAAATAGAAAAAAACGGTCCTGTGCAGTGGCACACTTGACAAATATGAAATGTCATGCTATGACTTGTATTTGCAGTTCCTAGATACCCAATATAATATAAATAATTTGTCTATAACAAGCGCTAATTTCTTCAACATGTCGCAACAATGCTTATGCCCATAATTAAGACAATGGTCTAAGTCAAGAATGTAAAGATAATTAATTTTCACAAAATTGTTAAAAATATATCATTAGATGATGGTTTTAATTTTAATATTATAATGAATTCATTTGGTGTTAATTATGAAAGTGGTTTAAGTCCAAAATTTCAGAGAAATTATATAAACATAACTTGAAAATATGTAGTTTAAGTCATATATGTATTACTTGTTTAGATATGCTTAATAAATTAAAATTAAAAATTATTTTTACATTACGCCAAATTTTAGTATATAATTTTATTAGCTTTGTTTATGGAAATTTATTATGAAAATGAAATGTTGTGTGAATTTCATACAGAAATATTTTTTTTAACGTTTAAATTGACTTAGACCATTGTCAAAATAAATTAATGTCTTATTAATGACTTAAAACAATAAAGAACTATTTATTTAAAATAATAATCTGAATAAAATAATTCGTGAGCATTTATTAATTATTTTTAAACAGTGATCTATTTTTATCATTATTCCGAGTATCTTTTTTAAATGGATAGGTGTAATACATAATATCTTTAGGTTTTTCTTTCATTACTGTGCTAATGGAAGTAATTTAGTACATGTAAACCTCGATTAACCAGGCCTCTATTAATCGGTTACATCTATTAACGGGCATGCGGTTCTTTTTAGTTCTTCCCCCTATTAACCGTGCTTTACACCTATTATCCGTGTTGCATTCATATGTTTTTTATTATGTATGCATGTATATCTAAATCCGGGGGTTCCTCTTTTATATTTTGCATTCTGTATGACGATTTGTATGTTTTGTATAAAAATATGTGGTATATTTGAATCTCAATCAGAGTAGGAAAAAAACCAAACTGTACGTTTGATCTCATTTTGTTTTGTTCTTTACAATGAGTAAAAAAAAATAAAACAAAAAGAGTGAGAGCTATTGTCCCATATAGTTTTATATATTTCTTTTGTTTTGAGCACTACAAATACACTAACTCAAATGTGCGTAGGTACAACAAAAAATGAATGAGAAGAAAAAGAAAAGAAGAAGAGAAAAAAGAGCGAATTATACGAATGTAACGGAATAACAAAGCAAGCACAAGAGCGATAAGCTAATTGTTTCATTTGCGCTCTTTTTCATTTAGAAAGTATTTGTTTTGGTTTTGCTCATGTACAATACCATTAAAAAAATTTTGAAAAGAGTATGACTTTGTGGTAACGTTTGCGAAATGTTTTGTTTGTTTGCCCACTGTGATCTCAAGTTACACGGATAATCAATATACAGTGTTAACAGAAGTTATATTAAAATATACAAAAATTTATTTTTTTTATCGCATTAATTTGTCTACAGAAGTAAATTCAAGCAGTTAACAAAACCACTGATTTATGTGTGTGACCATATGCCACCTATGTTGGCCAACGTTAATTAAGCCTATATAAGTACATATTTATTATAAATACATATACTTATTTAAATAATTAAATTTTTAAACAAAATGTATTATATAAAATTTTGTAATCTACTGTAATAGCCAAATAAATATAATGAATTCAAGGCTTAAGGCAAATATAAAACTAGAATAACCACTATTTTATTGCAACAATTATTTTCATAATTATTAGGTGCTTTACATTTAATTAATCCAAATTTAAATAAAAAATTTTTTTCGTGTTTATCTGCTTTTAATTATTTTTTTATGAAATGTTAAGAGAAAATGAAATATGGTACCCATGTAAAACTTAAACGGAAAGTTGAAAAATATTTTAACAACCCTCGTAACTGTTATCAAGTTCTTTTCCATCATAATTTGTAAAACAACAGTTGCATTACTCATACTTTTCTGGTCTAACCATACAATTTTCAACCACTTTATTTATATACAGCAGCATTGATAATAATCAAATGTAACAACAATGTAAATTATGGTTTTGGAAAAAATAAAAACAAAATGCTATAAGTCAATGGAAGAAACAGTCAATAACTAATATCTGTAACAAAATTCCACCATTTAGGCGCGACATAAAAGTAATCGTTTCTAACATTTGCCGCGTCATTAGCCGCGACGTTCATTCTTTTTCGTTTTGAGTGCATAGATGGTGGAGAGCTCAGTCAGTATTTATCTTGACATAGGGTACTTCCCAACATACATAATTGGCCTTATCAGTAACGGTAAAATGATTCCCCGTATCATGAAAACTTAACCAATGCACATGGCAGCGGGGCAAGTGCAGAATAGAATGGAATCATCTAGTAATTTTTTATTTTATTTGATTTTTTGCATTCGATTATATCGAAAGTACTTGAGAAAGTTCCTCGTAAGACATAAAGTTGGACAGACATTTGCGCTTTTGTGTACATACTTTGTATACTTTTTTTCATATATCATGTATTTACACAAATAATTTGTCGGTTTACTACTGTAAACGATAAAATAAAATAAAACAGAAATCAAAGCAGTACTATAGCAGTTACAATTATCTGAAGTACTGTCATTTAAAGAGAATAATTAAAAAACAACAACGAGTACGTCTAGAGGCGTCATGTGGAATAAAATGTTTAATTTTAAATTGTTTTGGACTTCAATAGATGCCGTCGGTGCTTCTAAATTGTGTTAATTACGTTATACAACTTGAAATACAATAAAGAAATAGGCTTTAATTACATTTCATTTAACAACTTAACAATTTATTGAGTAAAATGTACTTTTCGAAAATCGTAGACTGAGTTCTAATTTTTTTTTTATTTTATTAACATGAGAGTTCTTTTCGTTAAAATGTATTTTCCTGCTAGCCACCAAAATTCAAACCTTTTAAAGAATCTTCTATTCACATAAATGATAATTTAATTAAATTTTAATCCCTTAACGAAACTCTTAACAAAAAACAACAAAACAAAAAGCACTTTTATTATTACACCCTACAGTTGCATACTAAATGTCTTGTTAGAATTATTGATCTCTAAATTAGTTTAATAAAAAAAATATAAAAAAATGTGCCTCTATTTAATGTCAATACTGGTGAAATAGATTTTAACTTTAAATTTAAAAATTTTTGAAAGGAAATTATAAATTTATGTGAGGAAAATGGGTGGTTTCTTTATGTTTTTTATTTTTAGGCCAGCACACAGGGGACAGCGCCTACTCATCCAGTACATTTGCTGGTCGAGGAAATCAATTGAGATTTCTGAGAATAATAGCAAAAATCATGAGATTGTTTGTTGATTTTTAATTCACTCACCTTAATGGCAAAACGAAAAATTATCTGAAGACTATAAATGTAGGTCAAGGTAACCAAATCTAGTGATTTCTTTACAATAATAGTGATATTGTTTTGCGTCTTAAATATCCATTGGGCGACATGCCCAAAGTTGCCAAAAGTGCAGATTTTAACCGTTCAAAAAGACGGTAGGGAGATTAACTGATTGTACTAAATTTTAAAAATATTTCAAAATAAAATTTTTAAATATTTTCCAAGCTTTTTAAAAGGTAATAACATATTAAAATTATACACTTAAAGCACACATACAAGACTTGTTTTTACATGAGTTTTTTTAAATTGCAATTTCACATGTTTTTCTATGTTTGTCAAAATTAGTCAATTTACATAAGGTTTATCATTTTTACTCACTCACAATCGTTTATGGACAATTAGAGCCATTCCAAAATAAAAGCGGTAAGCGGGACGTTTTCCAGCGCTCAGCGTTTACGCTCAACCGCCATCCCTAAATAAAACGTTTTGTTAAAACATTAAAAACAAAATTCCTTTTATAACAATTCTGACTATTTTAATAATAATAAACTCTATTATTCTTTTGATTTTTGTGATGTAAACTAAATTTTATAGTACTATTTTATTTATTTTTATTACATATAATTTGAAATGTATGCTTTTGGGGATAAGCATGTCTCTATGGCCATTTCGTCTCTGCTTAAGAGACTCGTCAGGAGACTTTTTCCCAAAGGTGTTATTCAAAACTATAAATACTTATGTTAAAATAGTTATAGACTAAATGCGAATCATATCCCATTTAGTATATAAAAACCAAACAAAAGTATTTACAAAGCAATACATTTCTGTTTTTCAAAAAAAAAAAATTTAAATTCTATTTCTCTGTTCCACCACAGCAAGCCAACCTGCGGTTGTGCATAATGTCTGTAGCAAGCAGAGACGAAATGGCCATAGAGACATGCTTATCCCCAAAAGCATACATTTCAAATTATATTGAATGTATTTTGCCAATAAGGCGAAAAATATTTTTTGTTATTTTTATTACATTTTATTAATTTACATACATAATTGGCCACTAGCACCCTGCGTCAGGATTACGGCCTAGCTTCTAGCAGCACTCATGTTGTGTGTGTTAATTTTTATCCATGCGTACCGGGACCTACAATTTAAAGTCGTCTCCGAACGACAGATTTGAGAAGCTTTTTCATGGCAATTAGTTACTCTCACAGATTTTGCCAGAAGACTGCTGAGAGGTAGTCGCCGAACGAAATAATTTTTTCGTATTTCTTTTTTTTTTAAGATGTCAGAGGTGAGATTTGAACCCGGCACTATCGTCTTAGTAAGCCAAAACACTACCCACTAGACCACGGCGACTACTTTTTATTTATTTTTTTTATATTAATATTTATTATCTTCCATTTTGTTTATTTTTTGCCTTTACGAAATAAACATGGCTACGCAAATAACATATCGTCGATGGAATTAAAGAACGCTGTAACTGACAAAACCTTAAATGTTCACCAGAGCCAAAAAACTTTCATAAAAGTAGAACAAATACACTGGTATTTTTCATTTCACAGACGGCGTAAGTGAATTTATTTTCATAGTAAAAATCTGGATTTTCAATTGCAAAGGGTTACCGCCGAGTTGTTTTGGTATGCTCCATACAAATTGTATGGCCATGAGAAATTTTGAGACCTAGAAAACGCTTGCCGCTTTTATTTAGGGTTACATATAAAATTCTTCCTCTTCTGATTATGCAGAAAAAAAAGTTCTTTAACATTAAAAATATTGCAAGGGAGGGGAGGGGGTGTAAAATAGTAGTTAAAGCGCTAGCACGGAACTCAAAAGACCGAGTCTTAATCCCAGCGAAGAACAAAAATTACAAAATAAAAATTGTAGTTTTTTTAATTATAATTTAAAAAATAAATGGTTTCCCCCATCCTCCAAGAAGTCCATCTTCAAGAAGCGGCTCCCTGACATTTCCAATCTATTTCACCACCAAAAAACGAATAATCAGGAGTACAGCACCACCTTCTGGGAAGATAACAGCCAACCTACTGGAGACGCTCGTCATTCACATTCAACATCCACCGACAGATGAAGCAATTGCTGTTGATCACTCAAGGGTGAAAGTATAACACTAGCCCTTGAGTGATCAAATTGACAGCAACTTGTCTCATCAACAAAAAAAAAGGCGCATAAAAAATTAAATAAATCTGTCCATGTATATTCTAATTCCAATACAATGCACTATATCTGTGGAATTTTGAAAAAACGTCTTCTCTCGAAATAAGACAATTTTCCAAGATTTTTATAGTAAATATAGAATTTTCTAGCCCTTCTTTTGCTCTAATCCCCGTATTTCTACGACCTTTGGAAGGCAAGATATGCAATTGACAAATCGACCTCTTTCAGACTTTCTCCCAATTTCAATTTGACAAAACGACTTCTTTCAGAGAATTAAGAATAATTTAAAAAATTTAATGTCTATAAAAAATTGTACTTCATTTTTATTATTATTTTTAATTATATGCATATTGAAGGGAACAATAGAACCCAAATATATTTTCCAGACCAACTTCTTTCAACCTTTTTTCATATTCCATTTTAACAAAACAACTTGTCTTGACTTAAGCGATTAAAATAATTTTCAAATTTAATCAAAAAAATTTTGACAAAACTACTTGTATGGTGGAAGCTAATTTTTTTCTTTGAAATCTATTTAACAAAAGGTCTTAAATTAATTTTTTGTCGTTTTAAAGAAAACTATTGCTTCTAGAGGGGAAAAAAAGGTTGCATAATGTTCGTTAAGTGTTTGTGCATAATATCCAAGTTCAAAATTTCTTTAATTTCCTAAGAAATAAGTTCTATTAGCCTTTTTAACTGTTTTTTTGCTCTACTGAAAAGTTGTTGATTTTGATAGAAGACGTTTTGTCAAATGTCCACAGATATGAGTAGGGGTTTACCCCGAAGTATTAGTCTTAAAAAACTTGTAAAGTAATTTCTTTTTTCATATTCCTGAAATTTATTCTATTAAATTTAAAAAACCAAACAAACTTAGCTTTACATTCTTAATTTGAATTTTTTTCCGTGTAACAAATATATCTCAATTTGCTGTATTATTTCTCTCGTTATTGTACTTTTTCTGTTCATTTTTTGTTAATTTTAAATATTATTTAAAAAAAAATTTGTATAAAAAGGGATTTTAAGATTTTTTGAAAATAAAAAAAATTTAAAACAGATCTGTAGCTGCAAAAATTACCAACTTTGCAGATTTTATCCCTAAAAATTATGACAACCTTGGACAAGACGGTTTATAAAGTACATGGCAGTTACGTTAACAGATAAGTCATGAAATTGTTTTAAAAAAGACATGTCCTTGTGCGGTATTCATACTTCCACTATAAAAATTACTCGAAATCAAAAAATTTGGAAATATGTTTTTATTAAAATTTATAAACAAATTAATTTTAATCTCATAAATTATAGCAATTTATATGCTAAGAGTTGTACAGATATAAAAATAAAAGAAATCCTTCGAAGTTGTAGCTTCAACACTTCAGGGAAGCTTTATTAAAAAAAAAACTTGATTCAGTTTGATTTGATTTGTGCACACAAATTAAACTGAAAAAATTATTCGTGTGGCGATTAGAGCCCAGGTCTCCAGTAAAACTGCAATTAAAGAAGCACTAATGGACATACAGCACGATTGATAGAAAAATTTTTATTAAAGAAAAGTAAAACAAAAGTATTTTTTAAAAATACGTTAAAAAATTTATTAAATTTGTAGATGAGTAGGTTACAAGAAAAATTTTTGTTCGCAATACTTATACATATTTATCTATTGTTTGTATTTATTATCATATATGTATGCATGTATGTACATGCCAAATGGCTGAACAAAATGATTGCCATCAATAGCAGATGCTTCATATTTTTTTTTTTCTTTTATCTTCTACAGACTGAAGTTGATTACCATTTTCAACACTTTGGATGTGAATTCAGTTCCAATACATCTGCAGATTCAATTTTTTCCCCTTGATTAAAATGTAGGGTGTAAAGAAATTCAAATAAAACCAATAATTATGTTGTTTCGTTGTTGTTTTTTTTTTCGTTTGCTTTTTGATTAAGATATAACAACAACAGAAAAATTATTTGTATACATATTTACAATATTGTATGTGCATATGTATGTATGTATGTACAAAGTTTCGTATACTACGGGTATATAGCAAATACACAAACATCATGTTGCTATTAATTGGTGCTGTCCAAAAAAAGTAATAGATCACTATGCCAACCAACACACAAAATAGCAAAAAACAAAAAAAAAAAAAAAAACAAAAAAATATTGAGAAAAATAAATTTAGTTTTTAATGGATATGAAATAATTTTGAAAAAAAAAAGAAATAAGAGAAAAGATTCCCAAATCCTGAAATATAAAATTACTAAAGAAAAGGGTACTACTAAGGGATAAAACTTGGCTTGGCATTTATCCTAAGGAATGGGTCAGTAAGAAAACTATTGTGAAAATGTCAATCAAAAATTCTATATCCACGGGAGAGTAAACCAACACGTATAATTCTAACTATTGTACTCAAGCATTCATTTGTAACTGATTACATTATAAGGCAAGATACATATGTATATAAGTAGAATATACATATATATGTATGTATGTACACAAGTGTATATCTTCATACCTAAAGACATACACAGATATGTGCACCTTAAAACCAACTGTCAATTTTATGACATCTTTATGTTACAAACAAAAAACAAAAAAGAACTGCACCTACATGCAGCATTCCTTGTCATTTAATGTCATTCCTTTCGCTACGATTACATCGAACTTTGCAGTCTTTGTAAAAAGAAAAAGAAAAAAAAAAAAAAAACAACAACATTCATGCAACAATACAACCCACTGCCAAGTTTATTTTACACAAATTTGCAACCGACTGACAATTACATTTAGCCATTCATTTCTTTCTATCTGGCACTTGGAACACAAACTTAAAAGTGTTTAAAATTTGTTCTTTTTTTCTTTTTGTTTTATATTTTATTTCTACAATTACAAACTGTAAGTAAAGTTGTCACATGACATGAACTGAAACTAAGCTAAACGATAAATGAAATATTAACAAACGTATGTGTGTATGTATGTGCATATGAACAGAAGAACACATACAAATGGACAGACAATGGACTTTTAAACGGACATGCATTTAAGAAAACAGTGGAATAAAGGTGTAACTAAATTCGTAACCATACTTTTGTGTTTTTTTTTTTTTTTTTTGCAAACTCTTTTGGGAATTAAACTTCGAAGAAATTCGTGACTGCAAAACACTCACAAAAAGCAAAAAACATAAAACAAAATTATACACACACACACGAAACAAATAATAAACAGAGAATTAAAAAAAAATTTTGTAAAAACTAACTGAAAAAAACTACTGACAGCTTAACAACCAGCATATACTAAACGGAGCCTGTGGCATTTGTCGCATTTATTATTGACGTTGCAATAGATTTGTAGAAAGCAACTGGCAAGATTGTAATGCCTGCCATATACATCCATATACATACATATGTATGTATGCAACTTTTATATTCGTACATTCTTTTGCACTAAAGAGGGCGTAACTTTCGAAAATCAACACAAACATTTTTTTAAATACCAGTAAATTCAAACAACAAAAAAACCCCCTGATATTTTGTTTTCCAAACAAAGTCGTGGAAATAGGTAGGGGTTAACGAAAAGGGGTAATAATGTCTACCCATAAGCAAAATGTATAACACTTTTTAGATATACATATTTGCGTTGTAGTCCCCGTGGTCTCGTGGTTAGTGTGATGGCTTACTAGACAAGAGCTGCGGGTTCAAACCCCAGCTCTGACGTCTTAAAAAAATATAATAAAGTATTTCTTTCGGTGACGGCTTCTTAACAGTCTTCTGGCAAAAGTTGTGAAAGTAACTGATTCAACATAACATGAACAAGCTTCTCAAGTCCGTCGTTTTTGGGCGCTGCGAGAAGCTAAGCTATAATTCTGAATTAGGGTTATAATCGTCAATTGTGTATTTATGTACTTGAGTTATATCTCTTAAAACTTCACAAGTGGGGTTAAAGTACTTCGCTTTTAAATGGACTAAATTGAACTGAACACAAGCATTTTGTTTTAATTATTGTATTGGCAAAAACTCTACTGTCCGTATTCATAAAAACTATTTTAGGTTTATTGAGGACTTATTTGACTAATTTCTATGCAATACTTGTCAAATAAACCCTCAATAAACCTAAAATAGTTTTTATGAATACGGCCATACATAGGTATTTATTTTAATGCCCTTCAGCATAATCATCTTGGAGCCTTAATATTCTATTCCTTCCCAAGAAGAACAAGTACCTGTATGTACACTTGTATCCAAAACATATAAAATTTACATTTGTAAATATATGTATTTAAATTTTGCGTGTCGTCCAATTTGGATGAAATTCTTAGTATATTAACAGATACCTATATGAGTAACAATTCTCTGAAATTTCAGCCTCATAACTTCATTACTTTTTGGTCTAGAGCAAGTAAAGTTGAGGTATGTCAACGCGCTTGAAATATTGTATGTTAGTTCAATATGTAATATTCAAAAGCTTATTAATAAAAAAATACATAATAAATATAAATCTAAACTATTTTTTTTATTTAATTTAGTTGTTGTAGAATGAGTAGATGAAAAAATAAATTAACAAAAAAAAAAAAAAAAAACACGAAAAAAAATTTCTTAACAACAGAATTGTGGTGTAAAAATTGAACATTTTGCATATTCAATGGACTAGGAAATATAGAGCAGTCCCTCGCCCTAGGTGCAGAATTACATTTATCAAATGAAAGATTAAAGTCTCAGGTTTCATTTAAAGTAAAGAACATATAGCAAAAGTTTGCAAAAAAATACGCAACGCGACATTCTGTCGCTATATGTATGTTAGCATGCAATAGCATGTACACAACTTTTTAGTCTTATTTTTTTTAATTGTTTACAATTGTGTATATTAATTCATTCAGAATGAGTATGAAATTGAAAAAATTCGAATACCATGGTGACATTAAAAAATTATTGATAGAATGAAAAAAAAATTTTCTTTTTTATTGCATTTCAATGGGAGGTGGGCGTAATAGTGGGCGAGTTATTCTAATTTTTGCATGAAACATTTTAAATGATATAAATTACAGTAATATCAAAATTAAAGGTTGTACCTAAAATATTTTAGAAAATATGGCACTTTTTATGTTGAGGTTGTATGGGTGGTGAGGGTAAAAGTGAGCCAAAGTTCAAAATTTTTTCCGATAATGTTTGTAACAATATAACATTCAGGTATACCGAAATTGTGAGTTATACCTAAAAACACTTTGTTGTTTTACGTGAAATTAAAAACTTTACCAAAAAAGCGTAAAGCAAAAGGTGTATGACAGATTTAACACAAGCATTGTTTGTTTATCTCTTATATACTAATGTAAATTTACTTTTATATTCTATTCAAAACTATATATATACAAAACTTAGCAGATCCAAACCACTTAAAACTGCAAGTTTTCAAAAATATTTAAGGAAAAATCAACAGCGCAAAACGAAAAAGTTTCCCGACTTTTCCATTTGTATTGCGTTAGAAGTATTTTATATGACAAGTGGCATACAAACATATTTGAAATGTCAAAGCAAATTTAAAACTACCTTAACTTTCGTTAAGGCAGTAAAAAGTGCGTTCAGGAAAAAGAACCGATACAACACAAAACTAAAATACTTAGGAAAACTGTATGTACATTTGTTAAGATTTTTTTTATCTGATTTGTTCTATACAGAAATAATTTGTTTGCAAGAATTTAATAAAAATAAGTAATAACAAAAATTAATAGGTATAAGCAAATATTCTGGCCATCGTTGTCAACTTAGAGTTTTCGACACGAAAAATGTTTGAGTTAGTGTCTGGTGCTTCTTATTGTAAATATTTACGAGTATGATCAACTTCTGTTCATAATGAAAAAGAAAATCTTCTTTAACCGATACGCCTGGTTCAAAAAGAGAAAAGGTACTGAGGAAGCAGTGGTTGCTGTTAGTGAATACATGTAGTGAGCTTGATGCAAAATATTGTGGTGTAGCTCAAGAGTTTTTTTATGACTATTCGAAAGCTTTTGATATTGTGGATTATCAGATTTTAGCACATAAACTAAAATCTATAGAAGTTAATTTTCAAAAACTACCTGTCTAATAGGATACAAATTGTAAAGATTAGGAATAATAAAAGTTTTATGTTACCGGTTGCTGTTGAGATTTCGCAAGGCAGTGTTTTAGGACCACTGTCATATACCTAAATGACATAAAGAATATTGATTTTTAGTCGAAAACTGTATACGTATGCTGACGATTTATGCCTCTTTTATCCTTTTAACTACGGAAAAGTTTTACAGACTCAAACTGAGTAAGTATGACGCTGATATTATTTCAGAGTTGAGAAGACAAAATTTCTAATTCTAAACTCTTCCATACTAGACATGATGCATAAATGATTGTTTTTATTGATGGTTCTCCAATTAAGGAATCACTTACAGTTAAGTATTTCGGCTTTGACTTAACGAATAATAACATGTTGAAGTCAAAATTTTTATCAGCAATAGGTTTACTTTATAAATTGAAGAATATATTAAAACACTTATTCATTCAAATTTAACATACTTGTCTATTACAAGTAGATATATGGTCGCAAAGTAAATCAATCTGTGAAATCTCTTCAATCTGCTCAGAATAAAGTATTATGTATAGACTAAAATGAATTTGCAATTAAGATATCCTACAATCGATGTTTTCAAGAGCAAAGAATATCAGACGCCTGATAAAATATGTGACTGTCCTAATTATAATAATAGGCAGAGGTATTAATTGAAAACTAATTTAAGCATTAATTCAAACTTTTACAGGTACATACAATACCTATCTAGGTATCTTTCTTTCACTCATTATCATATGCCCTCTTTTACAATTTTTCTTCTACGGTCATGTTCAAATTTAGCCAGTTTTTGTATTTGAGTGACTAATACCTGGTGCTTAAAATGAAAACAACAACAACAAATAAATAAAAGAAACAAGAATAAAATATATGTTAAGACTTTGACAAGATAAAATGAAGGAACATAAAAATAGAAGGAGACGCACAATTAGCTCAGGACTCAAAAGAGTTCTCTGAAACAGAAAGAAACGAGTAGAACATTACAAAAAGGGGGAGGAGTCTTTTCAAAATGTTATAACAATACCAGATAATGACGTTCTTATACGGAAACACGCATTACCACCGTAAAATAGTTGTTATTGTTGTTGTTTATACTTTGGTTGGTGGTTGCTTTTACTGACACTGACAAGCATATGATGGAAAAACAGACGGACTGGCTATTAAGTGTCGAGTTGTATGCGGGTAGTTGAACATGCGAATCAGTTGTGAATTGGTTTCACGCGGGAATGACTTGTTATTGTGTGCGCACTCGTTAGAATTTGTTTTTTCGATTTTTTTTTTCACTCAATTTCAAACGTTTAGAAACATAAATAAACGCAAGCAAATTAGATGAAATTAATGAAAATACTCGTTTTGTTAAAGTTTGCGTTATTGAAATTGAAATAATAGTAATAATAAGAAGAAGAAAAAATTAAAACAATAAAAGAAAAGTATGAGAAAATATTAAAATATCTACAAAACGTTGAAAGCGACGGTGTTTCCCTAAAAAAAAAAGAAACAAAATATTGAAAAGAATCAAAAGTTGGCCAAATCAAAAAAATAAAAGAAAACGATTTTTGTAACTGAAAACTTGTGGATATTTTAGTTACAAAATTTAAACACAGATTATTAAAATCGCAATTCTAGCTATTATGTGCCAACATAAAATCTAAAATCATTAGAAGTAGTGCAAAATAAAAACAAAATCGTAAAAGTATTTAAATTTATTTATGAAAACAAAAAATGTTTATACAAAAGCAATAAGGAATACTTATCTATTTCTTCAAATCAAAAGTGTTTTAGAATAAAACTAGGTATAAAAAATAACAGAAATAATAGATTAACCTTTAAGTGGTTATTTTGAAAATAGTTTTAAAACTCGTCAACTTAAAGTAAAAATGATGGACATAAGCAGTATGTACGGCAATCATCATCCTCATCATTCTAATACTTATCACACAGGTGGCAATGGTAGCGTACCAGACATGACTACTGTAGCTTCTGCTAATGCGTATCCACCCAATGGCTATTTTCACAACTCATCATCGGTTGTGACACAAGGAACTTTGCATCATCAGCAAAATCATCCAATTAATAGTGGTTACACCGCTTATGATGGACAGTCACCCAATTATTACCAACAACAACAACAGCAACAGCCCCAACAATTGACTCCACCACCAAGCCAACCATCAGTTCAAGGACAACCTTTATATTCGCATTCACATTCACATCTTTTTAGTCCTACCGCAGCTGAATACGGCATAACTACTTCAAGTACTTTAGCGGCAGCTACTCCTACGCATCCCTTAAATGCTAGTCATTCACCCAGTGAAGCTGCATACTATGAAAATGATTCTTTACACGCTTACTATGCGACAGCAGCTGTCGCTACAGTTCCTCCATCCACCACAAGCTCACCTGTCTCTGCCACCAATGCTACAGCTCATGCGGGACACCAAAATGCTTCTATGGATCCAGCAATTATTAGTTCAGAAAACGGTTTAAGCTATACCAACTTGGATTGTTTATATAATCAAAATTCTCCACATCATCATTCAAATCAAAGCTCATATTTGCCCTCAGAAGAAAAGTATGCATCCGTCCTGCATTCACAGTATACGATGGATGATGCCCTGATCCATTTGAGCGCCACTAATGGAAGTAATGCACAAAACCAATCACATTCTCCACAGTTATGGCCTCATCAGCATCATATGGCGGCCTCTTACGGCACCCCTTTAGATGCTAGTGGTCTTCCCATAGATTCATATACGATGAATCCCCATTTACATCCTCACAGTATGACGCCACATTTACCAGCTCACAGTCAAGGCAACCCTTCACAAATGATTACACAACAACAACAATCACTGTTATCACATAATTCATCGTCATCTACTACAGTGTGTGGCGGAAATTCACGCTCACAACATGTGGTTTCACCAAGTGGCGCCACTACAACCTCTACGGCATCAACTTCATCAGTTACAAGTACTACTGGATCTAACAGCGGCAATAATCCTTCCCAATCTAAATCACCAAGTCACACCAACAATTTGCCGACCTACAAGTGGATGCAATTAAAAAGAAATGTACCAAAGCCACAAGGTAAGATAAAAAAACTATGATTTTCATAGGCATAGGAAAGGTTTTTCTTTTTTATTAAGGCCATCACTCAGAGGACAGCCCCAACTCATGCTGTACATTGTTTTGGTCTAGGAAAATATGTTAGGGGAAGGGGGAAAGAGGGAGTAGTGCTTGTGAACATTTGATTTAAAAGAAATTTTTTCATAAAAAACAATCAGATCTCTGTCTGATTTTTTTAGTTCAATTTTAGGAATTTTTAATCTTTCGATATATGAAAATAGTGTTAAGACCTGAAACTTTTTTTATAGTTATGTTATCATTTGTAGATACGAGAGCAGGACGGCAGGTTGTTAGCCTAGCAATGAAAAACAAGAGCTGGGTTATTAAAATTATTTTATTTTTAAATCTTCTCTTACGAAACTTCAATCATCATCATAATCATGAAAATCGTCGTTAATAGCTGTCATTGCATATCATTCGAGGTCATTTTTTTAGTTTTGAAAACGGGAAGATTTAAGAGGGAGCTAAATTGGGAGGATAAGCTGGGTGATGAAGCTATATATGTTTTAATCCGTTTAATTTTGCCATTGTCACTCTTGTGGTATAGTGTCAACCAGGCCTTGATTTTTTAAATTCAATTGTAATCTGAATTTATTATTTTTAAAATAGCCAATCAATAAAGTATCTTTATAATACCAGAACACAGTTGCCATGCCAACCGATTAAAACATTGTTCTTATTGTTACTTTATTTCGATCCATATGGTGAGTCAAACGATCGTATTCCGTTTTATTAGCTTTAATCAGTCCAAGCAACCTAGAGAAATGCGTTTTTGGGTCACCCATGTTACCGAAAGCTTGATGTAAAATAAAGCGTATTTGATAATTTGACATGCCCATGGCTTATTTTCTATACTTTCTCTCGTCGTTGGTGTAATACTATATCATGAAATTTACTTATGATTTCTGGTTTTGGTAAAGTTTTTGTGTTTCAGGTCTTATCTGCAATACTTGTACGAGCACGTTTAAATTTAACAATCCAGGATTTTAGTATGAGTTTCTAATTTGAAAAATAGAAAAACGTCAATGAAATACCTTTTATAAACACACTTTTATAAAAACGAATAAATTGCCAGATGTAAATAAAATTTAAAAACGTGTTCATTTAATCAATTTTAATGAATGGAAGTTTTCATTATACAAAAGTTTTTGTTGTCATCACTCATATTTGTCACTATTTTTTAAAAATTAAATAAAATTTTATTTTAAAAAATAGTCAAAAATAAAATTTTTAAAGTACAAATTGGTCTTCGTAAGCTATTTTGGATGCCTAGAAACGTTCAGATTGTATTAATATGTTCACGAAAGTTGTTCAGATTTACAATGGTTGCAATATTGTCATATATTGTTAGTGAAAAATTACGAGTCCCTGTAAGTTATGCATACAAAAGTAGAAAAAGTAAAAATTTTTTCGTACATTTTTGCAAAAAAGTGCAAGAAAAATGTATTTTTTGCATAAAAATTATTTTAAAATTTGTTCAGTAGAGTCTTCACTACATTATTGCAGAACATAGTTAAGCAGTATCTTTAAGTTTGAGTTAGCTATTGGCCAAACACTGAGAACACC
Source organism: Metopia argyrocephala (assembly GCA_963576795.1). Classification (NCBI taxonomy): domain Eukaryota; kingdom Metazoa; phylum Arthropoda; class Insecta; order Diptera; family Sarcophagidae; genus Metopia; species Metopia argyrocephala. Next base: position 90,741,018 of record OY756211.1, read on the forward strand.
TTTTTTTGAGTGATGCAGTGATTTGCAAATTCTTTTGAGGTCCATAAAAAAAATTGTTAGTCAATCTGACCAAACCGAGTACAGGGATTTACTAAGTTTTGGTAGTACAATCGAACCTATACTGTAGATTCCGTGCATTATTTTCGCTGTTGCACTGTGCTATTATTGCTGGCTTCATTTAGTAGTTAGAACAAAGAATGGCTTAAAAATTGTAAACTGAAGTCAACAAACTTGGACTGAATTATACTGTGTATTTTAAAATATGTACTGATATGATTCCTTTATTTAGCTAAAACTTAATAGAATGTTTAGACTTCTGTAAAACAAATACAAAGTAAGTGGCGGTAATTCTCTTATTTGGTGTTTACTTTAAAAGACCAATTCGATCTCCAATGTATCTTTATGAAAATCAGCAAACTTCTTTTCTTGGAAACATTTTTGCTAGAAATGCATTTCAATAAAGTATCCAATTGTAACAGAGTTCACTTGAAAAAATCTAGCCTGTTAACCGTTTAAAATATCTCAATTTTTCTTTATCTCTTGTAGCGTATTTTCATAAAAAAATTATTTATTAAAAGAAAAACAAAACATAATACCTTTAGTAAAGAACCTTTCTGTTGCAAATTTGGTCCAACAACTAACTTGCTTTTAAATTATTTACTTTATTCTAATATTTTAACCAACGCTTTTGAGCTTTAAGACAGTAAACATATTGGATTGAACAAGCAATAGGGGGTGTTACAAAAACGTTCCATATAATAATTTTTGTGGAATTTAGTGAGTGAACGAAAAAGTATTTTTTTTTTATTTTTATTTTCTGTACAAATTTGCTTGACTTTTTTTAATTAGTCAGAAAATTTGCAAAAAATAGAGAAAAAGCCTACTTTGTATTAATAAATACATGATGTATTAAAAAACCAAATTGGAAGGGTTTAAGGAACACGTTAAAAAGGTTAACTTTGTTCGCTGCCGACATTGGAAAAGTTTGCTGTTAAAAATCGTTTCCTATTTCATATGTTGTTGTTTGTGCTTTTCACTGCCACCAACGAAGAATAAATCAACTTTTCGAGTACACCTATCCCCCGATTTACACGGTACTTTTTTACACGATTTCACTTTTACACGGATTTTTTCAAGATCTTTTCCCCGATTTAATCGTTATTTTTCGCTTTTTCACGATTTTTAAACTGAACGAATTTTACAAAATATAACTGTTAAAAACAAAAATTTGTGTTATTTTGCTACACCTTTTTTTATTACAAACACTACATCCCAAAATTGTAAAACGACAGCACTGAGTAAAACACATAAAAAAATGGTACCAATCCATCAACTAGAGAATCGCCTCAAATAATATCAAGTGATGAAAGTGACATGTCACTAATCAAGAAAAGCAGGTTAAGAGCCATCTATAGTGATTAAATTGCTCAAATCTTTGATATATTTTTTGTAATTTTATAATTTTTTTTTAAAAAAGGTAATTCTTTTTTACAAAAAAAAAACAAATATAAATTAAAAAAAACAAATATAAATTTAATTAAAAAACTAATTTGATTTTACTTATTTTAGATTTTTTTCGTTTTACACGATTTTTCATACAAAAAATTTCATTTCGATTTACACGGTTTTTTCAGGAACCGATCTTCCGTGCAAATCGGGGGATAGGTGTACTACAAAATCGCTTTTGCAAAAAAATTTCCCAATTTGCGACCTGTCTATTTTTCTTTTAAAGCAAAACAGAATGGGCACTATCTACGTCACACACACTCTCATTGAGAGAGAGAGAAAAACTATCGGCCGTGCGCAAAGTTAATTTTTTTTTATTCATGTGAAAATACAACTCTAATCAAATGAAAAGTGGAATTGTTTAGAAAAATTTCCATAAATGTTGAATGTCTGTCATCTTTCATATTTTGCTTTCCAATTTGTTGCATTTGTTTCGTAATAAAAACATTTCATCTTTAGAATGAATCAAAATTCTTTTTTAATATGCTTTTAATTTTGTTTTACTTTAAATTTTAAACGGACAAATAACTACAATCTGGTACACGTGAAACCACTTAGCTTTCTTTAGAATTTTTTTTAAGTTTTTGAAGTTTAATGACAATGGGCTACAAACAGTAAAACATTTCTAATAATTATTTATTTTTTAATCATACCACCGGCTTATTTTTATCTGGAAAATGTAAAGTGATTCATTAAAAAAAAGAAAAAACGCTCAGCTCAGCTCCCAACATTTAAAAGTCAAAAATTTGTACAAATAAAATCTATTACAACGCATTGGATATACAGTTTGCGATAAATTACAACAATTTTTTTTAGTCATGTTAAAAAAGTGCTAATTTCTCCATTTTAACAATAATTGTTAATATTTATGTGTTTTCATGCAAAAGGCAAAACCAATGTTTAATTACAAGTAACAACAGCTTAAGATGCATGTTGCATGCTGCTTTTAAGTCTTGTATGTACTTATTCCTAAGTTTCAGTTTTCTATATATATATTTTATAAAACAAAACAATTTGCACAATGCAACATGCAATGTAATGGCCAATGAAATTTTCCTGCTCTTCTTGGAATACTTGACTCGTGTCCCACCTAAAGTGGCAATAATCTCAACTGCACAACAATCGGTACAACAAGTGGAATACAAGTCAAAAAAATCTAGATAAGCAGGGCTTAAATCAACTTATAATATAACAGATATAAACAACAAACAACAAAAACCCATAACAAAAGAGCTTTAGGTTGTAATACCCTGAATATTTTAAATAAAATTAAAAAAGAAAAAAATAAAAAATCAGATCAAAATCAAAGCCAAGAACATTGAAGAATAATAAGGAAATTATCTTTAAAGTGGTATTAAAAAGATTAATTGTATTGTACGATAATCAAAATGATTTTAAGAATTATTTTCAATATTAATTTAAATCGAATACCAGTTTAATAAAAGAATTTCATAAATTAAACAACACTTTAGAAATGTTCCTCTCCGATTGTCTTGTTCATAAACCTGATGAGAAATATTACGTGAATGGAGACGAAAATACTGAATTAAAAAAGAAACCAAGAAAAGTAAGAAGAAAAAAAAAGCAGAGTTTGATTGACAAGCCAAGATATTTCAACTAAACATCAAATCACTAGACGTCCGAAGTAGGGTATGTCACCTAAAATATAAATGCTGGTCGTTTTAAACCTGAAGCAGTCTGTCGTTTGCCTTTCTTGTACATTTTAGAATATTCGTATTAGGGTCGTACCAATTACAGGAGTTTAAATAAAATGTTGGGAAAAATATATTAAAATACAAAACTTATGAAATTGTTATTTATATACATCTAAATGCTTAATTCCAATATAAAATATTATAATAAAAATATTACTTATTACAAATAAGATTGTTATGGGATCAATTTTTCAGAAGTCGAGAGTATTCAACTCGAAAATTTGTAAATAAATTATAGGTGGTTATATTAAGAATTTTTATTATATAATTTAAAATTATTTCGCATCGAAAAAGAATATTATTAGTACCCCAGTAGTCCACTGAAAAGTGTTTTAGATTAATGAGGGGATCGTGGTTTCGATTACTATCAGAGAATGTGATCTGTTTCACTACATTAAGTTTAATGGTCTTTGTTATCTTTTTCGTAATAAGATAAGTTAGAATTTAATAACTCAAGAATCACTAAACCGATTTACAAAACTAATACATGCGTTCACTAATCGTTTTTATATAGGTAGCATGTGCCACGCCCATACAACATTTTATTTATTTGTCTATATATTTTAGTACCATTTGTACTAGACAGAGCCTCTCTACTCAGTCCAAACTATTTTTCCATCAATACAAATAATCCGTCAAAATGTGAGTAGAATTCGGAAAGTGGGAGTGGCACCTCTCATACAAAGTAAATATGGATTATTGTATGTACAGTCACTCAAACAACTAACCGCGTGTTTGATTGTCCTATGTTTAAAGGCTTACAACGCTAAAATAAGAGCTCCATGAGCAAGATGGGATAAGTGGTGTTGGCTTGTAAGGTTTTGAACAGTAAACATTCAAGTACGTGGTCAATTGCTTGAGTTACTGTATATTTAGATAAAAGTAAAAAATTGTAATTTGAATCCATATAACTTTGTGGTTAATACAAATCATCAGAAGGAAAGTGGGAGGAATTGTGTAGCTAAAAGTGGCTCCTCTCATATAATTTAATATTTTTGTTTATCAAAAGAAAAGTAATAGCGAAAATATAACACTAGAACAAATTTATAGCGTTATATCTGCAGAAGATCCCATTTTTATTATAAAAACTTAAATTTGTGCTATAGTAATTCCCAGCAGCGCGGATTGGATTACTCTAGTGTTTTAAATAAATGTTTAAAAATTTACTCAGATAGAAATAACACATACTAAACGAAGACTAAATCGTATAAGATGTACATATGTAGGTATTACCTAAATGTTTAAATTGTTAATACCTTTAATTGTTTCTTAACAAGTGTTATATGGATATACGTACGAGTATATAAATAGAAAAAGTATGGGACTCAGTTTACATTATGAAATTTAATATAGTGCTTTAAACTTCAGAGGTGACTGCACCCGCATAAAAGGTTTTTATTAAATTTTATTTTTTAACCGTTAAATTTTATCTAATATTTAATAAAAACATATATAATTTTTGAAACGAACAAAATAATCACAAGAGAGTATCACAAAAATGGCAGTTATTCACTCAATCGTTTTAGAGTGGCATACAAAAATCTCTGCAAATATCATAAAAGCTACACAGTTTAGGTATATATATTTGCTGATTTTCCTATTTCTCATCGCAAAATACTCATTTCTGTCATTATATACCAATATATATATATATTTCCAATTTTCTTTATAACAACTAAGAATTGTTTTTAAACCACTAAATGTTTTACTATTGTTTGAAACCAATAGTTCTTTATTTTTAATGGCGGAAGTAATGTAAAACACTTTCGAGTAAAATTGAAATCGAGTATTTTTTTTACATTAAAACAAATACTCAGGGGTAAACCCTTGCAAATGCTGTATTGGAATTTTTTGGAAAGAATATTATGTATTTTTTTATTATTATGCGGCGTATTAGGAATGAGACAAATTGCTTTGAATTAATCATTCAAAGGCCAGTGTTATACCTTCACCCTTGAATGATCAACAGCAATTGCCTTATCATTGCATATTGATTGTGTGTGGTGAGTGCCTTCGCTAAGTATGCTTAGCTGTTATGTCTGCTACTTCCCAATAGGTGACGCTTTTTCCTGATTCGTTAATTTTTTGTTGTCAGTTGTCAAAGTGAAATAGAGTGGAATGCCAGGCAGTGATTTCTTTGTAGGAGGACCTCTTATTTTTAAATTATAATATTGAAGCCACCGCAAACTAACTTTTCAATTTTGTCACCTTTGCTGAGATTTGAACCTGGGCCGTTTTAGTTTTTGTTCGAGCGCTTTAACCATTATACCATGCACCCCCAGTATCGTTTTAAAGACAAATAAAATAGAATTGCTCAAAATGTTACGTTAATGGTCAATAAGCGACTGAAAAAAAGTATCAAAACATTTTAATTTTATAAATTTGGTGCTCTTTCGATTTTAATTGCACTGGAATTTGTTTTACAGAGCATAACTGATTATTTTTCTCAGTTCATATTACACTGTTTCATAATATCAAATGGTTCTTAATATATTTTATCATCCTTTTTGTTCTGTTCCATAAAAAAAAATCGAAAACCTATACGACTGTAGTCGAAGAAAATTTTCGAGAACCGTAACAAGGCTGATTAATACATTGATTAAAATGACATAAAGAGCACCAACGTATGCTATGGTCTTTAAGAACTACGAGTATAATAAAGAGCAGGTAAAACAAAAGTTTCAACAACTTTTTTATTTAAAACGGCGGAAATAAGAAAAACAGTATTATTCACTGATGGGAATCGAACTAATGACCAACAGATTTGAAATCTGCTTTTCAAAAACATTTTTTTTCTTTGAGGTTAGTACTCAGGGTTTGGCGTCTAATCATAATTGTGCGATTCACTCGACTAATATTTACTACACAAGGATGTGTTCTATGAGAGGGACCAGTACTAATGGCGTTTTCGCTTCTACAAAAATGTGAAACATTTTATTATTATATTATATAAAAGTAGAGTTTTATACACTCTTTTTTATCTTGTTGTATTGTAAACGAAATTTTTAATTCTTGCTATAAAGGGTATTTTTTTAAAGTAATATTTCCTCAATATGACAGAGAAAAAAACATGAAAAGCAAAATTTTTTGGTAGAAACGAAAGCGCCATAAGTAACACAACTTTTTTTTTTTGTATATAATTGCATATCCATAACATATTACCACCCTAATAAAAGCCTCTTCATTTTCATATATTCATATTTACGTTGCCGTATCTAGATTTGACTTCAAATGCATTAGTATTTAAAAATGTCTTCTTTGGGGTTTGTGTGTATATATTTGAGCGCACATTTGTGACTGTGTGATTATGACATTTAATAATTTGAAAATTTCTTTCCTTTTTTTCTTATAAAAGTTGAGCATCTCTTTAGCATTTTTGAAATTGTCTTTATTCTACTATTCTTCATTTGTTTCTGATTTTTTTTTTAAGATTTTGAAAAAAGAAATTTTTTAGATAATTTTGTCAATTTTGTGCAGTCAAGTTGTCACTTGTCAAGTGTTTGCATAAAATACAATGAATTGGCTTCTTCTTGACTCACTAAAAATAAACCGAAAAGTACAATAATTTAAAATTTTTAGCGAAAATAAAATAAAATAAAATTGGAAAGAGAAATCATATGGATAATTTGAAAGAAAGAAAAAAACTTTTAAAAAAACGTGAGTGAGCACACTTTTTGCAAATTTGATAAATATCTCAAAAGGAAATATTTTAAGAAGTCAAAAAATTTAAAGAAAAAATATTTGTATGTAAATGCATACATACATACATGCATACATACATATGTACATTAACACGATATTTTAGAATCAATTCAATGTGACATTTGAAATTATTATTTAATTTAGGCCGGTTTATTGTATTTACATTCTATAAGCGCAGAGGTATTTACATATGACTTGCATACTAAGACGTAAAAAGTCATTTATAATTTACATTTTCGTCTCTTTTTATATTTGATCAAAACTTTCACTTTTTAGGTTTTTAAAAAACTTTACATTGCGCCATCAGCTGATCTTTATTTCAAATTAAAAGGTCCTGGTTTGTACATAATTTTACCAGATTTTCGGCAATCAAAGTACCGCAGGTTTACATCTGGTGGCGCTACAACAAGAATGAGGTTAAAAATTTTCAGTCTACACTAAAATCATGCAATAAACACAACAAAGGCTACCGACCATCGACTACAAGCTGTCAAAAATAGAATACATGTGTGCATATGAGAATAATTATTTTAACGGCAACACGACTACCGAACACACGACTACTTTTGTAGCCCGTAGCCAACTTAGACTAATTTCTATTTTTCTTGGCGACAATAAACAGTTCAGTGCTGCCAATACAATAAGATGCATGAAAAAGGTGTTTAAAAAACGCAATATATGAAATATATGCATTAAAAATGCGAAAAAAATTAAGTTGCACCACTGAAAATAAATAATCATTTGTTTACATTTTTTGCTTAGTTTTCATTTACTTATTTCATTTATTTACATCAGTTTTTATTTCATTTTTAATTTATTATTTAATTGCCTTTTTAGTGTCTTAAATTTTTATAAGTTTTCTTCAGACATTTATTGTTTTTTGTTTCCTCACAATTTCACTTACAAAAAATAAGTTTGTTATATTTTGCTTAGGTTATGTTGAACGTGTCAAAACAAATGTTTATTTTGTAGCTGTAGTCGTTATTATAATTAACCCTAGAATACTAACCTACGTAAATTTTACGTGCATTTTCTTTTTTAATTTGTCAAAATTGTATGGAAAACGATAACTGAATAATGTAAATATAGTAAAAATTATTTTCTTTTTATACAATATAAATTAAAATAAATAAATTAATTTAATTAAAGTAAATAAATTGAAAATTTTCTAACTTGAAAAATTGCGTAAAAATTAGCGTTAGTGTTCTAGGGTTAAGTAGCTGCCTACTTGGCTACTTTCGTAGCCAGCGATTTTTGTAGTCGTGTGTTCGGTGTTCGATAGCCTTTGTTGTGTTTATAGCATCATTGTTGATCCACTTTTCTGTTTCACTTTAACTTTGGTTGGTTGCTTTAAGTCGCTATCCTGTTCCAGAGAGGACAAGTGTTGCTTAGAAATTTGTGAAATAAGCCCTCAGTAAACATATTTATTTATTTGTAAGTATGGCAGTTAGTGTTGTAATGCAGTAATTAAATAAATTGTATCACATAAGTGAATACCACTACTAAACATCTCTATTTAAATAAGAAAAACTAAAAATATTTCACACCAGCAAAAAAGAATTTGTGTATCAGTTAAAAAAATTCCATTTAGTTGATCAAACAATTTGAATGGCTTGGTGCTGTTTTCTACCAAAAAAAAAAAAAAACAAAAAAATGCTTACCTAACTACGAGCTTAATTAATTACAAGATACGCTTTATTAAACGGAGCTGCTGCTACAGCCACTACATAGTAGACTGAATATACTTGTGTAAGCGGTATCAATTCGCTGTCCAACAATATTCGATGGCAAGCTCAGGTATACTTGTAATGATTAAGTAACCAAAAACTCAGTCAAGTGAATTGAGTTTCTGTCTCACCATTACTCTTTCAAATCTACTACGAAATAAGAAAGAAAAAATTATTCAATGCTACCATTTATGATCATGAATACTGATAATTTTCTTAAAGCTATTCTACCTCTTTCATACTCTTTCATGTATAGTATGTATGTTCAAGAATATTTTGAACATTTTACTTACATACACTTTCCAATGGATGACATGACAGATGAAGCAAACAATCAAGCTCACAGCCAGACACTAACTTCATCAATATCATGCTCCCTACCTAATATTGTATTGAAACAATCATCCATACCATTCATACCTATATAAACTGATACCATATGCACAACACAAATTGCATTTTACGCATAATCTGTACATGAGTGTACTTGTTGCCTTCTGAAGTCCAACAAAAATATTCAACCATTCAGCCTAACGATTCCAGCCATTAATACTTGAATTATTGTAAAATAAAGAATGAAGTTTGGCTACATGAATATGTATCAGTACATACGTATACGTATGTATGTATGTATATAATATTTTTTTTTTTTTCAATTCGTAGCATTCTTTTGTACTGGCATTTCAATAATAATTTTTTATGACAGCCAACTTGACTTCCAGATCAGTAACAATTTTAAATTGTTTATTTGTTTTATTTGACTGGTTTGTTTGACTCATGACTCTACATTATTTCCATACATGTGTATGTGTGTGTGTATGTTATGTTTTTACATATACGGTTACACCAATGCTTATGGACCCATAGAGACTTGTGCACTTTCAAAATTACACTTAGGCTTCATATTACACGATATTCTCAATAAAATTTATATTAAGTCAGTCATGCTTGATAAACAAGAATACTGAAATTCTGCTAGTTTTTCGCTAAACTTTAAGATAATTAAAAATTTTACATATTTGAAATATTAACAGGCTTTAAGCCTAAACATATCAATTTCAGAAAAATACTAAAAAAAATTATTGCTGTAAATCTCCATGCAGTGGAAACAATGATACAAATGGGAATTTTTCAACTTTAATGTGAATGAGAATACATTTTTTTGAAATCCAGAAAGAAACTAATAGCAAAGACAAATCACATTTTAAAGAATAAATTGTGGTGTGTGGAATTTATTACAATCAGGCGAAAATAAGGTGTAGAAACATATACACATGCATACATAATAGGCCATTACAACCCTGTTTAAAGGTTAGGCCCTAGCTTCTCGCAGCACCTACATCACATCACAGTTTAACATCGACTCCAAACGCTAGACTCTCAGAGGTTTTGCCACAAGACTGCTAACAGGAAGTCGCCGAAAGAAATATTTTTTTTCATATTTCTTTCCAAATGTTAGAACTGAGGTTTGAATACGGAGCTACTGTCTAGTAAGCCAACACACTAACCACTAGACTACGACGACTACTATAAAGGTGTATATTATAATTTATAAAGAAACGTATTAAGAAAGAATTTATGAATTTTAAAGTCATAGTCATACGATAAATGTATTTTACTTTAAGAGGATGCCGTTGAATGAAAACATTTTGCCCTAGCTTCTCCAATAAGGCGCCTGATATATGATAATATATTTCTCCGAAAAAAAAAACAATTGGTAAAAACCTTGAAGAAGAAATTTGAAGTAGGGAAATTCCTAAACATCATAACAGAAGTTCAATTAAAATCCCCAAAGGCCAATAGTGTAACTATTCTGCAAGTCTAATGCTTTTTATTGGATTTTGTATTTTTTTTTTTTTTATTTAAAAACGCAAATTGAAAATTTTCTCATTTCATTTTTCAATTACACTAGCACATTTTAAATAAAATTAAAACTCTTTGTCGTATATAAACAGCTATTTTTGTTAATCTCTTCTTCTCTTTTTTGTATTTTTTTCATACTCTATACCGTTTTTAATTAATTTTTACAACAAATATGTGAAATTAATTTAAAAATAGAAAGAACTACTTGAAACTTAAAGTTTTTTTTTATTATTTTGTAATATTTTTTAAAATAAATAAAAAATTACACATTGTATGTATATAATTTACATCCCTGATTTACTTCTTGTACTTTTGTAAAAATACAACTCTGATTAAGTTAAAACATAAACTGTTTAAATGTTAATAAAAATTAATGAAAGTCATGTGACTGTAAAATTTTAAAAATCATTTTTTGACGTTTCATAACATATTGTATTTTCGTTTTTATACTTCTTATTTCATTTTGATTTTTTTACGAACTGTAATACACAGTATTATAGTGTAAATTGGCTTTAAGCAACAGATAAGTCAAAGCATATTTTAAGTTAGCTAATTTCAAGAAAATTTGGAAACGTTATATGTAGAACAGTCCGAAATTGTGGCAACTCTAATTTTTCACAGAAAAAAAAAAAAATCAGTAATGAAAAATGAATCAAGAAATTTTTAATTAAATCCATAATTCCGTATAATTCATCGTAACAATTATCTCGGTGTAAAAAAAGCATTCAAACAACTTTTTAACTTTTTCAATAGTTTTATTGCATCGGATGAATTTTAAACAAATATTTGGTAATGAAATATGCACCTAAAACATCGCTAAATGTATAATGAAAATTACAAAGAGGTGCTTACAAAAACTATTTGATTTTTATTTTATTTTTTCCTAAATGAAATCAGTTTTTTAGAAATTACAATTTAGTTATGGACTAATTGAGATGTTTAATTAGGGTGTATATTTCTAAATATAATTTTCTTGAGTTTATTGTTCATAAAAGAGTATAAAATAACAATTTTATTTTCGATCTTTAAATACCCAGCGGAAAAAAATTGATTACCTTATATTATAACCAATTAAATAATATCTGCCTCTAAAATATATGTGTTCTTATGCAATCGAGAAGGTAATCTCATGTGACATACAAGTAAATATTGATTACCATGTGTATTCCCACATTTTGAAAAAAGGAATTTATTTTTATATATTTCATTAAAAAAATTCATAATTTCATGTAATTCCTTCAAATAATGAATTCTAATACTTATTACTGAGGGACATTAAAAATATGTATTACCTTCGTAGGATATGATGTGTGTTAAGGGAAGTGATTTCTAGAATCAACAGATTATACATTCCTTGTATAACCTTCTCGATTCTCATTGATTACCAATTCCTGCTGGATATATGTAACTACCTTCTCGTTTCCAAAAGTAATATAGACATTATTTAATTGATTATAAAATAAGTTAAACAATTTTTTCCCTCTGGGTACATACGAGTATGTCTGTGTGCATTAAATAAGTGGTATATGAAATGTTAATGCACTTCTGAGTACGTCGCGAATCCTTGAAGTGTTTTATTGTACCCTCATTTGAGAGCCCCTGCTTTAAAAACAGGTAATATCTCATATATATAAGGTTTATCTATTTCTAGAATTATTCCGTATAACACTTCTGCTATTTATTACACAAAAAAATAAGCGTATGAATTAGCAATGGTTAGGGACTTTCACTAAAAAACAAAGTGTGTTTGAGTTATTCGTTTAAACGACCTATGGATGCTGTTATGTGTGAAATAGAATCCCAGCAGAAATTAGTGCTTACCAATAAGCTATTTTGTAAGGGAGATATTGTCTACAATCACTTACTCGTGTGCATCAATAATGCATGATTTTTATATGAAATGAGCCGCTAAAATGCAAATTTATTGCAACCAGTAAGCAAATAGTACAACAAATCAAAAATAATGCCTTATCCTGTAGCATATTTGGAAGCTTTAATGTATAAAAAACAATATAATGCTTCCATTATTGCTTACAATTTTATTTATTGCTACCAAATTTTAAAAATTTTCTGCTGGGATATCGTTTGTATACCACGGCATTATTGAATAGAGTGCATTCTAAATGTCAAATTTTTCCTGACTCTGGCGCATAAATCAGGTTTAATTTAACCGTTGACGTTGTGAGTTTGTCTCTCTGTAAACAAACAATAAAACTAATAGTGTTTGAAAAAAAAAAATCAAAATCTATTCCCAAAACAATTGGTACAACCAACAATTGTGAATGTAGTTATAAAATATATGTATATAAATCAGTTTCCGTATTAATCTGCTTCATCAGAAATATGTTGATTGATTTAATGCGTCTAAAAAGGATGCAGTGTATCACATTGTACATTGACTGGATTTCCGTTAATATTATTGTATTGCATGGCGTCCGTTCGGTTGAATGGCTTGATCGGTTAGCTGACTGACTGTTTTGTTGGTAGTGTATGAATAAAAAAAAATGTGTATTGAAATATCAGTAGGATGACATCTTCTGATATGGGTAATGTAGTAATGACACATCTGAGTTAAAAATTACATTTAGAACAAGAAAGCAATACACATACGAGTATGTACTTATTTACATATGTATTTACATTCATACAGATATATATGTATGTGTGTATGTACATATCATATCTTAATGATAAGTTGGAAATTATATACAACATACATAATATAAAACAATTAAATTATATTACTCAAAAAAAAAAGTCCTCGTCTGACTATGAAACATATGCTGCGAAATATATTTTAAATTCACTTTTGAAACTGCATTCATGTACGAATATAACATTTTTTACTTTTCAGCTTGAATATATATTTTTCTATATTTTTTCTTTTTTTTGAGTTAAACAAACATATAGTCATCAAAAGTTCAAAAGTCCGTAAATGATTAAAAAAAAATTCAAAATTGATTTTGAAGAAATTAATCAAAATAAATCTTTTTTTTTTTGTTAATTTTACTCACATATATATCGTCGTACGAATTAAAGAACGCTGTAATTGACAAAAAATCGAAAATACTTTTTTGGCATCATTTTTATCAGAAAAAACAAATACGTGTCGATTGGTCCCGGTCCCAGATTTCTGCGATGAAATAAAATTCACTTACGCCGTCTGCGTTTTGAAAAATACCATTGTCTTTCATTCAGGTTTTTTGGCTCTGGTGAACATTGAATGTTTTGTCAGTTGCAGCGTTTTTTAATTCTTGCGGCGATCTGTACGTATGTATGTAACTCCAAAACAAACGAGTTTTTAGTACCATTCAAAAGGTTGTAATCACAATTTCAACATCTGTATAAGCCATAACGCCGTCCTACACCAATGTAGGAGGAAGTAGCCCCAGGATGTTATTGGTGCCACCAAGAAATCGTCCACTGAGGCCCAGCTCCAGACACTAACTATGATCAAAATGTGCACAAATTGTCTCTCGTACATTACTTTATTGATACTTCAACTTTCAAAAAACTACATATTTAGCAATAGCAGACAAGTAATTGCAATTATTAAATGTGTGTTTACTTTTGGCGCCGTATATACATATAAACAAATACTGAACAGGAACTTGAATAATCTTAGTATCTTATCAATTTGCTACATTCTATATAAATATTAGTACACATGCTTTGGGAAATCCCGGCTGCTTTTAAAGTTTGGATGGACTACATTGTGAATTTGTAAATACGTTTGCTTGTGCTTTTGGAAAAATGATAAATTTAAAATTAAGATATAAATATTAAAATGTGTCGTCTCATAAATTACTTTTAAACATTTACTTAAAATTCATATATAAGTACTGTTCAAAATAACTTCTAAGACGTAAAAAATAATGGGGTGTTTAGAAAAAGTTGCCTTTCTATGTACTCTGTACTTATAGTACTAAAACAATTTTTATGCTTTGTCATACTGTAAATGCTACTTCCTATTTGCTGCGTATGGTATTTATCAGAGTGGTTAACTTTTAAATTTAAAAAAAAATGTTCTAAAGTTACTAAGCGCCTTAACTAGAGCAGAATTAAATCTTACTTAATAAATTTAAATTATTTTTGCAATGATTTCTTAGTCACAAATGAACATGTTTGGAATCCAGCTAAGCTAAGTAGTTTCATCACAGTTCTTTGTGGCCTGTACACATTTATGACAATCGTCAACTACTTAACTCACACTTTTCCCTAGGTATCGTGTATTGTACATAAACTTTTTAATGAGTTAGTCGAATTCTTGTCAAACACATTAAATTTTATATTCTTTTCTCTGCACTTTTGGATTTTTTCTTTTAAATTTTTATGTTGTCAATTAAGAAATGAGCATAAAACTTAATTATAACAATTACTTAATGGATTATAGGGCCTTTATATACAACCACCTAACTTCAGTTGTGTTGCTAGTTGCCAACTATTAACCAGCATTTTAAAATTCCAGCTGTATAAAAAAAATTGAATATGAATTAGAAAAAATACAATAAGTAATCACTCTTTAAAAAACTATTTCTTTCGGCCACCACCAGTTAGTAGACTTCTGGCAAAAGCTCTGAGAGTAACTGATTGCCACGAACAAGCTTCTCAAGTCTGTCATTCGGAGTCGACATTAAACTGTAAAGGTTCCGATACTCATGGATAAAAATTGATACACACAATACTAGTGCTGCGTAAAGCTAGGACGTAAATGGTTGTAAAGGGCAGTTATGTAGGTACATATCGTCGCAAGAGTTAAAGACAGCTGTAACTGGCAAAGCATTTAATGTTCACCATAGCCAAAAAACCTGTATGAAAGTAGAAAGAAGACGCTGGCGTTTTTCAAAACGCAGACGGCGTAAGTGAATTTCTTTTCATCACAGAAATCTGGAACCAGAACCAATCGACGCGTATTTTATTTGTTTCTGATAAAAATGAGGCAAAAAAAGTATTTTCGATTTTTTGTCAGTTACAGCGTTCTTTAATTCTTGCGACGATATGTAAGCAGTAATCACTCTTCGTAGCAAAAGCACTTGCAAGTCTTGCATTTAGATGTAGATTGAGCTAAATTTGACGTAATTCTAAAAATTTTTCGATTGTTCTGTAGTGTGGGCCCTTTGTCATTTTCCATATATCGTCGAGCGGGAGTTTATGTGCTCTATCCGCCATTTTATATTTCCTATATATCTCGAGTTAATGATGCCACTTTAGGTTTTCGACCCCAAATTTTTAAAGTCTGCAATCCGTTTTCGGATATTTCGTCCAGTTTCGGAGAAAAATAGCCGAAAACGGATTGCGGATTTTAAAAATTTTGGTGTCAAAAACGTAAAGTGGCATCATTAACTGGAGATACATAAAATCACGGATAGAGCACATAAACTCCCGCGCGATGATGTATCAACTATTGAAGGAGTATAGAGATGGACTGAATGAATGCTCTGTGGCTTCTCACTGAGAGCATTGCTGTGCATCGTGGGCTTAGGGATTTTGTACATGTTGAAATGGCTCATAGAGGTTCGGCCTCAATGGTATACTGTCTTGTGCTAGTAGCATTTCCAATAGGGGTTTCAAAAATATGTATACTTAGCTACTTCTAAAGAGAGGCACATACCAAGTGGTGTGATGATGGGGTTTATGCAGGATATCGTTGCTAATTTTTTAAATTTTTTATCTAAATAATAATTCTGTTCCTCAAACTTAACTTGTAGTACGTGTATTTTACTATTTATTCAAATAAAAATAGACTCTTTTCAGATTGTGTTTACTTCAACTAATTACCTGTATCCCGCGAGACGCTAAAGAGTAAGCGACTGGGATTGCGTATTTCCAATGATTTTAAAAAGATATCCCGGTTTAAGATCTAAGTTTAAGTGGCATCATTAACTCAAGATATATAAAATTAAAAAAATTATTTTTGACCAAATAATGAAATTATGCTATTTCTCCGACTCCTGCTTTTTACCCATATTTTAATTGAGTTTGAATTTAAAATTTCTTCAATTTAGCTTTTTAAACTTTTTCTGACCACTCTTTATAGGAATATTCTAATAAAAGCGTATTTAGATTTGTTTCTTTGCACTTCGAAATTCAGAAACACTTTTTACTCAAGAATGAAACCAGAAATTATTTTAAAAAATTTATTACACTTTTGGATATGTAAACTTCTCAGATATAGTGACGCAACCCAAGCACTGACTTGAGAGACATCAATTTTGTTACTGGTTATTATTTTTTTTTTGTTTTCTTTTTTTTTAATTAATAAAATCAACTATTTTGTGATATTTTTCACAATTTACCTGTCACTGTATTGGGATTTAAAAAAATATAATATAACATTCAACTTGATATTATAAATCAATGAAACTCTAAATAGATCTGACCATCAAAGCTACCGGCCGCTATTGATGAATATCAAACTCAAGGGCTTAATATTGCAGGCAAAATATTAACAGAAGCTCTTCGTTTCAGTAATTATAAATTTTGTAAAAATAAGTTCAGTTATTCGGTAATTGAAATCTATTCGAATATGGTTCTGTGTTCGAGTATCTCTTTTTAAAGTTGTGATTCAAGGAAATTAACAATGATAATTATTTAAATTGTTTGTGTGCAGGTATGTTCATAGATTACCGGCGGCAAGGCAGGCATTCATTAAACAACCATACAAATGTAACACAATGTTTTTTGTTTTTTTTTTTTTTCGTAAGAAACGCTTAATAAGAAAATTAATAGTGATCGCTTACAAAATGTTTGTAAAATTATCAGTTTTTTTTTCCTTTTAAAATAAATTTGGTTTTACAAAATATATAAAAATGCTTTTCATGTTGAAAATTGACAAAACATACCGTAAAGAATTTTCTTTTGTCTCAATATGTTTAAACAATATTTTTGTGTGTTTTTTTTTTTTGTTCTTTTTTGTTTTTATAGAGGGGCCAAAGTATGTACTTTTGTACGGCTGTTAAAAATTTTTATTTAAATAAAAAGTTTTAAAATTAATGAATACTGGTATACTATTGGTTTCAAGAAACAAAATAAGGCAAGGCTCATTTTTTTTCTTACTATTGTTACTGTTAGATTGCACGTATAAACGAATATATTTAAAACAAATTCAGTACATAATTTGGACTTGAACAAAATATTACATTTGAGACTAATATAACGGCGTATACAATATATGTATATCTTTACAGCTGTATTCATAATAAAAAGTTAGCATGTAGTTAGCATACTGCTGAATGTTTGCCAACGAGGTGCCAAGCATTAGCTAACGTTAACATCAACAATTTTACCATTTTATTTAATACAATATTTTACAATATTTTAACAAACTTTTAAACTTAATAGCGGTAATCACTTTTCTTGGCATGCATGCATGCATGCCTACATTTTGTTATTGTTCGATAAGGTTTGCTACGTTTGCAACACTTCCAAAAGCGTTTGCAAAAAACTGTGATTACCGCTGATGAAAATATAGGAGAAGTCACACAAATTGAAATGCAAACAGAGTTAATTTTTACATTGTTTTTAAGCTGTTAGATGACAGATAAAATTAATTACTTATAAATAAAGTCTGTGCTAACTAAAAGCTAAGCAATTTAGTTGAACAGAAAAAAACGTCGTTGAGTACGATATGTAAACAGTAGCTAAGTTTTCATTATAAACATGGTTTTAGATACTTATACTGCCGATCACTTGAATTGGTTCACTATTTTCAATACATTCAAATTAATTTTTTTCTAAAAGTAATTAAGTTTTAAGTTATATTATTTTCTAAAATGGTAAAATAAATATTGGATTATGTGAGTTTATAATAAAAAAAATTGTTTCAGTAATTAATAACTGAATTCTAGTATTTTTTTCACAAAACTAATATGATTTTCAACACAATTTTTTGTGACATTTGAATAGGTTCACTATCATTCATTTAAAAAACTAAAGAAGAAAATGATTTTTTTTGTAAAACTTTTTTTATTTTTTAAGACTTCTTACAATGTTTTGATGATTTAATAATGAGTATATATTCCTTTATTGGGTATAACTTCAAGAATGCCATTTGGGAGGGAGTTATAAAGATTTTCAATTAATGACAATAATATTTAGGATCATACATAACATACATAATTGGCCTTTACAACCCTGTGTCAGGGTTACGGCCTAGCTTCTCGCAGGACTCATGTTGTGTGTCTTAATTTTTATCCATGAGTACCGGGACCTACAGTTTAATGTCGACTCCGAACGACAGACTTGAGAAGCATGTTCATGGCAGTCAATTACTCCCAGAGCTTTTGCCAGAAGACTGCTGAGAGGTAGTCGCCAAATGAAATAATTTTTTCATATTTCTTTTTTCAAGATGTCAGAGCTGAGATTTGAACCCAGCACTATCGTCTTAGTAAGCGAACACACTAACCACTATACCACGGCGACTACAAAAAATTAGGATCACACTTTTTTAATTTCTCCAGTTAAAACTTCTTTTGTTTCGTATTGTCTGCCGGACTCGTAGACTTTGCGAGAAAGCAAGCCCCATACAGTTTCTATAATATTTAATTCAGGGAAATATGGTGGCCACTCCAACATATTGACATTCTGGCTTTGAATCCACGCCTTTACAACCCTGGCATTATTATCGGGACTTTATCTTATTGAAATATTCAGGGAATTGGTCTAAAAAAGTAGAAAAATAAGGAAACGCCTATTCAAGTACTGTTTAGTAGTTATTCGCGTTAATTTTTGATGTGAGGAATTAAAGCTCATGAAATAAAATCACTTCCCACACCATTACACTTCCCTCACAGCTATTGAGATGACTAAGGTAGCGTTCCTCCTTACATAGGTGGGGGAAATAATAGTTGTATCCATCCGGATCTTCCAAATTCAACTAGTTTTCGACAACACGAACCCAATCAATTTTATCGCTCATATGTTCTCGTGCAAACTACGGCCGTTTCGCTTTACGAGCAGCATTAACCCATTCGCTGCCAAGAACGAGTATACTCGTCTTGGCAGTGCGGGATACCCTGCCAATGACAAGTATACTCGTCCTACTTTGAAAACAAAATACGCAGAATTACTTTATAACGTTATCTGTTGAGACACTATAATCGACAATAGTGAATTTCTAAGTGTTGACAAATTTCGCAATGTGTCTCGTTTTATTCCATTTTCTTTATTTTACCCATCTGCATGATTAATTATTTGTTTTTCTACTAACACGTACGCAAATACGAAAAAAGATATCGAGTCCTTCTGCCTTCATAATGCTAATGACGAGTATACTCCTCTTTAGTTTTCTGCTTGTAGGGGGGGTCGTGGCATACTGGTAGAGCGCTTGCACAGAAACTCACACGACCTAGGTTCAATCCCAGCGAAGGACAAAATTATAAAATAAATATTTGCGGTTTTCTAAAATTACAATTTAAATTAAAAATTAAATTTAAATAAAATAAGAGGTTCCCCCCCCAGCAAGACCATCTGCAAGAAACCGCCCCTGACATTTCTAATCTATTCCACCAGAAAACAATGATCAGGAGTACAGCGCCACCTTCTGGGAAGATAACAGCTAATCTACTGAAGACGCTCACCATTCACATTAAACATCCACCGACAGATGAGGCAGTCGCTGTTTGAACATTCGAGGGTGAAGGTATAACACTGGCTCTTGAGTGGACAAATTTACACCAACTTGTTTCATCAACAATAAAAAAGGCGCAAAATATACAAACATCTATGAAAAAAAACCTTCTATCAACCATCTTCACATTCCACTACAATGCACTGCATGAGTAGGGGTTTACCCCTGAGTATTGGTCTTAAAAAAAAAAAAAAAAAAAAAAAAAAAAATGATTATGTATGATAATATATGTGCACTTACCAAGAAATAACAGGGTTTTGGTAAACAATAACACTCAAAATATAAATGGCAATGGAAATGACTGCATATAATTTAGGCTTGGCAGCGAATGGGTTAGAGCAGGGATGAGCAACACGCGGCCCGCGGGCCGCTTGCGGCTCTTTTAACCTATTTATGCGGCCCGCTAAGCAAATGTTGCTGCTTCTCAAAAACACACATAATATATAGACACATTAATCAACGAATTTCAATTACGAAGAAACTGAGAAGAGAGCAGTTTCCATGAAAATGTTTTCCTAATCATTAATTATCGATGTGGATACAGTTCCCGAAGACTTTCAAAGGGAAGTGATGGACATGCAGATTAATACTGATGTAAAAAATGTATTTCTCTCAGTAAACATCGAGAATGTTTATAAATCCGACCATCGACAAATTACCACCCATCAAGACTGAGTAATGCACGATTAGAAACTTGTGTAGGTGTAGCTGATATTGATCAGGTTGTATCGAAAAAACAGTGCCAAATTTCTCATTAAAAATTTCAAGCAAATACTTTTTTTTTTGGCATTAAATTTTATATTTTTTTATTCTAATTTTTATTATAAATAGAGTTTTGTAAATTATTAGTATTTATGTGCGGCCTGCCAAAAAAATTTAAAATTTATAAGTGGCCCGTTGATTAAAAAGGTTGCTCAACCCTGGATTAGAGTATGTTTTTTTTCATTTTCAATCTCATTAAATGTTTAGAACGTCGAATAACACGTCTTACAGTGTTCAAGCTAGCTATCACAGATACTTTATTTTTGTTTAATTTTTGCAGCAGAATCGCTCGAATTCGAGGCAGCTCTTATAATAGCTCTTCTGTTGTAGCTTTTTTCTTCCGCCCTTTCATGCGTTTTACGTTATCGCACAGATTTCTTATAAAATTACTTACAACATTCTGGCTGCGACCAATTTTTTTGTCGATATTCCTATGGCTTCAGCCAGTTTCTTTGAATGCTTTAATTTTACCTTTTTCTTCTTCAGTTAATTGCTTGCTGCTCCCCATTTTACATAATAAATGTAAAAAATTATTGCTGTAATTCACTAATATTTAAAATTTTAATTAAACTGTCTATGGTCAGAAGCAAACTAATTTTATTCCTAGTGAACCTATTCAAGTGACCCAAAATCTACACCTGTTTTCGCAACATTTTGAAGTAAAAGCAAAAAGTCACAAGTTTTTATTTATTGTACCGTTATTCTTTCTTTTAAGTGAAAAAAAAAATGTTCTCCTAAAGTCTATATGAAGAGAAATTAAAATATAAGAGCAAAAATTAATGAACCGATTCAAGTGATCGACAGTGTATGAAGTAAATTTTTTTTTTGCATATCAACTATTCAGAGGCAGCAAGTTCAATATTGTTTTCAATATTTTCTTTTTATTATGTTTTAGTAGATTTTGTTTAAAATTTTTTAAATAGTTTTTAATACGCAGAAGACTATGCGGTATGTAAATGAAAAGTTCTTGCTGCAAAATAATTCCTAATAGACGTAATAAAACTTTTGTAAATATTCCTACTCTAACAGATTTTCTTTCTGCTCTAGAACTTGTGAACAATTGTCGACTTATTATGATGATAACATAATAATTACACGAAGATAAATTTATTGCTCAAATCAAATGTAGGATATCGCCCTATTGAAATTTGGTGCTTTCTTTTCGAGGTTATGAAGAAATTACTTTATAGGCAAATAATTAATCAGTTTAATTCAAACAATTTACTTTCTAAGCATATTTGGACAATTTCTGTTATGGGCGTTAGTGAAAATATTAGATGAGCATTGGAGAACTGTAATGTGAATTTTTAATTCGACTGGATCATTCGAAAACTTTTATGCGGTTGCCTACAATACGCATTTTCAGAAAATCATGTTATTCATTATATGGGCAGATAGTTCTGTTAAACTTATAAATTCAACAATCGAATCCTCTACCACTTGTCTTAATATTTGATTCCTTTACTACTTTTACTTTCTTTTGTGTGAATAATTTGCCAGGAAATTGTATATGAGAAAAACTCCACTTATATGCAGATGATGTGCAAATTTGGTTAAGTAGTTCATAAGAAAATAACTCGCGGTCGTTGATTGTTAAAATACGATGTGGATAATACGATATTAAAGAAATTAGCGCTAACATTTTAAAAATAATCAAAAGTAATTAAAAATCTAATCGCATTACTCATCTGCTTATTTTTAGTAATCTCAAAAAATCCTGATTATATTTATTTTAATTATTTGTAATCGCAACCAATTAGTAATCATAAGTCTTCTACAAGAGGAATATGCAGTCCTTACAATTCTTGTTAAACAATCATAATCGAAGTTTTAGCAAGTCTAGTCCGTATCGTCGCAAGAATTAAAGAACGCTGTAACTGATAAAAAATCAAAAATACGTTTTTTGCATTATTTTTATCAGAAAAAAACTACGCGTCGATTGGTCCCGATCCCAGATTTCTAAGATGAAAACAAATTCACTTACGCCGTCTGCGTTTTGAAAAATACCAGTGTCTTTGTTCTATTTTCATACAGGTTTTTTGGCTCTGGTGAACATTCAATGCATTGTCAGTTACAGCGCTTTTTAGTTCTTGCGACGATATCCAGAAAAAAAAAATTACTACGTCATCAAATCTAGGTCAAGAGTAGAGCCTTAAATGTTTAAAACTTAAAAATGCTTTAAAAATGGTTTGTTCTTAAATGTTTTGAAATAAAACTATAAATGTATTTGCTTAATAAAGTTTTGTAAACCTACTTTAAGTTTTTTTTTAATACGACTGTACGATGTGGATATGGATGGTAAGACATTTTTAAGTAAAATAATATTGAAATTTGTAATATAACCTACCCAACTGGTCATTATAACCCTTTTTTAAAGTTACTGTCTGGCTTCTTACAGTACCCATATTGTAACCGGGACCTACAATTTACCGCGGACTACAAACAACAGCCTTGAGAAGCTTGTTCATGACTATCAGTTACTCTCAGAGCCTTTTCCAGAAGACTGTTAAAAGGTGGTCGCCGAAAAAATAACACGTGTGTAGTTAGAGTATATAAATATCAATCTCATGACTATTATCATTAATGTAGAATCTTAACTTAAGAGTATTACTGCCATATTTTATACACGCACAGAAAAAACTTAAAATGTGTTTCAATTAAAAAATTTGTGATACTAATAAAAAAATTACTTATTTTTTTTACCAGTAAACAAATTAATGCTATCAATTAAGCTGATTGTAATATTAATATTAAAAGGTATTTAAAGTAAAGATGTATTAAACATTAAAAAGTTAATCGAACCAATTAATTATTTAATCAAAACAAAATTTATTTTCAATTAACAAGTTAATTGAAAAAAATATATGAATATTTTTTCTGTGCGTTCTTCTTAACCAACCTATTTTTTTATTACAGCAATTAATGTTGATATTACATACCTTTTTTTTAAACATTCAATCATAAAGAAATATAGGCCGTGGTAGCCGCCACCAAAGGTACAGGTGTATCAAATTAAATCAACAGTGAATGGTGGTGATAAGAAATTAAAGCCACTTGACGCCAAGATATTAAACTGGTATTTTTTTTTTTTGTTGTTATTGCTTTTTTGTTCTGTTTGCTTCTGTTTACTATTTTTATGATTAAATTTTTACTGTTATTGCCTTTCTATAAAACAAACTGTTTTTTTCAGAAATAATAAATTTTGTTGTTGTTGTTGTGTGTTGTGTTAAATCAAATAGAAAAAATGCGTCAAAAAACATTGTTTATGTTTTAAAATTGTCGTTACTTTTAAAAGCGAAAAGATGTCGTAGAGATTAAAGTATTAAAATTAATAACAATTATTGGCTTAATTTGTACTTAAAAAATTATTAATTGATTAGACGAAAAAAAAGAAAATAATTTTAAATTTATTTTTACAGAACATGTTAAACAAAATTCTCAGTAATTAATCTTATCTGCTGTGAATACTTGTAGACTGAAGTGATGAAATTAGATTGTTAATACAGCAGCAGACATATTGGCAAAACTTTTTGATTATTTTTAAATGTTACTTTCATAGGCTAAAGGGAATATGTAGAATGTTAGAGGAAATTAAAAGTAAGACAATATTTAAGAAATTTAATTTTTCTTTTATACTTTGACGTACTCCCTAAATATAACAGAGCAAACATTTTTGTTAAAGTGCAAGAAAACTAAAGTATAGAAATTCGAACCTCTGTAAACAAAATATATGTATATGTTTTGTTTTATCACATTTCACCCTATAAACGTAAATAGAGGCCGAAAACAAAAATAAAAATTGCATTAAGAAATTATACAACTATTTGAGAATGTGTAAATAGAAGATAAGCAAGCTATCCATACCATTTCGTATACTCGTAATTTTAATTCAAACATATCTTTATGAAATATACACAAACAATATTGGCTAATATTTATCTAATAAAGATGTCTTATATTACATAATATTGGCATGACATCTATCCCCTTGTCATTGCTAAAATGTTCGGTATTATACTTGTTTTTCATTTTTTGTTTTGTGGCCTTGTGCCAGGCCTTCAAATAGTAACAACCAGACAGAATTTATACAACAATTTAAGTCATATTACACTTAATATAGAAGAAAAATTTGCAAACGAAATTCTTTTCCATTTAAGCATTTAAGTAAATTCGTGCCACTAAACGTGTGTGCGAGTAAATATTGATTTTGAAAAAGATCTGTAATTAAATATTTATTTTTCTCTATGCATTTGAATCATAAATATCTTCGACCTCTATTTAACAAATTTTTAATGGCACCAATTTATTTTACTTAATATTACATATCGGCTTTAGATAATTATCGTTTTTAAAGTAAAACGAATTTTTCTAAAAAAAAAATGTAATAAAAGAACTCAAAAATAATTGTCAACAAGAAACCATTAGATCGGCGTAATTTATTTTAAATTCATATAAAATGAATGTGATATTCGATTAAAATTTTTCTATTTTTAATTTTACCCACATATAACCAATTTTTGTTTCTCTTTCGGTTGTTACTTCTTAATGTAATAAATGGTGGGTTTTATCACTGAAAATTGTTTTTTTCTTTTAAATACAACAAAAACTGTGTACGTTTATATTTTGTTTTAGAAAAAAAAACCTTTTTAACGAAATTTAGAAAACATTTATCACGAAATGCTTAAACAATAGAAATAGAAAATTCTTAAAGGCTCAGTTCTAGAGCGGTGGTTAAATTAATTATTAACTAACAATTACAGTTTCTTTATAACGAACATATTCAGTTATATACATAAGACATTACACATTAGGGTGATAACTTTTTTTGGACAATATGCTCCCTATGGGTTTTCTAATGGCAAATATTGTATTAATGATAAAAAAAACTATTTCAGTTCAATTTGATAAAAAAAACCTTACGCACCGACAGCGATTTCTAAAATGTCCTTAATATATTTTTAAAAAATTTTTTTTAATAACAATTTTTTTAAATTATGGTTTATACATATATAAGTATGTAAACAAATAATAACAATAATTTTAATATCATCTTCCTTTGGCATTTTGTTTAATTCATATAATGGTATATCAACGACAGGTATATCTCTACAGTTTTTAACAACATCATGAAATTTAGTTAAGTTTTTGGTCCAAATCTTGGAATTTTTTTCAACACTTATTTTGCTTTTCTTATAATTCATTTTTACCAAACCGATTTAATTTTTTTTTTAAATTACAACCAATATATGAAAATTACAAGAATTGCCATGAATTTTTATTAAAAAAAATGAAATAAAATATGTGAAAATAATTTTTTTTTATATAAAAAACTGCAAAAAATAGCGGAAATTAAAAGCAAATTTGGAAGAAAACTTTACTATTGAAATCAGCATGCCTTAATTATATAGATGTGATGGTGAGATGTTAAGGCATCAAAAAAAGTATTTTTTTTTTTTAACTTTGATAAACAATTTTAACGCGTTTGGTGCGTAACCTTTTTTAACGATAGCGAAAAACTAAAATCGCAGTTCTTAATATTTGTCCATGCCGTATACGATTTTGTCTGGGGAGATTTTATATTTGCAAAAAGTTATTACCCTATTACACATATATTTTTGTACCTACATCGCGATTTAGATTCAGACTTTTGTGATATTCTTCAAAAATAACCATATTCAAGGCCCGAGATTGCATATGGTTTTTAGTCATTTACACAGACGTTAAATTTTTATATCATGGGGGTTTTTAAAGCTTCCGGATGATTTGAAAAAATGCATGTCCTCTCTAGAAGAGTATGTCGGCTGAAAAATTTTTTTGTTGGCAAATTAATGAAAATTTTAAGTATAAACGATAAATTATTTCTGATATTAGATAAGCCCCCTAAATAATAAAATTAGTATATTGTTATTTTTGAATTCTTAAAATTACTTTCGAATAGTTATTAGAGCGTAATTAATGGATTCATATTTGACAAACCTATTTTAATATCAGTTTTCATTCTCTGCAAGAGCAATAATCATTTTTTGAACTCAATTAGAAGAATAGAATGGAAAATTAAATGCTATTAAAGATTGAAAATTCGAACCAGCTAGTACTTTTTTGAACCATTAAATACTCAGGGGTAAACGTATCCTGTGCATTGTATCGGAATTTTTTTGGAAAGGACAGTATATATATTTCTTTTCTTATATTGTATTATTAATCATTCAAAGGCCAGTATTATACCTCACCTTTGAAAGATCAGCAGCAATTGCCTCAATGTTGCATGTTGATTGTGTGGTAAGTGCCTTCAGTAAGTAAGTTTAGCTATTTCCCAATAGGTGGCGCTTTTCCTGTAAACATTCGTTTTTTGTTGTCAATGATTAAGGTGGAATATAGTGAAATGTCAGGGAAACGATTCTTGGTAGATGAAATTTCTGGAGGGTTGTCGGGAGGGGGGGATGGAACTGTTATTTTTTTAAATTATAATTTTGAAAAAACCGCAAACTAACTTCTTAATTTTTTCATCTTTGCTGGGATTTGCACCTGATCCGTTTGAGTTTTTGTGCGAATGCTATAATCACTATACCATATTCGTTCATTTGCTGAATATAAAATACAATTTTGTTAGGAAAAAATTAAAAATATAAGCCTTCTCTTTGATAATTAAGAGTCTTTTTCCACAAGTTTCTGATTATACATATATACATCTGTTTTGTATTCGTAATTTAGTTACTTCATTCATGACTGATTTTTTCGAGTAAGTTCTTTTAGTAGATTGTCTATAAAACATACATGTTGTTATGGGACTCTTCGGTTGCCATTTTATAAGTCCAGGGTCCGTTTATGGCTCCTGAGTACCGCACAATAAAAAATACGCGATAAGTAATCAGAACAATTAATACTTTAACATTTTCTCTGAGCACGAAAGGCAGAGGAAGTAGATGGAAACTCCAATCGCCCATACCCTACCTTGATCCAACGAGTTCTCCAGGGATCCCAGCATCTACTAAGTTTACTCCTTTAATTAATGTCTTTACCAAATTTTCCTTAAATTTTTGTTTTATTAATTTTTAGAATATAAATTAGAAATAATCTTTGTACTCTATTGGTTTTAGTGTAATTCAAATCCTCGATCAAGGGGCTGGCGGGCGAGAACAGTGCAAATTTGTCTACTGATGAGCAGTAATTTATTTTTAAATAAAAATGTTATCTATATTTTCAATTACTACAATTAGTATTTAGTCATTTATTGGCTAAAAATTTGAACATAATTAATTGAGTACATTTCAAAGAGACATATGCTTTTTTTCGAATAGTTTTAAACCGCCTAGACACTCACATTTAAAACACCTTGGTGATCAATTTATGCTTACTAAAAATTCGATTTGGGATTATTTTATTTTATATTTATACACAGAAAAAATTATTCATATATTTTTTTCAATTAACTTGTTGATTGAAAATAAATTTTGTTTTGATTAAATAATTAATTGTTTTAATTAACTTTTTAATGCTTTATACAACTTTACTTTAAACATCTTTAATTAATATTACAATCAGCTTAATTGATAGCATTAATTTGTTCACTGGTGAAAAAATAAGTAATTTTTTAATTGGTATCACACATATTTTAATTGAAACACATTTTTATTTTTTCTGAGTACATACTCCTTTTCAAGACTCCTTTTCGATTTCCTTTTTTAACGTGTAGGTGATTAATCAGTTTTTGATAAAAAAAACCTCTCCCAAAACTAGTTTTGAAAAAAACAGTATTCTTAATGCTAGCAGGGAAACCAAAAATATATAGAATTAAAGTTATAAAGGCAATTTAAAAAAAAAAATACTAATTCTATAAGACTAAATAAAAATTGAAATTTTGTAAAACTATCACTGAAACACTGAGCCCTTATTAATTAATTTGATTTAACGCCCATCTCAAAAAATAAAAAAACAGGGAAAACGACACATTTGTTTTGATGTGTATTGCCACGAAAGATGTTTATCATTTACATTTTTTTTAATTTTGGGTCTATTCCTGGTGGTCAATTTCTGTTAACATTTATTTTTTAATTTTTCTCATTTAGTATTATATTGAGTACGACGAACGTTTGTTTGTTTTTTATACAAATTTTTATTTATTTAACCACTTTTTACCAAAATGTAATAATTAATTCATACTTTTTTTAAATGCTTGCTTGGCACAATAAATACAATCAACAAGACTTACTTAAGAATCGAAGACCAGAGTCTGGTTGGGTTCGTGTTTTTGCTGTTCAAAGTGCCAAGAATGATATTGCGTGCAAGTGTCAAAAAATATCACAACATCACATCAAATAAATGTTAAAACGAAATAAAATATTCATAAAAATATAATTTTTATTAAATAGTCAAAGTATTAAAAACGAATAAGTCTAGTTTATGATTAGAAATACAATATTTAACAGGAATTATGTATTTTAAAAAGGCGCTTGAGGGAGGGTTTTCTACATACAGTACACACTCTTACTTTTATAATTTTAGTTCATTTGATAACATTTTCAGTATGAATAGGAGGGTTTGGTTGACTGACAGTTTAGACTTGTTGTCTAGTAATCATTGCCTTTTTTAGACACTAAGGTTGACCAAGAATCTATGAATTTTTTTAATACTCGTAGCTGGTAATATATATCCCCAGAATATATAAAATATTTTATAAGTTTCTTAAATACCGAATTTGTTCTGCTTCTAAGTGTTAGGTAATGGTTGGAATTCTTACAGATTTTCGAAATTAATTTAAGAAAATTTGACCTGTGTGATGTATTTTTATAGGTGAATGTTGTTTTTTTATATTTGTTTTCTTTTTTTTTCAACTTTACATAGAGTATACATTTATTGGAATTACCCTGACATCAGTGAAGTGTTTAAAGATTGCGTGTTGTCTTCAAGTGACTTCGTTATTATCAAATGTGATACAAATAAAATTGAAATAAAACATTTAAAATATAATAATGGTTACTAATAAAGAGTTTATTATCACTTTAACAACTAAAATAGTCATAAAAAGGAAAGAACCATAAATTAACACCCGAAATTGTTTCCTTAAATAGTCATTGTTATGAGTAAAGCAACATTTTTAGTGGAATTCTGGCTTATTTAAGGTGTAAGAAAAATTTAATTGCAATTTAATTTATATTTTAAATTTTAGCAATTAATTGTGGAAATTTTATTAAATTTTATTTTTAAATAAAAGTGTTTACATACTTATACATGTACAATGTACATACCTTTTAAGGGAATATACCTATGCACCAGCAAAATTAAAAATTTCAAACTGTTGGAGTTCATGTTTAAAGGCAGAAGTAAATACATAACATGCGTCGAGCCAATGGCGGGTTTCGCACGTCTGTAAAAAACAAGATAAGATAGTGAATTTTCATAAAGCAAGTTACTGGCAAAATTTAAAACGTTTCTAATGTATGGAAGTTGAAAAATTTTAACTTCTAGATGCGTTAACAGTTGAAAAATTGACTTACATTGTACATTGTAACCGTTGCACAGTGTGGGATTTTGCTAATCTAGCTGGACAAAAATCGTCTTTTTGAGGTGCAATTTAAGTAAATATTTTTGTCAAATGTGAAAGAGCACTGGTTATAAAATAAGAAGATGCAAAAAATTTGCCCAATTTGTCAATAATAACAATATAACGGCACCTTAAACTTGAATATTTTTGAGAGAACTAAAAACATCAAAAGCACATATGTACTTGAAATTTCTCATTTTTAAAAGCGTGTAACTTTTTACTGTAGTG
Organism: Metopia argyrocephala; assembly: GCA_963576795.1. Taxonomy (NCBI): domain Eukaryota; kingdom Metazoa; phylum Arthropoda; class Insecta; order Diptera; family Sarcophagidae; genus Metopia; species Metopia argyrocephala. Next base: position 90,771,690 of record OY756211.1, read on the forward strand.
GAAATTTTTAATGATTCTTTTTTTGCTTTGAAGCTCAACTTGTTCGCTATAAAAATAGTGAGAATTTATTATTAGAATCTGAAAATTTCTTTTAATGCTATTTTTTTTTACTATTACTCTCTTCATTTAAGTAAGAAAAACAAAACCAAAATTCTATAATCGATAAATTTTTTTCTTCATAACCCTTCATCACCGAATAAATTTTAAACGAACCTCTGAAGTACCTTCTTTAAGGTACATATAAAATTATTTGCCGAGATCTGCCACTAAGAAAAACTAATAATGAACGATACTACCACATACCATGAAATTTTTAATATATGGCTAAAAACACCGGAAAATGAAATTAAACATTTATTGTTATTTATACCTTTTTATTATTTATTTTAAACATTTTGATGCATACTTGCCGCTTTTTTTTACTTTTCGATCATCCAAAGCGAATAATATCATATATAAATTTTTGCAGTTGTATGGTAGGTGGGCGTGGCCGTGGTCCAATTTCGCTCTTTTTCTAAAAGTGGTACATATTGAACTAGTAACCTTGTACCAAAATTCTTAATTCTAGCTTCATTCTTTTCCAAGATATTTAATTTTGTCTCCCTAGGATGGCTAAATCCTACACTGTGCGCTGTTAACGCCGCAACGCATGCTGTGTACGTCTACCTGAAGAAGGGAAATTAAAGCCGTTTTTGCCTGATTTATTTATATCCAGTAGTAACAGAACAATAAATATTTGGGATATTCAAAGGGTATCCTATCGAGTCATATTATCATAATATCAAAAAATTTTAAAATACATAGTTTAAAAAATTTGTTGTTGTGCTTTGAATAAAACAGTCATAAAACAATAAGATGTATTATGTATTAATTGTCATGAATTGAAAAATAAAAAATAATAAAAAAATAAAATGAAAATTAATATACTAAACTATGACGGAGGTAAATCGCAATATCTTGCAGACCAGAAACGTAAATGCATGCTCTTGCCTAGCACATCCTTCAATAAACTTATTGTGGCACAAACTGTGTTAAATGTTGAACCGTCTTATTGAAACCACAGCTTCTGCATATCAGGGTTGTTCAATTCATGAAGAATAAGTCAGTACACATGACTTTAAAGAGGTCACATCATGGACTGTAACGCACACCAAACAGTCAGGTTTTCTGTATGTAACGGTATCACAACATATACTGGAGAATTATTATCACTCCAAATACGGCAATTTTTTTATTGCGATATCCATTCAAACAAACGTTCTTCGCTAAATAAAATTAGCTTATGAAAATCGGGACCAAAGGCAATTTGTTTTTGGGACCATTTATGAATCTACATCTTGCTTAGCGACCAGCCAATCTAGTCATGTTGAAATGCCAAACCAAAGATAAATCATTTGACGGCTGACAAAATGGTCGCCAATTAAAAAAGTGTTGCTAACATAAAGTTCTACACCTACATAAAAAACACCCGATATACATACATATGTGTGTCAACTGATATAGGAGTCCATTAATCAGTAGCTTGTGAGAACCCCTAAGCATAACTTATTAAGAATACAAAAAACAGAGTTTCTTTTGTATATATTTGTAAAAATATTGGCAATAATGCTTATTTGGCAAAACATATGTATATCGAAGTTTTTCTTTAAAGCCTTTTCACTCGATTTTAACACCCCTTGCAGAAATATCATGGTTTTTTTTTTTTGGAAAAACAAATATTTTTCAGAAAACTATAGTCAAAAAAAAAAAAAAAAAGAAAAAAAAAGACGCCTGATAGGCCACTGCCATTGTTCTTCCAACAATGTCCAAAGTTGTCAGTACAATCGACGTACATCTGCGTTTTTATTATTATTTTTCCTTTATTATGTTATTGTTGGATGGGTTTTGAACAACAACAACAACAACAAAAAAATAAATAAAATTGTACGTGTTAATTCAATGTCAAAAAGAAGAAGAAAAAACTGAAAATCTTAATTCGGGTAATACTTTTTGACAACATGACGGATCACCACAAAAAAACAAAAAAAAAAAGATGAAAAAATAAAACTGCAAAAGTGGAGGAAACATCCAAAAATAAATGGAACTTAAAAAAAAGAAAGAAAATCCCATGTGAATTTTTTTAACCACTTCAGTAGTATATATTTAGAAAGTGTGCATGTGTAGGAGAAATAGAAAGAGAAAAACTTGAATGGTCTAATAAGCTAAACAACAACAGCAAACATGTCTGCACTTACTCACACTTCTTAGAAAATATGTTCACATGTGTTTGAAAGAGAATGTCAATACGCACAAATATGAAACACATAGAATTTCCTCACAGCTAAACCATATCATATAGAACATAAATACCGTCCCATAAATATTTGATTTTCATTTTTTTTTACTTAAAAATACAATTTGGTCAAAAACATTTGAAAAACTTATAAAAGTATATACATAGGTATGTAAGTAGTACTTATGTATACATACATATGTATATGGATATGTAAATATCATATATATATTTATTTATCCGTTAAATGAAAGGGAAACGAAAAAGGATTCCTTCTTATTTTGCAATTTCTTTCATCGTAGATGTGGTTATGAAGTGAAATATTACAAGTCTGATGTTTCTGCCATATTTTACAAGCTTCTAAGAACGCACGGCATTACTAGCTTGGAATTGAATTTAAAAGTACCTACTCCTTCCTGCTGACCTCATGGGGAGAATTGTGTCTACTTCAGATAAAAGAGTGAATAAGAGAGGTACTGTGTTTAGTCCTATTATAACGAATCTGTACGTGGTTTAGCATTCAACGTTTTTTAATATAATTTTTATATAATAAAAAAATTTTTGAAAATAGAAGTGTTAAAACTATAGCAAATCACGCCAAATGTATATGGTCTGTAAATCCAAGTTCGAATCCTAGTACGGATGATCATTTTTTAAATAATTTTGGTATCTGGAAATCCAAGTATAGAATAAGAAAACATAATACCAATTGTAGAAATCATACAAATGTGTGAGTTAAATAGTTGATGTTTGCGATGAATATGCACAGAACACAAAGAACCTTGACACGACTACCGTAGCTGGGGTCCAAGAAAAATTTTCAGTTTGACTTGTGTACAATTCCTTCACGGAAAGTCTTTGCCAACTACGTATTTACACAGCGCAAAAAAGTATAAGAAAGGTATGTTAAAACCAGGGATGTGAAGTCAGAGTTGCAATATTTTTACCGGAATTGGAGTATTTGCAAATAATTCGCCATCCGACTACATAATTTCTCGATATTACACGGCATAAACAATTCAAAAAATTTCCAAAATACGAATTTTTTGTCGGCGTAATATTCTCAAGATCAGTTAGTAATTTGTCGTTTATTTTATAAGAGCTCGTTCATTCAAGCATTAAGAAATGAATGGGGGGTCGTGGTATAGTCGTAGAGCGCTCGCACAGAAACTCACACGACCAAGGTTCAATCCCAGCGATGGAGAAAATTATAAAAATAAAAATTTGCGGTTTTCTAAAATTATAATTTAAATTAAAAATTAAATTTAAAAAAATAAGAGATCGCCCCCTCCAAGAAGTCCATCTTCAAGAAACCGCTCCCTGACATTTCCAGTCAATTTCACCAGAAACCAATGATCAGGAGTAGAGCGCCACCTTCAGGGAAGATAACAGCTAATCTACTGAAGACGCTCACCATTCACATTCAACATCCACCGACAGATGAGGCAATTGCTGTTTGATTATTCAAGGGTGAAGGTATAACACTGGCTTTTGAGTGGACAAATTGACAGCAACTTGTCCTATCAACAAAAAGACGCATAATATACAACAAAAAAATTCTCTATCTATCAACTATCTTCACATTCCAATACAATGCGCTGCATGAGTAGGGGTTTACCCCTGAGTATTGGTCTTAAAAAAAAATTACCAGAAAAGTGTGTTAAATTTAAGATTATTTTGGCGTTTTATTTATTGGTGCAAGCTGAAACTTATAATCGGTTAGATCAATAATGAAAACAATTTATATAGTTAACATAACATAATAATATAACATGCTCGGCTTAATTGTGAAAATCTCACTCAGCTTTAGAGAACGCAATGGGAGTACTTATTTGATCTTTGAATTAAAACATTTTGTTTTCTACTGACAAGGCGGACCCGGATGCAATAATGACTAATACACAATGGAAGAAGTATAAAAGCGTAAAAGTTTTCTTGGTGAACCTTATACACCCACCGAAAATCTTAAAAATATATTTTAATTCCTAGTAAACTTTACAGAGAATTGTAACCTTATTGTACGTTTTTCTTAAGCAAGATGTAAAATATAAGGATTCAATGATAGGCATAAAAAGTACTTTCTTACACAATGATATCCTATTAATGGGTATATACGCCGGTCCGAGTTTTACTAATCGAGGAATATAAAACACGCCTTATATGATTTAATTATCCCCACGAAAGGCATATATTCGAAAGATGAACAAAGTTGATATTACTTTTTATCGAATATTATCCCTGAAGCCGCTGAAAAAGAAAATTTTGTGAAAGTATTTAAAAAAGCAGAAGCAGCCCAAGTGATTTCATTTGGATTTAGTAGAAAATAGCGTAGACATAAACAATTTTGTTCCGCAAACATTGTTTTGTCATATAAATTTGCTCTACGAAACATTTTTTTAGTTAAAATGTATTTGATACTCTTCACCGAACTGCAAAAGTCAACATTGATATGAAAAATCAATGTCTGCGTTACGAAAAATTTTAATAAATGGTTATGCGTCATTTTCGGTATTTCAGTTTGATAGTTGGGGAGAAATATCCCCTGTATCGCCTCCTCTGAGTACTTCTTAAAAAAACGTAAACCATATGTGTTCTACGGCACACAGATATACATACATATCTAGTTTAAAATTTCATCGACGTCGGTACGTTATTTAGGTGAGGCAAAATTTCCTTTTGGGGAGGCTCACCTTAACATTTAGGGGCATGAAAAACAGATGTTGACCGATTCTCAGACCTACCCAATATGCTCACAAAATTTCATGGCAATCGGACGAGCCATTACGGAGGAGTTTAGCAACAAACACCGCGACAAAGGAATTTTATATATTAGAGATTTTATGGAAAAATTTTAAAATCAGAGTTCTTTTTAAAAGTACACAACTAGACGATAGAGTTGATTTCTATTAATTTAGCAGATTGTAGAAAATTGTTATGCACGAACTCCGTGCCAACTAGCTGATAACTTCTTGTTATGCATAAAGCTATAAATGTTTATTTTTATGTACTGCAATGAATTTGATTTTTGTTAAATGCTGAAGACTCGGGTTCGTGCCCCAGGAAAGGGGCTGATGAGCCTACCGTAGCTGGAGTCGAAAACAATTGTTCAGTTTGGCTAGTGTACTATTCCTTCACGGACATCATTTCTTCTTTAATTACCAAAAAATATTCATTGCAGTTAACTTTGATCTAATTAAAGCGTTTCTAATGAAACAAGAATTTGATTTTTATTTATTTACTTTAAAGTCATAAAAGCATGGTAACCAGTTAAAATACAAAAGACATAAAAACTTTCTTGGTTATAGTAAAATGGTTTCTTAATTGTGAAAAGCGATTTAGATAGGTTTGCCAGTTTTTTATTGGTGAAACAATCGCTTGAATCTAAATAAATTTTCTTTAAGATAAATTCAGAATTTAAATACAATAAATCGAGTAGTTTTCTTCAGCTTGTGCTTAATAAATGGAACACTGAACCAATGGAAACAGTGTATCACTTACACACATTCAGACACACTTCTCAATAAATGGCATCCATTATTGTGCACTCAACAGCTTGTGTACAGAATTGTTAATTCTCAATCCAGAAAATAAATAAAAATAAAATAATAACAATAACAATAATTCCAACAACTGTGTTTAATAAAATAAGGGTGTTTTCACCCCATACACGTTGTTTTTTTTTCAAGATAAATGGAATTTTCTCAGCATCTTTCATTTTTAAGGGCTAAAACAAAATGGTAGTTCTTAAGAGTGTCAATTTTAGTAACGGTTAAATTTGTATTTAATTAATTAAAAGAAATCTGCACTTTTCAACATTTTTTCCCACCCCTCTCTTTTTCACTCAGGCAAAGACAATGTCTGAATAAGATTTATTACTTGGCAAAGTCTTGTTTTCATCTACAGTGATTTGTTTTGGTATTGTTGTTGGAGCTGATTCTTTTATCCTTTAAGTATTGGCGAATTAAAAAAAAAAAAAAACTTGTCTTTTTTGTATGAATTTTATTCCTTTATCTCTTTCTGTTTTTTTTTTTGTTGTTGTCTTAGAAGAAGAAGAAAAAAAGCATTAAAATTAAAATGTCAACATTACAAATTTAAAGCATTTAGTGGTGCGGTGAAAAATAAAAACAGCCACTTAATGTCTTATCAAATAACTTGTCTTTGTTAGCCTCCCCCCTGTTTCATTACTTTCGCTCCTTTGCTGATTTTTTTTCCTTTTTTCTTTAACGTATTTTGTCTTCTTTTTTAGACTTTTGGTATTTTCATTATTATTTTCTTTTTCTTGTTAATTTGTGTGTTATATTGTTTTGTTGTTGCTGCTATTGTGAATGGTTATTGTTGTTTTTAATTTTATAATAAATTTTTTGACAATGATGCTAATGTCATCATCAATCTTAAACCAAAAAAATGTGCGAAAAAAAAAATCCAAAATAATTCTAAATCATCTACAATTTTGCACATACATACATATGTACATATATACGTATGAATACATATATGTACATACCTTAAGAAGAAATAAAATCTTATATTGGAAATTTTTTTAAACAATATTGCGATATGTAGAGAACTAATTGTATTTACGCACTACATATGTATTTACAGTTCAATAAAGGAAATGTATATATAACTATGCTACAGTATAATTAAAGTACATACATACTTACATAATATTCGTATATACATACGTATGTATTGCAGTAATCTGCAGGTTGCCAAATTTAAATTGTCTCTCAAGATGTTTTTAAAGAATTTAAAAACCTTTTCCTTTTTCTTTTCTTACAATTTTATTCACGTAATTTCTTCTATATATTAAAAAAAGAAATTATATTGGGGAGTGTTCTTTTGTTCTTTCCTTTCATTTTTAACTTTCATTAGACAAGTAGACAACACTCGAGATATAAAAAAAAAATTCCTCGACTTAGCTTTTTAAACTGTAAAACTCAGAGTTCCCCTGCTCTCGTAATTTCGTTTATATGTTTTTTAAATTAGAAATGAGTGGTATTAACTTGTATTTGGAGGAAATTAACTTTTTTGTTTGCAAGAGATAATACTTTTCTAATAAATCATTTTCTTTTTCTTGTATTTTTGTAATATTTTATTTTGTCTAAAATTTTGTCATTTCAATTTTAAATTTTGATTTAATTTTAATTGACAACAAAGAAAATTGTTTCGTAATTGTTCTTAAGAGAAATAAGGCAATTTTAAAGGAATAACTAAAATTAATAACTCAAAAACAATATATGTATTTATAAGCTATATATTGAGTTTAAGATCTAAGGATCGATTCTCGCTCTGTGATTGGTTTGTTCGTTAGTTGGTTGGTTTTCGAGGGGATCCAAACTGCAATTATAACTCTCTTGCTCGTTACCAACAGATTCAAAAAATCATTTATGCACAACATAACTATATCCGTGCGATTCAGAATCTCCATAAGTCGATTAATACTCACATTAGCCAGCTTCCTAATATTATCAAAGAGCGGTTTATATAAAATTAATACTCTCTTTCACCACAGGGCATTCGTAGCAGAAATAAAATACTGACTCTTTTTTTTCGATTGCGTACAGCTGTGACAGTACGATTTAAAGGGCTGCTTACTGCCCAATAGCCGTGATCCCACTGACATTCCTAGGCTTCATGCTCAAAAACGTTTTCGTTTACCCCGGCCGTACTTTGGCTAAAGTGACCTGCACATTCTGGAAGTCGCCAGACCAGTCCAGCTCTGGCCTGCGATCTGATAGTGTTCCATGTAAATTTTCCCTTTATAACTCCCATTAGTGGGAAGACTTGTCCTGCAGTTCCTAGCAGTTCTGGGATGATGTGAAATAAAAACGAACTTCAGGTTTTAACTTTCATGGATATCTTATCGAATATTTTATGACAATCACACATATTGAAAGTCCCTCCTGTTTACCGATTGGTCAAGATCAGCATTTTTGTCCTGAATATCATGCCTTGAAACTGAGTTCCGCCAAAGGATTCAGAGCAGAGTATCATTTGTCTAATATAATCTTAGTGTGGAGTGAGGTTGATCTAAACTGGTATACCTACTGGTATACCTACTATACCTACTGGTATACCTACTATGCCTACTGCTATACCTACTATACCTACATCATCCACCTAACCGAACCTATGGATTCCACTAGTTAGCTCAATGGAATATTTTAGACTAAGATCGTGGCCATCATTACATGTCCTGAGATCAACCTGCACAGTGGACTGAAGGATAAAGCAATTATTATATTCGCTTGTCTCTTATCGTATGACATCTTAATCTGTCAAATATTGCTGAGACAAGCACGTAGAAATTAATCAATATTCCTATAGCGTGGTAACAAATTGCGTAAAACATTATGAAACGTATAATAATAACTAGCCAAAATCCGGCGCGCTTCGCCACACCTACCGCTACAATTTGTCCACATTTTTCGGCTCGTGATTTTTAGTGACTACGAAGTAATTCAGACCAAATTCAGAAACTTTAGCTGTAACCGATCTCAAGACATACAGAAGTCAATAGTTAGTTTATGTCTTACTTGTCGACCCATTGTCTTACTCTCAAATACAGAAATTTTAGCTTCAACACTTTACACGATATAAATGAAATCAATATTTAGCTTGTATGGGAGGTAGCACGCCCACTTGTTCATTTCCTCTAACTTTTTGACTGTTGATTTATGTTGACCGTAAAGTCTTTCAAACCAAATTTAGTAACTTTATCTGTAATCGTTCTCAAGGTATACGAAAATAACTATCTGGTTTGTGTGGGAGGTACTACGTAAAGGCCCAATTTTGAAATAAAATACATATATACTGTTGCACTTTCGGTATTTGAAACAATGCATGACAGTTCTACAAAAGTTTACAGTTTTAGAAATTTTTAAAAATTGTCTCAATAAACCGAGCTTTTGTGTTTTGCCATTATTTGACAAAACAATGTTGCCATAAAATATTGTTCGCCTTAAAAATGAATGTCTGTGCAGTGTTGCATTGCAAACTGTATTTATGAAGCCTTACTTTCACGCCGTTAGTAAGGCGCCATCACAGCAAAAAGAGGACTTTACAGTATGGGCTGCAGTTTCATAATAAGACACTACTAACCTTGTTGTTCAGAATACGAGAATGACCAAAAATTATTACAAAAGCCTATGGGAAGAGATTCTTCCTAAAATAAAATATATTTTTAAAATACTAAAGAGGATTTATCTACATGATAACGCATCTATGCATGAAGCACGTGTAGTGATGTCGTCGATCCTGCCGATCGACATATAGAGTTATGAAATTAACCGCACTATTCGCCCGCCCCTAACATAATACAAAATGTTTGTGGTTGGCTAACCTGTAAGGAATACAAAGAATTAAAGCAGTAAGAAATCAAATACGATGGAATGCATCTGAAGGAATAAAAGGGAGATGGGGTCAAAATTCAATAGGCGATTTAAAATTCTAATACAAAGTATTGACAAATATAATTTATAAAGCTAATAGGAATTACGCATTATTAAATTAATATCTATATCAAATAAATACAACAAAATCAATTATCAAGTACATATCGACGATGGAATTAAAAAACGCTGTAACTGACAAATCATTAAATGTTCACCAGAGCCAAAAAACTTTCATAAATGTAGAACAAATACACTGGTATTTTTCATTTCGCAGACGGCGTAAGTGAACTTATTTTCATCGTAGAAATCTGGGAACGAGGCCAATCGACGCGTATTTTTTTTTTTTTCTAATAAAAATGATGCAAAAAACGTATTTTCGATTTTTTGTCAGTTACAGCGTTCTTTAATTCCATCGTCGATATTATTAAATGTTTAATTCAAGATTTACTAATATTGGTAAACAGAATACGAGTATTTACAATAAATTATATTAAAATTAACAATAAAATTGATTGATTTGATATCAAATCATATTCCGATGCCTTTTTTTGCATGTTTTAAAAATTAAACGTCGCGATAGTCTTTAAGACTTTTAAAATAAATTAAAAATGTTAATAGAAAACAAAATTCTTGAAATTTATAATTTATCCAATAGTGCTCTGCTCTTCTTTTATTTGCATTAAAAAATAAATTTGTATAAGCAAATACCGAATACTCGTTTTCCTCGTACGCTGTAAATATTAATCAACAAATAATGGAATTGTAATTATTTTTTAATAATAATTTTACAAAATTTACTCAAAAATGTATACTCCGTTTTCTATCTGTTTATTTCTTAACTTGTTTACAAACTGTCACGCTGTGTCGTTAATACTTTGGTGCCAGTGGCGCTTAGCGATTACTGCTTTCCAATAAAGAATTGTTGTTTTATGCCATCGCCATTACCACCCTCACTTCAAGTTGATGTGGAGGGAAATTCAATACCAATACAACATTCAATTCTATTGATAATCGCGGAAAAGTTGAAATAAAAAACTTATATCTATTTCATTTTTAACCAAACAAATAAACATAAAATTTAGTAGTACAAGAAATACTTGTAACATCCGAATTAATGTTGGGGTTGCCTTGTCTATAAGTCTGAATGATTTACTTGCCGTAAGCGTCATGACGATCAGCGATAATGAACTGGTTAAACCAATACAACATGAATAGATATCACTTGGCGCCGTGGGCCAGCATTAGCGCCGCCATCTGTCCGCGTCGATTTTGACATGAAGCGATTGCTCGCATAAAAGTCAATATGAAAACATACAAACACTCACAATTACCTGTAATTGTCGTTGCATATGTTTTTATTTATTTTTTTTTTCTGTTTTTGTTTTTATTATTATTTTTTTTTATTTTTGTGGCAGAGTAAGACTGTCACATTCTCCCGCCGTTAAAGGGGGGTTTAGACGGTAATACAAGTCGTACGACATGTCAAATTTTTGTGTAGAAGAGAATGAATAGTATCGTGTAAACTTGATATGTAATGAGAGCGTACGACATTGAGAGAAAATACGGATGAAAATTTGACAGTCGTACGGCTCTCTTTGTTTTTTAAAATTTTTTAAAAAACCATCACATTTCATTAGATCAGGGATGCATTTTTATGTTTTTGTTTGTTTATGTTAAATGTATTCACAATGCATGTAAATTTTGTGTGCATGTGTATGTGCATTTTATGTTTTCATTTTACTTTGTTTTGGTATTTTACCAACCGTGTAAACGCAAAAAATATCTGTCGTAATATTTTTACTCTCATATTTAAAATACGGATGGAATTCCATAATATTTTCTCTTTGATTTTACGTACGACTTGTATTACCGTCTAAACCCGCCTTAAGTAGCTGCTACCATTAGATCACTATTAAGTGCAGTTTGTGTTGATAACGAACACCGTTTTTTATTTGGCATTTAAGAGATTAGCGTTTGTTTAGTAAAAGAAAATCTTAATATTTTAAGAGGATTTTCTATATGTAAAATAAATTTTGTTTTCTGTTTGTATTTAAATAAATACATTTGTCCCTCTTCAGCATTAGTTAAGGATTGATTTAATAACATTAACAAAATATTTATTATAACGAAAATCGTACATGCATACTTACTTACTTAGATGGCCATAACAACCCGTTAACGGATTTCGGCCTGCCTAACACTAGTCTCCAGGCGTGTCCGCTAAGCGCGCGCCTACTACAATTGGTCACACCAATTGACGACATGGCTTCATCAACTTGGTCTTTCCAACGTAACCATGGTTGGTCCCGTGACCTTCGCATCGAAAACTTTTCTCGCTGGAGCAGATTCTTCCATCCAAATATGGCCTAGCCAGCGTATCCGCTGGATATTAATGCGCTTAACAACGCCCACATCGCCGAGGAGCTCATACAGCTCATGTTTGGTTCTAATGCGAAACTTATCGCCATGACTTAGAGGACTTAGATCTTACGAAGAACTTTTCTCTCTAGCACTCCCAGGACCGCTGCATCGGCAAAAGATAGCGTCCGCGTTTCCGCACCATAGAGAAACACCGGAAGAATAAGCGACTTATAAAGTGTTAATTTCGTCGCTCTGTTACTAATCTGCCTACTGAGACCTACATACATACTCTAATACAATCCAGAGTTATGGCCTAGCATCTCACAGCACTCATATTGTGTTCGTCAATTTTTATCCATGAGTACAGAGACCTACAGTTTAACGTCGTATCCGAACAACAGGTTTCATAATCTTGGTCAGGGAAATAAATTACCTCCAGAACTTTTGCAAAAAGACTGTTTGGAGATAGTAGCCGAATGAAATATTCTTTTTATATTTCTTTTTTCCAAGAAGAGCTGGTGATTAAACGCGGAGCTCTCGTCTAATAAGTCAACACACTACATACTAGACTACTTCGACTACAATGTAGAGATCCACCATATTTATTTATATTAAACTTTTTCAAATAGGTGTAGTGAAGCACGCTGGCGTTTAGCGACTTAAATATAAAAGTAATTAAAACTAGTTTAGTAAATACATATTGCAACATATTAGTAAATACATATTGCCTTTTAAAAGAGAATTACTGAAGAAATGCATTACTGAAGACGGTATGTATGTAATTTATAATCATTTGACATTGGTGACCCAAAAGCTATGTAGATTTTATCTTATTTTAACCCTGTCGGAAAACAACTGGAAACCTTATTAAAAGTTTAAGAAATTCTTGCATTAACCCTGGTGTCAACTTTTTTTTAGTTAAAAAAAACCCTGAAAAGCGTTGCCAATTACAAAAGATTTGCTTACTAATGTTGTCAAAAAAAAAAAACTTTTTTAAAAGCCTTAGGTTTTTAAAAAGAATCGAAATTAGGATCATAACCGTATGTAGTATGTATAGTGAAAGCCGGTTTCAATTTCCTTCAGTGAAAGGAAGGCCACTATCATACACAGTCTTACGATTCATTCACAAAAAAACCTTATCGATTTCTGTCACACTTTTAAAAGTCGCATCAAAATTAATGCCACACCATCTCACAAAATAAGATGCAAAACATATGCAGAGTTGGTTTTTGCTAACAATTTATAAAATACATCTCTGATCGCGTGGAGAAAAAAATGGTTATAAATTTTTTCAAAAGACTTCATAGAACAGACTTGTCAAAAAATCTGTCACATTTTTATGCCACACTATTATATTATAACACACACGATTTTTTTTTTTTGACAAATCGTACGACTCGATAGAATAGTGTATCACGGTCTTAAGTATGTTACATGGTGGTATAAAGTTGATGTGCGTTAAAAGTGTGTTCAGTGTAAATGAGTAGTTCTGTTTGTAAACGATGTCTATGTGTTTACTTACAACCCTATAATGCTTATCTCTTGTAATGCAAAATTTTTTTGAGACAAAATATTTTTCAAAATACATATTTATTTATTTTGTTTATTAATAAATACAGTATACGAGTATTTAAAATACTTCTATTAATATAAATATCCAGTTAAAGGTTAAACTACTGTATTACACAATTACTCGTAAATAAATATTTGTGAAAATTTGTTTATTTTAAATCGGACTTTGTTTTCATTTATATTTGCGGTTCATATTCGTTGTCATCATAAATAAAAAAAAAGAATGCAAACACCACCATTTGAATAATGCAATGCAATGGGTTTCCTTTTTCTTTAAAATGTTTCTTTATCTTGAAAAAAACATAAACTTTCATCTTTCATAAAACTATTTTAATCATGGCAGATAATTGAGGTCAAAAATGGTTTAATTTTTAAGAGAGAAATCCAACACATATAGAACCATAATGTCAATAAATTAAGGTAGAGTATGTATTAATATGAAGTATGAAATGAATACCCCTTTTTACGAAAACTACTTGAACAGTTGAGTATGGAATTTAAAACTGTTGAGTTTAAGATGGAGATGAAGTGCAGGAAACTAATTTTTGCATATATAAAAATTAAATTAATTACACTTACTGTTGCTTTACAAATAAATAAATAAATAAATGTTTGTTATTTACAAAACATATTGTATTTTAAAGTACTTCTTTTTAATTTTTTATTTTATTGGTTTTCGACCAATTACCTATTTAACTTTGGGGATATCTACAAAAAAAAATTAGAAATTGGTCAAGTCAGAAGAAAAAGTTTTTAAAAAAATGAATTCAAAAGCATAAAAACAAAAAGAATTACCTGTTGTGTGATACAACTTTTCTGAAAGGTCTTGCCGATCATAAGTAGTAAGGATTCATACTTTGAATTTTTAAAACAGCACCAAAAACCTGGTTTTTTCTTTAGTCAAGTGTTGACCAATTTCAAATTTCTAAGCTCTATCTAAAGGAGAAGACTCTGGCTTTTAGAATGATGTATGTACGTATATATTTTTATACCTTTTTTTTCGTTTTTTTTTTATGTACATATGCATCAAAAAATCATATTTTATACGGTTTAAAATAAGACCTAAGTTTTAAAAATAGGTTAAGATTAAACACAATTTTTAACCAAAGTAATCAAAAGTGAGTTTTTTTTCGATTTAAGAAAAAAGCGACAATTTTAAACCACAATACGATAAATTCATGGCTTAAACTTTGTTGGCATTAAGTGCAAACAAAGTGCCTATTAATAATGATTACTCTTTCATAGCTCATCATAACTGAGACTTCTCACGCATATGCTTTTATTTAATTTCAATGGAGTTTTTGGCCATGTTTCACCGGAATAAAGCTGATATTGTCATGCTTTATTCATAAGCAAGTATGAGACATGGTTCCAACACTTCATACTTTAGATAAAAGAATATCTAAATAAAAAGACTTGAATGTTAGCATCGTGTCAAAAAAAGTGAAAGCAACTTTATGGGCAGGAAAGACCGTGACATCTGATTTTGGTATTAGCGTACGATTATTTTTATTGATTATCTTCTCAAAGAAAAAACTATCAATGCCAACATATTGAATCATTTAAATGACGATGGTAAACAATTTACTTTTATCAAAACAATGCATCCACTCATACATGGATTATTGAATTAATGTTCGGATTACGCTATCATACATCTTTTTTGCCATATTTAATCACCTCAAATTCTTTTCTATTTCTAAACTTAAAAAAATTGGTTCGTTGGAGAAAGATTTGCCAACAATAAAGTGTTGAAGTCAACGGGCCAAATCAGTTTTTTATTATAAATGACTCGTTCGGAGACGACTTTAAACTGTAGATCCCGGTACTCATGAATAAAAATTAACAGACACAACATGAGTGCCACGAGAAGTTAGGCCAAGAATGTGTGTATGTATGTTATCGAAGCTATTGAATATTTTTACGTGAAGTGTATTGACCTAAAAAGAGTTTATTTTGAGAAATAAATTCTATTTAACAAATTTGCTGTATTCACTGTTAGGCTGACTAATTTTAAGACCGCCTTCATAATACAAATGAATTTTGAAAATAAAATTTTACTTCTAAATTCTGTTTGTCATTTTCAATATCAATGTGAACGTAAATCTGTAATTTCAATCAAATTTTTTTTCTGATATACCTTTTGCGAGATTAAAGAGATAAAAGTTAAAAAAAATCAAATAAAATACATACTTACATATATACATACTTATGCATATGTATGTAGATTAGTATACCTATACTTATATACAACATGTTTACTGAAATGCACAAATATGTATAAGTATATGTATATCGTCGATGGAATTAAAGAACGCTGTAACTGACAAAACCTTAAATGTTCAGCAGAGCCAAAAAACTTTCATAAAAGTAGAACAAATACACTGGTATTTTTCATTTCACAGACGGCGTAAGTGAAATTATTTTCATCGTAGAAATCTGGAACCTGGGCGCGTATTTTTTTCTGATAAAAATGATACAAAAAACGTATTTTCGATTTTTTGTCAGTTACAGCGTTCTTTAATTCCATTGACGATATGTTCTTTAGAAAACAGTTTGTGTGATTTCAAAAACACAAACAAACCATTTTAAAGAAAACACATACTGCCTATCAAACATTATTTTAAAGGGTTAAAATAAACAATTGTTAAGCAAGGTGTTACGATTATTATAAAATGCACATACACTAACATGACAAAAGTGACATTAATAAAACAAACTTCCTGTATTAACACAAAAACCAACGAAGTTTCATTCTAAATACATATGTATGTACACCAATGTAAATGTAATTTGTATAAGTATGCATTACTCGTATCATCGTTAAATCCTATTGGCGCCATTTAAAATACCCAGTACGAAAGGATTAGTTAAATTGATTCAAAATTGATTTGTTTTTGTTTTTGTTTTTTTTTTCTTTCTCTCTCTCTTTTATTTATTTATTTATTTGTTTTATGGTATATATTGCTTATAATAAGATTAACTTCAAATTCATTCGTAAATCTCTTAGGACCAATTGTCTCCTGTTTAACTGCATCAAAAGTAAAATAAAAAAAAAAACACAAAAAAAAATTCAATTCAGGCATTGGGAACAATAAATTTAAATTCAATAATTTGTACATGGGCTTATAAGATCATATAAATGTTATAACAAATCGTGAATAAATTGACTGCGGGGAGCCATCCAAATCAATGCATTTTCAAATGAATACAAAGCACATACAATAAAATCTGTATTTTTCTTTCTGGTTTTATTAAATTTAATTTTTTTGAAAAAAAAAAAATACTTTTAACCAGTCATGCCCAATATTGCATTTAAAAGTTCATTTCAAATGTAGAAATGCTATGTCTCATATAAAATGAAAATTAATATGTTATACAGAGAAAAAAATGAGAAACACCCAAAAAATTTTGGATAGTAAAAAATATATCACCACAAACATTATATGCAATAATAAGTCTGTTTCTTTACTCTACATTGGGAGCCCGTGGGATCCCAATTTTACAAAAAAGCGTTCCCGTACACAAAATTTGGGTAAATGAGAGAAGTTTTGAAAGAGTAACATTCTTCTTTTTCATGCACGAAAAAGCCCGTACTTTTTCTTCGGGCTAGTTTGTGCAAGTAAACAAATAATCAGCTGTTTAAAAAATAATATAAAAATGAAAGGTTGAAAAGTTGAATTAAAAAATATTTATAAACATGCAGTGAAAGGCTTATAGTATAATTTAATTCAATATATATATATATAAAAGTTTTTTTTTTTTGCCTTAGTTAACATGTATAATTTGAATTATTGTCGTTTATTTTTTGCGAAAGTACATGTTCAATATGTGTACATATGTGTGTGACAAAAAGTTGCGTTATTTCATACTTTTATGTGAATGGGTTACTCTCTATTTACGGAACTTTACCCAAAAAGTAAAGAAACACACCTAATGTTACGCTATACGCAAAATAAAAATTATCAAAGGTTTTGTTTATGAACTGACATATTTTTAATTTCATTTGTCGAATTCACAAAACCCTCGTATTCATTTTATTCGTTGTTTGATTGTACGTCTGTACAATAGTCGTACGCTTGTTGTTAGTAATTTTCATATAAAAATTTGATACAACTCATGTATTTTTTTAGTAAAAATACATAAAAAAAGTTGTAAACACAATAAAATTATTTTCAGCAGAAAATAAATTAAAGGAAAATTTGATTTTTGGCGTTTAATGCATAAAAATACATTCGCATGCATACAAAAGGTGTTCACAAGCAAAAATTGTTTTCAATACATGAAACAACGATACATAACCTTGTGAATTTGGTAATTGTAATGAACTTATATTACTTGGAAGTCTTCTTGAAGTTGTATTTCTTCGTAGGTAGAAAAAAAGTTTTTATAAATATTCAACAAAGAGTGGAAAGTTCTGAAACAATATATTACGGCGTAATATTACATACATAGTTGGCCATAACAAGCCTTTTTCAGAGTTACGGCCTAGCTTTTCATAGCACCCATATTGTGTGAGACAATTTTTATCCTTGAGTAGCGGGACTCACAGTTTAATGTCGACTTCAAACGACAGACCTGAGAAGCTTGTTCATGGCAATCAATTACTCTTAGAGCTTTTGCTAGAAGGCTGCTAAGAGGTTAAACCCCTACTCAGGCAGTGCATTGTATTGAAATTTGAAGATACATAGATAGATATATTTTATTTTTCCTCTTTTATTATGCGCCTTTTTGTTGATGAGAGAAGTTGCTGTCGATTTGACCACTCAAAGCCCAGTGTTATACGTTCACCTATGAATAATCAACAGCAATTGCCCCATCCGTCGGTGGATGTTGAATGTAAGTAGCGGGCGTCTTCAGTAGGTTCGTTGTTATCTCTCCAGAAGGTGGCGCTGCACCCCTGATCATTCGTTTTTGGTGGAATAGACTGGAAATGTCAGGGAGCGGTTTCTTGAAGATGGACTTCTTGTAGGGGGGGAACCTTTTAGTTTTTCAACTTATAATTTGAACAAGACACCGTAAATTTGTTTTCGTGGGTGAATGTTTATTCACTATATTATTATTTATTTGTGTATTAAAAAATTCTATTGAATGCACGCAATTAAAATTATTATCGGATAGTTTTTTAATGCAACTGCTATGAATGTACATTACCCACGGGATGTAGCAAACAAGATTTTTGATTTTTTTTTATAGAGTAATAAATCGCCGTGATCTAGTGGTTAGTGTGTTGGCTTACTAAGACGATAGCGCCGGGTTCTAAACTCAGCTCTGACATCTTGAAAAAAAGAAATATAAAAAATATTTCTTTCGGCGACTACCTCTTAGTAGTATTTTAAGAAAAGCTCTAAGAGTAACTGATTGCCATGAAAACGCTTCTCTGTCGTTCGGAGTCGACTTTAAACTGTAGGTCCCCGTACTCATGGATAAAAATTAACACACACACAACATGAGTGCTGCGAGAAGCTAGGCCGCAATCCTGACACAGGGTTGTAATGTTACGAAATACTAATTATAAAAGAAAACTCTACTACCAACATTGAAAGCAATTTTACTAACATTTTTCCTTTTGAGTATAAATATAAACGATACTTATTTCTGTATAACCCCCTCTAAATAAAATGACAATGTAGAAAGTTTCTAAATGACAGCTAACAAAACTACGAAAAAAACAGGAATGTAGTAAAAATGACAGTGTAAATGGATTAGTGTATGTTTTCGTCAAGTCATTATTTTGATATTTTTTTTCTTTCTAAACCAAAAAGAAGTATTAATTAGCTGGAATCTTAACCAACAAAAACAAAATAAAAAAGTAATAATAAATAAAAGAATTTCAAATAAAGAAAAAATCAAAAAAAAAAAAAAAAAAAACGCCCAGAAAAATTAATATTCATGTTGGAATGTGAAAAATTCAAATTTAAAACTTTTACAAACAAACAGGCTCACAATCATGGCTCAATACATATTCGAATAAATACTGAACACAGTTTCGTTACTTTTCGAAAGAAATGTGTTGACTTTTGCTAATGAGTTTAAAAAAACGAAGTTAATTTTTGTCTCAAAATGATTTTATCTGTCAATTATGAATATGTATGTGTGTCAGCCCTCTTTTAGTGTCAGTCATTCACCCTCTCTCTTTTTTCTTTTTGGTATTTGTTTTTAATTCAATATGATGATTAAATTGAAAGGGTTTTGCTGCTTAACATTGACAGCAACATTTAAAGGTTTCAATTTCAAAATCTGTAAGAATGTCTTCAAACTGACTGACCCACTGAAGTTCTTTTTTATTAATTCCTAAATTGTCCTTTTGTTTGTTTGTTTTTAAATCAAATTAAGTTTCTTAAGTGATTTTATTTAATTAATATGCCCAAGTCAATATTGACCATCTGTATACTCACAAAATGAAATCAAATAATGAAATAATATTGCAAAATCTCTAATCTATACGAGTTGGTTAACAACATGTGTTATAGAAGTTAGCCGCTCAAAGATAATATCGTAAATAAATATAATTTGATTATATGAGTCATGACACTATGTGTTCAATGTATGTGTGCAATTTAAGATGTGCGTCACTATAAACTGTAACACATCAAAAGTCAAATAAAAACTGACTGGAGTAAGCTAGAGTTAAAAATAAAACAGTTTTATTTTGCATTTTTATTACAGATTTATATTCTGTATTAATTTATTATTTTATTTAAAAATTAATTTAATTTTATAAAATTTTTTATTTTATTCATTATGCCATCCATAAGCAATGTTATAGTGTTTTCGGTGATTTTTTTGGTACCAGCTGTCCATTTATATCAAAAACTAGTAATGGTTTTGGGAACAGATGTACTCTTCTTTAGTTCTCGTTTGACCAGAGCCCAATATCTTTCAATAGGCCGCAGCTCTGGGCAGTTTGGTGGGTTAGCCTCTTTTGGAACAAAAATAACATTATTTTTATTATACCAGTCTATTGCGCTTTTACTGTAGTGACATGTTGCCAAATCTGGCCAGAAGAATGTTGATATGTTGTGCTGTCTTAGAAATGGGAGCAACCTCTTTTGAAGACACTCGATATAAATACCTGAGTTTATTGATCCCAATGTAACAAACGATGCACTTCTGTTGCCGCAGCTACAAATAGCCTGCCAAACTAGGAACTTTTTGGGAAATTTTGATAGTTTTTTAGTTCGGAACTCTTCAGAAACATTGCCTCTACTATCCGCTACATAAAACTCTTGGCCAGGAAGCTGCGCAAAGTCTGCAAAAACGTAAGTTTCATCACCCATTACACAACATTCGAACTTTTAAAAAAATTCTTTTTTGAGGAGTTTTGCTCTTTTTTTTGCTTCAATATTCTTCTTAGCATTTCTATCCGGAACTTTTTGGACTTTAAATGTTTTAAGGCCAGCTTTAGCTTTAACTCAGCGCACAAAACTTTCCGAACATTGCACGCGCAGGGCCACTTCGCGACCAGAAATGTTTGGAAGAGCCAGCAAAAGATTCTCAACCTTTTTGGCTTTCGCGTCGTTCGTTACCAGTTTTGCTTTACCTGTTCCAGGCTTTCTTTCAATTTTTAGGTCTTTGTTGAACTTTTTGACCACTCTGGAAACACATTGCCTGGTCACGTGGACTTCCCTAGCAACTTTTGTATAATTCCAATATGGTTTTTTTGAATTATTTGAATAATTTTTGTATGCACTTGTCTTTGATTATCCATTATGAACTAACTAACAAGTCAAATTTGACAAACTGATACATTTTAAAATCTGACACATTTTTCAAAGATATTGTGATTAAGAAAAATAATTTTGATTAAAGGTGAAAAAAGTTATTAAGAAAAATGGGTGTTACACTTTATATTAACGCACATCTTATTTGAACAGTAAAGCATTTGAATTGTAAAAGCACAAAATTGTATTATTAGGGGGGGGGTCGTGGCATAGTGGTAGAGCGCTCGCACAGAAACTCACACGACCTAGGTTCAATCCCAGCGAAGGACGAAATTATAAAAATAAAAATTTGCGATTTTCTAAAAATTACAATTTAAATTAAAATTAAATTTAAGAAAAATAAGAGGTTCCACCCGCCCCTCCAGCAAGACCATCTGCAAGAAATCGCCCCCTGACATTCCTAATCCATTCCACCAGAAACCAATGATCAGGAGTACAGCGCCACCTTCTGGGAAGACAACAGCTAACCTACTGAAGACGCTCACCATTCACATTAAAAACATCCACCGACAGATGAGGCAATTGCTGTTTGATCATTCGAGGGTGAAGGTATAACACTGGCTCTTGAGTGGACAAATTTCCAGCAACTTGTTTCATCAACAACAAAAAGGCGCAATATGTTCAAACATCTATGAAAAAAAAAAAAAAAAAAAAAATAGAAAAAAACTATCAACCATCTTCACATTCCAATACAATGCACAGCATGAGTAGGGGTTTACCCCTGAGTATTGGTCTTAAAAAAAAAAAAAAAAAATTAACTGACGATTCAAGTGTTCCCAGAGCGGAGATCATATATAATTGATATTCATAAACGAGTTCTTCAAACTACAGCCCACAAACCATCAGGGGTTCTTAGAGTCTCTCCCCCACTTTCGGCGCCCTGACGTATTCTAAAATGTAGGCTGATGCCAAACCTGACATTTACATGTCCGATATCTGATAATCACCAAGGTGCCTCCTGACACCCTGCAACAATGCTGCACAATGTGCTCTGCTGCCTCTATATCGTCATTGCAGAATCCCCACAAACTAGTCGAAACTATTCCCATTTAATACAAATGTTCATTGAGTCTGCATCTAGAAGATCAAATCGCTAAATTGGTATGGAAGTAGATAAACTCTCGTTACTGTTCAGTGATAAAAAATGCAACTCTGCAAAAACATAAAACATCCAACTGCAAACAATTGACGCCGTCTTAGACTCTAAATACATTTTTTTGTTTCGTCAGAAACTCTTTAATTGGATCAAAGTTAAATTCTATTAAGAATTTAGATCATTTTTGCAATGATTTTTTGATAATCAAAAGAAAAAATGATGACCCGTGAAGGAATCGTACACAAGCCAAACTGAATATGTTGTCGACCCCAGCTACGATAGCCTCTCAAGAGTTAGTCGCCTTCTGTACATATTCATGACAAACATTAACTATTTAGCTCACACTTTTTGTAGAAATCATATGTACTCGTATACTGGAATGATTTGTTTAATTTTCTACGCATATATCGCGTGTTTTTTATAGAGTGTCACAACTTTGAGTTGGCATCACTGCATTATTGGAACACCCACTTAACAGCTGATAGTTGCTTTCTGTTAAGTTTGCTTTAAAATTTCCTTATGAATTATGACTTACACCTTAGCTATGCGTGAAAATCGTTGACATTTTTAATCAAAATAATTTTCCTATTCAATTGATATCGATTTTGTATTTCCATTAAAAAATTTATTTTCCGATGAAGCTCATTTCTGGTTGAAGGGGTACGAAAATAAGCAGAGTTGTCGCAGTGAGGAGGAGGAGAACCCACAAGCGTTTGTCGAAACACCATTACATCCCCAAAAAATTACGCTTTGTGGGCTGGCAGAGTTATTGGCCCATATGTATTTAAAAACGATGATGGTCAGAATGTTACTGTCAATGGTGAACCGTATGGGAGCATGATTCGAAATTTTTTTATACCTCAATTACGAAATATGGTTCCAACAGTACGGAGCGACATGCCACACAGCGGGCACTACAATTGATTTACTCAAAGAGACTTTTGATGAAAGAATAATTTCACGCAATGGCCAAACTAATTGGTGTGATTTAACCCCATTGGATTATTTTCTTTGGGGTTATGTTAAATCACTTGTCTGCGTCGATAAACCGCAAACAATTGAACACCTGGAAATGAAATTTGAAAAGTAAGCGGCGAAATACGGCGCAAATGCTGCGAAAAGTTATTGAAAATTGGTGTTCCAGATTGTGCTTTCTACGTGCCAGCAGTGGCAGCCACATGTCAGAAATTATATTTGAACATTAATTTCATAAAATTTTTGTTTTTAATAAAGCCCGTTATATTAATATTAAAAATATTTTTCATTGCTTTATTATGATTTGAACTTGTGTCACTCTATAAAAAACACCCAATACTTGTAATGAATTAGTGGAAGTAAAGTCAAACACATCAAATTCTATCATACTCACCTTTTCTCACCATCATTGCATTAAAATTGTTTAAATATTTTTATTTATTTGTATTGCTTGTTTTTAGTTTTAAGCAAACACATTAATATTAAGATTTGTTAGATAATTCTTAAAACTAAATAAGTATAAATGATTAAACGGAACTGGGGCATGACGTTTTTTCCATACAAATTGACAGATAAAAATGCTGGAGAATTCAGTCGTGAAATAGATTCTATTTTTTTTGACAGCGATTTTTCTTATGCTCTCATTTTTAGAAACAAATTCTCTCAACAATGTTACCACATTTTTATTAAATTTCATACATTTTTTAAACAAACCAGAGTAGGAAAATAAACAAAACAAAACGTTTGATCTCATTTTGTTTTGTTCTTTACAATGAGTAAAACAAAAACAAAACAAGAACAGTGAGAATAATTGTCCCACTTTTTTTGTATATTGTTTTCGTTTGTGAGCACTACAAATACACTAACTCAAATGTGCGTAGGTAGAATGAGAAGAAAAAGAAGAGAAAAAGAAAAAAGAAAGAGAAAGAGAAAAAGAGCAAATTATACAAATGTAACGGAATAACAAACAAGCACAAGAGCGAAAAGCGAATTATTTCGTTTGCGCTCTTTCTTTGCTTATGTACAATACGATTAAAAAAAATTTAAAAGTTTATGACTTTGTGGAAACGTTTGAGAAATGTTTTGTTTGTTTGCCCACTCTGAAACAAACCCATTTGTTTTTTGTTGAAAAAACATTCGAAAGTTTAATAAATTTTGGAATTTAATCAATAAAATGAGTGATATTTTAGAAAAAATAATTGGGAAAGTGCGTAAAGATGATAAAATTATAAAATTTAAATTAAATTCTTTGCAAATCTGTCATAATTTTTACCTTATTTTTAATAGCTTAACTTACTTACAAGAAATGTATAAAAAATCAATGAGAGTTCGTGAAGTTGCTGCCATCGTTTTAGTTTTGGGCATGTTTTCTCTGAGAGTCGTTGTTGCCTGAAGTTGCCCTCGTATTCTCAAAGTGCCACAACTAATTCATATTTTAAATTTTTTCTTGCTTGAAAAAGATGGAATGGTGAGCTTCCATTTTATTAAAAATGTTCAGCATGAAAGTTTCTAACCAAAAATTCATATAAAATGATGAATACAATGGCAGAATTATTACACAAAAACAAAAAACTTAGTTCTACACCAAAATTATTTGTATTATAGAAATTTTGTTTTGCCTGTCATATAAATATGTTGCCATACTAATATGTGCACAATGTACTCATAGTGAGACTTCCTGATGTACAAAATGTGTGTATAATCGCTTATGCTTACATACTCATATATACAATACTTTGTTTATTGTAATTAAAGCTGTTGACAACTTAATTAAGACCAATTCCTGTTGACACTCATTTCATCAATGTACACAACTTAATAAATAATAATTCGTTACATGTCCACATACCCAACTGAGTAGACAATGTTTGCTATTCTTCAGAACTACGAGTATAATTTTAACTCCAATTAATTCAATAGAAAGACATTTTTTTTGTTTCTTATCAGTGTTGAAATAGAAGTTTCTTCTTTCTGTTTTTTTTTTTCTAAACAGTGTTATGCAGGCGCCAGTACTTGAAAATATTTGTTTACATTCATTGTGCAGCAGTGGCATGTACATAAATAGTTAAGAATAGATTAAAATTGTGTGTCTTTAACTTTAATCGATCGTTGCACATTGAAATTGTGGAATTTAGCGATGGTTTGTTTGGTTTAAAAGATTTTAAGCATTCCAAAGAAATTTACTATTAAAAATATTTTCCACAATATTGAGATGATTTTTTCATAAGAACCTACAAGAAAAAATTACATATTTTAGTGCTTTTGACCTATTTCATCGTAACATGTTTACTTTTATTTTTATATTGTTTTTATTTTAAAATTTAATTTCAATTTTAATTTGGTTCGTTAATAAATTTTATATAATTTTATGGCAGGCAGTTGCATTTTTTGATTTCTTTGTCATATATTTGATTGATCATTTCCAAATGGTTCTTGACTTATTTATGACCACCGTTTTACTTATTTATGTATTTGTCCCATATCTCATAATCTATTTTTTTTCAGGTGGGGTGTTAGTCTAGTTTTATAATATCTTTAATTTCTAACACTTATAAATTTTATTCTCTTTATTATTGGAAATAGTTGACATTTAATATGGCGTTATATATGATTTTTTAGCCCCAAAAGCAATAATTTATATGAAATAATATAATTTATAAAATAAGCATTTAAAATATGAGCATAGACGATTATATTGCATTTTATAACTTTTATCTCACAAGAGATTTATTGTATATGAGACCCAAATATTGACAAAAAAAAATTTTTTGTTTTACTTGATATGGGAATCACGTTTTCAAATGATTGTTAAGTATGTATAATTGGCTTTATTAATATTAATATTATTACAGGTTTAAGAATTTTTTAAATTATAAAAGTTAAACTTTTACAACAAACCATTAATGAATGAAAAAAAAAAAAACAAATTATAACCAAAAATTATGTAGTTGCCGTGGTCTAGTGGTTAGTATGCTGGCTTACGAAGACGATAGCTCAGGGTTTAAGTCTTAGCTCTGACATCTTGAATAAAAGAAATATTAAAATAATATTTCTTTCGGCGACTACCTCTCAGCAGTCTTCTGTCGTTCGGAATCGACTTTAATCTGTAGGTCTCGGTACTCATGTATCATCCTTTATATAGTAAAATATCTTTATTTCACTCCTGAATGGTTAGTATTCTATAGACCATCTTAGGAAAAAAATGTTAAATGTTAAGTGGTAGAGTGGCTGAAATATCTTTAGAAAAGCAACAAATCTAAAGGTTTAATTCATTAAGCAAATCAATTGCATGCTGTACTTGTTTTTAAAGTTACGAGTTTCCTAAATTCGGAACAATTTTTATAAAATAAATGTACAGGGTTTTTCGGCAGGGACGCTACAAATGTAGAGCAACAGGGACAGCAAACGGCGCCTTAATTCTTGCCGCTCTTTTGGCATTTCTCTTTAGCACTGTTTGCCATTTCCTGATAAAAAGATATACGAGCCAACAACGAGTCGAAGTTATTAAAATTTACTTCGGAGTCAGTGGCCTTAATGTTAAGAGCGCTACATCCAATTTATAGTCGTCATAACCATCCTAGCAGATCAACAATTGAGCGTCTAGTGGAAAAATTTGAATCCACAGGCACAGTACAAACTGTTCCCGTGCCATTGAGACTAAGAAGTGCCCGTAGTGTCGAGAATAAAGCCCAAATGTGTCTCTCATACGTCGTTCTCAAGCGTTGGGCATCTCTGTGACGTCGGTGTGGCGAATTTAGCGAAAAGATCTTGGCCTACATCCTTACAAGATCAATATGATGCAATAACTGAAGCCGCTTGACCACCAGAAGCGTCATATGTTCATGAATTTGGCTGAGCAACAACTTGAAAATGATTCGGATTTTCATCGAAAAATCATCTTCAGCAATGAGGCTCATTTCTGGCTGAATGGCTTCGTGAGAAAACAAAATATGCGTTATAGGTCCAGGCAGCAATCCACACGTACTCCATGAGTCATCATTGCATCCCGAAAATATTACGGTTTGGTGCGGTTTATGGGCCGTACTTCTTTCGTGATGATCAAGACCGGTACGTTACTGTGAATGGGAATCGCTAACGTCCAATGATAACCGAATATTTTTGGCCCCAATAGGATGTTATGGACTTGGAGGACATGTGGTTCCAACAGGATGGTCCAGTCGATTGGCCGCCTGGGTCGTGCGAGTTGACTCCGTTAGACTATTTTCTGTGGGGCTACGTCAAGTCTATGGTCTATGCCAACAAGCCAGCGACGATTGATGAACTTTGTACAAATATCGAACGTGAAATTGCAGCAGTATCGGCCGATTTTTGCTTGAAAACCGTCGAAAATTGAGTTCAGCGTCTGGACTTCTGCAAGCGTGCCCGTGGTGGCCATGCAAAAGAAATCGAGTTCCATACATAATGGCATCGAATGTACTTTCGTAGAAATAAAGAATTTCATTAATATCCAAAAAAAAAAAGTTTGTAGCGCTCTTATTGAAAAACCCGATATGTATGTACATATCGATGACATACTTTGGCCAAGACAAAGTCTCTGATTGGGGACAACCTGGTGGCCTCCAGAACGGTAATTGTTCCCGTGGCATTCAAGGCGACATACAGCCTCCTCGTGGCCCTCCTGGATGGCAATCTAATACCCGCTAGCTTGTTAACTAATGTGTGTGGCGTTTTCCAATCCCCTGGACTTTAAATTTGGGTTGTGCGTAGAGTTTGAAACCCACCACGTAATAACTTTTTTTCAATAAAAACTTCAACAAAAGCCTCTAAACGGAGCCCCTTTTATGTTGACGACAGTGGCAAACATTTTAGGGACTATAACTTAAGGATATGCACCCATTAACAGGTTTCTGTCTGGCTCAACTCTAGTTTCCAGACGAATCTGATAAGAGCGCACTTTCTCCAGTTGGTCATACCTTTTGACAACAGGGCTTCTCCACTCGATCTTTCCAACATAAGCATGGTCGTCGTCTACGCCGACGTTCAGTGACCTTCGCATCGAAAGCATTTTTTCTTGCACCCAGTGTTGCACAAAGACATTACTTTGAGCCTTCTCAGATGGTGTAAGAGTGCTGTAAGTATGGAAACAGTAATCAGAAAACCATACATCATACCATATAAACTTACAGGTAGGGAGAAACTTTCCCGATAACTTGAAAGAAGAATAGATGCCAATATATCAAATATTGCTTTGGAGTTCCATTGGGTATTATTCATTAGTGGTAATGATTTAAATTTAATGAATGGAATGAATTTAGTGCGAAACCTTTTGTAACGATTGCAAAAAGGTGAAAACGAAATTAAGGGGGGCGAGTGGTATAGTGGTTAGAGCGCTCACACAAAAACTCAAACGACCCAGGTTCAAATCCCAGCAAAGGTGAAAAATTTAAAAAGTTAGTTTGCGGTTTTTTCCAAATTATAATTTAAAAATAAGAGGTCCTTCCCCCCCACCCTCCAAAAAGGCCATCTACAAAGGAACCGCTCCCCGACATTCCACTCAATTCCACCATAACCAATGTCATCAAAAAACGAATTATCAGGAGAAAAGCGCCACCTATTGGGAAGTAACAGATAACAGCTAAACCTACTTGGCGAAGACACTCACCACACAATCAACATGCAACCATGAGGCAATTGCTGTTGGTCATTCAAGGGTGAAGGTATAACACTGGCCTTTGAATGATTAATTGACAGCTATTTGTCTCATTCCTAAGGCGCTTAATAGTAATATAAGAAAAACAAAAATGTATGTTCTGTCATAAATATACTGTCCTTTCCAAAAATTCCAATACAATGCACTGCATTTAGTAGGGGTTTACCCCTGAGTATTGGTCTCAAAATAAAATTAAAAAAAAAGGAGCCTTGCCTGTTAAATTTTGATATTTGCAAAAAATGCAAAAGGTTATATGCCTAATGTGCACATGTATGTGATTTATGTTTTACTAAAGCTAGAGTTTTGTTTTATTTAAAGTTGATGTTGTAGAGCTTGTAGTTTAATTGGTGTTTTAGACAGTTTTTTTAAAAAAGGTGCTAAAGTTTCAGGATGTTGACAAATCGATGTGGTTATTATCTGGAGTGCACTGTATTGTTTCTTATTTACTATTGTGGTTTAGGCCGAAAACTGACAATAATTTTTTGTTTTCTTTATATTTATTTTGGTTTTTGTTTCTTTATTTATTTTCAGTATTTTTTTTCCTATAAAAATTGCAATCTCAGTGGAATTACTAACGTTAGTTAAAGGATTTCCATGAATTTGTAAAGGTAGACACTGAAAACAATTTTTTTTTTTTTGTAATTTTCTAAACGAAATTTGTTTTCAAATAACGCCTACAGAAAAGATAATCTTTTTTGGATTTATTTATATATTTAATAAAGTTAATTTCAATGTTTCCAAATAAACCCTCGGTAATCCTATTAAACATATCCTTTCGATGAAAGTCAATTTTTATCACAAAAAATATTGAAATAAGAAATTATGAGTTTTTTATTTTTTTTAATAATTAGAATAGGCAACGGGGCGCATGTCACATTAGGTTTGAGGTTAAACTAAAAACAAACTAAAGATTTTGACTTAGTCATGCCAAAAATTTTAAGAGAAACCACAAAATAGACACAAAATGTACCTGTACATTACAAACAAAATCAATTTCTGTTGTAGTTTTAGCAAAAAAAATAAATAAAAAGAAGACAAAATACCAAATCATTCAATAAAAAAGATCCCGTAGTGTTTGAGAGAAAAAATACAAGTTCGTATAAAAACACACATTTGGGATTTTAAGGTTCCTTTACTGTTGTTATTGCTGTTGTTGTGGTATCAATGCCCACAAAAATAACTCATGCTGATTAACTTTGACAGCGATCATCACTGACAAAATCACTCATAATTTCTTAAACCACAACAATATTTCAAAAAATATGAAAATCAGTCAAAAGATATTTGTGTTGTTGTTTTTTTTTCCTCTTTTTTTTTCTTTTTAACAAACTTGTCTAATTATGGCATTGTATTGTGTCTGGTCATGTCTTGTTCTTGCAGCACCAAAACTACCTGCCACTTTGCATGATTTTCATCATATGAATGGACAAGCCACTTTAGATGCAATGTGTCGCAATGCTTCTACAGCTGGCGGTGTATTGGCGGCCCATCAAATGGCTGGACAGGGTAACCCTTCAATACTACTCTCAGGCAGCCATAGCCCCAACAGTATGGTACAAATAAGCTGTGGCTTGGCGGCCACAAATAATTCAGGACGCACTAATTTTACTAACAAACAACTAACCGAACTGGAAAAGGAATTCCACTTTAATCGTTATCTGACACGAGCACGTCGCATAGAAATTGCCAATACTTTACAATTGAATGAGACACAGGTATGAAAAAGAATGATTTATTAATAATTTTAAAACGAGTCTATTTCAATTTCTTTTTATTGATTATCTGGTTTTTTATTTTATTATTATTATTTCATTATTAAAGGTTAAAATATGGTTTCAAAATCGTCGCATGAAACAAAAGAAGCGAGTTAAAGAGGGACTTATACCTGCAGATATTTTAACGCAGCACACAGTTACCACCACCACTACATCACCACCTGCCATTAACTCAACATCTGCTCCAACGACTTCAACGATTGTGAATTCTAGTAAAAGTCTAACAACAACAACGAAAGGTATCAGCAACGTTAACTCCGCCCACAGTAGCAATAATACCAGTAAAACAACAACAACAAGTACAAACACGCTTACCGAATGTCAGTTGGCAATGCAGCATAACAGTGATAATAGTCGAGAGTCAATATAAAAAAAATGACATCACAATGAACTTTCATTACATGAAATCCTTTAAATTGCCAAATGACAAATGAATTTCAATTGAAAGTAATTCAAGTAATTAAAAAAATCAAAAACAAACGAAAAAAGAAAAAAAAATTTGCTCATTTGGCTGTGATAAAAAAATATAAAAATAAATAGAAATAAACAGATCGGAAAATCAAAAATGTTCAATATAACTATCAAATCAATCAATAAGTATGTACGTACATATGCTTGTAAAACTAATCATAATAATTAAAATAACAGAAAATAGTTAAAATTTAAATTATAATTCAAAACTAGAGAATGAAAGAGTATCAAAACAATCTCAGGGTTCTTTTTTTACATTAAAAAAAATAATAATTAACAAACAAATTAAGTTACATTTTAATTAAAAATATATATATATATAAAAAATTTTTAAATTTAAAATCAAAAAATCAAATACAGTAACAGAAAAGAATTAAATCAGTGTAAAATTATTTTGTTTTTAATTCATATTTCGAAATATTTTTCTTTCAATGAATTGATTCTTTTCCGTTACTGTCTTTAATTGCACGTCTCAATTTGCTTGTTATCTACCCCACACCTCTCAGATTTATTTTCAATTCAACAAGTAATTTCTATAATTGGCACTCAAACTCAAAATTAAATTAACAATTTAATGTTTATGAGCAAAAACAAAAAAAAAAAAACAAAAATATTGTTGCCCGACTTGTTTTTAAAAATCCATTTTGTAAATTATTTTGGTGTAGTAATTTGTATATATGTATGTATGTACATAAGTATATATTTCATTAAGTTATTAATTTAATGTTTCAATTCTTCATATAATTCTCATATTATTTTATTTGATTCACAAATATTATTAAAAATTAAAATTTTATCGTTATTTAACTTATTTAAGATTTCTTAATAGCACAAATATAGAATTAAATAATTATTATAATAAAATAACAATAAAAACATGAAAAACTAGTCTTTATTAATAATAAATTTAAAATTTAAAAACAACTTTAAAATAATAAATAAACGTTTGTAAATTATGCAATAGAATTATAATCTAAAATTATGTATTAAAAAAAAAAATAACAAATAAATAAAAAATTATATTGTTTGAACATATAAATACGAATTTTTGTTTCTTAAAGATTCAGACTATGGACTCAAAGCAATCTGATTTATTTTTTTAAATTTTCTTAAACAGAGTCTTCTAAAATCCTCTAACTTTCATATTACGCATCTAAAATCGTGGGTGTTTTATCTCTTCTTTATTACTTTTGTAATCTTTTCTTTTTCTCTCTCTCGTCTAAAGCAAGTGCAAGTGTGAAAGAAAGAACAAAATTGAGAAAAAGACACAAAGCAGTACCCCATATATGTAGATGGCTTCTAAAATGCACAGAAATTCATTTATAAGGTGAAGCAACATTTTATGGCAATACTGCTTTGTCAAATAATGCAATGGCATTTCAGTAAATAAGTATACATATATGGTTATGAACACAAAAAGTTTCGTTTATAGAGACAATTCTTAAAAATTGTTAAAATAAAATAAAACACACACAAAATAGTAAAGCAAATAAAAATAATGCCCAAATTTAACAGATGTTGCGCATTGAAATGTATTGCCATGCATTTATGAACTTGCGTAGTTACCAAAAGTATGTTTAACGTGTTAATGAACATTATGCATTGCAGCGTTGCATTGCAAACTGTATTTATGAAGCCAGCCTCTATCATTTAATGAAAAGTTTTCTTATAGAAAAATGTGAATCAAAATATTTTATTATTTCTCGATTTGTGAGAAAAGGCTGCTTCTGTAAGCGAACGTGAGAAAAGTGTAGTGGTTAAAGCGCTAGTTTATAACACAAAGTAGCACTGGAGAAAATAAAGAAAAAAAATTTTTCCTGTATGTCGAAGCGTTATTTAAAAAAAAATAATAATAATAAGAGATTCCCCCCATTCCCTAAAAAGTCTATTCTTAAGAAGCCTCACCCTAACATTCCACTTTTTAAACCTTTGGCTTTGACATCAGATGAGTGATTAGGAAAAAGCGCCTCCGACTGGGAAGTAATAGGTGGAACTAAGCAAGGATCGTAACCTACTAACAATCTAGCAAAGATCCTCACCAAAGGCCTTTGAGTGATTAACTGCTAGCAACTTGTGTTATTGATAGAAAAAATCACATCTATCTATATATCTTGAATGATCACCTTCCCAGAAGGTGGCGCTGTACTCCTGATCCTGCTGTTTTAGGCAAAAAAACATAATTTTTGATCGAAATCTTATTGTACATTAAACCAAAGGTCTCTTCATTTTGATACCAATATTGTCTATATTCACTATTCAAACTTCTGTAAAATAGAGGAGTTAATGTTTGGACCTATTTGGTGTATACATATTTCGAAAAATAAACTTTGCCGGTCAGTTATTAATATGTCATTAGTTTTAGAATAATCCGTTTTTTATGCGCCACTAAAATAAAAAAAAAACTTGCTTGTGAGTTAGAGGGAGGTATATTGAAGTCAAACATTTTATTAAAAAATTGTTTACCTTAGAGATATTGTACTTCAGATGCCCTCTATCAATAGTAAAGATATCAATTGAAATCAATTTTGATTTTTTTTGTTTTGTTTTGTTTGGTATTGAGGCCAGCACTCTCTGGTCAAGGAAAATATGTGATGGGAAGCGAGAAACATTGAGTAGTGCTTGTGGATATTTAATTTAAACTTACTAATATCGCAATTGAGAGGAAAAACTATCGCGGAAAAGTTATTTAATAAACGATTCAATCAACAATCAACTACAAAAGGCTGTGCTCTAAGAGAAACACGGGTAGTATGTAAAAATATATCGTCGTAAGAATTAAAGAGCTCTGTAACTGACAAAACATTAACGGCAGTATGTATAATGAAAAATTAGCAACTCGTTAGTATATGGGACAAAAAACTGGCAAGTTTATCACCCGCTATAGACTGATATTATTAAAACTTTCCATATTTTCTATTTCATAACTTGTCAGATAATCCAAAAAATTAAATATCTTGTACGTTTGAGTAAGAATTTCCACGTATTGGAGTGACAAACTTAGCCACTGTGTACAACGACCTGCTAATTTTTTATTATACATAAGGCTGTAAATGTTCACCAGAGCCAAAAAACCTGTATGAAAGTACAGGATGGGGCAAAAGTCACGAAGGGGTTTAAAACAGTCATAACTTTTTTAATTTTGAATTTTATTTTTTTTTTTTTACAAAATACTAAAATATGATATTGGGAGATTTTTTAAATTTAGGTGTGATAGATTACGTCACGTAAGTGAGCACCATTTTCAGCCTCGTAAAGTTGAGCTCTTTTAATAGCATTTTCCATGACACGAGTCAGAGTATTTGGCTGCAACACTCTTATTTCGGCTGGTATGTTCTCTGGGCTTATTGATATACACCTTCTCTTTCAAATATCCCCAAAGGAAATAATCTGGTGCTGTTAAATCCGGCGAACGGGCTGGCCAATTGAATGCTGAATTTTTGGAAATTAAACGTTCGCCAAAAATCTGCCTTAAGAGCTGCATAGTGGTTCGAGCAGTGTGTGCAGTGGCCCCATCTTGTTGGAACCACATCTCTCGATTGTCAGAAAGAGTTGGCCTTAAAAAATTTTGGACCGCCGAGACATTTGCAGCTCAGCAGAGCGCCTTCGAGTTGTTGTTTCAGGGTTCTCTTCAACACTCTCCAGAACGCGTTGAATATTTGATTCATTAACTACAGAATTTGGTCTTCCGCTTCGTGGAAGATCCCTTACTCAGCCTTGTTCCTGAAAACGTGTCACTAAGCGTCGGATCATTGATTCGGATGGTGATTTCTGCACATTAAAATGACGACGACAGGCTCGTTGAGTTTGAATTATTGATCGATGATGTTCAAAATAAAGTTCTATGATTTTGGTTCGCTGAATAACATTGTAACCTTCCATAATTAATCTCACAGATTTACTTTACAAGTGCTAAAAAGAAAAATAAAAAAAAATTAAATTAGAAAAGTTATTAATTTTTCAAATCCCGTCGTGACTTGTGCCCCACCCTGTAGAACAAGGACACTGGTATTTTTCAAAACGCAGACGGCGTAAGTGAATTTCTTTTCATCATAGAAATCTGGAACCGGGACCAATCGACGCGTATTTTTTTTCTGATAAAAATGATGCAAAAAAAGTATTTTCGATTTTTTGTCAGTTACAGCGTTCTTTAATTCTTTCGACGATATGATTATACGAAGTTAGACACAAACAACAAAAAACAAAAAGAAACATAATTAAAAACATTACATACTTGAATTACAATACAATTAAGAGTCGGCACAGTAGCAAGCCCCTGTGACCTATTGTGTCCAGTTTCGATTCAATTCGAATTCATTATAAGAATTTTTATTAAATCTTAAAAGACAAACAACAAATTTTTTTAAAACGTTCTGACCAGCCTTTGAAATTTTTGGTATATTTAAAGAAAACATTTGAACACAACACTTAGAATACACGCAGCCCTTCACTACTTAAAAAATGTCATGTGAAGTCGTTGTAAAATTTTATTTTCTTCAGGTTGCTACGTTACAGCAGCATTACATTAAATATTGATACTGATTCCAATTGATTCCAAGTTACCAAAACCGTAAAACTAATATGTTATGCAACTGCCTCCTTCATCCATCCTTTATAGTATTCGTTAGCGGCTGAATTTTCATACAATTGAAAATTAATTTTCAAAGGAATTTTGTTCGATATAGAATCAGTAGAATTATTGATTTCTTCTTCATTTATTAAACTGGGGGTGTTGGAGAAACTAATGAATTTGTACATTTAAAGACAAAATTTCCCACTAAAAGCGCTTAATTAATCATTACACATATGTTTCCCATTTTGTTCATTCCGGGTAGACAAAATTCCATTTAGGAAGTAAATTGGCTTAAAAAGGGTTTTTTTTTTGGTAATTTCAGTTTAATTGATACCAATGTAAAGTAGAAATATGAAAAGTAATAATAGAATATGGTGTCTGGCAAATGTCCACCCACCTCTATCACGACAGCAGACGTTCGCTCTTTTCACAACATTTTGAACTACTTCGATTTTTGCAGCTTCGATTTTCATCTTTCAGAGCGTTAGTTATTTGTTGTTTGTTCAAATGGCCCCAGATTAATTAATTTTCCGAATAAGGCAGCCAATTGACATTTCTAAATCAATTTACGCGACAGGCAAATTTCTCATGCAATAACTGAATTGTTTTGCCGGTTATGTGGTAGGGCAGAGAATTCACGGTTACACTGATAGTAAATTTTCACATATAAAATTCTTTGTTCTAGAGTCTTGCCTTCGTTCCATGGCTAAAATTTCCCAACTTTCTACTAAATAAATGTCAAATGATGGAAACTCCGTTCTCGACATTTCATTATTTGAGAGTTAATTTACTTCGTAACCCTAAATTATTATTGCCTACCCTTTATTATTGCTATATTTGTGATATTGATTTCTAAATCCACCTTTAACCAGAGTAGGAAAATAAACAAAACAAAACGTTTGATCTCATTTTGTTTTGTTCTTTACAATGAGTAAAACAAAAACAAAACAAATACAGTGAGAACGATTATCCCATTTAGTTTTGTATATTGTTTTTGTTTTGAGCACTACAAATACACTAACTCAAATGTGCGTAGGTAGAACAAAAATGAATGAGAAGAAAAAGAAAAGAAGAAGAGAAAAAAGAGAAAATTATACGAATGTAACGGAATAACAAAGCAAACACAAGAGCGAAAAGCTAATTGTTTTATTTGCGCTCTTTCTCATTTAGAAAGTACTTGTTTTGGTTTTGCTCATGTACAATACGATAAAAAAAATTTGAAAAGTTTATGACTTTGTGGTAACGTTTGCGAAATGTTTTGTTTGTTTGCCCACTCTGCCTTTAACTTTTAATTTCCATTTATATTTTATTACGAGTATCTTTTACATATTTGGATATTAAAAAAAGTTTTTAAAGAAAATAAAGACATCACTTGATGATAAGGTTCTATAACAGAGGGACACATTTAAATTGTACTTCCTTGCTGTTTAGTTAGAGAATTTATTTTAAATTGAACTTTAAATTTTGGAAAAATCTCATTCACCATGTGTATAATTAAATAATTCTTAAGTCCAGTTTTTAATTTCGTATCTAAAGTACTTGTAATATTGCAATGCTGATAAAATTTTGTTTCACTTACGTGTAGGATTCTTCGTTATTTAAATACTTATAATAAATCCCATTTTTCCGTTTCTCAAATTATTTTCATGCTGAAAATATATAAAATTCTTTAAACTATCACATGGTTAGTCAATTAATCAAAAGAGTTTTATTTTACAAAAATCATCCTGGTCCGAAACTAAAAGCGATAATTTTATCAATAATTCAATTTAAAGTAATTCATCAAATTATTGCAAAAATCGGTACCTTTACCGATTGATTGATTGATTTGTATATGTTTAATACCACAGAAAAGAAAAATAAACCAGAACCGATATGTTTTATTAATTTTATTTTTAAAAAACACAAGATAATTATTTTTACTTTCATACGTGTCGTCAAAAAGTATACAAATATATCATAATTTTTGATCTATGCTTACGAATTAGGTATGACAAATAGCATTGCATTCTCTTTAACAGAAAATTAAGCCATAATGAAAAAAATACTATTATTGAGAAGTTTAAGAAAAACATAGCTACTGATCCGCCATGGAACTTTTAAGAACTTATAAATTAAAAATTTATATCTAAAAAAAAAAAAATTTAACAAATTTGACTGAATTTGATATTCTGTCTACAAATCATTAACAAATAAGCAAAATTTTAAGATCTACATATCTTTTAAAGGTTCCCATAAAGGTCGCCATAGCATTGTTGTTAGTGTGTTGGCTAACCAGACAAGAGCTCGAGGTTCAAACCCCAGCGCTGACATCATACAGATAAAGAAATAGGAAAAAAAATATTTTTTCGCTAATTTTCCGGCAAAAGCTCTGAGAGTAATTGATTGCCATGAATAAACTTTTCAAGTCTATTGTTCAGAGTCCACATGAAACTGTAGATTCCGGTATTCATGGTTTAAAATTGACACACACGACATGGGTGCTACGAGAAGCTAGACCGTAACCCTGAAACAGGGTTGTAATGGCCAATTATTTATATATAAATTTCAAATCTAACTTGAAATCATTTTTAAGTTTGTAAATTCAAAACGAAGAGTTTTTTTTAGTCCAATTATCAATAGTTAAACAAGTGGTACTTGATCCCTAGAATGTAACTCCTGGTCAAAAGAACGAGCTCAATCTCCAATGCACGTTCAGCCATGATTTTGCCCAATCATAACCTTGTTTAGCTTTCATATTCCTGCTTCATATCCTACAAAAATGTAAAATGTGGCATATCCATTCTCAGTATCGGCGAAAATATCTGTTCCATATACACAAATGAATATGGAATAGACAATATTCCTTGAATTATATATTAAATATGATTTTTCATTTCTGATACTTTCAAGCAATATATACATACAATTTATAAATTGAAAATTTAAAACTTTCAGTATTCGCTACTGAACGAAACTGGTCTTTAGAAAATTTTACAGCATTTTAGGTCAACAAACTTTGGGCATGTCGCTCTTCTTTCGGTAAGACTTGGGATCTATCACTAAGAATGACACTGTGGATTTTTACTGCCATTGTTCGGCCCATAATCACTTATGCCGCAATAGTTTGGTGGAGAAAGACTGAGGAGTCTACCACCATAAGGAAATTGGGCAAGGTACAACGGCTTGCCTGCCTTGGTGTAACCGGGGCAATGAGAACATGTCCAAGAGTGGCTTTAGAGGCCCTTATTGGATTAACACCACTTCATATTTATGTGATGAGGGTGGCCGCGTGTTCGGCGGCAAAAGTGTTCGTAAGAACACCTCGAAATGAGTCAAGGAACCTGGCCATTCTTTACAACGTGGTCAGGAATCCAATTTCGGTCTTGGATAATATGCCTTTCGAACAGAGTGAGGCTGATCTAAACTGGTATACTGATGGTTTCAAAACGGACAGTGGAGTAGGGGCTGGCGTCTATGGACCCAATCGAAACCTGTCAATTCCACTAGGGAAGTCGTTGAGTGTTTTTCAGGTTGAAATCCTGGCCATGACCGCATGTGCTGAGATTAACCAGTATATCGGGCTCAAGAGCAAGACAATTAATATATTTTCAGATAGTTAGGCTGCCTTAAAGGCGCTTGACTGTCATGGTATGACATCTAGACTTGTCAAACATTGCTGCGACACGTTGCAAAAATTATCGCTTAGAAACAGGGTGCAGCTGTTCTGGGTACCTGAACACTGTGGTATAAGCGGGAACGAGGAAGCGGATGCATTGGCTAGGAGGGGATCTGCGACGCCTTATATTTACCGGAGCCCAGGTGTGCAGCACCGCTTTCTACTATTATCAATCAAATTAGTGAATGGGAAAATGACAAATACTTGGAACATTGGAATGCCCAGTCGGGCATTCCTCGGCACGCCAAGGCTGTGTTTTTTCCGCGATTTGGGGGAAAGTCTGATGTCCTAAAGTATAGAAAGCCAGACCTGAAAATCCTAATCTTTGCCGCATTATTTTTCACTTTAAATGATTACACAGAATACCACCGTTACTTCAGGCAAAAACGACTCTCAAACAATGGCCGCAATTTCACGATCTGTCATTTATTGTTTTTACATTTCTTGTATGTAAAGCTATTAAAAATTAAGTTTGTGAGAGTTTTTGCAAAGAATTGAATTAATATTTTATAATTTAGTCATCTCTACGCACTTTTGGAATAAACTTCATATAACATTTATTATTTAACATTTTTATTATAATTCTACTACACTTTTAATTATTTTAATTAGTTTTTTTTTACGTTTCGAATTAAATTTTAGGATATAACTAATTCAATAATAGTGGGTTTGTATCTTAGGTGAAGGCAGTTGGCTGAAGTGAAGTTAGTAGCATAGCATTGCCAACAGTATTAAAATAGAATTTCACCTTCTACTTAATCCCTGATAATTATGTGCCAATAAATCAATATCGATTGCAAAGATTTACAATTTTTAAACGATAACGAGAATAAACAAGCAATGTCACTTGGGTGGTGGAATTTAATAATAGTGGGTTTATATCTTAGGTGAAGGCAGTTGGCTAAAGTGAAGTTAGCAGTACAGCATTGCCAACAGTATTAAAAATAGAATTTCACCTTCTACTTTATCCCACATAATTATGTGCCAATAAATCAATATCGATTGCAAAGTTTTACAATTATTAACCGATAACGAGAATAAACAAGCACAACAGTAAGGTAAATTAAAAAAAAGAATGCCAAAAGCTTGAAATGAAAATATTTATTTTTATTTCAGTGTTGATACTTTTTGATTTGTAAAAAAACCCTACTTTGAATGAAAAAATAGCATTTAAATCGCTTTATTGGAGTATACTACTAAAACATTAGCAGCACTGTAGTATTTTAAGTTTTAAATGTCAATTTCAATGTAAAATACTTAAAATTATTTTGACAGGCTTTACTTTTTTTTGCGATAACATCTGTGAACTCTTTACACTCATCATATTAAGATTTATTTACACTGTTCTCCACAAACTATATCAATACGAAGAAAATATAGTCTCATAAGGGCTGAATAAGTAGGGTTGTTAGAAGCTTTAGGAGGAAAATAATTATTTGACGAACAATAGAAAATCCTGTTTTAAAAACACTAATATCACTTTTCCTTTAATCAATTATTCTATTACGAAGACAAAGAATTATTTTCAAAAAAAATAAAAAAAATCAATCGATCTACATATTCACAAACGATACACACATAATTGCTTGTATTTAAATTCAATCTTAAGAATTGGTGTTTAACATTAATACAGCCAAATACCGGTATAATACTCAGTTTAACGAATATCCGATTTAACGAATTGCAAAATTTTTACATTAACTACCCTATACAGCGAATGACAAAAAAAAAAAAATAAAATAAAATAATAAAAAATAAATCTCGATTTGACGAAAAAAAAAAGCAAAAAACAAAATTCGTTTGGGAACCGTTAGATTTTTGTGTGAAATAAATAAAATTTATTGAATAAACGTGAAAATATTAATTAAAGTTTTACTTATACACTGAATTATACAGATAAATTGTTATTTTTTTTTTTTAATTTCATAACGTTTTTAGTACTGTTCGATATAACGACTATCTCGGTATAACGAAAAGGCTGAACATTATACCATTCGTTAAACCGAGCTTTGACTGTAATTACATAAACTCAAGCTTTAAACATATTTTTACAGGGTCTATTTTTACCAAATTTTAAAATATGTATCGTTTTCTGTAATCTCCTTTAATAATATATTGAACATTGAAATTCAATGTCAAATTTATATTTTATATTATAAAAGTAATTTATATTTAACTTATTTATATGTGCATATGTATTAATTTAATATTCATAAAATTGTCTCCATTAATTAATGTACCTTTACTTATGGTAGATAAGTATGTACTCACCTTTTTAATTACATCTTCATCTCTTTTTTTTCCTTTTTCTTTTTTATTTCCGCTTTATTTTCCACCTCAATACAAATCAATTACAACACTATGTATTCTTCGCATACACAAGCAACAAAAAACATATTCACTTACACACGTACTAATACTATACACACACATAAAAAATAAAAATCGCAACAAGTGTCTCAGATCATGAAAATTGGCAAAATGTAGTGGCGTCGGCTGTGAAAATTTGTTGAACCTTTACAAAACTTTTTAAAATTTACACTTTTTTCATAACTTTTCGTTTAAACTCCGTATAACACCTATTATTTAATATTTTTATTATAATTATATCACACTTTTAATCATTTTAATTACATTTTTAGATAAATAATCACAATTTTTATTCACTGTCGACGTTCCGCATTAAACTCCATGATGCAACTAAAGATTAACAAAGAAAAGCAATAACACTTCGGTGGTGAAATTAAAAAGTAGAGGGTTTGTATCTTGGGTAAAGGCAATTGGCTGAAGTAAGTTACCAGCACAGCATTGCCAACAATATTATTTAGTCTTCTACTTCACCACAGCATATCAAATTTAAGATAAATTTTTACCTGTTCAGAAATTTTTTTTTATATATTTACAAAATTTTAAAATTAAAACATCGTTTTCGTTCTCTATAGATAGACTATATCTAGACTACTAAAATAATATTCAATTTCTATAGCAAGATTCCTTTTTTTTAATTTATATATATACGACAGCAATCAGTAGACAAGTTGTCAGTACATTGTAAAATTGTCTTCAAATAAAATGTGTACATAAGCAAGCGTAAATATTTAAATATTTGGAACAAATATACCTTCCAAAGCCACAAGTGTATGCCTTCATTTAGAGGCTCTTGAATAATCCAATTATTCTTAAATTAATCGCATATGAATAATTAAGCCGCTATTTGTGTATTTGGTTGTGACTTAGGGAGTTATATTTGAGCCAAATATTTAATTTATTTAAGTTTTTCTTCAAATAATGTAATCGTCGTTATAAATTATAGTTTTTTTTCGCAATTTTTTAACGAAAGTTACAAAAAAGGATTTTAAAAAATTGGGGTCAATATAATTTTTCAGCAATTAAACATAAAAATTTAAATGTTATTAATTCATTAACGTTTAAAATATATATTTATGTTTAGCTATTTTAATGGTTTTTATAATATTTTAAATGAAAAATCATCTATTGTGATATCTATTTTTTGTTATAGTGCATTTACACCAAACTCAAATCAACTAATTTCCAGATTTCAATTGAAATCTAATCGTTCTTTACTTGATTTCCCATATAAAACAAAATCCACTTCGATACTTGTCGATTTGACAATTTCGACAAAATCTTGTTGAAATCTAGTATATCGGAAAGATGCAACTCTGTATTTTTTCTAAAAAATACAAAACTACAGTAAGTCGGGATTTACAATGTGAAAATTGAAAGGCAGATATTTCTCAATTCTCTTTTACTTTAGCCTAAAACTTTTAGCATATAGAACTTAGAAGACAAACAGAAGAAGTAAAAACAACAAAAAGTGGAAAAGCAAAAGGACGAATGTCCTGTACAAACATTCGTGTACTACATTTTTCGCATTTTCGCCACTATTTCTACAAATTTCGTTTGCCTGTCTGTCTTTCAATTTCTACATTGTAAATTCCGACTAAGAAACTGACAATTGAAAAGTGCCTCATAAAACTAAAACGAAAATAAATTCAAGACTTTTGAATTATTTTTCATTGAATGTAGAAAAATAAGAAAACAAATTGTTTTATATATTTATTTTTTTATTGAATATAAAATAATAAGAAAAAAATTATTTTATTTATTTATTTCTTAATTGGGTGTTATTTTAATGAAAATAAAATCCTGCTAGTTGTAAAAAATAACGGTATAAACTCTATAGATTTTAAAAGAGATTTCAAATTAAATTCATTTGATTTGAGTTTGGCGTAAATGCAATATAACAAATTATAAACAGTTTTAACCTGGCAATATTCTGAACAAAGCTAACTTTAACATTTTCTATATGGCAATACTCTGTGCTTTTTTGCGGTAGGTATGAAATTAGAAATAAAAACGAATTAGTAAAGAACATAAAGTCTAAAAAATAGTGATTAATTTTAATAGGAGAGATCTATAAAAAACAAGTATTTTTTATGACAAAAGAAAATAAGAAATTCATTTATTTTATGTTAAATGAAAATATTAGTAAAAGCAATGCAGAATAAAGCAATAAAAGAAGCAGAAAATGGTGAATATTTCATGTTGCTTTTTTGTGGTATTAATGGCTATGTATGTTGAGTTTAAAGAAAAAAAAAGCTTTCAAGCTTTTACTAGAAAACAACTAACCTACACACATCTTTTATTTTACCTTAAACATTGCTGTTATGACCCGCGTTGCCACTATTGGTAGAATTCTATCAAACTAGGTAGAACATTGTTCGTTTGGTAGAATGGTAGGCTGAATATGATTTTGGTAGATTTTAGCACAAGCTAAAATAAGGTCCAGTTTTTAACTTCATATTTAAATGGCATTTAAATTTTAATTACATTTAAATGCAACTTTCAGTTTTTCAGCACAAAGTTAAATAAAACTTAAATGCCATTTAAATGACCAACCTTGTCCATTTAAGTTTCATTTAAGTTTTATATATAAACACATGTTCTCGCCATTTTGTTTATACGTTTTGCAAATAAAAATAAAACAATCAACAATGTTTTTAATTTTTTTTTAATAAAAAATTGGCACATTATGAATAAAACTCGTCTTTAAATAAAAAAATTAATATATATTAATTACGTTTATTGTTATTAATTGATGTTTATCAATAGTATTTTTATTTTATTTCTGGTGTTTTATTTTGTTGCAGCCAATCACAGCAGTTCCTGCGAAAAATTCTGCAAAGTTTGTTTACATTTGGTGATGC
This sequence comes from Metopia argyrocephala, assembly GCA_963576795.1. Lineage (NCBI taxonomy): Eukaryota > Metazoa > Arthropoda > Insecta > Diptera > Sarcophagidae > Metopia > Metopia argyrocephala. Next base: position 90,816,463 of record OY756211.1, read on the forward strand.
TACCGTACTTTTGTCGCAATTAAATACAAATTTAAATTAATGACTGAAAAACTGAAACTATATTTAAATGCCATTTAAAATTAAATTAAAATTAATTAATTTTACATTTAAGTATGAAGTTAAAAACTGGGCCTAAGTATGGCAAATACAGTTAAATGTTACTTGTTATTTTTATCTTATGTATTGTCCAATATAAACAATCTTACTAAGGAATTTCAGTCGGAAAATCCAAGAATGCCGTATTTATATTCAAGCATAAAATCTAACTTTTTGGTCATACTAAGCAATTTTATAAGAAAAAAATACTTTTGTCTTTTACAATTTCTGGCATAAATGAAATACATATTTTTTTAATATAAAGAAGTAAGTATGTACGCATTCATAATAAATTTTTTTTTTATTTTGTTTTAAAATATTTTAAATAAACTTAATAATAAATTAATAGCTACTCATATTTCAGTAAATTTATGGGCACTCAATAAATTATTATAAATTAAACTAAAATTAAATTTAAGTCTATTTGTCTATTATTTATCCCTTCAGAGTTGCCGCAACATTTGCAGCCTGTTGAGCTACACCAATGGCTTGTATAGTGGCATCACGTGTATGTTGACCAGCCCGTTCCTATGGATAAATTAAAGAATAAATTAATACACTCGTACATACGTATTTTCAAATGTTATTATTTTCTTATGAAACTTACAATTTTCTTGCCAAGTTTTTTTAACCAACCACCTTGACTTTGACCTACAAAAGCCAACAGAATCAAAGCAAGGAATACGAAGACTTTATTGAAATTCATGTTGTTTTAATAAATTTATTAATAAATTTCTTTTTAAGTAAATATTTATTTTGTCTTTAGCTCTTGTTTATGTTTCTGTGTTTGCTGAGAAACTGTTAATGAGGGAAGCTTTAAGCTTGACTTTTATATCATGAATAAAGATTATGAATTTAAATTTGTATTTTTTTTCTTTGTAGTTCTTTGTTTAAGCCAGCAGAAAATAATTTTAATTTTGCAGGCAGGGGGAATTACTTTCCCAAAAGAGAATACAAGTAAATTTTATAACTTTTTTTTCCAATGGAGGTTCAGTTATTTCCATAAAAATTATGAATTAAAAAAATTTTTTTTCCCTAATAATGATTCATTCGTTTATGTCATACATATGCATGCAAGCCATACTTATGCTTTTTTTAAAATTAATTAAAAATTAAACTAATTCCTAAAACGTTGAGTGCTTTAAGAATATATTCTTTTTTTGTAATTGTCATCTATTCAAAGCCAACAGAATTAGAACAATTTTATTATTGCTCTCTTTGTTTCATTAATGTAAAGTCTATTAGCCTTGGTTGCTACAGAAAATTGAAAACGATTATGTATTATGAATCAGTTTTATTCAAACAAATTTTTTAAGAATATTATGTATTAGCATTTCTTTTATTTCGTTAGTGCTGAATAGAAGCTTATTTTCAAAAAGATTTTTTTCTTGTTTTTTTTATTTTTTTTTATTTTTTTTATTTTAGACCAATACTCAGGGATAAGCCCCTACTGAATGCTGTGCATTGTATTGGAATTTTGGAAAGGACAGTACATATATTATTATTAATTATTATATTATTGTTAAGCGCCTTAGGAATGAGACAAATTGCTGAGAATTGATCATTCAAAGGCCAGTGTTATACCTTCACCCTTGAATGATCAACAGCAATTGCCTCATCGTTGCCTGTTGATTGTGTTGTGAGTGTGCCTTCGCTAAGTAGGTTTAGCTGTTATCTGATACTTCCCAATAGGTGGCGCTTTTTTTCCTGATCATTCGTTTTACGTTGACACTGGTTAAGGTGGAATAGAGTGGAATGTCGGGGAGGGGTTTCTTTGTAGATGGTCTTCCTGGTGGGGAGGGAGCCCTCTCATTTTTAAATTATAATTTTGAAAAAACCGCAAACTAACTTTTTCATTTTTCACCTCTTCTGGGATTTGAACCTGGGTCCTTTTAGTTTTTTGTGCGAGCGCTCTAACCACTATACCACGCACCCGAACTTTACCCAAAAAGTAAGGAAACACACCTAATATTTAAACATTTCAATACTCATTTTAAAATTTGTTTTATTGCCTATTCTTTTAAGAATCATGCAGTCCAAATGGTTTTGTAATGAAAAAATAAATATGATAAAATATTACCCATTTACAAAAGGATAAATCACAACGTCCTTCAAGCCATTAATATTTTCGATACTCCAAGACAGGAAAACTATTTGTGATATGCATGCTGCTATCAAATCGTGATGCGATTTCTAGTGATTAGTACACCGGCTGTGTATATGATAAAATACCGGAATGCTCCTGTCATTCTGTATGAATCCATGGTTATCTAAATATATGTACATAAAAGTAAGCATAGTATAGGGCCATAATTAGATTATTTTCAGTCCATTCCATGATTTTTAAGTGCATTCCTCATTAAATAATTGGCCATTACAACCCTGTTACTGTTTCAGTGTTACAGCCTAGCTTCTAGCAGCACCCATATTGTGTGTATTAATTTTTTTCCATGAGTTTTGGGTACTACAGTTTAAAGTCGGATCCGAACAACAGATTTGAGAAGTTTTTTCATGGCAATCAATTACTTTCAGAGCTTTTGCCAGAACACTGCTGAGAGGTAGTCGCCGAAAGAAATTATTTTTAAAAATGAGAGAGAGATTTTAACCCGGCGCTATCGTCTTAGTAAGCCAACACTCTAACCACTAGACCACGGCGACCACAACTTCGTTTATTTCTATTAGAAACATATTTTCTAAAGTCACTATCCTGCTACCTGAACAGAGAAGTAGACATTTTCTTTCAAATATAAACTCTCATATTCTCCATTACGAGGATATTTATACCAAATTTGGCAACCTACAGGATTAATGTTTCTCGAAAAAATTGTGTTTTATGCATAAAATTGTGCAATTTTCGCTTTAACTATTTGAAAGTTAACATTGCTATTGAAGTATAGAAATTTATCCAGGTTTAAACCTATAAATGTATTTTACAGATTATTTGTTTCAATTAATAATAAAATTACCAAACATTTGCCAATTATTTTCGGGGGGACGAAAATGAATTGTTTCACATTTATTGATGTTTGTTTGAAAATGTGAAACTCTTCGCAATTTTGCGTGTCATCCTTGTGCAGTGGCCAATCTAATGCTAATCTTCTCTCTATAGTTTCACTTTTAGTAAATGTTCTGCAGATGAAAGAATACCCAAAAGCGTTTTATTCAAAGATTTTTGTATTGAAAATTAAAAAAAAAAAATTAAAATTTTAAAACATAAGCAACAAGTAAGAATTTAAAAAGAAAAAAAAAATTGTGATGAATTTCAATTATAAGTTCAAAACTATGTTTATTTATATATCTAATTAGAAAGAAAAAGTTTTTGTTTAATTAACAGACACACACACATATATATACATATATATTCATATATAAAATTAATTTTCTCTAAAAGTAAATCCCCAACTTTGTTAAAACACTTGTTCTTCGTTGTTTCCTTTTCCTTAAACAAATACACGTTTAAGTTAATAATGCTTTCAATCTCAAATAAAAGCCAAGCTGAAAGCTTAAATCATTAACAGTACAAATTAAAACGTTTAACCACACAAAACTTTAGCAATCATTTATAAATTTAATTAAAAATTTTAATAAAAATATAAATTTAAAAACATGAATTTCAATAAAATGTTTGTAGCCTTTGCTTTAGTTTTGTTTGCCTTTGCCGGTCAAAGTCAAGGTGGTTGGCTAAAAAAAATTGGCAAGAAAATTGTAAGTTTTGCTTCAGAATATACAAATAAGAGTATAAAAAATATAAACATTTTAATGTTAATTTTAATAGGAACGTGTGGGCCAGCATACTCGTGATGCCACAATACAGACTATTGGTGTGGCTCAGCAGGCTGCCAATGTGGCAGCAACTTTAAAAGGATAAGAACTCTTTTGGAATTAAAACAAAATTAGGATTTATTAAAACCGTAGTCTTTTAAGTAATTTATTAAAATAAAAAATAATTTATAATATTAATTGAGATGTTGTTGTTATATTTTTTTACACATCAAATTATAAAAAAAAATATAAGTTTCTTAAGGACTTATTTGACAAGTTTTGCATTGGAATTTGTTAAATAAGCCTTTAATAAATTAATAATAATTTTAATAAACTTTCTTCTTGCTAGCAATAAAATGTGTTTTTTTTGCATTTCCTGACACTATTCTTTTTTTACCAGATTGATTAAATAACAAAATACAGTACATTTTCGGAATGATCAGGAGAAAAGCACCACCTATTGGGAAGTAGCAGATAACAGCTAGGCCTTCTTAGCGAAGGCACTCAACACACAATCAACATGCAACGATGAGGCCATTACTGTTGATCATTCAAGGGTAAATGTACAACACTGGCCTTTGAATGATCAATTCGCAACAATTTGTCTCATTCCTAAGGCGCTTAATAATAATATAAGAAAAAATAAATATGTATTGTCCTTTCAAAAAATTCGTAGGGGTCTACCCCTGAGTATTGGTCACAAATAAAAAAAAATATTCTTCCAGTTACATGTTTACATCCAGGCATTCCTGGTCATTTGTCAATTCGTCACAGTTAAATCTTAAAAATACAGACATTGCTTCTCTGCCTATGAAGATTTTATAACTTTCAACTTATATTTACACCTTTTACTTTTATATTGTAAGGCCTGTGCATCATCGTTTCGCTCGTTCCGCTGAAAATATCGCTGTGTCGATTCCTCGTCGTTCTCAGGAATTAGGACTGTCTTACGGCACATTATTGAAGAATACGACTTGGAGAATATGTGGTTTCAACAAGATGGTGCCACATGCCATACAATTTGATCGAATATGGCTTTATTGCAAGAGACATTTCCTGGCCGAGTAATTTCTGGAAACCAAAATCATGCGATTTGACACCTTTAGACTTTTCTTTGTGGGGCTACGCGAAAGACCGTGTTTATGCAGATAAACCTTCAACTCTTGAGCACTTAAAAACCAACATTCGTCTATTTTCTTTTACCAATCTAAAGATATGTCATTCGTAGCCCATGTGCTGGATGTTATTTTGTTCGGAGATTAGTATGTAGTGGCTGTTATTGTTATTTTAACGTTCGTATTTGTAATTTTTTTTAATAAAATAATTATTAATTTTATTAAAATTCAGTGATGTGATAAAAGACGATTTCTTTCGAGATTGAAATATTTTTTTTTTCAAATCCATATAAAACTTATCAGTTTTTAATTATATTAAAATAATAATAATGAAGGATGTAGTGACAAGAGTCATTAATGTAATGATTATAAGAGAAATTCCAGATCTGAAAAGAATTGGAAGTTATAGTAATTAGAAATTTCTTTCGATTTTGGTTTCGATCGGGGTCGATTTCCGTGACATACCAGATTTTGTTGTTTTTATTTTTATAGACATACGTTTTAAAAACTACTTTATAATTTATTGAAAAACGAATTTTTGGACGACTTTACCCTTTTTTTAACACGTTTATGACCTTTCAACCAAAAAATTTTTGTTTTAAAATAATGTTCAATTTGTTAACGTTTTATTTGGAAATTAATGGCATACTGCGGCATTCATTACAATTTCATCCAACTAAGACAGAAATGTCGTAGGTTTTCGTCTGAATTTAATAATGAGTTAATTTTTAATTTTAGTTTAAAATAAGGTTGATTTAAGAAAAAGTCACACTTAAGTTTTAATTCCTTTAATAATAAATAAATATTTTTTTCTTTAATTTATTTATTTATTTTTTAATATAATAAAATTAAGTACATACTACAAATAAATGTTTACATATAACAACTTTTTGTCTAATCATCTTCACCAGAGTCTGGATCAATATTTCTTATTATGGAACCAATTTGACGTACACTATGAGCAATATTATTCACTTTGCCTGCATTTTCATTGACAGTATTTAAAAGTATTCCTTATATACATAAGGAATAGATTTTATTTAGCTGTAGACTTACCGTTCCCTCATTTAAATCATCCAGCCAATCAGCGGTGGAAAAACCCCAAGTGCCAACAATTATCAGAACACAGAAGAAAGCAAATTTTTGAGAAGACATTGCAACAAGTAATGGTTTAGCAAACAATGTAGAAATTGATAATGAATGCATAGCACAAGAATTTTATTGCTTTTATAAGTATATTTTCACTTGATGCTGAAAAAGAGCAGATAAGAACAGGTTATCGGTGGGAATTATCTATGGGAAGGGGATTTTTCTTTTCTTAATTTCTGTAGCTTTGTTATTGATGCTGCTGAATAATTTGTCAAAAGACAAAGAGGAATTTCCTCCTATAATACTCGTGAAATACATATTTTTTTTTAATTTTGATTGATTAATGAATAACAAGGAAAATAGCAGTAAATTTTGTTGTTTTTGTAAAATCGTTTATAATTTATTCTCTGTTAACTCTGCAAAAATTAAAAATAAAGAAATCACAAAAAAAAAAAACGGGCACGCTCAGCTTTTATTTATACGTTATCAACACGTACACTAATGGTTTATTGTGTTTAGTATACGCTTTTAATTGCTATGGTTTTTTTATGGCGCTCAGCAAAAACACAGAATTTATAAATGGTATTCATATCTGTTTCTTACATACATACATAACTGGCCTTTACAACCCTGTGTCAGGATTACGGCCTAGCTTCTCGCAGCACTCATGTTGTGTGTGTAAATTTCTATCCATGAGTACCGGGACCTACAGTTTAATGTCGACTCCGAACGTCAGACTTGAGAAGCTCTTTCATGGCAATTAATTACTCTCAGAGCTTTTGCCAGAAGACTGCTGAGAGGTAGTCGCCGAAAGAAATATTTTTTTCATATTTCTTTTTTCAAGATGTCGGTGCTGAGATTTGAACCCGGCACTATCGTCTTAGTAAGCCAACACACTAACCACTAGACCACGGCGACTATATATCTGTTTCTTAATCGGTGTTAAAAAAATATTAAGAGAAATAATTAAATTTTAATAAATTTGTTTTGACAAAAAACCAAATTTTTATTTTGAGACCAATACTCAGGGGTAAATCCCTACTAAATGCTGTGCATTGTATTGGAATTTTGGAAAGGACAGTATAGGTATATATTATTATTAATTATTATATTATTATTAAGCGCCTTAGGAATGAGACAAATTGCTGCGAATTGATCATTCAAAGGCCAGTGCTATACCTTCACCCTTGAATGATCAACAGCAATTGCCTCGTCGTTGCATGTTGATTGTGTGGTGAGTCTGCCTTCGCTAAGTAGGTTTAGCTGTTATCTGCTACTTCCCAATAGGTGGAGCTTTTTTTCCTGATCATTCGTTTTTTTGTTGACATTGGTTAAGGTGGAATAGAGTGGAATGTCGGGGAGCGGTTTCTTTGTAGATGGTCTTCCTGGAGGGGGGGGGCTCGTTTTTTTAATTATAATTTTTCACCTCTTATGGGATTCGAACCTGGGTCCTTTGAGTTTATGTGCGAGCGCTCTAACCACTATATCACGCACCCCCATACATTGAAATCACAATTAAAAATATTTAGTTTTAATATCTATGTATATACTTATGTATAATTATAATTTATTGATAAAATTAAACCAAAACGTTGTAAAGATTTGTTGAGACTCTAAATTTCAGACAAAATTGCTTACAACATTATGCTATTTTTGTAAAATGCAAATCGAAAAAATCAGTAAAAAAATTCATCTTAACTTGAAGAAATTCGGTATAAAATTTATTTTATTTGACAAAAAAATTTTTTAATAAAATTCAGTAAAATTCAATAAGTTTTTAAATGCCGAAAAAAATACAAGTAGAATCTGCTTAAAAGTATAAACGTCTTTTATATATTTGTAAAATTATCTCATTTAATAAAGAAAGAAATTGTTTACTGAGCACCCCAAATGATTTGTATATTTTTTAATGGTTGTACAGATAAATGCTTTAAATTGTGACTTATTTCTTATGCGTCATATATACTATTAACGAAAAAAAAAAAGTATAGTTTTATGGCCATTGTTAAGGTAGATCAGTACTCAAAATCGGTAAAAAAATGTAAAACATATTAACGTATATAAAAAAATAAAAAGTATTAAAAGTACAATTTGTTGGGGTTTTTCGTCATATCAAATGTTTTTTGGGTATAAAATAATTTAAAAATTATATACCAGGAAATTAAATTTTGTTTTAAAGGTGATTGAGGTTTTTACAAAATCTATTCCAAAATTATTATTTGATTGATAATTTTTTTATAAATTAAATGCTTAAAGCAAAAATATGTATATTTTTGTTGGGATTTAAAAAATTAAAAAAAAACTTATGCTCGAATTCATAAAAAATAAAACAGTTTTATTAATTGCTTATTTAACAATTACTCCATAGAAATATGTCAAATAGGCACTCTATAAACCAATTTTATTTTTTATGAATACGGGCATTAGTTTTTAATTAACAAATGCCTAAACAAAATTTATTTTATAAACTTGTAATAAACCAAACGTCTATTTCATTTATAATTTTTGTTGTAATTTTTAATAAATGAATACATTGTTTTGTGCTCTTTTGGAACTACATACCCAGCGGGAAATGGTAATCAATGAGAATCCAGAAGGTAATACAGAGAATGTATAATCTATTGATTCCGGAAACCATTAACACACAGCTTTTAATGTCACCCCGTAATGAGTAATTTATTATTTGTTTGCATAAATTTATTTTTTATTAATAATTTGTAGGAATAGCGAGAAATAACGAATTTATTTTAAATAAAATGTAGAACAATGAATTCCTTGTTCTGAAGATGTGTGACACATTAAATTACCTTCTCGATTCCAAAAGTAATATATTCTGAAGGCATATATTATTTAATTGATTGTATAATACCGTAATTAATTTTTTCCCGCTGGGTACATAATATGTAACCGCTATATTTGGCATTGAGAGAACATAGTACATCTAAAAACATGACAATTTTATTAATATTTATATTAAATGGTAGTCGCCGTGGTCTAGTGGTTAGTGTGTTGGCTTACTAAGATATGGGCCCTGGGTTCGACTCCAGGCTCTGACACCTTCAAAAAAAGAAATATGAAAAAAATATTTCTTTCGGCGACTACCTCTTAGAAGCCTTCTGGCAAAATCTCTGAAAGTAACTGATTACCATGAAAACGCTTCTCAATTCTGTCGTTCGGAGTCGACATTAAACTGTAGGTCCCGGTACTCATGGATAAAAATTGACACACACAACATGAGTGCTGCGAGAAGCTAGGCCGTAATCCTGACACAGGGTTGTAAAGGCCAGTTATGTATGTATGTATGAATATTTAAAAAAATATATACTTTTATATGGAAAGAGTGTGAATTTAAAATGCAATACTGCGTTGTAAACTTTGCTTTTGATTCTTTTTAAATGTGAAAAGTTTCAAACAAAAATTTTACGTTTTTCTGTAAACAATACATAAAATATAGAAAATCGATTTTAATTACAAAAAAATTGTTCATTAACTTTGCCCTTACAAACAATAGCGGTTTTGACACCGAGCTTGTTAGTTTGTTAGTCGTTAATAGTTACTTTTTTCCACGTATTTTGTTTTTGTATATTTTTCGCACTACCGGATTAACATTTAACAAATTAACGACACGGCATCCCTGATAAAATAGTTGTTAGTTGTTAGTTGTTAGTTGTTAGTTGTTAGTTGTTAGTTGTTAGTTGTTAGTTGTTAGTTGTTAGTTGTTAGTTGTTAGTTGTTAGTTGTTAGTTGTTAGTTGTTAGTTGTTAGTTGTTAGTTGTTAGTTGTTAGTTGTTAGTTGTTAGTTGTTAGTTGTTAGTTGTTAGTTGTTAGTTGTTAGTTGTTAGTTGTTAGTTGTTAGTTGTTAGTTGTTAGTTGTTAGTTGTTAGTTGTTAGTTGTTAGTTGTTAGTTGTTAGTTGTTAGTTGTTAGTTGTTAGTTGTTAGTTGTTAGTTGTTAGTTGTTAGTTGTTAGTTGTTAGTTGTTAGTTGTTAGTTGTTAGTTGTTAGTTGTTAGTTGTTAGTTGTTAGTTGTTAGTTGTTAGTTGTTAGTTGTTAGTTGTTAGTTGTTAGTTGTTAACTCACAAATAGCTGTTGCAGTTTCTTAATAATAAAAGTCATTTGTGATAAATATCTAAAAAAATATTTGTGTTTTGGCAATTTTCGTGTATATTGAGAGTGTAAGTATGTTAATTAAATGATTTTTTATTTTATTTTAATAAAACAAATTAACAAATTACCGAGTAACAAATTAACAAGTTCGGTGTGAATACCATCAATATTAACAATGTCAAAGATCTTCTCCGAAAGTGCTTTTAAGCGAGCGCCACTACAGGGTGTACTTAAGACAATACTTGAGCGTCAAAGTTTTATTGTCTTTCCATATAAAATTACATACATACATACATACATACATAACTGGCAATTAAAATCCTGTTTCAGAGTTACGGCCTAGCTTCTCGCAGCACTCATGTAGTGTGTGTTAATTTTTAACCATGAGTACCGGGACCTACAGTTTAAAGTCGACTCCGAACGACAGATTTGAGAAGCTTTTTCATGGCAGAGCTTTTGTCAGAAGAGAAGAAAGAAGAAGAAGAAAGAGATAATTTTTTTCTTTTTTTCAAGGTGTCAGAGCTGAGATTTGAACCCAGCATTATCGTTTTAATAATCCAACACACTAACCACTAGACCACGACGATTACCCATATAAAAGTAAACAACTGAATACAAAAAAATCTTCGTTCTCTGTTTAGCAAGTACTGGGGCCCTATTCCGTAATTCTCTTAAGCTAAAATGCTAAAATTTTGTGTTTTTGAAACACTCTGGGCATCAAAATATATAAAATTAAAAAGTCTAGAGGTAATAGGCCTGAAGCTCTTAAATTACAATAAGCGTTTCTGAATTGTATTCGTTGCCAAAAAGTCCTAAATCAAGTTTATAAATTTTTAGCGATAGAGTTTTAGCTTAGGAGAGTTACAGAATAAGGCCTCTGGTCTAAAGTATTTCAGTACTACTTATACAATAATTTGAAATTTTTTTAAAATTTGAAATAAAAACTTTTCTCTAAAGGAGTTTGGTTTTATTAAATATTTTCATAACCTTTAAAATAATGATTCCTGAAAATGTTCTCTAGTTCTTTTTTGAAATCCTTAAGATGCAAACAAAAACTAAGGCTTAAAATTTGGACTTGAAGAGTTAGATATAAATGATATCTAGTAATTATTGTAAATTAGGCTTCAGCTCAGAAGTAAACTTTTATAAAAGTACGAATATTTCTATATTTTTCAATGATATTTTTTACTATTAAAGAAATAACTGATTATGTTAGCAACTACAGCTAAGTGTATACATATGCAGATATTAATGCAGTTTTTATGGTAAATATATACAATAAAATCTAAAAAAATTTTTAGGTTTTCTTAGTAACACTGGAATTTGTAAATAACATTTATATAAATTTTTCTCTAATCTTAATCATCGTCGTCATCATAGTCGTAATCTAGAAGTTGGCTTAGTATCGAACCAAGTTCACCAAAACTTTGAACAACGCCGCTCATTGCGGATACACTACCACTAGCTGAATTTAGCAGGCTCTGTTTAAAAATAATAATTTAATAATAATTTGAAAAATAAAGAAAATTATTTAGACTTACCGAACTCTGACCTAAAATGTCAAACATATCAGCGGTGGTAAAACCACAAGTGCTAACAATAAGGAAAATACAGAAGTAGGTAAATTTTTGCGAGAACATCGCAACAAGAAATGCTTTAGGAAAAACACAAAAATTAATAATGAATGACTGAAATAAAAATACCAATGCTTTTATATTTTTCAAGGTTGGCAACCGAAACGAATTTCGGTAATTGTATAGAATTATTAATTATTTCGGTATCGGTAACGCTATTTTAATTATATGTAGCAGATTTATATTTTCCAACTTAAATAAAAAACCTAAAAATTGAGAAAAAGTTTTATTAAGAGCATTGAATGATAGAATGGAGGAAATGCGGATTTTATTTATTAAAGAGTATGTCATCCAGATGTTCAAAACGGAAGCTTGTGTTCTGTGCAACACGCTGCAATAAACTTGGTTCAATTCTCGACGAATATTTTCCTTTAAAGCCACTGGAGATTGCGGATAATCATTATAAACTCATTTTTTTAAGTAGCCCCATAAAAAAACCCATAGGAGTTAGATCAGGCGACATCGGTGGCTATGGGATGTCTCCAAAGCAAACTCATCGAAGCTCTGGCTGTATGTGCAGTTACCCAATTCTGTTGAAACAACGTGTCTGAAGATTACGATGGATGAGCTTGACTATTGATATTCGTCTCCTGGCCTCGAGAATATTCGAAGAAAAATGGTCTAATTATCTCATGCGTGGATAAAGTACACCAAACAGTTACCCTGGGGTAATGCATTGGTTTTTGATGTTTCAATCAAGGGTTGCGGTTCTTGGAGACCACTAATGGAAGTTTTGGTTGTTGTTTTGAAAACTTAAATAAAAATATTAATACAAATAGCCAAAGTCCAAGCTGAAAACCATAACACCTATAACTGAAAACGTTGTAGTCGTCGTGGTCTAGTGGGTAGTGTTTTGGCTACTAAGACGAAAGCGCACGGTTCAAATCTCAGCTCTGATATCTTGAAAAAAAGAAATATGAAAAAGTGATTTTTTACTCAGCAGTCTTCTGGCAAAAGCTTTGAGACTAATTGTTTGCCATGAAAAAGCTTCTCAAATCTGTCGTTCGGAGTCGACTTTAAACTGTAGGTCCCGGTACTCATGGATAAAAATTAACACACACTACATGAGTGCTGCGAGAAGCTAGGCCGTAAACCTGACACAGGATTGTAATGGTCAATTATGCATGTACTTATGTATGAAAACGTTTGACTTTTAAGTAAATTTTAAAAGGAGCTATAATTGCTATAAACCGCACTTAAATGCGATGTATCTGGGACTTTTTCATATTGAATGCCATATGTAATGACATACAATCAAGGTTATATAAATCGTTTAACTTTATTAAAAATGTTGAAACATTTACTAAAAAGAATAACTATACATATAAACTTTTTATGTTTTCAATTTATTTATTTTTTAATAAATTTTAATACTATAAATAATTGTTTACATATAACAATCTTTTTCTCTAATCATCTTCATCAGAGTCTGGATCAATATTTCTTATTATAGAACCAATTTGACGTACACTATGAGCAATATTATTCACTTTGCCTGCATTTTCATTGACAGTATTTAAAAGGTGGCTCTGTTTAAAAGTAAAATTATTTAATAAATAATTATGTAAGTACTTATATAAGGAATAGATTTTATTTAGCTGTAGACTTACCGTTCCCTCATTTAAATCATCTAGCCAATCAGCGGTGGAAAAACCCAAAGTGCCAACAATTAGCAGAACACAGAAGAAAGCAAATTTTTGAGAATACATTGCAACAAGTAATGGTTTTGCAGATAAACTTGATAATGAATGCATAGAACAAAAATCTAATTGCTTTTATAAGTATATTTTCACTTGATGCTTAAAATAAGCAGATAAGAAGAGATTATCGGTGGGAATTATGTATGGGAAGGGGATTTTTCTTTTCTTAATTTCCTGTAGCTTTGTTTCTGATGCTGCTGAATAATTTGTCAAAAGACAAAGAGGAATTCCCTCCTATAATACTCGTGAAATACATATTTTTTTTTAATTTTGATTTGTAAAATCATTTATTATTTATTCTTTGTTAACTCTGAAAAAAAATAAAGAAAACAGAAAAAAAGGGCACGCTTATATAAAACTCAGCTTTTATTTATACGCTATAAACATGTCGATATGCACGTTTATAGTTCATTTTACATACATAGTATATATGTAGTTATGTATGTCTGTATATACAAACTTATGTGTATAGCTTTTGGCAAAAATACACAATTTATAAATGGTATTTATATCTGTTTCTTCATAGGTCTTTAAACAAATAGAGTGCAGTTTTTTTAGCACAATAAAACTTTAAATTAACAATGTAAAGTGACGTTAAAGACGTAACCACTATTTTCTTAAATATGATTTTCTTATTCTTATTTTTTCTTCCAGTTTTATTAATCAAGTATCTAAATATTTATTTTATTATTATTATTATTATAGAAATGTTTATATACAAAGAAATGTTTGGCATGAAATATTATTATAAAATAGTAGTTACGCTTTTTTGGTCAAATATTTGCCTAATGTGAACGTAGTTTAATCGAAATAATTGGAAATAATTTCGGCCATATGGCCGACATGATTGTTGTTACCAAAGCAAATTTTTGTCTTTCTATTTTAGGCCAATTTTTCTTTCATTTCTGTCGTATATAAAGTATGTTTGTATGTTTCAATTAACAAGGCATCTATTGTTGTTGGTTTATTAACATACTTAAATCAGGACTTTATGTAACGCCAATTGACAGTCCTATGTCTCTAAATCAACTTAACGTCAAGTTGCATTTTCAATAAGTAGACTTTTGAGGCTGTCGTATAGTTTACCGTTCCCCTACTCTTAAAATGCTTCGAACTAGTGTTAGGAAAATATGTAATGGGAAGGAGGAAAGAGGAAGTAGTGATTGTGGGCATTTGATTTAAACCAATTCATATAGGAGTTGAATAGAAAAAACTTCCCGGTTTTAAATTTTATTTAAATTTTAATATAACGATTATCCAATGCAAGTTTTTAAACTAAAATAATAACTGTAGTTATAATCTGCAATGCTTCTTAAACTTTATTAAGACGGCAGTTCATCAAATATACGCAACGCGAGTTAAAGTTCTAATAATTTTTCTCGGTTTTAATTTATTAAAAACAAAAGTAATTAATTAAGTATTAGTAATAAAAATAGTGTTAAAATAAAGTTAAATCAGTATATTTTTTGAATTATATGGAATATTGTTTGTGGCCAATGGTTTAAAATAAGAAAATTGTGTTTTAATTTTGTAATTGTGTGTTAAAGAAAATTTTTTCTTATTGTAAGTGAAAAAATGGTAGTACTTGTTGCTTGTTTTTGTTTTTCATATAGTGCTTGTTCTTGTTGAAGTGCTCTCGCGCTCTTTTTGCTTTTAACAGTGCATCTAAAACTTTTTGTTGAGGTGTAATGAAAACTATTACAAATAACCAAGTTAATGGAATTGCAACTCAAACGAAAGCAAATAAACGGCAAAGTTTAAGGGTATCTATCATTGCTTTAGAAGTTTATTAAAGTAAAATAGTGCTTTTCAAACTATAATAAAGGGTTTTTAATTACTCACACACACTACTACATAAAGCAATGTAAAGTTTGATCATTTTCAATCGCTCGTAATTTATTGAAAATAAAAGTAATTTTAACAGTTTAATTTGCAAAAGTATTATAAAATAAAGTTTAATTAATATATTTTTGAAAAAGGCAAAGCATTTAAGTACCCAATACAGTGAACTCGCGAAAACGTGAATACCCGGAAGCATGAACGACTCGGAAACGTGAACACTTTTATGTTTGCATTGACTACTCTAAAACGTGAACAAGGTGAAATAGCTCTAAAACGTGAACAATTTTTTTTAATTGTTTTTTAAATTTTTTTCGTTTTATTTCTTGAATTCGTTTAAATTTGGGGAATCCCAGCATAAGACAACATAAATACATATTTAGCTATCTATTTCAACAAAACATGCACATGTGTAGCTAAGAAATCTTAAGGAAAAAGCCATACTTAAGATGGTTGAAAAAAATACACATCTCAAAAAAATATAGTGATTTCTTCCAATAAAAGTACTATTTAGGAAAAAATCCGTCTCTTAAAAGGAGTTTATTGGAGACTGAATTCCTTCTTACACCCATATAAGTATTCCTAACCCTTTTTTGTATTATATTTTTTTTAATTATAGAAACTTTAGTAGTAGTAAACTTTATATGTACATACATATATGTATGTATACAATTCG
Organism: Metopia argyrocephala; assembly: GCA_963576795.1. Lineage (NCBI taxonomy): Eukaryota > Metazoa > Arthropoda > Insecta > Diptera > Sarcophagidae > Metopia > Metopia argyrocephala. Next base: position 90,832,479 of record OY756211.1, read on the forward strand.
TTTGAATTATTTACAATTTTTTGTTTGTTTCATATTCACGAAAATGTAAAAAATGGCAAAAAAGTTTGAATAAAATTTTATATAATATTTCTTTTTAATAAAATTTCCAAATCTGATTGAGTTTTAGCCAATATCTATTGCTAAAATGCATATTTTTGTTCTAAAATCTTACCGATCGAAAAGGTGAACAAATTTGAAAATGTGAACACCCTTGGTAAAAATTAGTTCACGTTTCCGCGAGTTCACTGTAGTTCAATATAAAAAATAAATTATAACTGAGTGAAAGTGATGTTTTAGAATTAGATTTTCTGTACTGTACTGTTTGTAATGTCGCGGAAAGAGAAATGGACATACATCCGGATAAACAACGAAGTTATATATAAGTATATAAATTCCGTATAAATTGAAACCAATTGCAATGTATTAATGGGTCGAGACTGATTTAATTTTTCGAGTTAAGAAGGTAATGTACACATTTAATTTGATGTAATATACATATGTATGTATGTTTGAATAAGCAAATGCATAGATTTTTACATCATATTTATATACATACATATGCATGTATGTAAACTATTACTATTTTAATAATGGATAGACGATTATGTGCGTCATAAAAATTACGATATTTGAAGTAAATCTGGAAAATTTGGTAATGCTGTTTAAGAGACAATCTACTTATAAGTATATTCGCAATTACTTTTCAGAGTTTTATGATCATAAATGTCGAAAAGTAGTCTCAGGATTACAGTTTGACAGTTTACCCAATTTTAAGTTCTATCGAGCTTAAAAATAAACCTCTATTAAGGATTTTTTTCTTTTTATTTGATGCTACAGAAAAGTCGTAGAAAACTTAGAGACAAGACCGGATCTTAGATAGTGTAATCTACAAATTGATCAGCTTTAGAAAAATGTCAGCTTCTCAATACATATGTATGTCGTCTAAATTAAAAATTAAGTCATTCTAAATTAAAGTTTCATACAGTTAGTTTTAAATCATTTGTTTTATATCTTTTTTTATTGTTAATAAAATTCTAATAAATGAACTATTGAAAAAATAATAATAATTTCAAATATGTGAGGCTTTCACTTATTTTCTGGCGTTCACATTTTACATGTATGTATGTATATGTATGTCTATACATACTTTTTTATAAATGTGAATGAACTTAATAGAATTGCTAATTTCAGTTTGTCATATATCGTATTTAAGTTTAAATTTAACGCTATTATATTCCAAAAAAATTTATAAATTTTGATAGCACTGCTCATAAGTTTTAATATGAAACGGAATCAGAATACCCATAAATTTTTTTTTACTCTATCCAACAATGTCTGTTAAGACAAAAGCTTAAAATTATGATTGGCTTGTTATGCGTCATACTATTAAAAACAAAATCGTTTTTATCGCTATAAAATTGTTTAAATGTTGTTTTATTTTATTTTTATTGTTGAGGTAGATCAGTACTAAAAACAGTAAAATACTTTATAATATACATAGTACATACGTAAATAGAAATACACAAACGCATTAAAAGTACAATTTGGTGGGGCTTTCTGTCAAATCAATGGTATTGGGTATTAAATAATATAAAAATCAAACACCAGGAAATTATAATTTGTCTTTTACGTTATTGATATTTCTATAAAAGTACTAATAAATTATTAAGAGGGGATTTTGATTTTTTTAATGAATTAAATAGTAAAGGAAAAAATATAATTTTTTTTGGGTTTTTAAAACATTTGAACACTTTATTTAATATAGATTGTATGTATGAATGTGTAAATACCTCTGTATATTTATAATAAATCAAAAAAATAAAAATAAAATAATAAAAATGTTTACATTTTTATTACATTTTTAAAACAATATAAAAAATATTTTTTTAACCACACTTTCATCGCTATCAACTAAAATATTATTTTTTGAAAATGTGAATCCCTCTTATCACTTAAAATGTGTCTCTAAGTGATATATGTATTGTTGTTGATTAATGAATATTCTATATAAGCTAAGATCAATGGTAAAATTAGCATTGGTCACTTTTAATTTAAGGAAGTAATTTTTTTTAATATTTAAAATTATAAATTAAAAAGCCAGTATGAACTTTAAAAAAATTTTAATTTTTTTTTTACTTTTTGATTAATTTAACAAAAGTATACAGAACATATCGCACACCTAGTTCAAAAGTGACAATTCAAAAAATTTTATTTATTCGTAAAAATAATAAAGCAAAAAAAATTTTTTTTTGAGTTGTGTCACGATATGTCCTTGTAGGAAAAAGAATAAATTTTCCAAATATGTAGTTTTTGAATTAAAGCGTTTTCTTTTATTTTACAATTTAAATATAAATCTTAAATATTAAAGTTCCTATAAATATTTCTGAGTCTTTCAATCAACCTCTGGCTGTAGCAGCAACATTGGCCGCCTGTTGAGCTATGCCCAAACCCTGTATAGTTGCATCACGAGTATGTTGTCCCACACGTTCCTTGAAATAAATTAAATAAAATTATAAATATTACATTATTATTATATAATTTGTATTGTATTCGGAATACTTACAATTTTCTTGCCAATTTTCTTAAGCCAACCAGCCTGGCTTTGTCCAGCAAAAACAGCCAATATTAACGCAATAAAAATGAAAATATTTTGAAAATTCATTGTATGTGTGTTTCTATTTTTATTAATTAAGTAAAACAAATTGAATTTTTAAAGCTGCAGATTCTTTTGCTGACGATGAACTGTTGTAGTTTTTATTTAATTCGCAGCTTTTATAGCAAAAAATATAAATGACTGAGTGTTACTGTGTGTGGTTTATTTTATTGTATGACATCGGGGGGATTATTTCATTTATGTTGTTTACAAAATTGAAGGGATTTTATTTTTTCCTCAATTGTTTTCGAATGCAAAAATGAAAGCACAAACTGTTCTCAAAGTAATTCGCAAATGAACAAGTTTTAAGTTATTTACTATAAATAAATATATAAACTTATTAAGCCTATATAGTTGCTTTTTTTTCGAAAATTTTGACTGCTAATATTTTTTATTTATTCCCCGATTAATAAATATAATACTGTTTTATATATATACATATATGATACTAAAAAGTACGGACTAATTCCAAGCCCTAGCAATTCATAGGCAATTTACTAAATAAGTACATACATATCGTCGCAAGAATTAAAGAACGCTGTAACTGTGAAAAAATTGAAAATACGTTTTTTGCATCGTTTTTATCAGAAAAAAATATGCGCCGATTGGTCCCGGTCCCAGATTTCTCCGTCTGCGTTTTGAAAAATACCATTGTCTTTTTTCTACTTTCATACAGGTTTTTTGGATCTGGTGAACATTTAAGGTTTTGTCAGTTACTGCGTTCTTTAATTCCATCGACGATATGTACCTTTATATAAAAAATATAATTGTAATGTGTGTAACATATGTATATCCATATTGCCTTACAGTAATGAAGGTGTAATACTATTTTCCGGTTTGCTTACAACCATTATCACAAACATAACTCATTTTATTCAAGAGTGTAGGACTATGGGAGCCTTTGAAACCTATCAATAGCGGTGTGATGGGGGCTTCTGTCCTTACTCTTAAAAAACTTTTTTTAGCACTACAATAATATTTACAGACTTCCTATTTATTTCGATATCTAAAAAAAAGTTAATGAATAATTTACAATTTAAATTTATGTAACCATGAAAAAAAAATTAAACAAAGTTCTCACTTAGTTACTCTTGTTACCTGATGAAAGCTATTAATAAATACTAATTTTTATCTAATCAACCTCGTGATGTTCCTGGCAGACAATGCCTCTTAACCCTACTCTACCTAGGTTTTAGCGGCAGATATAAATGTTACCTAAAGAAATTTCAAAAAAAGGCGACAATTTTTACCCTCAACGAACACGGATGAAACATTGAAAAGCGTAAAAATTGCAGGTACAATTTTATTCACGATACGGACGAATATTTAAATCACTTAAAAGTATAAAAATAATAGAACACTTTTTACTAACCGTTATTTAGACTTGTGTAGTACATGAACGACCTAGTTCAATTGAACTACTGACACTAACGAATTAGGAGAGCCGGCCATAACAATCTGCTCTCTTAGTTCGTTAGTTCTTTAGGCCTTTCTAGTTCTTGTTTGTTTTTAGTTCATGATTCTTTTGATCATGCTTCTCTTTAGTTCGTATTTTTTTTATAATTCGTGTTTCTTTTTCGTTCTCTTATTGTTGGTATCGCCATCCAAAGAATAAATACAAGAATGCTTACCAGATTTTTTATAAATAAAAGCTGGTTGGCCCATAGCATTTGACTTAAATTTTGACTTTGACATTTGACTTTGTTTTAAGCTTTTTATGTTTTCTAATTATTAATGAATTAAATAAATTTTTCTAAATTTTATAATATTTTTGAGCTATATAACAGAAAGGGAGCAGTCGAACTCTAAGATTAAACTAGTTCATATTTTTTTTTGAACTGAAAAGAGCGCTCACATAAATGAACTATTAGGCACAAGTCTACCGTTATTACTGTGCACTGTATGATTGCATGTATGTACGTTGGAAAGTATGAGATACTTATGTGACTTTTATGGCAGCCGTAACAAGAGACCAAGATTCCATACAACATTTGAGTGGACCTTTGGGTCGCACTATTTGCCTTTGAGCATAATACATACATACATGATTGGCCACTACCATACTGTTTCAGAGTTACGACCTATTCTTCCGGGACCTACAGTTTAAATTCGATTCCGAACGACAGACTTGAGAAGCTTTTTTATGGCAATCAGTTACTCTCAGAATTTTTCCAGAAGACTGCCAAGAGGTAGTTGCCGGAAGAAATTTTTTTTTATATTTATTTTTTTTTAAGAGGTCAGAGCTAAGGTTTGAACCCTGAGCTATCAGGCACAATTCCTTTATGACTGTCACTGAAAATTCTGGTTCATTTCGTAGAGATACGAATACATATTCGGGTTAAGGGAGGAGAACATTTTTCTCTCTACAGTTTTTGTGTCTTTTAGGATTCTGTGTCTGAAGAATCAAACAATGGGTCAGAGGACTTTGAAGAAAACTTGTTAATCTCGAGCTAACCAAGCAATATAACCTCTTCTATTAGATGCTGAAGGTTCGGGTTCGAGCCCCAGCTCTTAATTTTTTGTTGTATGGTGAAATTTGGCAATAGCAATATTTTCCTTACTCTACCAAGTATTTTTTTATAATACTTAATACTACATACTTCAGTCCGATCTTCAGAATATGAGTTTTGGGACTTACAAAAATTACTTAGAATATCCCCTTAAAATCAATACAAAAGGCATGAATAATCATATACTTATATTCTTATCAGTCTCCGTATTTTAAATAAGAAATGCCTGTGTTTATATACTTATATGTACTGAAAATTATGAGTTTTCAATATTAAATGCACATGTTTATAGTACTCTCATCCTATTTGTGTTCAACATTTTATTATACGTCATAAAAACACATATAGAAAATAGAAATGATCTTAAACAAGGCGATTTACTGTAAGGGGTAATCAATCAAGTTTACAATAAACACAAGAATAAATTACAAATTTAGACTTTCCCCACCCGAAAGACTAACAGCCGGCTGATCGTTTTTTTTTTTCAACAATACAAAATTTTCTTATACGCAAGTATAAAAAAAAACATAAGCAATTTGTGAATTCCCTTAAACTTTCATTCATTAAAAATGTTTTTGATTATATATAAGTACACAAGTGTTTATCGCCAGTTTTTTGCACACATGCAAATTGTGTGAGTAGGCAAATGAACTAAATTCTTATAAAAGCTGAATGCGAGTTATCAAATAACAACAGTGTTCTTGCAGACGCAGAATAAGAAAAAATTAAATATTTAAATAAAATTAAAAATAATACTCTTCTTAAGATGCATTTCCATAAAGTTTTTATTTTTGTTGCTTTGATTTTGGCTATTTTTGCTGGACAAAGCCAGGCTGGTTGGTTGAAAAAGATTGGCAAAAAAATTGTAAGTGTTAAAATAGAAGTTTATTACAGTGTTTTTTTTTTTTGGAAACCATATAATATTTTTTATTTTTTTTAAGGAACGTGTGGGACAACATACTCGTGATGCTACAATTCAAGGTCTGGGTATAGCTCAACAGGCAGCTAATGTAGCTGCTACAGCCAGAGGTTAAATTTAAGAAATTGTCATTAATGTAGAATTAAATAATAAGTATTTTAATTTATTTTAATAAGTCTTGGAAAATATATATCAATAAAAAATAATAAAAATTAAAATTTTTTGTTTGTTATGATTTTGGCTATTTTTGCTGGACAAAGCCAAGCTAGTTGGTTGAAAAAGATTGGCAAGAAAATTGTAAGTGTTAAAAATGTGTTGATAACTGGCTTGTTTGCTTATTATCTTTAGTAGATTGATTGATACATTCATTACCTACTGATCTATATAAACTTTTCTTTGTAAAATTATTGTGACAAAGTACTTTTGAACACACATAAGTATTTGTAGTCGCCATAGTCTGGTGGTTAGTATTCAGCCAGTTTCAAAACCCGGCTTTATCATCTTAAAAAAATATGAAAAAAATTTCTTTCGGCAAGTACCTTTTAGCAATCTTTTGGCAAAAGATCTGAGAGTAACTGACTGCCATTAACGAGCTTCTCAAATCTTTAGTCCGGAGTCAATTTTAAATTGTAGATTCTGGTACTCATGGATAAATATTAATACACACAATATGGGTGCTGCGAGAAGGTAGGCTGTAACACTGAAACAGGGTTGTAATAGCCAATTATGTATGTGTGCAATTTAATTATTTATTTATGTTAGTGAAAAGAAATTACAAAAATTTTTGTCGAAATACAACAACTACGAAATGCAATACATATTTTTTTTAAGACCAATACTCAGGAGGAAATCTCCTACTTATGCAGTGCATTGTATTGGAACTTGAAGACAGATAAATAGATATTATCCTTCTCAATTTTCAGGTAGCGCCTTATGTCAATGAGACTAGTTGCTGTCAGTTGATCACTCAAGTTTTAACTTCGCCCTTGAATGATCAACAGCAATTACCCCATCTGTAGATGAATGTTGAATGTAAGTGGTGAAGCGTCTTCAACTAAGTAGGTTAGCTGTTATCTTCCCAGAAGGTGGCGCTGTACTCCTGATCATTCGTTTCTGGTGGAATAGACTGGTAATGCCAACGAGCGGCTTCTTGGAAAGTGGACCTCTTATTTTTGTATTATAATTTTTGGAAAAATCGCAAATGTCATTTTTTTTAATTTTTCTTCTTCGCTGGGATTTGAACATCGGTTGTTTGAGTTTCTGTGCGAAAGGTCTAACCACATTTACTATATCTATTCCTCAATTTACCTATACCTATGGGGTATTTCGTGTAATTACTTTTAATTCTGTACTTCAAATATCGTATAAAATATTGACTTAAATAAAACACTTTAGAAAACTATATTCTATTTGTCGACTCTAAAAATTACAAAAGCAAAATGAATCAAAAATTTTAAAATTAAATTTAAAATCATTTTAACCTTTAACTACTGAGGCGGTGGTAAATTTTACCTTCTCCTTAGATTTTTTAATTTCCTTTCTTCGGTTGAGCGATGTTGAGTCCCTGTTTTGTTATACTAATTCTTTGATTTTCTTATATTTATAATCCTATTTTTGTAAAAATGTATTTTCTTGTTCTTTTAAAAATAAATTATTAAAAAAAATATTTTTTTATAAACAATATACGATTACATACATATGTATGTAGTTGAATCTTTTTGAACACACAGTTATCAGTATTCCCAGGGAATATAAAAAAGTATAGAAAATGGGAGAAAAAAACATCCATAATAGCTTTCTATTTCCTAAAATTTGTTAAACATTTCAATTTAAAACAAAATAAATGATGAATGATTAATTTTAGTTTATAACTAATATTAAACACTCATTTTTGAATATTTTTTTTACTAATTTGGAACGCTAACTGAAGTAATTTATGTAGTGAATGAACCTTTGATTTGCAAAATAAAATTTACTTTGGCAGAAGATTTAAAGCTTATATATCCAATCGCAAATGTCGGTCTACTACGTGTTTACATCGTAATCCATCTAAACTTTGAACTAGAAACGTTATAGAGGTGATCTTTCCACAAATTGGGCGTATTTGGGGATTTTTTAAATATGAAATTTTAAATTCCTGACAGATATCTTTAGGGTGGAAGCAATTTGTGTAGAATAATGATCATAGATGTATAAGTACATAGATATTTGTAGATTATGTTTATAAACGTCAAAGTGTGGGGTTTCTATGAATGTTTGTGAATGGTTCTAATTCCATAAAGGAATAAATTTAATTATTGGGAGATAAATCTATATATCGTTGGTCTCAGGTAGAAAGGCCCTAACTCGCATTTTTTCAAAACTTACTTTTTTTTAGTAAATTCAATGCATTTTAGAAATATTCCGCTCCTCACAAAGAATGTTACAATATTATTAAAAATAACGTTATTACAAGCAATTGTACAGCATTTAATAAAAAGTTATATATTAATAATTACAGTATCTGTTGTATTTTTACCGCCTCCTGTAAACTTTAAATTATTTGAGTTAGGGCCTTTCTACCTGAGACCAACGATATATTTCTTAACTTAATAAGTAATACAAAGAGTCAATTATTGGACACTCAATTCAAAAGTTTAGCTTTGAAGTAGAATATTGTAACTAATCTGAAGATTTCAAATAATTCTTTATCTTAAATGGCTAATAGTTTTTTTTAAACCTTTCTATTAGTCATAATAAAATTGGTGATTTCCTGAAGGTTTTTCATTCCATTTATCTTCTTCTGGTATATATTTTTATAATTTGGTTATTCCAAACATAATTAAAGCACCATAAATTTGTATACAACTTTTCTTTTTGATGACAGATGAATACCGCTATAACTTCTCTAAAGATGAAAATGGCAAATAAGAAAAATATGAAGGTGAGGATACTTAATGTGCGGTAACGCTGTAATGATTTTCATACATTTTAACACTTTAGAAACGTAAAGTTGCACTTCACTTATAAGAGACAATATTTGAATCTTCTATTTTAAATTTCTTTTATTAATTTTACTTTTATAGGTAGTAATCAAATATTTTTAACTTTATGTGTTATATTTTTTCCCACACAAAACATTTCACCAACTGTTGAAGTTATTAAAAGATCGCTCTCAGTCCACTGTTTTAAAAAAAAAACAATAATATACTTACATAGGTGCATATTAAATACAAATTATTCTTTAAATACAAATTATTCTTCGTTATAGATTTGTTCTGCTTTATTTAACAAATAAATTCCCCTATATTTGAATTTACACAAGATCCCCAATGATCTTTGTTATCTCTTTTGAAAGCAAAAAAACAAAAACAAAAAAACAAAAAATACTTTCTTTGAGGTTTTTGCATAGCATTGTGAGTATTTTTGCTTCTGCTTATTTATTAATAATTAAACAGTTTAAATATTTAATTAAAATATTATTTAATATTGTGACTTATATTTTGCGGTATATGAATTATGAAATAATTAAAATGACATTAATTTAATTGGATACAAAAACAAAAAAGTACTTTTTAATAGAACAATATTTTATTTTAAACTTTAGAATTTTAATAAAAATATACTTCAGCGATGATTTTACAAATTTCTGCTCTCCGTAAGGCTTAAATAAATTTTGTAGGCATAAAGGGGTTTGTATGTATACCTGTCGGTTCATGAGTTCTAAGCATTTTAGGGACCATAGCTGTAGTTTTGAGTGTATGAGGAAATAATCGCAAGGCTAATAATAAAACTTTTTCATAAAATAGTGGTTACGTTCTCTCGTCTTATATCAGCGTAATATGACCGTAGTCTTACAAGCAAAAATACAGTGAATCCACTTATATGAAAACTAGAGGTGTGTAGTACACACTGTGTACAACTGTAGTAAATTTGGTAGATATTTTTTTATAATTGATCATGCTCTACGTCTAAAAATAGCTGTTTACTGTTATTGTGGAGTCACCCAACTGTTGACTCTTTTGATGTATTTGACATTGTTTTACGCTTAAACCAAGTCGATACTCAATAAAGGTTAATCATTTTATTCGGTATGATATTTATATGTTTCTAATATATGAGAAATTCAAAAATCACAGATTTTTTGCTGGCTGAAAATGAGCACAAGCATAGTATAAGAGTCGTCGTGTAATAATTTCAATCGTAATTATAAATCCTTTAGGGGGTTTTTGTTCTGAGTGTCTAGCGCTAAGTATAAAATGCCATTGCGTTAGAGATATTTTTTTTTGAGTTTGACTTATAAGTTTTCGGTGATGTATTTTTTTTGAGGAGAGACCAAAGTTGCCTAGTTTCAACTGAAAACCTTGATGAACCAATTAAGCTAAAATTTTTACTAATAAATTAAATTATCTTGTATATATATGGGCAATTTCAAAATTCTTCAACATTTGTTGAAACTGAGTTCAGATGCTTATTATTTCTTCAGTTTTTCGAATTGACCAAAACGGTCAAATGGGAATGGTAGGCCACACTAGAAAACTGGGAAATTCAAAATTTGAGACCAACAGTTTTTTATCTCTAAAGGTTATGGGCACTGATATATCGAAAAACTCAAAAAAGGCTTTAAATTTACAAGAGTTTTTTCATATTTCATCACTTTTATACTTTTAGTTTTAAACTTCCGATGCCCACTGATATAAAATAAAGTCACTAGACTTAGTAGATATTTACACTATAGAAGTTATTCCAATACTACTATTTGGGAAAAAGTTGAACAGCGGTTCATTTATGAAACCAAAATTTTCCGATTTTTTAGTTTTCGCAGTTTTTTCTATAGCGTTTTTGCGCCGTTCAAGAAAATTGCATTTGCAAGAGTATTGAATAGATGGTGTAATTTGCTAAAATTTGCGCCATACCACGTCGATGTCAGGCTGCTAGTTGCTGAGAATAATGACCTCAAACTTTTATAGAATTGGCGTAAATTTGTTAAAAATGACAGTTTTTCGCGCCTGACATTTGCAATCATATTTAAAACTGGTTTATGTACTGCGTGATCTAAAATTCTCAATAATTGGCACCTCAACGTCAAGAAGGCGTTAAAATATTTTGAAACGCAAAAATTTTATAAAGAAAAAAAAAATTTTGCGAAATTTCATAATTTTCATTCGCGTTATTTTTAGTTAATCCGTGGTTTAAAATCAATGTAAAGTATTGGAAATGAAGTGCGGCGGTGAACTAAAGATCATATATAAATACGGTTGAATTCGGTCCATATTTAGCGGGTACAGCGGCATTTTTCTTCAAGCACATTTTGCTTTGTGACATCTGCAGTTATGTATAGATTCCGCCGCGATTGACACCAAATGAAAGGTTTTTTTAAGCTTGATAATAAAACCGAATAGGCATTAAAAAATTTTCATGATTTTAAATTTTACAGATCAAAAAAAAAATTCTAACCTCAAAAATAATTCTTATATAATTTTTTTTTATTTTTTAAATTTGCAAGTTAAAACATTGTTTTTCTGTAAATTAGTTATGCTTTATATAAACACGTATTATAACAATCGGTGAAACATTCACATTTTTGCAAAAATTCGCCTTTTTTAATGTTAAGGAATTTTAATTATAATTGATATTTTTTATGTATTTTATCAGTGCATTGATGAATTTTGACTGCACTGATGAATTTGAAATGAGTTTTTGTTTTGTTTTTGTTTTACTCATCGTAAAAAACAAATAAAATGAGATCAAACGTTTCGTTTTGTTTATTTTCCTACTCTGGTAAATTTTGTTCTCACATACGCTACTTTAACATATTGTTCTTGCAGTTGATTAGCAAGTTTTTAAAATGATTACATATTTTTAAAACCAAAGTATGTATAGAAATCATTATTAAAAGCATACTAAAGGTTGTGGGTTGCTATTTTAAACGAATTCATATCATACTCGTACAATAAAATTCTCATGCTTACATTGTACCTTTTTTGCACTTTTTGCCTTAAGTAAAAAAAGAAATCCCCTTCTTCCAATTAAACTAAAGCTTCATACTTAGTATTTATAAAGAACAAAGTGAAAATAATTTTATATAAAAGAACATCTTAAGCTTCTGTTTAGTATCAGTCTTTGTTTATCAAGCATAAAGTCAACAACTGAAATTTATTCATTCAAATCTATAAAAACATTAAAAGAAACATGAATTTCAGTAAAGTTTTTATTATTGTTGCTTTAATTGTAGCCGTATTTACTGGACAAAATCAAGCTGGCTGGTTGAAAAAAATTGGCAAGAAAATTGTAAGTGTTTATTAAAATAATATTATATATATTATTATAAATAATAATTTTTCTTTAAGGAACGCATTGGTCAACATACACGTGATGCCACCATACAAACTCTTGGTATTGCTCAACAGGCTGCTAATGTAGCAGCCACAGCAAGGGGTTAGAAATAATAGTCTGATATTGAATTGAGTAGATATAAGTTGAGATTTTATCTATTGAAATTATTAGTGCCATTTAAGATATTTTTAAGCTATTTATTTAAATATAAAATTTGTATAAAAAACCTATGCTATTTATTTTTATAAATACATAATAATAGCGCTGTTTATACAATTATAATTATTTAATATAAATGTATGTGTTAGTGTTTAAATTTTTTTCTTGTGATAATAAAGAATAAAATTATTAAAAAAGTTTTACAATTCAAATTCATATCAGTGGAACAAAATTAAGATTTCCGAAAAAATAATAAAGTTTTCCAAAACTTAGAACCTTATGACACCAGGACAACTATGACTATTACTCGTATATAGTGCTTTATATACCATAAATGGCTAATAGTCATTTTGACTATACACAACTTCTATGATTTAAAATCTCTTCCCACGCATTCAGGTTGAATACGGGAGTACCGCAAGCTCTTCTCTTTCTAACATCAATATAAACCAAATCAAATAACTCTATCTACTAAATAACTCTATCTACTATCTATCACTTATTTATGCTCACACATTTAATAAAAAAAAAATAAATAAAATAGAACAGAGAAATAGAATTTGAAAAACAGAAATGTATTGCTTTGTAAATACTTTTGTTTGGTTTTTATATATTAAATGGGATATGATTCGCATTTAGTCTATAACTAAGTATTTTAACATAAGTATTTATAGTTTTGAATAACACCTTTGGGAAAAAGTCTCCTGACGAGTCTCTTAAGCAGAGACGAAATGGACATAGAGACATGCTTATCCCCAAAAGCATACATTTCATATTATATTAAAATAAATAATATAATAATAATATTAATAATACTATTAATAATAGAATATAAAAATAATTTACCACAAAAAATTTAAATTTTTAAAAAAATTATTTGAATTTTCTGTCAAATTTCTAAACATTAGTGTGTTGTCTCGAATAATTATTTGTTCAATTTTGCATTCATTTTTAAACATTTTATTTTGTTAATTGGCAACTTTTTTCTCAAAAAACAAAATCCTTTTTTCAAAAAATATATTAATTGGTTTGACAAAATTTTTGTTTGCTTAGAACCGTAATATTCAATAAAACTTTTATCTACTTCTATTAAATTTTTTGTTTGATTCTTTTTTGTGACTCCAATAAAAATGTTTATTGAATATCGCAACATTTTTATTGAAAATATCGCAATTTTTTTTCAAACAAAAAATTACAAATTTGTTGTTCGAATTCACAAATTTCTTTGTAGGACCGAAATTAAACAAAAAATTTATTAACTCAGTGAATTTCGTGTCTGAATCAAAAAAATAATTTTTTCTGTGTTGTCTTCTGTGACTATGGGTATGTAAATATTGCGAACTAACTGTGATTATCACTTCTACTGATAAAATTGTCCCACAATACGGACTGTAATGTGTTCGAAAAATTCGAGCCAACTTATGTTTTGCATGATGACCGAGAAAATATCATGGCTGTGTGAAAAATATAGGTGAACAAACATGGTTACCGACTCGATTCCAATTCGTTTGATTTGAAATACTTTTGAGCCCAACTTGATTAAAATTTGGTTTTTGTGCTTCAGATCTTTTATACTCTCTTCTTCTCGGTTTCACTAAAAGGATGATAAGATAACATCGAATACGGAAATTGCATTATTTCCGCCGGTTGGCATACTAAAGTCTTGTTAAATTGGGTTCAGCGTATTTAATCACGCCAATAATGGAAATTTAAATGATATTGTGTGCTATTACTTTTGATTTCATTTGAAAAAAAAATAATAAAAAAATTCATTTACTTTGAACTGAAATTACTCTTCTACAATATTTTTCTATTTAAGCGTTTAGGCCTTCATTCTATCTTTTAATAAACTTTTTTTATAACTGTAGTTACCCGATATTTTTCCTGCAATTTTTTGATTCTTTTTTAAAACTGAAAAGTACCTCACCAAAGCCTTTCAGCATTAAGGCCTTATCATTAGTTTTTCTTATTTTTTAATTATCGAGTCACAATTTTAATTTTAGAAGTACACACATACAATATACATGTACGTACGAATACATAAAAATCAAACAATTATTGTATTGTAACAAAAATTTAAGGTTATGATTGTTAGTTGGTTTGCTTTGCAATTCTATTTACGAAATTACTTTAATGAATTCTTCAAAAGGGATACATAGTTTACTGACAGTTTGTGGTCTGTTTGTAGTGTTGGTGTTTTAATTTAATTTCCACCATATCACTATTTTATTGTTTTTATTATGCAGACTGTTACACTTTATTTGTTTAGATTTCATTCCTTCATCAACATATTCAACAGACAATCAGAAAATCAAAAGAAGTATATCATGTAGGAAATGTTGTCATATTTGAAAGCCAAAAAAAAAGTAAATAAAAACAGTCAAATGCTTATAAAGTAGAGAGAGAGAAGTAATAACTTACTTGATATTAGAGGGGTTGTTTATTTTGGCTTTTGTTTTAAATCAAATAGACAAAAACAAAAACATTTTTTTTTCTGAATTGTTAAACAAATAAAAGCACAAACATTCATTTCAATCTCAGTGTAAAAAATTCTTTAAATAACTTGAAGTAGTCTTCTTAAGAGTGGACTGATTTAATGAAAGCAGTACTTATTGAATGATAGAGTAACTGACAGTTGTTATACTGTTGCTACTCAAAACAACAAGACAGTTGTGGCAACAAAAAGTTGTAGATTTATGCAAACAGATAATCATTTTTTATATTCTTTAACCGTATCCAGTTGACTTATAATTAAATTTACATTTACACACTACAATGAATAATTATTTTAACATTTTGTGTTGAATTTGGTTTGAGTTTTAATAAATACATACTATTTTACATGCAAATAAATATGACATACGATTATTTCAGTGGTTGAAATGATTTAATTTAAATGTAGGAACATACATAACTGACCATTACAACCCTGTTTTAGGCGTACGGCTTAGCTTCTCGCTGCACCCATGCTGTGTGCGTCAATTTTTATCCATCAGTACCGAGACCTACAGATTAAAGTCGACTACGAACGATAGACTTGAAAAGCTAACTCATGGGCGTTAGTTGAAAGCCATTTTCAACTAGCAACTTTTTCATTTTTGGAATGTTTATTTAATCCTGTTTGAAAAAGTGCAGTTAGGTTTTTAATAGATCATTACAAATGCACACCAAATGTGTGTTCATGTTTCACTATCCTTTAAGCAAATCCGGCACTCCGTTTCATCCAGAAGATTTTTTTATTTTAAGAAGATATCTGTAGCATTTTCAGTTTAAATTAAACCTTTTTCAAAATAAATGAAACCTTTTTGAAAAGTGAACGCAACATTTTTCAAATTAAACGAAACTCTTTTCAAAATAAATGAAACTTTATTCAAAATAAATGAAACTTTATTCAAATTCATTTAAACATTTTTCAAATTAAATTAAACCAGTTATAGAATTTAATAGAAAACAAAAGAAAAAAAAAATAAAACATTCATTTTTAATTATGGATAATGCCAAAATCCATTGAACCGAGGAAATTCGAAATATGTGGTGGATAATAGTAACTGTACGCTTAAATTTTTACCACCTTATTCTCCTATGTTGAACCCGATAGAGAAAACATTTTCTAAGATAATGTTCAGATGTTTATTATTTCTTCAGTTTTTCGAATTGACCAAAATGGTCAAAAGGGAATGGTAGGCCACACTAGAAAACTGGGAAATTCAAAATTTCAGACCATCAGTTCTTTATCTCTAAAAGTTATGGGCACTCAAATATTGAAAAACTCAAAAAAGGCTTGAAATTTACAAGAGTCTTTTCATATTTCATCACTTTTCTACTTTTAGTTTTAAACTTCCGATGCCCACTGATATAAAATAAAGTCACTAGACTTTGTAGATATTTACACTATAAAAGTTATGCCAATACTACTATTTGGGAAAAAGTTGTACAGCGGTTCATTTTTGAAATAAAAATTTTCCGATTTTTCAATTTTCGCAGTTTTTTCTATAGCGTTTTTGCGCCGTTCAAGAAAATTGCATTTCGTCAACAGTAATTAAAAGATGGTATAATTTGCTAAAATTTGCGCCATATCACGTCGATGTCAGGCTGCTAGTTGCTGAGAACGATAACCTCAAACTTTTACAGAATTGGCGTAAATTTTTCAAAAATGACAGTTTTTCGCGCCTGACATTTGCAATCTTATTTAAAACTGGTTTATGTATTGCGTGATCTAAACTTCTTAGTAAATGGCATCTCAACGTCAAGAAGGCGTTAAAATATTTTGAAACGCAAAAATTTTATAAAGAAAATAAAAATTTTGCGAAATTTCATGATTTTGTTTCGCGTTTTTTTTAATTAATCCGTGGTTTAAAATCAATGTAAAGTATTGGAAATGAAGTGCGGGGGTGAAATAGAGATCATATATAAATACGGTTGAATTCGGTCCATATTTAGAGGGTACAGTGGCATTTTTCTTCAAACACATTTTGCTTTGTGACATCTGCAGTTATGTATAGATTCCGCCGCGATTAACACCAAATGAAAGTTTTTTTTAAGCTTGATAATAAAACCGAATAGGCATTAAAAAATTTTCATGATTTTAAATTTTACAGACCAAAAAAAAAATCCTAACCTCAAAAATAATTCTTATATAATTTTTTTTATTTTTTAAATTTGCGAGTTAAAACATTGTTTTTCTGTAAATTAGTTATGCGTTATATAAACACATATTATAACAATCGGTGAAACATTCATATTTTTGCAAAAATTAGCGTTTTTTAATGTTAAGGAATTTTAATTATAATTGATATTTTTTATGTATTTTATCAGTATATTGATGAATTTGGACTGCACTGATGAATTTGAAATGAGGTTCATGCATCCATATAACATTTATGAAAATAAACCAATAAATTTAACTTTAAATTTTTTTTAAAAAATTTTAACTTAAAACCTCCATAACTTTCGCGCCGTTTGCAATAAATGATTAACGCGAACTGTTTTGGTATGCTAAAATATCACCCTTCACGTGACCAAAGCGTCATTCGTGTCATCCAAAAAAAAAATTTTGGAAAAAAAAATATCAAAATGTCGAAAATTTTTGAAATTGCCCATATAGCGAAATATTGATAATTATATAAAATTTTTTATTTAAAAAAAGACCTTTAGCTTGAGAATTTCATTACATTAAATAATAAACGTCGAAAAACCAGAATTAAAAATTATGTTTTATTTTTTTTTCTTTTGTTTTCTATTAAATTCTATAACTGGTTTAATTTAATTTAAAAAATGTTTAAATGAATTTGAATAAATTTTCATTTATTTTGAAAAGAGTTTCGTTTAATTTGAAAAAGGTTGCGTTCATTTTGAAAAAGGTTTCATTTATTTTGAAAAAGGTTTAATTTAAACTGAAAATGCTATATATAAATTTTTACATATAAGTTACCTAATTAACCGTTTAGCTAGACAAAGTCTGAATACGAAAAAGAGAATATTCCCACCTATTCATTTTTGATTTAACATTCGACCTCGCAGAAGAGCTTCAAATGACTAAGTTCCACTGTAAATGCTGTGCTTGCTCTTTAATAGCATTCTGAAGTTTTATCCCAGCTCAGACTGAAATTGCCTAAATTTCAGCTTCAATGATACTCTAGTATTATGTCCAAAGCTCACCCTCGTAAGCTATCGACTTAAGGTTCGACAACCTTTCGCCGCGTTTGTGAAATTGAAGCCTTTGTTCAACAACTTGTTTAGAAATCATATACTCGTGATATAACAACAGTCAGCTGTACTTAAAAAATATTTTCAAACATTTTTACAAAAAATTCTGAAAAAAAAAAATTACATTTCTGTTCGTAAAATAAAAAAAAAATGGCTCAATATAAACTCCACCCCTAAAGTTATCAAGTCTAAGTCTACATAGCCGAGGATCCTAATCTAATAACCTAAATATCCATTTCTTAAGCATTCCACTTAAAAGAATTAAATATTTATGACAAATCGTAGGGTGTTTTATTAGAAACTTATGTATATATTTTCTATTTTCGTGATAGGTAATACGATATATATTTTTAAATATATTAAATTTATGATTAATTTATAAATATATTACCGGCTTTCTAATGTTTGTCTCAGAATAGTTTTTAAAAAATAATAATTAATTTTGTAACACTTAAACATGGTATTGAATAATTACTTTTTTATTGCAGTTTTAATTTGAACATTTTGACATTATTTCACAAAATTTCTATTTAAAAGTCTGGCATTTGTTAAACTTCAAATCAGTTCAAGTACGATATTGTAATAGATCTTAAAGTTAATAAAACTTTAAAATGAATTTAAATATTTTTTTGTTTGTATTTGCCTTAATTCTGACTGTGTTGATTAAAGAAAGTCAGGCCAAAATGAAAGTTGTAAGTAATTTTGGAGATTTCTATGAAATAAAAAATTTATTTAATCTCTTTAATTTTCTATTAACTTTTCAGCCAATTCGCGTTGTAAGTAATTGTTGGCGTTGCTATTGTATATAAAATACACATAAATTCACTATAAGTACTATTTATTATAAATTTTTCAGCCACATTTTCCCTATGAAGAAGCTGCAGAAATTATTCAGGATATTGATGATCTCGCTCATGATATTACAGATGCGTGGAGTAGGTCCGAAAGTTAATAAATAAAATATATAAACATCATTTACATATTTGCAAAATAAAAAACATGCATGCTTTGTAACGAAAATTCTAGTTTCAAAATAAATGAAAATATTTGAGTAAAAAAATTTTGTTTTTTAAAGGAAATATAACTGTAATATTTTTTCAGAGGTTATATACGTGTGTACATACGTATAAACGTGTGTAGATAATATATGGTTAGGAAATATAATTTCACCGCATTAAAAAAAATCGTAGAAACGTTCACAAAAATTTGTTTCAATGGTCATTTTAGAGATATAGTACTTGCTACATATAAACAATAATATATGTTTATATGTTGAACTACCAGTTTAGACCCACAAAGTAATGTATTCAGAGGATTTCACTTTTATTTTGTCACCGAATAACCGATTTTTAAGTCTCCATTTATAGTTCTTAATATATAAAAACGCCAAAAATACTTTCTGTATAATTGGCAAATTTAAACAACTGGCAACAGCTTTTTAAATAAACAACTGTGCGTTTATCTTACATGCTAAAAATTTTAGGGGAGGAAGAAGACGCGTAAATTTTTTAAAAGAAAATAAAACTGATTAAGAGGTACTGCGCATAAACTGTTTACTATAATTAAAGGTCTAATTTTAGTGCTACAAAGTCTAGTCATAGTCATTTACAAAATTCGACTCTTCCTAAAGTAAGTCTTACTAAGGTTTTAGTATTCATAGTCAAAATAAAAGTATACTGTAAGTTGAGTTAGCTCTGTCAACTCTTATTTGTTAAACTTTTTCTTTTAAAAACTAATCAATAATTAGGAAGTGGCAATGTTGAACAGCTGCTTTCGTTTTGTTAACATTTGTAGCAGGGAAGGGAAATCCAATACTTTAGTACTTTTTTCAGTACTTTTTAAGTTCAAAAAATACTGCAGTACCTGACATGGAAGCCAAAAATTTTAAGTAAATTTATTACAGTCATGTAATAAGCAAGCGATATTTAAGATTTTAAAATGACTTTTAGAAAAAAAAAAGTCGAGGTGTTTCAGAAAAATGGAAGGAAAAACTCCCATGGCTACAGAATACTAAAAATGGTAGGAAATGTAAAATATGCAACATTTCCATTGTAGGGAGCATAAACCATATAGAACGCCACGCATTTCGAGAGTCCCACATTAAAAAAATGAAAATTGCAAAAAATACTCCGAAAATAATTGCCTAATGGAAAAACCTCACTGTGTATATTCTGATTAATTGTGGCTGAGAACAATTTGCATAAACAATATTATCAAAAATGGTCTTTAAGATTTTCAAACCACGAAAAATTTTTTATAAATCGGCAACAAAGGTCAAACAATTTGAAATAAATGAAAAATTTTGCAGTCAAAATGATTATTCATTAGTTATCGATAAAAGCACGGATTGTTCGTTTTTTGTCATTAGAAGAACTAGACGATTCAACCGCTTCAGGTATTTATAACAAACAAAATTAGTGAAGTTCGAGATAAACAATATTAAAAAAAATAATTTGGTGGGATTTACTGCACACAATTGTGCATTGTTGTTAATGATTTAATAAATCAAATAAAAATAATTGTACCATTTATTTAGTCCGCAAAGTTATCATTTTTGTCAGGCTTCAATGCCATTTTTGGATTTCTTTCAACAAAACAATTGTCACAATCATCAATAAATACAAAATTTCCGAGCATTTTTTATACTTCACAAACCAATACTTTGCATTAAGGTGTTGTTTAAAATGTTAAAAACATGTTTTGCTGGTTTTATACTATGTTCACACTTGTGTTTTTGAACGCGTTTAAGCAAAATGTTTTAATAACTAAACATAACCGTTCACATTATATTTGAGATGTTTAACAATGACGTTTTATCAGCTGATATTGGTGCTTGTACAAAATTGTAAACAAGTTTTAGAAAATTAAAAATGTGTCTACGAAAAATTGGAAGAATACAATTATGGAATTCTCAATATTAATGATTTATTTAAGGGTGAGCAAAGGCTGTATAAACAAAAACCGCTCGTCATACGAAAAAATATATGTAAATAATGTGAAAAAACAACTAATTCTGTTGTTATTATTGTTGGTGCTTTTTCAGTTTTTTCTAAATGTGCCGCCATTTTACACTACGGTAATGTGTTTAATAACCATAAAAAGTGTCTGTTTCATCAATTACATACTGAACACATCCCAAAATAAAATGCAACCCTTCCATTTACGTGTTTAACGAAGTGTTTAAATTTAAAACATCTCATTTGAGATATTTAACAAAACACGTCAATGTATGGTAAAACATCTCAAAATCGACGTGTTTAAGGCTTAAACACGATTGAGATGTTAAACACGTTAGGTGTGAACATAGTATTAACTTTAGAGTCGACTTTTATGTCAAAAGTATACTTTAAGTTGTTAATGAATGAGTTAGAGTCGACTTATACAAAAGTCGGGAATTTGGGGTTGCCACTTCCCCGTTTTTGGAATTGAAGATTTTGGGTATTTTGGAGATTTTGACTTCCCGGTTTAGGAATTCCGGGATTGGGGATTTATGGTTGCCACTTTTGGGTATTTTGACTTCCCCGTTTGGGAATTTGGGGTTGTCACATTCGGGATTGGGAATTTAGTGTTGCCACTTTTGGGAATTCCGGGATTGGGAATTTGGGGTTGCCACTTTCGGGATTGGGAATTTAGGGTTGCCACTTTTAGGTATTTTGGGGAAAGCAAAAAAGAAATAATCTCGATAAATAACCTCACACAACTATAAAATATATCAAAACAAACCATTGTATATACAACAAAACTATGTATATAAATACATATGTATGTATGTACATATATGCACATAATATTAGACGCCCTCTCTCTCTCTTTATTGAAGTGACACTTTAAGGCATAAAATAAACTGAGTGAATTCTAGCAAGAAATTTATTCTAGAGCTTACAACTAGCAAAGTATTTATCGAGTAAAACAAGATTTAGTGCAAATTTGCGGGTAAGGAAGGTAAATTGATTTTATTTACAATATCTAATCATCATTATCATCATCATCATCATATCATCATCATGTATAATTTCTAAAGCACTTTTTTGTCGGTTGCAAATATCTCCCATACCACCGCATCAAATTTAATGAATGATATCTCATTTTAAAACTTATTTCTGACGAAAAATAATTAGAAATTGAAAAATTTATATATTCATTCTTAAAATTTTATTTTATATAGAACTGCATGGTAATACTGTTGTCATTATGATTGTATGTTTTTGTTCAAGTGTGGTAATACAGAGTCGCTTAATAGTAATGCAGTTCTACATAATATAGTTAATGCAGTTCTACATAATATAGTATGTACATATATATTAAAATCCATTCTGGCAATACCGCTATTTACTATAAAAAGCTGTTTTGGCAATACTTTGCATTAGTTGTTAGATCCAGTGCGATAAACAGGGTCGCTTAATTGTAATGCTATTTCACATAAAATATACAGCCAGGCCCACGATATCGAAAGAAAACTTAAGCGAAAGAAAATCAGTCACTCACTGTGAATCTAAACTGCGGCCCACTAATTGTCACTTTATCGTTCGCGTTACCAACGTAATGCAAATAAACAACAAAGCTGCCATATCAACATATCAAAAAATAATCGCGAATATACACGAAAAAAGCGCTGAAATGCTTAAATTGTACAGTAAAAAATGCAACCGTGTGCTAGTTTAACTTGACAGAAATGTAGTAAACAAACTTATTCCGATTTTGTTTATTTATGTATATGTGTGTAAAAAATTTTGTGTTACCAATCGCATTTATTTTTGGCGACACAGAAATTAGTGTGCCGCAAATCAGCTGTTTGTCGCTTAAAACTACACGATTCGATATCGTGGGCCTGGCTGATAAAGTTCTAAAAGACATTTTGGTAATGCCGTTATTGTCATGGCATTGTTTGTTTTATGAAGTGTAGTAATACGGTAAAGATATTTTTGTTTGTATTAAGGATTCGTTAACGATGATCATGTTATTACCTCTAACATTGTATTCAAAGAAGGATTATAAAAGCAATTTAAATATATGTATGTATGTATGTAAATATGTATGATATAAATATTATGATTTCTAATATTTTTATACTTTTAATAAAATGTATTGAAATTACTAAAATTTCTATTATGTAATTATTTTCATTTTATGTTGCAAAAATGACAACTAACGGTGCGAAATATTCGCACGGGTCATCTAGTCTTATATAAGCGTTATTCATTCGAATATCTAATAAATCAAAAAAAGACGCGAATAATTTTTAATTTTCTCTCAACTTCATAGTTGAACTTTTTGTGGTCCATTATATCTACTCCTCCCATATTTTTAATGTCAATACTTGTGAACAATATCAGGACATTTTATCTCTATGCATTTTAGGCACCACATTTTGAACCATTTTGATATCGTATCATGTGATGTATCGTAAACTAGACAGATTTGGAATACGTAGACACAAAATTAAAAGCAATGTAAAATTGGTTGAAAGTAGTTTGATTAAATTTGTAATTGAGCGAATTCTTAATTGAACATATAAAATGTTTAACTTTTGGTTATTCTTCGGCTTGTTACCCAAGAAAAATTCATTGCGCTGTTTAAATAAAATTTTTTTTATAATGATTTTTTTAGAGAATGAAAACAATCAATTATCAGTTTTTCTTTTCAAAAATTTTTCATGCAATGCAATAAAATCGCAAAGTTTTATACATAAATTCTGCATAATTTTTTATTTTGTTTGCTTTACATTGGATAAAAGTGTTTACAAAGAAGCCCAGTAAATAAGTTATTTTAAATTTAATTTAAGTTGATGCATACGGTCCACATCTACCATTTAGTTTTCGTTTACAATAGAACTCACTGCTCCTTAATTATTAATACACAGTGCCTTTAGAATATATAAATAATTATTATATTGTACTCATTAAAATTACTCCATTTTAGTTGTTAAAAAATCAATATTACGTGAAAGTGAATACAGTATCACATAATTATTTTCGGCTACAAAAATATATAAAAGCTTCATTCATTCAAAGCCTCATTTGGTATAAGTAAAATTCTTTAAAGATGAAGTACTATTATTTCTTATTAATATTCGCTTCAATGTGGGCTCTTGTGTTGTTAAAACATCATTCTCATCATCATCATTCTCACCATGAACATCATGGTCATCACAAACATCATCATGATCATGAACATGGACATCATGACCATCATGATCATGATCATCATCACTATGATCACGTAAGTAACTAATTTGCTATATATTCGTATTTAAATAAAAAATATAACAAACTTTTTAAGGATTTGAGTGATTGGACTGACTTCGGTACTAATCTTGCTGAAACGGCGGTTAGTGCTTTTAAAGATAGTAACGATGATGGTGACAACGATGATGACGATGACGACGATGATGATACTGATGATGATGACGATGATGATGACGATCAAAATTAATCTGAAAATAAAGTTTTGTTAAATGTTTTATTGCTGATTAAATAAATTTCAAACTTGTTAAGCAAATTTAAAGATAAAGAAATTTTTTGTTTAGGAAATATTTTTTTTTTATTGAGATCTTGAAACAATTCGAAAAAGGGTTAACTGCTCTCTTTGTTATTTTAAAACATATTTTTGTCTTTGAAATATTCAAACAGAAACTGGAATTTCTTTCTATATACAAAAAATAAATCTTTTTTATTATATTTTTAATGCTTTTCGCAATTTATTTAAGTAGAATAGTGTTAGATTTGTAATTGAAATCTTCGCTTGGTATAGTGCAAACTTGATTTACGCAGCAAACTAAAAAAATTTCGTCTGTGGCAATTATCGAAAACACTGCTCATTAAAGTCATATTGTTACTTTCGCCATGAAATGTTTGCACTTAATGACGGTTAATGCTGCAACTAATTGCCAACTAACTAACACATTCAAAAAACAGCTGATTGATTTCATTTATTATTTTTAAACTTTATACTCTCATTTTTTTTTTGTTTTTTGTTTTTGATAACAATACTCAGGGGTAAGCCCCTACTAAATACAGTGTATTTTATTGGAATTTTTTGAAAGAACAGTACAATTATGATAGAACATACATATATTATTTTTTTTCTTATATTACTATTAAATGATAACAAAAGTATTAAAGAATGGGAAAAAATTGTAAGAGATTTAGGATTATTCTCAGACAAAAATATATAAGTAGAAGAAAAAAAAATTAAGAATTATAATATATCTATTGCTTCAAAAAATATCCACAGAGAACATACAAATATATTTTCATACATACATAACTGGCCTTTACAACCCTGAGTCAGGATTACGGCCTAGCTTCTCGCAGCACTCATGTGTGTGTAAATTTTTATCCATGAATACCGGGACCTACAGTTTAATGTCGTCTCCGAACGACAGACTTGAGAAGCTTGTTCATGGCAATTAATTACTCTCAGAGCATTTGCCAGAAGACTGCTGAGAGGTAGTCGCCGAAAGAAATATTTTTTTCATATTTCTTTTTTTTAAGATGTCGGACCTGGGCATATATTTTCTATTTAATATTTTTATTTGTAAGCGTCCTTATTTTAGCTGACTTATGGGACAAATTTAAGATTAGGAAATAAATATTTATTGCAACCAATGTAGAATAGAAATATTTTATTCAATAATGAAATATGATGGTAAATGTTTACGTCGTCCGATATCCGTTCTTTTCACAAAATGTTTAACTAAATTTTGCAACAAAACTTTGCTTATTTTCTCAACGCACCATCGAATTTCACTTTTCAGAGCATTAGTTGTTTGTGTTTCGTTCAGGTAAACTCGGTCTTTCGAATGGCCCTAGAAAAAATAATCCCGCGGAGTTAAGTCATAAGAACGAGACGGCCAATTAATGGGGAACTTTCTCATGCAATAACTGAATTATTTGGCCTGCAGTGTGGCTTGTGTCGCCATCCTGCTGAAACTAAAGCTCGCTGTTGTCAACATTAATCAATTGATAACTACAGAAAATCGGTTATCAAAGTCTCATCACTAAAGATGATTTTGTTGAAAGATGCATTGTATTCGTTCAGTTTTTCAAACAGCCAATACTCAAACGTTCGACGCAATCAATGGTAGTTTAGCGATCAATGGTTAAAATTTCTCATTATAAAGGGTTATCCATTTTGCGGTTTCAAAAGTAAATGTAAATAAAACACATATAAAATATTTTTTCATGATATTTCTTTTTTTATTATAAAGTTTGAACGTTGATATTATGTGTGTTGCCCCACAAAAAAAGTCTAATGGTGTCAAAGCGCATGATCTTGGTGGCCAGTTGATATCGCCACGACGAGAAATTACGCGGACAGGAAATGTCTCTTTGCTCGAGTTGTGTGGCAACCACATATTCTCCAAGTCGTATTCTTCAATAGCGGGCAAAAAAAAGTCGGTTATCATATGACCATAACCCTCCGAATTGACGGTAACAGTCGTTTTATCGGCGTTTTCAAAGAAGTAAGGTCCAATCACACCTCCGAACCAAAGACTGCGCCAAACAGTGACTTTTTCTGGATGTAATGGCCTCTTTAATTACTTGAGGATTCTCGGAACCCCAAATATGACAATTTTGTTTATTAACATACCCACAGAGTAAAAAATGTGCTTCATCGCTGAAGAAAATTTTGTTCGAAAAATTGCCGTCCATCGCCTGTTGTTCAAGCACCCATTCCACGTATCTACGACGTTGTGAATGGTCAGCTGGCTTCAGTTAAGCTGGCGTGAGCAGGACTTTATATGGATGTAGATGTAGATCTAAATGCAAAATAAGCCATAATGTGCCGTAAGATAGTACTCCTAATTCCTTAGAACGACGAGCAATCAACACATTCGAGTCTTCGGCAACACTTTCACTTACAGCAGCGATATTTTCAGCGGAACTAGGGAAACGATGATGCACAGGCCTTAAAATATTTGTAACCGCTCCAGTCTCTTAAAATTTCTTCACAATTTTGCCAATTGCTTGCGTAGTTGGACGATTATGTAAATCATAATCTCCTCTTAAACCACGATATGTGGCTGTGGCAGAATCACCATTTTTATAGTAAGTTTTGATGATTTTTATGCTTTGTGTGATAGTTAGGCGATCCATTTTCGTCAATGTCAGACTTTCAACTGAAAAGAAAAAAATAGGTTTAACAACTTAGTTTGACAGATATCGAATTCCAGTCCCATACTTTTGAAACCATGAAATGGATAACCCGGCATTACTATAAATGCAAAAGTATGGCAGCTTATTTCTTCATATTTTTTTCAATTTACTTCCTAACCTCAAATTAGCCAACCCTGTATAAACAAATTGTAACCACAAAATGAATGTGATTATTTAAAAAATAAAGAACAACATTTATATTCGTTTATATGATCCCCAAATTTTTGAATTAATTACAAAATCGTCGTGCGGGAGTTTATGTGCTCAATCCACCATTTCATATATCTCGAGTTAATAATGCCACTTTAGATTTTTGGCACCAAAATTTTTAAAATCTGCAATCCGTTTTCGACTATTTATCTCAGAGACTGGACGAGATATCCGAAAATGTATTGCAGACTTGAAAAATTTTAGATCGTAAACCTAAAGTGGCATCATTAACTCGAGATATATAAAAAATATGAAATGGCGAATAGAGCACATAAACTCCTGCACGACGATATATATCGCTTAAAATATAATCCGCATTTTATCTTCTCTACATGCCAATATATACAGGGTTGTATCAGGGAAACCGTTGGAAATTTTTGAGAGGTCGCACAAAAGGTCGGTTTACAAAAATAAAGTCGCATAAAAAAGTCGTTTGAGAAAATAAAAGTCGCACATTTTTTTAAGCTTTTTATTAGTAAAAAGCATAACAAAAAAAATTAAATAAAAAAATGAAGCAAAACGAAAAATTTATTGCAGAATTCATCATATTTAAAAACAGTATTTGTTTCATAAACCTTGTATAAACCTACATAATTTTTTTAAATAATGGGGATAGTAACACAAACAAGTAAATACATTTGTACTTAAATTTTGTTTTTTTTTTTTTTTCTTAAAATACATTTTAATACTACCTTTTTTGAAGTTTCATTTCTATATTTTGAAATAAGTTTATCACAGGGAATCCAGTCTTCTATATCTTTGTCTAATATATATAAAGCTGACAGCATTGAGTTGCATGTACTTACTTTTACTGAAAATTTGCGAAAATTTTTTTTTTTTTTTTCAAAATCATTGTTTACATGACAAAGTTGCAAAAAAAATAATAAAAGTGTTGTCAAACGAACAATAATCTGCGAATTACTTTTAAAATCTAACGACGATATTTTATTATGAAATGTTTTTTAATAAAGACAATTATTTTTTGATATTAAATGTTTTTTGTGAGAAAATTTACAGAAAAAGGTAAAAATTCTCAACAAAAATAAAAAAGTCGCAAAAGTAGATGATAAAAAAAGTCTCACAAAAAGTCGCAAATGGCTAAAAAAGGGTCAAATTGCGACTTTAGTCGGGTGAACGGTAATACTGGGTTGTATAGCTGAAGGCAGTTGCTGCTTTGCCTATTAATTATGAGTAGGATCTATAACTGAAAACTAACTATTTTTTTAGCTTTTGCTTTATTAGTTCTCACTTTAGTTTTGAATTATGAATATGGGCCATTATATTGGTTGTTTATGCGCTAGAGCTTCCAAGAAATGATACACGATATAAAAGAAGTTTTTAATTTTTTTAGGTTATGTTTTTAAGGCTTGAAAAATTTATTGCTTTTCAACAGCATATTTGATACAAAAACCATGCATTCGCTTAAGAGCGTGGAATGTTAATTGCCTCTGGGTTATAATTAAGAAATAATAATTCTCGAAAGTACTAATACTTGGTGAAATTTAAGAAGTAATACTTGCTCATTAATATAATTTTCAAACAACAGAGACTATTTCTAAACCAAAGGAATGGATAATAAGCTGGAACTAAGGCACCCTCACAACGGGCCGCCATGAGTGCTCAAGTGTGCCTCATCATTACGAGGGTGCTACTTCCTCCTAAGGCACCCAGTTATTTGAGTGGGTGAGTTCTTAATTCATCCTCGCACTGGACGCTGTTATTTACAGATTGTAAAAAATCAATTATAAATATTTTATATAAAAAATTTTTTTATGCAAATATTTATAATAACTACTAAGTTTTATATATAAATTGAGCTTAATTTTTTTTTCTGTTATTATAGTTTGGCAGCGTGATGCATATGACTTGATAATTACTATTTACTTTTCTTTTGTAATAGAACTCTTTTCTCATTAAATTTTAATATACTGCACGAGTAAACGTAGAATAATTTAAAACTTATTAAATTTAAAATTATTAAAATCATACAATTTTAGTTATTAAGAAAACAATATTACGTGATGTGAATACAGTGTCACCTGATTACTTTCGGTTACAAAAATATATAAAAGTTTCATTCACTCAAAACCTCATTTGGTAAAAGTAAAATTGCTCAAAGATGAGGTTCAATTATTTTTTATTAATATTCGCTTCAATGTGGGCTGTTGTGGTGTTAAAAGGGCATCATCACCATGGTCACCATCATGTAAGTGATTAGTTTGCCAAATATATTTATTTATGCAGTTATATCAACAACATTTTTAAGGGCTTGGGTGGTGAATTGGCTGACTTCGGTTTTGGTATAGCTCAAGTGGCTATTAGTGCTGCTAAAGATTACCACGATAATCATGAAGACGACGACGACGACGATTATGATGATGATTGGTAAAATCAAAATTAATCTGAATATGTACATATATTTTTGTTAAATGCTATATATAAGTAGTGCTTTTCTGGAATGATTAAATAAATTTAAAAATTGTTTGGCAAATATTTTGTATTTGGAATGGAAGTTTTTTGCTGTGGTTTTTTCATAATAAGAAAACGGTTGATTTTTCTCTAATTTTTAAATAATATATGAAGCTAGTATTAAAATAAAAATCGGGTTTTCTTTCTATTCACAAAAATTAAAACTGGTTTGTTTTTGTATTGCATGCTTTTTGACTTTTATATAAAATAGTGTTAAATTTTTAATCAAACTATTTAAGAGAGCTCGATTTTCGCATTTTGAAAAAATCTGGCCTTTGGCTATTACTAAAGTTTCTTATAAAAAACAATGTATATTTATTAAAAAGAACTGAGCTTTCTATCACACATTTTTCATAAAGTAATTTATTACTAAAAAAAAAACACAATAAACGTCATGATTTATTGATTCGAGATAGTATAAAACAATCCAATAATATAAATGAGAAAATATGGTCTTGGTCCCAGCAGATAATTTTTAAGATTTGGAAGCAATAATTATATTGTTTCTTATACATTAAAGCTCCCAAATATGCTAAAGGATAAGGTATTATTTTTGATTCTTTGTACTCTTTGCTTACTGGTTGCAATAAATTTGCATTTCTATTTCATATAAGAATCATGCATTATTGATGCGCATGTGTAAGTGATTGTTTACAATTTCACCCGTACAAAATAGTTTTTTTGTAAGCGCTAATTTCTGCTATGGTGTTGCAACATTAGCCTAACAAACCACATTTTTAAAAACTAATAGCACATTTTCTGAAACGAAAGTGCTGGGTTCAAATCTCAGCTCTGACATTTTGAAAAAAAGAAATATAAAAAAATTATTTCTTTCGGCGGCTACCTCTCAGCAGACTTCTGGCAAAAAGCTCTGGGATTAATTGATTGCCATGAACAAGCTTCTCAAATCTGTCGTTCGGAGTCGACTTTAAACTTTAGGTCCCGGTATTCATGGATAAAAAGTAACACACACAACATGAGTGCTGCGAGAAGCTAGGCCTGAAACAGGACGGTAATGGCCAGTTATGTATATACGTAATTGCATCAGAGACTACTAAGCTACCTAACTTAAGGATTGTTCAACTTCTTACTTTGAACGGCGGCAAATGTTTGTTAGCTGCCTTTACTAATTCCTTAAATTTAATTTCAGTAAAAAGTTCAGAGTAGATTTCATTCATTGCTATGTCGTTGCGTCCTGTTCAAATTCAGGTACTTATTGGATGCATATCGTCGCAAGAATTAAAGAATGCTGTAACTGACAAAACCTTAAATGTTCACCAGAGCCAAAAAACCTGTATGAAAGTAGAAAGAAGGCACTGGTATTTTTCGAAACGTAGACGGCGTAAATGAATTTCTTTTCATCGTAGAAATCTGGGACCGTGACCAATCGACGAGTATTTTTTTTTCTGATAAAAATTATGCAAAAAACGTATTTTCGATTTTGTATCAGTTACAGTGTTTTTTAATTTTTGCTACGATATGTGTGTAATTTTGAAGTTTTATTTTGCACAAAATTTTCCAATATGAAGTTGGTCTTATGCAATCGTTTATGTATTTATGCCGCACAACAATCTTTCATCGTATATTTTTTTAAATATTTCGGAAGCCTTATACCTCAGACTAAGCACACTGGTAAAAGTTTAAAAGACGAACATACTATCCACTAGTGTACTGGCGCACGCATTTCTTAAGCCGTAGTGTTGTACTTGAACTTACACTTGCACTGTATTATTATTGTTTCAATTAAGAATGTAATTAAAAAGCCCTGGGCACTATTTCTAAAATTTTTTGCTTTTGTAATTTTAAAAAGCACTAAAAATAGTGCAAAAAGCTCTAAGTTGACAACTTTGAAATCCAAACAGAATTAAGAAACATACACTAATAGAATTATATATAGAATGATCATTCATGATCTACTGCTGTTCTATCCTCAGCACTCAACTGCTTGTTTTTAATATAAAGACAGTAATAATTATTCGGTTAGCATGTATAAATGGTTATACTATACAGTAGGCAATTTTAAACCTATAAGAGAAATAAAAAACAAAAGAAAATCAATTCTATTGAAAATCTTTTAATTAAATATTTCTATTAAAATTCTACAAAATATACGTGATAATGAATATAAATATCGTGCCATTTACTGAAAGTTGAAATGTAAATTGTAAAATTAAAATTTCAGCAACATCTAGTCAACATTTTAGAGTTTCATTAGTTGGGCATAAAAATGGATTTCTCTAAATGGTTTATAATGTTCACTATGATTTTAACAATTCTAGGCGCACAAAGTCTGCCAAAAAGTATCCATGATCATAAGCATAAAGAAAAACCCGGAGGGGAAAAGGAGGTGGACCATTTTCATGAACACGAAAAAGGACACACACATAAACAGGATCATGATAAAAAGAAGGAAGTTGAACGTGAAGAAAAGCTAGGCCAGAAACATAATCAAAAGAAGGAACATACTGAAAAGAATAAAAAGTCACACAAAGATGGCAAAAAGAAGGAACATAAAGATAAACAT
Source organism: Metopia argyrocephala (assembly GCA_963576795.1). Lineage (NCBI taxonomy): Eukaryota > Metazoa > Arthropoda > Insecta > Diptera > Sarcophagidae > Metopia > Metopia argyrocephala. The sequence goes on from OY756211.1 coordinate 90,865,102, forward strand.
AAAAAAGAAACTAAGGAATTGGAACAGTTTCTAGAACATGAAAAAGATCATAAACCAGAACATAAAAATAAAGATAAACCAGGACACAAAGAAGCACATGTGCCAGGACATAAAGAAGAACACAAACCAGGACAGAAAGAGACTCATAAACCTGCAAAGCACACGGAAAATAAACCAGTTTATGAGGAGGAACATAAGGAAAATAAGGAATTGGAACAGTTTTTAGACCATGAAACAGGTCATAAACCAGGGCATAACAATAAAGATAAACCTGGACACAAAGAGGAACATAAAGAACAACACAAACCAGAACAGAAAGAGACTCATAAACCTGCAAAGCACACGGAAAATAAATCAGTTTATGAAGAGGAACATAAAAAGAACAAAATATCTGAAGAAGTATCTAAAGAAGATTCTCAATATGAGGAAGAAGGAGAAAGTAGCTATGAATACGATAGTGAATATGATTCCCGAAGTGATTATGATCATCATAATCATAAACATAAATGGACCCATACAGGAAAAGTAAGTTCTTAATTTTCAACTTTTAATAATAATTTTATGAACAAATTTTTTCAATATTTTTTTTTAATTTCTAACTTAAGAAAGCTGCCAAAACTCTAACCAATGAGGCAAAAAAAGCGACAAATATCGGTTTGAAAATAGACAGTATAATAAACAGAAACGAAAAATATAAAAACACATCAAAACAGAAGAAGGATAAAGAAGACAGTGATGATGATGACACAGATGAAACAGATGAAGAAACTTCGGTTGAAAAAAGCAAACAGAATAAAAAAGATGATGAAGATGATGATGATGATGATGAAGATAAAACTTCTATAAGTAGCGAAGAAGACAAAACAGATGATGATGAAACGGATGAAGAATCGTCGGTTGAAAAAAGCAAAGAAAAGAAACGAGATGATGATGATGATGGCACGGATGAAACAGATGAAGAAACTTCGGTTGAAAAAAGCAAACAGAATAAAAAAGATGATGATGATGATGATAAAACTTCTGTAAGTAGCGAAGAAGACAAAACAGATGATGATGAAACGGATGAAGAATCGTCGGTTGAGAAAAGCAAAGAAAAGAAACGAGATGATGATGATGATGGCACGGATGAAACAGATGAAGAAACTTCCGTTGAAGAAAGTGAAAAAAACAATAAAGATGATGATGACAAAACTGTAGGAAGTAACGAGGAAAACAAAACAGATGATGATAATGAAACAGACGAAGAATCTTCGGTTGAAAAAAGCGTAAAAAACAAAAAAGATGATGATGATGAAAAAACTTCTATAAGTAGCGAGGAAAACAAAACAGATGACGAGACTTCTGTGGAAAATAGCAACGAAATCAAAAAGGATGATGATGATGAAACGGATGAAGAAACTTCGGTTGAAAAAAGCAAGAAAGATATGAGTAACGAGGAAGACAAAACAGATGACGAGACTTCTGTAGAAAATAGCAACGAAAACAAAAATGATGATGATGATGAAACTGATGAAGAAACTTCGGTTGAAAATAGCAAAAAAGATATGAGTAGCGAGGAAGACAAAACAGATGAAGAGACTTCTGTTGAAAATAGCAACGAAAACAAAAAGGATGATGATGATGAAACGGGTGAAGAAACTTCGGTTGAAAATAGCAAAAAAGATATGAGTAGCGAGGAAGACAAAACAGATGAAGAGACTTCTGTTGAAAATAGCAACGAAAACAAAAAGGATGATGATGATGAAACGGGTGAAGAAACTTCGGTTGAAAATAGCAAAAAAGATATGAGTAGCGAGGAAGACAAAACAGATGAAGAGACTTCTGTAGAAAATAGCAACGAAAACAAAAATGATGATGATGATGAAACGGATGAAGAAACTTCGGTTGAAAAAAGCAAGAAAGATATAAGTAGCGAGGAAGACAAAACAGATGAAAATAGCAACGAAAACAAAAAGGATGATGATGATGAAACGGATGAAGAAACTTCGGTTGAAAAAAGCAAGAAAGATATGAGTAGCGAGGAAGACAAAACAGATGACGAGACTTCTGTAGAAAATAGCAACGAAAACAAAAATGATGATGATGATGAAACGGATGAAGAAACTTCGGTTGAAAAAAGCAAGAAAGATATAAGTAGCGAGGAAGACAAAACAGATGAAAATAGCAACGAAAACAAAAAGGATGATGATGATGAAACGGATGAAGAAACTTCGGTTGAAAAAAGCAAGAAAGATATGAGTAGCGAGGAAGACAAAACAGATGACGAGACTTCTGTAGAAAATAGCAACGAAAACAAAAATGATGATGATGATGAAACGGATGAAGAAACTTCGGTTGAAAAAAGCAAGAAAAATATGAGTAGCGAGGAAGACAAAACAGATGACGAGACTTCTGTAGAAAATAGCAACGAAAACAAAAAGGATGATAATGATAAAACGGATGAAGAAGCTTCGGTTGAAAATAGCAAAGAAAACAAACAAGATGACGATAGTGGAAAAACTGCTATAAGTAGTAGCGAGGAAGACAAAACAGGTGATGATGATAAAGACATGGATAATGATGAAAACTCTGTTGCTGGAAACAGTACAGAAGATGACGAAGGTGTTTCTAATAGTAATCAAGACACTATTGAAAACAGTGAAGGGGAATCGGCAGAAGAAAGTCTATAGAAGAATCTACTGAAACTGGTAAAACAACTGAAGAAGATAATGACGCAGAAAATATACTATAAAGAGTACTGAAGAAAGCAATGATTCCACTAATTTAAGTAAAAGTAATACTTATTATGAAAAACGTAGTTTTTTGTGAGCTGATACACACAATTTTATTATTTAATTCGGTACATAAATTTTTTATAAAAATAAAAGAAAAATTATGAGAAAAATCATAAATGAAAATGTTACAACGGTGAGGGAAAATCTACAATTTACTATACAAAAATCGAAAGTCGAATCATTTAATTTTAATTTTGTTTTTAACAAAAACGTCTATTTGTTAAGTATTTAAATAGTCTAATTAAATAGTCTATTATATTCATTTTCATTTTCAAATTATTTCATTGTAAAAAAAAAGCTTTATCAAAACAAAAAGGCTGTTATCATTTGAAAATTTATTCTTTTTAACTTTTAGGTTCAAATATGACACTTAAATTACACTTCTTATTCAGTAATTTGTATTTTTCCCCACGAACTTGGGCTTCGAAAGTGATGAACAAGGTGAAAGATTTCACCAGTAAATATAAGAAATCGAGAGACGTTTCAAAGGTTGGTGGGATGAACAAATGATGGCGGTCTATTGTTGGTTGTTCCTCATTCGTGAAGATCCATCCGAACAAAAACGCAAAAGTTCAAGTCGCTCGTCATTTTAATTTAAATTTTTTGAATTTACGCCGAATATACTGTGTGAGCAATGAAAATGAAAATATTGTCGTTCCACAAAATCCTTAATAAAAACTTTATTTTACATCCGATTTTTTTTTAAATACGCTTAAAATATTGGTAATTAAATAAACTATTTGGTAAAAAATAAAACATTCCAGATTTTCAATATAACATAGAAAAAAATTTAAATGAAAATGAAAAATTTTGAAAAAAAACGTAAAAAATAGGCAAATTTTGAACTTTAAGGTGTCATATCTCAGCGATTTTTTATCAGATAGAATTTTCCAACATATCAACGGAGAAGGCATTCAAACGCCTTTCCATCGGTGTGCCATTTATCTCGATCGAACTTTTCCTCTGGACACTACAAAGGTTTGAGTGGGGCCATACACCGAAAAACATAAAAGTACCGTTATCTAAAAAACGGTACTTAGGAAAAAATAATAACAGCGTTTTTCGTGCTCAGGAGGTCCCAATTAACTTATCTAGGCCTGTGGCGTTCTTGGTATTTTTTGGCTGTAAACCAGTGTAATCAAGTCGAGTTTGGAATTCCTAGTTCGAGCAAATTCTAATTGTCAGAATTATATCGTGATACTTTATGGAAATCAGTTTTGTCGCACATCTTAAGCCTCTAGTTTCTCTATTTTGCGTCCATTGGCCCGTAATTATTAAATTTAATATATTATTTATAAATTCTAATTTGAACTGAAGATTAATATCAACTTAAATTATTTTTTAATAACTGTGAGCTTTTGATAAAATATTTTAATCCGTCTGTAGAAATTTGCTCAAGGTATAGATGAGAATGTGAATAACTATGTATGTAGTCGTAATAATTCTAAGGAATTTAGATAGCAAGATATAACAGCCCTTAAATCCACTCATAATATCGGAATAATTTTATTACAAAAATTATATTATAAACTATTTTTTTTTTTTTTTTGTAAATGTTCAAGCGAGATGGTAATTTTCATTTTTTGAAATAAAATTCGAATGAACAAATTACAAACAGAATCTTCGAGCTACTTATTAGTCAAGCGTTTTGATAATATTGTGCATTATCTGTTGCATATCCTAAGGGCTTAACGAGCTGTCTCTAATATATAAGTGGTTAAAATCAATTAATATGTATAGACGTGGCTATACGGTAGTCAATTGAAAAGCGTTAAAAAACAAAGAAAATCAATTCTATTGAAAACCTTTTAATTAATTATTTCTATTAAAATTCTACAAAATATACGTGATAATGAATACAAATATGGTGCCATTTACTGAAAGTTGAAATGTAAATTGTAAAATTTAAATTTCAGCACAATTTAGTCAACACTTTAGAGTTTCATTAGTTGGGCATAAAAATGGATTTCTCTAAATGGTTTATAATGTTCACTATGATTTTAACAATTCTAGGCGCACAAAGTCTTGCAAAAAGTATACATGATCATAAGCATAAAGAAAAACCCGGAGGGGACCATTTTCTTGAACATGAAAAAGGGCACACACATAAACAGGATCATGATAAAAAGAAGGAAGTTGGACATGAACAGAAACATAATCACAAGCAGGAACATACTGAAAAGAATAAAAAGTCACACAAAGATGGCAAAAAGAAGGAACATAAAGATAAACATAAAAAAGAAAGTAAGGAATTGGAACAGTTTCTAGAACATGAAAAAGGTCATGAACAAGGACATAAAGACAAACATAAACCAGGAAAGCACAAGGAAAATAAACCACCACATAAGGAGGAACACAAACATAAAAAAATATCTGAAGAAGTATCTGAAGAAGATTCCCAATATGAGAGAGACGGAGAAAGTGACTATGAATACGATAGTGAATATGATTCCCGAAGTGATTATGATCATCATCATCATAAACATAAATGGACCCATAAGGGAAAAGTAAGTTTTTAATTAAATTTTTTTTTTTATTCCATTTAAACAAACATTTTTTGTTTTCAATTTATAAAACAAGAAAGCTGTAAGTAGTTTAGCCAATGACGCTAAAAAAGCGACAAATATCGGTTTCAAATTAGATCATTTACTAGAAGAAAACGAAAAATATAAAGAAAGTTCAGAATCCCAAGAAAGTAGCGATAACAAAAGTAAAGAAAAAGTAGATAAAGATGAAAAAAAAGAAAAAAATAAAAGCAAAAATAGCGTGGAGAACAGTAAAGAAGATGACACCAGCGAAGAAACTTCGGTTGAAAAAAGCGAGGAAATAGAAGATGATAAAAAATCTGCTACAAGTAGCGAGGAAGACAAAACAGATAATGATGATGAAGACACCACTGCTACAAGTAGCGAGGAAGACAAAACAGATAATGATGATGAAGACACAACTACTACAAGTAGCGAGGAAGACAAAACAGATGCCAATTCAGAATCAGAAGATTCAGCTGCTGGAAATAGTACTGATGATGATGACAGTGATGAAGATGCAGTTAAAAACAGTGAAGAGGAAACATCAGAAGACAATTCTACTGAAAATGAAAGTAAGAGTAAAAGTAAAAGTGGCGATGACTATTAATGGAAAAACGTAAACTTGTATGAGCTGAAACACATAATTTTATTATTAAATAAGATACATAAACTTATAAAAATATATGAAAGTGTTAGTGGATGAAACGAATTTTTAATAAAAATAAAAGAAAAGTTATGCACCAATTTTTTTATTTGTTGGCACAAAACTTTAAGTCTGACTTTCCAAGACTAAAAAAATTGTAAGCAAAGTTAATGTAAAATGTGCACCAAATCTAACAAGAATTTTATACTGCATCAATACAAAATAATAAAAGCAGATGGGAACATAAGGGGGAACATGATTCGTCGATATGATTCCAATAGTTTTGCTAATCGATTTGGTAAGAATTTATACATTTAACTGATAGAAACAAATTTATATATTTTTTAATTTATATATTTTTTTATTTATATTTTTTTTTTATATAAATTATTAATGGGCCTTAAAGATGTAATTTCAATTAAAAAAAAATTGAAAAATTTAATAAATTTTTAACAATTCTTGAGCATCAATGAAAAATATAAAGAGCACCACTCTAGTGATTTTCTTTATTTCGCTATAAGGCACTATGGCTTCAAGTCGGCCTTTTTTGGCATAAATTAAAATAACCATACTAGAGCTTTTAATTTTTGCTTCCTTGACGGCCGTGGGCTGTAAATAAATTAGAAAAGAAAAAGTCAAATAGTCTACGCCCACTAAAAGGGAAAGTACCCAAATTGATATTAAAGATTTATTTCCAATATACAAAGAAGATGTAAGATCAATCGGTGTTCTTTAATTCTTTTTTAAGAATATTTAGATTTTTGTTGTTTTTTGACGAATCCACGCTATTTGCACATCACCTTTGTGTCCGTTTGTTTTCCGAACCGAAAGCATTTCGGCAGGAGTGCAGCGCACAGTGAGACAGCCCTATAGTAACCGTGGCAAAAAATTGTTTTTGGCGTCTCGTCCAATTTGGATGAAATTTTCAGAGTATATTAATAGATAAATGAGTAACAATTCCTTGAAATTTCAGCCTCATAACTTCATTACTTGTTGGTTTAGAGCAAGTAAAATTTCTCGTAAAAATTCACGTATTTCTACGAATAAAGATGTAATGCACTATTTGCAAATATCATCAGATCCTTATATTAATTCATTTAGAATGAGAATGAAATTGGAAAAATTAAAATACCATGATGATATTAAAAAATTATTGACATTGATTGAAAAAAAAATTGTTCTTTTTAATTGCAATTCAATTCGAGGTGGGCGTAATAGTGGACGTGTTATTGTAATTTTTGCATGCAAAATTTTAAATGATATAGATTACAGTAATATAAAATTTTAAGGTTGTACCTAAAATATTTTAGATAATATAGCACTTTTTATATTGTGGTTGCAGGGTGGTGGGCCAAAGTTCAAAATTTTTTCCGATAATGTTTGTAACAAAATAACATTTAAGTATTCCAAAATTGAAAGTTATACCTAAAATATTACGGACAATACGGCATTTTAAAAATTTCGATTGTATGGGAGGTGGGCGTAAAAGTGGGCGAATTTTCTTAATTTTTTTTTTTAACTGAAATTGTCTCAAAAATAACTTGTGCAAAGTTTCAGAACTCTACAATGACTCCTTGTATTTAATGCCGGCGTTGTCTCACTGTGCAGCGCCACCTTCTCACTACTGACATACATCATCCAAATAATGCTGTTTATCATTCAAAGGTGAAGGTATAGCACTGGTCTTTGAGTGATCAAATTGACAACAATTTGTCCCATTGACGTAAGGCGCTTAACATCATATCTACCAATCTATTTCTATATATTCAAAATACATACATACATACATAACTGGCCTTTACAACTCTGTGTCAGGATTACGACCTAGCTTCTCGCAGCACTAATGTTGTGTGTGTCAATTTTTACCCATGAGTACCGAGACCTACAGTTTAATGTCGACTCCGAACGACAGATTTGAGAAGCTTGTTCATGGCAATTAGTTACTCTCAGAGCTTTTGCCAGAAGACTGCTGAGAGGTAGTCGCCGAAAGAAATATTTTTTTCATATTTCTTCTTTTGAAGATGTCAGAGCCTGGATATATTCAAAATACCAATACAATACACTGCATTTCGTACTGGTTTAGCCCTGAATATTGATCTTGAATAAAAAAAAAACAATTTAAAATGTAAATTAAGTATTGGGCTTGCAAACAATAGTAACAGTAATTATTACAAACGGATACTAATACATAACAGGAGTTGTATCCAACAACTAAAACAATAATCAATGTTCAAATTCCGCCATAACTCATTTCGTAATTAGCAGTTTGAAAGCAAATCACAAAACCTTTAAATGATGATATTTTGCAACGATTAAGAAAATAAAAATTAAATGTCTGTATAAATTTAAAAATTATTTTTTATTGACTCTAGCACTCAGGTGATGACCCCTACTATAGTACATCGGCCCGTTAAGGAAAATAGAAGCGGAAGAGGGAAAGATCTAAACTTACTAATATAATATCTGATATCAGCCCGAAGAAACAAAAGTCCTACTTCAAAACTGCGAACGGCAGGGAAATCGGTTGCTGTCAATTGATTATTCAATGGTCAGTGTTATACCTTTACCACTGAATAGTCAACTCCAAGACGCCCGCACATTAATATTATAATAACATTAGAGATGTTGTTGTTGTTATTCCTTCTAATCCAGCCCCTTGGATAATTCTTAGTAACTGGCTCTCAACTGCCTTCCTAGCATGGAAGACTCTGCCAGACATCTATTGCTCTCCGCCAGCTTAGTCAGTTGAGGCCTTACAGTGTAAGCCTCTACACCACGACTAGGTGTTTATCCCACGTGGAGAGACTTTAAGAATTTTTCATTTATTTTTTTGTAGAATAAACCCTATAAAGTGACATATTAAAGATAGCTAAAAAGATATTAAAACCTTAGAAATGCTAATTTTTTCATTTCCAATAGGCCATTTTGTTTAATATTTTTTTTTATCAGGCATAAGCGGTTTTTTTCACATTCATCCAAATACTTTATGCATAAGCAGGTGTGAAGAATATTTTACGTGGAACTGAATACTAGTAAATATAATTACTTTAAATTTACAAAATATAAAAGTTGCGATATTGAAATTGTAGATTTAAATACAAGTCATCGTTTTGGTAGAGTAACATGGTTCCACTTAAACTGTTTGTAATTTTCGTGATATTTTTGGTACATTGCCAATGTCATTCCCATACGGAACACAAATCAACGCATAGTTTAGAGCATCATGGATCGCATAAATCCGAGCACAATGAAAAGCATAAATCAGATCATAAGCATCACCACAAATCGTCACACAAGCATAAACATAAGCACAAACATAAGCACAAACATAAACCGGGCCATAAACTTGTAAGTTTTTTTCTTTCAAGATTAATAAATATTATATAGTATAAATATAGTGCAAACAATATGTATATAATAAAAACTAAAATAACACTAATTTACTTTAGGAAGTTGCTAAAGATGTCGCCGACATAGTTTTAAATGTAGCGGATACCGGTGTTGATATTGCTGATAAGGTAACTCATCATATAAACAAAAAAAATAAGAAAAAGGACTCATCTTCATCTGATAGTGATTATACAGACGAAAGTTCTGATGAATTGACTACAGAATCATCGGAAACCTCCGATGATAATTCTGACGATACAGATTTGGATGATGTGTATGATTATTAGTAGGCTTTGGTTTAATAAAATTTCAATTGGCACAACTATTCATGTTTCATTTAAGAAAAATCTCTATAGTTCGTTAAATTTTTTAATAGGTGGTTACAAATAGAATGCATGCTGTTGCTTAAGTGCACATTTCTAAGCGAAATATCATTTTGAAATAGCTCCTTTAGAAGTTCGTCATCTTGAAGCGGTCTGTTCATCCATCTAGTGAAGTCTAATCTCAATAATTTCAAATCTGCTTTAATTTTTTTTAGGAATATAGACGCAAATTTTTTGATATTTTCAGTAAATATATTTGATAGTTCCTGATCAAATAAATTATTGTGAAAATATTTGTAGTCCCCGAGGTTTAGTGGCTAGTGTGTTGGCTTACTAAGACGATAGCGCAAGGTTCAAATCTCAGTTTCTGACATCTTAAAAAAAAAAAGAAAAATGAAAAAAATTATTCCTTTCGGCGACTACTTCTCAGCAGTCTTCTGGCAAAAGCTCTGGGAGTAATTGATTACCATGAAAGAGCTTCCAAAATCTGTCGTTCGGAGTAGATTTTAAAACTGTATGTCCCGGTACTCATGGATAAAAATTAACAGGGTTGTAATGGCCAATTATGTATGTATGTATGTGGAAACATATTGCACACACATATGTATTTCTTTAAAGCTAACAGTCCCTCCTGATACAGTTCCCAATAAGATGGAGGATACTTTTTCTATCTCTTGTTCCTGCAGAAATATTTTTTGCTAAAGTGGATTCGGGCTTTTGCCCAATTTACACTTTTGAAAAGGAAATTTAGTTGCAGAAGAATGGGCAAAGAACTTCCCGAATTGAAATATATTTTGAAAATGCCAAATTTTCTTATTCTGTTACTCGCTACGTAGCGAAGCAAATTAAAGTGTTTTAAAGTAATAAAAAATTTTTTTATGATAATTTGTGGTACAACTAGCCAGAATATAATTTTAAATAAAATTTACTTTTGAAAATTAAAAAAATATATATGTCTACTTAAATTAATTTTTAATTATATGTTATATATATTCCATACGTAGTAGTTCTTTAACAGAAAAACATTTTATTTGAGTGTTTGCTTCCAAAATAAAATTTAGAAAACGTTCAGTCCATATCGCCTGACATCTTTAGAAATTTCGATGCATCACAAAATCTTATTGCTTAAAATAAAGTTAAGTAGCAAAGTAGATTTTGTTTTGTAAGGGAATTGTCGAATGTAGTACATTTCGAGCAGATGAAAATGAACTATAAGTAAACATGTGTAGTAAATGAACGACCTATTTCAATTGTACTACTCTTTCAACTGAACTAAGTGAGGCGCTCTTTTCAAAGAGCGATCTTAGTTTGGTAAAAGAGAGAAAAAAGAAGTTGGGAGAATTTATTTATATACAGTCATAGAAATATTTTAGTAATATACGCTATTCTGAAATTAATTTCATCAACATACATACAGAAAGTTATAAATGTTTGACTATATTTAGGACATGTTTTTTAGATATTTTCTGGGAAATAAAAAATCCATTTCTTCTTCTTAAAAAAATATTTTTTTAAAGTATAAATAAATAATTAACTGGGCTATAAGATAAAATCTTCTACATTTATACTCTTTTTGTTTATTTGTAAGGCCAGCACTCAGGGGACGGTCCCTACTCATGTAGTACATTGTGCTGGTCTAGGAAAATATGTTATGGAAAGGGGGAAAGAGGGAGTAGTGTTTGTGGACATTTGATTTAAACCTATAGATATCGTAATTGGCAGGAAAAACATTCGCCGGAAGATTGTTCCACAAACGAGCGCTGCGGCCAAAGAACGAATTTACTCTTATGACAATTTCGTATTTGTAGAATGTTTTTATATACTCGTAGGTTGAACGTAAGTTGTTGCGTTGCTTTGAACAAATAAATTTTAAGTCGGAAAATATTTGTATTATAATTAGGCCTTTTCCAAATTTTTTTCTAAAATTGCTTAATAAAAACACCATCACTAAATGGTTTACCCTTTTCAAAAAATTTTAAAACTTATTAAGCTTGAAATCGCCATTTTTAATTTAGGATCTAATTTTGGTTCATAAATTTCTTCTCCCACTAACCAACCTTTTAATGTTTCTAAAAAAATTTAATTTTTTAACATAAAATATTTTTTGAGTGTCATCGATCATGAATCTCTTTCAAATAAAGTACTATATTGCAAAATTGAACTCAAATATTATTGGGTTTTGTTGTAGCTGCATGTAAAAGAAAAAAAGCCGTTGAACTACCAGATCGAACTAGTTCATCTTTGCTCTTTGAACTAAAAAGACCGCTCACTTAAATGAACTATTAAGCACTACTCTAACTATAAGCCGGCTTAAGCATATTATAATTGAGCTTTAAGTTCTTCAAAAACTGTAATTGTTTTTAGTAAAAACTATAAATTTTAATTATCTTTATAAGGATATGAATTTTTGTATTACTTAAATTAGTTTATAATTTTATTTTGAAAAACTTTGGTATCAGATAAGATTATTTTAAACCTAATTTATAACTAAGAAAGTATTATATTGTACAATTTTCTAAATTTTATAATGTTTGCAAAATTAATCTTTTTTCCTTTTGCCTTGCAAACAACGGCATATTAACTTAAATATGGCTTTAATAAATAATTTAATTACTTTAATAGTCAAATATAAAATAGTTAAACATAAAATAATAACATCTAAATTGGTGGTCTCTATTAAATTCATTTTCTTTAAAGGACTTTGCATGTGTGCGGCACCTTTATATCTTATTAAATACTCCAACCAATAGACAGCATTTTCTTTAATTTTCAAGGGTCGATCCCGGTATAGAGTTGAAAATTTTTTAACATTATGAGAAAATTTAGGATTTTCTAAAACCTGCATAACTGTTTCAGAAATCACTTTTTCGGTCAGAGGTTTTTCATTATCAATACTCAGACCATAACCTTTGCTAACAACTTCTTCCATATTCATGGGTTGATCACCGAATACGGGCAGACCCACCATAGGGACACCATAAAACTTGGCCTCCGTTATACCACCCTTACCGCCATGACCAAAAAACAGTTTCACATTTGAGTGTCCCAAAATATCGGCTTGTGGCAACCATTTGCGATATAAAATATTCGAAGAATTTCCTGGTATTCTTGATTCATCATCAACCTTCCATAAAACTTTTTGTGGCAATTTTGAGAGAACATTAAATATTTTCCTTAAAGTACCATTTTGCATATGATGCTCTTTGACATTGGTGCCCATGCTAAACAAAATAATGCCGTGTGTGGCAGAATTGATGAAATCTTCAATGTCCTAGAATTATAAAAAACTTTGTTTGCTTTTAAGGATTTTTTAAATAATATAACTCACTTTGGGTAGAGCTTTGGTTTCTTCATTTAAATGTATGCCGCCAATTTCAATGAGTGACGGTACTAGAGGTCTTATAGGTTTCTCGCTAAAATGATGGCTAAACAAAACCATGGAGACACGCTCTTTAGCCTTTTCATAACTCACATATTTATCAGCTGGGAAGTGTAGGCTAAATTAAAAAAGTATTAATTGGTTATTTAGTAGCTATTATTGTCGTTATAATTAAATTTTTATAACAAGCAATTCCCACATTAAGCACAATATTTTTATAAACAAGTCTAAGCACCTTTCAAAAATATTTAGTTTTTACTGTTAGAAGAATATAATATAGAATATTTAGTTTTTACTTAATATCTAATCAGTTTGAAGAGCATCTAGCCACTTTACTGATTACATTTACGAGTATTTGATTTTAATAAACAAAGATTTCTTTTTCGACATATTCACTTACAAAATTTAATTGAATTAATATAGATTTTAATTAAGTTGTTAAATTTTTTAAAAGTTCAGGTGAACCACAGCTGTTATTTCTTTTAGTTTTTAGTAAAACTACAGTCTACTGCTTAAAGTTGCTACTTCTTATGCATTGTTGCTTATATAACTTGATTATATAGAGCAAAATACTATTTAAACTTGTAGTGTAAATTGAACTCAATTAAGATCTTAATTGCCTAAACTCTTCAACCGTGTAAGTAAGTAAGGTGTAAAACGACTTGTTTAAAAATATGAAAAACCTGCTTGTGGATTCTTTTTTTAGACAAACATTGCTGGCAAATATGGAAATTATTTGTCTTAAACTTACTCATATTCTTTACGCATTACTCGGTTCAGTAATGCATCCAATATTAATTCCTCTGCTACAGTAAATAGATTTTTTAAGCGAAATATGAAACCCATATTATCGTTTACAGGATTTATTAGCGAAACTTGCGTATAGGACATTTCTAAAGGGCTTCCAGCTAATTTTAAAATTGTTACAATTGGTATATTAGGCCACAAGAGGGCAACTGGGCAATTAAAATGCTCTGCTACACCAAATACCTGGTCACCCCACAGATAGCCGAATAGCATTAAATCAAATTGATTTCCCGGATTGTTTAAAACTTCTTGAAACTTGGGATCATCCAAAGCTTCAGATAAACTGTTTATAAACATCTTAAACATATCATATAACTTGCCTATCCGTTCAAAACCTTTTGCTTTTGTCGCAATAATCGCTATATCCATATCTACTGAACCCTTATCCAATTTAATGTGTTTCATGCTGGGATGTAGCCACTCACTTTTTAGTGGCAATATGGAAATTACGGTTATATTGTGATTTCGTTCAGCCATCGCCTTAACCACAGCCATTTCGATAACTAGATGCGAAGGACTGCATGTGGTCATAAGAGCTAAAATATTGGCAGACTCGGCAAAATAAGAGTTTATGCTCAGTGTTAATGTTAATGTTAAAGCAACTTTCCAATTGTTTATCATTTTTTTCTAATTTTTTCATTTAATTACGTAGCACGAGTAGTTTGTATTTTTTTTCGATAAAATAAACTGATCACGTCTTTACTTTTCAGTAGCGCGAATAAAACTGCTTATGATGTGAAAAATATTTATTCTTTTTAATTCAAAATATTTTCGCCTTTCTCTTAGTTTCTTAATCAATTTCTAGATAAAGTTTTGTTACAAAATATGTAACAAAAATTATATGATACCCTACAAAAACACCATCAAATAGCCGAAAACTTAACTAAAAATCAAAGTTAGAATTTTTATTTTTTGGCTGTACAAGAGTTGGTGGTATTCGTTTCAAGCCAAAGTCAGCAGAATGCTAATATGTTTATACATACATACTCGTGCATACATTCTATTTAGGACTATATTTTTTTATCTGCCAGTTCAAAATTCAACACGATGCTACAAAATAACAAATTTAAGTTCAAACTCATAAATTTATAGTCAGGCTGAAATATAAATAAAAAACTGTAATAATAATTTTAATTCAAATATTAACCAATACCAAAAAAGTTCTGTGTACTAATAGGGAAACTATTTTAGGTTATGTGTGCGTAAAAATTCAATTTAAATTCTCTACCAGAAGCATCAAATTACAATATTTTATTGTTTAATGAAGATGATGATGAAAATGATATATCGTACACCCAGTTCAAAACTGACTCAACTCAAAATTTTCTTTATTTTGATTTATAAGCTTAAACTATGCAAAATAATATCTGCATATTTTAAGCATATAAAGCAAAAAAAAAAAAAAAATATGTATATATATATATATGTATTCCCGGTTGAGCCCCCAAAAATGTAGGAAATTTATTATTCCTCTTCACAATTAAATGGCACGATTTATATTTTTTGTTTTATTTTTATTTATTATTTTAATTATTAAATATTAAAGTTACATACGTGCTTCACTTAAATCTTAGGGTAACTGATTTAATGTTTTTCAATTTGCCGTATTGTCAACTGTCCTCATCTATCTCTCAAACCCAACTCAATGACTACCTTTTTACTTTTCTTATTCAAACACAAATTCACAAAGATAAAAAAAAAAGTACCGTTAACGCGGTGTTGCCTATTTTAACAATTTATCTATCCTCTCTTCTCCTGCACTTTAATTGTTAACCCATCCGCTCCCTTTCATCCCTACAGGACCCCTACATTCGGCCCTCCTGACCTTACATCCGACCCGGATGTACCCACTTCTTCATATGATCTGCCACCGTAGTACAATACCTACTACCTTCCGTACCTCCAATTCTCTCTACCTCATACCGACCATGGTTAAGCTTCCTCACAACCTTGTAGGGACCCAGGAATTTCGGCCTCAACTTCATACCTGCACCAAACTGCGTGCGTTTAATAGCGACCAATTCGTTGACTTCATACTCCGTATCTGGAACTCTCTTCCTATCGTAAGCCTCCTTATTTTCTCGCTGTATGCGCTGTATATTGCTTCTCGCTTCCTCCCTCGTCATATCCCTCTCTTGCTCAAATTCTTGAATGGATAAATCCTCAAAAATCTTCCTGATATCTGGGTCATCAGCTGTTCTCATGTCAACTCCAGTTAGCAGTCTAAATGGCGCAATTTCGGTGCTCCTCGGCGCTGTTTTATTGATAAACCGTTGAACTTTATCGACATGTTTGTACCAGTTGCCTGGATTCTCTATGCATAATTTTGTCAGCATGGGGACGATTGTGCGATGCATCCTCTCGACCTGCCCATTACCTCGTGGCACTCCTGTAGCGATTAAAAGATGCCGAATATTCTCCGCTTCACAATACTCCTTAAACTTTCCAGAAGTGAAAGCAGTACCTCTGTCCGTTATTATCCTTGCTGGGTTACCAAATACAACAGATTGCTTTTTGAGACGTTCCACTACTTCTTCCGCTCCAGTGCTCTTCGTCGGATACAGCCAAACGAACTTCGAGAAGGCATCTACTACAACCAGGATGTGGTTATATTGCTTGTGCGTAGCCTCCATGGGTCCAACGTGATCTAAATGGTATGTGACTAAGGGCCTGTCAGATTTATCTATCGGATTCAGGAATCCCTCTTTACGACCTTTTTTCGCCTCCGAAACAATACACTCAACGCAACTTTTCACTATCGGCTCCACCTTCGACCTCAAGTCAGGTATATAAAATGACTTCTCTACAAGATCCTGCGTTTTACGGGTCGCAAAATGGCCTTGGCGATGTGCAATTTCTATTATTTCCCGCTCCATGGCTTTCGGTATAACTATTAGCTCTTTATTGGGATCCTTATACATTACGTCAAACTTTAGATAGTAGTCTTCATACGATTCTTTCTCTAGAATCTTCCGGACTGCCCTAATCCAGTCATCTTGAAGTTGTGCTTCCTTTATGCGATGTCTCAGCGAATCTTCCATCATGAGGCACGACATACGACTTAAGGCATCGACGTGTTTCATCTTCGAGCCGGACCTATGCTCTATCTCATAATCAAACTCTTGTAGGAATAAAGCCCACCTGGATACTCTTGGAGGAACATCCTGCTTTCTCATTGTTAGCGCAAATGCATTACAATCTGTTACCACCTTGATTTTTACGCCTAGTACGTAAACTCGCCATCTTCTAAGTGCCTCTATCACAGCCAAAACTTCCAACTCATACGAGTGGTATTTCTGTTCAGTCGGTTTTGTTTTACGGCTCATGTACTCGATAGGGTGTAGTTGTTGGTCGTCTTCTTCACGCTGTAGTAAAACGGCTCCATAACCAAACATACTGGCATCCGTGTGTATTTCGGTAACGGCTTTCGGATTGAACAATCTAAGAACAGGTGCAGTCACTAAGGAATTTCTCAACTGATTAAAAGCTATTATTTCGTTATCTTCTATTTTAAATGTTACATCTTTCCGCAAAAGGTCTGACAACGGTTTGGCTATCACGGCATACTCCGGAATGAAACGCCTGAAATACGAAGTTAACCCCAAAAAGCTTTGTAGAGTTTTACGATCGTGTGGTAGGGGAAAATTTGAGACAGCCTTAGTTTTCTCTTCCGAAGGTTTAATCGTCGAATCCTCAATTATATAGCCCAGAAAGTTAATCTTCCTTTTTAAGAACTGACATTTTTTCCACTTTATATCCAGTCCGTTTGTCTCCGCGACTTTCAATACTTTTTTCAGTTTCTCAACTCCTTCTTCTTCATCTTTCGAGGGGATCACCAAATCATCCATATAGATTATAACTGTACCATCATTTATCAATTTCCTAAAGACTGAAGAAATGTATCTACAAAACACCGCTGGCGAATTAGAAATGCCGAAGGGGACAAATAAAAATTCATAGATTCCACTATGTGTCACAAACGCAGTAAATTTCTGTGAATCTGGTTCTATAGGCACATGGAAAAATCCATTTCTAAGGTCCAGAGAGGTGTATACTTTAGCACTTTGCAGTCGCTGAATTACGTCGTCGATCACTGCCATTGGGAAATTGTCCCTTACTATCTTCTCATTGAGCTTACGGTAATCGCAGCAAAGCCGTTTGGTTCCGTCTTTCTTTGATGCTAATACCACGGGCGCGGCGTATTCTGAACAACTTGGCCTAATAATGCCCTCCTTAAGCCATTCTCTCACCTGTTGCTCTACCACAAGTTGATCACAGTATGGCATTCTTCTAGGTCTTTGTGCCACTGGAATTTCATCCTTTAATATAATCTTCATCGTCACAGGATACGTCTCAGGTTTTGTAGGTTTATATATCTTCACCGCGTTCTCTATTTCCGTTTTAATATTCTTACTCAAGTGATAGACATCCAGTTGATCTTCATTATCATGTTCGATGAATACGGAATGAACAATCTCTTTAAACTCATCTTGTAGCTCCACAATCGAATTATCATTACCACAAATGCTCGCTTCTTCAACAACTTCCGACGGCTTATTTTTATAACGAAATTCTGCCCCATCCGAATTAACAATCATATCAACATGCTCAAAAATATTATTCCCTAGTACGACTGAATATAAAATATCGCGCTCCTTACAAACGTGAAAAGTTATCTCCAACTCAACGTCATCTACACCGACCTTTACCGTAAAATTACCCATCGTAGTTATCTTTTTACCACCTATTCCAACTAATGTTCGCGTATCCGGTTTAAGTTCAAAATCATCTAAAAGAAACAGCATGTCGTAACGGATTGCGCAGATGTCGCTGCCAGTATCAACAATAGCAGAAATAGTTTTTCCGTATATCAAAATATCCTTAAATATTCTTCTTGACGGAATAATAACATCATCAGCCAATGTATGAACATTACCATTGCTTGAGCCACCTGCTCGTTCGCCTGTATCATATCTTTCCCTTTTGATTTTACATTCAAAAGATTTATGACCAAAACTATGACACTTGAAGCATTTTACTTGGGCACTTTTGCACGCATTTGATAAATGACCTTTGTCTCCGCATTTAAAACATCGTTTTTCGTCCTTAGGTTCCGCAACATTCTTGGTAAAACTTTTTGGTCGATTTCCTTTTGAGTTTGATGACTCCGGGAAACGAATCTTCTCGTATATACCAATATTTTCCTTGAGTTCGTCCAAGTTTCTAGCTTGGTACAAGATTGTCTTGTTGGACCTGTAGTCACCTATGCCATCTATAAAATATTCGATTAAGCTCTGATCATCTAATCCGATAGGGTTCCCGATTTCCCGTAAACTATACAAATATTCGCGAAAAGTCTCACATGATTTCTTCTTACGATTTCTTAACATTTTGTGAACTTCTAGTGATGAAAGGTTTTTCCCAAATTCCCTCACTAGGGCCTGCTTCAGAGTAGTCCAATCTTTTATACCAGATTCGCTTCTAGCAAAAGTCTTGGCAGCTCCAGTCAACAGCTGTTTAGCGTATATATAATTTTGAAGGTCGTTCCATTTTACGGCGTATGAACAGTCCTCGAACTCGTTTATCCATTGCCCAATTTCCGGCAAACCGTCTCCTGAAAAAGTTGAAACCGAGTCCTGTACGTCCCTCAAAGTAAAATTACTGTAAGATACCGCTGCATCATTGGCGGCAGCCACTGAAAAAATCTCACCAGAATCGGAAATATCGCCCTCACGTTCTAAATCAAAATGACTCAACAACCTATTCTGCAAAGTAATCTTATTACCTGTCTTAGGGAGCACTAGTTCGTCCAGCTTTGCCCTCAAACCCTCTACATTCAAACTTAAAATTTCGTCTCTGTCCATTTTGTTCGTCAACGGCTTACAAATTTCAATAATTATATGAATGAAAGTGATAATATGTAGTAATAATAAAATATGATTATTATATAATGATATGAATATAGATATAATAATATAAAATATATCAATATTAATTTTCCTTTTAATCTTTTTATTTTCTCTCAGTGTTGTTTGCACAACACAGGAACACATAAACAGTATCAATTAATGTTGATATATTAAAAAAATTAAATTGATTATTTTTATTCTATTCAAATTATTACAATTTTATCATCAATTTATGATTATTTATTAAAATATTACTAAATATGTAGTAATATACAAAAGTTAATAATTGAAAAGAAAAGAAAAAAAAATTATATTGAATCAATTTTATCAATATTGCCTCTAAATAATATATTCATTTAAATTCACCAAATCATCAAAATTTCCGTTTTACTTCTTATGAAAAAAAAAATATTTTTTCTTTTCTTCTCAAATATTTTTTTTTTTCTCTTTCTATTTTATTTAAAATATATCAAATTCTATTAATTCGCCAAATTAACTGATTTAACATTCATCAAAATTTAACAGCTCATTAAATTTTATGATTTCACTATCTTACATCTCTGTCTTCTTTTTCCCTTCACAAATTGAAGTCAAATCATATACATCTTTTCTTTTTATGAATACACTATTTTATAACTCTGTTTTCTTCTTCTCGTCACAAATTTAACTCAAAACATCTATGTATATTAAAATATGAAAACATCAAAATAAAATGCAAACATCTAAAGCATTTATATCATCTTCAAATTTAGTGTATTAAAAAACAATTTAATTATCATCATCACAAGGGAAAAAATATGTACTCAAAATTTAATCTCTCAAAACTTAACTTCTCTTATGCTCTACTTTTTAAACTTCTTATGAGAGCTTTTATCTTCTATATTTTTTTTTAAGTATCTATATTACACTCTTATACTTAGCTGGTAACCGCCTTCGTTGGCTTAAGCATTAAGCATAACAATTTATCAGCAAACTTCTCTTTCATAAATCATCTCTTCTTTTATCTGACGGCAAAAACAGACATCTCTCAGTTTAGCTACTGCGGAATTGGGGTTGTTCTACGATCAATTGGTCATCTTATGTTGTTGCATTATTTGAGTGAAACTTTTTAGTGTTGTGTTGTTGGCTTTTTTTTTTTCTATAAATTCTATGTAGCTGCGTTGATTTATCTTTGTGCTTTTTTAATTTGTGTGGTTTCGTTTTCTGTCCTTCGATTTCACTTTTTTTTGTAACAAAAGAAAACAGTTATATTTAAAATTTGAAGTATTACTTTGCCTGTGTTAATGAAATTCTGCAAAGGGCACGGTTCACTATGGTATAATTTTGTTTGGTTACAGTTTTATGTTAATGTTGTTTGTGTGTTTTTTTTTTTGTCTGCTTTTTTCTCTCTCTTTGTACTTGTTGGTTGAATTTAAGTGCTTTTTTTTTTTAAAAAATAACGGATTGATTTTGTTGTATGTTTCTTTAAATATGTTTGGACTTTACAGTTTTTTTCTTTTTTATTGCTTCTATTGCAGATTTATATTTGTAATTTTTTTTTTTTATGTTCTTTTGCAAGACTTATTTTTTCTTTAAGTCACTTCTATGTACATGTGTATGTTTTTTCGTCGTTTTACAAAATTTATTTTTAGTTTTATACGCACAACATTCTTATCTTTCACAGTTTATTTCTTTAGAAATTACGTTTCCCTTCTTATGTAGGTACAATATTTTTTTTTTATTTTTGGAAAAAATAGTTTGTTTTTTTTTAATTGAACCACACAACACTTCACACGCACCAGGTTACACTAACTCCGAGTCAAAATGGTAAATTATCCCGGACGAGCCCCCAAAAATGTAGGAAATTTATTATTCCTCTTCACAATTAAATGGCACGATTTATATTTTTTGTTTTATTTTTATTTATTATTTTAATTATTAAATATTAAAGTTACATATGTGCTTCACTTAAATCTTAGGGTAACTGATTTAAAGTTTTTCAATTTGCCGTATTGTCAACTGTCCTCATCTATCTCTCAAACCCAACTCAATGACTACCTTTTTACTTTTCTTATTCAAACACAAATTCACAAAGATAAAAAAAAAAGTACCGTTAACGCGGTGTTGCCTATTTTAACAATTTATCTATCCTCTCTTCTCCTGCACTTTAATTGTTAACCCATCCGCTCCCTTTCATCCCTACAGGACCCCTACATAAATATATAGTGAATATGAATTACATTACAAGTTAATTGGGTTTGATGTCAAATTTATGGCGTTTTCTTTTCTGGAAAAAAAATTTTTTTTTTTTGGCCTATAGCCTGCTAAATGAATTTTTGAGTTCTTTTATAAAAACAATGTAACATGATCTTTTTTAAAAAAATTGCCATCATTAAGGGTAAAAATGCAACTTTTTTCGCCCTTAAAAAAATCAAATATGAAAATAATGTCCTGAGACACAAGCTGTCATTTTATTGTCACTCTTTTTTTAAAAGACAACATTTTTTTGCAGAAAAGAAAACGCCATTAATTGTCACATATGTATGAGGTCTTGGTACGATGATACATACATACACATATATAGTATATATAGTAGTAATATTACTATTAAATTTGTAAAAAAAAATGGCCCGTATTCATAGTCAAAATAAAGTCGACTTTAAGAGAAATAGAGCCGACTTTTGCTTAAGTCGACTCTAACTCATTCATAAACAACTTAAAGTATACTCTTGACATAAAAGTCGACTCTAAAGTTAAAACCAGCAAAACCTGTTTTTAACATTTTAAACAACACAGTTGCAGATGCACATTATCATGCAAAGCATTTGTTTATTAAAAATGAAAAATGCTCGGAGATTTTGCATTTATTGATGATTGTGATGATGGTGACGATTGTGTTGTTGAATGAAATCCAAAAATAATTAAAATTGTCATGAGTTTTAAACAAATAAAAACTGAAGTAATATACCTATAAATATTCGGTTAAAATTTCCCATTTAAAGTTTTTTTCATAATTTTATTAGTGATATTTATTTATTTTTTGTTAAAAAAAATAAGAACGCCTACTGTTTAAACTTCTATTTTGGTTTATGTTTTCTAATAGTGTGTGTGTATGTATATTAATAATAACACATAAATATGTATTTGTTTACTGGAAATGTTAACAAAACGTAAGCAGCTGTTTAACGTTGCCACTTCGTAACAGAGTGGGCAAACAAACAAAACATTTCGCAAACGTTACAACAAAGTCATACACTTTTCAAAATTTTTTTAATGGTATTGAAAATGAGCAAAACAAAAACAAATACTATCTAAATGAAAAAGAGCGCAAATGAAACAATTAGATTTTCGCTCTTGTGCTTGCTTTGTTATTCCGTTACATTCGTATAATTTGCTCTTTTTTTCTCTTCTTCTTTTCTTTTTCTTCTCATTCATTTTTTGTTGTACCTACACAGATTTGAGTCAGTGTATTTGTAGTACTCAAAACAAAAACAATATACAAAATAAAATGGGACAATCTTTCTCACTGTTTGTGTTTTATTTTTGCTTTACTCATTGTAAAGAACACAACAAAATGAGATCAAACGTTCAGTTTTGTTTATTTTCCTACTCTGCTTCGTAATTATTGATTAGTTTTTATAAGAAAACGTTTATCAAATAATAGTTGACACCCATTTAGAGCCAACTCAACTTAGAGTATACCTTTATTTTGACTATGAATACCAAAACCTTAGTAAGAGCTTTTTATTTAAAGACTTACTTTATCAAGAGTCGACTTTGGTATATGACTATGAATAGGGGTCAATGTTTTTTGTTAATAAAATTACTATTATATTTTTGTCTCACTTTTTTTCCCCCATCCATTTCTGTATTAAAAAATATCTTTTCTTTTGAGTTCATTTTAATTTATTGCAAATAATAACTTGTTTTATAATAAATTAAATTCTTTAGCATTAATCTTCTGCAAGTATTCCAAATTTGTTATATCTTTAATTTTTTTCTTTTTAAATAGGCATAATTATCGTTTTGAAATATTTCCAATTTTCAAAGATGCACGGTGAGGTAGGATAAAGTATACTAAAATCTAACACATCCTGTAAGACGTTAAGATTTTCTTTATATTAATGAAATTTAACAAAACTAAGTATTCTGTAATACTTACTAGAGTATAACCTAATGAATGTGATGAATGAATCATTTATCATCGATGGCATGAATAATGTCATCTCTTCTTTGAGTATAATATAAGCATCAATTAGCTGTGACTTTGCTCCAGGGCTCTGTAAAAACTTTCAGGCATTCAAGTGCCTTTTTAACTGCTAAAGGTATAAGTAGGAGTAAGGACTACCTGCTTCTTCACTGAAATCGTTTGAATGCCATTCATTTTCTTGAGTTGAAGAAATTATATTGTCCCATGCTCATTCACGGCTCTTACTCAAGCGGGGCGTAGTTCTTTCAATAATTACTACACAAATTTATAGCTTAATAATTTATTGTATATATATTAATAATAAATATAATAATTAATAATAATATATGTACTGTCCTTACCAAAATTCCAATACAATGCACAACATTTAGTAGGGGTTTACCCCTGAGTATTGGTCTCAAAAAAAAAAAAAAATTAAATTGTAAGTTTTTGTTTATTTATTTTAAACTCGGGTGTAGGTAGAATTAAACAATTATGCCCGTATTCATAAAAACTATTTAAGGTTTATTGAGGACTTATTTGACAAATTTTTATGCAATACTTGTCAAATAAACCATCAATAAACCTAAAATAGTTTTTATGAATACGGGCATTAAACTTTATAAAATATGTAAAATAACAATTTCCAATAGATCTTTTTTAACTATATTAGCATGGTTATTTAACTGTCATAATTTGTTTAAACAGCTTTAATATTTCATATCGAGGTTGTACTACAAATATTCATGCTATTTGTAAATTAAAAAAAAAAATACAATAACAATTTACATTATAGGTATTGTTACTACTAGAAAATGTTGTTTTTAACCAAGCAAAATTGTTTGTTTATAAAAATGCCAAAAATAAATTATATAAATAGTTCGCTTAGTTACTGTTGTGATTGACAATTTTTTAACAACCAAAATTGGTTAGATTAACCTATGATATTTTTTAGAGTGTAGGCGTATATGTATAACTGACAAATTTTAATTTTTTCCATTAATAAAGAGTTAGAGAAAAATATATTGAAATTTTAACTATATTTTGTATTTTCCCTTTTTTATCATTAAAAAAAAATTAAGTTTCATACATAATTGGCGATTACATCCCTTTTTTAGAGTTATGGCCTAGCTCCTTACGTTTCAGAATCCATATTGTGTGCGTCAATGTTTTTTTTTATTCGTGAGTTCCGGGACCTACAGTTTAAAGCCGAATCCTATCATTTACACTCATAGCTCTTGTCAAAAGACTGCTAACAGTCTTCTAAGAAAATATTTTTTCATATTTCTTCCTTGCAAGATGTCAGAGCTGAGGTTTGAACCAGGAGCTCTCGTCTAGAAAGTCTACTACGGCGACCATAAAAAGAAAAGTAAAATTGTGGTGAAAAATTCTAATTCGTATTTTGTGCAGACGAAATTTGGGACTAAATATATGCCACCTTAACGCTCAGAGCCTAAACAACAAAATTGATGAATTTCGATATATTTTTGAAGGCTCTAATATGGACATCATTTGTGTCTCAGAAACATGGTTTCGTTACTATTCTCCAGATACTGTTCATGCGCTACATGGATATCGCGTCTTCCGTTCGGATAGAGTTTCTCATGGAGGAGGTGTGGCAATCTATGTTAAATTACCAATAAAGTGCAAACTTGTATATAAAAATGCTGATAGCGATGACAATATTTCAAAAGTTGAATACTTGTTTCTTGAAATTATTAATGATGAGAAAAAATTGTTACTTGGGACTGTTTACAGGCCGAATAGGAATATTGATATTGAAGCCTTGATTACCCATTTATCTGGCCTCACACTTGGTTTCTCCGATGTAATCATAACAGGCGACTTTAATTCAAATGTTTTAGTCGATAAAAGGTTGATGTTGAGAATGAGTGCGTTGGGTCTGAATCTGGTGAACGAAGTTACGCCCTCACATTTTACTCCAACTTCTGCAACCCTTCTTGACCTTTTTTTCACCGATAACCTCTCACGTATTGTAGCATATGATCAATTATCTGCATCGGTTTTTTCTAATCACGATCTGATTTATTTGTCATATAACTTCAAAATTCATTCGGAAAAAAGGAAAATATCATTTCGTGACTTTAAAAAAATTGACTTATTATCTTTGGAAGATGAGTTGACCAACGTATCCTGGAACCAAGTCTTCAATATGCCTACAGTTAATGAAGAAGTGTCGTTTCTTCATAGTAACATTCAGCAATTATATGAAAAGTATGTTCCGATAAAGACAAAAATATTAACAGCCAGCGAAAAACCATGGTTTTCGAACGAAATTAAGAAGTCGATTGATAAGAGGAACATAGCCTATAGACGTTGGAAGAGATTTAGAACCCCTGAACTAAAATTGGATTTCAAAAATCGTAGAAGAGAGGTGAATGATAAAATAAGGACTGCTAAATGCAAATTCTACGAGGAAAAATTTGAATCTGCCTTATCTTCGAAGAAGAAATTCGTGATTTGGGTATTGTTGGAAAATACACTACTGTTGATTATGACATAGATGTTAATAAACGGAATTACGAATTTTCCAATATACCTCTGCCAACGTCTAATATCGACTACTATGGCTCCAGAAATGTGAATACTGCTCATAATCAGTATTTTAGCGGTTTTCAGTTTGCAAATGTCGCCATAGAGGAAGTACGCAGATCCTTTTTGAGTATTAAATCTGCTGCTATCGGTTGAGATGAAATTAACCCAAAATTTATGAAAATAATACTTGACTACATCATTGTTTACATTCAACATTTGTTTAATACAATTCTCACAACCTCAGAGTTTCCTTCAATGTGGAAACATGCAAAAATAATCCCTATACCTAAAGTTGACAAAAGCTACAGGCCTATTGCAATACTATCTTACTTATCTAAGGTGTTTGAACGTATAGTCCATGAGCAGATTAGCACGTATTTGCAGGATAACTCTCTATTAACGAGCAGACAATCTGGGTTTAGGCATAATCACGGATGTGTTACTGCGTTAGTTGATGTTGATGAGGATTTAAGGTATAAATTGGATGTAAATATGGTTTCATTTCTGGTGCTTCTTGATCACTCGAAAGCTTTTGACACTGTTGATCATTACATTCTTTGTCACAAATTACAATACAAATTTAATTTTCCATATGTATTTTTTGACATTTACTTTCTTATTTCATCTGAGTTTTTGGCATGGCGTTATACTCATTAGGATAGTGTAAAACCAGCTTAAGTGATTAATGTTTGGGAGGAGTATAACAAACCCAAGTAAAAATATATAAAATTTCATTAAAGTAAGTTTATATTTAAGAAAAAGTTGATTCAAATTTAGTAGTTGTTATTGCAAACAAAAAATATAGGAATACAAGTACTTCTAATTTTAATTATTTCTAATTAATAATAAAAAACTTTTTTTTCTAAGGCATTACATTTAATATAAAAAAGTATATTGTGCGATAAGTTTTATTTTTAAACAATAAGGGTACTCACGATTGAATCTGTGCAAACTAAAACTAAGCAAATTTGCTGTGCAAATGGCTATAGATCGTGAGCGTCCGTTTATAATTAATTGTATTTTTTAAAGGATTTGTTTGACTTAGTGCTACCGGATCTATAGACTCAAAAACCTTTGGCATCTCCCTCCTAAAATGCCAAAAACACGGCGTATTCTTAAAAAAAATTAAATAAAAACTGTTACATTACGTAAATATAACAACAAATGTGATAAATAAATATTTTCTTTTCACAAAAATAGTTAAAAATAGTTAATCTAATCAAAAATAATCAAGAAATCTAATCAATTATTTTTTGAATTAGTTTTGATTAGATTTGATTAGAAATGCTAATCGTCACTAATTGTGATTAGATTTTTGATTATTTCTAATCTAATCAATTAGTAATCTGAAATTTTTATCAAAATTCAATTCTAATGATTAGATTATTTTATTTCTCTAATCGTAATGATTTCTAATCCTAATCGAAATTCCCCAGCTATGGTCATAAACTTGTAAGCTTTTTCTTTCAAAATTAATAAATATTGTATAGTATATGTATAGTGCAAACAATATGTACATATATATTAAAAAATAACACTAATTTACTTTTGGAAGTTGCTAAAGATGTAGCCGACATAGTTTTAAATGTAGCGGATACCGGTGTTGATATTGATATTTATATGCTCATCATATAAACAAAGAAAATAAGAAAAAGGACTCATCTTCGTCTGATAGTGATTACACAGACGAAAGTTCTGATGAATTGACTACAGAATCATCGGAAACCTTTGATGATAATTCTGACGATACAACTGACAGCGATACAGATTTGGATGATGTGTATGATTATTCGTAGGCTTTGGTTTAATAAATTTTCAATTGGCACAACTATTCATGTTTCATTTAAGAAGAATCCCTATAGTTCGTTATTTTTTTTAAATAGTTTTCCTTTCTTAGTAAATTCGAATATATTAATTAAAATTATTAATGAAGATGTTAAAAATACGCTCCATATTGATGCTTAAGTGCAAATTTCTAAACGAAAAATCATTTTAAAATAGCTCCTTTAGAAACTTGCCATTTTATGATACAGCTTAATCCGAGCGGGATAAGGGCAGAGGAAGGGGTATTCCCGCAGAAGGTAGAACACATTTTATCCCTCTTTTAAAGCAGTGTATTACATAAAGCTTCCAAGATAAGTAGGAATACGATCTTCCTAAAATATTACCTGTACCTGATCCTGTATCTGTATTTTAAATATACACAAAAAAATAATACTTTTCTAGGCAAAACAACGTTTGCCGGGACAACTAGTTTTAAATAAAATTTACATTTGAAAATTAAAAAAGAAAAAATATATGTCTACTTAAATTAATTTTTAATTATACATATATAGTATATTGTTCTTTAACAGAAAAACATTTTATTTTAGTGTTTGCTTCCAAAATAAAATTTACAAGACGTTCACTCCATATCATCTGACATCTTTAGAAATATATTCAATGAAGAAAAAAAAAAACTCCTCCAACACTGTGACATCACAAAATCTAATTAAGTACTTAAAATAAAGTTTAGTAGCAAAGTAGATTTTGTTTTGTATTGTAAGTGAATTGTCGAAAGTAGTAAATTTCGAGCAGATGAAAATGAACTATAAGTAAACATGTGTAGTACATGAACGACCTATTTCAATTGTACTACTCTTTCAACTGAACTAAGTGAGGCGCTCTTTTCAAAGAGCGCTCTTAGTTTGGTATGTCTTTTTAACTTTTGTTCATTCTAATACAGGGGTAACCAAAAATTGTTTGGCTGTGTATTAGTGAGTAAGAGAGAAAAAAGAAGTTGGGAGAATTTATTTATATACAGTCATAGAAATATTTTAGTAATATACGCTATTCTGAAATTCATTTCATCAACATACATACAGAAAATTATATATGTTTGAATATATTTAGGACATGTTTTTTAAATATTTGCTGGGAAATAAAAAATCCATTTCTTCTTCTTAAAAAAATATTTTTTTAAAGTGTATAAATAAATAATTAACTGGGCTATAAGATAAAATCTTCTACATTTATACTCTTTTTTTATTTATTTTTTTTATTTGTAAGGTCAGCACTCAGGGGACGGCCCCTCCTCATGCAGTACATTGTGCTGGTCTAGGAAAATATGTTATGGGAAGGGGAAAGAGGAAGTAGTGTTGTGGACATTTGATTTAAGCCTATAGATATTGTAATTGGCAGGAAAAACATTCGCCGGAAAATTGTTCCACAAACGAGCGGTGCGGCCAAAGAACGAATTCTCTCTATTCTTATGACAATTTCGTATTTGTGGAATGTTTTTTATATACTCGTAGGTTGAACGTAAGTTATTGCGTTGGTTTGAACAAATAAATTTTAAATCAGAAAATATTTGTATTATAATTACGTCTTTTCCAAATTTTATCAACAAGTGATTAATAAAAACACCATCACTAAATGGTAGACGCTTTCTGAAAATTTAAAAACTTATTAAGCTTGAAATCGCCATTTTCAATTTAACATCTAATTTTGGTTCATAAATTTCTTCTCCTACTAACCAACCTTTTAATGTTTCTAAAAAATTTAATTTTTTAACATAAATTATTTTTTGAGTGTCACCGATCAGTTTTTTTGACTAAACCTGAAAAAAATAAAAGAGCATAAGCAATACGTGTGAATGCTCTCTGCACAATTGTGCTATGAAATGGTAATCACTGTTCTAATACATGTTTCTTTTGGCTATATTTTGCTCATGAAACTCATTCAAATAAAGTACTACTTATATTGCTAAATTGAACTCAAATATTAAGAGGTTTTTGTTGTAGCTGCATGTAAAAGAAAAGAAGCCGTTGAACTAGAAGATCGAACTAGTTCATCTTTGCTCTTTGAACTAAAAAGACCGCTCACTTAAATGAACTATTAAGCACAAGTCTAACTATAAGCCAGCTTAAGCATATTATAATTGGGCTTTAAGTTCTTCAAAAACTGTAATTGTTTTTAGGGAAAACTATAAATTTTAATTATCTTTATAAGGATATGAATTTTTGTATTACTTAAATTAGTTTATAATTTTATTTTGAAAAACTTTGGTATCAGATAAGAATATTTTAAACCTAAATTATAACTAAGAAAGTATTATACAATTTTCTAAATTTTATAATGTTTAAAAAATTAATCTTTTTTCCTTTTGCCTTCCAAACAACGGCATATTAACTTAAATATGGCTTTAATAAATAATTTAATTACTTTAATAGTCAAATATAAAATAGTTAAACATAAAATAATAACATCTAAATTGGTGGTCTCTATCAAATTCATTTTCTTTAAAGGACTTTGCATGTGTGCAGCACCTTTATATCTTATTAAATACTCCAACCAATAGACAGCATTTTCTTTAATTTTCAAGGGTCGATCCCGGTATAGAGTTGAAAACTGTTTAACATTATGAGAAAATTTTGGATTTTCTAAAACTTGCATAACTATTTCAGAAATCACTTTTTCGGTCAGAGATTTTTCATTATCAATACTCAGACCATAACCTTTGTTAACAACTTCTTCCATATTCATGGGTTGATCACCGAATACGGGCAGACCCACCATAGGGACACCATAAAATTTTGCCTCCGTTATGCCACCCTTACCGCCATGACCAAAAAACAGTTTCACATTTGAATGTCCCAAAATATCGGCTTGTGGCAACCATTTGCGATATAAAATATTCGAAGAATTTCCTGGTATTCTTGATTCATCATCAACCTTCCATAAAACTTTTTGTGGCAATTTTGAGAGAACATTAAATATTTTCCTTAAAGCACCATTTTGCATATGATGCTCTTTGACATTGGTGCCCATGCTAAAGAAGATAATGCCGTGTGGTGAAGAATTGATGAAATCGTCAATGTCCTAGAATTATAAAAAACTTTATTTGCTTTTGAGGATTTTTTATATAATACAACTCACTTTGGGTAAATCTTTGGTTTCTTCATTTAAATGTATGCCGCCAATTTCAATAAGTGACGGTACTAGAGGCCTTATAGGTTTCTCACTAAAATGATGGCTAAACAAAACCATGGAAACACGCTCTTTAGCCTTTTCATAACTCCCATATTTTTCACCTGGGAAGTGTAGGCTAAATTAAAAAAGTATTAATTGGTTATTTAGTAGCTATTATTGTCGTTATAATTAAATTTTTATAACAAGCAATTTCCACATTATGCACAATGTTTTTATTAACAAGTTTAAGTATCTTTTGAAAGTATTTAGTTTTTACTATTTAAAGTCTCAATATCTAATCAGTGCGAAGAAAACTTAGCCACTTTAATGATTACATTTGTATGATTTTTACAAACAAAGTTTTACTTTTCGACATATTCACTTACAAATTTTAATTGAATTAATAAAGTTTTTAATTGAGTTGTTAAATTCTTTAATAGTTTAGGTGAACCACAGCTGTTATTTCTTTTAGTTTTTAGTAAAAATACAGTACACTGCTTAAATTTGCTACTTCTTATGCATAGTTGCTTTTATAAATTGATTATATAGAGAAAAATACTATTTAAAATTGTAGTGTAAATTGAACTCAATTAAGATCTTAATTGCGTAAACTTGAAACGACTTGTTTAAAAATATGAAAAACTTGCTTGTGGACTCTTTTTTGAGACAAACATTGCTGGCAAATATTTTTTGTTTTAAACTTACTCATATGCTTTACGCATTTCTCGGTTCAGTAATGCATCCAAGATTAATTCCTCTGCTACAGTAAATAGATTTTTTAAGCGAAATATGAAACCCATATTATCGTTTACAGGATTTATTAGTGAAACTGGCGTATAGGACATTTCTAAAGGGCTTCCAGCTAATTTTAAAATTGTTACAATTGGTATATTAGGCCACAAGAGGGCAACTGGGCAATTAAAATGCTCTGCTACACCAAATACCTGGTCACCCCACAGATAGCCGAATAACATTAAATCAAATTGATTTCCCGGATTGTTTAAAACTTCTTGAAACTTGGGATCATCCAAAGCTTCGGATAAACTGTTTATAAACATCTTAAACATATTATATAATTTGCCTATCCGTTCAAAACCTTTTGCTTTTGTCGCAATAATCGCTATATCCATATCTACTGAACCCTTATCCAATTTAATGTGTTTCATGCTGGGATGTAGCCATTCACTTTTTAGTGGCAATATCGAAATTACGGTTATATTATGATTGCGTTCAGCCATGGCCTTAACCACAGCCATTTCGATAATTAAATGAGAAGGACTGCAAGTAGTCATAACAGCTAAAATATTGGCAGACTCGGCAAAGTAAGTGTTTATGCTTAGTGTTAATATTAATGTTAGAGCAACTTTCCAATTGTTTATCATTTTTTATTATTTTTTCATTTAATTACGTAGCACGAGTAGTTTGTATTTTTTTTTTTTTTTTTTTGATAAAATAAACTGATCACGTCTTTTCGTTTTAGTAGCGCGAATAAAACTGCTTATTATGTTAAAAATATTTATTGTTTTTAATTCAAAATGTTTTCGCCTTTCTCTGAGCTTCTTAATCAATTTCTAGATAAAGTTTTCCTTTGATACTGGTCTTGTAGGTAATGCCAATAACACAAAATATGTAACAAAAATTATATGATACCCTACAAAAACACCATCAAATAGCTGAAAACTTAACTAAAAATCAAAATTAGAATTTTTTTGGCTGTACAAGAGTTGGTATTCGGCAGAATGCTCGTACATACATTTTATTTAGGTCTATATTTTTTTATCTGCCGGTTCAAAATTCCACACGATGCTACAAAATAACAAATTTAAGTTCAAACTCATAAATTTATAGTCAGGCTGAAATTTAAATAAAAAACTGTAATAATAATTTTAATTCAAATATTAACCAATAACAACAAAGTTCCATGCATTAATAGAGAAACTATTTTTGGTTATTTGTGCCTAAAAATTCAATTTAAATTCTCTACCAGAAGTATCATATTGCAATATTTTAGTGGTTAATGAAGATGATGATGAAAATAATATATCGCACACCCAGTTTGAAACTGACTCAACTCAAAATTTTCTTTATTTTGGTTTATATGCTTAAACTATGCAAAATGATATCTGCATATTTAAAGCATATAAAGCAAAAAAAAAAAATAAATATATATCTATAAAAATAATAATCAATGTTGTTCGTTGGTCATTGCATCAGTTGAAAACGGCTAGACCGATTTTGACGATTTTTTCTTTCTAATTATCGTCGTGATCCAACTTAGGTTTTTATGGAAAGAAAATTTTGCCCCGCCCATTTTTACGTCCACTTTTTTATTTATCTAAAATCAGAAAACGGTTCCATCGATTTGACTAATATTTCTTTCAAATGATTGTATTAATCCATTTTAAGTTTTCATCGACAGAAACATTTGCCACGCCTATTTTTACGCCCACTTTTTTCTATTTATCTCTAAATACTGATTTTTGAATCAGTTCAAAATGGTTAAAGTTAAAGTTTCGGAATTGGGTCTGAATGATTTCATGAGCAAGGCAAATCATCAGTCAGAAAGTGGGTGAAATTGGATAAGTGGGCGTGACGCCTCCAATGCAAGTTAAAAATTGATTTCTTTATAAATACGTATCGTTAGAAGTGTTGAAGCTATAGATTCTGAATTTGGTGTGATTGATTTCGTAGTCATTAAAATTTATCAGTAGAAAAAGGGCGGACAAATGATCGTGGTAGGTGTAGCAAACACGCCGGGTTTAAGCTAGTACATAAATATATAGTGAATATGAACCAGCTTCTTAAGTTTTTTGGGGTTGGTGTCAAATTTATGGTGTTTTTTTTCTGGAAAAAATGTAAATTTTTGTTTTCCTTTAGCCTTATAATG
Organism: Metopia argyrocephala; assembly: GCA_963576795.1. Taxonomy (NCBI): domain Eukaryota; kingdom Metazoa; phylum Arthropoda; class Insecta; order Diptera; family Sarcophagidae; genus Metopia; species Metopia argyrocephala. The sequence goes on from OY756211.1 coordinate 90,899,416, forward strand.
AATTTTTGAGTTCTTTTCTAAAAACAATGTAACAAAAAAGGATTTACGTGTTCATTTTTTAAAAAAAATTGCCATCATTAATTGTAAAAATGCAACTTTTCTCGCCCTCAACAGCTGTCATTTTTAATAATTTTTTTATTTGTCATTCTTCATAAACTTTTTAAGAAAACGCCATTAATTGTCACAAATGTATGAGATCTCGGTATGATGATAATCATCATAGTCGTATATGTATATCTGACAATTTTTAATTTTTTCCATTAATAAAGAGTTAAGAAAATGATATTGAAATTTTAAGTATATTTTGTATTTTTGCTTTTTTTTTATTTAAAAAAGAAAAAAAAAAATAAATTTCATACATAATTGGCCATTACATCACATTTTTAGTGTTATGGCGTAGCTTCTTACGTTACATCATTCATATTGTGTACGTCAATTTTTTTTATCTATCCGTACCGGAACGTACAGTTTAAAGCCGATTCCGTACGGCTACTTTGAGAAGCTTGTTCATGACTATCATTTACTCTCATAGCTTTTGCCAGAAGACTGGTGAGAGGTAGTCGCCGAACGAAATATTTTTTTTTTTAAATTTTTTTTTACAATATTTTAGAGCTGAGATAAAAAGATAAGGAGAATTTTGGTGAATAATTTTCAGCTTTCCATCCCTGATTTGTTGACTTTTACTTTTGTATTTCATTTGAGTTTTTGACATGTCCTTATACCCATTAGAATAGTGTAAAAACAGCTCAAGCGATTTATGTTTGGAAGAAGTATAACAAAGCCGAGTAAAAATATATAAAATTTCATCCAAATAAGTTTAAATTTAAGAAAAAAAGATTGATTATAATTTAGTTGTTGTTATTGCAAACATAAAATGTAGGAATAGAACTTTTTTGTATTACACGCAAATAACAGAATAAACTGAAGTAGGGTTTTACAATTTTATTCAAGTATTCTAATTATTTGTAATTAATTATAAAAAACATTTTTTTTTCAATTTATAATAGTTTTATAAAACGAATTTATTACATATTTTTTGTTATAAACCTTTTATAAACTAAAAAAATATTATTATAAATAAGAACATACACGCTATAAATTTAATTGAGCCCACTATTTATCTAGCGCGGTATGCTTACTATTAGTTAAAAATATTAAAGAAAAATCTGATAAAAATTAGAAAGTGCTGTATAAAGTTTAATTGCAATACTTAAACAGTTATTTATGTTTTTAAATAATTTAATTCTCTAACGTAGAATATAGTCAGTTCATTACGTTTGCATTGTTTGTTTTAACCGAAAGCGAGTACTTTAGCAGGCGTCAATTTTTACATAGATAAAAAATTTGTTATTTAATATTTTATATTTAATGATAGTATTACTCGTAACATAGTCAAAATAAAAATAATCTAAATTATGCTTTTGTTATCTTTTGTCTAGTAACTCTTAATTGCTTGACTTGTTTTGACTACGAAACAAAAATTTTATTAAAAAGTAATTACCCCACTCAAAGTGATATTAAAAAAAAAACTACTTTATATATTTATGATTTAATAAGTACATCTTAAGTACTAAAATACTATATTATGCTAACATAGATTTTAGAAAGTTTTATACATTTTTTAAAACTGAATTCTCTCTCGGCGACTACTCTTAGCAGTGTTCTGGCAAAAGCTCTGAAAGTAACTGATTGCCATGAAGAAAGCTTCGCAAGTCTGTCGTTCGTAGTCGACTTTAGACCGTAAGTCCGGGTACTTAGAGATGAAAATTGACACACACAATATGGGTACTGCCAGAAGCTAGACCGTAATCCTGAAACAGAGTTGTAAAGGCCAGTTATGTATATATGTATGTATAATTGCACTTCCGCCGTGCAAGATTGCACGGTAGCACTTTTAGTTTTTGAAATTTCTTTTGTTTTGTTTTATTTTTCTGTTATCTTTAATAAGATGAGACCACTGATAATATAAATATATTTTGGTTTATTTAAATTGAACGGAAATCTTAAGAAAGATGTCATTAATATACATATGTGACGCTAGTAATACTTTGTAAATATTAATCATCTTCAGACAAATATTTTTATTAATTACTCATCCTACAGTTTGATTTCTTTATCGCTCTTATTTTTAAATATTTTTCTTAATCAAGGTTATTAAAAACATAGATGCCCTGAAAATATTGTTGCAATTTGTTTAAGAGATTAAAGTCAAATAATTATTGTGATTTTAACTATAATAAATGTTACAAATAAAAAAAATATAAGATTTAAATATTAAATACTATAAATAATGATAAATAATTCTAGTTTTAGCATCATTAGAAACTAAGTAAAACAGACTGCTTTTTTTTTTTGTTTCTGCTTTCTTTTATACTCCAACAGCCGTATGTATAATAAAAAATTAGCAGGTCGTTGTAAACAGTGGATGCGTTTGTGCTTCCAATACGTGGAAATTCTTACTCAAACGTACAAGGTATTTAATTTTTTGGGATTATCTGACTAGTTATCAATTAGAAGGTATGGAAAGTTTTAATAATATCAGTTTATAGCGGGTGATAAACTTGCCAGTTTTTTGTCCCATATACTAAGAGTTACTAATTTTTCATTATACATACGGCCGTAAATTGTTTTGAGCATTTTTTAGGGTTAGTTTTGTTTTTAATAGTACACGTTGTCTAGTGGTTAGTGTGTTGGCTTACTAAGAATATAGTTCCAGGTTCAAATCTAAGCTGACATCTTGAAAAAAGTATATACAAAAAAATATTTCTGTCGGCGACTACCTCTTAGCAGTCTTCTGGCAAAAGCTCTAAGAGTGAAGCTACGGTCACATTGGGTAAATATTTGACAAAAAAACGTAACCACTATTTTATGAAAATATTTATTTTTTAATTTTTCATTTCTTAAAGTTTAGTTAATTATATATCCAAATATTTTTTTTTATTAATATCGTTTTTAAACAATTTTTGAAGAAATGTTTACATAAAAAGAAATATTTGCATAATATATTAAAAAAATTAATAGTGGTTACGTTTTTTTTTGTCAAATATTTGACTAATGTGACCGTAGCTTAAGTGATTGCCATGAAAAAGCTTCTCAGGTCTTTCATTGGGAATCGACTTTAAACTGTAGGTCCCGGATGTAGAATAAAAAGTTAACACAGACAGCGACTCTACAGCTGAGAGTAATAAAAACAAACTATTTCAGAATTAAGATATGGTGTTATTATTCACCGATTATTTATTCTAAAGCAACCATATAAAAATAAAAAACAAACATTTAAAATATTTTTGTTGCAATAACATAGAGTGAAGTAGAGAAATTTAGGCCCAATATTACAACTTACCTTTAGTTAAAGGTAGGATGTTATCAGACAGATAAGTTACTTTTGATTATTACAACTAAATTTTAACCTAAAAGTGACCGATAAAGTTATTGGGAAGATTGCCTTACCTTTAACTTTTAACGTGAGGTTTAAACTTTTGAGCTTACCATATTTTATTGAGGCTGCCATATTTTTTGTTCGTTGAATTATTAACAAAAATATTTTGTTTATTTTGTCAACAAAGGGGGGGGGGGGGGTTGTGGCATACTGGTAGAGCGCTTGCACAGAAACTCACACGACCAAGGTTCAATTCCAGCGAAGGACAAAATTATAAAAATAAATATTTGCGGTTTTCTAAAATTACAATTTAAATTAAAAATTAAATTTAAATAAAATAAGGGGTTCCCCCCCCCCCCCCTCCAGCAAGACCATCTGCAAGAAACCGCCCCCTGACATTTCTAATCTATTCCACCAGAAACCAATGATCAGGAGTACAGCGCCACCTTCTGGGAAGATAACAGCTAACCTACTGAAGACGCTCACCATTCACATGTAAACATCCACCGACAGATGAGGCCATTGCTGTTTGATCATTTGAGGGTGAAGGTATAACACTGGCTCTTGAGTGGACAAATTACCAGCAACTTGTTTCATCAACATATAAAGGCGCAAAAAATACAAAATCTATGAAAAAAAAAAAAAAAATTCAGTAAAAATTTAAAGTAAAACACATTTTTTGTTGTTAGTGCACAATTTAAAAATTATTTTTATTTATTTATGTAAACATGCGTGTTGGTGCCACTTGGTGTCTTTTAAATAAATTTAATGCCAAAAATAATCGGTTTTTGTTCTGTTATTGTCGTATTTTAAAAAATATTACTTTTATTTTAAAGGTAAGTTGTAATAACGAAAAGCATTTAAAGGTCACTTTATTCCTTCCATTAACGAAGGTTATCTTTAACTATCGGACACTTTATAGGCAAGCTGTAGTCGCCTTAGTCGTCTCTGTAAATGAAGACGTTAAACATGAGTTTCAAAGCTGCTTTGAAATTATTCAGCATTGTGCTTTAATTGCGACCGACTCAAGCCTCAGATCTGATTTGAGCGCATCAATGAAATCAGAAGGATTTAAACACTGACTATGAACCAACAGCAAAAATTTTCTTTAAAACAAAAAATTTAAATCTGTTTAACACGTCATACTATTCTCCAAATTTAAATACTCCCAAAACGAGATCAACTTGAATCGTTCTAAAGTTTGACAAAACTCTGCTATAATGTAATTCTGCTTAGGGTTCAGCTTTCAGATTGTCTAATTAATTTTTATAATGGGCTATAAATAAGAAAAACTGAAATATCATTGTCTGTATTTCGTTCAAAAGAATTACAGGAGAATGTTATTTTTTTTTTGTGTTTCCTGTATAAGTATAACAAATACTCGAAAAAATTCTATTAAAAATTTGACCAAAATTTAAACACTTTTTGCTTATTAAACCAAATCTATGCAATTTTGTTCGATAACCTTTGGCCATTTTTGGAGTAAAATCATTATTCCATGGAAGCAAAGGATAACCTGATTGTGCAAGGTATGGGCTATATCCCAGCAGAAATTAGTGTTTACCAGTAAGCTATTTCGTAAGGGAGGAATTCTGAATAATCACTTACACGTGCGCATCAATAATGCATGATTTGTATATGAAACAAGCCGATAAAATGCAATAGAAATGCAAATTTATTGCAACCAGTAAGCAAATAGTACAAAAAATCAAAAATAATACCTTATCCTATAGCATATTTGGAAGCTTTAGGGTATGAATACAAAATATAATGCTTCCACTGTTGCTTACAATTTTAGTTATTGCTTCCAAATTTTAAAAATTTTCTGCTGGGTATGAGTGGTTACTCGCTTCCTCCATGTCATTTCTTACACTTTGTTGTGGATAATTTTGTTTAAAAACAAAAAATATTTTTCGCCATATAGACAAATACATTTATTATACATAATATATGAAATGTATTACTTTGGGGATAAGCATGTCTCTATGGCCATTTCGTCTCTGCTTAAGAGACTCGTCAGGAGACTTTTTCCCAAATGTGGTAAGCAAAAATACAAATACTTATATTCAAATAGTTATAAACTAAATGCGAATCACATTTAGTATATAAAAACCAAACTAAATGTCATTCGCATTTAGTTTATATTTTTTTATTTAAAACCATTGCATTGGAATGTTGAATATATAGATATATGTAGCATATATTTTATTATTAATTAGATTGCTGTTTAGTTTCTTTTACAAAACATACCTTTTTTAAGGATGTTGTCCTTGCTTTTGTGTAATCAACCAAAATAGTGGGAACCCTTTTGACTCCCAATAACCCTTTAAGTTGTAAACAATTCAGATCACGTGACACAGTTTGTTACTTGAAAAACAAAAATATAATTGAAATTGTCATACAAGTACATAAATTCATAGCGTTTACTCAAACACATAAATAATATGGCTGATCTTTAACTTTTTCGGGTTAATTGGTTTTTATTTTAGATTTTTTCTAGTGGAAAAATAAAATGACATTTTTCTATTATTTTAACCCAAAACAACAACAATATAAATATTTTCCAAATAAAATATGCGAAACCTTTGACATTTTTGCCAAACAATGTCTTGGGCTATTCTATCCACGAGTTTTTCTACAATTGCATGCAATTGTTCACAAATTATTTCATGTAGAAAAACTAAAATTATTAAAAAAAAGGGAGAAAAATATTACAAAATTATTTGCCTATTTTTCTATTCTTGCGACAATTGAAATGAATTTTTATTGAAAAAAAGGAAAAATCTCAGAAAATAAAGTGTATTGTAGTAAGGGGATCAAAACTACGGGATATTTAGAATTGAAAGGGGTTTACGCATGTATTTTATATGTACATATGCATGTATGTATGTGTGTTTGACTAACTCTCAGGTCCATGTATCATTCTGTTGAAAGGAATGAATCCTTTATTATTTCATTGTAATAAATAAAATCGCAATAAACGATTTGACTGAATGAATGTCTGTAATGTGTTGTAAATAAAAGGGTGGATTTTTATATTATTTACGTTTTTTATTAATTTTCTTTTTCGTTTTTTTTTCTCTAAAAAAATAATGTGATGATGTCACTGAAAGTTTTTCATGGCAATAAATCTTAAAAAATTCATTGTAAATCTTTGAAAGTATGAATAGATTTTTAAAAGGTATGCGCTTAATAACTAGGAATGTATGTGATGTTTATGCCTGACTATAGCAACAGGATTCAAGCCTGACATTTGTTAATATTGAAAACATTGACGCAAATTCATAAATCGTAATTAAAATCGGAAATAGTAAAATAGAAACTAAAAAATCGTTAATAGGTATTTATAGATTTTATTTAACTAATGTGGTGAAGAATTTTCAAGCATAAAGAACAAGAAACACTTTGTCGGTCAAACACTTTACAAAAAGCCTTAACAAATATTTTAATCAGTATATCATAATAATAAAAAATAGTTTAGTTTAGAAAAAACCTTTGAAATAGAAACTAGTCTCAGGCGGTATACCCAGCAGAAAAATGTTTAAGATTTGGAAGCAATAAATAAAATTTTAATTAATCAGGAAGGTATTATTTTTGATTTTTTGTACTATTTCCTTACTGGTAGCGGCTCATTTCATATAAAAATCATGCATTATTGATGCGCACAAGTAAGTGATTTCCTACAATTTCTCCCTTACAAAATAATTTACCGGTAAGCACTACTTTTTGCTGGGTATGAAATTCAATCGAGTATATTATCATGTAGAGAAGATAATATGTTGGTATTGTTCCTCGATAACAGCCAGAACAATTCAAATAAATGTCCCAAAAATCGTGCGCGACTGGATGAGCGACAATGTTACTGAGCTAATCCTTGACTGCACATTTTATAAACTATGCAAGCGTGTCGTTAATATTCTGTTTATCATCGACAACGTCAAGGAAATATACTGCAAAATATCGTGCACGAACACCTCCGCATTAGTGACTTCTCTTAAAGACATCCTTGACGACAAAGCCATGTACGACGATTGTACCAACTGGATGTATTTACTGTAATTCACAAGCATATAAACTGCATACTAAAAAGGATTTGTTGCTCTTTAAAAAATGTATAAAAATTCTAAAAAACTATTTTCTTGGTTATAATTTGTTTATAAATTAATTAAAATAAAAACAGCTGGCAAATGGGTCATGGGGATCAGAGTTGTTCCGGCCAATTAAATTCCAATTACAATTACAATTACATGTAATTTGTAACTGAGATTTGTTCAATTACAATTACGAGTAATTGTAATTGAAAAATTTTCAATTACAATTACATTTGATTGTAATTGATGCAATTACATTTTTTGAATTACAATTACATGTAATTATAATTGAAAATTTTCAATTACAAATTACAAGTAATTGTAATTGAAAAAATTCAATTACCATTACTAAGTAATTATAATTGTAATTTACACAAAATAATTACTTGTAATTGGAAAAAAAAAATATTTTTTTTGATAAAAATACTGAATGAAAAATGTAAATGTTTGTGATTCTTTTTATAAATATTATTTCTTTAATGAAATTTTTCAACATATTACGCCTCATTTTACTTTAAAAAATAAGATCAATGTAATTTTGTATCTTAAATGAATGATAAATTTTAGAAAATAGTATTAAAGAGATTGTTTGAATTGTTTTGCCATTTATAAAAAACTCCTATTACGCATTATATTTATTATCATAAATAAGACTGATGTTATTGAGGTGGATGAGCAATTCAAATATAAGTAAAACAAATTATGTAACTAAAATGTTTATTGACTTAATGTTATAAAAATGTAAATATAATTAAAAGTAATTGTAATTAAATAAATTTTTTTTAATGATTACTTCAAAAACTAATGATTACTTTATTTTCCACCATTACTTCATGAAGCCAATTAAATTTTTTCAATTACTTGTAATTATAATTGGAATTTTTCCAATTACAATTACATGCAATTGTTAATTGAGGTTTTTCAATTACCATTACTTGTAATTTGTAATTGAAAATTTTCAATTATAATTACATGTAATTGTAATTCAAAAAATGTAATTGCATCAATTACAATCAAATGTAATTGTAATTAAAAAAAAAGAATTACAATTACATGTAATTGTGTAATTTACATGTAATTAATTACACAAAATAATTGATTACGCACAACTCTGATGGGGATAGATAAATACATATTAAGATATGTATCCCATGATATGGTTGGGAGGGCTACACGGAGACCAACATCTGTCTTCCAGAATACAAACCAATGTGTGTCTGTGCTGTAAATTATTTTGTGTTTCTTTTGTTACCTTTAAATTTTATTGTTTGTGTTACTGTACGGTGATGAGAGGGTTGGAACCTCCCTGAGTTGTTTGAGCAGTCGGAAACCTCATCACGTGACCACAAGGTATGTAACCATACAAATGAAATGATTCAGTAGAATATTATTGACAAAAATACACCCAAAAGGCCAAAACAAATTTCCGTCTAAAACACAATTCCTTATGAAATTGTTTTCTCTAAAAAAATATGTAAAATTCGTTAAAAGTATCGGAAAGTATTGAGTACCCAAATGAAAGCACTCAGTTCTTTCGAGTAGGTAGGTAGGTAGGTCAAATGGCCAGATAATCCGAAAACTTGATCAACTACAATTAGCACACGGTGCCGTTTTGAAACCATTGCAGGACCAAACTGAAGTTAGCTAAAAGTAGGAAAAGAACTACAGCCAACCAGAGCTACCTATAAAGTGAAGTAAATCAAGAGGGTCCAGGTTCGAACATTGCGCCAAGCCGTTGAAAAAGGGCACCCCAAAAAACTTCAAACGTCTGACTGCCAGACCTGGGTAATCACATAGAAAATGTTACACAGTCTCCCTCTTAGAAGAATTCCCGCAACTTCTGCAGTGCGGATTAAAGGGAAGGCCCAACTTATCTGCATGTCTACCGATCAGCCAGTGACCCGTATACACCGCTATAAGTTTGGACAAGGACTGACGAGGAATCCTCAAGATTCCCAGAGTAAAAAAAATGAAAATGCCTGTGTTTAATAAGTAAATTATTTGGTTTTTACAAAAATTATGTCCTTCCTTCAATAAGTCACGGACATTATCTTATCTTGATATTAAGAATCCTACTAATTTTCTATATTTTCATAAAAATTAGTTCAAAATTGAATTTAGCGAGTATATGCAAAGTGTCTTAAGCAACAGTATTTGTATTTTATAAATTCTTGGGAAAGTAATTTAACCCGGCATTACCAACCTTAAATCATGTCGCATGGTTACTAACCATGGGTCTTATCGACCCTGAATTGTATTATCCATTTAAACCGTCTCAACTTATAAATTGATACAACGTATACTTCTTTTGGTAGATTATAGTCTTTTATTGTTTAATTTTAGTATACAATGGTGTAAATTAAAAAAAATATATTTAAATTACATTATTGCTAACTATGGGTATAATCGACCCAGGCTGTTTTTTAAAATAATTTTATATGGATAATATCATAAATTTTCCTTATATTTATTATTTATAAACGTTTAAATATAAACAAATTTAGATTACAAATATATCTTGAATTAAAATATCGTCATGTTTTTTTTTTAATTTAAAAATATTTGCGTGTCTGGGTCGATTCGACCCAGAGGTTAGTAATGGAGGGTTAATTTTTAATTCAATAGGTTTGGCATTCCATATTTTTACCATTATCAAATTTGATCAAAATATTAACAAAAGTGCATTGTAAATGACAGAAATCTATTTAAAACACATAATTTTCTATAACTTTGATTTTTTGTTGTTGCTGCTTTTCTGCATTAAAGCTGTATTAAAACCAATAATAATATCAATATTATTACAACTCGTAAATAATTTGCCAAGTACTCTCTTCTTCTAACCCCACAGTGTGTGTGTGTGTGTAATACGATTTTAAAATTGTTGTTTATAAATTGCATAATAAATATGATAAATCGGCTGTAAAGTTTGTTTTTAATATGAAATTATGTCGTTACACTTCAATAAAATACCAAAATTTTAATCTACACAAGTTACACCCACAACAACGTCCTACAAACGCTGTCAAAAAACAGTCTCCTTCCAATTGCTTTGCACTGCTTGCAATACAGTCATTATCATCTCTTGTAATCATAATCATCATAAACATCTTCTCTATAAAATATTAATAATTTGTTACTTACATGGTGAGTGTGTGAATCATTGTTTCAAAATTTTAAAAAGAAAAAGAAAAAGCAACGCCTTAAAAAAATAGACAATTTGAGATAAAAGAAACGAGTGTTACAGCAAGGAATGTTATTTCAGGGGATGAAATTTAAATATAAAATATGGAATCTTGAAAATACCAAAACTTATTTGGGAATTCATTTCAAAATAAAAACAGAAACATTTTATGAATTTTAGGTTCCTTAAAGATAAATAAACAAATTTTCCCACGTTTTCGTTATTCATTACAGCGGGATTTTCAATAAGAGTGCTACAAAGGTTTTTTTTTAAATAAAACAAGAACGAATTTGGATATCAATGAATTTCTTTATTCCTGTAAAAGTACGTTCGATGCCATTTTGTATGGAGCTCGATTTATTTTTCATGGTCATCATGGGCACGCTTGCAGAAAGAAGTCCAGACGCTCATCCAAATTTTCAACGGTTTTCAAACCTAATCGGCCAATACTCCTGCAATTTCACGCTCGATATTCGTAAGAAGTTCATCAATCGTCGTTGGCTTGTTGGCATAGACCATAGACTTGACGTAGCCCCACAGGAAATAGTCTAACGGCGTTAAATCGCACGACCGAGGTGGCCAATCGACTGGACCATTTTGTGATATAACACGTTCTCCAAACTTGGTTTCCAATAAATTGATTGTGATTATCGCTGTGTGGCTTGTGGCACCGTCCTGTTGGAACTACATGTTCTCCAAGTCCATATTATCCAATTGGGGTCAAAAATATTCGGTTATCATTGAACGGTAGCGATACCTATTCACAGTAACGTGCCGCTCTTGATCCTCACAGAGAAGTACGACCCAATGACGCCGCCGGACCATAAACCGCACCAAACCATAATTTTTTCGGGATGCAATGATGACTCATGGAGTACGTGTGGATTGCTGCCTGACCAATAACTCATATTTTGTTTATTGACAAAGCCATTGAGCCAGAAATGAGCCTCATCGCTGAAGATGATTTTTCGATAAAAATCAAAATCATTTTCAAGTTGTTGCTTAGCCAGATTCGCGAACATACGACGCTTCTGGTGGTCAAGCGGCTTCAGTTATTGCATCAATTTGAACTTGTAAGAATGTAGGCCAAGATCTTTTTACAAAATTCGCCACAACGACGTCACAGAGATACCCAACGCTTGAGATCGACGTGTGAGAGACACATTTGGGCTTTCTTCAACTGAAGCCTCAGCGGCAGCAATATTCTTGACACTACGGGCACTTCTTTGTCTCACTGGTACGGGAACATTTTGTACTGTGCCTTTGGATTCAAATTCTTCCACTAGACGCTCAATTGTTGATCTGCTAGGACCATTATGACGGCCATATATTGGACGTAGCGCTCTTAACGTTGAGGCCACAGACTCCGAATTGCGGTAGTAAATTCTAATAATTTCGACTCGTTGTTGGCTCGTATATCTTTCCATTATGAAATGGCAAACCTTACTGAAGAGAAATGTCAAAAGAGCGGCAAGAAATATGGCGTCGTTTGCTTTCCTTGTCGCTCTACTTTTATAGCGTCCCTTTCGAAAAACTTTGTACTTTCCAATATTACGACTAAGTTAAGAATAAAAAGAAAGAAACACAAATAAATTATAAGCGACGTCGTAAAGCCAAATTATATGCATGTAAGAAAATCAAATTGCATAACGGTCTGGCTTACTCGAGCTTGTTTTTATAATAGGCAGCAAGATATTAAGTGGCGTAAATAATTTTTTATGAATTAAATGACATTGGGTATCATGCTCTTCAACAACGTTCTTATTTTCCCTAGAGCTAAATTAATACCTTGAAGAACTTTTAGTTGAAATCACACATCACTTCCAGATCGAATTATTTATAAGTAGACCTTCCGTTTAGAAGGTAATTTACATTTTTAGTTTTTAATTTCATAACCAATAAAGTTTTCTTAGCTGGTCACTAAAATAACAAAATTAATTCAGTAATTTTTTTTCAAATTTTAGATCTTTTTGAAAACCTTTTTAAATATCCTAGAAATATGCAATACAAGCCATTAACTTGCCATTAAATTTGTGACAGTTATTGTTTAAAAATATGCGATTGCTATGGTTTTGCCACTTACAGCCGCAAGGACCTCATAAAGAATATAATAAAACAGTTTTCTTCTCTTAGAATAAGAAAAAATATCGTATACGATTAACATTTTCTTCTTAAATCAAGCAAATTTTTAAAAGAGAATAAAAAAAAACAAAATACAAATTTATAAGAATTGAATTTAAATTACCTCATTAGAAGAGAATCAAGTTATTAAAATCATATTCAAAATTGTGTGCAAATAATGGTAGATTTCAAGAGTTTAAATAATAATTTAAAACATTACGACAACGACTTTATAATGTAGGCCTTAAAAAATCCATCCCAACCCTCTTTCTTTTTCTTTTTTTTTCCACAATAAAATAAAATAAAGCAGGAGGTTAATATTTTATCAAAACTTTCACCACCTTTTTTAATACAAGAAAAAATAAATATATGAAATTATTACAAGAGATATTGTTATGAAAAAATCTTTTCAAGTAGTTTAGAAAGTATTGCAAACACTTGAGAATTTATTGAAATGTAACCAATTTTACTGGGATTTTCACTTGAAACTTTCTGTAACAAAAAACGTCAAAAAATTTATGGTGGTAAAATGCGAAGAAAAATTTACTTACATACATACATACATAACTGGTCATTAAAACCCAGTTTCAGAGTTACGGCCTAGCTTCTCGCAGCGCTCATGTTGTGTGTGTTAATTTTTATCCATGAGTACCGGGACCTACAGTTTAAAGTCGACTCCGAACGACAGATTTGAGAAGATTTTCATGGCAATCAATTACTCTCAGAGCTTATGCCAGAAAACTGCTGAGAGGTAGTCGCCGAAAGAAATAATTTTTTCATATTTCTTTTTTTTTAAGATGTCAGAGCTGAGATTGGAACCCAGCGCTATCGTTTTAGTAATCCAATACACTAACCACTAGACCACGGCGACTACTGTGCATTGTATTAGAATTTGTAAATGATTGGATGAGAGGATAGGATAGGAGGAAGTGGCAGCCTCGTACTTGAGCACGCATGGCGGCCCGTTGTGATACCACAGGATGTGGGGAGCCCTGATAGTCAGGGGCTCCAAACAAGATGCACTACTTCCCCAGAAAATTATACTGGAAACCAGCCAGAGAGCCTAATAAATTTGACAATTGATCCAATGTCCAGAATCGATAGGTCAGTCAAGCATCGAGAAAAGGAGATCCTAATGTAAGAAATCTACGTCGAGCCAGAGATAGACACTGGCAAATATAGTGAACCACAGTCTCCTCTTCCTCAACCGACCCACAGCCACGACAGAAGTCATTCGAGGGCAAGTGAAGTCTTTCTGCATGCCTGCCCATTACGCAGTGACCCGTGAGGACAGACACAACGGAAGAGATATCCCTGCGTTCCAGTTTAAAGAGTTGATTGGTACGCTTCAAGTCCAGCCTAGGCCAGGTGAGTCTAGAAATCCGACAAGACTCCTTCCGCGACCAGGCCAGGTCCGCGCCCAATAAATGTCTCCTTCTTATAAGGAGTCTTACGGAGGAAAGGGGTATGAGATGAGAGAGTTTTTATTTCTTATTATTCGCCTAACGAATGAGACAAGTTGCTGTCATTTGTTTTACCTTAACCATCTGTTGATTGTGGTGTAGATCTTTACTAAGTAGATAACTGTTGTCTACTACTTCCCAATAGGTGGCACTTTTTTATTGATCATTAGTTTTTTGATACCAATGCCAAAAATGAAATAAAGTAAAATGTCAGGGGGCTGTTTTTTGTGGATGGACTATGCTGCCCAAATTGTGTGAATGATCTATGTATCCTTACTATGCCCTCGTTATCAACTATTCGTCTACAACATTGTAAAAAATACACCAATATTGACTGCATTCTTCTATTACCTCAATAGAAAGCAATAAATATTAGTGCAGTTTTCACAATTTTCGTAACGGGTGTCAATGGTACTCGTACGCTTACAAATATTCAAATAAATTCAAGATTTTAAAATTTTTTGCATAGTGTCTATAGTTGAATATTTAGAAAATTCAAATATTTTATTTTAATATTAAAGTTTTGGTGCAAAATTTAAAAACTGGGTAATCGACACTTAGAAACTAAGGTTTTCAAATAAGTAATTCAAAAATATGAATTATTCAAAACCAGTCCGTCTTGTTTTCAATATAAATCTTCTTAATGGTTTTCGGTTCCAATTTTCAAATACTTTAGACGAAATAAATATTTCATGCTTTTTTTGTTTAATAAAAACTAATAATTTTTTTTCCAGCATTGTAATAAAAAAGTTCAAGTGTTTAAATCCTAAAACATGAGTTTTCCAATGTTTATGCCTCTGGCCATAAACAGCCATTGACACATTTTCTATATTGGAAAAAAAGGGGAAAATTCTTTCAATTTATTTTCAAACAGTACGAATATGTTTTTCAAATTAAACTCCTACTGTTTCGTTATTACAACAAGACACTGCAGGGGCATCAGCATCTTAACAAAACATTAATAAATGATTTCTAAAAAAAAAAATAATTTTTTTTAAAAACGATTTTTAAATATTGGCAGATTTTAAAGTGTTAAAAAAGAAGAAAAACTCATCATCGGCTCATCATAAATCAACCCCTATCTTATGAATATAAAAGACTACAACGCATAAAGTATTAAAAAACGCGTAAAATATTTTTTTTTTATTTCAATCTTAAGCTTTATTTGAAAAATTTTAAGCAGATTTTTTTTTTTTTAATTTTAATTTTAATAAAGATTTCTAGAGAAATCCTGTGTTTGCAGCAGGCAATATACAAGAAATAAAAAGAAGATTATGAGTGTCAGTCAGTGTAATAAAGTTGTTATTTTAAAAGTACATACAGACTTTAATTTGTCTTGTTCTATGTATAATCAATAGACAGGATGAGACTTTATGAGTAATTTAATGCATAAATTATCGTTAAAAAAAAGAATACAAATTATTTGATTTGATTTTAGAACGTCTTGTTTGGTGCCATAATCCATATTGATTGTATTAGAAAAACATGTGTACTAGTAAGCCCGCTTAAGGCAAATTCAACGTGTTTCTTTTTTGAATTAAAAAATTTAATCAGTTTTTTTATTTCCTTCCGTATTCCGGTAATTTAGGGGGATTTTCTGTCTTTTTTTTTTTTTGTATTTAAGCTGTCAATTATTTTTCAATGAATTTGGTTTTTAGAATTCTTTTCAAATAATATAAAATTACTTAATAATTGATAAATTTGTTTTTCATTTTCTTGTAAGGGTTTGAAAAAATCATGGTTTTTATTCAGTTTAAAATATGTATGGGTATACTCAGAGTCATATACATATGTACACGTGTTTAAATAATCTAGAAATTTAAGTCTATTTCGAACTAAAACAGAATTTTGTTACTTTGTGCACTATAAAATTTTTAATGGAAGGCAAAATTTGCTGCCACTGGAGCTGCCATTATGAAAAGTGTATGTGTATTAGTAAATATTTGTGGGTGCATTGAGTGTTTCGAAGTGGCAGTGGCATGCCTAACGCTAGGTAGCAACATGTTTAACAGTTAGGATTTTAAAATGCATTCGTTAAATTTTCGTCCGATTTTTTTTCTTCTTATTGTGACCATTACTCAGGGGTAAACCCCTACTAATGCTGTGCACTGTATTGGAGTTTTTGTGGAAAGGACAGTATATTTATCTTATATTATTAAGTGTCTTAGGAATAAGACAAATTGCTGTGAATTTATCATTCAAAGGCCTTTGAATGATCAACAGCAATAGCTCCATCATTGCCTGTTGATTGAGGTGAGTGCCCTCGCTAAGTAGTTAGTTGCTATCTATTATTTCTCAATAGGAGGCGATTTTCTCCTGATCATTCGTTTTTGTTGTCAATGGTTAAGGTGAAATAGAGTGGAGACAGGGTGGGGAGACGGAATTCTTGGAGTAGGGGGGGACCTCTTTTTTTAAATTTTTTTTTTTTCACTTTTTTCCATTGCTGGGATTTGAACCTGGGATACTATACCATGGGACTAAAATTACTGTAAATTTTTTTTATGTTAGATAAGCCTTATAATGCTTATTAGTTGTAGTGATTTTCGTTTGCAAATATGTATGTATAAGTTTATGTATGTAAGTTCAAGGTTCGCAAAGTATTTTTTACTTCGTTTTTGGAAGGCTGATGAATAGTTTCTGGTATGGTTCAATTATGTATGGAATAAAATATCTGCCAAATGGCAGACGCGACCTCATCAGCACACCACCATCCGATGGTTCGAATTCTCGATGATGCTGAGGCATAACACTTTCTATGCCTGTAATGTGTCGAATTATCTCATTCTTTAGCTCTTGAATTGTTGGTGGCTAAACGACGTACTCCTATTCTTTAAAATAACACCAAAGAAAGAAGTCCAACGGTGTCAAATCACATGATCTTGGCAGCCAATTGACATCGCTACCACGTGAGATACACCGGCCACTGAATTTGTCGCTCAAAAGAGCCCATGCTTCATTAGCTGTGTTGCAAGTAGCACCGTCCTGTTGAAACCACATGTGGTCCACAACCATATCTTTCAATTCGGGTTATAAAAAAAAATTCGTTATTATCGTTATGTAGTCGCCGTGGTCTAGTGGTTAGTGTGTTGGCTTACTAAGACGATAGCGCCGGGTTCAAATCTCAGCTCTGACATCTTAAAAAAAGAAATATGAAAAAATTATTTCTTTCGGCGACTACCTCTCAGCAGTCTTCTGGCAAAAGCTCTGGGAGTAATTGCCATGAAAAAGCTTCTCAAATCCGTCGTTCGGAGTCGACTTTAATCTGTAGGTCCCGGTACTCATGGAATAAAATTAACACACACAACATGAGTGCTGCGATAAGCTAGGCCGTAACCCTGACACAGGGTTGTAATGGAAAAAATGTATGTAAATGTATGTCGTTAAATAACTATTGACGATACTACACGCCAGAGAGGGGAAAAGCAATCCAAATAATTGACTGAAACTGGTGAAAGTCTAACAAACAAAAAATAAACAGTATGTATGTATACGATAGCGAACACTATTCACAGCAACAGTGGACGGCACTTCAGCTACACTATTACTAACAGCAGCAATATTTTCTGCAGCACGAGCTGTACGAGTATGCACTGGTGTTTTCCCATCTTGTATAGACCCAGTTCGCTAAAATTTGTGCACGATTTTTCCTATTGACGAAATAAATCACAAAGTGCCGGATATTCATTTTGATTTGAACGTCCATTTTCATAATAAGCCTGAATTACTCCAACGCGTTGCTTGATTTGGTCGCCGTGGTCTAGTGGTTAGTGTGTTGGCTTACTAAGACATGAGCCCTGGGTTCGACACCCAGCTCTGACATCTTAAAAAAAGAAATATGAAAAAATATTTCTTTTGGGCGACTACCTCTCAGCAGTCTTCTGGAAAAAGCTCTGAGAGTAATTAATTGCCATGAACAAGCTTCTCAAGTCTGTCGTTCGGAGTCGACATTAAACTGTAGGTCCCGGTACTCATGGATAAAAAGTTACACACACAGCATAAGTGCTGCGAGAAGCTAGGTCAAAATCCTAATATAGGGTTGTAAAGGCCAGTTATGTATGTATGTATGTATGTATGTTGCTTGATTTGGTATCTTTCCATGGTATAAATTGAATTAGTCTGAAATTAAGAAATGTCAAATGATATGCAGAAAAAAAACTTGACGTTTTGGTGTGGTTCACATTCAGGCCCGTTACCTTAAACTTTCACCACCCGATTCTTCGAATTATAGAATTCCATACACGTATTTCGTTTGAGTTATAGAGAACTTCAACTTATGGAAGTTCGAGTTAAAGAAGGAAAATTGTACGTAATTTTTACTCTTAAAGCTACTGCCACCTAATTAATTCGAGTTAGAGAAAATTCGAGTTAGAGACATTCGAGTTATGGAAGTTCGAGTGTATATCGAGATAAAAAGAATCAAACTTAACACTTTAATAAGTATGTAATATAATTCATATTAATATAATCGGCTAGTTATTGGCAACGTTTAAGACTTTTTAAACAACTACACCTTTGCTTTTGTTTTCGTTTACCTAAATGTAGTTTGCAACGAAGGAATAGTATGGTGTCATATTCATTTGCAATGAAATAAAAAAATATAAAATTATTAATGATAATGGATAATGCCCCTTTGTTTGCAAAACTTTTAATTTCAAAAAAAATAATAAAAATAAAAAAATTTAATTTTCCAATATTATAATGGCGGTTTCCAATTTCTGCTTCTTTTATTTTTATTTTTTGTGAACAAACAACAGATGCTCTTTATAAATAATTGAAAGAAAATATTGTCTCTACAAATTGACATTCAATATCAACTAATTTTTTTTTTCACTGTCCCTCAAATACTCACTAACCAGGATAGCAGCCATTTCTTTAACAAATTATTTTAATAATCAAATAAAGTGAATTGAAAGTAAAAAAAAGGGAAAAAGCTTTAAGACCAGCAATATATTGATATGCTACCCGTATTATTCAATATATTTTTATAATCAAACAAATACGAGTACATACATAATCATGATTGAAAATAATATTGAAAAAAAAAACATACTGAGTATGGCTGGGTTGAGGAAAGGGAAATAATAGAAAATAATGAAGCAATGAATGAATAATATTTGGTAAACAAGTGATATACTCCAGGGATACAAATGTCTATTTGTGTTCATGAAAGATATGAATGTTAAGAAGTTATAGGTAAAAATGTTAAAGGAAAAATTATTTCAAAATAGAAAATAAAGAGAGGTGGAGTGTAATCAACAAATAAATATTAGTCTTAAGGATATACGAGTAATGTTTTTAAGAGTTTAATTAATAAAAATTTTTCAATTAATTTTAAGAATAAAAATTAAAAACTTTGCTTTTTCTTCGTATTGCTAACAATAAAATAAAAAATTATCGTATTTTTGGGGTAAAAATTCTAAAAAATTTCCACATAATTTAATAAAGAAAATTCTCAAATTCTATTGTCATATTAAAGAACTTTGCCTTAAGGCTTAACTGCTGTCACTCACTCATTGTTCTTATTAGTCTGGTTTTGGAATATGTTGTGTTGTTGAGTGTGAATGCATAAGTAATTAGTACGAATTGTATAGAAGAAGTGTGCACTGAAGAGCCTTAAATTAAATCAAAATAGAAAATCTTCTGATGTTTTTTCTTTTTCATTTTTTTTTGTACTGTTAAAGAACCAACTTAATAATGGAAATGTCAACAACAACAAATTCCATGTCTTGTTTGCTTTATTGTTACCAGCTGACCTGACCATATTAAATAATACTAGTACTTTTTTTTGCATAATACTTGTACTCGTACCAGTCAAAAAACACCAATACTTCACACCACTTATTGTCCTGTCTCTTGTTTTCTTATACGTATTCGTAGTGAATTAATTTTCTCGTTCTGTTTTCTCCGTTAGTAGTTGTGTTTGTGTAAGTAAAACAATGAAAGAAAAAAAAATTCTTATAATCCTGATAGACATTTAATCTGGTAAGGGTCTGTAATTATAGAGCAGAGGCTTACAAATATGTAAAAAGAATTTATTCAAGATTTTCATACTTAATTTCACCTTTTATCATTTTATCTACGCATTGAATCACTCTAATCGTTGGCAGTTATTCAAAAACACACTTTTTTCCTATATACGAGTATTATAGAAACTTAGATGTTTCGGGAAAAAATATTTTCCCTTATTTTGTGTCACTAATTTGGTATAATTTTCTCTCATTTTATGCTCTAATTTGTTATAACTTCTAACACAGAATATGTCAGAATAGTGATTTATTTCAAGTACCAGTCTAGTTGTTGTTAAAGAGAAAATTCTTTAAGTAAATACTGAAAGTTTATTAGGAAATTAACTTTCGTTTAAAAAGTTTTATATTCCTAAATATTCAACTAATAATGCTTAAACATTATTTCACCCATGTGGCAGCCATGGCTGGCGAAATGCTCACAAACTTTTTACAGCATATGTGGCTGTATTTCGCCATATTGATTTCAAAGTATTCTATTGTTTCTGGTTTATAGAAGTAGATAAATGACTTTATATAACCTAACCAGAGATCAGCAATGAGTACTGCAAAAATGAGTATACTCGAATCATGATTCATAATTTCTTGTACTTATACGCATTCATACTCTTGTTAATGTAAGGGATACTCTACTCTTCTCAAAAGTTTGAAGTACTCATCGCATTTATATTTAATAATACGTATGATGTTGTTGACTTCAACTCTCCTTAACTCAGTGCATACAGTTGAGAAAAAATAAGTATGATTCGATTACAAACTGTTGTGTGTTTGCTCTGCTTACTGCGTTAGTACAAGAGTAAATTAATGCTATAAACACATTCCCAGCTACCAACTATTTACCACACGACTGCAAAAGAAAAAGTTTTAGGTTAAATCATGAATCGTGTTAAATAAACACTATGTTTTTGACAATGTAATTTATTATCTTTTTATTATTTTTCGTCAATAAAAAGAAAATAGATATGGTGTATATAATAATAAACATTCAAAATGTAACAATGTATATAAGCGAAAAAGTTAATGTGTATAGGAAATATTTTAAAGGAATTAAGCAATTTTTAATTATTTGTTTTTTTTTTTATAAGCAGGTTATAAAGAAATGGATTGCAAGAGTGAGATTAAGAAGAAAATCAGTGTCGGAGGTCTCCGATTAGTTGGGAAACATAGAGGCAATAGCCCAATATGGTCAATTTCATTCCAATAATCTATTTTAAAAATATTGATTATAAAGATGTAGTTTATTAAGTATACTATAAGTTTTAAGTATAGTTTTAAGTATACTATAAGTTAAAAAAATTTTTTTTTTTGTTATGAATTTCTGTAGAACCTATTTATAAAAAATTAAAAAATAATCACCGTATAAATAATAATTATGATATAATTCTGAGTATCATAATATATTCCTTTTATCTTTCTTATAAACTTAAACTTTTTCGCTTACTTTTGTTTATTATTTGCATGTTCATTTTTGTATACACCATATAAATTTCTTTTTGTATTGTATACGTCTATCGACTAAAACGGTAAATTTTTTCTCGTATGATTTGAGTCACTCGAATCAATTGTGAGTATCATAAGTATTTTTATAAAATTATGAATCCAAGTGAGTATGAGTTTGATGTCTATATTGGACTCATATTTATTGCAACCTTTATTAATCAATTAACGTTGTGTGAGTATGAGTGAGTCAGAGTAGTTAAATTTCAACTACTTGTACTCACTTATACTTAAAATTTCATAAGTGCTTATGAATCGCTAAAAAGCGACTCAATGCTGATCTCTGAACCTAACCTTGCTGTTAGGTCAAAAAAAAAAAAAAAAAAAAAAAACCTACGTATCTTAGGTATAGGACCATTTTGGTCCATAGTATTCTCTTTTTATAATAATTGCCTGTTATAATGTCGAAAGTTTGTCTTTGAAGTGTTTTAATAAGTTACCTTTATTTCTTTGTAAGTTTACAAAGTTTACGCGGTAGTTAACTTCAGTTTATATTCAGTGTCTGACTTGTTTACTTTGCTAAAACAATGAAAAAACGACGATTAACAGCGACTAGAAAACGTGGAATTTGCAGCTGCTGCAAAACTAATTGCGATAGCAAATGCACCAAATGCAACAAATTTATACGTGAATTACAGCGAAAGATAATTTGCTCATAATGTAGTGAGAAGATTTAATAAAAAAAAAAACAATAACGGACCATAATGATCCTAAACCCAAGATTCGTAACTTTTTATTTTGCTGACTTCCATTTTATTATTTTTAGTTGAAAGTTTTTCAGGAGTAATAATATATAAAAATACCCCAATAGCAAACGTTTTAAGTTGATATGTTGCACCATTTCTTAGTCAAGGCAAAAAAAAAAAACAAAAATTGACCAAAATGGTCCAAACCTAACAGCAGGGTTAAAAGAAAATGGTCTAAAGAGATTAAATCTTATGCTCTTGGTTGAGTAGAGTACTTTCCTTAAACGATGTCGTTATGCTCTTGATTTGGGGTTTATACAGGTTATCGTGCAGATATTGGGCATTTATCCTCAGATACCTTAATCTGACGAACGAGGTGTATAATATAAGTATATGTAAATGTTATATAAAAACGAACGAACGCTCTAAGCACGCTTATGTGTGCAATAAAATAAAGAACAGAAGCATTACTTTGATAAAAAAATATCAATAATTTATAAGCGGTGCTCTCGTATAGGTCTATCCGACAACTATGTATCAGTTGTCACCTGATATTATTTGCCCTTAATTTTTTAACTGCCGTATAAATAAAAAGTATTGTAAAGTTATAATAATTTTTTATCAATACAGCAGTAAATCATCGAAAAGCTTTAGTTTCGTTATTTTGATGTGCTTACCTCATACCGATTATTTCTTTTCTCTAATGCCCGTAATTTCAATGATAGGATAACTATTGGTGTAAGTACCTAATAGATATTTTTAACTAGTCGGTAAAATGGCTTCGGTAATCTAAACATTTGTTTTGCCTACGTGTATGAACCAACTAGAATTGTTCAAAAACATGGCAACTATAACTTATTTTCAATGTTTTTTTATTTAAAAGCATACCTTGCGGCAATTTTAAATATCAGACGGTATATTTTATACAAAAAATATTTATCAAATAGTGATTTTACTTTAATTTTTTATTTCTTTTAATTTAAAAAAAAATTTTAATGTTATTTTTTTAAATCTTCACTCCATATTTCGATTTGAATAAATCCTTCCCCTTTTTATAATACTGTCCAACAAATGTACTTTATAAACATATATCATCTATATATCATATTCGATGTATTTTTCAAAAATCACACTACTATTTGCGTAATAAATCTGGTTTTTGAGATTTTTTAAACTACCAACGCTTAAGGTAACGGTGTATGACAAGTCACTATCAACTGGTAGGTTAAAAGTAAAAATAACACAAAATTAAAATGGCTGCAAAGAGAAGACATTGTTTAAACGGTCCCGATGACAGTTTGTAATTTGTCGTGAATATAACCTTGGACTTCGTTAAATCTGCATATGTTATAAAAACTAAAGTATGATAAACTTCAGTGGAAAATATATTTTGTATCTTTTGAAAAAGTGTTCTCGTCTGAGGAAAGATGGACCACAAATTAGACAACGAATAAAAGACCCAAACTTTAAAATAAAAAAAAAAGTCGAACCTGGCAATATTTCCTTTTTGTGTTTCAAATTTTTCTTGGAAATCATAAATCAGAATACTAAATACAATCTTTGTCGGGATCACGGGATACAGATAACTGATCCAAGAAAATTTTATAAAAATTATTTTATTCCTTAGTCCCAGTGACTGTTTCAAATAAAGTGAGTAAAATTATCACACCTTTCTAATAATTTTAAGCGTACGTGTATATTTAAAACTAAAAGAAAACTAGTGTTATTTTCATAATCAGCACGGTTAAATTAAGAGAAAAAAATTAAAAACACCCTGTAAAATTTTTATGTGTTGACCAGTGTAATCAATTTTAGCACATAATGCAAATTCGTCAGCTACTCGAAACCTATTTATTTTTCGTTTATACAATTATTAATTATTTTAAATAAATTTAATATTTTTCTTTTCCTTTCTCATAAATAAAAGGCATTTTTTCAAACGAAAAACATTTACCTAATGAATAAACCAACAGAAATTCATAGTGTAAGATACACCATAGATTATCTATCGGATATGTCTTACCTAGGGGTAGAAATTACCAATTTTTGTTAAGACCATAGTTAACTATGCACTGATAGGTATCCCTTCCTTGAAATTACGGCCATAAGTGAAACTAATTTTTTCGTTAAAATTGATAATCTACTTATGTGATATAAAATATATAATTACTTATTTGCCATCACTCCTGCCAAAACTTAAAGTAATTTCTTTTGGAGAACTTTAAAAGACTGAGGTTTGTGACTTTAAAAACCTCTACAAAAAGTAAACTTCCAAACAGTGTTAAACATTAAGGGCGACGATGAGTGTATTTTGTGATAGAACAGATTTTTGTTTTTTTTATTTAATTACAATAATCAGTTTTGAATAATATTTAAGCAAAACTGCTGGTCTTCAACTTACATATATTCTTTTTAAAAATTTATGTTTTTGAGTCATTCCAGAACAAAAATAAAATAAAACCAAATCATAAAAATTGCAAAATCAGCGTACTGTCATGTGTCATAAAAGCTCTTACTGAAAATTTTAAAATTTAATAAATTCGAAGCTCTGACGAACTTTATGACGTCGGTTTGTTCCGGTCAATAACTTCCAAGGTTCCCCTTTGTAGAATGCATTAGAGCCATACAAATACAAAGTTTGATCTGTAATGACTCCGAAGTCGAAACGTAAGATTAAGGTCCATACTAAAATTCTGTAAAACGCCCTGTGGAAATAAAACTATGTATAAGTACAGTGTTACTTGTAACAGTTTTAACTAAAGCTTTTATTACAAAACAAAAAAAATTCTAAAGTGTAATTTTGTAAGAAAACAAGCACTGTATCATTCAAAACTAGTAGCAATACCTTGATATTGTCACTATTACCCTGCCAGCAAATTGGTCGTCGACTACAAATAAAGCTAACTTATAATTCACTTTTATGAGCTTACTATAAGCTAACTACATTGTAATCCAGAAATGACAAAAATCAAAGTGTTTATAGCTAGCTACAAAAAGTTAACTTTAAGTTAACGGCTAGGTAACTAACTTTAAAGTTAATTGAAAGTAATGTAGAGTCGGACAATTGACTACTTCCTAGGACATCGCAATATTAAAATAGTTAGTTGTTTTCATATAAAAGTAATCCAAGTGTCAACCACCACTACTTGAGAAATAGTTAGTTTTAAATTAATTGAAAGTTAACTGAATTGCCTGCAGTGTATATTATAGAAAAAAAGAAATATTTTAGTAAAATCACTGTAAGTACAGTATGAAGACTAGAATAAAAACATAAACTGAGTTGTGTAAAAAAGTGAAGCTATTGGGTATAAGTACGAGTTTATAAAATCAACTTGTGTTTGCCTTTTTTTATAAAGAAGAGCTGTGCAACAATAAGACCATATATCAACATCAAATGGTTCTGTTTGTTCTACTTGTAAGTGTATTCTATTTCAGTTCACCAGTGTTTTATTTTACTTTACATTTCAATTTATGTATAAGACTATTCTGTTACTCTATTGTTTTCCACTATATTTTGTTGTTAATTATAGAATTTTATTGCTGAAGATTAAGAGAGGCAATATTTTAAATTGTGCTTGTGCGGTTCTTTAGTCCAAATCTGACTTAAATGATTTTTTGCTTTTTTTAATTCGGATTTTATAATGAAAAATATTAAATAAAATATATCGAATACAGTTATGTTTCTCTTAGAATATTATATATTTTCTAATCACATAGGATTAAAAAAAAACTAACAATTATGTTTTACTTTTCTTTGAACACATATGATGAAACCTTAGATATATAGGCACATACATACGTTAGCGGATAAAGAGAAAAAAATCCTAATCTTAATTTTTATTTAATGAGGGTAAGTTTTATATTCCCTCTAGATACTCTTTAAATTTATTTTCCCCTTCCAGAAAAGATGTCACCTCACAAACAGATATACACACTTTTCCGCAATATTACACGATGCTTCCTAAAACTGGTACTCATTAATTTCAATTTTTACCAAAGGCAGTGACAAAAAAAACATTTTTTTTTTTCTAAATGAGCATGTGTTTTACAGTGAGAAACAATAAAATGTGTCTGCTGCTTATTAAGAATAGGCAGCACATAATTATTGCGGTGTTTTCTGTTTCACTGTAATTCCTTCTTTGCTTAATACACTGGGTTGTTCTATTTCATTACGTTGTTAAGATTAATTAGTGGATTCGTAAAATTTGACATACTCGCACAATGCTTGTTGACATACTTCATTTATTTCACATGACGATTTGGTTTCATCGGCTTTTGATGTGCTGCTGCTGGTGTTAAAATGGTTTTTATCACTGACAAAATAAGAGAGCAACCAAAAAGAAAAAACAGTCAACCAACCGTTTAAACCATATTTAGTAGTGTTTGACTGTTTGGTTTGTATTCCATTATTCAGTTTCCTTCTCACTACCTAAGAATGACTATTCCCGCATTTCATCATTATTATTACTTACAGTGCTTGTGTTGATATGAAAAGTGTGAATGGAGTTGTTCTTTTATTTTTTTTTTTCGCTTTATTCATTTCTTTCATTTGTCTTTTTATACAGTTTTACGTGTTTATTGTGCGTAAAATGATTATTAATTGAATTTCTTTACAAATTATAATTTTCGACCAATTTTATGTAATTGGATTTGTATTTTAGAGAGCGAGTGTGGCATTTAAATGATTTGATAAGAAATACAACATGAGCAGTAACATAAGTGTCCTAAAGATTTTTTTTCCAGTTTGGAGCGGCAAAACTCATCTGAAACTGTACTAAATATAAAAGAAATTATTACTTTTAATTAAAAAATGTGTATGAGTTTTTTAAGTTGCCTTTTGATAAATTTTGATGATAAAACAAATTACCGAATTCACAAGATTCTGTATTTTTGTATGTTGTTTTGAAAACAGTTTTTGTTTTTTGCTTGTGAACACCTAGTGTATCATTGTATTCATGTACGTTGTATCGAAAACGTCAAAAATCAAATAAAAAGAAGATCACTATTCAGAAATAAATAAATGTATCTTTAATTTATACTTTCACCACTTTATCGACATTGATTTCATTTTTAGTCGATATCTTTTTCTTTTAAATGAATTTGCTTCTGACCATAATGGCCCTATTATGATTCACAACAAAATTGCCAGTTGAGTTGTTGAGTTCACTTTATCACGGGAGTCGTTTATTTAAATTCATATGAACATAAAATTTACGAAATGTCGGGAAACATAAATTAGACTTGGTTTTATTTATATGAAACAATTTGGGCCTAAGTAGCTTAAAGGTAAATATTGGACAGTTAAAAAAATGTTAAGTTGTGTCCTAACATTAACAACTCAATTCAGTTGAATTGTGAATCATAATTGGGGCATAAATAATTTTTTTTTTTTTTGCATTTTTATTCTTCTTTTCAATAATAGGCATTCACTTTACATTATTAGCATAGAAACCAACACAACTTTTTAAAAACACTTGAAAAAAGTGTACCAACAACAAGCGTACAACTATTGTATTGCCGTATAATTAAACAACGAATACAATGAATATGAGGGTTTTGTGAATTCAGCTAATAATCAAAAACAAATATACGAAAATTCGAAATAAAGATTTTTTAATAAAATTTTGGGTCCCAAACAGTCTACTGGAAGAGTGTCATTGAATTGTTTGAGTAATTTTGGTATTCATTAACTAATTAATCTCCACATGTACGTTCAAAATGGAACTCTATGATTTCTAGTCTGTAGAAATCACAAATATTTCTGTATCAGATTCGTGGAAACTAGTTTTGAATCCAGTGATCACTTTTAGCATTCTCATCAATCTTTGATATCTTTGTGTAGCAATTTTTAATTTTTTATAGAAAACAGGTGTCATTGGACGTATTGTTTTAGATCTTTCAGTCATTTTCATACAGGAGCAAGAGGTTAAAGAACTATCTTTATCAAAAATTTTGCCAGAAATGACGCTTTTGGAACACGGGTTTGTTTGTTACAATTATTTTGCTGACAATATGTGGGCATCAGCACTATTTAAAGATAAAATCTTCATATCTTTCAGATATATCAAATATCTCTAATATATAAAATTATCGTGCCGCGGTGTTTGTTGCCAAACTCTTCCAAAATGGCTCTACCGATTTGCATGAAATATTGTATGCATATCGGGTAGGTCTGAGAATCGGTTAACATCTATGTTTCATACCACTAGATCTTAAGGGGACCCACCCCAAGGAAAAATTTATGCCACACCTAAATAACGTACCGACGTCAATGAAATTTTAAACTAGATATGTATATCTGTGTACTGTTTAATGAATATGAAAATGGTTTACATTTTTTTTCTTTAACAAGTACTCAGAGGGGGCGATACTGGGATATATCTCCCTATCCCCAACTATCCGAAAATGGCGGATAATCATTTATTATTATTATTAGTAATGCAAACATTGATTGCTCATATCAGTGTTGACTTTTGCAGTTCGATGGAGAGTATCAAATATATTTGAACTAAAATGTTTCTTAGAGAAAATTTATATAGCAAAACAACGTTTGCCGGGTTAACTAGTTATCATATAAAATGAAAGAAATAAATGTAATAGAGCGACTTGTTTCCTTCAAAAATCATCAGTAATTAATTTGGTCTTACAGTAACACTTGGTAGTTGCTTGATCCTAAGATGGTTTATTTTCTCGTTCATAGGTTTATTATAGAAGACAGAAATTAAAACCAATTTTATCGAATTAAAAAACAAAGTACTTTAAAGGAGCTCTGTTGTTCCTGCCTCAGCATATGGGCAATCGAAAGACAAATATAGTCTTACAATCAGATTTGAAGATAGATAGATGTTTTCATATACCTATAGATATATAATTATGCGCCTTTTTGTAGATGGGACAAGTTGCTGTCAATTTGGCCACTCAAAGGGCCAGTGTTATACTTTCACTGTTGAATTATCCAACAGCAATTGTCCCATCTGTGGGTGGATGGTGATTATGAGTGGTGAGCCTAGTCACTAAGTAGGTTAGCTGTTACGCTTAAACTAACAAAGACAGCGAGAGAATTCGAGAATTCATTGCGAGTATTTTGTGTGAATTTTGAAAACACAAAAAAAAAACAAAATTGTGTAAAATATTCGTAATCGTAAAACTAAATGACTTAAATGGTAATTTTGCAATTCCAGGCATTTGAAATAATAAAAATTGTAACACATAATTTTTCAAGTTTGAAAGCCTGTCATTAGCACACACAATCCAACCCCCAAGTTTTTTTTTTTTGCCAAGAAATCAAAACCAAATGCTTAACTATGAGTGTAAAACATCAACATATTGACAAGTTTAAATAAATTTTTTGCACAAAATGATTTGAAATTGTCGAACTTAAAGAGGGTGTGAGAAAAACAAAAACAAATTTTACAAAATAATGAAATCATAATGGAGCCAAAATAGAAATTTGCATTCATTTTAATAAAAATACACGTAAAGTGCTGGAATAATAAAAAAAAAACACTTTTGACATAATAATACACTTAAGGAGTGTTACAATTCACTTCTCACTCTCAACTTGAAAAAAAAGAAGTGCACAGTAGTAGTAACAACAAGAGTCGTAACAGTTATATCCGCCGGATATAAAAAATTTCAATGGATGCTTAAAAATGCGAGGGTGTAAGCACAAACTCCTGGTTAATATTTTTTCTTCTTGCAACGAATAAAAGATTGTCAACATATGCTTACAACAATACCTACCCGATTACTACTGCCAGATCATCAGTTATTTGATGGCATCATCATCTTAGACACTTTCAATATCTTATGCTAAACTCTTACGCATACCCATCATTTGTTTGAACAATATTTGCCTGTCAAAAAAATAAATCGTTTATTTTGCAATAAAAGAAAAACAAGCAAAAGAAAAGAATGAAACTTTAAATGAAACATAAAACGCGAGACGATGTAAAAAAAAAGAAAATAATTTTGAATTTCATAAAGTGAAAGTGTAGCATATTCTCATATTAAGGCGTCAAAGCCTAAGTGTTGACAATATCATCAACATCATTATCTTCAAACTTTAAACTTTATGCAACAAAAGGTTACACCATATCGGTTTCTTTAATACATATTTTGCAACATTCGCCGCATAATTCAGTTGAGAATTCATGTTTTTATATATATATTTTTTTTTTTCGTTGAAATTAATGATGTTTTCTTTGACTATGAAAACATTTTTGCTATTATTATTTTGAGAAGCTCAACACATGTGTGACATTTTTTTATTTACAATCGTTTGCAAATTTTTCGTCCTGTTTCCTTTTTCTTATTTCATTATAAATGACATTTAAATTTGCTAGAAAACCTAAACTGAGATTTTTTATGATTCATACAAGATTTTTCATTCCTATTTTATAAAAAGCCTTAAAAAGCATACATTTTTAATCTGTTCTGTTACGCTTTTTTCATTAACAGAACATGACAAAAGAAATAAAAACTACTGCTGTGATTAACGATATATGACGCTTAATGAAAGTGAATATTATAAAGGATTTTTTTTAACTTTATAATAATTAAGCTTTAACTTTACAATAAAATTAATGAAATTTAAATAGTGGGGTTGCAAAGTGAAACTAAAATGTCAAACACTTATAAAGTTTTACTTACTTTTCTAAGCTACTTTTTTATTAAGAGTAAAGGAAAATTGTCGGTACATGGTTCCTAGAATGTTATATCTCTGGTTGTATTAAGTGCATTAGATCATTTCTCTTCAATTGCATTTTTTAACAGATACAAAAAAGGATAATTTAATAATACAACATTTTGGTATTATTTTACTATCAGCGAGTCCCACGATGTCAAACGTAAAACCATGCGAACGAAAAGAAGTCACTAATTATTGTTCGAAAAACCGTCCCACATTGTTGAAATGCTTCGTTTTTTTTTTCTTTTTGTTAGCGACGTCGCACACAGGGTTAGAATAGCCTGTTTTCTTGGATTAATTAAAAAAAAAAAATTAAGTATCGTCAAAATTTTTTGTACCCGGTTAGAGTATATAAAATTCTACATCACTTGTCGTTAAAATAAATGTCAAAAGTGCTCTGGTGTTTTTGTAGTGAAACTTCAAAGTCAAACTTTATAAAAATGTTTGTGCAAAAAAGGCTAAAAAAAGTGAAAATTTTCCCGTTGAAAATTTTATTTATTTTTAAAAGTATTGCAAAAGTTAACAATTTTTCAATGGAACCATCAAGTTCAGGTAATTTGAAAATACCTCGTTAGCACTTGTGTATCAAATTGTGTGTGGAAGTGTTTTAGATTTAGTTATTTATATTGGAAATGCCAAAAAAAATTAGCATTTTTATTTTTTAAATGGATATATAGTTATTATTCGTCCACATTCGTATCATAATTTTTAGTTTATATTAAAGAGGGCATAAATCTCTATTATATTGCAAAATTTTACGCTGCCTTTTTGTGCCTTTTAGAATCTATGCATTGTTTAATGCAAGTGTTGCAGCAGTCAAATAGCTAAAAATCACATTGATCTCGAGACTGGTGCTGTTGTTGTGTGTTGTGTTTTGTTGTTTTTCTTGTTACTTTTTTTCTTACTCATCGAAAGACCTGTACATGTAGACAATTTAAGATTTGGCTTTTTCATTCTTCCTGGGTGGATTCGATTTTTTGAATGTCTTTTGCACGTCTTATGCACACAATACAGGACGACTTTTTGTTGAAACGTATCCTTGGTACAATATGCCTCCCACTTTGCACAAGTATTTTATTCACCGAAATTGTGGCAAATACCATTTTACCTATTGGGCAGTTATCGGAAGAAGCGCAAGAAGCTCGAAATAAAGATTTTAAAAAATATAGGGAGTTTAATTCACGAAAGTGCAGTCGAGAAAAATCAAACATTTTTAATGTGTTTTTGATAACGTCTTACCCAATTATTTCAAGCATGCAAAAATTGCCTACAAATAAGGTTCAAAGCTTGCCAGAAGAGGCAATTTATTTAATTGTACCTGCAGCTCCGAACAAAAACTATTTCAGTGATGTTGAAGTAGCTGATGCTGCTGATGATGATGATAATGAAGATGATGATAACGATGATGATGAATATAATGATGATGATGGTGATGATAATGTTGATGATTAACTTTAAGATGTATAAAATGTAGTGTTTAAGTTCTCATACTGTACTCCTTGCACAATATACCTACACTGATATTTGACATTATTTAATAAAATTATATCAAATATCAAATATACTAAGAAAACATTTTGTTTTACTTATTTAAATGGTATTAACTGAAAAATAAAGAAAAATTTTCCGAACATAGCTTCCCTGATTTGATCCAAGAAAACATGCTATTCTAACCCACTGTGCGTCGTATATTTAAAAATTTTCAAATTTCGATGTTGTTAAAAAAATCGTTGGAATGGGTATATTATGACCCTCAAGTGTTTACGTTATCGTTCAAATTTATTTTCGTTAGACTTGTCGTACTGTAAAACAGTTATTGGCACCCAAAACAACTGTCTTTCGTTGAGAGTGCGAGCAAACGAAATCGTTCGATATTGTGGCGCAGGCTGTAGGCTTTCAAGAGAAACTTGAACGACATACCAGACTGACTTCATTAGAGAGAATTTTAAAAATAAAAAAAAACAAAATATGCAAGTTCGAGTAAGAATTCACTTGTATACGAACTGAAAAAAAAGAATCTATCTATCAACTAAGTATCTTCACATTCCAATACAATGCACGG
Source organism: Metopia argyrocephala (assembly GCA_963576795.1). NCBI lineage: Eukaryota > Metazoa > Arthropoda > Insecta > Diptera > Sarcophagidae > Metopia > Metopia argyrocephala. The sequence continues at coordinate 90,932,608 of OY756211.1, forward strand.
AATGAGTAGGGGATTACCCCTGAGTATTGGTCTTAAAAAAAACTGCAAATTGATGCCCTAATTTTTGTACTCGTATTTTAAAAAAAAAAAATTGTAACAAAGTTACTATAAAGAAAGCATTGTGAATGTATTAAAGCTAATACAGTCAAACCTGTTTTTGGGCATTTTTGATGGAAATTTTGTTTTCTGCAGTTATAATTCTATATATGGGACCATAATGGAATTGACTGAACTATTAAATTTGATAATGTGATCATCAATACTTCTTTTTAGCTGCGATAAGAGGTTTTTAAGGAAACAGTTACAGAAATTACGTTTTTTTATGGGTTCTAGTAATGTTTTTTGACTTTAAAAATCTAAGATATCTCGATAATCCGACAAGAATACACTACACTAAATACACTATAACAATAAGAAAAATTTACTGTGAGGCATTGAAAGTTAGTGGAAAAGTTACAACATTTTTGAACTGCTGTAGCATGATTGCATTCTTTTGAGTGCATGTTTTGATTATATTCTGTTGTGAGTAGGTTTGCAAAATATTATTGAAGTGCCTACTTATAAAAAAGTATCATGTGTCATTTAAATAAACAAACAAACAGACGATATAGGACACCTCTTTGAGTGATGCCGCTGACCATCGTCATTCACACATTGAATGCTCAAGGCCATAATGTAAATGCTATGACTGCACTTTTATTAATGCAAGAATATGACTCGCTTCATTTTTCAACAGTAGGAAGATATTTTGTTTATTTATATTAGATATACATACATATACACAAACTAAAGTAAAGGGTAGGTTAAGCTAAATTCTCATAATTAGTATATAAGCAAATTATATTTTTTAAATAAATCAGAATTAATGAGAACACTCAACTTCCACGTTGTTTTAATTGTTAATTCTCAAAAGGGCGTTTTGATGCTCGGTATATGCGGCAGGAGTGCTAAGATAATACTCAAACCTTTTTTAATAAAAATTCTTCTAACATTTGAAAACCATTTTTATCGAGGTCCTGCCAAATGAAATAAAGATAATACATTTTTCATTACACTGCTTCGTCAGGCTAATTTAAGTTAGCAAATTTTTAAATATTTGAATTTGTATAGGGAATGCTCAAAATCATTGATAATAAACAAAAAAGCCCACCTCACTTTTAGGAGACTTTGTATCAAATAAATCAAATTGTGTGAATGATACCTTTAAACTTTTTTATAAACCCAATATAAACACAATGTGAAATAATTAATTGAAAAAGTTAGTGAATTGAACTCTTGCTTCTTGAGCTGCTTGCTCGGCACCTTTTTACAGTGATTACAAATAAAAAAATTTTTTAATCAAATTTCTTCGAACTTATTTGTAAAAGTAATTTTCTTAAATAAAAGTTGTAGTCGCCGTGGTCTAGTGGTTAGTGTGTTGGCTTACTAAGACGATAGTGCCGGGTTCAAATCTCAGCACCGACATCTTGAAAAAAGAAATATGAAAAAAATATTTCTTTCGGCGACTACCTCTCAGCAGTCTTCTGGCAAAAGCTCTGAGAGTAATTAATTGCCATGAAAGAGCTTCTCAAGTCTGTCGTTCGGAGTCGACATTAAACTGTAGGTCCCGGTACTCATGGATAGAAATTTACACACACAACATGAGTGCTGCGAGAAGCTAGGCCGTAATCCTGACACAGGGTTGTAAAGGCCAGTTATGTATGTATGTATGTAAAAGTTGCAATATACTACATGCAATGCTATTTCTAATCCAATAACTTTAAAACTTACAATTCCCAGTAATCCCCGACGTCTTCACATTTATTTGCAATAAAAAAAATTTATTTGAAAAATTATGACGGTTAAAGTATAATTACAGTGGCGTGTGTCATTAAAGATACAAATGTAATGAATTTTTTTTATAATTTTGTCGAAAACAAATCATTAATCAAAAAACGGTTACCTTTTGTTAAAAAATTAATTTTATTTATAATATAAAAACAACATGAGATTTTTTTTGTGAGTTTATTTTCTTTATAACAGAACACGATTAAAATAGACACCTAAGGGACCTTAAAAATGATGATGAACCCACACTTTTGTAAATACACACACGCACTTATTATTATTATATAAGTATTGATTCAACCGGATTGTCAGGATAATGAAACCACACACGACTGCCATTGACACATGCCGTGCCAAAAGGAAAAGATTGCAGTCGTTTATTCATTCATTTCAACTTTTTTTTTTATTATTTATTTATAACAAACACAACATGCATACATGCCATACCAAAACGTTTTCCTGTTACAAATATTTTTCTATTTTTAAGGAAATTTTCACACATTATTGTTCTTCTGGCCTTGCATACAAGAGTTACAAATTTAATTTGAAATTCACATGCACTTGAAACTTATGAAGCAACATCCCCAAAATATATTAACACCAATTACTAACTACCCTTGTATTGAAATTCGGTAAAACGTTTTTCTTGTTTAAGAGAAAATAAACGTTTTATGTTTAAACTTCACTACCAAATAAAAGTGTCCTTTAGCCTGTTAGTGTAATATGGTGATTGCCAATGAACAGCGTAAATTATATGCAATTTTTTCGCGTAACGTATGCAAATCGCAAATAATCATCATTTTTGAAAAATGAAATAAGCCTTCTTATGATTAGATTCTTTACTGTTTAACTTATGTTGGTTGGTTTTCTTTTTTTCTATTTTTCGCAAATGATATGCTGCATTATCATTGTCAAAAAATCATTTTTTTCTTCAACATTAAAAGTGTAAAACTCCCAAAGGGAAGGGTTTTTTGTTCATCTGCCGCAGAGGAACAAAAGAATGAAAAATTGTGTTGAAATGTATTACTTTTTTAAACAATTTTCCCAGTGTTACAATTTATTATAATAAAAAAAAAGAAAAACTACATGTCTTAACATGTTGAATAAAATATGCATATGTTTGTCGATAAATACGAGGGTCTGTAGGAAAAACATCTCATACTATAAAAACTTCTTTTTATGTAGATTTTTATATAAACTTATACAGGGGAAAATTAGGTAATCGAATCTAATTACCTAATTTGTTCTATATTTGAACAACCAATGAACTTGTTGGTTTTTCAATTCAATTAAAATTTTAATTGATACAGTTGTTGTGATACAATTAAGATTTTAATTGTATTTACCAAAATAAGAAAACATACCAACAAACATTGCTATTTATGTGCTTTAATTGAACAATTAGTTGCATTAATTAAAAAATTAATGGGGAATTTTCTATAATATCAGTTAACTTTGCAACTAATTTTTTTTATATGGCTTTTTCTTTGAATTCTTTCTGTCACATTGTAAAACATAAAACTAAATTTTAAACTTTTCAATTTTTCTTCAAATAAAAACAAAGAAAAAAACTACTTTTTAGATGATTTGACATATGGAAATATTATTTTGTTACAAAATGCACAGAAAATATAAAAATTAATTGCAATAAAAATATTTTCAGTATGTATCATTTATATACATGCATACACAATTTGCCATTACCACCCTCTTTCAGAGTCACGGCCTAGCTTCTCGCAGCACTCATGTTGTGTGTGTTAATTTTTATCCATGAGCACTGGGACCTACAGTTTAAAATAGACTCCGAACGACAGATTTGAGAAGCTTTTTCATGACAATCAATTACTCCCAGAGCTTTTGCCAGAAGCCTGCTGAGAGGTAGTCACAGAAAGATATAATTTTTTCATATTTTCAAGATATCAGGGGGTCGATTCTGTTTCTGTGAAAAAGCAAAATGAAAAAATTTTTCACTTTTTCATAAAAAAAAGCGATTCTAATTTCCAGTTTTATGAAAACTATCTGTCAAATTTTTTTCATATGATAAATTTTTTTTCGTTAACAAATAGTCGATGATATCTAACCAGTGTTATACACTTTAAACAATATTGCATTGCTTATAAATACATAAATTATTTAATAAAACCTTTTTAAGTATTTCATTTAACATATTCACATATTTAACTAAATTTTTTCAAATTTATTAATTTCAAGTAAAAGAATTAATTTTACAAAAGTTTTTAAACATTTATTGATTTACAATAAAAAAGCGTTTAGTCGTTTTTATAAGATGGTATAATATGCAGCACTAAAAAAACAAAAACACAAACAAGGAGAACAAATATAAAAATATTTTAGCAATTTCGTTCTTCTTCTATGCCTAATAAATTATATAGAGATATATTTTTACATAATATTTTCAAAGTTATCTAAAATAAATACACATTTTTTGTTTATTTTATTGTCAATATACGTTGTAAATAATCAAGAAACGAAGAGAATGGAACAAAAGTTACAAACAGTTTTCATTACGAATTTATTTTTCATAAGTTGAATAAGAATCGCTATAAATGAAGAAGCGAAGTGATAATTTGATGTGAAGTGCAAATGATAAATTTTTTATTCATTTCATTTTTACATAAATTCAGAATTGACCCCCAGAGCTGTAATTTGAACCCGGCGCTATCGTCTTAGTAAGCCAACACACTAACCACTAGACCAGGGCGACTACAATATACATATATCTTTATATATATTTCATTTGTTTCAATCAAATATCCATTCTTTCCCTTTAGAAGTCATGCCGTTCCAAAGATTTGTACAAATTAGTCATATTCGAAATGCTTAGCAGGTCTTTTGAATTTACTTCTCGTCGCTTTTGTTGACATGATTGATCAAAACAGGGTTCTTGTTGACGGTCCCTTGATGGGAGTTCCTTGCCAAGAATAAAGATTAAATAATCTACACTTGACAAATTACAGCATCAAGTTCCCATTCACAGCCCCCAAAAGTATTGTTTGTAAGACTTGGCAAGATAAAGCCTTGAAGTCTCAATGGAAAGTCAGTTCCTGATTTTCAAATCACAGCGTATCTGCAAGCATCTCAAATTGTATCAAATCACGTTATGCTAAACTTCAACAACAACATACTTACCATTGTCTTCAAAGCCTTGAAGAAAAACACTAAGAAGGATGGGATAGCGAATGCAAGCTTAAGAAAGGCAGACTTGAACTTATTCTTGAATTGAAAAATCTAAAGTCATCAAGAAGACCGCAGATAAAAAATAAATTTTAAGGCGTAGTTAATGAACTATTCCGGCATGTGATGGAAAAGAATTTCAATCAAAATTCAAAGTCCTATAATCTGTTTTATACAATACTAGCTGTGTGCTTCGCTACACCCGCGTTATATAATAAAATTAACGGCGGTGACATGGTTCATAGTTATATGGCGACGTTAACAGTATTAAGAGCAATATACTACAAAATTACAAAAAATCCGTTGAAAGGAACAAATTTATCCAGAGAACAAAACATTTAAAACTTTAAAATTTTGCGTGAAAGGGGGCGTGGCGTAAGAAATGTTTATCTATACCTCGCCTGGAGTATAAGTGTATACAATTTGAAGTAAATCTGTTAAAAACTATATGGAAGCAATTACATAATTTTAAAAAAGTGGGCGTAAAAGTGGGCGTAGTCGAAAAAAAAAGTACCCTATTAATCTTGCCAGTTAAATACTGTGAAAATTTCAGGAAGATCGGTCTAGAGGTTTGGTCTCCTATAAGGTACAAACAAACAAACAAATAAACAAACACACATTCAATTTTATATATTTAGATGCTGGAGATCCGAGTTCGAGCCCCAGGAAGAGTAATTTTAATTTATTTAATTAATTTTTTTTTCGTCAGAAACGCTTTATTTAGATCACAGATAAATTCTTTTAAGAACTTATCTGTTTTAATTATTTTAAAATTTTAATAATCAAGGATGTAGTGGCATTAGTCAGTAAGGTAATAAGTAAAAAGGGAATTCCAAATATGATTTGGAAGGAGGATATGGTAATTACAGCAAGTTGAAATTCAAATAAACCGCATTATTTGAAAAATGTTTGGAATACATTTCTAAAGTGAATCAATTTATGGCCTAACAATCATTTGTTTTGCTTGTAGATTGCAGTCGTATATTTTTTTTTGCAATAAATTGGAAAAGAAAATATTGCAGTAGCTTTAAAAAAATTTTATTTGAATAGAGAGACATTTACGTACATAATTACATATGTAGATAATTCAATCAATTAAATTAATTAATTAGAAGTAGAATTAATTAAATTTTTATTTTAAAATCAAATATTCGAAAATGTTTTTTTGTGTAACATTGCTTTTACTGTATATTTTTCAATTTCGTTTTTTTTTTTCGAATTCAAGTTTCATCCTCGTATACTATATGAATGACATATTATGACACTGTAAAATAAGCCTCTCGAGTTATATTCGCTTTAAAGAACTTATAATCTCAACACAATATCTACGAGAAAATTGAGATTTTTCGCTTTAATTTTCAAAGCTCGTTTTTGTGATTTGATTGATGTTGTGATGAAGTGTGACAAACGCAATTTTTGACAGATTTCATATTTAAAATCGTATGTGTATCGTTGAGTGCGTATTTAATTTAAATCTCTAGCACAACCCCTTCCTCATATGCCTATGCTTAAAAAGGTTTAATGATGTTTTTTGTTTTTTTTTTTTTTTGGTTTAAAATTTTAAAGAAAAATCCTCTTTTTCTTCTCAACATGTGTAATTTTGATTTTTTTCATATTTTTTTTTTTACCATCAACCTCACGCTTGTTATTTATAGTTAACGATGGTATTACTAAAGATTTTGGTGTCATATCATCATATCATGTGGTTTAACTTTTTCAACCGTTAACCTTTTCTTTTTTTTATATACCGGCGTTTTACACATGTGTACTAGAGAGATAGAAAATGAAAATGAGAGGGTATGACGCAATGGAGGGGGTATTATGTTGTAACATGTTGCATGTTGTACAAGAGTTTTTGGTAACGGTTTCAATGTCTTATAAATTTTAAAGTAGAAAATTTGAAACCATTTATAATGATTAAAAGGAGAGGATGAATGTCAAGAATGGAAAGAATTGGGGGACTATAATAATATTCTCTTAAGAAGAAACTTGTCTTTTACAATTTTACAATTTACTTTCAGTATAAAATTTATTTATTTTTTAAACAGTGTCGTTCGTTAAAAAAAATTATTTTTTTCAAAAAAAAAAAAAAAAAAAAAAAAGTGATTTGTTTATATTCGTTTTCTTTGAATGCAATATTTTGCAAGTAGTAATTTTATTGGCCAACAGTTTAAAATTTTTCGAAATCAATAAATATTTTCAAATCCATCAATATTAAGTTTGGTTTACCGAACGAAGTATATTTTACGAATTTTGGTAGTAAAAGTCCAACATGGATGCTTCCTTACAATAGAGCACTTGAAAGAGCAATTGATTCATGGATTTCTGATATGGAAGCTACACATGTATTAATACTTGAAATGTACTACTGCACACCGAGAAAATACTATTTTGTATGTTGTTTCGTCTCTGGTGTATTGTAATTGACTTATATTTTATAAACGATTAAGGATCGGCGCAAAAACTGCAGTTGAACAATGCCAAACGCACTTGCGAAATTTGTCACACAATTTTGGTTGTGTTAAGTTGTGATTCCAACTTCCTATTTTGATCAAAAGTTTCTCATACACAAAATTAGAAGCACAATGTCTTGCACTTTCAACATCTGAGCAATTAAGAGAATTCGTGAATTTTTTCAATAATTCAAATCCCAGCTGGGCATTCAAAAATTCTGTATAAAATTTTATGCACTTGAAATTGAGAGTAATAGGAGTATTATCAAAATTAAACTTGGTTAGGGTAGTGGTTTCTAATTTGTTCTCTAATCAGAAGGTTGTTTGCTTACAATAACTTTCATACACAAACTAAATAAAACAAGTTGATAAAATTTTCTAGCACTCACCTCAAAGTTACCTCTTTATTGAATGATCTGGATTGTTGGTCAGATTTTTTTAAATTTATTTTGTTTTGTAATTAGTTAGTTAGTCGCCGTGTTCTAGTGGTTAGTGTGTTGGCTTACTAAGACGATAGCGCTGGGTTCAAATCTCAGCTCTGACATCCTGAAAAAAAGAAATATGAAAAAATTATTTCTTTCGGTGACTACCTCTCAGTAGTCTTCTGGCAAAAGCTCTGAGAGTAACTGATTGCTATGAAAAAGCTTCTCAAATCTGCGGTTCGGAGTCGACTTTAAACTGTAGGTCCCGGTACTCATGGATAAAAATTGACACACATAACATGAGTGCTTGGAGAAGTTAGGCCGTAACCCTGACCCAGGGTTGTAATGGCCAATTATGTATGTATGTATGTAATTAGATCGGAACTAAATTCTATTAAGTTCATTTAAAATATATTCGCAATCTATATATATCGTCGCAAGAATTAAAGATTTTTTGTCAGTTACAGCGTTCTTTAATTTTTGCGACGATATAAAAATGAATGTCTGTCTGTCTTTTTGTTTGTTTATGCATTATAGGAGGCCAAACTCTTGGGCTGATCTTCCTGAAATTTTCACAGGATGGAATAATAGGCTATATAAGTTATGATTGCACATATTATATGGGCGTGGTACCGTCCAAAATTTAAAATCGTCATCTCTTGGGCATTTTTTGATCAACGGCGGCAGTATTTGCTATATATGGTACCAGGGGGTAACGAAGCACACCGGGTTCAGCTAGTTAACGATAAAATTACCTCCGTGAGGAATTACACGTAAAAAGTGTTGATTTTTTTCATTTCAAAATTTTAGAGAATTATTAAATCAAGAACGGTTTTGTTAATTCGTTTAACTTAATAGGTCTCTGTTACTTGTTCTTAAAACTCGAAACTAAACAAACTTGAGATTTCAATGCAAATGAAACCTAAATTCTATTAAAATTTATTTCTCAGTTTCGCTGTGTTCTTTTACTTTTTTAATTGGTATTTCAATATTCGGTAGATACAATAAAATCCGGTTACACTACATTTCAGCATCTGTTTAATTTTTCACCTTTAGTGTTTAACCCTTTTGTGAATACTGTAAACGTATGTGGGCATTTCTTGTTTTTCTTTTTGCCAAGTCATGTGTAATAATTTAGTTTAACTTGATGACCAGCAGTACCAGCCAACATTTAAATTCAAATAAAATAAATTCAAACATTTTCATTTCAATTTTATGGCAGATGGTCAGCCAGTTTAGAAATGTTTTTAAAATGAAGACACAATTTTTTTTACTTTAAAAATTCATTTACAACATCAAACGTATAATTTCCACTCAATGATTTGACAATTTTGGAACATTAAAAATTTCAATTTGTTTTTAATAACTTCTTTCAAATTTTTCTTTTTTTATGCCAAATAAACAAGTGTTATTAGTTAAAGCTGAAGATACTCTTATTTCATGTAGAGATAACTTGAATGAAAGGGTTGTTAACAATTTTAACTGCAACAGTAAAGTAATAAAAAACAAAGAACTAATGGTCAGCTAAAATCTCCCTTCAACTAAAGGGCTGTTTTGAATAATTTCCAAATTTTAAAGTGTTAAAAAATGTTGGAATTTGTTAAAGCGGAAAAGTGTCATAATTAAAAATAGTGCTTTGGGTCATTTGTAAAAAGGTTTGAAATTACTTTTCTATGGTATTTGAAAACGTGTGAAACAACAAAGCAAGTATTTTTTGATTAACATGCTTAAGTTATTTTTTTTTTAAATCATTAATCATTAAAGGGTTCAAATATTTCAATTATTATTTGATCATCGAGAACTTAGTTTAGTCTAAGGGACTCCAACTACGATTTCTCGTATATATTTAAATAATTTCCGTACATTTTTAATTTGCTATAGAAAACTTAAAGGTCATTGCAACATTACTTGTCAATAGTGTAGGTATCAGAGTACAACGGAATCTATTGGAATTTAAATATAAAAAGTGTAATAAAAGTAACATAATTATATAAGAAATTTTTAAACAAAAATTATACATAATTTTTATTGGCTTCGTTTTCAAGCTGAAAATTCATTTTATAACGAGTTTCTCAAGCATATCATGTAGCATTTGTGCAGTTAGACCACCGTAATCTCAAGTTTGAAAGTATTCTTTGTATTGATTAGCAGAGACAACAAACGACTGCCTAGGTTTTGCTGGTAACGCTTCAAACTATAAAATATGTATGTGGCATGCAATTCTGATAATAATGCATCAAATATTGGCTTTAAGCTATTGTCTAAAACTTTTGTAATTCACAGGAAAATAAAAACCAACAGATATACAGAATAACAAAGAGTACTACAAACAATAAATTTAAACAAAAGTTTCAGAAGACAGTAAAGAAACATTTTCTTTTAAACAATACATACTATATCCCAGGTAGGATGATTAAATTTTTTGTACTTATAGTGAATATAGTAGTCGGCGTCGTCTAGTAGTTAGTGTGTTGGCTTACTAAGGCATGAGCACCGGGTGCAAACCTCAGCTCTGACATCTTGAAAAAAAAGAAATATGAAAAATATTTCCTTAAGCGACTACCTCTCAGCAGTCTTCTGGCAAAAGCTCTGAGAGTAACTAATTGCCATGAACAAGCTTCTCAAGTCTGTCGTTCGGAGTCGACTTTACACTGTAGGTCACGGTACTCATGGATAAAAATTATCACACACAGCATGGGTGCTGCGAGAAGATAGGCGGTAATCCTGACACAGGGTTGTAATGGCCAGTTGTGTATGTCTGTATAGTGAATACAAATAAAACAACATAGTAAATAATATTACACTAAATATTCACCAGATTTATTCAAATTTTGCAAAAAAAAAATAAACTCCACAACTACAAACAATACAAAACTTTTAGGGCATAAAGTTGTTGCAGCAGTGCGTTTCATATTTTTCTCTGTTTCGATGAACGTTAAGCAGCTGGTATTAATTTTGGATATATATAGATAATAAATAAAATAATGCTTTTACAAGTGTTAGTCAAAGCTCTTTTTTAAAAGCCGCCGATTTTCAATCAATTACAAGTCTATTCAATATCATTTTATATAAAATTTTGTATAAAATGTTCTATTGAATGACAAAACTGCTAAGGAAAGTAAAATTATTTCTAAAGCTGGGGTCATTTTTGACACACATTTGACTAAAACAGTGTAACTATTAATTCTTGAAAATATTTTATAAAGTCTTTTCATTTAAATAAATATTTTTTACAAACTTATTAAAAAAAAATTTAAGAAGAAAAAATATTTTGATATTTAATTATTCAAATGTAAAGCAATACAAAAACATAAAATACATAAATTTTTCATTAATTAGTGGTTACGCTTTTTCTTTTTTTCTTGATAAATCTTTGCGTAAACTTTAAATAAAAAACTCAAACTGTATAGCCATACCTTGCAATGCTTCTTAAACTATATTAAGATGGCAGTTTATTAAACACACACAACGCCAGTTAAAGGTCTACTAAGTGTTCTCGGTTTTAATTTATTAAAAATAAAAGTAATTAATTAAGTTTTGGTAATAAAAATAATGTTAAAATAAAGTTAAATCAGTATGTTTTTCGAAATATAGGGAATATTGTTTGTGGCCAATGGTTTAAAATAAGAAAATTGTGTTTTAATATTGTAATTATGTGTTAAGTAAATTTTTTCTTATTGCAAGTGAAAAAATTGTGGCACTTGTTGCTTGTTTTTGTTTTCCATATAATGCTTGTTCTTATTAAAGTGCTCTCGCGCTCATTTTTGCTTTTAACAGTGCATCTAAAACTGTTATTATTGCAAATAATGTAAAGCAATGTGAAATTGCAATACTAACGAGAATAAATGAATAATAAAGTTTAGGTATAAAGACTTTAGAAGTGTATTAAAGTAACAGAATGCTTTTCAAACTGTTTTAAAACTGCAATTAATTATCACTTTACAATTTAACGCTAGTTAAAGTTAAATTATTTCCGGTCGCCTTTAATTTTTTAAAATGTAAGTACATAAATAGTAATTAAATGAGTTTTATTTATAAAAGTAGTTCTAAAATAAAGCGTAATTAATATATTTTCTAAAAAATTTTAAATATTTTAAGTTACCTACCGATTGCAAACACAGAAAAAAAAAGATTGAGCCGGCCATATAAATTTGTTTTTTTTTTTATTTAAGACCAACATTCAGGGGTAAACGCCTACCCAAGCAGTACATTGTATTGGAATGTTGAATATGTAGATAGATAGTTAAATGTTAAGATATTAACCGCCTTATGTCAATATGACAAGTTGCTGTTATTTTGAATGTGATTGGTGAGCGTTTTCACTAAGTGGTTAGCTGTTACCTTCCCAGAAAATGGCGCTGTACTCCTGATCATTCGTTTCTTGGCGTAATATACTTTAAATGTCAAGAATGGTTTCTTTTAAATTATAATGTAAGAAAAACCTAAAATTTATTTTTTAATTTTTCTCCTTCGCTGGGATTTGAACACCTCGGTCGTTTGAGTTTCTGTGCGAGCGCTCTAACCGCTATACCCACACACTAAACTAAATAATTACACAGAACTTGGGCGTAACGTTTTTTTTTTTTCATGCAAATTGACAGATAAAAACGCTGGAGAATGCAGTCGTGAAATAGAATATATTTTAATTTGTCAGGGATTTTGCTTATGCTCTCAGTTTTAGAAAGAATTTCTCTCAACAATGTTACCACACTTTTATTAAATTTCATAAATTTGTCTTTTGTTGTTGGCGAAAAGAAAAATAAGAACAAAAGAAAATCGAAAAAACATTTGAAGGTTTAAATAGATTAATAAATACTCGAATTTATTAAATAAAAGTCTGTAAAGATGTTTAAATTATGAAATATTAATTCAATTTTATACAAAAACTCTCATAAACTTAATTTTTAAAAGCTTTACATACAAGAAATGTAAAAACAATAAATGACAGTTCGTGGAGTTGCGGCTGTCGTTTTAATTTTGGGCATGTTTTCTCTGAGAGTCGTTTTTGCCTGAAGTTGCGGTGGTATTCTGTTTATTCATTTAATCTTAAATGTGCGTTTAAAATACTTGAATTAGACGACCTATAATGTTAAGCTTATTTACAAACACTGTTAATAATTTTAAACTAATCGGTTATCATTTAATTTTTTCAATTAATTTTTCAGTTAAGAACATGCAATTCTGACAACCCTATTCTAAAGCAAGCTTGGCCGACTGTAGCTTTTCTAGTTTTTAATTTTTTTCTTTCAATAGTTAATAAAAAAAGACCAGTCTTATTAAAAACAACAATTTGTTTGTTTTTCGCAAAAGGACATATTCGTATACAAAAAGAACAAAATTTACTTTATCATGACAACGAAGATAATATTGAGGATATTGCACCCTTTGGCTAATTTTAAAATGAGTTTTTTTTTTCATTTTTCTTTTTTGACAAAAGATTGTTAAACGAAAAAAAAAAACAATATCTTAAAATAATAGAAAAGACATATAGAACAACAAACCGGTAAAAGATTTGTATCTACTGATTGCAAATATATTTTTGAAAAAAAAATTTTTTTTCCTCTTTCAGTTATTGCTGAAAAGGGGCAGTGATGTGTGACTTTGGCATGTATTGAGTTATTGTATAGGTAGTTTTGGTAGGCTTAACGCTTTATTGGTTTTTTCAACGGGTATAATAAGAGTGTATTGACAACCACGTACTTTGTATTCGTTTAAGTAAATATTTAAATGGAAAATATAAAATCTAAAGGATCAAATAGATGATGTTGATGATGATGTTGTTGACGACGGCGGTGGCTAATTTGCAAATAATATTTTAACCAACTATAACAACTACAACAACAAAATTACATCATCGCATAGAAAAACTTCCAAAGCGTAGAAATACTTTGTGGATATGTGTATAGGCCGGCACACATAGTCAGTCACATGTGATTTTATGTTTGATTGTGGCACTTTCTTCTGTAGATGCAAATTTTTTTCTTATTTTGCCTTTAATAGTTGTATGTGTTCTTTTATAGACTTTTACGGTAGAGTGCTTGTTTGCTGGTATAAAGCAAAGTTTGGCGGTTTTTTCTTTATCTTCTGCTTTAAATTAGATTTAAATTTTTTCAAGCGTATGCTGTCCTTGTACTCCTTTCTTCTTTATAATTTTCTTATTTCATTCTTTTCTATTTATTTAAACAAATTAAGGTCACATTTTCTTCTATTATTGAATTGCCATTAAAATTTATGAAGTTTTTCAATGAAAAAGGAGAATTTTTTTTTATTTGCTAAAAACATACGCCCGTTGCCTAACTGCACAACTTTTCGTTCTCCTTTATTTGTTTAGCAAATTTTGTGTCTTCTTTGATCATTAGGAAATTGAAGTTAGTGGATAACAGAAACGAAAGGATTTCAAGTACCCGCAATAGGTAAATAATAGAAATGAACAAAAAAGGATGTAGAGTATTTGTATTTTTTTTTACATTTTATTTAAAATTTTCATCAAATGCCACATGCAAACATGTTTTGAATTTTAAATAATACTCCGTTTTTCTTTTTCTGCAAAGTAATTTTGCAATATACTAAAAGAGTTTTAAGAGGTTTATTGGTTTTTTTTTATACAAATTTAAAAAACTTATTTAATTTAAGGATTTATTAAGAAAGGATTTCGCATAGGGCATATGTTGTTTGATGTAAACATACGAATTTTACACATGCAATCTTTAAAAAAATCTTTAAAGATTTTTATATATTTTTAAACTTTTTGATTTTACATGATTTATCTAACAGGAAATTTTTGTTTTTTGCTTTTGTTTTGTTCTTCTTTTTGGTTTCTTTCAAAGTTATGACCACTCAGTTATAGTGCACTTATGCCATCTCTTTTTTTCTATCTCCAAAATTGTTTATATGTTTTCTCTCCAAATTTGTTTAAGAATGTTATTTTTGTCTTCGTGTCAGTGGCTCTCTTGTATCAATATGTGATTGCTAGAAATTCATTAATCAATTATAACTGAAAAATCATTTTTGTAGAAACAATTAAAATCACACAGCGCAACCGTGAAAACAATGCACAGAATCGACAGTATAGGTTTGGTCAGATTGACTACCAATTTTTTTTAAGGTCCCCAAAAGATTTTGAAAATCAGCGCACCACACAAAAAAAGTGTCCTCAGTTTTTGGCCAGCAACTAACTCAAACTTAAAAGTATAGCTTAACTATGTTTTGCAATAATGTAGTGTAGAGTCTACTGAAAAAATTTTAAAAACTTTTTTTTGCATTTTTTTTTTTTTTTGCAATAACTTAGGAGACAATTTTTTTATTTTTTTACTTTTTTCAGTATAAAGTACTAAAGTACTTTTTTCAGGGACTTGTGCATTTTTCCAAAAGTCTTTATTTGTCGTATAGTGTTATGAAATAATTACACAAATTTCAATAACAGAAAATTCAGAAAACGCTTTGTTTGCTTTTTTTTATTTATATTGGCGGTAATCACTCTTTGTGCAAACGCCACTGAAAGCTTTGCAAACAAGCAATCTAAATGTTGATAAAGTTTTACATGGTTTGCTACGTTTGCTAAAACTGCAATTGTGTTTGCAACGAAGACTGATTATCGTTATTACATTTTTTTTATTTTAGAAACAGTTTAAAATAATGAAATATTTTAACAAAATACTCGTTGGTTTAAAGTATGCTATCAATTCCATTTAAAATAGACGAGTTTTTTTTTATTTGAGACCAACACTCAGTGGTAAACCTCTACTAAATGCATTGTTTTTATATTTTTGGAAAGGACAGTACATACATTATTATAAATTATATTATTATTAAGCACCTTAGGAATGAGACAAATTGCTGTGAGCTGATCATTCAAAGGCCTGTGTTATACTTTCACCCTTGAATGATCAACAGCAATTGCCTCATAGTTGCATATTGATTATGTGGTGAGTGCTTTCGCTAAGTAGGTTTAGTAGGTTTTGCTGCTATTTGCTACTTCCCAATAGGTTGCGCCTTTCTCCTGATCATTCGTTTTTTTTTTTTTTTGTTGACAGTGGTTATGGTGGAACAGTGTGGAATGTCGGGGAGCGGTTTCTTTGTAGATGGTCTTCTTGGAGGAACCACTAACTTTTTCTTTTTTCACCTTTACTGGGATTTAAACCTGGGCCGTTTGAGTTTTTGTACGAGCGCTGTAACTGCTATACCACACACCCCCCTCAGATGAGTTGTGTTGCTTTAAAAGTGATATATAAAAACCCTTTACCCCAGCAATGTTTCGCGGAACATGCTAACATAAAAAAGGAAACTATATTCAATTCATAATAAGTTTCTCTTAAAACACAACAGGTATCTTTATTTTATAGACAATCATTTTGCTGTAGTCGTTGATAAACACAGTTTGGTTGATCCTTGAATGTGGAGAGTTTTGGACAATAGAGAACCATACATGCATCCATATATTTTTAAGAAATAGAATTGAAGAATAATTTACATTCTTCTCAGGAATGAAACTAGCAGTTACCAGAATTAACGAAAAAATAATTTCGTTTTTTGTGTAAAAATTTTAAGGGATTATTTACAATTTCATTCGTTAAACTTGTTTGTGAGACATACACTAAAAGAAAAACTACCATTTCAGGCATTAATTTGATCACTGGCTGATATAATGAAAAGTATATAATTATACATATTGCCCAAATACTTAAACTTCAATAGTAATTCAGTTTCATTAATGCATTGAATTTAATGCCATTGGTAAAATACAGTAGAATTTTGAAAAAATTCACCGAAGTTTCCATACGTTCTTGAATTTTCTAAAAGTTTTTATTTATTATTTTTTATTTATTTGCTAAAATACAATACAACATTATATTACATTCTAACCAATTATTAGGAGAAGAGTGACCAAGACCACCAGCTCTGTGTAGAAATAGCAGTAATCTTACATCTTGCTATTGCTTAATATGGTTTGCTACGTTTAAAAGACTTGTGAGGGCATTTGCTAGTAATGTGATTACCCTTAATATTTAAATTTTTAATTATTTCAAATTCAAGCGAAAATTAATAACAGAATAAATATTGCAAGTCGGCGTATAATAAATAAAATGTGAGAATTTTTCCTTTTTATGATCCTCATTATTGCTAGCTCATCAAAATTGGCTTTATGTGTACAAAATCATTAAGTTTTCGGTGCAAATAAGTGCTTTTTAAAAAACCACGTGCCACGGCATATAAAAAAAATCGGTTTATTGCGTCGTTAGTGGGTTCTCAGCTTAAAATTAATTTAATTTATTTTCTTTTTGTTTTTTCAAAATAAAAATGACTATGGTGACAAGATAACCAATAATATTAATCAGCTTTCGCATATTTGTACATACTCGTACATGCATGCATATATGTATATGTATGTATATGCTACCTTCTTAATATACATACATTTCGTTATCCATCGTATATTAACGTTAACGTTCCTTATATCCGTTTCATGGACTTTTTCCTGTTGAATGGTTTTTAACAGGAACTTTTATTTTAAGAATCAAAAGAAGAAGTTTTCCTCATAAATTGTTTGTTGAAAATAGAAAAGAAAAACATATTTTTGTTTTTTTTTTTTTTTTTTGAAAGTTTAAAAGGAAGACAATTATAAAAGGAAATGAAAAGCAATAAAAAATCTTTTTCTATGGCATTCTGCAAAATATTTTTCCACTTTATTTTTTTCTTTTTATAGAAAAAAAAGAGAAAAAAAAACATCGTTAAATTTGTTTTTGTTTATTTATGCATTTACAATAAATAGTAAGGGAAGCAATTATTTTTTGTTTCGAAAATATTATTTATGTTAAAGGAATTTCCTTGATTTTATGTTCGTCTTAAGTGTATATCTTTTTATGTCCATCATCAATAGATTTGGGTTACAATAATTGTCGTGTGGTGATTATGATTTTGGAAAAGTCATAAAAATATTTCATAAATGTTTCTCACACAAGTACTTATGTTTTATTATTAAATATTGCATACGAATAGATGATGTTAATAATCATAAATATTATTAATGGGGTTTTGCTCTTTTTTTTTTTTTTTTTGTATAACTTTCAATTCAAAGGAGTGGGTTTATTAACCATAAAAATCTAAATATGATTTGTTGTTATTAAATGGACATGCTTTGGAAAATAATCTCAGGGTTAATCAGTTAGAGAAATAAAAAAGTTATTATTTTTAGCAAACATACAAAGATTGATGCGAAATGTTAAATTTCCACATACATAAATACTATATATACATACATATATAACCCTCAGACGTCCCTACCATTCATAATAGACATATAGAACAGATAGAGTTTTTAAAATCAAGTCTAAATTTCCACTACCATTAAAATCCTTTTATTTTATGGTTAGTTCTTTCCATCTGCCACAGTGAGTGAGAAATGTGCTTCATTGCTGAAGAAAATTTTGTTCGAAAAATTGCCGTCTACCGCCCGTTGTTCAAGCACCCATGCCACGTATCTACGACGTTGTGAATGGTCAGCTGGCTTCAGTTGTTGCGTGAGCTGCACTTTATATGGATATAGGTGTAGATCTAAATGCAAAATACGCCGTAATGTGCCGTAAGACAGTCCTAATTCCTGAGAACGACGAGGAACGATGACACATTCGGGTCTTCGGCAACACTTTTACTTACAGCAGCGATATTTTCAGCGGAACGAGCGAAACGATGATGCAGAGGACTTACAGTATTTGTAACCGCTCTAGTCTCTTCAAATTTTTTCACAATTTTGCCAATTTCTTGCGTAGTTGAACGATTATGTAAACCATAATCTCCACGTAAAGCATGATATGTGGCTGTGACAGAATCACCATTTCTGGTTGTGTGATAGTTAAGCGATCTATTATCGTCAATGTCAGACTTTCAACTGAATAGAAAAAAATGGTTTAACAGTTTAGTTTGACAGATGTCGAATTCCAATCACATACTTTTGAAACCACGAAATGGATAAGCCGGTAGAAAGAAAATTTAATTGTTAAAAAAATGGTGTTAATTTTTCTTGGCGCAAAAAATGTAATTAAAAAATTAAACAACTGAACAAATAAATTGTTTATTGTAATTTAACAGGTACTTTTGTTGTATTTATTTAATAACTAAAGTTATTATATATGAGTACAATAATGAAGTATTAAATATACCCTTCTTTATGGTCAATCAGTCTTAGGACTGAGAAAATTGGCTTTTTTTTCTTATATATTTTGTTTATTATTATTTTTTTAGTATATTTCAGTAAAAATTAATTCAAATTGTTTATGGGTAACTCCGAGGAATATACTATTACACTATTTCTATGTCAAAATGGTTTTTTACAAATAAGTGAATTTTTCATTTTTAAAAAATTCTACTCCACAATAACAGTTGAGTATCCTTGATCCGGCTGGAATTTAAATCCATGTGAAATAGTATGCTAATATGTGGGGTTTATTCTGTTCTATATATATATGTATATATATATATATATATATATATATATATATATATATATATATATATATATATATATATATATATATATATATATATATGGGCAATTTCAAAAATTTTCGACATTTTGATATTTTTTTTTTCGAAATATTTTTTTTGGATGACACGAATGACGCTTTGGTCACGTGAAGGGTGATGTTTTAGCATACCAAAACAGTTCGCGTTAATCATTTATTGCAAACGGCGCGAAAGTTATGGAGGTTTTAAGTTAAAATCTCTTAAAAAAAATTTAAAGTTAAATTTATTGGTTTATTTTAATAAATGTTGTATGTTGCATGATGCATGCATTTCAAATTCATCAGTGCATTCCAAGTTCATCAATGCAATGAAAAAATACATAAAAATATCAATTATAATTAAAATTCCTTAACATTAAAAAAGGCGAATTTTTGCAAAAATGTGAATGTTTCACCGATTGTTATAATATGTGTTTATATAACGCATAACTAATTTACAGAAAAACAATGTTTAACTTGCAAATTTAAAAAATAAAAAAATTATATAAGAATTATTTTTGAGGTTAGGATTTTTTATTTTGATCTGTAAAATTTAAAATCATGAAAATTTTTTAATGCCTATTCGGTTTTATTATCAAGCTTAAAAAACCTTTCATTTGGTGTCAATCGCGGCGGAATCTATACATAACTGCAGATGTCACAAAGCAAAATGTGTTTGAAGAAAAATGCCGCTGTACCCTCTAAATATGGTCCGAATTCAACCGTATTTATATATGATCTTTAGTTCACCGCCGCACTTCATTTCCAATACTTTACATTAATTGTAAACCACTGATTAACTAAAAAAAACGCGAAACAAAATCATGAAATTTCGCAAAATTTTTATTTTCTTTATAAAATTTTTGCGTTTCAAAATATGTTAACGCCTTCTTGACGTTGAGGTGCCATTTACTAAGAAGTTTAGATCACGCAATACATAAACCAGTTTTAAATAAGATTGCAAATGTCAGCCGCGAAAAACTGTCATTTTTGAAAACTTTACGCCAATTCTATAAAAGTTTGAGCTCATCGTTCTCAGCAACTAGCAGCCTGACATCGACGTGATATGGCGCAAATTTTAGCAAATTACACCATCTTTTAAATACTATTGACGAAATGCAATTTTCTTGAACGGCGCAAAAACGCTATAGAAAAAACTGCGAAAATTTAAAAATCGGAAAATTTTGGTTTCAAAAATGAACCGCTGTACAACTTTTTCCCAAATAGTAGTATTGGCATAACTTTTATAGTGTAAATATCTACAAAGTCTAGTGACTTTATTTTATATCAGTGAGCATCGGAAGTTTAAAACTAAAAGTAGAAAAGTAATGAAATATGAAAAAACTCTTGTAAATTTCAAGCCTGTTTTTGAGTTTTTCAATATTTGAGTGCCCATAACTTTTAGAGATAAAGAACTGATGGTCTGAAATTTTGAATTTCCCAGTTTTCTAGTGTGGCCTACCATTCCCTTTTGACCGTTTTGGTCAATTCGAAAAACTGGAGAAATAATAAGCATCTGAACTCAGTTTCAACAAATGTTGAAAATTTTTGAAATTGCCCATATATATATATATATATTTGTTTCCTTTTTGTAATAAATTCAGTTATATAAATAAGTATATTTCGATATATACAAACACCAATCGAATTTTACCAACACAGTGCCAAATTTTAAGAATTGTATGCAAGTTATTTTAAAATCAAGATAAAAAACCAAGGCATAAAATGGGTGCCGCATAAAATGTGTTCAACTTGTGTTCGTGAACTTGATCGGTTAAAAATTCTGCTACCTTCACTTTACATTAAATTAGGTATTATGAAGCAATTTGTGAAGGTACTATCTGCAGACGGTCTCTGTTTCATGTACCTCTGTGATAAATTTAAGTATTTATCGGATACAAGAATTAAAGAAGGCATTTTTGTAGGTTCTGAGATAAGGAAGTTAACGCAAGACGATAAATTTGAAAAAATCATGTATAAAACCGAAGAGGAATTAGAAAAATCCCAGATTGTGAAAATAGAGTGAATGATGTGCTTAACAACTTCCATAAACTGGGCTGCTCGTACTCGTGCATAAAGTTGCTTTATCTGCATTCTTATATTGACTGCTTTCCTGAGAATCTTGGTGCCATAAGTGGAAAGCAGATACCAAGGAAGGTGGAATGCAAACATAATGGCAGGCTACTGCTGGATGTTGAAGAGAGGCGAACCGGATAGAAATCATAATAAAAAGATATTGAAGAGGAGTTTTGAGGGATGCAGAATAAAATACCATAAATAATTTTGATTTACTTAGTGTGTTTTGCATTATTTTTAACAAATTCTCTTCATTTTTTAAGTAAAACTTTTATTTTAAATCCTTTAACTTTTGTAATTTCATGAAAACCTTTAAAAAAATAAATCTAAAACACGCATGTCATCAATAAAAAAAATTTTATGTGCTACAAAAAAAAAACAAAGTTGCATTTTAATATGTAAGTAATAACAAAATTATTGGAAAGGGGAAAAAAAGTAAAACTTCGCAGGCCTGTGAAATTTTTAAATTGGTCAAAAAATTTTGGAGTTTGAGGTATTACTTTTTCAAACTAATTCAAAGGTTTGAGAGTGTTTCAAAATCTTTAGAAACGGTTTTTATTTGCTATTACTTAGGACTATAGCCCTGGCTTTCAAGTTCTTGAAAAATAGAAAAATCAAAAAATTTTTATATTATTCAATCCTTAATTTTACTTAATTTTTTTTTCTCATTTCGAATATTTGGTTATGAGTTTGAATCCATAGATTTTTGGTCTGCTTTTGCAAAACGATCGAAATCGAAGGTTCGTGTTAAAAAACAGGACATTTATTGCCTTGACGTTAATGGTGTTTATTAAGTGCAAATAAAAAAATCCAATAAATTCTTTAATTTTATTTCAAAAATAATAATTCATGGCGCCAAATATCTAGTACTGGATCAAAATAAAGACAAAATGAAAGTTGCGGTAAGAGACTATCTCCACTGTTTCCATTTGTTTTTTAATTTTGTTCTCACTTTTTTATCAAATATATTTTTATTAAATATCTCATTGATATAACAATTTAACGCTGATCTTTCTATTGACCTACGCCTGAAGGCAAAAAATATGTACTCTAAATAAATTGAGAAGTTTTCTAAAAGTTGGCCTCACAACAAGGGCAAATGAAGTAATATTTTTATTTCTAAAATATTCAAACTTAAAATAATTGATTTATTGAAATGAAATAACTGCAATAAATATCTTATTTAAGAGAGAACTTTTAAATTAAAATCTAACAAATTCCTGTTTTTGGATTATAAAATGGCGGTTGTATTTTCTGCTATCGTATGATAACAGCAGGTAAAGTAAAAATATCGAAACCAACAATTCAATGATTATGATTGAAAACCATAAACATGACAAAACTGACAAAAAAGACTTGCTGCTATCAGGGGAAAAAGTCAATTCCTAAACACAATTGAAATGGTAATCACAGAAATCTTAAGGAAGGGGGGTTATTTGCATATAATGCTGTTTAAAAATTAAATTCAACCAAACACACCATGATAATATCACTTAAAGATTAATGGAAAGTTTTAAAATAAATATTTTATAAAAGCAATACTGTCAGTACAACAATTGCAATGAAATAAAAAATTAAAACAGCCACAGCAACTACTATACACATAAACGTCATTAAAATAGGGTGAGCAAAAGAGAATCAATAGAATTTGATTAGCATTTGAAAATTTAAAAGTAAATTTACTTTTCATAACACACTACTGCCAGCTTTTCTAAGTGGATATCTTAGTGGTCTGTCGAAGCGTAAAATATTTCATGTCATTTACACAACCGAAACAATATCAGTAGAAGCCTTGTCATACCAAAACAAAAAAAAAATGTAAACAACATGAGCAACAGGACAATACGTACAATAAAATAAAATTTTGATTGATATTTAAGAAGATGATGAAGACGACTATGGCGAGTGCTTGTAACACAAAGCCAAGTAACAAACAGTTGCCTGAATATGTAATAGAAGATGAAATAGGAAAACACAACGTGCTGTACGAATATTTAAATTCAAACCTAAAATTTCAATAATAAAAAAATAAATAAAAAATTGGCATCGCGCTTCTGTTTGTTATAAGATACTCGTATTCCAAGTCGCTTCACTTTTATGAGCTTTCAATTCACAATTAACCATTTACTCCTGTTGCTATTTTGCTAATGGTATTGTTCTCGATGAAACGAACTTCAATTTTCCTGTGGTGTTGCTATGCTATGCTATTGAAAATTGATAAAGTGTTGTTGGACAATAAATAAATTATTTTTTTTTTCACATTTTATAAAAGGTGATTTAGACTTCGCTGATTCCTTTGTTCGTCTTCTAATCCGCCTTTAAAAAGAGAGGACCACCGTTGGTGTTTTAATTCTTTTTTTGTTTCGTTTTACGCATTCTAATATTAAAATATGATACTCGTACCTTGTGCATTGTGCACAATTTGTGAATAAAACGAGTGAAGTAACTTTTGAGAATATTTTATAAAAATTTTTGAAACCCAGGAAACAAAAAATGTTAATGACATCCGTTAAGTGTGTTTGAATGTTAATTTCTTTTTTTTAATTTTTAAAACTTTTATAAAAGCAACAATGTTTTATATTAAAAATATGAATAATTGTTTGAATTAGAGGGATACTTTGTTTAATAAGATGATATATAAACTAAGAGATGCCAAAACAATAAATCGTTTTTTTTTTTATTTCAATTCAAAATATATACAAGTGTGTATATATAGAATATATCGATTTTATGTAGGGAAGTCATCATTTCTTTAAAAAAATGCACTTATAACGTTTGAAGTCGGTGACTTAAGATTTCAGTTCTGGTTGAAACATGTATAATAATGTAACACTTTTAGTAACTACATACACACATACATAATTCTTTATTACAACGCTTTTTCAGAGTTATGGCCTGTGACTTCAGTTTTTATCTATCAGTTTAACAGCCAATCCCAACGACATACTTAAGAAGCTTGTTCATGGTTTTAGTAACAAAATAAATACATTTTTTTAAGCTTGTAAAGTCGACACAAGTAGCTTTACCGCTGGGATTTTTCAAAAAGGGGATTTAAAAAAAAGTGGCAGAAAAAGAGGATTCAAAACAAAGTCGCAAAATTTATTTTAACGTCTTTATTTAAACAAAAATTCATAGTACAAAAACAAAAATAATTTAATAGTTTTAAGGAATAAATAACAGTACATTTACAATGTTAAAATCACAGTTTTTATAATATATAATCTTATAATATAATTATAACATACATATACACAAACAATATATTAAAGTAAAAGCAGATGCATTTTATTAAAATTCCACTTTTTAGAAACTTCTTTTCTGTAATTTTCTACAGGGCCATTACTAGGTCTCCAATTTGCAATGCAATAGAGCCGCTTTGTCTCCTCGTGCTTTTAGACCCATTTATACCGCAGCTCCCATTCTATTGAATAACATCTGGAAACTTTTCGTTTTTTGAAAGAAAATGTGGGGGAATTAACATTATCTAATTTAGGAGAATATTGAATGACCATTTGATCGTTTGCCAAGTCCTGACTCGTTTAGTTTGGGGATCCATTTTTACAATTTTTTATTTTTTTTTTGTATTAATAAGAAACCTGACAGAATTTACGATTGAATGATTAATTTATGAAAATAAGAATATATATAAATATTTGTTAAGTGCTGGAGACTCGGGTTCGAGCCCCAGGAAAGGTGTGATCAATTTAATTTTGTTTTTGTCAGAAAACGCTTTAATTAGATCAAAGTTAACTACAATGAATATTTTTTGGTAATTAAAGAAGAAATGATGTCCGTGAAGGAATAGTACACTAGCCAAACTGAACAATTGTTTTCGACTCCAGCTACGGTAGTCTCATCAGAGTTCTTTGTGTCCTGTGCATATTCAAGACCAAACATCAACTAATTAGCTCACACTTTTTTGGAAATCGCATACTGAAATTATTACCGTATGTATATACACCTGTATGAGTTAGTCGAAGTAAAGTCACACAACAGTTTCTATCATATTCTCCTTTTCTTACCATCATTGCTGTTCTTGTAATTGTCATCTTATTTGGATGAAACAGAATTACAATTTATTTTGTTTTTGCCCTTTATGAGACTATAAATTCATTTAATATGAATTAGATCTCTTATATACACTCCTTTATTTATATACGAGTACTATATAAATGGGAAATTGTCAAAGTTGGACCGACCGATATTTTGAAGTTCGTCAAAGCAACGAAACTGAGGGAAAACTCTAGAAACCCTGGTTAAGTTGAGGGCTCTACAATAAATGTACAGATCGAAATACTTTTAGTACCTTCTGAATGAATGAATGAACTATAAAAAATACGTCATGTTAACGTAAGTAAATATTATAGAAAATGACAATTCCTTATAATACATAGTATAGTACTTCTAATTCGGAATTTAACCAAAATTTTTAATTTTGAAATTTTAAAGCGTTTCTGATTAAGAAAAATTTATTTTAAAATTAATAACTCTTCCTTGGGCTGGAACTCGAGCCTACTTTTAATGTCTGACTCCACCCCGACTTCTATGTTAAATACATATCTGGACATACATACATGCATACACATCGTCGATGGAATTAAAGAACGCTGTAACTGACAAAACCTTAAATGTTCACCAGAGCCAAAAAACCTGAATGAAAGTAGAACAAAGACACTGGTATTTTTCAAAACTCAGGCGGCGTAAGTGAATTTATTTTCATCATAGAAGTCTGGGATCGGGACAAATCGACGCGTATTTTTTTCTGATAAAAATGATGCAAAAAACGTATTTTCAATTTTTTGTCAGTTACAGCGTTCTTTAATTCTTACGACGACACGTAATCAAAAAACAATTCTTTGTGGTAATTAATTAACCCATTTCCGCCCGCTGTACTATGTATATATAGTACACAACTTAAATTCAAGTAAAAATTATAAAATGCAGTTTTTTTACTCAGGAAACGCTTTTTATCAGTCAATAATAGTACATGCAACATCCACGTGGCTGTTGTACATCAACTTATCATATCATAGTTGAAAAATATCAATTCTGGGAATCAGCATTTTGGCTAGTGATTGATTTCTTGTGAGATTGTAAATGCCTAGGTAGTTTATTTTACATCAGTTAACTTTGAAGAACGTTAAATAGCAGTTTATTTACTTGATAACATCACATTTTAATAAAAAGCAATATAAAACAGTTTAGTTCGTATAGAATTTTTTGAGCTATAGCATATTAAGTGCTGCTGTACTAAGCTTAGTACACCTAAAAAACACAACTCAGAATATTTTTTTTGGTTTTTTTCTTTTACTGTACTGTAAAAAAAAATGTTTAAATCTAGTAATAAATATTTAATTTTAAAAATTGTTCTTGGTTTTCATTTGGGCGTTAATGGGTTAATGAAATATAATATGCTTTTAGTAATAAACAAAATACTATAATACCGAAAACTTAAAACAATAAAAGTTTAAATGGTAAGTAAATCTGAAATCAAATATTACTCTGTATTTGTCTTTAGAGTACGAATAGCCTCAATCAAATCTGGTTTTACTGATACTCTCAAATGGGATCTGGTGATTCTGAGTTTAGAAAATAATTGCTCTACCAAGACTTGTCTCATTTATCATGCCGCAGCGATCACTGCAGCTTTATGGATTTTCTCAGGGTACTTTTGAAATATTTTCTTTAATTTCTAAATTTGAAGAACAATAAAATTTCTCTACTTCATTTAATGTCGGGTGAAAGTCTATTTGTAATTTGGTTAAGACTGTAGATGTTTTTATGTCTACGCTACTTTCGATTAAATTTAAGCGACATCACTTGGACTACACCTGTTTGTATAAATATTTTTCAAAATCATTTTTTTTTTCAACGGTCTCAGGAATTATATTTGATGGAAAGTAATCACTACCTACACTTGTTAAACTAGCAACTATAGGCCTTTCTTTCGAATAATTTTTTTTTTCGGAAGATGGTATCGAAATACATACGAGTATATGCGGGTGTATGAATCATGACATTAGTTTTAAATTGTTTAAATTTAAAGCCTATGTAGAGAAGTGCACCAAGTTTTTTTTTTTTTAAATACAGCTTAGGAGGTACATTCAATTAATAAAAAATACACATTTTAGTGTCCATTTTATTTCAGTTGTTTTTTATTTATTTCTTTTGTAATTATGTAGGCATGCAAAGTCTCTGCCTTATAGATGAATAATATTCAAATTTGATATTAAAATTAAAGAATTTCGAATTTGTATACTAAATAATAAGTAAATAAATACAATATTTTTTACATTCAATATTTTTGAAATATTTTATGTGTATGCATGTTATTTTTATAATTTCGGGGTTTTTAAATTTAATTCATTATTTCTAATTTTTTTATTTTAAACGCAAATAATAGTACTTTTATATGGGAATTTCTAAAGTATTATTTTTTATCAGAGTTTGAAAAAAAAAATTTTTTTTTCTTATTAGTTTAATGAATTTTTTAGTCACCACAAAAATACTCGTATCGTCAATTCTGTGAATTAAAAAAAATTATTTTGATAAAAATGTAAATATTTATAAATTTTTTCTTTAATTTGGAATACTCTCTGCTGCAATTACTTATATAAAGACTGCTTTATATCTAAGCTTTAAGTTTTTTTTTTAATAAAGTATGAAAGTATTATAAATATAAAAACAATTGTAGTGGCTAAGGCCCTCCTATTGCTTACCCTTCACCGAAGTTTATTTTATTTTGCTAATAGTTTTGATGTAATTTTGCTAATATATAGAGGACTGTTCACGAATACAGATCACATTTTTTTTTTAGCAAATACTACTCCATATGTAATCTTACAGTGTTTGCAAGAGCAAAGTTCAAATTTTCACTTCACAAAGTCCACGATTCAAATTAAATATTTACTAAGAAAAAGTTTGAAAAGTCTAAGGTCAGGCTGACCCAAGAACAACAAGTTTCTCTCTGTGTGTTCTTTTTCCCTTAGTATGCTTTTCCAAACTCCCTTTCCTATTCCACAGAAGGGTTCTGGCTCCATCAATGGTATAGCTGCTTCCTTCCTGGCAAATTCATTTGCCATCTCATTCCCCTGAATGCCCGCATGGCCAGGGACGTAGCATAGGCTGACTTAATTGTCCCTACCCAGCCGGTTCAGTGTCACCAGACAGTCCCATACTAGCTAGTCGATTTCATAAGAGCGAAGTGCTCGAATGGCAGTCTGACTGTCAGATAATATGGCTATTTCCTGTCCTTTGTATTTTCTGTCTAGGTTGAATTCAGCGCATCTTTTTGGACATCATTGGTATAATCAGGTGTTACTAAAGTAACTACAAACTGTATATATTTGTCCGTATTAAGTAGAGTATCGTTCGATAGTAAACAAAAAAATTTTACACTCGTCTCTGTATAAATAATAAACTGCAAATAAATTCTGAAATTAGTTGTTGCAAATACATTAAACCTTCAAAATGTTTAAAACTCTACATATTTTCGGTGTACTCGTACTTTTATTTTTTAATGTGCACATTCAAGGCATATCTGGTAATGAAAATTTATTAGTAACAGAACAGAAAAATGTCTATTATATTGAAAGTGAACAAAAGGTATAGTTTCTGAAATACATATATCCCAAAAAGAAAACCTTATTAATCGAAATTGTGTTTGTAATCAATTTTCAGTTCACCTGGTTTGACGCTTTGGCCCAATGTGCTAAAATGAATATGAGTTTGGCTACAATTGATACAAAATCTAAATCAGATGATTTAACATCTTTACTGAAGAATACATTCGGTAAGAGAATTCCCTTGTGGATGGGTGGTTGTGTTAATGGTGTCAATCCACGTCAATTTGTTTGGATTGCAACGGGCAAAAAGTTTTTGTATACCAACTGGGCACCCGGGCAGCCAGATTTTGCGGGTAATAATGAATATTGTGCTCAAACGGGATGGATAGATAATATGCAATGGAATGATCATGTTTGTAATTTGCCATTTGGATTTATTTGTGAACCTAATCCGCAGCAGAAATGTGAAGATGGCATAATAGAACTTGGAAAACGGACAGAAAACGAACGTGTGGAGTTAAGTCAACTGCTAAAGTATTTTGATGGCAGTAGAACTTTTCGCGATATAGTTTTTAATATTAATCAAAAGTAATTGCAATTTTAAATGTATTCAATACGTATATTAATAAATTTTAATTTTACAAAAATAAGAGTACAATTTAACTGAATACCTTGTCATGGCCTTTTATTTAAACGATTCTAAAGACGGGAAATGGATGAAACTCATGTATTTAAGAAAAGTACATGGCTTCTGGGGTTCATATGTTTAGTGATCCTGTTATTGCTACTTGTTCTCTAAAGGGTATAAAGTCGATTTAGCTTGATTCTTTCTTTTTTAATTTATTTTTATCAGAGAATGGTCACTACTTATGCAATGGCCTTATTCTGGAACTAGAAAAATAGGTTATGGAAAGTAGGAAAAAGGGAGTGCCGCTTGTAAACATTTGCTTTGATTTTATACATACATACATACATACTCTAATTAGCGGCAAAAACAAAGTTGCCTCACACAATATCCATCTGGATGCTTTCGTGATTTATTTCAGTTTAAACGACTAAACAGAATACGACCGCAACTTCAAGCAAAAACGACAGTCAGAGAAAACATGCCCATAATTAAAACAACGGCTTCAACTTCAAGAACTGTCACTTACTGTTTTTACATTTTTTGAATGGAAAATTAATAAAAATTACGTTTATGGCAGTTTTTGCTTAAAACTGAATTTACATTTTATAATTTAATTATGTTTATGCTCTTCTTCAATTATTTTTTTTATAATATCACTCATTTTATTTAACAAATTCAAAAATGCATTAATTTATTTAAACTTTCAAATGATTTTTCGATTTTCTCATGTTCTTATTTTTCTTTGCGCCAATAACAAAAAACAAATGAGTTTGTTTACAAAATGTATGAAATTTAATAAAAGTGTGGTAACATTGTTGTGTCTAAAAATGAGAGCATAAGAAAAATCGCTGTCAAAGTAAAATAGATTCTATTGTATTTCACGACTGCATTCTCAATGATTAAACAAAATACGACCGCAACTTCAGGCAAAAACGGCCGCAACTTCACGAACTGTCATTTATTGTTTTTACATTTCTTATCTGTAAAGCTATTAAAAATTAAGTTTAAGAGAGTTTTTGCAAAGAATTGAACTTATATTTTATAATTTAATCATCTTTACACACTTTTTCAATTATTTTTACTAAAATATCACTCATTTTATTTAACAAATTCCAAAATTTATTAATTTATTTAAACTTTCAAATGTTTTTTCGATTTTCTTTTGTTCTTATTTTTCTTTGTGCCAACAACAAAAAACCAATGGGTTTGTTTACAAAATGTATGAAATTTAATAAAACTGTGGTAACATTGCTGAGAGAATTTGTTTCTAAAAATGAGTGAATAAGCAAAATCGCTGTCAAAATAAAATAGATTTTATTTCACGACTGTATTCTCCAGCGTTTTTATCTGTCAATTTGTATAGAAAAAAACATCATGCCCCAGTTCTGTTGAATCATTAAATCTTCTACTCGTTTTATGATTTGAAAAAAAAAATGTTTCAGTCTTTACGGGTTTTAAAAGCTATGACATTAATAAAATAAAAATATAAATTTTTTTCTGTTACTTATTACACTTAAATCATCTATTTATTATTTTGATTATTATAAATCGTGATATTATAATTTGTTTTTGAATTATTATTGTCACACTCTTTAAATTCACACACGAAACCATATTTACTCAGACAATTATTATCATTCCACTCCATAGCTGCACCCCAGCCAATTTGAGCACAATATTCAAGATTATTATAGAAATCAGGATTACTGCCATGCCAATAAGTATAAGTGAACTCCTCACCCGTTGAGATCCAAGTAAATTGACGATTTTTACCTACAGCATAGCCACCAACCCAAAGTATACGATTTTTGCCTGTAATAATAAAATATTTTATATATAATTTTTTTAAGGAAATGTAAATAATTGATAACGAATGCAAATATTTAAAATACCAAATGCTTTTTTAACAATCTTATTAATTTCATCAGATTTCCATTTCGAATCAATTGTTAGCAAGGACATATTCATTCGACTGCATTTAGTTAAGGATTCAAACCAGTCATACTGCAAAAAAATTTTAATAATTATTCTATTCAATTGCTAGTATGCAAATATTATTTCACTGACTTTTGAATTATTTTCTATATAATAGAATGTTTTATTATCAGCAGAATACAATTTTTCTTTTGTAATCATCCACACAGCCCTCAGTTGTAATATCAGAATTATAAGAAATTTTAAAACACTTATTTTCAGCATGTTTCTGTTTAAAATGATTGCGATTAAATGAAGGTCATTTTAAAAGTTTCAAATTCTTTTATATGTAAAATATTTAATTTTTAAAAAATTCTTTTTCTTATCTTAGCGAATTTCTGCAATGCTATATTTAAGCTTTCAAATAATTTTATACCCTACCTACTACTTTATATACTCGGCTTGTGGTTAAATTGCGGTTTTCCTAAAATTTGTGACATCTGTGACAGAGTCCATTGACTTTTTATTTTTATCGGTTTAAAAACTTGAAATTGTTTCGTTTTATAAGAGATTCTTAAGCTGAATAATATTTCACAATTATAACCTTATTTTATAAATGATTGACTAAATAATATCTGTCTTCAGAATTCATTACTTTTGGAATCAAGAAGGTAATTTCATGTGGCACACAAGTAAATACTGATTACCATTAGTGTGTCCCAAAAAAAAATTTTTTTTGTTCCCCCACCTTTTTTTGAAAGCTTATAGGGTAAAGTATTTTTGTGATTTTTTTCAGATTTTTCGGAAGAGGTTTAGAGGTCGCTAAAATCGAATTTAACCAAAAAATCGGGGTTGATCGACTTTTTTTTAATTTTGCGCATTACTCGGCCCATTAGCACGATTTCCTTTGTTACTAAGTTAATTTTTTTAAAGAAAACTGTTCAAACTTTACTTCTATGTGCAGATATTATAAGTTTCGGTAATATTTTTGCTCATTTGAGTACCCTTTAAGTCATTTTTTTGTAAATTTAGCATAAATTTTAAAAATAATGCTTTGTAACTTTTAAAATTTCTATTGAAGTTAAAAAAACTAATGATTCAGTTTAAAATGTGGATAAATTCTGAGTCATTTAAAAAAATAAATATTGAATTTGCTCTTACCGTTCCAAAGTTATGCCCAAAAAATCGAGGCAGATTAATTCTCATACCAAAAAAATAAAATTAAAAAATTATTTTGTTTATTAGCTTTCAATTATACTGGTTTACAGCCAAAAAATACTAAGAACGCCACATGCCTAGATAAGTTAATTGGGACCTCCTGAGCACGAAAAACGCTGTCATGATTTTTTCCTAAGTACCGTTTTTTAGATAACGGTACTTTTGTGTTTTTCGGTGTAGGGCCCCACTCAAACCCTTGTGGAGTCCAACCAAAAAGTCCGATCGAGATAAATGGTATATCGATGGAAAGGTAATTGAATGCCTTTTCCGTCGATATGCTGGAAAATTTTCTCTGAGAAAAAATCGCTGAGATATGGCACCTCAAAATTCAAAATTTTCCTATATTTTACGTTTTTTTCAAAATTTTTCATTTTCATTTCAATTTTTTCCTACGTTATATTGAATATCTGGAATGTTTTATCCTTTCACCAAATAGCTTATTTAATAACCAATATTTTAAGCGTATTTTGAAAAAATTCTGATGAAAAATAAAGTTTTTATTAAGGATTTTGTGGAACGACAATATTTTCATTTTCATTGCTCACACAGTATATTCGAGATTTTAATTTAAATTTTTTACGTCGAATATACTGTGTGAGCAATGAAAATGAAAATATTGTCGTTCCACAAAATCCTTAATAAAAACTTTATTTTTCATCAGAATTTTTTCAAAATACGCTTAAAATATTGGTTATTAAATAAGCTATTTGGTGAAAGGATAAAACATTCCAGATATTCAATATAACGTAGGAAAAAATTGAAATGAAAATGAAAAATTTTGAAAAAAACGTAAAATATAGGAAAATTTTGAATTTTGAGGTGCCATATCTCAGCGATTTTTTCTCAGAGAAAATTTTCCAGCATATCGACGGAAAAGGCATTCAATTACCTTTCCATCGATATACCATTTATCTCGATCGGACTTTTTGGTTGGACTCCACAAGGGTTTGAGTGGGGCCCTACACCGAAAAACACAAAAGTACCGTTATCTAAAAAACGGTACTTAGGAAAAAATCATGACAGCGTTTTTCGTGCTCAGGAGGTCCCAATTAACTTATCTAGGCATGTGGCGTTCTTAGTATTTTTTGGCTGTAAACCAGTATAATTGAAAGCTAATAAACAAAATAATTTTTTAATTTTATTTTTTTGGTATGAGAATTAATCTGCCTCGATTTTTTTGGCATAACTTTGGAACGGTAAGAGCAAATTCAATATTTATTTCTTTAAATGACTCAGAATTTATCCACATTTTAAACTGAATCATTAGTTTTTTTAACTTCAATCGAAATTTTAAAAGTTACAAAGCATTATTTTTAAAATTTATGCTAAATTTACAAAAAAATGACTTAAAGGGTACTCAAATGAGCAAAAATATTACCGAAACTTATAATATCTGCACATAGAAGTAAAGTTTGAACAGTTTTCTTTAAAAAAATTAACTTAGTAACAAAGAAAATCGTGCTAATGGGCCGAGTAATGCGCAAAATTCAAAAAAAGTCGATCAACCCCGATTTTTTGGTTAAATTCGATTTTAGCGACCTCTAAACCTCTTCCGAAAAATCTGAAAAAAATCACAAAAATACTTTACCCTATAAGCTTTCAAAAAATGCTGGGGGACCTATAAAATTCGAAAAAAAATTTTTTTTTGGGACACACTAATTACCATGTGTATTCTCACATCTTTAGAAGAAGGAATTCCTTGTTCTACATTTTATTAAAAAAATTCATTATTTTGCGTTATTCCTTCAAATCTATATAAATAAAAATCAAAGTTCTTCGTTGGTCACCGCATCAGTTGAGAGCGCCTGGACCGATTTTGGCGATTTTTTCTGTCTAATAATCATCGTGATCCAGCTTAGGTTTTTAAGAAAAGAAAATTTTGCCCCGCCCACTTTTTTAATTTACCTAAAATCAGAAAACGGCTGCATCGATTTGACTAATTTTTCTTTCAAATGTTTTATTAATCTATTTAAAGTTTTCATTAGGAGAAAAATTTGCTACACCTACTTTTACGCCCACTTTTTTCTATTTATCTCTAAATACTGATTTTTATATATCTTCAGAACAGTTAAAACTAAAGTTTCAGAATTGGGTCGGAATGACTTCATGGGCAAGGCAAATCACCAGTTAGAAAGTGGGCGAAATTGTTCAAGTAGGCGTGACACCTCCCATACAAGTTAAAAATTAATTTATTTATACATACTAATCTTTAGACGTGTTGAAGCTAAAGTTTCTGATTTTGGTGTGATTGATTTTCTAGTCATTAAAAATCATCAGTAGAAAAAAGGAGGACAAGTACGCGTGGTAGCTTCCAGACAAACTAACTATTGAGTTCAGTAACAGTTAAAATTTTTGAATTTGGTCTGAATTACTCCGTAGTCACTAAAAATCATCAGTCAAAAAATGTGAACAAGATAGTGGTAGGTCTAGCGAAGCATTCCGGGTTTAAGCTAGTTATTAATAAATTATAACTTAATGTATTGCAAATAATGAATTCTAATACTTATTACGGGGGGAAATTAAAAACATTTATTACTTTCGTAGAACATGATCTATGTTAAGGGTAATGGTTTCCGGAATCAACAGATTATACATTCCTTGTATTACCTTCTCGATTCTCATTGATTACCATTTCCCTCTGGGTATTAATTCATTAGTTCTCGGACTCAGTTTTCATTTACAAGAGTGCATGGTTTATATAAAATATGCATTTTTTATTTTAATATTTAAATTACTTTCCAATTAAATCAATGAATAGGAGTTTCATGCATATTTCCAAGACCTTCCTTCGACCTAGGATGGAATACAACTCTCATGTATGGGCCGGTGCTTCGAAATCAATTTTGGGGCTTCTCCACTGCGTACAGTACAGGGCGAAGGTGCTTATCAAGGACGGTAGGGTATCCAACTCTATCGATCCGTTGGAGCATCGGCGCAATGTGGCGTACGTTTCATTGTTCTATCGATACTACCATGGGAGGTGCTTCCCATAACATATTTTCCTAGACCAGCACAATGTACTGCATGAGTAGGGGCCGTTCCCTGAGATCTGGCCTTGAAAATAAAAAAATAATTAATTTTTTATCACATAGAGGGTCAAGTTACCGACAGTAAAAGGCAGGTTTTTCGGAGACAAAAAAATTGCTTTTTATTAGCTTAACTAGCGGTCACCTTATGTAAAAGTTTTAATAATGTCCCTTAAAAAGTTGTTTTGGATAACTGAAATGATAAATAAATATTTTCGGTTTTATAAAATTTTTAAAGTAATCACCAAGAGCTCGTGTCATAGCGCCTGTAATAAAGTGACCTGCTACCTACACTCTGAAATGAAAAAGTTGCCCAAAGTTCATTCAAATAAGTTCCCATAACGAATGTTTCAAAGTAAATTAATTTGCGTACAAGTTATACTACACGTTTTATTAATTTATTTCCCACCTTTTAAATCTTTCAAAATTAGGGCTGCAATTAAATATTTATTAAAAATTTTTCAGGCATAAAAATCAAAATAAAAATGTGGCCGTTACGGGATGTAACAGAAATCTGGCACATGCTTGAATTTTTGTCATGACAAATAATTGAAATCAATCAAAATGCTGAAAAAAATCTAATCAAAATTCAATTTGTCAAAAAAGTTAACGAAGAAAATGTATCCCAAACGTTGAGATGTGCTAAACAAGATAATGAAGGATAAAAAAAATATATTTTTTAAGCTGATGGTGGCAATTTCTATGTGCATATCTTCTTCTATACCATGTTTTTTCATTAACTTATTAAGGACCAAGAAAGAAAAAAAAAAAAAAACACACGAAAATCAAAATTCTTAAATGAGGCACAAAATAATGTCAAGCAGAACAGAACAATTTCTCATCAAGTCAAGCGTTGAGTAATAATAATGCTATTCGTCCCGTTTTTAATTTTTTAAGGGCAGACAATTGATGAATCAATTTTTGCAAAACAACGATTTTGCCGCAGTGACAATTGAAAAATCTATGGGCTTAAAACCGAAATGTGTAGCGCAAAAGAAAATTTAACAACAAAATAAAAAACCCTGGGATTTGCAATGTTTGCAAACAAAATGACACACGGCGGAAATTTGTATTTTTTTTTTTTTTTGTTTCGTGCCTTTTTAACCAGTGGAATATTTTCTTTTAAATTAGCAACGCACGGTATTGCAAAAATACAAAAACAAAACGAAAAAAAAAACAGCGTTAGAAATAGAAATGAAAACAGCAACCAAACGTGAAGGATATGGATAAGGTAGTGCGTGTTTTGTTTAACAATTTTTCAATGGGATTTATTAGCACTAAAAACAACAATAACATGAAAATAAATTGCCAACAAACTGCAAATAAAAAAAGTAAAAAACAATACACTGGTGACAACAGGACACGAATTCTAATTTATAAAAAACTCATATGATTTTTACCAGGAGCGTAACTTTATTTAATGTACTAACGAGCTTTTAATCAAAACAAAAAAAAAAATCAAAGACGCCAATTATTTTAATTTTGTAATATTGGATTAAGCTGGCTTCTGTTATGTGTACAATTAAAAGTTTGACAACAACTTTAAATTATAATATTTAGCACAAAATCTGCTTTTGATAAAGCACAATTTTGAGTAGTAAGACTCTGCTCTATCTCTTAATTTATTTCAAAATGTTTTAACCATCTTGTACTTCTAATAAGTATTTATTTGCATCTGGCAGCTATAGCTTTAATTTATTTAAATTTGATTTAAACCCGAAACTCTTAAAGATTGCTTGAGAAAGGCATGCTATAACTGAAACACTCCCAAATAACTGTAATCTGTAAAACAGGTTAAGTCTACAGCAATCATTTTACAGCGTCTACATAATATTTATATTTTGCTCTCAATGTTCTGGGCAAATGGTTTACTACAATGTTTGCTGGAACGATCATTTTGTGCATTAAATAGGCCATTCAACCGAAATGCAAATGGTTTTTCAAAATCGTTCAACTCGTATTGTGTGTGTTCATTTTTATCCATGAGTACCGACTAAGCACTTTATTTTATAAATGAATACTCTCGTATGAACCTGAAATTGTATTGATAAAACTTCCCCTATTGATGCAGAGAGGAACAATTTTAGGTGTTTGTAATATCAGTGCTTCTGATTTAGATTTCAGGCTTTTACTTTTGGGTCTAAAGTTAATTATTCCGGACATATATTATCCCGCCATTATCTTCCAAGCTGAAGCTGATTCGTGTTCTTCATCCTTTTTCTTTCGCTACAGTGCGAACTGTGGTGTGTACGTGTCCCTACTTTATAGTCTTCCAAGAATGGGAAAGAACTATGATTTTAAAGAAAACGATAGGACTTTTTTTAAAAAGAAATATAACTCATATGTGTAAGCCAGAACTCATTAAAGACCGCAAAGTATAAAACCCCATTAATTTATTAGAGACCAGTCACATACATACATACATAACTGGCCTTTATAACCCTGTGTGAGGATTATTAGCTTCTCGCAGCACTCATGTTGTGTGTTTTTTAATGTCGACCCCGAACGACAGACTTGAGAAGCTTGTTCATGGCAATTAATTACTCTCAGAGCTTTTGCCAGAAGACTCCTGAGAGGTAGTCGCCGAAAGAAATATTTTTTTCATATTACTTTTTTTTTAAGATGTGGCAGCTGGGACCAGACCAGTCACAGTGTGGCATATATTTTTTGTTTTATTTTATTAGATAACAGACCATTTTTTAATTACATAATATCGGGTTTTTTAATAAGAGCGCTACAAAAGTTTTTTTAAATAAAACAAAAATGGTCTTGGATATCAATGAAATTCTTTATTCCTGTAAATGTTCGATGTCATTATATATGGCCACTACGGGCACTCATGCTGAAGTCTAGACGCTGAACCCAATCTTCGAAGGTTTTCAAGCATAAATCGGCCGATACTGCTACAATTTCACGTTCGATATTCGACGCTGGCTTGTTGGCATAGACCATGGATTTGACGTTGCCCCACAGAATATATTCTAACGGCGCCAAATCGCACGACCGAGGCGACCAATCGACTGAATCATTTCGCGAGATAACACGTTCTCCAAACTTGGTTTCCAATAAATTGATTCTGACATTCACTGTGTGGCTTGTGGCGCCGTCCTGTTGGAACCACATGTCCTCCAAGTTCATATCATCTAAGTGGGGCCAAAGATATTCGATTATCATTGAACGGTAGCGATTCCCATTCACAGTAACGTGCTGGTCTTGATCATTACGGAAGTAGTACGGCCCAATGACGCCGCCGGCACATAAACCGCACCAAACCGTAATTTGTTCGGGATGCAATGATGACTCATGGAGTACGAGTGGATTGCTGCCTCACCAATAACGCATATTTTGTTTATTGACGAAGCCATTCAGCCAGAAATGAGCCTCATCGATGAAGATGATTTTTCGATGAAAATTCGAATCATTTTCAAGTTGTTGCTCAGCCCAATTTACGAACATACGACGCTTCTGGTGGTCAAGCGGCTTGATTTCTTGCGTCAATTTGATCTTGTAAGGATGTAGGCCAAGATCTTTTCGAAAAATTCGCCACAACGACGTCACAGAGATGCCCAATGCTTGAGAATGACGTGTGAGAGACACATTTGGGCGTTCTTCAACTGAAGCCTCTGCGGCAGCAATATTCTCTACACTACGGGCATTTCTTTGTCTCACTGGAACGGGAACGTTTTGTACTGTGCCTGTGGACTCAAATTTTTCCACTAGAAGTTCAATTGTTGATCTGCTAGGACGATTATGACGACCATAAATTGGACGTAGCGCTCTTAACATTGAGGCCACTGACTCCGAATTTCGGTAGTAAATTTTAATAATTTCGACTCGTTGTTGACTCATATATCTTTCCATCATGCAAATCTTAGTGAAGAGAAATGCCAAAAGAGCGGCAAGAAATATGGCGTCATTTGCTATCCCTATCGCTCTACTTTTGTAGCGTCCCTGTTGAAAATCCCTGTACATACATAATTGGCAATTACAACCCTGTGTCAGGGTTACGGCCTAGCTTCTCACAGCACTCATGAGATTTGAGATGCTTTTTCATGGCAATTACTCCCAGAACTTTTGCCAGAAGACTGCTGAGAGGTAGTTATATCTGTCACTTATTTCAGCCAACGAAAAATAAAAGTATTTGCTTGATTGCTGAGATTTTTCTAAAAAAAAAATTCAAAAGCATAGTTTTAATAGTTTAAATTATAATTCCATTTGAAAAATGTAAAACAGAAGTAGCATTTGTTGGCAAAATTCAACCTTTTTATTCTTATGCTAAAAATCTGAAAGATATCCAGATTCATTATCGATTATAAGCAACGCTTTTATCGGCTGTACTTAACCTCTTAAATATCTTTTGACAGAAACAAAATGGTATAAAACAGCAGTTGTTATTCCGCCCGGTAATCGGCTAAGTTTTCTATATTTACACGTTTAGGCGTGTGCAGTGTTTTTGATTTATTTATATAGCTTCATTATGTATACTCCGGAAGCATAACGAGTAGAACAGAAGAGAACTTTAGCACTTTAGCGAACAAGTCGCGACATACATAAGTGTAATTTTTAAACTTTTTTCTTACATTCGTAATTAATCTATCAGACTCAAAATGTCTCCCAGTTGTTTAACGAAACGAAACCAAACCAAAACCATCTACTTATTTTTTAATGAAAACTACGCCTCTGTTTCTTTCAAAGTTCACATAATGTTATTGTGGTTTATTTTGCACGTTAAACGTATCTGGTACGGTTGAATGATCAACTCTAAGCGTTCGCTGTTAAAACAGTAAAAGAAACCACTTCATTTTAAATTTAACATGACATTTCTTTATAACTTTAATATACTTTTTGTTATTGTTTCTGTTTTTTTTTTTTCATATAAATTACGAAACAAAAACAATAGTTCAAAATAAAATAGAAAAAAAAAACCATACCAACGATATACGAATACTCCCTTTGAAAAGAACTTTTAGTTTTTCTCAAATATCATTTCAATTGCCATTATTAGCGAATAAAAAAAATATCACAGTTGCACATACACACACACACAACACACATTCTACTTACGATACCTATCTCTTCATATGAGTTTTTTGTTTATGAAAAATTGCCAACGTATTGTAACTGATACCCAATAAATCTATGAGACTTTACATTGTCTTTTTCTCTATTGTTTTGTTTAATAATCTAAAGGAATTATGTTTGAAAATTGGTTTTAGAAAAACAAAAACCATTTCCATTACTGGGATATTATTTGTAACCCTCGAAACATACACCCTGGGTATTACTCAAAACACAGAAATATAATCGCACCAATTTAAAATGCAAAATCAAAGTAAATCAATTGGCTTTCAAATAAACGCATACTCGTACTTATGAGTATACATAGGTAGGGGTGGTGGAAATAATATAAGAAATTTTCAAATATTTTCATTCATTTTTAAAAATCCAGCACGTTTTTCATCTTCTAAATTTATGATAATAAATCACATTAAATTCTACTTACAGATACAAAAACATATATTATCTATGCACTTATATTTTACATAGGCATACATATATACATATCTACATACATATGTATGTATATATGGAAATCTAAAAAGTCCTTTTATTACTTAAAAATTTAAATAATAATTCAATTGTAACATTTTTATAAAGTGTATCATTATTTAAATACACTCGTATGTATTCCAAACATTTGTAAATGTAATAAATCTTTTATAAGAGTACAAATACTCGTAAACACAATTTTTAAAGTCCGTCTTCTGTATAAGTAATTTACAGATTTACACTATTACTTGTGTTCCTTGTTTAACTATTTTAATAACTTGGAGTGGATCCTTTAAAATGCTATCCTCTTGCATTTTATTGCTTAATTCGTTGTGGTTTTTTATATTGAAACACTGTTTCAAAAAAATAAAAACCTTAACAATGATTTTTATTTGTTTTTTATGCAAATTTTATCCATTTTTAAACTATAAAATGTGTCGTCATACATCATTTTGAATATTTATGGTTTCTGTCGAAAAATATGTATATTTTAGGACATTTAATACCGCCTAAATAAACACCCTATAATATAATTCAATCGCAACACACTCCGAGTTATACGCATGAGAATTAATTTCAAGTAAAAGGTCATATAATATTTTTTGCACTAGGTTTCACAGCAAGACGTATAATAATGGGTGTATATTTAAAAAAGCGAGAAAACGAATGAGAATTTTTACCATTTGCGAAAGAGTTATCTAGTTAAATACAAGATAGAGAAGACTATCCCTCTATGTGGGTGTGGCAGGGTCTCAGATAGCAAAATGTCAGTTGAGGAGCAGTTACTAAGAATTATCCCAGGGGCTGGATCAGAGAGAACTACAACAACATCATCTCCAATATCATAATATTTTATTCCTCTCCTAATGTAAACTTTACTGTGCGACTCCATGGGGTTGATTGCTGTTGGTTTATTCCGTGGTGAAGGTATAACACTGGCCATTGAATATTCAATCAATCATACATCAATCGTGGCATACTGGTAGAGCGCTTGCACAGAAACTCATACGACCAAGGTTCAATTACAGCGAAGGACAAAATTATAAAAATAAATATTTGCGGTTTTCTAAAATTACAATTTAAATTAAAAATTAAATTTAAATCCAGCAAGATTATCAGCAAGAAACCGCCCCCTGACATTTATAATCTATTCCACCAGAAACCAATGATCAGGAGTACAGGGCCACCTTCTGGGAAGATAACAGCTAATCTACTGAAGACGCTCACCATTCACATGTAAACATCCACCGACAGATGAGGCCATTGCTGTTTGATCATTTGAGGGTGAAGGTATAACACTGGCTCTTGAGTGGACAAATTGACAGCAACGTGTTTCATCAATAAATAAAGGCGCAAAAAAAAAAAAAAAAAAAAAACAACCTATCAACCATTTTCACATTCCAATACAATGCACACTGCATGAGTAGGAGTTTACCCCTGAGTATTTGTCTTAAAAAAAAAAAAAAATCAACAGGAACCAATTCCCTTATGGTTTGCATTTTAAAATAGAACCTTTGTTTTTTTGTGACTGATATCAGATATGATATTAGTGAGTTTAAATCAAAGATCCATATCCTCTTTCTATTTTCCTCCTTCTCCTAAAATTTTTTGGACCAGCACAATCTATTGCATTAGTAGTAGATATCCTCTGAGTAGGTAGACACAATAGAATCATTTAGTACTCCCCAGTTCAACCTAAACTTGTTTGAAGACTTGCCGTCAATAAGTACCCTTATTGTATGATGCCTCGATATAAAACAATAGAACTGATTACAGACACCGAAATTATCAAGTTCTTTCAAAAGCCTAGGAGATAGGAAAAGCCTAATGTTTGTTTTCAACAAATTGGTGAGTAGGACCACTCTACCTCTCGCAGAATAATGCCAATAGGTCACCAGTAAATTGGCCACTATAGAAGCCGTACAGATTGTTGCTTAGCAAGTTGTTGCACTTCAAATATCTCACAGAGTGATAATTACT
Organism: Metopia argyrocephala; assembly: GCA_963576795.1. Classification (NCBI taxonomy): domain Eukaryota; kingdom Metazoa; phylum Arthropoda; class Insecta; order Diptera; family Sarcophagidae; genus Metopia; species Metopia argyrocephala. The sequence goes on from OY756211.1 coordinate 90,975,960, forward strand.
AATAGCCTCCATAACCTTTAGAGAGTGTCGAGCAGACTTCTATTCAGCGGTAATTTTTAGGATTACTAGAGTTATCCTTTTTAGGAACTAGAGTGACATTAGCAGCTTGTAATTTAGAAAGAAACATCTCAACACTTGGTGTAGAGCGATCGCACAAAACTCCAACGGCCCAGGTTAAATTCTCACCAAAGTGAAAAATTAAAAAAATTAATTTGCGGTTTTTTTAAAATTATAATTTAAAAATAAGGGGTCCCTCCTCTCCAAGAAGTCCATCTATACAGAAACCGCTCTCTGGCATTCCCCGTAACCAAGGTCAACAAAAACGAATGATCAGAAGAAAAGCGCCACGAATTGGGAAGCAGCAGATAACAGCCTACTTAGCGAAGGCACTTACCACACACAATCAACATACAACGATAAGGCTATTCCCGTTAATCATTCAAGGGTGAAGGTATAACACTGGCCTTTGAATGATCAATTCACAGCAATTTGTCTCATTTCTAAGGCGCTTAGTAGTAATATAAGGCAAAAGTATATACTATCCTTTCCAAAAAAATTCCAATACAATGCACAGAATCACACTACAAGCACCACACTGAAAAGGCGTCAAAAAGCACTGCCCCAAGACTAGTGCTGGTATACCATCTGGCCCAGTGACCATATTCAGTTTAAACTTGAAGAAGTAAAACACACTTTGACCAAATGTTATTTCTGTCTTCAAATGAGTAGGTAAGAAAAAAATCCCAAATAAATGTTTATGCCCGTATTCATAAAAACTATTTTAGGTTTATTTAGAACTTATTTGACAAATTTCTATGCAATACTTGTCAAATAAACCCTCAATAAACCTAAAATAGTTTTTATGAATACGGGCATAAGTCTCTAAAAGGCCATGAAAGTGATTAAAAACACAAGCATACATGTTATGAATACCGCATTTTTAAGTCATACCCTTAACAACTTTTTTTTTTATTATTAACCTGAGGCTTGCTTAAAATTCCTAACCGAACTTCAAAGAATAGAAAGGGAAAGTTAAATATTAGTTCCATGTATTGTTCTTATACTTGTAACTCTGGACGATGCAAATATTTGTTTAAAAAAGAAAAAAAAAAACGCTCAAATAATTTGATCTAGAATAAAATTATTAAAAACCAAAGAAAATAATACAAATATGTATGTATGTTCTTAAGAATAAAAAAACATTTTGGGTTCAAACTAATGCGTTTTCAATTTAAAACTCTATTGGCCTATATGAATATTTCAAATTTATGAAAATATCTTCTTCTAATATATAAATTTCTCGTATCGCGGTGTTTGTTGCTAAACTCCTCCATAATGGCTCAACCGATTTTCATGAAATTTTGTGAGCATCTACCCGATATACATATGAGCATCTGGGAATCGGTCAACATCTGTTTTTCATAAATTTTAAACTAGATAGATCTGCGTACCGTAGAGTATATATACATTTTTTTTAAAGACCCACAGGGGGCGGTACAAGAGCTATTTTTCCATATCTCCAATTAACAAATTGATTTTGATTAAATTTTGTTGGTGTTTTAATACAACTTTAGGTTAACAAAAGTCAATTTTCACATCAATTTTTTATATCCCTAAATGTTAAGCTACCCGCCCCAAGGGAAAATTTATGCCTAACCTAAATAATGTACCAACGTCGATGAAATTTTAAACTAGATATGTATATCTGCGTACCATAGAACACATATGGTTTTAGTTTTTTTTAAGAAGTACTCAGAAGAGGCGATACAGGGGTTATTTCTCCTTATTCCCAACTATCAAACTGAAATACCCAAATTGGCGGATCATCTTTAATTAAAATTATTAGTAACACAGACATTGATTGCTCATATCAGTGTTGACTTTTGCAATTCGATGAAGAGTATCAAATATATTTGAACTAAAAAATGTTTGCCGGGATAACTAGTTTATATATAAATACTTATGCTACAAATATATCATATTTTGAAATTCGTTTATTTAAAAACGAATTTTTTTCTTTCTCTATTCCTTGGTTTTTACTATTTCACAGTCCGTATTTAGACGAGCGCACATTTGGTGGGAAAACATCTTGAATTTTCTTTGGTTTTTTTTTTCGCGTTCACACAGTACGAACAGTTTGTCGAGAGCATTATTATTGTTATTTCACGTTTTTTTTTTTTTTTTTTTTTTTTTTTTTTAAGACCAATACTTAGGGGTAAACCCCTACTCATGCAGTGTGCATTGTATTGGAATGTGAAGATGGTTGATAGAAGTTTTTTTTTTTTTTTTTTTTTCATAGATTTTGTATATTTTGCGCCTTTATTTGTTGATGAAACAAGTTGCTGGTAATTTGTCCACTCAAGAGCCAGTGTTATACCTTCACCCTCAAATGATCAAACAGCAATGGCCTCATCTGTCGGTGGATGTTTACATGTGAATGGTGAGCGTCTTCAGTATATTAGCTGTTATCTTCCCAGAAGGTGGCGCTGTACTCCTGATCATTGGTTTCTGGTGGAATAGATTAGAAATGTCAGGGGGCGGTTTCTTGCAGATGGTCTTGCTGGAGGGGGGGGGGGGGGGGGGGTAACCTCTTATTTTTTTTAAATTTAATTTTTAATTTAAATTGTAATTTTTAGAAAACCGCAAATATATATTTTTTTTTATAATTTTGTCCTTCGCTGGGATTGAACCTTGGTCGTGTGAGTTTCTGTGCAAGCGCTCTACCAGTATGCCACGGCATATATGATGCAGTTTTTTAAACTAAGTAGAATAGAATTTCAACAAAGCGTTTCTCTTACCCACCTGTAATTTGCCACCAAACAAACTATTCCCCGTCTAAACGCAAACATCAGGAGCTCAATGGCAATGTCATTTTGAAGAGTTGTTGTTTCTACTAAAACATTATTATTTTCACACTTTTTAAAACCTATATTATAGAAAAAAAAAATGAATCCATTAACAAATATTATTTCTTGTAAAAGTTCTTTAGAAATATTTGTACAGTTTTCAGTATGAATTTAATCGAATAATGGCATATAAGCATTAAAATAAATTCTTCATTATATAAATGTTGCACTAGAAACTGATTGAAATAGAATAAACCTCTATAATCAACAAATTGCATAAAATAATTTCAAATAATGTGATGACAACAATAACAGTTTTCACTTAAAATAAAATAGAAATAGATAAAAAAAATTATCACACATGTGTTTCAATTGTGATGTGGCGAAATCACATGTGAAATTGCTAAATCTCATACATTTTAAATGTTTTCTCCTTCCAACCTTTTAAAATTCAGAGACAGACCAATAATACCAAAACATACGATGCTCAATAATAGTTAAAATGATATAAAAAAAAATACGTAACGAACTACAAATTGCCTCAATAAAATTTTATCACATCATAAAATAAATGAATTTCCGATGTATGGATTTTTAGCGCGTTCTTATTGTCAATGGTTTTAAGGGAGTTTTGCTATTTTTTTCTGTATAATATTTTTAAGTTAAAAACTTCCCCTTTTATTAGTTATTTTCATAAAAATTGTATTGAAAAAATCATCAAAATAGTTTATTTCATATATTTTCTTAACTCTTCTTTTTTTTTAGATATTAAAAATGCAGAGTGATTGAAAGTGGTTGATAATACAAAATGATAGTGACACTTAAAAAAATTCAACAATTCTTACTTTAAGGTGAGTCATCGAAAATACTTTTTTACAAAAATATTTGATAAAAATTTTTAATTATTTCCAACAAATTTATTCGGTTTTTATTTAATATTTTTCATACATTGTGAAATATTAAATTAAAAGTCAATCTGATTTTATGTGATGAATATTAAAAGGTCAATGGATTACAGAAGAAACATTCATACTTTTTTTATTTTTATTTTTTTTATTTTAAGACCAATACTCAGGGGTAAACCCCTACTAAATGCAGTGCATTGTATTGGAATTTTGAATATAAAGATATAGATAGATAGATGTAATGATGTTAAGCGCCTTATGTCAATGAGACAAATTGTTGTCAATTTTATCACTCAAAGGCCAGTGTTATACCTTCACCTTTGAATGATCAACAGCAATTGTAGCATATGGATGTTGAATGTGAGTGGTGAGCATCTTTTTTATGTAGATTAGCTTGTATCTTCCCAGAAGGTGGCGCTGTACTCCTGACCATTCGTTTCTGATGGAATAGACTGGTTATGTCAGGGAGCGGTATTTCCTGCAGATTGAAATCATGGTGTGTGGAGGTGGGGGGGGGGGGAGGGGTAACCTCTTATTTTTTTTTAAATTATAATCAAGAAAAACCGCATATTTAATTTTATAATTTTTGTCCTTCGCTGGGATTGAACCTCGGTCGTTTGAGTTACTGTGCGAACGCTCTAACCACTATGCCACGACCTCCCCAAGTCGAAATAATTAAAAAACTCAAGTTTCAGAATATATATTCTGACACTTTTGTTTTTTTTTTTATTAAAACATAATTTTTAAGCAGATTTTGATATAGGCATATTATAAGATGTTATAGCGATACGGCGGATATTATAGATGGACAGCTACACTAATCCCTGAAGTTGGACCGTGGACGAGGAAAAAACACGGCGAAGTAAATTATTACCTGACACAGTTGCTCTAAGGTCACGGATATTTTTGGAACTATCTGTATAGGAATAACAAATGCAGTTCACCTTACTGCATTTATGAGGACGAAGAATATATAGATGATGCAGAATACACCTTTTTCAAGTGTATCAAATGGAGAAACCAACGGCGGGTTTTAGAACTGGAAGTTGGAGAAGAGCAAAATTGGCATAAAACTGCCAGGTATTGTGAGATAGTGCTAAGGACGAAGAAAGCAGACCTTGACAGAATGTACACGGAGGACCTGAATATAGGCGAGAGAAAATGGCTCAAAGGGCCACAAAAGGAGCCATCTCAAAGTAATGCGAAAGCAGTCCCGACATACCGAACGAGTAATGGCACACCGTGGATACGTAAATGTATTTTCCACCTCCACCACAAAAAAAAAAAATAAAAAATAGCGATATGGCGTTTGTTTCCTTAATACCTTGCTACTAACTTCTTTCTTGGTTTATAATACTAAATATATAGATTGTCTACAGTCATTCCATTAAGGAGATATATTTTCTATTTTTTCCGTCATTTATTTAAGACATAATACATATGTACGTAGAAAACTTTTTAGGAGAAAGAAACTTCAATTAAAAAGTTAATTAGTATCATTTAATATTCCCAAATAATTTTAATTTAAATTAAATTTTTATTTGACTAGAATTTACTTATCCGTTAATTGATACTACAGTTAATATTTTTGTTTTTTAAACGTAAACCTTGGCAGATACTTAGTTTCGGTCTACTGTATAATTTTTTTAATAAGTCACACATTTACTGCGATCATAAAGGCAAAATGGGTGACTACTCTGAAATTAGAATGCTGTGTGTGGTGTTACTTAGATTAGTTCGCTGCTTATCGCGGCCACTCATACACGAGCGTAACTTAGCATTTTACAACGTTGTTTTAAAAAAATACCACAGCACTTTAATCACAATTGCAATGTGTCTCATATTCAGTTCGTGATATATAAGGTATATAAGAATGTTTCTTAAGTCAATGTACCTCAGGATATACTGTATAAACCCCAAACTGAAAGCATTATGATGGCGGGCAATTGCAGAGAAATTGTTTGACTGCATCTTCCTCCAGATCAAAACGTCTGCGACTGTGATCGTTGTGTTAAAGATCATTCGGCGAGTTTAGTTTCTAAACGGCCAGTGTCCAACTATGTAGATTGGGTTTATCGTGCGTACCCGTCATAAGACACACCATACGCCACCTAATAGTCAAATACACTGCGTCTGACCACCGCCATCCAAAGCCGGTACCTTCTCTGTCATACCAAAGACATGCCCCGCAGAAGAAAGCCACTGCCTGGGTAGTAGTACCCCCGTTGTTAAGGAGGTGTATCTAGCACTACCACAACCACTACCCAGCAGAAAATTTTACAAATTTTAAGGCAATAAATAAAATTGTAAGCAATAATGGAAGCATTATATTGCTTTTTATACCTTAAAGCTTCCAAAAATGCTATAGGATAAGGTATTATTTTTTATTTTTTGTACTAACTGCTTACTGGTTCCAATAAATTTACATTTCTATTACATTTTAGCGGCTCATTTCATATATAAATCATGCATTATTGATGCGCACGAGTAAGTGATTGTTCACAATTTCTTCCTTACAAAATAGCTTATCGGTAAGCACTAATTTCTGTTGGGTACGTGTACTACGCGAAGGGCCGCACCTAAATCATTAGGCCGATTTACCTCGCTTCACGAATGACAGTGGAGCACAGGTACCGGGGGCTCCTGATGCCCGTAGTACCAGAGGTGTCTCTGGTCAGTCCCTGAGAGCGTCAGTAATAAATTACCAACCACTCTCTGCCTATAGCGAGTGCCAGGCCACCCAGAGCTAGGTGGACTCCATATACCCCGGTAAGTACAGGCCCCTGGTGTGACGTATCACCAGAAGCCATTTACTGTACTCCCCGGGGGGGAGAGGGGGGGCAGTGTCCATTAAGTACAGCCACTTGATGACACTCTTCTTACTGTGACCAAACGTACTAACGATCTAGAACGTCGGATATCTAAAACACGCCAAGCCAAACCCGAAAACCTGCAAAAGACAATAACCTTCCACCTGACTTTTTGCCTGCTTAAAATAATAACTGAGAATGCCTCTCCTCAAAGACTCTATTGGATTTGTTGCCAGGGCAAGACGGAGGCCGGATTCATTTCAAACTAGTTCATACACCCGTTAATTATTTAAATTCGTTTTAAAGAATTTTAAGTTTTAAAAATATTTTGAAATATAAATATTTTAAAATGTTTCAATCATTATACCATTTCGTGCAGCATCGTATAGATTTTTTTAACTTGTACTTTCAGTGGCTTCGTGATTTTATATATTTATTAATATGGGTATGGTAGGTAATTCAACTTCCGTAGGATGACCTACAGATATATCATGTACGTACCCCCACTCGAAATTACACATATTGGTTATGAACTCAACTGTGTCGTTCGTATTTATTTAAGGGGTATGTCATTGAATATCACACTGATATACTAAATTTGGTACATCTATAAAAAAACAAAAACACTTGCATTTTTATTGTCTAATGCCCGTATTCATAAAAAATAAAATTTGTTTAAAGAGTATTTATCTGTCATATTTCTATGGAGTAATTGTCAAATAAGTAATTGATAAAACTGTTTTATTTTTTATGAATACGGGCATAAGTATATATGCATAAGTACTTATGTATGTATAGTTTTATATATATTTTTCCATATTTCTACTAAAAAATAAACCGTTAACCGACTTTCAGTTTTAGCTTAAAAAACAAATAAGTTTATATGTATGTAGTGATTTTTGCACTTAAAAAAAGTATAAAGAGTACGGTATTAACAAAAGATAAAATACATTCTACGTAAAATTTTTTTAAGTGTATACGTTTAAATGAAAATTTAAATTCTAAAAATGCTCATAAATATTTTATGACAATGATGACGAGTTCGTTATCTTTAAATAAAGGGGTGAATGTGGCATAACCTTTTTTCTATTACAATTAGATTTAAATTTCAATCTAATTAAGAGGGAAGAAGGCGTAGAAAGGATTTTTAATGAAATATTTCCCAAATCATTTAAACACCAAATGTTTCTAAGCTGGGCTATTAATTTGAAATATTAGCGAAATTAATAAAAAAATTTTTGATTAAAAGTTAACGAAATCAACAGTCAATCCCAATGACCCAATTGTCATGGTTATTAATTTCATTAATAAAGCCAATGATGCAAAATAAGAGAAAAGACCAGCAAATGTTGTAACTAAAACGACCGTAATGTAGATGGGTAACTGTTTAAAGTGAAATAAAGGATAACATGAAAACAAATTGTATTAATTTCATCATCATCCTCATCGTCATCATTACAGTCTACAGCATTATCGTTTTCTTAGCTTAAAACTATAGCAGATTAAGTGTTTGATATGTTCTGATTACTTCAACATTTTGGTTACACCAGTCAAAGAGACTTATCAAATGCCTTTAAGACACAAACATGTCACAACTGTACCATTTCAGTACAAGAGCCACTATAACAACAAATCTCTTTAAGCCACTTAACAACCCCTTCTGTAACCCCTCAACCAACAAACAACTTTCAAATAAAAATACTGACTTTTAGAAAATCAAGAATAAGAAAAAAAATGAATGAGTGAATGGGTTGGTCAAGAGAAAGCCCAAGTCATGTTGGACATATGTTGCTGCAAACGCCTCCCAAAGGCATTTATCTTCAAGTAGAAAAGGCCACAATAAATGTAAAAAAAGAACAGGAATAAGACCGCAAAAACCAAAAAAATCACTTTCTAACACCGTTAACTTTTAAATGCTAAATAGAAGGGGTGTTGATGGACCAAATAACTGACAGTACGTTGACTATTTCCCCCACTATCATCTTCTTGAAATATATCTTAAAGGGCTTTTAATCAGTCTTATTTTAGGATGGTCAAATTTGTAAAGTAGTTTTCCACTTGTAAAATATAAATCCCTTTAAGAGTAAATATTTGCTAAGATTGCATAATTTTGTCTGAACATGAACAAAAAAAAATACAAATTAAATGAAATCATAAAAATGTTCACATTCGATAATTGCTTTCATTAATCAAAATAATCACATCTTCAGTTTAAATGCTCTCGTCATGTAGTCCTTTAGGCTTCTTTACTTTGTCGCCACTGTCTCTAATGAAGTAGAAGTTAGTTCTGAAGCCTGTAATTCATTAGTTTGGAGGGAAGTTTTTCCATGTTGCGTTTGCTTTCAATTGTTTGCTTCTGTCTTCTTTGCAATTTATCAGCATTTCTTTCATTTAATTATTGCTCAACTTAAGTTTAAGAAAAAGTTTTGTAATTAGAGAGATTGAAATAATTTGTATTGATGAAATATTGCTTATGCTGATTGCTTTGCTTAAAAGTATTTTTTTTTTTCTTTTTTTGCTAGTCCTGGATGGAGTCGTTTATTGCTTTACAAACTCCGTTTTGCATAGAAAGTTTTTTAAGACTCCAAAATATCCCTTTTACTCATTGGCACAGCATATATAATGTTTTAACGTGACTTTTTAATCCAAAAACTCCAGAAACTCGCCTTTCAATCAGTACAAAGTAAAATAGTTCCGTAACAAAAAAAAACTTTGTGCAATGAACACTCGCCCACAAGTTTCAACGATAGATTAATTCATTGTTTGAAAGTTTGTGCCTTCGATCAAAGGGGTAAACCCATCATTTGTTGCGACTCCCAGTCGGGATTTAATGTTCTAGAGCATAGATAACCTCAATAAATGAAACGCGTCTGTAGCAGAATTCGTCGTGCGGGAGTTTATGTGCTCTATCCGCCATTTCGTATTTTTTATATATCTCGAGTTAACTATGCCACTTTAAGTTTTCGACCCCAAAGTTTGCAAGTCTGCAATCCGTTTTCAGATAAATAGCCGAAAACGGATTGCGGATTTTAAAAATTTTGGTGTCAAAAACCTAAAGTAACATTATTAACTCGAGATATATAAAATGGCGTATAGAGCACATAAACTCCCGCACGACGAATTGTGTACAGAAAATGAAGATTTGGATTACATTGTTCTACAGTTAAATACGTTATTCGCTAGTAAATTATTTGTTCTACTCATACTAAATCACGAACTTAATGATTTAAATTCCACTGTGCTATGTGTGCCTGTGTGGTTATTTGCCACCGCAAATAAGTATTACGATGAAAATTCAAACGACTCGGTTTTGCGTCAGAACCTTCTACGTTCACGCACTTTTTTTTATTTCTCAGCTTTAGTTTATTTTGTTTGTTCCCTGGCCGTTAAATTCAGCATATCTGTTAACATTCCAGGTAAGAACTATGCTTCGCACTATACTCTTTCATGCTCCCTAACATTCAGTGTACAACTGAACACATTTAGTTCTTTAACAGATGTGTGAGATAAGAAACAGCAGAGACTTTTGACATAAAGGTGAAAAAGAAAAAGTCGAAAGAGTGCCTTGTGTGCTAAACTTGTAGCACGAGGTTTGTGGCTTCGATTTCCACTAAAGTATCTGGTCTGCGACATAACACCGTATATATGGTTTTTGTCAGTCTTTCTTACAGTTTCGTTTAGAGTTGCTGTCTTTAGACTCTTTAATAGCTCCATGCTGAATTCGTTCCACTGTAACTGGAAGAAATTTGCTTCTGGTCAAAACAGGTTGCATGATATGGCTCTAGATTTTAATTTCTTAACCCAAAAGATATTTCGGCGTAAAAGCACTAGGGAAAGCTGATGAGGTAAAGGGTGATTTTACATGCGCACCGTCCGTAGATATATCACATGCCACCCGTTGTCTGGGCGGAAGTTGAATACATGCGTCCAACCACCGCCACCCAGAGCCGATGCCTTCCAATTTAAATCATACTCGAGGGCACGTCGCTCAGAGGAGAGCCCATAACCCTGAATTAACAATTTTGCCACCACTATTTCCTGAATAGTAGTAACCCCCCTTGTTGAGGTGGTTAAAACTACTACCCAGCATATACCACAACCACTACGAGTACTCCCCGAAGGGCCGCACCCAAACCATAAGTCCGAATTGCCTCACTCTCCGAATAACGAGGAGCACAGGCATAACCGGGGGCTTCCGTCAGGCCTCCCAGAGCTAGGTGAACTAAATATTCCCCGGTGAGTATAGGTCCTTGGTGTGACGTAAATCACCAGAAGCCATTTACTGTACCCCCGAAGTACATAAAAAGTGTTCTTCTTATGTATTTAAGATTTGGAGCCAATGTAAACAAATGACTTTCTTCTGCCGCGTTTTATAACATTACAACATAAGTTGGAGTAAAGCTTGGTAATTTCAAAATCCTTTTCATAAAGTAGATTGAAACTCTAGACTTTTGCTGCATGTCACTGTATCGCCAAGCATACGGCTAAGTAAACCTCCCACTTCATTTCCAAATTTATGTCTCGTTTAGCCATGAAACTCTTCAAAGTTAAATTTCTTGCGTGTTTCTCCTTTCAACATGTTTACTAAACTTATGTTTCGGTGTAAATAAAACACCAAGGGAATTAAATTCGGAAGTAATTTTCACCTCTGCAACGTTTAAAAGCCCATTTTTCTAAATACTAAGATTTCCGATTTATTTAAATGGATCTCCAAGTTCCATGTGTTACAGTGCACTTACAAATTTCTTATCATCTTTTGCAACGTATTTATTTCCTCTGCCAATATAAGAATATCATCAGCGTATAACAAAAGTGGAATATTTAGATTTTCCGTCATCAGACCACCTCCCAAACATTCATGCATATCTTTTATAGCGAAAAGCAGTGGGGAGATCAAGTTTTTGTCACTCTGCTCCTTATAATTAATAAGAATATAATTTAATATTAGCTGTAATCACTCTTTGAGCAAAAATCCTCTTGCAAGTCTGGCAAAACCATGTCAAACAACAATAAAGTGTAGGCATATATGCTACATTTGCTTGATTTGTAAGGACGTTTGCAACGAAGAGTGATTACCGCTATTGTATTGTAATTGGGGGGTGCGTGGTATAGAAGTTGGAGCGCTCGCACAAAAACTCAAACGGCCCATATTCAAATCCCAGTAAAGGTGAAAAATGAAAAAGTTAGTTATAATTTAAAAATAAGAGGTCCCCCCCCTCTACAAGAAGATCATCTACAAAGAATCTGATCCCCGGCATTACACCCTATTCCACCTTAAGCAATGTCAACAAACAAAAAAAAAGGAAGGATCAGGAGAAAAGCGCCACCTATTGAGAAGTAGCAGATAACAGCTAAACTTACTCACCACACAATCAACACGCAACGATAAAGCAATAGATGTTGATCATTCAAAGGTGAAGGTATAACACTGGCCTTTGAATGATCAAGGGTTTACCCCTGAGTATTGGTCAGTAGTAGTCGCCATGGTCTAGTGGTTAGTGTGTTGGCTTACTAAGACGATAGTGCCGGGTTCAAATCTCAGCACCGACATCTTGAAAAAAGAAATATGAAACAATTATTTCTTTCGGCGACTACCTCTCAGCAATCTTCTGGCAAAAGCTCTGAGAGTAATTAATTGCCATGAAAGAGCTTCTCAAGTCTGTCGTTCGGAGTCGACATTAAACTGTAGGTCCCGGTACTCATGGATAGAAATTTACACACACAACATGAGTGCTGCGAGAAGCTAGGCCGTAATCCTGACACAGGGTTGTAAAGGCCAGTTATGTATGTATGTATGTATTGGTCAAAAATAATAAAAAGAAGAAATTAGTAAATAAAAAAATTAATAAATATTGGGTTGTCAACTAAGTAAACGCGGATTTTACTCATTGATGGCATTAGTTGAATTTTTAGGTTAGATGACGTAATTGAAATATCAAATACATTTTGTTATTTGGTAGTCGGTACTTCAGCTGTCAATCAATAAAAAAAATGTTTTGATCGGTTGCGCGGTTTTTGTTTGGCGTCTGTTGAAAAATGGAAAATCAAATGGAACATTTTCGTCATGTTTTGTTTTTTTATTTCCGGAAAGGAAAAAATGCTTCGCAAGCTCATAAAAAGTTATGTACTGTTTATGGTGACGAAGCCTTAAAAGAGCGGCAGTGTCAAAATTGGTTTGCCAAGTTTCGTTCTTGTGATTTTTCACTGAAAGATGAAAAACGCTCCGGTCGTCCAGTTGAAGTGAACGACGACCAAATCAAAGCAATAATTGATTCGGATCGTCACAGTACAACACGTGAGATTGCAAGGAAGCTTCATGTATCACATACATGCATTGAAAATCGCGTAAAGCTAAATTGACTTTTATTTTCTAAATAAAATCCGCAATTACTTAGTTGCCAACCCAATAATATAAATTTAGATATAAAATACATATAGAAGGCCTTATGAAGAAAAAGTAATGACTTTCGAATTATATTTTAGGTTTCTTTCACTTATAATACCAAATTTAAAATTATATTGACCATTAAATTCATCTTAAAAGAAAACTATCCCTTAAAACTTTTATTAAGAAAAAATATATAATTTTTCAATGGCAATGACATAAAGAGAAAAGAGCCAGACAATGACGATTAGAAAGAAAAAACGGAAAAACAGCAGGACAATAACAAGGACTACCAGCAGCAACAGCAGCATGACAAAATTATAGAAAAATAGATCAACATACTTCACTTACTAGAATGTTATATGTTTGATTCAATAATATTTGGTCACATGACCAATTTAATGCGAACAATAATGGATTTGAAAGTAGCAAACGAAAAAAAAAAAAAATAAGCCATAGAAATCAAAACTATTACGGCAATTGATTAAATATCAATACGAAATGATAACACAACAAAGCAATTTTCTTTTTCTTTTTCAAAAAAATTAATATTTTTGTTGCTCTTAAAATAACAACAATAAAAGTAAAAACCTCAAGAAATTTGTAAGACTTCCGTTTGTATTAAATGGACAGGCGTAAATAAATTCTTAGAAAACAAGGCCGATGTTTCATGTTGATTTTTGATTGAGTTTTGGTTTTTAAAGGACACACACACTCAGAAACTTAAATCAATTATTTTTAAGCATGTGTTCTATTTAATATGTAACATTTTATTTGATTATAACCATTCTTCAAAAAAAATTAATGTACTTTCCCTTCCTTCTACTTAAACACAAGCTTTAATATGTTTCCCCTTTTTATTTGCCGGTTGGAAAATTTGAAAATTTTTTATTTCAAATCAAATATTGACCACTTCAATATGTCAACAAGGAACAACTCAAAACAAAATCAAACAATTGAAAACAGGACATATTGCTGGAGATTCCTATTCTTTCTTTAACTGTTTTGTACGTTTTCTGTCCGTTTCTATTTGTTCAAATCCTTACAACTGTATGCTGTGCTCTTTTGTTTGTGGTTGACCAGAAAGTATTTTCATGTTTATTTTTGTATTTAAGATTTATTGTTAGAATTTGGGTAATTTATTGTTACAAATATTTTCTAATTTATTTGATGCCTTTTTCCTCTTTAATTTGATTTGGTTGACGATTTTATAATAATAGTTTTTGATATCCTGCATTTTTGTAAAGACCTTCAAATATTGTTTGTGATTTTCTTAAATGTAATGCTTGTTTTTGAAGGATGATTGTTTGTGAATTGTTTGTCTGTATTTGCAAATAATTTTGTTATATAAAGAAACTAAAAAAAAAACTTTTAAGGAAAACTATTTGTTTGTAAAATATTGTATTGAATGCAAACAATTATTATGAGACACAAGTTAATAAAATGTTACGCAATTTTCTACCGTTAGTAGCTATTTAATGTAACAATGTAATGTAAAGTCAAAAGCGAATCTCTATGGCTATCGAGGATCCATATTAAATACCCCCTTTAAGTCCAACCAAACAAAAAATTCTTTTTTTCTCTAGTTTTTGTTCAACAAAATCAAGTTTTCATGTTCTTTCAAATTCAAAACAGTGTTAGAGAATCAATGTAGTCGCCGTGGTCTAGAAGTTAGTGTGTTGGCTTACTAAGACGATAGCGCTGGGTTCAAATCTCACCTCTGACATCTTGAAAAAAATATTAAACAAATATTTGTTTCGGCGACTACTTTTTAGCTGTCTTCTGGCAAAGTCTCTGAGAGTAAGTGAGCAATCTTCTCAAATCTGTCGTTTGGAGTCGACTTTAAACTGTAGGTCTCTGTCCCTCCCCCCCTCCCCCAGGGATACAGTAAAGGTTGGTGGTGAGTACTCACACCAGGGGCCTGTTTTCTCCGGGGAATATGGAGTTTAACCTAGCTCTGAGTGGCATGGCGCTCGCTATAGGCAGAGAATGGTTGGTGATGCATGGCGCCACGTGTGCTATCGGAGACTTGTCTCTGTAAGTGTGCGTGGCAGGCATTTTCTGGCGTTCTTAAGGACTGACCAGAGATGCCTTAATCTGGTACTACGGGCATCAGAAAGCCCCCGGTTTGCTTGTGCTCCTTGTCATCCAGGGAGTGAGGCAAATCGGCCTGATGGTTTGGGTGCAGCCCCTCGGGGAGTTCTCGTCGTGGCAGTGGTATATGCTGAGTAGTAGTTTAACCTCCTCAACAAGGGAGATTGCTGCTATCCATGAAATAGTGATGACGAAATTGTTAACCCAATGTCCATGGGCTCTCCTCTGACCGGTTTGTCTTGGACATATCCGAAATTGGAGGGTACCGGCTTTGGGTGGCTTTGGTTGGACGCCTAAATTCAACTACCGCTCCAGCAATGGGCGGCGTGTGGTAATGTCTCAGGACAAGTACGCACGTTAAACCCTATACAGTTGTAGGTCCCTGTACTCATTGATAAAAATTAATACACACACCACATGCGTGCTGTGACAAGCTAGGCTGTAACCCTGAAACAGGGTTGTAATGGCCAATTATGTATGTATGTATGGGTGTTAGAAAACTATACAAAACATATAAAATTATAATTAAACATTAACACTTCTTAAGAAAACCAGAACGTTTAAGGGCCAATGCTACAGCTTTCCGTAGAAGTTTACTTTAGCTTAACCCCTTAAAATAAGAGGAAAGTCTGTCTTCCCAATAACCTTATATTAAAGTTTACTTATAATAATAAAAACCATCGGTAACTTCTAATAATGCTTCTAAGAATGCTTATTATCAATATTTCTTCTTTTTAAGTTTGTTTGGAGTGTAAAAATCATTTATTTCGAATAGAATTTCCTTTAATTGATTTATTTTATCAATATATGCGCATATGGCATACAACGACTCCTAAAAATACTTTATTTGCAGTAAAAGCATATAAAATTTATGTAAAATACACTGTACTTTCGCCAGACTTTACTTTTTTCTTTTGCATAAATTTTAATTCATTCCATTCATTGTTTTATATATTCACCACACCGGAAATTCCTGCTGTCAGTTAAGTTTCCTACTTCAAGCCATTTAACGATCACAAAACAGATACAAATGTAGACACAGACTCCCCATCAAATTTTGACTGACTGACATGAAACACAACATTGACAAAGACCAGCCAGCAGACGCAGAGAATGAAATGTAAAAACAAAGAAATAGAAAAAAAAACACAGAAACTAAGTACTTAACTAGTGGATACGAATATTTATGGGTTTTAATAAAATGCAACAACAACAACATGAATATGAATTTCGATACAACGAAAGCGAATTGAAGTAAAATGCCAGTGTAAGTATATAGTAACACAACAGTGTATAGTAAAGAAAGGACCTTGTGCAGGATGTAGTTGATTACTTGACATTTTGCATGGCATATCCGTAACATTAATGAAAGAAATAAATTTCATTTTTGGCAATTAATACACTTAAGAAAAGAAGCCAGTCATAGTCGTCAGTCATTATAGAGTAACAGCACTTGTTTCAATTCATTACACTCATCAAATAAACGAAAAAGGCCAATATCATATTCTCCCTTTTCATACTCATCATGAGAATTATGACGGTCCATCATATTTTCCCTTCGTTTCGTTCTTTGTTTTTTTTTTCTTTCTTTTTTTTTTATGCTGAAATGATATCCAGTCGGGAAATGTTATTTCATTTCCCTTTTTCTCATGTTTTTTTTTTTCTTAATTTTTTCCTAAAGTTCATAATTTTCAATTGTTTTGTTTTATTTTGTGTTTTGCCATACGCCTACACAATCTGTACAACAAACTACGTGTTTATTATCTTCATTATTATCGTAATATTTTATCTCCATCGGCATCATTTCAATTTTGAACCGTCCTCATCATTTTCATTAATATTGACTTTGATATCGCCTCCCCTTTCTTTCGTTTTCACTATTTCATTCGTTTTATTACATTAAACTCATTACTGTTTAAGCCAGTGATTCGGCAGTGAGTGAGCATAGTAAACTGACTGTGTAAATGACTTGGCAGACAATTACGACATCCCTTTAACCAGAACTGGAATTCACTTTTCTTCTATGATGATTTTATTTTTTGTTATTCCACTTTGCAAATTACACATAGACGGGTAAATAGTGTATAATTTTTAATTTTTTGGGCGAATTATTTTTAAAAGAATGAATTCATTATTCTCTTGTCTTGTGAAATTGTTTTGGTAACAAGTTGTGACAATAGTTTATAAACATAGTTGGGAATTTAGCAATTATCATCAATTATTATTTACTACGATATCAACATGATTGCAACCATGTTTTGAATTTTGATCGATTTATTTTAAATAATTTTCATTCAAAAACAAAATATATGTTTCGCTCTATAGGCAAATACATTCATTATAATATATGAAATGTATTGCTTCGGGGGAGAGCCTGTCTCTATGGCTATTTCGTCTCTGCTTACGAGACTCGTCAGGAGACTTTTTCCCAAAGGTGTTAATCAAACCTACAAATACTTATATTCAAATAGTTATAAACTAAATGAGAATTATATCCCATTTAGTATATAAAAACCAAACAAAAGCATTTACAAAGCAATTCTATTCTTCCTATTTCACCACAGTTAGCCAATAATTAGTTGGCACAGAAACCAGTAGCGAATGATTGAAAAACCAAAAATATTCTTTTTGTTTTAAGCAGCGCTAAACCATCGTTCTAGCCAGTAAAAAAGAAAATGAACTTCTTCCAATTTTGAAAGGTGTTTTCTTTTTCCGATTGTTGCCTCTGCCCTATTTCCCTTGCCATTAGTTTTTCTGAAAATTAAGTAATGGAAAAAATGTTCGCCAGCATAAACGGGCTGCATATAATAACAATTTTTGAAACAAACCAAATATGCACTTTTATTGTAAGCGGTACCTCTTGCTTTCCATCTATTTCGTTTAGATTTAGCTGAAGCGTTAAACTGAATACTGATAAAATATCCTCAAAATTTGAAATTTTACCTACAACATGTTCAGTTCAGTCTCTTTCTCTATCCCTACCACGACATATAGAACATGATTTACTTATTTATTTACGGTATAAGGCTTGCTTAGAACCTTGCGCCTTCCCGCTAGGTTTTAGCTAAATAAAATTGTTCCATGTAGGCCAATGTAATCCAAATTTTCATTTTCTATACACAATTATGCTACAGACGCATTTCATTTATTGAGAGTTTTGGTTAACTATGATGAAGACTGAATCTTGAAAGGAAATTGCGGAAGAATAACTATTAAGTGTTGGAGTTCTTACGCTACCTAATATCTATATAAAACAGGTGTTTTCCCCCTTTTCCCTTGCCTTTGTTCCTTTGTTCTGATTTAATTGAATCGTAAAAAAATTAAATAAAAAACACGAAATATATTTTCTCGGTTTGGGCGATGTCTCTTCTCCTGCCCCTATCCTGCTCATTTTTTAGTTCAATGATAGAACTTGGAATGAAATAGTTTGTGTTTTTTTTAAGAGTAATACTCAGAAGAGCAAATCTCTACTCATGGTGTGCATTGTATTGGAATGGATAGATAGATGGATAGATTTTTTGTTACTCTATTAGACGCCTTATGTCAATGAGACTAGTTGCTGTCAGTTGATATCATTTAAAGGCAGAGTAGGAAAATAAACTAAACGAAACATTTAATCGCATTTTGTTTTGTTCTTTACAATAAGCAAAACTAAACAAAAACAGTGAGAACGATTGACTCATTTAGTTTTGTATATTGTTTTTGTTTTGGGCACTACAAATACACTAACTCAAATTGGTGTAGGTAGAAAAAAAATGAATGAGAAGAAAAAGAAAAGAAGAAGAGAAACAAGGGCAAATTATACGAATGTAACCGAATAACAAAGCAAGCTCAAAAGCGAAAAGCAAATTGTTTCGTTTGCGCTCTTTCTCATTTAGAAAGTATTTGTTTTGGTTTTGCTCATGTTCAATACGATTAAAAAAATTTTGAAAAGTTTATGACTTTGTGGCAACGTTTGCGAAATGTTTTGTTTATTTGCCCACTCTGTTTAGAGGTCTTCAACAGCAATCGATGTTAATTGTGTATTTTTTAACTTATGACCTGATAATTATTTTCAAAATAATTCATTCTTTCAAATTTTTCCTATTGACATTGTTTGCATTTAGAAAATACAAACTCAACAAAAACATAGTGTGTCATCACATTTTGCTTTTTACTTATGAGTTAAACTGTTTTATTTACTTTAGTTTTATGCTTTTCATGGCATTTTAGTGGAAAAGGTGATGTTGTACACTGCTTGTCATCATTGCAACATTCTATGTTGATTTTAACTTCTTGCAGTATCTTTTAAGCCTGCCCTGCTTTTTATTTGCCAAAGATTTTTTTTTTTTTTTTGCAAATATTTATTTAGAAATTGACGAATGTTTGCAGTGTTGAGAAAATTATATTAAATTTTTATGATGCCCTTTCATGTCATGTTATTGACATGATGCTCGTATTTCTGTTACAATTTATAAAAAAAATTTATAAGTTTTCACTATTTTTTAGGCAATTATTATAACGTTGATTAACAAAAAGGATGATGACAGAGATTTTGTTAAGGTAATGACAGTGTTATTTAGTATTTGATTACATTTCGTTTGTAAATATTTTATTTGTGCTTCTGTCTGTTGATTTCCCACTTGGGAAATTTATGATTTTAATAAATGAAAGTGCATATTTTGGAGACTTAAAAGGAAGATTTAATTATGAAATGGCATATGGCGAATGAAAAAATCTTGAACTATTTTTACTGTTAAATATTATTGTAAATAATATGGAAAGAAAAGCATAACTTTGAAAATATCAATAAAACTAAATGTTGGGCTCATTTTTTTCAATGACAACTATTAGTTCACAATGTCCTTATATGTATAATTTTATATAGATCCTGTTTAAATTTTAATCACTAACAAAAAAACGTTTGTAGTACAGAAACCAATTTTAAAGCTTGTATTGAATGACACATGATATATTAATTTATTTTTAAAATTTGAATAAATAATTTTATAACCAGAATTTGCAAAATTTTTACTATTAAAGTTCTTTTTTCACAAGCTATGATAGGTAGTAGCTAAAATACAATATTTCGCTACTGGCTCACATAAATAACATAATTTACTTTAATTTTTGGGTTTGTATACCAGGAAAGAACGAGCGGTGAGGCTAAATAACGAATTCTCTCTATAATGCATTGTGCGACTAAACAATCGACTACAAAAGAATGTGCTCTAAGAGAGGTACGAGTAGTCCTTAAAAATATGCGATTATCCGGAATCAAGTCCTTTATTTCATTAGAGCATCTCATAAGGTAGTGCCGATAGAAAAATGAAACTCACGCCTATGATCCAACAAAGCGATAGAGTTGGGTACCCAAAAAACTCGAATTTACTTTAAATCTCTAATCAACACATTATCAGCTTTATAATAATTCAAAGTAAATAACCCACATATCTTTAGAGATGCGAGTATCAATGGTAGAAAGCAAATTTTATAAAACTTAATTCAGATAATTTTTATCAGAGCTGTAGAGAGAAGTCAAAAAATGGTCGACTTCGATGCTAAGTGTATAAAGAAATATGTATTTATAAAAATAGTTTATTTTATATGATATGAAATGTATGCTTTTGGGGATAAGCATGTCTCTATGCCCATTTCTTCTCTGCTTAAGAGACTCGTCAGGAGACTTTTTCGCAAAGGTGGTATTTAAAATTACAAATACTTATATTCAAATTATAGTTATATACTAAATGCGAATCATGTCTCATTTATTGTAGTATATAAAAATCATACAAAAGCATTTACAAAGCAATACATTGCGGTTTTTCAAAAAATTCAAATTATATTTCTCCCTTCTGTACTTCTATGTACATATTGATGACAGTCATGCTACTATCTGGGAGCAGAAACTACAATCTTTGTTTTTTTTTTATTATTTTGTAGAACAAATTGCAGCTAATCTTTTAATTATTTCCAAAGAATATTTTTATTCATACTACTACTTTGAAGTTTAAGGTCTCAAAGGTACCACACATGTCTTCGATCCTTATAAGAAACTATTCCGACTAATTCTCATTCCGAAAAAATCAGTCAAAAACGACGCATTTATACTAACAAATGAGGTGAAGAATAGTATTCTTCTCAGATCCACAACTCCTGCACAAATTATATGAGTCTAACGTCACATTCCTGCCCAGTGCATTCTATTCAAGGAAATGCAATAACTAGTCTTCATTTTATTCATGTCAGACCAGCAGAGTCTAGCAAAACTGCACTTTACCTTATGATTTATGACGATCAGAGGTTATCCAGTCTGACCAAGACACTTGGCACTTCTATGTCCAGGTTATATCAAGAAATTGAAAGCCTTTTACCTGATTTCGCAAGTTCGTAAGCAATACTGTTACTGAAGACATCCTATGACGTGACATCCGTTTAAGAGACGCGTTTTAATGATCTGAAATTTCCCGAAGAAACCTCCTACTTATATATAGGCGTCCAAGCTAAGCTCACAGGTGACTTAATTGCAGCCTTGCTTTTTGAGTGCGTCGGAATGTTTTTATTAATATCGTACTACTCAAAAAGCATTGCACAAAATTCACTATGGCCATGATCTCTACCTGAAATGCTCTGAAGTAGATATGAAGCCCATCCCACTCAGCATATAATATATCGTCGCAAGAATTAAAGAACGCTGTAACTGACAAAACATTAAATGTTCACCAGAGCCAAAAAACCTGTATGAAAGTAGAACAAAGACACTGGTATTTTTCAAAACTCAGGCGGCATAAGTGAATTTATTTTCATCATAGAAGTCTGGGATCGGGACAAATCGACGCGTATTTTTTTCTGATAAAAATGATGCAAAAAACGTATTTTCAATTTTTTGTCAGTTACAGCGTTCTTTAATTTTTGCGTCGATATGTATGAACTTACAAAAGTTTTTAAATTAGGCATTGAAGTTTTAAAGGCTTAAAATATTAAAAAGATTTGTAATTTCAAGATTTAGTGAAACTTTGAAAAATAAACTCAAATGTTCGCAAAATCGGAATAAAAAAAAACATTTTTTTTTTGTAAAAATTATCTTTCAATGTATCAAAGCGACTTGATGAAATATTTTATCAAATTTATCCGATTAACATATTTAATTTCCTACCATTGTTGTCATTTACATGTCATTGTTTTGATAACAATGGTTTGTCACATACATACTCGTTTGTACTCGTATGTACTCGTATGTACACACATATGTATTAAGATGTTGGTAAAAAACGAAATCGAATAACCAAAATCATGACAAAAAAAAAATTACGATAAAATTGTAGCAAAAAAATAAATATTTAATTTTCACATGATTAACTTTAATTATCGTTTAAATCAGCACACAGTCAACGTGTTGTCCATTATAATATCGAATGTTGAAGGAAAAAAGGAAAAGTTGAAAAAAAATGCGAATAAAAAACGATAATGAAACGGAAATCTATAAAAATTACAACAATTTAAACGAAATCAATACGGCAAATCGTACGACAACAGCAATCATTGATTGACTGACGTTTCTTTGCCCAGTCTGTGTTTTATTTTAATCAACGAAGTTCATTATTTAAAAATCAACATCATTATCATTGTTATTATTATTTAATCAAGTCTGTCTACATACTCATACTATATTAGTATTAAAAGAAGTTCATTTTATGATTATTTTTATGATTCAAAACCCTTATGTAGCGAAAATTCGCATCTTTTTTTTTCTTTCTGTGGATTATACAGTCCAAGTGACCGAATCATAGATTTTCTTTTCACAATAGCATACCGTTCATCTGTTGAACTATACCCCCATAGACAAACGAACGGACTTTATTGATTACCGAATTTGACAAAAAAAAAAAAAAAAGAATCCGAAAGCAAAACCTGATCTCAAGGGGATTAAATTTACAAAGCGGACACACACTCACTACGGTGGAGTGAGTTTGTGTGAGCTCATTAGGGAGCACCTTATTGATCTCCAGAAATGTACATAAAATAGGTAAACGAATTTTAAACGAATAAATTGAAAACTTCTATAATATCTCCTCCATCCGAGTTTGCTATAATATCCAGGGTTATTCTTGCTGAAATTTTCGGTATCTCTGTAGTCTAGACTTGTACCTAAGTAATAGCTCATTTATGTGAGCGCTCTTTTTAGTTCAAAGAGAAAAAATGAACTAGTTTAATATTCCAGCTCAACTGCTCCCTGGCTATCATGCAGTTCAAAAATATATATATTATTGTGTAAAATTTAATGTTAAAAAAAGATTGCACAACACAAAAAAAAGGAATTAATAATTAGAAAATATAAAAAGCTTAAAAGAAATATGTTTAATTAACTTAAAAAAGTCAAATACTATGGGGCCCAGCCAGCTTTCATTTATAAAGAGTTTGGTAACAATACTTATTTTTATTCTTTGAATGGCGATACCAACGATAAAAGAAGGCAAAAACAACATGAACTAAAAAAGAAATACAAGCTAAAGTATCATAAACTAAAAAGAAACAAGAACTAGATAGACCCAAAGACAATCCCACCACCATCGCATAGGGATTTATAATTAAAAAAAGGTGGTATGTGACGATCTGTTTTTTACTGGATTCTCCCACTATATGTATGCTGACGTGTGCATATCTGGTTGATTCTTGAAATTCACACAATGCATGATAGTTTTTTACTAGGACGCACATAGGATTAGAATAGCCTGTTTTCTTGGATTAAGTAATTAAAAAAAATTTTTTTATGTATCGTCAAAATTTTTTGTACCCGGTTAGAGTATATAAAATTCTACATCAGTTGTCGTTAAAATAAAAATCAAAAGTGCTCTGGTGTTTTTGTAGTGAAACTTCAAAGTCAAACTTTATAAAAATTTTTGTGCAAAAAAGGCTAAAAAAAGTGAAAATGGAAATGGAAAATTTTATTTATTTTCAAAAGTATTACAAAAGTTAACAATTTTTCAATGGAACCATCAAGTTCAGGTAATTTGGAAATACCTCGTTAGCACTTGTGCATCAAATTGTGTGTAAAAGTGTTTTAGACTTAGTTATTTAGATTGGAAATGCCAAAAAATTAGCATTTTTATATTTTAAATGGACATATAGTTATTATTTGTCCACATTTGGGTCATAATTTTTAGTTTATATTAAAGAGGACATAAATCTCTATTATATTGCAAAATTTTACGCTGCCTTTTTGTGCCTTTTAGAAGTTATGCATTGTTTAATGCAAGTGTTGCAGCAGTCAAATAGTTAAAAATCACATTGATTTCGCGACTGCTTCTGTTGTTGTGTGCTGTGTTTTGTTCTTGTTCATGTTACTTTTTTCTTACTGATCGAAAGACCTGTACATGTAGACAATTTAAGATTTGGCCTTTCCATTCTTCATGGCTGGATTCGATTTTTTTAATGTCTTTTGCACGTCTTATGCACACAATACAGTGCGACTTTTTGTTGAAACGTTTTCTTGGTACAATATGCATCCCACTTTGCACAAGTATTTTATTCACGGACCCGAAATTGTGTCAAATGCCATTTTACCTGTTGGGCAGTTATCAGAAGAAGCGCAAGCATCTCGAAATAAAGATTTTAAAAAATATAGGGAGTTTCATTCACGAAAGTGCAGTCGAGAAAAATCAAACATTTTTAATATATTTTTAATAACCTCTGACCTAATTATTTCAAGCATTCAAAAATTGCCTATAAAGAAGGTTCAAAGCATGCCAGAAGAGGCAATTGATTTAATTGTACCTGCAGCTCCGAACAAGTAGAAGTTGCTGATGCTGCTGATGATGATCCTGCTGATGATGGTGATAATGATGATGAGGATAACGATGATGATTATGATGGTGATGATGATGTTGATGATGTTGATGATTAACTTTAAGATGTATAAAATGTAATGTTTAAGTTTTCATACTGTACTCCTTGCGCTATATATGTACCTACACTGATATTTGGCATTATTTAATAAAATTATACTGAAATATACTAAGAAAACATTTTTTTTTTACTTATTTAAATGGTATTAACTGAAAAATAAAGAAAAATTATTGGAACATAGCTTCCCTGATTTGATCCAAGAAAACATGCACTGTGGGACGGTTCTAGCCGACCTGAAGTTTAGATGGTGACAATAGTTTGAAAAAAAAATTTCTTTGGTGAATAGTGGCAGCCCTAGAATACAATTTTGTTTCATAAAGGATCACGGTGAATTGTTTAACATGTAAATTGG
The DNA here is from genome assembly GCA_963576795.1 of Metopia argyrocephala. Taxonomy (NCBI): domain Eukaryota; kingdom Metazoa; phylum Arthropoda; class Insecta; order Diptera; family Sarcophagidae; genus Metopia; species Metopia argyrocephala. The sequence continues at coordinate 91,001,237 of OY756211.1, forward strand.
TCATCACAATGTAATTCAATACATACTTTCATTTGAAAGGTCTCAGTCCAGTCAATATTGAAACAGAACCAAGTTTCTAACAATAAAAGCAGTGGACTAAACGGGGATTGAGGTATCCAAAGAAAACGACGACAATTCCATTTGCAGCCCAGGTCACGGCGTCATGGTTTTGGAATGTTCGTAAAACAAAGTAAGGTATTAGACAAAAAAGAAAATATTGTCTCATCAAGACGATACACTAATTGACGATACACAAAATCAATTCAGATAATTGTATTTATTTTTTTGCTCATAAATATGTAGTGAAAATGTTAGGATTTGGGAACAACTTCCCATTTTTTATTTATTAATTATAATCTGTACCACCCTATTGTTAAAACTCTATAAAATTGCCAAACCTTAGCGAATGAATGACTGACGGCGGCTGACTGGTCACATTTGACCATTTACTCATACAGCCCTTCTTATTTTGACTCTTGTGTGTGTGTATGTGAATGAATGAAAGTGATGAAAGTACGAGTAGCAACAAATAATCAAAAAATTAAAATCTCTTTATGTTTCTTTTTTTTTTCTATTATTTGTTGTATTTTCTTTTTTAGCCGCTGATTGAATGTTTTTTCAATTGGTTATTGTTATTGTAGTAGTTTTATGACCAAATAAGATGATGATAATGATGATGTTACTATTGATGTTTTACTCTATTGATGGGTAACTATTGAGATGGGATAAGCCACCAACAAACTGGCAAAAGTTCTATTCGATAATAACACTCTGAAAGCAAATGTTGATAGAATTAGAAAATAATAGGGTAGTGTGGTGGTTTATTTGTAGTTCATACGTTTTGGTCATCTTTAGTGGAGTGTAATGGTTATTCACTGCATACAATAGAACAAAAAAAATTCAAAACGAGCATAAAATTTGTTAAAGAAGCGTAAGGGACCTTAAAAATGTATAACATTATCCCACTCTAGAATAAAAGGATAAATAAACGGCGATTAACTGAATGCATGAGTGCATTAAGTCTATTCCCTGAAAGAAAATATGATGAAATGATGAACCGCATCATAAAAACCATAGAAACGTTTAACTTTGTGCGTTCGGTATGAGTGTGTTGTCTCAATGGTTGCAAGAATGTGAAACCCTTGAAATTAATTTTTTTTTTCATTATTATTTTAAGTTGCGAGTATATTAATGAAATTATAGTTACGAAATACGCATTTAATCTATCAATCAGGTTCACTAATCAAGTTATTAAAAGTAAAGAACAAAAAAAAAATAAATAAAATGAAAAAGTTGTCAGGCCTGTGAACACCTTTTCATCTTTCGTATTGAAAGAAAGAAAACATAAGCGTAATAGTACGTGCCTGTATTATTTACAGTGTTTTTCGTTTATACGTATGGTACGAGTATTGTGAGTGTTTTTTCCATTTAAAATACTAATTGCGTTTTTTCATGTTTTTCCTTCCTTTTGTCCTGTACCTTTCAAATGTTGGTTAATAATTAATGAACAACAATACCAGTTTCACACTTCACATCTTTTGTTGTTTTTTTTTTTTTCTTTCTGTCAAATCCAAATCATCTTTTTGATCTTTTGTTTTGTTGTTTAGATGTGTGTGTTTATGATTTCAATTAAAGTGTTATTGCAGATATTCGCTTTTATCTGAAAGCACTTCGTTTTAACTGAATTACAGTTACTGCGTGTTAATTTTAACCCATGCCAAGCAAATAATCAATTAAGTTTTATTCCGCCTTTTTAACAGAATAATCAAACGCTTAAAATTTATTTATTTTTATTGAAACTATTTTAGTGTTACCTTTGAAAGTAAAGTCTTAACTATAATTAATATAATTTTTATGTTACATGTGTATTCATATCATATATTTTGTTTAATAAACTTTTAATAATATTTGCTTATTTAAATGTTGTATATCTTTATTCGTAATAGAAGGTATTTTACTCATAAGTTTAAAAATACCGGAGGATTTTTTTCAATATCAATAGATGGTATTCATACCCATATACCACTCTCATTATTATAACTTTTTTGATGTCCTTAATCTGAAGTTTTCTGTTATTTTCTTCAGGATTTAACTTTTTTTTCTTTAATTTTTTTCGCGGGTATAAGACCGCGTATTTTCAGAGGTTTTATGTGCTCTTAATATAAAAATACGAACTTCTGAAACCATTCATCTTCTACAAACAAGCTGTAAATCTACAGCTTTATTTATAATAAAAATTTAACAGGTCGTTGTACAAACAGGCTAAGTTTGTCATTCCTATACGCTGAAACTCTTACCCAAACGTACGAGTTCTTTAATTTCGTGGATTCTTTGACTAGTTATCAAATAGAAATTATTTACAATTTTGATAATATCAGTCTATACGGCCGCTAGTGGCTAGAATTTAGTATACTGGGGCACACCAAACATACTAAATGGTTTACCTTTTTAAAAATAAACTGTTTAAATTAAAATAATAAATTTTAAGCTCGTTTGCTACTTGTTGTCAATCGAGGTGATGTTTTTATATCTCTTGCCGATTATTACCACCTACAGATCACCTGAGCTCCACCAAACAGAGCCACCTTCTGGTATGATAACAGCTAACAACTTAGTGAAGACGCTCACCACTCATATTCAACAACCACCGAGAGGTGGGACAATCGCTGTTGATCATACAACGGCGAAGGTATTACACTGGCCTTTGAATGATCAAATTGACAGCAACTTGTTCCATTGACATAAAGCGCTTAACGTCTATCTATTTATATATTCAACATTTCAATACAATGCACTACATGAGTAGGGTTTTTTTATAAAAAAATAAAATTTGCGGTTTTCTAAAAATTCCAAATTAAATTAAAAATTAAATTTAAGAAAATAAGAGGTTTCCCCCCCCCCCCTCCAGCAAGACCATCTGCAAGAAACCGCCCCCTGACATTACTAATCCATTCCACCAAAAACCAATGATCAGGAGTACAGCGCCACCTTCTGGGAAGATAACAGCTAATCTACTGAAGGCGCTCACCATTCACATAAAACATCCACCGACAGATAAGGCAATTGCTGTTTGATCATTCAAGGGTGAAGGTATAACACTGGCTCTTGAGTGGACAAATTTACTGCAACTTGTTTCAGGGGTTTGCCCCTGAGTATTGGTCTTCAAAAAAAAAAAAAAAAAAAACAAAAAAAAAAAAAAAGGGCTGAGGCGTTACAGAAATGTAGGCTAGAAAAATTTTGTTACAGATGGTGCAGTAAGTGCAGCGGGCCGTTGCTTAATTTTATTGAAGCAATTCATTTAGCTAAAGTTATTAATAGAGCGTGGCTGTATGGAGCTCTAGATTCGCAGCTGTCGTTTGGCTTCCCGTGTATAAACAACACTCAATAGATACAGTGAAATGTCTCCCTGTGTTTTATAAACGGTTTTTGTCGCTCTAAAAACTATAATTCTATTTATCCACATATACACCAAGTGGGCTTCCTCGCTCATGATTATTTCAGATAAGAAGTTTTATTTCCAGTGAATGAGATTTAAGATGGCTTTGTCGTTGGTTCCATCCACCTGGCGGTCGATGACTAATAGCTGAATAAAATGAATGAAAGAATGAAATTTCAAATTTTTGTAAACACTACTTGTTGTTGGCCCAAATTTATTTGTCTAAGTTTTTTGGTAGTAACCAATAGAATCCAAAAATTACACTAAAATTTATTGCCCATAAAAAAACTTCACTTTAAAAATTACCAGAAAAAAACCTTTAATGTACTGGGAATTCGATGTCCAGAAATATTTTACATTTTAGACAATTTTCTGAGACATTTCGTTCGATAATATATTGTAATGGTACCAGCTTTTGAAATATTTCTGTGCTGTTTTGTTTTAAGCCGCAACCCTCTGTCAATATAATAATTCGATAGTAAGGAAAGTATTTTGTCGAAAACAAAATCTATTTTGTACAAGCAAAACAATTTTTAAAGAAAGAATGAATGAATAATGAAACGCATTTCAAAAAAAAATTGTTTTTTTTTCTTTTACAGTCTTACAATATTTCATTGTATGTTACGGTTATTCATTTTTAACGCTCTATTCATTTATTCATTCATTCATTCATACTCTTATTCATTCATATGTTAATTTTTTACTACGTTTGTTTTTTTTTTTTTACTTTGGCATCATGTTTTCCTTCTGGTTGGTATTAAAACTTTTAATTTTTATTCTTTTCTTCTCTCGTACATTTTTAATTTCATTCTATTGTTGAGCTGGATAACGAAGTCTTTTTTTTTTTTTTTTTTTCTTAAAATCTACTTGTATATGATCCCTGTTAAATTTTACCTCGTGACAATAGACGGAATTGGCAACAAGACAAAACATTTGTTAAACATTTACAAAAAAATTTTTTTTTTGGATCGTCATATATAATTAAGGTGCCCTACTGTAAATTTTGTAGGTATTTAAATTGTATTCAAAACAAAAATTCTTACATCATAAGTAGTTTTTTTTTTTTGTTTTTGGTGAGAGGGGAAATGTATTTATGCCCTAAGGTGGTTTTTGCCACCCGTCGTGACGGATTCCACTCAGTAATTGCGTGCCTATCGGCTAAAACCCTTCTCTATAACACCTGGCTCTATCCTGGAACCGTCATTTTATAACATTACTTCAGGATGGAGCCTTACGTTTCTTGTCCATTTTAATTCTACGGTGCCACCGACATTGTAAGGTCTCTCTTCTACCGGCGGAGGATCCCCCCCACTAAAAGGCGATCCTTCTCCATGCGGCGGGATTTCCTAACATAAATCTGGTGCCAAGATCCCTCTCTAGTGCACGCCTTTTTGACATCCACTTCTCACACTCAAACTATTATAACTAATAGCCACCTCAGTGGGCTACTAATACCAATTGATATTTTATCATCCTTTGACAACATTATCTATTTGTATTTTCTCTGTTTCAGTATTTCTTGTAGCCTTCTTGATCTTCTTTCACGGCCTAAATATGTTTCTCTCTACCTCCAAGTATACGATTTAATATTTTTTCATTAATTTTGTCATAATATTCAAATAAGATTACACGAACTTCATCCAACTTCCTAGATGATGTTCTGACAAATAGATGTCTCTTATTTTGAACCAGAAGCGTTCAATTTAGTTATGGTCCAGGTATTAGAGTATTCAATCTAAGCCACACGTATAAGTATCAGACCTTGCAGTTCGTGTGCGTTACTCACAGCTCTCCAACGTGTAGCTCGTATGGTCTAATTAGAAAATGATTCCAGTAAAAGGAACATTGGAAGAATTGACGTCTCAGGCTTAATAAGCCCTGATTCAAAATTATAATCAATGTTCTGACAGCACATTATAATATCTCGGATAAATTACTGCTGAACTTGTAGGATATGTGAAGCAGAAGCAGTATATGACGAATATTAATTAATAATGCCAGAAAAGTTTCGTGTGTCGGCCCAGCATGCGAATGATATTCGATATTCTGTCGCGTAATATTAGGGTACATTTTTTTATTTTTTTTTTTATTTATCTATTTCTTAGCCAATGAATAATTTTTTACAGGCTATATTTACAATGCATATAAGTATAAAATAATGACTTTAAATTACTTAGTTATTTAAAAAATCGATAATCCTTATTCTTAATGAACTATAGTCAGAAGAGTAATCACTAAGAGAAAAATGGTTGTTGAATTCTGAGCACATTCTTCGGAGTGAATCAAAGTTTGCATAATTTGAACGGAAATATTTTAGTTTAAGAGGAAGGTAAAATCTCGTCGGGCGGTTTGGAACTATGAATTCTAGTTTGCTAAGTAATACTTCGGAACTAAGTGTACCGCATATCAGATTATTTATAAATGAAATATTCAAAAAAATTCTTCTGCTTTTAAGAATTGGAAGTTTAATAAGTGCAATACGACTTTCATATGCAGGTAAAGCTAAATTCGGACTCCATCGAAGATTTCGAAGACAAAAAAGGAGAAACTGTTTCTGAACTGACTCAGTTTTGAAAACGTGAACATCATATTGAGGATCCCAGACCACAGAAGCGTATTCCAAGATAGGTCTAACTAGTAATGTGTACAATTGCTTGAAGATATAGGGATTATCGAACTCCTTTTCCCAGCGTTTGATAAATCCTAAAACGCCTCTTGCTTTATTAACAATTTAAGAAATATGAGGATTGAAAGAGAGATTTTTGTCATACAAAATTCAAGAAATTCCTCAACTTTTTCAAGGTGATAAGTGTCAAATTTATAGTCATAGTGAACTGGACTTCCTCTATAGAACAGCATATATTTACACTTGTTTAGGTTAAGTTCCATTAAATTAATACTGCACCAAAAATTATACATGTCTTTTTGAAGTAAATTGCATAATTCTAAATTGTTCAGATGGAGGAAAGGTTTAACATCGTCAGCGTACATCAGGATATTTGAATATTTAATACAAGTCGGTAAGTCATTAATATATATGTATTAGAAATAATAGAGGGCCTAAATGACTACCCTGTGGGACACCGGATGAAACAGAAATATTCTTTGATTTATGATTTCTGAATACAATGCACTGGAATCTATTAATTAGGTAGTTGGATACCCATTTGAGGAAGACTGGAGAAAATCCAATTCTTGTTAATTTATAAAGGAGAAGCTCATGATTAACTTTGTCGAATGCTTTGCTGAAGTCAGTATATATAGCATCGGTTTGCATGCCTTTAGTGAAATGTGTTATAACAGCTGTTGTAAACTCCAATAAATTAGTTACAGTTGAACGACATTTTCTAAATCCATGTTGTGAGGGTGATAAAAATGGTGACAATTGATGTGATAGAAATTGCATAATTATTTGTTCAAATAATTTAGGAATACTACTTAATTTAGCTATACGTCTGTAGTTTGCTATAGATATCAGCCAAACTTTTGTAGAAAGTGTGAAGACAAAAAAGCGCTGGAGTTGAAAGAACATTTTCTCTATAGTTGCTGTAGTTAAAAAATTTTATAAACCTGTTGTAATAAGAATTTTGTGGTAAATTGTGATTAAACATTTTGGTTTTGTAGTAGATTTTCAATTCTCATATGCCTATTTAAAAAAAATTCCTTTTCATTTTCCTAACATCTTGAAATATAAATGTGATATAATTCATTAAAGAAAATTTCAACAACTTTTGCCTTTTACCTGATATTGCTTTTATTTACATACTTTAAAATTTTAATTCCTTGCAACAAAGAAAGAAAGAAAAGAAAGAAAAAAATCCTTTCAAATGGCAAACAATAGAATGGTATGAGTACGAGTATTTTACTACTTTCCTCAGTCTTTTTTATTTCTTTTCATTAACTTGCCTTTATTCAAAAAAAAAAAAAAAAAAATCAAAGATTTAAATATTCCCTAGCAAAATCCTTGAAAACGAATATTTTAAGAAATGCTCTGAATTACTTTAAGAAATTAAAACATATTCCTGGCAGGGGTATTACAACGAGTAATACTTACATGTAAGTACGGGTATACTCGTATGCGTTCCAGTTGCTTTTATTACCTAACAATGGTTTTATAATCTTTTATATCCTATTTTTCAAACATATTCTTCCTTTTTTTGTTGTTGTTGAATGCGTATATGATACTCACTTTCATCCGTATGTAGTGCTTAATAACCCGCGAATTTGCCATAAAATATTTTATGTGTCTCCCTGTCTCTTTATTTTATTTCTACTTCTACTTCGAATGACTGATTTTATTGTATTGAAAGAGAAAGTAAAACGCATTTCATTATTGTTGTATTGAATTATAGACCCAGGAAATAGTTTTAACCTTTTTTTTTGCAATTCTTCTTTTATGACTATCGCTTTGTGTTTCTCTAGTTTGTCATTTTATGATTTTATTTCTTATGCTTAAAACACATTTTGTTATGGTCATACAAGAGTTATTGAATTTCTAAAGGAGAATAAATTAAAAGTAAAATTCTTTTGAATATTAAATTTCACGTAGAGTATCCCACAGAGATATTTTATGTACTCGATTATTTGGATTAAATATAACCTGAGAGTACATCAATTGATTAACACTGACCTTTAATAATTACGCAGTTTTTCTTTATTCTTTAATTTCTGTTCATAGCAGTAGTTGCTAGGCAAATAAGTAGGAATACATTAATAAGGCTCTGTTTAATACATATGTACGTACATAAGAAATAGAAAAATTGGTTTCTGATATTTAAATGGTAGTAATTAGAAGATAAAAAATTAATATACAGTGCAAGCTCGATTTGTACAAACTCAATTATAGCAACATTCCAATCTTTTATTGCCATATTTTATGTGTGTAATATTACACCTTAAAAATTTCTGCCAAGGCTTGCCTGGATGGAGCGCCTGTAAAATGTCCAAGTTTTCATGACTTAGTTTAAATCACCTCTACATGAGATAATCATGCTTTCAAATCGCTTGTGCAGGATACCCAATGTCGTATAAGCTGTATGGCACGTAGCGCCGTTCTATTAAAACCACATGTCATTGTTGTCCATATCATCTAAATCAGGCCAAAAGAAGTTGGCATTCATAGACTTATACCGCCTGCCGTTGACACTGATAATTTTTTTATATTTGTACGTGTTGTTGATTGTTATATCCCCCCATGGTGATTTGACAAAAAAGACTGAATAATAGTCTCTGTTGGATCGAAGCGATCATATTTAGCAAAAGAATCCATTGTTTTTTTTTTTTAAGACCAAATGTGAAGATGGTTGATAGGTTTTTTTTTTGTTTTTTTTTTTTTTTTTTTTCGTAGATGTTTGTATATTTTGCGCCTCTTTTATTGTTGATGAAACAAGTTGATGTAAATTTGTCCACTCAAGAGCCAGTGTTATACCTTCACCCTCGAATGATCAAACAGCAATTGCCTCATCTGTCGGTGGATGTTTTTAATGTGAATGGTGAGCGTCATCAGTAGATTAGCTGTTATCTTCCCAGAAGGTGGCGCTGTACTCCTGATCATTGGTTTTTGGTGGAATGGATAAGAAATGTTAGGGGGCGGTTTCTTGCAGATGGTCTTGCTGGAGGGGGGGGGGGAGGGGGGGAACCTCTTATTTTCTTAAATTTAATTTTTTTTAATTTAAATTGTTATTTTTAGAAAACCGCACAATTTTTTTTTTTTTTTTTATAATTTTGTCCTTCGCTGGGATTGAACCTTGGTCGTGTGAGTTTCTGTGCGAGCGCTCTACCACTATGCCACGACCCCCCCAAAGAAGAACATTTGTATAACTATTTGTTAATGATGTCGCAAAACCGTTTTAATACTTCCTTAGTAGGTATGTACTTATGTTTACTTTCATACAGCTTACGTACGTTCTTTACACAGAAGCTTTTTCAGCCATTGAATTTTTGTCGACTCAAATTAATGAAATATTCGTAGTCTATTTCGTCAAGAAGTAGTTGCCAAACAATCTTGCGATCCTAAAACTGGTATTCTTTATGGGAATTAACATCCTTTAAGGAATTTGTATAAACACTAGCGGAACTGAACTAGTTTTCGCTTCCCGCTACGAAATTCTCAGTAGGGTTCTTTGTGTTGTACATTTGCATTTCTACATTATCTAATTAATTCACCATCTATTGAAATTAGATCCTGTGAATTATATGTTTTTACTCTTTCGAGTGAAAATTCTCATAATTTTAATTTTTTTTTTTTTGTACTTTTATTTACAACCATGTGTTGAAATTTTTAAATTTCTTTTTTCTAATTGTAGGAACCGATTACAATTATAAGTTTTGTATTCTATAAATATCTACTATATATTACTGCCTAATAAAATCTCTTTGTAAAAATAACCAACTTAATTATTGTAAAAATAAGACTTCTTTGGTATAATGAAAGTTCTCTCTAAAGCAAATGCTTATACTATAATGGCCGTATGTATAATGAAAAGTTAGCAACTCGTTAGCATATGGGACAAAAAATTTGCAATTTTTTAACCGGCTATAGACTGATATTTTTAAGACTTTCCATACCTTCTATTTGATAACTACTTAGAGAATCCAAACAACTAAATACCTTGTACCTTTGAGCAAGAATTTCCACGTATGTATATGAATGACAAACTTAGCCACTGTGTACAACGACCTGTTAATTTTTTATTATAGATAAGGCTTTTTTATTGAAATAACAGACAAATTCTATCTAAAAACAACAGGAAGCATTCTTGCACCATAAGAAAGAATAAAATTCTATTCCAATATTTATTGAATGACGCAATTAAATGTTTCCTTGAAATTTTATACCATTCAATTAGATCTAGAATCTTCTGCAAACTACATTTAATTATACCAGCACCAGCATAGATAATCGCAATACACGGTTAATAAACGTTATATTAAGATATACAGAAATAAATTGTTTTTTATTTTGATTTAACCGTTCGATTTATGTAACTAGAGATTAAAATATACCACAAAACATACAAATCGTCATATAGAATACAAAAATCTAAAAAAGGGGAACCACCGGATTTAGGTTTACATAATAAAAGACATATGAATGCTGCATGGATAAGAGATGTAATGCACATCTAATGGAGGTAAAACACGGATAAGAGGGGGAAAAAATGAAAAGAACCGCATTCCGGTTAATAGATGTAACCGATTAATAGAGGCCCGGTTAATCGAGGTTTAACTGTATATAGTAGAACACGTTTAAGTTAATACTATAATTTGGATCTTAAGTACCAAAGTTTTTATTTAAGTGTCGAATCATATGTCCAAATGAAAGCCTCTGCCGGAAATCGAAACTTCTACTCTCTAAACTGTAGACCTAAGCAGTACCAATAGGTCTTCTAGAACATTTTTAAACAGTATTCTTTCTTTCCACATCTGTTTTGTATTTCTCAATGCAATACATTCTTGTTTCAACCTACTTAAGTATATAGAACAACATATTGCTGATAAAAATTAATAAAAAGAAAACCGTTCAACCTTACCTCTGTAATCTTTTAATTTAAAGCTCCGTTTTACCCCTCTTCTATAAAATTAGAATATCCTGAAGCTAAATTTCTTTTTTTTTTCCTATTTTGTTAAAAGAACATTTATTTGTTAAAAAAAAAGAGGAAAAAAACGAAAGCAAAAGTTAATTGAATAAAAATTTAAATAAATTTTACTGCGTACTAATTACAAAACATTTCTAAAAAGGAATTATAATTTCAACAACCAGAGCTGGGAGTTGGGCTAAACAAACAAACAAAAAATAAAAGGGGTGTAAAAGAGAAAGTAAATACAATACATCTGTAATTATGTTGATTTAGCAGCATATGTCAAAATTAAAAAATAATATTCTTATAAAAAAAAACTTTAATTTTGTTTTTAATTGCTATTGCATATGAAAAGGTACAGTTATTTTCTATAAAAATTGACTATATTTTGTAAAAGTCAAGATGCTCTTCTAAGAATGTAAATAAAAAGCTCAGAGCCCAGAGTGACTTGTTCAATTTAAATGTACGTGCATGCGTATGTGTCCTTATTAAACATGACATTTGTGTTCTGCAGAATTTTTCCCAAACTCAAGTGGTTTTTTTTTCTTAAAAATACAAGTACTTGAGAAACATACATGGTTTTGTTATTTCCTATCGAATTTCAATGATTTGCACAAAAAAAAAGAAAAAAAAAAATAAATACTAAATCATAACGTTTAGCAAAGTATGAGAAGCGTTAAATCCCTAAAAAGGATATGTGTAGGAAGTGTAAATTCATGTTTATCTTATGGTTTTATTTTAAAGAATTGAATTTAATACGTAAAATAAATAAATAAAAAAAAAATCAGAGTTAAATGTTATTTCTTTAAGTTGAGTAGAGCACAAAAAAAAAGAACAAATCGAAATTTGTACTTGAAAAATACTTTTACTTACACAAGCATGCTTGAAACATTTTGCCACCATTAAATATTAACAAACAGATACACTTAAAAAAAAATTTATGGATTGCAATCCATCTTCAGTTGCATTGCCATTTGGCAACTACAAATTTCTAGTTGATTGATTCACAGTTGCTACCTGAAAACTAATCAGTCAACTAGAGTTCAGTTTTATTTTTCTTGAGTAACCAGTACTCAGGAGATGACCCTACTCATGCAGTACATTGTACTAGCGAGAGGGCAGAATATGAATGACACACTTACAATTAATCTGCAGACAATATCCGAGTGGGCTGCGTTAGCAGAGTCGAATTTAATACCAGCAAGACTCAGTGTTGTTTTCCTTCTTTCTCGATAATCTTCATGTCCTCAGGAATGATCACATTTTTCGAATGTTGAAAAAACTTTTCGTGTGAATTGAATACTGACCTTCTTAATATTTATAATACTTTGTATCAAAACATTATCATTTGCTACAGGCATTTTGCCAACCGATAGATGGCTGACAGTAGTAAAACAGAAAAAATGAATTTAAATTTAAAAAACTGGGATGTATTGCTTTCAAATTCTTTTGTTCGTTTTTCTATATACCAAATAGGATATAATTCTCATTTAGTGTATAAGTTTTCGATCATAAGAGTTAATAGTCTCTTAAGCAGAGATGGAATGGCCATAGAGACACGCTTATTCCCATCAGCAATACATTTCAATGTTAATATTATTTATAATACTTTTGTCCAATCAAGAATATATCTCGTATGTATGGGCCGGTGTTTCAAAATCTCTTTCAGGGTTTCACTGCCGCGTCCGGAGAGCGAATATTACTTATTAATGACGGTAGAGTAAAAAATTCTATCGATTCATTGGCGCAATAGCGCCATGCAGGGTTGTCAGACAGATTTCAATTTTTATCCCCAATTTCGAAATTCATATCCCCAAATATTCCCAAAACTTCATTAGTTCATCCCCAAAAATCCCCACATAAACTGCATCAATAATTTTGCATGTATGTACTTATCGCTCATTTGCGAGAAGAGTGGCATAACTCAAAAAAGCGATTTTGAGATAAGTATGTTTAAGCATTTTAATTCAGGCAAACTTATATTAAAAATAGAAGACACTTTTGGTTGCCACTCAATGAAAAAAAGACATAAAAATACAATTTTTAGGTATGTTTTAAATTACCTGCTCATATTTCTGCACTATTAACTCAAAAAATTAGTTTTTTGAGTTATGCCACCCTTCTCGCAAATGAGCGATATGGTTTATTTGATATGTTTAATAAAATAGATTAACCCTGATCTATCACCTTTGAGACCGAAAAACGTGATTAATATTTTTGATTGCTTTTATTTTATTTCAATTATAAGGTAAATAATATAAAAACATAAAACTTCCTAAGATCAAAATTAAAAACATCATGTATTAAAATATATTATTTATGGCCTATAGAAAAATTATTTTATTAATTAAACCAAATTATTCCTTTCAATTACCGTGTATTTACTTCTGTACTTAGTGAAGTTACCATTATTTTTTATAAGATCCAAGCAACGTTCTTTATTAGAAGGGGTTTTTCTTCGAAGTGCCTCTTTGTCAATTTGACATAAATTTTCAATAGGATTTAAATTTGGAGACTGTGAAGATCAACTTAAAAGCTTGCTTGCATCGATGTGTATTTCGGGTCGTTATTTTGTTGAAATACCCATCGATGTGGCATTTCATAGCCAGCATAAAACATCATGTTGTCGTTTGAAATATTTGTATAGTATATGGCATCTATTGAACCTCAATTCTAAATAGATGGCCTGTGCCATAGTATGGAAAACACAGCCGTACCATAAAGTATAAGTGGAGAATTAATTGTGGTCAGACGAAACTAAAATTAGTTTGTTTATCTCTGAAAGAAGTAATTTTCCTGTAAGAAGAGCCTCTCCCCCGTGGATACAGAAAAGGCTGCTGATGATATGTCACGTCAGTGGCCTGTTTTCTCCGGGGAATATGGCGTTCAACCTAGCTCTGAGTGGTCTGGCTCTCGATATAGGTAGAGAATGGTTAGTAATGTGTGGTGCATGGCCTTTATGCCACGTGTGCTTCGGAGACTGATTTCTGTAAGTGCGAGTGGCAGGCATTTCTGGCGTTCTCAAGGACTGCCCAGAGATGCCTTAATCTGGTACTACGGGCATCTGGAGCCCCCGGTTAGCCTGGGCTCGTCTGTCATTGGGGAAGTGAGGCTAATCGGCCTGATGGTTTGGGTGCGGCCCTTCGAGGAGTACACTTAGTGGTTGTGGTAGTGCTAGGTAGAAACCCCTCAGCAAGGGGGGTATCATTACCCAGAAACTGGTGGTTCTAAATTGCCAACTCGGTGCTATGGGCTCTCTTTTGAGCGCCGTGCCCTCGTGCATGTACAAGTTTAGAGTGTGCCGGCATCGGGTGGCGGTGGTTGGATGCATTGAAATCAACTACCGCCCCGGCAACAAGCGGCGTGTGGTAAAGTCTCAGGACAGGTACGCACGTAAAACCCTTATAGTTGTTGTAAGAAGAGCCTCTAATACTGAACTCCTCCGCAATAAAAACATAATGATATGGGGATGTTATTATTTATATGAGAAAATAAATCAAACTAAAACCAAGAGCACACGTTGCAAAAATTTTATAAGAAACTATTGCAACACTGGCACCATGTAACGTTCGTTAAATTCTTCTAAAGGTACTGCCTTGGGAGCTGTTCCGATAAAATAAAAAAAATATTTATTAATGTCGCATTTTCTTAAATAGGAGTGGTATCTCCCATAGAATATATGCATATTGCATTATTGAAAGAATGCTTTCCTAAGCCAAACGTTCCGTTTGTATTCATAAATACTGCCTCCATTCTCTTCCTTTACTTAGTATGATTTATAAATGCTGGGCTCGTGTTCAAAACAAAAGCCGTTCTGCATGATATCATCAAAACAATTTTTACTTGATAATTAAGCGTCATTAGTACAGCTTTGCTATAGGATGACATTAAAGTTTACTTATAATTTATCTGTCTGATAAAATCCTAGCTTTTACTATCGGCAACTTGTAATAATGGGCTTAAATGAAATAATCGCTCTTGCAAGTCTTGCAAACGTAGCAAACAGTGTCAAACAATAACAAAATGTAGGCATTGTTTGCAAGGTTAACAAAGGCGTTTGCAACGAAGAGTTTGTATATTTGTAATTGAAAATCAATTTAAAAAATAAATTCTTTTTTTAAGTAACTTTGAGTGCAAAATCTCATTCTCTTATTTTTTCTAAGTGTATATCCATTTCATCATATGTGTATTTTTTTTTTTTTTTTTTTTTTGGTTTCCCGACAACATTATAAACTTTAATTCTCTACTTCAAATCCCTTAGACTCACTTTCTTTCTTCAAAACAAGGGTAGTTCTTTATACCGTGCGGTTCTACTTTCTTCCTGTTTCAAAATAATTGTATTGCAATTTAAAACTGTTTCAATACAATTTGATTTGATAATTTACTTTTTCTAAAGCATTCATACTCGTATGTTGTAGGTACATACTCGTACATATGTACATATGTAAAAGGTAAAATAATTTTCACAGCATGTCCTGTTTTTCTCAGCCACTCTGGGGTGGTACTCGTAGTACGTTTCTATTTAACTTTAAATGATTTTTCTCCCGGTATTTGCAATGTTTTATAGCCTACGGTTATAATTTGATTGTTAAACTATTTTCAAACAAGAAAAGACCGGCATAAACAAATTTTTTTTTCTTTAAAATTTAAAATTGTTACAGTAACCAATTTTTTTTAATAATAAGGATTACCACATATGAAAAGCAAAACGTGCATCAAGTTTTTTTTTTCTAGGATTCAGGAAAATAAATTGAAAATTGTTCAACATTTTCTAATAAAAAAAAGGCAAAATGTAACATTTGCATATGATTGTTTTTAAAAACAACTACAATTTACAATAACAATAAAAACAAAATAACAATAATATTTATAATACCCTCCTATAAATAAAATTAATTGTTTTTCAAAAATAACCACTTTTATTATAAAATTCTATGGCAATACCCTGGGCCTGTTATATCTACCCACCATTCAATTCTATCTACTCTCAAAGCAACATTTGTATTTGTTTACACAGGGAGTTTTAAAGGCTGCTTTATTTGTATGGTGTTGTGTTATATATTGTTGTTTTTATAGTTTTACATAATTATAGTCGTTATTTTTCAAAAATATCGTCCCCTTTTCGAACGTACATATACGAGTACGAGTATGTAATAGTTTTGATATGCAAAACTATTATTTTAAGATTTTAATTGTTATTTTGAATATATATTTTAAAATCTTTATTACTTGAGTAACATTTGGTATTTATGGTACTTGAAAAAGGGGATAATATTATAGATAATCAAACATATAACGGAATTTTAATTGTATTAAAAGAAAATTTTCATAAAACGTTTAACAGTTTTGTAAGTCTTTCCCAAAAAAATAATTGATCCATTCGAAACAGGAATAAAAAATAAACATTTATTTAAATGCCATATCAATACAAGCGTGTAAAACAATAAGTTTTGAGATCAATTAAAATAATTTATGATACGAGGATAGTTTAATATTCCAAATCATTTTATATATCCAATGCAGTAAACTGTACACGTAAACTGTTATCCATTGGAAATTTACTGTCGAATTTCGATCAAACCATGTCTATATCTTTATCGTTAACCATCTTAGAAATCATCTAATTTCTTACCAAATATTGCACATCAAGATGGAGTACAACTCTCTTGTAAGAGCCGGTGCTTCAAAGTCTATTTTGGGGTTTCTAGATTGTGTGCAGAAAAGGTGCTTATCAACGAGAGTAGGGTATTCAACTCTATCGATTCGTTGGAGCATCGGCGCAATGTGGCGTGCGTTTCATTGTTCTATCAGTACTAATATGGAAGGTGTTTTGATTAAATAAAGGACTTGTTTCCGTATAATCGTATATTTTAACGGACTACTCGAACATCTCTTTTTTTTGCGGGAAGGAGGGTAAAAGCTTTACGCTTTCGCGGAGGTCGTCACCTCGCATGATATGCCGGACTTGCCCAAAAGGGTATACCGATTAGAAATCACCTTATCACCTTACCATGGGAAGAATACCACCTTAGACAACATTCGCTTTACTTCAAGGTGAATTTCTTTTTGGCACGGTTGCCAGTTTCGTCTAGGTTGTTCTGAGTTCTAAACCTTCACTTTCAAATGCCTCAAGGTCTTTCTTTTTTCGCCTGCAATGGCGGTCCAGATCGCCGTGTTTGTCGTCATAATATAAATGAATTTCTCGACGATAATTCTTCCGACTTCGAACACCAATTCTGCTCGATAGCAATGCCAATGCCTGCAGTCGAAAAGCGTGTGCTCCACGTCGTCAATCACATCTTCTTTCTTCTCGTAAATACAGAAAGGAGAGTCATGCTTTGACATTCGGTGCAGATACTTTTTAAAATATCCGTGACCCGATAACATCTGTGTGGTGTAATAGTTCAGCTCTCCGAATTTTTGATTTATCCATGACCCTATAGTCGGTATGAGTCTCCCTGTCCATCATCCTCGTTCTTCAGCACTCGTACATCACTTAGAGCACATCCTTTTGTAGATGCTTGTTCAGTGAATCGAACAAAGCATTATACTTTAGAGAGAATTGGTTCTTTATCAGCACCGTTCGTTTATTGAACAATCTTCCCGAGAAAGTTTTTCTTGACAATTACAATGTTTCCAGCCGGAAAAAATTGATTACCTTATTTTATAATCAATTAAATAATATCTGTTTTCAGAATTTATTACTTTTGGATTCGAGATGAGAATTTCATGTGGCAGACAAGCAAATATTGATTACCATGTGTATTCACACATCTTCAGATGAAGTATTTCATGGTTCTATATTTTATTAGAAAAATTAGTTATTTCTTGTTTATTCTTTAAATTAATAATAAATATTTTAAAACTTATTACGGGGGGACATTAAAAACATTTATTACTTTCGTAGGACATGATCTGTGTTAAGGGTAATGGTTTCCGGAATCAATATTATACATTTCTTGTATTACCTTCTCGATTCTCATTAATAACCATTTCCCACTGGGTTTGTAAGATTAAATCAAATATCCACAAACACTATTTACTCTTCCTTCTCACTTCCCACAATATATTTTCCTTAACCAGCATAATGTACTGCATAATTAGGGGTCGTCCCCTGAGTGCCGGCCTCAATAAAAAAAAAGTTTCGTATGCTAATTAAATTAAAAACCTACAAGACCACTGGGACACCGACGTACATCTCTGTCTTTTTTATATGTAATATCGATCTCAACAAAGAAGCCGTGTTTTAAAGGTTGGAAACATAGCAATATATGTATGCATTTATGAGAATTTGAATTGCGTTGTCAGCTAACAACTATAAATTTCTGGTTGCCGTAACAAATTTTTTTGTAAGTAAAATTTGAAAATATTGCATCTTTATTACCATTTTTGTAACTGACAACTCAACTGAATTTCGGTTGTCATCCGTAATGGAGGCACTAATCTCTAAAGTCAAATTGTAATTATTTATGAAAAGAAATCCACTTAAATTGAACAGATGCATGCATATACATATTTTTTTTTTTACTTTTAAAAGAAGTTTTTAGAAACTAGAAACTAATTAATACTTTTCTTTTATCTTTTTTACAGATCATTGTGAACATATTCGGGTAAGTCTGCAACAGTTTCTTTTTAGTTCTTTGAAATTTTATTTTTTTTTTGGTTTTTAAAAAAATTTTCTTTCTGCTTTAGTTTTGCCATTGTTTTCCATATGATCTTATGATTCATTTTATTTTTATTTTTATTGAATACATTTCTTTAAACGTTACTAATATTGTTTTGTAGTATTTGTTGCCAATATTTATTGTCAATAACAATAAATGTGTCTGTTAAGGATGTCAATAGATTTTGACATCATAAAAATAACAACAACAAACAATGCTCAGACTTAAAAGTAAAACATCAGTATTTAGAATCTATTTGAAATACAAAAATTATACGCAAAATACTTGCCAATATTGTATCGAAATGTTGGAAGGAGGGGGGAGGAACCATCATGTGTTTCTAAATATTTGTATTTTGTGAATGATACAATAAAAAACAAATGTACACATTACAATACGTATTAAGATATTCTGAAAGTCATATGTATGTATGTTTGTATTCACGAATGTATGAATGTGGAAATTTGTACAGATAGGGCACAATATTATATGGACATCTGAGGTACTAAACGCATGTTATGTATATACATATACGTACACTTATACATATGTAATATAATTACATAAATTAAAAAGATCATTGTTTTTTTATAAAATATTAATTAATTTTACTTTCAACATTTTGCTAATTTTTCAAAAATTTTTTTGAGAAAATTTAATATAAAAAATAATTTCTGAAGAAGCTACACTCAACCAATTTTTACAGAATCTAGTAACTAGTGGTGGAAATTGCGCTATCAACTATTTAGCCTGATTCTTTGATTCGACAGCTTTAAGACACAGCGTTTTAAATACCGGTTAAAAACTAGTATAATTATACTAGAGAGATCAATAATATAGTCTAGGTCTAGGTCGTTTCACTAATTCAGAATTTTTTCATCTGATTAAATAATTAATCTATTGTAGCATGATGTCTTATAACAATGGTGCCAAGTTAATTAAAATAAAATTTTAAATTATTCTTTTATATAAATTATATTTATTGAGAGCATTTACAAAAATAAAAATACGAAACAAATACATGTACTGAATTTAAATATTTAATATTAAATACATTTTATTCTATTAATAATTCTTTAAAATTTGGTAAAAATTGGTGACAACACTTCTCAGTAATTCTTTGAGATATAGGCTATCTAATACTGATCGGTGTTTAGATTTCACGAATTCTTAAGTGAAATAAAGTAATTCACATAACTACGTTGTTCTAAAGATTGAAGTACTTCCACAAGATGGTTTTTTAAGTTCAGGATACTAAGATTCTGGTACAAATTTCCAAATACCAATAATCGGTCTTAAACTTCTTGCATCTCTATTAACCCTTTTAGTGCCACGGAACGCCGTCGCGCTGCTATCGTTAGTTTCAAAAAATGCCAACGTTGGGACAGCGCTGCTTTTGACAGTTCACTTTTGGCGCGCACAAGTGACGGTCGTGTTACCGCATTCGTATTTTTATTCATTATATTGCATTCTAACTATCTCCGATCGCATATTTCTTACATAAATATCGTGATTATTATTTTTTTAGTATTCCTAATTTTGATTTCAAATGTAGACGTCGAAATGATAGAACAATTTGAAAATTTTTATATGAATTATTTAAAAAATTCACTTTTTTATTGGCATTTTTCGCATATATTGGTAAAATATGTATGGCACTAAAAGGTTTAATTCTATTCTATTGGAAATGGAAAACATACCTTAAATTAGTTTAATTTCACATGGATTTAGAAAAAATAAAAATCAAGAGCATATTTAAAATATATCAAGTCTTTACATGTATTTAATGTTACAAAAATAGGCTAATGGTTTGGAATGTTGACGACATTTAATGTTGGCCTTAAGCCACACAAGAGTGACACAAGTTGTTTCCTCCAGGGTACAATGTCAAATGTCCGTTTTAATTAAAGTTTGTAAATACAAAATTTGTTTGGAGTCGATCAATTACGGCTGATTACACCACTTGTTATGTCCGTTCGCGCAATTTTTGAT
Organism: Metopia argyrocephala; assembly: GCA_963576795.1. Taxonomy (NCBI): domain Eukaryota; kingdom Metazoa; phylum Arthropoda; class Insecta; order Diptera; family Sarcophagidae; genus Metopia; species Metopia argyrocephala. Next base: position 91,021,909 of record OY756211.1, read on the forward strand.
GAGTAGTATCATTCTTAATTTAAACTGAAATGCAATATGCCTTGTGATGCTGCACTTAGTCTTTCATATAATAAAAATTTTTTTTAGTATAGAAATGAAAAGGGAACTCGGGTACATTTATCTAGAGCAGCAAATTATCCTTCAAAGAGCCGCATGTGACTCGCGAGCCGGAGTTTTTGTTTTTTTTTTTTTTTTGGTGAGAGGGGAAATGCATTTACGCACTTAGGTGGTTTTTGCCACCCGTTGTGCCGGACTCCACGCAGTTATTGCGTGCCTACCGGCTAAAACCCCTCTCTATATCACCAGGCTCCATCCTGGGACCGTCAATTTATGACATTACTTCAGGATGGAGCCTTATATGCCGGTCCATTTGGACCCTACGGTGCCACCGACCTTGCAAGGTCTCTCTCCTTCCGACGAAGGATCCCCTCGCAAAAAAGGCGATCCTTCTCCATGCAGCAAGGTTTCCTAACATGACTCCCGTGATGGTGTTGGAAGTCAAGATGCCAAGATCCCTCTCCAGTGCACGCCTCTCCAACATCCACTTCTCACACTCAAAAAAAGTGTGGAAAGCGGAGTCGGATTGTGCTCCACAGTAGACGCATGTGGGACTCACAGCCTTTCCTATTTTAAACAGGAAAGACCGAAAGTGCCCATGGCCCGTCAGCAACTGCGTGAGGTAGTAATCTACCTCACCGTGCTGACGATTTAGCCAAGCGTCCACTTGAGGGACAAGGGCGTAAGTCCACCTTCCGCGTGTCTCAGTATCCCACCGTAACTGCCAGTCACGGAGGGACTGAGACCTTGCCACAGATTGTGCGCCTTCTTTTCCAATTTCGCCCTTGTGTTGGTGGACGAATTGTCGCTCCCTGGCGAGGAGATCGATGGGTATGACCCCGGCGACCACCAAGATAGCCGGCTCCGATACCGTGCGGTAAGAGCACGCTATGCGGAGCGCTGCTCTCCAACGCCAAATCCAACCCGTGGTCACTCAGCCAGAGAGTAACTCGACGCATAACCTGGTTGAGTCGCAGTTGGGCCGCATCGACATCTTTGGCAATAATTACTGCCGCGATGTCATCCGCGTAGCCAACCAGGAATGTCCCTTCGGGCATCTCCATACGTAGAATCCCGTCATAGGTATAGTTCCATATGTCGGGTCCCAGTATGGATCCCTGGGCCGCCCCTGCCGATAAGACTTTCGTCACTCGGCCATCCTCCGTGTCATAGAGTATGGATCGATCTTTCAGGTAATCTCCCATGATACGCAGTAGGTACCCTGGGAGCCTGAAATCTCTCTCCATAGCGTATAACGCGTCCTGCCAGCGGACAGAGTTAAACGCGTTTTTCACATCCAGTGTGACCAGCAAACATACGGGACGTGAAAAGTGGCTTCCACGTTCCGTGCTCCTACCTGCATTAACTACCTCCTGGATAGCCGCCACAGTCGACCTGCCCCTTCGAAAGGCGAGCCGCAGTTTGGCCATTCTTGTATTATAATAATGAGGTTGCGATCTGACATTAATACAGTCTGTGTTATTGTCAATTTCTTTGGCACTGCTATCCGATAATCTATAACAGTGATGACTACTTCCTGTTGATGTTGTCTTCATCGGCTTGTTGGTAAAGTTAAATTGATAATTATTGTCTTTAAAATAAATTATTTTGAGTTTTATGCTTATTGTCCACTTCACAGCGACCATTACCTGTCTATTAGCTTTTAAATATAAACTTGTACACAATTTACTTTTATTTTCTATACATTCTTGTATAAATACAAATGTAATGTTTATATTTACAAAAACAATAGCAAAAACAACAATAATAGCAACGAGTAACAATTGGGTGAAAATGTTGTTTCAAAAATTGTTGCATTTATGTGTTTTACACATGCATATATACCGTGTATATATGTGTATGTATATATTTATATATTGTTTTCTTCTTTTATTTGCAATTGAATGGGGTTGTCAAAACAATTTGACATGTTATTCCAATTTCAAACTTTTTTCTTTTTTTTTTTTTCTCTTTTTTTTATTAAATTGTAGAGTAAATTTAATGTAATTACAGTGTGATAAATATATATTTTATATTGGGCATGTCATAATATTAGAATGGTAGTAAAAAAAAGTTAATGTTTTTTAGGAGTTTTTTTATAGGAAAATATAAAATTCAAGAAAAAAAAATTTAAAAGGTCTTGTCCTTGTCACAATTATTGGTCTTGTAATGGTTGCAATTAGTTAATGGAAGATATGACAGAGAACGTAAATAGTACACAACTAAGAGTGTATTTATTTTCAGTTTTTTTGTGTGTATTTAACAATAGAGTTCTTTCTTTATTTATATTACGAGTATGAGAAGTTATAAACCTTAAAAAAATACTTTCAACAACATCATTTTTTTTTGTAAAGAGAACTTCTTTCAAACAATTTTTCTTAAATAAACTTGGTCACCACCTGGTTTAATTGATTTAATTTTCTAATTATATTTCAAACATCTGTCTATATTTTTATGCTTTATTTCCTCGTTTGACGTCAATCAAATATTAATAATAGTGTTGACCACAATAGAGGGCATAAAAAATTAGAATTTTTAATAACAAAAAAACTCTCCCCTGATGCTTTTCTTTTATTTTTTTAAGGCAATTTTTGCTAACAACCCACAATTTTATATTTTTTATTCCTTTGCAAACATTCAATTTTCCAATTAATAAAATTTCCCAATAAAAAATTATTTTTTATCCACTGACATACATAGATGCATATGGATTGTAAATACCAACCGAAATGGCTAATTTTAGAGTTTTAAAAAAATTTTAAAATACGCATTTCATTGCCAATTGTTTTCAATTAAAATTAATGGATCGCAGGAAATGAGAAAATAAAAATCTTGTTTATGGGGATGATGCTCTTGATTTCCTGGTTATTGCTTTCTAACAAATCTGCCAATTTTTCTGCAGACATTTGTTTTTTAATTGTAAAAACTATCTCAAAAAAGTCGAGTAATTCATTAATTTTATTATTCAAGTTGTTCCGATATGAAAGATTTCTAACATTTTTAATTTCAGAAAGCACTAAATTCTAGAAAAAAAAACTTATATTTTTCCGAAAAATACACTGAATAAAACATTCTTCTTTCATATTTTTATGTTATACATCTACTCCTGTTTTAACCCGGTTGATACGTTAACGGAAGTGAAATTAAAAATAGTAGAAATAGACACAATTTATGAAAGAGAACTTTTGCTGGAAAGGAATTTAGCAATGATGAGCAGACAATCAACAAAACTAGGATCTATTTGGAGGATAAAGAAAACTATGAAAACGATATCAAAACATATAATATTTTGTATTACTACCTTTATATGTCCGACTTATTTGCATATAAGAGTAAAAAATGTTGCCATATAATTGTTTTATTGCAACTTACTAACTCACGATAACAAGTCGTGAATAGCGACACTATTTGCAAATAATGCTATAAATACAACGAAGGCTACCGACCATCGACTACAAGCTGTCAAAAATAGAATACATGTGTGCATATGAGAATAATTATTTTAACGGCAACACGACTACCGAACACACGACTACTTTTGTAGCCCGTAGCCAACTTAGACTAATTTCTATTCTTCTTGGCGACAATAAACAGTTCAGTGCTGCCAATACAATAAGATGCATGAAAAAGGTGTTTAAAAAACGCAATATATGAAATATATGCATTAAAAATGCGAAAAAAATTTTAAGTTGCACCACTGAAAATAAATAATCATTTGTTTACATTTTTTGTTTAATTTTCATTTACTTATTTCATTTATTTACATCAGTTTTTATTTCATTTTTAATTTATTATTTAATTACCTTTTTAGTTTTCTTAAATTTTTATAAGTTTTCTTCAGGCATTTGTTGTTTTTTGTTTCCTCACAATTTCACCTACAAAAAATAAGTTTGCTAAATTTTGTCAAAACAGATGTTTATTTAGTAGCTGTAGTCGTAATTATAATTAAGTAGCTGGCTACTTGGCTACTTTCGTAGCCAGCGATTTTTGTAGTCGTGTGTTCGGTGTTCGATAGCCTTTGTTGTGTTTATAGCATAAAGATGTATAATGTTGCCTCTTGTTTACATTTTAAATGTTTTTATTGTTCTAAAAAATCTGGTAGGCTTACATAAAAACATAAAATATTTAACTTAAAGCAACAATTAAAAAAAAAGTTGTATTCTGTAAAAAAAAAAGTTTAAATATTAAAATAAAATAGTTTTCAAATTAAATATTTGTGGTATAGGTGCTTGCAAAAAGATTACAAAAATTAAAGCAGAAAATTTTCACACTTTTTTGTTTATACGCACGTCCTATTTGCAAATAAAATTATTTGCATTATACTTAACTCACTGTTTATATGTAAAAGCAAACAAATTCGCTGTCAGTAAATTGTATGGTAACCCCAAAAAATTATAACATTGTTTACATTGTTTCAACTCTTATCATTTTTTTGCAATATTCAATTTGAAAGCTACTTTATTTCAATATTTAAACTTTATTTTTTTATATAAATATAATAATGAAACGACTTTTATACTAAAAACATACCTTAATTTTGATAAAATTTACAAGTTTGCGGGTAATCATTAACTAACTTATATCTTTATGAAACTAAAGACAGTGCTGAAAGGTCTAAGTTGACAATGCTGACTGTGACAATTTTCTCTGCGTATAAAATTATAAAATTTTAGGATATTACCACTTTTAGGAGTGTTTCATTAAGACAAATATGGGCAAAAAATAAAATAAAAGAAAGTTTTTTATAAAGTTTAATTTACAAATCTCTAGTCAAAAATGTTGCTTAATTTTCGCAGACTAAATATGAATTCTTTCAATTTCCGTGAAGTTTATTTACTATTACATGCTTGTCAATAACTTATTATTATTAATTTTTTTTTAATCTAAAACAGATTTTCTAAATTAAAAATAAACATGTACAGCAGTTACAATACGAAACAACAACAAGGCAAACAAAACATTGTGTTTCTAATAAAATAAAAATAATGATGATGATTAAGAACATTGAATGAGAGGAAAACTCATAATTTGCATACGTTCTTAGATTAGATTTTAAGCATTGATTATTAGAACAGCAGCAGCAACAAGAACAACAACAGCATGGTTGTTAACAGCTTGTCAAGATTGTTGCCCTAAAATTTCACTCCATTTGCCAATTTATTCATTCATGTTTTACGTTTTTTTTTTTTTAATTTTAAATCACAAAAGATTCACGAGATGAGAAATGAATTCATTCTTTCATAAGGAAAGAAAAAAAAATTTGCTAACATTTGCAAATTTGAAGATTTTTTTTTTTTTTCTTAATCAGAAATAAATAATTTCCATAATTTGAATATTAAAAACAACAATAATAGCAACAGCTTTAATAGAATAAGCGGAAGGGAACCTGCTGTTGCTGCTTTCCAGTATGAAGAATATACTTATTTTAAGGTGCGTAGACAGATGAAAAGTTGACATAATGTCAGCGATTATTACGTTCATCAGGACAGTAAGAATGAATACTTAAAAGTGACATGTTTATTTTAAGAAAGTAATGAAAATATTAAATATGAAATATAAAGAAATTAAACCAAAAAGTTTAATACGATTTTCTCTTTCTTTATCAGAAGCTGGATATGCTCAAAACTTATGTTGTAATTGAAAATATAAGAAAAAGAATTGTCGACTAGTTAGTATTTACGTGCAAATAAGTGAGTGGTGAGTGAGTGACACGTGTATATCACTGAAAAAACAATGTAAAATATAATGTGAGAAAATTGTTGCTGTTTTTTTTCTCAACTATTATAATTACATATTGTATGCCTACGTGTGTGTATGTGTGTGTGTATGTTTATGCTCATGGGTTCTGTTTATTTATTTACAATTCATTCATTGTTTATAATTTTTTATTGTTACTTAGTTATTTATTTGGTAATTTTTGTTTAAAGTGTTATACTAAAATACAGCATGCTTTTAGGGTGGTGGTTTTATTTAACACTGCAAAACGGTATGGTAAACGTGGTGAATTTACTTGAGCATTCATTTAAATTTAAAGTAGCGCGTGGTACTTTTTCGTGTTCCAAAGTACAGTTGTGTATGTTTTGGGGGTAAATAAAAACTCAACAGGCGAGTATTAAAACGATGGAAAATTTTAATTCTAAATACAAAATCGGAAAAAAAAAAATAAAAAAATGTGGACATAAGCGTTAAAAAAAATTGCTAAACACCGCCGAGACCTTAAATTAATAAGTGTTTTATTAAGAACTAGCTTCGCCACACCTACCACTATCAGTTTTCCACATTTTTCGACTGATGATTTTTAGTGACTACGGAGTAATTCAGACCAAATTCAAAAACTTTAACTGTTACTGAACTCAATAGTTAGTTTGTCTGGAAGCTAACACGTCTACTTGTTCCTCCTTTTTTCTACTGATAATTTTTAATGACTACAAAATCAATCACACCTAATTCAGTAACTTTAGCATCAACACTTCTAAAGATACATACTTATGTATGTATAAAGAAATCAATTTTTAACTTGTATGGGAGGTGTGACGCCACCTTGTCCAATTTCACCCACTTTCTGGCTAATAATTTGCCTTACCCATGTAGTCATTCAGACCCAATTCCGAAACTCTAGGTTTAACCGTTCTGAAGGTATACAAAAATCAGTGTTGATTTTGTAGGTGTGGCAAATTTTTCTCTCGATGAAAATTTAAAATGGATTAATACAAAAATTTGAAAGAAAAATTAGTCAAATCGATGGAGCCGTTTTCTGATTTTAGGTAAATCAAAAAAAGTGGGCCTAAGAGTGAGCAGGGAAAAATTTTCTTTCAGAAAAACCTAAGTTGTAAACGACGATCGTCAGAAAGAAAAAATCATCAAAATCGGCTCAGCGGTTCTCAATTGATGCAATGACCAACGAACAACATTGCATTTATTTATATAGATTATATTAAAAACCACTACCATATGCAATATTCAACTTCTACATTAGAAAAAGTAAATATATATGTAAATACATATGCATTTATTTAGTCGTTCATTTATCTTCGTAGCATTAAAATCGTCAAATAACAGGTATTTTTTTCGTTTACTGCGTGCTATGAATAAAAAAAAACAAACACATACAAAGCTGGGTACATATACACACACATTTAATTCTGGAAAATATATCTATTAAGGTAGAAATACATAACATGCATTGCACCCGTTGTGCATTTCGCACTTCTAGCAAAAAAAAGTTAAAATAGTGTATTTTGATATGGTAAAACTCGCAACGCCTTTAACGTATAGAAGTTTGGACCTTTAACTTCTATATGCGTTGGAAGTTGAAAAGTTGTCTTGTCTTGTACATTGTGACTGTATTAAAAAAATTTAACAATTTTTTAATTTTATAAAACGATTAAAATAAAAGGGAGAAAAACTAATCGAGGGTGTAAAACACAATAGGAGAACAAATAAAAAACTGTTGAAAGTAAATGCGTTTCTAATGAGTATTATGTAACGCGCCATTTTACGTGCGCTAAAAGTTTTCAACACACATGTTAAATCAATTACGTTGTAGGAAAACCATTCCCATATTATAATTTTTGCTGTACTATATTTTACGTATTTTTTGTATACCTATGTATTGTACTTGACATTCTTCATGACAAACAAATCAGTCTTACTCTCTCTACTACGTTATTAAATATAAAGTTTTAAGACTATCTGCGTTTCTATCAACGATGGTATATTATGTCATTAACTGACATTAACTTATTTTGAAACAGGCACCTACAGTGTTAAAGTGCTAGGAGATCAATAAAAATGACGATGCTATTAAAATTGCACTTAATGTTTTTTCCTTTTGCCTTCGTTTGCGTTTCTATTACTTTTTTGTAAAATAATTCATTTGACAGCATTTCAACATAACAAGTTATTATACCTTTAATTTCTGTTTAATTTTTTCCTAGATTTCAAGATTATTTCATTGATTTTCTTTTTCCTCGGGATGAATTTTTTATGACTCAAATAATATTACCCTATTGTTCCAATCCATTTTTTTATTTTTAAAAGCTAAATTCAGCTTTTTATGTTTTGAAATGTTGTCAAAAATAATACAAAAACATAAAACGATATACCAAAAAAAAATATTTTTTGTCACTAAATCGGTCCGTGTGAACCACAGTGCAAAACTTAAAACCATACGATAGAAGTTTAATCCAGCAGATTTATTTGTTACATTTGAATTAAAAAAAAATACTTCGGAGTTATTGAAAAAAACAATTTGAGAAACACTTAAATTGGATTAAAGAAAAAAAAAAAACAAAACCAAACTGCATAATAAGTTTTAAAGAAAGAAATACAATAAAAATAAAGCTGATCATGTGATGCAATCCTCCTCGTTTTTTTTTCAGTTAAAAGAAAAAGTAATAACAACCCACAAAGTCAAAAAAATGGTATCAAGTTGAAACAGTCAATAAATTTAATTATGGAATGAGTGAGTGAGTGAGTGTGGAGTGTTTAGTTTAAAAGTCAATGAATAATAGTTTGCTTTCCCACATGCGAGGGCTAAGATGCAAATTACAATACATATGTACGTAAAATTATACCTATTTTAAAGAAAATAGTTATTATAACAGAAATAAATATATTTCAAAGAATGTAGGCCAGCATTTGTGAATTGTAAAGGTAATTCAATAACTACGGACAATAGTTTATTTTTTTTTTTTTGTTTATTGATTTATTTAACAAAAACGAGACGTACAGACTATAGACACACTGCAGTATTCATAAATAATATTTTACGTTTATTATGGTTGTATTTGACAAATTTTTATTAATACTTTTAAAATAAGAACTTTATTAATATAAAATTCTTTGTATGACTACTTTAGGGAAAATGCAGGGCAGATATTTTACGACATAATACTTATACAAAAATTTTTTAAATCAAATTAAAAAATGTAAATATAAAATAATACCTCTTTTTATAGAGTCAAAATTTTTTTACAATCCATTAATTCTTTTAATAAATTAACCTATAAATGAAGTAAGAGTATGCTTAAAACTTTAGGTACTGTTCAATGACGCCACTTAAGAGCATAATTTTATAAAAAGCGTCATAATTGCTTACCAATACTGTGTACATCATCTAAATTATTCAAAACTATTACTTAAATAATGAAAAAAATCATTAAATTTCATAAAATATTAAAACTTTGCTATAAGAATTCTTCGGTTAACGGAGAAGTTTTTAAAGCTGGTTTAGTTAAACTTAACTGAAATTTATATTTGGGTTAAACTTAAAACCAGTAAATCAGTAGTAGTGCTGGCAAAGTATTGAGGAATGGGTATCTAGTATTTGTACTAATTTTTGGGTACTCAATACTTAAAAGTAAGTACTCAATACTTTAAGAGTTGTATTTTTCCTTCGAAGTTTTATGGAAAATTTAAAATTTAAGGGTCAAAACAAAATTCTTTTTTAAAAAAAACAATATTTTATTAAATTGTTTTGTCTTAAAAATAAAATCCGTTAAAATTATTGAGTAGTATTGAGTACCCAAATGGAAGCACTCAATTCTATCGAGTAATGAGAAGTTGTAGAATTTGACAGCACTAATCAGTAGTGCACATATTATTCAGAGCTTAAAAAATAATAGTGTGGCACTACAGCTGTCATTACAATGTGATATCAATTCACAATGAAATTTGTCCTTCGTCAAAGAATTCAAGTTTAAAGAAAACGGTCAAACAAATAGAAAAGAAAGTTTAAGGAATAAAATATTTTACAAAAAAAAATTTTTTTAAAATCCCAAATACTCAATTCTCAGCGTTCTTCTCTTAAAAAGAACTCCCAATTAAAAAAAGATAAAAAAAAACTGCATGATCACGTTTTGCGCTTAAAACTATTTAACAGAATCAATAATTAAGGTAAAAATGTCAAAATCAAATGGTCTGTTATATAAGTAGTTTAAGCGTTGTTTATTACCTCTTTAATTTAAAGAATTATTTATTAAAACGCAATTTAACCTTTAACTACTGAGGTGGTGGTAAATTTTACCCCCTCCTTAGTTTTTTTAATTTATTTTCTTTGGTTAAGCGCTGTTGAGTCCCTGTTTTGTTATACTAAATCTTTGATTTTTTTATTTTTATAATCCTATTTATATAAAAATATATTTTCTTGTTCTTTTATTAATAAATAATTAAAAAAAAATTTTTTTTTTCTAATTTTTTTTGGTAAAACAAAAGGTGGTAAAATTTACCCCACATCAATAACTATGAAAAAATATTTTACCTCCGTAGTTAAAGGTTAAACGAAAAACAGAGATAATCTTGAACTGATTTATTTGCTCTAAGTAATTATTTTTCGGAGTTCATCGTTTAAACTTAGCTCTTATAAGACGAAGATAAGAACAGTGTAGAAAATTGTTTTATATCCTCTTCTACAGCTTCGTCAATGAGCAATGTTCGATCTCTCATAAGCTTCACATTATCAGTAGTTGTAATAGGCGTCAGAGTTGTCAGATCTGACGATTTCTTGCTAAAAGTGGCGATTTTAAGACTTATTTGGCATACTAATTTTCGATTTGGCGACATTTTACCGTGTACTCAAGCCAGACTGAACATGTTTTCGACCTCATCTACGGTAATCTTATCAAAGTAGATGAATTCTTTTCAATTTTTTTGTAATTTCTTAGGCATTTAAAGTTTGATCTTAAAGTGTGATATACCACTAGAGAAGACTAATGTTTTGACCTTCGAGACAAAAGCAATGAAGTATAAATTTTTTTTATTTTGGCGAACATAAGAGTCGACTTTATAGTTTTTTCGCTATATCTTTTACAGTCCGAACTTTAAGTATGATATATCAATGTTTTTGGTATTTTCTTTGCTTTCGAGCACTTATTACAAACCTACAGATTATTTTAATGTATTCATTTTCTAATAAACTTATGTGCAGTCTGGTTGTTGTTGCTTAGTCTTCCATTGATCTTTTTTGATACTCGTACCATAATATACGATATGACATAATAAGTTCGTATAATTAATTTCCAATGTTGCAAGAGTGCAATCTGCATTTTGTATTTATATGATGTCATAATTGAAAGATAAAAGATGTTAATCTTGACTACAACTGTGTTAAAAAACTTAACAAACCACCCACGTAGGTAATTAATTGCACGCACTGACATTAAAAGTGTTTATGTCAGTTGCTACATTTACTCGCCAATAACAAAAAATACTAAAACACGCCAACATTCAAACAAACAAATGCGATTTTATGTAAATCGTCGCCGTTAGTGATGATCAAACGAGAACGTGTGGGAAATTTTAAATATTTTGGAATTGAATTCCGTTCAAAGCAAAATAATTTTAAAACGTCTTTGAGTCATGCAGAGACAAATATAAAAAAACAACAACAAGGCAAAGTATTGGCTAATTTTATTTTTAATTACTAATCGGTCAATTGGTTATATATTGACCAAAAAAAAAGAAGGCTTGAAGAAATGCAAGACACAAATAAGGCAAGGCCTAATAATATAGAAAAACAGAGAGAAGTGAAAGTGTCAAAATAAATATGAACTTGACTTATAATTGTCAGCTGTTTGGCCACAAAAAAATTGTAACAAACCTAATAAATATCATGTAATTCACATCGTGATTTTTTTCAAGCTTCAGTTGCATGACATTGTACATGACTTTCTTTTGTAGGCGAGAGGTGTAATTTTTGTATTCTTTTGAACTGTCAAATGTGCTTTTTTAATATGAAAAAATAAATAAAAAATAAAAAAAGATGCAGCTTCTAAAAAATCATGATGTGAATTGAGTGCATGTAATGAAGTATATAATAACTAATACCTTGCAATCAATGTTAAGAAAGGGATCTCGTCAAAATATTACATGCCTACAACGTGTTTGAATTATGAGCTCAATTTAGCTGGAAAATGTATTATTTTAACATTAGCGTGTCACTCTGAAGATCATGTATTAGTGAGAGAATTTATAATCCATTTAAAATGAATGAAGCGAGCCAATTCATACTGCATGATTCAAAGACATTTTCTTATGATTTATGAATTCAGAATTTAGTAGCATTAAGAAATTATTTTATAATGAATTCAATGATTCGGAAGTTGTGAAAATGTTATTATCTTAAACCATTTTTAATTGTTATGGGATGTGTTTATAAGTCCATTAGAGCAGATATTGTTATGATTCATTCATTCTTAATTATTTAATGGATGGATTAAGGGTTCGCTTATATTCTATAATCATTAGCATCTCATCACTTATTGTTACAAGGTAATTAGTTTTAAACATTACTGTTCAAAATGAATCTTAATACCGTTCAAGTAGCGCTTAGGTAATCGTAATAGTAAACATTTCTCGAAAATTACCTAAGCGATACCTGAACGATGTTAAGAATCATTCCTACAAAGTTCAGATGTTTTAGAAAGTTGTTTATTGAGATCTCAAAGATATTTCTGTAGTTCATTGTTTCCTTAAATTTTGAACGGTTTGTTGCCTATTGACCCAAACAGGGTGAAAAAATATTTAAAACAAAATATATAAAAAGGCCTTGAAGGTAAAGTTTTTTTGTTTTTATATGTTCACAATTTTTATTCTTCATGACAAGAGCTACAACTTTGCCTCAGTAAATCAAAATTCAAAAAGGGTTGCAAGACATAAGCCTTAGAAAATGATTACTATTTCGCAAAAATGACACCGAGGCCCCAATTGTTTAGGGGCTCATAAAAAATTACATGATTTTGGGCAAAATTGGGAGACATGGGACTTCTTTTTCTTGGTCTTTTATCACGTAGTGGTGTCCGTATATGGTTATTTTTTTCGTGTTGCACAGTGTAATATATTTTAAATTTGTTGAACAAATTGGTTTATTTTTATCAGTTAGATTTGCACTTGATTTTAATTATGCTGAAAAAAGTCAAAAATTTAACAATGGGGGGTCGTGGCATAGTGGTAGAACGCTCGCACAGAAAGTCGCACGACCGAGGCTCGATCCCAGCGAAGGACAAAATTATAAAAATAAAAAATTTTCGGTTTTCTAAAAATTACAATTTAAATTAAAAATTAAATTTAAGAAAAATAAGAGGTTCCCCCCCCCCCCCTCCAGCAAGACCATCTGCAAGAAATCGCCCCCTGACAATCCTAATCCATTCCACCAAAAACTAATGATCAGGAGTACAGCGCCACCTTATGGGAAGATAACAGCTAATCTACTGAAGACGCTCACCATTCACATTAAACATCCACCGACAGATGAGGCAATTGCTGTGTGATCATTCGAGGGTGAAGGTATAACACTGGCTCTTGAGTGGACAAATTTACAGCAACTTTTTTCATCAACAATAAAAAAGGCGCAAAATATACAAAAACACCTATGAAAAAAAAAAAACAAAAAAAAAAAAAAAAAAACCTATCAACCACCTTCACATTCCAATACAATGCACTGCATGAGTAGGGGTTTGCCCCTGAGTATTGGTCTTAATAAAAAAAAATTAATTATAATACATTTTCGAATTAAATTTAAATATTTTAATGGATCTTTTATTATTCTTATTGTATGAAATTTAATAACAGACATTTCAAGTAATTCATTGTCGTTATAGGTTAATTTAGAGTCGGTCTCGACTATGGCAGATCGATATCTTTTTTATTTATTTCTATTAAAATTTGTTTGTATTTTTTATTTATCTTTTAAATTTGAATCCACTTTTTATAATTTCTTACCTCTAATTTACATAAAATAATTATCATCTGTCTTCTGTCATATCTCTGTTAGGCGAAATTTACTATTTTGTGAATTCATTTAACCTTGACCTCATTTGGGATAAAATGGATGTTTTAAAGCGTTAATACATGTTTGAATTTTAACCTTTTTTGGCTCTATTTTGAAAAAGTCTAAACTTTACAGAACACATGTCTGATAAACAATACATATGTACCATTCAAGTGTTTACGGGTAAAACTTGCTGTTAAACTGTTAAAAAGATTTTTTTTTAATTTCTTTTGTATTAAATTTAGTAATAATGGTAACGATAATTCTTTATTTGAATTTATTTAAATAAAAGAGAGAGAAAATTCCCCAAAAAGATAACATCTTACACAAATTTAAAAGACTGAAGAAGTCATTCATTTCATTTAAAATACATTTAATGTATAATTGTATGTTATTAAGTTGTAAGAAATAACATGTGCTTTTATATGATCTGGTAATCCAAATTCGAATCTCAGTAAGAGTGATCAGTTTTTCAACTCATTTTTTTCTTTTTTTTTGCCAAAAACGCTTTAATTAGATCAAAGCCAGATTTTATTAAGAGTTTAGAATTTTTTTTATTCCAATATGTATATGATTTCTACAAAAGTATAAGTTAAATAGTTTATAATTGTCATATAGCAGTTGGAGTCGAAAACATGTTCAGGTCGGCTTGAGCACAATTCCTTCACGGGCATCATTTTCTCCTTTGAGTATCAAAAATGTTTGCAAAAGAAAAAATCTCAGTTCTTAATAGAATTTGGTTATGATATAATTAAAGCGTTTCTGATGGAACAATAATTTTCGGCTAAGGATTTTAATGGGCCGTAATATCTAAACCAATAATCTATTTATGTAATATGTTATTATTATTTAATGTAAACCCAGCACAATTGCCAGACACTGCGACTTATAAGATCATCTATTCTGCCTATTTAAGTCTATTGTTTTTTAGCAGACCAACTGCCTTCCTTATGAATACCAGCAGGTCCGAAACATAGTGGTGGATAAGTCCGCCAATTATATCATATGTCTTCTTAGACACATCCATCTAAATCTATCAAGACTCTTGATTCAAGAGCCACACATTCACATAATATATGCTCTGCTGTTTCTGATGCCTGTGAGTACAGTCTACAAACAAATACATCTGTGATCGCCATTCTCTTTAAGCGCTCTCACACTACAATAGCAAGTAAGAAAATCTGTTAGAATTTTCAAGTCTGGCCTTTTATACTTCAGAATATCAGATTTATCCCCAAATTGCGGATGGAACACCGTTCCAATGTTCCAAACATTTGCCAATTTACCATTCTCTATTCATACTGAGAATACTAGAAAGAGTTATATGTTTAAAACAGACTAGAAAAATAAATAAAACGAAACATTTTTTTCTCATTTTGTTTTGTTCTTTGCAACGAGTAAAGCAAAAACTTCACACAAACAGTGAGAACGATTGTCCCATTTATTTTTATATATTGTTTTTGTTTGTAAGCACTACAAATACACTAACTCAAATGTGCGTAGGTAGAAAATTTGAATGAGAACAAAAAGAAGAGAAGAAGAGAAAAAAGAGCAAATTATACGAACGGAATAACGGAGCAAGCACAAGAGCGAAAAGCGATTTGTTTCATTTGCGCTCTTTCTCATTTATAAAGTATTTGTTTTGGTTTTTCACATGTACAATACGATTTAAAAAAATTTAAAAAGTTTATGACTTTGTAGAAACGTTTGCGAAATGTTTTGTTTGTTTGCCCACTCTGGTTTTAAAACGACAAATATTTTTATTTAAACAATTTTATTTATCACATTTAAATTACTCTTAAAATACCATTAATAACAATAACAAAAGTAATTTTCCTTTTAAGAATTCTATATATTATTTGCAATAAAACGAAAAACAAGAAAAGTATAACGTGGGGCCGGTTATTAAATTAACTTATAACGTAGGTGGGTAAGTCTTATATTGATCCTGATTAAAGTCTACATTATTTAAACAACAAATGTCAATGAAATTTAAAAAAAGTAACAATAAATATGAAAACTACGAATATAAATCAAGGGTGCAGTCACATTAGACAAATATTTGATGACAGAAGTGTTGCCACTATTTTATGGAAACTTTTTCGTTTTTGTGTATTATTTAAAGATTTAAATTTGTGTAATTTAAATGAAAATATTATCTACAATTATTATTTGTATTCTAAAGAAATCTTTGTCGTAAACTAAGTAAATGTTAAAATAAATAAAACTCGTAATTATGGCTTTATCGTCATATCTTTGTCTAATGTGACCGTGTCTTAACTAAATTTTTGCCTATTTCTGAATGTTTTAACTTCAAAACATAAATTAGATTTAAATGTTTCTCACGTTTCCTCGATCATTTTTTGAATCCAATCTATGTACTCTGCCACATTTGTATAGACCGCTGGATGACCAGCCATACCGCATTGGGTAAAACCATAGCTGACAATGCCATAAGTAACCCAGCGTGAGTGTTTACGATCGAAAAACATCAAAGGACCACCACTATCACCGGCACACGTATCTTTAGCATATTCACCACCAGCACACAATTGCTTGGGACCCAGTTGAATGCCATACAAGTCCAATATTTTACTGCAGTTCTCCTTTGGCACCAAAGGTATACGTAGTTTTAGCTTTATGGGACTGTGTATGTTGATAAAGTATTTGTTAACTGTAAGCAGCGAAAATAAATAAATTTGAAATCACATTTTTCTTTTAAGCGTTGTCACTTACATAAATCAGTTCTACCCCAACCAGACACTGAAAACATTTGATCCTCTTCAAATGTGAGCTCTTCCGTTTTATTGGGCAAACATATGGGCATTACAAAATGTGTAAACGATACTGGTTGTTTCAAACGTATTACGGCTATATCGTTAAAATTGTTCAAAGAATATTCCTTGTATTCGGGATGCACCATAATTTTCTCTACTTTTATATCGAGTGCTGCATCAGCACAACTCAAATAGTTGGGCTCCTCTATACAATCCGGTTCCGTTTTAACATTAAACTCGCCCAAGCGTACATGTTTTCTGTAGATAGTAATTGAAGGTTGAAGATGTTTGTAAAAGTATTCCGAAAGAAATATAAATTTTAGAGAAAATTTCAAAATTGTTTAAAATACTATACCGCTTACAATCCCTTTTTATCACGATAACCTTGACCATGAACACAATGGGCCGCTGTTAAGATATGTCGATCATCGATTAAAGCACCACTACAGCCATAATCATCTACAAAGATATTTAGGTAAAAGTAAAAAGATATATAGGAAAGGAGCACTATAATTAATATATTATATATTATGGTATTAAAACCTATTAATAAGGTCAACTCAATTCCACAAAAATACAACCAATAAAAAAAATGATATTGCCGTACGATGATGGTAAGATTATCCAAAATAACCAGCGTTGCATTTTAGTAATAAAATAGACTGCAATTATATGCTAAAAACCAGTAATTCTGGCAAGAGCGATATAAAAAAATTGTAATAAGCCAATCAAACTACCAAACTGGACATTTATTTCAATCGGACTAAAACAGCAACGCTGGATGAGAAACTCTTTGTTTACAAGGAATTTTTTTTATTTCGGAGAGAACAGAGTTAAAACTTATTAATCAGTAACTGTTGAAATTCCCTCAGGTTACTGTTTGTTAATACTCCTACGATAACTATTAGATTTTCCTTTTGCCCAGCAGCTTTATTCTGTAATTCTCTTCAGCTAAATTTTATAAAGTTGATTGAGTGTGTTTAGGTTAGGGACTCAATTACTTATATACTCTAAGGGCTAATAAGATTTATTTTTATTTTGATTATTT
The DNA here is from genome assembly GCA_963576795.1 of Metopia argyrocephala. Classification (NCBI taxonomy): domain Eukaryota; kingdom Metazoa; phylum Arthropoda; class Insecta; order Diptera; family Sarcophagidae; genus Metopia; species Metopia argyrocephala. The sequence goes on from OY756211.1 coordinate 91,039,559, forward strand.
TGGCAGAAGAATGGAAAAACCAACTGAAAGACGAAAAAAAAAGACGCAATGTTTCATGTTCAATCAGTATAAGGAGGAGCATAATATAAAATGTATATACTTTTTGTTTGAAATACAGAATATGTCTGGAGTACTCATTAAGAACAATTTGATACTGTTTAGAAGAATTTCATATATACGATTATTGAGACTGTCAGTTACAGCGTTCTATAATTCTTGGGACGATATGTTCTGTTGTCATAATGTACTGCCCTGTCCTTTCCACAAAAATTCCAATACAATGCACAGCATGAATGAGACATATTCCCAGTGTTATACCTTCACCCTTGAATAATAAACAGCAATTGCCTCATCGTTGCATGTTGATTGCGGTGAGTGTCTTCGCTAAGTAGGTTATCTGCTACTTCCCAATAGGTGGCGGTTTTTTCCTGATCATTCGTTTTCGTTGTCCAAAGTTAAGGTGGAATATAGTGGAACGTCAGGGAGCGGTTACTTTGTAGATGGACTTCTTGGAGGGGGGCGGGGGACCTTTTATTTTTAAATTATAATTATGAAAAAAACCGCAAACTAACTTTCTTTTTTCACCTTTGCTGGGATTCTAACCGGGGAGGTTTGAGTTATTGTGCGTGCGCTCTAACCGCACACCCAGCCAATATGTCATAAAACAATAGCACACAAAAATATGATGGCTGGGAATTAACAGTCAGCTGTTGCCCATACAAGTTGCGTAATTTTTTTTACGACGGCTAGTGGAAAACGCTTTCAGTGGCTGACAGCCCATTGAGTTATAAAAACAAAATATTCTCACTAGTATATATTTACATAAGACCGTACCTCAAAAAAAGTTTCTCTAAAATATACCAAGCGAGATGTCACCGCAGCCTTTAATGCTATTGAACGGGAGTCTGCAAAAATGGGTCTGGCGGTAAATGAGAGCAAGACGAAGTACATGTAGTCGACGAATAGGGATTTTGAACGTATCGGCTCCCAGGTTACAGCCGGCAACTAGACATTCGATGTGGTTAAGGCAAGATCTTTGGTCCTCTAAGGCATGGCGATGAGTTTCGCATTTGAACCAACCATGAGCTGTATGAGCTCCTCGGCGATGTGGGCGTTGTTCAGCGCATTAACATCCAGCGGCTACGCTGGCTCGGCCATATTGTTCGGATGGATGAATCCGCTCCAGCGAGAAAAGTTTTCGATGCGAAGGTCACTGGACGTCGGCGTAGAGGACGACCGTGTTTAGGTTGGAAGGACCAAGTTGATGAAGCCTTGTCGTCAATTGGTGTGATCAACTGGAGAAGGCGCGCGCTTAGCAGAGACGCCTGGAGACTAGTGTTAAGGCAGGCCGAAACCCGTTAACGGGTTGTTATGGCCATCTAAGTAAGTAAGAAAAATAAAGTATTTTTGCAAGGAGATTGCGAAAATATTATTTTGTGTTTTTAGCCGAACGTATGGGTTATATCAATGTTTTTGGTGTTCGAGACAAAAATACTGATATATCACACTTTAAGATCAAATTGTAAATGCCTACGATATAACGAAAAAACTGAAGAGAAGACACCTACGTTCAGCTAAAAAAAAATTTTTTTTCGAAATCTCCTTGCAAAAATATTTGATATTAGAGGCGGTACGGGGAAACCTTTTTTTTTCCTTGTAAGGTGGTACACTCTAATGTACATACATATATATGTATATATATTTAAAGAAACAATTTCTTATAATGGTTTTAAAAATTATTAAAATGTAATGCAGTGTAAAGATATAAGAGTGCTAAATGTGCAACCTCCGTTTAATGCTTCATATAAGTATTTTGGACACGGCTTCCAAATTTTGTCACGGGCGAACTAAATGCCTTTAGCCATACAGCTTTGTTTCTACTGCCAATTTATAACAAAATAATAACATTGTACGAGTAGCCTCGATACGACACCATTTGAATCCGCCAATAGTATTTTTGCAAAAGAGATAATTGCCTTGAACTACTTTCCTAAAAACTTACTTGTATTATAGACCAGCAATGCCAACCAGGGAAATTCATCTAATTCGGCTATTTCACCACCATAAATACGATGAGTCACTTGTTTGCCACATTCGTTCGACAAATTGAAACCTTCAATAGACTCCACCGTTTGTATTCGTCTCTTTAGTTTTTTCTTTTTAAATCGCGCTGTGGCATCTTGAAAACGTCTGTATTCGAATTTAGAAAATTGTATACTCGGAAAACGATAATCCTGACCGTTAGCCGTGCAACAAACCAATGGTTCTAAACTACGAGCTCGTTCATCATACGACACATTCGACACGCACTGAACTTTTTTCAAAAAATTCACTTTTTCCGCCGGTAAGTTAGTTGAATTGCGCACTTGTAAATAAGCAGCACATTGGCTCACTTCAAGGCATATGCCCAGTTTATCTTCGTTCGGTATTTCACATGGTATCTCGAACTTATCTTTATTTTCATGATTATTCATAAGCGAGGAAGAATTTTGTTCTTCATCTTCTTCATATTTGCGAATCACTTTATTGTGGCAGTGGCACATAATAACTAATTGTATAAAAGTTAAAATTATAATGAACAAGCGGCGTTTTGACATGATTTGCTAGAGTTTTAAATCGATTCTTTTTTTTTTTTTTTTTGTTTTTGTCTGTTAATAAAAATTGTTTTTAAAAAGAGTTATTGACGTATGAACTTTATTTGTTAAATAAAAATTCATTTAATTGTTCATTAGCTGAACACTTGTATTTATTTTTATTCAGACGTTTTATTTTTATTTTTCTCTAAATTCTGTGACAAATCAAAACAATTGAATTTAATTTCTTTATTAAATACAAAACACTTTAGCACGACAGAAAAATTTTTTACCGTTGGCACAACATATCGCTTTAACATACCGCTTAGCTATGAAGACGCTCTAGCCTGAAAACTACAGGTACCCGAAAACAGCTGTTAATCCCACGCGCACAAGTTGGCCAAGAAAATAATGATTTAATTAAAACAAAAAAAAAAAAGAAGACAAACAAATAAAAACAAGATACCAAAACTTAAACCACTTACACTCTCGTTAGCCGATTTACATACACACGCTCTCAATTTCTCAAAACGTTTCACAAAAAACAAACGTTCAAGATCGTTTTGCCATATGTTGATCTATAAAAAGAAAACGAAACCAATATAAAAGCAAAACAAAAGCCAAAAGTTAAGAAAAATAAAACCAAAACAAAAAACCAAAATCGTATTTATCAATTATGACTCTGACACCTTTTTTTAAACACCCTTCGTTGTCTCACTTCTCTTTCTCCGCTGGGTGAGAATACCTGAATTCAGATGTTAAAAATGCAATCACGGAAAGATACGAACAACATTTGAACGAGATTATGTTTTTAATTTGTGCCTGTTTACCGATGGCGGTCATTTACACTTCGTTGCATAGGTATGAAACGGTAAATTATGCAATACTAGTTTTGCTGCTTCGTTTACATGATATTCATAAATGTGTTTAAATAATAACCACTAGAGTGAGAGGGGCAGGGCAATAGACTTGCCATACTTGAGTGTGTAATAATACATAATTCATTACGAATGACGACCGATTTGACGATTAGCGTTAATACAAAAATAATTTCAGTTTCACTTTTGTTTGCACTACAAATTAAGAAATCTTTTTTAAAATTATGGGCATACTTTTGGGGGCATTTAAAAAATGATCGTCGACTGTGAGTTTTAATAACAGTTTGTGTCGCTTAAAATTATTCATGATTTCGTGAATAAGAAAAACTTATAACAAGACTATCGAAAATTTATTAAAACAGCAGATGTAGAGCAGAGTTTCGTCCACAGAAATTGTTTATATTTACAAATATAATACAAACGCTCAACAACAAGAAGAAACTTTACAGAAATTTTCAAAACAACAACATATGTATATGCACCTGATTATAAAAGTGGTCTAAGTCCGATTTGAAAAAAAAAATTACCACATTATTTGAAACTAAACGCATCAATATCAAATAGACGTATTCAATGTAATTTTTTAAGTTCTCTTTGTGAAATCATCATGGAAGGACTCTAATTTTCATTAAATAAAAATTATTTTCCACACTGAAGCCCATTTCTGTATGAATGGTATATCAAAACACAAAATTGTCGAATTTGGGGATTTGCGGCTTCGCTTTTTGAGAAAAGCGAGCGCTATGGACCGATGATTGTCATCATCTTCTGCATGTAAGTAGGTCTTGCCACATTGGACATTTTACTCGAGACCATCAACATATTGTATATTCGAAACACACTCAACGTTTGCCAAAAAATTCACTTTTGCCGCTGGTAAGTTTGCTGAATTTTGTACTTGTAAATAGGTAGCGGCATGATTACCTCATGTAGGAGTAATGTGAATCAGTGAGCGATGTCTAACGACTTAAGTGGTTTTTCCTTTTTTTTTTAATTTGCGTTTTCTTAATAACTGAGATATAAAAACTACTTTCAAATATTTTTATATTAATTTTAGTAATAGTTCTTTAGTTAAAATGAATAAGCAAGCCAAGTTTCTTTCAGACTTTATAGGACGCATTGCACTGGGCGTTATAAGTTTCCGAAAGAGAAACATGTAAAGTGCATAACTGCTTCAGATAAGAATAAGCTAAAAATGTACCAGAATGGAATTTCGCTTAGAAAATTAATAGAAAGCTGCCCAATCTCATTCATTTCGGCAACGTGTAAAGAAGTCACTACACGTACTACCAGCAAGTAAGGGTATACTGCACATTAAAAAGCAACGAACTCAATACTTTTGTATGGCATCGAAATTTTTGGAGACGCACTGAGGTCAGTTGCATTTGCTGCGACTCAGCAAGTGCACCAGATGGCAAATTAAGAAGCAACATTTTAGTCCAAAGAATATAAATAGAATGCTGTAAAAAATTACGTCGACCACATATTAGGCGAAAAGAAGTGAGACTTTGATGATCTGCAGCAAAATGAGATATAAGAAGATGACCCGATAGCTTGATGCTGGCTACAATAATGGCGTTCCCAGATGTGGGAAAGTGAAAACGGTCTTTTTCATGACGTCGCTCTTGGACTTCCCGAAGTAATACAGGAAGCGGTTCCTGGAATTCACCACTCGACGCAACTGGTTATTACCAGTTGTAAGTGCGAAAGCATTTTTAACTCTACCTCACACGCTAAAAAGAAGATAACGAATAGAGGTGTCATAAGTAATAATCTGCTGTTACTAATTATACTAGAACTGTGTCGGCCACGAACGAACGGGTAAAATTGAACGAATCAGTCAAATGAACGAAGTGACCGAATCAGTTATCTCCGGTCTTTGGGATGAGTCGTTCGTTCGGTCGTTCAATCTATCTTTGTTTTGGTCGTTCGGTCGTTCAATCTAAATAAATTTTTTTTTTTTGATTTGGTTGTTCGTTCGTTCGTTCAATCTAAATTTTTTTTCTTTGGTTTGGTTGTTCGTTAAAAATTTATTTTGTCACTTTTTTATAAGCATGTTGTCAGTATTGCCGTTTTGTTAGTTTTTATTTTAAAATTGGCTATCGTTTCTTAAATGTGGAAATACATACTTTTATAAATTTGAAAATAAACAAAACAGCAACAAAGCAAATATTAAACGAACGACCAAGCAAAGAAAAAACAAATTTAGATTAAACGGCCGAACGACCAGAACAAATGACCGAAGTGAACGATTGAACAAAGCGAACGATCCGGATCACTTTGAATGACCGAAGGTAAATGACAGATCATTGAACTGAACGATTTGGTACAGCTCTAAATTGTACTATCAGTTAAAATCAACTTAAGCGTAATACATATGTATATAGGTATATATGTATGTATGTATATATTTTTATTAAGAGTGTGCAAGTTAAGTGCCAATAAAAGTGTAATGGTGTTATTTTTTTTTTTTTTTTTGTGGTGCTTCCTCAATGTATTTACTGTGCTACTGTGCTAGCAAGCAAGGTCCATCAAGTCTTAGAAAATCCAAACGTTGTAGGAAGTGATAACACTGTTCATCTTATCTCCCATTTAAGCTGAATTAAGGTAATATTAGTATTTGTTAGACTAAAAGTAGTCTATCCGAGGTCAAGCCAAACTTAGCCAAACTTATTTGCCATCCGTTTAAAGAACAAGCTAGAAAGTCTTTGTATTCTTAATATCGCCGAGTAATAATTTCAGTACCTGACTAATACTTCAGTGTTTCTTAGCATCTAAACTTATATTCTGTTTGGTATTGCTCAAGCATTTAATGAAATTTTTCACCATGTATCACCAGTTTATCCAAAATTTGTTATTGTTCTTACCAATCCAACAAAATAAAACCTTGTTGTCAAAACAATCATTCTATTTTGAGATTTATTAGTTTTTTTTTATTTTAGCTTAAAATTATTGCCTTAAAATATATATGAGAATGAGACTGTAATAACAAATCATGCCTTAATGAGTAACAAATTCAGTGCTTATAATTTTTACAGTGAAATAGCCTTAAAACTAAATGTGAGCGAATCAGTTTTTGTTTTCAATAAAATACATGACTTTTAATCCTTTAATTTCTTATTAATCCACTGAGTATAACTGCTAACACGGGCGTATACACCTGGCCAATCCTTGTAACCGCAACGACGACCAAAGGACACAATACCCTCTAAGACCCAAACACCATTACGATAATGCATGAGAGGGGCACCAGAATCGCCACGACAACTGTCTTTGTTGGCAGCACCACCAGCACACATATGAGCAGATTCAATTTGTAAACCTAACTTGCCATATTGTTGTTTGCAAAACTTTTGATCCATGAGAGCTACATTGACTTTTTGTTTTATAGGACTACTGGAATCGAATTCTGTGGAGCCCCAACCGGCAACCGTTAGCTTAGTGTCAGATTTCAGATTAAAAGGAGCCAATACTGAAGGCAAACATATGGGTCTAATTGTTTTAGAATAGCGCACATTACTTTCTAGTCTTAAGAGGGCAATATCATGTACGGGAGTCTTTTGAGATTTATAATTTTCATGAATAATTTTCTCCTCTATGCGCCAACGTTGATCATCTCCATCAAATATATTCGTTTTTGTATAGTCTCTTAAGCCTAAACGTGCAGCAACTCTAGATTTAAATTGGGAAGTTTTTGTTTACGATTCAAAAGCGAAATTTTGATAATTGATACTTACAAATCTCCTTTATAATTTAAAATTGGTCCTACGACACAGTGAGCTGCTGTCAGAACATAACGTGAGTTAATTAAGGAACCAGCACATACAGCTTCTTGTGTGGGATCTGTGAAATAAAATTTGAATGTAATTCTTAATTGCTTAACTGTTTTCATGCTGGCTTTTTAAACACTTACTTGCTTTTGTGTATTCCAAAAAGGCCATCCAAGGAAATTCATAAAGTTCGGTATCCCGACCACCATAAATACGATTGTCAATAAATTCACCACCACAGGTAGGAGGCTCTGGTACCAGCAATGATTTATCTTTGTTGCTCAGTGATTCGTTTTGGCTGGGTGTCACTGTTGATGTTAGAAAATTCCCCCTAAATATTTCTCTTAGCCATGATCTTTCGCTTTGACTTAATTCAGGCTGTTGTTCAATTTGTTTGCGGGATTCCCTGACAAAACCTGTATCACTAGAACAACATACATAAGGAATTGTGCCAAAACCACCACCACATCGTGAAGCCTCTACAAATTTTTTGTCACTCTGCAACAGCACTTGACAATCATGGATGGACACACAAGTGCCTGGTCTACTGTTGGGATTTTCACAGCGTCTGTTGATAAAATCTTTATAAGATAGAGATGGTCAGACAAGTCAATACGTGAAATGGAAAAAAGAAAAAATGGAATAAATTATTTTTTTTTTATGTTTATGTTTGTGGTTTTGTTATAGTTTTGGCATGTATTCTTAATGTTTGTACATGATTTAGTGTATGTTCTTGGGGAAACCCCTGTTCAGGAAGTCCAAAGTGCGTTCATTAATTGTGATGATGGCTGGTTTTTGTTGCCATTATTTCGTACTCAGTGCTATAATGGCGTTATTAATTGCTGTCTTTGTCTTGTATTTTTGTTTAAAACATTTTTTTTTTCATACGCTTTTGTGAAGTTTTATACTTTTTTTATTTTTGTTTTTTAAAAACATCGTTAAACAGAATTAAAAGATGGTTAAAAACAAGATGTAAAACTAGTTTTAAGGTCTGCAGACAATTTTAAATTTTGTGGTCATTTTTAATGTTCATCATTATGATACAGTTTTATATGGCTGCAACAAAATTTTATTCGATTAAAAATAATCGGTTCATTTGTAGATTTTTTTTTTAATTTTGCTAAAGCTTACTAGATAAAATAGTAAGGAAAAGATGAAGTGTAAGAAAGAAAGCAGATACTGTATACAAGTGGTGGTTAAAGAGAGAATGAAAGAGATTTTTTTTCATTCCATTGTATACTTTTATATATAAAGCCGATTCCACTTCGGCGATTCAGTACTACTATGTAGGCACTACCAATGGTGTAAACGCCTTATAGCAGTTTAAGAATAATTTGTTATGCATTTTTTGGCAATTTAGATTTTAGATTTAGATTTAGATTTTTTAATTTTTTTAAAATACATATTCAGAAAATTTGAGTATTCGGTTTTATCAGGGTTGATCTTTTTTTATATATAAACAGGTTTCTATGTGTATTTAAGTTCACAAGGTGAAGAAAACTGAGTCATACAGGCCTGTCACAGATTCCGATCGGAATGGTTTTCATTTCGTATTTTTAATTCCTATCGGTTTTGTTTTAGCTTCTTCAGATTCCGATCGATTTAGCAAATTCCGATTTTTCTATTTTTCTCTTAAAATATGACAATATAATGTATACCAAAACAAATATAAGGGGTTTCAAGTGAATAAGAGCAAAACAAATTGAAAAAATTGTAACAAACTGCATAAAAAAGTTATACAGATTAAAATAATTAATAATAAAAAAATGCAGGGAATAGAAATATTTCTTTTTATTTTGGTTTATATGTTCCTATTGCCAGAATATAAACTTTTTGAAAATTTTTAATTTTTGTTGAAAAAAATTTGTGATTTAAAAGATAGCTTCTTTCAGAAACAATTACAAAAATGTGTAAATTTTTAAGAAAATAAATGTTAAAAAAATTATTTTTCAATAAAATAAATCAAAAACAATATTTGTTTCCCATTAAAAGTGCTTTTAATTCATTTTTTTAAATTTAAGTCACTGAAAATATCAATTCCACTTAGGAAACTAAAAGTGGTTTAATTCCGCAAAAAATTTTCGTTTTATGTTTTCTGGAGAAGCAAAATGCGGAATTCATTCCACTTTCGATCGGAATGGATTTCTGCGACAGGCCTGATAATGTAAATACGTCATATAGAGTTTTGTTTTATTTCGCTCTATAAAAATAAAGTGATCAAATATAACAGTGTACGAGTAAATATCCCTTAATTGTACACATCTCGCCCATGTCCCATTAATTGACCTAAACATTGGACTTTATTGTATTGAAATCACTAAATACTCCATTAAATTATATTATTATATAAATATATTATATTAAATGCTTGTCATTTCAACTAACACACGGATATTAAGCTGACGATCACTTAATACCGTTTTCTAAATTGAACGTGGAGTGAGAACCCCAATTAGTTTCCCACTACTTCTTAATTTGTGTTATCCAATAATTTTTAATCGGAAACGAAAGAACAGACTCCCCTAGAAGAGAATTTTGCTTGGTTCTAATACTAGTTGAAGTGAGGCCTTTTAAATGATATTTCGAAATTACATATCGCTGCCCAGTTTCTTCCATATTAATAAACTCACTACGTTTGCTTATGTTTCAGGACTCTTAATATTTACAACTTCTTTATATAAGGATGGCATTATTCCCCAATGTAGTCGCCGTGGTCTAGTGGTTAGTGTGTTGACTTACTAAGACGAGAGCTCTGATTCAAGCCCCGGCTCAAACATCACGAAGCAAAGAAATATGAAAAAATATTTCTTTCGGTGACAACCACTTAGCACTCTCCTCTGAGAGTAACTGATTGCCATGAACAAGCTTCTCAAGTCTGTCGTTCGGAGTCGACATTAAACAGTAGGTCCCGGTACTCATGGATAAAAACTAACACACACAACATGGGTGCTGCGAGAAACTAGGCCGTAATCCTGAAACAGACTGGTAAAGTAGTTTTTTTTTAACTACTACCGCCATCTATGCGTGCTGTGGGTTAATTTAAAGAACGCTGTCAGGAGAAGACAAGATTGACAAGACTTCGATTAACTCTTTACAAAGTATGTAAAAATATGTAATTCCAATATATATTTTCTAAAGAACTGAGCCATTAATATATGTTTGTCAAAGCTGACCATGTGGGCACTCAAGCACCAAAGTAAAGCCGATTTTCTACACACAGTAGTAAACGAATGAATGAAAAATCAATCGCACAGTAGTAGTCTCAAACCTTCACTCTATTAAAAAAAATTTGCTTCAATTTTTCTGTGTTCTAGTGGCCGACTCATTAAAATCATTAAAACATTAATGATAATATCCTTGTCACAAAAAGATAGAAAAAGATATTGATTTACAAGTTAAACTGCCTGCTTCATAGCGGAGCCAGGTAGTTACAGAAATTCATTCTTTTACCTTTTTGGTCATCGCTGATGTATGTACCAGTCACACAGAACTCTGATGAGAATTCCGTAGGTGGAGTCGAAAAATTTTAAGTTCAACTGGCATACTAATGCTTCTTTCATTAAGAAATCATTGAAAAAAAATGTGTGAACAGGTGCAGCCTTTTTCTTTAATTTCATCACTTTAATGCTGCACTAAACTGTAATAGTACTCAGCATTTTCGAAGATAATCAGTTAAAATTATTCCAAATGCATCCTAAAACACAAACACCATGACCTTGCCTGGAGGCGAAACTGTCTTTGACTTTTTTGTTCTTTTCTCTTAGTTCTTATTTAATTAAGGCACTGGACGTCGGCGTAGAGGACGACCCTGTTTACGTTGGAAGGACCAGGTTGATGAAGCCCTGTCATCGATTGGTGTGACCAACTGGAGAAGGCGCGCGCTAAGCAGAAGCGCCTGGAGACTAGTGCTGAAGCAGGCCGAAACCCGTTAACGGGTTGTTATGGCCAGCTAAGTAAGTAAGTAAGTATTTTATGACAAAGCAAAATTATTTTGTCAAAAATTTAATTTTTTTTGTTATAAATACTTAGCTTTAAAATTTTCCTCTATGCTAATTTAAATTTGACCACTAAGTTGTTATCTAAAAATTGTTGTTTTACTTATTTTATTTATTTGTTGTTCTTTTTATCTTGCGGTTAAAAAGTGATTTTTTTTAGAACAACAATTTGTAGACTTTGCGGTTTTGTGCTGCTCTTAAAATTAAACAAATTGCTGCTAAAAATAAAAAAACACAAATGATTTATAAAATTCATTATATAAATTTATAATGGAAATGTTTAGAATGTTTTTAAATGAAATATGTACATACACTCCGGTTCACTTATTTAAAGGCACAAAAAATCCCATATTCAGGAGGCAGAATTAGAAGCAATTCTGATGATTTTTCTTTTCTCATAAGTAGATAAAGACAACGAAACCCTTCCTTTAACATTTTTTCCATACCCCTCGGGGTCCTTGATGTAATTGTCGACAACTCTTGGGCTCCGTCCAATTTTCTTAGCTATTGCGAGGTTAGAATATCCTTCAGAACGGTAAACATCGATTTTAGCCCTTTCCGATAGATTTAAAATTTTTTGTGTTGCCATTTTGACTCGTAAATCGACTACGATGTAATAAATTGCAATAAAGAAACGCCCCTAACAAAAAATCACCGCTTACTTTAAAAATAATACAAAAAAAACAAAGTGCCTTTATTCAAATAAACCAAAAAAATACCACATTTTTAGATTTTTTTTATAAATTCCTCAAAAAAAGGTTCCTTAATTAAGAAACCACCATTGTCATGATTTTGTTTATATCTCAAGATGTCTAGCTTCCATTTCTATTTTAAAATTCTGGAATCGGTTAAAAATTGCAAAAGATACCGGCTCCTGAATATGGGATTTTTTGTGCATTTAAATAAGTGAACCGGAGTGTATGTATGTATCCATGTATTTTATAAACAGAATTTAGATACAAATTTACAAATAAAAATTAAAAAAAAAATCATTTCTTTTAGAATCTTTTTGACAAAACATTAAAAAGCGGGTGGTAACTTCCTAATTCTCTCCTATTACTTGAGAAGAAGTGATACCATTTTTGTGGAAGGTATTGTCAAGTATTACAAGAACCTATTCTTACAGGTTGTCAAACATTTTCAAAACAAAAAATTAGATAGCGTAAAAACCCGGGTTTTTGGTTTTTATGTAATTTATAAGTAAAATTTTAACTAGAAGCTAAGCCGTAACTCTAAAACATAAACAAAATGGCCAATATGTCATCATAATATTTGTTATCTATTTAAGTAATTAAAGTTCATATTCAAAAAAAAAAGAAACGATAAAAAATAAAAAAAATTTAATAAGAAAAATAGTATTTCACTTGTGAGCAAGAGTTCAAGGCCAAAATGGACCACATGAATGCGGCAAACGTGCCCCTTTTTGTGACAACATAAACGTGATTATAGTCGTAAATTGATTTAAATTATATGTAAAGGAATTCAATTAAAATACTCTTAATTTAAAAATGTTTTTTTCAATCTGAGTCAATACTTATGCTCATACTGAGATTTTAAAGTATGACATGATTTTTACATTTAATCTATTGGTATATACATACATATACTACTTATATATTGAAATTATGTTTTTTTTTTCATACAAATCAACAAACTTCCTATGCAAAACTTAAACTTAAAACTCCCAAAAATATTTCATTGACTTCCGTTTTCTAATACAAAAAAAATATAAAATACTTGTGCAGTCTGTTTGTCTATTTGCTTGTCTTATGAGTCTCTTTCTAATGAGTCTGTGCTTTCAATTGGTTTGACTTACAATTTGTATTTGTTATTGATTGCGTTTGAACAGACACCACAATTGCGGTTAAAATTAAAAGAACTGTTGTATACGAATAAATTACTTTCATTTTAACACTTAATCGATACAATGAAAACATTTAGTCACGTCAACTTATAGCTTAAAAAAGAATATTTTTTTGTTGTTGTTTTTATTACAAACAATTTTGATTTCGGTTTTATATTTTGGGTATTTATTTCATATGTTTTTCTTTTATTTTAATTGAATTGTTAATTCACAACATTTATGTTTATTAATACTATTATTTAAAAATATTTTTTTTATTTAAAAAATAATTTTTTATTTTTTTGTATTGACCTTGTTAAAAATAAAAATATTTTTTTTATATTATTTTCATTCTTTATTTTTATTTAAATTTAATTTCTTGTTAAATTTAAATTTATTTGCATTTAATAAGAGCCGGTTTTTGCTATACTTTTTGCCGCAGTGTGTTAAACGGTTGATGCTTGAGATTAAACTGAAATTAACTTTAGAATAAAACAAGGCTTTTATATATTTGTTTTACTCACAAACTTATGATACAGCCAATTATCAGTATTTTAATAGCGTTTATGATCTGTATTCTTTGTACTCTGCTGGTATTTTTTGTGACCACAAACGGAGCCTGTGTAAACGCATTCCGTTGTTATTCATTTATTAATTGATAAAAAAACAAGAGACGACAATAATTAGAACCAGATGATGAGTGTGAATTTCATTACGGTGAAGTACAAATATTTAAATTTATTAAAAATATTTAAAATTACTTGTTAATAAAAAAACATATACACTAATTCATTTGATTTTCTAAGGGAAATGCGTTAACTTTTCTGTTTTCGGAATTTGTAAATTTCTTGGAATAAAAGAACAAGCCTTTTAAGAGCAAAACTTTTAATGTACTGAAGAAATTTAGGATGTTTATAAAAATTTAACTTAGCATACCTTTTATGACTTTTCACTGGATGTGATTAAATTTTTTTTAATATGAATTAAATTTTAAATGCGGCATGTGCTGCATTTTGTTAAAAAATAATTTAATTAACTGCCTTCTACGTAAAAAATTCCCCGTGACTAAGAGAAATAGTGATCAGTGTTGCCCTAACTTGCAGAGGAAAAAGTGCTGGGTTGAACCACCTCAACTCTACTTAAAATATGCCGTTTTTGCAATGACTGTTTCCGAATTTGCTGATTTTTGGTTTGAATAAAGTATATCATAACACTAAGAAAAATATAAAATTAAAGGGCACTGACACTTCTAGATCCGTAAATATGAGGTCTTGAAAATCGGAAAAAGGTACAAAAATGCACAAAGTTATACTTACTTCATTGTAATTTTCTTAAATAGTATTTTAAGTATACATCTGGTAGAAGTCGCATTTGAAAGAGTATTATAGAGTTGTGTAACTCATGAACGAACTAGTTCAACTGAACTATTCACTCAAGTGAACTAAAAGAGCCGATCATTTTAATATGCTCTTTTAGCTCAGTAGTTCATGTTTCTTTTTTTCTTTCTTGTAAATCCACGTTTCTTTTCACTCATCTTTCTTATTAGTTCGTTCTCTTTCTTTCTTGAATCTTTTTTATTCTTTGACATTTCATGTTGAAGGTACATACTAATTGGTAATGCCAGCTGCAAATAATATACGTAGCAATATAAAAGGTAAATAATTTATTTTTTGCTGTCGAATTTGAATAAAACTTAGCATTTTTAATAAAATATTTTAAATAATTAAATAATAACCAAACTTGCAAGTGCAATAATAATAAATTCGTCCATATATGTACATAAATGAGTAATTTTTGAGATCGAAAATAAAATTGTATATTAATTACAAAATTCTTTAAATTTTTCTGTAAGGCTAAAATTAATTTGTATATCTGAATTTCACTAGAGTATGATAATTGATAACCGATTACTGTAAAACAAAATCGATTGAATTTAAAAGCAAAAACATCTTCAAGTCTGGCATCAATGGTCAGAAGTCCAGCTTTGAAATTAAAAAGTGGAACTCTGTAATATGATTCAAATAAAAATATTGAACTAAATAAGCTAGTGAACTAAATAAACGACCTAGTTCATTGAAGTGTGCTGAACTAAAAAGAGCACTCACTCAAAAGAGCTAAAAAACCCAACACTAGAGTATTAAATTACCTTTGATTTAATATGCAATATGATTTTTTTTTTTTTGAAAAAGTCAAAGGTCAATTTTCTTTACCTATAAGTCGAAAGCTCCAGGCTCTGACATCTTAAAAAAAAGAAATATGAAAAAAATATTTCTTTCGGCGACTACCTCTCAGCAGTCTTCTGGCAAAAGCTCTGAGAGTAATTAATTGCCATGAAAGAGCTTCTCAAGCCTGTCGTTCGGAGTCGACATTAAACTGTAGGTCCCGGTACTCATGGATAAAAATTGACACACACAACATGAGTGCTGCGAGAAGCTAGGCCGTAATCCTGACACAGGGTTATAAAGGCCATTTATGTATGCATGTATGTATAAGGCGAAAGCGTATGTATATCTCCGATAGCGACCTTTTTAAAAATTTGAAAAAAAAATTATGCCAAAGATAATTTCGTTCTCTACAGCGTCAGTGGTCTCAAACTTTATATATAATTTAGTTCTATGATATACTATATTTCTACAGAAAATCATAAAATTCGGGGGTGGGTTACACCCATTGTTTGATGTGACTTGGAATAACCCATATGTCTAAGTATACTTAGACTTGCATGGTATAAAATTGATTTTAATGATAAAATTAAACTTAAAAGTGATTTGTAACAAATCCCGGAACTGCTTCCTGCATTACTTCGGGAAGGCCCCGAGCAAAGTGCTGAAAAGGACTGTTTACACTCTCCCATGTTTGGAAACGCCACAATTGTAGCCAGCATCAAGCTATCGGCTCATTCTCTTAAGAGTGGCAACTCTAAACAATATGTTTTCAAGGGCATTTTATTTTGGCATTGTCAATTCTAAGACGGGATTTATAATGTAGAAATTCAAAGACAGACAAACAGACGAAACTTGTAGAAATCGTGACAAAATTGTGAAGAGTGTAGCACAAAAATGTACCTACCGAACATTTGTCGTTTTTCTTTTTTATTTGTCCTAATTTTTGGTTTCCATAAGTTATAGATACGCCATCCAATACCGGTACTCTCAACTCTCGACCATGCCTAAGCCAACCCGCTCAATCGACAGCCGTATGACAAAGGATTAACAATTATGATAATACCATTGGCTGGGTAGTAGCACCCTTCCTTGCTCAGGATGTGATACCATCCAGCATTTAATACCACCACTACATGTACTCCCCGAAGGGCCGCACCCAAACCATCAGGCAGCATTACCTTACACCCCGAATGACAGGGGAGCACAGACAAACCTGGGGTTCCTGATGCCCGTAGTACCAGATTAGATAAGTGTCTCTGGCCAGTACCTGAGAGCGCCAGTAATTTTTCGAACAACTCTCTGCCTACTGCAAGCGCGAGACCACTCCGAGAGCACAGACCCCTGGCGGAAAGAGTCGCCAGAAGCTTAAAGAACCCGTGGGGATGATCCTATCTTTAACTATCGGCAAATTGTAATAATGGGTCTTAAATCAGTTTTTAAGTTTATTTTTGTTACTGAAAACAATTAAGCAGAAAAAGAACTATAGCCACCCAGAATTGTGTAGGTGAAGTGGAATAAGAATGAGTAGAAATAGGTTCCATTTTGATACTTTTATAGGATACATACATACATAACTGGCCTTTACAACCCTGTGTCAGAATTACAGCCTAGCTTCTCGCAGCACTCATGTTGTGTGTGTAAATCTTTATCCATGAGTACCGGGACCTACAGTTTAATGTCGACTCCGAACGAAAGACTTGAGAAGCTTGTTCATGGCAATTAATTAATTAGTCACCGAAAGAAATATTTGTTTTTTTTTTAAGATGTCAGACCTGGGTGTCGAACTTAGAGCTCATATCTTAGTAAGGTAACACACTAACCACTAGACCACGTCGACTTTTATAGGACTACACTGAAATACCTCAAGCTGGAACTACAGTCAACCAAAGCTATCTATGAACTCAAGTAGAACGAAAATTTCAGGCTTGCTCACTGCACTAAATCATTGATAAATGGCATCTAGAGAACTACAAACGTCTGACCACTTAATATGGGGGAAAAAAAATTAGAAACATTTATACCTTCTAGGACAATAACTTCCAGAAATTTCTGGTACGGTTTTTTTTTTGTCACACCGTGTAATTTTTGGATAAATCATCGAAGGTCATTACCTTTTCACTTCTTATAAACTGAACTCACAATTTATAAGTAGTTCACGAAAAAAGAAACAATAAATTTGTTATAATTTTGTGATAATTGGATACAAATTAATTGTAATTATTCACATCATTATTAACTCTCATTCTAAATTACACTAATTGTTTAAATCACAAAACAAAAACCAACAAAACTTTCAAATTCTTAAGGCAATAAAACTGAGTGTTACTTGTAAGTAATATCTCGGAATTGTTAAAAAGTTTGTCACCTTAAGAAACAATTGCAAAAACAATATTAAGAAATAGAACAAATTTTTTGTATTATTTTTAATATAAATTAGGCAGGTATTTCCCTTAAACGTTAAAAATATAACTCATAAATCATATTTTAGGTATTTATTGTGATTTGCTATAATAAAACGGTTTCTAAAAAAACGCTGCATCATTGACATTGATTTCTTTTAGCAAATTTTAAGTTCAACGGCTTTTTATAGGGCTTTTCCGTATGTATATATAAGAGTATTAAACATAAAATTTTAGAAAAACAAATAAAATCAAATGCATCATTAAAGACTTTTTTTATATAAAACGAAATATAAAATTTTTTTTAACAATATTGCGGTTTTCTCAATTAGCACTTCTTCTTATTATTTTTGAATACACAGTTTAATTTTTTTAATAAAAAAAAACTCAAATTAAAATTCAATTTTGTTGTCACACAGCCATGAAGCCGCAATTACAATTGCTGCTTACACTGAATGATTAATTTATTTATAGTGCGAAACATGTTTTAAGCCTCTTGTAAACACATGTGGTGGTATGAGGAAAGCAAGCTATTAGAAGACATCTGGCCATTATTAAATTGTATTAATTAGAAATATAAAATAATTAAATTAATATCATAATGCCTTTAACCTGGTTCTTGTAGAACTACGAATACAAATTACAATTACACTTTAAGAAATATTGGCATCATTGTTTAATAAATACCCAATGAAATGGAACTCGTCTTGAAAGTAAAAGCGAGTGAATGAACTCATATTGTATTTTTCAGTTCAATTAGTTGAATAATAAAACATCTTTTTATTATTATACAACCTTAAACAAAAAGAATTTATTACACAGGGTGAGCCAATCTTGTTTGGCTTTTAAAAATTGCTTTAATTTTATATTTTTGCAAGTAAGAAATTATTGAAAAATAAATTTTTAAAATATCAAAATTATATGTATAACGATCTGAGTTCCTCGATATGTAAAGTCTAGGCGTTGCTGGAATAACACAAATCTTGCCTTCCGAGATTTTTAAATTTTGTTTCGCGATCTTTGGCATTATTTTTTGCTCCCCAAAAATAATAACTTGGCAGGACATACTTCATTTATGAGTTTAGAAGTTTTATGAGTGCTTTTCCTCCGAAACCTACCTAGCAAAGTAATATACACACAGCAAATTGCTTTTAGTTTGATATACTTTTTCGACAGATATTCAATAACATATATAACTAGCCATAGCCATAAAATTGTCTTCAACCGCCAGCTTTGTATTACATTATTGGTACATATTTTGCTCCTGAGCCATTTTTTAAAATAAAAAATAATCCAAGCGATCCAAATTTAGCAAATGATATTCGTAATGAAGCAATTCATACTTTAATTAATTGATTTTGGCCATCATAATAGTGGGTGAGTTTCCTTGATGAAACAATCACTCTCACTTTTTATTCAGTCATTTGAATATTTTAACCACGAAATTGGGCTACGAAAGTAATGAACAAGGTGAAAGATTTCACCAGGAAATGGAAGAAATCGAGAGACGTTACAAAGGCTCGTGGGATGAACAAATGATGGCGGACTATTGTTGGTTTCTCAGTCGCGAAGATCCATCCGAAAAAAAAACTTAAAAGTTCAAATCGGTCGTCATTTTAATTAAAATTTTTTGAATTTACGCCGAATATAGTGTGTGAGCAATGAAAATGAAAATATTGTCGTTCCACAAAATCCTTAATAAAAACTTTATTTTTCATCCGATTTTTTTCAAAATACGCTTAAAATGTTGGTAATTAAATAAACTATTTGGTAAAAAAATTAAACATTCCAGATCTTCAATATAACGTAGAATAAAATTGAAATGAAAATGAAAAATTTTGAAATAAAAAAATAGGTAAATTTTGAAATTTGAGGTGCCATATCTCAGCGAATTCTTATCAGATGGAATTTTCCAGCATATCGACGGAAAAGGCATTCAATTACCTTTCCATCGATATGCTACTTATCTCGATCGGACTTTTAGGTTGGACTCCACAAGGGTTTGAGTGGGGCCATACACCGAAAAACACAAAAGTACCGTTATCTAAAAAACAGTACTTAGGAAAAAAATAACAGCGTTTTTCGTGCTCAGGAGGTTCGTTCTTGGTATTTTTTGGCTGTAAACCAGTGTAATTATTTCAGTGGCAACACGACTAGTGGCCACACGACTACTTTTGTAGCCCGTAGCTAAATTTCCATTTTTCTTGGCGACAATAAACAGTTTAGTGCTGCCAATACAATAAGATACATGAAAAAAGTGTTTCAAAAACGCAATACATGAAATATACACATCAAAAAAGCGAAAAAATTTAATTTGCACCATTGAAAAATAAGCAATCATTTATTTACATTTTTTGTTTAATTTTCCTTTACAAATTTCATTTATTTACATCAGTTTTTATTTCATTTTTAATTTATTATTTAATTGTTTCCTTAAATTTTTATTTATTTCATCACTTAAAAAAATATAAGTTTGTTATGTTTTGTTAAGGTTATGTTCAACGTGTCAAAACAGATGTTTATTTTGTAGCTGTAGTCGTCTGTCAAAAAAAGTTAAAATAAGGAATTTTTATAAAACAAGTTATTGGCGAAATTGGCAACTCTTCTAAACAAAATTTAACTTTTAATGCGTTAACAGTTGAACAGTTGACTTACATTGTATATTGTATTCGCTGTTAACGCCGTAGCGCATGCTGTGTATTTCTACCTTTACTCTCGAACATGTTCTGTTTAGTCTATAATGAATTGACTTACGAATGAACAACCCTTTTAAATTATTGTATTTTATTATCAAAATTCATGCTCGGTTAGGAATGTGAATCGTGCATTCCTTCCATTTAATGATCAGTTTGAGCGGCGTTTTGAGAAACCAAATTGGATATTGAGCCATCAACACACATGTATGTTGTTATTTTTTCTACACGTACAGTGCGTGTAGAGGAAAATATCGCTGCTGTATCCGCCACTGTTGTTGATGACCGTGAATTACCGATTAGGCGCCGTTCATTATATGTGGTTTCAATCAGGCGGTGCCTCCCACATGCATGCCAGATGCAAATTAACGCGAACAGTTTATTTCATGTTTGGTCTCTCTAGATCGTGTAATTTAACGCTGTCCAAACTAGGTTTGGACAACCATAAATTATTAAATATAATAATTGAAAATAAATTGAATTTAACGGAAAGGTTAGTACAAGGTGATCAGTCACAATAATGAATTGTATGTCAAAAAGGAAAAAAGAAGAAAAAAAAGAATTATGTATACTATATATATATATATTAACTATAACGGGGTAAGAATAATATTTATATGTATATACAACAGTTCAAAATTTATAACCAATATAATTTGTAGCGAGAAGAAAACCTTTGTATCTCGACAGAAACCTATAAATTGTATCACTCGATCTCTAAAACATAAATTGTATCATAATTTATATTTACCCAAAACCCAATATACTTTTTGGAACGGAAATTAATAAAAGAACAGTATATATTGAACTTCAATCAATCCTTTTTCTAATAATTAAAGGAAGATCCAGAAAGGTTTGTTTCTCTCAATTTGGAGCCCCAACCATTTATACCCATAACAAAGGTAAGAAATTACACTTACTTTCATTTTTATAAGGATACGAGATTATTTCTTATAACCAATTATTTTAATCCCTTATTCTCAATAATTATAATTACCCATCTCTTGGGAAGATTTATTTATTAATCCCTAAGAGTTTAAAATAAGTACAATTGAAACACACAATTGTATTCAAACGCCTTTAGACTATTTTTGAGGTTCATGTCTATAGGGAAAAGCCCGGAACGGTTAACTAGATGCCAGTATTTAAAATTTTATACGTGAAATACCAGCCGATATGTTGAAGGGAGTATGTCAAAATTGTACTCAGCGTGTGAAACAGCCCAGCAGAAATTAGTGCTTACCAATAAGTTATTTTGTAAGAAAGAAATTGTGAACAAGCGGTTACATGTGCGCATCAATAATGCATGATTTTTATATGAAATAAGCTGCTAAAATGCAATAGAAACGCAGATTTATTGCAACCAATTAGGAAATATTACACAAAATCAAAAATAATACCTTACCATTTTTTTCCTATAGCTTTAAGGTATGAATGAACAATATAATGCTTCCATTATTGCTTACAATTTTATTTATTGCTTCCAAATTTAAAAAATTTTCTCCTGGGAGCTTGATGACACTGTTTTGGTTCTATTTTAATTTTTTGTTACTTGGGCTATCATGAAATCATATGACGATATATGAATGTTGGCATTCCTTCTCTAAAACTGATCTATTTTTTCTTTGTTAATCTACAGAATTTTAATTAATTATCGTGCTGTTACTGCGTCAAAATAAATAAAGTTCTAAATTGTAAAGTAATTAATCATAAATTTGGTAAAAAGAATTAAACAATATTTAAATCCGTAACTAATAAAATAATAATTAAATTAAGGAAAAAATAATATTTATTAATAAATATTGCAATAACAAAAACAATACTGTTTTAAACCATTGTTTTCGCACATTAAATATCCGCAAAAATACAAACAAATTTAACCAAATAAAGGAATATTTAATGAAATGGTCATAACAAAGAATTATTTTACTTTTTCAATAAATGATTTTTATTAACAATTGAAATAGAAAGTAAATCTCCGGTACATATGTATCTACAAAAAAAATGCCTTTAAACGAATCATAAAGAAATAAAATTAGATTTTAATTTATTCTAATTAAATTCTTAAGAAATTCATTTTAAAACTATTTTATGGCTTAAAAATGTTCTCATATCATATGTGATGATGACTAACATGCTCTAAGAGATATACGAGTACAGAAAACAATATCCGCCGTCAATATGAATGCACAGCGTAAGCGGTAACAGCAGCATCAACTGTAACAAAACGCTTTAAGCGCCAATAAGGTATTCCCCAATTTAAATACTGCCTGAATAACTAACTCACTGAATGATAATTTGTTTTTATTTAAATTGGAAATACACTACGAGTAACAAAAGCGGATAACTTTTTTTTTTATAAAATATGGACATAGAAGAAATTAATATTTTAAAATACTAGTAATAGGTATTTAATATTTGTTTTTACTCAAAATTCTTAAAAAATTTGATTATTTTTGTTAAGTTCGTTTGTGTTTTGTTCAAAACAATTGAATCTCACAAGTTCACTGAACTGAATTGTTAACCGCAGTATACGGATCATGTGGCTCAGTTGTATTAGTTTGCTACCGAAATTGACCCTGAATTTCCAAATATGACAAATTTCTTAAAATCATAAATTTTTTTTCTATTCTTCAAAATCTACAACATATTGAAACTGAATTAAGAGAATAATTTGAAAACGCAATTAAAGGCCATTTAAATTTCTGTGCTCAAAATTACATTAATTTCAAAAGGTATTTGTTTCGTTCTTTAATATATTCTATATGTTAGCAGCAGAGTTGTGCGTAATCAATTATTTTGTATAATTAATTACATATAAATTACACAATTACATGTAATTGTAATTCTTTTTTTTTCAATTACAATTACTTGAAAAGTAATTGTAATTGTAATTACGCAAGTCAATTACATTTGTAAGTAATTGTAACTCAAAAAACTCAATTACAAATTACAAGTAATGGTAATTGAAAAAATTCAATTAACAATTACATGTAATTGTAATTGGAAAAATTCCAATTATAATTACAAGTAATTGAAAAAATTTAATTGGCTTCATGAAGTAATGGTGGAAAATAAAGTAATCATTAGTTTTTGAAGTAATCATTAAAAAAAATTTATTTAATTACAATTACTTTTAATTATATTTACATTTTTATAACAATAAGTCAATATACATTTTAGGCATATTTGAGCCTTTACGATTTTCCAGGTTAAAAAATTTCATTAAAAAAATAATATTTATAAAAAGAATCACAAACTTTTACATTTTTCATTCAGTATTTTTATCAAAAAAAAATATTTTTTTTTCCCATTACAAGTAATTATTTTGTGTAAATTACAATTATAATTACTTAGTAATGGTAATTGAATTTTTTCAATTACAATTACTTGTAATTTGTAATTGAAAATTTTCAATTATAATTACATGTAATTGTAATTCAAAAAATGTAATTGCATCAATTACAATCAAATGTAATTGTAATTGAAAATTTTTCAATTACAATTACTCGTAATTGTAATTGAACAAATCTCAATTACAAATTACATGTAATTGTAATTGTAATTGTAATTTAATTGGCCGGAACAACTCTGGTTAGCAGAAGGTTTAACGTAAGTAATAGGTTGTTTTATGTACAATATTTTAATTAAATTTATTTAAAACAAAACAAACAAAAAAAAAAGAAAATAGATTTCAGTATTATGTGTAATTATTATAATACTCGTACAAGTTTTTTTTATTGTATTTTAATTACTTACAAACGTAAACATATGTATGAAGACATTCCAACAACATTTATTAAAAAAAAAATTTTTTATTAATTAAAAAGAAATCATTTTCTACCTTTAAGTGCACGTTTTGAAAACAAGACATTGTATGTATTTACAATTCCATAACATAAATACAAGCCAAGTATATTAAGATTTATATCCAATTGAATCTATAAATGCTTAGACAACCGGTTTTTCCTTCATGGAGACAACGAACATTAGACCACACAGCCGCCACAAAGAGTACGTGAGTGGATAGTTAATAGACAAGGTCGTCTTAAAAATACTGTAAAAACCTATAAACAGCAACTATTTCAGAAACAATTTATATTACGAGTATTAACTGTAAATGTGTATTTAGAGTATTAAGTTTTCCTTTAAAATAAAGTTCAAATAAGATTAAATTCCTGCAGGAGTCTTATTTTTTATCTAAAATTTTTCCTCCTAGTATATGTTTGAAGGTCCGCTTCAAATGTTAATGTTAATGCTAATGATAATTCTAATGCCAATGCTAATGCAATGTCCAACATGTTTGATGGTTCGTTCCCAACCTGTTTTACGGCCCCCTTCAAACCACTCCCTACATGTTTGACGGACTGATTCCAACATGTTTGACGGCTGATTCCAACATGTTTGACGGACTGATCTCAACATGTTTGACGGTCCCCTTCAAATCACTTCAAACATGTTTGACGGCATTATTCCTCATTCGTCACTGTCCAAAGCTCCTCCAGATTTTTCGGAGGATTGGAGTTTGCATTAGCATTGGCATTAGTCGCCGTGGTCTAGTGGTTAGTGTGTTGGCTTACTAAGACGATAGTGCCGGGTTCAAATATCAGCTCTGACATCTTGAAAAAAGAAATATGAAAAAATATTTCTTTCGGCGACTACCTCTCAGTCCTTCGGCAAAAGCTCTGGAAGTAATTGATTGAAAAAGCTTCTCAAATCTGTTCGCCTTTAAACTGTAGCTCTCAGTACTCATGGTTAAAAATTAACACACACAACATGAATGCTGCCAATTAAGTAAGTAAGTAAGTAATTGGCATTGGTATTAGCATTAGCATGGGCATTGAAAACAAACAACCCCCAACATTATTGACGCTCCGGACTGATTCCAACATGTTTGACGGTCCGCTTCATATATTAATATTAATGATAATGCTAATGATAATTCTAATGCCAATGCAAATGCCATGCCCAACATGTTTGACGGTCTCCTTCAAACCACGTCAAACATGTTTGACAGCATGCTATTTATTAAAATAAGGAAAATTATTCTGGACCATTCCTCATTCACTGTCACTGTCCAAAGCTCCTCCAGATTTTTCGGAGAAATTTGCATTAGCATTGGCAAACAAACAACCCCCAACATGTTTAACGTACAGATCCCAAAATGCTTGACGGCCGCCTTCAAACCACTCCCAACATGTTTGGCGGACTGATCCCAACATGTTTGACGGTGCGTTCCCAACTTGTTTGGCGGTCCCTTCAAAACACTCCCAACATGTTTGACGGTCCCCTTCAAACCACTTCCAACATGGCATTGGAATTAGAATTTGCCATATAACGGTTGCAGAACACTACCGGCGACCAATTCACGGCGGCCAAATAATTTTCAGAATATTGTTCGGCCAACACTTACATATGTATATTGCGGTCATTGGCGATCACATTTTGGAAAGACCCGACTAGAAATCTAAAGACGCTGCTCGAGTTTAAACTTGAGCTTAAACTGGAGTTTAACCTTGAAATGAGATACAACATGTTTGGTATGGTACATCGAACATTTCTTAAGCTGTACATCAGTATAAATGCACTTGAAAAAAAGACTATTGTAATTAAATAAGTTTAATTCACACTTAAACATTGCCGACCACCTTGCAACAATTAAAATGTTGCAGTTAATAATATCCATATATGAATAGCCATGAAGGGCCACTGATATTTTTTAGTGTTGTTTTTTTTTTTATCGATATTTTTTCTGGCCGCAATGTATATATATACAAATAGCCTTCTCAGAAGGTCGAAATGACCATAAAATGGAAGATATGCACGAATTTGGATAATAAAATTGATTAATACTCAAACGTTGTTAAGATGTAAACCCATTCATTGTCAAATTATAGACCGAATTCAATATGTTTGACAGTAATATGTTACAGCTAAGCTGTCAAAAATAGTGATGCCAAAATGAGAGTTACTAAAAAATCACCCACTATTTCTAATGTATTAATTAAACTTGAGAAATCTATGTAACATACGAGTAGTATATTTTTATAATTTTTTTTCTTTTTAAGAGCGTTAAAAATTTTTTTTTGTTCTGAAACCAAACGTATTATTTAAAACATATAGCGCGAAAAAGAATTACTAATTTGCCTAAGAAAAAATCACATATTAATTTAATAATAATTGATTAATTTAAATCACGTTATTTAATTTTCTTTAAAATAAAATTTTACATACATACATATGTATTGTATTTGTAAATATTTTTAACAATAACTGCAGCAGTTTAAAGTATTTGCTTAATGCATCATTAAAACCGCATAAAATATATGTATTTGAAATCGAAATTTTATAAAAAAAAATCAACAAAAAGTTAAACAATTTAAAATTTGCGTAAAAAAAACAAACAAAAAATTACAATAAATATAATATCACAGTAATTGGGTTAATCAATATACTAAATTGAGTTAAAACCACATAACATAGACAATAAATAAATCAGAGAATAGTAGAAATAATAATTTTATGATTTAACATTGGCACGTATCCATGGCAAATAACTTTGAACACGAGTATAAACACCAGGCTTTTCTAAACCACAACCACGACCATATGATACAAGACCCTCTACCACCCAGGCATTGCCAGCTAAACGTACTAATCCACCGCCTGAATCACCGGTACAGCTGTCTTTTAAGAATTCACCACCAGCACACAATTGTTCAGGAGCCACATTAATAGGACATTTTTCGTTCTCTACATATGGTATATCCACTTTACGTTTTTCGGCAGAGTATTTCGCTATAAGCCAGAAACAAAGAGAGAAAAAGTGTAATTAATAAAAATTTTTATAACAATTTAAAACTATAAAAATCCATTTATTATTATTACCTGTGCCTGTATGACCCCAACCAGCTACAGATAATTTTAAACCATTTCTTAGTTGAGGCATTTGTTTTATAGTACTCGTATCTGGTAAACAAATAGGTGCCACAGATATAGAATACTGTATGATGTTATCAGTTCTGATCAGAGCTATATCATTATAATTATGATAGCCTTCGTAGTTGCCATAATATGGATGTACAATTAGCTGCTCTACACCCAGACGTTGGAAAGCATCAATGCAGCCCATGTTATTGCAATCAACAGGCCTTTGAGTATTATGATCACCCACACGTACTGAAACTCTGAAACGATTGTTAATATTAATGAGTTTTTTTTTTCTATTTAATTGAAATTGTTTGTTTGCATAGTCAGTTAAATTAGGCAATATTTTATGGAAACATTCTTTTAAACTCATACTCGTACAGCACCAGTTCATAAATTAAAACGGCTGCCGTACAAATTGTTAACCAAAAATATCGATGACAATCAAACTATAACAGACATTAGCGCCAAAACGGATATCGAGCCTTGACTTGCTATAGCAAAATAGCATTTTGCAAGAGTGCGATAATTATGGCGATGCCGGCTGCAATCAAATACAAATTTCCAATGTGATTGTGATGTTAATACTGTTTTATAGAAGCAAATCATGACTCGTGTCAGTAGCAGAATCGAAAAAACTTCAAACTTTCTGAAAATAACGAATGCAAGGCTTTACAAAAAATGCGGACAAAGACTTTTTGCTTTGAAAACTGGCGATGGCTGGCATATCATCGTGCGGGAGTTTAAGTTCTCTATCCGCCATTTAATATATCTCGAGTTCATGATTCCACTATAGGTTTTTGAAATCAAAATTTTTAAAATCTGCAATCCGTTTTTCGGCTATTTATCTCCAAAACTGGACGAGATATCCGAAAACGGATTGCAGACTTGAAAAAATTGGGGTTTAAAACCTAAAGAAGCATCATTAACTCGAAATATATTAAAAATAGAGCACATAAACTCCCGCACGACTATATAGTATTGCAATCCTAGCCATCGACTGGAATCCGTAAGGAACGTGAAATCGTACTACCGACATGAACATGGCGAAGAAGTTTATTACACGAGATAAATTCTGAAGTCTAGCTTAAGATCAGCTCTATGCGGCTCAAAATCATTTAATAAATTTTTGTGTGACTTTTGAGAAACTTTAAATTAAAAAATTTGTTGCAAATCAGATTTTCGATCTTATATACTATTTTGCATTTTTAAAATGGGAAACTTCATACTGTAATTTTCTTATTTTTATTTGATTTTTCTTGTGCTTTAAATAAAACTAATTTAAATACTTACAACTGACCAATTTTCACTTCAATCTCTCCTTTGACGCAATGCGCAGCTGTTAGGAGATAACGTTGATTGATAATGTTGCCTGCACAAACAGACACCAAATCACCATTTTCTGAAAAGAAAGGACGAATTTGTTGTTTTTTTATTTTTATGGTTAAACATGATTTTAAATAGAATATCGTTGGTCTCAGGTAGAAAGGCTCTAACTCCAATAATTTAAAATTTACAGGAGGAGGTAAAAATACAACATATACTGTAATTATGAATATTTAATTTTTATTAAATGCTGTACAATTGCCGTTATTTTAATTAATATTACAAACATTCTTTGTGAGGAGCGGCATATAAGTTTTGAAAAAATTCGAGTTAGGGCCTTTCTACCTGAGAACAACGATATGTAGGTTGAGTAGTGAAGTTCTGTGACTATTTGGTATGTTGTAGACTTACAAATTTGTTTTTTATTTTGTAAAACCAGGCTACAAATTCTAAATTCTGAGTTTGGCTATGATTGTGACAATATATTGCTAAAATATCGAATTAACACGAGCAAAGTGCAGGGCATCTGGCATTAAAACAGATTATGTCGTCTCGAATACGAAGAAAAACTTCAATTGGATATTTCCAACAAAAAAATTCAAATTTACAGCGTTAAAGCTGTATCTGTGAGCAAAATATAGATCTGAAGAGAATGAGAATGATACCGCCTACACTAGAATAAAGTCTATCACGGATAATTTAAAAGAAAATGTTTTAATTTCTGTAATTTGCGCTACGAAATGTACAGGGTATTCGCCAGAAGCCTGCAAATATCTACAACAACAAAATACAATAGCAGTAATTAGTCTCCGTTGTAGCAATTATATTCTATATGCATATATTTTGTTATTTTATGACATGGTGTGCTGCCTTTGCAAGACCTGCAAGAGCGTTGGGTCCGCGGATTAGTCATGTCAAACATGTTGGGATCAGTCCTTCAAACATGTTGGGATCAGTCCATCAAACATGTTGGAACCAGTCCATCAAACATGTTGGAAGCAGTCCATCAAACATGTTGGGATCAGTCCATCAAAAATGTTGGAATCAGTCCGTCATACATGTTGGGATCAATCCGTCAAACATGTTGGGATTAATCCAACAAACATGTTGGAATCAGTCCGTCAAACATGTAGGAAGTGGTTTGAAGCGATTAAAGTCTATCACAGATAATTAAAAAAAAAAAATATTTTAATTTCTCTAATTTGCACTACGAAATGTACAGGGTATTCGCCAGAAGCCTGAAAATATCTACAACAACAAAATACAATAGGAGTAATTAGGCTCCGTTGTAGCAATTATATTCTATATGCATATATTTTGTTATTTTATGACATGGTGTGCTACCTTTGCAAGACCTGTAAGAGCGTTTGCTGCGAAAAGTGATTACGGCTAATATGTATTTATTTTTAATATTATGAAATATGTCTTAATTAAAAACAATGTTGAACGTGAAACTATGCGAACGATAACAAGTTTCTCTTTATTGTTCGAAGAAGCGGCCCACTATTGCCGTATTGTCATCTAGTCTCTTTCGCTTCTAAAACACAACTCAACAATTGACTTCTACTTTTTAATATTCAAACGCAAATTTACAAATATAAAAAACACCGTTAACGCGGTGTTGCCTACTTTCCTAATTTATCTATTCCCTCTTCTCCTGCACTTCAATTATTAACCCATTTGTTCCCTTTCATTCCTACAGGACCCTTACATATATTACTATGAAATCTAATTTTGAGCCTTTAAATATTAATTGCGCAAAAAAAAAAAGAAAAAATACCTCCATTACTAAAAATCAAATCCGAGACAATGTTTTCGTTACACTGTTGCTTAAAACTTTTTACATGTAAACACTAGGGTGGGTCAATTTGTTCGGGACCGA
This sequence comes from Metopia argyrocephala, assembly GCA_963576795.1. Classification (NCBI taxonomy): domain Eukaryota; kingdom Metazoa; phylum Arthropoda; class Insecta; order Diptera; family Sarcophagidae; genus Metopia; species Metopia argyrocephala. The sequence goes on from OY756211.1 coordinate 91,070,010, forward strand.
AAAACATGATAAAGCGTATAGCAAAATCGTAATCTACGGGAAATTCTAAGAACTTTTCCCAAAGAAACCATGGTTCTAAAATCAAAATCGAGCTTCCGGTTTTTTAAGAGAAAATTTGGTGTTTAGGTCATTCGAAAATAATGCTATTTTTTGGAAGTATTTATTGCAATTGGTGAATGGTTGACCTGTAACGCTGGAAGAGGGCTTATTTTAAAGGAAATTTTCTCAGCTTTCTATATCTGTCCTCATTTAAGTTATGTTATGTTTTATGTTAAAATAATAACAGTTTTAGGTTTTTTAACAGTTTGACTAGTACCACGTCTAATTGTCTATACTTTTCTATGCGGTGAAAGCACGAATAATTCAATTTTTGTTTTCTTATTAATATTTTATAAGTACACTGGTACTTACGCTTTTTATATTCCAAATTGGCCAACCAAGGAAATTCACCAAGTTCTGTCTCTTCGCCACCATATATTTTATTACCAATTGTTACGGGACCACATTCAGGTGGTTTTGGAAACAATGCAGGCACATCTTTAGTTTGTACCGTAGGTTTTGTTGAGGTTGTTATAGGCGTTTGATCTCTATCATTATCATCATCTGGATCTTCAGGAAATATAATACGATGTCCAGTTAAATCTGTACGCGTGGTAAGACCGGTATCTGAAGTGCAACAGACATAAGGCCGGCGGCCTTGACCGTTAGGAAGACATTCAGATTTGAGGGCAAATTGAAATGCACTTGGTTGCCGGGTTTGTACAGCACCTAAAACTGATGGACACTCATATATGGAAACACATAAACCATTACGGCCATTTGGATTATAGCAATGTTTTGGAGCTATAATTAGAAAATTATGTATTACACGATATATTGCAAGTAATTTTGTTTTGTTTTTTTTTTATTGTTTTTAAATACTTATTTTTATTTTATTTTTTCTCATACACACACCTTCATAAGCAAAAGCTTTTGCCTCTTTTAAAAACAGGGTTAAAATGATGAGCATCATATTGATTAAAATAAATTCTGGTTTTAACATTTCGTTGTGTGGTTTAAGTCGTTTTTTTTTTCTATTTTTTATTTGAGCGTCAAATATTCTTGTCTAACATTAATCGGTATTTAACAACAAATATGTAGATGTTTCCAGTAGCGCGTTTAATAAACAACTAAGATAAGTTTATTGCAAAGCTTTCAATTTTATTTAAAATCAAAAAAAAAAATCTCAAACTCTGTTTGGTAAACAGCTGAGTATTTCTTAGAATTCTAACGAAAATATATATAAAAAAAAATTGCAAACATCTTATGTAATTTGTTTTTAAAATAATTTTTATTAATTTTTGCCTCTAATTCTTGCACTCATATTTTCTAAATAAAATTAAAAAGTTGTAAAGTTTAAATAGCTATTAAAAATTGACTGTAATTTTTTATTTTTTTATTTATTGCTTATTTATTTATTAATACTTTTTGAAATACATAGTATGTATATGTATGTCCATATATACAATACAATCGTATTTAATGGCATACCATGAATACATTTTATATTTTTTAAAGCACAAGTCAATAAGTTTTTTATTTTTTTGAAGCATTTCTTTTTCCTTCCATATGTTTATTTCGAACACTAAGAAAATAAATATTTTATTGCAAATTAAAGTACAACTTAAAATCAGTTAAATTTCATATAAAGTTTTTCTTATAAAGTTGCCTCCTTAAGTGAGTGAATGAGGGGTTAGGTTGTTCTGTATTTATTGGTCAACGCACTTGCTTTTAAATGTATAGTTAGATTCGAACTCTGACATTTAACGGGCATCATAGTGATGTTTAGGTCACCGGACTCTGAGTAAGCATGGAAATTATATTGGCCCTTATAAAGCTGCCTAAACCTAAATTTAATAAAAGTAAATGTATGCTCGGAATTTCTTGTAAGTGGCTTGTTTTTTAATGTCCCATCTCGTCCTACGCGTCATTTTCATCTTCTATCAGTGAATGTATTTATATAGAACTAGAATTCAGTAGACTTTATTTTCATGTTGATTTTTCTCTTCATGTTAATATTGTTAAACGTAATTTAATTAATTATTTATATAGACGATATTGTATTGTAGTCTATAAGGATATTGTATCCATGGATGAATAAAAATATTTATTATGTTTGTTTTGTTTATATGTACATACTTATATCAAAGACTATAAATATATAAAGATGTTACACTCCCTACATTTTTATTTGAAAAAAATTTTGTTCATATTTAGAAGCGGGGGACAAGTATGTGGTCAGCAGAAAAAAAAACAATTCTCATTTTTTGCAAATGTTAATCATGAGAGCATATCTCTCAACAACAAAATCATACATGCATGCATACATATTTACAATATACATTTGGGAATTCAAATATAAAAACAAAATAAAAGAAACTGTTTTTACACATACATATGTACATATTAATATCATACATTAACCTTTAATTAGGCGCATTTAGAAAAGCATATAATTAGTCGTATGGTGTCCCAGAGTTTACTGCAAGTGTAAAGAAAAATGAGTATGTTTTGTTAAATTTTCAGTTATTTATTTTAATAATACATAAAAAACAAATAAATACAACATATTTTTCGTTTAAAAACAAATCCACCAACATTTGTTTAATTTTAATATTTCCTGACCCCAGGCGCCTAATTAAAGGTTAACAACGCAATCATATATGCGTATGCGTGTGTGTATTTATAATGCACATTGCCAAATCAAATAAAATAAATAATTTTTTTAAGAACACTTGGTTTCGTATAAAATAAACGCGCACTTAACCTAAGCCAAAGTCAATGTGATCGACTGTGCAATAGTAGGAGAAGAATACGTGATTTATTGTTGCACACATGGAATTATGTTGATCTGCACCGAACTATAACGTTATTATCTTCGAAGAATTCTCTTATTACTTACAACATATGAAATTAAAATAAAAAAACATTTTTTTCTTTCTTTGGCTATTATTTATTTTATTTGTATACCGCTGACATATTTAATGTTCCAAAATTTTAATCTTTTCGGTACTCGCTGATTTGAATTTATATGTTTATATTTTATAAACAAATTTACTAACATTTTTCAATTTTAATTTTTCCTGAACCCAGTCGTCTAATTAAAGGTTAACAACGCAATCATATATGCGTATATGTGTATACGTGTGTGTATTCATAATGCAAGTTGGCAAATCAAAAAATGCGCAACTAACGTAAGCCAAAGTCAATGTGATCGACTGTGTACTTGTACGCCAAGAATATGTGCTTTATTGTTGCAGACATAGAATTATGTTGATTTGCACCGAATTATGATGTTATTGTCTTTGAAGAATTCTCTTATATACTTACAATATGTGAAATTAAAATAAAAAAACAGTTTTTCATTCTTTGGTTATTAATTGTTTTATTTGTATACCGCTGACATATCGTCGCCCCGAAGTTATCAAATTTTGCACATGATCATGTGATGTTTTTACCTATTGAGTTTAAAACAATCTTACAAGGTACAGAAAGATCTGAAGACATATATATATATATATATATGTACTTATGAACATATAATGAAAATGAGATATATTAATTAAGATCCCGTTTGTTTTACATCCACCAATGTGCCAATAGAATTTACATACATACATACATAATTGGCCATTACACCCTGTTTCAGGATTACGGCCTAGCTTCTCGCAGCACTCATGTTGTGTGTGCCAATTTTTATACATGAGTACCATGAGCTAGAATGAACATTTAGCCGATATTTTGCTGAATATATAGCACAGCAAATAACTTACGTTAAATTTCGTTTGGATATAATTAAACCGTCAACAATTTTGTCATTTCCTTCCGAAATGTTTGTTCACACAATAAATTAAGAAAATGAATCGGACTTTAGTAATTTGTGTGCTCCATCGGACTTATTTTTCGAAGTTTGCACAATTTATATAAAAGTCTTCGAAAAAATATTTTTGGAAAACAAAATTATGAAAAACATAAAAAGATTTATTATTGATCAATGCGTAGATTGTACCAAAAATACTGTTTATTCCTTTCGGTTTGAGGATAACAACGTTTGTTACAACCATAGAATGAAGATTCTAAATTTACTTGTGCTTATATTATTACGAAATCATTTGACATGGGAAACATATAAATACAAATCAGCGAGTACCAAAAAGGTTAAAATTTTGGAACATTAAATATGTCAGCGATATACAAATAAAATAAACAATAACCAAAGAAAGAAAAACAGTTTTTTATTTTAATTTCACGTGTTGTAAGTATACTTATTAAAGAATTCCTCAAAAATAATAACATTATAATTCGGTACAAATCAACATAATTCCATGTGTGCAACAAAAAAGCACATATTCTTGCCGTACAATTACACAGTCGATCACATTGACTTTGGCTTAGGTTAGTTGCGCGTTAATTTATACGAAAATAAGTGTTCTTCAAAAAATTATTTATTTTATTTGATTTGGCAATGTGCAATATAAATGCACACACGTTTACACATGTATGAAGATATGATGTATATTGTAAATACACACACGTATTCATGCATATATGATTTCGTTGTTAATATATTTATATGTTTGTATTAATATAAATATGCTCTCTTCTCTGTATAAAACCGGTTTCTTTTAGTTTGTTTTTATATTTTTTATACGTTGGTAATACACACATGTACACACATGAGAGATGAAAATAAGTTCTCTAAGAAGAATAACTTCTCTTTTAGTTTTGTTTTTGTAAGTGGAAGTAGCGCTACGGCCATCACTAAAATTTGGAGCTAGCAGTTCATTGTATGGCACTGTGACATCTTTATATATTTATATTCTTTGCTTATATCATAAATATGTATGTTTTTTATAAATTTTTGTTTTTCTAAGAAAAATTTTTTTAGGTATTTTTCTGTTTGCGTACTCAAAAGTTTTTTTTGAATTTATAAAAGTTTTTATTTGATCGTGTTTGTTAATATAAATCTGAGGAGGAAAATAAACAAAACGAAACATTTGATCTCATTTTGTTTTGTTCTTTACAATGAGTAAATCAAAAACAGTGAGAGCGATTGTTCCATTTAATTTTGTATGTTGTTTTTGTTTTGAGCACTACAAATACACTAACTCAAATGTACAGTGTCGAAGCTCCAACAACTATAACAAGAACAACACACGGCAATATGGCCACAACAAAAATTTCGCACAGACAACAGCACAGTGTATAATAAGTTAGCCACAACAAAACACAGCTGATTTTAAACTTTTCGAGCTGTCATTTCTTTTACCACTGTATACACTGTGATAAATAGTCAGTAAGTAAAAAAAAAGAACAAGTTTCTGGTTTTTATTTGAAAAATTTTTAAATTTATAATTTGCAAATTAAATAGAAAATAATTGATAAGATAAGAAATAATTGATATACATATAAGAAACAAAACATTTATGGAAATATGAATACATGGAAATTTGGTTATTATATGGATCGATTTTCATATTGGGCTGTTGTGGATCGCTAATTTGAGAAAAAGTAATTTATCGTAAATTTCTTCCCTTGTTTTTATTTGTAAATTTATTAAACAAGTTAATAATATGATCTAAACAATGCTCCAAAAATTATTAATGGAAGAGAAATAGCACATTTATACATATTTTAACTTCATTTACTTGCTTATTTTTATTTTTACAATCAGCTATTTTTTCTATATTATTTTTTATTTTTGGGAGTAAATTTTATCTAATATTTTGTAAATTTCTTACTGAGTAAGTTTTAGTGGATTTCAGTAGAAAAGTAGCCAAACAGACCTTATGTATCTTAATTTATTTTTGTTTTTCCCTTTCCTTTCTTTTCTACAGCCAACTGTTGTTTAACAGAAATTATCTACAATATAAAACAATAAAAATGCCCTGTTGTTTTTTGTGTTGTAGATGTGCATTTACCTTTTAATAATTGTACCCAGTGTTGCCGTTTTGGTTACTTTTAACTACAATTGGTTATTTTTTTCTGCAAGGTGTACATGTGGACTTTTTTTTAGTTTTGGTTACTTTTTTCCTTAAAGTCAATGAAACTACTAAATTACTCTAATTTCATTTATTATTTTTCACTTATTGTAAATCACAGTAGTACATTGAAAGACCCAACTTTGTCGGAAAACTTTTACAGGAATAAAAATTCTGCAAATCATTGATTATAAATACAAAAATGAACATTTTTTACTCACTATTCTTCTTCTATTTCTTCAGTTTGTTCTGTAATAAATACCGACTAAAAGCGGGACAAATTCTTTGAAGATTATTAATGACATATAAATTTAACAATTAGTTAAGTATAGTAAATTTTACAAAATCCACATACATATGTATAGTATTTTAAATCATTGGTACTAGAAGTTCCACCAACATGGTACTTATAACCACAGGTCGAAGATTTAGAATTTTTGTTTTGATTTGATTATAACTACTGATAATGTCTTTTTTTTATTTATTTATATAAGTCTACAAACTAATTTTACACAGACTTCATTACATTAATTTATTTTTAACAAGTCTTAGAAATGAATATACATATTAGATAAATCTTTCAAGATGATACATATCTAGAGTTCAGAAAAGATATAATATTACTTTTAATTTTGTTCACAGATAATGAAAAATCTATAAAATTATAAAGCGTATTGTAGTCTAAGCAAATTCTTCTAATTGGATCGGCATTGGCATGATTGGTTCGAAAGTATTTAATTACTAGGGGTTGAAAGAAACGGGTGGGACGTTGAGGTATATTAAATGATATATTTCTTAGAAGAAACTCACAGCATACATCACCATTTATCACGTTCACTAGAAAAGTGACGTTAAGCATTGTTCTTCTACTTTTTAGAGTGGGTAGTTTAATTAAAGCTAACCTATGATTATAAGATGGTAACCTCATGGACGGATTCCAACGTAGACTTCGCAAACAGAATAGAAGAAATTGTTTTTGAATAGATTCAATACGATCGATATAAATGTTATATACGGGATCCCATAATACCGAACCATATTCAAGTACAGGTCTAACTAATGATGTGTATAATAGTTTAGAGATATAGGGATCGGTAAATTCCTTACTCCACCTTTTTATAAAGGCTAGAATGCCTCTGGCTCTATTAATGGTCAAATTTGTGTGTTGATTAAAATTGAGTTTAGAATCGAGCATAATACCAAGATCAAGAATGAAGTTTACAGATTCAAGCGGTATTGCGGTGATTTGATATGTGTTCGGAATGCAGTTGTTACGATAGAAATATATGTAAATGTATTGTATTATTTAATAATCGTTTACCCTATAAAATAACAAAAAAGATTAGAGAAATTATGAATAAAAACTATACTTCCTTTCTAGAAAATCTGCTAAAATCATGACAAATGATTTTACTCTTGTGAAAAAAAAAATATTTTCATCCTTTTTCCTTTTTTTAGGAGAAACTTCCATGAAAATTCATAGTCATTAGTAAAATTAAGTTAAAACCTGGAGTTTGAATATCTAATATTTCTCAAAACTAAATTATAAAATGTTACTTTTGCTAATCTACGATTACGCACTAATAAAAAGTTGTGAAACTTAGCCTACCAATAAAACGGTAGAAGTAAATTATATTTTAAAAAATTGTAAAGTATGATTAGATGAAAACAATATCTATAAATGTTGATTTAAAAAATTTGGTTATTTTTGTTTCAGTTTTGGTTACTTTTTATTTAGATTTGGTTACAAAAAATAACAGGCCGTGGCAACACTGATTGTACCATAACTGTGCCATGGTTAACGGAAAAAGTGTTTGTGAAAAACGAAAGCAAAAATCAAACTAAATAGCAACAACAACACACAAAATAAAAAATTTTACATACTTAGTATATGCAAAATTTAAAGCAAGAACAAGAAGTTTAATTTGAGATTTCGTGTGAGCGCGTGTGTTTGTGTAATAGAATATTTTTTTTAAATTCGTATGATGCCAAATTTTTGAAAATTAAGCAATATAAAAAAGTTATTCCCGCGAGTGAGTTTATGGGTGAGTTTATCGACTGGCATCGGTTAGAGATTTGCCTGTGGCAACAAACACATCCTGATTATAAAAACAAAACCGTACGCAACAGAGCCTACGACAAGCTTGTCGAAAAACTAAAAGAAATGGAACCGAAAGCCAATCGTAATATGGTGGTAAAAAAAATCAATACATTGCGTTCCGCCTTCCATCGCGAATGCCGCAAAATGAAAGCCAAAAAGAACTATAAGGCCCAGTTTTTAACTTCATATTTAAATATGAAATTAGTTAATTTTAATTTAAACTTAAATGGCATTTAAATACAGTTTGAGTTTTTCAGTCATAAATTTAAGTTTGTATTTAATTGCGATAAAAGTACGGTAGCATCACCAAATGTAAATAAACTTTGCAGAATTTTTTGCAGAAACAGCTGTGATTGGCTGCAACAAAATAAAACACCAGAAATAAAATAAAAATACTATTGATAAACATCAATTAATAACAAGAAACCTAATTAATATATATTATTTTATTATTTAAAAACGAGTTTTGTTCATAATATGCCCATTTTTTATAAAAAAATTAAAAACCTTGTTGATTGTTTAATTTTTCTTTGCAAAACGTAAAAACAAGATGGCGAGAACATGTGTTTATATGTAGAACTTAAATGAAACTTAAATGGACAAGGTTGGTCATTTAAATGGCATTTAAGTTTCATTTAAATTTGCGCTGAAAAACTCAAAGTTGCATTTAAATGGCACTTAAATTTAAATACCATTTAAATATGAAGTTAAAAACTGGGCCTAAGACGCGTTTGTAACTGACCACAATCTAAAGCATAGCATTTAGGTGGTAGTGTTAGTGGTTGTAAAAGCAATGGTTCGAATGTTAAGCCACTTCCCGTGATTGTTGAACATGATGAATCCATGGATTTTGAAGATAAACACCAAATTGAGTCGAGCAATGCCACGGTCGTAAAGCCCCATGAGAGTTAATTCCATCATAGATCGGATGAAGGTCCTGCAAATATTGAGAAGGTCAGAAAACCAACTCACTTGAATGCTTCTTTCGACAATCGAAATATGTGATCACTCCAACAGACAACACAATTAATTCTCATTTGGTATTATAAAAATGTAATGCCAATTCAACTTCACCGACTAATTTACAAAAGGATTCAATTGCAGCGGTGGCCAGTGGTGAAATTGTACCGGTTTCAAAAGTCAAGAGTGAAGTTGCAAAGCAGCGTCATCAACAAGAACATCCAGCACTGCATCATCAACATCAGCAGCAACATCAACACCACCAAACCAGTTGTCTTGATTCAAATTAAGAACGTGAAATTCAACAGGCCGTCAACTCACTGGAACAACAGCATTACAAACATCAAATTCAACTACAACAGCAACAACACCAGCAGGCCAATGGTGCTGCTGCCGCTCAAACAGCACAAATTCACCAGCAAGTTCCCACCTTACAAATAGCACGAGACCATCTTCAACCATTATTTGGCACATCAGCCACCACACACAGCACCGTTCCAGCTGGTTCTCAACGGCCCGAAGATGAGTTTGATTCATTTGGTAGGATAATTGATAGGAAATTAAGGGTCATGAATACCCAGCATCGTATTATACATAGCTGAGAAACTAATAAGTGATATTCTGTTCAATTGCCAATTGGAAAACTGAAGTGTTAACACTCATTTAGCACACACCGTAGGATGTGATTTCGTTGAAGGTGGAAGAACTTCCACAACAACAACTTTTAATACAAACGCAACACCAACTACATCAGAAACAAATGCAGGAACATCACAAACACCAAAAACGAAACTTTTACAATGTTTCAGTCATTATTGTCTAACATCGCAGTGTAATACAGTGATTGTAATTGTTGTGAATATCTTTTTATAAACTTTGATGTTGTGTGTGCAATTTTGTTGTGGCTAGGCTATATTAATTTATCGCTATGCTTGTATTGTTCTTGTTATAATTGTTTAAGTTTCGCAACTATATTACACTGTGCTAACATCATTATCTGCTATTTGAGCAAATTAAAAGTATCATTCCAATTAATATTCACTATTTTTATTTCGAGTTATTTAAAATATATAATTTTTTTATAAAAATTCAATATTTAAATGCGCACATACGACTTGTTTTGTGGCCACTCATAAACGTACATACGAGTATAAGTTATTTTAATATAAAAATTTAAATTATTATATAAATTAATTAAAAATATAAAACATATGTATATTCTATTGTTTACAGACCCAATAAATATATCGATATTGAACCACCGATTAATCACTTATCCACTCTAACTCTTGGATATTCTGATGTTGTTTTAACTGGAGATTTTAATTCAAATATTTTAGTGGATAAAAGATTAACGTTCGAGATGAATACATTGGGCTTGAGTACAATAAAGGAAGTCGCACCTACGCATTTCACATCTACTTCTTCTACCCTCTTTGACCTATTCCTCACTAATAAACTTTCGCAGGTGTTATTATATGATCAATTATCTGCCTCAATTTTCACGAAGCATGATCTAATTTTTATGGCATAAAAGGAAAGTATTAATTAATGAGAGAAACACAGCCTATGAAGGCTGGAAGAGTTAGAGAATACCTGAATATTGTGAAATTTTCAAGGCTCGTAGAAGGGAAATAAATTGCAGAATTAAGTACGCTAAGCGAAAATATTATGAAGGCAAATTTACAAATGCATTATCTTCTAACAGAGAATGGAAGGAAATACGTGAATGGGTATTATTGATAGAGCATCTACAGTGCATGCCGATGTTAAGTTTATGGATGAGTTTATCGACTGGTATCGGTTAGAGATTTGCCTGTGGCAACAAACACATCCGGATTATAAGAACAAAACCGTATGCAACAAACGACATTCAAATATATGTACATAAGCTGTCAACAGAATGACATTTACAATTGTATGTATACCTCAGTTGAACCATGATTTTAACAATATATATAAAAGAGCTCTGTCTAATGGTCTCTGCTTAAATGCAAAAAAAAAACCAAAGCTATTATAATTGGTAAAAACCAACATCCCGCACGTGCTGCCAGCAATTACTATTGGTGGTTCGACAATTGAAGTTGTCCAACATGCCAAAAATCTCGGTATAGTTTTTAATTGCCCCCTTACGTGGACTAACTAAAACTTATGCTATGCTAAGGAATCTTTGGCGGATCCAATTTTTTACCCCTCTGAATATACGCATGCTCTTGGCGAAAACTTATTTAATTCCAACTCTTACGTACGGATGTGAACTATTTGGAAATCTGGACTTAGTCTGCAAACAAAAGCTTAATGTACTTAGTTTATAATAATATAATTTTTTTTTTTCATTCATTCATTCATTCTTTATTAGTATCAATAATACTTTAAGTTTACATTTATATAATTTAAATTAAAATAAAAAAATAAAAATTTAAATATCACATTTTAGTTCTAAATTACATTGTTTTTAACAAAAAATACAGCATTTCTTCGAAATACATTAAGCTGATAATTAAGCCAAAAGAAAAACAAGGTATCGAAAAGACAAAAGAGGATCTTAATAGAAGGGTAAATCCAACCAATTTGAAAATTGTAAATGTTGAAGAAAGAAAAAATGGAGCTGTTGTTATTCAAAGTGAAAGCAAGGAAGAGAGGGAAAAAATAATGGAAGCAGTACAAAGCGAAATGAGCGGAAAATACGAGATTAAAGTACCAAATCAACCGGAAATGAAAATAACAATAGCAGGAATGTAATTTAAAATCACAGAAAATGAAAAACAGCCGATCTATCTATATAATAGGCTTCATTCAATTCTCCAGATCTGACAGAGGTTTCAAATTAAACACCATAAGATATTATAAACAAGTTTCTGAGAGGCATTTTTATATCAATGCTATTCATATATGGAACCAATTTCCATCTAATATTCAATTAATCAGCAATGCAATGCAATTTAAATCAGAAATTAAAACATACTTCTCACAAAGTTAATACTTATTGCTCAGTACTCTATAATAATGGAAATTTTTAATTAACTTTTTTGTTAAAACCAAATGTTCTATTTTTATATTTACGTAATACCTATACCTATTATTTATTATAATTTATGTATAAATATTATGTACAATATTATTTTTGAAATTTGAAAGTATTTTTACTATACCCACCCAGTACTGTTTTAAATAGGATTTTATTCTTGTTGTACTGAATTTGAAATAAATATTGTAAATAAATAGTTTAAGCTGCAAAGTAATAATATTTTTAAAAGATACCTATTAACATTTAATTGTAATAGCCTCTATTTTTTATTGCGCATACTGTTGATTTCGCAACTCCGTACTGTCTTGCTAAACTAAGTAGTAACAATAGTTCCTTTTTGAAGGCTTTCTAAAATTTTGACTTTTTCTTCCAGTTTTAAAAAAAATTTTTTAGAACACATTTTGTAAATTAATCTTCACAAACTTTCTTTCACAATATCTAAATGGCAAATGAAGAATAAATATGCAAGCAGATGTACTAACACATACATATACCTATGTACACCTAAAACGGGGATTCCCGCAACTACTTAATAAGCACAGAATTTTAACTGTATTCTTTATTGGAGGAAAACAGGACAACATGAGTGGACGAAGTTTTTATTAAATTGTTTTCTAAAATTTATTTCTCGGATCTTAAAGAAAAGGGTAATAAATCGTTGGATGATTTTCGAAACTGGTAATAGAATGAACGCTTTCCGACCTCTCTTTCCAAATAAATAAGGTTTTAGTTTTGTTTACAAATAAAATACAACCAACGTATAATAAAAAAAAAAAACGTCTGTTTGCGTTATTTAAAACTACTGTTAGTATAGATTTAAAAATTAGTAAATTATGTTAGCATATGGTCACAAGTGAAGTTATTGCCTTGAAGGGAGCATGATATCTGCTCTGTTAACTTAGATGGTTTATGTCTAGGGTCATAAATTTTAAAATTTATCTTCACACAGGTTTTGTGTTCTATGTACAGGCTGTTAAGTTCAGAAATTATTCTTTTTTTAATATTTTAAAAAATTAATTTTTTATTTTAGTGTAATATTTTCATATTAAATATGTAACAAACAGCCTTTTTCAATATAACTAAAAAAAAAAAAAAACTTAACAAAAAAATACTTCACATGATTCTACATAAGTTTGCATTCAGTTGTATAAGATAATACTCGTACATTTTCGTGTTCAATTTGCTTTGGTGACACCAAAAATTAAAAAAACGCACCGAAATTTAAAAAAAAGCGCACCATGCACATTCCATGATGTTGGATGGACCGAGCTGGCGCAATATCACGCACACGGAATGTGATATATTGATGATCGCTGGCCGTAAAGTCCTCGATCACCTACCATTCCTGCACGGGTTCCGCTAGGTTCTCAGTCGTCAGAGTGAGATCGATGATGTTCCCTTTTTGATAAGATCTTCGGAAGGTGGGCACGGAGCCGTTATTTAATACAACCAACAGCGTCCTGGACATAAAGTCCAAAATTCGCCCACCTCTCGAATCGGTTCTAGTCTCACCCCACTCTACTGCTTTTGCAGTCTCCAACCACTACCAGATGACCACCCTGGTCGTCTAACTTGGTTTGGAAAGTATAACAAAATACCCTCGTTTGGAGTAAGATAGCAGCTAAAGTAAGTCCACCAAGCCGCTTCTCACTCAAACGAAACCATCTCTAGAGCCATGGGCCGAAACACAGAAGCGTCTCGGGTCCGAGATCCATATCGCCGCTGTACCGAGGTTGTCCCAAAACCATGTAGGTGCGCCTCCGTCCCGGTACTGCTCACTGATCAAAATAAGATCAGCTTGTTTCTCGAGACGAATTTGCCCCATCAGGTCGTGAGCAGTTCTTCAGCGGTGCATGTTGGCCCTTAGGACGACCCTCATATTGTCCGCTTAGCATCATCTAATGCCTTGCGGAATACTCCGCAAACGCCCGATTATACAATATGTTTGCGGCCATTTTCCTCTATGTCGGAGCACAGGTAGCACGTCGGCTGGGACTTGCAGTCCTTTGCCTTGTGTCCTTCTAACCCGCACAGGAAACACATATTGCTTCGGTCAGGTCCGTTGCAGTTGCCACTGCTCACGTTGGGCTGGTTTTTAACTGCTGCCCCCATCTCCTTAATAATGGACCTCATCACTGAGAGTCCCTCCTTAAGCTGGTTTAAGGCTTCTGCACCGACCCTGACTTCTCCATCCGGAGGTAATAAAGTTCAAAGTTATGCACTTTTCACTTATTACAAAATTCTATACTGATATAGAGGAAAAAAAATCGTAATAGGTACCTATTACAAATTCTCAAAATTCACCTATTAAAAAACTACCTATTACCAATCACACTAATTTTTATGCGGTCGCAAGAAAACACGTCTGTACTCGTTAAGAGATCGCCAGAGAATATACATATTAATCTACGAGTATTAGAAGTACCACATATTTTAGTGTTAAATTTATTTGCTTAAAAATGACAAATTATTCCACTCAATATTGAGCGATTTAAAATGAAATACAAGTAAAATGTGAATAGCCGTCCAAAAACATGATATTTTTTATAAAACTTTTATATTTTCATCTCACTATGATTCAAATAAAATTATATCACTACTGTTCTCTATTAAATTGATTAAAAAAAAACAATAATAAAATGTTTATTTACAGTTCTATTTAATATTATATAACTTTTTTATATTTTTATTAATATAAAATACCTGTTTGTTTTAATAATAATTCAAAAATAATATACATACACTTCATTGAAAAACTCGAAATGAAACGAAGCTAATTTGCACATTTGGAAAATTATGTAACCCTCAAAGTGGCACATGGTTCTGGCCAGACATATTTCATTTTCATGCTTCAATTTAGCATACTTCTATTTTAGGTACATGGCTGTAATTTCAGGTAATCTCCCAAAATATTGTTGGCTTTCGATGTATAAATTAATAATTGAAAAAAAGTCCTTGGAACAGGACAAAAAAGCCAAATAAAAAATCTTTACCTTACTTTTGGTACATGGTGTCTGCCAGACCCCTATGCATTTCGTATGAACGCATAGGCAAAGCACATGGCACGAGTTGGAAATTTGTATTTACTTTATTCTTTTATGCTTCTTTCTTTCTTCTGATTTTGTTTGTGAGTTAGTTGAACAGTGAAGAAGTAATCTAGTTTTTGTGCGGTAATTTTGAACTTGTGAATAATTTTACGCAGGTAGATTTATTGCGTTGTTAGTATATTATGGCTGATGAACGCTTGCGTAGCGCGAATTTGCAACCCCAATTGTCAGAGGCATTATTGCGTGATTTTCAAAGTCAGGTAGAAAATGATGTTTTTGAAAACGATGGTGATGACACTGCTGATTATGTGCCAGAAGATGATGCATCAGACATAGAAAATGAATTCGAAATTGAACCTAACGAACTTTATGATAGGTTGAGGTATTCAAGCTATTTTTCTCAACCAATATTACGTTCGTCATCATTAGTGAAACAAATCGGCATGGGCGAGAATCAATTAGAAAATGGAATGAAGAACATCCAGAGTCTACCCAAAGAAAATGGATTGATTTGACAAGCTCTGAGGTAGATGCATTCATTGGGATTTTGTTGGCTTCTGGTCTCAGCCATAATAATATGCAAGACTCCAGTATATTGTGGCGTTCTGATTCGCTGCCCATATTCCGTGCGGCTATGTCGCACAAACGATTCATTACTCTGTCCAGATATATTCGTTTCGATAATAGTCGTACGCGGGCATTCCGACAGCAAACAGATAAAGCAGCTCCTATCCGGGACCTTTGGAAATTTCTCAATGAAAATCTGCAAAATTATTATGATCCTTATGAAAATATCACCATCGATGAGCAGTTGTTTCCGTATCGTGGGCGCACAAAGTTCACCCAATATATCCTATCAAAACCTGCAAGGTATGGGATCAAAGTTTGGTGGGCATGCGATGCTAAGACTAAATTTCCATTGAAAGGAAAACTATACACTGGAAAGGAAGGAGACAATCGGGAGATAAATCAAGGTGAAAACGTTCTAATGTATTTCGCAAATTGTTACGCAAACAGCGGCAGAACAATTATTTCTGATAATTTTTTCACCTCATTGAACGGCGCTAAAGGACTTGCTGCTATGGGACTGGCATTTGTTGGCACCATTCGAGCAAACAAAAGATGTCTTCCTAAGGAAGTTATGAAGAGCACCAGACGACCAATTCTTTCAAGTGTGTTTGGTTTTCATGAAAATCTTGTTGCACTTTGCAGCTACGTGCCCAAAAAAAATAAGGCAGTTAATTTAATTTCAACCGTGCATTACACGAAACATGTTGAAGGCGTAGCCATGAAACCGGAAGCAATTTTATTTTATAATTCAACTAAAGCCGGAGTCGATGCGATGGATCAAATGCTAACTCATTGCACAACAAAACGGTCAACCAGACGCTGGACATACGCGTTTTTCTGCAACATGATTGATGTGATGGCATTGGCAAGTTACATTATATGTAAGCTAAATGATGAAAACACAAGAAAAGAAAGAAGACGCAAATTTTTATATAAACTTGCAAAGCAATTGGTACTGGCCAATGTTGAAAATCGTATCAATAATCCGCACATTGTGGCTCAATGCATTGAATTTGCATTTGAAGCATTTTTTGGGAGGCCTCTCAATATAGCAAACCTTAATGTGGCTTCAAGCAGTGGTCCAGACACATTAGCTGCCAAAAAAGATTGCAGAATTTGCCTGCAGCAAGGTGACAAAATACGCCGTAAGACATGCTTTTTTTGCTGCAAATGCAACAATCCTGTTTGTCAGCAACATTCAAAAGTAGATTATTTATGTTTTTGTTGCCTTCCGCAAAATTCTGAATAAAAAAATCAATGTATTTTTCATAATCATTTTCTATTTTGTCATAAACATTTATTACTTTACCCATAATAAAGAGAAATATATATAGAACAAAAAGATTGTTGCCCTTTTCATTCCAAAGATTTTTTCAGGTCTATTTTGTATTCCTCAGTTAGCTAATAACATAGTAAAAAGAAATAGAAACACAAAATATAACAAATATTTTCCTATCTTAGTAAAAAATTTAACGGCAAACAGCCCTTATTTCCATACAAATGCATGTAAATGTATAGGGGTCTGGCCAGACACCATGTGCCAGAACTAAGGGCTCAAAATATGTGCCTGACGAAGGAGTAAATAAGAGTTAAACAAGATTCTTAAATAAGAAAACACTTTTAAGTAAAAGGTAATGCGATTGCAAAAATATTTTAAATATCTAATATTGTTTCTATATACACTGTATATTACACAGTAAGGCGAGTTTAATGGAATTAGCACTGAATTTTGTCCTATTTAATTTTTTTTAATACATATCCGTGTTTCATTGAGCTCTTTCTGGTTGGTTGGTTAATGTAGCCGCACATACAAGAGCATCACTTTGCATTATACGACGCTGTTTTGAAAAATATTACAGCACTCGTAACTATGGCCGGAATGCTTCTCATATTAACCAACTAAATTGATGTATCTAAAGTTGAGTCCTGGATCAATACCCGATACCTCCACGATATCCTCTATAGACCCCAAATCGAGAGAATCATGTCGACAGGAAGTGTTCAACTCTCTCCCTCTCTTTGGTCAGTTTCTAGTTAGTACAGCGACCAATCTGAGCAAGTCCTTCCTATTGTGACAGCGATCTAGTACGTCTAAAATCAAAAACTAGCCAAGGCTGATCCTGCCGGAGTTAATTTCGCTATATAATTTTGCTAGCTGGTGATAAGTTATGTATATTTTCTATAATGAATACCCCTACTGGATAATTACATTACTACAGTATAAATTCCAATATTCGTAGTTATTCGTATTATTGTTGTTTGTTTTTTTTTATTATCGGTCCGTTGTTTTTTACAAGTTCGATCGAACATGTTGCTTTCTTACATACATAAATGTGTATGCAAGTTAAGTAAACATAATGATTATTTTGTTGTACGTTAGTAAACATGATTGATCATGCACAATCATGTTTTCTCTTGTTTACGAACTACAAATGTAAAAAGAAGTAACATTGATTGTGTATGCTTCAATAACATTTCTTATATTATTTCTGTTTCTAAGGGCGATTAATATTTCTGTATGCCCAAATATCATTCGATATTTATACTGTAATACTTATGTACTCGTACGTATGTATGTATTTAATTTACAGCTTGTCTTGTACGCTAAAAATATCATGAACGATCATGATATAATAGAGGAAGTCTTTTAAAAAACAAAAAACAAAACATTATTAATTTAGATTTTAAAGACGATACATATTATCAAGTGTTAAGTTAATGTTTCATAAAAAGTGAACTCTTATACAAATAAACTTGTAATTTAAACTTAAAACTAAAAAATGTTTTGTTTTTTAATTAAACAAAAATAGAACTGTGATACCTATTTTTATAGACCCTATTCGAGATATTGCCAGAGCAAGGAAGGTTAACTTCGAGATAGAACCCTAGCGAGCCAATTCATTCACACATTAATTCCCCTGAAATCCACTATGCCTCGGAATGCAACTTAGTATCGTTCCAGTGAATAAGCACAGTTATGTACGATCCATGTGCAAACAGAGCCATCTGACTGTACACATAAATGCAAATGTAATAACTAAGATCTCCGTCTGAAAAACATCCGAAGACTTAGCACATCCTCCCTATGGATTTCAGCAACAAAAAGTATGTGTGCTTGTTTAAAGGGATCAAGTCGTATAATCTCGGCGGCCAGTTTACATCACCCTTGCTTGCGATTACCATGCCCTCAAATCGCTTGTGCAGAATATCTAATATTCCATGAGCTGTGTGGCATGTAGCGTCGTCGTGTTAAAACCATATGTCGTTGGTGTTCACCAGATCATACAATTCAGGCCAAAAAAATTTGTAATCTTTACATCAGCGCTCGTCGTTTACAGTAAGGACCTGGCGGACGTTGTTGTTAAAGAAATACGGACCAAAGACGCTACCAGCACAAAACCCTTACCAGGCAGTGACCGCTCTTGGATCTTATGTACGTACCCATTCATTCAGAAATGGGCCTCATCACTTAAGATAAATTTTCAATATTTTAAATAAAACAGTTTTATTATTTGTACCTCTTGTTGAAAGCTGTAAAGAACGGTGTAAATAACAACTAATATGACAGATGCAGCTTCAACAATATAGTCGGTTATGAATTTTAAAAGTTCGAAAGACCCTGTTGCAATACCCTATAGTATAAACAACCGTGGTCTAGTGGTTAGTGTGTTGGCTTACTAAGACAAAGACTACGTTTTCAAACCTCAGCTCTCAATTCTTAGCAGTCTTTGGGCAAAAACTCTGAGAGTATGAACAATCTTCTTAAGCCTGTAGTTCGGCATTGACGTTAAACTGTAGGACCCAGTTATACATGGATAAAAATTGACACAGACAATATGAGTGCTGCGAGAAGCTAGGCCGTAATCCTGAAACAGGGTTGTAATGGCCAATTATGTGTGTATGTATGTTAAACAACCGAATACATCAAAATTCGTAACCTTTAAAGCTGTTTTAAACAAAAAAATAAAATTGTGCCTCTCACACAAACATAGCTGAGTCCCAACAGAAAATAGTGCTTACCAGTGAGGGAGAAATTTCAAACTATTACATACTAGTGCGCATCAATAATGCATAATTTTTATATGAAATAAGCCATTAAAATGCAATAGAAATGCAAATTTAGTGCAACTAGTAAGCAAATAATACCTCATCCTGCAGCATCTTTGGAAGCTTTAAGGTATGAATAAACAATATAATGCTTCCATAATTGATTACAATTTTATTTATTTCTTCCAAATCTTAAAAATTTTCTGCTGGTGTACTCATGTCTTAATCGAGTTAAAAATTAATTCGGCGGATGAAAAGATATCTCTTACTTATGCTGCCACAGATATTGGGCATGCAACTCATTGATGTTCAAGAGTATGAAGTATGTTAAAATGCTCTTCTTCAAAATCTAATTTTAACATTTGCTGTGGCAATTTTAGCACTTTAATGGTAATAGGTAGAGCTTTCAATTTCACTATCTGTTGCTGACACTTTAACTTTAATTTCCTTTGTAACCCTTTTCAATTTTTTAAGAGAAAATTCATAATTATATTACTAAACAAGAAAAAATAACAAATTCTGCTAAAAACCATTTCCTCAACAAACGTAACCTTAAACGGAAACATGTTGATCTCCTTCAAAAAAAAAAAAGAATAAAATGTTTTTTTTTTTAACACACACCCCATAGTGATAATTGTTGTTTTGATGGAAGAAGCTGATAAGAGACCAGTTGTTAAAAGAATTACCATTTAGCTTATCTTTTGAAAGATACAAGTATAGCATTACAAACGTAATAATTAACCGCGATTTTGAGGTTTAGGACGCGCTCTATAATTTAAAAACCCTTTTCTTTAAAATACAAACGAAACAAAAACTATTGAAAAGTCCTTGCTTAAGGCAGTAATAAACCCTTATGGTTAATTTTTGCTTCATATTTTCTCCACAATAAAGGAGCAGAAAAATATCAAATGTTTTCTGAAGTTTTTAAACAACAAATATATAAACGATTTTTTCTTGCTTTTTTCCTTTTTTATTTTTTTGTCTATTTCAAATGGATTACCAAGTAAAAAATAAATAATGATTTCTATTATTTCCACTTCAATTTCACAGTCTTCTAAAGAAAATTTGTAATAAAAAAACAAGTTTCTATAGTTAAAACCCCTTGTTTAAGGGACATTTAACATGAAAACTGGTTGTCAATACAAAAGAAATTCTGGCAATACAACGAGTGAAGGCAATGCCATTGCCATTTCATTTATTTGCTCGTAAAGGAAAAGTATCAAATTTCATTAATAAGACAATTATTTTATAAAAAAAGAAATAAAAATATTAAAAATAAAAAAAGAAACTCAAGAAATGGGTTGGTTGTTAAAGTAACCAGTTCGTTAAAATAAATTGCAGAAAAAAAAACAAAAATCCCGAACAAAAAGAAAAGAACAAAAGAAAACACTAATTTTTTTTTAATTAAAAGAAAAATAATTTTTATTAAAAATAAAAAAAAACTTTCTGACAGCGGTGGGATTCGAACCCACGCCCTTTCGGACTGGTGCCTAAAACCAGCGCCTTAGACCACTCGGCCACGCTGCCTGTGCAAAACATTTGTCTAATCTCTTATTTAATTGGCTTTCTGTTTCAATTTAATTCCGATCTTTAGTATGTTCAGATCTTAAAATAATCAGAAAACATGTGCTTATACCTACTGTTTTTTTTCTTTGTTCATAATAACAGTGTGTGTCTTTAATAAAATGTACACTTTCATGAAATCTAAATAAAATTGAAAAATTCTGCATTTTTTTACGGAAAGTACAAAAAGATTTTTTTGTTTATAAACCAAGTTTTTTTTTGACTTTATTGATGTCAAAAATTTTTAGAAGTTTTGAAGATTTTATTAGAGGAAGAAAAAACTTCTTTCTTCTTTATTAAATAAAGTTAGAATGGAATTTTGTCTGCATGTGGATTATTTCTTTCAGTTGTTGCTAAAACAATAAATTATAAAATACATAAAGTGAAATGTAAGAAATCGCAATATTTTTCTAGGAATGTAAAATGAGATCAGGAGTATGAATTAAAACAGGTAAAAGTAAAAAAAAATGATTACCTTAAAACAATACAAATAAACTCTATATTTTTACAACAAAATATCGAAAGTTGAATTGAGAGTTTTCGATTTACCCCACTTCAAAACTTGACTAAATTTATTAGCAAACTATAAAACAAGGAAATATAAGAAAAGGATTTTGTCCAAGTAGTCTCAACAAAACAAACCTAGAAACTTATTCAAGAATCGCCTTTAAGGCTACTGACTTGACTTGACTTGACTGAGTAACAGATTTACTCGTTTGTTGTGCCACAATTTGGCTATTTAGAAAGAATGATAGGATAGGATAGGAGGAAGTGGCAGGCTCGTAATGACAAGGCACACTTGAGCACGCATAGCCGCCCGTTGTGATACCACATTATGCAGGGAGCCCTGATAGCCAGAGGCTCCACATAAGAAGCACTACTTCCCCAGAAAATCATGCTGGAAACCAGCCAGAGAGCCTAATGAATTTGGCCATTGAACCAATGTGCCGGGTGGACAGGTCAGTCAATCCATCGAGAAAAGGAGATCCTAATGTAAGAAGAGAAGGGCACTGGCAAGTATAGTAAACCACAGTTTCCTCTTCTTCGATCGACCCGCAGCCACGACAGAAGTCGTTTGCAAGCAAGCGCAGCCTCTCTGTATGCCTGCCCATCACGCAGTGACCCCTGAGGACAGATACAACGGAAGAGATGTCCCTGCGGATCAGTTTAAAGAGTTGATTGGTGCGCCTCAAGTCCAGCTTGGACCAGGTGAGTCTAGAAATTTGACAGGACTCCTCCCGCAACCAGGAGAGGTCCGCGTCCAATTAATGTTTCCTTCTAATAAGGAGTCTAACGTAGGAAAGAGGTATACCCACTTCCACATGAAGATGAACGTTCGGCAGAGACGTGCCCGCCCTAGTCAATTCATCCGCAGTACAATTACCCGTGATGTTCCTGTGACCAGGAACCCAGATCAGATTAACGAGGCACTGTGTGCGATTAACTATTTTCATAAAAAAATAGATTTTGTGCGGTAAAGGTTATGTTTTGTTGAGCATCAGTACTAAAACTTGAAAGATATGAGAAAGTTTTTGCATTCTCCAAAAAAAAAAAACACATACTTTGTTGCGCTCTTCTTTTTTTTTAATTAACGGTTGTAAACATTTTTTTTAGAATTTCGGATTGCTCGTATTTTTGTAAATATCTTACCTTCGTTTCGAAATTGAAAATACCAATATGTCTATATGTATTTAATAAGTGTCGATAACGCTAACGTTGATGGTAATCTGCCCTTTTTTTGCAATAGCCAACGACAAAAGAAAAAAAATTCCATATTAACAGCCTGGCCCACAATGGCGAACATTATCGTATAGAGCGATAAACAGCTGATTTGCAGCGTAAGTATTTTAATACAAAATTTTCGGCTCACTATATGGTTTCTCTGATGTTTGTACGAAAACGAATGTCAAAATCAGTCAGTTGTTTATGAATTGTCGTATATGTAAAACAAGCTAAAACATTTGGGAAAAAGCAAATTGAAATTGAGCCGCCTACCATCAAATTGCTGCTGTATTTCCTATAAATAATAAACTGCAAGCATGAAGTCCATTGTAACAACCACAATTTCTGATTACTTTCGGGCTCTGATTTGCATTACTATATATTGTATTAAATTTAAAGTAAATTTTCACTATGTATTATTATTCTAATGGTAGTCGACTTCGATCTAAATTGAAATCCTAAGTTGCTGTATAGATTTGGTATTCTCTTTAAACTTATCACCCTAATAACTATTGTCAATACTTTCTTTATTATTAAAATTTAACAATAATCATAACTGATAAGATTCATACGATTTTGAAAATACAAACGATTTCAATTTCGAACGAAATTGTTATTTATAACCAGAGTAGGAAAATAAACAAAACGACACGTTTGATCTCATTTTGCTTTGTTCTTTAAAATGAGTAAAACAAAACAAAAACAGTGAGAGCGATTGTCCCATTTAGTTTTGTATATTGTTTTTGTTTTAAGCACTACAAATACACTAACTCAAATGTGCGTAGGTACAACAAAAAATTAATGAGAAGAAAAAAAAAAGAAGAAGAGAAAAAAGAACAAATTATACGAATTTAAAAGAATAAGAAAGCAAGCACAAGAGCAAAAAGCGAAATTTTTTTCGTTTGCGCTCTTTCTCATTTAGAAAGTATTTGTTTTGGTTTTGCTTATGTACAATACGATTAAAAAAATTTTAAAAGTCTATGACTTTTTGGTAACGTTTGCGAAATGTTTTGTTTGTTTGCCCACTCTGTTTAATGTGATATATCTTTAATTCTATTATTATTGACGAGTTTGTCACGATTTCAATAAACCACGTTGTTGATTTTCTCCTTGAATTTTGACAATCTTAGAAGTTTTTTTATTTTATAGAAATTGTAAGTAATGTCAATCAAAATTATTCAAGGTCATATGCTCATAGGTATCGTAAGAACATCGCTATAGTAGCACTCAAAAAAGTTTTCAAGATTTTTTTTCTGGTTTGCAATTGCTTTATTTCTAATATTTCTTTAGATGTCTTCTATCGATTTTGAAAACTGTGCTACAAACAGAGTAAACAAAACAATTTTAACAAAGAATGTGTTTATGCATATTTTTGTATACATACATAAGTAGTATCTTAAAAAAAAATAATTAAAAAAAAAATTAAAAGTTAATTGACAGCGGTGGGATTCGAACCCACGCCCTTTCGGACTGGTGCCTAAAACCAGCGCCTTAGACCGCTCGGCCACGCTGCCTGTTGTGCTCATGCAGCAAAATGTTCGTTTTATTAGTGGGTTATTTATTAAAAGCTTATTCTAGCATGGCATTTCCTAAAAAAAACTATTTTCTTTATAATAATAGAAAAATTTCATTTGAAAAATATACAAATTCTTGTTGTCAACTGTGTTAACAGAATAACAAAAACAATTTACCAACACACACACAGTTGTATAAATGGAAAATGTACTGTATAGAATTTTGTGTTAAATAACGGAACTGTTAAATATTTAAGCTTTTTCTTTAACATTAACGGTAAAAGCTTTATTATGGTGTCTTGTTTGTTTGACAATGTTTTTCATAAAATGAAGCATATGCTAAGGGTATGTTAAAATATTACGTCTCAATATAATGAAAACGAATAGAAAATTAAACTTTGCCTATATATCATCATAATAAATAACAGGTAAAAAAAGTAGGTAAGTGATTATGTTTCTTCTAGACGTACACATGCATATGTACATATGTAATACCATTAGCATCTATAAATAATTTTTATTCCAAACGTTTAATTATATTAAGTTCTTATTGTATTACTACTGTTTCGAAAACAAGAGGGAAACAAACATTAAACACTGTCCGTCACACCGTTAAAAAAAAGTCATGTGGCTATGAAAGTTTCTATGGACGCAATACACCTTATAAGGTCGCAATAACTTGCAGTTTGTCTAAATTGTAACATAATTGAATAATAAAAGCTTATAATTAATAAATACTCGTAATAGTTGTTAGTAAATTTTAATTTTGAATTTAGAATAATGACCGTTTAATATACAAAGATAAAAACCATTCTTTTCGATCTTTTATCTCTATGTTTACATATGTACATATTAAAGGTCTGCACGGGTATGTTTGAAACGATCTTCAAGAAATTCTAAAAATTTCAAACACACTTCCAACTCGAATTCCTAAAAGCGAAACGAATAAAACAAACATAAAAAGTGGTTGTTGTCGTTAGAATGTAAATAATGAGAGAATAGAGACAAGAGAGTATGGAGACATGAGAGACATGAAACATAAGAGTTAGAAAGGAATGAATAGAGTGAATAGAATGTCTTGTTTGTAATATGATAGAAAAGAATTTCTTGTACTGGTATTACTGTACTGGTAGTACTAAAGAACTGAATAATAAAAGTAATGAACTAAATAATTTTTTATGTTATTTTTATTTTTTTTTTTTATTTTTGGCTTAATTTCTAAAAATACATACATACTTATTTACAAAAACTTAAAAAAAAAATTATATATTCAAAAAGTAATTGCTTTTTTTTTGCCTTTAAATGCTTTAATATACACACACTATTCTTCTTGCTAGATTTCAATTTGTTGGTTTTCATTCGCTTGTTTGTACTACAAACTATTGCATTTACTTCAATACATGCTTTCATTCACAAAGGAAATTCAAGACATTCAAGACATTCCAAGACATTCGAATGTCTCCATAATAATTTAGAATTATGAGAGTAAATATAGATTTATTCTATTCTACTCTATTCGTTTGTTGAGGCTGTTCGTTTCGTTTCGTTTCGTTGGCTGCAAAACGAATAGAATGAATATTTGTTTCGATGTTTGAATTTACTCTCAATTAAAGTACACTTCTCGAATCATTCTAAAATGGCAGAAAAGCAAAACATTCATGCAGTACATATGTAATTGTAAGGAAATGTATACATTGTATTAATAAGTTTAGTTGACCTTATTATTGATAAATATATATAAGCGTTTAATTAAGCTTTAGGTTTAATATATAATTATTTTTTCGATATTTCGCTACTTCTCTGCGTAGCTTCTTCAGGAAATATTTTTATTAAAAAAAAAAAAACAAAAAAAAAAAAAAATTTTTTTAAATAAAAATATTTCCTGAAGAAGCTACGCAGAGAAGTAGCGAAATATCGAAAAAATAATTATATATTAGACCTAAAGCTTAATTAAACGCTTATATATATTTGGAAATGTATACATATTTTATACCTAATTTTTGTATAAAAAGACTAAGACTTCGCTTTGAGTCAAGATCAAAGCCATTTACGTGATTCCGTTAATTGAGATTCAATGCATTCCATACATTCGGTTGGTTATGTTGGAGTCACTTTACAATCTAATTTGAGCCGGGATTTGCACATTTCTAATATAAAAAATAAAAAACACCTCCCAGTTTATAGATAGAAGTGAATTAGTAGAAAATTTTAACGTGAAATAACATAATTAATTTGTTTTTTTTTTAATACAAATTTGCTACTCGTTGTTATTCTTATAAATCATACATCGGCTAACAAATCGCAATTTTATTTATCAGAATAGACATACATATCTGTATGAAATTTCTTTATCAAATTAATGTATGAAACCGCTGTATAATTTAATCACTAAATTCGAGACTCACTGTACTTTTGCTTAAAATAGAGCAGAACAATACGCTCGTAGTTTCTGTAGTGATGGAAATGTAACCCCAAAGTCTTGAGAATGAGTCTGGAACATTAACTCGTCGACGTTTGCCAGAGGGACATTTTTCATAAAGATCGTCATCTTCACCCATATAAAGTTCAACTCATTGAAGAATTAAAGCTATCCGACCATTTTTTGCGTCGAATGTTTATGAATTGGCTGTTTGGAAAACTGAACGAAAACAATGCATTTTTCAACAAAATTATCTTTAGTGATGAGGCTCTTGTGAAATCCACAAACAATTCTCGAAAAATTATTACATCCCCAGGTGGTGCGCTTTGTGGTTAGGCGGCATCATCAGCCCAAATTTTTTTAGAAAATGAGCAAGAAAACGTTGACATAGTGAATTCTCTGAGCTACCGAACGATGATAACCGTTTTTTTTTCTTTGTGGCCACAATAGGCTAATGTTTACATCAGTAACGAACGAAATTCGTACAATTTTGAAACAATTTACATAGAAATTTCGTTCGATATCGAATGCTGTAATTTGCCTACTGATTTACGTGAATAAACCACAAACAACTGACGCTCTGAAAGATTAAATTCGATGCTTCATGGATGAAATAAGCGAAGCTCTATTGCAAACTGTATTTCAAAATTTTGTGAAAAGAGCAGATGTCCACTGACTTGCTAGAAGTAAACATTTACTTTTCAAGGATTTCAATAAAATTGAATTTGTCAAAAAAATTGTGTTTTAAGCCCATTTACTTCTTAACCTCTAATTTGCCTACCCTTTATATGATTTTGGTTCTGTAATACCCGTATTATTCCACAGATTGTTTTTAAATTTTATATTCTTGGTAGCTGGTTTCTAAAAATTGTCAAATAATCGATCAGATTAAGTTAAAGAGAACACGTTCACAAAAACACTTAGGAAATCTTAATTATGCATTTTTTATAAAAGTTAAAAAATGAGGAAACAGTATACGAATACCATTATTACTTATAACCATTATAGAGAAATAAAATAAATAATAATCATTAAACAAACGAGCATTTATTTCTATGTTCTCAATAACGATAATGAAAGTGATTCTTGTTAAATAAACATTTTTGTTTTATGACTTTTATTATATTGCAATGTATTTGCCTTTATCGATAAACAGCATCATCAGTTTACAAAAATAACAGGAGGGTTAGTTAACATCTATTAATTCATTCATTCATTCATTCATTGATTCATCAGTAATGCTTACATTTAGATATTCATAAAATACGAGACATTTTTACGACATTTTTATTCGTTTTGTTCTTTTATATGCCACTGTGACTTATCCAAGTAACACTATGGGTCAAATGTTGTATGACACAAAAGGTTCTACATCATTTGACACTTTCGCTATTTCCTATTTAAATACTTCTGTTACGAGTACTTTATATATATACATATATTTATTTTTTTATAGTGTTTTTTTTTAATTTTTTGATTCATTCCATTTTTATAACCTTTACATTTTTTTACTACTTCCAAATTTTATGACTCCGTTCTTTTTTTATATTTTTTATTTCGATGTGTTAGAAGTTTGATTTTAAGTACATCAGAAGAAAATTTTGCATTTCATTACGAGAAAGAAAAAAAAATACGCAACAGATAGTGTAAACTTGAAAAGAAATTGATGTGACCAACTAATAAAAAGAAAATTGTAATTCTGATGGCATAAAATGATATGGTACATAGAATCGAAATTTATAAACTAAAACTTAATTTTAGTAAAATATTTTTAATTAAAAATTAGGAACTTAGCAGAAGTTTTACACCAGCTAATGCAACGACTATTATGTTGCTTATATTTTTGCACTGCTTCGGAGAGTGTGTTGAAGATATGAACAGCGTTGCCGTTTTCGTATTTTTAAAACCGATTGGTAGTTTGGTTGGTTTGTTGCAACTTTCTTAGGGTTTTGGTAGATCTTCATGTTGAAAACACAATTTATTATTTTTGAGTAAGAAAAAACTTTTTTTCGAGTAAGCAATTAGCATATATGTTCTAATATATAGAGATTATTTAAGGTAGATGTACCTCTACATACCATGCGATGTGCCAATTCTGTCTTTTGCACTGCTGTCAAAGAAAAGTTAAAATAATGAATTTTCAGAAAGCAAAAATTACTGGCAAAATTTGCAAATTATTTAGCATATAGAAGTTGAACAATTTTTAAATTTCAGATTCGTTGGGGCTAATATTATGGCTGGAGATATTGGTGGCTTAAAAATTTTATTAAGAACTGATACTAAAATTAATATTATTATTTTAAAATTTTTTATATTATTGAGCTTTGGTAGGCTACAGAGAATTTTGGTAGGTTTTTTGAAATATTTTGGTAGGCAAAAAATTTCTTCTGTCGCAATGCTGGATATGAACACTATCACCAAACTGACACAAATAAATTTGTTTTTGGAACATACCTGTGCAAGAGTAAAAATGTAGTCGGGTTGGTGAGAAAATGAAAATTACACTGTTGAACGTATTTGTAGCAGTATTCTTCTCCTTTTTCTTTTTTTTATACGAGACCAGGGGCCTTATTCTGTAATTCTCTAAAGCTAAAATGTTAAAATTTTGGGTTTTTGAAACAGGCTGGGCCTTAGAATATATAAAATTAAAAAGTTTAGATGTAATAGTCATAAAGCTTTTAAATTAAAATAAGGGATATTCCAAGTCAAATCAACCAATGGGTGTAACCCACCCCCTCCGAATTTTATGATTTTTTTTGTAGAAATATAGTATATCATAGAACTAAATTAAATACAAAGTTTGGGAGTACTGACACATATGGATCCGGAAATACCATCCCACCACTATTAGACTAATTTTATTCTCATTCTATTGCGATTTGATTTTTATTTCTTGACCCAAAAAGATCTCCACTCTGAAATTTTTCACAACTGTAGAGAACGAAACTATCTTTGGCATAAATTTTTGTAAAATTTTTAAAAAGGTCGCTTTCGGAGATATAGGCTTCTGACTTATAGGTAAAGAAAATTGACCTTTGACTTTTTAAAAAAAAAAAAAAAATCATATTAAATCCAAGGTAATTTAATACCTTTTCAAATGCGACTTTTACGAGATGCATACCTATAATACTTTTTAAGAAAATTATAATTAAGTAAGTATAAATTTGTGCATTTTTGTACTTTTTCCGGTTTTCAAGACCTCATATTTCCGGATCCAGAAGTGTCAGCGCCCTTTAATTTTATATTTGTCTTAGTGTTATGATATACTTTATAAGCGTTCAAGAATTGTATTCGTAGCCAAAAAATCCTAAATCAAGTCAATAAATTTAAAGCGATAGAATTTTAGCTTAGAAAAGTTACAGAATAAGGCCTCAGTACTCAGGAGATGACCCCTACTCATGGGGGGAGGAACAAGGGAGTAGTGTTTGTGAACATTTTATTTGAACGTTGCAAAAATCCAATCGTAAACGATTTGACATCACGATCATGAAAAAACTCAAATCAATCGTCTTCTCCACAATACGGAAGACAAGGCACAACAAATAAAAAAAAAATTAAGTACTATTAAAAAAATATTTAAATACTATTCTGCTATAAGGAATAAAAATAAAAAATAATTCACTTTAAGTCCTGAACTAGAAATGGTAGCACCTAAAATTAAAATCTCTTAGTTTTGTGTGTTCATTTGTTCTAATGTTTGTTCAGAACATTGAAGTGAAAAGGAAAATTTCAATTTGTTGTATCGTGCTATAACTTTCACAGAAGGTAAAATATAAACGTATAACAGTGATAAGCATGTTGCAAAGTGTACTGAGATAACTTTTGTAGAATATAACTCTGCCATTACACATAGAAAATATTCATAAAAGCAGATGTATACGAATTTCGAAAAAATGTACGAAAAGAGAAAAAGTGTGGTAAGAGTATTTAAATTTTCAAGAAAGTACTTTCCTGTGAATTTTTTTTCCAAAAATATTTTTACAACCAATTCACACGATCTTAAATGTACTTTCAATGTACTTTTTAAAGCAACTTTCCAAAATTATATGCACTAATACTATATTTTTTAGCCGATTGTCTTCTTTTTTTTCAATAGGAGTATAAGTATGAAAAACAGGTATGAAAAATATAAAACGAGTTTTTTTTTATTTACCACTCTACCTGGCTAAGGGTGTCGTTGACGTCGTAAAAGACATCGTGTAAATTGGTTGTCATAAAAGAATTTCTCGCTACACTTTACAAAATATATGTACGTTAATTTTTTATTTTATGGCTTTTTTCTTCTTTAAATTAGAAATTAATTTTAGTTGGTTACGTTATCCTTTATTTTTGTATCGTTTACTTTTATGTTTTATTTGGATTTTTTTTTTCATGCATTTACTTAAGCTTTGTGGGAAATTTCTTATGCAAAATGTCCATCATATTTATTACAAAAATCATAAAAATCTCTATAAAATAACATATTTTGTATAGAAGAACTAAAAAATAATAAAAAAAAGGGAACTAAATCTTAGATTTATTACTTGTGATAAATTGTTATAGACGTTTAATGTCAAAATATTATTTTTTGTAAATCCGTTGTAAAACATCAGCAAAATCTATTGAAAGTATTTATTTAAAAGAGGAGAAAGAAGCACTTTCTTGTACTGTAAAGTGCTAAAAGCTTTAATTGAAATTAAATCCTTGCCAGCAATGAACTAAGTGACTAACTATTTATTTTCAACTGTAAATTATGTTATAGTAATGCCATATATAGTGCGCTGGAAAAATTAGTAGTAGTACAGACAGTTTTCTACTAAATATTTTTTTTTATATTTTGTGTAGAAAAACTGCCCAAGACTTCACTCCGAACTTGTTCTCAAGTCATGCTTAACTTTGTCCTTGCTCTGATCACCAAAAGGCTCGGTCTCCGATCACAAATGCATATGAATAACAAATGTTATTGTCAACCGCAAAGAAAAGAAAAATTACAAAATCAGATAGGATTAGCTGTTAGAAGAAAGCAGATCCATAAGAAATGCAATTTAGGCGATGTCCTGAATATATTTTGAAATCGTCAGAAAAGTTACCGTCTATAACCGCTAAGATTAGAGATCTCTGAGAAAGCTTTATATAAATCGAGAGAAATGACTATCGATACCAAAAAAATATTTATTTTTGGACTTAATCCACCTTTCTAAGATAAATGCTAAGAAATCGATCTCAAATTATAAGAATGTAGATTCCTTCCAAAGAGGCAATTAATCCAGAGACCGCAAGTAACAGTTATTGCTTAAAAATTAAACTTAAAAAATCATCGTATTAGAGTCGACAGACATATACGAGTATGATGTTATATACCAAATTAATCGCCTTGCAGAACTCTCACAGAATCTATGGTGATCTTGCAAAATTGATCATTAATCGGATTTTAACTGTTATTTTTGACGGTAAAATGCAAGGTTAGATGAAACCTTCAAAAAGAGAGTTTTATTTTGCCGTCATAAAATAAAACTTATTTTAAAATTTTATTTTCTGACTGAAAATATCGGGAGTTTTATTTTTTCTGTCATAAAATAAAATTCATTTTAATGCAGATTTTATTTTTAATCTAATCTCGTTGCTTGTGGTATCTTTATTTTATTGTTTTTTATAGCTGAATACTTAAAATCTCAAGTTGAACGAGTTTTATGGTGCTTTAATATTAATAAATGGCAAATTTACACAATTACAACCGATAATGGCCGGAACCTGCTAAAAATGTTACAAATATTTGACGAGGAGGATGAAAGCGGGTTCGATGACTGCGTCTCCTACGACGTTCTGCAATTAACGAAATATGATAGAAATTATGTTTGTAATAATTTGCAGAGGATAATGTGTAAAATCAGGAATAGGTGTAAAAAAATTTTTCATAAACACTAGTTTTATTTTATGATAGAAAAAATAAAACTCCTAAATAGAGTTTTATTTTATGACGGAAAAATAAAACTCGAAAAATAACTGTTATTTTCTAACTGAAAAATAAAACTCAAAAATAAGTTTTCTTTTATGACGGAAAAATAAAACTCACAAAATAAATAAAAAAATAAAACTCTCTTTTTGAAAGTTTTTTTTTAACTTTTATTTTTCCGTTAAAAAATAACTTTTTCTGCTCACCTTTTTTGGAAAAACTCTCAAAATAACCATAAAAAATAAGTTTTTCTATATAACTTATAACCGTTACGGTCCCTGAATTAATCATACTTCTTATAACTTTCGAGAGTGCCAAACAAACTTCTATTGGGATCTAGTTTTAAGAGTTCCAACTTGTAACTTACAAGGCTCTCTTATCGTAACACAATGATGGATGAAACTGTACGTCAACATAAGAAATATTCAAATTTAGCACGATTTTAAACCACATGACATTTAAAAAATCGCTGTTTGGTGTAGATTTAAAGCTGACAGCGGTGTCAGACAAGCGCTATAATTAAATAATAGTTTTACCACTGCACATTGGGGCCAAATGAATGAAAAGTGGCGATTAATTCAAAATATGAACTTTAAAATTCATGATCGCGTTTGGTACCGGGTGAAAGTGGATAAAATTCTGCATCACTAATTGCAAAAATTATACTTTTAAGTTGTTTGCTCTAGTTGAAGTGAGCACTTAAAGTTGAATGATTGTTATTTTTTTTGTGCATATTGAAAAAAAGTGAAAATTTTCATATTTCAATTGATAATTTTTTCTATTAATACTTCTAAAAGTTAAATTTTTATAATGGAACCGTCAACTTCAGGTAGTTTACTATATAGTACATGTTTTTTTGTTTAAATAAATTTTTTAAAAATATTAAATGTTAATAGAATAAAATTAGCCCAAAAATGGGCTATTTTTGATTTATATATGGAGTTTCAACAACTTTGTTCGTGAGCTTTCGTAAAATCGTCTATATAGTGTTATAATATCAGATCTCAACTAATAAACCCCAAAATATTTTTTTGCGATTTTTTGCGATTTTTGAGTTATGCTTGTTTTTGTGAAATAACTCAAGATGCTAAAAATCCACAAATATGAAAAAAAACAAAACAAAACATCAAGTTGTTTTTACTTTGTTTTGTCATTATTTTCGTTATAGTAGTTGTTATTGTAGCTAAAAAATGTGTTGTTAATTAGAAATGGGGGCGTGAGTAACTTTAATTCACGCATGCTCACGTGATTGCGTATGTTGGGTTTATTTAAGTACTATGAATAAAACTAATTAAATTATTTTACATGTGTTTATGATATTTCAATGAATTTTACTTAAACATTTGTTAATTTTAAATTATTAGAAAATTGTATATGGCACAAGTGCACTATTTTGAAAAATTGAAGGAGGTCACGCTCCCATCCCTATTTATTATTGTCATTTTATTTGAGTGACGAAGAAAAAAAAAATTATTTCTGAAACTAAAAGTCGTATTCAACGCGAATTTAAAAAAAGAACGGGATTGATCATTGATCAACCAAAACCTGGTTTTGGTAACTCTAATGACGGGAATACTGCAAGACGTTTTTTTAAGAATGCAGAAGTATCTGCTGAAATTACTAATATTGATTTAGAGTTGATCAAAAATATGCACACAATATTAATTGTAGTTTCTAGTGGTATTGAGGTCAACATTGAAAAATTTACAAACTTCGCTAATAACACTGCCAGGCTATTTGTGAAAAAATATCCATGGTACTATATGCCTCCTACTCTTCACAAATATTTTATTCATGGGCCTGAAATTATATCATTATCGCCATTGCCAATTGGTCAGCTAACCGAAGAGTCTCAGGAAGCCAGAAATAAAGATTTTAAAAGTTATAGGGAGAATTTTGCCCGTAAATGCAGTCGAGAAAAAACAATGGAAGATATCTTTAATAGATTTCTCTTAAGTTCAGATCCGTTTATAACAAGCATGAACAATAGTTCTAAAAAGAAAAATGAGCTAATGCCAAAATCTGCATTGGAGTTGCTTGTACTTCCTAGCAATCAAAATAGCAATGATGTAGATGGAGATGAAGATGGAGATGAAGATGGAGATGAAGATGGAGATGAAGATGGAGATGAAGATTAAGATTATTGTAACGAATTAATTTATGATTATGAAATTGAATGTGAAGTAAATACTAACATTGAAGGTAATAATGATTATTATTAAAAAAAAAAAATTGTTATTTTCAAAAAAAAAAAAAAAAAATAGAATAACCGAATTTAATAAAATTTTTTTTAAATAGTGTGCTTATGGTTATTTATCAATAAAAAAAACAATTAGATTTTCAAATGTTTCATTTTTGAGCAAAACTTTAAAATTTCGAGAAAAAAGGTATGATTTTAATTTAAAAATTTTCTAATAGAAATACATATAAAATATTTATTCCTTATTAGTTTTAAAAATATTACTTATTTTTCTTAAAGTACATTTAGTATGCTTTAATTTGCAATTTAATTGAATATTTTATAGCGCATCGTTCCAAAGTTACAGCAAAAAATGTGAAAAAAGAGGATTTTTTACAGAACACAAAATGGCCCATAAAGGGTTAAAAAATGTGTTTTTTCACTCTGTTTTTTTTTTTAAATGTTGGTTTTTTATGTATTTATAAATATCCATTAATAAAAAATATTTTTTTTTTAAATTACGACTTCTATGAATTAATCGCCACTTTTCATGCATTTGGCCCCACTGTGCACTGCATTGAAAAATATTGAATCAGAATGCATATGGTTTCAACAAGACTATACTACGTATTATACTTATGGAGGTCATGTGATATTCAACATTCGGCAACAGCAATTTCAGGGCATGGTCAACTGGCAATATTCATTGATTAGAGATTTTCTTGTGGGTTTTTTTTTCACTGTTAGCAGAAATATGCAAACTAATCATCATGTACATTTCTTAGTTGTCAGTTCTACAAAAAATGTGTAGTGTTTTATTATTATTTTATAGAAAAAGTAGAAGTTTGGATCTCGTTTTGTAGAATCTGAGTTTTAACTAATACCATAAAGGATAATTTTATAAAAATCCAAAACTTTGGCAAAATGAGAGAGAAATAACATAAACGGCAACATTTTTTGGTAGAAAAGAATAGAAAATTGGGCACACAACACAGTCGGAATTTACATGATATAATATTCTATGCATATAATAGCACCGATTTTTTTGTACCTTCGAGGGAAAACACACTAAATTTAAAAAAAAGCAACACATATTAATTAAATACACTTTTTACAAATTAACAAAAATATTAATTACCACAGTCATACTAGTCCTCTAGAAATTGTTTATTTTTCGTTCTGGGTCTGATTATGCTTGGCCAATCAATAAAACAAATTTCATACTTCCGCTTTTACTTTTAATTTTTATTTGTTTTTAAGCATTAATTGTAAACAAATTTTTTATCGCTCTGCAAATACGCATAGAATTGATTGATTTCTAATGGTAATAAAGAAAAAAGTTAAAAACATATGAAAATATTTTGAAATTTAAATTTGTTGCACGTGTTTACGTCTCAAAATTATTATTAAAAAAAGGTGACAGTTGTGTTTTATCTGTATTGTCTTAAAGCGGGTAAATATACGAGTAGTTTTATCAGAAAACTAAACTTTCAGTTTAAACTTTAATTTTATAAATATTTGAGATAATTTTAAATATACTTATATACTACAGATAAAAAGAAGTATTTAAAGGTTATAAAACTTATGTTTACTTTAAGGGCTACAATGCCAGAGAAAGATAAACAAAAAACCCAACGCTATTTTTTGAATAGAATTCGTAAAACATGTTTTAAGATACAAGATTTTTAAATAATTATTTATAAAATTATTTCCCAGCAGAAATTAGTGCTTACCAATAAGCTATTTTGTAAGGGAGAAATTGTGAACTCGTGAGCATCAATAATGCATGATTTTTATATGAAATGAGCCGCTAAAATGCACTAGAAATGCTAATTTATTGCAACCAGTAAGCAAATATAATGCAAAATCGAAAATAATACCTATCCTATAGCATTTTTTAAAGCTTTAAGGTATGAATAAACAATATAATGCTTCCATTGTTGCTTACAATTTTATTTATTGCTTCTAAATTTGAAAAATTTTCTGCTGGGATACTATTTCATTTATTTTTAATGTGTTGGCTTACTAAGGCATGAGCCCAGCTCTGACACCTTGAAAAAAACAATATGAAAATTTTATTTCTTTCGGCGACTACCTCTCAGCAGTCTTCTGGCAAAACCTCTGAGAGTATCTGATTGCTATGAACAAGCTTCTCCAGTCTATCGTTCGGAATCGACTTTAAACTGTAGGTACCGGTACTCATAGATAAAAATTAATACACACAACATGGGTGCTGCAAGAAGCTAGGCCCTAACCCTGACACAGGGTTTGCAAAATAAAAGTGTGTATTTTTTCTTTATTAAAGCATTAAAATCACTTCAAATTAAAAGGTAAATACGTTTACAATAGGTTTTACTTTTCTATAAAAAATTATGCTTTTATTCTCCTTTATAAACGATGATGCATCCCTAACCCTAACTAGTTTTATTTCGGGTTAAAAAAATACGTCATTTTATGCTGCACCTTCACAGAGTTTCGACAGTAATAATTTTAATTTTGGTATAACTTCTGTTTTCATTGTTAATAAAGCTCATACATGTTTTCTCTTTCTTTTCAGGTATGTTTTTACATATGATCGAAATTACTTATGCAACCTAGACAAGTACACGTAAGTTACAAAAAATTAAAAAAAATTATTTTTTATTATAAATTATTGGGTGGTATTATTGATTCCGTTTCGCAAGTGCGGCAAGCATTTATTTTTTTTGGTTTAAGCTTAAAATCGGTTTTGTTTTTACATTAATGATTGATAACGCTTGTAGTTAAAAATAGAAATCAAGTGACATCTCTACAAGAAAGAAAAAGAAAATTTAACGAAGAAAATAAAATGCAAAGTTAGCCTTCTTATACCTTTTTTTCTTGAATTTCTTCATATTTCCAAAAAAATTTGACTAAACATTTTTTTTTTGTTACTGTCACATTAGGCAAATATTTGACGAAAAAAAGTGTAAATTTTATTTGATTAAAAATTTAAATATTATTTCTTTATATTATTTATTTATAAAAAAATTGTTTAATAAATTCTTACATAAAACAAAATTTTACCCTAAAATGTTTTCATAAAATAGTGGTCAAACCCTGCAAAAAGTGCGACTACTCCATGCACGTGTGTAAAATGTACTCCATGATGGACCATGACTAGTAACATCCTTAACCCATTATGCATGTAAAAAAGTGACCCATTTTACATTGCGATGTCCTAGGAGATGACCAGGTCCAACCAAATATAACATAAGAGTAACCTCAAAACTACAACTGAGATTAGTTTCTTTTGTAGTTATGTTGGTAACTACTTTATGTCATTAATTCATGGACTACTAACATAAGACTATTTCCTACAAACCCTTAAAATTATAAATCAAGTTTTAATTATATTTTTTTAACACTTTTTAAGCCCTAATATATTTTATGACTTTACATTTGTATATATACAAACTTTGAGAAAAACTGAACATGGACGCCGCCAGCGTTACCATTCAGTAATTTGTTAACTTAAATGTGTCGCTAGTGGTACCCAATTGTAAATTTTACTTCAAACATACAAAAAAGTACACAATTTAATTACATAGGACTATTCTGATAACTACTCATCTGGGTTATGTAGTCCAATTTTTTTTGCAGGGAATATTTGCCTTATGTGTCTATAGCATAAAGTTAGAAAAAAGTCCCTGCAGAAAATGCGGCTACTCCATACACGCGTGTAAAGAGTAGTACATAAAAGACTAGGACTAGTCCAAACATAACCCAAATGTATGAAAAAAACGTGTTCCATTTAACATTGTAATATCCTAAGCGAGGACTACGTAATCCAGCTATGCATAATCTCAAAACTAGGTTATGTTACTACTCCATGGAGTACACACATGGGGTTAGTTTCGTAACTATTTCGCATTAGTACTTCATGCAATACACTCGTTTGCTAGCTTTAAAATTAGTTTATGTTACTTATGTTTTTCTTGGAGTTGCCAAGTAAGTTACGTTTTTGAATAAAATCAGCGTTCGAAGTAAACGAATGGTCTTCGGTCAAACAATTACTATTTGTTTTAAAATGACATGGTCCACATCTGCATTACAATGGACTATTTTGTAACTACTCCCTATAAACTTAAATGGATTATGTACTCCAATATTTTCTGCAGGGATGCATAACATGCCTTTCGCCGATAGAGGGCTTCGCACGTCTGTCAAAAAGTTAAAATCGTGTATATGTATTTATAAAGAAAGTTATTCGCAAAATTGGTAATGTATATAATGGATAGAAGTTGGGCAATTTTTAACTTATAATGCTTTGATAGTTTAACAGTTGACTTACATCGTACATTCTAACCGCTGTTAATGACGTAACGTCTCGTCGGGCGGGAGTTTAAGTGCTCTATACGCCATTTTGCAAATCTCGAGTTAATGATGGTAATTAGGGTTTTTGATACCAAAATTTTTCAAATCTGCAATCCGTTTTCGGCTATTTATCTCTGAAACTTGACGAGATATCCTAAAACGGATTACAGATTTGATAAATTTGGGGTCGAAAACCTAAAGTGGCATCATTAACTCGAGATATATAAAAAATATGAAATGGCGGATAGAGCACTTAAACTCCCGCACGACGGTATGCTATATAGTACATCTGTCATAAGTCGATAATGTAGGAATTTTTTAAATGGACACAGAGTTAATATAATAATATTATATAATAATCACTCTACTTTCCTTTCCTTTCCTCTTTCGTAAACTGCGAAGTGACATTTCTTTATTTTACGACGTAATATCTGTGTTTCGTTTTCATATTTTTTTTTACTTTTCCACAGATTTAATTAAAATCAAATTGAGGGTATAATGTTTGGTTGCAAATAGAGTTTACCAACTGAAATAACTATAACTTGATAAAAATTACAGATACTCGTATCTTCACTACCAATTTAAAATGGTGGTGACTTGTTCTCTTCTGTAATTAAAGTTTCTTGTAAACCATATGACAGCCGTGACGACTCAGCATAGCAGCAGATATCATGTGTTGCTGTGTTTCTTTCTACGTTTTATAAACATTTTTGTTTAATTATGTATGTGCTTACATGTATATAATTTATAATAAAATATTTATTTATTTTAATTTTTCGCCAATTAATAACTTTACTTTGGTTAGTTTTTGTTTTTTTTTTTTTTTTTTTTTTGGGAAAAATAATTTTGTTTTTCTTAAATCTCACAAATAAAAATTCTTTATCACTAATTTATGGACTGTTGGTTGGAGAAAAAAAAATCATGCATATACTCGTGTAATCTGAGCCAAAAGTTGATCTAAAGAAAAGCTTTAAAAACTCTAAAACTCAAATTAAAATGGTCATAGCAAATTAATTCATTTAAAAGTAGACTAAAAAACTGTAAAGCAGAAAATCACATGGAAAAATTCAACAATATTTTGTTTCTTTTTTTTGTTTTTTTGTTTTTGTCAAATATTTAACACCATTCAAATGGTCATTCATTATTATTTTTTTTTAGTTTTTTAAAGGCTGTTATTTTAATCGAAAGAAAAAGGAACTGAAACGATTTTTATTCACTTAAACTGTCAACACAATTAATGGAACTTTGTCACGCTTAGTCTTCTACGCTAAAAAGCTTCAACATAAAAATTTTACTCAAATTTATACAAAATAAAGATTGTTTGTGGCAATAAAAATATATCTACAAAAAAAAAAATAAATAAATATTTTGACAAAAAACAAACCATCATGTTTAAACTAAAGGGGTTTAAATAATATGTTTGCCATATACGTACATATGTAAGTATGTATGTTTATATATAAAATTTTCGTAATATGTACATTATACATATTACAAAAAAAAATTAATAAATAAAATTTGAAAAAAATATTTGAAAATGTTTATCGAACACGAAATGTTGCCAACGTGAAGAAATAAATAATATTTACGAGCAAAGTAAAACGTGCTGAAAATATGAAGAAATAAAAATTACGGTGGACAACAATGGTGTGCATTTGAACACAAAAAAAAAATTAATTAAAAACTAAACAATTTGGAATATTAATAACAAATAATTATTGGGTTTTGTTTCTAATTATTATTATTTTTTGTTGTGTTTGTGTCTTTAATAACACAGTTTTATAAATATTTTAAATAAAATAATTGATTTTTTTCTTATCAAATAATTGTTATGACCATTTATAGTATTTTTTTACAAGCTATAGAAATTGTTTATGGTGGTAAAAGATTTAATTTAACCGTTTAAGAGGAGGGGTGATTGAAAATTATCTATATAGGGGGGTACTTTGCTAACGAAATGAATAAAACTGTACAGAACTTAAATGATTTTTTCGGATTATAAAGCATTAAACACATAGACAACAGCAAGCAGCATGACAGCAAGCAGCAAATGCAGCCGACAATATTTGCTGCCATGCTATCGGCTACATAAATATTTTGAAGGCAGTAGCAGCAAAACAATAAAAAAACAAATAAAATAATGAACATGTGTTTGTTGTTGAAAAAAATATTTCAGTGATACCACTTTCAAGTATACGAAATCGCAAAAATAAAATCGCTTGTTTGAAATGTAAATACATATATATTTTTTATTTTAATTTGTTTATATTTTATTAGTATTAAAAAACTTTACAAAACTCATTAACAAAATATATTTTTTGCTAATTGTACAAATACTCTTTAAAAAAATTGAAATTTACGTATAATCTCAAATTATTTGGCAATTATTGCAAAATTGACACTTTTGCATAGCCCTTCATGTTGCCCGATGAACTCTGAAATTCTGTGTATTTCTCAACTGGTACGGCTGCAAATCTCCAAAAAAAAAAAATCCACTGATCATAAAGATATTTTGATGCATCACACATTTGCATATTTCTTTTAAGACATAACGTAGTTAGTTGTTTGTTTTACATTCAGCCCTTCATCATTACCCATCACATTATACATGTATTTTAAACAACAAAGCATATTAATCCCTGTGGGACACCAAACATAACGTTAAAATCTTAAATTTATTAAATAATACCGACTTATAATGTTAAAAAGTTTTTAATTGTTATTATCTTTATTAATAAATAAATTTTTTTTCTTTGTAATAAAAAATATTTTTTAGGTCGTTTTTCTTTATCATTTTGTATTGTATTAGCATCACTAATTAGTTTTTGCTGCCTCAAAAAATAGAAATTATTCTAAGTTGGGCAGCAGCAGCAAAGGTTTTTGTATAGGGTTTTGCTGTGCTGCCTTTAAAATAATCGTTTCCATATAAACGTGGGCATTCTAATTTTGACAACTTGCTGCCTGCTGCTTGCTGTCGTCTATGTGTTTAATGCTTAAGAGTATTTCCATCAACAATTATTTAAGGCCTTTTGACATTTGCTATTTTTCGACATTTATTTTAAAGCAGAATAAATATAAATTCACAGAAAATTTATACAACAGAAGAGATCTCTTTTCCCTTCTCATAACAAATTTTCCTAGACCAGCCCAATATACTACATCAGTAGGGGTCGCACACTGGTACGGCTTCATACATTTTAGTGCAAAAAATATAACGAGTGGACCTAGAAACTTTAAAGTTGGCACAGAGTATTATATTGATTAAATTAAGAAAATAAAATAGTTTCATAAAAACCAGCCACACCCATAGCCCACCGCCCATACAATCAAAATAGATTTTATCACATAAAACCTTTCGTATAAAAGCAAAAGCCTTAAAATTTACCACATATACTACTTAGAAAAAACAAAAGACGCATGCCAAGTTTCATTGAAATCTGCCACGCCCATCGCATCGTCTTTCACTCTGTGTAAAGTAACTAAAATTCGATTTTTTAAAACTATTTTTTACAAATCAAATAATTCCGTTCCAAAGAAGAGTGTTACACTGAGAGAAATTAATAATTTATTTGATTAAAAAGAAATATTTTGCCTTAGAAAAACTCTACTGAAGTCACCTAAATATTGTAAAACATAAACTGAGGACAATTTTTACACAGTTTAGTAGCTTGTATATGTCAGATAATTTAATTGATAACTTTTCAATGCCGTTTTTATTTAAATACAGCACTTCCTTTATAATTCGTAGAAATAGTTGTTTAGATTGCATATGTAGTGTAGTAGATATGACCGATTAAAATTTCCTTCTAAGCTTCAAAATTTTCAGTTTTCTTTTAAATAAAAGATAGGTCCGGCTATATTACTGGAACCGAATGAACCCTAAAAGCCTATTCTTTGAATTTACCAAAAAAAAAAAAAATCCACAAGTTTTAACAGGTCGTTAAACAAACTTATGAATTTTCTTAAAATGGCCGGGAAAACTGCAGACAAGTTGCAATAAAATCTATTGCAGGGAAGTACAATCCTAAGAGTATGCAACAGATTTTAATACAAACGTCTACTGCAATTATATGATTGTGAAGGAAATCTTTCTAACTATTTTTGTTTCTTAAACCGGAAATGCTTAGGGGCAAAAACGGGCAGCTGAATTTTTAAGAAATAATTAGCTGAGACTTCAGGCTTTAATTTGATATAAGTATCTGGCTGGAGCTCGTTGGAGCTCAAAAGATGCAATCCATAGAAGTTGGAGAAAATATACATTTTTGGACAATTTTTTGTAGTAAAAAAAATTATTTTTTTTAAATTTGAAAATTTTTTTTATTTGCATATTCATCATAAATAACGTCCAGTTGTATGAAAAAAAATCTTTATAGTGTCATTAAAAGAGTATTTTAGAAGCATGAAGCGTTCACTTAGGTCAACTTTGAATGTCTCTGGACAAAAAAGTAATAAAGATATAAGCCTAATATTTTTGCTAAATGATAATTAGATTATTTATTATAAACTGTGTAGTCTCCGTGGTCTAGTGGTTAGTGTGTTGGCTTACTAAGACATGGGCGATTAATAATAATATAAGGAATACAATATATATGTATATGTACTGTCCTTTCCAAAAATTCCAATACAATGCACAGCAATTAGTAGGGGTTTACCCTACCTTCTCAAGTTTGTCGTTCGGAGTCGACTTTAAACTGTATGTCCCGGTACACTTTTTTTTTGTTTTTTTTTTTGTTTAAACTTTTATTTTGATTGTTCAAACTTTTCTCTCAGGCATTGTACAATAATTCTCCTTTAATCGCAATGCTTTTTAGGCTCTTTTGGTTAAAACACTTTTAGGCCTTTATTAAGTTTAGCTGAAGACATCGACCAGAGTACATTTTCCACAAGTAATCTACGACCACATTAGCCAGTTTTGATGAAAACAGCGTAATCAAACAAATGTTTGCATACAATAGTAGTTTGGTTTTATTCGTCAAATATGACCGATCGTGCTTTTGGAAATAAAACTTTTAATTAAAGCTTACTGTTAGAAATAATAATGGTGGCATTAAAATTAATACTTTTAAATGAACAACAAAGTATACAATTTTTAAATTACTGGCTAATGTTATTAAAAATTATTTTCCTTAAGACTTAAACGATTAACTCTGCCAAAAAATTTTCCAATTGCTATAATTTTCCAGAATTAAATGGGATTAAAAGAAACTAATAATTTATTTTTATGTACTGTATTCGTCAGTATTATTATTATTCTTTTTTTTATCTATAATTATGATACACAAAAAAAAAATGTAAATTTTTATTATCACTAAACATATGTTTATTTAATAATTGCCATAAATTTTTATCAGGCTGTATTTCAATTCATTTAAATTAATTTTCACACAA
The DNA here is from genome assembly GCA_963576795.1 of Metopia argyrocephala. Taxonomy (NCBI): domain Eukaryota; kingdom Metazoa; phylum Arthropoda; class Insecta; order Diptera; family Sarcophagidae; genus Metopia; species Metopia argyrocephala. The sequence continues at coordinate 91,114,835 of OY756211.1, forward strand.
TATTACAGAAATAAAAAACGAAAAAAAAGAGATAAATTTTTTATAAATTGTAAGAATAACTGATAATAAAAATTGTAACAAAAGAGAATATAAAAATAATAATTATTATGTGTTTTTATATTTTTAATTTGATATGTTTTTTTTATTTTTTTCATTTTTACAAAACACATCTGCATATATGAGTAGATATGTGAACGATCAGTTTTATAGTGACGTGTTTCCGTTCATTATCTTTATTCGTTGTAATATTTATTAAAGGGTTAAATTTAATTATCTAAACACCCTACATATAAACAACATATGTGTTTTAGTTTGATCAAATGTTTGCAAACATGTTTTTATTCAAAGAAATTGAGTAGTTTTTTTTTTCATTGAGACCAATAATCAGGGGTAAGCCCCCACTAATGCTATGCATTGTTTTGGAATTTGTGTGGAAACGACAGTACATTATGGCAACAGGACATATTTTAATCAAATGTTCTGTTCATTCATCTAACACAGTGATGCCCAAAATTAAAACTGTTGTAGTTGTGGACAGCGAATAAAAACTGTCACAGTGCAGCGAATCTAAAATCATCCGGGACCTGAAATGATTGTAATGTTTAGCGATGGATATATGCATTGCTGGGCTGGACCGCTAACGGGAAATTTTTTTGTTTTAAAATATATACATTCTTCCCTTTTGCCTGTTTTACAACAGATGTATTGACTATGAACCTATTTTGATCAAATTTTGAGATTCTTACTGTTACTATTTTGAAGACATAGACAAATAAAATATTACTTTGTATAGGCGTGGCAATGCCCAGTTAGAATTTTTTAAATTTATAAAATAAGTTCTTTCCAGATATACATACAGAGAGACATTGTAAGAGTTTCAAGAATATATCTGTGTCGATATGGAAGAACAGCTTAAGTCAAAACAAGAAATTATGTAATAATCCCAAATTTCTGTAAATTTTACTATAATAAGTTTTTACAAAAAATCTGTAATTTAATCCACTGATAATAGACTTTTGAAACAATAAATATGTACTATAATATTTTACATTTTTTTATTACCTTGAGTTTTATGAAGCGTCAAAAATACTAAGTAAATTTATGCTTATTTCGACTTAAGCTATTCTTCCATATTGCCACAGATATGTTTGAAGATATAGTCGTTTAGCTGTCTAAAAACTTGAACGAAACACACAATTCGTTTTTATACAAAATATATAAATTTCAAGGCTTTTGTAAATCAAATTTTGAAAAATCCTGTAATAGCAGTCATCTACTCCGTAATAGAAATAATTTCTTCAAAGCACTATGGTTTCAAATGGTTTTTTTTTATTTTTTCATAAATTAAAATAATCATGTCAGAGCTTTTAATTTTAGCACATATAGTATAAACCGTCAGTTCGACCACGCCCACACCCTACGTTAACTCAAAGGGAAGGTATTTTAAATGAAATAAATAATTTTTTGAGGTTAAAAAGATAATAGAAAAAATTAAATTGAACTGTTTTATTTTATATTTTTTGTTACTCTTTAGATTTTTATTGATTCTATTAGTACTTACATCATCTTCCCGCCCATTTCTTTTACACCCGTACCCAAAATATTTCAGTATGGTTAACTGGGAGATTGCTGCAAATTGCTGGAGGGATATGAATTAACACTTGAAATGCACACATGAACACTTCTACATTAAGACTTCCATGAAGATTCATGCTCAAACACAGCCTTTGGTTCACGAAACATATATGTAGATTATGTTGAGACTATATAATTACATATTTACAATATCAAAAATTAAGACAAGAACTTGACCAAAATAAAATTTCAAAAAAATGTCATAAAACTACTTTTCTTGGACTACATTCTCCATTCAAAATTAACACTTAAGAAGTCGTTAGTAAACTTTAAACTGTGAAAGTCTAGTACTCCGGCATATATAATTTCGTTGTTTGTCCGGATGTATGTCCAATTCCCTTTCCGCAGCTTTTTGAAGCCGCCTGACGTCGCAGAAAGCTGAAATTTTGCTCATTTACTCCATATGTGCAGGACGGAGCCAGATTTTTTGATTTTCCGACTGTGGTCGGCTTTATGACTACTAAGAAAATAAATTAACGTTTACCGATTTTCAAAATTTTTTCTTTTTTTTTAATTTTTGCCAAAAAAAATCTCGATTAGGAACTATCATGCAAAATTCCAAAATAATCCGCATGCCGGTTTCGTCTGTACTCTGTTTAATTAATTAATCACGATATAAAATAATAATATCATATTATAAATTGTATAAAGTTCCATTAGCCATTGGAACTCTAGTCTTAGTAAAAGCTGCTTGGAAGAGAATGAGAAAACTATAGTGCTGTAACCTTTAATCGCCTAATTGGTAGTGGTGACCTACAGGAAATTCCTATATGGCTTTTTGCTCTTGTGCTTGCTTTGTTATTCTGTTAAATACGTATAATATGCTCTTTTTTCTCTTCTTCTTTTCTTTTTCTTCTCATTCATTTTTTGTTGTACATTTAGTTAGTGTATTTGTAGTGCTCAAAACAAAAACAATATACAAAACTAAATGGGACAATCGCTATCACTGTTTTTGTTTTGTTTTACTCATTGTAAAGAACAAAACAAAATGAAATCAAACGTTTTGTTTTGTTTATTTTCCTACTCTGAAATAAATAAACATACATACATACATACATACATACATACATACATACATACATACATAACTGGCCTTTACAACCCTGTTTCAGGATTACGGCCTAGCTTCTCGCAGCACTCATGTTGTGTGTGTAAATTTTTATTCATGAGTACCGGGACCTACAGTTTAATGTCGACTCCGAACGACAGACTTGAGAAGCTTGTTCATGGCAATTAGTTACTCTCAGAGCTTTTGCCAGAAGACTGCTGAGAGGTAGTCGCCGAAAGAAATATTTTTTTTCATATTTCTTTTTTTGAAGATGTCGGAGCCTGGAGTCGAACCCAGGGCCCATGTCTTAGTAAGCCAACACACTAACCACTAGACCACGGCGACTACTACTGAAATAAATAAAGCGATAAATTAATCGGTGCATGCGATAAGTAACACAATAGCACTGCGCACTTATCATAAAGGGATTGCAACAAATAAAACAGTAACAAAAGCAACATTGCTTTTTCTTGTTGGTTGGGGCAAAGAACTGAAATGAAAAGTGTGAAAACAAAAAGAATTTTTATAAAATAAGGAATAAAACTGACAGTTCTCTTCCTAAAAAAAGAAGCTCAACCATGCACAATAGGCTCCATGAAGCTTAAAGGTGCTGGACAGTGTTGTTTGATTGCCATCTTTAAAGTTACGCAACCCATGTAATGTGTATTAAGTATTCGTCCTTTGCCGATTTTTTTTTCATTATATTTTCCTCGTACGCTTCTGATAAAAAAAATTGTTTGTGAGGTGAGATGTTTAGTCTTCTAGAAAAAAGGTAAGAAATTAAAAAAACAAAAAAAAAAACAATAAAAACAAGATGACCTAATTTTGAAAACCTCTGTTGTTATTTTATGTCTACCCATTAATAAATGTTTCTAAAGTAGTTGTTTGTTGTTTTGTTCTTCTTCTGTTACTAAAATTTTTCTTACTGGTGTTGGCATACGGCTATGTTGCCTACAACAAGAGCTCTACATACTCGTACATATATAAGTATGTAGTCACTCGTAGGTTGTTTTGAAATTTGATCCTCTAATGATAAACATAATCACGTGTTTTCAATTTTTTTGATTTAGAGCCCCTTCTTGTTTGTATTGCTTGTTATTTCCTTTTATAAATTTTTTTTTTTTATCAAAGAACCCCTCTTTAGTATTTATTTTGTTTGTTTTTTGACTCCCTCAACATTATTTTGATTTTTATTTATTATTATTATTATTTTATAGAACCTGACCTTGTTTAGAAGTTTTAAATTTCAAAACATTTCGTTAGAAAAAAAAAAAAAGAATTGATAATACTCGTCGTACTCGTATTTTAATGATCAAAGAAAATTCAAATTTCTCTTTGTTTGTTATTTTAAGTTTAAATAATAATTGAACTCCTAATCAATTAAACAGTTTTAGGAATTTTTTAAAGTTTCCGGTTTTAATACAAATCATATAATAATTTTGAAATCTGCCTATAACAATACGATTGTTAATATTGGTTTACGAGAAAAAAAAAATAAGTATGTGTAAATACGAATATGTAATCTCAGTAACACCTTTACAAAGATTTTTTCCTACAAAAATATAAGAAAAGATTAAAAATTTCTTTTTTTTTTTGTTTTGTTTCGAAACTGCTGTTTATAAAATTATTTCCATCTAAAATTGATTAAATCTACAATTTTCTTTACTGTTTTACTAGCTTTACTCTTCTTTGCCAGATGTCAGCATGTAATCGTACATATGTATTCTTAAGAATTTTTTAAAATAAAAATTAGTATGCAATGTCAGAGCTAAAAACATTTCTTGTTTGATTCAAATTTCGATTTCAAATGTTTGAATTTTATGAAATTCAAAAAGCTCCAAAAGTACTCGTACTAAAAATTAAAACTAAACTAAGAAATACATATAAGAATGTCGTGTGCAAGATAGCAAATATCTTTCATTTAAAATATCAGTAAAGTTATTGTGTTGTCAGTAATGGATTTATGCCTAGGTCCGTTACAACCTGGCCTAGACCGCCAAAATTTAAAGACCGCTAAAATTTTAAGGTAAAAGAATGTAAGAGCAATTTAAATTAAACATTTATTTGCCTAATTTTTTCTTCAAACTAATACGATACTCCTATTGCTGTAAATTATAAATATATGAAGTAATTAATTAAATTGTTAAATTATTTCTTAAATAATATTACAACACAATTCTATTGCATTGCAAATTGCTGGGTATTTTGGTCTCATTGTATATTATGTACCCCTGTGTTATTGCACATTAGATTGCTATAATTACTAAATAAGTAAAAATGTTGAAACCTTTGAGGTTTCCGTGTAAAACTCTTGGAAAATACCGTGGATATAATGATTTAATGGTTAATCTTAAAACCATCAGTTAATTAAAAAAATTAATCTTACCTTACGCTGATCATTCTTTAAATTTAGTAAGTAATTCTGTAGTTGAATTTATTTCCGAAACAGTCGATTTTTTTGCTATCTTGCAAGGACTTTATAATTTTTTTTTTGCTGTTCGTTAAAAAAAAATGTAAAACTTTAAAGGCCTATTTAGCCAAACGTAGAATTCGTAAATGTTGCGTAAATGTAAATGTAGCGTAAACGTAAATGTAGTTGCACTTATCCAAACGTAAAAACGTGTCAGCTGTTTTGGTCATACATAAACATTGAGATGGCAATTCAGTTTGTTACTTTTTTTTGATTGTTTGAAAAAGTACGGAAATATGTGCACATTACGCGAAAAAAGTACGATAATTATTTAAATGGTAATTGTTTAAACTTTTATATTTAAATTTTAATAATATTTGAAACATAAGGTATCTTAAATAAAAATTCTTTTATTTTTATATATATGCACATATCGTCGATGGAATTAAAGAACGCTGTAACTGACAAAAAATCGAAAATACGTTTTTTGCATCATTTTTATCAGGAAAAAAATACGCGTCGATTGGTCCTGGTCCCAGACTTCTACGATGAAAATAAAATCACTTACGCCGTTTGCCTTTTGAAAAATACCAGTGTCTTTGTTCTACATTCATAAAGGTTTTTTGGCTCTGGTGAACATTTACGGTTTAGTCAGTTACACCGTTCTTTATTTCCATCGACGATATTAATGTGTATGTACAATATATACATGTATGTAATGTACGAGTATTATAAACTTAAATATAAATATAAACTTAAATAAACTTAAAATAAACTTTTTCCGAGCTTAAGGTCTTTTTATATAAATATTAAATATTTATTTGTTTTCAATATTTCGCTGCCCCTTCGTGTAGCGTCTTCAGGAATTATTATTAGTTAAAATAATAAAATTTGTTAAAATAAATTTGTTATTTGTTAAAATAATAATTCCTGAAGACGCTACACGAAGAAGCAGCGAAATATTGAAAACAAATAAATATTTAATATTAATATAAAAAGACCTTAAGCTCGGAAACAGAGATTTATTATTATTTAAAAAAAGAGGTCAATGAAGTTATTATATTATTATAAACTTAATATAAATAAAATAAATTTTTTGCCGAAGCTACACAAAGTAGCGAAATATCGATAAAAAAATAAAGAAAACCGTATTAAAAAGTATCCTTGGCTTAGATAGTTATTAATAATTAATTAAAAAAGTCGAAAAACCAGAAAAATAGAATAACTTTTATATGCAATGTTTTGTGGTTATAGGTACATATATATTATGTACATTATATACATATATTTTACGTATATGTTATATATATGTTGAACCACTATATTTATTTAATATATATGTACGTACCAAAATATGTAAGTACCAAAAAAATAAAGAGTAAAATTAACCCCATATTGTTCCAATTACATACAGCCCAACACTGCTTGGCAAATGTCACGTAAAGTTACGTAGAATTCTATTTTCAATAGGTTGCTACGATACGTTTACGTTACTCTACGCTTGAGTAACCACTTGTATAGCTTTTCATATAACAGAAACGATCAGCTGACACGACTACATTTACGGGTTTACGTTTACGTTTGGCTAAATAGGCCTTAAGTAAAGCTACGGTCACATTGGGTAAATATTTGACGAAAAAAACGTAACCACTATTTTATGAAAATATTTATCTTTTAATTTTTTATTTCTTAAAGTTTAGTTAATTATATGTCAAAATATTTTTTCTTATTAATATCGTTTTTAAACAATTTTTGAAGAAATTTTTACATAAAAAGAAATATATGCATAATATATTTAAAAAAATATATTGGTTACGTTTTTTTCGTCAAATATTTACCCAATGTGACCGTAGCTTAAGGAGTGATATGTTGATGCATTACGTACCACTGCAGAAAACAACACCGAGAAAAAAAGCTATTGAGTTGCAACGAAAAAGCTACTTTATTCCCTATTTGAAATGTAATTTTAGATCGTTTTTAAGTTTGTAGTAAGTAACTGCAAGAATCTTACACTGATTTCTTAATTGCTATTCAAATTTATGGTCCTCTAACGTCATTTCTTGAGGTTATAAGGAATAAACACTTTTCTGAACTTGAAAAACAGTCAAAATGCTATCTGGAGTTTAAGGCAGGTAAATTAAAAATCCCTTCTTTTTGCACAAGATATCCCATTTTAGACACTCCAACAATTAAACGGAGATAAAAAGGCATACGAAATCGTATTTGTAAACTACAAATTTATCTAAAATAGATTCAAATAAGTAATTTCGTCAAAAAGTATCCTGATGATCTAGAAGAGGCATTAACATATTAATGCATTTATTTCCATAAAAATCTCCACATAAAATATATGTATATTTTCAACAGGGACGTTACAAAAGTAAAGCGAAGGGACAGCAAACGACGCCATTTTTCTTGTCGCTCTTTTCACATTTCTCTTCAGTAAGGTTTGCCATTTCATGACGGAAAGATGTACAAGCCAACAACAAGTCGAAATTATTAAAATTTACTATCGAAATTCGGAGTCAGTGGCCTCAAAGTTAAGAGCGCTACGTCCAATTTATGGTCGTCATAATCGTCCCAGCAGATCAACATAATATAGCTTTGTTGTTATACATTTTCTAAGTGGGGCTTAATAATTTAAGGTGGATCTAAGATCTGGTAGTCGTCGTGCTCTAGTGGTTAGTGTGTTGGCTTACTAAGACGATTGCTCGAGGTGGGAATCTCAGCTCTGATACTGATTTTTTGAGTATCTCTGCTGCAAAGACTAACTATCCACGAGCTGTATACACTGTACTGCTATGAACAATATAAAGTTTGTGAATTAATAGTAGAAATTCCAGAAATGCATCTGCACATACGAGTAGTATTTCCAAAGCCTTCCTATTTACATTAAATTTGCAGTAATTATTTCATTTAAGCGAGTTTTTTTCAAGCTTTAAATCCTTAATTAAATGCGTTTTAGTTATTAGCACAGTGACCAAATAATAGCTGATGAGAGATGCCTGTTTCCCACCTGTGGTGGTAAAAGAATGCAATTTGTCGTAGATGAAATAGAGTATTGAAAGCCTTTATTTTAACTGAGGGAAGAACTAAATGTGTGCTGGCTGTTCTCATGATGTCACGCACAATTTTTGGTTATTTTAACTAAAACATGATGTCATTAAATAAAAAAAAAATAAAAAATGCATTCTTTCCAAAAAAAAAAAAATACGAAACACGCTCCTTGTTTGGTTTCGAAAATAATTAAAATAATTAAATAAAAATGTAAGACAAAAAAAAAAACAAAAATAATCCCAAAAACAAGTTTTTTATGCATTTTTATGTTTAAGAAGTTATAAAAATGCATATTTTTTTTTTTTATTTAATTGTCTGGCAAGGCGATGTGTATGATGGCGATGACGTTGGCAATGATTATGAAGATAATGGTGTTTTTTTTTATTTATTTTTCGTACTAAAGTAATACTTATTTGAAGTGCATGTGAGTGAGTCTGCTGTTTTTAAAACATTTTCGCTTTTATTTGCAAAACGTGTGCATCATGCCGAAGAAGTAAAAGTTTTTTATACGCATTTACTATATACATACACCATGAGACGCAAACAAGCAATACAGCTGTTACTATGTAATTAGTAAAATTAAGAAATGAAATAAACTGAAGATTAATTCTAAACTAGTTTATGGTGATTACCTTGATATCTGTTAGCGGCAGTTTGGTGTACACCTCGGTTCGCAATCACAAGGTTATACCAGAAAATTGCGCTTCAATAAACTCGCTAAAGCAGGTGAACTTCAAATAGTTGCTGAAATATTTGTGAGTATTGACAGTCTTCTCACCTAGTTTTGGGTGAAAACCAATCAAATGGAAAATTGCGGTTTCATTTTAAAACTTACTCAAACACTTGCTTTACTGCGAGATTCACCTGGCCCAAATTGAATAGAAAACGGTAGTTTAGGTAATTTTTTTAAGGGTTGGCATATAGAGATACCTCACTCGCAAATTTTCTTTCAACATTGCAAATCGGCCGAAGAAGAAAAGTGTGTATCCTACTTCATATGTCAGTATAGGATTTCTCACTTTGATTACTCTCTCTAGATAGTTTAATGGAGCCATCGTCCAATATTATATACATGTAAGTACTATTGTCAGACTCACTGAACTTTCTGGTTTCCAGCATATCATAAGGGAGTTAGGCTTTTAAGCGAATGCTCTAATCTGATCAATGAGATGAGTTAATCCAAAATGATTGGTCGGATCTGAATTATCACCTTATGTAATATCACTACGGGCCACTATGTGTGTTTAAGGGCCATTATTACAATTTGCATATAAAGTGTCCGATAGTTAAAGGTAACTTTCGTTAACGGGAGGAATAAAGTGACCTTTAAATGCTTTTCGTTATTACAACTTACCTTTAAAATAAAAGTTATATTTTTTAAATACGGCAATACCAGAACAAGAACCGATTACTTTTTGCATTAAATTTGTTTAAAAGACACCAAGTGGCAACAACACGCATGTTTACATGAATAAATAAACAAAAAAATTTTGTAAATTGTGCACTAAAAAAACTTAACAACAAAGAAATGTGTTTTACTTCCATTTTTATTGAATTTACTTTTTTGTTGACAAAATAAATAAAATATTTTTGTTAATAATTCAACTAACAAAACAATATGGCAGTCTCAATAAAATATGGTAAGCTCAAAAATTTAAACTTCACGTTAAAAGTTAAAGGCAAGGCAATCTTCCCAATAACTTTATCGGTCACTTTTAGGTTAAAGTTTAGTTGTAATAACCAAAAGCAATTTGTAGTCGCCGTAGTCTAGTGGTTAGTGTGTTGGCTTACTAAGACATGGGCCCTGGGTTCGACTCCAGGCTTTGACATCTTCAAAAAAAGAAATATGAAAAAAATATTTCTTTCGGCGACTACCTCTCAGCAGTCTTCAGGCAAAAGCTCTGAGAGTAACTAATTGCCATGAACAAGCTTCTCAAGTCTGTCGTTCGGAGTCGACATTAAACTGTTGGTCCCGGTACTCATGGATAAAAATTGACACACACAACAAGAGTGCTGCGAGGAGCTAGGCCGTAATCCTGACACAGGGTTGTAAAGGCCAGTTATGTAGTTATTATGTAATTTATCTGTCCGATAACGTCCTGCCTTTAACTAAAGGCAAGTTGTAAATTACAATTAAACCCATTATTACAAGTTGTAATGGAACAAAGCTGCCACACTATCGTATATTATCGCGAGTCGCCACACACATATCTTCCAACTTTAATGTAGCATTGAAGAAATCATTGAAATTTTACTGCGTGCAAGTACTACTCAGCTGTTTGCTGCTGTTACCAACATGCATAAATTGCAATAATACTTTATGGCATGACAACCCTTTTCCTGTGTTAAAAATGTTTGTTTGTTTGTTTAGAAAATGCAATATACTACAACAACAAAAAACACAACATTAACAACATGAAATTCATAAATTGATGTACCATACACATACTCATACACATATACGAGTAAATCTATGTACATACTTGTATTAAAAACAGGCATTCGCATACAAGAGTTTAGTAAACATTACTACGTATAGACGTCATGTTTGTACTGTAAGCAGCTTTTAAAATCTGCTGCATACAACACTAACTCATGTACATAGTTTTTAGTACCAGATATGTAAACTTAGTTGTAGTTTTAATTATTATTATAATAATGATTATCCAATAAATATCATCATTGTCATCGCCCTTTATAATGGTTAGCGTTGAGAAACTTCATTATCGTCTTCAATGTGCAGCCCATATGTCAGCTGCATGTTGAGTTTCTTTTAAAGCTTTTACGCTTATTTAGTTGATTCTCCAATTTAGTTGCAGTTGGCGTATAAGAGTACATACATATAAGATAAATATGTACATGCACTGTACGCTATGTCATGGTAAGCATTTTTGAAAAGAAAACGTTCCTTTAACTACAGAATATTTATATTTTTTATTAATAAAATAGGGTGTTTTTTAATCCCAATAGAATTTGTAATTTCATTTTAATCCAAAAAAAAAAAATTTGTATTCAAAACATAAATATATACATAGTTATAAGTACATGCCCATAACATTTCAAAATAATTTCGGCAACGCAGTTGTTTTTGAAATTATCTTTATGGGCGTCCATTTCTTAAGAAAAAGGGTGCGATTATACAATCAATGTTTGATTCGTAGCAAATGGTGCATTTTTCTCCGTTTATTTGTCTATGGGGTCTGTTATGAATTAGTCTCGCAGCATCGAGGCAATAATTTAATAAGGTCATTAAGCTAAAATAAATGGAGATTTACTGAAAAAAAAAGGTTCCATATAATTGCATACTTTTACGTACTGCCCATGCAGTACGCAGACCACAGACATTTGAGGTTATTTTGTAATGAACAGAAAAATGCATTTCATTTTAGCCGAATTATTTGTTCATAAAACTGATTGTACTTCAAAAGTTTTTTCCTTTAATTGGGGTATAAATAGATTTGAATTTATATGTCCAAAAAAAACTTTTCTACCTTTCCCTAACCTGTTTGCACCAACACAATACACCGCATGAGTAGATGCTAAACTCGTGATGCAATGTGATCATTCCGTTGAATATTATACTTACTTCTGATGCTCAGAGCATTTGATTTATTAGATTATGTCGGAAAACAACACTGTTTGTTGCGCGTATTAGTTTGAAGTGTGCAGACAGCGAAAAATTAGTATTAAAATTTATACAATATCTCCCTGAAAGTCTGGTAGGAAGTAAAGGTTAAATAAATTTCAAAAATTTCAATTTGACTGGTGTGACAAACATACAATATCCCCACAATGCTAACAATAAGAGCCTCTGAATTTGGCTCAAATTGCTTCATAGTTTATAAAAACTCTTTACTTAAAGTGTACAAGTACAAGTGAACATGGTATCTCCCAAGCAAAGTAATTATTGATTTTTGTATATCTTGGAAATGTTTAAAACAAAAGTACAGTATTCGACGGATAATTGCCTCAACAAGAATATCAACATTTTTGGGCAATTATGCGTGGAAGGCATTTAAACGAATACGGTTAATTGCGTCTTTGAGGTAATTAAACGAATATTCTTAATTGCCTGGATACACTGCCGTCAATACATATGAAAAGCAAGTAACTTATACTTATACATAAACTTGGTAGTTTGAAAGTAAATTTAAAGTATATTTTATGCCTAAATAAGCATAGTTGAGTTAAGCTGCAGTTTTTAGAAAATAATTATTTTGGGTAATTAAGCGAGGGAATATTAAATGAAATTTCTCTTTGGGGAAAATATATTTGAGGTAATTAAGCGAATAACAAAGTTGAGCGAAAGTTAATTAACCGTGGAATTTAATTAAAAAATGGAAAGAAGAAAATATGGGGATTTAGAAACTGGGGTAAATAAGCGTGAAAGGCAATTAAGCGTGGGTCAATTATCCGGGGAATATTGTATCTCTAAATTTAGTGTAAATAATTTCGTATTAATGTAGTGTAATAATGTTGAAACCCCAGCTCTAACATCTTGAAAGGTGGATATATAAAAAAATATTTCTTTCGGCGACTACCTCTTAGCAGTCTTCTACCAAAGGCTCTGAGAGTAACTTATTGCCATGAACAAGCTTTTCAAGTCTGTTGTTCGGAATCGACATTTAACTGTAAAAATTGACACATACAACCTGTGTGCTGCTAGAAGCTAGGTTGTAACCCTGAAATAGGGTTGTAATGCCCAATTATGTATGTAGGTATGTAAGGCGTTTTAAGATGAAACAGATTTATAAAAGAAAAAGTCAGTAAAAATATAAAAAACAGGGCTTTTTATTGTTTTATCCGTAGTAAATCATACTTTTGGAAATATTCTGTAATATACTATAGGGTATAGGTAGGCCTCAACCAACAATAGTTTTCTTACTTCTTTTCTTTTTTTTAATGTTTGTGACAATCACGTTGTCTGTGCATGATGATGTAGATGATGATGATGATATTGGGGATGGCGTTGTTGAAGATGATGCATTTGAAATTCATGCAATTTGTTTTATTTTTTGCTTGTTGTTTTTGTGGTATTTCTTCTCTCTCTCTCTCTCTCTTTCTCTTTCTTCTTACACTTTTAGTTTAACTTCCTTTTGCTTTTAATGTTGTTGTGTTGCCAGCTTTTATTTTTAACCCCTTAGTTGTTTGATTTTCTAGAATAAAATTTTTGATTGCATTATAAAAAATCAAAATCGATTTATCGATATTATTACTAAATATTCAAAAGACACATGTATATATTTAAAAAAAATTGTGTAATTATTAAAAATACTAAAAATACAAAAAAAAAAATACTATTTCAGTTAGTATATTTAAATATAAAATAATTTTCTTTATCAGATGTACAGATAATGTCGCGTTAATGTTAAAGGAATGTGGAACATAATCCCATCAGAAAATTTTTCAAATTTGGAAGCTTACAATAAAATTGTAAGCAATAATGGAAGCAATATATTGTTTTTTATACATTAAAGCTTCGAAAGATGCTATAGGATAAGGTATTATTTTTGGTTTTGTATAATATTTGCTTGCTGGTTGCACTAAATTTGCATTTCCTTTGCATTTTAGCGGCTCATTTCATATAAAAATCATGCATTATTGATGCGCACGAGTAAGTTATAATTCACAATTTCTCCTTTACAAAATAGCTTTACTGTTATACATTTTTTAAGCGAGACTTAAGAATCTAAGGTGGATCTACGATCAAATTTATTGCAACCAGTAAGCAAATAGTACAAAAAATCCAAAATAATACCTTATCCTATAGCATATTTAGAAGCTTTAATGTATAAAAAACAATATAATGCTTCCATTATTGCTTACAATTTTATTGTAAGCTTCCAAATTTAAAAAATTTTCTGCTGGGTATTTTGTTAGGTAACATTTTCGGAAGTCCTACAGGTTTAAATATGAACTATTAGTTTTCTTCCTCTTTATAAGCACTAAAAATATATATTCTTAATGCAGTATAGGTCTATGAAGAGTACTAATCTAATGTGTACTAACATAAGGACTCGTATGTTTAGGTACCAATAATTTTTTGTTGTTGTTTTTTTTTACATTTTTATTTGCGTTTTTAAGAAATACAAAAATAGTTGATTTGTTTAATTACAATACGAGTGAAGTACAAATTATCTTTATGACGCATAATATTATGCAAAATAAATTGTTTTCATTGCGTTCTGACGAGAACATTCGACATACATAAGAATGTAAATGGTTAAAGGGTTAAAATCTAAAAAACATGTTTACTGTGCCGTTTTGATGTTATTGAGAGTGCAATAAATATGTTTTTAAAACTCTGTACGTTTTTGTGGATGGGTTCTCTGTCATGCATTTTGTTATTTATTTCACATTTTCATTTTGTGAAGTTCTTTTTGTTTTGTTTTCTTACTTATGGTATACACGTATATATAAGTTTAGTGGTGATTTTAATTGTGTACATATACATAAATAAGTATACATATGTAATCGGGTGCTCCTTAGACCTTGACCACTAACATAGAAAAAACAGCAAAAAATGCAAAAAACAAAAAACGAATGCAATAAATAGAGGAAATCAAATAAAAAGAATGAATACAGAAAACTTACGTTTTTATGATTACACTCGTACTCAGAAGCTCGCATTATAAATGTGTGTGCAGTAAACAATGTTCCCACTAACAAAAGCTTTATATGTAATGAAATTTTAATGAACATTTTTAAAAATCTGCCTAAATGAGAATTAGAATCCTATTAAATTTTGTTGTTTTATTGAAAGATTTATAATCGATCTCATTGTTTCTAGTCTAACTAGCCAAAACCCCGATATACTTGGCTACTCCTGTTAAAATTAAATAAAAAGTTTAATATGTATACATCCATACATATGTATGTTAGTATGTATTTAAATATGTAAGTAAGTGTAGTCGCCGTGGTCTAGTGGTTAGTGTGTTGGCTTACTAAGACATAGTCCCTGGGTTCGACTCCAGGCTCTGACATCTTACAAAAAAAAGAAATATGAAAAAAATATTTCTTTCGGCGACTACCTCTCAGCAGTCTTCTGGCAAAAGCTCTGAGAGTAACTAATTGCCATGAACAAGCTTCTCAAGTCTGTCGTTCGGAGTCGACATTAAACTGTAGGTCCCGGTACTCATGGATTAAAATTGACACACACAACATGAGTGCTGCGTGAAGCTAGGCGGTAATCCTGACACAGGGTTGTAAAGGCCAGTTATGTTATGTTACGTTGTTAAGTAAGTGTAAAGAGAGGCCCTTCGACAAATACAACATCGTCCACTTTTTGATGGATTGATGTACATCACATGCATACACAGATACAGCGAAGTTGTTTGTATCAAAATTCGATATACAGTGCGAACTCGATTACTGCAACTCTCGTTATGCGCAACAACTCGATTAACGCAACACCTGAATCAAATACATTGTAGACTCAGTCAACGCAACTTTTTAAAAAATTTACCTCAATAAACGCAACTATTTGTTTTAACTCTATTTTTTGTTGTCCTCTGGATAGTTTTTGCATTATTTTACAGTTATTTCTTGGAATAGTTTGCATAAAAACAGACAAGCAGCACGTGTCTGATGTTTTTTATCAGTTAGGTAAAAAGATTTTCGCGATCAGTCACAGTATTAAAAACGCATAAAAATGGAGAAGGTGACAAAGTGCAGTAAGTTAACCAATGAACAAAAGAGTAAAATTTTGAATAACTTGAAAAAAATATATCGGTCAAAGCATTATGCCAGGAATACAATGTGCATAAATCAACAATAACCAGAATTAAGCAAAAAAAATCAAAATTTATTAAATTTGTTACAAATGCTGAATCCGGCCCGGGAAAGCGTATAGTAATTAGAGTCTGTGAGTATCCAGTAATGGAAAAAGCTCTGTGTAAATGGTTTTTAAAACAAAGAGAATTAAATTTGCCTATTTCGTTGAAATCTTAAATTCAAAGGCTATTCAGCTACATAACAAAATTAATGAAAGTCGTGGTGATTTTCATGCAAGCAACGGATGGTGCTCAAATTTTAAAAAACGTCATACATAACATACATACATAACATACATACATAACTGGCCTTTACAACCCTGTGTCAGGATTACGGCCTAGCTTCTCGGAGCACTCATGTTGTGTGTGCAAATTTTTATCCATGAGTACCGGGACCTACAGTTTAATGTCGACTCCGAACGACAGACTTGAGAAGCTTTTTCATGGCAAATTAATTACTCTCAGAGCTTTTGCCAGAAGGCTGCTGAGAGGTAGTCGCCGAAAGAAATATTTTTTTCATATTTCTTTTTTTTTCAGGATGTCGGAGCTGGGTGTCGAATTCAGGGCTCATGTCTTAGTAAGCCAACACACTAACCACTAGACCACGACGACTACAAAAAGCGTCGTGATATTCGAAAAGTAAGCAAGGAACGCATTACATCTGGTTTGCACAAGGTTAAAATTTATGACTCGGTTAACGCAACTACCGCGGTTATCGCAACTGCCCGATTTTCTATTAGTTGCAGTAATCGAGTTTGTACTGTACTTCTATTTTTCCCTACAATACGCAAATAATTAAAAAATAATAATAAAAAATAAATAAACTTTTTTATAGTCATTCAATTTTTCAAATTATTCTTAATTCTCTGAAAGAAGTCGTTTTGTCAAATTGAAATTGGGGGAAAGTCTGAAAGAGGCCGATTTGTCAATTGCATATCTTGCGTTCCAAAGGTCGTAGAAATACGGGGATTAGAGCAAAAGAAGGACAAGGAAATTCTATATTTACTATAAAAATCTTGGAAAATTGTCTTATTTCGAGAGAAGACGTTTTTTCAAAATTCCACAGATATGTAAGCATGTATGTACATATGTCAATAAGTGTCAAGAGAGCCACTTCGACAAATACAACATCGTTCACTTTTTGATTGATTGATGTACATCACATGCATACACAGATATGTACAGCCGTTTCCAGAATATAAAAAAATTAACATTAACATTATTAAATTAAAGTAATATTTCTAATTAAATTAAATTAAATTCGTCTGAGAAATCCGATGCACACTTTATCAATTTCGCCCAATAAATAAATTAAAAAAAATTGCCCACTTATTTGGTTCTGAGCATTTTTAACCTCATGATTTGTCGTTGTTACTACAAATTGTGATTTTGACGCTTTTGAACGCTTTAAGCATTCTCTAGATACACAAAGAACAATACTTCCTTTGTATGGGAGTACCATGCCCACCGCCCACTTTTTGCCTTATGACTTGCAATGACTATGAGGTCGTTCAGACTAAATTCTGAGACTTACTGTTAACATTTTGAAGATAGAGACAAATAAATATTTACTTGGTATAGGCGCGGCGCCGCCAAGTTGTTATTTTTTTAATTTATATTCTCTCTAGACATATAGAATGATTACTGTAAAAATTTCAAGAAAATTGGTTCTGCTCTTTAGTTCGTTACAGATTCCAAACAAACACACTTTTATTTTTGTGTATAAAATGATAAATTATCTCTAGTTTTATTTTAAATATATTTTATATTGTAAGAAAATATTTAATTTATATCTAAACAGTGAATTTTGTTTGCTGCCCCAATTGCACACAATTAGTTACCTTTCATCACTTAAAACTACATACTGTAAAGAGAATGTTACCAAATGGAAGAAATTTAAAATACCTGGAGCGTGATGGAACTTTTCTTAAGGATCTTGTCGAGCATAATAAGAAAAATTAAACCAAAATATTAAACCACGAACAAACAAATCAATTTTTTAGAATTTTTATATTAAACATAGTCAGGAATAGACTAATTTCTAACATCTAAGGGTTATCAAGAAGAGAAGACTCTGTCTTTTCGATTGATATGGCTTTTTATTTATCTATTTCTTAAAATACATATAAGAAATCTGTATCTTTCAATCATTTGAATTCCGTCATTGGATGTCTTATTACGTAAATATTTGTATAATTATTAAATTGGTACATCAGAAATGACTCTGATGAGACCTTCGTGGGGAGGTCGAAGACTATTTTAGTTCCGCTAGCGTTTAAAAAACAGCGTACTGTAGTGGTTAGAGCACTCGCTTACAACACAAAACAGCCCAGCTTCAAGTCCCAGTACTGGAGAAAATGAAGAAAATCCGCCTTTGATATTCCACTCTATCCACCTTTGACTTATCAAAACGAATGATCAGGAGTAAGCGCCACCTGCTGGGAAATAATGACAGAACTAAGCAAAGGATCGTAACTAATAAAAACTTAGCAAAGATCCTCACCACTTCACAAAAAAGCACAATTAACATCAACATATAACGCAATTGCGGGTGATCAACTGACAGCAACTTGTCTCACTGACATAAGCGTCCTATTCTTTAATTAATGTTTATTCTCATAAAGAATACCAGTTTTAAGATTTTAAGACTGATATAATAATTATACAATAAATAGATTTACTTACAAATCTGTCTCTCAAATCTCAGCTCTGACATCTTGAAAAAAGAAATACGAAAAAATTATTTCTTTTGGCGGCTACCTCTCAGCAATCTTCTGGCAAAAGCTCTGGGAGTAATTGAATGCCATTGAAAAGCTTCTCAAATCTGTCGTTCAGTGTCGACTTTAAACTATAGGTCCTGGTACTCATGGAATAAAATTAACACACACAACATAAGTGCTGCGAGAAGTTAGGCCGTAGCCCTGACACAGGGCTGTAATGGCCAATTATGTATGTATGTATGTGTACTTACAAATCTGTACCCATTTCGATAAAAAAAAAACAAATTTTGCCTTCAAACTTAGTTATTAAGGCTAAAAATGAATAGTTTGCCCCCATATTTTCTTTCCACTTCTAGTAGGTGTAGATTCTACACAGTAGAAGCACTTAAAAAAGAAGATCAGCAGCTGTTTGTGACCTGGGAAGCTCATAAGTGTAACATAATGGGCTTAAAAAATAATTTTCTACACTGAAAAAAAAAAATATCTATAACAAATTTAATTTTTTAGTTCGAAAACTAAGTTTGCAAAAATACTTGCAGCATTTAGCAGAATTCCTAAAATGTTAAATGCTAAAACAAGCAGTGTAAATGTTAAAATGGCAGCAATGCTTCCTGAAAAAGAACATACAATATCGCTACACACAAAAGGAAAACATTCCTTTGCAAAATAACAAATTGAAAAAGAATGAATCTAAAACGAAGTAACCATAACACGAAACTAGAGAAAGAAACCACAGCGCCACTAAAGCTCTACTGCGCAATGCCCAGTGCGCATGTGTGGCTGTAGCACAAAAAAAATTGTGTTTTATATATGAGGTACAGTAGATAGCATTTATGTAGTACATAATATACATACACAACTATGCCCTAATAAACATGCACAACATTTTGTATTAGTGTGTTAGTATGTTGCATGTGCTACAGTGACCTATTAAACTAAAATACAAGCAGGTCTTGTCTGTCCTTCTGTCGTTCTATTTAAACCTTGAAATCGATGGTATACAAAGGAATTCAAGAAATACAATAATTTTTATGTAGAAAAAAAAAACAAAAAATAAAGTTAAAGATAGAAAATAAGTAAAACAAATAAAGTTGGAAGAACAAATTAAAAAAAGGGTTGGTTGCATAAGTGAATAAATAAACAATTTTTTTTTTTAAACAAAACAAAGAAAACATTTTAATGGCAAAAGAAAACACAATTTCAAGGACTTTTGTTTCTTGTGGTAAAAAAAAAAATGTTTAAGATTTTTATACATAAATTAGGAATAAACAAAACTAGTCCTTGTTTAGCAAAACTGGGACTTTTTATTCTTCTTTTTAATACAGCAGAGTCTCACAAATTAGAACTGTCCAGAAATTAGAATTTATGATTTTAAAAAACTGCACTGTCTGAAATTAGTACCAGAGGTTTGAAATTCTGGAAATATTTCCTTAAATGTTCTAAAATAAAAAGGAATTTACGTAGTCAGTTTGTTTATAATACCAAGTATATCGATATTTATGACCTTGTAGTGAATCAAACTATTCCAGTTGTTCTAAATGATGTGAACAAATTATGCCAAATCATTCTATGAGTATTAGACCAATTTAAGTCAAAAACTGTAATAAAGATGTTTTCAGTGATGAATGGGATAGTAAGATATAGAGTTGAAGCATGTGATCTCACACCTATCACTATTCATTCTGGCAGGCGTAAATTAGGTTATAAATTGCTTCAAAAAGAATGATATACCAGGTCTAGACAATAGAAAGGTAATTATTCAATTTACTTAAAACATATTTATTTATTCATTAATTTTTGTTTTGTCCCCTTTAAAGTATTCCCCCTTTTTGGTAAATGACAGTTATTTTGCCACTCCTTCAAGCAATTTTGATATTCTTTTTTTGGTATGAAATTGAGCTCTTTCAGCATTTCGGTTTCTATCTCCTCAATCCTTGCAAAACGCCGTCTTTTCAATTTTAGAAATAGGAATAGGGCGCAAGGTGTCAAATCTGGTGAATATGTTGGATGAGGCATTTTTTTCTTTTTGGCAAAAAAATTTCAAACAAGTAAAGGCAGGTGGAAAAGGTGCAAAAACCATGAATTGTTTTTCTACTATGTCGGCAGTTCTTTTCATATTGCTTCTTGGAAGCGGCTCATATACATCCATAGATAATTGGCCATTAAGCCCGGTGTCAGGATTACGTCCTAGCTTCTCTCAGTACCCTTGATGTGTGTGTTAATTTTTATCCATGAGTACCTGGACTTCGAACGAAAGACTTGAGAAGCTTTTTCATGGTAATCAGTTACTCTCAGAGCTTTTGCAAGAAGACTGCAGAGAGGTAGTCGCCAAAAGAAATACATTTTTTCATATTATTTTTTCTTTTCAAGATGTCAGAGCTGAAGTTTGAAGCGGCTCCTAACTTCAATATAATACTTCTTATTAACTGCACTTACCAAGTGGTAAGAACTCATGACGCACTATGCCATGGTACTCGAAGAAAACAGCGAGTAGAACCTTGACATATGATACAACTAGACGTGTTTTTTAGGTTTTGGGTATTGGATTGGAAGGATTGGACTTTTGTTTCGATGTCATAACCATATAAGTACCTATGATTTGTCATTCTTTTAAGCAACTATGGATCGTCATTTACATATTTCAGTAGTTTGTTTTCTTTGTTGAAAGTTCAGCAATTTTGGCACAAACTTTGCTGTCTCACGCTTCATGTTCAAAATTTGAGAACACATATTTTAAAATTTCAAGTGCCTTTTAGCACTTTTTAGGCTATTCTTTGATTTTAACAACAGAAAATCGCCGACCAAGCAAGACACATTTAATTGCTATACCTTTCACAAACGGACTAATCCAAAGAGAAATAGAATTCGAGACAAGTGTGTTAACTTAAAAAAGATTGCTAATTGAATGGACGTGGCCTGATTAATTTCAGAACTCAGCATATTCCAGTAAACACAAGTCTAGCCTTTTCGATATTTGTATTTATATCAAACTGATTTCATGGAGTACATTTAATTTTATGGAATAAATGTAATTCTCAGTTACTACATACAATTTTTTACATGAGAATACAGAGTTTGAGCAAATTAATGAGTTGGCTATGCAGTACGTATTATTTTTCAAATTTTTTTTTGCATTAAGGATGAGTAATTTTATTAAATAAAATTAAAAATTTGAGAAAGTTTTCTTTTCGAAAACACTTGAAAAATTAAAAGCTTTCGAAAATCACATTCACAAGAGGAGCACAATAGTTCTAATTTGTGAGGGTCTGCTGTATAAAAAATGAAACTGAAAATTGAATTGAATTTAAAGATATAGCGATACCTCTGTACAAACATATAAGGAAAAAATATTAAATTTACTTTTAGGCTTTATAAGATAATTCGAATATAACAATAGGGCCTTTAAATTACAAAAGATTCTTTTCATATCATGTCAGCTATTCAAAAGTGTTATTCTATCTTTTTCACAATTCTTTCGTGACATCAGCAACAATAATTAACGAAATTATTTAACAGGTTCCTTTTGGTACCACTTTTTTATTTATTTTTTGTAAAGAAAAAAGTTAATTTTTAAAAGCATTTTTGTTTTCATTTTTTTTAGAATATTTTTGTCTTAAAATATTACATATTTGTGTTGTTATCGTGTCTTTTGTTTATTTTGACATTGGCAATTTGACAAGACAATTTCTTTTATTTTTTAATTTATTTTTGTTTTTTTAACAATACAAGTGGTCAAAACCAAATAAAATGAAGCAAAAAAAAAAAAAAGGAAATAAAAAAAGAACGAATTAACGATTAAGCACAAAACACTTGCATTCTCAAGGCATTAAGAGACCAGACCAACGTCATTATATGACTTCTTTTTTTATTTTCATTTTGGTTTTATCAATTTCTTTGGAAACATTCTTCTTCTTTTTTTTTCAAACACAAAATTTATTTACGGATTTTTTTATATATGTATGTAATCGTTTTGCAAGAGTACCCTACACTCAAAGCTGTGCTGCTCCCCCATTTAATAACTTTAAACTTTAATCAATTAACTTGTAATTCAGTAGGTGGTTGGTTGGTTGATATTCGTTGTGGTCCAAATATCTAATTAGCACTTTCGCTACGAGTTGTTGTTAAAAGAAACGTACTTGCATAACGTAACTATATCCAGTTGGTGCGATTAGGAAACTCCATAAGTCGATTAATGCTCACATCAGCCAGCTTTCTAATATCACTAAAGAGCGCAGAGCACTCGCAGAGGTAATTTCAAATAAATAATTAGAAAATACTAAAGTTCTGAACACATTTACAGATGAAAACTAGTAGGCCCAGGAAACGTTGTTTTGCCATATAAATAATTTCTAGGAAATATTTTTTTAGTTCAAATAAAATTGATACTATTCACCGAAATGCAAAACTCAACATTGTTATGAGCATTGAATGTTTTGCTCTGCACAGGTGAATATGGTACCACCCAACGATTATCAACGTCAATGTCTGCGTTACTGATAGTTTTCATGAACGATTGTCCGCCGTTTTCGGTTAAGGATAGGAAGATATAGACCCTGTACCGCCCATTCTAAGTACAAACTAATGTAAACCATATCGTCGTGCGGGAGTTTATGTGCTCTATACGCTATTTTATATTTTTTATATATCTCAAGTTAATGATTCCATTTTAGGTTTTCGACCTTAAATTTTTCAAGTCTGGAATACGTTTTCGAATATCTTGTCCAGTTTCGGAGATAAATAGCCGAAAACAGATTGTAGATTTAAAAAATGTTGGTGCCAAAAACCTAAAGTGGCATCATAAACTCGAGATAAATAAAATGGCGTATAGAGCACTTAAACTCCGCACGACGATATGTGTTCTGCGGTACGCAGATTTATCTACATACATAGTTTAATATCTCTTTGAAGTCGGTACGTTATTTATAAATAAATTGATCCTTGATTCACCCTTAACATTTAAGGATATGAAAAATAGATGTTGTCCTATTCTCAAACCTACCCCATATAAAAATTGGTCGAGCCATTTCGGAGTAGTTTAGCAACAAACACCGCGACACGAGAATTTTATATATCAGGGAAATAGTTCCGTCATAATTGAAGGAATTGGTACAAAAAAAAATATACATACATATTTTGCATGTTGCATGAAAACTTTTGTATATTTAAGCTTAGAGTTGTCCTGAAGAGTTTAAGAGCCGCAGTAAAATCGGCTCTACATATAAAAGTGTACAACCGAGAAAAAAACAATCCCTTTCATTCACTCTTTGATCAGCAGTGATTAAGAATACAATAGAACTAGTAATACAAAGCGACTCGGGTTTCATGTTTATTTTTTTTTAATGATCACTCTTTCTGGCTACCGTAGCCAGAGTCGAAAACATGTTCAGTCTAGCTTGTGTACTATTCCTTCACGGACATCATTTTCTTTTTTCAACAAAAAAATTGCAAATATTAAAATTCTTTGTAGAATTTAACTTTGATCTAATGAAAGCGTTTCAGACGAAATAAAATTAATTTTCAAAAAATTATCACTCTTTTTGTGGCTCGTACTCGGGTCTTTAGCATCTTAAATATATAATTTAATTAATACAGTGCGAGCTCGATTTTCGCAACCCCCGATTAGCGCAACAGGCAAATTTTTTACATTACAGTCTTTATAAGTGCAAAAAAGAATCTCAATAAGTGCAACACTGTTTTTTTTTTAAATATATTTACAATAAATTCTGTTTGTGTTTCTTGTTCAGAAACGTAATTTTATAAAAGTAATCATATTTAATCAAAGAATCCCATTTCAATAGCATTTCTCCCACGTTAGTGTTGTCCCAAACACGTTTTAAAACACAAATACAAATAAAATTCACTTTTTAAAACAAAAAATTGCTCGCTACGCCAATGTTTCAACAAGAAGACTGTTTTTAAACAGTTAGTTTTTTGTTTTTTTAATAAAAAAATTGTTTTTTACAAATAATTTTTTTCTTTTTATTAATAATGGGGTATTTTCAGGTACAAAAAAAGTGGTCGATAATTGCACTTTTTTCGGTAATTGCAACAGGCCAGATTTTTTCAAGTTGCGAAAATCGAGCTCGCACTGTATAAACATTTTGAGGATTCATTAAAAAATAATATTCGTTCTTTACAAAATGCTTACAAAAATTTAAGAAGTCATTTCCTGATTATAATTTCTTTATACTCGTACTTCAATTCAATTTTTTTTTATTTGAGACCAATACTCAGGTCTAAACCCCTACTGAATGCTGTGCATTGTATTTGAATTTTGGAAAGGACAGTACAGATATTATTATTAATTATTATATTATTGTTAAGCGCCTTAGGAATGAGACAAATTGCTGAGAATTGATTATTCAAAGGCCAGTTTTATACCTTCATCCTTGAATGATCAACAGAAATTGCCTCATCGTTGCATGTTGATTGTGTGGTGAGTGTGCCTTCGCTAAAGGGGGGTTTAGACGGTAATACAAGTCGTACGTAAAATCAAATAGAAAATATTATGAAATTCCGTCCGTATTTTAAAAATAAGAGTAAAAATCTTACGACAGATATTTTTTGCGTTATACGGTTGGTAAAATACCAAAACAAAGTAAAATGAAAATATAAAATGCACATACACATGCACACAAAATTTACAGGCATTGTGAATATATTTAACATAAACAAACAGACACATAAAAATGCATCCCTGATCTAATGAAATGTGATGGTTCTTTAAAAAAATTCAAAAAACAAAGAGAGCCGTACGACTGTCAAATTTTCGTCCGTATTTTCTCTCAATGTCGTACGCTCTCATTATATATGAAGTTTACACGATACTATTCATTCTCTTCTACACAAAAATTTCACATGTCGTACGACTTGTATTACCGTCGAAACCCCCCTTAAGTAGGTTTTAGCTGTTATCTGCTACTTCCCAATAGGTGGCGCTTTTTGCCTGATCATTCGTTTTACGTTGACACTGGTAAAGGTGGAATAGAGTGGAATGT
The DNA here is from genome assembly GCA_963576795.1 of Metopia argyrocephala. Classification (NCBI taxonomy): domain Eukaryota; kingdom Metazoa; phylum Arthropoda; class Insecta; order Diptera; family Sarcophagidae; genus Metopia; species Metopia argyrocephala. The sequence goes on from OY756211.1 coordinate 91,140,475, forward strand.
CGTGGAGCGGTTTCTTTGTAGATGGTTTTCCTGGAGGGGGGGGGAACCTCTTATTTTAAATTATAAATTATGAAAAAACCGCAAACTAACTTATTAATTTTTCGCCTCTTCTGGGATTTAAACCTGGGTCCTTTGAGTTTTTGTTCGAGCGCTCTAACCACTATACCATGCATATTGAATATTATCCACCAAAGCACATCTGTAGTTTGGTTTTTGTTGTGGTACCACGTAGTCGCCGTGGTATAGTGGTTAGTGTGTTGGCTTACTATGACATAGGTCCTGGGTTCGATTCCAGGCCCCGACATCTTCAAAAAAAGAAATATGAAAAAAATATTTCTTTCGGCGACTACCTCTCAGCAGTCTTCTGGCAAAAGCTCTGAGAGTAATTAATTGCCATGAACAAGCTTCTCAAGTTTGTCGTTCGGAGCCGACTTTAAACTGTAGGTCCCGGTACTCATGGATAAAAATTGACACACACAACATGAGTGCTGCGAGAAGCTAGGCCGTAATCCTGACACAGGGTTGTAAAGGCCAGTTATGTATGTATGTATGTAGATGTTCTTAGACGCAGTAGAAATGGAAATATTTTATGTCTAAACTTTTTTCATCATATTTTGAACCCAGAATACTTTAAAATTTCCCATAATTTTTTTCATTTCGTAACTTTTTGATTATCACTTCAATAATGTTTCACTTTTTAAATAGAGTATAAAGTATAAAATGAAATAAATCAGCTCTTCTTTGAATATCTTAGTTAGTTAGCAATTTGTTCGAGCGTTACCCATCATTATATAATAGATTTTTGTGCTGAAAGTAACAATGTGTGAATAATTTTAATAGACTTAGACTTTTATATTTCTCTTTGTAGGTGTTGACGAACTTAATGGTAAAATGGAAGTGGACAGGATGTACAAGAATAAAAAATAAAAAAATGGAACATATGCCAGAACGTATAATAGAATAATGGCTTTTAATTAGTAGGTTTTGTGTATGACAAGTATTACATATTACGAAAATAGCCTACATTTAATTCGGCTTCTACATACACAATTCTCAGCACTTTAGCGAATTTTATTTATTTTTTTGTTTTTTGGTTCCTAAACATCATCGAATCCACAGCACAATCACATGTCAATTACTCACGATCATCACGATCGTGTCTCCTTTTAGACGGTTGTAGAGTTTTTTTTTATATTTTTTTTTATAATTTGAAGGACAAAGAAATTAAATGAAAAAAAAAAACAGCAATAAAACAAAAAACAAAAAAACAAAAAAAAAAAGTCACTACAACAACAGATATGAAAATACTTTCAATTCCTGTTCTTTGCTTCGTTATTTACTTAACGTGACTTATCACCTGAAAATCTGTGTTGGGCTTAAACATTTATCACTCTGTTGTAAAAAAGAAATCGCAAAAACGTGTAGATATTCCATTTTTTTTTTCTTTTTTGCCTCCAGTATTACAAAAGCTTTTAAAAAGATTTTTATGAATTTAATGGTTTCTGTTTTATTAGAGAGGGTCGATCAATCGTTTGGTCTGTTGGCTATTCACTACTTTAACCGCTGGAGTGTGATTCCTGATTTTGGTGAATAAAATTTTGATTTTCTTTTCGTTTAACAATTTGATTATTCTATTCAAATTATGTTGTAGTTTAATAGCGATTTTTCTTTTTCCCTTTTTGATTAATTTTTTTTCTCTTCTACGTCGTTCGCAGTGGTTTGATAACGTGTTTGAATTCGTGTTTGTGCATTAATTACAAAATTTTTATTGTGATTGTTATAGTATTATGGTAGTTGTAGTTTTTGTACAAAAGTGACAGAAAACTTACAACAATTAATTTATTTTTCCACAAAAAAAACGTATTTTTTCTTTTTTATTTGATATCACTTGATTAGGATATGGTTTTTTGGTTATTTAAAGCATTTTTATGAATTAAAATGAAAAATCATTTAAATAATTAATTAAAGCTGCTTCGGACGGTATTCTACCTTAATTATACAGAGCAAAAAAAGGTGTATTGCTAATGTGATGCCTTAATAAAGTGTCCATTAACCGCCAAAAATCGCTTAATGGTTTTGGTAGCATGAATACTGAAATTTGATTAGGTTGCACAATGGCAGGTGGTAATATATCTGAAATGTCTTGAAGTAGAAGAAAATAGATTTGTCTAGAAAACAAAAATCCTTTTTTTTTAATTTTGCAAAATATTTTATAAAATTTTAATTTACAGCCTGTTCATAGAAGACGAATGGTTTAAGATATTCGTCTTTTTATATAAAAAACACTAATTAATTTGTTGTTTCACATATAAAAGTCGAACATCTTAAACCATCAGGGTTATCAAATAGTGTTCAATTTTTATTCCTGATTTCAAAATTCATATCCCCAAAAATCCCCAAAACTGCATCACTAATTTTGCATGTACGTACATGTGTATGTTTTATTATTTACTACTGTAGTTAGTGGAATTACCCTGATTTTTACTAAGGTCCATGAAGCGTTTTGCAATTGAGTCCACAAGTTTTTAAAACACATCGATTGCAATGTTCTTCCACACAACTTTAACAAATTCCCACAACTGTTCCTTAATAGAAGGGTTTTTTCCTCCAAGAGAATTAAAATCTGGAGACTGTGCATTATTTTGAAATCAAACTTTGTTCACTTTGATGTTTATTTCGGGTCGTTAATGTGTTGTGCCATCGATGTGCCATTATATATTCAGCATAGGACATATTGATGTTAAAATATTTGTCCTGTGCCATAGTATGAAAAATATTCAAATGTCATTAAGTAAAGAAGTAATATGTGGTCGGACGAAAATAAACTTATTTTGTTTATCTCCGAAAGAAGATACTGAAACATAATGGTGTGGAAATGTTTTTTATTTATATGAGAAAAGAAAAACCAAACAAAAACCAAAAGCACACATTGCAAAAATTTTATACGAAAGTATGAGTTTTAAGCAAGTCTAGCTTATAAACTCATAATTTCATATGAAATTTTAAAAATCGCCGAAAGCTTATCCCCAATAAAATCCCCATCTCCAATTGAATATGTTTTTCTCCATTTTAGAAAAAAATCCTCATTTTGAGAATAAATTACCTAATCTGACAACACTGTAAACCATTCGTCTTCTATGAACAGGCTATTAGAGTAACCAAAATGCAAAACTGTTTTTTACTTCACATACACACACAATAAAGGAGCGTAATTATTAAAATCCCGGTCAGCATTTTTGGCCAATTTTGAGTCTTTTTTGACTCCTCTGGGCGATTAAAATAGTCACTTATGATCTCATTTTTGAGTCGAAAATGAATGCTTTGTCGGGAGAAAATTGTACCCTTGCCGCGACTTCGCTGAACGAATCATTTATGACTCCGCACACTAAACGAGTTTTACTCACCTTTTTATTATCTTTACAATAATAAAAATATTGCCTTTTGTTTAAAAATGTATAAAAAAAAACAAATTCATAATATTGTAATACCTTAAGTGCGCAACCGCACCACAAGCTCAACTGAAGGAATTCTTTTTTTTTAAATGTATATTATGCTCCTTTTTATTGATGGAGCGGTTTCTTGAAGATGGACTTCTTGGAGGGGGGAACCTCTTATTTTTTTTTTAAATTATACTTTTAGAAAAACCTCTAATTTTATTTTATAATTTTTGCCCTTCGCTGGGATTGAACCTCGGTCGTTTGAATTTCTGTGCGAGCGTCTAACCACTATGCCACGGCATCACAATAATTGCATAACTCTTATTCTTTCAAATTAAATAAATCCCATTATAATGAAATGCAGAAGAAAGCAATAAAATACGACGCAAAATAATTATAAAAGCAGTCGTATTTCGAACGTCTGCACGATTAATTTATGATTCCGCACATTTAATCGATCGATTTTTGATCACCTAAGGGAGTCTTAAAAGACTCATTTTGGTGATTTCTTGACAAAAACAATCTTCCAATTGCTGACAGGGACAATGAATTTTGAATTAAACGATAAAAGTATTTTATTTACGCATGTATTTGACGAACATTGATTTTTTTCTATTGCTGGCTATGCATAGATGGGCATTTTTCAGTACCAGTACTTTTTCAGTATTTTCTTTTTTTACTGATTAGTGTAAACAGTAAAATTTACTGAAAAGAGAAATAAGTACTCAGTAAAAAATAATGTTTACTGATAAAAAAAAGTAATCAGTATTCGGTAAAAAGTACTGATTACTGAAAAGAAAAATCAGTATTCAGTAAAAAGAACTGATTTGTGTAAAAAAAATTCAGTAATCATTAAATGACTGATAGTAGATACTGTGTGTTTTAAAAATGATATTTACGCATTGCTCACTTACATGAATAATGGCATAACTGAAAAACTGCATTTCGAGAAAAATTGCTTTTTTGTGTGTTTCTACTTTTTTTAATTATGAGATGAGTTATTGGTTAAATAAAAACTGATTTATATAGCTGAGACATCAAGTTCAAAAAGTATACTGAAAAATAAAATAATTTTTACAACTTTTAATTTGACAACACAGTAAACCATTCGTCAGGCTATTAGTGTACTTTTACTTCACATACGCACTTTAAAATGCAGATTCGTGGTCTTCTCTGTTAATAGTAAAGGAGCATAATTATTAAAATAATGAATTTAGAATTAAACGACAAAAGTATTAATTTTTAAGAACATACTTACGTATGTATTTGACGAACATGCATTTTTTTCTATTGCTGGCTGTGCCAATCTCCTTGACATTTCTCCATTGGTTTTTGTAGTCTTGCCAAGAAATAAATGTTTTATTCTGGCAACGTTAAATTGGAAAAATTATCAGTTCACGTGATTGTAATATATTTAAGACAATATTGTTAGAACTGACAATCTTCTGAACAAAGCATTAGAAACATACAGCATTTGATGGGTCATGTGTTACATGCTAAACCAAAAAAAAAAAAGAATTTTTTTGTTTCTGCCTTGTCATCTATGCCTACATCTACATATGTACTAGATACATATGTATTTATGTACATTCTACGAGAAATAAGTACATAGTGTATTGAATTATACAATCAGTCACTTATTTAATGATTTATTAGAGTTCTTAAACTAAAGTTTCAAAACAATTTCAATTATTTGAAAAAACATAAAACAAACAAAAGAATTTTCAAATAAAAATAAATGTACATGTGTATGTATGTATGTATGTATGTATGTATGTGTACTATGTATGGATTTAATTACGTATTTAAGAATTTTAAATAAATATTTTCCTTGTTGACTTTTTATTTTAAATTCCTTGGATTTGATGAAGTAAAAAACAAAACGGAACATTTCAAATGAAGCGCAAATGTTATGTGTCACATATTGGTATGTGGCATAAATTCGATCATTCTTATTCCAAATTATGCCAAAAAGAAAAAAGAATAAAAAATAGGGGAATTTAAAAAAAAAATTATATTTAAACAATAAAAGAATAAAAAGTACAATAAAAGAGCAACATGTGTTCAAATATTCAAAATTATAATAAAAAATAAAAAAAAATATATATAAATACATATGTATGTACATATATACATATATACAATATATACTAGCAAATCCCGGCAAGCATTGCCTGCCTGTGCTTAACTTATAAACCCTTTGATTTTGGAATTGTTTGCCATGACTCTTTGCATCACACCCATGTTTAGTAAGATTCTTCATATAAAAATGCATATTAAATTCTATGTATGTATGTGTGCCAAATTTTCTGTAGCGTAAGCAATTTCCCATTTGCAAGTTAAGAGTGGGCGTGGTGTCCCGCCCATTTTTCAATATTTTAGACATTTGTCTCAAATTTGTTTAATTTTTATTCATTTACCCCGTCTGTTTCCACTCATTTTCCCATTTACAATCTACCTCTAAACCTCATCCAAGAAAATGTACGAGCACAGCATAATTTCATAGGGATTCGTCCTGCTGTTTAGTAGGCATTTAATGTCGAACAAACAGACATTTTTTTACATTCTATTTTATATTTTACAAATATATGTATGTATTTATATAGATTGTATATTGAGGGATTTTTTAAGTTTTCTTGAAAACTGCGTTGTTTTATTGTATAAAAAATTTAATCAAAAGCCAAACTAAATCTATCACAAACAAATGCCTAAAAAAATAAAAAAAAATTTTGGTCATTAAAGACCAACTATTATCTGCTCTATACCCAAATGAAAGAAATATGAAAAAAATATTTCTTTCGGCGACTATCTTTTAGCGGCCTTCTGGCAAAAGTTCTGACACTAATTGATTGCTATAAACAAGCTTTTCAAGTCTGTCGTTCGGAGACGATGTTAAACTGTAAGTCCTGGTACTCATGGATAAAAATTGATGCACACAACATGTGCCGCAACGCTGAAACAGGGTTGTAATGGCCAATTGTGTATGTACGTATGTATGTATATACATAAACTGGATCGTTCAAATAAAGCGTTTTAAAAGTATAAGTTCTGAGTATATCATTCGAATCGGTGTTTATGATCTTCGCGATATTCTGCATAAACCAACTATCTTTGGATTTTTTATTAGTTTCTTATATTTTCACGGTCAGCAATTGGCTAGCGTTCAGTTACTACAGTCATGAAATAATTAAGACTCTATTGACATGATGAATCTACTAAGGCTAGCAAATCAATTGTCACATTTTATTAAAAAAAAGAAAGGATAAGCATGGAAAAATTTAGAAAAATGACGAGGAGTAACAAGAAAAAAAAAAAATTTTGTAAAAAAACCAATTTTTAAAGTCTTTTATTTTTAAATAGTTTATGATTGTTATGAATGAGTATAGGTTACAAAGAACACTGATGAAATTATCGTTCGGTTGGTGTACAATTCCTTCACGAATGTGTAAATTCATTCAGAAATATATTCAGAATATAGAAATATATTCCGAATATATAATCAAATTTGCGTTTAAACAGAACACATAAAAATCATATCCGTAATCATACAACTAATTTAACATCTTATAGTGAAGAGAAATAAAACATTAAATATTGTTGTACGAATGTATACACTGTACACTGTTACTGGTTAGACTGTTGGCATACATTTCTTTCAAGAAGTGGTACTGTTAACTGAACCCTGCTTGGTACTATTTAACGTTTTTGGATTACTTTTTTTGGAGCTGTGTTAACTTACGAACTTATGCCGATAAACCAGGAACTCTTGAAGCATTGGAAAGTAATATTAAAATCAGCAATGACACCATACTGCTAGATTTACAAAAAAAAAATTCGTTGAAGATTCAGTCACAAATTATAATAAAAAAACAATTATGTATTGCAATAATATATCTGTCTTATATTATTGTTTAAAGTTCTCAAGTCCTTAAAGAAATTGAATATGACAGACATGCCCGCTGAATTCGTTTCATTAAATCCAGAACTCAGGAGACGACCCCTACTCATGCAGTACATTGTGCTGGTTAAGGAAAATTTGTTATGGGAAGGGGGAAAGAGAGAGTAGTGCTTGTGGATTTAAGCTTATTGATATAGTAATTGACAGGAGAAACATTCGTTGGAAGCTTTTTCTATACACGAGCGTTACGACTAAAGAACGAATTCTCTCTATAATTGTGAAATTCACTGGACAATCAACTACTGAAGTCCTTTATTTTATCAGAGCATCTCCCATTGTAGTACCGGCAGAACAAAGAAACGCATGCCACATTGCGCCGATGCTGCAACGAATCGATAGAGTTGGATACCCTACCGACGCTGATAAGCACCTTTGCCCTTTCCTGTACACGGTCGTGAAGCCCCAAAATAGAAGCACCTGCCCATGCATGAGAGTTGTATTTCATCATAGGTCGGCTTAAGGTCTTGTAAATATTGAGAGGGTCAGAGAACCAAATCACTTGAATGCTTCTTTCGACACTTGAAATACATATTGTGATATTAAATGCAAATGGACGTAACTACACTTTTTGTTTTTTTACAGGAGAAGCAAAAAACCTTAAAATCAAAAATTTTGTAAATCCTGAAAATCATAATTTTCAGGATCGAGAAATAAGGATTACCATCCCTATATACAATAAATGAGTTTGTATGTAAGGTTTTAATATAAATATATATGCAGTTATGTCTTCTTGCATTTAGATATGCACACACTTGTGGTTACGTACGTTTGAATTTGGTTTATAAAATAGCCACTTTTGATCGTAGGAATCTAAAATTTTGCACGAACATGTATTTTGATAAAACGAACCATAATTAATAAAAAACTCCGTTTCGAAATTTTGTGTAGTTACGTCCGTTTGCATTTAATATGACGATATGTATGTGATCATTCTAACGGACAACACAATTAATTCTCATTTGGTATTATAAAAAGCATTCTTGCAGGAACAGAATCTTACACAAGATTTGTAAAGATTTTGCCTTTAACACAACTTTGCCTAAGGCAAACTTCTAACTATCTTCTGAATTTGGAACTCTTTAAAGAATTAAAAAACATTCAGACCAAACCACTTACAAAAGCATATATTGTACTATAGAGTACAATAGTGACACAAATAATTGTTTGGGGTAGTTTATAAAAACAAAGTGATAATAATGATTACCATAAATAGCTTAGAACCCCTTCCTTTTATGTGTTAAAAAAAAATTTCAATTGTTTTATTTCAAGACATTTTTTTCCTCCGCCTTTCTTATATTTTGCTTTGAAGTTATAGTCTTCTTAGCCAATTGAGAAGATTCTCTTTCATGTTTAATAGTTGACTGATATTCCTAGAAGTCATATGGTTTAGTTTACTTATTGCAAAATAAAATAAAAATTTTAGTTTTTGTGTTACATTTTTATCACTTCAACATCATCGTCATCATTATCGTTGTGGTGGCCTTTATTTTGCGTTTGATTTTTAATTTTTTTTTTCTGTTTTCTGTTTTTCTGTGGCAAACGATCTCACAATTAGATAAAGAAAAAAGTAGCGTAAAATTAAATAGGAAAACAACAAAAAAATAAATAGGGAAGAAGAAATATCAAATAATTAAAATGTAGTTGTTTTTCTTTAGTTTTACTTCAAGTCTAGTATGGAGGTATCGTGTTGCATGGTTTGTGGTATTATGTGAGTGCTATAACTATGAACTATTTACTCATGCTATTGTGGCAACAACAAAGGCTGCTGCAGGGTGCAGGCAAGCATAGCCACTGGTTGATATGAAACAATTCCCGAGAAACCTCCTGCCTTACTTTAATTTCAAACTCCTTTTTTTATGTTTTCTCTTGTTTTTTTTTGTGTTTTTTGATTCAGTTTAGTTTGTGCTGCTGCTTTATTTTCAATTATTTTTTTTGTCGTTTTATTAGGCTTGACACACTGGCATTTGCTTCGAGGCCGTAAATATGTAAAAGTCAGATGATGTGGTAACAATGTGTATGTGTGTGTCTAAAATATTTTATTGTGGACGTATGGGCCACCATTAAGGTTTATATCACATTTGTGGTCTGTGGTAACTGCAATAAACCAGAGCTGGTAACAATACAATAAGGAAAAGGGGTTTTTTGTAAACTAAATATATTCATAATTGGCTATTTCAACCCTTTTTCAGAGTTACGGCCTAGATTCACACAACATATCGTCGTGCGGGAGTTTATGTGCTCTATCGGCCATTTTATATATCTCGAGTTAATGATGCCACTTTAGGTTTTTGACACGAAAATTTTTAAAATCTGTAATCCGTTATCGTCTATTTATCTCCGGAAACGGATTACAGACTTGAAAAATTGGCATCATTTATTCTAGATACATAAAAAATTTAAAAAGGCGTATAGAGCACATAAACTCCCGCACGACGATATTATAAGCGTCTATTTTTATGCATGAGTCCTGGGACCTACAGTTTAATGTCGACTCCGAACGACAGACTTGAGAAGCTTGTTCATTGGCAATTAATTACTCTCAGGGCTTTTTGCCAGAAGACTGCTGAGAGGTAGTCGCCGAAAGAAATAATTTTTTCATATTTCTTTTATTTTTTTTCAAGATGTCAGAGCTGAGATTTGAACCCGGCGCTATTTTCTTAGTAAGCCAAAACACTAACCACTAGACCACGGCGACTACAATTACAATTACACTTCCCCCCGTGGATACAGTAAAGGTTGCTGGTGATTACTTACACCAGGGGCCTGTGTTCTCCGGGGAATATGAAGTTCACTTAGCTCTGGGTGGCCTGGCACTCGCTACAGGCAGAGAGGTTGGTAATTTTTAATTACTGACCATCTCAGGGACTGACCAGAGACGCCTAATCTAATCTGGTACTACGGGCAGAAGGAAGCCCCCGGTTATGTCTGTGCTCCCCTGTCATTCGGGGAGTGAGGCAAATCGGCCTGATGGTTTGGGTGCGGCCCTTCGGGGAGTACTCGTAGGGTTTGTGGTAGTGCTAGATAGAAACCCTTCAACAAGGGGGGTATGACTACCCAGGCAGTGGTTGGTGCTAAATTGCTAACTCGGTGCTATTGGGCTCTCCTCTGAGCAACGTGTCCTCATGCATGATTGAGATTAGAGAGCACCGGCATCGTGTGGCGGTGGTTAGACGCATTGTATTCAACTACCGCCCCGGCAACAGGCGGCGTGTGGTGAGTCTACGGACAGGTACGCACCTTAAACCCCTACATAGTTATCCACAAACACTGGCAGTAATATTAACGCAATACGTGCTACAACGGGCGCTCACATTGAAGTAGAGAAACAGGGCAAAAATCAGTCTGAACGTAGCATTACTATAAAAGGGCTGACAGAAACCAGAAAACAAGCCCATATGCTGATCTTGGCTTTGATTAAAGACCCTGATGTGGATATTTTACAAATGTTAACACGTATCAACACAACTATTAAAGCCTCAGTTTTGCCTCCAGCTTCTACCACACCACCATCACTCTTTCCCCTTTTCCACAACATATTTTTCAATACAGTACAATGTACTGCTCGAGTAGGGGGCCCTAATTAAAAAAAAAACAAACAGGAACCGATACATGTTCTTTGCAGACCCTTTGTTACATTTAAATTGGCTACGCTAGTGCTCATCAGCAATATATTTTGTTCATATATGTACACTTAAAAATATATAAAATTGTTTTTGTAAACAACCCATTGTATCGAAAGAGAAGACATTGAAAATCATCGCAACAACATTGCAAGCGTGTGCAGTAAATGTTGCATATACTACATACTTCTCGTCGTACAGTATAAACAGATAAAAACGTAACATGATGTTGCAGCCCTTTTTTAAAATTTTTATACAAGTATGTTGATTATTGTGCAATCAACAAAGCAAAAAAATTTCAAGAGAAGAAAGAAAATAAAAACTGCAGTTTAAAAATAAAATACAGATCACTGTTATGGATTTTATTTATTTTAAGCCCAGGGCTGAATATTAAAATAAAAAAGGCCAGTTTTTTTTTTATCTTCTATGCATTGAGCTGATCATTGTAATTATTTTTATATATGAAAAGACCTGTTTTTGAAGCATTTTATAGATCAGTTTTCGACATACAATTATTGGTTGTCTTGTTTTTTTTTTATTTGTCCATCACAAGTAGCCGTAACTCATTGACAGGATCCCATTAAAAAATTTTAATGATAACGATCATAAGCAGAAGGTCTTCTTATAACGATCAGCTGTAATTGTTAGGCTATAAATTCTATATAAAAAAAAGTTATACGATTAGAGATGTTAATATTTAAGGCTCTTTTCGTTTTATGATATATTTTTTTATACCGGCATGCACGTATTTCTTATTTCTTTCATGTACAAAATTAAGTTTTATAATCCCTAATGACTTGATTTTGGTAGTTGTTAAAATTCAATTAAAAAAAAGAACATCATTAACAGCAAGAAAAATTGCAAATGAAACTATATATTTTAATTTGATAGGCAATTTAGCAATTCCAGTAATCATGAAGAGAATGGATTTAACATTATTACACCCTACATTGTCACTACGGTGTGTTTAGACCAGTGATGTCCACTACTACATAAACACACTTGCGCTTGTGTATGAAGCAGAGAAAAGACTCTGCTTACTTCTACCAGAAATGGGAGTGCTTAAATTACTTTCTGTTTATAACTTCATAAATATTTCTTCATAATTCTGAGTAAAGTACATAATCGATTGTCCGATAGACATGTGACCGATCTATTAAGAATAAAGGAGTACCGAGGACACATAAATTTGTAGGAAATAATAAATAATTATTTTAGTTAAATAAAAATTATACAAAAAATATGCACTATCCATCCCTGCACTATGTTGGAGAGAAACTAAAATCTTAAAAGAGCAAGAGTAACAATATTTCTTTTTATTATGTACGTGTTTGACTTCGACGCAAGCAGAATTTGTTTTCCTATCACGCGTGATAGGGAAAGAGAATTTTGGACATCACTGGTTTAGACGTACCTTTAATAAAACTGTAGGATTTAGGATCAAACTAATTTTTAAAACTTAAGTAATAGAATACATACCTACAGACATACATAATTGGCCATTACAATCCTGTGTCAGGGTTACGACCTAGCTTCTCGCAGCACTCATGTTGTGTGCGTCAATTTTTATCCATGAGTACCGGGACCTACAGTTTAATGTCGACTCCGAACGACAGATTTGAAAAGCTTTTTCATGGCAATCAATTACTCCCAAAGCTTTTGCCAGAAGACTGCTGAGAGGTAGTCGCCGAAAGAAATAATTATGTCTCAGGTTAACAACTTGTTAATGCGGAAGCCAAGTAGTCACTGAACCTATCCTAAGTAATTTAATAATTTTAAATACAGCCTCCTTGTTCTTTAGATTTTCAAAGCAAATACTTAAATTAGACAATAGGTGTAGTAAATAGCTTACAAAATATAACACTACAAACAGAAACAAAACATTAAAGCCTGTTCATAGAAGACGAATGGTTTTTAACACGTTCGCCTTTTTATATGAATAACGCTAACAAAAACACTGAAATTTGTTCGTCTTCTATGGACAGGCTGTTATTTAACACATAGCAAGACTAAAGCTTCCGCCACATTACACAAATGGTCGTGCAGGAGTTTAAGTGCTCTATCCGCCATTTTATATTACTCGAATTAATGATGCCACTTTAGGTTTTTGACAACAAAATTTTTAAAATCTGCAATCCGTTTTTGGCTATTTATCTTCGAAACTTGACGAGATATCCGAAAACAAATTGCAAACTTGAAAAATTTGGGGTCGAAAACCTAAAGTGGCATTATTAACTCGACATATACAAAAAATATAAAATGGCGTATAGAGCACTTAAACTCCCGCACGACGAAATATTTGACCAAAAAAGCGAAGCAATTTTTTTTTATACACTCGTATTATATGGGAATATATCGTTTTGGGCGAATCTTTTTTTAAAAATTATTTGAAAGTAAATATTAATAAGAAATATTATTTTGCTATTTAATTAATCAAACTTGAGCAATGGAAAATTAAAAAACAAATGATTTCATAAAAAAAATAGTGGTACGCTTTTTTCGTCAAATATTTGGCCAATGTGACCGTACCTTAATCAGCAAATCATACGATAAATGTTTTTAATTTTCTTTCAAAATTGTTAAACAATTATAACAATAAATGCATTTGATTTAAAAAGAAATTAAAAAAGGCATTGAATTTTAATCCCTGTTTACTTTCTTTCCTTTTTTATGATAAATTTGATTGATTGCTATCTATTTTTGACAATAACAATGAAAAATTATCTACCAAATATTTGATATAAAAACTCAGTGCATAACTAAATATTTCATCAGTTCAAATTTTCAATTGTTAGAAATAAACGTCTCACCATGAACTTCAACAAATATTTCATGTTCTTAGCCATTTTGGTGTTGTGCCTTTTGGGACAACAAGCTGCCGAAGCTCATCATCATTTCGGTAGAGTTGGACACGCTTTGGTATGTACAAGCAGAGTATTAAAAAGTTTTAAAATTTATTTATAATATCTTTTTTAATTACTTTACACAGCACAAAGCTGAAAAGTCAGTCGACAAGGCTGCCAAGACTGTGGATAGAGTTGGTAAAACAGTTGATAACGCCAAGAAAGTTATTGAAGCCGGTGGTGTTGTAGCTGGAGCTGTGGCAGCTGCTACTGCTTAATTTAATTTAAAGATTTTCAAAACCAATTTTTTTCAATAGTTTTCTAATATAATATATTTTATAAGATCAGCTTTATAAAATAATTAAATAAAATAAAAATAAAATATTAAAAAAACCAAAATTTAAATCATATTATTCTTTTAAAAATTTGTGTAATCGCAACCTCAGCTTCACAGAAAAAAGTAAAAAATGATTTCAATCACCAAAAATCGCCAATATGAATTGAATCCACAAAAAAATGTTCACATTTGCACCTCTCACCAAATAAATGATATAAATTACCAAAAGTTGTAAATATTGCAAATTGGTCATTTTTTTCTCAATTACCAAATTTTTAAATTTTAATTACAAAGTTAATTAGAAAAGTTATTAATATTAATAAATCTTTTAATTGAATGAATCAAGCAAGTAATTAAAAATATTTCCATGTTTTGATTGCATCAATCGTTAATGTTATTTATTAAAACATATACTATTAATTATTTTGATGATTACATTGATTAACGCAGTAATAGAATTTTTGTATAAAATCAATTGAATGATTAATTGAATGAATTAAAAGTGTATATAAAACTTACAATGAAATCAATTCATTTGATAATCAAATGAATCAAACTAATAATTAAGAAAGAATTCTTTCGTTGAGTAAAAGGCTTTAAGATCGTAATCTTAAAATCAAAAATTAAATTCAACTCATCGTTATTAAGACGTAGTCTTATCTTAATTAAACCCACAATCGATATTATTGACCTTTTTCAATCGATGTAGACATTAAAAAACTATATACAATTTCTTTAAATTTAAACTTTAAAACTATTTTTCCATTGAGGCGTGCACTCAGGGGACGACCGACCAATACTCATGCAGTAAATTGTGCTGGTCTAGGAAAATAAGTATGTTGTGGGAAAGGAGAAGGAGACAGTAGTATCTGTGAACATTTGATTTAAGCTTATTAATATCGTAATTGTCAGGAAAAATTAACATTTGTCGAAAGGTCGTTCTACTTATGTATATCGTATAAGGAGAACCGTGCGGGTAAAAACGAATTCTCTCTATAATGCATTATTCGATTCACTTGATAATCATCTGCAATTGACATACTGACATACTATTCGGTATTATTTTACCTTATTTCATCAGAGCACGCTACATTATGCTGATGGTCTAATAAGTACCTTCTCCCTTTATTGTATGCGGTACGTTATTTAATGCAGTATTTACAGTAGAACCAAAAACTTTTCAAACAATATAAGCTCAGTATCATTTCAAATGTATTTCAATAACTCAATGTTAATGGAATATTAATGTTATAGTATATGACTTGTGCTAATATTTCATACATGTAGTTGTCTTTGTTCTATCACAACAAACTAAAATATTGCATACGAATATTGGTTATTAAAGGCGGTAATATTATTATGCCGAAATTAAAAAAAGCAATCAGTATAAGCACTA
Organism: Metopia argyrocephala; assembly: GCA_963576795.1. Lineage (NCBI taxonomy): Eukaryota > Metazoa > Arthropoda > Insecta > Diptera > Sarcophagidae > Metopia > Metopia argyrocephala. The sequence goes on from OY756211.1 coordinate 91,156,066, forward strand.
TATTAGTGATTAGAATCACCTTCGAATGCGGCCTGAAAGTACTGTATGTGTTCTTTTGGTAATGAAATCTCTCATTTTGTTGATGATCGGTGTAAAAATTTACGTTCCTGTAATCTACGCATCGTGGTCTGTATTACAAAAAATTATAACTATCTTAACTTTGAAACAAAGAATTTAAGATTTCTACTTATTTGTCGCCTTTAGTGTAAGAATATATGAATTAAACAAAGTGTCAGCATATCTTTTTCAAGTTTTTTAAACTGCTTTTGCTTTATAATATAAAGTCTTTGTTTAAGCGCTTCCTTTCTTTAAATTATAATAAAACAAAGTGTGTGTACGATACAAGAGATAAGAGCTCCGGATTGAAACCCCAGCCCTGATATCGTGAAAGAAAGAAATTTGAAAGAATATAACTTTTGGCAACTACCTCTTAGCAGTCTTCTGGCAAAAGTTCTGATTTTAACTGATTGATATGAACAAGCTTCTCAAGTTTGTCATTCGGAATCTATGTTACACTGTAGGTGCCAGTACTCATGGATAAAAATTGACACACACGCACACAACATGGGTGCTGCGAGAAGATAGAATGTAACCTTTACACAGGGTTGTAGTGTTTAATTATGTATGTATGTACTTATATACGTTATTAGAAATAACTTGTTGAAGAAACTTTAATAGAAAATTTATAAAATACATTTCTACACTTTAATAGATATTTTTTATACTAAAAATGAAAATCAAGTAGAAATATTAAATATAACTACTTTAAAGATTTTTAACTTAAAAAGAAAACTGTTGTTACGATTCCAATATATGTAATTTAAGAGAACACCACGATTTGATTTCTAAACACTTTTATTTCATTTAATTATTTGACAAAATTAAACAGTGATCTTAAGAACGATGGATTTGTAAAATCTATGAACAAAACTTAAGCAGTAGCAGCTGCGACAGCTCCAGCTACAACACCACCGGCTTCTATAACTTTCTTGGCGTTATCAACTGTTTTACCAACTCTATCCACAGTCTTGGCAGCCTTGTCCACTGACTTTTCAGCTTTGTGCTGTATGAAGAATTAAACAAAAAAAATTTATAAAAAAAATGCTCAAATGTTTTTAATACTTTGTTTGTACATACCAAAACGTGTCCAACTTTACCGAAATGATGATGATGGTGAGCTTCGACAGCTTGTTGGCCCAAAAGGCACAAGACCAAAATGGCCAAGAACATGAAATATTTGTTGAAGTTCATGGTGAAACGTTTATTTCTAACAATTGAAAAATTGAACTGATGAAATATTTAGTTATGCACTGAGTTTTTATATCAAATATTTTGTAGATAATTGTCGGTAGCGATCAATCAAATTTATTTTAAAATAACGAAGAAAGTAAATAGGGATTAAAATTCGATTTGGAAATTTTATTTGGCCTTTCTGTTTTTCACAAATGTTTTGCTATCACACACAATAAATTTGTGAAGTTTTTTTTTTTTAATATTAATGAATGAAAGTCACAAAACTAGTCATATAATAATTGTTGATTGTAGTGTGACAGTTGAATGAAATTGCTTAAAACAAACTTTTTTCTAAACTGATTCATTAATAAAACTTATCTATAAAAAGCGATTTGTTTCTAATTTTAAATTACTTCCCTATTGTCATTTGACTTAAACAAAATAAAGTTTTTAAGAAAAAAAAAAAACAGCATATTAGCGTATCTGTAATTCCTTTATTGAGCAAAATATGTAAAAAATGGGAGCAAAAATTATAATTTTTATGATTTTTAAGGCACTGGCTGCACTGTTATTGGGTAGGTTTTATCCGCTTTTATTTCTTCTGTTCAGTAACTACGACTTTGCTTCAGACAGAAAAGAGATATTCCGTATGGTACACCGAGATAGAACAGTGTTAAAATATAAAAAAGTGACAAAACAAAATTCATATAGCCATTGAATCATTACCGCAACCAACTGGACGAAACGAATACTGCAGAAGTACTTATCGTCGTGCGGGAGTTTAAGTGCTCTATACGCCATTTTATATTTCTCGAGTAAATGATGCCACTTTAGGCTTTTGACACCAAAATTTTTAAAATCTGCAATCCATTTTTGGATATTTATATCCGAAACTGGACGAGATATCCGAAAAAAAATTACAGACTTGAAAAATTTGGTGTCGATAGCCTAAAGTGGCATCATTTACTCGAGATATATAAAAAATATAAAACGGCGTATAGAGCACTTAAACTCCCGCACGACGTTATATTTGAGGCTTCTTTCACGTTTATTCCTCAGAGGCCCAAAAGCATGTGTTGTACTGTGTATGCAGAGTTGGTGAGAATGGGAGGAATTTAAGAAGAAATGTTAAGTTTAGAAAAGATTTTTTTTAAATCAAACGATTTTGTAGTTAATAAGCTGCCAATCTGGCAGCTTGGATATGAAATTGCGTAACCACTGAGCAAAAGTTTGTCAACAAAACAATAAATTCTTATGTTAAGGGCAGTTTTAATCATTTGGTTGCAGGTTGAAAGTTCTTTATATTTTTAAAAATTTTATTAATTTTTTTGTTTTTTTTTTTTTCGCAAGCAACCAAGGAATAATATGAATATATCCAGTATACATACATACATGTATGGATGGATGTGTATTTTTTGGTAAAATTCTCACACATTGCTTTAATGGCTCATTGAATGAATAACTCACTGGCGGACAAAATAAATATTCCTCTTTTTTTTATACATTTTCAGATAATATCACAGGCCGAACATAAGAAATCATGAAAAAAAATTAATATTTTTTTTTATATTATTATGTGTCGACTATAAGAGCTTCCAGACAGTCTGACTTGTTGACTGAGTGTATCTTATAAATACAATAACAACAACAAATACAAAAAATCATGTTTTCTTGCTCGTTTTCAGGCCATTTATAATTTCATTTTAAAAAAATCATTCCTGTTTTGTAAAATTTTTGTTTTTTTTTAACAAAATTTATTTCGAAAATTGTTTTTTTTATTAATTTTAATATTATTCGAAGACCTTGAAATTTATGTATCTTTATGTGCGAAGGACAGACATATGTATGTACCTAGTGGAACGTATCCTATATATTAACTTTAATGATAATGCTGGTATAGCATATAGCATTGAAAAAAATTAATAAATATTATTCATATATGCACACACTAACTCATATTAATAATATTTATAAAAAAAAAAGAAAAAAAAAATAATTAGAAAAAATTTTAGCCAGCCATGTCATATTGTCTTGTGCCCTATACTGAAATGTATGGACGAGTATTACTAAGTGCAGGTTATTTAATTCCATAAATAATTAATTAAAGTTCCACATATCTATATACACTTCTAGGGTCTAACAATATACCCCTACATATAATGAAAATATTTTAATCATTACTTCGACTGAACTCTGAAGTGCTTGGCCGAATAAAACAACCAAAAATGTTTAATGCCTTGAACCATTGTTGCTAGTAAAGGGGTTTTTTTTTTTTTTGCTAGATCTTGCATTTTTTTGGTATTCATTTGTACAAAAAAAAAAATTAAAAAAAATATTAGCATTTAGCATATTTTTAGCAGAAGCAAAAGTGCAGACAAACTTTATGGGTATAATTAAAACCAATACTTTAACTTTTAAGAGTTTTTTATATACGTAATTCAGCGATAAGAGTCCGCTTCAAGTTTATCTATGACTGTGTACAGTTCGTTTGCATCTGTTGATCACAGACAAGTCTTTCCAAATGACAATTGCACTGCTCGCCACGACGAGAAATTACACGGACAGGAAATGTCTCTTGCAATAAAGCCATATTCGCATGTGTGGCATGTGGTACAGTCTTTTTGAAACCACATATTCTCCAAGTCGTATTCTTCAATAGCAGGCAAAAATGTCTGTTATCATATGACCATAACGCTTCGAATTGACGGTGAGAGTCGTTCCATCATCGTTTTCGAAGAAGTAAGGTCCAATCACACCTTCGGACCAAAGAGGGCACCAAACAGTGATATTTTCTGAATGTAATGGTCTCTCTTCAATTACTTAAGGATGCTCAAAACCCCAAATACGACAATTTTGTTTATTAACATACCCACCGAGTGAGAAATGTGCTTCATTCTAAAAAAATTGCCGTCCACCGCCTGTTGATTAAGCACACATTCCACGTATCTACGACGTTGTGAATGGTTAGCTGGCTTCAGTTGAGCTGGCGTAAGCTGGACTTTATATGGATGCAGATGTAGATCTAAATGCAAAATACGCCATAATGTGCAATAAGACAGTCCTAATTCCTGAGAACGACGAGGAATCGACACATTCGGGTCTCTGGCAACACTTTCACTTACAGCAGCGATATTTTCAGCGGAACGAGCGAAACGATAATGCAAAGACCTTACAATATTTGTAACCGCTCCAGTCTCTTAAAATTTCTTCACAATTTTGTCAATTGCTTGCGTAGAGTGACGAATATGTAAATCATAATCTCCTTTTAAAGCACGATATGTGGCTGTGGCAGAATCACCATTTTTGTAGTAAGTTTTGATAATTTTTATGTGTTGTGTGATAGTTAGGCGATCCATTTTCGTCAATGTCAGACTTTCAACTGAAAAGAAAAGAATTGGTTTAACAACTTAGTTTCCAGTCCTAATTCCAGTCCTATACTTTTAAAACCACGAAATGGATAACCCGGTGTTATATTCTAGTTATTACGAGCTGAATGACGAAGTTCATATGCTCAGTGTGGAGACCAGGCTCTCTTGTCGGAATCCTTGCACTGTACTCTCATATTGTTGCTTTCAATATGAAGTCCCATAAACTTATCTAAAATTTATTAGATCGACTGAAAATTGTCTTAACAAAAGCAACAATAACATTTATGTTTAAGATGCACAAGGGTAATTTAATTTTTTGTATGAATTTTCATTCTATTTTTTAATTAACAAAAAAGAAAAAAATATATATGTTTTTGAGTTTAATTTCATTGTTATAATATTATAATCAATTTTTTATGCATCCTTACTTTAGTCAAAAAAAAATATGTGTATTTCTATAATTTCATTTAGCATTTTTCTAGCATTATTTTAGCATTTTTAGCCTGCTACTCCATCAAATCTAGCATTCATTGCCCGACAGGTTTTGAATGATCTTTCGAATGCAAGGAATTTACCAAAAATTAAAATCAAGACTATTTATACAATTTGTTATAGATCCAGCATAGTTATGTATATTGTTACAAATTATTTTTTTCACAGCTTTAAGTGTTGTAGGGTGCACCAAGTTTACATAGACTGCAAGAAAAGAACAACAAATATTATCAGTAATTTTTCATGGTCATCTTCATTATTTAAATGCAGTTTTTTTTTTGCGTTTTGCTGAATTCGTCGTTCTTATTCCTGCCTTTTTGTTTTATTATTCTTTTGCTTTTCAAGATTTTGATAAGAGGTTTTGTTGTTTTAATATCTGGTAGCTGCATATTTGGTATCTGCTTTCCTACTCATCTACCACAACTGAATCTTAATGAGTTTTCTTTTGTTTTTTTTTTTGTGGCTTAATTTTTGAAATATGAAAATTTCACTGGTTTTATTGTTTCTTATTTTGACCACATAATTTTTTGAATTTTTATTTTTGATTTAAAAAAAAATATATTGTATATTCATACATACATACATATGTATGTATATATTTTATTGCTTTCCAGTTTTTTTTTCTTTTTAGCAATTTCTCTTATAAAATGTAAAAAGTTTTCTGTCAACCACAAAATTTGTCATTTTGCAGCTGTCCGTTTTGGCTAAGAATCTTAGCCTTTTGCTTCCCTTCTTGTCTTGTTGTTTGTTTAAGTGGTAAATTTAAATCGAACCATACCGTTGATCGAAATTAAAGTTTAATGAATTAAAAGAAAAAAACTTTCAAAAATTTTCAATATAATTTAACACCTTTTACCTCAATAATAATAAAAAATAAATAAAACAAGAAGATTTCACTTTAAATAAAAAATGTACTAAATTTGAACATAAGAGTTTATAGTTGTGGTACCATCTTTGGGAAAAAGTCTAGTGACGAGTCTCTTGAGCAGAGACGAAATGGCCACAGTGACTTGCTTATCCCCATAAGCAATACATTCCATATTTAATATGTGGAATTCGCCTATATACATACATAACTGGCCTTTACAACCCTGTGTCAGGATTACGGCCTAGCTTCTCGCAGCACTCATGTTGTGTGTGTCAATTTTTATCCATGAGTACCGGGACCTACAGTTTAATGTCGACTCCGAACGACAGACTTGAGAAGCTTGTTCATGGCAATTAGTTACTCTCAGAGCTTTTGCCAGAAGACTGCTGAGAGGTAGTCGCCGAAAGAAATATTTTTTTCATATTTCTTTTTTTGAAGATGTCAGAGCCTGGAGTCGAACCCAGGACCCATGTCTTAGTAAGCCAACACACTAACCACTAGACCACGGCGACTACAATTCGCCTATATGGCGAATAATATTCTTTGTTTTTTTATTAAATATTTATGTTTTTGTATTTATTCTTTGCACGAATAAACTCCAATACTCAGGAGTAAACCTCTACTCATTCAGTGCATTGTATTGGAATATTGAAGAAAGAAGAGAGATTCATAGGTTTTTTTATTTTTTAATTTATTGATCGCCATATATTAAGGATCACTCAAAGGCCACTGTTATACCTTCACCCTTGAATGATCAACAGCAATTGCCTTATTTGTCTGTGTTGATAGTGAGTGGTGACCATCTTCACTAATTATTTATTTTGGCTGTTATCTTCCCAGAAGGTGGCACTGTATTCGTTCTGGTAGAATAGACTGGATATGTCATGGAGTGGTTTTTCTTGCAGATGGACATCTTGGAGAAGGGGGGGGGGAGGGGGAACCTCTTATTTTTTTTAAATTGTAATTTAGAAAAACCGCAAATTTTATTTTATAATTTTTGTCCTTCTCTGGAATTGAACCTTGTTCGTTTGAGTTTCTGTACAAACGCTCTAACCACTATGCCACGTCTACCCCCCCACTCCCCTCTTAGGCTAATTGATGGCTGACTGTAGTGAAACAGATTTAAATTTGATAAGCAGGAATATATTGTATTTAAATTCTTATGCTTGTTTTTTAGATACTAAACGGGATATAATTCTCATTTAGTGTATAATTTTTTGAACATAAAAAATGCATAGTATTTGTGTTTCATTTAACGTCGGATAAAAGTCTTCTTTATGGTTAGGAAGGTCTAGTAATATATGTAAAACATTTCTTCCACCTTTTTAAAATCCCGAATCAGTATAATATTTCTTTAAACACTTAAAAAAGTGAAATTACATACATAAAAACATAATTGGCAAATACAACCCTTTTACAGAGTTCCTTTCCACAGCAATCGAATTGTGTGCATCAAGTTTTATCCATGAGTATCAGTACCTACACTTTAACATCGACTTCGAACAGCAAAAAAAAAAGCTTGTTCATGGCAATCAGTTACTCTTATGGCCTTTGCCCGTAATCTGCTAAGAGTTGGTCGCTGAAAGAAATATTTTTTTCATATTTCTTACTCTCAAGATGTTAGGGCTGGGATTACAGAGACTACAAAAAAGTGACATTCGAACATCTTCATTAATTTTTATGGCTCCTTGTTCACAGAAATGCAAGTTAGTGACCCCATCGTAAGAGACACCTCACAAAACAATGATTGCAGCTGAATGACGATCCTTTTCGACCCGTAGAATGAGTTCTGATGCTTCTTTAGATGATCGGACATAAACCGTATCATTTTTTCATCCGTACATAAGATTTTTCTATGCAAGTTATCAGGGAACTTCACCAAAAGACGTTTGGATTTTTCTATCCTATTTCTTTTTAAAGCTGCAGTCAACAAATGTACTATACGTCGTTTGAAAGATTCAAGAGAGGATTTCATCGAATTCTTGCTTTGACGGCTTTGATTACTTGCTGTGTCCTTTTAAAAAGTGTTTTTTTTTTTGCTTTCCACACTTAAAAAGTGCTATAACTGTGATACGATTTTCTTTATCTGGTTAAAGTTAAAACAAATTCAAATTCCTGTAACTGACTAACGCTATAGAGGTTACCTTTCAAAAAACATGTGATAATCAAAGGGTATGTTCAATTTTACAATTATAATGAGTATGTTTAAAGTAGTAGTCCCTACTAAGTACTTTGGTTCCATTTATTCATTTAAAGCGAGTTCCAATTTCTCTAAATTTTCACACAAACACATGATTTTCAATGACATTCTAATGTTAGAATCAAGCGTGATTCACATAATTGTTTCATCTAATAATCATATAATGGTCTCGTGATTTATGTAAAATTGTTTCATGTAGTATTTTGCTGGACATTTAAATGCGATTTAAAAAAAAAAATTATAAAACATTTCAAGGGTACGATTTTGTATTTTTACTGGTAATTAGTCATGTGTTGATTACTTTCTAGCTCGGTTTAATATGATTATTCTCATACCGTACGCTAAACAGTATGATATTTTATATTTAAGTTGACGATATAACATACTTTTAGTTAAAACTTTGTGATTTTTAATTAAAGAAATAAAAAGAAGAAGTTACTTTTTGGAGTCTCTTAAGAAGTTTTCAAATGTATTAAAAAAAAGTAAAACTTAAAACGAAATATAAATAAAAGGCTCAAAGTTAATTTATGTTTGAACTTCATTAGCGTTTTGTCGCAATAAATTTTAAAACTAATTTCCGTTTTATTTTTTTTTTTTTTATTTTTTTTTTTTATTTTTTTTGTGCCTTCGTTTTTGCTAAACGAGCACATTTTTTCTTTACCCCCTTTATTATCTGTAATCAACTTCTTAACCCTTTGAAGTACATAAGCTGAGCAAGCAATGTTGTGTAGGAATATTGAGGCCATTCAGTAAACAACCCTTAAGGCAATTTCGTATGATAAACATAAGGTGGTCTGCTGGATAAAAGACAAAAAATAAAAAGATACGCGTGTGCTAATTTAAGAAAAAAGTTTTTTTTTTTATGAAATTAAAAACACAATTTTTTATTGAAAAAAATTAGAAAAAAGAAAATAATTTGTTGGCTTCTTTTTTTCTTACTTTCTTAGCAACTGAAAGCTTATAGTAAAAGGAAACCAACAGAGAAGCAAGTACATACTTTGTATTGAATATTCATTTAAAAAGGCAATTAAGAGAACAAAAAATTAAAAAAAATCGGAAAATGTTAGTGGTTTAAAGAACACACACCATTTAATACCCTACACAATAACTAACCTAACGTTAAACTAAATTAGCTGATTTTAATCTAATTCAGTGGCCCTTAAACACATACATATACATTAGTGTGTCCCAAAAAAAAATTTTCTTGTTCCCCTACCTTTTTTTGAAAGCTTATAGGGTAAAGTATTTTTGAAGAACGCCACATGCCTAGATAAGTTAATTGGGACCTCCTGAGCACGAAAAACGCTGTTATGATTTTTTCCTAAGTAGCGTTTTTTAGATAACGGTACTTTTGTGTTTTTCGGTGTATGGCCCCACTCAAACCCTTGTGGAGTCCAACCAAAAAGTCCGATCGATCTTATTGTTAAACCCAAAGTGTACGGTACGTAACAAAAAGACAACTCCATTGAATTTTTATTATTATATATAATAAAACCCCGGATTTTAAAGAAAATTAACCTTGTGTATTTATTTCTTTAATATATTTTCGAAGAAAAACTTTCGAGAAAAACATTTTGAAAAATTTAAAAAAAAACGTAAAAAATTGGAAAATTTTGAACTTTGAGGTGCCATATGTCAGCGATTTCTTATCAGATAGAATGTTCCAGTATATCGACGGAAAAAGCATTCACTTACCTTTCCATCGATATGCCACTTATCTCGATCGATTTTTTTTGTGGTAGACAGCTTAAAAAGCTCATACTATTTTATAATGACTGATCGTTTTTTTTTCCGAGATCTAATTTGCTGTTAGGCTCTTAAGAGCCAAAGGCTTTGCCCTTGTAATTTTAGATCTTTAATCCATGAGTGTTTAACGTCGAATCGCAATTAGTTACTCTCAGAGCTTTTGCCAGAAGCGCTAAGAGCTGGTCTAGAAAACAAATATTTTTCATATTCCTTTGTTTAAAGATTATGGAGCTCTCGTCTTAGAGAAAATCCATTAGTAATGCAGAAACCTATTACCGTCAATTCAAAAAATAACTTAAAGGAATTTGATTGCTTACTTTTAAAACGGTATTTAAAAATTAATTTAAGAATTCCTCATTTTCTGAGAATTTTCTGAATTTTTTCGATGTTTGTTTCATGTGAAAAGCCATACAATGTTAAAACATTTCAAATTTGTTACAAAAAACATTATAAAGCGACTATACCGCTACTTACTGAACAGTCAGTCTACTTCTACCGTAAAAGGAAAAAGAAAAAAAATTATTTAATTTTTTAAAGGTTAAAAAATCCTCAAAAATATAGTTTTTTTTTATTTCAAAGTGCCACATAAATTAAGGCTTCTGCTGTCAATGCATTTGTTGTATTTGACATTTTTTTAGAGCTTTGAAGACACGGTTGTTAAGGTCCTTAAAATGAGTTTCCTATATATATATTTTTTTTCAAATTTTTTTCTTTATACTTTTACCGGGTGTGATGATGCAGTACATTTTCCACTTGAAGAAACCACAAAAAAAAAAATATTTGAACTCTTTTTTTTATGCTTTTCTTTACTACAGAAACTTTATGTGATTTTTTTTATAAAAAATTTGTAACATTTTTTTTATTTGGTTTGATTTACATATTTTCTAATTTGTATACTTTTGTAATTTAAAATATCCTTTTTTTTATTTTAAAACCCTTTCTTTTTTATACGAGTATTTACCAACGTTTTATTTCAACTCCCTGGGGTGTAATTGATCACTGTTGTTTCGATTTTTTATTCTTTTCAAACAAACAAAAAATTTTTTTTTTGTAAATATTTAATTTGTTTTTATTCAATTTTTTTTTTTTTTTTTTGTAAATATTTAATTTGTTTTTATTCAATTATTTTTTTATAATTTTCTTTTTTTTTTGCAATTCTAATTAAATCATAAATTTCGCTGACGTCATTGTTTAGCAAGAGGCTGTTGCTGTTGTTAAACCCTTTTTCTGTGGGGTTGGGTGTTGAAAGGTTTTATAATTTATACGGTATGTTTTCTTTTTTAATTAATTTTTAATGATTTATTGTCTTATTGAATAAGTATGTAAAAAAATTAAATAGATTTTGTGTTAAAAAGTAGAAAAATCTGTTACACTTTTCCTTTCTTTTTAAATCAATATTTAAACGGAAATAAAATAGTAACTGTAGAGTGAATATTACAATTTGCTAAAGCTTTATCCCTTAATTTGTAAAAAAAACTCTAAATTTTGGTGTTCAATTAGGAGAGTTTATAAGGAAATAATAAAAATTAAATAATAAGAATTTGTAAATCGATTGTCGTCAGAATATTATGTAAATATTCAAGTAAAATGTTTGAAATGAAAGAATAAAAAAAAAAATAATTTTTTACCTCAAAATTTAGTTTTCCTCAGAATTTGATCTTAAAATTAAACCTTTAAGAAGTTAAACATCACTCTTATCTGCTTCTCTCATGCTAATTTTACTCGCCTCTTAACCCTTTGCCATTTAAAAATATCTGCATTAATGACTTGAGAATTTATGCCACTTTCTGAAAAGTTCTTCACAAATTAAAATAATTTTAATTACCCTGTAGGGGACTAAACCGTCAATAAATTAAACGATTTTAACAATTTTAAATGCTGGCTGATATCTTGTTTAAAGCAGTAGCATGTTTTAGGATTATTACAGAATCCTTTTTGCATGTTAAGAAAATCTGTTTTTATTGCCCTTCCTTAATCATAATAAAAATAAAATATACGAGTAACATTTAAATCTTTAATATTTTTGTAATAATAAAAATGATTTATTACAATTATATTTAATAATATGCAGAAATATGGTTCTAAGGAGTACAGAAGAAGGGTGGCTACAATTTATTTTCCCATTCATTAAAAAAATTAATTATTAAAGATTTTTTTGTTTAAAAGTTTCTTGAAAAAAAATTTTTTTTTAAACGTTTCATATTCTATTTTTTTTTTAACAAAATCTGTTTACATTCCTCGTTTTTAACCCTATGCTGAAATAATCTTTAACTTGAGCAAAAAAAAGCGTGTTTTTTTTAATGAAGTTCTTAGAAAATTTCATAAATCTTTATGAAATGAGTACTTCAGCAGATTTCTGAAAAATCATGGTATAGTTATAAGAAGGGGTTTCTTTATTTTTATTTTCTGTTGGAATTCGTTTTGTCATGTTTTCTACACTCATTATGGTTTTCTTCTTCGTTTTTCAATGACATTGAAAACCATACACAATTGCTCGGATTTTTCTTTTTTTCTTTTGAGAATTTTTTTATTTTACATTTTTAAAGATCTTCACATTTCGAGAGTACATATAATAATGGCAACATCATTATTATCGCATTCATAATGAAGAGAATCTTGTTGAGAATTATTATCTCATCATGATAATGATTTTAACGATGCTTTGGAATAAAGAAAATTGCAAAAGATTAAGTGCAACAGAATTGCACGATCATCTGCTTCATGTATTCTATAGTGTTTGGGCACACAGGCCTGCGCAGCTAAGGGCTTTTTAATACAATCATCAGCAGTTTTGATTGATTATTTTGTATCTTAAGCATTAAACACATAGACGACAGCAAGCAGCAGGCAGCAAGTTGTCAAAATTAGAATACACACGTTTATATGGAAACGATTATTTTAAAGGCAGCACAGCAAAACCCTAGAAAAAAACCTTTGCTGCTGCTGCCCTACTTAGAATAATTTCTATTTTTTGAGGCAGCAAAAACTGATTAGTGATGCTAATACAATATAAAATTTCAAATAAAAACGACCTAAAAAATATTTTTTATTACAATGAAAAAAAATTTATTTATTAATAAAGATAATAACAATTAAAAACTTTTAGCATTACAAGTTGGTATTTATTTAATTAAATTTAAGATTTTAAAGTTATGTTTGGTGTCCGACAACGATCAATATGCATTGTTGTTAAAAATACATGGATAATATGATAGGAAATACGAGGAAGTGGTTGAATGAATAACTAACTATGTTATGTCTTGTAACAAATATGAAAATGTGTGATGCATCAAATTATCTTTCTGATCAGGGGATTCATTTGGGAGATAAGCAGCCGTACCAGAATTCACAGTATTTCAGAATTCATCTTGTAAAATCAACGGCTAAGCAAAAATCATTATTTTCCAATTATAGCCAAAAAATTTGAGATTAGGCCAAAATTTTAATTTTTTAAAGAGTATGTGTACAACTAGCAGAAAGTATATTTTGTTAATGAGTTTTGTAGTTTTTTAATATAAACAAATTAAAATAAAAATAAAATATACATATATACATTTTAAACCAGCGATTTTATTTTTGCGGTTTCGTACACTTAAAAGTGGTATCACTGAAATATTTATTTCAACAACAAACACATGTTCATTATTTTATTTGTTTTTTTATTGTTTTGCTGTTGCTGCCTTCAAAATATTTAAGTAGCCGACTGCATGGCAGCAAATATTGTCGGCTGCATTTGCTGCTTGCTGTCATGCTGCTTGCTGTCGTCTATGTGTTTAATGCTTTAAATTTTGTTTTTTTATAATTAAAAAATAAAAGCAACAAATTTATGACAATAAAACATATTATCACACCTGGTCAACCGGTTGGTTAACATCTTATTCCTTTACTATTTTTTGGGCTAGATAGGGAAACTTTATGACTTTGAGAAGCGATTTAAAATTGAACTGAGTAATAAAAGTGAATGGAGCAGCATAGAGGTTGCATACTCTTTTAGATAGCGAACTATCCGATGATACACGGATGAGTCAAAGACTGAAGGCGGCACAGGAGCGTCGATATTTGTACCTGGGATGAAAAATTTGGATCCAAAGGAAAAGTTCGCCAGCATTTTCCAGGCGGAGTGTATGCCATCGAAAGATGCGCTTTAATTATTGCAGATATCCATATTTTCTGACAGTCAGATGCCATACGGTCACTTGGCTCATATTGGATTAACTCAAAGTTAGTATGGGACTGTTTTAAGAAAATGAACCGGCTGGGCAGCGACAATAAGGTCAGCTTATGCTGGGTCTCGGGTCATTTAGGGAAATGGCATGGCAGATCAAATTACCAGAAAAGGAGCATCCATGCCACTGGTAAAACCAGAACCCATTTGAGGAATGAGAGAACAGGGTGAAAAGATTTCACTTTTTTTGGGGCCAGCTGGCCTTAGACTTTCCAGTCTTTTACTCGATAATTATAATAGGCAGAGATTTGAGTAGTGCTTTAAATTCTGTAAAGACAATCTTAGAATATTAGTGGGACTTCTAATCAGTCACTGTAGACTCAATGCCCATTTAAATAAGATGGGAATCACTAAGGTTTGGCACCTACCGACATTTTAAAGTTCGTTAGAGCGTCTAGACTGGGGAGGAGTCCCGCTTAAGTTAAGTCCTGTACAATAGATCTACACGTCGAAGTACTTTACTACCTCTATTATGAATATGCCTATCATATTCCGTGAATACCCAGTGAGTTTTTAACTTTTTCTTATCACTTACATACATACAACTACGAGGTATGAAAAAAAAAATAACCGATAACATATGCATATGTAACTCACGAAATTTGAAAATAACGGTTAATTTTTTATCAGACCTCGTATGTAAATATGTGTCAAATGAAGAAATACTAATTTTATTAATTCTCAAACGTTGAATGATTAAATTATTTCACATTAATAAGTACAAATTTAAATTAAACTACCACTGGGCATTTAGTGACCGCAGCAGGGCCCTGTCGCAAAAATTTTCGTTATGAATGTACTGACAACAAAAAACAGAAAGACAAACAGAGAGAGAGAGAGAGAGAGAGAAAAATTTTACAAAATTGTGAAGTGCACTTTTCGTTGATAGGTAAACAATCTTCAAAGAAAACCAACAATAATAAACAAAACAACAACTACGAGTACAACAGAAATAATATAAGCAGTAACAGCAACAAAAATTATGTCTTATTATGTACATAAAATACAAAAAAAAAACTCTGTGGATCGGTAATACCCTTTGCCTGCCGAAAAACCTTGAAATTTAAAATGTGGGCAACAAAAATAAATATATTTTTTTCTGAGTTTTTATTTACTGGAACAAAAATAATAACAACAACCTTAACAAAAAACAGTATAAGAAGTTTATAAGAAAAGAAAGAAAAGATCAAAACATTGTTGCTAAAATAAACAATTTTTTTAAATTGTACAACAAACCCCCCCACCATTTCACCTACTACAACCACAACACCCTGTAAACATAAACATTTCGGGAATATTCATTGTACATCATGTATTCCCTACTCTTAAGAAATTTTTATTCAATTGGAACGATATTTACAATCCAGGCACGAATATTTTTTATGGGCTTAGCAAGACAATCTGTTCTGTTGACTTTGTGTACGTTTATTTATATGTAACGCATACACACAATCATATGTACATCTGTGTAAACAATTCAGTGCTGCCATATTAGGTGTTTTATTTCCTAAATCGGATATGCAAAATAAAAATTACATTTGGGAATAGGGATTTAAAAAAAAAAAAGAATTGGATTATTATTTTTAATTTTTCCTTACAGTTTTAAACACAGTAGCTTTTTAGTGTATTATTATTGTTTCCGTTTCCTTATTAATATTTTTAAAATTTCAATAGCATAATGAATATGAAGGGTACTAGACTATCCTCCCATGGTACCTCCCATGCAAGTTAAATATTGATTTTTTTATATGTTGAGAAGTGTTGAAGCTTAACTTTCTAAATTTAGTCTGAATTACTTTGTATTCACTAATAATCATCAAATGTGGTCTAATGGTAGTTGTAGCTGTACTGAAGTACGCCGGGTTTAGGCTAGTATTATTATAAATTAAGTAGATTCAGTTTCGGCATTAAATGCCTAAATTAGATCAACACTAAATTCTATTAAATAAATTTAAATTATGTTTGCAACTATTTCTTACGATATTTTTGTAATAGAATAAAGAAACAATTTCTCTGTTTTCTTCTTAACTTTCAATTCCGCAGAAGTTTTTGGGAAAATATTTCAAGGACATTCTCTATTTGAAAAATTCTGTTTTGATACTGTTTATTTCTAAAGATCCCCTAAAATTTTTAAATGGTCAATTCAACCATATTGGCGTGGAATAAACATATTCGTTCTTCTGCTGAAGTAGCTATGTTAGTAGAACATTTTCTGCTGCATATGTTTTTAGTACCCTAGCTATATAAGCCATCAATTTGTTCTGCTTAATAGAATACCAAAGAAATTTAAAATCGCCACATTTGGCAAGAAATTCACAGATCTGACAACTCTGTTTACAATAATATTTCATTAACACTTTCAAATTGAGGATCATCAGTATTATTTTCTGTTAAATAAAATACCAAAAATAAAGAAACAAAATAGCAAAAATCAAAAGTAAATTTCAATAACAAAACAAATAAAATAAAATTAATAAATAAAGTGTTATCTGTATAAAAAAAACAACAACAACTGCTAAATCCCAGGCGAAAGCAAATCAGTATTCAATGCTCTCCTGTGTATGGACTGTTTCTTGATGTGAAAATAAACATCAGCGTAATTTTACTCACTCGTATGAGTAAATGAGTATATAGGCAAACATATCCGACTAACATTTAGGAATAATTGGCCTTGAAAAGTTCTCAAAGTTTTTCTCTTTTATTGTTCTGTGTGTAAAGTGTTGTACTAACAAAAGCAGCCAAATGAAATGTCATCAAAATCACTGTTTTAAATTAAATTTATTCTCTCCAATACACGATGCATCATCAACTAGGATCTATGGGAAATTTTTTTTATAATTTCTTTGACACAAATTATGGTCACAACAAAACTATACAGTATTCCCCGGATAATTGCCCCATGCTTAATTGCCTTTCAGGCTTATTTATTTCAATTTCTAAATCCCCATATTTTTTCTTACAATTTTCTAATAAAATTTCACGGTTAATTAACTGTCGCTTAATTGCGTTATTCGCTTAATTACCTCAAATATATTTTCCCCAAAAAGAAATATCACTTAAAATTCCTTATTTTAATTACCTAAAATAATTATTTTCTACAAAATGTAGCTTAACTATGTTTATATAGGCATAAAATATCTGTTAAATTTACTTTCAAACTACTTTTTTAATACAACCTTGCAATTAAAGCCTACCAAGTTTATGTATACGTGTAAAGTTCCTTGCTTTTCACATACATTGAAGGCAGTGTATACAGGCAATTAAGCGGATTCGTTTAAATGATTTCCACGCATAATTGCCCAAAAATTTTGACATTTTTGTCGAGGCAATTATCCGTGGAATACTGTAACAGTAAAAATTCTTGATAATTGTGTTTTATTTTCTCGAAGTTTGCTTTAAGTAATGTATGTATTTTATCTTAGAGTATATGCAACCAAAGGTTAGAACTATGCATGTGTTCTGACTCCGACTTCGACTACAACTGCGAAAATTTTCTAATCTGACTCGGAATTGTACTCCCACATCAATGTTATGAAAAAAAACCAGTGACACCTAGTATGTAAGTAATATAATTATGCGGATGCGATAGGATATTTTATTAATACACAAAATTCTATTTTTTTGTATTTAAGACCCATACTCAGGGGTAAACCCCTACTCATTTGTATATTATGCGCCTTTTTTGTTGATGGGACAAGTTGCTGTCAATTTGACCACTCAAGGGCCAGTGTTATACCTTCACCCTTTAATGATCAAACAGCAATTGTCTCATCTATCTGAGGATGTTGTAGTCGCCGTGGTCTAGTGGTTAGTGTGTTGGCTTACTAAGACGATAACGCCGGGTTCAAATCTCAGCTCTGACATCTTTAAAAAAGAAATATGAAACAATTATTTCTTTCGGCGACTACCTCTCAGCAGTCTTCTGGTAAAAGCTCTGGGAGTAATTGATTGCCATGAAAAAGCTTCTCAAATCTGTCGTTCGGAGTCGACTTTAAACTGTAGGTCCCGGTACTCATGGGAAAAAATTAACACACACAACATAAGTGCTGCGAGAAGCTAGGCCGTAATCCTGACACAGGGTTGTAATGGCCAATTATGTATGTATGTATGTATCTGAGGATGTTGAATGGTGAACGTCGTGAGAAGATTAGCTGTTATCTCCCCAGAAGGTGGCGCTGTACTTCTGATCATTGGTTTCTAGTGGAATTGATTGGAAATGTTCGGGAACGGTTTCTTGAAGATGGACTTCTTGGAAAGGGGGGGGGGGGGGGGGGGAAACCCATTTTTATTTTTAAATTATAATTTTAGAAAACCGCAAATTTTTATTTTTACAATTTTGCCTTTCGCTGGGATTGTGCCTCGGTCATGTAAGTGTCTGTGCGAGCGCTCAACCACTATACGAGGGTCATTATTTTACTGGAAACATTAAATACGAGGGTTATTATTTTACTGGAAACATTAAATAATAACCCCTGTATTCATAAAAAATAAAATAGATTTATAAAGGACTTGTAAAATAACCGCTAAAGAAACCTATAAAATTTTGTATGAATACGGCAATTAAACTTCAAATGGTAAATCTAAAATTAAAAATTATTCTGCATTTCTATTTTAAAATTACTTTGAAGTCTGCAGTTAACTCAATTTGTATTAAGAAATAGAATAGCCTTCAATCAAATCAAATGGGATGGATTTGATGTGTCTAAGTGCAGCAAATAGTTCTACTACTGAGACTTGTGTCAGTGGCAATACCATGGCGATCAGACCAGCATACTGGATAATCTTATAGTATGTACCTTGAAAACTCATCATCACTTTCCACATTTTAAAAACGACCGACTTTTTATCTATTTTAAATTTAGTTAAACTGCTTAATTCTGAATTTAAGCGATTTTGCTTGGACCACTTCTCCTCTTGCCAATTATCGCATTTCTCGCGGTGACATTGATTTTTCCTGTTCATTGTCTATTTTATCGTTTCTCTCGTTTCGCTACAGACCTTTTGTAATATATTACTGTACATGTAATATATTACATATTTCCTTTAAAGATTTTTTTTAATAAATTAATAATTTTTTTTTTGTTTTTGTTACTAAGCAAGCCTTCTAAAAAATTTCATGTCCCTTAATTCCTACCAGATGTTCTAGAAACGACTTATTCAAATACTTAAATTAGATATTAATTAAGAAATAAAACAAATCCGTTCAGTTTTCTTTAATGTTACCGCCTTGTGATGACAATACTCTAACAACTCTTTTCTATTCCCACAAACAAAGGAGTAATTTTTGTTCTTAATTAGATTAAATTGCGCTTCGGTGCTCAAGAGCAATGAAAACAACTAAATGGCTAAATTTCAGTTTATCAAGTAGAACAATAAAAGTTTTAAAACTCTCCAATTATTATACTTTTTATTAGAACTGCTATAATCAGTAAATCAGTCTTTTAAAAGTATGCGATCGTTACTCTTTAAAAAACTATATTATTGATTAACAAAATTATTGTTCTGGTGCTTTTTTTGAACTGCATCAGGCCGATTAGAAAAGAGTTGAAAATAAAATTTAAAATCAATGAAATCTGTCACCCGTCTCGCTATGATATTCATGTGTCAACAACTATTCTGAACAGAGAAAACAAGTCTTGGAAATGTGGGAAACCAAGTCAAACAACAGCAAAATATCCATTGTATGCTAGGATTGCTACATGTGTTAAACTTGCATGGACATTTGCTACGAAGAGTGATTACTGCTATTTCTTACTTATAAGAATTGAACTCTGATATCTTAAAAAAAAGAAATATGAAAAAATTATTACTTTCGGCTACTACCTCTCAGCAGTCTTCTGGCAAAAACTCTGGGAGTAATTGATTGCCTTGAAAAAGCTTCTCAAATCTGTCGCCCTGAGTCGACTTTAAACTGTAGGTCCCGGTACTCATGGATAAAAATTAACACACACAACACGAGTGCTGTGTATGTATGTAAGAATCGAACTCAATATTCAGATTTTAAGCTTCAGAAGAAATGATCCCTTAAAACTGCTGTTTTTAACGCGAATATATATATTTTTATAAATACATTTATCTTTTTTATATCAATTTAAGAAAAAATAAAAGGCGATTATCAATGTTTTTCAATGTTTAACGAACAATAAAGTTGCTTTCATGGGATGTCTTTGTCATTTCTTTCAAAGCGGATTGTTTATTGATCTTCACTAAACATTCTGAACTTATTGTCACAGCTACTTACTGCTGCGTATTGTTGCTGCTTTGAGCAGAAAATGTTTAAAAATCATTAAAAAATGTTACGCATGCGTAAATTAAAATCCCATAAATTTTCTATTTATTGATAATGGAATGTCAATGCGATAGATTAAGGTCAAGTGTGTAGAACAAAAAGAGGGATTATAATCCACACAATTTCTTTTTATTGTCACAGGGTCTTCTGTATGTGCTTTTTTATAAAAAAAGAACAAGAAATTTAAAAAAAATGTTTGAATAGAAAGAAATTCTTTGTTGAAGATTTGTTCTCAAAATTTGCTTTTAATTATTAAAGTTTTTCTTTCTTCATCTTTCTTCGTCTATATATTCTTTTTTTCCAAGTCTAAATAATAAGAAATATACAAAACAAAAAAGTTATTTTGGCTGACTTGTCTCGAAACGACAGACTTGAATGCCCTCCCACACATAATTCAGTTGGAGTACATTTAAAATGTCAGTCTGTTTTATAATTTTACAGGAATTATAAATCATTTTATTCTGGCTTTAAACATGGCAAAGAGAGGGAAATTTTAAAAAAGAAACACAAAAAAAAGCCTTCCTCTGTTAGGGAAAACATTGAAGATTTTTAAATCACAAAATCTGTAGTTGCAACAGAGATGGGCACTATGCCATAGCAAAAATTTATTTAAATATTCTGTGCCATAGAACCGTCTTCCCAATTCCAAGGATATAATGTCATGTTTGGTTGGTGCAAAATTCTGAAATAAAACCGTTTGGAAATTTATGGTCAATGGTGAAGAGAAGCTTTAATACTCGTAATTAATCGTAACTAGAAGTGAAAGACCACAATTGGTTGCGGTGTGTATAGTGCATAGTCAACTTACAAGCATACCTATGCCAAATACATATATGAATTGGGATTTTTATAAAGATGTTAACTTTAGCCGTCACCTACACCACAAATTTGATTTAGTAAACGTAGAATAAAATATTTTAAAAAACAAATTCTGGTGGCACTAATGAAATTAATCTAAAAAATATATTAAAATTATTCTTCCCTATATCTTAAAACACATCGTAGACTTGTTTAACATGGTTATAACAACGTCTAAATTTCCATCTTTGTAAAAGCACGCAAAAACAGCATCAGTTCCTAAACTAAACAAAACATTTTAACGAATTGCGTGTCTTCCTTATATTTGAAGAGTTTTTGAGAAGTTTATATACGAACAGATAAGTCTTCCGATGTTGAACATCGCCCTACTCTACATTAGAAAGTGCGGTAAAACTTTCAATTAGATATCTAAGCAGCAACGGCGCTAGCTGTACAATACCTCAAAGCGTACCACAAGCCTTTATACTTGTGCCGCTATTATACTCCATATGGGTTGAACCATCTCAACTCAACTTAAAATAAGCCGTTTTTGAAATGACTGTTTCCGAATTTGCTGATTTTTGGTATGAATAAAGTATATTATAACACTAAGCAAATAAAAAATTAAAGAGCATTGACACTTCTGGATCCGTAAATATAAGGTCTTGAAAATGGGAAAAAAATACAAAAATGAACAAAGTTATACTTACTTAATTGTAATTTTCTTGAAAAGTATTTTAGGTAAGCATCTCGTAAAAATCGCATTTAAAAGGGTATTAAATTACCTTTAATTTAATATGCAACATGATTTTTTCTTTAAAGTCAAAGGTCAATTTTCTTTATCTATAAGTCGGAAGCCTATATCTCCAAAAGCGACATTTTTAAAAATTTGAAAAAAAATTATGCCAAAGATTGTTTCCTTCTTTACAGTTGTGAAAAATTTCAGAGTGGAGGTCTTTTTGGATCAAGAAATAAAAATCAAATCGCAAAAGAATTAGGTTAAAACTATTCTGATAGGGGTGGGATGGTATACGATTTTTCGATTTCGACTAGTTAGAACTGCTTATTTTGTGAGTTTCACTAAAAAAATATCTGAGTCAAAAATAAGGGATATGGGATGGGGGCAAATGGCTCTTCATAGGGGTCAAAGGTTGGGTTTAAGGAATAAAAATCCACAATAAGCTCCACATCTGACCTGGAGTAGCCCCTAGAGGGGTAAACCATAAGACCGACCCTCACTAATGTTTTACCCCCAACTTTTTTCCCAACATACCTAACCCCTATCTCCACTCCCTAAGGGGGCTCATTTTTGTATTTTTTGGTGATTTTCAAGACCTCATATATCCGGATCCAGATGTGCCAGTGCTCCCAAACTTTGTATTAAACACTATATTTGTATTGATATACTACATTTCTACAAAAAATCATAAAATATGGAGGGGTGGGTTACACCCATTGGTTGATTTGACTTGGAATATCCCATATAAGCAAGTGATAAAATAAAAAAAAAAGTAGTCGCCGTGGTCTAGTGGTTAGTGTGTTGGCCTACTAAGACATGGGCCCTGGGTTCGACTCCAGGCTCTGACATCTTCAAAAAAAAGAAATATGAAAAAAATATTTCTTTCGGCGACTATCTCTCAGCAGTCTTCTGGTAAAAGCTCTGAGAGTAATTAATTGCCATGAACAAGCTTCTCAAGTCTGTCGTTCGGAGTCGACATTAAACTGTAGGTCCCGGTACTCATGGATAAAAATTGACACACACAACATGAGTGCTGCGAGAAGCTAGGCCGTAATCCTGACACAGGGTTGTAAAGGCCAATTATGTATGTATGTATAAGCAAGTGATCATCCTTCATGCGTTAAAAGTTTCAATATACAATTGCTGATGATATATGCCTATATATTATTCTCAGTGTAACAAATATAGCGAACTGTGTGGGATATAAAAAAAACAAATTTTTGGGCATCAGAGAATGGTTCAAACGTAAATCCGAAAAAATCATCGGCAAGGTGTCTCACATACAAAGTATGTATATCTTGATCTTTCGAAAGGTTAATGCTAAAGTTTCTAAATTTGATAAAAGTAGCGTGACGTTCAGTACAAATCATCAGTTAGATAGGCGCTATTGGACAAGTGGACTAGGTTCCATGCCTATAATGTATGTTATAATTTTGTGAATATCTTAAGAACGATAATAGTGAATTTTCTAAGTTTATCCTGATATCAAAATGTTTATATGTATGTGAATACAATCTACCAAAAAATTGATTAAAAAAAATTAAAAAGTAAGCAGTAATGGTTATAATTTCTAAACTTGGGCTACGTAACTTTGTTGTTACCTATACCCATCAGTCTAAATGTGGCCGGCATTATATAAATGGAAGTGGCACATCTATTTATTCTAAAAATTTATATATGATTGTTATTAATACGTTTGAAGCAGGTTTTAATATTAATTATTATGCTCCTCACTGTAGCAGCAGAAAATAGCACAGAACAGTATCCTGTAATATAAAGTAATAAATGGAGTTTTAACTTCAAAAATAATTACCTTAAAAACTTAAAAAGTGCGAAATCTATTCCATACAAATAGGAAGAAACTAAAAATATCAAAAAATCAGAACTGATCAGAATTTTTTATGAAGAAATGCCAACAGATTTTTACCAAAAACTGAGTTCTATAGGTACCGATTTAATCAACGCCAAGCAGATTTTTAGTTGTAAGAATAGGTTAAAATGAGAATCTTTTTTTTCATTAAGACCAGCACTCATGGAACGACCCGTACTCATGCAGTACATTGTGATGGTCTAAGAAAACAGCTTTGCTTTTCATAGGTTTCCCTGCTCTGTGTGCTTACACCTTTTCAAAGTTAGTAAAAGAAAAAAACCTTTTGTTAAGGTTACTTAGCTGATGGTACCCTCTTGTCTTAAAGTATGAGTACTTTTTTTTTTACAAATATTTCCTCAATAGTGTGTTGGAGTTGATGGAGTTCGAAAAGCTTATCTTGATTAACAGCCAAAGCATTCAGCCATACAACCACCAAACCAGGCAGCCAGCCAGCCAACCAGTCAGCATTTCTTTTTTTTCTTTTTCTTCTTTAATAGTTTAAGTTCTTAGCAGTTCGTTAAGTTTTTTAAGTTGATTTCAGTTTAATTTTTTTTTTATTTCGCTTGTTAGTTTGGCAGTGTTTAAAGCAGTTTTCACGGCTTAAAATCATACTATTTTGCATACAGTTTTTTCAAGTTTTAAGTGCAGCATTGGCAGTAAAAAGATAACTTTAAGCTGAAGCTGAAGCAAAGAAAAGAAATCTTTTTTATTTTTTGTTTTGTTTTGTTTCTTTTATAAGTTTTTCAGTTTCTTATTGTCTTTTTCCAATGGCAGACTACCAACCGAGTTTAGGTTTCTCGTATATTTTTTTGGTTTTTCTTGTATGGTTGTACTACAACATGAAACATTTTATTTTCAAGTGTTGGCGTCTGCCGTTTTTTCTTCAGATACTCTTTCTTTACTTTACAACAGTCTTTCCTTATAAAGAAACCTTTTTATAGCTTCTTTTTAAAGGTTTTTTGAAGCAACAAATATCATCATCATCATCATAATCATCGTCTTTATCATTTTCAACTTCATTGTCTTCATTAATATTTAGTTCATGCATGCATGAATGCATGCTTTGCTGTTATACAAAATGCATTCATTCATTGTCTGTTATTTTTTTTTCTCAAGTCTTGCAATTTTTCTTTATTTAAAACAAAATCAAAACTGCCTATATTGTGCAGCATAGTGTGGCATAATTGAGAATGGGTGTGTATGTATGTATGGATGTGTGTGTGTTTAAATAAATGTGTATTTTTCGATGTTTTTTGTTTTTTTTGCTAATGATCTCTTGAACTTGAAACTAATGTTGCATTGTTCTTTCATCCTTCTTCTTCTTCTTCTTGATAACATACATATAAGTGTTGCATAAATAAGTAGAATCGATTATGAAATCGAATAACCTATTCGAATGGTCTTTATAAACTCAAATGTCATTAAATAATAGTGCCAAGAAATATAATTGCTGTGGAAAACCGGTATCAACAGGTTAACTAATTCTAGATTGAGAAAGTAAAAGCCTGCCATTCAAAATTTGTCAAACGTAAACGTCAAACTAACTTTTTCGAATGTGGATCGTTTATCAGTTGAAAAACGCGTTAAATGCATGTCAAATGCATTGTAACATTCGTTCAACTGAAAATATCGCCGTTGTTGCTCAAGGTGTTTAGGAATACCCGAATTTGTCAATTCCTCACTGTGGATGCATGTCAACCGATTATTTTTGATGAGAAATCAAAGATTATAATCTGCAAGACATATGTTTGCAAGAGGACGAAGCCACAAGCCACACATCACTAGCCAATCGGGCTCTTCTGCAAGAGAAATTTCCCGGACGATATTATTGAATGATATTAATTGGCCCAAAAGATCCTGCAACTTAACACCTTTAGATTTATTTTTGTAGGTTTGTATGACAGATCGTGTTTATGCGGACAATCCACAAATTCTGGACCAACTGAATGCTAATGTTCGGAAATGTGTCGAAAACTTACCTTACGAAAAATTACCTCAAATTACGTCTGGTCTTGATTAGACCAAAAACATTGATATATATACAAATATATTTAAAAATCGGACTGTAAATGCCTCAGATATAACAAAAAAATCTAAAAAGGCAATCCCTACGTTCGGCTACAAATTAAAAGGTTTTTAAGTCTTCTTGCAAAAATACTTTATATTAGAGGCCGTACTATTACATTTTTTTTAACGTACGGGCCAATATACATACAAAGAGTTATTTTTTACATTAATAATATTTTTTAATTAATACTCTTGTGAAATTAAAATTTATTTATTTTTTTTGTTTTTTGTTTTATTTTCAGTTATTCGAATAATCGTTCTCGAAAGCACAACACTGTTTACAAATAACAAGGCATCAGGTAAGAGAGATAATAAATGTTCTATATTGTCAGAATCATCCAAGTTCAGGGTTAAGTTCAGAGAGGAGTCCATGACCAAAAATCAATGATATTTAATATTTTTCTTTTTAACACTTTGCGTATTATTTTTACAAAATTTTAACTTGAAATCCTTTTCCTAACCAAACTTATAAAAGCGAAACATAATAACAAGAAAACAAAAAACAGAAACAAAATAAAATAAAATCCACAAAAGCTGAAACACAAAACCTTAATGGGAATTTGTGATACAATGCGAAAATTGATTGCAACACCTTTGACCTTCTCAAGTGCAACAGCACAAACAGCAACAATAAAATCAGGTTCAAATCCAAAAACCAGCCTACAAAACTTAAAGCTGTTTTTTTTAATTTAAACCCTACACCGCTCTAGGTTTTGAAGGGGTATATTGTGTTGGTTTTATTGTTTGTAACAGCATGAAAATTTATTATTAAAAAATATTTTTAATTTTCAATCTGTGTATTAAAATAAATCATTTTTTTTATTTAACCTTTAACTACTGAGGTAAAATATTTTGTCATAATTATTGACGTGGGGTAAATTTTACCACCTTTTGTTTTACCCAAAAAAAAATTAGTAAAAAAAAATTTTTTTTTAATAATTTATTTTTAAAAGAACAAGAAAATACATTTTTATATACATATATAGGATTATAAAAATAAAAAAATTAGTATAACAAAGCAGGGTCTCAACAGCGCTCAACCGAAGAAAATAAATTAAAAAATCTAAGGAGAGGGTAAAATTTACTACTGCCTCAGTAGTTAAAGGTTAAGACCGATACTCAGGGGTAAACCCCTACTAAATGCAGAGCATTGTATTGGAATGTTGAATATATAGATATAGATAGATAGATGTAATGTCAATGAGACAAATTGCTGTCAATTTTATCACTCAAATGCTAGTGGTATACCTTCACCTTTGAGTGATCAACAGCAATTGTCGCATATGGATGTTGAATGTGAGTGGTGAGCATCTTTTTTATGTAGGTTAGATCATTCGATTCTTGGTGGAATAGACTGAAAATGTCAGGGAGCGATTTCGTGAATATAGAGTTCTTGGTGGGGAGGCGGGGGGGACCTCTCGTTTTTTTAAATTATAATTTTTAAAAAATCGCAATTTTTTTTTACTTTTTCTCTTTCGCTGCGATTTGAACCTCGATCGTTTAAGTTTCTGTGTACGCGCTTTAACCACTATCGCACTACCACCCCCCCTCATTTTAATAAATACGGCTTCAAATCATTTACCCCAAATACGAGTTCTATGATTTTTAGCAACCTGCACATAATTGGCTATTACAATCCCTTTGCCGAATTCGATCGATACAGCCTTTCCCAGAAGACTGCTAAGGGGTGGTCTCCGAAAGAAATATAATTTTTATAATTATTTCCTTCAAGATGTCAGATCTAGGGTTTAAACCCGTAACTCTTGTCTAGTAAGCCAAAACACTACATACTAGACCACAGTGACCACTTCTAACTTATGAGCCAAATTTGATAAATATCCCCTCTTAGTTTTACCAAGAACATATGCCAAATTTGAAACTAGATATGTTTTTCTTAAGGCAAAACTTTTGTGAACACCAATCCCTAATTGTTCAATTAATTTGACATCAGAAATATATTTCTGAAACATATTTAAAGATTTTACAATGAACTCTGGTACACTACATACAAAGTCTCTAACCTTTAACACGGAATTTTCCAACAGCGTGTTCTTTAAAGGATAGCTGTATTATAGAGACAACTTTGCAGCTTATTTTCTTTCTCAAACGAAAAATTTGTTGCATTAACAGAAGCCTTCTCGGAAAAATTTTAAATTTTATTCTTTTCGCAAAAGTTTTTAAAATGTTTATATAATTATTAGTGAGTTAAGGTAGAAAATTATTATTGTTTATTTATAGAGACTGATAGCTACGCCACTTATTATAAAAATAAATGTTATAGTGCAACATATAGTCGGGATAAACGGCCTATAATTTACTGAATAGTCTTAACTTTTTTTTATATTTTTTAACGCATTACTACATAATTTATTAGGCTATTAAAGATAAGTATTAAAAAAAAAACATCAGAAACGTGAATGATAAAGCCCTTAATATAGCTATTGAAGGTTATTGGAAATCTTAATTGTAAAATTGTTAAAATCCTTTTAAATAAAATGCTTACTTAAAGTACAGTATATTTGAAGTATTTAATAAAAAAAAAAACAATTGTTTAATAAAGTTTAACCCAAGGCAGCTCCTACAGCAGCTCCACTACCAGCTACAACGGCCACATCCTTTGAAACATTAGCGGTTTCTTTAATGGTATGTTTGATTTTTTTCTTAAAAAAAAAAAACAAAAAAAAATACAGAAATATTTTTAATTAAAATTAAATTTTTTTATAATTTTTTAAAATATTTTTTTTTAGTTAACTTACCACTGCCTTATTAAACTTTTTGCGTAAACTTTTTGCCTCAGTTTGGGTAGCCGTAAGGCAGAGTACCAAAACGATTAAAATCATAAAATATTTATAAAAATTCATTTTGAAAAATAAAATAAGATGGGATAGAATGTATTGCTCTAGCCAAAATCTCAGGTATAAATGATAACAAAATTATTTTGAATTTCTGTATTTATAGGATAGACAATAAAGGTGAAATAAATGAAAATAAAATCTTATCAATTGTCAATGATTGCAGTGAAGTGTATTTGGAAATTTATCTGAAGGGGAATTTTATTATTAATTTTCGTACACAAAAAATTTGTAAAATACAGTAGAATCACAAGAAACTTAAATAAAGTTTTCTAAGGGCAGTCTAATAGTCTTAAAATTTATTTTAATGACTAGCGCATATTCATAAATGATCACTAAGTGTTAGTTTTTTTAAGTACGAATATCTATTTATT
Organism: Metopia argyrocephala; assembly: GCA_963576795.1. Classification (NCBI taxonomy): domain Eukaryota; kingdom Metazoa; phylum Arthropoda; class Insecta; order Diptera; family Sarcophagidae; genus Metopia; species Metopia argyrocephala. The sequence goes on from OY756211.1 coordinate 91,185,187, forward strand.
CTAAGATCGTTACCTTCAGCAAGAAAAGTTTACATTTAATGATGGGTAACACTTTGCCAACCAGCTAACATATTCAAAGAACAGCTGTTTGCATTTGTTTACATTTTTATATTTTCTAGTGAAAAAATTTTGAAGAATGAAACACTTTTGACGAGATAATTAAAAATTAAAGAAATGGAAATAATTTTAATTGAATTTTAACAATTTTCAGTTAAAATTATAGTAACAAAAGTTAAAACTTTTACAACATTTATTTATTTTCTATGAGAATATTTTTGGCAAATATCTGACGCAAAAAGCGCAAACACTATTTTATTGAAACAACGTTTACATAAAAAAAGAAATTTCTGCATTTTCATCTAGAAAATTTACTCTATTACTTAAGTGCAAATAAATAAAGTAAGATCTTGTATCTGCATTAATACATATACCATGTTTATGCCCGTTTTGAAAACTTTTTCAGTCGCTCAAACCCATGACATAAACAGTTATAAAAACAGTTTTGAAATTTCTAAACGTTTTCACTGACACTGCTTTTCAAACCTGTTCTCAACATTGAGTATAAATAATTACGGTTTTGAAACCTTTATGAAAATCAGCTGTAAAGAATGTTCTCTCAAATTTGACGGGGTTGCCAATTTCTTCCATCCGTTGTTTTATTATTCTATGTGTATTATTATAGAAAATATGAAAAATTTAGTATCAGAATCAGCTGTTAGTTTAAACAGTTTTAAAATTGTTTCGTCACAAAACATAGGCATAATCGTTATGAGTGAAATCGTTTTATATCGAAATGATTTCAAAACAGGCATAAACTAACTAATAGAGTGTAGTTCTCTTGTTCGACCTATACTTGATTACGGTTCTGAGATTGGTATTTTATCTGCAATGTTCACATCGAACCTATTCAAACAGAGTTTATTTTATTCTACCTGCTCTTAATTCTTATATTAGATTAACATCATAGCTCGTTATTATTATTACTCAAATTCATTTTCAACATAATATTTTCATTGCCTTTTAGTAAATTACTTTCGTTCCGATTATGATAATGCTGATCAATTGAGAATAATTTGTTTAAATTGGTTTCTCTATAACTTCGAATTTTATCAAAAGAAACGCAATCATTGTCTGTCTAAAAGGGCACTTTTATAAGTAAATATTAAAAAAAATAAGAAAAAATTTAACTCTTTTTGCGAGTTAACTCTTTCGTTGTTCTACTGTACAAGTGTGTGACGTTTAATTTTATTTTTGTGTACTAAACATCGTAATAGATATTATAAAATAATTATTAAAAAGTTTTATCTAAATTTAAAATTAAAAATTAAGTACATAAGGGGGCTTTTTTTCTCTTTAATCAAGGAAATAAAATAATTTCATTTTTTTTTATTATTTTGTAATAATTTGAAATGCTTTAAGAGTTTGAGTACTTAGTTAACAAAGTTTATCAGTTAACATTGAGTATTTCCAGAGAAATATAATTGAAAATTTTATGAATGAAATTTTTAAACAAAACAAAGTTATTGAAAGACAGACATCAATCTAAATATCATACAAGTGATCTGATACGCTACATCATCTACATATATAAAATTATTTCTTAAACGCCTAAATTTAATTCTGAATATTACTGAAGTTGTCCAATTCTTAAGGATGCATTTACGGAGAAAAACAATTTTGTCGAAAATGAATTAAAACTTCAACTGACTTCTTAAAGATTTTTGTTAAACATTAATATAACATAAAAGTTTCCTTATGAACTGATTTTTATTGAAACTATAAAGCCAGAAGAAGTAAATTTGTTGAATATTATTAGAGTTAAGCAATTAAGCCTTTTATTAACCCATTAACGCCCAAATGAAAACCAAGAACAATTTTTAAAATACAATAGTTATTACTTGATTTAAACAACATTTTTTACAGTACAGTAAAAGAAAAAAACAAACAAAAATATTCTGAGTTGTGTTTTTTCAGATGTACTAAGGTTAGTACAGCAGCACTTAATATGCTATAGCTCAAAAATTCTATAAGAACTGATCTGTTTTATATTGCTTTTATTAGAATATGATGTTATCAAGTAAATAAACTGCTATTTAAAGTTCTTCAAAGTTAACTGATGTAAAATAAACTAAATAACCATTCACAATCTCACAAGATATAAATCACTAGCCAAAATGGAGATTCCCATAATTGATATTTTTCAACTATGATATGATAAGTTGATATACAAAAGCTACGTGGATGTTGCATGTACTCTCATTGACTGATAAAAAGCGTTTCCCGAGTAAAAAAGCTGCATTTTAAAATTTTTACTTGAACTTTAAGTTGTGTACTATATATAGTACAGCGGGCGGAAATGGGTTAATACCGAATCTAAATAAAGCTAAGTATGGTCTTTACTGAGGCCATCCAAATCTGTCAAGAACTCCACAGCTTTAATTCTTCGTAAATGTGCTCTTAAACTTCAATTATCAGATTAGTACATCAGAATTAAAGGCAAGAATTTACCAATGTTTCCTTTCGCTAATTAGAAAATTGTACTGAAAATAGTAGTAAACAGTAGTACTGCTCGGTAGGACTCCGAACCAATATGTTCTACAAAATAATGCATTCATAGCTTCGTCGCCGCTTATCCTCATACGAGCTTTTTGAAGCAATAAACAAAGACGACGTTACGTTTCCGCTTTTAAAACAATTTTCTATTGCTTATCTACGTTACAGGTGACCAAGACTTTCTATATTAAATTAAAAGCTAAAAAGTTTTAAAGAAAAATCTAAAAAATAAATGTTTTGCTTCTTTTCATATTTAACACATATGTTCATATCGTCATATTAAATGTAAACGGACGTTACTACACTTTTTATTTTTTTTATAGGAGAAGCAAAAACCTTAAAATCAAAAATTTTGTAAATCCTGAAAATCATATAATTTTCAGGATCGAGATATAAAGATTGGCATCCCTATATAAATACAACAAATGAGTTTGCAAGTAAGGTTTTCATATAAATATATATGCAGTTATGTTTTCTTGCTTTTAGAAATACACGCACTTGTAGTTTCGTCCGTTTGAATTTCGTTAATAAAATCGCCAAATCTAATCTAAAATTTTGCACGAACATGTATTTTGATAAAACGAACGATAATCAATTAAAAAGTCAATTTCGAAATTTTGTATAGTTACTTTAATGTGCTAGAGGCCCGAAGTTCGAGCCCCAGTAAAGGTCTGATCAATATTTTTATAATTTAATTTTTGTTTCATCAGAAACGCTTTAATTAGATCAAAGTTAACCGCAATGAATATTTTTGGTAATTAAAGAAGAAATTATGTCCGTGAAGGAATAGCACACTAGCCAAACTGAACAATTGTTTTGTATAGTTACGTCCGTTTGCATTTAATATGACGATATATAAATATAATGAAACACTTAGAATTTTTTTTTTCATTGTTTATATGTTTTTGAATGTTCTTCGAAGTTGTTCGATAGGATTAAAGACTGAGGCCCTCAATCCGCTGTCTTTTGACATTTTTGTGTAGGTTTCATGGTGTGTTTAGTTTCGTTATACATACATACATACATACATAACTGGCCATTACAACCCTGTGTTAGGATTACGGCCTAGCTTCTCGCAGCACTCATGTTGTGTGTGTCAATTTTTATCCATGAGTACCGGGACCTACAGTTTTAATGTCGACTCCGAACGACAGACTTGACAAGCTTGTTCATGGCAATTAGTTACTATCAGAGCTTTTGCCAGAAGACTGCTGAGAGGTAGTCGCCGAAAGAAATATTTTTTTCATATTTCTTTTTTTTGAAGATATCAGAACCTGGAGTCGAACCCAGAGCCCATGTCTTAGTAAGCCAACACACTAACCACTAGACCACGGCGTTATAATGTTGGAAAATGATATTTTTTGTTTTTCTATAATATTTTTTCTACTTTCAATACATGCTACACGAAAACTGAAACTGCCATACTGAAATATAGAGACGATAAGAAGAAATTACGTCACAAAAAATTTTTCAATGATGATATAGAAGCAGTAATTCTACTAATAAGATTAATAAATTTCGAAACCAAACTTATTTATTATATGCAAAGCAAATCAATATCAACAGAAATATCGTATACAAGATTTTAAAATAACAGTGCTTAGCATGCAAAACAATCCAGAGTAAAATTTAGCACAGAAAACTTTTTACATTTTTAAAGAAAATTTCTAAATTCAAGTATAAGAACCTCAGATTTATCACAGCTAATAATATAAACGTTTTTTTTTTTTTTTTTTTTTTTTTATTTTTAAGGCCAGCACTCAGGGGACGGCCCCTACTCATGCAATACATTGTGCTGGTCTAGGAAAATATGTTGTGGGAAGGGGGAAAGAGGGAGTAGTGTTTGTGGACATTTGATTTAAACCTACTAATATCGTAATTGGCAGGAAAAACTTTCGCCGGAAGATTGTTCCACAAACGAGCGGTGCGACTAAAGAACGAATTCTCTCTATAATGCATTGTGCGATTCGCTGAACAATCAACCACAAATGGGTGCGCTCTGAGAGAGGTACGTGTAGTCCGCAGGAATATGCGACCACCCGGAATCAGTTCCCCTATCTCATCAGAGCACCTCCCATGGTAGTATCGATAGAACAATGAAACGCACGCCACATTGCGCCGATGCTCCAACGAATCGATAGAGTTGGATACCCTACCGTCGCCGATAAGCACCTTCGCCCTTTCCTGTACGCGGTCGAGAAGCCCCAAAATAGATTTGGAAGCACCGGCCCATACATGAGAGTTGTATTCCATCCTAGGCCGGATGAAGGTTTTGTAAATATTGAGAAGGTCAGATGGAGTGAAGTATTTCCTGCACCGTTTCAGAAAACCGAGGCACTTGAATGCTTCTTTCGACACTCGAAATATGTGATCATTCCAACGGACATCACAACTAATTCTCATGCCCAGAACATCAAGAGCGTCAGCCTCCTCAATATTTACATTACCCATAGTCACAGATGGCAGGATTAAATCATCACAACGCCTATGCGTCATAAAACAACATTGGGTCTTGCGCGCATTAAATTCGACCCTGTTCGCGAGACCCCACTCGGAGATACTTTGTAGGTCATTTGAGAGTGTGTCATTCATATTCTGCCTTCTCGCCCCGATCTCCAAAAGGCTCGGCCTACGGTCAAATGAATATGAGTGACAAATGTTACTGTCATCTGCGAAGGAGTAAATGGGATTAGAGGTTAGGAGGAGAAGGTCGTTAAGGAAAATTAAAAATAGGGTGGGAGATAGAACAGAGCCTTGCGGTACTCCCGAATTCAGCCTGAACTCGCTGGAAGAGACACCGTCTATAACCACTCTTATAGAACGGTCTCTGAGAAAGCTCGTTATGAAACGACAGAAATGGTTACCGACGCCAAAAGCAGCTAGTTTAGAAATAAGAGCATCGTGCCAGACTCTATCAAACGCTTTTGAGATATCCAGAGCAACAACTTTGCTTTCACCAAAACGGTGAATAGATCCACTCCATCGCTCAGAGAGTAATGCCAGTAGATCACCAGTGGAGCGACCTCTACGAAAACCATACTGACGGTCGCTCAGCAAGTTATTGGACTCCAAATACCTCACAAGGTGATGATTTATCATACTCTCCATAACTTTGGAGAGTGTTGAACACACTGCTATTGGGCGGTAATTTTCGGGATTGGTAGCCTCACCCTTTTTGGGGATTGGCGTTATATTAGCAACTTTCCAGTTAGATGGAAATACTCCGGCACGATAAGCCGCACTGAAAAGTTTAGCTAATGGACGCGAAAGCGTCGAAGAGCACTGCTTCAGGACCAGTGCTGGTATACCATCCGGCCCAGAAGATTTATGGATGTTGAGGTCTGAAAGAACCCTTTTGACAGCACGGGCTCGAAAGAATATATTAGGCATAGTCACCGATACTCTTTCAAGCTCGGGCAGCGGTTGAACGCTCTCCGGCAAACATGAGTTTTTTGCAAACAATTCAGCTAAAAGGTTCGCTTTTTCAACCGGGTTTGTGAATGCTTGGTCATTCTGTATAAGAGTTGGAATCGAACTAGCGTTATTCCTCATCCTCTTAACGAATGACCAAAAGCTCTTACTTCCCCGGGGGAAAGAAAGAACTTTAGCACGAAGACGCTGCTCGTGTAAAGCTTTTTCGCGTCTTAGTACTGCGGCACACGAAGATCTCGCCTTTTTGCGTAGCGTATCAGTATGTGCGCACTTATTATTACGCCAATTTCTGAACGCTTCCTCTCTGGATCTGACTGCCGATCTGCACGTCTGATTAAACCATAATTTGTCCCTTGGTTTAATCGAAATATTTTTAGATGGAATATAGGTATCCATCCCCAATTTTATTATATTCACAACCATTTCTGCCATGGCATTAACATTTGAATCAAGGAAGCAGAGTCCCCAGTTAAAATGCCGAAAGAAATCGTTGAGCTCAGCCCAACGGGCTTTTCCGTAGTTAAAAACTGAGCGTTTCATAGCTGTCGTTGAAACCTCATGAAGCCTGGATAACGGAAAAGAGGCAGAGATGGTACAATGATCCGAATTGCCGAGAGGTGCAAGAATATCAACTTCATACTTATTAGGGTGTGAAGTGAGGAAGAGGTCAAGTGTATTATTCTGGTGCCCATCAACACACGAAATGTGAGTTGGTTCATTCACTAGTTGCACAAGGTGATTGTGTGCGGCAAATAACTCAACATATTGGCCTTCTGGAGTCGTGCGGCCAGAATGGCGAAGCCAAGACGAATTATGAACATTGAAATCGCCAGCAACAACAATTTCACTGTTCGGGTAATTTTCTAGGATTCGTGAAATGGAGTCAGAAAGAGAGTCGAAGCCAGAAAGGGTAACCTCTCTTTCTGCATTTGGACTTCTGTAAAGAAACCCGAAATGCAAAAGATGTGCCCTGATTTTGAACTTAACCCAGAGGCAGTTAAATTCTGCATCAAGCATGCCATACGGTTGCTGGCATTGGTACACAACTTCATTGCGAATATAAATTGCAAGGCCCCTATGGAGCATGAAAAGGGATAGGAGGTGGTAACCAGGTATCTGGAAATCCTGTGGATCAGCATCCCCAGAAACCTGGGTCTCACATAAGGCGAGGACATCCGGCCTATGGATACAAACATGAGCATACACAGAGAAGAAGTTTGCCCTTAGCCCACGCACGTTACAAAAATCCAAACGAAAACGGCCTGCCACCACGACAACAATAAGAAAAAAACAAATGTCCTATTCTAAAATGCGAACTGTAATGAAATGGATTACTGCTGATTGATTATTCAATGGCCAGTGCTATACCTTCACCATTAAATAATCCAACAGCAATCAACCCCAAGAAGCTCGCAAAATAAAAATTTTGATTAAATTATTAAGGGAACTGAAGAGCACAATGTACCGCTAATGGTGCCATAAAAGCCCCAAATGTGGCACTTTTGCCCCTTTCCCAATTTTTTGGAGCATTTCTGTGTTGTGATTCGTTTAAGGTCTACTGCAATTTTTATTTAGAACAGATCTGCAGCTCCCACGTAAATGTATTTTTTCTTAGTAAAATTTAAATTGACCCCCAGAACGAAAATGTTTGCTTTCTCGTGCATTAAATTATAGGCTACCAGAACTAAAGAACTATGAATCATTCTATATAAGTGCCATAAAAACCAATTAAAAACCTAAAATAGTTCTTTTTTTTTTTCTTCATTAAAAAAGAAACCAAAAAAAGAACAAATTGTACGCCTTGAAAAATTAGCAACTCAACAATTGCAGCCATGAAAAGAAATGAAAGAAATAATTTTTTATGCATTTCTTACAGTTGATAGAGCCAGAGATTTATTTCTTCTTTTTATATTTTACGATGTTGCAACTTATTTATTATTCTGCCACATCATGTTATTAATTAAAGCGTTGCAAATGTATTTAAAAAAACACCTTAAGGAATTTTTGTGTACTTCTTGTATGAATATTTACCAGAGAACAATATTTAAAGGCGGCAATAAGTACACAAAAGTCAAGAACTTTTAACACAAAAAAAACAAAAAAAAAGAAAACCAAACGTAGTATGCAAGTATGTGTGTATAAACGTATGTGCAACAAAATGTTGAAAGCAAAAAGCAATACAAATTTATAACAAAAACTTACAAAAGAAAAAGGGTGAAAAATCAGCAAATCAACAATTGAAAAAAAGAAGAAAAAAAAATACAAAACGAAACAAACTGACAAAGTAATTACAAGACGCATAGACTCGGCAAATAGGGGCCGCATAAGTCAAATACAAAATAACAACAACATGCAGCAGCAGCAGCAGCAGCATATTAATATGTTCCCTGTTGTATGCAAAGCATGGAAAACAAACAAATTGGCTTTTACAGCAAGGGTGGGCTGGGCGGGGGGAATCCAATGATGATGACTTAAAGATGTAAAAATTTAGATACGCACATACAGTACCAATACACCAGCCATACAGTATTTGGTTAAGTGTTCAGGCAAACAGCAGTAAAAAACCTACAAACAAAAAATTACACAAATTGTGGCAACAGCAACAGCACCAGCATCAATAGTTAGACTAACAGCAGGGCTTTTCATTGCAAACAACAACAAAAAAATGGTTTTAAAAAGAAAATTTGTAACGCATTTGCAAGCCTATTTCTACACCTTCTTAAACTCTTACACACATTTACACAACTAACTTGCTATATGGCTTATGTGGCATATGTAATTGCAACTTAAGTTGTATTACGGGCTCCACACTTTTCTCCAACTCTTGCCTGCAAAATAATAGCAGACTTTTTAAACAACTTCTCGCCTGGTTACATTATTTTGAAAAGATGATTAAATATGATGAGAAATGTAGTTGATGAGAACAAGTAGTAGACGATGATAATGACCATGGCTACGATAATAATGATGTTGCTGTTGAAAACGGAAAATTATTTATTTATATTTTAACTCACACCCAGCGTTGTCAACTGGCAAATTTCCAAAAGCTGTAAAGCTGAAAAAAACGCGTATTTATCAGAAAAGAAACTTAAAATCTAATATCGTAACGTTTTTAATTTCATAGCGAAACTTCTTTGTGTTATTTATTCAGTAGACCAGAGCATGTGCTGCTTTGCCAGGAAAAATAAAATCACAAATATTCGACCTAAGGAATGAACTTTAACCGTTTTCAAGACAATATCATCTTTATTGTCATCTTTTATTCCTCTCCTAATTTAAAGTTTACTGTGCGGACTCCTTGGGGTTGATTGCTGATGGATTATTTAGTGGTAAAGGTATAAAGTAGTTGCCGTGGTCTAGTGGTTAGTGTATTGGCTTACTGAGACGGTATTGCCGGGTTCAAATCTCAGATCTGACATCTTGAAAAAAAGAAATATGAAAAAATTATTTCTTTCGGCGACTACTTCTCAGCAGTCTTTTGGCAAAAGCTCTGGGAGTAATTGATTGCCATGAAAAATCTTCTCAAATCTATCTTTCGGAGTCGACTTTAAACTGTAGGTCCTGGTACTCATACATACATAAATAACTGGCCTTTACAACCCTGTGTCAGGACTACGGCCTAGCTTCTCGGTCCTGGTACTCATGGATAAAAATTAACACTCACAACATAGGTGCTGTGAGAAGCTAGGCCGTAACCCTGACACAGAGTTGTAATGGCTAATTATGTATGTATGTATGTATGAAGGTATAACACTGGCCATTGAATAATCAATCAACAGCAACCTATTTCATTGCGGTTCGCATTTTTAAAATAGGACTTTTGTTTTTTTTTTCTGACTGATGTCAGATACAATATTAGTAAGTTTAAATCAAAGATCTATACCGTCTTTCCCCCTTCCGCTCATGTTTTCCTAGACCAGCACAATGTACTGCATGAGTAGGGGTCGTAAAAAAGGGATACACAAAAATCAGTAATTAGTTGATATGGGAGGTACGATGGTCTACCTTGACCCTGAAATTATTCCGACCAAAATTTAGAAACTGCAGCTTTAACTGTTGTTTGTCATGATATACATATATCAAGGAACACTTAGATGCGATTTAGGGCTTTCCTAACAATAATATAAACCCTGTAGGCCCAAGTATATACCCTCTTCATAAATTTAGTTAAAAAACTCCTTAAAATATGCTATTTCTTACTTTCTTTCAAACAGTTTTAATATCGAAATTGTGTCTTCTACATTGCATTCCAAAACATTTTTTCGTTTTCAATTTTTCAAGGAATTTGAATTTGGCGTTGAAATTAAAAAAACCCCTAAAACCCGTGATAAAAGCGCTAAGTTAGCAATGCTGCTCCTACTGGTAGCAAATTAACAACACTACCAGGAATAACAACGACAACAATTTAAATATAAAATAACAAAAAAAAAAGTAAACAAAAGCTTCTGTTGCAAGTTTCAGTTTTATCACAAAGACAAGAATGATGGTCTTCCTGTTAATCATGTAATTAGCATGTGGAGAAGACTTTTGGTTAAATATGAACAATTTCACACTCAAACGAAAACATTTAGAAAAAAATTCAAAAAATATTTAACACTTATTGGTCAAAAATTTTAAATATTTTTAAACTACATATTAAATATAACACTTTTTACTTTAATCAGATTTGCAGAGGGGGTAGTACTTATACAACTATTGTGTAAAATCCTCAATACAATGGAATATTTAGCAATGAAATAAATATTAAGTAACCTACTAGAATTATATTTATTACTAAAATTAAAAGAAATATGCATTTTAAGAAAAGTACAATACTTAAACTGAATACATTAATCTGTTATATTAGAAGTTAGATAATAAAGGTAATTCACTTAGCGCTGTGAAATTTAAATATCTAAAATAATCGAATATAATACAGTGCGAGCTCGATTTTCGCAACGATTTTCAAAAATGAGTCTCAATAAGTGCAAAAATATTTTTTTTTGAAATATATTTACAATGATTTCTGTTTGTATTTCTTGTTCAGAAACGTAGTTTTATAAAAGTAATAATATTTAATCAAAGAATCCCATTTCAATAGCATTTCTCCCACGTTAGTGCTGTCCCAAACGCGTTTTAAAACGCAAATACAAACCCATCGGTTTTCTGTTTTGCAACATACTCGTATGTATGTTTACACAGATGCGTAGGCTAACATATTTGTATAATTTCACTTTTTAAAACAAAAAATTGCTCGCTACGCCAATGTTTCAACAAGAAGATTGTTTTTTAACATTTAATAATTAATTTTTTTCTTTTTATTAAAAATGGGGTATATTCAGGTACAATAAAAAGTGGTCGATAATTGCAACTTTTTCGGTAATTGCAACAGGACAGATTTTTTAAAGTTGCGAAAATCGAGCTCGCACTGTAAAATGAAATAAAATTCTCAGTGAGAAAAATCGTTGATCCATTTCTGAAATTACATTTCAAGCATTAAGTATAAGCATGGTCATATCTGAGTATCGTTGTGGCGTCTATAAAAAATTGTATAGGTTATGTTTGTTCATAAAGAAAATGCCTACATATCGTCGTGCGAGAGTTTATGTGCTTTATCCGCCAATTTATATTTTTTATATTTCTCGATTTAATTATGCCACTTTAGGTGTTTAACACCAAAATTTTTAAAATCTGTAGTCCGTCTTCCGCTATTTATCTCCAAACTTAACGAGATATCCGAAAACAGATTGCAGACATGAAAAATTTTGGGTCGAAAACATAAAGTGGCATCATTAACTCGAAATATATAAAAAATATAAATTGGCGTATAGAGCACATAAACTCCCGCACGATGATATGTTTCGGCTCGGTAACGAAACTACACGATTCTTCTACTCGTACTAGGCTACTGGGTCACCATTTTTTCAGATATGGCTGTCTTAAGTGAATGATTTTGTGTGAATTTTGATCGCCCTGTAAATAATAACTTCTTTCTTATTTTCCCTTCTCTATGTATAAACTGATATTTAAATTCTTTAGTCAACATGGGGGTTCCGTTCGATAACTTTTTATTCTATTGCCATCAGTTTTTATTAAAATTTGAAAGGATTTATTGTAAATTGGTTTCATTCGGCAAATTTTGAGGGATTCGATCCCCATATTTGGGAAAATAAACGTTTAATAGAAATGAGTTACTCTCCATACTTGCATCTAAAGGCACCCTTTTTTCTTTGATAATAAAAATTTCAAAACTTTCAATATTATTGTTCTCGAGATATACAAAAATCATTATTTACTTTGTATTTAAGGTACCATGTGTACCTATCCGATCCCGCTCACTTTTTAACTGATGATTATGATGATATGATATTTAATACATATTTTGTAGTGACGATGAGACGAGTTGGAGCAAATTTAGAAACTTCTACTATTACCATTTTCAAGATAAACAGGATTTAATATTTAATCTGTATGAGTTTACTTACATATCAAATTAATGACTTGTTTTAAGTATAAAGCTATTGGGATCAAATTTTGAAGCTCTTACAGTTACCATTTTGAATATAGAGACAAATATGTATTTACTCTGTATGGGCGTGGCATTTCCCAGTTTAAATTTTCTAAATTTTTATAGTTTATGTCTTATTCTCAGACATATGTACCTTCTGAATATATTCGTTTCAGAAGAATCGGTAAGTTTATTTCGGAGAAGTTTTGTTACAAACACTGTGACAAAATATGACACTCATCGCTAAATAAAATACTGAGATCTTGTAAGTTTGTGATGGATTTCACAGTAAATCCAAATAATTTAGAAGCGTTTATAATCATCAACCGTCCATCTATTTCTGATTATTCGTTATATTTCAAAGTATAATGATCATCAACATCTAAACCATGACAGTTTATTCGATAGTAAACCTTTTTCTTGTAGGTTTTAAAGCAATTGTGTAAAATCATCAAGGACCCTGGAGCTGACCTCAGTTAGCCGGTTCAGTATGTGCCTTGCTGATCAACGCTTTCAATTGTGTTAAAGCTTAGTTGAATAACAGAGTCCGTATTCCACTGACTTTAGCTTTTCTATATACTCGTACATCATAAAAAATGCCTTGTCCATTGTCCTAGTTATTTACAATCTCAACTGTCGGCGGGTGATCAGTAATTGTGATCACTATGATCCTCAAATTAAACCTATATATGTTCCAATGTTTAACCTTTTATATCCCCATATAATATAACCCTAAAAATCGCTTCAAGTTATTTATCAAAGTAGTTATAGGTGGGATGGTCAATTAATCAGGAACCCGACTAAATGCAAGTAGTACTGAGATAATGAAGTACAAAGAGGGGAGCCATATTTTCGAATTACTGCACACTGTTAAAAAAAGGCACCCTTATTAATCTCAGAGGTCTGACTGCCAGAACCGGCCAATCACAGAGAAAGTAATTAGATGTTTGCTTCTGGGAAAAAAGTCGCAACTTCTGCGATGAGTGGTGATAAGTAGACCCACCTTCTTGAGGTACATGCATACCGATTGCCAAGTAAACAGTTACGAGCCGTGATTAAGACCAAGGTGTATATATCATTCGGGCATACATAATTGGCCATTACAACCCTGTGTCAGGGTTACGGCCTAGCTTCTCTCAGCACTCAGGTTATGTGTGATAATTTTTATTCATGAGTACCGGGACCTACAGTTTAAAGTCGACTCCGAACGACAGATTTGAGAAACTTTTTCATGGCAATCAATTACTCTCAGACCTTTTGCCAGAAGACTGCTGAGAGGTAGTCGCCGAAAGAAATAATTTTTTCATATTTCTTTTTTTCAAGATGTCAGAGCTGAAATTTGAACCCGGCGCTATCGTCTAATGTAAGCCAATACACTAACCACTAGACCACGACGACTACTACCTATTAATATATCATTATTTATTAAATTTTATATTGTAACCATATATCTACTTATGCATACAGATAAAGATATTTTTTTTGTAAAAAGTTGCCATTACGAATTATTATTTTATTTCTTAGTCATTAGTAATTATCTCATTTAAACTTGAATTCACAATCAAAATTAACCTCCAATAAGGCTGTTTTTGAATATAAATCATATGATTTTAGCACCTTTTCTTGAAAGTAAATACAAAATAAGGCTATGAGTCCTAGCACACCCCCTACATAACTTATTATTATCATTTGTTAGCTGGTAATGAAGGTTTTTGAAGGTGCATTATTTTTAGGTGCAGTTATATTTAATCATTATTTGATTACAACAAATAAATATTCACTTGTGATAAATATTGACTGATTGATTAACTTTAACCGCACCTTTCTTTAAGCAATTGTAGGTTTACTTTTGTGCTTCACTTTTATTTATTTACACACTGATTAATTTTTATTACATCTGACAAACATACAAATTGGCAGAAAAAAAAGTGCTTTATTTACCTCTGCTTAAGCATTTTAAGAGATAAAATGATAAAAAATTATTGATTGTCTATGCAAGTGCAGCAACATTGTCAGAAATTAAGAATTGCCAAAGAAAATAGTAAAAGATCTGAAAAATAAAAGAGTATGGAGACTATGCAAAGCATATAAATTGGATTTAAAATTGCAATTAGATTCTAATCAAAAATACGAGTATATGTTAAGTTTCTTAGAATTATAATTACTGCATCGCGTTACTAGCCCTAAATTTTAGCAGAACCAAGTCTTAAAAAATTACCGAATCGCACTACTGGTTGGATTATTCCAAGCTATAAAAAAAAATTTTAGCAAAAAATAAATTAGAACGCATTCAGAGAGTAAATTTTGATTTACTTTTAGGTGACCATTTGACCCATATATATAATCCATATGGATTACAAATTAATTTTAACTCAAAGGTGGACAAATTTGAAGCTGGAATTAAATTGGCTTAAAAACAATTTATTTCTTGACAAATTGAATTTTATTGATACCAATGTACAGTAAAAATATGAAAGTTAATAATGGAATACGATGTCCGGCAAATGTTCACCTCTAGCACATAGGCAGACGCCCACTCTTTTCACAAAATGTTTATATATATTTTGCAACAAAGCTTTCCTTATCTCGTCAATGCAACCTTGATTTTCATCTTATAGAGCATCAGTTCTTTGAGGTCTGTTCACTCAAACCCGGTTTTTCAAATGGCAAATAGAAAACAGTCCAGCGGCGCGCCGTTAAATAACAAGAACGAAGAGCCCAAATGACAACGCCAAATTACGACCGGGAAGTTTCTCATGAAATAAATGAATTGTTTGACCAGCTATGTGGTAAGTGTGTTGGCTTACTAAGCGATAGCGCCGGGTTCATCACTAAAGATGATTTTGTTAAAAAAGCCATTGTTTTCGTTCAGTTTTTCAAACTGCCAATTCATAAAAGTTCGGCGCAAACAATGGTAGTGTAGCGTTCCATGGTTAAAATTTGCCTAGCTTTTACTGAATAAAAATATCAAAGGAAGACAACTCAATTCTTGACATTCCATGCTTTTAGAGCCAATTTGCTTCCTAACCTCAAATTTATATACAGGGTGGATATATACATATTTCCTGTACCGCGATTTAGTAACATGCTTTAACAATAATGGCAATAGCCCATATCAATTGTTATCACTAACTTACGACAAAAATTAATAATTTTAACATACAGAAAAATAGAGTTGTCGGCTATAGCTAAAGTTATCTATAATTGTGCTCATTTCTGTGAAGTAATTAAACGAACAAGTCACTTTTAAAATAAATTACATTGCAATCAGCAATAGGCATACATTGTTATTAATGTATGTCTCTCTATAAAGATAATGGTTTAATATTCTTTTTTTTTTTTTGTTGTTGTTGTACTTTGTTAGGTTTTGTAGTGTAATTCTTGAAGTTTTTATTTAATTTGTATAGGCTCGCAGTTTTTAATCTAAACAAAATACAATATTTATTTAATATTTTTCATTTTATATTGGTTGGGTCTCTCATTACTTGTGATTCATTTAGAAAATGAAAAGACAAAAAACAAAAAACCAAGATGAAAAATGAATATTTTATTTGTTTTCTACCATAACATATGAGAAATAGACAAGACATGACATTTGTTTCTACTCAAAGAGTCATACAGTCAATGTCTGTTTAGAATAAGGCTTCGTTTTTATAGTCGCTAACGTGAATTTGCAACCAGTTGTTTAAACAAATAATTTTAAAAAGAGCAACAAAAAAATTAAAATCAAAAATTCATAATGCTTTCGCTAGTTGCCTTGCCAAATAGAAATAAGTACACTCGAAGAAATTCTGAAGAAGTAAAAATAATATTTTTTTTTTGTTTTTTTTAGAGATCTATTGTTGTACACTTAAAAAAAATTATACCCTTGAAAAATAACATGGTTAAGCCATCTCAGTTTGCAACGCATTCTTCTTAATAGTAACAACTCTGGAAATTTTTATGGATTTTTTATTTTTTTTTTTCTGAAAACAACAAATTTTTGAAAAAATAATAAAAAACAATTTCAAAAAAACTATAAAAATCTTAATCGAAATTTTTGTACCCTTCTTTGGTGTTCTATGATTTTAGTTGCAACAGTAGAGTCTTAATTTTTTGTTTTAGAATATGACCAATTAAGTCAATTACACAGATTTACAAATTATTAATTTGGAAAAATACCAAGAACATCACATGCCTAGATTAGTTAATTGGGACCTCCTGAGCACGAAAAACGCTTTTATTATTTTTTTCTAAGTACAGTTTTTTAGATAACGGAACTTTTGTGTTTTTCGGTGTATGGTCCCACTCAAACCCTTGTGGAGTCCAACCGAAAAGTCCGATCGAGATAAGTGGTATATCAATGAAAAGGTAATTGAATGCCTTTTCCGTCGATATGCTGGAAAATTCCATCTGAGTCATTTGGAAGTTTTAACCACGAACATGTGCTCCGAAAGGGATGAACAAGGTGAAATATTTCACCAGGAAATGGAAGAAATTGAGAGACGTTACAAAGGCTGGTGGGATGAACAAATGATGGCGGACTATTGACGGTTCCTCATTCGCGAAGATCCATCCGAAAAAAAACGCAAAAGTTCAAGTCGCTCGTCATTTTAATTTAAATTTTTTGAATTTACGCCGAATATACTGTGTGAGCAATGAAAATGAAAATATTGTCGTTCCCCAAAATCCTTAATAAACACTTTATTTTTATCAGATTTTTTTGAAAATACACTTTAAATATTGGTAACTAAATAGACTATTTGGTAAAAAAATAAAACATTCCAGATCTTCAATATAACGTAGAATAAAATTTAAATGAAAATGAAAAATTTTGAAAAAAATGTAAAAAATAGGAAAATTTTGAACTTTGAGGTGCCATATCTCAGCCATTTCTTATCAGATAGATTTTTCCAGCATATCTACGGAAAAGTCATTCAATTACCTTTTCATTGATATACCACTTATCTCGGTTGGACTCCACAAGGGTTTGAGTGGGGCCATACACCGAAAAACACAAAAGTACCGTTATCTAAAAAACTGTACTTAGAAAAAAATAATAAAAGCGTTTTTCGTGCTCAGGAGGTCCCAATTAACTAATCTAGGCATGTGGCGTTCTTGGTATTTTTTGGCTGTAAACCAGTGTTATTGATGAATATATAGGAATTACTTGTTATTTTTTTTTTTTTTTTAATTTTTTACATATTAAAGTCAAAACTAATTTTAAAATACATATATACCAAAAGCCCGAAGTTTAAAAATCCCTATATTTTTGGGAGTGTACCAGTATAAGATTAACCCCTTAACCCCTATTTTGAGAGTAAATTTTTTTGGAAAAAACATAATTTTAATTCAGGCATGTGCTGGAAATTATTTGATTTCTAATACCATGTGATTAGGTGGTTCTTTGAATAACACGCTTTTATTTTCAAAAACATAAAAAAATATAAAATTTTTTCTCTTTTCATGATATTTTATTTTAATTTTAAAAACTTATTTGCGTTTTGCTACATATATTGAATAGAAATAACTATAAACTATTTATTTGCTTAAAAATTAAAAGCAAATAACATTTCTGCCAATAAGAACGGTCGCCAAAAGTTTCATTACTTTTAACATTTTGATGTAAAATTTCGAATTTTATAATAAAATTCAATTTTATTATAAAATAAAAATAATTTTAATGGGCTGTAACTTCTGTGACCGGTTGTAAGTCACGAAATATCGAACGTGTTTGTATACAGAGCAGGTTTTTTGTGACTGGACAATACTTTTACAAAACGTTGTTTTAAGGACATTCCTGGCATCCTGGCAAAAAAAAAAGTTTAAAAATGCAAAAATAAGTAAATATTTTTTAACTTTTGTTTTGACAATTTTATGTTCAATTTTACTCGATGTGCAACATTTTCGATTATCTCTAGTGGCTGTTTAGCGCAATCGAATTAATCTGTATATCCAAGTTTAAGGGTTAAGAATAATATTGGCAAGTTTTAAAATTTTGTTAATTTGTTGTAAATTGGTTTATGAATACCTCGAGATGCTAAAAATATATGTTTTAAATCCAATTAAGACAAAGATTTGCTTAGAATATTAGAAAGTAGGCGTGGTACCTCCCATGCAAGTTAAATATTAATTTCTTTATATAATGAGAAGTGTTAAAACTGAAGGTTCTGTGTTTGGTGTTATTGATTTCGTAGTCATTGAAAATCATCAGTAGAAAAATGTGTACAAATGGTAGCGGTAGGAGTAGTGAAGCACGCCGGATTTCGGCTAGTATAAATTAAAAGAAAATGTTTTGTTTTTTTTTCAGTAGTAAATTAGTGAAAATTCAGCTCATAATTGAATTTGTAATTAAAAAATTAACTCTGAAGGGATAAATTTTCTTTTCAATAAATTAAAAGTAACCTTGCCTTGGGATTATTTACAACCACTTTCGTTTCGTTATTTCACAATTCATAGGGAGTCACAAGATGGTGAAAATTTTTTCCAAAGAACTTACTCTGAACTTTGCGTGACATCCTCACATATCATCAGGTAAGTTTTGGTCTCACAGAAAGCAATTTTTTTTAAGTAACACATGAGGTAATAGAAGCTCAAAAAGTGAAGACGAGAGACCCTGCTATTGGTCTCATATTAGCAGACACTGTAATGCCAGTGTGCTGAGAATCTTTTTCTCGTTTTTTCTCAGTTTTTAACAACATGTGGGTTTTTGTAAATGTACAGTATGGATGGTTGGAGTAGCGCTGGCAATGTATCGAGTAATGGGTACGGAGTATCGAGTAGTTGTACTAGCTTTTGGGTACTCAATACTTAAAAGTAGCTACTCAATACTTGAAGAATTGTGTATTTTCTTGGAAGTTGTATGGAACATTGAAAATTTAAAGGCCAAAACAGAATTCTGTCTTAAAACTCAATACAGACTTGGAGGCCAATATATAAAAAATTTATAAATTTATTGAATTTATTTTTTTTTATTTGAGACCAATACTCAGGGGTAAACCTCTAGTAAATGCTGTGCATTGCAATTTTTTGGAAAGGACAGTGCATACATATATATTTTTTTTATATTATTGTTAAGGACCTAAGGAATGAGACAAATTGCTGTGAATTGATCCAGTGTTATACCTTCACCCTTAATTGATCAACAGCAATTGCGTCATCGTTGCATGTTGATTGAGTGGTGAGTGCCTTCGCTAAGTAGGTTTGTTAGGTTTAGCTGTTATCTGCTACTTCCCAATAGGTGGCGCTTTTCTCCTAATCATTCGAGTTTTGTTGAAATTGGTTAAGGTGGAATAGAGTTGAATGTCGGCGAGTGGTTTCTTTGACAGCATAATATGACATTTGTAACTCCCAAACTATTACTAATGATGTGGTAAATTTTTAAAGTTTGTCAAGACTGTTTTGTGGTTAATTTTTTCCCGTGTAATATATTAAAAGAGAATTTATTTGTTTTTGTTTTTTTTTGCCTCGACATTTAATTTGATTTTTTCTATATTTATAGTTTTTCTTTAGAGGTTTTTAAACTTTTCATGGTCAAATCAACTATTGAACGAACATATCGTCATAGTGATTTTTTTTATCACAATGAAAAAAACTTTTTGTCTGCTGACATTTTTTTTTTGTATGTAGTTAAACGTTACTGTTGTTGTCAACGTCATAGTCACAGTCACCATCACATTTATTTTCTACGTAATGTTTTTAGTTTTTGTTTTGTTTTTATTTTGTTTTTTTTTTTTTTTTGTTTAATTTTTATGTCTCTTTTTCCAATTTTTATGTGTTTTTTATTTGTACAATTGCAATTACGAAGTACAATAAACAATTATTGTGTGGCAAATATTGTTGCATTTTGTTGCATTACAATTTACAACAACAACAACAAAAAGCAGAAAAATATCGTTTTTAAAGACTTTTGACTTTCTTAACAACGTTGCTGGCGATTTATGGTTTTTTGTCTGTCTCTCCGTTCATGCTTTATAACTTTGCTGTTGTTGGTGACAATATTTGTTTTCTTTTAGATTGTCTTCTTCAAATTATTATCATTTAAATAAAGCCACGCCCTTTTTCACAAGACCTTATTTTTACCACACAATTATTCATTAGAATTGCCATTTCTGATGGTTTATCTTGCTGACTCGTCTTCGCATTAGCATTTTTCACAACTTTTTGAAGCGTGTGACTTTGACTTTGACTCAATGGTTATCAATGACAGTCTTAGGTTTCTTTTTTTTTATTATATTACTTATCCTTGTAAATGCTTTACAAGTAAGAAACAATATTGTATATAGAAAAATAGGCATAAATATGCAAATATTAAGAATATTTATATATTTTTTTAAAGTTTAACGTACTTTTATGCAACAACATACATATGTACGAGTATGTACCATGAATTTATGTGCACATTGGCAAAATATGTACATGAGCTGGCATGTAATAAAAAATTTCTCAAGACGACCAGCATAAAATATTTATTGTTTGTTGGTTTACCAGTTGCTAAAAACAAATTTATTTTCAATTTAAAAAAGACCACATTAAATATTACAATAGATTTTGATGGGGGGAATTGAAAACATTGTTGCAGTGTGTAAAGATAGATGAGTACTTAAGTCATGTAATTTTCATAACCTTAAGAAAATAAAAAAAATATATATTTTTATTTAAGCACTTCCAGCAAATTCCATAGTCCACCCTTGGACTTTTAGGCAATATTTTAGAAAGTGTAGTGCTTAGTTTTTAAAGTTTTTCTTCAGGGGTGTTATAGAATCAGAAGAATTGTGGTCTTTGCAGTCTAGTGTGTAGTGTGTTGAATTACTAGACTTGAGCTCCGTGATCAAACCCCAGCTCTAACATTTTGAAGGAGAGAGAAAAAAAACTATTTCCTTCAGCGATCATTTCTTAGCAGTATTCGGGCAAAAGGTCTGACAGTAACTGATTGTCATGAACCAGCTTCTCAAGTCTGTCATTCGGAGTCAACATTAAACTGTAGGTCCCGGTACTCAGGGATAAAAATTAGCACACACAACATGGGTGATGGGAGAAGCTAGACCGTAACCCTGACACATGGCTGTGATGGCCAATTATGTATGTATGTGTGTATATAATTTTTATAAAATGAAAAATTTAAAAAAAATTTTTTATTATTCGACAAACTTTTGGATTGATTTCCTTCCGTAAACCCAAAACGGACAGCTGATATTTGTTTTTATTACTAAAGTTAAAACAACTGGTATATTATATTTAGGAATACATGTATATGTAGCTTACTCTTCCAAAATTTTATCTTAAACCTACAGTAGGTGGAAAAAATAAGTTGTCAAGACTAATATTACAATAAAAGTAAGCAGTAAAGTTTATTTCAGTATTTTCCGTTTAATTTTTTATAAGGTATGCTATTTACGTATTCCATAGTTATGAATTAAAATATATTTCAAAAGAAAAACAAACTTTATTCCAATAAAAAAAAAACAAAATAAATGGTATAACTGAAATTCATGTTGAAAAAATAAGTTGTCACTTAATTAATAATCACAATGTCCAAAGTTTTGAATGCCCATTTTACCAAGCCTATGTATCATCGAGTCCACAAGCTTAAGACATTGATACCGATGAAAATTTGTCCAATGTCTTTTGATGCATTCCTTCGAATCTTCTAATTTTTGGGGCTTATCCTCCGAAATGCTCATTTTCAAAATTGCCCACGTATTTTCTATCGAAGACAGATCTGGACTGTGCGGCAGCCGCTTAAGAACATTTATATTTTCTCTTCTTAAGTAGTCCTTTATTAATTTTGCTGTATGGGTTGGCGCATTGTCTTGCAGAATGAAATTTTGTCATATTAGTCACCTACCTTCTGGTATTGCGGTCTCTTCTAGGACTTTCAGATACACAGCGGCAGTCACTCTGCCTTCAAGAACAACTATACTACCAGCTCCATTCGCCGATAAGCATCCCCAAATCATTAGGCCTCTTTCTAAATATTTGAAGGTAGGTAGAGTACACTTGTATTTAAGATGTTCACTAGAATTGCGCCATACATACACCATACAATGGGAATATTTGAGTCTAGTCATGGACTCATCTGCCCAAAGCACCGTATGCAAAAAATTTGGAGGCTTTAATATATGCTTTTCATAAAATGTTCGTCTCTTTTGTTTGTTTGTCTTGCTTATAAAAGGAATTTTACGAGCAACTCGACCATGCTTATCGTTCTGACGCAAACGGTTACGTATTGTATAGACCAAAAGGGCCATTTTGCCTTCATTTATTAACTGCGCGCGAATTTTTTTAGCTGATTTGAATGGAATAGCATTAGAAATATCTAAAATTCGCTTATTTACCCTTTCAGTAGTTTTTTTAAGACGCACTGGTCGCATTTTCTTGCAAACTCTGTGTTCTTTATTACACTTTGATATGGCTTTCCAGATTGACGCTTGGATTTTATTAAATTTTTTTGCTATGTATCTTTGGGTGTGACCGTATTTAAATAAGTTAATGATAAAAGACCGCTCTTCATCCTTTAATCGCAAAAATTTTGGCATTTTTTAACTTTTTTATAGATATCCTAGGGGAAAGTTCAAAAAGAAAGTCAAAAAGATGTTCTCTTAGGACACAACTTTCTAATTAAACTTATAATTAAATACTTTAAACTTAACTATTACCAGCCACAAAATTTTGCTTAATTGATTTTAGTTCTTCTTATAAAAAGCGAAAGATGACAACTTATTTTTGCAACGTCACACCAGCAACTAAATATATCAATAAAATATAGTACCAAATACACAATGCTGGACCAAGTCGCACCAATGTGCATGTGCTATTATTTTTATAACGGTACTTCAAAAATACATTAAAGCAAAACAAAAAGGACACATAGAAATATGACGAGATTATCTAAAAAGTCAATGATTGTCTTGACAACTTATTTTTTCCACCTACTGTATGTCTAAGTACATATCGTCGCAAGAATTAAAGAACGCTGTAACTGACAAAAAATCGAAAATACGTTTTTTGCATCATTTTTATCAGAAAAAAATACGCATCGATTGGTTCCGGTCCCAGATTTCTAAGATGAAATTTAATTCACTTACGCCGTCTTCGAAATGAAAATTACCAGTGTATTTGTTCTACTTTCATACAAGTTTGTTCCCTCTGGTGAACATTTAAGGTTTTGTCAGTTACGGCGTTCTTTAATTCCTTCGACGATATGTACCGGTGTAGGGCATCAAACTTTGTATGTAAAACCTAAAAGTCTCTGCTAATCTCGAAACAAACAACAAAAAAATCTCCAAAAAATTCAACTATTGATTCATAGAAAACGAAAACCTAGATTAATGCCCAAATACTTGAGTTTTAATTCGTATTTTTTCTTTTTTATAAAAATTATTTAAAAAGTGCGTGTGTGCCAAATACACATGTACGATATTTATTTGAGTAAAAAAAATAAAATTTTTAAAAAATCTGACCTTTTTTATTGCTTTAAAAAAGATTCTTTTAATTTTTGCTATTTAATATTTTTTATTTTAATTTTTTTTTATTTTTGGGTGATCTATTGAAATTCTAGGAATAATATGACGGAAATCTTTTATTAATTTGTTTTTATATTGGCAAGAGAAAAAAAGAATAAATTTGAAAAAAGAAACCCTCAAATTATTGCTGACCAAATAATTCTGGGAACTGTTTAAATACTTTTATTAAAGAATTAAGTTTAAGAGAGTTTTTTTAATTTCTGTTTATTATGATCAAACTTAATTATTACAGAAGTTCTCATGTAATTCATTAATAAATTTATTGGAGCATAAAACAACCCTACTTGTACTCGTATGTTTTAAAATTCCCCTTTTAAAGTTTTCTTTTAAATCTTTATAAATTATAAAAAGCACTCTCTATGTGGACTGTGGAAATGACTGATACACTGGCTGTAGAATATGGAATTAATAACAAATGCTACATTTTCTGCACTCGTATATTAAATTTTGAAATATAAAGCACTTTTATATTTATGAATAGTCTGCCTAAAAGTTCGAAGACGAGTTAGAGTTATTACTCGACTTGTTTAGCATTGGTGATTAGCAAACATCGGATAGGGTACTGCAAAGTTGGTACCGGCCGATATTTTAAAATTCGCCAAAACGACAAAACTGCTATAGAAACTCTAATTAAATCAAGGGCTATACAATAGCTGTTGTATTCATAAAAAATATTTTAGGTTTATTAAGGGTTTATTTGACAAGTGTTCCATAGGAATTTGTCAAATAAGCCCTTCATAAACCTATAATATTTTTTATAAATACGGGCATAGATATTCAACTAGAAGTACTTTTATTACCTCTTATACGAATCAATAAATATTGCTTTAAGAACGACTTGTAACATCACCGTTTGTAAACAGCAGGCTTCATTTAAATTGGGGTGTCGCAGTAGTAGTAGTAGTAGTAGTAGTAGTAGTAGTAAGTGACTCATTTCTGAGACTTATTTCTGAAAAATTAGTCCCATGCATGATTAATTGGCTATTACAACCCTGTGTCAGGGTTACGGCCTAGCTTATCGCAGCTCCTATGTTGTGTGTGTTAATTTTTAATCATGAGTACCGAGACCTACAGTTTAAAGGTAACTCCGAACGACAGACAGAAGCTTGTTCATGGCAATCAGTTACTCTCAAAGAAAGGTTAGTTACTTAATGTGTTAATCGTTTTTGTATTAAAAAGCTGCACAAGCATAACTTGAACGATTTACAACCAGTCAACTCCTATTTCAAATATCGCCTCTGTTCTTTAGCTTGTCAAAACAATATTCTAATCGGCAACAAAATATTACCAAATTATAAGTAGAAAAATGAAGTAGAATTTTACTTGATTGATGTTTAATTCTAACAAAACCACCATGTGTTGTCTTGTCACTACGCATGTTTTTTTTTTTGTGTTTTTAGTTTTTTTAAACAAAATCTTAATTTATATACATATGTCCAGCATTTTACGCACATGCTATACAAATGTGTCAACACTGTGCTTACTATAGTTTATCGTTGTTTGAATTTAAAACTTTTAACTGCCAAACTTTTACCACTTTACAAAAGTTAAAACACAACTTGGTGTCCCGCATAAACTGGCCCTATTGTTTCTGCTCATCTTATTGAAATATAGCGACTAGGGATACCAATCCCGAAATCCCGATCCCGAAAAATCCTGGGATTTACGGGATTAGCAAAATCCTGAATCCCGGGATTTTAATTTCGGGATCCCGAGATCCCGAAATCCCGAAAATAAATATATGCTAAGTTTTTAGTTTTATACTTTTTATAAAAGGTGAACTAAATAAGTTTATTTTGAATTTTCATGGCAAAGAACATTTACAAAATCTTTTTGAAAACTTTAGATTCGATTCGCCCTTAGATAATGACATAATACTCATATCTATCCCTAAATAAAAAAATTTTTTAAAGTGATAGAAAAGTGCAAAAGGTTCTAATGATGAAATGGAGACATATATTGATAACGAAATAAAAGTGTTTATTTTAGGTTAAGATAGAGAGAAGTATTTCAAAACAGATTGTTGACAATTCTTTCAACATCATTGACTTTGAATGCTGTTTTTCTTTTGTGGCATATATTGGCAATAAAATCCAAGTCTTTCAGATGACATACTGGATGCTTTAATTCAATGCTATAGAGTTTGCCAATTCTTTCCAAAGTATAGGCAAAGAATATGTGGGCAGCCACAGTTATACATCTCATAATCCCAATCGCTTCGATGCCTACTACAATGTGCAGCAGTCTTAAATTTATGAGAGCATCCAACTCGTTCTAGGTATGCTATACATGCCAGTATCCGTAACCTTGTGTGCTGTGTCCGGATTGTATCCATTCGTGGTGTAAAGGGGGGTCTCAGTAACAGTACCTTTAAAATCAGTGTAATTTTTTTGTTTGTTGTGGAAGTGGCTGCTGTGACATATCTTGGCAAGAATTAAAGAACGCTATAACTGACAAAACATTTAATGTTCACCAGAGTCAAAAAACTTGTAAGTAGAACAAAGACACTGATATTTTTCAAAACGCAGACGGAGTAAGTGAAGTTCTTTTCATAGGAGAAATCTGGGACCAATCGACTCGTATTTTTTCTTTCTGATAAAAATTATGCAAAAAACGTGTTTTCGATTTGTTGTTAGTTACAGCGTTACTGAATTCTTGCTACGATATGTATGTTCATTCCGGTTACTGAAAATGGAACCCTTTAAAAATATTTGATCGCAAAACTTAGATGAATTTTCATTCAAAAAAGTGTACCTAATATGTCAACCATTTGAAAAGTATTTAAAATATTTGAAGAAACTGAGTCGGTTAAGAATTCTTCCTGATTGTCAACGTAGCGGTCGATTTCTTGAAAATATTACTGCTATAAATATCAATCAATCAATTTGACAGTAAATGAAAACGGCATTCGTTACAGAAACACAATAAAGGAGGTCTTGTATCGTCAATTGGTCGGCATGGTTCTGGACGTCATGTGCCACAGCAACGGTAATCAGAACTTATTATCTCAACAAATTCTAATGTCCACTTTCCAGAGGTGTCCGTACAATTTAACACTTTATGTTTTCTTTCTGTTAGGTTTTGTAAAATCTCGGGTTTATGAAAGTAAACCAGAAACAAATCCTGAGTTTAAGTCCACAAAACCAGTAATGGCCTCTCATTAGCGACGTGGGGGCTGTCTTCTTTACAATCCAATTGAAAACACTCAAAAATACCTGAAAAAATTGCATGTTTTATTCTAAAATGAAAAAGTGCATTCTTACTAATACACACTATATAAAGGATTTAATATGTCAGTAATTCTTGTTGAAACCTCTGCATGTATTGTAGTTCTCATACGAGTGCAATATAATGAAACCACTGAAAGTAAAAAATAAATTTTCATTTAAATTTTTTACACAATCATTCAATTATTTTGACTTTTTGAAAAGAAGCAAGTCAGTCGCTGTCTGTCTGTTTGTCTGTCTGTGGGTTTCATTATCCTCCTTTTTCCTTTTCTTTTGTATTGTTGATAATTTGGATTTTTTTCTTTTTTAATCTGGTCTTTATTGTCATTAAATATCATCAGTCATGGTCTAATTACAGTCGCAATGTCTTTCTGTCTGTCCATTCTGTTTTCTCTTTTTTTTTCTCCAAATGTACAAAATAATCTACACTGTTTAGTTCTGACATGCCACAGAAAAAAAAGGAACTGCAGCAATATTGCAGCAACAACAAAAAAGTAGTTGGTGGTAAAGCTCTATTTCACTGGGATAGAGGAAACAAAATTTGCAAAGAAACTGATGAATTTTTTTTTAATTATAAACCATTGGTAGCAAAAACATTATCATCGTTCATCATCGCAAGTATTACATTTTCATTGTATTTAGGGGAGTGGTATTAAGGGGTTTAATTAACAATTTCAACCAACATTTTACTATGCTGTCATATATTCAATACATTTAGTCCGTTGTTCTGTGTTTCTTTCTCATTTTGGGTTTTTTTTTTGTCCATCAACGGATGTAACGGTTGACAAATAATGCATCAACATTGAGCAGCAATAAGAAAAAAAATTAAATTTTTATTTGCAACATTTTGTGCCCCTCTCTCTCTATAATGCATTTTTTACCTTTGGTTTAGTTAATTTGTTTGTTGTTGAAAGTTTTCACGCCAGTAGACATTCAGGATTCCCCTTTTTCTGCTGTAGCCAAAATTGTACAAAAAACTTTCATAAAAATTCTGTGAAAGAAACAAAAACGAGTGGTTTTTGGATTTCATGCATTAATCTTTTGTTTTTTGGCCTGCACTAGAGTGTGGTATTATGATCTGCAATAACATGACCAGGTCTTGGCTTAAATTGCACAGTTCAGTGCGTATTTTTCTATCCCTTTTGTTGTTTATTTTTTTTTTTTTGCGAAAACAACGAATTGTAACATAAACAATGAAATGAATAAGTGAATGAATGGATGAGTTTTATAATTGATTTCATTTTTTTTTTTTTTATCATTTGCCAACATTGATGGTAAACAGCAGCAGTTGCAACAAAATTGAGTAAAAAAGTGCCTAAATTAACGGAAATTCACATTAAATGAAGAAATAAAAAAACTGTTACAGGGGGAAAATGTTGATGTTAAAACCGAATAACGGTTTTTACAGTTATTGTTTTTTTTTCTCTCTCTTTTTTGGCACTATAATTTTTGTGTTCAATCATTGGAACCTGGAAATTTAAGAATTTCTCTTTTATTACAGCTTTTGAAATTTATACGAGAAATAAAAATTTTCTGAATTCTTTTTTAATTGAAAATATTTAATGAAATATACTACAAACAGTGGTGATCAAATAAATGGCGTAGAGTATTTTCTCTATATTAAATGGTTTAATTTTATTTATAAGCCAAAGTGGAAAACACTACTTATTATGCGATTTGTTCGATAGATGAGATTTATATTGATTGGCAAATAATTTTTCGTCCTATAGGTTTTCTTTTATCGCAACAGTTTTGTCTTAAACTCCAAGAATTTTTTATTGGATGGTTGGATGCAATTTAATTTTTTTTTTTTTATTTGAAACCAATACTCAGGCGTAAACCCCTACTGAATGCTGTGCATTGTATTGGAATTTTGGAAAGGACAGTACATATATTATTATTAATTATTTTATTATTGTTAAGCACCTTAGGAATGAGACATATTGCTGTGAATTGATCATTTAAAGGCCAGTGTTATACCTTCACCCTTGAATGATCAATAGCAATTGCCTCATCGTTGCATGTTGATTGAGTGGTGAGTGTGCCTTCTCTAAGTAGGTTTAGCTGTTATCTGCTACTTCCCAATAGGTGGCGCTTTTTTTCCTGTTCATTCGTTTTTCGTTGACACTGGTTAAGGTGAAATAGAGTGAAATGTCGAGGAGCGGTTTCTTTGTAGATGGTCTTCCTGAAGGGGGGGGGGGGGGGGAACCTCTTATTTTAAATTATAGTTTTGAAAAAACCGCAAATTAACTTTTTCATTTTTCACCTCTTCTGGGATTTAAACCTGGGTCCTTTGAGTTTTTGTGCGAGCGCTCTAACCACTATACCACGCGCCCCCCTCATTTATTTTAATTTGACGAAATATGAATAAATGTGATTTTATGGGGGCAGTTTAATTACTAAGGGTTATGTGAATGGTACATATTCCTTAAAAAAAATTTGATGCATTTGTGCCCATAGTTATGAAAGTGGTCTAAGTCAAAACTTAAAAAAAATGAGTTTATCAGTTATTTCATACCACATTATTTAAAACTAAATTTATTCAATGTAATTTTTACGAAATTGTCAAAACTGAACCATTAGATAGTGGTCGTAATTTCAACATTATTTGGAATTCATTTAGTGTTGATTATGAAACTGGTCTAAGTCAAAAATTTTTGGTATCGGATCATTCCTGTCTACAGAATGACCGTGATATTGGGTCTATAGAAATGAAAATAAAAAAAGCAAATTACAAATTACTTATACAACCCTGCGCAGGCATTATTATGAATTGATAGAAAAGTGCAGAAGAAGAAATACATTTTCGATAAAGCGATTGTCGCAACGAAATCACTAGAAGAATCAATAATAAGAAAAGAAGGAAATACGAATTCAATGGATGAGATTCTTAAAAAGTTAACCTTATAAAATGTTTTATAAAACTTCTTTAGATGATTCTAAATTTCACGTTTTTGATCTTTCACCTAAATGAGGAAGACAAAAATATACGGAAATATTAAATTACTTGCATTATACAGCACCATTAGACCAGTATCGTCAGAAAAACATAAAGATATTATGAGTTTACTACCGTACATCGTCCCTCCTGTTTTTCAGAAACATTTTAAGAATCTTAAATACTTAATAAATGTTCACGAATTATTTCAATCAAATATTTTTTTAAATAAAACTCAAAGTTCTTTATTGCTTTAAGTTATTTATAGCACATTCAGTTAATTTTGAAAATGGTCTAAGTCAATTCAAACTTTAAAAACAATATTATTGTATGAAATTCACTATAATCACATTAATCATGACCTTTCGCTATTTACTAGGTTAAACCAAGTGGAGTACATTTTCTGTGACTTTTCTATTGGCAAATAGGGTTGTCAAAAAAAACATCGCCAAATTACTATTGTTTTAGGAATTTGAAAATAAAATACACATTTTTCTTAAATATTTTTTTAAAATATTTTTAATATGTAATTGGAAATGTATGCTCTTGGGGATAAGCATGTCTCTATGGCCATTTCGCCTCTACTTAAGAGACTCGTCAGGAGACTTTTTCCCAAAGGTGGTATTCAAAACTGTAAATACTTATGTGAAAATATTTATAGACTAAATGCGAATCATATCCCATTTAGTATATAAAAACCAAACAAAAGTATTTACAAAGCAATACATTTCTGTTTTTCAAAAAATGTTAATTCTATTTCTGTTCTACCACAGCAAGCCATCAAGCGGTTAGCAGAATGTCTGTAGCAAATGAATAGAATAAATGCATTTAGTCTATAACTATTTTAATATAAGTATTTATAGTTTTGAATACCACCTTTGGGAAAAAGTCTCAAGATGAGTCTCTTAAGCAGAGACGAAATGTTATGTGCTCTATCCGCCATTTCATATTTTTTATATATCTTGAGTTAATGATGCCACTTTAGGATTTCGACCCCAAATTTTTCAAGTTTTCAATTCGTTTTCGGATATTTCTTCCAGTTTCGGAGATAAATAGGAGAAAATGGTTTGCAGATTTTAAAAATATTGCTGTCAAAAACCTAAAGTGGCAGCTTTAACTCG
This sequence comes from Metopia argyrocephala, assembly GCA_963576795.1. Lineage (NCBI taxonomy): Eukaryota > Metazoa > Arthropoda > Insecta > Diptera > Sarcophagidae > Metopia > Metopia argyrocephala. The sequence continues at coordinate 91,216,449 of OY756211.1, forward strand.
AGATTACTAAAATGGTGTATAGAGCACATAAATTCCCGCACGATGATATGTATGTCCTGCTTTTCAACTTCATAGACTTCATAGTTAGCTAATACAACAACAGTAGTTTAGACTATTTTAAGCTTCCTAAAGTATAAAACATTTTTACTGGTTTAGTATGTAAAGCCTGAAACAACTATTCGAATATTAAAAAAAGTTTCATTAAGAGAAAATATTTATTTATTTGCCATATAAACTCTCAATTTATTTAGAAAACATTATTCTAAAATGCTTGTAAGCCATTAAATTTTACAAACTTTATTATTACAGTTTCATTACCAGACTACAACATATTTATGATGGCAACGCAAAAACGAAAGAAAAAAAAATGGGTGTGGTTAGCCCACTTTCACTTATTGTAAACAACGAAAGAACTACTAAAATATAGTTTCAATATGACAAAAAATCTGTAGCAATGCTTTTACTTTTCATGCCAAACAAAAAAAAAAACAGAGAAACATGAAAAAAAAGAATTTTATTTGTTTTTATATGAAGACATAAGCATATACATATACAACATACAACTTACAATATAGAAAATATGTAAAAGTGTAATATATTTATTTAACTATACAACTAAATATGTTTGTATGTAGGTATGCATGTATGTGTTAAACAAACAGCCTGATATGTTTTATATATAAAATATATAGAGCATTATGTTGAAAACTTCATGCAGAGTAAAAATATTTACAACCACGAACGAATGTTTAAATAAAAAGCAAATGATAAAACAGATGATATTCACAGAGAAGCCAATAGAGAAAAAACAAAAATTTGCAATACTCGTATGTATTTAATATGATGGCACCCACCATCGCTGCTGTTACACCAGTACTATTACTTACCATTCCAGTGCTTTTCTGTTGTCTACCCACACACATTATCAGGCATACATAGTCTCCTCCATACTCCTCCGTTTAACAACAATCTCTATCCCTATTAAAAACAAATTTATTATTTACTACATGACAACAACAAAAAACAATAATAAAAATAAAATGGAAACATAATTACACTCTCACGGCGCAAAAGCAGTTGGTAGCCTAGACAGACCCGGCTAAGCTAAGCTAAGAAATTATTTCATATCAGAAATAAATTAAACAGACGCACAGCACAGATAGAATACACTGTTGTATAGACAGATATACAGTCATGAAGCAATTTTATTAAATTGTTTGCCTGCAATGCGCTGCTGACAACAAACACACCCACAACCCAAAAGTTATAAATTGTATTCTTTAGCAAAGATTTTCATTTCAAAATTCCATGAGAAGAATTGGTAACCTGGTCTTTCCAGGCGAATAAATACACAAAACATAGTTTTATATACACACACATTCCTATGTACATACATACATACTCGTATCTATTACACAATACACCACTACATATGCAAACAATCAATGCTATACATAATTCAGTATATATTCTACAATATACATACATGGGTCTGGAAAACGATTATATAAAAGAAAAATCATGGTCATGACCAAAATGAAAATGTTGCAAAAAAAAAGTAGAATTGAGAAGTTGAATTGAAAACAACAATATCGCATGATAAATATGTCCGTCTACTAGATTGTTTGCAGCATAATCCCCATATCTAGCCACCACCAAACCACGTTCCAACAAGTCATTCAGCCAAACCAGCAACCATCCTACCCATCTGTAAGCCTATATTGTATAGCTTTTGCTCCCTCCTCACATTCATTCATCCATTTGCCTACCAGCCGCAACATAACTTTGCTTTATGGTTTTTTGTGCCTCTCTGACTGTTTGTCTGTCACTCTGTCTTTCTGTCTGCCTATATCCATACGTTCATTTATTTTATTTTGTATCTGGTAACTGGTACATTTTGCTATTTGCAGAAAAATTTTTATATATGTTTTGTAATGGGAATTTGTTTTGCCTCTTTTCTATGATTTCGTACAAAATTATTCAGCTTTACTGCAACACTCCTCTATAAATGAAAAGAATGCATTCCATTTTATAAAACTTTAAATATTAATTTAAAACTTTAGACAAATTCATGAAAACAGTTTTGAAAAACGATTGCATCTATACAAACTGAGTCCATTGGAAGGAACCTCACATTTCAAACAGAGAAGGGCAAAGGGAAATTTGTTTTATTCGGCTTTAAAGCCGTGTGCCAGTTCTGGCCAAAGGCAGCTCTCTGGAGCTGCAATCTATCGGTTTCTTACAGAGACGAAATAATTTATAAAATTACACACTTTGGTCTTCCCTGTTAAACGCAAATTAAAGAATTTTGTCACAAATCTCCCTGCATATTATATTGATCTACAGATAACAACAAAAATCTAATTTTAAAGATGTATTTTGACACTGAATTTTAAGTGAAACGTCTAAACACTAAGAGGATTTTCAGCAAGAACCAATACTCAAAAAATACGTTCCTAAATTTGGCAGCTTCGATACACTCGGCTTATGACGTATAGCATTGTAAGTGAAACTGCTTGGGTTCAAAAATCGTGCGCGATTGATTCTATAAAGCCGTACACAGTGGTACGACTCAATCACAAGAAAATCTGATCATTTTCTGTTCCACTTTTAAAAATCGCATCAAAATGGCAACATTAGTACCACACTATCAAAAACACACAAAAACATATCGTCGCAAGAATTAAAGAACGCTGTAACTGACAGAAAATCGAAAATACGTTTTTTGCATCATTTTTATCGGGAAAAAAATACGCGTCGATTGGTCCCGGTCCCAGATTTCTACGATGAAAAGAAATTCACTTACGCCCTCTGCGTTTTAAAAAATACCGGTATCTTCTTTCTACTTTCATATAGGTTTTTTGGCTCTGGTGAACATTAACGGCCGTATGTATAATGAAAAGCTAAGAACTCGTTATAATATGGGACAAAAAATTGGGAAGTTTATCAATCGCTATAGACTGATATTATTAAAATTATTCATACCTTCTATGCGAAAAACTAGTCAGAGAATCCAAAAAATTAAATATCTTGTACGTTTTACGACCTGCTAAGTAATTGCTTATTATTTACAAATAAGGCTGTAAATGTTTTGTCAGTTACAGCGTTCTTTAATTCTTGCTACAATATGCAGAGTTGCTTTTTGTTAACATTTTATAAAATGCAACCCTGATAGCATAGAGAAAAAAATTTTTATGAATTTTTTTAAAAGAATATGAAGCCTGACAGATTTAAGGAAAAATCTGTCACACATATGCATTGTTAGGACAGACTATCATACCTTTTGAACACACGCGATTTTTTTTTGACAAATCGTACGATTTAATAGAATAGTCTATCACGGCCTTTAGTAAACAAAAATATTATTGAAGCATCAAGAAGCAATTTATCAAACCTAAGCGAAGTGAAATGAGCATCGATGAATAGGCGAGGAAAGGGCTGTTACCGAACGTTAAAACAAATAAATAAAATCCAAAATGTTTTTAAATGATCATGAAGAAAAATTGATTGAGATAGTTGAGACTCTATAGATATGAAATGGGCATGTTTAACATATCGTCATGAGGAACTTTAAGTGCTCTATACGCCATTTTTTAAATCTCGAGTTAATGATGTTAATTTAGGTTTTTGACACCAAAATTTTTAAAATCTGCAATGACGAGATTACAGATTTGAAAAATTTGGGGTCGAAAACATAAAGTGGCATCATTAACTCGAGATATATAAAAAATATGAAATGCGGATAGAGCACTTAAACTTCCGCACGACGATATTTTACATATATGTTTCGACATATGAAAGTTGTGTGCATAATAATTGATTGAGATAGTTGAGACTATAGATATGAAAGGGACATGTTTAACATATCGTCGTGCGGAAGTTTAAGTGCTCTATACGTCATTTTTTAAATCTCGAGTTAATGATGCCAATTAAGGTTTTTGACACCAAAATTTTTAAAATCTGCCATCCGTTTTCGGCTATATATCTCCGAAACTTGACGAGATTACAGATTTGAAAAATTTGGGGTCGAAAACCTAAAGTGGCAGCATTAATTCGAGATATATAAAAAATATGAAATGCGCACGATATCTTACATATATGTTTCGACATATAAAAGGTGTGTGCATAATCGATCAAAAGCAACAACGATTTGATGATTCGAGGTAATTTTGTGTGTTTTTAAACTCTATTAAAGTCAAATTTTTCCATTTATATATTACGATGGATAAAGCAGTACTCTATCACTATACTTCAGAGTCTTACCGATAATCATCAATCGGAATAGATCACGATGAACCAAACGCAATACGTTCAAAGATGCCAGGATATCGGCTGGCAAAATTATGTCTTCAGTAATCTGTAAAGAGAATAATATATTCATCGACTACCATGAAAAGCGCCAGAACATCAACAGTAATTATTACACAACGTTTACATGTAAAGTAAATTTAGAAACTCTTTGATGCATATGGCAGTGTAAAAAAAAATAAAAGTTTGACAACAAATATATTTTTGTCAGCCTTGTGAATTCAAAATCCTGCACAAGAAAGCCCTGTAAAAACAGGATTAGGTGTGTGAAGTGATTAAATTAAAATATTTAGTCGGCTTCTTAAGTAAACATATTTTTTTTTTTTATATATATATAAACCTGTTTCACTTGGACAGTAATTTTAAATTCTACGCAATACATTAATGATAAAATCGATGTTTACACTCCTTTAAATACCTACTGCGCATGTTGGAACAGACAGAAATAATTGCAACTTCTTTTTTTTATTTCGCGCTACAAAAACTTTCCATGTTCTTGATCATGAAATTTCTATGCTACTGGGCCTTGAAAATACAACATTTTTTTTATTTTTTTTTTTTTGTAATAAAAAAATCATTTCGTTTTTCGTGTTTCTTATCCCGTTCTCTTCTACAACACAACACAGGAAAATACTCGTATGTAATTGCAGAAGGAAAAAAATTATTTTTTTTTGCTTATTTTTAAAATGGAAAATAAAACAAAATTGCACATAAAATTAGAATTCCAGAGATAAAAACGACAAGTTTTTGCCATGTTGCTAATTTTGCTTTTTCTTCGTGTTATTTTTCTTGTAACGAAAAACTGACGTAATTTTCCATGTTTTTTTTATTTTTTATTTCCTTTTCTCTATTTCCTTTCATTTCTCTTGAGTGTTTGAGTGTCTGGTTGTATTAGTAAAAGTAAAAGGGATTTATTTTTCTTTTACTTCTTATTTGAAGTTTGTTAGTGAATGGAAAAAAGAATAAAAATTTCTAAAGAATAAAAAGTTTAGAAAAACTGAAGAAAAAAAACTGCAATATTTTCTTTTCTTTTTTTCCGTTTTCAAGTATCAGAGCTTTGCACAAAAAAAAAAAAAATTCTTTCCTTTTTTATGCTCGTTCTTGGCATTTAAAATGGTATGAATTTCGTTTAGTTGTTGTTTTTTATTTTTGTTGGATTGCTTTTCTATGGCTTCATTCTCTTCCTTGTTTTTGTTTGTGAATGTTTTTCTTTTTTTTGTTATTTTACAAACTCAGCTCTCTTTTTTACGAGTGGGTTGAGTATAAAATTTAGGCATAATTTAATCATGACAGAGTGCTTTTCAAACTAAAAAGTTTTCCTTACCAAATAAGACAAGTCTCAACAGAAATTTTAAAAGTAAAACGATATCTTGAGTTTTTGTAATATTTTTAATTATAGAGGCCTACATGTATTCAAAATGTCCACCCACCAATATAAAGACGTACAACCATAATGAAATAAATTCCTATAGATTTTTTAAGGCATTGGCAAATAATCAGTTGATTTTTAGTGCAGCAATGATGGTAATTTAAGTAGAGAATCATGATTGTTTAGATCTCATGGTAGTGTTTGAATTTAATTCATTAAATTTTTGTTTTTTTGTTTTTAAGTGTTATTTATAAATAATAAGTCAATTCCTTTCGTACTTCGCTACTCCAATTTGAATTAAATCCTGCATATGGTGATATCGATATACTTTATTTTTTTTATAATTTAATCAAATATTGTCAGGAAAACCTCACTGTGAGCAAAATCTTGGGAATACAATGCAATTATGCCATCGTAGTCGCCGTGGTCTAGTGGTTAGTGTGTTGACTTACTTAGACGATAGCGCCGGGTTCAAATCTCAGCTTTAACATCTTGAAAAAAAAAAATATATGAAAAAATTATTTCTTTCGGTGACTACATCTCAGCAGTCTTCTAGCAAAAGTTCTGGGAGTAATTGATTGCCATGAAAAAGATTCTCAAACCTGTAGTTCGGAGTCAACTTTATACTGTAGGTCGTCCCGGTATTCATCATTTTTTTCGAATGGAGCCGTTCTTTTATGTCATTCTTTAAACGTTCTAACGCTATGGAATAGTCCCTTATGATGGTCAAGGTAATTTAAAGAATATTAATTCCATAATAATGCCATCCGAATGCTGTGCTTCTGCACTTCTTAGACTCTTTTTTCTTGTGCCTTCTGTCGATTCTGCTAATTGTCGATTGGACTCTAAAATGTAGCTATGAAATCACATTTCTTTTATGAAACTCTATTACTGTTCTGTATCACTGAACAAAAATATCAATAATATTGTTGTTCTTTATAAATTGTGATAATGCGTGCTAACCACTGTGCACACAACAAAAATATTTCCAAAAACATGTTTCTTTCGACGCCTACATCTTAGCAGTTTTCTTGCAAAAGCTCTAAGAGTAACTGATTGCCATTAAAAAGCTTCTCAAATCTACTGTTCGGAGTCGACTTTAAACTGCAGGTCACGGTACTCATGGATAAAAATTAACACACACAACATGGGTGCTGCGAGAAGCTAGGCCGTAACCCTAACACAGGGTTGTAATGACCAATTATGTGTCTCAGCTATCTCAATCATCTTTAATTTACGCTCAATAAATATTTTTTAGTTCTTCGTAAGACCTTTGATTCTATAAGGCATGGCGATGAATTTCGCATTAGAACCAACCATGAGCTGTATGAGTCCTCGACGATGAAGGCGTTGATCAGCGTATTAACATCCAGCGGCTACGCTGTCTCGGCCATATTGTTCGGATGGAAGAAGCTGCTCCAGCGAGAAAAGTTTAAGATGCGAAGGTCACTGGACGTCGGCGTATAGGACGACCGTCTTTACGTTGGAAGGACCAGATTAATGAAGCCTTGTCATCGATTGGTGTGACCAACTTGAGAAGGCGGGCGCTAAGCGGAAGCGCCTGGACACTAGTGCTGAAGCAGGCCGAAACCCGTTAACGATTTTTTATGACCAGCTAAGTAATTAAGTAAGTAAGTAAATATTTTTTAAGGAATTTTTTGTAGTGTTTGTGGGAAACAAACTTTGCGTGTAGGGTTTTCGACTGTCCTTTCGTCTGGTTTAAATTTAACACACCTCTCTTCAATGGCTAATTTACTTGGTGTGGATTCTGAATAATATTCATCAAGCCAAGCCTTGGTTTGAACAGCTTTTTTTTTTTCTAAAAAAAAAATAACAAAAACTGTTTCACTCATAAAACTATACCTGACAAGCCCATTGTAAAAGAGTTCTAAAATGTATTAACGTATCTTCTTGAACGTCATGTGAATTTATTTCCAGTAACGCCATCTGTGTACGAGTACTCGTATTAACCTATGCATACATAGTTCTTAATAGGGTAGCCATTAATTCCTTACTTTGACTTCCGTTTTCTTAATGTATCCTTCACTGTTTTATTAAAATTCGTTACATTTTCTACTCCTACCTTAAAATAGTTTGTATTTTATTACAGATTTTTTTTTTGTTTACTTCCTTGTCACTTAAATCATTTTCAAAGCATAAGTATTTCAAACACATTTCCTTCTTAACTATGTAAGTGGGTTTGGCCTGTTCATCTCTCTTTGCCTTCTGCTCTTACAGCTTTCAACGCATAGTGATTTCTTTATGCGTTGCGGATTTTGTGATAAAGCTGACATTTTTATTTTATTTTTATTGCTTTTTTTCAACTCTCGACTTTTGTTTAATTTTGTTACGTCGGTCGCATGATAATTATTATGTTTTATAGGACAAAAAACACAATACATTTTAAAATCTGACAGATGGTAAAATATGTTTAATAAAACACAATCTTGTTTGGGATAGTTATGCAAAATCCAGTTACAAGGATGAAGAAATGAATCCATTTTTTAGACTTTATTAAATATTTCAATTATAAGACATTTAATATGTTTTTCTAGCAAATCCATTATACTAATAATTAAAAAAAAAATCGTATTTTTTTGTTTTTGTTTATATAGACTTCAATTGTATTAAGAAATACCTGGTGACCAAATGCCATGCTTAAAATATATTAAAAACCATAGGGCTTTTCTTTATATATCATCGCAGTTCAAAAACAATGGATTTGGCTTTTCAATCAATTTTAGTTTGAAAGGTAAGTTGTTTGGAAATTTCTTGACAATATTTCAAAAAAAACTATTTGCCATTTAACAACTATATAGGCATGAGAAATACTTTTGTAATTTTCTTCTTTAAGGTACATTAATATTTGTCAAATATTTGATTAAAAAAAGGGTAACCGCTATTTTATTGAATCAGTTTTTTTATTGTTTGTTAGTAAAAATTATTTAATTAAAAATATAAATATTATTTCGTTTGTTTATCTGGTTTTAAATAAGTTTTTAAGAAATGTTTATATGCATCAAAATTTTGGTATAAAATATTTCCACTTTTTTATGAAATATTTGACAAATGTGAACATAGTTTTATATTTCCCTGAGCACAGTTGTTCAGATATTTTGTTCTATATTAAAAACGAAGTGAATTCTAAATTGTTGTACACCGATTAGCTGACTTTTCATGTATTGCTATCAAAATCAATTTGCTCAGTCGTCATATTTTTCGTCAATTATTATTTTAGAGTAGAACAAGTAAAAAAAAGTCATCCAAAAATTGCATAATTGAGAATTCTTATGAACCGAACGTTGACTTTATCTAGTCACTAGACAATTCAGAGGAAGTGCCACCAAATAGCGAAAAGATCGTAAAGAAGAGTAAAAAATGTAATTGTAAAAACCCGAAAAGCACATATCGTCGCAAGAATTAAAGAACGATGTAACTGACAAAAAATCGAAAATACGTTTTTTTGCATAATTTTTATTAGAAAAAAATACATGTCGATTGGTCCCTGCCCCAGATTTCTATGATGCAAAGAAATTCACTTACGCCGTCTGCGTTTTGAAAAATACCAGTGTCTTTGTTCTACTTTCATACAGGTTTTTTGGCTCTGGTGACCATTAAATGTTTTGTCAGTTACAGCGTTCTTTAATTCTTGCGACGATATATAAGTATATACATATAATTATACTTGTATACGTATATTTAATTGATTTAGAAGGAAATGTTGCATCTGTTCAAAAAGGTTTTACATAAGAAATAGAAATCAAGAAATATTTTTGATGCATTTGTGTAGTAAAGACTGAAATCATTATCAGGTGGCAACAGTATCCATATACTATTTTAATATGATTAGCTAACGAACTTAAATTTAATTAGGGTATATCAGCTAATTCATACTCATCTGAACAGGCCTTCTTATATGCTAAAGGCTACAAAAATAAGACTGTTGCCCACAATATCGTGAAAAGAATTTAAAATTTATGAGTTTTGTAATAAGTACTTACTCGGGGAACTCCTCTTTTCTATCTAAGCTGTCCCGGGCACTAGATGTGAGTGACTAAATCTCTGTAAACTGAATGGGCATTGGGGATTTTGTAATACAACCTCAAGTGGGTATGACTGAAACTTTGTGAAGGTCATCTCCTTGAAGTCTGTTGTGTTGTTATGGAGTGCATCCTGGCCTTTTTCTGAACAGTTTAACCTTGCCGTGTATTTCAGCTAAGATATAAGGGCTATTAAACACTGTTCGGAAATTATTTCAAACAAGAGAGCTCCTTCATAATCAGGGGGCAAATTACGGCATTCGATATCGAACGAAATTTATATGAAAATTGTTTTTAAAATGTATGAAATTTCGCTCGATATCGAATGCCATAATTTGCCTCCAGATCTTTTTCAAATATGAATATTAAGTCTAGATTAGATAAAAACCTTAACACACTATTACAGCATTTTCATAGTTATGCATACACATGTATGTACATAAACAGTAGTTGAATATGCAAAAACGTAAATACTTTGGAAAAAATAGTTGTGCTTTTAATGTTTTAAAATTAAATTTATCAAACGGGTGCACCAGTCAGTAGTCACTGAGTTTTTTAAATCCTTTTATAATTTTATTTCAATTCAGCAATTTCTGAATAACAAAACCAAAAAAAATCCATAACAAAATTATATTTTTGTTTTTTCTCAATTTAAATGTTAAATGAAGTGCCATGTATTGAATATTCTTGCCACCAACGTTATTTCTTATTTGACAAAAAAAAAAGAAAAATAGAAAAAAACTTAATTTATTTCATAAAATTTGTGATAAATTTTGACCCGTTAAAAATGCCACCTTAACACAGACACATAATTTTTTTTTTTTTGTGATAATTTCTGTGTTTTCTGCCAAAGAACATACAAAATAAAATACATGGTCGTTATGTATGACGCCCTAAAAATTGCAGCGAAAATTCATGAAAATGAAAATTTTATGCATGAAAATGAAATTTTTAGCACATTATATAACAAACGATAAAATATTATATAAAAAATTGAAATGATGGCCAAGCGTTAGGGAAACAGGCACCGAAAAACGAAAAAAGTTTTTGTACTCGTTTTACTTGATAAGCACACAGTCGAGTTGCCATTAGTTACGGAAAAAAAAAACAAAAACAACTTAAATACTTCATAATTACATGTTGTCAACTTTCAAACTCTTTCTCGTGCAAAAAAATTAATCTCTCGCTTCCTTTTTCTAGTATATATTTATTTCTCGCTCTCTTTTCGCTTTTTAAAATCTCTTTAAAAATCCTATTAAAACTCTCATATAATCATAGACTTCTTTAGAAAATTGTGGAAGAATTTTATTTAACGAAAGCAAGAGGCATAAAAACCATAATTTCGCCTCACCTCACTACCCCATTATCATACTCCACATAAAAATAAAAATGTTCTGGAAGAACATAAACGATTTTTGAATATTAAGAGGTGGGGAGTTTTAAATACAAAATAGACAAAAAAAAGTGAATATCATGATATGACTGCATGACTACTGACTGACTGAACCAAAACTTGACTGAACTAAACGACTGTCACCAAAATAGGGGAGAATAAAATGTGTCAGACCAACTGACTGCTTGACATTAAATCAAGAGAGCATTATGTGCAATCATACTTATATGTTTACAGATATACTTAATGGGTCGTTTGATTTAACCCATCTAACTCATACTTTAATTTAAATGATGGATAGACGCGATTCGAGGGCATAAAATAAAAATGTTGCCAACTTTTATGTGTTTTTTTAAGATTTATTAGAAACACAATTGCACATTTACATATGAGTGTAGATATTTATATGGTGGTGTTAGTTTTGCTACAGAAAAAATTACATATTCAAGTAGAAGGGTTGCCAAATTCCTAAAATTTTTTCATTAATTATAAAAATATTCTCTCCCAAACAAAAACAAACAATTTATCTAAAAATTTTGTTTATGAAAAACTCTATTTGAACCGTAATTTTGAACTATTGGGTTCGCAAGATCAGTAGCAACAATTCATGTTTTTTTTTTCAAACAAAAAAATTTTTATAGGCAAAGCTACCCTTTTAGTTTTTTTATTGAGATCAATACTCAGGGGTAAACCCCTACTAAATGCATTGTATTGCAATTTTCGTGGAAAAGACAGTACATTAGGACAACAGAACATATCGTCAATGGAATTAAAGAATGCTGTAACTGACAAAAAATCGAAAATACGTTTTTTGCATCATTTTTATCAGAAAAAATACGCGTCGATTGGTCCCGGTCCCAGATTTCTACGATGAAAATAAATTCACTTATGCCGTCTGCGAAATGAAAAATAACAGTGTGTTTGTTCTACTTTTATAAAAGTTTTTTGGCTCTGGTGAACATTTAAGGTTTTGTCAGTTACAGCGTTCTTTAATTCCATCGACGATATATTTTGTTTTCTTATATTATTACGCGCCTTAGGAATGAGACAAATTGCTGTGCATTGATCATTTAAAAGCCAGTGTTATACCTTAACCCTTGAATGATCAACAGCAATTGCCAATTGAGTGCCTTCGCTAAGTAGGTTTTTACCGGTGTCTGCTACTTCCCAATGGATAGCGCTTTTCTCCTGATCATTCGTTTTTCGTTGTCAAAGATTAAGGTGGAATAGAGTGGAACGTCAGGGAGCGGTTACTTTGTAGATGGACTTCTTGGACGGGGGGATCTCTTATTTTTAAATTATAATTTTGAAAAAAACGGCAAACTAACTTTTTCATATTTCACCTTTGCTGGAATTCGAACCTGAGCCTTTGATTTTTGGTCGAGCGCTCTAACCACTATACCACGCACCAACCAAATTGCAAATTTTATTTACAAACATTCTTTTTCTTTAACCCGATAAGCTAAAAACTAGCCTCATCACTCACCACAATTTTGAAATTCTTCCTTTTAGGACCAAATTTTCCTTAACATTTAAATCAACATGTTTTTCGATTCTTTAACAAGAAAAAAACTCCTTTAATAAATAAATTTATGGGGAATTTAGCGAAATTTTTCACAACCACACAGTAATCCAAAATAATACGATTTGAACTCCCTGTTCTCTTTAATTGTATAGATATTTGAGAATCTTTGAGAGTGTTGAATTGAAAAAAAAAATAAATAAATCATGGAGTTGCATACACACAGTAGGTATAAGGAAAAAGAGCGAATGTCATATAAAGAAAAATACGAAGCCAACGAAGTAAAATCAAGAGCAAAAGTGAAAAATTTTATTTAATTTTCAAGTGCAAGTCCAAGGGCAACATGGTGGTGTATCCGTAATTCAAAAAAAAAAAAAACGCTGCAACTTGTACTGCTACAGCAGGCTTAAACTTGCCACGTTAGTTGCCAAATGCAGGCAAAAAAGCGAACGAACAACAACTTCACATTAAACTTCACTTCGTCAAACAGCAGGAATGTTGTAAAGCAGCAACAACAGATCCTAATAATAAATAAAGTTCTCATGTATCTCTCGAATACATTTTTTCTTTAACAGTCTGCAATGCAGTTGGAGACAGAACAACAGGCTGCAAAAATCGGCAGGCATGCAACTTTTCAAACACCAGTTTTTAAAATCAGCTGCAGTTTATGCTGCTGCTTCTGTTTACTTTTCTTTGTTGTTTTTCTTTTCATTTCTATGTACATACTTTGTCACTAACGATTACGTGGCATATGTTCTTGTTGTTGTGTTGCATGCATGTGGTGCGCAGTATTCCAGAACAAAAAACAAAAAAATATTAAAACCTGTGTACAGAAATATAAAATAAAAGAAGCAAAAGAAGTAGAAGTTGAAAATGAAAATTGAATCCAAGTGCAGTGAAAACATGTAAAGGGGAGTGCAATGAAGTGGTGTTTAGCGGGGAAAAAGGAGCTGCACACAAACAGCAACAATAACATAACGAGAATCAAAAGAAGTCGTAATCCCAAACCAGACCCAGACCTTGAAAACAACTTTTCTACTTTTTAATGTTATTTTTGCTGTCGCAATGTTGCTGTTGTTGTTCTTGTTATTGTTGTTATATGTACAAGTACATAAAAATTTCAATTTCTGCAAATTGTTTATTTCATGCTGCATGCATCACATACTTGTATGTGGCATGTTGTGTATTTGAAAATATGTATTTTTTTTTCTTTTCTTTTTTGAACATACAGAACCCGTATTCTATTAACGTGCCTATAGTTAGTCGTCGTTGTCGTTGTCGCCGTCAACCATGAATTTCGTCCAACCACTCTCGTTTTTGTTTTCTGTCATATCGAAACACTCACTGACTTGCTGGCTGACTGACTGCAATTTTTTATGTTTTTGCTGCCTGACTGGCTTTTGCTTTTATGTGGCTTCTGCAATTATTCTGCATTTCTTCCTTGGCAAGTTATTTCATGTGTAAAACTGAATGTGTGTTGCAACATATTTTTTCTTTTTCTGTTGCCTTTACACTTTAACTCTACGTATTCTAAGCTTACGGCATTTGCTGCTATTGCTGCAAACAACAATTTTACTTTTTTAATATCAGTACTCGTATAAAAAGCAAAAGCTTTATAAAGTCCCAGTAAAATTGAAGTTTCTTGTATAGAATAACAGGCATATTTTTCTTTTTGTTATTTACAATACAGGGAACAGTGTTTTAAAGAATGAATTGTACGGCTTTTATTAATTTTTTAGTATTGGTGGCTAAAAATCAAATCTGTCTCGTTGTAGGTACTCCCTTTTGGAGATTCAATGTTGGTTGATTATAATTTGACACAAGTCGAGCTCTAAGGATATGACCCTTACTCATGCAGTTTATTATACGATAACAGATAATGGAATGGAGAAACGATGGAGTGATATTTCACTCTATTATATCGTAGTTGGAAAAAAGTCTCGCGGGACGGTCACTCCTTAAAAAAACTGTGAGGCCGCCAAAGAACGAATAACATTCACATACAAATAAATTGGAGGTGCATTGCATACTGGTCGCATACAACTCAAAATAGCTCAGGTTCAAACCCCAGCAAAGGTGAAAAATTAAGGAATAAAAAACTTGCCGTTCTTTGAGATTTTAATTTAAAAAAAAAGAGGTTTCCCCTTCCTCTCCTCCCTCCAATAATTCCAGCCATAAGAAACCGCCACCTGACATTCCACTCTCATCCACCTTTGGCATGCCAACAAATAGCACGGATTGTTTTCACAAAAGGAAATGATAGTACAAATACGAGCAGGCCCACAATATTAAATGGTAATAGAGTCTGCATCTTAATTAATATTATATTGGCATAAACTTCTAATACCCAAATTCTCTACCTGGATGTTGCGGTCGTATTCTGTTTCCTTATTTAAGTTACAATCACGTTTGTCAAATATTTGATTAAAAAAGCGTAGCCACTATTTTTTACAAAAATTTAACACAAAAATTTTGTTTTATTAAAACATTTTATAAAAAATTATTTAAACAGATAAACATAAAAAATATTAATATTTTTCAGGGACCGTAAATAATGATTATTGTTCGTTTTTTTAAATAAAAAAATCAATCACTTAGAACAGACATAAATAAAAATTTTTTTCACCATTATTATTACTTTTTAACAATCTTTGCATATCCGTCATGATTTTTAAATTTTTGATTTTTAAAGTTTTCTTCAATGGTAATGATTATTTTTGAGTAATATTAATAAAAATCAGCCATAATCATTATTTTTGAGCAAAAGAAATAAAACTCAAAAATAATCATTATTTATGATTTTTATTTTTTTCGCTCAAAATAAAACTCACTTTTAATTTACTTTATATATTATATATGAAAAAAAATAATTTTTGTGCAAAAAAATGATATTTTATATAACAAAATGAACAAGCATGTCTTAATATTTTTTCTTTTATTAGTTCTGACCAAATTTTTATATGTAAAAAACCTCAAAAAAAAAGTCATAAATTGAAAGTGAGTTTTATTTTGAGCGAAAAAAATAAAAATCATAAATAATGATTATTTTTGAGTTTTATTTCTTTTGCTCAAAAATAATGATTATGGCTGATTTTTATTAATATTGCTCCAAAATAATCATTACCATTGAAGAAAATCTTTAAAACTCACAATATAATCATTACTGTGTAATTTTTATTATAAAACTCATAATGATTACGGTCCCTGATATTTTTAATTAATTAAATTCGAAGCAGCAAGTAAATAAAAAATAAATGTTTTACCAAAATAGTGTTTACTTCTGTTTCATCAAATATTTGACAGGAAATAATCTTAAAAAAATTATTTTTACAAAATTCAATTGAACAATTTTCAAAAGAAACATTTTTAAATGCAATTTCAAAAAATTTATTTATTATTTATTTATTGAAATCTAATGAAATTTCAAGTTTCTATAACTTCCAAATCCTTTCATATTTGGAATTAATTTTTTCTCATTACCTTATGACTATTGGCCACTACATCCTTAATTATTAAAACTTTAAAATAATTAAAACAGATAAGTTTTATATTACTTTCAGTTTCGATCGAAATCGTTTTTCATTACATACCGGATTGACAATTCACGTGAATTTGAAAGTTCCTCGATATTGAATTTTTGTTTTTTAACCCATCGGAAAACAACATGAAACTTTTACAGCTTTGTTATAAATATAAATAAAAAAGTCGCCGTGGTCTAGTGGTTTGTGTGTTGGCATACTAAGACATGAGCCCTGGGTTCGACACCGAGCTCCGATATCTTAAAAAAGAAATATGAAAAAAAATATTTCTTTCGGCGACTTCCTCTCAGCAGTCTTCTGGCAAAAGCTCTGAGAGTAATTAATTGCCATGAACAAGCTTCTCAAGTCTGTCGTTCGGAGTCGACATTAAACTGTAGGTCCCGGTACTCAGGGATAAAAAATTTACACACACAACATGAGTGCTGCGAGAAGCTAGGCCGTAATCCTGACTCAGGGTTGTAAAGGCCAGTTATGTATGTATGTTATGTATAAAAAAAACAATTGTGAGACAATTTTTTGTAGCTTAAAAAATTTCTTGTGTTTGACGAATAACTTTTTATAGAAAATTTTTAAATTTATTATTTAATTTATACATTCTAAAAAAAGCGATTAATTAATAAAACCTTTACAAAACAAGTTTTAATGAGAATTCCAAATATAAAATTTATGAATACAGCCCTATCATGCTCTATACAAATTCCTTTTAAGTTCTTGTAACAGTTTTCTGAATATGATTTTAGTTGTGCGAAGGACCATTTTTTTTAATAAATATATTTCTCTTATAATTTAGAGAATTTTGTTTTTGTTTTATTGAACTCTAATAGTGATTTAATTCTTTTGCAATTCTTTAAATTCTTGTGTTATTGTCGCTTCATTTGTATTTCTGTATTCATCTTCTATATTAAGTTTTCTCTATTTTGGCATTTATGCCTTGTACTTCGCCCACTTTTGGGATTGTTGTTTTCCTGTATTTTAATGCAGAAACATTTTTATTGTTTTTATTTTTACTTTTATGTACGAGTACATATACTTATATATCCTTTTTAATCATTTCTCGCTTTTCTGTTTTTATCGCCTGGTCTTATGTAATTTTGATTTTAACACTGGACTGGGCTCTTTCTGCTTTTTTGCTTTAACTTGAAATATGCTGGCAGTGCTTGTTCTGTTGTTTTGTTTCCTTTTGGCAAAAGTTTTTAATATAGAACATTTGCCAAATAACAAAAAATTTTTATATAATTTTTTTTGTTCTTTTGTGTTTGTGTTTTGGCTGAAAAAAAAAAACTAAAAATCTTTTAGAAATATTATTTTTCAAATATGTATTTAATGATGTATGGATTTCATATAAAATGTTTCAAACATTTACATTTGACTGAATATTTGGCAGAATTTTGTTGGCATAGAATAGAAAAACTTTTTTTTTTATTCTTTTATGGTGTTGAATGAAAGTTTTAACTTAAAAATTCTTTGAAATCTTTAATCATTTTATTTTTATAAACATCGGTTTTCAATTTATCCTTTTAAATACATTAAATAATGTTTTTCAAACTTTACACTCTTTTTCCTTTTTATCCTTCCATGTAAAAAGTTTGCTTCAGTGTGTAACCAAATCAATATTTGAATAAATTTTTCCTGCCTTAATTTTGTTTATTTTAACGCAACTTTAATAAATATTTTGTAAATAAATGCGATATATATTCCCGTTTTTTATTTACAATAATTCACAAGTAATCAAACACACACTATACGATTGTAAACAATTCAATATCCTTCCTGTCTGGATAGACAATGAACACTTTATTGAACGAGTATATGAAAACTTTTACATAAATTACATTACACATGTTTGTATACACACGTGTATACTCGTACATATAAATAAAGTTACTGAAATGATTATTTTTATTTTATATTATTGTTATTTATTATTCATCAGACTATACCGGTATTGGTCTCAAGTAGTTCTGTCTTTATCATAGGGGCAGAGGGGCCCCCTACATCACGGAGAGCCTCCAATTTTTAATGTAAGTACGAGTAATATGTAATAACTTCAGCTCAAATATTGACAGTCAATGTCGAATTAAGATGTAACTACCAGTACAACTGGAAAAGTTTACAAAATTAAAGAAGAAATTTAAAAAAATAATCAAAAAATTAATTATTCTCAATTAATTCTTCATTGAATCAATAATTCTTTTGATCAAAATTAGAATTCTCTGTAAAGTAAGCATTTCATTCATCTTGTTAATTGTGTCAACAATTTTTGATTAACGGAGGAGTTGAAAGCAAAAATTATTTGAACGTATTGTGTTCGTGTTGTAGTCGTGGTCTAGCGGTTAGTGTGTTGGCTTACTAAGACGATAGTGCTGGGTTCAAATCTCAGCTCTGACACCTTGAAAAAAAAATTATTTCTTTCGACGACTCAGAAGTCTTTTGGCAAAAGCTCTGAGAATATTTGATTACCATGAAAAAGCTTCTCAAATCTGTCGTTCGGAGTCGACTCTAAACTGTAGGTCCCGGTACCCATGGATAAAAATTAACACACACAACATGAGTGCTGCGAGAAGCTAGGCCGTAACCGTGACACAGGGTTGTAAAAGGCCAATTATGTATGTATGTATGTGTTCGTAATTAAAATCAGTTTTTGTCGGTGTACAGTTTTAGTTAGTCAGACGATCTTATACATCTTTGATAAACCACTTTAGCCTTAAAAATAGTATGCGAGTATAGCGTGTATCTTATTAGCACTTTAGGAGGATTACAGCCGCTATATTGGGCTCTATTCCTATAAATGAAATTCATGAAGGTAATGAAATAGTGGACATGGAGCAGAAGGCTCCTAATTGGACCAAGTTATTCTGTGGTCTTACGAAAAGCCACAAATTTACAACCGTTTGAAACTAAAATATAAAAAAATGTGCTACTATCTGGCATACTTATGCTGAAGAAAGTCATCGTAAACTGTAACAAATACCTGACAAGGGAATTACAAATAAGCTATGTTCGCTTGCATCTTTTAACATGGAACTTTATGGACCAATTCAAACTGAGATACCTCTTTAACAACCTGAGTTACCGAAACTTATGTTTGCTGTTTTCATAAAAAAAGAGACTAAAAGTTCTAATTAAATTGATTGCTATTGCATTGCATTTAGCAGACACAGGCTTCATTATCTTGGCATACATGTTTGTATTCTGTAAAGGCATACTTTAAATAAAGCTTAAATTCCTTAAAAGCCTTGGGATATGAGTTTAGTATTATGGGCTGCTATGCATGATACTCTTCTTCTAGCCTCAAATAATAATACTATAGCTGATTGATATATAAGTAGTACAATACAAAGAAAGTATTTACTTCTTAACACCTTCTAACTTCAGCCGCTTTAATTAAAAAATATGAGTATGTGCTGGATTAATGCAAAAATTAGCTTCACAGTTAAAATTACATTTCCTATGCAATTAAATGTGTGTACGAGAGAAATAATAAGTAAATTGAAAAGGATTTGTTGAAACAATCCATATATGATGCTCAAGTTTGTTTTTTTTTTCTCTCTATTTAACATATAGATGAGTATTCATATGGAAATATTTTGTATGAATTAATGTTATCTTTTATGTAGCATTCATTTATTGAAAGCAATTTTTGTCTACACTGAAAAAAAAAATAAATAGGTTCACCTAAAATATTTATAAATATGATATGGAGTGCTTATGAGGAATATAGGTATCGCGTTGGTGCTTAGTCAACTCATCAGAAGACCTTTTCTCAAACAAAGTAGTAACATGTTCAGTGAACAGCAAATATTTCTAAAAACTGGATTTAATACTGCTATTAAGGTTTTTTGATCATTTCCATCTAAACATTTAATATAAAAATTAACAACTACATTTTAAATTGTGTGGTGTTTCGTAAGAAATAAAACTACATAAGGTTTGTTTTATCCCAAACTGAATGGTAAACTTTTTGTTTGCTGGGTAAATACATATTTAACCGTATTAATAAGTTTAGTTGACATTATTATTGATTAATATATAAGCTTTTAATTAAGCTTTAGGTCGATTAAAAATAAAATAATAATTCCTGAAGACGCTACACGAAGGGGCAGCGAAATATTGAAAAAATAAATACTTAATATTAATATAAAAAGACCTTAGGCTCGAAAAAGAGATTTATTATTATTATTTTTTTTAAATAAAAACCAACAAACATATTTAATTAAATATTACAACCAAGAAATATTTTTTAGAAAAAATAATTACAAAATAATTAAATTAAATAACTAAAACACAAAAAAACATATTAAAAAAAGAATCATAATGATATAAAAACAAAAATTATTTGGTATTATATTAAAAAATTGAAACAAAAAAAGAAAAAACAAATAATTGTAACATAACAACTTTTTAAAAGATTGAAAGCTTTAAAAAGGATATTATTAAGTAGCGAAATATCGAAAAAATAATTATTTAGTCGACCTAAAGCTTAATTAAAAGCTTATATATATATTAAACCTTTAAAAATATTGTGTAAATATGAAGTTTATATAAAGAAGGGGGCGGTAAATTTTAGAATTTTCCACTTGAGCATTTTCAGATCAAATATTTAAGAATTTCTCCCGGTGTATTTATAGGGGTAATAATACGTTTTCCCGCTCCAAAATCAGTAGAACTTCAACATAACCATTATTTAAAGAGAAATAAAATTGAAATGAAACCTCAATTGTTTTGATTTTCGCCATTCTAGCGTGTAATAAAAATGTTTTAACAGAAAAAAAGAAAAAAATCTCTGGCTGAATGATTTTGCGTTTCTATTGAAAAAAAAACAGCAAATGGAACTACCAGCTACATATGTTACACAACGACAACTGGCACTCTCTACTTATATACAGGAATATGAAAGAAAATACATTTTGTTAAACCTTAATTAAAACAGATTTATGTCTTCAGTAGCTGTAGTCGTAGTCGCCCCCCGGCTCTGACATCTTGAAACAAAGGAATATGAAAAAATATTTCTTTCGGCGACTACCTCTTAGCAGACTTCTGGCAAAAGCTCTAAGAGTAACTGATTGCCATGAACAAGCTTCTCAAGTCTGTCGTTCGGAGTCGACATTAAACTGTAGGTCCCGGTAATCATGGAGAAAAATTGACACAAAGAACATGGGTACTGCGAGAAGCTAGGCCATAATGCTGACACAGGGTTGTAAAGACCAATTATGTATGTACGAGTATGTATGTCTTCATGACCCCGAGGATTTGTTTAGCGTTTTGATGTTGTTTTTACTTTTCTCTTATCGTATAACTCTGACTGAAAATATCAAAAGTTTTTAAAACATGACTGTACATAAAAAATAAAATACGTTCAGTAGTTTATTTAACAAATTTCTATGCATTACTTGTCAAATAAGGTGAACACGACAGTTTATTATAGAAGTTGTTGTTTTCCACAGTTAATAGAAATTTAATACCCGAAATCATGTGAATCTCATAATAAATGATGAAAACATAAAACCAAAAACAACTTTGAATAACTGAACCTAATTGATAAGCAAGTTCCCACTTCAGCTAGAGGTTATTCATACTGTGTCATCACAAGAGTTTAAAGCTAACCCCGAGACTAATCAGTCGTCACTGGACTCTATTTTGACCCTAAATTAATTTGGCTACTGCTGCAAATTTCCTTTTTTTTAAGACCAATACTCAGGGGTAAACCCTTGCTCATGCAGTGCATTGTATTGGAATTTGAGAATAAATTTCCTTTTGGAGACTTCAAACAAACATATTTGGAAATGAGTGGTCAGGACTCAGAAAAAAGGGTAATTTTAATTTTTACCAAATTGTCACTTGTCACTTTGCCATTAACAAACTACTATAATGGGCGCCTCAAATTACAGATAATTGGTTATATTCAATGATAACCAATTACATATAACTTTTAATTGATAATTAATTTAATTAGATCTGTAATTGATAACGATAAAGTATTGTTAACGCCGAACTAGACTGCTAGAATCATAACAAAACCATAATAAAACTAACTACGAGCATGGTGTAGGGTATACAAATTACTATGGTGAGGTGAGTACTACTGCTGGTACTGAATAACAAGTCAACTAAATGACTGAATGTCTGTATGACAGAGCTGCTAACTGTGTGGCAAATAAATATGAAGAGACATTATCTATCAGTCTTATTATTTTGCATGAAATGAATACACTTGCTAGCTGACTGACTAAATAACTGACTGACTTTACTTCAATGGGCTTAGCAAAGTGAAAAAAAATAATGATTTTTTTCCTATATATGTAGGTACACATTTTTCAACAAACTTTTTATGCTGATAAAGTGCGGATAATGTGGGCGTGGAGTTGTTGTTTGAGAGTTTCTTGTTTTTTTTCTGTTTTTGTAGATAATGACACTGAAAAGGATGTTTTGTTTGAAATTGGTCTGGAGTAAAAAAAAAAATAAATGCCATCCTTTTTGGTAAACAAACATATGCACTCTACTATGTTGTTGTTATTGTACTTATAGTTTAAAATATTTTAAGAACAGGTGAATAAAATTCATTATAGAAGCGAGAGCAGAACCAAGGTACATATAAAGTTGCATGTGGAATATATGTATGTTCAGAGGATTTATGTGTGTATGAGTATGTAATTTTTCAAATTTCATTTTTCTTTTAACAGTTTTTTTCCCTTTTCTTTTTCAACTTTTAATTAATGGCACATGTACGCAAAATGACAATCAGACGGACAGACATCTAGGCTGGCAGGCAGGCTGGCTGCTATTCCAGGCAATCTTCATATAGAAAAAATATATTACTGTGGTTGGCATTAATGGTTCTCTACTCATATTTAATTCTGTTATTAAATTGGTTTCATTTTCTTCTTTCATATGCTATTTTTAATGATACTTTTTATTTCGTTTTTTATATACTCGTACATATAAGTATTCAATATATATATATTTTTTTTAACAAGAACTTAATGATTTTGTGATGAATTTTAAATTGAAAAATTTTCTTTTTCACCAAAAGTATATTCACAAACCATGAATTATAATGAAAGAGGAAAATTAAATAAATGCAACCATCTAAAAACGTAAAGCAGAATTGCTCTTGAGATTATTTAAAGTTCTGAATGAATTAACTAGAGAATAATTGAAAATTTTGAAACTCGTATTTAAAAGACTGGATTAAATATGTATAAAAATAAGAAAATAATTTAATATCATATAATTTTGCGAATAAAGTCCAAGAAGTCCATCTACAAAGTAACCGCTTCCTGATATTGCACTCTATTCCACCTTAATCTTTGACAGCGAAAAAAGAATACATACATACATACATAACTGGCCTTTACAACCCTGTGTCAGGATTACGGCCTAGCTTCTCGCAGCACTCATGTTGTGTGTGTAAATTTTTATCCATGAGTACCGGGACCTACAGTTTAATGTCGACTCCGAACGACAGACTTGAGAAGCTTTTTCATGGCAATTAATTACTCTCAGAGCTTCTGCCAGAAGACTGCTGAGAGGTAGTCGCCGAAAGAAATATTTTTTCATATTTTTTTTTTTTAAGATGTCGGAGCTGGGTGTCGAACCCAGCTATGTACTATGTCTTAGTACATAAACACACTAACCACTAGACCACGGCGACTACAAAAAAATAAAAAATAATTAATAATCAGGAGAAAAGCGCCGCCTATTGGGAAGTAGCAGATAACAGTTAAAAATCTACTTATCGAAGGCACTCACTGTAATCAACATGAAACGATGAGGCAATTGCTGTTGATCATTCAAGGGTGAAGGTATATCACTGGCCTTTGAATGATCAATTCACAGCAATTTGTCGCATTCCTAAGGCGCTTAATAATAATATAAGAAAAAATTATATATGTACTGTCCTTTTCAATAATTCCTATACAATTCACAGCATTTAGTTGGGGTTTACCCCTGAGTATTGGTCTCAAATAAAAAAAAAATTAACTGATATTATGATTTTTTTGTAAAAATATTACCTTCTTCAATGTTATTTAGTTTTATTATTCGTCTTTTTAACATACAAAATAAAATTTCAATCCACACTTGTACTTAAAATAATAATAAAAAAGTAATTCACAATTTTTCTCAAAATAAATCATATTCTTAAGAATCAGTATCAGTTTCTGAAAGCCAGCACATTCTTTTGCGCTGCGGTGGTTTAATATCAGTGTAGTCGGAAGATATGTCTAGTACGTCTGCATTTTAATATTCGCTGTCAATATCTGTTTCAGTTACAACAGGCTTAATTATTTTAAAGGCGAATTCAGCTATGGAACGCTGTGATCCCACTTTAGAGATCTCTTTATACAGCTCCTTGTATCGAGCCATACATGAATGCAATTTTTTAGCTCTTTCGTGCTCATGATCATTTGCCAAAAAATGTAGCGCTAATTTTGTATGAAAACTGACTTTGCATACTGTTTTTTCGTTAAGTTATTTTTTCGTTCTTATAAAGATGCCACTTATTTATATTTTCAACTACAAGAGTTAACGACGAATTACTGACTCGCACTTATCGTTAGTGTAAACAACAAAATCGGCTTTAAATTTTAACAGAAAACAAATTGTTAAATGTTTTTGGATTGAACTACAGGGTCCTTGGTGGCAATTTTTTAGTTAATGGAACATGTACGCAAAATGACAATCAGAATAATAAATATAAATAAAAGAAGATTTTTATTTAAAAACAAACCTTGAGCATGAATAATTATTTACATTAATTAATAAAGGTCGAAAAACAGATTTAAAATTTAATAAAAAAAATTAACTCCTCAGCAAACTTTTTAGAACAGCACGTTGTTGCTCAAATACAGTTACCTTTTCTGAATGTCTAATTTTTGGGAGTCTCTAATGTGAATTTTTGAAATCAGCAAAATCCTCTGCAACATCTAAAATATTGAATTTAGCAGGTATTTTGTTACAAACTGTTCTTCAGTATTACAGTGGACTATTATAGTCATAAATTATTAAGTGTTTATTTGACATACATATGTATGTATATAGCATTGGAAATTGTCAGAAGATCCCTTAATAAATGCAAAATATTTTTAGCGGACACTATTTAAAGTAAGAAATGATTAGATGGTTTGTGTTACGGTTTTCGAATTCTCCAATTTTCCCAAAAACTTTGAAAAATTTACACTTTAATACCATTTTATATTACGTTATTACTAACGCCACATAAATTTTAAACTCTGTTCGGTATTCTACTTATGGTACGTTCTCACTCCCTTTAGTAGTAACATTAAATTAAAGTCGAATTGTTAGGATTAATTAATAAATAAAAAAATTTTTTTGTAGATGGATATTAATAAATAAATTATTTATTTTATTCAAAACTAATGTCTTTAAACATTTTATTTTTCTTCTCATTTCAGCACTTATAACAAAACATATTTTCAAAGAAAACATTTTCATTTCAAAATAGCCTAAACACCCTGTATGTCTTGTAAGTAAAATATAATCTTTCTATGTACATACATACTTACATACATATTTATATTACAACACTAATGAACCAGTAATAAAATACATAAACTCGGTAAACCCCTAAGCAAGATATTTGTAAACAATGTTGCGCTCTTGTATGTGTAAGTGTATAGAGAAAAAAGAGAGAAAAGAAAAAGAAAGTCCTTTTTTAGTAACATTTTCATTCCCGAAATTTTTGAAGAAAATCAAAAAAAGAAATAAAAAATGGAGGAAAGATTGTAAAAAAAATAACAACAAACTAAATAATAAGTGTTATTATATTCTGTATATAAAGCTATGTGTGTGTGTGTGGGCTTGTGTATTTTCAATCCATGAAAATTTCCACAAACACAACAAAGGCAAACATAATAAGCGAAGTACATAAAAACAGGGCAAACACACACATACACTCTAAATATCGTATAAAATATTTAGATTGCGTAGGTAACACAACAAATCTAATGCGCTCATCTTTTAATAGTTCTCTCTCTTTCGCTCCTACAAAAGCCAGTCAAGAAAGTAAAAGTGAAATTTAAGTGAAAGAATAGAAAAACAAAATTGTGCGTGGAGTTAAAAAAAAAGTAGGAGTGAAGAGAACCAACAATGTAAAATGAAAAACACACACACACACACATTTAAATATAAAACAGGAAAAGAAAATGTGTTGTAGAAAGAAAACATTTGCTCAACAAATAACAGGCATATCAGAGCTGGGAAGCATACAACATACATACTACATATGTATATGTAGATGGAAATGAAAGTTTGCTTGCATGTATGCACATACATATCAACAATATGTATGTGTCTTACAGCTCTATGATCAGCTAAACGTCTGCACCGAATTTCTTTAAATGTTTACTGCATCTTTTTGTGTGTCTAAATGGAACTAAAGACTCATAAATTTATAAAACTACAAATTGGCAGTGTCACGCCCATATCAAGTGCATATACATCTATCCATATCCTCAAAATGGTAATAGCAAGATTGTCTAAATTTGGCTCAAATAGAATCACAGTGAATGTAAAACATCAGTCAAAAATTACGCGTGGTATATCCCACACAAAGTGAATGTTGATTTTGGTATATCTTAAGAATGGTTACAGCTAAAGTTCTAGAAGTTTGTATGAATCACCTTATAGCTGATTCTAATTATCAGTAGGCGTGGTACTTCCCATACAAGCCAAGTATTGATTTCTGAGGAAAAAAAACGGTGCATTTTATCTGGCACAACATCGTCCAGTATTAAATCTAGAGTTTTATGTATGTTTCATCGACCACGACATACGAAACGCTGACGAAAGTCAGAGCTGAAATACTATACGTTAGATCAGCGCCAACCAGTGCAGAAAATCCCAACCACCGAACCTAGCCATGCTAATCCGCTCACATTAGGAGCCCCGACTAAGGCTTAGCAGTTCTGACACTACTTTTGTCTGGTTGCATACTATCCAGCTTTATTATCATTACTTACCATATGGCCGCACCTTAACCAAATGCCAGTTTAAGATGTCTCTGGTCTTAACACGAGAGCGTCAGTTGTGGTTAGTAATCAACAACTATTTGAAATGCCAGGCCACGTAGAGCTAGATTCACCCCATATACCCCTAGAGAACAAGCTCCTGGGGGGAAGAGTCGCCAGAAGCCAAACTGTTTTTTTACACGCTGAAGTATTTAAGGCGTAAATGCAATGTTATGCCGCCATGCCCTAATATCGTCTGTATTGCTTACTTGTAAACGTTATGAGTAAATTGCATGTCGCCATATTGTGAAAACAATTTAAATCATCAAATTATACACTCTAAAACTTTTCCCAAAATTTAGGTTCATATTATGTCTAAATTGATGTTGAAAATTTGTTTTTGTCTAAAATTATATAAATTTCATTCTTAATTTTAAAAAAAGTAAAAAATTTACACAAAAAAATAAATTTGCTATCAAAATTGTTTATGTTTAAACAAATTATGTTTAAATTTACAAAATAATGTTCAATATTTAAGCACATTTGCATAAAATCAGTAAAAAATTTGTAAAATTAAGCACTTTTGCCTAAAAATAGATATAAATGTGTAATATTGAGAACATTTGAGTATAAACGGTATGAAGACGTGGTAACAAAGCGACGAAAAAAAGAAGAAGCATTCATTTGCAATAAAAAGTTCAAAAGAGTCACGTCGTGTTGGTATTTATTCTAATTTATAAATAGTTTATAAAGTACTTACATTAAAGTGTTAATTAATTATTCACAAAAAAATTGTTGTGTGCAAAATGTCAAAGTTTATGAGTTTATCATTTAATGAAGAAAAATGCAATGTCTTTAAGTGTTTGTATTCAAAATGTGTTAAAATATATACCAATTATAATTCCTATGCAGTTAATTTCACATGGAATCACTCCACTTAAAGTCGCATGTGCAATAATAAATATAATTTGAGCCATTGATATCAATAGTTGGTAAGCAAATCTTTTAATATTAATTATTTTATTTTACTAAAAAGCTTTTGTATTTATAGAAACATCAATAGAGGAAAGTTGCAAATCTACTGTATACATTTGGTTTGAAAAGGAGGTTACGTCGAAATAGGAGGATTTCAATATACTGGATCTTTTTCTATAGTTGCTTTGTTACTCAAAATTTTGGATTCTCATTGCGATATTTTTTTAGATTTTATCCTTCGCAAATGAGAGAAAAAAGTGTCATATAAATAATTTAAGAAAGATTAATACTTTAGTACGTAAGCTCGATAATGCCATATAAAAAGTGATTTTTTATATAAATATTTTCATTTATTTAATCCTTTATATATGAAAAAATGTTTTTTTAATTAAACTTTTTTATGTACATGTAAACTTATGATACTTTTTTTACAAAAAGACAATATGTATGTAAAGTATATGTAATAATATGTAACTTGTTAAAAGATAAGACAGTTATGGACATATGTATATACATATATGTATTTTATATATATTTATAAGTATATATAGATAGTTTATAAGAGATATAATTTTTAATAAATTAAATAATGTAATTAAAAATATGTATTGCAGGCATTTTCATTTAAGGAGTGTTGAAAATAAATATATAAAAGGGGGGAAAATTAGACATACATTGCCTAAAATATTAAAAAATTTTTTGTTTAATTTTAGACATATTTTACTTAAAAACTAACAAAATGTCTAAAAATACTACATGCTTAATTTTAGGTCGAAAACAGTCTGTAAAGTGTTGCCTACTATTATCGACTTAATTTTCAACAAAAGTGGTTTAGAGTGTATTTTATAAATATTTTAAAGCTATTTTTAGTCCTGAATTTAGTGAATTTCAAATACGGAAACATGTTACGGAAATATGTTACTTAACCATGTTATCTACTGTAAATATTGCAGACAATGTTTCTAAGCAGTTAGATGAGTTTAAAATTTGGGAACCGCTTAAAAAAATTTCATTTTCAGAGATTTCTTCTTCTTAAAGCTATTCCATAAAAGTTTATTTAATGCTTCTGTATTTTAGTTTTTTCATTTGTTATTTTTTTTTTTTGTTTGTTATTTTAAATTATGGGAATGTGGGCCACATCGCACACCAATGTACATATGTACTCGTATTATACTCAAGTATTAACATGTACACACATACATACAAATAGCTTTCTGTGACAATGTGCTGCTGTTTGTTTGAGAAAAAGTAAGAATATGTATCTGAATGTCATTTATGTACTTTCACATACATATGTATTTAAATTCAGGCATTATTTACCGGCACTTGTCATCTGACGTCCCTTGGCGACCCACATAAGACCCCAGTAATTTTTATTAAAAACTTTTACGTGTGGATTTCTTTTTATTTCTTTGTTATAATTAAGAGTTTGAGTTGTTTTATGCTTTTCTATTATTTAATTCCCTGTTTTTTCCCCTTTCCGATAAAATGATGAAATTATTACACCCTCTTATTGAGTATTTTTGCTTGAAGGCTATAAAAAAACAGACTTACAGATGGAATTCTTTCCCATTCTCTAACGTTCTCTCTCTCTTTTATTGTAAAACTCAATTCATTTCCTTTTTCTGCTGCTCTATTCCTGTTTTAAAAGCATTTTTTATTTTCAAAACTCTTTGCCTTCTATAGCAACCATTTTTGTCGGATTTCTTTATTTGGGTTTTAAAGCCGTTTTGTGATTGGATCGTTATGATGGAATGGGAAATTAATTTTTTTTTTTGTTTTTACGAAAATGGAAAATTTCAAATACAAAAAGGTTTTATTTACTTGAGTTACGCATCGTGTAATTTTAAATTTGGTTTATGTAAATGTATAACAAATATTAAAAAATAGGGTGTTTTCTTGTTATATACTCGTAGAATAATAGTTCATTATGTACCACGAGTAACTGGCATATGTATAATATGTATGTATATGTAATAGAAAAAGAATAGTATAAATATGTATGTGTGTATATATGTATGTATATATGTATAAAGACACCGAATAGCAACGATGGTAATTTTTCTAACTTTTTTAAAACAAAAACTGATAATTCTAACTGTTCAATATTTGCTGTCAATATTTATATAAAACAATTTGGGCCTAAGTAGCTTAACAGAAAATATTGAAAAGTTAGAATATAACCTTTTTAGGCCGAAAATATCAATAAATAAAACCACTACGGCCACCGTCGTACATACCATTCATGTCGACTAATGTGGATAGGGTGGAATAAAGGGCAAAAACAAAATAAATTTGTAATTCCGTTTCATCCAAATAAGATGACAATTACAAGAACAGCAATGATGGTAAGAAAAGGAGAACATGATAGAAACTGTTGTGTGACTTTATTTCGACTAACTCATACAAATGTATGTACATACGGTTATAATTTCAGTATGCGATTTCCAGAAAAGTGTGAGTTAAATAGTTGATGTTTAGTCTTGAATATGCACAGGACACAAAGAACTCTGATGAGACTACCGTAGCTGGAGTCGAAAACAATTGTTCAGTTTGGCTAGTGTACTATTCCTTCACGGACATCATTTCTTCTTTAATTACCAAAAAAAATAACATTGCAGTTAAATTTGATCTAATTAAAGCGTTTTCTGATAAAAAGCTGATAAAGCTGGCCTCCAGGACCGTCAAATATCTTAATATTCCATAAGATTTGCATTCTAACATTTCTTTTCGAATTTAACATTTTATTTAAAAATATATTTTTCCAAAACTATAATTTACGAGTAGTAAAACAGTGCACAATAGGCACAAGGCAGATATATTGTTGGAATGAAATTGTGGCCACGAGCTACATAATCTATTCGGTTAGTCAAATTTTTTACTTCGTTTACCAATAAATCTAGCCACATGGCATCAATGGTGGCTTGAATATTGGCTTGCAACATAAACCATTGACTAAATATAGATCCATAAAAAGTTAAACAGAGGCGTCTAAATTACTAGGTAGTAATTTCGGGTATGAAAGTTTTCTTCGAACTTATTTTGTAGTAAATCGATTTTTAAGCACGCTGTACGGCAAATTTCACTGTCTTTTTGAGACCAAATGTTGTTAATGTTTAGCTCATTCATTATTGGTAGTAAAGGCTCAGTTAGCATGTGTCTGTAGCACTCACCGTTCATTGCAACTACGAGTTCCAGCTCATTTCGAAAGAAATAAGAATTGGTGTTGCTCCGGTAGCGTTCAAGTTACACCAAATAGTCATTTTCTAAGGGTATAATAACTTAAGAATTGTCGTAGCTATTTAATCAGAAATTAAATTCATCTCTAAATACAATTCTCTCCAGTTCCAAATGAGGTTGCAAATGGTTTGGTTAGCCGTCAATTCTCTGTACGCACGTAAGCCAAGTTTTTTAGGTAAAATTTTCCAAGTAATCGAAAGAGAACACGTTGAGAACGACAGTAAATAGAAATATATTTGGAGTCTTCGAGAAGAGTAACATTCAAGCAAAAAAATTTGCGGTTTTCTAAAATTACAATTTAAATTAAAAATTAAATTAAAAAAAACAAATAGAGGGTCCTCCCCCTCCAGAAAGACCATCTGCAGGAAACTGCTCCCTGACATTTCTAATCTATTCCACCAGAAACCAATGATCAGGAGTACAGCGCCATCTTCTGGGAAGATAACAGCTAATCTACTGAAGACGTTCACCATTCACATTCAAACATAAACCGACAGATGAGGCAATTGCTGTTTTATCATTCAAGAGTAAAGGTATAACCACAGTGTATGCAGTGACGAAACTCCAACAACTATAACAAGAACAACACACAGTAAGATAGCCACACCAAAATTGCACAAACAACATTACAGTGTATAATTATAAAGCCACAACAAAACACAGCTGATTTTAAACTTTTTGAGCTGTCATTTCCTTCATCACTGTATGCACTGTGGTATAACACTAGACCTTGAGTGGTGAAATTGACAGCAACTTGTTTAATCAACAAAAAAAGAAAGGCGCATCTATGAAAAAAAAACATCTGTGAAAAAAAAAAACCTTCTATCAACCATCTTCACATTCCAATACAATGCACTGCATGAGTAGGGGTTTACTCCTGAGTATTGATCTTAAAAAAATTTTTTTTTTTTTTGATCACTAGGGCAATTATGTTGACCGTAAAATCAACGAAATGGTTCGTGAACTTCGCAAATAAATTTTTTCAAGTAAATTTCTACACATTTTCAAACCTTACCGTACAGAAATAACAGTACAGTATGAAATTCTCAACAACTAAATTATTATGCTGAAAAACAAGCCTGTTAGATTATTGTTGGTAACAATTCTTGTTTAAAAAAGTTTATAAATATTTATTATAAATATTTTACTAAAATATTAATAAATATTATACGAAAAAAATGTTTAGCATAACAATATTGTCGTTATTACCATACTTATAATATAATAAAACAAAAAGGATATCAAATTTCATATGGTTTGAGCAGCGAACATTTATTTCATACAATGTTGTTGATCTTTGCTGCAATGCACATTGTATGGGTATGCAAACAAGCAGAGATCACTTGTCGCTTTGTTTTTATATCACTATCGGTATAAACATACAATAAATATACATATAGCACAAAGAAATACATATACATATGTACATATATAGCATTTTCAGTTTAAATTAAACCTTTTTCAAATTAAACGAAACTCTTTTCAAAATAAATTAAACTTTATTCAAAATAAATGAAACTTTATTCAAATTTATTTAAACATTTTTCAACTTAAATTAAACCAGTTATAGAATTTAATAGAAAACAAAAGAAAAAAAAATAAAACATATTAAACATATTCATTTTTATATAATACTTGTTAAAATTAATGAAGAATTTGTCCACTGACCGCTTTAGGAATTAACATGATCATATCAATAACATAGTTCGCACAATCATTTTGATTAATTTGTGCGACACTTTCCTCAATTATATATACTTACTATGTTACGTTCTGTGGTAATGTCACTTTAATAATCGGGCGTGGAATTTTACCTTAAAAAATGTTTTCTCTATCGGGTTCAACATAGGAGAATAAGGTGGTAAAAATTTAAGCGTACAGTCGCTATTATCCACCATATTTCGAATTTCGTGGGATTTATGGATTCTGGCATTATCCATAATTAAAAATAATTGTTTTTTTTTTCTTTTGTTTTCTATTAAATTCTATAACTGGTTTAATTTAATTTGAAAAATGTTTAAATGAATTTGAATAAAGTTTCATTTATTTTGAAAAGAGTTTCGTTTAATTTGAAAAAGGTTGCTTTCATTTTGAAAAAGGTTTCATTTATTTTGAAAAAGGTTTAATTTAAACTGACAATGCTATATACAAAGGAATGCAATTATATAACACACAAGCCTTCTTACTCGTATTAACCATTAAGTAAAGTAGAATTAATATAGAAGTAAGGTTTGATTTGACACTGTCAAAATAGCAGAATTTTAGTTTAAAAGCGTGGTTAAATTTTGAAACAAAAACAGGCCAAATTTGACATTCTTTGAGTTCTGACTAGTTGTTCTCAAGAAAGTATTGAAATAAAAAAAATCCTTTCATTCATTCCACATTAGAGAACAGATTGAATGTATTCACGTTTGCTAAGTATTAACGTATTTGTTGCTTTTGCTATGTATTCATTCAACATCAATTTCTACTGATGCTGCTTTATTCACATGCATACATACATACGAGGGCGGTTCGGAAACTTTTTAGCCTATCAATGAAAGAGAATAGTTAGTTTTTCAAAAATATTTTTATTTTTCAATATAATCTCCTGAAACTTCAATACACTTAGTCCAACGCTTTTCTAGCAATTCTATCCCTTGATTAAAATAGTTTTCCTCAAGGTCTTCAAAATAGTGGCTTACAACTGTAATTGCATTCAGCAACCCAATTTTTCACTCTTGCATATGAAGGATCACTTTCACCTAACAAATTCACCATATCATTATGAATTTCTTGTCCCGATAAACCTTTTTTATATAAATATTTAATAACAGCACGCATTTCTAATTTTTCCATTGTAAAAAAATCGCGGATGCGTCTTTTTTGAACACCTGTTTCTATATGAAGGAGTTGCCAGATCGATACAAAATTTAACATGTGTTCATAACAGAGATGGAAGTTTCCAAAACACTTAACTTTTTTCTGTTTATACCGCGCTTTTTGTGCGGTATAACGTGAAAATTTCACGAAACTTTAACTTCTCAGAAAATTTTGGAATATTTTTGTTATATAAGCATGGTAAAAAAATTTATTTTAGCTTTCATGTTGCCATATTATCTCTATCTTGTTTTTATCGAGGTTTTTCGGATTTTTTTAGAATGAAAAATACGAGCTTTCTCGATATATTGTTGGCAAAAAGCTTGAAAGTAATATCACTTTCGAGTTTTTATTGAAAATAAATACCTACCTATTAAAGGAGAAAATTTAATAATTCAATATTGGTAACATGGTAGGTATATTGACTAAAGCGCCTATCTGTGACTCGAAAGGAGCCCAATTTAAATCTAGCATGGGAAAAAATATATGTATATATACGAGAAATATAAAAAAAATTAATTTTCTAATATATAAAATTCTCATGTCGTGGTGTTTGTTGCCAAACTCCTCCGAAATGGCTCAACCGATTTTCATCAAATTTTGTGTGCATATCGGGTAGGTCTGAGAATTGGTTAACATCTATTTTTCATACCCTAAATGTTAAGGAAACCCGCCCTAAGGGAAAATTTATACCTTACCTAAGTCGATGAAACTTTAAACTATATATGTATGTGTATCCGCGTACCGTAGAGCATATGTGGTTTACGTTTTCTTTTTAAGAAGTTCTCCGAGAGGGTGATACAGGGGATATTTCTCCCTATCCCCAACTATTAAATTGGAGTACCGAAAATGGCGGATATTCATTTATTAATATTATTAGTAACGCAGACATTGATTTCTTATGTCGATGTTGACTTTTGCAGTTCCGTGAAGAGTATCAAAAGTACTCAAACTAAAAAAATGTTTCTTAGAGCAAATTTATATGGAAAAACAACGTTTGCCGGGTTAACTAGTAAATAAATAAAATACTAAAGCAAAAATATTAAAAAAATCATAGATTCACTAAAAATGTATGTATGTTTTTTTTTTTTTTTTTTTATTTGAGACCAATACTCAGGGATAAAACCCCTACTAAATGCTGTGCATTGTATTGGAATTTTGGAAAGGACAGTATATATATTATTATTAATAATTATATTATTACTAAGCGCCTTAGGAATGAGACAAATTGCTGTGAATTGATCATTCAAAGGCCAGTGTTATACCTTCACCCTTAAATGATCAACAGCAATTGCCTCATCGTTGCATGTTGACTGTGTTGTGGGTGTGCCTTCGCTGAGTAGGTTTAGCTGTTACCTGCTACTTCCCAATAGGTGGAGCTTTTTTCCCTGATCATTCGTTTTTTGTTGACATTGGTTAAAGTTGAATAGAGTGAAATTTTGGACAGCGGTTTCTTTGTAGATGGTCTTCATGGAGGGGGGGGCGGAACCTCTTATTTCTAAATTATAATTTTGAAAAAACTTTTTCATTTTTTTCACCTCTTTTGGGATTTGAATCTGGGTCCTTTGAGTTTTTGTGCGAGCGCTCTAACCACTATACCACGCAACCCCCTAATGTATAGGTATCGTTTATAATTCGTATTTAATATTGCTAATAGGTACCTAGTTCGTTAACGAATCTTTGTCTTCGAAATATTTTCTGCCACAAACTTATTAACGAATGTCTTTGTCAAGCGGCCTAATGTTTTTTGGAGTATTCATAATTTCTTTAAAATCGAATATGCAGAAGTTTTTAAAAGATCGCATAATATTGGTTTGATTTCTAAGGAAAAAACTTTTCATTTACACAAAACAAAATCTAATAAACTAGCAATTTTGCAAAATTCTTTGGAATTTTGTATTAATCAATCAAAACGTCAACACGTCATATATGTACATACATACATACATATGTATGTACATATGTACATTTTTTTATCCCCTGCTAACATATAATATTCATTAAAAAAATATTCCATGAAATTTATTTGACTTCTTTTTCATAAAATAAAAGCAAAATCGCCGTTAATGATCGCAAAAGCATGTTTAAAACGCATTTGCTTTCATAAAACTGCGCAGTATCCAACACTGCCAAACTGAAGCTCTTAAACAAAACATACACAAACTAAAATTAAAAACATCCTTCTATTTGTTCTCTATTCATTGATTTTGCCTAACCAAAAAACCTGTCTTAGTAACAAACCACTACAATAACAAGTAGAAAATACATAAACCAGGTACGGTACGAAAAATAAAAATGGAAAGAAATTCTAAATTGCGTAATAAAAATATTTTGTGTTGAAAGACAACACCAAAAACAACAAAAAGAAAGACGTAAAAACAAAATAAAGTAAAATTCTTAATGTCGTCTTTTCTTTTTTTTTTCTTTTGTTATTATTTCTTGTTTTTAATTATAATAACGAAGGTCTAGAAAATGAAGGAATCTGATAATAGCAAATAAAAGGCATTTATAAAGGATTATAAAATATAAACACATGTGCATGCATACATACATACACGCATCCATACACACAAACATTAATTTAACTGCTTATTTTACACTTATTTCCGTACATATCCATGCATACGTTCTATATGATGAGAAAGAGAGAGAGAGAGAGAGAGAAGGCGAAATTAAAATTAAACAAATAGGGGTTTCATATGATCAACATATGCTCGTTCTATATTGCATGCATATGCATGTATGATTGCATTTACATACATGTTCACACACACTCATGTAACCTTAACTAAGCAGTTTTTTTAATGCAAAAATAAAAACAAATAATTATAGAGTAAAAGGTAGTAATAAAAGAGAGAATAAAATAAATGTGTGTTAGTAAGTATTGTTTTTGATGATCAAGGATAAATTTTATGTTGTTTTGATAAAGCTTTCATGTTATTGCTGTTGTTATCCAACATTTTTTTTTATTTCTTCCTCTTTAATGACCTAATTATAGACAGAAATACATGTCAAAGAATTAAGAAAGAAAGAAAAAAAAATATCACAATGTTTAGAAAAGAGAAGTAAACAGCGTAATAGTGTTTTAGTAGTGTTAGTAATATGACGTCACCAAAGTGTTATTAAGGCACCTGCATTTAACCCTTTATTTTGCTAAGGGGTTCACATACAACATACATTCGGTATTTCACAAATTTTTAAACTAAAAAATTCTTTACACCTAGAACATCAATCAAAAACGTGCATTATTTGTCATTATTTATAATTATCATTATTTAAGACTTTTTGCCATTCTTCTGTGGATTTTGTGGATTCTCTTAAACCACATACCTGTTAAGAAATGATTAAAAATCGTAAGATAACTGACACGCAATTCACATCATGATTTTTTAGAATCATGACTATGCTTTATACTTCCTTGAAAAATCTTCCAAAATCCTCTGGCATTCACATCATGCTTTTTAAAGCATGCACCTTTTCTGAAGCATGAAAAAAAATCATGATGTGAATTGAGTGTAATTAATTGCGATTATAAATAATCAAAATAGGTCAGGGTTACTTAAGACTACAAAAAATAATCAAAAATAAATAGAAATAGTCAAAAAAGTAATGCGATTAGTTTTGATTACTTTTGATTATTTTTAAAATTTCAGCGTAACTTCGTCAATATCGTATTTCAAAGAAGCACTTTGCGCATCGAACCAGTTATGTATAGATATTTCGATTAAGAAAACACAAACCACATGAGACCGAAGATCATTTAATATAGCCTGAAAAAATCCTTATTTGCTGTGGATTTTGGGATGCCGGTGTCATTTGTTCATATTTCTATGAATGCGACGTTGGTCACGCCATCACTGTCAATGCCGAACGCCATAGGTCACTGGCCTGAATTAAATAATTTGGACTCCAACTACATGGAGTTTGAACAGGACGGCATAATGTGCACGAGATATTTTATGTCGTGATTATCTCACGTGAAGGTGATGAGAGCTGGCCATCGAGATAGTGGCATCGAGATCGTTCAATCCCGTTGGGTTTTTTCTTGTGGTATTCTTCATTCGCAAGTGTACGCGAATAATCTGCAAATCACAGACAATACACTATCATTCAAATTCAGCTTGATTTTTGCGGCGGAGTCACAGAAAGTTAGACATTTCGGCTACGCGATGTTTATATTCCACACATAATGGCATCAATTAAACTTCCAAATGATTAAAAAAGAATTGCTGATATATCACTCACATTTTGTTTTATTTAAATTTAAAGATGGAAAGCTTTTAATGAAAGTCTCTATATTATAATTATATTCTACTTTCCCACCACGTGATTTTCAAAATCACATGATCTTTCCTATTCGTTACATTGAAATCATTGGACATATAATGCTGGGTTTTTTAGGGTATTTTTTTTTCGGCAACTCCTGCTACATTTCAGCATGTTCACTTTGCTGATTTACAAACGAACAATGACATATTATTAAATCTTATTATCCAAATTCATGTTCGATTAAGAAGGTTCATATTGTTTTTCTTCCACTCAATGGTCAGATTGGGCCACCTTTTAAGGCGGCTATTATGAATTTTGTGATTAAATTTCCCACCAAATTTACATTATTTGACATTAAACAGAGTGATGCAAGAGTTGGAGCTAATTTTTAGTGAATGTGAGTCGTCAAAGTAAGATGAGATCCACTTTTTTATCGGAAAATTGTGTTCAGCGATGAAGTTAATTTTTGGTTGAATGAACAAGCATCATAGGCATGTTTGATGTGATAAGCAGCCAGAAGCATTGCAAAAACTGGCAATGTAATAATATGAAAAAACGCACTGGGGGCAAGTTACGGCATTCGATATCAAACGAAATTCCATATAATTTTAAAATAATTTACATAGAAATTTCGTGCCATATCGAATGCCATAATTTGCCCCCTGTTTTGTGTGGCATAATTGGACCGTTCTTTTTTAAAGGCTACGAAGCCCGGAGGAACGTTTAGACGATATTATCTTTCAACATTGAATTATATAGATCAGTTTATCGACTCAAGGATTTCATACAATTCTCTAAATTGTATGTTATTTAATTTTTTTTTAATTAAATCCGAAGGATCTTTAAAAAATCGCCACACAAGTTGCTAAAAAGAGATCGAATATTAAATTCAGAAGTTAGCAATACTTGTTATCATTATGGGACTTTAATTTTTTCACCGCTGAAGTTTTAATAAAATTCAATTTAAATTACCGAAAAAAAATTGTAAAATTCAACTCAACTGTTTTGTTTTGAAATTAATTATATACATATATGTATGCATGTATATAATTACATAGGTATATACGTGTGAATGATGGATACATGGATTTTATTAAAACAAATTCAGATAAAAAGGTAACTCCTACCCATCTAGGTATACAAAAAACTAAATTTTACACCTTCCATGGTAGTTTAACAAAAATTGTAAAAGAATTATTTGTATGATTCATCATTTTGAAATGAGAGGGAGTGAGAGGAAAAAGTATGAATCACATAGCTATGATTCTTTTTAAAGTTGACCTTCAAAACGTAATCACAATTTGTACATACATACATATGTATGTATATGGCAGAGCGTAAACATAGAATTAAAAAAAATATACCTATATTTCTGTTGCCACAAGTATG
Organism: Metopia argyrocephala; assembly: GCA_963576795.1. Lineage (NCBI taxonomy): Eukaryota > Metazoa > Arthropoda > Insecta > Diptera > Sarcophagidae > Metopia > Metopia argyrocephala. Next base: position 91,256,319 of record OY756211.1, read on the forward strand.
GCAAAAATATTACTACAATTGCAACAACACGGATATTATTGTATATGCCTATTAAATAATGCCACCATATAAATTATGCACCCCTGTTTTAATGTAAAAAAAAAATACTCACACACGTACACATAGAAAACATATTTTTTATGCTCTCTTATACACACATACACACGCATTAATATTATGTAACAGAGTTGTGCGTAATCAATTATTTTGTATAATTAATTACATGTAAATTACACAATTACATGTAATTGTAATTCTTTTTTTTCAATTACAATTACTTTTCAAGTAATTGTAATTGTAATTACGCAAGTCAATTACATTTGTAAGTAATTGTAACTCAAAAAACTCAATTACAAATTACAAGTAATGGTAATTGAAAAAACTCAATTAACAATTACATGTAATTGTAATTGGAAAAATTCCAATTATAATTACAAGTAATTGAAAAAATTTAATTGGCTTCATGAAGTAATGGTGGAAAATAAAGTAATCATTAGTTTTTGAAGTAATCATTAAAAAAAATGTATTTAATTACCATTACTTTTAATTATATTTACATTTTTATAACAATAAGTCAATATACATTTTAGGCATATTTGAGCCTTTACGATTTTCCAGGTTGAAAAGTTTCATTAAAAAAATAATATTTATAAAAAGAATCACAAACATTTACATTTTTCATTCAGTATTTTTATCAAAAAAAATATTTTTTTTTTCCCATTACAAGTAATTATTTTGTGTAAATTACAATTATAATTACTTAGTAATGGTAATTGAATTTTTTCAATTACGATTACTTGTAATTTGTAATTGAAAATTTTCAATTATAATTACATGTAATTGTAATTCAAAAAATGTAATTGCATCAATTACAATCAAATGTAATTGTAATTGAAAATTTTTCAATTACAATTACTCGTAATTGTAATTGAACAAATCTCAATTACAAATTACATGTAATTGTAATTGTAATTGTAATTTAATTGGCCGGAACAACTCTGTTATGTAATGCACACTGACTATGGCATAGGCTTGACTGTTTAAAACAAATTTTTTTCTCTTTTTGCAAATAAAAACAGCGGCCGTAACTAGTAACGGTAGAAAATTAAAAAAAAATGCAAAAAAAGCTTAAAAACAAATTGTTGGTATAAAAATAACATCATTTACGCCCTGATAAAAAAAATGTTTTTTTTTTTTTAAATGTATGGAATATTCCCGCAGGATATAAAACCAACAAAACACGCAATTCATATACAGAGAGACCTAGGCTTGCACATTCTAATTTTTGCTGTGTATATGAAACAACCTATGAAAATAATTTAGATGACCAGATGCATTAAAAAGTCACAAGTAGTTACTTTTTTTTAAATTTTTTTGTTTAAAGTTTTCTGAGTCGACTCAACTACTCAATAGGGTAGGTTAGCCCACAGTTGTCGTACTTTTTTTTTAAGAATTATACTGCATAAGTCAATAAAAAAGAATGTTAACGCCGTACTTAAAAGCCTAAATATTCAGAAAAGGATATTCTAGTAGGGAATTCTAAATATAGACATTTATTCTATTTTTATTCTTTGGAAAATCTCCAAAGATGGATATACTATGTATGTAACAACATGTGCAAATTATATAATTATTTAAAAGAAATTTTCTTTTTATACTATGGTCTATTGAGGAGCGTTTCTGGGGGAACGTGTGCTTCAGTAAAAAATTGTATTGAATTTAAGAGGATATCAAGCCACATGCAGTTTAATGTATCCCAAGTTTGACGTGGATCTCGAGCTATATTACATTTGGAACAATAATTGCGAAGTTTTTTTGGTCTAAAGTGGATGACATGGGCATCAACGACATGTGCTCTCGCATTCAGCACAAGAGATTTGAAGGCATAGTCATTTCAACTTCATTTCAATTATTGCATATCCTTAATCTTCTTGGTGAGTCGTAAGTTTAAAACTTGCGTCGTCGTTTTCTATTTATTTTTAAGATCGCTGCTCAATTTTTGATTTAAATGAATTGTAACTTCTATCATTATTAGGTTTATTTGAGACCATGCAAATTAGTCAAATCAGTGCCATAGACGAATATTCATTACTGAATAGATGAAGCAGAAAGATGTATAGGTATTAGAAATATTCTGAGATATAAGTACTGAATGAAATGTTTGAAAGCGAGGATAAATTTTTTGGAATAACAGAAACAACAACATATAATTGCCTGAAATACGTTTGATTTCAAAATGGCGTAACTGCTTTCAAATTGGATTCACCCATTTTACATTTTAAAGGATGAAAAGTATTGTGTATGTAGTTGCGCAGTCCTCGGATATGTCATGAATCCATGCAGACTACATCTTCAGAAACATCAATCTGATGAAGAGAATATGAGATAAAAACAATTGCATATAGTAAAGACTGAAGCAGTTTGCAAAACTGCTTCACAGGACACTGCTTGATAATTTTCTTAAGTGGCTTGGTGAGATAACTAATCATACTAAACAACTAATCACCATATCTAGGCAATAAAATAGAGTCATCAAATTATCTAAACCCATGATTCAGGTTTTATAAAGGACTATCCAGCGCTTTGTTTAAATTTATCAACTACTCAAAGCTTTTTACAAGAGTATTAATGTCTTAAAATGAGTAGTCAAGTGGATACTTCTTCTTTCCCAATAAAGTGCCTGAAAAACCGAATGAAATATACTGCAGCAGCTCTTCCAATTCCTACTCTTTATAACGCTCATAGGGAATTTAATACGTTCATTTGCTTCAAGCTTTAGCAAGACTTCTTTTCCCTGTGAAATGTGCAACAAAGATCTGGACAGTCGAAGTTTATATCCTCAGGGTAACGATAAAAACAATTAGTCGATATGTTCACCAGTGTGAGATGCCATCTACAACGATTTATATAAATTCAAAGCAACAGTAATAGAAATCGGAAATTGATTAAAACACTACCGTGCTGTAGTCAGGCATTCGGTTCAGTAAGTCCGACGTTTTCTGAAGAGTTGAAGAACATACACAACTTCAACTATAAACGTCATTAGTTTCAAAAATAATTCACTACTATAAGTAGTTCTAATTTTATACTTTGATTGTGTTGTCGCTCTAATGTACACTAAATGGTATTAAGAGAAAGCTGTTCACTCTTATCCTTTCGTTCCCTCTTTAACAACTTTGAGAGGCACCTTAAATCCTTTGAAGCTTTTCACAAGCCCTGTATTAAGTGATCCTCAATTTAGTTCCTTTTTACTAATGGAAGTATGTAATTACACAGAGAGTACATGGGTAGCCCATAATTATCATGATCCTTATCAGAACTTTTAGATGAATACGACAATGAGTATAATTAAGATAAAATTAAATATGTATTACAAAGCAATTGCACCGAATGTAGAGTGCTTAACAATATATTCGCATAATACCTACTAAAGAGATATCTTTTACTAACAGACGAACTCAAAAGTAAAAGGTTTTATGGCTTTGTATCATGACTCTGTTGTTGCCAAATATTTACAGAGACGAAACAAAACATTTTTTACCCACAAATTTAACACGCAGCCAAGGCAAGTTAAGAAAGACTCCTGGTTACAAAGTCAACACTGCTACACACCATCATCATCATCACCATCATCTTTGAAATAGTCAACGACATACGAAAACTTTTTGGAATGAGAGTTGCGAGGAATGGTATTGGTTGGTTGGTGGTTAGTGATTGCGTTGCGTTTCCAAGACTTCCTTAAAACTTTTCTTGTAAGTGTATGGACATATATATTTACATACGTATGTATGTATGTAAATATATACGTGCGTGTTCCCTTCAAGAAATTTTGTGCGTGTTAAAGGCTCTTTTATCTTCTTATAACTTTATTAATGTTGTTGTTGTTGTCGTTGCTGTATTAAGAAACCAAAAACAAGATTAAGTTTCCTTTATGTTTGTCCTGAAGGTTTGAAGGAGGGACTTGGGGGAGGAGGAACTTTTGTTTAATTTGCCTAAATTTGCATAAGGTATGTGCCAGGGTATAAAATGACGAAGTTTTTGATAATTTCCGAAAATACATTCATATATTGGAAGATGAGGAAATAAATTATTTTTTGATAAATAACTTTTATGTATAGAAAAAGCGTTTTGGCTAGAGGAAATATGTAGAAGTATATTTAAAAAACATTATATTTGAGCAACGTAAAGCTTAAAATAAAAGATATTTTTGGATGTTGTGTTTATCGAATTTGACTTTTCTTTTTAGTAAGAATTTGACAAATTTCATTAAAAAGCTCAACTAATAGAAACAGAAAACGCTCTCTATTCAACGATATAAATATTTATGTAAGTATTTGGAAAAAAATAATGCTTTGCAGAAAAACAATAAAATTAGTCAGTGTTTTCCTTCTATGTATTTATCAATTGTGCAATTTTGCTGTAGAGTTGTCTTCTCCATGAGAAGGTTTTTCCTTTCTTTGGTTTCTCTGTGTGCTCTGATAAAGAACAGATCTTGTTAAGATTACCATACCTGGATCTCTCTTGGCTGTTGTCGCTGTCAAGAAGATTTTCATTTTGCATTCATGTCGAGGGATCCGGCAATCATACAATAAATTTGATTTCATATTGGAGTTAAAAATTGCAATCTTGGTTTGCTTTAAAATATGGTCTCAGTATTCCACATATGCGTTTCGGGTGAATCCTTCAGCTGTGTAGTGGAAATAGCGAAAGCCTTTGATGTCGTTTAATGGAGTCATTAAAAAAACTATTTTGGCACAGATTGCACAAGCAATTTTAGAGCCAGTTTAATCTTTATTGCAGATCAGATATTCAAATTCCATCGAAATTTAAACAATATTCGGAACAATTTCTGTCTTATAAATAATTTAACATTTGAAGAGTATAAAGCTCCGATTGATAGAGCAACTAGCTTTCTGTGGTGAATTTAAACGCCTCGTCGAAATTTAGAATGTTGGTATGTCCCAACAAGGTTATTTACCTAACCAATATATGAGATACCTCTTCACAGAATGCACTATAGCCGTAGACTTACCAAGTTTGTTCTCTGATGACTCCGTTTCTTCTTTGCAGAATCTGCTCATTTCTTTTAAAACTATCCCTATCCTATTCAAATGTTAATTAAGTTTGCAATGACCGGTCAGAAGCCTAGTCAATATTTTCAGGTGTTTCGAGACAATGTAATGCAGGATTCAAATTTCTTATAGTTATAAGATAAAATAAAATAAAAGTTTCCACTGTCTCAACTTGTACGGATAAAAATAGTAATTTAGTCTGACCCTACAGAATAGCTTAATCTACACAAGGATTCTGGCTTCATCATCACTTAATTTCCACTCTACTCTGTACAAAAACCTCTCTTTTTCGCAGTTTAAAATAAACAATAAACAATTACAACATGTACACCCTAACTTTCTCATCAAATCTCTAAGCAAGAAATGATGTTTTCGGATAAGTGTTACAAGAACTAAGCTATAGATCAAAACTGGAAGTTACTTTTTTTATTTTGTTACTAAGACTAGCACTCAGGGGCGTCCCCTACTCATGCAGTACATTGTACTGGATTAGGAAAATATGTTATGGGAAGCGGAAAAGAGGGAATGGTGCTAGGGGCCTTTCTAGGCCTACTGTAGCTTAAACTTAAAGTAGAAGTATTGTTCGTTTCACACGTTAAAATAGTGCAGGTTAGTCGGAAAATTTGCAACGTTGACTTACATTGTACATTGTAATCGGTGTTAACAACCTAACGCATGCTATGTACTTCCACTTTTAAGGCCATGTTGCGTTCAAGCGTCAAAGTTTAATCTGCTTCACATACATACATACATATGTTCATATGTATAATAATATGAAGCCGAATAAAAAACAATCTCTTTCATTCTCTCTTTAGATAGCACTAATATAGAATACAAAACTTTCAAACAGATTACGATTCTTTGAGATCAAAATGCTGCATGTTATTCGGCAAAGTAAAGAGGGGAACAATAAGCTATTTTGTTGTTTGAATTTGCAAAATGTTCATTAATTTTAATAAACGAAAATAAAGTTAATGATGATGAAACGTAATTTTCGGCAATTATTGTGTTGACGATTTAAAAATGACATTAACAACATTTATTTTATTGTTTTTATTTAACGCCGTTATTTAGTGTTGTTGATGTTTTTGTTGTGACCATCTATATGCATATTTGTAATTTGCATGTACGAGCATGCATTGACAAGCACTTCATTTTAGCATTGGAATTAAACAGAAGGATGCCATAAAATGGGGTTTCTCAGTCTTTTCTTTTTTTCAACAGGCAATCAACATTATCCAACAACAGCAACAGCGAAAATAATAACAATAAACTTTGTGTATCGACATAATTTAAGGGAATTAAATAGTACATACATACATACATATATGTACATATATTTGTATACATATGTATAAACTTTTTAAAGTTTCGAAAATGCGAAAAAAAATAACAATCAAATGAAATGAAAATTGCCATAAAACAGTCGTACGAGTACAATTGGCTGCCGCCACCAACATCAGAACAGCGGCTTAACCCCATTAAAAGTACGTACTTGTACCGCGTGTCTCAATATACGGGGCGAGATCCACCATCACTTTGCCTACATAAGTATACATGTATATTTCACTACATGCATACATACATACATACATGTATTGTATGTAGTACGTTCATCCATCCATCCATTAAGCACTCCTTTTTTTGTTAAGTTTGCAAAAAAAAAGTGTTTTGCTTTTATTTATTAAAGCTTCTTCTTCTTCTTTTTTTAGAGCTTCTTCTTCGTTTTTTGTTCGTTTCTGAATTTTTTTCATTTTTTATAGCTTTTGTTTCACTTTTCGCTACGACACCATAATTACGTTCCTGACATTCAATGCCAACCATTTACTTTTATTGTGTCTGTTGTGTGTGTATCTGTGTTATAACACATATTTAGGTACAAATGATATAAAAATCGGTATATACATATAGTAAATGTTATTAAAATTACAACAATTTAAAAACATACGCACAACAACAACTCTACACGTGCCCTTATTTTTTACTCTTTCCCTCTCTCTTTGAATCACTAGTATCTGTATAACGATTTTATGTATTTTGTTTGTTCGCTTCCTTTTTTCTTTTTGCAAACATCGTGTAGTCCATTTTTTCACTTTTTTACTGCTATTTTTTTGTTATTGCCTTTTTTTGTTTATTTTCCTTTTTTACTCTTTTATATGAATTGTGTTGCCATACAAATGAAATTAAAATAAAAAAGAGCAAATAGACTGAAGACATGATGGCAACATTATAGAGTGTGTTTGTATTTGTTTAACTTCCCTTTTTGGCAGAAATTTTAAAACGGGTGCTAAAGTATTACATATCGTCGATGGAATTAAAGAACGCGTAACTGACAAAACCTTAAATGTTCACCAGAGCCAAAAAACCTGTATGAAAGTAGAACAAAGACACTGGTATTTTTCAAAACACAGACGGCGTAAGTGAATTTATTTTCATCGTAGAAATCTGGGACCGGTACCAATCGACGCGTATATTTTTCTGATAAAAGTGATGCAAAAAACGTATTTTCGATTTTTTGTCAGTTACAGCGTTCCTTAATTCTTGCGACGATATTTACAGTAATTATTCCCAGAAACTTGTACACTTTACGTGCGTTAGAGAATTTGTTGAAAAAATTCGGAAAAATCCCAATCTGATGAAACAAAGCTTTTAAGTGTTAGTTTAGATCAAATGGCTACTCTACTAGACGAATTTTGCGATTTGATATCTTAAAAGAAACACATGAATTACTTAAGTAGAAAAAATACTACGATTGACTTTTCGAATTTCTCTCGTAATTATATGAATTGCAACAGTGCTTCCATCAAGTACCACCTGTTAATAGGCTACTGTCAAATTTAGAGCTAGTTTCGTCATTTACTTTGGTTTAACAGCTGTTCAAAGCATATATCTGTGGCATTTTGACAAAACAACTTAAGTCGAGATAAGATAGCAAAAAAAAGTTTAAAAAAACTCGGGGAAAAAATCATTTTTATAAAAAAATAAAGTTAACCGAAATTAAAGAAAAATTTCTGCTATAATACAAAATTTTAAAAACCTACACAAAAATGTTTTTTGAATAAAAATTCGTATCATTAACAACATTTTTTTAACTTTTTAAATTTGATGTTTAAATTTGATGTTTTGTCAAAATGCCACAGATATACAAACTCGTGTATTTCTTTACAAATAAAAAAAAAGTAAGTGAGTGAGTACTCATTAAACATTATTTTTTGCGAAAACAAACTGTCAATTCAATCAAGGAAAAGCTTGATAAAAACTATAGGGACTCTGCACCAACGATTTCAATGGTAAAAACGTGGTTAACTGACTTACGTTGTGGTCGCCCAAGTACAAATGGCGCTGAACGTTCTGGATGGGCAATTGTGGTCAATACATCTAAAAATGTAGAAATAATCCATTTTACAGTGCAGTAGAACGTCAGTCTTGATCCAATCCATTGTAAAAGGGCACTCTCAAAAACGTAAAACGTCTGATCAACAGATCTAGATAATCGCAGAAAAAATAACAACATGTTTCCGCAGCAGCGACAGTACCGATTATACATACATATATTTCGCATATGTACCGATTATACAGTGAACGCCGAAATGAATTTGGATATGGAGTGAAGGAAAATCACCCAGTGTCTCAAAGCGAAAGGGTACAGAATGCATTTGTTCTGTGCTAAGAATGAAATAAATAAAAGAATAAAATAAATAATAGAATAAAATATCCCTGTCTATATATGTATGTACATATAAAAATGTTTTGATAAATTGGTTATTTATTAACCCTTTCAAACTAGTTAAACGATATGTCTACTTTTCAGCGGTCAATGTCACGAAGTTTTAATACTACTAACGTTCTCATAAGTCTTGGGACAAGTATGTTTACAATACTTTTCTCATAATTTCTGGCAGAGAAACTGAAGTTGATTCAAAACCAAATTTAAATGAACATTTTTCGATTAAACCTGTATAACTATTAGCTTTTGTATTGGTTGGAGCAGCCGATCCTTTTCAAGCAGTAGTAGTACATTTCGGTAAATATTTCACCGATAACTTGTCGTTTCAATGCTTCAAAGCATAGAATTAGTGTTTGATCTGGCGACCACTATTATAGAAATTGCACAACAGGGAAATGGCAAACCTTTCACTAAATAAATACATAGCACTTGAGTTGACAGATTCAGGCATATGGAATTTTGGAAATACTAAATGGAAAACCCTAAACAAAAATTTTACTAAATTTTCTTATTTTTTATTTTGTATCTGAATTTAAAAAGTTTTTCTCTGGACCACGCCATTAGAATTGTAAAACCTTCTTACTGATTTACAACATTTCCCATGGCAGGCCCTGTATTCCTTTTATTTTTTAAAATCCCATAATACATCGTCATCTTTTGCACGATCCAACCATCCGTTTAGTAGCTCGTTTTTTTCATACATTTTTTTTGTTGATTCCATTTTTTATTTCGGTATTTATTAAGTTTTAGGTTTTGTTTTTTCTTGTTCATTCATTCCCAAATACTCTTCCCTCCAAAAGCAGAAATAAAATATTTTAAAGAAACAAACTGAAAAAATTCAATTCAAGCCATTGAAATTCAGTCGACCATGTCAGATTCACATGCTCAAAACAATACATTTTGGTTTCTTCTCTCTTGTTTTCTTTTTTCAATCAGTTGATGTTGCTGCTTTTGGGATTATATACCAAATAAAATTAAAAAATGTGTTTTATATGAATACCTACATTCATACAATTATATATGTATTTATATAAAAAGCATGTACATGTGTATATAAAGAAGTATATATAAATATGTATGTATGTATCTGCGAGCACGCAAGACCATATTGTATTATAAATTTAAAGCATTGAATGCCGAATACTTGTACTACTCAGGCATCAAGTGAGTATTCCTTGACTATATTGAAGCCATGTCATACATATGTATGTATGTATGTACTACGGCTATAGCATGTGCTATCAGTTCTTTTCTACTTCTTTTTATTATATACCATTTTTGTTCTCCTTATACATACATAAGTATATTGTATATGTGTATATAACCAAAATAAAAGTTTTACCCTTTACAGGGTACTCTGACTAAAATCAAAAAGAATTTAATTTAATATCTCATGAATAACAACTTTGAAATATACACACAGATAAAACACAGACCATTTTGTTCCCTTTTAACAAATCTCCAAAACGTGCTCCTACAACCTCATTACAGCACGAAAACACTGTTATACCTTTCACTGATGCTGTTAAATATCTGGGAGTATACTTGGACAGAAAACTGACGTATGCAACACATATTGAACACATTGTGGACAAAGCTACTAAATGCTGCAGAGCTCTCTACCCACTTCTAAGCAAAAGATCGCAGCTGAATCCGAAAAACAAGATTATTATAAATAAAACTGTTATCCGACCAACACTACTTTACGGGTGCTGTGTCTGGGGCAATACAGCAAAAACGCATATCAGGAGAATCCAAGTGGCACAAAACAAGGCATTAAAAATTATACACAAACTTCCCCGTTTATACTGAACCCGGGACCTTCACGTGAAATACTCACATCAGACAATTAGGGATGTAATTGACACCCAGAATCTCGCATTTATCAACAGAGGCAGGAATCCTGAGTATTATTTAATCAGAACACTATCTGAAGACACTCCTTAGTTTACTGTAGTAAACTAGTAAAGTGTCTATATAAAACCAAAGAATATAAATCATGATTATGATTTTAAATCATGATGATTTATATTGTTTGATAAAACGTACTGTATCTCTGGTACAAATCAACTTCTGATAACTAACAAAGGTTTTTCTATCATTTTTTCCTTTAAATTATTTTTAATTCATTTTAACTGTTTTGTATTTTAAATTTTACTTATGATAGATATGCTGAAATATCTTATAATCACAATATAGTAACTCATAAATTTTACACTTGTAAACTGTTCCATGATAATAACAACAAATAAATAAAAATAAAAACTTTAAAATATACCTCCCATACTAATACCTTTTTTTATTTTTTATTTTTTTTATATTTAAAACCAATTACTCAGGAGTAAACCCCTCTCATGCAATGTATTGTATTGATTTTTTTTTTTTAATTTTATTGATCACCATATATTAATAAGACAAGTTGCTATCAGTTGAACACTCACAGGCCAGTGTTATACCTTCACCCTTGAATGATCAGCAGCAATTGCCCCATTTGTCGGTGGATGTTGATAGTGAGTGGTGACCGTCTTCACTAATTAGGTTAGCTGTTATCTTCTCAGAATGTGGCGCTGTACTACTGATCATTCGTTTCTAGTGGAATAGACTGGATATGTCAGGGAGCGGTTTTACTTGCAGATGGACATCTAAGGGGGAACCCTAATCACCAAGGTTTGTTAAAAAAGATAAAAGAAAATTCCTTGTCTTTGAGTGGGGCAACTTAGCCTACCTTTCTTTTGTGTAGTTTTTCAGAATTTTTTTCAATCGGATCCTCCAATTATATATCCCAGTCAATATTTTTTTGTGTTTTTTTTTTTATGTCGGTTCCGTTGGAAGTCGTCTATATATTACACAAAAAGCGATTCGAGTGTACTATTCTTTTAACAAACTTAAAGAATTTTTAATTAAACAAAATTATCGAAAGTCATGAACCTACATACATACTCGTGCTTATTACTTACTTTATAAGTAAAAAAAAATTCGGGGGATTCGAATTACGGTGCGACCCTAATAGTGTTAAACTTTGGCATTTGTTTAATGTTGTTTTTTTAATTATGTACAAACATAATTAGTCTAGTGGTTAGTGTGTTGGCTTACTAAGACATGAGCCCTGGGTTCGACACCCAGCTCCGACATCTTAAAAAAAAAAATATGAAAAAAATATTTCTTTCGGCGACTACCTCTCAGCAGTCTTCTGGCAAAAGCTCTGAGAGTAATTAATTGACATGAACAAGCTTCTCAAGTCTGTGGTTCGAAGTCGACATTAAACTGTAGGTCCCGGTACTCATGGATAAAAATTTACACACACAACATGCGTGCTAGGCCGTAATCCTGACACAGGGTTGTAAAGGCCAGTTATGTATGTACATAATACATAATTACATACTTATATAGTATCTACACCCTGTATTTTAAAGATTCAGTAACAAAAAAAATTTTATTTCATATCTCATCCTCATGCCTGTATGTGTAACCAACCAACCGAATGTCTATTTTTATTTTATAGTTTTCAGTAGTTTTATTGTTATTCTGGTTATGCGGCACTACTAGTGATAGTGCGTCTCAGCTTCCTTATCATCTGCTTTTGCTACCATCAGGTAATAGAAAAAAAGGCTTCCATTCTAATGGGGTGTTTTCTAATTTTTACATTTTTCTCTGTGTGAGTACAAATCGAATTGAGTGCGTGCGAGTAGTGCCATGAAGCCACGCAATTTTAATAGAGTTTTGTGTTAAAATTTCAATTGTTTTAAACAATTATGAGGGCACACTATGTGTTCATTTGTTCGTGTGTATGTGTGCGTTAAAATTAGAATGCGTGCCTGCCTGACTTTCTACCTAAATAACATACGCACGCACGCACGCACTTATGCACCCACCCAATCATTTAGTCATCCATTCATTGAGTTTCATTTACGTAAGTATGTATTCACATCTAACCAAGCATTCATCCATCCATACTCATATACTCGTTTTTATGTTTCTTTTCAATTTATTGAATATTCGAGTGGTAAATAGAGTTCGAAAATTATTTTACAAGACTCGTATATGGGTTAGTCAGCCATTTTTGATTTGTGTTTTTAGTGTTGTTGTAAGTTTTTCATTTCATTTCCTTTTCGCTTGATTTGATTGAATTTGTCCACAAAAAAAGGGTTGTCATGCCCTAAAATGTATCGTCTACAGCTAGTTATTGCAAGCGTTAATCTATTGTTAGAATCTGCCAAATATTAAAATGTGGTTAGAAATTGTTTCAAATTACGTATAAAACTTCAAATGCAAAGCAAAGAAATGCAACTCCTTTTTATTTTAAATTGGTTCACTGCCGCCACATTGCGATAATGCTCTGAAGAACAGAGCAACTCAATTTATGAGTTGACAATATTTGTACGATCTTAAGCGGAGACTTAAAACAGAGCGATCGTGAATAAGCCACTGACATATTGATTATTACCTCGCAATCTTTAAAGGATGATGATTAGTTTCTATTTTAAAGGGAGAAGTTGATTAAGAATTAAGAGAAAGTGTTGTTTAATTCTATTAAGAATTTACATTTTTTTGCAATGATTTTTTAGTAATCAAAGCCAAACTGAACATGTTTCGACCTCGGTCTCATTAGTGTTCTTCGTGTTCTGTACATATTCGTAACAAACATCAACTATTTAACTCACACTTTTTGTAAAATTCAATTATGGGATTTATTTTTTTTTTTCCTTCTCTAAAAAGCGTTTCTGACGAAAGAAAATTAATTTGAAAAATTATCACTCTTACTGAGATTCGAACTCGGTTTTCAAGACCATATATTTCTTTTGATACAAAATAGGTTGAATTTTAAACCATTTAATTGGTACCTCACATACAAGGTAAATATTGATTTTTGTATATCTTCCGAATGGTTAAGGTGGAGGCTTCTGAAGTCGGTCTAAATAATTTTATAGTTAATACAAGTCAATAGGCCAAAAATGGGCGCAATTGCACAAATAGATATGTATATTAAGATTAGTTGAAGCAAATTCTACTAAATTTGGTCTTTATTATTTTTTGGTCCATACAAATCATCATACAAAGGCGGAATTATAAAATTGGGCGTGATATCTTCCATACAAACTAACTATAGGTTTCATTACATCTTAAGAACTGTTAAAACTAGAGTTTCTAAATGTGTTGTGAATGACCTCATAGTTACTAAAAATCATCAGTCGAAGAGTGGATGGAATAAGACAGAGAGGAGTGGTATATTCCAGCTTTTATATAAAAATCAATGTACATTTATGGGTTTGCTTGTTTGAAGACTACAGACAGATAAACAGTTAAACCGATTTTCTTGAAATTTTTACAATAAATCTCTGTATGCCTGAAAGAAACCATAGGATATATGTATAAGACGGTGCCACGCCCTAACAAGATAAATTAAAATTTGTTAATATCAACTTCGCCGTAGTCTAATGGTTAGTACGTTGGCTTACTAAGACGATAGCTTCTAGTTCAAACCTCAGCTCTGACATCTTGAAAAAAGAAATATGAAAAAAAAAATATTTCTTTCGGTGACTACCTCTTAGCAGTCTTCTGGCAAAAGCTCTGAGAGTAACTGATTGCCATGAAAAAGCTTCTCAAGTCTGTCGTTCGGAGTTTACTTTTAACTGTAGGTCCCGGTACTCGTGGATAAAAAGCGGACACACAAAACATGAGTGCTGCGAGAAGCTAGGCCGTAACTCTGAAACAGGATTGTAATGGGCAATAATGTTTATAATATCTTCAACAAAATACGTAAGAGCCCCCAAATTTAGTTCAAATAGCTTCACTGTAAATACAAATCATCAGTCAAAACTTGGGCAGAATTGGATATGTATACATACATGGTATATATTTTATATATGTATATATGTATGTATATATATAGCTTGTGAACCGGATGGACTGGATACTAAAGTCAGCCTATGCTAGGTCCCGGATCATGTGGATATTCAGGGAATTGAGACGGCTGACAAATTTGCCGGGAAGAGAGCATCCATGCCACAGATGTAGCCAGAACTTTTTGTGGAATGAAAAGGGAGTTTGGAAGGCCATAATGAGGAAAAAGAAACTAATGGAGGGGGATCTTAGCTTTTCCAAAACTTTTACTTGGTAACTATGATCGAAGAAGATTTGAGTCTCTAAGGACAGCCTAAGGATTTTAAAGGGACTCCTAACGGGGTACTACAAACTACAAGCAAACATTTAAATAAATAAAGAATATCTTTCACTAGTTTGGGCCGATTCTATGATAAGACAAATGAGTCTTTACAACATATATTGGGTACTTAGGCAGCACGGATAGAGAGAGGCACCTTGGTGATTATTTAATATTCGGATAGAGAACTGTAAAGATTGACACCGGCTGCCATTTTAAAGTTTATCAGAGCGAAGAAACTGGAGTAGATAATAGATCTTCAGATTGAAGTATTTTTATTACCACACATATAAATGAATGAATGAATGGAAGGACTCTCTGCATTATTATTTATAATAAACTTTTAAGCGAAGAACGCCGGGGTTTAGGTAGTAAATATATAATGAATGTACAGAGTTTGTGAACTAAAAAAATTAATCCGAAACACACGAACAAAAATTAAAAAAAAAATGTCTGTTAATATTTCATTATAAATAGAAGTGAATAGAAATCGAAGCTGTAAATAAAGTTAAAAATTCAATTAATAAACTCGGCTCCGATACAGTCTGTTGCTATAGCTTCAATGCTAGAAAAAATAAGGAAATGATTTTGTATCTGTACGAGTATACTTACATCTCTACACACATTTATCAGTGTCAATACAAGTTTGTATTTTGTTTCCTAAACTTTAGATTTTAATATCTTTGTTTTTAAATATTTTATGGTTGTAAAAAAGTTGTCATTGTTATTGTTGTTATTTATGTAAAATAGGGTCAAATTTGGGAATCTGTTTAATATTAGTGACTGTCAAACCAAGTAATTTATAGAAAAAATATTTATACGCATTTAATAAAAATGAAATAAAATGGGATATAAAATTATAAAAAAAAGAAAAATACACACATGTACTGTGTACATACGTTTTATTTATAAATAAATGTGTAAAAGGGAAGTGATCATAAAAATAGGCTGCGATCTTTTATTTGCCATATTAAAATACGAGACTGGTTTAATAAGTAACCAAAGCAGTTGCTGATTTAAAAACAAATTGGAAATGTTTATAAATCTGCAATGTTTAGTTTTTGAAACCGTTGTGGTTTTCATTTGTGAAATGTGAAAAAAAAATTTCAGATTAGTATCTCTTATCCAGTTGTTACAGTCGTCTTGGAGGACATTGTCATTAACGTAGTCAATTTTTTATTTTTATTAACGATCTTCTCTTCATACCTTATCTACTCTTTCACAGATGCCAGTAACATTTGCCACTCATATTCATTTGTATGTAGGCCGAGCCTTTTGGGGATTGGGGTGAGAAGTCGAAATATGAATGACACACTCACAAATGATGCAAACAATCTTCGAGTGTAGTCGCGCGAACAAGGCCAAATTTAATGCACGCAAGATCCAATGTTGTTTTATCACGCATAGGCATGATAGTGATGATACAATACTACCATCTGTCACTATGGGTAATATTGAGGAGGCGTACGCTTGATGTTATGAGCACGACAATTCCTTGTGATGTCCTTTGGAATGATCACATATATTGAGTGTCGAAAAAAGCATTCAAGTGCCTCGGTTTTTTAAAGTGTGCAAGTGCAAGAAATATTTCTCTTTATCTAACCTTCTTAATATTTACAAAACCTTTATTCGACCCAAGTTGGAATAAAACTCTAATGTATTGGCCCGTGTTTCAAAGTCTAATTTGGGGCTTCTCAGCCGTATACAGGAAAGTGCGACATTAGGATATCCAACTCTATCGATTCGTTGAAGTATCGGCGCATTGTGGGGTGCGTTTCATTTTCTGTACTACCATAGGAGGTGCTCCGTTAAAATAAAGGACTTGATTCCGCATTCAATTACGATTTTAGTAAGTTTAAATCAAATGTCCACTAACACTACTCACTCTTTCCACCTTCCTAAAACATATTTTCCTAGACCACCACAATGTACTTTATAAGTAGGGGCCGTCCCCTAGAGTTTTATGTTCTACAATACTTTATTTTTAAAATTATCTGAAGGTGTCCTTAACATTGTAGTCGCCGTGGTCTAGTGGTTAGTGTGTTGGCTTACTAAGACATGAGCCCTGGGTTCGACACCCAGCTCTGACGTCTTAAAAAAAAGAAATATGAAAAAATATTTCTTTCGGCGACTACCTCTCAGCAGTCTTCTGGCAAAAGCTCTGAGTGAAATTAATTGCCATTAATTGCCAAGCTTTTCAAGTCTGTCGTTCGGAGTCGACATTAAACTGTAGGTCCCGGTGCTCATGGATAAAAATTTACAGACACAACATGAGTGCTGCGAGAAGCTAGGCCGTAATCCTGACACAGGGTTGTAAAGGCCAGTTATGTATGTATGTCCTTAACATTGGCAGGTTGTATTGCGGAGAAAACAACAGATTTGCTCAAATTCTTTTCTTTTCGTAAAAAAAGAAAGAACAATTTCCGAAACATAATTTGTTTAATATTTATTTCCATTTAGAGACATTTGACTTGAATTCAAATGAAAAATTCTCCACTACTATATTTTTGATATGCTATTTACGCTTTTAATTACGATATTGCATTACTAATTTAACAAACTAGCCACGTACAAAAGCCCTTTATCGTTGTAATTAATGATACCCAAATAAAGCACTTCTTGTGCTGATAGTCGTAGAAATTTTATTGAAAAATAAAATTAATTCTGCTTCTTGGCAAAAGTCTAGTTAACAGCCATCAATAAAAGCTGTGGTTTACATTAAACAGAGGAACAACAGTCAACACAAAGCGAAACAAAAACTGCCTTTACTCGTATAAGTTTTAATTCAATGGCTGTTGTAGCCGCTCCTGATGCTGTTGTTCTCTCCCATAATAACAGTTGTCGGACAAAATTGTTCTTGAAACGTAAACTAGAACCGGAATAATGCATAACCACTTTATCTGTTTGTGTGTTGCTCCGTTTTGAAAAAAAAAATAAAAATATTTTATTTGCAGTTCATTTTTTATTCTGCCAAATATTCAGCCAGTCAGTCTGAATAGCCTGTTTCAGTAGCCACAAGACAGAGGAAATGAGATAGTCAGTTTTTCCATGGCCAGTGCCATTTTTATCCTAAATAGCTCGCCAGTCAGTCAGCTAGTCATACAACCATAATTTGCTACATAAAATGTTTCACACAATGAATTCAAGCTTTTCTGTTTTTTTTTTTTTTTGTTTTCCTTCAATTCTACTTCAAGTATTTACAAGCGTATAAGATGTTTTGTTGATGATTTTACCAGTTATAGTGTCGGTGTTTGTTTGTAAAACCAATAAAAAGTTTTGTATGTTGCCGTGATAATGATGAAGGGCAACATTGTTGTAATACTATTATTCCATAAATGTGCATACGAGTACTTGAAAGTATAATAATAGTCTGTCTACTACTGTTTCGTCTTCTTTTAATTTCATTGCCAGCCTTCTGTATTTCTTATTTACAATTTTTGGAGAAAAATATCTGTTGGCTATTCTGTAGGTCGCATAGATTGCCGTTTTTTTATTATATACGTACCCTACAGTAGAAGTTTTCTAACCACAAACAGCTTGTTTTACTGGCAAACAAATTAGGCTGTAGCATATTGTATTTGGATGGTTTTTTCACTTAGAAGATACGAGTACTTGTAGTGAGCTGAATAGTGACTTAAAACGTAATAAATTACACAATTAATAAGGTAGTCTTACAGGCTGTTTATAGAAAACCATTAGTTTAAGGAATTCCTCTATCTATGTATATGAAAAACCCTAAAAAATTACGTGTTTTTTTCACACCAGGGGCCTGTACTCACCAGGGAATATGGAGTTCACCTAGCTTTGGTTGCCCTGCACTCACTATAGGCAGAGAGTGGTTGGTAATTTATTACTGACGCTCTCAGGGACTGACCAGAGACTTAGAGCTGCAAAACTATCGATAGTCGGCCCCATCGATAGTTTCGATAGTTTAAAAAAAACAATCGATACTATCGATACTATCGGTTTTCTATTTTTCTTAGAAAATTAGAATCGCAATACGAATTTTTGGATATATTTTTACTAGATTCTTTTAAAATCTAGTGGATGAGTAGATTTCAATTTGTATCGGACGTCCAGTAAGTAAAACTCTATTAAAATATAGCAAGTACCATGTACATATGTATATGGGTTATTATTCGCTTTCAACTGTCTTTCATAATAAATGTATTAATTTAAATAAAAGACATATATATGTATACTATTGTATTAATTAAAGCTGTTAATTTGAGATAATTTTTTTAAATTAACGTTAACCATAAAAGGATTTAACGTTCAAAACGTAAAACATACATTCTACATATGTAAATATCAAAATTCGAATTAAAAGGGATTATAAAAAACAATTCATAAATAAAATTAGATACAGAAGCGTTAAATTTAGGTATTTATAAGTATTGTAGTCACCGTGGTCTAGTGGTTAGTGTGTTGGCTTACTAAGACATGGGCCCTGGGTTCGACTCCAGGCTCTGACATCTTCAAAAAAAAGAAATATGAAAAAAATATTTCTTTCGGCGACTACCTTTCAGCAGTCTTCTGGCAAAAGCTCTGAGAGTAACTAATTGCCATGAACAATCTTCTCAAGTCTGTCGTTCGGAGTCGACATTAAAACTTTAAGTCCCGGTACTCATGGATAAAAATTGACACACACAACATGAGTGCTGCGAGAAGCTAGGCCGTAATCCTGACACAGGGTTGTAAAGGCCAATTATGTATGTATGTATTTATAAGTTATACCAGGTTTACTCAATAATTTTTGTTAATGAGCAGGAGTTTATCGACCGTTTTTGGTCTATGGTCGTAATTGGCTTTTCCGCTTCTCTGAAACTAGGGTGCGAACGTTTAAGGTGATCTAATAAATATGTAGTATTGCCGCTAGTTTTATAATATTTGCCACATAAAGGGCATTTAGCACAATTTTTATCTTTGGTTATTTCAAAGTAAGTCCAAACATCTGAATACGTCCTACGTATCTTTTTTGAATACCCTCTTCATCATCGTTGTCTACCTGAATGTTTTCGTTGCCATATTCTATTAAACACAGACAGACATACACACTCCTCTGGATGTGTCCATTGGACACATATGTACATACATTTAAATAGTATTGTAATAATACTTACTTTCTGATAATTGTAGGAATCTCTCAATTTTTTAAATTTGTTTTTTATTTAAATATTCTTTATTCTTTCAGAAATACTATTTATAATACCAGAAACTTTTACTTTAAAATTTCTTTGTATTATTTTTGTGCCGTCAATAATTCGCCGCTGTCGTTATATTAAGGTAGCCGTTGCCGCTGAATAAAAATAACTTAGTTTAAATAAAATTAATTACCCTAATGAGCTTACTAGGATAACACTCTTTTGAAATATTGACTCTATTTTATTTTACATTAAATAAATGCAAATATATTATTTTTATTGAAAAATTAGAACACACATACAAAAATTTACCGGCGGGAAAAAACCTGCGTTGAAAAAGTTTACTTTTAAAATTTCCCGATAGTATCGCTACCGATAGTGAAACCATCGATAGTCGGCCGAAAATAAAACTATCGATACTATCGATAGTACTATCGATTGTTTTGCAGCTCTACAGAGACTCCTATCTAATCTGGTATTACGGGTATCAGGAGCCCCCGGTTTGCCTGTGCTCCATTCGGGGAGTGAGGTAAATCAGCCTGAAGGTTTGTTTGCGGTCCTTCGGTTGTAGTGCTAGATATAACTCCTCAACAACGGGGGTACTACTACCCAGGTAGTGGAATGCCGAATGCTTTCTTCTGAACGGCGTGTCTTTGGCATGACCGAGATTAGAAGGCACCGGCTTTGGATGGCGCTGATCAGACGCAGTGTATTTGACCATCACCCATGCAACTGGGTACAGTGTGGTGTGTCTTATGACGGGTACGTCACTATTCTAGCTTTTATTGTTTTGGTTAATCAATGCAAGTTTATTGATTGTATCATGCCGGGCGCCAGATAGCAAATACTCGTATATAAAATAAAATGGTTTATATGCCGTTTCTACACAACCAGTGTACTCTTTTCAGATTACCCCGTTTGCCTTTCCGCAACAGAATAATTCTTTCGCTAAGATGTTGTTCATATGTAAGTATGTTTATTTAAACCATGGTTTGTTTTCAAAAAGTTTTGTTATAATTATTAAATCATTTTAAATTATTTTAAAATTTCAATATGACCACGTGGCAGTAAGTTTAAGCAAATTTCTAAACCGAAACATTAGACACAGAAGGTTTAGATTCTATACCGAGTCCTTCCATTATACGAGAATTCTTTGCTAAAAAGCTGCAAATTACGAAAATTGACTCAGATAATCGGCAAAACAGCCTCACATAGCCATTAAGGCTTAAAATGTTTGTTCATTGTTTTCAAATCTTCTTCTCCAACCATAAACTACTAAAACAACTTCAATTTCAATAACCAACAATGAATGTTGTTTATACTCGTATCCACTGACTGCCTCGATATCTATACCACACCATTGTTTCTCAAATATTTGAATATTTTTTGTTCTGATTTCAAACATACCGATGCAATAATTTATTTATAGCCAAAACTAAAACGAAAGAAAATAAAACAAAACTCTGAATATGGAAATCTTTTTGTAATTCATACATATCGTACATATGTGAGCTTACACATCCATAATCCAATATATCCTCCTTTGACGGCGGTTTACAGTGGTGTAGTGGTGCTGGTGGTGATGATGGACGATTGAATATCTTTTTAGATCCACAACACTATTTCTTATTTTCCAAATAAACAACACGCGGCATACATTGGAACTGAGCCAAGAAAAAATATCATAAATTTATTAAAGTTATTGTTGTTCTCGCTTATGACATTCTCAGGAATTTGTTTTTTCCATCTTAGACAGATGAAAGAAAGTTTTTTATTGTTAGTACATACACACATACATATAAACGTAAAAGGAAACAGTTTGCCAAGAATTTTACCATAAACAAATTAAAGTTATAACCCCAGAAAGAAAAGAGTATTACAGAAAAGAAAAATTTTTATTACTTTAAAATGAGAAAAAACATGTAAATCCTGCTACACTCCCAGTCAGAAAAAAGCATGAAAAGTGTGCTCCATTCCACAGAATAATATTTGTATATAATCTGGTCTAAAAAATATGCTGTGATACGAGTATACATATAAAGCAATAATTTTCTCGTTCTTAAAATTTGGTCAACTAAATAGGGCAGTATTTTTCAAAAAACAAAACAATATTTTTTGTCTAGAAAATTGATTTCATTTCAATATATAACACCTAGAAAAATTTTTTTATTACTAGCCTAAATCTGGCGTGCTTTGCTGCACCTACCATTACCATTTGTCCACATTTCATGACTGATGATTTCTAGTGACTACGAAGTAATTCAGATCAAATTCAGTAACTTTAACTATAACAGATCTTGAGATATGCAGAAGTCAATAGTTATTGCAAGTTACCACGCCTACTTGTCGGCCCTTTTTCCTACTGATGATTTTTATTGACTACAAAGTCAAGATATAAAGAAATTAATATTTAACTTGTATGGGATTAGTGATTTTTCTGGGCTGTGAAGTCGTTCAAAGTAGTCGCCGTGGTCTAGTGTTTAGTGTGTTGGCTTACTAAGACATGAGCCCTGGGTTCGACTTTCAGCTCCGACATCTTAAAAAAAAAATATTTCTTTAGGCGACTACCTCTCAGCAGTCTTCTGGCAAAAGCTCTGAGAGTAACTAATTGCCATGAACAAGCTTCTCAAGTCTGTCGTTCGGAGTCGACATTAAACTGTAGGTCCCGGTACTCATGGATAAAAATTGACACACACAACATGAGTGCTTCGAGAAGCTAGGCCGTAATCCTGACACAGGGTTGTAAAGGCCAGTTATGTATGTATGTATGAAGTCGTTCAGACCAAGTTTGGAAACATTAGCTTTAACCGGTTTCAAGACATACAAAAATCATTATTCAGTTTGTATGGAAGGTACGACGCCCACTTGTCCAATTATGACCACTTTTTGACTGATAATTTGCCTTGACCATAAAGTAATTCAGACATACATAGTTTAGAAACTTTAGTTGTAACCGCTCTCAAGATATACAAAAGTTACTATGTACTTTGTATCGGAAGCTAGGGACTCAATTCTGTAATTCTTTTAAGCTAAAATGCTAAAATTTTTGGTTTTTAAAACAGGTTGGGCGTTAGAATATATAAAATTAAAAATATTAGAGATAATAGGCATGAAACTTTTAAATTACAATACGCGTTCAAGAATGACATTCGTAGCCAAAAGTCCTAAATTAAGTTTTTAAATTTTTAGCGATAGATTTTTAGCTTAGGAGAGTTACAAAGTTACAGGCGTAAGGTCCGGTTTTGCAAACGACAACTCGTATACATACATACAGTCCACATATCTATGGATTAAAAATAGGATTTTATTGGCCCAAATGAGTTGCTTTATTACAAGAAGTTGCATTTAGTACAATGGTGTGAGAAAAAATATATTTAAAAAATTGTTAATAGATTAATATTTTTCCTCCTAGACAAATAAATGTTAAATTTAAAGTATTTATTGTTAAAAAAAAAAAAAACTTAGCCTTTATTTGTCAGTGATAGTGTGGTGTGAAGAGCAGACATCAGGTAGCAAATTATAGCATTCGACATCGAAATAAATTTCTGTGTACATTGTTCGAAGATATGAAAATTCGTTCGATATCGAATGTCGTAATTTGCCCCGAGTTTATGTTGTTAGACTACGTTGTATAAGCTTAAATGCTAAATGACATTGTTTTAATTCAATCGTTTATAGAGGGTTACATAATAATGATGTAAAAAGTGGTTACTTTTGACTACTCAATACTACTCGGTTCTTTTTAAATTGAGTACTCAATACTACTCAATACTTTAATGTCTTTTTTTATTTGAAAGTAAAAGACATGGTAAGCCGCACCAACCTGCAGTTTTTATAGCTCCTCAAATGTTTGCAGCATTTTCGGAGACTACGAATGAAATTTTGCCTTGTATGCCCCACATTATTCGAAGCAAGTAAGAAAATGAGATTTAAGCTTGTAATCGGCGTCAACAAAATGTTCCATTACAAATATATGACGCAGATGCTACAGATGTCCATCCGTCTGTTGTTATTCAAACATGTTTAACACTAATGGGGCCATTTTTTAAATCTCTAAAATTATCTTCAAATTCCGAAGGTATAAGTTTTTAACTTAAAATATAGTTAGTTGGTAACGTATACGATGCGTTTAATGTTTTTAGAAGATGTTTCAATCCTTCGTTTTCCACGATAGATAAAAGTTTAAAAAAAAATTCTAAACTAAAGCGTATTTTCTACAAATCTAATTCTACTTTTACCGCATTTCCTTCAATTGTTTTCTTTCAATCAACTAATGAGTGTTTCGAGTCGAAATGCTTCTCTAGATTAGAGCTGCACCCTCCTATAAACGTAATACTATAAAATAGAATAATATAAGCTTACACCACATACCTTTATGTGGAATCATCGATTTAAAAAGTTTGCATTGTGCTAAATATTCTCTTGCTTCGGTACAATAATTCAATATTTGGCTTCTTTTATCCCACACATTGCCACACATCCTTCTTTTTCATCCTTTTTTTTTAATTTGTATTATTTCAGAGGATTTTTACGGAAAACTACATACTTCATACTACAGAATATAACCCTATAAATAATGAATTGTTACTTTTGGATTATGAGTACCGGTAAATATTCATGGTATCGAGTACTCAGTACTCAAATACTCAATACTTTTACATCACTAGTTACTGACATTACCATGATTTTTTCTTTTTTTCTAATGTATTTCTTTTAACCTCTTAAGACCTAAAGAGGATGATGCACCTGATTGGTTTTAAGTATGTAGTATATCGCTCCTTAAATACAAAAGCACCACAAGTCAAAATAAAAAAATAACGGCTGTTTTAGCGAAACATGAATGTTACATCGTTTAAGAAGCATTTTATGCAAAAAAATAATTGTTGATATTTTTTGAAATGTGTGACTTTTGTATTTAAGGAGCGATATGTAGTTATTTTATCTGTTTGTTTTTGACTATACTATACGTCAATACCAACATGTTATAGATCCTTAATAGTTTAAAAATTTTAAAATAAACATCTCTGTACCTGTGACTTTAAGAGGTTAATATTTATTAGTGCAAAATTTGATCCAATTTTTAAGGGTAGTTCTTTCATATTTAAATCACTATAACTTTTTACATAACTGACGAACTGCCTTTAACAAATAGTTTACCACACAAATCTTCATTGCACATACTAATCGATTTAGTGTTGCCTGTTAAAAATACGAGTACTTTTATGTGACCCAATGACATAATTGTCTACAGAGTGGTGTATCATAATTTTTAATTTCCTACAATGCGTTTATGTTTTTAAAATCAAACTTTTCCAACTTCAGTTATAAGAACGATCTTGTAATCATCGTGATAAAGAGTAAGGACGCTACTAAATTCATAAAACTGAAATGTATACATTTGTACAGAGATTTTAAATTTTGTGCCATTTTTAACAGGAAGGAATCTTCAAATTAAAAAGAAAATAATAAGTGACTTCATATTTAAAAAGGTTACAATCTATTGCGAGTTTTGTGGCATGATGGAACGTTATCCGACTTTTCTCTGAGTGCTTCTTGTTACCATCCTCCAAAGATCTTTCCTTGGCTTAAGCTCTAGTAATAAAGCAATACTTTTTCACTTGAAACTAAGCATTTTCTAGGCCTGTGTTGTCTGGTATGTCCACACTTATATATTGTTAGCCAAACAGTAGCAAATAAAGTCCATAAAAGCCAAAAACAAAGTAAATAAACAAAAGACAGACAACCAGTCCGTGAAGAGCATAACAAGTGCTTTTATTTTTTCTTGTTTATAGTGCTTGTATTTATATTTAAAAGAAATTTATTTTAAAATCTATGAAGATCTTTCTCGAAAACTTTTCAAGGTTTTTCGCTATTCGCTTATCCTTTTATGACGTGTTTTTTATATTTTTTTATTTTTTTGCACAGAACACACATGCCCTGCATAAAACAGAAAAAGTAAGGGAAGAAAAAAGTGTGTCGCGGTACTTTCATACACGGCTGTTTAATTAGAGTTGGCAACTATTGTTGTGATCTCCAACGTTTTTATGTATTTTCCTCATTCACTTGTTGTTTTTAAATAGAATTTTTGTTGTTTTGTTTTATTTTTGCCATTTTTTTTAATTGCATTTCTTGTTTATTTATCTGCATTTTTTATACTTATAGTAGGTACCTTTGGATATATTTTGTTCTTGAAATTCTTCTATGATGTTCCATTTGTTTCTGTTTATTTTTTTTTTTTCTTTTTTGTTTTTTTGTAATAAGTTCAGAGTTTTCAAGGACTGAACTCATAACAAAAAATTTCATATTAAAAATAAACTTAAGAAATAATTTTATTGTTATGTACTTAGTTTATGCCTGTTTTGAAATCAGTTCGACACCTAACGATTTCATTCATAACGATAACTTCATATCCGTTTATGCCTATGTTTTGAATCGAAACAGTTTTAAAACTGTTTTAACCAACAGCTAATTCTAAAACCCGTATGACACCTACTTTTTTTGTATTAATATTGATACGGAGAACAGTGCAAATAGAATATAATAAGAAAGTATAAAGGGTGTAAAGAGTTCAACAATATTCACATCAATACAGAACAAATGTTATCGATAAAAAAAGTAGAGTTTGTCAAAAGCAAGTTAAAATATTTTACATTTAAATTGGCATCTAAAATTTTAAATACTATAGTGTTGCTAACTTTATAGTGTTATTCTACAATTAAGCGATTTTACGGTATTTTGGCCTTCAAGGCAGCGTTTGTTTTTACAAAATAAAAAGTATGAACATTGTAATAAATATAAACACAAAAACAAAAATATATATTTTGTTTACATATTTTATGTTCCACTCTTTCTAGCATTTACTGTTTCTTTCTAGCAATTCTATAACAATTCAATACAAAAAAAGTAGGTGTCATACGGGCTTAAATAATTCTAATTCTAATTTTTTCATATTTTCTATAAGAATAAACATAGAATAATAAAAATAAGCGATGGAAGAAATTGACAACCCCATAAAATTTGATAGAACATTCTTTACAGCTCATTTTCATAAAGGTTTCAAAACGGTATGCGTTTTGCACTCAATTTTGAAAACGCTTGGTCTGACTCAAACAGCTTTGAAAAGCAGTTTCAGTGAAAACGTTTCGAAATTTCAAAACTGTTTTTATAGCTGTTTATGCCATGGGTTTGAGCGAATGAAAACGTTTTCAAAACGGGCATAAACATGATATGTTGTGTCGCTGTTAAATATTCGTCATATATTTAATATAAAATTTGCCATTTAAGTATATTAATCGTTTAGCAAGTACAGAACGCATGAATTGGTGGTTCAACCGTGGCCACTCTTCGACCACTATAGGGTAATTCTGTGACTTATTTGTGGATTCCACGGCATTCTCAGCAATTGGGTCTATCTTACGGTTATCTTATGGCATATTTCCATTGGCAATTAAAATTAAAGCCGATTGACCGGTCACAACATGGTAAATTTGCTGAATGGGTACTAGAACAACAGGCTTTCCATGCTGATTTTTGAAAAAAAAAATTCTCTAGTGGTGAAGCTCATTTCATACCCTGTAGTTATGTTAACAACCAAAATTGTCGCTTAGGAGGCTGAGAGAACCCAGAAGTGATTGTGGAAAAGCCATTGCATTCGAAAAAAGTGACTGTTTGAGGCGCATTACGGTGCATATATTTGTGCATATGTTTACCGTCAATTCAGAGAGCAATGGCTGCATGATAACCGACTTTTTTAGCCTACAATTAAGGACTTTGAACTATACGATATATAGTTTGAATAAATAGTGCCATGAGCCACACAAGACAAGATCGATTTCACAATTTGGCCAAGTCATGTGATTTGACTCCTTTATACTTTTTTTGTGAGGCTACGCGAATAAGTCACCTAACGGTTGAGTATTTAAAACCAAACTTTCATCAAGTTATCGCTAGGGTTAAAACTTGAAACAAATTTATAAAGGTTCTTGGTAAGTATAATTTCATAACTAACATTTGTTGATCATATGTACGAGTATAATCAGTAATAACTGTTTGGTTTTTTGGCTTTATTAAATTTGTTCTAACAATACTGTTGCGGAGTGCCAAAATTTTCGAAGGATTCGAATTTCAGTGAATTCTAATGGAATTTTAAATTCATAATTTTGATCAACGTTTGCATTATTAAGTTAAGATCAATTCTCAGGTTGATTTAAATGTAAACAATTGTTTAATTACCAACATTTTTAGATAAGTATTTGTTGCTGCTTTTACCATTTTTTGGCAATTAATTGAAGATTTTCTTTGTTTTAAAAATAGCAACTCCGTTTGTTTTTGTGCAAACTCGCACAACAACAAAACGCCTGTGTTTGTATTTTTGTAAAACTGCGATGACCTTATAAATACATAGGCCTCTATAAAGCTTTGAAAATTTTTTATCATTCTTAAATTTACCTGATATTTTGCCAAGATGGCAGATTCCCACTAGATAAATATTATTAAAATTGCCTTCTTTTAAATGCTATTGTTGATCAATTTATTATTATGGTGTGGTTTATATTTTAATATTTACATAACTATGGCCTCTCTCTCCCTCTATACTTCACCCACACTTTTGAAACGATAATATTTTGTGATGTTGTTCTTGTTTTTATCGTTTTAATTCCTTATTTTTTTCAAAAATTTCTGTTTTAGCTTAGCAAAGAGAAATAAAAAACAAAACAAAAAATATTAAATCCTACTACTAAAAAGACAACAACAAAAATATCAAAATAGCCCTGGAACATACATACTCGTATTTATGTATGTATGCGATGTTTTACGCACAACAAAAACATAAAAGCAGCCATATTATTTAATTCTTATCGGAAACGGAATTCAATTTGAATTTTGACTCTTCCATGAACAAAATGTCTTTACCAGAGAGCTGTGTGTTTAAAGCGCACGTAGTAAAAATTTTATAAATATACATACATACATTCATACATGTATCTATGCACCTATATATGTATATCGGCAACACATGGTTCCTCAAAGAAGTTGGTAATCATCGGGCTGTAGATCTCACACTTTAACAGTGATGGCCTGGCCAACACCGTTCTCAATGAAATATGAACCTACAACGCTACCGGTCCAAAATCCACAACAAGCCGTAACTTGTTCGTAATGCATTCATTCCAAATTCGTCATCTAGGATCGCTGTAGATGATGAAAATACGTAAGTATATAGGTATGTTTGTATGCTCAACCATTTTGATAAAACAATTTTATTATTTGTTGTTGTTGAATGCTGATTTGGCAAACATACTGAATAAATTACAAATAATTTGACAGATGTAGCGTCAACAAGATGGCCGTTATCAGAATTTGGAAGTGCCTATTGGATAACTGATAACTTGCATAGAAAAATCTTGTTTAAGGATAAAAATATTTTTACGTTCAGGAAAAGTTTCACAAACAAAATGATAGGGTTTATGCCCGGTCACCTTAAGAAGCATCCGAATTCACACCACGGATCGAAAAGGGTCATCAACAGTAGTCATAGTTTGGTGTGTTATGTACATAAGGCTGGGCTGAATTGTATGGATGAAAACAAAAAACAACAAATCGTCCAGCAAAAACGGAAAGTACAGAAAAATCTAAAAAAGTTTTGCTAAGAAACCACGGTTCTAAAATCAATTCCCGACTTTAAATTTTGAAGTCTTACTTATTAAATTGTATACAAAAATCTATAGTTTCATAAGAAGTGATCTGGAAAATTATGCTTGTTTTCTTTGACTATAACCGTTTTTTTCAAAAATACTAAAACTGTGGGAAATACGGTGGATCGAAAATATTTTTTTTTTTTTTTTTTTGTTAATAATCGGCAAAATATCCTAACTAGTGATCATACATGGGCATACTGCATTACTTTTTTACTTCAATACGTAAACCAGTATTCAGTAAAAAGTACTGATTATTGAAAAGAAAAATCAGTATTCAGTAAATTTTACTGATTACTGAAAAAAGAAATCAGTATTCAGTAAATTTTACTGTTTACTGAAAAGAGAAATCAGTATTCAGTAAAAAGTACTGATTACTGAAAAAAAATCAGTAATCAGTAAAAAGTACTGATTACTGAAAAGTAAAATCAGTATTCAGTAAAAAGTACTGATTTGTGTAAAAAAATTCAGTAAACATTAAATGACTGATGGTAGATACTGTGTGTTTTAAAAATGATATATACGCATTGCTCACTTACATGAATAGTGGCATAACTGAAAAACTGCATTTCGAAAAAAATTAAGAACTGAAAAAATTATTTTATTTTACATTTTTCAGTATATTTTCTGAACTTGAAGTCTCAGCTATATAAATCAGTTTTTATTTACCCAATAACACATTTCATAATTAAAAAAAGTAAAAACATACAAAAAAGAAATATTCCTCGAAATTCAGTTTTTCAGTTATGCCACTATTCACTAAGTGAGCAATGCGTACATATCATTTTTAAAACACACAGTATCTACCATCAGTCATTTAATGTTTACTGAATTTTTTTACACAAATCAGTACTTTTTACTGAATACTGATTTCACTTTTCAGTAATCAGTACTTTTTACTGAATACTGATTTTTCTTTTCAGTAATCAGTACTTTTTACTGAATACTGATTTCTCTTTTCAGTAATCAGTAAAATTTACTGAATACTGATTTCTTTTTTCAGTAAACAGTACTTTTTACTGAATACTGATTTCTCTTTTCAGTAAACAGTAAAATTTACTGAATACTGACTTTTCTTTTCAGTAATCAGTAAAATTTACTGAATACTGATTTTTCTTTTCAATAATCAGTAAAAAAAGAAAATACTGAAAAAGTACTGGTACTGAAAAATGCCCATCTATGCTAGTGATGTACAGTAATCCATTATAACTCAAGTATCGATTTTTTCTACACTCTTTACAATTTGGTACAAAAAACCGTTCTTTTTCCATTCCCTGATTGTAATGGAAAGCTGAGATTCTAAACTAAACGGAAATAACGAATTTTCTATTATAAGCCATGAATTCAAATTTTCCAACACTTCCAAAGAGTAAGACAGCATGTAAAATTGTCGTAATTCAAGTCACTATTTGTTAAAACAAGACCCTAATTTTAATATTTATTTTAATTCCTATGGCTTGGTTCTACATCCGTGAAGCAAAATTTGTTCTGACTCTGTTCTTAACTAACTTTGATAGAATTTAATAAAAAAAAGTTTCTAAAATTTTAAATTTCATTATTATTAAATTTGATAACAAATAAATGGAAGCTTGGCAACATTGCTTGCATTACTCTTTTTTACGGTAAGAGAGCAACGAAATAGAACTGAAAGCAAGATATTTTTGTTATTTTGTTTTATTCAAAATGCAATGCAAGAACAATTTCTGCAAACGCAGTGTTAGCAACCGGCTTGATTTTATTTTCTTTATTTGTTTTCCAATAGAGGAACCAACAACAAATAAAATTATAACACATATTTGTACAGACTTATCTTCTCTGCACAAATTTGTGTGTGTAAACACATCGGCCGGCTTTTTATTGTTTATTTTGCCGGCTGCGTTTTGTTTTGCTGTTTCGTAGTTTTTTTCTTCGCAGTTTACGTTTTATACAATTTAATGTTGCTGCTCTGCTAGCAGACTATTCTGTCAAGCTTGGTTGCAGTTCGATAGTATTTGATTTTTCTTATTGGCTTTCAGCTTCATACAAGCTTAACGCTGTTTGTGACATTTAAGGTTGGAGGAGAAATTATACTATTTGGAATAGGGTTGCATCATACAAGAATGAAAGTGAATTCATGTTATTTTTTGTTGTTTCTTTTACTTCATTTTTGCTTTTGCTCTCACTATTAAGTTGCGTTCATGAAAATGTGCATTAAGAAAGGGCATACATATATGTATATAATTGGTACTGTTATTAATCAGAGGTGGAGGTGTTTAATTCACCCAAAATTAATGTTTTTTATGTATTTATGTATGTAGTGTATTAGTGCAGCACTTTTGCCTTTAGCATATAAGTTAAGGTTTTTGTTTAATAATAATTACATATTGGAAAAAACATTTATTTATTTGTATTATAGTGTGTCCATGTTTTATAGACTTACACATTTCGTACTGGACTATGTTAGCCTTTCGTGGTTTTCCATATTTGTTTGTGGGTTATTGGTATAAATTACACATTTTTTTGGTGAATTTTGTTGTTTTTGCTGCTAATTAGTGAAATACTCATAGACAGAATTTTAATAATTTGTTTAACATTTTGTATTTCTTTTTTTTAGCAAATAAGTATATAATTAATGAAGGTGTTGAGTGTTTATTAGTGTCGAGTTTATTAATTTAGCAAACATTTGTCTACAGTTTATTAAGTGCGATAATCAATGGAATTCGATTTAAGTAAAAACAAAAAGAACAAATTAAATTTAAGATTTTTACAAATTCTGCAATTTTTGTCTATTTGTTTCAAAAATATACTTACATATGTACATACATATGTGAATTGAAAATTGACTTGACTAACTACGTAGCCACATATGATTTTGACATTTGAACTTACTGTTGTCTAAAACAATTGAATTTTTTAAAAAATAGACAGTGTCAAGAAATATTTTAAATTTAAAACCTACTTCAGTGTATACCTGTTAAATTTCGAATACGATTAGTAATCAATAACATCACTTTTAAAAATGAATCGTAAAGATTAGTAATTCTAAAAATAAAATTTTTGATTATTAATTGATTACGATTACATACATACATATTCAAAAAGTAATCAGAATTACTGGCAACAAAAAAAATACTATAAAATAATCAAAAAGATTAAAAATTAATCAAAAAGTAACCCCAATTATTTTCAACGATTCTTTTTGATTACTTTCAACATTTTAATACAATTTAATAATAGCAGAACAGATCTAAAACAAAGCTGCTAAAGGAAAATTACAAATTAGCTACAAATAATCATATAAAGTGGAACAATAAAATTGTATTAAAAATTAAAGTCAAGTGCAAAATATTAATAAAAGATAGTGAAAGGTTTTATATACGTACATATATAATACATATGAATGTATGCATATAAACAATGTCATATTTTTTGTTAAAGGAAGCAACACATAAAAAGTGCAAGATTTTATTATTCTTTTGTATAAATATAATATGCTATATAAGTTTTCGGATTTGGTTTTATTTACATCCTTTTTTTAAGAAAAACTATAAAGGATAATATTAAAAAAGGTAATATGTGGATAAGGTGAGAAAGAAAAAAATGTATAGGGTAATATTTTTTGGTAGAAAAAGAAACGCCGATAATAAGGAAAAATCAGGCGAATAATATCTCCTAATAAGGCTTTAGGAGGTCTAAGTAATCTGACAAGGTATCTGAAATAGTATTCTTATGTACATAAGACAACGACTTTGAACTCACAGTAGGAGAGGAAAGAAACTATTTTTGCTATGGTTTACACATACTAGATTTAAAGCAAAATTTTACATCGAATAGGCGCAATTGTCTTTTTTTATAACCAAAAATATTTTTTAAAATATCAAAATCATACAATTAACTGTAAAAGATATCAAGTTTGTTCGAGGGCTTCCATGAAAAATACAACTTTAATTTTTAAATACAACTCTATATAATATCTTTAAACTTGGCCCAAATTTGTGGTATGTATGTACTATATGCATATACATATATACAACTAAAGTTGGCGTATAATTATGATTTTAAATAATATATCTGCGTACTTAACCTCTAGTCCACTCAAGTCAGGCGATATGATAACGATAGATAAGAATGTAACATATTTGTTATAATGATTTCTTGACATATGCGAATTTACCCAACAAAACACAAATGTTATAACTTTGCTTTGCGTCATTATGTATACTACAATATCCAAATTGCTCTTTTGGACTACATTCCCTAATTTTAAATATAGGAGTTTATCTTTAAGCTTTTGAAACATAGTCGTCTAAATTTAATTTGATTTTGTTTTTATTAGTTAGTATGTAGTTACAAATTCAAAACAATTTCGTGCATGTTATTACAACATATATGATAAAAAACTTTTAAAAAGATAATAAAAAACTTTGGTTGATAATGAAATTAAACGGGTATAAAATTCATTTTCTTAGATATACCGACGGTATCTAAAAATTAATATATAAATACCCACATAAATTTTTAAGGTTATCAATTATATATGTAACTAAAAAAATTATATAAATATAAACCCAATTACAAAAAAACTACTTTTACACATTTACAATTTATATTTTTTTTCTTGAAGCAGTTCTGTAAATAAATGATTGTTGCACAATGCACACTCTATTTTTTCTAGCACCTTTTAAAAGTTGTTTTTAATCTCTGGCGATGGAATCATCTTAAAAATGTGACTAAAAATCATTTAAATTATCTTGATGTTTAATTCTTATAAGCTTTTCAGTAAAATATTTGTGTTTCTTTGTATTTTAATATTCTTATGTACGCATTTATAATAATAAATCTAAACATATGCCGGAATTCATTCATCTATTTCTAGTAATAAACCCTAATAAAAAGTAGATGTTATTAATCACTTACATATGTATTTGTATCCATTTTTTTAATAATTATTGAAAAAAAAAATTATATAATCTAAGAAACAAATAATTTCATAAATTAAACGTATACTCATTAAAAAATATATATGTATGTATATATAATATATCTACATACATACATGCATATGTATATATTTTTACATAAATAAATAAAAAAAATAGCATATCGATTAATACTATTTTCCGCGACATTTAGTTTAAAACCATTTAGAAGATTTAAAATTAATTTTGCAAACGCCAATGAATTTTAAATGGTGAAAAACTTTACAGAATATGAAACAAAATATTTTATTAGACATATGTGTAATAGGTTCAAGTAAAAATTAAACTTTAACGCCTGCGAATAAAGATTAAATAAACATTTTAGGTAGCGAGGATTTGTTTGCAACATTTGTAGTAAACAGTCCCTGAGTTAGTCTTACTTCAAAGCCTTTTATAACATATTCACAAATTTTCCTGTCTATGAAAAAAAAAATCCCAAGTCGCAATTTTATAGATTATCGGATGAAAAAAATTCTTTAATACTTCAGGAACTTTTATATACAAGAGTAATTTTTTTATAATCCCACTATGAGTAGGTATAAATTTGTATTATTTTCCTTGACCTTTTTATTAATTTTATTATTAGATAAATTATTTGAGCTTAAGGTCGAATAAATATTTATATTATTTATTTTACGATATTTCGCTACTTCCTTGCGTAGCATCATCAGGAATATATATTTGTTATTGTTTTGTCACATTCAAATATATATTCCTGATGATGCTACGCAAGGAAGTAGCGAAATATCGTAAAATAAATAATATAAATATTTATTCGACCTTAAGCTCAAATAATTTATCTAATAGTAGGTATAAATTATTAAAATTCTTCCGCTTGGCCATTGATTGTAACTTAATTTTTTTTTCACATTATGGAAACATATTTAAAGTAATATTTTTTTTTGTACGAATTAATGCACAATTCCTATTTTCTTCTGTGAATATCTATACTTACCAACGTAAATCCATGCGCTCTCATGGTCAAACTGTGACTGATTTTCTCTTAAAATTAAAGAATTATATAAACCCTCTAGTTGGAAAAAACCAATGCAGCAAAAATGAAGAAAAATTTATCAATTCTAATGAAAGGAATATACAAGAATTTAAGCGCCAAAAATATTTGTACGAGTAAAACAGAAAAAGTGAATATACATATGAAACCCAACAACCCTGAACTCAAACTCCAATAAGAAACCTTGAACTACAAGGGAATATGTATATAGTATGTATGTATGTATATGATTTATACTATTTTTGGGGAGTAAATTTCACAAAGAAATATTTAAGGGTGGGTGAGTTATTTAAAAACTGATCCAACTCAACACCCTTAATAGCAAGCCAAATTTATAAAAAAAGCGTAAACCAATACAAAAAGTGAAATGAGTTATAAGCTCCCACCCTTGGCGTATCATCATATCACACCAAGAATGATAGAACTTGTCACACACCAACAGGAAAAACACAAAAACAAAAACAAACTGTCAGGCATAAAGAGCTATTAGAAAATTTCCCTTCAGCAGAAGCCAGGAAAAAGCCCAACAGTACAGAACAGAAAAGAACAGAGCACTATTGAGTGGGAGAAAAATAGTGTAAGAGAGAGCGAGAAAGAAAGGGAATATTCTACAATTTTGCTTACGAACAGGTTTGATTTAAAGACAGGCGCACTTAACATGTTTGAATGGAACCTATGAAGCTAACGTGCTACTTGTGCTGATGCCGTAGTTACTAATGTGTGGTTTAACAAACACTACGTGTGTAAAGTAAACGTTGGCTTCATTCAATATTTTTCTTGTGTGAAATTTTTAGTATGAATTTCGCTTTCTGCTAAACAAGTTGTGTTGAATGTAAAAGTTCGGAACGTTGGAAGAAAGAATAACAAAAACATACAAACCTCTACAAATTGTTTTTGTAATTGCTAACTCTATATTTTTTTTAAGTGAAAAAATTAAGAACAAAAATAAATCTTTTTTTATAAAGCCGAAAATAAAAAGAAATAATTTTTTATGATAATATAAAATTAAATTTTTTTATATAAACACCAACAGCAAAAAATTGCCTATATTAAAAAATAAACCACACAATCGCAAATACAAAACAAATCTTGTTGCTTTGGATAAAATTAAAAGCAAGCAACAAACTCTCTTAATCGCTAAAAAAACTTTTTTTAAACATAAACAAAAAACAAAAAAATTGTATACATACCCCTATACATAGAGAAAAATAAAATAAAGTGATAAAGAGGGAAAACAAACAAAAATAATTGAAAAAAGACCATGGAAGAATTAAAAATTTTGTTTTAATCACCCCAAAATAAAAGTAAGAAAAATAAAAAAAAATTCAGGGAATTATTAATAATACCAACAACAACCAAAACAAAAAAAAAAAATATAAATTCTAACTGTAAATTTAAGGCAGTGAGAAGCCAGAGTAAAAATAAAGAAACACAACAGCAAGACAAATTTGGAAATAAGCAAGCAAAAAATAAATGAAAATGAATAACAGCAAAGTAAATAAATTGAGTAATAAAAATTAACAACAACAGATATACATATATGAGAAAACACAAATTAATAAAATTGTTTTTGGATGCAATCATTGAGGTTGTGTGTACTTTCAATGTGTACAAAAACTAAACACACATCTAGTCATGCGTATACAATATGAAAATATGTGGAAAAAAAATTATTCAATTTTTTTAATGGAAATTAAAATACAATTTAAAAAGAGATAAAAAATGAGTTAATTAAACTTTAATTATTATTGAATAACAGGTATAGCTAGAAAAATTAAGAAACTTAAAAAATACACAAAAAGTGTAGAAAAGAAAACAAATTGTGCAAAATCATGAATATGTATGAGACAAATTTAATTCTGTGGTGGGTGTTGTCAATCGGATTTGTTTACTTGAGTGTTTGTGAGGTTTTTAATGTTAAGAAACGTCAATTTTTTAAACAAATAAGTTTGTGTAGCCTATAGTACATTTTAGAATATGTTGAAGGCATAATAATTAGTAAATCAAATAGGTACCTATATTTTTTAAGTGAAGATGTGTAAATCTAATGTTCAAGTTTTGAATATAAATTTTTTGTTTTTTTTTTTAGAAACATTTTTTTAAATTAAAAGTTCTAACGGCTAACTATTAAATATTCCATTCATTTTTTAAATAGCATTTCAAATGTTTTTATTTTTTCTTCTATTTTTACTATGGGGGGTAACTGTTTCCCTATTTTGATTATTCTTTTAATGTTTTTCGAATTGACAATTTTGTAAATAACTAAAGAATATTAGTATTTCTTGTTTGTTTACAAAAGCAAACAAATTAAAAGAATTAAGGAAATAAAAATTTAAATTAATCTGGTATGTGATGGAAAACGATTTTTATCGAAATTGAAATCAACTGAAATTTCAAGATTCTATAGGTAACTTCCCAATCTAACGAGATTTGGAATTCTTCTGTACTCGTTACGAAAAAGGCAATTAAATCTACTACTGAGATTATTCAAATTTTAAAATGATTAAAACAGACAAGTTTCATATCACTTTGAAAATACATACATACGATTTCAATTTCGATCAATTTTAATTTCCATCACATACCAGAATACTTATCTTGACTTTCTGGTCTTTCAATAATTTTTGGAAAATTATCAAAACTACAAATTCTTAAATTAATTCTTGCAATATAGTCGTACGTTTTATTGTATTTATTTCACAAAAATTAAGAAAATTTCGTATTTTATTAATTTTGAAAATAAATAACAGCAAAAAAAAATATATATATTATAGGATATTGTGATTGGTATGTCATTTTAAAGATTAGATTTTTTTTATTAATTTATGTAAAAACAACACTAAAATTTCAAAACCTCTGTGAAGGAAATTTTTCAAATATCGTTTCATCCTTAATGTTCTTATTGTATTTTTTTAAATATGATTCGCTTTTGGCAGTTGAGTCATCAGAATTATCACTATGGACTATACTATCCAAAGCAAAAAACTTTGCACCGATACAAAGCACAAAAAATTGTTTATCTTACTTATACCTTTCAAAATTTTGTTCCTAATTAGGTACGTTATTATTTCACCGAATTATGAATAAGGTTTGCAGCTTGGAAATTTTCTTTTTTTTTCAACAGTAAAGAATATACGAATAGGTATACTTACATACCATAGTCTATTTTAATTTCAAGTCCACACTTTCATTGAATAATTTTGAAAACTTAATTTAAATAAAAAAATCTCTACTTTTCAAATAGTTGAAATAGCCAACAACGAAATTTATTGACTCAAAAATATCAATAATAACTGCATTCTGAAACATATTTTTTTGTTTGTTTATTAATGCTAAAATTAGTTCTACAGTTTAAATATAAATTTCTTACTATTTATTAATTGTTAACAAATTAATTAATAAGAATACTGCAAGGGTGTGAAAATGTACTTTTATGTGAAACATTATTTCTAGTTTTTATTTATTTTTGTCTAAATTTTTTTTTAGATAACTGCCCAGCAAAAATTTTTCATAATTTTGAAAGCTCAGTAGGATATTAACTGCTGATTTACAAGTTATCCCCTCCATATGTAAAAGCAGTTTGTAATTAATATTGAGGTTTGTTCTGTAAAACGAAATCGAGTGAAAGTGAAATTAAATTTTTTTCAAAGACAATTAATGCTTAATTACGTCAAGTATTTAAGAGTTTTGATTATCATAAAAGTTATGTTAATGGTTTTTTAGAGAATGAATAAAAAATTATATAAAAAACTTGCCGTATTTTACAGTTTACAGAACATACCCAATTCTGTATAAATAATTATACAGCTTAATCTATTCCCTTACGTGGAACCAGGGAGGTGAAACATAAAACATAAAAATAGTCCCTTCCGTTATAATAAGACTAAACTTAGTTTTTCTCCCTTGCCAACCCAGCACAGAGGTGTGCTTAAGAATTAAGAAAATAAAAAATTTAAAATAATCTGGTACCTATGTGAATGATTTTCATCCAAACTGAAATCAACTGAAATTTTAAGATTCTATAACTTCCAAATCTAACTAGATTTGGAATTCTTCTTTAGTCATTTACTAAAATGACTATTAAATCTACTTCTGAGATTATTCAAATTTTAAAATAATTAAAACAGACAAGTTTCATATCACTTTGAAAATACATACGATTTCAATTTCGATCAATTTTGTTTTTCATCACATACCGGAATACTTATCTTGACTTTTTGGTCTTTTAATAATTATCGAAAATTATCAAAACTACAAACTCTTAAATTAATTCTTGCAACATAGTCGTATGTTTTATTATATTTATTTCACAAAAATTAAGAAAATTTCCTATTTAATTAATTTTGAAAATATGTAAATAACAGCAAAAAAAAAAAAAAAGAAAATATATTATAGAATATTGTTATGATTGGTATGTCCCTTTAAAGATTAGATTATTTTTTTTATTAATTTATGTAAAAACAACACTAAAATTTCAAAACCTGTGTAAAGGAAATTTTTCAAATATCGTTTCATCCTTAATGTTCTTATTGTATTTTTTTAAATATGATCCGCTTTTGGCGGTTGAGTCATCAGAATTATCACTATGGACTATACTCTATCAACTTCAGAATATGTACCTAAAAAAGCAAAAAACTTTGCACCGATACAAAGCACGAAAAATTGTTTATCCTACTTATACCTTTCAAAATTTTGTTCCTAATTAGGTACGTTATTATTTAACCGAATTATGAATTAAGCATTAAACACATAGACAACAGCAAGCAGCATGACAGCAAGCAGCAAATGCAGCCGACAATATTTGCTGCCATGCTATCGGCTACATAAATATTTTGAAGGCAGTAGCAGCAAAACAATAAAAAAACAAATAAAATAATGAACATGTGTTTGTTGTTGAAAAAAATATTTCAGTGATACCACTTTCAAGTATACGAAATCGCAAAAATAAAATCGCTTGTTTGAAATGTAAATACATATATATTTTTTATTTTAATTTGTTTATATTTTATTAGTATTAAAAAACTTTACAAAACTCATTAACAAAATATATTTTTTGCTAATTGTACACATACTCTTTAAAAAAATTAAAATTTAAGTATAATCTCAAATTATTTGGCAATTATTGCAAAATTGAGACTTTTGCATAGCCCTTCATGTTGCCCGATGAACTCTGAAATTCTGTGTATTTCTCAACTGGTACGGCTGCAAATCTCCAAAAAAAAAAATCCACTGATCATAAAGATATTTTGATGCATCACACATTTGCATATTTCTTTTAAGACATAACGTAGTTAGTTGTTTGTTTTACATTCAGCCCTTCATCATTACCCATCACATTATACATGTATTTTAAACAACAAAGCATATTAATCCCTGTGGGACACCAAACATAACATTAAAATCTTAAATTTATTAAATAATACCGACTTATAATGTTAAAAAGTTTTTAATTGTTATTATCTTTATTAATAAATAAATTTTTTTTCTTTGTAATAAAAAATATTTTTTAGGTCGTTTTTCTTTATCATTTTGTATTGTATTAGCATCACTAATTAGTTTTTGCTGCCTCAAAAAATAGAAATTATTCTAAGTTGGGCAGCAGCAGCAAAGGTTTTTGTATAGGGTTTTGCTGTGCTGCCTTTAAAATAATCGTTTCCATATAAACGTGGGCATTCTAATTTTGACAACTTGCTGCCTGCTGCTTGCTGTCGTCTATGTGTTTAATGCTTTAGGTTTGCAGCTTGGAAATTCTCTTTTTTTTTCAACAGTAAAGAATCTACGAATAGGTATACTTACATACCATAGTCTATTTTAATTGCAAGTCAACACTACTTTCAATGAATAATTTTGAAAACTTAATTTAAATAAAAAAATCTCTACTTTTCAAATAGTTGAAGTAGCCAACAACGAAATTTATTGACTCAAAAATATCAATAATAACTGCATACTGAAGCATATTTGTTTGTTTGTTTATTAAAGCTAAAAATTTAGTTCTACAGTTAAAAAAAAATATAAATTTCTTACTATTTATTCATTGTTAACAAATTAGTTTTAATTTCAATTAATAAGAATACTGCAAGGGTGTGAAAATGTACTTTTACGTGAAACGTTATTTCTAGTTTCTATTTATTTTTTGTCTAAAATTTTTTTAGATAACTGCCCAGCAAAAATTTTTCATAATTTTGAAAGCTTAGTAGGATATTAACTGCTGATTTACAAGTTATCCCCTACATATATAAAAGTAGTTTGTAATTAATATTGAAAAAAAATGTTCTGTAAAACGAAATCGAGTGAAAGTGAAATTAAATGTTTTTTTCAAAGACAATTAATGCTTAATTATGTCAAGTATTTAAGAGTTTTGATTATCATAAAAGCTATGTTAATGGTTTTTTAGAGAATGAATAAAAAATTATATCAAAAACTTGCCGTATTTTACAGTTTACAGAACTTACCCGATTATGTATAAATAATTATACAGCTTACTTTGTTCCCTTACGTGGAATAAGGGAGGTGGAACATAAAACATAAAAATAGTCCCTTCCGTTTTAATAATACTAAACTTAGTTTTTCTCCCTTGCCAACCCAGCAGAGAGGTGTGCTTACTAGTAAGTAAGTTGTTTTGTATCAATAATGCATGATTTTTATATGAAATAAGCCACTAAAATGCAATAGAAAGACAAATTTATTGCAACCAGTAAGCAAATAGTACAAAATATCAAAAATAATACCTTATCCTGTAGCATATTTGGAAGCTTTAAAGTATAAAAACAATATAATGCTTCCATAATTGCTTACAATTTTATTTATTGTTTCCAAATCTTAAAAATTTTCTGCTAGGAAGCCCCAATTATTGCTGGGTAATTATGAAAAAAAATATATGTTTTAAGTAAACCGATATTTTTTTGTTACATACATACATTCGATAATTCAAAATTTTGACACAATTTGTAATAAACCAGAGGCTTTATTTTGTAATTTCTCTAAGATAAAACTCTATTGCTAAAAAATTTATAAACTTGATTAAGGACTTTTTAGCTCTTGACCGCATATTGTATTTAAAAGCTTCATGCCTATTACCTCTAAACTTTTCAATTTTATATATTCTAACGCCCAGCCATTTTTAAAAACCCAAAATGTTAGCATTTTAGCTCTAAAAAATTATAGAATAGGACCCCAGTTTTAGTTATTTTTTTTTTTTTTTTTTGTGAAATAACCGGCAAATTTGTTTTATTAGAAAAATATTGAAATGACAAAAAAAAAAATACAGAATCAATTTTTTTCTTAAGACATTATGTGGATGACTTTCCTGACTAAGAATTATTAGGCAGAATTCCAATTGGCGATGTCGTCGGCGTATAACGACATTTTTGTAATAGATTAAAGGCAAGAGAAACAGTTTTTCTTTATTCTGCTACAAAAATGTCGTCAGACGACAAAGACGTCACCAACTGGAATAAGGCCGTATTATTTCCCAGTAAAGGTCGTCCCTAAATTGTTGCATATTTTGCCAATATATTTAATCGATTTAATTTAACTATATTGGAATCACCTATTCCTAATTAGAAAGTGAAATTAGATATATAAAAAATACCACTTATTTTTCTGAAACCTACAAAACCATGACAAAATTAATGTTTTTCGACCATAATGCTTGCATTCACATATAATTTTAGTAATTTGTGTATGTTTTAATTCTTGATTTATTATTTTAACTTAAGTTTTTATTTTAATATTTTCTTTGTTTTATAAAACAGAAACAATTGATTTTATAATTAAAAAAAACTAAACTGCTGGTATTAATTAATAATAATTAGTAAGAAAATAACGCATTTATTTACTGTGAAAAAAAAAACGTTAAAAGAATTCCAAAAACTTCATGCAAGATTAAAAAAATTTTTTAACAAAATTTTTTCAAGTGATTTATAATTAAAAAAAGAAAAAAAAAAACATATAAACAGGAAATAAAGTTTTTTTTATTAAAAAAATAGAAATAAAACCAATCCACCTCAATGTATTATGCTGCTAGAAGAGTAAAATTGAGATTTTCTTATCTGAATCCTTAAGAAGCAATACAAATTTCCTTTAAAAACAGTTATCGTGTACAGAAAAGTGAGAATGTCGCAAAATATAAAATTTTTAAAATAAACATTTAAAAGAAATAGAAAAAATGCTTTTAATTTAATTGCTTTAAAATAATAAAACAAATAACCCCAGAAAACAATTCAATTACTGACTGCTTAACTACAAAAAAAGAATAAAAATAATTGTGGTAAAAATTTGTAAAATAATCAAATACCACTTATGGCGCCGCGTCGCAATCATAATACTGGAAATATTGTAAGCCAACAGAAATTACAACACCAGCATCAACAGCATCAACAACTACAAACGACTTCTGTGGCATCATTTGTTTCTACAACAAGTACAACATCTTCATCAACCACCGTTAATTCGGAATTTTTTAATCACCACTTTTTTACTGCACTATCTGAAGAAACAAATACTTCATTGAGTAGAAGAGCTAGCAGTGTGAGCAGTGTTGATAGCGGTACAAGCCTCACCATGTCTCCTATGCAAACCACCGTTAATAATACGAGCAATAGTAATAATAATAATAACAACAACAACAACAATTCAGCACCAAATCATAATAAATGTTTAGGTGATCAATATGTACGTTGCTGTTATCCCAATGGCGAGTGCTTTAAGTCCGATCTCATTAATTTAGACGAACTCGCGGATTGCATAAAAGTTATCTGCAATAATGAGAATTGTACGGTGAGCCAATTTATGCATCGGGAATGTTTCGAAAACTGGGAACAAACTATACTGCAGACCTTAAAATCCATGGGTGGCAGAGCACGTTCTTGGTCGGATCGTCAAAAAGCGCAGAATTTGTGGACTAAGAAAGGTTATGATTTGGTTTATAAAGTATGCGGTTGTAAATGTTCAAGAGGACATTTGCGAAAAGATTTAGAATGGGTGGCACCTAAACCGGGTCATATACTAAATGGCCAACGAATTATGAATGGCCAAACGAATGGCTGCAATGGCGTGGATGATGAGGATAAAAAGAAAAAGAAAAACAAACGTAATAG
Organism: Metopia argyrocephala; assembly: GCA_963576795.1. Classification (NCBI taxonomy): domain Eukaryota; kingdom Metazoa; phylum Arthropoda; class Insecta; order Diptera; family Sarcophagidae; genus Metopia; species Metopia argyrocephala. The sequence goes on from OY756211.1 coordinate 91,301,185, forward strand.
GCAGCAGCAACAACAGCAGCAGCAGCAGCAGAATACTAAGACTCATGTTCATTTGCAAACTAATGGTGTTGCTAATCAAAATCAACAGCAACAACAACAACATCAAATGAATGGTACAAGTAACAGCACACCAGAACCCTTACAGCAGCTGCAGAAAAATCATGTACAAAATGAAAATTCCGCAAATAATCAGCAATTGCTGAATGGAAACATTACCAATAAAAACAACAGCAGCAACAACAATAACAACAACAACAACAGCGCTAATAGTGTTAATATTAGTGGTATTGGTGTTATTGGTTCAGGTCTACAGCAGAATAGTGGCCAAATACAAAATCAACAACAAAACAATCAAAACTCCAACTCAGATGTGGTAACTTCCATTAATAATCTATTAAATGGCCAAAATAATATACTAGGCCTTGATTTAAGACCACGTGCAAATAGTATTTCCTCCAACTCTAATAATAGTGGAACTACTTCGCCCTCAGCTGTGTCGTTTACATCAGATTTTCATCCCTCTAATGCTACAGCTCTAACACCATTGTCTACTTTGCAAAATCTTAATCTGAATGGTTTCTATCATACAACACAATCTAATAACAATGCTAACAACACGCAGCAGCAACAGCAATTACATGTCAACTTGTTGCAACAGTCTTCTTTGAATGCTGTTTCATTGACTAAAAATATTTTAAATGGTTTACAATCATCTGGTTTATTGGGTAATAATAACAATAACGCCACCATTACCACCAATACCAATACAAATGCGCCTAATGCACAGAACAATATTACAACTGTTGCCAACACGACTGGCCATCTAAATGGCGGTAATGCTTTAATTACAAATGCAACGGCAGCAGCTGCTGCTGCTACTACAGCTTTACTAATTAAACAACAGCAGCAACAGCAACAGCAACAGTGTGCTGCTAATTTACTAACAAATGGTTGCATTGAATTGAAACAGCAACCACCACAGCAGCAACAACAGCTTCAATTAACACCATTTGAACAACAACAATTGTTGTTGCAACAAAAAGTCAAAGAAGTTGAAATCTATTCGGAAAGAGTACGGTAAGTCAAATGTAGTCAATATTTATCTGTTTTCCTATTACAATACAATTTTCAATTCTAATTACGAGGGAAGTGTGACGAATACCATATGCTCAGTGTAAAGTCTTTTGTGCAAATTAAATCAACAAGCGTCGCAGTGGCTGTCTAACACACTGGTCACTAGATCATGTTACTGGAGCACTCAAATGTAATATAATTTTTATTTTGTCTGATATTTATTCTGTTCGAAATATGGTTTACAATTTAGTGACAATTAACAATAAAAGGACAATTATAAGTTTACGTTTTATTTTTGTGTGGCCTCGCTGGATCGCGAATAATATTTCTATTTGAAATTGCTTTCGAAACATGGGTCTTGTAAACTCTTGAGGTCTTTGCTTTAGTTATCTTCTGACATGTTGAGATGGTTCTAATTTTTTTTTTTGCAATTTTAAAAGTTTCAGTTAAAATCTAAAAATTTAATTTTTCTTTTATTTACACATGCATAGTACATACATATGTATATGAAATGGAATACTATGCCGCCACACCCACCACTTTAACTATTTCATAGTATTGCCTAGCAAATCTTACAATTATAGGCCAAGAAGTAATAAAAAGAACGCCTGTTTTGAAGACGATTTACTTTCTTAGGAGTATGCCAATATGCCCAGTTTTATTATATAGCTCTTTAATCATAACTTAAATTACATTAAAATTTTTATATGCGAGTACATACAGACATACAATGTAAAAATTTTTGCTTCGAAAATAATTGCATTCAATTCTAATTTTTTTTGCTTTTCGATTTAAACATTTTTAAATTTATTCCCATTTTATCATTTATTTTTTTTAATTCTAAAATTCATTTGCACTGAAGCGTGTTGGACTGTATTGTGTGGTTGGTTGGTTGGTGGTGGTGGTATGTCATCATTATACTTTCCCGCATATCATTCTTATGCAAATTCAATGTGTCTCCACTTCCTTTTTTTGTAAACTTTTTTTTATTTTAATTTTTGTTAATAATTTAAAAATCAACAATACGAAGAAAAAACAAAAATTATAAATAAAACATAAAAAACATTAAAAATAAAGCAAATGCAGCAGCTGGAAAAAAATGAATTTCAACAAAGATTGTTAAATAAAAAAAAACGGTTAAATATTGTTTAATGCATATGTTTGTAATTAAATATAAAGATTTTTAATATTTGTGTGTATACATACCACATATCCATACATATTGCACATTCGTATGTACAAACTTAAGGGGTCTGTTAAATGTTAAAACATTTGTCAATTTTTAATTTTAACACAGCCTATACTATTTTTTTATTTATTAATATAGATAGACTGCTACACGAGTATGTAACAATTACTAAAAATTTTCTGAATTTAATCTTTACTATATAAATTTATTGTGTACGAGTAATTTTTCTTTAGTCTTAATATACTGACACCATTAATATGTATGTATAACACGAAGAATTATGAATGTGTGTGAAGATAAATTCGAATTTGAAAAGCAAAGACATAAACCATCTTTCTTTAGCTAACACATTTTTTGCGTTAACAGAGCTCTGTTAATAGTTTAACAGCGACTATGTACGGGTATTTCAGGACTTATTAGGCGTTTAATGGACACACATTCCAATTTTAGGAAGAAAAGGTACCCCCATATGGAAGCTATATTGTTCACTTTGTATCTCATAAAAAAAAAAATTCATATTTATTTAGTTTTAGGTTAAAAAAAAGCCGAAACAAATTCTTTCGAAAAAAACCAAATAAGTGGAGAAGATCAGTGGCCATTATGGAAAAATACGAAAATGCACATATATCACACTATATGGAGATGATACTCCAAGGGGTCCCCAATGACGCTGTGTTAGTGGTATTCCTGAAATAATTTTGGGATTTGAGAAAATTAAATTTGAAAAATTCAATTTTTTTGCAAAATGACTGGAGAAGATCAGTGGCCATTATGGAAAAATACGAAAATGCACATATATCACACTATATGGAGATGATACTCCAAGGGGTCCCCAATGACGCTGTATTAGTGGTATTCCTGAAATAATTTTGGGATTTGAGAAAATTAAATTTGAAAAATTCAATTTTTTTGCAAAATGACTGGAGAAGATCAGTGGCCATTATGGAAAAATACGAAAATGCACATATATCACACTATATGGAGATGATACTCCAAGGGGTCCCCAATGACGCTGTATTAGTGGTATTCCTGAAATAATTTTGGGATTTGAGAAAATTAAATTTGAAAAATTCAATTTTTTTGCAAAATGACTGGAGAAGATCAGTGGCCATTATGGAAAAATACGAAAATGCACATATATCACACTATATGGAGATGATACTCCAAGGGGTCCCCAATGACGCTGTATTAGTGGTATTCCTGAAATAATTTTGGGATTTGAGAAAATTAAATTTGAAAAATTCAATTTTTTTGCAAAATGACTGGAGAAGATCAGTGGCCATTATGGAAAAATACGAAAATGCACATATATCACACTATATGGAGATGATACTCCAAGGGGTCCCCAATGACGCTGTGTTAGTGGTATTCCTGAAATAATTTTGGGATTTGAGAAAATTAAATTTGAAAAATTCAATTTTTTTGCAAAATGACTGGAGAAGAAGTGTGTGAAGTTAGCTACGAAAGTTAAATTCTTTTTAACAACAGAATTAGTTAACAGAGTAATGTTAACATTACCTGCATATGAAACATATAGTGAATCAAAACTAAAATAAATAACTAATACTAATACACTAATACATTGGAGTATCATCTCCATATAGTGTGATATATGTGCATTTTCGTATTTTTCCATAATGGCCACTGATCTTCTCCAGTCATTTTGCAAAAAAATTGAATTTTTCAAATTTAATTTTCTCAAATCCCAAAATTATTTCAGGAATACCACTAACACAGCGTCATTGGGGACCCCTTGGAGTATCATCTCCATATAGTGTGATATATGTGCATTTTCGTATTTTTCCATAATGGCCACTGATCTTCTCCAGTCATTTTGCAAAAAAATTGAATTTTTCAAATTTAATTTTCTCAAATCCCAAAATTATTTCAGGAATACCACTAACACAGCGTCATTGGGAACCCCTTGGAGTATCATCTCCATATAGTGTGATATATGTGCATTTTCGTATTTTTCCATAATGGCCACTGATCTTCTCCAGTCATTTTGCAAAAAAATTGAATTTTTCAAATTTAATTTTCTCAAATCCCAAAATTATTTCAGGAATACCACTAACACAGCGTCATTGGGGACCCCTTGGAGTATCATCTCCATATAGTGTGATATATGTGCATTTTCGTATTTTTCCATAATGGCCACTGATCTTCTCCAGTCATTTTGCAAAAAAATTGAATTTTTCAAATTTAATTTTCTCAAATCCCAAAATTATTTCAGGAATACCACTAACACAGCGTCATTGGGAACCCCTTGGAGTATCATCTCCATATAGTGTGATATATGTGCATTTTCGTATTTTTCCATAATGGCCACTGATCTTCTCCAGTCATTTTGCAAAAAAATTGAATTTTTCAAATTTAATTTTCTCAAATCCCAAAATTATTTCAGGAATACCACTAACACAGCGTCATTGGGGACCCCTTGGAGTATCATCTCCATATAGTGTGATATATGTGCATTTTCGTATTTTTCCATAATGGCCACTGATCTTCTCCAGTCATTTTGCAAAAAAATTGAATTTTTCAAATTTAATTTTCTCAAATCCCAAAATTATTTCAGGAATACCACTAACACAGCGTCATTGGGGACCCCTTGGAGTATCATCTCCATATAGTGTGATATATGTGCATTTTCGTATTTTTCCATAATGGCCACTGATCTTCTCCAGTCATTTTGCAAAAAAATTGAATTTTTCAAATTTAATTTTCTCAAATCCCAAAATTATTTCAGGAATACCACTAACACAGCGTCATTGGGGACCCCTTGGAGTATCATCTCCATATAGTGTGATATATGTGCATTTTCGTATTTTTCCATAATGGCCACTGATCTTCTCCAGTCATTTTGCAAAAAAATTGAATTTTTCAAATTTAATTTTCTCAAATCCCAAAATTATTTCAGGAATACCACTAACACAGCGTCATTGGGGACCCCTTGGAGTATCATCTCCATATAGTGTGATATATGTGCATTTTCGTATTTTTCCATAATGGCCACTGATCTTCTCCAGTCATTTTGCAAAAAAATTGAATTTTTCAAATTTAATTTTCTCAAATCCCAAAATTATTTCAGGAATACCACTAACACAGCGTCATTGGGGACCCCTTGGAGTATCATCTCCATATAGTGTGATATATGTGCATTTTCGTATTTTTCCATAATGGCCACTGATCTTCTCCAGTCATTTTGCAAAAAAATTGAATTTTTCAAATTTAATTTTCTCAAATCCCAAAATTATTTCAGGAATACCACTAACACAGCGTCATTGGGGACCCCTTGGAGTATCATCTCCATATAGTGTGATATATGTGCATTTTCGTATTTTTCCATAATGGCCACTGATCTTCTCCAGTCATTTTGCAAAAAAATTGAATTTTTCAAATTTAATTTTCTCAAATCCCAAAATTATTTCAGGAATACCACTAACACAGCGTCATTGGGGACCCCTTGGAGTATCATCTCCATATAGTGTGATATATGTGCATTTTCGTATTTTTCCATAATGGCCACTGATCTTCTCCAGTCATTTTGCAAAAAAATTGAATTTTTCAAATTTAATTTTCTCAAATCCCAAAATTATTTCAGGAATACCACTAACACAGCGTCATTGGGGACCCCTTGGAGTATCATCTCCATATAGTGTGATATATGTGCATTTTCGTATTTTTCCATAATGGCCACTGATCTTCTCCAGTCATTTTGCAAAAAAATTGAATTTTTCAAATTTAATTTTCTCAAATCCCAAAATTATTTCAGGAATACCACTAACACAGCGTCATTGGGGACCCCTTGGAGTATCATCTCCATATAGTGTGATATATGTGCATTTTCGTATTTTTCCATAATGGCCACTGATCTTCTCCAGTCATTTTGCAAAAAAATTGAATTTTTCAAATTTAATTTTCTCAAATCCCAAAATTATTTCAGGAATACCACTAACACAGCGTCATTGGGGACCCCTTGGAGTATCATCTCCATATAGTGTGATATATGTGCATTTTCGTATTTTTCCATAATGGCCACTGATCTTCTCCAGTCATTTTGCAAAAAAATTGAATTTTTCAAATTTAATTTTCTCAAATCCCAAAATTATTTCAGGAATACCACTAATACAGCGTCATTGGGGACCCCTTGGACTATCATCTCCATATAGTGTGATATACGTGCATTTTCGTATTTTTCCATAATGGCCACTGATCTTCTCCAGTCATTTTGCAAAAAAAATTGAATTTTTCAAATTTAATTTTCTCAAATCCCAAAATTATTTCAGGAATACCACTAACACAGCGTCATTGGGGACCCCTTGGAGTATCATCTCCATATAGTGTGATATATGTGCATTTTCGTATTTTTCCATAATGGCCACTGATCTTCTCCAGTCATTTTGCAAAAAAATTGAATTTTTCAAATTTAATTTTCTCAAATCCCAAAATTATTTCAGGAATACCACTAACACAGCGTCATTGGGGACCCCTTGGAGTATCATCTCCATATAGTGTGATATATGTGCATTTTCGTATTTTTCCATAATGGCCACTGATCTTCTCCAGTCATTTTGCAAAAAAATTGAATTTTTCAAATTTAATTTTCTCAAATCCCAAAATTATTTCAGGAATACCACTAATACAGCGTCATTGGGGACCCCTTGGAGTATCATCTCCATATAGTGTGATATATGTGCATTTTCGTATTTTTCCATAATGGCCACTGATCTTCTCCAGTCATTTTGCAAAAAAATTGAATTTTTCAAATTTAATTTTCTCAAATCCCAAAATTATTTTAGGAATACCACTAATACAGCGTCATTGGGGACCCCTTGGAGTATCATCTCCATATAGTGTGATATATGTGCATTTTCGTATTTTTCCATAATGGCCACTGATCTTCTCCAGTCATTTTGCAAAAAAATTGAATTTTTCAAATTTAATTTTCTCAAATCCCAAAATTATTTCAGGAATACCACTAACACAGCGTCATTGGGGACCCCTTGGAGTATCATCTCCATATAGTGTGATATATGTGCATTTTCGTATTTTTCCATAATGGCCACTGATCTTCTCCAGTCATTTTGCAAAAAAATTGAATTTTTCAAATTTAATTTTCTCAAATCCCAAAATTATTTCAGGAATACCACTAATACAGCGTCATTGGGGACCCCTTGGAGTATCATCTCCATATAGTGTGATATATGTGCATTTTCGTATTTTTCCATAATGGCCACTGATCTTCTCCAGTCATTTTGCAAAAAAATTGAATTTTTCAAATTTAATTTTCTCAAATCCCAAAATTATTTCAGGAATACCACTAACACAGCGTCATTGGGGACCCCTTGGAGTATCATCTCCATATAGTGTGATATATGTGCATTTTCGTATTTTTCCATAATGGCCACTGATCTTCTCCAGTCATTTTGCAAAAAAATTGAATTTTTCAAATTTAATTTTCTCAAATCCCAAAATTATTTCAGGAATACCACTAACACAGCGTCATTGGGGACCCCTTGGAGTATCATCTTCATATAGTGTGATATATGTGCATTTTCGTATTTTTCCATAATGGCCACTGATCTTCTCCAGTCATTTTGCAAAAAAATTGAATTTTTCAAATTTAATTTTCTCAAATCCCAAAATTATTTCAGGAATACCACTAATACAGCGTCATTGGGGACCCCTTGGAGTATCATCTCCATATAGTGTGATATATGTGCATTTTCGTATTTTTCCATAATGGCCACTGATCTTCTCCACTTATTTGGTTTTTTTTGAAAGAATTTGTTTCGGCTTTTTTTTAACCTAAAACTAAATAAATATGAATTTTTTTTTTATGAGATACAAAGTGAACAATATAGCTTCCATATGGGGGTACCTTTTCTTCCTAAAATTGGAATGTGTGTCCATTAAACGCCTAATAAGTCCTGAAATACCCGTACATAGTCGCTGTTAAACTATTAACAGAGCTCTGTTAACGCAAAAAATGTGTTAGCTAAAGAAAGATGGTTTATGTCTTTGCTTTTCAAATTCGAATTTATCTTCACACACATGAATTATGATGATAACTTTGCATTAGGTTCTTTGTATTACAGCTAAAGGACTGTGTTAACCCTCTGCTACTGACGAGATATAGTTCTTAAAATTCTAATGACGTGGAAGTCTACCAGACACCATTTCCATGGCTTATATTTTCCAAAGTTCCGATTTGTAAAACTAATAAAACCAATTTTTTTATTGTCTATGAGTATAAGGTATTATTTATATAATTAGTTTTCTAATTTATAGCGAAAATTCGTGTTTATTGTTATTAATCGGCATGATATGCATTTTCAAAATACTATTTTGTGTTTGTTGGTGTATGATAGACTACCACATCAGTCGCAGAGGGTTAAAATAATATTTCCAATATTGAAACCAATTTTAACTCATTTCAATAAAATATAAAAAAAAAAATAAATAAACTTCTTGATACCTTCTCAAGGAATATTGGTTTAAAGTAATTCATATAGGTACAAATTAAATTAAAAATTTATTATTTGAAGAAGCCATTACAAAAATCATCTGGATTTTTGGTGGGCATTGAACCAACAACCATTACCCTAGCAGTCTATCACACTTCCCACTAGACCACTGGGGTAGTGTGTTTTCGTGTAACGTAAAACAAAATATTTTCTTATCTGTTAGCGCTTTTTCTTTTTGTAGTTTTTTAACCTTTTTTTACTATGCACACACAAGACGCTTTTTTCCATTTCTGAAATAGTAGCAGCACTGGTTTTTAAACTCTTCGCCAGTGATGATAATTCTTGTTACTTAAATTGAATAAAACAAAAATACTCTTCTCTTGCCTAAATGACCTTTTTTGTGCTTTAAATGACTACAGATTTTTCACTTAATTAAGATTTTGTTCTTTCTTTAATTTAAAAGCCATATGCACATTATCAATAAACATTTTTTTAATGAAATAAAAAAATTTAAGTAAAATACTCAAGAATATAATCATTATATATGCCATTATAATAAATATAAAAAAACACTTAAAAAAAAACAACCTCAGCTACTTTATTAACTTTTTCTGTATAGGAAAAAACAACAAAAAAACAAACAAAAAAAAACGATAAAATAAAGTACAAAAATCTGCTTTGTTAGGTGGCGTCAACTTATTTTTATTTTCAGGAAAAGACTTAATTTTATTCAAATGGGGGTCCCTGAGCTTTTGTTTCCATTGCTTTTAATAAAAAAATTTATATACTTTTTCCTAAAGCACATTAAAATTGACCTTGATATTGAAAAAAAATATGTACTTTTTCTGTTCTTTTTTTAAATTATTTGTTAGCAAAAAAATATAATAATATTATCAAAAATTTGTATTTAAAAGAAATGCAAAACACGTTTCAAAATTTTCTTCTTTCTCTTGAACTACATACGTTAATTCAGCTTTTATTTTTTACATATATAAAGTGATAAAAAAGGTTGTTAGTCCTAAGCAGACTAGCAACAATTCTTATAAATCTAAACACATGTATATACATATGAATGTACTATGTGTTTTCAAACCACTTGAACGTATTTAGGACTCAATTATGTTTTAATCGGATGTGACCTCTTGACATATTACTGTAATAGGGACAAATTTGATATTAAAAAAGAAACAAATAAAAAGAAAAGTTAGCAACTCGTTATCATATGGGACAGAAAACTGGCAAGTTTATCACCAGCTATATATTAGACTGGTATTATTAAACCTTTTCATATCCTCTATTTGATAACTAGGCAGATAATCCGAAAAATGAAATACCTTGTACCTTTGAGTAAGAATTTCCACGTATTGGAATGACAAACTTTGCCACTGTGTACAACGACCTGCTAATTTTTTTATTATACATAAGGCTGCAAATATATATTTTTTTCAAAAATAACTTGTATAAGTGTTCATAATTGGTAAAAGATATATAAAGATTTTTGCCCAAATCGGCGAAATTTATCGATTTTATGAAATTCACGTCATCTATCAAACAAAAACGAAGTAGCCAGAAAACACGACTTACTTTAAAATTTAAAAATATTAAATTTTAAAATTTTTTTGTAATATTGCAAGTGGTGTAAAGTTTTTAACGATAAAACATAAACGAATTATTAAATGACATTTCATAACAATATGTTTAAAGTTGTGTCTAAATCCGTAAAAAACTACAGAGTTTTCTCTCATCTTTTTAAAATTGTGTGCTATTTATCAGATAAAAACGAATCGCATTCTCAAGATAGATACAAAGTCTTGCCAATAATTTGCGGGTTTATCGCTTACGCCCGTACGATATACGAGTAATACTAAACACCAATAGAAGCATTTACTTTGTTTATGCCTGTTTTGAAATCAGTTTGACCCAAAATGATTTCACTCATAACGATAACTTCATATGCGTTTATGCCTATGTTTTGAGTCGAAATAATTTTAAAACTGTTTTGACTAACAACTGATTCTGATACTAATATTTTCATATTTTCTATAATAATAGTCATAGAATTATTATTTAATTTATTTGAGCTTAAGGTCGAATAAATATTTCTATTATTTATTTTACGATATTTCGCTACTTCCTTGCGTAGCATCATCCTCAAATAAATTAAATAATAATAAAATTAATAAAAAGGTCAAGGAAAATAATACACATATACTCATAGAATAATAAAAACAACCAATGAAGGAAATTGGCAACCCCATCAAATTTGACAGAACATTCTTTACATCTGATTTTCATAAATTTTCAAAACCGTATGCGTTTATACTGAATTTTGAAAACTTAAGGTTTGAAAAGCAGTGTCTGTTAAAACGTTTCAAAATTTCAAAACTGTTTATGCCATGGGTTTAAGTGAAAGAAAACGTTTTCAAAACGGGCATAAACATGACAATTGTTTAAATGATTTATGTACAACTACTTATCTCTCATTTTTTCCTGTTATTTACATTGTTAAAACAAATATTTTTTTTTTCAATAGGAAAACAATCTAGTCGACAGCGACAAAAAATTAAGCCAATTTTCTGTGCAAATGACTATAGATCGTCAGCGTCTAAGCCTTAAGACCAACGATGAAATAATATATATCGTTGGTCTCAGGTAGAAAGGCCCTAACTCATATAATTTAAATATAAAAGGAGGCGGTAAAAATACAACAGATACTGTAATTATTAATATATAACTTTTTATTAAATGCTGTACAATTGCTTGTAATAACGTTATTTTTAATAATATTGTAACATTCTTTGTGAGGAGCTGAATATTTCTAAAATGCATTGAATTTACTAAAAAAAAAGTAAGTTTTGAAAAAATGCGAGTTAGGGCCTTTCTACCTGAGACCATCGATATCAAGATATACAAATATATTTCAAATCATGAAGTATTTGTTTTGAATAAAACAAAGTCATCTAATACTTGGTTCTATTATAAAAGTTACAGTAAAAGCTGAACTAGTCAGTAGAGAACAATAATTACGTTCGAATTTGTATTTTGCATACGACTCTTGTACACACAAATAAAATTGATGTTTTCCTTTTTTTCATTTCAATTGGTTGTTTTTATTTTAAATAAAATCGAGAGTGAAAGCTGTTGTTTACCACAGACTCGTATATGTCTGTAAATTCTTATAACATTTTCATTTTTTTATAAATTATAAAAAATAAAAATTAATTTATTACAGATAAGAAGAAAAATGCGTCATACTGGCAAAAATGCATTAAAAATAAAAATTAAGAAAAAAAAAAAAATGCCGCAACAGCAGCATTCTTAATTATTAATAGCTTTTTGAAAAAAATTATAAACATTTTCAATATTGTATAGACAGAATATAAAAAAATCAAATAAAATATTAATAAAATTTTAAGGAAAAGGCCAGACGTTTCTTTAATAAAAAAACTTGTTGAGAATATTTAATTTGAAAGCGAAAAACAATCTATAATACGAATTAAAGATAATGGATAAAAAATATGTATTTATGAAAATAAAATATCAAAAAAGAATTTAAAATTATTTATTATAAAATAGAACAATAAAACAAGTAATTAATATGAACAATTTTAAGGGGGGTTTGCTTTTCTCTCAAACCATCTCTATATAAAATTGTTGTATAAAAATATTGAAAAATTATTGAAATTTCAAATCTTTTACAAAAATAAAATAATGGCCTTGAACATGAATTATTTATTATGAATGTTGTCAATATACTTTATAAAGCCAAGTAAATAAATTTATACATTTTAAGGCTATTTTTAATTTTGTTTATTAAATTTTTTTTTATTTTTTTGCAAAATCAACCAAAACTGTGTTTATAATTGTTATCGCATTGTATTTTTATTATTTTTTTTTAATAAAAAATTACGTTATTTTTTATTTTCTTACAAAAAAGTATTTTTATAGTTGTTTTTCAAGCTGGGAGTTTTCCTGCCCATCTTATTTTAATATTTTATACCTATACGTGTACATACTATGTATGTATGTGTGTATGCAAATTAGTCATTTAAATTCAAATAGTTATTCCCCAGTCAACGAGTGAAAATATTGATTTAGTAAATTCAGCCCACTTATTCACTTTTATTATTCACTTTTTTATCTGATTTATTGGCCTAATTATCGCAAATAATTTTTTTTATTAAAAATTAAGGTCTTTTTTTATAAAAGCCAAAAAAGATGATATACATAAATGTATATGGAATTTAAGACCTACATAACTGGATATTACAACCCTGTGTCTTGGTTACAGCCTAGCTTCTCGCACCACTTATGTTGTGTGTGTTGATATTTATTCATAAGTTCCGGGACCTACAGTTTAAAGTAGACTCCGAACGACAGATTTGAGAAGCTTTTTCATGGCAATCAATAACTCCCAGAGCTTTTGCCAGAAGAGTACTGAGAGGTAGGCGCCGAAAGAAATAATTATAATATGTATATACATATATGTATGTAATTATATGTGTATATATGTATGTATGTATGTATGTATGTATGTATGTATGTATGTATGTATGTATGTATGTATGTATGTATGTAATACACTTTCGAACAAATGAAAATACAGTGCGAGCTCGATTTTCGCAACCCCCGCTTAGCGCAACAGGAAAATTTTTTACATTACAGTCTTTATATGTGCAACGATTTTCAAAAATGAGTCTCAATAAGTGCAACACTATTTTTTTTTAAATATATTTTCAATGATTTCTCTTTGTATTTCTTGTTCAGAAACAAACAAACACGTTTTAAAACACAAATAAAAACGCATCAGTTTTCTGTTTTGCAGCATATGTATGTTTACACAGATGCGTAGGCTAACATATTTTTATAATTTTACTTTTTAAAACAAAAAATTGCTCGCTCAATAAGAAGACTGTTTTTTAACTGTTAGTTTTTTGTTTTTTAATAAAAAAAAATTGTTTTTTACAAATAATATATAATACTGTAGTTCTTAAATTTAATATTTAAACCTCTTCATATCATAATTAACAGAAAAACATCTCTTTAATTTAAATGAAGCAATGAAGAAAGTAGGAAATTTGTTGTCTTTCATTAAGACAACTCCTAAAATTAAAAAAAAAGTAGTGCAAAGTTCTGTTTCTATTTGAAATTGATTTTTATTTTATTCCTATATGCCAAATTGAAAGCAAATTTTGTTTTCCATCCCTGCATTCCACAATATACCAGTATTTCACTTTTATACACTCGTTTCTCTATACATATACTGCTTCATTTAAAAAGTATGCAGATAATGCTCTTTGAACTCTTTTATTTTTTTTTCTTTTTACTCTCAATCGAAACTGTTTTTCTTATCTCAGTTTCATTTTATTTCCATATTATTGTAATAATAACATCTCTTTTTGCAATATTTTTTTTATTTTTTCTTGTATCTACACTCACTCATAAATTTACAAAAATAATGGATTTTTTATTGGTAATGGTTCTACATATCAAACAATATTTAACTGTCATTACAATTGATATTTCAATAGTGAAATGCATTGATTTTTTTTTTTTAAATTTATTTTAAAGTAGAAAAATATAGAAGACTAAAAGTTAGATAAAAGTGCACCACATTTATATAAATCGTTAAATAAATAAAGGGCATATACATACATATGTATGTTGTGTGGTATAACCCCAAGATCATGAGTTGCGTAATCAAAGATAAGAAAAACAGGATGGTTGAACAATTTCTTATATATTTCTTATATTTGTAAAATATGTACATGCTCCTATAAACTGGAATTGACATGAAGTTGGCGTATATTTGCCGAGTCAATTTTTTTATATTGAAGTCTCGTTCTTAATAGTATCTGTTGATTTTTGTTTTATTATACCCTACACAACTGTAGGTGGTAAGATATTTTATCGATTTGTATTGATGCATGTTGACTCTTTAAATAACAGAATGCAGCCTAAACTCTCTTTTGCACGTCTGATTCGCACTCAGTAAAAGCAGGCGATACTGTCGCTAAATGCGAGAATGTTGATAAAAATAACTCTTAAATGTTTATTTATTAAGACATTTAAGAGAGAAAGCTGAAACACCAGAAAATATGATAAAAAATTTGAATTATGATTTCATTTGAAATGTTTTTGTTGGTTTTATTTAGCTATGTGTGTGAAGATAAATTCGAATTTAACTAGTCGAGACATATACCAAATAATCTAGTACAGCCATATTTTACGTTAACAGTGGTTATATGCCAAAAGGGTATAATTACCGAGCCGATTTAGGAGAAACAGGACTTGGTACACATATGTGACTATATACGAATTGTAGCCCAGGGAGTCCTCTATTGAGTTCCATAAGTAGAATAACCAGCAGTACTTTGGGATTTTGTAAATTTAGATTCAAAAAAACCACTTTATGCGAAATATGAGAATTCTGTAGAGGATAAGTGGCCATTTCTGAAGAAATACGACTTGGTACACATATGTGACTATATACGAATGGTAGTCCAGGGAGTCCTCTATTGAGTTCCATAAGTAGAATAACCAGCGGTACTTTGGGATTTTGTTCATTTGGTTTTGAAAAAATCGCTTTATGAAAAATATGAGAATTCTCCAGAAGATTAGTGGTCATTTCTGAGGAAATGGGAAATAGTACACATATGCCACTATATACAAATTGTGCTCCATGGAGTCCCCTTTCGATCCATACCATTGGTATAACCAGCGCAATTTTGGGATTTGAGAAAAATGAATTTAAAAAAATCGCTTTTTAAGAAAAAAAAATCGAAAATTCTCTAGAAGATTAGGGGTCATTATGGAAAAATGGGAAATAGTACACATATGCCACTATATACAAATTGTGCTCCATGGAGTCCCCTTTCGACCCATACCATTGGTATAACCAGCGCAATTTTGGGATTTGAGAAAATTGAATTTAAAAAAATCGCTTTTTAAGAAAAAAAAATCGAAAATTCTCTAGAAGATTAGGGGTCATTATGGAAAAATGGGAAATAGTACACATATGCCACTATATACAAATTGTGCTCCATGGAGTCCCCTTTCGATCCATACCATTGGTATAACCAGCGCAATTTTGGGATTTGAGAAAATTGAATTTAAAAAAATCGCTTTTTAAGAAAAAAAAATCGAAAATTCTCTAGAAGATTAGGGGTCATTATGGAAAAATGGGAAATAGTACACATATGCCACTATATACAAATTGTGCTCCATGGAGTCCCCTTTCGATCCATACCATTGGTATAACCAGCGCAATTTTGGGATTTGAGAAAATTGAATTTAAAAAAATCGTTTTTTAAGAAAAAAAAATCGAAAATTCTCTAGAAGATTAGGGGTCATTATGGAAAAATGGGAAATAGTACACATATGCCACTATATACAAATTGTGCTCCATGGAGTCAACTTTCGACCCATACCATTGGTATAACCAGCGCAATTTTGGGATTTGAGAAAATTGAATTTAAAAAAATCGCTTTTTAAGAAAAAAAAATCGAAAATTCTCTAGAAGATTAGGAGTCATTATGGAAAAATGGGAAATAGTACACATATGCCACTATATACAAATTGTGCTCCATGGAGTCCCCTTTCGATCCATACCATTGGTATAACCAGCGCAATTTTGGGATTTGAGAAAATTGAATTTAAAAAAATCGCTTTTTAAGAAAAAAAAAAATCGTAAATTC
Source organism: Metopia argyrocephala (assembly GCA_963576795.1). Lineage (NCBI taxonomy): Eukaryota > Metazoa > Arthropoda > Insecta > Diptera > Sarcophagidae > Metopia > Metopia argyrocephala. The sequence continues at coordinate 91,317,612 of OY756211.1, forward strand.
TCTAGAAGATTAGGGGTCATTATGGAAAAATGGGAAATAGTACACATATGCCACTATATACAAATTGTGCTCCATGGAGTCCCCTTTCGACCCATACCATTGGTATAACCAGCGCAATTTTGGGATTTGAGAAAATTGAATTTTAAAAAATCGCTTTTTAAGAGCAATTTTGGAATTTGAGAAAATTGAATTTTAAAAAATCGCTTTTTAAGGAAAAAAAAATCGAAAATTCTCTAGAGGATTTAGGGGTCATTATGGAAAAATGGGAAATAGTACACATATGCCACTATATACAAATTGTGCTCCATGGAGTCCCCTTTCGATCCATACCATTGGTATAACCAGCGCAATTTTGGGATTTAAGAAAATTGAATTTTAAAAAATCGCTTTTTAAGAAAAAAAAAAAAAAATCGAAAATTCTCTAGAGGATTTAGGGTCATTATGGAAAAATGGGAAATAGTACACATATGCCACTATATACAAATTGTGCTCCATGGAGTCCCCTTTCGATCCATACCATTGGTATAACCAGCGCAATTTTGGGATTTAAGAAAATTGAATTTTAAAAAATCGCTTTTTAAGAAAAAAAAAAAATCGAAAATTCTCTAGAGGATTTAGGGTCATTATGGAAAAATGGGAAATAGTACACATATGCCACTATATACAAATTGTGCTCCATGGAGTCCCCTTTCGATCCATACCATTGGTATAACCAGCGCAATTTTGGGATTTGAGAAAATTGAATTTTAAAAAATCGCTTTTTAAGAAAAAAAAATCGAAAATTCTCTAGAGGATTTAGGGTCATTATGGAAAAATGGGAAATAGTACACATATGCCACATAGTACACATATGCCACAATTTGTATATAGTGGCATATGTGTACTATTTCCCATTTTTCCATAATGACCCTAAATCCTCTAGAGAATTTTCGATTTTTTTTCTTAAAAAGCGATTTTTTAAAATTCAATTTTCTCAAATCCCAAAATTGCGCTGGTTATACCAATGGTATGGATCGAAAGGGGACTCCATGGAGCACAATTTGTATATAGTGGCATATGTGTACTATTTCCCATTTTTCCATAATGACCCCTAATCTTCTAGAGAATTTTCGATTTTTTTTTCTTAAAAAGCGATTTTTTAAAATTCAATTTTCTCAAATCCCAAAATTGCGCTGGTTATACCAATGGTATGGGTCGAAAGGGGACTCCATGGAGCACAATTTGTATATAGTGGCATATGTGTACTATTTCCCATTTTTCCATAATGACCCCTAATCTTCTAGAGAATTTTCGATTTTTTTTTCTTAAAACGCGATTTTTTAAAATTCAATTTTCTCAAATCCCAAAATTGCGCTGGTTATACCAATGGTATGGATCGAAAGGGGACTCCATGGAGCACAATTTGTATATAGTGGCATATGTGTACTATTTCCCATTTTTCCATAATGACCCCTAAATCCTCTAGAGAATTTTCGATTTTTTTTTCCTTAAAAAGCGATTTTTTAAAATTCAATTTTCTCAAATCCCAAAATTGCGCTGGTTATACCAATGGTATGGGTCGAAAGGGGACTCCATGGAGCACAATTTGTATATAGTGGCATATGTGTACTATTTCCCATTTTTCCATAATGACCCCTAATCTTCTAGAGAATTTTCGATTTTTTTTTTCTTAAAAAGCGATTTTTTTAAATTCAATTTTCTCAAATCCCAAAATTGCGCTGGTTATACCAATGGTATGGATCGAAAGGGGACTCCATGGAGCACAATTTGTATATAGTGGCATATGTGTACTATTTCCCATTTTTCCATAATGACTCCTAATCTTCTAGAGAATTTTAGATTTTTTTTTTCTTAAAAAGCGATTTTTTTAAATTCAATTTTCTCAAATCCCAAAATTGCGCTGGTTATACCAATGGTATGGGTCGAAAGTTGACTCCATGGAGCACAATTTGTATATAGTGGCATATGTGTACTATTTCCCATTTTTCCATAATGACCCCTAATCTTCTAGAGAATTTTCGATTTTTTTTTCTTAAAAAGCGATTTTTTTAAATTCAATTTTCTCAAATCCCAAAATTGCGCTGGTTATACCAATGGTATGGATCGAAAGGGGACTCCATGGAGCACAATTTGTATATAGTGGCATATGTGTACTATTTCCCATTTTTCCATAATGACCCCTAATCTTCTAGAGAATTTTCGATTTTTTTTTCTTAAAAAGCGATTTTTTTAAATTCATTTTTCTCAAATCCCAAAATTGCGCTGGTTATACCAATGGTATGGATCGAAAGGGGACTCCATGGAGCACAATTTGTATATAGTGGCATATGTGTACTATTTTCCATTTCCTCAGAAATGACCACTAATCTTCTGGAGAATTCTCATATTTTTCATAAAGCGATTTTTTCAAAACCAAATGAACAAAATCCCAAAGTACCGCTGGTTATTCTACTTATGGAACTCAATAGAGGACTCCCTGGACTACCATTCGTATATAGTCACATATGTGTACCAGGTCGTATTTCTTCAGAAATGGCCACTTATCCTCTACAGATTTCTCATATTTCGCATAAAGTGGTTTTTTTGAATCTAAATTTACAAAATCCCAAAGTACTGCTGGTTATTCTACTTATGGAACTCAATAGAGGACTCCCTGGGCTACAATTCGTATATAGTCACATATGTGTACCAAGTCCTGTTTCTCCTAAATCGGCTCGGTAATTATACCCTTTTGGCATATAACCACTGTTAACGTGTTAACAGAGCTCTGTTAACGTAAAATATGGCTGTACTAAATTATTTGGTATATGTCTCGACTAGTTAAATTCGAATTTATCTTCACACACATTATTTAGCTTGGGTGCCTTTTTTAATTTGTTTTTGTTTTGTTTTTAGTTTATTCAAACTATAAGCGTTTTCAATTGCGTTTTCAATATGTTTTTTACTTCAAATTGGGTATATTCATACACCTCAACAAGCTGACAAACGTCTCAACACCCAGTTTTAGTTGACGTTATCCTCCCGAGTGCACTGAGAACATACATACATATGGATATTGTGTTGGGATTGTATTGTAGGTTATCAAATAGCCGGTCTTATTTTACAAATTCATTTCAGTTGCTGTACTCTGTGATTGTATTGCTTATTTTGCTATTTCAAATTTCCATCAATTTTAATACAGACAAACCAACAATCCGACAACATGCATATCGATAATGTCGATTAAAAAAAACATATACATACATAAGTATTTGTTATGGTTTTTGTTATTAAAAGTACAAGCGGAGTATATGCAGCTGCAAATGCATCATCATCTTGTGTTGTTCTCATATTTCTGCTGCTGTTTTTTGTCTGGTGTTGTTTGCCATTTTACCATGAACATGATTTTCAAATCAAGTCAGTAAAGCATGTCAAAATGTTTCTTTTAAAAAAATAAATTGAAGAAAAAACAGGAAAAAAAAACAAAACTTAAGGAACTAAATATGAATTTGTTATAGTTTTTTTTATCAATAAATGCAATGTATGCACATATTCGAAAGGAATAAAAGCAAAAAATTTTTATTTTTTTAAAAGAAATTCTTATGACATGCAGAGTAATACGTAAATTTACGTATTTAATAGAGCAGACTTAAAGAATAAATATGTACTGAGTTTCAAAATTGAGTCGTATTGGAATTTCGCATATGTATGTACTCATTACTCATTTAATAAAATTTTGTTCTGAATATCTCATCAATTTCCTGCACCGTGTTGAAAGTGCGAATATTATTGTATAAGGGTGGTTTGAGCTAACAAATATATAAAATTATCTCTGGCTCCTATTACTACGAATATAGTACATAAAATACTCATTATTACAACATTGATGAGACAAATTACAAGTAAACCATTATTAATAAACACAACGATCAATAATAATAATAATGGTGATGATGATGATGATTAGGAGCGTGCATTTTTCTCTTTAGATTTCGGTTTTGAGTAGTGGATTATTGGCGTTTTTTCTCTCATTTTTTTATTTATAATTTTAATTCTTATTTTCTTAATTTTTACTCATTCCTTTGCCTTCCACAATTTAAAATTTATTTAAATAAAATATAAACATATCCATAGAATGGTTTTAGTAAAAGGGTCTGAAAGGAGGAATTGCATTTAAAACAACGCAGACAGCCAATATTTGCAATACATACACTCGTATAAAGCAGTTAACACGTACTTTGTACGTGCCAATAGTTGAAATTGTAGAGGCAACAAAAATAAGAAAAACAAAAACAGGAAAACAAAAACAGAAATATATATCATACGATGCAAAAAGGAAAAAAAAAATGTTTGAAAATATTTTCCTATAGGCGGCTACTCATTATCCAGAGCAACCGATTCATGCTTTAACAATTTCTCTAACAAATAAAGATGTTGATAAAACAAATCTGTTTAACATAAAAACATTGTCTTAGTCATTTTCAATGGAATTCCATCACATGAAAACCGTTTTGTTCTTATTAAACTACCGACACTTAAAAGTAGGAGAACTTTTATAAACATTTCTTTCGTGCATAATTTGTTACATGGTGTTATTGATTCTGAAACTGTTCTAAGTAAACTAGGACAAGATACAACATTCCATTTAATTTCCAATATTTTCGTTCTAGTTACGCTAATTTTGACCCGTTTAGAAGAATATCCATTTTTATCTCATTGACTACTCATTGGATTGTACGACAATAAGAAGACGCCTAATTGAATTCTAAGTCATAAACGTTGAATATTTAACTTTTTAAAGCTATTTAAAGCTATATTTACACCACCTGAATTTTGTATCTGAGTTTTGTATCAGAAGCGCACTCAGATATATAAATATTGATGTATATTTTGAGAGCATTTTCGATTCGAATCGAAATACAAAGTAACCCACCAGAAGTAACTGGCCAAACACAAACATTTTAAACGCTTAGTATTATATTGGGTATTGTATTTCAAATATTACACTTTTTTACATAAGCGCAACTCGCTTTCGCATTCTTTTTTAAACCTGTAGGTTTTGAATCAGTTTTAAAACATCAAAATTACCCGAAAAATATTTAAAAATTTGCCTTTTGAAAAGGAAGTCTTTTTTATAATTATTGTAATAATAAGAATAATACTTAAGAATTTTTAAATATTTAAAATCCCCTTCCGAAAATCCAACTTTTGAAATATAAAAACTCAAAGACATTTTTTGGTTGCCCTGTTTGTTTAATGATTGAGAAAAGTCCATAAAATTATAATATTGCAAATCTAATTTTCTAATTGTTGTTACAAACATCACTTGTATTTAAACAAATTGCGACGTTTTTCTTTTTAATATTTTTTAAAATTTTTTTTACTTATATTGTGCCGTTATCTTGGCTGTATTCGATTTTATTACTCTTTTACATTTTTAATGTTTCGAACAAATAATAGCAAGAAAAAAAAGAAAACATTACTTAGATGTGGGCAGATTTAAGGTGTAGTAGGGGTGTTATTTTTTGTGTAAAAAAAAAACATTCAAGTGCTGTCCCAGCCGGTCAGCTTGTAAACATCATCTACTTAATGATTTGTCTGAAAAAAAAAAGAAAAAAATGGTTAAAATAAACACCCTATAGAAACACAACAACATTGTTGGCAGTAAAAGGCCTTGCGCAATAGTTTTATTATTGCGGTTTTAAAGTTGTATTTATTTATACAGTGTTGGTAGTGGTGTAGCTGTATTCTTTTTTTTCTAATTTTAATTTATTTTCTATTTTGTTTTCTAATAACTTATTGAATGACTAACAACAACTGTCTGCCTTACTGCTCGCTCACAGTTGCCTGTAATTAAATTTAATTTCATTTTCACTCAATTTGTTCGTTTATTTTTGCAGTGTTTGATTTATTTGCCGGTGAATGATGACTGAAGGAAGTCTGAAAAAATAAAATGTAACAATTTGACGTATAAAAAAGACATTTTTATCAATCACTTTTAGATTTTCTTTCGTTAAGTCATGTTGTGTCTATAATATTTCCATAATTTATTTTTTAAGCACATCCGCATAATTAATTAAAAATTAATTAATTTTATTGGAATCATAGTTTTTGGCGAAATATGATAATACTCGATATTAAATAAACATAATATACCCGATGTTTAATACATATAACGAAACAACCGCTTGTCAAATTGAAATGTCAGAGCACGTGTTGTAAGCGTCAGTTCAGTACAACTTTTACCATGGAGCGTTACACACCAAACGAACGCGCTGAAATAGTGAAATTTTATTTACAAACCCCCTGTGTTACACTAACGCAATGTACGTACAAAGTAAAATAACGTGGTCGAAAAGTGCCTACAAGCAAGACAATTTTGCGTCTTGTGGCAAAATTTAATGAAAGTGAAAGTTTAAAATTGATGCATTACTGATTCCAGCAAGACGGCGCTACATGCCCCACCGCTGGTGAAACAATGAATTTATTGCGGCAAATTGGTTCCCCAGGCGCTTGATTTCGAAAAGTAGTGATAATGACTGGCCGCCTTGATCACCTGATTTGCTCCTCCTAACTTCTTCCTGTGAGGTTTTCTAAAAGCTAAGGTTTATATGATCAAACCGGGCTTCCTTCAAAAATTTAAAGCCAACATGCGTGAAGAAATCGCAAAAATCACACCTGAAATGCTCGAAGAAGTGCTTAAAAATGTTGAAAAAAGGGCTGATATGTGTATGGCAGCTGGAGGAAGTCACTTACCAAATATAAATTTCAAAAAGTCACTGAACAAACTATACAAGTCCAAATTATAATAAAATAAACAAATCATAGAGAATTTTCTGCATTTTGTTCATTAAAAAAAATTTCAGATAAAAAAACACCCTATACTTAAGTTCCTATAAACAAGTATATTTTGTCTTGGTGCTGAAGTTTTTTTCTTTCCTATCATCTTTTTTGAAGACAAGTTACAAACCTAACTCTGCAGATCAGAGTCTCTGGTGGGAATTCAATGCGTGACCCTAGCAGTAGCAGTTTAGCACACTGCACAATAATACAATAGCCTACTGATATATTTTTTACATTTATAACGTTTTTGTTAGACATTGACGTGCTGAGGCATCTACTCCTTAGTCCTTCTACATATCGTCAATGGAATTAAAGAACGCTGTAACTGACAAAAAATCGAAAATACGTTTTTTGCATCATTTTTATCAGAAAAAAAATACGCGTCGATTGGTCCCGGTCCCAGATTTCTACGATGAAAATAAATTCACTTACGCTGTCTGCAAAATGAAAAATACCCGTATCTTTGTTCTACTTTTATACTGGTTTTTTGGCTCTGGTGAACATTTAAGTTTTTGTCAGTAACAGCGTTCTTTAATTCCATCGACGATATGTATGTCTTAGGCCACTGTCAGCATTTTAAATTGCAAATTTTTATATCAATGGCTTTAAATTTGAACTAAGTTTTGCAAACATACTTGTGCAAAAAACTGGTTTTCTTTATTTTGACTCAAAAAATACTTTGAGGCCTTCATTAAGAGAACTAACCTAACGGCATTAAATTCCAATTTTCCACACTAAAACCCCTATTGGATGGCCCTTCTTAGCAACAACATAAAAGTTTTAAAAAATACATCTGTTTTTTTTTTAAAGACACTTGTTTCAAATCATATGGTCGTTTTTATAAAAACCTCGTGAACAATAGACAGATACCAGCACTCACCTCCCCTTATACATAAAATAAAATAATAATGGATTTTTGATTTTTTATGTTTTCCCATTATGTCTCGGAAAAAATTGCAACCGTTGAAAAGTAGAAAAAATTTTTAAATGAAACCTTCATTAGGCCGCTCCACTAAAAAAAAAAGAATGTTTTAATAAAACAAAAAAATCTTCTTCAGCTTAAAATCTCTAGTCAATGTATTTTAATCCTTTGCCAACCATTCATTATTAAAATTAACTTTTTTTTTACTATTTTTTACTATAATTCTACTACTGCTGTTGTTCTTACTTGCTGCCATTGCTACTATAGATACTCTACTCGATACTACGAGTACTATGATTCTTTTTTACAATTAAGCCAACTTACTAACGAACTCTATTGTCTCTCATTGTTTTTGTTTGCATTGTTTACAGTATGTATGCTTGTAGTATGTATGTATGAATATGAAAGCAGGCCTAGGTTTATAAAGGCTATCACTGAAATATGTACCATGTTGCTTGAAATTATTGTTTTAGCTGCTGTTGCCTTTGTATGGTGTACATTCATACATACATATATAAAACCAACACAGAGTCATCTTGTTTGTTTCATCAGCCGTCGTCATCAACACCGTTCATTGTTGCAATTGCTGATTTGTTTCTGCCTGAGCCTTTAGTATTAGTCTCTCTTTTTTCACCTTATTTTTATTTTATATTTGTATGTGCAAGTGTAGTAGTGATGAAAATTGCAATTTTTTTTATTGTAAATACAAAAAATAATGATTTTCATTGCCAATGCCTTGTTTATTTTTTTCTTCCTTTTAATTTTATTTATATACATACATATCTATGTATATACAATGAATATGCACTTTCTGTGTTGTGTTGCTGCTTGCATTTATTATATGTTTGTATGCATTCCCTCCTTTCATACTCCTATGCCTTTAGAAATTCAAAATAATACCACAACCACTACTCCTTCATACATACGCTTTATTATACATATGTATGTTTATGTGTGTATTTATGTACATAAACATGTATACATATATGTACATATGTAATCAACCATAATACTTTATTTTATATTCTTCTTGTTTTTTTTATCACTCCCTCTAACTTTAATTTAAACAGGAGTGATTTGGTTATGCGGGGAAAGAAGATGAAAACTTAAATGGTTTCACAGACAAGTATTTAACAGCCGGCCTGCTAAATCAACAGACAGGACAGAGCATGTTGTAAAAATTAGTTACATAAACACAATATCTGCTTCTACTACCAATATTATCTACTGCAAAGGCAGATATGCAAAATAATAAATTCTTTAGGTATACATACATACATCCATACAATTACTTATGATGAGTTTAAACTTTACTTGAGCCATGTTGCAGATTGCAACAGAAACATTAAATAACAATATGCTGTTTACGTACATACATATGTATGTACGTACTACGTAGATAAAGTTCATACATAGGTACATACATATTTATGTACATCACGATTAGAGACCTTTCATTTTATGTTTATACTAGCTTCGCTGCACCTACCACTACCATTAGTCCAATTTTTTTTAACTGATGATTTTTAGTGACTACGAAATCAATCACAACAAATTCAGAAACCTTAACTTTAACCGTTCTCAAAATATACTGAAGCCAAAAATTAATTTGTGTGGGAGGGACCACGTCTACTTGTGCGCCCTTTTTTCTACTGATGATTTTTATTGACTACGAAATCAATCACAACAAATTCGGAAACTTAACTTTAACCGTTTTCAAGATATACAAAAATCAGTATTTAGTTCGTATGACAGATATGAATTCTGTGCACATAGCTATACTTATTTTCCAATTAGTTTTCCTGCTTTTAGCCGTTATTAAGGATATTATAAACTAAAGGAACTTTCAAAAATATTGTGGAAAATAAAAATTATGTGTGTTTTTGTTATACATATCTGGGCCAGTGTTATACATACATACCTTCGCCCTTAAATGATCAACAGCAATTGCCTCATCTGTCGGAGCATGTTGAATGTAAGTGGTGAGCGTTAAAAAAAAACCAAAACGGCCAGATTGATTATATACATATTTACAGATTTTTTCATATATATTGTACTTTTTATATTTTCTAGTTTTTAATTTTTATACATTTTCGAATTAAATTCGAATATTATAATGGATCTTTATTATACTTATTGTATGAAATTTAATAGCCTAAGATCCTAATACTGGTATTATGAGAATTAACATCCGTTAAGGAATATGTACAAACACTAGCAGAACTTAACTAGTTTTCGACCCAGCTACGAAAGGTCTCATCAGAGTTCTTTGTGTTATACATATTCATATTTTTATATTTCTATTTAAAGCACAATCTGTTGGAAATAGATTATGTGAATTATATTTGAATGTTATTCTCACCAGTCTTTTTTCTTTATGAACTGAACATTTTTCATATTCAACTATTTGTTGAAATTTATTCAAATTCAACATATTTTTCAATGTAAGTGTTACCATATTCTAAGTAACCGGAATTACATATTTATTTTCTAATTTACCCTTTTATTACCAATTTTTAATCAGTAATGGGTTATGTGCTGTGGCCAGCAAATTTATAATTATTATACATTTTCGAATTAAATTCGAATATTATAATGGATCTTTATTATACTTATTGTATGAAATTTAATAGCCTAAGATCCTCATAATACCAGTATTAGGATCTTAGGCTATTAATTTTCTAGTTTTTTTTAATTTGTTGTATGATTTTTGTTCGAATATCAACATTGTGAATGCATATAGTCGTTAATAAATAAGTAGGGGGGATATTATTAATTAGGGAGGGAGTTTCTTTTAATTCTTGACTTAATCCTTGATGGTAAGGGTTGCCGAAATGTTAATTTACCAACATAAATAATTTTAAAATATTTATTGATTTTTACGATTTTTTTTTTCCCGCCGAGGTTATAAAATAATTTAAATTGATTTGGCAATTTGGTTTGAGTTCATTTTTTAAAATGAAAAAAAAAATTGATAAAAAAAAACGGAAATTGTTATTTCATTAAAATCCAAACCAATTTCCAGCTTTGTTCCCTTTATTGTGCAGAAAAGTCATCTACAACTACTTCAGGTATTTTTTTATACAGATTTTAACATTTTCATGTTTGCGTTTTAAGATTTTTAGTGCAATTAATTAAAAAAAAAAAAACAACGATTTTTTTTGGCAACTTACTTAATGGAGTTTCAGTTGCAGCGGCAGCCGTTGTAAAATAAAAGGCATGAGTTGCCTTAAGACTCGCATGATGTTTGTGAATATCGGCGTGGTACTACAGTTCATTAATTTAAACCCAAAAAAACAAAAAAAAAAAAAAATATAAAAACCAAATTAAAAATGAATTTAATGATGTGCTCTACCACTGCATACTACAGTAATAATTTTTTTTTGCAATAACAAAAAGACTTGAAAATTCCACTATAAAACAAAATTAAAGCATTTTGAGAAATAATGACTGCAATTTTTATGACTTTGAAATGATGATAATAATGACGATATATACCATATTTGTATTTTATTATTTATGTAAGTAAAATCAAATTTTTGTTAAGGATCTGAGTCATCATCGTCAACAAAAGTCTCAACAATTAATTTTGTTTTTTAAACATTTTCTGCTTTGGAAATATTTACCGCTTAGCCGACGACCATTTCAAAAACTACTTCACACTCTTCTGAATGCAACATATTTGTTTTAAGTTTTATTAGTCTTTAATTTAATTGTGGCAATTATTTTAAATGCATTTGAACAACAAAATAAATAAATAAAAGAAGAAAAAAAAAAATTCAATGTCTCCTGTCTCCACAGCATATGACTTTAAATAATATAATGGATGGGGATTTCATTGAACCCCCCGTTTTTGTTTTGCTTCTTAAAGACAATCTACTGTTTCTTCTTCTTTTTCTTTGGAGTTTTATGAATTTTGTTTCAAAATGTGTTTTGAATTTTTTAACACTAGTCTGTTGGAATTAATCTGCTGGACGCTTGACTGAATGCTTGCTCCCCAGCAAATAAAATAATAAAATAAACCCAATTAAACTCTTGATGCAGTGACAGATGTAATGAGTACGTCTTTTTAAAAAATTATCAAGTGCTTGGAGAATTCAGAACATCAATCAACCTCAAGTGTTTTTTTATTTTTCTCTTATTTAACAAAAAAGAAAAAATATTTTGAAATTATGGGTTTTTTTTTCAATTTAGTTGAAATTTAGTTCCACAATTATTTAAAACGAAGAACAACAAACTCTTTTTGGTATGTTTCCCAACAGCTCGTTAAGAAAATTTTAAATTTGGTTTTCTTTTCATATGTTTTGTAAACTCGTGTCATATTTCTGTTCAGATTATTGCTTCTTTCGAGTTATGTATAAAAAATTGATTTAAAATCCTCAAAGTGATACAGGCTCTTCTAAAAAGGCCACGAAAAACATTTTACACTGAATGCTGGCCCAGAATTATACCAATAACCTATCAAAGAAGGTTATAGAAGTTCAGAACATGTTAGTAAAGGCCTATTTAGCCAAACGTAGAATTCGTAAATGTAGCGTAAACGTAAATGTAGCGTAAACGTAAATGTAGTTGCACTTATCCAAACGTAAAAACGTGTCAGCTGTTTTGGTCATACATAAACATTGAGATGGCAATTCAGTTTGTTACTTTTTTTTTAATGTTTGAAAAAGTACGGAAATATGTGCACATTACGCGAAAAAAGTACGAAAATTATTTAAATGGTAATTGTTTAAACTTTTATATTTAAATTTTAATAATATTTGAAGCATAAGGTATCTTAAATAAAAATTCTTTTATTTTTATATATATGAACATATCGTCGATGGAATTAAAGAACGCTGTAACAGACAAAAAATCGAAAATACGTTTTTTGCATCATTTTTATTAGGAAAAAAACGCGCGTCGATTGGTCCTGGTCCCAGACTTCTACGATGAAAATAAAATCACTTACGCCGTTTGCCTTTTGAAAAATACCAGTGTCTTTGTTCTACATTCATAAAGGTTTTTTGGCTCTGGTGAACATTTACGGTTTTGTCAGTTACACCGTTCTTTATTTCCATCGACGATATTATTGTGTATGTACAATATATACATGTATGTAATGTACGAGTATTATAAACTTAAATATATGTAAATATAAACTTAAATGAACTTAAAATAAACTTTTTCCGAGCTTAAGGTCTTTTTATATTAATATTAAATATTTATTTGTTTTCAATATTTCGCTGCCCCTTCGTGTAGCGTCTTCAGGAATTATTATTAGTTAAAATAATAAAATTTGTTAAAATAAATTTGTTATTTGTTAAAATAATAATTCCTGAAGACGCTACACGAAGGGGCAGCGAAATATTGAAAACAAATAAATATTTAATATTAATATAAAAAGACCTTAAGCTCGGAAAAAGAGATTTATTATTATTTAAAAAAAGAGGTCAATAAAGTTATTATATTATTATAAACTTAATATAAATAAAATAAATTTTTTGCCGAAGCTAAACAAAGAAGTAGCGAAATATCGATAAAAAATAAAGAAACTCGTATTAAAAAGTATCCTTGGCTTGGATAGTTATTAATATTTAATTAAAAAAGTCGAAAAACCAGAATAATAGAATAACTTTTATATGCAATTAAATTATAATTCTGGTTTTCCACTTACATACATATATTACTACAATGTTTTGTGGTTATAGGTACATATATATTATGTATATTATATACATATATTTTACGTATATGTTATATATATGTTGAAACACTATATTTATTTAATATATATGTACGTACCAAAATATGTAAGTACCAAAAAAATAAAGAGTAAAATTACCCCCATATTGTTCCAATCACAAACAGCCCAACACTGCTTGGCAAATTTTACGTAAAGTTACGTAGAATTCTATTTTCAATAGGTTGCTACGATACGTTTACGTTACTCTACACTTGAGTAACCACTTGTATAGCTTTTCATATAACAGAAACGATCAGCTGACACGACTACATTTACGGGTTTACGTTTACGTTTGGCTAAATAGGCCTTAATACTATAGCTATATTGGTTTACTCTCTGTTTTCTACTTTTCCTGAATGTTAATTTTCATCTTAGTTCATCACGAAACTACTTTATTTTGACAGCAATAACTAAACCTATTCAGTCTGTTTTTTTGTTTAATTAAAAAAAATATATTTCGTGGTTTGTTAGTTACCAGCAGATGTTGGTTGATTGATGTTGCATGCAATTTCATTGTGTCAAACGGCATGTGACATTTGAAATGTCTGATATAATACTTTAAGATGCTTGGATGGCACATGAATTTCAGCAAAGTAATTTTTGATTGATCTAAATGCAATGAAATTGAATTGAAGGGAACCATTACGGCCAACAAGAATCAGTTTCAATAAGAGACTATTAAGTAAAAGCAGGACAAAGCCTGCTTAAACGTCAAACAACCAAGAAAAATAATCGATAATAACATGCTCATCGGTTGACAGAAGCAATTGGAAAAATTGCAACCAGAATTCGTGAAAATAAATGTTTACTTTGATAACCCATCAAAAATAGATCGCACTTTTGCCAAGCAGAACATAATTAGCACCGTTTGTTTGTTTAAATATTATAATCATTTACCGCAAAACTTTAGTGATGGTAAATAATTTGCGATGTCATCTTGAAAGAAAGATATTTGAAGAAAATTTTTCTTTCGGCGAGCTACTACCTCTGAGCAGTCTTCAGGCAAAAGCTTTGAGAGTAACTGATTGCCATGAACACGCTTCTCAAGTGTGTCGTTCCAAGTCGACGTTAAAATGTAGGGCCCGGTACTTATGAATAAAAATTGACGCACACAACATGAGTGTTGCGAGAAGCTAGGACATAACTCTGAAACAGGTTGTAATGTATGTATATATGTAAATAATTTGTCAAATGGCAAAATTTTGGAAAGTCGTAGACAATAGTGAAAGTGATTGAATTAGATTTTCAGTCAAAAGAATTTTGTCTAATTGTCTAATCTAAATTTTTTTTTAATTTTATAACCAAATTTACTCAAAATTTCGATCATACCCAAAACAGCTCTCTGAAGATTCAAGAATTGGAACAAGAGCATAGCAAGCCTGATGCACTTTCAATGACTTCTTTCCTTTTTAAATGCTTTGATTGTTGATGCCTGAAGCTGTTAAAATGTATTGCAGGATATGATAGCTCTCAAAACATGTTTTCTTATTGCGTTAGTTGCCAAACTGCCCACACCTTATCAATTAGCCCTGATTACCACGGTATACGTATATGTGTATGTGTAAAGAAAAAATATTTTGAGTTAAGAGTCCATAAAAATATCACTAACTGAAGATATATTTCGAGGTTGCAATGGCTTTCTAGATTCTTTGTAAACATTTTTGCTTTTTTTGAAATATAAAATTTTTAATTTAATTTCTGCTAAAAACAATATTTAAAAGTAACATACAATTGCATATGTATGTATATGCTTATGTATGTGTGTATATATTTTTACTCCCAAAATCTTTTTTATTTTGGGGAAAAAATGCAGATGCTGCAAAAGTAAAATGCAGCAGAAATAAGTATAACTTTCAGAGAAACCAAGTTACAGACTGACTGACTGTCCTACTGTCTGTCTGCCTGCCCATCATAAACATAACAATTGATAAAGAGAGTAAAAAATAATGATTATGCGTTTTTAACGATATTAAATACTAATAACAGAGATTACATTGGAAATTATTGAAACGTGAGATATTAATTTTTTTTTCTTATTATGTTTTCTATAGAAAAACATTTCCAAACTATTGAATAAATAAAAAAGCAAAAATAACAATAAAAATAATAATGTTTATTGTTTGCATTTATTTGCAAAGAGGAGACGACGTCTTACAAACATATCTCTCATTAAAAAAAATATAAATATAATTGAACACTAAAATTATTTTATACAGAGAAAGAGTTGGAGTGTTAAATAACAAAAAAAATATTTATTTGTCTTTACTTAAATTAGATTTTTTTTTCTGTATTAAAATTTAATTAAAAGCAATAAAAAAATTATACTTACAGATATACCTATAAAACTTTCACTTTTATTGACAATTTTTAATAATTTTTGTAAGCTCTTTATTTAATATGCCTAACGAAGTGGAAAAGGAAAAATAAAAAATTGCAAATAAAAGGTAATAAATTTTTAAAAATTATTACAAACTGGTTGTCCAAAAGAGCAGCAGCCCCTATTTATTGTAAGTTTTTACACTATTAAAGCCCCATACTGTATTTAATTTGCAGTGCTTACCTTAAACAAAATATGGCTTAAAGGTATACCAACCAACCCAACCACAATATGAGACAATTAAGAGGATCACGATGATGTTGTTATTATTAAGTTGACAGTTGTTAGTACGCTATAGCTGGCTTTTAATAGTATCTCCTCCATTTATATCATCAGCATCACACACACTTTAAAGAGTAACCAGTTAACCAGTTACTAAATGACAAGTCAATGTATAATAAACGTTTTTCTCTTTTTTTTATTGCAAAACACATTTACCTTTTATGGTGGACTGTGCAATACACCAACATGCCAACCAACCAACAATATCTTTGTGAACCACTGGTCAAAATATTTTCAGCAAACGACACTTTCATTTTGGCGCCAATACCATAAATAAATAAAATAATGCAGAATTAAACAAAAAAAAAAAAATATTAGAAAATAAGATATGTACATACATTTGTTATACATACTCGTACATATTAAGAAGGATTATGTTTTCTAAAGTAAATGAAAACAACATATAAATATTAAAAACGACATGAAAATAAATATTCATTTTCTATCAATAAAAAAAGCTGTTAAAAAAATACAAATAATTAAATATTTATTATTATGATAGCTAATGTACACTAAACATTAGAGAGGGTAACCCACCACAAAAGATAATTTTTGGCTTTCGATATTTCAGAAAACAAATTCTTTTTTCCCCGATATTTAATAGGTTCGGTATCCTGTTTATAGTAACAACAACTGTCTACGTTCTTAAAAAAACATCAACCGTAAATTCCACATTGTTGGTGATTTCTGTAAGTTTAAAAATAATACGAGGGAACTAAATCTGGCGAATAAGATTTAAGATAAAACAATTTGAACTTTCATTTACTGACCTTATACATTTCCCATACTCTACTCCTACTAAAAGGGAAAGTGTCCTCAGTGAAATTAATGTTTTAATTATAAATAGTGCATGGTTATGAATCAGTGCAAAAACACTCCATGGAAACATCCTGTTTTAGCTTTATTATGAGCAAACAAACGCTCACAACATACACTCTTACTCTTAATACAAGCATTTTCTTAATATAGAACATACGCATAAGCATATCTTCTCTCCTATTACAAGCCAAATAAACTTCAGAATTATAAAAGTAAATGAAAAAAATTTTGACAGAGAGAGAGAAAGAGAAAACAAAAATCATTATTTCAAAGGCTAATCAAGCTCGTCTTTCCTTTTTTTATAGTTATAATACAATTACGTGATGTTGATTTTTCTTATAAACACTACTCCAAATACATGTAGAATATACACACATATGTATGTATGTATAAAGCTGTTAGCAACCAGCAAACCAAATGCTTTTGATTTTATGAGATAAAGGGTGGGCAAATTACAACTCTATGTCAGGATTACGGTATAGCTTCTCGCAGCACTCATGTTGTATGTGCCAACATGAACCAGGACCGACAGTTTAAATTTGTTTATGGCAATAAGTTACTCTTAGAACTTCTGCCAAAAGTCTGCTAATAGGTAGTCGCCGAAAGAAATATATATATTTTTTAATATTTCTTTGCTTCAAGATGTCAGAACCGGAGCTCTCGTCTTAGTAAACCAACACACTACAGCGACTACATTAATTTGACAAGAAAGACATTTAATTATATGCATAAGTGGAAAACAAGATAGTTTTCAAGTTGAGGACAATTTTATTTTTAATTGAGAATCCTATGTTTCCCAACTTAATATGTCTTAAATCGGTTATCACTTAAGAAAATAATTAAATTCAAATGTTTCTTAATTTCAAATTAAGCCCAGTGTGTTTGTTGGGCAATTCTTTAATGTTTTTTTTTAACACAATAGCAGCACCATCACAACAAAAACTAAATATAAACACATATAGTATTATTATTGTCAAAGTCATGTTTTTGTACTTCAACAGAATCATCAGTGATGACGATAATGATGACTATTATGTTATGTAGCTGTGTAACATTATTATCATACACATCATTGTGTTCTCTATTGTTACTCCCACTCTTTTTAATTTTTTTTTATTTTTCGCTTTTTATTCATCTCTTTTTTTGTCATTGAGTTTAAATACATACTTACGTATGAATGTAAAGATCTTAAATTTGCCTGAGTTCTGTTTTGTGTTGAGCGATTTTTTTGTTGTTGTTGTTGTTGTCAAAACGTTCAAAATCATTAGGTTTTATGATTATTGGCTTGTTTAAGAGTTCTTTAAGTTAATGCAACATTGCTTATTAATTCTCTTACACCCACTCTACATTTTTCTCTCTTTACATCTGATACGCGACCTATTCTATAAACTGTCTTTTACTTAGAAATATTGGAAACATTTTGAATTTGTCATATAAGTAATTGTGGATTTGTATTCACTTCAAAATATGTACTGCATATGCTTTTTTATTTTTTTTTTTATAGATTTTAATGATAAAATTAAAAATTCTGTATAAAAAACGAGTAAGATTAACAAAAGTTTGTAGGCCCATTTAACTTGAAAAAAGTTATTTACTTTTGGGCTTACCTGTTACATTATACGCATTTCAATTTACTAAAATATTTACAAAAAAAAATTATTTGTATTTTTATTTGATACTTCAAGTAACACTTCACTTCAACTTTCATGTAAATATTGATATTTCGGGCCAAAGCAAATTTATGAGGTACACACTACACATTATGTTACTTTTATCTGGTAAATTCTACTATTTTTTCTACTAATGTTTTTTTTTCTTTTCTTAGTGATTAAAATATTATTGATTTTTTTTTGTGTACTTTTAATATTTCTTTTTGATATTTTTGACATACAATATGATGCAAAAAGAAAAAAAAAAAAATGGACATGCAATCACCTTATAAATATGTACTTCTTGCTTCGTGCATTTAAAAATTTTTTTTGAATAAATTGTTTTTAAACGTTGCTTTTTTTTATTGAAAAAAAAAAAAAAATTACACATTTTTGCTAATCAAGCGTGTTAAATACGATTTCATCTATAGAAAACTGTGGGCAAATTACGGCATTCGATATCGATCGAAATTTTTATGAAAATTCTTTTAAAATTGTATGAAATTTCGCTCGATATCGAATGCCGTAGTTTGCCTCCTGGTCAAATATTTATTTACTCGCCGTAGTCTAGTAATTAGTGTGTTGACTTACTCCGCGTTCAAACCCGTAGTATGACAAAATATGTCTCTCGGTGACTATTTCGTGCAGCCTGTATGTATTTATTGGAAAATTTAAATCAATTAATTGTTTTAATTTTTCTGCTACAATGGAATTTTTTTCACTTCTATCGTATTTTTTTTAATATAGTATTTTAGCACAAAAATTATATCCATGCTCTATTTAAAAGTTAATACATACATACATACATATCAGAATATTTTGTACTAAATAATTCCTTATTATTTCTTTTATTATTATTGTATATGAATTTTATTAAATTTTTTAAATTAATTTTAATTCTCTTTCTTTTTAGGTAAGTTACTTAAATAACAATTAACATTTTTAAATATTATTGGTAAGTAATTATTTTTCTTTATTTCTTAATTGGTGGTATGTAATTTGATTTCACATTTTGTTTTCTCTTTCTCAAATTATAAAAAAAAATTCAAATAATAAAATTCAATTCAAAAAATATAAATCAAAAAACCTCAAACTTTCTTGGTTCCCAAATAATTTAAAACGCTCGTAGTTGGACTAACCGACTACTCAAAAATCGATTAAAAATTGTGTCTAGAATATTTACTCATTGTCTTAAGTGTGGAGGTAATAGATTTGCCAAATGATACATTCAATTTCAGGTTTAACTGCCAATGATTTGTAATTACTTCTTAGAACTAATTACACATCATTATTATAACAAAATCTAATTTAAAATTAGCTGCCTTCAATTAACAATTCCAGAAGTAAAGAATAATTATAAGTATTTAATAACTGAAATTAAATAAAATGTAACAGAATTAATGTTTAACATAAAGTTATAAATGAAATGTAATTC
The DNA here is from genome assembly GCA_963576795.1 of Metopia argyrocephala. Taxonomy (NCBI): domain Eukaryota; kingdom Metazoa; phylum Arthropoda; class Insecta; order Diptera; family Sarcophagidae; genus Metopia; species Metopia argyrocephala. The sequence goes on from OY756211.1 coordinate 91,337,643, forward strand.
CTTTAATAAATTAGAAATTGGCAATTACTGTAATAATTTATTACAATTACAATTTACTTCTAATTTAATTGTTAACTCGCTTTTATTTAATACGAAAATAATTGGAAATGCCTAAGGTTTTCAAGGCTGAAAGACAAAAATAACACATTGCTTTAAAATTGTAATAATTTACCCAGTACACAACTAAAAAGTTGGTTCTACTAAAGCCATACTTAGTTTGTTTATGTTAGTTGGGTTACAATTTAGTATCTATACAATGGTAGATACATACATATATGCGTGTCACTAAAAATGCATTATTTCTAATTAGTTGTATGAAGTTGTTTGACAAAAAAAATAAATAAATAAAAAAGTTCTTAAAGCATATCTTGAAGGCTTAACTTGTTTTGTATTTCAATGTTAAAGATGAACAAAATAAATACATTAAGCAAAGGAATATGCAATTTCTGTTTTTTTTATCTCTATAAGAAGTCTGTGTTTAATTTGAAGTTTTTTTTTTTGTTAACTTTTAAGGTTTCTTTAGAAATTCTTTTTTATTTAACTCTTATGTTTCTCTTTTGTACGAGTAAGAACTTTTTTGTGTGCTTTTTTGCCTATTGTTTTCTTGTCATTTGTTCTATGTTGTTATTTTTATCTTTTTATTTATTTAACAACTTATTTGTTTGTCTTTAACTGCTGTTTTGTTAAGTTCGTTTTTTAACTTTATTTTTTTCTTCTTTTTTTCCTTTTGTCAACTTTTATCCTTAACCTTTATTTTAAGACCCTCCCCCTGGCTTTCGTTCTAACTACTGCTGCATTTGAAGGCATTAAACACTGTCTTGGAGAGTCTCATTATCTTTTAAGTTAACGGAAAATGCAAAAAAGGAAAAAAGAAAAATGTTTCTGTATTCTTGTTAAACGCATTCTTTGTTTGGTAATAATTTAAGCAATATGTTGCAAGTTGCTTGTTAAGCTGCTACCACTTGAGGCTTCCATAAGGTGCAATTACTTTAGACAACATTTTAAATATATTTTCCTTTAATTTTTTATTTTGCATTCTACTTTTAAGTTACGCATATCCCTACATAATAATTTTAAAGTTTTTATTTCGTTATTTCTTGTTTTTTTTTAAGTTTATTTTCTTTACATAATCACTTAATTCTCAATGGGTTTTAAACGTAGTTCCACAATGGTTTTTAGTTTTTTATTCCTTTTTATTTAAAAAAAAAAGAAAAGTTTTTAGCTCTGTATCTGTTTTCACCATTATGCTCTGCGGTTGAAAAAGTTCTATACAACGGCTGGTTGTGTTAAAGACGATCTTTTTATTTTTTAAATTTAAAGCTTAAAACTTAAAAAAATAATAGCAAACTAACGTGAGGTCAGTTGGGTAATCGAGTTTTTGTCTGATTAAAATAGTTTTTTGATTTGTTTTGAAGCACGTGTACATACATATGTATGACAGTTCAAAATAAATGTATGCGTTTGTTAAAGCTTAAAAAGTTTAAAATGCTCATACGTCTTTTGTCTTAAAAAAAAGAGAGAGTACAATATACAGTAAACTCGCGATAGCGTCAACTAATTATTCACATTTTCAAGATTTTTAACGTTTTCGAATATCAAATTTTGGACATTCATAAATAAGGTTTTAGTGAAAAAATGTGAAAGTAGTATTTTAAGCAAATAGTATGGATATTTCCCAATTAAAAGCAAATGCTAGATGTACGTGTAGAGAAGCACGCCAGATTTAGGCTAGCATCCATGATTTATTTATTTTATTTATTTATTTCTGTCTATGGATTCCAGCTTACAGACAATTACAAAAGGTATAATAACACAAAATTAAATAAAAAGTATAAGCATATAAATAACATAAAAATAGTAGAATATTAGGAATTTAGAAAAACAATGAGCCGGCCCAGGCTCAAATCCCAGCAAAAGTGAAAAATGAAAAAGTTAGTTTGCAGTTTTTTTTTTAAATTACAATCTTAAAATAAAAGTTATTTTTTTTCTCCCCTCTCCAAGAACACCATCGTTTATCAAAAATCCCAAACATATGTGTTCTTTAATAATATTTAATAAAGATGTTACATTCAACATAATTCTTCGACTTTTTAATACTGGTAGTTTAAGAAGAGCTAGTCGGGCAGAGTACGATGGTAAATTTCGGGAGTCAAACTGTAAACTACGTAAACAAAATAAGAGGAATTGTTTTTGAACAGATGCAATTGCATTGGAATACAGTATTTGACAAATGGGTATAATGTTTTTGTAATACAGTGCACTCGCGGTAACGTGAACTATTTAAAACCACGGGAGTTCATGTTAGCGAAATTGTTCACTTTAGCGGTTGTCGAATTTCATGACAAAAGTATAATATTTCACAATATAAGCCTGTATTTTACACGCTTGAAAGTGAAATTATTTTCGTATTTGAATTATTAAAATAAAAAAATGAAACAAAACGAGATCACGAGAAAATAGTGGTCGTGATTTAATTTTTCAGTGGATGTCAGTGGTGCCATCAACACAAGAAACATTGGCAAGCTAAGCACACCATAAAAGTTAGTAAAACAATGCTTTAATCGTGATATCAGAGTCATATGCAATAAAAAATGATTCACGTTATAGAGCTTTCTGAGTTTGTTCACGTTACAGAGTAGTCAATGTAAACAAAAGCTTATTTGCACGGTATATGGATCATTAAACTCTTTAGACTACCGCTTTATAAATCCCAGTTCCACTTTAGCCTTATTTAGAATACTTGCAATATGCGAATTAAAGTTCAGTTTGTAATCAAATAGTATGCCAAAGTCCAGAAAATGATCAACTGCTTCAACTTGATTACTACCCAAAAAATTATTTATGGATATTGGAGTAATCCTCGATCATCGATCGCATTATCTTACATTTCCTTTTTTTTTAGTTCCATTAAATTTGTTTTACATCATTCATAAAATGAGTTTATGAGTTTATCACCCGATTATGGGTTATGAAAATTTTTACCTCATGTGCATACCATAAAATCTTCGAAAACCTAATTATCTGAGGCAAATCGTTAATTATGATGCATGTAAATATTGTAATCCCTATCATCGTGTCATTTAATTAAAAAATAAGTTTGTAATATTTATTCAGTAAATGCATCTTTAATTTTCGTCATTGTCTTTTTTATTTTTATGATCATTTATCACATTTTTTTCTCAGGATTGTCTGTATTTTATGATTACAAAACATTACTTTCCAAAAAAGCAAAAAAAAGTGTTACAGACGTTCTTATTAAAAAAACAACACTTTTGGTTTTTTGTTTAAAATACATTTTAATTTCACTCCTTTCTTTAACTTTATTGCTAGACAAACATCAAAACTTTCTTGTTCTTGGCCTTATAGTCTTCCTGGTCTTAACTCTTTCAATTAAATACAGATAAATTTTAAATAAAGTCATGAAGAATTTGCTATTTAGTTTTTTTTTTCTTTTCGCATTGTCCTTTTCTCTTTTACTATTTTGCTGTAGTAGTCTATGACCCTACCATTACTTTTCATACCTTAAGGAAGGAGTAATTTTTCATCACTCTCATAATTTTTGTTTTTTCAATTTAAACCCTTAAAAACTTATTTTTTCCTTCTTTTTTTCCTTCTTTATGCTATACTTATACTGGTAGATTTTTTCTTTTTATTTTGCTACAGACAATGTAATTTTTCTGGTATTTTTGAGTAGCGAGGGATTTTCTTCTGTTGTTTTTAATTTTACAGTTTATTTTTCATTAACGTCTTTCAGTTTTGATTTTTTTTTATATGTTTTTGTTTTAATTTTCGACATTGTCATCATCTCATCATCATGGTATTGTTGCAATTGAAGTAAAATTTTTTAATTTTTTTTTTTGGCAGCTGATAATCTTTAGTGCCAAAAATTATTCCAATCTTACAGAAATAATTATTTAGAGAATTATAGAAAAATTTTTTGTACTCTAAACTGTTTGATAATATATTTTTTTTTATTTTTAAAGATAAAGTGTTCGCTCTAAATTGGTAATGCACTCTGACTGTTCAATTATCGGGTATGTTCTGTAAAACGCATTCGAACGAAATTAAAATTAATATCGAATAAAACTTCAAATTTTACTATAATATTAAAATTTGACACTTTGTTATCTACTCGTTTAATGGTTACGAATTTTAACGTAATTTTTTTGAATATAAAACCTAGAAATTAAGTTTAAGTTTTATTTGTCCTTGAAAAAACTCTCGATTTTAAATTCACTCGAATGCGTTTTCCAAAAATAAACGTAACGTTATAATGAGTAACTTGAATAAAAAAGAAAAATAAAATCACAAAATTGGCCTGAAAGTAGCTAAAATATCATTACTAACAAAATGGTAGATAAAACCGTAAAAGAAGCAGCATTGTCAGATTAGGGGATTAATCCCCAAAATGGGTATTTTTTTCTGAAATGGAGATAAAAAAATTCATTTGGGGATGAGGATTTTATTGGGAATAATCGACAAGTTTTCGGCGTTTTTTAAAATTTAATATCAAGGTATGAGTTTATAAGCACAACTGGCTTATAAAACTTGTTTAAAATTCATACTTTCATATAAAATTTCTGTAACATGTACTTTTGGTTTTAGTTTGTTTTGTTTTCTCATATAAGCAAATTATCTTTCCGTCACCGATTTTAATGGTTTCTATTGCGGAGTAATTCAGTATTAGAGGGTCTTTTTATAGTTAAACTACAAAACAAAATAATTTTAGTTTCGTCCAACCAATATTTAGAATTGATAGTACAATAGATGCCCTGTACTATACAAATGTTTTAAACGACATCATGATGTCTTATGCTGAATATGAAACGGCACATCGATGGGTGTTTCAGCAAGTTAACGACCCGAAACACACACCAAACCGAGAGAAAGGTTGGTTTCAAAATAATGGTGTCAGGGTTTGCACAGTCTCCAGATTTGAATCCTATTGAACATTTATGGTAAATTGCCTAAGTGGCTCTTCGAGAAAAAAACCCTTCTAATAAGGAACAGTTGTGGGAATTTGTTAAAGATGTGTAGAAGAACATTGCAATCGATATGTTTTAAAGACTTGTGGACTAAATGCCAAAATGCTTCTTGGACCTTAATAAAAATTAGGGTTATTCCACTAAGTACAGTGGTGAATAAAAAAATACATGTACATACATCGTGGATAAAAATTGAAATTATGTGACAACCCTGAAAAGATAAAAAAAACCAGAGGCGTTTGGCAACTAACTTCACCTCTTTACGCGCTGTTCAAAGTGGATTTTTCAATTACAAAGCGTTAGCGTCGTGCTTATTTGGGTGGGTTCATACGTTTTGTATGGGGATGAGAATTTTTGACAGATAATTTACGCTCTAATTTAAGTTGACCTGTAATGAATTTCAAATATTTGTATTTTTTTAATGCTTAAAATTCAATAAAAGTAACAGAAGAAGGTAGTATTTAAGTCCCTACGTGAATAAAAGCTGTTATTTGGGAACGAATATATGAATATATGTATCACCACGGCGATTTTAATTTGTCATGGATTTTTTTTTCTTACAATTTTTAACAAATTTTGGATTTATTGTTCTGATTTTAATTTGTGAATTTAGGGTCTACCAATTTTTAAATATTAATTTTTATTTTTTACATTCTCTTTACATTTGATATTCTGTGGTGGTAGCCGGCTTTTATTTTTCATTATCAGGAGAGTATTTTATTTTTTATTTTTTGTGCAAAAAAATACTGCAGAAAAACTGATTTCAAAAATTTTGTTTGTAATCCTTTATAAGGATACAAGTTTTGTTGTTATATTACGTCTGTAGTAATTTACTATTCTACTCTGCTACTATGGCATAAAAGTACTGATTCATTCATTTTTCCGCCTTTTATTCATCTTTCAATGATTGGTGTAGCCCCCTTTATTGTTTTTTATTTATGAAAAGGAATAAAAAGTATACAAATTGTATACTCGTTGTATCTAATTGCAGCAGCCGCAAAAAATCCTTTTGTTTTAATATATGTATACTATATTATACATTTATATCTATATGTACATGATTTTTATTTTTTAGAGTTTTGTTTTCATTTAAACTCCCAGACATCATAGGAGACAGCCAATGGTGGTTTTTATATCAAACTAATATTAAATGAACAAAAAAATTTTATTTTTGTTGCCTTCGTTTCAATTTTATGAAAATTTGTCACAAATTTTTTTTTGTGTTCTCTAAAAGGTTTTTATTTAAATGGTTTTATTTTATTTTTTTTTACAAACATTTGTCTGCTTGTCTCGTAATTATTAACAATTTTATTTTTTTTATATGTTTTAAACTAAAAAACAAATGTTCTTTGTTTCAAATTTTTATAACCTTTGAATTTGTTGTGGTTTTTTCAACTCTTCAAAAAAAAAAAAAAAAAAAAAAAAAAAAAAATTACAAAAAAATTTTTAAACGATATTTTTATTTCTTTATAATTTTATTTTTTTTTATTTTATTTGATTTTAATTGATTGACAAGCATTTTTATTTTCTTTTGCCTTTTTTTAACTTTTTTGGTTTAAAAGTTATCGTTTTTTTAAATGTTATTTTTGTTGCGAGTTTTAAAAATCACATCACGTATAAGCCTTTAAAGAATACGTTAAAAGTATTCTTAAAATCCCATTACTAGAGAGGAGTCATCAAAAAGCTATTTAAATCATAAATTATATCACTTTTTTATGCATTATTCTTCTACATATTTATACAGTAACACCCTGTTTTTATATAACTTTGTTTGTTTTTTTGCAGCTGTGCTTTGTAGCCAATATATATATTTCGGTTTTATTTCAAATCATAAAACTGTCAGTTGTTTTCAGTAAATATTAATATTTTTTTATAAGTTTGCCCATAATGAATTTCAAGTTTAGAATATTTAATTAAAAAAGAAATCGAAATTTTTAAATTGGCAGAGAGCAATTTAACCCTTTATATCCCAAATTTTAAAAAAATAACTGGCATCGAAAAAGTTCGTTTACCCAATTCACACAAAATTAAACACTTTTTTTGAAACGAACTTTTATTAAACCAATTATGTATACGTGCATATGTACTCGTGCATAGTCGGTTGTCTTTTTTTTGTCAGTTGTAGAAATTTTGGGCTTTCCAAGTAAAAACCAGACTTCTAGGGAATCTAATTTTATACTCTTAAGAAAGCTTTGTAGAGATCGAAAAAAATGCGTGATCCACCAGGCTATATGGCGGATGCATTCAAATGTGCCAGCTAAGCTCTCTCGGTTTCTGCCGGATCATCAAAGATATGGAACATAACTCTTTTTCACGTTATATCAATCTTGTTAACTGTTGACAGTCGAGTTTGGAATCAATCCTTTGACTAGGTTGTAGAAGCTTAACATGAACAATTCCCTTCCAATTCCACTAGACAGACACACAACGTTACCTATGTACTTTGGGAAATCCGATGGCAGAGGTATTGAAGCTTTACCTTGGGCTCGTCTTCATAGAACATGATCTACATATCATCGCTCGTAAACATTCGCTTTAGAAATGTTTCTATTTTGTTTTGTTTTAGTAATGAATCACTTAGAGCCAAGCCGTACAGGGAGATTAAATTATTTCCTCAACTCATGCGTTTATAGAAGTTTACAATGAGGAAATTAAAAGAGAACAAAATATTGCCCGCTCTCAGGGACTTTTATATTCCTCTCATTCAGGGTCTGTTTCTTCCATAGTTGAATATTAAACAGTTTATTTCATAAATTATTTCATTCGTTTCTATTGTGTTGTTAAATGTTTGTAATGGTTTCTTAACAAATTTCAAATTGTAAGAAAATGCAAGCAAAAGACAACACAAAAATTGCTGACGAAAATAATCGTGTGTAGCCACGAAGTCAAATTTAAGAGAAATTGCTAAACTATAGAACTTATGGAAGTTCGGTGCTTAAATTTTTCACTGGTAATTCATTTGTCATCCCAATATTGAGCTTTTTTGTGTATCAAGCTTTCTTTAAGTTGTTGAAAACTTTTTGCTGAACGAAAGTCCACACTGCTTAAGTTTTGGTTTTTCTAATTTTTTCCATGATATCGTCTTGTTTAGAGGGAACTCCATCTTTAACATTAATTCGCTTTTGATTTTCAAGTTACAGCATGATCTGGGTAATCTTTACAAACTTTATCAATAGCTTGTGGTGCGGCTGTACCTTTTCCATAATATAATACTCTTATGACGTTTTCTTTCTGAATTTTCTCTCAATTTTAGCTGTACGCAACTTCTCAAAGAATGACGAAATATTACTGAGGGGCCATAAAATCCCATGTTTTCTGTTTGAACTAAAACTAATTCTACTTATTATGGCAGCATCCAAATTTGTATGTAACCTCAAGCAATCTAACACGTCTCTCCGTTTTATTATTGATTTCTCTAAATAATACCCATTTAGCATACAACATTTGTAACTAAAGAATAATCTATAATTTGAATAGAGCATTAACAAGGTGCCATAGAGACAATCTCGTCTTCATAAGATATACATACGTTTAATTGTTTGAAATACTTTTGGAATTAAGACTGAATTATGTATTTTGAAAAATATTTATATGTATATGGTCTTAAAGTAGAAGGGGGGATTTTTCCTAAATTTTTTTATCTGAGAGGAAAGTTTAATATTGAAATGTTTCTTGTATTACCGTACAGCTTTAAAATGGTAGCTGACAATTACAATTAAAATATATTTTTATTTCATATTAAAATGTAAAAATTTAAACGTATTAATCATTAGTGAACTTTAAACTTTCCCATCATATGCGAATGTTAAACAAAAACTCTCCACATTGCGAAAATGCCACCACCATCATCATCATCTCTGCTTGCTGTCGTATGTTGCATGCTCTTGATGTCTTTTTGGAAGACACAACAACAAATTATCTGCAAGTGCGTAAAGATGGGGCAAAGAAAAAATTTTCACAGACAAAAATGTCACTTGCAATGAATTTTAAGGCTCTGGCTTATGAAAATACATGTTTTTCCTTTTCCCTTTGGCCAAATGAAGTAAAAGAATAAATTAAAAAATATGCTAAAAGTTGACAATTAATTATGTGTCAAGCAACAGAAGAAAAGAAATTAATTGGGGAAACAAACAAACTATGCGTGTGGCAGCAACAAGGCATGGTACTACACTCATAGGAAAAATTTTAATATATTTTTTTATTTTTTATTTTAAACAATTAAGCAAAATAAATCATGATTAGAAAATTTTTATGCTTTGCAGGCTTACTGTTGCCTTAAACCTGTTGCAATTTAATGTTTTTTTTTTAATTTTTCTTACAACAGTCGGTCTAAATACAAGTTTTTTATTTGTTTTTGTGATGATTTATAAAGTAATACAATTTTATCTTATTTAGCATATATAAGTACATATGTATGTATGTACATTTACACATACGAGTACTATAATATGCCTGGGAATTTAGTGGCATTTTCATTTTCATTAACATACCATGTTTCTGTTTTGCAATGTGCAACATGTGCAATAAAATCATGAAATAAATTCATAAACATTTTGTTTTGAAATATTGACGGCTCAACATACTTAAGGTTTTTTGTTGTTTGAAACGCTGGAGGTTAAACAGATCAAATATTCAAATAAATATTCTTTTAATGTAAAATTATCTAAATAAAGGGGGTTCATTGAATTAAATTCATATGACAATTTTTGTACATAAAATATATCAGAAATTCATAAAGCCTGCAAAATTTATAGGAATTTTTTAAAATTGTGGGCGTGACATTTAAATTAAAAAAAAAGTAAAAAGTTTTTGTCTGCACGAATAATTTTTTTCATAAGACCGTTGTAAATCTCAGATACATACTACATATACATATTATCTTTAGAAATATCTTAAGAGCCATAAACTATAGTTTTTGAACAGCTGTTTAATAAAAATTTAAGACGTTTGTTGCCAGGATAAAGGTAGAAGTAAATAACATTCGTTGCACCAATTGTGTGTTTTCATAATACAAGCTTGCAAAATTGTGTAGAAGTTGGGCAACTTTTAACTTTTAGATGCGCTGACAGTTGAAAAGCTGACTTGCATTGTACATTGTAATCGCTGTTAACGGAGTAACATATGTTGTGTACTTCTACCTTAAAAAACAATAAAGAATTACGTTTTTCAAATACTATTCTTTACACTGTCATATACTCTATAATGTAATGTTGTTAAAAGTAAATAAAACTGTTATTCACAGAATTTTCCCCTATATAAAATCAATTTCATTTAAATTCTCGCTCTATCGAAAGAAATTTGCAATAATTATCAAAGTGGAGCCAATGGAGCCATCAGAGTATATTAACGAATTTTTCTTTTTAACATTTTTCATGTACAAAATAGAGACAGCTGATTCGGAACGTTACAGAAAGTAAAGGCTGAGTTAGTGAAAACGTATCGTGTACATTGGCGTCAGCTGTGAAAATCTGTAATATAAACAAAACACAATGCTTCTTACTGAAAACGTATCGTAGTAGTCAATGCCACGTGGAAATCTACAGAAATTAGATTTTTACGTTGCAAATGTCAACTTGGCATTATTTAAAAAATTAAAAACTGCTTAACAAAGAAATTAAAGTACTTGTGAACAATTGGAAATAAAATATATATTCCTAAATAAATATATTTTACTGAAAAGCAGTTGAATTCATTTTTTTACAATTTTTTGGTCATAAACATATCTTAACAACTGGCTAAACTTGTATGCGAGGTGTCACGCTCACTTGTCCAATTTCTTCTACTTTCTGACTGATGATTTGCCTTGCCCATGAAGTCATTCACACCCAATTCTGAAACTTTAGCTGTAACCGTTCTGATGATATACAAAAATCAGTATTTAGAGACAAATAGAAAAAAGTAGGCGTGGCATTTTTTCTCTCGATTAAAATTTAAAATGGATTAACACAAACATTTAAAGGAAATATTAGTCAAATCGATGGAGCCGTTTCCTGATTTTAGGTAAATCAAAAAAAGTGGGCGTGGCAAAATTTTCTTTCCGAAAAACCTAAGCTTTTAATGTAGTTATATAATAATAATATGACACAATATTAACACAATTTTGTTAATATACCTATACACACATACATATACATATATTTACATACATATGTGACACCTCGAACTATAAAATTAATTAAAGTTCAGAATTAAAGGTGTAAATAGATATGCACGAACTATTAAATTTATTTAAAACAAAAATAATTTGTATTGAAATAATCAATTTATGATCTATTTTTTAATTATAATGCTATATACATACATATGCCTATATATTTTTTAAATTTTAATTATATTTTAGAAAATATACAAATATATATTTTTTAATAGAAAATTGAACGAAATAACCGGTTTTTAATTGTTATTCGTACCATGTTTAGCTTAAAAAGTAAAAAAGAAAAAAAAAATAAATTTTTCTATTTGTATACATACACACATATCCACATGTAAGTATGTGTATGCAGTATTTAATAACAACAAACAACAAATGGAATCAATGTCAACCATATTTGGTCAAATGTTTTTGACATATAAACTCAATTTTGTGCTGACGTTAAATTTTGACTTGTATTGTGAACTGGCCAGCTGACAATCAGTTATTCGGTCATTATTTTTTTCCTTTTTTTTGTTGTTTTTAGAAACTGTAATAGCTTTGCCATTTTCATATATGAAATTTCAATTATTAAAAACGTTGTATAATTGTATTCAATTTTTTCTTTCATTTTATAATTTATTTTTCACGTTTATTTTTTAAATGTTTTTTTAATTTAGCAAAACTTAAGCAGCATATTAATTAAGAAGATACTACTCTTAAGCTTCTTTTACCATAACTGGCGGCATAGTTCACATAGACAATTTTAAAAATTAAAAAAAAAGAGAAAAAATCAAATTTACCAAATACGAGTACGTGTGGCAAATAGCCAGATGTTTAGAAATTAATATTGAAAATGAAATGAATATTTTCTATACAACTCATTAAAAAAATTATTAGAAAAAAAAAAAAAATTACTCGTATTTAAATTAATCAAAATTTATGTTAATTTTTAAAAACACAATTTTTAAAATCTTTGAAGGTATGTTTAGCAATTTAATGAGAACACATTCAGCCGATGTTTCTTTTTGATAAGAGACTTTGGTATAAAATCATATGTTTAAAAGCTATTGCTATATTTAATTTTTGTTTGTTTGGTTTGTATTACGTCATTTAATTTAGTAATTGTTAGAAAAATATTTTATATGGCCAATTTTGTAATTGATTTTTGTAAAAATGTATAAATAAATAAATAACAGCCTTTCCACTAGTAGAAGCTTTTTAGACTCTATCACTGGAAAAATTTGGGTTATAAAGAATAAATCGAGAAATATATGTCACTAAAGTACTTTTCACGATTCAAATTGGTGCCAATATTATTAACATTCACGTAGTGCTGGCAAAGTATTGAGTGATGGGTACTGAGTATCAAGTATTGTACAAAGTTTTTGGTACTTAATACTTGAAAGTAACTACTCAATACTTTAAAGAGTTGTTTTTATTTTTACAGCAAAGTTGTATGCAAAATGTAAATTTTCTAAAAATACAAGAGTTTATGGAATTGTTTTAAATTAAAACTATTAAAATTGTTTATAAAATCACAAAAAGGAAGCGATATTCGGCGTTATCATAGTAAAGAGAATGATCAATATACTAAACTTTTGAATGGTTTGCAACTAAAAAATCTGACAAGTTCGATAGTAAAATCTGTTGCAAAAAACTACAGAAATAAGTTACTGATTGAAAGCAATGTTACTTTAGCTACTTTCAGGCTTAATGCGCAATAGTATCCTTATCTTACAGCATGTTTCCAGGAGACAATTATTGTTTTGAAATTGTCAAAACAACAAACAATAATCATTTTGGGGTTCTATAAGACAAACGTAATTGTTTTACACAAACAACGTAAGACTGTCAAATTTTCTGTGTGTAAATTGGTTTCTGTATAACAAAAGTAATTGTCTTACACAATATGAAATGTCAAAAATAGATGATCACAAAAAACTTATTGTCATTGATTTGTTTGCTTTAAAAGTTTGTTTTATTAAAAAAAATTGTTTTTCATAAAATAATTAAAGAGAATGGATATATCTAGTGGTAATGACATTAAAAAAGATATTTGTTTATTAAAGCACTATATTCACAAAACACTATTTAGAGATACATACATATGTATGCTTTCATATACAAACAAAAATAAGTAATTTAACCAAAAAATTGGGTATAGACAATATTTTATCAGCTGACTGATAGGGTTACCATTTTATAAGTTAAAAAAGTATTTTTTACAAGAAAAAATGTAAACAAAAACTATAAAATAAAGTAATGGCAATATTGGTTTTGACAAAGCAAAATTGTATAACGTAAGCCAGACAAAAATATTCTGTAGTGTTACAGAAACCCAATTTGTTACGTTATTGTTAGTGTGACAATCGTTTGTATGGTATTGTAATTGTCTCCTGGAAACATGCTGTTAGTTTTTATTTCTTTTGTACATGTTCTATTAAATGAAGTTATCAGAATTGGTTTTTTAAAGGATTTTATCACTACAAAACACATGAAATATTGACAGTGGTAAGCAGTAGCATACTCTACCTAAACCAGCACTTCTTGCCGCAAATGTCTTCTAGAAAATTTTTCATTAATCCGAGAGCTTTTTGTTTTCATATAAAACGACGATAGTTTTACTGTATAACTATGTTTGGAAATTGAAAAAAAAAGTTAATTTCATACACCTAACAAAATAATTTTATTGATCTTTTTTTATTTAATAAAGACAATTATAAATCTTTTTTGAGCTTCGTCAGGAAATATCGAAAATAAATATTTATAATAAAAAAAAAGATTTGCTGTTATCCTTATTTCAGAAATCTAAGCTATTTGCAACAGTGTAGGGGGTATACAAAAGTATGTTTACATGTCTTGATTAATCAATTTCTTAAAAATTTTTTAGCGTTTAATTGTAACAAATCCTATGGGTCATTTTGCAGTATTTCGCAATGTGGTTTAAGTTTCTTTTTTTTTAGTTTTTTTTTTAGTATTTGCCTGTAAGATAAATTTATAATAAATCAGCCAACCAAAAACCATACATATACTGATCAAATTACTTAAAAATTTAACACGCAAATGTGACACAGTCTTGTGCAGTTATGGCGAGGGTTAGAAGGTTTATCAAAATGTTTTCATACTATGGATAATCAATTAATTTTAAAGTGGGCCTTAATATAAAATAAAAATTGACCACAGCCAGCACGATCGCTCATAATAGAAATTATGAAAATGTTTTAAATACAAGTATGTACAGCCAAGATACAGTAAATGGTATCAGTCTTTTTAATTACAGATTCTTATCTGAATATAAAAAGGAAAATCTTTTATGTTTTTTAATTTCATTTCTTTTTATTGCATATTTGTATAAACAAATTGGCCATAAGTTGAAAAGAAAATGCTACAAAATGAAAATGCCAGAGATTTTATTTATAAGATTATTGGCTGTATACTACGAGGAGTACTATTAGGTAAAGCTGCTGCAGCAAGTTATTGCTTAAGTTACTTTTGCCAGTTATAAATTACAAAGAAATCACGATAAAAATATCAAATAACTTTACAGCAGTTACAGCTGAAGAAAAAAAAAAATATAAAATAAAATAAAAAAACAAAAAGATTAGTTTGGTAAAAAATACAAACTATTTTAGATAAAATAAAAACCTTTTTTTTTGTTTTTTGCTTTCCTAATTTAATGGCAGTTTTTTTTTTTCTTTGTAAATAAAATGTACAAAATATGACGCAAATTTTAAATAATTAAAACTGCCTTTAAATAGATTTTTTTTTTTTTTTAATTTTTAGTTACATTATTATGGGTCACATAAAGTCAGATGTAACCCACAACTTGTTTTTTGGACACACCTTGGTTTACAACCAAGTTTTAAGTTTATTTCTTTTTCGCAATTATTTCTCATAAAAGCTCGTCCAACATTTGGACAGATGCAATGTAAAGAAAAAAGTGCAGGAAAATTACTTAAAAATTACAGATAATAAATAAACTTTAAGAAATCATGTAATATTAAATATTTCCTTTGACATTATAAGCCTGCAACCATCAAACGAACAAGAAAGAGATCGAAAATAAGTATTTGCTTTAGAAATCTAAAACAATCTATTAAAATTTAATATATATTATATAGATACTATATACGGTGGCATATTTGAGGTTAAGAAGTAAATTAGCTGTTAATGATGAAATGTCAAGAATTGAGCTGTCATCCTTTGACATTTATTTAGTAAAAGGTTGGGAAATTTGAACCATGGAACGCTATATTCCTATTGCTTGCGTCGAACATTTGTGAATTTACTGTTTGAAAAACAGTTTTTGATTGTCCGCTTCGTTCTTGTTATGTAACGCCGTCGGATTATTTTCTCTATAGCCATTTGAAAAACCGGTTCTTCATGAACACACTACAAGCAACTAACGCTCTAAATGATGAAATAGGGTTCTATATTAGCGAGATAAGCCAAGTATTGTTTCAATATGTGGACCAAAATTTTGTGAAAAGAGCGGTCGTCTGTCGTCTTATTAATTCCCATAGTTCTACTTGACATTGCTATCAATACAACCGATACAATACAATTTGTAAAAAAAAATGTATTTTTAAGCCCATTTACTTTCCAACTCATCCTTTACAATCAACGGAAAACATATTCTTAAATAATTTTAAGCTTACAATAATGCCTCCGCGGTCGTTCACTTTAACGACATGATATTATGGTGAGCGAAGGTATTTTATGTATTTAAAACTAAAATAATAGGAGTCTACAAAATGTGTTTTTTGAAAAGCGTGAAACAAGTGTTCAGTTTTTACTTACTCGTCGAATAGTTCATTCATAGTATATACATATGTATGTATTTGATTAAGCACATTTCAATCGGTTTGTTTTAGCCAATGTATGTTTGTGCTCTTACCAGCCTTTAAGATCTAAAAAATCGTAAATGGTACACAGGGGCTTATTTATTAATTTTTTTTTTTTTTTGGTATTGTCGTCAACAAGGACCTGCATAATTTTTTTTTTGTCGGGTAAAGAGAAAAAATGCCTTTACGCTTACACAAGGTCATCACCGTTGTGTTATGTCGGATTCTTTCTGCTCCCACTGGAAAGTAATCCACCCCGGAACCACACAAAGCATTACCTCAGGGTGGTTTCCTATCGGCCGTATCAGCTCCTTGATCATCCTTGCCCGTGTCCAGGCCGCTCCTAGTTCTAAATTTTCGTTCATTTTGCAGCATCTAAATGCTTCTCCTTCAGGCGCACTTCCATCTCGCAGTATTTTGAAACAGCATACCAGCTATTCTCATCGGTTAAAATGGTTGTTATCAAATTATCGGCGGTTATTGGATCTGTCCTAGATTCCATCTCTCTTTGTTTCTGAATCGATTTAGAGCACTAAAAAAAAAGTGTTCGGCATTGTCCACTTGTTCGCCTTGTTCGTACAAACAATAAGGATTTCGGCATATGCCCATTCTATGCAGGTATTTCCTGAAGTAGTAATTGACCTCAGCTGTTTTCCTCTCATGCCAGATCACAATATTCGGAATGAACCTGGATGTTCATCTGCCCTTGGTCTCTGCAGTCCACCTTGCCTGCCACGCCTGCAGCGTATCGCATCTTATACTGCATATTAAGGGATGCTATTACTTTAAAAATGAAATTAAGAAATTTTAATTTAGTATTTAACAATAGCGTGTAGATAGATTTCACTAAAAGCTGTCAACAATTCTTTATTACTGACTTCGTACTGCTAGTCACACTAACTATTAATCATTTAATGACAGACCGCTAATATTACGACGAGTGAAGAAAAATAAATTATGTGTTCTTAAGATAAACAACCGGTACATAATATTAATTAAATATTTCAAAGCTATTGTAAAAAATTTAATATCTATCTAATCGTTGCTATTAATTAACGGAAGAAAATTGACAGTTCATATCAAAAACTGTCAGTATGGTGGCATAAATATGTTCAACAACAATTTTGTTTAAATTAAACATTTGTATTAAATAATTAGCAGTTAATTTTTAAATATTTTTTTATTTTATACGTTTCTATGTAATTTCAACAAATTAACTTTTATTTACAATTTACCGCTTCAATATCTTTATCTTTATACTGTCAGTTTACCCGCCAAAAACTGTCATTTATGAGTTTCAAAAATTAAAACAAAAGGTGTGTCTCTTTTTGTTTAGTAAATAATAATTTTTTGTTTTCAGATTTTAAAATACAATCATACGGGTGTGCGAAAAAAAAAATGTTAAACAAAATTATTAATTAATGCAAAATTTTGAATTCATTTTAATTGCCATATATAATCTCATCATCTTCATTTTGATTGTCATATAGAAACGTTGAAGATAACATTATTAATAGACAGTCGTCAGTCAGTCAGTCAGTCAGTAGGTAAGAAGTTTGTCTTTAAAATAAAATTAAATGTTTAAAATATTTTATGCCAGTATGTTTTTTTCTCTTTTTTTCATCACTAAAATTAGTAGATTATATTTCTCTGTGGTTTTTATATTTCATTTCTATAGAAATAGATGTTAATGATGTTGTAGATTTTGGTTTAAATGAAGTGGCGGTTAATATGTATCTGCTATTGGGTGATGACTATGAATTTTAAATATGTATCTTGTTGTTGTTTTTTTTTATAATTTATTTTATTTGAATGCCACTAAAAATATTGTTTTAAAATTACTAAAAAGAAAACAAATAAAATTCTATTATTATTGCCTCTACAATAGCAAACATATGTTGACTTGAGAATTAGCTCGTTATTTGAATTTCACAAAAAAAAAAAAAAAAACAAGTTTTAAAAATTTCCATAAAAAACTGTTATAATTAATTTAAAAAACAAACAATTTAAGTTTCAAAATTAGGAGAATAGAATGTATCCATAATGGAAGAATTTCATTGAATCAATAATTCCTTTGCTCAGAATAACAATTCTCTTAGTGTTTGAAAAACATGCCAAAGAGCTTTTTAATAGTTTTCATTCATGGAAAGAATTTTAAACAAGAATTAATTGAATGTGTTTGCTTTGTAACTGATATCAGTTTTTCTGTGTAACCAAGGACTGCTCCAATTATTTTTTTTTAATATTATTTAGGCAGTCAAACTAGAAATGCTCGATGTTTATCGCTGCAATGTAAACATCGATATTTTGAATACGATGCACAATACGATATCAATCGATGTTTCGAAAAACCGTAGTTCGTAGTAGTTCGTTGAAAGACGTACAACATCAAAACAAAAACATAGTATCTGTATGGGCAACCCATGTTTCTATTTGTTCTATTCAGGGTGTTTTTTTTTTTTCTTTTTGAGACCAATACTCAGGGGTAAACTCCTACTAAATGCATTGCACTGTATTGTAATTTTTTTGAAAGGACAGTACATTTATGACAGAACATACATTTTTGTTTTTTCTTATATTACTATTAAGCGCCTTAGGAATAAGACAAATTGCTGTGATCATTCAAAGGCCAGTGTTATACCTTCACCCTTGAATGATCAACATCAATTAACTCATGGTTGCATGTTGATTGTGTGGTGATGAGTGTCTTCGCTAAGTAGGTTTTAGATGTTATCTGCTATTTCCCAATAGGTGGCGCTTTTCTCTTGATCATTCGCTTTTTGTTGACATTAGTTAAGGTGGAATAGAGTGGAATGTCGGGGAGCGGTTTCTTTGAAGATGGTCTTCTTGGGAGGGGGACCTCTTATTTATAAATTACAGTTTAAAAAAAAAACAGCAATCTAACTTTTTCATTTTTCACCTTTGTTGGGATTTGAACCTGGGTCGTTGGCGTTTTTGTGCGAGCGCTCTAACCACTATACCACACACCCCTTAAGTTCTGCTTTATTATATTTTGTTTTAATTTCATTATATTCTCTTTTGCATTATTTTACGGTCTTATATTTCGTTGTCGCGATTAGAAACATTTCGTATTAAAATTTTTTTTTTGTAAAATCAAAAGTATAAGAGATGCAGTATTCTACATGACAGATGGATGCCTACAAGCCATTTATATTATACTAGTTAAGGCTTTTAGTTTATAATCTAATTACTGTGTCTATAAAAAATTTTGTTGGTGCAAACTTTTAATAACAATATTAAAATATTTTTCAAATAAAACCTGATTTTTCAAACAAGCATATCTCAATATTTTCACTAGTTTTTGTTTTCTTATTTAATTTTTTAAATGAAATTAAATTCAAAACAATGTTTTTATATCAAGTTTTTTTTTTTTATTTAAATTAGTTTTTGTTTTGCATTTTCCTTTTAAATATCCTTTTTTCATGTGTACTGCATATGCAACAAACCCATTAGCCATAAGGAATTTTTTAATAACAGAAAAGAGAAAACATTTATTTTAGGCAAATATTTACTTTAACTAAATATATAAATAAAAATAAAAAAATGATAAAAAAAACATCTTTACTCGTATTAACAACATATGGATAAACATTGTCTGTAAAGCGGGTATGATGTTCTTTGGCCAGACACAAAAAATACCGGCAGTCAGTCATTCAGCCACTCAGTGCCAATAGCAGTAGACAACAAATCCTTTTCATCAGACATACTGCTACATATAGAGTGTTTTGTTTGCTAAAATTTAATTTTAATGAATTTGCAAGTTTTTTTCTAAAGTATTTTTTTTTACTATTTTTGTGCTTTATGCAAACAGAAGAAAATGTGAAGTACGAGTAACTAACAGAGAATGAGTAGAAATATTAAAAATTAATGAATGAAAGTCTTGGTAAATAAATATGTACTATTACTGCAAATTTATCTATAGAAAGATTTTACGAAGCCAGTCAGTCGTCTGATAATTCTGAGGTTTTTGTTCATCGAAAAGAAGAGACAAAAACAAATTATCTCTTTCTTTTCACAAATTGTAAGATTTTTCAAGACATGCTTTTGATTTAAAGTATATATTTTAAGTAATCAAAGAATATTATAATCTCTGAACAATATTCGTGTATTTCAAAAAAGAAATGACAGCCCCAATAGCAAAAATCAGCTGTTGTTAATTTTACCATAATTCAAAAACAACAATTACATGTATTTTTGCTACACCGAAAAAATTATTGGTATATTTTTTTTCTTGTTAATTAAAAAAAAATATTGTTTTGATTAAATAATTAATTGGCTTAATTAACTTTTTAATGTTTTATGCAACTTAACTTTAAATACTGTAATTAATATTACAATCAACTTAATTGATGATAGCATTAATTTCTTTACTAGTATCGCACACTTTTAAATTGACACACATTTTCATTTTTTTCTGTGTAATATATGCTATCTCTTTCGTTTCAAGTTGTAGTAAAATTGTTGTTTTGTTCTTGTAATTGTTGTTGGAGTTTCGTCACTGTAATCATTGTGATGTAAACTTTCAATTCCAAAAAGGCATAGAAAAATAGAGTTAAGAATGCAAACTAATTTATTTTCTTATATTTTTTAAATTAATGTTTTTTATTACTCTCTTTTCATTTCAGGTAAGTTTCATCTTACATATCATAAACAAAATTATCGAGTAAGAAATATATTATATATTACTGTAAGTACGCTTAAAAGACTTTAACTAACTGATAATTATAATTAAATAACTTAATTTTATACATTAAATTCAAAACTAAATTTGGGGCGAATTGAAATGTTCGTCTTAAAGTCGTATATCATAAAAATAAGACGAAAAAATATGATTACTGTAAACAACCCTTCATAATTTAGCACGGTTAACCCTCCTACAACGCGGTAGATAGGTTTCTTTTAAATGTCGCCTTGTACGCAATCGCATTGTAGGAGACATTAATTAATTCTATACAAAAATCAGGGTTTGTATGTTCCAAGCATCCATCCAAAATTTCAGCTTTTATTATATATACATAAACTATTTTTGCATTTATATCAAATCTTAATCTTCTTCATTACTTAGCATGATGTGAATCTGTCCCCAAAATTTTCTTTGTACTCGTTCTAATTCAAAATCAGAGCTGAACCGACTGCTAGATTCAAATACCCTTTAAACGATTACTAGTTTTAAAAAATCTTTTATTTATTGCTCTTGTTTCGTAAATCTTTATAATATTCTCAATGAGTTGTACCAAATATTTCTGCTCTATTTTGATGAGGATCGTTTTTTAATATGTAGCCTACCAAGTGCTTTGCTATATTTAAAACTTTATTCTTACTTTTGTATTTTCTACATTAGAAAGACCAGGATGAGAGCTATCACCAATCGATAATATTGAATGTTTAATTTTAAATTTTTTTTTTTCGAGGAAAAACTTGAAGTAAAATTAATTGCTGCATATTTGAAGTTATAATTTTCCGTGTAATATATCGTCGCAAGAATTAAAGAACGCTGTAACTGACACAAAATTGAAAATGTGTTTTTTTGCATCATTTTTATCAGAATTGGTCCCGGTCCCAGATTTCTACGATGAAAATAAATTCACTTACGCCGTCTGCGTTTTGAAAAATACCAGTCTCTTTGTTTTACTTTCATACAGGTTTTTTGGCTCTGGTGAATATTTAAGGTTTTGTCAGTAACAGCGTTCTTTAATTTCGTCGACGATATATTCTTATTTGAAAGTTGTTTTCGCTTGAATAAAACTTCTTTTAAACATGTATTGGAAATAATAGAGCCTCATTTAAAAAAATTGACAAGATCAACGTTTGTTCCATTATCAAATTGGCAATAACATTTTCACAAACTTATTGACGTTGATTTTTTGTTTATTTTTGAAATACAATATAAATCTTGGCAAAAGAACATCAAAAACGATGTCGACAGAATCAGTGGCAATTTACGACAATTACATGGCGATGTTTCATACAGAATATCGAATATTTGTTAATTATAAATCTTGTATGTATAGAAGCAATTTATTTTTTCTTATTTTTTTTTGGCTGGACTGCTATTTGTAGTGTTTTGTCATTCTCCTAATACATTCTTCCCAAAATTTTTTCTAGTATTAAATAAATCTTCCTTAACGTTAGAATAGATAATATTAAATGTTTTATTTTCTAAGTAGACCGTATAGATTAGTCAAAAGTGATTAATACAGATGGAGATTTAGTTTAAGAGAATTACAACAAAAGCTTTACCAAATATGTTTGTTGGGTTATTTGTTGTAACAGTTTTCACTCTATTCATTAACATATTTCATCGTTGTGATTTTTCTCACATTATGGCGGCAAAAAATTAAAAAATTTCGCTTAAATTTTCACAGTTTTTTAAACAATAAAAAGTAAACAAATTTAATTTCTTATGAAATAAAGAAAAAAAAACTTGTTTTCCCTTCTCATTAAAAGGCGTAAAATAAGTGTAAATGCTGATGAAAGTACTAACATGTATTTACATTTATACATGACACAGTTTGTGACATTATACATAAATACTTCAGCAATAAATAAAAAAATATAGGCCTTAAAAAAAGGTACTATAGTGGTCGATGTTAGTAAAATGAGGAAAAAATTAATGGAATTGCAACTGATCTCAACATGGTGATTAGAGATCTTTTTTATTTTTGAATTGAATGCATTTTTTTTATTTTTCTTAAGTTTAATTTTTGTGAACATTTTTTTGTTTTACAGAATGAAATCCATTATGAAAAAAAGAAAATTTTTTTTCAAAAAATGGTGTTTAAGATCGGTGATTCATGGCGTTCAACACCTTCCTATAATGATTTAAATTAAGAAAGAAAAAATTGATAAGAATTTCAAAAAAAAAGTGTTAATCGTTGTTGCAGTAGAATAAAAAAAATTAATTTCAATGACATTTACTTACGGTTTCGTTTACAATGCTTTAAAATGATGGCAAGTCAATTGGTTTCTTTTGTGTTTCCTTTTCTTTTTCTCTTTATTTGACCTGATGATGAGGGTATGTGTTCAAATCGTTTTTATGATAAATGAAAATAATAAAAATTGTATTTTTTTTTTTTTAGAAATATTAACACAACAATAGTTTTATTGTCATAAAACAGGTCAATTTGCTGCTTAATGAACAGGGAAACACCATAATATTGTCTCATTATAAGCGTCAGTTTTCCTTTGTCATACAGAAATACAGGTGCTAAAGGTCAGGTTACACTTTTTGTGTGTGTTTGTTTTTTTGATAAACATTTCCTCCCCTATTCATTACATTTTTGTCTAACGATTTTGTCATATTAACGGAAACTCAGGGTAATTAATGAATGACTTGGTCCAAAACCACAACAAACAATAAAATTGTTAAAAGGTTTTTAACTCGTAAAAAAAATTTCATTTTCTTTTGTTTTATTGAATCATCAAGAGCATGTACGTGTTTATTTTACAATATTTACCTTGAATTAATTAATTCATTATTATTTATTTGTTTTTGTTGGTTTATTGTTTTAACGTTTTTTTTATGAGAAAAATTTGTTTAAATTATATTTTTTTTTGCGGTTTTAGTTACACCTCTTTTTTCTCATTCATTTTAGTTTTTGTACCCTTTTTTGTTTAACAATTTTTCCATTACTATTGTTTTTATTTTTTTGTTTTATAGAAATTAATTTTTATTTAGTAATTTAAGTTTTATTTGTTGTAAACAAATGTATTAAAAATTTTTTTTAATTAAAATTAATACACAAAAAATTTTCAGTAATATTTTAGATTTAGAAACAAATCCGTGCCTACTAGCGTAAATATTTATGAAATATTTAGTCATCTGTCTTAGTTCAAAACTCAAGAACGAAGTATAATCGGCTATACAGTAGAATCTCATAACTTCGAACCATTCAGAAATTAGAACCTGTTATTTCAATTTGTAGTCGCCGTGGTCTAGTGGTTAGTGTTTTGGCTTACTAAGACATGAGCCCTGAGTTCGACACCCAGCTTTGACATTTAAAAAAAAATATGAAAAAATATTTCTTTCGGCGACTAACTCTCAGCAGTATTCTGGCAAAAGCTCTGAGAGTAATAAATTGCCATGAAAAAGCTTCTCAAGTCTGTCGTTCGGAGTCGACATTAAACTGTAGGTCCCGGTACTCATGGATAAAAATTGACACACACAATATGAATGATGCGAGAAGCTAGGCCGTAATCCTGACACAGGGTTGTAAAGGTCAGTTATGTATGTATTTCAATGCATTGGATACTCTGAATTTAGAACTACAGGTTATATAACTCTGGCTTTTTACAAACATTTTAAATAATCTCTCTAATATATAAGATTCTGCTACAGGTTCTAATTTCTGGATATTTTGTATTTTTTTGTTTTTTTCTGTTTTTGTATTTTCCACGCAAAAAATTTTTCTCGCTCATTAAAATAAAAAATAAAATGGGAAATCATCGAGTTATTCGTGGTGGTCGGTCGAAAGCGTGTAAAATTTGATATGTTTGTACAAATTAGGGTCCGTAGATAACTGAGGTTCACAGTGAAGGCCAGCGCTGCTCTAAACCCATTACAGAATAAATTGTGTATGTCGCAATGGCCCCATAATATAGATCTACATTGGCCCGACTTAGTTCTGGCTACGTGTTCGTACGAGAGGATGTTTGAAACAAGCCCTATTCATAATGAAAGGTTAGCAGCTCGCAATGGTTTACGTAATGGTTTACGTGAGTGCCAACTAAAATACTCATTTGGCTTAACGGCTCGTTACCACAGAGTTTCTTCATAATCCATTTGTTAAATTTTTATAAATCAATTACACAGTGTTATAACTGGAGCCTGATGCAATTTTTCTGAAAAGTCTTGCTGAGCATAATAAGGATCCATTCTTGGAATTTTCATAATTTGTTGACCCGGCAAACATTGTTTTGCCATATAAATTATTTCTAAGAAATATTTTTTAGTTCAAATATATTTAATACTTTTCACCGAACTGCAGTACTGAACACTGATATGAGAATTGAATGTTTTGTTTAGCACAGGTGAATATGGTAGCACCTAACGATTATCAGCGTCAATGTTTGCGTTACTGATAGTTTTAATGAATAATTGACCACCGTTTTCGGTAGTTGGGATTAAGGAAAAATAGCCCCTGTGCCGCACCTTCTGAGTACTTCTTAAAAAAAAAAACGTAAACCGTACGAGTTCTTAAGGGTGTGAAGTTAAATTCGTAAGTTATATTCTTTTTTTAACATTAATGTTAACTTAACAGAGGCTGTTATTTTAACATTAATTTGTGTGAAGTTAGCTTCGTAGTTATATTCTTTTTTGCTAAAGTTAAATTCTTTTTTGTATAGTTATATTCTTTTTTGTATAGTTATATTCTTTTTTGAATAGTTATATTCTTTTGTTGTAGATTTATCTTCTTTTTTGTTTGGTTGATTTCTTTTTCGATAAAGATATATTATTCTTTTGAGAAGTCTGTTTTACACGAAGCTAAATATCTTTTAACTAAATATATTATATTTTTAATAACAAAAAATGGAATATTAAAACAAAAATAGTGCATTTTTAGCACTTTCAATTATTAATAGTATAATATATATTTGACAAAAATCGGTAAAAGCAGAAATTCTGCTGATATCTGACCTAATATGGTGGAAAGGCACTCTATCCGAGATTTAGGGAAATTATACGCCAAGTCCCAAAAGTGGTTGTGGACCGTGAAATACGCCCCGAAAAATAGTGCGTTTTTAGCACTTTCAATTATTAATAGTATAATATATATTTGACAAAAATCGGTAAAAGCAGAAATTCTGCTGATATCTGACCTAATGTGGTGGAAAGACAGTCTATCCGAGATTTAGGGAAATTATACCCCAGGTCCCAAAAGTGGTTGTGGACCGAGAAATACGCCCTGAAAAATAGTGCATTTTTAGCACTTTCAATTTTTAATAGTATAATATATATTTGACAAAAATCGGTAAAAGCAGAAATTCTGCTGATATCTGACCTAATATGGTGGAAAGACAGTCTATCCGAGATTTAGGGAAATTATACGCCAAGTCCCAAAAGTGGTTGTGGACCGAGAAATACGCCTCGAAAAATAGTGCGTTTTTAGCACTTTCAATTATTAATAGTATAATATATATTTGACAAAAATCGGTAAAAGCAGAAATTCTGCTGATATCTGACCTAATATGGTGGAAAGGCACTCTATCAGAGATTTAGAGAAATTATACCCCAGGTCCCAAAAGTGGTTGTGGACCGAGAAATACGCCCCGAAAAATAGTGCGTTTTTAGCACTTTCAATTATTAATAGTATAATATATATTTGACAAAAATCGGTAAAAGCAGAAATTCTGCTGATATCTGACCTAATATGGTGGAAAGGCACTCTATCAGAGATTTTGAGAAATTATACCCCAGGTCCCAAAAGTGGTTGTGGACCGAGAAATACGCCCTGAAAAATAGTGCGTTTTTAGCACTTTCAATTATTAATAGTATAATATATATTTGACAAAAATCGGTAAAAGCAGAAATTCTGCTGATATCTGACCTAATGTGGTGGAAAGACACTCTATCAGAGATTTAGAGAAATTATACCCCAGGTCCCAAAAGTGGTTGTGGACCGAGAAATACGCCCCGAAAAATAGTGCGTTTTTAGCACTTTCAATTATTAATAGTATAATATATATTTGACAAAAATCGGTAAAAGCAGAAATTCTGCTGATATCTGACCTAATATGGTGGAAAGGCACTCTATCAGAGATTTTGAGAAATTATACCCCAGGTCCCAAAAGTGGTTGTGGACCGAGAAATACGCCCTGAAAAATAGTGCATTTTTAGCACTTTCAATTTTTAATAGTATAATATATATTTGACAAAAATCGGTAAAAGCAGAAATTCTGCTGATATCTGACCTAATATGGTGGAAAGGCACTCTATCAGAGATTTTGAGAAATTATACCCCAGGTCCCAAAAGTGGTTGTGGACCGAGAAATACGCCCTGAAAAATAGTGCATTTTTAGCACTTTCAATTATTAATAGTATAATATATATTTGACAAAAATCGGTAAAAGCAGAAATTCTGCTGATATCTGACCTAATATGGTGGAAAGGCACTCTATCAGAGATTTTGAGAAATTATACCCCAGGTCCCAAAAGTGGTTGTGGACCGAGAAATACGCCCTGAAAAATAGTGCATTTTTAGCACTTTCAATTATTAATAGTATAATATATATTTGACAAAAATCAGTAAAAGCAGAAATTCTGCTGATATCTGACCTAATGTGGTGGAAGACAGTCTATCCGAGATTTAGGGAAATTATACGCCAAGTCCCAAAAGTGGTTGCGGACCGAGAAATACGCCCCGAAAAATAGTGCGTTTTTAGCACTTTCAATTATTAATAGTATAATATATATTTGACAAAAATCGGTAAAAGCAGAAATTCTGCTGATATCTGACCTAATATGGTGGAAAGGCACTCTATCAGAGATTTTGAGAAATTATACCCCAGGTCCCAAAAGTGGTTGTGGACCGAGAAATACGCCCTGAAAAATAGTGCATTTTTAGCACTTTCAATTTTTAATAGTATAATATATATTTGACAAAAATCGGTAAAAGCAGAAATTCTGCTGATATCTGACCTAATATGGTGGAAAGGCACTCTATCAGAGATTTTGAGAAATTATACCCCAAGTCCCAAAAGTGGTTGTGGACCGAGAAATACGCCCTGAAAAATAGTGCATTTTTAGCACTTTCAATTATTAATAGTATAATATATATTTGACAAAAAACAGTAAAAGCAGAAATTCTGCTGATATCTGACCTAATGTGGTGGAAAGACAGTCTATCCGAGATTTAGGGAAATTATACGCCAAGTCCCAAAAGTGGTTGTGGACCGAGAAATACGCCCCGAAAAATAGTGCGTTTTTAGCACTTTCAATTATTAATAGTATAATATATATTTGACAAAAATCGGTAAAAGCAGAAATTCTGCTGATATCTGACCTAATATGGTGGAAAGGCACTCTATCAGAGATTTTGAGAAATTATACCCCAGGTCCCAAAAGTGGTTGTGGACCGAGAAATACGCCCTGAAAAATAGTGCATTTTTAGCACATTCAATTATTAATAGTATAATATATATTTGACAAAAATCGGTAAAAGCAGAAATTCTGCTGATATCTGACCTAATATGGTGGAAAGGCACTCTATCAGAGATTTTGAAATATTATACCCCAGGTCCCAAAAGTGGTTGTGGACCGAGAAATACGCCCTGAAAAATAGTGCATTTTTAGCACTTTCAATTATTAATAGTATAATATATATTTGACAAAAATCGGTAAAAGCAGAAATTCTGCTGATATCTGACCTAATGTGGTGGAAAGACAGTCTATCCGAGATTTAGGGAAATCATACGCCAAGTCCCAAAAGTGGTTGTGGACCGAGAAATACGCCCCGAAAAATAGTGCGTTTTTAGCACTTTCAATTATTAATAGTATAATATATATTTGACAAAAATCGGTAAAAGCAGAAATTCTGCTGATATCTGACCTAATATGGTGGAAAGGCACTCTATCAGAGATTTTGAGAAATTATACCCCAGGTCCCAAAAGTGGTTGTGGACCGAGAAATACGCCCTGAAAAATAGTGCATTTTTAGCACTTTCAATTTTTAATAGTATAATATATATTTGACAAAAATCGGTAAAAGCAGAAATTTCTGCTGATATCTGACCTAATATGGTGGAAAGGCACTCTATCAGAGATTTTGAGAAATTATACCCCAGGTCCCAAAAGTGGTTGTGGACCGAGAATACGCCCTGAAAAATAGTGCATTTTTAGCACTTTCAATTATTAATAGTATAATATATATTTGACAAAAATCGGTAAAAGCAGAAATTCTGCTGATATCTGACCTAATATGGTGGAAAGGCACTCTATCAGAGGATTTTGAGAAATTATACCCCAGGTCCCAAAAGTGGTTGTGGACCGAGAAATACGCCCTGAAAAATAGTGCGTTTTTAGCACTTTCAATATTAATAGTAATAATATATATTTGACAAAAATCGGTAAAAGCAGAAATTCTGCTGATATCTGACCTAATGTGGTGAAAGACACTCTATCAGAGATTTAGAGAAATTATACCCCAGGTCCCAAAAGTGGTTGTGGACCGAGAAATACGCCCCGAAAAATAGTGCGTTTTTAGCACTTTCAATTATTAATAGTATAATATATATTTGACAAAAAATCGGTAAAAGCAGAAATTCTGCTAATATCTGACCTAATGTGGTGGAAAGACAGTCTATCCGAGATTTAGGGAAATTATACGCCAAGTCCCAAAAGTGGTTGTGGACCGAGAAATACGCCCCGAAAAATAGTGCGTTTTTAGCACTTTCAATTATTAATAGTATAATATATATTGACAAAAATCGGTAAAAGCAGAAATTCTGCTGATATCTGACCTAATATGGTGGAAAGGCACTCTATTAGAGATTTTGAGAAATTATACCCCAAGGTCGCCAAAAGTGGTTGTGGACCGAGAAATACGCCCTGAAAAATAGTGCATTTTTAGCACTTTCAATTATTAATAGTATAATATATATTTGACAAAAATCGGTAAAAGCAGAAATTCTGCTGATATCTGACCTAATGTGGTGGAAAGACACTCTATCAGAGATTTAGAGAAATTATACCCAGGTCCCAAAAGTGGTTGTGGACCGAGAAATACGCCCCGAAAAAATGGTGCATTTTTAGCACTTTCAATTATTAATAGTATAATATATATTTGACAAAAATCGGTAAAAGCAGAAATTCTGCTGATATCTGACCTAATGTGGTAGAAAGACAGTCTATCCGAGATTTAGGAAATTATACGCCAAGTCCCAAAAGTGGTTGTGGACCGAGAAATACGCCCTGAAAAATAGTGCATTTTTAGCACTTTCAATTATTAATAGTATAATATATATTTGACAAAAATCGGTAAAAGCAGAAATTCTGCTGATATCTGACCTAATGTGGTGGAAAGACACTCTATAAGAGATTTAGGGAAATTATACCCCAGGTCCCAAAAGTGGTTGTGGACCGAGAAATACGCCCTGAAAAATAGTGCATTTTTAGCACTTTCAATTATTAATAGTATAATATATATTTGACAAAAATCGGTAAAAGCAGAAATTCTGCTGATATCTGACCTAATGTGGTAGAAAGACAGTCTATCCGAGATTTAGGGAAATTATACGCCAAGTCCCAAAAGTGGTTGTGGACCGAGAAATACGCCCTGAAAAATAGTGCATTTTTAGCACTTTCAATTTTTAATAGTATAATATATATTTGACAAAAATCGGTAAAAGCAGAAATTCTGCTGATATCTGACCTAATATGGTGGAAAGGCACTCTATCAGAGATTTTGAGAAATTATACCCCAGGTCCCAAAAGTGGTTGTGGACCGAGAAATACGCCCTGAAAAATAGTGCATTTTTAGCACTTTCAATTTTTAATAGTATAATATATATTTGACAAAAATCGGTAAAAGCAGAAATTCTGCTGATATCTGACCTAATTATGGTGGAAAGGCACTCTATCAGAGATTTTGAGAAATTATACCCCAGGTCCCAAAAGTGGTTGTGGACCGAGAAATACGCCCTGAAAAATAGTGCATTTTTAGCAACTTTCAATTATTACCACATTAGGTCAGATATCAGCAGAATTTCTGCTTTTACCGATTTTTGTCAAATATATATTATACTATTAATAATTGAAAGTGCTAAAAATGCACTATTTTTCAGGGCGTATTTCTCGGTCCACAACCACTTTTGGGACCTGGGGTATAATTTCTCAAAATCTCTAATAGAGTGCCTTTCCACCATATTAGGTCAGATATCAGCAGAATTTCTGCTTTTACCGATTTTTGTCAAATATATATTATACTATTAAAATTGAAAGTGCTAAAAATGCACTATTTTTCAGGGCGTATTTCTCGGTCCACAACCACTTTGGGACCTGGGGTATAATTTCTCAAAATCTCTGATAGAGTGCCTTTCCACCATATTAGGTCAGATATCAGCAGAATTTCTGCTTTTACCGATTTTTGTCAAATATATATTATCTATTAATAATTGAAAGTGCTAAAAATGCACCATTTTTCGGGGCGTATTTCTCGGTCCACAACCACTTTTGGGACCTGGGGTATAATTTCTCAAAATCTCTGATAGAGTGCCTTTCCACCATATTAGGTCAGATATCAGCAGAATTTCTGCTTTTACCGATTTTGTCAAATATATATTATACTATTAATAATTGAAAGTGCTAAAAATGCACTATTTTTCAGGGCGTATTTCTCGGTCCACAACCACTTTTGGGACTTGGCCTATAATTTCTCAAATCATTGATAGAGTGCCTTTCCACCATATTAGGTCAGATATCAGCAGAATTTCTGCTTTTTACCGATTTTTGTCAAATATATATTATACTATTAATAATTAAAAGTGCTAAAAACGCACTATTTTTCAGGGCGTATTTCTCGGTCCACAACCACTTTTTGGACTTGGCGTATAATTTCCCTAAATCTCGGATAGACTGTCTTTCTACCACATTAGGTCAGATATCAGCAGAATTTCTGCTTTTACCGATTTTTGTCAATATAATATTATACTATTAAAAATTGAAAGTGCTAAAAATGCACTATTTTTCAGGCGTATTTCTCGGTCCACAACCACTTTTGGGACCTGGGGTATAATTTCTCAAAATCTCTGATAGAGTGCCTTTCCACCATATTAGGTCAGATATCAGCAGAATTTCTGCTTTTACCGATTTTTGTCAAATATATATTATACTATTAATAATTGAAAGTGCTAAAAATGCACCATTTTTCGGGGCGTATTTCTCGGTCCACAACCCTTTTGGGACCTGGGGTATAATTTCTCAAAATCTCTGATAGAGTGCCTTTCCACCATATTAGGTCAGATATCAGCAGAATTTCTGCTTTTACCGATTTTGTCAAATATATATTATACTATTAATAATTGAAAGTGCTAAAAATGCACCATTTTTCGGGGCGTATTTCTCGGTCCACAACCACTTTTGGGACCTGGGGTATAATTCTCTAAATCTCTGATAGAGTGTCTTTCCACCACATTAGGTCAGATATCAGCAGAATTCTGCTTTTACCGATTTTTGTCAAATATATATTATACTATTAATAATTGAAAGTGCTAAAAATGCACTATTTTTCAGGGCGTATTTCTCGGTCCACAACCACTTTGGGACTTGGCCTATAATTTCTCAAATCTTTGATAGAGTTGCCTTTCCACCATATTAGGTCAGATATCAGCAGAATTTCTGCTTTACCGATTTTTGTCAAATATATATTATACTATTAATAATTAAAAGTGCTAAAAACGCCACTATTTTTCAGGGCGTATTTCTCGGTCCACAACCACTTTTTGGACTTGGCGTATAATTTCCCTAAATCTCGGATAGACTGTCTTTCTACCACATTAGGTCAGATATCAGCAGAATTTCTGCTTTTACCGATTTTTGTCAAATATATATTATACTATTAATAATTGAAAAGTGCTAAAAATGCACTATTTTTCGGGGCGTATTTCTCGGTCCACAACCACTTTTGGGACTTGGGGTATAATTTCTCTAAATCTCTGATAGAGTGTCTTTCCACCACATTAGGTCAGATATCAGCAGAATTTCTGCTTTTACCGATTTTTGTCAAATATATATTATACTATTAATAATTGAAAGTGCTAAAAATGCACTATTTTTCAGGGCGTATTTCTCGGTCCACAACCACTTTTGGGACTTGGCCTATAATTTCTCAAAATCTTTGATAGAGTGCCTTTCCACCATATTAGGTCAGATATCAGCAGAATTTCTGCTTTTACCGATTTTTGTCAAATATATATTATACTATTAACAATTGAAAGTGCTAAAAATGCACTATTTTTCAGGGCGTATTTCTCGGTCCACAACCACTTTTGGGACTTGGCCTATAATTTCTCAAAATCTCTGATAGAGTGCCTTTCCACCATATTAGGTCAGATATCAGCAGAATTTCTGCTTTTACCGATTTTTGTCAAATATATATTATACTATTAATAATTGAAAGTGCTAAAAATGCACTATTTTTCAGGGCGTATTTCTCGGTCCACAACCACTTTTGGGACCTGGGGTATAATTTCTCAAAATCTCTGATAGAGTGCCTTTCCACCATATTAGGTCAGATATCAGCAGAATTTCTGCTTTTACCGATTTTTGTCAAATATATATTATACTATTAATAATTGAAAGTGCTAAAAATGCACTATTTTTCAGGGCGTATTTCTCGGTCCACAACCACTTTTTGGACTTGGCGTATAATTTCCCTAAATCTCGGATAGACTGTCTTTCTACCACATTAGGTCAGATATCAGCAGAATTTCTGCTTTTACCGATTTTTGTCAAATATATATTATACTATTAATAATTGAAAGTGCTAAAAATGCACTATTTTTCGGGGCGTATTTCTCGGTCCACAACCACTTTTGGGACCTGGGGTATAATTTCTCTAAATCTCTGATAGAGTGTCTTTCCACCACATTAGGTCAGATATCAGCAGAATTTCTGCTTTTACCGATTTTTGTCAAATATATATTATACTATTAATAATTAAAAGTGCTAAAAACGCACTATTTTTCAGGGCGTATTTCTCGGTCCACAACCACTTTTGGGACCTGGGGTATAATTTCTCAAAATCTCTGATAGAGTGCCTTTCCACCATATTAGGTCAGATATCAGCAGAATTTCTGCTTTTACCGATTTTTGTCAAATATATATTACTCTATTAATAATTGAAAACTGCTAAAAATGCACTATTTTTCAGGGCGTATTTCTCGGTCCACAACCACTTTTGGGACCTGGGGTATAATTTCTCTAAATCTCGGATAGAGTGCCTTTCCACCATATTAGGTCAGATATCAGCAGAATTTCTGCTTTTACCGATTTTTGTCAAATATATATTATACTATTAATAATTGAAAGTGCTAAAAATGCACTATTTTTGTTTTAATATTCCATTTTTTGTTATTAAAAATATAATATATTTAGTTAAAAGATATTTAGCTTCGTGTAAAACAGACTTCTCAAAAGAATAATATATCTTTATCGAAAAAGAAATCAACCAAACAAAAAAGAAGATAAATCTACAACAAAAGAATATAACTATTCAAAAAAGAATATAACTATACAAAAAAGAATTTAACTTTAGCAAAAAAGAATATAACTACGAAGCTAACTTCACACAAATTAATGTTAAAATAACAGCCTCTGTTAAATTAACATTAATGTTAAAAAAAGAATATAACTTACGAATTTAACTTCACACCCTTCGAGTTCTTTGGTACGCAAATCTGTTAAAATTTGTTCGAAAACGGTACATAATGTATAAACAAATTGTCCCTTGGGGGTCACCCTTAACATTTAAGGGTAAGAAAACAAAATGTTGACCGACTCTTAGACCTACCCGATATACACACAAAATTTCATGAAAATCGGTGGAAGCATTTCAGAGAAGTTAGCAAACACCGCGAGACGAGAATTTTATATATTAGAAAGACTTTAAAATATTTGTAAAAAGCCAAAGTTATAGCTCATTAATATGGAGCTATCTTGTGTTTGTTATTTAGAAAAGACGTTTTAAATTAAAAACTTGTGTATGCTTATAGCAACAAATTATTCTATTTGTTCTATTTTAAATTCTATTATAGCTCCGCTTTTAGTTTTGTTTTAATTTGTTTATATTCTGTTTTGCCATTGCTATTTTTATTCGGCAAAGTTAGCTAACAGGGGAGTATATGATAAGTCCACTCTTTAAATTATGTCAGTGCAGTTCTCTAATTTCAGCTTCTTCTGTAGCATCGATAACATTTATTGCAATTGAACTTTGAGGTTTTTAGTTTAAACTTTACTTTTATTCTATAGTACAAATGGTCCTATAAAATTTCATAAAAGTTTTTAATTCATTTAATAATTAAATTTCTATTCTATTTCTATAAATTAAAACTTGTTTTCTGAAGATTAAAAAAAATTATTCAAATTGTTACGCGTACAGTGGGCTCGAACTAATTATCGAAAATTGGTATAATGTGGTACATATTTTGCCCCAATTATATATAACTTTCTTTTTTCTTTTAAGAAAATTTGGTTTTTTATTTGTTTAAATGAAGTCCATTAAAGAAATGAAAATCTTTACGATAAAATTACCAAAAATTACTAACGGAAAAAATTTCAAGCAAAATTAATAAACGGACACTACGAAAAATGTGAGGTTTCTTTCAATTTTGCCATACGTTGCCGGTATTCTTATGAGCACTTAATCTTATTTGAAACTTACAGGCTGTTCATAGAATACGAATGGTTGTTGACAAATTTGTTATTGTTTCACATATTAAAAGACAAATGTGAAAAACCATTCGTGCTTTATGAACAGGCTCTGTTATACAACTAATTTTTTGCAATTAGTAGGATCAACTTGTTACCACCTGTCTGGCTATTAAATTGAGCCACTGTTTTAAGTATGTAACTGTACAGTAAGTACGTACATCGACTACAAACCTTTTCCAGACATTTATTTTTAATTGCTTTTTATTTATAACACTTAAAAGTGTTTGAAAACAATCATCAGATATTTTTTTGTGGTACTAATAATACGTATTGACTTTATTAATAAAATAATTAAAAATAAACAGATTTACATAAAATCCCTTTTATAGAGAACCACCTGCCTTATAAAGTCATAGCTTAAACTTATAAAAAAAAATCTAAAACAAATTAACACCAGAATTCATTAAATTTCATTTGAAAAAAAAAAAAACAAATAAAAAAATAATAATTTACAAATTTATTACAATCGTTTGACAAGTATATCGTTGATGCTCTGACTTTTTACTGTAAATTGAAACAACTTAGTTATTATTAATGAGTATATCTACATATACAATTATACATACATATGTACATACATATGTACATACATATGTACTATCCCAGTTGGCACTGTCTTAAAGACATCCCAAAAAATGGGTGCAATAGATTATTCTGCAGGACACATACACGACAGCCAGAATAATTCATCAACGACATTTTCAAACAAAT
The DNA here is from genome assembly GCA_963576795.1 of Metopia argyrocephala. NCBI lineage: Eukaryota > Metazoa > Arthropoda > Insecta > Diptera > Sarcophagidae > Metopia > Metopia argyrocephala. Next base: position 91,373,763 of record OY756211.1, read on the forward strand.
GTCGTAAAAATCGTAAACGACTGGCTGAGCGACAATGTCAATGAGGTTGTCGTCAACCGCACATTTTATGAACTATGCCAGCATGTTGTCATTTTCCTGTTTATCGTCGACAATTTCAATAAAATAAACCACTAAATATCGTGCACGAACACTTACGCGATGTTGTCGACAACCGTTAGTGACAGGTCTTAAAGCCATCCCTGACGACAATGTCATGTACGACTATTGTGCCAACTGGGATATATTTTTATTTCAAAACTAATGCAGAAAATAAAATTGTAATGAAATTTGTATATGAAAGCAATTACACATGATGTAATCAGACAATAGCAGCAGTAACAGTCATCAGTGTAAATTTTGAGTGCAAAAAAATATTTTTTTTTTTCATTAAACTTTTACGACTATTAATCATGAGGGCGTACAATATAATATTCTCTTATATTTTTTTGTTGTAATTGTTATAATTTCGTTTTTTTTATTTTATTTTATTCCAACAAAATTGTATTAATTTTGTTTCAAAACAAAATGAAATATAAAATCTTAGAGTTTGAGCTGCTCATAAACTACTTGTAAAATAATGATCGAAGCAATTAAATAGAGGAAAAAATACTCGTATAATGGCATTATACTCATGATTGTCTATGATTGTGGTGTATATTACTACGAGCATACATATAATGAAAACGTAATTGATTAAATTGTTTTATTTAATTTTTCTTCTTTATATGCTATTTTTTTTTTCTATACATTTTCCATTTTCTGATAATAATAATAACGTTGAAAATACACACCCATTTTATTTAATAACAACAGCAATACCAGTAATAATAATTTATAGAAAAAAAAAAGAAAAATAATTTTATTTTCTTTTGGTTTTAAAATATTAAAAAAAAAATTAAGAAAAAAAAAATCAAATCGTCGTTTGTATACAAAAAATATAATAAAATCGACTGATAAGTTCACTCACATTGTTTATATGATTTTTTTTGTTATAAAATATTGTTTGAAGAGATCATCAAACCATTAAGCTTTTTTTTTTTGTAAAGTACGATACCTTTGCAATATGTGGGCACTTTTTTTCTCTCTGTTTTTTTGTTTAACGAAAATTCCTTAATTCATTTTTGTACATCTCGTTGATTATACAAGACTTCCCGACATACATATACATGAACATATGTATTGCCGGTTATTGCCCGCCAAAAAGAAAACAAAAAAAAAACAACACAAAAAAGTAAAGAAACCAGCAACATTGTCACTAATAAAGAAAAGCGATATGTTTACACGTGCAATAAACATATAATTGGAATATCTATTTTTGTGCGTTGGCAAGGAAGCGATTGTATAAAAAATAAAACACATTTATGTATAAATAAAAATTACTTTTACAAAACAATTAAAAAAAAAATTCACTTGACAATCATTTCAAAGACTAGTTCTCTTGTTTCCTAGCTTTTTACAATTAATTTAATACAAATCAATGAAAATACAGAGTACAAATAGATTAAAACAAAATTGCTGTAAAAGAATAATGAAGCGAATGACTGTATAGAACTGAATTCGAGATTACGTACATACATAATTGGTCATTACAAGCCTTTTTCAGAGTTACGGCCTAGTTTCTCACAGCAACCATAATTGTATGCATCAATTTTTATCCATGTGTACAGGTTAACGTCGAATTTGTTACTCTCAGAGCTTTCGCCAGAATACTTCTAAAAGGTGGTCATCATATACATATGTACCTTACTTTCTTTAAAAATTTCCGAGTTGGGATTTGAATTTGGAGTTCTCGTCTAGTAAGCCTACTACTACACTACATACATGAAACAAATAGAACCATGTTGTTTCTACTCTTTAAATAAACTTGTAGCTTTTAGTGGTTGTATGTCTTTCACTAATACATCGCCAAAAATTGTTGCCTGTATTCATAAATAATAATTTTAGGCTTATTGAGGGCTTATTTGACATATCGTCGTGCGGGAGTTTAATTGCTCAATACGCCATTTTATATTTCTCGAGTTAAATATGCCACTTTAGGTTTTTCACACCAACATTTTTAAAATCTGCAATCCATTTTTGGATATTTATATCCGAAACTGGACGAGATCTCCGAAAACAAATTACAGACTTGAAAAATTTGGTGTCGAAAACCTAAAGTGGCATCATTAACTCGAGATATATAAAAAATATAAAATTTCGTATAGAGCACTTAAAATCCCGCACGACGATATTTCTATGCAATACTTGTTAAATAAACCCTCAATAAACCTAAAACATTTTTTATGAATACGGGCATATATAGCTTTAAATCAATTGCGTCTAAGCCATAGTTAACGAAAACTCTCAATAAATGAAATGCGTCTGTAGCATAAAATGAAGATTTGGATTACATTGATCTAAGCATACTTATTTTGTATCTACGTTTGTCGTATACAGCTTTAATACTCCTATATTTTTACATTAACTGCTCATTGTTTCTTTGTAACACAAAGGAGTAAACATTTATTTTTTACCAAAATCTGATGGGCTGTTGAGCTCTCGTCTGGGTGAAAGCATAAAAGCTCTTTCGTAAAAGCTTGCATATAGCGTGGAAGCAATTGCTTTAAATTAATTTAAAGATTTTTGGCGAAACGAGCCACAAAAATAGTTTTTATTTATTTCTGGCCTTAAATTTAGACGATGACATTTTTTGTGAATTTATTCCATCGCCAAACGCCGGGGGTTTTTATGTGTTGGTAAAGAGAGTATACCGGGCATAAGAGTTGAAGAAAAGGCACGAATTTTGTTTTCTGTGACTTTTTTTGCACTTTTATTTTATATTTAAGTAAAATAAAGAAGATTAAAAAAGTATTGAAAAAGTCTTCCTATTTTATTGTCAAACAAAATAAAGGAGCCATATTATTTGGATGTATTGATATTTATTTTGAATTATGAAGTGCTTGTTTTGTTGCGAAATACATAGAATTTTTGGTTTTAATATTAGAACTGCATGTAGTACCATTACTAAATCTTGGTTACAATATTATTTCTTTTCTATTTGAATCTTTATATTTTAATTTATAGGTTTTATAGTATTTTGTTATGGAATAACTAAAACAAATAAAATTTCCTGCCTAGTGTGAACGCCTAAGTGAACATGTGTTGAAAACTCGCATTTAACATGAAGGCAATGTGGTTTGTTGCTGCAATATGGCTGCTGCAACAATTATTTCAAGCGTGCCGCATGCTGCATGTAAGCCAAACATTGTCTGAAACAAGAAATATGAAAAAGTAATAGCTTTGGAATTCATAAAGACGCAACATCTTGTCTGGTAACCAACAATTTTAATGGTCATAACATGATGTGTCTGGTGTTATATGAAATTAAAAAACAAAACAAAAACAAAGAAAACATTTAAGAAAAACAAGTTAATAATGTGGTAATATGCAACAATTTTTAAGGTGTTTAGGCGTTATTAATTTTCATACTTCTATTTATGGTTACAGTTAGTTTATAGGGTTTACAACATAATAATTTCAAAATGTATTTTTAGTTTGACGATCCTTGCAGAAAACTGCGTTCAATTAAATAACAGAGTTCGATAGGATATAAACCTAAAGTTGATTTTTGCTATTAAAGGGTTAAAGAAATTTGGTACATTTAAATTTTTTAGTATGAAGCTGAATGCCAGATATAATCTTAATCTTATCCCTTACAATGTTCGTTAAAAAAACAGGCTAAATTAAAACAAGATCATATTAATTATATGAAAATTATACAAGGTGGCAAAATTGTATTTTTTGTTAAATTAAAATGGAAAAAGACATTTGTCTCTGATATTAAAACAATTTTTATTTTCACACTATCAGCCATATCGCCACATACATACTCGTATTTAGTACTAATAATTTAAACCAGTTTATTATTGAATCGTCATAAAAGTTGGTGTCTGACGGCAGTTGTCGGTTGTATCTCTTAATTCATCTGGCCTTCCATAACTTTTATTCCCTCAACAATTAACACAAATCCACCAAATAACTGATATTACGATTTTTTTTGTATATATATAAAATATAAATTTTCTGATTTCTCAATTATGTAAAAGTGTTTATTGAAATTATATTTTACTTGGACAAAAAAACATTTTTATAAAAATTACATAAATTTGCACAAAATTAAATTTAATTATTAAATAAATAAAAGAAATGCTACAATATATTAAAATAAATGTAAATTAATGCGAATGTAAGCGACACTGATAATTTTATTTAAAAAAAAAAAAACATTAAAAAATAATCACCAGAGTGACCACAATAAGCGACCACATTACTGTTAAACTATTAATAAATACTCGTATGAGCATATTGTAAATACATATTTAAAAAAGCTTAATTTTAAAATAAATATGAGAAAATAAATTGCAATGTATTGTTGTAATGATAATAATAAAGAAATCAAGAACTAATTGCAGGTTAAATAAAAACGCAAAATAATAAAAAGAGAAAAAAAAAAAAATTAAAAAAGATGTAAAAAATTAATTTGCATATGGAAAATGTTGAGGAAAAAGTAAGCTGTTAGCGCTACACCCAAAATAAATACAAATTATATTTATATCTGGCAACTCCTTCAAAATCTTTTCTGATTGTGAAACTTGTAAAAGCTTGACGAAACTTGTGACCACCTTTACTTCTAAGAAAAAGAACACGCCATATTTTTGAACGATACTTCCTGATTGAAGTCCATTATAGAAGACGTGGTCCATTAAAGTAAATTTAAGAAATTTAAATAAAACAAAAAAAAAAAAATATTTAATTTACCAGGTGGTTTTCAAAACCAAAAGTATGTACATATTTATATACAATTAACTAGCTGACCGGCAAACGTTGTTTTGCCATATAAATTTGCTCTAGGAAACATTTTTTTATTTCAAATATATTTGATAACCATCACCGAACTGCATAAGTCAACTTTGATATGAGCAATCAATGTCTGCTTTACTAATAATATTAATTCGCCATTTTCTGTACTTCAGTTTGATAGTTGGCTATAGGGAGAAATATCCTCTGTATTGCCCCCACTAAGTACCACTTAATAAAAAAAAAAAACCTAAACTATATGTGTTCTACCATACGCAGATATATATTATCTGGCTTAAAATTACATCGACGTCGGTACGTTATTTAGGTGAGGTATAAATTTCCTCTTGGGGCGGGCACCTTTACATTTAATGATATAAAAAATAGATGTGAAAACTTACATTTGTAATCTAAAGTGGTGTTAAGACACCAATAAAATTTAATCAAAATTAATTTGTTAGTTGGGGATAGGAAAAAGTAGCCTTTGCACCGCCCCCTCTGAATACATAAAAAAATACGTAAACTATATATGCTCTACAGTACGCTGATCCATCTAGTTTAAATTTTCATCGAAGTGAGTACGTTATTTAGGTGAGGTATAAATTTTCCCTTGGGGCGGGTCAGCTAAACTTTTACGGGTATGAAAAATAGATGTTAGCCGATTCTCAGACCTACCCGATATGCGCACAAAATTTCATGAAAATCGGTCGAGTAATTTCGGAGGAGTTTGGCAACAAACACCGCGACATGAGAATTTTATATATTAGATTATTAAATACTATTTTACTAATTTGAATTTGTATAAATTTGGAAATTTTAATCACTTCAAATACATATGTTGAATAAACACATTTTTACGAAACATTTGTATTTTTGATTCAAAATCCAGAGAAAACTACCGGTCAAAGCGGCTGCCCTTGCCTTGCCGATACCAAAAGTTATTTAAAAAAATATTTTATTAAATACAATAATTTTTATTGGGAAAATAAGCTTCTTTCTTTAACAGTAATCAATCTACTTCTATTTAAAGAACTCTAGTATTTCAGTAAGTACTTCCAGTACATGCCAAAATATGTGTTGTGTAGTTAGTTCCCCGTAGTATTCTTTTATATGCAACCATATGCCATATAATATTGGTACAGCAAACCTGAGGCAACATTTTTAGTTCTTTTCAACTTCACCCAATTTTACTGCAATTGCACACAACTTACGATTTTTATAGTGATTGCTGTGGTTTTTCAGACTTTTAATACTTTTTAGTTCCAGTTGTAAGTCTCTTGCCAGTCTTTGCCGCTTTAAGCCAAAGCACACAGATCGTATTTAAAATATTGACCTTCTATCAAACCTTTTGTTAAAGATTGTAGCAGAGGTTTGATAAAGAACTTTTTACCACATACAGTCAAATACATTTATTACGAACTCTAAACAAAATATTGTTGTCTTCAAAAGTAATTCCTTTTTCATTGAGTTTATTTTGCTAAACGTTTCAATAGAGTTTTATTAAACTTTATTTTCTTATCGTAAGAAAAGTTAAATAAAAAATTGTGGGAACCAGGCTCGTTATCTGCTAATGCATAAAAATCTCATATCACTGTGCTTGTAACAAATCTCGTGCAAAAGTTCTAAACTTAAAATTGGACAAATAAGTATGCAAAGCAAATATTGATTTTTGCATACCGTGGGAAAAGAAATATAAAAAAAATATTTCTTTTGGCGACTACCTCTTAGCAGTCTTCTGGCAAAAGCTCTGTGAGTAATTAATTGCCATGAACAAGCTTCTAAAGTCTGTCGTTCGGAGTCGACATTAAACTGTAGGTCCCGGTACTCATGAATAAAAATTTACACACACAACATGAGTACTACGAGAAGCTAGGCCGTAATCCTGACACAGGGTTGTAAAGGCCAGTTATGTATGTGTATGTATGTAACGTCGTTGGCAATATATGTAATCAATAAAAAAGTAGGCAATGTTTGGTCTAGTGGTTAGTGTGTTGGCTTACTAAGACGATAGTGCCGGGTTCAAATCTCGGCACCGACATCTTGAAAAAAGAAATATGAAAAAAAAAAAATATTTCTTTCGGCGACTACCTCTCAGCAGTCTTCTGGCAAAAGCTCTGAGAGTAATTAATTGCCATGAAAGAGCTTCTCAAGTCTGTCGTTCGGAGTCGACTTTAAACTGTAGGTCCCGGTACTCATGGATAGAAATTTACACACACAACATGAGTGCTGCGAGAAGCTAGGCCGTAATCCTGACACAGGGTTGTAAAGGCCAGTTATGTATGTATGTATGTTTGATTTTTAAAAGTAGCTTTCTTCCTAGTAATTTATTAATTCAATTTAATTTAGTTTAATTTAAGTTTATTTAATTCAAATAGCGGTAATGCAGTACGCTGAGGTTTAGCTAGTTTGTAGAGCGTAAACTCTATTATACTAGTGTTATAACAAACTGCGTCATTTTAAGTTCATTATAACTGTGTTCGACTTTTTACACGTTTTTTTTAACAGTTTTTAAAATATAGGAAGGGAATATAAAACATTAGTTTCAGAACAGTTACCCTGCAAGTATGCTTCCATTTAAAAATAAAAATTAAACGTTTTCGACATCAATTTCGTTATGAATTGCAGTTTGGTATGTCTGTCTGTTAATTTTCTTTAGACAGCACTTAAGACGTAATATTTATTTAAAACAAATTGAACTTTTGTTAATTGAACCTCTTTAAATATTTGCATTAAAAAAATATATATTAAAAAGACAAGGAAAAATCAGCCGTAATAATGAAATATAATCATGGCAAAATGAATGAATTTCATTCATACGATTGAATTTCATTATGAAAAGTGAAAAGAAAAAATAAAAAATTAAAATCACTTTTATAACCAGACAGTAAAAAAAAAATAATGAACAGACCCCATGCCATATAAAGTGAGTTTTATGGTTGATATGCACAATTTTATATAAAAACTTGAATACACTGAAAAAAAAAGGAAATTAATTTATAAAAAAAGAAAAATAATAATAATAAGGATAAGCATGTCTCTATGACCATCTCGTCTCTCCTTAAGGGATTCGTGAGGAGACTTTTTACCAAACATGTTATTAAAACTATAAACTCTTATTTTCAAAAAATTTTGAACTAAATGGGAATCATATCCCTCCTGTTAAGTATATAAAAAACAAACAACAGAATTTAAAAGCAAGACATTCCTGTTTTTAAAATTTAAATTTTATTATTAATATAATAACTTTATTGACAAACGATTTTTACAATTTCCTGCCAAAAAAAAAAAGAAATTATTTCTTTCAGTGTAGATAATTTTATGGGGTATTGTTTGGTATTGTTATATAAAAAAATATTGATGATGATATATTTTGAAAAGCCGATTATTTACTTTTAATATATAAATTGTGTGTGTTTGTGCTCTTTTTATTTTTAAAAATAAATAAAGAAATAAATAAATATTGTAAAAAATAAGAAAGGGCAAGGAGAAAGAGATAAACACCCTGTATATGTATACACTTAAGTGTATGTATAGTATTATGAGGAAAAATGAGATTTATATTGAAACAACACATACAGTTTTTTTTATTTAATTTCATTTAATGATTTCTTTTATTTATTTTTATTTCATTTTTTTTTTCGTAACTTTATTTTTTCGCAAACAATATTTTTCTTTGTTTTACAATTTTTTAGCGAAGCTTTAAAATGCGGCAAACTGATAGACAAACTGTCAGATAATACTACAATTGGCAGTAGTCAATGTAAGGGAGAGTGAGTGAAAAGTAAAAGCGGAAGGGTAACAAACACTTAAAAAAACTCAAATAAGCCAATACTTTTCATATAAGTAGGTATGTATGGACGTGCATACTAGGCGGTATTACAAGTGCGATATATTTTAAACAGCTTTAGATGTCTTTAATCGGAAAATAGGCATATATTCAGCGATTCCCTGCTGGCACATTATACTTATATTTGTACTGACTAGCACATCAGCAACCAGTAAAAACAACGAAGAACATCAATAAACTTAGAAAGTGTTTTTAAAATTTTTTTGTTTAGTTACTGAAATACAACAAAATTTCTTATCATTTGTTAAAAAAGAAAATTTGCTATTAATGGTAGAGAGAGTTAAATTTGTTATTTTTATTAGACATTACGGACAATATCTATATTTTTCATGGAATAAAACAACAGCCAGCTAGTACCTTTATTAAAAACTTATCAATAAAAAAACAATTCTTTCTAAAGGGAACTCTTTGGTTGAATATACTTTTTAAGCCACTTTAATAATTACATAGCCATCTTTAAATGTTTGGCTTCAGTCATTATTTGTTTAGCTCTTCATTTATCGCATTTATAGCAAATATTTAATTAATAAATGCGTTGCGAAAATTATAAGAAAAACTCTCGTCATCATAATCATTATTCGTAAGTAGAGTTTTTTATTTGCAAAAGTTTACATAATTTTTTTTTTCATTTTATTATTTGATTTATACTACTGCTTAAATCCCTTTAATAAACTTCTCTTTACCTCTCGCTATCTATTTTCATTAATTTCAACAGCTAATAGAAGACAATCACTTCGTTTGTTTAAGAAGAAGGTATTGTGAGTGTCAATTATTTATTTAGAACTCTGCTGATTGGAATCAATTAAATAAAAAAAAAAAAAAAGAAATAAAACAAATATTTAAACATTTAAACTTGATTTAATTAAATGTTTCCATTTACCTTTGGAATAGTTAAAATGTTTATAAAAAATAAAAAAAAATATCTTCAGACTAAAATACTTTTTTTTTAAATATATCATTGGATTGGAATAATCAACAATTGTGAGCAATAAAATAATGCATCTCTGCTAGTTTAAAATATTACGGCACAGAGTTTATGTCAAAATTTTTTTTTACTGTCTGCCAACTTAATAGAAATCAACTCTGAAAACAGTGATGCCAAATTGTTTACGTTTAAAACCTATTCCCGTTTTGACATTTTTGTATAAAATAGATTTATAAAATTGTTGTAAAAAGAAAAGTATAAAAAAGAAAGAAACAAATTGTTAATGGAATTAAAGAAAAAGTATAAAAAAGAAATTCAAAAGTTCCACAAATTTGGGAAATATTAAATGGTTGACATATGCTATCAAATGGTTAGTTTATCGTAGGCAACAGTTAAGTAGCTCAGTACCGGGAGCTTGGCAAATACTTTATGAGTAAAGTTTATGCTAATTTTTCTTTTTTGTTATGCATAAGGCTGTAATTATTTAACTCCAAGTTTACTTGCTTGTTGTGATTAGAACTAGTCTATGAATTTTTATCTCTATATTAAAGTTTTCTTATTAAAAAATTTTTTTATAAACTTAAAATCAGTGGATTCTGACCGCCAATCTAATGGGCCGTTATAAGTAGCTACCGAACTCACACTGAGTTGCTAGTTGCTAAAAAGCTACATATTATAGACGGCAACTAGAAACCAATATTTTATAATTATACTTAAAAAATATTTTTTTCTGCAACTAGAAAACTTTCTAATTGCCAACTGGCATCGCTACAGAAGTCCGGATGCCATAACATAATCGACCCATAAAACATACACATCACTTTTGCTTAGTCTGATAGCAGAGTCCGCACTAGTCTCTAATATGTCAAAGTAGTGAGAGAAAAAAATACAAGCAAATTTTAGTTTCTAGCTTCAATTCGCCTAAATATCAAAATCTGTCATCAGTTTTATGTTTACTTCTCTTTGGTGTAAGTGGATGCAAATTCCTTCCGCAAGTACAACTTAGTCGCCAAACACTTTCTCTAAGTTGTTACTTGAACGCTTTTTGTGGTCTATTTTGATGGCTTTTTATTATTCAAATTTTAATACAATCTCTATATCTTTAGAATATCACTTTTTTGATTTTATTGACTACTTTTAGCATAAAGATATTTTAGATCCTACAACCTAGAAACTTGTAGGCAAAGAATATCCTTTTGAAAAACTGCGATATTATTCTCTATTCTTTAAAACAAACACTTCATACATACATACATACATAATTGGTCATTACAACCCTGTTTCAAGGTTACAGCCTAGCTTCTTGCAGCATCCATGTTGTGTGTGTTAACTTTTATTCATGAGTACCGGGACCTACAGTTTAATGTCGACTCCGAACGACAGACTTAAGAAGCTTTTTCATGGCAATCAGTTACTCTTAGAGCTTTTACCAGAAGACTGCTGAGATATATATTTTTTTGTTTCTTTTAAAACAAATACTTCATTGAAGAAATTGGAATAGAACTGAGTTAAAAGAAGGAATGAGAGAACACAAGCCCATTTCAAATAGAACAAATAGAACATGCTGTTTACAAGATACTTTTGAATAGGCTCATCAACTTCGTCTTTTTTTATACACTAAACGAACCGCAGCAACTATATTATTATGGTGATAATACAGCGCTTGTTTTGGTATTCTGCTATCAATTAAATGTCAAAAGCATAAAAATCGAGGTATTGAAACGTACATATTCAAAATATAGAGCTCTTCGTTTATTGCCGAATAGAATTTTACTGTATACTCTTAAAGCTGCCCTAAAAACTGTATTTGATAATACCACAGTCACAGTAGTAAGAGTTTACCTTTTGCAACATTTTGGGCACACTTCTGGTATAAGTTTTATTGTACAGATTAACTTTAGCTGTTAAAAACATAAACCGACTCAAAGTTACTTAATGACATTTAAAATAAAACATTAATTCCTTGCAGTTATGACAGGTTTCTGCTATTCTGTTGACAGGGGGATGGTTTATAAAACTCATCCTTAATTAGGGGGGGGATTCTTGGTTTTTGCCACCTAACAATTTAGACTTTATAATTGTTTTATATCTTTTGACAAATTTTTTGGCTACTTTTTTTAGTCTAGACTTTAGCCTAAAATGTGTTTTGAAAGCTTTTTTATGCATTTGTTAAGACTGTTAGATTACTGTCTATCTCTTTTCTACACTCCCATTACTTTTTGTTGACCATACCACTTTTTATAATCTGTTTAAGCCATATATGACGGCAGTTTTTTCTGTGTGTCTACACTCGTCTCAGTTAACATTTCAAAAAAGTTTGTTTTGTGCCAACCAAAAAAAAAAAAAAAAAAAAAAATCGCAAAACAAATTTGGCTACAAAACTTCATATAAATCATATGTTTTGTGTTGATTATGTTGAAGTATGTCAGAGATCTTCTAAAGGCATTACAAATTTTACTTTTTTCGTTGTCCAACTTTTCGTTTCAGTCGTACTATAAAATGCTACTTTGCTTGAGAGTAATAAACTGCAAAATAAAAAAAAATTATATCGTATAAACGTGCTTTTTTGCTTTTTAATGCAAAACAAAAAAGAAAAAATCCAAAAATATAATAATTTTATATATGCATTTATAAAAAATAAAAGAAAAAAAAATATTTTACAGAATAAAACCAAAAGTTTGTTGTCTCATGCGTCTCATGTGTAATCGTGCGTTATTAAGAGACTTGGCAATAAAATTGTGTATAATTTTTGTTATTGTTGTTTGTTGTATATTTTTTTATTTTTGAAATAATAAATTACTTAAATTTCGTTGAGGTAAATAAACTTTATTATGGGATTTTATTTTATTGTAGATTCGTTCAGTAAAAAAAATAGAAAAATATTTTTTTTGTTTATTTTTAGATGTTTGTTTCTCTTTAAATAATTTATTAAATAAATACGAGGGAAGTTTAACCATTAACAGCAGATACCTTCTACAATATATAGAAATTCTAATTTTAATTATTTCACTTCGATTTTTTACACTTTATTTTTGTTTTTATATTTTTTTTTGTTTCTTTACTTTTTGTTTAATCTGATCTATATTCGGTAGCCCTGCTTTATTCAAAGATGTTTTAATTTTTCTCAGAAATTTTCAGTTTTAAATTACAACTATAACTTACATAATTGAACTTGTAAATACTTGATTTTAAAATGACTTGATTTGCCTATGAGACTAGTTTGGCTTAATTTATATTGAAGGTTTTAGATTTTTTTGGTTGTTAATACACAATTTTATAATGTGTGGGTGTTTTTGTAATTGCTGGCTGTTGTTGTTTGGTTTTAACAACTTTTCAAACTGCTGTATTGACAGTGAAATTTTAGCTCTGATTACTTTACCTCCTTCTCTTGAAACAGTCAGATGGACGAGGACTGTATATGCCTGGCTGTTTACTTATCAGCCTGCCTATACGTTTTAGTTTTAATAATTGTTGATGATGATTTCATGACAATACCAAGTAACTGATTATACCCTATGATAGGCAGTGTGTGGAACTCACTCGGGAAAAAAATGTTTAAATATATTTTCTCTTAAAGTGGTTTTTTAATACTAAAAGAACTATTTTAATTAGTTCACTCTTACAGTTTCCTTTGCTCTAGTTATAAAACTATGTGTAGGTAAGGAAAATCAAGTTGAAATCGGATTAAATTGCAATCTATTGAACACTGAATTGATAGAATTTTCAAGTCTGAAAAAAACCCTTCCTTGGTCATTAAATTATTTCAAGATTTGTAACATGCATTTGATTGAATACACAGAAATTCGTTATTAAAACGCGGTGGTTACATATTACCTGTATTAATAATAGCACTCGATGTCGATTGTCATTCTTTATTGCCTTATACTACTAAAGGGGTTAGTTAAGGCTTTTTCGGTCAAATATTTGCATATTTGGTGGCCATATCTCAAGTATTTTTTATGTTCTATTGTGCTTTTTATAAAAGAAAGTTACTTTTTATTACTTTTGTTATGCCTTTTACGCCGAATGTTTGCTTATGAACATAATCCTAATAATGAAACTATTTGACTACTTCTGCAAACAAGCAGTTTTTTTTGTATATTTCTGATTCCATATATTGAATTTTTTTTATAAAATAATTTTTGACTTTTTGTTCTGTAGTATTTTTGAAGTTTTACTATAATCGCAATTATTTTTAACATTTTATGAGTACCATAAATATTTTTTTTTTGTTAACAAATCACTGAACTTGTTCAAAAGCGTCCGTCATTCAACCACATTTTGTAAACTTGATGTACTTGAAATTTATTTTGATTATCAGTTTGACTTTTTTTGTTTTGTTTTTTGTTTTCAATTTTATTTATAGTTAAATGCATCTTTTATTTTTAAAAGTTTTCCTTTTTTCATTGTTTTAACAGTTGTATGGGAATAATAAAAAGATAAAAAAAAATTTCGAGTTGAAAATAAAATTTTGCTTTATTGCCTTTATAGTTATAAAAGATGTTGACTTGAGATTTTCTGACAACAGTCTCAATACAAAAAAATTATATCTGTCTGTTAAGCAAAAATCAATCTTAATAAACCTAAAAATCAATTCTAAGCACGTTTTAACATTTCTTTAGGTTGGTTTTTTTTCTTGTTATTTTATTTTTCACACTCTTGTCTTGTTTCATCTTTTTTTTTCTAGGTACTTATCTTTAGACAAAAGTACTTAAATTAAAAAATTAATGGATTTATTGGCGTGTGTGTAAAAGCTCACTTTTGTGTATATTTTTTTTTTTTATTTCGATGAGTTTACAGATTAAAAGCAAAAGAAGAGAAAATTAAAATTATGAATTCTTCAACATAAATTTGTTCTTATGAAGTTATCCACCCTGACAAGCAAATGGACGATGTTAATACTTTCTATTTCGCTAAATCTTATTCATAGTGCAGTTTACCTTGAATTCCTTTTGAGTAATTTATTTATTGAAGTGGTGCAAACCGCAACACTTTGTGTAAAAAGGTCATTTTGCTGTGCGGTGTCATGTCGTCTCAAACATAGTGTCATGCCATGTCATGCAAATTCATCATAGTGTCTTAGCATGTTACTGCAAATCATCTAATTTGTTGTAGCTCGCTGAGTTGAAAATCTTATTTATGAATATACTTATTTTGTCCATATGATTTTTTAATACATACATACATACATACATACATACATACAATACATACATAATTGGCCATTACCACCCTGTTTCAGAGTTACGGCGTAGCTTCTTGTAGTACCCATGTTGTGTGGGTTAATTTTTTTTTTATCCATGAGTACCGGGATCTACAGTGTAAACTCGTCTCCGAACGACAGACTTGAGAAGCTGGTTCATGACAGTCAGTTACTCTCAGAGCTTTTGCCAGAAGACTGCTAAGAGATAGTCTCCGAAAGAAATATTTTTTTATTTTATATTTCTTTTTTTCAAAATGTCAGAGCTGAGGTTTGTATCCGGAGCTATCGTCTAGTAAGCCAATATTTAATACTGTAGTATCATTTGATGTTACAGGGTATATTTATTTGTGTAATTGGAGTTTGTAAAACTATACGTACAATGTATAATACAATGTTTGCTTAATAATAGAACAAACATTAATGTTCCGGTAGTCTGCTAGCGTTATCTTTCATTTTTATTTTATTTTACTTTTTTTACTTTATTTATATTTTACAATAATATTTTAATATACTTTACAATAATCAGACAAATATTATTAGAAACAAGAATAAATTAAATATTAAACATTATTGCATTGAAAACTCTGATCTAAAAAATTTAATAATTCAAACAAATAATCAGAATTCATCATTAAAAACATATGAAGCATGCCTCACATGTGTTGACATGTTAATTTTCCATGTTGATGTGTACATAAGGAGAATAAAAACAATGCATAGGTTGTACGCCCAACATATTTTATATTGTCTTCAAATGATATTGTAGAACATGTTTGAACGGCATAACATGGCATGGCAATTGCATGATGAACACTTGTTACTATGTTGTATAGATCAACATGTGCATTGCTCTAATATGTATGCATGTATGTATGTGTATTTTAATGTACCATTTAGGCATCATAATTTCAATTATTTGCATTATTTCTCTTAATTTTGTTTTTAATTTTTAAAATAATTTTGCTAACAATTTATGAAATATTTTCGTTTAAATTATTTTATTTTTTATTTTATTTATTAATCAATTATTTTTTTAGTAATACTACTCCAAGCTTTCTTTCTAAATTACAAACTCGTTTAATATAAAATTCATGAAAAATAATAATCGCGACAATTTATTCCCACGCTTTCCATGAAACAATAATATAAAAAAATATTCATTTCTTGTTAATAATAATAAAAAAAAAAACAAAAAACTGCAAGTTAATTATTAAATTCAAAACTTCTCTACAACACGAGTAACATTAAAAAAAAAAATAAAAAAAAAATTAAATGAATTTAAAATTATTTGTTTGTCATAAATTTATTATTATAAATCGCGAACGTGTCAAGATCAGTTGAAACGCAAGACTTTGATCGCTTTTATTTACTAAAAAGTTATTTTGCTTTTATTATATTATTTTTTTTTAATCAAATATGTAAATAAAGTTTTTTTTTCTTTGCTAAACATGTTTAAAATGTTTAATTTATACAAAAGAAAATCATATTTACCTTCTAGAGTGTAGAGTAATAAAAGAGTCAAAAATCGGTTAAATATTGAACATGTGCTTTGTTTCTTTAACAATTTTTTATACCACACCCAAAAATATGTCAAAGATCAGCTCTAGAAGAACCCACCATCTTTTTTACCTTCATTTGTTAAAAGTGGTACGAAAATTAAATACAAATTTAACAGCTTTCAAGCATAATAATCAAAAAACATGAAAATGAATTAAAATAACGGAAATTATTCTTTATAGGAGTTTCAAACAATATGTTGATTTATTTTTTTTTGAATTCAATATTGTTGTTTTATAAAATTTTTTTAGACTTTACAATTGTTTTACAATAATGTTTTAACCAAACTTATCTAAATTGAATAGTTTTCTAAAAAGAGAATATCATTGATAGCGATTTAAGCTGAAATTATAGTCTAAATTCTAAAAAAAATATATATATTTTGTTTTCATATATATCTTTTCCTGATGCCTGTAGTACCAGATTAGAGTAGGTTTCTCTGGTAAGTCCCTGAGATAGTCAGTAATAAATTACCAACCTCTCTGCCTATAGCGAGCGCCAGGCTACCCAAGGCTAGGTGAACTCCATATTCCCCGGTGAGTACAGGTCCCTGGTGTGACATAAATCACCAGAAGCCATTTACTGTACCCCCGGGGGGGGGGGGGGGCTGTAAGCCTATATAGTATGCCACGGATAATTGTTTCGACAAAAATGTCAAAATTGTTGGGCAATTATTGGCGGAAATCATTTAAATGAATACGGTTAATTGCCTCTAATTGTCTGTAGACTCTGCCGTCAATACATGTGAAATGCAAGTAACTTTATACTTATATTTATGCATAAATTTGGTAGACTTTAATTTCATGGTTGCATCATCGCGGGTTCATGGTTGCATCCAGGGAATACTGTAATAAACAAACAATATTTTTTATGAACACCGCGGTAACAATTTAAAAATTTATACGTATATACATATATATGTATGTATATAAGGGTATATCTACATCGCTTCAAACACAACAGATAATCCAGGAAAGAACAACAGGAGAACACAGTAAATACCAGATTAACTATTTAGAGAAGCCAGAGCTATAAAAATAGTTTACTCTATTCTCAAATTCTGCACTTCAAATAAAAAGCCTCTTGTGTAATTTTATACAATTTCGTACGAAAGAAGTGTTGGGTTGTGGTATTTCATGCGAAAATAAAAATGTTGCCAGAAACTTGTTGCAGATTCATGTATAGATTTCGTAACAAAATAGAGTACTACTTCGTGCCAGATTATTTATTTGAAAGCATTTAGCTTTATAAGGCACAATGGCATTTTTGAGGATTTGCCTACTGTGGATACTAAATATTGTTCTAAAAAGTTTAAATAACAAATGTTTTGTTTCTTTCATAAACACAATAGTCCTTCTTCCAATTGGTGTTTTAACAACATTTTTGTAATAGAATAACAGCCAGGCCCACGATATCGAAAGAAAACTTAAGCGAAAGAAACTCAGTCACTCACTGTGAATCTAAACTGCGGCCCACTAATTGTCACTCTATCGTTCGCTTTGCTTTACGTTACCAACGTAATACAAATAAACAACAAAGCTGCCATTATCGACATATCAAAAAATAATCGCGAATATACACGAAAAAAGCGCTGAAATGCTTAAATTGTACAGTAAAAAATGCAACCCTGTGCTAGTTTAACTTGACAGAAATGTAGTAAACAAACTTATTCCGATTTTGTTTATTTATGTATATGTGTGAAAAAAAATTTTGTGTTACCAATCGCATTTATTTTTGGCGACACAAAAATTAGTGTGCCGCAAATCAGCTGTTTGTCGCTTAAAACTACACGATTCAATATCGTGGGCCTGGCTGTAAAGAAAACATTTTTCTCTTGCCTTCTATAACAAAAATGTCGTTAGACCACGATGGCGTTGCCAACTGAAATAAGGTCTAATATTTGACACACCCCCACCAGCAGCTCTGGTTTTCCCTCCTACCCAAAAGAAAAAAATACTCAGCAGCAATCTGGAAAGAAATTAAACTATTTACAGTGTTAACCAAATTTAGCAACATGTTGCTCAACATGATATAGCAACTTGTTGTAATATTTTCAGTAATTCAGGCTTTCTTCATTCGATTTGTATTCAAAATAGTACATATTTATTTATTTTTCCATATTATTTAAATCTTTTTTTATAATTCTCACCTATTTTTCCTATTGTTTTTTTCTGTTTTTTTTTTTTTTTGCCTTTTAAATTTGAAATATTCAGAGTATTTCTGTACGAGTCTTATTGTTCAAAATATTGTTGTTTATTATTTCGTAAGAAACTTGAAAAATTAAAACGTATTTTCATTGTTGTTTACTCGTATTATTAAACAGAAGCATTAAAAATAAAAATGTTTTTGTGCTGCTATTTAGTTGCTTGAATAATATAATATATATATATATACATATATATGTACATATTTATTTTTATATATGTATATTTAGAGGCGTGTTTTTCAACATTTGCTCTGCCATTGCTGTCGTTAATGTGTTATACGATTTTTATAGTGTTTTCAATAAAAATATTTACCCCCTAAACCATAACCTCACACAATATTATTTTTGTTTTTCTTATTAATTTTCCATAGAAAATTATATATTAAACTTTAACAGGTAATTGAGTTTTGTTTTTAGTATAACGATTATACACTTGAAAAAATTAATATTAAAAAAACATAACCAACGTATAGAGAAAAAACCATAAACGAAATAAATCTTTTGTATGGTATTTCGTTTACAGTGTACAAAGTATTTTGTTCAATAAACGTGACTGGTAGAAAAACAAAAACAAAACAATTTTAAAATTTATTTTGCATAAAACGTGTATAAATTAATCATTAGGAAACTGACTGATTCTGACTCCTCTTGGCGCTTTAAATGAACTCTATTATTTAAACAATTTAAAATGTAACATGTTGGTTTCTTACTCCCCTCTTGCGAAATAACAATTGAAAGACAAAAATCGATTACAAATTCTAAAAAAAAAAAAAAAAAAATAACTAAAAGAGCTGCAATTAATAGTTTAAAAATAAAAACTAAATAACAAGTGTTTGCCTTTTCACAAAAATTT
Source organism: Metopia argyrocephala (assembly GCA_963576795.1). Lineage (NCBI taxonomy): Eukaryota > Metazoa > Arthropoda > Insecta > Diptera > Sarcophagidae > Metopia > Metopia argyrocephala. The sequence continues at coordinate 91,393,190 of OY756211.1, forward strand.
TAAAATACTTTTAGGACAGAGAACTTTACAGAAAACACGTTACTAACCTTTTTAAAAATTGTGGCTTAAACACGACTTTTTAGTTTTTTTTATATACTTACATACATATATATTTATGTACCATATACTTTTTTTCTAATTCACTTAAGTAGGTTCAATACTCGTATATACAAAAGTTTTAAATTTAAATTCGAATTCTATTGTTGTGTTTTGTTTTTTTAATTACAAGTTTATTGACAGTTTTAGGCAACCTTATTAGTTTGTGTGTATTTTTTTTTTGTGCTGTTGCATATTGATCATTAATTTTATGGTCTTTTTAGCAAAAGGTTTTTCACACAGTTGAAAGTTCAAAAAACTCATCAAAAACATTAAATACTTTTGGTTTTCCTTTTATTTTTCAATTTCAAACAAAAGCGAAATGTACGAGTATGTTTTTTCCCTCCGTTTATTTATGTGTTCAGATAATTTTTGTCTAGAAATTTATTACATTTTCAAACAACTAAACAAAAAGTTTTTGCAATACAACAGTGAGGAGAGTAAATACAAGCAACAAAATATTTACTTAAACTATGGTCAAATAGGGCAAATATTTGATGAACAAAGTGTAACCACTATTTTATTTATTTTTTAATATTCCATTGCTTCAAGTTTAATTAATAAAATATCGAAATTAAATTTTTTATTGAAATTTATTTTTGGACTATTCTTAAAGAAAACTAAATTTTTGCATAAAATATATAAAAAATAGTGGTTAAACTTGTTTTTTTATGTCAAATATTTGTCTAATGTGTTCACAACTATAAGTTAACTTCTTGGAGTCTTTAATTATTGTTTCAGAAACAGATTCAAGCCTACATAGTAGGAAAATTATAAAGATTTAATGTTTCATAGAACACAGAATACTTTTATTGTTTACTGTAATTTACTTTGTTTAAAAACTTTTTTATAATTATTGTTTCATTAAACATTTGTATAATATTTCAAAATTTTTTAAAGATCGCATTCTATTTAATTTTATCAATTCATTTTAATATAGAATATATTAAACTGAAATATAAATAATATCGACAAAAAAGATTAAAAAACAATTGTTTAAGTTGGAGAAAAATATCTAGAGGATAGTTTAGAAATAAATTAACTTATACAAATCTTAATTTTTGTACAAAACATGACATAAAAACTCCAAAGTATATTTGATCAACAAATATTCCAATTTATGGTGGCGGTAAAATAAAGACAATGCTACACAACACGACGATTTTGGCTTTATTGCATGATAAATAGGCCTGTCTTGCAGTTTCCATACACTACGTTAATTGGCCACCAAGTTTAGGCTATTTAATGGGCTGCGTGAAATGATCTCCATCTGAGCGGATGATACCCAAACGTCGCATCATTAGAAAATCATCGCTATTACAAAAGTGTTCGAAAACTACCTCAAAAGTATAGATTTCTGCAAGAAATCCAAAAACAGTAAAATTTATCGGTGTTATACCGACCGATATAATGGAGGGTGTATGCCAGTTGACACGATCAATATTTATCCCCATCTATGCGAATGATTCCCAAACGTTGCGATCAACGTTTACCTCAAATTATGTGTAAACAATAGATCGCCTATCGACTCAAACAAAAATTTCATACATACATACATAACTGGCCTTTACAACCCTGTGTCAGGATTACGGCCTAGCTTCTCGCAGTACTCATGTTGCGTGTGTAAATTTTTATTCAAGAGTATCGGGACCTACAGTTTAATGTCGACTCCGAACGACAGACTTTAGAAGCTTGTTCATGGCAATTGATTACTCTCAGAGCTTTTGCCAGAAGACTGCTGAGAGGTAGTCGCCGAAAGAAATATTTTTTCATATTTTTTTTTTTTTTTTAAAGATGTCAGAGCTGGGTGTCGAACCCAGGGCTCATGTCTTAGTAAGCCAACACACTAACCACTAAACCACGGCGACTACAAAAAAATTTCATACGCTTTCCTAAATTTTATGTATTTTTTAATCAAATAATTTGCATGGTTTTATTTTAATATTTTTGATTTTTATTTGCTGACTGACATTTGAGTTTCAATTTTAGGAATATTTACTCTCAATTCGGAACATTAAACGACTTTCTTAATAATCCAAATATAATTATAATTAAGTTGTATATAAAGTACATAGATGACTCCTTTTCCTATTATTTTTACCAATTTCTCTAGCAACATGTTGTAAAAACTAAAGAAATTTTAATTTCTTTTAATGTACATATGCCATATATTCGGCTACTTTGTGCTTCACTGTAACTTTCATTAGCAATATTAATTTTGTGTATTTTTATTGTCTCCGATTGGAGCAAAAAGAAAAACAAAATATCATTAATAACTGATTTAATAGGTTTTTCTTTCTCTCTCTATCCATCCCTCTCTTTCAATAAAATTATATAAATTTGTTCGTTACATGTTTTTCTGTTTTCTTTATTTATTTTGTAGTGTACCAACACCAACAACAATAACAACAATTTAATTATACTTTTTCTTTCAATCGTTAAAAGAATAATTAAAAAAAAAACTTTCCCTAAATCTGCAACATCCTTCTCTTACAACCAAAAAAAAAAAAAAAAAATTTATGCTTGTAATTGAACATGTTGGCGATAAGTATTAATAAAACCAAAGCTAACCATGGTCAGCTTAATAAAATGTCTTAATGCAACACAAAAAAAAAGTCTACAAAATCAAATATATTAGACGTGATAAAAGTGTGATAAAAAAAAATAAAAAATTGTAGAAACAAAAAGACAAATTATAAAATAAAGGTGCAGCACTGGTAGTTGATTTAATTTTTATGGTGGCGGTTTACAACTTGTCTAGGAATAAGTAGACTTATAACTGAGAAAAGAAAAAAAACTTCATTAAACAAGCCATAATACTACACCCGTATGTGTATGTGGCAGGTAACAATAAAAAAAAAGAGCAGCGTTATTACATTATTTTACAAATGATACTTGTATAATTTATATTGTTGAATTATTAGCTAAAAGTTAATAGAAGGATTTGAAAAATGCTGTAATTTAAAAGTTTTAGAAACAATTGCCTTTAATATAACTCTAATGACATTTTCTTCTGTAGCAAAAAAATGTTACCTTTTTATTTTTTTTCCTCTTATTTGATTCATTCATATACGGGATATTAATGTATTACTTCTAAATGTAGATCTATTTTACAGCCCACCACTTACATATCTAAGATGTCTATAGTATCTCCTACAGTTTCGTCGCTCTGAGATATTTTAAAATGTCTGCCGGTGCCAGGGTACCCTTTCCTACTATGCCTCAATGCAACACAAATGCCCATTATGTACTCTGATGACTCGAAAATCTACACTCGAATCGAGTCCTGTCCTATTTTAATGTCCATTTAGACTTCAATGATCGATTAGGAGTCATTTCAATATCCCTACATTATCTCTAGAGGATCTAATACACAGTTCAACTCTGTTTCTATTATAGTTACCGAGTAAAAGTTTGGAAATTCTACAACCTGCCTGACCCAAAAAGATTAACCTTTTCTACTTGTCTTCTACTTGTCTCTTTCAGTATGGTTTCCAAACTCGCCTTCCTACTCTACAAAATCGTTCAGGCACCACCAGTGGCAGGGATGCATACTTTTTTTTTTTTGATTGCGGCCAGCACATAGGGGACGACCCCTACTCATGCAGTACATTGTGCTGGTATAGGAAAATATGTTATCGGGTGGGAGAAAGAAGGAATAGTGCTTGTGTACGAGCGATTTCAATTCACTGATATCGTAATTGGCAGGCAAAACGTTCGCTGGAAAATTGTTTCATAACTGTGCGGTGCGGCTAAAGAACAAGTTCTCTTTCTAATTCATTGTGCGATTCTTTGGACAATCAACTAAAAAAGGATGTGCTCTGAGAGAAGTACGATTCGATTCGATTTCGATTCAAATTGCTAAAAGCCAAGTGTTCGGATGGTAGCCTGACTGCCAGAATGCTTATGTGGTTAATAGACTGTATTCCAATTGGTGAAGTCGTCGTCGTGTAACGACATTTTTATAATAGATTAAGGCAAGAGAAAAATATTTTCCCTATTCTGCTACAAAAATGTCGTCAGACGACAACGCCAACTGAAATAAAGCCGAATGTATAGTCTTGTTTTAAAGTAAGAAAAAAATCTCCATCGAATGCAAACCAGACAAATTACGTTGTTCAACATGCTACACTATTTGTGGAAAAGAAAATACAATTATTTTCGGCAACATGTTTGTAGTTGTCGAAAACTAAAGGCTCCTTCCATATTTAACGATTAACTTTTATCGCTTTGCAAAAAATTATGATGTGCTGAACAACTCGCTGGCAGTCTGTTCAGATTTAGGAAGAGGCTGGTTTTACGGTACGAAGGATTTTGTATTCCAAGGAGGCATATCTTGTATGTTATTTCGTAGTATGGCCAGATACATTTCACATGTTATTCAAAGCAAGTAAGTACGTATAAAGTTTGACAATATTTTAAAACAATTTTGGTCAAACTATAATAAGTAAACGCATATATTTTCTGATGGGCAACTTTTGCACAAATTTTACATCTCAATACCATAAACGTTTATAGGTTGACTTTTATTAACTTTTATTTCAAACTTTATTTTATAGATATTTAAGTTAATGATGACCATCGTATTAATGTTGTTGGGTAGGATGGGAATAGCTTCTTGGTATCATTTTTAATCAATTTGATTTTTTTTTTTTCACAACTTCCCAAACTGTGATCTCACATCTAATGATAATGTTGGACAAAAAAATTTAAGTAACAACCATTATTAGTTATATTTGCATAAATATTTGATTTTCGCATTTTGTGGTAACCACCACAGATCAATACAAAAAAAAAAAAAAACAAAATTCATACAAGAGACCACCAAATATATATTTTTTTGCTTTTATTATTTATCTTCGAACATAAATCTTTGACATTTAATAAATGTGAGAAAATCTTTTGGTAGGTAAATCTAATATTTTTTCTTTGTAATCAAATGTAGGCAAGCGTATATAAAAAATAAATTCAAATAAACAAAATTTAACGGTTTATTTTTCCACCTTCTCGTATGCGAAATCAATTTCAATTAATTTTTTTTCTATTTATTTTTACCACTAAATAAAGCTAAAAGTTAGGCTAAAGGGGCTTATCATTGAATAAACATCTGCTCGAACAACAACAACAACAACAACAAAAGTGAAAAACTACCTGTAACTTTAAACATGTTGCAAATAAAAACTAAATCTTCATTAAACTACAAAAAGTAATATTTGAAGAAAAAAGAGAAACATGATTGTAATCCTTTGTTATTACAGCCGCGTAATAAGACTTTAAACCATAAAAAATCACATAAAAAATTTTTATGTGGAATACAAAATAAGGTGGGGTGGTACAGTGATGATGGTGATTAGGTTATAGACCATTTGTGGTTGTTATTAAGAAAACATTTTTTTTCTGCTTTATAAAGCAAAAAAACTTTTTTTTTCTTCCAAAATTTGTTAATAAAAATAAAATAAAACAAAACAAAAAAAATTAGCCGCACCTGCAATTTTATTTTAGAGAATTATTTGCACCTTTTGCAACAAAAAAAAAAAAATAGAAACAAAATTTTCCATTAAAATAAATTAAAATTTTTAAATATATTACACTTGACGTCTGTATGTACAAACATGCATTCATATATACACATTTCTATGTCTATTGCTTTTATTTGTCTTTTTTGTGAGAAATACATTCTTTTAAGTTTAGAGGTATTCATACGATAGCATTAGCAATTGTAAATTTCTCACATTAGTCTTTCAATATTCAGAAGATAACAAGTACAAAAACATAAAAAATATATTTGCAAACAGTTACATTTTCAAAGCTCAGAAATTAAGTAATTTAAGAAACAAATGTGTAAATAAGTAATCAACCAAATGCCGAAATGGATGCTCAATATAGCTGAACGTATGACTAGATTCTAGAAACAGCATAGGAACTAATGGCACACTATCTAAGAAATCTTGAGATCCCTGACTTAATGATAGTTATAGGGCAACAAATATTAAAGTACCAAGCAACAAACTCCTCTCCTGCAGAGACGCTTTTAGCGAGTTTAGCCGCTTTCTCATGCCCTTCAGCAAAACGTGACATGTCATGTCGTCTCAAACACAGCGTCATGACATGTCGTGCGAAGTCATCATAGTATCTTAACATGTTATTGTAAATTGGCTAAGTTGTTGTAGTTAAATACCATGTTTATTTATGTTTTTTGTGCATAATATTTTTAATACTGTTGTATAAATATTCTCTATATCGCTCGGTGTTACAGATCAGAATTCCCCATTAAAAACATATGTCGCATGTGTTGACATGTGAATTTACCATGTTGTTGTGTAAAAACATATTTGAATGGCATAACATGGCATGACAATTGTATATTGTGACACTTGTTAGTATTTTTTATAGAGCTACATTTGCAAGGCTTTAGTTCCCATGACTAAGGAAATATTGCAACACAAGCATTACGAAAAAACTTTAAGTTTCTTAACTTAATTTTAATCCTCATGTCATCTTTCATAGAACTTAGTTATTTGCTCTTTGTGTTGTTTTCTACACGCATTTTACTTTCAAGTATAGCCGATTTGAGCCTAATCTCAGAAAAATTCAAGAAATGTCACAAACATCACTTAAATTTTTTTCTTTTATAATGTATTTATAAAACAAAAGAAAAATATTTTGGTGGTTTTCCACACATGTGTGGAATTGGCCATTACAACCCTTTTTAAAATATCAGGACATGCAGTTTAACGTCGACACCAAATGACAGACTTGACAAGCTTCTCCGTGGCAATCAATTACTCTCTGAGTTTTTGTCAAAAGACTGCTAAGAAGTGGTCGCCGAAAGTATAATTTTTTCCAGTTTCTTTTTTTAAAATATAAGGCTGAGATTTGAACTTGGAGCTCTTGTCTAGTAATGAGAGTTAGTTTTTTCTTACTTCTAAGGATCTTATTTAATTAATTTCAGCTTTGTTTTATTTTCTGATACTCTTATAATTCGTTTTTTTTTACCAGTTTTAATTGTTGTAATTTGCTTGTTTTTTTTATTGAAATTAATTTTGTTGCTAACTGTATACTTGGTTTGTTTTCTAGTTAATTTTGAGACTCACAAGATAATAACTGCGTTAATAGTGTGGCAATCTTAATAAACGAGCATTAGCAGTAGTTGTCAGACAGACAATTAGACAATCAGTAGTAATATTTTAATAGAAGGCTTGTGCATGAGGCTTTAAGCCTTCTTTAGTTTGCTTGGAACTTTGTTTTGTTTTTATTTCATTTAATTTACTTTAATTTTATTAACTTAAGTAGGTTTTAAATATTGATTTTATTGTGTTATAATTAAAACAAGTCATGCTTTAGTTTTTAAATGTCTGTCTTTTCTATATCCAAATGCCATTGAATTGTAATTCAATTTTAATATCTAAATACATATCAGGGCTGAAAAGCACTATAAAAATAAATTTATAAAAATGAGTTAAACTTGCCAAACATACATATTCACAGACTGAGCTGAAATTCGTTTGTAAAGTAGAGTAATTTTTTTCTATTTAAATTTGCTGAATTTGTTGAAAATTTTTTAATTTTTTTTTTGCTTTTAAATGTTTTGTTCTCATACATAAATTTGTTTACATTATTCATCTTAATTTAATGTTGATAATGAGAATTTATGTTTTTAATCTGTAAATCACTTTTTTTTTAAGAATGTTTTTGTTAAATCTCTATAGCCTTTTTACTTTTTTTTTGATTTACATGCTTATGGTTTATTACACTAATTGTCGATTTTTTGTTTTTTTTTTATTTTTCATTTTTGTAATACTTTGTTAACAATTTGTATGAAACAGTACAAACAATGACATAAAACACTATTTTCATTGTCACTATTGTAGTTTAAACAAAACTTGATATGAGAGACTTCTGTCACACACTGTTTTTTTGTTTGGTTTTTCAAAATTTAACCTTCAGTCTAAAGTTGGAGGGAATTCAAAAGAAGGTGTTAAAATTAAAAGCCTATTTATTTTTGTTTTGGGCTTTTAAGTAAATATTTATTTAAAATAAGATGTTATTTTTTCTATTTATTTTTAATTCATCTTTAAATGTTTAATAACCAAAATTACCGCCAAGCAACAACCATCACTTTTGGTCTTGGTGTTAGCATCATTTCTTTTATAAATTCCGTGTCGTTATTTTGAGGTCATTTTAAATAATTTTATTTGTTAAAAAAGAAGAAAAAACAAAGAGAAAAATATTAATATGAAGATGTTTGTAAATACTTTAAATAAATAATAACCAACTTAAAATGTGGTGTGAATTATAAATAAATTTTTAAACATGTTGTGGGTGGTCTCGTACGACTAATTAACTGTCTTCTACATAATTTTTGTGTTTGACTTCATGAAATTTTATTTTTAATTCCTAATAAAGGGTGAGAAAATTTGGTTTTAACAAATAAATTGGCTTGAAAACACTTTATAGTATTTTGAAAAATTCAGAGAAATATGGTACCGGAGCAATGATCACCTCTAGTAAATCGGCGTTTTCACACCTTATTTTGCCATAAACATTTTTTTATCTCATCAAGATAGCGTTATATCTTGTCTTTCAGATCGTCTTTAATTTGTGGTGTGTTCACGTTAATCGGTACTTTGTTCAGTGCCTTCAGATTACAGAAACGAGACGACCAAACGACATCTCCAAATTCCTGAAGCCATAACTGAATTGTACATAAGTGTTTCACCTAAAAGATGGTTGGCCGATTTTAAATTTTTATACAAGTTTGGCTTTATAAGTGTTAAGATTTAAAACTTCAAGTAAAATATTACTCACAGTGCTTTTGGTGATCCTCAGTTGATGTTCCACACTCATTCTTAACACTTTGCTGTTTTGTTCGGTGGCTTTGCTTGTGAATGTAAAAAATATGGCATCAAATTAAAAGTGACACTTAAGGTAGCACAACGCTGGTAAAATAATTGTTCGACCACCCAGGGCCGGTTAAGATAAGTAATTTTCATAAATTTCAAGAGTCCACACAAGCCAAATCGATTATTGAAGAATAATTTTTTCCTGATATACCAACTCTAGACTAAATGATTAAACAGAATACGACCGCAACTTCAGGCAAAAACGACACTCAGAGAAAACATGCGCAAAATTAAAACGACGGCCGCAACTTTACGAACTGTCATTTATTGTTTTTGCATTTCTTTTATGTAAAGCTATATTAAAATTAGGTTTATGAAAGTTTTATATTTTATAATTTAATCATCTTAACGCATTTTTTAAATTATTTTTTCTAAAATATCACTCATTTTATTTAACAAATTCCAAAATTTATTACTTTATTTAAACTTTCAAATGTTTTTTTCGATTTTCTTTTGTCCAACAACAAAAAACAAATGGGTTTGTTTACAAAATGTATGAAATTTAATAAAAGTGTGGTAACATTGTTAAGAGAATTTGTTTCTAAAAATGAGAGCATAAGAAAAATCTCTGTCAAAATAAAATAGATTCTATTTTACGCCTGCATTCTCCAGCGTTTATATGTGTCAATTTGTATGGAAAAAACATCATACCCCAGTTCTGTTTAATCATTGTTATCAATCTATTACTTTTTTGTATGTTGTCTGGAACAGAATGGTGAGCCTAAAATTATACCATTACATAACGCACGCACAGCAGCTCAAAAACAATCCGAATTTTTTTGATAATAAATTTCTTTAAGAGTTTAGCGTTCCATGGTTAAAGTTTTCAAAGTTCTTAAAAATAAATACTATGTTTTATTGTTTTGTTAAATTTAAAAAGAATTTGTTTATTTTATTAATAATTTTAAAATTAGGAACTTGTTAGGTGAACTATACGAGATCTTCAAGGTGGATGGGAATGCTAAACAGAAAAAGTAAATAAATTTTAAAATATTTTAAAGACAGAATAACGTGTTAATCCATAAGCTAAAGTTTTACTGGGCGTGTTTTTTGAAAAATTAAATATTGTTTTTATTAAAGGCTTATTTGACAAATTTCTATGCAATACTTGTCAAACAATGTAGTATTTTTTTTATGAATATGTACAGCAGGTAATTACAGGTATTAAGCAAAGGATTATGTTTCACTAAAGCTGTCTTAGTATTTTTTATTCCAAAAAAATTATTTTTAAAGACCAAAGCGAAGGTCTTCTTTGACAATTAGTCTCTATTAAGTTTATGTCAGTTTATAATCAACTGACAGAAATACATATTACCTATTGACTACTATTGAATGCTCTGCCTTGCAGAAAATTAATTTTGTAACACGCATAAGAAATTAAACCAACATTTAAAATTCGAATCAGAAGTTAAATTATGTGAATAAAAGCTTTTAATTTATTTTTATTTTTTTATTTTTTTGTGTTTAGCATTTAAAAAAATGTTTTTTTTTTTGTTTGTGGTAAATTTGTTTCAATTATTATTATCAAATCGTGAAATCCACTCATTCAAAGTCAATTAATTACGAGTGAAAAAGTAAAAAAAAGGAAAAAAAAAACTATTTTTAAAACATTTTAAAGATAATACTCGTGTAATTGTATCCAATAAAGCCATAAAGCATTAAATAAAAAAAAAAAATTTACTTAATACCTCTTTATTACTAATGAATTAATCAATTTAAGGTTTAATTATATTTTATTTGTTTATTTTTAATTTTTTTTTCTTTTTATTCAATTTTATATACAAAACAAATGCTTATTTTTAATTGAAAATATTGCCGTTTATTTTTAATCAATTCTTAGTTACGGCTGCTTTAGCAAATTAAATGAAAAATTAATAATTTTTTTATTTAAATATTGTTGTTCTTTTAATATTTAATGCTAATGAGTAATAATAAAGATTATTTATTAAATGAATACTTTGTTGCAGAAAAGGAAAAAGCTTAGGTCAGTTTTATTATTTAAACGGTTTGTTTTAGTTGTCTCTTATCAGTTTAAAACAAATTAAATAATAAAAAATTAAGAAGAGACTGCTATTCTAAACATTTTTTTCTATATATTTTTTAACCCCTGTAGGAGAGGAAGTTGTTGAGATAAGTTTGATTACTACACTGTTATCATTTTATTTATATATTTGATATCTACTATATACACATTTGTAAATAATTTCCAAATAGATATTTATAAATATTAAAACTGCTTATAGTACTAAACAGAATTGTTAATATTTATGAGGTAGTTGCGATATTTGGTGAAATTTTTGTGTTTTCTTTTTGCAGTAACTTAAAATAATCAAAAATATTTAATAAAAATATGGTTTTTTGCTTTTAAAATATTATCACTAAAACCAATTTATACTAAAAACACCTATTTTAAAAGCAAGTTATTGAGTTTGTTTGTAGTAGAATAAAAAATTCCTAGAACGGTGTGGCTCATTCAAGTAAGAATACAGGTACAGTGATTGAGATTGCAAGTATCGCAGCTAACCTTGTTGCACACATTTTGCAAGCATATTGAATTAGCAAAAGCTATCCCAGCAAAAGAGGTGCTCTTTTATCAATACTAACACTGTGTGTAATTTTTTAAGTCATGGAAATATAACCATATACAACGTGGTATGTCTTCTAGTTTTGCCCAAAGTCAGGAAATTTTTTTATAGGCCCCCAAACATTTGATCATATTCTCTGGCTCATATCTTGCAAACCATTTGAAATTGTGATCTACCTTCTGCTGCGAAGATATAAAATTAGGTAGCCTACCTAAGGTAGGTAGGTAAGTAAGCTACCTAAAGCTAAATTTACACCACCTAAGTTGTCATCCGAGTTTTATATCAGAAGCGCACTCAGATAGTCTCAGATAGTTTAGGTACAAATCTAATTTAATTTTTATTGTATTTGCCTGAGCTCAGTTGAAAATACAACATTAGTAGACATCGGCGATATGAATATGAGTTTTTTATCCTTTATATCTCAACATGACTTAACGTGATACACTTTTCGCAGCCATATTTAATATTTTTTATGTACTGGTTATAGTAAGAATGGACTAGGCCCTTGAAATAGCCACTACCTTCCTCCCAGCGGAAAATAGTGCTTATCAGAAAGTTATTTTGTAAGAGAGAAATTGTAAACAATCCCTTACTCATGCGCATCAATAATGCATGATTTGTATATGAAATGAGCCGCCAAAATGCAATTGAAATGCAAATAGTACAAAAACTCAAAAATAATACCTTATCCTATAGCATGTTTGGAAGCTTTAATTTATAAAAAACAATATAATGCTTCCATTATCTCCTCCATATATTAAAAATTTTCTGCTGGGCTATTGTTATCTGAATTTATTTCATACGAATTTTGCTTATTTAAGTTACTTTTTAGCACTCACTGTATTTACTTATGTATATATTTTTTATATGTGCATGTGTATACATTTTATTTTTGTTTTCTTCATGTTTAACGTTATTTAAATGACTTAATACAAGTAATTTAAATTTTTTTGTTCATATTTTAATTTTTTTTATAATATTTGCTGTTTTTTCTCCTCTTGTTTTTGTTTTATTATATAATATTTACAAAATATTTTTTTTAACAAATTGTTTAACATTTTAGTCATTGATAAACAAATAAAAAAAAGTGCAAAAAATAACATTTTTTTAACAAAATTTTAAAATATTTGTTGAGTGCGAGTATGAAAATGAAACAAGCCTTGTTTTATAAATATACTTAAATATTAAAATATTTTTTTTTTTCTTGCAAACATTTGTTTATAAACGATAAATTGTTTATAAATAAAAAACGGGCTTTTTACAAATGTATAAGAAGTTAATAATATTTTTTTAACACATACGCACATGAGATTTACAATCAGAATTTTTATTTGTATTCATTCATTTAACAACTTTGCGGGGTTCTAAAAATATTTGTTTGGGTTCAAATGCACTTAAAATATTAGCTGAAGAAAATCTTAAAGGTACTAAAACCATTAATAGTGGTACGAGTACTTGAAAATTATGTCAATTTTTTTCGTATCTTAATTAGAAAGAAAGTAATTTTTTCGCCAAAATTTAGTTGGTAAACAAAAACAAATGCACACTTACATATATCATTGTCTAGGCCACAATAATATAGGTCGCAATGTCTTGCAATTGTGCATTTAAAATTGTACAATACTATTTCCTCCTATTTAGGCCTTGGGTTTTCAATCAAATTGGTTCAATATATGTTGTAACTACCAATTTCTTACTGCCGTAGCCCTCTTATAACACGATCGATAGGTTCCTAAAATATGACGTGCTATATAAAACCGTGCTATAGGAGACTAGAAGCTGGTACAAAAACAGGAGCTAATTTCAAAAAAATATTTTAATGTCATAGGAGACACATTCTTTCTATTAAAAATAACAAAATAAATATACAGTGGTGTTCAATAAAATAGTTTCACCCTCATCTAACATCTTTAAGGCCGCAAAACATTAGAAAAACGTGATTAATATTTTTGGTTGCTTTTATTTGAGTTATCAAGTAAATAATATGAAAAATATTGGCGTGGGGATGTTTTTCATACTATGGCACATGACTTGTATTTAGAATTGAAGGTGCAATGGATGGCGTATACTACACAAATACATACTTTAAACGACACCAGGATATCTTATGCAGAATAAGAAATGCCCCTTTAATCGGTGTTTCAAAAAGACAACGACCCGAAACACACATTAAAGCGAGCAAAAGGTTGGTTTGAAAACAATGGCGTGAAGGCTTTAAGGTTTAAATATTTCACAGTTCCACACAAATTTTTTTTCTTTCTATTTTACAAAATGTGGTCTGCGCTCTTGCGATAGTACCGTGTTATCAGAGGTTTTCGGAAATTGTTTAATGGTGTTAGAGTAAAAACGTGTTGTGGAATGCCGTGTAGTAGTGTATTGTCGATGGAATTAAAGAACGCTCTAACTGACAAAACCTTAAATGTTCACCACAGACAAAAAGCCTGAATGAAAGTAGAGCAAAGACACTGGTATTTTTCAAAACGCAGACGGGGTAAGTGAATTTATTTTCATTGCAGAAATTTGGGACCGGAACCAATCGACGCATATTTATTTTCTGATAAAAATGATGCAAAAAACGTATTTTCGATTTTTTGCCAGTTACAGCGTTATTTAATTCTTGCGTCGATATATTAAGGGCTTATTATAATATTTGTATGAATACGGCAGAACATATATTAAGGTTTTAGAAGTATTGATAGAAATTTCTCAAATAAGCCCTTTATAAGACTGTTAAAATTTAATCTTAATTATATATACATACAATATGTATTTTCTTTTAAAAATTTGTTTTTATATTTTTTTTTGTTAATTAAATAACATGGTTTTACTGTCTTGTTTTTACGCTAAATTTAATTTGTACTCATAAATCATTAAATTTTGTTTAAAAATAACTTTGTTTAAATGTTTGCTTTTATTTCTTTCTTTTTATAACATTTTGTTTTAATTTTATAAATTTTATGCAAAAAAATTTTTGTTTTTAACTTCCGCTTTTAAATTTATTTTAAAACAATTCTTTACAAATTTTAAATTTCTCTTATAGTATTTTGTTTATTTGTTGAAGGCGATTCTCAAATTTTATTTTTTTTAATTATTTACTATATTCTTTACAAAAACAAAAGTTGTTTTTTGTAAACAAAAAGCAAAACCAAAATAAAAATAAAATAAAAACAAAGTTTTTGTTCCAGAGTAACATTAACAATTCTAATTGCTGTTTATTTGTTGTTCTTGTTTTTAAATTTAAATTCAAAATTTTGTACCATTTAGTCATGTCTAGCAAATTTTAAATTTGTTAATTTTTTGCAAAATGTTAAAAAGTACAAAAAAAAAAATTAACAAAAAAACAAAAACAAAGAAAGAAATCGTTATTAAGTCTTTTTGTATTTATGACTGTCAGTTGAAGCGCGTGTAAGATTCAATAAAAAATAATTCCACCCCCGCATTTAATACTTATCCAGTCATTTATACTTGAACAGCTAAATTTGTACAAAAAATTTGTTTAACAAAAAGTAAAAAAAAAATATTTTTTTTTTCAAAATTTTGTTGATCAAAAATTAACCCTTTAAATGAGAAAAAACAAAAATTATTAACAATTTTGGCAATTTACAGGAATTGCGAATTAAATCGCTCCAAAGGAAGAAACATTTGTATAATTTTCTTATTTGTTCTCTTTTACACAAACTCACTAATTTTTCTGAAATTTTTAAAATTTATCTACAACTTTGCTTTTCCTATACATCTCTTCATGGGTTATTTAATCAGTAAAACATTGTTTTTTTTTTCTATTTTTTTAATATAATTTCGTAAGACTTCAACCATGTACTGGCTATTATGGCTGAATAATTGTAATTGTTTTTTGTATTTTTTCTTCTTGTTTCTTTATTTATTACTTTTATCTCTACATTTGCGCGCTTACTCCTCTCCCAGTCATAATTTTCTTTTGTCTTGATCATGTTTATTTTATTTTTATTTTAATTTTTGTTTTTTGTTTCGTTGGTGGGGTACTTACCAAAAATAAAACACACATACACAAACACACACACACACATAATTCAATGTCAAGGTTATAAATAAAATACATATTTTTGTTTTTTATTTTCTCTTTCATTTTAGTTTGTTTTGTTTTCTTTTTTGGCACTTAAAATTTTTTGTTTATAAAAAAACTTCTGTTCAACACTTTTTTATATGATAAAAATAATTATGTGTGTGTGTTAGATATTAGGAAATATGTCGGTCTATGAGAGGGGGGAGGGGTTGTATAAACATGTGTAATAATAAATAAAATATTATTTGTCAAATTCCAGCTTTTATTTCTATTTTTTGTTTTGTTTATTTCGTTTCGTATTACAAAAGAGAACATTTTCTTTATTTACGATCACTGTAGGCAAATATTGGATAAAACGAGCGAAAACCCCTATTTTATGGAAAAATTTGATTTTTTTTTTTTGTAATTATTTATTCAAATCTGACTAATTACAAATTGAAATTATTATTCGAGTATGTTCTGCAAAACAAATTCGAGTAAAATTAAAATCGAGTACTACTCGTATTTCAAAACCTAATAAAACTTAGTTGGGCATAAAAGTTACATTGATGCTCATTGAGTGTGTGAATTAAAAAAAAAAAAATATTAAAAAAGTATTAAAAAAAAAAGATTTTTACATTTTGTAATCACAGAAGTTTTAAATTTCATTATATATAAATTACAGTCGAATGTATTTTGCAGAATATAACCTATTATCTGTTTTTCTATAAATAGTTGTAGTGGAATATTTCCATAAAGTAGTGGTTATGATCTTTTTTTAACCAGACCTAAATTAAAGCGTCTATCTGTATAAGTACTTATGTATAAAGAATACCAAAATTAGACCACGTAAAATCAAAAATCAAAAGTTAAGTTGGCTGCAGTTTGACATTATGGTTTTTGTTATTTAGTTGTTCTAACGTCAAAACTAGCAATTTACTTATTCATTCTAATATTCTACAAATTTTTTTTATATAAATTCAATTGTAAAATTTACAAAGGAGAAAAATCTCTAGACAAAATTTCAGTTATAATTCGGCCCATTATTTAAGTTCCATTTAGTAATGTTTTGCTATAAAGTTAAGTTTACATTACTGATTAAGACACAACTTTAACGCTCTTATTTAGTTGTAACCGTTGGGCGCGAATCAATGCAACCCTCAACGCTGTTGCGTATTCTTCTATTTTTTTTTTAATTTGACTCAAAAAAATAAAATATTTTTTTCTTTTTTTTTTATTTATTTTAATTAAATATATAAACTTTTTTAAACTACTACGCGTTTTTTTTGTGATTTACATTTTTTTACATCTTTTATAAAAAAATAAAAATATTAAAAAAACATTTTTATTTTCTGCGGTTTCTGTTATAAGTCGATGATAAATTGTTATAAATTATCTTTAAACCGCAGGCAAATTGGAACCGTTGGCAGTATTAATTTAACAAATATTTATCATTCTTATGTGAATTATAATAATAATAAAAAAAACATATATAAAACATAATACGATAAAATACGTTTATTTTCCAATTGTAAATAAATAAATTATGATTAAAGTTTTTAAAACTCTTTGTTTATGCTAAGGGCCTGTCATACACTCCAGCTGTCAAAATGTTTGATATACTCGTATAAGAACATACATTTCTTCTTATGATGTTTTTTGTTAAACTGTTGGTTCATTTAAATAGACATTTAAATGGTTTTGTTTGAAATGATTGCCATATCCAGAGCTTGATAAAAAAGGCATACGTTACATTAGATGAGATGGTTTAGTAGTGTAATAGTGTAAAGAGGTTTTGGATGGTAATTTTGAAATTTCTATGAAGAATTTATAGATATTGATTGAAATGTTGTACAACGATACATACATACATATTTCTCATTATTTTTTTTAATAATGCAACAATTCTATATTTTTATATCAAACATTCTGCTGATAAAATTGTAAATTTTTTTTTGCTAAGAATACGTACGTATATCTGCTCCATTTATGTATTTTTCGTTTTTTCTAACATTGTAATTTATTTAAATATTTATTTTTATTTTAGAATTTAAAAGAGCTTTTTTTAACGTTTAAAATTTTTTATATATTTTTTTAGCTCCACCTCTGGTTGCAATGGGATTTTTTCTAGACGCCTGGATTTTTCTTCATTCAATCTATTGCCTAAGACTCGTTTAAATTCCTATCAAGTTAAGGTAAGTTTGCAATACAATCATTTATCTAAAGCTGAAATAAAAACAAATATACATATGTATATATTTTAGGGTGATCGACACGGTTATTAGTAATCGGTTCTATCGATTATTATATTATTTATCGTCGAATGCCCTGTTCTTTACCTCCCCTTTTATACTTATGTACATACATATCGTCGTGCGGGAGTTTAAGTGCTCTATACGCCATTTTTTAAATCTCGAGTTTTTGACACCAAAATTTTTAAAATTTGCAATCCGTTTGCGGCTATTTATCTTCGAAACTGGACGAGTTATTCGAAAACGGATTGCAGACTTGAAAAATTTGGGGTCGAAAACCTAAAGTGGCATCATTAACTCGAGATATATAAAAAATATGAAATGGCGGATAGAGCACTTAAACTCCCGCACGACGATATGTAAAAAATACAGTGCTTCAAAACGGAACAGTTTGTGTGAAAATTTCATTTAAAAAAACCATGCTATGCTATGTCATGTCGCCTCAAACACAGTTTTTTAGTTGTTATTACATATCGTGTTTAAGCATGTCACTTGTATTGTAAATCGGCTAAGCTTGTTGTAGTCCGCTGTGTTGAATACCTTGTTTATGAATATTTTTTGTGCGTACTGTTTTTATACCCGTTATCTTTCATTTTATTTTATTAATGCTTTACAATAATTATATTTACAATAATTACACAAATTTTATTAGAAAAAAAAATTAAATATAAAACGTTATTGCATTAAAAACTCTAGTCTAAGAAATGTCTAATTTTGTTGATGTGCCAAAAATGAGTATGAAAACAATGCATAGGATATGCTGGAGACTCGACTTCGAGCCCCAATAATTAATTTTGTGTCGTCTTTATAAAGTTTAACTTTAATGTAATTAAAGCGTTTCTGACGAAACAAAAACAATGCCTAGGTTTGACTACAACATATTTAACATTGTCTTAATATGTTATCGTCGGACATGTTTCAATGGCATAACATGTTATGGCAACTGTATGTTGTGACACTTGTTATTATGTTGTACGAGTATAGAAAAACATATGCGGGGCTTTAGTATAAAACTAAAAAATATTTTCTAACTAGTTTCCTTAGTCTTAAATTTTTTCTTTTTTTATATTAATATGACAACTTTAAAAAAGGAAGATATAACCGGTTATTTTACAAAAAGTTAATCGATATCTTTTTTTTTAAATTCTAATTTTCGAAGAAACTGAAAACCGTTTACTGCAAAATGTCGAATAGTCGATCACCCTAATACGTATATGAAAGTAAATTTTTGGGAATTTGTTAAAATTAATAATGAAATGTATTTTGTTTACAAAATTGTAAATAAATCATTCCATAATAATGTGAAAAAAAATTATAAATTTAGTTTATTTTTATAACATAGTTTTAAAAATCCAAACAAACAACAGCCATGATATTAAACATATCCCTCAAAAGTTTATTGAACTTTTCTTGATTTTGCTTAGCATGCATTTACAAAACAACTGCCATTGATTTCTGTTTTAAATAAACAATTTGCGATTCTCAATTCAATTTTAAATTAATAAAATTATTTAATTCCAAAACATATTTACAAATCCCGCTAAGAAAATATCTAAAAAAAGTAAAGAAAACATGCAAAGAACAATTTCTGATTATTATAAACAAAGATCGTTTTAAGCAGCCAAATATTTGCTTACTTGTTTGTCATATTTGTAATATGATTCCACAAAAATAAAACTCGAATAAAAAACAGTAAAACCTCTTAAAATTTTATGGATACTTTTAAATTAAAGTAAACAAATGCCTCTTATAATGGATGCCGATGAAGATTTTTAATATCAAAACGTGTATTATTTCGACCGTCTCTGTATTACTTAGTTTATGCCTGTTTTGAAATCAGTTCGACGATTTCGATCATAAACGATTTCACTCATAACGATAACTTCATATGCGTTTATGCCTATGTTTTGAGTCGAAACAGTTTTAAAACTATTTTAACTAACAGTTAATTCTAAATAATTCTAATTCTAATTTTTTTCATATTTTCTATAATAATACACATAGAATAATAAAAATAACCAATGGCAGAAATTGACAACTCCATTAAATTTAAAAACGTTTTCAAAACCAGCATAAACCTGACATATGTTAGCTTGCTTAGTAATTAAACTACAGGTTTGAGACTAAGCCTACTGATTTTGGTTAATTTAAAGCTACTCAAGTACGAGTATAACTTGAATGGCCTATAAAAGCAGTCATTTCCCATTTTAAATAGTGCCTCCTTACTTGTTGTCTCGATTTTCAAAATAAACATTTCAATAATAAATATTTCAATAATAAATACCTCTAACAAACACACATAGCAAGCTTAAACCAGAACTAAATAAATAAATAGTAAATACATTCATAAATATTTTGGTTTATTTTTGGACGTCTCTTAAATGAATGTTAAACCAAATTTTTTTAATATTATTTTTTTATTTTTATTAAGCGCGTTATATGGAGTTGCTGTCAGTTGATAACACCAACGCCAGTGTTATACCTTCGCTCTTGAAATGTTCAACAGCAATTGCCCTATCTGTTGTTGATGTTAATTTTTCTTTGTCGTGAAGTGGTGAGGATCTTGGCTAAGTTGTTTTTAGAAGATTTTGATCCTTGCCTTTAGTTCTGCCAGTTTACCCAGTAGGTGGCACTTTCTCCTGATCATTCATTTGATAGCATAGAGTGGAATGTCAAGGGGCGACTTTCTTACATATGAATTTCTTGGAGGTGGGGAGAACCTCTATATATTTTTATTTAACTTAAAACTTTGAAAATCCACAAAAATTTTTTGTTTTTCATATTCTTCAATGCTGACACTCGAACCTGGGCTGTTTGGTGTTGTAAGCGAGCGCTCTAACCACTACACTTTGCCTTTTTATTAACTGGCCACACGAGTTCCAACTAGAACACGACTCTACAGCTATTAGTCAGACCTAGTATTGAAGGTTAGTTAATAGAAGTTTTAAAATTAAACTAAAATTTTACAATTTCTACCCCAGTTTCAAATGTTTAAAAACTTGGGTTTTTTCTTATATTATTTAGTTTCCCTTTTATAGTTTTCACTGTTACATTGATTCGTTAACATCTGTTAAAAATACTGAGTCAGTGAAATATTTCATCAGAATTTTTTATATATACTATATATACATATTTTTTTTTTATTAAAACCTATATAAATAATAACAGCTGTGACACACATATATTTGACAAAAATGAGAGGGAATCATTTATTGTATGTCTATAAAACAATTGTATCAAATTCACCAGAAGTAAATGATAATTTATTTAAACAATACAAACGATTTCTATTTTATTTTTTTTTGTATTTCTCAAAAGTAAGCAAAATTAAGATATAAATACACTCGAAGAAATCTAAGCAAAATATTGCAAATTGTGTCATAAAACTTTAACGACCGTGTATGTATAATGAATAATTAGGAACTCGTTAGTATATGGGACAAAAAACTGGCAAGTTTATTATCCGCTATAGACTGATATTATTAAAACTTTCCATACCCTCTATTTGATAACTAGTCAGATAATCCAAAAAATTAAATACCTTGTACCTTTGAGTAAGAATTTCCACGTATTGGAATGACAAACTTAGCCGGTGTGTACAACGACCTGCTAATTTTTTATTATACGTAAGGCTGTAAGCCTTTAAAAAGTTAACGGTTTACAAAATTTTTAAATAAAGAAACAAAAAAATAATTTTAGGAAAATTATAGTACTCTTGTTATGAGTGAATAAAAATTTTAATAATTTTTAGAATTTTCAAGTATAACAACGGGTGTGAGATACAGCCTTGATTTGTTTTTTTAATTTTTTTCCGTGTATTTTTATATGTATGAGTATACTTCCTTTATGCAAAATGGGAAAAACCACTTGAATTGTATTATTATTTTCG
Organism: Metopia argyrocephala; assembly: GCA_963576795.1. NCBI lineage: Eukaryota > Metazoa > Arthropoda > Insecta > Diptera > Sarcophagidae > Metopia > Metopia argyrocephala. Next base: position 91,414,936 of record OY756211.1, read on the forward strand.
TAGAATTCATTAACTAAAGCATTAAATAATAAAAATAGTGTTTTATTTTCTTTTTATTTAATATTTATATTCTACTATAAAAATTATTAAATATAATTACGGAAAAATTTAACACGCCATGAAATTCCATTATAAGAAGTAAAGAAAAGAGAGAAAAAAAAAGAAAACTATAGTCAGAAGAAAGGCGTTTTTTTATTGCCATTTCTACAGAAATTCTAAGAATTTTACTACGAAATTGTGTGTATTTTGCAATAAATAAATGTTGCATGAAATTGAATAGTCGGTACAGAATCAAAAGAAAATGCAAAAAATGTTACCCAACAAACCAAGCCAAATTGGTTTTCAAAGTAGTTACTAAGAAAAAATTTTCATTTAAAAATTACTTTTTATAAAAATTTTGCCTAGCTGAAATACACCATTTTACATATGAAATAGAATAGCACAAAAGTTAAGTCAAATCCTAAAAAAAATCTTTTAAGCTTAAAAACAATTAAAAAAATATGTTTTCAAAATTAAACTTCAAAAACAATTTGCTTAAATTTTCTACAAAATAAAACAAAAGTGCAATCCCTATATTTATACAATTAACTTTGTAAATATTTCTAGCGCCTAAATATATGCTTGCTTGGTTTTTCGTTATTATCCTTATGTAGCAGAACAATGACAATGGCATTGTTTAAGAGCCCAAATAACACTTTAAGGATTATTGTAAGCTTTTTATTTTTGCTTTATATAATATAATTCACAAAATACCTAAGTTTGTAGCTAAAATAGAGATTTTAAACAGAGAAAAAGTAGGGGATAATAGCATTTTATTGAAGCAGACAGGTGTAATGACATTAACATGAAAATAAAGATTTTAATTTTGTTTTGTTTGTGTCTCTGTCTACTCATTCATTAAATATTTATTATATGGAAATTGTAAATAATTACAGTGAAATTATTAAACAACAACACATACTTCTAAGCAACAAAAACTAAAGCATACTATTAAGGCATACTATATACGATATCTCAACCTTAAGCATACAGCATACATTAAGGTGTCATTTATACTTATAACGTGTATTTGACAGTATAATTAATAGCTTACAGGGCTTAAAATTTAAGGTGCTGTTTTAATTAAAAAGACAATTATTAAATATGTATTTGAAAATATTTACTTTTGTTTTCGTAAAAATTTAAAATGGATTTAAAATTTATTTCTAGAAATATTTGCATGGAAATCTTGTTGTTAAACACGCGGTAAAACCATTTTTATTTTAACATTTACAGAAAATGAAAAATGGTGACAACAAATTATACTTGGAATTATCAGGGTCTAAATTAGTTATTTATAGACGAGAGAGTGAATTTTTATTCGAACGTTTGTATGTGTTTTTGCATTAATAATTCAGCGGATAAATCGCTTCGAAATTTCTAATGATGTGGGTAGTTTGCGATTTTTTACTCGAACATGAATCTCAATCAAATTAATGTTTTAAGTCAAAGCTCATATACTTATAAATCACATTTTTGGGGGTATTACAATTTCGATTAAAATTAATGTTTAAAAAAAAATATATTGGAATTTGAACAGTGTTTGCAATCACTTCTTGCTTTGCAATATTTTAAGTATCAATCGGTCACTCATTGTAAAATTTTTAACAGCAGTCAAAAATCAAATTAATGCCCATATATTGTTATTTTTATGGATTATTTTTTTGTTACTTAATTTATTGCAAAATTTCGTACTCCAAATTTATACTACTACTACTACTAATGTCATGCTACCAAATCTAATTCATTTTCTTCTAGATAGAAAATTTATTTTTTATTAATTTTTTCTTAATAGATTGCAATCATGTTCATAGCTGATTCCGAATTTTGCAATGAACAATCAAAATCCAATAAATGGTTGCAATCAAATTGATACCGCACACTTAATTGAAAGTTGATATAGGTAATCAAATATATTTTTGGATTTAAAAGACACAACAAAGAGGTTCCCCCCATCCCTCGAAAAGACCATCTACAAAGAAACCGCTCACCGGCATTCCACTCTATTCCACCTTAACTAATGTCAACAAAACAACGAATGATCAGAAGAAAAGCGCCACCTATTGGGAAGTAACAGATAACAGCTAAATATCTACTTAGCGAAGGCACTCACCGCAATCAACATACAACGATGGGGTAATAGCTGTTGATCATTTAAGGGTGAAGGTATAACACTGGCATTTGAATGATCAATTCACAGCAATTTGTCTCATTCCTAAGGCGCTTAATAATAATATAAAAAAAAATAAATATATTGTATGTACTGTCCCTTTCAAAAATTCCAATACAATGCACTGAATTTTGTAGGGGTTTACCCCTAAGTATTGGTCTTAAAAAAAAATGTTTTTTAATTATAAAGTATTAAATTGGTTTTTAACATAAAATTGGTAAAAATTGGTACTTACGAGTATCAAGTATGAATACTTCACTTTGAAATTCAGTTATTAAAGGACCCAAATTTGTACAAACATATGAAATTTCACACGCTTATTATTGACTTGTACAAACCACAAATAACTCGGTGATTCCCCGTTTTATTTTTTATTTTAATGAGCGAGAAAAATAATTTGTAGTGAAAAAAGAAAAAAACTAATAGAAAACATCCAGAATTAAAAACCTGTAGTTCTAATTTTAGAGTGTCCGTCCAATACATTGAAATGGCAGGCTCTAATGTCTGGACGGTTCGAATTTGTGAGATTCTACTGTATAAAATATTTATTTACTGATGCATGAAAACCATAATAAATATAAATTTGTTTAAACACGTGTGTTTTGTTTACCATTTGTTCCATGATTTTTGTGTGTTGTAAAATACATACTTGCATATTTATGTATATACATTTTTATTTTTATTTAATACCAAGGTTTGCAAGTAATCGATAAGGTTGATTCTGAAAAACTGTAATCATATGAAAATTTAGCTTGCTTGCATTGATACATTTCCACAATTTTGATTTTTTTTGTTGTTACTGCTCTGGAACCATAGTTAGGGAACATACATATATTCCTATAGTGGTTGCAGTACTAAAAACGGTGGCGTAGATACGGCCATATGGGTATGGGTCTTATGCGTGGCTAAATATCTGTCAGGCTGCTGGGCAACCTCACGGGTTGATAATAAAACTGCTCTCGTATAAAATTTGTGCTTCTTAATTTAAGAATTGTAATTAAAAAAATTGTTTTTTTTTTTAATTTAAAAAGCGATTAAGTCTTCAAATAAAAATTTATTCATAAATCATGGCAGATACAAAAGGAAAAAAAATCTTTAATAAATCAACTTCTTTTTTCGTTAAATACAAGAATCACAAATTTTTTATATTTAAAAAAAATCTATATGAAATTAAAAAAGGTCATTAATTGTAATTCTATTTAACCACCATTTTTATTTATGAAGTATTTTTTGTTAAAAAGAAAAAAAAATACCCATTTTAATGTAAATGATATATTTTGTCCACACTACGAGTAGCTTTAGACTTTCTTTGCTAATATTGAAAAAAAAATTATTTTTTGTTTTTAAATAAGCGTAAAATATTCTTGAATGATAAATTATCCTTTTTTTAAAAAAGGAAAAGAAAATCAGTTTTGTGTTTCAATGATTTTCCGTCAAATTTTTAATAGATTTCTATTATAAAATGCATATTTTTTGTCTTGTTTTAATAATGAAACTGATTTTTTTTTTATTTATTTTCTTATGTTCTAATCAAATTCTCTGAAAGAGTTAAACTGTGTGTTGACAGCAGCTGTACACTGATTTTTATTGTCAGAGGATTAAAATTTCACTCAGCAACCCTTTCGTCGTACAGAGCAATATAAATTGATGGTTATGGCTTTGCTCTGCCGTCTTTTTAAAAATTTACAGGGATATTAAAATGAAAAACATGCAAATTATTAAAGTACGAGTACGTATTTTCTTTTAATTGATAATAAACGTAACAAGTTGGCTTTATTAATTATGTCTTAGAGAACAGCGTTGCAAAAAAAAACCCTTTTAAATGATAATCCTTTCTAAATATTTTGTTTTTTGTTTGTTTTGCTTTTGTTTCGTGTTTTCTTGCTTAAATTGAAATTATTATTGTTGTAAAGGATAATGATGTATTTTCTCTCTTTGTTATAATCTCGTCCTATGGTTAAGAAGTTTTTCATAAAATCTTATTAAAAAAGTTTTCAAGTATTTTTTTAAAGAATTTCTTTTCTTCTTTTTTGAATAACAAAATCTTAGAAAAATCTACAAATGTTTATTTGTATGTACTTCATTCAATATATTGTGCATTGTGTGCAATACTTTAAACTTTAATAACATTATTATTCTCGTTGTATCCTGAGCTTTTTATTCATACATCATATCTCGTTGTTGTTTTTAGTTTTATCAAACTATTCAAAATATTTTCTTAACTTTAGTTTTATTTCCTTTATTCGATCTCATTCGAAATAAAATTCTTATTTGAATCCCTATTAAATATTTATAAATTCTATGGAAATATTTTCTTTTTTTTTATTATTTTTGTATTGCATTATGCAAAAAAAAAAAAAAAATAAAAACATTGAAGTCTGTTTGCAAATTCTATGCAAATTCTATATATTTTTCTGGTAAAATTTACGTTTTATTGTTGCTATGGGCACTTAAACGTATGCATTTCCTAAATTGAATTGTAAAAAGTTCTGTCTTTTTTCCTTTTCCTCTTTTTATTCCACTACTTTTTGTAATACATTTGATTAGATTTTGTTTTAAACGAATTATAGACTGATGAAACAACGTAAAAAACAGTTTTAAAATACTTTGTTATTTACTCTAGATTTGTGTGATAAAATTTAATCAAATTAATTTGAAAAATATTTTATTACTTATCAATTCCTTACCTGTTACAGATGACGATTAAGTCCATTAAAATGATTTGCTTCCTCTCATTGCGAAGCATTTTTTTTTTATAGAATGGGGGGGTGCGTGGTATAGTGGTTAGAGCCCTCGCACAAAAACTTAAACGGCCCAGGTTCAAATCCCAGCAAAGGTAAAAATATTAAAAAGTTAGCTTGCGGTTTTTTCAAAATTATAAATTAAAAGTAAGTGGTCTCCCCCCACCCCCTCTAAGAAGTCCATCTACAAAGTAACCGCTCCCTGACATTCTACTCTATTTCAACTTAACCTTTGACAACGAAAAACGAACGATCAGGAGAAAAGCGCCACCTATTGGGAAGTAGCATATAACAGCTGAAAACCTACTTAGTGAACGCACTCACCGCAATCAACATGCAACGATGGGGGTAATAGCTGTTGATCATTCAAGGGTAAAGGTTTAACACTGGCCATATAAGAAAACAAAATACATATATGTATGTTGTGTTGTTATAATGTACTGTCCTTTCCACAAAAATTCCAATACAGTGCACACCATTTCGTAGGGGTTTACCCCTGAGTATTGGTCTCAATAAAAAAAAAATTTTACTTATTTAGAAAAAAAAAAAATTAACTTTATTAGAAAGATAATCTTCGTATATAATAATTAAAATTTGAATTCTAGCATATGATCGCCACAGCTGATTCGGGCGTAGTTTATTCTAGAGGTCTAATTTTCGATGACTTCATACATTTGTGGCCGTACATTGGCAATTGTTGACCTTGGCCAGTGGTCAATCGATTCAACCTTATTGGCGCAGAAAGGCGACTTTACATATCTCAAAGAAAAAAAAAACATTCTATTGTAGCAATGCGGTTACTAAACGCTTTCTTCAATATTAATTGTGGCACGAGCTGTGTGACATGTTGTGCTGAAACCACAGCTCCTGCATATCATTGTTGTTCAACTAATGAACGAAAAGTTCACTAATCATGGCTCTGTTGTGGTCAAAATTCACTGTAACGTTCTAATCAGCATAGTTTTTTAAAGAAGTGCGGATCAATGATTCCACCAGCCCATAAAGTACATCACAAAGTCAGTTTTTCTGGATGTAACGATGTCTCAATATACTTATACTCGTACACTTTAGAATTACAATATTAACGTATTTCTTCAAACAAAAGTGAGCTTCAGTGGTAATCAAAACTCAGTTATGAAAATCGGGTTTAACTGCATTCTTATTTTGAGCCTTACGTCTTGCTATTCATGTTGAAATGACAAACCAAATTAAACGCAAATCACTTGACAACTGACAAAATGGCCGCCAGCTAAGGTAGTGTTGCCAACTTAGAGTTATATACCTTTATTATTAACCGGTATATACATATATGTATATGCATGATCTTATGAAGACTCTGAACACAATGTATGCGGTGCGGTGCGATTTCTCGTTGCGGGAGAGTAAAATAAACACAATAGAACGGAAGACGGCGACGGCAATACTTGTCGTTGTTTGTTTACATATTTATTAATTTATTTGTGCATACATTATAAAATAAAATAAAAAAATGATAAACTTCAAAAACATGTTTTTTATTTACAATAATGTTGTGAACACCGCCATTTATTTAAAAACTATGGCAACATCAGAACGAGAAAGAGAGTCAAAAACTGACAGAATCCGGTATGTGATGAAAAACGATTTCGACCGAAATTCAAATCGTTTGTTTTTTTAAAGACATATAATACTTACATAACATAACTGGCCTTTACAACCCTGTGTCAGGATTACGGCCTACCTTCTCGCAGCACTCATGTTGTGTGTGTAAATTTATTTCCATGAGTACCGGGACCTACAGTTTAATGTCGACTCCGAACGACAGACTTGAGAAGCTTGTTCATGGCAATTAATTACTTTCAGAGCTTTTGCCAGAATTCTGCTGAGAGGTAGTCGCCGAAAGAAATATTTTTTTCATATTTCTTTTTTTTTAAGATGTCGGAGCTGGGTGTCGAACCCAGGGCTCATGTCTTAGTAAGCCAACACACTAACCACTAGACCACGGCGACTACTATAATACTTATTTGTTTCAATTATTTTAAAATTTAAATAATCAATGATGTAGTGCAATAGTCAGTAAGGTAATGAGTAAAAATGAATTTGAATTCCAAATTTGCAAGGATTTTGGAAGCTATAGCCACTTTTAATTTCAATCAATTTCAATTTCGATCGAAATCGTTTTTCATCACATACCAGAATATGTAAGTCAAGTCCGCAATGAAAATAAAATAGATTTTAATTTTATGCCGTCCGGCACTACGGTTTTTTACTCCAAAATCGTATGAAAAACCGCACCACAACATATTATCGTTACATTGTGTTTAGACTCGAAGGTGTGTCAAAAACCCGATTCTCCTGTAGATCCTTAATTTTAAATCGTCTTCTCAAATCAGATAAAAGGATTTGTTTAAAAAATAATGCATAAAAATGCAAGTCTTATATGTGGTAGTTTTAAATATTTTTCTTACAACTTTACAAAAATAAATTAAATGATTTAATTTTATATGTTTTCTAACAATCTGGCAACTACATACGTATGCAAAAATATTTTGTGTAATAATCGGTTCTGTTTTGATTGTGTTTCAGAAGCTTGTATTGATAGATTGTTAGGAAAAGCCATTTAAAGTTTCGGAGATACGCTGCTGCAATCGATTAAAGAAATTTGAAATCAAATTGGGAAACAAATAAAGTTCTACAGTCTATTCACCAGAGTAACTAAATTGGACGCTTGTTATTTGCTTTAAAGAGTCTAGAGAAGTCATTGAGTTGTATCGCTATTTAATAGTATATTTGATTTATTTTGTGTGTTCTGTAGGTTTAAAATAGTTTTTATTAAATTTTCTAAGTTATGCACTCCTCAAAATCTTGTTCATTTTTGTAAATTAATTAACTTTACAAGAGATTTTCTTTTCTCCCCATTTGGTTTTTTTTTTCTTGTAAAAAATATGTTGCAAATGAAATCCTTTATAATTATATTTTTACTGTTGCTGCCACATGAACAGTTTAAGCCCTGTTTTATAGTTCATTTACCTTAATTTGTGTGTGTTTTTTTATATTTTTTTGTGTACTTGCTATTCACACTGAAAGGAAAGTTGGTAATAATGGTAGGTTGATGACGGTGGGTAAGGCGGGGTAAGAGTGCTTTTGTGGTAGCTAATTGAAAATCAAGTAAAACTTTTTTCTTTAATATGCAAATATTAACTTTAAGTTTAATTTTTATTTTTCTTTTTGTTTTTTTGCGTTATCGTTGTTTAAAAGTTATTAACCCAGCCGAACATTAACACTGTTTATGCTTTAAAAGTTGTGTTGAAAATATGATTGCCATCATTTCAGCTCTGGCGGCGGAGGAGCATTATTATGGTGGCCAGCCATGACAATGAATTTAAAGAATATTGCAACAGTAGCAATAGAATGTTGGTTGTAAATTACAAAAAAAAAAAAAAAAAATAAAAAAACGAGTAAAAAAGGCAACAAAAGAAACTTTTGTTGTTGACAGTGACAACCAGCAGCAGTTGAAACAGCTGCTGCCACTTTTTCACTAAAGCAATAATAGCTGCCACTATAAATAGCAAAAAATGAAAATATAACAATAGTTGTTGCAAACAAATAACAAAACACCAAACACTCTTCTTCTGTTTTTTTACTTCTTACAGTACACAGTAGCAGCATTTTGTTGATGCATATTAACAATCAAATACAAGTTGCACGCAGTTCCAGTAGAAGCAACAAGAAAAGATAGACGAATACAAAAAAGAAGAAAAAAAAAATAATGTGTTGAGTGACTTGATAGACAAGCAGACATAAATATTTTCTTACCACAGGAACAGAACAGTAACAAACAACAACAGCATGGCAACAACACGGTTAATGTGGCAATAACAATAACTACAAATGTGGCAATAACAATATCATACCACAAATTTGTTTGTTTGTTTGTAGAATAAAATTAAAGTGCTAAAAAAAAAAAATACTATTCAGATATGTAAAGTAAAGTTTACAGATGCTGTTGAAGCGATTGTTATTGCAACGTAAAACATTGACAATTTTTTGCTGTAAAAATGGCAGTTGCAATAAATGTCATGTACTTTTTGGATTCTTATTATGTTTTGTTTCGTGTTGCAAAAACCGCTAACAAAAAATATTTTATGTGGCAAGTACATACAAAGTATTTTGACAAGTCGATATATAATAAAATACAAAACCACACAATTGTTTGCCACAAAAATTTATATCGTATGAAAAAACAAAATGTTTTCTTTTCTTGATTTTTTTTTTTGGCAATTATTTGTCTGATTTAAAGGATTATAAGAAAATAAAAAAAAGAACTCCAGTTTATATATTAATTTTTGTTTATATAGAAACAAAAGTACTCACTCGTATCTACCAAATGCTGTTGAAACAGCCTGTTTTTTTTTTGTGCCTCACCATGAATGGTATGGTTTCACTCATTTATGTCTTGGCTCATCAATCACAAGTGTCAGTTTTGGATGGTGTAAGAAGATTCCGACAGCTTTTTGTTTTTAAGAAACATTCCTCATCATGTCAGTTCCATGTGGCATTAAAAAAAAACGATCTTGAAGAATTTTATTCTGTATTTTTCAATAATTTTTTTCTCTTAAACAAGTGTCGTATTTTTTTTAACATGGCTTTTTTAATACATATTCTGTTTTTATATATATAAATATTTTCTTTACAAAATAAATAAAAAATCTCCATAAATTTTTAATAAAAGCTCAGACACACTGTGCCCGAAAAAACTATAAATTAAACAATTTATTTTAATTGAAGAAATTAAAAGAATTGTACAAAACGAAAAAATGATTGTTTAAATCATGTGCATAACGCCTTCACCCAATAAATAATTTAACCCCTTGAGGTATGTGCTAAAGATTAAAAATTATTTTTGATTGCAAACTTAAACACTGATCCACATTTATGGATTCTAGGCAAGAGAAGTAACAATACAACAGTATTAAAAACATAATGCACCAAAACATGCATAGACATGGTATTCAACCTAGCGAGCTACAACAACTTAGCCGATGTGCAATAGGACACTACGATAACTGTGCATGACATGTCATAAGACTGTATTTGAAACAACATGACATGGTTTCTTTAAATATTAAATTTTTACACAAAACGTTGCGTTTTGCAGTACTTTATGTCCACCTTTACCGAATAAACACACCAAGAATGGTAGGTAGATACTTTACATTTGTAACAAAAAATGTGCAAAAGATGATTTTGGTATTTAAACTCCTTACTCTAGTTTTACTAAAAAGCCTTGCACAGGAAAAAAAAATGCCCGTGTGACCTTTGCGAGTACTCTTTCTCTCTCTAGCTGTGTATTCTAAATGAACGCTTTGCATATAATTTAACTCATTGGGTAATTACAGATGCTGTACTGTATAACATATCTGACACTATTGTAAACATTTTCTTTTCGACAACTAAAATTGTTTAGTTGTCAACTGGCAACACAACTTACATATACATATTAGTTTTCCCTATATAAGCCAAGTCTTCTTTTAAACGTACAAAAAAATTTATTTCTCTTTTGTGTAGTTAAAGGAGTTTCTCAAGTACAGACTATTGTAATTTGTCCGCTATTTCCAAGACGCAACACATAAATCTGTTGTCAGTTCTTTTGCAAAATAAGTTACACATTTTCATGGGTTTTTTGTTCCATAAATGCGTGACATCATTATTAGAAAAAATAGTTTATTTTTAGGTTTTAATAAACACCCCAACCAACAACAATAATAATAAAAATTTCAACAATAATACAGAGTATTTCTCTTAAAATCTGGACGCATTTTAGTTTATGAAATATGTACGTAAATCAAGAAAATTTACCTTTTATAAGGATTATAATCAAATATGTGTGTTAACGGAGAATTATGTATTTCCTGAGAAATTGAATCGTTTTCATTTTGACAGTAAACAACTAACTAAACCCAGCTGACATGATTTTTGTTAATTTTTTATAAATAATAAAGGAAGAAGTAAAAAAAAAATCCGGGGAAATCTTATTCATAATTGAGTTCATTGGTGGATTAAAACTTACTTTATATGTATATTATTACCTAAAGACGTAAAGGTTGAATTACATAGCATGCGTTACGTCGTTAACATCGGTTATAATGTACAATGTAAGTCAACTGTTTAATTGACAACGCATCGAAAAGGTAAAAGTTGTTCAACTTCTATACGTTGAATACTTTGCCAAATTTCGGAGTAACTTTCTTTATGAAAATAAATTTTTTTTAACCTTTTTTGACATATGTACTTGCAAAACGCATAATTGACGCAACGCATAGTAACGTATTTCTACCTTAACTAACAAAAAATTAAAAACAGAGTTTTTCACTGATTATTATAAATTTCGTTTTTTAAAAACAGAAATGTATTGCTGTGTAAATACTTTTGTTTGGTTTTTATATACTAAATGTGATTCGCATTTAATTTATAACTATTTGAATATGATTATTATAAATGCTTTTACAACATGTATTGATATAATTTTACACTTCTGTATGGAAAAACGAAATGTATGTATATATAGAACTTATATTGATTTTTAGTTCAAAACAAAAACTTTTTGTTTCTGCTGTAAAAATATGTTTTTTTTTTTGCTAACGATACGTAACTTTTTTAAAATAAAAAAAAATTACTATGACTGTTCAGATTGAAAATGTGACACCCTGTAAGTTGCAAAAAAATAAGCAGCACATAAATCAATTCAACTCAACATAAATAAATTTTATTTTTCCATCCATTTTTATATTTAAAAAAAAAAGAAAAAATTGTTTTTAAAACTACCCAATAACCAAAGTAACAGAGAACAGCAGTCAGCCAAAGCAGGCCTATAACCAAGACCATTAAATTACTTTTATATGTTAAACAAATTATTTACAAACTTAGTTTTCCCCCTCCACAACTTTACAAAAGGAAAACATATATACATATATACTCACATATATACATATATTTGTTTTATTCAGTTTTTATAGTAGTTAATGGCTTCAAAAATTGTATTTTTAACAGCTTTATAAAGATGTCGTTTTGGGGTAACAACTATAAATTAAATTCGTAACGTCTATTAGCAAAAACAAGTAGTAAAACATTAAAAATAAAAGAAACAATAAAAGAAAAAACAAAAAAATAATACATAATAATAATAATAATATTCGTAATTCGTAAATAAAACAAAATTTATATTTAAACATCATCAGCCACAACAAGTAGTAGAGAAAAGTAAAAACAAAAAGAAAAAGATTTTTTACTTCAAGTATTGAAACAATTATTACTGTCTCGTTGTTTCCATTATACAAGTAGTGGAAGTTGTACAGTGAGAGAGAGGAGGGGTTAGTTGGAGTAAGACACTTAAGATTTATGACGTTTTTTAGTAAATATTTTAAAAGTAATGACTGGTTTCATTATACATTGTTGTTGTTATGTCTTTAGTATCTTGTCTTTCTTATTAAAGCCGATTAATTGTAGCAAGTGGCCTAACAGCAGCAGGTACTATTGTATAGAAATGACATATAGTGCGAACCACAGTGGGAAGTAATCTGCAGGGACCGTATAGTTCTTTCTCCTAAATGGTGTAGAACTCTAAGTTGGAATTCCAGTTGAATTGTTGAATATTTTTGTTAATTTAACTTCGTATTAAATATATATAATTGGAACGAAATAAAAATTTCTTAATCAAAGTAGTAATCAAGCTTAAACTGTTCATGTGGTAGCAACAGTAAAAATATAATTATAAAGGATTTCATTTGCAACATATTTTTTACAAAAAAAAAGCCGAAAGGGGAAAAAAGAAAATCTCTTGTAAAGTTAATTAATTTACAAAAATGAACAAGATTTTTAGGAGTGCATAACTTAGAATGAATGAAAACTAAAAAAACCTTCAGAGCACACAAAATAAATCAAATTTACGATTAAACAGCGATACAACTCAATGACTCTCTAGGCTCTTTAAGGCAAATAACAAGATTCCAATTTAGTTACTCTGATAAATAAACTGTAAAACTTGTTTTGTATCCCAATTTGATTTCAAATTGTTTTAATTGATTGCAGCGAATGTAGTCGTCGTGGTCTAGTGGTTAGTGTTTTGGCTTACTAAGACATGGGTCCTGGGTTCGACTCCAGGCTCTGACATCTTCAAAAAAAGAAATATGATAAAAATATTTCTTTCGGCGACTACCTCTCAGCAGTCTTCTGGCAAAAGCTCTGAGAGTAATTAATTGCCATGAACAAGCCTCTCAAGTCTGTCGTTCGGAGTCGACATTAAACTGTAGGTCCCGGTACTCATGGATAAAAATTGACACACACAACATGAGTGCTGCGAGAAGCTAGGCCGTAATCCTGACACAGGGTTGTAAAGGCCAGTTATGTATGTATGTATGTAATCAAAGTAGAAAATTACGTTTGTGAAGGAATTCTGCACTAGCAGGACCAATAAAGTTTTTGACTCCAGCTGTTGAAGTCTTATCAGAGTTGTTTGTGACGTGCATTGCACTTTGTTCTAGAAATCTTACATTGGAATTATATTTTATCTACACACTTTGTATTGATTATGTCGGAGTCGTAGCCTTGCCATAAAGTTTTTTTCACTTTCTCTTTTTCTCTCCCACATTGCAGCATTCTTGTAATTGTCATCTGTTGTCGGCACAATATGGCGTGCGTTTCACTGTTCTGTCGGTACTACCATGGGAGGTGTTCTGATGACATAAAAGCCTTGATTCCGAATAATCACATATTCTTACGTACCACACGTATACTTCCTTTTGTAATTGACTGCCATGTGAATCGCACAATGCATTACATAGAGAATTCGTACTTTAGCCACACTATTCGTTTATAGAAAATTCTTCCCGCGAGACTGTTGGCCTCAATATAAAAAAATAATTCAAAACTATCAGCAAGATTATAAAATATGCACAGCGAAAAAACTATTGCTGCTGTAGCACAAATTCTTGATGAAAACACCAATATATCAAATCGTCACGCTACTCAACTTGCTGGGCTTTTTACTTCGACTATGTAAAACGTTTTATGAAATACATCTCGTGCCAAAACCGATGCCAAACGACCTACGTTGCTATTTTGCTGATTGTGTTCATCATTTTTCATTAATTGTTAAAAAAAAAAAATTATTCAATTAGAAGTCTATGATACACAAAGAAATTACCCTCTAAGATAATGATATTCTACTAGGAGGTTCATATATATATCGATCATATGGTCCTAAAGATGCCTTTTATGAGTAAGTTGTTCTTCCTTTATATGAAAGGTAAACGGTTGATAGGTAGTGCTTAGTCTTCACCAAACATAATGACTCTTGAGGCCGTTTAAAAAGATGATTTTGAAAAATGTTTAGATGAGTAGGAACAGTCCAAGCAATGTAGTGTAAATTTAGTAGAAAGTAGGCTACACATACAGACAGTTATAGGTAAGTTTAAACTAAACTTTTACCAGCCACTGATTCATTCATTCATGAGATACTGAAAGTACTTCGACATGAAGATCTGTTGTACAGCCCTCCACTAAACTAGGATTTCTATAGTATCTTCCCAAATTTCGTTTCTCTTACGGATCTTAAAATGTCGGCCAGTGCCAACCTTTAATAACTACCCATCCGATATTTTGCAATCATCAAGATGCCTTTTTTTGTTTTACATCAGTGGTGCATAAGTGCCCAGCATGTGCTCTGATGACTCGATTGTCTGATCACAGATTCTGCGCAATCTACTCCAGATGATTCCTATTTTATTTAAATATCAATTGTAGTGCCCAGTCAGAAGAGCCCTTAAAATCCTCAGGTTGTCTCTAGAGATTTACCAGTCGTTAATTGAACAGTCGAAACTAGTCTCTGTAGAACAATATTTTTTTTTTGTATTCAGAACCACTCCAACCGATTTGAGAGCATCAATGAAGCCAGATTTGATTAAGTATAATATTTGTTTTAAAATAACCAGATTCGATTATCCAAAACATAATTGTTACTGTTTTCATAAATATATACATACATATATCACTCAGCTGCAGAGCCAGAGTTGAAATTGTTGAACATTAAAAATTTCAGCGGATGGTGTTGCTAATGACTGCCCTGATAGTGTTCAATTTCTTAATGATCTGTTTCTTTTTTTTATCTACTGTGTTGTTATTCAATTTTTAATTTATATTTTCTTTCAATTACTGTAGGCAGTAGCCATAGTTTTATTTTAATAAAAAATTAATTCTACAATAAAATGAATCTGTATTTTCCAAAGCATTTGAGGGTTATTGTCATTAAAATATGTACATTGTGAGTAATAAATTTCAAAAATGGTGAGAATAAATTTGTATATATATTTTTAATAAAAAATATATATAGAAATTTACAACAGAAACAGCAATAAAACAATAAGTGTATGTTGTACGAGTATATGGTAAATAAATATTGATGTTTCAAGGATTAAAAGATACGCATACACACACACAAGTATAACAATTTTTAAATAAAATTAAATTAATTGTATTAAAAATATGTAGATATTTAAATAAATTAAAATTAAATGCCATTAAAAATTAAATATAATTTATTTAACATTTATGAGGTACATATGTATGTAAATGCATGTGTATTTTTTAAATATGTAGTTAGAACTCCTACAATCATGTCACATAGAAAATGTGTAGAAAAAAAAAACAGAATTTCAATGTAATTTGTTAAATGAGACACCAGACTTTAAATGCTAAATGCACTTTAAAAACAATTTTTTTTTAAATCAGCAAAAAAAAAAAATATGTATTTTACAATACAATGTGGAATAAAACAAATTAAATGTCGCGTCAAATTGACCCCATTTTTATAAAGAGAAAAATAAAATTCTTTTTTTTTTTTTTTGTTTTTATTACAGAAAACTTATGGTATTTTTTTCGATTCAATTATTTAATATTGATTTTTTTCTATAGTTTTGGAAACATATTGTTTAAACAGAGTTATAATTTTAATACTTTTTCAAAAAATATACTCAAAATTTAATTTTAAATATACAAAATATAGCAAAAACTCATTATGCCGAGTGGGTGATTTGTACATGAAAAACATATTTAACCACTCAATAGTGCAAATATTTGTTTTACAAATTAGTTTTTTTTTTCTTCTCTTTTACAAATATTCAATTGAAATTTTATATTTTTTAATAGACTTTATTTTATAGCCCTTAAAGTATTGTGCAACAAATCTGCAACATTGTAGGTTTTGCCATAAAAAATTTTTTTTTGTTTCTTATTTTGTCATATAATTGACATGTGTGTCATTTGAAATTAGCAGTTTGTTGAAATTTCAATGTGCATAAAAGCGCATATTTTATTCTATATATGAGTACATATGTACATATGTATGTCTGTATGTACATAAAGAAAATAGCCAACCAGTCATTAAAAGTCAAAAAATCGTGTATGTGTCTAAAGTTGAGATTAAATGATTTAAATATTAATTCACTCAAAAGGCCTGTCCATAAAACTGTTTTTTTAACCCTCATACGTTCGTCAAAAAATTTAACATCTAAAGTCCTTTGTTTCAAAAATCACCCATTAGTAAACTTTTCTGATTTTTAAAAATAATTTTTTTTTACTTCAATTGAAGGCGTTTTGTTAATATTGTTGAAAATACTTTAAAATTAAAATTAATGTAGGATTAGCTATTATATTCAACCAGTTGTACGGCCATATTTTGCTTTTATGTTATAAACTAGTGGTTAGTGTGTTGGCTTACTAAGACATGGGCCCTGGGTTCGACTCCAGGCTCTGACATCTTCAAAAAAAGAAATATGAAAAAAATATTTCTTTCGGCGACTACCTCTTAGCAGTCTTCTGGCAAAAGCTCTGAGAGTAACTAATTCCCATAAACAAGCTTCTCAAGTCTGTCGTTCGGAGTCGACATTAAACTGTAGGTCCCGGTACTCATGGATAAAAATTGACACACACAATATGAGTGCTGCGAGAAGCTAGGCCGTAATCCTGACACAGGGTTGAAAAGGCCAGTTATGTATGTATGTATGTTATAAACTATCAGCAGATAATTTTTTACAAGATGTACATGCCGAATACTATTTTCTATTGCTTTTGGACACAGTTCATGTAATTATACGTCTTTGGTCAATGTGACCGGCGCTGAATTTCGAGCTTAATTAATTCGATTTTCGTTCATGAAGAAATAATCTACCTCGAAAAAGCATTAAATGTTTACCAATGGTTATGTGTTCTTTTAGGATATAAATAAGTTGCTGGTTATCTACCCACTTATCCAAAAGCTCTCTTCTTGGGTATAACTTATCTCGACTTCTGGGTTTCGTTTTACGAACTTTATTATCAAATCTTATAACTCTCGAAAGTTGTTATTACGAGTACAGCAATCCCTCGAACTGCGCGATAGATACGTTCTGAAAAAAACAGCGCGCAATCCGAAATCGCGCACTGTGAACCCTATTTTGTATGAAATTACGATGATACGTTTCAAATCCTAAAATTATCATGAAAATTTTAAATTTAAACCAAGTAGATAACTATAAAAGACTTTATTCAATATTAACATAAAGGTAAACATTAACATAAAAAAAAATAAAAATTATAAATTAATTCATAAAAATTAAACAAAAAAAAAATCTTGAAATCAGTTCATTCATTGTACATACAATTACAATTTGTGTACATCATACTCAAATTGTCATAAAGGGGATTCACCAAATTTTAAATATAGGTCAGTCATGCTCAAGAATTCAATTTCATACCACGCGAGGTAGATGACATAATTTTGGTTGCTGCGACGTCGTAGTGTACAACAGGGGTGCGTAAGTTAAACTTGGTTTTTTTCTGCTACACACACAATCACAATATGGGATAGTATGTTTGTACACATCACTGATATATTTATGTACATATTTTACACGAAATATGTAATATGTACGCAAAAAAAAAAAAAAAACCCGCGCTGCTGCGAAACTTTTGCCGCGCAATGCGAAATTTTGGTGGTAAAAATAAAAACGCTCAAGTCCGAAACCGCGCAGTTCGAGGGATTATTGTATACTGAAAATTTCATTGAAATCCGCCAACTTTGAAATTGCTTGGGGCTAAAAGGGTTGTAAGTTTAACGACATCGTGGAACGAAATATTGGTCTTCGAGTTTCTTCATTGCGACTTTTACAATTAATATCGGTAAAATTTCACCCAAAGATCTTATGAGGGTTAAATATGATAAATTAAAATAGCTTATGCCCAATCATTTTAAAATAAATGTGGAAATTTGGCTGTCCAAATATTAGAAATTTCAAATATTGAAAGATGTCTGTCCTCAGCTGACAAGGGAAACAATTTTGTACAATTTAACTGCAAACGGTCTAGTTATGTGATTAGAAAACTAAAGCACTTCCTTCAGTATGGCCGCAAACATAATTCATCGACGGAGTAAGCAAAGAGTGCGTCTGAAATACTTGATCTGACAGCAGAAATACACAGGCTATTTCACTCAGCGAAAGAAAAACACACGAAAGAAAGATATTTGTCTTTCTCTATGGTTTTCGCCTACTTGTTCGACTCACCATTTTTATTTTTTATGTATCGTTAAAATAAACTGATGCCAGAAAAAAATTGTTAATGCATTTTTTTAAAATAAACTACTATTTTACTTGTGAACAAATGCAACTCTGTTTAATTGTGCATACTTCTACATTTCCGTTACAAATATTATTTCAGCTTTCAGCCAACTTTTTACATATTTTAATCGATCGCAAATCGCAGTGTAATTCGGTCAGTTTCGAGTTTTAACTTTAAAGTGCTTGATTGGCTGACAATGCGTTCGTCATAGTGGAATTGCTTTTCGTATGAAAATCGTTTTATTTTTTTCTTTTCTTCTTTTTTTTCATTCGCAAACAATTCTGATATAGAGAAACCAAAATCAATCGTTTTCCTCTCAGCAAGCGAATGGAAGCTCTCACTCGATATTGTGAAATAGGCTGTAAGAGTTGGGCTGAAAAGTTCAAAGGCGACATATCGTTGGTCTCAGGTAGAAAGGCCCTAACTCGCATTTTTTCAAAACTTACTTTTTTTCAGTAAATCCAATGCATTTTAGAAATATTCCGCTCCTCACAAAGAATGTTTACAATATTATTAAAAATAACGTTATTACAAGCAATTGTACAGCATTTAATAAAAAGTTATATATTAATAATTACAGTATCTGTTGTATTTTTACCGCCTCCTGTAAATTTTAAATTATTTGAGTTAGGGCCTTTCTACCTGAGACCAACGATATGTAGTATATAAATAATTGGCCATTACAACCTATATTGTGTCCACGCATTATTTTAACCATAAGTACCAGAACCTACAGAAAACTGCTATGATGTGGTCGCTGAAAGAAATACATTTTCATATTTCCTTCTTTTAAGATGTCAGAGCTGGGGTTTGGACCCTGAGCTATCGTTTTAGTAAGCGAACACACTAACCACTAGACCACGGCCCCTTCACTCTGTTAAATAAAAACTTGGAAAACTTAATTCTTGGCCTTTCTAAAATTGTTTAGAATTATGAAATATGTCTGAAAATGTGTGTGTTGGAGATTCTATATACGACCTATTCTAAAACAGTTTATTTTCCAGATAACTTAGAATATTGATGGATGATGCTTTAAAATGTTTGAAAACATTTCTTGTGTCCTAACCTAGGTCGCCTTTTAAGTCCTTTCAAAAGTTGTATTTTTGTTTTTTTTTATACATAAAATTTTGTCCCCCTGAATATTTTTGGTTCTTTTTTTAATTTATTTAATATTTTCTGTTTTCTTTTTTTTGGTTTATATTTATAGCCAATTTTATTAACCATTAAATAACATCTCAACGACATTTTAACCACATGTTTTTCATGTAGCACTTGCAACTTATACCTTAAAATTATACCAAAAATTACCAATTTTCTTTGTTAAAATACTCTGAAAACATAATAAAAAAGCAAGAAAAAAGAAGAAAAAAAAAAATCTGTTATGCGTCAATTTTGTAGGGATCATGCTATTATTTGCACCTTATTTTGTTGTAATTTTTTTTTCTCTTGCCTTCTAACACTAGCTAAAGCACAAGCATATAATATATGTAATATTACTCGTATAAAATCAATGATTTTTCTTGCTTTTTTATTTTCTATTTTGAAATCCCTGTTACAAGAGACAATGTAGTTGCAGCAGTACTCTTCGTATCATTTTAAGACTTTAAGCTGATTTTATTATACCTCATTATTGGTTACCACCATACCCAATAATCATCATCATATGACAATGAGTATGATAGGAAGAATACTTTTACTTTTCTTTATATGTAGTTCGTTGGCTAAATTTAATTTTAACAAGTCAATTTTTCTGTGGTACTTTTTCTTTTTCTTTTTTTTTCTGTGGCTGTACGAGTGTATGAAGTTCTCAGCTGGATTTTCTTAATGATAGTTTTTGATGACTTTGATGGCAGAGAAAGTTGTTGAGGATAACATAATAGGAATAAATTGCTAAAATTCAATATGTTTGTTTTTAAGCCAACGAAATTCTTTATTAAATTTGCTTTTTGTTAGAATTTAACATATTAGTGGCAGGGCTGAGGTGTCTTTACTGTGCCATAAAATTAATTTTAAAAATTTTCTTTTGTTTTCTGCTTTTGATAGTAAATATTTAAAATAAATTTAAGGCTGTCATAATTTTGTTTTTTTTTTGTTTCCCACGTTCAAATTTGAATAATCGCTACAATCAATATTATTTTTGTTTGTTTATAACATTCTTCTTCTTCTTCTTGACAAAACAAAGTCAACGAACTTTTTCATTAAATAAACAAAAAAAAGAAACATATTACTCGTAACTTTGACAGACATTGTGTCTACATCATTATTATCATACACTTCTTCGCAATAAACAGGCCAATTCTTATAAAAACAAACAAAAATTCCTGTTAAAATAAACTAAAGCACCTGTGTCAACGTCATCATCTTCATCGTCATTATCATCGTCATCGTAAACATACCCTTCACAGTTCATATACTTGAATAAACATTTGTTAGGTTAGGTCCTTAGACCTTAAAATTTCTTTAATGCTTAGAATTGGTGGTAGGCAGGTGGTGGATAAAACTTTTTTAAATTTCAAAATATTGATGAGATTTCGTTTGGTTGTTCATTTTGGTTTCTAAAAAGTTTAATTTAAATTTTTTTTTTTTATTTTGGTTTTATATTAAAAAGAATTTTTGTTTGTTTTTCTGTTGCACCTAAAAATGTTTTCGATTGACCAGCTTTTAAACTTCGTTATTGGCCATTAACCTTTTAATTTATTTTTAGGGTACATTTTTTCGCTACTCATCATGTCATCAGCCACTTCTCTTCTATAATAGGCTGCTGACTAGGAATTTAATGAAGAGAGATGAACATGAATAAACAGAAAATGATTCGTAATTTAATTAACAAAACCAATTTTTAAATATGTTTTGGTACCTTTTAGTATCAGATTGAAACCAAAAATGCAACATCAAAAAAAAAATACCTAATTTCTAAATATATGTATTTAGTATATTAGTACCTCCTGTCGCCTTTTGTTTCCATTAATCTGAACTAATGCTGCACTAAAAAAATAGTTAAATTTCTAAATATATTTCAGTTACCCGGTGGAACTATAAATATATATAATTTTTATATATATTTTAATACCTCTTGGATTTGTGATGAGACCAAAAATTTTTAATCAAACAAACAAATCAAATATTAAATATATATTGGCATATTACGCTTGAATGTTTGATCAAAAGGACGAAGTACCAATTTGGAATATATTTTGCGGAGAGACCAAAAATGCTTCAAAAAATGTCTTACTGCTCAATATACATATTTTAGTATCTCTTTGTCTCAGGGTTAAACCAAATATGCTTCATAAAAATAAGAATTGGTAAATTTGTTTACAGTATTCCCCGGATAACTACCCCACGTCTAATTGCCTTTCACGCTTATTTACCTCAATTTCTAAATCCCCATATTTTTTCTTATCATTTTTTAATAAAATTCCAAGGTTAATTAACTTTCGCTTAATTCTGCGTTATTCGCCTAATGACCTCAAATATGTTTTCCGGAAAGAGAAATTTTACTTAAAATTCCCAAAATAATTATTTTTTAAAAACTGCAGCTTAACTCAACTATGTTTATATAGGCATAAAATGTCGGTTACATTTACTTCAAATTACTTTTTTATACAACCTTGCAATTAAAGTCTACCAAGTTTATGTATAAATATAAGTATAAAGTTACTAAATTAATTTTAATAAACAATTAAGCGTATTTTACTTTAAAGAGGCAATTAACGGTATTCGTTTAAATGACTTCCACGCATAATTTCCCAAAAATATTGACATATTTGTCGAGGCAATTATCCGTGGAATACTGTATATCGTTTGACATTTTTAGCTTTGGTTTGAGACCAAAAAGCTAATAATTACAAAAATTTGATTCGAATAGAGACCAAAATTTAATTATTAAAAAAAAATTCTAAATATATTTTAGTACCTTTTAGTTTCTGGCTGGGACCAAATATGCTTCATTAAAAGAGGAAATCAGTTTCTATCAATATTTTATTTTATTTCAATTATAAAATTGAATGTGTTTGTTTGTTTGTACCTTATAGTAGACCGATTTTCCTGAAATTTTCACAGCATTTAACTGGGACTCCGGCATGATTAATAGGGTACTTTTTTTCGACCACGCCCACTTTTACGCCCACTTTTTTAAAATTATGTAATTGCTCCCATATAGTTTTTAACAGATTTACGTCAAATTTTATACAGGCGAGGTATAAATAACCATTTCTTACGCCACGCCCCCTTTCACGCTTAACTGTATTTGAAAGTTTTAAACTTTTTGTTCTCTATACAAATTTGTTCCTTCCAACGGATTTTTTTTATTTGGTTATATATTGCTCTTAATACTGTTAACGTCGCCATATAACTATGAACCACGTCCCCTCCGTTAATTTTATTATATAACGAGGGGGTACCGAAGCACACCGGGTTCAGCTAGTATTTATATAATAAGTACATACTTATATTAAATTACAATACAATATTGAGTTATACTGCGGAATATCGCAGACCAGGGATTCTCTCAAACACATAATCTTGGCTCTGCCTACTAGATTAATGGGGCAGCCAAAACCAAAAATTCTTTATTATTTCAATTCTGAATATATTTCTGAATATATTTTTATCTCGTAGTTTTAGTGTGAAACCAAAAATGCTTCATCAAAAAAGAAGAACAGAGCCAAAAATTCTTTATTATTTCAATTCTGAATATATTTCTAAATGTATTTTTATCTCGTAGTTTTAGTGTGAAACCAAAAAGAACAAAAAAAGTACCAGTTTTTTTAATATTTTGGTACCTTTTAGTACCAGTGTGAGAACAAAAATACTACAAAATTGTTAAGAACGTTGAAGAAGTACAAGCAAGGTTCAGTTACATGCTTTCCATTAAATTCCGCCAAATAAGGATGTACGATAAAAATGGCTGAGAAATTTTTGAAATTATGATTTTTGGCATTTAAATAACAAAATTGTGCGAGGTAACTTCAAGCGGTAGGCATTTGATGCCATTGGCAGCCATGAATATTTCGTTATTAAAATATTACAAATGCAATCAGAAAAACATAATATTCAGGAACATACTCGTACATTGATTCATTAATGACTTAAAACATAAACTGTCACAACTACCTGTAAAAAAGATTTGCTGTCCTAAACATGCTATGCTTTGGCAATAAACCCAACTTTTATGGACCAAATACAAACTCTTTCATTATTTACCATTTTATATATATTGGTGTTTCAAATTCAATTTCTAACCATTTTATTAAAGCAAAATGCTGTAATTTAAATTTTGAAATGAATTTGCAATTTTAGCCCTTGCTTTTGTGCACGTTAGTAGTTCAATAAACTTTCATTTTTTTCCATCATTAAAAATAAAACACACTCCAATTCAAATTAAGTGTTTCGGGTATGCTATGCTTTACAATTTTTGCATATTTCTGTGTTTTTCTAATAGGGCTAAAAGTCAGGCATACGATATGTGAATAAAAACCATATTTTAACAGTCTCCTTTGGTGTCATATTGTTTAATATTTCAATGCCAACACTAAAGAATTCTTCGTTTAAGCCGTTAGTCCCCATTTTGCTTAAGTGCTCGTAGGATAAATATTAAAAACATTTTTGCAAACATACTTTTCGAATTAAAAAAATAATATAAATGTACATCCATATTCATATATGTATATAATAAATATGTATAAAAGGATTCTTAAGAGTTATTTGCAAAAAGAAATTTACTTTTAAGTAAAAAAAAAAAGAAGAAGATATACAAATAAATGTCCCATTAAAATAAAATATCGTTTTAAATAAGTTTCACAAGACAGCAATCTAAACTCCCTCTAAACTTTTCCAAATTCTCATTAAAAGGATAAGATGTTCCCCGACAGTATTTCAAGAAAACAAAAATTAAAAAAACTAAGAATCATACAAAAATATGTCCCTGAGGAATTAATGAACATGTTGTCTGAGCATAAGCAATAAAATTTAGGGGAAATAAAGGTTAAGGTCAAGGCCATCTTTACAATGATATTGTTTCCAAACAAATTTTGTTTGCAATGATATTTCTTTTAATAATTTAACCTTCATAACAAAGAAAAAAAAACGAATATTTCAAATTTATTTATCAAAAAGGTTACAATTACGAGTATAACTGAAATTGTTTTGTCAGGCATGTTAGAATACCATAAACTCCGACTCCATATTTTAATTTCTTTATTTCTATTTTTTCATCTTAATTTACCTTTTCTTGAAATATCCCTCAAAGGAAAAGCTTTCTGTACAAGCCTCCCTACATTAAATATTTACGTCACAATAATCTTGAAAGCTTACATTATTATGCTCATGGCCAAGGGCAAGTTTAAGGTTACTTTTGTAATATACTCACCCTAAAATCAACACCTTGAATTCACAGCCTGTTTATGTTTTAAAGCAAATAATTCATGGCCAGGGCCATTGCCATTGCCATGGCCATATGTTGTAGGCTCTATACTCCTACAACTTTACATAAAATTTGTTCTCTTTTTGGAGGCAAAAAAAAAAGAAAAGCTTTTTCTCACAAAACGGACCTGCGCTTTAAACGAAAAGGCTCTCTATGATGGTTATTCATATCCCTCTTGAAAAACTCCCTATGCATTGACATTAAACTTGTGTAGGCTTTATCAAGTTCAATGTCCTTTTAAGAAAAAGCCTCTTGTTTATTATGAGTATAGGGTTTTAGTCGTTAAATATTGTCGGCTTTTGTGGTAGTGGGTGGTGGTGGTGGCGCCTGGTATGAGTAGGCGTGGGAAAATTGTTTTTTCAAGAATTTGTCTGCGTTTGGGTTTTGAGTTTTTTTATTCAGCTGAAATTATTTCATTCATATGAAAACAGAAAATAAAAATTCCCCATGACTAATGTCAAGGGTATACAGAGTTACAAACAATGTGTATACATAAATATGTGTATGTATTTGTGTGTTTGTTAAGGATTTTCCAATTGACTGTGTCTACACTCGTTTATTTATTATACAGGCATTTGAAATGATATGAATTTTCTCCCTATTGTTGATTGTCTCCTATTGTAGGGATGAATATTGGCTTTTAGAATAAAAAAAAAATAAAAAATATCGTTGAAATTGTAAATGTTTTTCTTGTTAATTTTAATGTTTGAATCATCAGATTTTTTCCCCCTGCTGTTGTATGCAAGGTTTTTGCTGTTAAAGTTTTAAAATGATTCATAAATAATTTAAAGAAAATAGTTTTTAAAATTTGTAAATTTTAGTAATTGGATTTCTTTTTTGGATTATTATGTTTCCTTTTTATAGTTTCTTGCAAAAAGTATATTAAACTAGAAAGTGATATTTTTGTACCCAAAGAAATTAAAAAGATGTAAATATCAATTGAAATGTTGTTACATTTATAAACAATACTTTGGAAAATCATTGTGAATAAGGTATTCTTTGAACACCGCTAATAAATTATTCAAATTTGCGTGGAAAATCAGCGGTAAATTCTTGCAACTTACAGGTGAAATATTTGACTTAACATACATACATAACTGTGTCAGGATTACGGCCTAGCTTCTCGCAGCACTCATGTTGTGTGTCTCAATTTTTTAAGCCATGAGTACCGGGACCTACAGTTTAATGTCGACTCCAAAAGACAGACTTGAGAAGCTTGATCATGGCAATCAGTTACTCTTAGAGCTTTTGCCAGAAGTCTGCTAAGAGGTAGTCACCGAAAGAAATATTTTTTTTAATGTTTCTTTGCTTCAAGATGTCAGAGCCGGGACTTGAACCAGAGCTCTCTTCTTAGTAAGCCAACACATTAACCACTAGATCACGGCGACTATTTGACTTAACGGGTTTCTTAATAAACAAAATTTTCACATTTAGAGTGAAACCCTTCCTTTACATTCTGAATAATAAGACGGATAGCCATTGTAAACGAGTCTAGCAATCTGCTCAAGTGTTTGTATGTATTCTGGCTAAGAAGTGGCCGCAAGCTAGTTTTCGAGACTACAAATAAATAATGGCTGGATGAAAGAAACAATGCAAGCTATTGAAGAAAAGTGTTTTGTTTTATCTGAATGTCACATTTTAGAATTTGTTAAACACATTAAATGGGTCATAATAGCGTGCGTAATCATACAGCCTGCCCTCAAAAATTTTAGTGGTTTTTTGTTGTTTAACATGTAAAAAGATGAACGTCTTAAACTATTCGTCTTCTTTGAACAGCCTGATAAGAAAGAGCAGTACAGTGTTGTTGCACTGAGAATATTCGACATGTTTTGGAGCAAAACTGAATTTATACTGTTTTGGTCCTAGAAACTAAAAATCTTTTCAATATATAAAATTCTCGTGTCGCGGTGTTTGTCGTCAAACTCCCACTAAATGGTTCGACCGATTTTTATGAAATTTTGTGTGTATATCGGGTAGGTCTGAGAATCGGTCAACAACTATTTTTCCTACCCTTAAATGTTAAGGATGACCCAAGGGACAATTTATTCATAAATAACTTACCGACCTCGCAGAAATGTTAGACTAGATAGATCTGCTGCAGAACACATATGGTTTAGGTTTTTTTTTCTATCGAACTAACGTACTGAAAACAGCGGACAATCATTCATTAAAACTATCAGTAACGTAGATATTGACGTTGATTATCCTTGGGTGGTCCCATATTCACCTCTGCTGAACACAACATTCAATGCTCATATTAATGTTAAGTTTTGAAGTTCGATAAAGAGTATCAAATATATTTGAACAAAAAGAAAATATTTACATACTAGGAATAATTTATATAGCAAAACAACGTTTGCCGAGTCAACTAGTAAAATTATAAAAGTCAAACCGAACAAAACTTTGTCAACATATTACGAATTTGAACACGAAACAGTATGGATTGATTGTTACTTCTTCATTCCATTTGTATAATTTTTCAATATTATTTTAGAAAAATATTACAAAAAAATTCTAGGCTAACATACTGTCAGTTCTGCTTAGTTTGTTTGATAGCAAATAACAGTTGGGGAAGAGAATGGTTTTTGTGTTCGGTACTTGTTTGTTAGTTGACATTCTTTTCTATACTTTAACGTACGGCATATACTCGTATAAGACAAACCTCAAATAATAACAAAAATAATCGAATGTTGCGAACAAAATGTTCGTCTGTGTGAACACGAAAGAAAAAATAATTCCAGATGAATTCCTTCCTTTAAATTTGGACTTGGAAAAACTGTCTCTTGCACTAAATAAGATTTCAATTTCACTTTAAAAACTTAAATTAATGAAATAAATTTTGGGAATTTATTGCCAGCTTTATGCACTAACAGCTTACAACAAACAGTAACTGCACTGCTTTAAAGGTAACGAAAATTAATTTTTTTCTTTTATTTCTGCAACTCAGATGACAAAAATTATCATAAATTCACTTTCGATTTGATTAAACCCAAAGAAACACTTGAAGTATTTTTTATATTATTTTTCTTATAATATCTTATAATTTACAGTCTAACGCTTTTCCAGATCAAAGACTTCTGGCAATAAAGCTTTACCACATACCAGGAACATATAAAAAAGGTATTCAGTTATGTGCCACATGATATATTACAAAATATGCAAACAAAAGGAAGAATATTTGTACGAAAATAAAGCAAAAAAGAATTCTTTGTAAAAGAAAATTTCAAATAAAATTATAAATAATAGTTCAGTGAAGTGTATTAGAAAAGCAAACAAAAATATT
The DNA here is from genome assembly GCA_963576795.1 of Metopia argyrocephala. Taxonomy (NCBI): domain Eukaryota; kingdom Metazoa; phylum Arthropoda; class Insecta; order Diptera; family Sarcophagidae; genus Metopia; species Metopia argyrocephala. The sequence goes on from OY756211.1 coordinate 91,443,222, forward strand.
TTTCTTTCATTTTATATTGAAATTTAAAAGAAAAAAAAATTAATTTATAAAAATACAATATTTTACTAAATTAACGCACCACTATACAGGCATGCCAGCTATAAATCATTTTTCTGTATTTTAATGTTAATTTTTTAAATAAAAAAAAAAAAAACTTCCATTTATAGTGACAAACTCCACCCTCTCTCGTTTGAAAAGTTAATCGGCATTGAAAAAAAAATTAATTGAAATCTTTTTTAAATTCATTGCGTCTTAATTTGTTGCCCGAAAACATAAAAAATGACTTCAGACTAATGATGTGGTGGCCACTATTAAAATAAACGAAACCTGATTAAATATGTATTATGGTGGCATGTAATAACAACAATAATAAATGATTGTTTCACAAAAAAAAAACACCAGATAGAAAACTGATTAATGTCAGTGGTAATACGAGTAACCACTGTTAAAGCAAAGACAACTCATGGCCAAATTGGAAAAAAAATTAGAAAAACTGGAGTAAAATCATAAACATTAATAACACACTGACTTATTTAATGAAATTTGTATGACAACATAATCGATAATTAAAAAATATGATCATTTATATAAAAACATAAATTAATTATTTTGTAAATTAAAAGTTAACGATTTACGAGTAAAATCGTAATAAATATTGTTATATGAAAAAGGGAAAATCAAAAATTGTTGAGGGCTGTCTATTTTCTTACGCTTTTCGTACGGAATCCACATTCTAAACATAGTCAGCTGTCTTTAAAAAGCCTATATGGTATTCTTTAGATCTGGTTTAATTTTATATAATTGTTTGCAGTTATTTCTCAAATGCAATATTTCCCATTCCCTGTGAAATAGTGAGTAAAAGTACTGATCTGATACAGTGACACTCTATTCTGGAGCGTTGGTATTGTAACTCGCTAGCCTCATAATAATTGTGGTACGAAAAGTGTGAAAAGAACAAGAAAATTTTAACCTGAAATCAGAAAGTATTTTTTTATAGGCTACTTTAGTGACTCACTTAGTTATTAAAATGGCCATAACAACCTATTAACGGGTTTCGGCCTATCTTAACACTGGTCTCCAGGCGTCTCTGCTAAGCGCGCGCATCTCCAGTTGGTCACACCAAGCACGAACATGCTTACTTAAGTGACAGCTTTTTAAAAACCTGAATGAGAACTTCTAAATTGTTTGTAAACAAGAAAACTATAGGATTTAGCCCTAAAACATATTTTTAACAGTTACTTGAGTAAGACTGTCCAAACTTCTACTTGGTAATTATAATCGCAGGAGGTTTGAGTCGTGCATTAGACAACGTGTTGATTTTAACGACACTCAATAGGCTGACTTCGTGAATGCTGTGTGCAATACAACACTGCAATGTATAGTGTTAATAAACATATTAGACATACTTTTGTTGGCAATGACGCAAGTTTTTCTTTATTTTGTAGAATGAACAGTATAAATTTCTTAAAATTGTTTCAATAACAAAAAAAACTTGTGTGTTTATATATATACTGAAACGTCATTGCCTTATTTGACAAAGCAGTGTTGCCATAAAATAAATGTTGCTTCGTCTCATCTGCAGTGTTGCATTGCAAATTCGATTTGCGATGTCAGTATTTCTTATGATTCTGTAATGAGGCAATTGAGTCCTGAGAGCACATACTGGTCACTTGTGTAGTAGCATTAATGCAAACTAAAAAGAGGCATTTTGGTGATTATTAAATATCAAATATGGAACCGTCATCATTGGCATCGGCTGACATTCTAAAGTTCTTCAAAGTGATGAAACTGGGGAAGATACTACAATACAATAGAACTTCTGGTCGTAGTACTTTTACAACCTTCTATTTGAAAGAAATGAATGAAGTGAACATTCTACATCCGTTTGTGGCACGACGGTCGAACTTTTTTCACTGAGACAATTTTTTAAAAAATACTAATACGAAGATTATCGGTATTTAAGTAATACATTTTTTTTTTATTGAGACCAATACTCAGGGGTAAACCCCGACTAAATGCTGTGCATTGTATTGGAATTTTTGTGAATAGAAGGGTATATTATGACAATAGAACATATATTTTATTTTCTTATATTATTAAGCGCCTTAGGAATGGGACAAATTTCTGTGAACTGAATGATCAACAGCAATTTCCCCATCGTTGCATGTTGATTGCGGTGAGTGCCTTCGTTAAGTAGGTTTTCAGCTGTTATCTTCTACTTTCCAATAGGTTGCGCTTTTCTCCTGATCATTCGTTTTTCGTTGTCAAAGGTTAATGCGGTTAAAAATAGTGTTAAACCACAGTAAGCTTATAGTAAATGGTTGGACCAAGTTACAGATGCTTATAATGAAAAATTCTTTCTCAATCCCATTAGATGTACAGCATTAGCTTTCTTAGTAGTGTCAAATCTGGCTTTATCACGTTCATCGAGAAACTTCATCTTGTTCCTCATCTATGCACTTTACGACAACAAGTATGTGATCTATTTTTCCTCACCCGTAATCATTCGCTACACAAATGGTTTGATTTCGTTTTGTTTTAGCAGTGAATCGCAAATGGTAATTCGGTTTATTCAAATTTTTCTGTGGCAGCCAAACATTGTACTGCTTTGTGTTTCCAAATTTCTTCCAAAATATTTAATGTTTTTTGTTTTTGTTTTATTAATGCTCGTACCTTTTTTAGACCAAAACTTTGCATTTTTGTGCGAAATGAGAGGAAAGAAAATTTAACCAAAAATATATTTTAAGCGGCTATTTTTTCTGTTTTAAATACGAGTATCTCCTTACTCGTATAATTTGTAATTTATTGGTCTCCTGATAAGGAATTTATGAGTGTTATTGGCCAAATAAGGGTTCTGTTCTGTTTTTGTTCAATAAAATTTAACTTTTATTTTTATTTGAGAAGACACATGTCTCGTTATCTTTTTAATTTTATTTACTTCGTGTTTTTTTTTTCTTATTTTTTTTTAATAAAAAAAACTTTCGAAACAAAAAACCATCACTTTTTCACTTTTTACGTTATTCAAGTTCATTGTCCGTTAAGTTATTGTCACCTTTATATCCCTACGAAAAAATAAAATAAACTGAAAACTGAAAAGTTATAGTAGTTGGCGGGTCGGTCTCCTATCTTTCCGTTTTTGGTATAAATTTTACTTTTTTGTTTCTCTTTTTTTTACCATATTTCCTTTTTTGACGGCCAAGTATCCTTTTTTAAATTTTTTTTTTTACTTTTTTTTACTGTTGGCATTTTTTTAAAGGACATAGACTTCCTTTATTTTGTGTGTGCTTTTAAGAAAAAAGGACATAAAAAAACTAAGATTGTGAATATAAAAAAAAAAACATTTTATTTGTGAATTGTGGCAGTGGCAGTTGATGTCTATAGTCGTCGAGCAGACAAAGTATTTTTTTTTGTTTTCTTTTTCCATTAAGGTTTGGTCAAAATGATGGTGAAGTCTTTTAAAGAAATCACTTCTTACATTTGGTCTTCTTTTAAGAATAAAAAAATTAAAAAAAAAAAAAATAATAACAGGATGTTTTGGAAAAGAAGTAAAATGTAGCATTTAAGTTTCATTATCCACAGAAGTTAAATTTAAACTTTAAAGTTATTAAAAAAGAAACATATGTTTCAGATTTTTAATTTTTTTTTAACAATTACCATTTAAATTATTGCAAATAAATTACTTTCATTTGCTTTTTTCATTTTTCTTTTTTGTAAAATATATCAGAAGTGCTGATAAAATTGTAGATATTTCTTTGCCTCATATGTATGTTGTATGTGTGTGTATGCGCCACAATGAGTTGCAGTTGTTGCTGCTGCTTAATGTCTATGACATTAATATACTTTCCAATCATTTCGTTTTAGTTTTACGCATCATTTTGCAGACATAATCGAACTTAAAGCCAATCGTAGTTATGGTTCATTTCATTTTCAGTGTTGTATTGAATGCAACATTCCATGGCACATATTGTTTTAATATCACAAAGAGTTCAATGTTGCACACTGCTGCCAATGGAAATGTAAACCTCAGTATAGTTGGTTGATTTCGGTAATCCTTTTAGACGGTTATTAAATGCCAACATATTTTATGTGTCATCATTATGACTATAAAAGGATCCATTGCAATGGTAATCATATGGCTTTAAAATTAATTTTTATGTCTTGAAATAACAGACGATGTGATGGATGGTGTGGATGATATAAATATTGTACGTGTGCTGCTCTTTGTGATAAGCGTACCTTTTTAAGCAAAAGGTATCGATCAGAATAACTCTTCCCATAACAACAACTTTTTTTGTTTAAATAAAAATTAAATTTAAATTTCTTTAAAGAGCGTTTTTTATTCCAGAATTCAAGTAAAAAAACTTTCTGAATTAGAATGGATTTTTCAATAATACAAACTTTATTACTTAAGTTTTAGTTTCGGTGATAAGAAAAAAAAAAGGGGGGGGGTGGGGTTAGAGCGTTCGCACAAAAACTCCAACGACCCAGGTTCAAATCCCAGCAAAGGTGAAAAAGTTAGTTTGCGTTTTTTTTTTTTTTCAAAATTATAGTTTAAAAATAGGAGGTCCCCCCCCTCCCTCCAAGAAGACCATCTACAAAGAAACCGACATTTCACTCTATTCCACCTGAACCAATGTCATCAAAAAAACGAATGATCAGGAGAAAAGCGCCACCTATTGGGAAGTAGCAGATAATAGCTAAACCTACATAGCGAAGACACTCACCACACAATCAACATGCAACGATGAGGCAATTGCTATTGATCATTCAAGGGTGAAGGTATAACACTGGCCTTTGAATAATCAATTCACAGCAAATTGTCTCATTCCTAAGGCGCTTAATAGTAGTATAATAGAAACAAAATGAATGTTCTGTCATAATGTACTGTCCTTTCCAAAAATTCCAATACAATGCACTGCATTTAGTAGGGGTTTACCCCTGAGTATTGGTCTCAAAATGCCAGTTTGGTAATGAAGTTTACTAACGAATACGTGTATTGTGCTATAAAACTATGAATATATTTTTTTACATCATTCTCGTTTTTATTATTCTTTCTAATTGAAATAGAAAGTTTTGTATCAGAAATGTTGAATAGTTTGAGATCAAAATTTTTTAGGATTCAGATATGTATATGGCCACAGCAGCTGTTTTTATCGAAAAAAGTTTTGAATCACTCTTTTTCAAAAAATTCTGGTCGTATGTCATGATTCATCACGCGGCTTTACAGAAATACGAATTGTGATAATTTGGCATGGTCTTAAAGGCTAATTGACAGATTCATTTCTCGATATCAAGTGATCGTAAAACGCTTTTTGTTTCAATAAATCGATGGTTTCGGTCAGTTAAAAGCATATTTCGCCTACATCTATGCCATTAATGTTTTTAAACATTGATCAGAGTGCGGTAGCGATCCATATTAAAGGCAGAACAAGCTTCTCCTTGTGCTTTACAGAAATTAGACTAAACAGGGACACTTGCAGTGTTACAAACATTACATTGTTCATAATATAATGATGCGCAAATTTTGTTTATTAATAAACTCTTCCTTCTTAAATGAACCCGCTGAACACAATTTATATCAGTTGTCAGTTGCTGTAGAGCAGAGTTGGTGAAAGATGAAAGAACGATATTTATATAAGATAGTCGTGTGTTTGGATCTTAAATTGTTGTGGAACAATATCTTGGTGCAGCATTTGCTTGAAGAGCCGATAGGGTAACGACAAATTTGGATCTCTTTTCATTTACAGCGGCGATTATATCTATGAATACTTCCTTAACTAAGACAATAGCGTCGAGTTCAAATCTCAGCTCTGACATCTTGAAAAAAAAAGAAACATGAAAAAATTGTTTCTTTCGGCGACTACCTTTCAGCAGCTCTGGGAGTAATTGATTGCCATGAAAAAGCTTCTAAAATCTGTCGTTCGGAGTCGGCTTTAAACTGTAGGTGCCGGTACTCATGGATAAAAATTAACACACACAACATGAGTGCTGCGAGAAGCTAGGCCGTAACCCTGAGACAGGATTGTATTGGCCAATTATGTATGTATCCTTACCAAAAATATTGCGGATATCTTCGTATATGATATTTATGATTAATTTTCTTAAAGCTATCAATTATATGAAGGAATATTCTTACAAACTGTGTCAGTGACTGACGTGAGCGACATTATCACTATGAGTTTTACAATATTTGCTTATAAAAGTCGTTGTCGTATAGTGCGCAATGTGCTATTGCTGTGTAGACGTCGTCAGAGATGTCTTACTATTGACACATTAATGAAAGAGTATAACGGATGTGTTCATTACACAGCATGTGTTGACTATTTAACAGCGGCCACAGTGTATAATGCATGTCAGCTGCTTAACTGATAACCCATATAAAAGTTAAAAGTTGCTCGATTTTCTATACGTTAGATGCGTGACCAATTTTGCCTATAACTTGCTTTATGAAATTCCGTTATTTTATGTTTTTTTCTTGGCAGACGTGTGATAGGCACAACGAATGTTATATATTTCTAACTTTGGATGAACACAACTATGTGCACCTTAACTTGGTACTATAGTCTTTTATAAAAAGAATTGGTATATGGTTTTCAAAATAATTCTGGATTATTAATTTGACAGGCAGTAATGGTTAAGTGTCATTTTGTTTGTGATAACTTGCCCCCGAATATATTTTTTTTATAAATATGAAAACTTGAACTCAATATTATAATTCGTGTGATTGCTAACTCTATGGATCTAAAAAAACACCCCTCTATATAAGATCGTATTAAATAAATTCTACGAAATTTAGGAAATAATAAAATGCTGTTTTTAAATCACAAATTATTTTTTTAAATTGTTAAATAGTTTTAAAAATCTTTTGTTGTTTTGTCTTTCATATAAGCACGTGCACAGTTGGCTTTTTTTTGTCTTGTTAAGTTCTCATTTTTTTTTTCTTAATTCAACTGTTTCGTATTTGTTGTCTACAATTTTATTTTATTTTCTGCTCTTTTTTTTAAATTTATTTTAATTGCCACTTCAACCAATTTAACAATTTTAATCTTGACTGTAAACAAAATTAATTAAATTTTCTTGACGATGTTGATTTATTTGCCTTGCCTTCAACGTTATTCGCTTATTTTTCTTCTTTTTTTCTATTACTTGTCATTTATTTTAAAAGAATTAAGTTGTAAAATTTCCCATAAAATATTTAAGCACTTGGCGGCAATACATGAGAATGAATATGCTGTCGTTGAAAGAGCAAAAACTCTGGTTTAAGTATTTGTTTATTAATTAAAGTTTTTTTGTTTTTTTTTTTTAAGAAAAATTTTCTACCAAACAAAAATCAGCCAACCAAACAAACAAATAGCACCAGCACTCAGTATCATTTCTAAGAATAGCAGAATTTATATTCTTGTTTAAATTTTATTTAAATAAATATTCCCTTTTGTTAAATATTTATTTCTTCATATAAAACCACACAGGCATGGACCATCTGTAGAAGTCTAAAGTATTTAAGAGAAATATTTTAAAGTATTTTTATTGAAATACTTGTTTTAGGATAGAACCTACAGTAGGGTATTTCATTCCTAATAGCCCGGTTGTTGCTGCTCTCTTCTGTCAGAACTTTAGTGTGTATTTTTTTTTTGCAAAAGTTTTTCAAACTTTTTTCTGATTGCAGTTGTTTTAGAGTTTCTAGTTTAGTTTCTTAAAAATAACAACAACAACAAAAAATCCAGACAAATAAAAGTTTTTCTGGCTAAAAAAAAAATGCATTCACCTGTAAAAACTCTGTATTGTTTTACTGCTTCTCTGTTTTTTTTTTTTTTTGCTATTTCTTGTACAAAAGTTTAATCAAAGTTTTTGCTTTATGTAATTAATATTTAATTAATTTCTTTAAATGTTTTTCTTGTTTTTTTGTTTTCATGGAAAAATTGTTTTGAGGACAACGCAGCAGACAATATTTGTTTTCTTTTAATATCTACTTGCATCCGTTTTCCACCAGACTCATATAAAAATTTGAAAATAAATTATATTTATTTATACTTATGTGAACTTTTAAATTCCTATACCCTATAATATTGTTACGAATTGTCCTCTAGAATTAGTCTTAAATTCAAGGGTTCCTATATTAGTAAACTAAAACACCGATACTTTTCGATTTAAAGCTTTAACTCAAAACAGTAACATGAGGCTGTATTTAATGTACCCCTACAGTTTTTCTAGTAAAATCTATTGTTTCTATGTATTACGAATTTACTTTGTTATTGTAATGATTTAAAATTATAAGTGTACTCGATTGTTCCACATGTATTTGGTTATTGTAAGAATTTATGTATATACATACATACTTATAATTTAAATGCTAGAAATAGTAACAAAACTAATTTAAAGGAATGTAATGATGATTTTGCTTTATAGAATTAATTCTTCGTAACATTATTTTATATACATATCTGTGAACATTTGACAAAACGTCTTCTTTCAAAATCAACAACTTTTCAGTAGAGCAAAAAACAGTTAAAAAGGCTAATAGAAGTTATTGCTTAGAAAATTAAAGAAATTTAGGTACTTGGATATTATACACAAATACTTAACGAACATTATGCGAACTTTTTTCCGTCTAGAAGCAATAGTTTTGTTTAATTTTTAAAGAAAAAAATTAGCTTCCACCATACAAGTCGTTTTGTAAAAATTTTTTTGATTAAATTTGGAAATTATTTTAATCGCATAAGTCAAGACAAGTTGTTTTGTTAAAATGGAATATGATTGCGTTAGAGCAAAAGAAGAACAAGGAAATTTTATATTTACTATAAAAATCTTGGAAAATTGTCTTATTTCGAGAGAAGACGTTTTTTTCAAAATTCCACAGATATGTATTTACGAGTACAGTAGCCCCTCGGTTATATGAATACCCAGTTATGTAAACTTCCAGAATAGTGAACAACAAAATTTAAACACAGGAGGTTCTAAAAAGTAAACAAAGCCTATCTCTGTTTTGGGAACAACTTTCAACCGTTAATTTTTTAAAAATGTGTGTCTTATTAGAAGTATGTTTTTCCCCGAAATAAGTGAAGAACCTGCAACAGTTGATTTTTTTTAGTGTTTTAAATACTGAGTTTTGAGTGATTGTCTTTTGAGATCATTAGTGTTCGTTACATAGTGCATCCAAGATGAAGCGCAAGGTGTTAACGTTATCTGAAAAAAGTGACATTTTGGCAAGCCTGGACAAAGTCGTAAGCGTTACTTCGCTTGCACATAGATATTTTGGCATTGCAAAAATGCAGGGACAAGTCACTACAGAAATCCCTTGAAACAAAAGAAGTACAAAAATGTGTAAACGACGACTACTTCCATGTACAATACATTAATTATTATAAAACTTATTAAAAATAAAAACTTTATATAATAAAAATCAATTGAATTAACTATTTTTGTATTCTCTCGATTATCTGAACTTTTCCATTAAGTCAACAGGCTCTGTTTGAATTAGTTCATATAACCGAGCGCCTACTATCTAAATATGAAAAAAAAAAAAATAGAATTTAATATAGAATATAAATCAAATACTGGTTAACGTTTTTATCTTTTTTTTTAATATTTAGTCGATTGGTAGAAAAACTTCTTCTATTAGCAAGTCAATTTCTATAATTCTTATTTCTACTTTTTCTTTCCAAACGCATTTGTATTATTTTCATTAATTTTATTATTGACTAAAATATCTGAGCCTTTGAAGTGAAAAGCTTTACTCGATCATGATTTTTGTCTGAAAATGTTTTTAAAATTGATCCGACCAAAGTATGAGCTCTGAGTGCACTTCATCTTTAAATCACTAATGATCAGAGTAGGAAAATAAACAAAACTGAACGTTTGATCTCATTTTGTTGTATTCTTTACAATGAGTAAAACAAAAATAAAACAGAAACAGTGAGAAAGACTGTCCCATTTAATTTTGTATATTGTTTTTGTTTTGATTACTACAATACACTAACTCAAATGTGCGTTGGTACAACAAAAAATGAATGAGAAGAAAAAGGAAAGAAGATGAGAAAAAGAAAAGAAGAAGATAAAAAAGAGCAAATTATACGAATGTGACGGAATAACAAAGCAAGCACAAGAGCGAAAAGCTAATTGTTTCATTTGCGCTCTTTCTCATTTAGAAAGTATTTGTTTTGGTTTTGCTCATGTAGAATACCATTAAAAAAATTTTGAAAAGTGTATGACTTTGTTGTAACTTTTGTGAAATGTTTTGTTTGTTTGCCCACTCTGCTAATGATGTAACATTAGAGTTGTGACATCAGTTTTATGACAAATGGCATCAACTAAACCAAAAGTTACTCCAATATAATGACAAACGTTATTACACATTTTTTTGTGTTTCATGAATAAGTAAAGTTTTTTTTTTTTTTGTAAAATGGTTTGATAAACGCAATTTCTAGGAGAGAAAAGGTAGAAGTCTATGATAAGCAGCAGCATGATGAAAAAAGATTGTCCTAATGATCAATTTGCTGGTACTCAATCAGCTCATCTATAATTCCTTTTGCCATAATTTTCAAATAAACGCTATTTTAATGGAAAAATTGCCTGTTAGCCTGTTTGAGCACCAGCGATATGAACAAACTTTTCCATCAAATCAACCAATTTAATTTTTAATTATAATAAAATTATTCTTATATAGTTTGTTTATTAATATTTGTGCATTCCGAAGTAAATTGTTTGATTATTAAATATGAACTCCTTAAAAATATATTTTTTTTTACAAAATAAAAAAAAAGTGGAGAATATTTCTTTGCTTGGACAGCAACCTAGTTATAGTGAGTAGTTTTAAATATTTTTAAGTTTATTCAAAAAACAAAATATATATGGTTTGAGTCTTTAGCAGATTTTTTTCGGTTTAATTTCGATCCTTTGCCTTGCTCTGCTGCATTCATAAATCAATTCAGATTTATTTTCTTGTAATATGCAACTCATAGTGTTACAAAAATGTTTTTATTTTATTTTTCCTCCTTTTCCTGTTCTTCTGTGTTTTGCAACTTTTCAATATCAATTGTTTTTTTTTCTTTTATGCCAACAAGAAAATGGTTGGTTTGGTTTACTAGAGCTGTATGTAGTTTTACACACAAAAAAAAAATCACGTTTTTAATGTTTTTTCCATCAAATATTCAATGTATTTAAACAAGAGTCTGGATTATTATTGTGCTTAATTTTTTTCGGTACATTTTTTTTTGGTCATAGAGGAGAGTCGAGTTATACGTCATTTCCATTTCTTTTAACATCCATTATAAAGCATTCATAGTCTGGCGCTTAAGTACCCACTTGACATGGTACGATATTTTTCTTTTCTGTTGTTGCTTTTGTGGCATCAACTCTCCATGATGCTTGCAACATACAGACAGACAGGAACATAGAGCTGTTAGCAACCTTTATTGTAAAGTTTGGCAAGAGTTGCTGTTCGTTTAGTCAGTACGTAATAGTATTTACGGTATTGTTGCTGTTATTATTGCATTCATAGACAAAATTAAAAAAAAAAAAATAGTTCAATAATAAATGTTGTGCTTTGTCAGGATTATTGTTTCATTTGTTCCAGCATTTAATATTTGTAAGCAGCCACTTTAGCCAACAGTCAACCAGCCAGCCCCTTTGGTATGCTATAGCTTTGGACCACCATCAAATCTTATTGCTCTTTGGCTGCTGACAACTGTTGTAATAGCTTTTAAACGGTTTATTACCACCACTTTTTGGACAACTTGCAACATAGTGTTGTGTGTGATGGTATTTCTTCCTTTTGCTTACTGTTTTTATTTTTTATTTTTATAATAAATCGCACCTGGACATATTTAGTGTTATTTCTCTTATTTGTACTGTACCACCATCTCTTTCTGTCACATTATGTTTCAATTTTCGCCTTAAATGCTACCGGAATTGTTTTCTTTTTTTTTTGTAAGTTGTTTTGATTTAATTTCTTGTATTCCAACACATTTTTAAAATATTTGTTTTATTGTAAACGCTTAACTGATTACTGAGTACTATTGAGTGCCTTTGGGACAATTTAGAAGCTATTTGTGGATAAAGGATATTTTTTTATTATTAAGGTTATAATTTTTCTTTATTCAATACAACAACAACAATAAGGCATGCAGTCTATCGTTCTTCTTCAATATATTTACAAAACAAGTTCAGCCAGAAAAATATGTTTACAGGAGGCCCCTTTTCATAAATCACGGCTCCCTCGATGTGTAAAATTTAATTATGCTGCTGCTGTGCTGTTTTTGTTCATTTATGATTTAATATTATTTTTTTCTGTGATTTATAACTATATTGGCGTTATTACTATAATTTTGGCTCATTAATACAGTTGTACTTAAGAAAATTGATGAAATATCCATCAAATATTAAAAAACAAAATTTATAAAAAATATTTTTTTTGTTTGTCTGCGAGAGTGGTCTCATATGAAACACAAATAATTTTGAAAATAAAAAAATTGTATCAATAAAAAAAAAATTCTCGTAGACCGATTTATAGCTCGATATACATTTTCGAAGCGATGTTCAATAGCTTTAATACCCTTTTTATTGAACACAATTTAGCAGATAACAGCTTAACCTACTTAGCGAAGGCACTCACCAATCAACATGCAACGATGAGGCAATTGCTGTTGATAATTCAAGGGTGAAGGTATAACACTGGCCTTTGAATGATCAGTTCACAGCAATTTGTGTCATTCCTAAGGCGCTTAATAATAGTATAAGAAAACAAAATATATGTATGTTCTATTGTCATAATGTACTGTCCTTTCCAAAAATTACCAATACAATGCACAGCATTTAGTAAGGGTTTACCCCTGCGTATTCGTCTCAAATAAAAAAATAAATTTAATTAAAATAACTAAAATAAGTTTCAATTTCGAATGAAATCGTTTTTCATCACATGTTGGCATGCCCTGGAAATGGCCATTAACTCGGCCTGTTCATTGTTGGCACAATTTTTTCTTTACAATTGAGCCATTTTTTTAAGTTTGATAGCTTTATCTGGCGGCGAAAAAGGTACGTTATAAAGCAATTCGAACTTTAATTTATTGATTTGGACCATTGCATTGTATATGTGAACTGTTGCATTGTCTAAATGCGGTCTTTTTTCTGTAATTTAATTACGTAAACTCTGCAGTGTGTAGGTGGAAAATACTCGTTGTTGATTGTTTCATCTGTTGAAATACCCCATGTGCATCTAAAAAAACAGCGCCCTATCCTGTATCTTCGTCTTTGACACTAATCTTTCATTTCAACGCGTTTCTTGAATTGTTTCTTTGTGCACAGTGTGGCGAATTGGAGCAGTGTCTCGCCATGTTTATGCATCGACACAAAAATCTGAGCTTTTGTGCAAGTGCAACATCGTCAATCACTCGATCGAAACATCTTCACGATGCTATTTTTGTTTTGTTGTTAACAAATACGGCATTCATCTTGCGTATAGTTTTATTGTCATAAAATTATCAGTCAATTTGCGGTCTGTAGCACTTATTTAGCACACGCACCTTTTTCTTAACCGTTTCTAGACCTCAACGGGTCAACTACAACGATATTCGCTTTGACAGCTTTTTTAAATATACCGCTATAAAATATTTCATAGTAGTAAACGTAACAGAGTCTGCTAGTGTGGACTCTAAACCGATTTTAATATTGGTTGAACTGAAACCTTTTCAATGAAGTCACGAGTATTTTATTCAAATTTGTCGTGCTTTAAATAAAATATTAAAGAGTTTTACATTAAAGTATTGTCCGTATGAACATATCGTCGATGGAATTAAAGAACGCTGTAACTGACAAAAAATCGAAAATAGGTTTTTTGCATCATTTTTATCAGAAAAAAAATACGCGTCGATTGGTCCCGGTCTCAAATTTCTACGATGAAAATAAATTCACTTACGCCGTCTGCGAAATGAAAAATACCAGTTTCTTTGTTCTACTTTCATACAGGTTTTTTGGCTCTAATGAATATTTAAGGTTTTGTCAGTTACAGCGTTCTTTAATTCCATCGACGATATGTTTGCTTTCTTTATTGTTATTTTCTTTTTATTTTTTTTCTTTTCTTATTTTTAAGGCCAGCACTCAGGGGACGGCCCCTACTCATGTAGTACATTATGCTGGTCCAGGAATATATGTTATGGGAAGGGGCAAGAGGGGCTAGTGTTTGTGGACATTAAAACCTACTGATATCGTAATTGGCTTTGTGGAAATTTTGTGTCGAAAAAAATTATGACTGTTAATAGGTATATAGAGAACTTTGACCTCTTAACTTAATAAGCATTAGTCCATGGTTACATTTATATATTGTTTAGTTGATTTATTATTACGTACTTAATTTAAAACTGTAGGTCCCGGCACTCATGGATAAAAATTGACACACACAACATGAGTGCTGCGAGAAGCTAGGCCATAACCCTGACACAGGGTTGTAAAGGCCAGTTATGTATGTAGTTATGTATGTATGTACTTGATTAAAAAAAAAAAAAAAAAAAAACAAAACTAAGAGGATTTTTAGAAACACTAGAAAAATGTCTTCTGAATTGTTTTTTCTTCTCCCTTAAATTACAGTTTTTTGGATCACTTTTTTAGCGTAAATTTTCGCTTTCAAAATAGTTTTTCTCTTGTGCATAAAACTGAACTCATGATTCATTAAACTTTTGCACAATTTCTATAAAACTTTTGTAATTTAAAGAAGAAAAAGAAATTTTCACTTGTCTTTTTTAAATTTTTACACATTTTTTTTCACTTTTGTACTTTTTTAAAACTGTAAAAATAAAAAGAAATGTATACATACATATATAAAATTCTACAAGAAAAAAGAAAAAAATCTACAAACATTTCACTTTTTATTCATTCTTTGCCAGGCAACATTTTGTTACAAAAAAAGAAAAAAAAAAAACTTTTTCCTTTTCATGTCGTTTCATGTTTCTCTTTTTTACGATATTATCATACGAGTACGTTTTACATTACGGCTTCTAAACGAGTATTGTGTTGATTTCTAATGTGAACCCTTGAAAAATATTATTCAACTGCTGCATTTCCGGTTGCAATAGCAGGAAATACTTTGGCACTTATTCTCTTTCGAATTTTTTTTTTTTGTTTTACTTTTTCTTTTAAGTTTTTCTGTTTTTCTCTCTTCTCCTTCTTAGTTGCAACCACTGTGCAGCATTGCATTCTCTATTGTACTTTTGATATGATACTTTATTGAAGAGAGGAGGGAGGGGTAGGAGGAAACACATATAAGTACAAAAAGGAAAAAATTTTTAGAATTTTTTCTTTTACTCTTCATTTCTACAAAATAAATGATAGGATGGCAAGAAAATATAAAAATAAAACAAATGCCGGAGAGTGTGTGGCATCAAAATAATTGTGTCTATTTCAAAACAAGCTCGTTTAGCTATTGACAGTGTGCTTCGTTTTTCGATTTCGTTAGCAGTACTCCTCTCTTTCTTTGTAGGAGGTTTTCTTTCCATTGCTTAAGTGTGTGCATGTTTTTTTTTTTTTTGGCTGAAAGTTAAAAAAAGTAGCTATAAAAGTAATAGAGGAAGTTACTTGAACTTCAAACTATTGGCAGTTTGGCAGAAAATATTATTATTTTTGTAGTTATAAAAATAACGCCAAAAATTCTGAAATGTTATCGAAAGTAAACTTGTAATTGCATGTTTTTGAATAGCTTGAAATTAAAGTTCTAAAAAAATATCTTAAATTTTAAGGGAATACTTTTGTTTTATTTAATAAAAGAGAAATGCGCTTAAAATGGTTATCAAATTTGTTGAATGTTGAACGACCAGATTGCAAACACTTCTATACTTTAAAAACTCAACGTCTGAAACTATTTCGAACAATTTGAACCAATGCGGCTGTATTTGCATGCCATTTTTTTCTAAAGTGGTGTAATTTAACGACCCAGCAGCTCTGACATCTTGAAAGAAAGAAATATGAAAACATTTTTCTTTCGGCAAAAAGCTTTCGGCAAGTCTGTCTTTCGGTGTCGATTTTAAATTGTAGGTCCCGGTACTCATGGATAAAAATTAACACACACAACATGCGTGCAGTGAGAAGCTAGGCCGTAACCCTGAAGCAGGATTGTAACGGCCAATTATCTATTCAAAACTTTATCTAAACTCCTGCTCTTAATAGCTCGTATATGGTAAACAAAAAACATATCTTGTGTAATCTGAGACATAATCTAGGAAGAAAAGGACCTTGATGTCTAAATTGAAACTGAATTCTCAAGAAGTAGCAACTACCCACTAAGAACTTTGTTTCATTTTATTTAAAAACATTTAAAATTTTTTACTTTTAATTTAAATTGTATTTCCCTTGATTTTCCTGTGCTGTATAATATTTGCTTTCTGTTTAGTTTTTTATGACTTTTTTTCTTCCTTGCTTGGTTGGTGGACTGTCAGTCAGTCAGTATGTCTGGCCTGTCTGTCTGTCTGTTTGTACGTTGGTCTAGTATTATGAGATTTATTTTCAGTTTTATTATAATTTTCTTTCCTTTATTTCACTATTATTGTGTATTTTTCTTAGTTATTGCCAATTTATGTGTGAAAGCTTGTTTTTGGCATTATTTTATTATGTCTACTGTTAGTTTTACTACTTTATTTTCTTTCCAGACACAACATTTTCACATTGTTCCCTGTTTTTTTTTTGTACGAGTATATAAAAGACCAAAGAGCGTTGGGAGTAAAAATATCGTCATAGAAAAATAATAAGAATTGCATGCATTTTTATTTGCACCTCATAAAATAAACGCTACAAACTAGACTTTTAATCAAAATGTAAAATGCAAAAAAAAAAAAAATAACACACAGGGACACTATTATTTACAATTTGCCCAAACCCTATTGCCTTATGGTCCGTCCTAAGGGAACATAAATATTTTTTAGTTGTAAAAATTTAATGGCATTTTGTTTTGTTTCTAGTAAAAGAGGAGAGAATATTTAAAAAACTGCAATATTTATATTTTACCTTAAATTTCTTTTCATGTTTTCTATTCCAACTAACTTTTACTTTCCCTGCTTATATGTATGTGGCAGGACTGAGCTAAAAACATTTGTGAATTTTCCCATAATTTTTGGGTAACCAGCCAGTCTATTAATCTGTTTATTCCATTTATGATTTCGTATTTGTGTGGTTGTTTTAATGGTAATGATTTTTTGTTTCATTTCTGCCAATAAAGTAAAAACTTTTTTAACGAGTTCTTCTTTACGAGTATTATAGTTTTTATGAATTTATTTCTTCTTTAATAATTTACTAATTGTTTTTCTTTTATTTACAGGTAAGTCCAATGGCTCTAATTGGATAATGTCATTAAGAAATGTTCTTAAAGAAACATGGTAAGAATAAGACAAACATTTTAAAAAATCATTTAAATTTTTATACTATGTATGTTCACATTAGTCTTTAATAACAGTGACAGTCTTAACAGCAGAATAATTTTATTGTAAATATTTTTAGGTCTTTGAGTTTTCAGTTTATTTTATGTTATAAAATTTTATCAGAGAACATTGGACCTGTCACAGAATTCAATCCCGATCGCATACGAAATTAGTTCCGAAATTGGCTTCCATAGAAAGCGTTAAACGAAACATTTTTTGGGAATAAAACCCACTTAGAGTTTCTAGAGTGGAATTATTATATTTAATAATTTAGAGTCCACAAAAGTAAATAAAAATGATTTTAATGAGAAAAGAAAGAAATCTTAATACATATTTCCTAAAGCTATTTTAATTATTTCTATTATATCGTCGCAAGAATTAAAGAACGCTGTAACTGACAAACATTTAATGTTCACCAGAGCCCAAAAATCAGTATGAAAGTAGAACGAAGAAGACACTGGTATTTTTCAAAACCCAGACGTCGTAAGTGAATTTCTTTTCATCATAGAAATCTGGTACCGAGACGAGTCGACGCGTATTTTTTTTCTGATAAAAATGATGCAAAAAACGCATTTTAGATTTTTTGTTAGTTACAGCGCTCTTTAATTCTTGTGACGATATTTTAATAAAAATGTAAATTTTTCTAACAAAAATGTTTACATGAAATTCTGCCAGTCTATTTTTTGTACAAATCACTTTTATACTTGAACACAACACATTTGAAGAATTAGAAAAATGTGCACACTGGTAATATAACGCATAAACAATATAAAACTAAATTTACATTGAAATAAAAGTGTGATCTTATTTTTTCCGAAACCATAACAAAAGCCTCCTTGTTACAAAAACCAAATTTTAGATTTATAAAATAGAGATGAAACCTGTATTTGGATAAGGAAGCGGTTCAGACGACTCAACAGAGCATTAACGACGCTAAGCGTCCATAACTAAGGACCCGCACATGTTGATCAATACAGCATATTAACAAGTGTCATATTATGCAATTATCATGTCATGTTATGACGTTCAAACATGTTCGACAGTAACATATTAAAACAAAGTCAAATATTTGACGTGTTTTTATAGTAATTTTTTACACATCAACATGGAAAACTAACATGTCAACACATGTTATATAAGTTTTTAATGATGAATTCTGATCATTTCTTTGAATTATTTTACCTTTAAAATAAAACTGCACTTAATTTAGAAATATTTTAGATCAAAGTTCTTAATGCAATAATGTTTCATATTTTATTTGTTATAAAATTTGTGTGATTATTGTTAAATATGATCTTAAAAACTTCAGTTATATAAATAAATATACGCTGTAACGCAGATGAAGTAGCGAATGTACTATTTACAACAGTATTGAAAACATTATGCACAAAAAACATTTATGGACGCGGTTTTCACCACAGCCAACTACAACAGATTAGCCGATTTGCAATGACATGCTCAGACACTATGATGACTTTGCGTGACATGGCATGCCACTGTATTTGAGCATAGCTTGATTTTTAAAAAATTAAATTTTTACACAAAATCTTGAGTTTTGCAGTACTTATCCAAAACAGTAGTTCCCGGCATTTTTAAATTTAATTTGTTTTCATTTCTTGGCACTTTTAGTTTTCTTTTGTTGACTCTTGTTTACATATTTTTGCGTTACTCATATGCTTTTTGTTTTGATGAGTACATCATTGCCATATTGAAATTTAAATATAGAGTTTTTCTGATATTTGAGAATTATTAAAATCCATTGCAATTGCAAATACGGAATTTATATTCATTCCGTTTAAAATGTGGGACAGGCCTCTATACATACATATCTAATAAATATAAGTTAATTAGTAACCCTACGAGGATAACATTCGTATTAATTAATTTTTATTTGAATTCGTCTTATGTTTAGCGTTTTGAAGTTTAAAAGTTTTATTTACAAAATTTAAAATTTATTCAAAATGTAACATAAAACAGGACAGTGAATATTTTTTGTATTAAAATTTATTAAAATTAAATATGAAATGATTATTTACACTTAGTTTACAATTTCGGGAAAACAATACATTTTTTATTTAATACTAGTTAACTCGGCAAACGTTGTTTTGCCATATAAATTTGCTCTAGGAAACATTTTTTTAGTTCAAATATATTTGATACTCTTCACAGAACTACAAAAGTCAACATTGATATGAGCAATCAATGTATGCGTTACTGATAATTTTAATAAATGATTATCCGCCATTTTCTATACTTCAGTTTGACTGTTGGGGATAGGGAGAAATATCCCCTGTATCGACCCCTCTGAGTACTTCTTAAAAAGAAAAAAAAAAACCTAAGATACCAACAAAATTTAATCAAAATCAATTTGTTAGTTGGGGATAGGGAGAAGTAGCCTTTGTACTGCCCCTTCTGAGTACTTTAGAAAAAAAACGTAAACCGTAAACGCTCTACGGTACGGAGATCTATCTAGTTTAAAATTTCATCGAAGTCGGTACGTTATTTAGGTGAGGCATAAATGTTTCCCTGGGGCGGGTCACCTTAACATTTAGGGGTTTGAAAAATAGATGTTGACCGATTCTCAGACCTACCCGATATGCACACAAAATTTCATGAAAATCGGTCGAGCCATTTCGGAGGAGTTTGGCAACAAACACCGCGACACGAGAATTTTATATATTAGATTGTATGTATTTGCTTATATGGCGAACAATATTTTTTTGTTTTTTTGATAAAAATTTTTATATTTATTATTTTATTACAAACTTATTTATTAGTTTTTAGTTTTGTAGGTACTATTTATCTTTTAATGGATTTTTTATGCATTCATTCTTTTTTTTATATTAATTTCGTTTATGAATTTCATTTTAGATTTTTTTAATTAAATACCCCAAATGTCTGCCTTTTAAATAATTTTTTACTGTATTTCTGTGAAAAATATTTCCGTTCAAATATTAAAATTCATTCAATTATTCAATGATCTTAAGAAAATCATTTTATAAAAGTTTTTTAATAATATTTGAGTAAATCACCAGCAATTATTTGTAATGAACGTTTTAAGACCAAATTTACCATTAAAGAAAAATAGGAAAAAAAGACATAAAAATTTCAACTTTTTTTTTTCTTTTGCAAAAATATTTTTAAGAAATTGAAATAAAAAATCTATTTAGAAAAACGAAACTTATCTTAAATGGTCAATACATTTATTTTATTTTTCATTATTTCTTTTTATTTTTTTTTTGCTACAAAATAGCCATTCCGAAAAACAAACTGCTAACAAATGGTAAAAGTTTTTTTATAATACATTTTAGTTTTCTATTATGCATAGTAAACTAAACTTTAAAAGCAATTTTTCTTAATTTTTGTTTGTTTTTTTGTTTGCTTTTTTGAAATACTTGCAACAAAATATGAAAATAAAAGATATGGACAGGATGGATTGATAAAAAAAGCGGGCGGACAATGGTCTGCAGTTGGGCTGACTGACTGGCTACTGGTATATACTACATACAAATACAACTATTTGTTGTTATTCTAATAGTAGAATTTGTGTTGGTGGCAGTGGGCAATAGTTGTTGTGGCAACAGCAACAACATTAGCAATTTATGCCAATTACTCGTTTATTTACAGTAGTTTTTCATGTTACCAATGTCTGTTTAGATTTATTTTTCTTTTCCTTTTCTTTTTCCCTATAGAGTTTTATTTACTCTCTTATACGCATTTGCATTAAAGCCATAATCGAAATAATTTTTATAATGCCATGAATAGTTCATCCAAATGGATAAAAAGACGGTCTTAAACTATAGCTACAACAACACTTTATAAATGAAAATGAAAAAAGAAAAACAGAAAATTGAAAAATACCAACAAAGTTTAAAATAGAAACAAATCTACCTCATCAAGTAAATTGCAACACGTCACTTTACTGCCAAAGTGAATAGTAAAGATTGCAGTTAGATTTTGCATTTTGCATACAGCAAGCAAAGCAAACATTAGTGCGAAGTGCATGCATGCAACAGCAGAAAATAAATTTTTTATTTTCTAAAGATAGATAGATACGTTGGCTAGAAATATGAATTTAAATTTCCATATTTAAATAGATAAATCTGTATGCTGCTGCCATGGTTTTTCTATGTTTCTTTTTTTTTAAATATTATAAATAAAAAAGAAAGAAACAAAAAATATCCCAACACCCACATTTTTAAAATGACCGCTTTTTTTAGACAAACTAAAGAGTCAAATTTTGAAAAACTAAAAATAAAAAAAAAATAAAATGAAAAAGAGAAAAGTTTTAAACTAATCCCTTATACATCATTTTTTTATATAATAAAAAGATTTTTATTTCTTCAGCTGGTGGTTAATAATGATAAATTTTGCATTTACTAAAAGTGCTGATCATCATCACAATCGTTGCCATAGAGTACATACGTATTAAGCTCGAAAACCAGTACTTTTTAAAGCAATTTTTTTTTTAATTTCATTATACTGTTTAATATACTCGTACATTACCAATCTTTTTTAGACGTAGAAGTCCGAGTAATAATATTAAAATAAATATTTAGTTAATATACTATACAACTAGTCATAGAATAGTCAAAAAGTTATCTTGCAAAAAGAATAAAAACCGAGTTGAATAATATTAAGCCCGAGCTATTAAAGCCTGCATGTCAAAAATTAGCGCCAAGCTGCTCCCTGTCAACCTCAAACGGAGTTTCTGACAATCGAATAATCTTTGTGGTGATTTAGAAGAGGGAGTGATAGATATTCCGAAAAAGAGAGAGCTCCTGACGCAAGATAAAAATAGTGATGGAATAGCGCTTATCAACATCGTTCATCATTGTTACTTTTAATATTATTCATCGCAATGAGCAATCCTCTTGAATAATCGGTTGAGTGGCTTGCACCATTTTATCCTTCCTTTATTAAATTTAAAATAAGGCTTTTGCCACCCTTGAACACTACACAATCCGTGCAATGGTTTGTAGAAGTACTCTTCCAAATACCATCGACTTATGCGAGCACAAGCTGTTGTGTCCTACATGATGGGGCAGCCTCAGTTTTTGGCCAAAGTTGAGTTCGCTTTCCACTACTACTTAACATGGCTTTACGACTTTGTGTAGCGCTTTATTCACTTAATAAGATAAGGTCTTCTGCTTTATGAAACAAAAATCCTAATATTGCTATAGAGGTAGTGTTCTTCTGAAAGCGTACGAATAGTTATGTTTGGCCGTAATGGAAGAACATTTGTTTTTAATGCTTATTTGTGTTTCTAAGCATAACCCTTTAGACCTCATTAATTATTTAAGAGGTTTGTTTATTGTAAATTGCGAACATCGATATTTTCGTTATAAAGTTTTATTTGCAGTATAGGTTTTGTACACACCTAATGCTGGCAAATATTTGACTACAAAAACATAATCACTATTTTGTGGATATATTATAATATTTAGATATTTAATTAATTAAACTTAAAACAATGAAAAATTGAAAAATAAATATTTGCATAAAATAGTGGTTACGCTTTTCTGGTCAAATATTTGCCCAATGTTACCGTAGCTTAGCTCAGGGCATTAAAGTGAAGCTCTATATTTATACTATTAAACTGCAAATATTATAGAATTTGCTACTGCCTACTATTGTTTTAATAATTCTACAATAACTATTCTATTAAGGTGTGACTTTCCGGCTGACGACAGGGGTCAGAGCCGTATGTAACATTCTTTAGATTTATATAAATTATTTATAACATTGTACGTATTGTAACGATATATGAAAATAAAGAATCACTACTACTACTACTACTATTCTATTTACATTTTTTAATTTTTATATAAAGGGAACTAGTGGTTGGTGTGCTAGTTCGAGGGTTGTGGGTTCGATTCCCACCAGTGACTCTGGTCTCAGTCACTCCGCTCGTACTAGTTAATTATAATAAAATTTAATGTTCTATTTTAGCACCCTAGTAAATAAGTAAACATACTTGATTTTTCTACTTGTATTTTGTTATTGTAACAATTGCTAGAAATAACAAGGAAGACTATTATCAGAAATGTAATGAACATTTTTCTTTATAAATATATTACTTCGTTACAAAATTGCATACCGAAAATATGTCTACATTTGTATTTTCTGTCTCGTTTATTGATCCTATTAAAATAGCAATTTTTTTCTTTCGTAATGATTTATCATTTCAAATTCAAAGAATAAATCTTGCTTTATTCCATCTTTGATTACCTTACCTGAATTAATTGTGGGCGCAGGAACCTCTTTCTCAGTGGGTTAATATTTTATACAAAGTATATAAAATTTTTTTTATATCACTTTAGTGGTTTGTCTGTCAGTGCAACAACATATTTATCAACCGCTTGATGAGGTTAAAATTTTAAGCATTTGCAACAACAACCACTTCTTTTTTTTACAGACTGTGAAAGTAATTTTTTTTTATCTCCATTTTTCTCCCTTGTTTTTCTGTATAAATTGCAGATTCATATGACTTTTGCCTTAAGGTCTGCTCAAAGTTCGTTTTATTTTTGTTTTCTTAGTTGATTTGGCATTTCTTTAGCAATTTAATCATTTGTTTGTGGCAGCAACAAAATACAACTCGTTTTCTATGCAAAAGATTAGTTTGAAATGATAAAGTGCAATAGTAATGGTACTAAAAACGTCAACAGCAAATGACGTTCATATTAAAATGTTACTCGTACATACTCCTTATATGGATGTATGTACGAGTATGTATGCAGATAGATTTTATGTCAAACAAAAATGTCTTTGTAAATATGTCGTCAAAACATCATCATCAACATTATCATCGTCATCATCATCATTATCAGCATTGGCGACATTTCAGTTTTACTTCATGTAAAGGAAAATCTTATTAAATAAATTTCTATTTTATTATTTTGATGTTTTGCCATAATAAACATGTAAACGAGTATTATTGAGAGGAATTCAAAGACAATTTTTATTAAAGTTATTACACAAAATATTGCATTTATGTATGTACTTGGAAGAACAATTTATGGTCTGAAATAATTAATGGTTTTCTTTTTTATAAAAAAATTGGGATATTAAATATTTAAATTTTCCTAAAAATCTTTTCAATAGAATTTAAACGGAATCATTGGAAACAAAACGAGTTGCAGGAAGGTTTACATACACACATACTTAATTGGCCATTACAACCCTGTGTCAGAATTACGGCCTAGCTTCTCACGGCACTCCGAACGACAGATTTGGCAGTCAATTACTCCAAGAGTTTTTTTCCAGAAGACGGCCGAGAGGTAGTCGTCGAAAGAAATAATTTTTTCATATTTCTTTTTTTTTCAAGATGTCAGAGCTGAGATTTGAACCCGGCGCTATCGTCTTAGTAAGCCTACACACTAACCACTACACCATGGCGACTTCAGGAAGGTTTAGTAATAAAAGATAGTAATAAATTGGCTTCAAAATGTCGTTACTTTTACAAAATTCCGCTTAGCTGAAAAAAAAAACAAAAAAAACACACACATAAGTATTCTATACACTTCAAATTGAATGAATTTAAAAGCCAGCTAACGAACATTAAGCCCAACTATTCTAACCATCTAGAAATTTTTGTAGAGTATTTAGCTTTTAAATGTTCTTTCGGAAAATAATTTTGATTTTCTTGAAAAGAAGGGAAATAATTGGTCCGTAAGGAGAAGAACCAACGAGAAGATTTTTCACAAAAAAGATTGTCATACAATAACTCTGACAGTCTTTAAGACATTAATTTTCTAAAGTTTTTTTATGCTATATAATGCCTACTTTGACCAAAAAAAGGAAATTGACCCACTGTAAAAAAACCCAGATCAAGTTTATCCACAAAAACGTTCTACTCAACGTCCCCTTTCTTTAGAGATCGATTTTCTGTTTTAATCAGAGTGGGCAAACAAACAAAACATTTCGCAAACGTTACAACAAAGTCATACACTTTTCAAAATTTTTTTAATGGTATTGAACATGATTAAAACCAAAAAAAAAAAAAATACTTTCTAAATGAGAAAGAGCGCAAATGAAACAATTAGCTTTTCGCTCTTGTGCTTGCTTTGTTATACCGTTACATTCGTATAATTTGCTCTTTTTTCTCTTCTTCTTTTCTTTTTTTCATCTTCTTTTCTCTTTCTTCTCATTAATTTTTTGTTGTATCTACGAACATTTGAGTTAGTGTATTTATAGTACTCAAAACAAAAGCATTATACAAAATTAAATTGGACAATCTTTCTCACTGTTTGTGTTTTATTTTTGCTTTACTCATTGTGAAGAACACAACAAAATGAGATCAAACGTTCAGTTTTGTTTATTTTTCTACTCTGGTTTTAATCAAGAAGTCTTAATTTGTTGGATAGCGTAATAAAAAATAATTAAATAAAAGTAAAATACTTGTCCTTTAAGATTGAAAATTTTAGTAAAAGTATTACCAAAACAAGGTCGATAACTGAATAATTAAACACTTTAATATATATCATATAAATAGGTGCGTATAAGAAGGCCTATTAAATTAAATGCACTATTTTAATCGGCCTTATTCCAGTCGGCGACGTCGTCATCGGTTTACGACATTTTTGTAATTCAATAAAGAACAAAATTTTCTCTTGCCTTTAATCTATAACAAATATGTCATCAGACGATGATGACGTCGCCAATTGGAATAAGGCCTAATATCAGTTGCAATATACGATATTTAATATCAGAAATAAAGAAGTTTTGTTCGTTACTGAATGTAATCGTAATACCAGTATACGAACAGTAATAATAGTCGAATATTTTACTAACTTTACAAGTCTTGCGAGGGAGGGCGTTTGCTATGAAGGACTGTTACCGCTATATATGAAAACTTAAATAAAATAAAATGTTAAAAAATTTGGTTAATTCCACTTTGGTAACGATTTTTTCTTTTCTATTTGTTTTGTATGAATATGGATGAGCTTGAGACCTTTGGGGTTCAATATAAGAAAATGTATTTAATCTGTAGATGCAACAAAAGTTTATTACAATTCAGATCATTTAGCGCTCTGTTGGTTTTAATCAAAATCTATATCTATTTTGATTGTATTTTTGCTTGTACCTGTGCATGCTACTCTTAATTTAGATTTTTTTATTTTTTTGTAGTAAAACAAACACACGTGTCGTATTTTAAATTTCGCGTAATATTCGCCTCTGGCGCAAACATAAAAAAAAAATTATTTGACAACTTAAGTAGGGGTATATTTTTGTCATTTCCGTTTTTGTTTTTTTTAACCATTTGCAAAAATTTAATTTTTGCACCCTTTTTATTTGAACAGCCATTGTGTTTGATGGTCAGCTTTTTGACATGATTTTCGAATTTTAAAAATTTCGCAAAATTTGTTCTCTAATATTGGTCAACGTGTCAGCTGCTTCCGTGTTTGAATAAAAAAGTTAAGCAGATGTGTTTTAAAGTATTATAAAAAAATAACAAATTTGTGTTTTTTTCTCTTTTTCAATAGAAGAAAAACCACCCTTATAAATTTGTTGCAGTTTATAAAAAGCTTAAAAGGATAATTAAGAGGGTAATAAATGACTACTATTATAAGTATAATAATAGGCTGTCTTTAATTTCTTTTAATATATAGGACATATGATAGTATTAAATACATACAGTGTTACTGAAAATCATTTGAGGCCAAATAATAAAATGATACTCGTAAGTACAACATATGAAGCTTTTTGATTTGAAAAGAAAACATTTTAGTTAAAAGAACTGTTTCTTAACTTATAAAGTAGGATTATTGGTGTTATACCCGTAGTTGCATATATATCATATCAATTCATTTCAAATAAATATTCAACTTGTGGGTTACCGTGAGGTAGATTATTTTACAGATCTCCTCATTTTTAGTACTGCCTAAAACCATTCAAAGTTTTCAGTTTAATTTTCTAGGTATTTCCTTACCTTCCTTTCCTTTACTCAGGTACTGCCTTAGTAGAAAAAATTGTGGCTAAGGGTTTATTTGGCATATTTTAGTGCATAATTTTAATGAAAAAATTTCTTTAGAAACTTTATGAAAAATTTGTGACAATTTTATTGGAAAAGTTTTGTGACAAATTACGGCTACCAAAAATTAATTATAAAAAAAAATTACGCAAATTTTGCAACAATTTTGTATGAAAAGTTTAATCTTTACTTTTAATACTGCCTAAAACCAATCAAGATTTTTAGTTTAATTTTCTAGGTATTTCCTTACCGGAATCTAATGCAAAAGAGGCGATAATTTACTCAGGAACTGCCTTAGTACTTATTAGATAAAAATTGACAAAATTGAAAAAATGCTCGCTAAGGGTTTATGCCTAATTTTAATGACAAATTTTCTTTAGAAACTTGATGAAAAATTTGTGACAATTTTATTGGAAAAATTTTGTGACAAATTACTGCTAACCAAAATTCATTATAAAAAAAATTTTACGCAAATTATACAACAATTTTGTCTGAAAAATTTAGGACTACTTTTTATATACAAAGATTGTGACAATTTTTTAAGCAAAATTTGTGACAAACATCATTCTGTGCAAAAGTTAATTGCAAATTTCTGTATATAATTTATTTAAAATTTTTATTCAAAATTTGTGACAAATTTTTAGGCAAATTGGGACAATTTAGTATGCAAAGTAAAAATTTCTTCTGGTATTTCTAAGTCCGGGACAATGTTAGCGAAAACTTTTATATAACATTTGTGACAAATTTCTATTCCCATAAATTTTCTGTACAACATTTTCTGAATATGAGCATTTCGACAAAAGTATAATATTTTTTCTTTATATTCTATATATCAGTCAGAGTAGTATATCGACAGCTGAAATGTAAAACCACATAACAAAATTGTTGCTATTTTACTATAGATATAGGGTACTTTTTATTTAATATATTAAAACTGAAACTTATAATTTCCGCTTATAAAATGCCAACTTATTCTTATGTGTATGAAGTAAAAGTTGAGAAGGACATGGTTCTTGTTACCACTCGTACGTATCATAATCAACAAACCAAGTTCTAATTTTTATGTAATTAGCCACGTACGTAGTTTTGTATTTCATTTAACGATATGAATAAAATCATTATTGGTGGAAGAAAAATTCTATCTTTTATAATATTTATTGTACGAGTATATTTTGCGTGTTTTAAAAATTTTAAAAATTTTATTTATTATTGTAATTGACGGTTTTGCTTTTAATTTAAAATTTATGTAGTGGCAGTTTTATAGAAATATGCCGCATAATAAGCAAGAAAAAAAAACAAAATTTTAATAATTATGATTATGGTTATTATTTAAAAAAAGAAATGAACACTTTTTACTTTTTATGATTTTTTGCTTTTTTTTTTTAAATAATACTAGACTTGTTAGCAAATAAAAATTTACGCATATGTACGAGTACAATATCTATTTGGTATTCTTCTTCTGCGAAATAACTTATAGCAAATATATGCAATGACAAAAGAAGCTGGCCGAGAGAAGAAAGAAATTTACAATATGTACTTGTAGAAGAAGAAGAAAAAATAATAATAATTTGCACAAATTCCTAGACATGCAATACACATTAAAAGAAAACAAAAATTTGCTTTTGGTTTTACGACTGGACCAAATAAACAACCACAAAGCAAGATTCCTGGCATATGTGCCGTGGGTAGTTTGAGGCGCACTTTTTTTTTTTTGTTTTGCTTTGTATTCATTTAAAAGTTATAAAAAATTCAGTTGGCATGAGTCGAAATAATACAAGTCTTCTTTGGGACAATATTTGTTTGGTTTTTTCTAGGGTAGTGCATATGAGCAGGCTTAATACGATGACTGCTTGCCTTTGTGCCTGCCTGCCTGCCTGCCTTCCTGTCCCTAATGCTTGACTAGAGTAGTGTTAAGAATTTATATATTGCAACGTGCCATAACTTTCTGGTGTTCTTTATAAGTAATTGAATTACTTTTTATAGTGCAATCTAGGCAGAAGGAAGAAAAAAAAAAACGTCATAAAAAACTTTTGCCAAAACAGTAATAATTCTGGAGAAGCCAAAAAGAAAATTAAAAGTATATATACGATATACATTAATATGTCTGTATGCATGTATATATTTCGTTTGGCAATAAATGCGTTTAGTGTGCGAATAAATTCGTAATGATACATATTTATGATTTCTTGGAAAGAAGTTTCTTTGGATTTTGTATTTTCACAAATTGTTTGATATTTACAAGTAGATTATGCAACGCATATTTATGCCACAAACTAGATATAGATGATACACGCTATTGTATAATTAATTTTAAAGAAGATACTTTATAACAAGATTTGTTTTTTTTTTTTTGTCTCCATATCTGCAAAGTAATTAATTTCAATAAATTTCCAGTTATCACTGAAAATCTGTACATTATTTTTTTATTAGCAGATGTTTAAATATTAAAATGCCAAAAATAAAAATAGGAAAATTGTATTCAATTTCATTATTCCATGTGATTTCTTTGAAATTATGAGTTTTTTTTTTTTTTTTTGCTTAGGTTTTTTGAAAGCTATGATCACAAAGCTGGATTGCATTTTATTACAACCTACAGTAACGTCGAAGTCGTCTAAAAAAATTTTTGTAATAGATTAAAGGCAAGAAAAAAATTTTTTTCTATTACTAAAATGTCGTCCGACTACAAAGACTTCTTCGAATGGAATAATGCCGACAAGCTTCAACTTAGATTTTTTACTTTATTGGCTTTTCAATAAAGTAATTACTCTTCGTTGTAAATGCCCTAGGAAATCTTGCAAAAATAGCAAACCAAGTCAAATAACTATAAAATGTAGGCAGATATGCTACAACTGCTATTTTCGTTTGCCAGCAACGAAGAATGATTGCCACCATTCAGTTTAAGTTTGGGTATGTTGGGTATGTTCTAGAGCTGGCAAAGTGTTGAGAGTAATGGGTATCGGGTATAGAGTATTTGTATTAATTTTTGTGTACTCAATACTTAAAAGTAACTACTCAATACTTTAAGAGCTGTTTTTTTTTTCTTGGATGTTGTATGGCAAATTTAATTTTAACGTTTCTCTAAAAAATTAAAGCCGTTAAAAGTATCGACTAGTAGCGAGTACCC
Organism: Metopia argyrocephala; assembly: GCA_963576795.1. Lineage (NCBI taxonomy): Eukaryota > Metazoa > Arthropoda > Insecta > Diptera > Sarcophagidae > Metopia > Metopia argyrocephala. The sequence continues at coordinate 91,473,712 of OY756211.1, forward strand.
GAACGAAAATACTCAATACTATCCAGTAATAAAATGTTGCAGAATTTGACGGCACTAGTTATAGAGCAAGTTTTATTAAATTAATTGATTAACGCTTATTGATGCCATAAGCATGTATTACAGTTAATAAATGGTGCAAAATATTCTGAAAGTGTTCTTGTAAGAAATGTTTAGTTTTCAAGTTTTATCCCCAACTACGAAATTCATATCCCCAAAAATCCCCAAAACCTTGATTAGTGCATCCCCAAAAATCCCCACATAAACTGCATCAACAATTTTGCATGTACATGGATTTTATTTGATATGTAAATTTTAAATTTGGAGACCGTGCAGATCAAGATAAAATCTTGAGGACATTCTTTTTAAACCAACCTCTTGCTCGCTTCGATGTATGTTTCGAGTCGTTATTTTGTTGAAATACCGATCGCTGTACCATTTCATATTCAGCATGTGTAGTATACGGCATCTATTGTACCTCAATTCTAAATAGATGTCCTGTGCCATAGTATAAAAATCTTCCCATATCATAAAGTATAAGTGGAAAAGTAATTGTAGACGGACGAAACTAAAATTAGTTTGTTTATTTCCAAAAGAAGTAATGTAGCTGTAAGAAGACCCTCAAATTCTGAATTCCTCCGCAATAAATTTATTTATATGAGAAAATAAGTTTGATTTATATCGATCATTCCCAATAAAATCCCCATCCCCAAATGAAATTTTTTGTCCCCAATTTAGAAAAAAAAACCCCAATTTTGGGGATAAATTCCCTAATCTGACAACACTGGAAGTCCGAGATCAAGCTTTAAGTACATACTGGGAGGTTACTTTGTATTTCGATTCGAAAATCTTACGAATTCGTAAAAATTTACGAATTTTCCAAAAAATTTTATATTCATTATTATTGATTTTTCGAAATGGGAAATTTTTTTCGAAAGCATTTTCGATTCATATCGAATTACAAAGTTACCCCCCTATTTTAAGGTCATATGCTAAGTTATCTTTTATAGATTTAGATCGATCTTTGGTCTACTGGACTGTTTACACTGCCTTGATAGCCTCTATCTGTTAGAATTGCAGCAAATTACGGCACACAAAATAAAATATGTTTTATCTTTAATAAACTACTTATGTTGTTGGTATACAGTTTACAATACTGTGTTTTAGAGCATTTACAAGATCGAGCATTTCTTTTAGTTTTATTGATATTTCAATTTTTTTTCTTTATTTTTTTTAAATCTAATATAAATTTTTGCAGTCTATTTCTTGTACATTTCTACAAAAATGTTCTAAAAATTGCTGCTTTTATTTCCATTTAATCTTTTTCTCTTGTGCATAACAAATCATTTATAGCAGGTTCTTGTTTTATGATTTACGACTAAATGCTACAAAAAATACATTTCAAAAATATTATCGTACAGGGTCATAAAGTTTCTTATGAAACTTAAAATGCAGCGTATGTGACTGCATGAATTGGTTGAATGTGCTGGTTTAACTCTTTTGCTGTGTTTTAGTTTTCTTATGTTGCAAGCAAGCAAAGAACCATCAATATGTAGAAAAAAGAAAGAATCGTAAAAACAAATAGAGCAAATTTTAAAATGCGTAATAAAAACACTTTTTAGTGGCATAAGAAAAAAGCAAAACAACCAATATAAAGAAATAAACAAAATAAAATTAATAAAAGTTTGTCATGGACCAAAGCAGTTCTAAATTCTAAAAAGCGCTGAAAAAAAAAACAAAATAAAACAACTTAATAATAGCAAGACAACTTTGTTAGCTTTTGCTGTTGACAACTCTTGTCTGCCATTTGATGACACCTTTGAAAATAATAAAAGCAAACAACACAACTAATGTGATATTACAGACTTACTGAATTTGCACTGCAATTGATAGGTTTTCATTATTCCACTCCCTTCTATTTGGAGTTTAAAATTCTACTTAATTTAAAAACTAGTCCATTTACCTTTTGACATGTTGGGTGTAAATGTTAAACATGTTTCATACGGTTTTTTGTTTTTCTTTTATAGCCAAATAAAGCGACTGCTATTTTTCACGTAAGTGTACTCATCACGAAAATTTATTGCCAAAAAGGTAACGAAATGTACAAAATTTTTATTTTCATTTTTTTTTTTTTGTGTTTTGTTAATAATATTTGTTTATTGCCAGTTTTATTTGTATATTTCATTTCTGTTTAGTCTAAAACAAAAGGTTTTTCTTTCTGTAATGTTCCAATTGTTTTTGTGTGTATAGGTATGTATGTAAGTATACAAACGAAAGGTTAATAAACTCAAAGGACATTTAATACTTTTTCATTTGTATATACCTTTAGGCTATGGTACGATATAATGTTGCTTGAAAATAAATTTGTTTTATTTACAAAATAATATAAAAATTAAAATTTTTATTATCACAAATTTATTGAGCTTTAGATTTTGAAATGATATACTCGTACATATCGGACTTGATCAACAATACGGTATTAACTGAAAATTTTTGAAATTTCACTTTTTGCAAGAAATCAACTAACAACATCGACATCTATCTACTGTAAAAATGTGTAATTGAACGTATTCTCATTACTCTTTCATCCCTAAAACCAAGAGTGGGCAAACAAACAAAACATTTCGCAAACGTTACAACAAAGTCATACACTTTTCAAAATTTTTTTAATGGTATCGTACATGAGCAAAACCAAAACAAATACTTTCTAAATGAGAAATAGCGCAAATGAAACAATTAGCTTTTCGCTCTTGTGCTTGCTTTGTTATTCCGTCTCTTTTTTCTCTTTTTGTTTTCTTTTTCTCTTCTTCTTTTCTTTTTCTTCTCATTCATTTTTTGATGTACCTACGCACATTTGAATTAGTGTATTTGTAGTACTCAAAACAAAAACAATATATTTTTGTTTTACTCATTGTAAAGAACACAACAAAATGAAATCAAACGTTCAGTTTTCTTTATTTTCCTACTCTGCTAAAACCTCATTTAAGGCCATATTCGTGATAATGTATTGACTATCTCTCTATCAACAAAAAGGTACTGTATTGTACAACAGTTGAAATAAAAGTTTAGGTTATATTTTCATAAAAAAGGTATTATTTTTCTTCAAGTTAAAAATAATAAATTTTTTTTTTTATTAAAATTTGATTGTATTTTGAGATGATAGTGTTTCGTTGATAAAATAACATCGGGATATTTTAGAAAAATGGTATTGACTCAGAAAAAAGTTTTTTTTTTGCAATACAGTAGATTCTCACAAATTTGAACCGTCCAGGAATTAGAACCTGCTACACCAATACCCCGGTTTGCGTCGCTAATTGGGACTGAAAAAATGAGACGCAAACCAAAACGACGCAAACTGAAGCAGAATTTTCAATTGTTTACGTATTTGATTTTTTTTTTTTTTTTTTTTTTTTTTTTTTTTTTTTTTTTTTTTTTTTTTTTTTTTTTTTTTTTTTTTTTTTTAAGACCAATACTCAGGGGTAAACCCCTACTCATGCAGTGCATTGTATTGGAATGTGAAGATGGGTGATAGGTTTTTTTTTTTTTTTTTTTTTTTCATAGATGTTTGAACATATTGCGCCTTTTATTGTTGATGAACCAAGTTGCTGTAAATTTGTCCACTCAAGAGCCAGTGTTATACCTTCACCATCGAATGATCAAACAGCAATTGCCTCATCTGTCGGTGGATGTTTTTAATGTGAATGGTGAGCGTCTTCAGTAAATTAGCTGTTGTCTTCCCAGAAGGTGGCGCTGTACTCCTGATCATTGGTTTCTGGTGGAATGGATTAGGAATGTCAGGGGGCGATTTCTTGCAGATGGTCTTGCTGGAGGGGGGGGGGGGGAACCTCTTATTTTTCTTAAATTTAATTTTAATATTTAAATTGTAATTTTTTTAGAAAATCGCAAATTTTTATTTTTATAATTTCGTCCTTCGCTGGTTCGTGATTTTCGTTTAGTCAATACAGGTTTTAAACATTTTAGCTTAGAAAAAGGCTTTTTAAATCAATATATTTTCTTATTATTTTTTGAATAACAGATTTTATTAAAATAAAAATATAACAATTGTGAAGACCACTGATATAATTCGAAACTAACATGTAAACAACTCACACCTGCAAATTTGCTTTCTACTAAACGGGAAAGCCCCTTTTTTTGCTTTAACTTTGTAAAAACATTTTCATATCAACCACGCAAATCGAAGCATTTACGACGCAACTTCGAAGCCATGCGATGCAAACTAAAACAAAAACGACGCAACATTGAAATTCCAGAAACTTAAAAAAAGACGCAACTTCGAAGCGACGCAAACTGAAGCGACGCAAATCGGGGTATTGGTGTACTTTAATGTATTGGATAGTCTAAAAGAAGAACTAGAGGTTTTAAATTATGGATGTTTTGTATTCTTTTTTTTTTTCTTTTTTTAGTACAAATTATTTTTCTCGCTCATTACAATACAAAATAAAACGGGGAATCACCGAGAAGCGTGTGTAATTTTATATGCTTGTATAAACTTGGGTCCTTTGATAACTGAAGTTCAAAGTGCAGTGTTCATACTTAATAAATACTGATTTTATGTTAAAAACCAATTCAATATCTAATAATTAAAAAACTGTTTGAAAGTTTTTTAAGAATTTAATATGTTCAAATACATTAATTAAATGTTAACAAATAAAAATTGTTTTGTGTTTAAGAAAATCTTACAAAAGAAGTTTTAATATAATTTTAAAATTTTCTTAAAAAATTTGTTTCAGAAATTCGAACTATTGAGAAATTCGACCACAAGACCACGCAACTACAAATTAATATTTTTTGAAATTAGATAATAAATACATGTATTATTTAATTTTAGATTAAGATTAGATATGTACATAGTATATGGTGGTATGAAAAATATTTTTTAAAACAAAAATGAAATAAGACCCCATTTTTGGGAACGTAATCCATACTGAAGTACCAACCCAAATTTGGAAATAAAATAGAGCTCTATTGGAGTAAAAATAAGCGACAACATAAAATCACGAAGAATAATTCGCTGTGTAAAATTGTTTTAAGGAGTTAACATGGTGAAGCCGTGTGTTTGCTATACCAGAGTTTGTAATCCTTGCACACTATAAAAGAGCTTTCTTTATAACAAAATATTTTGAGACTCATTTTCATTGTATTTCTTATTTCTTCCAATAACAAAAAAGGAATGAAATAAATAATAACTAGTAGTGTTATTCTTCTAAATATTTTATCATTCTATTGATAAGTTCAGACTATAAATGGTTAAAGGTGAATAACAATGGCCAAACTTAAGGCCAAAAATCTTCAAAACGGATAAAGTGTCTATACTGCTTATTTAAGTTTATTTTATTCTTTTTTATACTGTATGGATGTACGTTAAGTTTGTAGTTCAAATAATATATAAAAAAAATTTTTCTTTTGTGCACATTAAGTCTCAAGGCTTGTAAATCATTAAATAATAAATTGGGTCTTCACTTAAAGTTTAAAAACGAAACCGTAGTTTTACATTTTTTTTCTTTTTTTAGTTTATTTTGTTTTCTTTTGATTTTATTTTTTCAATAATTTCATTTATCACTAAAATGGCATCAAGATTCTTTGTATTTTTTTTTTCTTTTTTTTTCTCGTTATTTCGCATTTAGTATGTGTATTACGGTTTTTATATATTTTTTGGGCTTAAACTGTCACGCTCTCGTACTAAACTTTGTATTTGGTTGGGCCATTTAATGTGTCTTAAAAAATAAAAAAGAAATCGTAACCAAATGAAATCGAAGAAAGAAAACAAAAATATTTAAACGTTTTCATTGTTTTCTGTACAAAATAAATATAATTTTCTTTTTTGTTTTTTGAGAGCAAAGACATGAATTTCTACCAAAAAATAAAAAATTTTTTTTTGTTTACTTCTTGTATTCACCCAAATCACGTGCTGACATGAATAATTTAATGTTTTTGATATTTTTTTTTCTTCTCCTGTTTTCTTTTTTTTTTATGATTTCGATATTTGGATACCCTGCTGCTGCTGCTGTTTGGTTTTCTAAAAAGTAGTTTTGCTTTGTTTTTTTTCCAATTTCCATTTAAATCTGCCTTATCATGGGTATCTGCAACTGCAACCAATGCATAATTGTGGCCAAGTGACATTTCAACTTTTTTTCCATTTAAATTGCCACCAATTGTTTTTTTGTTTTAAATATATTTTATTGGTATTTTGAATGCGTGAAATTTGAAAATTCGTTATGTAAAAACCACATTCAAAAATTGTTCACAAAAAAATTGCCTCTTATTTTTTGGAATTTTAATTGAATCTTTTATTTCATTTTTTTAGTAATTTTAGCCTAAACCAAGTCTTACATTGGTATTGGAAATAAGAAAAAGAAAAACTATGTACACTTAAATTCGTATGCTAACTTGATAAAACATATTTTGATGATAACATTCAGTTTTACTTTTCAATAAATTTGTTGCGTTGCGTTGCTCACAAAGACAATACGATCATATAAGTTTTTGCTATAATTTTTATAAAACGATTGTTCTTTAGCCTCAAAAAATGCCGGAGTTTAGGTCATGTGGATTTTCTTTTTATCGCGTATTTTCTTGATGTCTAAAAGCCTTAAGGTTAATCTAATTTTAGGATTTTAACTCTAATTTTTTATTTTTTTTCTTTGCATTAGATTTTCTGGATTTTTCCGAAAAAATAAAATAAAATACCAACTCAATGCTTTCTACCATATAGTCGGATGGTACTAATTTTTGGAATATATGGTCTCCATATCGTACGAAAATATAATCAATGTTTAGATTTTACCATTTTTATATCCTTCAAGGATTTTCAGGATACGCACAATTGATGCACTCGTTAACCTTTTTAACTGAAACGCATATTTATTACATCAAATGACTTCAAATGGTTTGGAACATTAAAATTTATAATTCACTATTTATTAGCCATTAGTACTTTTGTAGTTGTAAGAACAAATTGTTCCTTCCGCTCATTTTGACAAAACTGAAATCTGACGCACGATTTTCGAAATAATTTAAATAACGGTAAATCGAATAGCAGAATAGTGTGAGAAACAAAAATAAAGAACAATCAGCGCAATCGATGCATGTCGGTCTTTTTGATGTTGATCAAATATAAACGAAAATAGTGAGACCTAAACCCACCCGCACAATCGATGCATCATGGTCTGAAAGGGTTAATGGAGGATCTTTAATGGTTTGGGGAGCATTCTGCCCCGACGGAATGCTAGAGTTGGCTTTTTCGAGTATTGAAATGAATTCAACAGAGTATACCACTTTTCTCCAGACAAATCTAAAACGATTTTTTGAAAGACATCAGAAAAAAATATGATTTTTCAGCAGATAATGCCCCTGTTCACAACGGTAACCAGACTTGCATGTGGTTGAAGTCGCACAATATTACACCCAGCTGTTCACCTGATCAGAATCCAATAGAAAACATATAGGGTATCATGGTTCGCCAAATTTTTGGTGGTTATATGCAATACGGCACCTTATCGGAACTAAAAGACGCAGTAATTGCTTCCTGGAAGTCAATCAAAATACGCTTTAATTTTGTTCGCAGTAACCCCTACGAATTTTTGTGCTTATGCCCAACAATGAAGGTCCTACTCATTATTAGACCTTAAACAGTTTTTAATTTCAATTATAAAGAATTATGCCCGTATTCATAAAAAATAAAATTGGTTTATAGAGTGCTTATTTGACATATTTCTATAGAATAACTGTCAAATAAGCAATTAATAAAACTGTTTTATTTTTTATGAATACGGGCATTATTTTTTAATTTTTTAGGCTAAATTATTAAAGTGCAGCTCTAATTTTGCACCAAACAAAATTTGAAGTTTTTGTGATAAATTTGAATAAAATTCAGTTATTTTTGTAAAACCTAACAAATTTTGATTTTGCTAAAACTGCCTTCAATTCGTCATCATTAGAAATTTAAAGTTCAACACTAGAAATATAAATTGCTGAAAAAGTTAGTGCGGCTATAATATTGTATCAGAGTGTATGTTTAGATATCTAAAAATCTGTTCCATGATATTATGCTACTTTCTATTTTAAAGGTGGTTCCGATTGTGACACTTTATAGTCGTTTCTAAACGAGAGCACAAACTGCTTAATTTCTTAAAAACTAAATGATTATTTCAAATGAAATTTTTCTATTCTCAAGAAAAAATGCTTTTTCCTAAAACTTGTATAATCTAGGCACAAAACTTTTTTGTTTTTTCTATTTTTATACTTTCTCACGCTTTATTTCTTTATCCAATTGGTGGTTTATTTGGGCTATACATACTTTCTTTTGAAATCATCTTTAGATGGAACAATCCTGATTGCGGTAATAACCCATGTACATATTTTTGTACCATATTTTTTTGCCCTGTTTAATAATAATTTTTTTTTGCTTTTTTTATTTTGTTTTGTCCGGAACGCACAATAAATTAATTATGTCACATTATGTAATTTGATCAGATTTTTGTTTTGTAAACGTATCTTTGGACTACTAAGAAAGTGGTTTGAACGGATAAAATTTCTTGAATTTTTCTTTTTTTTTTCTTTTTATTTTCTGCTCCATCACCAACACTTTTATCATCACCACATCATCTTTATCATGTCTTTGGGCTTTTGTGTTGTTCGTTTGTTGTAGTTGTCATCAGTTAAAAGAAAAAATACAACACTGGCATAGTAAACTGATACAGATCTTGACAGTATAACAAACGCTTTCAGTTGGTTGTTGTTCTTGTTGTTATTATTGCTGGTACTTATTTTTAGTACCTCTTTTTTTCTTTCTTTTTGTTTTTTTATTATTGCTGTTGTATAAGTAAAAGAAATACAAAAAAAAAACTTTAAAGTATTAACCGCAGTGGCAGTGGTTTCTGTGTTATTGTTCCACTAAAAAAAAAAAATACACGATTTCTTACACTCATCTTGAGCTGCTGCTGTTCAGGTAACAATGCCAAGGCAGGTAAAAAAAAAAAAAACTGCACCAAATACCATAAAACGGCAGCAAAAACTATAATGAAATAATAAAAAAATAATACCAAATATAGGCCCCCTATTTATTATATTATATTTTGTTTTTGTTGAGATTATCTTTTCAATAAAACAGAAAAGAAAACCAAATTTCGTCATAAAGAAAAGACACGAACAAATAAAGGGGGAAAAAGCATTCTTATGAATATCAAAACATTTTGAAAAAAAAAAAGCCTTTTATTTATTATAATTTAAAGGTATTAAAAGATTAACAAGCAATGATTTCAAAGAAAAGTATCCGAAAAATTAATTTTAATGCTTTATTAACAATGGGTTTAGAATCTAAATTCCTACTGAAAGTTATACCATTTCTGTATTTTATTTACAAATTTTGAAAATAACTGAACTTTAGTAGCTTTGCCAGCTGTTCAGTGACCAGTTTATAGTTGTCAATAATAGTTGGTTTAGTTGGCCGACGAAGATTTTTTACATTAGAATCTCCTTTTCTCGATGGATTGACTGACCTGTCCACCCGGGACATTGGTTCAATTCATTAGGCTCTCTGGCTGGTTTCCCTGCATCATGTGGTATCACAACGGGCCGCTATGCGTGCTCAAGTGTGCCTTGTCATTACGAGACTGCCACTTCCTCCTATCCTATTGGTCTAAAAAAATAGTCTTTGCACAACAAAATTCTTATTCCAAGATGTTTTTTTTAAGTAAATTGTACTTTTTATTTATTTTAAATATTTTATTTATTTTCAAACCATATGACAGATTTAGGCAACCTCAACCGTGTCTAGTATTCTATTTTCGATTGGACACAAGGATAGTTTTTAATTATTTTCAACAATTAATTTTTAATGACTTGTTGTTTAAGTACTTTTTTTTAATTTTATTGCATTTAAAAAGTCATGTAATATTATAATAATAATAAAAAAATAATAAAAATTTGTTTATTAATTTTTATATTGCCTCTAACAAATAATAAAGTAATAGGCTGGGCATTTAATATGAAATTGGGGGTGGGGGAGTAAGAACAAATAAATGGAACATTCCATCTAACTTAAGACGCAGTACTAGTGCATTCGTTGTTTGATTGTTTGTTAATGGAACGAAATTATAAGAATTCTAAACGACACGAATGCAAATAAAATTTGTTAAAAATTGACCCTTTTGTACTGTTTGTTCTTCAAAAAAGGTTTAGAAATTATTGAAAGACTAAAGAAATATTTGTTAAAAAGAGCCTTAAGTAGAATGCTACACAAGCGAGTAATTACTTTTTAAATACTGCCTAGCTTGTTCTGTAGCTGCAGTAAAAATGTTCTGGGATCCTCAATACGAAATTTATATAGATCAGGGATGAGCAACACGCGGCCCGCGGGCCGCTTGCGGCTCTTTCAACCTATTTATACGGCTCGCCAAACAAATGTTGCTGCTTCTCAAAAATACACATAATATATAGACACATTAATGAATGTTTATAAATCCGACCACCGACCAATTACCACCGATCAAGACTGAGTAATGCACGATTAGAAACTTGTGTATGTGTACCTATCTCATCAATTCCGGCTGATATTGATCAGGTGGTATCGAAAAAACAGTGCCAAATTTCTCATTAAAAATTTCAAGCAAATACTTTTTATTTTTTGGCATTAAATTTTATATTTTTTTATTCTAATTTTTATTATAAATAGAGTTTTGTAAATTATTAGTATTTATGTGCGGCCCGCCAAAAAATTTTAAAATTTATAAGTGGCCCGTTGATTAAGAAGGTTGCTCACCCCTGATATAGATAATACTAGTTGCGTTTGTACAAATAACAGTTTCTTCTTTTTTGCTTATAAATCTTTACTGGAATCCAAATATTGTTTCATCAATCACTTCATGAAAACCATCTAGAAGAGCTTGTCTGATCACTTCCTTACATGCGGCGATATTGATTGAAATTAATCATTCGTATTCGTTTGAATAGCAGTCGCAGTGGTCTAGTGGTTAGTGTTTTGGCTTACTAAGACGATAGTGCCGGGTTCAAATCTCAGCTCTGGCATCTTGAAAAAAAAAGAAATATGAAAAATTGTATTACTTTCGGCGACTACCTCTCAGCAGTCTTCTGGCAAAAGCTCTGAGAGTAACTAAATGCCATGAACAAGCTTCTCAAGTCTGTCGTTCGGAGTCCACATTAAACTGTAGGTCCCGGTACTCATGTATAAAAATTAACACACACAACATGAGTGCTGCTAGAAGCTAGGCCGTAACCCTGACACAGGGTTGTAATGGCCAATTATGTATATACTCGTTTAAATTACGCAAACTTTTTTACAGTCCATAAAATATGTACAGTATTCAATACCTATTTTTGCAATACTGACTACCCATTAAACTGTAACACTTTTAATAATACAATACATATAAATATCTGAATTAATTAGTTTTTGTTTTGTATAGAATAATTACTGAACATATACTGGAAAAATGTTTATTTGTGATTGGCTGCTGAATAAATAAATAGGCGACGACAAAAAATGATAAACAGAAAAGAAATTAAAATAAACAAAAGTGAAAGAAAAAATTAATTAAAACATAACTAAACTGAAGCAAGATATATAAATAGAACAAATAGAACAAAGTGTTGCCGATTTGTATAACTAACTTTTTTTGTGTTCTAGGTCTTCGTTTAATAAAAAAATACAGCAAATTAAAATATATTACACAACTTAAGCTTTTTAGAAATATAAATAAAATAATTACTTACCATTCATCTTTTGATTTTAATGTGTATACTGTGCTTACTATACACATACCGTTAAACAAGTTATATTGTTTACTAAAGATACTCATAACGAGTAATCGCAATGCATTTTGTATGATACGGTGTTTGTTTTGCTGTACTGCAGATTCTAATGTCTCATACTCTATAGTAGCGACGTTAAAAGGTTTTGTGCATGTTATTAATTTACTACGTTTTTATTTTCACTCTAGAATTTCTGATTTGTTGCTGATTTGTTAAATTTAATACTAAATGCCAGAACGTATTTAATTTATGATGGCCTGTGTTATTTTCCTCTATTTTTTTTATTTTTAAATCAATAATAAATTTTAAACAAAGCAATCATAATGTTGCACAATAATTATCATGTTGTTTTTGAGTTCATTTGCAGTGGTTTTACATTTTTATTCATATTTTGTTGTTGTTGTTTAGAATTTTTAATATTTTCTTACACTATTTTATGCATTTAGTGCGTGACTTTTGTTTAATTTGTATTTGAAAACCAAAAGAATTCGTGTTGTTATTTATTTACTTTTTTTCTAATTAAAATAGGCATAAAAACTGTAATAAAAATAAAAACAAAATAAATAAATAAAAATTAAAATGAATTTTTTTTATAGCCCATAAATCCTCTCGTCACATCATACACACAGAATACGTATTTTTTTTTTTTTTTTCAAATATTGTATTAAAATATCACAATTAGATTTTTGTTAACCTTGGTTAGTTATACTATTGGTTGGTAAGAGATTAAAATAAAAATGTCACCATAAAATCGTAACTTGCAACAAATTATGTATTATTAATTACTGTATAATTTATGTAAAATTTTTATGTAAAATGTTCAATAAAAACAAGGAAGTGCTACTTAATGATTTTCAAAAAATGTCCGATTAACACTTTATTTGCAAAAAAATAAAAAAAAAACCAAAAAGAGAAATACTATCTTGTAATAAATGCATGACATTTAACATTTAAATGTCAGTTTAGAAGAAAACATAGATAACAACTTTATTTTCGTTTTTTTTTTAAATATATATAATCCCAGCTCTGGCTTTTAGCACTGTCCAAGCATATCATTTCTATACAAAAATATCTCGTATGTTTTGTTTGTTGCTGATAAATATCTCGCTTTTTTCTATATATCTGCACGATGTGTCTGTATGTCTTTTCTCTTAAAAAAAAATCATAAAAATAAATGCCATCACTTTTAGAAAATTATTATCGCCTTGTCGCCATCGTCATCATCATTATTTACTCTTGTCTTAATGAACTTAATGTTGCACTTTAAATGCATTTCTGTTTTTTTCTTTTTATTATTTTTTTCTAAGTCGTTTTAAACACTCAATTAAATAGCAATTAAATGCTTTTAAATATTTAATCTCATAAATTTTGTTTATAAAGATTTAAGATTTTGTCTTCAACATGCTTAACAAAACTCCTTCGAATCGTTAAAAAGGCAAAAGAAAAAAAAGTGAAAACTTTATCACTAAATCTTAAATTTGCAAATACAAAAAGTGACCAGTTATAATAACTTAATTTATGCTTCGTAATACGAGGACTTGCTGAGGAATTTCACAACTTTATGTATGAAACTACTATTTCTTTTTACAAAAGGCGTTCTATATCGTAACACCACCTCGCTTCAGCTATATTTTTTTTATTTTATTTTTTTTTATTCCGAAATTATAGTAATTTCGTTAAATGTTAAGTACTTTTAAGAACTGAGTTTAGTGTTGAGTATTGAGGACTTGAGATCACTGCCGTTCAATGACAACCACATGCTAAATTCATTGCTACTTCACCAAGAATAGATAATGGTTGATATTTTCAATGCTTTGCTAATGATTGAAATGCTCTTTTTTTAAATTTTCAAGATTTTGAACTGGAAGTCTGTAAAAGTTTGATGAATGATTCATTCCTTGTTCAACCCTTATCTTTTGACATACCTAAACTTTTTCCAATTTTTACCCGAAATAGAGAGTTTAGCTTTTGAATATTTTTCATGCGCTAGATGTTTAATTTCACATTTGCTCTAATTAATTTAGAATCTATCCATAAGCTTTGTAAAACCTAAAGGTGTATGATTGATTATGTGATTAATATAGTCACCTTAATTGTTTTAATGGCACAGGTTTATCCTTGAAAACCCAAGTTTTGATTATTCTTTGGCCTTTAGATTGTTGCGATGGTTTATTTCTTTATAAAATTATAATTTGTTGCGAACTTTTGCACAGATTACGCCTAAACATTGTGAAATATAATGAAATGACATATTTTGCTTATTCAAATATTTTAAATATTAAAGTATTATTTAAGTGTTGCCCATTTAGCATTTTCCATATCAGATCTAGCATTTTTCAAATATATTTTTCACAAAAAAAAAAATCGCCCTATACGGTCTTCGAAGCTTTGGCATTTTATATAACGGCCTTCTTGTTGAAACTGCATCTTTCAAGTTAATTGTCACTTATTCAGTCTGTTTGGTCAAATCAGCATGTTCAGATATAGAATTCAAGAAATGACAAAGTCATCTTTACCCATGAGACCAATTTAAGGATGAATGGGTACGTGAACAAACGAAATTGTTGAATTTGTGACGTTACCAATCAACATGAGATCCAAAAGTGCATAATGCATTACGAAAATGCATCACTTCTTCGAAAGCAACGCTTACAATTAATTGCGAGGTCTAAAGGTGATGAGAACCCAGTTATTTTGTCTTGAATTGGATGATTTAGGCACCAACGACGTGTAAACAAAACAACGCTACGTGCCACACAGCTCATGCTTTGGATGTACTTGCACGAAGTATTTGCTCATCTCTGAATACCGAGATCATATGATTTAAATCTGTTAGTCTTTTTCTTGGGAGATTAACCCCAAACCACAGCCCGATTTATACGTCATTTCGTTGTTACATTCCACCTTTTGATCTCATTATATCATCAGTAAGTCCTTCAAAGGAATAAAAAATAATAAATACACTCACAGTTTGTTTAAAGATGGGAAGTGTTAAATGAATGAGCCCATAACATTTAGCATATGCTAAGGACCCGATACCATTTAGCATATTTTTTTTATTTAGCATATTTTTTTAGCATTTGGCATATTTTTTAGCACTTAACATATCTTTTTTGTATTATTCTGGCATATTGTGGTTTTTACTTATTTTAAATACATTTCAACAATGATATTTATAAAGTTAAAAATGTATACCAGAACAAAACGATGAAGTATGTTAAAAACATATTTTACTTTCTTTATTTCTAATATTTAAATATTTTTAAGTTTGAGTATTTTTAAAAACTATTTTTAGCATTTTCTTTTTCCAACAATCTATAATTGTGTCCACAGCGATTTTTAGCAATACTTTGGTTATCACATACTTTTATTTTTAGATCGTTTGATTTAATTTTATGAATTTAATTGTAAATATACATATGAAGTGTTGAAAGCATTAAATACAATTGGCCACAGCGGGCTATGGCAGAGCTAAAATACACAGATTTATACTATTTATGAAGACAATTATTCCCACGACCTTACAGCTACATGACGCCATGACCACTTCTGTCACTATAGCCAATTAAGCCTAATTTACATTTTTTTTTTAAATAATAAGTTTTTTAGTAACGGATTTTAAAGAACTCAACAAAGATTAGTTTAGCAAATCGAATTCTTCAAAAAATGTTAATTCGCACAAAAAAAGGAATGGATTCATAATCATCCCTATCGTCACTAACAAGCGTTAATTCTGTTCCCACGAAAAGATTTTGCTAACGGAAATTTTATGGGAACTGAGGTATGCAAAATAAGGATGAAAAATATTTTGAAATTTAATTTATTTGTTTTTTGATGCAAATAAAATTGTATTTTTAAAAACTGTACTTTAAATAGATAAAATGTTTAGAATTGGATCCATTAATTGGTTTGGCTCACCTCTCATTCCTCGCTGGCTTTGCAAATTAGCGGCAGTCGTTGGCCGAACATATCTTTTTTTTTTGTTTCCCATAGGCCTCGTTTTTGTTTCTTTTTCATTCGTTTTTTTTTATTTTATTTTTATTTAATGAATGATTAAGATTTTTATCAAATAATATTATTTCTACATATATTTTTCTACATAATTTTTAATAAAACAAATTTAACTCACAACTGGTATTAATAATCTTCTGTCAATAATTGTCTCCTCATATGCTTTAGCTTTTTAATTTAATTCTTAAGAACACAAATCAACAAAAAAAAAATAATTATTGAGTTCAATAGTTTTAAATTAATTTGTTTTTATTAAACAAAATAAGTATTTGAAAGAAAAAGTTTTGAAAAATTAAATTCGTTTGAAAAATCTTTAAAATGAAAGAGTTTTCAAAAAGGAAATTGTTTTTTTTAATATTTGATAAAAATAAGAAAAAAATGTCATATTTTCTAAAACAAAAAAAAAAAAATTTTTTTTTTACAAACTTGTCCCAATGCCTGACTGAATGCCAACCTACAGAGTAACTATTTATCATTTAATTTTTTTTTTATTTATTTTTTGCTTTTCTTTGTAATTGAATACGTTTTTCATTCGTTCGTTTCATTCATTTTGCAGTGACCGAGAAGTACATATTTTTTTTTTTAAATAATTTTTCGCACTGCTCATACCAAGCGGCGGCAGCAGCACTAATTGCTGCAGTACCAGCACTAGCGGCTCATTTTCGTAGCAGCGATAAAATTGCGTTGGCTGTTAATGAATGTATGAGAAGAGACACACGTTGCTGCAACGCGTTTTTTCTTCGCATACAATATTCGTTTTAGCATTGAATTAGAGCGATGAACTTTAAGCAGTGCAAAATGAGAAAAACAAAAGTTGAAAAAATAAATGAAATAAATAAAAAATAATTGCAAATAAAAGTGCAACCAACAACTGCCACAATATTAAACTGAAGGCACGCGTAATACTTGCTTTTAAAATTATGCGTTACGTTGCGTTGCCGTGTTTTGTTTTGTATTTTTTTGCAGTCTTTCCTAAATTATAAATAATTTTTTTCTTTATTTTTTATTTTTTTTGAATATTTATTACTTTGTTTTTAATTTGAATTTCGTTTTAAAATTTTCAATTATTTCTTCTTTCATTGATTTTTTATTTTGAAAAATTTCAAACGAAAAGTATTTCAAGCATATTTTATTATTTCATACGCATAATAATTGATTGATGGATGGATGGATGGACTAATTTAATTGGTTAATTTTAAATAATATTTTAATTTGTATTTTTTTGTTACAATTAAGAGTATTATACTTGTATAATTTAGTTAAAATTTTTTAGTGTAAATAATAAATCTGCATATCGTCGCAAGAATTAAAGAGCGCTGTAACTGAAAAAATATTTAATGTACACCAGAGCCAAAAAACCTGTATGAATGTAGAAAGAAAACACTGGTATTTTTCAAAACGCAGACGGCGTAAGGGAATTTCTTTTCGTCATAGAAATCTGTGACTGGAACCGGGACCAAAAAAAAAAAAAAAATAAAAAATTTTTGATTTTTTGTTCTTTAATTCTTGTGACCATATCGTCGTGCGGGAGTTTAAGTGCTCTATACGCCATTTTATATTTCTCGAGTTAATAATGCCATTTTAGGTTTTTGACCCCAAAATTTTTAAAATCTGCAATCGGCTATTTGTCTTCAAAACGTGACGTGATATCCTAAAACGGATTACAGATTTGAAAAATTTGAGGTCTCATTAACTCGAGATATATAAAACATATGAAATGGCGGATAGAGCACTTAAACTCTCGCACGACGATATGTTTATGCATGCAAGGGAATGTGAGAAGAAAAATACATTGAGCCCCTTTTCTTTAGACAATTTGGTCGTAAATATGCCTCTATAAGTTTGGTACTTAAAGTATGGCATGATTTATTTTAGTTTTTTTATTAAAGCAATTGCGTCCAAACCGTATGCACAAAGTGCAATGTGCATCGACGAAAGCAATACTTTCTGCTTACTTTACAGAGAAACTATGATCTGCCAGTGGAAAATTATAAGAGCTTTCATAGTTGTCAACCGTAAATACAAATATCGAAGCATATTTGTTTGGACGCAAGTCATTTGAAGACATCGTCATGAAAGATGCAGAATTTTTATTTTTCTGCTTATTACTGATACAAATTTTACATTTGCAATTTTTTATGTTTGTTTTGTTTTCAATCATATTATTTAATTTTGTCATATAAAACAGTTGTATTACTTCATTTTATTACAAAAAAAATTTTTTTTTATACATTTTTCTTTGAATTTTTCCATTTGCAAAAAAATTTAAAATTTTGCCATAATCTTATGCAAATTAAACAAATGTTGTATTTAAAAACAAAGTAAACAAGAAACAATTTTTCAACATACAACCAACATATAAATGTATGTGCATGCAACTAAAATTCAACGAAGCTGAAAGTTTAACGTGCAACAAACAGCAGTTCGACAACAGAAAAAGAAAAATGAAAAGCGTGTAGACGTGTATTACGTTTAAGATATAAAAATCTATGAATAAATGATGAAAATAAAATGATGCAACAATCGGAGAAGAAGAAGCAGAAAATGATGTTGTTTTGCTACTGCTACCAACGCTTTTCCTTGTAGCAACCATTTAAGTAACATTTAGTAGACAGATAGACAGACAGACATGCCAGACAATTAAACAATCATTTACGTATGTTTGTTGACTTTCTTGCACCAACCAACTCTATCATGTTATTGTGTCACAATAGTGGGGGCTGTATAAAATCATCTTCAGTAATATCATGTTTTTAACAACATTATTGGGATTATGTTGTTGGCTGTTGTAGTTCGTTGTTTGTTGTTCTCTAGTGACAAAAGCGACACAAATTAATCACATTTGCAAATACTATTCAGTCACTAATTTTTTTTCTTTTTTTTATTATTTTGTTTGTTGTGCCTTTATTGTGTCAGCTTATTTTGTTGTTATTGCTGTTTTTTTCTCCTCTCGCTCCTTTTTATTGTTGTTGTGGTTGTTTTTACTGACTCAACACCACTTCTATTTTAAGCAACGAAATGAATGAAAATATTTATTTTGTTTATGGTCATCAGTGCATAATCAATCGTATAACAATGAATTTGTCGTCTATCAGTATATCTGTCTACATTAATTTGCCACAAATAATGGCAAATGATACAAAAAAATATACTTTAAGAGTTTATAACGAATATCACAGACACTAAATACCCAGCGGGAAAAAATTTATTAGCTTATTTTATAATCCATTGCCTAAATTATAGGCCGTATTCCAATTGGCGACGTCGTCGTCGTGTAACGACATTTTTGTAATAGATTAAAGGCAAGAGAAACATTTTTTCTTTTTTCTGATACAAAAATATCGTCAGATGACAACGAAATCGCCAACTGGAAGAAGGCCGAATATCTTCCTTCAGAATTCATCACTTTTGGAATCGAGAAGGTAATTTTACAAGTAAATCTTGATTACTATGAGCATTCCGACATCTTCAGAAGAAGGAATACATTTCATTAAAAAATTCGTTATTTCTCGTTATTCCTTCAAATTATTAACCATCGTCGTGCGGGAGTTTAAGTGCTCTATCCGCCATTTCATATTTTTTGTTTTCGACCCCAAAATTTTTCAAATCTGTAAACCGTTTTAGGATATCTCGTCAAGTTTCGGAGATAAATAGCCGAAAACGGAATGCTGATTTTAAAAATTTTGGTGTCAAAAACCTAAATTAGCATCATTAACTCGAGATTTAAAAAATGGCGTGTAGAGCACTTGAACTCCCGTACGACGATATGCATGCACTACAAATAATGAATTCTAATACTTAATGGAATTTAATACTTATTGATATTAAAAACATTTATTACTTTCGTAGGGCATGATCTTTATTAAGGGTATTGGTTTCCGGAATCAACAGATTATACATTCCTTGTATTACCTTCTCGATTCTCATTTATAACTATTTCCCGCTGGGTATGTACTAATTGAATATAATGTGCACTGGAACAATTAAGGCCTGTTCACGATAAAAAAAAAATTGTGTGTAAAAAATTAAATTCAATGTTTGGCATTATTGCAAATACGAGTATTTCAACAAAAATGATACTGTAGTTGACTCATATTGGTGCAGTTTGTAATATTTTTAAGGAACAATTGCGATTAGTTTGTGCAGATTCTGTGATGAGGCAATCGTTTATTCAGAGCAGTTACTAGGCACTTGTGCAGCATTGAAGCAAAGTAGAAAGGAGGCAACTTGGTGATTATCAAATATTCAAGATACGTTAGAGCGACGAAACTACGGGGGATATTATACAAACTCTAGTTTATTTGAGTTTTTTTTATTAAGACCAATACTCAGGGGTAAACCCCCACTAAATGCTGTGCATTGTATTGGAATTTTTGTGGAAAGGACAGTACATTATAACATTTTATTTTGTTTTCCTATATTATTAAGCGCCTTAGGAATGAGACAAATGTGAATTGATCATTCAAAGGCCAGTGTTATGCCTTCACCCTTAATGATCAACTACAATTGCCCCATCGTGTCATCTTGATTGTGGTGAGTGCCTTCGCTAAGTAGGTTTTTAGCTGTTTTCTGCTACTTCCCAAGAGGTGGCTCTTTTCTCCTGATCATTCGTTTTTCGTTGTCAAAGGTTAAGGTGGAATTGAGTGGAATGTCAGGGAACGCTTACTTTGTAGATGGACTTCTTGGGGGGGGGGCCTCTTATTTTGAAATTATAATTAAAAAAAAACCGCCAACTAACTTTTTCATTTTTACCTTTACTGGGATTCGAACCTAGGCCGTTTAAGTTTTTGTGCGAGCGCTCTAACCACTATACCACGCACCCCCTCTGTTCTGTTCTGTACAATAGATTTTCAGGACGAAGTACATTTAATACCTCATGAATGAACGAATATCTTTTAACTTTGTGAACATAAGATCTTAACATTTCCGATTTTATGCCATAATAGTATTTTAAACTGCTATAATTAACTTCTAGTTGCCATGGTATAGTGGTTATTGTGTGGGCTTACGAAGACAAAAGCTACGGGTTCAAACCCCAGCTCAGAAATCTTGAAAAAATAAGAAATTAAAAAAAAAAAAAATACATATATATTTTTTCAGCGACTACCTCTTAGCAGTTTTCTGTCAAAAGCTCTGAGAGAAATTAATTGCCAAGAAAAAGCTTATCAAATCTGTCGTTCGGAATCGACATTACACTGTAGGTCACAGTACTCATGGATAAAAATTGACTCACCCAACATGGGTGCTGCGAGAAACATGGTTGTAATGACCAATTATGTGTGTACGTATATATGTAGATATCCTCTCAATCATTATTATCTGATTTTAGTTTTTAATTCTGTTCCAGTCTTTATTGGTCCAGATAAGTTTATCTTTCCTTGTGCACTCTATTCTTTGTAGTTACATTGAATATCATTTTTGTAACGAAAAAATTTTTTATGAAAAACTCTTTGACAGCCGCACTATTTTTAGAAATATTAACATCCGTTGCACTTATAGAAACACTAATTAAACATTTGTTAGTGTAAGTTTCTTAACTGGAAATGGACTGTAGAAAGCTTAAACTATGGTTTTTAGTTTTATTTAATCTAGAGTGCCGACTAGAATATTTCGAAGATGAAATCTAAAACCGGTTAACCAATATTGTTGTTAACAGAGCACCACCAGAGCCCAATTTAAAATATTTTTGTTTTTGCATTAAAATAAAATATTTAGATTAATTTGGAAATTGTGTCAACATCTTCCGAGGAAGTAATACAATGCAACAATTTATTAAGTTAGACTAAATTCAAATATGAACAAACAGTGTTACTAAAATCACAATCTTTTAATGTGCTTGGCGAATGTAAAGGCAAACCTAAAATATTTCTCTTATATGTACAATAAGTGTTTTTAATATCAATCGATAAACGGTTTTCGACAAGTTGAAATGCTTTATCTGCTTGTTTTTATAGTTTTTTTATGAGTATAAAACTTACAGAATGTTTTTTTTTTATAAATCTAATAAGACCACTTCACGTGTTCAGCTATTAATTACATTGTAACAAAAGATTAAAAAAATTTTGATTTATTTTATTATTATTATTTCTTGTTTGGTTTTTTGTTTTTTATATTCTTGATAAACTCAAAGCACGTATCGTATCAGTTGTATGGTAAAGGATATAGTAGAATAACATTGTGTTTCAGTTTCAACTACAATTTATGATTATTTTTATGGCTTTCTATTATTCACACACCCTGTAAAATATTTAAAATCAGTAGAAACATTAAAACTTTAACAAAGCCTGTAACCGAAACTACCTTAAGTGCTGATTAGTAGAGTTTCTTGCAAGTTGCAGTAGCAATAACATTTAAAAATGAGCAGAAAAAAAAGCTATGAAATCAATAGTTAACAAACGGCCAAGACCGAGTAAAATGGGCATGAATGAGTGTTTGTATTTTTGTTTCTTTAAAAGTAGTGGGTTTTTTTTTTTATAATTATTGTCTATTATTTTTTCACTCTTTTTCTCTGCCACTTTAACTCTTTACGTCTCTTCTTATTTTTATTTTTATTTTATTTTGTAAAAGAAGCACGCGAGTTTATTGAACCCGCTGCAAATATATGCAATACAATTACAGGCAAAATAAATGAGTGAGAAAATAAAATAACAACAATAAAAATTCTAAAAAAAAAAAAAAAAATCAGCAACAATTATAAAAACTATACGGCGACGTTTATGAATAAAAAAAAATGTTACACGAATTACATTATTGCCGTCTGTGCAAGTGTGATTGTGTGGGGAATTGTCGTAGATATTGAACATGTTTTTCTCGCTCAGAGTAAAACCACACACACATTAATTGGTGTTGCCATTGGGTTAGAATTTTTGCAAAAATTTTACTTTATAACTAAAAAACTATAGGCTTTTACTAAGAAAAAAAAATATAAAATCAGTTTTAATTAATACATTTTTACTATGTTTGTACTACCAACTAAATATTTTACTGGGTTTTTTCTTGCAAACAAATTATTAATTTCTAGTTATCGACACAAAAAAAGCATTTCTATTTGATTACTAGATGTGATATCGCATATAGAGTCTTGTGAATTGGTTTCACTCCATATAAAGGTTTGTTAATCTCTTCAAGCCAACATAACAAACCCCTTCGTTGAACTTGTACTTTTATTTAATAAACTAAGTTTAATTTAAAAAAAAATTTTAGATTAAAACTGGATAATTTGGTTGAGATTTTCATGAAACAATATTTTAATGATTATTTGCCGGAGAAGATATGCTTCATAATATAAACGTAAAAACAATATGTTCTCTTAGCCGAATTATTAAGAATTACTTAATTACGAATAGTACGGTAAATGAATTAATATAGTGGTTATACCATTTTGTGGCTATCGCGAAACTGTTATGGAGTATGTTACTGCTTTGGTATAGGGTAACAAGTCGAATATTTTATATATTGCAATAGACCAGTAATTAACATTTTTTTTCCAAAATAAATTTCTCATATACATAGTACTGAACTGACATGTAAACACTTAAGACAAGCGTTTGATATAATTGGTGGTATAATAATTGGCGCCTGGCAACACTTGTTAACAATTTTTTTGCTAGAGATTATGTTCTAACATTGTTGATATTATTTGCCACTTACTTAGTTATTTTGTTAATAATTTTTTCTCTTTCTCTCTCTCTCTCTCTCTCTTACTCTGTCTGTGTTTTTGCGCTTATCTATTTTAGTTGGTCAATACAAAATTGTGTACGATAGGTCGTTTATTTAAACATAATTTGTGTTTTTACTCTGTATCTCATTTAGCTAAACAGTGGGGGCTTGATATTTAAAAGAATGATTTCTGTACAAAAAAATTAAAAGAAAAAAAAAAAAATGACAACTACTGCTACCATCCATGTAGGTTTTATAACATAAAAACAGAGATAAATAAAACGTTTGAATATCTGTATTTAAGTTTTATTTTCTAATTATTGCAATAGTTTTTATTGTTGTGTTGTTTATTAGTTTAATTTGTTTTTCTGTTGTCACTGTGTTTGCTGAGTTTAGTATGTAGGTTTTTAATAGAGATAAGTTAAGAGGAGTTACGAGATGAGTATTTATTTTGTAATTATTAAATGATGATGATGATAATGATAATGTCAAATGATGTTTAATTTTTTTATCCACTTTTGTAAAAACTATCTGTCTGTCTGTTTACATTTTTATCTAATCATCAATTGATATTGTTTGTTGCCATTTGAGTTAATATTGCTGTTGTTGACTTTAGTACCCTACATCACTAAATGCACATATTTACATACAAATATACATACAACAGTCATAACCCTATCGATAGAGGACTCATTATGTTTGAAATTGACAGATGCATAATACACGTGAATAATTTTATTTTCTCAAGAACTCGAAATTATTGTTTCGTGGATGGTGTTGGCGTCGAGTGAATTTGGACTATGAATTTCTCAGTCGTCTGACAAAATCTGACAAACACTATGGCGTTTAGCTAGAAGGGTATGCAACAAAAAGAGTTGCTGCCAGATCTGAACAAGTTTGACTGGAGATTACTCATAGGAACCCAGACAGTCAACCAGATGATTTGTATACAATACTGAGCATCAATTGCCGGTCTTCATAAAACATTTTATTAAAAAACTTCCCTTACAAGTTGCATTAGCTGCTAGCCTTTGATATCGTCAAGCGCATGTAGCCCTCGCTCAAGCCAATTTGAAGTCCACACCACAATTAAAACATCGTTTTACCTAAAGTAATCATGAGCTACTACACCTATTTTCCATTTCGTGTATACACGTAAATAAGCAGAATAATCGCTACTAAGTCACCGAATATTAGTGTTTAACTCATGAAAATTTATTGTATAATGATGTGATTACGTTGGTTGTGTCATACTCCATCTTTTATGGCTTGTAAGGCATGTTCGTGGGTTCGTGGGTTCGCTTCCCTAAAAAAATTTCAGAAATTTCAGAAATATTTACCAAATTTCAGAAATTTGGTAAATATGGAAGCCTGACCCGATTTAGATAGAACTTTGAACATACATTTGACGTTCTATAACATTACATTATTCCTGCGGGCACTTGTGGTGGAGTTCTCGTGCAAGTTTATGTCGTTATCCAAGACGAAGTGACTGTAAGCTGTGGGCAGATTTTTATAGCAAACACA
This sequence comes from Metopia argyrocephala, assembly GCA_963576795.1. Lineage (NCBI taxonomy): Eukaryota > Metazoa > Arthropoda > Insecta > Diptera > Sarcophagidae > Metopia > Metopia argyrocephala. The sequence goes on from OY756211.1 coordinate 91,498,696, forward strand.
ATAATGAAATACATAATGCAATACATTTTGACAGCGTGAACCAGCAACAAACGACTAAACACACAGGATAAAAGTTTTTTAATTGTTACTTTCGTTGTTTTTAAAAAAAGTTCATTCGAAAGGACATGAAAAACTACTTCATCAACAAGTACTTATTTTTAGTGTAGAATAACAAAAAGTCGTGCTGGATTCGTTATATTTTATTTTTTTTGCTCTTTTTATAATTTTTATTGCAAAACAATTTTTGTTTGTTGTTTGCCTTCTATTCGTCTTGTTATCTACGCAGCCCCCTTTTCCTACTGTCATTTGTGTGTTTTTTTTTTTTTTGCAAATTTCTAATAATTTTTCTATTTGTTTTATTGCAGTTTTTTTTTCTCTTTATTTTTTACATTTTTTCTCGTACATTTGTATTTGAAAAATATCTTTTAAAATAATAGAAATAAACACAAATTAAGTTTAATGACCGCCTACAAGGCATTTAAAACATTTGACTACAATTAGAAAAAAATAATAAAAAAAAAAAGAAATAGAATTTATTTTTATCTATTTTTTTTTCTTGCAGTTTGTGCTGTGCATAGTGAGTGCTGCAAATATAAGACAACATGTGTTTACAAAAAATTTCTTTTTCCTTTTTTTTTTTTTGTTTTATTTTTATTACACAAAGAAATTATCGTGGGCTGATGACGGTTGTGATAAATATTGCTGGCGTTAGAATATTTGAAAAGAAAAACAAAAATTGAAACAAAAATCGTACATATTTTTCTTAATTCTTTTCAATTTAAAATTTAGAAGTTTTAACAAAAAATTAAAAAATTTGATTTATAAATCACAAGGAATCATTGAACCTGATTTACCCATGAAAACTAAAATTGTTTAGTATTTTTTTTTTCTTTCATTAAAATTCTTTTTATTGCCAAACCCTGTTAATGTTTTACAAATTTTTCGACATTATTTTTCAATTTTTCATATGTTAACCGCAGTCATTGTTATTTGTTAATTACCTGTCAGATGTCAACAAGTTGTTAATTATTGTTTAATCAAAAGGATGTTTAATGAACGAATACTTAAAACAAATGACAGTTTGTCTCTCCAACCAGCCAACCAACCAACCAGCCAGCCAGCCATCCATCCATCCATCCATGCCTGCGTCTCTCTGTCTGTTTTATATGTTTTTTTTTTGTTTCTGTTTTTATAGGATAACATTGTAAATGTCAATAAAAATTTTGTATGCAAAAATGTAAATGCTCTCTTAAACAAAAAACACACACACTCACACACTTTTTCTGAAACTAAGTTGAATTTAAAAAATGTTTTTCGTTGTTTGTTAAGCATGTATCGCAAATGTTGCACAATGGGAGATTTTAAGTGAAAAGAAAATCTATAGATCTGTTTACAATATAATTAATTTTAATTTAAACTTTACTTCAAGCAGTGGCATTTCGAATTGTTTCTATAAATGTTGGGTCTTGCACTAAGCCTTTCCAATTTTTATATTTAAATGAAACAAAGTGTGTGTGAGATATCACTGGAATTTTTATTCCTTTGAACGACCTATTGCTGCCATTATGTATGGAATATAACATCGTTCAGATGTCACGATTTGTCTGGTTGGATCGCATCCGAAAATGTCTAGTAGCATCACGATCTTGGTGGCCAGTTTACATCACATCCACATTAGATGACTACGTCCTCAAATTGGTCGTGCAGAATATCTAAGGTGACATGGTCTTGGTGTCCTAATCATCTATGTAACTCAAACCTAAAAAAAGTTCATAATCTTCGACATATTGCACTCGCCGACAGTGATCAATATATTTCTCAAAGAAATATGTATGGACACATGACGCGGAATCCCAAAATCCATACCAAACAGTAACTTGTTCGGGATGCATTGGACGCTCTTTGATCTCATATGGTTTGATAACCTTCCAAATTTTGACAATTTTGTTTGTTCATGTGGCCATTTTTAGCCAGAAATTAGGGTCAACTGCTCCAAAACCCGTTGCTCAATGTTGTATTCGTCCATGGTGTTTTGGCAAAATAGGCTGAATATATGATAACTAATTTGAAAGTTTTAGTTTCAAAAAGAGGGCTTTCAAAGGTGGACATTACTGTTGGAGGATCCTATGGAAGCTCTCACAGCTGCAGACGGTTTTAAAAAGAGTTTGCCGGTGGAACAATTTGAATTTAGGTCGCATGAAAAATCTTAATTTAAATTTAAATAATTTTCGTGTAGACTTTTCAGGTAAGTTTTGTAAGAAAGACAAGCTAAGTTTCCCCCAACAAACCTTATTATTACGGCTTGGAAGCATTACCGTTTGTATAATGAAGTTTAGTTTCACTTGTAATAATAAAGAAATTATTTCAATGGTATTATCTTATGCCCTGCCAACTCGATAAGTTATGCTCCTTTTGAGCTTCCACAAGTATGATATATTTTTTCTCAACTCCATAAAAATTGCTTTGCTTAAATTACAGTTTTACAAAAATTTTAAGTCACAATTTGTGGAAAATTTTTCATTGTGCTCTGTCGTTAATATGTATGTATGTCTGTCTGTCCCTCAATCCATATGTTTCTGTATTCATGTAGAGAAATGTCCCTGACAAAAATGCATATTTGATTAGAATTATTTATACTCGTAATTATTAATTTTATTCAAATAAATAATTATACTTATATAGAGTATTTTTTATTATTTTTTTTTTAATGATTTTTATTTTGTATTACAATAGAATACGTGTTTGCAGCACCCAGTTATTTTAAACAAAAAAATACTTTAAAATTAATGTTTCTTTTATTTATTTTTTTAATAAATTGTTCGATGCAATATTTAACAAAAAAAAATTGTCAATGATATTGATATTTAATTAGAGCTGATATTAATCATATCGTATTATTATCTGCGATAATGTCATATCATTATTAATTTAATTTTACAGTTCAAGTTTGAAACTGCATTTAACTTACAGAATACAAAAAAAATATTTTTATAAATTAAAGAGAAAGTTTAAAAATAAATTTCAAGCAATTTAATTGAAATAACACTAGACCACAAAATAATGTAATAATTACTCTTTTAATTTATTTATTTTTAAATCTTTACATTTGCTTAGTAGTAGACAACACTGCCTTACAGACATGACTAAACTTGAGATATCCGAGCAGATATGCTGGCTTTGTGATAGGGATTGTTGGTTACAATATTCGTACAAATCTGTTTCGGAAATACAAATATGCTTGCCGTAGAAAATAGATTTTAGAAGTGTTCCGTAAATTTCAAAAACGAATCAATAATTATGTTTTAAAAATAAATTTTTACACAATTTTCAATATATTTATTTTGTACATAAAGCAAATAATTTTGAAGCAAACCCATAATTACCCGACCTAGCAAAGAAAACACAACGAAAACAATATTTTACAACATAAAACCCGATACACTTATTCCCACTTCCCCAGCGATATTCAAATACTTCAATACCCTGCTTATCGTCAGAACTATACTACAGGTACTTAGTGTAGTCATCAACCACAAACTTACCCCTTTCATAACGACCGAGCCATTTTCATAAGTTTGGGAATAGGAAATAAGCCCGAAAGTGCTAAATCCGACAAAGCAGTTGCGATTTTTTAGAGTGAGGCCATCACTCAGGGAATGACCTCTACTCAGGCAGTGCATAGTGCTGGTCTAGGAAAATATGAGGGAAAGTGGGAAAGAGGGTGAACCATTTGATTAAAACTTACTAATGTCGTATCTGATATCAGTCAGAAAAAAAAACAAAGGTCCTACTCTAAAACTTCGAACCGCAAGGAAATCGGTTGCTGTTGATTGATTATTCAATAGCCGAATACGGACTTTGTGAAGCAAACGGCTGTTGTTTTATTGCCCCTGGTGAATACCATGAACAGAAATGAATTTGTCATAGATAACAATGATATCGAACATTATGTTATTGTTGTTGTCCTTAATCCAGTCTCTGGGATAATTCTTAGTAACTGCTCCTCAAATGCCTTTCTGGCATGGGAGACCCTGTCAGAGAGCTATTGCTCTCCGCCAGCTTAGCCAGTTGAGCCCTTGCAGGGTAAGCCTCTATACCCCTCACTACAAGGTGATTATACCACTACGTATTTAATTCGTAGCAGCATTAAAAACTGACTCCACATGCCTTTCTGTTATTGTTCCTTTGTCTTGGATGTAAAGTTATTTTATTCATACCTACGAATTGAAGCAAAAATTCTACTTTATTGTAGTAAACAATCATCAAACATCTTTTTGATGCTCTTCCTATTTTTTTTTTTTTGAAAGAAAAGTGATGAATTACTTTACTGCCACTCCAGTTGGACAGTGTGGTTAGGTTAGGATAATTTTAATTTTTTATTTTTTTATTTTTGAATTCCTCTTAAAATATCGTATCATAGTCTTCTCTACTTAAAGTTAGATGTAGATGGCACATTGTTGACACAAATTCGCTCAACATAGCATAGAATCCAATGATATTGAAATTGGGTTCGTAAATCAAACGAAAAATACATGCTTTGGTGTTATAAAATTCAATGTTACGTTGTTATATTGATATTCAAAACTGAACAAATTCTAGTCGATATTATTAGATTTAACAATACCATAGCATGCTCTTTCATGTCGTTCTTAAATTCAATTCCAAAAATATCGGATTCTATGATAGCTCTGAATGAATTTTCAAGCAATAGGTCGTTTATAAAAATTTACTTCTATTCCATATTATACGACTTCTTTGTATATTTTCATATATGTATATGAGTACCTGGAGTATATATTATTTTTAACAAAAAATTCTTTTTATTTATATTTCCAAATAAATCAAAATAAATATAAAATATTGAATTTAAACCAAATCTTTCAAAAACTATTTTACAATATTTTCCAACCTATTAATTCTTAAACTCTTAACTTCATTTATTATATTTTTCCTTAAAAAAACAAAAACAGAGACGTTTATCTAAATATGGAATAGCAGCTAACATGCATATACTCGTATGATTGAGTTATTATTATAATTAAGATATCAAATAACCAACTGTGTTTTATATTTTGTCATTGCAAAATAACCATAACTAATAGCCTCAGAGAAAAAGATTTAGTTTGTTAATAAAGTTTTAAAGATTTGGATTTATTTTTAATTTTTTTTTTGTTTTTTTGTTTTTTGTTTTTTGGCGGTTTACAAAAATCAATATAAATTAGTTGTTCATAGTGGTTGTTGGTGACTAATGCCCATTAACAGTTTGTTTTAAAATTCAAACGACTGCAGTTTAATTATTCTAAACCACAAACTATTAACTGTCGTTGTCGTCATTTGGCCATTTCATGTATGTGCAAACAACAACTAACGATTTCATAAATTTAGTTATTCAAACATGTTTAGAATATTTTTGTTTTTACGTTTTTTTTTTTTTCATATAAAAAAATTTAATTTTATATTTTAAATAATAATAATAAAAATGTTTTCAATTTTTTTTTTTTACTCAGATGATTTTGTTACAAACATGGTGAAGTCAATGTTTGTTATTGACCTAGAAAACGAGATTTAAACATTTGTTAATGGATTTTGTTTGCGTTTATTAACATTTTACAATTAAAAACTATTAAAAGAAATAAATATAAATACACTTTTCAAATTTACAGAACTGATTTGAGCTAATTTGGATTTTGACGTATTTATACGTCAATTGGCATTTTTACTTTATTCTGTAAAAAATCGTTTTTTTATTTAATTTCTAGTTTATTTGATCCAAAAAAATTACATTGTCAGCATATACATACATATTAGATTTGACTTATATATACGTCATGGTGAAGAAATGAATTTTAGTCACTTATATGTGTATAACATGTTAAAAAAAATCGGAAATATATATTTCCATTGATATGAGTTTTAAAGTTGAATATTTGTGGTCGCCGTAGTCTAGCATGTAATGTGTTGGCTTACTAAGACGAGAGCTTCGGGCTTATATCCCAGCTGTGACATCTTACAAGAAATAAATATGAAAAATATTTGTTTCAGCGACAACCATTTAGCAGGCTTCTAGCAAAAGCTCTGAGAGAATAACTGATTGCCATGAACCAGCTGGCTGCTCAAGTCTGTCGGTCGGATTCGATATTAAACTGTAGGTCCCGGTACTCTTGAATAAAAAGTGACGCACACAATATGGGCGCTGTGAGAAAACGTTTTAAAGTTTATGAAAGTTTGTGCCGTAACTGTTTGGCTAATATTTAAATTTTTTTACCATTTGGCTTCTTAATTCTTTGGCTGTTATTTGAATCATAAATTTATTTAATTCTGTTGTTTTTTTATTTTTTTTTCAAGTGTAACATATTGTATGATACGTACTTATATGAGAATATCATCATAAAATATTTTCAATATAGATGTTGCCTTATAAAACTGATTTATTTGTGTTTTAATTTTAACTTTTTGTTTTTTTACTATCAGACATTCAGACATTTTTATAAAGTGGGTGAAGAAAATTAGTCTGTAGTTTTTTTACTGCCTTAAGGCAGTAATAAATTAGCAATTTACTATAAAAACAAAAACAAATTAATAATTGTGTTATAAATCTTTTTAATAAAGGCCTACAAATAAAATACATTTAACTTTTAAAATTAAAACTATAAATAATAATTTATTAATTTATTTTTTTGTGTTTTTGCTCTCATTTCAGGTATGTACACATTAGCCATTAACCAAAAAGATAAAAACAAATTGAAGTTGAGCTTTTATTCATATGGTAATTATTAAAAAAATAAAAAAAAAACAAAATTAATTTTCTTCTAATGTTCTAAATTAACAAAAAGAAACACATCTGTAGCACTTAGTTTTGTTATTTTTGAAGTTTTTTGTGTACGCCGCCTTTGAAGGCAATATTTTGTTTTTTCATTATTTCTTTTCATTACAAATTCATTGTAAGTTTTTAATATTTCTAAACAAATTTGTTTTTCTATTTTCAATTTCTTATATCTCTTTTTTTTAAATTTGGAAGTGGGTGTGTTTCAGTCTTACATTTTTCTTATAGAATTTCTTTTATTTGTTTCCGCCTTTGGAAAATAGTAAATTTTTTTTTGATTTCTTACTTTTTACAATGAACTTTATAGTCTAGTCTAGTCTTGCCTGCCTGGCTGACTGCCTTATGGCACAAGAATATTATTTATGACTTTTGACTTCTGCACAACAAGAACAAAAAAAAAAAAAAAAAATATATATATAATAGAAGTTTTCAAATATAAAGTAAATATTTTCTATATATTTTTGTTTTTCTTTTCAAATTCCCACGTTTTAAAATCTTTTATTATAAAATATAAAAATAATTGCAATTGAAATTTTTAAAGTGCTTTAAACTTTAGGAAATTTCCATTTAAAATTTTCATTTAAATAATTAAACTTTTTTATGACTTTTTTCTTTTAAACTAAAATTAGTTTTTCAAACATTTTCCCATGCAATATTCTAACACTCACTCTGTTAATTTAATTAAAGTTTCATTTTCATTTCCTTTATTTAACGATTTAATTGCAGACTAAATTTTAGTTTTAAAATAGTGAACAATTGCTTGCAATATTCACTCTTATTAACTAAAATATTAAGTATTATGCTGAGCGTCTGGAAGACATTTTTATGAATTAAAACAGAGACGAATTGCAAGATTTTCTTTTTTGTTTTTAGTGGCAGGAAAAGGAAGAACAGCCTACATTTTTACTAGTTGTATGTACAAGATTTTAAGTCTGCTTATATTTCAAAGGTATCTCTTCATTTCATACCTACCCACTGTCTAGCTAGTCTTTATCGATTTTAAAACTGAATAATGCACACATTTAGGCTGCTGTTTTAGAATGCTGATTATTTAAGTCTTGTGTGTTTAAACAAAATTTCTGTGACAGCACTTTCACTTTTTTTTTCAATTTAAAAATAGAGATATTCAATGGTATTAAGGCTTGTCCTATGTTCATTCCCGTTTTGAAAACATTTTCAGTCGCTCAAACCCATAGCATAAATTGCTATAAAATAAGTTTTGAAATTTCGAAACGTTTTCACTGACACTACTTCTCAAAACTGTTTGAGCCAGACCTAGCGTTTTCAAAATTGAGTATAAAAGCGTACGGCTTTGAAACCTTTATGAAAATCATCTGTAAAGAATGTTCTATCAAATTTGATGGGGTGGGGTTTTTATTATTCTATGTGTATTACTATAGAAAATATGAAAAAATTAGATTAAGAATCAGCTGTTAGTTAAAAAAGTTTTTAAATTGTTTCGACTCAAAACATAGGCATAAACTCATATGACGTTTCGTTATGAGTGAAATCGTTTTGTGTCGTACTGATTTCAAAACAGGCATAAACTAAGTAATAGTTTTTGAACTTGAAGAAAGATTCCTCGAAATGTTTAAATATTACTTTAATATAATAAATAAGGCCTTATAATACGATATATAAGGAAAGTCGAATATAGAAATTGATTGTTATGTATCTGTGGCTTGGTGCTAAAAGGGCCAATATCAATTTTCGGCTGTTTTGAGTTAGTCGTTGCATTAGGTTCCTTTTTTAACTCTCTTTTATGCTACTCCAATTGCCAATTTCTGGTTCAATCCATTACAAATTTATAAGAGATTTTGTCGCCAATGTTACTATGGATTTATATGGAAAATAAAAACAATTATTACACATTTTCGAATTAAATTCGAATATTTTTAATGGATCTTTATTATACTTATTGTATGAAATTTAATAGCCTAAGATCCTAATACTGGTATTCTTATGAGAATTAACATCCGTTAAGGAATATGTACAAACACTAGCAGAACTGATGAGACCTTTCGTAGCTGGGTCGAAAACTAGTTCAGTTCTGCTAGTGTTTGTACATGATGAGACCTTTCGTAGCTGGGTCGAAAACTAGTTCAGTTCTGCTAGTGTTTGTACATATTCCTTAACGGATGTTACTTCTCATAAGAATAAAATCTAAGTACATATAATATTTTTAAATTTAAATAGACAAAAAATTTTTGATAATAATATATACATTTATAAAAATCAATCAGAAAGTAAAGAGCAACATAAAGTCATTTATAAGAGAAATAAATATATTCTGAGAGTGTTTACATACAATAACAATACAACTCTTGCTCGCACAAATTAAAAAAAAAAAAAATTTAAAACAGTTTGTCTTAAATTACAATAACAATATAAAAACAGAAACAGAAAAATAAATAAACATTATATAACAACAACACTAACCACTACAGTTAATAAACAAACAAAATAAAATATACTGAACCAGCTGTTGTGATCATATGTTTTGGATAAATACAAACCTTTCGTCATAAATATACTATTATTATATATTGGTTTGTGTATTTGCTAACTGGTTGTGGCGACATCTACTTTTGAATTATTCTAACGTATCCTTAAATTTGAAAAAAAGAAAATAACTAAATTATTACATACACATATATTTTATTGAACAAAAATGAATTGCCTAAATACTAATTGTGCTTCTTCTGGTAATGATCGTATGGTAACCTGCTGGCTTTGTATGGGTAATTATCACCTAAAATGTACTGCACTGAAGGCAAGAGATGCGGATGCGCTTTTAGATCCTGTGAAATCATTACACTGGACTTGCGCTTCGTGTAAAAAAATTAACATGGAATTTTATAGATTTTTCAAGAGCTATAAGGATCAATTTAATAAACTTAATAAAGACTTTTTGTCTTTACAATCCCAATTTGCAAAGTTTGAGGACTTATATAATAATTTTCCTAGCTTGGATAATTTTGGTGCTGTTGATAAAGGTTCTAATGAAAAGCTAAAATCTGACAACTTACTTTCAATTCCTTCGTCAGTCAATTCACCTGTAACGACTATTATTATTCCCGATGCTGTTGGTGAAACATATTCTACGCCATCCACTATTTCAAATGATGTTTATTCTGGTCAGTTAACTTCTCCTGCAATTGATACTAGATCTAGTTCTAATGTAAAATCTTTACCAGTTAACGCTGACGTAAATAGACGGGCAGGGAATGATACGATTATGCCTAAGCCGCTTCTTGCCGTTCCACCCATGAAGACTATTTTTGTTTCACGGTTAGCAAGTGAAACTTCATTGGATGATGTTGACTATTACATCAAATCTAAATTTAGACGAGATGTAAATGTTATAATTCAAAAATTTAAATTTTCCACTCCAAGGTCCATTGCATCATTTAAAATTTCCACCCCTCCGGATATTTTTGATAATATTGTTGATCCTAACTTCTGGCCTGCAAATACATTAGTCCGTGAATATACTTATAGAGAGAGAACGAGGACTAATTATGATAGTAATATCGCTCGTTTACAGTCAGGAATCTCAAAAAACTAATTAACTGTGATAATACTTCTGATAATTTTTTGAATATTATATATCAGAATGTTCGTGGCTTAAATACCAAATTAGCTACTCTTCTAGTTGATAGTTACGAGTTTACTTATGATGTTGTTATATTTACTGAAACTTGGCTAAATAGCAATATTTTCAACTCGGAAATTCTTTGTAATAAGTATAAGTTATATAGATATGATCGCAGTTTACGTAAAGGTGGTGGTGTTCTAATCGCTGTTTCTTGTTCATTTCCATCTGAAGAAATTGTAACTCAACGTTCTGATATTGAAATTGTTGCTGTTGTAGTGAAATTAAAAAGATCGAAAGTTTATTTTACCTGCTCATATGTTCCTCCAAATTCTGACTATTCTATTTATGCCAATCATGCTGATGTTATCAAGTCTGTTTCTTCTCTTGCTGACAAATGTGATACTGTTTTTGTTGTTGGTGATTTTAATCTTTCTTCAGTTGAATGGAAACTTACATCTGATGTACCATATTTAATACCAGTGAAAAATAGAAACTGTCATGAAGAATTTTTAAATGAAATTTTGGGTCTATCTCTTTACCAGATGAATTCAGTATTAAATAATTTTGGAAAATTACTGGACTTAGTGTTCGTCAATGATCTCAATGCTTGCTCAGTTATACGTGCAGAACCTGTTACTTTACCGGAGGATCTATATCATCCTACTATAAATATTATTTTGTGTACTCCATCTGAATCTAAATTAAAGCATAGTAAAGAATGCAAGATTTTTTGCTTCAATCAAACTAACTATAATTTATTTAATACATTGATGGGAAATATTTGCTGGAATGACATTATACCTATTTCTTTTAATTGCAATACTGACATTGACTGCAGCGTAACAAATTTTTACAAGTTAATTTATTCTTTTTTTGAAATTTGTGTTCCCAAAATGAATTATAATGTAGAAGTTGGTCCACCATGGAATTCTGTTCAACTGTCTCGATTGAAGAATCTTAAAAATAAATGCTATAAAAATTATAAGAAATCTGGCTCTATTATTGATTATTCAAAGTACTCTGTTGCACGGTCTGAATATATTATGCTCAACCGTCTTTTGTATAAAAATTATTTAATTAGAGTAAAGAAAAACTTCATCCGTAACCCTAGATCATTTTATACATTCGTCAATTCTAAAAGAAAGGCTGTTGGTTATCCAAATGTAATGAAATTTAACGATCGTGAATCTAGTGATATTGACGACATATGTGATATGTTTGCCGATTTCTTTGCCAGTACTTATTCCGATGCAGTTTATAATGATAAAAATATATATCCTTATTCGATTCCATCAAATCAAGTAATATCTCTTCCTACTTTACATGAAAGTGATATTTTGCTGTCCTTAAAGAAGCTGAAGATGTCCTTTAGTCCCGGTCCTGATGGTGTTCCAAATTGTATTTTAAGTCGATGTGCTGAGTCATTTGTCAAACCGTTATCTTTGTTGTTTAATGCCTCTATGAAATATGGTTATTTTCCTGCGTGTTGGAAGGATTCGTATATTGTACCGCTTTTTAAATCTGGTAATAGATCTAATATTACAAATTATAGAGGCATTGCTAAGCTGAGTTCTATTCCAAAACTATTTGAGAAATTAATTGCTGATTTTCTTCGTCATCATACCTCATCGTTATTATCACCTTATCAACATGGGTTTAGAAAAGGCTGTTCAACAATAACTAATGTTCTACAATTAACAACTGTAGTTAGTGCTGGTTTTACTGAAGGAAAGCAAACTGATGTGATTTATACTGATTTCAGTAAAGCATTTGATAAGGTAAACCATAGACTACTTCTGAATAAACTTGATTCGCTGGGAGTTACTCAGATTGGCTTAAATTGGATGAGGTCATATTTGATGGGTAGGAAACAAACAGTACGAGTGCATAATAACGTTTCTAAGTTTATTTATGTTCGCTCCGGTGTTCCCCAAGGCAGTCATCTTGGTCCACTTTTATTTTCATTGTTTGTTAATGATCTTCCAAATGTTATTAACTTTGCCCATATCTTAATGTATGCTGATGATGTGAAGATGTTTCTATCGTATAAAAATATTACTGAACATGTTTTGTTTCAAAGTGACCTTAACAACTTTTTTTTATGGTGTCAATACAACATGATGGAATTGAATATTAAAAAATGCAAATATATGAGTTTCTCTCGTAGGAATATTATTAATGTTAATTATTCACTTGGAGGTAATCAATTGGAGATGGTTGAAACATTTATCGATCTTGGCATTCTTCTTGACATGAGATTGAATTTTAATGAGCATATTACTTTGACTGTAAACAAAGCTAAATGTGTCCTGGGATTCATAAAGAGATGGGCTAAGGAGTTCACCGATCCTTATATTACGAAACAACTCTATGTGTCACTTGTGAGACCAATTCTAGAATATGGGTCAATAGTATGGGATCCTTACTACAATGTTCATAGTGATCGTATTGAATCTGTGCAGAAGCAGTTTTTGTTATTCTGTTTACGTGGCCTTGGTTGGAACTATACTGATTTGCCTTCATATACTTCCAGATTAGCATTAATTAAACTACCAACGCTTAAAAGTCGTCGTATAATGTTAAATGTATCTTTTATGATTAATCTGATTAATGGAAATATTTGTTGTGAATCTCTTTTAAAATCTGTTAAATTTAATATTCCTTGTCGTAATTCTCGATTTTATAATCCTCTTTTTGTTCAATTTTGTAGATTTAACTATAATATGGCTGATCCTTTTAATAGATTATGCAGCCAATATAATTATTTGTCAGAATTAATTGATTTTTCTTTAAATTCTAGAATTATTAAACATAAAATAATTGTATTTCTAAATATGTAACTAATTGTAATTTTGTTGTGTTAATTTTTATATATTGTTAATTTGTAAATAGTCTGTAAGGATTTATTCCATTGACTTTTTTTTTTTAATAAATAATAAATAAATAATAATAAATAATACCAGTATTAGGATCTTAGGCTATTAAATTTCATATAATAAGGAAAATAAAAACTTTAAATTAAACTTTCTCAAAACTGATTCTTTTGACATTGGCCCTTTCAACACGAAGTCAAAGATATTAAATTCGATTTCTGAGCCTTTAACATTGTGCTACAAATTTGTTTATTCTCATTTACTGACTACGAGTATTTATATTTTGATCCAAATCATGAACAATTTGGAATACACACACACATAATTGGCCTTTACAACCCTGTGCTAGGATTAAGGCCTAGCTTCTCACAGTACCCATGTTGTGTGTGTAAATTCTTATCCATGAGAGTCCCAAGACCTACAGTTTAATGTGGACTCCGAATGACAGACTTGAGAAGCTTGTTAATGGTAATCAATTACTCTCTGAGCTTTTGCCAGAAGTCTGCTAGGAGGCAGTTGCCGAAAGAAATATTTTTTTATATTCCGTTGCTTCAAGATTTCAGAGCCGGGGCTTAAACCGGACCTCTCGGCTTAGTAAGCCAACACACTAACTAGGCGACTACTGCAATTTGTTGGAATGTTATTTACAAATTTAAGTTTTTTCGGGGTATTTAAATCATAAATTAAAAAGTGTACAGGCTGACATTCAATTATTCATACAGAAAGTTTTAAAGTACTTCGATCTGAAGATCTTTGCCACAATCTATTTGGGGTTTTCTATAGTATACGAGTATTTGCCAGTTTAGTGTCACTAATGAATTTGCATTTATAATAAATTGTTCATAAATAAATTCTGTATTCCATAGACGTCTGTATATATGTATGTACATACATAAGAGTTTGTATTCATTCATGTTTGAAGCGGATGTATGCTATTTAAGAATAAACAAATTTGCTTATTTTAATGCCATACATCTCCTTCCTTAAATAAAATAAACTGACATTTCAAACACATAAATAAAATCGAATTGAAAAAACAAAAATAGAAACTGATTAATCATTAATAAAATTTTGACCTACAAAATCATTAATAATTTTTCAACTTGTTGCACACATGATTGCACATTTTGTGTGTTGCAGTTGTTGCATGCTGTTTAATCATTTTTAAATGCTTTTAGCCAATACTTTAAGAAAAAAAAAATTACCGCCAAAATAATAGACTTCCATAGAAAACCATCAATCGTTAAGATATTTAAACAATTGCAGCAGTTTGGGGCCACTTTAAGCTAAAAATTTTATACAAAAATATGGGCGTGTAACCCCAACAAACAAACAACCAACAGTAGTAGACAAAAACTAACACTTTAACCAACAAAAATTAAAAATTACAATTTAGTTTTATCTTTTTTATTTATATTTTCTCTTTAATTTTTTGTTTCTATTTTTTATTTTAATGATTGAAAGACATAGAAAAAAAAATTGTGTGCGAATATGCCAAAGGCTTTTAAAATCACAAATCAAATGATTTGCTTTTGAAGAAAAAAAAAATAAAATAAAATAGAAAATAAATAATTTTATGACTGCAATTGAAAATCTTAAAATTTATCATTTTAAATTTCAGTGGAATACAAAAAAAAACCAAAACACTTGCAATTTTCAAATTAATAAAAAAAAATTTTTTTTCTTAAAATATTTTTATAACCAACTGACTCGGCATTATGGCTCCTCTGTATGACTATATTTGGTTGAGACTAAAAAAATCTCCTTCTAAGTTTTCTTCATTTAAACAAATTTTAACAAAAAGATTTTTTATTTTCGGCATTTGTTTGTTAACCTGTCATTTATAACTGAACAAGCCTTGGGATAATTTTGTTTTTTCATTTTTAAAACTCTTAAAATATTTTTGTATTTTTTTTAAGATAATTTCGTTTTTTTTTTTTTTTTTTTTATTATTAAAGTCATATTTTAATCACATTTTTTAAACAAGTTACTTATAATCACACAATTAAAAACAAATTGTGGTCGGTCATTCATTTAATAAGTACATTTACACCATTTCCAAATTGTTTCAAATGTATTGAGCTTAAAAGGTATTTACACTTCGTATGTAAATATACACATGTTTATATATACACTTGAGAAAGAAAGTGTTTCGTAGCTACTTTCGTACTTATTGTACTTAAGTACTATTTGCTAAAACCGAACATACTTATAGTCCAACAACTTATGTGTGCTTAGAAATGATGGAATGTATTTTAGTAATGAAAAAATTGTTTTTTTTTTTTTTCTGGACTGTGTTATACGGCGTATGGCAAAACTTTTTGTTTTTTTGTGTCGGAAGGAGGGAAAAAGCTTTATGCTTTCGCGAAGGTCGTCACCTCGCATAATATGTCGGGCTCGCCCAAAATTGTATACCAACTAAAAACCTCTCTTATCAACTCACAAGGGGAAGAATACTAACTCAAAATTACATTAAAAGTATCCTGCAATGGTGGTCCAGTTCGCCATGTTTGTCGTCATAATCTCAACGATATTCTCGACCCTATTCTTCCAACTGCTGACATCTGTTCCTCTCAATACCAACGCCAGCGCTTGCAATCGAAAATGGTGTGCTCCGCGTCGTCAATCACATCTTCTTCCTCTTCGTAAATGCAAAATATCCGTGGCCTGATAACATCTGTGTGGTGTAAAAGTTCACCTCTCCTATTCAATTGTAGCTTTCAAATTTATATTCCTCAGACTGTAATGAACACTGCAAAACCGGGAAGTCAAAATTAAAAAACAATAATGCACCGTGTTTTTTTTCATGGAATCGAAGCTTAATATTCTGAATCTTGCATAAATTAGATGTTTAGAATTAGGACTACGGAAGCCATTGTTGAGCCAACTGCAGTTGTCTTCGGGGAATGTCCTTTCCTGTACACCGGTTCCTGCCATTGCAAATTATAATTGTAGACTGTATTTTTTTCTACTAAGTTTACAGAACCAATTAAGTTCAAGTTAATCTACAATATATTCCCCAATCTAGTAAAAAAGAATATAAGTTTAGACAGAATACTTCTCTTAAGTGTTCAAACAACTTCTACCGATATTCTAATACGCGAAATATTACTGGATCCCCAGAATAATTATAAACATATCGTCAGTAATTTCAAAATTCTGTATGCAATCATTTCGGAGTCAATTTCGATTGAAATCGTTTTTCATCACATACTGGAATTTATAAAATATATAGTTGTTACAACAAATACATTTAATTTAGGAATAAATAATGAATTTAACACCCTTAAAACCCACATCTAACTCGCCAAACGTCTTACTATCACTGGCGACAGTTTGTCTTAAATTAAATTTGATTCCATATTATTGCTTTCTATAGTAGTTTTATTTAGTAAAATGCAAAAGTAATACTAGAGTTGAACTTTCACATCATGAAATATGAAATGAAATTTCAATATCTCATTGTTTGACTTAAAGGATCTGACAGTAAAATAGCAACAAAAAATATAAATAAAATTGCTGTTGACATTTGTTTCATATCTGTGCAAAAGGTCTAAGCTGTGGTGCGTATGTAATTTAAAACGCTTCTGTGCTTTTCTGTTAACAGAAGACGTACAAGAACAAATTAACTTTTTTATGCATTATTGACAGTACACAAGGTTCTATTTGTTCTATTTCAATTCTAAATACTTTAGACCTCCAAGTCGGCTCTGTCTTAAAGACATTCTCGAGGATGGGTGCACGACAATAGACTATCCTGCACGACGCATAAACGACAGCCAGAACAATTCAACAGCGGCATTTTCAAATAAATGTCGCAAAAATCGTGCACGACTGGCTGAGCGACAATGTTACTGAGCTTGTCGTTGACCACACATTGTATATACCATGCAAGCTTGTCGGCAATACTTTGTTTATCATCGACAACGTCAAGGAAATATACTACAAAAAATCGTGCACGAACTCCTCCGCGAAGTTGTCGACAACTGTTAGTGACTTGTCTTAAAGACATCCTTGACTTGACGGCAATGTCATGTACGACAATTGTGCCAACGGGGCTGTTATCTTTTACTTTATATTGGGAAATGGTGTTTTAAAAACCTACACTACTTGCATATCATTATGCATAAAATGAATTAAAGAAAAAAAATAACGATAAAATATAAATACAAATACGAATATTACTAAAGAATAATATAAATAATAATATTACTACAGTGACAACAACAATAAAACAGCAACAACATGCATATTTACTTACATATGTATATGCATAAATGCATATTAAGTATAATATTATACTACATATAGTTGTGTAGTTATTATTATTATTGTAATATAAATACTTTTTATTTATTTTTTATACATATATTTTTTTTATAGTTAAAAAAAATAAAATAAAATGCAGTTGACTGCATTGCAATGGCAATTCTTTTTTTTTTTTTTTTTTTCTATTTTTCTATATTGCATGGCATTACAAAATGAGCTGCAAACTGATGACTGCTGCCAATGCCCAACCATAACGTTATCGTCTCGTCGTAAACACTGTTGTTAAATACACGATTGTCGCCAATTTTTTGTTTGTTTTACTGTTGCTGCTGCTGCTGCCACTAAATGTGTTGTTTTCAGCCTTAGTTGTTAGATTTCAAGTATTTAAATGCAATGACTTTTTTTGTATTTGCAAAGACGTTCATTCAGTTATTCTGTTGGTTGGTTTGTTTGACGTTTATTTTCAGACTGCATATATTGCGGCAGTGCAGTTGCATCGGCTGTTGTCGTTTGGCCGCCATCGCAATCTAATGTCAGATAGTTTTGCGGTCGCTAACCCTAAGTAAAATATATGTATATAAATACATATATAAAAAAAAAAACAAAACAAAACAAGTAAAATGTGTAATAAAAAATAGAAAAATATAATATGTAAACTATCTATCATATTCACTTTTATGTATGTGCATGTATGTATGTATGTATGTACTACTTACTGCTGATATGCATATTTTACCTCTGCACATGAGCTTTTTTGTTTTGTTTTTTTTTATAATTTTTAGCTCAGAAATAATCAGTATTGCTGCTCGTTAGTGCTTGTGCAACTTTGTTTAATTTTTTTTTGTGTGTGTTTGTTATAAAAAACAAAATTATTTTTTTGTTTTCGTAAATTTTTAGTGTAATAGAAATGTAATGAAGAGCCAATTCAATATTCATGTAAAGTTTAAAATGTGTATTATATTTCCATTTATGAATTTCATTTGTTTTTTTGTTTTATTAAAATTTCAAACATATCGTTGTGTAAGAGAAAAGATGTTCTTGAATCTTTTTTGGGTATAGCCATGTAAAGCTTTATTTCTTTTACAACATTTTAGTTCAATATTATTGCTCAGGTGCTTTCCCTTTATTAAAAATTTTATTAATTTTCTTGTAAAAACCCACCTTATTAAAATACTGTGTTAATAAATTTGTTATTCTTTTTTTATAGTTGATTGCATCATATTATTTGTTATTTATTACGAGGGAGGGTCAAAAAACACAAACACGTTCACATTTCGAAAACATTTAATGAAAAAAATTTAACCACTATTTTATGGAAATATAATACAGAAAAATGTTGTTTGATGTAAACTTTTTGTAACTCATTATCTAAAAGCAGATTAATGTTAGAAATAATATAAAATTTTAAACAAAATTAGGGTTTCAGTAGAATAGCTGGCGGTTACGCCCTTATCTTCAAATATTTGACAAATATAAACATGCCATTACCTTTTGTTACCACTTTAATTTATTACAGTACATTCAAATAGTTACGAGTATTTGTTTGAGCGATGATGTTTTCATTCAATTCAAATATCATTTCACCGAAAACCACTTCTTCGATATGAAAACATTTAATAAATAACTAATCGAAAATAAATTCGAAGAATTTTTAGTCAAATTTAGGGAATTTTATCATAGAAATTGTTCATTTTTGCAATCTGGCGTCGTCCGTGATAAAAAGAATTCTCTTGGCCAAATGTCGTTTTTTAATTGTCATGAAATCGACTCGATTAGCACACATAGTATTTACAAATTTGAGTAGCTGAATAACATACCTTGACCTTCTTTTGGCTTCGATTCATCATTAGAAACCCACTGTGTTGATTGCTGTTTAGTGTGCGATATGATATATACTTATTAAATTCATGTCTCGCCCCGTAATGTGGCTAAAGAACTGCAAATTCTCATGTGAGAATGTTGCGTGATTGCTTTTGTGAGAAAAGCTTTTTCACTTGAATTTTAAAACTACGAGCCATGCTTGTGCTTTTTGCAATTTTTTGGAATTTCAATATTTGTTCTGCCAACAATATTTGGTTAATTTTAGAGACCTCAACTGGGTCTCCATAACGTTCGTAATCCTAAGTGTTTGCACGGAGAGTAAGTGGAACCCTTATTTATAAATAAAATTAATGGTTTATCAAACTTAGCCTCAATTCGAACGAGGTGTTGTTTTGTTATATTATTTATTAATAATAATAATGGGTTGCTTATGCTGTTTCAATTCTTACAATCGAAACCTGACGAGTCGGCCAAGTGCCAACGAAATAGCTATGGAGCTTAGCTAATTAATTAAATCTGCTTTACAACAAACAGACATTTGTTTAAAGTTTGACCGGAATCAACTGACAGACAGCTTTTAAGAGAAGCAGTGTTACTGCTTCAATTAACGAAATGGAAAATTAATAAAGTAACGATTTTATTGAACTGCCCTCGTATTATTTTATTTGTCAATATTTTGTAGCTGTTAATTTTATAAAAAGTTGTTGTTCTGTTGTTGATTTTCTTTTATTCACTAATTATTGTCATAGGTTAGTGAACTACAATGAGCACGAGTTGGAAGTATAGTTGAGGTGTTTGACTGCGACCAATACACCACAACTAAAAAAACAAAACAACACCACCACCACCAACGCCACTATCGCCCCAATAACTGCAACAAAATACTACTACCGCATAAACCAAAAACCTAACGCCAAACAACACTTTGTCTATATGTCTTTGACTATTAAAGCAACAACATCACCGCAAAATATTTAATTTTTTTTTGCACGGCTAATGAAAGCAAAAGTATAAAATATTTTGTTATAGTTGTTGTTGTTATTAGTTAAATTAAATTTGTCAGAACTATTAACAGTCAACTGTTTGTACAGTGAACTAAAAAAAAGCACTCAATATATTTAAGCAGAGATGCAAATGAATGCAGACATTAAAACTTTCAAGTATGTGTTTTGAAGTACTTTAAACGTTAACACATACTTACTTTTTGTTTCTGTTCTGTTCGTAACAAATATTTTTGATTTATAACAGATTAAAAATGTGTCTAGTCTAGCAGATAGTTTTTTGGCTTACTATACGAGCGCTCCGGGTTCAAACCCTAGATCTGACATCTTGAAAGAAAGAAATGAAAAAATATGTTTTTGTCTACCTACTCTTAGCAGTCTTTTAGCAAATGCTCTGAGAATAACTGATTGCCATGAACAAGCTTCTCAAGTCTGTCGTTCGGAGTCGACATTAAACTGTAGGTCCCGGTACTCATGGATAAAAATTTATACACACAATATGAGTGCTGTGAGAAGCTAGGCCGTAACAGTCAAAAAGGGTTGTAATGAGCAATTATGAACGTACGTTTATTATAAGCTTATAAATTATCGTATACATTTTGCGTTAAATCTTTTATAAACGTTGTGGTTATTCCTTTAAATATCTGTTTCAATTTCAAATTTATTTGATTTAATCTTTCCTATCGATTGTCAACAACACTCTCTCGACATGAGCCACTTGAGTTAAAGTATTTAATTTTATTAATTTTTATTTATTTTTTTTCTTTTTTTGTTTTTGTTTTTTGTTTTTTCCATTTTGTATTTGTGTGTACAAATGCAATTGGCACCAGCATGATTATAATGCCGCCATTGCCACTATGTGACAACCATGTAACAACAGCTGTCAATTATTCAGTCAATTCGTCATTCCATCAGTCATTTTAATAAACCTATGTTTCTATTTCTTTTTGTTTGCCTTTAAACGAATAGGCAGCTGTTAAGTGACAACGACAATTTTATTTGTTTGTCTGTGGTATTGTTGACGAAACATCAGCAATTGCAATAGAAAAAAAAAAACAGTGTTAATAATTGCAATTTAGTTGAACAAATAATTAACAATTTATTGTTTTTAAATTTATTGGCACGTAAATAAATATTTAATTTATCAATAAATTTATAGGTAAAGAAGCAGAGTGTTACTTTTAGTAAAGTAGATCGATGTGTTTTCTAATAGTAAAAACTAATTAATGTGGTTTTGTATTTCTATATTTCAAAATTAGTAACTCTCAGTGAAAAAAAAAACCAACTAAAACATTATTAAGATTATAGCGCCGTATTTTCATTATTGAGCAGACATTTTAAAAATGAAAATCTAATTTCGGTTGTAAAACTTAAAATTTATCATTTTTTATCTCTTTATGTTTTAAAAAGTTATTAATGTTTGCTACTAAAAATATTTTTTCAAATTTTCTGTCAAAACCATTTTGTTAGTTTTCATACACATTTCAGAAATGGAAAACTCAATTGGTCGATCTCTATGGCAGTAGCACCAGAAAAAATGGTGAGAGTATGCTAAATCCATAAAAATAATTCTGCTAAAATTATTTAAATCCATTTATTTTCAACAAATTCTTCAAAGCACTGAAATCAGGAACAGAACTAGAACTACTTAGTGCTAAACTATGATATTTGTTACTTGAATTTGTAGGTAAACACCGACCTACATACACATATAATACTCGTAGTATAAGTATAATATATTGCTCTGTTTGACATTCAAACAACGTGTCTGCTTTGCCAGTAAATAATATAAATAAATTTCTGTATCAGAAATTAACTTTAACAGTTTTTAAGATAGACAAAAAGTTTGTGTGGGAGGTACTATGCCCATTTGTCCATTTGTGTTCACTTTCTGACGGATGATTTACCTTGATCTTCAGACCAAATGTCTTTAACCATTCTCAAGTTATATAAAAATAAATATTTTAGCTTGTATGGGAGGTAGCACACCCACTTGTCAAATTCCGCCCACTGTTTGACTGGACTAAAGATTTTCATTGATTGTGAACTTATCCGTACAAAATAAAAAAACTGTACCTTTACCTTCTTCCAAAATTTTAAATTCAAATGTAAACAGCTGTTTTCATAAACGATTGCATGTTGCCACATGTATGCTTTAACATTTGATAATGTTGCCAAACTATTTACAAAAAAAAAAAAAAAAAGAACTCTACATTTTTCGGTTTGATGAAAACGTTAGGAAACCGAAGAAACCAAAATAAAATCAAACGAAATGCATCCAATCCATCTACAAAGTAACCGCTCTCTGACATTCCACTCTATTCCACCTTAAACTTTGACAACGAAAAACGAATGATCAGGAGAAAAGCGCCACCTATTGGGAAGTAGCAGATACCAGCTAAAAACCTTCTCACTGCAATCAACATGCCATGATATGGCAATTGCTGTTGTTTATTCAAGGTTGAAGGTATAACACTGGCCTTTGAATGATCAATTCACAGCAATTTGTCTCATTCCTAAAGCGCCTTATAATAATATAAAAATAAAATTCCAAAAAATTCTAATACTTTTCACAGCATTTAGTAGGGGTTTACCCCTGAGTATTGGTCTCAATAAAATAAAAAAAAATTACGGAATCAAAACC
The DNA here is from genome assembly GCA_963576795.1 of Metopia argyrocephala. Taxonomy (NCBI): domain Eukaryota; kingdom Metazoa; phylum Arthropoda; class Insecta; order Diptera; family Sarcophagidae; genus Metopia; species Metopia argyrocephala. The sequence continues at coordinate 91,521,725 of OY756211.1, forward strand.
ACTCAGAACTGGATTCTGTGTGCTCTATGTGCGAAAAATGCGTTTTGAGTTAATCGATGAAAAATAGCACAATAAATTCTGGTTTGAAATATATAGAACAAAACAGACACTATTTATCTCAGAAACTGCATGAGATAGTCGACAACGGATTGCGGATTTGAAAAATTTATAGGCGAAAACCTAAAGTAGCCTCATTAATTCGAGATGTATAAAATGTCGGAGAGAGCACTTAAACTCCCGCACAACGATATAGAAATCGTATTATAATGACGATTAAGATAAGATTTTGTTTTAAAAAATGTCTTAGAAAAATAATGAGTTACGAAGATTTTGGTTAAGATAACATTTCCGAGTGTGTTTAGTAAAAAAAAAAAATTTCTTTCTTTAGAATTCAAGATTCTGAATTCTGGTTTGTAAATTTCAATAACAGATTCGTATTATACTCGATAGTATCTATTCGAAAAATGTTATCATTTTGCTCTTATTGCCTAAAGAGATTTATTAAAATATTTCCGCAGGCTATTTGATTTCATTTCATTGGTGCAGGAATATTCCGAAAGAGGTGTTATTTTCTTTTTATCTAAAATTATAATTTAGTTTCTTTTTCGTAAGTAATAATATTCTATTGCATTAACAGTTTTTTCTTTCTTAACTGTTGGTGGCATATTTTCTAACTTTTATAAGGTGGCATTATATGGCCATTGTTGGTTATTTGCTGCCACTGCTTCAGCTGTTTTGTTTTTTAACGCTCACAGCGTTTATTGACTTTTTGGCATAGTTATTGAGGTGGCAATAACAAAAAAAAAATAAAAATAAAATGTCTATAAAGGTTTTATTTATTGGCAACAAATATTGCACATTTTTTCAATTTTTTTTGGTGTTGATTTGCAGTATTGTTAAATTGGTTGGTTGGCTCAATAGTTAGTTGGTTAGTTGATCGGTCGTTGGCGTTTAAATAATGCAAGTTATATATGTATGTGTGTTAATGTATGTACATAAAAAACCAAAAACTTAAGGTATGTGACGGCAGTAGGTTATCTAGGAGGTCCTATTTTAGACACAATAATAACGTAATAACGTAGTAGGTTTTGTTAACTTGTTAACGATAATTTGCTTTAACTCATGGCTGCTTTTAAAATTTATGACAAATTTCTATAGACAAATTTTATTTCAGCAATAGCAGAGAATATCCATAATATGATAGAAAAACAAAAACTCTATTGTCGATGGGTTATGCATTAAACTTAACATTAAAAATAATTTTTTGCTGATTTTATATATTTTCTTTAACTAGAAATTCATAGACGTTTTTAGAATTTTTGTTTTTTTAACAATAGGTGTCACATACTGCTAAATAATAAAACAAAGAGCACAAAAAACGTTTGTCTGTTGTTGTGCTGTGGAGGCAAATAAGCAAGGAAGTAGGCGTTTGATATATGATCGCAGCATAAAAGTTTTTCGTGGCAAATATGCAAATCTGCCTGATGTACTTTTATAATAATTTTTTATTTTTTTCGTTTAAATTTATGGCAATATTTTGTTTCTGCTACATTATTACAAGCTGCTGCTCTATACAGCTTTAGCATGATTTCATTTAAACTGATAAAGAAAAATAGCTTTAAGTTATATTATAAAAAAAATTAAAATATTTTTTTTTTTTTTTGTTTGTTATTTTTTATTTCTGTTTAACTTCAATTGCAGTGGCGTTTTACAAGAAATTTAATTGAGTTATTTTTCTTGTGGTTTTACTTATTGATTAAAAGTTTTACACACATATGTATGTATGTACTCTGTTTTTTTTTCAGTTAATCCACAAGTAAGTCACACATAAGTTGTGTTTATGAGGGTTGTAATACTCGTATAAAGCCAAGTCCCCCTATTTTATTAAAAAAAAGAGGCTGAAAAAGTTTTGCAGTTGTTTCATATGCACAACAACCGCAATTAATTGCAAATTTTCTACACTGATAATATAAAAAAAATGAAATTAATTTAAAAGAAATATAAGTATATATATTTTTTTATTTTGTAATCAAACTCTTTATCACAAAAAAAATTTTTTTTTTTGCTATTGAGAAAGAAAGCCATAAAATTCTTAAAGAATTATTTTTTTCTTTATTTTATTGATACTATCAATCATGGCTATTGCAGGGTTTTTATTTTTATGGGGGATATGGTTTCAAATTCAATTTTTTTTATATTGATTTTTAGCCTTAAACTATAACGGTATTTAATCTTTCACAAAAATTTTGTTTTGGGATTTATTCCTCTTGTTTTCTTTGTTTTTTGAGTTATTCAACTTAAATTGTTTATTTATGTTGCTGTTAACTATTTCAATATGTTACATCTATCAAATATTGAGAGCCTGCAACATATTTCTTAAAAAAATTTATTCAAATTGTTGGTTTTGTGCAAATTGTTTGTTAGTCAGTCAGTCGTTGATGTAGTGCAACGTGTGTTTGTTTTAGATTTTTTTTTTTTGTACTTTTCATACAATTTGTTAAAGAAAGCCTAATGTAGTGTCTTGTAGCATGTAAATTTACAAACACTTAAAATATGTCGAAAAAAAAAACTTATTTTTTTTATAAAAAAGAGGAAAAAATAGGTTATCACTACAAAAAATCAATTTTAACAACTTTCATATTAGTTTTGCACAATAGCGCAATAATATTTTACAAGAAAATTCAACCGTAGTGTGTGCCAGCCGAAAATTAAGCTAAGCTGAAACATGTAAAATTTGTAAATTTCTGTTGCCATCTGTAATACTTTTCTTTTTGCAATTTTCATTTCAACTCAAGGTGTCAAACTTAAGTTGTTCACTTTCTTCATTAAAGACGTTTACTCTTCTTAGGCCAAAACGGTCTTAAACTTTGCAAGCTGTTACTCGGTAGCTATCAGACAATTGAGTCATGAATTAAATTCTTTAGGGATAATCTTAGTATATTGGCGAGACTTCTAACCGGTCACTGCAGACTCCATGGGCATTTGAATAGGATAGAAATCGCTTTAAGCGATATGTGCAGATTCTGTGACAAGGCGATCGAGTCATCAGTGCACATACTTGGCAATTGTGCAGCATTGAGGCACAGTAGGGGGATTGTCAATGTTGGCACCAGCCAAAGAGAGGAAACTAGGAGACATACTATAGTAACCCTAGTTAAGTTGAGGGCTGTACAATAGATCTACAGGTTGAAGTACTTTTAGTACTTTATGAATGAATGAATGAACTTTCTTCATTAAAGACAATTTGACGAATCTCATTTGTATACTTTCTTTAGTGAATCCATATGTTCAGCAACATCTAAAAAGCCATCAAAAACCAACAAGTCATTAAATTAAAGCACATATTTGTATAAGAACTTTGGAAGGTTTATTAAGCATTCAGCTTTATTTTAAAAATTGTGAAATATTCAACCCAATTATGAAGGCAAGTTATAAATAGCTCCTGGTCAAGTTGAAATGTCTGACAGTTTACTTTTCTCAGATTCTTTTGACTAACAAGCGGCAGCTATTCAAAAAAGCCTTAAAAATTTTGTGGCAATTAGAGTGTTAAACACTATTTTTTAAAAACAATTATTAAAAAATGCCTGGCAATATGCAGCATTTTGTTCAAACAACACAGCCTCTGAGTTTTATTTGAATTCTTATAATATTGAAAACATTTCACTTAAAATGAATTTAAAATTTAAAATAATAATTGGGATATTTACAAAGTATGGTATTTTGTCAGATTGTCATCAATTTTTTGTTATTTTATTAACAAAATTATTTTTCTTACCAATAAAAAAGTTGCAACAACTTTTTGACGATAAGACCATACCTACGAGTACATATATACTATGTAAACATATTAGCACACCTTGTGAATACCCTAACTAGTTTATTTAAAATCATATTTGTAAAGCCTGAGGAAACCAGTGTTGCATAGTTTTCCGTTTTGAAATAAATTCATAATCAGTTTTAATACTTTGTTTTATAAATTATTATTAAATTCAAGTACGAGTACCTATTAAAAAATTAAAATAAAATAATAAAAATTCATATATAGAAATTCATTTATAAATAAAAAAAGAGATAAAAGATATGGTTACACAGTTTGTTTATAAGTATTGTTGCAAGATTATAACAGCAATAGCAATAGCAATAATAATAATATTCTTTATTATCAGCAATAGCAATTATTACAACTAGAGGCAGTAGCAATAACAGCAACAACATAATCAAACAATTTGTTATTGTAATTACAAACAGTGTTTGTTGTTGCTATTGTTGCTGATAATTCATTAAAAACCATCATTTATTCATATGGTACTACAAAAAAAAAAATTAAATAAAAAAAAGAAATAAAAAAAACACACTCTCGTATACGTTTATTTATAGCTGCAACATTAACAACAACAGCAAAAAAAATGTTTGTGGCAAGTTCATTGAACCTTTGGTTTGCTGTAATTTTTTTCTGTTTTTTTTATTTTTTCATTTTGACGTATGACAACAATACTTATGTTGTAAATTGTAAGAGAGTTTGTGTATGTTACAGGCAGGCAGGCTGGTTGCTCGTTGGCTATGTATGTATGTATGTTTGGCTGTATGTATATCGTTTTAAGACTGTGTGTTTAAGTGGCAAGTAGCACGTTTTTTTTGCTTAGAATTCACACAATATTTATATTTTATTTCTTATTTTTTATATTCTTGCCTGTTGTATGCTTTTGGTTTTTTTTATTTTTTTTTTTTTTTGTGGCAAATATTGTATCTTAACGTAGGTTGGTTTTCTTTACAGGCTAAAAACAATATTGGCTGCTAATATTTCTACTTTAGCATTGTTTTTGTTGTTTTCTTGTAATCAATTGTTTGGAAATTAAATTCAATTAAGCTTTAAGGCAGTCATAATGACTTTTATTATACTTGTGTCTTGAATTTATTTCAATTTTTTCTTTCTGTTTAAAAATATTTGTTGAGCATTTTGAGTGAGTGAGTGGTTGGTTGGTTGGTTGTAGGTATTCAAAGTTACTAAATAACTAAATTGGTTTAATTAAAAAATTACAAAAAAAAAAAAAACGAAAACAGAAAATTGTAAAAAATTATCATTAAATTGTTAAATTTATGCCCAATTATTAATTAAAACTGTTATAAATTCTCGTCTAAAACAAAACAAAAAAAAAAAAAAAAATCTTAAAACAACATGTTGCCTATTAGCTGTTGGATTCTGTATAACAAAAGTTCAGTTTTAAAAAAAAAAGTTTTAAGGTCCTTAAAATTTTTGTCATTTATTTCTTTAACAACCATCACTGGTGCAGGTCATTGAACTTATTTATAACTTTCTGGTTGTTTTGTTACCAAAAAAAAAAAAACAGCACCGTGCAAATGAAAAAAATAAAAAAAAACCAAATTTGGTTCTTTCTCACATCCATTTTTCATGGATTTTTTTTTCCACTTTTTTGCTTAAGTATACTTATGTTTTTAAGCCTTTTGTCTGGCTGTTTGTGGTTTTCTTTTTTTGTATCCAATTTTACATGTTTTTTCTCCTTTTTTTTGCAAGAGAGACACTCTATCAAACATTATGTGAAAAGATGAACAAAAACATTTTTGTTTTTTGGTTTTTTTCTCAACAACATTAAATACAGATTTCTAAAAATAAATGTTAATATTTAACCAAAAAATATTTCAAGCAAATATTGTCTTTAAAAACTGAATATTTTTTTCGAAGAAATTTGGAAAAAAAAAAATGAAAATAAAAACATATTGATTCTCATAAATGTGAGATTTTTTAAAGGTTTTTAAAATCATAACTTATTGAAAACCAATCTTAAAACTGATACCCTTTTTTATGATTTAAAAAAATCTGTGTAAATATAAAACTGATGTTGTGTCTTAATGAAATGTTTGCTTTTTAAGGTTAAACAAAAAGTATATGGAAACCAAAACTATAAAATTTTAATTGAATTTTAATATTGAAGAACTTCATCTTCAAGTTTAAATTTGGTTTTTTGTTATTAATATACTGTTTTAAAAGGTTTCGATACATTTTATTCAAAAATGAATTCACAGGGGTTAGAGCGCTCGCACAAAAATCCAACGGCCCAGGTTCAAATCCCAGCAAAGGTGAAAAAGTTAGTTGCGAATGATCAGGAGAAAAGCACCTCCTTTTGCAAAGTAGCAGATAACAGTTAAACCTACTTAGCGAAGGCACTCACCACACAATCAACATGCAACGATGAGGCAATCATTCAAGGGTGAAGGTATAACACTGGCCTTTGAATGATCAATTTACAACAATTTGTCTCATTCCTAAGGCGCTTAATAGTATTATGAGAAAAAAACAAAATGTATGTTCTGTCGTAAATGTACTGTCCTTTCCAAAAATTCAAATACAATGCACTGCATTTAGTAGGGGTTTATCCCTGAGTATTGGTCTCAAATAAAAAAAAGCCAATATGTGATTAATGAAAATCGGTTTTGTTCTAAATTGAAATCGTTTGTACATTCAAAGTCAAACAAAATTTATCTTAAACTTATTAAGCCATACTGATTACAGTGATGAGTAAAAAAAGAATATTTTTTTTTTCAGATTTGGAAGTTATTGCAACATTAATATTCAATCGATTTCAATTTAGTTTTTTTTTATTTTTGAAAATATGCATTAGCATCTTTTTTTCTGAATGTTACTGACAAAACAACCAAAATAATTAATTCATTTTAGGAGAAACTACGACGTTTAACAGCTATTTGTTACGGCATATTTTTGCATATTTCGTCATAAATGCATACTTTTGCATTTTCCAAATGTTTTCATATTTTTATGGTATATTTTACAAAGTTTTACATATGTTAGAAGAATTTACGTGTATTTTCCAAATTTTATTTTTTCAAAATAATGAACATATTTTGACACACTACTTAAATAATCTATTGAATAATAAGGGCACTCATGAAAACGCTTAAAATTAACATTGGGAAAATTGGCGAAGCTCCTTTTTAAACTATTGTGCAACAGTTTATGTCAATTTGATAAAAACGTCAAAGCAAAAAACAAATTAACGACAAAGCTTTATGTTTCAAAATTTAAGCAATATGATTGTTATTAATTGCAACAATAATTTAAATTAATTTTTTACTCTTTTATTTTGTATTCTTGTCAGTCTGAAATTTTTTACATTTTTTTTTTTTTTGTTAATTTTGGAATTGAAATAAATATATCGCTCATTTGCGAGAAGAGTGGCATAACTCAAAAAAAGCAATTCTGAGATAAATGCATATATTTTCAATGCATATTTTAGGCGCTTAAAACTAATTTTATAGAGCATATTTTTGGTTGCCCTACTCATCATACTCCTTTCTTTGGATCTACGAACTTTCCAAAGTTTACACGTATCTTGATATCATCCGACCAAAGCACGCTTTTAGCAATATTTTCTTTGCAGCTATTGTTTTGTAAAACGTAACCGTTTTCTAATGTTTCGTTTGTTCTACCTGACAGTATAGCTTCTTAAAGTCGGTTTCCTTTCAATTTGTCTTATATTTCTTAAACTTCAAAAAAACCGATATGCATATGGAAAAAAAATTTTTGTAATTATTTATTTTCAATATAATATAAACAAAATATTTTTTCAAATCCTAAAAGTATGCCTTAAAACAACTCATTTATTATTTGTTCTATATAAATCTCTTATCGCTACTATTTAAAGTCTTGTAGGTGAAAATGGAATGTGGAATGGTATTATTAAAAAAGTCCTATACATGCATACTTGCTCATACTTCTAGAACATACATTGAAAGCCATTAAAATTCTCTTGGTTGCATATTATCCTTTAAACTTTGCAATGTAACTATTTTAACTGTTTTCAAAAACTTTTACAAGTTGTGATCTTATCATAGTTGTTTCCAAACATTAACAAAAATGTTTAGTTTTTTGTTTTGTACTTTCGAATAGTACAGCATAATTTAAGGGATTTCAACTTAATTTTTTCAGACAAAGTGGTAAAATAGAAGAAATTGTTCCCAAATAAATAAACATGAAATTTTAAAACCTTTAAAATCCCCCATATACAGAAAAGCATTAAACTTTAAGTACATATCTAAAGAAACTTTAGTTGTTAAGAATTAAATACCCAGAGAAAAATAATGAAAAATGAAAAGAAAAGAAGAGTAAAAGTTCTTTTACAAATTCTTCTTAGAAAGAAAATAGCGTTAAAAACCACAGACTACAAAATCTTAAAGGAGGAGCATTTAAAAAACAAACCAAAAAAAAACAAAAAAACTTTTACTTTCTTTTTGAATAATTTCTAAAGTAAAAAAAAAAATATTAAAAACAGACACTCCACTTGCACAGCTAAAATACAAAAGGACAGACTTTTGGCAGATATTGTCTCTATTCGCATAATGTGGAGGGCAAACAACAACAATACGTTTTAATGCTCTTAATGTTTGGGTACGTTTCACAAAAACAGAAAAAACAAAAAAAAAAACACCAACATTTACAATAACTTTATGGTCATTGCCATTAAAAAATAGACATTTAAGAATCTAGTGTTCTTGGCATTGGAGTTAAGGCAGTCCAAACAAACAACTACAACCACTTCAACAGCAATAACTAACTGGTATACTACCACCACTCTCGAAAAACTACAAGATTTGGAAATATAAAAAATATGAACACGTTTCTTAAAATGTGAGTGTGTGGCTGTGTGTGTGAGTGTATAAAATGCAATGTCCTTTCACAGATTTAATTCAACAGCTTTAAACATTTACACATTATTACCACTCGTATTATACCAGCCACCTTTTTCAGGTCCTTTTTCTTCTACTATGTTTGTATTTGTTTATTTGTTAAAGTCTGTGCGTGTTATACGCAAACACTATAAAGCTTAACACTCATACACACACATCGCTTTACATTTACTTACTCACTTAAACTTATCACACCTCATTTTAAAGAAAATCAGCAGATAAAGGCGAAAAAAGTAACAGTCATCACCACCAGAGCAGAAGATAATTTGGCTCAATGCCTGGCTGGCTGACTATATGTCTGTTAAGGTGTCTATGTAGTACGTTGAGTATGTGTTGACTAAGTTTTTGTGCCGTGTATTTAATATCAAAAAAACATTTCGTCTGCCATGGCAATCGTCGTCGTTTAAGCAAAATGCTAAATTCTCTCTGGTTTAAATGTTAATGTCTTCTGCTGGCTCCTCCTGTAAATGATTTATTTTTTTAAGGTTGTTGCTTTAGCTGGCCAAAACGACACGGAAAGGTGTCAGGTGTATTTACATTTAACTACGGTAGAGAAAATTTTCATAGAAGAAAATACTCTAATTATTATATACAATCATACATACATACTCGTACGTACTCTAGTACATGTTGTTTTAGTTAAATGGCTATTATGAGAGAGCTGAAAGATAAATAAAGACAAATAAATTATAAAAAACAACACAATTAAGTGATGAAATTTGTTTAAAACAATTTAAATAAACACTTTTATAATTGGTATTACACAGAAATGGGGAAAGAGTATAGACTTAAAGCAATATCCTTAAAGTAGGCAATAAAAAAAAAACTTTTTAAACCTTTAATGTGTTGTTATTAATAAAAGTAATGTTTTTACATCGTCTTAAGATGAAATGAAAATGTGTTGATATATTAAATATTTAATATTCAATTATTTTATTTTTTTTTTTTACACTATGAATCCGTGATAAGTTTAGTTTAGTTTGATTTACGCCTGATTGTATGAAATAAAATCATAACTTCTTCTTAGAAGTTCTGGAAGACATGAATAATCTTAGAAATTGAATAAACTGCGTAAAGTCGCATCTTGTGTCCCGATTTAATTATCTTTTGTTTTTATGTTAATTACTTAAATTAGAAGGACAAAGCCAACGAAGAAGAAAAAATGAAATTATTAAAATAGGTATACTTTTTGTCAAAAACTTATTGTGTTCAGTGTACTATTCCTTCACGAACATTATTTTCTCGTTTAATTATTAAAGAATTCATTGCAAAAAATCTGAATTCTTTATAGAATTTAACTTTGATCTAATTAAAGCGTTTCTGACGATACAAAATTAATTTTAAAAAATGTATCACATTTCCTGGGGCTCGAACCACGTCGATGTCGAATGTGAAATAATGTGTCACATATATATTTTAAAATGAACATTGTTAAAAAGTTAACCTGAAAGTATACTCTCTTTTTTATGAGTTTAATAATAAATACATTTTTCTGTTTTGTGAATTAACCAGAGAATACATACTTTAAAGCATATTTCAGTATATCGTTGTGCGGGAGGTTATGTGCTCTATCCGCCATTTCATATTTTAATATATCTCGAGTTAATGATGCCACTTTAGGTTTTCGACCGCAAATTTTTCAAGTCTGCAATCCGTTTTTGGATATCTTGTCCAGTTTCGGAGATAAATAGCCGAAAGCGGATTGCAGATTTTAAAAAATTTTGGTGTCAAAAACCGAAAATGGCATCATTAAAAAGCGGATAGAGCACATAAACTCCCGCACGACGAAAATTTTTGTTTTTATGATTTTTCTGTCATATAATATAGAATTCAATTATTTTTCTATTTGATACCAAAAACCTTTCAGTATTAATTCATTTTTACACAAAAACAAAGAATAAAAGAATATAATCCAGGGGGCTAATTCTGTCATTCGATTTCGATCGAATTCTTACTCGTATGTACGAGTTTTTTTACTTTTGGGATTCTATGAGTCGTTATCGAATAACATGTATCGAAATTTCTAATGATGCCATTCGATAACGAATGTTTGTTCGAATGCAGTCTTGCGAGTTTTTACTCGCAAACAAAAAGCCATTCGAGTTAACGTTTTTCTATATACATACAATAAGTAAAGACAAAAAATAAACATGTAAGTTAAATTTTTTTTAATTTCTTCAAATTATAAAATATATTTCAGGTCAAAAATAAATTATGCACAAAGAAATTCTAGGAAATTTCATTGCATAACTTACGGACTTGGCAAAGAACATATTGCCGAATACTTAGCAAGGAAAGGCAAGACTTTACCATCTTTAGGAACAAATAGCGTTAAAATTGAATGCTTCTAGTCCACCAATACGAATTTAAATAAAAAATATGAATTTAAAGCAATTTTCGGTCCCTACATAAATTTATTTTAATATTTTCGCGGATTTTTTTTCCAATATTTGTTGTGTTGTTTTCAGTGTCATACTCTGTTTTATTTATTATTTCTAGTTGTGTTTGGTATACTTACATTCTCGAAACATAATACACATTCAAAATGCTTATATCAAGATTTACGCATTGCTTGGCAGACTTAAGGGATCACTGGTAGTCCGCATTTTTGCCGAACAAGATTCATATTTAAATTCACATCAGTATCGGAAGATGATGAGTAAAAAAATAATGATGGATTCCTTGTAAACTTGCTCTTTTTTTACTTTGATTAAAATTTTTTTTCTCCTTTTTTAATTTTTTTACATATGTATGTATGTATGCATGTATGTATGTATATATGTTTTTTGTTTACTATTTGTTGTATTTTTGTCAGTATTGTAAAATGACTTTTTTTGCATGTTTTACAACACTAAACACAAATTCGATTCGTATCGTATCGAATAACAGAATTAAAAAATTGTTCGTTGTCGAAATTATTCTCTATTCGAATGTAATTTCGATCACGACTGCCAGAATTAGCCCCCAGGTATTAATTTAAAAGGCTTACGAGTGAATGGAAAAGTAGACATTTTAAACATGCGTTCTGTTAAACACCTAAAAGCAGACAACATATTTTTTTATTAATGTTTTGGGTACAATTACCTGCCCTATTCAATTAATTATAATTAAACACAACACAATTTAAGTTATTATTGTTATTGCAGTATTTATTAAAAAAAATTAATATTGCATGCAATAAAAATTAGTAGAAAAATAACGCGTGAAACGTGATACAAATTTACATAAAATTTTGACAAGTATCAACCAGGTTGGTTACACTGTTAGATAGAGAAATAGAAGGAGAGAGAAGAGAGACAGACAGACAAAATTTAATATGAAAGTACATTTTGACAATAACAAATGCCATTAGCGGGGTCGTTTGGTCTCATGTGAGATTTTTGCATTTTTATTTTTTTTTATTTTTAATTCATAATTAAAATTGCCAGGGGTTTTAAAAACAAAAAACAAAGAAAAGTTTTTTTTTTTTCTTTTCACTTCTATCAAACATATTTTTACAATGTTAAGGTTAATGTTTTGTGGGCGGTTGTAGACTAAAATCAATGACTTTTGAGCACTTAAAAATTTAAAATAAATTAATGACTGGAATAAAACAAAACAGTAATTTTCGACAGTATTAACTGTGTATTAAGGGTTGAAATTTTAAAAATGAAAAGCTGAATTATATCTCAGTATTTAGATAAACCTAAACGACTTGAGGTTGATACAAAACAGTTCACTTTCTAACTAGTTTTAGTAGTTGTAGTAGCTGAACTAGTTGTTGTAGTCACCGTAGTCTAGTATGTAGTGTGTTGGCTTTACTAGATGGGTTCAAAACCCAGCTCTGACATTTTGAAACATAGAAATGTAAAAAAAAAATTTCTTCAGGCGATCATGATTGCAATCAACATGAAGCTTTTCAAATTTGTCGTTCAGAGTCGACGTTAAACTGTAAATCCCGGTGCACATAGATACAACTTGACGCACACACTATGGTGAGAAGCTAGGACATCACTAATAATAATATATGTTAATTTTTTTTATTACATATTTTTTATAAAATTTGATACACATACTTTCAGGCATGCATAAATATTTACTCTATTGCATATGCCTCCCATAAACATAGATATAGCATTTAATGTCTAGTTCTTATGAAATGTTGTTAAACATAGGGACTTGTAACTCCGATTTATCAGCTAGTTGTATAAAACAAATAATAAAAATTTTTCATTCAACATACTTTGTTAGTAATATTCATATATAATTAATTTTAAAGCATTCTTTCAGGCATGCCATTGCATATATTTTACATTAACATGCAAAGTAACACATTAAGCATTCAATTAGGTACCGTCTAATATTTAAAACAACGGGATATACGCGTAATTGAGCTTATTTAGTAAATATAAAAAAATTATATTGGAGTATCATAAAAAAAACCTTCTTTTATTACACAAATATTAATCAAAAACCCATAAAATATGAAAAAAAAAATAATTGCTTTACATTTTATGATTTCAAAGGAAATATAATGCCAATGACCCATGTTGCAGAAAAAAATGAAAATGAAAATAAAAATATATTATTTCGTTTCCTTTACCATTAATGAGCATTTATAACCAATGATAGTGAGGGCAAAATAAAAATCTAAGAGAAAACATGGAAAAAATACAAGAAAATTTTATTTATATGGCAGACATTAAAAAAAAAAAATAAAAACAAAATGAATGTAATTTCTTTAATTTTTAAAAGAAAGATGAACAGAAAAGATCGATTGCATTATTAAAAATTTCATTGGCAAAAGAACAAAAAACGAAAAATAAAAAAAAAAAATGAAAACATACTGGTGTGTACCTGTGAAAATACAAAAAGGAGAAAGTCTTAGAACTCTTTCGAAAGATAACGAAAGCAAAATTGTATAAAATTCAAACAGGAAAAAAAATAAATTTTGCCATAGACGTCAAAAAGTAAAAGAATCTTTAATAACATTATAAAAGGAGATGCTTGCCAAGGAAAAAAATTAGACAGCTTTCCTTTTTTTTTAAATCAATAATGTGCATAAAAAACAATATTTGGCTCTTGTCAAAGGAGACAAAAGCAACTCTAAAAAAAGTAATAAAATTAAAAAGATATGAAAAAACACAAGGAGATAAAATACTACAAGAAAACACTTTTACTTTAATACGGATCTTGTAAATTTCACTTGAAATCTGTTGTTGGTAAAAAAAAGCAAACAACTGCATCCTACAAATATGCTTCACTTTTAACGTTGATATGAGTGGTTGTATGTATAGTGCAGTAGTGCACAGCCTTAATAATGTCAATGCCATTAAATCGAATGTTTTAAAAGTTACTCCTCTCTCTCTCTCTCTCTCGCTCTCATTCATTCTGAAGTTAATGTTCATATTTCACAAATACGAGCACATACATATAAATACTTAAAAATTCAGTTTGGCAAGTAGTACCAGTAAAATAACCCATAACCCCTCAAACACAATAAAAATTATGAGATATGTTGTTTTCTACATTGTCCCTCTCTTGCTGTGTTCATTTATTTAAATAATAATATTATATGAGAGAGTTTTGTTTATAGAAAAAAAAAACGCTGTCTGTTTGGCTCAGTATGAGAACACCTTTTGCATTGTGTTAAGCAAAAGAGAAAAACTGAAATTCAAGCGAAAGTTTATTCATCATTTCTCTTGTTCCTGCTACAATTATTGTGTGTTCATTGCCATATTACAAGACTTATGGTAAATCAAATCACAGCAACAGTGAAAGTTCTTAACAAAATTTATTTTCAAGCATAATTGTTTGTATGTAAAGTCGTGCTTAAAATAAAGTATTCACTGTTTCATTGGTGTGTGTTGTGTGTGTGTAGAAGGTTCATTTTAAAATGATTTTTACTTTTATTAAGTTTATTTTTTTGCTTTGTCAGTGGATTTTTTTAGTCTGTCTATTGCTTTCGTGTGCTGCACTGCAGTCAGTCAACAATGAATGTGAAGAGCAGAGATGAATGTTTGGCTGACATTTACAAGTGCGGGTACATAGACAGCACAACTGTAACAACAATGACATGATATAGATAAAAGATTAAAATCTGTATTACAATAAAGAGAAAATTTAAAGAAATATTTAATGAATTTATAAATTCAATAAAAATCGTATTAAAAAGATTTTGGCTAAAAAAAGAAAACAAAAATAAGGATTTTTATTGCATACTAACAGGCGTCTGTGTTAAATTCTATTAATTTTGCATAAAGCTTCCCAGCTGCTGTCGAAACGTTTTATAAAACAGTAAAATATGAAGTTAAATTTACTTTTTTTGTAATTCTTACAATATTTTGTAGTTGATATTAATGAGTTGGTACTTCAAAGCAATAATTTTAACTCTTGTTTTTTGTTTAATAAAACCTTAAAGGTGCAATGACTGCTACTTAGAACAATATAAAAAAATTTTAATTTATCTAATTATTCTAAATCATGTATTAAATTTTTATTACATTATAATAAAAATTAAAAGATTTAATATATGTAGCATATGTTTAGTTGCTTATATAAATGAAGTTTTCTAAGCATACTTTTTCGGTTTCATTAAAATGCGTTTCTTTGTTTGGAAATCCTTGAGTATTTCACCTAAAGGCAGTTTCTGAGTGCTTTTTTTTAGACAACCTACGCGCGTATGTATTTCCAACCGTATATTTTCAAATTTTAATTAATTTTTTCTTTTTTATTTTGCATTATAAAACCAACCATACAAATTTTCCTGGCACTAATTATTTGGCGTGTTTGTACGAAAGTTTAAATTTTCAAAGTTTCTTAAGAAAAAGCAATAAAAACAAATAAATTTAATGAGAAACTTTTTCCACAAAAAGAAAAAAGCAAACATTTCATATGAGTGTCATTAAAAATTCCACCTGTTTTTTGGTCTTGCCACATACTTAAGAAGTATACAAAACAGAGTAAAAAGTACAAGAAACTATTAAAAGTGGTTTAAAGGCAATATTAGCGTGAGTATATGAGGTGAGACGAGACATTTTAACTATAATGCTAATCATATATTACGAGGGATTATTAGCTGCTTTTTTAAAAAGGGTTTGGTTGGAATAACATTATTATCTTGTATATTAAAATTTTTCCTAAAAAGTTAGCATATAATAAGCTAAGTTTTATTAAAGGTGGGTGGTTTTTTTTCCTACTAAACACCTTAATTTATTTCAAAAGAATACTTTTTATAGTTTTCTTTTTAAAATAGTAAAAAAGTATATAAAGAAAAGAATACTTTTTGTATGAAACATCTTTTGTGTTTTAATTTGGTGTTTATTTTTGACATTTTCATTAAATATGTCTGTCATATAATTTATCAACGTGTTTAAATCTTAATTTGTGTGTTTTTTTTTTTTTCTTTTTACAAAAGTAGTAAAAGTGTAAGCATTTGTCTGTGAAAAACAGGTTTTACTTTTAATAGATTAAGAACTGATGGCAATGAACACCTAAAAGCATGCTTTATAAAAATATATATTTAAAAACTTATAAAAAGAACTGTGTAAGATTTAGTAGTTTTTTAGTAGTAATTCTGAGCCTAATTAAAAATTTTATTTAAGATTTTTATGTTATTTTTAGTTGTATTAAAGAATCGTTCGTTGTTTAAAGTGTAAAAAAAGTTAAAAATATGGGTTAAATAAATAAAAACACAAACAAGAAAAAAAAAAAAACTCATAAAAAAGTATGCTATAAAATGTATTTAGTATAATTACATAGTGTAATTTTAGGCGATTGCAATGAAATATAGATACATAGATACATTTTTGTTAAAATTTTAAATTTTTTGTAATCTTAATTTTTTAACAGAAACTATGCGGAATAATGGCTCATCCGGACCACAGTTAAAATAATATTTTTAGCCTAATTCATATGTACGTACATTTATATATACATACATAACTGGCCTTTACAACCCTGTGTCAGGATTACGGCCTAGCTTCTCGCAGCACTCATGTTGTGTGTGTAAATTTTTATCGATGAGTACCGGGACCTACAGTTTAATGTCGACTCCGAACGACAGATTTGAGAAGCTTATTCATGGCAATTAATTACTCTTAGAGCTTTTGCCAGAAGACTGCTGAGAGGTAGTCGCCGAAAGAAATATTTTTTTCATATTTCTTTTTTTTTTTTAAATGTCGGAGCTGGGTGTCGAACCCAGGGCTTATGTCTTAGTAAGCCAACACACTAACCACTAGACCACGGCGACTACACATACAGCCTAATTCATATGTACGTACATTTATATATACCCTTTTTAATTTATTTTTATTAGAGAAGAGAAAAACATAAATCATTTCCATTTAATTTATTAAAAAAAACATACTAAAAGTGATGATTAATATTCATTTTGACAAACAAGATTTAATTTTGGTTTAAAGACATATATCTTTATGAAAATTGTAGCTCTTTTTCTTCGAATATAAAATACCTTTTCCTGATGCTTAGACTCAGCCCATAAACTAGCTTTTGGAAACAGATCGTTAGCATGTTTACTTGGGACTTTGTTTTGAGCATTTTTAGATTCTTCCAAAGAACTATCCCTTAATTTTTTCTTTTGTTACCAGTTATTGATTGGATGGACTACATTATCCTCAGAGAAGTCGTATGTAAATTCATCTTTACCGGGTGCCAGCAAATGCTTACTTTGTCTAGCAATAAAATAACAAAAAAAATTTACTGAGAAAAAGAACACTTGGTCTCAGACTATAGACGAAAAATGCCTAAACTGTCTGAGTATATTTAATGCCCTTATTACTGAATAGTCTGAATTTCCCAGTTTTTTTTTAAATAAAACCTCTTAAACTAACTACTTAACTACTCAATCATTATTAATTAATTGGAACCTGTTATGTAGGGGTTTTTTTCCTTGTTTCAACAAAAGCTCTTATATATCTTAAAAAAATATCTTTCAAATATTTGTATGTATAAGTATTAAAAATCAGCTGAATAAGAATAAATCACAAATAAAAAATGTCATTGAACTTTAACTTGTGACATTCACTCATCTACAATAAGTAAGAGTGCTTTAGCTCAAATGCTTTTTAAATAAATTTTTTTCTAATAAGTTTTCCTTTTATTTTAATTTTTCTCTGATGTTTGTTTAAGATCTATATTGTCATTTAAATAGACAAAAAAATAACATGGAAAAATGAAATGACAAAATAAAAAATTAAATGATAACGTCTGGCAAAAGTCCTTTTTTGTTTGCGGATTTCAACTTTTTTTTTTTGTTATTTAAATCTCAACATATTTTTTCGTCAACTTATTTGATAGAAAATGCATTAAAAAACGATTTCTCTTATTGGTTTGTATTTACAAATTGCTTTACAATCATTCTACATATTTTTACAAATGCTAGACTTAATGGTTTTTTTATATTCATAGAGGTTCTTTAAGCGTTTTGTTGACATGACCTTTTAAAAAGGAAAATAAATCGTTTAAAATTAAATAAAAGAAAATCAAAACAAAAAAAAAAAAAAAATGAATTTAATTTTTTTTTCAAGCATACTTTTGTGTGTCTCTTGGCCATTTTAAAATTGTGTTGGTAGGGGGTAATAACAACATATTTGCTAAATAAAAAACCATTAAAAAATAAATAGACTTTAGTTCATTGTATTAAAAAGTCATTACAAATAAAAAAAAAGAAAAAGAAAAATGAGAAAAAAAAGTTAAGAAAATATTTGTGGTTATAAATTAATAAAGTATTATTTAAAGGGCAATGAACTGATATGAACTTTATCAAAATGTTTTGATAGAAATTAAATGAATAAAAATAGAAAACATTTTAAATTTGCGAAGTAAAAACAAGTCGGTGTGTGGTCTAGTGGCTAGTGTGTTGGCTAACTAAGATATGAGCCCAGGTTTCAAACCCCAGCTCTGACATCTTTAAAAAAGAAAGATGAAAAAAAAAATATTTCTTTCGGCGACTATCTCTTCGTATAAGTCTTCTGGCAAAAGCCCGCAGAGTAACTGTTTGCCATGAACAAACTTCTTAAGTCTCTGGTACGGAGTCGACTTTAAACTGTAGGTTCCGGTACTCATGTATAAATACTTAACACACACAACATGGGTTCTGCGAGAAGCTAGGTCGTAACCCTGATACAGGGTTGTAATGGCCAATTATGTTTGCAAATAAAAAAATATAAAATCCAAAATGACGTCCCTTATGGTATACAAGCCTAACTGATAGTCTTATCAGACTTATGACAATCATAAACTGAATATTTAAAAATCCTATATTGGTATTCTATTTTTTTCTGTACATCGCCATCATTGTATTTCTTCACGAGCATTATTTTCTTTTTGGATTTTCAAAAATCATTGCAAAAAACAATCTAAATAAAGCTTTTCTAACGAAACAAAATAAAATAATTTTATAAAACATTTACAACTCTAATTAATTTAGAATATAATATAATTAAAAAAAGGTAAAAACAAATAATATGTTCGAATTAACTTACAATTTTGTTTTTTAAAACCAACCAAATAAACTTGAAACACATTTTGCGAAACCTAATTAGTACCTAAAACAAAAGCATACTTTTAGGATGTTTTTGCCCTTTTCTTTTTCCTTTTTAATGAAATATATTTAAAACATATTTTACGCTTGTAAGAGTTTACTTTAAACTTTTAATAAAGCAGATACAGAAGTTTTTTTTTTTTCTCTCTCAAAATTACCTTTAACCCTTAATTGCATGCATTTTTTTATTTTTCTAAAATAAGCCACTGATAAAATTCATGCACAATTTTAAGAAAAAATATTTAAAAATATTTTATTATAAATATCTAAAACTACAGTCCAATGGGTATAATCTAATGCCGAAATATTTCAACAGCGACCAATTTACACTAAAGTTTTTGTGCATTTCTTTTCTTTTTCTTCAAAAAAATGTATGATGGAAATTTCCATCACAATGCAATGAAGGGTTAAATTTGTTAAACGTTAAAAAAAGATGAGCTACAAATTTTAAGGCATATTTTGAGGAAGATATATATTTTTTTTTTCTTTATATGCCTGTCTGAATTAAGCTTTTACGTTTATGTTCTCTAAAAAATTAACTTTTACCAGTAAGATATAAGAAAAAAAAAACTATTATTTTTTCCAGAATTTAGTTTTTAAACAATGATTTTGTCAACCTTAAGAGTTGTGCAAAACAAACAGTAAATGAAAGTATATACACGTATGTGGGTGCATATTCAATATACATACATACATACACTCCTACTACAATTGCTATTACATACTTGCAACTTAAATAGTCTTTTTCTAGATTGTTTGTTCCGTTTATCCATTTTGATTTGATTTTAATCCTCGAGACATTATGTTAGAAAAAAGAAAGATAAACTGACAACATCATGACATGCTACATAAAAAGACAGTAAAAAGTACAAAATAAAATATAAAGCAAAGTACTTGCAACCAATTACATGGTACTACCAACAGTTAGAGTGCAATTTTTTCCACTTAAAATAATCCTCAAATGGTTTAAGAGTTACTTTTAGGAATAATCTTGCACAATAAGATTATAAATATATACGGCTGATTATAAATCAGTTACATTTACATAAACGTATGTATGTAAGTGAGCCGTATTCAAAACTAAAAAAATTTTTCTCTTGTTTCTTACTTAAAGGGTTTTTAAAGTTATCTTTTGCATTGCATTTAACAATTTAATGCAATTTAAGCCAATAATTTATCATTGTTGATAAGTATTTATAGCTTCGACCCAAATTGCATTTTGAAAATTTTCTTTATCAATTAACGATAAAAATAAATTTTAAGCCTACGACTATCAGAAAAGAAGAAAATGATTCACTACAGTTTCAATTGTCTTAATATAAACAAATTGTGGAATACCAAAATATCTCTGTAGTTTCATAAGCAATTTGAGCTATTATTTATTGATTTTGTTTAGCACAATAGTGAACGTGTGATCTGGTGCATTGTTTTGATGAAACAAGACTTTCTTTTGTCAAATACGCTTTTCTTCTTTAATTTCATAACTTATATAGTGCAATAAATCAGTATAATACTCGCCGTTGACTATCATGTGAATGTGCCACCCATATTCCATAAAGCAGACGTTATGATCTTGCCTGATAGATAGAACAGTCTGCATCTTCTTCCGATTTTAGCCCACAGCTTTGATTGTTCTTCGCGTCGGATGTAAAGTGATAAATCCATGTCTGATTCATGGCTACAAATGGGCACAAAAACTCAGCTTGATACGGTAAAACATCACCAAACACTTCATTAAAAATCTCTCACAATGCCGTTTTTATTCTACTAGGAGCAAGCACAGCAATTAATTGGCGTACAGCCTTCTCTTCATTATATGCGCTCTATGGTATTTTTTGAAATGCCTCTCGTTCTAACTGACTCAGGAACTTTCAACCGCCCACAATTCAGTACTATTTTGTTAATTTATACCAGAGTAGGAAAATAAACAAAACGATACGTTTGATGTCATTTTGTTTTCTTATTTACAATGAGTAAAACAAAAACAAAACAAAAACAGTGAGAGCGATTGTCCCATTTAGTTTTGTATATTGTTTTTGGTTGGAACACTACAAATACACTAACTCAAGTATGCGTAGGTACAACAAAAAATGAATGAAAAGAAAAAGAAAAGAAGAAGAGGAAAAAAAAGCAAATTATACGAATTTAACGGAATAACAAAGCAATCACAAGAGCAAAAAGCGAATTTTTTTCTTTGCGCTTTTTCTCATTTAGAAAGTATTTGTTTTGGTTGTGCTTATGTACAATACGATTTAAAAAAATATTTCAAAAGTTTATGACTTTGTGGTAACGTTTGCGAAATGTTTTGCTTGTTTGCCCACTCTGATTTATAGTCTACTATAAACAATTTAAAGTTCGTTTATTTGTCTTACAATATATTTTAACCATCTATTCTCAAAACGTTTAAGTTTGCTTACAGTGAGGCCTAATTCTGTAACTCTCCGAAGCTAAAACTCATCGCTAAAAATTAATAAACTTAATTTAGGACTTTTTGGTTGCGAATACAATTCTTGAACGCTTATTGTAATTTAAAAGCTTCAAGCCTATTACCTCTAAACTTTTTAATTTTATATTTTCGAATGCCCAGCATGTTCCAAAAACTATAATTTAACATTTTAATTTAATTAAAATAGGTGCCCAGATTGTAAAATTTCATTAGTTTTGTAAATATATTGCCTATCAAGATGGCCTTTAATTTTTCATTTTATTTATATTAACTCCTATTGGTATGCTTTAAATAATTTTTTATATTACTGCTCTCTTGTATACTTCTTTTATTGTTAAACTTGTAACAATTAAAAAGTTTTTTGCTCTTTCAAAAAATTCAAAGAAAATTCATTGTTCGTTTAACAAAAAGTAGGAATAAGAAATTATTAAAAATATATGAAAAAATTCCAAATGTTTGTGGTAATAAATTTCATCGTTATGAAAATGTATTTTTAAGCGCACATTTGTGGTTTTTCTTTTATACGAGTAATATACATACATGAGAGTATTTTCATTTTCACAATCCTGCAACAAAACGATTATAAATATTAACACCCAATGCATACACACACATGCCGATTTAAATAAAAAAAAAGGATAATGTCTAGAATAACAAAGTCATTTACATTTTCAGTACGTATCTAAACGTTTAATAATTTTAATTTATGTTTTTTTGATTTTTACATACATACATATGTACGTATTGTTGAAATATAGCTGTAAGGTCTAGACTAAAATGGATTTAAATTTTAAAGGAAAAAGAAGAACAAAAATGTTTCCCAATTTATTTTAAGAATTTTTTATTGAATATTTTGTGTTACTGATACTGCTCATATTATTAGCATGCTCAAGTTGCAAACAGACACGAAATAAATTATATATAGAAATAGAAATTGTTTCTATTTAACATGTCGTCACGTAGAGCAGAATAGCTAAAATACAATTTCGGTTTAATGAAATCATATAAATTTCACCTGTTTTGGAAAAAAGGAAAGAAACAAGTAATACGAGTAAAACAAATGCTTGGAAATCGAAACAATAGAATAAAATGCAATGGATAAATAAATAAAATAGTAAAAAAAACTTGTGCATATGTGTATGCTACAGAATTCATATCACATGAGCACCATAAAATATGCAACAAAAAAAGAAAAACAAAGAACTCAACTAAATTGCAAAAGACATGCAAGTAGTTTATGTTTATTTAATTTAATGCATATTTTATTACTGAATAGTTAAGCTATAAATAAGAAAGCAAATAAATAACAAACATTAAATTTACATTGAAATGAAATCTTTAAAGTGTGCTTTAATTTCTTACTTAAATTTAAAAAACATAAAGTCTGTACAGCAAAAAAGAAACAAGAATCTTTAAGTTACTCAACACAACCTTAAGCCAGTGATAAATAATCTTACATTAACTACTTCCACTTACAACTGCCACAGCACATCATTTGAGTTTATTTTTCCTTTACCCGTGCAACTCATTTACAATGGCTCTTGATATCAAATACAATAGATTTAAAAATACAAAAAAAAGCAGAGTGAAAATAATATAAAATCTTGATTCCTTTTGCACAATTGTGACACGCATTTAAATTAAGTGCAAATGACAAGAGATTTGTGTTTTACAAGCAACGAAAAGTATTTCTATTTTTTATAATGAAAATAACAATGATAGAGCGTATAAAGAAAAATAGCATTGCTAATGTCAAAGTTTTCACATTGAGCATTACTTTTATAAAGTTTAAAAACCTTAGATTTTATAAAATTTTAAAAATATACTCTTGAAGAATTTTGTAGGATTTAAACAATTGGTTTTTAGGAGATTAAATCAAATTTATAAACAATTCAATATCGTCAGGCGTATATGTATACGTCACTCAACGTGTTCTAATAGAATGTAAAAATGTATTTTGAATAGAAATCTTAGTTTAAACACAGAAATAGATTTTCACTTCAACAGTGGCAACTACCTGTTTAATAGCTATATATTTAACATATTAACCCGTTCGCTGCCAAGAACAAGTTTATTGCATTTTCGTTATATTATCCATCTGCGTAATTTCTTTTTTGTTTACCTACTAGAACGTACCCAATACAGTACTTCAAAACGCAACATCTGGTGCAAAATTTTTTTATTTATTGGTTTAAATTAAATTACAATATTAATATTATATTTAATTAATACAAGACGAGTGACCAAGACCTTTGCTCGATGTAGTGTCACAGACCGGGGTATTTTGTGGAAATCGAACCCGCAACCCTCACACTAGCAGTCTAGCAGACGACCAACGAAATTATGTGCAGTTTTATCTTAAAGACATAATAATTCAAAGAAATGATCAGAATGTTATGTGTTGACATGTTAATTTGTTCCATGTTGATGTGTACAAAATGAGTATAAAAACAATACATAAGTTTGATTCCAACTTAATCTACCTTGTCTTAACATATCTTTGTTGAACATGTTTGAACGGCATAACATGGCATGACGTGACACTTGTTACTATGTTGTATAAACAAACATTTGCAGGTCTTGAGTACCCAAGAACCAGAAAAGATGTCGAGTCCTATTGCTAAATTTGAGAATATATTCAAAAAAGTATGTCTTATTCACAATGTTTAACTAAATTTGTCAAGATATTAGAGTCAATACTACGACAGCTCGCTTCCAAAGTTCATCTACAGTCTTTGGTAGGTCTGTTTAGCTCCAGGTGGTCTATAGGGCTTAGATCCGGTGACGGAAGAGGCCAATCCAATAGCTTGATCCCAATTTTGTAATTTTCGCAAGGTGCTGAGCATTGTTCTCCTGCATAAAAATGTTATTTTATTCCAGATTTAAGCAAAGAATGTCATGAATTGGATTATTGTACTATACTAAAATATCCATATAATATGTAGCACACATTTTGCATCTGATGCGGTGGAGTACTCCAAGCTGCTGGCTGCCTCAGAAGCAGGCCACCTCCACATGTTAACGTTTCGCAATTATTTCTTTCTTTTACTCCCAACATTTTTATACGACCATGTTATACGAATCCAGTCTTTAAAGGAGAGCTAATTTGAGATTAGGAAGTAAATGGCTGTCAAAAAATGAAATGTCATCCTTTGACATAATAAGCTGGGAAATTTTAACTATTTTTTTCTTTTTATTGAAGACCAATACTCAGTGGTAAACCCCTACTAAATGCAGTGCATTGTATTGGAATGTTGAATATATGTATACATAGATATAGATAGATAGATGTTGAGCGCCAAATTGCTGTCAATTTGATCACTCAAAGGCCAGTGTCATACCTTCACCTTTAAGTTATCAATAGCAATTGCCTCTGTGGTTGTTGAATGTGAGTGGGGAGCATCATATTTTTTTATGTAGGTTAGCTGTTATCTTCCCAGAAGGTGGCGCTGTACTCATGATCATTCGTTTCTTGGTAGAATAGAGTGGAAATATGAGAAGATGGACTTGTCGACAATATCATCCAGCCAATGGTAACAGATTTTTTATGGCACAATTGGCATCACTGACCTTTTGTTTTGGCAATATGGCGCCAAATTTGTTCCAAATTTAAAAACTTAAATTTGTAATAAATGTGTTTATTTATAAATTATAAAATTAATTGGCCATTACAACCCTCTTTCAGTGTTACGGCCTAGCTTTTTGTCGCACCCTTGTTGTGTGTGTCAATTTCCATTCATAAGTACCGGGACCTACAGTTTAATGTCGACTCCGAACGACAGACTTGTGAAGGCCTTTCATGGCTAATCAGTTACTCGCTGAGCCTTTGCCAGAACACTGCTAAAAGGTAGTCGCCAAAAATTACATAATTAATTAAAAATATGTATTATTTGTATAATTTGAAACATAGTATACGATGGTGCATTTTCAGTAAATCTATTTATATAGGAACTTCCTAGAAGAATATTTATATTATAATGCTATACACATGATGTACTTTAATTCCTTTGCAACATTTATTACCCCATTTGTTGTATTACAATGACAACATTGGCTTACAAGAGTTGTTTTCGAAAATTTTATTTCATTATTTTAAAACAGCTCTCAACTTAAATTGACAACAACATTGTTTTTGTTGCATTTAAGTATGAGAAGAAGGACATCATATTGCTAAAGAAAACAAAAAAATAAAAAAAGTGTTCATTGTCATTGTCGCAATGCAACAAAAACAGCCAAAGGGAGTTTGGTAGCTCACAAGGTTTCAATTTCTATTAAAGCAACATATAATACAACAGTAAGAAGAAGAAAGTGCGAGTTGGTTCAAAAAAAAATAGAAAATTTCAAGAAAAAGGGAAAAAATCCTTTGTAAAATACTGAACATTGTTTGGTTTTTTGTTTTTTCTTTTCCTGCATCCAAATGAAATGGGATGCCTGAAAAGGAATAAAGTGGTAAAATGCCAACAGCCAGCCAGCCAGCCAACCAATCATTGTTTTGCTGGAGAACTATATGGCTGGCATTGACAAGCAGACAACAAAACGCACTGCAGCACCAGATGGCTTTTTAAAAAAATACAAGAAAATAAAGTCTCTTACAATTGTATGATTGTTTGTCATATTTCTTCTTTTCATTTTCATTAAATAAATGACTATAGTTTTATTGTAAAACAAAAAAAAAATTCAACAAAAAACAAGACAAACTAAAATTATTTGAAAAAAAAAATGAGGACTTTTGTCTACAACCACACTAAATGCTGCTTTTATGGGTCTCTAAGAGGATAACAAGAAAACTTTAAATTATTTCACAAATTTGTAAAATGATTAAATAAAATTGCATTGAAATAAATTACCTGGTTGTTTAAAACTATTATTTAAGTTGAAAATAAATTTCAATTCCTATCTCTTAAGAAAATCCAATTTATACGCAATAAATAAAAAAGGAAAAAAATGTAATAAATAATTGAAAACAATTTCTTTATTTTGTTAATAAAAACGCCTTTTTAAGGTAAAAATTGTTTATTATTCGTAATAAAAAAAAAAATAGAAAAGAAAACTACACATATTCCTACGACATATGTTTGTTAAAGATACGCTTTTTATGAGCAATTTTCTTTTACCTTAAACTACAAACTCACACCTTTCTTTTTTTTTTTTTTTTGTCTTTTTATATAAATTTTCTTTAATTAAATAACGTTTTTCTTCTTTTTTTTTTATTCATTTTCAAACTATAACACCCACCTTTTTTGTTTATTAGAAAAAATTAAAATGAAAAAATATATTTCATGTCTTCCTTAAAAGACACACACATTCAATTGTGTGCTCGTAAATAGTAAAATTATGAGTATTATTGTTTTCCTATGGCAGAGTATCCCAAACGGCGTATTGTAGAGTGTAATAGAAGTGAAAGCTTTTCAGTTTATGTGCAAGTTTCTTATGAGTAGGTTTTATTGTCAGTAGTGATAATTTGACGTGGTTTACTAAAAAATAATTCTTTTACACACCTACACGTTAGATTTTCTTTAATTGTCATAAAATTTAAATAGAAACGAAAGACGGCTGCAGCTATACATTCAAATAAAATTGTCATATAAAGGAAAAGCAAAAGAAAAACTATATATTTTCTTCAGTATTGTAACATTTTAAACATTAACAATTAATAACGAAATTAATAGTGTTTTCTTTTCTACCCAAAAGTGCGTCATTTTATTTAAAATTTGCAATTTTGTGTTTGTTTCTCAAAAATGTTTTGCTTTCTGAAAGGGTTTCATGTTTTATTCTACAAAATTCACACTTACTAATGGCGAAATGCATTGCATTTTACATCCTGTATAAATCGACAGTGTTGGTATTGCTTTACGAAACAGATGATTTTTATTTACTTATAAGGCTATCATACAAAGTTTGAAAAAAATCGCTATAAATCTTTATTAAATTTTAAAATTAATTTTTTCATTATTCTGTAAAATAAACATTATATCGGAAAAGCCAGATGATCATTGTTATAAAACAAATTATATTTCGTGTTATAAAAGTGTTATAAAATTAAAAAAATTATAAATTATACAAAAAAGCGTTATAAATTTTAAGCCATCAAATCAGCAATCTGGCAACGCTATTGTTTTGTTTACATTTTTTAAAGAAACAGCAGACTTTAGGAAACATTATAAGAATTTTAATAAAAATCAAAATCAGAATATTGCAGCCTCAATTTTATGTGCAAAGATAGAACTGAATCATTTGCTAGATTCATCTTCTTCGTCTGATGAAGACAATTTAATTATTTTATTTCAACGAAGTTCTCAATCAAAACAATGCTGCTCCCTTTTTTCTTATTTGTGTTTTTTTCTCGCCAAATAATCAACGCCATTATTACAGGGTTGGCTAAACCTTTTTTAGGTTTACCTATTAACAGGGCGGCATTTTTATGGTAGAAAAGAAATCACTATAAATAAGAAAAACTAAGAATTCATAACTATTTTTTGCATTATCTTAAGGAACTTCCACAGAATTTTTGTCATTTCCCAAAAAAAAAAAAAAAAAAAAAATTCTTAATCAGAAGTTTCCAGATAAAAGTTGTTTTACTTTCACATTACGTTTTATATATGGAATAGCTAAATCTCAGTGTGTTCTGCTTCTCGTATTTGAATTAAATAAAATGTTTAATGTAAATAAGTATGGAAAGAGCCACTTTCAAAAATCCAACATCGCTCAGATTTCGATGATGGAGTAGTTGTAGTACCAAATTTAGAAAAAAATATAAAAACAATTTAAAAGTAAGTAGATAAAACAGAATTAGTAGTCATAAATAACCATTAATTAGTTTAAAAATTATCATTGCACAATGGGTAACTATTAAAGCCCAAAAGCATGCAACGAGCATAATATGAAAAATGTCCCCAACAAAGTTTCCGCTCACCACGGAGGGCATACTTACAAAATTTTTCTGAAAATAAATTGTTGGGCGATGATAAAGTTACCTTTAAATTCGTTTTTTGTTGCCATTGGTTAAGGTGGTATAGAGTGAAATGTCGTGGAGCGGTTTCTTTGTAGATGGTCTTCTTTTTTAAATTATAATTTTTCAAAAAACCGCACACTAAATTTTTTATTTTCACCTCTGCAGGGATTTGAACCTGGGCCGTTTGAGTTTTTGTGCGAGCGCTCTAACCACTATACCACGTCCCCCCACCCCCTTTTTCTCAAAAGGCGTAAGTTACCTTTTGGTTCGTGAGTTTATTGCGCTTACAATAAGGGTTTTAAGAATTTTATCCACAAAATTTTCGTTTTTAGTCTTAGAGGTGTAAAATTTTACAGGAACATGTAATTTGATGCCGTGCATCAAAATCAACCAAAAAGTCGATTTTGAATTTTTTGTAACTTATGGCTTTTTTGATTTAATATTTTTATTTAATATTTAATACATACATCTACTTATAGTGTGATAGCCGTAATCCAATATTAATTATGAAATTTAAAATAATAGGATTTATTATTCTTGGTCCACATTTTGAATTTATTTTGAAATAGTTTATGCACTTTAACTTAAAGATAAACGAACAAAAGGTACTTTTTTAAGCCAACAAGTAAAATATACCTTCAATTACTTAACTAATAGCCATCCATACATACATTCATAACCATACATAATTGGCCATTAGAGCCCTTATTCAGAGTTACCGCCTAGCTTCTCTCAGCATTCATGTTGTGTGTGTCAATTTTTATCCATGAGTAGCGGGACCTACAGTTCAATATCGACACCGAACGACAGACTTGATAAGTTTGTTCATGGCAATCATTTACTCTCAGAGCTTTTGCCAGAAAACGCCTTAGAGGTAGCCGCCTAAAGAAATATTTTTTGTTATATTTCTTTATTTCAAGATGTCAGGCTGTTGTTTGCTTGTCTAGTAAGCCAAGACTCCGGCGACTACCAATATTAAGCAGAAGATATTGAATTTTATAATAAATACTCATTTAAATTGTTTATATTATAAAATAATTAAAACAAACATAAGGTCTAGTGGATAGTGAGCTATAGAACCTAGTCTGTGA
Organism: Metopia argyrocephala; assembly: GCA_963576795.1. Taxonomy (NCBI): domain Eukaryota; kingdom Metazoa; phylum Arthropoda; class Insecta; order Diptera; family Sarcophagidae; genus Metopia; species Metopia argyrocephala. The sequence continues at coordinate 91,551,478 of OY756211.1, forward strand.
TACTACAGCGAGCTTATGGTCTTTGTTACTCTGCTTGATTAATTAGAATATAATTTAATATTGTATTATAATTTAAGTAAATAAATAAATAATTAAATTAAAATTAAATAAAATAAAACTGAACCCGGAACCTTAATAAAGTAATAAATTTTGAAATAAATAATTATTTTTAACATATTTCGTGGAAAATTAAAAAAACTAAAAATCTTATGCAAAATAATATTTTAAAAGAATGTCTAAATTGATTTATAATTGGGAGAGTATCTTATATTTGCATTTTCCATTTGATTTCCAAGAAATCATTTCATGTTGCTCTAACGACTCTAAAACGTTTTAATTAAATTTATGTGTAATTTTCCTTAAAGTGATTGCCTTCAACCAAATACCACACCACTACTCTATTAAAACACATTTCTTAACTTATAAATTGCTCATAATAAGCAAAGCATTGAAAATAAATCTCAAAATCGTCATTTCCTTAAGTCATAAGTTACTTTGAATAAATGTTATCGTACTAAAGGAAAAAACAAAATTAGACTGTTGGAGAAAGAAAAAAAAAAAATAAGTGAAAAATCATTGCTGACAAACAGACGGACAAATGGATACAAAAATTACATTAAACAACCCACTAAATACATACATGTTGTGCATGATTGGTTTTAAAAATAGTTTTAACTAAAAAAGACAACAAACACTATGTTGTTGCAAACAAAGAAAACACAAAATTTGCAACAACAAATACAATCAAGGAAAAAAGTATTTACACACCCTTTTTTTTCAATTATTTTTTTTTTCTTTTGCATTTCTGCTGTAGTTTTCTTAAGTAAGTTTTTAAAATTGAAAATGAATAAATAAAATTTCTTTCTTTCATTATTCAAATCTTTTGTTTTCTTGTAATTCAATCGTTAGGAGAGACAATCGTCGTCATCAACACATTAAATTAAATTGCTTTTCAATTTTCTACTGTTGGCGGAGATATGTATAGTGATGGTGGTTAGTGGCTGTTGCTGCTGCTGCTGCCGCTTAAATATTTTTTTCCTATTGTTATGTGTCGAAATCCAAATTTATTATATTTTTGTTTTTGGTTTTCAAACAAATATACGGTGACTTTATTTTCTATTTTTCATGTTGTTGTTGTACATTTCTAATGTGCAATAATCCATTAAAAAAAATTTGTTTGTCTGACATTTTCAGAGGGAGTTGGTTGTAGCCATAATATAAAAAAGACATAAATTATGTACAAAATGGTATTCGCTTTTCATGTTACGTATTATAATAGAGAAATAAATAGGAAGAAAAGCCTGCATATTTAGCAAAACTTCATGAATTGTTAGTTTAATTGTTTTAATATCTGTAAGTAATTTTCATTACAAACCTTTTAATCTAAAATAGAAAGATAACTTCATCACTCCAATTTAGCCCATTTAATCTCAACAGGCTGCTGTGGTATGAAAGCCTTAATATAGGCAATATTTTTTTTTTTTTTAATAAAAATAATTGCTGTTTTGAATTGGATTAAATAATTAAAATAAAACAACTTAATAGACAATATTTTGCAGTCTTAATAATTTTTTAAATCAAAAATAAAATATCTAATTACTTCAAATTTTTGTTAAGAACTTGGGCGTATTAAATTTTTTTGGTTGTTATTAAATACAAAAGAAAAAAATTGTTCTTTGACAGCAAAATTAAAACAAAGAAAACTTTAAATAACCATCTTAAAAAAAAAGAAATATGAAAAATTATTTCTTTCGGCGTCTACCTCTTAGCAGTCTTCTGACAAAAGCTCTGAGAGTAACTAAACATGCTTCTCAAGTCTTTCGTTCGAAGTGGGCATTAAAACTGTAGATCCCGGTACTCATGGATAAAAAATGACGCACAAAACATGGTTGCTGCGAGAAGCTAGGCGGTAACACTTAAACAGGGTTGTTATGGCCAAATATGTATGTATGTAAAACTATTTAGAAATCTAATTCTTTGAATATTAATTATTACGAGCATACCTTAAGGCGTGAGAGATACACATCGATTTATAAAGATTTTTAGTTTATACAGGGTTTACAAAACAAAATTTATAGTAAAATTCGTTCTATTTATAAGTACGTATTTGAAATGATTATATGGATAGTTGAAACCATTTTAGAAAAAATACTAAAATGCTTAGCGTGCGCCTTCTTCAGTTGGTCACACCAATTGATGACAGTGCTTCATCAACCTGGTCCTTCGATCGTCCTCTATGCCGATGTCCAGTGAACTTCACATCGAAAACTTTTTAGCTGGAGCAGTTTCTTCTATCCGAACATTATGACCGAGACAGCGTAGCAGTTAGATGTTAATGCGCTGGACGACGCCCACATGACCAAGGAGCTCATACAGCTCACCGTTTGTTCTTGATGCGATACTCATCGACATGCCTTAGTGGACAAAATATCTTGGGAAAAATTTTCCTCTCGAACACTCAAAACCGCTACAACGGCACAAAACAGCGCCCATACTTTCCCATCCATAGAATTAGCGGCTTTAGAATGTTAAATCCGTCGCACGAGAGATGTCTCTGTTTCTTAACTGATTACAAGGACCATAGTAAAACCTTTTGACCATTGTTGTGATTCTTCGCTTGATCTCCGGACTGACATCATTCTTGCTGATAATGGCAGTGCCAACGTAAATGAATTCCTTGACCATATCCAGTGTATAGCTGTCGGCTTTAATTTGAGAGCCGATACGTTTAACGTTCCTACTCATCAACAACTTGTACTTCGACTTGCATTCATTTACCATCAGACCCATTTTAGCACACCCCCCCTTCAATTAAATTGAAGGCTGCGATGACATCTGGCTTGGTATGTCCAATGATATTTATGACGTTTGCATAATCAAGAACCTGGACACTTGGACACTGGACCTGGGACACACCCACCTTTCGTAAAGATCGCCTTCTCTAAACTTCGCACGGCATTAAAAGGCTCGTCGACGTCTTAAACTACCTTGACAGAGCTACAGGAGTTGCACAGCCTTACCAGCTTTTCAGGAATACTGAACTCAGACATAGTGGCATATACGCGATACCTTATTGCGCTATCGAATGCTCCTCAGTCTTCTCCAGGACTTACCAGGTCTGCAGCCCCACTGATAATGTTTAGTTAAATTTGTACTATAAGCCTGTTATAAATCATACCCCCCTGATGAAGTCAACAAAAAATCGACGAAACGTCGGGAAAAAATCAATTAAAGTTGTTTTGTCTTCAGTCTAGCATTCTTAAACGTTTATTGAATATAAAGAAAGAAAAAAAAATTTGCAAATTTTTTGAGTTAAAAAGAAAATTACTTTGCATGAATACTCGTGCATCCCCCTTAATATATCAACATTTTTAAATTATATAAAAAAATTTTTGTTGTTGATACTCGTATATAAAAGCTATTCAGATGATTTGTAAAACATAAGTTTTTCTTTCTACTTTAATTTATAAATCTTTTTAATTTAATTCATTTTAATATCTCAATCTTATACGTTTAATTTTTTCGTATAGGAATATGGGTGTTATTTTAATGTCTATTTTTTTTTTACTGTCCACCTATTTAGTTATAATTTTCCTCTTTGATTCTGCACTGTTGAAAGGATTTACTGTCTATAAACGCCCTACTTTTCTTATACTCGTAGACATTAGAAAGTTTTTGTTTGTGCATTGGTCTTTGCTAAATAAATAAAACTGCCATTATTTATTTAAGAGATTTATTTTTATTATACAAGTATTGTTATTCAACAACTACTTGAGTTACAAAGTCTACTGCCAATGTTAAATGTTATTCTTTCAATGGCTATTGTCTTAAATAATACAGAAACTTAATGAGAAAAGATTGTGTTACACTTACAAAGCATTTGTTGAGTATTTTAACAAGTCAAATAATAATTTATGATGTTCATTAAGACAACACCCTATAAAAATGTATATTTTGTTTTGAAAGGGTGGTATATTTTTAAAACGTACTCATTGAGTACTTTTAGGGTGTCTTAAATTCGTTTTAAAACTAAATTTATATTTATTTTTATTACACTTATCACTTGTTGGTTTTTGTTTTGATTTGCCAAATTAAAGAAATTGTTTGTACGAGTGAGTACTCGTATGTTTTAAGATTTGTTTTATCGTTTAATTACTTACAAACAATGGAAATTAATTAAAGCATACTTTTGGGCTTACTAAGCTCTATTGCTACACAAATATTGTTCTTTAATTTAATGTAATTTTGTTTTGTGTGTTGGCAAATCATATAAAATTAATTAAATATTTACTTTAAGCAAAAAATCTTTTTGTTAAAGAAATTCTATTCGATTTTCTTCAACTCTCTAAGTCATACAATTAGTTGGAATTTTATAAATTTTGTGGCATGTTTTTTTACATTTGTCGCTGGCATTTCTTATGGCTGCTTTTTATGTTATGCCCTCTATAACTTTTACTATTCTCAGGTATTAAACGTGTAGTACACTAAACAATTATTTAAGTATGTATTATTAAAAGTACATTAAACTTTGTTTGTAATATATGGCGGTGTATACATATTTGTAAGGTGGCAACGTAACATGTCCGTCTTTTAATTCAACTCACAGGGTTTAGTTTTTTTTATATATATTTAAGTATTCGTTATAAAGAAATGTATTGTGTTATTGTCTTTAGAATTTTTAGACAGTAAATTCTGTCAAGTTCTTAGTTGCAAAAGATATCAAAAGTTTCTATCCAGTTTTGAGTTTTAACACTGTAAAGGTCCTTCTTAAACTCCTCATATGTACGAACATGTATACTCAAATATTTAGTGTATGTAAGTATATGAAATATATAGAATTCACTTTTTTCTTGTTTTCGTTATATACTTATATGTATGTATGTACATATGTATGTATATTTTATATACGAGTACAATAGTATGCACTATATGTGTATAAACGACATGTTTGGTCGCAATGAAGCAATTGATTACAATCCATAATGTTTTTTTTTTCCTTTTGCATTTGTTCAATATTTTTAACCTGAATTTCTGTGTCTATCTTTCCTTTGTAAAAATATTATCAATTTTTTATACTTTTATGCATTTTACTTGACTTAATAATTCAAGTATCAAGTAATACGTCTGTCTTTCTTTCACATGTCTTGTTTCGACTTTTTCTTTAGCTTCAGGTATTTATTTTCTTTTATGTTATTGGAATTCTTTTTTCTCTTTCTTTCTTCAAAAGCTGTAATTGACTTTTTTTGCGTTAAAGGTCAGGGCAATGTATTTTAATGTTATGTATGTGGAGTAGTGCTTAGGATTGTATTTAAAGGTGGTAGACATTGACTTAAGGGTTCATATTTAAGTATGTATGTGGTATACCACTTACATATGTATATAGTTTAATTAGACTTGAAAATAATCATATTTTTATTAATAACCAAGACCAAAGTATTTATTTGTGTTTAATAAACTTAAAATGGTATTGCGAAGTAAAATGCAATTGAGTAAAGCATACTTATAAGGTTATACATATATAATTCTTAAAAATGTGATGCCATATTTTTTTTATCTCAATTGTTTTTTGTTGCCTACTTTGAGGCCAGAAATTTAGTTCTGTCTTTATATGTTTATTTAAAACTGATAAAACCTATAGAAAAGAAATAAAAATATTTATATTTTTGCTTCTCTGTATCATAGCCAATGGCTATTGTCTTGCAGCAATTAACTGTGTGTGGAAATGTTTATTGTAGATTTCCCTATGATTTACCGATTTAACATTTTTATTTCATATGCTCAGTGTAGTGAAAAAAGACTAAAATCTCTTGTAGCAATCAAACCCAAACGTCCCTTAAACTTGAAAACTACCATCCTATCCACTAGTCATCTTGGGCACCAAATTACAAACTATATATGTATGTATTTTGGTATTTTTAGTGTTACCGTTTAGAACATACTTGAAGGAATCAATATTATAATTAAAAGCTTTTTTAAATTTTTACTCCCTTACTTGATTATAAAAGTTTTACAAAATCAAAATTTTATGAAAATTTGTTTTTTATAGGCGTTTAATAAATTAAAAAGTTTTTTTTACGCAAAGCATGTACTTGATTTTTGGAGTATTACTTACGAATATATTTTTATTTTTTTATTTTTAAGTCTTATCAAAAGACAAAACATTTTTAATATCGATAAAAGATTTTGAAGTAGAAAAAAATATATTATATAAACTACTAGCTGAACCCGGTGTGCTTCGTTACCCCCTCGTTACATACATATTACAAAAAAAGTATTTTGTATAGCAAACATTATTAGTGGTGTAAGTAAGTATCTAAATTAAAAGAGAAGGAGGCGGTGAAGTGGGCGTGGTTCATAGTTATATGCCGACGTTAACAGTATTAAGAGCAATTTATTACCAAATAAAAATAAATAATAAAAATTTCTACATAGAACAAAAAGTTTGAAACTATCAAATAAAATTTGGCGTGAAAAGGGGCGTGAAAGAGGGCGTGGAGTAATAAATTATTATTTATACTTCGCCTGGAGTATAATGTGTATACAATTTGAAGTATATCTTTTAAAAACTATATGGAAGCAATTAAATAATTTTAAAAAAGTAGGTGTAAAAGTGGGCGTGGTCGAAAAAAAGTACCCTATTAATCATGTCAGAGTCCCAGTTAAATGCTGTGAAAATTTCAATAAGATCGGTCCAGAGGTTTGGTCTCCTATAAGGTACAAACAAACATTCAATTTTATATATTTAGATAAACCTACCAAATAGTATTCGTTTATAATTGTACGTAGTGGCTAAGTTTGACATTCTTATACGTGGAAATTCTTACTCAAAAGTACGAGTTCTTTGGATTCTCTGACAAGTTATCAAATAGAAGGTGTGGACAGTTTTAATAGTATTAGGCTATAGTGGTTGATAAACTTGACATTTTTTTGTCCTATATTCTAACGAGTTGCTAATTTTTCATTATAAATACAGTGATTCATGCGTTGAAATTACCTTTCATAATTTTAATATTTTTACATTAAAAAATTCTATTTCAGTTTATTTTTATGAAATGTTATTTTTGAAAGTGGTATAAGTCCATTTGGAATTAAAATAATCATGAACTTTTTGAATTGTTCCAACGATTTATTATTATATCTACTATTACATCCGTTTTTGTTTATCATTATTTTTAAATTAATTAAATGCAAACCCTTTAATATTCCGGTGCATGTAGAAATGGACTTAATCCACTTTCACAAGTAACCGCTGAATTATTTAGTTTTTATTAATTTCCAACTCGCCTTTTGACCAGTTTTTAGAAGTCTCAAAGTTTCAAAAACAGATTCTTCTTTTACTCGACCAGTAACGATCCAAAAAACTGTATGTATCTCTTGTCGGGTGTTTTTCTTTAGAGTATATGCTTAAGTGGTTATCAAGTACAAGTAAAGAAAAAATACTCCACCACTCTTCTCTGTTATTAAATTAGTTGAATGAACTGATCACCTGTAAAGTAACTGGTACTTTTTACTCCTAATTTTGTGCTGTAGACTGTTAGTTAAGTTATCCTGTTATTGTAAAACTAAAGGTTTTTAAAAAGCTGAAGTTTAAATATTTCATTTAAAAGACTTATTTATTTATCAGGATTTCTTTTTCTTTCCTTTCGAAAGCATAGTTTAAATCATTTTAATATTTTATTTAAAAAGTAATTTGAATTCTGTTATTATTTTTTTCTTTTTTTTTTTTTGTTTTCTTTTTATTATTTCAACCATATTATACGGATATTAAACTGAGACGCAGATTGCATTTTATTTCCCTATAGGTTATTTTTATTGCACTAACACTTAGTTTCTTTAGATGTTCGTCTTATCCAAACAAAATGGAAAATCTTTCATTTTGCCAGCAACGAAGAAAATGTTATTGATTATCGATTTGGGAGTTGAAAAGAAAACAAGAAATACATTTCATATGTATGAGTATCAAAATTTTTGTTTAAAACTGCATTAATTTTCAGCAACACTACTTAATACTAACTGCAGCTGAAGCAAAAGCAATCCTTTTTGATAAACAAATGCTGAATATGTACATTTAACCCTGTTTCTCTTTTTTCATAAGTAGTTTAGTGTATAATATTCCCTTGTTACCTGTGTATGTATTAAAGTTGACTAAAGTAGACTGGTTGTATTGGTTCAATACCCGTAGAATGAATAAACGGGTGTTTGGTGTATGAATTCAATTTAACTTTGGCTTAGACATACATAAGCAGTTATAATACATTTGCTACTTGCACTGACATTCACATGGTTTTTTATTTTTTTTTCTTATTTTGTATTGTTTTGTTTTAATAACGCCTTCTCTAGAACCTTGAAAAGTTGCTTGGGAATCCTTGATATTGACTGTAATGTGGCTGCGGCTACTGTTGCTGCTGTTACGAGTTTGAATGCCTGTGGTGTTATATTTGTGTAACTGGCACGTTTTGGTTTTATGCTTCATTTGTTAGTGCCGCATTTGAGACGAATTTAATATTTATTCAACAAAAATTGCTATTAGAGACACAAACTAGAAACAGTAGAATGTAATAAAATATTAAGATCTTATACATATTTTATAAGGATATTTAACTTATTATTTATTGTCTACTTTTAACACCTTCTGTATGATGGCCTTTTCCATTACACAAAAGTCTATGGTGTAATGAACTTTATAAATTACATGCTATTGTTGTGAAAATATATTTTTTAACATTATTTTCTTTTTTCATTACAGATTGAAGATGAAGGCAATCATGGCAATGATGAAACAAGACTTTTTATTTTATCCTCTTTGGCTCAGTCTCAAAAGAGTCGTGTCGCTTGCATTTTATGTGAAGAACCCATGTTGGTTTTTGATCGCTATCCTTTGGTCGATGGCTCATTCTTTTTGAGTCCCAAACAGCATTCAACTGATTGTATTGAGGTAAGTTAAAATAAATATTTTGTTTTAATTGTTTTACATATTTATAGCCTGTTTGTAGAACACGAATGGTTTTTGACATTCGTCTTTTTATATGTGAATCAACAACAAAAACACTCAAAAACCATTCGTGTTCTATGAACTTGTTGTTAGTCTTCTATCAAAACTTATCAATCAAACTTGATGAAAGAAGAAAACACCGCAGCTGTGCTCAGGACATTTTTACTTTTTCTTTTAACGTGATATTTTTGTTGTTTTCATATGCTTTAGAAGAGTAAAAATCTTGACATTTTTTATGTATTTTTTTTCGACATTAGATTCCGAATAACTCTTATGCCGAGTTTTTAACATCATATTTAAATGTGAAATTAGTTAATTTTAATTTAAGCTTAAATGGCATTTAAATACAGTTTCAGTTTTTCAGTCATAAATTTAAGTTTGTATTTAATTGCGATAAAAGTACGGTAGCATCACCAAATGTAAATAAACTTTGCAGAATTTTTCGCAGAAACAGCTGTGATTGGCTGCAACAAAATAAAACACCAGAAATAAAATAAAAATACTATTGATAAAAATCAATTAATAACAATAAACGTGATTAATATATATTAATTTTATTATTTAAAGACGAGTTTTGCTCATAATATGCCCATTTTTTATAAAAAAATTAAAAACATTGTTGATTGTTTCATTTTTATTTGCAAAATGTAAAAACAAGATGGCGAGAACATGTGTTTATATGTAAAACTTAAATGAAACTTAAATGGACAAGGTTGGTCATTTAAATGGCATTTAAGTTTCATTTAACTTTGCGCTGAAAAACTCAAAGTTGCATTTAAATGGCGTTTAATTTTAAATGCCATTTAAATATGAAGTTAAAAACTGGGCGTAAAGCTTTTAAAACTCCACAAAATTAAGTTAAAATTAACTAAAGGCAATTTTTTGCAGTCTTATACAGTTTTTCCTTGAAATCCGCTCTCTGTTCTCGAGTTATAATGAAATTTAAGAAACTAATCGATTTATAAAGGGGACAAAATCTGCCACGCCTACTACGAAAATTCTTGACCTGATGAAATAAAAAAAAATAAATAAATAAAATTGCAGTTTTGTTCAGGACATCAAATGCTTTACACTGTATACGGATATTTTTTAATATTGTGCAACTTATTGAATAGTGTAGAGCAAAAGGATAATAATAAACGCAATAGAGTACTCAAAAAGCGCCACCTATTGGGAAGTAGCAGATAACAACTAAACCTACTTAGCGAAGGCACACTCACCACAGTCAACATGCAACGATGAGGCAATTGCTGTTGATCATTCAAGGGTGAAGGTATAACACTGGCCTTTGAATGATCAATTCACAGCAATTTGTTTCATTCCTAAGGCGCTTAATAATAATATAATTAATATTAATAATATATTTACTGTCCTTTACAAAAAATTCCAATACAATGCACAGCATTTAGTAGGGATTTGCCCCTGAGTATTGATCTTAAAATAATATAATGTAGTTAATGGGTACCTTAAAGGTATAAGTATTTTAAGCCTTTTATGTTTAAATAATCCTTAAACAACTTTCTCCAAAAACTTCAGGTTACCACCATATGCGGCTAATCAACACACAATCATAGAAGTGTGATAATATCCTCATTGAACTCATGATACGAATTCTACTGCTTATCAGAAAGATTTGTCAAAAGCAGCTCTTATTTTGTTGTGTATTCTTGTTGCCTGCATTTTAAGTAGTAATTTGAAATAAAAACATTAGATTTCAATAAAATATTTAAAAAGTTTTCTATTCCATTGAAAACAGTCTATTTATGTATCCCTATATAAATTTATTGTTCAATAATATTGCCATTTATATATTGAAAGTGTGTTAACTAAATGCATACCAATAAGCCATAACTGACTCATAATTCATAGTAAATGTTGATTTTGTTTGTCATTCTCCCTTAGACTATCATTTAGCCCATTAATTTCTTTATTGGCTTTAAACTCATAGTTTATATGAGTGCTGCATGTGTGTGTTTTTTGTTGCGAACATTCCGACCCGGAAGAAAAGGCACCGCAGACACACCTCTGCTAGAAGTCATAAATCTTGTTAAAAACTTCTAAACACATTAGAGTATTATTATATACTCGTTTATTATATGCAACATAATTTCATTACCATGTGGCAGCATTTTACAAAATGAGTGCCATGTTGCAATTTTATTTATGCAACATTTAAAGTCAACATAATTATGCCAAAGCCAACGTTAATAAACGTTAAGAACGTATTTTAACTCTTTTTTTTTTTTTTGTCTCCTTTTTTTTAAATTCTATTGCCATAAAACAACAACTGACTGCATGCATGCATGCAGCAAATGTTTTATGTGGCATGTTTTCAGATTATGAGTATTTTGGGCTATGAGCTGTTTGTTTGTTTGGATAGTTGAGCTGAGTTTCAGTAACTGTCATTGCCACAACATTTCATATTATTTACAACTTTTTCTCTTCATTTGTTTTCTTTCTTTTTTCCTCTTATTTGTTTAACTCATGAAGTGTCTGGCTGTAATTTAGTTTCTGGTTTATGTCTTTTAATGTTTATATGCAGAATTTAAGAAAGAATAAAAAAAAACAGTTCTCTTGCATTTGCAAGTACCAGTACTTTCTACCTCCTTATATTGCTTTACACAAAAAAATATATAAAAATGTAAGTTTTTCTTAATACATTTATTTTAATTGCTAGCAAACAGCTTAACATTTTGACGTCTAGTACAATGATCAACATCATCATCATCATCGTCATCGTCAGCAGCCTCATCACAATGATGACAATATTTGTGTAGGCGTTTGTTAAAGATTTTAACATGCAATGCAACAACTGTGCTGCAAAGAAATCCCAATAAACTTTCCTTCCATATGTCATATTGAGTTGGAGTTGTATGTCAGTTCTTTTCTTTTATACTCGTAAACATCAAGTATTTTAATATTTTTATTTAATTTTTTCTTTTTTTTTTCATTTTAATTTTTAATGGTACATATTCAGTTAATCGAGTAAGTTTTGTATATGAAATTTAATGTTTTTGTGTTGAATGTGTTTTTGAAATTTGAATATCCCTTTTATAGTATTTTTTGTTTGCAAACTTTTGTATGTGGGTTGTTTGTTGTCTTTCAGGAAATGTTTAAGAAAAAAAAACACACTTTTAAAAAAAATAAATATTGAATAAGTACTGGTACTTTTTTGTGTTATTTTTTTTTTTAATTTATAAAGTAGAAAGTTTTATGTGGCGTTAAGCTTCTTTTAGACATTATATTTCATTATTTGTTTCGTATGGTTATTTAGGCGTTGTTTCTGCCTTCAAGAGAGTTTATTTGCAACAAATGCATACAAGGCTGGCATAATGACATGCCACATATAAAAAATATGTTGCATGTCAACTGCAGCCTGGTAACAGTCTCACTTCTTGAATAGAGGAAAGCAGTTTTAATAAATCCTTTTCCTTGAACTTGACTGATGTTTTCATTGTATTGTACATACGAGTACTTTTTTCGTGTACTTTTTTTTTCTTTTTTCTTAAATTTAATTTACAGAGTTTCCAAACTCTTCTACTATTACTTCAAAGAGAGAAGAAATTTCTTCTAGCAATTCTTTTAATTTTATAACCTAATTTAATAATAAATTTTTCTTATAATTTTATTTTCTTTTAGGTTAAATACGAAGGACGTTCTTTATATTTGACTTGCGTATGTATGCGCTGTTTAGATGGTACCTCTACCAGTCGTAGTATTTGCTGCAGGTAACATATACACCAATACCTCGGTTTGCGTCGCTAATTGGGACTGAAAAAATGAGATGCAAACCGAAACGACGCAAACTGAAGCAGAATTTTCAATTGTTTACGTATTTGATTTTCGTTTAGTCAATACAAGTTTTAAACATTTTAGCTTAGAAAAAAGGTTTTTCAATCAATATATTTTCGAATTATTTTTTGAATAACAGATTTTATTAAAATAAAAATATAACAATTGTGAAGACCACTGTTATAATTCGAAACCAATAACTACGCTTAACATGTAAACAACGCACACCTGCAAATTTGCTTTGTACTAAACGGGAAATCCCCTTTTTTTGCTTTAACTTTGTAAAAACATTTTCATATCAACCACGCAAATCGAAGCATTTACGACGCAACTTCGAAGCCATGCGACGCAAACTGAAACAAAAACGACTCAACATTGAAATTCCAGAAACTTATAAAAAGACGCAACTTCGAAGCGACGCAAACTGAAGCGACGCAAATCGGGGTATTGGTGTAAATTTAATTTAAAAACAAATTTTTTTGGCATGCCTAACAAAATACGTAAGACATTAGTAAAACTCTTACGTTTTAAATAATTTTATTACATACGTATTAATATTTCTTTTTTTTTTGTTTTGTTTGGTTTTCTAGATTCTGTACTGATAAATGGGATGGTTCCAATCTAGTCTTAGGCACAATGTATGCATATGATATATTTGCAGCTATGCCCTGCTGTGCAGAACGTCTTAAGGTAAGAATAATCGGACCTGCATGTATTAGATTCTAGAAAGACATACATATCGTCATATTAAATGCAAACGGACGTAACTGCCCTTTTTGTTTTTTTTACAGGAGAAGCAAAAAGCTTAAAATCAAAAATTTTGTAAATCGTGAAAATCATAATACAATAAATGAGTTTGTATGTAAGGTTTTCATATAAATATGTATGTAGTTTCGGCCGTTTGAATTTCGTTTATAAAATCGCCATATTTGATCGTAGGAATCTAAAATTTTCCACGAACATGTATTTTGATAAAACGAATCATAATTTATTTTTTATAAATTTCGAAATTTTGTGTAGTTACGTCCGTTTGCATTTAGTATGACGATATATTAATACAATACATATATGGACAGAATAATCTAATTGAACAATTTAGAAACTATGAACATGACTTACTTCCTATTTTTCCAAAGACACGGTCCGGTCACATTATGCAAAAGCGTAACCACCGTTTTTTGAACACATATTCTTTATACGGCCATATTTCATTTGGCGTTGTTGTTTAAAACGAAAATAAAAAGGCATGATTAGCATCGACATTTATCAAAAATATATTGAAATTCTCTATTTTGAAACTACTATATGAACATCAAAGAAACATGCTTTCAAAACGAAAGATTCACATCATGGTTGGTGTTATCGACATTTATCGAAAGTATATTGGAATCCTTCATTTTAAAACCACTTTATGACCGACAGATTGGCATCATCATTGGTGTTATCGACATATGTCAAAAATATCGTAGAATCCTTTATTTTGAAAGGACTATACGAACAATAAAGAAACTTTCTCTCTGTGTCGCTACCATTTTTAGCAACGGAGTTGAGATAACAGCAATAAAAATAACGGCAGTGTGGTAACAAATACATATGTACATACATAATTGACAATTACAACCCTGTGTCAGGGTTATCGCCTAGCTTCTCGCAGCACTCAGGTTATGTGTGATAATTTTTATCCATGGGTACAGGGACCTACAGTTTAATGTCGACTCCGAACGACAGACTTGAGAAGCTTGTTCATGGCAATTAATTACTCTCAGAGCTTTTGCCAGAAGACTGCTGAGAGGTAGTCGCCGAAAGAAATAATTGTTTCATATTTCTTTTTTTTTTTTAAAGATGTGGGAGCTGAGATTTGAACCCAGCACTATCGTCTTCGTAAGCCAACACACTAACCACTAGACCACGGCATCTACATGATAACAAATAACAACGTTGCCAATGTTTACAATTTGTAGAAGATTTGAAAAAAAAAAACGACGCCATATGGCCAAGAAAAAAGTTCTTTATTATCAATTTAATGTACGAGTGCACAGATGTGCAGTGTTAATGGCGAAATTTCATAAATCGGGCTACGAATTGGTATTTCATCCACCATATTCTGAAGATTTAGCGCACCCAGTGACTATTTCCTATTTCCAAAACTAAAGAAATGACTCGGTGGAAAGATATTTAGTTCCAACGATGAAACAAATGCCTGGAAAAATCCTATTTTTGGAAATGATACAAAAAATTGGAGAAACGTTGGACTAAATGTATTGAGCTAATAGGAGATTATAATGAAAAATATTTTTGTTTTAAAAAAAAAAAAAAAAAAAAAAAAAAAAAAAAAAAAAAAAAAAAAAAAAAAAAAAAAAAAAAAAAAAAAAAAACTTGCCCTCGTAAATTTCTAATCTCCCAAATATTTAAATTTTTACTGTCGTGTTCATAAAAAATATAAACGTATTGAGACTTTAGAAGACTGCGATTGCATAGAAATTTACCAATCATAAGATCTTAATAAACGTATTTCACTTCTATAAATACGATACAATTGAGTTGAGGTTCTTTAAAAATTAAATATTAATGCCCGTATTCATAAAAAAATATTTTAGATTTATCGAGGGTTTATTTGACAAGTATTGTATAGAAATTTGTTAAATAAACCCTCAATAAACCTATAAAAAATTTTATGAGTACGGGCACAAATTTTTTAGCATTATTTTAAATAAGTATATTTTTTTTCTAATTGAGTTATTAATTTGTTATATTTTTTTAAATATATTTTCAGTGCAATAATTGCTTCAAATTATTATTACATCCACAACAACGTCTCAATTTCTATAGTGACTATTCACACTGTGTCACTTGCCCCTACTGTGCTACTCAGGATACACATTTTGTTAAACCATTAACTTATTGCTACACCAAAAGCTTTGCCAGTCGCCTATCGCAGATCGCATAACATGAGGCCTCGTTGGAGTTGCCAATACAGACAGCAGTTAATTCATTGAATGGACAACAAACTGCTGGGGTAACTTCAACGAGCCTCTCTGCGGGATCAAAAACCACAACAGCAGCAGTGTCTTCTGCAGCAGCCGCAGCATCGGTTGCAATGAAGAAAGTGGTTTTATACAATCCCAATGTGGACTATTCGGCACCTTTACAACAAGAAATCAATGCTGAATTAATTGGTTCACATCCTCAGGCACAACAATATCAAAAGCAACAGCAACAATCAACATCAACAACAGCAGCAGCTGTAGCAGCATTAGCACAGGTAAGACAAACTGCAGCAGTAGCAGCAGCAGCCATTAGAACAGCTTCTTCTAATGCATATAATCCAACAACAAATGGTGTTGTTGTTAATAATACAGCAGTAGCAGCAACAGCAGCCGCAACAACACCAATTAATAATTTACAATTAAAATTAAGTGAACAACCATGTAATATAACTAAATTAGGTAATATGACAACAACAAACAATACAAATATTAATAGTAATTATTGTATGAATGAATTTAATGCAATGAAAACAGCCCATAATAGCAATAATACAACACCAATTACTGCACAGCAGCAGCAGCAGCAACAACAACAACAACCACAAATTTTAGGTTTTACCAGTAACAGCACCAACAACAATAACAATGAAACATTAAATAATAACAGCAACAACAACTGCAACACCAACAGTATTAATAATTTATTATGTAGCAACAATTTAAATTCAAAAGTTTGGTCCTCAAACCATTTAACAACACAAATTATGGGTGGGGTGGTTGGCAATAATAATAACAACAACAATACAACAACAAACTCTCTAAATAGTGTAGGCTTTCAAATGGATACCACCTTAAATAATCACTGCACTGAAGCAATGATATCCTCTTTATGGGGTTCTGAGACTGGTAGCTCTAGTGGTTGTTCTTCAGGTTCAGGCTCTCAGCCTTCTTTAAGTCCCACTTTAATGACAAATGTCACTCATAACAATTATCGTAGCAATAGCAAAGAATCTTTATGGTCACAACAAACTTCACCATCCACTAGCATCTCATGTTGTAGAAGCCAACTCAGGGATACTTATAATACAGGCGGCTCTACTAAATCCACAACCAATCAGTCACCCACTTCTTGGTCTGCTACAGCTCATAACAGTCATGCTGCTGCTAATGTTGGCGCAGCAGCTAATAATCATACAAATCTTATGTTTGATAGCAATGATATGAGTTTTTCTACCAAAATGAATAACATTTGGGAAATTCCACCACAAAATCTTAATCACAACCACCCTACTACCACAACCAATAATCAGGTGGTACAAGATTTATTTCCTGAAATATGGACCAACTTTACCGATAATATATCGGATATAAGCTCGAATACTTCTATTGCTACAGCTGCACAACCACAACAGCCACAGATACAAGATGCCACAGATATCTGGCGTTCACCCCAGATACCTACCAATTCAAATATCCTTAATAAGGATCTGATGAGACCTTTATTTGGTAATAATGCCAACAACACTAACAATAACAACAACAACAACACTAACAATAACTTAGTTAATGAAAATAATAATCAAAGAGGAGGGGGAGGAGGAGGTATGGGAGCCGCTGCTTGCATGCAATTATTTTCAGATGAATTTTTATTTTTGTAAATTTACCAACAAAAAAGTTAAACAAAAAACAAAAATTCTTTCTTTTATTTGAAAAAAAAAGAAGAAGCATCTTATTTTTTTATACTATTTTTTAGAGAAATCTTTTTTTTTTTTTTTGTTCTATTTTTTAGAGAAACATGTAAAAAAAACAAACCTTTAAAATAATGAGAAAAAGAAAAAACCATAATTATTTCAAATTTATTTAAATTAATTTTTGTTAATTTTTATTTTTTTTTTTCTCTGACAAAAATAAAAATTTTTTTTTCAATGGTAATATTTTTTACTCTGAAATTGTATATATACATAAATATATGTATAAAATCACACATCTAGCAAAAAGTATTTTTTTTTATTAAATTTCTTAAAAAAATATATATATAAATTTTTTTAATATAAAAGAAGTAAAAATCTATTATTTTGTTGAATTTTGTTAAATATTTTCACTTATTTTTTATTTTTTTTATTATACACAACTTGAGTTTGACTTAGAATTTTTATTTTATTTAAAAAATTTTTTAACCACCAAAAAGAAACAAAAAAAAAACTTTTTATTTTAAAACACCAGATGAAAAAATAAACATCACTTTATTAAAAAAAAAAAAAAAAAAAACAAATAATTATATATACATATGTATGTATATCGTATACCATAACAAAAAAATTATTTTAAAATGCAAAATATTTGCTGTGTTTTTTCAATAATAAAAAATATTAAAATTTTAAAATAATTTTAATTACAAAATTTAAAAAAAAAATTATTAAGTTTTGTTTTTTTTTATATAAAAAACAGACAAAATTAATAATAAACTCATAAAATAATTATAACATAAAACTAAAAATAATAATTATTATACATAAATAATGTAGGAATTTAGTTACTCTTTCGCAAACATCTTTACCGTCAAATTGGTAATTAAAATTTTTTATTTTATAGCTACATATATATAAAAGAAAAATGATAATAATTATAATAAATTAATAAAGAAAGTTATATTAATTTAAAATTGTTTTACGTTTTACTTGCGTTGAAAAAAGTTTCTTTACAAAATATTTGTTTCCTTTCATTTTTTTCTAAGAAAAACAAGATTTTTTTTAAATAGAGAATTTCTTTCAAATAAGTTTTTCAGTTTAAATCCTTAAACAAAATTGTTTAAACTACTGTGACAGGAGTTTGCTTTTTCTATAAACAAAAAAGAAAAGCAAACAAATTCCTTTAAAAAAAAAATTATAAATCTTAACTTTGGCGTAGCGTGATCCCTTTAGAAATATACTTGTTTCGTATTTAGGTTTTTAGGTTTAGTGTTTAGTATTATTGTATGTATGTATGTGTGTAGTATATGTAGCAGTAAGTTTTTTTTTATATATATAGGCTTTAGATTTTAATTACAACCTTTCGGAATTCCATTACTATTTGGCTTAAGTAATTAGTAGTTTAACAAAACTATATATAAAAAATAAATTACAACTCAAAAATGTGATCTCTATTCTAAATTGATGATAGGAATTAAGACCCTCGTATTTCTTTGTTTTTTTTTATTATTTTTAAAAGTATGTACAGATTTCACTTCAAAATCTTTCAAAATTTTAACGAAAGTAATCCGAAATTTTAAGTTTTTTTTTTATAAAAAAAACTCTTCAAAAGTGTCATTAAATCGAAATTGATTTTTGGAAATGTCTAGAAAACTGTTTGTAATGAAATGCTTTAAAATTTTAATCCATGGCTTAAACATGATAGCGATTATATTCCTGACCACCCGGAATATTCATTTATATGTATGTGCAGTTTGGCGTAGTCAAATTGGGTCTATTCGTAAATACCTCACTATGCTGCATAATATGCTAATGTTTCTTTTTTACTCATTTTGTTAGATTTATGGATGAATAAGAGCATAAATTGTAAAGTAATAATTAAGCTGATTGTTTAATAAGCGATATATTTATTCCTTGTCGTCATATCTAAAAAAATTTTTTTTAAATTTAAAAATAAATTATTTCGTTGTATTTTCATCACCAATTTTTGTGATCACTTTTTTGTATATACATATTTGCGCAAAATATAATTCTGTTTACCATTTTTGAATATTTGACAGCTGCAATGCAGTCATTGTTTGCATTTCTAAGCATAATATGCAGTGTAGTAATGCTTGTGAAAGAAATTTTCAGCCCAATTATAAATAAAAATTCCCCAGGAGTTGTTTCCCTTCTCCAATTATTAACATTTAAATTCAATTGTAAGAATTGCAAAATGGAAAAACTCTTGGGAAACTTTTATTTATAATTGGACTGATTTTGTTTGTTGTCTTTAATCTATTACATAAAGCCTTGAAACACAATAACGATTAGTTTGATAAATTGAGAATTAAAATTTTAAGGAATATGAAATTTACTTGCTTTTTACATTAGAAATCAATTGCTGAATTTTTATTCTTAATTCATATTACACTTTCGGTAAAACCTAAATCTTCTATTTTGTATTTTAAAGTCGAAAGTCTGTGTTCGAAATAACATTTTACTATTACAATTCTTTTTTTTCAATCGTATCAATCAAGGCACACAGTGCCATTTCGTTTGGGAATTGTATTCATATCAGTTTCAGTCCTTCAAAAAACGAAAAATAAATAAAAAATCTTCGAAATCGACATTTTTTTTTTTTTTGGTCATCTCACAGAATTTCATCTTGCTCGAAAATTGAATTGAAATTATATTTTAGTGTTTCAAGAAATGAAAAAATTGATAAAGACATCATTCCGAATTTAATGAACGGAATTAAATTTTTCTGTTTATTATAAATTTATTTAAAAATTGATTTCAATACCGATTTCAAGCGTAATTGAACACTCTGTTTGTATGCGTTACGGAATTTAATTAAAATGTCATCGTCTAACGACTTTTTGTTACAGATTAAAGGCAAGTCAAAATTTTTTTCTTTATTCTATTACAAAAATGTCGTTAGACAACGTCAACTGAAATATGGGTTCCTAAAATAGAATTGAACTTTGAGACAAGCTGTGTTTTTTCGGATTTCATATCAAAACAAGGTTTTTTAAAGTTAAAATCATTTATAAACATTTCTTGGTTATTTTTTTAATTTTTGACTACAAAAACGGAACAAAAAGACTTTCGAGAACAATTTCCCTTTGGAAAAGATAATCCTATTTGTCACGTTAGGCGTCTTGTTGTTATAATTCAATTTTTTATTTCTTTTGTAATAGATTAAAGAAATATATTTTTAAATAAATTTGAATTTTATTTCGAGCTTGAGGCTATTCCTTTTTTTTATAATTTTTGTGTTTTCTGTATTAAAAGACAAAAGTGTCACAACATGACATTACGATTACGCCAAACATACCACAAAAGGCCAATATTAAGCAAGAAAACTGTTTTCAAAATTCGGACTATTTTACACCTCGTACATATTTTCTTTCTTCAATATGATCTGCAAATCGAAATTTAGTGAAATTAAAATCGGATTAAAAACATTAAATTGTTATAATTTTACAGTTTGAAAGAATTTTTGTTCATTTCTTTGTTTATTCCCTGAATTTAGCATCTTTTGTCAATTAGTTGGATTTTAATTTCAATCGATTTTTATATCCACAACGTACCCGATAATAAATTTTAAATTGTTTTTTTAAAACTCATATTGTTTTCTAGTAGAATTTGTTCTCACTTTGCAAATAAAAGCAAAGATAGGGCTAAAAAGTAAAATTTGTCAATATGTGTTAAAAGCGTTTGGTAAGCAGCATCATTCATTTTCTTATTTACTTTTCTTTTTATATTCTCTTTGAGCATGTCTTTAGAAAATAAATTACAGCGCATATGTGATCCCCTATTAAAAGGGCCTACAGTATATTTATTTCGAACATACTGATGATCCCTATTGTATTTGTTGTATTCATTGTCATAGTTTGGCATTTTTGTTAAAGATCAAAGAAAACAAGCAATATTTTGTTGTCTTCAATCTATTACAAAAAAAGTCAAAATACAACTATGTATTATACGCCAAGCACAATAAGGGTGACTATTTTTAAGAATTATATTTATAAATATTTTTTTTCTTAATTAATTAAAATGAAGTTTAATTTTTGTTTCAGTAGTAGAAAAAAAATTGATTTCTCATTTTTTTAGTATTAAAAAGAACAGCCTAAATGTGTATAAAATTTGTATTATTTTTTTTTTTAAATCTAAAAATTTTTTCTAAAAAGAACAGCAAAATTGTGACATACTGATAACTAAACTGTGAACACAAGTTCGTTAAACGAACATAATATGAGCTTTTACAAAAATACATAAAAAATATTTGAAAATCCAACTTTTCAATCAGTACAAGTTTTTGCAATTAACAAATAGATTTCTCTTCTTTTGTGTACGGTATGTGATCATTATCATTTTTGTAGTAGATTAAAGAAAAACACATTATTATGTTTGTTTGGCTTTAAGCTATTACAAAAATGTGGGTGTGGTCAACGAAGATGCGACTCTTATAAAAGGGCCTATTGTTACACGCAATTCACATCATGATTTTTTAGAAGCATGACTTTCTTTAATACTTTTTTGAAAAATCTTTCAAAATCCTCTGGCATTCACATATGCTTTTTAAAGCATGCATCTTTTTTAATTTTTTTTCATGTTAAAAAAGCACAATTGAGACTTCAAAAGAATACAAAAATTAAAAATAGAAAAATACAAAAACATGCAAGAAAAACAGAATTCGTGATTTTTTTCAGCCCCTTTGCCTTTTCTACACTACTCGCCCACAAGAAAAAAAGTCATGTACAATGTCATGCAACTAAAGCATGAAAAAAATCATGATGTGAATTGAGTGTTACTATTATTATAGCAATTATTTGAGCTTCAGTTCACATTTTTAAGCAATTATTTTATGTATTTGAGGTAAATATTTGATGCAAATATTTGATGTATTGGTTTAAAAACAATCTCAAATAATTTATTCAACAACCAGTTGGCTATATCACTGTCATTTGACGACATTTTTGTTAGATGCTGAACATCTTACAAAAATTTCCTCAGAAGACAAGATCCTCGCCAACTGTTATAAAGTCCAATAAGAAAGTCGTGGTTTACAATGTAGAAATTGAAAGGCAACATTTTTCAATTCTTTTTTGCTCTTGCAAAAGACAAACAGAATAAGTAAAAGTTACAAAAAGTGAAAAAAAAATTAAAAATGTCCCAAAAAACATTCGTGTACTACACTTTTCACATTTTCGTCCCCATTTCTAAAAATTTCGTCTGGTTGTCTTTCTATTTCTACATTGTAAATTCCGACAAAGTCGATAATGAGGTGTTTACAAAGTGTCTTATTGTCATAAAGTTGTTATTTTTTAATTAATGAAAAATGTTTTTTTCTGACTGATGAAGCAGTTACAACTTTATGTTAATAAGACAACAATAATAGCACAACTTGTGAATACGCCTTATTATTTCCGTTTGAAAAACTATTTTAAGTACGTTTCCTTTTCATTTATCAATAAAAGTATTACCAAAAGCTCATATTAAAAATGTGAAACTTTGTTAAGGATTTAAATTGAAAGTACATGTGAAAACAAATAATTTTTTTTGTCTAATTTTAGGCGTTTACTTTTAAAAATTGTCAATTTAAAAGAATGCGCAGATTCTATAAAAAAAATCTTGTTTTTTCCTTTATATTTATATGATATTGTATTTTTATCGTATAGTAATTATTCATATATTTTTTTGGGAATTGTAAAGAAATTTTCGCTCAAGAAAGAAAAAACGTTTTACGCCATTTAAAATACCAAATAATTTTAATTAATATAATTAAACGTTTAATATATAAAAAAAATAATAATAATAATATAAAAAAAATTAATATTTTTTAGATTGACAAATATAAGTATTCGATTTTTGTTTTTTACTTTTTAAATTTAAAGCAAAACAACATTTTAACAAGAACTTTATGGAATTTTTATACAAAAACATATAATTTATTATTCAATTATTTATAGCATATTTTAGGGCCCACAAGCCTTAGCATATAATTGAATAATACGATATATATATTTATTTTTAGCAAAACAACAAATGTTTGGCATTTATAGAATTTAATGCATAAAAAACAAAAACAAATTACAAATTATATTTGCGTAAGTGAAATGTTTAAATTTATTTGTTTTGTTTTCAAACATTTATATTTCCTTAAAAAAATAAATCAAACAAAATCACTTACTAAGTTACTTTTAAGAAAACAACAAAAACAAGAAAACATTACACAACACCTTATTTTATTGGCTTAAAATACTTTTAATATGTAAAAGAGAAACAAACAAAAAATTAACAAAAAAAAAAAAAAAAAAAAAAAATTCAGTAAGAAAATTTTAAATTTATACCCTCATTCTGTAAAAATTTCGTTCAGAAACGTTTTACAATTTATATTGAAAACAAAGAGAAATAACGAAATTTGTTTTTGTTTAAAATATAAGTTTTCAAACGTTCAGAAAAGTTGCTTTTACAGAATAAAGCCTGGGAGCAAATTACGGCATTAGATATCGATATCAGTTTTTATATACATTTTGTTCGCTATCGATACCAAAATTAACCCCTGTTATTGTGTTCAATTTTGTGAAAAAAGTTTAGCCACATTTATTTTTCTGTACGAAAAATATGACATTAAACAAACATCCCTAAAAGCACGCAACAAATAACACAGTTGAATAAAAAATTGTGGCTCAGAATCTACCTGTATTTCAGTTTTTCAGCTCTTCTTTTTAGGACCTATACTTTCGATGCAACTCTTAACAGTCCTATTGTTGTGCCACGAGTTCATATTATAATGATATACCATGCATTTTATATAAATATTTTATAAAATTCTAAAAGATTGCCCCTAATAATTCAGATATTCATTGAAATTCCAAATAAGGCGAACACCAACATTATATAAATTAAAAAAACTCTCTGATAAAATCCTACTCATTATAATAAAAAATAGGTTTTATACGCTGGTATGAATTTATTCTATTTCGTACGAAATAAGTGGTGGATAAGTTATATCTTACAAAAAATAAAAATGTTGCCAGAAACTTGTTGCATTTAGAAAACATGTGTTTCGCAACAAGAGCAGAGTACTACTTTAGCAACTGTTTTTTACAACTATTTCTCATGAAATAAATATTTTTATATGCAATTTGACAGCTTTTCATACGAAATTTTGAACACAACACCAGGCTTAAGGGTATTAATTAACATTTTTCCTTGGATTTTTTTTATTAATTAAGAAGATTTATATTTTCTTTTAGTAGTTTAAAAACTATAGAACAATTTGCTAATATTTTGCTTAACAACAAACTCCAGTTTTTTTTATTAACAGGGGAGGTTACTTTGTAATTCGATTCGAATCGAAAATCTTACGAATTCATACAAATTTCGAAAAATTTTTGTATTTATTATTATTGATTTTTCGAATGGAAAATTTCTTTCGAAAGCATTTTCGATTCGAAACGAAATACAAAGTAAGCCCCTAGCACTTGGTTTAATAATTTAAAGCACTTTTTTAATTTTATTTTTTATTTAATAGGAAAAGCATACATTTTGAAGTACCCACCTTTAACTTTGAATTATTATTTTTTTGTTTTAATAACAAATAGAAAAAAACAAAAACAACAACCTAAAAGCAATAATTAAAAATCAACTACAAAATTTAATAATAAAAAAAATAATAATACATATTTTTTAATATTAAATAATTAAAAAAAAAATAATTGTGGTTGATGGCAAAAAAAAAAATATATTACCTCCTTAGCAAAAAAAAAAAAAAATTTTTTAAATAAATGAATAATTTTTATATGTTACTCTAATAAACCATAAATTTTAAGTTAAATTATACATATGTATATATACATACATACATATATGTTTTATTAGTTATTTGTTAGTTTATGTTTAATAGTTTAAACTAAACCCAGTTTTTTATATACAATATTAAAAAATAATTTTTCTTTTAACTTACAAATCATTTAAAACTTTTAATTTTATATATAAAGAGTATTCTTTTTTTATTTAATGAGAACTTATGATTTAACAGACTGTTTTTGTAGGACAAACAATTGAAAATTTATACGAAAAAATTGAAATTGTTTGTCTTACGTAAGCAGTTAGTTAGTAATGCATTTTTTTGTAATAGATTTAATATGCAAGTGAATTTGTATTTGTTTTTTTTAACAATAATTTTTTAGAAAAATATTTGCTCTTCAATTAATTTTCTTTTTCTTTCTTCCTTTTTTTTTTTAGTAAAACACATTTAATTTTTCTAATACGAGTCGAGTAATTATAATTTCTTGAAGGAAAGAAAGAAAGAAAAAAAATCACAGCTTTTTTAAATGTTTTTTATAATACAATTTCAGATCATCTGATGTTTCAAAATGTACAAATTATTTAAAAAAGCTAAACATTTATGTTTTTTTTTAACATAAATTTATTATATGTATTTTAATTAATTTAAATTTAAATTTTTTTATTATTATTTTTTTTTCAGCAGGTATTAACCAAAGTTTATTAATTTTGTTTGTATTTCCTTTAACTAATTAGACAATTTTCTTAAGACACACAAGAGCAATATATTTTTCCATAAAAGATTTTTAACAACAATAACCATTTATTTAATTAGTTAATGTTTTTTTACACACACAATTTAAATCAATAACTTTGCATTTTCTCTCTCTCTCTCTCTTTTTAAATATAATAAATGTATAGCAATATTTTGTTTTATTTTTTCATTTTTTAACCACATCCCCTTTTTATATAAAAAAAGAAACAGGAATAAAAGGCAATAATTTAAACATACTTTGGTATTTGTTAAAATATTTTTATATACAAAAAATAAAAAACAAAGTATTATAATTATTGTTTTTGTTTTTTTTTTCTGAAGAATAAAACAAATCTTTTTTTTTCATTTCTAAAACTCCTCATTTTATGTGTAATAAACGCTATGTACCTTTTATGATTTATAAAAAAATCCTTTAAAATCCTTACCCAAATCCAGTGTTTGTAAATGATTTTTTTTTGTTTTTCTTCACTACAAAAATTTATATACATATACATATACATATATATTTTCATTTTTTATTATTATTATTAATAAAAATTAGTTAAATATTTTAGTTTGATTTTTTTATTATTCTCAATTATTCTTATACATTAAATAATTTTAAAATTAAACAAAATGATTAAATACAAGATTGAAAATTATAAAATAAAATAAAAAGGAAAAATTAATTTAAATAAGTTTTAATTATAATTAACTATTTTAAACTTTTTATATAAATATATGCATATATAGTATATATATATTTTTTTCTAATTTAAAGTAATGAAATTTTGTTGATTATTCAAAAGAAAAAAAGTAAATAAAATATTATTTTTAATTTAATTATTAATTGTTTGGGTTTTTTATTTTTTTCTTTAATTTTTATATTTAAGTTTTCGAAATGGTTTGTATTATTATTATTTTTTTTTATTATTTATTACTGTGCATGCGTTTTGTAGCTGAAATAAAAAATATATTCTTTTTTTTATTTTTTTATTTTTTATACAAAAAAAAATTCTGTCAATAAATTCATAAATTTCTTAATTAAATGAATGGTCTTTTTTAGCATATTCTCATTTATTTCGTTCGCTGTCAATTTGAAAAACAATTTCATTAAAACATTTTTTGAAGTATTCTTTATTACTATCAAACAATTAAAATTAAAGAAAAAAAAATATTTCTGCTCACTTAAGCTACGGTCACATTAGGCAAATATTGGATTTAAAAAGTGTAACCACTAGTATTTTCGAAATATTTTATGCAAATATTTCGTTGTTTGTAAACATTTCATTAAAGGTTATTTAAAAACATTTTTAATAAAAAAAAATATTTTATTATTAATTAATTAAACTTGAGGGAATAAAAAATTAAAAACTAAAATATTTCATTAAAAAACAAAAAATATTTTACGTCATATAGGCAAATACAATACATCCCTGACGAGTCTCTCGAGCAGAGAGGCCATAGAGGCAGGCTAGGCTTATCCCATGCTTCTTTATTTTTTCTGTCGAATTCATAAAAAAAATAATAGACTTTATTTGCCAATTTTCTATCATTAAATACAATTTTCATTATCAAACAATTATTTTCCCTAAGACAGGGAAATATTTGCTATGTAGCGTTCGTTGTAGTATTGAAGCAAATTTTTTTTTTTTTAATTATAAATATCAAATAGTTTTGTTTTTCCAAAATCAGCTGGTTAACTGTGTGCCACTCAAAATTATTTTCTAATCGGGTTGAGGTAAAGAAATATTTGACGCTTTTTTTTTGCCGTAGAATTTGATTTAAAATGGATTTCCCCTTTTCATACTCATATATTTTTTTATTCATTTAAAATAATAAATTTATTGTAATGAAATTCTCAAGCTCAAGGTCTTTTTTTAAATAAAAACTTTTATTTAATTATCAATATTTCGCTACTCCTGCGTGTAGCGTCTTCAGGATATATTTATTTATAAATTATTTTCAAATTTTTAATACAGAAAATGTGTATTTATTTATGAAGACGCTACACGCAGGAGTAGCGAAATATTGATAATTAAATAAAAGTTTTTATTTGAAAAAAGACCTTGAGCTTGAGAATTTCATTACATTAAATAATAAAGGTCGAAAAACCAGAATTAAAAAAAAAAAAATAATAATAAATTTATATAATTTTTTATATATGTATAAGTTTATTTATATTATTTAATTAAATATTTTTTTATGAATACGGCTTAAATTTTTTTTTTAATTTCTAATTTTCAACCCGGCAATCAGAATTCCAAAAATTAGGCTGAAGTTTTGTTTTCATTCCGTTATCGGGTAACGCAGCCACACAAAAACGTACAGCAAAATCTGAAATTATACCAGGGGAACATAAATCTTAGAACGTGAATTTTTTTATGGTAAAAAATAATTTTTTGACAATGACGTCATTATTATTAAAAAATTTGAAAGGGAATACAAACCTATATTTTGTAATAGGCGCACAGAATTTTTAGCTCGTGTATAATAAGCTTGTTTTTTTACTTTTATTTTCATGACGTCATTAACATACACATGTATGTTAAGAACATGGAATTCAACTTAAATTACCAGGCACTTAAAATGTTTAGGGAATAAATCTAAAGGCTTAATAATTTCATTGATCTTGAGGTATTTTAGGTTTATTAAGTTCAAATATACCCTACACTGAGCAAAAAATGTCTCACCTAATTTACTCATTTGCATTTACAAAAAAAAATTAATATTTTAAGGTAGCGTTTTACTAAGTTGGTGCCTATAAACAATTTATTTTTTGTTTTATTTAATACATATATGTGGTTTACAGTTATATACTTATGTATATTATTCTCAAGAGTCGCTCTATGATGGCATATTCTCTATAAGTTTAATATTATTCTAAGCTCTGAACAAATTTTTCTCTGTAAATTCTTATTAAGGTTATACCTCAAACTGAAATAGGCATCTCATTTAAAAATATTTATTTATGGAAGCTCAGCTTAACTAAATAAACAGTTTTAGTATGTCAAAGAAATTTAAGAATTTATTGTAACAAAATAGTGAGCGCACACTAATGGTGGAGAGTTACGTAGTATTTAATTATATAGTAAAGCCCACAAAAGAAGATTTTGGAGGAGTAATTGGTTTTTTTTAACATTTTCAAATATCAAGTAATCAGAGAGACTAAAGTAATACTATGATTTCTTGCAGTTTTATCTTGTCTCCTGATACTTTTATTGAGAACTAGTTTTCTTTTTTAGTAATAAAAATTTATCAATGAACAAACAACAACTAATCCTGTTTTTAGACATTTCTTATTTATTTCTTCTGTTTTGCACAGTTGACATACATACATAAAAAATTATGGATTTGTAATCGTAAACTGAATTCAGTTCATGTAATGATTTAGAACTTATCTTAAAACAAATAAAATATTTTTATGAGTATGACAATAAATACAATCAATATGTAACTTTGGGACTATTTTGTCTCATAAGGGAGTTGCAACCTTTAGCGTTTTTATTATAAAAAATATACTAGTTTTGTTTTCTTTAAAAGTTTAGCATTTTGTCTTTTATAATATCATCCTTTTTCATAATATTACGCTCGTTTAATGATAGACAATAGATTATAATATTCATACGATGAAATAAATAATGAAATTAATTATTTTGGACCTCTAAGAATTGGTAGAAGAACACTAAAAATTTATTATCACGCTATTCTTTGGAATGTATGCCTAGTATTATACAGAGTAAAAAGAGGATTAGGTGTATCAGTTTTTATTTACTGGCTATTGCTTAAAAAAAAGTTTAAGGATTTAAATAATAAAGAAATAAATTTTTTCGTTTTTTATGACTTCCTAT
Source organism: Metopia argyrocephala (assembly GCA_963576795.1). Classification (NCBI taxonomy): domain Eukaryota; kingdom Metazoa; phylum Arthropoda; class Insecta; order Diptera; family Sarcophagidae; genus Metopia; species Metopia argyrocephala. Next base: position 91,581,321 of record OY756211.1, read on the forward strand.
ATTGCAATCAAAAGAAATGTATCAGGTGCTCAGACATAATGAAATTTATGTTTTTTTTTTTCTTTTTGGTTTTGTTTTAAAAACATTTTTTGCAAAATCAAAGTTTTCTGCACGTATATTTTTAAGTTGACCTTCATATGTACAATAATATATTAGGTTGGTCCTATACTCTGACAGCCTTATTTATAATTCGAATTTAGCAGCTCGTTGTACGTAGTGGCTAACTTTGTCATTCCTAGATTCCCTGACAAGTTGTCAAGTAGAAGGTATGGAAAGTTTTAACAATAAACCTCCATAGCGGGTGGCAAACTAACCAGTTTTTTGTACTATTTGCTAACGAATTGCCAAATTTTCATTATAATTACGGCTGTTAGATTACAATTAATGTAATATTTTAATTATGTAATTGAAATATGACTGCTATAGCAGTTCAACCTAATATTCATAAAAATTCCGTTTGTAGTCATACCCTTAATACTCTTAGCTAAAACTTAACTGCAATTCATTTAAAAACAAGAGAGCAAGAATTAGGATTACATTTGAATCAATTATAATCTCAGAGAGAACATAAACGAAATTTAGAACAAAAAAGTATATAAAGTAAATAACTGTAAACCAACGATTTGTTAACAAAAACGAGAAAAAGTTAATAAACAACGACTTTTGAAATATTCTACTTTAAAAAAATATAAATAATTTTGTGTTTGCCAAAAATATTCCAGTAAAAGGAAAATATATTTAAAATGTTTTCGTTTGAAATTGTAATCGTTTGTCTTTTCAAAGTCATACAAAACTTATCAATCTTAATTCTTTTAATAATCAATTAAGTTGATCAATAAAAAAGGAATTTCAAGTATTTTCAGACTTAGAAATTTTAGCAACTTGAAATTTCAGTCGATTTTAATTTCGATGGAAAGCGATTTCCATCACCTACCAGAATAAGTTCTTTTCATGATATAATAGAACAAAACTTTTATAAATTTTTATTTTAAGCATATGTACGTTGTGATTGGAATTAAGTAACTGAACTTCATATCATATAGATATAGGGTAGGGTGTTCATATATTTAGCTTATAAATTCTCTGTTTATAAAAAATTAATAAGCCTTAAAGTTGGTTTCTATTTATTATGAGAGCCTGGTATTTTTAAAACTGATGACGCCATCAAAATAAAAAGTAGCCAACCCCAACCCAGCTAGCATTTTAAAGCTGATTTGATAAATATCAATTTGCTAAGTCTTCTACAATTACTCTTGGTAATTAATTTAAAATTGATTAATCACACTTACACTTTTTTAAAAAAAAGTGGAAAATATCGTGGTGCGGGAGTTTAAGTGCTCTATATGCCATTTTTTAAATCTCGAGTTAATAATGCTAATTTAGGTTTTTGACACCAAAACTTTTAAAATCTGCAATCCGTTTTCGGCTATTTATCTCCGAAACTTGTCGAGATATCCTAACACGGATTACAGATTTGATAAATTTTGGGTCGAAAGCCTAAAGTGGCATCATTAACTCGAGATATATAAAAAATATGAAATGGCGGATGGAGCACTTAAACTCCCGTGCGACGATATGTTTGTTAACCGTATGAGTAAAAAGTGTTTGACTTACAAAACAAAATCGTGGGTAGACTATTTTTTTTCCGATTAAAGTCTCTTTCATTAACAGAAAATTAAATCATATTCTGCTTTTTTTATATGCGCACTCCCAAAAATTCTAGTTATTACTTATAAGAACGAGATAAGATTCATTCACTTTAGGAAAATACAGCGGAAACTTGAGAAAGTCAACCGAAATGTTCCAAATGTGGTTAAATTTTCCGAATTATTTTTACTTTTTCTAAGCTTTTCTTAAAATTGTAAAACTGAAGAAATTTTCGTTTTTTGAAGATTGAGTAGTATTTGACATTTAAAAAATAATTTTATTCTTTTTCCTACTTCTTAAAATTAATTTATAAAATTAAGGGGATTATTATTGTTTTTTTTTTTTTTTTTGTTTTATTTCTTGTACTAATTTTGTTTGCTTTTCTTAAAACATATATCGTTACCACAATTTAATCGTAACAAAACCACCCAATTTATAAGAAATTTTATAGAAATAAAAAGCAAATTTATAAAATTTTCGTATAATGGGACGAATAAACTTCCGATTAAAATTATAAAAAAAATAAAGTGAAAAGAAATTTTTGTTTTCAAACACTAATTTTCATAAAAAAAAAAAAAAACTTTATTTATTATGTAGTTGAGAAAATATGAGTAGAAAAGCGTTGAAAAAAACTAATTTATAGAAATATTAGCAATTAGTTAATTATTACAAAACTAAAGAAAAGTTAAATTAAAATTGATTGTAGACTTTCTATTTAAATCTCGTAACACTCACAGTCGCTTCTAGAGGAACATATTAATCGCAGTAGTTTTATTACCAGACAATTAATTTGAAATAGTTATGGAAACGTAATGAATGCAACATTTTATTTGATTTATGCACCCTGTATTGTTGTAGAATTCTTCTTCTTTTTTTATTATGCATTAATTTAATATAGATATTAATAAAATACAAATAATAATTAGCATTTAGTCGTATACCTACAATAATATATTACACAAAAATATAAAAATAGTTTTAATTTTTTATTACTTTTCTGGAAATACTTTCTGTTTTTAAATTAATTTCGTTCTGTAAAATAATGTACAAATCTTTGTTTGTTTCCAATTGTTACAAATTTTTTTAAAGAAAAATGAGTTTCTGTTTTGCTTAACCAAAGTTACCTGTGTAATCGAAAAGAACCTTATTAGTTGAAATTTTATTCATTTTTTCATTCGTTTTTTCCTAATTTTTATTATTAAAGTAGAGAATTATTAAAATGTTCCTTTCTTTTAAGTTAACAATTTGAAAAGAGAAGTGTCTTCTTAAACAGCCATAAAATTTTGATATACTAGAAATAAATATTTATTTAATAGGCAAAAGCAAACTGCCGATACCTTAACCTACTATGAAGGGCTTTGTTGGTTTGTTTTATGGTTTACGACAGTGAATTTACAAAACTCGAACACACCTTGCTTAAACCTTTTAATTGTGAATCAGCTGTTCACCGTTTGGCATATTGACTATGTCATAGATAAGATACAATTTATTATGAATGCTATATAACGCGTTTCTTCTGAACATATATTCCTTTAAATCATCACCACAAGAAAAAAAGCTATTGATAACACTTTTGGTTTTGATTCAACAATTAAACCCGACAATTAAACCACAGTGATGAAAGAAATTACGGCTCAAAAAGTTTAAAATCAGCTGTTACAATAACAAAAAGAGAGTACTATGTGAGTAGGAAGAGCAAAGAAGATGCATGCTTAAAATTTTGTTGTGGCTATCTTCCTTTGTTGTTCTTATCATATTTGTTAGACTGTGATTAAGCTTCATATTTATTACTCAACTTTAGTGACAATTTCGTATATTTTATTTTTAGTTTTAGAAAGGCTTTACATCTCAAATTCTCAATAGTAGACTGGTGTTGGTCACACTCATTTCTCAGCTGTAAAAATGACTTTCCATTTGCAGCATGTTAATTCTATGTTAGATCTAATTAATAATAAATCTCTTTTTCCGAGCTTAAGGTCTTTTTAGATTAATATTACATTTTATTTTTATTTTTTATTATTTGTTAAAATAATAATTCCTGAAGACGCTACACAAAAGGGCAGCGAAATATTGAAAATAAATAAATATTTAATATTAATATAAAATGACCTTAAGCTCGGAAAAAGAGATTTATTATTATAAATAAAAAGGGGTCAATAAAGTTATTATATTGTTAGATCTAATTTATAAATAAATTTCTATATTTTGTAATAATTTACAGATTAAATAATTAAGAACTGAAACATTAATAATTACATTTAATTGACAGCTATAATATTAATTGAATTACAAATTATTTACAATAAGTAGTAACAAAGAGGAATGAAGCATTACAGTAATTTCCGCTTAATTTATTTTCTAAAAATGCGCGTTTTCTGATGCAATTAAACAGAACAATCATTTACCCGATACTCTGTTAATGAGTCCACCCGCAATTAAAAAGCCCAGTTTAATTAAGCATTGAGATTAATAAAGCAAAACATACTACAACTGGCTGAAGTGATTAAGTATGTATGTTTATACGTATGTAATGTCAAAAATTGCTTTGAATTTTAACAACCAAGCATTTGGCCTTCTTTTTTGGTTAAAGTTGAATTTGACAAAACTAGGAAAAATAAACCGCTTTCATCATATTGCGAAATTAAGCTCGGCAAAACTGTAGCAAAAAACATATCTCCTTGAGCTTTTCTCAGTGTTATGCTTTCTCCTCTCTGCCAACAATGAATCCCATCAGAACTGGGATTCAAATATACCATCATTTCTATAGCAAATTTCTTAACTTTCTCAAAAATCGTATTGCGTGAAATTATATCACCAGATTCCCACATTTTCTTGAACCACAATGAAAGGGCTTACTCCATGTTTGGGCAGACACCATTTCTGTTCCGCAAAATTCATCTTTGACAGGTTTGGAACATTTTCATTCAATGTCTTTTAGAGTAATTAACCGGGTAAATCAATTATGTGGGAAGCAATTAAGCGGAAACAACTGTACTTATAATAAGTGATTTGTAATTAAATACTATCAATTAGAGTTATCAGCTAAAGATATGTCTAATTGTTCATTGCCAAGTACTCATCAACAAATGCAAATAATGTTTAAACTGTAATTTATCTGCTGAATTCATAAGAAATATAGGTTTATGAAGGGCTTATGTGAAAAATATGCATGCACTTCTTGTCAAATAAACCCATAATATTTTTTATGAATACAGCATTATATATTTAATTGAATATTATTGAAATTATCATTTACTGCATTAAGTACTTTTTTGCTTATTTATTGTAAATAAAATTAATTGTTGGTAAGTTGCTAATTACCCATTAATTATCGCAAGTAATTGATATTTAACTGAAAATTTTTGCAATTAAAATGCACTGTAATGAGCAATTCATAAAAGCCAATAAATCACTTTTAACCTATCGGGCAAAACCAGATATTTCAGAAACGTTTCCCCTGCACCAATTTTCCATTTAGTCGCCTCTTACAACAAGCTACCCCACGGGGTTAACCTTTTCAATTATAAATATGTATGTAAATCAAGGGATTGCAAGTTGGTGATGACCAATTAACACTGACAAGGGTAAACTGTAATTAGTACTTGATAAGAGCTACTTAATTATCTATTATGAATAAATAAATTGATCGTAAATTGGTAATTGTCAATTAACAATTGCTTGGATATTAGAATGCAAGAAGCTAGCCCATAACTTTGAAGCAGGGTTGCAATGGCCAATTATGTATGTTGGGAATTAACATGTGCCACAATGAGTAATTGGTAAGAGCTAATAATATTTAACTATATTATTAACTAATCGACAACAAGTAATTGAATTCATCTTAAGTTGGCAATTGCCAATTAGCAATTCCAAGTAATGATGTTTAATTATTAATTGCAATTATGTATAAATAAATCGAAAAAGTAATTCAATTAGCAGTTTATAAAATCACTAACAATAAATATAACCACAATTAACCCTGTAAGGGCCAAAATTTGAAGGATAAAGTGACAAAAGAAAAAATTTGAAAGATAACAAAGACAATTTTGTACAAACTAAAAACCAAAGTAAACCATGGTAATGGTAGTACTAAGCAGTTTTGCACTGAAATTAAAATTTGTTAAGTTGTTGACTGTTCTGAACGGATACACTTCTTTTTGTTTAACTAATTTTGTTTTTTAGCCTTTTTAGCCAGATTTTGTTTTAACATTGAGTACAAATATAAATCAATATATAAGAAAAAATTTTTTGTTAAAAATTTTTTGATGGTAAATACTACCCTATGACCTGATTTGTTTTTATGCTTTCCATTTTTATGTTTAGAAACTATTTAAATTTGTGTTTAATTTATATAAAATATAAAACAATATTAATATATAAATAATAATAATAAATAAATTAATAAATAAATGAAAAAAAGGAAATGAGAAAAGCTGCAAATTAAATTGGGCTGTTTTCTTTTAATGTAAAAAAAAAATAAAAATAATACTCGTATATAAAGAACATAATTTATAAATATATTGGTCTTCAGGTTTTAAAAGAAACGAATTTAATGTTAATTTAAAAGAAAAAAAAAACAAAAACTCAAACTCAAACCAGAAAATGAATAATTTTATAACCAAAAACCGATTAAGCAAATTGGTCAATAAGTTATGAAGCGAGAAAAAACAGAAAACGATTTAAAAGAATTTTTTTTAAAAACAAAAGCCACAATAATTGCTGGTAAAGAGGACCAACCAAAATCGGTTGAAATTAATTTTTTAATAATTAATTCTTATAAATATTTCTATATAAAAACAAAAACAAAAGAGAAAAAAAAGAAAACTAATTTTTAAAATACTTATAATTAATGTTTAATATTTAAGACTAAGTTTTATGATTAAAAATATATGCATTAAAAGAAAATTAATTATATATTCAAAAACAAAGAGTGTTAAGTAAGCAATAAAAGAATAAATTTTTTTTGTTTGTTTGAAAATATACGCCAAAATTACGAGTAACTAACAAAGTTAAAATATAAAAAAAAAAGAAATTAAAATTTTCAAAAAATTTTTTTGGCATTTATTTTCCTTACAAAGAAAATTAAAAATGAAAAAGAAAAATTAAAAGAATTGTCGAACAATCTTATTAATTAATTAATTAATTTTTAAAGAAATATAATTTTTATTATTATGAGTAACTATGTACTAAAGAAATACTGATAAATGTCTATCTATGTGTATGTAATTTTATTTAATTTAAAAATAATTTTTTAAAAACTAAACAAAAAAAAGAAAAAAGAAATTCAGGATTTACACAATAAGTATTGAATACCCCCCCATAATGACTGGTTTTGAAAACCATTTTTAATATAAAATCGTCTTTAAAACGAAGCAACAATAATGTGATGAAAGTGATGTTTTTTTCTAAAAAAAAATACAGAGGCTTTAAGCAAAAAACAAAATAATATTTAAATAAAACAAAAAGCCATAGAGTGATTTAAGGCTTAAACAAGACTGGTTAGGTGTTTAGTATCTAAGACAACATCAACAACTCAAAATCAAAATTAATTTTGATTAAAAACAAAATACCTCAAAATAGGGTGGAAAATACGATAAAAAGAATGTGATTTTAATGAAAATTAAAGCATCAGCGTGATATAACCGTTGGAATTTTACAGAAAGCAATTTACAACCAAACCAAGAGTTATTAATGAAAACTGCTTAAAATGAATAACAAAAATGTTATTAAACGAAAGAGAGAAAAAAAAACAAAATTAAGAAAAAATGTTGAACCACATTACTTACTTACTACCTCATTTAGTAAATTGACAAGATTGAAGTAAAAAAACAAAACAAAAAAAGTTTTACAAAAAAACCTAAATACCTCAATTTAGCAAAATTTGTATAAGAAATTTATATATGACAACTGCCGCCTCTACTAATATCAGGCATTAACATTTTTTTTTTTTTAAGAAAAAAAAATTATTATATAAATAAAACGAAACATATAATAAACATATAAATTTTTAGAAAATTAAAAAGATAAACAAAAAATATTTTTATAAATATTAATGAAAACGATCAAAGCGATCTTTTTAACACTCTCAGATCGAGAAAATAAGAAATAAAAAGCAGTTTTTTGAACAAGAATTAAGAAATACAAAACAATTTAAGAGGAAAAAATAATTCAAAAAGAGCATTCAAATCATATGCAATTCATTCATTCACATTCATTCATTCATTAATGAATTCAAGAAAACAAAACACCATCATGAAATCATTTTTCAATTGTCGTATTACTCGTCGTCATTTACATACAAATGTACTCGCATGTACGTCTAAGAAAAACTGGTAAAATGTGGCCTTTATTAAAGGGTATTCATTGACTTCCTATCAAACAAATATATTTTCCATATATAAGTACATACATATACGTATTATATACTTACAATAGCTTTAATATTACATACTTATTTTTGAATAGAGAAATAAAAATTGTAATATTTTATATAAAGCAAAAAATCTTAAGCTGTATATCTACACAGCAAAAAAGGATATTTAAATGGTTCTAATCATGTGATCGAAGGTGTATATTTGTATTAAAGTATTCATTTAATCAAATAAAGCTATTTCTAATGACGTACATATATGCACGTCATATTTGTTTAAGCATAGTTTATACATACGTATATGTGTATGTGTGGGTAAATTTGAGGTTATGAAGTAAATTAGCTTAAAAACACATTTTTTACAAATTCAGTTTTTTTTATATCAATGGAATCTGATGCCTGTCAAAAGTCTACCTTTATCACATAGGCAGATATCCGCTCTTTTTACAGAATTTTGAACCACATTTTGCTACGCATATCTTGTCTATACAGCGCTGAATTTTATCTTTCAGAGCCTCAGTTATTTGTGTATTGTTCACGTAAACCCGGTCTTACAAATGGTCCCAGAAAAAATAGTCCAGCGGCGTTAAATCACAAGAAACGGGCAGCCTCGCCAAATCGCGACCGGGAAATCTACTATGCAATAATAAACTGTCTAGCCGCGTGTATGACGTGTGGCGCCATAAGAAAACGCCTATAATGGGTCTAATCACAAAAGATGATTTTGATGAAAACTGCATTGTTTTCGTTCAGTTTTTCAAACAGATAATTCACTTTTTTTTACAGCTAAACCTACTTAGCGAAGGCACACTCACCACACAATCAACCTGCAACAATGAGACAATTGCTGTTGATCATTCAAGGGTGAAGATATAGCACTGGCCTTTGAATGATCAATTCACAGCAATTTGTCTAATTCCTAAGGCGTTTAACAATAATACAATAATTAATAATAATATATGTATGTACTGTCCTTTCCAAAAAAATTCCAATATAATGCACAGCATTTAGTAGGGGTTTACCCCTGAGTATTGGTCTCAAAATAAAAAAAAAGGTAATTCACAAAAGTTTCACGTAAACTTTTTACTAAATAAGAATCAACGGATAACGGCTCAATTCTTGACATTCATCATTTGACAGCCAATTTACTTACTAACCTAAAACTTGCCCATCCTGTATAATATATTACACTTTTTTTTATAAAATAAAATCGAATACCCATTAAAAAAGGAAAACAAGATACAAAACAAATTATTCTCTATCACTCATAATAAACGTCATTACCATTATCGATATCAATGTCATCACATCACATGCGTTGCTATTCTTTAAGAAATTTTTTTTTTTTATTTTTTGTTTAATCATCACCAGTCATCATATTAAGAATTAAGAATTTAATATTAGATAAATTATTTGAGCTTAAGGTCGAATAAATATTTATATTATTTATTTTACGATATTTCGCTACTTCCTTGCGTAGCATCATCAGGAATATATATTTGAATGTGACAAAACAATAATAATAATATTGTTTTGTCACATTCAAATATATATTCCTGATGATGCTACGCAAGGAAGTAGCGAAATATCGTAAAATAAATAATATAAATATTTATTCGACCTTAAGCTCAAATAATTTATCTAATAATAAAATTAATAAAAAGGTCAAGGAAAATAATACAAATAATTAAGAATTTACTTATTTTATCAATCCAGCACAACTTTTAAGTCTATGAGTTATTAAAAAAAAAAAGTATAGGAATTTTTTTTAAATAAATTTCACAAAAATTTATCTCGAAATAGGCATCCTATACCCACTATACTCATCATTATTAATCAATCATTGTAAGAAATCAACACCAATTCTAAGGAAAAGAAAAAAATTAAAAATTTTTAAATAATAAAAATATTGTTTATAAGCAATATTAATAATAACAAATTAAGAAATATTTAAAATAGCCAATAGGTTGTAGTTTTTAACTTTAAAGGTACATACCTATATACATATGTATATCTATAAGTACTTAGTTATGTACGAGTATTTATGTATAAGAAGAAAATATTATTTAGTATTAATTATTATAAATCAGTATTTAGATGAATAGTTTAAATTAAAATTTGTTAAGTATTTAAGTTAATTATAAAACTTTTATTATCTTAAATGTTACGTGTTTGTTCTTAAAATGTTTCTACGTTTTCTTTTTTCTTCTAATCAGTGTATCCATAAGACAAATAAGTTCGGGTAAAATTTATAAGTATCTGAACGGAATGACAGAAGTTAGAATATGTTTATGAAAATAATTTATATTATAAAATATACAGAAATGAATAAATATGTAAAAGTTTAATTAGCACAAACATATTTAATAAAATACCACAGACAAACATTAACAAAAAAAGAAGTGTTTAAAATACCTGATACATTGTCAAAAAGGCTTAACTGCATAAATTGTTTTCAGTACTTTTTAGTGCATAAAGAAAGAATTGAATCGTTAGAAATTGAAGTAAATAAAAAAATTTGTAAAAGAATGTGGTTTTCACATTCAATGTAATCGTGAATAAACTAAATCTAAATAGGTATAAAAAATTCTGCCAAATAGGAAAAAAAAAAACAAATTAAAATTGGTTAAAATCTATTCAAAATAAGAGTGATTAATGGCACTATCTGTTATAACGTTTTCATCAAATATAAATGCATATCAGCTAAATGTTTCAATATTTGCGACAGTAGAAAAATCGCTGAGTATATCAAACAATTCTGAGTACTACGTTAAACTACCTACCCAGTTATATGTAGAAAATGATATTCGAGTTATCGTTATATGAGAGCTGCACCGTTGGTTAGCTTAAAAGCAATCCTCTTCCATTTCATATACTGCATCTATTGTTCTGTTAATGTTCAAAAAAATACTTCAATAAGAAAAATATTCTAATTAATAATAAAATACGTAATAAACTATACAACAATTGATAAGAGGTATTTTCTAACTCATATCAAAACAGAAGTAAAATAATTACTAAACAAAATATAACAAAACATATTGTCAAATACAGTCACTCAAACAATTGACCACGTGTTTGAATGTTCTATGTTTAAAAAACGCAAAAACCAATTATCCGATCTTGCTCATGGAGCACTTATTTTTTTTTTTTTTTTCTTGTTGTGTTTTCTTTTAAACGAGTGCATTAGGAGAACAATCTAGGAAACCGTTCACTTTTTATATTCAAAAAATTAATAAGAAGTGCATGTGGTCAATTTTTTGTGTTTATTTAAAATATACAAAATTTCTTAAATTACATATTTACAGCAACCGTTGGCATTTATTGCAGCTTCATTTTTCAAGGCATGCAAAAAAAAAAAAATAATTGTTCCATGAACAAAATCGTTGTAAGCATTTGAACATAGAACATTCAAACACGTGGTCAATTGTTTGAGTGACTGTTTAATTAGTTGTTTTGTTTTTATGGCAAAACTAAAGTATAAGATCTTCTAAGGAGCAGAATTCAAAAAGAACAAAAACAACAAATTGCTGCCAGTATAATTCAGTTTGTTTTATTTTTAACAGAAAACTTAAGGTAAACAAGTATTCGGCCCTATTCCCGTTGGCGTTCTTATTTTAAATGTCGTTTCTATTTGGTTGTCGTTTTTATGTCGCTTCGTTTCTAAAATGGTATTCCTGAAATAAAACGAAGACGACGATAAAAAGTTATCGAAAACTACAATAAAACCAAAGAAAAACTTGGTAGCACTAGAAAAAAATCCTGTAATATTATGTGGTTTTGTTTACCAAATAATTTCGTTTTTTTTTAATTAAAAATCAAATGAAATGGTGTTAGATTTGTTGCTGAATTTAAAATGAATTAAAAAAAAAGAATTAAAATATTTGAGTAACTCCTTTTTAAATGTGGTAGCATTGCGCGTTTTCTGAAGGTTATTAGGAAGACTATTCCAAAGAATAGTATATGCATGGAATTGCCGTTGAGACAAAAGGCTCTTATATTTCGGCACAATAATTTTTGTTCCACGATTTGACCTTGCAAATACAATTCTGTTATAAATGTAGGGAGGATTTTATGAAACAATAATTTAGTGCAGAAAGGTCAGACACTTGTATTTCATTAAATATTCAAAACTGATATTAAAAATCTGAAACGAATAACTAGAGATACTACGGTCATGGCGACCTCTGCGGAAAATATATCGAGCAATGTTATTATAAGTTACCGTAAGTTTACGTAAGTCAATTCTGTCACAGTTTGCAAATAATTCACATCCATATAGGAGTGATGGAAGTAGGTCTGTTTTGGGGAATAACATCCGTATAGAAAGTGGCGTCAAATCAATTATATACATATTTTAAAATTTTTTAGTAATATTTTGTTGTTTATTTAGTTATACTTATTTTGTGCCAACCATCTCCGTCGCCGAATGGAAGTCCAAATGGATTTATTTTTGCAGCCACTTCCTTCCAAAAACTATTAAAATTTAAGGATTTTATGCCGCTACTAAAAATGAAAGCGACAAAAGACAGGCGTTTCTTTATCGTTTCTATCTTCGTTTTTCAATAGAGAATACCAAAATTTTTCGATTATTGTCGATAACGACAACGGTGATACCAAGTTGTCGTTTTTATTTCGTTTTAAAATAAAAACGCCAACGGGAATAGGGCCGATTCTCAATATAATTAAATTTGGTTTGTGCTTGCGATAAATCTAAAATAAAAGAACGACTAAAAAGAATTGCATCATTACAAATAGAACAAAGCAACGAGTCTTTCAAAATATTCTAGCATTAACATTATGCGTCTTAAAACATAAATTTTTTATTACCTGCTTTTGCTTACTCTCTTAACTTTCTTTACTTTCGCCTTCAACTAAAGTAAGTGTAGGAAAGATAGAGAGACACCGAGTAAAAAAAGGTACAAAAAACGAACAGAAAACTGAATTCCCACTCTTATACTAACTCCCTTCACTATCGTGCGTTTAACGCACCAAAAATTGGCACGACAAAGTTACAATCTGAATCCACGGTTGGTTTGTTTGGATTTTCTATAAATTTAAATTAATTACCAACAACTTTGCTTTTCTTAACACATATACATATATAATACAAAGGATAACTACAACAGCGATAATTGTTTGTTTTACTGTTTTTAATGTGCTTATTATTATAGTGTAGTCTTGTTTTGTTCCATTATTATGTTACGTTCTGATATGTTACTGGCAATTAAAATACAAAAGTACCAACATTGGGATACTGAAACACATTTCAAATGATACAATGTTATTTTGGTTTGAAATATAACCATAGCATTTTCGATTTTATAACGAAACCTGCACTAAATACTGTGATAGTATACTCCAGTATACTGCTAGTTTGAGGTTTTCAGACTCTCTTGTGTTTTAGTACACCAAGAATATAGTCTTTGATACTTCACATGCAATAACAATAACAATAACAGTATACTGTATTGTAATAGAAAAATAAATTAACACTGTACAGTAGTTCAGTTTAGCTTTAAAGCGTGCTGGGCAGCCTTTTAGTTCAAATATAAATAACTTTAGAATTTATGCTGTTTGGCCTTTAAAATACAAAAATTTTAAACATTTCTTAGAAGTAAATATTTACTGCTGTATTCATAAAAAATTTGTATAAAACGGGTACCTTAAAGTAATCTTAAGGAATGCTTATACATGCATATGCACTTTATTTTGTATGGATACGGCAGTAAAAAAAAGAAAATTTAAGCACCCATACTCATGAAAAATTAAAATACTTAGATTTGAGATGTATTTTTAAAGAAATAAAAATATTTGATTTAAAACACAGTTTAAATCAATTTTTTGTTTTTAAGTATACGGCCGTTTATACCATATTACTCGTATCAAAATGCCCAAATTTTTCAAATATTAAACAGCCTCTTAATAATCACTATATAAGTATATGTAAACACTTTGTATATATGATTTTAATAATTTATAAGAATTAAAAAAAAGTAACTAAAAAAAAATTTACATTCATCCTATGTTCTGATAATGACAAGGACTTGTAAGGCTTTTAGTTTTAATTAAAATACAAACTCATAATCCTTTTACATTTTAAAATAATATTCCTGTAGTAGTAAATTTATGTTGTGCGTATGTAGTAGTTGGTAGTTTTCCTTTTTTTTCCTAAGAATATACGTAAGTATGTGTTTTAAATTAAATTACAATATAATATAAGTTATAAAGGATAATTTAAAATAAAAAATAAAAAAAGAAAAAATAGAAGATATAACCGAAAAATGGCCACAAAAGTTTTATACAAAATTGAAGAAATAAAAATATTGGCAGATAATTAAATAATAATTGGCTTAACGTATAAGTTTTAAATAAAATAAATATGAACAATATAAAAACAAGCTCCTTATATGTGATACTACAATACAAAAATTAACCGCAAATAAGAGAATATTTTTGTAAAGGAAACTAAAGAAGCAACAGTCGAATCTGTGTTTTAGAAATTTCAAGAAAAAAAAATTAAAAATTTTTTTTATTTTTTTTTTTATTTTTGAAAAATTAGTATTTAAGGAAAATTGGCAAATAAAAGATTGGCATTAACTGTGCTTTTGTTTTAATAAAAATTATACCCTAAAAAGAAAACTGTGAGCAAATTTAAATGTGGTATTTATTTATTTATTATTTCTTTTTGTCAAAATTAAAACCAAGAAATAAAAATGAAAATATTTTTTTAAATATTTTACTATACAACTAATTGGCTAAGATTTAAATTATAATCTAAAAATAATGTATTATTATAAGTAATATATTTTTTTAAAGAAATACGAAAACAAAAATTTTTCCAAATTATAAAACAAAGTCTGCGAAAAAAATTTTGCAATTTTTTTTTTTAAATTACAAAATAAAAAAATGCTTAAGAAAAAAAAAGAATAAATAAAAGTAAAAAATCTCAAATTGTAGGTTATAAGTCGGTGTTTTTTTTTTTTTTTCTTTTAATATAATAATCGGTAATATGGACTAGTATTGGTATACAAAACAAGGAGGGGCGCTCACAAAAACGCAACAAAATTGAAAACTAAATTCTAATAAAATTTTTGTGGCTGCATTTTTATAAAACAAAACAAAACAAACAAAAAAAGTATTAACCAAAATAAATATAAAACACATTCATAACTTTATATAGTAATCACTACACACTTCCTTTTCATGCATTAAATCATTCATCCATTAATTCTTTGAATTTTAATTGTCATTGTTTTTTTTTTTCCTTTCTTATATGTATTTACTGATATATGAAATAAACATTTATGATTATAAGAAAATAATAAAAACTTGCTGTAACATTTTTAAAAGCTTTTAATGTTTTCATCAGTTTATATACAAAAAAAAAAAACAAAAATTATAATAGATAAAACATAAAAAACAAATCCAAATATTTTTATTAAATAACAATTGCCAACATATTTTATTCTAAATAAATATATAATAAAAAACAAAAACAATTTATCTATATACCTCAAATTAAAATAAAAGCAAAAAAAAATATTATTATTAAAAAGGCTTCATAAATAATTATCACACAAAAGAAAAAGAAAAACAAAACCATTTTTAATAGTAAAATTTCAAAAACTCAGTGAATTAATAAAATAATTTTTATATAAAAGAAACTGTTAAATAAACAAATTCTATAAAAAAATAGATTAAATATTAAAAAACATATTAAGAACAGAAATTTAAAAAATATATAAAAGCATATATACATACATATATCCTTGCATATTAATATCTGCATGAACATTTTATTTAAATCAAATTTATGTCTTTAATTAGTAAAACAAAATTAAAATAGTTTTTTTAGAAGGTTTTCATAATATTGCTCGTACGTTTTAAAATCTCAATATAAATTTGTTCATTAAATTTACGTTTCTTGAATTGCTTTCAATTAGAGGACAGCAAAACACAAAATTTTGGGTAAAAATTTCATTAAAAAAACCATGCTATGCCATGTCATGTTGTCTCAAATACAGTGTCATGCCATGTCATGCAGTCATCTTTTTTTTCATTGAGTCCAACACTCAGAGGATGACCCCTACTAATGAAGTACATTGTGCTGGCCTAAGAAGATAAGAGGGGAAGGTAGAAAGAGGGTGTGGACCTTTGATTTAAAGTTAATAATATCATTTGCCAGATAAGGCAATTGCTGTTGATCATTTAAAGATTAAGGTATAACACTGATCTTTTGAATGATCAAATGCCAGAAACTTGTCTCATCGACAAAAAAGTCGCTTAATAATAAAATCTATCTACATACTTTAACATTCCAGTACAATGCATAGCATGAATAGGGGTTTACTCGTGCGTATTGGTCTAAAATAATCCCCATGAAGCCCGCACAGTAAAGTTTAAATTAGGGGAGGAATAAAATTTTATAATGATATTAGAGATGCTGCCGTTGTTCCCAGAATCCAACCACTTTAATAAATCTTAGTTACTGCTCCTCAACTGACTTTCTAGCTATTGCTCTCTGCCAGTTGAGTCCTTGAAGTGTAAGCGTCTACACCACGACAAGGCGATTATCCTACGTAGTATCTTAGCATATTATTGCAAGTCGGCTTAGCTGTTCTAGCTCGTTGTGTTGAATACCATGTCTGTGAATGTTTATAATACTGTTGTTTAAATATTCGCTAAATCACTCCATGTTACTGTTACCGTTGTTCTCCCGAATCCAACCACTGGTATAATTCTTAGTTACTGCTCTTCAACTGCCTTTCTAGCATGGGAGAGCCTGTCAGAGAGCTATTGCTCTCTGCTCAATGCATAGGTTTGACTGCAACATATTTTAAGTTGTCTTAAAATATGTTATGCTATTTTGTTTGGATAGCATAACATGGCATTGCAATAGCATGATGTGACACTTTTTACCATGTAGTATAGAGCAACAATTGCAGAGCTTTACTTTTAGTTGAAAATAATTTTGGCTCTTATGATGAGTTACATTTGATATTCTATTGTTATCGAAAGACTAGAACGAACTAATTTTCACTTAGAAGTACATAAAAAAGCTTTCGATAAAAAAAGAGCGCTATAGCGAGCAGCATCTCTCAACATCAATATTGAAATTAAAAACTTAACAAATATTCTTTATTATTCACAATATTTTGTAAAATATTGCCTATTTCCTGTCAAACGCTTATAGAGACCGACAATGTATTATGAAAACTTAAATCTAAAAAGAAAATTTTAATTCAATTTAATACTGACCTTTTTTTTAACCAAAAAAAGAAGAAAAAAACTGTACATTAAACGCCATTGCAATAATATTTAAAACGGTAGACCACCTCCACTTGCATTCAATTAAAATCCATTTCCTGCAAATAGAAAAACAATTGAATAAAACAAAAAAATATATATTAGAAAATTGTTTTTGTTACAGAAAAATAAAGCATTAAATATCATACATATTTCATAAACAAAATAATTAAAAAAAACCTATATTATAAACACATATTTGATGTCATACTTACAATACAAATAAATCAATTTTGCATTATAATCATAATCTAATTAAAACTAATTTTCTTTAAATATTTACATACAATATATGAGTAATATAAATATTATTAAAATAATCATATACTTACATACAATATGTAACAAATAATTAAATAAATGAAAAAACAAAAAATTCTCTATGTATGTTATGTTTTCTATATTTATAATAATAAAATAATTAATTTTTTTTTCTTTTTTTTTTAAAACGATTTTATAAATAAAATATGTATTTATTAGACAAATCTTAAAATAACAACAACCAACACAAACAAATAAAATTTATTTAAATATATGTAATCTGCTTCAAAGTAAATAAAAATAAATAAAATATATATGAAATAAATAAATAAAAAATAAATAAAATAAAATTGATTGTTTTAGAGAAATGTGTAGAGCTTGAATTATTTAAATAAATTCATTACAACTCAGGTAAAAGCTCTATTGTTTCTCTATAAACAATTATTTAAATGAGAAGGTATGAAACTAATATGAAATATCCATTAAAATAAAGCATAACTTTAGGAGTTGGTCAATATTATTTGCGCTTCACTTTTAGATAAAAAATAAAGATTAGAGTGAGTAGTCCAGGCAAATGCAATAAACATCCATATGAAATCATACATACAAAAAAAAATTTGAATAGTTATTGTTCAAAAAACAAATAATAATTTTTGTTTTTATTATTTATTTTCATTCTTATTTATTATTTTTAATACATATTTATATATCCATACATAGCTAACTACTTAACAATAAATAGTTTAAATTTTGTTTTGTTTCTCCTAAAGAAAAAAAAAAATAAAACATTTTGTTTTTGTTTATTTAGACTCATTAATAATTCTCATATAACTACTAAACCAAAAAAAAAAATTTTTTAATTAAATTTACAAAAATCTTAAAATAATAATAACAATATAAATGAAATATAATATTTAAATAAAAATCAAGCAACTTTGTATTCCTCATATTAGTAAAATTTCATTTTTGGACCTGAAACTTTTTAATAATGCTTTTACCGTTTTTTGTTTTCAATTCAAATGTTTATAAACATTTTATGAAAAGAGAATTTTATAAATTGTTTAGCAACATGATACAATTGATATCGTTTTTAATTATTTGTTTTTGTTATAAAAAAAATTATAATAAAAAAATTTTTATTTGTTTCCTTAAAATACTAACACAAAGGCGATTATAACGTTATAATAATAGTAAGAATTAAATAACATGCATACTTTAATACTAACTAAAACACATACAAAAAACAGAATGGATTTAAAAAGCTTTTATTGAACCCCATATAGGCGGCAGCCTGAATTGCAGTGGATTGTAATTTTTTTAGCAATCTTCACAGAATCTAAATCTCTAATGCTTTTAATATGTTTGTATTGAAGAACTGACTATATATAGAATTTTGCTACGAATATTTTCCGTTGCAGGATAAAGTCCTGACATCGCAAAGTATTGTACATTTCAATTTCTGTAGAAACGTTCTTACTTTTATTTAATATACCACCACAGTACGAGTATTAAGCCCTTTTATGGAAGCATTGAAGAGTATAGTGAAATAAAATATTCAGACTAAAGACCATAAAGAGCAGTATTCTTTACGACCAAATCGGAACTACACACAGTTCACACATGTAAAGCATTGTGAAAATGTTATAACAATTCTTAAATTTTTAGTAATTTTCAAATCAGACACAAGCAGAAGTGAACTGAAACATACGAGTATCTTAGGGCATATAATAATTTGTTGCAGACGTTTTTGAGTATAATGTCTCTTTTTAAAAGTAAGTGCAGTAATTACTGTACTTCTCTATGGACTGTATGCATATCTGTTCTTTTGTCATAGGAGTCCAACTAGTTCAGGGTTACGGCCCAGCTTCTCGCAGTACCCATGTTGTGTAAGTGAATTTTTATCCATGAGTAGCGGGACCTGCAGTTTTAAGTGTACTCCGAGCGACAGACATGCGAAGCTTGTTCTTGGCAATCAGTTGCTCTCAGAGCTTTTACTAGAAACCAGCTAAGAGGTAATCGCCGAAAGAAATACTGGTATGTGATGGAAATTGATTTCGATCGAAATCAAAATCGAATGAAATTTTAAGTTGGTATAACTTCCAAATCCTTTCATTATTGAAATTCCTTTTTTGACTATTAAACTTTTAAAATAATTAAAACGGATAAGTTTTATATGT
The DNA here is from genome assembly GCA_963576795.1 of Metopia argyrocephala. Lineage (NCBI taxonomy): Eukaryota > Metazoa > Arthropoda > Insecta > Diptera > Sarcophagidae > Metopia > Metopia argyrocephala. The sequence continues at coordinate 91,601,085 of OY756211.1, forward strand.
CTTTGAAAATACAAACGATTTCAATTTCGATCGAAATCGTTTTGCATCACATACCGGATAATTTTTTCATATTTCTTTTTTTTTCAAGATGCCAAATCTGGGGTTTAAACCCTGTGCTTCTATCTTAGTAACCCAACATACTAGCCACTAGACCACGGCGACTACAACTTTCAACTTTCTTTCAACTAGTATGAATTATTGCCGAATGTGTTTTAATTGTACCAAAGCGCACAATTCGTGATTTTTCATGCTCTTATAACTTTTATATCTTTTGGACTACTTCATATCTGTTAATTTTGCGACCGTCGTAACTTCAGCTGCAGGGAATTTTTGAGTTTATTAATAACGTGCATGTTTTGTTTTGACGTCTCTGATATATTTGTGACAAAGAACACCATATCGTCGTGCGGGAGTTTAAGTGCTCTATCCGCCATTTTATATTTTTTATATATCTCGCGTTAATGATGCCACTTTAGGTTTTCGACACCAAATTTATCAAATCTGCAATCCGTTTTAGGATATCTCGTCAAATTTCGAAGATAAATAGCCGAAAACGGATAGCAGATTTTAAAAATTTTGGTGTCAAAAACATACGTATAAAAATAATGGTGATAATTACTCTATGTTGCAAAAGCCCTTGAAAGTGGTGCTGCAAAAGTAGCAAACCATGGTAAAAAATAACAATATGTAGACAAATAAACTTCGATTGCTTGTTTGCAAGGCTTTTAAGGGCATTTGTAACGGATAGTGATTACCGCTAATGTTTAGACAAACTTTTATAATTTTGGTTGTTCTCTGTTATAAATATTGATGATATTTCTGCTATATGTGTGCGAAAAACAGATAAATTTTTTTGTTCCCTAGACGCTAGCAGTGCTGATTATTGCTTAGGGTAAAAAAGCTTTTTACAATTTCATTTTGTTTTTAAATATGCATGTTTAATGAAAGAACTTTGGCAAAAATGAATATGACGAACAAATTCATTTCATTAAAAGAAGAAAAATAATTTAAATAACAAACATTTTGAAAATGTTTTTTTATAGACAATTAAGTAAATAATTAATTAATATAAAAAAAACAACACAAGATACAAAAAATATGAACCTCAGCACCCTTAAATCCCTCACAAATAATAAAAAGAAAAAGAAAAATACAAAAATATAAAAAAAAATTAAAACTAAACTCTCCTCCCCCCTTTCGAAAGTACAAATTGTTTTTTATTGCAATTATAAAAGGAAAACGAAAAGAATGTTTTGAAGAAAAAGAGTTTCGGTTAAAGGGTTAACAGCCTTTAGAAATAAAAGAAACCTTTAAAGGTAAGCAAGTTAATGGTTAAAGAAGAGCATAAACAAACAAAAGAAATCAACCAAAAAGGAAGAAGACATAAAAACAAATATTTCAAAACAATTAAGAAAAAAAAATTGAAATAAAATATCCCCAAAATAATTAAAATCTTAAAATACAACAAAAGTTTACCTTGAAAAGCAAAAACAAAGAATAAAGAATAAAGAAAATTAAGAAGTTATTGTCGTCATTAAATTATTAAATTATTTATTAAACATATTCTATTAATTTATAACAAAATAAAAAATAAAAAAAATTAAACAAAAACCATTACAAATTATTCTATTGATATTTGAATTAAAAAAACAAAATATTATGTAACGAGTAGCAAAAAGAAAAACAAAATAATAAATACACTCTACCCTTACAAAAAAGAGTAACAATTAAATTTAAATAAATAAATAAATAAAAGAAGAGCATAAATAAATAATTTTTTTAAACATTTGTCAACACAAGTATACTCGTACTTCAGGAAAAACAAAAAATTACAAAATTAAGTTTGAGAACCGTTACTCCGACTTTATTTTCAGTATATTTGTGTGGGTCATAATAAATACTTATAATATTTGTTTTTATTATTATTAAAATTCTGTTTTATTAAAACATTATTATTATTATTATTATTATTATTGCTATAAATTAATTATTATTATTATTATTGTGTATTACAACTATTATTATCAATGTTTTTAAAATAAATTTTCTATTAATATTTTAGTTAATTTTAGTAAACCAAATACAATGTAAACCTCATTAATAATTTTAAACAAAACAAAAAACCAAATAAGTTTTATATAAAAAATAAAACTAAAACAAAAAACAAATTAAATATTTAACGTAAAAAATAAAATAAAAACAAAAAATGCTTTTTTGTAGATGCAGCCAAAATTCCAACAAAAATTTTATTTCAAATTTTTAAAGAAACCAATAAACTGTAGTTCTAATCACCCTCCCCAAACAAAACAACAAATAAAAAAAAAACTTTGTTGCTTTTTATTCACAACTACAAAAAAAAATTATTAAAAATAAAATTATTATCCTCATTACTAATAATAAAAAAAAACTATTAAAAAATTAATAAAAAAAAATACTAAAACTTAATAAAATCTTGAAAAAAAAATTGTAAAACAAAAAAACATGAATGTAGCATTTTTTGATTAGTATATACCATTTAATCATATTTGTCATTTTTATAACTTATAAACATATATCAGTATAACTAAATCTTAAAAAAAAAAAATAAAAAAAAATATTTCACACCTCATTCAAACGAAGAAATATTTATAATCTTTTATTGAAAACAAGAAAATAAATAAAAAATATCGCAGACTTTACATTATTACACAAAATAAATAAAAAATAAAAATATAAAAATATTGTAAGTTATGTCATCTGAAATTTTATAAAACGTATTATATTATTATAACCTATTATATATGAAAACCGAAACAAATAAATAATTAAATAAAACAAATAAACATTTTGATTTAAAATAAAAAATGTGAGTTTTTATTTATTTGATCAGTAGTTATCAGTTTGTATAACCAACGCCTCCCAACCTTAAGATAGGCTCAGATAGAATACGTCATCCATCATACGTTGACTTTCTCATCAGGGGGCTTATTCTGTATTGCGATGCGACTAACTGCTATTCTGTATTACGATGATCGAAAAGTAAGTTTTTATTCGCGTTCAAAATTTTGTAATACAAATTTCAATATTAAAATCGCAAAATTTATTTGACAGCAAAAGAGCATTCGCAAACCACAAAATTGTAAGTAAGTTATTATTATTTTTTTATTTTAATACAATATTTTATTGAGGAAAAAAAGAATAAAATCACAAAATCGCGCCAGTTTGAAATAATGCTGAAATTAATGAAAAATCATAGCCAATTGGCAAAAGGTCATTTAAAAACATCAAGTGCCCTGCAGTCGGCAAGTGCATTGTGGCAGTCATTCGTCTATTAGAAAAGACTCAAAATGGAAAAATTCTGAAAAAACAACTACTATGCATAAGTAAACGTGTTTATTTCGTAAACATAAAATAAGTTATCTTGATTCATTCAAACTTAGACTATCGTATTTGCTACTAAGCAATCTTCTTTGCAACCTTTCATTCTGCTCACTTTCTTCTTCTTCGTCAAAGAAAAGTGCCGCAGAATCAATTGGTCAATTTTTTAATAAAAAATTTATATTTTTATTTTTTAATAAATTCATTTACTTTTTGTCTAGCTAGTGTTGCTAATGATTTGAAATAAAATTCGAATGCGAATACGAAAGTCTTAGAGAATACCAAATCTCTTCCACATCGCAATTCATTTGCCCATTGCATTGACTTTCGCATCGCAATACAGAATAAGCCCCCAGATGTTAATGAAATAACGGATGATGTTGCCACAATGAATATTTTATTGACGAATACTAAATCAAATGTTTTTTTGTCATGCGACTTTGCAAGTAGAATGACTAAAGCTATTTAGTTAGCCGACGGTAATACCACAATGTATACACTGTATACTATACAGTGATGAAACTCCAACAACTATAGCAAGAACAACACACAGCAAGATAGCCACAACAAAATTTTTAGCATACACACAACAGCACAGTGTATAACGAGATAGCCACAACAAAATTGCACACACAACATTACAGTGTATAATAAGATAGCCACAATAAAACACAGCTGATTTTAAACTTTTTGAGCTGTAATTTCCTTCATCACTGTATGCACTGTGGTAATACTTACAAGTCGCCGTCAAAATATACGAAGCGTAGAAGGATGATAAAAGAATTTTCACACTCTTATATCTTTAAACTGAATTAGTTTTTAAAAAAATTTAAAAAAAAATAAATACTTTTTGAAATATATGTATATTCTTACATGCAAGTGAGAATATTTTGTTTTTATAATTCATTTGACTAGATTTTGACTGAACACTTTTCCACTAGCCACCGCTGAAAATATGAAATAGTTTTTACTACTTTTTCTTTACCAGCTGACTGAAATGAAAAATAACATACTGAACTGAACGGGTTGTTCGCAGCAATCATATTTTATGACATATGACTTTAAAACGACCATCTGAATCCCCCAAATATAAAAACAAAACTATTTGCAGTATATTTTTGATTTTGTGCTGGCGACATTTTCAATTATAGTTTTGAAATGAATTATTTAAGTTTCATTACAGTAAATAAAAATCAATATATTTTAAGTTTCTCGATTCTCTTCGTTATGGAAATATCATTAGTAGATTAAGTGATGCATTTGGGCTAAAAAGTTCGGTCTGATCGTACCATCTATATACAGCATCAGTCAAATTACACATCACATGTCGTTAGTAAAACGTTATGCAGATCATGGCAATTGACTACCGTCAATGTCATTACCTTGTTAAAATCGTCGCTCGTAAATATTGCTAGTAGTTAGATCGATATGTAATGGTAATGATTGGTAAATAAAGAATAATCAGTGATTCGCCAGCTACGTCGACTGCAGGGTCTTTCAATAAAAGCAGCAAGCGGAACGTTTTCTTATACTCAGCGTTTACCTTGAGCCGCCATCTCTAAATAAAACCGGCAATGTATTGTCAAAGCATTTAAAACAGGGAAATCCAAACAATATATATATGCGTGACTATTTATATAGTGCATTACAATATATAGGGTGTCCACCGGGAAGGTATACTACTTTGTTTGTTTAAAAATTTTGATTAAATGAAGAGGAATGGATCATATCGTCGATGGAATTTAAGAACGCTGTAACTGACGAAACCTTAAATGTTCACCAGAGCCAAAAAAACCCTGTATAAAAGTAGAAAGAAGACACTGGTATTTTTCAAAACGCAGACGGCGTAAGTGACCTTATTTTCATCGTAGAAATCTAGGACCGGGACCAATCGACGCGTATTTTTCTTCTGATAAAATATATGCAAAAAACGTATTTTCGATTTTTTGTCAGTTACAGCGTTCTTTAATTCTTGCGACGATATATTGATAATTTTTTTTTAATATCGGCAATTCTGTATGAAATACAATATCAGATAAATGTCCGCCTCTGTTAGCCTCAAGAACGCTAGCCCTTTCGAGAACATTTTTCATTACATTCTCACACATTTCAAGCGGTATTTCAGTAATTTCATCACGAATATTTTGTTTGAATTGCTCCAGCGTTTGTGGTTTGTGGCCAATTAACAAAACCATTTATTGAAATGACTTGTTATGGAAAGAGGTCTAGCAATAAATCCATTGTAATACTGGCTGTATGCGATGTGGCACCGTCGTGTTGAAACCACATGTCAGTCAAGCCCAAATCATTCAGTTGTGGACTTAAAAATTGTTCAATCATATCACGATATCGCTCCTCATTGACAGTTACCGGTACGCCGTTTTTAGCTTCAAAGAAGTAAGGTCCAATTATTCCTCTTGACTAATGTTTACAAAAATGGCGGCAAAACAAAGTAGTATATACATATGTATACATGTATATGTATACATGTATATGTACATATGTATATGTATATCGTTAGTTTGTCTGTCAATCACGCCAAACTGAGTTTGTTGAAATTTGGAACACAGATTACATTAAAAAAGTTAGATTTTATTAAAAAAAAAGTGGTTACGGCACAATATTCTCTCTATCCCGAGCCTATCTTTTATAGATTTTTTAATGCAACATAAATAAGTTTCTTTTTTCTCCATTTTATTTATTTATCGTTAGAATTAAAATGTTCTTTAATTTTGTGTTTTGGAATCCAGCAATTACCAAAATGCTTTTTTATGCTCTAAAATATTTTTCTCCCATTATTTGTTAAACAATTAATGGCTTTAATTAAAATACTTTTAATCCCTGTCCCATTATAAAGGCTGCAGATGTGCCATATAAACAAATTCAAGTATGTTTGAAATAATAGACATTGACTTTGGTAAACCACTTGCCAAGTACGTACATATATCTTGCCTTTCTATCTGAGCAACTGCTTTAACCCTTTTTCTTCGCCTGTACTCGTTTCTATTTTACTTTCATCCTGTCCGTTAAAATAAACACTTTCATCTGTGTTGCGATTATTATTTATTTTAGTCGATACGGAGTGACCATTTGTTGCAATTTAATATGACAACAGGATTAGTGTATTGAGACTATTACTTTCATACTAAACAGGCTGTAATCCAGATAAAAAACAATAATAACGAAAATAATACATAAAAAAATAAAAAAAAAATATATATTGTTTTTGAAATATTGATGATAATAGCCGTGAATACCAATAAAGCAGGCAGTAATACTTTCACTATAGATTTATATGAAACAACTTTTAAAAGCAAATACAACCACAACATTAACAATTTCTAAAGGATTTGCTTCGTTGATATTCTGAACATTAAAAAATATTCTCATCTGCTATTCATGCCACAATATCAGCTTCTATTGCAATCAGTATTCTTTCTGTTTTGTTATCAATGGCCTTTATCTAGAAATACAAGTACAACGTAGATTTGTTAAGATATCCCATTAACCCTTTCATCATTGGCAATTTAAATGGCATCGAATTGTTAATGCAATAAATTGAACAGCGAAATGGTACTTGAGTTTTATCAGTTTTAATTCGCTTTGGGAATTGTACGAGTATTTTAGTCGCTTAAGTCCTTTCCAACCAATACAAAATAGGAAATACAATAGGGAACAGAATTAATACTTTGATGCTCTTTACCAAATTGTTGTAAGTTTAACTGACCAATTTGTTGTATGATTTGATAAAAAAAAGGGAAAAATCAACACAGAAAAGAAAGGATAAATATTCTTAAGAAACTGCAAAAAATAGAAAGAGAAAGTCAAGAACATAAAATCTATCAAATGTAACTGGATATCGCCAATTGTTTACTGCGTCAAATGTGAGACAATAAAAAAGAACAAAAAAAAAAATATTGTTGAAAGATTTATTTGTTCAATCAATTACACACAGGAACAACATAAAGTTTCAGTTTTCGATACACTTAAAGAAAAAGTATGTACAAGTAATACAATTTTTTAATTACGCAAATGTTTTAATGGTAGTCTTGACTAAACACAATAGCGCTAAGCACAACTTGAAAGCTTTGCAAAAGTAGCAAAGAATGTCAAACAATAACAAAATGCTTGATTGCAAGGCTTGCAGAGGCGTTTGCAATGAAGAGTGATTACCGTTAAGATATAATTTTGTAAAAAGAGAAATATATGCAAGAATATTCGCACGTAACTTGATAACAATAGCAGTTGAAATCACAAATCAGACCATAATAAGTACTAGTGCTAGTGCATAAAATATGTTTTGGAACGTTCAATGACCTTGCGATATTAACAGCTGCTGAGTACTATTAATATGCTCTTATTAATTTCTACGGCATTGCTGGCCATGTGCTATATACTTTACATATCATATAAAAGTATACAACCGAATAAAAAACCAATCCCTACTATACTCTCTGAGGGCAGCAATGCTTTAAGGCTTTAACATTCAGTAATCAACTGCTGTATAAAACTGCTACACATGGGCAAATATATTGGTGTTGTATGGAATTGATGTCGGCAACGTCGTACAGAATAGAGGAAAAAAGTTTATGGCTGGTTTAAATTAATTTTAAATATAGCGTGGGCAAATTTGGGGTTAGGAAGAAAATTGGCCTAACAACAAATTTTTTTTAAAAATTCAGTTTTATTAACATCTATGTAAAGTAGAAATATAAGAATTAATAATGTAAAGCATCTTTAATTGTAACACTGTTTATTTTTACTTTGTTTCTATTTGTACATTTTAATCTAGTAATCTTTGTTTTCTTTGTACTTATATATAAAATAATTTCTTTTGTTTGTGAGTTTTTGTCAATCGAATCAAACGTATAATTTCTTTAAAATTTTTATTTGTTTTGTAAACGTTTTTTTTTTTATATAATAAAATATAAAAGACTACAAATTCGTCTTTTAAATGAGAAGTGGGATCTTATGGGAAATTTTTTTTTTCCTTTTCAAATGAAGAAATTAATAACGCACATTTTACAGTAAAACTTTGCTTATCTTGTCAATGCATCGCTGAATTTCATCTTTCAGAGCGTCAGTGGTTTGTGTTTTGTTCACGTCTTTCAAATGGCCCCAGAGAAAATAATCCATCGGCGTTAAACCATACGAATAACTGAATTGTTTGGCTAGCTGTGAGGCTTGAGGAGCCTCCTGCTGAAGGCAAATGTCAACAGTAGCCAATTGTGGGCACAAAATATCGGTTATCACTTAATATGATTTTGTTAAAAAATGCCTTGTTTTCGTTCAGTTTCATAAACGTTAGATGGAAAAATTGTATTGTAGCATTCCATGGCTAAAATTGTCCAACTTTTTACAAAATAAATATTAAAGGATAACAGCTCAATTCTTAACATTTCATCATTTGATAGCCAAGTTACTACCTAACCTTAAATTTGCCCTCCCTGAATACACATTTTTTATTTTCTTCGACAAAGTTTGCTATTATGGGGTGTTCTAAAGACCGATAGATAGAAGATTGTAAAAGAAACATAACACCAAAAATTAAATTTCAACTCAACAAATTTCCTATTCAGAAGATTAATGTATTATATGCATGCATACATACATAATTGGCCATTACAACCCTGTGACAGGGTTACAGCCTAGCTTCTCGCAGTACTCATGTTGGGTGTGGTAATATTTTTTTTATCCATGAGTACCGACTCCGAACGACAGACTCTCTTGACAGACTTGAGAAGCTTGTTCATGGCAATCAGATACTCTGAGAACTCCTGCTAAGAGGTAGTCGCTGAAATATATATTCTTTTTCATATTTTTTCCCAAAATGTGAAGGATGGGGTTTGAACCCTGGGCTCTTATCTTAGTAAGCCAACACACTAACCACTAGACCACGGAATTAACATTTGAAAACTGGTATATAACCAGTTTTTCTTAAAATTTCTTTAAAATTTGTTTAATGTTACTGTAGCTTTAGTCATATTTTTCTAAAATAAATTTATTTTAACAGCATTTCATTCTGTTTATATTTTTTCTCTGTGTATCGCTTTAATTTCGCCATATTATGATGTTGTTTAGAATTCAACACTAGAATTTGTATTTGTTGTAATCTTTGATGCCGTTTAAATTTACTCTTTGGGATTTCATTCTTTTTATTGTTTTTCTTAATAAGAGTTGCTTCGAAGAGTTGTAAAAATTTAATATAAAATAATATTTATAGAAGAAGACAATTAATAATTAATTTTTGACAATTTAATTTACACTTGACGTTCCGAATGTTATAAAGAAACATTCTATATACAATATTGCCTGAATAAACTTGAGAAATTTATGCGTATTTCTACAGCAAACTAATATTTTTTAATCAAGTATTTTCCTTTTTTTTGCAATTTTTTTAATACAGCAGGCAGGCTAAACATATAGAGAAAAAATTAACAAAACAAAAAAATTAAAACTTTTTATACACTTTTGTTTTAAACACTCGATTTTCGAGTTGGCAGCACTCTTGTTAATTTTTAAAGCTAAATCCTTAAATTAAGAAGAAAAATAGTATTTAAAGTGCAGCAAACATTTCTTCTATTCCCAACCACTTTATGCCGCACGAATATCACTCATCTTGTTGTTAAACTTCGTCTAATACAATTTACAAAAATTATTTGTAATTCATTTTAGAGATTCGGACCACGTTTGTATATTTTGCAAATTTTACTCTTTTTTTCTGATTTTGGATTGGTTTGTTTGTCTATTTTTTTTTTTTTGTTTTTTGTTTTTTTTCTTGAAATTCCATTTATTTAGTTGTTGCCTGCCCATCACTAACTGGCTTTTGCCTCAGCTGCACTATTTACATCGCATGTAAACTAAACGAAGTAAAGAAAACAAATAATGTCAGGAGTCATGTTTGCGGTACACGTTTCGTTCATATTATGCCTTCATAAGTCCATACCATTTTAAGAGATGTAACCAAGTAATCTTGTAAAGTGTTTGGATTTCTTTATTCCGGCGAACTTCTCACTTTTGTGCACACAACCTCAGGCCACATTATCTTTACGTGAGAGCTATGGTTCTTTCTGTTATTTCTTCTACTTTTGTTCTACTTCTCATCATCTTTAACTAACATTCCGACAATATCCTTCTTTCTATTGCTTTTACCAATTTTAATGTATGTGTAGAATCAAATGAATGAATAGGATTCTTTAACGGAAATTTCCTTTTTAAGGATATTAATATTTAAAAGAAGCTTCGATAAAAGGGCAACTAGATACGAGTAACATACAACAATAAAATTTAATGTAAAACGAACGAGTTTTCTTGGGTGTCGAAGGTAGTGAAGATGAAGTTGTTGATTATTTTTGTTGTTGGTTTTTTATTTGTCTATTTGTTTGTTTTGCTTTTTATCGCGAGATTTTCATTTTTTATTTTTTTTGTTTTCTTAACCCAGACATGTCTGTGTTTCATTTCTATTTTTTTTCTCAGTATGATGCTCTACAATATGCAGAATACGTTATGTTCTATCATTCACTCAAAACAATTTATTGTTGCCATACTAGACGTAGGCTCTGGGTTTAAACTCCAGCTCTAACATCTTGAAAGGAAGACATATAAAAAAACTATTTATGTCGATGACCACCTCTTGGCAGTCTTCTGACAAAAGCTCTGAGAGTAACTGATTGCCATGAATAAGTTTCTCAAATCGAATTTCGGAGTCACATTTAAAACTATAGGCAGCGTTGCCACAGAAGAAATTTGGTTAATACCAAAAAATTTCAAAAAACCTACCAAAAAAAAAAATCCTAGAACCATCCCGTGGTCAGCCCTGATAACTTTGTGTGGCCAGAGTCTGGATAACATTCAGCAGGTTATTTATTAACATAATAGATTGTGGGTAATGCAAAATATTATTAAAGTTAGTTCAGCATGCCATACTTGCTTTTAAATGGTGTACCGATTTTCGATCAAAATTTGTGCAATACTTGCCTGGTTTTTTTCATTTTTAGCCACTCGGCTCTAAATTCCATTTTGTTAAATTGTTGTTTTCATCACTGAAATTAGAATATTATGTAGAAACTTTTAGAAACAAACCGTAATTGTTTGTTTCTACCTGGTTGTCGGAATATCATCCTCTAAATTTTCAGTTTCGTTCGACTTCTGTGTTTTTGATAAAAGTACAAAGCTTATAAAATTTACCCTTACCACTCTAGGGAGTGGGGATAGGGGTTAGGTATGTTCGAAAAAAACGTTGGCGGTAAATACGTACCCCTACCTAACCCCTATCTACATACCTACCCCCTATCACCATTCCCTAATGGGGCTCCAGTTCAAAGTTTATAAAATTTGCTCCTACCGCTCTAGGGAGTGGGGATAGAGGTTAGGTATGTTCGGAAAAAAAGTTCGAGGCAAAATATTAGTGAGGGTCGGTCTTACATTTTATCCCTCTAGGGGCTACTCCAGGGCAGTTGTGGAGTTTCTTGTGGACTTTTACTTCTTCAACCCAACCTTTGACCCCGATGAAGAGCCATTTGCCTTCATCCCACATCCCCCGTTTTTGTTTCATGTTTTTTTTTTTTTGTGGAAACTTACAAAATAAGCGGTTCCAGCTAATCGAAATCGAAAAATCGTCTACCATTCTACCACTATTATACTAGTTTTAATCTCATTCTTTTGCGATTTGATTCTTATTTCTTGACCTAAAAATACCTCCACTCTGAAATTTTTCACAACTGTAGAGAACGAAACTATCTTTGGCATAATTTTTTTAAAAATTTTTAAAAGGTCGCTTTCGGAGATATAGGCTTCCGACTTATAGATAAAGAAAATTGACCTTTGACGTTTTCAAAGAAAAAATCATGTTGCATATGAAATCAAAGGTAATTAAATACCCTTTCAAATGCGACTTTTAGGAGATGCGTAGCTATAATACTTTTCCAGAAAATTACAATTAAGTATGTATAACCTTGTGCATTTTTGTACTGTTTTCCGATTTTCAAGACCTCATATTTCCGGATCCAGATGTATCAGTTCTTCCAAACTTTGTATTTAATTTAGTTCTATGATTTACTATATTTCTACAAAAAATCATAAAATTCGGAGGTGGTAGGTTAAAACCATTGGTTGATTTGACTTGGAATATCCCATATAGATATTTATTAACAAAACATGTCTTTACTTTCCCATTTTTTTCTATTTTAAATTTCATTATATTGTTTGTTTTTTTAAACAGAGATGATTAAAACCATATTACAAATTAATTGAGTTTAAAGGTAGAAGTACGTTACGTCGTTAACAGCGGTTACAATCACAGTGTATGTCAACTGTACAACTATCAACGAATCTAAAATTAAAAATTTGTTCAACTTCTATATTAAACGTATAATTTGCTAATTTTGCCAGTAATTTGCTTTCTGAAAATTCGCTATTTTTACTTTTTTTGACAGCAGTGCAAAACACACAATTGGCACAAGGCATGGTATGTATAGAACAGAGATGTTTTATACATAGCTGCCCCGCTCGTGAAAATGTTTAAACAGTGTTAACAGTAATGCAAATTATTTACTCGAAAAAAAAAAGTTTATTTTTTCTTACACCAAAATTATAAATATAAATTATAAAATTTTCAACATGGAAATCTACCAAAAACCTAAGAAAGTTGCAACAAACCAACCAAACTTTCAAACGGTTTTAAAAACTCGAAAAACTCCCAATTTGGGTCCGATCGGACCAAAACGGCAACGCTGACTGTATGTCCTGGTACTCATGGATAAAAATTAACACACACAACATGGGTGTTTTTAGAAGCTATGCGTTAACCCTGAAACAGTGTGGTAATGTATGTATATAGCCTATAGTTTCATACAGGCATTCAGAGGGATACTGTACAAATTTCAAGAATATAAGCTACACATAAATTAAAAAAAATGAAATTGGGCGGTATAACTTTCATATAAAAATGTTAGCAATGAAAGTCTTAAATGTGGTCTAAATAACTTTATAGTCAATACATATCAGGTCAAAAAGGGGGCGAAATCGGAAAAGTGTGCACGATAGTTCTCATATATGAAATGAATAATGGTTTTTTTAGATCTTGAAAACGATGGTAGGTAGGTAGGTCAAATGTCCAGTTAATCCGAAAACTTGATCAACTACAATTAGCACAAGGTGCCGTTTGGAAACCATTGCAGGACCAAACTGAAGTTACTTAAAAGTAGGAAAATAACTAAAGCCAACCAGAGTTGCATAAAAATGAAGTAAAGCAAGGGGGTCCAGGTTCGCACATTGCGCCAAGCCGTCGATTAAGGGCACCCCAAAAACTTCATACGTCTGACTGCTAGACCTGGGCAATCACAAAGAAAATATTCCACAGTCTCCTTCTCAGAAGAATTCCCGCAAATTCTGCAGTGCGGATTAAAGGGAAGGCCCAGCCTCTCTGCGTGTCTACCGATCAGCCAGTAACCCGTATACACCGCTATAAGTTTGGACAAGGACCGTCGATGAATCCCCAAGATTCTTAGAGTCTTACCCCGGTTATACCGAGGCCAAAGTGTCCTAGAAACCGCACAGGTAGTGATGGAATTCCACCTGCTCTGTGCTTTCCCAAGGAAAAACTTGGATATCCTTTCCTTAATAAAACGATAATAGCAGAAGACTCTAAATTTGGTGCAAATAGCTTCATGGTCAATACAAATCATCACTTAAAAAATGGGCAGATACAGTCAACTTCCTTGCCCGTATATGTACGTCGTCAATCAAAAAGTATCATTCTTCAATTGATTGATTCTTTATAATTAGCGCTTTTCCAATTCGTTTTTAACACAACATTAACCATTTCCACAAATTGGTGAGTTTATCTGAGGAATAACAACAATAATACTCGTAATATGAAGTAGAAGATTAAAAACTAGAGAAGCTAAAACCATAACATTCTTTTTAAGAAAAATCTTGTTAACCAGCTGTCAGTTGATGTCTTGTATGTGGTATTGTTTCAGTACAAGTACATTGTCTACGCTCTATGTACGGTCTTCGGTGAAGTACATTATTTGCAATTGAATTTTTACTACAAAAACTACAACTACCAATTTAAAAACCTGCGAATCCTTAAGTCTATTTGTAACTGTGCTTGTGTGTGTGTGTGGGGTGTGTGTGTGTTTGTTTGAGTACACGTTCATCATTTTAACATTTATTTCTTTTTAAAATCCTTTCAACTACAATTTTGTTATCTTTAAACAATATTAGATTTTTCATTGTTCCCGCAAAGCAGATACGTTTGCAATATCTTTGTGTTTGTGCTTGTATTTTTTGTTTTTGTTTTAGTTGTTGATTTTTTGGCGGTTAGCAAAAGTTCACTTAACACTTTTTCACATGTGTCACACTTTGTTGCAATTCATGTTCAGTTTCTTTCGTATGCAGGTATGCCTGCATATGCATTTGTGTAGTTATAGTGCTTAAAGAGTCTTGATCCATGCTGCTAATGCTGCCTTTAAAAGTGTTGCATGTTGTTGTTTTACACTTTGAAACGCGGCAACATTTTTATTCATGTGGTTAGCAGATGTTTTAAAGGATTTATATCCTCTCTAAATTACATTTAACTTTCTTGAATTTATTTTTATTTTATTTTATTGCTGGCTTTGAACTTAATTGTAAATAAATACCCGGCGAAAAGCTTTATTTACGAATGCGCTACTCTAATAAAGCTCGTAATTGGAAAAAAATTTTTTTTTTGGTTTTCTTGACTGTAGCAAAATGTAGGTATGATCGTAAAGTAATGTGTTTCTTAATTAATTAAATATTCTTCAAATGCAACTGGCTACTGTGCCAATGTAATTAATTGTTAAGTTGCGAGTTAAATATAAAAATTTTTGTATGGCTTTAAAATAAGTTAAAGTATAAATAGTATTTTTTATAGTACTTTAAAAAGTTTGTTAACTTTTTTCTTTCTATATGAAGGAAAGGTTTTAGTCGTGCAAACGCAGCATATTTGGTTATATTTTGTACTACCTTTGCAAAATGTTTGGAACGAAGAGTGATTACAGGTTTTATGTTCTAATTTCTCTAGTCAATTGACTTTAAACTTTTAGGCCTTTATAAACAATTGTTGAATAATTAAACCAATTGTAGCCAAAATTTTCAATTTATTATTTGTTATTTGCAAAAAAAAAAAAACTAAATGACTCTCACATTCCCTTAACTTGAAGATTGCTATCAGCAGTTTTTGGGAGTGCATGTCCACAATCTGGTATGTGATCGAAAACGATTTTGATCGAAATTAAAATTAACTGAAATTTTAAGTTGCTATAACTTTAGGGGGGTCGTGGTATAGTGGTTAGATTGCTCGCACAGAAACTCAAACGACCGAAGTTCAATCCCAGCGAAGGACAAAAATTATAAAGTAAAAACTGGCTGTTTTTCTAAGTTGAAATTAAAAAAAAAAGAGGTCCCTCCCGGTCTATCTTGAAGAGCCGCTCTCTGACATTTCCTGCCTATTCCACCAGAAACGAATAAACAGGAGTACAGCGCCATCTTATGGGACCAACACAGCTAACCTTCTGAAGACGCTCACCACTCACATTTAACATCCACCGACAGATGAGGCATTTGCTGTTGATCATTCATAGGGTGAAGGTATAGCACTGGCCTTTGAGTGGTCAAACTGACAGCAGCTTGCCTCATCCACAAAAAAGGTGCAGAATATATATGTACATAAGTATGTATATACAATCTATAGAAAAAAATCTATCTATCTTCAAATTCCAATACAATGCACTCCATGAGTAGGTTTACCCCTGAGTATTGGTTAAAAAAAAAATCTGCAAAGATATTGAATTCCTTTCTTACTCATTACTTAAAGGCGTATTGGAACTACATACTTACTTGAATATTTAAATTTAAAAAAATTAAAACAGATAAGACCTATATAACTTCGAAAAAACAGACGATTTCAATTTCGATCGAAACATAGCGGAATATAGGTATAATATACATTCGCTGCATTGTCTTTTTTACACCCAAATTATATGGTTTACTAGCGGACCCTGTGGCTGCTTTGCAAGGAATGATCTTTCGCCGTTCGCAAGTTATACAAAAATAAATTATCAGTTTGTATGGAAAGTAACACTCCCAATTGTTCAATTCCGCCCAATATTTAAGTGATGATTTGCATTGACCATGTAGTTATTCGGGCTAAATTCAGACACGTTCTCAAGATATACAAAAATCAATATCTAAGTTGTATGGGAGATACCACGAGCACTTAAACAGTTACACCCAACTTTTAGGCGATGATTTGCATTGACTGAGTATTCCTTCTAGCCAATATTTAAAAACTTTACCTTGAATCGTTTTTAAGATATACAAAAATAAAGGAAAAGTTAGAAACCTCTTGGGGCTTACTTATTGCACATATGTGATTTAGGATTTTAGCCAAATCTTAATATGAACCATATAGGTTCAAGTACCTACCATATCCAAAAGTTTGGTTGCAATCCGTCTACGCGTTTAAGCGTTATAAGGCTTCAGATCCACATCCAGTTCAGACCTCATTTTAGTGAGTTGACAGTTTCAAAACAAAATACAGTCGGGTCTCGATTATCCGTACTGGTGGGGACGAGTAACAATTTTAATTATAGAGTCTTTTTAGTATTTTATTATTTAACAAGTGAACATTGGTGTACATACGTATTTACATTAAAAGAATTAATTCAAGATAGCAATGTCATAAACGGTCTGTATCCCAACTTCGTATTTTTCAGCTAGCATTTCAACATTCACACACTCACTCACTCACTTTTTAATTGCTCGTTAATTATTTTAACTTTATCTACAATAATTAAAACGTTTCTTTGTCTTATTACCACTGATAAAGATGCCATATTTAATATATTTAGATCTAACCACCCGCACTTCTCAATTTTCAAAATTAAACTAATGCAGACAATGGAATTCCCTATTTACATTACGGATAATAGAAGTAATAACGGTTAATAGAAGAAAACAATTTGAAAACATTGCAAACAAAAAACAATAAACTGTTATTTGGCCATCACGGTTAATCGAGATTATCGGTTAATCGGATTACAGATAATCGAAGCCCAACTGTATTCTTTAAGTAAATGTTTGATCTGAAGGTTTTTTTTACATAAAAATGTTATCAAGTGCCATAGATACAATTGGCAATAGCATTCCTGATTGAATCATACTAAAAAAATACCTTTTTGGAATGCAGTAAATGGTTTTGGATCTTAGGTGAATGGGTGTCGTGCCAAATTTTACATTTTCTTTTGTTTCGTGTTAAATGAATTGAATTATACATTTTCTTTGTTAATGAAAAATAATCCATTTAAATACAACAATTTCATTCTTTGGCTATGTTTCTGAAAGCTACATCCATAAACGGTGATTTAGTAAAACCAACTGAGTGAATTACCATTTCTCAAGCAGAAGTAGTTTAAAAAATATGATCGCTATCCACTTTGATAGTGTTGTTCAAATTAGACCTTTAAAATCACATACAAATTCCTTCTTCTCTTTAGCTGTACTCTTCTTTTCCGGAATTTAATATTAAAAAATTATAATACCGATACACTTCACCTAAGGAAATTATGATTCTAAATATGTGTATGTTACACAAACATATTCGTATATCCTAACATCACCCCAATACCCTTCTTCTAACTACTTGATATACAAAATATAATTCATAATCACCACATCAAACATTTGTAATTAAAAACTTATTTTATATCCTCTTTAACAAAACATTTAGATAAAAAGACAAGTATAACTTTTAACAATAAATTTTCTGGACAATGGTTACTACACAATAGTGCCAAAAATTTGTATCTTTGCATTCAGCAAAACCATGTAAAAGAGCATTTTTACTCAAATATTTTATAATTAAGAAAGTTTTTCATAAAGTAACATAATTTTATCATAAATTAGCCGCGAGCTAAGAAATATACAAGACTGAACATGAATATGTAAAAGACTAGAAAGATATTCCCAAAATGACCAAAAATAAAGATGGTTAAGAACAACAAACAATTAAGCTAAAAAAGGTTGAAAGATAAAGATATATTAAGTTAGAATATATCAAAGAACTCAAAATATTTATATATAGACATATGCACTCGTTTAGACGAGGGTGGGTCAAAAAATCTATAATTTTTTTAATTTACCGCCTGTTAACTGAAAGAGCATACTGTTACTGTCAGCAGTTGATCCTTGTCAGTATTTTAATATTATTTATCATTTTCAGTTTGTTCTTATTAACCATTGATAAAGTACATCCTCTAAATTTAAGAAGAAAATAGAAAATAAGTCAATTTCGAGAAGGTTCTGGAACCCCAGTTGAGCTCTTGGACGATTAGAAATTAAAAGTGTAACAAATTGTGGAAGTTATGAAAGCGGTTTTAATTTTGAATGATTACTTGTTTCAAATTAAGCTTTCGGAAATGTAGTTGCCATGGTTGCTTACAAATGACCACAATTGCGTCAAAACTTTGAAGGAGTTGTTCAGCTGCAAAATGGAGGTATTTTTGTGTCTTTTTGTAACCGTGGACGGAATGTAATCAGCAGCCAGAAAAGTCGATTTCTAGTGGTAATCAATTATAAGACTTTTGCTATCTTGTTGTGTTACTTCTCAAATAAATAAATAACTGGTACCATAGAACACAAATAATATCATGTCGACGGTTTTTCTAATGCATGCATTATGATTCTGTATTGACTACCTTCAAAAGGGTAAAGGAATCAGTAAAAAATATTATGTCAGCTTATTAGGCCGAATTCACAATGACTAAAAACAGACTGCATTTACACTAGGCCAAGGCAACGATGCATAGATGTGTTTCATGCCAAAAATATATAAATTAGGCCATGACTTCTATTTCGAAACTGACGAAATGGCTCAGCGGAAAATGATTTGACTTCAATGATAAAACCATCTCAAAAACAAATATGTATGTGTGTGTCTACTTTGATGACGCCGAAAAAACTCACCTTTTCTTTGTATTGTCGTCTCTTATGAGGGATACAAAAATCTAACAAACGTTGAACAAAGTTTACAAAGCTCACTGTAGAGTTAATTGAAAAGTAAATTGTAACAATAAAAAAGATACAAACTTATTTAACCGCACTCGTACATGTACATATGCAAAAACATATTCTTCTCATGTGGTATATAAGTAAAGAAAAAGAATCTACTGTTAAAAATAACAGAATACAAGAACAAGTAATATATTCATTAAAATGCAAATAAATCAAAAGGAATTATATTTTTAAGTTTCAAAACTTTGTTGTATATTGTACAATTCTTTTAAATGAAAATGAAGTTGTTTAAATAGAACAAAAATGTTTTACATTCTTGTATGCAAGCCGTAAATAGTTCAAATTTCTAAATAGTAACCCTTTCTCCATATCACCCAATACCCACCCTACAATTTCACTCTTGAAATATTCAATTTGGAAAGGATTTAATTTTTGTTCATTGCCATGCCTTAACATTACCATCCTGTTGGTGTCTTGTTGGAAAATCTTTAATGATTTATTTCCAATTTCTAATGTCTTTTCATAATCTTAGCAGTTTAGGCAGTTTGGATATTAAATAAAAACTACTTTCTGTTGCATGTTTATTATTATGTTGGAGAATCGCAGTACTTGCTTTAGCAGTGTCACGGGCTACGTATTAAATCTTTTAGTAAATCTTGAATATAATTTTTATTCCCAAATGGTTTTAACCTTCTAACATAGACGCACATAAATAAATAAATTCTATCATTCACACCCATATATTTAATTTCTACGAGTATGAATAGTAAATAAATAAATAGTATACTGGGTGTGTGAAAGTTTTTATGTAGAGTGACCAGATGTGAACTACAGAAATACAATTTTAAGATAGACGAGTAACAGAATTATACCACATGAACAGCTCGCTTTAAAGATTTTTTTGAAGTTTGAGGTTTAAAGAAACCGCTCTACTCTATTCAATCTTGACAACAAAAAATTAATGATCAGGAGAAAAAGCGTAACCTATTGGGAAGTAGCACATAACAGCTAAAACCTACACAGAAAAAACTAGATTGTAAATACAACAAATTTTTTTGTATATACAATTAAAATATTATTCAATTTTGCGCTAACAATGGTTTTTGTAAATACAAATACGACAATTGTAGGTTTCCTTAAGAAAAGAAAAAAAAATGCAACGGTACCATGTTTTTTCAATTATTGTGGTTAACAAACTATTTTTTGAAAAGATTACAAGACTTTCAGTAAATGTTTTTGTTGCACTATTTTATCAATCTTTTTTTTAAATTAAATCGTCTTCGTTTTCTCCTTTGCTGGGATTTGAACCTGGGCTGTTGTGTGTTGTATGCAAGCGCTCTAACCATTACACCATCACTCCTAATTTTTATAATGTTGTTTTTGTACTAAATATGCGCAACTAACCTAAAGCAAAGAATTCAACAAAAAATTTATTTAATCGTTTTTATTGAATGGTATGGTATGGAATATGGTACCGTAATAATTTATTTTATTTTTTTTTGTCAAAGTTTACTTTGAAAAAAGAAAAAAATGTAACGGTACCATCTTTTTTCAACAATTGTGGTTATCAACCCAATTGTTGGAATAATTTCAACACTTTCAATAAATATTTTTGTTAAACTTCCTTATAAATCTCATATGTTTTTGTTGTTTTTTTATAACTAAGTCTTCTTGTTTTTGAAAATATTGCTTAAATAATAACAACAATTTTAATTAGCATAATTTGTTGAAAATAAATCCTAATATTTGTAATATCAAAAAAATATTTGATTGTATTTATAAAACACATATTAAAAATAAAATTTTACATTAACAACCCACTTTGTTGATTGAATTTTGGTGATATTTTTTTCTGTGTACATAGCGAAGGCACTCACCACAATCAACATGTAACGATGGGGCAATTGCTGTTGATCATTCAAGGTAAAGGTATAATACTAGCATTTGAATGAGCAATTCACAGCAATGTGTCTCATTCCTAAGGCACTTAATAATATAAGAAAACAAAATATATGTTCTGTTATCATAATGTACTGTACTTTCCACAAAAATTCCAATACTATGCACAGCATTAGTAGGGGCTTACCCCTGAGTATTACATACATACAAAATTGGCCTTTACAATCCCTGTGTCAGGATTACGGCCTAGCTTCTCGCAGCACTCATCTTGTGTGTGTTTTATCCATGAGTACCGGGACCTACAGTTTAATGTCGACTGCGAACGACAGACTTAAGAAGCTTGTTCATGGCAATTAATTACTCTCAGAGCTTTTGCCAGAAGACTGCTGAGAGGTAGTCGCCGAAAGAATTTTTTTTCATATTTCTTTTTTTTTTAAGATGTCAGAGCTGGGTGTCGAACCTAGGGCTCATGTCTTAGTAAGCCAACACAATAACCACTAGACCAATACCCTTGAGTATTGGTCTCAATAAAAAAAATTAATAAGGCTATATATGTGCACCCATCACTTTACCGGTCATATATGAATACTTGTTGTTCTAATGATGGGCATGTAGCGTGTTCAAATATTACCCTACACTCTAAAACTTTTGGGGTTGAAAATTTGTTGTTGTCTAAAATTATATAAATTTCATTCTTAATTTTAAAAAAAGTAAAAAATTTACACAAAAAAATAAATTTTCTATCAAAATTGTTTATGTTCAAACAAATTATGTTTAAATTTACAAAATAATGTTCAATATTAAGCACATTTGCATAAAATCAGTAAAAAATTTGTAAAATTAAACACTAGGGTGGGTCAATTTGTTCGGGACCGAAAAACATTACAAAGCGTATAGCAAGGTCGTAATCTACGGGAAATTCTAAGAACTTTTCCCAAAGAAACCATGGTTCTAAAATCAAAATCGAGCTTCCGGTTTTTTAAGAGAAAATTTGGTGTTTAGGTCATCAGAAAATAATGTTATTTTTTTGGAAGTATTCATTGCAATTGGTGAATAGTTGATCTGTAATGCTGGAAGAGGGTTTATTTTAAAGGAAATTATCTCACCTTTCTATATCTGTCCTTATTTATAGAAAATTATTTACCCAAATAATGGTTTTGGAGGTTTATGTCAATATAATAATAGTTTTAGGTTTTTAACAGTTTGACTATTATAATTTGACATAAACCTCCAAAACCATTATTTGGTGGTTTAGAGTGTAGCCAAATATGGGTTTCTTTCCATACAATAATTTTATTTCCACTGAAATTTCGAAAATACTTTAAAAAATACTTTTTCGGTTTTCAATCTTCATGAGATTTCACTTACAGAAACGAAACGCTCTATGTTTAACTACGAAAGTGCTCAATAGTCCAAGCTCAACGATTACTTTGAGCTCTTTACATGGAAGTTTTGTTTTCTTTAATTCGAATGTGAATCACAGGTAAGAAATGGATGTGAAAGAATTGAGCTGCCACGATTTTTTGAAACGGCGCAAGATATTCTTCCACTGACTTTCTTTATATTTCCAACTGTTATGCATGAGTCGGTGTTTCAAATTCTCTTTTGAAGCTTTTCGACCGCGTACAGAAAATGTAATGACGGATAGTCCACCCTATTGATATATTGGAGGACCAGAGAAATGTGGTGTGTATTTCGCTGCTGTATCTTTATTATAATGGGTAGTACTGTGATGAAATATAAAGATTAGTTTTAAATAATTGCAAACTACCGTTCGCATTACAGAGAGGATTCATTCGTTAGACGCACGGTTCGTTATTGGAATAACTAATCTGAATATCGTCGCAAGAATTAAAGAACGCTGTAACTGACAAAGTAGTCGCCGTGGTCTAGTGGTTAGTGTGTTGGCTTACTAAGACATGGGTCCTGGGTTCGACTCCAGGCTCTGCCATCTTAAAAAAAAAAAGAAATATGATAAAAATATTTCTTTCGGCGACTACCTCTCAGCAGTCTTCTGGCAAAAGCTCTGAGAGTAATTAATTGCCATGAACAAGCTTCTCAAGTCTGTCGTTCGGAGTCGACATTAAACTGTAGGTCCCGGTACTCATGGATAAAAATTTACACACACAACATGAGTGCTGCGAGAAGCTAGGCCGTAATCCTGACACAGGGTTGTAAAGGCCAGTTATGTATGTATGTATGTATGTATGTATGTAACTGACAAAAAATCGAAAATACGTTTTTTGCATCATTTTTATCAGAAAAAAATACGCGTAGATTGGTCCCGGTCCCAGCTTTCTATGATGAAAAGAAATTCACTTACGCCGTCTGCGTTTTGAAAAAAACCAGTGTCTTTATTCTACTTTCATACAGGTTTTTTGGCTCTGGTGAACATTAAATGTTTTGTCAGTTACAGCGTTCTTTAATACTTGCGACGATATGTTTATTCTTGCAAGTACGATATCAACAGGTTTAAATTAAATGTCCGGAAACACTATTTATATTTTCCCCTTTCCCATGATCTATTTTCTAATAACAGTACGAGGGCTGATTTTTCGAGTAACGATATTTCGTTACTTCCTTGCGTAGCATCATCAGGAATATATATATATATTGATTTATATTATATTATTATATTATATTATTATTATTTATATTATATTTGTTTGATAATAAAAAATAATTCACAGTTTCGTCGGGAAACGAAACATTTATAATAACAACTGGTCACTCTATTCTCCTTTTCGTGCTTAAATTTTTCCTCTATACACTGAATGTATGTGTGTCTGTGTGAATATCGGGACAATATTTACTGTCAATATGCAAATCTCGTACTGTTGCTAATGCTGCTGTTGTTGTTATTTAGCTCGTTAAGGGTTTTAACTCTTTCCTTTTTTCAAGTGCTGTTTAACTTGTTGTTGTTGCTGTAGTTATTGTCGAATGTTAATGCCTTTTATCTTTGGTCACGTGTAAGACTTGTCTTACAACATCGTAAATCTTTTACAATTTGGCCATGAGTCAATAACACTTTTTCTGTAGATTTCTTTATCCTGGACATTCCCATACCTCAAACGAACGTACGGCATGGCATGGGTGTTTAATGTTGAATGTCCTTTTTTGTAGAAACTATTTAAATAGAATTTCATTTTTTGTTTTCTAAAAAATATAATCATTTTTATTTCTTTTATTTTACATTAATGGCCATTTGCTGTATCGTTTGCTGTATGATGTGAGAGTTTTTTTGTATTTTAAATATTTATCACAAGATTTGTAAAGAATTTTAATCAAGTTTTTTCTTTTTCTTTTGTATGCAAAAAGTTGTGTCCAAATAATTAAACAAAACTTTGATAAGAAACTAGTAATCATGTTTATTTGCTTTTAAGCTGTTTTTCTTTTAGAAATTGCTGAGATTGTTAAAGGTTTTTGTTTTATTCTTGTAGTTTGTTTTTTTTTATCGTCCTACATTTTAAAATATAATCGAACTTTCACCTTTACTAAATTACGTTTTAAATCAGTTATTAAATAGTTTTACTATGAATGTCATTATTTTATAAAGTACACCATCTCTCAATATGGAAGACTATTTTTTGAGCTTATGAGTTCATAAAGAATTGGTTTCCCTGTCAACAAAGCAGCACAGGTTCGCCTGTCAACATACAGTGGAGAGCAGAAGTAAGTGCTTGTTGATATACTGTTTATTATAATTTTCAAAAATATATTATTTTAGGAATCAATATTTTTATGTTTTAATTACTATATTACATATAAATTATAGTCAAACTTGTTAGATTCAGAACAGGGAAATCACAAAATTAAAAGCGTTCTATATACTTTCGCACAAACTTTTATGAGAAACTGTTCAAACTTGTTAAAACGGCATTGGAATGCTTTATAAAATTTATTTTGGCAGAATAATCTCATTATAATGAGAGTGTTAACCAGCTCTTTTCTTTTTTCGATAAGACCAGTACTCAGGGGGCTACACCCCCACTCACTACTCATACTGGCCAGCATTGTATTGGAATGGAAGATAGATTAATAGATTCGTTTTTTTTAATAAGCGTCTTATGTCAATGTGAGAAGTTTCTGTCAGTTGATCACTCAAAAGCCAGTGTTAATGCCTTCACCCTTGAAAATAATCAACAGCAATTGCCCCATCTGTTGATATTAATTTTTTTGTTTATTGTGAAGTGGTGAGGATCAAGGCTAAGGTGTTTTTCATAAGTTTTTGGTCCTTGCTGCCTGTTTACCCAGTAGTTGGCGCTTTCATAGAGTGTAATATCCAGGGGCGGCTTTCTTTGAATGGACTTCTTGAATGTGGGGGGGAGGGGGGACGTCTTATATATTTCAATTTAATTTAAATCTTTGAAAATGTCGCACAAATTTTTGTTTTTCATATTCTTCAGTGCTGGGGCTCGAACCAAGGCTGCTTGTTGTTTTAAGTGAGCGCTCTAACCACTACACTACGACACCCCCTCTAGAATATTGGTCTTGGTATAGTCATTAGGCAAGCCCTAGAAAGGGAACAAGAATTAGTATAGGGCTTCGGTAATCGGTTGGAAGACTAGGGCTATACAGATGGCATTTGTCTGTAATCCCATAACCGCGCCGACATTTCAAAATATCTGGAAAGTGTTATTCAAGTCTAAGCCAGAGTGAATTTTTTTTATTTGAGACCAATACTCAAGGGTAAAATCCTACTAAATGCTGTGCATTGTATTGGAATTTTGGAAAGGACAGTACATATATTACTATTAAGCGCCTTAGGAATGAGACAAATTGCTGTGAATTGATCATTCAAAGGCCAGTCTTATACCTTCACCCTTAAATGATCAACAGCAATTACCTCATCGTTGCATGTTGAATGTGTGGTAAGTGTGCCTTCGCTAAGTGGGTTTAATAGGTTTTGCTGTTATCTGCTACTTCGCAATAGGTGGCGCTTTTTCTCCTGATCATTCGTTTTTTTCACCTCTGAAGAGAAATACAGGAAAAACGATAATTTTTAATTTTCTTTGTTTCAATAAACAGCAATATTCTTTCCCATGATTTTCAAGATTGGTGATAATACCATAAACAACGCTGAAATGTATACTACCTGCACCACAACGAATTCCTGCGACTCCCCAATAAATATGCCAAATCGCATAAAATCGAATAAACAAGTATTTAGACGATTATCGAACGTTTGAAAATCAACCTCGTTTTCAACTAAGTAATAAACGATTGCAGAGAATTTTTTGATCCAACACTACTGCATATAAGTAGTATGATGAACACATTTGAATTGAGCAGGAAACCAACAGACTTAGATAATATTGAATTGGACATACATAAGCTGTGAAGGATCTGTAACAACATAGCCCGAACTACAATAGCTTGAAATTTACAAGATAATCGCTAAAAACAAAAGCTTGAACATACCTGGGGATCGATAAAGAAGTTGCAAAGATTAGAAAAAGTTCGATTGAAATTACAAAAATTTGAAGTAGATATCATCCGACTGGATTTAATTTGTCCAAGTCTTATGGTGCATTGTCTTGACAAAACAACACTTTCTATTTTGGGAAATGCAAATGTTTTTCTTTAATAATCACCTGTCTCTTTGGAGATAACCAACTTAGATCTGTAAACGAAAGTAGGCATGGAGAGATTTAGCATAATCTGCACAAACGGATGACTTATATAGTGAGAAAAACCATTGAATAGAATTTGCAGGGCAGGGAAGTAATGCTCCTTGTAAAAGTTAGAGGACATATAGAATAATTATTTGCAAAGATATAATAACTTAAATAAGATCTTAAACCTCATAACATATATACTGTAGGGATGTAAATATGTAAAACACATAATAGAAGTAAAACAACCCTTTAAAACATTTACAAAACAAAGAAAAAATAAGTAAAAACAATAAAAACGGCCGTTAAAATTGAATGGAAATAAGCATACGTAGTAAATCACTCATAAATACAAAAAAAAAAGAATTAAGTTTTTAAAATAAAAACTTAAACAAACAAAACTAAGAAGAAATTATGGTGACAGAACATAAAATTTCCAAAATCGAAGACTGTACAAACAAAAAAAAAACTAAAAACTGCCAAAAACAGTCCCACAGGCATACACGTAAATGCGGTTTAAAAAAAACTGGCATCATTATAAAGGAAATTTATGCCTGTTACAGGATTTATTACACAATTTTCTGCACAAAGTGTTAAGGCTTAAAATTTTCATGAAAATTCTCATTTACATATCAAGTCCTTTTTTCTTTAGGGTTTTTTGGTAACAGCACTGGACTTGTCACCAGTTTAACTTGTTTGATAATTTTTATGTGATTTTTATAACTTTACGCTCGTTAGGTAATCCCGTTGACGGAAAAATAGCCAGTGATATATTATTGCATCACGGAAAGGGCGTTGACATGAAAAGGAAAAAAAAATTAAGCGTGAAATTTGCAAATTTTTCAAATCAAATTAATAAAAAACTTTACATTGGTTGGTGGTAAAAGACTTTTCAAACAAAATAAGTAAGGGAGAATCGAGGCATATATTTTGTTTTGCAAAATTTAGAAAGCGGAATATACTAGAGTGTGGATTAATTGGTTTTCGTGGTGATCCAGAAAACCACGAGCCTCTCATTGCTAGAAGCTTGACAAGTGTTTTTTTTAATAAAACCTATACCAATAAGATTGTAACTTTTTATTAAGCATAAGGCTGTTAGTACTTAAAAGAAAACTGTATCTTATGTGATGCTGATTTTGCACACTCTAAAGATAAAACAATTTACAAACGAATTGCATTTACAGCCAAAACTAGCTGAAAAGAATTACACAAAATGCCTACCAATTGCTTTTCCATATCAAGAAAATATTCTAATGACGTTTTTCAGAACTTCGTACGCCTTTCGGTAGGTAGAAATTTGTAATCAGTTTTGAAATGACTACACAGAGGAAAAAAAGGAGTTCTAAAATTGTTAACCAATGTTATCAAATTAAGAACGACTTGTGAGCAATATTTCTTTAAATTTGGGTATCAAATTAAACTTAATGCTTTATCAAAATAAGAAGAAATGGCACAAAATACCAGAAGTTAATAAATCAACAACCGGTAGTAAAATTGTGAACAAATTGTATACAAATTTTATAAGTTAACTAGTTGGCCGGCAAACGTTGTTTTGGCATATAAATTAGGAAATATTTTTTTAATTCAAATATATTTGATAATCTTCACCGAACTCCAAAAGTCAACCTTGATATAAGCAATCAATATCTGCGATACTAATAATTTTAATAAAAGATTATCCGCCATTTCGGTACTTCAGTTTGATAGTTGTCGATAGGGAGAAATATCCCCTGTATTGCCCCTCTGAGTACTACTTAATAAAAAAAAACCTAAACCATATGTGTTCTACGGTACGCAGATCAACCTAGTTTAAAATTTCATCGGCGTCTATACGTTATTTAAGTGAGACATAAATTTCCCCTTTGGGGATGGTTCTTTCACATTTAGGGGTATGAAAAATAGATGTGAAAATTAACATTTGTTAATCTAAAGTTGTGTTAAAACATCAACAAAATTTAATCAAAATCACTTTGTTAATTGGGTATAAATATTTAAAAAAAGCGTAAACCATATATGCTCGACGGTACTCAGATCTATCTAGTTTAAAATTTCATCAACGTCGGTACGTTATTTAAGTGAGACATAAATTTTCCCTTGGGGCGGGTCACCTTAACATGTAGGGGTATAAAAAATAGATGTTGACCGATTCTCAGACCTACCCGATATGCACACAAAATTTCATGAAAATCGGTCGAGCCATTTCGGAGGAGTTTGGCAACAATTACTGCGACACGAGAATTTTATATATTAGATAAATTGAGAACAATCTGTTATTACATTAGGAACGAATCATGAACCCTATGGTATCATATAAAGAAAAAAGTGATAAAAGCATGGTTACGATATCAAAGTAAGAACAGTGCGTTATTAAAATAAGAAAATAAAGTGGTAACAAGAAGGGGACAGTGTGTTATCAAAACAAAAACGGTTGGTAATAAAGTGATACCGAGTTGTTATTGAAATATACCGTTCTAGAGGTTAGAGCGCGTGCACTGAAACTCAAATGACCGAGGTTCAAATTCCAGAGAAGAAAAAAAATAAAAAAAAAAAAATTGGTTTTTCAAAAAATTATAGTTTAAAAAAATAAGAGGTCACCTCCTCCCCCCCCCCCCTCCTCCAAGAAGTCCATCTTCACGAAAACCACTGCCTGACATTTCCAGTCTATTCCACCAAGAAAACGAATGATTAAGATTACAGCGCCACCTTCTGGGAAGATAACAGCTAACCTACATAAAAAAAAGATGCTCACCACTCACATTTAACATCCAGATGGGGCAACTGCGATTGATTATTCAAAGGTGAAGGTATAACAGTGGCCTTTAAGTGATCAAATTGACAGCAATTTGTCAAATTGACATAAGACGCCTAACATAAAATCTACCTATCTATGTATATCTATATATTCAATATTCCAATACAATGCAGCGGCATTTAGTCGGGGTTTACCCCTGAGTATGAGTCTTAAATAAAAAAACAAATTGGTATCATTGGCGGTAGTTTTTTACCGCCTTTTTCTCTGAGTGTACTGGATTTACGAGTAACTAGTGTAAGAATTTATTCAGTGTACAAGCTCTCTAACTTTCATAAAAGAAAATTTTTACTGCGAAACTTGATAACTCTGTTTCGTACGAGTATAAAACATGTGTTCTTGGTCGAACTTGTTATTATTTAAACATATCTCTAGCAAAGGGTACCCTAGCCAGACAGAATATAAGTTCAGAAATGTTTTTTTCACTCAACAAATAATAAAATTTTAAATAAAAAACTAACCGCACACTAAATAAAAATAATTCTTATCGCAACAATAAAATAAAAAAATTTATGGATGTACTCGTATGTACGTACTTACAATATATTCATATGAAAATTCATAAAAAAAATAAATATTTTATGAATAAGATGAGGTTTACAAGTATTTATGGAAAACATTTCATTAAAAATGTATGACAACACTGATATTTTACTATCACTACCACTGCTTTTTATTTTACACGTACATGCGTTCTTTTTTAGTTTTGCTTTTGATTTGTTTTTTGATACTTTTTTTTGAAAAGAAAAACTGTAGCGAATTTTTAATGAAACATTTTATCTATGACATGTCATATGACCAACTAGAGCCCACCATATTATATGACAAGTGTTTGGGCAAAATTTAGTTTTTTCTTTTTTTTATTTCTTAACAGGCAGGCATCATCAGTATTTGTATGATAATACTGATGAAAATGGCATCACAGCATGCAATTTTTTCTTTATGTTGCGTATTTTTGTGCCGTAAAAACTGTGCTAAAAAATAGTTTGTTGTAGTATTAAAAAATTTATTACTGTTGTTGTTGCTGTTATACTACATGTTCAAGGAACCGCGTAGAGATTGTAATGACTGACATGTCACAGTGTCAAACATTGTATGTCAGGCCTTTTTGTAATATTTATGTTTAAAAGTCCTTCTTAAGATTAATGATGCAAAATGTCAACTGTCAAGGGGCACCATAAACAATTTATATATGCAACATGCAACACCAGCCAGAGTACCATTGGAGACAAGTGGTCGGTCAGTTACACAATAGAAGATGGAAATGACAATCAAAATAAAAGTTTGTTTATTGAAGAATTTAAACAAATGTTTAAATTAAAGAATAGCAAATAACATCTTGACCATGAAATTAGAGGAAGATAAGAGCAAATAAAGCAATATGAAAAACCAAATGGTTAAGACCGAATAAGATTGTTACTAAGCACGTAGAAGAATAGAGCAAATTTTTACCCAATGGAGGTGGTGAAATACCATTGGTAGGGTTTCTGTTGTGCGTGGGACTGCCTGTCGCGAGTTAATCACTCTTATTGTGTTTGGAGTAATTTTGTCGTATTTCGAAATTTTTGTAAAAGATTAAACACAGATTTTGTTAATTTTCTTTAATCTTGTACAAAAATGTCGAAATACGACGACAACTACGCCAAACTCAACAACTCCCATTATTCAGGCTTTTCTGAGGTTTATTGTACGATTTTGCCTTGCCATCCTTACTAAAAGCTAACTCCTGGACTTTTCTGCTAGTTCCCTCCTGTCGTATTCATTTCCCTTTTCCTCTTATTTTTTGGAGTACACCACACAAAATCACAGGACCTCCAGGTGTTTGTAGCCTTCTACCTATCAAACATTAATTATTACCACTTATTGTTATATAATAAGATAATGAAGTAAAAGTTTAAATCCAACTAAATATAAATTGAGAAGCACATTCTTAATAAATGTTGCCAATACATCGTGCGGGAGTTTATATGCTCTATCCGCCATTTCATATTTATTATATATCTCGAGTAAATGAGGCCACTTTAGGTTATCGACCCAAAATTTTTTAAGTTGCAATCCATTTTCGGATATCTTGTCCAGTTTCGGAGATAAATAGTCGAAAACGGATTGCAGATTGTAAAACTTTTGTTGCCAAAAACCTAAAGTGGCATCATTAACTCGAGATATATAAAATGGCGGATAGAGCACATAAACTCCCGCACGACGAATAGTTTTCTACATAAAGATATTACTTTTGGTAAATGGAACTTTTTATGCAAGAAAATTCCATACACAGTTGGCCATTGCAGTCCTGCTTCAGAGTTACGGCCTAACTTCTCGCAGCACCCATATTGTGTGTGTCAATTTTTATCCATGTGAACCAGGACCTACAGTTTAATGTCGATTCCGAACGACAGATGAGAGAAGCTTTTTCATGGAAATTAGTTACTCTTAGAGCTTTTGGCAGAAAACTGCTAAGACGTAGTAACCGAAAAAAATATTTTTTTTTCATATATCTTTATTATTTAAGATATCAGAGCTGGAACCCGGAGCTCTTGTCTATTAAAGCAAAAAGAAAAATATCAAATTCTTCTAATAGGTTTATTATAGTTTGATTTATATATATATAATTCATTAGCCCCTTTATATACATTTATTATATGCTTCTGGGGTACTATTCAGTGGTTTGAAAACCACCAGTCTGGCGAAGTTGTAAAATTCCTGTCAGCTGAAGAAATAACGTACAAATGGTTCAATATTACAATAAAAATAGTGTTGATGCAAACGTGATCACTTTTGTATCTTTATTTTCTGAGTATGATTGTCATAATCGATCTACTGCGCAATGAATTGGCAAGATTAAAAAGAATTTCGAAGAGCTTATATGCGTTACTGATGGGCATCATATCAATTTACACATTAGAAGAAGCATTACCGTAAAAATTCAGAGCTGCATGGCCGTTTTTTTTTTGGTGTGCAAGTGAAGACTGTAAATATATTATATGTGGTTTCAACAAGAAGGTAACACAAGCCACTCAATATCACTATTAAGGTTTTATGACATGAAAATCTTCCCCGTTGCTTAATTCTCGATAATTATCATCAATTGGCCAGCAATATTATGTGATTTAACGTCGAACACTGTGAGAAAAGTTTGGTGATTTTAGAATTGTTCCGCTTCATACATATAAGTATATCAGATATTAGGGGTTGATTTTTTTTTTATTGAGACCAATACTAAGGGGCAAACCCCTACCAAATGCTGTGCATTGTATTGGAATTTTTGTGGAAAGGACAGTACATTATAACAAAAGAACATATATTTTATTTTTCTTATATTATTAAGACCCTTAGGAATGAGAAAAATTGCTGTGAATTGATCATTTAAAGGCCACTGTTATACCTTCACCCTTGAATGATCAACAGCAATTGCCCCACCGTTGCATGTTGATTGCGGTTAGTGCCTTCGCTAAGTAGGCTGTTTTTAGCTGTTTTCTTCTACTTCCCAATAGGTGGCGCTTTTCTCCTGATCATTCGTTTTTTTTTGTTTTTTTTTTTTTTGTTGTCAAAGGTTAAGGCGGAATAGAGTGGAATTTCAGGGAGCGGTTTTAAATTATAATTTTGAAAAAACCACAAATTAACTTTTTCATTTTTCACCTTTGCTGGGATTCGAACCTGAGCCCTTTGAGTTTTGTGCGATAATGAACGCTTCTGAACTTCAAAATAATAGAAAAAAGCAATAAAACATAAGTTTTGGTTTTTAAAACATTTGTCGCGTAAAATTTAATACAAATTTTTTCCAGAGATTTTAAGAAGAAATTAATGGCAAAGAGAGTACTACACAATTTGTCGTGCAGAAGTTCGTGTGCTGTATTCGCCATTTTATATATCTCGAGTTAATGATGCCACTTTAGATTTTAGACACAAAAATTTTTAAAATCTGCAATCCGTTTTCGGCTATTTATCTCAGAAACTGGGCAAGATATCCGAAAATGGATTGGAGACTTAAATAACCTATAGTGGCATCATTTACTGGAGATATATAATAAATATGAAATGGCGGATAGAGCAGATAAACTTCCGCACGACGAATTGTGTGAGGCTTCGTCAAAGGCCGTGTCTACTAGAATAAACCTATGCTACAACCAATACAGAGACGGTCGTTTAAATGACTTTCTATTCCATATATAATGGCAAAATCTAAGCATTTGAAATAAATAAAAGATTTCTAGAAATCATATCCTCATGAGTTGGATGGACTCAAGAACAATTTCAAGGATAATCCATAGGTAAATTACTTACTTACTTACTTAGATGGCCATAACAACCCGTTAACGGGTTTCGGCCTGCCTTAACACTAGTCTCCAGGCGTCTCTGCTAAGCGCGCGCCTTCTCCAGTTGGTCACACCAATTAACGACAGGGCTTCATCAACTTGGTCCTTCCAACGTAAACACGGTCGTCCTCTACCCCGACGTCCAGTGACCTTCGCATCGAAAACTTTTCTCGCTGGAGCAGATTCATCCATCCGAACAATATGGCCGAGCCAGCGTAGCCGCTGGATAGGTAAATTACGAGTACAAAATTAGTGACATTTAGAACAAACTTTAGCACAAACTGTAAACAGCACTTTTTACAGTGTAAAATAATAAAATATAACATAAAAACTAACCGCAATATGTGCAAATTTTTAATTCAAAATAGTAAAAAAATTTAAGAAAATAATTTTTTTAAGCAACCCTTTTAGATCTGTTGCATTTTTTGTTTTCTGACAAACCCTTTTAAAATGTAGTTTTTTTTTTTCTTATAATTTTTGAAAACAAACGTGTGTCCTTTTTTACTTTTGTCTTTTTTTCCAAAACTTAATCTTATTTGTAATTTTTTCTTTTGTTATTGGTCTTAAACAACAAAGAGAATTTCTAAAGGATATCTTCAATTTGTTTTATTCTAAATTGAACCCTTGTTCAACTCAATTTTTTCGAAAAAAAAAGAAAGTAAAAAAGACTCACTCACGTATTTTGTAAATATTTTCTTAACTGGTTTTTTTCCATTTTTTTATTTAAAAATATAAAACATGTATTGAATTATTATGATAAAACGATGTCAAACTGTCATTCCATTGACATTTATGATGTGCTTGTTGCCCACTTAAAATGGTTTGAAAACAAAATATTTCAAATACATCAGCAAATAAAAATGTCTTAAAAATAAGCAGCATAAGAATAGGGAAACAAATACAAAAACCTTTTTAAACTTAAAAAAATCAAATTTTACAAATTTAAAAAAAGGCAATTTCTTACTAAAAAATTAGTAAAATAATTCCTATTTTTTTTTTAATTTTTTTTCTAGTTTAGGAAATCATTAACTTTTACGTTTTATTTTAAAATTTTTTTAATCCATTTGATAAAAATCACTTGCCAATTTTTCTTTTACGTCATTTTTTTATTTACAATCTAACCAAAATAATGCCCCATATTCATTCATACAAAATTTGACGTAAAACTTTTTATAAATTTACAGCCTGTTCATAGAACACGAATGGTTTTTGACATTCGTCTTTTTATATAAGAAACACTAACAAATTTGAGTGTTTTTGCCAAAAATAGATGGAGAAAACTTTTATATTTTTCGGCCCAAAAAAATTAAAAAAACGTCAGTAAAAACGAGACAGAGATATTATTTTCGAAATGTTGGAGAGATGAAGCTATTATACATTTTTGTTGCGCGATGCTTTTTAGAATACATAAAAAATATTCGAAAATTTTCAAAGAAATGATAGTTTCGCAAACATTTTACTTCCGATAATTCTTTGCTTTAGGAAAGACAACAACCATGGAGCACTGACTACAACATGCATTCGACATACAAGTTGAGCTTCTTTTTTTTCAATCAAACTCGAAAGCTACAGTAAATTTTTTCATCATTTTCTAAAATAAATCACTGCACTGCATACTGTTTGCAACATGTTCGAAATGTAACATTGCAGCTATCAACTATTTGTAAATGCAATGTAAAAAAATACAATATACTAATCAAAAAAACTTGCCGATAAATAAATAAATAAATGCAAACAATAAAATAAGCAAAAAGAAACATCAGCAACATGTTGTTGTAATAGCTCTGCTGTTTTTGGAAGTTCCTCTGTGGGTTAAACACTTCCGTGTACAGCTTCCGCTGCGTTGAAAGGGTTGGTCGCATCTCTTTAATTGCGGCTGAATATGCCTTTTGTTTGTTCTTCAACAAACAAAAATTGCAAACCTAAAAAAATCTGCAACATATGAATAACAGTGGCAACTCATATTAATCATTTTATGCAGTGCAGTAATGCATTTACGAACAGGCTCTATTTCTAAATTGTTTTTGTTCCTGCACTTATTGTTTTGGGTTTTTTTACAGATAAATATGCCACAACGATAACGACAAAATGAACTGAAAAAATAGGAAATAGAACATTAACATTAGGAACTGTAAGAAAAGTCTTTTATATTTAGAATTTACTTGCCTTTTGGCATTTATTGGGTTTTTCAATAAGAGCGCTATACAAGTTTTTTTAAATAAAACAAAAACGATTTTCGATATCAATGAAATTCTTCATTACTGTAAAAGTACGTTCGATGCCATTACGTATGGAACTCGATTTCTTTTGCATGGCCACCACGGGCACGCTTGCAGAAGTCCAGACGCTGAACCCAATTTTCAACGGTTTTCAAGCATAAATCGGCTGATACTGCTCCAATTTCACGTTCGATATTCGTACGAAGTTTATCAATCGTCGCTATCTTGTTGGCATAGACCATAGACTTGACGTAGCCCCACAGAAAATAGTCTAACGGCGTCAAATTGCACGATCAAGTCGGTCAATCCACTGGACCATTTCGTGAGATAACACGTTCTCCAAATTTGGTTTCTAATAAATTGATTGTGACATTCGCTGTGTGGCTTGTGGCACCACATATCATCCAATTGGGGCCAAAAATAATTGGTTATCATTGAACGGTAGCGATTCCCATTCACAGTAACGTGGGGGATTTGATCATCACGGAAGAACTACGACTCAATGACGTCGCCGGCCCATAAACCGCACCAAACTGTAATTTGTTCGGGATGCAATGATGACTCATGGAGTACGTGTGGATTGCTGCCTGACCAATAACGCATATTTTGTTCATTGACGAAGCCATTCAGCCAGAAATAAGCCTCATTGCTGAAGATGATTTTTCGATGAAAATCCGAGTCATTTTCAAGTTGTTGCTCAGCCCAATTCATGAACATACGACGCTTCTGGTGGTCAAGCGGCTTCAATTTGATCTTGTAATGATGTAAGCCAAGACCTCTTCGCAAAATTCGCCACAATGACGTCACAGAGATGCCCAACGCTTGAGAACGACGTGTAAGAGACACATTTGGGCTTTCTTCAACTGAAGCCTCAGCGGCAGCAACATTCTCGACACTACGGGCACTTCTTTGTCTCACTGGCACGGGAACATTTTGTACTGTGCTTGTGGATTCAAATTTTTTCACTAGACGCTTAATTG
This sequence comes from Metopia argyrocephala, assembly GCA_963576795.1. Classification (NCBI taxonomy): domain Eukaryota; kingdom Metazoa; phylum Arthropoda; class Insecta; order Diptera; family Sarcophagidae; genus Metopia; species Metopia argyrocephala. The sequence continues at coordinate 91,638,315 of OY756211.1, forward strand.
TTGATCTGCTAGAACGATTATGACGACCATAAATTGGACGTAGCGCTCTTAACGTTGAGGCCACTGACTCCGAATTTTGGTAGTAAATTTTATAATTTCGACTCGTTGTTGGCTCGTATATCTTTCCATCATGAAATAGTAAACCTTACTGAAGAGGAATGTCAAAAGGGCGGCAAGAAATATGGTGTCGTTTGCTGTCCCTGTCGCTGTACTTTTGTAGCGTCCCTGTTGAAAACATGTTATTTCAACATTTGTGTTATCACCTGGCAATGTGTGTACTACTTAACACCCCAATTTTACTACTTTTTAATAAAAAGAAAATTTAATAGAGCAAGGAGAGTGTGTAACAGTTGACAGTTATTGAATCATTTAAGTAAACTAGTAATATCTAAGTTTTCTCATGTATAAACTATTTTTTATTTTTAGATACCTACTTTATCAAATTAAATTTTATTGAGATCTTCATCACCTTTCAGTATGACCCCAGAGATACTTGGGAGCAATAAAACACAATTTTAAATTTAGTTTTATATGTACGCACTCGTAAGTACTTTTCAATTTTATTTTGCGTATGTAATTGACAAAAATAATAAGATAATAATAATAATCTCTAGTCTTCTTTAAATGGCTTTAATAACCATGTTATAGCTAGAAATTTTGATTTTTTTTTCTCCAATAGTATTCATGCAATTGCATTTTTAAGTTTAAGCTTCTAAAATTGTATTTCTTTATTTATTATTTGATTCCCATGATGGTAAAATATTATATTCATATTAAAAAAATATCAAATATAACTTACAAATTTAAAACTACTTAATCATATAACAAAAGGCTGGTTGATTGGGTAGGATTTCTATTATGATATTATGGTTGACGAGATAACGAAAGCAAAAACTGAACACAAACTTTGTTAATCAAAATTTTATTTATCAAAATTGTAAAAAGGAAAAAAAAATCAACAAAATTTTGTATACTGTGCTCTTTATTTGAGGGAAGAAATGAAAACAAGAAGGACTGTGAAAGGAAAAAATTGCGGATATTTGGTGGTTTTTTAAGAAAAAAATATACATACATATGTAATTAAATTATTTATTTTTCTTTTATATTAAAATAATTTATAATAATATTTTTAATTTTAATTAAAAAACAAAAACAATACTTTTACAATTGTTACTATAATCAGTTGTTGTTATGCTTATGATTTATCCATTTTACAATTTATAATAAAAAGCACAGCTAATTTTAGAATGTTTTTCTTTTAAATATAGAAAACAGATGAGTGTTTTGTTTTTTTTATTTTGATAATTCAAAATCTCATTTTGAATGGATGTGGTATATGGTGTGTAATTCTACAAAGACTGTTTACAAATCCTTGTCGAATAAGAATTCACCCAAAGCACCATGATTGGTCATCATCTTCTTGAGAGTGCTCAATTTGCCAGCCAATTCACGTTGACCATGCAATTGTTCTTCCAAATAGACACCAGTCAAGTAATCGACCAAATGGTAGTAATTGTATTTCTTTTCACAGGTTTGGATAAGTTTGCGAATCGATTTGGTAACTTCAATTTCCAATTTCAAGGCATCTTCCAAGGCTTCAGCACCACTTTCCCATTCATCCTTGTTGACAGTCTTAAAAACCAAAAACAATAGCAAAAAAAAGTTGTTTAGATGGTGGATAATAAGCTAAAGTTTTTCAGAGTTAAAATTGCTTTAGTTGCAATACTTACAGGAGTTCTAATTAAATCGGTAACACCATTAGTCAATTGACCACGCATAGACAAGTATTCGATCAATTTAGAACCATGTTCACGTTCTTCCTTTGCTGATTTGAAGAACAACTCAGCAAAACCGGGACGATTGACAGTGTCACGTGAAAAGTGAGCACCCATGGCCAAGTATTGATAGGAAGCATCGATTTCCTTTTGAATTTGATTGCGCATAGCAGTCAAACAATCACCACGTAAATCAATCCATTCTGTAGGCAATTCAGGATTACCCAATGAGCCTATAAAATAAAAACAAATATTTAAAAAAACTACTCTATTCGAATTGTAAACTTCCTGTTTTATAGGGTCATTTAAATTAAGATAATGAATAAAGAAAATCCGCCATGTTTAGAAAAAAAAAAAAAAACGGAAAAAACATTTCATGATTTTACAAAATAAAAGACCACTTCTTTCCTCATCCCTCGTATGACATGACTTCAGGTAATTTTTTTGTTCTTTTTAAGAGAATAATAGCCCTACTCATAATATATTTTGTTTATTGGTAACGTGTGCAAAAGAAACCTAGTAGAGTACCCAGAGTTACGCTCTGAGCATAAGTAATTCGTATGAGTACTAAAATAGGGAGTACATCTCTTGTTTTTCTTTTCTTATCATTTGTTTTACTAGAAATAACATTGCATGCCGCTATGTGTGTTTCTGTTTGAAGTTTAAACAAATAAACAACACCGTGTGCAAAATATGTTAGAAACTAAAATTGTGATTTCAGATTTAAATACTCAAAACAGGATTATTATAGGAAGTGTAAATATTTTACAATTATTTATGTAGGAATATGTTAAGAATGATATATACATAAATATACATTAAGTAATAGTTGTTTATTAATGATTCATCATATTTTATTTTGTTTACAAAACAATGGCTGAATTAAAATCAAAGTTCAGCTTTATTGAAAATAATAATTCTCACACTCACTCATCTTTACAAAGAAATAGAAAAGTCGTGTGCAAAACATTTCTCTACAAATGTTAACAAAACTGTTAAGTTTAAAACCGCAAAATCATGCTACAACTGTTAAAAATTTAGTGTATGTTTTATAAATTGAAAAATGAAAAAGAGAAAGAAACTAATTTATAAATATTATCCTTCTATGTCCTGAATTTTCATATTATAAAAATATTTTTTAGCAACATTTGTATTAGAATACTGTTTTTTTTATTAAATTTAGTAACTTTTAACATAACATAAGATGATTGGAAATTGCAAACAACTAGTATGCTATTAGCATAAATGTATAGCTACTATGTATGTTATACAAACTAAGCAGTAATAAAAGACAACAAAAACATGTCGTATATCAAGTCTTTAGTAAAAAACCTTGAAAACTCCCCCTCTTTTCCTTTTATAAAATTTAGTAAAAGACAAAAATAAAAATCAATAAAAATAACTGTAATAAATTTACATAAGATTTAAATTTAAATCAAAACAAGAAACATAAACTGGTTTATACAACTACACTTACAAAAGAATAATTGTTGGAAAAAGCATAAAATCATGAAATATCAACATTTATTTTGAAATTTAATTAAAAGCAAATAAACAAATCTCAAAGAGAGTAAAATTCTTAAACATGCTCTCTTATTTAATATAACAAAAGTAGCACACAAAGAGTGTCAAATAAATATGACACTGTTGTTTATAGAAACTTCTTTGTGCATAAATTTGTTTAAAATTTTATTTTACGTTAAATAAAATGCGCACTTAATGTTTTTACGATTTCTTTTTTGTCTTTTAATAATAAACAAAACAATTTATGCTTATTGTGTATAGGTATGTAGTAGATACTTACATTTCATTTCTCCGAAAACGGTTGGGGCTACAACGGCCAAAATACAGAATCCCACTATGAATTTCATCATCTTGCTTTTGTTTCTCTTGTCTTTATTTCCAATAAAAAATCACAGTTAATTTTTCTTTATGCTGTTTATTTTTGGTAAATTTTCCCAGAGTTTTTTATGTCTCACTTTGCTAAATGCACAAAAGAAAATGAATTTATAACGTTAATGTTCGACAATTATAAATACAATATGTATACACACACAACAAAACACACAAATACTCTGTTTTACAAAATTATCAGCAGAGGTATCACAACAATTTATTTTTTCAATAGGTAACAACAACTGATATAAAATGTGCGATATTTTTTCACTAAATTTCTATAATTTTTTTTTTGCTTACTTTTTTTTCTTGCTTGGGGATTATAATTAATTTAAATTGTCAAAAACCTTTATACGCACTGGCATAGAAGGCGACTACTGTGTAATTGAGTTTTTGTTAGGTTTTGGAAAGTGTATTTCTTAATAGATTGACAATTGAAATCTTCCACTATTATGAGTCTTTTAATTCTTACTAATATTGATTTTTCTTTGTTGTTTGCGTTATATATTCGGAACGTACAAATACGAACTGTCTGTTGCTAGAGTGGTGTTAAACACTTTTAAATATTAAAATTTTTCTCATCAGTTCTGCACTCAACGCTAACAAAATATGGACTCTCTTGCTGTAATCTTGCTCTTTCTATACTCACTATATTTATTTTAATATGCTTATCATTTATATTCAAATATAAAAATCCAACATGTCGTCTAAAATAGTTTCATTTAAGACTTTTCGAATAAATTGATAATACAAAATTTGACAAATTGTATGTATTTAGTAAATTTTATTTGTTTCAATAATAAAATGCACTCTTTTTAATAATCGGCTAAATCAATATGCAATATGGCTGCCTATTATACTATTAGTTACAATCAGCTGTTCTTTATTATTGTTTTTATTTGTCTAACAATGCAATGGAAATTTTACATATAAGAGTTGCCATGTTTGTATGACTAATACATATGTATGTATTATTTTTTTATCGTTTTCTACTGTTTTGATAACAATAAAAAACGAATGCTTTAACTGAATATGGCGGCCTAAAAGGATTTGTTTCTCAATAACCACGTCATGTTTAATCTAGAACGTGACTATTGAAAAAAATAAAACAAATCAAAATTGCAAAATTAAAAAATAACAATGCATTGCAATTCTTGTCATTGCTGACATCTCTAGGCGCCTTGAATTTAAAATATTTTTAATAATGATATGATGGTTTTATCCGGAGCATTATTGTCGCATACGTGTCTATTAACCCTGGCAACTAGTAAATAAAAATTTTACTTTAATTTAAAATACAAGGCACGTGAGAATTATTCAACTTAGTTGTCAATAATTTTTTTTAATTCCGCAATTTCACCATATTAGATAATAGTTTTAAATCTTGTAAATACAAACTTAAAGTATGTACATTAGACCGTACCTAAAAAATCGTATCCCCGTACCGCCTTTAATATAAAAAATTTTCATCAGGAGATTTCGAAAAATTTTCTTATTTTCAGTTTTTTCGTTATATCTTAAACATTTTTGTATTCATTATTATTGATTTTTCAAATGGGAAATTTCTTTCGAAAACATTTTCGATTCGCATCGAATTACAAAGTAACCGCCCTTTCAACAATTCGGTCTTCTCTTTTATACGGACAACTTTTTACAGTACTATTTTGCAGTGATGTGCTTCTTTATTTCTCTACTAGAAGTCGAAAGAATTTATTTGCAAAATACTCCATATTAAAAAACAACTAGAACTTTCTCAAAAATTCATCACAAAAGTTAGTTATTTGTTCTTATTAGCTATTGTTTCGAAATCCAAATCGCAACTCCTTAACTTATTTTTAACAGTAAAAACCCAGCGAGAAAAGATTGATTACCTTATTTTATAATCAATTAAATAATATATTACTTCAGAATTAATTACTATTGGAATCGAGAAGGTAATTTCATGTGGCACACAAATAAATTTTGATTACCATGTGTATGTATTCCCACATCTACAGAAGAAGGAATTCATTGTTCTACATTTTATTAAAAATTCTTTGTTTCTCGTCGCCTTTTTAATATGTCGATTACCGTGAATATTCCCACATCTATAGAAGAAAGAAGTTATTGTTTGTGGGTATATTTGTTTGTGGATTTTATTGTTTTTTTTTCATAGTTAAAAAATCCGTTATTTTTTGCTCCAAAAAATTTATTTTATTAAAAAATGCAGCTTATGTTTAAATGCGCAGAAGTACAGACACAAAATTAATGTTTAAAATTAATAAATATGTGCATATGTATATTAGTAGCTATTTGGGAATACTTGTTTGACCGTAGACCATTTTTGTCACCTATAGCATTTCGTATCTTTTTTATATTTATTTTAAAACTTAAATGTTTGCAGAATGTTTTTAATATAAATATGACAAAATTAGGCGTTTATTAATAAGAACACAATTATAGTTGTTTTAAAATGATAAATGATGAAACAAATTCCCGAATAGCTACTATTATTTTATTTATAATAGGGGAAATTAATTTCTTATTAATGATTTAATGCATAATTTATTATATTATAAATACTTTAATAATATAATGCATTCAAAATATTGCATCATATAATGTATTCCTTCAAATTATTAATAAATAATAACTTTATGCAGTACAAATAATGAATTTTTATACTTATTACTATGGGATATTACAGTTGTTTTCGGTTAATTGAGCCCCGCTTTATTGAGTTTCCCGCTTAATTGTACTAAAAATCATGAATCGAAATTATTCCGTATAACCTCTTATGTAAAAGTACCCGTTTAATTGAGTTCCGCTTAATTGCGCCTCCCGTTTAATTGTTTCATAAAATGAGACCGTATTGCGAAAAACACAAACAAATGTTTCAGTTAATTGATTTCGTCTGTTTAATTTTTTTCTCCACAAACGTAAAACCATTTATGTTGCGCCAAAAAAATTTTTGTCATGTTTCTGTTCACCATGTAGAAGGGACGATATAGAAAAACGAATCATCGAAAGCCTTAACAAATCTAAAATTCAAATGTTGATGACTGACTTTTTTAATCATATTTAGTTTTACTTATGTATGTATAATGTTTTTTTATAACATTTAATGTACACTCGCATGCACATATGTATGTATGTAATGTAATTATTTTAAATTTTGATCTCTTTTTGTATATAATTTTGTAATTTTAGTTACTTTTCAAATATTGTACGTTGAACGTACCTGATTTTTGTTTTGTTTTAATAAACTAACACTATTTTTTAACTTAATAAGTAAAAAAATGAATTTCATTTTCTCTATACACGTGGATGTTTCGCTTTATTGCTCGCCTGGCTTAATTAAGTGATTTTCGTTTTAATTGCGTCGGCGAATCAATTAACCGAGTATCGCTTAATTGAGTTTCCCGTTTAATTGCACCAAAAATCGTACATTTTTAGAGACGCAATTAAGCGGAAAGAACTGTAAAAGAATTTATTAATGGTTTCCGGAATCAACAGATTACACGTTCCTTAACTTTTAAAAAGAGTATGCTTAAAATCCATAATATGGATACATGTTATGTATGTATGTATGTACATAATTACTCGTACATAGGTTAAGTCTCGTTTTTATAGTAAAGTAAACAAATTATTAATATTTTAAACATCTTAGGGTCAAGAGTTGAAAAAATTGTTGTTAGGTCTTAGCTTTGTCGATGCCTTTTTAAGTTCTCCAAGGAGTAAACACGAACTAAGTTTATGTAAATTTTTAACATAAAAAGGCTAAGTTAAGGTTATGTAATTTACAGCAATTTGTCTCATTCATAAGGCGCTTAATAGCAATATAATTAATAATAATATATGTACTGTCCTTTCCAAAATTCCAATACAATGCACAGCATTTAGTAGGGGTTTAGCCCTGAGTATTAGTCTCAAATAAAATAAATAAAATTTATTTCAGATTAAAATGTGCATATGGCGTGTAACCAAAATACTATAATATTGGTAGAGACTTATAAGTGTTCTTTTTTGGAAAAACTTTTTAAATTTTATAAAAAAATTAAAAATTTTCCACATAATTGTTAATAACTTCAAAAATATGTATATGCATATATAAATATATAGTATTATCATAACTATATACCATTTGATTGACAATAGATTTAAATTATTAAATGTATAATGACCCAGCGACAACTCTACAACAAAATTTCTCGAAACATGTAATAGTATGAGTCACACAAAATATACCCCACCACACAAGTCTAAAGATAATGAAAATCAAAACAAATTCAAGTGTAGTGCCTTCAACTAAAAATTAGAGTCAGCCATATTGGTATGCCATCTTTGATACGAGTATAGGGAGAAAAAAATTGAGATTAATTTCAAAAAAAGAGAGAACGAGTGCAAACAACAAACACAAAGAAATATAATGGCAATCTAGTGTGAATACAAGTACTGATTCAAATAGCAGTCAAAACAGCAGTTTCAGAGTGTCTATTAAACTGAAAGGAAGGCAAGCGAAAAACATTAAACAAAAACAATTTTAAATAAAACTGTAAAACTAAAAAATTTGTGTGAATTAAGAAATCAATTGTAAGTGGGTTCTTAAATTTTTGAAATGATAAAAAAAACTTAGATAACGGTGAAGATATACAAATGCAGACAATTTTTATTTAAATAACATTTACTGCAAGAGAATATAAATTATTTTGTCAAAACCTTTCAAAGAAATCACACAATTTGTGAGAAAACTGTGTATTGGAAAAGTAATTTGTTTGAAAGGTGTGAAATATTAGAAAAAAAATATTTGTGAAAATAGAAACCAATTTGAAGTTTTTATTTAATTTTATTTTAATTTTAAAACGAGAATTTTAATAAAAATTTTTTGTTTTGCTTTTTAATTTGTAGAAACAATAAATTTGTAGAAGAAAGAAAAAAACAAAAAATGAAATCTTTTATTGTTGTTGCTTTGTTGGCTGCTATTTGCGCCGTAGTTAAAACCGAAGAGGTTTGCCATAACAATGTAGTGAGAGCCTGCTCTTCATCTACTCTTTCTGGTGAGTACATATTTTATATTATTATTAGCATTTACTGTTATAAAATTTATTTAGTATTAAGTTAATGTGTAGTTAACAGATGTCATAAATATTCTTAACATTTGTGTGTATGCTGTTATTCTCTTCTTTAAGAGGAAATGTTAACATGAACTGTTATATACAGCATTAATAAGAATACAGGGAAGCTGTTAATAACAGTTTTACACATGCATATGTTAATGTTTGTTTTGTTGATTACAGTGGCTCCTTAGAGTAAAATAAATGGAAAATAGTTACCAATTATTCAAATTCATTACTTACAAGTTTTTATACCATTTACATATAAATGTTAAATAATGTTACGTTTTAAAATTTCCAACTGACCAGTAGAGTAACTAATCTTTTATGAAAATCCCATTTATTTCTCTTTCTATCCCACTGTTTTGTGTTATTGAATTTGTTATTGATTTTTAATAATTTCCGGACGCTTTTTATTCTTTTTTCCCTTAATTATTAAAAAAACATAACAAGCTTTAACCGGAATGTTTGCTAGTGAAAGTAAGACTATACATTTTAAAAACTATCTGAGTATTTTGAGTTTTTTTTTGTAATAATAATTGGCAATACTATTTCAAATTAATATGCTGATATCTAAAACCCATTTATTTTATTTAAAAAATATTTTTTTCTCTTTGAAACAGGCACTTCCATCTGTAACTCCCGTTATGGTGGCATTGATCACATTGAACCCGAAGTCCAAGCTTACATCAACTCACATTTGACTAAATCCTATGAATACTTATTGTTGGCCACCCATTTCAATTCCTACCAAAAGAATCGTCCCGGTTTCCAGAAACTTTACCAAAGTCTTTCCGATCGTTCTTTTGATGACACCATTGATATGATCAAACAAGTGACTCGTCGTGGTGGTAAGGCTAACTTCAATGTTGTCCATGAAAGCCCTGCCTCTGTCAGCAAACAAGGTTTACATTTGGAAGTCGATGAATTACACTCTTTGGCCATGGCTTTGGATACTGAGAAACAATTATCCAACGGTGCCATTCATGTTCATACCCGCTCTCTTCATGCTTCTGAACGCGATCCTGAAATGGCTCAGTTCATTGAAGAGAAATTCTTGGCTAGTCAAGCCGAAACTGTACGTAAATTATCTGGTTATGCCAACGATTTGTCCAAGTTGATGAACCAACAAGATCCTTCATTGGCCGTCTATTTGTTCGATGAATATTTGCAAAAACAATAAATCAGTACCAAAAAATATTTTATTAAATTAAATAATTAAAAAAAACAGCAAAGAGTTTGAAACATTCATAGAAGTAATAGAAATTAAACACTTTAATAAACTTTTAAATATCGCATCAATCAATCAATCGATAACTCTTTGTTTTGCTACAAAAAAGGCATTTAGTTTTAATGTTTCAATACTGGAAATTCTATTCTATTATATTTCGAACAAAATTCTCTAAGTAGTATTCAGTTGTTGTTAATTTTTCTTTTTGGTATTTTTTTTTTCTTTCTTTGCCTTATCATTTATAATCGCAAATATAAATTGTTTAATAGCTTGCATACATACATACATATACTATAAAACATATGTGATTTCATTATTATATTTCATTATTATTGTGATAATTTAAATAAATCTTTTGTATTCAATGTTAAATAGAAATACAATAAATCAAATGATTATTGATTAAATAAATAGTATGCGAGCTTTTAGTACAGAAGAAAAAAAGGTGTTTTATTGCATTGCATTTTTAGTGGAGTGATTATTACAAGTAAACATTTTTTCTATTTTGAATAGAATTTAACCTCAAATATCAGGGGGTTTTTATGGATGAAGCGAATAATAAGCGAATTAAAAGAAAACATGAATTCTTTGAGAGCTTGTATGAAAATCGTATCTCTATGTTTTGAGAATTGAAATGAAGTCAAATTGAAATTGAAATTATTTAAAACATTGACAAGAATATGATATTTTTCTTCATTAAATGAGTTTTTGGATTCCCAAAACCTTAAAATAATTAAAGCATTGAAGTTTTATTTTTCTTACTTTCAGTTTCAATGGATTGCAATTTTCAAATTTCTTTTTTTGTACGAAAATTACTTTCGAGTATCTTTTCGTTTTGCAAGTAATGAAACTGGCGCCAAATGGTCTCGCGATGGACTCAACTTTGATACTCAGCCCAATTATAAAAAAAAATTCCCCGGGAGTTTTTTCCCCTTTGCAAATTTTACAATAGAATTTATATCGGAAAAATGGGGGAAGTAAAAAAATTCCCGGGAGAATTTTTTTACAATTGGGCTGTTTGTATTACTAGTAATTTAAATTGCAAAAAGTCATATTTTGGATCAAAATAACGAATGCGAAAATTTAGCTTTTGATTGTGTTTTTCTCTCGTTTTTTAAAAACAAAACAACTACTTCTGGTTGCCTCCATTGCTTTTTTCCTTATCATAATATTGGGCAGTAAATTCTCTACGCCGCACACTGGGGATTTTTGTATGGAGGTGAGGAAAAAAATATATTTGTCAAAAACTGTAGTGATTTTATCACAAATTTAGTTTTATTTATATAGTAATACACAAAAGGAATCAAAATAAAGAAAGTTAGAGAAATATATATCGTTACCTACAATGTAAAAAGCCATAACTAACAAAAAAATTTAAATGATTATTTTAATTTTGAATTTATTATTTATTTTAAATCTATTTTTAAGTTATTATTCTAAAAGATCTAATAACAGTATGCCTTTCTGGCTAAATGCATTTTCTGGAGTCTCTAAGGCCATATTTTTGGTAGTCTTTGTTATGAATTTCTTGAGCCTTTACTGACTTGGTCTCTAGGACTCTTTTAGCAGTATGATCCAACAGATTTTGCATAGGTACACTCCTCAAACAATTTACGTGGCCGACCAAGTGCAGAACTGGTAGGACATTCAGTCTAAGTAAACTTTATTGTAAATGTGCGTTCAAGCCAATTTACATTTTTTTGTTTTTTTTTTCAAATCGCGACTTCGCACGATTAGAATCCTGTCATCTTTGTTTGAAGTTAGAGTAAAAGCCTTTATATATTGTATCCAAAATTTCACATGGTTTAGTTTCGTTTAAGCCAATGTGCGATTGTTGCAAAAACTGTTTTAATTTTGTTCTGTCTTTGTCAAACTTCGGGCGAAAAACCCCATGTGAAATTTATTATCGCTTATTACTTTGCTACTGTAATCACAAAAATCAAATAATCTTTTGTGCACTACTTTTTTGATAATTCTGCATATCATAAAAAGTCCTCAATGTTTTTTCAAAAGAATTTTGTTCATATCTCGAGCAAATGTTTTAAGTTCATACCTTTACTTAATTGTGAATAAAAGGGAAACGCGTTCATCGATTTTCATGATTTATATCTCATTTTATTCACAGGTTATGCGACTTTACGCGAAAGTAGTAGAACTTGATACGTTTTTACCGTTTTGGATTTTTAATGAATTAAAAAAAAAAATTAATTTTTTAGGCAAAAAAAAATTTGTTTTTCTTCATACATTTATTTATAACTGCGAAACTGTTGCTTAGATAGCGAAACATTATATAAACAGATGAAAGTAATTATAATTCTTGATTTTTTTATATTTATTTAAGCAAAATCCGACTAGTGGTTCTTGAGTTATGTTGAACAAAAGAGCCTTATCAGAATTGAGTCGTGAATCAATCAGCTGGAAAATGTTGTACTGTTTAATGCAACAAATTGAGAGGTGGCACCTGGTGGCACTTGAAATTGATTAAAAATGTTAAAACACATATGAGATAATGTATTAGTAGTGATTTCCAACTGTAGGGAAGTATTGCTAAAATTGCAGGTCCAAATGTTTGGAGAAAAAAAGGATTTTTGTTATATGTTCATAAAAATAAACACACAAAAAAAACTTAAATCTGTGCAAAGTTTATTTTCCCAATTTTGGTATGCTGAAATATCCTACTTTAAGTAAAAAATAAAAAGAAAAACGTTAGCTCACATAATAAAAGAATATTCGCTTTGAAATTCTTAGGTTTAAATTAAGTTGGTTCGGTAAAACATACAAGTACTGAGTTTGAGATGGCTATAAAAAAAAATTTGCAGTCAGATCGGAGTAATTCTTTTTGATTTGATTGTACCATTTAGTCTAAAATGTCAAAATATCACTGCATCTTGCATGAAGAGTATGTTGAAAATTTTACTTTTTTCCTCAAAATCCCCAATGTGCGCCGTGGGAGATATAATATTCAGCAAAACAAAAGAAAACATTTTCGTATAAAGCAATGGATTTATTTTAATTTTAAAAATGATTTATTCTGGCAAGTGCTGAATATCGCTTTTTGTGAAAGTGATTTCATATTACAAAAAAGCTGTTCTGTTTATAAAAATGTTTTCTGTGATTTAAAATCATTTTATTTTAAAACTTAAAATAAATTGCATAAATAAATTAATATGGTTTCGATTGATTTTAATTGTTAAATTTAACGTTTTACATCAAAAACGCGAAAAAATAAGAATAGTTTAGAGGGACCTTTTCAATTTAAGGAATGATTTTAGCTATTGTGATTTCCATTTTCTTTCCTTTAACTTTTTCTTAATTTTTTTTAGCAAAAAAGTAGAAAAACAAAATTTTATTTGGTTTTAAAAATAAGTGAGAAATATCATAAAAATTTTTATATTTTTTTGTGATTTCAAAAAACTTAAGATCACATAAAAACTTGTGATTTACAAAGCATTTACAGTTTTCACAGGCTACAATGTGTCCAAAACGCTGTGGTCTTCTGTATTCCGAATCGGAAAGATTTTATTTGAAATCAAATTGTTCTTAGCTGCGTACCATTTCCGAATACTGTTTCTATTTTGTTTTATATATATATTAATGAATCAAACCAAATATACATTTTTTTAAAGTGTTAAAACGTCGGTTTGTTACCCATTATTTGAAATGTTTTCTTTTATCTTTTCTATTATTCATACAACTCTCCGAACAAAAGTTGCTATAAATTATGAAATTAAAATTTGTTTATGAATTTTAGCTAAAGCACTCATATTTTGGAATATTTTGATTCCGAGTAATTTTCTAATTTCGCACGAATTGATTCTACTCTCTATACAGAACAGGGACGTATGCTTTCTCTTTGCCTTGACAATTCTAACAAAATTGGTTTCTATGACACGTCTAATTAATCAGAAATTTGTAACACGTTTTTTTGTGATTAGTGCGGCAAAAAATTGTCGTTATCTTTAAGTGGCGTTTTTACAATGACCCTTTTTGGACGTTCGTTATACTGATAACGTTTTAAAGAAATTTATAAAATTTAAATCCAGACGAGAATATTTTAAGCATGTATGTAAATCTGTAAATAGTATGCCGTATGAAGAAGTAAGTAGTAGAAAATAGTTTTGAGGGAAAATTTTTAACTAAAAAGTAGATTGTTATCATTCAAAATTCTCAATTATTTTTTTAGTTGAAACACACAAAAATAAATGTGGGTATGTTTTCTGGTTTTGGTAAATACAATTAAAATTTTAATTTAATACTTTTTTTTAAAAAGCTCGCCAGTATTAATTTGTTAATTGATGTTATAAGGTGGGCAAATTTGAGAATAGGAAGACAATTGCCTTTAAATATATCGTATATGTACATATATTTTTTGGTTTTGTAGTCGACGTGGTCTAGTGGTTAGTGTGTTGGCTTACTAAGACGATAGCGCCGGGTTCAAATATAGGCTCTGACATCTTAAAAAAAAAAGAAATATGAAAAAATTATTTCTTTTGGCGACTACCTCTCAGCAGTCTTCTGGCAAAAGCTCTGGGAGTAATTGATTGCCATGAAAAAGCTTCACAAATCTGTCGTTCGGAACCGACTTTAAACTGTAGGTCCAGGTACTCATGGATAAAAATTAACACACACAACATGAGTGCTGCGAGAAGCTAGGCCGTAACCCTGATACAGGGTTGTAATGGCCAACTATGTATGTATGTATGTATGTATGTATATTTTTCGGTCAACCGTAAACCTTGCTAAGAGATAGGAGAATGGCAAGCTGTTAGCTTGTAACGTATAAAGGAGTTTATCTTTTCAAATTAATTAAAAATATTCAATTCAGAACCTCTTTTTGTTTTCTTTAGACAAACAAATGTTTCTCAGATCAGACTTGCTTTATATTTCACAAATTTTAATATTATTTTATCCCCTTATTTATACATACATATGCAAATAAATATGTAGGTAAGTACAGTAGCGATAAAAAAAAATGCAACTCTGTGCCATGTGATATTCAATTGGGACTCTAAACCAGTGGTCTTCACAAAGAGAGTCACACAAAAATACACTGAGAGATGAAATATTCACGAAATATGGTTGAATGGTTGAAATATTCACGAAGAGAGTAAGAAAAACTAAAAAAATATCCGAACAATTTATTTACCTGAGTAATACTGGTGAAGACCACTGCTCTAAACTTAGTCGGGATATACAATACAATGTCGAAATTGAAACAAATATAGATGAAATTTGTAGAAATGACGACGAAAATGTGATGAGCGTAGTACACGAATGTTTGTAAAAGTTTTACCCAAGAGCAAAAGATAATTGAAAAATGTCTACAATTTCTACATTGTAAGTCCCGACTTATAACGTTATCCAACCCTACTTCTTTTGCTTTTTAATTTGTACTACATATTTTACATACATACATACAAAATTGGCCATTACAACCCTGTGTCAGGGTTACGGCCTAGCTTCTCGCAGCACTCATGTTGTGTGTGTTAATTTTTATCCATGAGTACCAGGGCCTACAGTTTAAAGTCGACTCCGAACGACAGATTTGAGAAGCTTTTTCATGGCAATCAATTACTCCCAGAGCTTTTGCCAGAAGACTGCTGAGAGGTAGTCGCCGAAAGAAATAATTTATAATACTTATTTCTTTTTTCAAGACGTCAGAGCTGAGATTTGAGCCCAACGCTATCGGTTTAGTAAGCCAACACACTAACCACTAGACCACGGCGATTACATATTTTACTTATCTATATTCCGGTATGTGATGGAAAATGATTTCGTTCGAAATTCCTCTGTATTTTCAAAGTCATATAAAACTTATTTGTTTTAATTATTTTATAATTTAAGTAGTGGAAGTAAAAAAGGAAGTTGATTTCAATAAACATCAGTAGGCTTTGTTTGCTTATCAGTGTAATTAATTTTTTTTAAATTAATTAAAAAAATAAACAAATTTAGTGAGGAAGTAAAATGCAACGTAATGTACTTAAAGCATAAAGTGGTTTACATACATAAAATTAAATTGTAATTAAAAACTTAAAAATTGTGAACTTTGTAATAGAAATAGCTGTCACGTAATAGAAAATTTGCGGTCATAAGAGCGTTGGGAAAAGGTATATCAATGAATCATACATAATAATGTGTAAAGAAAGACAGGATGTGATAGACATAGTAAATCCAAGGCCCTTTTAAGGCCGCCGAAACGTAAACGAACAATTAGGAGTTCTTGTTTGCTCTCACACTGTCAGAAATCAATTAAAAGCAGCAAACTAGAAAACCAGTCTAGCAGCCACGTATATATAAGGTCAAAAATAAAAAATGGCTGGGCTTTTCCAAACGGTATCTGCAATGGTCAACGAGTCAATTGTCCAAAATGGTGTAAAGTGATGAATCAAAATTTAACTTATTTGTTAAAGATGGGCTGAATTGTCATCGGAAAAATTGATGAAATCTTTATTTGAATCGATAGTACGGTCCATATAATTTAATGTTTGAAGATTATTTCATGCAAATATTAACCGTGACTGCGCCTCAAATGGTCCATCCGCTTAGTCCAATTTTGGCATACTCTTTCCAACTTTTCTGCCGGTATCTCACGAATAAATGCTTCAGTGTTGTCTTTCAATGCGTCAATTGAAGCGGGTTTGGCTGTATAAACATGAGCCCCCCCCCCGGGGATACAGTAAAAGTTGCTGGTGATTACTCCCACCAGGGGCCTGTTTTCTCTGGGGAATATGGAGTTCAACCTAGCTCTGAGTGGCCTGGCGCTCGCTATAGGAAGAGAATGGTTGGTGGTGCATGGTGCATTGTGCAACGTGTGCTATCGGAGACTTGACTGGCATCAGTCCAGGGGGCTGTTGTACACGAGACCGCATAGGGTACTCAGTTGGTTCTTGGTGGTGTTGGTCTTGTCTCTGTGTGTATGCGTGGTAGGCATTTTCTGGCATTCTCAAGGACTGACCAGAGATGCCTTAATCTGGTACGACGGGCATCAGGAAGCCCACGGTTATGCCTGGGCTTCCCTGTCATTCGGGAAGAGAGGCAAACCGGCCTGATGGTTTGGGTGCGGCCCTTCGGGGAGTACACGTAGTGACTGTGGTAGTGCTGGGTAGACACTCCGCAACAAGGGGGGTATCACTACCCAGGCAGTGGTGGTGCTAAATTGCTAACTCGGTGCTATGGGCTCTCTTCTGAGCGTCGTGCCCTCGTGCATGAACGAGATTAGAGGGTACCGGCATCGGGTGGCGGTGGTTGTTGTTGTATAGACATGAGCTTTAACATAGCCCCACAAAAAATAGTCTAAAGGCGTTAAATCGCACGATCTAGGCGGCCAATTGATCGGTCCCGAACGTGAAATAAAATGTTCACCGAACTCGCCTCGTAATAAGTCCATTATTACGCGTGCTGTGTGGCATGTGGCACCGTCTTGTTGGAACCACATGTCATGCAAGTCAAGCTCTTGCATCTTGGCAAAAAAATGTTGGATATCATCTCACGGTAGCGCTCGAATCGATAATTGATGGTTATCAATTATTTTCTTCATTTCGTACTCTACGTAAGCGTGTTGGTGGTTTAATGTCCAACAATGTAAATTTGGTGCGAAATGTAGTCATAGTAGCCCGAATAGTCGCTTCAGTGGGTCGATTAAACTGACCATAAAATGGAAGAAGCGCGCGATGAACTTTCTTAACAGAGCACGCATTTCGATAATAAAATTCAATAATTTGCAAGCGTTGTTCGTTTGTAAGACGATTCATGGTTAAATTATAGACCAAACTGAAGATGTTTGACAGTGAAACAAAACACGAAACGTGCGTCAGCTAAAATATCACCTTTTATAAACGGATGACGCCGCCAGTCCAAAATTCACAACAAGCAATTAAATTTTCAGTATTCATTGCATGCTCTTAGATCTCTTGTGGATTGGTATCGCTCCATATTCGACAATTTTGTTTGTTCACGGGCCCTTTTAGGCAGACATGGGCCTGATTTCTTTATTGTTTGTACGGGTAGGTAAATGCTACAGCCTTCCATGGTGATTTGGCAAAATAAACTGAAAAAACTACAACGAATTTGACAAATGTCAGTTTATTAATTTAAAGTGGCAACTTAATAACTTATTCTAAACAAGACAAGTCTTAAATAACTAAAAAAATTGAGTTGCATTTATTTTGCTCTCTACTGTACATGTACGCATACTGGCAACATGTGTTGGTTGAAATATTGAAAAATAATTTTTTTCTTTAACTTTTTTAACAAAAAAATTTATACTTTTTAGAGTTTAGAGAAATTATACAGGAAATTTTAATTGCTTTTATTGTTATTTCCTTTATTAGAATGCATAAATTAATTTTTATTGCATATACTCGTACAATAGAAAAACTTCGTTATAGTTTTGAAACATGAAAAGCACAGCCATTTGTTAACACACACCTCTTCTAAATGTCTGCTTTTCTCTATTATTTTCAAAATTCAAAACCAAAAATTTATGTTTCTTTTAAAATACAATTTAAGGAACAATCAGCCTTATTTCCGTTCTCGTATTCGAGCTGCAAATAAGTCGATTTTTCATTATGGTACTATGTTTCTCGAATACGTTTAAAATACAACCCTGTTAATAATTCTTTTACAATTTGTGTACTACGGTTCTCGAAATCAAATGTCAAAAATTTTAAAAACAGTCGTATATTTTTTTTCATTCGCCAAAAAATACCAGAATTTATAAATTATGAAAGCAACAAAAGAGTAAGTATTTTTGTTAATAAACTTTATAAAAACTGTTTTTATGTAATAAAAAAATTTTTAGAATAAAAATAACCACAAGAAAACAATTTGAAAAAATGGTAGAGTTGCTCGAAAAACAGCCAGCATTGGCGCAGTCGTACCATAGTGGCATACACAAAGTGGATACAAAATCAGAATGGGTGCAAATATCATCTAAGCTAAACAGTTTAGGACCACCGTCTCGTACTGGGCCTGAATGGATGAAAGTATGGGCGGACTACAAGTGCAATTTAAAAAAAAAACTTCTCTATAACAAAATTGAATGCCGTGCAACGGGCGGAGGCTCAAACAAGCAATATACACTGACACCGGTAGAAGAAGCTGCTTCAGCATTATTACAATTGAACAGCCTTATTAGTCCCGATGGTGAGGAAATAGGTATCAATTCTTCCAATGAAATCGGAAATATTTCTAATATTGAAGTAGATAAAAACGATGAAACTTGTATCCCAACTACTTCAAAAAATATTCGAAAACAGGCGACAAAAAATGTTTCTGCTAAACAAGACCTTATTGAGCAACAATTAAAAGTTCAAACAGATTTATACAATGAGGTGAAAGAATCCTTAAGACAAATAGAAAGATATGCTCGCAAACAACATAAAATGAAGGAGGAGAGTCTAAGCCTTTGTAGAAGTCAGCTAAAATTAAAAAAAGAAAAGTTTGAGTTGTACAAGGAAGAAATTAAGAAAAAGGACGAATACAGAAGATTAACGCTTCAATTGAGAACAGAAGAAATTGATATTAAAAAACGAAGAGTGGAACTCGAGGAATACAAAACTCGAGGAATACAACAATTGAACCATTAGGTTTCCTTTTTTATAAATATGTTTAATTTTTATTAGTTCTGTAATTCGCATTTTTTAACTTGAAATTTTATATTAATTTTTTTATGACACTTAACCTTTTTTATGCACATATGTATTTAAACCAAATGAAAGATATGTGATTTTAGTTTTTGAATATTCTAGTATTTAATACATAAGTTTAGTAAATAATAGAAAGACTAGTTATTCTTTACACACATGTATATGAAATAAATGTGATTTAATTTTTTATATACAAGTATATAATTACATACATATGTACCTTGAATTAATTTTAATAAATTTTTTGTTTCTATAAATCATAAATGTATTTTTATATTTAAACATTACAAGTTCATTGATTGCATTATTTTCATTCTTATATTGGAAGCTGTTAAATTTTCATTTATTTCAATATTGGAATTTTCTGCAAAATCAGTTTCAAGATACATTTCTGGGAGATCTGTTTTGTAAAAAATACAAATATTATGTAAGGCTGCACAGACATTTGTGATTTTTGCTGCTACATTTGGTGGATAGTGCAATTGCCTTGCTCCTAATATGCACCGAAACCTATTTTTAAGTACGCCTATTGTGCGCTCTACGACATTTCGGGTTTGAGAGTGTATATGATTAAATCGGCTCTCGGGAGTACCTTCTCCTGCTGATCGAAAAGGTGTAATTAAGAATGGCTCCAGCGGATAGCCTGCATCACCTTTAAGAAAATACTAATTTGTTTTAAATTACTTTACTGAACTACATATATTGGCCTCACCTAATAGCCATGTGTTTTTATCACCATTATTATAATTCCTTTTTAATAATTGCTTTAATTCACTTGAATTCCATATCAGTGAATCGTGAGCTGATCCTGGATAGTGAGATGATATATATCTGATCTGCAGTTTATGATCACAAACCTTATAACAAATTTTGTATATTTAATTATTCTATAACACAATTTAAACCAGATTATGTACATACCACGGTTGCATTTAGGCTATAGAAACCTTTTCTGTTGTAGTACTTAAAACGTTCCAGAGTTCGTGGTGCCAAAATTTTAATGTGTGTGCCATCGATACATCCTATGACACCCGGAAAACCAGTTTTATTATAAAAATGTTCCTTTATTTCACTCTTTTCGTTCTCACTCATATTAAAAGAAATCCAGCTCTTGCACAATTCACTACTCATTGCACTTATACATTCTTTAAATACTTTACTGACAGAGGACTGGGAAAGACCTACATTGTAGTCATTACCCGCTCCTTTCTGGTAACTTCCTTCTGCAAGTATGCGCATTGTTGCTGCCAGTTTAAGTATATTTGGCACTGCAGAGGTTCTTTTCGACTCTTTCAATTTGGGTTCAATTGTGTCCAAAACGTACTTAAAAGCCGATTTGTTTAATCTAAAATAGCTAACGAATCTAAAAGGGAATGTTATTAAATTTTTCTTTTTTCTGATACTTCTACTTACTTTGAATTTGGCATTGAAAATATATTTGAAGAATTTCTTATTTCCTTTCGCAAAGTATTCAGCTCTGCCACTGTATACTGATCTTCATCATCAGAGGATGAATATAAGGCAACACTCAACATTTTTATTTTTTTACAATTAAACAAAGAAAACAATTAAAGTTGTTATTTTTATTTGCCGCCAATATCTTTTTATTATTATTTTTGACAGTTCTTAACAGACTGTTTCATAAATATTTATTTATTTTTAACATTTTTTGTCACCCTTTTCCTTTTGTTCTATTACAAAATTATTGTAGTCGAAAATTTTACGTAGTACCACAAAGAAGAAAATTCGAGTACCTATACGACTAGAGTCGAAGAACATTTTCGAGAACCGTAATAAGGCTGATTAATTCCATTAAAAGGAGTAAAAACAATATTTTCCAAGAAAGAAAAACACCTTTTTTGTGGTTAAAAGGGAAGACATTTAAAAGGTATTCTACTCATTTAATAAGAAAAGATCCTATTTATGACAAAAAAAAAAATAGAAAAATAATACAACACATGAGACCGCAATTTAATGGCTGAGATTTTTCTATGAAATTTTGACTCGCTTTTTAAATGAAACATGAATGAATGACCACATTTATGACCCTGAACTTAATTATTGCCATAAAGCTATGGAATAGAAATTAGAACGGCTGCATAAACCACCCCTTTTTTATTGGCAATAAAAATATGTTTTAACCATTGTAAGACAGACTTACACTCGTATACACATTTTGACGAAATTAAAAAAGGATTTTTTCATTTCTTTTTTTTCGTTTTCTAATAAAAGTACCATGTGGGAAGAAGGACATGTTTTAAGTATCCCAATTAATATTAAGTGGATTATAATATTATGACCGAGCAATAGAGAGCACAAATGACTCAGACACATGCACATCATCATCCAAAATGATTATTATTTTACATGGAGTAATAACATTAGCATTTAAGAGAACAAGGCAATTGCCTTTAGGACACTCTCATTAACCCAACCATTTATTTTCTGCACCTTAAAGGACACTCATCTGTGCTGGTTTTGTATTTGGCTGAGAAAGTGTGTGTCATATAATACGAGTGGGACAGTTCATTTGCTTGATTTTATTTTTATCCATGTGATACTGGTGGTATGTGCTTGTATTTGGAATATGATGAGTATGTTCATGTACGATATAATTCGTTTTTCTTCTTTTTTTTAATTGTTATTATGATTATTGTTTATCAACTTGTGTGGTGAACAGAGTTGTCCAAATTAAGGTACGTTAGATGGTCAAGCCATTAATAACTAACAATAAAAGTTTTGAAGATTGGCTCCGCTTTTAGTGTCTGTCTGTCTTCAAACTTACAGGTTTCACATAACAAAATATGGCAATTTATTCGAACGAAATCCTAAGACTAATGGAATCATACGATTAATTTTTATTGATACTGTAAACGATTTTATACGAATGAAGTTGTCTATACTATGAAATGTCTATACTATATATTAAGGTGAGTCAATTTTTTTGCCTATTAAGCGTATAGCAAAATCGTAATCTACGGGAAATTCTAAGAACTTTTCCCAAAGAAACCATGGTTCTAAAATCAAAATCGAGCTTCCGGTTTTTTAAGAGAAAATTAGGTGCTCAGGTCATCCGAAAACAATGCTATTTTTTTGGAAGTATTCATTGCAATTGGTGAATAGTTGACCTGTAACGCTGGAAGAGGGCTTAATTTAAAGGAAATTTTCTCACCTTTCTATATCTGTGCTCATTTATAGAAAATTATTTACCCAATAATAGTTATAGGTTTTTAACAGTTTGACTATTATTATTTTGACATAAACTCCCAAACCAAGTTGTTCATCTCCAACGAACCGCTCCCTGACATTTTCACTTTATGCCACCTTTGCCAGGCATTAAAAATGAATGATCAGGAGTACAGCGTCTCCTTCTTAAAGATAGCAGCTAACCTATTTACTGGAGACGCTCACCACTTATAATTAACCTCAAACTACAGATGGGGCAATTGCTGTTGATAATTTAAAGGTTAAGTTATAACATTCGTCTTTGAATGATGAAATGCCAGCAATTTGTCTCAGAGACAAAAAATCCGTTTAATAATAAAAATTAATTTACTTTTATATTATAATTTTACTTTCACATTATAGTACAATGCACAGCATGAGTAGGTGTTGATCTCTAAGTATTGGTCTAAAAAAAAGTGTTATTTTCTGATGGAAAAATGAAATTCTATTAAGAAATTTCTTTTTATGACGGAAAAATAAAAACTCTCTTTTTTCAAATTTATCTTAACTTGGCTTGAGAATATTTTTTACTAAAGCTACCTTCAGATTTGTCAAATATTTGATGAAAAAAGGGTACGGTTATGGAAACATTTTATACAAACATTTTCTTTTATATGAACATGTCGTAAATAATTATTTAAAAACAGATAAATACAAAGAATAATAATATTATTAGTTAAATAATTTGAGCTTAACCTTTAACTACTGAGGCGGTGGTAAATTTTACCCTCTCCATAAATTTTTTAATTTATTTTCTTCGGTTGAGCGCTGTTGAGTCCCTGTTTTGTTATACTAAATCTTTGATTTTTTTATTTTTATAATCCTATTTATATAAAAATGTATTTTCTTGTTCTTTTTAAAAAAAAATTGTTAAAAAAAAAATTTTTTTTTTGACTAATTTTTTTGGTAAAACAAAAGGTGGTAAAATTTACCCCACGTCAATAACTATGAAAAAATATTTCACCTCCGTAGTTAAAGGTTAAGGTCGATTAATTATTTAAATTATTTATTTTTCGATATTTCGCTATTTCCTTGCGTAGCTTCATCAGGAATATAATTTGTATACAAATAATTTAACTAATAATAAAATTAATAAAAATGTCAAGGAAAATAATACAAAGAATAATATTCCAATTTTTAATTAATCAAGTTTGAAGCAACATAAGTTGTCTTTATTTTTAGGTTTCAAAAATTAAATTCGTGACTAACGTGTCACAAATGTGCCAACAAAATATTGCTGCCTCTCTTTCTATGTTAACGTTGTACACATCAGTATCACACTCTCATTTCAGTGTGCTACAGGCATTTGAAAATTGCGTCTCCACATACATATGTACGAGTACTTATATACGCTTTTATTACTGGGATTTAATGAGTCTGAAGCAAATTCACTATTTTTTTTCTTTGTTTTACGAATTTTAATAAAAATTATATTCAGCTACACAGACGGAGTACAAAATAATTATAAATTAAATATCATTTCCGTATACATACTCGTATTTGTGGGTTTCATTGCTTCTACAATACTACTGCGTACTGTATGTGAAACTATTAGATATAACAATTCCAAATTATAATTGTACTCCAAAATATGTATAAAATGTTCATTTTACGTGTATTTAAGGCATTTTGAAAATACGATATTAAAGCGTAAAATATAAATTTCATTGAGGTTTTATGAAATGTTGAAGAGGCCAGCCATAAATTCTATTCACATATTCTCTTAATTACCATAACAAATTGTTAAATAATCATAAATTTATGTATTGCATTATGAGTACTCGTATAAAAGCAAGTAATTTTAGTTTTGGGTTAAAACAGAAAAGAAAATCTATGCATGTATATAAAATTTAATAAAAACATATGTAAGTACTATATACTACTTATGGATATGTGCTAGAAAACGAAATTGAGTGAATTTGAAATCGAATTTGAATGAAACTTAAATGCGCAATTTGTTTGAGAGTTTTAAGAATCAAAAAAGATATGTATGTTAATGGTCAGTAGGCGAATGAATTAATAAATATATCAAAGTCGTATCACATTTCGAAATAACAGAAATTTTAATTTTAATTTGATTTCAATTTCACTCGTTTTCGATTTACAGAACATACCCGCTACATAAGTAGGTATGTATTTGAAAAATTTATATAAAAGAATTAAACAAATATTCTGTATAATCTCTATAAAATCATGCTGAATAGTTAGAAGTCGATGGAATCTTCTTAACTGTATTTATAACCTGTACTTGTCTGTCATTTAAAGAGTTGCTTAGGCATTAACGAATTAAGCAACTTCACTATTGAATGACCATATCAAATAAAATATGAACGTTAACATTCAGCTCAGATCTCTTGTCAATTTTATAGGCTCCATTTCTAACAGAAATTCCTCTTTAAAGCCTTAAGCCTAAAACTTACGGTCGAAAAGTATTATAATAATTACAGAAAAGGAAAGAAATAATATTGTAAACTGTAAAATAAGAAGAAAAGCTGTAAGAAGTTTTTTTAATAAATTTTTTTCTTTTAAGTTTCATTAAAATTATTAAACAAATCTTCTCACAAATCACTGCAAAAATAATGACGCCAAAATTTTGAGTCATTTTACCTGGTGTGTTACCAAGCTAGAAAAATTTAAATTTATTCATTAAAACATTAAAATGCCATATTCCCAAATACTTTTCTGATAAAACAAGTAAACCAACGCAATATGTAAAATTTTAATTCATATGTCCAAATAGTGCGATAGTAACAGACATCAGCATACACAAGAGTATATACTTATACACTTGATTTAAAATTAAAAAAAAATATATATAAAAATGATTAATTTGTTTCTGACGAAACAAAAATTAATTTTAAAAAATTTATCACTCTTCCTGGGGCTCAATCTTCGGGCCTTCAGCACATAAAAAAAATAAAAATGTTTTGTGTTATATTATAGGATCGGCAAATTTGAGGTTAGGATGTAATTGACATTTCATCCTTTGACATTTATTTAATAAAAAGCTGGGAATTTTTAATCATGGAAACATATACAACATGGTTTTCGTCAAACGTTTGTGAATTGCCTGTTTGAAAAACTGAACGAAATCATATTTAGTGATGAGATTGGCTAATGTTTACATCAAAGAGGTTTCCGCAGGATGGCGCCACAAGCCAAACAGCCGGCCAAGCAATTCACCTATTGTATGAAAAATTTCTCGGTTGTGATTTGGCGATGTCAGTTGGTCACCTCGTTGTTGTGATTTAACACCGTTGCATTATTTTCTTTGTGACCATTTCAAAGACCGGATTTGCGTGAATAAACCACGAACAACTAACGCTCTGATAGATGAAATTCAGAGCTGCGTTAACGAGATAAGCGAAGTTTTGTTGCACAGTGTGGTTCAAAATTTTGTGAATAAAGCGGACGTCTTGCGACGCACACTGGGGATTTTTGTATGAAGGTGAGGAAAAAAATATATTTGTCAAAAAATGTAGTGATTTTATCACAAATTTAGTTTTATTTATATAGTAATACACAAAAGTAATCAAAATAAAGAAAGTTAGAGAAATGTATATCCTTTCCTACAATGTAAAAAGACATAACTAACAAAAAAATTTAAATGATTTTTTTTAATTTTTAATTTATTATTTATTTTAAATCTATTTTTAAATTATTATTCTAAAAGATCTAATAACAGTATGCCTTTTCTGGCTAAATGCATTTTCTGGAGTGCCTAAGGCCATATTTTTGGTAGTCTTTGTTACGACTTTCTTGAGCCTTTACTGACTTGGTCTCTAGGACTCTTTTAGCAGTATGATCCAACAGATTTTGCAGAGGTACACTCCTCAAACGATTTACGTGGCCGACCAAGTGCAGAACTGGTAGGACATTCAGTCTAAGTAAACTTTATTGTAAATGTGCGTTAAAGCTAATTTGCATTTTTTTTTTTCAAATCGCGACTTCGCACCATTAGAATCCTGCCATCTTTGTTTAAAGTTAGAGTAAAAGCCTTTATATATTGTATCCAAAATTTCACATGCTTTAGTTTCGTTTAAGCCAATGTGCGATTGTTGCAAAAACTGTTTTAATTTTGTTCTGTCTTTGTCAAACTCCAGAAACTTCGGGTGTAAAACCCCATGTGAAATTTATTATCGCTTATTACTTTGCTTCTGTAATCATAAAAATCAAATAATAATGCTGAAATATCCTACTTTAAATAAAAAGAAGAACGTTGGCTCACACAATAAAAGAATATTCGCTTTGAAATTCTTAGGTTTAAATTAAGTTGGTTCGGTAAAACATACAAGTACTGAGTTTGAGACGGCTATAAAAAAAAATCTGCAGTCAGATCGGAGTAATTCTTTTTGACTTGATTGTACCATTTAGTCTAAAATGTCAAAATATCACTGAATCTTGCATGAAGAGTATGTTGAAAATTTGACTTTTTTCCTCAAAATCCCCAATGTGCGACGTGGACATTTTATGAGTGAAATCTTTTATGCATTTTATAAAAAATTATCAACCAAGCATCATTTTTCATTGCTTGGATGATTAAACTTTCTCTAAGTGTTGAACAAGTGAGGTCACAGTTGCGATTAGATTATAATGAAGAGTGTCAAACAGTTGGTCTAAATAGGCAAACAATTTCTTAACTTAATATGAAAAATATTAAAGATATTCAATAGAACATAATCTATTTAATATGGCGGTAAATTTATTTAAAAAGGAAATACTTCAGTAATCACCCGGGACTATATTATAAACAAAAAACCGTGTGCAGTGCAAATAAATATGAATTATTTCTTTTTTTTAAACTGATAAGATGGTTGGTCAATGACGTTATAATTTAATAAATTTTATTTACAAAAAAAAAAAAAAAATTCAATGCAAACAGGCACAACATACAATGCATGTACATAGACATTTTGTTACTTCATCATCTTTTGATTGCAATCACTTAAAATAACGAAATCTATTGTTTTCTTTAGAAGCTTGAAATGTGAACTTTAGATTTTATTATTATCGTATGAGGTGTATGATTATGGTAATATTTTTATAGCTTTATAAACGAATTTTAAATTTTATAGTTTTTCAACAATTTTTCAACAGATTTTTAGATTAAAATAAATGAGTACATACCTGATATTCATTAATGTCTGTGGTGTTACACTGAAATAAAAAGAAAACAATTTTATTTTATTGTAATTAAAAATTTAAAACCAACTCAAGGTAAAAAATTAATTAAAGATAAGTTTTTTTTATTCAGGCTAGCACTCAGGGGATGACCCCTACTAATACTAGTTGCGCTGGTCCAGGAAAATATGATAGGAAGGAGGAAACACAGACCTCTGATTTGAACGCACTAATATCATATCTGATATCAGTCAGAATAAACCAAAGGTCCTATTTTAAAATGCAAACCGAAAGGGAATCGCTTGCTGTTGATTGATTATTCAATGGCCAGTATTATACATTCACCTCTGAAAGATCCAAAAACGATCAACCCCAAGAAGCTCGCACAGTAAAATTTAAATTAAGGCAGGAATAATATGTCATAATGATATTGAAAATGATGTTGTAGTTCTTCCTGATCCAGCCCCTGGGAAAATTCTTAGTAACTGCACCTCTACTGCCTTTCTGGCATTAGAGAACCTGCCAGAGAGCTATTGCTCTCCGCCAGCTTAGCCAGTTGAGTCTTTGCAGTGTAAGACTCTACGCCACGACAAGATGATTATCCCACGTTTGGGATTGTAGGCTAAACGTGCACATTTGTCAAATATTTGATGAAAAAAACATAGTCCGCCATTTTTTAATTACTTAAAAATTATTATTTATCGTTCTTATTATTTCAATATAAAAGTAGAAACTCGCCCAAAGAGAAATAATTTGTCTAAAAATTTGTGTTAATATTAAATAAACTATCAATAAGATAAAATTTGATTACAATAATATGGGGTAAATTGGAGAGGCAGTTTTTTCTCCACAAAGTTCACTTGAACACACATAGCGGCCCGTTTTAATACCACATGAGACTACCGTAGGATCTTGCTAACCAGCTCAGATTAACCGTTTCCGTAACTCAGATCTTAGATTTGCTCAAAAAGTATAACACTCCTAAACTATGCTTGAAATCAGCACTAAAACACCATGAACCTGGTAATGGTTTTTCTTATATCATAGTTCCGTAAACGATAATTTTAACTTCTAATTATCTCTACATTTTCGCAGATAATAGCTACATATGTAATTCATATTCATTTGATTATAGGTTGAACCTTTTAGAGGTTGGGGTGAAAACGCAAAATATTAATGACACACTCGCACATGACATGATGATAAAATATTGTTATCCGTGACTGTGGATAATGCAAATGCTCTTGATATTCTGGACTTATGAATCAACTGTTGATGTTCAATGATCTTCACTGGAATACTCTTAATCATATTTTTCAAGCTTCTAGAGAAGCACTTCACTCCATCTGACCTTGTTAATATTGAGAAGACGGTTATCCGATCCAAAATGGAATACAAATCTCACGTATGAGGCGGTATTTCAAGTTCATTTCAAAGTGTCTCTATCGATCTAAAACTTCGATATTTATTTGGGGGTAGGCGTAGTATCTCCGAATGCCCTGTGAGAAAGACACAATTCTAGAGATATCCCTACGATTGGTATCTTCTTATCAAATTTGGGCCAAGTGAGTTTAACAGTGAAGCTTCGGATTTGTCAGCATCCAGTATATACCATACACCAAACAAAACTGATATAAATGTGCCACATTAGCTAGTTCATGAGCTGGATATGCCAGGAACTCAAACCGCTGTGAACTTTTTAACAAGTTAAAGAATTAAAGTTATAGAGTTGTAGTATATATTTGGGGAGTATTTCAGCAACTATTGTACTTTCAACTAAAACTTTTATGGTATAACCATAATTACTATTTAATTTAATTGTAAACGTATAACTTTAAATCTGGTAATATTTTTACAATACAAGTTTACATTTAATTTTTAGCAGACACAAGCAGTTGCAGTACGAGTACACGATGTTTACAAACAGTAAATTAAAAGCCAATAAATCATAATTTGTAAATAAAATTAGTCTGGTAATAATATTATTATTGTTGCTGTTGCTGTTGTTTCTGTTTCCTCTTTTGTTGTTTTTTTTTTTTTTTTGTATTTCAATAGTTTTATTTTTTTTGGAGCCAACAAAACTTTCTTTTGCCTTCCTCATGTACATAAAATAGAAAAACTTTATTGAAAATTCATTAGTGTCCAGTACAAAAGGAATCCTTTTACTTGCAACACATGTGCCATATACTACATACATACATACTCTTGTACTGTCTAAAGTTTTAGAGTTAAAATTTGTTTATAGTGGAGAGTGTCTGTTATTTGAAATATTGACTGTTTTTATATTCAAAAGTTTTATAATTTTTGTTTTTATTTCGATTTTGGGTGAAAGTGCAGACTAATGCATTTTTAGAAAGTTATTATGAACAGATACGAATAGATAGTCAAGTCATTGGTTGATCAACATTTACAGGAGTGCGGGAGAATTTTGCCAAAAAATAAAGAAAATAATTCTTTCTAATAAAATCATCAAACTCTTAAGAGTTAAAATAACCAATAAACCACAAAATAATGGTTCTCTTGTTTTGAACATGAGGTAGATTTCCAATAAAACGGTTTTGTTTTTAATGTTAAATTAAAGTTTTGCTTTTTGAGATACATATGTTTCTTTAGTTATATTTTCTTTCTTTTGCAAAAGTCAGTATGTTCTCGTGCATTTAACTGTCTCCCTGCTTATTATTTAAATAAGCAAACACGATACAGTAAAAACATTTAAAATTTTTAAAAATTTTTGAATACAAGAACGTTTTAACAATTTAATATTCAATAAAATTGCTTGGCCACCCATCTTATTCTTCTGATTTAGTTCTCTCTGACTTCTACCTGTTCTCAAATCTACAAAAGTTCCTGGCTGGCAAACGTTTTACCTCGATTGAAGATGCAATGGCAGCTGTAAACGATTTTTTTAAGGAGCTTTAGAAACATTATTTTAAACAAAAGATAAAATTACTAGAAAAACGTTGAACTAAGTGTATTCAAGTTTCAAAAGATTATATTGAAAAATAAAATAATCTTTTAAATCTAGCTTTAATTTTTGATTGTAAGGCTAAGAACATTTCATATTGGCCTCGTATTATATGTAAAACCGATTAAACTACAGCTCTAAAGCGCTAAAATGGCCACCACAAATCTAAATATTAATGCAAAATACAAACTAACCCTTGTTTGTGGTATTGAAATAGGCAGACTAAAAAATATAGAAGCAAACTGACAGAACTCTATGAAATAGTTTCTGCAATTGGACAAAAACAAAATTAACTTTAATGCTATAAACACATTCAAGGCTATCGATCACCGAACACACGACTACATTTCGCTGGCTACAAAAGTAGCCAAGTGGTGAGCTACTTAATTATAATAACGACTACAGCTACAAAATAAACATCTGTTTTGACACAAAACATAAAAAACTTATTTTTTTTAAAGTGAAATAAATAAAAATTTAAGAAAACTAAAAAGGTAATTAAATAATAAATTAAAAATGAAATAAAAACTGATTTAAATAAATGAAATGTGTAAATGAAAACTAAACAAAAAAAGGCGAGTTGATTACCAGATGTGAGCATTTTTACAAGAAACACTATAAAGAAATTTTGACAGCTCCTACTTCCATACACTAGAATACATTTTAGCAACTTCAACCAGCAACAACCGACTAGACAGCTGATTGACAAGCATATAAAACAAATCGGCCGGCGATCTTATAGTAATCATGAGTCTGTCATTAAAATTGTGCATTTAGAACTAAAAATACTACAGTCCTTTTTAATTATTATTCTTTCTTTGTTGTTTTTTTTTCAGCACTTTTTAAAGAAGACTTGGTGAATTAATTATGAATCATTACACGTACGAACAACGTACAAAAATAATTAAATCTTTTTTTTCAAACCAACAGCGTGCATACGAGTATCGTCATTTTAATATGCGAATTACACCAACAGCGTCAGCAATAAACCATTTTATTGCAAGTTTTCGTCAACATGAGTATGTAAGAACCGTTCCTGCTGCCGGAAGAACACCTACCATGCACACTGGTCAAAATATTAAACGTGTACGGCAGAGCGTGCAGCATAGTCCATCAACATCAACAAGGAGGCGTTCGACACAACTTGGACTATCACGGCGGCCACTGTAGAGAAGTTTTAGTAAATTAGACTTGTTCCCATATAAAGATCAAAGACTACCAGCAACGGCTTGAATATGCCATTCAATTCGGTGAAAAAGCGGAGGAAAATCCAGACTTTATTCACAATTTAATAATGAGCGATGAAGCCCTTTTCCTATTAAATGGGAATATCGACAAGCAAAACTGCAGGATTTTGGCTACAAAAAATCCAAGAGCAGTTGATCAGCGACAATCACACCCATTTAAGTGTACTGTTTGGTGCGGTGTATCCTAAAGGATAATTAGCCCATACATATTGAAAATGAAAGTGGTATCCCATTCTCTGTCAGCGCTGGTCTATATCCAACGATGTTTGAAAATTTTGATAGGCGAGCTTTGGAAAATCATCCCAACTTGTGGTTCCAACAAGATGAAGCCTCAGAACATACTGCAGGTGCCTCAATGGCTTTGTTAAGTTACATATTCGGCGAAGGCATTATTTCACCAGATTTAACAGCTTCTCACAGTTTTCTTTGGAGATATTTGAAAGCAAGAGTGTACATTAACAAACTAAGAAAAATACTCCCACTAAAAACCAATATTCTAAATGAAATCATGGCTATTACACCCGAAATTTTGCGAAAAGTTATTGAAAATATACTAAAAACAGCACGTATGTACGTAGCGGGAAATAGACATCACTTACAGGCTATCATTTTTCAAAGCCAATTGCGAAAAGTTCCTCAATTATATAATTGCCGAATTCACAAAACCCTTGTATTCATTGTATTCGTTGTTTGATTGTACGGCACTACAATAGTTGTACGCTTGTTGTTGGTAATTTGCATATAAACATTCGATACAACTCAAACACTTTTTTTCATATGTTTTAAAAAAGTTGTATTGGTTTCTGTGTTATTGTGAATGAAAAATATTGACAAAAATATAAACAAAACAAAAAATTTTTTTATTGTCAACAGCAAATTAAATAAAATAAAATAAAATAAAATAAAAAATATATAACAACGGAGAAAAATGTATTTTGTTTGTAAAAATAAACTTTTTAATACAGTTTTTCTTTTTCTTATTTGGTTTTTGACGTTTAATACACAAAATACTTTCATATAAGTACATACAATAGATGTTCACGAGCCAACATTGTATGCAATACATGAAACAACGATACAAAACTTTGTGAATTCGGTAAATGTATTTAAAAAAATATTATAATCGCATAAATAAAAAAGTTATAAACCATTTAATCCATATAGCTTATTCTGTTCCACACTGTAGTATTAGGTCCTTATGTGAATAAAAGCGTGTGCCGTACCACGTATAAAAATTTTAATTGGTGTTGGTAGTTTAATAAAAACAAAACGGTTTTCATATGATGGTAAAGCAATATTTGTGTTCCATTGAATATGACAAAGGCAAAATAGGAGAAGTTGTTTCTGGACGGATTCAATTTAAATATTGTGCTTGTTGTAAAAATGCTCGCGATCTGGTCATCAATTCGCCCAGGAATTTATTTCTTTATTGTGTTTCCTTTTAAGAATTAACGAACACTGGAATTTGACTTCATAAAAACAAATTGTAGCGTGATAAGTTCGGGCTTTAGGCATAAGTCGTCTTCGGATATGGATCCATTTAAAAAATAATTTGACATTCACCGAGCATCGAACATAGTCTAAGCTACCATAGAATTCACTGGAATAGTTTAAAGGTATAAACTGCCAAATATATGTGTAATTAGTTTCTCCTAATACGACAAAATAAATTTTCTATTAAACTTAATTAAGGGCCAAAGTACATACATACAGTGTATAGTGTATACAACCCTTATAATTTTAAAAATTTAATTCTAGGAATGGGTAGTAAGGAGTTCTAGAAACAACTAGCAACACATGCACAAAATCTTCCTTTGATTTAAATGGTTGATAGATGTTATTTCTAAGAGGCTGCATATTGCAAGGTGGTGGTGTATTTACCTCTTTTGCTTGTTGTCACACGAGTATAAGTAATGATAACAAAATTTGCAGGCAACTTCCGCATGACCAGAAAATTGACCAGATATCAACAATTCAAAAAGCAAACGGGGTTAAAGTCAATGGCAGTTCGCAAAAATGAAAAAAATTTCAGAGAACGTTATGCAAATTTATTGTTTCAGGAATTTTAAAGGGATGTTTTTGTTTTCTTCAGAGAAACAACCGGGTTGGGTAGTAAACAAGTGACCAACATTTTTTTGCTTTTATTTTTTTTCCTTTTTTTTCGCAACGTTTGCAACTGATGTTTTGAATTTAATTTTATTTTTTTTGAAGTACTAAATTATGTTGTTTAGCTCTGTGTGTTTGCATTAATTTTGCAAACTTTAAAAAACTTGTTTGTTTATTGACCTTGAAAAGCGGCTTATCTTGAAACAAACAAATGAAAATGGAAAACAAAAAGTACCGGAAATATAAATGGAAATCAACCCCGGTATATGCAAAAAATAAAATAAATTGTATTTTTTGTTTTTATATTTCATTTCTATGTATTTTGCATGTGCTATGCAGACCCTTTTGGGTTTAAATCCTGTAGGCAAATAAAAGGATTTCCATTTCATACAACCCTCTATTAATTTTTGCAAATTTTAAATTTGCAATAAAAGTATCTGTAAAATACTATCCAGTTGGTTTGGATTTTTTATGCCACTCATACTACACTTTAAAATTGTAACAAATCAAATAAAATTTTATAATTTTAAAAACAAATGTTTATATTTTTCATTTCTTTTGTATTCAATGGTATCCCATAAACAGTCGTACAATATTTATGGCAGAATAATATTTTTCTTCCTTTTTTTATTTGGTTTATAAGATTTATTTGCAGATTATTTTGTTTTATTTTTTATTTATTTAGATTTTTACCACATCAACAATAGTTTTTATCCCTTAAGCCTATTTAGTCGATTCAAGCAATAATATTTAAATTTCTCTTCACTTTTTCATAAAAGTATTGTTTGACTTTAAAAGATTCTATTGATTGTCTATGTGTGTATGTATGTGTTGTTGTGCATTGTATTTGTATTGATTTAAATTGATTTGTTGGAATTTAAATGGATTGTTGATTGAGTAACATTTGCCGTTTGATGATTTAAAATTAATTTTCAATCAATTTTTATATCATAAAAGCATATGCTCGCATTCAATTGCAATCGATAGAATTTTTCAAAGGATTTTATAATGTTTTTAAAATATACAGTCGAACTCAAATTTTCTCTAACACGTGGGGGTGCGTGGTATAGTGGTTAGAGCGCTCGCACAAAAACTCTAACAGCCCAGGTTCAAATCCCAACAAAGGTGAAAAATTATAAAGTCCAAAAAGTCCATCTACCAAGTAACCGTTACTGACATTCCACTCTATTCCACCTTAACCTTTGACAACGAAAAACAAATGATCAGGAGAAAAACGCCACCTATTGGGAAGTAGCAGATAATAGCTAAAAACCTACTTAGCGAAGGCACTCACCCCAATCAACATGCAACGATGGGGCAATCGCTGTTGATCATTAAATGGTGAAGGTATAATAATATAATCTTCTGAAACTTGAATTCACTTAGTTCAACATATTCTAGCAATTCTATCCCTTGTTTAAAATAATTTTTCTAAAACTCCTTCAAATAGTCGTTTACAGTTGCCATTGCAGCTCTCTCAATGGAGATAAAAGGGTTTCCAGCAAGGAACTTTTGTAGATTTGAGAACAGGTAGAAGTCAGAGAGAACTAAATCAGAAGAATAAGGTGGGTGGTCAAGCAATTTTATATTCAATAAAATTATTCAATTGTTAAAACCTTCTTGTGGAATGGTGAGTTGTCATGATGAAAAATTATTTGTTTGTGTTCTAAACCATATCTTTATTTTCGAATTTTCAATTTCAATGGAATCGGTTACAATAATATTCTCAATTTATTGTCTTGCTTTTTGTATATAATAGGCTAATAAAACTTCTGAACCATAGTGCCACGAAAAGAGCATAATTTTTCGAAAACAAAAATTAAAAAATATTCAGAAGTCTTCAAAAATGAGAAAGAGAAAATCGTTAAATGAGGGTTCAGTGTGAATTCTTTCAATATGTATTTTCAAATAATTTTCCTAAAATAATATCTATTACTTACTGTTTAAAAATGTCAATCATTTTATCAAAAAGAGAAAACTTTTTAACAAGAAAATGTTTTTTTTTTTGTTGGAAAACTAAAATGAAGTAAAAAATATTTCCTGGTATTGTTTTGAAACGGCAACGTACAAGTTTGACAATGATTACAACTAAAAAGAATTCGATTTTATCAATGATTCTATTCAATGCATTCAATAAAGTATTTAATTTACAGCAGTTCAGTATTGGATGGTGTACAGAAATTTTTTAAAAGTTAAGAATATTTGAACAGCTTTTTAAGTAAATTTCTAACTGACAAAAATTTTTTCAGAAAAATCAACGGATTCTCTTACTTCGAATTGTCCCTTTACTCCAGTGATGTCCAAAATTCTCTTTCCCTATCACGCGTGATAGGAAAACAAATTCTGCTTGCGTCGAAGTCAAACACGTACATAATAAAAAGAAATATTGTTACTCTTGCTCTTTTAAGATTTTAGCTTCTCTCCAACATAGTGCAGGGATGGATAGTGCATATTTTTTGTATCATTTTTATTTAACTGAAATAATTATTCATTATTTCCTCCAAATTTATGTGACCTCGGTACTCCTTTATTCTTAATAGATCGGTCACATGTCTATCGGACAATCGATTATGTACTTTACTCAGAATTATGAAGAAATATTTATGAAGTTATAAACAGAAAGTAATTCGAACATTCCCATTTCTGGTAGAAGTAAGCAGAGTCTTTTCTCTGCTTCATACACAAGCGCAAGTGTGTTTATGTAGTAGTGGACATCACTGCTTTACTCTAATGTTTTCTCTCTCTTTTTACTGTTTACTGTGTAAACAAACACAATCCAGTACAAGAAGGTGTGGGTAGTTTTACAACAAATACAATAATAAAATACATTTTGACAGCTTCAACCAGCAACACACTATTAGACAGCTGATTGACTTACCGCCTTGATCCAGTAAACACTTATACAAATTTTTAACTTTACAAGTCTGAATTAGAATAGTCGACTATGGATATAGATTAAAGTTCATTCAGCATTCATTAGCATGAACCTCGTTATTTAAAAAAAAAAGACAGTACAAAAGTTTTTTTTTTCTTATTTTTTGGTAACTCTATGAAATATTGTAATTCTAAAACAAAAAAATTTCGCCAGTGAATGTCCAATCATTTATTCAGTTAAAAAAATAAAAAAATTATCAAAAAGTAAATTTCAAAACATAAATGAAAATAATAAACAAAGACAAGAAATTAAATACTGAAAAAAAAAAGAAAAAAAAGAAGAAACTTTAACTTTTTAATAAGTCACACATTTACCAGTACAAATCAGATACGATGAAATCAATGTCTACTTAAAGGATTTCTAATGAATAACAAAAAATCTAAGCTGTGGCAGCATCTTCTGTTGTGTCTAGCAGGCAGACAGGCAGACAGAGTAGCAGCATTACTTTAAAGCCTGCAAATAAATGTTACAAAATGCAACAAAATCCTTTTTATATCTCCACTACTCTTTGTTTTTAATATCTGGTTAATACATTTCTGTTAGTCTGTCGTTTTGTTCGGTCAGTAATTTTTAATCACTGTTTTAAGATCTGCTTTATGTGTTCAGTGTAGTGTGTGCTGTATAGTTTGACATGGGTCGTTAATCATCAAAGTTGAATGAGTTGCAATTAATTGTACAACATGAGTTTATTACTCTTGAGGGTGGGGTGGGGTGGGGGTGAAGTAAAGTAATATTGTTGCTGCAAATTAATATTTTTACTTTTCTGTAGAAATACGTTTTTAATTTACATCACAGCATACTTGAAAAGTAAAAGAACTCATTTAAACGAAAAAAAAACCAAAAAGTTTTCTTTGACTTTCCATAAAAACTGATTTTAATGTCAACCACAAATTGAAAACTTTAGGTAAAACAACAATTTTTTTTTTCGTTTTCAATTCTTCTGTCTCATTCCTCTGTCTTACATACATACATACATAATTGGCCATTACAACCCTGTGTCAGGATTACGGCCTAGCTTCTCGCAGCACTCATGTTGTGTGTGTTAATTTTTTCCCATGAGTACCGGGACCTACAGTTTAAAGTCGACTCCGAACGGCAGATTTGAGAAGCTTTTTCATGGCAATTAATTACTCCCAGAGCTTTTGCCAGAAGACTGCTGAGAGGTAGTCGCCGAAAGAAATAATTGTTTCATATTTCTTTTTTTTATAGATGTCGGAGCTGAGATTTGAACCCAGCACTATCGTCTTCGTAAGCCAACACACTAACCACTAGACCACGGCGACTACATGTATGTATGTTATGTATGTCTTATGTCTTATGTTACGATACTTTCACTTTAAGGTGAACTTCTTACTACATTGTTCATTTCTGTCTTTTATATCCTTTTTAGCCGTTAATTTTTATGGGTATTTGGATACCAAAACCAAAAAAATAATTTTTTTTTGTTTTGCTTGACAAGCCAAGCTAAAGTTACTTACTTATTTTCTAGGAATCCAAATACTGAAAACTTGACCGTAAACGAAAGACAATTTTTGATTGCTTACATTTTTTGCTCATAATGGCAACTAATATCCACACTTTAATTTGACTTTTCAGTTGTAATTGTAATTGACATTTACGGGAAATTACCAGTGAACGCTTCAATTCATTTGGAAATAAGCGAATTGATTAATTAATTACTGGTTATTTTAGTACATCTGATTTGAAGAGCGTAAATATGGTTTTTATCGTTAAAAAAAAGAGTGGTAAAACGGTTAACATTTTGATAACCATTTGCATGTAATTCCACCCTTTTAGCTTTTAGTGTAGATCTCATTACAATAAATTTGAGCTTTTATTAGACTTCTGTCGTATTTTGAGCCAACAGCCTACAATGGCTTGAGTTTTGAAAGCTTTGGAAAGCTGAGAAATTTGACAATCTTAGCAAAGGTGGAAAACAAGTTTCATATGCTGATAAAACATAAACCTCTATGTACAAATCACTGACTGAGTTTCGTTGTAATTGTATAAACGATATAATTGTTTAGATTGCTTAAAAGATACCATTTGGAATTGGTTGATCACAGAATGATGGAGCGATAGGTAGCATAATCTGTAGACATCTAGAACACAATTGGCAATTTAATATTTTTTCCGCTACATCAAGAATTTATGTTTGGTTTTTTGTGGGAGATAAAGCAGAATATCATTAGATTTTAATCGAAATCTGATAAGAATTTATGTTTGGTTTTTTGTGGGAGATAAAGCAGAATATCATTAGATTTTAATCGAAATCTGATAAGACCGGTTGAAATCGGTTATAAGAAAAATGTAAAAATGTTTTATTCACTTCTCGCGTTATTTGGGTTGGTTCCAAAGTGTTTAAAATTAAAACACTTGTTGAACAGTTTAAAATCGTTGTTTTTGACGCTTAAACACGATTGAAATATTCAACTCGTTAGGTGTAAACATTGTAGGCAGTTTTGCCACAGTCTTTATTATTTTGTAACCAAACTTTAATAAAACAGTAACCAAATTGGAAAAAAGTAACCAAAAATATAAAAACCATTCGTAAAACAATTTTTTGCTATTTGTCAGTTTAACGTTCGCATTTAAATTTACCAAAATTGATCAATTAAGTAGTTTACTAGAATGTTAATTACTAACAAAAAATAATGCTACATGTTTCAGATTAAATTAAAATATGTATGTATTGGGGTTCAAAACGGCATCTTTGAAGAAAGTGGAAGGAAGAAGGAAGAACTATTTGTGGATGACGACGCTTCCCGAGAAAATAAACAACCATTTCATATATGTATAGCACATGTACTATATTTATTATTCCTTTAAAATATGCTATACTTATTAAATAGAAACTATATTTTTTAATCACATTTGAACATTTTGAACATTTAATCAGAATATTACATTTCTAAGCAGTTTTGCTTTCATTAGTCGATTATACGGATACTACGCTAGTCCAAAAAGTATCACAGAAGTGTACCAACATAG
This sequence comes from Metopia argyrocephala, assembly GCA_963576795.1. Classification (NCBI taxonomy): domain Eukaryota; kingdom Metazoa; phylum Arthropoda; class Insecta; order Diptera; family Sarcophagidae; genus Metopia; species Metopia argyrocephala. Next base: position 91,678,547 of record OY756211.1, read on the forward strand.
TTATATATTGTGTCTTTAAACAATAAATAATCACAGTTTTGCATATGTTTTATTTTTTACATCTACAATTGTCTTTAACTTTATAAATAATAAACATTAAAGGAAATAAATATGTTTGTTGAAGAGGATTTATATTTATTAATACTTCGAGTATTCCTCTAAATATTTAATTTTTTCTTTGAGAAAAAAATAACCAAAATAAGAAAAAAGTCCACAGGTACACATTGAAAAAAAGTAACCAATTTTGGTTAAAAATAACCAAAACGGCAACACTGATTGTAAGTGTGTTTCTCTACTTTTTGGGTAAAGTTCGGTAACTACCCAGCGGGAAAAGATTGATTACCTTATTTTATAATCAATTATATAATATATTACTTCAGAATATATTACTTTTGGAATCGAGAAGGTAATTTCACGTGGCACAAAAGTAAATATTGATTACCATGTGTTTTCCCACATCTATGAAGAAAGAAATTATTGTGTGTTGGTTTTTGTCTTTTTCGTATATTTTGTTGAAAAAAAAACTGTAATTTGTTTTTTTTTCTATTTTACATATCGATTACCATGTACATTCCCGCATACATATATAGAAGAAAGGAATTATTGTTTCTGGGTATATTTGTTTTCTATTTTTTCATATTTAAAAAATCCGTTATTATTTACGCAAAAAATATGTATTTTATTAAAAAATTTAGTTTATGTTTAAATGCGCAGAAGTGCAGACACAAAATTAATGTATAAGATTAATTAATATACATATATATTAGTAGCTATTCGGGAATACTTGTTTTACCGTTTACCATTTTTGTCACCTATAGCTTTTCGTATCTTTTTTATATTTATTTTAAAACTTAAATGCTTGCAAAATGTTTTTAATATGAACGTGATAAAATTTGGAGTTTAATAACAAGAGCGCAATTACAGGTGAAATAAAATGGTAAATAGTGAAACGAGTATTACCAATTAGCTACTATTATTTTATTTCTAGTGGGGGAAATTAATTTAAATTTATTATTGATAATGTAATATATTATAAATAAATTAATAATATAATACATTACAAATAATGCATCATAGAATTTATTCCTTCAAATTATTAATAAAAAATAATTTTATGCATTACCAATAATGAATTCTAATACTTATTACGGGGGGACAGTAAAAGAATTTATTACTTTCGTAGGGCATGATCTGTGTTAAGCGTAATGCTTTCCGTAATCAATAGATTATACATTCCTTGTATTACCTCCTCGTTTCTCATTGATTACCATTTCACGCTGGGATGTTTCGATTTTAATAAATTATATCTGAGTTCAAATAAATAAAATTATGAACATTTTTGTTTAAGAAAATAAAAATAAAAAATTAATACCTTTTTTGACTTTTGTTATATATAAATAATACTAATGGAGTCGCTAACTCTTTAGTACCAAGAGATGCTAAAGTGTATAAAGAAACAACATTCTTCAAATAATTTTGAATGTTATTCCTTTTGTGGACTTTAAAACTTTGAAAAACATTTAAGGATGCTTGTAAGTCAGAATCATGCTCGATAATGTCTAAAATGTGATCATCATCACTTGATTCACCAAGACGTTACAGAGGTTTGGTTTGGTTTTTTAAAATATCTTCGTCCGAAGTTTTGTTAATACTACCAACAATAGAAAATAAGTCCGTACATACATATGTGTTTAAAATAATGATTAGTTTTTTATTATTTTATTTGTTAATCCTTCTCAATAATTTTACAAAAAAATTTCTATTCTAAAAAAATATAATTTTTGGTTTGTTATTGTTTACCTTTCAAGCAGCTGATAGTTTGGGAATTTACCCAATTTACCAGAAGAAAAAGTACGGGCTGTTTCGTGCATAAAGAGGAAGAATGTTACTCTCTCAAAATTTCTCTCTCTTACCTAAATTTTTTGTACGGGAACTCTTTTTGGTAAAATTTGGATCCAGCGGACGCCTAATGTAGAATAAAAAACAGGCCTAGTACTTTTTTTTTTTTGAGGCCAATACTCAGGGGTAAACCCCTACTGAATTCTTTGTATTGTATTGGAATTTTGGAAAGGACAGTACATATATTATTATTAATTATTATATTATTGTTATTTTTTTATTGTTGTTTCATTGTCGGTTGTGTCAAACAACAGCTGACAGTTTAAAAGAAAATGAAGAAATATATTTATTGTTTGGGTAGGTAGGTCGGATGGCTTGTCAACCAGAAAACGTGATCAACTACAATTAGCACAAAGTGCCATTTTGATGCCATTACAGTTCAAACTAAACTCACCCAAATAAAAAAGAACTACAGGCAACCAGAGCTGTCTATAAGGTGGACTAAAACGACAGGGTCCAGCGATCTGAAAGAGGCACCCCAAAAAACTTCAAAGTCTGACTGCCAGACCTGGGCAATCACAATTAAAATGACCTGTCGGCTCCTTCTCTTAAGAAAATTTATAGAGAGTACAACATTTATTTTCGAAGAATTAGTAAAAACAGCTGATTATGAAATTAAAAAAAAAATAAATAAAAAGACAAATACATTTAAAGTTAAAATATGCTATAAAAGTAAGCTAGAAGTTATTTTTTCTTTAGGAATTTTTCGTATAATTCAAGTTTATAAATACCAGATAAAATAACAAAATTAAAAGTCCATCAATTTAATTCAGATATTGGAACGATTGAATTGTTTTCAAAACCATTAAAACTTAATTTTTCAGATTCTCTAAAATCTTTAATTTTTATGTTTCATTAAAAAACTGATTTTAACAATCAGTTTGTTTTTAATTTTTATTTAAGACGCTTATTTACAATTCATTAATTTCATTCAGAAGCATTGAAACCTAAACGGAAAGAAGAAAATAATTTCATTAATAATTCTTTAAAACAAATTTTTTATGCATGAAATACGAAAATTATACTACTCGTACAACAACGAGAACAACGAAAATGAAATCTAAAGAACTAAAGAGGACTTAAAAAAAAGCGCAAACCTTCTTAGCGTTTAAAGAAATTGATAGAGAAAAAAATAAAATCCGCAGAAACACATCAACATCAGTAAAGCCATATTTCGAAAAAAAGGAAAATAGAATTTAAACCGCCTTGGGGGAAAAGGGATCTACAACAAAAGCTAACAATTGTGGTAACAATGAAACAACAACAACAGCAAAGTAAAAGAAAATATGGAAAAGCCATTTAATGTAACCATACATACTTATGATGAGCCTTAAAAAAAGGGAAAAATCTGAAGCTGTAACTGAAACTTCAAGAAGCGCGGCTGGAATATAAAATAATTGTTAACGAATTAAAAACTTTATCACAAGGAAGAAAAAAAATGGAGGAAAAATATATTATTTTTGTTGCTGTTGTACATTTAAACAACAACTTATAAACTGCAGAAAGCCATTTTAATACTGCCAACTATAGTCTCGTTCTTTTTTTTCTAGTGTTTGCCAGAAATTCTCTTTCGGTGGCATTAAAAACCTTTTTAATCCATATTTCTTGTGTTGTGGCAGACAATTTAAGAGATAATACTGGTTGTAGTTGTTGCCATTTAAATGTGTGTTTTTGTAAACAAAAAGTGTTCTTTTTTGTCATTACAACCAATTTGTTGTTGTTTCCTGTTGCAAAACACAAGGAACCAGTAAAACATGTAAAATAATATCACTTATTGAGGGGCAGCAACACTATGGGAGAAAGCTAAAACGACAAAACATTGCGCATTATAAGAAATAAAATTTATTTCAATGGGTCATATCATTTGCTAGATCGTTTGTAGGAGAACTGCAAATTACACGAAAGCCTACTCAAATTAGAATAATAGTGGGTATTTTTGGGCCATAAGCAAATATTCTGTGCTTACAGGGAAGTCTATGCCATTGAAAGATGAGCTTAATTCAAGGAGTATAAAGAGCAGCAATACTGTCCGTTAGTCAGTTTGACATCTGAGCCCTTGGCTTTTATGAAATTGTCTCTAAGACTCTGTGGCTCTTTCTGGGTGGACTTAACAGCCTGGGTAAGGTTCAATAGGTTTAACATATCGTCGTGCGGGAGTTTATGTGGCATCATTAGCTTGAGATATATAAAAAAATATAAAATGATGGAGAGTACATAAACACCCGCACGACGATATATGAAATGGCAGATGAACTTTCCAGAAAGATCATGGCCTGAAACTCTAGTGGAATGGGAAGAGGAGTTTGAAAGAGCATAGTGAAGAAATTATGGAGAAAATAATTAGCCGCAGCGTAATTATCACTGCTTTTATAAATTCATATGTCCATGTATGTATATCATTTATAATCAAAGTCGGAACTGATGACTGATTTAAACAAATTCAGTGTTTGCAGTCGTTGTTAGAACAGCATCACAGCCTTGATTATAATCGTGTGAAGTGTCCAGGAGCCGAAACTTTAGCCTAAAAAATCTTTCGTGTCCTACTATATGAAAAGCACATCATGCTAAGTTCAGTTCCTAATATATACTATTAAAACGTAATGAAAAATATATTCCTGATGTAGATGAACCCTCTGTCTATACTACCCCGAATACTATAAATCGCTTATTCAGTATTGCATCGTACGTGTTTAACTACTACAAGCATATGAAAATTACTCTGATAGCACTAAATTTTTTTCATTCTCAATTTAAATTTTAATGTTTATTTTTGCAAGTGGCAACTGTTTACTACTGTTGCTCATACTGCACAAGTTATCATTGTTGGCAACAAAAAAAGAAAAAAAAATTAAAAAAAAAAATAAATTGCTGTTGTACATTCTACTTTCCAGTAACAGTGAACTGCTAAAAATGGTAACAATAAATAGTTTTCTTTTTTTGTTCGTTTGCTGTAGCACTCCGCCTCAATTGTCATACAGCAAAGGATTATTATATCCTTTATAGTCAGTTGACTGTAATAATGCCTGTTATTTTTCCTCTTCTCTTTTTGTTCATATTTTTAAGGATTCTAACAAACATTCAATCCACTTCATGCTGTTTAAGGCAAAGCTGATGTCTGGAAATTAAAAAAAAATCTACGCGTACATGCATTTTGCTTTTTCTGTTATTTTTTGTCCGTGAGTAAAAACTTTTTTTGTTTTTTTTTTTTTTTTCTTCTATTACTGCTGTGGTTTCATGTTGCACATTAACGCTTCAAAATTGTTGAAAATCAAATTAGCATTAATCGTAAATACATATTTCTGTCCAATGAGTTGAGGGAATTTGGAAAAATTGTTGCAGAATATAACAATAGAAATGCAATAAGACCAACGAAATTCTGTTTAAAAATATTTTAACTGCTGTATTCATAAAAAATATTTTCGATTTATGAAAGTTTTTTTTGACAAATGTCTATGGTATACTTGTCAGAGTTACGTCCTAGCTTCATACAGTACCTATGTTGTGTGTGACAAGTTTTATCCATGAGTAATGAGACCTACTTGAGAAGCTTTTTCATGGCAATCAGTTTCTCTCAGAGCTTTTGCCAGAATACTGCTAAGAGGTAGTCGCCGACAGTAATATTTTTTTCATATTTCTTTTTTTTTTTTGCAATTTATAACACATATCTTTAATTTTATAATAACAACTAGTACTTATCCAAAAATATAGAAACTGGCAAAAGTCCGTCCTATCCCGAAATCATCTTCAGATTATCGTCCAATTACTGTACCCTACTTGTCGAAAGCTTTTGAAAAAGTCCTACATAAACAAATTACGGAATATCTTGCTGATCAAAAACTCTTGACTAGCAAACTATCTGGATTCCACGCCGGAAACAGTTGTGTCACAGCTCTCATAGATGTAGCAGAGGACATTAGAAAAGAGCTGAATGATGGCCACATGGTTTTGATGGCTTTACTTGACCATTCTAAGGCCTTTGATACAGTTGACCACACTATCTTGCTTCAAAAGTTAGAAAAAATGATGCATTTCTCTTATACATCCTCCAAGTTGATACGCACTTATCTTAGTGATCGGGAGCAATTCGTAGAGGTCAACTCATCAGCTAAATCAACAACATTACCTATCATTAGGGGCGTCCCACAGGGTTCAATTTTGGGGCCTTTGCTTTTCTCTATATATACGAATGATTTGCCGGATTAGCTGATGCACTGCAATATTAGAATGTATGCTGATGGCGTTCATTTATTTATTTATTTATTATATATATAAGCAACAGGAAAGAAGATTATGAGAATAAACTTAATGAAGATTTGAAAAGAATATCTTCATGGGCTGCAGTTAACGGCCTGAGCCTTAACCCTAAGAAGTCAAAATGTCTCTTAGTCCATAAAAGATCCCAAAAAGTCACAGAATCACCAAATATAGTAATTGACAACCAGAGAATTGAAATCGTTAATAAAGCTAAGAACCTAGGACTTATATTCAATAGTACATTAACCTGGTCGTATCACGTTACGGTCGCTTGTGGGAAAACATTTTCGATGCTACGAACCCTATGGTCTACACAATATTGCACGCCTTTTAGAATCAGACTACTTCTAGCGAAAACCTATCTGATTCCAATCTTAACCTATGGCTGTGAAATTTTTTCAAATTGCGATGCTAAAAGCAAGTTAAGGCTTAACGTCACATACAATAACATAACAAGATATGTTTTTAGGCTTAAGTCCTATGGGAATCGCCATCATATAAGCTACTATACAAGGCAAATTTTCGGCGTCCAGTTTGATGATTTAATGAGGATAAGAGCTTTGATATTCCTGCATAAAATAGTAATTTCCGGTCAACATGAGGAACTGTATAAGCGACTTAGTTTTAGTCGTTTTAGTAGAAACAAGGCGATAATACCACTGAGAAGTAAAACATTGATTTCAAATTGGCAATTTTTCATATCCGGAATACGTCTTTGGAATACTATCCCCCCACATTTGGGGAATTAGCAACGTCATACTTTTTAAAAGCAAATTTTTCAATATTATGGCAATTAATTAACGACTGAGAATATTTTATAATTTGATATACACATACATATTTATTTTAAATGTTTTCAATTCATATTTTGTTTAATTTCTATTTTTATACTTGTTTTAAGTTAATTATTGTATATTTTTATTCCACCAATGTGCCCATAGTTTCTTATTATACGTGTAAAAATAAGTAATTGTATGCTTCTCCTACTTTAGAACTTAAGTTTTGTTGTAGAAGGTTCCAAAATAAAATAAAATACAAAATACAAAATACAAAATAAAATACCGAATTAAAAATAAAAAAAAATAAAAAAAACAGATGTCAAAGCTGGAGTTTGCACCCAGATGCTCTTGCCTTATTAAGCGAACACTCTAACCACTAGACCAATGCGACTACTACGACTATTTTTGAAGAATATCCCTTTAGTTTGTCACTTACTATGTAAACACATATGTATGTAGTTGGTTCTATTAGAAAAACATGTGCTAAAACATTATACTGCATTATATGTATACTTTATATTTATTTTAAACTTTTAGTTTATTTGCTTAATTTTCTTCTTTTTTTTAATGCATTTCATGGAAGATTCGTCTATATCCATACAAAAATCTGCATTTGTGGGAGTTTGTCTTCATTTATTTTGTAATAATTTTTTACTGCAAATTGTTTTTTTATTATAATTTTATTTCTATAGTTTGTGTCCCTTTTTATCCCAAATGGAATATTCAAACAATTGCTTATAATTGTTACTGTACACCCGTTTTGAATTTGGCGTTGTTCTCACTTTCATATTCAAAAACAGAGCTCTTTGTGTATGTTTGTATGTAAACATGTGTGAGTGTATTTTTAATCTCATCGTTTAAATGTATGAGAAGCAACAAAGATTACAGACAGGACTTTGGCTTTTATGGTTGGTGGAGACAAAAAAAAAATCCAATTTAAAAACAATTCATTTATGGTTACGAGCATTTGCATTTTAATTTTTTGCATTTTTTTTTAATTTTTGGATAAAACACGTACTTTTTTTGAATAACTTTTTTAAATTTTTTTTTTTTTAATTCACAAATTTTTTGTGGTCCAGTAAATGTAGCAGTAAAAATGTTAGAAATTGATTTTAATCACCCTCTAATTTACCTTGAAAATGAGGGCAATTTTCATTTATTTTACAGCCAAAGTTGGTTGTTGAATTCCACAATGTTTTTAATTTCAAAAATTATTATTTTTATGTAGAAAATAAATTCTAGAATTTAAGAACTTTTAAAGTGTTGCAACTTTTTGAAATAATTTGTTTTAAATTATAGTTTCTTTAAAATTATTATACATTTTCGAATTAAATTCGAATATTTTAGTGGATCTTTATTATACTTATTGTATGAAATTTAATAGCCTAAGATCCTATTACTGGAATATAATAGAATATATAAGAATACCAGTAATAGGATCTTAGGCTATTAAATTTCATATAATAAGTATAATAAAGATCCACTAAAATATTCGAATTTAATTCGAAAATGTATAATAATTATAAATTTGCTGGCCACAGCACATAACCCATTACTGATTAAAAATTGGTAATAAAGGGTAAATTGGAAAATAAATATGTAATTCCGGTTACTTAGAATATGGTAACACTTACATTGAAAAATATGTTGAATTTGAATAAATTTCAACAAATAGTTGAATTTGAAAAATTTTCAGTTCATAAGGAAAAAAGACTGGTGAGAATAACATTCAAATATAATTCACATAATCTATTTCCAATAGATTGTGCTTTAAATAGAAATATAAAAATATGAATATGTATAACACAAAGAACTCTGATGAGACCTTTCGTAGCTGGGTCGAAAACTAGTTAAGTTCTGCTAGTGTTTGTACATATTCCTTAACGGATGTTAATTCTTATAAGAATACCAGTAATAGGATCTTAGGCTATTAAATTTCATACAATAGTTTCTTTAAGAAAAAAATTATATAAAAAGGCTAAATCATGAAAATATTCTCTTGAGATATGGATTACTTTTGTCTAGGTTTCAAGCATTAATCATATTGACAATAGCAGGCTAGTCAGCTACAACACTATACAAGTGTATACAATAAACTCGGCTCCAATCAGAGTAGGAAAATAAACAAAACTGAACGTTTAATCTCATTTTGTTGTGTTCTTTACAATGAGTAAAACAAAAATAAAACAGAAACAGTGAGAACGATTGTCCCATTTAATTTTGTATATTGTTTTTGTTTTGAGTACTACAAATACACTAACTCAAATGTGCGTAGGTACAACAAAAAATGAATGAAGAGAAAAAGAAAAGAAGAAGAGAAAAAGAAAAGAAGAATAGAAAATAGAGCAAATTATACGAATGTAACGGAATGACAAAGCAAGCACAAGAGCGAAAAGCTAATTGTTTCATTTGTGCTCTTTCTCATTTAGAAAGTATTTGTTTTGGTTTTGCTCATGCACAATACCACTAAAAAAATTTTGAAAAGTGTATGACTTTGTTGCAGCGTTTACGAAATGTTTTGTTTGTTTGCCCACTCTGGCTCCAATTGCCGGTGTAAAACTTACAGCTTAACCATCTATTTTCAAAAGTCTCAAAAAAACAAAAGTTTACAATTTCATGAGTGTAGCTTAAGCTGCGCTGCGGAATTATTCGTCTGTATTTTTTTTCTTTTTTGGTATATACTTAAAATTCATAGAAATAACGAAATATAACAAACTTTATAAAAACACCTCACACTTCATTAAAAAATTCAGGTGACTACATTTTAAAACTTATTTAAGTCAAGCTTTAAGCTATAATTTTAAATTAATTGTCTACCTTTTAATAATTGGGAAACGTTTGTTTTAAATTTATTATTCAACTTCAATTAAGAATTAATCGAATTATTAGGCATTCGTTAGAGGTTACAAATAAAATAATGTATCACATGCACATGCATTGTACGTTTAATTACACTGAGCAACAGAGTCATATTTTGCGGGTTATGTACGAGTATTTAACGTACCCTTTTTTAAAACTTCCATAGAAGTGTTACATAAAGACGTACAAATATAATTTAATTTTTAGGATCATTTTTTTTTATTTAAGACCAATACTCAGGGGTAAACCTCTACTAAATACTGTGCATTGTATTGGAATTTTTGGAAAGGACAGTCCATATATATTTTTTCTTATATTATTATTAACCGCCTTAGGAATGAGACATATTGCTGTGAATTGATCATTCAAAGGCCAGTGTTATACCGTTACCTTTGAATGATCAATAGAAATTGCCTCTTCGTTGCATGTTGATTGTGTGGTGAGTGCCTTCGCTAAGTAGGTTTAGCTGTTATTTGCTACTTCCCTTTTTTTTTGTGACATTGATTAATGTGGAATAGTGTGGAATGTCGGGGAGCGATTTCTTTGTAGATGGTCTTATTGTATGGGGGTATCTCTTATTTTTAAATTATAATTTTGAAAAATCCGCAAACTAACTTCTTAATTTTTCACCTTTGCTGGGATTTGAACCTAAGGCGAGCCCTATAACCACTATAATAATAGTAATTCTAACAAAATAAACTTCAAACGAAAACTGCTCCTACAGGCCTCTACCCGTTTAGTTTGTGTTTGACTTCCTTTGGTAGTAGACTACATCTTGATTTGAAAGGAAATAGAAAAAAGTTCAATTCATGTGAACAACAAGTAGTATTTAATCATGATGAATACTATGAAAGCTCAGAGCTACCAATAATAAAAACTCTGTTACGGAATTTCATACTGGTTGGACTAGCAAAAAATATGTCGAACTTTTCGGACGACAACTTGAAACCTCCACACCCAAAAATCCTTAAAAAAAATTTTAAAAAATTTACTATTAGGGTTGGCCGATCAGATCATAGACAACTTACACACTTACTTACTTTTTTATAGAAAATTCCTATCTAGGACTAATAACACGGTGCTACAAATGAGCACTTTTTTTATACTTGAAAAGTGACCTAGTGTAGGTTATAGATCTTATTGAGTAGATCATAAATAAATTTTTAAAAGTTCGGAAACACCCTCAAATTTCGGAGTTATTCCGAACTATTTTCGGGTAGGTTCGAGTACTTATGAACATGTAACTCAGTTGATTTTAATCCGATTTTCAATTTTAAAACGGTTTCGAAAAGAAGATATATGTGCCTTTTTAAATTTTTGCACTGTTATTTTTAATTATATCTGGTTTTAATTTTATTTTTTCTAGGTTTTTTAACTTTGGTGCCATTATTTTTTTAAATTAGATTGTTTAGAAACATACCCTTATGTATATATTTCATTAAAGCTAATTTAGTTCTGAGTTAAACAAGCTTGCAATAAATAAAATCGAGTAAAAAATAAAAAAGTTATTAAGGTTTTTCAAAAGTTAAAAATTTTTTTTTTTGATTTTAAGTGTAAAAAGGCATCCCTTTCCCTATCCAGGCGTTTCACGAACTGCTTCATGTATCCCAATTTGAGGTATAATGGTGGCAAAATTATTTTTTCGGTACTCACTAGTGGAATTTTTAAGACGTTTTTCTTGCCAATTTGAAAAATTGTTCTTGATGGCCAGTTTTTTTGCTTGTATTGGTCTTTCCCACGACTCTCTCATTCGCAAATATAGCAAGGAAATTTAGTATAACCTCCTTGCATTCCGAAGGAAAAAGCCAAGTAAGAATAATTTCAAATTACTGCTGGTCACTTAGGCGAGAAACAGACGATTTGATGTACAAGCGAAAGAAGTCTAGCAAGCATTTTTAATCAAATATTCTAAATTTTTAAATAAAATAATTTGAATACTGTTATTTTGAAATATTTACATAATCATATCATTATAAGACTAAACAAATAAAGAAAATGTAGTATCTTGATCAATACATATTTGTAAAAGCAAAATTTTTAACTTTTAAAAAACCTTATAATTTGTAATTATTCTTGTTATTATTTGTAAAAAAATGTATTAAAAATCGCATATTTTTAGGCTAAAGGAGAAAAATGGTATCCGTGAAGCAAAGTTTTCGACTCAGCTACGGAAATCTCATCATCAGATGAAAAGAAGGCAAGAAAACAAAATTGTTGTAATTCTGATTATCTGCAACAGATGGCAATTACAAAGAATGCAAATGATGGAAGATAAGACTTGTTTGATAGGACTTCGACCTAACTCAGTACAAAATATTTAAATAAAATACGATTCCAATATACGATTTACGTACAATATATAGAAACGTGTCAGTCAAATAGTATTTTATGAACTTTTTAAGCAGCAGGTCCCGGTACTCATGGATAAAAATTGACACACACAACATGCGTGTTACGAAAAGCTAGGTCGTAACTCTGAAACAAGGTTCTAATGGCCAATTATGCACATTTGTATGTATGTGAGTTAAATAGTTGTTGAAAGTCATTAATATGTACAGAACACAAGGAACTCTAATGACACTTTTCTAAAATATGTTCAGCTTTGCTAACTTACCTTGTCTTCATAGATAAAATTTTTCTATTAACTTTTTAGGGTTTCATAAATGCAAGTTTGATTTACTTAAGCTTTCTTTTTAAAATTCAGTAATGAGTTTGAATGCCTTCAGAACACAGTTGCACAGTGTATCGATTGTTAAGATACAACCTGTGTTTTTGTAAATGTGTATACACTTTGTAATGCAATATGGAGTAGAAGAGCCTAAAGTTATAAATTCTCCGTCTATGCAAATACTGTTTCTTATACGAGTACGAGACATCCACTAATTAAACATTTGACAACAGGAACAACAATAATATAAAACTTTCTTTTCTTTGCTTCTGCTGCACTTGGAACAACAACAAAGAAAAAAAAGGAAAATCGAAGACTAACAAATATTTGTTTGAATGCTGATGCTCTAATGGCTTGGCATAGCATAGCATGGCATTGGCAATGAAATAAGTTCTTTAATGCTCTCAATGAGTTTGAATGGAAAAGTAAACAAATTTGCATAAAATAGCAGTATTTGTGGATGTACAACTATAAGAAAAAACAAAATAAATAAAGAAAGGAAAGTCTTATTGTTTAAGGATAATAACCACAGTATTTATGCTTTAAAAAGGCCGTGAGGTGAAGGGTTAAGAAGTTATTAATGAGAGATTTCGAAATGAAGCAAAAAAAAAAAAAAAATAAAACAAACACTACAAATTCAATTAAATTTTTTAATATCAAAATTCCTCTTTCTCTAAATTAAGATTTATATATTTGCCAAGGACAATGCGACAAAGACTATTATTTTATTTATTTTGAAATTTAATATGCAGAATTATAACCGACTTTAAGCAAGATTATTTTGAATATAAATACAGTACACTTTTGATAATAATTGTCCATTACAACCCTGTTTCAGGTTTACGACCTAGCTTCTCGCAACATTTACGTTGTGTGTGTCAATTTTTAGCCATGAGTTCCGGTACCTACAGTTTAATGTCGTCTCCGAACGATAGACTTGAGAAGCTTGTTTATGGCCATCAGTTACTATCAGAGCTTTTGCCAGAAGACTGTTAAGAAGTACTTAGTCGTCGAAAGAAATATTTATTCATGTTTCTTCCTTTCAAATATAAAAGTTTGTTTGTTCACGTAATTAATTTCAATTAAAAAGTATTATACGTTTGGGGAAATCTAGGGTTCTTTGCTTTTAAAGGCTAAATGTCAATAAAGTCACACATAAGTATATGAACAGGATTTAACGCCACGTGGAAGGCTGGAAAAAAACAAAGAATTACTTTTCTGAGTTGTGCAAATTAGTGCTGGCAAAGTATTGAGTAATGGTTACCGAGTATCGAGTGTTTGTACTAATTTTTGGGTACTCAATACTTACAAGTAACTGCTCAATACTTTAAGAGTTATGTTTTTTTCTTTGAAGTTGTATGGAAAATATAAATTTTAACGGCCAAACTAATTTCTGTCTAAAAACACAATACTTTACGAAATTCTTTTCTCTTAAAAATAAAATCCGTTAAAAGTATTGAGTAGTATTGGGTACCAAAATGAAAGAATTCAATACTATCGAGTAATGAAAAGTAGCAGAATTTGACAGCACTAGTGCAAATACTACAGGGTCTCATCAGCTCAAACTCCTGGTAGGGAAAAGTGGGGAAAATTTAGCTGTTTCCTAAAATTGTAGTTGTCGGCGTTCATTATCAACATTATAAATTTGCATGAACGCCGATTGTGCGAAAAACGGAAAAGGACGATCAGTTCTACCTCTACCATAAGGGCACAGGTGGCCTGTGCCTAGGGCTCTCATATTACAACTTTCGAAAAGTTTAACCAGAATTCCTTACAATCATATCATCCAGATTATAAATAATTGTATCTCTAGTCTTAGAAACATGTATATATACTCGCATAAAAACTTCCGAAATCAATAAAGGGATAAAGAAGAAGAAGAAAAATAAACAGACTGAATAAATGCAAGTGTTGAATTGAACAACCATGTCAGAAGCCAATTAATTGAATTTTTAGCCTCGAGCACTTTATACCATTTTGAAAACAAAACCAAATAAACAACAACACTAATACTTACATTCTTACTAACATGCATAAAGCAGATAAAGGGTTTTCTAATAGAAGCGTGTCAATATTTTTGTGCTGTTTTAAAACTCAGTTACTTACTTAATGTGATTTTTATTAATATTAACCGTTTGAGTGCGGAAGAATTTTTTTACGTATATGCTAAAAGTGCGGAATGAAATGCGTAATTATTTTTTTTGGAAAATAATAAAAATAGTTTTAATTATTATAAAACAAGTAATTAAATATTAAATAAAATAATTAAAAAAATTAAAGTCGAAATCTAACTATCTTATTACATTGGCTCATTTTTTCTACCGTACCATTATCCACAGCTCTACTAAATTTTACCACTGTGTTTTATTTTAATTTTTATATAATTAAAAACAACAATTAAACGAAATTAATAATAAATGCAATAAATATAAATACAACTGATCTCAATTAATACGAAAAGTATACTAACGAACAGCGGTGTGGTCACGCGTCTCCGCATTCTTGGCTGGACAAGAGAAGCGCGATCGCGCTCCTCCGCATTTTTAGCATATAACAAGCGAAGCGCGATAGCGCTTCGCCGCACTCAAACGGTTAATAACCAGCTATACCTACCCGGTGTTGCTCGCAATGTATCCGTGGTAAGTCATCTGCAGAGCTATCCGTTTCAGACCCTGATGTGTTTCGCTACCTTTTCCTGTAATTTAGATCAGTTTAGATATATTGGCTTTTACCGTTCTCAGGATATACATTATTAATTAAAATTTAACTCTTATGGCAAGCACTTCGCCCACTTTTCTAATTCCGCCTACTTTCTCACAAATAACTTGTTAGTAACTTTGGCTTTAAGTCGCTCTAAAGGTATTCAAAGATTAGTATTTATGTAGTTCTTATAGTTCGGTCCTATTACGACTCACTACTAAACTGAAAGTACATACATACATAACTGGCCTTTACAACTCTGTGTCAGTATTATGGCCTAGCTTCTCGCAGCACTCATGTTGTGTGTGTCAATTTTTATCCATGAGTACCGGGACCTACAGTTTAATGTCGACTCCGAACGTCAAACTTGAGAAGCTTGTTCATGGCAATTAGTTGCTCTCAGAGCTTTTGCCAGAAGACTGCTGAGAGGTAGTCGCCGAAAGAAATATTTTTTTCATATTTTTTTTTTTTAAGATATCAGAGCTGGGTGTCGAACCCAGGGCTCATGTCTTAGTAAGCCAACACACTAACCACTAGACCACGACTACTGAAAGTAATATTTATAAATTAAAAACTTAACTCGGACAACAGATTTGGTTTGAGAAAAAACAAATTTTCGGATTTAGCATTTTTCATCTACATGGGTGATGCAGATGTTTTCCGCAATATAAATAAAGCACCCCTTTTAACTAAACTATCTGAAAATCATGTTTATGATGATGAATTGATTATATTGTATCGATTATATATAATTTGGCTTTAGAAAGTTATTTGTCTGTAATGGAAATCTCTATGCAAGGTTATGTTTGCAAGTATGTATATAAAATGATTAGCAGCACTTAGACATTAAGAGCATAGGGATTTTCTCACAACAATGGCAACAACAACGACAACAGTTATGAGAAACAAAATGCAGAAAAAAACAAATGAAATGAAAACATTTTACTCGTATCTTTATGATACGGCAATATTATTCTTTACAAGAAGCAAATGCATTAATTCATGCATGTATATTAGCAAAGAGGGAGATAGAGTGAAAGGCAGATAACAAGGCACCCCGTTCACCAATGTTAGTAGTAAACCTGGCCATATCCCTCTACTAAGTGACTAGTCATTTTAATTTAATTATTAGAATTGATCCGAATCGCTCATTTTGTTTAATCATTATGTTGTTTAATCATGTATTTGTTTTGTTTTTATTTGTACGAATGGATCTCAAAATAATACGACCTTACGTATGGATGATGGCAGTTGTTATAGTTTGAAATAACTTACTTTAGCGAAAAGTGTCAACCTTGTGAAACTAACCGTTGTTTAATAATTCTTTTTTTTTTTAATAAAAGATCACAGCGAATGTGTTAACGTAGAAATAAATTAGTCATCGATATATAATACAAAAGTTTTCTTTAAAAGGCAACATTAAAACTGATCTAGACCCAGTGACCTTCACATCGAAAATAATAACAATTTAAAAATAGATTTAAAATAAATAATAAATTAAAGATTAAAAAAATCATTTAAATTTTTTTGTTAGTTATGGCTTTTTACATTGTAGGTAACGATATTCATTTCTCTAACTTTCTTTACTTTGATTACTTTTGTGTATTATTATATAAACAAAACTAGATTTGTAATAAAATCACTACATTTATCGACAAATATATTTTTTTCCTCACCTTCATACAAAAATCCCCAGTGTGCGTCGTAGTCATATTTTATTTGGACTGTTCATTTGCTTACAGAAACACTTTCCAATAATAACAAATAACTCTTAAACTATTTACGTTCAGAAATATTTTATCAACAAAAAACAGCATTTTTTTAATACAATTCACAGAAATTTTTGTTCAATAGACATAATAATTTTTTCATGCGAAAATACTTCCGATGTGAGGAATACAAGGTACTTAAAGTTAAAAAAATTTTAAATATATTCGACAAATTGTGTATATTATAATATGGATGAAATGTCATAAATAGTGGACTCACAATGTGCGCTACGAGTATTTTGTATTGTCAAAATGTCATTTTCTTTATTAATATCAAGTTTTTTAGCACACTTTGTGATTACCCCAAATATTTCAAGGTTTCATAAAAGTTTTTTTTTGTAATCAACCCGCCAGTAATCAATTGACTGGTTCTTTACAATTAGCGCTTTTCCAATTCGTTTTCATCACAACATTAACCATTTCCACAAATTGGTGAGTGTATCTGAGGAATAACAACAATAATACTCGTAATATGAAGTAGAAGATTAAAAAATAGAGGAGCTGAAACCATAACATTCTTTTTAAGAAAAATCTTGTTAACCAGCTGTCAGTTGATGTCTTGTATGTGGTATTGTTCCAGTACAAGTAATACATTGTCTACGCTCTACGGTCTTCGGTGAAGTACATTATTTGCAATTGAATTTTTACTATATACAAGAACTACAACTACCAATTTAAAAACCTGCGAATTCTTTAGTCTATTTGTAACTGTGCTTGTGTATGTGGAGTGTGTGTGTGTGTGTGTGTTTGTTTGCGTACACGTTCATCATTTTAACATTTATTTCTTTTTAAAATCCTTTCAACTACAATTTTGTTATCTTTAAACAATATTAGATTTTTCATTGTTCCCGTAAAGCAGATATGTTTGCAATAACTGTGTTTGTGCTTGTATTTTTTGTTTTTGTTTTAGTTGTTGATTTTTTGGCGGTTAGCAAAAGTTCACTTAACACTTTTTCACATGTGTCACACTTTGTTGCAATTCATGTTCAGTTTCTTTCGTATGCAGGCATGCCTGCATATGTATTTGTGTAGTTATAGTGCTTAAAGAGTCTTGATCCATGCTGCTAATGCTGCCTTTAAATGTGCTGCATGTTGTTGTTTTACACTTTGAGACGCGGCAACATTTTAATTCATGTGGTTAGCAGATGTTTTAAAGGATTTATATCCTCTCTAAATTACATTTAACTTTCTTGAATTTATTTTTCTTTTATTTTATTGCTGGCTTTGAACTTAATTGTAAATAAATACCCGGCGAAAAGCTTTATTTACGAATGTGTTACTCTAATAAAGCTCGTAATTGTAAAATATTTTTTTTTTGTTTTCTTGACTATAGCAAAATGTATGTATGATCGTAAAATAATGTGTTTCTTAATTAATTAAATATTCTTCAAATGCAACTGGCTACTGTGCCAATGTAATTTATTGTTAAATGGCGAGTTAAATATAATAATTTTTGTACGGCTTTAAAATAAGTTAAAGTATAAAAAGTATTTATTTAATAGTACTTTAATAAGTTTGTTAACTTTTTTTCTATATGAAGGAAAGGTTTTAGGTGGGCAAACGTAGCAATCGTAGCAATCGTAGCTTATTTGGTTATATTTTGTTCTACGTTTGCCAGATGTTTACAACGACGAGTGATTACTGCTTTTATGTTCTAAATTTTTCAATCAAATGACTTTAAACTTTTCGGCCTTTATAAACAATTGCTGGATAATTAAACCAATTGTAGCCAAAATGTTCAATTTATTATTTCTTATTTGCAAAAAAACTATAAATGACTCTCACACTTGAAGATTGCTATCAGTAGTTTTTGGGAGTGCATGTCCACAATCTGGTATGTGATCTAAAACGGTTTTGATCGAAACTAAAATCAACTGAATTTTAAGTTGCTATAACTTTAGTGGGGTCGTGGTATAGTTGTTAGATTGCTCGCACAGAAACTCAGACGACCGGGGTTCAATCCCAGCGAAGGACAAAAATTATAAAGTAAAAACTGGCGGTTTTTCTAAGTTGAAATTAAAAAAAAAAAAAAAATAAGAGGTCCCTCCCTCACCCCCTCCAAAAAGTCTATTTTGAAGAAGCCGCTCTCTGACATTTCCTGCCTATTCCACCAGAAACGAATAAACAGGAGTACAGCGCCACCTTATGGGACCAAAACCGCTAACCTTCTGAAGACGCTCACCACTCACATTTAACATCCACCGACAGATGAGGCAATTGATGTTGATCATTTAAAGGGTGAAGGTATAACACTGGCCCTTGAGTGGTCAAACTGACAGCAGTTTGTCTCATCAAGAAAAAAAGGCGCAGATTACCTACGTACATACATATGTATATACAATCTTACTTACTTACTTACTTAGCTGGCCATAACAACCCGTTAACGGGTTTCGGCCTGCTTCAGCACTAGTCTCCAGGCGCTTCTGCTTAGCGCGCGCCTTCTCCAGTTGGTCACACCAATCGATGACAGGGCTTCATCAACCTGGTCCTTCCAACGTAAACAGGGTCGTCCTCTACGCCGACGTCCAGTGACCTTCGCATCGAAAACTTTCTTCGCTGGAGCAGATTCTTCCATCCGAACAATATGGCCAATCCAGCGTAGCCGCTGAATGTTAATGCGCTGCATAACGCCTACGTCGCCGAGGAGCTCGTACAGCTCATGATTGGTCCTAATGCAAAACTTATCGCCACGCCTTAGAGGACAAAAGATCTTACGAAAAACTTTTCTCTCCAACACTCCCTGGACAGCTGCATCGGCACAAGATAGCATTCATGCTTCCGCACCATAGAGAAGCCCCGGAAGAATAAGCGACTTATAGAGTGTTAATTTCGTCGATTTCGAGAGGTCTCTGTTACTAAACTGCCTACTGAGACCGTAGTAGCACCTGTTTGCCAGCGTCATTCTTCGTTTGATCTCCAGACTGACATCATTCTTGCTGGTAATGGCGGTGCCAAGGTAGATGAACTCATTGACCACATCGAATGTATAGTTGCCGGCTGTAACCTGGGAGCCGATGCGTTCAACATTCCTACTCGTCGACAAATGTACTTCGTCTTGCTCTCATTTACCGCCAGACCCATTTTTGCAGGCTCAAATGTTAGGCTTTTAAAAAAGTGTTATTCGTTGCATTTTCAGAAAAAGCTGTGCGCGTTTGTTCACAATATAAATAAAAATAACGTCGTGAACATGTTTCAACGTACAGTTCGGTACAAATAAAGCAAATTTGTAAAATGGTACTTTCTACCTAAGTCAAAGGCACAATTAAAGCAGTGCACTATAATAGAAGAATTGTGTCCGAAAAAGTCAAAGTCTGTTTTATTCCATGCACGTAGACTAAGTTTTAGTATTTTAAAAATGGAGTATTATCGAAATTTTTTGTAGTATTTACTTAAGTGATCAAATTAAAGAAAAAGAGTGTTGTTGTATCATCTAGTAAATATTTTTAGGACCTCTAAAAAGACATGTTTTCAAAAGGATAGTGCAAAGTGTCATACGGGAAATGTAAATATTGTCTTATTGAAATCAAAATGTGAAAATAAGTAGATTTCGAGAAAAGGACCTGTTAATTGGCCTTTGGAGTCTTAAGATTTGATTCCTTTCAATTATTCAGTGTGGCGTCATCCTAGTGACATATGACGAGCAATGTTCTGAAAAACTTACTCAGAATAAGACTTATCGGGAGTAGCTGAGGTGATCATATGATCGAAATCATTTTTAATTGAACTTTCGATTAAAAAGAGTTTATTAAATTAAAATTTAATAAATGGCATTTAACAGTTTAACAGTTTAATTGCCGTTTTTATATACTACGTTTACTAAGAACTTATTGGGAAAATTTTTATACAAATTTTGTCAAGTAAGCCTGTATTATTTTTAATGCATACTGCAGTATGTTGCTATTGGGTTTAAAACAAACACCCACAAAGTAAGTAAACATGTACGGAGTACTTCCTTTTTCTTTAAGAAGGAAAACAAATATTCACACAAAGAACATGTCTGGCAAATGTCTGTGTATGAATTTATCTTTTGTTGCATCATGTTGGTTTTTCTTTTTTTGTTTTCTCTCGTTTTTATAATATTCTTCAGCTCAAGTTCAAATATTGATGCCACATGTATACATTGAGCAGACACACGGACATGTATATATACATACATACAAACGTACATTTAAATGTAATATACATGATTTCTATATAACAACTATCGAATTTATGCAGAAAGAAAAGTTAATTTTTATTCAATTAAAACGCAACAGCTTCCTTTTCTCTCTATATTGGGCTCACTATTGTGAGTAAAGCACATATGTTTTATATAAGTTAAGGATTAAATTTAATTTTGTTTTAATTTGTTTTCAATAAATTAAATTTGTTAATACAAGAAACAGCAATGTTTTACAATATACTCGTAGACGATTACTAAGTATTTAAATCTGCCTACTATTCAGAATAAAATAAAAAAATTTCAATTAATTTCAACAACTTAATAACTTCAATTAATTATATGCGAACACAATTCATTAAAGCTTTAAGTTTTCTAGAAGCTTTCAGTTGTCAAATACTATCTCTAAAATAGGAGATAGATGCTATAGTTGATCAGACAGGCATCAACGGAGGCCTTAAATAGATAAAGTTTAAAAAACGTTTCATAAAACAACATAAATTTCTTATTCGAATTTAGACTCGCTTCACATTGTTAAATTATTTTATAAGGAAACTAGAATTTGTTGGAAAGAAGAGAAAAAAAATCGTGTACAATACAGTCCTTTGTTTATCTTCAGAATTCTCTTTTTTTCTAACTTGTAAGTGTCCAGCCAAAATAAAGTGTGAAAAAAGCGCCTGAAATTTAAACTAAACTAACTCAACTAAAACCGCATTATAAGGTAACACGTTATGGATGCATTTGTTGTTCTCTAATTACATGTGAGTTGCCCGCGTCCAAAATACGGCAATTTTGACGATTATTTAGCATGAAAAATTAGCAACCACTTGTTGATGATTAATAATCGATTCCGCTAACTTTTTTCGCTATTCATTGACGTTAGACTTCACTTGTTGTTTTAATTGACTTCTGTAAGCACGAAGACACAAATCTTATGTGGGTATACAGTGAATTTCTTGCAATTTCCATTTCTTGTCTCTGACTCGGAATTGATGTTTCTGGGATTTCACCAACACTATTATGTACTGCTTTGATATTGACCTTTGAACGGTGTGTTGTTGGGAGGCGTAGTATAATGGTTAGAACAATCGCACAAAAACTCAAAACAGCCCAGGTTCAAATCTGAGCAAAGGAGAAAAATTAAATTTTAATTAAAAAAAATAAAAAATAAGAGGTTCCCCCTTTCAAGAAGTCCATCCACAAGTAACCGTTTCCTGGCATTCCACCTTTGGGATTGGCATCAAAAAACGAATGATCAGGAGAAAAGCACCACCTACTGGAAAGTAGTAGATCATAGCTACCTACTTAGCGAAGATTCTCACCATAATCAACATCCAACGCCAGATGAGGCAATTGCTATTGATCATTCAGGGGTGAAGGTATAACACTGGCCTTTAAGTCAAATCAATTCACAGCAACTTATCTTATTCGTAAGGCGCTTAATAAGGAAAGAATAAATAAACGATTTTTATTTAAAAAAAAGACCTTAAGCTTGAGTAGTTCTTTACATTAAATAATAAAGGTCGAAAAACCAGAATTAAATGTATTAAGTTAAAAAACTCTATCCTATCCTTTCAAAAATTCCACTACAACTAACAGCATGAGAAGAGTTTTAGTCTATTATTTATTTTATACATACATTTTTTTAAAGGTAATGGGTCGTACTAAATTAGCGTAAGTTAAAATCTGAATTTTGTATATATAATCGATATATTCATAAATTTTTGAGTGCCTAATAAACTGTCCCCACCCTGTAGGTTCCCATTAAATTGGCCATTAAAAATGCATTTATTTAGATTTGTATTCGAATCCTCTAAATTTCCTTTGTGCTTCCATGTACAATCTCCTGTCAATAGATACATACATACATGCATACATAGTATATAGTATGTATAAATTCCTATTTAGTCTGTCTATCTTATTCGTCGTCTGCCTGGGTAAGAAAAAAGAAGAAAATTCTTTTTGTATAAAAATTTTTCCAAGTATTTTCATTATGTTAACATTTCAGTTTCAAATAAAAGATTTGCAGTGTCAAGGTTTTGATGTTTTTATTTCCATCGACATATTCATTTTCATGTTTATAGAGTCCATTGCCCAGAATACAAGGAGTATAAGGCAAGACAAGGCAGAGGGATTGCTTAAAGAAAATATATATACAAACTTTATATATATATTTATTTTTTTTTGTCTATTTCAAATGCAATTCGACAAGTTCAAATATAATCTGATGACAACTTTAAGAAAGTTAGGCTGATAACAACCACAACAACGAAAATAACATGTTTTATGAAATGAAAATTGTGGTTTCTTTTGAAATTTCCAACGATAACGACTACGACTAAGGCCACTGCAACTCAGTTTTTATTGAATTTATACGTTATGATGTTAAAAAACAAATTATACAGTGTGGTAAATTTATTTAAAATTTAATTTAAATACACAAATTTGCGGTTTCAAAAACACAGATTTAAAAATAACAGTATATGGGCATTAACAGGAAATACATATAAACAATACATATCTGTTGTAATATGTAATAATATCTTATAGTGATAAATTACACGAATGTGGAAATATTTTAGACTTAATTTAATTGCATTTCAATGGATATAGTGGTATCACAACGGGACCTTATTGTATCCAAGTGTCCTTTGCCTGGAGGCGGCTGCCAATTTTAACCTAACCTTAACCTAATTCAATTACATTCCCAATTTTTTTTTATTATAATCGATTAAACTATACTTTGAATTAGAATAGGTTGAGAGTCTGGTAGTCACCCATACTAGGTCACACCCGTCACAATCTCGAAAAGAAATTTGTTTAAGAAAAAAAAAATTTTTTTAAGACGTAAAGTATTTAATACAATCGTTAGGACGCGTTTAGCAATTAATTGCACCATTGCTCATAATTAGCTCACACTCATCAAAATTTCATAAATGTCTTTTTTTTATTATATTTTCTTTAACCAATAAATATTACACCAAAATTATTCTGCGGTAACTATTAGTTTTAAAGAAGTTATAATTAGGTCACGGCGTTGCGCAGAATGGCCCCAAGAAATATGACCCCAATTTAAAAATGCATATTAGCCCCATTTTTGGGACGAAATTTCATAATGAAAATGAAACCCAAAAAAAATATAAAGAATGACCCCAACCGAATGAAAATTCGCCCCAATATTAATTATGGAGCAAATTTTAATTTATTACTTTAGGGCTTTTCTTCATTATGCAAAATAACCCTAATTTAAAGAAATGAAATATTACCCCAACTGAACGAAAAGAAAAATGGTCCCAAAATATTGAAAGTAAAAAAAAAACATTGTTTATGTACAGTATTATTTATTGAATAATAGAATTTGTAATTAGGCGAAAACTTGTATGGAATCAATAACAAGGACACTTATACTTTAATTCATTTTCTTGTACAGCTGCGGCTTGCAGCAAAAGATTGCATTCGCTACAAACTTTTAGGTACTTGCAAGGTAACATAACATAACAATATCGGGGTTTCTATCGTGACAGCGCACGCAGCCAGTTTTTATTAAATTTAGTGGTAACAACGAATAAACCATAAATTTCCGATATGCTGTTCTTGCAGCATCCGACGATCTTATAAAATTTAAGAGCGAATGGTTTTTCATGACATTGCGTCTTAGAGCTCGACAATAATCAAACCTAATCTTACCAGCTCCGTTTACACCACTATAAACGCTCCTTATTGATTCTCTCAAAGCATGTTCATAATCCAAATGATTCCAAGTCAAACACATTAGTTTTATAATTTATATATCAGCAATTCTTCATATGCCTTTTTTGATTTCTTTTCCGTTAATACATAAAACACTGAATAAATCTGTAACATCAAAATATAATTAAATAATCCCAGTTTTGTATGAATTATTCCAGCAAACATATTTCACAATATCTTTATAGCTAGATTTCTTTTTAAAAATAATTTTTTGATTCACTAAATATAATAATTTACTACTATATTTTTTTCGCTATTATACACTTTTTTACGACTATTGTCAACGCATTGCACCAGCAAACTAATTCTTTTCTATTAAATAGTGTTAAAAATTCAACTAAATCAAAACAATCATAAACCAATAATATAATGATAATGATGTTTGTTTTGCTAAAAACCCGAATTTAATGAAAATGAAATTTGGCCCCAAATTTAACATCATATAAATTGGGGCCATTTTTAAAACGCAATTTCACCCCATACATAAAAAATGAAATTTGGCCTCAAACTTTTGAGGTCATTCTTCATTTCTGTTTTTTGGGGCATTGCTTCATTTTTCAGAATGACAACAGGCCCCACCAGATGAAAATACGCCCCAATTATTTGTCTCTATTTTTGGGGTCATTTTTCACTTTTCGCTTTGGGGCCAACTTTCTTGGGGCCTCATTGCATAGCGCCTTAGGTCACACCCGTCACTATTTCGAAAATGGTTTTTTTTATTCAGCAGTAACAATTTAATACAATCAAAAAGAAGCTTTTAACAAAGTTTAAGTTTAATAGCTATTTATAGTCATACTTCTGCTAATTCCGAGATTTATTAAAAATCCTTCTTAAATTTAATTTTTTCTGTTTCTACTTAGTGTATTTATTTAAATATCACACACTGTGTTTTGAATTTACTTTAGACTGACTCTCCATCATTCGTATGCTGCATTCAGGCAGGATATTAACTTAATTTCCTTTACGTTGCAAAAGTTAAAAGTTTTGTATTGTATATAAGAGAAGAGGAAAATACATTTCTGTTTTTTTTTTATTTTTATGTGAAATAGTTGAATTGATATTTCATATTGTGAATGTTTTCCTTTTATTTCTTTTAAAATAAAATAAAAAATTTTTAAATAGAATTTTTCAACACAACCAAAACTATGAAATTAATTCCAAACGAGAACAAAAAAATTTTTGTAAATAAGTTTTATTAAAACTTTTCTTTCCTTAAGCCAAACATGCAATATGTACTCCTTTATAACCAACACTTATGTTCTATTTAAGAGATGATTACAAAAAACAAATTTGTCATGCTTGGCCAGTAATAATAAGAAAATTTATAACTTTTAACATAAAAATCAAATTTATGATGGATTTCTTGAACACAAACAGAATAAAAAAAGCCATTGAATATGACAAACAGGGCAGGGCGTTTAACAATGTTAAGATCTCTTAAAAATTACTGGTTAAGAAAGGATATTAATTTTAATAGAACACGATATACAGATACAGATGAGTGCATTCGGCATTAGAAGAGGGAATAATACCTCATAAATGTAAAGTAAAAATGACAAAATAATTTACGATCACAATTCATTTTTCCACTGAGGATGTACAATAGAAGTATGGGAGCAGTTACTTTACTACGTGGAAATTATTTCTTTATGGAAAAATTAATGCTGGTTGCTGTAAAAAATTCTAAATAATTTCGACTACTGTGGCATTATTTAATGATTTGAAATTCATGAATTGGTTTAAGCCAACTCATTAGCACCTTTACAAAAAAAAAAGTGCAGAAAACATAATTATTTTTAAAGAAAATTATTAAACTTGAATGAATGAAAAGTAGTAAATTTGAAATACGTAGGAAGTTAAAACAGGTGTTTTTTATAGAGTGTCACAACTTTGAGTTGGCATCCCTGGTTTATTTATTATCACTTAACAGCTGATGGTTGCTTTTTTGTTAAGTTTGCTATTTTTTTAAAACATGTTGTGCGAATATTTCATTGTAAGTAAACATTTCTTTAAAAATTGTTTAAAAACGAACTTTAATAAGAAAAAACTAGTTCGAAATCGAGTTGATCAAACGTGAAGCAAATTCAAAAAAAAAAATCATGAAATACATTTTTTCATCAAATATTTGCCTGATGCCTAATTCCTTAGTCAAATTTTGACCGATTTTATACACAGAGTCACAAAGAAAAGTATTAGGACTTATGTATGTTGTTAAATCGAATATGTTAGACTTCACTTTTCACTCTGTTCGAATGGCCTAACTGGTTATTAATTTAGTGCAAAAATCAAAGGAAAAAAAAGCAAAATTTTGTTTAATAAAAAAAACCTGAAAATCCGATTTTTTGACAGTAGCTAATGATTTTTGGAAATGATTGGCAAATTTCTAAGGCGGATTCTTATACCCGACAATACTTATACGGAAAAAGGTATTACTACTCAGGTACTTCTTTTTTGTAACACCGTAATTACCAAAGTAATAGAAACTCAATCATCTGTGTGAATAATACTGTGCTGAACTCTAATAAAAAAGTAAAGATTTTTATGATAAATGTTTAAAAAACTGATTTTAACCAAAATTGTAAAAAACTGTTAGATTCAAGGTAGTGTTTACTCGAGATTAACAAGCGGGTTGACAATATATCCCTTGTAACCCAGAAGTCGCTGAAATACCTGGGAGTGCATCTAGACTGTAGGCTTACCTACTGGGCTCAGATAAAACATGCTGCGGCCAAGGCGGCAAGGGTGACGGGCATGCTGAGCAGATTGATGGCGAACATAGGTGGCCCAACCCAGAGTAAAAGGAGGCTTATTATGACAGCCACGAACTCAATACTGCTGTGTGGCAGCGAAATCTGGGGTAATGCCCTAGAGGACAAGACAAAACGCAAAGTGTTGGAGGCAGTGCAGCGGACGGCGGCACTTAGAGTTGCCTCGGCCTACCGTACGGTATCGGGGGCGGCAGTCCTTGTGATAAGCAGCCAAATACCAGTGGATATACTTGCGCGAGAGCAAAAAAGAGCTTGGGAAGCAAGGGGAACTAACGCCAGCATTTGTCTCGAGGAGCTGAGAAGCCAGTCAATGCAGCTATGGCAGGACAGGTGGAAGATGGACGGTAGATGGACGGCGAAAGTCATCCCCTGCATAGAGAGTTGGACCCGAAGGAATTTCGGGGAGGTTAACTACTTCTTGACTCAATTCCTTTCGGACCATGGTTATTTCCGGAAATACTTGTACCGAATAGGCAAGGTGGCTAACCCCTCTTGCATCTACTGCGAGACGTTTGATAATGATGCTGAACATACCTTTTTCTACCGCATCAAATGGCAGAATGAAAGAGATGCGCTGCGAGAGCGAGTCGGGTATTTCAATCCCGACAACATAGTGAATTAGATGCTTGAAGGCGAGCACCTATGGACCACAATACGGAACTACGTTGAGTGCATACTGCGAAGGAAGAAGAGGGATCTGGATATATTCCAGCAAAACGAGATGAGAGCAGGAGCCGATGGCTTGGTGCTGGCTCCAATTCTGGCGTCCCCAGACATGGGAGGATGAAAATGGTCCTTATGAGGACGTTGCTCTGGGCCTTCCTGAAGTAATGCGGAAAGCGGTTCCGGGAAGGTATTCTCACCAGAGGAGGAGGAGGGATTGTTTTAGTGGATTCACCACTCGAAGCAGCTGGTGATGACCAGCTGTAAGTGCGAAGACATTTTAAACCCTACCTCATACGACAAAAAAAAAGTAGTGTTTTGTACCCAGAAAACTACACTGATTGAATTCATAGTATAGACATCAACGACTTGTGCTCATAACAGAACGGTTGTACAAACCAAGCAGCTCATGCCACAATAGACGGATGAGATGATATTACTCGTAATATCTCCAGTGATATTAATTACCACAGATAACACTGTAGTTTGTTTAAAAAAGAATAGGTAAAGCCTATTTTTATTAGAAACTGTTAATAACATTGCGTTTCAAATTTAGTAAATTCGGAACATGATTTTATCTATTATGCATAGATAAAATACAAAAATGTGTTGAAGAAGATCTGAAGTTTACCAAGAAGATGCTTCATCGGGTAAACTGCAGTGAACTAATTTAATCTGGGCAATCGCTGAAAAATTTCATGACATACATATATTACCGAGATTGGAGACAACAATATGTACAATTAAAACGGCCGCAATTGACCAACAAGAAAGATATTGGGTTACATCATGACAACGCCACATCACCCGGTAGAAATTGTGAGAGCTTGGCTGTAAATTTTTGCTGCATCCATAATATAACCCGAACCTTGCAACTTTAGATTACTATTTGTTTCGATCTCTGTAGAAATATCTGTCTTAATGATGCAAATTTAAGCAATTGGATCAGTTTTTCGCTCGGACAACACAGGAGTTATACGCAGATGAAGTTATCCCAAACATGGCAAAAGCATATCGGTCAGACCGGGATATATTGGCATTTGGTTGAATAAAGCTCGTTGCAAGTACCAATATAGGAATACATAATTGGCCATTACAATCCTGTGTCTAGGTTACGGCCTAGCTTCTTGCAGCACCCATGTTGTATGTGTTAACTTTTATCCATGAGTACCGGGACTCCGAACGACAGATTTGAGAAGCTTTTTCATGGCAATCAATTACTCCCAGAACTTTTGCCAGAATACTGCTGAGAGGTAGTCGCCGAAAGAAATAATTTTTTCATATTTCTTTTTTTTTTCAAGATGTCAGAGCTGAGATTTGAACCCAGCGTTATCGTCTTAGTAAGCCAATACACTAACCACTAGACCACGGCGACTACATTTTTGTTTAAATTTATAACTGAATTTTTGCGAACACTAATATTTATTGTCACACATAAATTTTTACGTAACAAATACATATTTATCACCACCTATTTATTACCGTTTGTAGCGCTCACATAATGAGATACAACAATAAAACACTAAAAATGCATTTTAATGCGCAATTTCCTTAACAATTTCTGTAATTTCAATGAGAATATTTGCAATAACGAATATTTTTCTTGAATATCCTGGTTGTTAAATGTTTATATTCTTTTAAGAAGGTGGTTTATGTATTTGTGAAATATATAAAAACCAAATACATATATGTATGTATACGAATAGCGTATACGAGTATAAAAGAATAACAATTTTATGTTCATTTAAATTCGGTACATAAATGAAATTATTCAGCAAATGGATGTGCAACCATACAAACTGCGTTGTTGTTGTTGTCATGTGACACAAAATATTAATTTCTAATTGTATAAAATGTTTAGTATTTCTAAAGAAGTATTTGTATGAAAAACAATATTTGATTTTTAATGACCCCCCCACATAACTCTGTTGATGGTTTCTTTTTTATTGTTTTTAGATTCGCCCCTGTGGCATTGAGCCTATAAAAACCACAAAAACAACAAGAGACAGCAAAAAGTACAAACAATCAAAATTATTATTAATGCCTCAAGGTGTTGTTTGCAGCACGAGAGAGCATTGCGTTCGTTGCTGTTGCGTGTGTCATTTAAGCGATGTTTTTCTTGTAATTTTTCTTGTTTTTTTATTATTTTTTATTTTATTTGTTTAACGTTGTGCCACAAATATAAAAATGACATCAAACTGTCTATTTCAAATGTTTTATTAGTGCGTGCAACGTTTTCATGCCAATTTTCTTTTAAGATTTTTTTATTGTCTTTAGATCTACAAAATTCTGTTTAAGAAGTTTTTAAAGTCTAAGGATTTTTTCCTTTGTGTTTTTTTTTTTTTTTAATTTTGCATGTTATTAAATTGACGTCTGTTACATTTTAGATAAACATTTTAAAACGTATTTATATTGAAACATAAACATTTATTTGTTAGCAAAAAAAAAAAATAAATAAACAGAACAGTAAGAGAAGATTATTAAACAAAGATTTACTGTAGATATGGCAAAGACAAGAGATTATTAAAAAATCGCATTTAAAAATTTAAAAATTTCATTTAAAAAAGAGCAAGAAATCTTTACTTCGTTAAATATCAATCGTTTATATTTTAAGCAATTCTCTAAACAGACTTGAAATGCATTTGAAATTCTTGTTAAATTAGTTTTTATTTCTTTCAAAGACTTTTAGCTTTTTCTGCCTAAAATAGTTTTAAGATAAACTCACAAATAAAAGCATTTTTTATGCAAAATCTAAGCTAAAAATAAAAATAAATTGTCATAATATATTGTAATATATAAATAGTGGCATAAATTGACCTCCGTAGTGCCATTAGTCTGCCACTCATGTATGTATGTGTGTCAGAAGTATTAATGCACGGCATAAAAGTGATGCAATCGGTTGGAATTATTCTATCTAAAGCTGATTCCTCCTCATGTTACATTAATAGTATGCCATGAATAACCTTTCAAAGCGTAGCTGACATATTAGCATTAACAATTTTAAAGCGGTTCAAAACCATTCCATCAAAGAATTGATGGAATTTGTAATTTTATTTTAAATGGATCTAAGACAGAAATGTCGGAAGATTATTTTTTTACAACAAATTTTAAGATTTCTAATTTTACAACGTGCCTTGAATTTTTAGAACCATTCCAAGGTTCAATTTAATTGATTGTAAGAAAAACTTGGTTTTATACAGGAGGATGTTGATTTCTTTGTTGAATAAATCACGTTATTAGCGTTTTTTTCCATATCAGAATGTTGTTTCCTATAAGGCACGCTTACATATGTATGTTTTACACGATTTATGTTTATTCTATAATATTTTCATACAATTTCCATTAAAAGTGCTACACATAAATTTTCTAAAAGCAGCACTGTTTTTGTTATTTGTAACACTTCGTATTGATTTGCCCGTAATATACATACATACATAATTGGCCATTACAACCCTGTGTCAGGGTTACGGCCTAGCTTCTCGCAGTACTCATGTTGTGTGTGGTAATTTTTAACGATGAGTACCGGGACATACAGTCGACTCTGAACGACAGATTTGAGAAGCTTTTTCATGGCTAACCAGTTACTCCCAGAGCTTTTGCCAAAAGACTACTGAGAGAGATAGTCACCGAAAGAAATATTTTTTTCATATTTAATTTTTCAAGATGTCAGAGCTGAGATATGAACCCCGAGCTATCGTTTTAGAAAGCCAACACACTAACCACTAGACCACGGCGATTACATTTTTGTTTAAATTTATAACTGAATTTTTGAGACCACTAATATTTATTGTTACACATAAATTGATACGTAACAAATACATATTTATTACCGTTTGTAGCGCTCACATAATGAGATACAACAATAAAACACTAAAAATGCATTTTAATGCGCATTTCTTTAACAATTTCTGTAATTTCAATGAGAATATTTGCAATAACGAATATTTTTCTGGAATATCCGGGTTGTTAAATGTTGATATTATTTTAAGAAGGTGGTTTATGTATTTGTGAAATACATAAAAACAAAATACAGGGTGTTTTTTTAGAGGTATAGAACTTCGAATTGAAATAAAACATAAGAAAATCGTTTTAATGTCAATCAATTTGGCTTTATTGGAAGGATAATTTTATGCCATTAATGTTTAAATTTGATTTCGGGCATGTGGCCGCCGCGGCTAGCTCGAATAAAGCCAATTCTACAGGTCCAATTTTCAACCACTTTTTCGAGCATATGGGGCCGTATGTTGGCTTCCAAGTCCCCTAACGTTTCTGGTTTGTTGGCGTAGACGAGTGACGATTACTGGTAATAACTATAAAATAATCAAAAAGAATCAAAAGTAATTTTTAACGATTCCTTTGGTAATGAAAAAGAATCCAAAAGAATCGTTGTAAATAGTTGGGATTACTTTTCGATTACTTTTAATTCTGTTTGATTATTATGTAGTAATTGGCAGTAATTCTGTTTATTTTTTGATTATTATTATTATATTATTATTTGTAATCGTAGTCAATTAGTAATCCGAAATTTCTATTTCTAGAATTAGTAATCATTACGATTCTTCTTTAAAAGTAATGTAATTGATTACTAATCGTAATCGTATGATTTGTAACACATCGTATTGATTTTAATGTATCAAGTTACACTAATACCACATGCTACAAAAACAATAAAGACTACAGATCATCGAATAAAAGCTGTAAAGAAGAGAATACATGCTACCATTGTAGTCAGCCCGCAGTCTATTTAAGCCAATTTATATTTCTGTTAACGACAATGTACAAGCAAAAATGCAACACCTAAACAATACTCTTAAAAACGCGAAAAAGTTATAGTAGCCCACTGAAAAGGATTACTCATATGCCCATTTGTTTAGATGTTTATTTTGTAGCTGTAGTCGTTAAAAAAATAAAAACTAATTACTTGGCTACTTTTGCAGCCAATTTTGTTTTGTTATAAAAGGCCTTGATTAGGTTTGCCTACAGAATATGAAGAAAACAATATATGATAATTTCAATATAAGATGTATGATTTTTAGAGAAAAAAGTATAAGTCAAAAAAAACTCTGATGAGACTTTAGTAGCGGGAATCGAA
Organism: Metopia argyrocephala; assembly: GCA_963576795.1. Classification (NCBI taxonomy): domain Eukaryota; kingdom Metazoa; phylum Arthropoda; class Insecta; order Diptera; family Sarcophagidae; genus Metopia; species Metopia argyrocephala. Next base: position 91,711,907 of record OY756211.1, read on the forward strand.
AATATGGCGTACATTCTTTCACGAAAGTAGTTTTCTCTTCAGATGGAGAAATATTTATAAAACCAATCCAAAATTCCTTTAATAGAATTTAGTTTTGATCGAGTTAAGGCGTTCTGTGTCGAAACATTATTACATATTTCATTATTTATCTACTAGCCTAAAGCCGACGCTCTTCGCTACACCTGCGGCTACCATTTGTTCACATTTTTCAAGTGATGATTTTTAGTGACTGCAAAGTAATTCAGACCAAATTCAGAAACTTTAGCTTCAAAACTTGTCAAAATTAAAAAAAAAAAACAATATCTAGCTAGTATGGGAGGTACTACCAGCACTTGTCCGATTATGCGCCCTATCTTACTTACGATTTTCATTGACCATGAAGTCATTCGGACTAAGTATAGAAACTTTAGCTTTATATACATACATAGTACATATGTATATGGACTACTATTTGTATTTAAATTTGTGAGTGTACATGAGTGTAGAAATAACATATGTTTGCATGTGTGAAATTGTAAATAGCAGATAATTAAGTTAAAATTCCTTGCTTTCACGATGCTTTATATTTTCTCAACAAGATAAATAATAAAGGTCTGCACGGGTATGTTTGAAACGATATTCAAGACATTCTAAAAATTTCAAACACACTTCCAACTCTAATTCGTAAAAGCGAAACGAATAAAACAAACATAAAAAGTGGTTGTTGTAGTTAGAATGTAAATAATGAGAGAATAGAGACAAGAGAGTATCGAGACATGAGAGACATGAAACATAAGAGTTAGAATGGAATGAATAGAGTGAATAGAATGTCTTGTTTGTAATATGAAATGAGAATTTCTTGTACTGGTATTATAAGTACTAAAGAACTGAATAATAAAAGTAATGAACTGAATAATTTTTCATGTTATTTTTCTTTATTTTTTTATATTTTTGGCTTAATTTTTAAAAATACATACATACATATTTACAAAAACTTAAAAAAAAAATTATAAATAAATTACATATTCAAAAAGTGATTAATTTTTTTTGCCTTTAAATGCTTTCATATACACACACTATTCTTCTTGCTAGATTTCAATTTGTTTGTTTCCATTCGCTTGTTTGTATTACAAACTATCGCGTTTACTTCAATACATACTTTCATTCACAAAGGAAATTCAAGACATTCAAGACATTCCAAGACATTCGAATGTCTCTATAATTATGAGAGTAAATTTAGATTTATTCTATTCAATTCTATTCGTTTTTTGAGGCTGTTCGTTTCGTTTCGTTTCGTTGGCTGCAAAACGAATAGAATGAATATTTGTTTCTATGCTTGAATATACTCTCAATTAGAGTACACTTCTCGAAACATTCTAAACTGGCAGAAAAGCAAAACATTCATGCAGACCTTTATTAAATAAACTGTCAGTTCTTACCATTCGTATAAAATAACCTGAAATTCGATTTATACGAACGCAAATTTGTTTGACATTTATATTTCTACACGTGTTACGGGCAATTTATTTATTTAAAGCATTATTTTTTTTAAATATTCAAAAACTTATCAGTTGAAGTAAAACATACATCTGTACTCGTAACATGCGGTTTATCAAACGCCAGTTATTAATCATAAACAATAAACAACCATATATAGTATGTACATAATTACATATGTATTTATGTGTATACTCGTATATGTATATTTATTTTACTTATTAAACGCATTGAATTTATTAAAACTTTAAAACCCTGGTATATAGAAAACACTAAAAATCGTGTAACATTTTAAGGCCATTTTAATAGATACGGAGGAATTTATACTTAAATGAGCATTGAACTTGAAACGAATACACTGTACAAATGTACACTGGCTTTGCATGCATTTACAAAGTATGAAATATTTGAAAGTGTTTAGTCTTTAACCATACAAGTAGTAGGAGTGTTTAAATGATTTTTCATTCATAGTTATGGTAGTACTCGCACAAGTATTTATTTTCATTTAGAAACGAAAAATAAATACTTTTCAAATCCATGGTATACAAAATGAGCTACAAATCACGTATCAAAACTTTTTCAAAGATAAGTAGATTTTAAGTTTATTTTACTTTCATATCGTATCTCGGTTTTTTTTATATTTTGTGCCTTTGAAACGTTTTTGCATGCAAAAGTATATTGAGAATTTAGTTTCGTTTGCAAAAAACGAGGCGCTACAAATTAAAGGTAAGCATTGCTAACTTGTGATTTTAAATGTAAATGGAAAATTATTATGGCTTATTTACATGTATTTTTAAGTGCTAAAACCTAATCTTACGCCTTGTTTCTGTTTATTTCTTTTCGAGAAGATCTCACATCGAAAGATGTGAATTTCACTCATTCATTCATAAATGAGGTACTAAAGTACTTAGAATTATGAATCTATTGTACAGCCCTCAACTTAACCAGGATTCTTATAATATTTCTACCAGTCTCGTCGCTCTGACGAACTTCTAAAGTGAGAAACAAATTATTATCGTTTCTCGATTTGTTACTTACAAAGTGTTTCTGTAAGTGCTCACAAACAAAAGTTACAGCAACACTTTGATGTGAGAACTGATTTGGTGTTTCAATTTACCTTCAGCCGAATTATGAATAAAAATTCAAAGCGAGTTTTTTCCTGCTCCCGTTTTCGCCGTATAAATTCAATTGAAAAATTAAAAAGGGGAAGAAACTCCCAGGGAATTTTCAGGCGAGAAAAGTCTCTCGATGTGAAAGTTACAGAATTCAATTATTCTAGAAACTTAAATCGTAGTCGCCGTGATCTAGTGGTAGGTGTGTTGGCTTATTAAGACGATAGTGCCGGGTTCAAGTCTCAGCTTTGATATCTTCGAAAAAAAAAAGATATATGAAAAAATTATTTCTTTCGGCGACTACCTCTCAGGAGTCTTCTGGCAAAAGCTCTAAGAGTAACTGATTGTTTTTCAAATCTGTCGTTCGGAGTCGACTTTAAACTGTAGGTTCCGGTACTCATGGATAAAAATTAACACACACAACATGAGTGCTGCGAGAAGCTAGGCTGTAACCCTGACACAGGTTTGTAATGGCCAAATATGTATGTATGTATGTAGAAACTTAAATCACAGTTTTCTGTTTTTTATTTTTTAAGCGCTATATTCGAAACGAGTGCAAATTGTCATTTTATTGAAAATTTAAAAAAAAAAATTTTTTTACACATTCAAAATCAAGATGTACTGTGTCTTAGCAGTTCTTATAGAACAGTCAGTTATTTAAAATTCGTTCGTTTTTCAGAGTATTAAGATACTAAAGCCCCATATTACCCAACTGTGACATTACATAGACGTTTGTAGTAATGTGTGCAAAAATAATTGTGAAAAGTATTTTGAAGGAAGTTTATCATGACATCACTCACTGACAAAGATACATGCATAACTGGTAATGGCGACAATGCTAATGATGTTGTCTTTTATTGCATATTGGCTCTTTTAATAATAACAATGAAGATAGTGATGAAAAACAAAAATGTTATGAAATGGGATTTTAAAATAAACACTACAAAAGCCCTCTTATACAGTTAAAGGAGTTGACAAGAAGGACTTTTGTTCAAATACATGTATAACTATGTATCAAACAGAAATAGTTCACTCTAATGGGCTATATGAGAACGAATGTACATGATAGTGCGCAAAAAAAATTGCGAAATTGAATCATCGCTATTGTATGCTCTTCTTAACCCGTTATCGGCAACTGTTTTATTTTTTAACCATTAAGTTTACAAGTGCCTGTTTATTGCGAAAGTTTGCTATCAAACAAACAAAGCCTGCGTAAAGATATTTACGTATTGCTTTATATACAATAAAAGATATTAGTGGTCCGTTGAGACAATTAAAGCCATAGCAAAAACAATAAAAGTGTTACCCATTCGCAAACAAAATCTATTCAAAAATATGATCTATGGTATGGGTGTGGTTAACTTTAATGACAATGCAATAGGGAATTTTCCTAAATTAATATGGCAACGCATGGAAAATTCACTGCTTGTTGTTATAAATCAAGAAGAAGAAGAAAAAAGATCCGGCATCACAAATTATTTTAACTTTCGAAATTACAAGTTATTTTTAAACGCATCCAAGGAGTACTTTGGACATGAAATAGGTAATTCCCCCCCATAATGGGCTACAAACCACTAAAAACAATATATTTTTTTAATTTTCTTATTTATTGGTTTAAAAGTATTCCTTCAAATCTTTAAAGTTAAAAAGTTCTTACAATTAATAATACTGGCCGGAAATGGGTTAAGTAATAACTTGGGATCTACATGCAAACATTTCAGTCTCCTAAAATTAAGTTTTCCTTACTGATATGATTTTGTGTGCATTTTTTTTTTTTTTTTTTTCTTATATTTATTTAGAAATTATTCATTGACAAATTATTATACGTTGCTGGAGTTAAAAAAAAAAACAGAAACAGAAATAGATTAGAAATAAAAATGATAAAATGTACACGTTCGTATAAGAACAGGAGCTTTGACACGTAGTATTTATCAGTTAGAATTTATGAGCTGAAGTATTTTGTAAAAGAAAAAAAAAATATCTTAGAAAAGGTTAAAATAACATTTATTTATCTTTAAACTTAAAGAGAGTGGCACTTTACTGACGAATGCGTGCCGTATGCAATGAAAATCATCAAATATCATAAAAAAATAAATTAATTTTTTTTTTCAGAAACAAGAATATACCCTATACCATAATATATGAGCAATTCTAACAAACTCCGCTTATTGGATCTTTATCCAAACACATATAAGTTATATTATCGTCGGTATGGAAACAAAACGCGCTTTGGTAAAAGGTAGCACATTGTGCCGATGACTTGGACGCAACTGATCTACAGGAACACTATACATGCAGCAATATTTTCACCGTACAGAAATAAAAATACACAGAAATACTGGGGCCAAATTACGGCGCTACGACACGCTACGATTTGCATTTGTCTAGTAAATAGCACAACATCAAAAAAGTCATAAACTTGGTCATCACTTTTGCCAAATTTTGTGCATATTTTCTACAGAATAGGGCTCTCATATTACAACTTTCGAAAAGTTTGACCAGAATTCCTTACAATTATACATACATGCATAATTGGCCATTACAACCCTGTGTCAGGGTTACGGCCTAGCTTGTCGCAGCACTCATGTTGTGTGTGGTAATTTTTAACGATGAGTACCGGGACATACAGTCGACTCTGAACGACAGATTTGAGAAGCTTTTTCATGGCTAACCAGTTACTCCCAGAGCTTTCGCCAGAAGACTACTGAGAGGTAGTCGCTGAAAGAAATAATTTTTTCATATTTCTTTTTTTTAAGATGTCATAGCTGAGATTTGAACCCGGCGCTATTGTCTTTGTAAGCCAACACACTAACCATTAGACCACGGCGAACAAAAAGGCTGTGATAGGGATGCCAAATTGGCAAACATTTTCAAATTTATTTTGAATTTTAATGAAAAAACATTTTTTAAACAATTGTAAAGCCGAGTGTCCACTAGCAAGTTTTCTTGCGGAAGTTGCTTCCAGAAGTGACTTCCAGAATTTTTTGTCGTGTAAACACATATTAGAAGTCGACTTCCAGAAGTTTTTGTTTGCAAGAAAAACTTGCAGAAATTATGTGGAAACATGTGTTCGTTGCTTGCTGGAAGTAACTTGCGCAACTTGCTGTGAACTGCAAGTGTTTTCAAGACTTGCGGAAGAAGTCAGGTATATGTATGTCGGGTTTTGTTTTGTGTTTTTTTTTTTTTTTTGTTTTTGATTTGTATACATAAAAATGGAAAATTTATTTGGAGTAAGGAAAAAATACATTTGGTTATTGAACACCAAGAAAGTTACCGGGAACTATGGGACACGTCCTCAAAAGAATATAAATATAAAATTAAAAACAAAACGCTGCAAAGGTAATAGCCAATGCTATAGACGTGCCCGAAGAAGAGGTGAAAAGAAAATTACACAAACTCCGAACGCAGTTTGGTCAAGAGGTCAACAAAGAAAGAAAAAAAAGTGGTCAAAGTGCTGACATGAAATACATGACGACATCTCATGTACCCAAAGAAAGACATTTTTATACTGTTACTCTTTAAAGGAACTAACTCTACTGCAACCTGTACTCACATTGTGTGTAAACACGTCTGCAAGTTCTTGCTGCAAGTTTGACGTAAAACTTCTACAAACTACTTCAGGAATCAAACTTCCGCAAGTTTTGGTTTCAATGGAAACATTTCAGCAAATTCTTGCAGAAGTTCTTTTGCAAGTAACTTGCTAGTGGACACTCGGCTTAAGAATTGTTAGGCGACAAAAGAACAATTTTATATCAGTAATTTTTAGTTCAATTATTCCTTATAAAAATTTTTTTAAAAATAATGTAGCTTATTCTAAGGCGGTTTCCTTTTCTCCCATATAAAAATAAAATTAATTATAAATTTAGTTAATGAATAAAAAATCTAAAAGACTTTTTTTAACTTGGTGAGATTAAAAGAAAGTATTTTTTAACGACTGAAAGAATAATGTCCTAATGGTATAGATTTAATAACAAAATATGTACAAACATTCACCGATTTTATTGAGATTTAAGGTCTTCAGCTGAAAATAATTTACTTACTTTACTTATAGTATTGTAAGGAGTTAATTAAGTCCAGGATTTTCGATAAATTTTATTTTAAATTCCTTTAATGAAATGCATATCACTTCTATACGTACGTAGTATGTGTGTACGTAGTTTTGCATGAAAATTTTTATGTACAATTTTAACTTTCTTTCAACATTAATATGTTTTTGGAAAAATATTTAATCTCTACAAACAAAATAAAGAAACAAACAAACAAACCTCTCTAGCTTTCTTTCCCTTTTAAACATTTCCTTAAGAATAACAAAAAAAACGAGCCATTAAAAATATCTTACAAACTAAAAACATATCCTTTAACAGGACATACAAAAACATAAAAGTCCATTAAAATTGAAAAGAAATACAAAAGAAAAACATTTAGAAATGAATTTCTAGTTAAACATTTTTACATGAGCAGTTTTATGAGTTTTTCCCCAGCCAAAACTATTCTATTCATACATTTCCTATCACTCACATTATTGTCAAACGAATAGAATTGAAATAATTTTGTCATATTTATGGTGAAAGTGACAACAAGTGACAATTGAATATACGAGTGACAAACAAATAAATGAAAACAATGAATAGTTTTTAGATTGGCAAACGAACATTAAGAGCCTTCTTAAGATAAAAACAATACAGAGACTATCTTCTCATCATAAGTGGCAAAAACTCTTATTTAAATGATTTTAGTTTTAGAGTACCACCCACCACTATTTAATTCTTATCACGATTGACAATTAATGTTTAATTTTTATAACTTTATCTTCTTCTTTTCTTGTAATTATTTGTATTTGTATTTAGAGCAGTGTTTAAGAAAAATAAAATAAAAGAAAAGCAATAGAAAAACAGCAACACATTTAATCGTGTTGTTGTTTGTTATTATTTGCTAAACACTCGTTCAAATCTCATCTTATTTATACGATAAGAAAAAATCGTTATGTTGTCGTTAATCGTTTTAATGACCCAGTTTTTCTGTTTTTTTTTTTTTTTTTTTGTAAATTATAGAAGAATTATTGTCTTAAAAAGGAAGCAATTAAAATCATCTTAAAGGATAACAAAAAATTTATGATATTGTTGGGGCAAGTATATCGATAAGAATTAACAGCTGCCTCCAAAATTATTCTCTGGCTTCTTGCCACTAAATAGTGATGAAAAAAAAAAGAAAAGATCGGAGAAAAAACATAATTTAACGACAATTATGAACTCATCGTATTGCTTTTATTGCTCTGAATTTTATCTGCAGAATTATTTATACTGAAGGCAATCATTCGTTGTATGACGAAAAGCAATGAAGGCTTTCTTCTTTTTCTTTTGTTATTTTTTTTTTTTTTTTATTAAGACCAATACTCAGGGGCAAGCCCCTACTCATGCAGTTCATTGTATTGGAATGTGAAGATTGTTAATAGATGTTTGTATATTTTGCGCCTTTATTTGTTGATGAAACAAGTTGCTGTAAATTTGTCCACTCAAGAGCCAGTGTTATACCTTTACCCTCGAATGATCAAACAGCAATTGCCTCATCTGTCGGTGGATGTTTAATGTGAATGGAGAGCGTCTTCAGTAGATTAGCTGTTATCTTCCCAGAAGGTGGCGCTGTACTCCTGATCATTGGTTTTTGGTGGAATGGATTAGAAATGTCAGGGGGCGGTTTCTTGCAGATGGTCTTGCTGGAGGGGGGGGGGGGGGGAACCTCTTATTTTCTTTAATTTAATTTTTAATTTAAATTGTAATTTTTAGAAAACCGCAAATTTTTATTTTTATATTTTGTCCTTCCCTGGGATCGAACCTGGGTCGTGTGAGTTTCTGTGCGAGCGCTCTACCACTATGCCACGACCCCCCCAATATAATTAGTTGTGTAGTTCAGTTATCAAAATATTTAACCCATCAAAATCAGGCGACCGTAGAGGCCAATCAACAGCACCATTCCTTGAAATAACTTGCTTTGGAAAGAGGTTGGGCAGCAATTTTATTGTAATTCTGGCTCTATGCCATGTGGCACCGTCTTCTTGAAATCACATGTTAGTCAAGCCCAAAGTATGCAGTCGTGACGTTTAAAAGATTTCAATCATATAACGATATCGCTCCCCATTAACAGTTACTGTTACGCCGTTTTCAGTTTCGAAGAAATATGGTCCTCCTGACCTAATTGCATACCAGACTGTCGCTTTTAATGGATGCTAAGGGACTGATGAATAATTTGAGGGTTTTCCATTGCCTAGAACCCACTATTCTCTTCATTCACATATCCATTCAAATAAAAATGTGCGTCGTCACTCATTATGATTTTTTCATGAAAATCAGGGTTGTCATGGGCGAACTGTAGCATATATATGACGGCGTAAATGGTCTTCTGGACGAAGCTCTTGTGTCAACTGAATCTTGAATGAAAACAAAGGCAAATCTTTGTGCAAAATTATGGCCAAATTGTTCTTTGAATTAATCATTTCGTCAGAAATGCTTTAATAAGATTAAAGTTAAATTCTGAAAAGAATTTAGATTTTTGCAATGAATTTTTTCATAATCAAAGGAGAAAATGATGTCCGTGAAGGAATAGTACACTAGCCTTTTTTTTATTTTTAAGGCCAGCACTCAGGGGACGGCCCCTACTCATGCAATACATTGTGCTGGTCTAGGAAAATATGTTGTGGGAAGGGGGAAAGAGGGAGTAGTGTTTGTGGACATTTGATTTAAACCTACTGATATCGTAATTGGCAGGAAAAACTTTCGCCGGAAGATTGTTCCACAAACGAGCGGTGCGGCTAAAGAACGAATTCTCTCTATAATGCATTGTGCGATTCGCTGAACAATCAACCACAAATGGGTGCGCTCTGAGAGAGGTACGTGTAGTCCGCAGGAATATGCGACCACCCGGAATCAATTCCCCTATCTCATCAGAGAACCTCCCATGGTAGTATCGATAGAACAATGAAACGCACGCCACATTGCGCCGATGCTCCAACGAATCGATAGAGTTGGATACCCTATAAGCACCTTCGCCCTTTCCTGTACGCGGTCGAGAAGCCCCAAAATTGGTTTTGAAGCACCTGCCCATACATGAGAGTTGTATTCCATCCTAGGCCGGATGAAGGTTTTGTAAATATTGAGAAGGTCAGATGGAGTGAAGTATTTCCTGCACCGTTTTAGAAAACCGAGGCACTTGAATGCTTCTTTCGACACTCGAAGTGATCATTCCAACGGACATCACAACTAATTCTCATGCCTAGAACATCAAGAGCGTCAGCCTCCTCAATATTTACATTACCCATAGTCACAGATGGTAGGATTAAATCATCACAACGCCTATGCGTTATAAACCAACATTGGTTCTTGCGCGCATTAAATTCGACCCTGTTCGCGAGACCCCACTCGGAGATTCTTTTCAGGTCATTTGAGAGTGTGTCATTCATATTCTGCCTTCTCGCCCCGGTCTCCAAAAGGCTCGGCCTACGATCAAATGAATATGAGTGACAAATGTTACTGTCATCTGCGAAGGAGTAAATGGGATTAGAGGTTAGGAGGAGAAGATCGTTAAGGAAAATTAAAAATAGGGTGGGACATAGAACACCCGCCCAGGGTGATTTATACTTGTGTTTAGAATTTCGTCTCAGCTGTAATAGATTGGTCTACAAGAAAAATTTTGATTCCAAGTGTTCGTTTTGTGAATAACATTCATGTCCGTATCAGGATTGACTGCTTATAGCACAACTTTATATACCCCCCCTATTATGTAAAACGTTTCCGTTTCAATTTTCTTTTTATGTCGACCACGCCTTACATATACAAACTTTTTGATTTGATACTTTTAGGACCAAGGGTGCCCTCCCATGCTCTGTTAAAAATAGTGAGAATATGATGTACAATCGACTTCATTAATAACTTCTTTTCTAAGTAATACCGGTCCATATCTATCAGAAATTTATTATAGTTAACGATATAGTAGTCGAGAATGACAAATTTTCTGACTCGTTCTACTTACATACATAAATCTATTTTTGTACTTATTTTTTTTTCTTAGAATTAGAGTAAAATTTTTAAATTCGACTCGTACGTTTATCAACTTTCTCGAGTTTCTTTTACTTTACTTTACATTTTTTGTACACTTTTTATGTAAAAATAAAAGTTCCAACTTCTCCCATATGTACTCCGGAAATGAAAAGCGTTAATACCATAGTGATTTAGCCCAATTAACGTGTGCGTGTTTTGTGGCCAAAACTATAGACAAATTTTATTAAAAACAAAACATTAAATTAATTATAGAGAACAAAAATGGAAAATAAACATGAAATAAAATAATATTTTTCCTAAGCAAACACATAAGTACACGCTTGAGAAGAAACCCTTCAATTTTCTCATTAATTCTGACAAAAACTATCCTTTCTTTAAAAGAGAAAAACTAAATTTCAAAGGCGTAACTGGTAATGGTTAAACAATCAGTTTGTAAATCAACGTCACTATATCATCATACGTAATGACAGGGTGGTAAGTAATATCCAATACAAAATATTTTATACTTTTCATTACTATTTTAAATGAATTATTTACAGTTGCAGTGTAGTCGTATAATAATTATATAAAATATTTAGAAACCACCGTCATCATCGCAACTTTCAAAGAAATATTCGTTAATGAAATTCCTTTTAATTTCATTTTATTTTTGGGGTAAAAACGTAATGAATTTCGTTGGGATTTTTAAGCCAAAAAATTTTTTTAATAAATTTGTATATGAAAAAAAGGGTTGTTGCTGGTTTACTGTTGTTATGAGTAACAGGATTAAAATAGTTTGAGGCCATAATACAGCATAGACCCATTTATAAACTAAAGGATTGAATATGAAAGGTTGATGATAATAAAAACGCGTAATATTTAAATTTAATTGCAACACATTAAAAATGTCTATAGTTTTGGCATCTTTTGATGTTGATGACTGGAATAAATGATGTGATAAAAACTACAAAACTAATATAAGCCTCTTCAAACACATTCTATATTTATAAAGAAAACACTTAAAAATAAATCTTAAAAGACAGGAACACACTAAGAAATACAAAAGGGAAACCTGTTTAAATAAAATATCCTTAGGGATTTCATCATGAATTTTTTTTTGACTGGTATTCAATATATATTAAATTAGAACTTTAAATGAAGTTATAATACACTGAAAGGATGGTAATATAGAAATTCTTTAACAGCGATTTATTTCTATGGAGTAGAATCTTCAAGATAGCCGTGCTTTCTGTAGATCTCTGATAAACAAGCTAAGATTTTGTTAAATAAGTTTATCAACTAAGGGACTTACATATGTGGTTTAAGACTTTTATGATTGATTTCTGTTGCCTAAGGTAAGTGCAGTACTCCCTCTTTTCTCCTTCCCAAAACCTATTTTTGAAGAGCGGCGCAATGCACCGTGTAGATAGGTGTCGTGCACTGAGTGCCGGTCTTACCGAATTAAACGTAGTGTAGATGTTTTTGTATGAAAACGAAAACTCTCTGAATGTAAACGCACTGGATTTTGAGCAAACTTTTTATACTCGTATAATTAACAATATTTTCTGCAGCTGTAAAATACACTATTAAGCCAAATTTTTAAATTTAAATTATTTAACTTTTTCGAGTAGACCTGTGTTAATATTTTTTATTAAATCGTTTTTATTAATTTTAAATTATTTTTTCTTTTAATGTAGTCTAAACTAAATCAATTCAAAATGGGGAGGTGCGTGGTATAGTGGTTAGAGCGTTCGCACAAAAACTCAAAGGACCCAGGTTCAAATCCCAGAAGAGGTGAAAAATGAAAAAGTTAGTTTAAAAATTTTAATTTAAAAATAAGAGGTTCCCCCCCCCCCCCCGCCCCTCCAAGAAGACCATCTACAAAGAAACCGCTCCCCGACATTCCACTCTATTCCAACTTAACCAGTGTCAACGTAAAACTAATGATCAGGAAAAAAGCGCCACCTATTGGGAAGTAGCAGATAACAGCCAAAACCTACTTAGTGAAGGCACACTCACCACACAGTCAACATGCAACGATGAGGCAATTGCTGTTGATCATTCAAGGGTGAAGGTATAACACTGGCCTTTGAATGATCAATTCTCAGCAATTTGTCTCATTCCTAAAGCGCTTAACAATAATATAATAATTAATAATAATATATGTACTGTCCTTTCCAAAATTCCAATACAATGCATAGCATTCAGTAGGGGTTTACCCCTGAGTATTGGTCTCAAATTAAAAAAAAAAAATTCATTTCTGTCAACTATTTTCTAAGTGTACACCAGTACATTTCGACATATACATATGTACTTATACATACATATGTTGTACACTAATATTGTATACCCTGTCGGAATTTCATCAACTAACTTCCAAATAATTGTCTTTACCCTCTCAGCGGTGAGTTTTCTGTAAAAATGAAAATAATTTTATTTATTTTATTTTCAAAGGCAATACAATTATAGGAGTAATGCAAAAATATACGAGTTTTGGGAGCATGAAAATTGAAATATTCTCACCGTTGCACAATGTGGTAAATACTGAATCTAGCTGGAGATAATAAAAAAGTAAATGTCTGAAAACTTTCCTTCTGATCATTTACATAATTAGCTTGTCAATATAATAGCTCACTGAAATTCAGGCTTTTTGTTTTTGGTTTTAGTTCTGATTAGGAAAATGTAAGCCTTGAAAGTTGTAATTCTTATTCATCCAAATAAGATGACAATTACTAAAAATGTAATGATGGTGGTGTTGTGTCTGACAATACTTCGACTAACTCATTTGGTCATGAATATGTACAGAACAGGAAGAACTCTAATGAGACTACCATAGCTGGGTTCAAAGACATGTTTAGTTCTGACGTAATTTTCTCCTTTGATATTCAAAAATCTTTACAGAAAACAATCTTAATTCTTAATAGAATTTAGCTTTTATATAGTTAAAGCGTTTCTGAAAAAACAAAATTAATTGGAAAAATTGATCACTCTTACTTTAATTGGAACTCAGATCATATCGACGATGGAATTAAAGAACGCTGTACCTGACAAAAAATCGAAAATACGTTTTTTGCATCATTTTTATCAGCAAAAAAATACGCGTCGATTGGTCCAAGTCCCAGATTTCTACGATGAAAATAAGTTCACTTACGCCGTCTGCGAAATGAAAAATACCAGTGTATTTGTTCTACATTTATGAAAGTTTTTTGGCTCTGGTGAACATTTAAGAGTTACAGAGTTCTTTAATTCCATCGTCGATATAAAGGTAGATATACGTGTTACACAGATGTTCTTTTCAGTTCTTAGGTGACTCATAGTACCCTTTTTATGCACCATAAGCAAACTAGATTTTAATGAGTTAACAACCAAACAACTTGTATGACAATGTTTGTTTAAATCAAAGAAAATTTTTCGAAGCAAATGGTTTTTATAAACCACAAACTAACTTATGAGTTGACTTATGGTTAGCTGAAAACTATGCACCAGTTCGTATGACACCGTGTGTTAAAATCAAATAAATATTTTCTACAGGGACTGTAACGGTTATAAGTTATATCGAAAAACTTAATTTTTAATGATTATTTTAAGAGTTTTTCCAAAAAAGGTCAGCAGAAAAAGTTTTTTTCAACGGAAAAATAAAAGTTTAGATGAAACCTTTAAAAAGAGAGTTTTATTTTTCCGTCATAAAATAAAACTCATTTTGTGAGTTTTATTTTTTCGTCATAAAATAAAAATCATTTTGTGATTCAGTCAGAAAATAACAGTTATTTTTTGAGTTTTATTTTTCCGTCATAAAATAAAACTCTATTTAGGAGTTTTATTTTTTCGATCATAAAATAAAACTCGTTTTTATGAAAGAGTTTTATTTTTTAACTGAAAAATAAAACTCGAAAAATAACGGTTATTTTCCGACTGAAAAATAAAACTCAAAAATAAGTTTTATTTTATGACGAAAAAATAAAACTCACAAAATGAGTTTTATTTTATGACGGAAAAATAAAACTTTGTTTTTAAAGGTTTCATCTAAACTTTTATTTTTCCGTCAAAAAGTAACAGTTAAAATCTGATTAATGATCACTTATGCGAGATCACCACAGATTCTGTAAGAGCTCTCCAAGACGATTGATTTGGTATATAACATCATATATGTCTGTCGACTCTAATACGATGATTTTTTTAGTTTAATATTTAAGCAATAACTGTTATTTGCGGTCCCTGCTTTTCTACGCCAATCAATTATTTTTTGAGTCAGTTAAATATAAGTTAGTTGTTAGTTAACTCAAGTCCCGACAGGGTTGAGTTTTAACCCTAAACCACATATGTATGAACGTGTGTGCTCGTACATACTGTGATCAAATTTTGTAATCTTTCAAACTGACTTTAAAAGATTTCATCATGTTTGTTTTCTTAAGAAACTTGACAAATAAATTGCCAACAAAAAATGTCGTTTAATTAAGTTTCCCAAAAAAAATAATTGTATTTCATTTTTCAAACCAGTAAAGTGATGATGATGAAAATAATTTCTTACAAATAAAATATATTGACATCGTTAACATGAGCATAAAGGAGGATTATATAAAAAGAAAAGCAAAGAATCATTCACATACAAGGAGTTTGTGATTAAAATAAAAAGTAAAGGGTGAAAAATAATTTTAATTTGACAATTTTTAAAAATAAAATTAATCTTAAGATCAAATAGATAATAGCTGTTGTAGCAAAAGGAATTACTCTAGAGAATACGACAACACATATCCCATTTTTAAATACCTTTTTTATATGCAATTTCATTATTTTAAGAAAAGAGTAGCACTTATTATGCTACAAATAAGGATTTGCTTAAGATGCTAACATTTTAACCCTCTAAAAGCATTACCATGATTCAGATATAAGCAGACAGTAACACACGTGATTGTAATGGCACCGTCGCAAAATAGTAAATATTTAAATTGTGTTTGACACTCGATGATTTATGATGATTTTATTGTTGTCAGAACATGTAAGGCTGGTAACACTACTTTTTAAAACATTTTTTTCCCCGTTAGTCTGCTTATTTTAGCAAATTTCTTTTGTTATCCAGTTAAAGTTGGCATTTCGAAGATTTACGACTTTTTTTCAGCTTTTTTCCTTTCTGTTTTTTTTTTAATTCTGTAACATGTCTCGAGCCAATTTTAAGAATAATGCGTCACATATGCATTACTTTTGGTTCCTTTAGCTCATATATACAATATATGTAAATACTTTGTAGTCAAACCATTGTTAACAAATAGCAGAAAATTTCTTGAAAATTACGTTTTTATTTCCTTTTTTTGTTACATACTAGTTTGAAAAAATGTAACGTCATTTACATACTGAAACGTATAAAAGAATATCTAATAACATGAGTCTATACATTTAAAAAGAAGTAAAATGATAGATCATACAAGGGGCCTCTTTTAAATATTTTCATTTGAGATAAAATATAATTCCCTTAAAGGAAATGTATGTGTGTAAACATGTATCAGATCTTTTTTTTTCTTCCAGTAGTGCTGAACATATTCATATCGTCGTGCGAGAGTTTATATGTTCTATCCGCCATTTTATATTTTTTATATATCTCTAGCTAATGATGCCACTTTAGGTTTTCGACCCCAAATTTTTCAAGTATGCACTTCGTTTTCGGATATCTCGTCCAGTTTCGGAGATAAATAGCCAAAAAAGATTGCAGATTTTTAAAATTTTGGTGTCAATTACTTAAAGTGGCATCATTAACTCGAGATATATGAAATGGAGGATAGAGCACATAAACTCCCGCACGACGATATGTAATGGCGCTTAATAAAATAAAGCCACAAATATGACTTTTGTTTAAACTTTCAGTAAAATTTATTCAATTTTGACTATTAATCTAAACAAGCTTAATCAAAGAACAGCGTAAAAATTGTGTGGTCGACAAAAAATTTAAAAGCATATGGCTAAGACAGATATTAAGGTGGTTCTTATCATCTGGTCATGAGCGTAAATTTATACTTGATATCTAAACTTAATAGCTTCTTCATTTAATTAATCGTTAAATCTTCTAAAACTATAGAAAATTAAAAATCTTTAAAATATAATTCCTTGTTAAGGCCCCCTTTGTAGTCGCCGTGGTCTAGTGGTTAGTGTGTTGGCTTACGAAGACGATAGTGCCGGGTTCAAATCTCAGCTCCGACATCTTTAAAAAAAAAAAAGAAATATGAAAAAAAATATTTCTTTCGGCGACTACCTCTCAGCAGTCTTCTGGCAAAAGCTCTGAGAGTAACTAATTGCCATGAACAAGCTTCTCAAGTCTGTCTTTCGGAGTCGACATTAAACTGTAGGTCCCGGTACTCATGGAAAAAAATTAACACACATAACATGAGTGCTGCGAGAAGCTAGGCCGTAATCCTGACACAGGGTTGTAATGGCCAATTATGTATGTATGTATGTAAGGCCCCCTTTACCTAAGGCCTTAAAATTCTCACAGCAATATTGATAGTCCTGTGCGTAAGTATGCCTATTACGTGCTATTTAAGAAACTGTGTATGTATTTGATGACTGGTTACGGGTAGCAAAACTCATGTGATTTTTTCCACTTATCAACCATTGAATTTATGAGGTCGCTTTGGAAGAAAAAGTTCATGCTTCGCCGGAGAACAAAATGTGAAAACATGACTTTTAACCTGTTAATTTGTTCCGGTTATGTTTAATTTTTATTTTTGATTTGGTTTGTGTGTTCCGTCTTAATAAAATGAGTAAAAAATATAACAAAATTTGTTTTAGAATTTTTATCCACAAACACTGTGGATTTGTAAACATTTTATAAAGTTCTAAATTTTTGTTTACTTGAAAGTCATAAACAAGGCTTAATTAATAAGGTCAACTGAACTCTTAGGCTAAATTGAATGTTAGTAATTGTTTAATTGTCAAGTTTTTAGTGTGTGTTTTTGTTTATTTTTTTACTGGAGTTTTGAAATGTGAGAATAAGAGATAGAGTTTTTTTTTACCTATTAAGCGCCTTACGAACGAGTCACTGTATAACTGTCAATTGATTTGATCACTCCAAGGCCAGTGTTTAAACCAACAGTTATTGCCCCATCTGTCGTTGGATGTTGATTGTAGTAAGGGCTTCGCTATGTAGCTTGCTGCTATCAGCTACTTTTCAGTAGGTGGCGCTTTTTTTCTGACCATTCATTTCTGATGACAGGTGGAATAAAGTGGAATGTTAGGGAGCGGCTTCTAGCGTATGAACTCTCCCCGGGGATACATAAAAAGGCTGCTGGTGATTGTCTCCATCAGTGGCCTGTATTCTCCGGGGAATATGGAGTTCAACCTAGCTCTGAGTGGCCTGGCGCTTGCTATAGGTAGAGTACGGTTAGTGGTGCATAGCGCCACGTGTGCTATCGGAGACTCGGCTGGCATCAGTCCAGGGGGCTGTTGTACGGGTGACAACAGTTTGTTCCTAGTGGTGTTGGCCTTGTCTCTGTAAGTGTGAGTGGCTGGCATTTTCTGGCGTTCTCATGGACTAACCAGAGATGCCTTAATCTGGAACTACGGGCATCAGGGAAGCCCCGGTTTGGTTGTGCTCCCCTGTCATTCGGGGAGTGAGGTAAATCGGCCTGATGGTTGGGTGCGGTCCTTCAGGAAGTACACGTAGTGGCAGTGGTATATGCTGGGTAGTAGTTTAACCTCTTCAAAAAGGGGGGTTGTTGCTATCCAGGAAATGGTAGTGACGAAATTGTTAACCCAATGTCCATGGGCTCTCCTCTGACCGGTGTGTCTTAAACATATCCGAAATTGGAGGGTACCGGCTTTGGATGGCGCTTGTTGGACGCTTAAATTCGACTACCGTCCGGACACGGGCGGCGTGTGATATGTCTAAGGACGGTGAGCACGATAAATCACCTATTCGTACCATTTTCAAGTGTATAATTAAAGGTGTTTTTCATTTAAAAAAAACTCTGGCTGTTATTTTTTTGTGGTTGTATTTCTGTAAGATGATCTTACAAATAGGACTTGATTTCGTAGTTTTATTTGACATTCTCGGAATTTAAAAAATCGTTGAGCAATTAAAATGGGTTTCCGCATTCGTAGTAATTGGCATGAAAAACGAAACAATGAAAATTTAATTTTTATTTTTTTTTTTACCTAGTGTTTTATATTCTTTAAAGGTAAATAATTTTAAAAACTAAAAGGAAAAAACCTAATAATTCCGTTTCTGTATCTGCTCTGTAAACTGAAACGAATATGAAATAGGAAAGCAACAGTAAAAAACTGTGATGTTTTTCAGCTTCAGTTTTCGAATTTACTTTACAATGTCGAAAGAATACTTTCGATCGCTTTATGAGCGAAAGAAAACTGATTTGAATTTCTCTTTATTAGCTTTTATTTATTTATTTATTTATTTATTTTTGTCTATGGATTCCACCTTACAGACAATTACAAAGGATATAATAACAAAAAAATAAATAAAAGTAAATAAAAGTAAATAACATAAAAATAGTGACATATTAAGAATTTAAATAAACAATGATTAAATTTTTTATTATATTTAGATTTAATGAATAGTCAATGAATCTATAAAATTGATTAAACGCGCTGCACATTCTTCTAAGCGGATCAGCATCAGGGTAGTTAGCTCTAAAAGTTCTTACAGATAATGGGACAAAATTACGGGATACTCGCTGAGGTATGTTGAATGTTATTTCATTTATCAAAAATCCCGAACATATATCTCCTCGAATAACATTTAATAAGAATGTTACATTCAGCACAACTCTTCGACTTTTTAATGTTGGTAGTTTAATAAGAGCTAGTCGGGCAGAGTACGATGGCAGATTTCGGGAGTCAAAGTGTAGACTACGCAAGCAAAATAAAAGGAACTGTTTTTGAACAGATTCAATTGCATTAGAATATAATTGTTTAGAACTTTAACACTTTCGTTTACAGCGGCATTATTTCCTTTATTACGCACATTCCCTCGGCGCGTTGGTGTTAGAAAAGTGGCATGAAACCACATTTCGAAAGATGGTGGCGTAAAACTGTTCATTATATGATTTTCCATAGCAATAAGGCCAAAAGTGAATGCATTATAACAGTTCGTATGACAGTTAAACCTGTGTATGGGGCTTTAAAAATACCCCCTATTTGACTTGAAGTATTACAAAGACATAACTTTCCTTTTCTCTTCCTTATATAAAGAGTTATGGCAGTTTTACATATAATGGCTGCCTAATTTCGTCAATTATAAAGAAACTTGCTTAAGAATTTTAAACAATAAATAATTTTTTTTTTTTTTTTAGAAATTCTATCTTGAATTTTTAATGAATTTTTCTAGTGTTGTTAACAATAGATAACAGTCAACACTAAAATCTAATGGCCATCAATGAGATGCAAGTTTTTCTTTTACTTTCAAATAATATCCTTAAGGCAGGCAAAAATAAAGTTCATCGACCAATGAAAATTGATAGAAAATACAAGAAAAACACAGAATAAATAATGATGTTGAGCATGAGACTGTTGCTAATGATGATGTTTTCCAGTTTCTTTATTTCTAATCCCTGAACCAACAGATAGATTTACACCAACGTTGAATAAATTTGTTTTTCTTTTTTTATATAAATTGCTAATTAAAGTTAATTATTCAATACGACCAATACATTATGTTTATCCATATGTTTGTAACTTTCAAAAAATTCAATAGTGCAAGAACTTTTAGGCTTAAAAGCATTCACAAGCTAGTACGAGTACGTAAAAATTGCTCTTTAATTGAAATTGAAATTTATCAATTATGTTTTGCAACATATTGTAGATCCAATTACTAATTACTTGTAGCATTGCCTAGTAATTGTTAATTCTGGTTAACTAATTACAAAATACATTTAAATAAAATACATTTATAAAAAAATTTAACAAAAATTATCTTAAGTGGCCACTACAGGTAATTAAAAACTAATTGACAATACCGAAGACTACTTATATGTATGAGTAGGCACTTAGTGTAGTGTTCTACTTAGTCAGGGTTGATCAACTGTAACTTTCTTACTTGTTCTGACATTATTAAACTTCTCAAAAGCCCTGGGATTAATTTAGAATGAATATTGTGGAATATAATAAGCCAATAGACTGATGAGTTGTTTTGTATAGGAGTGTGTTATTGGCAGAATTTTAAGATATAAAAGCAACAAAAAATGTGTTTGCTTAAAATTGTTGGCTTTTACAGCATATTAAATTTTTTTTATTTAATTATTCATTAAACAATAAAATATATATACACTTATACATATATTCAATGGAATAGATTTTTGATGAATTAACAAGTGAATGAATAAGAATATTTATTGTACAAAGACATCTGGTTTATATGAAAAGATTATAGGGATTAATTTCTATTGCTTCTGGATGTTTTTTTTTTATTTCATTTTAATTTTAATTTTTTGGGTATATAAGTCATTACGCCTAAATTTGTTTTTTTTATGGAAGTTTTATTATTGTTATTAAAAATGGGTACACATTTTTAACAAAAAAAAATTATTTAATATTTATGTTCGAATATACATACTTTCATTATACAGATAATTTTTTTTAATTATTCGGCCCTATTCAATCGTGTCTATTTAGTTGTCGCTTCGTTCCTCTATTGGTATATAATATATAAATAAAAATAAAAAATATATAAATAAAATATATATATAAAACTTGGCCGCACTGCTATATTTTTTTAAGAGTTTTATTTTCATAGAAATATTTGTTTTTATTTAATAGGCTTTTCACACTTAAGCACATTAGGTACGCATTGAATATGTCCAAAATGTGAAACATGCTCTTACATTGGCAACATCTAACATCTGCCGAAGCAAAATTTTTATTATTAAAAAAAATATATAAGAAAATGGATATAGAGGAGATATTAAAAATTGGACTACTTAGTTGTTGCATTGCAAGAACAAACCCAATTGTAATACAGTGCATAGAAACAATAGAAGAGCTGATGGAAGAAGATAAAGAAGACATACTGGACTCAATAAGGGTGCCTGTTTCTCGAAAGGTTTGGATGTTTGTAAGTTAAAATACAATAAATTATATATTTATTTATTTAACATATGGAACATTTTGGGAGAAGGATATCCCAAATCATGATGCTGAATTTTTTAAAGAAACTTTCGTGTCGAACAACAACTTTTTTCTTTATTGGTACAAACATCAAGAAAAGCCGCTTTCTTCCATAATTTACTTTTAATTCATCTTCGCTATCACGAAGATGTATCGGATCCGTGTTCTTCCCGACCATCTCCATTTTAGCGGATCCTGAACATTGAAATAATGGACTACGAGATTGAAATGGTTACCTTTGGCTTGCATTGCGCACCGTATTTAGCGATTCGGACTTTGCTACAGATAGCGGATGATTGTGAGATGGATTTTCCATTAGCATCGATAATTTTGAGAAAGAATATGTACGTAGATGACGTATTATCTTGAGCTCATGACGCCATTTCAGCAAGGCGGCGTTGAAGTCGGCCAGGTTTGAACTCACGAAATAGATTTCAAATAAAGGATCAATTTTGGACGGTCTACCGGCGGATTATTTGGTTGATGCAATGTTTTTGAAATTTGAAGAGGTTAGTTGCTCGAAGATGCTTGTCATTATTAGAAATGCACGATTCAAGATAGGTGGGGTGTCATAAAGCCATAGGACATAAAGCCATAATGGCTTTATGTCTCAATTCAAACGGACATAAAGCCATAATTTTGATATGGCCTTAAGTCTCATATCAATTTTAGTGGAATGGGACATAAAGCCATTATGATTTTATGTCCCATTTGATGTTTTTCATTATAAATGCTTTATTTCATTTAATATGCCTGTTTATCTATGAAATTAATGATTTAAAAAAATTTAAAATTTGTAGGCTCCAGTATTAAAACTGCAAACATTTTGTAAAAGGAGAAACTAATAGTTTTCCACAATAATTTTCCTGTTTCCAGAATGTTTACTTCTGTATAATAAAATATAAAGAGCAATATATTCATAAAAATAAAAATTGATTTATAGAGTGCTTATTTGACATATTCCTATGGACTAATTATCAAATAAGGAATTAATAAACCTGTTTTATTTTTTATGAATATGGGCATTAAGCTTTAAGATTATATATTTTTTTTTTGTTTATTTTTGTTTTAGAACTTAAGCATAATTCTTATAAATGAAATTAACAAAAAAAAAAATTAAATTAAATAAAATTTATACTTCAACAGAATGTTAACAAAAACAATGTAGTAATGTAGTTAATTAAATTAATTACTTATAAATATATAACTTTAAAAAAAATTAACAGAACATCCTTTATCCGACAAATTGGGCATAACGTTATATTTGATAGCAAGGCTGGCTCACCTTAAAATGCTTACATGGATTAAACACTAATTGCCTTTCCTTATCGCAGAAAATTATGCATAACAGAGTTTTTTTAAGGTTATTATTGTTTTTCGTACAATTTTCTTCTAGATTTTCTTCATTTTTGTTTTCAAACTCATCATCGGATGTATGGAATTCATTAATGTTGTTCTCTGCAATCATGAAATTTTAAATTTTTGAAAACTGTGTGAGAGTTTCTATCAAAGACAATTTATCAAAAATCGTTATCAAAAATATGGCTGTATGTCTCATTTTCGAAAAAAAATTTATGGCGTTAAGTCCCATTATATTGAGACTTTTTGGCATATGCCCTTATGTCTCAATGGAATGGCTTTATGTCCTATGGCTTTTTGACACCCCACCTTCAAGATATCCGAAAACGAATTGCAGACTTGCAAAATTTGAGGTCGAAAATCTAAAGTGGTACCATTTACTCGAGATATATAAAAAATATGAAATGGCGAATAGAGCACATAAACTCCATCACGCCGACATGTTACAGAAATAATTTCTTCAGACTGGGTATATCAACAGGATAACGACTCCTTATTGTGGATTGGCTTGCACTACACTTGCACTTTAATTCCATATAAACTCTACGGGAAATAGTAACCCGAAATATAATATTGTGCCTCATCCTTTATTCTTTATCTGTTTTTTTTTTCCTTTTCAATTTAATTATTTAATTTTATTTATTTAAATATTATCTACCATATAACTTTTAATTCCAAAAACTTTCCTAAAAACAAAAAAAATATTTCAAACAGCAGTAACAAGAAAGTTCAAAAGCCAATTTAAGCATAAAAATGTCTCGCAAAAGCTTTGCCGCCATAAAAAAAGTTTTTTCTTTAATATTTAACGAAAGTACTTGAAATTGATCTTGAGCGAATAATTAGTAGTCAAATAAAAAAATTTCCTCAAGAAAAACTTAAGTGGTGTTGGCAACCAAAAGTGGTAACCAACCTCCAAACATTCCCTTCTAACATACTTTGCAACCATATGTTTTATGGCAGACCTTAAAAATTAAATTTAAATAATGAGAAAATGTCCTTTTGATATTGAAAATAAAAATAAAAAATATATTAAAACGGAAACGCTAGCAAAAAAGAAAAAGAAAAAAAAATTAAAGTAAATATTGGCCGGTAATTGAAAGTCCTTAAAAGTAACGAAAGGAAATAAAGAAAAACACTATTTAGCTTTGTTTAAATACCTCAAACCTTAGCAAAAGACCAAAAACTAATGAGAAAATCAAATAAAAAGCAAAAAATTTTACAAAAAATAATTTCGTTAAAAAAACTGAAGGGAATAAATTACCCCAAAATGAAGAGCAGAAGTTGTTGGGAAAACAGAAACAAATTAGAAATGCTCAAGAGACATAAAAGAAAGGAAACTCAAATACAAAAAAAAAACAAAAAAACAATAATAGAAAATGAAATTTAAAAACATAAAATTAAAACACACAATAATTACACATTTAATTGAAGAGAAATTTCAGGCTAAAAAATACGTAAAAACGATTTTTTTTATATGCTCAACCCAATAATCAATTTCAACAACCTTCAGCCATTGTAAGTAGTAGCTAATTTACACGGAAACCAAAGACGTACTCGCCATTAAATATGCAACGATTTTTTTGTTCCTTTTTTATTTAAAGCATTTCAAAATATGCTAATTTTATAATCTACGCGTATGACCCATAAAGTATGCTCAAGGAAATTTTAAGAGTCATAAGATATTGTTTTATTGCCTTTCCCTTTTTTCCCTTTTTTTTGGTTCGTATTTTGTAACAGACATGTTTAGTTTTTTAAAGAGTTTCTTTTTCTATTTTTTAATTGTAATAGAAACTTTAAAAAAATATTTATTAAGAGAGCAATACTTGAGGAATTATTTACCTTTTTTTGAAGGGTGTTTTCCTTTTTTATTTGTTGTTCTTTGGTCTTGGTCTATTTGTTCAATTTGTATTAAGTTGTTTTAGTTTGAAAAACATCTGCTAAATGCTGTGAGGAGCTACACCCAGCAAATCCTTTTGTTTTTATTAAAAATAATGAAATGAAAAACATCTGATTCTTACCTACTGAATCAGTTCTCAGGAAAGCTTTATTATGTACCACAATCTTCATTATGATTTTGCTAAAATAAGTAGTATCTATTGAAAAATAATAGGTTTTTCATTGCTAAAATTAAAAAAATTAACACCACATTGCTTAAATTAAATTTTGCGGGATTTGATGATGATGCAGGCACTTCGAACTTACAAAGGAAAATTGAAAAATCGTTTAACCACACTTAAGTAAAGTTTTTTTTATAAACACATCTCGACCACTAGAATAGAATATATTACATACCGTATGATAAGACAAGTGATATACACTGGTGCAAATTCCTATAAACGCACATGAGTTTTTTTAAAGAATTTTGAAAAAATTAGACAAGAACATATTTAGTGCGAAAATAATATTTTTATTAAATCAACTAAGACTTCATTTAAAACATTCGTTAACTAAAAACTTTATTTGTATTTCATTTTATATTTTTTAACTTAATTTTAGAGTTTAATTGCCATTTTTAAGGGTATTTTCCTATAAACGCACTTAAATTTATCAGTCTCTATAGTAATATTAATAATGGGTGGATGATCCTTTGTTGTGGATTACCTCAAAAATACGGTCTGGCATTGATTCCACTAATTGCTTAAGGAGATCGGAATCAATTTCCTCCCAGGCTTGCTTTATTTTAAGTTTTAGTTCTGTTAATGTCATTATGGTTTCGTTTTGGGCATTATTGGAATAAACTTTACGGGCCATGTATCCCCACAAGTTCTCCTTTGGGTTTAGGTCCGGACTGCAAGCCGGCCAGTCCGACAGAGGTATGCTGTGTTCGTTAAACCATGACCTAGACTGTTTTGAAACGTGTATTGCAGCATTATCTTGCTGGAATATGCAATCTTCATCCATTTTTTCATCCATAAAAGAGAGAAGAGCATCTTCCAACAATTCATTATAAATTGTGGTGTTCATTTTTGTTGGAACAAAACAAATTTTAGATTTGTCAACTGCAGAAAATGCGGCCCAAGCCATAACACTGCCACCGCCGAAATTACGTTTCGACAACCGCACATCGTTTGATGTGCCGTTAAATTGCCTCTCATTTCATAAGTTCAGTTTTACTTTTGGATGAGAACAACAAAGATAAAACAAAAATTGAGAAAAAAATTAAATGCGTTTATAGGAATATGCATCAGTGTATACGATATAGTTCAAAGAAAGCTATTTATTGATAAAAAAAAAAAGAATCTATTTCGATTTTTCGCCTTTTTTGGTAAAATTATTTCTGTTTTTCACAGAAAAACATGAAAAACTGGAATGAGCCACTTAACCACTTATATACGTAGCAGTTTTAATTGTTGAGCACAAGAAAAAAATCGGCAAAATTTTCTGTAACTGCTTTCAGATTGTTGAGGTGGAAAGTACAAGGGTACACATTTCTCATATTGTGTATATATATGTGGCAATATGGAAGAGTAGCTTAAATCGACATAAGAGAGAATTGAGTTAAAGCGTTTGGGGCATTACAGAAGCAAAGGTGCTTAAATGTGTTTAGTCCGTTTTGAAAAATTCTATTTTTTATCAATGTTATGTACGTTTACTTTTTAGTCTAAGTTTTTTAAATCAATAATGCATTGAACAAAACAACTTATGTACACATAGATTTGTTTACATATTCAGATTTTCGATTTATCATATAACTTATATTTACATTAGTTTTTTTAATAAAATGTGATTCTTGTATACAGTTATCTTAAGTGAATGTAAGTTTTTGAATAAATCCTCTTATGTTTACTTAAAACTACACAATACATACTTTTTATTTCAACAGAAGCGCTTAAGTTACTTAAGGACCTGTCCAACGCAGATTTCAGTTTCGAAAAGCGCCTAAGTAGAAAAGGCGTAAAATCTTCTAAAATCAACCATATTTTTTTTAAATATTCATCCTTCTTCTCTAATGAACATGTTACCAATATATTGGTATAATATTTGCAAAAAACATACAGAATAAAAATTACACAAAATTTATGATATCCCAAAACTTCAATTTTCGACTTAAGCTACTCTCCCATATTGCCACAGACATATACAAAACACTTACAAATTAGTCATCACTTAACTAAGTAATGACACTTTTAATGAAAAACCTCAAAAAATTTGGATTTTTCAAGAACGAATTCTTATTGTGGTTGCATATATTTCAAATTTGTACCATCTTGCTATACTGTGCAATTATATTATTGTTCAAGTACACAATTACCTTTTAAGGTCCAAAATGAAATGATATTATAATATTTTTGTACAAATTTTAACTTCTTCAATGTTATTTGGTTTTGTTATACGTTTTTTAACATACAAAATAAAAATTTAATCCGCACTTGTACTTAAAATAATAATAAAAAAGAGTAATTCACAATTTTTCCTAAAATAAATCATATTCTTAAGAATCAGTATCATTTTCTTATAACAAGCACATTCTTTTTGGTTCAATATCAGTGTAGTCGGAAGATATATCTAGAACGTCTGCATTTTCAACTTCGTTGTCAATATCTGCTTGAGTTACAACTGGCATAATTATTTTTAAGGCGAATTCAGCTATAGAACACTGTGATCCCACTTTAGAGATCCCTTTATACAGCTCCCTGTATCGAGCCATACATGAGTGCAGGTCCGATTGAAATGTTTTAGCTCTTTCGTGCTCATGATCATTTGCCAAAAAATGTTCCACGAATTTATTCGCCATTTGAAGGCCATCCAGAATTGAACTGGCGGTTATTAAAGGCCGAATTATGAAGAATTACAAGATTTTTAAAACTTTATTTTAAACGTCATCTAAAGTATGTATGTGGCAACACTCGTCTACGAATTTATGCACCATATACACTGATATTTTCTCTAATATGTTTTTATTCGTGTAAAAAAAGTCGTGCAAAATAGAATATTGTATGTAATAACTACTGAAGTGAGCAGTAGGGTGGGTCAGTTTGTTCGGGACCGAAAAACATGACAAAGCGGAAATTTTCTCAGCTTTCTATATTTGTCCTCATTTATAGAAAATTATTTACCCAAATAATGGTTTTGGAGGTTTATGCCAAAATAATAATAGTCAAACTGTTAAAAACCTAAAACTATTATTATTTTGACATAAACGTCCAAAACCATTATTTGGGTAAATAATTTTCTATAAATGAGGACAGATATAGAAAGCTGAGAAAATTTCCTTTAAAATAAGCCCTCTTCTAGCATTACAGGTCAACCAATCACCAATTGCAATGAATATTTCCAAAAAAATTGCATTATTTTCGGATGACCTAAGCACCAAATTTTCTCTTAAAAAACCGGAAGCTCGATTTTGATTTTAGAACCATGATTTCTTTGGGAGAAGTTCTTAGAATTTCACGTAGATTACGATTTTGCTATATGCTTAGTAGGCAAAAAAAATTGACCCACCCTAGTGAGCAGTAAAGAAATTATTTCGCTAAATGTTGTCACATATCGAAATTTGCGCAGGTCTAGGAAAATAGGTTAAAAGAATTCCGAAAGAAGGAGTACTGTTTGTGGATATTTGATTTAAATTTATTAAAACTGGAAGGTTATTCCAGAAACGAATAGCACTTCTAACAAATGATTAGGTAAATTTTTTCTATGGGAAATATAGGTGCTCTATGTGAGATATGGGTACATATAAGATTATTTAATTTAAAATGACCACCTCCCACGTTAGTACCGATGGAACAATGAAGCGAATGCCACACTGCTAAGATATTCCCGCCATCATTGAACCTTCGCCCTTTCCTGTACTCGGTAAGATAGGTCGCATAGAACAGATTAGCTAACGGATGATTAAAAATAGTTTTTATTAAAATTTAATTTAAATTTTTTTATTACAGTCTTTAAAAATTTTGTATAGAAAAGAGAAAAAATCTGCTAAAATTATGAAAAAAATTACAAGACGCCCGAAAAACTAGCGAACTAAGTACCTCTTTTTAGTCCACTTGTAGCAAAATAGCAGCAATATTTTCAAACCTTAATTTAACCCTTTGGGTTTGGCATGAGATTCATATTCAAAGTTATATTTTTATTTTAAATCTCAAAAGAACAACGATAAATAAATCCTTACAAAATAATCTCTTATAAGACTACAATTTAAGAATCTGTATCCATTTGTAAATTAAACGTTCATTTCTTTATCTACCAAGACATTTTTTCAAGTCCAAGAAGAAGGGCAAACAAAATAAAAAACAAAATCTTAATTAAAATATTTTAATAAATTTCATTAATTACCCTTTCAAATAATGGAATTTTATTCATTTTCAAATGCGTAAAGATATAATTATAATAAGAATTTCACATGCAATAAATAGAGGATGTAATCTTAAAAAAAATAAAGAATTCCATTACAAAAACCATTTCGTAAAGCAAAATAATTTTCTTGCAACCGAGCAAAAAGAAAAAAAAGGGAAACGGTAAGAAAGATATTTTGAATTTCGTTATTGGCAAATTAACAATGGAATGGAAACATAATTTCAACTCTTTTTCCAACTTCATTGTTTTCTTAATCAGTAGATGGCTATAAAAGAGAAGTTCCATAGTGTTAATATTTTCAAGAATCTTTTTTTTTTCTTGTACATAAAGATTTCAAATTAAAAGGGTGTAGATAACACAGAAATTGAGATTTTTCTACTTTCTCTTCCAAGGGACAAGAAATATATGCGAGAAATGAAAAACAAAAAAAAACTGGACAATTTCAAAATAATTTATAGCCAAAGGATGTAATTTGGATAAGTTTAGAAATGTAAAAGCCAGGACGATTAAAGAAGCAGGTACAGTTGATACAGTGTTTAAGCCGAAACTGAGGAACACGGCAATGCAAATCTACCAAAAGATGGCAATTAAAATTGTATAGCGTTTGGTAGTTTAAAATATGTAGGAAAAATATTGAGTAAAATATAGTATCAGTAGCGGGATTCAGTAACTCTTAAGTATACGACAAAGAAGTTGTAAATTTTTGTTGTTCGCAGTAACGATTATGTGTTTCACCAAGTACACTTAAGCTATAGTCGATAACTGTATTCTTTTTTATATTTAAATTATAAATTGTGTCGTTAGTTTACGACAACAGCTGATATTTTTTTAGACCAATACTCAGGGGTAAACCCCCACTAATGCTGTACATTGTATTGGAATTTTAAAGATAGATAGTGAGATAGGTACACTTTATCTTTATAGACAAATGTTATACGCCTCTTTTTGTTGATGAGACAAGTTGCTGTCAATGTGACAACTCAAAAGCCAGTGTTATGCCTTCACACTTGAATGATCAACAGCAATTGCCCCATTTGTCGGTGGATGTTGATTGGGAGTTGTGAGCGTCTTCACTAAGTAGGCTACCTGTTATCTCCCCAGAAGATGGCGCTGTATTCCTGATCATTCGTTGCTGGTGGAATAGCCTACAAAGTCAGAGAGCGGCTTCTTGAAAATTGACTTCTTGGAGGGTGTGTGGAACCTCTTATTTTTAAATTATAAGTTTTGAAAAACCGCAAATTTTATTTTTCAATTTTTCTCCTTCGCTGGGATTTTAACCTTAGTCGTTGGTGTTTTTATATAATTTCAATTGAACTTGGGAATCTCTTGACTCCTTTTCTCCATATCGTCGCAAGAATTAAAGAACGCTGTACCTGACAAAACATTTAATGTTCACTAGAGCCAAAAAACCTGTATGAAAGTAGAAAGATGGCACACAGGGTTAGAATGGCATGTTTTCTTGGATTAATTGAAAAAAAAAATTTTAAGTATCGGCAAAATTGTTTGTACCCGGTTAGAGTATATAAAATTCTGCATCACTTGTCGTTAAAATAAATGTCAAAAGTGCTCTGGTGTTTTTGTAGTGAAACTTCAAAGTCAAACTTTATAAAAATTTTTGTGCAAAAAAGGCTAAAAAAAGTGAAAATTTTTTTTAAAAGTATTGCAAAAGTTAACAATTTTTCAATGGAACCATCAAGTTCAGGTTATTTTACAAATACTTCGTTAGCACTTGAGTATCAAATTGTGTATGGAAGTGTTTTAGATTTAGTCATTTATATTGGAAATGCCAAAAAAATGAGCATTTTTATATTTTAAATGGATATATAGTTATTCTTCGTCCACATTCGTGTCATAATTTTTACTTTATATTAAAGAGGGCATAAATCTCTATTATATTACAAAATTGTACGCTGCCTTTTTGTGCCTTTTAGAAGCTATGCATTGTTTAATGCAAGTCAAATAGCTAAAAATCACATTGATTTCGCGACTGGTGCTGTTGTTCTGTGTTGTGTTTTGTTGTTTTTCATGTTACTTTTTTCTTACTGATCGAAAGACCTGTACATGAAGACAATTTAAGATTTGGCCTTTCCATTCTTCATGGCTGGATTCGATTTTTTAATGTCTTTTGCACGTTTTATGCACGCAATACAGGACGACTTTTTGTTGAAACGTATTCTTGGTACAATATGCCTCCCACTTTGCACAAGTATTTTATTCACGGACCCGAAATTGTGTCAAATGCCATTTTACCTATTGGGCAGTTATCAGAAGAAGCGCAAGAAGCTCGAAATAAAGATTTTAAAAAATATAGGGAGTTTCACTCAAGAAAGTGCAGTCGCGAAAAATCAAACCAAGACATTTTTAATATGTTTTTGATAACCTCTGACCCAATTATTTCAAGCATTCAAAAATTGCCTACAAAGAAGGTTCAAAGCTGCAGCTCCGAACAAGAACTATTTCAGTGATGTTGAAGTTGCTGATGCTGCTGATGATGGTGATAATGATGATCGAGTTAACAATGATGATGATGTAATAATGATGATGATGGTAATGATGATGATAATGATGTTGGTGATGATGATGTTGATGAATAACTTTAAGATGTATAAAAGTAATGTTTAAGTTCTCTTACTGTACTCCTCGCACTATATACCTACACTGATATTTGGCATTATTTAATAAAATTATACTCAAATATACTAAGAAAACATTTTGTTTTACTAATTTAAATGGTATTAACTGAAAAATAAAGAAAAATTATCCGAACATGGCTTTCCTGATTTGATCCAAGAAACCATGCTATTCTAACCCACTGTGCGGCGTAAGTGAATTTCTTAATGTGCTGGAGGCCCGAAGTTTGAGCCCCAGGAAAGGTCTGATCAATATTTTTAAAATTTAATTTTTGTAAGTAAGTGAATTTCTTTTCATCATAGAAATCTGGGACCTTGACCAATCGCCTCATATTTTCTTTTTCTGTTAAAAATGATGACAAACAACGCAGTTTCGATTTTTTCAGTTACAGCGTTCTTTAATTCTTGCGACGATATTAAGATTTTAAATGGCTGGGAATAGATCAGAAATCCTACAGCACAATTACAAAATGATTATTATTTAATGCTTTTATTCCTGGTGTAATGCAGATGCGTTCTATGAAATCATATCAGTAACCACCGTTTTCTCATTTTGCTCCATGACACATCTTTCCAGACTTCTTCATTTGCGGGAACGTATCTCAAGCCATATTGGGTTTCACAGGTCGACATTTGAAATTATTGTAAGCCAGAGTATTTTAAATATTCATGTGACACATCGACCTTTTTTTTTTGCTGGCTACTTACAGAAGGAGAAATTGAATTTTTAGGTCCTTTTGTATACCAACAAGGAAAATGAAACGAAATACTGAAAAACTCTTTTTCTCCACAAAATGTTTCTTGTTGCATGTTTCAAAAAATGTCTATCCCGTACTTGTGTCTGTCTGTCTGTCTGTCTGTGTACTTATCTTATTAAAATATTAACGTTATAAAGTTAAAGATAATGGAGTTCGGTTTGGTTAAGAAGAACACACAAAATAAACAATGAAACATTTAAAAGATAAAGTCGTCGTGTTAATTTACAGCCAACAGGCTAACAGCTGAAGTACAATGAAAGGATTACACATTTAGAAAATAAATTACAAATGGATATTTCTTCCCCGCTATGTTTAAATACTTTTCCTTAACTAATTAAAATTAGAAACATTACATTAACGAAAATAAAAAAAATGCTAAAAATTAACTGACAACCATTTTAGGAATTTTGTAGAGAAGAAATAAATCGTAATAAAAATATTTTTGGAATCTTAACAGGCATTTTTAATTGAAATTTAAAAAAAAACAAAAAACCTCTGTCATACATATCTTTGTCACAGCATAAATACATATATTTCTGTAAAAACTGCATAAAATCGATTTTATTAAACAATAGCATAAAAAAAAATTAAATTGAAAACCATTTAAAATTGCCGCCAGACAAAAGAAGACAGTATTTTTTTTTATTTATAAAAGTGTATCAATTTAATTATGATCTGTCCTTATTCTGTCTGCCTTTAAATAACCGAACGACCGACCACATGCTCTACTGTGTGTCTTTTGTTTTTTATTTGAAAATCAAACATGCATGAAATAACCAATTACAAGGAAATGTTCCAGTAGCCACTTCCACATACATGTTATCCTGCTTTTATTTTTTTTTCTCTTGTCACAATCTTGTTGCAATATGTGTTCAACACAATATACCAAAAGAGTAAAGGAAGGATATTGAAATATAATTTTACATAAAAAAATAAAAACAAAATATTGTAAAAGTTTCAATTATATTTATAGAATTACTATTCCATGACTGTTTTGGTTAAGGTAGTCAAAATATTATTCAATTTAAATAAATCTTAATACTCGTATGTAGATATTTTACAAAGAATGTTAAAAACAAACAAAAATTTTGGTGAGAGTAACCAAGCCTTGCAAAATTTACTAGTTAATTCTTAAGAGGAAAATTTTTTGCATGACAACAGTATTAAGTAAATTATAGTATTATAAGATTTAAACATATTACCATCAACAAATGCGCATACAGTACCCATTTAATCTGCTTGTGAATAAAAATTAACCCAAAAGTTTTTAATAATTTAACCATGATGAAGTGTAATCAACTCTACATATACCTGGTAGGGACATAAATACTGTTACTAATATGTTGGGCTATAAAACAAAAACTAATCTATGGTTTTAGAACAAATTTTTTTATGTATTTATTGATATGTAATGTATACAAAAATCGCCTTAAGTCGCATTGGCTGCGCACACCTTATACATTGGAAAATTGTCTACAATTTGTGATCCAAAGGATTCAAATCAGGGCTGCCAGATAGCCAATCTTCAGAGCATATAAAAGCTAGCAAATTGTTTCAAAGCCAGGTCTATGTCGTTTTGGTCTTAGGAGCTGGAGCAGAATCTTGTTGGAAAGTCCAAGGTTGGTTTTGGAACAGGGAATTGTTAAGCGGCTTCACAACTGTTTCCAAAACATTTTCTTGGTAAACTTTAGACGACCGGGCATAAACTATTTAATTTTGTTTGTTAAACTTTTCCTGTACCGTAAAATTGTTTTCATCTGTAAACAAGATTTTCCTATTCAAGTTATCAGCGTACTTCACCAAAAGACATTTGGATTTTTCTATCCTAATTTTTTTTAAAGCTATTTTGACTATTGTAGGTCAGGACATGAAAAAAAGACTGTAAAAAACTTAAGTAAACTACTGTATCCTGTATTACACGTTTTTACGATAATTGCATTGCTTTTAAAAGTAAACCACAGAATCGCCGATTTCGCTATTCATACAAAATTGGCAATTACAACCACGGCCCAGCTTCTCGCAGCATCCAAATTGTAACATCGAATACGATCACAGACTTGAGAAGTTTGTTCATGACCATCAGTTACTCTCAGAGCTTTTGCCAGAAGACTGCTAGGAAGTTGTCGCAGAAAGAAATATATTTTCATATTTCTTTCCTTCAAGATGTCAGAGCTGGGGTTTGAACCTGGAGCTCTTATCTAGTAAGCTAAAAACTTCAAACTAAGTGGGAAAAAGTATTTCAAGATAACATTGTGAACACCCTTTTTATTTCTAAATTAAATAAAAAATTTGTTGTTCTAAATATTTTACAGGTCTAATAAAAATTCTTTATTTTATAAAATAATTCAGAAAACTTAAGGCCCAACCATAATGTGCTTAGGCTAGCTTAAACAACTATGCCAATGCATGCACAGTAATGTATATAACCATAATGTACATAACAAACGTTTCGTTGAGTTTCGTTCAATTTTAGTTGTTTACGTTTGGAGCGAAGCCGATCGCACCAAACGTACGCAAACAGCTGTTTTTGTGTTTGTGTAAACAATAATAAACAATAGACGGCAGTGTGCAATGGAAACCGAAGATAACTTTATTGAAAATTTGATTGAAAATATAAAAACAAAACGATTTCTCTGTGACAAATGTGTATCTTATTAATTTTCAACCATTTAAATATTTTTCTTTTCTGTTCATTTTGTAGCACATTAATAACAAAATGTAAACAAATGTGCTTGTGTTTACATTTGAAATGAACGCACGGTTGCATTTTTTAGTACTATTTTTTATTTATGATTTATTTTTTTTTTAATTCACAAAAATAAGTATAACTGATGTGTTTTCGGTAAAATATTTAACCGTTGTAGATATTAAATAACATTTTGTGATAAAAATCTGTATATTTATGAAATATAGAGACAAATCAAGTTTTACATAAGTACTAATGTTTGCAACTAAGAACAGCTTGCACTTAAGTTCAAAAAGTACATTATAGCCACTCGAAAGTTTCGTTAGATTTTTGACAGACGTTTCGTTGATTTTTGACATTAGCATACGTCTACGAAAGTACATTATGGTTGGGCCTTTACTTGTTATTAATTGGGAAAAAATCATATATATCTTAAAACTGTTTAAAACTGGTTCACATTCAACAGCGGCCCTTAAAATTTAACCACCCGATATTAAGCAATTTTAATTCGCTCATATCTATTACACTACATATGCAATCTAAATAACTTTTTCTTCGAATTATAAAGGAAGTGTTGTATTTCAATACAAACGGCATTCTATAGAATTTTAATTTAACTTCTATACATTTTTAAAAAGCCATATTCTTTCTAAATTAAATAAAAAAATTTTTGCTCTAAATATTTTACAGATTTATTTAAAAAAAAATTCTTTACTTTATAAAATAGTTTAGAAAACAGAGTGTCATTATTTCATATGTATTTCTCTCAGATTCGAATATTTCCATTACATATTATATTTAGACTGCTACTCTTCTACACAAAAATTAAGTAGAGACCGTTTAATAGAAATTTAATCATATTAAATACTATAATAATAGATTTCACTTACCAATTTTAGATTTTTGAAACCTGCAAAAATAAAACAAAATAATCTATTAATTCCGTTACAAGTTGGAAAAATTTCTTTAATGTTATTTAAAAATTTAAAAATTTGTTTTTAATTCACTGTCAAAATATTTCAAATGGGAAGGGACTATAATACATACATGTGAAGCTGCTACCGTTACAGTGTACAGTGGTACACAACAACTGTCCTACAGACATATATGTATGGTCTTCTAACTTTTACAGTTGAAGCTACATCTGTCATGTGTTTTGTTAATCCACCATGAACGGATATTGCTTTCAACAAAACGTGCAAATAATAAAATTGTTTTAGCACACACAGTGTTATGTTGCAGCACTGTGAAACAATTTTCTAGAAAAATAATTTTTAACGATAACCCTAATTCTAGGTGAATGAGTACATGAACAAACAAAATTGTCAATTTGGGCCAATATGGTATTGATATCAATATGATTTAAAAAAATCAATTTCTTGGTGTGGCTGGCTGCGTTATCGGTTCATATTTCTTTGAGAACAATGTTGGCCAGGCATAACTGTGAACGTCAAGTGCTATAGCTAGATGATTACAATCTTATTTTTAACCCCATTAGATGACAACGACACCATGTGGTTCTTCAGATGGAAATTAATTAGTGCATGCTAAGAATTTCTTGCGTCGTTTTAAGCCAATTTCTGATTTACACAATTTATAGGGAATATGCGAAAGTGAATAATGATTAGATTAATACACAGAAAAAAAAGTGTTGTTATAACAAATACTTTTTGCAGTTGAGGCAATTGTATTTGTCGTAAATAAAAAGTATTTGATTTAAA
The DNA here is from genome assembly GCA_963576795.1 of Metopia argyrocephala. NCBI lineage: Eukaryota > Metazoa > Arthropoda > Insecta > Diptera > Sarcophagidae > Metopia > Metopia argyrocephala. The sequence continues at coordinate 91,749,082 of OY756211.1, forward strand.
TGATATTTTATTTGCCACAAAGAATTTCGGCAAATACACTGTATTTGTCGCAACTACAAAATTGCTGTTGACATAAATCAAGAGCAAAATTATTTGATCCAAATTGAATTTTCGTTAAGTTAAATGTAATTGCATTTAAAAATGCCTGTCAACAGCAATTTATTAAAATCAAATGTTTTCTTATTTAAGATTACATGAGAAAAATTATTTACGCCAAATACGGATTGCTGTTGTGGTAACAGTAGGCTTGAATTTTCAAATCCAATAGGCAGTTAATTTTATTTTATTTTTTTATATTATTATATTTTTCTATTATTCATATTTTGTTTGTGATATTAAAAATACAAAATATTGAAAATCCAGCTTCTGCAATATTATATAGCATAAATGATATTGTCGATGATAGCCCCTTGGAAGTCAGTGAATTCGAAGCGAAAAAAAAATGGTTGGCACACAACTTCCCCAGTGATTTACAAACTCATTGAAAAGCTAATTCAGTTCTAAGAATGAAAGAAAATAAATCCATATTAACTTTTTAAGCGACTGGACTAGATACAAAGATCCTAATGGTTACATATTGTTTGACATCGATTTCGAGACCTTGTATCCAGGCAAAGAAAATCTAATGTTTGAAAGAATTTCAGTTCTTGAAAATGTGATGACTCAGCAAATGTTTCCTGTATATGTAAAAGACAAACTCAATATTCAATACATAGAGAAAATGTAAACAGCAACTGACACAAGTAAGAATATGTACCTCAAGAAAATATATAATATTAATTTTATTTTTTAATTTCTTAGATGCTAAGCACTTTTACTTTTTCTGCCTGCTACATTCTATATATTTAATCGGCCAGGAAATAGAAACCAATTTTTCAAAAAAATTTCATTCACATATTATTTTAAGAGCACTTAATTGCTACTATATTGAAAAAATTGAAAAGTTTTCATTACCTTGTAAAAAAGTCCTTTTGAATAATGGTAGCAGTGTTGTGCGAATAAAATAAATAAATTGTTCCTTTTTAAAAATTTAATTTTACTGCTGCAAATACATATAAATACATACATATGTATACCACATACCATACCATCGTTCTTGTGTAAAATTTTATGAATTTTTAGTTTTAAGATTTTAAACATAATTTATATAGCTTGTACTATAATATACATATGTATATTATATAATTTATATTTATATGTGTTATATAATATTATATATGTATGTATACAATATAATTGTGCTCTAATTGCCTAACTATGTATTATATTAATATTTTAGACATAATTAAAACTACTCGTAACTTACCAATTCATTGTACATACGTATGTAGTCCTGAAAAACTTATAATTTTTTTATTTTTGTTTATAAATAAAATCTAAAAATTTAAAAACAATTTTTGCATTTGCCGAATTGTATTTGGGACAAAGACTATTGCATTCGGTAGGACAGTTTCTGTATTTGCTAACTTGTATTTGGGGCAAAGAAAATTGCATTTGTTAAAACGATTTTTACATTTGCCGCATTTTATTTAACGTAACAGCAATTTTGTAGTTGCGACAAATACAAACTGCTATTGGGAACGATCCGAATGTAAATTCTATTTGTGGTAAGGTTAAAATCATTTGCCATTACTACGTTTTTTTTTCTGTGCAACCATTAATATAACTTCTTTGAAAAAACAATCGACTTTTATTTCATTCTTCAGAACGTACCTGATGAACTAAATCTTGTTAAAGATCTTGAAAATATCTCTTGTGTGTGTAAAAATGAAATTTATGGGTTGTTCACAAAAGTAAAAGGTACTAAGTACCCTATTAGTTTGAATGCAAGTTTTGCTCCATTATACATATATGTAAAAACTGCAGGATCCTCAAAAACTAATTTAAATTAAAAAATGTTTTCCAAAGAGTGAAGTTCTTTTGTAAACACATATTATTTCTTAGGAATGCTGTAATTAATTCAACAGCTTATTGGATTTAATTTATAATTATTTTTAATCTTATTACTTCTAATTACATGTAAACCACAAAGAATCTCATAAAACGAGACCACATATCAAAACGTTTAACCCATTTTATGACTTTTAAACTTCCTGACTTTTCAAGAATTTATGTGAAAACCATAAAAAACAAAATACACCCACCCAAACACTCAATTATTTGAAACATTAAGCGGTTTTGTTCATTAGTCATCGAGAATGTTAGGATTTTAACATCCCGAAAAATTACTTAAAATCCCCATCAACAGCATTAACGCCATCATCAACAATCAACTGAAATGCTGCAAACAAGGGAACAGTTGCCGTCAACATAAAAATTTTATGAAATTAAAGTGAGTACTTAAATTTAATGATGAAATTCTATGACTTCGTAACTAATAAGTAAAATACATAAAAATCATAAAAAAAAGACTTGTTTTTTTTTCTATTCATTCACTTTCTTTCTTTTTTTATGAAGGATATGAAGCGGAATAAAAGAAAATATAGCAGTGGCTGATGAACTGACGACTAATGTTAGATGAGCTGGTAATAATAAAAATAAAATTCAACAAGTCCTTGTGTTAATGACTGACGAAGTTAGAGGAAAAAAAGGGGCTTAAAAATCATGTAATGAGTGGTGCTATCCTAGCAGGAGAAATTAACAAAGAAATTAAAAATCCAGCAACAAAAAATCAACATAAAAATTATAAAAATTAAAAACGTGTTAAAATTTCTAAAACAGAAACGCAAAATAAAAGTTACAAAAAAATAATTTTAAAACAGGACATTACAAAAATCCCTGAAAGCAGTAGCATTTTTAATGAAGTTTAAGATAAAAAAAAAGAAGGAAAACGTTTTCATGAGATTTAAACAAAAATTAAAAAAAAAATCCCCCTAAAATTTGTACAAAAATGTGTACAAAAATAAGTCGTAAATTTACACGTAATTTCTAATAAAGAAACAAATTTTTTTTTAAATAAAAAAAAGAAAAATCCTTTAAAAAGCATATGCTGATTACATGCTCAGTACTATAAATTATGTAAATTAAATATTTTTATAAAATTACTATGTTTTTTGTCAGTATTTTTTACTTTTTCTCACAGCACAAAAGTCTAAAAAAAAATCTTACAAATATCCTTTAATAAGGGTAAAAATGTATACAACACATGTAGCCTGAGGCTTTCATACGTTAAATACCTGGTACCATTACTTGACTGCTACTGTTTCAAGCATATTTCAAAAGGTCAGAGCAACAGCTTTAAAACTTAATAATAAAATAAAAAAAAAAACATCAAAAATCTCTTGCTACAGCAGCGAAAACTGTCAGCAGGCGTTGTAACCTTTTCAATCTTTTCATTACCCAACAAATGAGTCATAAACAATAAAGCGGCCTCATTTCCTTGGGCTGGTTTTATTACAAAAATAATCATTCAATATTGTTACAAAATAAGAAAACAACAACAACAAAAACAACAACAAAACATTTTTATAATATTATTTTCCTTCCTATTCTATTACTTTTTTTCTGCTTTTTTTTGTCTATTATTGCTGTTGTTATTTTACCAGCGGGGTCAGTAAGAATATCCTTTAAAAAAGTGTGTTTTTGTAGGCGTTACAAATGCGATATTTATGAGTTTTTAATGAAAAAGTAATAATTTAAACCATAAAAAAGACTTTTCGTCGTCGTTTTTAAATATAAAAAAGTAGTGAAAACCCAATATATTTATTAAAATAAAATAGTAATAAATATTCTACCAAATTTGGGGGGTGCGTGGTATAGTGATTAGAGCGCTCGCACAAAAACTCAAACGGTCCAGGTTCAAATCCCAGCAAAGGTTAAAAATTAAAAAGTTACTTTGTGGTTTTTTAAAAATTATAATTTAAAAATAAGAGATTCCCTCCCTCTCCAAGAAGACCATCCACTCTATTCCACCTTAACCATTGTCAACAAAAAACGAATGATCAGGAGAAAAGCGCCACATATTGGGAAGTAGCAGATAACAGCTAAACCTACTTAGCGAAGACACTCACCACACAATTAACATGCAACGATGAGGCAATTGCTGTTGATCATTCAAGGGTGAAGGTATAAACACTGGCCCTTGAATGATCAATACACAGCAATTCGTCTCTCGCTTAATAATAATATAAGAAACAATATATACATATGTACTGCCCTTTCTAAAAATTGCAATGCAATTCACAGCATTTAGTAGGGGTTTACCCCTGAGTATTGGTCTCAAACAAAAAAAAAAAAACAAAAAAAAACTAAAGAAAAAAATTGATGAAAAAGTCAATCTCAATACAATTTAGTTTTTAATTTTTTAAAGGGAAATCAATGAAATCTAAGAAGTTTTTGTTTCTTTAAAACTAATCTTTTAATCTTCCAAATAGTAAAAAACAAAACTCCATCCATTAACACAAAATTTAATTCAAGTAAATACGAGTCACATTGTAAAGCTTTGTTTAGACAGTTATCAGATCTAACAATATAGCCTTTGTATAGCTTCGTCAGGAATTATTTATTTTTATAAACGAAATTAAACTCTAGAAATAATAGACGGCTATTTACAAGTGGGTTGTCGCCGTAGTCTAGTGATTAGTGCATTGGCTTAAAAGACAAAAGTTTCGGGTTCAAACCCCATCTCTGACATCCTGAAAGAAAGATATATAAAAAAATATTTCTTTCGGCAACAACCCCTTAGCAGGATACTGGCGAAAACTCTGAGAGTAACTGATTGTCATGAACAAGCTCCTCAAGTCTGTCGTTCGGAGTCGACGTTACAATTTGGGTGCTGCGAGAAGCTGGGCCGTGGTTGTAATGGCCAATTTTGTATGAATAGCAAAATCACCGATTCTGTGGTTTCCTGTTAAAAGCAATGCAATTATCGTGGAATCGTGTAATACAGGATACAGTAGTTTACTTGAGTTAATTTACAGTTTTTTTTTATGTCCTGATCTACGATAGTCAACAGGATAATAAAAATTATTTCTCTCTTAGCAGCCTTCTGGCAAAAGCTATGAGAGTAACGATTACCACGAACAAGCCTCTCTAGTCTGCCCTTCGGATTCGACGTTAAACTGAAGGTTCCGGTACTCATGGTAAAAATTGGCTAACACAATGAGCCCCCATATTGAGAAGCTAGGCTGTAACTCTGAAAAAATGTTGGAAAGGCTAATTATGTATGTATGTGTGATGTATTTGCAAGTGGGCACAATTCAATTCTTTCTGTTTGAGTTGGCCCATCGTTACATGTTTATTGTGGTGAGTACCTTCAGTAAGTAGGTTTTTGCTGTTATCTGCTACAGTCCAATAGGTGGCGCTTTTTCTCCCGATCATACATTTTTTTTATCAATAGTTAAGGTGGAATAGACATTCCAGATTCTGTTGTTTTACTTAGTTTGGGACTCATTGTTGACAAAAAATTAAAAAAATTAAAAATCTGACGAAGCTATACAAAGAAATAGCGAAATAGAAAAATAGTATTAAGGCTTGGCAAGATTCTCCTATTATTTTTTTATCTTTATTCTTATTATATTTATCTTATTATAGGTATATTACTTATTATTTTATTGTCATCTATATTCTTTATCGCTCAGACAATATTTTTATACAAATATAAAAACCGTGCAACGATTTTATTGTTTACAACGATAAAATATAAGGCAGTAAGATCTAAGTGAGACGACTGTAAGACCTTCCAATACAAACAGCGTTACGGTTGAGCATTTGAGGTGTCACCACTAGGGATGCTCGATGTTTATAGATCTTTTTTGTTTTTTTTTGGTGAGAGGGGAAATGCATTTACGCACTTAGGTGGTACTTGCCACCCATCGTGCCGGACTCCACGCAGCTAAAACCCCTCTCTATATCATATCACCCGGCTCCATCCTGGGACCGTCAATTTATGACATTACTTCAGGATGAAGCCTTATATTCCGGTCCATTTGCACCCTACGGTGCCACCGACCTTGCAAGGTCTCTCTCCTTCCGACGAAGGATCCCCCTTGCAAAAAAGGCAATCCTTCTCCATGCAGCAAGGTTTATTAACATGACTCCCGTGATGGTGTTGGGAGTCAAGATGCCAAGATCCCTCTCCAGTGCACGCCTCTCCAACATCCACTTCTCACACTCAAAAAAAGTGTGGAAAGCGGAGTCGGATTGTGCTCCACAGTAGACGCATGTGGGACTCACAGCCTTTCCTATTTTAAACAGTAAAGACCGAAAGTGCCCATGGCCCGTCAGCAACTGCGTGAGGTAGTAATCTACCTCACCGTGCTGACGATTTAGCCAAGCATCCACTTGAGGGACAAGGGCGTAAGTCCACCTTCCGCGTGTCTCAGTATCCCACCGTAACTGCCAGTCACGGAGGGACTGAGACCTTGCTACAGATTGTGCGCCTTCTTTTCCAATTTCGCCCTTGTGTTGGTGGACGAATTGTCGCTCCCTGGCGAGGCGGTCGATGGGTATGACCCCGGTGACCACCAAGACAGCCGGCTCCGATACCGTGCGGTAGGAGCACGCTATGCGGAGCGCTGCTCTCCGTTGCACTGCCGCCATGCGCTTTCGGTACTTTTCGACCCTGAGCGCATTAGCCCAGACTTCAGCTCCATACAACATCACAGACTCGGCGGTGCTCAGCAGTAAACGTCTTTTACAGGGAAGAGGGCCCCCAATGTTGGCCATTACCCTGCAAATGATGTTTATAGATGATATCATTCGATGCATCGAAAACAATACTTATACCTTTGAGATGTTTTCACCCGACAGCCCTTCTTGAACGCTGCTTATAATTGTGTATTATATCCATGATGTAGTTTTAAATGTAAGTGGAATTTCAATTATCGATACAATTTGCAAATCACAAACAAATTCGACAAAGTGGTAATATTTTATGTAGGTATATGTATATTTGAAAATAGGTCGATAATCCGGATTTACACAAAATTAAATGACGAACATTTTTTTAAATTTTTCTATTGGATCCACGCTTTAAAAAATAAATATAGCAAACTCAATCGCTTGTTCCAAAGCCGTTGGAAAAACTCAAGAGATGATAGCAAGCGATCTTGGAGCGATCATCACAAATTAAGGCAACAAATAGAAATGAAAAAGCCTGTCTAACGAGCTCTCTGTGTATATACGCAATTTTGTATGTCTTTTTAATGAAAACCCTTTAGAATAATGGGCCGATTATAAGGTACGATTCTTAAAATTGTACAATGTAGAGCACAAACACTTAACAATGGTGGCTAGTTCCGTGCCATCTGAAAAGCTTTTTCAGGCTGAGAGGATTAATAATATATTATTTTTACAAATTCTAGACAAAAAACATTTGGACTTATTAAATTATAATAAATTTTGGTAAAACAAAATCTTTATTTTTATTGAAATGTTTATATTTTTTGTTTGTTTTGCTAATACATAAAAATTGCATACTATGCATCGAAACATCGATGTTTTTATTCGATACATCACAAAACAATTTATGTAAGTTCACGATGCATCGCATCGGAATAATCAGCGATGTATTTTTTTTTTATTTCGTGAGTATCCCTAGTCACCAATAGAAACGAGTAAAATTTAACAAAATATTACAGAATTTGGCAAAACTGAAAGTGTTGTTTTATCAAAACATCCATTATTGCGATGGCTAAAACCAATACAGTGAAAGATTAAAACGCTTTATCATCCACCTTATTCCCCATATTTAACTCTATGTTCCTAAACATTCAAAAGTAACTCCGTGGTAGAATATTTGCCAATAATAAAGAAGTCAAGCCTGCGGCTGATGGTTATTTTAAGAGCCAGAATATACAAGCTATTGAAAAGTATATCGAGTTAAAAGTAGATTACTTTCGGAAATTTCTTTTTTGTTTTCAATTTTTTTGTCTCGTCGTCTTTGTTATATTTGAAATGTTTTGAAAACACTATTGAAATTTAGAAATGCTGAGCTCAGTTTCGTATTCACTTTTATAAACTAGCACTGTAGATTCTATGAGCCTGTATTTATAATAACTTCTAAAAATTGTTTCATGACTATAAAATTTTGTTACTTTCTTCCTGTAAAGATGAAGAAAGATCCTCGTTTGTATAAGTTACAAATTAGGAAACCTGTGTATGAACTCAAATAAAAAACAACAACAGGAAAAAATCATCAAATGAGTTGACATTCATCTCATCTAGATAAAGAACTTCCACTTAAGCATTTGACACTCAATTCAACATAATCACACTACTAAGCTGACATTAAGTCCATCAAAATGTTTCTTCAAAAACCAAAACAAAAATTCATCACTTACAACAAAGTGCTGCATAGAATTTTAGAATTTCAATGAAATTTCTACAAAATTAGAAAACAATATAAAGCTACGACTAGAAATAGCAAAAGAAACAAAAATATAATTTACAAGCAAATATTTTTCAGGGAAATGGGGATGATTTTTGTTAAAATTCCTTTGACTTGGTTACAATTTTAGCATGTTGCACAAACTTATGTTGTTGCTGCCTTAGCAACAAAGCGATTTTATAATCTTACGCCAAGTATTCAATAGAAGAAAAAAAAAAGAGGGAGGGAAGGGTAAGTAAAAAGCACACGGTCAAAAGTACAGTTCACAGTCAAACTGTGAGTCAGCCAAGCAGTCGGTTAGTCAAGCATCAGTCATAACGTTAGTCATCCATCTGCCAAGAATTATAAATAGTAATAGTACAGTTAACACAAACTTATTTGTGCTTGTAATGTGGAATTCAATGGTAGTTGTGTTTTGGGTAATGGGTGTGTGAGTGTGTGCGTATCCTTGTTGAACAAACATCATTATATAACCTCAAAAAAACAAATAAAAAAAATATTTTTAAAATTATTTAAAGAAGAAGAAAGAAAACAAATGACATAATTCACTTCCGTTAATAAAGACAGACAAAAAGACAAGACACATGATTGTATTACGAGTAGCATCATGTATCTCGTGATTTCATTTTATCCATCATTATCATCCCTTTTTATAAAATTCCAATTACACCAATCATGTCCCCTTTAAAAGTTTAAAATCTACCGTCGTACGTGTAATAATTCAAATATTAAAGTGACCATGTGACAATTTAAAATTTGTTTTTTTTTTGTTTTTAAGGGAAGCTCCTTTTATTCGTATGTGAAGTTATGATGTGTGTATGAATTAACATTTGAAATTGAAAATTTTTTTATGTTTTCACATATTCTTTCACACAATAAATCAAAATTAAATTGTGTGTTGCTTTAGGCCATATTTTTCCCGGTTCTCGTTTGGTACTTTTAACATCATGTTTTGTGGAAAAATAAAAAAAAAAATTATATTTTTATTGAAAAATTTTCTAAAATTTTCTAAAAAATTTTTTTTCCAAAGTTTAAGACTTTATGTATTTAAAGGAATTATTTCGTTTTTTTTTATTTATTTAAGAGACGGGTAATATACCCAGATCTTCACACAAAAATCTCTAGTAGGGATCAAACCCACGATACCCACACTAGCAGATTAACGCACTACCCCAGTTATATCTTCAAAAATATCCTCAAATGTAAAAAAAGTGTTACCAGTATTAAATGTTTTACTTAGCAAATTATCATGGATCGTTTAAGGCCAGAACAGCGCTTTTAAATTGTGGAAATTTACATTGAAAAAATAATTATGTTTCCGAAGTTCACAGAGCACTTCGTCCATTTTACAACTGAATTCTTGTTTCTAAAAATGATTCAGTGAAACATCACACAAATTTGGTTCCGACAAGTTGGTGCAATTTGCCATATAGGGCCCTTAATCATCGATTTATTGCAAAATAAATTTGGTGACTAACTTTTCAAGAGTGCTCCTATTCAGTGGCCTGGACACCTTGGGATTTTTTTTATTGAGACCAATACTCAGGGATAAACGCCTACTAAATGCTGTGCATGAAAAGTGTATTGAAATTTTTGGAAAGGACAGTACATATATATGTTTTCTTATATTATTATTAAGCGCCTTAGGAATGCGGCAATTTTCCGTGAATTGATCATTCAAAGGTCAGTATTATATTTTCACTCTTGAATCATCAACAGCAATTGCCCCATCGTTGCATGTTGATTCTGTGGTGAGTGCCTTCGCTAAGAAGGTTTAGTTATTATATGCTACTTCACAACAGGTGGCGCACACTGGTTCGGCTTCATACATTTTTGTGCAAAAAATATAAGGAGTGGACCTAGAAACTTGAAAGTTGGCACAAAGTATTATATTGAGTAAATTAAGAAAATAAAATAGTTTCATGAAAATCAGCCACACCCATCGCCCACCGCCCATACAATCAAAATGGATATTTTCACATAAAACTTTTCGTATAAAGGCAAAAGTCTTAAAATTTAGTACATATACTACTTAGAAAAAACAAAAGACGCATGCCAAGTTTCATTGAAATCTGCCACGCCCATCGCACCATCTTGCACTCTGTGTAGGCGGTATTTTGGTGACTGAAATTCGATTTTTTAAAACTATTTTTACAAATCAAATAATTCCGTTCCAAAGAAGAGTGTTTCACTTAGAGAAATTCATAATTTATTTGACTAAAAAGAAATATTTTGTTTTAGAAAAAGTCTACTGAAGTCACTTAAATATTGTAAAACGAAAACTGAGGAAAATTTTCTCACAGTTCAGTAGCTTGTATATGTCAGATATTTTAATTGATAACTTTTCAATGCAGTTTTTATTGAAATACAGCACTTCCTTTATAATTCGTAGAAATAGTTGTTTAGATTGCGTATGAAGTGTAGGAGATATGACCGAATTAAAATTGCTTTCTAAGCCTCAAAATTTGCAGTTTTTCTTTTAAATAAAAGATAGGTCCGGCTATATTCACCTTATTACTGGAACCGAATGAACCCTGAGAGCCTATTCCTTGAATTTACCCAAAAAAATCCTCAAGTTTTTACAGATCGTTAAACAAACTTATGAATTTTCTTAAAATGGCCGGGAAAACTGCAGACAAGTTGCAATAAAATCTATTGCAGAGAAGTGCAATCCTAAGAGTATGCAACAGATTTTAATACAAACGTCTACTACAATTACATGATTGTGAAGGAAATTTTGCCTAACTATTTTTAGTTTCTTAAACCGGAATTGCTTAGGGGCAAAAACGGGCAGCTGAATTTTTAATAAATAACTAGCTGAGACTTCAGGCTTTAATTTGACATAAGTATCTAACTGGAGCTCGTTGGAGCTCATAAGATGCAATCCATAGAATTTGGAGAAAATATATATTTTTGGAAAATTTTTTGTAGTTAAAATTACTATTTTCTTTTAAATTTGAAAATTTTTTGTATTTGCATATATATTATAAAAAACTTCCAATTGTATGAAAAAAAAATCTTTTTAGTGTCATTACAAGAGTATTTTAAAAGCATGAAGCGATAGAATGTAGCATATATAATACGGTCATTTCAAACGCATTCACTTAGGTCAACTTTGAATGTCTCTGGACGAAAAAGTAATAAAGATAGAAGCCTAATATTTTTGGTACATGATAATTAGATTGTCTATTATAAACTGTAAGAAAATCAGGTAGATCAAAAGGCATGAAAAAAATTAATTAGTGCCGCTCTTGAACCAGTGTGTGGCGGTTTCCTCCTGATCATTCGTCTTTGTTGTCGATGGTTAAGGTGGAGTAGAGTGGAATGTCAGGAAGCGGTTTCTTTGTTGAGGGAATTCTTGGTGGGAAGGGGGGAGGTGTACCTTTTATTTTTTAAATTATAATTTTGAACAAATCGCATACTAACTTTTTTAATTGTTAACCTTTGCTGGAATTTGAGCCTGGGCCCTTTGACTCTTATTTATGTATATTTCTCTCCCCCTTTTACTTTTTATGGGTCTATGTTATGTTTTTGGTTAATGCTGACAAATCAGTAACTCTTAAAATATTGAAAGTTAATGTTTACGAAATTTTATGTTTAGGCCATACGGCTGGATTTATTTAAAAAAGTAGTCATATTTGAGAAATAAATGCCATAAAATTATGCACCAGTTTTATAATAAAAAAAAGATAATTTCAGCAAAACTTCTGTCTTTTATTATCAGTTTAAGTTCTCCTGCTCTTACCGAACAGGTAGTATTTTATTGTCCCACTTACAAGAAGTTTTTTGTTAGAAAAAAATAAACATTTAAAGAATTTATTACTTTACAATGCTGACATTTCCGGTTTTCACATCCTGTGTCATCACATGAGGTTTTTATTTTAACAAATTAAATTTAATACAACGTGGTTGTTATTTTCTTTCATTTTCACAAATAATCCTATTGGCAAATTGAACCAATTTTCAATTTATGTTTTTTTCCTTTTTTTATTTTAAACAAGAGCCAGTGTTTTTTATTTTTATTGACAAGCCCTGTCAATATTTTTAACCCCTGGTCACAAATAAACAACTTAACAATGGTTTACAAAAAAATAAAAGACAAGAAGAATATAAAAAGGACTCATCACAAAGGACAAAATGTAGTGTTTTATGATAAACACACATATTATTTAATCGCATTACAAGATTTTTTTTTATATTCTATCACTACATGTGTCAATTTTGTCATTTCAAATTTTTTTCTTCTTTTTTTCATTTTTCAACATGCGAATATTTTTAAAATTTAAAACTACAAATAAACAAAATTTAAACATGTGTGGTCACATGTTGCTCTACTAGATTTGTATTTTTTACAATAAATTTTATTAATTTTCCCCTTTTGTGTTAGGACTTGCTTGCTTATGCATTGGCTTTTGTGATTTCTATTTAACTTTGCTAATAATTTTTTGGTTTCTTATCATGATTTTAAAGGATATTTGTTTATATAGGCGTGATATTGAATATTTTTTTTTCTATTATAAATATTCAATACAGTGGTATTGCTGGTCGGGCTGTTTTTTTTTTATTATATAAGTATGTATTTTATAGAGAATAAATGTTAAAAGCTTTGTTTGTACAGCAGTGGCTAACTATATAGAACCAACGCAATTCCTATTTTCTGCAACCTACTTTATGCGTTTTCATGCTTCAAACGCATATATTGAAAACTATTTAAATATATTATTCTACTTTATGCGTTTTCATGCTTCAAACGCATATATTGAAAACTATTTAAATATATTATTCTATGCTCGATATTTCAAATAATTGGCTTGCAGATCAAAAATCGAATGATTTAAATTGTGTACCATTTACTCGCATTCTACTTTCCATGCAGAAGCTATGTCTTTTGTTTTCGGTAAAAAATAAGTAGTTTTAATAGAAATACTATCTTTTAAGTAAATGAATTATCTTGGAATGATTTCGTATCAAAGAAGTTTCTGAGTAATTTTGTCACATTTGTGGCGAAGATTATTATTATGAAGCGGAATTTTTTTATTTAAAACAGCTGTAAAATTTGTAAAATTTATTGAACATACAACTTACCAGCAGAACACCGTAACGTTTATAAATAATATTAAAATTATAAATTTTAAAAAATTTTTTCAAAAAAGTTCGTTTAAAAAAGTTATTCTTCAACTGGAAAACAGTTTTACTCGCATATTTCCTTCAAAAATAATAGTCATTTTAGGAGCTATTGTGAATTTTATTATTTCCGTCATATAAAAATACTCCTTTAAGTATTTGAATCAGCTTTCAAATTTATATTTGACTGGCACCGGTATTTATGTTATCGTAAGAATACAGACATAGAAAGTGGTGGTTGAAAGCTATCGATAATATTATCTGGACTATCTTTTCACTATCGATAGATTTAAATACTATTAATAGCTTTCGACTGTATTAATTTTAATTAAGTAGTAAAGAAAAATTTTACAGATACGAGTATTTTAAAAATATAAAATGGAAAAATTTGTTAAAACAATTGCAAAAGGTATGAGTTGAATATGTAATTAAGGAAAATTATAAATATAAAGGAGATTACAACAATCAAATTGATAACGATGAAAATGCTAATAATGCAAGTGATTGTTTGTGCATGTATGAGTCTGATAATAAAGGTAAAAATAAAAAGATTTTATGCCAACTTGAAGGAAATAGTTGATGAAACTTCCTCGCCCGCGAACAAGAGTAAAATCACTCGATTTATAATTTAAGTAAGCAATTTGAACTTGACGCAAATTCAAAGAGAAAAGAACCCATCGATGGCGCTCTGGCTGATTTTATCATTACAGATGACGTTAAAATATGCAAAATGTTAAGATCCAAGGTATGTGGTACCTAGCGCTAGGCATTTAAATTAAGTTTTATTAAAAAAGAAATTTAATTAAGACATAAGACAGAGCCAAGTTAGTAAGTATATGTATATCTAAAGTCTGTCACATTGTTACGAGTATTACGTGTAAGGGTTGGAAAAGTTTATCAAATAAAATATATTTGTCAAATACATCGATCGATAAATTATGATATGAACATGCTGTCAGCGGTTTTATCGACACAACCTCTATTAGACGTTACAAGTCACACATTGTCGAATTTTTTTAATCGGGCCTTATATGAAAAATTTAAGCTAGTACAAAAAAGCGAAAACCCATACTGCCTTATTCAATAAAATCTAAAAAAATGAAATAGCATATATGCATTGTTAGTTAAAATGTATTATTGAAACATTGAAATGTATTACTTCCAACCTTAAAAACGCCTACTCCACTCACTGCTGACAAAATCAGTGTGTTTTTGGGGCTATTTCTTATAACAAGTGCAATATAAAATTATTATTATAACGAAATATTTTTAAAATGTTTTTTGTTCTTATTTAACTTTAATAGTCCCAGGAACCCTAACTTGACTTTTGATTGCTGTTAAATTTCTTTCAAACAATGTTTTAAGTTGAGGAAGAAAAAATGTTTAAATCATATATTCTTTTAAATCCCTCTTCGTGGGATAATCACCTAGTCGTTGTGTAGAGGCTTACACTTCAAAAACTCAACTGACTAAGCTGGCGAAGAGCAATATCTCTCTGGCAGAGTCTCCCATACCAGAAAGGCAGTAGAGAGCGGTTACTAAGAATTATCCCAGGGGCTGAATCAGGGAGAACAGCCACAACATTATCTCCAATATCATTATGACATTTTATTCCTCCCCTAATTTAAAGTTTACTGTGCGGACTTCTTGGGGTTGATTGCTGTTGGATTATTCAGTTGTGAAGGTATAACACTGGCCATTGAATAATCAATCAACAGCAATGAATTTCCTTGCGGTTCGCATTTTAAAATAGGACCTTCTTTTTCTGACTGATATCAAATATTATACTAGTATGTTTAAATCAAAGGTCCTGATATGGTATATTGAATAGTTATAATGGCTGAAACTCAGAAACTCCATCTAGTGTTATAAAATAAAATTTAATGGAGCTTTTATGCTTATGTATTCCTTTAATGTTGACAAAATTTAAAAACGAAAAACCAGAAAATAATAATTTTTATTTTAAACACTGGTTTTTTTATATACGAGTATAAAGTTTATTTACCAAACACCTTAAAAATTTTCAGAATATTTAAATGGTTTTAGAAAAATAGAAAAAATTCAGCAGAAAATTTATTGCTCGAATTAGATATTTCTTAACAAATCTCTCCCACACCAAAGATACTTTTAAAACTTAAAACTTTTAAAAACTAATTTGTTAAAAACGTTTAAATACCAAATTAAGCCCTAGCAAAGATAATTTGTACATGATGGTCATTATTTAAGCTGTAAATCTTTTTTTTTCGCTTTCTATTTCTTGGGTTTTGTTAAGTCCTTTAAATTATGCGTTATTTTTTTAACTTTTGTATTTTAAAATTAACTGCCATAAATTTTCTGCCATCAGACATATGCAAAGGCGTGACATTTTTATTTTAACAGGTAAAATTTATGTTAAAAAAAGAGAAACTTTAAACAAAAATCCCGGAATTAACAAGATTTTAATACCCTTTTCTTTATTTTCCAGATTCAAACAACTTAAGCAGTTGCGTCATTAAGATAACTTTTATTTCATCTCTTCCTTTCTTTTTTTTATTCACTTTGTATCGCTTTATTTTTAACTTTGTTTTGAGTAATGAAAGAAAAGGATTTTAATTTTTAATTCTGAGTGTTTTTATGGAAAATTTATGGTTGGCCGCAGTTTAGCAAATTTGACTTAAACTCAACGCAATCCAGATATGTACAGACTTGAAGGAAAAAAATTAAAAACGGCAACAGAAAAATTTTTCCTTTGAAATTTTTATATACAAAATTTGTATTCCCAAAAAAAAAAATAGAGGAAATAATGGCTTCAATCATTAGCAGAACAACTTAGCTCCTATTCAAGACAAGTACAAGTGAATATAAATTTGTCTCGACTTCCATCAATGGTATTCTTGATGTAAAAATTCACAATAACAGGTTTTTTTCATATACATATCATAATGAATACGAGGTCTGTACAATCGAAAGTTTCAATTTTGAACTTTATCCGGTTATGTGCATTCAATTGGCAATTTTTTTATGTTAACACACTTGTCATATACATACATACATACAAATGTTCTTAAGTGAGTTTGTTTTTCAAAAGCCTATTAATTAGGCATTTTTTGCTTTTTCGGCAATTATCTATTTTGAAGGAAAATGGATCAAAGAATTACCATAAAATTTTATGTAAAAAAACTGGAATTAAGTGAAATATTGAGAGTGCATTAGATGCACTCTAAGACAGAAATTTGTTTACAAGTCAAGTTTTTCAAAAAAAAAAGGAAAAGTTGTTTTTTTTTTTTTTTATTTTTTTTATTTTGAGACCAATACTCAGGGGAAAACCCCTACTAAATGCTGTGCATTGTATTGGAATTTTTTTTTAGAAAGGACAGTACATATATTACAATTAATTATATTATTATTAAGCGCCTTAGGAATGAGACAAATTGCTGTGAATTGATCATTCAAAGGCCAGTGCTATACCTTCACCCTTGTATGATCGATAGCAATTGTCTCATCGTTGCATGTTAATTGTGTGGTGAGTGTGCGTCTTCGCTAGGTAGGTTTAGCTGTTATCTGCTACTTCCCAATAGGTGGCGCTTTTTTTTCCCCTGATCATTCGTTTTTTGTTGACATTGGTTAAGGTGGAATAGAGTGGAATGTCGGGGAGCGGTTTCTTTGTAGATGGTCTTACTGGAGGGGGGGGGGGGGGGGGGGCTCTTATTTTTAAATTTTTTTTTTTTAATTTTGAAAAAACCGCAAACTAACTTTTTCATTTTTCACCTCTTCTGGGATTCGAACCTGGGTCCTTTGAGTTTTTGTGCGAGCGCTCTAACCACTATACCACGCACCTCCCCATTGACGACGCTCGTCTTGAAAGGTTCATCACATCAAAAACCGATGAAAAAGTTGAGAGTGTGAAGAAAGTTGTTATGAAGAATCGTCGTATCAATTGACTGCCTCATGTCACACATCAAAGAAAATCAAATAGTCTGATTGTCAAAATTCACAACTTCGAATTGAAATAAAACACAAGAAAATCGTTTTAATGTCCATCAATTTGGCTTTATTGGAAGGATAATTTTATGCCATTAATGTTTAAATATGATTTCGGGCATGTGGCCGCCGCGGCTAGTTCGAATAAAGCTAATTCTACAGGTCCAATTTTCAACCACTTTTTCGAGCATATGGGGCCGTATGTTGGCAATAACGCCACGAATGTTGGCTTCCAAGTCCCCTAACGTTTCTGGTTTGTTGGCGTAGACGAGCGACTTTACATAGCCCCAAAGAAAATAATCCAATGGTGTCAAATCACACGATCTTGGTGGCCAATTGACAGGTCCATTCCGCGAAATTATGCGCTCATCGAATGTTTCCTTCAATAAATCGATTGTGACGTGCGCTGTGTGGCATGTAGCGTCGTCTTGTTGGAACCACAACTCATCCACATTCATGCCATCCAATTCGGGAACAAAATAGTCGGTTATCATGGCTCTATACCGGTCTCCATTAACGGTAACTGACTCTCCAGCATTATTTCGGAAGAAGTATGGCCCAATGACTCCACCAGCCCATAGAGCACACCAAACAGTCAGTTTTTGTGGATGTAATGGCGTCTCAGGGGTCTCATGTGGATTCTCTTCACTCCAAATGCGGCAATTTTGCTTGTTGACGTAGCCATTCAACCAAAAATGAGCCTCATCACTGAACAAAATTTTGCGATGAAAATCAGCATCGAGATCAATCTAATTTTCGGCCCATACACCAAAATCACGACGCATTACATGGTCTCGCGGCTTTAATTCTTGCACAAGCTAGATCTTGTAAGGTCGCAAGCCAAGATCTTTGCGCAAAATCTTCCATAAAGTTGATGGACAAAGCTCCAATTGCTGTGCATGGTGGCGAATCGATTCATTCGGGTTCTCTTCAACACTTTGCTCTACAGCGGCAATTGTTTCTTCGGTGCGCACTGTTCGACGTCTCTGCGGATGCGTATTATCACATAGAGTAAACGTAGTGGGAAAACGATCCATGGTTAACCGAATTAATTGCTCTGAGGGACGATTATGTCGACCATAAAATGGACGGAGCTTGCGGTAAACTTCGCGAACTGAACCATTATTTTCGAAATAAATTTGCACGATTTGCAAGCGTTGTTCTTTTGTCAACCTGTTCATGATGAAATGGCAAACCAAACTAAATATTAATCACTTGACAGCTGACAAAATGGCCGCCAGTTAAAAAAGTGATGCCAACTTAAAGTTCTATACCTCAATAAAAAACACCCTGTATAAAGTGTTCTCATTACATTTTAGGTTCACACTATCGTTTTCAAAAAAAAAAAATTAAAAACAAATAATAGCGGTAATCACTCTTCGTTGCAAACGCACTTGCAAGCCTTGCAAATAAGCAATCGTAGCACATATGCCTATAGTTTGTTATTGTTTGACATGGTTTACTACGTTTGCAATACTTCCAAGGCAGTTTGCAATGAAGAGTGATTATCGCTAATGAAAAGACTACATTTGCTATAGTAAAAAACACAGCTTCTTTTGTTATTCTCTTCAGGGATGGGAAAGCTGGCTTACGTTCGTATTTTCTTATACTTTTTTATATTCTGTACCAGTTTTTAATCATTTTTAAAAATAAAAATGTGAAATTAAATTAATTTTGTTTCGTCCATAATTGCCCCTTCGATTAGTATTGCGATTATTGCTCAATTAAAGGATAATATGACATCTGTTAAGGAATTCTACACCAACCGTTGTATGAAATTTATTTAAAATTAGTTAAAATCTAGAATAGAATTATTTTTTTGCTGAAGAAGGACTGAATCTACCCACCCAATGATGTTAGCAACGACATGGCTCCCGAAATCCCAAATTCGCAATATCTCACATAGATTGGTGACCACTGACAGCTTTTGTCGTGAACAGTTTCGCTACATCTACCACGCCCATTTATACTATTCTATTCATATTTATACTGATGACTTTTAGTGACTTCGACATAATTCAGACATAATTCAAAAATTTTATCTTTAATTGTTCTAAAAAGGAATTATTATTTAGCTTGCATGGCAGGTACCACGCATACTTTCGTACGGATAATTTGCCTTAACCATGAAATCATTAATCACACTAAATTCAGAAACTTTAGCATAAATTGTTCTAATGATATACAAAAATTACTATTTAGTTTGTATGGGAGGTACTATGTCCAGGGGGCAAATTACGGCATTCGATATCGTACGAAATTTTATACAATATTAAAACAATTTACATAGAAATTTTGTTCCATATCGAATTTGGAAAAAAAATATATTCTATTGCACTTTGGGTATGTGCCAAATTTCAACAAAATCGGTTTAACCGTTTTAGGCGTAATTAACCCACAAACTTATAAAGAGATTTTTAATGTACATATAAGTATATACGTATGGATTAGAAGGAAATACTTGCGATTTTAACTTAATTTTTATTATTTTATGAATTTTAATTGCCTTAGATCCTAATACTGGAATTCTTATGAGAATTAACATCCGTTAAGGAATATGTACAAACACTAGCAGATCTGAACTAAGTATTTTTCGACTTAGCTTCGAAAGGTCTCATCAGAGTTCTTTGTGTTATATATATTCTTATTCCTATATTGCTATTTGAAGTACAATCTATTGGAAATGGATTATGTGAATTATATTTGAACATTATTCTCACCAGGATCTTAGGCTCTTAGGCTATTAAAATTCATTTAATAAGTATAATATAAAACTAATAAATATTCGAACTTAATTCGGAGAAATATATAACAATTAATTTTTATTATTTTATAATTATTTATAAAAACAATTAAAAAATAGGGTGCTTTAGTGGTAGAGTGAGTAGTGTGCTGCACTGCTAGTGCGAGAATTGTACGTTCGATTCCTACAAGAGAACCTGGCCTGCGACACTACAACGAACTTATGGTAAGAGCCTCTCCGCTCGTAATACTTAATCAATTAGACTATAATGTAATACTGTATTGTAATCTAAAAAAAATAGTAAAACCATGTAAATAAAAACATCACTTTCCGATCTCTACTTTTTTCTTGTGCTCTATTTTCTGCTTGTTCTTGATTAAATGAAAAATCTAATGGTTTAGAAAAATGTTCAAAAATTATGAAAGCCTCTCTTTACGTGTTTCTTGACATTTCATACTTTCTATTTTATTTGGGTTTTTTTGACATATCGCAACACACAGTACTGTAGTGTAAACTGGCCTTAAGTGGTTATGCCGATTTGTTGTTAAGTTTTTTATGCTCCTTAACCCATTAACGCCCAAATGAAAACCAAGAACAATTTTTAAAATTCAATATTTATTATTAGATTTAAACAACATTTTTTACCGTACAGTAAAAGAAAAAAAACCAAAAAAATATTCTGAGTTGTGTTTTTTCAGGTGTACTAAGCTTAGTACAGCAGCACTTAATATGCTATAGCTCAAAAATTCTATACGAACTAAACCGTTTTATATTGCTTTTATTAGAAATTGATGTTATCAAGTAAACAAACTGCTATTTAAAGTTCTTCAAAGAAATAAATCGCCAAAATGGAGATTCGCATAATTGATATTTTTCAACTATGGAGTACAACAGCTAGGTGGATGTTGCATGTACTCTTATTGACTAATAAAAAGCGTTTCTCGAGTAAAAAACTGCATTTTATAATTTTTACTTGAACTTTAAGTTGTGTACTATATATAGTACAGCGGGCGGAAATGGGTTAATTAGGTCGTCGCTGTGGTCTGGTGTTTAGTTTGTTGGCTTACTAAGACGAGAGCTCCGGTTCAAGCCCCGGCTCTGACATCGTGATACAAAGAAATATTAAAAAATATATTTCTTTCGGCGACTACCTCTTAGCAGACTGACTGATTGCCATAAACAAGCTTCTCAAGTCTGACGTTCGGGGTCGACATTAAACTGTAGGTCCCAGTACTGATGGATAAAAATTGGCACACACAACATGAGTGCTGCTAGAAGTTAGGCCGTAATCCAGACACAGGGTTGTAAAGGCCAGTTAAGTATGTATGTACATATTGCTAGTTGTGGAAACAATTTGGTAGTGATCATGAAAGTCTTCATTTCATAAGCTTTACTGCTTTAAACGTACTCTAAGTTTCCTGATACTTAAAGTTGTAACAAAATACTTAAAAAAATAACAAAATGAAAAGAAAATACAACATACTATACAAACATTAAATCCATAATTCATTTTATGTCTACTAATGCTTTCACAACAAGCATTGCCAACTGTTTCTACTACGGCCACATCTTAAAAAAACAGGAAGAATATTTTCTTGACTTGACTTCTTTTCCTTCCTTTAGCTTCAAGAATAAGAAACTATTTTTGCCAACTAAAGCAAAAATAAAAGTTTTCGTCTATTGTGAAAATATTTACACAAAAAAAAGCTAAAAAGAAACCAAAGTTTTCTTTTTGAGTTAAAAATGAAAACGTTTTGTCTGAACAAAAACTGCAAGTACAAGTATAAGTACAAAAGAAGTACGAGTACAACACAATTGAATAAAAAAAAACGTACAAAATACTTGAATAAAGGAATTTTTATATAAATTTTTAGATTTTGCCACATCTGCATTTAATATTATAATTACACAGACTATTTACTTTTGCCACAATGACGCGTTTTCTAAAATACAATAAATGGTCAAATATTGATACGAAATATTACAAAAAAAAAAATAAAAAAAGAAATATTTGTACTTTTGATTCTTTAAGCAGTATAAAGTTTTACAGAAAGCAACTATGAAATTAGCAACTATGACTTTATAATAACCCTACTAGAGATGGGTGCGCATCGTGACTCTGATTTCGTGCATGATTCGTCCCGTGTTAAGGAAATAGCTGCGATAAAACACGACAGAATTTTAGTGAGAATTATATAGTTGATTAGCCTTTATTGTCCTATTGTTTAAAATGTGACAAACATTATAACCAACAACCATTCAAAAGGTTTTAAGCGTAGGGTATAGAAATACTAAATCTTAAATAAATGAAATTCCTGTGTCTTGTCTTTTTTAAATGGAATATTTGCCCACTTATCCATTTCAGTAATTCGCAAATTCGCAAGAGAAAATGAAATGATTTTCTATGTACGTTTTAGTCCAATCAATCCATTGCCAAGCCTTTTGTCTTCATTCTCGATTAGTATTTGCTCAACTACTCATAGTTTGCTGCAGTCCTGATGGCTTTTTTCTATTGCGAATTTTCTTCATCATCATCATCACGACTAGTGGCAGGAGTGACAAGTACTTTTCTTTTGCAACTTTCATTTAAAATTCTTTCATCACCATTTTCAAACAGAACAGTAAATTTTTTGTATTACTTTCGTGGTATTTTGTTTTTTTTCCTCTATTTTTCTCATCATCACTCTGGTTTTGCAAATGGTATTGCCTACACCATTCATTGTCTGCCTTAAGTCTCATGCGTCGTTTTCATTTTCAATCAATCAAATATTTTAACAAGAGTTCTGTTTCTTTTTTTGTTTTTTTTTTTTTTTTTTTGTTTTTCTAATTTTATTTTATTCTCAGGTTTGCAAGTGTTATTTTCTAAAGTGATTGAATGTGGTGTGATGCTTGTTTTCCTGTTTTTAGAATGTTTTAATGTGTCCTGTCGATTTAAACACGTAAACAAACAAAGCACGTAATTTCGTTTAGGGTCACTTTGGCTGCCCCATTAAAAAAGCCATGTGTTGGCTGACATTAGGGATTATTACAACACAAAAATAATGTATTTTCTTAGATATTTAATGAAGAGGATGATGTGTGATTTTAAAATTGATTAGATTGGGAGCAAAAAAAAAAAAAACGCATTAAGAAATGTGGGGGAAGAAACATCAATGATTTTAAGAAATAGAGACTAAATTAGTAGATAATATGTGTGTCATTAAATAGTTTGATTTAAAGTTACATTGTCTTTTATGTAATACTTTTCATTTTTTATTTTATTGCAAACTAAAAGTGAAAACAAAATCGTAGACAAATTTATACTCTTCACCGCAACAGGTATAGTATGGAATTGTGATTGACAGTTGACTACTTGGTAGTCGCCGTGGTCTAGTGGTTAGTGTGTTGGCTTACTAAGACATGGGTCCTGGGTTCGACTCCAGGCTCTGACATCTTCAAAAAAAGAAATATGAAAAAAATATTTCTTTCGGCGACTATCTCTCAGCAGTCTTCTGGCAAAAGCTCTGGGAGTAACTAATTGCCATGAACAAGCTTCTCAAGTCTGTCGTTCGGAGTCGACATTAAACTGTAGGTCCCGGTACTCATGGATAAAAATTGACACACACAACATGAGTGCTGCGAGAAGCTAGGCCGTAATCCTAACACAGGGTTGTAAAGGCCAGTTATGTATGTATCGTTGGTCTCAGGTAGAAAGGCCCTAACTCAAATAATTTAAAATTTACAGGAGGAGGTAAAAATACAACATATACTGTAATTATTAATATACAACTTTTTATTAAATGCTGTACAATTGCTTGTAATACCGTTATTTTTAATAATTTTGTAAACATTCTTTGTGAGGAGCGGCATATTTCTAAAATGTATTGGATTCACTAAAAAAAAAGTAAGTTTTGAAAAAATGCGAGTTAGGGCCTTTCTACCTGAGACCAACGGTATGTATGTATAGTTGACTACTGGCTTCTATGTTAAGGTGTTGGCCCATCGAAAATTACCAGTATGAGACGTTTTAAAAGACATAAGCATCTCAAATGACTTAAGATAATACCTTTTTGCAATATACATATCGTTGTGCGGAAGTTTAAGTGCTCTATCCGCCATTTCATATTTTTTATATATCACGATTTATTGATGCCACTTTAGGTTTTCGACCCCAAATTTGTAATTCGTTTTAGGATATCTCGTCAAGTTTCGGAGATAAATAGACGAAAACGGATTGCAGATTTTAAAAATGTTGGTGTCAAAAACCTAAATTAGCATCATTAACTCTAGATTAAAAAAAATTGAGTATAGAGCACTTAAACTCCCGCACGACGATATGAAGGTGCCGCATTTGTTCACAATCGATCGCAAGAGTAATATATGCGACAAGCTTCGCAAAAGTCTTCAACGTTAAGAGTTGAATGAGTTATTGTGCCATTTCATAACTGTGAGAGAAATGTAGATCCGCCACAGTACACCATAGACTAAACACTAGTCAAAACGATAGATTATTTGTGGTAAATAGGTGCCACCGAAGACTAGGATGGGTGATCATTTATAGGCCAGTGTTATACCTTCACCCTTAAATGATCAATAGCAATTGCTCCATCGTTTCATGTTGATTGTGGTGAGTGCCTTCGCTAAGTAGATTTAACCGTTATCTGCTATCAGGTTTTTTAATAAGAGCGCTACAAAATTTTTTTTAAATAAAACAAAAACGGTTTTGGATATTAATGAAGTTCTTACATACATACATACATAACTGGCCTTTACAACCCTGTGTCAGGATTATGGCCTAGCTTCTCGCAGCACTCATGTTGTGTGTGTAAATTTTTTTATCGACAGTTTAATGTCGACTCCGAACGACAGACTTGAGAAGCTTGTTCATGGGAATTAATTACTCTCAGAGCTTTTTGCCAGAAGACTGCTGAGAGGTAGTTCTTAAGATGTCGGTCTTAGTAAGTAATGTCTTAGTAAGCCAACACACTAACCACTAGACCACGGCGACTACAATGAAATTGTTTATTCCTGTAAAAGTACGTTCGATACCATTATGTATGGAACTCGATTTCTTTTGCATGGCCACCACCGGCACGCTTGCAGAAGTCCAGACGGTTTTCAAGCATAAATCGGCCAATACTGCTGCAATTTCACATTCGATATTCGCGCGAAGTTCATCAATCGTCGATGGCTTGTTGGCATAGACCATAGACTTGACTTAGCCCCACAGGAAATAGTTTAACAGCGTCAAATCGCACAACCGAGGCGGCCAATCGACTGGACCATTTCGTGAGATAACACGTTCTCCAAACTTGGTTTCCAATAAATTGATTGTGACATTCGCTGTGTGGCTTGTGGCGCCGTCATGTTGGTAACACATGTCCTCCAAGTCCATATCAACCAATTGGGGCCAAAAATATTCGGTTATCATTGAATGGTAGCGATTCCCATTCATAGTAACGTGCCGGTCTTGATCATCACGGAAAAAGTACGGCCAAATGACCCCGCCGGTCTATAAACCGCACCAAACCGTAATTTTTTCGGAATGCAATGATAACTCATCGAGTACGTGTGGATTGCTCCTGACCAATAACGCATATTTTGTTTATTGACGAAGCCATTCAGCCAGAAATGAGCCTCATCGCTTTTCGATGAAAATCCGCATCATTTTCAATTTCTTGCTCAGCCCAATTCACTAACATACGATGTTTCTGGTGGTCAAGCGGCTTCAGTTCTTGCGTCAATTTGAGCTTGTAAGGATGTAGGCTGAGATCTTTTTTCAAAATTAGCCACAACGATGTCACCGAGATGCCTAAGGCTTGAGAATGACGTGTGAGAGATACATTTGGGCTTTCTTCACGTGAAGCCTTAGCGGCAGCAATATTCGAGACACTAAGGGCACTTCTTTGTCTCACTGGCACGGGAACATTTTGTACTGTGCCTGTGGATTCAAAATTGTCCACTGGATGCTCAATTGTTGATCTGCTAGGACGATTATGACGAGCATAAATTGGACGTAGTGCTCTTAACGTTGAGGCCACTGACTCCGAATTTCGGTAGTAAATTTTAATTTCGTTGTTGGCTCGTATATCTTTCCATCATAAAATGGCAAACCTTACTGAAGAGAAATGTCCCCCCGGGGATACAGAAAAGGCTGCTGATGATTACGTCACGTCAGTGGCTTGTTTTCTCCGGGGAATATGGAGTTCAACCTAGCTCTAAGTGGCCTGGCGCTCGTTATAGGTAGAGAATGGTTGGTGATGCGTGGTGCACGGAGACTTGTCTCTGTAAGTGTGCGTGGCAGGCATTTTCTGGCGTTCTCAAGGACTGACCAGAAATGCCTTAATCTGGTACTACGGGCATCAGGAAGCCCCCGGTTTGCTTGTGCTAACTGTCATCCAGGGAGTAGGGCAAATCGGACTGATGGTTTCGGTGCGTCTCTTCGGGGAGTACACGTAGTGGCACTGGTATATGCTGGATAGTAGTTTAACCTCCTCAACAAGGGGAGGTGGTAACGAAATTGTTAACCCAATGTCCATGGGCTCTCCTCTGACCGGTGTGTCTTGGACATATCCGAAATTGGAGGGTACCGGCTTTGGGTGGCGTTGGTTGGACGCTTAAATCAACTACCGCTCCGGCAACGGGCGGCGTGTGGTAAGGTGTCAGGACAGGTACGCACAATAAACCCATACAGTTGTTGAAGAAAAATGTCAAAAGAGCGGCAAGAAATATGAAGTCGTTTGCTGTACTTGTCGTTCTACTTTTGTAGCATCCCTGTTGAAAAACTCTGTACTTCCCAATTGGTGGCGCTTGTAAATTGTTAAGGTGAAGTAGAGTGGAATGTCAGGGAGCTGTTTCTTTACAGATGGGCTCCTTGGAGGGAGAGAATCTCTTATTTTTTAATTATACTTAGTTTTGAAAAATCCCAAACTAGGTCTTTTATTTTTCACCTTTGCTGGGATTTGAACCTGGGCCGTTTGAGTTTTTATGCCAGCGCTCTAACCACTATACCATTGGATTAAGCTCATGAATACTAGGCAGTTTAACTCAGTAATAGTACATAAAAGTCGGTAGAGCACACTTAGCGAGAGCATTATTGCATTGAAAATTACTACGCTTGAAGTTTCAGAGAGTCCATGTGTCTGTGTAAATAGGCGTTAAATCAAAAAAGTTATATATTTGGTTTTTATTTGTATTTCATGCAAAATAATATTTATGCACGCTGTTTGTTAATACATATGTCGACTGTATGCACATATGTATGTACATATGTATCTACATATATACTATTTATAAAAATTCCCATGACAATCACCAAATGTGTTTTAATTGTTGGTGTCATATCAATGGTTAACCGAACAACATAACGCCATTAAAATAAATAATTTTCATACAAGTTGAGTGGGTAGAAGTGCTTTATAATTAATAAGGAAAACTTTCAATTATTACAAAGCCATACACAGCGATGTCACATGGAAAAAGTTTCAATAAATTTTAAAACGAAAAGTTAAAAAGATGCGTACGAGTATGTAATTAAAACCGTTCCCAATAAAACACACAAGAAATAAAACAGGAAACAGCTATAGTCACGTTTAACTAGCGGATGTCCCGGCACAGAGTAACTGGAAAAGTTCTAAATTTATAAATGCCATGACATCTTGAAAACTTGTTAAGTTGTTTTAGAACAACATTGGAAACCAGAAAAACAATGAATTTAAAAAAAAATTCCTACTGGAGAAATTCATTAAATATTCAATTTGAACTCGTTGTATGTAAAGCAGTCGACGTTGTTGGTTGGCTGATTTCGTTGAGCATTAAAGCATGAAATATGCCCAAATATAGTTCGTTGTTGTAAGCAAAAGTCTGGTTCAGTTTTTGTTGGTCCCCTTGTCTTTTGCATGTTGCAAACAAGTGGCAGTAGTGAGTTTACTGGCTTTCTTTTGGTTTGGGGGAGAATGATAAAATTATTATCATGTTGGTGTCTATTACTTTATATGTAAATGTGCGATATCATCAGTTTTTATCTTTTTATTATATATTTTTTTCTTTTTAATTTTTGGATTTTCTTCTCAAGTCATTTCAATGAAAATGAAATAAGTTAACAAAACCTCTACACAGAAAAAACTAGATTGTAAATACAACAAATTTTTTTGTATATACAATTAAAATATTATTCAATTTTGCGCTAACAATGGTTTTTGTAAATACAAATACGACAATTGTAGGTTTCCTTAAGAAAAGAAAAAAAAATGCAACGGTACCATGTTTTTTCAATTATTGTGGTTAACAAACTATTTTTTGAAAAGATTACAAGACTTTCAGTAAATGTTTTTGTTGCACTATTTTATCAATCTTTTTTTTTAAATTAAATCGTCTTCGTTTTCTCCTTTGCTGGGATTTGAACCTGGGCTGTTGTGTGTTGTATGCAAGCGCTCTAACCATTACACCATCACTCCTAATTTTTATAATGTTGTTTTTGTACTAAATATGCGCAACTAACCTAAAGCAAAGAATTCAACAAAAAATTTATTTAATCGTTTTTATTGAAAATGTATGGTACCGTAATAATTTATTTTATTTTTTTTTTGTCAAAGTTTACTTTGAAAAAGGAAAAAAATGTAACGGTACCATCTTTTTTCAACAATTGTGGTTAGCAACCCAATTGTTGGAATAATTTCAACACTTTCAATAAATATTTTTGTTAAACTTCCTTATAAATCTCATATGTTTTTGTTGTTTTTTTATAACTAAGTCTTCTTGTTTTTGAAAATATTGCTTAAATAATAACAACAATTTTAATTAGCATAATTTGTTGAAAATAAATCCTAATATTTGTAATATCAAAAAAATATTTGATTGTATTTATAAAACACATATTAAAAATAAAATTTTACATTAACAACCCACTTTGTTGATTGAATTTTGGTGATATTTTTTTCTGTGTACACACAGTAACCTTACAGTTGTTGTGTAACATAAAACATGGCTTTAATTTTAATCATTTGCCAAATATTTAAACAGCAGGAGTGAGCGTACGAGTAAATGAATGTACGAGTATGAATGAATAATTGCATGAATGAATAAATTGTGTATTTTTTGTAAATTATTAAAGAAAATAAAATAAAACAACAAAAAATTAAACTGTGGGTGTGAATTTATTTAGATGTTCTCTATGACTCTTTCATTTAACCACCATTGTGTATTGGTATCTGTATCACATCATTATAATGTACGCGTAACCAACCATTATTGACTTAAAATATTAGAAAATCCTTTTGCTTAAAGGGTTTTTCTTTATTGCCATGCCATAGAAAAAAAACAGCTTAATTGCGAAATATCTTTTTCTATTTGGCTTTAATTTTTTTTTTTAATTTCTGTGAATATTTAATTATTTATTGTATGACTTTATAATTTTATTACGTTTCTATGAAACCGTTAATTTTATTAATAAATATTTATGGCTTTTGATATCTCCCACTCGTACTACGTCGTATCATGTTTAGCTCTGGCGAAGTGAACAAGGATTTATTAGCTGGGAAAAGTTTTCTTAATTTTATTAAAAATCCTTCTATATTCTTATAATAACTCTTTACAGAGTATGAAATTGTTTTATTATGGAAATTAATAGGATTAAAATTTGTAATTGATTTTTTATTTTTCATTTTTTTTTCTTTCTTATCGTAAAGGGAAAAGGGTTTTAAAATAATTTTAATACCTTTGGTAACACAAATTATTTAATTTTTTAATAAAAGGCTTATAAGTATCATACTTAAGAAAGTTTAAATATAAAATATTTTTTATTTAATTGGCTTCAAAACTGAAATACCTGCAATTCTTTCCCCTTATATAGAATACTATTTTTGGTTTATAACAGGCATTTACGCCCATATTCGTAAAAACTATTTTAGGTTTATTGAGGGTTTATTTGACAAGTATTACATAGAAATTTGTCAAATAAGTCCTAAATAAACCTAAAATAGTTTTTACGAATATGGGCAAAAATATATATGTGAAAATTCGTTTTATAAGCCTGTTATTAATCAAAAGTATTTATTAGGACTACGGTCACTTATATCTATAAGTATACTCGTACTGGCCCTAGCAAAAGAAAAAGTTTTAGCACGAAGACGCTGCTAGGTCCAAAGACTTTTCGCGCCAATTCCTGAATGCTTTCTCTGTGGATCTGACTGCCAAACTGCATGTCTGATTAAACCAGGATTTATGTTCTCGTTTAACTGAAATATTTTGTATGCTTACAACAATTTCCGCCATGGCATCAACATTTGAATTAAGAAAACAAAGTTTCCAGTTAAAGTCCTAAAAGAAATCGTTAAGCTCGGCCCAAAAGGCTTTTTCGTAATTAAAAACAGAGCGTTTCGTAGACCTCGATAAAACCTCATAAAGCCTGAAAAACGAAAAAGAGGCAGAGATCTGAACTTCCAAGGGATGCAAGGTCTGGCCTTTCTTTAGAGAGGCGGGAAATTCAAAAAGTGACGAACTTATTTACTTGCCCTCGTATGTTAATCCAGTGTTTATATAGAAGATGTATGTTTATACTTAAAGATTGTATACGAAAGTTAGTTCATTATATATATTACCTACTTAGCATCTTTTGAAATTCCGGCATGCTGTACAGGATTTGAAACTCAAAGCAATACAGTGGCAGAGTAAAGTTTCATATATTGCAGAGTCTGTGGTGTTCCCTCCGAAATTTTTCATATTTGCGCGACTGTTTTGACAGAAGCCATAGTATGTAAACTGAGTGTATTTGCGAAACTTTGTCAGGCTCTAAACTTAAACGAAGAAGACTGCTATCTATTACTGTCTTAATTCCGATTTTTGGACCTAATTAATAAAATTTTTCAATATTTTTAGGGTGCGAAGTAAGGAAACGATCGAGTGTTCATTAACACATCAAATCTGTGTCATTCACTAGCTACGCAAAATGATTATGTACCGCAGACAACTCAGCATATTGGCCTTCTGGAGGTGTGCGGTCAGATTGGTGCAGCCAGGACGTATTTTGAACAACTAAATCACCAGCAACAGCAATTTCACTGTTCAGACAATTATTTAAGATTCTTGAAATATAGTCTGAAAGAGATTTAAATCCGGAGAAGATAACCACTTTTAATTTTTAGTATTTTTTTCTAAAATAATTTTTAAATGTCTTTAAAATTTCACATTTTTCCAAATTTTCCTTAAAATTACTGTAAATATAACAAAAATTCTTAATTATCCGAAGACTTTCATATTGTAACGAAGAAATAATTTTGTAAGGCGGAATCATCATTTCATTTCTTTAAATCAGTTTTTGTTACTATTTCTAGCATTTCAGTTATATAGTTAAATTATTACAATAACAAAATAAAAACTAAAACAAAATAAAACTAAGTATATTGTAAATAAAATTATTGTTGTAGAATTATTTAAAAAATTAATACATAGAAGCAATAGAAATTACTAAAAAACGATAGAACTAAATAGAGATACACAATAAGGTTTTGAGTTAATTTTGTAAAGGGAGGTTATATTTTAAGAGCCGATGTTGATTTTGAATGAAACAAATTATTTGGGAAATTATTTTAATTTCTTTTTATTAAGATAATTTGGTATGGTTCAGTAATGTATGGAACAAAATATCGGCCAAATGACTGACGCGACCTCGGCGGCCCACTTCCATTCGATGGTTCAAATTTTCGATGACGCTGAGGCATAATTAAGGGTCTATGCCATTAATGTGCCGAATTATCTCATCCTTTAGCTTTTGAATTGTTGGTGGCTTGACGACGTATAGTGGTTAGAGTACTCGCCAAGAAACTCACACGACCGTGGTTCAAACCTCATTTTAGGAGAAAAGTTAAACAAAGTTAAAAGTTAATTTGCGGCTTTTCAAAAAATTATAATTTAAAAATAAGAGGTCGCCCCTCCCCCCCCCCCCCCCTCCAAGAAGTCCATCTTCAAGAAATCAGTCTAGTCCACCAGGAGTTCAGCGCCACCTTCTGGGAAGATAACAGCTAGCCTACTTAATGAAGATGCTTACCACTCACATTCAACATCCACCGGCATTCAAATGCTGTTGACCATTTAAGGCTTTTGAGTGATAAAATTGACAGCAACTTGTCCCATTGACGTAAGACGCTTAACATAACATAACATCAATCTGTCTATCTATCTACCAATGTATTCTACATTCCAATACAATGCAACGCATGAGTAGGAGTTCACCTCTGCGTATTGGTCTTAAAATAAAAAAAAAATAACCCCAAATTTCATGATATTGGCGGCCAAATGACATGGCCACCACGTAAGATAACACGGCCATTGAGTTAGCCACGCAAAATAGCCATCCTTTTGAAACCACATAGCGTCCACATCCACATATATATCGATTCCAGCCATAAAAAGTTTGTTATCATCTCACAATAGCGAACATCATTCACAGTAACAGTGGACGGCTCTTCAGCTACACTATGCGAACAGCAGCAATATTTTCTGCAGTACGAGCTGTACGAGCATGCACTGTTGTTTTCACATCCCCTACAGATCCGGTTTGCTCAAATTTTTGCACGATTTTTCCGATTATACCCACATTTGGGCGATTAAATTGACCGAAAAAATCACGAAGTGCACGATATGCATTTCGATTTGAACGCCCATTTTAATAATACGCCTGAATAACTTTAACGCAATGCTCGATAGTGTATTTTTCCATGGTTCAAATTGGGTTAGTCTGATAAATTGAGAAATGTCAAATGAAATGCAGAAAAAACTTGACGTTTAGGTGTGGTTCACATCCAACATCGGCCCTTAAAATTTAACCAGCCGATATAAAACGTTATAGAGTGTAAATAAAAAAAGTTTCGGTCTTTAAGTTTACAATAAACGAACCTTTAAATACAAGATGAAATCTAAAGGACAATTGGTAATAATATTTTTCCTAATTTGCTATTGTTTTTCTTTACAATTTTAAATTTCTTTCGAAAATTTGGCTCCAAATCTTCTTCAAATCTCAACATACTTGCATATAAATCCAATCTTAAAAATAACGAAACTTCGTGATTACCAGTAAAATATTACATATTCATTCATATAGAAGAAAGAAATAATACAGAATTATAATTTTGATGAGAATGTGTTTGATGTAAAAATACGTAAATTTTTCTTTAGATATAGTTTTTGTAGTCGCCGTGGTTTAGTGGTTAGTGTGTTGGCTTACTAAGTCAAGGGTCCTGGGTTCGACTCCAGGCTCTGACATCTTAAAAAAAAAAAAAAAAAAAAAGAAATATGAAAAAAATACTTCTTTCGGCTACTACCTCTCAGCAGTCTTCTGGCAAAAGCTCTGAGAGTAACTAATTGCCATGAACAAGCTTCTCAAGTCTGTCGTTCGGAGTCGACATTAAACTGTAGGTCCCGGTACTCATGGATAGAAATTTAAACACACAACATGAGTGCTGCGAGAAGTTAGGCCGTAATCCTGACACAGGGTTGTAAAGGCCAGTTATGTATGTATGTATGTATAGTTTTGACACTATACGAAATTTTGGATTTCGTTGTAATGTAAATGCACTATAAACAATTAGATTTTTTACTTAATCAGAGTTGTATTTTTACAAAAGCACGAGGAGATGTTTAATTTTTTTATTGTTTCGATAAAATCTTATTATAAATCGAAAAATGTGCTTTTCTTCTTCTTACACTTCGCTCAGTAGTAGTCTTTAATGTTTTTAACTACAAAAACATAAAATTTGTCTACCAGTGCCAGTAACAGAATGTTCTCTTTCTACCTAATAATGCAATTTTATTTAATGTCTTGCCACAAACAGAAATTTTAAATATAAATTTTCTTATCTGATTGAAATAAAGAAAATTACAAAGTAAACACACCTTGAAATCACAGTTAACTAAAGCAACAAATCAGTTCAACAGTTTACACGTTATTAGACAAGCAAGAACACAAAAAAACAGTGAAAGTGTTTATGGTCTTACAAATTGACCATTTTTTCTTCTTTTTTTTTAATTTTGGCTATTACTCGTAATACGTGTTGTTTAACCCCTCAAAATAAATAAATAAAATGCGTAGACTAAATAGAGAGACTCTCCTTTTTACAGGATATACAAATTAAAACTTAAAATATGTTATTTTGGACACGCTTTATTAATGCAGCCAAAAAATAAAAAAAATATTTTAAAAAATTCTTAGAAAATTAAGAAAAAATCCAACAAAACGTGGCAACTGTTGGTGTTGATTGGTATGATACCAAGAGAGACACACGCATTTTTAAATTACAACGTTTTTTCCTGCTTTTTTTATATGAAAAATAAAAAGTTTTATTGCTCCGTTTTTTTTTTTTCTTAATTTAACATTCAACCGATGAAAATTTATATGTACGAGTATCTTGATAAAATAAAAATATATCAAAGACCGGCTATTAACGCTGAACACAGAAATACATAAAAATGATTCTATAGATGCATAGATATGCGATTATGTTGGGAATTAAAAAGTCATATTTTAAAAACACTCATACTCGTACTAAGCGATGACAACAGCATACAACAACACCCACTTTCAATTTAAAATTTAAACGTTATTCTTAACAAAATAAAATAAAAAGAAAACAACAACATTTTAAAGTAAGTTCGTTTTTAAAATATTGCTTTCCATAGCGAGAAGGGTGGCTTTCTAATGTGGTGTCCTTTGTTAATAATTTCACTTCCTTTGTGGTATATATGTACGAGTATCGTTTGAATGTATTCTTTCTTAACATATTCACTCACTTTTTCTGGTGGCTTTCCCTTTCCAATTTCAAAAATTTTCTGTTTTTATGTGTTTTTGATATTTGATTCGATTTGTTAAATATTATTTTCCTTTTATTTTAATTTTTTTTTATATATAATTTTTTAATATGCATATTTTGTTAATAATTTTCCAACAAATGATTTTAAGAGTTTCTACTGACATCTGTAAGAGATTTATGGCTTTTACTTTCCATCCTGAAAGTTTCTTTCCCAAGAGAAAATGTATTTTGGTTTTAACATTTAAAATAATCATAATTTGTAATTCTTAAAATTGTAGCGGAAATTTTTAAATTTATTCCGTCATATTAAAAAAAATAGATACTTTTGTCTGTTTCAAGTTTAGTTTGTAGTGTTGTGCATTAATTTTGTACAAATTCTTTAGATTATGCAAACTAAATAGAAAATTTTATAATTCATCTATTGGATGGTAAAACAATAGACGATAACACACTTTTTAATTCAAATGAGACTCACGCCAAACTTTAGAAGTTTTGAATAAATAAACTTGAATTAATCTCAAACCATATTAGCCAGATGTTGAGTATAATTGAACAAATACCAGTACAAAGAGTTTGTATTTAGCTTTAACTAGCCTAAACCCAGCATGCTTTGCTACACCTACCGCTACCATTTGTCGCATTTTTCGATTAATTATCTTTAGAGACTACGAAGTAGTTCAGACCAAATTCAGAAACTTCAGTAATAACCGATCTTAACATATGCAGAAGTCAATAGTTAGTTTATGTGGGAGTTACGGTTTTTCGAAAATTATAATTTAAAAATAAGGGGTTCACCCTCAAGAGTCCATTACAATGCATCTGACATTTGATTCCCTATAGAAAAAGCTGAGCTTACGTATTAAGATGCTTCCGGAGCAAAACGATATACCCTTGAAGAAAAACCTTCTCAATCCAATTCATTCAATTCATTCTCCGATGACCCAAAATTCAAGCTAGAGCTGTCTCAGTGAAAAGGAATAAAGCGTTTGGTGCATCTCCCCTCTCCTCTATTAGCCAAGAGTTAGTAATATACGATTTAATTTGCCGGGAGAGCTGCCTGGCGGCTATCGGCTCTAATGCAAATGCTACCCCGGATAAAACCTTTTCTTATTTTTTTATAGATCAAAAAAGAAATAAATCCAGGTAAGTACTTGTAATTTATTTCAAAATTTTTTAAAATTCTTTACATTTTTCAAACATAATCTTTAAAAAATAAACAAATACAACAATATTATGGGAATTTAATATTTATGGCATAATCAGCAAATTATATGACAAACTAATAATAATGTAATCGTTGCGCTTAAAAAAAATTGTCTTTATGAACATTCGTCTTAATTTTTTACGCCATGGCCTTAAATTGGACAAAAAATAACAACAAAAAAACGCAATAAAATACAGAATGTGTAGCAAATATATGTCCAATATGTAAAAAATTTAAGAACAAAAAAAATTGCATATTTGTCTTTATTTTTTACACCATTTAGAATGAAGGGAAATATTTGGGTGATATTAAAACAATTTTGTAATAAATATGTTAAAGAAACGTATGTATGTTAAAAAAATATGTTTGTATACATTCAGTTTTATGGTCAGCGAGAACAAATTTTAGTTACCCTACTGAACGTTATTTAAGAGATTATAGACATAAGAGAAAAGCAAAAAAAAAATAAAAAAAATCTCTGAATAGGTTATCGTTCGAATTTATTTTCGTTAGACTTGTTGTCCTGAAAGCAGTTA
This sequence comes from Metopia argyrocephala, assembly GCA_963576795.1. NCBI lineage: Eukaryota > Metazoa > Arthropoda > Insecta > Diptera > Sarcophagidae > Metopia > Metopia argyrocephala. The sequence goes on from OY756211.1 coordinate 91,785,758, forward strand.
CTGAGACGCAAAAAAGGTGTATTTTGCTGAGAATGCGAGCAAACCAAAATGTTCAATACCGTGGGCCAGGCTGTATGTGATTGTTTTAAGAAACATTAACAACCCTACAAAATCCGCAACCAGAGTTGTTCCGGCCAATTAAATTACAATTACAATTACATGTAATTTGTAATTGAGATTTGTTCAATTACAATTACGAGTAATTGAAAAATTTTCAATTACAATTACATTTGATTGTAATTGATGCAATTACATTTTTTGAATTACAATGACATGTAATTATAATTGAAAATTTTCAATTACAAATTACAATTCAATTACCATTACTAAGTAATTATAATTGTAATTTACACAAAATAATTACTTGTAATGGGAAAAAAAATATTTTTTTTCATAAAAATACTGAATGAAAAATGTAAATGTTTGTGATTCTTTTTATAAATATTATTTTTTTAATGAAATTTTTCAACATATAACGCCTCATTTTACTTTAAAAAATAAGATCAATGTAATTTTGTATCTCAAATGAATGATAAATTTTAGAAAATGGTATTAAAGAGATTGAATTGTTTTGCCATTTATAAAAAACTCATATTACGCATTATATTTATTATCATAAATAAGACTGATGTTATTGAGGTGGATGAGCAATTCAAATATAAGTAAAACAAATTATGTAACTAAAATGTATATTGACTTATTGTTATAAAAATGTAAATATAATTAAATAAATAAATAAATAAATTTTTTTTAATGATTACTTCAAAAACTAATGATTACTTTATTTTCCACCATTACTTCATGAAGCCAATTAAATTTTTTCAATTACTTGTAATTATAATTGGAATTTTTCCAATTACAATTACATGTAATTGTTAATTGAGTTTTTTCAATTACCATTACTTGTAATTTGTAATTGAAAATTTTCAATTATAATTACATGTAATTGTAATTCAAAAAATGTAATTGCATCAATTACAATCAAATGTAATTGTAATTGAAAAAAAAAGAATTACAATTACATGTAATTGTGTAATTTACATGTAATTAATTACACAAAATAATTGATTACGCACAACTCTGTCCGCAACGATATCATAGATCATAGATGCCCACTAGTGGCTGATATCAGCAAATTAAACTCTCACGTATACTTACGCTCTTTTGTTTGATCGTCAATAAACCAAGAGGAAATCAGCATGTTGAGTGGGAGAGACAAACTACAGTTGCAGAATTTCTGTGTCTTATTATATATATATATATAAAATATATAATATATATATTGGTTGATTGACAAACAAAAGAGTGTAAGTATACGTGAGAGTTTAATTTGCTGATATCAGCCACAACTGGGCATCTATGTCATAGATTCAACTGAGGATAAAGCCGCAATGCAACATGTGCATGATCTTTTATTCTACGATGTTTTTGAGCGGATAAAATATAACAGAAGCATTATTTTCATAACATTTATTGGGGGTAAAAAGTTGTTACAGATGCAAGTTTTCATTACTTTCAATAAGACCATCTAATTCGAAATGAATAAATCGGTTCAAATTAATTATAAGCTTAAATTCTGATTAGAAACTCGTGAGAATAGCCATCTTCTTAAACTATTTTCAACAGTTGGAAATTCAATGGAATACAATATAAAACTTTTCTGAGCGAAATCTGGCCATGAAGTCATTCGGACTAAATTTAGAAACTTTATCTTAAACTGTTCTTAAGATATACAAAATCACTCTTTTGTCTGTATGGGAAGTACCACTCCTAGATTCAGTTCAAAGAAAAACCAAACCCTGTTGCAATTTTGGGACTTGATTTGTTCATGTTCAAAACTTCAACTAAATCGGTATAGTCGTTTGATGCATCTATACATACATTATATCGGCTGATTACCCAAATAAAATCATATAAATTTGTACAAAATATTCTGAATTTATTGGTCCAAGAAAAAAAACTACAAAATGATAAAACAATTTTGCGTGATAATTTTTGTTAAACTATATGAATTATATATAAACCAACTTAAATATTTCACTTGCTAAAATTATACTTTGTATTTTTAAATCATATTAGCTTTTTCAAAAAGTCATTTGCATATAAAAAATAATTTGTATTTTTTCTTTACTTTTCATTTAAACTTTGATAAATAAACATAATATTATTTATAACAATTTTACTATATATATGAGTACGTTTAAAGAGCATCCATTTGGAACTCAATGAACTACAGAGACCGAATATTATAAGTACTAGTATAGTGGGTTTCCTATCGGAAAAACTATGCAGCACTAAATAGGACCTACAAGTGAAATCAGATATATTCGGTTGAGATCAGATCTGTTTGTGTCGGTCACTTAATTGACTTCATTCGAACAGCGGAGAAGCTATTGTTTGAGCATAGCTTTCGGACTGCCCACTCATATATAAAACAATTCAGCTGAATGGTAGTGAATGGACAATTATGGTTAACCGAATATTTTCTGCGATCGGCTTAGTACTGATGTTTGAGTAAGGGTGACTATGAGGATTGTCATTTGTGAGTGAAGTAGAAAACACAAGATACTTTGGCCAAACTACTAGTGGAATTAATAATAATAATTAAAAATCTTTGAAAATAAATGCCACAATCTTGAAAAAAACATACGATTCTTGCTCCAGTAGACTAGTAAGTAGTGTGAAGGAATCGTGGATTCGATTCTTACCAGACACTCTGGTCTGTTTTATCACATCAAAAGCAATGCTCTTCACCACATTGCTGATAATAAGTTACAATTTAACTTAATATTTGTTTGTAATATAATACTAAATATATTTGTATGCAGAGTAATTAAAGCAATGAGTTCATTTTTAAATTTTTGCAATGTTTTTTGGTAGGCTGCGAATTATTTTTTAACTTTGTTTTTTTTTTAGAGTTTTTTTGTATTTCAGAGTCAAAAGTTTTTTTTTAGTTTTTATAAAGCGAAACAAAATTGTTCTTACTTTCGAAAAGAAAGTAGGAATATCGTATTATCTACGTGACACGGTTTGTAGGATACCTTTCGAACTCGTATTTTTTATTCGAACTGGGTCATTTTGCTCACTCGAATTAATTTTTTTACGTGTTATAATTCGATAGTTGGACAAAACATTAACAACCTGTTACAATATTTCGAAAGAATGAGTTCGTTCGCTTTCCTTCGGCTTTTTCCGATGTTCTGATGGCGAACGACACACAGCAAAATATGTTAAAAACTAAATCAAGTTTTTGAAGTTGTATTGATATAAATATAGACCGCATTCAATCATTCAACACAGCAAACTATAACAAATCATATGACAGAGTAAAGATGACATTTCATTTTATTAGCTGAACTAAAGAAACAAAAATGTCATATATTAAGTTGATTGGATTTTCGTTACGGTTCTATACTGACAAATTGAGGGCTGATTTTTGTTTTCCAAAAACTAAATAAAAAGCAAATGTTTCCAGAATCAGAATAACTGCTTAACCCATTAACGCCCAAATGAAAACCAAGAACAATTTTTAAAATTCAATATTTATTACTAGATTTAAACAACATTTTTTAAAGTACAGTAAAAGAAAAAAACAAAAAAAAAAAAAAGTATTCTGAGTTGTGTACTAAGCTTAGTACAGCAGCACTTTATATGCTATAGCTCAAAAAATTCTATACGAACTAAACCGTTTTATATTGCTTTTATTAGAATGTGATGTTATCAAGTAAATAAACTGCTATTTAACGTTCTTCAAAGTTAACTGATGTAAAATAAACTACATAACCATTCACAATCTCACAAGAAATAAATCGCCAAAATAGAGATTCGCATAATTGATATTTTTCAACTATGAAGTACAACAGCTAGGTGGATGTTGCATGTACTCTTATTGACTAATAAAAAGCGTTTCTCGAGTAAAAAACTGCATTTTATAATTTTTACTTGAACTTTAAGTTGTGTACTATATATAGTACAGTGGGCGGAAATGGGTTAAACTTATTTTGTAAATAATCATGGCAAATACAATAAAAGCCATGATTATTATTATTTTGGCAAACTTAGTGTAAATATACAATAGACTGAAGTAAGAATATGGCAGAGATAATTTACACTTTTCAATATTATTGAAGTACTGGAAGTATGGGAGGACTGTATCATAGCAAAAACAATACATACTCGTATATTAATAAATGTCTCTATATTATGGTTTTGTGCCAAAAAGAAATAAAAATCTTTATAAATCGCATGCCATTAAGTTGTATGCAAACAACAATAACTCTTATTAACCTTTTCTTTATATCAAACTGTAATACTCATAGTTTTTTGTTTAAATCCTTCTGATTAATCATTTGTAAGAGTTCTGGAAAAAATAAAAGAATATTTTTAAATGTGTTTCTTTTTTGCAAATGAACGAGTGTTTTAATAAATATAAAAAGAAATTTTTGTGCACAAATAATTTCGTCTCAATAGTCAATATTTTTCAGAATCATAATATATCAACTTAATATTTTGTTTTGAAAGCAACTTTTTTTTCAAAAATTCTCCTTCCCATCCATATTATTTTTTCTAACAGATTATAAGAAATGTTTTAATTTTATGGTGTTTAAATGGGGTGTTGTTTTTTTTTTTGTGATGGCGCCCCTCTTTGTCAATAAAAATTATTTAATCGTGTGTAAAAATTGAAAGTGATACATGAGGCACACTCAAGGCATATACTCGTAACTAACCGTGTATAGGCTCAGACGTACATACATACAAATATTGAATAAAATCATTCGTAAAAGAATTTTGAAAAAAAAATCTTATCTTTGATTGTATTTTAAAACATAATTTCCAGATAAATTATTACCATTTACGAGTATTTATTATCAACTATGTATTATGTTTTAATGTTTTATTTATTAAAGAGACATAATTTTGATTTACAGCACAAGACAAAAATAAAGTTTCACAACTGCTCACAATTCACAATTAAAAAAAAAGTTTGTATGATAACGATTAAAAATTAAATGCTAATAAATCTTTAGAAATGTATTTTAATAAATCTATATATTGTCATAAGTAATACAAAAAAATAAAATATAAAACAAAAACTTTCTAAAATGAAAAATTATATAAAAACTAAAAAAACAGAAGATTTTCTCGAGTTCTGTTTTTAACCCATTAGAAGTCAAATGAAAACCGGCTTTAAATGTTTGGTTTGAGAATTATTTATTTATTGATACAAGCATACATACACAACTGGCTATTACCACCCTGTCTCAGAGTTATGACCTAGCTTCTTGCAGCACTCATGTTGTGTGTTAATTTTTATCCATTCGCACCGGGACCTACAGTTTAGAGTCGACTCCTAACGACAGATTTGAAAAGCTTTTTAATGGCATTCAATTACTTACTTTCAGAGCTTTTGCCAGAAGACTGCTAAGAGGAAGTCGCCGAAAGAAATATTTATTTCACAGCACTTTCTTTTTTTTGCAAGATGTCAGGGCTGGGGTTTGCACCCAGCGCTATCGTCTTAGTAAGCCAACACACTAGCCACTAGACCACGGCGACTAAATTTTTTGATTGATACAAGCATATAAAAAGCACAAAATGAAAGAAAAATTATATTTTATTTAAACGAGTCTTTGGCGTGTACTAAAATGAGTACGTACAGTGACCTGTTGAGCGTGAAATTCTTGAAACATTGTTTCTCAGCACAAACCCAGCAGAAATTTTTATAATTTGGAAGCAATAAATAAAATTGTAAACAATAAAATATTTAACTTTTTATAATATTTGCTGACTTGTTGCAAAATTTATTACATTTTAGCGGATCATTTCATATAAAAATCCGGCTTTACTGATGCGCACGAGTAAATGATTGTTTACAATTTCTCCCTTACAGATATGGGCTGGAACTTCGGGCCTCCATCACATTAACGAGTAAGTTATTCAGCATTATTTTCTGCTGGTAAGTATTTTAAAGCACTTCTAGCATTGATAACGAACTCTGGAATAGCAAATTAGGCATCGTAACTGTTTTTCTATTTGATCATTAGTGAATCCGCCAATGGTCTCACCTTGAACATTCTCTATCCGTAGTCATTAATGCTGTATCATTATCAACCAAATGAAAATTTTTCTTTATATCTCAAAATAGAAGTTTTCAGTGACCGACCATTGGCTACTATCTTCTTTCCAATACCTTCATCCAAGGACTAGTACATCGCTTCTCGTGGTAACTTATTATAACCGGTGAATATCAAAACTCCTAAGGAGTTTTTTAAATCACAGTCGCTCAAGTCAAAGTCGTGTCTGTTGTTCTGTTCTTCGTAAGTTGTCAAATTGGAGATAATCAAGTCTATGACTTGCTCATTAAAAATCTTTCTTTGGTTCCTAACGAATTTTATTTGTTATGTCATAAACTTGGATGACATTTGTGCCAGTTAGGATTTCCGTGGTTTCCAATAGATAACTGATTACGCTTTAATTTAAACAAATGATTCATAATCACTCTCGTTACTGACATCGTCTTGTAATTTTCTTGTGGTTTACAAAAACTTCTAATGTTCCAGGAATATCTTGTGGTAGGGCTGACGCAGTCATATTATACTCAATACCTTCCTCTTCGTCGTCAGTTAGTTCACTCGAATTATGAGGTATAATTGCCATATCAATTTCATCATCTTCACTATCGACTAATGTCAATTGCCTCTTTAAGCCCTTTAACACACTTCTACGCATATTTATGGGGGGGGTCGTGGAATAGTTGTTAGAGTGCTTGCACAAAAACACAAATAGCCCAGGATCAAATCCCAGCAAAAGACAAAAATGAAAAATAAAAATGAGCGGTTTTTCTAAAAATTGTAAATTAAAAATAAAAGGTCTGCCCCCTCCCCTCCCCACTCCGTAGTCCATTACCAAGAAATTGCTCCCTGACATTTCCACTCTATTCCACCATTATACAGTGACGAAACTCCAACAAAAATAACAAGAACAACACAACAATTTTACTACATTTTAACCCTAGGAGGTATGAGGGTTTTTTGTCGCTAAATGGCATAAACAAGACTGTGCAGACTTACATGGGATTTGTATGGAAATGCATAGACAGATATGTAAAAAGTGTGTTTAAATGCATTTTATACTAGGAAAACCACAAAATTAACATTAAAAACGCATTTTTATACATCTTAGTTATCTATGAACAGTATTTTATTAATAATATGTATACAAAGGAATTTTATATACGGCATTTAACGCAGACGTACCTGGCATTCGAGAGTTGTTGGCATACCGGATTTTTGCAATACATGCAATGAAAATGTGTTTTTCGCTGTTTTTTGTTCAATTTAAAACACAGCAAGCACGATGGTCTTTTGGCAGAGGATCCGGTATGGACTGGCCGGTCATATATGGGCGGGCCTGCAGCTACCTGCAAACAAACAAAGTTTGTCATTGTGTTTGGAGATAGTTGCTCCAGGAAATCATTGAAGGATTTGTCTCTAACATGAAAAACAAAAAAGTTATGCGCACTTTTATATGCCAAAAGCCTGCACAGACCTGGTTATACCTCCTAGGGTTAAATTGAAAGAGATAGCAAGCAATATCAGAAATATATAAAATTGTTGTTTTTAATTTGTAAAAAATAATAACAACTGATTTTTACTTTTTTAGCTGTTATTTGTTTCATCAGTGTATACACTGTGCCACAAACTGTATTCAAATCACAAATATGACTGATAGTTCTGCATAAAAAACAGAAGCTATACACAATTTTTTGTTTTCAGCAGTTCTTATTGTTATTGTTGTGAAGCTATTGTAAATAATGGGACAATGTTTGTTGTTTCTTTAGTTTTGTTTGATAACACGTAAAAATACAACTCTACCCAGTTGAGCACAGTGACCTTTAATGGGTTAAGTCACAAATATTAGAGAAAACTACATATATCCAGTTTTGTATTGTCTACAGAGCTTTTAGACTTTCATCTTTGAATATTAGTTTTTACTGAAACTCAAATGTGCTTTTAGAATTTGGCAGCAATGTCAACAACTTATAAAATTTATTGTTAAAAACCCCCTTTTTAATTGCATATATAAGAGTTTAAATTTTTTTAATTTAAAGAAATATTCCCCAGTAATAATTTTCAATTAGCAGATAATAATTTTATTAAAAGTATTTATTCATGTAAAACCTTTTTATTTTTAATACTCGTACATTCACAACCCCTTTTTTACAGAATGATATTTCATAAATTCCTAATTTTTATTAAATTATACATTACGGCCACTAAATAATGTCAATTATTTCTGTTTAAATCGCATTTAACTTAGAGGAATACTTGTGCATAAAAATAAAATTTATTAATATTAAAAAAAAAGAAAAAAACAAAAATCAAACAAAACCCTAAAATGTCATATTTTTTTTACCGAAAACAATGACGATTATAATGATGACAATGACATGTAATTGAAATTGTATGTCAATACACATCTATTGTACACAAATGTACCGAATAAAATTATGAATTATCCTTTTTTTACAATGCAATGCTTTCAAAAAGCAACCCTCTGATCTAAGAGTGGTACAAAAAGAAAAGAAAGAAAACAATCCAGAACTCAAATATGTATGAAAGAATACAATAGAGGATACGAGTATTAATATGAAAGGGCACACATATATGAGTAGTCATAACTATTCATTATTTGTAAAACTATGCATGAATGCCATTATACTCATATTTGGCTATACAAAAGGAAGAGCGTTATTTGAATAACGTAGTGAATGTAGAGAAAAGTAAAAGTAAATGCTACTCTTCTTGCCTATCCTTTTAACGTTTTTTTTTTGTTTCTGATTTTGTTTTTTCTGTAAAAAAAAAAATTGAAAGGAAACCATGCTGGGACACAAAAACATCTTTCGGGTACATAATTTCTAATATTTAATAATAGTGTATGACATTGTGTACAAAATATTTAACAACCAAATGTACTATTTTTTATTTCGGAATAACCCTTTTTTTTTAGATATAAACTCGTATTTACAAACTACAGCAGAAGGAGTACAAGCTTAGTACTGCGTTATCGTTTGTTACTTCATAATGCCGTCATAATTTAATATCAAATACTCTATTAAACATAAATAACGATTTAGATTTCGATTTAATATTTATGGTCATGATTTTATTAATATTTTTTATACATTTCCCTTTGCCAAAAATATATGAAAATATTCTCTATGTTTGCGAATTTCAACAGTGGAGATACATATACGCGTGTGTGTGGTTTTCTATTATTTGACTTCTATTTTTACATTTTTTTATTAAATAAATATAAAAATTTAATTTTGAGATTTACTTACACACTTAGTACAGCGAATATACTATTTTGACAACCCTTTCTTTATCTGTGCATCCTTTTAGTTTGTTTTGCGTTCAAGTTTTAAAAGGATACCAAATAGTTTATTGAGTTTTTCTTCTTGTTGTTTTCATTTTTGAGTGGGTACTTCATACTTTGTTTTTATAGTTGCCGGATATTGACAAAAGATTATATGAAATGAGAATTAAATAAATGGCTTCATGCTGTTTTTTTTTTATCAAACATTCTTGTTATCTAACGAAACAACTGTTAATGATTTTTCCATATTTTGTTCAAAATTTTTAATAAATTTTTAGTGATTGTTTTGTATTCAACGATAAATAAAATCAGTAGTGTAAAAAACATTTTTTGTAAACAATTGCTACTTATGAGCCTAAAAATTATTTAATTTTTATTGTTTGGGGTATTCACAGGGTGTGCTATTATGTGTTATTGTCATAAAGTTGTAAATTTTTTGTTAGTAAAAAATTGTTTATTAATTAAAAACAAAAATTTTTGACACACCTTGTGAATACCCAGTTGGACACATACATAGATATATGTATAATTGGCCCCTACAACCCTTTTGCAGAGTTACGCCCTAGCTTCTCACAGCACCCGTATTGTGTGCGTCAATTTTATATATGAATATCGATACCTACAGTTTAATATCTACTCCGAACGATAGACTTGAGAAGCTAGTTCATGGTAATTAGTTACTCTCAGGGCTAGGGCTCTTATCAGACGACTGCAAAGAGATGGTCGACGAAAGAAATATGTAGTTATATTTCTTTCTTTCAAAATGTCAGAGATGAGGTTTGAGCTCGAAGCTCTCGTGTAGTAAGCCAAATAATTTACCCAATTTACGAGAAGTAAAAGTGCGGGCTGTTTCGGGCATAAAGAAGACGAATGTTACTCTCACAAAGTTCCTTTCATTCACCAAAATTTTGTGTACGGGAACGCTTTTTGGTAACATCAGGATCCCGCATGCACCCAATAATGTAGAGTAAAAAAACAGACCTAATTTATTAAAATTGAAACATATGTATGTATATTATACTCGTATGTAAAACAATTTTTTGTATAAAATATTTAGTGTTTTACATTTCCGTACTTTTGGGCACTTTTCTCGCCAAAAGAAATAATTTTTGATATTACTTTTTTTCAAGATGTCAGAGCTGAGCTTTGAAGCCGTCTCTATCGTCTTAGTAAGCTAACACACTAACCACTAGACTACGGCGACTACAAACATACCTATTATCATATTTTACAAGAAGAGAAATCAGGGATGGAAAACTAAAAATTATTCACCATAATTTTAGTTTTTCTCTTTTTTAAATAAATAACTGCAAAAATACAAAATATAGTTGAAATTTAACGTTTTTCTCTTTAACTTAAAATAAATTACAAATATTTGTTTTAAAAAATAATGTATATGGCTCTTATCATAATGAAATGTTATTTAAAAAAAAATATTTTCGTATCAACACCTACATCCTTGAAGAAAAAGAAAAACAGAAACAGCTGTTGGTTTTAAATATTTTATTTAAAACTAGCCTAAAGCCGGTGTGCTTCGCTACACCTACCGCTACCATTTTTACACATTTTTCGACTTGATGATTTTTAATGACTACGAAATCAATTACACCAAACTCAGAAACTTCAGCTTTAACACTTCTGAATATATAAAAAAATTAATATTAAACTTGCATGGTGGATGCCACGCCTACTTTCTGATTGATGATTTTCCTTGACCATGAAGTTGTTCAGACCAAATTTAGAAAATTTGGTTTTAACAGCTCTCAAGATATAAGTTAAGCAAAATATGATAAAATTTTACATTAAATTTGTAGGGGAATATATAGAAAAATCTAAATGCCATATCTCCGGAACCAATGGGCCGATTTCTGGCAAACTCCATATAAACAATCTACAGACTATCCCCAACGTATCTTGGAATTTTAGCTGAAATCGATCCATACGCTTCCGCGGTTAGTGGTTACATCAAAATGTACCTTAATTTTTATATCTGTGAACTTTTGACAAAACGTCTTCTTTCAAAATCAACAACTTTTCAGTAGAGCAAAAAAACAATTAAAAAGGCTAATAGAAGTTATTGCTTAGAAAATTAAAGAAACTTTTAACCAGGATATTATACAAAAATAGTTAACGAACATTATTCTACTTTTTTCCCTCTAGAAGCAATAACGACAAAAAAATTAATTTAAGACTTTTTGTTAAATCGATTTTAAAGAAAAAATTAACTTCCACCATACAAAATTTGTCAAAATTTTTTTGATTAAATTTGAAAATTATTTTAATCGCTTAAGTCAAGACAAGTTGTTTTGTTAAAATAGAATATAAAAAAAAGGATGAAAGAGGTTGATTTGGAAAATATATTTCGGTTTTATGAAAAAAAAAATACTTCTATTTTTCCCCACAATATGCAAATAAATAAAAAATAATAATAATAATTAAATAAAATTATTCATAGACATTCAATTGTTCAAATTATTCTTAATGCTCTGAAAGAAGTCATTTTGTCAAATTGAAATTGGGGGAAAGTCTGAAAGCGGTCGATTAGTCAACTGCATATCTTGCGTTCCAAAGGTCATAGAAATACGGGGATTAGAGCAAAAGAAGGATAAGGAAATTCTATATTTAATATAAAAATCTTGGAAAATTGTTTTATTTCGAGAGAAGACGTTTTTTCAAATTTTCCACAGATATATTAGATGTGTTAGTATAAAAGCAATTTGTAAAAAAACATTTCACATTTGATTTTTTGACAATCAGACCAAAAACCATCGACAAAGTTCAATGAATGCCTTAAGACTTGTAGAATAATGTAAAAGTACCTTAACGACTATCTCCCTTTCTTAGATACTGCACAGTGAAGACCTAAAAAATGTGGTTTAAAATTAACATATTTTCTTTTAAGTGTAGTTAACCGATTTGGCAAGAAAACAAGAAAATCTTATCTGTTAAATTTCCAATTTCATACTAAATATCAAGCAGTGAAAAACAAATTTCACATATTTTTTTTTTTTTTTTTGTACATTCAGAAAATTATTTCACTTTATTTAAGGAAAAGAAAATATAATATCTTATCAGCTGCATTGCTTATTAACTTCCTTTATAAGTATACCGCTTTATAACAAAAGAAATCTAAAATTTCTTGCTATAAATTTTAATATGATTCATCCTGTCATTCGCGAGTATTTTCTTTTCATTTTTTTCCTCTTTCTTTTCATTCTCTTTTTCATAAAGGATGTTTCATGTTGAGTATTAAATATTATTTTTACATAATTTTCAATTTAAAGCATATCCAGCCATATGCAAATTTTTGATTATACAAACAAGCCCTTCTCTAATAACCCATTCAATATTGACACCCTTGAATTAAGTTTTTTTTTATTGTAAAATTTAAACCAATTTTTTTTACTTTAAAACTACCTATAAATGCTAAAAATATTGTTATCAGTAGGGCAGATTTTTATTATCATGTAAATCCCGCGAGTATTCATTAGAATTTCTTTTTTCTTCTGATACGAGTATGCATGTACTGTGTGGTACGAGTAGCAACAGTGTAATTTGTTTGCAAACAAAATTTATTTCAATTTCTTTTTTTTTTTTTTTTTTGTCATTGCAACTGCTGATAAACACTAACACGGTTTATTATAATTTAATTTTTTTTTTTCTTCTTTAAAAGAAGAAAATTTGTTTTCCGAATAAAAAGAAAAATACTGCGCCAAGGATGTAAATAAAGTTTTATGCATATGATTATGATGGCGCGAGTAAAAGGCATTTTAAATTTTATTTTCTTTTTTCTGTTTTCTTTTACATACACGTATCCGTTTCCGTATTTTCGAATATAGGAAATGTTTCTACCATGTGTCATGTCAGTTCAGAAAGTCATTGGAGTAAAGGGGAAAAAGTTCTAACCCCTTTATACAAAAACGTGTCAAGTCACATGTGTGTTTGTTTGTTTGTTTGTTTGTCAGTTTGCCAGCTATACACACTTTAATAAGTGTTTGTTTGTTGGTGTTGTGGCTTTATGGTTTGAAATGGGTTAAATGTGTTGTCTTCTATGCTGCAAACATACTCGTACAATATACTTATACGCTTAAATTGTTTCCCAAGCTATTGTCAATGGGCAATAAATCTTTCAATGTCTACTGTTGCACTATTGAACACACAATTAATGTACAATTGCCCCCGATGACATTCTCAATAAAGTCAAATATGGCATTTAATATGGTGAAAAAGAACGGCCGGAAATGTTGCTTTTCATGTGTTTCATTATTTATTTTTATTTTAAATTATAAAAAAAAAGTTAACATTAACCAAGACTGGTTATTAAAAAGATTTCAATTAGAGTTAATTATATATGATTTATGTGTGTTTTGGCTTATTAGACAAGAGCTCCAGGTTCAAACCTAAGCTCTAGCATCTGAAACAAAAAATGTTTAAAATTTTTTTTTTCGGTGACTATCTTTTCGCAGCCTTCTGGCAAAAGTTCTGAATTATTGCCTAAGTGTATCGTTCACAGTCGACTTTGAACTGTAAGTCACGGTACTCATAGATCAAAAATTGACACACACAACATGGGTGCTGCCATAAGCTGGGCCGCAACCCTGAAATAGAGTTAAAAAATAATGCCCGTATTCATAAAAATTATTTTAGGTTTATTGAGGACTTATTTGACAAATTTCTATGCAATACTTGTCAAATAAACCCTCGATAAACCTTAAATAGTTTTTATGAATACGGGCATAAAACAAAAAACCCAATCTTTCTATGTAAAATAAATATTATGTCGTCGTGCAGGAGTTTATGTGCTCTATCCACCATTTTATATTTTTTATACATATATCTCGAGTTACTGATCCCACTTTAGGTTTTCGCCTCCAAATTTTTCAAGTCTTCAATCCGTTTTCGGATATCTCGTCCAGTTTTGGAGATAAATAGCCGAAAACGTATTGCAGATTTTAAAAATTTTTGTGTAAAAAACCTAAAGTGGCATCATTAATTTGAGTTATATAAAATGGCGGATAGAGACTATAAACTCTCACACGACGATATGAAAACCTATGAAGAAGTAAAGCAAAACTAAAAAAACTATTCCGCTGTTTCTTCTTAATTCTTCAATGAAGACGTGCAGCAGACAAAATCGTATGTACAGTTCAACTTAAAAACAACTCAAAACTGACAATGTCACGATGTTTTCACTTTCTTAGGCAAAGTATCACTTCAATGAAATTGTCATGCATAACTACCTCTGTTTGTGGCTTTATCACGAAGGTTCTTCAAATAAATTTTTTATAGAAAGCATGCAAAGTGCGACTTAATAGTGATTCTGTGACAATGATTCTTCCATCAAAAAGTCGTTTGTCCCGCCTACAAACTATCATTTTCTCACGAGAACACTGTTGCTCTTGTCTAATAGGCACAAATAGCTTTATATTTCAACTTTGAAGTATCACAAGGTAGCCAAATATTTTGATATTATTTTATTGATGCAATTAAAATTGGCAAAGCACGCTTGGGTCCTATAAGGGCCCGTTGTGATACCACTATATCCACTTAAATATGTCTACGACCGTTGGCCATTCTCCAACCGACCCGATAATCTTACTTACTTACTTAGATGGCCATAACAAGCCGTTAACGGGTTTCGGACTACCTTAGCACTAGTCTCCAGGCGTCTCTGCTAAGCGCGCGCCTTTTCCAGTTGGTCACAGCAATTGACGACAGGGCTTCATCAACTTGGTCCTTCCAACGTAAGCACGGTCGTCCTTTACGCCAACGTCCAGTGACTTGCGTATCGAAAACTTTCTAACACCCGATAATCTTACGAAGGTGTAAATTTCGTTCAAATCACCTCCAGTTAAACGGGATTTTGGTTGCCTTGATAAATTCAGAGCAACCAAAAATGTTTGTTCTCAGGTCCCCCAATGCGGGACAATGAAAGAGAAAATGTTCTGTTGTTTTCTCTTCTTCATTGTCATTACAGCTTCTACAGAAGTCATTGTGAGATATTTTCAACCTGCGAGCGTGAGTACCTACGGGCCATTGACCCGTTATCACTAATATAAGATTTCTGAGATGAACTCTGTGTAGATTCAACACAAACTTAGTTCTACTCATATCCATGGTGGGCGAGATTTGTCTGCTCATTAAGCAAGTAGGTTCATTCTTCAATCTTTCCTCTGCGGACAAGTAGAGTCTGTACAAGATTAGCTGTTTTCCCCTCAGCAAAGGAATGCCGATCTCGCGCCTAAATTCTCTCGAATTAGTAGTGACGCCAGCATAGGGTTAGAGTGGCAAATAATTTTGACTTTTGCCCATGAACCTTAACAGAAGGAAGTTCAATTTTAAAAATAATCCAAAACCTTTATTCACTTTTATTAACTCTAAAAAGAGATCTCGTAACTTTCCGCCAGTTATTAAGTACCAAAATAATGAATCTAATGATTGCTAAATTCTGATATTATGGTGGACTTTTTCTTTACAACTGATTCTGATTCTAAATATTCCGACACACATAATCCTTTAAACACTTCGCACCCTAAATAGTCGAGGCGGCCAAATTCAATATTGAAATTTTTTCATAATGGAGCAATATTTTCTTTAAATATTACAATAATTTTTACATAAACAGTTTTATGTGTGTCCTGAAAAGTTAAGTATTTTGAGTTATGCCCCTTTTGTATTTAGGGTGCGATTTTTTCTAACCAAGCCATTAGTTACTTATCTATCAATTAGTGGTGCTGAAATTGAGCTTGTATTATTGAAACTACAGTCAACTACTAGCCACAGACCGGTTGGTGTTCCAAATTGCGTACCACGGTATTGGGCACTAAGATTATCCATTACACTGTAATTATTATTCAGCTCTGCACTCTCATATGATTACTTTCCCAGTCACTGGAAGAATGTCACTTAATCATACCTCTGTTTAAATCTGGTTGTTAAGACTGATTTTAAAAACTAAAGAAGCATATCTAAACTAAATTATATTCATATGATTCTAGAAAAACTAATCACCATTATCTTAAGGCTACTTTATAAGATCTGATAGCACAACATTGTTTTTTTTTTTTTTGGCGTGTGAGGTAGTGTTAAAAATGTCTTCGCACTTACAACTGGTCATCACCAGTTGCGTCGAGTGGTGAGTCCACTAAAACATGCCCTCCTCCTCCTCTGGTGAGATTACCTTCCCGGAACCGCTTCCTGCATTACTTCGGGAAGGCCCAGAGCGACGTCTGAAAAGGACCGTTTTCACTCTCCCATGTCTGGGAACGCCACATTTGTAGCCAGCATCAAGCTATCGGCTCATCTTCCTATATCTTATTTTGCTGCACAGCATCGAGGTCCCTTTTCTTTTCGCGCAATATGCGCCCGGTGTAATTTTTAACAGCATTCCAACTGTCCGCACATTGAAGCATTTTCTCTACTATATTTTCTGGACTGAAATGTCCAATTTTCTCCATCAGTATGTTGCGCTCAATTTGCCATCTAGTGCACTCGAAGAAAGTATGTTCCGCATCGTCGCTTGTTGTGTCGCAGTAAATGCAACCAGGTTCACTCACCTTCCCCATACGGTGTAGGTACTTTCTAGAATAACCGTGGTTGGAAAGAAACTGGGTCAAAAAGTAGTTGACCTCCCCAAAGGTTCTTTTAATCCATCTCTCCACATTTGGGATAAGTCTAGCTGTCCATCTTCCAGTTGCCACTGTACTCCATCGCTCTTGCCATCGTTGTAATGTCTGAGATCGTAGTTCGTCGGTATTAATGCACCAACATTGTTTTAGAAAAGAACATGTTACCATCATAATTAGGAACAGATTTGTAAAGAAGCAATAAGCCCATACTATATATGCCGATAATAGTAATTTGACAAGGTTTAACTATCAGCTACTTTTTGATAACAAGCTGTATATGAAGGGGTTTTCTCCAAACACTTTATATTCGATTATATCTTACCTGAGATATAGAAAACAAAATGTTCTTTTCAATAGATATTTATCTTAACTCATCAACGTTTTTCTGATTTACTACAAGGAAGCCATCTCGTCCCAATACTTTCTTTTCACTATGTATTTACTGTATATACGATCTACTATTGCTTGATAAGGGTTTAAACACATCGGCCAAATGGCCGCCTCGACTTCAGTGGCATACATTCATCCGATGGTCTTCATTTTTGATGAGTCTGTGGCATAATTGAGGTTCTACACCGTTATGTGCCGAATTATCTCATACATACACAATTGGCCATTACAACCCTGTGTCAGGGTTACAGCCTAAGTTCTTGCAGCACTCATGTTGTGTGTGTTAATTTTTATCCATGACCTACAGTTTACAGTCGAATCCGAACGACAGATTTGAAAAACTTTTTCATGGCAATCAGTTACTCTTAGAGCTTTTGCCAGAAGACTGCTGAGAGGTAGTAGCCGAAAGAAATAATTTTTTCATATTTCTTTTTTTTTCAAGATATCAGAGCTGAGATTTGAACCCGGCGCTACCGACTTAGTAAGCCAACATACTAACCACTAGACCACGGCGACTACTACTTCCAGTATTGCCCCCAAATCATTTACAAACGGATTTAAATAATTTGTATGCCTGGGGCCTATTTCACTAAACTACAATTCTACAAGTTTACAAGTTACAATTACAAGTCTAATTCTTACAAGTGCTGATGTATTGTGTTTCATTAAAATTTTCATAACAATTGTAGAATTTTGTACTTGTAAACTACAATTTCTACAATTACAAGTTCTTTTGTGTATATAGTATATTTATTATACAATTCTTATATATTATTACTTAAAGTGCTAAAACATCCTATAAAAACGCAATGTAACACATTTTATTAACATTTCGTAATTCTTTTAAATAAAATAAAATATTTTTACAAAATTAATTTGATAAATTAAACATATGTGTGAATATACAGACTTAAGCAATTGACAACGTGTTTGAATGTTCCATGTTCAAAAGCTTACAACTCCAAAAGCACTTATTCGATTTCGCTCATAGAGCACTTATTTTTGTTATTGTTGTGTTTTTTTAAGTGAGTGCATTAGAAGAACAATCTAGGAAACCCTTATCTTTTTATATTCAAATAAATGAAAAAAAGTGCATGTGATCAATTGTTTGTGTTTATTTAAACATATAAAATTTTTTAAGTTATTAAATTAATATTTTATATAGCAACCGTCCGCAATTATTACAGCTTCAATTTTTCGTAGCATGTTTTCATAGATAGTGAGAGGTTTCTTTCCCCAGGTTTTAACCACATGCCTTCATAATTCATTCAAAGATTTTGGGACTACCACTACACTCATTTTCAGCTCTGTCAGAAGGACTCAAGCAGATTGAGGTCAGGCGATTTCGTTGACCATTATATTACTTTCAGTTCGCTATCATTTATCCAATTTCGAGTTATTTTGGCGGTGAATTTCAAATTATTGTATTGTTGAAAAACTAATTTAATTTAATTTTGGTTTAGTCCGGAAACAGGACCATCTTCCAATCGTCCATAGTCTAATTTAATTTAAGTGCGTCCGATCAAAATCCAGGCGAAGCTTTCGATGGCGTTTTGTGGTCAGTGGTTTGTTTACTTTTGCTCGACCACCCTGACCAGCAGAATGCAATGAATTTCTAACTCGCTACACAGACAGATTAAAATTGTCAAATAAGATCAAATTTTTATAAATTTGAACTGCAGTCTCCACTTTCTGCTGGCTAAAGATTTTATTTCATTTACTTACCTAAATAGGCAGTGGAAAAGCCACATTTTAGTGCAATTAAAGTTTTTCTTAGTTATTCCTTTAGATTTCCTTCTAACTGCATTTGGGGATGTAGAAAAATTTAACACAAAGAATTAACAATGTGTACTTTTTTTAATTATCTGAATATAAAAATATAACGGTTTCCTAGATTGTTTTTCTCATGCATCTATTTAAAAGAAAACACAATAACAAAACAAATAAGTGCTCCATGAACAAGATTGGAAAAAAAGTTCTGAAGTTGTAACCATTTGACCACAGGACATTCAAACACGTGGTAAGTTGTTTGAGTCACTGTATGTATATTAGAGTATCCATGAATTATATAGAACTGCTGATTACAGTCTAAAACTTCCAAAAGTTATTTTAAATACTTTTACAATTATGGATACTTTAATATGGATAATTTGTAATAAGCAAACAATGTGATATATTTTTTTATTATTACAAATAACCACTTATATAAAGAGATAAATAATTAAAAACAAACAAAATAAATTAATTAATGGTAATTAATATTAAAATTGTGTGATTTTGTGTTTATTTGAACTAATTTTTATTAAGAAAGAGTTAAAAATCTTATTTGAATTCAATTTATCATTCACTTGTAACTTGTAAAATTTTTTTGAGAGTTTCTGTCGACCCTAAGCTTTTTTTCTACAATTCTACAAGTGTACAAGTGAAAATTTTCTTTAATGAAACAAAACGACTTGTAGAAGTATGACTTGTAGACTTGTAAATTGTAAAAATCACTTGTAGCTACAAACTTGTAATTGTATTTTTATGAAACACAATAATTTACAAATTTACAATTTTACGGCAAAAACACTTGTAATTGTAGACTTGTAGCTTAGTGAAATAGGCCCCTGGTCCAACATTAATTTAAAGGGAAAAACAATTCATGATAAAGCAACTATTAACGCACATTTCATACAGGGCCGCCATATTTTACAAGATTAGTCATTTTCGTTTTGTGAAGAAAAAAGAACCTCCACAAGGACGAAGACTTTTCCTTCTACAATTAAAGAAAACAAACAAACAAACAAACACTGCATCGAAACAACTCAGAGCAAGACAAAATGTCTTGAGCAGAAGTCCTTCAGAGAATAATAAAATGTGTTCTTAACAAAGAATGCTATTTTTGTTCAACAAATAAATAAACAAGCAGCATAAGTGTGTATAGAAAAATATAAATTATTTTTAAAAAGATAAAAAATAATAAATTACCTGTAATACGTGGATATGTATTGTGTTTCCGGTCTATGAATTGCAAATGAAGAACATTTTTAATGCCTGCAGTTGATTGGTTATTTCTTATTTCTAAATGCTCACTTTAATTGCTTTAACACACTTTTATAAAATTAACACTTTTCTTAATAATTTGTTTATCCCACTTTATATTCACACGAATTATTTGTAATTTGTAATTCTGTGGTTTATGCTTTACAATCTTTACCAATAACATATATAATTATATTTATACAGTACCTAAGTGTTCATATTTTGCTTAGTATTCTAGACTGAAACCATTTTGTGTTTATTTACATTAATTGGGAACAGTACTCTGAACACTTCCTTAACTGTCATTAGTCAGCTGTTTAAACAAAAACAAATTTGTAAGGGTCTCTTCTGTAAAAGCATTTTCAGTATTTTTTTGTGAGACCACTTTATAAATTAAAAGAAAAATGTTAAAATTAACACAATTCCTGGCACAAAATGGTAAATTATTAATTAAATAAATAGTTTTTATCTCTTATTTATACAATTGAAATACTTTTTTTACAGTTAAAGTAAGCAACCTGGTGGGCAGCAGATCATTGGCTATATCAGCGTTAAGATCTTCTGCAGAGGCAGCAAATCCCGACGAACCCATAGACATGAAGAATCCTTTCGAAAAGGAACGTAAAGTTTGCATATTGTGCAAACATGGCATTACACCCGACTACAAAAATGCTAAATTGTTGTCACAATTTCAATCGCCCTATACCGGTCGCATTTATGGTCGCCACATTACCGGATTATGTAAACAAAAACAACATGAGGTAGAAGAGGCTATAACGAAAGCCCAAACTTGTGCCATGATGCCTACATATCACAAGGATTTGGAATTTATGAGAGATCCCAAACTGTTTGATCCCGAAAGACCTATTAGACCTCATAAATATTAACTTGTTTTTGTTTTTAAAATATAAATACAAAGATGTGTTTGTTCTTGCTAAAATCAATCTTTAATGTATTTTAACATTTCTTGGGGTATTTTTAAACGTTCCAGTAGCTGCGGTAATTCCAAATGGGGTTTAATTTTTTCCTGTAAGTCTTGTAAGGCTGCAGAAAAACCTGTTTGCCATACATTAATAGCCTGCTTTAGTTCTTCTACTTTTTTCACATGTTCTTGTCGTGCCCTGAGCTCTTTTTGTGCCAGTTCAATTTGCTCTAAGAGTTGTTCTTTGCTTAATTGCGTTGTTGTTTGCTTAACATGTGACTCCTTCTCCTCCTCTTTATGCACACCATTGGCCATATGAAATTCTAGTCTTTTCTTTGTCATTTTTTCTCTGATTTTTTTACTAAGTGATAACCTATAAGGACGACAGTTGGTACTTACTGACTGCCTGTTTAAAAGCTCAACACTTTGTTCCCTAGGAGTTTGAGGCGTATGTGTTACATGGTTCTCTGGATGTTTGTCCTCCCTTTCTAAATTTTTGTAATTTATTTTTTTATCACTTTGCGGTAGTGGTATATTTCTTAATCTGCGACATACTGGTGTCTCTTCCTTGTCATATAATAGGGTGGTTTCGCCGGTTGTGGCCTCTATTTGTACACTACCCTTTTTTAAAATGCTACTATTCCGTCGAAGGCCCAGTCTTTTTGTTTGTTTCGGTGTGGAAAAATTATCCCTTAAGCTGCTCATTATAGTTATAAATAAAAAATAATTTATATATTCATTTAATTTAAACAATATGTACAAAAATCACAAAAAAAAAATTTGCGCGCTTTACAAAATTAAGTCACAATTTAAGTAATTTGAGATGACAATTCTCTAAATGACAACAAAACTACTGTATAAATATAAAGCGTTCCTTGTCATCTCTAAAAAAAAAACAATAAGAACATATAAAGAAATATTAAGACATAGGGTGTTTTTTTAAAGCAATTTTGGCTGTTAATTAGAGCATATTTTGAATTTAAACAATTTTTAAATAAATCGTGCTTCACGATACTATTCTTTCTCTTCTACACAAAAATTTGTCAAGTTGTACGACTTGTATTACCGTCTAAACCGGCCTTAAACCCTATAATATGATCTTATTACACGGTAGCCCTTCTTTATCAAGCGCTTTTATTGTTAACTTAGTTATAAAGGGTTTTTGGCTGATAATATTGTCGGCAAACTGTATGGAAATTCGTTGGGGACTTAGAACATTATTCTTGTCTTTGGAACTGAGCTGTAGCAGAAGAATCAGACTTGAGATACCGAACCCGGAATGCTGGCATTTTTGTGACTCTTAATTCAGTGTGATCTTAACTGATACAAACATTACTCCAGTTCATGGATCCAAGCGCAACTTGTCGCTCCAACTAGGTAAAACATTGGATATCTTCCAGGCTGAGATCGTGGTCATTGCCTAATGTGTTGAAATCAATATGGGCTTAAATATAAAACAGCAAAGCTGCGTTATGCCTAATAAATGCTCATTGTTTGACATTTACATTCCAATTCTAAATATTCCAGACGAAATGATTCCTTGCCATTAGTCTTACGCAAGAATAAGAATTTCTCATTTTATTCTTATTCCGAAATTTGTCATCTTATTTTTCCTTTAGTTGACACCCTCAGTACTTGGGGCCCTATTCTGTAATTCTCTTAAGCTGAAGTGCTAACATTTTGGGTTTTTGAAACAGGCTGGGCGGTAGAATATATAAAATTTAGAGGTAATAAGCGTTCCAGAATTGTATTCGTAGCCAAAAAGTCTTAAATCAAGTTTACAAATTTTTAGTGACAGAGTTTTAGCTTAGGAGAGGTATAGAATAAGGCCCTCTGTTCTATTTTCCAAATCTATATTCCTTCGATATCGAGTGAAGTTTCATAAAATTTTAAAACTTTTTACAAAGAAATTTCGTTCGACATCGAATGCCGTAATTTGCCCCCAGGTTTATTTTTTTTTTCTGAAATCCTGACTTCTTATACTTGTTTTATCGGTTAATTTTTTAGGAACTTTCTTTTTTTTTCTGAATCAATTTAGATACGAACAACGCTTGCAGATTATTGAATTTTATTATCAAAATTCATTCTCGGTTAAGAAAGTGCACTTCTTCCAGTTCATGACCAGTTTGGACAGACGTCTATTGGAAATCTTGTGACAAAATTTCGTCATCAAATTTATATTATTGGAAATTAAGCCATCAGCACGCAGACGTAGAGTGCGGACGAAAGAAAACATCGCAACTGAATTCACCAACGTTTTTGATGACAATGAATTATCAATCACTACCTAGGTGAAAAATTTTGAGAAAGCATTTGGGTATAAAACCTTTTAAAATACAGCTGGTGTAAGTGAATCACAACGGCTAACTGAATGCATGCCGACAAAGTTGGATGAATATACACTTTTTATCGGGAAATTGTGTTCAGCTAAAAACTTCATTTATTCTTAAATGGATGCGCGAATAAGTCAAATTGGCGTATTTGATGTTAAAAGCAGTGAGAAAGAAGTATGGCAAGAACTGTTAGTTCATTCCAAAATATGTGCTGTTTGGTGTGGACTATGAGCCAGTGGCACCATTAAACCATACTTTTTTCAAAGTCGACGCACAGTGGGTTAGAATAGCATATTTTCTTGGATCAAATCAGGGAAGCTATGTTCGGATAATTTTTCTTTATTTTTCAGTTAATACCATTTAAATTAGTAAAACAAAATGTTTTCTTAGTATATTTGAGTATAATTTTATTAAATAATGCCAAATATCAATGTAGGTATATAGCGCAAGCAGTACGGTATGAGAACTTAAACATTACATTTTATACATCATAAAGTTAATCATCAACATAATCATCACCATCATCATCATCATATTCATCATCATCGTTATCATCATCTTCATTATCATCATCATCAGCAGAATCATCATCAGCAGCATCAGCTACTTCAATATCACTGAAATAGTTCGTGTTCGGAGCTGCAGGTACAATTAAATCAATTGCCTCTTCTGGCAAGCTTTGAACCTTCTTCGTAGGCAATTTTTGCATGCTTGAAATAATTGGGTCAGAGGTTATCAAAAACATATTAAAAATGTTTGATTTTTCTCGACTGCACTTTCGTGAATGAAACTCCCTATATTTTTTAAAATCTTTATTTCGAGCTTCTTGCGCTTCTTCTGATAACTTGTCAATATTTAAAATGACATTTGACACAATTTCGGGTCCGTGAAAAAAATACTTGTGCAAAGTGGGAGGCATATTGTACCAAGAAAAGGTTTCAACAAAAAGTCGTCCTGTATTGTGTGCATAAAAGGAGCAAAAGACATTAAAAATATCGAATCCAGCCCTGAAGAATGGAAAGGCCAAATCTTAAATTGTCTACATGCACAGGTCTTTCGATCAGTAAGAAAAACGTAACATGAACAAGAACAAAACACAACACACAACAGCAGCAGTCGCGAAATCAATGTGATTTTTAGCTATTTGACTTGCATTAAATAATGCATAGCTTCTAAAAGGCACAAAAAGGCAGCGTAAAATATAATAGAAATTTATGCCCTCTTTAATATAAACTAAAAATTATGACACGAATGTGGACGAATAATAACTATATATCCATTTAAAATATAAAAATGCTAATTTTTTGGCATTTCCAATATAAATGACTAAATCTAAAACACTTCCATACACAATTTGATACTCAAGTGCTAACGAAGTACTTGCAAAATAACCATGACTTGATGGTTCCATTGAAAAATTGTTAACTTTTGCAATACTTTTAAAAATAGATAAAATTTTCAACGGGAAATTTTCACTTTTTTTACCCTTATTTGCACAAAAATTTTTATAAAGTTTGACTTTGAAGTTTCACTACAAAAACACCAGAGCACTTTTGACATTTATTTTAAGGACAACTGATGTATAATTTTATGTACTCTAACCGGGTACAAAAAAATCCAAGAAAACATGCTATTCTAACCCTGTGTGCGACGTAGGCAGGAACGTTACTGAGTATGGTAAGCACTACCGTGTGATGATTAAAATTTTCAACAAGATAGTGCCACATGCCACACAACACGCGAAACAATGGCCGAATTAAGAAGCCAGTTCAGTAAATAGTTAACTTCACGTTTGGGAATGGTCAACACTCCAAAGAAATTAAGTCTAGACTATTTTTTGTGGCGCTATGTTAAGGCTCATGTCTAAAGGAACAACCCAACAGTGGTTGAAAGGACTAATTCGTGAAATACCGATCCAGCAAATAAACCAATTGAGGCTTAACTTAACCTAATCAAAATTTGAATTTTATAGATTGTTCTATCGAGTCAAATAGAGACTTAATTCCATTGTCTAAAAAAATCACCCTTTATATTTAAAAGAATTTAAATTTGAAAAACAGAAATGTATGTATGGTGTTTGGTTTTATATACAAAATGAAATAATTCTCATTTAGTGTGTAAAATTTTGGATATAAGAATTTATAATCTTAATAACATCTTAGGGAAAAAGTCTCCTGACAAGTCTCTCAAGCTGAATCCGAATGGCATTAGAGACATGCTTACCGCCATAAAAAATTCAATTCGTTCCTATATGGTGGTGAATATTTTTTCTTTTCTAAAAAGTGCTCTAAAAGAATTCAGGTTTGTAATCAAGACGAATTGATTATAAGATTTGTTTAGTCAATCAGCTGATTCAAGCTGTTGGAAATATTACAGTACTTGCTGTATATTTATGCACATAAAATTAAAGATCGGAATATTTTCTTTAACAATATTGACTCAGAAGCCGAGAAAATATCGATTTTATACCAATTCCTAACCAAAATTTAAATAGAGCCTCAAAAGCTCAATTTTTGATTAAAAATCAATTTGCGCGACCTCTAAACCACTTCCGAAAAATCTGAAAAAATTTTCAAAAATACTTTGCCTCATAGTGGTCCAAAATAAGCTTGATCCCCAAAAAAATTTTTTAAATGGGACACACTAATGTATATGCTGTGAATTTAATAGTATTCTATTTACATTTTAGTTGATAAGATCGACATTCAGGTAACCAGTAATAATAAATAATAAAACTTATTCGATTGCTTTGCTAGGATAGAGTGATAAAGCCCTACTGTCATGTAAATTAAAAAATTTCAATATCAATAAAATTTTCTTAAAATTACTGAGAACCTAAATTGGATTGCATCGAATATCTGAAAAAGAAATTAGCTAAATCGGTGCAACTGTTTTCCGTTTTTAGATAAATAGAAAAAAGTGAGAGTAAAAGTAGGCGTGGCAAATTTTACTCTCGATGAAAACTTAAAAATAGATTAATACAAACATTTGAAAGAAAAATTAGTCAAATCGATGGAGCCGTTTTCTGATTTAACGAAAATCAAAAAAGTGGGCGGGGCAAAATTTTCTTTCCGCAAAAACCTAAGTTGGATCACGACGATCATTAGAAAGAAAGAAATAGTCATCGGTCCAACCGTTCTCAACTGATGCGATTATCAATGAACATTGTTGATTTTTATTTATATAGATATTGAGGTGGGAGCTGTCAAATCGAATCTCAATATTGTGTTTAATGTAAAATTGACCGCACCTTATAATCAATATGCCTTTTTAGTAATAATTCAGCAGTTTTGGCTTTTCATAGATTTATTTTGAAAAATTACCAATTCACTGTTTGTTTCAGTTTCGAAAATAACTACACTTTATACATATAAAAATTATTGAGAATATGTTTTTTTTTTTTCTTTAAATTCTTTATATATTTATTTTATATTTTATGTTTATTTCATCATGTTTAAAGCTACTTTTACAAATCTATGTATATTGAAAAATCTTATCTTTGAATTTTTTAAATCATTTGATATTTTTAACTGGTTTCAATCTCTCTGCGTTCACAAGGTAAAGACTACTATAAAACATAGAAATAATAAATATGTATGTACTCGTATATTGTATTGAAGACTTATATGTAAATCTATGTGGTATTTTGTTTTAAATAAATATTTTCTCATACAATATAATATTTTTTCATGCATTATTATGAGAAATTAAATTTTTATATATAGTATGTATGTGTATTTATGTATATATAAGTATTAAATTTTATGATTATAAGATTTAGAGTATGATTTTTGTGTTTCTTTTAAATAATGAAATCGATTGATTAGGTTAGACTAAATTTTTAAACAACTAATGTTTATTATTAGCATTTTGTTGTTTATATGTTATGTTGTTGTAGTTGTAGTTTGTATGTAAAATATATGTATGTTTATGAAAAAATATATATGATATATTTTATAAGTAGATTGTATTTTTCAATTTAGTTTTTTTTAATCTTATGAATAAAATTGTGGTTTGTTTAAAGGAAACATACGTTTCATATATTTGAGGGTTTTATTGTTGATTTTTTGTTTTGTTTTTTAATTACTTAACTCAAGTAAACATTATAATGCTGTATAATATTAAAATAAAATAAAATAAAAAAAAATTAAAAATTTTTATTTTTTTTTAAATGATAATTTGCACTATTTGCTTTTGGGGTTATTTTAAAATTAGCATATAAAGAATTTTATTAAACATAAATTTAATAAATTTTATTATTATTATTTATTTATGTTAAAGATAAACCAAATCTAACTAAACAAATCAAATTAATTTATTACAATTCTTAAAAAAATAAATACATTTTTTTTTCTTCTTTCGAAATTAAAGAAATAATTTAACATTTTAATTTATCAACGAAAAAGAAAAGTAATAATAATTTCAACAATTTAATTATTTTATAATAGAAAGCAAGTGTTTTTTAACGTAAATAATAAGTAGTGTACAGCTCTGTTTGTTTAAAATTTCTTGCAATTTTGCTTGTTAAAAACGTTATCTTTTGTTTCAAAAGATAATTAGAAAAAAGAAAACATTTCTAAGATAATTGTCACAATTCATATATGTGTTATATGTCATTTTTCTATCACACATTTATACAATTAAAATTTTGTTATTTAACAAAAAAAAGAAAAGAAAAAAAAATTCCCACACAAATCAAATTTTAATTGTATAAATGTGTGATAGAAAAATGACATATAACGGTTTTCTGAACTTTCTGAGAGAAATTTGGAATTTTTCTTCTGTTGTCGAAATGGCAAAAGCTGGTGTCAGAGAATGGATAAAATTGTCATGTGCCCAAACAATGGGAAAGCGCCGTCGTTGCTCTTCAAGAAGAAGAAGTATTAGTAAAAAAAAGTTGTATGCGAGCCGGTCCCGTAACAAGGAATGGTTATTTTAACTTTTTAAGAGAGTATCGGCGAAAATGTTGCGGTTTGTCACCGCAAGAGATAATAAGGAGAGGATCAAGAAGATGGAATGAAATGTCTCAGAGAGAAATAGCCAAATACATTTGTTTGGCTAGAAGATTCGCACGTAAACCAAGACTACGTGTGCGTAAGTAAGTAAGTATAAAAAAAAAAAAAGGTATATCCTTCAAATTATGTAAAGTGTTGGAAGGAGTTATTTTTATTATATATGTTGTGAATGACAAGGAACGATTAATAAATGTTATTTGAAAAAAAAAAAATAATTATATATTAGACCTAAAGCTTAATTAAACGCTTATATATATTTATCAATAATAAGGTCAACTAAACTTATTAATACGATGTATAATATTAAAATAAAATAAAAAAAAAATTAAAAATGTTTATTTTTTTTTTTAAATGATAATTTGCACTATTGCTTTTAGGGTTATTTTAAAATTAGCAATTAAAGAATTTTATTAAACATAAATTTAATAAAGCTATGAAAAAAGAAATTGTAATTCAATTGAAAAACAAATATTATATATATTTACTATTAATGCTTTAAAGCACGGTGGTAGAATATGAGATAACTCGTTAAAAATTATGTTTTTTTATTAAAAAAAAATAGGGGAAAATAATATGCTGTTAAAGATAAACCAAATCTAACTAAACAAATCCCTTTAATTTATTACAATTCTTAAAAAAATAAATACATTTTTTTTTTCTTCTTTCGAAATTAAAGAAATAATTTAATATTTTAATTTATCAACAAAAAAGAAAAGTAATAATAATTTCAACAATTTAATTATTTTATAATAGAAAGCAAGTGTTTTTTAACGTAAATTATAAGTAGTGTACAGCTCTGACTGTTTAAAATGTCTTGAAATCTTGCTTGTTAAAAACGTTATCTTTTGTTTCAAAAAATAATTAGAAAAAAAAAAATAACATTTCTAAGATAATTGTCACAATTCATAATTGTTTGTGCAGAGCGAGCCTAAGCATAAGTTTTAGAATAAACAGTTTAATTACTATATTATTGACTTGAACAACTTGTACAACTTTTATAAAACTTTAAAATAGAAAATGTATTTTCGATTAATGGTAACAAGTATTGTTTTTTGCCAAAAATATAAATTTCATTTCAGCATATAAATAATAAAGCAAATTAAAGAAAGGCAAACCGATGACTACAAACTGATTTGAACTCATTTTACAAAAAATAAAATAAAATATTCAAAAGGAATATAAAACCTGCTTTTGAAAACAAACTAGATATATAAATGTCGACTAACAAAAGTATATATACTTAAATATACTAATTCAAGCAGTACAAAAAACTCTCAAGTGAATTTCAATAGGATTTTGACAATAACGAAACGTTTGCCAGGAAGTATGTGTAAAAGGAAAAACACTCAAGTCCTTCTTTTCTATGTTATTATAAAAAAGAGAAATGTCTTTTTGACCACTTATCGTACTAACACAGTACGTATAAATCTAATCTTTCTTTTAATTCATAACCACTGAGTTGAGTTTTGTGCACTAACTTAAAAAAAAAAAAAAAACAAAAAAATTGTTAAACAGTTAAAAACATAGTGTTATAAAAACTTAATCTAATACTCCTTTGTGTTTATTCACAATTTATGATAACGTTCAACGTCAGTAGAATAAAATGTTTTATTACAAATGCATTTCTCATCACGTGTGAGTATGACTAAACATTCGCGACATACTAAATGACCACAGGTCTGTATTTCATAAGCAAACTCAGTAGTTTGACATTTAATGCAACACACTGGTTTAAGTGGTTCCTCTAATGGTAGTTGAGAAAATCTTGTGATTTTCTGTAAAGCTTGTTGTATGGCATGATCAATACCAGTACTGGAAGTTTTTGCTGTTGCTGTTGTTGGAGAACTATTGGTGCTGGCAGCGCTAGCGTCCGTTGTTAATGTAGAACACTTAACGAATGATGCTGTAGCTGTGGCTGATGTTTGTGTGGCAGTGGATGCCAACACTAGTGGAACAGTGTTGGAGGTCAGGGTTGTGGAGGAAGTTACCGAGGTAGTGTATTTTTTATTTAATTTATTGCCTTTATTGGTGTTTGATGTTACAGTATAAGGTGCAATTTTTGTTGTTGTTTCCATAAGTCTTATACGTTTGTTTGGTATCTCATACAGAGATTTTGGCGATATGCCTATCAGATCATCAGTTGACAGCAGATCGGATACGCTATCTTTATAGGATAACGTTGCAGTGGCTGTTGTTTTATAAATTTTAGATAGTGATGAATAAACACCTGGAGTATGTTGATGGCAAAGACTAGCAAATTGCGAGGCATGTCTATTTTTACTACGTCGTACACGAGAGCTGCCCAATGAACGAGGTACACTTTTAAAATGTTCAGAATTTTCCAATAGGAACTTTTCAATGCGAGCTTTAAGCGATAAATTTAATATAGCCTTACGTTGTGGTGTAAACTCAAGACCGGTAAATGGATCCGACGGTAAACGTCCCCATTTCGATTCTTCCTCAGAATGTTTATCAATAGTTGATTGATCGACAATTTTGCCAGACGGTAAAACGGTTGGAAAAATCTGCAAAATATTGTTAAAAAGAATAAAAATTAAAAAATTTATAAAAATTAATTTTCGTATTATGATTTACATGTTTATGTCACATATGTATGTATCTAAAAGTAAACATAATTTTTAATTGTAAAATATTTTTTGAAAATGGTATTTATATTCTCATGCCGAGCAGAAGTGTTACCACGTCATTCATCGCTAGTTTTCTAATGATTGTCAGGGTTTGCATTAATTCCACTACATTTATTTTCGATATTTTCTTAAAAATTTTCCTGCTCGATTTCATACGATATGTAATTTCTTCCGGAAACCCTAACATATACATCATTATAATCGGATATGGTGAGAATTCTTTCGATTTCTTCCATAGACATTCTTGTTGAAGTCATTTTCAACGTTAGACGTTACGACTAACCTATTTTTGCAAATACATAAATACCATTTATATGAGCAACACAATATATCAGTTTTTATCAGCAGCAGATTTGCCAGTAAGTCAACTTTTTCAGCATAAGAAATGAGAACGGTTAGAAGAGAAAAACAAAAGTTATGGAGCAAGAATTAAGCAATGGTTATCAAAAAGACTAACATAGGGCATTCAGGGTTAAAATAAACATGGTATAACACGATTTTGGTATTCTACCGGGTTATCCATTTCGTGGTTTCAAAAGTATGGGACTAGAATTCGACATCTGTCAAACTAAGTTGTTAAACCAATTTTTTTCTTTTCAGTTGAAAATCTGATATTACCGAAAATGGATCGCTTAACTATCATACAACGCATAAAAATTATCAAAACTTACTACAAAAACGGTGATTCTGCCACAGCCACATATCGAGCTTTAAGAGGAGCTTATGGTCTACGTAATCGTCTAACTACGCAAGCAATTGGCAAAATTGTGAAGAAATTTGAAGAGACTGGAGCGGTTCCGCTGAAAATATCGCTGCTGTAAGTGAAAGTGTTGCCAAAGACCCGAATGTGTCGATTCCTCGTCGTTCTCAGGAATTAGGACTGTCTTACGGCACATTATGGCGTATTTTGCATTTAGATCTACACCTACATCCATATAAAGTCTAGCTCACGCAACAACTGAAGCCAACTGACCATTAACAACGTCGTAGATACGTGGAATGGTGGGCGGCAATTTTTCGAACAAATTTTTCTTCAGCGATGAAGCACATTTCTCAATCGGTGGGTATGTTAATAAACAAAATTGTCGTATTTGGGGTTCTAAGAATCCTCAAGTAATTGAAGAGAGGCCATTAAATCCAGAAAAAGTCACTGTTTGGTGCGCTCTTTGGTGCAAAGGTGTGATTGGACTGTCACCGTCAATTCGGAGGGTTATGGTCATATCATAACAGACTTTTTTTTGCCTGCTATTGAAGAATACGACTTGGAGAATATGTGGTTTCCACAAGACGGTGCCACATGTCACACAACTCGAGTTAATATGGCTTTATTGCAAGAGACATTTCCTGGCCGCGTAATTTCCCGTCGTGATTTGACACCATTAGACTTTTTTGTGAGGCTACGCGAAAGACCGTGTTTATGCAGATAAACCTTCAAGCCTTCATCAAGTTATGGCTCAGATACCCCCCATTATGTGTCAAAAAGTGGTCGACAATTACCTCAAAAGAATCAATGCTTGCAACACTTCGCGTGGAGGTCATTTAAATGATGTAGTTTTTCACACAAACTTTATAATAAAAAAGAAATATCATGAAAAAAATTTTTTCTATGTGTTTTATTTACGTTTACTTTTGAAACAGCAAAATGGATAACTCTTTATAATAAGCTGTAAATAAAACGTTAACGGTACTCATTTATACAGTACAATACAATACAACATTTGTTATAAACAATACTTTACCATCCCTTACAAACAGTCGACTTGTTGTTATTTCGGCAAACAGAACAAACAAAACAAATTATAAAGACCAGTGATATACTTATAACCTCACAACCAAAAGAAAACAATAACCCAAACGAAACAGTAGTGTTCTGATAAAGGGGAAAATGTTTAGAAATATAGAAATTAAACCCATCATTTTAAAACAAAACCCCTCTAAAATATATTATGGTTTGCTAGAGACACAAGAATATGGTGAACTTTTTCTAGCTTCTTACATAGAAAACAATAATCTTTGCATTTGTTTTCTTCATTTTGTTGTCAATGGCCAAACACCAGCAATGCTGACAAATGAATTGAAATCTTATTGGTCTGAATCTGAATGCATTTACCATAATACTTTTACAAAAGACGTCTATGAAACATATTTGATAAAACCACAAGAAAAACAGGAAGTTTATGTTGCTCTCAATGGAACAGATTTTCAGAATAAAGTGTGGTTGGCTTTAATGGATATACCATATGGGGAGAAGTGGACCTGTTCTAAAATTGCTGTTAAAATCGGAAATCATAAAGCACAACAAGCAGTAGGAAATGCTGTGCTCGCAAACAACATAGCCATTTTATTGCCCTGTCATCGTGTCAAGGCTAAAAGAAGTGATTTGTTCAAATACCGATGGGGCAGTGAATTAAAAAAGGAACTATTATTAAAGGAAAAAATTACTAAACTAACTGAAAGGAATTTTTGCATATAAGTACATCATATATTTATTATGAAAACAAATCCTTTTTTTTAATATTACAGACAACACTTTGCCAAGTTACTAGAGTAATATGTAGCAATCGAACGTATATATACATTGTGGTATAGATTTTTCTGTTTAATAAGAGACCGTTTTCAGTCACATATTTTTATAATTATAATATATGTATAACCGTATGTACAGTATTGTTCGTAATTTAAGCAATCTTTTCTCGAGAGATAAACAAAGTCTCATATTATTATTTTAAATTAAGTTATTATTGTATTATGTCATGTTATTATAATTCTGTTCCTTAAAAAAACAAAAAAAAAGAGAAAAATAAAAGCATAAACAAGCGCAAATATTTGTGCTCAAAATCTAATCAACTTTCAGTATTTTGTATGACAACCTTTATTTTTTATCCTGCCAATACATCGTTTTTGCTTCGGTACCATGAATTTTGTAAATATGTACTATTGTTGGTGTTGATTCCCACGCTTTTTTTTCTATTTCTATTTTTCCTATTTGTTGCTGAAACGGCGAATTCTGTTTCTTCTCTTTATAGTTCCAAAGGGGGTGTCTAAGGGGTTTAAGTCAGGCGATTGGGCCTGCCAATCCAACACTTTAAGCCCACTAGCAGAACACCATTCTTTGACGAGTGCTTTGGGTCATTATTTTGTTAAAAAAAAAACTCATCGAAGTGGCAATTCCCTTTCGGAATACTTTAAGATATGTCTGGCTAAAATGTCTGAGTGTATTTTTGTATTAATTTCAATTAAAGGTTCAACATCTTTCACTGAAAAACATGTCAACGCCATTATAAGTATAGCGTGGATGTAGACTCTTTCCTTTTGGTCTATGAACGTATTACCATACTCCGTTTGCATCTAAAAAGTTAAATGTAGTATCATCGCCAAAAAAAAAATGGTTAAAAATATTTTACTAACTTCTTCAGGGCCCAAATCGCGGCACTCGTTATCGAATGAAGTTAATCGAAATTTTTGTATTTGAGATCGTCGCACTCGATAACGAGTAAGGTGTATCGAAATTTGAGATTATGGCATTCGATAACGAGTACTCGATCGAATGCCATCTCTCGAAATGTCATTCGATACTAAAAGAGCAATCGAAATTATATACGCGTTGTTTATTTGGAAATATAACAAGAAAAAAAATCATTTATTTTTAATTAAATCGACAGAAATATAAGTAGCATTTGTATAAAACTAAAGTCACCCTTAGAACCATTGAGTTGAGGCTGTGAAAGCCCTTTCTATTAAAGAACATGTGTTCATTGGACTATGGTCTTTGGAGTCCGATATGCGTGCCATCCACGCAACCAATGACTAAGGTGATATATAAAGCGTTACACAATTTCAATTCCAAATAATTAAAAGATGCATGTATGTATACTAACCGCCGGGAATGGATCCATTATCTAAATAATTTTAATTAAGTTAAAATTAAACTATATAATTATTTTGCTCTAATTTTACTTACTTTCTTTTCATTTTAAAGTTATCTGATTCTTTTACAAAACAAAAAATCTTTTACATTTTTCTCGTAAATTTCCATTCGATAGCTATCGAGAGCCATAATTTGGTTATTCGATACGTGACGAAATTTTACTCGATACGAACGTTCATTCGATAACGAGTGCCGCGATTTGGGCCCTGTTTTTTTTTTTGTGAACTGATAAGCTGCCCAATTTTAAATATACCAACGAGTTTTTTCTCTCTGTTCGTGCAGAAGTTTTCCTTTTGCGCCCGTCTTTATTCACATCTTCTATTGGAACTCTTGATTTATTTTTCTCAAACAGAAATTTTGTATTTGCCTTTACGAAACAAATTTACGATTTTTAATTTAAAACAAGCCTTATCATAATGTGTACGTGCCAGAGCCACATTTCTGAAGAACTGATTAAAAATTATTTAAATCGAACGAAATGTGTTTTTCTTTGTTAACAACAACGAGAATTATTTTTATAATAATTTTCTCAAAATTATTAACAATTAAAAGAAAATAAAAAAATTCTTGGGTATCGAACAGCAATATTTGCATTTGATTATGTTTTTTTATTTTTTCAGAAGCAGAATTAAACTTATTTTTTATTATTAGATGGTAAGAACATAATGCAGATATAACTATGAGCATTGTTTTCAATAAATATATATAAATAATATGGAAAATGTCATTGAAAATAGTGAAATAGTGCTTTATGCAGATGATACTCTGATTTTCGCGGAAGCCCAAACAGAAGATAGGTGCTATGAAAAACTAAAAATATATATGCATAAAATAAATAAATGGCTGAAAATGAACAAACTTAAATTAAATGAAAACAAAACCAAGCTAATGGAATAAAATATGAACAGTAATAGAGAATTCAATATTAATAATGTGATAATTGAAAAAGTAGATAAAATAAAATATCTGAGGTTCTTAATAGACAAAGAATTAAAATTTAAAGAACATTTAGAATATAAATGCAAAAAAAATTGGAAAAAAGATAGGTTTTTTAAAACGTATAAGAAACAAAATGTCTATTATTACTGCAATAAACATTTATAATACTATGATAAAACCACATTTTGAATTTGGACCAACTATAATGTATACATGTTGCACGGATAGTCAAATAAACAGATTACAAAAACTACAAAATAAGGCAATGCGGTCTATACTAAAATTCAATCGTTTTACATCAATCAAATACATATTAGATACATTAAGATGGATGAATATAAGCCAAAGATTGGAATATAACACATTAATTTTTATAAGAAAAAATGGAGATGGGAGACGCGCCAGACTACTTAAGAGAACAACTAAGATATGTTGGAGGTGTTCAAACGTACAATCTACGAAATAATCATAATTTTAGATTGAAGCAGTCAAATACTGTGAATACACAAAGATCTCTATTTTACAAAGGACTTAAAACCTATAATATGCTGCCAAATTATGTAAAAAATGAAACAAACAATAATATTTTTAGAAAAAAGGTTGTTGATTTTATTAAAAATGTTAATGAAATTTGAGCTTAATAAGAAAATATGATTGAAATGTAATTTAATGAATTGTAATGAAAAAGTATTTAAAATACTACTAATAAAATAAATAAATAAAAATAAAAAAAAATAAAATAAAAAATAAAGGAATTTAAAACCAAAATATGATACTTTACATAACAATACAATAATGTATATTATAGTTGTAATAAATCCTTTGTAAGAAACGGCGGAGTAATATTTTACTACAAGACTAGCTGGAAATTGACTAAAATAAACGATAATCCAGTATGTGGTAAAGAAGGATTTCGTTCGAAATTGTATGTATTTTCAAAATCATAGAAAACTCATCTCTTTAAAATAATGAAAAATAATAATAACAAACAATTGGCATCGTATTATTTTGTAAATTAACGGCAGTATTTATAATGAAAAGTTAGCACCTTGTTAGCATATAGGACAAAAAACTTGTAAGTTGAAACCCCTCTATAGAACTTGTACATTTGTACGTTTACTTATTGTTTTTATGAATATAAAAGCTTAGCTTTTAATACTAATTCGTAATCTTTTTCCAACTGTTTACTTAATTACATATTTTTTCAGAGTAAATTGTATTACTAACCTTAAATTTTTACAGAAAAAGTACCCAAAGAGACCTAATATTTTTTGACACTAGCTAACCGTCAACAAAAACAAACCCTGATGTTACTTCAACACCACCTCTTATATAAGGTCTGTTTCTTTACTCTACATTGGGCGCCCGCGGGATCCCAATTTTACCAAAAAGCGTTCCCGTACTCATAATTTGGGTAAATGAGAGAATTTTTGAGAGAGTAACATTCTTCTTCTTCATGCACGAAATAGCCCGTACTTTTTCTTCGGGCTAGTTTGTGCAAGTAAACAAATAATCAGCTGTTTAAAAAATAATAGAAAAATGAAAGGTTCAAAAACTAAAAAAAATTTCAAAAGTTGAATTAAAAAATATTTATAAACCTGCAGTGAAAGGCTTATAGTATAATTTAATTCAATATTTATATAAAAAAGTTTATCTTTGCCTTAGTTAACATGTATAAGTCTAATTATTGTCGTTTGTTTTTGCTAAAGTACATGTTCAATATGCGTGTGTGTGTGACATAAAGTTGTGTGTTTTCATATTTTTATGTGAATGGGTAAATATTTGCTTTTTTGCGTTCCCGTACTTTTGGGCAAATTTGTCTCTTATAGAGAGAAATTATTGTTTACTCTCTATTTCCCGAACTTTACCCAAAAAGTAAAGAAACACACTTATAATTTCACCATGGGTTTATACAGTACAATACGATAAAACATGTGTTATAAACAATACTTTACCATCCCTAACAAACAGTCGACTTGTTCTAATTTCGGCAAACAGAACAAACAAAAAAATAATAAAAACCGGTGATATACTCATAACCTCACAACCAAAAGAAAACAAAAACTCAAACGAAACAGTAGTGTTCTAATAAGGGCGAAAAATGTTTAGAAATATAGAAATTAAACCCATAATTTTAAAACAAAACCCCTCTAAAATATATTATGGTTTGTTAGAGACACAAGAATATGGTAAACTTTTTCTAGCTTCTTACATACTAGAAAACAATAATCTTTGCATTTGTTTTCTTCATTTTGTTGTCAATGGCCAAACACCAGCAATGCTGACAAATGAATTGAAATCTTATTGGTCTGAATCTGATTGCATTTACCATAATACTTTTACAAAAGACGTCTATGAAACATATTTGATAAAAACAGAAGAAAAACAGGAAGTTTATGTTGCTCTCAATGGAA
The DNA here is from genome assembly GCA_963576795.1 of Metopia argyrocephala. Classification (NCBI taxonomy): domain Eukaryota; kingdom Metazoa; phylum Arthropoda; class Insecta; order Diptera; family Sarcophagidae; genus Metopia; species Metopia argyrocephala. Next base: position 91,824,374 of record OY756211.1, read on the forward strand.
CAGATTTTCAGAATAAAGTGTGGTTGGCTTTATTGGATATACCATATGGGGAGGAGAGAACATATTCCGAAATTGCTGTTAAAATCGGAAATCCTAATGCAGCAAGAGCAGTAGGAAACGCTCTGATCGCAAACAACATAGCCATTTTATTGCCCTGTCATCGTGTCAAGTCTAAAAGCGGTGATTTGTTCAAATACCGATGGGGCAGTGAATTAAAAAAGAAACTATTATTAAAGGAAAAAATTACTACACTAACTGAAAAGAATTAATGCATATAAGTACATATATTTTTTGTGAAAATTAATTCTCTTTTTTTTTAATATTACACACAACACTTTGCCAAGTTACTAGAGTAATATGTAACAATCGAACGTATTTATAGATTTCTCTGATTAATAAAAGACCATTTTCTATCACATATTTTTATAATTATAATATATGTATTACCGTATGTACAGTATAGTTCGTAATTTAAGCAATCTTTTTTCGAGAGATAAACAGAGTCTCATATTATTATTTTAAATTAAGTAATAATTGTATTATGTCATGTTATTATAATTTTGTTCCTTAAAAAAAGAGAATAATAAAAGCATAAACCGCAAATATTTGTGCTCAAAATGTAATCAACTTTCAGTATTTTGTATGACAACCTTTATTTTTTATCCTGCCAATACATCGTTTTTGCTTCGGTCCTATGAATTTTGTAAATATGTACTATTGTTAGTGTTGATTCCCACTCTTGTTTTTTCTATTTCTATTTTTCCTATTTGTTGCTGAAACGGCGAATTCTGTTTGTTCTCTTTATAGTTCCAAAGGGGGTGTCTAAGGGGTTTAAGTCAGGCGATTGGGCCTGCCAATCCAACACTTTAAGCCTACTAGCAGAACACCATTCTTTGACGAGTGCTTTGGGTCATTATTTTGTTAAAAAAACTCATCGAAGTGGCAATTCCCTTTCGGAATATTTTAAATATGGATGGCTAAAATGTCTTAGTGTATTTTTGTATTAATTTTAATTAAAGGTTCAATGTCATCCACTGAAAAACGTGTCAACGCCATTATAAGTATAGCGTGGATGTAGACTCTTCCCTACTACCATACTCCGCGTTTGGATTTAAGAAGATAAATTAAGACTCATCGCCAAAAAAAGAAAACCGTTTGAAAATCTTTCTCTAACTTATTCAGTTTTTTTTTTGTGAACTGATAAACTGTTCAATTTTAAATTTACCAACGAGTTTTCTCTCTGTTAGGGCAGAAGTTTCCCTTTTGCGCCCGCCTTTATTCACATCTTCTATTGTTCCAGTTGCTGTAAACGTTTTTAGTAGGCGTGAAACTCTTGATTTATTTTTCTCAAACAGAAATTTTGCATTTGCCTTTACAAAACAAATTTAAGATTTTTAATTTAAAAGCCTTATCATAATGTGTACGTGCCAGAGCCACATTTCTTAAGAACTGGGGGCAAATTACGGCATTTGATATCAAGCGAAATTTCAGACAATTTAAAAACAGTTTTTATATAAATTTCGTTCGATATCGAAAGCCGTAATTTGCCCCCTGATTAAAAATTATTTAAACCGATCGAAATATTTTTTCTTTGTTAAAAACGATGAGAATTAAATATTTTTTTTTTAATTTATTAACAATTTTGAAAAAAAATAGATGGGATTTTGAAGAGCAGAATTAAATTTATTTTTTATTATTAGACGGTACGAACATAATGCAGATCTATGCATAACTATGAGCATTGTTTTCAATAAAGGAATTTAAAACAAAAATATCATACTTTACTCTCGTGGGAAGAAGTTGCTTCAATTTTGAACAATACTGTGTATAGTCTAGTTATAATAATCCTTTGTCAAAAACGGCAGAGTAATATTTTACTACAGGACTGGCTGGAAATTGACTAAAATAAACGATAACCCAGTATGTGGTTATTGAATTCAAATATCTTTATTGAACTAAAATTTAAAATATAAAACAATTATTGAACATGAAATACAAAACTACTTTGATTAAAATATTTACAAACATATATGAAAGTACAAGTAGAATATAAACCAAGTATTAATTTATTGAAAAACACATATATTCAATAGTGGTGAAGAACGATTTCGTTCGAAATTGAAATTGTCTGGGGCATTTGATATCGAACCAAATTTCTATGTAAATTATTTTAAAATTGTATGGAAATTCGTTCGATATTGGATGCCGTAATTTGCCCCCTGCTTAGATTATTGAAAAATTTTAATAATCAACGAAGTAGTTGCAATAAATTTGAAACTTTAATCGATTTCAATTTCCAACGAAAACGATCTCTATCGCAGTTTAATTGACAATGACGAGATATGTAAGAGGATAAATTTATGAAATACATGCAGAATCGGTCACAATTTGTAATCACCGTTATTTCGGAACATGCTTAATGAACTATTTCTTCCCTTAAACATGAAGAAAAAGTGAAAGTGGAATTTTCAATATTTTTATAAGAAATATATTTTTGTATATGTTGGATACAAAATGGTATAATAATTCCTAAATAAAAATAATAATGGCTTCGTATTAATTTGTGAATTAATGAATAAATCCAATAATTTTTTTTTTTTTTTTTTTGAAATTCTGAATGAAATTTTAGGAATTGTCTGTTAGTTTGCTGCCAAAACTTTATTTATATCTCAAATCTGAGGAGCAATTTCTTTTTATTAAAGAAATTTAGTTGTAGCCTATATTACAATAAAAACCTAAGGTTTTTGATAAAAAAAAAATTAATAATTTTATTTCTAGATTTACACTTCCATACGTACATACTTATGTACATAGAAATGTAGTTTATAATTTATTAAAATATTTTATAGCGTAATTGCTGTATTAACAAAAAGTACAGATAAAAGGTGTATGAAAACAGCAGTAAATATGCAGCCTTTACCCATATTTGCTTAGCTAATGCAAATTTAAATATGTATCACAAAATGGTGGTGTTCAAAATTTACACACTCATATGCATGCATACATACTGTATGTACTTCCCTTTACCTGTTCTAATTAGAAGTTAAAATTTTTTATATTGTATAAACTGAATTATGCAACTTAGACGACATTCTATATAAAAATGTTTACCTTTTTAAAAAGAAAGATGTATGAGCAGGTATATATGACAGTCTAGCAACAGTCACAAACATAACTACAGAATACTTATATACGTATATACCTATTTTCATATTTTTAAACCTAAAGAATGTATTAAATTTCTATTGAATTTTGCCTTAATTAAATACATAGTATGTAGGTACATACAGATGTAGTATGTATGTACATATGGTAGCATGTACAATCATACATACATTACTTTGCATTTAGCACACACCATTTGTATACAAAAATACAAAAGCAAATTATCTTCGAGTACAAACTATGAAAATACGTAGTACATAGACGAATAAGAAACACATTGGAATAAATTCATAGGCATACATACATATACCTATGTATAAAAAATGCCAATTAGTTTTATAGACATACAACTCACCATCAGTTCCCATGTAATGGCATCTAGGAACTCTTCTGGTATTTTCAGCATTGAATGTTTATTTAATTCCGGTATTGACCTTGACGGTGAACGTTGTCCGGCATCCTCATCACGTTGGCGTGCACCACTAAAATCATAGGGATTAACAATATCATTCCATATACTCTTCACCAACTCTCTATCGGCCTTGTCCAGAGAACGAGCTGGCAAACCCCACACTTGAACTTTACGTAAGACTGGGGGACATTTGTGTGTGGCACGTATAATCAATTTAATACTGTTGGTATTCGACAGCATCTTGTGCGCTGTCTTAAAGAAAAACACTTTTTCGCCCGGCTGTTGTTCGGAACTTTTCGAACTATAATCACTTTGATAGCAAAATGTTAACGAATCAACATCTTTAGCCAAATCACGTACAAAGGCCACTCTTTCCCAGATGCCTTCATATTTGCCGTGCACCTCAAAGGCTGTTGACCTCAAAGCACCATGACTATTCCAGAGTTTAATTACCTTCAAATCAATGGCCTTGGGAAATTCAAAGACAATCTCAATGGGTGGCTTTGTTACCGAAAATGCCATAAAACCACGCTGTAGCTGCTCGGCATCATCGGCTATTAAATTAGAGACCCCATAGCCGTCTTCACAGACGGTATCACACTCGACTGTGGGCTTTAATTTTGGATTGAGGAAATTAATGAGACTCATTAAAAATCGAATGATAATAAAAGAAAATCAAGTTGGTATAGGCTTTGAAAATTTCAAACCAAAAACACTGTATTTTTGTATACACTTTTGATAAAATATAGATTTTTTTTTCGTCTATTGTTCTTTAAAGAAAGAAAAACTGACTTAATTCGTATGATTTATGTAAAAAATGGCGTCACTTGTGATTGCTGTGTAATTATTTGTATGAAATTATGTTTTTTCTGTCTATTTTTTATATTTTTACTCTTCCTCAACAGTAGGCTACACAATGAGTGTCTCTGCTGCTGCGACTGCTACAAATTTGTGTTGTGTTGTTGTTTCTTTTACACATGACGTTTTGTGTGTTCATGAAAATGCAACTCTATGAAAGAAAGAAATAAAATGAAATGCCAGCTGATATGCCAATCTTTTTAGAATATTGGCAACACTAGCACAATGAATTGTTAAAAACTCAAAAGTAAAATTGCACCTTGCAAGTTATCGTTTAGGTGGATTTTTAATTGTGTTAATATGGTAGAAAAAATGATGTGAATATAATTAAAAGTATTTCAAAATATAAAATAGAATAGAAAATATGCTTTGTTTGGTAAAAACATGTGAAATAATGCGTGTGTGTAGATTTAAAATACATTTTGTTTCTCGTGCCAAAATTGTGGTGAATTCTGTGTTAAAGTGGGGAACTTATCAGTTGTAAGTGCTTTTTGTTTGCGCTTTCAATGGCGCCTTTTGTCATTTTGTAAAAAAGTTAGAGAACATGGCGGAAACAGCGAAAAAGGTGTTGCCAATCTTAGTATGAATCAACAAAGTTGCCAGGTAAGCCTTTTTTCTATGATTACAATTTTAAATATCAACGGTACGACGGTTCAAGATAGTTTCATTTTCATTATCAAACAAATACTTTGTATGCGTCTATTAAATGGCAACATTTTTCTGGAGTATTTTAGCATCCGTTTCTGGTATGCATGCCGTTAAAGTACGAAAAATTTTAAAATTGAGGAGTTCAAAAAGCTTGAATCGAGTTGACGAGTGTTGAAACATGTACTTTCCCCATTTTGGCTGTGTTTGAATCGGTAGCAAAGTTCTATGGTAAAAATAAATTTTTGTGTGGTAAAATATTTTTCTCTTTCTGCTGTGTGAAATTAAAACTTTTTTGACAGCATACAATTTTGACATTTATTATTAAAAAACTCTTGTTGTTATTAAATTTGTTAATTAAAAAATTATATAAAAATGAATAAATTAACAATGTATATTCAACTACTCATTGCAATTTTTCTGGAAATCAGAAGATCGCATTTATTTGATGTTTTAGTTTTTATTTTACTTTATTATTTTTATTTTACGGTTTCTCCATTTACGTTTTTTTTAATAATTTTAGTAAACTTTGTATATTTCTTTACTTTTATGCAATATCTTAATAATTACTTTATATATGTTTTACTTTGTTCTGTTTTTCTTCCATTGTCAAATATTTCTATGCTTATGTCAAAAATTTTACTAGCCCCTAAGGCTAGTGAAATTTTATTCACCTCAAGACTGTCAAAATTTTACTAACAAGAGAACTTTGCTACCGTTTCAAACACAGCCTTTATTTTAATTTTCTTTAATAAAATATCTGTGGACATTTGACAAAACGTCTTCTTTCAAAATCAACAACTTTTCAGTAGAGCAAAAAAAAAACAGTTAAAAAGGCTAATACAAGTTATTGCTTAGAAAATTAAAGAAATTTTGAACTTGGATATTATACACAAATACTTAACGAACATTATGCGACCTTTTTTCCCTCTAGAAGCAATAGTTTTGTTTAAATTTTAAAGAAAAAAATTAGCTTTCACCATACAAGTCGTTTTGTCAAAATTTTTTGGATTAAATTTGAAAGTTATTTTAATTGCTTAAGTCAAGACAAGTTGTTTTGTTAAAATGAAATATGAAAAAAAGGTTGAAAGAAGTTGATCTGGAAAATATATTTCGGTTCTATTTTTCACTTCAATATGCATATAATTAAAAAATAATAATAAAAATGAAATACAATTTTTTATAGACATTACATTTTTTAAATTATTCTTAATTTTCTGAAAGAAGTCGTTTTGTCAAATTGAAATTGGGGGAAAGTCTGAAAGAGGTCGATTAGTCAACTCCGTATCTTGCGTTCTAAAGATCGCAGAAATACGGAGATTAGAGCAAAAGAAGGACAAGAAAATTCTATATTTACTATAAAAATCTTGGAAAATTGTCTTATTTCGAGAGAAGACGTTTTTTCAAAATTCCACAGATATGTAATATGTCTGTGTTTCTGAAATTATGTTGAATGTATAGTTATTTTATCATATTAGAGTTTCTGAATGTTAATGTTACTGTTGTGAAGAACAAAAGCAACAAAAGCGTTCTAGCAATTAAAATTACAAAAAATCAAATATATTGTAATTAAAAAAAAAAATAATTTTGTCAGCATTCGTGTCATTTACAAAAAGAATAAAAAAACACGTCTAAACTCCCAAAAAGAGAGTGTGCAAAACAATAGCAACAAATATGCAATGTAGGTGAAATTACACAGTCTTAAAAATAACTATACATACTTTTGAACTTTATTATTTGTAAGAAAAATAAACATGCACGGACAGGTTTATATTTATCAGTTATTTTAATTCAAAATCACACAAAAGAAAACTGTGTGAAATAAGGGTTCGATGTACGAAGGAATTAAAATTAAATTTTTCTTTGCTGTGCTTAGTAGGAATTGGCTTAAAAAAGTTGTTTATATGACTTTTTATTCTTATGTACATTTATATATGTATATGTATGTTAATAGATAAAAAATAAAACGCCCTAAAATACGTTAATTTTTTACTATATTTTTCTTACATACAATTGGATATTCGTGTTAGCCGTAATCTAGCATGTAGTGTGTTGGCTTACTGGGCGAGAGCTCGGGGTTGAAATCCCAGCTCTGACACCTTAAAAAAAAAGAAATATGTATGTATATCAAAATATTTCTTTCCGCGACCACCTCTTTGCAGTCTTTTGAAAAGAGCCCTGAGAATAACTAAATGCCAACAACAACAACTTTCTCAAGCCTACCATTCGGAGTCGATATTAAACTGTAGGTTCCGATGCTCATGGATATAATTCGCATACTGTGAGAAGCTAGGCCGTAACCCTGAAACTGGGTGGTAATAGCCAATTTATATGAGCAACACAATATATCAGTTGTTATCAGCAGCAGATTTGCCAGTAAGTCAACTTTTTCAGCATAAGAAATGAGAACGGTTAGAAAAGAAAAACAAAAGTTGTGGAGCAAAAATTAAGCAATGGTTATCAAAAAGACTAACATAGGGCATGCAGGGTTAAAATAAACATGGTTAAACACGATTTTTGTATTCTACAGGGTTATCCATTTCGTGGTTTCAAAAGTATGGGACTGGAATTCGACATCTGTCAAACTAAGTTGTTAAACCAATTTTTTTCTTTTCAGTTGAAAGTCTGACATTAACGAAAATGGATCGCTTAACTATCATACAACGCATAAAAATTATCAAAACTTACTACAAAAACGGTGATTCTGCCACAGCCACATATCGAGCTTTAAGAGGAGCTTATGGTCTACGTAATCGTCCAACTACTCAAGCAATTGGCAAAATTGTGAAGAAATTTGAAAAGACTGGAGCGGTTCCGCTGAAAATAGCGCTGCTGTAAGTGAAAGTGTTGCCAAAGACCCGAATGTGTCGATTCCTCGTCGTTCTCAGGAATTAGGACTGTCTTACGGCACATTATGGCGTATTTTGCATTTAGATCTACACCTACATCCATATAAAGTCTAGCTCACGCAACAACTGAAGCCAACTGACCATTAACAACGTCGTAGATACGTGGAATGGTGGGCGGCAATTTTTCGAACAAATTTTTCTTCAGCGATGAAGCACATTTCTCAATCGGTGGGTATGTTAATAAACAAAATTGTCGTATTTGGGGTTCTAAGAATCCTCAAGTAATTGAAGAGAGGCCATTACATCCAGAAAAAGTCACTGTTTGGTGCGCTCTTTGGTCCAAAGGTGTGATTGGACTGTCACCGTCAATTCGGAGCTTTATGGTCATATCATAACAGACTTTTTTTTGCCTGCTATTGAAAAATACGACAATACGACTTGGAGAATATGTGGTTTCCACAAGACGGTGCCACATGTCACACAACTCGAGCCAATATGGCTTTATTGCTAGAGACATTTCCTGGCCGCGTAATTTCCCGTCGTGACGATATCAACTGGCCACCAAGATCATGTGATTTGACACCATTAGCCTTTTTTGTGGGGCTATGCGAAGGACCGTGTTTATGCAGATAAACCTTCAAGCCTTAAAGCACTTAAAAACCAACATTAATCAAGTTATGGCTCAGATACCGCCCAATGGTCGAAAATTACCTCAAAAGAATCAATGCTTGCAACACTTCGCGTGGAGGTCATTTAAATGATGTAGTTTTTCACACAAGCTTTATAATAAAAAAGAAATATCATGAAAAATATTTTATGTGTTTTATTTACGTTTACTTTTGAAACCCCAAAATGGATAACCCTTTATAATAAGCTGTAAATAAAACGTTAACGGTACTCATTTACACAGTACAATAAGATATAACATTTGTTATAAACAATACTTTACCATCCCTAACAAACAGTCGACTTTTGTGCTATAAACACAACAAAGGCTACCGACCATCGACTACAAGCTGTCAAAAATAGAATACATGTGTGCATATGAGAATAATTATTTTAACGGCAACACGACTAACGACCACACAACTACTTTTGTAGCCCGTAGCCGTAGGCTAATTTCTATTTTTCTTGGCGACAATAAACAGTTTAGAGCTGCCAATGCAATAAGATGCATGAATAAAATGCGAAAAAAATTTAAGTTGCACCACTGAAAATAAATAATCATTTGTTTACATTATTTGTTTAGGTTTCATTTACTTATTTTATTTATTTACTTCAGTTTTCATTTCATTTTTAATTTATTATTTAATTGCCTTTTTAGTTTCTAAAATGTTTATAAGTTTTCTCTGCAGACATTTGTTGTTTTTTTGTTTCCTCACAATTTCACTTACAAAAAATAAGTTTGTTATACATATTTTGTTTAGGTTATGTTCAAACAAAACATATGTTTATTTTGTAGCTGTAGTCGTTATTATAATTAAGTAGCTGGCTACTTGGCTACTTTCGTAGCCAGCGATTTTTGTAGTCGTGTGTTCTGTGTTCGATAGCCTTTGTTGTGTTTATAGCATTGTTATATCGGCAAACAGAACAAACAAAAAAAAAATAATAAAAACAAGTGATATACTCATAACCTCACAACCAAAAGAAAACAAAAACTCAAACGAAACAGTAGTGTTATGATAAGGGAAAAAATGTTTAGAAGTATAGAAATTATACCCAAAATTTTAAAACAAATCCGCTCTAAAATATATTATGGCTTGTTAGAGACACAAGAATATGGTAAACTTTTTCTAGCTTCTTACATACTAGAAAACAATAATCTTTGCATTTGTTTTCTTCATTTTGTTGTCAATGGCCAAACACCAGCAATGCTGACAAATGAATTGAAATCTTATTGGCCTGAATCTGAGTGTATTTATAATAATACTTTTACAAAAGACGTCTATGAATCATATTTTATAAAACCACAAGAAATCCTGGAAATTTATATTGCTCTCAATGGAACAGATTTTCAGAATAAAGTGTGGTTGGCTTTAATGGATACACCATATGGGGAGAATATAACTTGTTCCAAAATTGCTGTTAAAATTGGAGATCCTAATGCAGCAAAGGCAGTAGGAAAGGCTGTGCTCGCAAACAACATAGCCATTTTATTGCCCTGTCATCGTGTCAAGCCTAAAAGAGGTGATTTGTTCAAATACCGATGGGGCAGTGCATTAAAAAAGAAACTATTATTAAAGGAAAAAATGGCTAAACTAGCTGAAAAGAATTTTTACATATAAGTACATATATTTTTTATGAAAATGAATCCTTTTTTAATTTTACAGACAACACTTTGCAAAGTTACTAGAGTAATATGTAGCAATTTAATGTATTTATAGATTTTACTGATTAATAAGAGACCGTTTTCAGTCACATATTTTTATAATTATAATATACATGTATTACCGTATGTACAGTATTGTTCGTAATTTAAGCAATCTTTTCTCGAGAGATAAACAAAGTCTCATATTATTATTTTAAATTAAGTTATTATTGTATTATGTCATGTTATTATAATTCTGTTTCTTAAAAAAACAAAAAAAAAAAGAGAAAAATAAAAGCATAAACAAGCGCAAATATTTGTGCTCAAAATCTAATCAACTTTCAGTATTTTGTACGGCAACCTTTATTTTTTATCCTGTCAACACATCGTTTTTGCTTCGGTCCTATGAATTTTGTAAATATGTACTATTGTTGGTGTTGATTCCCACGCTTGTTTTAAACTATTGAATTTTTCCTATTTGTTGCTGAAACGGCGAGTTCCGTTTCTTCTCTTTATAGTTCCAAAGGGGTGTCTAAGGGGTTTAAGTCAGGCGATTGGGCCTGCCAATCCAACACTTTAAGCCCACTAGCAGAACACCATTTTTTGACGAGTGCTTTGGGTCATTATTTTGTTAAAAAAACCCATCGAAGTGGCAATTCGGAATATTTTAAGATATGGCTGGCTAAAATGTCTCTGTATTTTTGTATTAATTTTAATTAAAGGTTCAACGTCTTTCACTGAAAAACATGTCAACGCCATTATAAGTATAGCCTGGATGTAGACTCTTTCATATTGGTCTATGAACCTACTACCATACTCCGTTTGCATTTCAAAAGTTAAATGTGGTATCATCGCCAAAAAAAAAATGGTTAAAAATATTTTACTAACTTCTTCAGTTTTTTTTTTTTTGTGAACTGATAAGCTGCCCAATTTTAAATAGACCAACGAGTTTTCTCTCACATCTTCTATTGTTCCAGTTGCTGTAAACGATTTTAGTAGGCGTGGAACTCTTGATTTATTTTTCTCAAACAGAAATTTTGTATTTGCCTTTACGAAACAAATTTACGATTTTTAATTTAAAAGCCTTATCATAATGTGTACGTGCCAGAGCCACATTTCTGAAGAACTTATTAAAAATTATTTAAATCGAACGAAATATGTGTTTCTTTGTTAACAACAACGAGAATTATATAATAATTTTCTCAAAATTATTAACAATTAAAAGAAAATAAAAGAAAATTTCTTGGGTTTCGAATAGCAATATTTGCATTTGATTATGTTTTTTTTTTATTTTTTAAGAAGCAGAATAAAAGTTATTTTTAATTATTAGACGGTAAGAACATAATGCAGATATAACTATGAGCATTGTTTTCAATAAAGGAATTTAAAACCAAAATATGATATATTGCTCTTATGGGAAAAAGTTGCTTAAATTTTAAACAATAATGTATATCAGAGGTGGGGAACCTTTTAACCATTAGAGGCCACATTTAAATTAGTCAGCAATAAGAGAGGCCACATAAGCTGATTGACCTAAGAAAGTGAATTTTTATTATAGTTTTTCTATAGATTTAACAATTTATTGCATTATATAGAAAAAATAAAATATAATACTACAAAATTTTAAGTATATCTAATATATAAAATTCTCGTGTCGCGGTGTTTGTTGCCGAACTCCTCCGAAACGGCTCGACCGATTTTCATTAAATTTTGTGTGCCTATAGGGTAGGTCTGAGAATCGGTCAATATCTATTTTTCATACCTCTAAATGTTAAGGTGACCCGCCCCAAGGGAAAATTTATGCCTCATCTAAATAACATACCTACGTTGATGAAATTTTTAACTATATATGTACCGTAGAGCATATATATATGGTTTACTTTTTTTTTAGGTACTCAGAGGGTGCGGTACAAGGGCTATTTCTCCCTATCCCCAACTAATAAACTGAATTTGAATAAATTTTGTTGGTGTCTTAACACAACTTTAGGTGAACAAAAATCTATTTTCCCATCTATTTTTCATCCCCTAAATGTTGAGGTACCGGCCCCAAGGGGAAATTTGTGCCACAGCTAAATAACGTACCGACGTTGATGAAATTTTAAACTATATATGTACGGTAGAGCATATATGGTTTACTTTTTTTATGTACTCAGAGGGTGCGGTACAAGGGCTATTTCTCCCTATCCCCAACTAATAAACTGAATTTGAATAAATTTTGTTGGTGTCTTAACACAACTTTAGGTGAACAAAAGTCTATTTTCCCATCTATTTTTCATCCCCTAAATGTTGATGTACCGGCCCCAAGGGGAAATTTGTGCCACAGCTAAATAACGTACCGACGTCAATGAAATTTGAAACTAGATATGTATATCTGGGTACCGTAGAACATATATGGTTTTTTTAAGAAGTACTCAGAGTACTCCCTATCCCCAACTATCAAACTGAAGTACCCAAAATGACGGATAATCATTTATTAAAATTATTAGTAACGCAGGCATTGATTGCTCATATCAATGTTAAGTTTTGCAGTTCAGTGAAGAGTATTAAATATATTTGAACTAAAAAAATGTTTTCTAGGGGAAATTTATATGGCAAAACAACGTTTGCCGAGTTAACTAGTATACATATAAAATAATATAAAAATATTATAAAAAAATACAATAAAAATTTTTTGTTATTTACTCAGTTAGTGACTTATTTGGCTTTGATTTTTGTTTGACAGTATTTGTATATTTGGATCAAGCTTCGTAACACACAGCTTTAAATTGTTTTTATTTTTGACATGAGAGAAAATATTGTCTCGCGACAGCAGGAAAGTAAACGGCGAGCATGTTCTCGAAGGCATGGGTATTCAACAGAATTTTTCCAGATTTATATGGGATCCTTTTTAGCGTTAAAAAGGGATTTGATGATACTATATTCCCCTAAATGTATCTATTAAATGTGGTTCAAATCCCAGTTTCATAGTAGGAGTGTGCTCGTCAAAATCAGAAAATCTATTAGTATACTCTTCTATTAAACAATCCAAGCCACCTACATATTCATCATATATTTTATTTTCACAGTTCTGCTCATTTAACATTTTATCTAGCTCCGGGAAGTGTTGTGCAGATATTTCCGATCGACAAAGCAATGTTTTGAAAAATGATAAATGGCTCAATAGGGAAGCGTTGAGAGATGCGAGTCAGAGAAGCCAAACCAAGGTGTGACACTCAAATGGGAGATCTGAAACCGAGTTATGTTTACTTCTTAGACAAGGTAGTTGGCGCTGCTAGCGCTAATTTAAATTTTTTTTGAGATAATCAGCTGGCTAATGAATTGCTCTGTGTAATCGATGATGCAACCAATCAATATCGATGTAAGCATATCGTCTGCTAGTGTGTGGCTTCTCTGTATGACAAATTTCGTAAATAGTATTTTGTAATTTTAATTTATTTTAAAATAAATATTACAATTTTCGTTTCTTTAGATATGTAAATTACATAAACATTGTGGAATTTTCAGTAAAGTGAAAAATTATTTATTTGGATATAAAATCAACATTTCGGCAATACTCTGAAAAAAACATAATTGATTTCTGAAATTCTGAATTCTCCGAATAAATAATTTCTCACATATCTGAAAATTCTACAATTTTGTAATTCCCAATATTCCTTCTAAATAAATTTTTCGCGCAACTGTCATGGCGTTGATGTACAATAGTTGTTTGAAACGAACTCTACCATTTTGTACTATGTGGCAAAGGGCCGCACAAGAACCTCGCGGGGGCCGCATGCGGCCTCGAGGCCGCAGGTTCCCCACCTATGATGTATATTATAGTTGTAATAAATCCTTTGTAAGAAACGACGGAGTAATATTTTACTACAAGACTATGTTGTTGTTGTTTCTTTTACACATGCCGTTTTGTGTGTTCATGAAAATGCAACTCTATGAAAGAAAGAAATAAAATGAAATGCCAGCTGATATGCCAATCTTGTTAGAATATTGGCAACACTAGCACAGTCAATTGTTAGAAACCATGGTGGAATTACTTACAAGGTGGTGGCAGGTGAATATAGTACAAAAACAACAGGGAATTTGTTTTTGTTTTTTCAGCTCTTTAGCATGGTGGAATTACTTACAAGGTGGTGGCAGGTGAATATAGTACAAAAACAACAGGGAATTTGTTTTTGTTTTTTCAGCTCTTTAATGTCAAAAGGAGGTATGTTGAATTAAAAAAGCACATGTCAGAAGTGTGTGTGTGTATTTTTAACAACGTACATGTCTCTACACCAAAACAAAAACACGAATACACACAAAGCAAAATGTAAACAAAACATAAATATAAACAAAACTTTTGACAGGAGCGGTATGACCAAAAAAAAACCCAGCTGGGTTGGCAACACCACCTTGTAAGTAATTCCACCATGCTCTTTAGTGTCAAAAGGAGGTATGGTGAATTAAAAAATTTAACAACGTACATGTCTCTACACCAAAACAAAAACACGAATACACACAAAGCAAAATGTAAACAAAACATAAATATAAACAAAACTTTTAACAGGAGCGGTATGACAAAAAAAAAAAAAAAACCCAGCTGGGTTGGCAACACCACCTTGTAAGTAATTCCACCATGTTGAAAACTCAAAAGTAAAATTACAACCATGGTGGAATTACTTACAAGGTGGTGTTGCCAACCCAGCTGGGTTTTTTTTTGGTCATACCGCTCCTGTCAAAAGTTTTGTTTGTATTTATGTTTTGGTTACATTTTGCTTTGTGTGTATTCGTGTTTTTGTTTTTGGTGCAGAGACATGTATGTTGTTAACAATACACACACACACTTCTCACATGTGCTTTTTTAATTCACCATACCTGCTTTTGACATTAAAGAGCTGAAAAAACAAAAACAAATTCCCTGTTGTTTTTGTACTATATTCACCTGCCACCACCTTGTAAGTAATTTCACCATGATTACAACTTGCAAGTTATCGCATGGTGGAATTACTTACAAGGTGGTGTTACCAACCCAGCTGGGTTTTTTTTTTTTTGGTCATACCGCTCCTGTCAAAAGTTTTGCTTGTATTTATGTTTTGTTTACATTTTGCTTTGTGTGTATTCGTGTTTTTGTTTTGGTGTAGAGACATGTATGTTGTTAACAATACACACACACACTTCTCACATGTGCTTTTTTAATTCACCATACCTGCTTTTGACATTAAAGAGCTGAAAAAACAAAAACAAATTCCCTGTTGTTTTTGTACTATATTCACCTGCCACCACCTTGTAAGTAATTTCACCATGAGTTATCGTTTAGGTGGATTTGTAATTGTGTTAATATGGTAGAAAAAATTGTGTGAATATAATTAAAAGTGTTTCAAAATATAAAATAGAATAGAAAATATGCTTTGTTTGGTAAAAAAATGTGAAATAATGCGTGTGTGTAGATTTAAAATACATTTTGTTTCTCCTGCCAAAATTGTGGTGAATTCAGTGTTAAAGTGGGGAACTTATCAGTTGTAAGTGCTTTTTGTTTGTGCTTTCAATGGCGCCTTTTGTCATTTTGTAAAAAAGTTAGAGAACATGGCGGAAACAGCGAAAACGGCGTTGCCAATCTTATTATCAATTAACAAAGTTGCCAGGTAAGCCTTTTTTCTATGATTACAATTACGGTACGACGGTTCAAGCATAGTTTCATTTTCATTATCAAACAAATACTTTGGATGCGTCTATTTAATGGCAACATTTTTCTGGAGTATTTTAGCATCCGTTTCTGGTATGTATGCCGTTAAAGTACGAAAAATTTTAAAATTGAGGAGTTCAAAAAGCTTGAATCGAGTTGACGAGTGTTGAAACATGTACTTTCCCCATTTTATTTTAATTTTCTTTAATAAAATATGTAATATGTCTGTGTTTCTGAAATTATGTTGAATGTATAGTTATTTTATCATATTAGAGTTTCTGAATGTTAATATTCCTGTTGTGAAGAACAAAAGCAACAAAAGCGTTCTAGCAATTAAAATCACAAAAATTCAGATACGTATTTTGTAATTAAAAAAAAATTAATTTTTCAGCATTCGTGTCATTTACAAAAAGAATAAAAAAACACGTCTAAACTCCCAAAATGAGAGTGTGCTAAACAATAGCAACAAATATGCAATGTAGGTGAAATTAAACAAAGTCTTAAAAAAAATATCTATACATACTTTTGAACTTTATTATTTGTAAGAAAAATAAACATGCACGGACAGGTTTATATTTGGCAATTATTTTAATTCAAAATCGCACAAAAGAAAACTGTGTGAAAGAAGGGTTCGATGTACGAGGGATTCAAATTAAATTTTATATGACTTTTTATTCTTATGTTAATAGATAAAAAATAAAACGCCCTAAAATATGTTAATTTTTTACTATATTTTCTTACATACAATTGGATATTCGTGTTAGCCGTAATCTAGCATGTAGTGTGTTGGCTTACTGGGCGAGAGCTCGGCGTTGAAATCCCAGCTCTGACATCTTAAAAAAAAGAAATATATCAAAACTAGCTGACCCGGCAAACGTTGTTTTGCCCTGATTTTCCGGAATTTTGAATTATTATTATTTTTTATTGAGACTTAAATTCTTTTACAAATTGTTTTAAGAAAATTTTTAATATATTGACAATTTTTTATTTTTGAATGCCCATAAAAGAAAAGGATACTTATTTTTGTTTAATAAATATATTTTGTGAATTTGAGCCAAATCGTACCATAAGTAGAAAAAACGTTTGATATATTAAGATTTGATATATTAAGATTTTATAAAACAACTAGTTGACCGGCAAACGTTGTTTTGCCATATAAATTTGCTCTAGGAAACATTTTTTATTTCAAATAGTATATTTGATAATCTTCACCGAACTTCAAAGGTCGGCCTTGATATGAGCAATCAATGTCTGCATTAAATAAATTTTAATAAATGATTATCCGCCATTTTCTGTACTTCAGTTTTATTCTTGGCTATAG
Organism: Metopia argyrocephala; assembly: GCA_963576795.1. Lineage (NCBI taxonomy): Eukaryota > Metazoa > Arthropoda > Insecta > Diptera > Sarcophagidae > Metopia > Metopia argyrocephala. The sequence goes on from OY756211.1 coordinate 91,841,591, forward strand.
GGAGAAATATCCCCTGTATTGCTTCCTCTGAGTACCACCTAATAAAAAAAAAAACCTAAACCATATGTGTTCTGCGGTACGCAGATATATTTATATTATCTAGCTTAAAATTTCATCAACGTCGGTACGTAATTTAGATGAGGCATAAATTTCCCCTTGGGGCGGGTGCCTTTACATTTAGGGGTGTGCAAAATAGATGTGATAATTTACATTTGTTAATCTATGATGTCTTAACATAGACATATGAAATGTAATCCAGAGGCCTTAAATCATTTGAACGAAGGAGACAGTGAACAGGATTTTTTCTGGGAATCACTTGTGGAGTGGATTCTTTAGCAAGTTGCGTAGACTTGTGGGAACCAAAAATATTGGTGATGTTTAGCTGATGAATTAAAAACCAAAAATTCAGTCAGCACTCTCCATCTACAGTAACGACAGTTCCTTGCTCATTCTGAATGAAATAAAGATTGATAATACTGCTACCAAATAGTCAAGTTTAATGTATAAGTAATGATAATTCGTTAATGGCTTGAGGATTGTTTTGTATTTAAGGTAATCAAAAGTGAGCTTTTTCACTGAACACAATTCTTGAACTTTTTTTCGGCCAGTTTCTTGGACCAAGCTTCTACTTGGTGACTATGATCGAAGGAGATTTGAGTCGTGCATTAGATTCTCTAGGGACAATCTGATGATTTTAACGGGACTTCTAAACGAGCACTGCAGACTCAATTGTGCATTTAAATAAAATAGGAATCCATTCGAACAGTCTGTGCAGCTTCTGTGATGAGATAATCGATCCATCAGAGCACATACTTGAGCACTTGTGCAACATACATACATACATAATTGGCCATTACAACCCTGTGTCAGGATTACGGCCTAGCTTCTCGGAGGAGTCATGTTGTGAGTTTTAATTTTTATCCATGAGTACCGGGACCTATAGTTTAAAGTCGACTCCAAACGACAGATTTAAGAAGTTTTTTCATGGCAATCAATTATTTCCAGAGCTTTTTCCAGAAGCCTGCTGAGAGGTAGTCGCCGAAAGAAATAATTTTTTCATGTTTCTTTTTTTTTCAAGATGTCAGAGCTGAGATTTAAAGCCGGCATTATCGGCACTTTTGTAACAATGATACAAAATTGAAAGAAGCACCGGCCGATATTTTAAAATTCTCAGGACGACGAAACTGGGGGAGATACTATAGAAACCCTAGTTAAGTTTAGAGCTAAACATTAGATCTTCGAATCGAAGTAGTTTTATTGCCTCATATACATATGTATGAATGACTTAACGAAATGAGACGAAACATCAAACGATTAAAATTTTTTAGTAGTCAAAGAGCAAAAACCAACATTACAAGAACAAACAAAATTTAATCAAAATTAGTTTGTTAGTTGGGGATAGGAAAAAGTAGCCCTTGCACCGCCTCTCTGAGTACTTAAAAAAAAAAAACCTAAACCATATATGCTCTACGGTACGCTGGTCTATCTAGTTTAAAATTTTAACGAAGTCAGTACGTTATTTAGGTGAGGCATAAATTTTCCCTTGGGGCTGGTCAGCTTAACATTTACGGGTATGAAAAATAGATGTTGGCCGATTCACAGACCTACCCGATATGCTCACAAAATTTCATGAAAATCGGTTGAGTAAGTTCGGAGGAGTTTGGCAACAAACACCGCGACACGAGAATTTTATATATTAGAAGATATTTGTATTAAAATGTTATTTTTAATTCTTAGTTCATTGTATAGGTATACAAAGGTGATATTTTTCTATTTTAGAAGTTACAAACATTAATATAAATATAGTATTACCTGTCTCTTTTCTACCATGGTATTGTACGATAAAAAATGAAGTTTATTTTGACTGTTATGTATACGTGGTCGCCATTTATTTCGCTATGTTAAGCCTTGAAAGCATCTTAAGAATATTAAATTTAATTTAAAAAAAATTATAGTACTTATTTACATATATGTTAAAGTAATTGCTTAATTACATAAAAAACAGCTACAATAGTTGTAATAGAAGCTGTTAAGGAAGCAGCGCCATCACCATTATTATCTGGGTTTTCGTTTGGTTTTTCGGTAGGCTTCTCTGTGGGTGGTTCAGTAGTAGGTTCATTATCCAACTAAAAATTAAAAATAATTTTTCAATTTTGCTCTCTCTCTGTTTTGCTCTCTCCATTTACTCTCTTTTTACTTACCGCTTCTTTTAACTTGGCTTTTAATTCTTTACAACGTGATTTGTCATCATATACAGTTTTAACCAAATTGCAAATGGTGTTCAACAGACAACTTTCATTGCAACCGGCATTTAATTTGGGATCAGATGAAGTCATTTTATAACGCCAGTACTGAAAATGAATAATAAATATTAGATTGAATTAACACTAAAACGGCCTAGTTTTGTTCGTAACTAACCTGACGCAGAAGATTTGGCTCAGCAGCCATACGTTCAAATAAGGCATCAATACCAGCCGGACTTAAGTCGTCAGTAAAGTCTGAGAATTGATATTCCTTAAACCATATAGGAGAACGTTGTTCACCATGCTCATTGGCTTCAGTTAAATTAAAGATCCAAGTATGATGATCTACAACTTGCTAAAGATTTGTATATACAAAAAAGCAAGACCAAAAAAACAAAAATATTTTTAATTCAATTAAATTAATTTATTACTTTACCAGTACTTACATAAGTTTTAGTTTCCACTTCATAGGTTCTATAATTGGGATTTTTAAAAGAGTAGGTAGTTAAACTGCCAGCATTCCAATAAATAGCCATGGGATGACCATTTTGTGAGTAATACAAATTCATTTCATCCTTGTGAGTGTGGCCACCGAAAATACCACCAATAATATGACTATAACGCTCAATGATACGATTATATTCTCGTGCCCATACTGTCCAGCAGTCAACATCGCCTGAGGGAATATGAGCCAAAATGTGTACATATTCGCCGGCCTTTTCAGCCGCCAAAAGAGTATTCTGCAACCAATCTAATTGGGGTTGACTAGTAGTGCTGCCATCAAAGTAAATCCACCAATTGTAAATATAGCAATCATTATTATTAAGAGATATTACTCTGAAGCCGGGTTTCGGAGAAACAGTATAGTAGCCGCCCTTCAAGACAGTTTCCTTTGCTTCGGCTGGTAACCAACGTTGCCAATTAGACCATAAATGTTCATACAACCAACGAACACTCAATTCCTCGGGTACATTTGCATGACCAAAACTATTGGAAATGATTGAAAGTGGGCATTTTTAAGATTGTTTTTTCAGGAGTTACAATTTTACTTACACATTAGTGGGATGGGGTTCGTGGTTACCCACACAGGGATAAATGGGTATATTAGAAAATTTAGTTGCTAGCAAATCATTGATTTGGGTAAGCATAGCCTTATTACCCTCCTTAGTAGTGGACCAAACATTATGTGGCACTATATCACCAGTTTGATAAATAAAATCAATATTTTTATGTGTCGCTTTGATATGATCCAAAGCATTCTCCACCATGTGAATAGGGGAATCACATTCACGATAATCACTCCAGTAGCCTGCTTTAGCTTCAACTGATATACCTGTGGCGGGGGTGTAACGACAACAAATGGGTTCTTCACATTCGGCCAAAGAGCCAGGCCGGTATTCAGGATCAAAATGTATATCAGTCAGATGAATAATATTCACATCGTTATCTGTTCTCTGAGGTTTATCTGCTTTGGGTGCGGTTAAAGGACCTTTGCTGTTCTCTACCTCCACAGTCCAATTATAGTTATTCTGTTCAATTTTACAAAAACTTATAGGCAAAGTACCACATAACGAACGGGCATCAGCATTGGAATTCATGATAATGTAGTGTAAAATAGGCCAATTTAAATCGACCAAACCACTGCAAACCTCAGGGGTTTGTACATTAAAACGATTACAAATTTCCAAAGCCACCATTTTGGTATTATTTTCTGCATTTGCACCATTCAATTCACCATTTTCCGATCTAAACGATGCAGCGATAACATTGACAAGCGCACGACATGAGGTGCACATCACAAACTTATCCACAGCACCTAGTTCTGCTATGCTGGTAGTAAAAATATCTTTTTTGCTGTGAGATTTTGCCAAGTGAGCAGATAAATGCCTTAAAGTAGTGGTTTCCTTGCCAGTTTTCATAAATTTTATGTATTCCTCCGAGAATTTACGAGCAATATCATCTAATATTAATAAAAGATGGCAAATATTAATAAATAATTATTTTAAGACTTTAAAGTTCACAATGAACTTTAATTTTATTAATTTATTACCAGCTTATGGTAAAAAAAAACAAATTACCAATTATTACTTTAAAAACGTTTCATTTTTTTTTTTTAATTTTCTTGGTTAATTTGCACATTTATGTTGCTAATCAGTAATCAGCGTGAAAGTATTATAAATCATAAAACAGTTAATAACTCAACTTTGCAGATCTTTCTTTGATAAGTTAAGCAATTGAAAGGAAATATGATAAGGCTTAAGGCAAATTAACCATCATAAAATGTTTTAAACACAAAACGCAAACATTTTTTTAAACGGATTAAGGTATGGCCTAAGTGTTCAAGATAATTTACTTTAATCGGTTTTTTAAAGTACAAGAAAGCTCTCAGTGTTTTATACGCCGTAATATGATGAACAAAAGTTGAGCTTCCTCCTAAAGCTTAGTAGGTTTTATTGCATTAACCTCTTAGGTCTAATAATATGAAGGAATTAGCGTCTCATATTAAATCACTATTAACGCTTACAGAGCCTTTACTCTAAAGGACAATCGAGTTGTAATTTGTTACTATAAGATCAGGCTGTAACACATCGTCGATGGAATTAAAGAACGCTGTAACTGACAAAAAATCCAAAATACATTTTTTGCATAATTTTTATCAGAAAAAAAATACGCATCGATTGTTCCAGGTCCCAGATTTCTACGATGAAAATAAATTCACTTACCGTTTTTTTTTGGCTCTGGTGAACATTTATGGTTTTGTGAGTTACAGCGTTCTTTAATTCCATCGACGACATGTTTCTGTATCTGAAATTGGGCACCATCTAGACAATCACTGCATCATTATTTTTCATTTATCCCATGATTGAGTGTGTAATCTAGAATGATGCTTTCACTTTTCGCACTGCAAATGGTTCCGTCAATTGAAAATTTTGAATAAATATTTCGAGTATGAAAAAAGCATTTTAGCCTTGGTTTTTTTTAAAGAGGTGCAAGAAATACTTCACACTATCTGAGAAGAGGTCGCCGTGGTCTAGTTGTTAGTGTGTTGCCTTACCAAGACGATAGCGCCGGGTTCAAAAAAAGAATATGAAAAAAAAATATTTCTTTCGGCTACTACTTCTCAGCAGTCTTCTGGCTAAAGCTCTGGGAGTAATTGATTGACATGAAAACGCTTCTCAAATCTGTCTTTCGAAGTCGACATTTAACTGTAGGTCCCGGCACTCATGGATAAAAATTAACACACACACAACATAAGTGCTTCGAGAAGCTAGGCCGTAACCCTGACACAGGGTTGTAAAGGCCAAATATGCATGTATGTATGTATGTCCTATGACAACCACATGTTAAATTCAGGGGTACACATATTTCACCACAATTATATCTATTTCAGGTTGATTTTATCAATGATGTTAATGGCAGTAATCTCGTTTTTTGGCTGGGAAACTTTTGACTTTTAAAAAATTTTCTAGAACTTGACTTTTAAAAACTTTCTGTGATTTTTTATTAAGTTCTTTGGTTTTTACAATGTATATAGTACTTGCAATATACTTATATGCATATAAGCTTAATAAAAAAATTTAAAACCACTGAACTCATTAAAAAAACCTTATATATGCACTCGTATTCATGTGTATAATAAATTCATATTTAAGTTCTACCTGATATGGCTGAAATAACTTCATCATCTTCAGTAAATTCCAAAGGTATACCGGGTAAATTAAAAGCTGTTACTGTTATAGCCAATAAGGCTAAAATCAATATTCGCCTTAACATGTCTTACTGTAATCAACTTGCGATCCAAACGCGTACGAGTCTTAAAACGGACTAAACTTTTTAATCAAAATCATTGAATAATATTGAATTGGGTATTAATGGAAATCTCTTATTTCAAATTCAAACATTTATTACTATTATTTTTAATATACTTAATATAGTGCCCATTGAAATGGATTGGGTATTAATACTGCCCCTTACAATAAAAACAGTTTATCTCAGGAAAAGAGCTAATACTAAAGCATTTAAATTATCTTAACAATATAGTTATTAATGTTAATTTAAAAAAAATTCAAATTATTAACGAAAAACATTAAAAAAAATTTAAATGTATTGTCAGTGACGTCATAAATGGGAATTGCTAGCTCTGATAAGATAGTGCGGTATGTATGAATCGGACAAGAATTAAAAAAACAATTGTTATTTATACTTTAATAGGCTGCAGGTGCTGATATGTTGTTTATATTGCTTATAGAAAACTGACTCTATAGCCACTTTAATCTATATTAAATGGCTTAAGATTACTTATTGAACAAAAAACAGTGATAATATCTATAATATAAATAAAACTTATAAATAAAAACTTATATCTTAATAACAATACAGTAAGAACTAGATTATGCGCGATTTGTTCAAGGAGTAAAATCCATTATCCGAGCAACTTGATGCCATCAGTTACATTCTTGAAAGCGACTAACCATAATGATCGGAAGAATAAATCCAATTTTTTTGCTGATTTTGAAACCGACACAATTTGAACAAATGTAAAAATATTAATCGTAAAATAACTGCTCCGATTTGCAAAGTGCTTTGTGGAAATACAGATATTGAAGAAATTATTCAAACAATTTGAAAATAATCAAAAGTAATAAAAAAAAAATCACTAAAATAGCACTAGCCAATAAGATTTTGAACCAAATATCTTTCCTATGATAATTTGGTGGGCTGAATTCGAATCTGTAATTACATACATACATAACATGGTGCGACAGTCTAAAATTTGTTTTTTCTTTGTTTTGGTCGTTCGTTAAACATTTATTTTGTCGCTTTTTTTATATGCATATTGTCAGTATTGCCATTTTGTTAATTTTTAATTAAAATTGGCCATTGTTTCTTAAATGTGCTATTGAAATAATAATAATTTACACTAATGGCATGTAGAAAATAATATTCTAAATATAAATATGTATGTATGTTTATTTTGAAGTATAATTTGTTACAATTTTTATTTATACACATAAAATTAAAAAAGTAAAAACAATTTATGTAATAAAAGTACGTATTTACACATTCAAGAAACGATAGCCAATTTTGATTAAAAATAAACAAAACAGCAACACTGATAACATGCATATCAGAAAATAAGCAACAAAACAAATATTGGTCGAAGGACCAAGCAAAGAAAACACAAATTTAGATTGAACGACCGAACGACCAGAACAAATGAACGAAGTGAACGATCCGGATCACTTTTAATGACCGAACGAAAATGACCGATCATTTAAGTGAACGATTTGGCACAGCTCTAATTCTAAGCTCTGTTAACAGTTTTAGAGTTGTTTGAAATTTAACGTCGAAAAATTAAGAAAAATAAATTCATAAATGAATTCAAAGTGTTTGATTTTATAAAAAAAAACAAAAAAAAGTCAAAAAAAACTTCATTTTATTCACTAGTGTAATCGCATTAATTTTTATTTTATAAATATTTGACAAAAAAAAAGAAAATATCAAAAACATATGTTTTTCGGCGACTACCTCTTAGCATCTTAGCAGTTTTCTGGTAAAAGCTCTAAGAGTAACTGATTGCCACGTAGAAGCTTCTCAAGTCTGTCGTTCGGAGTCGACTTTGTAATGGCCAATTATGTATTTATGCATGTAAATATTTGATAATTTTTTATTATATTTTGTAATCTTAACTAAGAGTAATTCAAAAACTGTAATTTATTACTTACGGTCAACGAAGAGGACTGGTTTTCATTAGTATGAAAACGTTATATAAAGTCTTTAGCCGTTAAAATAAAGCCATTTTTTGTACATCAATATTTTGTTTTATTTTTAAATTATTGCACTGAAATATTTTTACTTTTATTTTTATTGATTTTTATTTTAATTCTCTTTTTGGATGATTAATTATTGAAGTTCATCAATTAAAACACTTATTAAATAATAGTACGTACATACAATAATTCATTATAATGATTTTTGAAACTTATTTTTTATATATTTATATTTATTTAGTATATCATTTATTTATTTAATCAACTACTCGTACTTTGGAAAACAATAAAACGTAAATGAAACATTTTCTATATACATTTTACAAAAAAAAAAAAATATTTTAAAAACTCTTGCCATATGTACAGTGCACTAAAAAAATGTAACACAAAAATTGGCGACAGTAATAAAAGTAATTGGTTTAGGTTTTTAGATATTTTTAATATTTAAAATTCATTTCCATCTTAATTGGCATTAATTTCAGTTCATTTCGAAATCTGTTTAAGTGCACTGTACTCGTTTTTAGTCGTTATTTGTTAAAATTTTATTTTTAAAGTACTTTTAACTTTAATAAATCATATTTTAAGGAAATGTATCTTTATATACTATTAGTAATTTCCATTTAGCTGTTTAGTACTTTTACTTAGAGTGCACAAATTAAGGTCGCAATATCTAAATCGTGTTCTTCGGCTTTACGTATCATAATCGCTGCTTGATTTTGAAAACGTCCTGTGGATACCAAACGTACAGTAGTCACACCACAGAAAATCGCTTGTTCAGGACCTAAGAAATGTTTTTAATAACAGGACATAAATTTATGTATTTAAATTGTTTTTTTTTTTAATAAAATAACTTACCCGGTTGATTAGAGAAACCGCATATATCACTAGATTTTTCCATAGCAATTGAATCTAAACCAGAAGAGCCACCAATTTCTAAGCGATCTCCATAGAGGCCACACTGTAAGCAAACATTTTGCAATTTAATATCTTTCAAATCATTAAAATATTTATAAAACTTTTAAATCAACTGAGCAAAAGTTTAAAAATTAGCAAAATGTGCAAACTTATTTAAGGATATTCGTCATGCGGGAGTTTATGCGCTCTATCCGCCACTTTAGGTTTTTAACACCAAAATTTTTAAATATTCAATCCGTTTGCGGCTATTTATCTTCGAAACTGGACGAGATATTCGAAAACGGATTGCAGACTTGAAAAATTTGGGGTCAAAAACTTAAAGTGGCGTCATTAACTCGATATATGTATAGGATAGAGCTCATAAACTACCGCACGACATATTGTTACATATTCAACATATTTTGTGATATTTGCATCGCGGTGCATAATATTGAGACTTGGATCGCCATTCATCAAGTGAGTAGATTACACTTTCTATAAATATCACGATACTGGAACGATTTTAATATAAGTAGTAAGTTGCACATGTAACACTGCTTTCAGAAAATTGTGGTTTGTAAACGCATTTTAGGGGAAAGGCGATTACAGATGCATGGAAATGATTGTAGACTATACTTATAGGCATATAAAAGAAATGTGAGTTTTTCGAGAGTTTAAGGTAAATGTGTCTAGGAAGCCACCTGACCTAGCTGCAGCACATACACACTACATAAAGCTTCACAACTGCTCTTGTTTCTTAAGAAGTCAGTAGGCCTACTGAATAAGCAGTAGACTAAAAGGAGCACAATCTGTGAAAGTAAACGAACGTGTTTCCCAAAGTTCTAATTATGGGTATAGGCATTTTTTTTTGGGAGAGGGGAAATGCATTAACGCACTTAGGTTTTTTTTGCCACACGTCGTGTCGGACTTCAGACAGTAATTGCGTGCCTACCGGCTAAAACCCCTCGCTATATCACCTGGCTCCATGACAGTATTGCAGGATGGAGCCTTATGTTCCGGTTCATTTGGAACCCACGTTCCGCCGTCTTTGCAAGGTCCCTCTTCTTCCGGTGGAGGATTCCCCTCACAAAAAAGGGGATCCTTTTTCATGCAGCTAGATTTCCTAACATGACTTCCGTGATTGTATTGGGAGTCAAAGTGTCAAGATTCCCCTCCAGTGCGCGCCTTTCCGACATCCACTTCTAGCACTCAAAGAATGTGTGGAAAGCGGATTCGGATGTGGAACTCACACCCTTCCCATTTTATATAGGAATGACCGAAAGTGCCCATGGCCCGTCAGCGATGCGTATCTTACACGTGCTGACGATTTAGCCAAGCGTTCGCTTGAGGGATAAAGCCGTAAGTCCAGTAATGTCGAGACCTCGCTACAGATTGGGCACCTTCCCTTCCAATTTCACTCTTGTCGCTTCCTGGCGAGGAGGTCGACGGGTATGACCCTTTCGACGACCAAGACAGCTGGCTCCGATACCGTGCTTTAGGAGCATTCTATGCCGAGTGCTGCTTTCTGTTGCACTGCCGCAATGCGCTTTCGGTATTCACATTCACATCACACTCGGCGGTGCTCAGCAAAAAACTTCCTTGACTGGGAAAAGGGATACCAATGTTGGCCATCACCCTGCTCAACAACGTCACCACCGAGGCCGCTTTGTCCCCTCTAATGGATATTTCGCTCCCGATGGGTATAGGCTATATAGTAATCTAAATTAGTAGTGATGCACTAAACACAACTATTTAATTTAAAATTTTCTACAAAAAATTCATTCTGTATAATGCTGTCTACATATGCAGATAAGTATGTATGTATGCTAGCCTACGAACTTTTCAGTTAATTTGTTAAATAAGTACTCAAATTCAAAACCAGTTGAAGACCTCAAGTTCAAAGTAAAGTGTCTATTTATTTTAAATGAATGTGAACAACTCAAAATAATATAATTTTGTACTTGTTATAAATTTTTTTTACCTTCAAATATTATTTTCGAAACCATAAAAATAAAATTATCCTTGAACAATTTTTATGTTTTACTCACATCATAATTTGGTTTATCCTGACGCACAGCTTTACCGCCAATTTTTAAATTTGCTACAGATACAACAGCCGGAAATAGAGCAGATATTGAACAATTACGATTATGACCATAATTTGCCATGTGATATAAGACATCAATATCTTGAACCAAAATATTACAGGCTACAAATGAAAACAGATACAAAGTTAAAGAAATCACAAATCACAATTTGAATATTTTAGTTTTTAATTTAAAAGTACTTTTAAGTCATTTTTCATTTTACATATACATGTTTCACTTACGTTGGCTAATTTTATGAAAACGCACATTCGCTATAAAACTGCCTTTAATGGGTATGCGATATTGTAAAAGTGCGGCATTTTGACTCGAACGGAAGAATTTTTTGTTGGTTAAACGTGGCCTAAAAACAAAAATCAACAACAACATGCATACATACAATGTATATTAAATTATTAAATTTTTTTATATTATACTCTCCTTGCTCGACTTACCATTGCTTATAATTATTGCAAAACTCCTGTACTCTTTGCTCTAATGGGCGATGATGATCTTTAATGCTGGGAAAATATTCACCATTTAATTCCCAACCATCAACAAACTATAAATTTATGAAAAAAAAAAAATAAAACCAAAACATATTCATTTTTATAAATAAATTTATAATCTGCAGTATGAAAAGATTTAAAACACACAAATCTGTTTCTTTTTTAGTATTTATGAGTTAACATACCGCCATTAAACCACCACTTTCACAATTTATATCATAATGTTTCAATGTTATTTCCACAATGGTATCAGGTTCACCAACAATATATAGACCGCAGACTTGTAGCGAATTCTCTAATTGTAAAAGAGCGTCTGCTGCTGTTTCAGTATCATCCTCGCCCTCATTGTTGCCAATGTTGGGGTTGGCAAAAAGTGTTGCTCTATTTGGTTGTTTCTTAAAAGCATAATCACCAGATTGCGATGCTACATGCATGCAATCTTATTCAAAGGAAACATAGAAAAAAAATTATGGAAAAAAAAAAGAAATATAGATACGGGTTAGTTATTAAAAGTATAAATAACTCGTATAGAGAATGTTTTTTATGGTATTTTAAAAGAAATTTCAAATTAAGTGTTAGCATAACCGACACTTTTATGTTCTCAGCTTAAAACAAATACTGTTTTAAAATGCAAGAGAAAATATTTAAAATTTATTAAACCTTTTGGTTTTGTTTTCGTTATTATAAACAGAGAAATTATAAAAAAAGAATACAAAAATTAAATATTTGAATGTAGAAAAATTCTATACGTCGCAATTTCGGCTACTTTTTCAATGCTATGTCATGAAAAACAAGAAAACTTGGCATTTAAAACGTCAAATATTGCTAGTTTGCCAGTAGACACCTGTGACTTCATGTGACTGGAAATAATCGACGTCGAAATTTTAGCCACTTTTTCAATGACTGTGTCTGTACTTATATGTCACGAAAACCATGAACGATTTTGGCCTTTAAAGCGCCAAATATTGACCATACTGGTAATAATCGACCGACGGTCATTTCTTAAAATTAAATTATTTCGAAATTTTTATTTAAATAGGCCGTTACTGACGGTCATCGTAATACATAATCCCAATTTCAAACAAAAACTATTGCTCATGGTGTGATAATATAAAGTAAAGGTAGTGCCGTAAAGCCAGCTATGGCTAAACTTTTAAGGTAATAAGGTTCAATAGTGCCACTAGTATGTGATCCCTACTAAAATGTACATTTTCGTTGATGTAACCGAATCCGTATGGCCTGTTGTAGTTTAGTTTCACTCCATATTCAGCAATTTTGTTTTTTAATAAAATAAAAATTTAGTCTCATAGCTGCCATAAAATATCGAATTAATTTATATTATGGATTATGCACAGATTTGTGGGTTATTTTTCACTTAACAACCCGGTTATAGATTTAGGTCAATATTTTTTTGAATTTATAAGAAAATTATCGAAATTTAAAGAGCGTTTAAAAAGCACGTCTGAACGATGTGATATTCATAATATTATTAAAAAATAATATAATAAACTGTGAAAGAAACGCACATAATATATGATGGTATCTTTGCTACAAGTTCTGGAACAACCGGTTCTTGAACGAGTGAGAGTCCAAATATTTGCGAAACACATTTAATGTAAATGACAGAGAGAAAGAGAGAGAGAGCCCCAATTCCTGCAAGTAAAGACGAATTGATGAATTTGGTTCTTTTTCAACAATTTTATATACAGCGGTGATAAACCCTTTGACACCCCCGTTACATTGACGCTTTGGTGGATACTTTGTAACTGGAAGACTGAGATTCAAAGTAAATCTAGTTAATTTAATAACGTTATACTAGCGTGAATCTTTTAATTTTAGTTATATTATTAAAAAATTTTCTTGAATATATAAACCTGTACAGTTTTATTGAATATTCTCAGCCTTATTTAGAATAAAATGTTAGCAGTTTGTTGTACGTTGTGGCTAAGTTTGTCATTCCTATACGTGAAAATTCTTACTCAAACGTACAAGTTCTTTAATTTTTTTAATTCTCTGACCAGTTATCAAACAGAAGATCTGGAAAGTTTTAATAATATCAGTTTATAGTGGGTGATAAACTTTCCAGTATTTTATCCTATATGCTAACGAATTGCTAACACTTCATTATAAATACAGCCGTCTTAATATTACGAATATATTTCTATTATAATTTTTTAATTGCTACACAAAAATGTTATAAATTTTATGTAACCGGTAAGATTTTACCAGTGTTCTGTAATAAAGCCCTAATAACTTGACCTCTGTAGTTACAGATTAAATAAGTAATAGTATTTGCTTTAGAAGCTTAAATAACTTAAAACAATATTTTCAATTTCTTTCAAATATGTATTTTATAAAACATGTTTAAATCGATGTGTTCTAAATGTTCTAATGATGTCAAGAATTAAAGAAAATTAAATTCATAGACATAATTAAAGCTATTTTATAGATTTTCTTTCCACATTAAGTGTTTTTTTAACTGTGTGTGTGATGTTGTAGGCGTGTTATAAATAATTTTATTTGCCATTAAATTATAATAATTCGCTAATCGAAAAGAGACAAGTGAATATGTGACTAAGCAGTGCTAAAAAAACATTTAGTAAAGATGTTTATTTAAATAAAATTGCATATAAATATTAATAATTTAAATTTAATAATGAAAAAATAATAATCACGTTTCAAATTCAGATTCAAATATTTTGTATGTGATTTTCTATATGATTACTGGTAAAATCCGGTAGATTTTCCACAAGCTTTTCATCTTAAAATATTTCAATTTAAACAAAACAAATCGCGTGCGAGTTGTTAGTTTAATTTTGAATTCTAAATAGTATTAACAGCAACAGGCTATTAGGTCTAAGGGAAACTTCAGCTCAAGTTTGCAATATTGTACATACATTGCTAAGGCTTAAGGTGTGTAGTTCAGTTAAAGCTGCTTTTTAAAAATGGCGTGGAGTACTGTCTACTGATCAATAAATAGATAACAATCGTGGGTACTTAGCCATCATTCCTTCATTTTACTCTTTTCCAGATTATTTAGTTTTTTGTAACTTAAAAGCTTTTTCACAAAAATAAACATAAAATACATACCAAATACTCGTATAATGGCTCCGGCTTGAAGGGCTTTTTAAATATAAATGTTTCCTAAAGGGGACATTACTTTTCGTTCCAAGTACACAGCCAAAAAATGTTCTTCATTTATGATTTTTTACTGCCCTATCATAAAAAATAAAAAAAGTTTATTAAAGGCTTATTTGGCAAGTACTGCATAGAAAATTATTAAATAAGCCCTTAATAAACATATTTTTTATGAATACGGCAGTTAAGTTTTATCAATATACCACTTTATTTTCCATTACACTCACTTCTGGTATACAAACATACTTATTATATTCCTATAATCCTATTTAATAACATCTACACATACGGTTAAAATAATAGGCCGACGTACATTTTCTGGTTGTTCGGTTACTTGTTATAAGTATTTGAATAAGAAAACTGTAGCAGTTTTAAATAAAAACGGTTGTACAATTTGTGTTGTTTTTCGTTATTTTGTTCATGTTGGAGTAATCAAATTCATATTTTGTTTGTTAAAAAAAGTACGTTTTACATTTTCTTATACAGTTAAACCTCGAATATGCGGCTCTCGCGGAACCGGCCCTAGCAAGGACAATCAAAATACACGGTTAATAGAGGTTGCATATATTAAAATATACAGAATTTTTTATTTTTATTTAAACTTTATATAACTAGAGTTTCAATTATACCATATATTTTTATACAAAACATACAAATCGTCAGAATGAAAAATAAAAAAAGGGAAACCATTGGATTTAGGTTTATATAATAAAAGAGATACGATTGCGGTACGGATAATAGATGTCAAGCACGGTTAATAGAGGTATTAAACTAAAGCACGGATAATAGAGGGAAAATAAAAACAAACGCATGCCGGTTATTAGAATAATAGAAGCCCGTTTAATCGAGGTTTAATTGTAAATTCAAAATAATTAAAAATTACAAATACAGTTAAACCTCGATTATGCGGCTCTCGTGGGACAGACACAAGCATGGACAATTGAAATACATGATTAATAGAGGTTATATTACAATACACAGAATTTTTTTTATTAATTTTTATTTAAACATTCGATTTATTTAACTACAGATTCCAATATACCACATATTTTTATACAAAATATACAAATCGTTATAAAGAATGCAAAATCAAAAACAAATGAATGCAACACGGACAATAAATGTAAAGCACTAATTGAGGTAAAGCAAGGATAATAGAGGAAAAAAAAAAATAAAACGAACCGCATGCCGGTTACTAGATGTAACCAATTAATAGAGACCTGGTTAATCGAAGTTTAACTGTACATACATAATTGGTTAATAATTCTTAAATAATGTAAATAATTATTCAAGCTCAAAATCTTATTTTAATTTAATCATATCGATATTTCCTGAAGAAGCTACACAAAGTAGCGCTGGAAAATGATTTGGTAGTGGGTACTGTTTATCGACTATTTGCACTAATTTTTGTGTACTCAATACTTAAAAGGAACTACTCAATACTTTCAGAGTTGTATTTATTCTTCTAAGTTGTATAGAAAATTTAAATTGTAACAACCAAAACAATACTAGAACAATTAGGTAGACAATTCAACTTTAACGAAGCATCCACATTAATGAGAATTTTTCTTTATACAATATATTCATAACAATATACATATGTATATGCTACTCTTAAAGTATGTAGTTAAGAATTAGAATATGTATTGTGTATAAATGTTGTTGTTTTCAGTAAAGATCAATCAATTCCTTTAATGTATATTTGTAAAAAATTGGCTTATTATATATTTACATACAAATAAGTAAAAGATACTGTGTACTTATTATTTTGACAATAAGTGTACATATATACGTGACATATTTCAGGAAACCAGCAATTTAGGAGCACATTAACTATAAGTTTTACATACAGACATGTAAAGTTATCTATGTATTTACTAGTAGAATAGAAATTTTTGCTAGGATTTGTCATTTAATCCAATTACTGAAATATATCCTGAATTTTATTCTCTTTTTGAATTTACAACTCCTAACAATATGACAAATTAATTTGTTTATGATTTCATTTTATTTCCAAATCCAAAATTATTTTTCACTTCAACTTTTGTTATTGCAAAATCTTAGAGTTCATTCATTCAATTGTTTCTGCCCTACAGCAATGCAAACAATTTGAATTGCTATTCAACATGCTCAACCATACATATAAGGAACGCCTTCTTGAAGTGTACTCGTATGATAATATGCTTATAAAGTACATACTTATAACAACTTTCATATTAAATACTAGAGAATGTACAGGCCTTAAGTTTTTGTGGGCCTTAAAAAACAATTTAAACTGAAAGTAGTTTATTTGTCTGTGTACATTTACATTTAGTCGCCGTGGTCTAGTGGTTAGTGTGTTGGCTTACTAAGACATGAGCCCTGGGTTCGCACACCAGCACTGACATCTTAAAAAAAAAGAAATATGAAACAAATATTTCTTTCGGCAACTACCTCTCAGCAGTCTCCTGGCAAAAGCTCTGAGAGTAATTAATTGCCATGAACAAGCTTCTCAAGTCTGTCGTTCGGAGTCGACATTAAACTGTGGGAACCGGTATTCATGGATAAAAATTTACACACACAACATGAGTGCTGCGAGAAGCTAGGCCGTAATCCTGACACAGGGTTGGAAAGGCCAGTTATGCATGTATGTACATTTACAGAAAACCATTCTATGTTACGTGTTCATTGATAACATTTTTCAGAGCCACACACTTTGGTTGTGAAGAACAATCCAATGTTGTTTTTAAAAGATTTTTCAAATAAGGCCTCATAAGAGGCCCTTATGTTGCTCTTTTCTCAATAGTTTCTTTGCAATATTTGATTCTTGTTAACCAATATCATCCCTATATATTGATTGTGTCTTAATGAAATTTAAAATCCACAAATTGTAGTGGTAAGTGTATGGATATGGATATGAATATTATAGATATATTTGTGTCATATGTGAGTAGATATTAAATTTAAGGTTGATTTTATTAATAAAACTATAGATATTACAAAAAAGAATAAGTAAAAAATAAAATTGGCAATAAAAGTTTATAAAAAAAAGAAACCATATTAACACATTTTTATAAAGCATTAGAAAACAATAATGCCATTAAATATTTGGCTCGACAATAATATTGATAATTATAGCAAATTTATAATTACAATAACCAGCACATGTCATATCAGAGAGGCGTATTTTAATTTGTTTTCTTTTTTTTACAGATTAATGGTCAATTAAAAAACAGGCAGTAATTACTTACTTATGTGGTTGTTAATTAATAGTTTTTATGATGAGTAAAGCGTCTATAAAAACTTTTATTGTCGATTTATAATCACGTTTTAAGATTAACAAAAAAAAAATATAATGATAAGAATTCAACATTTTGCATACTTTATTAATATTTTTTGTTATCGTGTACAAATTTTTATGTAAAAACTGTTCAGCCTTCACAAAATTCCAAACCAATAACGTCACCCACCTACAGTTAAAAGTCGACTCTGAACGATAGACGCGAGAAGTTTTTTCATGGCAATCAGTTACTCTCAGAGATTTTGCTAGAAGACTCCTAAGACTCATATTTCTTTCCTTTTTTCAGGATGTCAGAGCTGAGGTTTGAACTCGGAGATCTTGTCTAGTAATCCAACACACTAACCACTAGACTATGGCGACTATTATGTACAGGGAGGACGTTATAGATAGAAAGGAAATATCATTGGCATTATCTACAGAGCAACGAAGTTAAGTTAAACATTTTTAAAAAACCGCATACTGGTAAAGTGCTACAGAAGTTGGTACACAAGTTACGCTTTTATTTTCATAGTTTTAAACTTGATTTGCATAGCCATTATGTTTGTAATTAGAGAGCCTACTTAAGCAGTATAAGAAACTATTTGAAAAGTTTGAGAAGATACCGAAAAAATAATTTTATCTCAAGTGTTTTATCTACAACTACCTTTGTCCAGTTCATCATTTGGTAAATCCTTGTAGGAAAGAAAAATTTTAAAAATTTAGAGAAGCAGTTAATAAAGGAGGAAACACAAACAATTCATGACTTTATCGTCATTCACTGTTATTTTTTTCTTTATTGGTATGCCTAAACCTATACTACAATCATAACTCAGTAATATTGTTCATTGGGGTTTTGTTTGTAATAAGTATTTGATTTGGTTGATATACTGCATTATTTAGCAACAGTGTTGCCAGATTTGACAGGAGTAAATTCTTCAAAAACAAGAGATATCTGTGTAAAAAATCAGTTAAATAAAAAGAATCAATTCTTTTTGCTCTTGAATTATTTTATTTGAAATAAACTATACATATAAGAATATAAATAAAAGTTGTATTGTAATAATAAATATTATTTATCTTGAGATCCAAATTTTTTTTTATTGAGACCAATACTCAGGAGTAAACCCCTACTAAATGCTGTGCATTATATTGGAACTTTTTGTGGAAAGGACAGTACATTATGACAACAGAACATATATTTTGTTTTCTTATATTATTAAGCGCCTTAAGAATGAGACAAATTGCTGTGAATTGATCATTCAAACGCCAGTATTATACCTTGAATGATCAACAGCAAAAGCCCCATCGTTGGATGTTGGTTGCGGTGAGTGCCTTTGCTACGTAGGTTTTTTGCTATTATCTGCTACTTCCCGATAGGTGTCGCTTTTCTCCTGATCATTCGTTATTCGTTGTCAAAGGTTAAGGTGGAATAGAGTGGAATGTCAGGGAGCGGTTTCTTTGTAGATGGACTTCTTGGAGTGCGCGACCTCTTATTTTTAAAGTATAATTTTGAAAAAACCGCACATTTGCTGGGATTCGAACATAGGCCGTTTGAGTTTTTGTGCGAGCGCTCTAACCACTATTCCACGCACAAACAATTCATAAATACAGAAAATATGTACATGTATTTTCAGCACAGATAAGATATAAGTACTACTTCAAATTCTTATTAAATAATAATGCTTCAATATCTGAATGTAAGAATTTTGGAAAGCTGAAATGATATGTGTACCATAAGAGATTGACGTTGTAAGTAATAAATAGTCCTTTATGTACAGGATCCTTTCTAAAGAATAATTTTCTAAACAATTGCATACTTTGATTTTATTTAAATTTACTTGACGAGTGGTCTAGTGGTTAGTATGTTGGCTTACTAAGACAAGAGTTCCATGTTCAAACCCCAACTATGAAATCGTGAAAAAAAGAAATAGAAAAAAGCTCTGAGGGTAACTAATTGCCATGAACAAGCTTCTCAAGGTTGTCATTCGGAGCCGATTTTAAAGTGTAGATCCCGTTACTCATGGGCAAAAATTAACACACACAACATGAGTGCTGCGAGAATCTAAGCCGTAACCCTGAAGCAGGGTTGTAATGGCCAATTTTGTATATACATTTACTGAGAAATGGGATAAAATTATTATGTTGCGAACAAAATTTATTTAAATTGGAAAAGCCAGCGTTTTACTTCGAATATTTTTTTCAAAAATCTATAAAATTTGTTTCCTTTGCTTTAAAAATCCAAAAGTATTATTTTCTAAACACTCATATCATATCTTTGCTTATCATTTTGTTAAAAAATTTGGACGTAACTTTACAAAGTATAAAATAGAAATTTGATGGATATTGGCATTTTAAATGAAACATCAAGGCAATCGTGTGATACATTCTTTTTCAAATTCAGTTTTTTAAAACACGAATTGTTGCTTTCTTCAGTTGAATATATACAAAAATCAAAAGTGAAGAAAAAAATCAACTCTTCAAATGTAGGTTTAAAAAATGTCCATATTTTTTAAATTTAAAAGAAAAACCGTAGTTTTGGTATTTAGAGGGTTAAAAATCTTCAAAATGCAGAGAAATCGAAAATTATGGCAACTATGTTTAGAAGTTGGCTGAACTAAATATAACAATATGTACATATATATAAATTTCTTTTGAATCCAGTAAACAGTTTCTTGAGAATCGGAAGCCTAAGGTTTTACTTTACTCTAATTTTTTTTTTGTTCTAAAAGAAATTATTTCATAGTATTGAATATACATATTTTACCTGTTATAGTATGTAATTCATAAGGACTTGATGGAGGGAACAATTCAAATGTTCTTTTTACATTTGGCCAAGCCTGAAAGTATAAAAAAAAAATGTATTCATTTAATAAATAAATTGTTATTGAATAAAAGTAAAATTATGTCCTTAAACTATTACATATTAATTTAATAATAACATGAGTGTTTATGTTTTAACTTCTAACGATTTTATAACGAAAATATTGTAGTATGAAATGATTGACGTACAACTTAAAGAATTTGTATTTTATTTATGTAAATGATATGCAAATATTTAATAATTTCTATGATAAACATATACATACGACTATAAAAACAATATACATACACTTAAAATTTATAGAAAAATATTTATTTTCAATTATGATGTGGAAACCAACATAAAATATTGATGATTTTTTTTTTCATATAAAAATATGCTTTAAAAAGTTGTTCTTTTTATATTTCTAATTAAATTCTTGGATGACAAATACTTGCTTTTTGTTACATCGATACACTTAGAACTAAATGTAATATCCCAACAGAAAATAGTGCTTACCAATAAAGTATTTTGTAAGGCAGAAATTGTGTATAATCACTTACTCTTGCGCATCAATAATGCATGGTTTTTATATGTAATGAGCCGCTTAGAAGCAATATATTTTGCAACTAGTAAGCAAATAGTATAAAAATTTAAAAATACTACCGTATCGCAGAGCATTCTTAGAAGCTTTAAGGTATGAATAAACAATGTAATGTAAAAAGACCGACATGCATCGACTGCGCTGATTGTTCTTTATATTTGTTTCTCACACTATTCTGCCATTCGATTTACCGTTATTTAAATTATTTCGAAAATCTTGCGTCAGATTTCATTTTTGTCAAAATGAGCGGATGGAACAATTTGTGTTTACAACTACAAAACTACTAACGGCTAATAAATAGTGAATTGGGGCATATTTTAACTAAAAAAATTATAAATTTTAATGTTTTAAACCATTTGAAGTCATTTGATGCAATAAATATGCGTTTCAGTTAAAAAGGTTAACGAGTGCATTAATTGTGCGTGTCCTGAAAATCCTTGAAGGATATAAAAATGGTAAAATCTAAACATTGATTATATTTTCGTACGATATGGAGACCATATATTCCAAAAATCAGTAAAAAATTCCCATTAATTTAGTGGCAGGTCTGAAAGGGCTATAACTCTCTTAAGCTCAAACTCTATCGCTAAAAATTTAATAACTTTATTTAGAATTTTTTGGCTACGAATACAATTCCTTAACGCGTATTGTAATTTAAAAGCTTCATTCCCATCATTTCTAAGATTTTTAATTTTATTAAAAAACAAAAAATATTTTTCGCCTTATTGGCAAATACATTCAATATAATATGAAATGTATGCTTTTGGGAAAAAGTCTCCTGACGAGTCCCTTAAGCAGAGACGAAATGGCCAAAGAGACATGATTATCCCCAAAAGCATACATTTCATATTATATTTTTAATCTTATTTATTGTGGCGCCCAGCCTTATTTTAAAAATCTAAAATTTTAGCATTTTAGCTTAAGAGAATTACAGAATAGGACCAAAACACTTAGAAGTATTTTTAGAAGCTTTGCAATGCTTCCAGTATTTCTTACAATTTCATTTATTGCTTCCAAATCTTAAAAAATTTTTGCTGGGATGTGCATAAACCTTCAGAAGCAAACTTTGAGCCTTACTTTTTCGGTCTCTGTTTATACATTAAAAATCATTCAAAATTTCGCTAAATTGTTCCAAATTTAGTTAAAAAAATCCGAAAAGCCGTCGTTTTTATATATAATGTAGAAGTTCATATACTTGCCAATACTTATTAATAATATCGGTTTGTTGATTTTTTTGGTGATTCAAAGATCCAATTCCGCTATGTTTTGATGCCACATCCGCGCTTCCAACTTGTAAAGAAGAAACTTTCATGCAGCACGGTTGGTTGGTTTTTTTTTTTTTTTTTGGTGATTCAAAGATCCAATTCCGCTATGTTTTGATGCCACATCCGCGCTACCAACTTGTTAAAAAGAAACTTTCATGCAGCGCGTAACTATATCCAGTCCATGAGATTTAGAAACTTCCGTAGTCGATCAAGGCGCACATTAGCTAGCTTCTGAGTATTAATCAAGAGCGGCTTATCTAAAGTTGATAGTCTTTTACCTCATAAAGCAGATGATTTGCAGAGAAAAAGAAATGTCGTCCCCTTTTCTCTGGTTGTTTCGGAAGGTGTTGGTACATATTAAAAAAAAATTTAATCACACCGTTTAATAACAAATTAACTTCTTTCTTAATTTGCTTAAAGAAAAGGCTGGGTATGAACTTTTATTAACATGATAGCTCGAATAAATTTGCTTTATTTAGTATATCAGAGAAAAACCACAATTCGAAACATCAAATAAATTTCCAATTCTATTTGATACTGTTTTCAATATCGATTAATATTTGCATATATTAGAGTTGAGTTCACTAGTTTTTTGAGTGTTCGCTCTTTTAGTAGAACCCTCTTTAGTGAACTAAGTCGTTCTTTTCGGTAGCTAAATTATTTCAGTTCTTTAGTTCTTTCCAGTTCTTGTTTCTTTTAAATTCTATTTTCTTTATAGGTCGTATTTCTTTTTAGTTAATTATTTTCTTTGTTTTTAATAATAAACACAAGCAGTGTTGCATATGTATATTCAGCGCTAAACTGACAATCTTGCTCTGTTGATGCAAAATTCGAAAGTGCTTAAAAATAGTTTACGTCTTTGCTAGTTAAATTTATTTTGAAACACTTTCAAAATGTTCAATTCGATTCAATTAACTTTTGTTTAATAGTTTTTGATTTTAAACAAAAGTTAGTTAACAATATTATTTTACAAACGAACTGTGCGTTCTTTTATGCTTTACTTTTGTAATCGACAGTACTTTTTAACTTAAAAAAACGTTAAAATTAAATTGCAGATTTTTTATGTTTTAAATCCCAAGCAAAACATGTCAATAAAGATTTTTTCCAGGATGCAGATTTAATAATAAAATTTATGCAATTTGTATAACAATCCCTTGGATTTAAAAATATTTTTTCTTCTTCTTCTTCTTTTTTTTGCTCTTAATGCCATAAAAACACAAACATTTTCTAAGTTATTTTTTTTTCGATTTAATGCACTTGGAAACACTTTAATTGTGCTTGAACACTATTTGCAGTTGAATTATTTGCAACTTAAGAAAATACGTCAACCAAAGGATATTGTACAAGAAGTACATACATAAGAGTATATATTAAAAGGATGTTTTTAAAGCATATTTTGTTGACAATCACCCTTAAAGTGTTGACAATATAAAAAAACAAATACAAACAATGCTTTACTTGCATTCTTCCATTAACACTCTTTTAAAGTGAATCCTCAACAACAGGAACAACAATAAATCATTACTTTTCATTGGTTTTCAAAAGCAAAAGTTTCTTAACAAAAAATAAAAAAAAATAAAAAGATTTCCCTCAGTCAAGACAATAAACTTTTTGTTGAGAAATTATCCTTTTTTCAGAGGGTCATGTTTATTTTTGGTTACAAATTGTTTAAGGAAAACGAAAAGTAATTAAATGGAGAAAAAAAAACAAAAACAAAAAAAAAACTGTTCTAAATAAACATTTTGTTACATTTTATATTTTCCAATTTGGTTCATTGTTCTTAAAAGGCAAATCCCTAAAAAAATTTTGAGTATTTTTCACTTTTCATTGATTCCTAATGAGTTTTATAATTGACATCAGAATTGTTGTTTTATTTTTTCTGATTTTAACAGGGTTTGCATATTTATAGCTGAAAACTAAAATTCGCATATTTCTTTAAACAGCTAAATGCCGCATATATTTCTAGGCGCCTAAAAATGTATTAAATTTTAATAGGTACGAGTATAAGAAGCATTTAGAAGTTTCAACGAATTCCCCTAATGTTTTCATAATTAAAAAATGGGTCAACTTTAAATTGTCGTGCATGTTATATGAAGTCATCAGTTGTTGTTTAAAAGTCTTGTTTTATATTGTGCTTTAGATTACAAGTTTCTGTGCGATTTAAAGTTTGTAGAGCTCAATTTCAAAGTAATGTAAAGCTAGGGTTGGGTAATCAGTCTTCATAACCATCACCCTAGCAAGGCATTCAAATTTAGCAATGGGTTGGTGAGTGGTAAAGCGCTCGCACAAGAACTCAAACGGCCCAGGTTCAAATCCCAGAAAAGGTGAAAAAGTTCCCCCACCTTAGGAGAAAAGCGCCACCTATTGGGAAGTAGAAGATAACAGCTAAACCTAATTAGCGAAGGCACTCACCACACAATCAACATATAACGATTAAGCAATTGCTGTTGATCATTCAAGGTTGAAAGTATAGCACTGGCCTTTAAATTATCAATTCAAAGCAAGTTGTCTTATTCCTAAGGCGCTTAATAATAATATGAGAAAAAATATATATGTACTCTCCTTTCTAAAAATTCCAATACAATGCACAGCATTCAGGTTTACCCCTGAGTATTTGTCTCAAATAAAAATTAAAAAAAATATCCTGGCATATCTGTCTACATTTTGTTATTGTTTGATGTGGTGTGCTACCTTTGCTAGACTTGCAAGAGCGTATGAAATGAAAAGAGATGGCCACCATTATTTATTGTGCTTCATTCACAATTCTAATTTTATCGTTCCTATAAGTAGGTTTGTGAATCGTATATAATCCTGACTTCGTTTTTTTCTTTTTTTAATATTAAAAACATATTTTAATTAATAATAAATTCTTTTTTTTTGGAAAATTTAAACATTTATTTTATAATTACAACTTTTTATTCATTTTCTATTATAATCTATATTCATAATAATCTTAATGTTATCTTTTAAACATAATTCACTTGCTTTACATTTTCCATGACAACATTTGTTTCTTTAATTGCTTTTTTGAGACTGTATCCCTTTCAGTTTAGATGTGGGAAAACATTTAAATTATTTGTTTCGTTATTTTTATATTCAAATTTATTTCTTATATTAACTTGGCTAAGCTGTTGTGGTTGCTTTAAGTTTTCTTTGAATTTTTCTATTCTTTTCCTGTTAATGAATATGACGCAGTTTTAAAGTAAAACACACGTTTTTCATGTTTTTGTTTATAAATCGTTGTCAAAACTGAAAAATTCAAATGTTGCCTATTTAAATTATATTAGTTTGGTCTTTATTCGATTAAGCCAGTTACAATAGAAATTTGCTGAAAGGTAATCAAAACATTGTTTTCTGTCTCAATATTTTTCTGGTGTGTTAGGGAGAAGTAAAATTTAATTTAAAGATCAAAGTACTTTTGTTTAAAAAATAAAAAACGTATTTCATTTCAGGTATGCATGAATTAAAAACTTTATTTTGATTTGTGGTAGAACAACATTGCCCTCATATTTTTTTTCTATAGAATTTATTTTAGTTTGACTTCGATGTCGTCTAACAACATTTGAAAAACTTTTAAAAAACCATAAAAAATAGTTTTTGGATATGACTTATAACCGACGATCCCTGAATTTTTGTAATAGAATAAAGAAAAAAATGTTTTTTTTTCTTTTAATCTATAACAAAAATGTCATTAAACGACGACGACATCGCCAAATAAAATAAGTCCTATAGAAAAAAACATAATTCCAACACATGACTTATAAAAAAAGTGTGAGTTAAATAGTTGACGATTATCTAACCAGACTACCACCGTAGCTGTCCTTTCGGTATAAAATAATCATTGCCAAAAACATTCTTAATTTTTAACACAATTCAACTTTGATATAATAATTAAAGCATTTATGGAGAAACAAAGTATAAATAATATTCGTTTTTCAGTAGTTGATAAAGTCTACTTCAGTACTACTATTGTGCCAATCAATTTAATTTAAATTCAACTGAACTAGAAAAGATGTACGAAATAGTTGTTTCGAGTATGTCTATACTCCAAAATTATTTATTTATTTATTTTATTTATTTATTAAAAAGTAATATAAAGCCACTTTTGGCCAATTTAATATATATTACAAGAAATAATTATAATAAATATATGTAATATGAAAAGAGAAAATAATATTTTACAAATATAAGAATATGTCCACTAAAACATTAGTGAGGCAGAAATAAAAAACTAGCACTGTCTTTAATTCATTGGTCCCATACAAAAGGAAAATAAAAGGAAATAGATAGAAATGTAGAAATAATACTGATCCCAGCAGTGTATATAGTAGGGTTACTAATAAGAATAAACTAAGTATGTCAAAGATTCTAGTAGTTTAAGAAATTTCTAAGTTTAAGTCGAAAAGCATTATTAGTATGAGAAAAATTCTTAAGCTCCAGTTGCAAATAGTTCCAGAAGCGTACTATTCTAACGATAAATGGTTTTTCATAGAAAACGTTATTTATTCTTGGTATCACGACTTGAGGGTTTCTTATTGAACGAGTAAAAGAGAATTTAGAGCAAAGCTCTGAAGGCAATCCACATTTAATTATTTTGTAGAAGAAAGATAGATTCCGAAAGCGTATAAAATTCAGAAATGAACAGCCAAGAAAACGTTTCACATATGCAGATATATGTTCACGCCTATGAATACAAAAGACATAACGTACAATCATATTCACAATCCTGTTCAGTTTAGAAGTAACATAGGAGAATGTACGAGATACAACCTCTAGACCATTAAGAATATTCGACATTAAAAGTGCATGTGCTAGTCGGTGTCGAACACGATGAGGAAGGTATACCCTAGTATTACTGTACGAAGGATCCCAGAGATCCTAGGTTGTAAATTATAAATATGATACTCAAATGTCAGACGTTTATCAATATACACCCGTAAACATTTCATCCGATCTACAAAATAGACAGGAGATCCATTAATTGAAATATTAAGGTGAGCAACAAAATTCGGTTGTTACAAAAAAACTGTTTTCGTCGTGTATTTACATATTTGATATAATTTGAAAATCCATACATACATACTATATACATAACTGGCCATTAAGAGCCTGTTTCAGAGTTACGGCCTAGCTTCTGGCAGCACTCATATTGTGTGTATTAAATTTTATCCATGAATACCGGGACCTACAGTTTAAAGTCGACTCCGAATAACAAATTTGAGAAGCTTTTTCATGGCAATCAATTACTCTCAGAGCTTTTGCCAGAAGAATGTTGAGAGGTAGGTGCCGAAAGAAATAATTTTTTCATATTTCTTTTTTCAAGAAGGGGTTTTAACCCAGTGCTATAGTCTTCTAGCCACTAGACCACGGCGACTACATAATTTGAAAATGTTTTATCAAAAATTTACATCTGGCTGTATTTCTACCATTAATTCCACATTGTTCAGGTAGACGAATATTAGTCCATTGGGGTACTTAGTCTATAGAGTTTTAATAGTCGTACAGAGTGTAGTTCTATGGAATTTTGTAAAATTGGATTTATAAAATCACTTTCATGAAAAATATGAAAATTCCTTAGAAATGACCACCAGTCCCCAAGAGAATTTTCATATTTTTCGTAAAAATTAAAAACTTCACACTTTTAAAACTCTAATGAGTACCTCTAGACTACCATTCGTAAACCTTCAAACTGTGAAATAAGCAGAAATGAGGCTTCTGATTCATTGACTAGGAATGCCGTATTATATATTGATATATAAGCAAACGTTTAGAAAGCTGAAACGTTCAAATAGGTCCTAGACACGATAGGGCTGATTAATAGAATTACAGAGGGACGGGCCTAAAAATATAATGAATTTCCTTGCGTGTCATTGTGTCATTTAAAGAGAATGGCGATCACAGATGCAAATGTTTGTAAATTATGCTTCAAAACCTCAGAAAAAGCAAATCATATATATGGATATATTTAGGTGGATGGACATTTTTAACGACATATCCACCACCACAGACTTACTAGAGTTGATTAGGAAGGCAGTAGGACTGCTAAACAAACATTGGACTCAAAGCGATATAGCAGCTGTTATACATCGCAGTATCTTGTAATTGTACGTGGTTCAAATTTATTGATTGATTGCCATTTTTATGCAGCTTGATACCACATATTTTATAATGTTTTTTTAACACTTCATTAAGTGCTTAATTTGTGCTAGAAAAGCTATATAAGCTTGAGATATAGTTTTAAGCTTTTATGGCTGAAATAATGTTGCAATAGTTGAACTGGCACATCAATACTTAATTTTGTACGAGAATGATCACATAAAACTGTACCTACGAAACTGAGGTGACCATTTCAGTGTTTATGAATTTCATTAGTTGTGCTCTTAAAAATGTTAATTTATTTCTTATAATTTTTTTTTCTTTTAATAATTATACTGGGCATTTCACCAAGTTGTTCTATATTTGTTTTTCGACAGTCAATGTTTTCTTGGTATTTCGTGTATATCACTCAGTAAATACGTCTTCAATAGCGTACTTTTTATTGATTTATTATTGATAGTTTTTAAATGTTTTTTTTAATAATTTTATTTATTTATTTCTTAAATCGACACTCTTAATAAATTGACTTAAATTAAATATAATAAAAATTAATTTTTATTTTTAAAACAACGTCTCGGTTTGCCTTTGTGCGTAATGCCACAATAGATGTAACGATGTCGTACAGTTAAAATCATGGGGCTTAATTTGCGTGTTTTCTGAACAGTCTACAATAAAAAAAAAATCATAATTGATAAAAATTATAAAAATAAATGTTAAAAAACTTAGTTAATTACTGCCTTTTTCCGTAACACAAGTAATTTTAAACGGTTGATAATGTTATATGTAAAATTTTCTTACGGAAACTAGCAGTAAAATATAATTATTTACATAAAATAAAATATTAGAGAACAAAGTCTAATTACTATTTATAATAATTATAGATTCTTAATCAATTTTTATTATTTTTTTTTTTTATTTTTATTATTTTTTAATTTTTCCTTTGAACTGAACCGACAATCAAAATCTCGTGCAATTTAATCTGTTTAAAACGCATTTTATAATGAACGACCCACATTTTCAACACATTTTTATTTCAATTCTAATAGTAAAAATACAAATTCAATTAGAACTTCGTTTTATTATTTTATCACTTTTGAACACCCCATCCCTCACCTGTGATCTATTAATTTTAAAAAGTTCCATACTAATTGTATTCCCTAAAGTTTGGTTTACAATTAAAAGGAAACAAAACAATTTCAGAAAAATGTTTATAAAATTCATATTTAGTTTGAATAAAACACAACAACAATAATTCAACCATAAAGTTTTAAAGTCAATCTTTAACTGATAAAACTGTAAAAAAAATATTCTTTACATTTAAAGTTTAATGTAGAAAACAGAAAGAGAAAAGAAAATTATTTTAAATGATTTTTTTTTTCTTCTGCGTTTCTAGAAGACTTGAAGAGATCAGTTCTGGCAAGAAAAAGGAAAACACATATCAGCACTTCTTAATAAAAAAAAAAAAATATGTATAACAGAGTTATGAATGAATATAAAAACCGTATTATTTATTTCATTTTAAATAGGACGGTACTAGCCAACATTTGGTACGACTTTGGGTTTTTTTCTTCAAGTCGAAAAAATTATGAATCCAATGATGTTTTATTAAAAATTTCATACAATAATTCGCATTCAATAGTCTTATCTAGGCGGTGGGCACTTTTTATGTCCACTGTCTGACGGGTAGACATGAGGCGGAGGCTGTAAAAACGAGAGACTTACGCTATTTCCCTTACAAGCCCGTTAAGATAATATCTTTTAAAACGTGGTCGACAAATGGGTCAGAGCTCTACAATCTATATCTTCCCAGTGAAACCAATATGGTAGTTGTTCCAAAAAAACCTAAATTTATTATTTATAATATTAATAATATCAATATTATTTATAGTCAATACAAAATATCATCAAAAAGTGGATGTAATTGGATTAGTAGACAACATATATCCCATACAAACTAAATATTGAATTTTGCATATATTAAAAACTGTATTGACAGACGTCTCTACAGTTGCTTCAACTAGCGTGATAATCAGTACAAGTGAAATGGTACCAAAGGATTTTTTGATTTTTATATGTTTTGAGAACGATTAAAGTTTCTAAATTTAGTCTAAATGACTTCAAGTCAATAAAAAGCTTTGGTCAAAAGATGGGCGAAATTAGAAAATTATTCAAGTGAGCATAATACCTCCTATACAGAGTACATGTTGTTTCCAGAAATGTAAATATTGAAAATGTCGAAATTTAGTACTTCATTGCCAATATACATAATGAATCAATCAAATCGGAGTAGCGGAACAGGTCTGTGTTTAGCAATTGTATATTGAAAATATCTTCTATATATAATAATTTCGTTGTTTGTCCGAATATATGTCCAGTTCTCCCTCCGCAGCTTTTCCCACTGTGGTCGGCTTTATGACTAGTTATATAATAATTCCCTCTAAATAATACGATTTTTAGGTGTTTAAAACAAGTGTTTATTTTATTATCAGTAGATAACGCCTTTGCTCAAATGGCAGCTGGTTTTTTTTATACGTTACACAGTCTTATGCATAATTAAAAATGAGCATAATGTTTGCATACAGTTTGGTGTTAAAAATAATTGCCAAATTCCTTTCAATCAGCTGCAACGATATTCTAATAATTTTTTGTAGCCGCCATAGCCTAATGGTTAGTGTGTTGGATTACTAGACAAGAGCTCAGTATTTAAACCCGAGCTCTGATATCACAAAAAAGAAATATGAAAAACTACCTCTTAGCAGTCTTCTGGCAAAAGCTCTGAGACTAACAAATTGCCATGAACAAGCGTCTCAAGTCTGTTGTCGGAAGTCGACATTAAACTGTAGGTCTCGATAGTAAAGAATAAAAATTGACACACACAATATGGGTGCTGCGAGAAGCTAGGTCGTAACCCAGAAACCGAGTTGTAATGGTCAATTATGTATGTATGTAATCATTTGTTTACGATATATCATTTTTTCTTTTCAAAATTTGTGGAACTATTGAGTATTTTTTAACGAAATTAAATGGGTCCAATTTTTTTACAAACGATGTGCTAAATTTGCGATTCAGTAACATATTTTTACGATAATCGCATTGTTTTCAACAGTAAACAACAGAATATGTATGTATATTAATGTAAACATTTCAACAGCTGTAGTATTAGATACAAAACAATCTGTGATACTTTGTAAGCTTACTTTCTTGTATTGTGCGAAGGTATAACCTACACGGTTTAAGAAGTTTTCAGTGTAATATTAATGTGTTTATATGTAAACTAAACTATATGTAAGTATTTATATTATATGTAGTATTTATCTATTTCCAATTAAAAATATATATTATGAATTTAAATAGACGACTCCCTTGATAAAGTGAACATAAAATTCACGAAACGTCGGGAAACATAAAATAAACTTGGTTTTATTTATATGAAACAATTTGGGCCTAAGTAGCTTGAAGATAAATATTGGACTGTTTAAATACAAACTTTTTTGGCCGAAAATATTAATAAATAAGTAAACAACAGAATTGTCGATATTGCTATTCATTATTTTTTGTTTACGATGGATGTTGTCGTAAACTAACGCCAAAAATTTTTATGCTGTTTATTCAGTTGGAAAATCGTAAATTTTTTATATTGAAATTTTGTAAAGAGATGTGCCTACGCTATTAACTAGTTTGTTTGAGAACCAGTTTTGTGTGTTTGTATACCCAAAGAAACTAGAGGTTTGTAGCTTTGCTAACTTTCTACCCAAAAACTGACTGATTTTATACAGTGCTGCCATATTATTACAATTTAAACATAAAGAAAACTACAGTTGTAGACTGTCGATAAAACGTACTTAGTGAATCACATAATCGTTACTGCAAACAATAAAAACTGTCGACTTCTTTTGCGAATATCGTATTGTTAAAAGTTACTGAATCCCGGTACAGGGTTGCTTTTGAAAGTTCACAACTTGGCATCACTGTTTTTAGAGTCGATTTCTATTAAGTTGGCAGTCCGTAAAGAAATTCTTATACATAAATAACGTGCTAACGTGTTGCTAAGCGAAATCAGTATTTAAGTTAGCAGCTCGTGAGCCACACTGGGCATAACGAGCTGCTAACTCTTAATTATGCATATGGCAGTAAGCAGATCAGTATCGCATATGGGAGACTCTAATAAAAATAAAGTTGTTTAAAGAAATATTTATGCCCGTATTCACAAAAAATAGTATACGCTTATTGAGGGTTTATTTGACAAATTTCTATGCAATATTTGTAAAACAAACCCTTAATATACATGTATACCTACAAAATTTTTTAAGAATACGGGTATTGATGTTTATATCTGATCCCGTCGATATTTATTTCTGATTCTTGTTCTATCTACTATGAAAATAATATTTTTTTTATATGTAAATATTACATTAACCCATTACAGCAAAACGTCCGATAAATCGTACACAAGTAAATTACAAACATTTCTTATTTGAAATAACATTTTTGTACAATTTTTTCTTTTAAGCAAAACATCAGTTAATATTTTATGTTCGAAATACCGTTTGTACTAAATAAAGCGCACGTGGCATTTTTAATTTGATATTCTTTAAAAAAAACTTAACTTAAAACTTAAATCTTTATGCAGTAATGGGTTAAGATTAGTTTTAAGCACAATGAAAGATTGTCGATTTTACTTTTGATGTGAAGCCTTCCATGAACGGTATTGAAGTTTTCCACTTCTTAAGTTAACAAAATAATCTCCAACCACTTTGATAAGAAATTGTAAACAAATAAATTTACATTTTAATTTTAATTACAATTATTATTATTCTTAAATATCATATCATATACATATTATTAAAAAATTATTACATATTTCTTTTGTTTTAAATAATTTTTATAATAACTTATCATTGGTACAGAGTATAGGCTTGCCATTGTGTTTAAAACCACAAATATTTCCAATTCTACGCGGTGCTTGAGCTATAAAATAAACTGTTTCCGCTGAAGTATCCTATAAATAAAAATTAATGGAAAATCTTAATGACATCAAGTGCATTTTTCATATATATACGAGCATATAAAAAAAATTAAATAGGAAAAAACTTACATTTAAATCCCTGACCGAATTTAAATCCGACGCCGTATCTGTATGAACCATAACGCATTTTAATAAAATAAAAATTAAAACAAATAGTTTTGTATGAGGGAAAAACATTTTTTTGTTTGTTTTTTTTTTTTTTTTTTTTTTGGTTTAACAAATTTAAAACGCAGTTAAATAAATGGAATGTGGTACACGGAATTAGCACTTTAATGGTTTTCCGTTGTGTTTGAAGCCGCAGTTTGCCGCTTGTCTGGGTGGCGGTATAAAAATTGATTTGTTACGACGACGATTCTATTTGAAGAGAGGGGTAGTAAAAATTATTAATTTATTTTTTTAAATTTTTTTTTTATAATTTTTACTCACTTCTTGTAAATTTGTATTGGATTCAAAATTTATTGTCTCATTGGAATAAATAGAGTTGTTATTGGCGTTTATTTCCAATTCACTTGTTTTATTGCTGTTGTTAGTAATTATATTGATTGTATTATTCTTACTGTTACTAAAACTATTGTTATTGCTTATGTTGTTGTAGTTATTATTAATTTTATTGTTGTTGTAATTTAGTTCATTGGCTTTTAAGAATGCGCAAATAATGAAAATTATTAAAATTTTTATAAACATTTGTTGATCTCTTTTGAAACGTACAAAACCAACTGATTGCACTGATTTCTTTTTCTTATTGTATTTGCAATGCTTAACATTTACTGATAAGCAGGTCCATACTGAGTTTTAATTGTTATTGTGTTATAAAAAATTATTTTTGTATGCATTCTCAAATCGTATTTAGTTCACAACAGCAGAGTTATGCGGTATTATCACTTCAACATCCTTTTGTATATAATTTTTTAATGTTAGAGTACAGGTCATTTTCTTTGTAATTGCTCAGGCCTGGCAGTCAGACGTTTGAAGATTTTGGGGTGCCTTTTGATAGCTTAGTGCAGTGCTCAAGCCTGTACCCTCTTGATTTACTCTACCTTATAGACAGTTCTGGTTGGCTGTAGTTCTTTTTCCGACTTAGATGAGTTCAGTTAGTTCCTGTAATGGTATCAAAATGACATCTTGTGCCAATTCTAGTTGTTCACGGTTTGGTTAACTAGCCATCTGACTTACCTACCTATCTAAAGGATAGTAAATGTTTTCAATAAAATAAAAAAAGAAAACAAATAATAAACTGGTGTTAAAATTGTGTTTGCAGTTTCAATTATTTTCACACTATTTAAATAAACTAAATAGTTTAATATAAAAAAGTATGGGGAGAGCCGCTTCCCTAAAAATCCTACATTTCCCACTTTTGGAATGATGACAACAAATTTCTTAACTTTCGCTTTTACTGTTCTTAAGATGAATAATTGTCAATCTACTGCAAACTCAAAGTCTTGTGTAAAAATGTCATTTAAAAAAAACCATGCTATGCCATATCATGCCATGTCATGAAAAGTCATCATAGCGTCTAAGCATGACATTTTTTTATGCATTATGCATAAAAAAATACTGTTTATAAATATTCGCTACATCACTCGGTATGGCCAGCTATATTTATTTATAAATATATAACCGGAGTGTTTAATTTTAGAACAAATATAGTCTTTCATTTTGTTTTATTCATATTTTACAATAATATTTTATTACATTTACAATACAATACAATATTTAACAATAATCACACAAATTTTAATGGAAAAAAATGTTAAATATAATAAAATAAAATATATGATATAAAAAATTTCTAATTTATGTGCAGTATTGTTTTATGAATATTAATTGAAACAAATGATCAGAGTACATGTTAACTTCCCATGTTGATGTATAAAAAATGAGTATTAATACATAGGTTTGACTGCAGCATATTTCACATTGTCTTAATATGTCTTTATCGAACATACTTGAACGTCATAACATGGCATGGTACTTGTTAATATGTTGTATAGATCAACATGTGCAAAACTTCAATGAAGAGCAACATATGCTTTCTGTGTAAGGTACTATGCCTATTTGTTCAATTAAGCCCATTTTAAATGTTGAAGCTATTTGGACCAAATTTAGATATAATTACTAGTATATAAAAAATAAGAAAATGGTGTTTAAAAGTGTGGTGAAAGCAGATTCATCGTTATTTATTCCGTCTAAAAGTCTAGGGGCTGAAAAATAGCTCTTGGCTTTAAGTAAACCCGTGGTTATTCATCTAATTCCCCTTTTACAACAACACAAAGCTTCTCATTATTTGTCAGTATTGCACATAATAAGGTATACGATTGAGAGGGTTAATTTAAAATCTTATGTTTTTATATTCAAGCCAATTGAATGTCGTCTGGACTATGATTTGCTCCGTTATGTTATACAAAAACAGTACCAGTTTTACTTTATTTCTAAACTTAAGTAATTTTAAAAATTCAACAAACCCGACATGTTAATGATACTTTTATATACAGTTTTGTAGGGTGTCAGGTTTTGATAATTATTCAACTATCAGTGCTGTTAGCTTGTGTTGCATTTCCTTTTTCTTTATAAAGAGAAAAAGATTCGCACATCAAAAGAAATTGTGTCACTACACAAGATCGATCGTCAAAATATATATAATTTTCAACGCTTTGAAATTACAAAAAAAAAGAAAAAAAAATATCATTAAATAGCATCTAAGTAAAAAAATATAAGAGACTTTAAGCTACTCGTATTAAAGAGAAGTATTGAGCTAATTTGGTCATTTGCAATTATAAAAAAATGTACTGTGGGTCTGATTACACGTTTATTTTTTTTGTGACTGATATTTTTTCAATTTAGCAGAAAATATTTATAATAATATTTTTGTTTTTAGATGAATGTTTTAAATAGTAATACAATTTTGAATTTTTTTAAATGGTAATATATGTTATTAATATTGTTCTATTGCACCTATTTAAACATGTTGTTACTATTAACCTTTTCAACGGAAACGATTATTTTAGTAGTTTCGTGATTGAAAATTTAATAAAAAGAAGACGCATTTGTTTGACTGTCAGTATAAATAACAATTATCAATTCTTCAATAAATTTGCTGAAACGTTTTGTGGGCTTTATTAAAACTGACTTGATCCAATCTTTACATCTCCGCTATTCATAAAATAGTTCACGGTTGTAGTCTACAATCTAATCTATAGATATGCTGGAGCTTTTATTTATATTTTTCTGTAAAGTTTTTAACACGCTTTTGCGAGTTAAAACTTAGCTTGTAAAGGAAACTTCCTTTGCAGCTCATTGGCAAATATTTAGCAGATAGTAGGTAATTAATAGAGCCACCAAAAAATATGCTCTATAAAATTAGTTTCAAGCGCCTAAAATATACATTAAAAAACAGTTTTAAGCGTGAAAAATATGCTCTATAAAACTCATAATACATAAATATATTGATGTAAAATTACGTATATTTTTTCTAAAACTTGAAGACATGATGAGTAACAATTAGCCACCAACCAGATAAAATAAATTTCCTTTATATTTACATATCGCTCATTTGCGAGAAGAGTGGCATAACTCAAAAAAAGCGATTCTGAGATAAATGTATTTATAATGAGCGATATATTTATTTCAATTCCAAGATTTACAAAAAAAAAAAAAAATAAAAAAAATTTCAAAAAATTCAGACTAACAAAAATAAAAAATAAAAGAGTAAAAAATTAATTAAAATTATTGTTGCAATAAATAACAATGATATCGCTCAAATTTTGTCGTAAAACGCTCTGGTATATCGAGAAACTGATTTCGACATCAACGGAAGTAATTGATGCAAATTTGAAAGCAAACGTTTCCTAGCATAATTTCTTGCGTTGAGCTTAATATGTTTTTGACTTCCGAGGTGTTGTTTTATGGTAAATATTTTCTTTGCTGACACTGCCTTATTGCAAAGTTTACAAAACAGAATATTCCTATTAGTTTAAAAATCTCGATATTCGCTTATATATTACTTAGTCTGTTTGACACGGATTGCTTCATTGTCTGCATATTCTTACGAAAATTTAATTAATTTAAAAATCAACTTTTAATTTAATTTTTTATATCATGGAATTATGACAATTTTTCTCCAAGAATTTATTATTAACCAATTTTTTTAAACGTTAACTCCCATAAATGTATGCAAGATTTGTGTGCTTTGTATTTAATTTGTTTTTTGCCATGACATATTCATCAAATTTTCATTAACTATTGCACAATAGTTTAAAAAGGAGCTTCGCCAATTTCCACAATGTTCGTTTTAAGCGTTTTCATGAGTACCCTTATTATTTAATAGATTATACTTAAGTAATGTGTCACTATATGGTCATTATTTTGAAAAAATAAAATTTGGTAATACACGTAAATTCTTCTGACATATGTAAAAATTTGTAAAATATGCCATATAAATATAAAAAAATTTGAAAAATGCAAAAGTATGCATTTATGACGAAATATGCAAAAATATGCGGTAACAAATAGGGGTTAAACGTCGTAGTTTCTCCTAAAATAAATTAATATTTTGGTTGTTTTGTCAGTAACATTCAGAAAAAAAAGATGCTAATGCATATTTTTGGTTACCCTAGTAATTAATAACCTTTGCATTACTAATAAACTCTATGCTAACTGCATGACAACTTATTATTATAAACTTATTACCATATTGGTAGTACGAAGAAAATATTCATAATACATACAATTAAATCCGAAAAGCAGTTTTTTACATTTCTTATATAAATTTTAATTTTAAATTACAAACTGCAATTGCCTAAAATGTTTTAAATAATTAAATAGGAAACCTTTCTAAAATTTTTGTATTTTTTGCAATTTAAGAATTAAATTAAAAAAGACCAACGGAGCTTCTTTAAACAAAATCCTTTTATCCACAGGCATAATAATTTAAAACAATCATTTATTAAACAGTTGTGCCGCATAAGTTGACTTGGTATGATTTTTTTTTTCTTTCACTAAAAATATATATACATATGTTTGTATGCAATATCCTACTTTTAAACCTAAAAAAAGGAAAAGAAGACTCTTGATTGTTTTTAATTTGGATAGGGTGTTTTTTTTTAATTTTAAAATTTAAAATGACAATAAAAGACCGAAGAAAATAGATTTTAAATATGATTTCCATCCAGGGCTATGAGTTATATGATCTGTAAGATAAATCAAATTTTTCACTACTTTTTCCTATAAATCTGGCCGTATACCATCAATGTTGGCTTAAATATTGTCTTTAAAAACGATTCATTAAATCTTGCCAAAACAACCTTGCTAAACAGAAATGTCAGCACAATTTGATATTTTTAGTCATCGTTAAGTATAGTTTTCATGAAGCTAAAAAAAAGGACCCGTTATGGTGTTTATCTACAAGTACCAGTTTTAGTTATTTTTTTACTGCATACAATGTTTTTTATATACCATCATATGAATTATATGTTAAGAAAAAAAAGTTTTAATTTTAGTTTGAAAATTGTTTTAAATGTTTTACTATATTTTTTATAACATACTGTTGCTATTATTCAACCACACAGCTACTAGAGTTAAACTTTAGTTATTATGGCAAAATTATAGTTGTACTTGAGCAGTTTACGAGTATGACAAATAGCCTGACATAGAATAATAAAATAAAAAAATTACTGACAATTTTGCTATTAGTTTGGCATAATTTTATAAACAAATAATTTTGGTGGAAATGACCCAAAATAAATTTAATAAAAAGGTTATTTTGTTAAATTAATGGAGTAATCGCTGTAAGCCAATGCACTGAATTCCTTTAAATAATTTCAAATTTTAAATTTAAAATGAAAGCAGTGTGTTTTGTTTGTTTTATTTTTACTTTGATATAATTATTCAGTTTTAACTTTTGCCCGAAAAAAAAAATGTAAAATATTAAATTAAAAAAAATACTTTCATACTGTCAAAAGGGTCTGTCCTATGATACTTTTTGTGTATTTATTGGAGGTTTGGTCGAAAAAACTTTTTTAATACTTTAAGACCATCACCACCTATGGTGAAAATCATTTCACATTTAACTCTCATGTGTATACAAATTAAAATCAATAAATTTATAAGTATGCAAACGTTTTTAGTCGATTAACAAATTTTATAAAAATTTAAATTAAATAAGCAAAAATTAAAAATTACACTTTAAAGAGTGACAAAGAGTAAATAATACAAGATTTGATATACATATAAAAAATTAATACTTAACTTACATGGGAGGTAACTCGACTACTTTCTAATTGATGATTTTCCTTGACCATGAAGTCGTTCAGACCAAATTTAGAAAATTTAGCTTTAACAGCTTTCAAGATATAAGTTAAGCATAACATGAAAAAATTTTACATTGAATTTGTTTGAGAATATATGTATAGTAAAATCTAAATGCCACATCTCCCGAACCAATGGGGGCAAACTTCAAGTAAACAATCTACAGATTATCCCCAACGTACCCTGGAATTTTGGTTGAAATCGATCCATCCGTTTCCGCGGTTTGTGGTGACATCAAAATGTATATTAATTTTTATATATTAAATTACAATACAATATTAAATTATATTCAAATTAATTATTATCAGCAGAGTGACAAAGACCATAGGTTCGATGTAGTGTCGCAGATCAGGATATCTGTTGGGAATCGTACCCACAACTCTACCTATCTACCGAGTAGACCACTGGGGCATCCAATATTAATTTGCTTTTTTTATTAAGACCAATACTCAGGGGTAATGTAATGCATTGTATTGAAATTTGAAGATACATTGACAGATTTATTGTATTTTTTTATTATGAGCCTTTTTGTTGATGAGAAAAGTGCTGTCAATTTGACCTCTCAAAGGCCAGTGTTATACCTTTATTTCTTCCTTTATATTAATTGCAATAGCAATTGCCCCATCTGTCGGTGGTTGTTGATTGTGAGCGGTAAGCGTCGTCATTAAGTAGGTTAGCTGTTCTCTTCTCAGAAGGTGGCGCGCTGTACTCCTGATCATTCGTTACTTGGGCCGTTTGAGATTTTGTGCCAGCGCTCTAATCACTACATACACTCCGGTTCACTTATTTAAACGCACAAAAAATCCCATATTCAGGAGCCGGTATCTTTTGCAATTTTTAAGCGATTCCAGAATTTTAAAATAGAAATGGAAGGTAGACATCTTGAGATATAAACAAAATCATGACAATGGTGGTTTTAAATAAGTGAACCGGAGTGTATACCAAGAAAACTATAGAAAACATAGTTACATATGGATGTCTAATATAAAAAGCACTTATTACGATCTTTTATTATTTTACAGATCAAAGATTTTAGCTATTTGTTGAAATTTTAAATTCAAAAAATTAAGTACAAAAACTGGTAAATTTGTGATTTAAACAGTTAACGTTAAATAATAAATATCTGTAGCACAAAGAACTCTGTTGACAGCTCCGCTAGTGTCATACATATTACTTAACGGATATTAATTATCATACGAATATACGTAGAAGTTACGAGATCTAATACTTAAGCAAAAATTTTACCATAAACTTACATAATAAAGATCAAATTATGATTGCAACGTTGAGTTCAGAAAATCTATTTTTGTTTACATTTAAATACGTATTTAAGTCCTCGATTGAGTCCCTAATAACCATTACAACCATTGATCGCTAAATACCGATGACATGTTTGCATTGCTCTTGTTTCAAATAATTTTTTTGTTTGTTAACACTACAATAAAATATATAAATGAGTGGCCTCATCGACTTCTTAACTCACTTACAGTATATGATAGGAATGAAACTCAATGAAAAATCCAAAGAAATAGAGTGCAAGCAAACCTGTAATTGTCTTTAGAAGATGTTGTATAGAAGAAGCTATGTAATTAATATCGTCACTTTGAGCCAAGTGTTAATTGTGAGGTATAAAGGTTATAAAAACAACTAAATGGTGAAAATTTTAAGTTGTATGTCCCATTCAAAGATAGTACAGGTATCATTCCTATAACACGGTCGATAGGTTCCTATTATATGACGTGTTATATGAAACAGTGCTATAGGAGACTAAAAGCTGATATAAAAACAGGGGTTAAATTCCAAGAAAATATTTCAATGTCATAGAAGAAACTTTATTTCTATTAAGAATAAAAAAAAATAAATAAAAATTATGCAAAATATGGTCTGCGCTCTTGCGATGGCTCTACAAAATGCTAAAATATATGTACTTATGTATTATATCACAAATTTATATGTTAGACAAATAAGTCATAACTGAGACTTGCATTCTGGAAATAATAAAATATGGATATTTCCAAAGTTGTACATATTTTATGTCAATATTTTAATTTTCTTAAAAAAAATTTTAAAATCGTGTTGTAGAAATTCCGTTTTATAAGAGGTTTTCGGAAATTTTTTTAATCGTGTTAGAGTGAAACTGTGTTGTTAGATACCATGTTGTAGGAGGAATACCTGTAATAAAAATTTTCAAAACTCACTTTTTTAATAACTTATAACAAAATCAGTTAAATTTTTGCATTTAAACATAGATTTAACGTGTTTTGAAACACCTGCATCAGAACTATTGTAATAGAACGACATAAAAAATATCATTAAAAGTTTTGCTATGTAAAAAAAAAACATTTTGAATTTTTTTTAATAAAAATTGAAATAAAAAGTTTCATATTTTTAACATTAGATAGGTGGGAACATTTGTCACTTTTTTTTCTTTTTTTTTTTTTTTGTATTAGTAAACAGATTTGAAACTATACATAAACATTTGCATTTTAAATTATTAAAATTGTTTTCAATGGCTTTTAGTACAAATTAAAAGTAAAACTATGTGTATCTTTAAATAAAAACATTTAATAAAAATGTCAAAGTGTTTCAAAGAGATAAACTTTCAATTGATTTTGAATAAATTTCATCATTTCTATACAAACTCATTTATCATATTCACTGGGATTGTGACAAATACAAGTTATGAATTT
Source organism: Metopia argyrocephala (assembly GCA_963576795.1). Taxonomy (NCBI): domain Eukaryota; kingdom Metazoa; phylum Arthropoda; class Insecta; order Diptera; family Sarcophagidae; genus Metopia; species Metopia argyrocephala. Next base: position 91,884,273 of record OY756211.1, read on the forward strand.
TAATTGAATTTCTTTTATTTATTTTCTGTTGACACTTTTGTTGTGATATTCCCAAAATGAAAACAAAACAAATCTTTACTAATGACCAAAAATATTCTATATATTAAAACGTACGTTCGTTTTTTATTTACTTGTCTAACGCATAAGACTGTTATTAATTTGTTAAAGTCAACAGAGCAGCGTATAAGTGTTTCTAGACAATTTTGTAGATTCTTAAAAAATAAATAAATAAACCACAGGACGTATGAGTGTTGAAGTAATTAATAGTTTTTTATACGTCTAGAGGGCATAGATAACATTGTATCTGTTTTTGAATACATAGAAGGATATGATAGACGCGACACAGTGGGATATTGTAAAGAGCAAAATGTAATTTCGGATAAAAACGTGTTCTAATTACTATTTATGAGTGTAGTTTAAAAAAACTAAAGCTATAAATGGCAAAATTTTTTAACATCTTTGATTTTGTTTACTGTAGCAGACTACAGTATGCAACAAAACTTATGACTTTCTTCTGTAAGCGTGGTAAATCTCTGTTTTATTTAAAAATCTATTTTCATTTTTAAAGCCAGAAAGTAATAAGTAAACAATTTTTCTTTATTTGTATTTTTTTAATTAGTATCTCTTTCATTTATTGAAAAAATTAAAAACTACTTGAAGAATAATAAACGATAAATACGTTTCTAATCACGAAACCTGATATGTACTAGAGACCTGCATGACTCAATTCATCTCTTTAAAACACAGTGAATGCAGCTTAACACTGTTACAAACTTTATGTATCCACACACTAAATAAAGAATGTGAGTAACAGAGGAAGAAAATGTCATTCAACAATGTGTCACTCATAACAGCTTGTGTAGTACACACAATACAGCATATCAATAAAAAACAAAAGAGACCACCAAATCAAAAGTATGAATTCACTGAAAAAAATATACATTCACTTAAAAAACTAGCACTCATTAAGAAATTGGTTTTTGTTTTCTTGCCAGACGCCTTTTGTACAAAGACAGCTTTGAAAAATTCTGTCGTCATTGAGAGAGAGAATATGTTTAAAATGTAAAAACATACATACTATATATTTGCCCTCTGCGTTTCTCTTTTTTAGGAATGTTAAACTATGTATGTAAGAACAACAAAAACACAACCACAGCACAGTGAATGCTTACTGTTAAGAATGTGGTATTCACTGTTATTTTGAGTTACTGTGATTATGACTCACTCACTCAAATTAAATGAATGCAGTAAAAAATGAATTTGGTACACTATTTAGTCTGTTAAAGAGATATCCACATTTTTACAGATTGTGAATGATGAGTGAGAGCACAACAATGAGTCATCTGAAAGCATGTGCACAATTTTAAGTTTTTTCACATTCATTGCAGGTCTCTAATATGTACTGGTCATTACAACTCTGTGTCAAGGTTACGGCCTAGCTTCTCGCAGCACTCATGTTGTGTGTGTTTATTTTTATCCATTAGTACCGGGACCTACAGTTTAAAGTCGACTCCGAAAGACAGATTTGAGATGCTTTTCATGGCAATCATTACTCCCAAAGCTTTTACCAGAAGACTGCTGAGAGGTAGTCGCCGAAAGAAATAATTTTTTCATATTTCTTTTTTTCAAGATGTCAGAGCTGAGATTTGAATCCGGCGCTATCGTCTTAGTAAGCCAACACACTAACCACTAGACCACGACGACTAATATGTGTTTCGAATAATTTATGAGACTCTAAAAAAACACGGCACGTGATCATCTCATGGGTACTTACCCATGTTTTTACAATAAATTGTATAACAAAATAAACATTTTTATGCCTTGTAAAGTGTGATCTTCGTTTGTCGAGAGAAAGCTTTGCTCTGCAACAGTATGGTAAGACTAAAATAATATTTGTTAACAAGCATTCTTAATTGCCTTCTTTTCATGCTAATTGTGTTTGTTTTACTTATAGATGTCTGAAGTAATTGAATTCGATAATTTTTTTACAGTTTTAGGTACCAACGTTTTATTGATATTAATGGACTATCCAGTAGACAGTCTTCACTACCAGACCTATTATCATTAAGTATTTTTTAATATTTGCAAAGCCAATATTATAGGACATATTATATTAATATTATGAGCATATGACAATTGCAAATGTCATCTGGTGTAGTTGGTGCACATTCTGTTAACTGTTTCGGGCAATCTTTTATAATAAAATATTGGAAAGATCCCACGAGAACCTATCATGCTGTCTGAAGCCTCCGTATTTTAACTGATAATCTTGTGCCAGTTAACAAGCGGACTATCAAAAACGGCTTTGTAATCGTCGAATAGATAGTATGTCTCTTTCTTTTTCATAAGCTTTTTCAATATTTTGTGTAGCAGAAAATTTGGTCGAGAGTAAATTTACCAGTAACGCGATTTAGAAACTTTTAACAATACGATATTGCCAAAAGAAGTCGAAAATTCATATTGTTTGCAGTAACGACTAAATAAACTCTACGACAACTCTATTTTTCTTAATGTTTTTCTCATAAAATACTGTAATAGCTGATATTGGCTTTTGCGAATATCATAAATAAAAAGCAGTGAATATCCAAATTGACAAATATGTTGTCGACAGTTAAAATTATGCAGTTCAGACGGCAATCCCTTTGCACCAATTCCATTTTTTATCCGTAAATTAGAATATTACCGTTTTGATCTTATACTGGTTTGGTGGAGCAATTTTAAAACTGTTATATTTAATTGAATCGGAAGTATCTTCTACCCTGCTACCATAAGAAACCAGCAGTCTGGGAAAGTGGTTTCTTCAAATCCTCAGCATATTTTGAGGGTCAAGTACCAGTTTCCCATTTTCATTATTACTAAGTGAAATGCCTGTACCAAAGCCTCCAAATACGTTTTTAATTATTTGGTAATTTTTTGGACTTCATTTCAACTTCTAAGTGATTATTCTGAATCTATACAATTCTAAATAAAAGCTGTTTAAAAAATTTTTTCTTTTAAGTTGACTAAAGAAGTACAGATTGTAGTAAATAAAATATTTCCTATCATGACATGCTGGATTTATAACTTTTTTTTACTTTTAATACCTTTGTAATTCTTTGTGTTCAAACAGTTGTTAAATTTCATTTAATAATTTTTATTTGAAAAATGCATTTTATTATTATTAATAATCTCTTCAACAAACAGTAGTATGTAGGTATATGAATATCAATTTTAAATCTATAGAACACAGTTGCTGAAACAATGAACAAAAAGTCACATTTAATTATAGAATTACTGAATGGTATCAATATGTTATGTTCTACGAAAAAGTAACAATAGTTTTACTAACTTTTTAATACTTCTTTTATTTAATAATAATAAAAAAATGTTTAAAAATAGTTTTTATAATAAAAGGAGTTTTTAAATTATTACTACTATTAAAGATGCAAATTTAATTTGTTAAATGTACACATATTTTTTTATATTAGTTTTAACCAACTAAACCTCGAGGTACTTAACTCGCTCCATCTAAATTAAATAAAATTTTTAATTTAATGAGTTAGCATTGAAGCTTTTGGACTGCTGATTCGTATGGACGATGAATTTATTCAGACCAAATTTTAAAATATTAACTTTAACCGTTTTAAAGATATACGAAAATCAATATTTGTTTTGTGTGAGAGGTACCGTGGCCACTTATCTAACTCAGCTGACTTTTTGACTGATGATTTCTATTAAGACGTTTGGTAATTTTTTTAATGAATTTTAAAAAATAAATTTTTGAGCAAAGTGGGTCTCTAGAGAATTTTAGAAATTAGTGTCGTCATATCGTTTTATTGTTGTATCGTCATATCGTTGTATTGTTGTATCGTCGTATTGTTGTATCGTCGTATCGTTACATTGTTGTATCGTTATATTATTGTTGTATCGCTGTATTGTTGTATCGTCGTATTGTTCTATCGTCATACCGTCGTATTGATACAACATTGTATCGTCGTATCTTTGTATTGTTGTATGGTCGTATCGTTATAGTAGAGTTCTTAGGCTTAGTTTTAGCAAAAAATTATTAGCAAGTAAATTTGTTTAAAGGCTTCTCAAAGGCTGTGATATTACGTCTCAAAAATAAAGTTAAAAATGTGAAAAAGTCATATAATCTTGTTTGTGTACATATGTATATTGCAACGAATTTATTAATTCAATCGGTTTTCAGGAAGTTTCCCGAAGGAAATATAAAGATGCAAAAGTTTAAAAATTTAAAGAATTATGCCCGTATTCATAAAAAATATATTGGGTTTATTGAGGGTTTATTTGACTAATTTCTATGTAATACTTGTCAAATAAACCCTCAATAAACCTATAATATAAAATAATACGGGCATTAATCTTTTAACCGAATTAAAAAAACATAAAAGGAAAACAATAAGAAACAAATTTAAATAATTTTTTTTTATTTAAATATTTTTTCTATTGAAATATTTTTTTTTTATTAAAATATTTAATTTTTGTTATTATTAAAGTAATTTTTTTTTTTGAATCAATAAAGGTATAGAAAAAATATAATCTACAAAATATTTCAAAAAAATTTCCCAAAGAAACTATAGGCCGCCTGTTTATGTAAAATGAACGTCCGAAATCGTTCGCTCTTTCTTTGTTTTTAGCTTTAAAAAAGATCAGTTAGTGTCTGAAACATGACATCACAATAGACCTTGGTTTACAAGAAAAATTAACAAAATTTGTGTTGAGGCAACCCTTGTTGAATCAAAAAGTATTATAGTGCATTTACACCAGACTCAAATCAAGTAAATTTAATTTGAAATCACTTTGAAAATCTATAGTGTTTACACCGAAATTTTTTGACAACTAGCAGGATTTTATTTTTATAAAAATAACAACCAATAAAGAAATAAATAAACAAAACAATTTTTTTCTTGTTATTTTATATTCAATAAAAAAAAATAAATAAATAAAATATTTTTTTTCTTATTTTTCTATATTCAATAAAAAATAATTTAAAAGTCTTAAATTTATTTTCGTTTTAGTTTTATGAAGCATTTTTTAATTGTCAGTTTCTTAGTCGGAATTTACAATGTAGAAATTGAAAGACAGACAGGCAGACGAAATTTGTAGAAATAATGACGAAAATGCGAAGAATGTAGTAAACGAATGTTTGTACAGGACATTTTTCCTTTTGCTTTTCCACTTTTTGTTGTTTTTACTTCTTCTGTTTGTCTTCTAAGTTCTATTTTAGGCAAGAGCAAAAGAGAATTGAAAAATACCTGCCTTTCAATTTCCACATTATAAATCCCAACTTACTGTAGTTTTGTATTTTTTAGTATAACTTAGAAAAAATACAGAGTTGCATCGGAAAGTATATTAGATTTCAACAAGATTTTGTCCAAATCAAGTAACGAAGTAGATTTTGTTTTATATGGGAAATCAAGTAAAAAACGACTAGATTTCAATTGAAATCTAGTAATTAGTTGATTTGAGTTTGGTGTAAATGCACTATTAAAGAATTGTGTAAAGTGCCGGTCATACTAATATTAGGCAAATATTTGACGAAAAAAGCGTAACTACTATTTTTTTACTATATTTTTTAAAAAAATTTTGTTTTGTATAAATAATTTAAATATTCAAAAAATATTATTTTAATATATAATTAATCAAACTTGAAGCAATTGAAAACGAATGTTTTCATAAAATGGTTTTTACGCTTCTTTCGTCAAATATTTGTCTAACGTGAATGTAGCTTAAGTTGATTGTAAGAAAAAACCAAAACATATTCCTCAAAAGAGATAAATAAATCAGTAGTTGTAGTAGTAGCAGTATTTTTACATATTTCACAATCAAACCATAAATTTCAACAAATTGCAAGCAGTTTCTTAAGACTAATCAAATTTGGTTTAAAATCAACCCAAACTAATTATTTATTATGTTGATTTCAGTGGTAATATGTTTGTTTTCATCAAATCAGTGCAATTTTTTTAAATATCTCAAACTAAAATCCTTAATATTGATTCTTTTTTATATTAATAGCTAATCACACTTCATCACTACATTTAAATTAACTGAGTCTTTAGAACTATAAAATTCTACATTTTATGAGTTTTATTTTTAAGTATTTCCGTTATTTTACAACTGCTTTGTATACCATGATCAAAGAAAAAAGATTATTGTCATGACAAATGTTTGAAACTTAATCTCAAACACACTTAAAATTGAATAACGATTTTTTCTACACACACAAAAAAAAAGGAAAAAAATGTGAAATTAACATGTAAAGATTTAAATTTTTAGTGGTTGTAAATTAAACTTCAATGTTATCAGTAGGTATGTTTCATATAATTTGGGACTGGAATGCAAAAATTTGGGATTATTTTATATATTATATATATATTATTTTTATTTTATATAAACACCATAACCATCATATTAATCCGTATTTATATATCAATCTCTTTGTAAGTATGTTTGCTTGTCTGTAAATCACGCCTAAACAATTGACCCGATTTTGTTGACATTTGGAACACAAATATATTCAATCGCCGAAAGTTTAGTAGGGTATGTTTATTTTTAAAAATTGGACCTGGGCGTAGAACCTGCCACACAAACTAACTATTAACTTCTGTATATATTGAGATCGGTTACAACTACAGTTTCCATAGTTGGTTGGTGTAGCGAAGCTCATTTTAAAATAAATAAAAATTAATTCAGCAAAAAAATTCGAATTGACTTAACATGACATTTATTTTATTTTTAAAATCATGTTCGAATAAGTACTGCTACAATAGTAATTTAAGAGGATTTTAAATTGTTTTAAAGTGGAAAAATATTATCTATTATTTTATTATTGTGAAATCATGTTAAATCAACATGAAAATCTAATGAAGTAAAAACGTTATTAAAACATTTTAAATCAATCTCGCTTTTTGTTTTTTCTGTATGTGTACAAATTTTGTTAAGAAAATACTAGTACTACTTTAAAAGGATGAGTGCTTGATTTGATTTCTTTAAAATTAATCATATTATTTCTTTAAACCCAATAGCTTAAAACACATTTAAAGGACATTCTTACACTTACTTAAAAACCTTTTTTTAACCATAAAATACTTGTGAAAAAGATTTCATTAGTAAATCCCTTATTTGTATGCATAACCCCTGCCATAACCGCTACCTTATCAAATACTTTTTATTGGAGTTGATGAATGTTAAACTTAAATCCTGGTTTTTTCAAGCAGCAACTTTTTTTTTTTGTTGAAAAATATTTATTTTTACTCTTTATCAATTTTTTCTTTTTTATTCATTTTTGTATCCCTTTCGTATTCTATGCAAATTGTTTAATAATAAAAGAAACATAAACAGGTATTTGTAATCATAATACAGTCAGAGATAAGAAAATATATATGAAACCTTTTGCTAAATAAAAGCTGGGAAGCTTAAAAGTAGATTAAAGAATAAATAAATGAATAGCGCTTTAAATTATATTTTAATTTAAGATTAGTAATATTTTCTTTGGGGAAATAATAAATATTGTAAAACGAGCGTAAGGCGGATGGTTTTTGAAATCTTAAATTTCAAAAGCGATTAATTATTTTATCTGCCATACCTTATAGCATAATTTAAAATTCTTTAAAATATGTACATATTTGAAAATAAATCCTTTTTATTTTATTTTTTTTTTTTTTTTTTTGTACTTCTTTTAGGTAAGTTTGATTTTTGAACTTCCTATGTAAAGTATGTGTTATCAGTCAGTCAGTTTGTATGCAGTAAGTTGAAACATATTTGGTTTTTCATTAGGCTCCTTAAGTCTATTAATAATACCATTTTTTTAATTAGTTGTTAGGTTAGTAAATCCGTTAATTCAAAAATTATAAAAGTTTTAAATAATTATGTGTCTGTGTTTTATTCTAATTTACCTTTACCTGCGTAATAATTTATTTATGAGGTGATTTAAATTACAGATTTATAATATTATCTTAAAAGTTATGTAAAAAATTGTACACATAATTTAAAATAATTTTTTTTCTGAAGAGAATATTACTAAATTAAGAACTGTAGTGAAATATTTACTGCTGTAGTCATAAAAAATATTGCAAGTTTATTAAATGTTTATACTAGAAATATCTATATCAGATTGTTTATGAATACATACATACATACATAACATAACTGGCCTTTACAATCCTGTGTCAGGATTACGGCCTAGCTTCTCGCAGCACTCATGTTGTGTGTGTCAATTTTCATTCATGAGTACCGGGACCTACAGTTTAATGTCGACTCCGAACGACAGACTTGAGAAGCTTGTTCACGGCAATTAAGATGTGCGTCACTATAAAGTGTAACACCCATTTTTCTTAATAACTTTTTTCACCTTTAATCAAAATTATTTTTCTTAATCACAATATCTTTGAAAAATGTGTCAGATTTTAAAATGTATCAGTTTGTCAAATTTGACTTGTTAGTTAGTTCACAATGGATAATCAAAGACAAGTGCATACAAAAATTATTCAAATAATTAAAAAAAAAAACCATATTGGAGTTATACAAATGTTGCTAGGGAAGTCCATGTGACCAGGCAATGTGTTTCCAGAGTGGTCAAAAAGTTCAACAAAAACCTAAAAATTGAAAGAAAGCCTGGAACAGGTAAAGCAAAACTGGTAACGAACGACGCGAAAGCCAAAAAGGTTGAGAAGCTTTTGCTGGCTCTTCCAAACATTTCTGGCCCGGCGCGTGCAATGTTCGGAAAGTTTTGTGCGCCGAGTAAAGCTAAAGCTGGCCTTAAAACATTTAAAGTCCAAAAAGTTCCGGATAGAAATGCTAAGAAGAATATTGAAGCAAAAAAAAGAACAAAACTCCTCAAAAGAAAATTTTTTCAAAAGTTCGAATGTTGTGTAATGGATGCTGAAACTTACGTTTTTGCAGACTTTGCGCAGCTTCCTGGCCAAGAGTTTTATGTAGCGGATAGTAGAGGCAATGTTTCTGAAGAGTTCCGAACTAAAAAACTATCAAAATTTCCCAAAAAGTTCCTAGTTTGGCAGGCTATTTGTAGCTGCGGCAACAGAAGTGCATCGTTTGTTACATTGGGATCAATAAACTCAGATATTTATATCAAAGAGTGTCTTCAAAAGAGGTTGCTCCCATTTCTAAGACAGCACAACATATCAACATTCTTCTGGCCAGATTTGGCAACATGTCGCTACAGTAAAAGCGCATTAGACTGGTATAATAAAAATAATGTTATTTTTGTTCCAAAAGAGGCTAACCCACCAAACTGCCCAGAGCTGCGGCCTATTGAAAGATATTGGGCTCTGGTCAAAAGAGAACTAAAGAAGAGTACATCTGTTCCCAAAACCATTACTAGTTTTCGATATAAATGGACAGCTGGTACCAAAAAAATCACCGAAAACACTATAACATTGCTTATGGATGGCATAATGAATAAAACAAAAAATTTTATAAAATTAAATTAATTTTTAAATAAAATAATACAGAATATAATGCCCGTATTCATAAAAACTATTTTAGGTTTATTGAGGGTTTATTTGACAAATTTCTATGCAATACTTGTCAAATAAACTCTCAATAAACCTAAAATAGTTTTTATGAATACGGGCATAAATCTGTAATAAAAATTTAAAATAAAACTGTTTTATTTTTAACTCTAGCTTACTCCAGTCAGTTTTTATTTGACTTTTGATGTGTTACAGTTTATAGTGACGCACATCTTAATTACTCTCAGAGCTTTTGCCAGAAGACTGCTGAGAGGTAGTCGCCGAAAGAAATATTTTTTTCATATTTCTTTTTCTGAAGATGTCAGAGCCTGGAGTCGAACCCAGGGCCCATGTCTTAGTAAGCCAACACACTAACCACTAGACCACGGCGACTACTGTTTATGAATACAGCAGTTACAAATATGTATTACATTTTAATATTTCAAAAAGGTTTTTCTTAACCCAACAATGCATGACGAACCTTATGTAGTAAACCAAAACTTTACTTTATAATTTTATTTTAAACCAAATATTTACCAATACCCCCATCAGAAAATAGTGCTTACCAATAAGTTATTGTCAAACAACTAATTACTCGTCCACAAGAGTAACGCATGATTTTTATATACAATGAGTCGCTAAAAAGCAATGTATTTGAAACCAGTAAGAAAATAGTATAAAAACTCAAAAATAAGACGTTAACGAGTAGAATTTTTGTTAAGGTGACTAACTATTTTTTGTTCATAAAGAGTACACTTTGCAAGTATTTCATAGGTGAAAAAAAGAAGAAAAAAATGATAAAAACTTTATTTTCTTTTAAAAAGATATTTTTCTTCGGAGTGAATTTTTTTTGTTAAATGAGGATGTTCGTCTAATAGTGGAGCCACATCCGAACAACTTTCATTTTGCATATTAAATATGACTGTTAAAACGGCAGATAATGTTTTTTACAGAAAATTGCGACTTTTCACTGCTAGAACAATCAGTCTCTAGTGAAAATTTCTATTAAAACTTTTAAATTTTCATGTGGGGGGATACTTTAAAATGCCGAAAGATTTCAACCCATCATTTGTTAATTTCTATTTTCTCATCGTTCCATTTCTTCAATTAGTTTTATTTCATTGTGATTCGATGCGTCTGATAGAATAGGTATATATGATACAAAATTAAGATTCTCTGATAGCATTTTCTTGCAGTATTCATTAAATACGCTGGTTACGATAGACTCACATTTTGTTCGCGCACAAGAAAACGTTTCGTCACAATTTTTTTTTATTAATTTAGTAGTGCAGTCCATGCTGCGAATTATGATTATGGATTACTGACAATTTTTTTTATTAGTTCCAAAAGTATTCCCTTTATAATATGTTGTCAGTTTGAATGTTGACGCTGTTGTGTCATGAGACGTTTTATGTACTTTAGTTTCAATGTGTGCCGTTATTACACTACGTCCATGAATTGCAATTGAAAATTTCCTATTGCAGATTGTGCATTTAACCAAGGAGTCATCATTTCGATTTTTAACTACAATAGATGGAAACTTTCTTTAAATCTTCGTTTAAACGATTCTTCCTTCTTTTGTTATCGCTCATATTTAAATTAATAATCTAAAAATTTTGTTAGTAATACATTTTTTTTTTTTGATTTTAAATAAATATTATAATCTGATATTATTTAAGTGAAATGAAACTATAATATTAATACTTGCATGCAATTTCACCTTCACTAGACAAATAAAATTAAATTTTATTTTGTTCACCTCAAACCTTGTCAACTTTAACAAAAAGTACGAAATTATTGGTTTTCTCTAACCTCAAACTAATTAAACAGTAGGGGAATTCCCATAAAATTTCGCCGTACATACTACGCATGCGTGAAGACTGTCAAGCAAAAATCAGCCTGGGTATTACGTATACAAATATTGGAGATATATATCCATCTGTTTTCAAAAATGTAATTTTGACGTTGTTAGAAAAAGAGGTCTGTAGTATCTATCTATCTCTCCAGGTACATATTACGGCCTCTCAATTGTGCCGGAAAAGGCAGTAATATGCGCGTGTCAAATTCTAATCACTGTTAATAAAACTGAAATAAAATAATCTAAAAAAATGTTTTAGAAATACAAATGAGTATAAAATTATACAAATAAGTACTTTCAGAGCACAGGATTTGAAAAGAGTACGGTTTGCGAAAAAAGAGTACAAAACTCTGTAAATGAGTATAGTTGGTCACTTTATTTTTGTAAGCTTTAAAAATAAAAGAATAAGTAATATAATGCCGCCATTAGTGGTATTCTTATTTTATTAAGTGCTTCCAAATTTTAAAAATTTTCTGCTGCCAAACTGGTCCAATTTTTACTGTGACGTTTTAATATTGTCACCTAAGAATAAGTAAAAAAGTATAGGCCAATCCGTATTTGTATGAAAAACGCAATAAAAGAACAAATAATGTAGCAGCCTTTCGTAGAATGAGTAACAACAACTAATATTGTTATGACAGTTGCCTTTTAAGGTTAAGCATATGCTATACCTACATATACGCGTATGCATACAAGCGAGAACATCATAAATACTTCAAAAATAACAGCTTCTAGTATTGTCCATCTAAAGTTTCTATGATACAACAAATCACAGTAAAACAAAAGTGACAGCATCTTAAACTATTCTAAACTGACCGAAAGTATAAGAAAGTTCTGATATTTTTTTATTTTTACATAAAAAGGAGGTGCCAAAGGCACAAGCACGGCGCACTTATTATAAGGTGTCTTTGAGATTACAACAAGTAAAACATTAACAAAAACAACATGGCTTTTTGTGGGTGGTTGGGCTAAAGAACTGTAAAAAAACGAAAGCAGAAAGTGTGAAAACAAAAACAATTTATATAAGATAGAGGAAAAATTGACAATTCCCTTTACAAATTATCTAAAAAAAAAAGTAGCTCAGCCATAGCACAAACAAGTCAAAATTAACATCAACAGATGAGGCAATTACTGCAGATCATTTCAAGAGTGAAGGTCTAACACTGGCCTTTGAGTGATCAAGTGACAGCAATAATAAAAAAAAAATCCAATACAGCGCAGCATTAGTAGGGGTGTAGCCCCTTATATAAAAAATATACGATTGTATAGTATAACAAATCAAAAGGTTATATTAATTTAAAGAAGTTATTTTAACGAATATATATATATATATATCGATTTTTAACTCCTAATTTTGTTTTTCCTGATATTTGGAAGAAATTGATACCAGCGAAATCGAAAACCATAAATTTTGCCTTAAGCATTTAATTAATTTTCCTTCAATTGAAGTTGTCTGTATAATCACTTTTAGAAGATTTCATAGACATTGCAATGTCAAGTTTATTATTTATAACGATTGTTGAATATAAATTAAGTGCTAAATGTTGCTTTTTTTTATAAAAATCTACTTGATATTGCCTATTTTTATTCCTTCATGCCAAATAGTAGATCTTCTCTGTAATCAATAAAGTGCTGACGTCTGTATTCTTAAAGATAAAAATATTGCTTTGGCAACATAATTTGTATTTTATTTTGATATTAAGTATAAAGCATCTCATTTACCCTGAAAACAATTTCATTATTAATAAAATTAATTTTGTCACTAAAAATAAAGCTTAAGTTAGTGAATTATATCTTAGGATTGCTTTGTATTAGAAATTATTTTGTAAAAATACTTTCTTGCTATAGCCCTAATCATCAACGTGAATGAAGCAATTCAATTAAATAGACAAAAAACAAAGAAAATATATTTGCCTTACCACAAATTATAATTAAAAATATTTGAACTGATAAAAAAAAAAAAATGCCGAAAACATAATTGTTTATTCTGTGTGCGGTGTCAGTTAAGAAATAAAAAACCAGGAAAATAACTTTTTAATCTTTTGACAAAAATACTTAAAATAGTATTTCAGTCTCCAAAATAAACTTTCTTTTTAATGGACACTTTAAGTAAACAAGCTGATAAAAAAACAACAATAAAAGTAATTGCAACAATGGCTTTTAATTAAAAAACAAAAATAAAGCAATAAAAGGAAACAAAGAAGAGAATTACAAGAATAAACTGATGAAAAACCACAATCAGGAATGCCAGATAAATTGCCATCTTGCTGATAAATTTTTAAAATATCATGATTTTAAATTAAAATCATCAGGCAAAAAAAAACGAACAAGACGAAGAACTTCCTACTCTACTACTAAGGCGAATTAAGTACAAGTACAAGATGTTACCCAGAAATCAGCTGGAAATTCATTACTGGATTTAGAAAGTGCCTGTCAAAATAAATTGCAATGTATAGACTTAAAAATTCTTAAATTGTAATGCTTTATTCGTTTCGTATTTTACTCAAACGATTAAAAATTGAGTTTAACTAAGGTGTCAGACTTTTTCGCATTTTTTGGAAAATTTGTTATTTAGGTTGAAATCTTTAGAGAAAAGTTTAGTTTCCAAAAAAATTGGGTTTAGAAAAATGTGTGCAATCCTAAACTTACTTTTTCAGTTTTTTATAGCAGAACGTATATCAGCCATTTTTTGTGTAGCAAAACATTTTGTTTAAATAATGATATACCATACGAGGTCTGTACAATAGGAGACGCGCATTTTTATTTTTCTCAAAACATATTTATTTAGTCATCAATTTCTATTGTGTTCCCCTTCATAAAATACACTTGTGCTAGCGATTTTTCCAATCATCGAAGCAGTCTGAGGCATGATGACAGTATTCTTTTCAATCAAAAAATATCGAACAAGCAATGACGAGAAAGCGGTTGCATTATCGTGATGCAAAACTCAGGAATTGATTTGAATTTTACACGTTGTTTTCGTTTTTTTTTTTTTGCAAGTAGCGGAATAAAATTCCTTATTAAAAAATATTTCCTGAAGAAGCTACGCAGAGAAGTAGCGAAATATCGAAAAAATAATTATATAATCGACCTAAAGCTTAATTAAACGCTTATATATTAATAAATAATAAGGTCAACTAAACTTATTAATACAATTCTTTATTAACCGTACAACCATGTAGCAAGACCTCTTATTGCACTTCGCCATATTAATCGAAGAAAACAGTGACCAAAATCTTGACACTTGATCGAACTTGGCGTGCTTTTTTGGTTAAGGCTCTCCTTGGCTTTTCTATTGGGATGATTGAACTGTTGTTTCGATGTCAACCATACGAATCTGGATTATCGTTGAAGTATGTCAACATTTTCTGAGCGATTCTTACTATTATTCCTCTCACAAACTACCTAAACTGACAATATAGGGTTCGAGACAAGTGTACCTACATAAAAAGAAATCGCTAATCGAACGCACCTAGCCTAAGAAAGTGCAAAATTCACACTTTCTATTCTCCAGAAATGGTGTACTCATATCAATAAAACAAGATGTAAAGCTTTCATTGTTCTACGAAGCAAAAATCACTATTTTAAAGGCAAAACTCATTAAATTGTCATTTTGCAAATCGTCAAATCTGGCAGCTATGCCCATAATACCTTTTTTTTTAATACGAATGACAAAACATTTGAAATCCTCTAAAAAAAAGCCTGTTGCAACAATTACAAGTAAAACGACTACTTTAAGTAGCAAAAAAAAAATAAATAAATAGAGAGAGCGAAAGGAAGAGAATTTAACGTTAAAAAGAAAGCACTAAAAATTCAACAACTGATGTCAAATGTCAAAAACAATTTTCGTTGTTAAAAACAGATGCCAACAGTACCAATAGCAACAAAATCCTGAGACAAATTAAGCTGAAGAGTAATAAAGAATAAAGTGCAACAAATTTGCAGACAACAAGTATTAATTCAGGCTATAAAGTTGTATAAATGGGTACTTGCAACATTAAGAACAACTAAAAAGTAAGAAAAAAAAGAAAGAAAAGAAATGAAAATAATGCTTTATGATCTCTTCCAAAGCTGAAAACTTCAAATTGAAAGAATTGCAAAAGGAATTATTTTGACATTAAATGTTTAGGTTATAGGTTTTTAACCATTTGAGACCAAAATCAAATCGCTTTACTGTTATATTTTTATGTACAATTGTCTGTTTTTCTTTTTGCTTTTGTTGGAATCGTCAGCTATTTATTTAACAAAGTAGCAGTAGTCCATACCAAGATTTAAAATTACGGGTAGTGGCTGTAAGATATTTTAGTAAATTCCTCAATGCTCACTATGGAAACAATATAAAAGGCACTCAATAAACATACAAAAGGTATTTATGTACATCAATTTTTTGTTTGTTGGAAAAGTGTAAAATCACACTCCCTCTTAAACAATTCCACACATGGTAACACAGTTAATTGGACCAAATTGAGAAAATTTCACTATAACTCTTCTCTAGATAAAACAAAAACAAAAATGTTTATTTTTATCTAACTTAAAACTTAAAAATACTTAAGCAAAATTTTAAAGCCATAACTTTGGCTACACTCTTAATATTTATAATTTTTAGGTTCTAAAGCATCATAGAAAAAATGTAAAATTTATTTACCATCAATCAAGTCAATCTCTAAGTCTTGGATATCTTATATGAAACCATATAATTTTGAATTCACAAAACTTTTCTCACAGTGTATTGTTTTATTTCACCAATACAACCACAGTTTCCTTTTTGGCCATCACTAATTTAGAGAGCTAATCTTTGCTTGTGTAACGTTTGCTTCCTTTGTTTGGTAGAAAACAATTGCAATTGCTTAACGATTACGTCCTGCCAATTTAACGTTCTATTTGACTTGTATAGCAACCTGAATCACTAAATCAGTATTAAAAGAGGATTGTTTTCTCTTTTAGTTTTATACTGCAGGTCATTTCAAATGACGAGTTTTGAATATTTATACCAAGAAACAAAACTGCAGAATTTATCTATCACTTGTAGGTGGAGATGAAATTGTCAGAAAATCTGATTTTCCATAGAAAGAATAAATATTTCCCTCATGCAAGTATAAAATGTAGAATTAAAAGTATTTGTAACTAAAATATAAATACCCGGTGGCGAAAATCACACTGAATCATCGTGACAAACGCTGACAATGCTAAATCATCGATGACAGTTGCTGAATTTAATTTGGGGTCATACATGAATTTTTAAAGCATTTGTCCAAAACGTCATATATGACTGAAGTTGATTTTGTCTCGTAGAAGTCCGGGTATTGGTGAGTTCTGACAGACATTATCATGAATTTATACATAATGTGTCACTAATGTATAAACAGTATCGAAAAATATCACGTTGATTCACCTATGAACCTCTTATTTTTAAATTATAATTTTTGAAAAACCACAAATTTTATTTTTGAATTTTTCTCCTTCGCTGGGTATGAGTTTCTGTGCGAGCGCTCTAACCACTATACCATGACCCATCAAGTTAGCAATGGATCAAAGTCATCAAAACAAAAAAACAGAGAGACTAAAAAATAAAATTAATATTAAAACTTATAAAAAACAAAAAAAAGCAAAACTATTCCGTTATTTCTGCTTAATTCATCAATGCAGAACTATTGCAGACAAAATCCTTTAGAGTTCAGCTTAAAAACGACTCATAACAGACAATGTGGCCAAGTTTGGGCATTCTTAGGTAAAGTGTCACCTTAATGAATTTGTAATGCATAAGTGTCACGCATAATGTTCATATGGAATATTTCATGTAAAATGCGACTTGATACTGATTGTGTGACGATGATTCGTCCATGAAAATTTGTAAATGACCATGTCTCTTTAAATTCGCCACCGGGTATTTTATGTGATATTTTTATAACAGTCATGCAAATGTTATTTTAAAAATAGGTGAATCAGAGAGTTCTGTGACTAACTTGGCTCCGCTAGTACAGTACGGATATAAACCTGAAACATAATCCTCTATCGCAGCAATGCTATCGAAGGCTACGTATATAAAAAAAGGAAAATAACGTCATAGATATTTTCTATAAATGATGTCTACTGAATATTTATAAAACTGAAATTCGGCCAATAAATTACTTTATACTTTATACTACACTCATGTCTCTAAAAATTACAGATTTCGGTGGCTTTTTGTCGAAATAAATTTTGGTTTATTTTATAGACCATTGTTAATTTGTTTAAACGCATATAAAATTAATTTATTGCTGTACCATGGACAGAAAAAATAATTGATTGCCAGTCGATTCTTATTTTAACTGAGTTAACAAGAATATCATAAATAAAGGATGTTTTTTCTATAGTTACACAGGTTTAATAAAACAAAGGAAGATACTCTTAATATAACTGAAACGAATGGTGATTTCCATGTGCTCGATTGTTTTAGGTTTATCGAAATACACAAAATAATTCAATAGAGTTAAATCACACAATACTGGTGGCTAACTAAGGTGTGCGTCACTATAAAGTGTAACACCCATTTTTCTTAATAACTTTTTTCACCTTTAATCAAAATTATTTTTCTTAATCACAATATCTTTGAAAAATGTGTCAGATTTTAAAATGTATCAGTTTGTCAAATTTGACTTGTTAGTTAGTTCACAATGGATAATCAAAGACAAGTGCATACAAAAATTATTCAAATAATTTAAAAAAAACCATATTGGAGTTATACAAAAGTTGCTAGGGAAGTCCACGTGACCAGGCAATGTGTTTCCAGAGTGGTCAAAAAGTTCAACAAAGACCTAAAAATTGAAAGAAAGCCTGGAACAGGTAAAGCAAAACTGGTACCGAACGACGCGAAAGCCAAAAAGGTTGAGAAGCTTTTGCTGGCTCTTCCAAATATTTCTGGTCGCGAAGTGGCCCGGCGCGTGCAATGTTCGGAAAGTTTTGTGTGCCGAGTTAAAGCTAAAGCTGGCCTTAAAACATTTAAAGTCCAAAAAGTTCCGGATAGAAATGCTAAGAAGAATATTGAAGCAAAAAAAAGAGCAAAACTCCTCAAAAAAGAATTTTTTCAAAAGTTCGAATGTTGTGTAATGGATGATGAAACTTACGTTTTTGCAGACTTTGCGCAGCTTTCTGGCCAAGAGTTTTATGTAGCGGATAGTAGAGGCAATGTTTCTGAAGAGTTCCGAACTAAAAAACTGTCAAAATTTCCCAAAAAGTTCCTAGTTTGGCAGGCTATTTGTAGCTGCGGCAACAGAAGTGCATCGTTTGTTACATTGGGATCAATAAACTCAGATATTTATATCAAAGAGTGTCTTCAAAAGAGGTTGCTCCCATTTCTAAGACAGCACAACATATCAACATTCTTCTGGCCAGATTTGGCAACATGTCACTACAGTAAAAGCGCAATAGACTGGTATAATAAAAATAATGTTATTTTTGTTCCAAAAGAGGCTAACCCACCAAACTGCCCAGAGCTGCGGCCTATTGAAAGATATTGGGCTCTGGTCAAAAGAGAACTAAAGAAGAGTACATCTGTTCCCAAAACCATTACTAGTTTTCGATATAAATGGACAGCTGGTACCAAAAAAATCACCGAAAACACTATAACATTGCTTATGGATGGCATAATGAATAAAAGAAAAAATTTTATAAAATTAAATTAATTTTTAAATAAAATAATACAGAATATAAATCTGTAATAAAAATGCAAAATAAAACTGTTTTATTTTTAACTCTAGCTTACTCCAGTCAGTTTTTATTTGACTTTTGATGTGTTACAGTTTATAGTGACGCACACCTTAAGTGGATCACTATCTGATATTGCTCTATCATGTTAAGGTAAATTAATTGTAGCACGCATTGTGTGGCATATTGGTCGATACTGTTGAAACCACATGTCAGCAACCCGTCACTGTTCGTAGTAACATTCTAGCCATCATCGTTTTTAAAGATATATCGACCAATGACTGCGCCAGTCCATAAAGCGCACTAAACAGTAATTGTTTTTGGATTTAAAGGTATTTCGATAAAAGTTTGTGAGATATGCTCACTACAAACGCGACAATTCTACTTATCTATGTACCTATTTAAACGAAAATAGGCTTCATTAGAAAGCAAAAGTTTGAATCTCAATATCAATTTTCAGTTCAGCTTATAAGCCGAAATAGGCAGCGCATTGATAGTCGTTTGGCTTTACTTCCTGCACAAGTTTAATCTTGTAAGCTTTTAAGCCAAGGCCATTTCGTAAAATCTTACTTAAAATAAAGAGACACAACACCAGATGATGTGAACAGCGATGAATTGATTAATTTGGTTTATTTTCAATGCTTCTCCGTACAGTGGGTATATCATCTTCAGTTAGCACTGTTTGGCGTATTAAGGGATGCCAATGATTAGTAATAGTAAACGATCCAATGTTATTTGAATTTGACGAACAAAACCTTTATTTTGATACAAAAATTTACAAGCTTTGCTCTGGCCTATCTTTAACTACCTTTAGCTATCGCCCTTAGAATATTAAGTAATGGGCCTTAGGCCTATTATTACAATTTGCCTTTAGTTAGAGGGAGAATATTATCGGACAGATAAATTGCTTTTAGTAGTACAACTAAACTTTAACCTAAAAGTGACCAATAAAGTTATTGGAAAGATTGCCTTACCTTTAACTTTTAACGTGATATTAAAACTTTTGAGCTTACCATATTTTATTGAGGCTGCCATATTTATTGTTCGTTGAATTATTAACAAAAATATTTTACTTATTTAGTCAACAAAGAAGTAAGTTCAAAAAATATAGAAACTAAAACACATTTCTTTGTTGTTGAACTTTTTAGTGTACAATTTATAACATTTTTGTTTGTTTATTTATTTACGTAAACATGCGTGTTGTTGCCACTTGGTGTCTTTTAAACAAATTTAACGCCAAAAGCAATCGGTTCATGTTCTGGTAATGCCGTATTTTTAAAAAATATAACTTTTATTTTAAAGGCAGTTAGAGCCGTAGCACAAAATCTCTAACGGCTGTGGTTGGAACCCCAGCAAAGGTGAGAAATGAAAAAGTTAGTTTGCGGTTTTTTCAAAATTATAATATAAAAATAAGAGTTCCCCTCCCCTTCCCTTCAAGAAGTCCATCTTCAAAGTAACCACTCCCTGACTCTATTCCGCCTTAACCTTTGCCAACAAAAAACAAATGATCAGGAGAAAAGTGCCAACTATTGGGAAGTAGCAGAAAACAGCTAAAAACCTACTTAGCAAAGGCACTCACCACAATAAACCTGCAACGATGGGTCAATTGCTGTTGATCATTCTAGGGTGAAGATATAACATTGGTCAATTCACAACCATTTGTCTCATTACTAAATCGCTTAATAATATAAGAAAACAAAATATATGTTCTGTTGTTATAATGTACTGTCCTTTCCACAAAAATTCAATACAATGCACACAGGGTTCACCCCTGAGTATTGGTCTCAATAAAAAAAAAGTTGTAATAATGAAACCATTCCTCCTGTTAACGAAAGTTACCTTTAACTATACGACACTTTAAAGGCAAGTTGTAATAATGGCCCTTAGAATATTAAATTCAGCTTTTGGAAATACTTGGTGTTCATTGAAAAGAACTAACAAATAAGAAAATATATCATATTGTAGGGCATCTTAAAGTCTAAGTTTACTAGAAACAAAATAATAACCCTATTCAGAAAATCTTTCACTAGCTATTATTCTCTCTATAAAGCACTTGTGATAGAAAATAATGCACTTGTCAGCAATAAAATATTACAATCAAATTAAAAAACAAAAACAAATATTTAACGGAATGTATAATCTGATGAAAATCACATTATAAAAGACAAATTCAAGAAAATTATTATTCTGATAATCTTGCTTGTCATCGATATAAAGACAACACTCACCTATCAGTAGAATACTATTTAAAGACAAAGCTTTTGAATGAAAGTGTTTTGAAAAGGGGAAAGAATAACAAAAAGAAGAAGAAAAAAAAAACAATTTAAATTATGTTACACTTTCCTTTTCCATCGAATATTTAAATGGAATAAATGATCAGCAAAAAAAGAAAAAATAAAAGCTCCTATTCAAGCAGAAATAGAAAAACAAAAGCAATAACAAAAAAATGTTTTATTTTTCCTTCAGTAGATTTTACAACTTTGTGGCAAATTGAATGTGAACTTAAAAACTTTATTTTCTGTCATGTCCCCCAACACTCATGTCATAAACATGACACCATTTATATGAAAGGATGGATGATAGTTGCCTTAACAATTTTGTAGTGTTTTTTGTTTTTATTTGCAGTCAAATCCTGTAAGATTCCAAATTAATATTCATTCATATAAGAATGTAAGCAGTATGTGTAGGCTTGCGTTTGTTTATCTTTTAAAGATAAACAAGCAATTTTAGGGACTGACCCCAACCATTTCACTTTATTGGTTATATAAAGAGTGTTTTTGGTGAAAATAGTTTTTCTTTAATTTATAAATAAATACTAATATTTACAGTTAAATACTACTAGATGATATCTTATAATACGGCAAGAGTTATGTCTTAGAATGACATTTTCGATATCTGAAAAAGAATAGAAAAATATCGAGAAGTGCATACAAATTGGAATCTATTGCATGAATTTCAAAAAGAACAAAATATCGAGGTGTGTTGTTAGAGGCCGTAACCCTGACACAGGGTTGTAATGGCCAATTATGTATGTATGTATGTATGTATGTATGTATGTATGTATGTATGTATGTATGTATGTATGTATGTATGTTTGTATGTATGTATGTGTTTTTATAGGATCTCTTTTGTGGTTTCCTAAACTTCTTTTCTTTTAGAGTCTCTTTTGTGATGTTTTCTACACTTAGGCTTGTTTATGTAGTATCTACAGGAGAACACAATATTGGTGGGAATAGTAATTTTACCAAAAAGGTCTTCGTTTCAGCTTACGCACCTCGATGTTCTTTGTGGTCTTTTTTTGCACTTATAGAGTTATATTAATAACTGTTATTTGTAGTTAGAATAGACAAAATTTAATTGAAAAATATAGTTTACTAATTATATACAAGCGGGCGCCATATCGGAACATAAAATCGAAAGACATATTTGATATTTTTGACAGAGATTTACCAGATATTCAACACCAACTGAACACACACAACACTATTTGGTTGTTGGTCTAAAAAAGTATGGGACAATAAGACATGTTGACAAATATGAACCGTCTCGAAACAATACGGTGACTGTAGCTGAAAACGTTACAGAGTTTCCTTATTACCAGATAAAGTGCAATTGAGCATCAAACGCCGTTCTTTAATATGAACGTGTATATCGGAAATTCAAATAAGGGATTTTAGTCTGCTCGTTACTATCATGATACCTAATCAAGAGGGTAATCTTAATTTACCAAAATAATAACATCTGGAATAATTATAATTGTGAATATCATTCTTCTTCCTCTTCTTTGTTTTTCAGCCGTTAACAAATGTGTCCACGAGTGTCCACTAGCAAGTTACTTGCGGAAGAACTTCTGCAAGTATTTGCTGAAGTGTTTCCACTGAAAACAAAACTTGCGGAAGTTTGATTCCAGAAGTAGTTTGTAGAAGTTTTAGTCGGAACTTGCAGCAAGAAATTGCAGACGTGTTTACACACAATGTGAGTACAGGTTGCAGTAGAGTTAGCTTCTTTAAAGAGTGACAGTATAAAAATGTCTTGTGGCAAAATTAGAGTGACAGCTGCCATCGCAGCTTATTTAATAAGAAAGAAACAACTAATTAAAAAAAATTGTTCTCAGTTTCTTTGGGTACATGAGATACATACATAACTGGCCTTTACAACCCTGTGTCAGGGTTACGGCCTAGCTTCTCGCAGTACTCACGTTGTGTGTGTAAATTTTTATCCATGAGTACCGGGACCTGCAGTTTAATGTCGACTCCGAACGACAGATTTGAGAAGCTTGTTCATGGCAATTAATTACTCTCAGAAAGAAATATCTTTATCATATTTCTTTTTTTTAAGATGTCGGAGCTGGGTGTCGAACCCAGGGCTCATGAATTAGTAAGCGAACACGCTAACTACTAGACCACGGCGACGGTACATGAGATGTCGTCATGTATTTCATGTCATGATAAAACTCCCACTTGCAAACGTATCGTCGTGCGGGAGTTTAAGTTCTCTATACACCATTTTTTAAATCTCGCGTTAATGATGGTAATTTAGGTTTTTGACACCAAAATTTTTAAAATCTACAATCCGTTTTCGGCTGTTTATTTCTGAAACTTGACGAGCTATCCGAAAACGGATTGCAGATTTGAAAAATTTGGGGTCGAAAACCTAAAGTGGCATCATTAACTCGAGATATATAAAAAATATGATGTAACGACACGTTTACGCTGGTTGCTGGGCAAAAACAAGAATTTCGCCTTTTGTCGTCACAATGAAATAGCGGATAGAGCACTTAAATCGTGTAATTTTCTTTTCATCTCTTCTTCGGGCTCGTCTATAGCATTGGCTATTGTCTTTACAGCGTTTTGTTTTTTAATTTTATTTTTATATTCTTTTGAGGACGTGTCCCATAGTTCTGGGTAACTTTCCTTACTTCAAATAAATTTATTATTTTCCATTTTTATTTAATTAGTCAAAAATAAAAGAAAAAAACCACAAAACAAAACCCGACGTATACCTGATTTCTTCCGCAAGTCTTAAAAACACTTGCAGTTCACAGCAAGTTGCGCAAGTCACTTCCAGCAAGCAACGAACATATGTTTCCACATAATTTCTGCAAGTTTTTCTTGCAAGCAAAAACTTCTGGAAGTCGAGTTCTAATACGTGTTTACATGACAAAAATTTCTGGAAGTCACTTCTGGAAGCAACTTCCGCAAGAAAACTTGCTAGTGGACACTCGGCTTTACATTTAAAAAGTTAAATTGGGAAAAAATAAAAATTGTGATTTTATCGTATGAAAATAAAAACAAAAAATTAATAGTAAAAATGTATTGAAAATAAGTTCATCTACAAAGTAACTGCTCCCTGACATTCCACTCTATTCCACCTCAACCTTTGACAACGAAAAACCAAGGATAAGGAAAAAGCGCTACCTATTGGAAAGTAGCAAAAAACAGCTAAAAACCTACTTAGTGAAGGCAGTCACCACAATCACAATGCAATGATGGAACAATTACTGTTGATCATTCAATGATCAATTACTGTTGATCATAACACTGGCCTTTGAATGATCAACTCACAGCTCAATTCCTAAGGCGCTTAGAAATACAAGAAAACAAAATATTGTATATCGCATATTTGCGAGAAGAGTGACATAACTCAAAAAACACGTTTTTCATAATGCAGAAATATGAGTCGAACTGTCTCAAAAAAAAAAATAATAATAAAACACAAAATATTTTAATTTTGCATTTCAACAATAAAAAACAAAGAAGGCAAAAAAATGTGATGAATTGTCTACAAGAATTAACAGCAGTGTTCTTTACAATCAAAACAGTGACAGTGTTGCATGCCATCTTAAACAAAGACTACCTTATTGATTGTGTCATGGTCCCTACCTTAATAAAAATTTACTAAAAAAATATAATTTTTTTGGGAAAATGTAAAGAAATATTTTATTTTATTTATTTTAAGACCGCGACTGACCACATTTAGCCGTTTCAAAAAGTATTCAGAAAGAGTGATAGTATAAACAAAAAAACCTCTGTAGGACAGATGTTTTTAAAATATATGTGAAATGTTCAAAAAATTATAATTTCTTTACGATTAAACCTGCTTTTTGTGGAGCAGCTCTACAGAGAAATTACAAAGCATATGTATGTCTTGGCATCTTTTTTGTATAGCCACACATTTTGTTGCGGTTTTATATTGTTAGACAGAAATCTATTCGAAGATAGTCGGCCACATTCTCAAAATTTTTAGTAGTTCTGAGGCCTTATTCTGTAACTCTCCTAAGCTAAAACTCTATCGCTAAAAATTTATAAACTTGATTCAGGAATTTTTGGCTACAAATACAATTCTTGAACGCTTATTGCAATTTAAAAACTTCATGCCTATTACCTCCAAATTTTTTAATTTTATATATTTTAACGCCTAGCCTGTTTCAAAAACAAAAAATTTTAGCATTTTAGCTTAAGAGAATTACAGAATAAGGCCCCTGAAAACCAAAATTTGTGGTTTGTTTCTGATTTTCTTTATAGCTATAATTCATATAACTGTACTTATAAATTCAGTTCAAAGTACAAATTTACTGTATACATGATATAAATAAACCATTTTAAAGACTTTGACGATTTTTTTATTAACATTTTCCGATTTTACATTAAATTTATCTGGCACTCGCAATGCCATAGAGGACTGATTACAGTCCTGTAATTTTTTTTTTAAAAATAATTTAGTAAGAGTTTGATTTTGATTTTTTTTTAACAAAATAAACCTTTTTGGGTAATTTTATTTCACGTATGGCATCATTCCCTTTTACACTCACAAGCCAGTGTAAGTACAAAAATTTATTAAAATCTTAAATTGCCAATTTAACGCTGTTTTAGCTTCAATTTTACTTTTGAACATTAAATCTGGCAATTTTAGCCCCTTGTTATTGTAGTTATCAAGTCACAACAAAATGTGTAATTAATTTAAAAAAAATCGTGTAGGTATTTAAATGTGAATTATAAAAGTATGTATGTAGTTTAAATTTTAATGTGATAGCAGTTATGCTTCTGAGGTAGTTACACTAGAAAGTAATGAGGCAGGATAAGCAAGGTATATCAATGTTGCATTCCTCTTTTTCTTAAGTGTTGAAAGTTTTCATATGCAAAAGTTCATTTAGGTTAAACACAAAAAAAAAAGAATCAGATTTTAAAGTGGTTCCTGCCTGCGTTTATTAAAAAATTGCAAAATAGAAGCATAAAAAATAATGTGAAGTAAACACGAAGACTTGTAAATCGGGAAATAGAAAAAGGTAATTGGCTTTCGATTGAAATTTTTAGCTATAACTACTTATATAATGTTAGCTGTAGTTGGTTAAACAAATAAGTTGATATTTTTTTTTATTAACTTATATTGGTAAAATGCTTATAATTTCTACAGTACTTCTATAGCATAATTTTTTTATTACAGGCATAGAAATTTACAAATATTTGGAGTTCCTAGGGACTTTGTGTTGTAAATTAAAAAAAATGTTTCATAATTGAAATTGTGAAAATTATTTGCGATTTTTTTTATAAAAATTTATTATTGAAATTGATTGCTTGATTGAAAAGCATTTGGCGATGTACTTTTCGCTGGTAGGTGAATAAACTTTACACTAAAGTTTCAAATTTAGTTACCAAACGAGAATTATTATTATTAAAATTGCCGTAATAAAACCGTCGATTTTTACTAAAATTCAAAACTATTATTTTACTTTGTTGTACTTATATATACATATTTGGCACTAAGAATAACGTGTACACATGATTTTGTCAATATTCCAAAATGTCAACCCTTTTTTTTACAATTCAGTCTTATTACGGTTGTCGTATTCACCTTTAAAGTTCTCGACTTTATAAAGTGGTACTACATTTCTCGAATGACAAAAATACAACCCTGTTAACAATTCTTGAATAGTTTGTTATATTACGTTTCTCAAAAGCCAATGTCAAAAGTTGAAAAATAGTTGTTTTTTTTTTGTTCTACAAAAAATTTAATCGACAGCGAATTTATAAAAAAGAGTATTTTTATTAATAAATCTTATGAAAACTGTTTATATGTAATAAAAATAATTTTAAAATAAAAATGAATACAAAGCACTGTTTGAAGACATGGTAGAGTTGCTTGAAATAAAACCGGAATTGGCATAATCGTAGCACAGTGGCATACACAAGGGAAGAATGGGTGGAAATATCATGTAAGCTAAGTAGTTTAGAAACATATACATACATATTTCATGAATTTCTTATTTTTCTTCAAAAAATATTCAGTTCTGCCACTGAATACCTATTTTTTTATCATCAGACGGTGAATTCACGCAAAACTCAGCATTTTTAAATTTTTAAGAGCAACTAAACAAAGTTTTTATTTACATTTGCCGCCAAATTCTCTTAATTGTTATTATTTTTGTCAATTCACAACAGAAAGTTTCATAATATTTATTTATTCTTAACATGTTATGTCGTCCTTTTCTTTTTATTCTGCTACATATTCGTTGTACCACAAAAAGAAGAATTCAAGAACGTATACGATTGTGGTCGAAGAACATTTTGGAGAACCATAATAAGACTGATTGCTCACTGCAAAATGTCAAGGAAACTATAAAGCTCTAAAATAATCGCTTCTAAGTTATTTTCACTATTTGCAAGCTTTTAGAAAAGAACGTTTTGATTTCATACCGGCAAGGTCACAACAGCCAATCAGATCTCGATGATAACAATGCTTTCTGAATCATATAGCAGTCAATAACCTAAAATATCAACACTGAAGGTAGAAATATATAGCATGGGTGGTAGAAGTACACGGCATGTACTGTGGTTTTAGACAGAAATTTGTTTGATTTAACTGTCCCTATAACTTCGAAGAAAAAACACATCTCTTAAAGTATTGAGTAGTTACTTTTAAGTATTGAGTACCCAAAAATTAGTACAAATACTCGATACTTGGTACCCATTACTCAAAACTTTGCCAGCACTATTCTATACGTTGGATGCGTTTCAAATTTTGCCAGTAACATGTTTTATGAAACTTTACTATTTGAATTATTTTTTACAGACGTGAGAAACACACAAATGGCGCAACGCATGTTGTGTGAGTTGAAAAGTTTTAGTGCATGAGAAATGGCAACTCGCACTAAAAACGCAGTCACCATTAGCTGATTTTATTTGTCTTCCTATTAAGTAGTACAGTATTTTATGTTTTTTACCTCCTGGATTAGTTTTTGCTCCTATTATTTTAAAAATAAAAATACTTGATTGCTTTTACAAAATTAAAAAATTGTTAAAAAAACAATGAAAGTCAACTGTTAGATGCCTTGCTAATTTTACATATTACTTGCATTATGAAATTGCACTATTTTAACTTTTTTTGATAGACGATTTTAATAATTTTAATAATAGAAACTTAATAACGTCAACTTTTTTCTGTTATAAATCATCCCTCCTAGTAGTCTTACTGTTTTGATATTAAACGCTTAATTCCCAAAATCTTTTAATAAATTCTTAATTGCCACTTTGAAAACTTTCACCTGAAACTCAATATTTTTTACCTTTAAACCAAAATGAAATATGCAAGCAAGTTGAAAAAGAAATGTTAAAGAAAAAACAATTTTTTCTGTCAAAAAGTTTATGACTTTTTAATCCCTTAACAAATGTTTTATAAAGTTTGATGAAAAATTTATAAGAAAAATAAGAAAAAATATTAAAAAAATATAAAAAAGTAGAGAAAACATCTTTTTAAAATATAAAATAAAAATTCTTAAGAATGAAAAATAATACGACAATTGAGTTGATAACAATATTTTGTACAATTTACTCAATTAAGTAGTACGAGTAGTACGAGAAGTAGCACAGTTAAGATGAAAGAAAAACTTTTGATTTATTTACTCTTAAATTATTATTTTATTTCAAATTAACACTTGAATTGTTTCTATTACTCGTTCCTTATAAATTCAATTGCATACTTAAAAAAAATAATAAAAAACATATATTTTTCGTCTATTTTTGTTCTTTTGTTAGAAATGGGCGGCTGCCTTTTTATTATTTTTAAGCTCAAAATACAAAGTATTTTTATTTTGGATATAAGATGTAGTTTATATTGATTTCACTTGAATGCTTTAATTTTCTGAGCTGCAATTTTAAAAAAATAGGCTTCAGTAGCCTTTAATTTTTCTTCAGTAATACAGAATTACGTGATATAAATAATGAAAAACATGTTTCTAATTTATTTGGTTTATTATTATATTTTGATATGAAAAAATCTATTTTAAATTTTTGATTTTCAGTATTTCAAAGTAAAAGTAGATTTAGAAAAGTTGGGAACTTCATAAAAGGCAATAATTGTAACAAGTTCTTAATAGAGACTGTTTTTTAACCCTATAAACCTTACCAAAGAGTTAACTGTTATACTGTGGTTACTTTTTGAAATTTTTGATAAATATTCGTATACTCTGGTAAATCATCATGAATATATTCACTCTTTACCAACGCCACCAAATTATTCGAATTCACCTTTAAAATTAGTCATCTATTCCAGCAATTTGTAAACAGACGAGCTTGTGATTTTTTAGTCGCGACCACCTCATAATCCACACGAAACAGACTGGTTGCATTGGCAGTTCTTGCAATGCATCTGGCTGCTCTTCACACCAAGTATGGCAGTTTTGCTCATTGACGTATCCTTTCAATCAAAAATAACTTTCGTCGCTAAACTCAATTAAAAAAAACCTTCATCTAATTTTGCAAGCTCCCACTTACCAAAAAATTTTCCATTATGGTAGGTAGTGTGGTGTCAACTCTTGCATCCAAATCCTTCTCCAAAATTTTCGAGAATTCATCAATAACACTAGCGGATACATTAAAAATCTATATTCACCTATCCCCACTCATTAATTAAGGTCAAAAAATTTCTGAACGTATTAACAGTAAAAATTAATATGGTTGGAAAACGATCCACTGCTATTCGCTTTAGTAACCCGATAACTTTGATGAACAGAACCATTATTTCTTTTTTTTTTTTACAAAATATCAACAATTTTGCAATCATTTCTCTAGCCTAAATCTACCTGTAATAAAACTTTTAACCAAACTAAACAAAAATCAGCTTTCAAATTGGCAATGGTAGAGATTTCCGTTCTAAAATTTTAAATTCGTAGATATTTTGATATAAATATTAATGTAATTAAATGATAGGCCATATCAGTTAGTTAAAGCAACGACAAGATTTATTTTTGATTGTGAAAAAATTCTCCTGGCTGTTAATCTATTTTAGACAATCTTGTTTTTCTTTTGTTAAAAATTAAAATCTGTTTTTTTTTGTTATTGCTACAAAAGAAGGGATTTTTGTTCTAATTTTAGAAAACATTAAAATAAATGTTTGTCAAAATATTAAACAACTTTATCGTATTAACCCCACAAGGCGACCTTTCAAAGAAGAATTACCAATAAAATTATTTTACGATGTTTAACACTTAAGTATGCGTTCGGCAAAAAAAAAATACTTCTTGTACTACAAAGAACCCGGGTACCTTCATACAAATCCCGTAGAAATATAAGTATAATATCGTCGTGCGGCTCTATCCGCCATTTTATATTTTGTATATATCTTGGGTTAATGATGAGTTAATTTAGGTTTTCGACCCCAAATTTTTCTAGTCTCTAATCCCCTTTCGGATATCCCGTGCAGTTTCGGAGATAAATAGCCGAAAAAGGGTTGCAGATTTTACAAATTTTGTTATCAAAAACCTAAAGTGGCAGCATTAACTCCAGATATATAAAATGGCGGATAGAGCACATAAACTCCCGAACGACAATATATTGAACAAACAAGCGCTAATTACCAGCTCGTATTCAAGCACATTAGGACAGGTAAGTGAATCTTTAGAATTTAGTTTGACAAAGTCTTACTTCATGGAACTTATTTGGATTATCAAATTTGCCTATTTGAATTTATATTTCCTCAAATTTTGCATTTAGCAAAGAGGTGACATCATGTTCGTATGTGCCATGTGCCTTTAATAATAAAACTAAAGGACAATATATCGACAAGAAAGACAAGTTATTAGTCTAAAAATGGAAAATTTAATGGCGTTTTCTTTTTTTGCAAAAAAATGTTGTCTTTAAAAAAAGTGACAATTTAAAAGCATTGCCCTCACCCCATTAAATTAAACCCAGTTTTATGCCAGAGGAGAACATAAATAGTCACCCTGTCGATATCTTTATATAAAAAATTTAAATAAAAGAAAAAAACGCAAAAGAAATTATAAAAATTTAAGTATTTGAAATTTAAATAAAAGCTTATGAAGAATAAAAAAAATAATAATAAGGACAGCGTTATCTTAGTGCATTATCTTCACCACCGTAGTGGTTAGTGTGTTGACTTACTAAGACGATAGCGCCGGGTTCGATTCTCAGCTCTGACATCTTGAAAAAAGAAATATGAAAAAATTATTTCTTTCGGCGACTACCTCTCAGCAGTCTTCTGGCAAAAGCTCTGGAAGTAATTGATTGCCATTAAAAAGCTTCTCAAATCTGTCGTTCGGAGTCGATTTTAAACTGTAGGTGCCGGTACTAATGAATAAAAATTAACGCACACAATATGAGTGCTGGGAGAAGCTAGGCCGTAACCCTGACACAGGGTTGTAATGGCCAATTATGTATGTATTTATTATCTTCACCCTGTGATTTTTTTGAGGGCGAGATAAGTTGCATTTTTATACTTAATGATGGCAATTTGTTTAGAAAAGAACACGCAACCCCTTTTTTATGTTACATTGTTTTTAGAAAATGCAAAAAAAAAATTACATGTTTTGCCACAAAAGCAATCGCCATAAGGAATTTGTTTTAAATTTATTGCCAACAGTTCAGGTTTAATCACAGATATTCGAAATTTCTACTTAACTGGCCATTACATTCCTTTTCCAGAGTTATAGTGCAGCTGCATGCAGCACCCATGTTGTGTGTTTTAATTTTTATCCATGAGTATCGACAGTTTAAAGTCGTCTCTGAACTACAGACTTGAGAAGCTTCTTCATAGCAATCAGTTATTCTCAGAACTTTTGCTAAAGAACTGCAAGACGTGGAGCTCCGAAGGTAATATTTTTTTATATTTCTTTCTTTCAACATGTCAGAGCTAGGGTTTGAACCGGAAACTCACTTTTAGTAAGTCAACACACTACATATTAGACTACAGCTACTAAATTAAATCACTAGAAATAAAATTATTAAGAACATGGGTGACCCCTTGATCTAGTTGGAAGTATTCTAAACTGCTAGTGTAAGGGTTATGGGGTCGATTCCCACCAGAGACTCACCGAACAAAGGTCTTAGTCACTCGTCTCGGTATAATCTAAATACATATATAAAATTGAATGTGTGTTTGTTTATTTGTTTGTACCTTATAAGAGACCAAACCTCTAGACGTATCTTCCTGAAATTATCACAGCATTTAACTGGGACTCTGATATGATTAATAGGGTACTTTTTTTCGACCACGCCCATTTTACGGCCAGTTTTTAAAATTATGTAATTGCTCTCATATAGTTTTTAACAGATTTACTTCAAATTTTATACACATTATACTCCAAGCGAGGTAAAAATAAACATTTCTTACGCCACGCCCCCTTTCACGCAAAATTTTATTTAAAAGTTTTAAACTTTTTGTTCTCTGTATAAATTTGTTCCTTCCAACGGATTTTTTTATTTGGTAGTATATTGCTCTTAATACTGTTAACGTCGCCATATAACTATGAACCATGTCACCGCCGTTAATTTTATTATATAACGAGGGGTTAGCAAAGCACACCGGGTTCAGCTAGTTAAATATAATTTTAATATTGTGTTCTAATTTAAATAAATAAAATAAATATTAAGAAAATTTTTCAAGATTTTACACTATGCCCTCTTGGGTTAATTAAAATAAGACAGTAAGTGTTTTTGTTATGTGTATGTTTTGTGTGGTAAACACACACACATTACATCTATACATTTAAATTCACCCATGATTGTTAATTTAGAAAAAATGTTTTAATCTCTTGTTAAATGACAGAAAAACGTCATCATCATCCTTAAATACACAACACACGTATTTTAGAAATAATTTACCTTAATCATACATTAGGCAAACATTAATACATTCATTTAGACATAAAAAATATTCATATGCAACATATGGCATTAACAGAAAAAAGGATGAGAAATGCTTAATGATTCCGTTTTTATTTTTATTATGTACGATTGTAATATCCTTAAAGGATTTTCCTTTTTATTTTTGAATTTTGTCAAGACACAACAAGAACTGAATAGAGAACAACAAAACTCACCTTAACGCTGAGCACAATAATTGACAATGAAAAAAACACAACAGCCTTCATTTTTAATGTTAAGTTGAGTGTTGATGTTGATTTGAAGGTGATGATGACACTTTGGCTCTGTTGGTGTGTTTAAAGTTTGTTGCTGCTTAAAAGGGAATGTTTTTTTTTTTTTTTGTAAAAGAATTTGATTTTTTTTATCTTGTCTGTTTTAGACAAATAAATCCTAATTTAGCTTTTTGTTGTCTTAATAAAATTTAATTAACTTTTTACAGCTGAAATGTTCTTGTTAATGGACCACCAAATGACAAATTAGCACATTAATCCATAAAACATCATCATAAAATATCCTTTTTTTGTGGTATTAGTTTGGTTTTTTTTTTTTTTTGGGCAATAAATATGTTTCTCAAAAGTTAATTAATTAAGCAACACTTCAATCACTCCAATTACGTGTAGTCACTTATAATTGTCGTTTACTCGTCTAAAGTCTTGGCTTAAGTTCAAGAAGATTTTTAGATTTTTTTGCTTGCAAAAGTGATTTTAGTTTTTATCTCAAAATAATACACACTTTATTAATAAATATTCTGTCATAAAGACCAGTATCACGTTCTCTTTTGTTTTAAGAGCGTTAGGGGGTAATAGTATTTATGAAGAAAATTTGGTCATAAAAATAAATGGCAATAATTTTATTCGAGCCACAAATTGTCAAGAGATAAAAAAATGTTTTTAATAAAACTTCAAATCTCTCATTTAATTTTATTTTCTTAAATAAATGTCGTTAAACACTGTGCTTGGAAGAAAAATACAATAAAATTCAATTATTAAAACACTTCACTCTACTTCAAAAACACTTAAGATTCCAAAACAAAAGTAACCGTTTTTTTAAATTTTAAATTTTTAATTGTTGCTGTTTTTTATACGTTTCTCTTAAACCTTTTAGTTCCTTTCAACGACCGTTAACTTGGTCAACTGTCGTTAGAATGTTTAATAACTTCAATATATCAAGTCCTTTTATACGAAAAAATCCTTTAAACCAAAAGCTTTTAATCTTTATTACTCCCCCTTTTCACAAAAAAAATAAGAAGAATGAAAACAAAACTAAATTTTTATGAATGAAATACCAACTTGTTGCAGGAACCCATTTTTATTCCTCTCATTTCATTAAATTTATTTTCTTTTAATACAAATACAAAAACAAATAAAAGACAAATAAAGAAAAAAAAAATAGTTGAAAACTTAGCTGAGACAACAACCTTTAATAAAAGCTGAAAGCTTTTTTCAAAACAAAGCTGCCATACTTATTTGTCCAAATAAATTACACATTTAAACCCAATTCTAATGGCTGGGCTAACGGTGCCATGTTCTGTACATTCCTTGGATGATGTATATCTCCACGATCGTAATAACTAGGATAATGCTCCCCAGGTACATGGTAGAGACCATAGTGGACCCCGCTATTGGCCACCTAAAGTATGAAAGAATATAATTAAACTTTATTTGTTTTATTTTTTATTTTAATTTCTCAGTGCTGCTTGCAAACTTACCCGTTTTAAACCATTTATTGAGGCTAAAAGTAAAGCCATTTTTGCCAAAAGTAACGCCTTGCCACTGACCACAGATAACATTTGAAAACCCATGGGTACAAGCACAGCACCTAAAGCTGTCACACCAAACATCATGGTAACCATCATATTATAACGCTGACGTCTATGGCGGGCAGTGCCTACAGGATCGCTGGCGTTGTTAGATGAAGCGAAATCTGTAATGAAGAGGAAATGGAAGAAAAAATTTAAAATTGTGTCTTAAATTGATATTTTTTATCAACTTCAAATACTATTTTTTTGTTTTATTCAAATTGGAAATGAAGAAAAATTATTACAAATATATGATTTTACTTTTTTAAGGCTAACTAAAATGCCCAACAACGAAATTCATGTTTAACAAATTAATAGGAGAACCAGAAAACGATCTAAATCGGGCACAACAAGTAGTGACAAATATGTTGAATGGATTACTTCTACGAATCTTATGGACAAGAAAACTCTTTGCGCAGACAGCGATGCCAACTTTATAAAAGCAAAAAGAGCCAAGGGCACACTAAAAAGGGCTAGAATGAGCTAAAATTAGGTTTGACGTTTTTAAAATTAATTTAATTTGTACTTTCGATATAAAATTTATTTTCTTAGAAAAGTTTGCAAAAAGTA
The DNA here is from genome assembly GCA_963576795.1 of Metopia argyrocephala. Lineage (NCBI taxonomy): Eukaryota > Metazoa > Arthropoda > Insecta > Diptera > Sarcophagidae > Metopia > Metopia argyrocephala. The sequence continues at coordinate 91,919,808 of OY756211.1, forward strand.
TATAACAAAAGCGGTATTTAACAGCATTGCATTGTCGTCTTCTTTTTCTTCAGTCCACAAAACAGATTTATGAAAATATTTTGACTTCTTATATGATTCATTTGAATTAATTTTTAACGTACTTTTTCTGGTATTTCGTAATTTTGTTGTTTTGGCACACACTTTGTGTGAATTAAGCAATTCGAGTTGTTCAACGACATTTGGTTTCGTACTGTACTCGTATTTTTAAAAAAATTCATAACATTTTGCATTTGAATAAGGTAGTGTCGAAAGTCTGTCAACAGAAGATGATAGTTTATGAAATGGACTCACGTCGGTTAATTTTTTAAAAATTACGGTCTTCGATTCAAAATACGTCACTTCTCTCCAGGTTTTTTCACTTTTATAGCCTTAAATTGTTTATACAGTTTTCAAGTTCCTCAATTTATTTTTAAATTCGTTTACAAATTGTTTAATAACAGCTTAAGTATTTTCTATATAGCACTAAATGCAGAAATGCTTTCCAATATTTTAAGGTTTGTGGGTAATTTTACTCTTATTTCATAAATTAAACTTTTAGTAAATTTTATAAAGTTCTCCTTAAACAATTTCTTTTCTGAATAAGATATGTATTTTCGATTCTGCATAAGCTTTCTCAAAACTATAAAAAAGATAGCAGGTTTTATCAATTTTTTTTCTCAAAAAGGGGCTAAAAGTGCTAAAAACTAAATTGAAAAGGGCCATTGCAGCTCTTTTTTTAATAAAAGGGCTGAATTAAGAAAAATTGCGCAGCGGTCATATAAAAAGGGCTAAAAACGGCGTAAAAAGGGCTAAGCTGGCATGGCTGTGTGCAGATCCGGTATTTCTCTCTCTCTCTCTCTCTCTCTCTTATGTGTGTGTGCGTGAAATATTAAAATATTAATTATTCTGTTGTACATAATTATTGAGTTTCAAACTGTTAAAATTTCGTAGTAGTAGTATTAGAAAAAACATTATTAATCACTAGGGCAACCAAATATATGCATTAGAATTTTTTTTTCTGAATGAAAACAAGCAAAATATTAATTCATTATGGGAAAAACTACGACGTTTAAGCTCTATTTGCTACGGCATATTTCGCCATAAATGCATACTTTTGCATTTTTAATTTTTTCTCATATTTGTATGGCATATTTTACAAATTTTTACATATCTGTGGAATTTTGGAAAAACGTCTTCTCTCGAAATAAGACAATTTTCCAAGATTTTAATAGTATATAATATAGAATTTCCTTGTCCTTCTTTTGCTCTAATCCCCGAATTTCTACGACCTTTGGAACGTAAGATATGCAGTTGACTAATCGACCTCTTTCAGACTTTCCCCCAATTTCAATTTAACAAAACGACTCCTTCCAGAGAATTAAGAATAATTTGAAAAATTTATTGTCTATAAAATATTTTATTTAATTTTTATTATTATTTTTTAATTATTTGCATATTGTAGGGAAAAATAAAAGTATTTTTTTTTTAATAAAACCGAAATCTATTTTCCAGATCAACTTCTTTCAACCTTATTTTCATATTCCATTTTAACAAAACAACTTGTCTTGACTTAAGCGATTAAAAAAATTTTCAAATTTAATCAAAAAAATTTTGACAAAACGACTTGTATGGTGGAAGCTAATTTTTTTCTTTAAAATCTATTAAACAAAAAGTCTTAAATTAATTTTTTGTCGTTTTAAAGAAAAATATTTCTTCTAGAGGGAAAAAAAGGTCGCATAATGTTCGTTAAATATTTGAGCATAATATCCAAGTTTAAAATTTCTTTAATTTTCTAAGCAATAACTTCTATTAGCCTGTTTAACTGTTTTTTTGCTCTACTGAAAAGTTGTTGATTTAGAAAGAAGACGTTTTGTTAAATGTCCACAGATATGTTAGAAGAATTTTATTTTTTCAAAATAATGACTACATACTGAAATATAACTTAAATATAATCTCTTAATAATAAGGGTACTCTTGAAAACGCCTAAAAATAGCATTTATAAATGTGGGGAAATTCACGAGAATGGATCAAGAAACCCGTTTTTAAACTATTGTGCAATATTCAATATTTAATGTCAATCAAAGCAGAAAAAAATTAAATACAAAACATAAAAATTTTACATTTAGGGGAATTACCGTTTAAAAAAATATTGCTTAATAATGAATTCTAAATTAAAAGTGACGTATTTTTCAACGTAGTACCTATTAGAGAAAAATTGCAATAATTGCTTAGTATAAAAATCATTAAAAGTTTATTTTTAAATTAATTAAATTTTCGTAAGAATATGCCGAAATTCAAACAATTCATTACAAACAATTCGTTAAAAACAGACTAAAAAATATATCAGCGAATATCGGAATTTTAAAATTGATAGGCAAATTCTGTAAAGTTTGCAATAAGCCAGTGTCAACAAAGTAAATATTTACCATAACCCTTTCAGACCTGCCACTAAATTAATGGGAATTTTTTACTGATTTTTGGAATATATGGTCTCCATATCCTACGAAAATATAACCAATGTTTAGATTTTACCATTTTTATATCCTTCAAGGATTTTCAGGACACACACACAATTGATGCACTCGTTAACCTTTTTAACTGAAACGCATATTTATTGCATCAAATGACTTCAAATGGTTTGAAACATTAAAATATATAATTTTTTTAGTTAAAATATGCCCCTATTCACTGGCACCATGAATAATGACCCCAAAGAAAAATGGCCCCAAGGCATAAAATTAAAAATGGCCCCATTTTTGGGGCAATCAAAATGAAAAATCGCCCCAATAATCATTATGAAATTTGACCCCAAACTAAAGTGAAAAATTACCCCATAAATAAACAAAATTTGAAAAAATAAAATAACTTAAAATAAAGTAATTTTTAGAAAAAGGAAAAATAGCCCCAATTAACACAAAAGGCCTTAAATTTTTTTTTTAATAAAGTTTTTATTCCATGAAAAAAAAGAGAAATATTTAATTAAACCCTTTTAGGCCAATTATTACAACTTGCCGTTTGTTAAAGGTAGGATTTTTTCAGACAGATATCTTGCTTTTTGTTGTTGCAAGTAAACTTTAACCTAAAGTGATCGATAAAGTTATTGGGAAGATTGCCTTACCTTTTGGTTAAAGTTTACTTGTAACAACAAGAAGCAAATTATCTGTCTGATAAAATTCTACCTTTAACTAACAAGTTAAAGGTAGAATAATGGGCCTTATACGTACATTAATTATATTTTCTTAACGAATGAATACAAAAACAAAATTTTAATTTTATTTACAAAAAACCACTAACAGAACAACGAATTCCGTAAGGTTTCTTGTACCTTTTTATATTTTACTCATTTTATGGAAAATGACAGCAAAATAATTTTAAATTATTTTGCAATATTATTAAAATTTGGGGCCATTTTTCATAATCCAAAATAGCCCCAAAGCAAGAAATGAAAAGTTACCCCAAAATTTCGTGTTGTTGTGCTCCATTAAAATTTTTGGGGTCATTTGTCATTTTCGGGTTGGGGTCATTTTTCTTTGGGGCCATTTTTTAGGGTGCCCTATTCACTATTTATTAGCCATTAGTACTTTTGTAGTTGTAAACACAAATTGTTCCTTCCGCTCATTTTGACAAAACTGAACTCTGACGCAAGATTTTCGAAATAATTTAAATAACGAATAGCAGAATAGTGTGAGAAACAAATATAAAGGACAATCAGCGCAATCGATGCATGGCGGTCTTTTTGATGTTATTCAAATATAAATGAAAATAGTGAGCCCTAAACCCACCCGCACAATCGATGCATCACGGTTTGAAAGGGATAAAACAACACCTCGGAAGCCAAAAACATATTGAGCTCAACGCAAGAAATTATGTTTTCAAATTTGCACCAATTACGTCCGTTGTTGTCGAAAGTACTTTTTCGATGTAAAAGAGAGTTTGTCATTTATTGCAACAATAATATTAATTAATTTTTTACTCTATTATTTGTATTCTTGATTTTTTGCCTAATTTTGGAATTAAAATATAATGCATACATACATATGTACATATATGTAAAAATATAAGAAATCTAACTCATTTCATCTTTTTTTACACCCTTTTAGCTACCAGAATCCACTTTTAAATTTAAACCCGTTTTTTGATACCGTCCCTTTTCTCGGAGGAGGTCTGTTTTGACTTCCTTAAAAATTAATTATTTTGGACCTCTAAAAACTGAAAGTGTTTCTTTGTCACATTGTGGTTTTTATACTCCATTTCAAGTTTTGTTCGAAATTTTTTTTTTAATAAAACAAAATAATAGAAATTTTTCATTTGAAATTAAAACACTTTTAATTAAATCCCATTTTATAAAACCACTTACCTTTTCTACTCATATTTTCCATTAAAGCATTCGTTAATTCCTTTAAATTTATTTCCAGCATATGAGTATTTAACATTCTGGTAAAACTTAATCCCAAACGATCAAACCAGGTCAAATATTGTAAATCCTTACGTAGCCAAAAATCACTTTAAAATTACCAAAAATGTAAAAAAAACAAAACGAAAGGACACTTTAAATCAAATTTCTTTCTTTTTTCCACAATAAAAAAAATATTTTCATACTTTTGATTTATGCGCACTGAAGCGGCATAATTTTCGTTAACATCCGGCAATTGTATAAAACGCACACCTCGCCATACCGGTATAACTTGACGTCTTGTCATATCATCAATTATATTTAAACTTGACACTTTTAAACACTGCCAGGTGGAGGCGGCGGAAGAATGATTTTTATACTGTAATTGATAATATTAAATTGATTTTTAATTTTAAATTTTTTATTTTATTTTTCTTCACATACATTTTTTTCACACTCTTTTAGCAGATGATGTAAAACTCGCATTTCTTTTATCCATGAAATATGTGGAGTATTTTGGGTGTTGGTGATGTTACTTTTGTTTATGGTGGGCAAAGCTTGACATACATTTGTAAGAATCACAATAAAAAGGATTTTTATCGATGGCTTTTTTAAAAAACACATTTTAAATATTTTTTTAAATTTAATTTTGTTTTTTTTTTGTTTGTTTAATTTAATCAACCGTTTTTAAAAGTATTCTAATGGCTTTTGCAAAATAACTGAAAGTTTTTCTTTATGACATTGTGGTTTTTATACTCCATTTCAAGTTAATGATTTTATCAAGCAGTGAAGAGTGACATTTACTTGAAGTTTTCATAGTAATTATAGACCAAAGAATGCATTTCATCTATAATCTATGCCAATCAAAAATACATACATGCCGTATGAGTTGATGGCACTGACCGTTACACATTTTATTATATGCTTAGCGGCAAGCATTGGGAATCGCTGTTTTGGATTTGTCTTTTCCTTCTTTTTTTTATTAATTTTATTATATTCGTTTTTATTTTTTATAATTCGTTTAAAGACCCCTTAACCTATTGATTTTGAAAATGAATGTGTTTTTCTTTTTCCATTTTATCTAGTGAGTTGGAAATGTTTAAAATATTATACATATTTAAAGATAGTTTTTATAATTTAAATATACATAAAGGGTATAAATATTATCAAAATTTTTTTATGTGATACATTGTTAGTTAATGAATAGTTTAAAAAATATAAATTTTCTCCTTATCACATGCTTAAGTGGTACTCGTATGAGCATTAGAAGTACAAATTTTGTGTTTTTTTGCATTTTGAAACTATATTTTGTGTGCATATTGTGCGCTGTTTGCGCAGTATAAATTTATTTCGAAATATAGGTCATCCTATGACCATTTTATCTTTCTAACAACATTTGGATTGCGTACGTTATTCTTAAGGATAAGCTACCCAGCAGAAAATAGTGGTTACCAGTAAGTTATTTTGTAAGCGAGAAATTGTAAACAATCACTTACACGTGCGCATCAATAATGCATGATTTTTATATGAAATCAGCCGATAAGATGCAATAAAAATGCAAATTTATGGCAACCAGTAAGCAAATAGTACAAAGAATCAAAAATAGTATCTTATCCTGTAGCATATTTGGAAGCTTTAATGCTTAAAAACAATATAATGCTTCCATTGTTGGTTACAATTTTAGTTATTGCTTCGAAATCTTAAAAATTTTCTTCTGGGCAATTGCTGACGAATACACAAAATAAAACATCTCTTACACCCCGTCTATACGAGCCATAGATTTGGTATATCATGCACAAATTTTTGGTCGATCATCGATTTGGCTCGTGGAGACTCTCTAAGTCAATGTCATGTTCTTTGTCGACCATCGTTGGTAAAACAATTGTTCGAACAACTATGTGTTACCATCAACTATCATTTTTAGTTTGACGCCATCTTTTTTATATTCTCAACTCTCAACGCTAGTAAAAAAGTTGTTGCAGTAAACTTACATAATTGCAAAATCACAGATTCGCCAAGACCGTGCTCCACCGACGTCTTTTTTGCGGTGTATATGTCCACATTATACAGCTATCCGGTTTCCGACTCACACAAACACCAAAGTTTGAAGCCCCATGACGCGGGCTTGTTCTTTATATATTGCTTCATGGCGTTATGTCCCTTGAACTTCACCATATGTTTGTCAATTGATAGTTTTTTTGAATAACTGTATTCTGGCATAGCTTTATTTATATGGTTTATAATCTCCCGGATTTTGTATCCACGGTCGTTGACCGTGAGCCTTTTTAATTAAAGGAGATTTTATGGGATTAGTTCCTTCAATAACAACTTCTTTGGGCTCATCCTCTTGGATTTCCAAAGCGTCATTTTCTAGAAAAACGATGTCCTGTAGCAGCTTTTCCTCATTGTTTCTGGTGTCGCAGAGCAAAAGTTGCTCAATTTCGTCCGGATTAAGGAAAAAGAAACAATCACGGACTAATTTAATTTTTTTTATTTATAATCAAATAATAACACCCGAAATACCACAATAATACACTTTCAAATAGTAATGCACGAAACACGTCTGCTCTGATTGATTTCGCATAATTAATGATTGAAAACAAACAAACAATTAGATTATTTGTAGGTTCGTTTTTTTCCGTTTCAGCCCACAGGCAAACATACTTGCCAAACATATTTGGGGTAAATGTGGGCAGGTTGAAACTTACACAAACTTCCCCCATATATTTTTTGAACGGTAAGAAGTGCCCCCAAAACATACCTGAGTTTTAGCCAGATGTGTCCCACGCTCTTCCCACAGGACCCCCCTGAAATAAGGTGACTTTTTGGCCAACTTAGAGGCCACCTAGCGGGCAAATGGGTTCAGATAGGCCCCTACCACCCACCACAATTTTGTTGCCCCAACTCTCCGCTACAAATCCGTTTTGAACATATTTACTCTATCTCTAACATGAACAATTATATGACGCAAAACCCCCTGGGCAAGTATGTTTGCCTCTGGACGTCAAAGGGTTAAGCATTAATTCGAGTGATTCGTATCACATGAATTTAGTTTCTCTAAATTCTGATACAAACATATCGACCTTCAGTTGAACGCTTCTAAAACTACTGATACAGCTTTATACGCTTATGGTAAGTGTAACAAGATCAGGTTGTTAAAAAAAAAAATAAAAAAAAATTATAACGGAGACAACCATAATTACCATAAATATTACTTTCTTATGCCGTTAATTTAGGATTAGAGGTTCACACCGGAAAATTACTAAAAAATTTGAAGTAAAACTCTAATAATTTTTATTTAAAATACCTTTTTATTTATTTAAAGATTTATCAACAGTTTTGCTTTTTATTTTGTTTATTTTTGTTTTTACATTAGTTTATATATATTAATATTATTTAAATATTTTAATAATACTCAATTTATTATTGAGGATTTAAAAAAATTTTAGCTAAAAAAAGGAGGTATATTTACTAAACTATGAAGAATTAAGCAAACATTTCTTGCTGACACGGTGTGCAAAAAAGAAAGTACCTGGGCAGTGACACTATTTTTCTGATAAGTATTGTCGAGTGTAATAAGAATTTCAGTTTGAAATTGTAAAAAGCCTTCATACATAACCGGCCATTACAACCCTTTTTTCTTGTGTGTGTCAATATGTACTCAAGAGTACCGGAACCTACAGTTTAACGTCGGATCCGAACGACAAAATTGAGGAGATTGTTCATAGCAATCAATTCCTCTCAGATATTTTTATAATAGCACTCATTTTATTTTACAAATCACAAAATTATTAATTTATTTAAACTTTCATATGTTCTTTTGATGTTTTTGTTTTTGTTTCTCTTCTTTGCGAAAAAAATAAAACTACAAAATGTATGAAAGTATGGTAATATTAGGTCTGTTTCTTTACTCTACATTGGGCATCCGCAGGATCCCAATTTGACCAAAAAGCGTTCCCGTACACAAAATTTGGGTAAATGACAGACATTTTCAGAGAGAAACATTCTAGTTCTTATTGTACAAAACTTTACTTTTCCTTCAGGTAAATTGGGCAAATTGTTAAACTATCAGCTGTTTCAAAGGTAAACAATAACAAACCAAAAATTTAATTTTTTTTTAACTAAAAGAATATTGGTAAAATAAATAAAAAGGATTAAAATAGTTGTAGTGGACAAATAATTTAAGTAATTTTATTATCTACTGTTGGTAGTATTATTGTACTATGCTGTGGCAGGGCTATGAACGGGTTAAAAAAAGACAGTCTCAGTGTAAACCTGAAACATACATAATCCAATATCTACTTCAATCTTCTTGTAGTCTTCGTGGTCTTGTGGTTAGTGTGTTGGCCTCTCAGCAGTCTTCTGGCAAAAGCTCTGGGAGTAATTGAATGCCATGGAAAAGCTTCTCAAATCTGGCGTTCGGAGTCGACTTTAAACTGTAGGTCCCGGTACTCATGGATAAAAAATTAACACACACAATGTGAGTGCTCTGAGAAGCTAGGCCGTAGCCCTGACACAGGGTTGTAATGGCCAATTGTGTATGTATGTAATATTAACAAAATGTCGGAAAAAGGTATTTTAAAAACCATTGTTGCTGACTTCTTGAATACTTCCAGTGAATCTGGTGATGATTTTATCTAGATCACTTTTAGCATCCCTAAATGTTTCTCAGGGTTGTATAGTCCAAAAAAGGAACAGCATTCCAATACACAGATTTGCAGGAAGTTGTTCCTTTATACACTGATCAATAGTTTCTGCAACACTTTCGCCTCTCTTGTTACTAATTAAGGCTTACCCGAAAGACTTTCGGATAGTAGAGAATACTGGCTCGATTATCGATTGCAACTGAACTTCAGTGGAGTTGCTTACAAGCAACGCAACTCATGGTCCAAATGTTATTATGTACGGCAACCTTAGTCAGTTGCCTAAAGTTATTGTTTTTTGCACATCTCTAATTACAAAAAGTAAACAAAAAACTTTTCTTGAAAAAAAGTACATATATGTTATTATCAAAAGATTGTGAAGAAGTGTTTTTGTTACAAAAAATTTTACAAAAAAAAATTAACAAAAATAAAAATAAATAACTACACTACAAATACATTGTTTTATATAAAATCAAGAATGATTAGTTCCGTGCAACTATTTTTTGATATCGAAGAAGATGAGGACAAAAATGTGGCATTCATTAGAAGACGGTAAAGGGGTAACTCTAATCCCTTAGAATTACCACCTACCCTGTGAGTCAATTTGTATATTGAGGTAGATTAAAAAATAAATCGACTTTAGAAAGAGCCATCGGGTCACAGCAGTACCCCTTATCTTGAAAGTATGTGCCGCTTTAAGGTTTTTTGCTGAGGGAAGCTTCCAAAAGTCCCATGGAAACGACTATAACATTGGAATAGCTCAACCTACAATGTCTGTAAACTTGACGGAAGTTGTAAATCTTATGGAGAGGAAAATTTGCAAAAAAATGGATTATCTCAAAAGTGTCGGAGGAAGAAAAGTCCCAAAATAAAAAATTGGTTTATTCCAAAACAAAATTCCCTGGTGTTGTCGGGTGCATCGATGGCACACATGTACATATAATGGCCGTAGCTATTTAATTTGTTGGACACTTCAGTCCATACTAATTCGGCACTGGCTTCTGTTTCTCCAAAGGCACGTATTCCTCGTCCAATATTTGGATTTAATTCCATTTGATGAACCAGTTCCTCGAATTGTTTTTTCATTGTACATTTAACCATTTTTAATATATTTATTTGCGAAAAAAAACCATTTTAATTTTAGAAAATATTTTGTAAAATAATTCAGACACTACAAGAAAATGGTTGCCGGCATTGCCACTGAAATTAACAGCTATTAGTTGCAAGTTGCCATCTGTAATGCAATATTGGCAACTGGCAACTCCACTGAAGTTCAGTTGCAATCGATAATCGAGCCATACAAAAATCTTAGCGCTGATAAACGTTTATCAGCCGAAACATATTTAGGTGTTTTTTTTTTTTTTTTTTTTTTTTGTGGTTTGTGTATTATATATTTTGTGTATTTTTCTCTCTTATTGAGAGAAATTATTGTTTACTCTCTATTTATCGAACTTTACCCAGAAAGTAAAGAAACAGACCTATTGTTGAGAGAATAAAATAGATTATATGTATTTCACAACTGCATTCTGAAGCGTTTTTATGTATGAATTCATATACAAAAAATCGTCAAGCTCCAGTTCTGTTTCATCATTCTTTTTATACTTGGCAATACCTATCAGAAAAGGTGGTATCACTACACAGGGATTTTAAGTTTATTACATTTTTTAGCACCGTGTATGTATTTTCTCAACAGATTTTTTTTTTTTAATTTATTAAAAATTTTTTAACCACTATTGTATGAAATGATTTCATTTTAGAAACATAATTTATAACAAATTATAAAAAATAATCACCACAACCTGTCTGGGATTCAAACTCAGATTTCGAATTAGAAAAAAAAATAGAATCTATTTCGCAATAATTCGAAATTGTATTTATACTTACAATTATTTTTTAATTGTTTGTGTACAAGACTGGAGAAAAACTGTTTCAGAGTTTGTTTTATATATAAAGTTTTTTGTTTTCTTTTTTTTAGTTTGTTCTATGGTGAAAATTATATATTCCAAGGTGTAAAGAAAGTATCCATAAGACACTTAGTTATTGACATTTACATATACATATGTATGTATGTATACTAGCTTTCAGATAAATTCTTTACATACATATGTATGTAAACACCTTTTTTAGTTGTCTTTTTACATATAATTTTAATTATTTTTTTCTCTTTTACTTTCACCGATATTGATGCAAATCTGCTTTAGTTTTCGGAATTTCAACTTTTGAGTTTTTTGTTTTTATAAATTTGTGTTGTATGTAAATTTTGTTGTATCTGTAATGGGCGGCAGCGTGTATTATTTTATTTTTTATATATATTTTTGTTAAACTGTTATTAATTGAAAAATGTAAAATAAAATATTTCGGTGCTTTAGAATAAAGTTGTAAAGAAATTTTAAATTTTTGGTTATCTTCTGAGTTTTTCTTTCTCTTTTTATAATTTTTCTATAATAATTATTATTTATTTATTGTTTTTATACATACATATATCTAAATTTATTTTCATGTACAGTTTACAGTTTATTCTTCTGTGTTTAATAATGGCAAGAAAAATGTTTCAATTCAACTATTTTTTTATGGAAAAATTCTTTGTTTTTTCATGAGTAAAATAAAACTTAATTGCCTTGTCAGCGTATTTTTCAGAATATCTTAACAATTCTTTATTTAAATTTATTATTAAAATTTACGAAAGCAATTGATTTGTGAAACTATTATTTCCTTAAATCGATTTTTTTCTTTCAGTAGTTGGAAGTCAATAAAGAAACTTAAAAGACCGAACGATTTTGATAAATCGTAATCGTAGAAATGAAAGCAAACTAGTAAAAATGGCGAATATCTAAATACATATCTGTTGTTGGGTGCTAAAAGGGTCAATCGGCTCCAACAGCCAATTTCTATTCCAATCCATGGTAGGAGATTTTGTAGCCAATATTACTAAGGACTTATATGGAAAACAAAAACTTTAAATTTAATTTTCTCAAAACTGATTTTTTTGACATTGGCTCTTATAGCACCAATCCACAGATATATATTTATAATCTGTGTGCGACAATTTTTATCCATGAGCCATCCATGAACCTACAATTCAAGATCGACTCCGATCGATAAACTTGAGAAGCTTGGCAATCAGATATAGGATGTTTTGTCGGAAGACTACCGAAAGAAATTTTTTTCATATTTTTTCTTTCAAGGTGTTAGAGCTGCGCGAAAATCTTTCTGTTTTTCCTCCATGCTCTCAAAAACTTTGTCTGTTACTTATACTCAAGTAAAAAAAATCAACACTGTGAATGAAGGTGGAAGGAACTTTGTTTCGAATTCTAAAGAAGATTGGCCAAACAGAACATTCAAATGTTACAAAATGAGGGAATGAACATACTGACATTGGGCCCAATGTGGCGTGTGTTTCACTGTTCTATCAGTACTATCAATAGAGGTGCTCTAGTGAAATAAGAGCCTGAATTCAAAAATCACATATTCTTGAGTACTACTCGTACCTCTCTTAGAACACATCCATTCGTATTTAATTGTCGTGCGAATCGCACAATGCACAATAGAGAGAATTCGTTCTTTAGCTGTATGGTTTGTTTATAGAATAATAAGTTTAAATCAAATGTCCCCAATCACTACCCTCTCCCTCTTTTCCCCTTCCCATAATATATTTTACTAGACCAGCATAATGTACTGCATGAGTAGGTGTTATCTCCTAAGTGCTGGGTACAATACAACACTAAAAATATGTTTGATGTAAAAACAACAGCGAGTGATCCTACATTAAGTTTTAATTTTGATGCCATCTCAACATATTTTCCTTTATCCCACTTCAAATTCTTGTATATTTAAAATTTCTTCTTTTTCTCACATTGAAAATGGCACTCATTGATGTGAAATTCACAAAAATTTTAGATGTTATGACGGAAAATCAGAGATCAGTTTGCATTTGTTAAAAAGATTGCTTAAAATATTGATCAAATGAATCTCATTTTGTTTTCTAAATTAGAGCGTAAAGCGCCAAATATTTGTCAAAAATCCTCATGACCATATAAAATGTATGAGAGCAATCCAAATAGCGCGGCGGCACTAACGCTTTGCAATTGCAAAATCCAATTTTGACAGCGAAGAAGTGAAGTTGGTTGCAAAACAACTGTTGTTCTTTTGTTTTATTTTAGAATTTTATCTGACATTTTAGTTGCTTTCAGTTAATTTTGTGATTAAAGCGGTTTTTATCAAACAAGGTAAGTAAACATTTCTGTTTTTGCACAACGTTGACGCTTTTATTTCAGTTGCTCATTACAGCGTAAATGGGTCTAATTTAGGTTACACAGTAAAAAACCATAGACAACAGTTCTTTTCCCTTAGAAACAAGTTGGATTAATAAAATATCTTAATATTATTGTTTATTGTTAAGAATTGAAAATTAGCTTGAAACGAAATTTTTCCACGAAATATTTGATTGAAATAGAGGCTACTGAATCGCCTAATGAAATCATTTTTTCCATTATCATCAACACACACCTGCGTATTACACAAATTTACTACATACATATTTATGTATGTACATATTTATTTTTAACACTTATTTTATTAGTTTTTGTATAGTTGTAAAGTTGAGGTTCATAAATGCTGAATTTTTTTTTATATTTTTATGTTTTTTTTCCTTCGAGTATTTAGTTTTTCTTTTTAATATGAATTTTTTTTTCTAATTTATTCGAAGGCATGAATAAAAAATGTAACCATTTAAAATATTTTTTAGAGTTTTTCAGAAAATTCATGCTCATCAGTAATAGCATTAAAATCGAAGCAAACAAGTACATATTTTGTCATAGAACCACCATTAACTTTCGATTCCAATTAGCATTGAGACCAAAGTACGTATACACTTTTCTAAATGTTCAAGCTGCATTGAATCCAAATGTGTCTTCAGAATTTTTTAATAGGAAGTTTCCCAAGACCCAGGAAAGAACAATTTTGTTTATTGTTGTATTGACTTAGTATATCACGCATGTATTTAGTTTTTAATCAAAAATTTAATGAAAGAAATTTCAGACTAACTGAATTAGAATAAATTTCTTAAAGACTTATTTGACAAGTTTTACATAGAGATTTATAATTTTAACATAAAATTTTTCCTGAAACTGTTACACATTTTCACTTTTCAATTTTAACAATTTACAGCCTGTTTATATAAGACTAATGGTTTCAGTTTATTATCGATTTTAAATATCAAAATTACAGCATTCGATATCGAACGAAATTTCTATGTAAATTGTTTTAAAATTGTATGAAATTTGGGGGTAAAGTTTAAAGTCGTTTGTCTTCGTAAAGTGTTTTAAATTCTATAAAAATCATAGCAAATTTATTGAATTTAAGGTTCTCAAATTATAGTAATTAATTCATAGAAATTTCACTACTCCTTTGTGAGTATTTCCTGACGAAGGAAGCGAAATATCGATAAATTAAATATTAAACAATAATTGGAATACCTTAACTTTAATAATTTTGTTATAATTTTTATTAAACAAAAAAAAATTAATAAAATTTGTTTTTAATATTTAATTTTATATTTTTATTTTATATTCTGCTTCATTCACTCTCTCTCTCTCTTTTGTTTTTATTTATTTTTTATAATGAAATATAATAATTTTTCTAGCAAAAAATATATTTTTTTGTGTTGTTTTTGTTTTTTTTTTTTTTAATTTAATTTAGTTTATTTATTAATTAATAATAATTTAATTTGTATTACGTTTTATTCAGTTTGAATTTAAACAAATTTATATGTTCATTAATGATTGTTTTCTTTTTTTTTTTTTTTGTTTGTTTGTTTTTGTTTTTTGTGTTTCATTTACTAACAATACCAGTAATTTAAATTATTCCTATTGTTCTATGAAAACTATTTAAATTTATTTGATATTTTGTAATTAAACTTTAAAAACTAAAATGAGACAAAAACTAAAAGAAATTCTTTTTAGAAATAAAAGAAAACAATAAAGAAAACTGGCATTCTTTTGCTTTTATTTAACTTAATATAGACTACGATAACGTCATCATGATGATGCTTTATTATTCACTGATGATGTTGATGATGATGAGGATGATGAAAGCTGAGCATGACCGAAACGTGGTAGAAATAGACCAAATTTCGATTCGATACCATTTAATAGAGGTACTGCAGCACGATAACCGCCAATATGATCAGAATTAATGCGTATATTAGAGGTGTCAATGGCTTTGGGTTTGTGCACTTCTGAGCCAGTGGGGTGTGAACCACCAAAATCAACATAGAATAGACGTTGTAATAATTCGTATGTCACTAAAGTAACACCAAATTGTGGTGATGAACGGAAGACACGGGCTAAAAGGATAGAAACAAATTTTAATATTCCTTCTATCTAATATGTAAAAATTATGATATATTTACCGGCTGTTCCCTTCCAGAATGCTCGAGGACCTTCTTCAGCCATAATTTTTTTTGTAGCATCCCATACCCCACTGTATGTTGTTTGGCCAGTTCTGGCCACTACCTGTAAGCGGGTTTTTATCACATCAGCTGGCGTAACAAGTGATGCAGCTGGCACACCAGCTATAGCACCAGCAGCCAATAAAGTTAAAGGATGATTATAGCTGTAAGAAAATAGCAAAATTAAGTTTTCTGATAAAATATTATTAAAAAAAATTAATAAACTTGAAAAGTTTGTTCATGGCAACTAGTTAGTCTCAGAGCTTTCGCTAGAAGTCTGTTAAGAAGTAGTCGTCGAAAGAAATATTTTTTTGGTTCATATTTCTTTTTTTCATGATGTCAGAGCTGAGGTTTGAACACGGAGCTCTTATCTAGTAAGCTAATACACTAACCACTAGACTACGGTGACTACATTGCACAACAATTACTATACGAATTGTACGTTTTTTGGACTAAAAAACTTCTACAATTGCTATTTCCTGGGTAGCCCAGTCATGTGTTTCGACTTTCGTCATATCATATAGTTGTACGAAAAGCCTCGAGATTGTGTGTTTATGTCAAAATAATAATAGTCAAGCTGTTAAAAACCTAAAACTATTATTATTGTGACATAAACTTCCAAAACAATTATTTTGGTAAATAATTTTCTATAAATGAGCACAGATATAGAAAGGTGAGAAAATTTCCTTTAAAATAAGCCCTCTTCTAGCATTACAGGTCAATTATTCACCAATTGCAATGAATACTACCAAATGACTACTACCGGATGACCTGAACACCAAATTTTCGCTTAAAAAACCGTAAGCTCGATTTTGATTTTAGAACCATGGTTTCTTTAGGAAAAGTTCTTAGAATTTCCCGTAGATTAAGATTTTGCTATACGCTTAGTAGGCAAAAAAATTGACCCACCCTAATACACATATATTATGTATGTGTGTATATATCCTTATATACGAACCAGTGTCATTTCCCAATTTCGATTTATTTTACCATCCATTTAATAAAAAAATATGAAATTACTACTCACCCTTCATCATCGGCAAACATGGCTTTTGTATGAGCATAAGTAGGGAAATAAATAGCCGAGAATGGTACATCACGCAGCAAACAGGCGCGAGCACCTTTGTACAAGCCAAATAAACCCAAATCACGAACAACCGATAAGGCACGAACTTTACTACCGCCAGCAATTTCACCAGCAACTTGCAAACGAATTTTTACAATTTCCAAAGGATTTGTAAATACCACTTGAGAGGCACCAGCCTAAATCAGCGAAATAATTATTTTAAAAAATATTGTTTTCTTTGTTAAAAATCATAAAAACTTACACAACCACCAGCTAAAATTTCACACCATGCAGGTATAACACCCTGTTTATCGGTAAATTTATCACGCACAAAATCGTTGACCGTTAATTTAATGGCTTTCTCGGGTGCCACACCCATTAATTGAGGCAGTAAACCACGGTAAAGACCTAAAACACCTTCATGACGTATAACCTGCATACAATAAAACGTAGGCACTGATTTAAAAAACAATTAAGACAGAAAATGTTTTAAAAGATTAATTACCTTTTTAAAGCAATCCCAAGAATTTCTATAGGCCACCTCACCTATGTAAGAACCAGTGCGTTGATTTTGCATGCGGGTCTTAACCAAATCAATTGGATAAACCACTGTAGCACCCACAGCTACAAATAAATAATGAAACGAATTAAAAAACGGCAATATTAAAATGCAACCCATCAATTACTTACCACCGGCCAAGGAGCCCAAGGTAAAACGATACGTGCTCTCTAATATTTGTATAAATGCTGATCTATCGGCTGGACTTTCAACGGCTTTTATTTCAGCCAATCTAGTGGTGATATGCTTCGTATAATGTTCAGGTGCAATATTGCTTAAATCACTATAAACTAAGCGGCTAAAATTGTTGGTAGAAAAAAAATTGTTTAAAAATTTATTGAAATGTATTACCAAATAAGAAAAAATTGTAATTAAATATCTACAAGAAGGAAAACATAATATTTATAGGTGGGAATAGTATATGTAGCTTGAAATAGGAACATCAAATTATAAAAAAAATCTTTACTTTTTTACAAAGGGGGAAGAAAATAGTTTAGAAAAAAACAATTGCAACAAAAACTCAAAAACTAAAAAAGGAAGTTTAATTTTTTTATTATTAACACTTGCCTACTTGCTTGTATCTTTTTACGTCTCCACCAACTACTTTTATATGCAAGTTATTTGTAATTTTTATTTTTTTTTATAACAAAATCAAAAGAAAAACGAGAGTAATTATAAATATAACAAAATGTTTTTTGGTTTTTTCAATTTAAGTAACATTTAAAGACTAAAGGCCGGCCAAGTAACACAGAATCTGTCATACGTTGTTCTTTGCCCTTTTCATTTGACAGCAATGTACCAACACGTATGTATGTGGCAATACAATGAGTACTGTGATGGATATTAAATCAAAAATAAACATTAAAATTTGTTAACGCATATTTTTGTGAGAATATGCATAAAAGCCCACAACTTTTTCTTCTTCAGTGTATACGGGCATTCCTTTTTATTTTTGTCAAAAAAGCAAGAAAACTGATGCACCGCTTCCATTAATTTATTTTCCATTTTTTTTTTTTTTTTTTTTGTATTATTTTTTAATTTCTATATTTGATTCACCTTTATTATTTCATGCTTGATACCTGAAATGAAACAAAGCTTCCCAGCAGAAATTAGTGCTTACCAGTAAGTTGTTTCGTAAGGGAGAAATTGTAAACAATTACTTACTAGTGCGCAACAATAATGCATGATTTTAATATGAAATTAGCCGCTAAAATGCAATAGAAATGCAAGTTTATTGCAACCAGTAAGCAAATAGTTAAAAAAATCAAAAATGATACCTTATCCTATAGCATTTTTAGAAGCTTTAAGGTATGCATAAACAATATAATGCTTCCATTATTGCTTACAATTTCATTTATTGCTTCCAAATTTGAAAAATTTTCTGCTGGGTTATAAGAAAACATGTATTTTAACGTACTTGTCAGTTGAAAAAGGCAAAGACAACGTATGACGGATTCCACGTGACTGGGCCTTAACTGGCATATTCATACAATAGAAATAAAATAGGTTAATTAAGAGCTTAAGCCTGGTATTGCGTTCAAAATTTAGTACGACATACTTTTAGATGACATATACGAGTACAAATATTTTGTACGAAATATTTGTGAAATAATTTTACAAGAGTATTTACTACTCTATCCTTGTGCTAAAAAATATTTGAAATTTTTTTGTATAAGTATATCAAATATTTTTTCAAAGTGCAAAATATCATCGTGAGGGATGTGCTCTATCTGCCATTTTATATATCTCGAATTAATGATGCCAATTTAGGGATTTAGCACCAAAATTTTTAAAATCTGCAATCCGTTTTCGACTATTTATCTTCGAAACTGGACGAGATATCCGAAAACGGATTGCAGACTTGAAAAATTTGGGGTCGAAAACATAAAGTGAAATCATTACATCGATATATATTAAAAATTCGGAAATGGCGGATAGACGGTATTACTGGCAGCATTTTCATTTATAAACAAAATAATATTCCAACACTTCTTCTTTCATTGCACTTATCTTGTTTAAGTGTCACATAGGCTCTTAACAAATTTGTAATAATTTTTATGAATATGACAGTATATTTATTTAAAACTTTTTTTTTGTTGCTATTTTTAGTCTAAATAAGTTTAGTTTTCATTAAATGCATATTAAATATATTTAAAAAAATGTGTATTTTATTTTCAAAATCCTAAAACAAAAATGATTTGGCGAATTTTTTTTTTTACAACCATATTTGCCAGCAGTAAAGTCACAGAAAATGTACTCCGATTGGTTCAAATTATAAACTGCCAAACCTAGTAAATAGTGAAAGGTCATGGTTGAAAAAAAAAATAGTTTAAAGGTTAAAAAAAATCTGTAATACGTCTTCTATAACCCATAAATACACAACAATCAACTCGAAATTTGTTCTTAGACAACATAATTTTCTTAAATAAATAAAAGATTCGAACAATTATGTGGGAATCAAAATCAAGTGAAATTGAAATGGAATGAAACTATAATAAGCTATAATTTCTTATAAAAGGTAAGATTTTTTTTTACTCATTGGCCTAAGAACCCCGTTACCATAACTTTCTTAGCTATTCAATTATTTAGTTTTTCAACTTTTTTTTAAAATAAATTTTTAGCCACCACGCAAAATACTACAGTTTACACGAAATAAATCGCGGTAACTTGTACTTTCACGACTTCTTAACTAAACTAGCAACACTCATGCTGCCTGCAGGCATCTGTCAAAACTGGAACAAGCTGTATTTGACAACCCGTAGTTTAAGAATAAATTGGAAAAAGTGTATCTCGAGTGCTTATTAAAATTAATTTTGTTCTTAAAAAACTATTCCTCAAAACAAAGCTAAGCTCGATAAATACTATAGAAACTGTGCACTAGCAATTTTAATGGTAAAAACGTGGTTTACTAAAAATTTCTGCGGCCGAACATTTTGAGCTCTTAATTGAGACCTTTACAGCTAAATCAATAAAATAAAATTCACAACACAGCTTTGACTGATGGGAGATAGAAAATGCAAGTGATTGTGAGAGCCATAAACATTCCCATAAGGCTAAGGTTTAAATATTGAATAATTATTTGGTATGAGAAACGCGAGATACCAGACGCGTTTGCTCACAATCGACCAAAAACTCAGAGATGTTACTGCTTTGCAGGAGTGTACGAATTTATTTAATTAGAGAACGAACGACTTTTTTTAATATTATTATTAACATGGGTAAAATGTGAAACCATCACATTATAACAGAGACCAAGCAGTAGTTAAAATAGTTTATGGAGATTAATCAGCGTCACAGAAGGTCAAGATGAGTTTGTCAGCAAATAAAGTGATTTCGCGGTTTTCAAGGACCCACGCGGTATAAACCACATTGTTGATCTTTAAAATTGTAAAATAATTGCTAGCAATTAGTATGACAATTTCCTGAGTCCATTTAAGAAGCATTTTAAAAATAAACGAATATATTTGATCCTGAAAAAATTTATGGAATTATTTTCAATTCAAAGAACGAACACAGTTTGGTGAAAATCACTTTGATTTCAATGATTTTTGACTAAAGCTTTTTACATTACTGCTTTTATGTAATAATAAACAAATCTCTCTGAAAATATTTTTAAATAAAAACATTTTATTAAGATGAAAATTCTAAGATTCTAAAAAACACATAAAATTCAAACGGCCTAGGTTCGAATCCCAGCAAAGGGGAATAATGAAAAAGTTAATTTGCGGTTTTTACAAAATTATAGTTTAAAAATAAGAGATCTTCCTCTCCAAGAAGTCCATCTGCAAAGTAACCGCTCCCTGACATTCAACTCTATTCCACTTTAACCTTTAACAACGATAAGACAAATGATAAGGGAAAAGCGCCACCTATTTCAGATAACAGCTAAAAAACCTACTTAGCGAAGGTACTCACCACACTCAACATGCAATGATGGGGCAATTGCTGTTGATCATTCAAGGGTGAAGGTATAACACTGGCCTTTCAATGATCAATTTACAGCCATTTGTCTCATTCCTAAGGCTCTTAATAATATAAGAAAACAAAATATATGTTCTGTTGTCATAATGTACTGTTCTTTCCACAAAAATTCCAATACAATGCACAGCATTTAGTAAGGGTTTACCCCTGAGTATTGGTCTCAATAAAAAAAAGATGATACGAGTATCTAGACAAATATTTTATATACTATAATGAGTAAATAAAGTACTAATTGAATCTAAAACTAAATATCATATTGTAATATGATTATTAATTTGTATAATCCTACACGTAACGATTTAAAAAAAAAATTAAATCTTACCCACTCTGATGAAGAGCACCAGTTAATTGAAATAATATATCGATTTCTAATGGCGTTATTTGGCTCATAGTTTGAGAAGCATATAAAAGTTCATCTTTTGTAATGGGTTCTGTGCGACTACCTTGTGTAGAATGTAAATAGATGCGTTTTATCAATTCCATATTATTTAGTAACGATGTGAAAGCCATAAAATATGGAAAGCTTACCTTATGGCCTTCAGTGACCTTTTAACGAAATTAGAACAAAAAAAAAATTAAATTTTAAAAATTTATATATGCGAATATGAATATATAAACAACTTACAGCTACTAAATTATCTTTAACATCGGCGGTGAGTAAATGCCTTTTAACTTTAACCATAATATCTTGAAAATCTAACGAAGAAATATATCCAGTACCAGCTGGATCTTTGCTACGGAATGCTTCCATCGCATATTCCTCATGAAAATCATGAAGTAATTGAGTAAATTCAGCGTAATTAATTAAACGTTGTTTTTTCTAAATGGAAGAAAAGAAAAAAAAGTATAAGTAAATAGCATGTAAAAGAACTTCTTGAAAATTTTAAAACATACTTCTCCAAAATATCTCTTAATAAAGGGACTGTCTAGGCTAAAAGGTATCTTTGAATGCAATTCAGTTTTTTGTACGACATCAGCAAAATCATCTGTAATATTAGTGATAATGTATTACAACAGTTCATATTATACAATAAATATGAAATATATTTTACTTACTGTAGGATACTGTGCCATTACCCTGACGATCAAATAATTGAAAAGCTGTTTTATAAAGAGCATCTGGTGTACATAATAAACCTTCAAAAGCTTGAAATTCTGAGAATGATATGAGTCCATCTTTACTTGTATCTGCAATACCCGCTAATAAACGCACTGATTCCTGTAAAAAAAATTAAAATATTAATTAATATATAAACTTTAATTTAAGCATCAGGTTAATTAAAATAATTATTATTTCGATATTTCGCTACTTCTTTGCGTAGCTTCTTCAGGAAATATTTATTATATTAAATTTTTTTTTTAAATATATACATATGAAGCTTAATTAAAAGTTTATATATGACTCAATAATAAAGTCAACTAAACTTATTGATACAATTTAAAGTATTCATTTTATTATCCCACATTTAGTCTAGTCTACTGTATTTAATGGTTTAATAATTTGTTTTTATTAAAAATTTTAAGTGTCTGTGACATATAAACCATTTAATGTGATAATACAAACTAGATTTATTAGGAAATGTGTTGAAATTATAGTTAAACTACAAACACCTAGGCCCCGCTTAGCACGGTTGATTGTATTGAAAATTTTTTTGTGATGAAAAATCGTACTAATCGAAAATAATCATAAGCATGTCATTTTTTTTTTTATTTATTAACAAACAAATGGGGGGGGTCGTTGTATAGTTGTTAGAGCGCGTACAGAAACTCAAACGTCTAAATTTCAAATCCTAATGAAGGAGAAAAATAAAAAAAAATTCTGCGGTTTTTTAAAAATTATAATTTTAAAAATAAGAAGTTATCCCCGTCCAAGAAGTCCATCTCTACGAAACCGCTCCCTGAGATTTCCGCTCTATTCCACCAAGAAACGAATGATCAGCGCCACCTTCTGGCAAGATAACAGCTAACCTAAATAAAAAAGATGGTCACCACTCACACTCAACATCCAGATGGGGCAATTGCTGTTGATCATTCAAAGATGAAGGTATAACATTGGCCTTTGATTGATCAAATTAACATCAATTTATCCCATTGGCATAAGGCGCTTAACATCTTCACATCTATCTATCTACATATGTATATACATTCAACATTACAATACAATTCACTCACTGCATTTAGTATGTGTTTACCCCTGAGTATTGGTCTTAAATAAAAATAAATAAAAAAAACAGACATATTTAGTACAACATTTACAACGCAGTATAAAGGCCGAGTCGTATAGAATTCGTTTTACATTGTAATTTGTCTCTTTCAACTGACAGCAACGTACCAACGTATATGGTAAATACAGTAAGTGCTTTGATAGTTAATTAAATTTTTTTAACGTATATTTTTGTGAGAAAATTTATAAAAGCCCACGGCTTGTACCTATTCTTGTTTACTTTTGTCGAAAAGATTTTATAAAAACATACGAAGTTTAGAAATAATAATTGTGTTTTGTTTTTAGGCAATTCTTTGTAAAGTTCTTGATATTGACTTAAACCTTCAGCAATAATGTTGATATTAGTTGTCAACTTTTCCTCCAATCACAAGTCCTCTTGAACAACTTCTTCTAGGAAGTAACTCCATAACTTTGATGATTTAAAAATCCGTGTTAAACTACTTACAGTAGCGTGTTAAGGGAGGGACAGGTGTTATTAATTCTTTATTATTTGTATAGTATTTTTAAGAACGGGTTTCTATTCAAATTTCAATTAGTAATTTGTTCACTTTATCAAGTACCAAAACCGAAGCCAAAAAGAAAAAAAAAATCAGAACGTGGGTTTAAAAATAAAGCAAATATGCATATAAAATCTGCAGGAAAAGTTTTACTACTAATGGACATTTTTGCGATTTTTAAGACACTGGGTGAACTTTTTTGAGTAGGTTTATTCCGTTTTTTTTTTTTCTTCTATTTAATATCTACAACTATGCTTCAGACACAAAGGAAATATTCTGTACGGTATACGGTACCATTTGCAATTATTACAAAATTTTGTTAATAATTAATTAAACGATTGTGTTTAAATTTGCCTTAAAATGTATGCATGTAAGGGTTAATATGTTGTTGTTGCTTATATTCTTGCTGCTGCTTTTTTTAATTTTTGACTTTCACTGTCTGACATCAAGGCTATTGTTGTGCGTTCTGTGCCTGCTATTTTTATAAAACTTTAATTGTTTGTTCTACTGCAGTACTCCTGTAAAGTATTTTTTGACATGCAAAAAATAAAAAAAGATTTATTGAATTATTTTGTTTTGAAAATTGTTTTGATTTGGTGAATATTATTTCAATAGTTTTTTTCAAAATTTCTAAAACATACTTATTAAAATATGTATGCTAATGAAATAATTAGCTTTCAGATGATTTATACTTATGTATATCGTCGATGGAATTAAAGAACGCTGTAACTGACAAAACCGTAAATGTTCACCTGAGCCAAAAAACCTGTATGAAAGTAGAACACAGACTCTGGTATTTTTCAAAAGGCGGACGGCGTAAGTGAATTTATTTTCATCGTAGAAATCTGGGACCGGGACTAATCGACGCGTATTTTTTTTTTCTGATAAAAATGATGCAAAAAAACTATTATCGATTTTTTGTCAGTTACATCGTTCTTTAATTCTTGCGACGATATGTACATACTCACATCGCCGTGGTGTAGTAATTAGTGTGTTGGCTTACTAAGACAAGAGCCCCGTGTTCAACACCCAGCTCTGATATCTTAAAAAAAGAAAAAAAAAATATGAAAAAATATTTCCTCTGGCAAAAGCTCTGAGAATAACAAATTGGTTAGCGTTTGAATGCATACTTCCGAACATTGCGAGACTAATTAAAGTAGAAGTCATATCAAAATTTGGCGAAGAAAGAGTCAAATTAGAAGGAGTGTCAGAGGGCAGAAAGTGAAGATCCAGGCCAAGAATCGAAAGTGCTCTAATTTGCAAAAAAAAAAAAACCCCTTCAATACAACGATTGTGACATAGGGGCGACCCCCGAAATAATTGGGGTCATATAGAATTATAATGTCTAGCGAGCTCGACATACCTCACGCCCACGAAACACTACCAACTGTGTCGAATACATGAAAAAAAAGGAAAAGAGAGATGAACTGAGCTAACGAAACTGAGGAAACAAAAACTGAACATGTTCCGATTGCAATCTCGTCGGAGTATTTTGTGTTCTGTACATATTCATAACAATCATCAATTATTTAAATCTGATGAGACTTCCGTAACTGGAATGGAAAACATGTTCAGCTCGGCTGGTGTTCAATTCCTTCACAGATGTGTTACTCTTTAATTAAGAAATCAAAGCAAAAATAATATAAACTCATTTAATCGGTCAAATAACAATCTTATGTTCATAAATTTTTTTCCAATTCAAACTTTTGGGTAGATTTAGTATTGATTTGAATGCAACGTAGTCTTACTAAAACGATAGCTCCGGGTTCAAATCTCAGCTCTGACATCTCGAAAAAAAAGAAATATGAAAATATAATTTCTTTCGGCGACTACCTCTCAGCAGTCTTCTGGCAAAAGCTCTGGGAGTAATTGATTGACATGAAAAAGCTTCTCAAATCTGTCGTTCGGAGTCGACTTTAAACTGCAGGTCCCGGTATTCATGGAATAAAATTAACACACACAACATGAGTGCTGCGAGAGGCTAGGCCGTAACCCAGGGTTATAATGGCCAATTATGTATGTATGTATGTTGAATGCAACATACACAAAATAGTTCTTGAATTAGGCTTTAAACAAATTTCTTCTCACTTAAACAATTTTAAGAATTGACAAAAAGATGACTATTAGATAAGGAATTTTATTGTCCACTTATCTAACTGCACTCGTATTATTGCTGTAATAAATTTTATAACGTTGTTAAAGTATGTAACAGACAAATTAAAATTACGTGTCAAGATCAAGACAAAAAGACAAATAGAAAAATAAGCCCAAATAACGAACAAAAGTGTAAAGATAAAAATAGAACTGAAACAATAAAATCTACCAAAAATGAATACAAGTGGTATACCCGCATTCAAAAAAAAAAAAATTATAAGAAATGAGTGATTATGGTACAAGTACTTGTGAATACATACATATGTATTTATTATTATCGCAATAATTTAATATTATCAGTATACGTTGCTTTAAGTATTTAAAAATCTCGCTCTAAATTATTTGTTTGGGTGCAATTACTTTATTAACACGCGTCGAATAGATGACTTTGTCGTCATAGTTATCAGCTAAATATTATGCAAAGTGTTAATTATTTGTATGAAAAAGTTATCGCTACAATTCAGTTGGTTAAAAAAGCCATTTGTGATGTAAATATTTTTATTATTATGGGGGTATTAAAAACCAAAGGGGTAATATATTTGATTACGAATTGACTGAAAATAAATCTTGAACTAATGAGACTACCAGTTTAGTTTTCACTATTTTTTGAAAGGATAAATTGATAACATATCAGAAATGTATGTATGTATGTATTATATACTTATATACACGAAAGTAATACAAACGTTTTGAATATAAAACGTTTTCATTAACTGTTTTATCTTTATGGGTGCCCATTAGTAGACTGATTACACGAGAGGGAGATATAAATCACTTAAGGAAATTGTCTTTTTAATCATTTATAGACTTTGACTCGATTCTAAATTTGTATCAAAATTTCAAAATAAACGCTCATTACTTATTTATTGAACAAATTTTAATTTAATTATTAAGTTCAATGTCTCTTATAACTTAAAAAAAAATGTATTTTAAAAAATTATAACCATATTATTTTTTAAATAATAAGCCTATTTGTGCTTAGCGGCAGGGTTATAAGATCTTCCTACGATGGCGAAAAGTGGATTGCAATAGCGGTTGTAGTTGATAAAAGTCGTCGGAGTGAATGATTATACTAAAAATCAGGTTATAACCGAATGTGTAAAATTTGGGGAGAACCATGTGTGTCGTTATAACGACAGGTAATGGTATTCAGAAGGCTAGGGAAAAAGTGGGTCCGCTACTTAAGAATACTGTACTGGATGTATACCATGACCAATTGTGACATATGTATGTTGATATAGTCACACTAAATATTGTGCACTCTATGACTTTGAAAAGCGATTTAAGATTGAACTCTAAGTAATAAGAGCGAATGGTTGGCGTAGGCGTAGTCGAATTTAAAATGTAGGGTTACCGTGGAAAATTTTAGCCTAAGACAATTTTGTAAAAGAACACTTATATAAAAGAATACACAACATTAAGTGATTATGAAACCGCCTGTTACAAAAACTATCAAAAAGCAAAATAAATAAACAAAAAAAAAAACAAAAAAAAAAAAATAAGTTTAAAATTTAAAAAGAGTGTAAAAAAGTTATTTACAATGATTTAAATAATAATGTTGAGTATGGCAAACGAATATATTTTCTCTGTCCAATAAGAAATAAGTATACAATTTTAGGGAATTAAAGTAACAAAATGTATAATAAACACACATTTGTTTTTTTAGATTTATCAGTTATTTTAGGCTTGATAAAAAATCTGTTAGATATGTGTTGAATAAAATTGCCCCGAAGTTGAAAGAAGTAAAAGAACACAATGACAAATACTTGCAGAAGCCAGTTACCAGAAAGGTGCTGGGTATCATTATAATGTTAATCTTTGCCAGTCTACAGTAAGTATCAGGTTCTTCAGCAGTATTATCTTCAGCAGTTGGTATATTAATGGCTTACTACTGAGTGCTTATCTGAAAGGCTAACAATACCTTCTTCAATTGGTGACAAAGTGAACTGCTTAAAGGAGCCTCCACCTGGTTGCATGAGTCTCGGCTTTATTATTTTCGTGGCTTTTAACAGGCAAAAACGCCAAACTTACCCGATTGGGAAATCAGGGTTGCCGCTTTTTTTTTTTTGAGACCAATACTCAGGGGAAAACCCCTACTAAATGCTGTGCATTGTATTGGAATGAGACAAATTGCTGTGAATTGATCATTCAAAGGCCAGTGCTATACCTTCACCCTTGTATGATCGATAGCATTTGTCTCATCGTTGCATGCTAATTGTGTGGTGAGTGTGCCTTCGCTAGGTAGGTTAAGCTGTTATCTGCTACTTCCCAATAGGTGGCGCTTTTGGGATTTTAACTTTGGCAATAGCATTGGCATTGGTATTAGAATTGGCATCAGCATTGCCATTAGCATTAACAGTTCCCCGGTTGGGAATTTAGGGTTACCACTTTTTGAATTTTGATTTCCTTATTTGGGAATTCGGGGATGCCTATTGTTGGGATTTTGGCTTCCCCGTTTGGGAAATTGGATTGCCCCATTTAGAGATTTTTACTTCCCCGGTTTAAAATTTAGGGTTGCCACTTTAGGGGATTTTGATTTGCCTGGTTGGGAATTCAGAGCTGCTACTTGATACCGGTAATTTTTATTTTTAGTTTTTCCCCTTCGCTGGGAGTTGAACCTGGGCTGTTTGAGTTTTTTTTTGTGCGAGCGCTCTAACCAATATACCACGACCACATCCCCCTACTGTATTTTGAAATCTATAGTTTCAATATAAATAATTTTACAAATTGGTGTAAAATAGGATGGTTGGTATGTAATTTAGGGTTAAAATAAAATAAATAAAAAACGTAACAATAAAATCAAAACAACATAAAAATATATTATCTACAGAGACAAATCGTTTCAAGACCATAAAGTATTGCGAGGGCAAACCCCCTTTTCCTAAAATTTTTGCTTGGCAGGTATAGCTAAGAATACCATATGTCAGTGGGTTTGCTATCTGGTTGGTTGGGTGGGTGTGAAATTGTATTGTTTTGTGTCTTAATTTATATTTTGAAATGTTGCCAATTCATTATACTTTTTTTTGTTTTTTAGAAATTATATTGTGGATATATAAGTGAGATAGATATTTATCTTTTTGGCTTTATTTTTATAGCATTTTTTTCTTCAGTGGAGAATTTATTTGTTTTTCTCATTTATCAGCACAAAATAAAATTTTTTTTCTGCATGTGACTGTAAAATTAAGAGTAAGAGGTTTGGGGTTATACTATAACCGTTATAGTCATAATATCGATTATATAGGTATTTATTTGTTTATAATTTTATATGTACATTTATGGATATGGGTGTATGTTTGTAGGTATAATTGTACGTATTTACTTACATCATTAAATGCTGCATCTGTGAATAATCCCAAAAATTTTCTTACAAAATCCTCACTAGTCATAAAATGTTCACCATTCTTTTCGTAGGTGGCGTATTTTAGGAAGACTTCACGTAGTTTATCGGTGCTGGCACGTTTTAAAAACGAGTGTCCCTATAAAAAATTAAATAAACAAATTTAGTAATTTGTATAAGAGAATGCAAAGAGAGAGAGAGAGAAATAAAAAATATACATATATATAAGAATTACAACAAGGTAAATTGTGTATTTGTCTGTCTATTAATTTAATTGTTAAAGTATCAACATGTGTTTTGTATTTGACTTCAAAGTAAAATAAAGAAATACAAAGCACTACCTGCACAGTGAGAGAAAATTTAAGCACGTTTTTTAAACAATAATAATAATAATAATAAAATGTTTAAAAATAAATACATACATAAATATATAAAACGAGACTAGAAAAAGTAGAGACAAAAACTAATATTAGACAGCTGTTGAAAAAAATAGGTAAACAAACAAAATACTTGTGCACGTCGTTTATAGAAGACAACTTTGTCTTTAGGTGATCGATTGTCTTCTATGCAAACATAGACTTTGAAAACTGTGTAGCATGATTTCATTGCCAATATAACCGCGTTAAGAGCTCACAGATGAGCAATAATAGAATGTATTTTACAAATAAACAGGTTTTTAAAAGTTTTTGTCTTTATTTGTTTGTATGTAGTTATAGTTCCCACGGTAGGAGTTTTAATACACATACAGCCATGTCACAGAGTTTATATCCGTTCGGAAACGGAATTCAAGTGATATTTCAGTTCTACAAAAAAGAAAAAAAATTTTCGGACGACACGCACGGCGCATTGTAGATGTAAGGGGATGTTAGCATACGTACATAATTAAAACTAAATTTTACAAAAATTATAGTAATTTTATTTTTCTAAAAAAAACAGCGCTGTTCTTTTCGTCGTAGCAAATTAAAACCTTAATAGTTTTTAAAATTAAAATAATTTAAAGCATTTGTTTACATTTAAAGCAACTAGGTATGAACCTTTTTAATATCTCTTCTCTGATAAGTAACAGAGAGCTTAAAATGCTACACCAACAGTACTACTTTTCTCTCAGTGTATATTCCATAAAAGTATAAAAATATAGGAGAATGAGTGGTAAATAAAAAGCAAAAAACAAATGATTACACATAACATACATTTTGAGCTGTACTAAGCGGCATATTAAATAGGTAGTTGCTATCGTTGTTGTTATTTCTATTGTTTTTGTTTTTTTTTTCACTCTATTACAAGCAATTAAAAGGTTTAAGTAAATGGAAATTTCTTAATATTTGTTTTTTTTTTTTGTTACACACAGGCACACACGTAAATATGTTACAAGTTGTATTTAGCTATGTATGATTAAATAGCTATTTATTTAGTTGGCATGTATTTTAAAAGAACACGTGTAATAAATAAAAATCCGTTTAAAGCCGTTCTTTTATATATTTTCACTTTTTTTAAATCACACACGCGTTCCAATAGCTATCAACCAAATCAAACGTCGACAAAATAACAACTAAAGAACTCAATTTAAATGTTAAAATGAGGAGCAAACCATTTTTTGTTTATGGCGGGGAACTCTCTGTGTAAATTAATTTATATCTACTGGTGTATGTAGTAAATGAAACAAAACAACAACAAATTATTTTTTATAAAAGATAAAGTATGTATGTATATAAAAAAGTCTTTATTTTTTGTGTTTTCTTTTTATTTGTTTGTTTCTTTTTATGCCTGCTCCCCTTTTTAGAATTATGCTCAATCTCTCTCTTATAAACACTTTTTTGTTTTCTTTTTTTTAGTAGATACCTATAATAAAATATGCTTATACGAAATACATACATTGAGTCCGCTAAATAGGCAACACTTAAGAGTACTCTAAGTATTAGTACTCCCATTTCCAGTTTAGAACAAAACAGAGAAGATAACATTTATAAAAATATTATAAATTAAAGTTAAATGTGGTGAAATAATGTTAATGCGTTTTATTTGTGGTTATTTATTATTACACTTTAAAATTGAGTATGTGCATAATTTATGCTAAAAGAAGAGTGAGAGTTTTTATTTGTTGCTAAAATTGTTAAATTTCATATAAGTACATATTACGTTTAATGTGTGATTAACTTTTTACAATTAATTTTGTTAGTGCTTGTATTTTGTGGTTTTGTTGTGATATTTTAACAACAACAACATCAACAAAACAAAATCATTTAAGATGTTCAGAGAATTCTTTGTCTCAAGAAAGGGTGGGAGTTGTTGGTGAATATGATAAAGAAGGGTCAGTACACAAGTAGCTATTGTTTTTAATTTGTATTTAGTATTTGAAATTGTTTTAATCTCAATGCATTAGTTAATAATTCATACATATATACATACATTTGAAAGTGCAGATTGTTTGAACCGACAGTTGTGTGACAAATAATAGCAGTGAAAATCGAAATAAAATTTACATTGCAATAATATAAAAACTTAATTATGCCACAATTTAATATTAATAAGATTAATACTGAGTATTTACGGGACAAATGCCCAAACGTGCTTGTATTATGTGAAAATTTTAATGCAAAATTGAAAAAAGTAGTCGTTGTGGTTCTTTTTTTTAACAATTTTGAAGTTCTTATTTTAATGTAATTTATTGTTTTTTTTAATAATCTTTAATTAGATTTTACTTTTTTAATCTCAAAAATTAAAGTTTTTTTTATGATTGTTATATTTCATGTGGTGGTTCACTAAGATTCTATGAAATAAAAGTTAAAAAAATAATTTTTCACGATAATACAGTATTTGTTAATTATTTTTTATTATTTTAACAGTTTAATCTTTAATAAATAATTTAAGCTAATAGTTAATAAATATTCAACTAAATTAATTTTTACATATTTTCTGGTATTCTTGAATTTTCCTCTTATAAGTATTTTTTAATTCTTTACTTCTATGAAATATTTCATAACTGTAGAGAAAGAAACTATCTTTGGCATAATTTTTTTTCAAATTTTTAAAAAAGTCGCTTTCGGATATTTATGCTTCCGACTGTATGTAAAGAAAATTCCCCTTTGACTTTTTCAAAAAAAAAAAAAAATCATGTTACATATTAAATCAAAGGTAATTTAATACTCTTTCAAATGCGATTTTTACGAGATACGTACCTATAATACTTTTTAAGAAAATTACAAATAAGTAAGTATAACTTTGTGCATTTTTGTATTTTTTCCGATTTTAAAG
Source organism: Metopia argyrocephala (assembly GCA_963576795.1). NCBI lineage: Eukaryota > Metazoa > Arthropoda > Insecta > Diptera > Sarcophagidae > Metopia > Metopia argyrocephala. The sequence continues at coordinate 91,952,363 of OY756211.1, forward strand.
ACCTCATATTTCCGGATCCAGAAGTGTCAGTGTAATTTAATTTTATATTTGTCTTAGTGTTGTGATTTACTTTATTCACACCAAAAATCAGCAAATTCAGAAACAGTCATTTCAAAAACGTCATATTTTAAGTTGAGTTGAGGCGGTTCAACCCATATACTAAATTGTGTTACAGAAGTAAAGTATTCTTTAGTGTAATGGATTCTCGAGCAGATATGGAATCATTTAAACCTTCACTATTTATTACTTGAACTTTTAAGCAAATATATACCTACTTAGTACATACATATTTACTATTCGTAATGCAATTAGCCATGTGACCAAGTTCAATTCCGTTCGGAAACGGAATTCAAGTTATATTTCAGTTCTTCAAAAAAAAAAAATAATATAATACTCGTAATAAGATATAAAATTTTGATATCTAATGATTTAAACTTGAAACAATAAAACAAATATTTTATTTTTATCTCAAATAATTGCCTAATGTGACTGTAACGTTAGAATGATTGGTATTGTCAACTGATTTGATTTTAAATAAAAACATTTTGAAACTATGCCATTTTTTAATAGGAAATTTTAGTACTCGAATGAATTTTTACCATAGATTTAGGGGGGTTGTTTTGTAAAGCGCATAGGTGACGTGTTGAGTTATGTCTCTATAATTAGTTTTTGCTATAAAAAAATTTTCGTAATTTATAAATCCAGTTTGCATGGCACATTGCAATGCATAGTGTTCATAAATATTTTAGACGCAAGTTTTTTAATGCATGACATTACTTTGAAATGCTCAACATCTGTTAAATTTGTACATTGTTTTTGTTTGTAAATTTGTGCGTGTTCATTATAAATAGTTTTGGCAGGGAGGCTTTATTTTGTAGATTTACTTATTTGAATTCATATTTTTAGTTTTACAAACATTTACAGCTCTTGAAATGTTTACAAATTGTCTCAATAAATAAATCTCTTGCGTATTCATAAACCCAGCAGAAATTAGTGCTTACCAGTAAGCTATTTTGTAAGGGAGAAATTGTAAACAATCACTTACTCGTGCGCATCAATAATGCATGATTTTTATACGAAAGGAGCCTCTAAAATGCAATAGAAATGCAAATTTATTGCAACCAGTAAGCAAATAGTTTAAAAAATCAAAAATAATATCTTATCCTATAGCATTTTTGGAAGCTTTAAGGTATGAATAAACAATACATATAACGCTTTCATTATTGCTTACAATTTTATTTATTGCTTCCAAATTTGAAAAATTTTCTGCTGGTAATATACTGAATAATAAAGAAATGTTGTCATAATATGTTGCTCTGACTTATAAACGAATTTTTCTCAAGTGTTGTATTACAAACTGCATTTATAAACTCAGCCATAGTTTTACTGATATATTCATAAAAAATATTATAGGTTTATGGAAAACTTATTTGACAAATTTCAATGCAATACTTTTCAAATAAACCCTTAATAAACCTATAATATATTTTATGAATACAGGCGTTAGAATTTTAAATCTTCCATCATGAATGGCGTCTTAAAAATTATTTTTAATTTATTTTAGGATTAAATTTTCATAAAATTTAATTTAATCAGAATTTGTTTATTTAAAAGCATATGTTGTTTAATATATAAAATTCTGATATATGTATGTATGTATGTATAATTTAACATCCCTGCAGTGCGCTGGACCGGTCCCAAATTGGTACTTTCACCTATCACTAAGGGACACTGTTAGTCTTTTTACCGGTAAAACGACCGGAGATTTTAACATGTGGTAGTCGTAGAAACAGTCAATTGACCCCCCTATCGATAACTATGGGACAGTCTGTCTACCGGTGCCACAGTATCAATCCCGTGGTTGATGCCTTCGTACCAGTAATTTAACTGGTGAATACGGTCAGGTTAAATAAATAGTTCCAAAGTACTTTACATCTTATTTTCCCTGATAAGCCAGTGATTACTTATAAACATGTAATTACTTATAAACAGGACAATAACTGAAGCATATATTATGTGCACAACTCACCAAATAAATGAATAACGGATTATTTTTCTGCATACACATTTGCCTCACATAGCAACAAAATTCAACTTTCATTGACAATGATTCTGAGTACAGGCATAACTTCAAATTAAAACCGCTTCGATAACAAAGGGACAGAAAAGTGTGAATTGAAACCTCTTCGATAACAAAGGGACAGAAAAATGTGAATTGAAACCTCTTCGATAACAAAGGGACAGAAAAGTGTGAATTGAAACCTCTTCGATAACAAAGGGACAGAAAAGTGTGAATTGACATCGCGAAAGACAACGTTGAGTTAAAAAAATAACCGAAAAATGGGTCAATTGACAGAATAAAACTGCAGGGATGTTAAATTAATTGATATATGTATGAATGTATGGTTGGTCTCAGGTAGAAAGGCCCTAACTCAAATAATTTAAAATTTACAGGAGGAGATAAAAGTACAACAGATACTGTAATTATTAATATACAAATTTTAATTAAATGCTATAAAATTGCTTGTAATGCCGTTATTTTTAATAATATTATAAGCATTCTTAATGAGGTGCGGCATATTTCTAAAATGAATTGGACTTACTAAAAAAAAGTAAGTTTTGAAAAAATGCGAGTTAGGGCCTTTCTACCTGAGACCAACGGTATGTAGTATGTGCGTCCATTTAAAAACAGCAAAATTAAAAAAAAAACATTTATAAATATTCATCAGAATCAATTATACTTCAGTTTGCAAAACTTTTTATTTACATTAATGCAATGTTGACCATGTCTGGCAGGCAAATCGTGTATAAAAAACGTGATATAAAAAATTATTGAACACCCTTTAAAGGTATTAAACATTTTTTGTAGATTTAAAATACAAAATAACATGAACTACTAACTTGTTATATAAATACGTCTGAGCTTTATGATTTAAAAAAATCCCATATTTTTCTTAAAGCAAAACGGAGCCATGCAAAATATTTTGTGTTTTAAAGCCTTACTATTAAAAAAAACGTTGTCAAATGGAAAGTCAGTGTAAACAAAAATAAAAAAACAGTTACAATACATTTTTTTTTTAAATATTTTTATTTTGGGTACGTTCGGAAATGCATCACTGTACTGCATATTAAAAAGTACACCAAAATTTAGCGACAGCAAAATAGTGAGCAAAACATAGACCAATGCAGTTCATAGGTCGGTACCAAATTACTTGCTTAAATTTTTGAGAAAACAAACACTTTTTAAAGAAGTTTTTATAAATACATACATACATACATAATTTGCCATTACAACCCTGTGTCAGGATTATAAATCCCTTCGTTTTATTCCTTGTTTGTAAATAAATAATCACATTTAAAATCATATTTTAAAATATTTTTGGGTAGTTAAAAATACTGATATCGAGGCATGGCATTTCACATAGTACAGTGCTCATTTTAATGGAAAGTAAAATCACAGAATTTGTGGTTTTATTTAACTTTCAACATATTTTGTGCAGTACTCTAGTGTGCACGTAACATGCAAATGTACATATATCATCACTATGGCAAAATCTGTTAAGGCTGTGTCAAATAAAACTTTTCTGCTTTGCATGACGTTTATAACTTTTACAAAAAAGCGCTAAGTAGAGGATGTATGACACATTCAAAACTTTGACAACAGCCACGTTGCATGTTTATCTCATTTTTTAATGCTCCCAATAACTCCCAAAATAAATTTACTTTTTTATTTTTTGTAAACAAAAGTTTACCGCAAAACTTTATACAAAACTAAACATAAAACACTTACATAAAAATTATATGGTGAACCATCTATCGATTTAAATTTTAACCGCCTCTTATTTCAAATCTAACAACACTTCGTCATGGGGGAGTTTGTGTGCTCTCTCCGCCATTTCATATTTTTTATATATCTCGAGTTAATGATGCCACTTTAGGTTTTCGACACCATGCAATCCGTTTTCAGCTATTTATGTCCGTAACTAGATGAGATATCCGAAAACGGATTGCAGACTTGAAAAATTGGGGTCGAAAACCTAAAGTGGCATCATTAACTCGAGATATATAAAAAGGCGTATAAAGCACATAAACTCCCGCACGACGACTTTGTCATTCTATTCTGTCACATAATTCAGTATATAACCTCCGCTCAACAAAATGAGTCAATTTAGTATTGAGCAACGTTGGGATTAATTGGAAATTTATTTCTCCTCCTTCTCCTTCTGACACCGCTGTGCGTAAATTAGTCGCAAAATTTGAGGCTGACGATACTGTTGCGAACAATAGACCAAGACAATACGCTCGTAGTGGATGTATACATCCTATCATCACTATAGTGATGCAAGCATAACCGCTGAACAGCAAAGTGTTTAGAACAAACCTGAAACATCAACTCGTAGACGTTCGCAACAATTGGGCATCACCAGAGGTACTTTGCACATTATTTTGAACAAATACGCTTATAAAATTGAAATCGTTCAAGAATTAATACCGCCCGACATTGTTTGCTTCGAACATTTCTGAATTGACTGTTTATAAAACTAAACGAGAACATCGCATTTGTCAACAAAATTATTTTTAGTGATGAGGGTCATTTTGAATTAGGCAGCTAAATAAATAAACGAAATTGTCAGATTTGAAGCTCAGCAATTCCACGAACAGTCCTCGAAAAACCAGTACATCCGAAGAAAATGAGCGTGTGGTGTGGTTTATGGTAAGGCGGCATCATCATCCCGTATTTTTTCAAAAAGAAGCAAGCAAACGCCATCACAGTGAATTCTCTGGCGAACCAAACCATGATAACCCTTTTTTGTGCACACAATTGTCTAATGTCAACATCAGTGACCTTTGGTTTCAGCAGGACGGCTCCGTAATCCACATAGCTGGCCAAACAATTCAGTTATTGTATGAAAAATGTCCCGGTCGCATAATTTCTCGAATTGGCGATATCAATTGTCCGCCTCGTTGTTGTGATATAACGCTGCTGGTTTATTTCCTCTGGGGCCATTTAAAAGACCGGGTTTATGTTAACAATCCACAAACAACTGACACTCTAAACAATCAAATTCTACTCTGCATTGACAAAATAAACGAAGCTTTGTTGCAAAATGTGGTTCAAAATTTTGTGAAAATCTCGGACGTCTTTTTTTTTATCTTTTTATATACGAGACTTGTACTCAGAGAATGATCCCTTCTTATGCAATGCATTGTTTTTCTGCTGAAGTGTTAGAAGTGGGCATTCACCAGACGTGATATTCCATTGTTTATTCCAATATTTCTACTTTACATTCGTATTAATGAAACTGAATTTTAAAAAAAAAATGTGCTTTCAAGCCAATTTACTTACTAAACTGAAATTTGACCACCCTGTACTTAGACTTTCGTTTCCCACTGTATGAGTTTACTGAGTAATAGATCCGATATACGACAGTAAAGAGTGTATTTTCAGTGGGTATACCACGAAATTTTTAAATCTCATGCACTTGTGTGTTAATAAATAGACGATTTCATTTCTTTAAATATTTACAATAAATGAGACATTAAATCAAACAGAAACATTTATAATTTTATTTCACTGTCTGTCAGCTGTAATAAATCAAATTTATTTCAACAACCATTTAAAAAAAAAACAACAAAAATTAATAGAATTTTTATCAACTGCAAGCAAAAAAACAAAAATATTTACAATTTAAATTAAAATTGAGATTTTGTAAAAAAAAAAACAAATATTTATTAAGTATTTTCGTACAAATTGTTGTTATATTTGTTTTAAATAAAAATAATTTTCAACACCATGTTGAGGTGTTCATCACTATTATCGTGTTTTCGTGGTTTATTTGTAAAATGATAAGAATGACGCGTTTTGAGATTTTGAAAAAAGCGCTTGCTGGCAACAAAACTGTTTGTATAGTACGAATATTCTTACAAAGACCACCAGCAAAGTTGTTGTATTTCTATTCGATTCCATAAATTTAGAGGACATTTGGACTATCAGTAATAAAAGTATAATTGCATTGGTTCAGTTTTAATGCTCGCACGAATGTATTTTGTTTTTGTTTTGTAAGTAAATGCTATGGCGTTCAACAAATTCAATTACTGTTGCTAGTCAAGCAGCCACTTTTAATTTGTTTTTAATCTTTAAAAAAACAGTAAATATTTTTTAATTTTTAATTAATTCATGGAATGTTTTTTTGAAAAATGTTTTCTATTTTTATTATCTTTTCATTGCCCTAGAGTGTTGCTTTTTTACATCATATTTCCTTATTTATTTCTTATTTGCACGGTTAATATTTGAAAAGAAAAAATATATACAAGTATGTACATATTTTTGTTTTTTTCTCGCCCTGACGTCAATAATTTTATTTTTATATACATTTATATTTTTACATATTGCATTATAAATCTTTAAGAATTTATTTGTGCATTTCATTTCCATGAAAAAATTTGTTAAAATAAATACTTTAGAGGATGGCTATATTGAAAAACAAGTCACTTAGAAATACAGATTAGAAAAGTTTAGCAATAAAGCGTTGTATTGTATTTAAAATTTCGTATGAAAAGCTATCAAACAACATATAAAATTACTAGTTAACCTGGCAAACGTTGTTTTGCCATATAAATTTGCTCTAGGAACGATTTTTTTAGTTCAAATACGTTTGTTACTCTTCACCGAACTGCAAAAGTCAACATTGATATGAGCAATCAATGTCTGCGTTACTAATAATTTTAATAAATGATTATCCGCCATTTTCAGTACTCCAGTTTGATAGTTGAGGTTAGGAAGAAATATCCCCTGTACCGCCCCCTCTGAGTAATTCTAAAGAAACAAAAAAAATAAACCATATGTATTCTACGGTACGCAGTTATACATATCTAGTTTAAAATTTCATCGACGTCGGTACGTTATTTAGGTGAGACATAAATTTCCTCTTGGGGCGCGTACCTTAACATTTAAGGGTATGAAAAATAGATTTTAACTGATTCTCAGACCTAAACGATATGTACAAAAAATTTCATGAAAATCAGTCGAGCCGTTTCGGAGGAGTTTGGCAACAAACACCGCGCCACAAGAATTTTATATATTAGAATTTTATATATCGTATGTAATAGTTGTGAAATAATGTTGCTAAAGTAGCATTCCGTTCTTGTGTCGAAAAACATGTGTAATCTACTTATCAACATATTTTCTAACCGCAACAAGTTTCTGGCAACATTTTTATTTCGTACGAAACAACATAGCCAACACTTATTTCGTACGAAATAGAATAAATTTAATTAGCCTACAAAAAGTTTTTTTTATTATAATGAGCAGGATTTCAGCATAGTGTTTTTTCAATTTACATAGAGTTGGTGTTGGGTTATTTAGAGTTATATTGAATAAATTAATTACAAGGGGCATAAAATATTCATAAAATATTGTGTTTTTAGATAGAATTTTGTTTTGGCCGTTAAAATTTAAACTTGCAATAGAACTTCGAAGAAAAAATACAACTCTTTAAGTATTGAGTAGTTACTTTTAAGTATTAATTACGCCAAAAATTAGTACAAATACTCGATATTCGGTACCCATTACTCAATACTCAGATAGATACAAATCTAATTTAATTTTTACTGTTTTTGCTTAAGCTCAGTTGCAAATTGAACATTTTCTATTTTCAAAATTGTTGCCGTCTGAGCTTAAGAAAAATTCAAAATTTAAAATTTCATTCGGAAAGTGTAAAAATTTCTGTCTGTACTATTCAGGTAGCCTAAAGTTCGGGTTTGTTGGTTGTTCTAATTGTAGTTAATTGTCTAGTGTATGCAAAACAGAGCGAGCTTTCGTTCTTTAGTCTGAAGCCATACTATAAAACATTTCCTATGAAACAATTTTGAAACCGCATTCGTGTTCAAACTTAAGGTTTTGTTTCTAATGAAACAATATTAATTAGAAAATTGATCCTTCTTACTGGGGTTCCAACTCGGATTTAAAAACCATACAATAATAAGATTATTCGCTTGCTCTGGCTATGCCCTTTAACCACCACAGCAATTTTTTCTATACAAAACACCTTCCGACTGGGAATTACTTTTGTAAAATAGGATTTTTAGAATATGCTAAAAAAAATGGTTTAAAAACAAATAACGTCTGAAATTCATTCTAATTATTTCTTCATTAAGCTACGTTCACATTTGTCAAATATTTGTTGAAAGAAGCGTAACCACTATTTTATGGAATAATTTTATAAAAAAATTTTGTTTTGTGTAAACATTACTTAAAATATTATTTAAAACCCGATAATAACAAATATTATTTACATTTTTGATAGATTAAGTTTGAAACAACAAACACTAAACAAAGTAAAAGTTCCAATCAAATAGTGGTTACACTTTTGTCATCAAATATTTGACATATTTGAACATGCTTTTATACTTATGATCAAAGTTTAACTTTACAACAACCTTTAATAATCGAACTGTAATAGGTGTAAATACACTCCGGTTCACTTATTTAAAGGCACAAAAAATCCCATATTCAGGAGCCGGTATCTTTTGCAATTTTTAACCGATTCCAGAATTTTAAAATAGAAATGGAAGGTAGACATCTTGAGATATAAACAAAATCATGACAATGGTGGTTTCTTAACTAAGGAACCTTTTTTTGAGGAATTTATAAAAAAAACTAAAAGTGTGGTATTTTTTTTTTTTGGTTCACTGGAGTTGGTTATCTCGTAAGGTCTATGAAGAAGGTAGACAATTTGATGACAAGCAGTCACAAATTCAGGCCATTAAGGATGCTTGGAATAAAATTTCGTTGGATTACATCAATTCTCTTTATCTGTCAATGAAAACCCGTATATTTGAAGTTATTAAAAACAAAGGGGTTGTACCCATTACTAACAGTTCTTTAATAAAGCAAATAAAGTAATAATAACTTAAAAAACAAGAAAAGCTGTTTTTCATTAAAGTAAGCTAAAGTGCCTTTATTCAAGTGAACCAAAAAAAAATACATTTTTAGATTTTTTTTTATAAATTCCTCAAAAAAAGATTCCTTAGTTAAGAAACCACCATTGTCATGATTTTGTTTATATCTCAAGATGTCTACCTTCCATTTCTATTTTAAAATTCTGGAATCGGTTAAAAATTGCAAAAGAGACAGGCTCCTGAATATGGGATTTTTTGTGCCCTTAAATAAGTGAACCGGAGTGTATATCGGTTTATAATTTTTTTATCATTACATACATCTGTGGCAATAAACAATAATGGCTTAAGTTGACATATTTTATTTTGTTCTTCAAGATCTCCCACTCAGCTAATATTCTAGAATAAAATGTCATTATATGATAAAAATATACGCATATCTATTTTAACTTAAATACACTTCATTTTAGACAAAGCTCTTAATATTTCAAAACACGAAATTTCAGCTTAAGCCATTATTATTTATTGCCACAGATACATATGTAGTTTGTGCATTTTACTTAGTTTACAATTAACATTTATTTCTTAGAAGTGCCTATAATTTTCACCAACACTGTATATGCGAAACAATTAACAACACTGGTTGCCATTGTTCTTGCATCCTTTAATTAAAACTCTAATGCATTAACATTCATACACTCTCATGTACTTTCTTTTATTTATTAAATGCATTATTACATATTTAAATCGTAACAAACATGTGTGTTGCATGTAACACGTGTGTGTGTGCTTTACATTTTTTGTTGTGGATATGAATGTGTATTGTTCTCTTTGCTCTGTTGGATTTTATCTTTTTAACCTTTAAAAAAATACACACACACACTTAAGAACAAAGGAAATAATACACATTTTGAAATTTGTATTTTGTTTACTTTTTATTCTGTCCTGTTTTATTGTTCTTGTTGTTGTTGTTTTTATCCTTTTTCTATTGCTGTATTTAGTTGCTCTGTAAATATTGTAAACGCGTTATTATTTATTTATTATGCGACATACACTTGTAATATAAATAAAACGACCTTCACTAGGCATTTTTGTATATACTACATATGTTTGTGCATACATACATCTATATGTGTATTTTTGAGCGTATGTGTTTATTCCTTTGCCAAGTTTTTTTTTTACAATAACAGCAGAAATACATGATATATAGTACAAGTTTATTAAAATATAAACAAAACATACCTATACAACTATAAATGTGAAAGAGACTTTGTTTTCATTAAAACTGAAAGCAACCAAACTATAAACTACTGAGATAAATATTAAACCGCTATGCAAAATGACAGTAACTTAAAGGTATAATTTCCTATTTAAAAAGTAGTTCCTTTTTTAACTGGAAAGAAATAAATTATCTTATTATTATTACTACAGTGCACAATGGGGCCATAGATCAGTTTTTGAGGCAATAAATCACAGGAAACAACTAGTCCTTTCAAATTTCGTACAGATGGTAATAATGAGTTCCTAAGTCTTCAGTAAAAAATTCAGGCCATGCATAAATTTCCTGACACTAGAGGTGGGTGTGGCAGTAGGCTAATTAACTTGAAATGTTTACTTATGTAAGTCTTTGGTGAGAATTTATAGTGACCTAATTGGAAGTCAAAAACTCATTATTTTCCAGCCTTTATTAAAGTTAAAAATAAACACATTTTTTTGTTTAAATTTGGTTATATTTTGATTCAATACTGTCTTGTTGATAAAATAGTCGAACATTTTAATTCTTTCTTTCTGTTGTTGGCATCGACTTTCGATAGCTTTCAACCGTGTGTCAGACGTTATATTCTGATTTTATTCTCTTGTTGGCTTACTTTTGACTTTTGTTGTTTTGCTACTTTCGTTACATGCATTTTTCTCTGTACCCGTAATAAACTTATAAACAATACAGCAGGTGGTGGTCGGTCCTTTTGCACTGCTTAACTACAGCAACATAATAAATGTATGCATGACTGTTCTAAAAACAAAAACAACAAAATGTAATAAATATTTTATACCATACTTTTAGATAAAAGGTATATTTTGTTTTTAACACAAATTTCAATGTAAAGGTCATTAAATTAAAAAAAAAAATAATAAATTGCATTTCATTTTAATAAAGCTCTTTCATGCATATTTTAAATGTTTTTTTGCGTTTTCCGCTCTGTTTCATTTTTAACAACATAAGCAGAAAATAAATGTCTGTGCAAATAGTTTGTTTTTGCATACCGTCACTGTAAATGTGAATAGACTTAACTAAATATAACAAATTCTAAATCAAGTATTGCAACATTTATGTACAGTAACCCAATAAAGCCTGTATTCGGGGTTCACAAAATATATATATTTAAGGTTTAAAGATACTTAAATAAGAATTTAATAAATTTCTTTATTTTTCTTAATAAAATATAAATAACTAGCCTAAACCCGGTGTGTTTTGCTACACCTACCGCTACCATTTGTACACTTTTTCCTGATGATTTTTAATGATTACGAAACCAATTACACCAAATTAATCTTTAACTTGCATAGGAGGTACCACGATTGTGATTGTGATTTTCCTTGACCATGAAGTCGTTCAGACCAAATTTAGAAAATTTAGCTTTAACAGCTCTCAAGATATAAGTTAAGCATAATAGGAAAAAAATTTACATTGAATTCGTGTGGGAATATATAGGAAAATCTAAATGCCATATCTCTGGAACTAATTAGCCGAATTTGCTCAAACTTCATACAAACAATCTACAGACTATCCCCGACGTAAGCTGGAATCGATTCACACGTTTCCATCAAAATGTACATTAATTTTTATATAATAGGAAATATATAATATTCTACAGTCTTAAAAAAAATCAGTTACATTTTTATAAGTTTTTTTAGAAATAAATCTACAATATCACTTTTTGCATCTCATACTGCTTTTACATGACTTTTAATTGAATAAATTAATTTTTTTTTTACTATTTTCAAAATTATTTGATGTAATTCCGTGAAGAATATTTGTGTTTGAAATTTGATCTTTACCATCCGTTCGTATAATTTGTACTCGTATAATACATTTTTTATAAAACGGACTAAGATCTAATGGTTAAGGTCAGTTGTTGAGAGTAACTAGCAAAGGACATATGCTTCAATTCATTTGTTTGTATGACTGACCCATTTTGATAAACTAAGATTTTAAATAGGATTTCAAAACATCAAGGTAACAGTAACAAATTATTTTTGATTACAAGAAAAAGAAAACAAAATGATATCTCACTCTGCATCTGACATACTTTTGCAGGCCGTAACAGATTGATTATTTCGTGAAGTTTAAATCATTTTGTTTACCAAAACAAAAACATCTCCTTTCCAAAAATATTTTCTTTCTTCAAGCCACAAAAATACACTCACAGGAAAAATGTTCGCCTTAAAAGTTTCAATTGAAGCTATATTTACACTACCTAAATTTCTCATCTGATTATTATATTTCCTTTTTTACTGATCTCAGCAATTTTTAACTGAACTCAGGCAAAAACAGTAAAAATTAAATTAGATTTGGAATTAAACTATCTGAGTCTATCTGAGTGCGCTTCTGATATAAAACTCAGATGAGAAACTTAGGTAGTGTAAATATAGTTTAAAAAATTGATTGGTATTATTTAAAATTTCCAATTAATTTTTTACTTAATACTATATATTTTTTTTTTGTTTAAATAAAAATGTTTGTGCATATACTTTCATATACTTATAGTCGCCGTGGTCTAGTGGTTAGTGTATTGGCTTTTTTTTTTTTTTTTTTTTTTTTTTATTAAGACCAATACTCAGGGGCAAACCCCTACTCATGCAGTGCATTGTATTGGAATGTGAAGATGGTTGATAGGTTTTTTTTTTTTTTTTCATACATGTGTGTATATTTTGCGCCTTTTTATTGTTGATGAAACAAGTTGCTGTAAATTTGTCCACTCAAGAGCCAGTGTTATACCTTCACCCTCGAATGATCAAACAGCAATTGCCTCATCTGTCGGTGGATGTTTTTTAATGTGAATGGTGAGCGTCTTCAGTAGATTAGCTGTTATCTTCCCAGAAGGTGGCGCTGTACTCCTGATCATTGGTTTTTGGTGGAATGGATTAGAAATATCAGGGGACGGTTTCTTGCAGATGGTCTTGCGGGAGGGGGGGGGGGGGGAACCTCTTATTTTCTTAAATTTAATTTTTTAATTTAAATTGTAATTTTTAGAAAACCGCAAATTTTTATTTTTATAATTTTGTCCTTCGCTGGGATTGAACCTGGGTCGTGTGAGTTTCTGTGCGAGCGCTCTACCACTATGCCACGACCCCGTGGTCTAGTGGTTAGTGTGTTGGCTTACGAAAACATGAGCCCAGGGTGCAAACTCCAGCTCTGACATCTTAAAAAATGAAATATAAAAAATATTTCTTTCGGCGACCACCTCTTAGCAGTCTTTTGGCAAAAGCTCTGAGAGTAACTGATTGCCAAAAACAAGCTTCTCAAGTCTGTCGTTCGGAGTCTACGTTAAACTATAGGTCCCGGTACTCATGGATAAAAAATTAACACACACAACATAAGGGCTGGGAGAAGGTAGGGCGTAACTCTGATATAAGATTGTATTGACCAATTATGTATACATAATCTTTCTTGATTTGGTTTGGTAAACACAATTGAAATATTAAATGAGTTTTTTTATTTGTCAGAAAGCGCGTAGCTATTAATTTCCTAATTGATATTATTAATACTGTTTGTAAAGGAAAAAGCAAGGCAAGTTAATTGGTAGTACAAATGTAAAACAATTTTGTTGTTACATGGCCTGGAAATCCGAGTTCGAATCCCAGTAAGAGTGATAATTTTTGTTAATTTAAATCGATTATCTACTTTTGTATACGAAACGAAAAAATTTTGTTTTGTGCTATTATTCATCTGCTTTTCTTTAAAAAAAAGGTAAAAAAGTGTTGTTAAAGTCATTTTCAAATTTATGTGACGATATGTATGTGTAGGTATTTTGGTAAGAGGAAAAGTGATTTTAGACATGGCCCACCTCAGGTTACACTTAACAAAATACTTGCCTATATGCATATGTTTTTACACTCTTGCCTTGATTTTTTGTTTGTTTGTTTTAGAATTGACAAAGTTTGTTTATTTCCGCTATTTTTGTTTAGTTTTGTTTTGTTTGTTAACATTTTCAGAGCGTTCATTTTTACAATTCTAATTGTAAGGCTTAAAAAGAATTTGTTTTTCTCAGATGCCGTAGATGTTTTCAAATTCACAATATTTGTCATATCGTAATATATCGTATAACACAAATATTTTTTCAAACAAGGTCTTTTGTTTTTTTTTTTTGAAATGTACAAATTTTTTATGTACACACTTTACCGCAGCCATCAACACAACGATGAGATAGAGTTTATAAGAAACAGAAACAGAAGTTAAAATTGTTGAAGTTGTAGTTATAAATTCACCTTGGCTTGCCTGTTGTTACGGAAATCGATCAAGTTCTTTTTTGTTTATGTTTGTATAAGAGAGTAAATACATACGTATGTAGTATATACAAAAGTTTTACTCATAATTTATTTAATTGCATTACACTTGAGACAATACTGTGTACTGTGTAATTTTTTTATTAACAAACCCCTTAAGCAAAAATTGAAAACAATTTTCCGTTATTACGATTTTGCCAATTTAAAACTAATTTTCAAAGTAAAACAGTATAATTAGTATTATAATCTGTTCAAGTGACAATCAGTTAATGATGATTTTTTACAGTATATTGATCTTAAATGTCAAAAAGTGGCTGCAGTATTACCGTTTATCTGACAGTTACCTATGAAAATAAGTTCTACGGATACTACTTATAATAAATCGTATAGGGTCTTGCAACTATGCCTAGTCTAAATTTAAGTATGATAAATAATAAATTCATAATAAAAAATTAATTTTTATTATTTCATACAAAGTTTATTTAATTTGTTTTTTTTCTATAAATTAAAACATTTATCACTGAAACGATTACATTTTTTTATAGTTGTTTGATCTTTTTTTTGTTTACATCTTTTCTTTTTGCTTTTTGCATGGTTTCTCTGTTACCCCTTTTAGAATTTCCAGCAAAATCGGTCTACGTTTTTAAAACGACCTTTTAGTCAGTATTTAATATTATTATAATTATTTTCATTATTAGCACGTGTCATATGCCAGTGGTTGTCTGTGGGTGTGGGTGTCTGTGTGTGTAAATTAAAAAGAAAAAGAAGAGCTTTTATGTCCGCATTAACTTTGACTTTGTGTAAAAGTCATTGTTAAATCATCTCCCTCTCATTTACTTAATGCATAACCACCTAACAAATATATTATCTTTCATTTTATATATTTCATTTGATGTTTTTGTTTTTGCTATTATTAGCAATTTCTCTTTATTCATTACTGTTGTTGTAGTTGTTGTTCCTGTACGTAATTTGCACATGTAATAATTATACTCTACGCTACATTAGTAGCGCCTAGATACTGTTATAGAAATTATACCATTAGATTTATTTTTTTTTTAAGAACAATACTCAAATGAAACAATGGAGGTTCTTAACTTCTAATCTTCTGTTATCTTTAAGTAAATTCTCCACAATGAGTACAACTGAAATTAAAAGATTTATTTTGAATTCAATATGGTTTTCTTATGAGGACCTATTCACTTCCACGATGTCTTAGACGCTTGTGGAGTCACAGTGGTCTAAACCTTATCCTTCAAGGCGGGTCCTCCAACTAACCTAACTTAGTAAGGTGTGTCACAGGTTGTGCAGGTTGCAATTTAAATAATAATTCCATAAAACTTATCAGACTATTTGTAACTTGAAAACGATTCCATTAATTTTTGGTTAGAATTGGTCGATGGCAGTATAGAAAATGTTACCCAGTTTCATTCTATTTTGTTTTAATATAAAAAAAATAATATCTCTTTTAAAGTGTTAGTGAGAATTGATTTACTGTTATTTTCTGAGTTGTTTTGTCTGCATTTTCTGAATTAGTTATCAAATAACTTTTGAGTGCAGTGAATTTCATGACAGTTTACATAATAAAAATTTATAATTTTAAAAACTAAAACATGGAAAGGAATGTGGATTTTTAATGACAGAAACTCAAACGCACAAGGTTTAAACACCAGCAAAGGTGAAAAATGAAAAAAGTTTGTTTATGGTTTTTTCAAAATTATAATTTAAAAATTAGAGGTTCCCCCCTTCCCCCACCCTCCAAGAAGTCCATCTACAAAGAAACCACTCCCCGACATTGCACTCTATTCCACCATAACCATTAACAACAAAAAACAAATGATCAGGAGAAAAAGCGCCACCTATTGGGAAGTAGCAGAAAATAGCTAAACCTACTTAGCGAAGACACTCACCACACAATTAGCATACAACAATGGGGCAATTGCTGTTGATAATTCAAGGGTGAAGGTATAACACTGGCCTTTGAATGATCAAATCACACCAATTAATAATTTAAAAAAAACAAAATATATTTTCTGTTGTCATAATGTACTATCCTTTCCAAAAATTCCAATACAATGCACTACATTTAGTAGGGGTTTGCCCCTGAGTATTGGTCTCAAATAAAAAAATGTTGTTAAACTCATCTATTAAAGGATTACAAGCACAGAAATTTGTCTCATTCTTAAGGCGCTTAATAATAATATACATATGTACTGTCCTTTCCAAAATTTCAATACAATGCACAGCATTTAGTAAGGGATTACCCCTGAGTATTGGTCTCAAATAAAAAAAAAGGATTACAATTTGTAAGGTTGAATCAGTTTCATGAGTTAGAATTTAATTGAGACAAAATTTATAGCACATGATAACCATTAAGCCATAATAGTTCTCTTGGAGAAACAATTCCCCTCTGAGTTAAATGAATTACAGCTGCGGATATCTGCAAAAATTATTAAAAATTAGTTTTTTAAGGTGACTACTGCACTCCTAATTCTGAGTTATTCAATATATGGCGAGAGAAATAACAAAGATGTTAAACGAGCCCAATTATTGTCATATATTGGAGGTAACTATTGTGCCAAAAACTTTAAACAATTGCGTTTAAATATGAATATGAAATAGCATAAAAGTTGTAGGAGTTTGAAAGTTTTTGAAAAACAGAATGCATGGTTTGCTTAAGTGGCTATGTAAAGCCATGCGCGCTTAAAGAAAATTTAACATTTTCTAAAAATACAGGCATTAAAAAGAATTATTTTCAAACGGCAACAATGTTCATGCAGAAGTATCCAGGGTTAGAATACTTCAACTTGTGACATTCTTGTAAATTTACCTCAAGTTTTTAAGTGAACTGTGTCCAGCTGAATGCTTTGATAAAGATACTTCTATATTACGCTGAAAATTACTCGTGTAAAAAACTTGGCAGACGTTTTTGATTGAACATTGGACATACATATAAATCAAATATTAGAAATTTGGTTTTGTTTTTCTAATCGTATATTGAATTAAACTTATCTCAAGGAACTAAACATTTAATGAAGTTGTACTTTTCTCTAACCATAATTTCAATAATTAAAATGCAGTTGAAAGTATGATACTCTTACTACTTTTTTTTTGTTATTTACCTGTAAACTTTCCTACTTTTAAACACCTAAATATAATGAACCCATTGCGATTTTTGCTCCACAAAGATGCAATTGCAAAATATGGTATTACTTAGTTATTGTACGGATAAGTAAATATTATTTTGTTCTCTTTAACATGCTTCCCTAGAAATAAAACCCACAACTTTGCTTAGCACTTGAATTTTCCTACATCGGTTCATAATTTAATAGATCTAAAATCAATCGGCAAGCTTGTTAACAGCAACAAGAATAATAACTACTATCCCTTTATCATTTCATCGCATTTAATCACTCTATAATTGCTTTATGTTTTAATTCAAAAAAAAGTACTTTGAGTGTAGCTCGTAAAATAGTCGGACTTGCCGTATATTATTTAAGTTTTATATTTTCAGTTTTTTCATTCTAATTATCTACTTTTACAATATTTCCAACAATAGTAATGACAACAAAAATAATTTCAAGTTCATTTATCGTCTGACTATTTTTAGTTGTTGTTTTGTTTTTTCGTTTTTTCGTTTTGATTTTTGTTTTTATTTCTCATGTTTAAATTTTGCTCTCAGTACTTGGTGTATTGGGGTGTATTGGAAAGAAAGTTCTTTCGCCTTGAATGCCATACTTTTTTTAATTATTTTTAACAAATTGTTGTGAAAAATCCCCCACTTTTTAGCATTTTAATTACAAATTTTAGACTTTTTTCATATTCTTTTAATAAGTAGTTGCGTTAAAGCAAATAAATAAATACTTTAATTGAAGAAAAATATGAAAAACGAAAACCGTAATTAAAAAATTTTCTGTTTTATTTATACGAGTACTTCCTTGTATTTACATAAATTAAACATGATTTTGTTTTCATATTTGTAAAAAAAAACATAAAACAGAAACTAGAAATTAAAAAAAAAAATTTTTGTCGTATTGCTGTTACCAGTAATAAGAGTTTAATTCATAGAATTTTAATTAAATTTATAGTTAAATATGAAAATTAAAATTGATTGCATATACAAAACTAAATATTTAATAAAAAAAACAAATAGTTATTTGCTTGCTGTTAAAACAAAATAATTTGATTTATTTTATACACTTAGTGACAAAAGTCAACATACGGTGTTAGATTTAAATAACTCTGAGACAAGAGTATAGAGTTTAGCTGCCGTTGCATCTGTTGTCTGTTGTGGGAATTTTCCCATCACATAAGGTTTTCTAAATATCTTATCTTAAATCTTAAAAAGCGTTGTTTTCCTCAATATTCGAGATTTTATTCTGTCGTCTGAAGGTTCTACTTATTGACTTAAGTTTTGTCAAAGTTTTGTTTCGCATTTAAAACATCTTAATTAGAATAGAAATTGATTCTATTAAGAATTTAGACTGTACTGTGTACTAATTGAGACGTTTTAAAGACGAAACAATATTAATGCCTGGAAGTCGACTTCTGGTCTCCAGACCGCACTTTCACTACATGTCATTCAAAAGTACAAAGAGATTCTTAATGGAAAAAAGTATGAAGTCTGTGATAATAACCCGCATTTGAATATAATAACACTAATTTTACCACCAACTTTTTTTCCGAACATACCTACCCCCTATCTAAATAAATAAGAAAATGTTTTCTAGTCGATAGCAAAAATAAAATCATATCATAACACTATTATTTCTCACACAAGGGTTTATTAAATTTAATTTAAAATAAAAAAAATCTTATCCGGCTACCATGTTTTTATTATTTTCTGTGATATGTACGTAAGAACTGTTAGTAACAGCAACATGTTAAGTTTACATTTTCATTTAATATTGACATTCAAAATGAAATTATGGTCAAAGAGTTTTTTTTCTTTCGTATTTTTTACTAATAGTAATTAAAAATATATTTGAAAACATATTATGAAAGCTTTACTAAAAATAAAATATTTCAATTATATTATAATTTTTATGAAAGAACGAACCTCTTGTATTTTTTCTGGCATGTTTTTTTTATTTTATAGAACTTAAAACAATTTTCTTTTATAAAAAAATATAATTTATATATTTTTATTTTTAAATGCAAGTCAAAAACACTTAGTAATTTCTTCCAATTTTTATTAAAAATTTTAATTTTTAAACTTTTTTTATTTTAAATTTTGGCTATTTTTCGCTTCCAACTTTATTATATCTTTTTTTTATTATTTGCACATTTATTTCATTACTTTTATATTTTTTTACAATAGACTTTTTTTAACAGAATATTATATTTAATTTCAAATCAACACCCGCATTAATATTAATTGAATAAAAAAAATTGAAAAATACGTCCGATATTCTTGACGGTACACAAGCAAAATTAAAAACGAAAAATTTCTTATTTATTTATTTAATAATTTGAAAAACAAAACAACGTCTGACCGTGGGCTCGTTTTTTCAGAAACTGTTGCTGTAAATGAGATTCTGTTGGTTTAGACAATTTTGCCTCCCTTTTTCTTCCCAACAGAAACGTACCGTTAGAATTGTAAGGCAAAAAAGACAAATCTGAGGCTAAACAAATTAACAAAATAATCAAACACTCACAACTCATAAATAGAGGGGATTATTTTTTTTAATAAACAAGAGATGTAGTATGGAAAGGGGAAATAAATAGAAGGAAAAATGAGATTTTTGTATTAATAACAGGAATAGCAAAACAAACTTTAAACATTTGTTCGTAAACAGAAAAAATATTAAACAAGTTTAAAGCATGTACAGCGGTGTTCAATAAAATAGATTCACCATGATCTAACACCTTTGAGACAGAAACGACCTTAGAAAATCGTGATTAATATTTTAATTTGTTTTTATTTTTGTTCAATTATAAATTAAATAACATGAAAAACAGAAAATTTCCCAAGATCGAAACTTAAAAAACCATGTATTCATACATACATACATAAGATGTGCGTCACTATAAACTGTAACACATCAAAAGTCAAATAAAAACTGACTGGAGTAAGCTAGAGTTAAAAATAAAACAGTTTTATTTTGCATTTTTATTACAGATTTATATTCTATATTATTTTATTTAAAAATTAATTTAATTTTATAAAATTTTTTATTTTATTCATTATGCCATCCATAAGCAATGTTATTGTGTTTTCGGTGATTTTTTTGGTGCCAGCTGTCCATTTATATCGAAAACTAGTAATGGTTTCGGGAACAGATGTACTCTTTTTTAGTTCTCTTTTGACCAGAGCCCAATATCTTTCAATAGGCCGCAGCTCTGGGCAGTTTGGTGGGTTAGCCTCTTTTGGAACAAAAATAACATTATTTTTATTATACCAGTCTATTGCGCTTTTACTGTAGTGACATGTTGCCAAATCTGGCCAGAAGAATGTTGATATGTTGTGCTGTCTTAGAAATGGGAGCAACCTCTTTTGAAGACACTCTTTGATATAAATATCTGAGTTTATTGATCCCAATGTAACAAACGATGCACTTCTGTTGCCGCAGCTACAAATAGCCTGCCAAACTAGGAACTTTTTTGGAAATTTTGATAGTTTTTTAGTTCGGAACTCTTCAGAAACATTGCCTCTACTATCCGCTACATAAAACTCTTGGCCAGGAAGCTGCGCAAAGTCTGCAAAAACGTAAGTTTCATCACCCATTACACAACATTCGAACTTTTGAAAAAATTCTTTTTTGAGGAGTTTTGCTCTTTTTTTTGCTTCAATATTCTTCTTAGCATTTCTATCCGGAACTTTTTGAACTTTAAATGTTTTAAGGCCAGCTTTAGCTTTAACTCGGCGCACAAAACTTTCCGAACATTGCACGCGCCGGGCCACTTCGCGACCAGAAATGTTTGGAAGAGCCAGCAAAAGCTTCTCAACCTTTTTGGCTTTCGCGTCGTCCGTTACCAGTTTTGCTTTACCTGTTCCAGGCTTTCTTTCAATTTTTAGGTCTTTGTTGAACTTTTTGACCACTCTGGAAACACATTGCCTGGTCACGTGGATTTCCCTAGCAACTTTTGTATAACTCCAATATGGTTTTTTTTGAATTATTTGAATAATTTTTGTATGCACTTGTCTTTGATTATCCATTATGAACTAACTAACAAGTCAAATTTGACAAACTGATACATTTTAAAATCTGACACATTTTTCAAAGATATTGTGATTAAGAAAAATAATTTTGATTAAAGGTGAAAAAAGTTATTAAGAAAAATGGGTGTTACACTTTATAGTGACGCACATCTTACATACATACATACATAATTGGCCATTACAAACCTGTGTCAGAGTTACAGCCTAGCTTCTCGCAGAACTTATATTGTGTGTGGTAATTTTTAGCCATGAATACCGGGACCTACAATTTTAATTTCGACCGAACGACAGATTTAAGAAGCTTTTTCATGGCAATCAATTACTCTCAGAGCTTTTGCCAGAAGACTGCTGAGAGGTAGTCGCCGAAATAAATAATTTTTTCATATACCATATTCATATATATTATTAAAATCAACTAGTTTTGCTTGTTCAAAAAAAATTTATTGCCTAAAAGAAACTTTTTTTATTGAAGCTCATTATTCCTTTATATTACTGTTTATTTACCTCTGTACTTATTAGAACCACCCTTATTTTTAATAAAGTTCAAGCCGCGTTTTGGCATCCGCAAATCTTTAAAACTTTACGTTTTGAATGTTCTTCCACGCAACTTCCACAACTGATCTTTATTAGAAGGCTTTTTATTCTCAACAATTTGAATTAAATTTTGAATAGGATTTAAGCCTGGAGACTGTATAGGCTAGCTTGAAACCACAACATGAGCAAGGAAACGAAAAACAAATAGAAATTGTTCAACGGTTTTTATTTAAATCAGTGCGATCATTACATATTTTACAGTTTGTATGAAACTTGTCATATTACAGTTGAAAAAAGGATGTAAAAAGTAATTAAAGAACTTGAACATACATATGTACGTATAGTTATTATTTTGACCATATTATAAGAAAATTAAGATCGACTGATACTGGGCAAATTTCCTATTTAATAAGTAAGTAACCTAAAAATCATAGGTTAAGATTTTAGTGTTGTTTGTACAATAATTTCAAAAACAGTTTTTTTGTTATACAGAAAAATAGTGTAAAACTACCAAAAAATTTGCCCTTTTTTGTCACACCATAAAATATATTTCCAAATTGTTTATGCTAAAGTAAAATTTCAATAGCATTTCAAAATCAACTTCTTTTGTTTTTATTAGTCAAGTCCTATAATGGAATAAAAGTCTCATATTTTTTATCATTCTTACCCCTTTTTTATATTCAATACCTACCACACTGTTTTGATATTCTCTTATAAAAGTAGAGTAATACACAACAATTATTTTACATTTATTTACACAGAATTTGTAAAAAAAAAGCTTTTCAAATAAAACAATAATTTGTATAAAAATTTTAGAATAAAAAACAGAATTTTTTTTTAATTCTGTTTCATTTATTTATTTAATTTATTTTTTCTTTTTAAGTGTCAAAATACTGTGTAAATTGGTTTTTATTTATTCTACTCAAGTAATTTAATGACTTCCTTATTATCGCCAACGTCATTATTGTAATCATACGACTAAAAATCTACTTAAAAAAAGCAAAAACAAATTTTGTTTTGTGTTTTGCTACTCAGCTGTGTAAGAAAAGCTTTTCTGTTCTTCTTATGCTGTAACAGCATTTTATTGTTTACATTTCTTGTTTATGGATTTGTTTGTGTAAAATGTAATGTACTCTCATTATTGTTTTGATTGTTATTCTTCTCTTAGTGTTTTTGTGTTGCTTTTGATACATGTTATAATTCACTTTCGTTTGTGTGTGTGCTATGATTACATTTTGTTTATAAAATAATAGCAAAAACAAAAAAGAAAAACACTGTTAAATACAGTCATGGAAAAATGTTGGTTAAAAAGTTGGTAAAATTAGCTGAATTCTATGGAAATCAAATAAAATCTTTCAAATAAGCATTTTTTTAATTATAAACTATTATTAAACTATTATAATATTATATTTATGTATATTAGATGGGCTTTGGAAAATTTGGAAATATACTTATTATGTTATAACAATTAATTTTAACGAACACTAAAGAAGAATATTTTTTTATTCTTCTTTATCTTTTGTATGACAAACATCGTTAAACATACATATTTGGTATAAATTCATGGTACATATATATAAGTAATTTTACAATGATAACACTTCCAAAATAAAAAAATAAAAAACCCTTATGCCTAATTAAAGCGTTATCGATTATAGCGTGGGGTATATTAAAAAACAATTAAAAGATAAGTTTTACGGTTTATTGCGCCCCCAATGTGAATGATGATATTTATTATGTATGCCAGATTTTTTATCATTATTTTTTTGTTATTAATAACAGAAAATATTACATACAAAAGTAAGCATTTATGCACAACATCGAATAGCCAAAATGTTTTTAATATTGTTTTAAAATTTTTGAAACAAAATAACATTCACTGGGAAAAATTTTTTTGTATTTGCAGGTTGGGCATTTATTTAGTAAAATGTTGGGACTTTTTAACCACAGAACGCTACACTACTATTGTTTGTGTTGAGCGTTTGTGAATTGGCTGTTTGGAAAACTGAACGAAAACAATGCAAAGAAAATCATCTTTAGTGATGAGACCATGATAATCGATTTTGTGTGGCCACAATTGGCTAATGTTGAACTCAGTGACCTTTGGTTTCAGCAAAACCACACAGCCATCCAAACAATTAAGTTAGTTTCTGATTTCTTCTGATTTAAAGCCGCCGGACTATTTTCTCTGGGGCTATTTGAAAGACCGCAAACAACTGACAACTGACTGAAATTTGGCGCTTCATTAATGAGATAAGCGAAGCTCTGTTGCAAAATGTGGTTCAAAATTGCACATTTGGCGGACATCATACTCCATTATAAAGTATCATGTTTATACTTTGCATTACATACATACATACATACACAATTGGTCATTATAACCCTGTGTCAGGGTTACGGCCTAGCTTCTCGCAGCACTCATGTTGTGTGTGTTAATTTTTATCCATAACTACCGAGACCTGCAGTTTAAAGTCGTCTCCGAACGACAGATTTGAGAAGCTTTTTCATGGCAATCAATTACTCCCAGAGATTTTTCCAGAAGGCTGCTGAGAGGTAGTCGCCAAAAGCAATATTTGTTCTATATTTCTTTTTTTCAAGATGTCAGAGGTGAGATTTGAACCCAGCGCTATTGTCTTAGTAAGCCAACACACTAACCACTAGACCACGGCGACTTTGCTTTAGTATCAATAAAACTTAATTTGTAAGTGAAAATGTGTTTTCAAGGCAATTTATTTTATTTATAAGTTTTGCATATGATTTACCATTCCTAGTCATCACTACTCGTATCTTAAGAGTCTTAAAATTAAAACCAATATTATGGATTAACCCTTTCAGACCTGCCCCTAAATTAATGAGAATTTTTTACTGATTTTTGGAATATATGGTCTTCATATCGTACGAAAATATAATCAATGTTTAGATTTTACCATTTTTATATCCTTCAAGGATTTTCAGGACACACACACAATTGATGCACTCGTTAACCTTTTTAACTGAAACGCATATTTATTGTATCAAATGACTTCAAATGGTTTGAAATATTAAAATTTATATTTTTTTTAGTTAAAATATGCCCCAATTCACTATTTATTAGCCATTAGTAATTTTGTAGTTGTTAACACAAGTTGTTCTTTCTGCTCATTTTGACAAAACTGAAATCTGACTTAAGATTTTCGAAATAATTTAAATAACGGTAAATCGAATGGCAGAATAGTGTGAGAAACAAATATAAAAAACATTCAGCGCAATCAATGTATGTCGGTCTTTTTGATGTTGTTCAAATATAAACCAAAATAGTGAGATCTAAACCCACCCGCACAATCGATGCATCACGGTCTGAAAGGGTTAAAACAAAGACCATTCGCGCTAGTCCAAGAATAAATTTAATGTAATTCATCATTCAAATCATAAATCAGTTGATAAAGCGATATTTTAGACTGTAGTGTGTACTGTCGTTCCATGGACTTTACATTTGCAAGTGTAATTTACATACATATTTGCAAAAATTAAAAATAAATCCTCAACTACTTATATCACTCTACTTTTTTATTCATTAATATTTTAAAACAATACCATTTAGCTCTTGACATCACTGTGAATTGAGATTATCAATGACGTCAAATTGATTATCAGCACTAGTTAACCTTTAATTAATGCGGGTATTAAATTACTTTTGATATCTGCTGCTCCATTTATCTTGTTAACCCCAATGCACTGTAGCATTTTCTTACTCAATGAGTAAGTGAAATAAAAAGAGCTGCAAACCAGAAAAATATGGGCAAATAAAAATAAAAAATAAAAACCTTTAAATAAAAAATTTATTTAATTCCATTTCCATATCAAGAGCACAAAATCTTTACAGCTGAATATCTATGAATCAAGTAAACAAACTACGTTAATGTTTCTTCTTCTCAGTAAGAGTGTGCGTGACGTAGATAAAACCCTTTTTATTTTGTTTTTAAAGAAAATTAGTAACTTTTTATAGGAAAAATTAAGAAATTTTTAGAATAAAAGCAAAGTATTAAAAAATAAAAGGAAATTAAAGCATATAAAAAAGTTTAACTTGTTTTTGATAGAAGTCTACCGCGCTCTTGGACACTAACGCGTTTTATGTACTTTTATCAGCTAATTACTGAAAAACAGCAAAAGCTTTCAGAAAATTCATAGCAAGTGAAAATCAAGCACATGACAGATTGGATTTAATGGCTCGTTTTAGGCTCGCTATTGCAATTGAAGCAAACAAGTTCTTTTTAAGCAAATTGCCATCCATGAAACGCTGTAGAAATTAATGAAACTGAAGAATTGTTAAAGTGGAACACTACGGGCGATAAAAAAAATGTTTAGGTATAAAAAGTATTTGCGAAAAAAGCAATGACGTTTTACAAACAAATTTAAAAACTGGAATCAAGCAATGTATGTTGCGTGTTTAATGGATTGGGAAGGGTGATATGCGTTTTAAGCTGTGAAAAAAACAATTGAAAAATTAATTGTGATCTCTACTGCTGCCAAATTTATCGTTTAATTGATAAATCGGAAAAAAAATCTACCAAAATCGCCAACAGAAAGATTGTTGAAAATTATTTTTTCCTTTGCAGAGTTTATTGAAAGCATTTATCGCACAGCCTTCTACCATTTGTTTATGTGACTAAAAATCTGTTCAGATTGGTAAAAAGTTGTTTTAATTGAAAAGCCGCTTACAACTAGTTGACTAAGTTTTTCACAAAAAAATCTCAAATAGTGTAAAAAAATTTTTGAATTAAAAAACAATTATAAAAAAAACCGCTTATGCTTTTAATATGATTTAATTTATTTAGACCAATATTAGTCGTACATTTTGCATATCTAATAAATATGATATGATGGTTTATTATTCTCATATGTTTTGTAGTTTTTTGGATTCGTTTTGCTAATTTTGCTTTACGAAAATAAACGGTGAAAAAAATAAGAAAACAATTGCACAGTGCTTGTCACACTATTAAAAATAAACAGAAATATTTGCATTGGTTTGTCTTTTTTTTTGTATTTTTCATCATGATTCCTGTTGTTTGCTTTCTCTAAGAGTCTAATATTAAATGGTTTGGCTGACTGGCTAAATGGCTCCCACAGTGTTTTACTAATTCAATGACACTTCAGCAGACGTTTTAATAATACAATGTACAGTGAAGACAAGTAACGATTGGTATGGCAAATACACAAACTCGTACACACTCAATTACATATAAGAGTATAAACGATTTCTCTTATACTCTTTAAGTGGCCTTGAGATTAATAAAAGATAAAATTATATGAGAGAATAACTTGCAACGGAAAGAATTTAAATTGTTTTTATTTTCACCCTTTTTTTCAATATAATCGTTTGATTTTTAAGAAATAATAAAAGAATAATAAAAATTAATAAAATAATAATTGGGCGTGTAACACAAAAAAAAAACTAATTGTAGTTATAGATTTTTCTTTTCCTTTTTTTTTAATAGAAAATGTTTAATATTCTCTCTTGTAATGGTTTCTATAACTTTTTGTTAAAAATTCTTCTACTTTCTTTTATTCACGTGCTGCCTGACGTATAAGCATCAAGCCTGTTTATTATTAATCATACGCTTTGTAGAATCATTTCAGTGGGTAAAAAATGTGTAATGAATTAATGAAATGCTGTTTAATGAAAAAATATAAAAACATGTATATGGACACATGATGGATGTAAAAATAAAATGTAGCTTTTGAATTACATATTTGTGAAGTAAAATTATTTTTTATAAAATATGAAATACGATTTAAATCATTTAGCTCTATCCTAAGTCCAGATTTTGTGTTATTGCACACGTTAATTATAGCACGTGAAAGTAAAAATTCAACCAAAGTATTGGAATATGACTGTCGTCTTCAGTGAGAGTCAGAAAATTTAAAAACTTTTAGTGAACTACTTCACTCTCTTAACTATATGGAACATTAAATAATATTCAGGCTAAAGCAGTGATTAAGTATGTCTTGATTTGTCAGTGGCTAAATTTATTTGGAAATCAGATTAGGGAATGCATAAAAATACCTCGTCTGAGTAATATATTTAATAATTAAATATATTGGAATTCGGTTTAGACAATAGCATTTATTTTTCAATTAAAAATATTATTTAATAAAATTTATAAGATGTATTCGCAGTTTATATTTACTCAGTTTTCAAACAAATATTTTCCAGACAGTTTTGTTAAGTACATATAGCATATATTCATTTGTTGTGTAACTTAATTTAATCTCTAATGAGCTTTTCTATTTAATCGACAGAAAACTTGATCAATTTATTCTGAGTAAACCAATTTTTTTTCCTTTTTCTAACAAAGAGTCATTGTAAAATCCTAACCAGTCAATTGTATCTAAATTTTTAACAGAATAGCTTTGTTGTGGGTACTTCAGATGCCTTATTCTCCTTAGCAAAAACTCAATCGCTAAAAATTTATAAACTTGATTTAGGACTTTTTGGCTACGAATAGAATTCTTTTACGCTTATTGTAATTTAAAAACTTCATGCCTATTACTTTTTTTAATTTTATATATTCTAATGCCCCGCCTGTTTCAAAAACCCAAAATTTTAGCATTTTAGCTTAAGAGAATTACAGAAGAAGGCCCCAGTTCGTTCTTTTTCGATGACTTTCTTCAAACTTTTTAGAATTGATCAATTAGATAATTCATATTTAATCGCTTCACTCACATAATTAAGATAAAAATGTTGATGAGGTAAAGAAAATATTATGCAGAATGGTCGAATAGCTATTAGAGTAGTTGCAGAGAATGACGGCATATTAGTTGGTTCTTGTCATACATTTTTTTTCGAAGTTTTGGGCATGAAGCGTATGGCAGTGAAGTTCCTTCCAAAATTTATAAATATTGAATAAAAAAAACTGTCACATGGGAATGGCTCCTAAACCATTGAACGACATTAACTAAATTTTTTAAAGACGTGGCGAATCGTCTATCTAAGGTTATGACATCAAAACCAAAATCTAATCGTCCCAAGAAAAAAGGAGCCAAGTAGAGGCAAGACAAAAAAAATGAAAGAAGAACACGTCAAATAAACTTGATATTTGTGGTAAAAACTTTACACGATCAATTTGAATAGTAAATATGACCATATAAGCACGGAACCTTATGTAATATATTCTAAGAATCCTTTTGAGGTAATTTGTTGGTAAACTGGAGATTAAAAGATATTGTATATTGTAGAAACCAAGACCATATCACTTGGCTGTGTATTTTCAATTTTGAATAATAACTTGTGTAGCTTGGAAAAGCTTTTCGCAGGATGGTTGCCACCTTTATTTTCAATCACACTCAAACGCAATTATGTGATTATTTGTCAGAAGTGTTTAGCGTTGTTCAACTAAAACGGGAATCCATTACAACACATTGTAGACTAAATACATAGCTGGCCTGAATTGATGTTAAGTTAAGGAAAATGCAACAGTGAGTAAAATTTTGACGAGCTTTTCTTAAGATGCATTAACTATGTTCTAAAGGGTAAAGCAAACAATAACATATTTATTATCAATGCATCAAGCAAAAAAAATTATCTTTCATAACGACAATGTTAGAAATGTGTATTCGTCATAAAAATCAATGGTATATAATAAACATTGCCCTATTTTCCGGAAATATTCATGTTTTCTTTCTATATCTTAAGAAATTGCTCACCCGAAAAGGATTTGACTTCAACAATTCGTTTGACTAAAAAACTCCTGTTCTAATGACCTCGACAAGTCTTATTATTTAGAAGGAAGGAATAAAAAAATGGACAAAAAATATAGAACTCAAGGGGTACTAAGTACGTTGAATAAAATAACTTTTTTATTCAAAAACGTGTAGGCGGTACTCGCTTAATTTTGTATAAAATTTTGAAGCATTTTAGTTGCATTTAGTTTGCAATGCAAAAAAACAGTGTTAATAAAAGAAAAATATATACGAATAGAATTTTCTGAATCACCGGATATTACATAGTTATCTGGTAATGCTAATACTTTATCTTTTCTTTTCTGTTTTTTTTTTTTTTTATAAATCATCTCTATTTCTATAGAACTTCCTTTATCCCCAAGGAAAGTACATTTTTAGTTTTTCTTTTGACATAATTTTTTACATCCGTTTTGACAAGCTGTTTGTCAATATAAATACACTTTAAAAGTTTTACTATCTTTTGAGGCAAGAAGATACTTAAAAGTTATTAACAAGTGTCGAAATCAACGAAGTGTATTCGCCTTGTTGTAGTCACTTAAATGAGTCTTTAATAAGAAGTTCAAGCCAATAAATGCACGTGTACTTTTTATTCCATTTCTTTTTTTCCTCTTTTAAAAAGGAAACACTTGACTGTTTTTTGTTTTCTTGTGCATATACAAGTGGTTTTTTGTAATTCAAAAATAGTTTTATTTGTTTTTGTATTACATTCTGTTGCATAAATGAAGGCATTTGTTTTTTCTTTTTTCACAAAGTTGTTTACTTGCACAAATTAATGCACAATGCTAACAACAACGGTTAGAAACAAAAATAGCAACAACAACACGAGCACAAATGGCTACAATAATATTGCAATTGCAACAACAACAAAATCTAAAATGCTCTCGAAACAAAAAACTAAAAAGGAAACCGGAAAGCAGTACTGTTACTTAACACTGTATTTTTTATTTCTTTTTTATATATGTAATGGGTGTTTTTATAGAATGACACAAGTTTAAATCATAATAAAGCAATGAGATAAATTTTTGAAGTCAATATAACGGGCTTTATTGAAAAGAAAACTTTCTGAATTTAATGTTTAAATATAATTTATGCCATGTGGCCGCCACGGCTGGCGCGTAACAAGCGCAATCTGAGGCCTTATTCTGTAACTCTCCTAAGCTAAAACTCCAACGCTAAAAATTTATAAACTTGATTTAGGACTCTTTGGCTACAAATACAATTCTTGAACGCGTATTTTAATTTGAATGCTTCATGCCTATTACCTATACAATTTTTAATTTTATATATTTTAACGCCCAGCCTGTCTTAAAAACCTAAAATTTTAGAATTTTAGTTTAAGAGAATAACAGAATAGGACCCCTGGAACACCAATTTTTGCAGCAATAAAAGCTTGTGGATTCTCCTTACTCCAAATGCAACAATTCTGATTATTGACGTAGCCATTTAACCAGAAATGGGCTTCATCGTAAAATAAAATTTTGAATGGAAATTTAAAATGGACATCAATTTGAGTTTGACAATTATTTTGATTAAAAATTTCAACAATTTGGGCGCGTTGCTCTGGTGTAAGTCGGTTTATATGAAACTTCCAAGCAAACTTAACAAAAAGCAACTATCAGCTGTAAAGTGGGTGGTCCAATAACGCAGTGATGCCAACTCAAAGTTGTGACACTCTATAAAAAACACCCTTTATATGTAGGTATGTATGAACTATGAGCTAAAAATGTCTACACACGCATTTAGTATTTAGAATTAAGAAATTATTTTATTTTCTTGTGTTAATCTTTTGTTTTAAATACATTTAATTTTTAATCTTTTAAATGTTTGTTTGCAAAGGGTCGTTTGCAGCTGCCGTTGAAGATTTTTTTTAATTCACTGTCTACGTTTTATAGTTCATTCTTTTGTTCTATATTCCCGAAAAAGAAAAATTCAAACAACTATCAAAAAGACTTTTTGTTAAAAACAAAATTAGTATTGTGGAAATGACAGCAATTGTAAATACAGCAAATGCTAAAACATTACAATTTAATTGTGATTAAAGTGTTAATTTATAAACCGCTAATGGTAACAACGTTGCATAAATCATTCTGTGATATTTGGATGAAATACTTATTCTTTTTCGGCAAAACTCCTTTCAGTTCCAAACTCTCATATCGCAAAAAAAAAACAGCACAGCTATTACGTTTTGTAGTTACAAAATGGGTGTGCTGAAAATCGTTATGCCAAAAATTTTGCTTTTTCAAATTGTAAGCTAAGAATAAAGTAACTTCTGCATGAACTACGATGGTTTAATAACCCAATCCAGTAACTTGATTGTTTGCTATTTTGTGTTTTAACCGGAAAAGTCATCAAACATTTCTCAAAGAAATTGTAAGGGAAAATATTTATTATTGGGTACACAAGTTAATAATTTTGAATTTTGCTTTTATCATGATAACAAAATGAATTGATACATTTTTCAAAATATTTTCCATTGTTAGCCACAACTTTTTTTCCATCTTTCTGGTAGCTTATGGCAGAGTTGGGTTTATTGCATTAGATTTAATTTTCCACTAAATTTAGTGGTAGTGGAAAAATAGTGCATTATCGCCTCTTATATTTAGTAGTAGTGGAAATTTAATGCATTAAATAAATAGAATTTAGTGGTAGTGGAAATTTATTGCATTAAATAAAAATTTTAGGGGCAATAGAAATTTAGAGCACTAATTTTGAATGATTAGTGGTAATGGAATAGAACTCCATTGGCACTATAGTGGAATGGAAATTTAGTTCCACTACCTTAGTTCCACTGTCGTTTTAATATACTTTAATACATGAATATAATATTATTATATGCATACATAGCTTAAGTCAATGTCCAAATAAATTGTAGAGAATGTTATATCCTTACCTTACTAAGTCCGCCTGTATAAAGTAAATAATTGTTTTTAATGTTTTAAAATAAGAATTTTAGTACTTTCAAATGCAATAAGTTCTTCAGTTCACCATAGGTCAGATTTTAATGGCGCGGACTGTTAATATTGCGAGCCACTAATCATTCAGAATAAATGCACTAAATTTCCATTACCACTAAATTTGTTTTATTTAATGCAATAAAATTCCACTACCACTTAATTCGTTTTATTTAATGCATTAATTTTCCATTACCACTAAAATGGTTTTATTTAGTGGTTAATTATTTTCATCTGCATTTAGTGGTGGCTGGAATATTGCTGCATTAATACTAAGTCGTTTAGTGGTAGCTTAAACTATAATGCATTATAAATTCAATGCAATAAACCCAACTCTGGCTTATGGTAGCAAATTGTTTATTTGCCTCTAATAACAAAATTTTTAAAATTTTCAAATTTTGTTTATTGCCTTTATTGAGGCAAAACCTATTCCAAGTTCTCTTATTTAAAGAGTTTTAAGTAAATTATTATTGGCAATTACAAAAATCTACTTTCAGAATTAAGATTAAACAAAATTACTTACTTTCTCAGGTGTTATAAGTGACTGAATAATAATAAACGATAACTTTAGTAGATGAAATTAGAACAACGCATCTGTCAGAAACTATCAACATCCAACCGATAGAAGCAACAGGTCCTAAAGGCCGTTTTAGAAATTATGAAAATTTTCATTTGTTTGTCAGGAAATAATTTAAAAAACTATTGACTCAAATATGAATGAGTATATATGTATACATTCATATGTATGTACATAATATTTGATATTATTTTTTATCTATTTGAAATTTAGTTCTTTTTCAACCACACATTTTCCTTCATACAGCATTTCAAGTCCATTCATATGTTACTTTTCCACTCTTGTTAAACGTCCACCAACGTGGTAACTTTTAAACTTGACATGAAATTGTCACAAACAAAACCACCGCAATGGCAACTCATACATGTGTGTGTATGTATAGAGAAAATATTATGAAATTTCATCCGTGTTTTAAAAATGAGCGTAAAAATCTTACGACGGATTGAGAAAATACCAAAACAAAGTAAAATGAAAACATAAAATGCACACAAAATTTACATGCATTGTGAATACATTTAACATAAACAAAAAAAAAAACATATAAATGCATCCCTGATCTAATGAAATGTATTGGTTTTTTAAAAAAATTTCAAGAAACAAAGAGAAACAAAACAGAATGGGCAACATCTACGGCACACACACTCATTGAGGGAGAGAGAAAAATATAACAGACCTGTGCAAAGCGTAGTTCGTTTATTTGATTCCTGGCTGGTCATATGGGCTTAACATAAAAAAAGTATACTGCCGAATGAGAAAAACAACATCTTTCATTCTCTCTTTGACGAGCAATGATCTAAAATGTAACATCTTTTATAATACTACGTGAAAGGTGGTATACTTAAAATATCATTCTGTAAACAGTTACTTGTATCTGCATTTAAAAACGAGAGAAAATTCGAATCGTTGCCGTTACATTTTGCTTCTCTATTATACTTATAGTATAAAAAAGGTAAGAATATGTAAAAGGCTGCTAAAATTTAGAGAGCAACAGCAGCGGAGTGGTTTTTTCTGTGGATAAACCCCTACTCTTGCTTTGCATTGTACTGGAATTTGTGAAAATGATAGAGTGTTATTTTTATTATTAAGCGCCTTACGAATGAGACACATTGTCAATTGATCACTCAAAGGACAGTGTTTATACCTTCACTCTTGAATGACCAACAGCAATTGCCTCATCTGTCATTGAATGTTGCTATAATTTCTACTACTTCCCAGTAGGTGGCGCTGTTTCTCCTGACCATTAATTTTTTGATGATTGGTGGAATAGAGTGGAGTGTCCGAGAGTTGTTTCTTATTGATGGACTTCTTGTAGGCGAGGAGAACGAACCTCTTATTTTTTATTATTATTATTTTTTTTTTAATTATAACTTTGACAAAACCGCAAATTTTTATTTTTCTATTTCTCTTTTTGCTGAGATTAACCTGAACTGTTAGAATTTCTGTGCGAGCGCTCTAACCAATGCTTTGGTTTTTGTTACACGAATTTCTAAATTAATTTCTTTAATACTAATGTTGGGCTAACCTTCGAAATCGCAGGAGTGCTCTAAGTAAGCCCCAAAACGATCTAACAGTTGATTAAAAGTAAAGTTTCTTAAATTTCTAAAGTTTAGCCCAAATGACTCCATTGCTAATGCAATTCATCACACAAAAATTGAGCAGAATTGGACAAGTAGGCGTGGTACTTTCGATTCAAACTGATTTTTGTATATCTTGAGAACGGCTAAAATTTATTCCTTATGTAGAAAATTTCTTATTTTATTTTGTCTGCCAAAGCAGGCACAGGTCCCCTAGTATTTTATAGAAATACCAAAAATAAAAGTTAAAGATTTTCGATAAAAATATACCAATTTATGATGAAAGATAATTACATATATGATAGGAGTAAAACGATTAAAATTACATCCTAACTTTTTTAACAGGACTAAAAGCAGCCAATAGAGTGGGAGAACGCCTGTAGCACAGATGAAATATGTATATATATCCACTTGATGGTTTTCACTAAGAAAAACTAATGAAAGCCAATACGAGTTAATTTGTTTCATTATCTTTTTTAATATTTTATTGTTCGATAGTTTTAAAGGTAAACAGTAAACAGCTGTTCGAATTAAATTGGATGTTTTAACATATTTCCACGATACAAAAATTACATGTTTAGCTCTATTAATTACGATTGCTAATCATTGCGTTTACACGACACATACAAAGGGTTTTAATTTATGTATGTGTGTAGTAGTCGTTTGTTTACATATGATGGATAGTTCAGATAAAGTTTCGATAAAAAATAGAAAATACACTTAATTACTCTTGTTTCCGAAGGTGTTTTAAACTGAAGCAACTTAAAACGAGATGTTCGGCTCTCATATTCTTGTTTCCGTAGGTATTTAAACTGACTGATTTAAAAAGACAAGTTTCACTCTCACATATTTGTATGACGTAACAAGTTGTTTTAGTAGTATGTATTTGGGGTATAAATTACGAATGGGAAAGCGTAACATTGCCGTATTTGCCTACGTGTAAACATGTAAGTAATTTAAATACACTTTTAGTTTATTTTAACTTTAAAATAGGATGTTAAGTTTAAAGTAGGTTTTTACTTATCTAAAGTTGGCCAAGTTGTTAATTTTAACAAAAATATTCTCAAAGTATACTTTTTTCCTGACTATGATTATGAGCCAGGCCGCTTTTTTAGTTATGTAAATAGTAAAATAGTAAACGCCTAATAAAAAGTTTTTTTTTATTAAAAACCCTTTAATTTTGCACGAATATTACAGTTAACTCTTAAATAATAATAAAAACAATAACAATGGCACTTGTCACTACCAACAATAACAACTCTTTTATATAAATTTGTAAATAAAACAAATGCTTACAATTTGACATGAGTTTTTAATAGTAAATCAATAAAGGTGGCAGCATAAGTAAAATAATAATAATAATAAAAAACAAAACACACAGATGAGCCATTGTCAGGCAAATGTAAACATGAAATGTCATTAAAAGGTCATAAATAACAATAATTATTTTATTTATAATTAATAATTTACATATTTATACGTTTTTGCTTAATAAGAAAGAACTTACATCTTGACATTGAGCTGGCTTTATAATCCAATTAATTGGATAAAAATTATTAAACATTATAATGATAAAAGCGAAGATAAATTTTATATTTAAATTTCAACTTTTTGTTTGACTTCTTTTTTTTTCCTTTTACTTTAAGCACTGAATCTTTCACTTAATGGGAAGGTAGATAGATAATCAAGGTTATGTTGAAAACACTTTATGAAAGAGGAGATTTCGTTTTTCTTAAGAGTACTTTGTATTAAATATCTTTACAGCTCCTTAGGCCTTTCTGGTTTCTATTAATAGTTCTTCTGCTCAATTACTTATTTATACACAAGAGCCTGGGAACTTTTCAAAGTCGCAAATTGTTGTGCTGGGAAAAAAACAATTACGACTTTTCGTCTTTCGTATGTGGTTGGGAAACAAAAAAATTAAAATTAAAACTGGGTAGGACTGTAACAACTGCAACAATAGCAATAAGTATTAAAGTAACGATTTCCTTATTTGGCAAATATCTATTCGTTTTTAAAACACAACAACAATTAAAAAAAATTATTTAATTTTTCTTTTTATTTCCCTATTAAATTATTGATTTTTAATTTTCTTTGTCTCTATAATCAATGGTTTGTTTGTTTCTTTTGTTGTAAAAGGATTATATGACCGAGCCTAAAAGGCCAAATAAATTATGGCCAGTTTCAACAAAAAACCAACAATTTATTCCAACTTTAATTTATATTTTAAATTGAATTTTTATTTGTATTTTTGCTTATTTTTATTATTTAAACCACCGTAAGTAATTTCGTTAAAATTCTCGTTAAGACTTCTGTGTATTTTTGCGTTGTTTAACACTTAACCAACCACGAAAAACTGAAGAAAGAAATACAAAATTATACAGGAATCAGCAAAAATTCTCAATAGTTGTTATGGAAAGCATAAAAAAGAATAGAAAATTTCTTTATTTCCTTTTTACTGTGTGTTTTGACTTAAACACTGTATGGGAATGTCAGTCAAGTCATGTCAAAAGGTTGTGTACAGTGATGTTTGAAAGTGAGTACTCTGTAATGTTAGGTCATACAGTAAACAAATAAAGTATACTTACGTTATAAATAATGCTGTGAAATTGGAGTCGGAGTGCCTACAAAAATTCGCGACTACGAGTTCACAATTTCCTGGTCTTACACGTGAATACAAAAATGTTCGACAAGTTTTTCAAATATTTAAAAAAAAAATTCAATTATTCAATTATTATCTTACAGATCTTTGTGAATATTTTATGCGAGTTAAATCATTCAACTACCCAAATTATTTCATATAAAAGTGTATAAAAATTTAAATTATTTTGAGGTTTTCTTTATTGGTGCCAGCAAAGGTCTCAATTGCATTTGCAGAACTTATACTCGTTTTATGGTTAATTAATACGCTCGGATGAAATGCGGAAATTTTAGCCTACTTTCGATCACGGTGGGGGTGTACTTATTTGCTGTTTGAACTCATCATTGAATTAAAGCATTTTTATACTGACAAGGCTTTTCCAGCTGTAAAACAATGGTTGATGCGCAAGAGAAAAAAAGTAGAAAAACTTAAAAGTTTTCTTGATCATACCTATAGCGCAATTAAATATCTTCTAGCCGTAGGTTTCACTTCGAATATATTTTGGCATGTTATAAAGAATGACTTTCTTATACGAATTGTAAAATAGCTGATTCAGTTAAGTATTCAATGATGCGCAGAGAAATTACCCCTGATTTCCTACTTGCATCAATCGCATGTTCGGAGTATTACTAACGGAGGAACATAAAATTAATGATAATGATGCCAGACAGTCTATAGATGAATACCAGTCTATCTGATGCTATACAGTCTATAGTTGTATAGTATGCTGTAGACCACCTGTAGACATAGAAGCAATTTAAGGTGAAAATAAATTTTCTTACATGCATACATACATAACTGGCCTTTACAACCCTGTGTCACGATTACAGCCTAGCTTCTCTCAGCACTCATGTTGTGTGTGTAAATTTTTATCCATGAGTACCGGGACCTACACTTTAATGTCGACTCCGAACGACAGATTTGAGAAGCTTGTTCATGGCAATTAATTACTCTCAGAGCTTTTGCCAGAAGACTGCTGAGAGGTAGTCGGCGAAAGAAATATTTTTTAATATTTCTTTTTTTGAAGATGTCAGAGCCTGGAGTCGAACCCAGGACCCATGTCTTAGTAAGCCAACACACTAACCACTAGACCACGGCGACTACAAAATAAATTTTCTTACCAGGCATTAAATTAAGATAAAACGATCAACGTTTTTCAAATAAAGAAACAAAGGATGCGATATCATGATATTGTGAGATTATCCACGATTTTTGGCTCATAGCCATGGCATTGCAACCGATACAAGTCTCAGAAAGCGATTATTTTCTGTATTCAGAATCATCAGATCCGATTTGTGAGCATCGATCAGGGTTGATTTGAGTGAGGCTTTTCTATTTCTGAAATGAAATTTTTATTTTATTATTCTGAATCGATTTTGAATTTTAGTTTTGGAAACACGAATAGTTAAACAATCATATTTAAAATATTTCACCTTTGGCGCCTTTTTTCCTAAACCTTAGTTAAGAAGTTATTTTTTGTTTTTTTTTATTTTTATTTAAAACTACAGCAGCCTATTTCTTGAAATCATCTATAACTTTAAAATTAAAATAATTAAGGAAATAATAAGACA
Organism: Metopia argyrocephala; assembly: GCA_963576795.1. Taxonomy (NCBI): domain Eukaryota; kingdom Metazoa; phylum Arthropoda; class Insecta; order Diptera; family Sarcophagidae; genus Metopia; species Metopia argyrocephala. The sequence continues at coordinate 91,991,492 of OY756211.1, forward strand.
AATGCGGGAGTTTATGTGCTCTATCCGCCATTTCATATTTTTTATATATCTCGAGTGAATGATGCCACTTTAGGTTTTCGACCCCAAATTTTTCAAGTCTGCAATTTGTTTTCGGATATATCGTCGAGTTTCGGAGATAAATAGCCGAAAACGGATTGCAGATTTTAAAAATTTTGGCGTCAAAAACCTAAAGTGGCATCATTAACTCGAGATATATGAAATGGCACACAACGATTTGTTGACACCAACAAAATTAGAAATTAACTTCAGTTAACAGAAATTATCAGCTACCACAGTGGTCGTGTAGTTATGTAGCCGTGCTGTCGTTAAAATAATCATGCATATTCATATGTATTCTATTTTAGGCAACCTTATTCACAATAAAAATTTAGCATGGAGTTACATACATATGTAGCATAGAGTTTATTTACTATAAAATAATTACTTAAATGATACAAGTAAAGGCACCCTTACACGACATGTTTTTTACACATGGTTTTTAAATTTAAAATACATAAGTTTTTCGTTGTGATTGTCAAAATTAGTCAATTTACATAAGGTTTATAATTTTTACTCACAAACGTATATGTACAATTACATATGTAAATAAATAATAAATTTTTAGGCACACAATTTATAAAAAAACTATTTTACAAATAATTCATTGCCGACTAATGTACAGGCATAGAAATTTAATATCATATGTGGGCAATTTCAAAAATTTTCAACATTTGTTGAAACTGAGTTCAGATGCTTATTATTTCTCCAGTTTTTCGAATTGACCAAAACGGTCAAAAGGGAATGGTAGGCCAGACTAGAAAACTGGGAAATGCAAAATTTCAGACCATCAGTTCTTTATCTCTAAAAGTTATGGGCACTCAAATATTGAAAAACTCAAAAACAGGCTTGAAATTTGCAAGAGTTTTTTCATATTTCATCACTTTTCTACTTTTAGTTTTAAACTTCCGATGCCCACTGATATAAAATAAAGTCACTAGACTTTGTAGAAATTTACACTATAAAAGCTATGCCCATACTACTATTTGGGAAAAAGTTGTACAGCGGTTCATTTTTGAAACCAAAATTTTCTGATTTTTCAATTTTCGCAGTTTTTTCTATAGCGTTTTTGCGCCGTTCAAGAAAATTGCATTTCGTCAACAGTATTTAAAAGATGGTATAATTTGCTAAAATTTGCGCCATATCACGTCGATGTCAGGCTGCTAGTTGCTGAGAACGATGACCTCAAACTTTTATAGAATTGGCGTAAATTTTTCAAAAATGACAGTTTTTCGCGCCTGACATTTGCAATCTTATTTAAACTGGTTTATGTATTGCGTGATCTAAACTTCTTAGTAAATGGCACCTCAACGTCAAGAAGGCGTTAAAATATTTTGAAACGCAAAAATTTTATAAAGAAAATAAAAATTTTGCGAAATTTCATGATTTTGTTTCGCGTTTTTTTTAATTAATCCGTGGTTTAAAATCAATGTAAAGTATTGGAAATGAAGTGCGGCGGTGAACTAAAGATCATATATAAATACGGTTGAATTCGGTCCATATTTAGCGGGTACACCGGCATTTTTCTTCAAACACATTTTGCTTTGTGACATCTGCAGTTATGTATAGATTCCGCCGCGATTTACAGCAAATGAAAGGTTTTTTTAAGCTTGATAATAAAACCGAATAGGCATTAAAAAATTTTCATGATTTTAAATTTTACAGATCAAAAAAAAAAATCCTAACCTCAAAAATAATTCTTATATAATTTTTTTATTTTTTAAATTTGCAAGTTAAAACATTGTTTTTCTGTAAATTAGTTATGCGTTATATAAACACATATTATCACAACCAGTGAAACATTCATATTTTTCCAAAAATTCGCGTTTTTTAATGTTAAGGAATTTTAATTATAATTGATATTTTTTATGTATTTTATCAGTGCATTGATGAATTTTGACTGCACTGATGAATTTGAAATGAATTTCATGCATCCATAAAACATTTATTAAAATAAACCAATAAATTTAACTTGAAATTTTTTTTAAAGAGATTTTAACTTAAAACCTCCATAACTTTCGCGCCGTTTGCAATAAATGATTAACGCGAACTGTTTTGGTATGCTAAAATATCACCCTTCACGTGACCAAAGCGTCATTCGTGTCATCCAAAAAAAAAAATTTCGAAAAAAAAAATATCAAAATGTCGAAAATTTTTGAAATTGCCCATGTGAGCACATACGAAATTAGAGCATGCTCTAATTGAAATTTTGTCATAAGACTTTCCTTGTGTTTTTTACACAAGCAATGTTTTAAAAGTCACACACGACATGTAACTGTTTACTCATGTAAAAGTTGACAGTAACAGTGTAAAAAACATGTCGTGTAAGGGTGCCTTAACTTACATTTTACTTTAAAACAACTTTTCTGCCGTTCACTGTAACTGTTTAAATTCTTGTACTTCCTAAGGGGTCCATATACATACGTCAATATCGTGTTGTTGAACAGTTTGCACTGTGCTATAATTCAATGAAAGGTTTAAAAATGAAATACGAACATAAGAAAGTTGGACGACCAATTGCAATGTGTATTGGTTTGATTATACCCACAGCTGCATTATATTAGCTTTTTGCCACATCTACAAAAAGTACTCTACCAATTTAACCTAAAGAACTTTCCAAAATCAAAGCCTTTGAAAAGCAAGCATATTTATACATAAAATGTGAATTAACATTTCATGAAAAAATTCCAAATTGCCTTTTTTATAGATTACGAAGCACTACATCATAATACAAAAACTAAAAGAAAAAACTGATTGCCATGAACAAGCTACTCAAGTCTGTCGTTCGGAGTCGACATAAAATTGTAGGTCTCGCCACTAATGGATAAAAATTGACATACACAATATGGGTGGTGTAAGAAGCTAGGCCGTAACCCTGAAATAGGGTTATAATGGCCAACGTCGTCTCCAAACGACAGATTTGAGAGCTTGTTCATGGCAATCAATTACTCTCAGAGCCTTTGCCAGAAAACATCTAAGAAGTGGCCGCCAAAAGAAATATTTTTTCATATTTCTTTTTTTTTAAGATGTTAGAGCTGGGGTTTGAATCCGGAGATCTTGTCTAATAAGCCAACACATAAAACCACGTTTTCACAGCGTGGTGATTTTCAAGTATCGCATTGAATAAATAACAAAATTGTTTCACAACAATTTATAATAAATTTATTGATGTGAAAAATTACCCAAAATCTGACGTAAATTGCGAATTTGGAAAGAAAACAATAACGAAAGAGTCTTTTACTTGTAAATACAAGAATAGAATTGGAAGTTATTGTTGGCATAAAAATTAAATATTATTTTTTGGTTGTATAGCAAAAAAAGATTATAACATGGTATAGTAAAAAATATGGATGTACTTATAGGTGTTGGTTAAAAAAATTACAATAGAAAATGACGTGGTTTTAATTAACTGATTCCAGTTCTGCTTTACAATCCATTGCTTGAACATTTAATGAAAAGAAAAAATTTTGTCAAACATACCAAAATTTGATCTAGTTACCATTCTACCATACGAAAACCTTTGTTTTTAATTTGGTAGTAGAAGAAAAAACTGGTAGCTTTGTAAGATAGTGAGTAAGTGTTGCCACGGCATTAAATTTTTTTGGACCAATTTTCCCAAAGTGGGACAAAAGTAACAAATTTCTTAAATAATAAAGAAATTGTTTATCAAATAATCCTAATTATTAAATTTATTGCTATATAATCTGTTTGTAATATAACTTTTATTAGTTTGATAGTTAAAATAAAATTTTGCACTCTGACTGAAGAAGAGAAGAAAAACCAAGCATTCAAAACCAATTATCTGTTTAAAACCAATCTCAACCAAATTTTGTGCGCAATAGACATGACATGCTGAACTTCACCAAAATTAATCAGTGCGTTATTTTTTTGAATTCAAATCATTTAAAATAAAAGTAGTTTTCTTTTGATTTGACTTCAAGAGAAGAAATAACCAAAATGAAAATAAAATACATATAAATACACTGCAGAAGAAAAAAACCAATTTTGGTAAGAAATAATAAAATGGCAACTCTAGTAAAACGTTTTTCTTCCATTGAGAAAATAAACAAGAAAGTTGACTGGAAATAAAAATAATAATGGTTGCCACTAGTTTTGCCAGTAATTGATGAGAAGAGAATGCTGAATTGGTAAAAAAAATTCTGCTAAAATATTCTACAAAAGAAAAGTATGATGCTAGATTTAGATATTCAAAAAAATTCTTTAAAGTAATGGACTCTCGAGTAGAACTGGAATAATTTAGTGCGAAACCACAGGTTTTTCAATTCGAATTTTTAACCGAACAAAATTATCTCCAATATCGTTATGATATTTTATTTCTCTCCTAATTTAAACTTTACTGTGCACGCTTCTTGGGATTGATTGCTGTTGGATTATTCAGTTTTGAAGGCATAACACTGGCCTTTGAATAATCAATCAACAGCAACCAATTTCCTTGGGATTTACATTTTTAAAGTAGGACCCTTGTTTTATTCTGACTGATATCAGATACGATATTAGTGAGTCCGTACCCTCTTTCTCCCTTCTCCTCATATTTTCCTAGATGCTATTTGAAAAATGCAATTATTAAGACTTAGTACTGTTCTGTATTCTGAGTCAGAAAACATTTATTCAAAATCAAAATATTTCGCATATCTTTGCTGTTCTGGTGTATATATTCTGGTTCGCATCGAAAATACCTTTAAAAGGAACTTTCAATTCGAAAAAAACAATACAATATATACAAAAATGTTTCGAAAATTCGTAAGTTTTTCGATTCGAATCGAAATACATAATAGGCCGTATTCCAATTGCCGGCGTCGTCGTAGGCTAAAAACATTTTTGTTATATATTAAAGGTACGAGAAACGGTTTTTTTATTCTATTACAAAAATGTCGTCAGACGACAACGACATTGTCAACTAGAATAAGGCCGAAAAAGCCCACTGTGTATGCCAATTTCGAATAATTTGTTTGTTTTTTTTTCTTCTAGTGTAATAAAATATTACTAGCATTTCATACTAAACCAACGTTTTCTTAAAAAAAACGTTCCTTTAGTGTCTAAACATCGCCATAATTTGATATGTTTCCTTCTATTTTTCATGTTATTTTCACAATCCTTCGAACAAAATTTTTAAAATTTATAAAATTAAATTTTTTATAAATTCGAACATACAGGCCTGTCACAGAAATCCATTCCGATCGAAAGTGGAATGAATTCCGTATTTTAATTCTTCAGAAAACGTAAAACGAAAATTTTTTTCGGAATAAACCACTTTCAGTTTCCTAAATGGAATTGTTATTTTCGGTGACTTAAATTTTAAAAAATATTTAAACCACTTAATGGGAAAAATCGGAATTTTCTATATCGATCGGAATCTGAAGAAGCTAAAACAAAACCGATCGGAATCGAAAATACGAAATGAAAACCATTCCAATCGGCCTGATAGACAAATTTGTGAATTTTTTGATTCCGAGTAATTTTATAATTCCGCAAGGATTGATTTCACTGTGAATACAAAACAGAAACATACATATGTACATATATTGACTTTTTAATCTTCTTATTATTGTCCAGCTTCGGCCGACGGACAATCTATGTTAATTGGTTTGCTTTTTTTAATGGCTTAGAGCAGTGCGTTAATCTGGATTCTCTCGTGGCTGTTGTTGTGTAATGCTGTTGTTAAAAACGTCTCTTGCTCAACTAGCCATCTTTCCTGCATACCTATCTATTGCAAAATTTAATCCTCGAGCAATCATTAAGTACAATTATGTTAAGCTTAAACTTGCGTCTTAATGTCATTGCTAGATAATGTTAACTTAACCAGAATAAATCAGCCTAGAGATTCCCATCCAATAATATAATTTAAAACTTTGCTGTACATGTTTTTAATTAAAAAACCATTATTTAATTATGCATCTATTTATTTTATTCTATATTGTTTTTTTTTTTAATAAATTTACAAGCATTTGTAATTCTTATTTTTTATGTCCATTTAAATCTAAAATATCTTTTTTAAAATACCAATTTTTGTCCAGTGTTTGTTTGTGAATAGTTTGATTTTGAATTTCAATTAAAAATAAATAAAAATTACTGAAACTGTGATTTTTGTTTATATAGTTTAATAGTTTTATGTTAAATTCCTACAAAAAAACTAATAACATTTGAATAGAATTAAGAAAATAAAACAAAAATGATTCATTGTGTTAGATTTCTAAGCGTATTGCAATAACGAATATAAATATAGTTAAAGTTAATAAACAAAAGACAATATTTAACGTGTTTTTTTTTCTAATAAATATAGGCAAACAAAATAAAAATTTAACAATTAAAATATAGTTCAAAATTGTTTTATTAAGTTAAAAAATAAATCAGTAATTTAAAGTTTAATTCATAAAAAGATTCAACAAACTAGAAATAGTTAATATGTATATTAATAAATATAGAAAATAAACGTTTCTAATTTAATTAAATGCTAAGCTAAGCGCAATTTAAGAAAAGAAATCTGATAAATAATTTTTTCTTTTTTTGTTTTGTTAAAAGTGTATGCCACTGTATTCTAAACTAAAATGGTTTTTTGTTTTAGTTCACACATATACATATATAAACATTCTGTTCTGAAAATATACTCGTACATTTTATATATTCCTGTGTAGCATATGTTTTTCTAAAAATAATATTTGCTGTCATGCCTCAATTATACAATCATCCATTGGTTTATTTCTCCCGCTGTATATTTTTTACTGTTTGTAGTTTCGACAAGTTCTTTTTAATATTAAAGCACTTTTTTATTATAAATACACGATATTATTAAAGTATTGTAGTATGAATGTGGATTTTCTTTTTCTAATTTAATTTTAGCCAAAAACAAAGTTTATATATTTTTTTATTTAAATTTAGCAGCCAAAATATATCAAGTACTTGTTTAATATTGTAATAAATTTTTATAAATATTTTCTTTTTGGTAAATTGGGAACTTTACTTTCATCATTGAATTAATTTTGCAGATATATTGTTGCTGTATTCATAAAAAATATATATTATAGGTTTATGTAAGCCATATGCAATACTTGTCATATAAACCTTTAATAAACCTTTATATCTTATGAATACAGGCGCTATTCTTTACTTTTCTTTCAAATTTTCTTTTTTTAAATCCTAAATTCGTATTTTTTATTCTGCTTTTCTTTAGATAAAAAATTCCTTAAACTATCTGCGCAAATCCACAACTCGTATTTTTTGATTTGCATCCACTTGTATATGCTGGGCTTCCTATAGTGAAAAATAATTTAATTAAATCATTTTTATTTAAACTTTGGCATATTGAAAAATTACCATAAATAATGGCGGATCATTGGGATGTGGATGAAAACCGCTTTTTCGACACTCGGCAATATAATTCAGACCATAGTTTGGGGTAAGTATAAAGAAACCGGTACTAATGTTAAGAAAATCAAACAATAGAATTCAAAATGTCGAAATGTATTTTAAAAAGGAATGTATGTAGAAATTGAAAGACAGACAGACGAAATTTATAGAAATGGTGACGAAATTTTGAAGAGTGTAGTACAGGAATTTTTGTACCGGCCACTTTTTATTTTTCTTTTTCGTCATGTTTGGTTAATCTGTTTGTCTTCTAAGTTCTACATTGTAAAAGTTTTAGGCAAGAGCAAAACAGAATTAAAAAATATCTGCTTTTCAATTTCTACTTTATAAATCCCGACTTAATATACTGAAACTTACGTTTGATATTTTGGTGCACAGACAATGGCAATTGCCTCGGGCATCATTATTTGATAAGAACAATGTGTATGCAAGTCAACTGATGATAAGAATGATGTTTGACTGGGATGTGTCTAAAATTTATTTGAAAAGTTCATTAATTTTTTTCTTTTTTAATTTATTTTTACAAATGCACTCTTTAACTTACATGGATCCAACCCAATGTGATTAAATTTTGATCATCTTGTACTTCGAAGATTTCCTCTTCATACATTGTGGTACAAGAATCTGGTGTACCCTGTTGCTTTGGTATTATTATGTGGGTTATATACAGACGATTATGTGCTAAATGTCCTGCCAATATGCCGCATGTTTCAATATTTTTATTTGTATTCGCTTGAGCGAGTTGCAGAAATGTATCCATTGTGTTTTCTGGTATAACAACCGTACGTAGTGAACCTTCTAGTAGAGAATTAGAACGATCATAATTTGGTTTTTGTGAACGATCGAATGAAGGTTTAGAGGGTATGCTAAAAATATTGAAATTATTTTAAATTTAAGGGATTAAATATTTAAAATTATATAAAAGGAAATGAAAGTAATGTATTTCAGTTTTAAATTCTTTTGTTGATAGTTTCTCTCATACAAATACATATACCTTTGATTAAAACACTGAAGGAGTCAAAGTAGCAAAAGTCAATTTCTACAACCTTTTTCTTTTTTCTTTCTTTTTTATTGCTTCTGCTTTAACTCGGAATCAACATGTCATGTCGACTGTTGAAGTTTGGCAGTTTTTGTTTTGCTGCAGATCTTGCTGTTGCTTTAACTGCAGCTGCTTGATATTTAAGAAGCATTCGCAAATGAGAACCAAAAGCAATTAAAAATTTTAGAAGTTTTTAAACGCTTGTTTTTACCCTGAGCTTGAGTTTATTTATTTAATTTTTATTTAATATTCAGATTCTTGAGGAAATATTTGTTTCAACAACATTTTAACACTTTTTTATGAAAAATACTCACGATTTGAGTACTTTTCATACGATTATTCAAATAATTTTGAGCATTTTCATACAAATTTTCAATCGTTTGTCATACAGAAACAGGCCATAAAAGGAAGTTTCTCCCCATCGAGTTTAATAGCAACCAAATTTACGGTTGTTGTATGAGAAATCTGTTGTATCTTCTGGCAAAAGCTCTAGGAGTAATTGATTGCCATGAAAAAACTTCTCAAATCTGTCGTTGGGAGTCGACTTTAAACTGTAGGTCCCTGTACTCAAGGATAAAAATTAACACACACAACATGAGTGCTGCGAGAAGCTAGGCCGTAACCCAGACTCAGAGTTGTAATGACCAATTATGTATGTATGAGAAATCAGTGTCCAACAATAAAAAATATTCCAATTTGCCAGATTTTTTAATTGAAAACTACTGTGAATAACTTAAAAATAAAACCTTTTATAACTTACTTGGATCGTTTATCTTCTTTATCCGTACTATCCGTTGGCAGCAATAAATTCGATTTCTGACCACCGGTTGGAAAATCATTGGGATACACAACTTGATCCAGCATACCCATATCAGGTGCTATGGGTTGAACATTGGGATCAATTTGTACGTGTAAATTGGCGGGTATTAAAGAATTTGTTTTTATAGAATCATTAGACGATGCTTCTCTTATACGTTTCTCACGTTTCATTTCACGTACACGTTCAGCCTCTTTATTCGCCAGGAATTGTTCATATTCACGTTGATAACGTTCCAATATTTTGCCACGTAACTTTTCGGATGTTGGCATAACTTCTTCTTTAATGCGTTTGTTAATGAATTTCATTTCAGACTTAATACTGGGATAATCTGGATGATTGCGTATTTTCTCAACAAATAATGTTAAATATTTCATATAGAGTATGAAGGCGTTTTCATGCTCCCCTTCGGCGAGATAGACTTGAGCCATGCGTAACATTTCAGTGCCAGAACGATAGTAACTGCATAGCACACAAAAAAATAAGAAAGTACACAATATTGTATAAGTAGTTTATCAACAAGATGTGTATTTTTTTAATTTAAGCCTCCACCAATTGAATGTTTGTGTGTACATATCAACAGGAGTCTAACCTTCATTGTGTGTTGTTTAAAACCAAAAAGGATATAAAAAATAACCTCATTATAAGGTCACATATAATGACCTTGTATACCTATTTTGCTAATATTTTAGCATCTTTAAATTTATATGCACACACACATACACACACACACACATCTATAAGGAGAAGCAAATGCATGTCAGGGCAAAGGACGACAAGGCTAAAGTTATGCAAAAACATCTCCACAACTTTAAATCAATACTAAAACCACCAACTTCTCAAATATTTTGGTCAATCTTACCGATTTATAGATTGTTTAGGATCCACTTCATTAACATTTCCATGATTCACTAAATTACGCATACGTTCCTGGGGCTCCACTATACCCATGCCCATATAATTTATGGCTTTTGAAGACATTTTATTTTTCTTTATAAATATCTGTTCGTTTACAATTGCTTGTGTTATGAGTTCGTTTTAAATTATAGGTATTTTGTAAAATTTTATTAAATTTTTTGTTTACATGAATTTTTAAAATTTATAATTTCTTCCTTAATTTTCATTTTATCTTATAATAATTACTATAATTACTCATTATGTAGTAGAGAGATCAAAACAAAACGTAAAAAATGAAAATGTTTAGTAGAGAAATGTCAAGCAAGACTAATTGAACAGCGGCTGTTTTAGTATAACGAAAAAAATAAAATATGTACTACAGAGGCCGCCATTATAGTAATAATTTGAATAACGTTATGACTGGGTTTACACTACGATATTATTTATAAATATAACATTTAAATTAATTTCGTGAAAATAACAAATTGTGACAAAAATGTAAAAAGTGTTAGCTAGTTAAACTGATTAGTTTTATCAATGTTTATATAGGAACTACAGTGTTGATAATAATCTGAAATAATCAATTTACTTATTATAATTATTTCTAATAAATAAATCAATTGGTATTTTAATCGTAATCAAAATTTAACAAGACAGCTAGTAATTCACTTTATTTTTTTGACAGGTATTATTGGGTACAACAGGAATCCGTTTTTTAAATTTGGAAAACATTTCCAAAACTTTTCGTTACGATTTTTATTTATTTTTTATTTATTATTACTTTTTTATTATTAAATTACTAAAAGCTTAATCAAAAACCAACCGATTTCTAAAAAGAGTCAGTGAAAGGAGTCCAAGGTATTTTGAATGATATATTTACATAGTATATATACTTACAGATATATGTAACGAATATAAATATATAGAAATCTGTAGGTATTTTGTACTGTACAAACGAATATGTAAAATTTTTAGCTTTTTTGTTTGCTCAGATATGTTTTCGCAAAAACCAAAAATATGTCATTTGTCCTTAAAATAATACATTATACAGATTTGCTGGTAGAACTCCAGCTTTCCTGTGTAGATGTTAATTAGTCTTGTAGGATTTTCCTTTGCGTTTCACTAAAGCGGGTATTACACGATCATACTTGGCGATTATCTCTGAGCAATCTTCTAGAAAAAGCTTAAAGAGTAACAGATTGCCATGAACAACCTATTTAAGTCTATCATTCGAAGTGGACTTTAAACTGTAGTTTTTTTTACCTCTAATTTTTATTTTCTTTTAAATTATAATTTTTGAAAAAACCGCAAATTTATTTTTTTATTTTTCTCCTTCGCTAGGATTTCAACCTCGGTCGTTTGAGTTTCTGTGCATGCGCTCCAACCACTATGCGACGAACCCCTACAGTATTTATTGATTAAAATTGCCACACAAAACATGAGTGCTACGAGAATCTAGGCTGTAACCCTGTAACTGGGTTGTGATGCCAATTAGGTATATGTATTTATATATGTACATATGTATGAGGTATGATATAGCCAGGGCTTGACAAATTTAATATGCTTTCTCTTTCAATAACTATTTATTTTTTTCAATAATTCTATTGATAAGTTTAGCTATTTGGTTTTTATGGTTTTATTTTAGTATCATTTTAACTACATATATGAGGTACAAGAACACCAGCAAATGCCATAATTTTCTAATCTGATTATAATCCGATTATACTTATATGTATTTTTACAATGTCTTTATCTTTCAATTGATAATATTTTGCTTTACGAACCTTTTAAATTTGTTTCTTCACAAAATACTTAAAAAATAATCACAAAATATTTAAATATTTTTAAATATTTCTTATTTCTATTGACTTTGTTTTTAGTTGCTTTCTGGGGGTTGCTTAGTGTGGGTGTGAAAATTAATGGTTATTGAGATTACATTTGTGCTGTAAAAAAAAACACAGTAAGTTCTTTGTAAAACTATAATTGTCATCAAAAATTTGAAATTGCTTGATAGTTTAAAAAATCCAATTAAAAAAAACAGATAATTTATTAATTTTTATTTGCACAGTGCACTCGCGGTAGCATGAACACCGTCTAACATTAACATCGCTTAACGTGAACAAGTTTTTGTGTGCATTGAGCACTCTGTAATGTGAACAAACTAAGAAAATTCTATAACGAGAATCATTTTTTATTGCATATTACTCTGGTATCACAATTAAAGCATTGTTTTACTAACTTTTATGGTGTGCTTAGCTTGCCAATGATTCTTGGGATACCACTGAAATCCATGACATTTGGCAAAAAAATAAATAAATCATGACAATTATTTTCTCAAGATCTCGTTTTGTTTTAGTTTTATATTTTAATAATTCAAATAACAAAATAATTTCACTTTCAAGCGTGTAAAACACAGGTTTATATTGTAAAATTTTATAATTTTGTCATGAAATTCAACAATCGCTAAAGTGAACAATTTCTCTAACATGAACTCCCTTGGTTTTAATTAGTTCACGTTACCGTCAGTGCACTGTATATTATCTTACCTTTATTCTGGATGGTACATATAATACCGTTACCATCCAGCATAGTTGGTGGTATGGCAACTTTTGCAATCAACCATCATTACTGATTGGGATTTCATTATGATATGGGTGCTATAAATTATCGCAATCAATAATCAACATGATTGCAATTTTTTTTAATTTTCACTAAAAAGAAAAAATTATTGGAGATAAAAATTTATAAATCCATCAAGAAATAGTACACTCAGTCGTATTTCTACACTCCCGCGTTATTATGCATTATTTATTGCCATTGCACAAATAAAATACACTTTTATATTAATTTAACCCTAGAACCATAACGTACGTAAATTTTACGTGCACTTTTTTTTTAAATTTGTCAAAATTGTATGGAAAACGATAACTGAATAATGTAAATATAGTAAAAATTCTTTTCTTTTTATACAATATGAATTAAAATAAATAAATTAATTTAATTAAAGTAAATAAATTGAAAATTTTCTAACTTGAAAAATTGCGTAAAAATTACCGTTATGGTTCTAGGGTTAAGGTACCTACTTATGTACTTAGAGTTCATAAAAAATAAATTTGTTATCGAAAACTATCGTTGCAACAAAATTTATAATCAACCACAAATACTTTGCAACCTAATGTTTTGTAAAACTTTTGCCCACATCACAGCTTCAAATTAAATAAATAAATATAATAAATATAGTAAATTTGTTACTTATAAAAAAAATACCAAGAAAATCTATAGATTGCTTTATAATTATTCTTGTAAAATAGAGGAGACATACAAAACCAAATTAAATAGTTTAAATTACTTAGTTGGATAAAAACGGTTCCAATTTAAATAAAAAACTGAATATAAAAAACCAAAAATATATTCATATTAAGAGTCCAACAAGTTCGACTTTTTTATACTTTACCCACCCAATGAATCAATCACGGCGCAATTATCATAAGGTGCCTTTGAGATTACAACAAGTAAAACAGTAACAAAAACAACACAGCATTTTGATGCTTGTTAAGGTAGTTAACTGTCAAAAAAACCAAAACAAAAAGTATGAAAACAAAAACAATGTACATAAAACAAAGCAAAAATTGACAACTATATTCACAAATTGGCTGAAAAAAAATTAGCTCAGCTGCCATGTCAAATGCACCTTATAATTAATACGCCATGGAATCAATCAATGAATGAATGAAGTACACCTAATTCTGTTTTTACGCGATACATATGTATGTACATAAGTTCCTTGAAAACTCGGGTAGACAAAGATAGAGTATCCTTATAAAAATAGAGCATTGGTTCCAAGAAAAAATGTTTTATTTTAAACAAAATACAATAAACCAGTAGTTATTAAATAAAACATTCATTCAGAAAAAGTAATCCTAAAACTAAAAAATAAAAAAAAAACCAATTTATAACGAGTATCAATTTCTGACAATCGCTTTCGTTTAGAAAAAAATTCGTGTTAATTGCTCTTTAAATATTTCAAGTCACGTTGACATTTTAAAGCTTTTTCCACATTGTCATAATATTTGCGAAAAAGATTAATCAATTTAGGTATACTTTGAAGACCTTCTTTAACTATGGATACAGTTAGGGCGGGAGCACAACTTATTTATTTACTTCAGCCGCCAATTTTAATGCAATCTGGTAAGGGAGGAAATTCCTATTTTTATTGTGCCAAATTTTCGTACCACACGATTTTCAATAAATGTATTAAATTAAAAATTTTAAAGATTGGATATAAAAATACGATTTTCTATACAAAATATGTACATAAATTTTTCAAATCGCGTAAAAAGAGAACGAAGTGTGTTTTTAAAATCACGTTAAATTAAGTTCGCGTAGGATCTTTTCGGAAAATCAATTTTTTGGAGCTTTTTATAGAAGGGCAGAATCTAACTAGACCAGGTAAAAATTGTACTCAATATCAATGAAAAATATTGAAATTTAATAAATAAATAAATAAATAAAATAAATAAATAAATAAATAAAAAATTTCATCATAATTTCGTTTTAATGATTATAAAATATTGCTTGAAAGAGACACTGATTTCACTAAACATCAATTTTTATATCGACTACATCAAGGCTCTCCAAAATTTAAATAATACACCTACAGTGAGGTAGGGTACAAAGAAAAAAATCACTTTTACAAATTGACTTTGGCACACTTAAATAAAATTACAAAAAAAAAAAAAGAAAAAAGAAAAGAAAACATTAAATCCAAATAAAAATTAAGCAATATCAACAATAAAAGAAGAAGAAGACGAAAAAAAAAACAACACCAATAATAAGCCGGTCTGACTAAGAAACCAGATCGTATGGGATTTCATTAAGTAATAGCAGCTGCTAAATGGAAAACTACGTAATCTGGTTTATCGGTTAATTGTAAGAAAAAATTTCAAGAAGTATCGTATACTTACATAGATTGAATGAAACAATAAGCAAGACCCACAAAAATTGAGAAAATAATTAAGAAAAACAAAAACGACGTAAATAGCCCCCCAATGAATAAGAAATAATTTATTATTACAACAATAAAAGCGTTTGTAAACAACAAAGCTAAATATAATCAAAATCAGCATGTTTTTGTTTACAATTTTTTTTAACATGGGTACAGGTAGAGTTGTCAACTATTCGACGAAATCCAAAAACCGGTTTTCGAATAGTTTAAAAAACCGCACATTTTTATAACCGGTTTTCGGCTTTTTTATTTAAAAACCGGTTCGAATAACCCGGTTTTTCGGTTTTCTCCATTAATAAAAATATATACAATATACTACATATATAACAATTTTTTTTTGTTTTTATAACTATTTTAACTTAAAAAAAACAGAAGAAATACATTCATCACATTTCATTCTTAACATTAATCTAAAATAATTTAGAATTTTGAAAATTATAAAATAGTACATATGTATGTAAATATGTATGTATGTATGTATATATAGTACATATACATCTATTTACATATATAGAAAGAAACATACATATATGTACATATGTACATAACAAAAAATATTTATTCAAAATTTAAACATTTTATTTACTATTATTATTTATTTTCTTAAAATACTTATAGCATTTCAAATATAGGATGCAGTTTAAATGTTTAGATGACATACGGTTTCTTAGCTTTGTTTATGTTGTTGAGCTTACTGAAAAGACACGTTCATTTTTGTAGAAGTTGGGTTAATTGTGAGCAGCGCTGTATATAAGTATCTGATTTAGTTTTTTAGAAAATAGTGTTGCGAAGTGTTGCATACGTAATTTAAATTTGTTAGAAAAAAATCAGTAAAATCATATGAAAAATATTCGAAAATGTCGAATAGTTCGACACAAAAAACCCGGTTTTTCGAATAACTCGAAAACCGCCACATTTTTAAAACCGGTTTAAAAAAACCGGAAAAATAGGAAAAAACCGGTTTTTCGAATAATTCGAAAACCGGTCTTGACAACTCTAGGTACAGGTATTTGAAAAGCAAATAAATAGAGAATTTTATTTTTGCTACTTTTTATGCGCTCTTAAATTTTCTGAGAACAGTATTGGGTGATTGTTCTTTTTTGTATAAACAAAGAAGCAATGCTGATACTAAAAGCAAACAAAGAAAATAGGTATATAAATATAATCCATATACATACATACATATATCACTTATACTTAATATGATATCACAGGAAGGGTTGCCAGGTTTCGACTGTTTTTTGAAAATGCGTAAAAAGAAAAATAGTCAATACACAATATAAACAGCTTGCTGAATAAAGCAAATTATTGTAATGGATTGTTTAAAATATTATACAGATATTTGAAAACTACTCGATATTGCTTAATGTCGTTTATCAGTTATTTTTAGAATGAAATTTTTTACGATTATCAGCCTGTTTCTAGAACACGAATGGTATTTGACATTCGTCTTTTTATATGTGAAACAACAACAAAAACACTCAAAGTTGTTAGTGTTTCTCATATAAAAAGACGAATGTCAAATACCATTCGTGTTCTAGAAACAGGCTGTAAACTTTTAATAATTGAAATTAATCTTAAGGTGTTCTCAAGCTTTGCACTGACTTCACTTTTGTCTATTTTAATTAAAATTTATTTATAATTTTCGAACGACGGCAACATTGTTATCACTGTATTAGTTATTGACACTCTCATACGAGTATTTTATGAGAGAAATGTTTTCAAATGATAAATAATAAACTAAACAAAACCAAACACAGATAAAGAAAGAAGAAAAAAATTAGCAAAAACAACCAGTAATATAAGAGCATAGTACATACATACATATGTTTATTTCTTACTTTTTGTATGCACACAGTTCGCACAAAAAATATTTTATCGCTGGAAATATAAACGAAATCAACAGTCGGTCAGTTTCATAAAAAACGTACAAGAAGTTGGCACGTCTTCCAAAAAATATACGCTTGTTTAAGCATTAATTTACTCATATTTTTTGTATGATCTTTTAAACAAAAAAATAAAATTAAAAAAATGGGTGCAATTGAATAAAAAAAAATGTTATTGAATTAAAAAAATAAATAAAAAAAAAAGATTTAAAAGTAAACACCACCGTTATTAATTCAATTGAATATTGCAACTTTGATTTTTAATCGAATGGTGGCTGATGTTAATTAAACCTTTTAATTTAAAAAAGTGTAAATGTTATTCTCAAATTATGATTATATAGTAATTAAACTATTGCCTCTGGTGCTGACATTTAAATATTGTGTATTCTTGTTGTTGTGATTATTATCGTTATTAATTTTTCGTTTTTGTATGTCAAGCGTGAAGTTAAAAAAAAGTAATCGAATGAAAAAATGTTGCTGCTGTACATCTCATATTGTAATTGATAAATAACGTGTGATAAGTGCTTATTTCACATCACTTTCTGTTTTCCATTTTTTTTCTTCTTTCTGTTCCTGTCTCTGCCTTTGTGTTGGGGTGTTTTAGTTATTTTTTTCATTTTTTTCGAATTTAAATTTAAATAAATGAATTAAAAAATTGTATAAATCTCTTTTATTATTAAAATTAGTTGTGGAAATAGTTTTGCAAAGGAAAGAAATACGTTGATAAATATAAAAATTAATAATAAATAAAAAGTGCAACAATTTTAGAAAATAAAAGGTTTATAAAAATTCCACATTAAATGTGGTTTTAAAGTATAAAAATAAAATAAAAAAGTTAGTGCAACATTTGTTGTAAAAAGACATAAAAAACTAAAAAAAAAGTTGTAAATCGTTTAAAAAAATAAAATTTTATACATATTTGGTAAGTTTTATTAAAAATTATTTTTTTACAAGACAATAGAAATGCATGTTTTCTTACGTATAGTGCAGATTTTTAAAAATAATTTTAGATTACATTAATACATACAATTGATCCAGTTGTTAAAGTATGTAGGTATGTATCAGTTTCAAATGTTTCACAAATTCTAGTAGTTTTTGTTAAAAAAGGTACAAAGAGATATCCCAACAGACATAGGCGTTTAATTTTAAATTGGGAATAACTTCAAATTAATAATTTTCTCAAAGTAGGTATATCCTGACATCTTGAAAAAAAAACAAGAAATACGAAAAAATTATTTCTTTCGGCGACTACCTCTCAGCAGTCTTCTGGCAAAAGCTCTGAGAGTAACTGATTGCCATGAAAAAGCTTCTCAAACCTGTCGTTCGGAGTCGACATTAAACTGTTGGTCCCGGTCTGCATTGGACTGTATCAGTTTTGTACATATGCAAACTGGGCAGATGAGTTTGCTAGGAACACCTCCGCTGGAGGGTAATCTGTAGTCTAATATCCGCTTATTATTATCATTAAAGGGTGGAATCTCAAAGTTTTTCCGTGAAAAAAAAATCACAGATTAAATGGAGTTCTATCAGTTCTTGCTCGGTTTCTAGAACTCTTTAGCCTCGATGTATCCTGGCAGGTGCCTTATTCTGTAATTCTCTTAAGCTAAAATGCTAAAATTTTGGGTTTTTGAAACAGGTTGGGCGTTAGAATATATAAAATTAAAAAGTTTAGAGGTAATAGGCATGAAGTTTTTAATTTACAATAAGCGTTTAAGAATTCTATTCGTAGCCAAAAAGTCCTAAATCAAGTTTATAAATTATTAGCGATAGAGTTTTAGCTTAGGAGAGTTACAGAATAAGGCCACAGGATACTGTAAATTTTCGAAATTCTTCATAAATCATTGTCGGCTTATCGCAGTGTATACGGGTCATTGCGTAATTTTCTTTGTAATTGCTCAGGTCTGACAACGGTTTTTGGGGTGTATTGTTTTTAATAGCTCGGTGCAATGCGTGAGCAATCATTCTACTCTACTTTGTAGACAGCTCTTGTTAACTGTAGTTATTTTCCTGCTTGGTTACATTTACTTTGTGCTAATTGTAGTTGATGACGTGTTTAGTTGCCTAGCCATTTGACCAACCTAACAAGTTAAACTTATTTTTATCAGAAAACGCTTTAATTAGATCAAAGTTAACTGCAATGAATATTTTTTGGTAATTAAAGAAGAAATGATGTCCGTTAAGCAATGATGGTAAGAAAAGGAGAATATGATAGAAACTGTTGTGTGCCTTTACTTCGACTAACTCATACAAGTGTATGTACATACGGTAATAATTTCAGTATGCGATTTCCAAAAAAGTGTGAGTTAAATAGTTGATGTTTGGTCTTGAATCTGCACAGGATACAAAGAACTCTGATGAGACTACCGTAGCTGGAGTCGAAAACAATTGTTCAGTTTGGCTAGTGTACTATTCCTTCACGGACATCATTTCTTCTTTAATTACCAAAAAATATTCATTGCAGTTAACTTTGATCTAATTAAAGCGTTTTCTGATAAAAACAAAATTAAATTGATCACACCTTTCCTGGGGCTCGAACCCGAGTCTTCAGCTCTTAAGTTAAACTTTTCGTTAATAGGTTCACTTATGATTTACGTATAGTAATTCGAAAAGTAGTGTGTTTTTTTCTAAAATCTTGAATGCTTTATACTTTTAGATGTTGAAACTCGATTGATAGCCCATCTGGAGACAATCTATTAGTTGTTATAATAGCAATCTAGTGCGTCTTATCTCGTCTCTGACAGAATTTACTACAGACTTAGCTATTCGCAAATTAGATTTTGCTATGTATTTATGTCACAGCCTTGTTCCTTGGAAGGTACTCAAATTTGTTTCTCAATTTTGAAAGTTTTGCAGCATTCTTTAGAACACCAGACACCTCCTGTGTTGCTTAGGTGGAAATTTCTGCGATTATACAGACATGTGAAATGCTTAAAGAGAACACCTTTGCGGGTAGAATAGGAGTTATCTGCTTTTGGGTTATACCGCTAAAGTTCCTTTGCATGTACCACAGTGTATACAAGCACAACACAACTTTTTTACTACCGTTTAAAATAAAAGATATAGCAGGTATTAGCAAAAAAATTATTTCTTTTTTTTTGCTAATACGGGGTTTAGACGATAATACAAGTGGTACGTTATGTCAAATTTTTGTTTAGCAGGGAATGAATAGTATCGTATAAACTTTATATGTAATGAGACTGTACGACATTGAGAGAAAATACGGATGAAAATTTGATAGTCGTACGGCTCTCTTTGTTTTTTTGAAATTTTTTAAAAAACTATCACATTTTATTAGATCAGGGATGCATTTTTATGTTTTTGTTTGTTTATGTTCATTTTTAAAATACGGATGGAATTTCATAATATTTTCGCTTTGATTTTACGTACCACTTGTATTATCGTCTAAATCCACCATTACTCTAATATCTGACGTTGAGTTTATATTGAAAAATAAAATAATTTTGAGAAATCTAGTTCTTGCCTTGTATGGTTTGTCTAAGAACTTTTCGAACTGATTTCGTATTTAAACATTTTTGTGGTTAATTTTATATGAAATTTTTCAGTGAATAATTTAATTTTTCTATACTTAACTTAAATGTGACCGGAATGTAGTTTTTTTTCCTTTTAACGTAACACTTTAAAATCTGTTTAAACTTAGAGGTCTTTATTAAAAATTCTAAAAATATGTAATTTTAAGTTTGCTTGTATAACAATTTACAATCTACAATTTGATAGGCTTTTCTTATAGGCTTTAAGAGAATAAAGGAAAAAATAAAATACTTTTTATTTAATTAAATAATACGATTGTATTCTATAAGTATTCGTAAGTGATACAACCACGTTTTGTCAAGTAGATTTATACAGATTTTTACCTTTTTTCTTCTCAAATGCTAAAAATTTTTTGTTTCTTTTTAAAGTGATCATTCATACTTTTTATGGCTTTACCCATTCAAAGAAAAAAATTTTTTTTCATTTTTTTTTTCATTCATTTATTTTAAGTATTTTTTGAAAACTTTGAAATTAAAGTAAAAAGGAAATATTTTCTAAAACAAAATTTGTGTATGTTCGAGGGAACTTTTATTTTATTATTTAATACCTACATATTTGCTTTATTTAATTTTTTTTTTATAATTCTACTTTGAGCATATGTACATGCCTATGTGTGCAGCAGTATTCAGTAACCCCGCTTCTGAATACTCACCTTAAAAGTGCAATTTGTTTTTATGTAAAATTTTATTTTATATTATGATTTTGAATTTGTATGTGCATAAGTACATATGTACGTATGTCATCGTTATGTATAGCAAAAACGCCAAATTTTTTTGTTCGGGAGTAAAAAAAAACTCACTTTCAATGTCAGTATGTAAGCCGCTTAAAGTGAAATAATAAAACAAAATAAATTAAAATGCAAAAAGTGTATCAACATTAAGCTGAAGTTAAAATAAGTTTAATGATTGTTATTGTTTTTTATATACATCGTACATACATACATATGTACATATATTTTTTTTTTAATTTTGTACTTTTGATACCCTACTGGTTGCAAAGGCGCTGCAATTTTGTTTATAAATATCTTAATCAGTTTGTTTGTCTGTGCAAATCTTTTGATACAAGTACAGCATTTGTCAAGGTTGCTGAGGGCTACAGGCATACACAAGCATTCTACTGGAGGTTTTTATTTATAAAAACAAAACAATTCAATAAGAAAATATTCTAATCGACAACAATTTATAATCAAAATTTGTGTACAATGAGAGAACAGAATACTTATGAAATAATATTCAACTGAAGTAAAACAAAAATGAAGTACACCATACACACACTGAAGCATAATTGAATAGAACAAATAAAACAATGTAGTGTATATGTCTTTATTTTTATTTTATAACATATGAACAATATGCAACTACAAAAATATCGCAGGAATCATTTGTTTCTTTGATTCCTAATTATATCTTTAATAACCCAGCAGAAATTAGGTCTTACCAGTAAGCTATTTTGTAGGGGAGAAATCGTGAACAATCACTTACTCGTGCGCTTCAATAAATCATGATTTTTATATGAAATGAGCCGCTAAAATGCAATAGAAATGCAAATTTATTGCAACCAGTAAGCAAATAGCACAAAAAAAAAACAAAAATTATATCTTATCGTGTAGCATATTTGGAAGCTTTAATGTATAAAAAACAATATAATGCTTCCATTATTGCTTACAATTTTATTTAATGCTTCCAAATCTTAAAAATTTTCTGCTGGGAAGTAACTCAACACTTTAATAAGTAACTCGCATAATCTTATTTCAATAGCTGGATAGAGATAATGTTAAAAAAAACTCTGATGAGACCTTCGAAGCCGGGGTCGATAGCTGGTTCAGTTCCGCTAGGGCTTATAAATATTTATTAACGGATGTTGATTGTCATTAAAAATACCAGTTTTAGGATCTTAAAACCGATATAATAACTAGAATATTCCAGCATACATACATAACAGAAATGTAATGACATCACAGGTTCAACTGTATGCATGATGAAGTTGTTTAATTTATGGAAAATATGCTTTATTGAAACACTAGCCTTAACCCGGCATTCTGCTCTACACCTACCACTACAATTTGACCACAGTTTTCGACTGATAACTTTTATTGCCCACGAAATAATTCACACCAATTTCAGAAGCTGTAACCAATTCTAAGATATACAGAAATCAATAATTAGTTTGTGTAGTTTAGACTATATTTTGAAGCTTCAACTTTAACCGTTCTAAAGATATACAAAAATCAGGGGTCTAATCGTCGCTTTCGATATCGAGTTAATTTGATCGAGTTTTTTAGTTTGGCATCGCAGCATTCCTTATCGAACAACTCACACTAGTTATTGAGATGATAGCATACGTTAACGAGTAATCGATCGAGTGCTTCATCGAGCATTTTCATTCGATACATACATATGTGGCTATCGTAAACATATGTACAAGGAATAAATACGTTGACTTGTTCGATTACGTAAGTGTTTGTATGGGAGCTACGCACGTCCAAGACCATTTTTAAAATCTAAAGAAAATATTTTCTTTTTAAGAAAGTGTAATGATCAATTAATGACTAAATTTTACTCATATAATAATATTTAAAGAAATAATGTGTTTATCAGCTTACAATTGATTATTAACGTCACACAAATTTATAGCTAAAACTTAGTAAAAAGAAGTGGGCTTATACAGTGCTGTGCAGTTAGAGTAAAAGGACGGTTATTAACTTTAATTACTTTATAAAAAAAAATTATTAATCTGTCAAATTTAGTATAAGTCGAACTATAACTTATTGAAATCAAAGATAGTTGTTATACTAGGGCTACACATTCTGACTAGGGTGTTCGAATAAAAAGAAACAGACCTTAAAGGCATTATAAGAAAATTAATTCTCGTATATTCAGTTACTAAACAGACTATTTTGTAATTAAGGTTACTAGCGATGCAGAGATAAACTGAATCTAATCAATTTAACTCTATGAAATGGTTGATAACACATGTATAAATGACACCTAGTTAACATAAATCGTTTTTAAATAAATTCTTGAAACGCCCAAACTAAACCTCTCTCTATAATTTTAACAAATCATTTTACTGCTGTGGTATACGGTATTATTAAGTCGAGCTTGACAGTCTTCAATTTTTTTTTTACATTTTATTTGTTATTATTTTGAATTTCCCCAGTTTATAAACAAATTACATGTTTAAAATATTAAATAATTCTAAAACATTTAAAGAATATTTAATTTTATGTACTAAGTACGAGTGTTGTTTTAAAAAATGAATTAATTCAAAATTTTTATTCAAACATACCTGCGAGTTAAACATCTTTTTATATTTAAAGAATAAATAAATTCAAGGGTTTGTTTCCTATTTCAATTTTAAAAAAATTTAATTTATTTGTTTAGTATTATTTTCATATTTATTTTAAAGTTCTCCCACTTTAAAATTGGATCGCTGCAAAACTTAACTCTCAATAAGCGCAGGTTTAATTTGTTTGTAAAAATTTAAGCATTATAGTATTACAGTCAGAGACTAAAGTTGAAATACAGTAGGCAAATACTAATATTAATTACTAAGTTCCCTAAAAAAAGGTATCAACAGTTCATTTCTATTTTGCTTTTTACATAAAAATTAGTAGAGATGTTTGTTTCTGTATCACATTGATAGCATTTGGTGATCGAAGTTTTCGACATTTTGTTTTATTTTCTTACTTGGTGGGTAGTAGTTACACATTGACGTCTTTTCTCATCAGAATGAAGTCGATTATTGCCTCAGAAACTCGTTTTTGTACAAATCGATCCTCTTGAAGGGTCATATAGCGGTAGTCGAAGAACATTTTTTTCGTGAAATTCCTTATCCCCATTGGTTTTATTTTATGTTCACCACTGTTGGAAACATACATATGTATAGAAGGTTCGAATATGAACGTGTAATCAGAATAATATATACATACATATATTTAACACTTAATAATACTTAGATCTAAAAAATTAGTACATTTCCATAATAAAAAATCGTTGTAGAACAAACGTCCTCCCACAAGCTCACATGATAGTTGGTAGTCTGAATACGAGTATTAGAGATATTTTTTTAAGAAATTTATATTGTGTTCTTCAATTAGAATCAGTATTCTATTTTCGATACCAATCATGGAAATCTTATGTTTGAATACAAGTAATACTTCCTCATAATGGCTAAATGTTTCAGTTAAATAATCCAACATTCCTTTTTATATTAGATTTAGCTAATTATTGGTGCATATATGGGTCTTAACCCTATAAAGTTTGTTAGAATAGCACCCTAATGGTATTGAATTGTTGGAGATTATTGCCACTGAATTGAAATTTAGCGTAAATGACAAACATATTATCCAGCAACAAATCAATTTTAAAGATAACTTTGGTTTTTTTTAGAAAAGCTCTACAAATTTATTAAATAAAAATGTTTTATATTTATATATTGACTAGCTGAACCCGGCGTGCTTCGCTACCCCTTCGTTATGTAATAAAACTAAAAGTATTTATATATTTTGCAGACAGTTGTGAGAGAAAGAGGGTGAGGCTACCCCACTATTTTATTTTTTTTTATTTTATCTGAATTAAACAAAAGGGGGCGGTGAAGTGGGCGTGGTTCATAGTTATATTGCGACGTTAAAAGTATTAAGAGCAATATACTACCAAATAAGAAAAAATTCGTTGGAAGGAACAAATTTGTAGATGGAACAAAAAGTTTAAAACTTTCAAATAAAATTTGGAGTAAAAGGGGCGTGAAAGGGGGCGTGGCGTAAGAAACTTTTATTTCTACCTCGCCTGGAGTATAATGTGTATACAATTTGAAGTAAATCTGGTAAAAACTATATGGGAGCAATTACATAATTTTAAAAAAGTGGGCGTAAAAGTGGGCGTGGTCGAAAACAAAGTACCCTATTAATCATGCCAGAGTCCCAGTTAAATTCTGTAAAAATTTCAGGAAGATCGGTCCAGAGGTTTGGTCTCCTATAAGGTACAAACAAACAAACAAACAAACAAACAAACAAACAAACAAATAAACAAACACACATTCAATTTTATATATTTAGATAAATAATATCATAAGCAAACTAATGCAAAGTTCAATAAACTTCTTTGTCCTTTTGTTTTTATGATTCTTTACGCGAAGAAAATAAATTTGAATCGTAAATTAATCTATTAAACGGGTGTAAAAATTAATGAGTAATACAGCAATAAATGAACACACCTAATTCAGTTTTTACGCGATACATACATATGTTTCTCGAAAAGTCGTGTGAAGAAAGATAGTGTATCTATATAAAAAGAGACAATTGGTTTCACGTAAAAAAAAACTCCTAGCAAAATGAGAAAAATACTAATACGAGTATACACAGTATAACTAAAAAATGTACGCACTTATTTTAATTAACAAAAAACAATAAAAAATTATTTATATTAATAATAATATGTAATAGAAAGTGCCACCTTTGAACAGCTGATACTAAAAATTATTTATAGAAGAAGCAAAAAATAAAAATTACAGCTTTTCTATGAAAACAAATTTATGATAAAATAACACGATAATCTAAATTTTTAATTTTTTTTAATAAGACCAATATTCAGGGGTAAACCCCTACTAAATGCTGTGCATTGAATTGGAATTTTTGTAGAAAGGACGTTAGAACAACAGAACATATATTTTGCTTTCTTATATTATTAAGCGCCTTAGGAATGAGACAAATTGCTGTAAATTAAAGTGCTACTTATATCGTTGCATGTTGATTGCGGTGAGTGCCTTCGCTAAGTAGGTTTTTAGCTGTTAACTGCTACTTCCCAATAGGTGGCGCTTTTTTCCTGATCATTCGTTGTCAAAGGTTAAGGTGAAATAGAGTGGAATGTCAGGGAGCGGTTACTTTGTAGATGTTCTTCTTGGTCGTGTGGAGCGGGTGGAGAGGGGGGACCTCTTATTTTTAAATTATAATATATTTATGTTTAAAATTCTATCCTAAGTTCTTGACAAGCAGAAATATAACCGTTAGCGTGAAAGGCGTTAAGTAGCATAAAACCCACGTAAAAACAATGATGCTCAAGAGCAACGACACGTCCATATTTTTTAATAAAACCATACGATAGTAATTGATTGCCATGAAAAAGCTTCTCAAATCTGTCGTTCGGAGTCGACTCTAAACTGTAGGTCCCGGTACTCATGGATAAAAATTAACACACACAACATGAGTGCTGCGAAAAGTAGGCCTTAACTCTGAAACATGGGTGGTAATGGGCAGTTATGTATTTATATATGTATGTATGTATTCTTTTCAAATTAAAGCAATTTTAAAATATGTTTTTACGTTTAAAGTCGGTTTTTAATTTTCTATTATCTATCAAATTGCTACTTTTATCAAAAGTAAACTTTAGAAAACTTAAAGTTTTATTGCTTCGTTACCCTGATTCTGGCCCAATGATTTAAAAATAATTTTTTATATAGTACACTAAAGGGTTAATTTTTAAATACCAATCAGTTCAATAAAATCAAATTTAACTTAGTTTGTGCCCCCCATACTTACATTTACAATATCGTTCGGCATGATAAATGAGTGTCTAGAACTGTTGCTTAAATGCCACAAAAATATCACTGCAATATAGCAATTAACCCTTACATTAGTGGATGTTAAGTAAAAACTGGTACTGGTGGTCTTATAAAGTTTGAATTGGGAATGGCGATATGGAATTTTGATAAAAAAAAGAGAAGGGAAGCAGGGAAAATTTTTAATTTAAAGAAAAGATACTCATTAGTTTACCAAAGACGAATACTTTTAGTGTACACTGTGCATACAAAGTATTACTGATATTCCTTCTTTATTTCTAATAAATTTTTTTATAAATATTGGTCATTATTTTCAGGGTGGCCATTACTTTATTTATCTTTACCCCCGTATGAGCTGTTAAATGTTATTTTAGAAAAAAAAATGAATGTGAAAAATTTCTATTTGGCCTGTCTATTGGCTGTGTTGCTGTGTCTTTTGTTAATATGGGAACCAGTAGAGGCCTATCAACTTGGTGTGGGACGTGCCGATATAACTGGACCACCGGTGGAAATTAATTTTGTAAGTAAAATATGCGTTTTTTTTTTAGTTTCCTTTAAAACCTAAGAACTAAATGACTTAACTTTTTACTTTTTTATTCTTTTTGTTGGATAGATGGGTTATGCCAGCATCAAACAAGTTGGCCATGGCATTCATTTGAGACAATTTGCACGCGCTTTTGTTGTTGAAGATGAGAATAACAAACGCATTGCTTTTGTATCTATAGACGCCGGTATGGTCGGTTATGGTCTAAAACGTGAGGTAATTAAAAATAAAAAAACAAAACAAAAAAATTTTAATGTTTTTGGTTTTTATGTTTTTTTAAACATTTTTATTGTACTACAAAAAATAAAACCATTTATCGTGTAAATTTTTGTGTTGCCCTATCATAAAATAAAAGTGTACCTCCATTGCTCTACATGTTGTGGGTAAACGATATAAAATCTGACATGAACAACCAAAACATGTTTTTTTTTTCTTTTAATTTGTAGTTATTTTTGTTGCTTTAATTATAGGTCATTAAACGGCTCAAATCACGTTATGGTGATATTTACACCAATGATAACGTTGTAATTAGCGGTACTCATACACACGGTGCACCTGGCGGTTTTCTAATGCATCTTTTATACGATATATCCATATTAGGTTTTGTACCACAAACATTTGAGGCCATGGCTAATGGCATTTATCTGGTAAGATCTTATTATTAACAGAGAGAGATATTTTCATAAGAAATTTTTCTTTTCTTAAATTCCAGAGTATTAAACGTGCTACTGATAATATGGTAGATGGCAGAATTTTTATTTCACGTACTGTCATCTTGAATGCCAATATAAATCGTTCACCCACCTCCTATTTGCGTAATCCAGCTGAGGAGAGGGCTCAATATGAACATGATGTTGATAAGGAATTGACGCAATTGCGTTTTGTTGACGAGGCAAATAATATTTTGGGTGTCTTTAATTGGTACGCTGTGCATGCCACATCTATGAATAATACCAATAAATTGGTATCTAGTGACAATGTAGGTTATGCTTCTTTAGTTTTGGAAAAGGAATTCAATACAAATAAAGTGCCTGGCAAAGTAAGTGGCGACGGCTTTAGTTTATTATTTTAATATAAAAAATTTTTTCATATTCTTAAACAACTTCTTTTTACAGGGCAAATTTGTTGGTGCTTTTTGTTCTTCTAATTTGGGTGATGTTTCTCCAAATATCTTGGGCCCCAAATGTTCTCTTACTGGCAATCCGTGTGATTTGTTAACTTCGAAATGTCCTCCCAAAGAGGGTGAATGTTTTGCTTCAGGGCCGGGTAAGGATATGTTTGAAAGTACCAAAATTATAGGTGAACGTTTAGCCGAAGGAGCTTTGGTAAGCTTAAACTATAGAATTGAGAGTAGTGGTATGCTAAATTCTAAACATTTTTCTTTAGCGTTTATTGCATGAAGCCAGTGATGAGGATAGCAATGGACGTGAAATAGTTGGTGATATAAATTTTATACATCAATTTGTGGACATGCCCAACTACAATGGCAGCACTTACAATCCTTTACAAAGAAAAATTGATAAAATTCGTGGCTGTCAACCGGCCATGGGTTATAGTTTTGCAGCGGGTACTACCGATGGTCCAGGAGCTTTCAGTTTTGCCCAGGGTACTCTAACAGAAAATGCCATGTGGAATTTAGTGCGTGATTTTATAGTGCCACCAACACAAGATGACATATCATGTCATTCACCCAAGCCCATACTTTTGGCTACAGGCAGGGTAAGACTATTATTAGAAAAGAGAAGAGAAAGATTCGATAAACTAATTGAAATATTTTAATTATTAAAGGCCACGTTTCCCTATGAATGGCAACCGAAAATCGTGCCCACACAAATTGTACAAATTGGTGATTTGATTATAGCAGCCGTGCCCGGTGAATTCACAACCATGGCTGGCAGACGTTTACGTAATAAAGTTAGAGCCGTAGCTGCTGCCTCAGGAGGCAAAGATTTCGATGTTATTTTGGCTGGTCTATCCAATCTATATTCCAGTTATATAACAACACCAGAAGAATACCAGGCTCAACGTTATGAGGCTGCCTCCACAATATTTGGTCCCAATACCCATACCATTTACATGGATGTTTATGAACAATTAACCAAAGCCATGTTAAGAAAAGAAACTGTAGATCCGGGACCAAATCCACCCTATATGAATGATCGTATGTTATCCATGAACACAGGCGTTATATTTGATGGTCATCCTTTAGATAAAGATTTTGGTTATGTTAAGAGACAACCTGCGAAACAATATAAAATTAATGATACCGTGGAAGCCATCTTTGTTTCAGGTAATCCACGTAATAATCTCTTCCACGAAAAAACCTATTTATCGGTAGAGCGTAAAATCAATGAAGAACGATGGAAAGTCGTGCATACAGATGCCAGTTGGGATACCAAGTTAGTGATTTTTTTCTTTATATAAAAATAAGAAGACTTGCTTTAATTTTTTAATATTTTTTTTTTCTTTTCAAAACAGATTCATTTGGGAACGCACCCATTTAATATTGGGTTTTAGTGATGTTCATATACTTTGGACCATAGGACCCAATACATTACCCGGTGAATATCGTATACGTCATTTTGGTAATTACAAATACATTTTGGGTGGCATCTTTCCCTATGAAGGCCAAACACGTTCGTTTACGGTTATAGAAGACTAAAGAAATGTTGATATTTAAAGTGCCAAATGCTAAAATTAGTTTACTTAGAAACAAAGTGGAGTATTGTTATGTATTATTCACCTTTATTTTGAAGGGGAATTCTTGTGGTGTTTGTGCTATTGGGTCTGGTCACAGACTGTATGCTTCAGGGTGTAAATATTAAAAAAGAAAAAAACCAAAAACAAAACAAAATAATTAAACAAAGAAGCCAAAAATCGTTAAATATTGAAAAATATTTTTATAACAAAAAAATTTTTTTTAGCATTTTATTTATTACATTAGAGAGAAAATTGTATATATAAATGCATATAAAAATTACATAATAATTTAAAATTTTATTTTTTAAATTTAAGCCAATGCGGTTTGAATATAAGTTGCGGTAGTCAATCATCATGGTTAAGCTATCAAACACAATAGCAGTATTATTGCGCATCTTGTAATCAATTCGCCTTGATTTAAACCTATAAATATAACTGTTTTATATTAAAAAATAATTAATAATTAAAAAGTGTTATTTAAAAAATCCTTTTGGAATATATACATACGCAAACATAAGTATGTTTTATATGTTTATAACAATTCATAATTCCTATTTGTTTAAAGCTTTATTTTTATAATAATGTAAATATATTTATTAGTTTAACAAATAAATAAATGACAATAAAAAAAATTAAATTCGAAACATACAAAAAAATTGCATATGATTTTAATCGCCAGATAGATGGTAACTATCTGTGGAAAGTCTGAATAACAGAAAAGCCATTTTTAATGAAATACAAAGAAGAAAAAATTATTACTACGACTTACACCTTAAGGTGAAAACATATCGTCGCAAGAATTAAAGAACGCTGTAACTGACAAAAAATCAAAAATACGTTTTTTGCATAATTTTTATCAGAAAAAAAAATGCGCGTCGATTGGTCCCGGTCCCAGATTTTTACGATGAAAAGAAATTCACCTACGCCGTCTGCGTTTTGAAAAATACCAGTGTCTTCTTTCTACTTTCATACAGACTTTTTGGCTCTGGTGAACATTTAATGTTTTGTCAGTTACAGTGTTCTTCAATTCTTACGACAATATAATAAACTATTTATTGATTACAACTTATAACTAATAATACATTCTCTCAATTGAGTGTTACTAAATTAAATAATTATTTCATTACTATTACAATTATCACATCTTTGAATTCTTTTTAAATATTTTCAAAGAAATTCGCTCAAATTAAACTACATCGTTTGCACAAACATTTGCTTAAATACGATTAATTGTATCCGTGGTATACGGATTTACTAAATAGGGGGTAAAGTTGTTACCTTCTTAGCACAGACAACAATCAGAACAATTCACAATAAACATCACGGGTTGCTTCATGCAGTTAAAGCAGTGCTGGGTGTCGGCTATGCAGGGTAGTTTTAAATATAAAAAAAGTTGGGAGTTGTTTTCAGTTTTACACTATTTGTACACGATTTTTACAGGATGATTTTCAATACCAACCAAAATTCATGTTATATTTCTATATTTTTCTATTTAACGCTACACAAAGAA
This sequence comes from Metopia argyrocephala, assembly GCA_963576795.1. Lineage (NCBI taxonomy): Eukaryota > Metazoa > Arthropoda > Insecta > Diptera > Sarcophagidae > Metopia > Metopia argyrocephala. The sequence continues at coordinate 92,023,434 of OY756211.1, forward strand.
TTGTGAATTGATTGTTTTAGGTTTTGTTTTAGATTTATGTTTTTCTCCACATCTCTTACTTAGTTTATGTTTGTTTTGAAATCAGTTCGTGACAAAACGATTTCACTCATAATGATAACTTCATATGCGTTTATGCCTATGTTTTGAGTCGAAACTGTTTTAACTAACAGCTTATTTAAAATAATTCTAATTCTTATTATTTCATATTTTCTATAATAATACACATAGAATAATTAAAATAACTAATGGAAGGAATTGGCAACTCCATCAAATTGGACAGAACATTCTTTGCAGCTCATTTTCATAAAGATTTCAAAACGGTATGTGTTTGTACTCAATTTTGAAAATGCTTGGTCTGACTGAAACAGGTTTGTAAAGCAGTTTCAGTGAAAAAGTTTCGAAATTTCAAAACTGTTTTTATAGCTGTTTATGTCATGGGTTTAAGCTAATGAAAAAGTTTTCAAAACGGGCAAAAACATGACATCTGTCTAGCTTTTTTTTTATTAAAACCCTATTGTTTTTCTTATAGCCGTGATCTAGTGGTTAGTGTGTTGGCTTACTAAGATGATAGCGCCGAGTTCAAATCGCAGCTCTGACATCTTAAAAAAGATATATAAAAAAATTATTTCTTTCGGCGATTACCTCTCAGCAGTCTTCTGGCAGAAGCTCTGGGAGTAATTGGTTGGCATGAAGAAGCTTCTCAAATCTGTCGTACGAAGTCGGCATTAAGCCGCAGGTCCCGATACTCATGGATAAAAATTAACAGACACACCATGTGTGTTGTGAAAAGCTAGGCCGTAACCCTGACACAGGGTTTATAAAAACTAAAGAAAAAATTGGCACTTCTTTTAACAATTAGCCAAAAGTATGTATGTAAGTATGTCAAAAGCAGCTTATAATAAATACTTTATATTGCCCACAAAGAATTAAATAATTTGTGAACAATTATGCCTGCCCAAACCCTTTATTTTCGTCAAATTTGTCCAGAGAAATGAAAGGGTAAACATAAACACAGATACACAACTATTCTCGCATGTACAATCACATATTAGTATAAACTGCTTTCATAGTGTGAACCCAGTGTACGAAAATATTTTTCTCTTCTTCTCTTCAGAGAGGAAACCAAAGTTAAAAAGAAATAAAAAAAACAACACAACATACAGATATATTTACGAAGATACACAAATAGAAACGAAAAAATTTAAACAAACAATGGAGCCGATATCATATGGTTGCTAAGATGCCAGGTTTTCTTTGCAAATCATTCCCAATTTTAAACACTTTTCTCCGTAAATTGCCAAATCACAAATACTTTATTTTACTATCCTAAAAATTTGAATACACACAAATGTATGTACATATATTGTAAATTAGTAAGATTTTAAATTAATATAACATAGATCCAAATGTGTACATCTACATATCGTCGCAAGAATTAAATAACGCTGTAACTGACAAAAAATCGAAAATACGTTTCTTGCATCATTTTTATCAAAAAAAAAAAAAAAAAAAAAAAAATACGCATCGATTGGTCCTGGTCCCAGATTTCTAAGATGAAAATAAATTCACTTACGCTGTCTGTGTTTTGAAAAATACCAGTGTCTTTGTTTTACTTCCATACAGGTTTTTTGGGTCTGATGAACATTTAAGGTTTTGTCAGTTACAGCGTTCTTTAATTCCATCGACGATATGTCCATGCTATTTTTTTCAATAACTATTTCTGGAATATGTATTTTTTTAAAATACCTATTGAAAAATTATTAAACAAAAACGAATTAAATAAATATATAAACCTGAAATATTTCAGGTAGATTTTATGAATCCAAAAAAAGAAACAAAAAAATCTCTGGGGACATAAACAGAAATTTACCTCTACTTCTTAAAAAAAATTTTTTTAAGATTAAGATTTTTTAAATCTTCGACTGGGGCAACATTGTATGATTGGGTAGGGGGACGTTTACATGTGTGTATAAGTATAACAATGAATGGGGGGATATAATATTGCTGGGAGAGTATACTTGTGTGTATTTATCTACATACTGCAAATAATGAAATAACATCAGTATAATACTGTTATTCTTAAAGCGCGGACGCAGAATAACAGCAGTAAAAGCGGTATGAAAGTGATAAATATAAAAGAATAATTAAAAAAATAGAAAAGAGTATAACAAAGAAAAGGCAAAGAAGGATTTATGTATATGACAGTTTGAAATAAAATCCTTTATAATAAAAGCTTTAAATACAAAAGCGATTAAATAAATATATACCTAGTATGTATGTATTTCCAATAAAAAAATTGTAGTCCGTGTAACAACTTTTCAATAATTTTTTCTTTTATTACAAAGTAAGTGAAAAGTGCAATTTCTTTTATAGCAAAAGAAGCATTAATTGTACAGAGAACAGTGTAATAGTGCATGTAAGTGAGTTTCATATTGTCTATGTTTTTGTTATAAAGAGTTCAAAGAAAATATACGAGTAATAAATTTTAAAGACGACAAAACGTGCGTACACAATTAGTAGCAAACAATTTAAATTGAAATCATTATTATGGTTATTATTATTATTGCTGCTGTTATTACTTTCAAGCATATCATGTTTTGCTGTTACTGCATATTTTTTACATAATTTTTATGTTGTTTTCTTTACTGTTTTATTACTTCTCTTTTATATTTTTATCGATGTTGTTTTGTTTGTGTAAAGAAAATTGAGTGTAAAAGTAAAAGAGAACAAAAACAAAATCTCATATCATTGCACAAACATACAACCACACACATACATACTTATGTATGTTTTTGGAGAAAGAACATTCCTATAGGAAATTCATACAATGCGCTCCATATGTATATGATTTTTTTGTTTATTTGCTTTAATTATTGGAACCTAATTTTATTGGTTTTGTTTTGTAAAACTACTCTTTATCAATTGAAAATCCATGATTGGGAGTATGTTTTTAAATAATCATTGCAATAGGAAGTGTAGTATATTCATGGTATGACTTAAATCGTTCTAATCATTCTGTTTAATTTAATTCGTTTTTAAAGTGATAATATTAAAAATTAAATTAAAATATTTTCTTATCTTTTCTTTTTTTAATTTTTTCTTTATTTAATTTTTTTTTTAAATAAAAGCCGGCATTTTTTTGTTTTAATTCTAAAAAAGAAACCGGGTCAAATTTTATACAACAGCGAAAATTCTCGAAATATGTTTTTTAATGTCTTCCCATTTTTTGTTGTTCCAGTTTTTCCATGTGTGTATAAATAAGTTTATTGTTTCTTATTCAGTATTTCAGTGTGTATATGTGTAATACACGTCATTTATTTTAATTTTTCTTCTGGTCAGTGTTTTATTTGTTTTCTTGTTGCCAGACATACATAGTTGCCTTTTAATCATTAGTTGACTCTGAAACTATAGAACAGAGTAGAACATTATCAATCTTGCCTTTATTAATAAAAAAAAGGAAAACAAAACTAAAAAATATCACAATAGAAATTAGTACGAGGCTTGTTATAAAAATAAATAAAATTATGTAGTGCCTTATGTTTGCTGAGTTAAGAATTTGAAGTTATTTTTGACACATCAGCCTGCTGCTGAAAAATAAAAGTTTTTTCTTACAGATGCATTGCAACATTTAGTAGATATGACAATTCTTTCTTACCATACCATAACCTTGCGACTTACATATGCACGTATAAAATCTATGGTGTCCCTTTACGTCTACTATTGGAACACATTTAACACAATCTTTCAGGAATCCCACATTCACAAAAAATGTATTTCCGTATTTCTTATTTGTATAACCATAGCCTATGAACGTCTATTCCCTTTCTGCTTGAGAAAATAAAGTTAAATAAAACACATAAAGTATTCATATCGAGACGAAATTTTTATTTCATTGTAAGGATGGAACGTGAATGTCCCCCATGGGACCTCTTACAGGCCTCAAATTTTTTCATAAAATTTTTAATAACTTTTTCGTCACATTTCCTGCAATATCTCGACAATAACATCACGATTATTGGTTTGCAATTGGTTCAGAGATTGAGGATTGTCAGCTAAACACGATTTTCCACATATCCTCACAAAAAGAAATCCAAAGGTGTTAAATTGCAAGATCTTGCGTTTTAATAAACTTCACTTAATCTTGAAATTACGCGTCCTGGAAATTTTTTTCTGTTGGAAAAGAGCTCGATTAGTCAGTACGGTGTGGCTTGTGGCTCTGTCCTGTTGGAACCATATGCCTTCTAGATTATAGTCCTCGATTTCCCTCCAAATGTTACCTGTTACATGCAGCCGTAGCGCTCAGTATCGACTGTTATGGCTTTCCTTTAGCGTTTTCAAAAAAATAAGGACCTATAACACCACCGGCCCATAATGCATACCACACTGTCTTCTCTTCGAGATGTAAAGGTCTTTCTGTAATCACCTGAGGGTTTTGGGAGCCCCATATGAGGCAGTTCTGTTTATTCACATATACATACATACATACATAATTGACCATTACAAGCCTTTCTCAAAGCTACGGAACCCATATTGTGTGCGTCAATTTTAATCCATGAGTGCTGAGACCTACATTTTAAACTTCAAATCCGAACGATGAACTAAAAGCGCTTGTTCATGGCAGTCAGTTACTCACAGAGCTTTTGGCAGAAGACTGCTAAGAATTGGTCGCCGATAGAAATATTTAATATGGGGTTTAAACTCAGAGCTTTCGTCTATTAAGAAAACACAGTACTTGCTTAAACACACGGTTCGTATTTAAATAGTAACTGAATTTTGTCTTAAATGTTCTTAGTAGATTCAAAATTATATCTAAGCTGGAAATTTATTCAGCATACTATTATTAAAAATTTTATGGGCAAATTAAACAGTCCACTAGTTATGTCGGTATCATTCAGAATTTAGATTTTCGTATTTTACAATTTAATTTAAAACAAAAGAGAAGTTTTACCTGCTTATGAAACTTACTTATTAAGCCAACACTTGTTTACTCTTTGGAACCCATGCATTGCATAGATTAATATGAAATTTATTTCCAGTAAAAAAATCAAAATCTTTCTAATAAGAAAAAAAAAAAAAAAAAAAAACAAACACACAAATTAATTTAAAAACCATTATACTAATTTAATGTCCTTTAATAAATAAAAGTATTTTGAAAAGTGTTCAATGTCTATAAAAAGTTCTATTGATTTGTGTGTATGCATGTGTGTACCCATGTTAGATACCCATGTAGAAAAAGACACTTTTAAAATGTTTATTTTGATGTCGAAAAAACAAATATTTCGATTATAAAGATTTATTGTCAAAATAAAATACTGTGGGCAATAAAAAGATCTGTAACTTTGTTGGTCAATCAAAAAATATCTTGTTCGCCATAAATAATTAAATTCGTGTTTTTTGTATTATTTTAGACCCGACCCCTATTGTAGTTAAAGTATTAACCACGTCTTTACTGAAAGTTATCACAAAGCGACAGTTTTTATGATGGATGTAATTCAACACAACAGTGTAAATGAGGAGTACGAATAAATGAATAAAATGATACCTTGTCTTAATGGGTACTTTGTCTCTAAAATTTAACCATTAAACGTAATATTTAAAACGTAATTCATACTTTTGTTTTTACTGCATTCTTACTTACACAAACGTATGTATATATGTATGTATTTATTTCCCTATTTCTTTTAACCCTGTCAGCAATTGGAAGATTGCTTGCTCATAAATCACCAAAATGAGTCATTTACGACTCCCTTCGGTGATCAAAATCTGATTAAATGTGCGGAATCATAAATTAATCGTGCAGACGTTCGAAATACGACTGCTTTTATAATTATTTTGCGTCGTATTTTATTGTTTTCTTCTGCATTTCGTTTCAATGGGATTTATTTTATTTGAAAGAATAAGAGTTATGCAATTATTGTGATGTCGTGGCATAGTGGTTAGACGCTCGCACAGAAATTCAAACGACCGAGGTTCAATCCCAGCAAAGGGCAAAAATTATAAAATAAAATTTAAGGTATTTCTAAATTATAATTTAAAAAAATAAGAAGTTCATCTTCAAGAAACCGCTCCTTACATTCCAGTCTATTCCACCAGAAACTTGTCTCATCAATAAAAAGGCTTGATGAATTATTTTTTTTTTGTTTTTTTTACATTTTTAAACAAAATACAATATTTTTATTATTGTAAAGATAATAAAAAGATAAGTAAAACTCGTTTAGTGTGCGGAATCACAAATGACTCGTTCAGGGGAGTCAAAAACGACTCGTTCAGGGGAGTCATAAATGACTCGTTCAGGGGAGTCGCGGCAAGGGTACATTTTTCTCCCGACAAAACATTCATTTTCGACTCATAAATGAGCTCATAAGTGACTATTTTAATCGCCCAGAGGAGTCAAAAAAGACTCATAATTGACCAAAAATGCTGACTGGGAATGTCTATCTATTAAAATATCGTCATAATGTGTGCATTCTATTCAAGTGTTTGTTTTTCATTCTCTTTTCACTGCATTTTCATCAATCATTCAGAATCTAGTAAACACCCACTCATATGGAAATTTTAATGAATTTGTTAAATCTGTTTGTCGCTCATTTCCCTCTAATAAATGATAATCCGAGATTTATTTGATTTTTGTTTTTATAGTATGTACATACATACTCGCACATACATACATATTTTCTATTTAAATTTAAAATATAAATTTGTTTTTTTTTGTGTATTTTGAAGACAGAGTAGGTTTAACTTTTCTTATCATATGAATGAACTCTTTGATATAAATATGAGTGTGTAGTCTTGCATATCGTCAAATGAATTCATAAAAGGCCTAAGATACATAGAATAAATTTTACAAGAGACGCAAAATAGATTTTTAATAAGTAATGCTTGGACGTAGAAAATGCGGGAGTTTATGGGCTCTATCCGCCATTTCATATTCTTATATATCTCGAGTTAATGATGCCACTTTAGGTTTTTGATACCAAAATTTTTAAAATCTGCAATCCGTTTTCGCATATTTATCTCCGAAACTGGACGAGATATCCGAAAACGGATTGTAGACTTAAAAATTTGGGACCGAAAACTTAAAGTGGCATCATTAACTCACAGCTTTTTACGTGTAAGGAAAATGTTTGAAAAACCAAGCAAAAAAATAGGAAATTTTATTTCGAACTCTACAAATATATGACAAATACACACAAATATAAAAACTGAACGATTTATTGAGCACAAACCAAACTAATATACTTGTATTATACTCGTGTCAAAGCTTATTTCGTGTGTTGGGTTTTATTTGTATTTTTTTGAACATTGCGGATTCTAAAAAGTAATGTTAATTCAAAACATGAACTAAAATTATATCAGAAAGAATGCTGCTATTCAGAAGTATTCAAATAAATTGTAATTGGGTGATTTTACAATATGGCTCAATGCATTTCAATAGCGAAACGTGAGCTAGTTATGGAACACTCTCAAAGGGAGAAAACACAAAAACAAATTGTTTAAGTTATTTGTATAAGTATATTAATAGTTTAGTGTTAGAAATGCTCTGAAATCTTTTAAGAAAGCAAAAGCACTGAGAGTACTGATAGCCATAAACATGCTTCTCAAGTCTGGAGAGTGCATGATAAATTATAGTATAGTATGGATAAAAATTGACATACACAACAAAAAATCCAAAATACGTTTTTTGCATAATTTTCATAAGAAAAGAAATATGCGTCGATTGGTCCCGGTCCCAGATTTCTACCCATGAGAATAAATTCACTTACGCCGTCTGCGTTTTGAAAAATACCACTGTCTTTGTTCTACTTTCATGCAGGTTTTTTGGCTCTGGTGAACATTTAAGGTTTTGTCAGTTACAGCGTTCTTTAATTCCATCGACGATATGTTTTACTATTTGTTAGTTTGGACTTTAGTTATAATTTGTGGATTTGGCGCCAATATTTTTAAAATAAATACATACAATTTGTATGAATAAATTTTACATTTTATTTTAAGTTTTTTGATTAGTAAAATAAAATTTAAGTTTACTTTTGTTATGCTAAAAATACCATAGACTGATAAGAAATAAATTATTGAAATTATTGTTTATCATCTCTGATTGTGTGGTTGAGCTCATTTAATAAATTCTAAGTCATACTTATATACTTATACATACATATGTATGTATGTATGCTCATTTTGAATTGCTATTAATGAATGGGCAGACCGGCAGTCAGTAGTCACGTATACAATATTTTCAATCATAAAAGTACCGTTAGATGCTCTTTTATATGCAAATGTAAGCAAGAGTGCGACGAAGTGTGTGATACTTTAATGAGTACTAGTGAGAGTGCATTCATATAAATAACAGTATCAATTAAATTTTTTTAATATGTGAATGTGTGTATATGCATAAGTATACCTACACATATAAAAAAGGCAGAAACTGTGTTTAAAGAGGATGTTAGTTTTAGATTTTATTTACATTACAATAAAGTAAAGGGTACGGTCATATTAGACAAATATTAATAACTATTTTATAAAAAAAAATATACTTTTATATTGCTTTAACTTTGATAAATTAAATATCTAAATACGTAGCATGTTATTATAACGTGATTATATGGCATAAATTATTAAAAAGAAAACGTTTACATAAAACTTAATGAGCTGTTTCGTTGTGGGTTTTTATATTTTTGTTTTGGTTCCCAATTCGTTTATATTCTTGTGTTTATTTCTATTTCCACATAAATCATCCCTTAAGTTTTTTTATCTATTAAATCAACAAGAGTTGCCACATTTTAGCAGAGTAGCCTTGAGGCTGTTTGACCCAATAAGTCGTTTCCTTATAAGAATGAAACATTTGTTGAGCTTACTTTAAAATATCTCATTGAAAACATGACAAATATTATATGTATAAGAAGATTCTATTGCTGTTCTAAATGTTAAAAACAAAAAAACAAAAAAAAAAAGGAAAAAGAAAATAATATTTTTAATATGCCAAAATTAAAAAAAAACATATTTAATTCTAATAAATTTCCATAATCAGGTTTTAGAACTTTAACTTTTATATTTCCATAAATATTTAAAAAAAGCATGTTTTGTTTTTAAACGTTTTGCTAAATAATGCAAAATTTTATTGCTACGCATGTTGTTTTAAAGTTCAGGTTTTATTAAGAATTATTAAAATTTTTAAATTTTATTGTTTAATCAAGTTATGCAATGATATGATGTCAGTCGCTCATATTAAAAAAATTGGTTTTTAAAAACATAATGTAATATTTATGGGGCCTATTAATATAATAAATATAAATAGTCAATGGACATAGATCTTATTTATAATTCATAGCTAGCTAGATAACGCAGCAATTGGTCTCTTCTAATATGTATAGTTATATGAAATGCAACTCTATATATTGGCATGTATAAAAGATAAAATGCCGATAATATTCTAAACGATATACTCATACATATTGTAATTAATTCGAAAGCTTGGTGAATTATTAAAAAAAAAATAATTTTTTTTAAAACCACATACAAATTATAATTTATTTATACATACAACATTGACTAAAGCATATCTCTAGTTTATCTTCTGTTTTGTTTAAAAGTTTTTGGATGTTTTTCAACTAATAATATATTATAGGTACTATTAATTAATTAAAAATCTCTTATAATTTATTTCATTTTTTTATTATCACTTCATAAATGTGCCAATTTGGATCTAGAACAGTGATGTCCAAAATTCTCTTTCCCTATCACGCGTGATAGGAAAACAAATTCTGCTTGCGTCGAAGTCAAACACGTACATAATAAAAAGAAATATTGTTACTCTTGCTCTTTTAAGATTTTAGCTTCTCTCCAACATAGTGCAGGGATGGATAGTGCATATTTTTTGTATCATTTTTATTTAACTGAAATAATTATTCATTATTTCCTCCCAATTTATGTGACCTCGGTACTCCTTTTTTCTTAATAGATCGGTCACATGTCTATCGGACAATCGGTTATGTACTTTACTCAGAATTATGAAGAAATATTTATGAAGTTATAAACAGAAAGTATTTCGAACATTCCCATTTCTGGTAGAAGTAAGCAGTCTTTTCTCTGCTTCATACACAAGCGCAAGTGTGTTTATGTAGTAGTGGACATCACTGATCTAGAACAATGTAATATAAATCTTCTTTTTCTGTACACAATTGTGCTATAAAACAAAAAAAAAAATAAAAAATTGAGAGCTTTGGTTAATATGATCTAGAGTATAAAATATAATATGAAATCAATCAGCTGTTCTTTTTGTATGTGTTAGTTAGTTGGCAATTTGTTACCGCTTTACTCATCATTCCGCGTAAAGATATGCGTATCAGAGAGCATATACATATATATTTTTTAAAGTACTCAGAGGGGGCGGTACAAGGGCTATGTCTCTCTTTCCCCAACTGACAAACTGATTTTGATTAAATTTTGTTGGTGTCCTAACACAACTTTAGATTAACAAATGTAAATTGTCACATCTATTTTCCATACCCCTAAATGTTAAGGTACCTGCTCTAAGAGGAAATTTATGCTTCGCCTAAATAACCTATCGACGTCGATGAAATTTTAAACTAGATATCTACATATGTATATCTGCGTACCCTAGAACACTTATAAATTAATATTTTTTTAAGAAGGACTTAGAGGGGGCGATACAGGGGATATTTCTCCCTATGCCAAACTATCAAACTGAAGTACCGAAAATGGCGTATATCACTTATTAAAATTATTTTAATGCAGACATTGATTGCTCATATCAATGTTGACTTTTGCAGTTCGGTGAAAAAAATGTTTACTAGAGCAAATTTATATGGCAAAAGAATGTTTGCCGGGTTAACTAGTTTTTATATGAAGTCGAATTCTTTTAAATTCCCTAAACATTTCCCATAGAAAATTTTTTATTTTGTCACCGACAAAGCTTTAGGCATCAGTGCATTAGATTAAGGCGTGTTATACATCAAGTGCATTTAATATGTGTTGGTAGAATGAAATTTCGTAAATATATCTGTATTTTTTATTGATTAAAATACCTGTTCATATAATTTTTAATATATTATAATATTTTTACAACTTTTACTTAATTTCATTTCATTTCATTTATTTCCTGTTTTATAGGTAACATGTCAAAATATAAACTAATTAAGTAAATTGCTAAAATAAATGAATTAAATAATTATTTTTAGACATAAATGCAGTGACATTTAATTATTAAGTAAATCCTAATAAAACATGTTTTTCACACATTGACTCGTTTCAATTAAATCAATCAGAAGTACTTTTTTTGTTGAATATTTGTTGAATAAATATTACAACATACATATTCGTATGTATTTGTACGAGTATTTCGATTTATATTCACATTTAATAATTAAAGTAAACACAATGAAATTGAAAATGAAAATATTGATTTAAGAAAATAATTTGTAAATTGAAGGTTTTTGTAAAGATTGAATTTTGTTTGTTTTTATATTAAGGAAAATTAATAATAAAAGTAACGTTATTGCCTAATTGCAGTCATTGTAATTACTTAATAATAAATAAAGAAATTACAATATACGTACGAGGTCTGCTAATTGTATTGTGCTATTGGTTGTTTTGCGTAAGTGCTACTTAAAAAATAAATTTCCAAAGGAATAGTGACAACTTGGTATCATGGCCAACTGTTGTAACATGACCTACAAGTGGCAGGTACTATGTAATGGCAAAAGAAGTATTTTATCATATTGATTTTTTAATATTTCAACAGTGTTTTAGGAACGCCACTTTGTGTTTTATTTTAAATAAATTTAAAATAGATATACGGGCAGTGGGGCTGCTCATCTTGAACATATTGATCTTTAATTTGCTAATGTGTAACATGACTCGTGTCTTATCTTTATCTGAATGCTATATGATGTCCTTGTTGTTTCCTTACACTGAACTACTTTTCTGAAACGTAATTTCTTTTGTTTTATATTTTTGAAGTTCGATGGAACTTCAAGTTGACAAAAAGCAAATTCTAGAGCTTTCATTCTATGTCACTTTCAAAGAAATAACATCTAATGATACCGCCAGCATATAAATTGTACAAAACGGTGAATTTTTCTAGATGTAATGCAGTTTGGAGGCAATACATATGTGTCACGTGTGATGATTTATAATTCCTCAGTAGGTAAGATTAAAAAGAATGAGGCATATCAATGCTTTTTAGCACACGAAAAATAGGGCCGTTTCAGGGCACATCACATCATACTGAAAATAGTATATGCCTTCCAAATACTTGCATTACACATAGTCGTAGATACATATGTAGTAGATGATAAGACACGATTAGAAGTGCTGCTCCCATGGTCAGAAAAAACATTAAGTGTTTGGAAGGCTCTACTTATTCCCAAGTATTTTATTTATAATTTGCCTCTTTGCGCTAATTTCTAAAAGCCTCGGTTTTCCAGCAAATGACTTTAAATGACAAATATTGTAAAAAGAAGGATATTTAAGGTATAAAAAATATAAAATAGGGCTAGATACCGACCAAACGCTTACGGTAGCTCTAATTATATTTTAAATACGGCCGAAAAGATCCCCTCTATAACACTAAGAAAGCTCGATATATATCGGAAGAAGTGTTTCTTACCCAAACCTAATTTATTTTTTTTTCCAACACACAGTCAACCTATCTACACTAAACAATAAAAGCAAAATACTTGTTTAAACAACTACAAATTATTTGTTATTGTAATCATACAAAACATTATACAATTAATATTAAAGATGTTTGTTTTAGATATTCGTATTCTCTTCACCTCTCCACACTAGAAAAATGCCATGTTGTCATCATTTTACTCTTAAAACTGAGAGTTTAAACACGACCACAAACCGTTATGCATGATATGCAACAATCCAACTACTTAACCATGTTATTGCTGATGGCTACCAAGAAATACTCGCTTATAAACAAATAAAATGAAACAAAAATGCCATGAAAAATGAAGTGAAAAGCCAAGACATTGGCGTGCATATGTATGACCATGTTGTCTTTTGCAGTAATTCTTCATTTCAAATATGCGGAATGACAACCGGTCCAACAATGCAAACAAAACAAAAAGACAAGGCAACACTTTCATTTGATTTAATGTAAGTGATGCGTATATGACCGCCAAGATTTTTCCAGGAAATTTGATTTTTTCTTAACCAAAAACTACGCAAGATTTCATTAATGAATTTTCTTTTTTTCATTTTTGTTATCTTTATAAAGCGGTTTCTTTTTAAGTGTAACATAAACGCTGTAAATTAAAAAAGCAATTTATTTTATTTACTGTGTGTTTCGGGTTAGTCTGTGGGTCACACCATAAGTTACTATGTTAATAAGTTCACAAAAGTTAGAATAGGTTAAGCGTTAAGGTTAATCCTAACCCATATCGAAATTATGTAACCGCTGTTAATATCTTTGTTATAATACCAGTGGTACTATAGTACATACAGGCTAGTATAGCTCCTAATTTTTATATTAGTCAATAAAACCTACTTATGATTCAAACTACTATTAGTTTAAAATTTGGAAGCTTCTAATTTATGAGCAAATTGAGTCAATTTAGATGTAATTGCTCTTAAATTGTAAGCAAAAAGCTATTTATTTAAAAAAAATAAGCATTAACATTTAACGCTATCTATCGACTTAGAAAAATGAATTTTAATTTAATACGATTTATTATAAACATTTCTGAACTCCAAATTGGAATCACTTTTATCTTTCTTAGGTAAATTTATATTAGAATCTTTATTTGTGTTAAGAACTCTGATGAGACCTTTAGCTGGTGTTAATATATATTCCTTAACGGAAGTTAATTCTCATAAGAATACCAGTATGAGGATCTTAAGACTAATAAAGATTCTAATATAAATTAACAAGATGTATTAATTATTACGTTTTTGTGTAAACACGAAATTACTTTTTCTCATACCATAATAAACGTTTATTTAAACAAGAGATAAATCATTATAAAGATGCGCTAATCGATCACTTTTTTCAACAATTTTTTTTCCATTATTTTCAGTATCGTGTTTCTTAGTTTTTGTTTAAAAAAAAAAATTGTCAATTAATTTCTCACAACAGTGAAAATACAAAACCAGTTGTATTCATATTGCTATTACATTTCAAGGTGAAATGAAATATTTCACTACAAACATCCCATTTATAGATAAATAACTACAGACAAATATGTTTTATTTTTATTTTAACCTTTTCTTTCCATCTGTAATTTTAATAACGAGTTTTTTCTTTTTGCAAATCTATAAAACAAATTATTGAAGTTGTAATTAATACAAGCACTCTTGACTTATTAAGGAAATACATACATATATAGCTAGATAGATGGTCATAGTATAGATGAAAAGAAGGGTATGAAGCAGGAGTATGTACATATACATACATATGTGTGTAGTCAAGGTTTTATTGATGATTTTTTAATTGTTTTATTATTTCATTGAAGAAAACTTAAAAAAGGTGAGTTTGATTTGAGGTGCTATCAAAGTAAAGTGAGTTAAAAAATTATTAGTATACTCGTACTTATACTGGATGAACAAATTTGAGGCCAGTTTATTTAGTCAAATATTGGGAAATTTTAACTATAGATCGCTACACTACCATTGTTTGCATCGAAACATTGTGAATTGGCGGTATGAACATTTGAATGAAAACAGCCCATTTTTCAACAAAATCATCTTTAGTGATGAGACCATAATAATAGATTTTTTGTGGCCACAATTGTTTAATATTGACATTAGCGACTTTTGGTTTCAGCCAGATAACGCTTTAAGCCACATACGCGGCCAAATACTTCAGTGTGCATGAGAAATTTTCCGGTCGAGATTTGGCGATGTCAATTGCCCGTCTCGTTCTTGTGGTGCAGATTCTGTGACGAGAGGATCGAGTTATCAGAGCACATACTGGGCAATTGTGCAGCAATGATGCACAGTAAGAAAAGGTCCCTTGATGCTTATCAGTTGTCAGATAAGGAATTGTCAGGGTTACCACCGGCCGACAGAGCGACGAGACTGGGAGTTATATTGTAGGAGTCCCGGTTAAGTTGAGGGCTGCACAATAGTTCTACAGGTCGAAGTTCTCTAGTACCTCGTTTTATGAATGAATGAATTCATAATAAAAATTTAACTAAATAAAATAAACGAGTTCGGCTTCTGAGTTCGCTGATCGCTAACGCTGTGGTAATCCTTGATAACGTTTTGGTACTATAGAGTAAAATTTTTCAAAAACCAAATTTTGTAAAAACCAAATCTTGCTAATACAGATATTTAAAAACAAAAAATATTTTTCGCCATATAGGCAAACACATTTAATATACATAATATATGAAATGTATTGCTTTGGGGATAAGCATGTCTCCATGGCCATTTCGTCTCCGCTTAAGAGACTCGTCAGGAGACTTTTTCCCAAAGGTGGTAAGCAAAAATAAAAAAATACAAATACTTATATTCAAATAGTTATAAACTAAATCCGAATCACATTTAGTTTATAAAAACCAAACAAAAGTATTTACAAAGCAATACATTTCTGTTTTTTTAAAAATTGCGGAGACGAAATGGCCATAGAGACATGCTTGTCCCCAAAGCAATACATTTCATATATTATGTATAATACATATATTTTTATAGGCTTCATCAGATTGTAAAGATTATTATCTGGATAGGATTTTAGCCCCAGTTTAGCTAGTGTATATATAAGTATATATATAGGTATGTACAATGTACATCTAAAACATATTTGTAAACTAATAGAAAGAATTTTAATATAAATTAAATTTTAATCGGAAAATTAATATTTGTGTTGGAAAAAATTCAATTTGTTTTTAATAAAATTTAATTTGTGCACAAAGAAAAAATTAAAAAAAAATTTATTTTGTTTTTATGTATTGCCATGTTAAAATTTTTTTGTAAACAAAGTCTATAAAAAACTTCATAACGTTTCTTTAAAATAAGCTAGTGGCGATTTGTTTTTACCTCTTTTTAGTATGATTTTAAATGACAAAGTGACAGCTTCAGCTAAAAAAACAAAAACAAGATTGTTTCAGCACCTATGACAGATAAAATTCAGTGTTTTAAACACTCATTGTTAAATTGTGTAGTTTTTCAGTAAGCTTTACAAACCAGAGGTGTTTATCACACATCGTTTATTATTAATATACAATTTTACCTGCTTTTAGTTACACTGAGCGAAAAAAGAAATATTACGGTTTAAATGGCAGATGGCAAAAAATGTGCCAGTTAATTAGTGACATTCGTTTACATACATTACACATGTAGCCAATGTGTAAGCAATGATTGCCTGAGTATAGTGGGAAAAAGAATAATCACAATGAATGGATCGCCATAGTTTAGTATGTAGTATTTTGGCCTAATAGACGAGAGCTATGGTTTCAAAACCCAGCCCTTACATCTTGTGAGAAGCTAGGCCGTAACTCTGAAAAAAGGTAGTAACGGCCAATTCTATATGTACATATATACGGGTTGCTTGGGCTTTGACCTTCGATTTTTTTTGTTAAATTTTTTAAGATAAATGTAATTATCGTTTACTAAATAATATTTTTAGCATATGAATTAAGTGTGTTAATCAACTTATTTGGGAAAAAGTCTTCTGTTGAGTTGGCTGAGCACTAACGAAATAGATATAGAGACAAGCTATTTTCCATAAGCAATTGATAAATATTTTAAAATTGAGGATAAATAGTTGTTAATGCATTACGAATAAATATTATTCATATTACTTAAATATAAATTAAAAAGCAGGGACACATACCATTTATACAAATGCTTATCTAAGAGATCTACTATTTTCCATAAGCACTCGATATTTTGGAATTGAAGATAAATAATTATAATAAATAATAATTACTAATGCATTAAGAATAATTATTTATTAATAATATTTAATTCGAATTTAAAAAAACAAAAACCCAAACCATTTTATACAAACGCTTGCTCAAGTAATCACTATAGACCCCTGTCAGTATTTGACAAATTTGACTTATAATAAATCAATTTTTTACAAAAAATGATCAAAGTACTTCAGAAGACAATTGGTCATTTCTGGAACTATGAAATTGTCCATAAATGTATACTTGCTTGTCCAAGGGGTCTACTATAGAAATCGATTTTAACAATCTGATTTAAGCCAATTACAGAGTATTTTAGTATTTTAGAAATAATCAATTTTTCTTTATATGCATTTGTTTGACTCTTCAATTTCGTTTCGTAAAATCAAAGATTATCAAAACATTGTTCTACGAAAATGTCAAATGTGAAGGTGTGTCACAATACCAATATTTTATTTTGCTTGACAGTAAATACAAACAAAAAAAAAAAAAAAAAAAAAAAAACAACAACAGAAAAATGTCAAATTAAATTTAATTGTTTTCCTACCAGCCGCAATAAGAAAGAAGACCTGGGAAACTAATAACTCGCGGATTAAATATGAAAAAAAAAATAAAAAATTCAAGTTAATAAATAAAACAACAGCACGATTTTAGCATAAAAGCCAAGTTTAAGCCATAATTCCTCTACATGATAAACTGTAAAAAACATATAAAACATTTTGTTAAAGCGGTAGTAAAGTAGGTATAATTAGTAACGCTAACAAAAAAGAAAAACTGAATTGAAATTAATTGGATAATTTCAGATTCATTAAAATTTTACAAAAATTGTCATTAAAAAAAAGAAGAA
This sequence comes from Metopia argyrocephala, assembly GCA_963576795.1. Classification (NCBI taxonomy): domain Eukaryota; kingdom Metazoa; phylum Arthropoda; class Insecta; order Diptera; family Sarcophagidae; genus Metopia; species Metopia argyrocephala. The sequence goes on from OY756211.1 coordinate 92,041,158, forward strand.
GATGTAAAACTGGTATGGAAATCATAAATTTTCACTTAATAAAATTAAAAAAAAACTATGTATAAACTGCACACTACTTTGGGCATGTTATTTTACTTTTGATTTTGAAGTAAAGGTTGAAGCTGGATAAAAACGTATTGCTAAGTGATTGTATATAAAACTTAGCATACGATCACTTAAATCTGCATATCGACGCATGAATTAAAGAACGCTGTAACTGAAAAAAATTTAAAATACGTTTTTTGCATCATTTTATTCAGAAAAAAAAAAAAATACGCGTCGATTAGTCCCGGTCCCAGATTTGTACGTGCTATTCATGACAGAACTATGGGCTCCGGTCAACGCAATACTCAATGCTTTAATTCGAGTTAGTCTGTAAGTAATCTCTGATTTAAAAGTTTTTCTGTACAAATTGTCAAATTTAATTGAAAAAAAGCGTGCCGATTCGATCAGTTCGAAAATGAACAAATTGTCTTCGAAAACTTTACAGATTTCCTCAGCTGCCTATGGCTTTCTGATTTTTTCTATAATTTAAAAGTAGACTTCTTTTGACGTGGCTAAGTTTTCACAGAATAATAAAATTTTAATAACGCACTCTAACAAAATAAGGTTTAAAATGTTAACTTTAAATCAAATGTCCACAAACACTACTCACTTTTTCACCTTTCCCACATCTTATTTAATGTACCTTGAATTTGAAAATTGTGATAGAAATTTTACACTTGAGCCGTAAAAATACCTCTCAATTAAAAACTACTTTATTACCTAAACAAAAAAAAAAAAAAAAATACTTAAAAAAATAACTAAAAAATACACAAATATTGAATTTTAAAAGAACTTTCAATATACGAATAGAAAAGCTGTTGAAGTACATGATTCCAATAAAAGTATAACCAGTGTTACCCAACTCTTTCCATTTTGAAATACAGAAACACTTTTTTCTACAAATTATGATATTTTTGGTTCTACAGTTTTGGGTGCGAAAACTTCTCAACAATAATTACAGAGGACTCATATTTAAACTTTTTGTGGTTTGTTTGTACGAATATTTTGTGGAGTTTTAAACCATAGAGTGTAGTTTGTAGAACTTTTGTATTACAAGGCATATGCATATATGTACATTCTCCAATATCATGAGAATAATATAAAATGTGTGTACACACTATTAAATGTAATTTTATATAAAGATAGTGGAAAAATAGGTTCCCAAATAATGTTTAGGAAAAACAAAAGTTAAAAACATTAAAAAAAAATTGAAGTCGAAAACATTTTGAATACTGTTTTACATTGCCTCATCGTTGCATGTTGATTGTGTGTGGGGAGTGCCTTCGCTAAGTAGGTTTAGCTGTTATCTCTGCTACTTCCCAATAGGTGGCGTTTTTCTCCTGATCATTCGTTTTTTGTTGTCAGTGTTTAAGGTGACATAGAGTGGAATGTCAGGGAGCGGTTTCTTTGTAGATGGACTTCTTGGGCTTTTGGTTGTAACGATCAGGTAGGGTAACATTTACTCAGCGATAACAGAATTTAAAAATAAATAAAATACCATTTGCTACATATAAAACTTAAATGTCATTTTTACTTTGCAATTATTTTTATTTCGTGTGAATGACAAAAAAAAAAAACATTTTAAAATGTGCTGACTTTGGTGGTATTTTAGTGCAGGCTTATATGGCAAATGCTGGGTTTTTACTTTGTATTTATTTTCAATTTTAATACCTTTTCTATATACATGTGAATTATTTAATAATTTTTTTTAATAATTTATATTTAATTATTTCAAAGAACGACAACATAATAGATTTTTTTGTTTTTATTGCTCTTTTTTTCGTATAAATATTATAATTCCTCGTACGCGTATGTATAATTTTGATAAAATTTACAATATTTGTTTGCTTTAATTATTGCAGTTATTTTTCATTTTATAATTATAAACTGATTTTCTCTGAATTTTAATTATTTTTTTATTTATGCTTTACTGTGCTGTTTAACACAGTAGATAAGGTTTTTTTTATAAAGCCTGATTATATTGATTTTTTTGTAGTATTTCTGCATAAAAGTAATAAATTTGGGAATGAAATTTTATTTTTTTAAACAAATTTTAAATTAATATTAAATGAATGTAATGTGCTAGTATAAAAGTATTTATTTATTTATTAAATTAAAATACAATATTCAATTATATTCTAATTATTTTTACGAGTCGCAGACCAGGGTCTTTGATGAGAATTAAACCCACAACTCTCGCACTAGTAGTCCAGGATACTACCCATTAGAATACTGTTGCACCTGGTGCAATTGCAATGCCATGCTATGCCATTCAAACTTATGCATTGTTTTTATACTCATTTTGTACACACCAACATGGAAAATTCGCATGTCGACACATGAGACACATGTATTATGTTCGTTCTTAATGTTAATTCTGATCATTTGTTTGAATTATTATATCATTGTTTTATATTTTAAAAAAATTTTATGCAATACTTTGCAAAAACCTATAATATTTTTATGAGTACAGCAGATAATTTGTTTTTTTATTTTGGCAAATATATAGAAGTTAAAAAATGTTTTATTTTTCAATTTTGCTGATTTAAAAACATTTTTTTTGGTTTACTTAAGAAAACAAAGAAAATATTATTGCAATACAACACGAAATAGGAAGTATTTAAAAAATATAAAAGCGGGTCAGTGGTATTTGGAAATATTAAAAGTCTTACTCATGGATAGTTTAAGTTATAAATTTCAGTTAAAAAAGATTTTTATTTTTGTATAAACCATCAGATCAGCTTTAAATGTAAGACGAGGTCATTTAATATCCACCAAAGAAAAAAAAAAAAAAAAAAAAACAACTAAACTTTTCCTGAAAACTTTAACGAAAATCTTTTGAAAGTTAAAATCTTCTGCTTCATGATAAATACTTACAAGAAAACATTGTTGGAAAATTTTTTATAAAAAAAAAAATGAAAAAAAAAATCTTTAAAAACGTGCAATTTAATGTATGATTTGTTAGTTTTAAGCATCAACTTTGAGTGTCATCATTTGAACAACTTTTTTCTCTGTTTTTAAATGTTAACTTTTGTCATCTTTTTCCATGAAAAAACGCAGTGATAAAATATAAAGAAAATTCACAATGAACAAAACCAGAGACAAAAAAAAAGAAAAAATAAAAACGTTAAATGCCTTTAACGAGTAAATATTTGAAAAAAGAAACAAAAAATAAAATAAAAACATAAAGTAGCATATGTTGTTGAAGTACCATGGCAAATACAATAGTAGGGGTATGCACGTAATAACTCAAAACACTAAGTGGCATAAAAATATAGACGTTTATAAAAGTTTATATACAGGGTGTTTTTTTAGAGGTATAGAACTTCGAATTGAAATAAAACACAAGAAAATCGTTTTAATGTCCATCAATTTGGCTTTATTGGAAGGATAATTTTATGCCATTAATGCTTAAATATGATTTCGGGAATGTGGCCGCCGCGGCTAGCTCGAATAAAGCCAATTATACAGGTCCAATTTTCAACCACTTTTCGAGCATATGGGGCCGTATGTTGGCAATAACGCCACGAATGTTGGCTTCTAAGTCCCCTAACGTTTCTGGTTTGTTGGCGTAGACGAGCGACTTCACATATCCCCAAAGAAAATAATCCAATGGTGTCAAATCACACGATCTTGGTGGCCAATTGACAGGTCCATTCCGCGAAATTATGCGCTCATCGAATGTTTCCTTCAATAAATCGATTGTGACGTGCGCTGTGTGGCATGTAGCGCCGTCTTGTTGGAACCACAACTCATCCACATTCATGCCATCCAATTCGGGAACAAAATAGTCGGTTATCATGGCTCTATACCGGTCTCCATTAACGGTAACTGACTCTCCAGCATTATTTCGGAAGAAGTATGGCCCAATGACTCCACCAGCCCATAGAGCACACCAAACAGTCAGTTTTTGTGGATGTAATGGCGTCTCAAGGGTCTCATGTGGATTCTCTTCACTCCAAATGCGGCAATTTTGCTTGTTGACGTAGCCATTCAACCAAAAATGAGCCTCATCACTGAACAAAATTTTGCGATGAAAATCAGCATCGAGATCAATCTCATTTTCGGCCCATACACCAAAATCACGACGCATTGCATGGTCTCGCGGCTTTAATTCTTGTACAAGCTGGATCTTGTAAGGTCGCAAGCCAAGATTTTTGCGCAAAATCTTCCATAAAGTTGATGGACAAAGCTCCAATTGCTATGCACGGTGGCGAATCGATTCATTCGGGTTCTCTTCAACACTTTGCTCTACAGCGGCAATTGTTTCTTCGGTGCGCACTGTTCGACGTCTCTGCGGATGCGTATTATCACATAGAGTAAACGTAGTGCGAAAACGATCCATGGTTAACCGAATTAATTGCTCTGATGGACGATTATGTCGACCATAAAATGGACGGAGCTTGCGATAAACTTCGCGAACTGAACCATTATTTTCGAAATAAATTTGCACGATTTGCAAGCGTTGTTCTTTTGTCAACCTCTTCATGATGAAATGGCAAACCAAATTAAATATTAATCACTTGACAGCTGACAAAATGGCCGCCAGTTAAAAAGTGATGCCAACTTAAAGTTCTATACCTCAATAAAAAACACCCTATATATGTATATGAAGGCTTCACATGCCAAATCGATTACCTCCACTTTCAGAAGTTTAGTATCTAGTAATTAAAAAACACTTAATTGGGTCTGTACTTTATAATCATATATAACTTACTTGTTTCAATTATTTTAAAATTCTATCGTCTTTAAAATGTCTTAATTAGATCAGAAACTAAATTCAATTCTAAATGATTTTTCAATCAAAGGAGCAAATGAAAACTATGGAGGAATTGTACGTCAGCCGAATTGAACATGTATTCGACGGAAGTCTCATCAGAGTTCTTTGTGTTCTGTACAAATTCATGCAACTCACTCTTACAAAAATCATATATTGGCATATTATTTATTTTCTACATACTCTGAAATGAGTTCTTTGCAAATTTTAATAATCAAGGAAGAAGGGGCAATGGTCAGTCATTACGATGATGAGTAAAAAGAGTTTCTAAAAAGATTTGGAAGTTGTAGCAACTTGAAATCGTAGTTTAAACAAATATGTTGGATTACGAAATATTTTTAATTAATTTTCGATTACTACAAACTTAAGATCAATAAAGTAATGAAAAACACTTGCCGTTAAGTGTTGCAATAATTAAACTTTCTTTAAAAATTTAAAGATTTTCTTAAATGATCTGAAAATCCAAGTTTGAATTCCAGATGGATTGGATTTTATTTTCGTTTATTTATTTTGTTTCGTGATAAAACGCCCCTTTTAATATCAAAAGGATCAGAAAAATTTTGTTTGGATTTCATTATATAAAATTACAAATTTTATTCTTGAAGCGCATACCCTTACTAATGCAATTGTTGTTTTTATAGTCATTGCTCTGTAGCATTTTAACTACTTTAACTAGCACATACCAATGACAACGGTGTTCTTTTAAGTTGGTACCAACATAAAGGTTAAATAATAACAATCACGTTAATACAATGTTTTTTTTCTTTTTTTGTTTTTAAGTAAAACTCTTTAACATTTGCTTAAATACCTTAAATAAAGACAAATAAATTAACCATTACCTCTGGTATTATGGCATTTCAATTATCCATATCGTTTTAAACTTCCTTATTGAGTTATACGTGTATTGCTATCTAAAAAAATTAAATTTAATTATTATTTAATCACTAATAAGCAATTAAAACAAATAATGGATGAAAACAATAATAAATGAGCTTTAATAAATTAACACATATTTGATAATCGCATTTATACTTTTCATTTCTAATTTACATTTTACACTTGAGTGATTAAATTTATTACAAACAATTTATGTTTCTTTTTTTAAATACCCTACAAGTAGTACCTAAAATGATCAGATATCTTACAACGTGATACGATTTGTTGAATGATTGTGACATATTAACTTCGGTAGGAGTCGTTCTACTGACGACCTTTTAGTTTTGTACTCCAACAGGCGCAAACCACCAACAACTTGTTTTAAAGTAAAGTGAGGGGTGCGTGGTATAGTGGTTAAAGCACTCTCACCAAAACTGAAACGGCCTAGGTTTAAATCCCAGCGAAGGTGAAAAATGAAAAAGTTAGTTTGCCGTTTTTTCAAAATTATAATTTAAAAATAAGAGGTGCCCCCCCCCCCCCCCCCCTCCAGGAAGACCATCTACAAAGATACCGCTCCCCGACATTCCATTCTATTCCACCTTAACCAATGCTATTTAAAAACGAATGATCAGGAGTAAAGTGCCACCTATCTGAAAGTAGCAGATAGCAGCTAAACCTACTTAGCGAAGGCACTCACCACACAATCAACATGCAACGATGAGGCAATTGCTTTTGATAATTCAAGGGTGAAGGTATAACACTGGCCTTTGAATGATCAATTCACAGCAAGGCGCTTAATAATAATATAATTAATAATAATATACGTACTGTCCTTTCTAAGCTACTTCACGCTTATGTCGAAACTTTATTTTTGGAGTCTTTACACATTTCTTCCGATTTATATCAAGTTTTTTCAGAGATCACATTATAAAAGTGATGTTTCGTTTAGTACTAGAAAACTATTATTCAGCATATTTTCGTAATTTTGTACACCTGTTGCCAAAACTTTCTGAGGAAATAAGCTAGTTTTTGTTTAAGTAAATGCTAGAATAGTAGTCGCCCTCATCTATTGGTTAGTTTGTTTACTTACTAAGACAAGAGCCCCGGGATCAAACGCTTGAAAAAAATATTTCTTTGGGCGATTACCTCTTAGCAGTCTTCTAGTAAAATCTCTGTAACTTATTACCATGAACAGTCCTTTCAAATCTGTCGTACGGAGTCGACATTAAACTGTAGGTCCCGGTACTCATGGATAAAAATTAACACACACAACATACGTGTTGCGAGAAGGTAGGCCGTTACCCTGAAAAAGGATTGTAATGGTAAATTATGCATGGAAAATATACAAAAAACTTACAATAATATATAAGCGGTAATCTCTCTTCGTTGCAAACACCCTTGCAAGCTTTGCAAACAACGAATTGTAGTATACACCTACCCCCCGTTTTACACTGTAGATACGTTCCTGATAAAACCGTTTAACACGAAAAAATACTTTTTGTATTAGACATTCTTAACATACAGTGAACTCGCGAAAACGTGAATACCCGGAAGCATGAACAACTCGGAAACGTGAACACTTTTATGTTTGCATTGACTACTCTAAAACGTGAACAAGGTGAAATAGCTCTAAAACGTGAACAATTTTTTTTAATTGTTTTTAAAATTTTTTTCGTTTTATTTCTTGAATTCGTTTAAATTTGGCGAATCCCAGCATAAGACAACATTCATACATACTTTGCTATCTATTTCAACAAAACATGCACATGTGTAGTTAAGAAATCTTAAGGAAAAGGCCGTATTTGAGATGGTTGAAAAAAAAAAACACATCAAAAAAAGATAAGTGATTTTTTCCAATAAAAGTACTATTTAGGAAAAAATCCATCTTTTAAAATGAGTTTATTGAAGACTGAATTCTTTTGCTACACCCATATACATACATAAGTATTCCTAACCCTTTTTTTGTATTATATATTTTTTTTAATTATAGAAACTTTAGTAAGATGTGCGTCACTATAAACTGTAACACATCAATAGTAGTAGAAAACTTTATATGTACATACATATGTATGTATGTATACAATTCGTTTGAATTACAATTTTTTGTTGTTTCATATTCACGAAAATGTAAAAAAGGGCAAAAAAGTTTGAAAAAAATTTTATATAATATTTTTTTTAATAAAATTTCCAAATCTGATTAAGTTTTAGCCAATATCTATTGCTAAAATGCATATTTTTGTTTTAAAATCTTACCGATCGAAAAGGTGAACAAATTTGAAAATGTGAACAGCCTTGGTAAAAATTAGTTCACGTTTCCGCGAGTTCACTGTATTTTTTTTTTAATTTTCATTTAAAAAACCGTGTAAGATCGAAAAAGTGCAAAACGAGTAGCGTGTAAAACGAGGGATAGGTGTATATGTATGCCTACATTTTGTTATTGCTTGTCATGGTATGCTACGTTTGCACCAATTCCAAGTACGATTGCAACACAAAGTGAATTTTAACAGTGTTGCATTTTTGAAAATAAAAATTATTGCTATATAATTGCGCTTTCTTTTATGTTAGAAAATGCTAAAATAATTTTAAAATGCTAAAAAATATGCTAAATCCTAGATAATTTCATTCATGACAAATCAAATCTAGATCGGGCATGAAAATAGCTAAATTGGCAGAACTGGGCGTATCTATTATTATATTGAATTCAAGTGCAAGAGTTTATGTAAAACTACCAATTTAATCAATGTTTGAGTCACTGTGTGGCAAGTTTTGAATCAATTTCTTAATACAAAAGTACATGCAGAAAACATAAAGCCGTCTTATATTCAATAAATGTGAATATCACTAGAAATAGATTATGTTTACACAGCAAAATTAGATAATGAAATTGCATTTTTTTTTTTTGTTGCAGCATTTGCATTTATTTGTAATGCATCGTTATAAAATCGGCATAAACATCATAAAGTAATACTCATCATACATCAAACGTTTAGTCAATCAAGCTACACAATCGTACACCATTGTAATGATTTTTGCTATTTTTCTATTTTCTTTATGTTTCTTGGTTTTTTCTTTTAATAAATTAGTGTTAAGAAAAAACCGATTCATTTGATAAAATAACATAATGCCTTTCGTTTAGGCCTTAAAATGCTTAACAAGACAAGCTATGGAAAAAAATTATATTTTCATTATATGGTCCCATTGCTGAATAATCTAAATATATAAAATTGAATGTGTGTTTGTTTATTTGTTTGTTTTTTCGACCACGCCCACTCTTACGCCCACTTTTTAAAATTATGTAATTGCTTCCATATAGTTTTTGAAATATATACTTCAAATTGTATACACATTATACTCCAGGCGAGGTAAAAATACACATTTTTTACGCCACGCCCCCTTTCACGCCCCTTTTCACGATAAATTTTGTTTGAAAGTTTTAAACTTTTTGTTCTATATACAAAATTGGTGCTTCTCTACTACGTTTGTTAACGAATTTAAGTACATACATACATAACTGGCCTTTACAACCCTGTGTCAGGATTACGGCCTAGCTTCTCGCAGCACTCATGTTGTGTGTGTTAATTTTTATCCATGAGTACCGGGACCTACAGTTTAAGGTCGATTCCGAACGACAGACTTGAGAATCTTGTTCATGGCAATAAGTTACTCTTAGAGCTTTTGCCAGAAGACTGCTGAGAGGTAGTCGCCGAAAGAAATATTTTTTTCATATTTCTTTTTTTGAAGATGTCAGAGCCTGGAGTCGAACCCAGGGCCCACGTCTTAGTAAGCCAACATACTAACCACTAGACCACGGCGACTACTAACGACTTTACCTCAAATTTTAATTTTGAATTAAAATAGTGTCTGCAAAATATATAAATACTTTAAATTATATTATATAACGACGGGGTAGCGAAGCACACCGGGTTCAGCTAGTCCATAATAAAATTAATGAATTAATTAATAATTAAAATTATAGAGTAAAATTAAATTTTAATTTAGGATGTAGGCTCGTAAATTCTAAGGATGTGTGCATTACAGCGGCAATTAAGTCAAGTAAAAAACACGTTTATTTTACAAAGGTCATGAACTTCTTACTTGTTACAGACAATACAATGTTAACAGACAATACAAAACCCTATTGTTTGTATTAAAAAACTTTTTTTTGAATTAGGGATTGCAAGTTTTCTATTTATGAACGTTTGACTTTTGATATGCAGCAGTGATGCCTAAGTACGGCATTTACGAACATACTCTTATTACGCTTTTTGGTTATGTCCAAAATGTCCAATATTGTCTATAAATACATATATGTTCTTAATTTGACAGCCCTCTTTTTACCACATCGATTTTTAGTATCCTGCATACATATATTTTCCTGAAGAAATTTCGAAGGATGATGAAAACGGACGTGTTGATAAGTTGTGTATTATTTGACCATTAAGACCGTGTTAGCGTTTTCAAAGTTAAATTTTGTTTAAGTTTCGACGAGTTAGTTTAAGAATATGTCAGTAAGCATTTAGCTTTTTTTTAGCACTGAAAGTCACTAAAAAAATTAAATCGTAAGCTAATAAAAACAAAACAAAAAAATCCTACAAATAAAGCTTATATCCAGAACACATATTAAAAAAATTTTATATGTTATTAAAAGCTTATTGACAATAAAGTTGTTCGCTTGGTTTGGAATTACAAAATCATTTTTATTATATACATGCATACATAACTGGCCTTTACAACCCTGTGTCAGGATTACAGCCTAGCTTCTCGCAGCACTCATGTTGTGTGTGTAAATTTTTATCCATAAGTACCGGGACCTACAGTTTAATGTCGACTCCGAACGACAGACTTGAGTATTTTTATAATAAAGAAATTAAATTTTCAAACGTTTTTAATTATGTAAATAGAATGGGTATTTTTTCTTTATTCGGTTACTTAACTAATTCTTCAACTATATTAATTTTTCTCAACACTTTAATGATTTTAACAGCAGTCGAATTAGTATTTATGGCAATTACAGTCAGTGAATCAGTCAGTCAGTAAGTTGTTTGAAGTTGGTGTTGCAAATGTAAATAAATATTGCACTTGACGTAATCGTTTTTAACTGCTGCTGTATTTTTTCGTAAAACTCTTAAAGAAAATTTAAATAAAAAGATCTTTTAATAACCTATGCCAAATGTCTATTGTATTGCATAAGTCTTAGTTTCCTCTATTAAAGTTTGTTTTTTAAATATTACTATTATTGCCTTTATTGCAGTAAGAGATTTAAAGATAAGGTTTTTATTTTATTTACGCTTACAATTAATGGTAATCAATCGATACATGATGTCTCGATTTATAAATTAAGTATTATTATATTTTGTGCAATTAAGAATTCAAATACATATAATTGTAAGTTATTTAATTGCTTAGGATTATAGGGTTTAAAAAAAATAAATCCGGTTTTCTTGGAAAAGCTTGGATCTTAAAATGATTAAAAGTAAACGAATTTCTTTCAGCCGAACTGTATATCGTCATATTGTATGCAAACGGACTTAACTACACAACATTTGGAAATTGAGTTTTTTTTTATAAATTATGGTTCGTTTTATCAAAATACATGTTCGTGCAAAATGTTAGATTCCTACGAACATAAATGGCGATTTTATTAGCGAAATTCAAACGTGCGTGTATTTCTAAATGCAAGAAGACATAACAACATACATATTTATATGAAAACCTTACATACAGACTCATTTGTTGTATATAGGGATGCCAATCCTTATACCTCGATGCTGAAAAATATATGATTTTAGGATTTACAAAATTTTTGATTGTAAGGTTTTTGCTTCTCCTGTAAAAAAACAAAAGGTATCCGCTATTTCATATTTTTTATATATCTGGACATCAGATTTAGTTTCGGAGATAAATAGCCGAAACGGATTGCAGATTTTAAAAATTTTGGTGTTAAAAACCTGAAGTGTCATCATTAATTCGAGATATATAAAATGGCGAATAATGCACATAAACTCCCGCACGACGATATGTATAACGTCGTATTAAATGCAAACGGACGTATCTTCTACTGCAGCTACGGTAGTTTCATCAGAGTTCTTTGAGATTTTCACATATTTGAGACAACCAATAACTGATTATCTCTCACTTTTCCATATCAATTGAATATTGGAGTTATAGTTTTGCTTCTTACTTTTTACTGAAGTCGAAGTCTTATTAAACAAAAATGTGACGTTTTTTCTCTGTTGTAGTCTCCTCCTCTCCACCATTGCAATTTTTCTAATTTTCATCCGTTTCGGATAATTTCTATTGATCCACATTAGACGGACACAGTCGTGGTGATTAAAGAGTGTCCCCAAAATAACTGTTTTTGGTTCTTCAAAAAATTGATCACTCTTACTGGGATTCAAATCGAATTTCCCGACCACTTAACAAAAGTTATTATTTTATTATTCAATTAAGCGTTTAATTACGAATCAGAAATTAAATAATATTAATAATGAACTATCCTACTGTAATGCGAACTAGGATTTCCAAAAAAAATTCTAAGTTCGCTTGAAATGCCGTTTTGGCCTAAAGAAAAAGTAATTTTTTATAAAAATTTTTCCAATGATGATGATGATTTTAAAGTTTTTAAAAACTTTACTGTTAGAATTGTTGTTATTTTGTTTGCCATTTACTGCCACATTTGAATTCTTTTTGACGTTCTTTTATTTGCCTTCTATTAAAAGTTTGTTTATCGATTCTAAATCAAATTTAACTAATTTATTGCACTTTTTTTTGTAGAATTTCAGTTGAAAAAGTAATAAAACACAGTCTCTAAGGTTTTGTGTTAAATAGGCTTTTAAATCTTAACTTAAAGATTAATATCACAAAAGAAAAATAAAAATACAATCTAAATAAATGTTATTCTTTGATGAAACAAAAGTAATTTCTAATGAAAACAAATTTAAAATAACCTGTCCTATCATTAGTCTATTGGTCTGTGAATTTGCTTGGTGATTGTTTTGGGCGATAACATCTTAAGAACATCTTTTGAATAAATCATTAAAAGTTTCTTCTTAAAGTTTAAAAAAATTTTCTAAAAAAAACCAATAAAGTCAATAGAAAACCGGTACATTCACCTTTTGGTTAAGATATAACATTTCAAAGAAAATAGAATTGGATTACAAACGGATAAACTTGTTCTTTTTAACACAAATGATAAAAAAACAAAAAAAAAAAAAGAAGCGTTAAAATAAAAATAATTAAAACTCAATCAACAAAAGATAAATATTAATGGCCAAAATTTAAAATAATAGGAGTGTGCACTTAAAAATTATTTCTTTAGAAAAAAATAAAAATAACCTTTAATGACAGACTACTATCCTATCAACTTTACTGTAAAATATTTTGCTATAATTTAGATATTTTAAAAATTATTTTATTAAAGCTTCGTTCAAATTAGGCAAATATTTTACAAAAAAAAAAAGAAGATTGAACCGCTATTTTTTGAACTTATTTTATAAAAAATTTCGTTTTGTGCAAAAATTTTGTTTTAGATTATTTAAAAATAAATTTTAATTTATTGTTTAATTTTTTTTGGTCTTTTAAAATCTTAATACTGGTATTCTTATGAGAATTAACATCTCATCTGTTAATATAAATAAATATTAAATAGACCCAGAAAAGATTCGAATTTTGAATTCGATTCGAATTCGAATTTATAATAATAACTTATAATAATAGTGCATTTACACCACACTCCAATCAACTAATTACCAGATTTCAATTGAAATCTAGTCGTTCTTTACTAGATTTCCAATATAAAACAAAATCTACTTCGTTACCAGGGGGCTAATTCTGTCATTCGATTACGATCGAATTCTTACTCGTATGTACGAGTTTTTTTAATTTTGGGATTCTATGAGTCGTTATCGAATAGCATGTATCGAAATTTCTAATGATGCCATTCGATAACGAATGGTTGTTCGAATGCAGTCTTGCGAGTTTTTACTCGCAAACAAAAAGCCATTCGAATTAACGTTTTTCTATATACATACATAAGTAAAGACAAACAATAAAAATGTAAGTTAAATTTTTTTTAATTTCTTCAAATTGTAAAATATATTTCAGGTCAAAAATAAATTATGCACAAAGAAATTCTAGGAAATTTCATGGCATAACTTACGGACTTGGCAAAGAATATATTGCCGAATACTTATCACGGAAAGGCAAGACTTTACCATCTTTGGGAACAAATAGCGTTAAAATTGAATGCTTCTAGTCCACCAATACGAATTTAAATAAAAAAATATGATTTAAATCAATTTTCAGTTCCTACATACATTTATTTTAATATTTTCGAGGATTTTTTTCCAATATTTGTTGTGTTGGTTTCATACTCTGTTTAATTTATTATTTCTAGTGGTGTTTGATATACATTCTCGTAATGAGGAACTTTGGAGATACATAATACATATTCAAAATGCTTATATCAAGGTTTACGCATTGCTTGGCAGACTTAAGGGATCACTGGTACTCCGCATTTTTGCCGAACAAGATTCATATTTAAATTCTCATCAGCATCGGAAGATGATGAGTAAAAAAATAATGATGGATTCATTGTAAACTTGCTTTATTTTTTTTTTATTTGATTTTATTTTTTTTACCTTTTTTAATTTTTTACATATGTATGTATGTGTATATGTACATACATAAGTTTTTTGTTTACTATTTGTTGAATTTTTGTCAGTATTGTAAAATGACTTTTTTTGCATGTTTTACAACACTAAACAAAAATTCGATTCGTATCGTATCGAGTAACAGAAGTAGAAAATTGTTCAGTGTCGAAATTATTCCCTATTCGAATGTAATTTCGATCACGACTGCCAGAATTAGCCCCCAGATTTCGACAAAATCTTGTTGAAATCTAGTATGCTTTCCGATGCAACTCTGAAAAAAATACAAAACTACAGTAGGTCGAGATTTACAATGTGGAAATTGAAAGGCAGACATTTTTCAATTCTCTTTTGCTGTTGCCTAAAACTTTTATCATATAAAACTTAGAAGACAAACAGAAGAAGCAAAAACTATAAAATGTGGAAAAGCATACATTCTTCACATTTTCGTCACTATTTCTACAAATTTCGTCTGTCTGTCTCTCAATTTCTAAATTGCAAATCCCGACTAAGAAACTGACAATTGAAAAATGCCTCATAAAACTAAAACGAAAATAAATTCAAGACTTTTGAATTACTTTTTATTGAATATAAAATAGTATAATAACTTTATTGATCTCTTTTTATAAATAATAATAAATCTCTTTTATCGAGCTTAAGGTCCTTTTATATTAATATTAAATAAATAAATATTTAATATTAATATAAAAAGACCTTAAGCTTAAAAGAGATTTATTATTATTGAATATAAAATAACAAGAAAAAAATTGTTTTATTTATTTATTTCTTTATTGGCGGCTATTTATAAGAAAATAAAATCCTGCTAGTTGTCAAAAAATTTCGTTGTAAACACTATAGATTTTCAAAGACATTTCAAATTAAATTTACTTGATTTGAGTTTGTTATAAATGCACAATAATAAGAAAAATCATTTCGATATTTAATTAATCAAGTTTGTTTGAAATATTAAAAAACAACTGTTTTCATAGCTTAAGTGAATACCCTTAATAAACTAATTTAAAAATACAATAATTTGCATTTTTCTTTCTATTTTTTTAGCTTCAAATTTTGAACGATATTATTTAACTTTTTTTGAGTCTAAATTGCATATTAAGACATATTGCTTCATACTGTAATTGTCTGTCAATCCATTCATTTAGAATGCAAATCTGCCTGGATTATCTAAAATAGATTAAAAAGTAAAATTTTCTATTGCTTGCTGGTTAAAGAAGAAACCTGCTTATATGTTAAGTCAGACGACTATGGTGTTAAATACTGAATTTAAAGTGGATAATTATAATATTCTTTATGACAATGTTTTAATTAAAGATTAATGCTTATGAAAAGTAAAACTTTTTGCATAAACAATTTTAAAACCTAAGAAATTTTAAGCTTTTACACTGTTGTACTATATAGAGTGCTGACTAAAAAGAGAATAAAAGAGATTGATTTTTATATTCGATACTTTATATGTAAAGCAAATTGAATTTAGGTGCTCAAGCACCTACATGGACAGTATAGTGCTATAAATAAATCAGTATACAGTCAGAGATAATTTTATATACTTATAAATATATACTCAACTTAAAGTGTCCTACAAAATAAAACAGGATTTTACTATTTTATGCATTAGATTACAACAAAATAATGTGCGTAATGTAATCCAAAAGATTTGTATAAAGACCACATTTAATAAACATTTTTATATACAAATTTGTTAACTGATGAGTACTTTCATAAAAGAAATCTATACCTAATCTATGTATCAAACAATTACACAAATTTATTTTCCTCCAAATATGTAAATTTGCGTACGAACTGGTTTTCTAGGCTGTTACAGACATTTCTTATTTCATTAATCATATTTTCTTGTTTTCGATCTGTTTTTAAGGCTTTGATAGGGGAACAGTCTATCCAGCTCTATATAAAAATTTTGTTGGTTGTTTTTACAGCTAAGCAGTTGTTCTGAAAGTTCCTCCCTTTAGGGTGAAAATATAAAGATAATTACAAAAATTAAAATGTGTAGGCAATTAAAAGAAGTGTGCCAACTAAGTTGGCCTTAGCCGGAGATCCACTGAACGTAAGTTAGGAGAACTATCAGGGCAAGTGCCCGTTGTTCGGGTACCGGGATCAGTTCTTTCCCTGTAACAGTGTAGGATACTGCATCAGTTAGATCTTAACTTAGGTATCTGGGAACCTGCCTCTCATTATCTGTTGTAGCAAGTGCGTGTTTATTTAGGACTTTGTTGCATTTACAGTCTTTCATAGCCTCAGTGAGTGCTTATTAAAGTAGTGTTTTCTGGGCATCCTACATATTAAAGTCCGATAAGATGACGTCTTCAATACCACTATTGAAACAATGTAGAAAATATCGACTTCGAACGACAGACTTGAGAAGCTTGTTCATGGTAATCAGTTACTTTCAGAGCTTTTACCAGAAGACTGCTAAGAGGAAGTCACCGAAAGAAATATTTTTCACAATTCTTTTTTTTTCAAGGTGTCAGAGCTAAAGTTTAAACCCCTACTAAACCAACACACTAACCCCTAGACTACAAAGACTACTATCAATTGTATCAATTTCTTAAATTCTTATAAAATTTTGAACAAGACTTTTTTAAGTTCAGTGAACTGTTTTAGGTTATACTTTTAATGATTCAGCAAACCATTAATTACAATGAAATTATGACATTTACACACGAAACCTTTTTTTCTTAATTTATGCAAAATATAAAACTCAAAAAATAATAAATAAATAAATAATTAAATAAATACAAGCAGAACAATAAATTTTAATTGTAAAAAGAAGCAAAAAAAAAAAAATTAAAATCTATAAAAATGTATATGATTTTGCGCACTCATGCCTACGCATTAATTTTAAAATCATTTGTTTTTTGCAACAAGTACTACTAAAAACACAATAAAAAATTAAATTTACATTTAAAAGAAACAAAAAAAAAAAATTGTGCAATTCTGTAAATTAAAAGGTTCGTCCAATAAAAAAAATCATCTTTTTCCAACGGTTCATTTTTTAACCTCACCTATAAACAATTGCTTGAATGAACTGGTTAACAGTGTGAATTAATGAGTTGATTATGCAGAGTAGCATTTAACAATAGAAAGAAATTTACATATGAAAACATAACTTAAAAAAAACAAATTACAATAAAAATAGTTAAAATAGCTTTGAACTATAACTGTAAAGTAAATGGTGGTTTTTTACTCATATATGGGAACATTTGCATATAAATCTTTATAACTAACGTTATTATTCAAATTGATGGAGTCGTAAAGTGTTTATAAAGCACTTTAAAAAATATAAATATTTGTTGAAGTTTTTATAAAAAAAAATTTAATTAGTGGTTTAATATTAGGGCGGTGCATATTTCGAAATATTAAAAATAATTATTTTAACGGCTATCAGTATTGTCTATTTAATTAAGGGACAGAAATTAAATTCGAAAAAATGAGTGTCAAATTATTAAAGAATTTATAAATATTGAGAAATAATTAAATATGTTTAGAAAATCTTAAAATCATATTCTTAATCTTTGAAGACCTAGAAGTTATTTTTTTTACCAATTATTTTCCTTTTTCCTTATAATTTATCGAAACTCAAGAAACACTATAGCAAAATTTTCTAAGGCTGAGCAGACTAAAAACGTATGCAACAGATAAGTACAACACACTGATATGTTTCGGGCTTTTATGGTGAACTAACTTACTTTGGATTTGAGTTAAATAGCAAAGTGTACGCATATATCGTATTCAAAACTCAGTTTTTTTTCTGTTACCTTGTCTGATTTTAAATGATTTCTTATCTTATCGCTATAAAATTTGGTATGTGAATGCATTTTTTCGTGAAGGGTTTTTATACGTTACTGAAATTGAAATGGAAGCTTAGCGGCAAAAATCGTCCGATTTGTATTCTTATCTGCCTTCCAAAGAAGCTCTTCTAGCAAGCCTATGATCTCTATTCTAGAAGATCTAATACACATGCTATTTCCCTCTTTTAGAAGGTATAATAAATTATTTTTTTTACTAATAACACTTTCTCTCAATATATTTTATTTTTATCTAGTTTGTTTTTTAATTTTGTAGAGAAATTAGAATTTAAATTTGAAAAATGGGATATAATTCTCATTTAGTGTTAAAGTTTTTGAAAATAAGAATTTGTAGTTTTGATACCATCTTTCGGACAAAGTCTCCTGACTAGTCTGTAGAGCTAATCTCCATAAGAAATATATTCCATATTTTATAGTAAGAGAAAAATTTATTTTAGTTTTATTAATTAATAAAATATTCATATTTATTTAGAAGTTTCGCTTTATTATTATCTATACTTTAGGAAACAATCTAGAGACTCTCTGTAGCTATTTCCTATGTGATCAATATACTCACTAGGATAATTTTTCCAAAATTTTTGTATAAACTAAAAAATAAAAAACGACACAATACATACATACATACATAATTGACCATTACAACCCTTTGTCAGGGTTACAGCCTAGCTTCTCGCAGCACTCATGTTGTGTGTGTTAATTTTTTTCCATGAGTACCGGAACCTACAGTTTAAAGTCCACTCCAAACTACAGATTTAAGAAGCTGTTTCATGGCAATCAATTACTTTCAGAGCCAGAAGACTGCTAAGAAGTAGTCGCCGAAAGAAATATTTATATCATATTTCTTTTTTTTGAGCTGAGATTTGAAGTCGGCGCTATCGTCTTAGTAAGCCAACACACTAACCACTAGACCACGGCGACTACTACGACACAATGTTCTCAAAAAATATTTTTATTTTTTTTTTTACAAATATGGCAGTTAAAATGAAAAAGAAAAATACTAACAAAATCAAAAAGGGGAGATATTCAATGGGCTCTGTAATAGGCTTCCAAATAACTCCAGTTTGTGAGGCTTATAATAGTCGTTTATTAGCAGACCTTATAGCAGTACTTCTTTAGAAGGACATAGAAGGAAGATTACTTTATATTGACCACAATGAAATTTGTGTAGAAAAGAAATGAATCTTAAATAGGACATGCACAGTTTGTGTCTGTGAAATAAGGCCTTATAAAAGAACTCGTTTACGCCACTTTTTACCGTTGGGAATTCGCTTGGAAAATAATAATTATAAATGAATATTATTTTGTGGGTTTTTTCCTCGAAAAGCTGTCGATTATTATATAAAAAATAGGCGGGCCGCTAAGCCACTTTTAAGACATACTTAAAAGTGAGAAATCATTTAAGGTACTGATGCGGTGAAAAAGTGAAAAAATAATATAAAAGTCAGACAGTGAGTTAAATCTGCAAAATAAGTTTTTTAATTAACATCACCGTTTTAAAAAACAGAGACATTTCAATGCTTCTTTTGACACTCCAAATATGTAATCATTTCAACGGACATCACAATTAATTCTCATGTCTTGAATATGAAGAGCGTCCGCCTCCTCAATACTTATAGCACATTATAAATAGTCACAGATGACAAGACTGAATAATCACCACCACCTTTATGCATGATAAAACAAAATTGAGTGCATTTGTGCATTAAATTCGACCCCCTTTGCATGACTCCACCCGGAGATTGTCTGCAGGTCATTTGAGAGTGTGTCATTCATATTTATTATTATTATGGTCATTCCAAGTATTGAAGTTGGACCTATCGTATCACAGAGTCATATAAAGGAAATGCGATCACAATAATTAAAGCATTTTAAAATAAATTTTTTTACCATTTTTATTTCCAAATATATTTTTTTAAAGGCTGTGCTAAGAAATAAATATTAGAAATGTTTACGCCGAGAATATCTGATATGCCCATCAATTGTTGTTTTTTTACCAAAGATTAATTGAACACCTTTTATAACATTTATTTTATAAATTTTTTACTTGAAATAAATTAATTGCAGATTTATTTGCTTTTTAATTTTATGGTGTTTTTGATGTTGACTTTTTAATTTCATTTAACAAGATTCTTGTGCATTCGCATGACATATAAAAGTCTGATAATCTTTCGAGGATATTTTGGAAGCGTTTTTTTCTATTGATTATATGCTAATCGACAGTCATAAAAATTTTGAACCGGATTACAGAATACTTAAAATAAATATATATACAATTATCTAATTTTGTGGAATCAATTTAAATATTTGATGCTATCTGTAGCAACACAACACATGAATATTGAATTACAACCAGTTTAAATTAATTTTTAATTTCTTATTCTTTTTTTTTATAAAAATTAAATTTAATTGTAATAAATGTTACCATTAAATAATATATGTTTTTGTATTTATTGTAGAAATCAGAGTAGGAAAATAAACAAAACTGAACGTTTGATCTCATTTTGATGTATTCTTTACAATGAGCAAAACAAAAATAAAACAGAAACAGTGAGAAAGATTGTCCCATTTAATTTTGTATATTGTTTTTGTTTTGAGCACTACAAATACACTAACTCAAATGTGCATAGGTACAACAAAAAATGAATGAGAAGAAAAAGGATAGAAGAAGAGAAAAAGAGAAGAAGAAGAGAAAAAAAAACAACAAAAAACAAAGCAAGCACAAGCAGCGTTGCCACTATTGGTAGAATTCTACCAGAACTGGTAGAAAATTTCTCGTTTGGTAGGATGGTAGGCTAAATATGATTTTGGTAGATTTTAGCAGAAGCTAAAAAAAATTTTCATAAGGAATTTCAGTCGGAAATTTTAAGATTGGCGTATTTATATTCAAGCATAAAATCTAACTTTTTCCTCATATTAAGCAATTTTTTCAAAACATATTTAATACTCAATACTGAAACTGATTTTAAAAATACTAATTGATTAATGTTTCTAAAATTTTTATCGGTACAAAAGCCGAAATGTATACTACTAAAAACCATAACCGGAAGAAGTTTTTGATGTTTAACATGAGATTTTGCAATTTTGCATTGAATTGCTAAACCAAAGCAATTCTAGATTTGATTTTAATCGAGAAGATATTAAATTGTTACAAATAATTGCTCCTGAGAAAGTATTGTCAAAAGAAGATTTGCTTATATTGTCCCTTGTTTTGAAGTTTTCTAATCTTATTGACTGTGATCCTGATATTATTAAGAGAAACAAATATTTCAACGGAATTAAACGTTGAATTATTTTGTGCTAAAGTTAGTTAAATTAGAAACGGTTTAAATGAGAAAAGTTTTGGTGGATTAAACAACTTTGTTTTTACATTGTAGTCGCCGTGGTCTACTGGTTAGTGTGTTGGCTTACTAAGACGTGGGCCCTGGGTTCGACTCCAGGTTCTGACATCTTCAAAAAAAAGAAATATGAAAAAAATATTTCTTTCGGCGACTACCTCTCAGCAGTCTTCTGGCAAAAGCTTTGAGAGTAACTAATTGCCATGAACAAGCTTCTCAAGTCTGTCGTTCGAAATCGACACTAAATTAGGTCCCGGTACTCATGGATAAAAATTGACACACACAACATGAGTGCTGCGAGAAGCTAGGCCGTAATACTGACACAGGGTTGTAAAGTCCAGTTATGTATATGTATGTATGTTTTTACATTCTCTTCCGCATAGTTCTTCAGCAGCTGAACGCAAATTGTCAACACTTTCCTTAATCAAACCCAAATTGAGAAACATACTCGAAATAAATACAATTAATAATATAATGCTCTGTAAAGAGCTTGTAAAAACTAATTATGATCACTATGTGTGGTCAGCAAAAATTAAAATTTTTATACCTACATATCCATTTAGATTATTTTTAAAAATCGAATTGTTTTCTTTAAATTTCTTGTATTTATTAATGTGTTTTCGATTTTATTGTTTAGAAATTGAATTGTTTTTGTTATATGTGTATTTTTTGTTCTATTTTCGAAGAACTGAATTCGTTTCGTTATATTTTTTATTTTTGATTATTTATATGTACATGTTTTCCATCTCAACAATGTATTATTAAATAGTTTTTTAAATAAAACTGGTTTTTGGTAGATTTTGATCAATTTTGGTAGATTTTGAAAGAAATTTTGGTAGAATTAAAATTTTTTCAGTGGCAGCACTGAGCACAAGAGCGAAAAGCTAATTGTTTCATTTGCGCTCTTTCTTATTTAGAACAGTGGTCTTCACCAGTATTACTCAGGTAAATAAATTGTTCGGATATTTTTTTAGTTTTTCTTACTCTCTTCGTGAATATTACAACCAGGGTTGCTTAATTCCACAAAAATTCTGGCAAACAGCTTCTTAAAATATACCAAAACTACCCGTATCGTTAATTCTTATTACACTAGTTTAAAATTAAATGTATTGTGCTTTATTAACAGATATCACTTTTAGAATTCCTGGAAACAAGTTTTTGTTTTATTTTCCTATGAAAAACTTAATTAATTATAAAAAAATTTGCGATGTTAAAAATCTTTCATAAAAAGAAATCCATACGCTTTGTTTTCATCATGTTAAACGACAACCACAATTATTACAAAAACATGTGTGTGAGACAAAAATTGCGTATGTGTTTATGTTTTATTAGTTTTCAAGAGAGCTAAATTTGTTTGTCAGACACTGAGAAGTTATGATAATAAGCAACATAAACTTATTAATGCTTATATTTCTTTTAACTACATTTCAATTTGTTAATAGCATTTACAAACAATTTATTTCAAGAATAATTTTAATAAATTAGTTTAAATTTTAAAATTAAAGGATTTTAAAACGAAAATTTTCTCAAATTTTATTCAAGTTGTTAAAAACAATACAAATGAAGAAACCAATCTCATCTCTCAGTGTATTTTTGTGTGACTCTCTTTGTGAAGACCACTGATTTAGAAAGTATTTGTTTTTGTTTTGCTCATGTACAATACAATTAAAAAAATTTTGAAAAGTGTATGACTTTGTTGAAACTTTTACGAAATGTTTTGCTTGTTTGCCCACTCTGGTAGAAATTATAAAATCACTGAAGATTGTGGAATTATATTTATATAATGGCTGACTGGATTGTGTTCTAACAACACACAGTATTGGCATTTTGCCATAAATCTTACAGCCTGTTCATAGAAAACATCAGGCTGAAGACGTGAACGAATCGTGCTTGGGCGAATACGCAACAATTTGGGTACATTTTTCGTTCGACGTTCGTTATGTCACGCACATGTTTAAGTAGTGTCACAGTCACAGTACTGCCATTTCACAATAAAACTTGACTTGTTTACTTTTGTTCATAGCAAATAATTATTTACAGCACTAAAAAGGGCGGCTAAAAGAAAAACAGCTGTTAATTGTAAACAAATAAAAAAAAGAACAAAATTATATTTTTAGAAGTTAGAGGAAATGACGGCTCAAAAAGTTTAAAATCAGCTGTGTTTTGTTGTCTCTATCTTATTATACACTGTAATGTTGTGTGTGCAATTTTGTTGTGGCTATCTTGTTACAGACTGTGATGTTGTGTGTGCAAAAATTTTGTTGTGGCTATCTTGCTGTGTGTTGTTCTTGTTATAGTAGTTGGGGTTTCGTCACTGTGACTGTAACATCGACGAGTTAACATGCTTGTTGGATGTACGCTGTTTTGTTGCTTATAGTGGGAGAAAAATTAATAGCAATGCACCCAAATATTTTGTTATTACAAAAGCGTTATGTAATCCCGAATATCTTATTTATCATAGAAAATTTAAGAATATAATTTAAAAGTTTTTAAGCGACATTTTCATAAAGTTATTAATTATTTGAATGAAAAGGGAAAACTTATTCAAAGAAAATTTTTTTGTTAAAAAAAATTAAAAGTATTTTTTTATAACAGAGTAGTATTCATAAATTGTTCATACAGTAATTAAAATTTCTATACTAATTTTTTAATAAAAAATATTCATACAGTTGCTAATACTGCTACTAACACGTTCAGCACTGTAATTCTCATTTTCGCACAAACACAACTACATTTTTACTTTTGCACAGGCCTACTTTAAGTACAAAAATATCTGAGAGAAAATAATATGAATTTCTATATTTTCCTTTATACATATTTTATTTAATTTTGATGGACGAAAATAAATTCCAGTTCGCGTTGCTTCTTGGTTTTTTACAAGAAATTTGTGTTACAAAAACCAAAACAATCTGCGAATTTTTGGATTTTTTCGACAAAAAAAAAAGATATTCGCTTTATATGAACGTAAATTTGCTTCACATTAATATTTGTACGTATGTGGGAGACAATTCGTGTTCTATGAACAGGCTACAGTCTCGTTCCATTAGTACAAAAAATTTCTGACTGTGTATGCCGTCCTGTCTCCGAAGGCATTTCCCGTCTTGCCCACGCTGTGTTCATTTATTTACTTTTGCTCATACAAAATTATTACTTTTAGCACAGAAATGGATGACCCTAATATGGTGGCAAAAAGAAAATCAGCTGCTAATTGTAAACAAACAATTGTTGTATTCACAAAGTGTGTCTTTATGCCTGCTAGAAACAAATCGAGAGTTAAACATGCGTAGACGACTTGAAGAAGTCAGAATTTTAAGTGAAATGTTTGTTTGAAAAATAGTTTTATTGAGATATTTGAAGAAAAATAAATAAAATTGATTGGTTTTTAGAAAAAGAGTTAATTATTATACAAATTATGTTGATGTAAAAGTAGAACCACACTTTATTTTGACTTATAGTGTAATAGTGTATGCAATGGTTTATTGGGTAACAAATGCACTTATAATTTTTATTTTTTTTTTAGCTTTTATGGCACATTTCTTTATTCATATTCCATAACAAATGCTAATTCTGGTACAAAATGCCAGTTTTAGGATCTTAAGGCCGATATAATACTTAAATTATAAGTAGATTTACATAATAAGGATCCAATTAGTGATTCCAATTAGGAATTGAAGAAATTTTGTTACTTTTTATTCATTTTTCTTTACATTTTTTTCTCATTTCAGCTTTTGTTACCTGTTCTAAAAATAAAATTAAGTCTAGCAAATAGTTGATAAAAATTACAATAAAATCATGCAACAACATCGAAAGAAGACACCCTCTCTGCCAATGTTGGCTTTATTTTTCCTGTTATGCACCATAAGAAGTATCAGCACAGAAGTATATACCGCTTTGGCTGATATGGAAGAGCTTTTAGATACTGAATCTGCATTAATTAGTAATTTAGAGGGTTTTATTAAAGTAGAACAACAAAAGTTGGATTATTTAAAAACGTGAGTATATTAATTAATTTATTAAAATTAAATTTATTTTGTTGATCATTTAGATTTATAAAAATTATTGCAAATTTTTATATATTAAAAAATAAGCAAAGAAAATAATAATACATTTATGGTATTTTCTTCTCTATAAACATATGTAGCATTTTATTATTACATTATTGGGGCCTCCATTGTCTTTATTAGTAAAAAAATGTTTATTAATGAAAAAATTATTTTCGATCTTGTCTTATTTAAACTATTGCTTTAACAGATCCTATTAAGGATAATTTAAAAAATGCTAATATGTAAGCAAGATAAAAATATACAAAAGACAACACATTTTGGTAGAACATAAAACGCCATTCGATATTAATTTAAGCAATTTTGTTAATTCAAAAATATTTCGTTTACTTTAACAGATCCTGACAATACCTACAAAAAGTGGTAGTAAAATATCTAAGACCTTAAGCTCAATAAATTTGTGATAATTTTTAATTTTATTTATTGTTATTTATTTATTTTTTTTGTATTTATTTATCACTATTAATAAACTTGTTTCTTTTACTTTACTAAGTAGAGAGTGAGATAATAAAACTTGACTAATGGTTTGGCATTTATCAAAATTATCAACTATTTTGTTGCATAACAATTCTTGTAGTGGCGGTGATTTTAATTTATTTTGTTTGTTTAATAAAATATTCAAATGTTGACAACTTATATAAAATGTTTGTGTCGCCACTTAATTATCATCTCAGTAATAGAAGAGAGACTTATTGGTGTCAATAAAACATTATTTGGTTTCGAGGAGTGGTTAGTGTTCTGCTAATTTAGTTCTTGTTTTAGACAAAAAAAACTAAAGTTTCTTTTAACTAGAATTTGTGATTTATTAGTAAGTTAAGTTATTGCATAATTATTTGATTTAAACACTTAAACCTCGATGTACGTGTTGGACATTTTATAGGTAAAGAAATTTGTATTGTATTGCTGGGATTAGTCATTTTTGTTCTGGTTCTACTGGCCAGTTTGTTATTTATATTTACAGTCTGAATTAGTGCTGGCAAAGTATTGAGTAATGGGTACCGAGTATCGAGTACTTAAAAGTAACTACTCAATACTTTAAGAGATATATTTGGTCTCCGAAGTTGTATGGAACATTTAAATTTTAACGGCCAAACTAATTTCTGTCTAAAAACACAATACTTTCTGAAATTGTTTTCTCTTAAAAATAAAATCCGTTAAAAGTATTGAGTATTATTGGGTACCCAAATGCAAGTAGTCAATACTATCGAGGAATGAAAAGTAGCAGAATTTGACAGCACTAGTCTGAATAAATTTTTAAAGATTTTAATTATTTGAAACACTTAGGTAGCGGAACGATTATATGACGATTTTTATTCCGTTCTTAAAATTTCTGTATCAGCTTTAGTTAAAAGAAATGTTTAATAACAAAAATTATAATTTCTGAATATAGCTTTCGATAGTCCTAGATCTCTACCAGGGTCATTTAACCCTATTCTTACTGATCTTAAAATGTAACAAATCTTACTTATATGAGTCCTTAAGGCTCAAAGACAAAATCTGAAAGAAAATTGTTAAAAAGCATAACAAACAAAGGTATGTACCAGTATAAGTATTTTTACATAACAAAACTTTAAAAGACTATTCATTACAGATATTTTTGTTATATTTTGGACAAGAATGCTTTACAAAACGATTTTTTTAGTATCACAGAAATAGCATCTTTAGCATTTGTTTGTAGTATAAGTGGTTGTATTTGGCTTATTTTCATCTTGCAAATTTTGTTGGATGCACTCAGCAATAGACGTTGCAATTTTTATTCCTGATCTTTTATATATTTGAGGACTAAAAAAGTCCTTTCTGTCTCTGAGGCTTACTTCAGTACTTAATGTTAGAATTTTATATTTCGATCTCTAACAGATGAGTATATTAAATACATATTTTTAAGAGTTTTTTCACAATATTTTTCAAAATATATTTAAAATAAAAGTCAGGAAGTTTATTTGTAATATGTTAACAACTTCCTTTTTTACATTGATTTGAATATCAAAATAAGCCTTTCAGGCTGATGTTAGTAAGGATAGGGCTAAATCATTGTCGTTGAATAGCGCTTCCAGGTCATACTCTGAGTTTCCTCCTCAAAATGTATGGGCTTCACTTGGGAAGCATTAGCTTAAGGTGCTAGGGATATTTTTTTAGGTCTCAGAACACGTCTATGTACCCATCGTGTGTAAAGATATTACCACTTTTATCGATTTTTTTTTTTTTTTTGGTTAATTTTCAGTAAACAAAAGTAACAGTTGTAGTGGTGGTTCAATGATTCAGTCTAGATTATAGCGGTTTCTTACCTAAAGCTATGCCTTTTCTTATTTGCTTACATATGGACTCAACGAATGTTGAGCATATCTTTTCTGAAATTCAAGGCTTTTCTTTTATTTTCAATGTGTGACCAAATCAATTTTTGGAAGCCTATTGTTTTTTTTTTTTTTTTGGTATTTGACAATTTATATTAAAGTTTTGAAAAAGTTTTTCTAAAAATAATCGGGTATGTTGTGTAAAACGAATTTGAGTAAAATTGAAATCGAATAAAATTTCAAACTGCAAAAATTATAAAATTGGAAAGCCCTATAATACTCTTTTTTATTTATTCGTTTAATCATCCATAATATAATTTCTTTCATCAGTAATATAAATTCTATTCAATATTCACTCTATTCTACAAAGAAATGAATGATCAGGAGTACAGCGTCACCTTCTGGAAAGAAAACAGCTGACCTAATTAGTGAAAACAGTCACCACTCACTATTAACATCCACGGACAAATGGGGCAATTTCTGTTGATCATTCAAGGGTGAAGGTATAACACTGGCCTTTGAGTGATCAACTAATAGCAACTTGTCTCATTGATATATGGCGATCAATAAAATTACACAAAAAAAAAAAAATCTATATATGTCTCTTCTATCTTCAATATTCCAATACAATGCATTGCATTGAGTATTGGTCTTAAAAATAAAAACTATAAAATAATTCGCGCAATTAAGTTTTACTCGTTTAATTTCACTCGATTTTTTTTTTAAGAACATACTCGAATATATATGTACTCGTACTTTTATCTTTAAACAAAGGAAATAAGAATATATTCAGTTTTATTGTTCCCTACTTTTATTTTCGCCACATTTGTTTTTAATTTTTCTTAATTAGAGTTCATTTTATAAGTAACCGCTGATATTGAACAGGATTGAGGATACAAAAAACAGTGAGAGAGTTTAATAAGGAATGCCTATAAACTGACTCAACAATTAAGACTGTTTACTCGTATTGCTTTCAAATATGTATGTTTTGTCGCTTTATATTTAATGCTACTTTGCAGACTTTAAAAAGAATATATTCTTTAGGAATGTTAAAAAAAAATAAATTTGTTATTGAAATGTATTTCAGATGCATCTCAACTTATATTTTAAAAATAAAATTATATTATAGCCTGTTTTTGTATGACAAACAATTTAAAGCAATTGAAAATTTATATGAAAAGTGCTCAAAATTATTTGAAAAATTGAGTGTTTTTCATAAAAATTTTCAATCGTTTGAAATTGCTTGTCATACAGAAACAGGCAGTTAATAAAAAAAAAAACGGCTCCAATTATGAAGAAAGGGCCAATAAATGAGTTTGTTGGTAAAACTCACTCAAATTTCCCAAGTTGACATGGGCTGTATGCACATCATTTAAAAGGCCTGAGTTTCATTTTGCTGAATTCAAGGGTGAAATACAGATTTCTGCTCTTCGCGTAGAACATTATAACCGTTTAATATTGGACTTAGCTATTACCAATGTGTATCAGAAAAAGCATATGTGTAAGACACAATCGCATTATTTTAAATGACTGTCTTGAAGTAATGGCATGTCAGCTGTTTGATGTCGGTTTTAAATGTTTGTTTAAAACAATATTTTTACTTTAATGTATTGGCACGAGCCACAATAAAAATACTCATCGTTGTCATTATAATTTTTCTTAAAATTCATTCATTTAAAACATAAACATTCAACAAAACTAATAAAAGGTAAGAAGAACATAAAAAAGAACACATAATATTGAAAAGAAACAAATATAAAAATATATGTATGTAGTCTGATGCACACATAAGTACTTAGAGAATGAAAAAGAGGACGACAATCAAAATACATAAAAATAAAGCAATTTAAACATATATTCATACATAATATCTAGAATTGATAAGGCAAAGAAAAGTAATTTTTTCTTTTTCAAATTTGAAACAGCTGACAGCTGTTTGGATCCTGTCTTTAGCAACAATAACAAAAACTGCTACCTACATACTCGTACCCGCAACCAGCACAATATGTACACACTCCCATACACTTATTACTGTTCTCTTATTGTAATCAAAAACTCTTCATGGAACTTCCTGATTAACGGAAATAAAACCAACTGATATAAAAGATCCTTTTTGATATCATTGCAATCTTTATAATTCAAGAGGGAATACGAGTAAGAGAGAGTTAGAAAGAAGAACGAATTTGAGTTTTGTTTTTGATAGGTTTAGTCTCTGCCACATTCATTTTTCCGTTTTTTCCCCATTGTAGTTAGAGAGTTTATCTTATTGCTGTTTTTCTGGTTAAGTTTCATATTTTTTGTTTAACCAACTACATATGTTACTCACGAACAGGGGGAAGACTTTTTAATACGGACTACTATTAATGGTAATCCAGTTTGTATTCTTTTTTAAATATCCCTAATACAACAATAAAAAATTCTTCTCGACACAAAAGAAACATTTAAAACAAATTGCCAATTAAAAAAAAAACAGAAATATCAAAAAATACTCTTATGTTTTGTAAATTGAAATCAACTGCAATCGAATTTCATATCAAATTGCTATAATTTTATAATGTAAAAAGTAAAATAGGTTTATAGAGAGCTTATTTGACATATGTCTATGGTGTAATTGTCAAAAAAGCAATTAATAAAACTGCTTTATTTTTTATGAATACGAGCATAAGACTTTAATATAAATATGGAATGAATTGCTTATGGGAATAAGCAAGTCTCGATGGCCATTTCGTCTCTGCTTAAAAACTTGTCGACTTTCTTGCTTGTTTCAGGTATTTGTGCCAAGCAAAGCTATAGCCGACTATAATAAAACAGAAAAATTTAATTTAAATTTGAAAGACAGAAATGTATTGCTTATAAATTTTTAATTCATTTGTTTGTGGTTTTACATTACAATTTTGCACATAAGAATTTACATATCGCATCAATAAAATTTTCTAGCTTTGTTTTTAATATTTCGTAACTACTTTGTGCGTATAAAAAATTTTTCCTTATCAAGCTTCAAAAACAGAAGCCAAATACCGAATATAAAGTTCAAAAATATTTTTTTTATAAATTTGTAATGATATAGTGTTGAATTTTACGGCGCAAAAGTTTTATATATTAATAGGGGAATATATGTCGGACACATGCAGTGTTTTTAAGGCTGAGGTGTTTGCGATTATGCAGGCTTTGAGGATACTGAGAGAACGATGCATCGAGGGTGAAATTAGGGCTTTGTCTGATAGCCAGGCCGCTATTACAGCCCTGGCGTCGCCCATGGGAAACTCTTCCCTGGTTGTTCGTTGTAAGGAGGAGCTGAAGCTCATTGGCGATGCTTGTGGAATAACCTTAGTCTGGGTTTCGGGTCTATGACTGTAGTTAAAGAAGGGATATCCAAGTTTTTCCCTGGGAAAGCCCAGAACAGATGGAATTCCATCACTTCCTGTACTGGTTTTAGGACACTTTGGAATCGGTATAACTGGGGCAAGACTCTAGGAATCTTGGGAATTCCTCTTCAGTCCTTGTCCAGACTTAAAACGGTGTATACGGGTCACTCGCTGATAGGTAAACATGCAGAGAGATTTGGCCTGCCTTTTAATCCACACTGCAGAAGTTGCGGGAATACTTCTGAAAGGGAAGCTATAGATCATTTGCCCAGGTCTGGCAGTCAGACGTTTGAAGTTTTTTGGGGTGCCGTTTTTCGATAGCTTGGCGCAATGTGCGAACCTAGACACCCTTGCTTTACTCCTCTTTATAGACAGCTCTGGTTGGCTGTCATTCTTTTCCTATTTTGGGTGATTTCAGTTTGCTCCTGCACTGGTTTCAAAACGGCACCTTGTACTAATTGTAGTTGATTAACTAGCCATTTGACCTACCTAATAGGGGAATATGGAAAATCTTTTAGTATTACAACCTTTTAAGAAAAACGAGAAGTTGCCAAGAAAAAAAACCGCAATAAGTTCCATAAGAGTTAACGGTTTTGCTTACTAGTGATTACTACACTAGGTATCTTAACTCTGCCACTAAATGCTAGTGATATACCATTTTTCTGGGAGGTATTGTCGAGTAAAACAGGGACCTGTTCCTGTCTTTGCCACAAATTTTAGTCACTTTGAACTTACTTAAAAAATTTAGTAGAAGAAGAGGAGTAACTGAAGGA
This sequence comes from Metopia argyrocephala, assembly GCA_963576795.1. Classification (NCBI taxonomy): domain Eukaryota; kingdom Metazoa; phylum Arthropoda; class Insecta; order Diptera; family Sarcophagidae; genus Metopia; species Metopia argyrocephala. Next base: position 92,073,171 of record OY756211.1, read on the forward strand.
ATAATTCAAATATAAAAAAGCCACCTGAATAAATTTATTGGTTTTATGGTCAAATAAAAATCATTTTTTAATCTATTTTCGATTTAGTTTGCCTGCAAATGTTGAACTTAAGTCTTTTAAATTGAAATTTTTCGGACAAAAACTTTTCCTGTCATTAGTTCTTTTTTACAAGTGGGTCGAAGCTATTATGCTACATAAAACCATTTTGTAAGTTAATGTCTGATAGAGTTATATTGTAAAATTTTATGAGCTTTATGAAAGATCTTAACGTTCCAGGTCATTTCTTTATGGTTCTATTTGAGGAAATCAAAGAAAAAAGTCCTGTTTAAAAGATTAAGATATTATAACAAAATATTTGCTTGAAAACTTGAGGGACTATAAGTTTATTCTACTAAAATTATCTGCTCGGTTCGGTGTTCTGGTGCCTATTATGAATTAAGTTTGATTTTAGACTGTAGTTGAACTAGCTGATCGAACGAATTGTTGTTTGGCTTTATGGTGCACATCGTTAAAGATTTCTTTTATTCCGGGTAGTAAAATTCAATCAAAAAGTTTGAATTTCGTAAACATTTCGTCGTGCGGGAGTTTAAGTGCTCTATACGCCATTTTTTAAATCTCGAGTTAATGATGCTAATGTAGGTTTTTGACACCATATTGTGGGAAGATTCGTTTCTTCTCAACATCATTTAATTTATTACTACAGACTCCTTAAAATCAAGATTTATTAGCCGTAATATTGAGTGCTGTATTCCAGTTACACCCACTGTGAAAATTGAATTAAAAAAAATCAATACTATGAAATAAGATATTCCCGAGAAAATGTTTAAAAGGATCAGTTTTGTCTCTTAAAATAAAATCAATTAACCACCAGTCGTCATAAGGTGTCAACAAATCTCTGAAAACAAGAAAATGTGTGGGTCAGTAGTTTCATAAAATTCACCAAAAAACTACCCACTTTGGTTTTGAGTAGAAAAAAAAAATTATATTTTAAGGGGTAACTTTATAAAAGTAACGGTCGTTTTACTTGATAATCCTGCTGTGTTATAGAGAACAATGAATTTTATTTAATATTTTGGTTATTTTGATAATTTAAGTAACGTTTTTATTTGTTTAAGTATATAAAGGTTTGAGTACATATACCAACCAATGCTTTTATGAGGGGAGAAAAAGAGAAAAAAGAAAAAAAATTACAAATAAAGTTTATAAAAGCCGGCTGCGTTTGCGTTTTACTACAAAAGATATTAAAATGAAAAATGAAATGGAAAAGAAAAATAATAATTTTTAATTTTCAACCCTCATTTTTAAAGAGGAATTGAATTCTTAAAAGAAATAACACGAGTCAACGACTTGACAGTAAGTAGTGTATGTATTGCGAGTGTTATAAATTCAGTGGAGTTTTTTGTTTTTTTTTTTTTTTTGTGAGTATTTACCATAAGGAGCAGATGTTTCCTTAAGCGGAACGCGCCAACCTTTATTACACGTGTACTCGCTTTTATTATTAGTAAAGTATAGGTTATTGTCTGTCATACGTTATTTAGTGTTGCATTGTATGTTGCATGTTGATAACGGTGGTAGTATTGAGCGGAGCTCTTTCTAAGGCTGCTGCTGCTGTTTTTTTTATTTTACTGCTCCTTTACATGGTTATACATGGATGGATTTTTAACGTATTTTTTTGAAATTGTTGTTTTGTTTGTTCTGAATTTCAATTTTAATTTGTGAGGACTGAGCTTCAAAATTATTAAGCATTTCAGTCTTTAGATATTATTCGTAGAGTAAACACGTTTGTCTCATAAAATAAAAGTGATCTTATTGTTAAAACATTAAACTAAAAAATAAAATAACAAAAATTAAAAATAAAATTTTAAAAGAATTCAAAATTAATGTTTTCTGTGCTTGTGACAATAAATTGAATTGCAAATAAAGAATGTCGAAACACAATTACACAAATCCGGCTTTTTGCCAAAATAGTGAATTTTATCCAGTACCTTCGGCTAATAAAGAAAATATCGAATCAATTTATAACCGTAGTTTGCAAGTGAATTTCACGTCTAATTCTGCAACTCGCTATGATGCGCGTGAAGGTCCATTGCGCATGCAACGAAGCATGTCAACACGTTCAATGGTGGCAGTTAAAAAGCCAATGGCTGAAACAACACCTGCAAAATCATCATATCAACAACAGCAACAGCAACAGGAAAAGCGACATCTCCAGCGTACAAGTTCTATTAAACAACAAACTGCGCTTCAATTAAATCAGCCCTTTGAAACACGGTCTGGTTCGGGACGTTATGCTTTGGTTCCAGTAGAAGAATTGGGCTCAAATTCAAATAATCGCTACGCCATAGTGCCAGGACCCACAGTTACACATTCTGCTTTATTAAATTCCCGACGTTATGCTAAATCACAAGATGATTTGGATAGTTATACATCCCAAAAACAATTCAATCGTGAGGAGGGTGAAGATCCTCATTCATTTCATGAAGATCCTTCTGCAAATCCCTATACCAGTTTGCCACCTATTTTGGATCAGCCCCAATTACCGCCGAAACGTAAAATATCTCTACAAAACCGTCAAAAATCTACACAAAACTTACAGCAACAACAGCCTAAAATAAAACATGCTTTCTCTAGTGATTTTGGCAGTAAAACCTTTTTAATACTGGACAAAAATTCGAATCAACGTTATCAAATGGTACCTACCGCCGAAAATGAGGAATTGGTAGATGATAATCATGAAATTATACAAATGCACAATGGCAAGGCTCACCGCTATGCCATGATACCTGCCGAGGATGTAGAGGACAACTATGAGCCACAACTAGAACATGAGGAGGAAGAAGAAGAAACGTGTCTCAGCAATCCTGATCTAAATCATAGTGAACAGTTTCTGCCTCAAGGATATGAACATTCTCGCACATCTATGCGTACCTCTACACCCCAGAAGGGTACTTCCATGGCAAATTTATGCTCATATCCCAATACACCTTTAAAAAATCCTCAGGCTACTAAAATGTTACATGAACTACTATCCACACCACCACGTAAAACTCCTGTTAAGCCATTAACACATTCCCAGCACACAACACCCTGGCACAGGTACACGTCACAGAGAGAACTGAGACAACAATATGTCCAACAAAATTATCCTATACAAAATGTTGCACAACCAGTATCACCGCCACCGCCGCCACCACTTTTAATGCCACGAAAAAATTCCCAATTATCTCCACAGAGGCTTCACTATGAAACGGTAAAACCAGTCACGCCTTTACAAACTGATCGCACTATGGCTGTTATACAACCACGTTTGGCCGGCTCACGTATACATCCTCACTTGGAAGAAGACGAAGAGGAGGAGATGGAATGCAGTAGTGTGCAGCAAAAGTCACGTATTAATAATTCATATCCTGAGAAAATCGCCAATGCAACCATAACCCTGGCCATAGTATCGCTAATGTTGGTCTTAGGCAGCTCCATGAATTCGGCTCTAATCGTTTATATGATTGCCCATGTAAGTTTTTAAATTATTACTAAAGCGGCAGGAGACAAAGCGAAAAGTGAACATGAATTCTATATAATAGCAGCTATGAACGGCAAAAAGTGGTTGAAAAATGTTTATTTGATTTTTTTTTATTATTAAAACGACCCAAGATATAAAAAATATATCTGATCTTGTAAAAGATCAGAGACACAGTGTGGCAATTACAAATCAGTTGGGGGAATAATATCTTTTTTGGTATGTTTAGGTGATTATAATAAGAATCGGAGGCAAATTACTTTATTCGGTATCGAGGGAAATTTCATACAATTTTAAAAACAATTTTCATATAAATTTCGATCGATATCGAGTGCCGTAATTTCCGCCCTGTTTTTAAAATTTGCAAAAAATTGCACTAAATTTGTAAGATTGACGATTATTAAGCCGATTATTAACAAAATGGCTTCTTTATAAAAATGTGTGATTTCTACAGCTCACTAAGAAAATTAAAACGGTTAATAATTGACCAATTTAGCAAATGCTTATTGCAAGTATGTTGAGAAACCGGTTTTATGACTATGCCAAATTTTAAATACACGTACTTGTTATACGCCAGTACCAAGCAGAAAAATGCTGTCACTGTTCACTTCATTTAACTTTACAAATTTTTGTAACATAAAAATTTTGTTTTTTAATTCTTTTTTTTACATATTAATTGCACAAGAGTCGAAAAACCGGTTTTTCAATTGTAACATAAGATTTAGATAAAATTTTGCAACATTTTAAAATAGATTCATGTTATACTGGCCAATACTAACCGGAGAAATGCTAACGCTTCCTGGGTGTTCGAATTTTACTAACTTTTCAGAATAATTTTTTTAAATTCTCTGCTCACTAATGTGTCAAAATATTTTCTTTAGAAGAATGTCCGCCCAATGCCAGAGTTGCGATTTTGCAGTTTCCTTCTAGTCAAATAACAGCAAATAATGCTTAAGAGACGTGTGTAGTCCCATAATATCGAAAGCATTCTAATGTTTCAATATTAGAATATGTTATGGCCTAACATTTGCAACGAAGTGATCCAATTATTTTTTCTGATGTGTAATATGTGGGTCTAAGCATTTAATTTAAGAATTCCACGAAGAGTGTGTTCCATTTTTATTTACTGGTTTAGCACTATCTTCAAAAATAGAGGTCAATTATCTACTTGGGCCACAAGACAAACGCCATGATGGTATACTTATTTGCAATAAATCTGTTTTCAATTTTTGTATATCAATTTTGCTTATTTACATCAGGGTTTTTGTTTGTTTTATAAAATCCGGACTAACTAAGGATATGCGTGAACTGATATATCAGTGCTGATTGAAATTAATTCTGTACCGCGATTTAGTAACTTTTAACAGTACGATATTAGCAAAAGAAGTCGACAATTTTTATTGTTTGCAGTAACGATTGTGTGATTCACTAAAGAAACAATAATGGGGCAACACCGTATAAAATCAGTCAGTTTTTGGATAATTGGTAATTAAAATGGATAGAAAGTAAGTCAAGTTACTAACCTCTAGTTACATACACACATAATTGGTCATTACAACCCTGTGTCAGGGTTACGGCATAGCTTCTCGCAGCACTCATGCTGTGTGTGTTAATTTTTATCCATGAGTACCGGGACCTACAGTTTAAAGTCAACTCCGAACGACAGATTTGAGAAGCTTTTTCATGGCAACCAATTACTCCCAGAGCTTTTGCCAGAAGACTGCTGAGAGGTAGTCGCCGAAAGAAATAATTTTTTCATATTTCCTTTTTTCAAGATGTCAGAGCTGAGATTTGAACCAGGCGCTATCGTCTTAGTAAGCCAACACACTAACCACTAGACAACGGCGACTACACAAACCTCTAGTTGCTTTGGGTATAAAAGCACACAAGAATGGTTCTCAAACAAACTAGTTAATAGCGTAGACACATCTCTACAAAATTTCAAACAAAAAATTTACGATTTTCTAACTGATTTTTACGACAATAGCTATTGGGACTATCGTAAACAAAAGATAATGAATAGCAATATCGACAATTCTGTTGTTTACTGTTGAAAACAATGCGATTATCGTAAAAATATGTTACTGAATCGCGCTACTGAACTAACTTAGCTCTGAAACGGTACTGATAAGTACAAACAAACCTTTTTTTTAATACTTTTAACTGATAATTTTGATGATCAATAGATAATATTACAAACTGTTTAAAACTGTAGTTTACTAAGGCAAGCAATTTCAGAAGTTTCGAAAGTGCTCAAAAATGTTTTAAAATTTGAACGTTTATCGTATAAATTTTTAGTCGTTTAAAATTGCAGAAACTGGCACTGAATATACTGAAAATTATTTCACTTCAACTTTTGTCGCTTATCGTTTGTCGTTTTAATTGTACTTTTGGGTAAACTAATAATATAATTTTACTATTAAAATTTAAAACAACATTTTGTATTTTTTATCCTTTTAGATGGGCAAATCATTTTATTTGCAATTCAGTTTAGTGGCCGCCATTAGTGGTGTCGGCTTAGGTTTTCTCGGTTTTCGTTCACGTCATTGTGAATGGTTACCGAATCGTAGCTATACTTCGGGTTACATATTGGTAACCACGTTTTGTCTCCTGAAATGCTGTGGACTTTTAGTAATACTGGTTTTTGATCCCTATCCTGGATTACCACTACACGATGTTACGACAGGCATTATTTTGGGTCTTTCTACATTCACCATGTTTTTCATTGGCCTAGGAGTTATTGGTACTTTATGGTGCTATCGTCCACCACCGGATAATCGTGTAGATGTAGTGTAAATTATAAGTGAAGAAATATTGTTTATTATATAAGTAGTATAGATTTAATTATTTTTATGTAATACGAGTATATTGTAAAATTATTTTTAATCTGTCCATGAACAGCTAAAATACCAAAAAATGTATTTAATTTTTTATTTCTAAAGATATGGTAGCATAAGTCAAATATTTGATGAAAAAGTCGGACGTAATCGCTATTTTATAAAAATCATTTATTTATTTCTTTTATTACTGGCCATAGTCATAAAAAAATTTAATGCCCGTATTCATAAAAACTATTTTAGGTTTAGTGAGGACTTATTTGACAAATTTCTATGCAATACTTGTCAAATAAACCTTCAATAAACCTAAAATAGTTTTTATGAATACGGGCATTAATATTTTTGAAATGCATTTTATAGTTTGACTTAAAATAGTTTGACTTAAAACACATTTGATATGCAGCCCAATTATAAATTAAAATTTCCCGGGAGTTATTTCCAATTTGCAGTTTTCACAATTGAATTTATGTGGGAAATTGGAGAAGGAAAAAACTCCCAGAGCAATTTCATAACTTAGCTGAGAGTTTTATTGCCGTATTTATAAAAAAGCTTATTTGACAAGTATTTCAAGAGAAGAGATTTGTTAAAGAAGCCAGTAGTTATGTTTTGTTCACAATCTGTATATATTTAATTATTTTGTATATGTTTAGACATTTTTGAAATTTTTTTAAATAGTTATTACAAAGTAAGTAATGGGTTACATTAATGGGTTAGTTGCTCTATTTTGGTCAAATATTTGCCTAATGTGACTGTAACTTTATTATGTTTTAAGAAGCTTTTTGTAATTTTTGTTTTTTTTTTTTGTTTTAAAAAATTGAGTTAAAGACTGTATATAACTGTAGTTGTTGTTTTTAAATGAAATTTAAGATTATATTTTAAATTATTGGTTGTAACGCAGTACATATCTACATGTACTTCCCATAATAGAAGCTAGTAAAGTGTTTTAACTATAAAAATAATTATTTATAATGAGTCCTTAATGCGATAGAGATATACGAGTAAATGACAATATTTTCAAAGAATTTTATATTAAAAACCATATGATTACGAGTATATGCATCGTTTTTTTTTGAAAAAACAAAATTTTAAAAATAAGTATTTGGTTTTATTTATTTTTAAGGTGTTGGGGACTCGATTTTTTTAAGTCTTTGTGTAGGTATTTAAACTAATTTTATAAAAATAATTTGTAACTGAATTTTGTTGTCTTATATATGTACATATTTGATTAATAAAGATTACTTACCTTATAAGAAATGAAAATTTAATTTATATAAAAAAATTTGAAAGAGAAAATGATTTTTTCTAGAAATATATGCATATTTTGTTCAATTAAGAAATAAAATAAAATTTATCAGGTATGTCAGAGAAATCACATTTGTATGCATAGTGGTTAGAGCGCTCGCACAGAAACTCAAACCACCGCGGTTCAATCCCATCGAAGGACAAAAATTATAAATAAAATTTGTGGTTTTTCTAATTTATAATTTAAAAAAGAAGTGGTTGCCCTCCCCTTCTATAAGAAGTCTATCTTCAAGAAACCGGTCCCTGACATATCTAGTCTATTCCACCAAAACCGAACGAATGAAATTTATAATTTAAGAGTACCAACAGTGTAACAGAGTATAGCCAGCTGTTTTCTGGTTTTCAGCTGTCAAATAAATGTGCATGTCTGAACTAGGGATGACGAACTGGATTGATTTTAAAAAATATCTGATTCGGGATTTTGGGAATCCCGATCCAGACTAATCGAGATTTCTGAATTTTATGTTAATTAGTAAAAAGTGTAAAATTTTGTTATTTTTTTAATGCTTTTTTATTTATTTAAAACGAATACGAGGTATGATCGAAAAATCACCGTTATTTTAAAATTTTCAAAAAGTATTTATTCATTCTTATTATTATTTATCTCGTCCCCTTCAAAGTAACACCCTTCATATGTAATACACTTATGCCAGCGTTTTTTCCAATCCTCGAAACACTTCTAAAACGCGCTTTTTGGTATCGCCAACAACTCCTGTTTCGATTTTTTTATCTACTCAATCGTAGCAAAATGCTTTCCTTTCATCGGTGTCTTCAGTTTTGGGAAGAAGAAAAATCCAGCGGGGGCCAAGCCCGGTGAATACGGTGGTTGAGGCATTATAACGGTTTTGTTTTTGGTAAAAAGTCACGCACAAGCATCGATATGTAAGCTGGTGCGTTATCATGCTGCAAAATCCATCGTCATTTACATCTTCTCGGCCTTCCTTAAACCGGTTATACCACAATTGAACTTGTGTTCTGTAGTACCAAATCGAACAGCACACCAAAAACACGACTAATCTTTTTATCTGTCAAAAATAAACTGACAATCCAAAATGGCTGATATTACCAACATATGTATATAACAGACGTAGTCGCAGTGGTCTAGTGGTTAGTGTATTGGCTTACTAAGACATGAGCCCTGGGTTCGACACCCAGCTCAGACTTAAAAAAAAAAAAACTAAATATGAAAAAAAAAAACGCAAAAGCAAAAGCACTGAGAGTAACTAATTTCCATGAACAAGTTTCTCAAATATGTCGTTCGGAGTCGACTTTAAACTGTAGGTCCCGGTACTCATGGATAAAAATTGACACACACAACATGAGTGCTGCGAGAAGCTCGGCCGTAATTATGACACAGGGTTGTAAAGGCCAGTTATGTATGTATATAACAGACATGTGTACCAACATACATAACAGAAAAAAGAAATGCGAAAATTGAACATACATAACTCACGAAATTTGAAAATAATGGTTACTTTTTGATCAGACCTCGCATATAATAGCAATCATAAACAGCTTCCCCATATCGCCCCTAAAACAAAGTATTTTTGCAAGAAGGTTTAAAAATAATATATATTTTTCAGTTTCAATGCGACTATTTTAATAATTAAGTAAAGTGTGATGAAATCTTTATTTGAATCGATAGTACGGTCCATATATTTTAATGTTTGAAGATTATTTCATGCAAATGTTGACCGTGACTGCGCCTCAAGTGGTCCATCCGCTTAGTCCAATTTTGGCATACTCTTTCCAACAATTCGGCCGGTATCTCACGAATAAATGCTTCAATGTTGTCTTCCAATGCGTCAATGATATACATAGATATGATCTTTAACATAGCCCCACAAAAAATAGTCTAAAGGCATTAAATCGCACGATCTAGGCGGGCAATTGACCGGTCCCGAACGTGAAATAAAATGTTGACCGAACTCGCCTCTCAATAAGTCCATTGTTACGTGTGCTGTGTGACATGTTGCACCGTCTTGTTGGAACCACATGTCATTCAAGTAAAGCTCTTGCATTTTGGGCAAAAAAAAGTTGGATATCATCTCACGGTAGTGCTCATCATTCACCATGGAAGAAGCGTGCGATGAACTTTCTTAACAGAGCACGCATTTTGATAATAAAATTCAATAATTAGCAAGCGTTCTTCGTTTGTAAGACGATTCATGGTAAAATTATAGACCAAACTGAAGATGATTGACAGTGAAACAAAACACGAAACGTGCGGCAGCTGTTTAAACCAGTGTTGCCAAAAAGATAATAGCTAAAAAATTACCCTTTATTAATAAATATTATTGTAATCTTTATCAAAAACCTAAGCATATCTTTGCATTCCAAAGTTACAAGCAATCGCATTCATATTATTATTATTGAACAAATAAGCTTCGTTTATTTTTCTTTATAATTTTTAAAGGTTATTATTATTAATTGGTTTACACCCAGCACTAATGCAGGACACTGCGACCAATAGGATCTATTGTGTCCCCTTGGGTCTATTGTCTGTTCAACAGACCTACTGCCTTCCTAATGAACGCAAGCAGGTCCGAAGTCCGAGTGGTGGATATGTCCACCAACGACACCATATGTCTCTCTAGACATATCCATCTAAATTTATCAAGAGCCACACATTCACACAATATGTGCTCCGCTGTTTCCGATGCCCGTGAGCAAAGTCTACAAGTATCTACATTTGTGATCGCCATCCTCATCAGATGCGCTCTCACACTACAGTTACCCGTCAGGAAATCCGTTAGGATCTTCAGATCCGGTCTTTTATGCTTTAGAACATCCGACTTACCCCGAAATCGCGGACGGATCGCAGCCTTGGCATGCCTCAGATCCGACTGGGCGTTCCAGTGTTCCAAACACTTGCCAACTTCCCATTTACCAATTAATCTGAGAATAGTAGAAATCGGTGCCGCACAGCAGGGCTCCGGATCAATATAAGATGTCGCAGACCCTCCCTAGCCAATGCATCCGCTTCTTCGTTCTCGCTTATACCACAGTGTCCAGGTACCCAGAATAGCTGCACCCTGTTCCTAAGCGATAGTCTTTGCAACGTATCGTAGCAATACTTGACAAGCCTAGATGTCACACGATGAGGGTCAAGCGCCTTTAAAGCAGCCTGACTGTCCGAGAATATATTAACCGTCTTGCCCTTGAGCCCAATATCCATGATAATCTCAGCCTGGAAAACACTCAATGACTTCCCTAGTAGAATTGACAGGTTTCGATTGGGTCCATAGACCCCAGCTCCTACTCCACTCTCCATTTTGAAACCATCGGTATACCAGTTTAGGTCGAACAAACTTCGAACTTTTAAAGATAGTTTAAGTAAAAAATCGAGTCACTCAGAGATGCTAAAAGCTTACTTTAAGGTCAGTTAAAAGTCCTTTTGTTGATCCGCCATTTGTCTTTAAAACTTTTTATACATTCTACATTGTGCTTGTGGTGGTCCTTTTATGTCTACTAAAAAATAACACCACACAGAACTTTTATTGTAATTTTTTGATTTGGATTCTTCCAAAGCCCGGGATTTTGGATTTTGGAAATCCAAAATTAAATCAATCCCGTTACTCATACCTAATTCAAATGTAGTAAAATAAGAGTGTTTCTTCTTATCAGCGTTGTGAACTTACACGATTTATCCAGGCTGCTACATATGTTATTATGCTTGTTTGGAACACTAATAAAAAAGGGACGAAATTTAATTCCCACCAAATATTCTATTCGTTTTAAATATGGTACTAAAATCGTAACTGAAAATACTAAAATATGTATGTTTCTTTAAAGAAATATATTGTAAATTCATAATTCCGAAAACCCGGGATATCCCGGGACAAGTTTTTAAAAATCCCTGATTTCGAATATCCCGATCGTCATCCCTATAGCCGCTTAGATAAACTGCTTCGAAAAAAACGACATAAGTGCTTAAGAAATTAAATTGGGCATTACTCACAATTTTTATAAAAAAATATGAAATTATTATTTTAAAAACAATTGAAACAATGTAAAAATAATTACATTCCTTCGCCTCAGCCATATTTACAACGTTTATTCTTTTATTAATTTATGAAATGTTATAGAATTTTGTAGTCGCCGTGGTCTAGTGGTTAGTGTGTTGGCTTACGAAGACGATAGTGCTGGGTTCAAATCTCAGCTCCCACATCTTTAAAAAAAGAAATATGAAACAATTATTTCTTTCGGCGACTACCTCTCAGGAGTCTTCTGGCAAAATCTCTGGGAGTAATTAATTGCTATGAAAAAGCTTCTCAAATCTGTCGTTCGGAGTCGACTTTAAACTGTAGGTCCCGGTACTCATGGGAAAAAATTAACACACACAACATGAGTGCTGCGAGAAGCTAGGCCGTAATCCTGACACAGGGTTGTAATAGCCAATTATGTAATGTATGTATGTAATGTATGTATAGAATTTTAAAAAGATAACGTCAAGATTAAAAAATCCAACTTGGTAGCATTTTTATATGTGCTTAATTTTTAAGCAGTTTTAAAATTAACCGCTTATATAAGCGGATATAAATAAAAATTTGTATGGCAGATTTATATTCGGTTTGAAAAAAACACCACTATTGTCTATTTACATCTCAACATAAAAGCCAAAACAATCATCTGCCAAAATGGTAATCAATTCATATTACAATAGAATACTAATGAATTTTGAAACAGAAATTTTAAAATTTTTGAAATCTTAATCCCTTTTTAAACTTTTTTTTGCAGAAAGATGCTTGAATACCAAAGAGAACATGCCGAGGCGGCTGTTGATATCACCAGTTACGTTTCAAATCCTATTAACGCCTATTTACTTACAAAACGTTTAACAACAGACTGGAAACAAGTGGAAAATCTTATGGCCCACGATGTGGGTGTAGGTAAAGTTATAACAAAAAAACTTTCTTAAGCGGCATTGTCTTAATAAAATTTCTTAATTCTTCATTTTTTTTCAAGATTTCCTAACAAATATAACAAATTATCGTAGTATTTTAAAATTCCCCTCCGATGAAGATTTAAATGGTGCAGCAGTGGCACTAATGCGTTTACAAGACACTTACAATTTGGATACCTCCAGTTTGGCAAGAGGAGAATTAAATGGCATACAATATAGGTAATATTTTAAATATTTCAAGTTATTACTCGTATATATACACCTCCCTATTACTACATACAACTACATAAATACATAGATAATAAAAGATGTAAATTGTTAAAAATTCAATTGTAATTTTTAGTACGGAAATGTCATCTGATGATTGCTTTGAATTGGGACGTCAGTCGTATGTCAATCATGATTATTATCATACTGTTTTATGGATGAATGAAGCCATGACAAGAATGTTAGATGAGCCCAGAAATCGTACATTGGCATTTACAAAAGCTGATATTTTAGAATATTTGGCATTTTCAACATACAAACAAGGTTAGTTAGTGAAAATTAGTGTTTTTGTTTTTGTTTATTATTAAATAAGAAAAAACTTAATTAAATTTATTGCGTTAGAATCTAAATTTAATCATAAACGATTTTATATTCATATAAGTACATACCATGCAATGCATAAAATCCTCGTTTCATTTGTGCACAATTTCTTTTAACAGAGTAGAGATTTCATTTAATTTTCAACTTATTTCAGTGTCTTTGCTTGTGCGGCCTTAACAGTTGAATGTTGTTTGCAACGTTATTGATGACATCGTTTGTGTTGTCAGCATTGCTTTTAAAAGGATTTAAATCCATTTAGAGATTTTGATTGATTAGTTGGTTTTTTTTTTCAAATAAACTGTCTGCCGGGTTTTGCAAGTATAAAAAATAAAATTTATTTATGGTATTCTATAGAATGTATATAATTTTACATTATAAAATAAAACTAAACTAGACATTGAGAATTGTAGAATAAAAAACGAAGATAACAGCTAATCTACTGAAGACGCTCACCATTAACATTCAAACATCCACCGACAGACGAGGCAATTGCTCTTTGATCATTCGAGGGTGAAGGTATAACACTGGCTCTTGAGTGGACATATTGACAGCAACTTGTTTCATTAACAAAAAAAGGCGCAAAATATACAAACATCTTTGAAAAAAAAAGACCTTCTATCATCTTCACATTCCAATACAAATGCACTGCATTAGTAGGGGTTTACCCCTGAGTATTGGTCTTAAAAAAAATGGCAACACCCAAAATTTTCTCACACACATCTTTTTTATATCTTTACCGTAGCCGCCGTGGTCTATTCGTTAGTGTGTTGGCTTACTAAGACATGGGCCCTGGGTTCGACTCCAGGCTCTGACATCTTCAAAAAAAGAAATATGAAAAAAATATTTCTTTCGGCGACTTCCTCTCAGCAGTCTTCTGGCAAAAGCTTTGAGAGTAATTAATTGCCATGAACAAGCTTCTAAAGTCTGTCGTTCGGAGTCGACATTAAACTGTAGGTCCCGGTACTCATGGATAAAAATTGACACACACAACATGAGTGCTGCGAGAAGCTAGGCCGTAATCCTGACACAGGGTTGTAAAGGCCAGTTAAACAAAAACCTCTAATTTAATATAAAAATGTGTGTGATATATATTTAAAAATTTTTTTAATTTGAAAGGCATCTTGAGGGAAATTTCCCATAAATATGGCCTATAAATAAGGCTGAAATTAACCAATGGCACAGGTGATGTTTGCTGTTGTTTGTGGCTTATTCGATTATTATGCATTGGACGCTTTTGAATCTCCTGTAGATTGGTATCGACATAAGATCAACAATTTTGTTTGTTCACGTACCCATTCATACAGAATCAGGCCTCATCGCTGAAGAAAATTTTTCGATATGAATTTCTTTTTACACTGCCTGAATAGAACCCCCATTTTGATAAATCAAGTTTATTATTTGAAGGTGTTGTGAATGCAATATCCACCCTTCACAGAAGAAACTAGATTGTAAATACAACAAATTTTTTTGTATATACAATTAAAATATTCAATTTTGCGTCAACAACAGTTTTTGTAAATACAAATACGACAATTGTACGTTTCCAAAAGAAAACGGTACCATGTTCTTTCAATTATTGTGGTTAACAAAGTAATTGTTGAAAGAATTACAAGGCTTTTAGTAAATGTTTTTGTTGCACTATTTTATCAATCTTTTTTTTTAATTAAATCCTCTTCATTTTCTCCTCTGCTGGGATTTGAACCTGGGCTGTTGTGCGTTGTATGCAAGCGCTTTAACCATTACCACGTAACTTCTAATTTTTATAATGTTGTTTTTGTACTAAATATGCGCAACTAACCTAAACAAAAGAATTCAAAAAAAATTTATTTAATCGTTTTTATTGAAAATGTATGGTACCGTAATAATTTATTTTATTTTGTTGTCAAAGTTTACTTTGAAAAAAAATAAAAAAATATAACGGTACAATCTTTTTTCAATTATTGTGGTTAACAACCCATTTGCTGGAAAAATTACAACACTTTCAATAAATATTTTTGTTAAACTTCTTTCTAAACCTCATACTTTTCTGTTATGTTTTTATAATAAAGTTTTATTATTTTTTAAAATATTGCTTAAATAATAGCAACAATTTTAATTAGCATAATTTGTTGAAAATAAATCTTAATATTTGTAATATCTAAAAAATATTTGATTGTATTTATAAAACACATATTTAAAAGAAAATTTCACATTAACAACTCACTTTGCTGATTGAATTTTGGTGAAATTTTTTTCTGTGTTGGTGATTTGGCAAAACAGACTAAATAAAGTTAAAGCTATAGCATGACTTGTTCGGTTATTACTATTTAAGTTTGGCTCTCTTTAAAATAATGAAAAACAATTGGCTCGATTATGTTTAATTTAATTTTCCGTTACGATTCTGTAGCTTCTCCTTGTCTTAAACTCATTTTGTATTCAAAAATTAATTTTTTAAAATTATTATTCTTAAGCAAAAGAAAATATTCTTGTTCCGTTTTCATAGCTCATTTTGAATGTTTCGCAATTACTTTTGTTAGCAACAGATGAAAACAAGGTTTTATTCTCTATGTTTTATTCGAAAAGTATAAAGTATTTCTGGGTGGGTGAGTGGGTGTATATGTACATTCAAGGTAAAGGCATGTACATATATGTACAATAGGGTGGGTCAATTTGTTCGGGACCGAAAAACATGACAAAGCGTATAGTAAGGTCGTAATCTACGAGAAATTCTAAGAACTTTTCCCAAAGAAACCATGGTTCTAAAATCAAAATCGAGCTTCCGGTTTCTTACGAGAAAATTTGGTGTTCAGGTCATCCGAAAATAATGCTATTTTTTTGGAAGTATTCATTGTAATTGGTGAATAGTTGACCTGTAACGCTGGAAGAGGGCTTATTTTAAAGGAAATTATCTCAGCTTTCTATATCTGTCCTCATTTATAGAAAATTGTTTACCAAAATAATGGTTTTGGAGGTTTATGTCAAAATAATAATAGTAAAACTGTTAAAAACCTAAAACTAATATTATTGTGACATAAACCTCCAAAACCATTATTTGGGTAAAAAATTTTCTATAAATAAGGACAGATATAGAAAGGTGAGATAATTTCCTTTAAAATAAGCCCTCTTCCAGCGTTACAGGTCAACTATTCACCAATTACCATGAATACTTCCAAAAAATAGCATTATTTTCGGATGACCTGAACACCAAATTTTCTCGTAAAAAACCGGAAGCTCGATTTTGATTTTAGAACCATGGTTTCTTTGGGAAAAGTTCTTAGAATTTCTCGTAGATTACGATTTTGCTATACGCTTAGTAGGCAAAAAAATTGACCCACCCTAATGTACAATATTTTATTATATTTTGCTTTAAATTAGGTCATTGCTAAAAAACATATTTGCTTATATGTTTACTCTTCCATCCACATACTTTTAATGTATGACCGTTTCCATTAACAATTTTAACCATGTATCATGTACAATGTACATAGTATATAGTATATATTTACTCGATATTTTGAACAACAAAACAGCATATATATAAATTTTTTTTAATATATAAAACCAAATTATATTCTAAAGTCATGCAATGTAAAGGAAATGTTCATATATGAGCATTTTTTGTTTTTTTTTTCATATAAAATATTAAAAAAAAGAAAAACTTTTCTCTAGACAGCTTTTCCTTTCTTTTTTATTGTACACATATATGTGTGGACTTACCACAGAAACACTTTAGTTTTTTGTTTTCATTCTCCTAAAACAGATTTTATTTACCGAAAACTCCTGAATGAAAATTGTTTTTTTCACTGTTTTTATTTCAAATCATTCATTGTACGCTACATCATCACGAGGTAGAGTTATACCGAAGGGTCAAACAAACAAACAAAAAACTGTTGAAGTGCTGCAGCTTTTTTTATTGCCTCTGCTTTAGTTTATGGACACAAAGTATTTGTCAACATTTACTTGGCCATTACAGACCTGCTTCAGGTTTATGGCCTACCTTCTCGCAGCACCTATGTTGTGTGAGTCAATTTTTATCCATGAGTACCGGAACCAACAGTTTAATGTTGACTCCGAACGACAGACTTGAATAGCTTGTAAATGGCAATCAGTTACTCTCAAAGCTTTTGCCAGAAGACTGCTAAGAGTTAGTGACCGAAAGAAATATTTTTTTATATTTCTTTCCGGATTTGAATCTGGAGCTCTTGTCTAGTAAGCCAACACACACTAACCACTAGACTACAGCGTCTACTGTCAACATCTACTACAATTTACAATAAAAGTTAAGGAAAAAATTGTAAAACAAATTAAAGTTGTTTTCTGAACAGTATTCGTTTGCAATTATGGACTAACTAACATTACAGGGTTGTAATGGCCAATTATGTATGTATGTGCATAAGGCTCTAAGTAACTGGGGTCACTAAAAATAAAGCTACTACTTAAAAATTACAAATTATTTTTATTATTCAGCAGCCCGGAGACACGTTGTCTTTTCGGATTTCTGAACTTCATTGCACAGCCATAATAGAGCACATATCTTCTAAAAGGAAGACAGTAATGGCTGCAGTTAAATCCTAGATTAACTCGAAATAATTTGTTATTTAAACTAGTGCACCATGTTTCTATGTGACATGTTTGCTTCTAGATTTCTTTTTATTTTCACTAACAACGATTATAAGAAAAGTTTATATTCACGAATCTATCATTTATTAAAACTCTTACTACGAGTAACATTGAAAGTTTTCATTAAATAAATTATGTAACTGCCATAAGATGAAACAATTTTGATAAAGTTAACCATAATCTCCTCATACACAAATTAAATAAAATTGGATTATCTTCTGCTTTTCTTAAATGGATATCTTCGTATCTGATCGATAGATTTCAATGTATTTTATTTAGGAACCATAAGTCAAAAACTATCTCTGTTCCATCTGGTGTCCCACAAGGTAGTCACTTGGGGCCGTTATTGTTCCTTATATACATAAATGATTTACCATCCTGTATAAAGTATTGCAATATTTTAATGTATGCCGATGACGTTAAGATTTTTCTTCACCTCAACGATTCCAATTTTCGTAATCTCCTTCAAAACGACTTACAAAATTTTTATGAGTGGTGTAAAATTAACTTAATGCAACTTAATTTTAAAAAATGTAAGTACATGGTATTCTATAGAGCCAATCCTCTTATCTGCAGTTATAAATTTAATACTTATAATATTGAAAAAGTCGATACATTTCTTGACCTTGGTGTGCTACTCGATCCAAAACTAACTTTTAACCCACACATTTCACAAATTGTAAATAAGGCAAAAGGTGTATTGGGATTTATTAAACGCTGGGGAAAGGAGTTCAGAGATCCATATGTATTAAAGCAGCTGTTCACCTCATTGGTTAGACCAATACCTGAGTATGCTTCTATAGTTTGGGATCCTCAATACGAAATTCATATAAATAAAATTGAATCTGTACAAAAACAGTTTCTTCTTTTTTGCCTCAGAAATCTTCAGTGGAATCCGAATAGAGTTTTACCATCTTACGAAAGCCGTCTAGCACTTATCAAACTTCCTACTCTCAAAAGCAGAAGAACTTGTTTCAACATTTCCTTCATTAATAATTTGATATGCGGAGTTATTGATTCTGAGACTTTACTTATGCAGCTGGAATTTATTATTCCTACTCGACCAACTAGATATTGTATTCCTCTTAAACTGCAATTCTTTCGATCTAATTACGCCAATTTTGATCCTTTTCGGAGAATGTGTGCAGAATTCAACAATTATTTTTTCCTTATTGATTACTCCTTAAACTTTAACGCTCTTAAAAATAGAATAACGAACTTTTTAAATAACTGAGTTAATTAATTTTCTTTTTTTTATATTTTGAATAATAAGAATAATCCAGATAGCCTGTAAGAATTTTTGTATTTCATTGGCTGAAATAAATAAATAAATAAATAAATAGGTGTGTTTCTTTACTTTTTAGGTAAAGTTCGGTAAATAGAGAGTAAGCAATAATTTCTCTCAATAAGAGACAAATTTACCCAAAGTACGGGAACGCAAAAAAGCAAATATTTCACCCATTCGCATAAAAATATGACAAAACACAACATTATGTCACACACACATATGAACATGTACTTTCGTAAAAATAAACGACAATAATTCGACTTACACATGTTAACTAAGGCAAAGATAAACTTTTTTATATAAATATTGAATTAAATTATACTATAAGCCTTTTACTGCAGGTTTATAAATATTTTTTAATTCAACTTTTGAAATTTTTTCTAGTTTTTGAACCTTTCATTTTTCTATTATTTTTTTAACAGCTGATTTATTTGTTTACTTGCACAAACTAGCCCGAAGAGAAAGTACGGGCTATTTCGTGCATGAAGAAGAAGAATGTTACTCTCTCAAAATTTCTCTCATTTACCCAAATTTTGTGTACGGGAACGCTTGTAGAGTAAAGAAACAGGCTTAATGTAGGGTAGGGTATCATATATTCGTATCTGATCAAATTATTACTTTCTTTTTATATTTTTGGTTTTTCTTCACAGTTATATACTATTTCTTTTTTCGAAATAAAAATAAATCAAATTTGTTATTTCTAACTTTTGTGCATTCGTATCGGTTTTTTATTCAATTCTTTTCTATGCAAATTCTTTCAATTGGAAATATTACATTTTCATGGAGCATGCATATGCACAATACATACATATGTACATATGTTTAAGAGAATACCACATTTTTAAATCAGATAAAATTTATATTTTATATTCGTTTTTGTGCTTTCATGAATGTTAGACAAAACAGATATTTTTTTAGATTTTTTTTAAAGCTATAAATATTCTATAATCCTGTTTAAAGTTTGATATAAAAAAAGATTTTATTAAAGAAAAAGATAGACAGATCACATGGCCAGTTTATCGGAAATGCGTTTAATTACAAGTACCACTGAGCTAACGATTTAATACACGTAGCAGGAACGCAATAAAAAATACAACAATACAGTTAGCCTGAGTTGTCTATATAGTGAAGTAAAAAAAGGGAATTTAGGTAAGCGTGCTGCACCGAAATATCAAAAAAACCGATAAGCCACGGAGAAATTGATGAATAGTTTAGCGTGGTAGACCCACCATTTCGGTATGGATGTATATTGTTCTGCGATCCGTATACAACACCAAAAGCCTAGATAAAGAGGGGCGAAAAAACCACATGAGTTTCGGCTTCCTTCTCTATATCTTTGTACCTATTATTTTGTACCAGGGAAGAGCCTAAAGAATTTTGCTTTAATAACTGTAATAGAGCAGTCGATACCAGAGTAGGATGGAACGTATTTCTCACTTACCGATACTCTTTTATAGAAAATTTACTTGATTTAATAAATTAATAATTCCATTAGTAAATGTATAACCTCATGGCTAATGCCATTTTTAATTTGTGCTGAGAACGCTGTAACTGACAAAAAATCGAAAATACGTTTTTTGCATCATTTTTATGAGAAAAAAATACGCGTCGATTGGTCCAGGTCCCAGATTTCTACTATGAAAATAAATTCACTTACGCCGTCTGCGAAATGAAAAATACCAGTGTATTTGTTCTACTTTTATAAAAGTTTTTTGGCTCTGGTGAACATTTAAGGTCTTGTCAGTTAAAGCGTTCTTTAATTCCATCGACGATATTGTCTTTTTTTGTACAACATAATTGATTAAACAGAACTGGGGCATGACGTTTTTTTCCATACAAATTGACATATAAAAACGCTAGTGAATACCGTCGTGAAATATAATCTATTTTATTTTGACAGCGATTTTTCTTATGCTCTCATTTTTAGAAACAAGTTCTCTCAACAATGTTACCACACTTTTATTAAATTTCATACATTTTGTAAACAAACCCATTTGTTTTTTGTTGTTGGCACAAAGAATAATAAGAACAAAAGAAAATTGAAAAAACATTTCAAAGTTTAAATATATTAATAAATTTTGGAATTTTTTAAATGAAATGAGTGATATTATAGAAAAAATAATTGAAAAAATGTGTAAAGATGATTAAATTATAAAATATAAATTCACTTCTTCGCAAAAACTCTCCTAAACTTAATTTTTAATAGCTTTACATACAAGAAATGTAAAAACATTAAATGACAGTTCGTGAAGTTGCGGTCGTCGTTTTAATTTTGGGCATGTATTCTCTGAGAGTCGTTTTTGCCTGAAGTTCTGGTCGTATTCTGTTTAATCATTAACTTTATATTTTGGATAAATAGCGCAAATTACTCTGCGTTGTAAAAGACCTTGCAAATAAGCAGTCGTAACTTATATGCCTATATTTTGTTATTATTTTGCATGGTTTACTATGTACGTTTGCTTGCAACGAAGAGTGATTACCGCTAGTACAGGGTGTTTTTTATTGAGGTATAGAACTTTAAGTTGGCATCACTTTTTAACTGGCGGCCATTTTGTCAGCTGTTAAGTGATTAATATTTAGTTTGGTTTGCCATTTCATCATGAACAGGTTGACAAAAGAACAACGCTTGCAAATCGTGCAAATTTATTTCGAAAATAATGGTTCAGTTCGCGAAGTCTACCGCAAGCTCCGTCCATTTTATGGTCGACATAATCGTCCATCAGAGCAATTAATTCGGTTAACCATGGATCGTTTTCGCACTACGTTTACTCTATGTGATAATACGCATCCGCAGAGACGTCGAACAGTGCGCACCGAAGAAACATTTGCCGCTGTAGAGCAAAGTGTTGAAGAGAACCCGAATGAATCGATTCGCCACCGTGCACAGCAATTGGAGCTTTGTCCATCAACTTTATGAAAGATTTTGCGCAAAGATCTTGGCTTGCGACCTTACAAGATCCAGCTTGTGTAAGAATTAAAGCCGCGAGACCATGCAATGCGTCGTGATTTTGGTGTATGGGCCGAAAATGAGATTGATCTCGATGCTGAATTCATCGCAAAATTTTGTTAAGTGATGAGTCTCATTTTTGGTTGAATGGCTACGTCAACAAGCAAAATTGCCGCATTTGGAGTGAAGAGAATCCACATGAGACCCTTGAGACGCCATTACATCCACAAAAACTGACTGTTTGGTGTGCTCTATGGGCTGGTGGAGTCATTGGGCCATACTTCTTCCGAAATAATGCTGGAGAGTCAGTTACCGTTAATGGAGACCGGTATAGAGCCATGATAACCGACTATTTTGTTCCCGAATTTGATGGCATGAATGTGGATGAGTTGTGGTTCCAACAAGACGGCGCTACATGCCACACAGCGCACGTCACAATCGATTTATTGAAGGAAACATTCGATGAGCGTATAATTTCGCGGAATGAACCTGTCAATTGGCCACCTAGATCGTGTGATTTGACACCATTGGATTATTTTCTTTGGGGATATGTGAAGTCGCTCGTCTACGCCAACAAACCAGAAACGTTAGGGGACTTGGAAGCCAACATTCGTGGCGTTATTGCCAACATACGGCCCCATATGCTCGAAAAAGTGGTTGAAAATTGGACCTGTAGAATTGGCTTTATTCGAGCTAGCCGCGGCGGCTACATGCCCGAAATCATATTTAAACATTAATGGCATAAAATTATCCTTCCAATAAAGCCAAATTGATGGACATTAAAACGATTTTCTTGTGTTTTATTTCAATTCGAAGTTCTATACATCTAAAAAAACACCCTGTACATATTAATTTTATAGCAATTGTTTAAAACGTATTGACTCACTTTAAATTTCAATTATTTCTACTTTTGGGTTTGTCCTTAAAAAATCCATTATTTTTATAGAAACAAAAAAAAAAAAAAAATTCCATAACATTTTCATTTAAAAACACAATGTAGTAGATAGAACATTCATTATTGTCAATGTCACATTTGATCATCAGTTAAGGAAAATTTATCATCACTGTCAGGCAATAGTCTATAAAAAAAATTTAACCAAAAAAAATTTGTATTTGCCACATACTAATTGCATGCCACATAAGCAAAAACTACTAAAAATTATAACTTTACTAAATTTTATAGAACATGGAAACTGCATGTGTCTGGTGGCTACACAAACAGGTAGACTGCCAATGTGTTACAAAACACAGGACTCTGCTTACTTTTTATGCAATTTATCACTTTCATTGTTTTACGCACACAACTGAGAATACAATTAATTGCAATATCATACTCGTATACCAGTACATTAAAGCTTTACAGCACAAGCCAAGCGTCACCCACTTTTAACAGCCTTGCAACTAAGTGAGGCAACAGCAACAGCAAGACATTCATTCATTGCATTACAAACTCTTTTATATTTAGAGAAACCAACCCACCAACCAAACCAAAATATTTATTTCCTTTTTTTTGTTTCTTATTTCCTTACACAGGCAATGTGGAAAGTGCTCTCTCTATGACTAATGAATTGTTGCAACTGATACCAGACCATGAAAGAGCCAGTGGTAATAAAATTTATTATGAAAAAGAACTGAAAGAGTTATCATTAAAGAAAAAGGTCAAAGGTGATGATGGCACTGATGAAACACCCAAATCGGATTTGGTATGTATTTATTAAATAATAAAAAAAATAATATTTTAAAATTTTTGAGTTTTTATAAAATAAATTTTCTTTCACGTTTGCAGCCCATTTCTAAAGCTGAACCCTATTCCATGTTCGATCAAACGGAACGTAAAACTTATGAACTCTTGTGCCAAGGTAAACTGAAACCTACACTGCAACAACTTAGACCTTTAAGATGCCGTTATGTGGACAATAATGTACCATTTTTGAAAATTGGTCCTCTAAAACTGGAAGAAGCCTTTATGGATCCTTATATTGTGGTCTATTATGATGTTATCTTTGACAGTGAAATTGAATTGTTAAAAAAAATGGCCAGACCCCGATTCCGTCGTGCCACTGTACAAAATTCCATTACTGGTGAATTGGAAACAGCCAATTATCGTATTAGTAAATCAGCCTGGTTGAAAACCGAAGAGCATCCGAGTATTAAAAATATCGTACAGAGAACAGAGGATATGACAGGTCTTGATATGATCACCGCAGAGGAATTGCAAGTGGTCAACTATGGCATTGGTGGTCACTATGAGCCGCATTTTGATTTTGCTCGAGTAAGTTGAAATATGAAGTTTAAAATTCTAAACAAATGAACGAAAATACCTTAAAATTAATAAAACATTTTTAAAAGTTTTGAAAAAGCTTTCCAGTTATTCTATTTTGAATTGAAATTTTCACCCATTTTTTTTTTAATTTTTTTTTTTTTTCAAAACAATTCCTTCACCTTATTAAAAGGCAATTATTTTCTAAAGAATATTTATAAATTTCTTTAAAAGAACAGAAAATATTAAAGTTTTGCTTTTAAAACGTCTTTTATTTTATATTTTATTTGTAGCGTGAGGAAGTACGTGCCTTCCAGGGTCTTAACACGGGCAATCGTATAGCCACTGTTCTGTTCTATGTAAGTTTCTATGCAAATAATTTTAATTTATAAGAAATTTTATTTTGTTTTTTTCTTATAATTTTTAAGATGAGTGATGTTGAACAAGGTGGCGCTACAGTATTCACTGCTATCAATACAGCTTTATGGCCCAAAAAAGGTGCAGCAGCTTTCTGGTATAATTTACATCGATCTGGTGAGGGTGATTATCGTACAAGACATGCTGCCTGCCCTGTACTTACTGGTTCGAAATGGGGTAAGTTTCAGTTTAACCAGTATTATTAACATTGAACATATTTTAACGACAAAATAATTTTAATTTTTTTTTCTTTATTTTCAAATTACAGTTTCCAACAAATGGATTCATGAGAGCCGTCAAGAATTTAGGCGTCCTTGTGGTTTAGAACCTGATCATGGCGAATTTGCCATATAGTGCAATTAATTTTTTAAAAAATAAATGTTAATTTTTAAATATGTTTTTATAAAATAAATTTATTCATTAAACTTTATGTTTTAAACATTCTCTCATTTTTAGACAAATAATTGTTTTTTTACTTTAAATTTTAAAAATTTAAATTAAAAAAATATTTACTTTAAAATAAATGGAAATTTTCAAATAAATAAAACAAAAAAAAAATTAGTTTTCTTAAAATATTGCTATACTGATGTGTATCTATCTGTAATTTAATATTTTTTTTTTTATTTTTATTGAGACCAAGATTCAGGGGTAAACCCCTACTAAATGCTGTACATTGTATTTAAATTTTTGTAAAAAGAACAGAACATATAATTTGTCTTCTTATATTATTAGGCGCCTTAGGGAATGAGACAAATTGCTGTGAATTGATTATTCAAAGGCCAGTGTTATACCTTCACACTTGAATGATCAACAGCAATTGCCCCATCGTTGCATGTTGATTATGTGGTGAGTGCCTTCGCTAAGTAGGTTTTTAGCTATTATCTGCTACTTCCCAATAGATATTTCTTTTCCCTTATCATTCGTTTGTCGCAGGGACTGTAACGGTTATAAGTTATATCGAAAAACTTATTTTTTATGGTTATTTTGAGAGTTTTTCCAAAAAAGGTTAGCAAAAAAAGTTATTTGTCAACGGGAAAATAAAAGTTAAAAAAAAAACTCTCATAAATAGATTTTTATAAAATAAAACTCAATTTGTGAGTTTTATTTTTCCATCATAAAATAAAACACTATTTAGGAGATTTATGTTTTCGGTCATAAAATAAAACTCGTTTTTATGAAAATTTTTTTTTACACCTAACCCTGATTTGACACATTATCGTCTGCAAACTCTTACAAATGTCATTTCTATCATATTTATTCCGTGCAGAACGTCGTAATAGACTCAGTCATCGAACCCGCTTTCATCCTCCTAGTCAAATATTTGTAACATTTTTAGCAAGTTCCGGCCATTATCGGTTGTAATTGTGTAAATTTGCCTTTTTTTAATATTAAAGCACCCTAAAACTCGCTCAACTTGAGATTTTAGGTATTCAGCTTTAAAAAACAATAAAATGAAGAAAAATAAAACTCTCTTTTTAAAGGTTTCATCTAACCTTTTATTTTTCCGTCAAAAAGTAACAGTTAAATTCCGATTAATGATCATTTTTACAAGATCACTACAGATTCTGTGAGAGCTCTCTAAGTCGATTAATTTGGTATATAACATCATACATGTCTGTCGACTCTAATACGATGATTTTTTTACTTTAATTTTTAAGCAATAACTGTTATTTGCAGTCCCTGCTTTTTCGTTGAAAGGTGAAATAGAGTGGAATGTCAGGGAGCGGTTGCTTTGGAGATGGACTTCTTTGTCCATCCCCTCCTTATTTTTAAATTATAATTTTGAAAAAATGGCAAACTAACTCTTTCATTTTTCACTTTTGCTGGGATTCGAACCTGGGCCGTTTGAGTTTTTATGCGAGCCCTCTAACCACTATACCAGGGACCCCGCCAGTATAAACGAATATTAGCAAAATAAATTGAAAAAATTAATTAAATTCGATTATAGTTGACAACCGAACTTTTGGGTTGTCTGAAAAGACTTAAATGAATAAATTCGAAAAGCTTTTGGATTATGCTAGTATTTTTCCTGTAGAGGAAACAACGTAGTTTACTTCAAATGGGCATATTACTATATATGTATGTCGTTAACTAGACGTCGATACCTGTTATTCTCAAAACTAGCCAAGGGATGTAAGAACATAGTCTTGCGTCTGGATAAGGGTGGTCAAATTATCTTGCGTTTAGTTCCAGGATACTATAATGTAGATGAAAATTGGAATGCTAACGAACGTGCATATCCTGTGTGTGATATTAAGGGACGATTATAGCATGTAGTCGCCGTAGTCTAGTGGTTAGTGTTTTGCCCTACTAAGACAAAAGGTGCGGGTTCAAACCTCAGCTCTGACAACTTTGAAAAAAGAAATATGAAATAAGTATTTCTTTTGACGACTATCTCTTAGCAGCCTTCTTGCAAAAGCTCTGGGAGTAATTGATTGCCATGAACAAGCTTCTAAAGTATTGTCGTTCAGAGTCGACTTTAAACTGTAGGTGCCAGTAATCATGGATAAAAATTGACACACACAACATGGGTACTGCGAGAAGTTAGGTTATAACCCCGAAACAGGGTTGTATTGGCAAATTATAGCATGCATTTTTGCGAAAGGATGATAACAGAGAGAAGAGTTTAAGAATTTGGTATATTGCTATGAAGTCTTATCCACTGCTTGACTTGATGATATCAGTTTTTTGCTAAGCACTGTAAAATTCACAAACAGTGGCATAAGCAAACTTTTGCAACAAAACTATGGTGTTAATAACAATGAGGAATCAGTATTGTATTTCCCAGCAGAATTTTTTTAAAATTCGTAAGCAATAAATAAAATTGTGTGCAATAATGTTTCTGAAAAGACTACACGGTAAGGTATTGCCAGTGACTTTTGCCTTCTGGTGGTTCATTTCATATAAAAGTCATGCTTTATTGATGCGCACGAGTGAGTGATTGCTCACAATTTCTCTCTTACAAAATAACTTATTGGTAAGCATTATTTTCTGCTGGGCTATTGTGTGAGTCTTCAGTGTTAATTAGAAGTGGACTCAGATCTATGGGCTCACCCTACTTCTATACTTTTGCTAACATTGCGGGTATTTAAAAAACGAAGGCAATGTTTGTGACGGTTTTAAGCTGGTCTTAGCAATTTTGAATCAGTTCAATGCAACTCATCATATGCCATTTAGTGTAATGGCGATTTGTTACGTCAAAAAAGGACAATTAGCACATCTTATCCCTTCTGTTCATAGAACGCGTATGGTTTTTGACTTTCGTCTCTTTATATGAGAAACACTAATAAATTTTAGTATTTTTCCTATATAAACAGACGAATGTCAAAAACCTTTCGTGTCCCATGTCCTATAGTTTTTAATTGCTTAAAATTGTGAATAGCATTTTTCTTATAATATCGAATTTTTCCAAATTTTTATTTTATTTTTACTTTACAAACTTCTTTGAAATTTAAAAAAGGATAGCAAATATTACTATCGCCGCTAAAAAGCAACAAATTATTATACAAATTCCTGTGACACAAGTTTATCAAAGTTCGTATTTTTTAAAGGTCGTATCCACTCATAGGGGTAGTCGCCGTGGTCTAGTGGTTAGTGTGTTGGCTTACTAAGACATGGGCCCTGGGTTCGAAACCCAGCTCCGACATTTAAAAAAAAAAATATGAAAAAAAAAATATTTCTTTCGGCGACTACCTCTCAGCAGTCTTCTGGCAAAAGCTCTGAGAGTAATTAATTGCCATGAACAAACTTCTCAAGTCTATCGTTCGGAGTCGACATTAAACTGTAGGTTCCGGTACTCATGGATAAAAATTGACACATACAACATGGGTACTGCGAGAATCTAAGCCGTAATCCTGACACGGGGATGTTAAGGCCAGTTATGTATGTATGTTATGTATGTATCCACTCATAGGGACACCCTATGACATCCTCTTTAGCACAGATTTCAGGTTTAAATATAATATGGATATTCATTTGGATAGTTAAGCTGAGGTTCAGGTATTATACTCAGCAATGACTATCTCCACAAAGGTGGAGCATTTGTTCGTAGATTTTGGCCATCGCAAGAGTAAGTGTGTGAACTGATGCGCTAACTTGATGAATCTACACTTTCTGTTTTGCTAAACGCGGCTTTTTTCCTTAATTTCCTCTCCACAATGCTGCAATAAGTTAGCACTGTAATCGCCATTTATTGTTATTTGTTTTTTGAAGATGATTAACAAAATCTATGGAACTGTATTCACCTTATTTGAACAGGATTTTTCTATTCCTTTGTTTCAAGTGTAGATTAGTAGTCGTCGACAAAACTCGGCTTTAATTCGGTTGTGTTGCGGCGAGTTGCATGGTACTAAAATATCACTAAGCGCTCGTTTTCCTTTTCTCCTAGAGGAAGTCATCTAAAATAATCCAGCAACCAAAAGGTATCAAAAAGATTCATAATCGATGAGCTAAATTCAAGAAAAGTATATGTAAAACCCTTTTCAGAATTTATTTTGTTTACAGATTAACTTACGAAATTTTGTTCATTTCCAAAGCATTTTATAAGTGTTAGGTTTAGGCTTGTGTCTCCAATATAATCCAGTTAAAACAAGTGCTAACAGTTTTATGTTTTTTGGTCCGCATGTAAGAGTTTTTAACCATTAAAAAGTCTCTCTCTCCCTCTTGTCTTTTTCAAAATATCAAAAACTCTAATAAATACTTAACAATTGGATAATGGGGAATATTTCTTTTCTTTTCAAATATTTACACAGTTTGTTTCATTTGATCTTTTAACTTTGGAGAACTTATACAGCAAAACAAACAAAACAGTACAAAATGGGACTAATTTTTCAATTTTGTCTTGAATAGAATAATTATGAATGTTTATTGTAGTTGTTGCTTTTAACACATTTTGTAAATATCAAACTGTCTAAGCTAATGAAACTATTAAAACACTTTAATATTGATGATGAACTCAAAAAAAGAAAAAAAGAAAGATTCAATTTTAGTTACCAAAATAACATCATCACTTCAACATAAAAAATTAAAAAAGAAAAAGAAAAATTATTATTGTGGCCAACCAGTATTCTAAGCAAATAAAGTTGGTTTTAAGGATTCATAACACCCGCTGACATTTACATAGAAAATCAATATTTTTTTTAATTCTCTATTCAAAGTTTTATACAGTGACTGAGAAACAGTTTCGCAAAGCATCAGCTTTAGCAAGTATTTAGTGTCCATTGGGAAGGAAACAAAAAAAAAAAAAAAGAAACCAAAAACCAATTCAATTTATTTATCATTATATAACAAAGGCAGCAACAACAAAATCTTTTTTAAGTATGATGCTAAATACGTTTACAACAAGAACTAAAACAAGGACAACAAGTCCATTAATATCATTATCCTGTTTATATTGCCTGTGGTTACACTCCTTCTTAACAACTTTTATCTTTCTAATGGCCAATGCAGAATTCTATTCATCTGTGGACAGCCTAAGAAAATTGGGCAACATGGAAGCATCAGTATTGGAGAACTTTCGTTACCATTTGAAAGAACAACAACATGAGATTGACATTGTCAAAAGGTAAAAGTAAAATTTAAAATACAATTTAATATGACAGGATACAGAGAACTAAACTCACAACAGGATAATGTTTTATTTTCATGATATATGAGTGTGTATGTATTTGTATGTAAGTGAATCAAAACTTTGTTTTAGTATGTATATACATATCGTCGATGGAATTAAAGAACGCTGTAACTGATAAAACCTTAAATGTTCACTAGAGCCAAAAAACTTTCATAAAAGTAGAACAAATACACTGGTATTTTTCACTTCGCAGACGGCGTAAGTGATTTTATTTTCATCGTAGAAATCTAGGACCTGGACCAATCGACGCGTATTTTTTTCCTGATAAAAATGATGCAAAAACTTATTTTCGATTTTTTGTCAGTTACAGCGTTCTTTAATTCCATCGACGATATGATTTATCCCTGATAGCATTTGGAAGATTTTTTTTTGAAAACTCACCTCGCTGAGTCTTTTTCGAGTAGTTTTGGTGATCGAAAAGTGATTAATCAATACAATATAATAACCAATTAAGTAGTAATCATAAGTCGATTTTCCACATACAGACATACATAATTGGCCATTACAGCCATTACGTCCTAGCTTTCATAGCACCCATAATGTGTGCTTCAATTTTCATCTATGAGTACCGGGACCTACAGTTTAACGTCACATTCTAACGGCAGACTTGAGAAGCGTGTTCTTGGCAATATATTTTTTTTATATTTCTTTCTTTTAAGATGTCAGAGCTGGGGTTAGAACCCGGAGCTCTAGTCTTAGTAAGACAACACAATATTTAGTAGACTCCCGCGAGCAGTGTTACCTTCACTGATGTTTGAAGAAGATATTGGATTATGTCCCAGGCTTACAACTTAAAATTGTCTTCTTCATAGCGGAGACAGGTAGTCACAGAACTCCACTCTATATAAAAAAAAAAAAAGAAATCATAAATGTTTACTCAAGAAGAGTGGCCTTCAGGATCAGGAAATGAGCACACATTTTGGCTTTTTAAACAGGAAAACGAGTAAACAAAAGTCTAAAATTTTATTAGCCATTCCAAAAACTTGTATAGCAGAGAGCTACCCAAGCAAAATCGTGATCAACTGCAATTGTACAAAGTGCCGTTTTGATATCATTACAGAATTTACCCTAGAAATAGAAATACAGCCAACCAACCAACAGCTGTCTATAAACTATAAAGAACAAGGGGGTTTAGGGTCGTACACTACGCTAAGCTATTAGGAAACGGCAATCCGAAAAACTTCAAACATCTGAGTGGTTGGCATGGACAATCATAAAGAAAATTAATTAGAGGTATTCCCCCAACTTCTCCATTGAGGGTTTAAATGGCAGACCCAACCATTCAGCGTGCCTAACGATTATCTAACCTATTATACCATATTGACAAAGATTGTCTAACGATCCCCAATAAAGTGACATTAGGTCTGTGCTTTTCTACAGAAAAACCTTAAGATGCTTCTCTTAATGATAGTCGTACTGCAGCAGATATTAGAGTACGAAGTAACAGACTTCCTTCATGCGGATGCGCTCTAAGCAAGAACTACCTCTCCCTCATTGCCCATAATGTCCTTATAATCCGGAACCTAGCCCAAGGAAACACTTCTTTACATCGAATAATCAAGGCAGAGTTACCATTAAACTACGCTAGGGCCCTGATGTCAGCCTTACTTTGGAAGAAAACCCTCATTTCAGCCACAGGGCTCCGATTTCTCAGTATGTATACTCAGACGCCGTATGTATAATTAAAAGTTAGCAACCCTTTAGCAAATTTGACAAAAATCTGTCAAGTTTATCATCCGCTATAGAGTAATATTATTAAAACTTTCCATACCTTATATTTGATAATTAGGTAGAGGAACAAAAAAATCAAATACCTTGTACGTTTGAGAAAGAATTTCCACGTATGGGAATGCCACTGTGAACAACGACCTGCTAATTTTTTATTATAAATAAGGCCAATAGTTTTTATAATTTCAAATACTTCAGCCTAAAAAAAGCTGTATATTTGGTAATCTAAAGAATTCTGCAAAGTTGGCAGACTCGGAAAAAACTCCAACCCTAACATTGGATTCCATGTTTGATCTGTCAGTGAAGACTGAAATTCCAGAACCTGTACAAACCCTGCCCAACTTTCATTCAATAAATTATTATTAATAATTACTTACTTACTTTTAAAGGTTGTAGAATATATTTTCGATTGAAAAATGAAAAAGTTAGTTTGCGGTTTTTTCAAAATTATAATTTAAAAATAAGAGGTCCCCTACTCCAAGAAGACCATCTACAAAAAAACCGCTCCCCGACATTCCACTCTATTCCATCTTAACCAATGTCAATAAAAAACGAATGATCAGGAGAAAAGCGCTATCTAGAGGGAAGTAGCAGAAAACAGCTAAACCTTCTTAGCGAAGACACTCACCACACAGTCATGATCAACGATGAATGATCAACTCACAGCAATTTGTCTCATTCCTAAGGCGCTAACTAGTAATATAAGAAAAACAAAATGTATGTTCTGTCATAAATGTACTGCCCTTTCCAAGAAAAAAATTCCAATACAAAGCACTGAATTTAGTAGGGGTTTATCCCTGAGTATTGGTCTCAAATCAAAAAAAAATCAAAGTTGGCAGACTCGGGGAAAACTCTAACATTCACATTGGATTCCATGTTTGATCTGTCCCTGAAGACTGAAATTTCAGAACCTGTACAAACCCTGACCAACTTGCATTATTATTAATAATAACTTACATTTTAAAGGTTGTATAAAATATTTTTCATTGCTATACAATGTGTTTCTGTAACTTAAATCAAACACTTTTAAATCAGAAATCCAGTTTTTTTTTACAGTGCCCATTATTAAACACTGTTTGATCACCAAAAGTTCTAAAAAAAGACTCAGCAAACAATGATTTCATAAGATCAGAATTTAAAATGCTAGCTGGGTTAGCTGACCCTAGGAAACCTAATGAAAATAAATAAAGAAAACAACCTGAGAGTTGTTTTGTGTGTGAGAAGAGATATTTAGAATTTTTGTAGAAAACATGTTTCCACACCATTGATTAAATGATTCAAAGGCAGAAAAAAAAGAAAATAAATCATTTGAAGGAATAGTTGGTCGGTTAATTAAAACTTATAAACACTCTATCATGAGTTGGCTTGGACAATAAGTTTTTTCTTTCAAGCAAGTGTTGGTCAATAAAGTGTGCTAATGTGGCGATAACAAATAAAAGGATTAGAAAATTCTTCGGTTCATTGTGTGCGTAATAATAAAAAGAGCATAACTCGGTTGCCTGCAGCATTGTATGGTATTGCATTACATTGCAGTTTTACGTTACATACATACATACATACATACATACATACATACATACATACATACATACATACATAGATACATACATACATACATACATACATACATACATACATACATACATACATACATACATAATTGGCCTGTATCAGGGTTACGGCCTAGCTTCTCGCAGCACTCATGTTGTGTGTGTTAATTTTTATCCATGAGTACCGGGACTTACGGTTTAATGTCGACTCCGAACGATAGATTCGAGAAGCTTTTTCATGGCAATCAATTACTCCCAGAGCTTTTGCCAGAAAACTGCTGAGAGTGAGTTGCTGAAAGAAATAATTTTTTCATATTTCTTTTTTTTTCAATATGTCAGAGCTGAGATTTGAACCCGGCGCTATTATCTTAGTTAGCCAACACACTAACCACTAGACCACGGCGACTACGTGTTAGGTTAAGTTCGGTTATTAAAGCAAAAATATTCGTTTTGGATAACGCCAAAAGCGATGGAACTTTAGCTCAAACCTACCTAGAGAATTCATCTCTTTATGCAGTCAATACTTCAGGATGAATCCTTTCAATGCAATTCATAGTAAGACCACTAAAAAAGCTCAACAATTTAAGTCCCTTTAGTACTTTATTATATGCTTAAATCGGATATGCCTTGCGTTTTCTCGCTTGTAGTACATTATCCCATCAGAAAGCCTTAAAGAGTTCTTAGAAACTCACTACTTAGTTTCAGAATCGAAGCTTGAGCGGTCCAGCCTAGTGTTCTGGATATTCCTGTTCATTCTACGCTCGACGAATCAATTTAAAAAACCATACTTTGGAGAATCAATCGCTAAATTCATATACATTATCGCGTAAGTCGTATTCCCTAGAAGACCACAGTGTCCAGAAACAGTTTACTATTATACTTTTCCAGAAGTACAATACAAAGTAATCCATCTTGAGCTCACTAATTTCTCAGCCAGTGAGATCAATGCAGCCTGTGAGCCCATATACTCGTACATAACAATTTTCTTATCGATTTTGACATGTTCACAAATTAATCTTGTCCCCATGCACAGTGAAAATTTCTTGGCGTTAAAGATACTGTACTTAACGGTCATCTTGAAAGGCAGCTTAATTCCGCTGTGCAACTTGTCAACTCCCATGTCCCAGCAAACCTCTTAGCAGTCTTCTGGCAAAAGTTCTCAGAGTAACTGATTCCCATGAACATACATCTCAAATCTGTCGTTCGGAGTCGACTTCAAACTCTAGGTCCTGGTACTTATAGATAAAAAATGACACACACAACATGCGTGCTGCGAGAAGCTAGGCTGTAACCCTGAAGCAGGATTGTTATGGTCAATTATGTTCGTATGTATACATATATCTTGAGAATAACTAAAAAATTTGAAAACGAATTCTTAACAAAACGCAACTAAAATTAGGCGTTGCGCAGAATGGCTCCAAGAAATATGACCCCAATTTAAAAATGCAGATTAGCCCCATATATGGGACGAAAATACGCTCCAATTATTTCACTCTAATTTTTGGGGTCATTTTTCATTTTTCACTTTGGGGCCAAATTTCTTGGAGCCTCATTTCATAGCGCCCTAAAATTAATTTTTCGTTTCTCTCTAATATTTTTTCTAAAATTCTACCAAGATTTTCTTTAGTTTAGTGGCTTCATTTGCAACAGACATTTTAACATAAAATGTTAGAAAGACCAGCAATCAGATTCAGTCCTCAATGCCTCACACTGTATACTTCAGCAAAATATGAGGGATACTAATCCCATTAGACCATTTATAATATTATGATTTAATTTTATTCACTTGCATCCATGTGGTTGTATGTATGTATGTACGTTTATATAGATGTATGAGTAAATAACTATTTTTGTTGTGTTGTTTTCATTTCCTGTTTAATCATGTTTCTTTTTTTGATATCAAATATTTTACTCCTCTTCCTCCTTCTCTTGTTTAGGTTTATAAAAAATATAAAATTTCATCATGAATTGGCTTCTAAGGACACAATCGATTATATTGGAAATCCTATTAATGCCTTTACTCTAATCAAACGAATGGTTAATGATTGGAACGATTTGAATGAGTTTCTAAAATTTTATGAAATTAAAAACGGTAAGTGAATCAAACCTAAAAAAAACTATATTTATATATCCTTTTTAGTTTATTTAAAATATGAATATGAATGTGTGTGTAGGTGTGGGTGTGGGTATCCTATTGGTTTATACAGTATCGATTTTTATTAATTAAAAATATTTACATACTCGTATACTATAGGACTATAATAGTAGGTTAGATATGTATCAACATGAGTATTTGTGTATATAACTATGGTTACATAAGTATACTGTTTCTGTGTATTTATAGATATGAAACAAATGTTGACCCAATTGAAAGAGGATGCTGATGCTATACAACCACCAGATGAACATGAACTGAATGGTGCCATTAGGGGTTTGGGACGTTTACAGACTATTTATAGAATAAAAGCTGATGAAATGGCAAATGGTTATAAGTATGGGTAAGTTTTATATGATTACCAGTGAAAATTAACGATTTATTTTGTTAAAGATTTCCTTTTGAAAAATGTTTTGTTTTATGTTTTTAAACATTCTTTGAAAAAAAAAATTGCTTTAAAAAAACAAAAACTTTTGTTTGAAATACTAAATTTGTAATCATTATCAAAAAAATCTAATAATTTTGTGTGTCTGTCTTTTGAATTCATGTTGACCTTTTGATGCATTTTTCTTATTTGTATTTTATTTTCTTTTATACGGGCTTATTTTATTTCTTGTTTTTGCCTTAGGGTGATTGCTACTCACCCAGTATATCGTCCCATTAGTCGGCTGTATTTTCTCTTATTTAAATTCAAATAACTAAAAATAATTCCTAATTATGCAATAAACTAAGAATACATCTTCTTTGCTTCTACTCTCAGCTCCCTCTATATAAAGGCAATATTGAGCTTAGATGAGCATTTAATGCAAAATGTTGCCTTTAATGAGTGCTTGTGAGACTTTTTTTGTACGGTAAATAATTACGTTAAATTAAACAATTTTTAATTATAAAATATTTCTACAGATAGACAACTTTTTCAACAAAATTTAAACGATATCGACTTTAAGTACATCCATACATACATAATTGGCCATTACAACCCTGTGTCAGGGTTACGGCCTAGCTTTTCGCAGCACTCATGTTGTGTTTGTTAATTTTTATCCATGAGTACTGGGACCTACAGTTTAAAGTCGACTCCGAAAGACAAATTTGTTAACCTTTTTCATAGTAATCAATTACTCCCAGAGCTTTTGCCAGAAGGCTGCTAAAAGGTAGTCGCCTAAAAGAAATATTTTTTTCAAGATGCCAGAGCTGAGATATCGACATTAGAAACGGAAAAATACCAAAACGTTTTCCCACTTTAACTCAAATATAACACTAGATTATGGCTGTCAATGTGTGTATTTAGGGAAATGAAATGGCTGACAAATTTGCCAGGAAGGAACCAAAACCTTCAGTGTTTGCACATACTGAGCACAAAGGAAGAAACGTAGGGGCAGATACTCTTCTTGGAGCAGACGGATCTTAGACTTTCGCAACTTTTGCTTAGTAGTTATGATCGTAGGAGATTTCAGTCGTATATCAGATTCCCTAGGGACAACCTGAGCATTTGACCGTGCACTGTAGGCTCAATGGGCATTTAAAGAATATATAAAGTGTTTATAATAGTTTATGCAGATTCTTTGAAAAAGCAATCAAGTAGGCAAATGTCAAGGTTAGCATCACCTGACTTTTTTAACTTTCGACGAAACTGGGGAAGATACTATAGAAACCCTAGTCGAGTTGAGGGCTGTACAATAGATCTTCTGGTCGAATTTGCTTTTGTTAATTCACAAATTAACGAACAATTATGACTTGTAGAGTATAGGGATTTATACATTTGGATTTGTTAAAACACGTTAACATTTTTAGAAATTTCACATATTTTTTAATTAAAAATTAGTGATTAGTGTGTTGGCTTACTAGAGAAGACATCCGGGTTCAAACCCCAGCTCTGGCATCTTGAAAAAAAAAAATTTCTTTCAGCGCAGCAACCATGAAACACGGTTGTAATGTCAAATTATCCTAAGGGAACTTGTATAAATACTCATAACATTCAGTAAAAGACGGATTATATGATATAGGGGAAGGCGGCATATCAAAATTAGTAGTAAAAAAATGTTGTGCTACCCTGTGTGAAACAGGGCTGTAATGGCCAATTATGTACGTATGCATGTTATACGTTCAACAATATAATACGGAAGCTATGGCTGAAGAATGGGTTCACCAACAATTTGTTCGACTTGGTAAAATAAGCATAGCTTAGGCAATGATGGAAACAACAAGCTATACTATTTTCAAATAGTAGTGCAGATAGTGCAGACGATTTTCTAAAAGCATTTATAAAAAATCTCTTAGAGAATCTAAAGAGATAAGTAAATGGCGAGCTATCACTGAATCTAATCACTGAAAATATTAGGGAAGACAAAAGAGGATAAAAAGAAAAGTTAAACTGGTGACACAATTTTTCCAACAAACTTTAAAAATGTCGATATAGTGATTGTCTCTGTTGTATTGATAAGAAAAAGGTTTGCTTGGTTTATAACTAACTTTATGGGCTCATGGCAGCCCGAGTTTTTCTGTTTTCTTTACCATATCAATATCATGATTTTTATACTGCATGGCTAGAGATGTGATATCTTGCTGTAAAACCACATGCTAACCGGCAAATTCCATAACACTCAAGTTTTTTTCAATAAGCCTTTGTTAGGAATCATAGACCCTGTTTGTAGACCCTCAACCACATAATGACATAATGGTGACACAAAATTTGAATTTTCTTTAGCTTCACCATCTCAAGGCAAAAAATCCTATATTCTTCCATTGAAAGTAGCTATTTTCATAAGTTTGTTGTTTTTAGTACCGCTCTTAAGTGGCGTGATTGTTTGGAAATTGGTGCAACTTTCCTGGATGACAAAAACTACGAGTTATCCATTGATTGGCTAGAGACAGCCTTTAACAAATTACAAAACGATCAGAAAGAGTCTGAAGATATTAAAGCTAAGTTTAGCGCAGATATTAAAGAATATTTAGCCTGGGCTTATCAAAATATAGGCGATCTTGAGAAAGCTTTAAATAATTTAAATGAAATATTAGAGACTGATCCAGAACATACAGCCAGATACACTGAAAAATTCATATTAAATGTTCAAAATATGATGTTCGATGTAGAAACTCCAGCAAAATTTGAAGACGTAAAGAAATACGAAAGATTGTGTCGTGGAGAAACTTTAAAAAAGAATACAAATTTAATGTGTAAATTAGAATCGAAAATACATCCTTTCTTTACCTTATCTCCTCTACAAGTTGAGAATGTAAATTTAAATCCCAGCATAAATTTGTATCACAATCTTTTAAATGATGCACAAATATTAAAGCTTCAAGAGCAGACACAGGATCGCATGTTCAGATCAGAAGTCATACAAGTGAATAGTTCTGTTGTCAAGGAAGTACGTGTTAGTCAACAGGTTTGGGTTGAACGTACAGAGTCAAAAATTGTCAACATGATGTATAATTTGTTGGAGCTCATAAGCGGTTTCGATACGAAAAGTTCAGAAAAAGTGCAAGTGGCCAATTATGGTATTGGTGGTCAGTATGAACCACATCATGATTTCTTTGGTGTGAGTATTACAAGTCTACTCCTACTATGATTAAATTTAATTTATGAATTTAAAATTTTTATTTTATTTTTTTTCAGCAACATTTTAAAACGGAAGCATTTATTGGTGATCGTATAGCAACAAACATGTTTTATGTAAGCTAACCATCATCATTTTCTATACTACTTAACATTAAGAAACAAAATTAAATTACAAGTAATTTGACAGATTTATTCAGTAGCATTAACTATTAAATTCATTTGATATGTTTATGCCCGTTTTGATAGCGTTTTCAATAGCTCAAATCCATGGCATAAACAGCTATACAAACAGTTTTGAAATTTCAAAACGTTTTCACTGACACTGCTTTTCAAAACTGTTTAAACCAAACCTAACGCTTTCAAAATTTAGAATAAACGCATACGGTTTTGAAACCTTTATGAAAATCAGCTGTAAAGAAGGGTTGCCAATTTATTCCATTGGTTGTTTTTAGTATTTTATGTTTATTATTATAGAAAATATGAAAAAATCTGAATCAGCTGTTAAAACAATGTTAAATGTTAAAACAATTTTAAAATTGTTTCGACTCAAAACATAGGCATAAACGCATATGAAGTAATCGTTATGAGTGAAATCGTTTTGTGTCGAACTGAATAATTCAGTGTTGTCAGATTAGGGGTAGTGGGGGATAAAAAAATTCATTTGGGAATGGGGATTTTATTGTGGATGATCGATAAGTTTTCGACGATTTTTAAAATTTGTTTGCTTGCTTAATTATATATTACAGACTTCTTACATTCGGAACACACGATAAACGAATTTCAATAGAATTTAAATTTTCAAGACTTGTTTAAAACTCATATTTTTATATAAAATTTTTGCAACATTTTAGTTTGATTTGTTTTCTCATATAAATAAAAACATCCCCATATCATTATGTTTCCGCCACCATTTTTAATGGGTTTTATTGAGGAGGAATTCAGTATTAGAGAGTTTTCTTACAGCTGACTTACTCCTTTCGGAGATATATAAACTAATTTTAGTTTCGACCGACCACAATTACTTCTCCCCTTATAGTTTATGGTATGGGAATGTTTTCCATAATATGGCACAGGAGGTAAAATAGATGTCGTATACTATACAAATATTTCAAACGACATCATTATGTCCTACGATGAATATGAAATGGCACAGCGACCATTATTTCAACAAAATAACGACCCGAAACACACATCGAAGAGATCAAGAGGTTGCTTGAAAAAGAATTTACTTAAGATTTTGCGAGAAGCTAGGCCGTAATCCTGACACAGGGTTGTAAAGGCCAGTTATGTATGTATGTATGTAAGATTTTAAGTTGATCTGAAAAGTTTCTAAATTTACATATTAAATAAAACATTATTGATGCAGTTTTATGTGGGGATTTTTTGGGATGAACTAATCAAGGTTTGGGGATATTTGGGAATATGAATTTCGAAATTGGGGGTAAAAATTTAAAACTATTTGACAACCCTGAATGATTTCAAAACAGGCATAAACTAAGTAATAGACTGTTTATATTGTAACGATTGTCTACAGGCTATTAATTTGCAGGGGAAAAGTGTAAAACAACAACTTTTGTTGCAAATGAATTTCAAACTTAAAGATATTTTTAAATTATATCTCTGGCATAATTGTAGGAACTATAGGCTATATAAACTTTCAAAAATTTCAAGTAGACATT
This sequence comes from Metopia argyrocephala, assembly GCA_963576795.1. Taxonomy (NCBI): domain Eukaryota; kingdom Metazoa; phylum Arthropoda; class Insecta; order Diptera; family Sarcophagidae; genus Metopia; species Metopia argyrocephala. Next base: position 92,114,132 of record OY756211.1, read on the forward strand.
GTCACGCCCATATAAATTAAGTACTTACTTGTCTTTATCCTCAAAATTGTAACAGTAAACGTATCTAAATTTGCTCCAAATAGCTTCATTAACATTACAAACAATCAGTAAAAAAATGGGTAATATCAGACAATAATAACCTTGTAATTGGGGGTTTCTTGGTGCCAATATTTATCTAGATTCTTTGGTTTTTAAAAAATAACCCTAAAATTTATCTCTTCATTTTTAAATTCTGTGTTCTTTTAATAAACTTTTAGCTTTCCGATGTAAAAGAAGGTGGCTATACTGTATTTCCTGTTCTTGATATTTATCTGCAACCGATTAAAGGAGCCATGGTTATGTGGCACAATTTGTTTAAATCATTAGATGGAGATCAACGTACTCTACATGCCGGTTGTCCAGTATTAAAAGGCAGTAAAAGGAGTAAGTATTCTGTAGGACATTTTTTAAATTATAATTTTTTAATTTTATATTTTATTATAGTCGCTAATATCTGGACACATTCTGGCTATCAAGAATTTCGTAGACCTTGTGACTTAGAGAATGATAGTAAAGTTAAAAATAAGTATATGTGTGAATACTATTTATACAACTGTTAATAGGAAAGTAATATTTTCTAAATAAAAATATGCACATTCAAATATATAGATTTTAAAAAAGGATATATTTATGACAGAAATTGAAAGATAATTATGCATCATCATATGATATGTGTTTAAGAACAGGAATCAAATCTTTTAAGTCGTAAATTGAATTGTGAGAAAACGTATTAAACTGAATTTCTATTAAATTCCTATTTTGGCATTTTCGTTGTACACCAGTGTAATAATTAAATGCATAAGAAAATATCTAAGGTGTGCGTCACTATAAACTGTAACACATCAAAAGTCAAATAAAAACTGACTGGAGTAAGCTAGAGTTAAAAACAAAACAGTTTTATTTTGCATTTTTATTACAGATTTATATTCTGTATTATTTTATTTAAAAATTAATTTAATTTTATAAAATTTTTTATTTTATTCATTATGCCATCCGTAAGCAATGTTATAGTGTTTTCGGTGATTTTTTTGGTACCAGCTGTCCATTTATATCGAAAACTAGTAATGGTTTTGGGAACAGATGTACTCTTCTTTAGTTCTCTTTTAACCAGAGCTCAATATCTTTCATTAGGCCGCAGCTCTGGGCAGTTTGGTGGGTTAGCCTCTTTTGGAACAAAAATAACATTATTTTTATTATACCAGTCTATTGCGCTTTTACTGTAGTGACATGTTGCCAAATCTGGCCAGAAGAATGTTGATATGTTGTGCTGTCTTAAAAATGGAAGCAACCTCTTTTTAAGACACTCTTTGATATAAATATCTGAGTTTATTGATCCCAATGTAACAAACGATGCACTTCTGTTGCCGCAGCTACAAATAGCCTGCCAAACTAGGAACTTTTTGGGAAATTTTGATAGTTTTTTAGTTCGGAACTCTTCAGAAACATTGCCTCTTCTATCCGCTACATAAAACTCTTGGACAGGAAGCTGCGCAAAGTCTGCAAAAACGTAAGTTTCATCATCCATTACACAACATTCGAACTTTTGAAAAAATTCTTTTTTGAGGAGTTTTGCTCTTTTTTTTGCTTCAATATTTTTCTTAGCATTTCTATCCGGAACTTTTTGGACTTTAAATGTTTTAAGGCCAGCTTTAGCTTTAACTCGGCGCACAAAACTTTCCGAACATTGCACGCGCCGGGCCACTTCGCGACCAGAAATGTTTGGAAGAGCCAGCAAAAGCTTCTCAACCTCTTTGGCTTTCGCGTCGTTCGTTACCAGTTTTGCTTTACCTGTTCCAGGCTTTCTTTCAATTTTTAGGTCTTTGTTGAACTTTTTGACCACTCCGGAAACACATTGCCTGGTCACGTGGACTTCCCTAGCAACTTTTGTATAACTCCAATATGGTTTTTTTGAATTATTTGAATAATTTTTGTATGCACTTGTCTTTGATTATCCATTGTGAACTAACTAACAAGTCAAATTTGACAAACTGATACATTTTAAAATCTGACACATTTTTCAAAGATATTGTGATTAAGAAAAATAATTTTGATTAAAGGTGAAAAAAGTTATTAAGAAAAATGGGTGTTACACTTTATAGTGACGCACACCTTATTTAAAAATGATAAAACGTTATAGTTTTAACAACTTTCTTAATATTCATAATTAATAATGAAAGTTTTAGGCAATTATATGAATAATTGTCGATTGCCGAGTAGTTTGTGCGTGCGTGCGTGGTTTTTACATCTTCTTTCATATTGTTTAAATGAAGAAGTTCTTTGAAAACTCAAAAAAATATAAAAGAGTAACAAAATAATGATGATATTTATCATCTCTTTACATGTGACTTTGGGTGCCATTTAGTTATACTCTCAATCAGTGTTGTCGTTTTGGTTATTTTTAACCAAAATTGGTTACTTTTTTTTTCAATGTGTACATGTGGACTTTTTCTTATTTTGGTTTTTTTTTCTCAAAGAAAAAATTAAATATTTAGAGGAATACTCGAAGTATTAAGAAATATAAATCCTCTTCAACAAACATACTTATTTCCTTTAATGTTTATTATTAGGATATATGGTAAAATCATATCATAAAGTTAAAGACAATTGTAGATGTAAAAAGTAAAACAGATGTAAACATATAACTATGTTGGTACACTTCTGTGATACTTGTCCACTTGCTCAAAATGTTTAAATATGATTAAAAAATATAGTTTCTATTTAATAAATATAGCATATTTTAAAGGAATAATGAATATAGTACATGTGCTATACATATATGAAATGGTTGTTTATTTTCTCGGGAAGCGTCGTCATCCACAAATAGTTCTTGATACGTATTTTACAATGGTTTGTTAATGTCAGACTGAAGTCCAGTACAATTCTTAAAACCATTGATACAGTTCCTTTAAAACATAATTCCAATACAGTACAATATCAAGGTAGGTCAAGTGGCCAGTTAATCCAAAAAACGTGATCAACCACAATTAGCACAAGGTGCCGTTTTGAACCCCAATACATATTTTAATTTAATCTGAAACATGTAACATTATTTTTTGTTAGTAATTTTTTACACATTCTAGTAAACTAATTGATCAATTTTTGTAAATTTTAATGGGAACGTTAAACTGAAAAAAGCAAAAATTGTTTTACGAATGGTTTTAATATTTTTGGTTACTTTTTTTCCAATTTAGTTACTTTTTTATTAAAGTTTGGTTACAAAATAATCAAGGCTGTGGCAACACTGCTCTCAATATGTTAAAATTATTTTCTTTAATATTCCAAGTAATTGTATTTTCTTTTAGGGTTACATTCTTTGCCGGCGGAAACAGCGTCTATTAAAAAATCTTCAATAACTACTAAATTTTTTAGTGGTAGTAGTGAAAAATTACTTAAATTTGTTTAAATAATTACAAATTTAATCAAAAATCTATTAGAAAGTTTTAAAATTTTATGGTTTCAACAATTATTTTTATATGAAAAGTGTATAAATAGTTCAAGTAAATTGTGTGTGTGTTGTTTTTTCTTCTTTTATATTCGTATGCAAATGCACAAGCACTCTTTTGCTTCTGTATGAGTGAAAAAGTTCTTTTCAAAACGCATAGAAAAATAAAAGAGTAACATTAACATTTGTGATCTCTTTACAGGCGACTTTAACTCACACCCAATTATACTTTTAATCTCGCAATGTTAAAATTATTCTCATTAGCATTCTAAGTAATAAGCGATTATCAGTATTTCCTTTTAGTGTTACATTCTGTACCGGCGGAAACGGCGTCTATTACTAGATCTTGAATAACTACTAAATTTTTTAGTGTTAATAGTGAAAAATTACTTAAAATTGCTTAAATAATTATACATTTAATTAAAAATATGTTGAAAAGATACATATATAATTTTTGGTTTTAATAGTTTTTTTTTTAATATAAAATGTAAATAAATAATTCAAGTGTTGAGCAGTTGTTGCCTATTGCCGATTATTTTTTTCTATGAATTGTGTGTGAGCCAGTTGTTGGTTTTTCTTATTTTATATTCTTATGTGTGGGCACGAGTACTCTTCTGTTTTTGTTTTTATAAAGAAGTTCTTTGCAGTCAAAGAAAAATTAATACTTATGACCTCTTTACATGTGACTTTAATATGTGACTTGAACTGGCAATTGACTATACCTATACTAATAATGTGTTGAAATTAAACTCTTTAATATTTTCAATTATGTAATAGGAAATTGTTTGGATTTCCTTTTAGTTTTACATTTTTAAATATTTCAAGAGTAATAGTGAAAATATAATTAAAACTTTTTAAACGATTAAAAATTAGTAAAAATCTATTAAGAAGTTATACAATTTTATGGTTTTTACAATTATTTTTAAAAAACATTAATATTTATGATCTCTTTGCTTGTGACTTTAGCTCACACTCAACTATACTCTTACCATGTTAAAATTATTCTCATTAACATTGCATGTAATAGGAAATTATTTGTATTTCCTTTTAGTTTTATATTCTGTGCCGGCGGAAAAAAAACAAAACCTCTAATAATTTCTAAATTCTTTAGTGGTAATAGTGGAAAAATAATTAAAATTTTTGAAACGAATAAAAATATAAGTAAAAATCAATTAAGAAGTTATACAATTTTATGGTTTTACCATATAATTTAATATAAAAAGTGATTAAATAATTCAAGTGTTAAGCAGTTGTTGTCAATTGTCAGTTATTTTATGTACATGAATTCTGAGAGTGTGTGTTGTTGTTGTTTTTGTGTTTCTGTTTTAAATAGTCTGCTGCTGTTTCTGCTTTACTAATAAAAGCTCTTTTCAAGAGATTTAATTTGCAAACAATTTAAGAGTTTTTGAAAATACAAATAAAAAAAGAGTATAAGAGGAGAAATAAAAAAACCACACTTATATTTATGATCTTTTTATTTGAGACTTTAACTCCCGTTTTTTACACTTTCAATATATTTTCTTTACAAGTACCTTCGAGAATTACCATTAAAATTGTATGAAATTATAGGAGTTTTTTTGCTTTTTTGTGCCGTAAACTGAGTTTTAAAAAAAAATCTCCAATAATTTGCTCATTAAGTGGTGTCAATTAAGGATAATTATTTATTAAATAAAGCACTTTTTAAATATTTACTCAAATGAAATATTGTTTGTGGTTGTTTGTTTATCTGTAAGTGTTTTAAGTGTTTAAATATTCTTTAACAAGTAAAACTTTATTTTTCTTCTTCTTATTGTTGTTTTGGCTTTTTGTTTAATTTGGAAATCAAATTGTGTGTGTTATAATGTTTTTAAAAGTTCTTATTTTAATGAAATGCAATCAATGAAAAATTTAAGAAAATAAAGAAAGTATGAAGAAGTTAAAAATTAAAAAAATTAAATAAAAATAATAATACGAAAAATGGCCTGTTAAATAATTGAAAATATCTAATTAAAGTGTTAAAGTGTTTGTGTTTATCTATTCTGAAATGTTATATTCTGAAATAAACCCTTCATATATCTTGCCGTTAATTTGTAAGGGGGTAAGTTTTTTTTGTAAATTTATAATTTAATTGTTAGTTTATTAATTCCAATTCAAGTTGGGAATTTAAAAAATTGTAAAGTTATATACAATTTGTCGCAAAAATTAAAGAACGCTGTAACTGATAAAAAATCGAAAATACGTTTTTTTCATCATTTTTATCAGAAAAAAATACGCGTCGATTGGTCCCGGTCTCAGATTTCTACGATGAAATTAATTCACTTACGCCGTGTCTTTGTTCTACTTTCACACAAGGTTTTTGGCTGTGATGAACATTTAGGGTTTTGTCAATTACAGCGTTCTTTAATTCCATCTACGATATGTATGTATGTAATTGAATTTAGAATGATTTAAAATGATATTCCTCTTGAAAATAAATTGTTTTCAAAATAATAAAAGCTTTGTACTCATTTAGCTTTTGTCTAAAGCACTTTTAATCACCACTAAAACTACTTTTAATAATAATAATAATAATAACTGGCCTTTACAACCCTGTGTCAGGATTACGGCCTAGCTTCTCGAAACACTCATGTTGTGTTTGTAAATTTTTTATCCATGAGTACCGGGACCTACAGTACTCCGACTCCGAATTACAGACTTGAGAAGATTGTTCATGGCAATTAATTACTCTCTGCTGAGAGGTAGTCGCCGAATGAAATTTTTTTTTTTTTTTAAGATGTCGGAGCTGGGTGTCGAACCCAGGGCTCATGCCTTAGTAAGCCAACACACTAACCACTAGACCACGGCGACTACTACTTTTTCTCACAGTAATTTTAATTTATTAATAAAAATCATACTTTAGAATATATATTAGGAAACACACTGCGAATTACACACATATGCTATAATTGATCTTGAATAAACATGTATTTGTATAGTATGTATATTGTGATCCACATAGTGTAGAGTAGAACATTTAATAATTTTAAGAATGTAAGATAATGGAATTTTTCTATAGATAATAAACATAAAAAAAACTACTTTGAGTCACTTATCCAAGCAATTTGAATAGTCTGTGCTTTGTAATTATTATAGAGTTTCAATCAACATGCTGCGAAAAACTTTTCGGGAGTCAAATTTTTTTGCATTATATTTATAATATTACTCGTACCTATTGAACATCTCAAAACAGCTGTGATAGTAAAACCAAAAATTCTATGCTATTCATCAAATAAAATTGCAGACCATTAGTAAATAAATTTTTTTTTTAATAGATAAATGCAAAAAAAAAAAAATCTTTGAAAATTAATTTTACTAAATTAATAAGTAAGCAAATTGTCTTTTAGAGTCTAAAATATAGTATAAAATATATCAAACGACCGAGGTTCAAGTCCCAGCGAAGGAGAAAAATAAAAATTATTTTAAATTAATAAAAATTCAAAAATTATAATAAAAAAAAAAAAAATAAAGGGTTCCTCCCACCTTCAAGAAGTCCATCTTCAGGAAACCGCTCTCTGATATTTCCAGTCTATTCAACCAACAAACGAATGATCAGGAGTACAGCGCCATCTTCTGAGAAGATAACAGCTAACCTACGTACCTTCAAAGGTGAAGGTATAACACTGGCCTTTAAGTGATCAAATTGACATTAAATTTTCCCATTGACATAAGGCGCTTAACATTTTCACATCTATCTACCTTGTATATCTATATATTCAACATTCCAATACAATGCACTGCCTTTAGTAGGGGTTTACCCCTAAGTACTTGTACTTGTGGTTCAAAGTTGATAAAACCAAGTGCCTAACTAAGGCCGTTCGCATTTTATAACGCTTTATTCAGTGCAATATGAATAATTTTTTTTTTTAATAAATTTTGATAATTTAGGGCTAATTTCGCCATTTCTCTAACTTGGCAGTCGTTTGGGTATGTTTTCGTTTGGGTATGTTTTCTAAGCAATTTTTGTCAAATTTTATTTATTTTTAAGTTGTGATGCCAAACACTAACTAAAATTTTTTCATTGGTTGTTATCACATCCTTGACTATTTATGCCTTTGTAATCTCCCGAAGGTTTAAAATTGGCTTCTTGTCTTACACCCCGTCTATACGAACTATAGATTTGGTATATCATTAACAAAACGTCGGCAGCGCAAATGTCAAAATTTTGTTCTAATTTGTGTATGTGGTGACTACGTATGGTTTACCAAATCATAATTTATAATTTTTCATCAAGTGCCTTTCGTTTATTTCTGCGGTTGAGAATGTAAAAAAGATAGTTGATGGAAGCACATAGTTGTTCAAACAATTGTTGTACCAACGATGGTCGACAAAGAACATGACATTGAGTTAGAGAGTCTACACGAGCCAAATCGATGATCGACCAAAAATTTGTTCATGATATACCAAATCTATGGCTCGTATAGACGGGGTGTTAAGAACTTTCCGTCCACATCTAGCTTTATCACCTGATACAAAAGCATGCACAAAACCAAATTTTACGCTATTTTTAAACCAGTAATAAATAGTCGGCAACAGATGACTTTGCAAAACTTGTCTGTATGGGTTATGATTAATTGTGCCCCTCAACGATATAAAGGTTTTCAATACCCTTAGCGCTTTTTATAGACAACACCATTAAATTCACCAATTGGGGTGGGCCTCGCCTGAAAGAGTTGCCTCCTTTAGAGACTCATGTGAAAAACTTTTGAATTAATTGTGTGATTCGAATCTGTAAACAGACGTTCCAGATTCTGCTGCCTGTGCGTGTTGTGGTAATGCGTTTTCTCAAAATATTATCTTTTGTCTTCATAGAAATCGAGGGGTTGAGTTCCAAAATTAATTTTATTCTATTGATTGTTGATTAAGAAACGTCTATAAAATCCGTTATCTGCCTTTAGCAATGATTTGTATGTTCGAAAAGAGTTTTGATTTAAATTTTTTAGTAGGAGACAAATCATGTTTTTAGCCCATGCTTAATGTCGTAGGGTATCAAAAGAAATTTATTATAATCAAATTTGTTAAAAAAATTTTAATACTCACGTTTCTTAATATTTATTGACACAATAATAATAATGATGTATGAATAGTTTCTATTGTTTTTTTTTTAACGAATTTCATTTAATATTATAAAAATAAATTTTCAAAAACTCAAGCATAGTCTTTGTACTGTAAAGAAATTTCATGATTTCTAGTGAGATCACAAGGCCTGGCACTAAACTGATCAAGTTCTCTTAACCAAACATTGGCAACTATATTAAAAATGAAAATTTTATTTCTTTTAAAATAGTATTGCTTTGATTTGATAACTTAAGGGAAAGAGCACTTACTCCATTTTGAACCTTTCAGCACCGGACAGGCAGCATGTTTAGTACGATAATCACGATCTCCAGAGGCATGTAAATTATACCAAAATAACATGGCACCCTTAAGAGGTTTAACCAAAATATTTAGAAAAGGAAAAGCAGTGCCACCACCATCTTCAACATCTTCCAGCTATAAAATTAAACAATTTTAGAAGCGGATTTAAAAAAAATAAGGTTTTTCAAACAACTTACATAGAACATAGCTGTTGATATGCGATTACCTTCCTTATCATTTATATTTAAATCTTCCTGTAAATACAATAACAAATTATTTTCGCTTTAAATAAATATTTAATTGTTCTTTTTTACCGTAAAAAAATCAAAATGTGGTTCAAAATGACCACCTAAACCATAATTGGCGATTTGTAACTCTTCTGGATGATCTATATTAAGGCCGGTTACATGATGTACATGCTGTAACCACTGTTGGGTATACTTATGATCGGCATATTTCAACCAGGCCGTTTTACTGGTACGATAATATGTTACTTCTGTATGTGTGCCATCTGTAGCATATACTGTAGATCTTTTCATTTCAGGTTGAGCCAGTTGTTTAATCACTTCTATTTGTTGGTCACTTAAAATGTCGTGTACAAATATAACATAAGGATCTAAGGACAATTGTTCCAATTTATAGGGTTGTAATAGGCGATAGGGATGATTGTTGGTGTGAAATTTACAAAATAGTTTATTGTTTGATGCATGATTTTTACCCGACAATTCTCCACGGCATACTTTTTCATAGAGTTTATATTCATGGGTGTTCTTTTAGAAGAAAAAAAAAAAAAAGAAGATAACATTAAAATGTTAAAATTTGTAATCAATAAAACTTTGTTTTCAACAAAAAGTGGAACATTTTGGCATAGTTTTATCGTTATTAAATATACAGTGTACTCTGGATAACGTCAACGTCCAAAAACATCAACCCATATTTATATAGTCCAGTCTAGAATATCAACTTAACATAGAAGCTATAAACCAGCAACTCGAAAAAATCAAAGGTTTACATACAAACATACACAATTGGCCATTACAACCCTGTTTCAGGGTTACGGCTTAACGTCTCGCAGCACTCATGTTGTGTGTGTCAATTTTTATGCAGTTTAAAGTCGAATCGGAACGACATGAGAAGCTTGTTCATAGCATTTAAGTAGTTATTCTCAGAGCTTTTGTCAGAAGACTGCTAAGAAGTAGTTTCATATTTCATATTTTCAAGATGTTAGTGTTAGGGTTTGATCCCGGAGCTCTTGTCTAGCAAGCCAACATGCTAAACACTAGACTACATTAACTACAGATTTAGTAACACTAAAAACACAACACTCGCTATTTCATTTCTTTAACGTTATCCAGACTGCACTGTAATATTATTTTTGACCTCGTTTTGTTTGAATAAAGGTTGGCAACCGAAACGAATTTCGGTATCGGTATCAGTACCGGTAAAAAATTATTTGTCATTTCGGAATCGGTATCGATATCGGTATACCGGTACCAAAATATTAATACCCTTATACCGAAACTTAATAAAAAACTTTAAAAAGAAATATATGTGGATTATATGCTTAAATTGTTAATTCATTTATTTCAGCAAAAGCTGGTGTTACCACATAGAATATAATATATTTATATAAATATAATACAAAGTTTAATTTTGCAAACAAAAATTAATTCATTCAAAAACAAAAGGGTAATGCAAAATATTAAAAATCTTCACACTTATAAATAAATTGGATGAAAATCTTAAGACTACTTTAAGCTAGGAAAATCGACTACAATCTGTTCAATAGTTAACTAAAAAATGTTTTTCAAATGAAATACATATTTGTTTGGAATAATATTACAATTTATTCCTATTATTCGTGCTTAATTCCAAAATATTTACATATAACAAAATGCATTTCTTACGGGAATCAGCAAGTCTCGATGGCCATTTCGTTGGTGCTTAACCAACTCGTCAGGAGACATTTCTAAAAATAAGATTCTCATCTAGTTTATAATATTTTAAACATAAAAATAAATCGTTCAAATGAACTATTTTGGGAAAAGCCTCCTTACTTCCATAAATCGTCAATATTTTTTTTATAATTTATAATCAGCGGTATAATCATGCCATATACTGTGCTCTCCTTTGAAAATATGCTATGGAAAGTGGGAAAGAGAGAATAGTGCTTGTGGACATTTGATTTAAACTTATTAATATCGTTTATTGTTTCATAAATGGGTGGTGCGGCTAAAGAAAGGACTCTCTCTATAATTCACTGTACGGTTCACTGGAGAATCAACTACAAAATGATGTGTTCAAGTGGTCCGTAAAAATATGCGAATATGGGAATCAAGTCCTTTTTTCCATCAGAGCACCTCTCATGGTACTACTGATAGAGCAACGATACTACAATACGACGATACAACGATACAACGATACAACAATACAACGATACGACGATACAAGGATACAATTGTATTGTTGTATCGTTGTATCGTTGTATTGTAGTAGCGTTGTATTGTTATATCGTCGTATTGTTGTATCGTTGTATTGTTGTATCGTTGTATCGTTGTATTGTTGTATTGTTGTATCGTTGTATCGTCGTATTGTTGTATCGTCGTATCGTTGTATCGTTGTATCGTCGTATTGTTGTATCGTTGTATCGTTGTATCGTCGTATTGTTGTATCGTCGTATCGTTGTATCATCCTATCGTTGTATCGTCGTATCATTGTATCGTCGGTCGTATCGTTGTATTATACTGTTCTCTCCTAGGAAAATATGCTATGGAAAGTGGGAAAGAGAGAATAGTGCTTGTGGACATTTGATTTAAACTTATTAATATCGTTTATTGTTTCCAAGTTGTCCGTTAAAATATGCGACTAGTGGGAATCAAGTCCTTTTTGCCATCTCTCATAGTAGTACTGAGCAATGAAACGCACGCCATATTGTGCTGATAGTGCAACGAATCGTTACCTTACCATCGCTGATAAGCTTATTCGCCCTTTACTGTACACAGTCGAGAAACCCCAAAATAGACTTTGAAGCACCGGCCCATACATGAGAGTTTTATTCCAATCTAGGTCGGATATAGGTCTTGTAAATATTTAGAAGGTCAGATGGGATAAAGTATTTTTTGCACCGCTTTAAAAAACCGAGGCACTTGATAGCTTCTTTCGACACTTGAAATATGGATTAAATCATCACAGCCTCTATGTGTCATAAAGCAAAATTGAGTCTTGCACGCATTAAATTCGACCCTGTTCGCTAGATCCCATTTGGAGATTTTTTGTAGGTTATTTGAGAGCGTGTCATTCATATTCTTTCGTCTCGCCTCAATCTTCAATGGCTCGGCTTACGATCAAATGAATATGAATGACAAATGATGGTGTCATTTGCGAAAGAGTAGATAGGGTTGGAAATTGAAAGGAGAAGATCGTTTGGAAAAATTAGGAATAGTGTAGGAGACAGAAAAGAGACTTTCGGTACTCCCGAATTAAAACTTAAGCTGGTTGGAAGTGCCACTGTCTATAACCATTGTCTACAACAGCGGTCTCTGAGAAAGCTCGTAATAAAACTACAAAAATTGTCACCGACACCAAAGGCAGCTAGTTTGGAAATGTAAGCCTCGTACCAGACTCTTTTAAAAACTTTCGAGATACATATCTAGAGCAATAACTTTGCTTTTACCAAAGCGGTGAACATACCCAATCCACTTCTCAGAGAAGTGTGCCAACCCAACCAGTCACCAGTGGAGCGGCCAATTAACGCGCAAGCGTTAAATTGGAAAAAATCAAATACAAGCAAACTTTTTGTAAACATAAATGTCGCCAGTATGTAAATTTTATAAATATTTATGTACCGGTATTATATCGGTATTAATCCTATATTATATCGGTATTATACCGGTAGTATTGACGGAAACGGTATACAGATACCAGTATTTTACGCAAAAAAAATTTCGGTAGCGGTATGAGTACCGGTATTCAATTTCAAACGGTATTTAAACGGTATCGGTATTAATAACGGTAACGGTTGCCAACCTTGGTTTGAATCTTTTTTTTCTACTGATATAATAAATGATAATTGAAAAACATTAAAAAAGGCAACACTTTTTGAAGCCAAAGAAACGCCATTAGAAAACTTACATGATAATCATTTACTTGAGCAGGATTTTGAAACATTAATCCCTCTAACCGGCCTTCTTTAATCATTTCTTCCAAATGCTTTTTGGTTTCTAAACTACTTTGACGTTGGCTATCTTCTTTCAGTACATAGTCAATAAGTTCCAGAGCTGATTTGTAGTCTCCTAAATATAATGAACTTTGAAGTGTTGAAATATTTTAAAAGATATAAACATACATACACACATACATACATACATATATATTTAATACAAAATAAGTAAATAATCAACTCAACAATTATTTTCAATTCTCTAATCGCCTAAACTTACCCAAGGCCTTGTGATATTCGGCAATTGTTTCTAAAAACTCTAAAGCCATGGCGGCTTCATTAAATTCGCTAGACATTAATAGTTTTGTTGATTGCTGAAACCAGGGTATTGTATGATTATAATCTTGCATGGCATACAAGTATTCACCAACTAAATAACAATCTTGCCATGACATAGAAGAACTAAAAACAGAAATAAATAGTTTTTAATGTTTTTCAACAATAATTTTTATATTTAATTACTTTAATAAAAAACATAATTTATAACTGAAAGATTGTTGGTATGCCTGTGTATCTCTCTGTTTATCTCTTTGTCTATCTACCTGTCTACTCACCCATATTTTACACCATTTAGTATACCACTCGCCACTTGTGAAACATCCAATTGATATGTTTCTTGTAAACGCACCAAAGCCAAGGTTGAACCCACCATATCATCTTGTGTGGGAAAACTTAAATTTTGTTTTAAAACTTCCAAATTTTCTAAATAATCTAATTGTTCGTTACAATGTAAAAAATAAAAAACAAAAAAAAAATTGTTAAAATAAGCAGAACAGATAAAAAACCAAGAAGTGTTTTTTACCCACTTGTACGTGTAGCATCAACCGTAACAGACTCTTCAAATATTGGCCAATCCGTATAGAGACGTTTTATTAAACGATACGCATTTATGGGATTATTCAAGTAACCTTTGAGATCACTTGCGGCATCATTGTGCTCTTGTTGTATGGCAGTGATTTCACTAAAAGAAGAAAATAAATAAAATGAGGTGACCAGACAAGTAAATTATTATATCAGTCTTTGCTTCGTTTTTAAAAGTAGCGAGAGTATATGTCAATAGCATTTCAAAATTTCCCATTAAATTCATTAGAAATGGTAGCATTTTAAAGCATAAGAATATTTTGCTCAGAGTAACGGTATTAAATCCATGCCGAAAGCTGTTATATTATGTAAACTAATATTGTTCGTGCATATATTGAATAGGAGCTCAAGGATAAGCAGTAAATGTGCTGCCTGTACATACAGACATACATAATTGGTCATTACAACCCTGTGTTAGGGTTACGGCCTAGCTTCTTGCAGAACTCATGTTGTGCGTGTTAATTTTTAACTATGAGTACCGGAATCTACAGTTTAAAGTCTACTCCGAACGACAGATTTGAGAAACTTTTTCATGGCTATCAGCTTTAACTTGTAACGTTGCGGTCATGCAAACTTTTATGTGATTCCGACGGCAGCATATTTTCAACATTACATCTACAGTTCTCGGGTCTCTGATATTGCCAACATTAACCGCGCACAACTCAGTAAATTATAGCAGTTATTTTCATATTCTGATTCCCATTTAGTGTTAACTTTTACATCAAAACCTTAAACTCTCTTGAGTTCCTAGAATTCACAATAAATGCGTACTCTGGTAGAGACATGATCTAAAAATGTATATAATGATGTATTGTTGGGTATATTTTTTACACGCTACCAAAGTGTGGGCATCAGTAGGAATGTTGTCTCGTATTGGATGAAGTAGAGCAGTTTCAAAACCTACATAATAGAAATTATGTTTTAAGTCGTTTGACCCAATTATTTACAAAAATTAAAACAATTTTTATAGAAGCTCTCTTTCTACTCGCAAATATATTTCGAAATTGGTGTATGAAAACTTTATCAGTGTCCACACACTGGCATTAAGAAACAGGCTGATAGGATGGAAAATGTAATCGTTGAAGAACTGAGAATAAAGGGATCTATCACTGAACTTGTGAGATGAAACCCCTACCCTACTGTAGTATTAATTGATCTAAGACTAAGCTAAATATCAATAGGTGAGAACAAAAACTCTGCTCGACACTATGAATCTGATAGAAACCAAACAGTTATTGAAGATAATTTTTTATAATAAAAAGATTCTATAAGAAAACTTATTGGCTTTTTGATAAATATAAATATCACCTCTTTAATCTTAAATGGATTCCTGATACAGAGTACCGTCTGCGTTGGTAGAAGATGTTGTCTACAGAGCAAATAATCTGAGAATGAGTCGCTTTGGCAAGTTTAAAAGATTTATATTCAGGGCGCATTTTATTGCATCTGAAGCTTGTCGTCCACGGCCGTGGAGTAGTGGTCTAGTGGTTAGTGTGTTGGCTTACTAAGACATGGGCCCTGGGTTCGACTCCAGGCTCCGACATCTTCAAAAAAAGAAATATGAAAAAATATTTCTTTCGGCGACTACCTCTCAGCAGTCTTCTGGCAAAAGCTCTGAGAGTAACTAATTGCCATGAACAAGCTTCTCAAGTCTGTCGTTCGGAGTCGACATTAAACTGTAGGTCCCGGTACTCATGGATAAAAATTGACACACACAACATGAGTGCTGCGAGAAGCTAGGCCGTAATCCTGACACACGGTTGTAAAGGCCAGTTATGTATGTATGTATGAAGCTTGTCGTCGGCTTTTGTAGCCTTCAGGTCAGGTTAACATGCGTAGCGGGTGTCAAGTTAAATGAATTCGTTATTTTTATTTAGCACTTTTGTAAAATAAGGGAAGGAAGGTGAAGTTCTGTGACGACCTTGGTCCCGTATTAAAAAGTTGTAAACCTTTGATATAATCCAATATCTTTTCTTTACACAACAATGAATGTTTGTTGGATTACTAAGACGATAGCGCTGTGTTCAAATATCAGCTCTGACATCTTGAAAAAAAAGAAGTATGAAAATATTATTTCTTTCGGCGACTACCTCTCAGCAATCTTCTGGCAAAAGCTCTGAGAGTAACTGATTGCAATGGAAAAGCTTCTCAAATTTGTCGTTCGGAGTCGACTTTAAACTGTAGGTCCCGGTACTCATGGATAAAAATTAACACACACAACATGAGTGCTGCGAGAAGCTAGGCCGTAACCCTAAAACAAGGTGGTGATGGTCAGTTATTTATGTAATGTATGTACATACATGTGTACTTTTGTAAAATCTTAGTAAAATATATTTCTTTTAAAAAAATTGAAAAATTTTTTATAACTGTACAATCTATTGTTTGAATCTGTCAACGAAAACTATTATTTGTTGAAATTCCTTTAAATATTACAGAAATCACCAATTTTACAATTTAAATTGTCGTAAATCTTTGTATTCCTGTTGGTACCGCTTTTTCTGTAACACCCTGTTGCCGAAATTAAAACGCATTAATTTATTCAGTTTTTGAATTGACAAAATTTCAAATTCATTAAGGGAGCTCTTCCAATAAATACTTCACTTATCGTTAGTATTGTACTCATGTCGGGACAGAAATAATTTATTTTAAGGTTTTTTTTATTTTAAATAAAACCAGTAATTTTTAATTAAATGTTTATTAATTTCTAGTTAATAAATAAAATTGTCACAAAATCCATGTTTCAATAAACAAAAGCAAATTGAAACGATTTTTTATTGCATCTTGAAAAATTATTTTATTTTTTTATTGAAGTGATTAAAAGCAATAGCCGATAAGTAAAATTAGATTGATAACATAATCATTAAATCTATTATAAGCAGGGATCTTAATGGTTCTAAATGATATGAAAAGAATCATGTTTTAATAGTTATTTGGAGTTGGTTTTTTCTAAGCGATCAGAAAGATAGTTTGGAATGAGGGAAGAAGAAGAAAGAACGAGTGTAACTTGCAAAAAGAAGGGTTTAAACTTTTCGTTAAAAATAATATTTACTTTTTTTCTTTTGTAGTCTTAGTGGCAGAAAAAATTGTTCGTCAATTCCTTTTCTTCTATTTTCAGCCTGCGTGCGTAATTACCTAGGGAGGGACCAATGCACTGTTCTTGCTGTTATAAGATTTCTAAGATGGAGACTTTGCAGTTTTAACGTAAAATGTGTTACAGAGGAATGTTGATTGAATACGTTTTAATTAATTGTAGAACCAGCCTTAGCAAGTGAATTTTTTCTATTAAACTTCAATACCTTTCAATCTCGTCGAGATACATCCTCAAGGGTCAACTCTGATCCATGATCTGTGCAGCGACTGTTTTGATAGTCATTATTACAGCCTGAATTTTAAAGCAGTAGTAGTAGTGGAGTAGTTTGAGGGATAATATATGCTCCAGCTGTACTGAAAAAATCACACACCCGACTTTATTATATGATAACCTCTAGAAGATGCAGATTATTTCCTTTATAGGATATCTTCAGTATTGTCGTTTTAAGGTCAGTATCAGATTCACGTTCTGTCTATGGCTTCTATACTTCCATGTTTTCGTGGCATTCAGACTAATTGCCGTATTTGCAGACACTTGTTCCACAAACGGGCCTGGTGTTACACAGTTTAGGATGGTAGATAATGTCTTGGTTGGGATTGGTTTTGATAGCACCAACTGGTGATTTTTCTTCTTCAAAACCAACGACCAAACCGCGTCTCAATAGAAAATAATTTGATTTAATTATAAAATTGCATAGCAAGTACACTTTTTATGATTTTCGTATCAATACTTTATTAATTTCTTTTCTTTATTTATTTAATATTTTTTATTTTTATCTCTTTGACTATTAAATCTTAACACATTTTAATAACTTTTTAATTTGAAAATGTCAACCTGTTAAGTAAACAAATATTTTTATAATTTCTTGTGTTTTTTAATAAGAAAAATAATTCTGAAATACCGCTATGAAGGAAACCGGCATTTGACTGGCAATAAATTTAAATCACTTTCAAATCGAAAAGCAGGTTTAAATTGATACGATTTATTTTAAATATGAAATCAAAATAAAACAGTTTTTTTAATATTTGAGCTTTTAATAAATTTATTTGCTCCTCTAATTAAAAACAAATGTAATAGCCTTGTGCTATTAAAGCCAAAAAACAGGCCAACACAAGTTAATATGCAAAACCTGTAGCTTTTTTCTAAAAGCCCACACATATCAACGGAATACATTTAAATGATTGAGACTGTGGGTATTTTTTAATAAGACCAATACTGAGAGGTAAACGTCTATTAAATGCTGTGCATTGTATTCTATTTTTTGTGGAAAGGACAGTATATTATGACAACAGAATATATACTTTGTTTTCTTATATTATTAAGCGCCTTAGGAATGAGACAAATTGTTGTGAATTGATCATACAAAGGCCAGTGTTATACATTTACTCTTAAGTTATCAACTGCAATTGTCCCATCGTTGTATGTTGATTGCGGTGAGTGCCTTCGCTAAGTAGGTTCTTAGCTGTTATGTGCTACTTCTCAATAGGTGACGCTTTTTTCTTTGTCAAAATTTAAGGTGGAATAGAGTGGAAGCGGCTACTATGCAGATGGACTTCTTTAAATTATAATTTTGAAAAAACCGCAAACGAACTTTTTTATTTTTCACCTTTGTTGGGATTGGAACCTGGGCCATTTAAGTTTTTATGCGAGCACTCTAACCACTATACTAGCACTTTAGTTAATTTGTGGCAACTGCAGTGAAATAAATAAAATTTTCTGAAGTTTGGCAAATCGTTGTGTGGGAGTTTATGTGTTCTATCCGCCATTTTATATATCTCGAGTTAATGATACCACTTCAGGTTTTTGATACCAAAATGTTTAAAATTAACAATCCATTTTCGGCTTTTTATCTCCGAAACTGGACGAGATATCAGAACACGGATTGCAGACTTGAAAAATTTGGGGTTGAAAATCTAAAGTGGCATCCTTAACTTGAGATATATAAAAAATATGAAATGGCGGATAGAACACATAAACTCCCGCACGACGAAATGCTATGGCTGGGTATTGAAAGACAAATGTTTACTTGATGACAAACAAGGTTTTGATATTCCAATTTCAATAACTCACATTCTGTTTAATTAAATTATCTATGTTCTGGATGAGAGCAATAGAATTCGCCATAAGATGACGCAAATAATTTGTCTTTAGTAAACTTTAACTGCAACAAATTTAAGTGTGAAAATATAAAAGAAAATGATTTCATTTTAAAAAATGTAATTCAAGCGTCCAGAAAACTCAAATAAAATTCAGGAAAACCATTATTCTTATTCAGTTAAGACCGAACACGGTTGCAAGACGCTATCATCTATGGCATCTACTATGGTCTTTGGAATATATGGTTTGTTTAGAAGACCTATTGTCCGTCAGTAACTTTACTTATAGAGATATTTCTTGCTGAGATTTTAAATTTATCAAGAATAGCAAATTTACAAAAAATCAGTTTTGTTATGTCCCAAATGCCTGTCAAAATAATCAATAAACAGCTA
This sequence comes from Metopia argyrocephala, assembly GCA_963576795.1. Taxonomy (NCBI): domain Eukaryota; kingdom Metazoa; phylum Arthropoda; class Insecta; order Diptera; family Sarcophagidae; genus Metopia; species Metopia argyrocephala. Next base: position 92,133,646 of record OY756211.1, read on the forward strand.
CATGTGTGATTAGCATTCTTCGCAAATCAGATACTAAACCACATTGACAGACACGTTAAGACTTTTACATTCTATCTTCTGTACTTTAGAACATCAGAATTAGATTTAAACCATATTTTTCTAAGGCCATTATATTGCATCCCCTGAGTAATGGTCTCGTGTAAAACATAGAAAAACTAAAATTAAGTTCACAACGAGAATTCAAGTCTGAAGATGTGCAAAAAAAGAACCACTGCACCATTTCAAAGTAAGTGTAGGATCCATACAGGTGAGACCTACAAAGAGAAAGGTCATAAGTGCTCCTGTAAAGAGCATGAGTAAACTTGTACCAAAATCAAGCTGGGTCATTTTGATTGTAGCTATTGTCGACTACCTCGTGTGCTTATATTGCATTATTTTTTATGCACTCAAAACATGGTTAAGCTGTATAAACCCTATGCGAAGTCTGTACCACCATAATGACATGATTTGTACTGATACTCGAAGTACTTGTAGAGGTATGAAAATTGTCCAAATCTCTCAAAGCCTGGCTAAAATTTCTACAAATTCCACGCTTGGAAATTGAAAGTACAATACAACAGATTATTGAACCCATAGGCATCTTAGGCAGGCGAATGTTTCTAATATTAAATGATTACTTAGATATAAAAACAATTTTCTATAGATGCATCGTTTGCTTACAAATGACCCCAAACGCAATCGTATGATAAATTTGTGTTCTTAATTCCGTTTAACTACTTTAAAAGAAGTAAAACAATGTATAGAAAATATTCATTCAATTTATGAGAATGATTTAAGCAGGCTTTTAAAAACTGCATTTGAACAAAAAAAAGTCTTTTTGCACCAGGACAATGAGAGGCTCATTTAGGCGTAGATTCCTCATTCATTCTATTCTCCAGATTCAGTACCTGACTGACTGTTTTTGCTTTCAAACTTTAAGAAAAGGCTCAATGGAAAGTAATTTGACTTAAATGATAAAATCAATTTTGTAGTCGCCGTGGTCTAGTGGTTAGTGTGTTGGCTTACTAAGACATGGGCCCTGGTATCGACTCCAGGCTCTGACATTAAAAAAAAAAAGAAATATGAAAAAAGTATTTCTTTCGGCGACTACCTCTCAGCAGTCTTCTGGCAAAAGCTTTGAGAGTAACTAATTGCCATGAACAAGCTTCTCAAGTCTGTCGTTCGGAGTCGACATTAAACTGTAGGTCCCGGTACTCATATAAATTTGTTCCTTCCAACGGATTTTTTTATTTGGTAGTATATTGCTCTTAATACTGTTAACGTAGCGGGGGTAGCGAAGCACACCGGGTTCAGCTAGTTTATATATAAAACCTTATTTATAGTCAAGTATTGCGTTAACATTTGTTAAAAATTTGTCTTAACTATCATAAGATTGTGAATTTTTATTAGTAAAAAATTGTTTATTAATAAAAAATAAAAAAATTTATAACAATTAAACGAAATAGCACACTTTGTGAATGCCTCAACAATATACATATTTTGATAACTTTAATCACCTTATATAAGACAATACAGTTGTTTGCAATTAAAGTCCTTTGTTTTCATTTGTATCGACAATAAAATCATATTTAATAATTGTGGACTGAAGTGAAATATTATGTATGTATGTACCACACAATAGCTAAATAAATAGTTTATGCATTTTGTTACGTACGAGTACTGGTGCATGCAACCACAATTATACAAATTTCCGTAAAACTAAATGATTGACTATGGTAGCAACCATCATACGAGTATGCACAAATAAAAATAAAACACTGACTGAATAAAGTGCTTCAATAAAAATGTACAAATTAATTAATCACATGTGATGTTGGTGGCATGTGCGCAGTGTAAATTAATTAAATTTGAACATATCGTTTCTCCATATTTGGTTTAATTGAAGCAAAAATATTTGTAAATATTGAAAAATTTTTATTTTACCTTTGCAGTTCATCGATATGTTGTTGTAAATTAAATAAATAATTTTGCATTTCCTGTAATAAATGCATTTCCGTTTCGTATAAATTTTCCAAACCCGCTATTGATGAAAAATATTCCGTTTCCGTTTTGACTAAAACCACTGCACTTAGTAATAGTAGTGGTAATAAAAAGTTAAATTTAAAACATTTTATATTTGCCATATCCTTTAATCAAATTTGTAGCCGCTTTTTTCTATCGAATTTAAACGTCTTGTCGTGTTTAAGTTTCTTTGTAAACTGAAGTGAGTTGATCTGTTTTTTTCTTCTGCTTGGCTAAAAAAATCTTAAAGTTTCATTACGTTTTTTTTCATTCATTTTTAATAACAATAAATATAACAAATAAATGTTTTGAAAAATAAGAAAACATCAACCCACACTTGAGCAAACCAATTGGAGCTGCTAAACAAACGAATTGTTAAGTCATCGTCTTTAACTTTATTGCCGGCTTTTTGGATTATTTTTTTATGTATTTTTGCGTTACGCTACAAGTACGCTTTAAAATGTATGTTTCTGAATCAACTACTTTTAAATGAACACAATTTAAGCGTTTTAGCGACAAAGCTTTAAATAATTTGCCCAAAGTTTTGTGTTAGTTTGTTACTTCTTAAGTCATTGTCTAAAAGAGGTCAAAGAACTTGCATTACTTGTTTTTTGACACATAAATGTTCAAGAACAGCATAAAAGATTTCACGTGATTTATTTGCTTAATAAACGTAACAGAATTAACTTTTTTCTAGATGACGTAAGTTGTCATTTTTGTAACATAAAATGAAAATAATTAATAGAAATTTTAGTAACTTCAATACATTTTATTAAAAGTATAAAATTATTAGAAATCATAATATATCAAACATATTTACATACATACATACATATGTTTATATGCTTTTATAATACTTCTTTGAATACAATGTTAGAGGTAATGCCATGATCATCGTTAACTTTTTGCCCGTACGTATCCAAACGGCATTACCAAATATATTTTAATATATACATACTATATTATGTAGAACTGCATTACTATTAAGCGACCCTGTATTACCACACTTGACCAAAAACATATAATCATAATGACAACAGTATTATCGTGCAGTTCTATATAAAATATAATTTTTATCAATGAAAATATTAGTTTTTCAATTTCTAATTATTTTTCGTCGTTAGTGTTAGAAATAAGCTTTAAAATGAGATATCATTCATTAAATTTGATGCAGTGGTATGGGAGAATATTTAACTTTTTAGAAGCTTGATTTCAAACAGAGTCTAGAAAAGAAGGCTTACTTCTCAAAGAATTTAAAGCAAAATTCCTGCAGTTAGAAAATTTTCTGGACTTGCCTCATTTTAACTCCAAGAGTCTGTACGAACTACTTTTTTGTTACCGTTATTAAACTTTAATAGGTAATAAGATCTAGAAAACTAGTTTTTATAGACTTAAGGCTGAGTTAGTGAAAATGTTTGGCGTAACATTAGTCTATTCAAAATTGGTAAACTTTAAGCGTTCGTTAGCGAAAACGCATCGCAACAAGCAGTATAGTCAGCTGTTGTGATTTCGTTGTGAATAAAAAATTGTAAAAAAAAATTTATGTCATTCTCAAGATACATAAAAATTCAGTACTTACGTTGCATGGGAGATACCACGCCTACTTTTCAACTGTCGCCCATATTTAATTGATGTTTTATATTAATGCCATTTTTAAGATATAGAAAAGTAAAAATTTACATTGTATGGGCGTGGCGTAGAGGGATAGTGTAAAATTTTGAATAATTTTTATATAAACCCCTACATGATTCCTATGAGAGGCACCATGACCATTCAGTCATTCAGATCGAATTCAGAAACTTTTGTTTTAACCATAGGCTGAGTTAAAATTGGCAGCCACCTTCAGGCAAAGTAAATTTGTGTCCTATAAGGCCCCGCTGTAATACCACTACATCCACTTAACATTTCTACGACCGCTTCGTTCAAAACACGACCAATTAAACCGAACATGTCGATAAATTAAGGGCATCCAAAAAATTTTGTTCTCAGGTCCCCCAGTGCGGGACAATGACAAAGAAAATGTTCTGTTCTTCAACTAGAGGGCGGAAGTACCTATGGGCCAATGAGCTGTTATCACTGCTATAAGATTTCTGAGATGAACTCTATGTAGATTCAACGTCCACTTCGTTCTACCCATATACATGTTTGGCCAGACTTGTCTGGTCATTAAGCAGGTAGATTCATTTTTCCATCTTTCCTCTGCGGACTAGAAGAGTTTGTGCGAGATTAGACGTTTTCCCCTCAGCAGAAGGCTCTAAACATACAAAACAACAATATTTTTTTTATGAGGCAAACTAACTTTTTTCGCAAACTAACTAATTTGTATGGACGTCTAGTTGGAATTTTCGAAATTTATATATAGACATACAGTAAAAATTTCGACAAAGTTGGCTTAGGCATTCAACTGTCTATTGAATTCAAACAAACACACAAATGATTAAATACGAAAACACAATTTTATTTTTACAAATGCATAGTATACATACATACCTACATACATACAAAATTGGATCTGATTCAGGATTACGAAATAGCTTTTCGCAGCACCCAGGTAGGGTGTATCAAATTTTTTTCATGAGTACCGGGACGAAGAGTTTAAAGTCGATTGTGAACGACAGACTTAAGAAGGATTTTCATGGCAATCAGTTACTCTCAGATCTATTGCCAGAAGACTGCTAAGAGATAGTCACAGAAAGAAATATTTTTTCAAATTTCCTTCTTTCAATATATCAGAGCAGTGGTTTGAACCCGGAGCTCTTGTCTATTCAGCTAACATATTAACCATGACCACAACAATCATGGCGACAACAATCAGAAATTTGAATCTAAATTAACCAAACTTAGAAAATAAAAAGCAACGGTCCTGGGGGTGTTCGAGAGAAAAATTATTCGTAAGATCTTTGGTCCTCTAAGGCATGGCGATGAGTTTCTCATTAGAACCAACCATGAGCTGTATGAGCTCCTCAACGATGTAGGCGTTGTTCAGCGTATTAACATCCAGCGGCTACGCTGGCTCGGCCATATTGTTCGGACGGATGGATGCTCCAGCGAAGGTTCCTGGACGTCGGCATAGAGGACGACCGTGTTTACGCTGGAAGGACCAGGTTGATGAAGCCCTGTCATCGATTGGTGTGACCAACTGGAGAAAGCGCGTGCTAAGCAAAAGCGCCTGGAGACTAGTGCTGAAGCTGGCCGAAACCCGTTAACAGGTTGTTATGGCCTAATCCAATTATCCTATATACGCACACACCTTAAACAATAACTGGCTTTTATAAATTTTGGCAATTGGACAAGTTTTTGGGAATGCACATTCTGTAAAAAAATATCCAATAATTAAAATAATTTTTGTTTGTACTGACAGGAAATATTTATCGTATGTGTTTTTACCACGAGTCTCATAAATCAAATACGTTGTCATTCGTAGAATTATTTACAATCGTTTAAAGAAGTCTGGTCTTTTGACATGGCATTTAAGCAATAAAAGTTGCATGAGTTATAACTTTATTGTTCTGAACTAGTTTGTAAGAAATCTCTTTGTGATAAATAATCCTGATTAACATAGAACAGTAATAGCTAACGGCAATGGACCGGTACATAAGTATAGAAGAAAACAAATTGTTTTTAATTTTTTTTTTCAAAATTGAAATCAGTTCAGCAATTTAGAGTTGTTGTTGTTTTTTTGTTGGCAACTTGTGCACTTGAACGCCAGAAATGTATTTCATTTGTATTTAAAATTTCTGTATTTGTTTTGTTGTTTTTAATTTTTTTTTTATTTTTTATGGGCTTTTTATGCAAAATATTGTAATTAAAAAATCTAAATAAAAGTTTGAAAAAAAAATATATAAAAAGGTTAAAAGATTAGTTAAAAAAAAGCAAATTAAAATGAAAAATATTAAAGAAATTAAATTTTTTGTTTTCTAGAAAAATTTTGAGCTGAAGTTTGCATTCCTTTAAATTTCGCTTTATTATTAAAACATACTCAGATTGTAAACGTTCAAATGTAAGCTCTCGGCTTTACCTTTTGTAGCAATTAAAGTTTTCTTTCAATATTTTAGACAATCTTTCTATGCACGAATATAATTTAAACAATAATTTATAGCCAACAATTCAAATATGAATTATGATGAATATTTCAATGGTTAAGTACTCATTAGTAAATGGGTATTTATTATTAAAAAAATTATTTTATGATTCCACCATTCAGACAAATCTCCAAATAATGATGGTATTTTTTCATTTTATATAGCTTTGGCACCTTTTTTGTTTTTTTGCAATTATTTCATCGATAATGCATTTTAGTGACAGTGTTGTTATCAGGTTTTAATATTTAATTTGTGGTTAAAATAATAAAAAAAACAGCGCTAAAAACATCGTCAAGTCATCAGGTTGTTTTATCTGTTTGTTTCCATATTTGTAGATTTTATTAGAGATAGTTAAAAAGATTAATGAACCTGTTCCTTAAACAATGAAATTGATGAATTAACTGATCCACTTGTTAGAAATAATGTTGTTCATTAAAATTATTTCAGTTTTTTTTTTCTTTTTTATTTTGTTTCTTTTGAACACATTTATAAATTGTTTTAAAACAATATTTTGTTTTCAGTTTTAAGCTCTTAAAGTTATTAATGAATTAATGAGCGTGATAATTGTCCATAAAATAAAGTGGAGTGCAGTGCAAATTTAATCTGAATAACCGAAATAATTTTAAATTTCAAAGTAGTTGTTAAAAAATGTTTATGAAATTTTTTGGGAACAGTAGAAAAATATTTAAATTGATAACAGAGGCATAAGATACGCCAAAAATGTTTTTTTTTTTCCAAAAGTTTGCTAAAGAGTCTGCTGACCCAGCAGAAAATTTTTCAAATTTGGAAGCAATAAATAAATTGTCATGAAAAGTTTTCAAGTACTTGTACCTCTTATTTATTTATTTATTTATTTACTCAACTTATGAATTAATTTTTTACAGGCTTTTTCACAAAATTATTACAAATATTTTAATAATAAACAAATAATAATAAAGCGCAATGAAAGAAGTAATTTGGCGACGTTAAGTAGAACTAGCAACAACAACAAATCTAGCTTAAGAGTACTCAGGGGATTACCCCTACTGATGTAGTGCATTGTACTAGTAGTGTAAGGAAAATATATTATGAGGAGAAGAAAAAAGGGACTAGTGTTTATGGATATTTGATTTGAATTTGTTCATATGGTATTTGACAGGGAAATCATCCGCGGGAACATTGTTCCATAAACGAGTAGTGCGTTCAGGGTACGCTTTATGAAAGTTTCGAGTAGTACGTAAGAATATGTGATTATGCGAAATTTATGTTTTTATTTCATCTAATCACCCCCATAGTACGAGTAGTACCTATAGACGTTTCATTATTTTTCGTCACTTTGCGCCAATGACTCTATGGAGTTGGATACCCTACTGATAAATATCTTCTCCTTTTTTGTATGCGGACGAAAAGGCGCAAAATACACTTTGAAACATCGGCATATACATGAGAGTTACATTCCATTTTGGGTCGGACAACGGTGTTGTAAATGATAAGAAGGTCAGACACCGTTTTAAAAAAACGATGTACTTGAATGCTTCTTTCGACATTCGAAATATATGGTCATTCCAACGGATATCACAGGTAGTTCTCATGCACAAAAAATCAAGAGTCTGTCTCTCAATACTTGCATTACCCGTAGTCACAGATAACAAGGTTGCACCATTACCACCACGTTTATGCGTGCTAAGACAGCATTGAGTCCTACGCGCATTAAATGCATAAAAATATGAAATGGCGGATAGATCACATAAACCCCCGCACTATGTACTAACGACACCGATTTAAAATAATTATACATACATACATACATACATACATACATACATACATACATACATACATACATACATACCTACATACATACATACATACATACATACATACATACATACATACATACATACATACATACATACATACATACATACATACATACATACATACATACATACATACATACATAACTGGCCTTTACAACCCTGTGTCAGGATTACGGCCTAGCTTCTCGCAGCACTCATGTTGTGTGTGTAAATTTTTATCCATGAGTACCGGGACCTACAGTTTAATGTCGACTCCGAACGACAGACTTGAGAAGCTTGTTCATGGGAATCAGTTACTCTCAGAGCTTTTGCCAGAAGACTGCTGAGAGGTAGTCGCCGAAAGAAATATTTTTTTAATATTTTTTTTTTTTTTTTTTGAAGATGTCAGAGCCTGGAGTCGAACCCAGCGCCTATGTCTTAGTAAGCCATCACACTAACCACTAGATTCATACGACGAATTTATACAGCGAATTTTAGCTGACGAATTCGTCGATGTGGGCGAAATTCGTCTTCCGTCCCAATTGTATTCCTAGAATTATATGCATTGCCAAGTTTACGCATACCTTGCCTTATGAAAATACACTATTTTAACTTTTTTTTGACAGACGTACGAAGTGAACAACGGGCGCAATATATGTTGGGTACTTCTATCTTAACGCTTTGTACACAACAAAGGAAATGTTAGTTAATGTTAAAGTTAGTGCTTTCGAAAGGTACGCAAAAAAAAACGTATTTCCACCAAAGGGTAAATTTTACGAATTCGTATCTTTTTTCTTAACGAATTATACAAGGTAGCAGCAATGATTTATACTGTTTAACTATAAGTTAGTTTAAATTGACTTAAATCCTGACAGGGTTCATACTGTCTTGCCTGTGTGACGACCCATACACAACATTTTCAAATTTACAAATCTACATGCTTTTTGCAAACGCCTAAGTCGTATGTTTCATAGTTATTAAAAGTAATGCATTAGAATTGTAAATATTTACTTACAATTTCATATTTTATTTGCAATTGTTTAAGAAATTAAAACAAACATTTTATAAGAAATAAATTTAAATATATAATATTTATGTAAACAATTTTATAATATACATTTGTATGTACCTATACATACTCTAAAATATTTAATTTTGTAATTTATTTAAATAATTAAATAAATAAAAAAAAAAACAAATATAAAATAAAAGCACTCCTTGCATACTAAAATATATGTAAGTCTACATAACAACAAAGCAACCCTAACGAAAGATAAATTGATAAATTACAAAAAAAAAAAAAATACTTAACAATAGACAGGGTATAGAAGATTCAACAGGAATCAAATAAATTAGAATAAAATGCGTTTAATCTTGAATAACTTATCAATTAAAACTTTAAATATCATCTAAACTAAATGGTATAATTGGCCTTATGAAATTTATTTAATAATTTGTTTCTTATTCTTTGTATTTATTTTACATTTTCATATTCCAAAGAGATTTCATGATCCCTAAATAGACCACATGGTCGACTTGACTCTTGTCTCCGTTCATGTGTCCAAACATTGCCAACTGAAATAGATAAAAACATTTTACTTTTTTCTTACTTATATGCATACATATACGAGTACATACATATGCACACATATAATGAACAAAAGCCATAATAAATGACTATTTTAAAGGATTTAAAGATGACAATGCATATGAAGAAACAATTTTTTGAATGACATGGTAAAGTTCATGTGAAATGATTTTTAATTTGTCTACTCACTCCATTTTGAACCCTTTAAAACTGGACAACCAGCATGTTTTGTACGATAATCAGGATCTAAAGAACGATGTAAATTGTACCAAAATAGCACATTGCCTTTCACAGGCTTAACGGCAATTTTTAAAAATGGAAATGCTGTGGCGCCACCTTGTTCTACATCCGATAACTAAAAGAAAAAAAAGAGAATATATTGCAAATGCTTTGATTGAAAAGATATTCGTAGCAAGAAAACTGGGAAGATATTTTGAGGTTTATTGTTTGAACAGAGAATCAAGAAATAATTTATGAAAACAATGTAAAACCAACAGAGACTACATATAAGTATACGTAGTATGTTTGTGTTTGCAAATGTATATAATTGTGTGTCAAGTAGTAGTAGTGTGGTAAAACTTTCTTTAAATTATCTGTTAAGCTCTGAAAATGTTAGGGCCTTATATCGAATTGGAATGAAATTTCAACATAACCAAACTTATAAAAAAAAGGAAAGTGGTTTAATATTAATGTCATGTTCTGGAACTCAAAATCATTATGATACAGTCGGGCTTCGATTATCCGTAATCCGGTTAACCGGTACCCCCATTAACAGTGATGGCCAAAGAACAGTCTATTGCTTTTTGTTTGCAATATTTTCAAAATGTTTGCTTCTATTAACCGTGATTACCTCTATTATCCGTGATGAAAGGAGGGAATACCCTTGCTTGCATTTATTTAGTATAGCATCGTTACCAGTGGTAAAAAGACAAAGAAAAGTATTAAAGTTAAAATAATTGACGAACATTTAAAAAATAATGTGAGTGTTAAAATACTAGCTCAAAAACAGGAAGTTGGGATACAGACCGTTTATGATATTTCTATCTTGAATTAATTTTTTTTTTTTGCTGAAAATATGTATGTACACCAATGTTCACTTGTTAAATAATAAAAGTATTAAAAAACCTGTATAATTAAAATTCTTATTCGATCAACCGTAAAAATCGATTATCCGTAATGCTTCTGGTCCCGACCAGCACCGATAATCGAGGCCCGACTGTAATTTCTATTTAATTATTTAGTATTGTAATTCAGAAAACTTTAAATATCTTGAAAATAATACCTTAATAAATATCAGGGAATTTATATTATATTGCTTCCAATTTTCATATTACCGACTAACAATTTTACTCAAACACGAACACATGAAAAAATGATAGGCTTCTGGTAATAACGCGCATATTTCGTCTAACTTGAACCACTTTTTCATGAGTTGAACTCATGATATTAATCATTTTTTTCATATAATATTATGCTCTCTCTGGGACAATATTTAAAATAAATAGCAGCGAAGAAATCTACATGCGTAGCGGAAGTAAATAGAATGTAAAAAGTATAGTTAGATGGGCCCTACGAACGAACAGAAGCTCAGTAGGACCATAAAGATGATACTAAAATAGAGAGACATTCGCAGGAATCAAGTAGTTATGAGCCTAAAGTAATCTGGAGATGGCACTACATTACATGATTTCTTTCTTTTTTTACCCACCTAATAATTAAATATTACGAGTAATGCTCATACAAATGAAGTGTTTATTAATTCTGCCCATAACATTTCTGGCAGATAAGCATCTACTTAGTATAAGGCATCTTGCCATTTCCACAAATGTACGGTTCATGCGTCCTTCAACGCCATTTGTTGTGTCATTTCCTTACCATTGTCTGTTAGAGTATTGATTTCGGTTTTAAACGTCAAAAAGGAGTTAACTTTGAACGCTATATACCGTCTAGGCTTGAATATTTTTCATCCATGATACTTCTTTTCTGTCTTTACAATAATTTTTCTTTAAAGAAAATCTTTTAAAATTATTTTCTTATAGTTTGTCAATTGCATTGTTATTGATCTACTTGGGTGACGGTTGAAATTCATCCTTAAATTTCTACTTTTGACACTCTCATAATTAAGGTGATTTTTTGTATAAATCAAACCATGACCTTTTTCGAGCATCAGAAGCAGGGGCTTTTTGTTTGTCGCCGAAAAGAGTCTAAACGGCATGAATTTAATTCTCTCACTTGTACTCCTTTTTGTATTTACGAAGAGGATGAAGATGTGATTGACGGAACACACTTTTTTCGATTACAGGCGCTGGCATTGCTATCGAGCGGAACTAATGTCAGTAGTTGGAAGAATTACCGTCAGGAATATCGTTGAGATTATGACGACAAACATGGCGAATTGGACCTCTATTGCAGGATACTTTACACATATCCTAAAACGGAAAAAGAAGGACCTTGAAGCTATTGAAAGTGCAGGTTCTGGAATCCGTACAACCTAGACGAAACTAGCAATCGTCTCACAGAGGGGTGCAATTTGAAGTAATTCGAATGTGGTTCCGAGGTGGTATTCTTCCCATGGTGAGGAGATAAGGGGGTTTAATACGGTATACCCTTTTGGGCAAGGTGACGACCTATGCGAAATCTTTTTCACTCCTTCGCGCGCAAAAAAAATTTCACTTGTACTTGCTTTAGACGAAAAAGAAAATAAAGAATATGGAATAAGCAATGGAGAAGAGATTAAAAAATCCACGATTTGAGACGCATAATGTGAGTACTAGAAGATTTTGGAAGACTCTTTAAAACGATATTAAAACAAAGTTAGGGTGCTTAAGGTCATCGTCTGAATTAAGGGTTAGATTCGTCACGGTAATGATATTGTCTAAAGCAGCCACCATTGCCAATTATATGCTAAAAATTCTAAAAGGCACAGAAAATATTCTTATTTCTTATATTTCTCTATTTTGTACTGCCGCTGTAAATCCAAATTGTAATGATAGTTTTCAAGATCTGGTTTATTTGGATTTACAGAGGTAATACAAAATAGACAAATATAAGAAATACATATTTCCAGCAATACAAGAATGAAAAATGTATAATATTCTTATTATTTTGATGATTATACAATTTTTTACATTGAAATCAACCAGTGTGAGCAATTGACCTTATTAGTAGGCTTTGATAAAAAATTGAGTTCATTGTAATGTTTTGTCTTCCTTAGCCTACTGTAACGGTATGGACATAAACGATTTCCTCAAACAACCTGTAAATTTTGCTTTCAACACACATTTGTGTTGCAATATTGGCATTATAACTCAACAATTTGTCTCTCAGGATTATTTTGTTAATTATTGCAAACTGCATACAAAATTCAAGAGAATTTAAAGAGCGTACAGTGCTAAACCAAAAGATGTAAAGATTGCAATCTTTGTTAGTATAGAAGAGATAAATGCAATGAACCACAAAAAAAAACCAAATAGTGATTTTTATGATTTTGTAAAGTTTTTCGTAAGTCTACTTACATAGAAAATTGAAGTTGATATGCGATTGCCCTCTTCTGGTATATTATCCTGCAGAAATAGAAATAAAAGGGTTATTATGGTTAAATGCTGTAGTAGGAGCGAAAGTACTTGTTTCTTACTCACCATAAAGAAATCAAAAT